>OY728161.1:694236067-704236067 GCA_963277665.1 Viscum album
TGAGATCATGTTCTCAGTAAGGTGAAGCATACCATATAAGAAATCACAAATAAACACAAACAATAATGAACAATGAATAACTAAAAACACATGCGATTAAAACATAATCTTGATCATAATATGGTAGGAATAAAATATGATCAAATAATTTCTTATTAATAATCACATGATAATGAAATGTACCCATGATATTCTACTAGTCAAATAATCACATTAAAAATTTAAAAATAATTTCATAATGATGGAATCTATAATGCGGAATCTCAAAAACATTCCATGAAGGCCTCGTCTATAAGGCCCCAGCCTTAAACCTTACATAATCTTGAGTTATCACAAGATTACACGTTGAGGATCTTCTCAGGTTTAGAGTTTTAGATAATTAGATCTTAAAACATGCATTACAACCCACATTTAAACAAAGTGGTTACAATAAAAGATAGTATTCTTTTTTCCCATCAATGGAAACATATTGAAAATAAAACATGGATTCTTTCTTGACACATCCTTGACTCTATCATCTTATCATGTACCTTTCCCTTGACCTGTGAAAAACATTTCAAAAACTTGGGATGAGCATAAAAACTCAGTATGGGTTATAAAAAAAACATGGAAAGGAAACACGAGTTCATATATACATAAGAATGAAATCATACTTTACCCATAAAACATAGGCACTTTAACATACCTCATAAAATCATGAATAAATCATAGAAATCATAATACATAAAGGTAACTTGAGGCATTCATAACATTCTTACGTAGGGAGTAACCCTCTTGGTTACGTTTGGAATACCCATCACAGTATATTCACTAAATCTCTTCGGAGAAACCTTAATGTTTCACTCCTTCGCGTTACCCAATGCATTGGAGAGCTATAACGGGCTCACCCGCCCTTATTTTATCACGGAACCACCCGTCTTCATAAATATGCCCAAGATCCATAACATAATTCATATCACATAAAACATGCATAAAGGAAACATAACATTTCCAAATTTCAATCACGATATATCAATACAACACATTGATATAATAAAAACATTATGAAAACCATTTTCAATACCAAAGTAAAACATGGTATCTATTTTTCATTTAAAAAAAGGGTATGGCTTGTAGAGGAAGCCGAAACTCAAATAATGGTCACGGCGGCGGATAAGTCGTTGTCGCCGCATACGTACGACAAAAACATTCCTTTCTGTCGTTTAGTAAAACGCTTCATATAAAAAATATTCCTTTTGAATAAGCGTAAAAGTCAAATGGGTTTATACACCGTATAAAATAAGGTTGTGTATAAAATAAAATATGCCTCAATGAAAGGAGATTGAGACGAAGTCCCATACCTCAGGTCTGACTTGACTCGGTCGTTCTTTAATCTCCGGAATAATAAACTTGAACTAATTTCTACTTGTTTAAGAACCTTTTTCAAGTTCATTATTCCTTTTATATCACTTATTGCCATGTCATGAACACTATGTAATTATGTATGTTAATAACGGTCGTTTTAACGATCATTGGTACTTGAGTAAAAAATAATCCCTTTATAATTACAAGTTGTTCATGTATCCATTATATCCAGAATGGTATTAATGATGTAGATATCATATATGTCATATATATCCAGTAAATTCATGCATTTATAATATTACATAATCATTTAGAGGTAAGAAATGAAATGCACCGTTCATGGAGACGGTAAGCCGTACGTACGCATGAACGCTACTTTCATTTCTATTTCATATTTTATAGAATGGAATCATAATGATATAAAGGTATATTATAATTCCAGTATAATATCATATATAATATCATAGTTCCATCCTTTATACGTCCCACATATGGTATTTAACGAATCAAATCACTTTGAGGGGGCGGTAGTCCGCACTTCCTTAAATGAAGATATCGCGTTTACCCATAATGGAAACCATAAAGGTATGCCCAAAATGAAAAAAACAGAAGCTTAAGGAAAACATAAACATATTATATATCATATATAAATATAGTGACATTTTAATGGCCACCTTTGAAGGTGTTAAAGGAATTTTGAACAATCATCATTTCGGGAGGCATAAATTCACCATCCACGGAAACCGTATGTTCTTTAACCATTTGATGTAGTTGTGTGAGAGTGTAGCTCGAATAAATCTTATAAAAACATCCTAGTATATTGAATATACTGGTTTTTTACAAAATAAGTAAATAAAAAGAGTTTAGGTGGTTGGAGAAGCAAAATAAAACAAATGAACATGAGAGAATGAATTACCTTTAAAAGTGTAACTCCTTTTGATTTGAGCCTAAAGGCTTCCTTTGAAAAAATTCTGCCAAAAAAGAATCCTCTAGGATGAGGAGAGGGATGTGGAGAGTGTAAATGGGCAGGGGTTGGCCGAGCCAAAGGCTTTGGAAGTGTGTGAAATGAGGTAGAGGTGGGGGCCTTTTATAAGAGGAGAGGAGGGGCACTTTTGGAAATCATGAAACTATTATTTTATTTTCAAAAGTGTTTCGAATTTCTAAGGTCCCACATTGATATATTTAGAATATAAGATAATAAGGCTTCGAAATATTCCCATCCAATAGTTTTTGGACAAGTGTAGGTCTTAGATATTACATTATCTTTCCATTTTATTTAAATCGTTAAATAATGAGGTCATCGCTGCATCATCATGATGTCATAAATAATTTAATTTATTTAATGTATAAAAATTATAAAAAAAATAATATTATGTAGGAAATATTTTTAGCTTTCTAATGAATATTTATAGACAAAAACATGATTAGTATAACCCCTTCTAAATTTTGTTTAGTAAAACAATTTATGTTAGTGTCATTTTCACCTTTATTTAAAAAAAGGCATTAAAGTCATTATCTCACCCAAGTGGCTCCATGGGGTCCCCTAAATCGACCCATGGATTGTCTTGGTTGGCCATGACTCACCCAATAGGTGTAGGACAAGTGTCATGGTGTTATAATATTATTTTTACCTTAAATTACACTAATTACCTCTAATCACAATTAATGAAAAAAAGTTACTATTCACCAAAAAATTATTTTCATCCCATTGAACCACATTTTACATACTAATGACAACCATGTATGTCGGATTTTTGAAATTCAGAACACAAAAGTGGCAAAGTTTTATTTAAACGAAAAATCAGTTTCTTTAACTACCACTTAGTGGTTTCACTATTCATCAAAAATTGAAGTTTTTCAGAAAATTACCAAAAATTCACCTAAGCTATATTTGATATTCCGAATTCAAAAATGAAGTCTATTTTACAAAATTCAAAACATATAAGTCACATTAATTAATTTAATAATTAATTCCTGCTGTTATGACAAATAGCGTGTTTTTATGAAACAATAAGTATCAAAAGATTGACACCAGTTTAAGTCCAATTTCAAATTGAAATTGATTCCAATGACCACCATTGGATAAATGGTAAAAATATATTCTAATTTCACCTCAAAACCAATTCAAAAGATAATCTAATCATATAAATAAATTATATTAAAAAACAGTTTTGATGTAAAATGCAGTATTTTCCAATATTCATTAAAAAATGAACATTGTCAGAAAAACACCAAAAACTCACACAAAGTAAATTTTGATGTCCCAATAATAAAGAATAAGTTTATTTTGACAAACATAGTTTATAAAATTTTCAAAAGATAGATTCAAAATTGTTTGCCATCAAAACGCAGTAAAACAATCTTTTAAAAATATTAGTGTATTCCATGCTTAAGATTGGATTTATTTTCATTTTAAGCCTCTAAAACACTATCTAATTCATTAATAGACATAGATAAAAATATCTATTATTCATTACTTACTTGGGATGTTACATCCTTCCCCCCTTTAGAGAATTGGTTCCCCGTAATTTATTTACTTATCAAATAAATGGGGGTACTTATCCCTCATTGCATTTTCAGATTCCCATGATGCCTCTTCAATCATGTGGTTTTTCCACAAAACCTTTACCTGGTAAATCACCTTACTTCGTATCACTTGCTCCCTGTGGTCAAGAATCTAGACCGGTTGTTCCTCATAAGATAGTTTCTCTTCCAGCTGAACTACCTCTGGACTCAAAACATGATATGGATCTGGCATGTACTTTCTCAACATCGAAACATGAAAAACATTGTGTACCTGAGATAAACTCGGAGGTAAAGCCACTCAGTAAGCAACTGATCCAACTCTCTCCAGAATTTCATATGGTCCAATGAACCTTGGACTCAGCTTTCCTTTCTTACCAAATCGCATCACACTTTTCCAGGGTGATACTTTGAGAAAAACATGATCACTTACCTCAAAGGATAGATCCTTCCTCCTGTTGTCTGCATAACTTTTCTGCCTACTCTGAGCTGTTCTCAAGTGCTTCTGAATCAGCTGAACGTTTTCTGCCAACTCTTCTACCAATTCTGGTCCCTTCAACTTCCTTTCACCCACTTCATCCCAGAAAGATAGAGTTCGACACCTCTTCCCATATAATTCCTGAAATGGTGCCATCTGTATACTGGAATGAAAACTGTTGTTATATGAAAATTCAACCAAAGAAAGATGTTGGTCCCAACTTCCCTGATAATCCATCGAACAAGCTCATAGCATATCCTCCAAGGTATGAATTGTTCGTTCTGACTGCCCATCTGATTGAGGATGAAAAGCTGTACTAAAATTTAATTCAGTACCCATCGACTTCTGAAGGCCTTTCCAAAAGTTAGAAGTAAACCTGGGATCACGATCAGATACAATGGAGAGAGGAACTCCATGTAACCTGACTATCTCTTTAAGATACAAACGGGAAAGTTGATCAAGAGAGAAAGTATCTCGTATAGTAAGGAAATGAGCAGATTTAGTCAATCGATCAACAATAACCCAGATTGCATTATTACCTCGAGATGTCTTCGGTAATCCCACAACAAAGTCCATGGATATATTCTCCCATTTCCACTCTGGAACTGGTAAAGGTTGAAGCATCCCTTTTGGTAACTGCCACTCTTCTTTAACCTGTTGACATGTCAAACACTTCACAGTAAAATTAGCAATATATCTTTTCATTCCATCCCACTAGTAATACTCCCGCAGATCTCTATACATCTTAGTACTGCCCGGATGAACTGAAAATGGAGAACTATGAGCTTCACATAACAAATCTCTCTTCAACTGTGAATCACAAGGCACACACAATCTCTTCCCAAATCTCAAAACACAATCATTATCAATGTTGAATTTAGACAACTTACCTTTCTGAACCAGCTCTACCTTTTTCTGCAACTCACTGTCTTGCTTCTGTGATTGCTTGATTCTATCTGATAGAGATGATATCACTGATACCTGAAACAAAAGAGAATAAATTCCTGCACCAACAACTTCTATGCCAAAGTTCATCAAATCCTTAACCAAAGGATCACGTTCCAAATGCAACATTGCTAATGAAGCATTACTTTTTCGACTCAAAGCATCAGCCACTTTATTTGCTTTTCCCGGATGGTAATGAATTGTATAATCATAATCCTTGATTACTTCCAGCCATCTCCTCTGTCTCATGTTTAACTCTTTCTGAGTGAATATATACTTTAAACTTTTGTGATCGGTATATATTTCACACTTTACTCCATAAAAATGATGCCTCCAAATTTTTAAAGCAAAAACAACAGCAGCTAATTCCAAATCATGTGTAGGGTAATTTACCTCATGAGTTTTCAACTGTCATGAAGCATAAGAAATTACTCGATCATTCTGCATTAGGACGCAACCAATTCCTTTTAATGAAGCATCACTATAGATAAAAAACTCACCATTCCTGGAAGGTAGTTCCAAAACTGAAGCATTCACCAATCTTCTTTTTAATTCCTGAAGACAATCATCACATTATTTTGTCCAGATAAACTTAACACCCTTCCGAGTTAGCTTAGTCATTGGACTAGATAATCGTGAAAAATTTCTAACAAACCTTCGGTAATAGCCTTCCAAACCAAGGAAGCTACGAATCTCGGTTACATTTGTGGGTCTTGGCCATTCTTCCACAACTTTTGTTTTTGCAGGATAAACAGTTATTCCATCTTTAGAAACAATATGACCAAGGAAAGAAATTTTTTGCAACCAAAACTCACACGTGCTGAATTTTCCATACAGTTTCTTTTCTTTTAATGTTTGCAAGATAACCCTTAAATGTCTTTCATGCTCCTCTTTACTTTTAGAAAACACCAAAATATCATTAATGAAAACCACCAAAAACTTATGCAAGAACTCATGGAAAATTCTATTCATTAAGTCCATGAATACAGCAGGTGCATTGGTTAGCCCAAAATGCATTACTTCAAATTCATAATGGCCACATCTCATACGGAACGCGGTCTTCGGAATATCTGCCTCCTTTACCTTCAGCTGATGGTACCCCGATCTCAAGTCAATCCTTGAAAAAAACTGAGCTCCCTGGAGCTGATACAACTTCATTTGATGGCCCGACGTCTACCGAAGTAGTTGCAAAATATTTCACCACCCCTTTCTGCTTGTAGTCTAACTGCTTCCCATCACTCAAGCTCTTTGTCGGACACTCGTTTGCATAGTGACCCATCTCATTGCACTTATAAAATTTCACTAACTGTAAATCAAATTTGCTCTTACCTTCACCTTGATCCATTTCAGTGCAATCACGAGACTTATGTCCCATCTTACCACATCGATAGCACTTTCCGGAATTCAGAAGACATTCCCCAGCATTCCTTTTTCCACATTTATCACAAACTGGAAACTTAGTTTTCTTACCATCAGACTTTTTTGAAGAATTCTTACCTTTCTCCTGCCACCTCGGTCTCTTCTTCTGCTGGTTGTTATAGAACACTTGGTCATCGGTAAACTCTATTTCCACCTTCTCAGCACATCGAACAAGATTTTCATAACTTTTAAACTCACGAGAAGCTAATTCCCTTCGATATTTTGGCTTTAATCCTGAGTAAAAACGATTGATTTTACTATCAAGGTCTCAGATAAAATTTGGAGCATACCTTTCCAATCGAGTGAACCTTTCTTCATAGGTAGCCACTGAGTCTTCCTCTTGCCTCAATTCCAAGAATTGCTTTTCCATCCTAAGTCGAACAGCCTTAGGAAAATACTTCTCAAGAAACATACCTTTGAATTCATCCCAGTCAAGAGCATCATTCTCATCAGCGTCCCTGATATTTTAACCATCGACCACCACTGATCTGCTTCACCCTCCAAACGGTAAATAGCAAGACTAACCTTTTGATTGTTTGAACACCCCATGACATCGAAAATCTTCTCCAGTGATTTAATCCACCCTTCAGCTAACACAGGGTCAGATGATCCTCTGAATGATGGGGGATGTTGCCTCATGAAATGTTCCACCAATGACATGTTCCTCTGCGGTTGATCTGGCTGATCTCGTGCATGGATACCACCACCATTTATAGCCTGAGTCAACTGTGCCATCACTGCAACAAACTATTCAGTTCCAATTCCGACCATCTCAGGATGCTGATTCAGAAGGTTATTTCCTTCTGTATGCCTTCCTAGTACTGCTTCCCTGTTTCCTCTGCGGAAAACCATTCTGAACAAACATGTCTTAGATGAAGCAACATGGTAATCTTCAAATGCTATATCATTTCAATTTGACCATAAAAAAATATATTTTTGGATAATAATTTAATAGAATTATAACTCCTAAAGTTATCTAAAATGACCTTTGATACCAACTATAAGGCCCCAGCCTTAAACCTTACATAATCTTGAGTTATCACAAGATTACACGTTGAGGATCTTTTCAGGTTTAGAGTTTTAGAGAATTAGATCTTAAAACATGCATTACAACCCACATTTAAACAAAGTGGTTACAATAAAAGATAGTATTCTTTTTTCCCATCAATGGAAACATATTGAAAATAAAACATGGATTCTTTCTTGACACATCCTTGACTCTATCATCTTATCATTTACCTTTCCCTTGACCTGTGAAAAACATTTCAAAAACTTGGGATGAGCATAAAAACTCAGTATGGGTTATAAAAAAAACATGGAAAGGAAACATGAGTTCATATATACATAAGAATGAAATCATACTTTACCCATAAAACATAGGCACTTTAAAATACCTCATAAAATCATGAATAAATCATAGAAATCATAAGACATAAAGGTAACTTGACGCATTCATAACATTCTTACGTAGGGAGTAACCCTCTTGGTTACGTTTGGAATACCCATCACAGTATATTCCCTAAATCTCTTCGGAGAAACCTTAACGTTTCACTCCTTCGCATTACCCAATGCATTGGAGAGCTATAACGGGCTCACCCACCCTTAGTTTATCACGGAACCACCCGTCTTCATAAATATGCCCAAGAACCATAACATAATTCATATCACATAAAACATGCATAAAGGAAACATAACATTTCCACATTTCAATCACGAGATATCAATACAACACATTGATATAATAAAAACATTATGAAAACCATTTTCAATACCAAAGTAAAACATGGTATTTATTTTTCATTTAAAAAAAGGGTATGGCTTGTAGAGGAAGCCGAAACTCAAATAATGGTCACGGCGGCGGATAAGTCGTTGTCGCCGCATACGTACGACAAAAACATTCCCTTCTGTCATTTAGTAAAATGCTTCGTATAAAAAATATTCCTTTTGAATAAGTGTAAAAGTCAAAGGGGTTTATACACCGTATAAAATAAGGTTGTGTATAAAACAAAATATGCCTCAATGAAAGGAGATTGAGACGAAATCCCATACCTCGGGTCCGAATTGACTCGGTCGTTATTTAATCTCCTAAATAATAAACTTAAGCTAATTTCTACTTGTTTAAGAACCTTTTTCAAGTTCATTATTCCTTTTATATCACTTATTTCCATGTCATGAACACTATGTAATTATTTAAGTTAATAACGGTCATTTTAACGATCATTGGTACTTGAGTAAAAAATAATCCCTTTATAATTACAAGTTGTTCATGTATCCATTATATCCAGAATGGTATTCATGATGTAGATATAATATATGTCATATATGTCCAGTAAATTCATGCATTTATAATATTACATAATCATTTAGAGGTAAGAAATGAAATGCACTGTTCATGGAGACGGTAAGCCGTACGTACGCATGAACGCTACTTTCATTGATATTTCGTATTTTATAGAATAGAATCATAATGATATAAAGGTATATTATAATTCCAGTATAAGATCATATATAATATCATAGTTCCATCCTTTATACGTCCCACATATGGTATTTAACGAATCAAATCACTTTGAGGGGGCGGTAGTCCGCACTTCCTTAAATGAAGATATCGCGTTTACCCATAATGGAAACCATAAAGGTATGCCCAAAATGAAAAAAACAGAAGCTTAAGGAAAACATAAACATATTATATATCATATATAAATATAGTGACATCTTAATGGCCACCTTTTAAGGTGTAAAAGGAATGTTGAACAATCATCGTTTCGGGAGGCATAAATTCACCATCCACGGAAACTGTATGTTCTTTAACCATTTGATGTAGTTGTGTGAGAGTGTAGCTCGAATAAATCTTATAACAACATCCTAGTATATTTAATATACTGGTTTTGTTACAAAATAAGTAAATAAAAAGAGTTTAGGGGGTTGGAGA
Source organism: Viscum album (assembly GCA_963277665.1). Classification (NCBI taxonomy): domain Eukaryota; kingdom Viridiplantae; phylum Streptophyta; class Magnoliopsida; order Santalales; family Viscaceae; genus Viscum; species Viscum album. The sequence continues at coordinate 694,245,709 of OY728161.1, forward strand.
AGCAAAATAAAACAAATGAACATGAGAGAATGAATTACCTTTAAAAGTGTAACTCCTTTTGATTTGAGCCTAAAGGATTCATTTGAAAGTATTATGCCCAAATGGAATCCTCTAGGATGAGGAGAGGGATGTGGAGAGAGTAAATGGGCAGGGGTTGGCCGAGCCAAAGGCTTTGGAAGTGTGTGAAATGAGGTAGAGGTGGGGGCCTTTTATAAGAGGAGAGGAGGGGCACTTTTGGAAATCATGAAACTATTATTTTATTTTCAAAAGTGTTTCGAATTTATAAGGTCCCACATTGATATATTTCTAATATAAGATGATAAGGCTTCGAAATATTCCCATCCAATAGTTTTTGGACAAGTGTAGGTCTTAGATATTACATTATCTTTCCATTTTATTTAAATCGTTAAATAATGAGGTCATCACTGCATCATCATGATGTCATAAATAATTTAATTTATTTAATGTCTAAAAATTATAAAAAAAATAATATGATGTAGGAAATATTTTTATATTTCTAATGAATATTTATAGACAAAAATATGATTAGTATAACCCCTTCTAAAAATTGTTTTAGTAAAACAATTTATGTTAGTGTCATTTTCACCTTTATTTAAAAAAAAGGCATTAAAGTCATTATCTCACCCAAGTGGCTCCATGGGGTCCCCTAAATCGACCCATGGGTTGTCTTGGTCGTCAATGACTCACCCAATAGGTGTAGGACAAGTGTCATGGTGTTATAATATTATTTTTACCTTAAATTACACAAATTACCTCTAATCGCGATTAATGAAAAAAAGTTACTACTCACCAAAAAATTATTTTCATCCCATTGAACCACATTTTACATACTAATGAAAACCATGTATGTCGGATTTTTGAAATTCAGAACACAAAAGTGGAAAAGTTTTATTTAAACGAAAAATCAGTTTCTTTAACTACCACTTAGTGATTTCACTATTCATCAAAAATTGAAGTTTTTCAGAAAATTACCAAAAATTCACCCTAAGCTATATTTGATATTCTGAATTCAAAAATGAAGTCTATTTTACAAAATTCAAAACATATAAGTCACATTAATTAATTTAATAATTAATTCCCGCTGTTATGACAAATAGCGTGTTTTTATGAAACAATTAGTATCAAAAGATTAACACCAGTTTAAGTCCAATTTCAAATTGCAATTGATTCCAATGACCACCATTGGATTAAATGGTAAAAATATATTCTAATTTCACCTCAAAACCAATTCAAAAGATAATATAATCATATAAATAAATTAGATTAAAAAACAGTTTTGATGTAAAATGCAGTATTTTCCACTATTCATTAAAAAATGAACATTGTCAGAAAAATACCAAAAACTCACACAAAGTAAATTTTGATGTCCCAATCATAAAGAATAAGTTTATTTTGACAAACATAGATTATAAAATTGTCAAAAGATAGATTCAAAATTGTTTTCCATCAAAAGGCAGTAAAACAATCTTTTAAAAATATTAGTGTATTCCATGCTTAAGATTGGATTTATTTTCATTTTAAGCCTCTAAAAGACTATCTAATTCATTAATAGACATAGATAAAAATATCTATTATTCATTACTTACTTGGGATGTTACATCATCCAAGAAGTCTACACAAATGGGAAATGTCTCAGCCAAAACCTATTCTAGTTTGTCTCATGAGACCAATATATGAATCAGGGGGATATAGTGGTCCAAACCCTTCACTTTCTAATTTTAATTTCATTCATCACATAAAAGGGGTGAAACATAATAAATTTATACATTCATTTTTAAACTATAACATGGGGTGTTAATAACATTCCCCAAATAATAAACAAAATCATAATCTTTCTAATGTAATATGATGAGTGGTATCAAAATAGTACATATATATTATAAATTATCATAAAAAATTCAAAATAATATTTTATATGGTATCAAAAGAGATAAATATTAATTAAGTATAATACCTTTTCTAATTTTTATAATATTGATGAAAATACCCTAATAAAATAATTGAGAAATTCTTTAGAGAAATACCACTTTACATAGAAATCATTTTTTAAAATAGTTTTAAATAATTAAAGAAAAAATTTTCATTGAAAATAAACTTTTTAAGATGTAAAGGATTATTTTAGGCATTAAGGTGTCGTTAAAGAAGGAAAATCATCTCATGTTGTATAAGTTAAAAAAATCATTAAAATTTTAGAAAACAAGCATTAAGAATTGTCTTTTTAAAAGAAAGTGTGTTAGTTAAACAAATGAATCTATTATGTGTATAAAATATAAATCCACTTAAATGAATATTAAATAATAAATAATATAATAAAATTTATTGTATCATATATTCATAATATGACATAATAAATGTAGTATATGTTTGAACCAAATAATGGAAATTGGGTTAAGAATTCCCTTGCCAACTTGTAATCAATCAAATAGTATGCCCAAAAAATTAATGATAATAAAATGAAACAATGAATTCCATTAATATAAATAGATTTATGATAATATATATTAAAGTTAGTGTGTAAAAAATATAGGATAAATAAGGGATAAATAAAGAATACATCGCACAAAAGTACACGTGAGACGAGAAACCCCGACCTTATGTTCTAAATCATTTTTCACTTGTACTTAATCTCCAATATGATCAAATTAGATTCATTAATTACTAAATAGAAAAACCATTCAACATTTATTTTATTTATTATCAATTTATTAAGTTAATTTATAAACTTTTAGATGAGTTGTTGAGTTTAAGTTCATCGTTTCCAGAGTGTGTGTTTATGGTTTCATAGTTAGTCCCCCTGTGTATTAATAAGAGTTACATTAAAATGGGAATAAATTATACAAAAAAGAAAATATTTAATATTAATGAACATTGATAAGTTTTAATGGAAAGATATTTATTTTGTTTATATGTCACAATGTTAATTTATTAGATAAAATGTTGATGAAAATGACTAACTTTATTTTAGTGTTATTTACGACCATCACAAACTTCTGTCATTTTCTGTAAAATTATGTTTATATATTGGTTCCAGGTCATGATATAACTTATGATATATATATATATATATTAATATCTTATTTAACAATAATAATTATTTTATGACTACCATTGAATGTAGTAATGGAAATGAAAACTTGTCATTCAAGAAGGCGAAGAGTCGACACATAAGAGATGACATTTTTTTGTTTAAAAAATAAAAATCATAAAAGTAGGTATTTTATGATATATAATAAATTTTGAAAATAAAATTGAATTATATATATGATACTAGGGTTACCATTCCACATTGTTTAGTGTATTTGGGGAGAAGATAAGAAATGAAATGAAATTAAAAGTGAAAGATAGAGGATTTTACCTCTTGAATATTGTGTCCTTGAGAAACACCATAATGTACATGGATTTATTATTTTGGTAATAAAAAAAGTTATTGGACACGGGAAAGAGTATTTTAAGGAAATTTGGAATAATTAAGATAAGATAAAAAAGCTATATACATGTGAGGAAAATAGGTGGTATTTATAGGAAAAAGAGAGGGGTATTTTTGATTATTTTATTCATTAGAATATTATTTAGGCATATGACTATCAATATTGTATATTTCCATGACTAATTAAAATAACTATAGTATGTGATTTCAAAATAACTATTTATTAACTCATCTATACGTCATAAAATACTCAATAATTTTTTAGATAACTTATAATACTCTTTATATTAAATTACCATATTTTACTATTGTTCAAAAATTCAACTATTTATATTTTTTTAAAAAAATTTAGGTTTATAAATTTTTATCTATTTTATTAAATTATCATTATAATTATGATATATTTATTTTGTAAGAAAAAACATCATTTATTGATTATTTCATTTGTAAAATAATTACTGCATCATTGGTTTGTAATTATGTAAGGTTATTATTTATTCAATGAAAATAGAAAATAAATAAAATGATGTAGATAAGTATTATAGATAATATATATATATATATATATATTAATAAATCTTCATAAAAACACCATATTATAATAATTTAGTTATTAAAAAATGAATGTGACATATTTATCTTTTCATTAAATAAAATACTAAAAATACCATAACCCCATCTAAACGGTCCCCAAAAATCCTAAATAAATTTATATCATTAATATAAGTTTATTTAGATAAAAATGGACACTTTTATTCATTCATAATCTAACTTTTCCTCCATTATTATATATTAGAGATATTTAAGATAAGAAAAGCGATTTATTGTCATTTTCATTAATTTAAATAATATCAACATCATTTTTTGGAGACAAGATTCAATTAAAAAAGTAAAATTAAAAACATAGGTTTTATGGGTTGAATATATAATTTATAATAATGTTTTTTAAATTTAGGATAACTTTATTATCCTAAATATTTTAATTTTAGCATAAATTTCCAAATTTACCCTTTAAGCATGGTAATAAAATTTACTAAAGTTACTATTCAAGTTTAATAAAAAAATAAAAGGACAATATTTCATAAAATCAGACCTTATGATTCCAAATATTTAATCAATTTTAAAAAATATAAAATAATTATGTTGTTAATTTTAATTAAAATAAAACTGTTAAAATGCAAATGAAAACAGTTTTTTTGAGAATTCATTTTTAAGCCCAAATTAAGCATATACCAAAATATGGTGTAATGTTGATTAAAATAAAATAAATTATATTATTTATAACTAATTATTATTTAATATACATTTAGAAAAAATTAATATCATTATGATAGCTTAAATATAATTAAATTATCAATTTTATAAAAATTGTAATTTTCACAGTTCACTAAAAAATAAATATTTTCTTGAAAATACAGAAAATTCATCCTAATATGAATTTAATAGTATATTCCAAAAAACTAAATTTATTTTGTAAAATATAATTTATAAAGTTTTTTATAATTGATATTTTAAAGAATTGCGTTATTAAAAGGTAGTAAAATTTCCTCTTAGAAAATATATCATTTATACTTAAAATTAGATTCATTCTTATCCTAAGACTATGAATCTTATTGGTTGAATCTAAAATCATTTGATCAAATAAGTAACATATTAATTTCATTAATATATTTACTACTAGTTATTTATTAAATGTATTATGATAAAATTCCATTGTGGTCATAAAAACTATTTTTAATAATTATACTTTATTTATGTTCAATTAATTTTTAATTTAATATTTAATTAATTTGTAGCCAATGAATTAAATTAATAAACATGTTTAAACTATATTTTTTCAATTTATTTAATCTCTTTCATTCTCTCCATTATAATTACTATGTGATATCAATCGTAATTAAATTATAATATTTAATCATTTGTTTAACCATTATTTTTTTGGTTAAAAATGTATATTAAAGACGTTAGATTTTAAAGACAGACTTACCATAAAATCATGGGGTGTTAAATTCTCAACGCTTTAATTAAATTTCATCATCTCAATTTAATCATGGGGTTGGTAATCATGGAGTTTTCATTTCAAAATAACTTTTTTTTTAAAATCACGCATTGTGAATATGGTTAACAAAATTTCCTCTAAAATGGAGGGAATGGAAAATGAAAAGGTCACCACAAAAATAGGATTTATAATAGGATAAAATTAATGAGGAGTTAAAAAATGATAATGGAAGAGAAATCTAAAAACAATGTTTCAACGGAGAGAGGTAGATAACATGGTAATTTGAATGATAACCATAAGAAAAATATAAATCATTGATTAGTTAAAAGGACATTGATTTTCCCAAATGAAAAGTAAATAGAAAATGTTTTTGTTCCAAAAATAATATTCCTATATTTGAGGGATTATTTTACTATATAGAAGGGCACTTTATAAAATAAACATATCAGATTTCGGTCCTTGTCTCAAGTATAATATCATCCATTGGAAGTGTTTTGATCTATTTTTACACTTTTTCATACACATGGAGATGGATATTGAAGGTGATTTTATCCTAAATAAAGCACATATAAAGAATAATTTTTTCCATAAGTCATTCCCTAAGTGTTAAAATTATTACTAATACAAAAAGGATAACAAATTTCATTAAGAAACCACAATTTCCAATGATTTACATAATCTATTCTAAAAGTAGTTAATCATAAGACTCATTCAAAAAATGTTTGTCGAAATTAAACAAATAAGGATTAAGAATTACGGTTGCTAAATCGTCATATCATTTAATTCCCCAAATAACATAATGTAACTCTTAATTACACATACCAAATATATGAATAACTTGATCACCAAAAAACCATAATGAATACATGCTTTCTCTAAAATCGGTAAAGAACAAGTACAATGATATATTTAATATATATATAATGATTCTTATAAAAAGAATATTATAATAAAATTCTTTAGTCAGATTAAGAAAATAAATTAATGATTCCACTTTTTATTTAGTAAAATCTTAATCTAGACGTTGATCCCTTTTCTTCTTCTGAGCTATATTCCATTGATGCTTGAGACATTAATTTCCATAATTCCCCATCTCTATAAAGATGAATAATCAGAAAACTTCTTTCTATCCTCTACAATCATGACCCAGTTTTCTTTTCTATCCACACATGTAGAAAGCTCCCATTCCCTTCAAGAATGTTCAAGGGTGTTTCCTTCCACAATTATAACATGTGGGAAATTACTTCTTTCTCTTATTCCCTTTAGCAACATTTTTCTATTTTTTCATATTCATCAATTGACTGCTTTTATAGTCATAATACATGGATAAACATTAATTTTCTATTACATCGCATTATACAATATTCTTATATGATTATAAATTTTCAAATACTAGTTACCTTTTAATATTTTCATTATTCCCATCGAAAAATGATCAAATTTACTCCTTGGGTTATGTATTTCATTTGTAGATTGATTTTCTAATCTTGTATAGTTTTCTTCATATATAAAAAACATTATCATGATTTTTTTGCCTCAAACTGAAGATTTCATAATACATATATGCTTGCTGTTTAGAAGGAAAATATGTTTCGAAGAAAATTTCTTTTAAGTCCATAAATTACAATATTCATATTTCTTCATCCTTCACGGTCTTTTTAATCAATGACCATCATTGATATACATAACTAGAGATATGATAAAATTCTATAAAAACCATATCACTTTAACTACTTCCAAAAGAAATTAATATCTTCTCAAAAGAACATATCCATTATAAAGAAAAAATAATTTTTTAGTCCAATTTAATTATGTGGTTTCTTGTTTCCGAAAGCGATCTATCAATATTGCACCACATTGTGGAGCATTCCACTCATAGTGGGTAAGTTTATTGTACATTACGAGAGTTAGTTTTACTAGTATTGTTAAAATTTGTTCAATTATAGGTGAAGATACAAATCTAATTTCATTATCTTGAATAAGAGGGAAATCCCTATATATAATATGTTTTTTGATAGAGTTTAAATTAATTCAACTAGGTTCCATTTCTAGAAAAATAATATATTATAGATTATATCATAACATTATGAAACATAATGCATAGTCCCAAAACTAGGTAATCACATAATACAAAATTGAAAATTTAGTATAACAACTCTCTAAATCATAAACTCGGTTTCATTAATAATATTTCAATATTATTTCATTGGTTTTCATTATCTAATATATTTTTTCCTATATTTAGTTACCAAGGTTTCAACTAAACATTCAATGATACCAACTGTAAATCCCCCGACCCCTATGTCCTAGAGTTGGTGGTCACTTTTTTATATTGGAAATAAGTATAAGGAATCACATCTCAAAGGAATGAATAGTATAGTAGTTTTTAAAAACTAGATACAATAATTTATTTCAAATTATGATATAGAATATAAAATAAAACAAAGTGAATCCTTAGATAGAACCATTATTCTTCAAGATTAACCCAACATATCAGTCATAATATACTTCTTGGAATCATGGGGAAAACTAAAACCTAAGAAAGGGGTGAGCTAAAATTCTCAATAAGGGAATGCATACAGTGGAAGAAAACATTAATAAAGATAAAAAATAAGGAAATATGAAGAACATAAAATATATTCCATTAAAACATATTCTGGAAAATAATATTGTTGTGATAAAATCTGATCAAATAATTCAATATAAATAATCCCATGAGAATGAATCATTTACATTGATATTATACTCGTCAAATATTCACATATAATATCAATAACTAATCACACAATGAGGGAACCTACAATACAAGACATCTAAAATATAACATGAAGGCCTATTCTATGAAGTCTGTATAAATCGTTAAGACCTTGGCTAAAAGACAATCTATTTTGTCTCATGATACCTACCAATTCATCAATGGGCTGTATCAGCCCCCCATCTCAGACTAAATCCAATACATTCCTCATAAGAATGGTATGAACATTATAAAAATATAAATTTTTATACAAACTATGACACTAAATGTTAATAAATCTCCTCAAATGAAAAATATTTTAATAAACCATCCACTAAAATATGATGAGTGTTATCAAAATAAAACATAGAAATTAAAAAAGATCATCAAAAATCCCTAAAATATGGTTTATTATATCAGAAGATATAAAACTAAATTAATCCTAATTTTTGACAAATGTTGTTTATGTATATGAAAATATTATAATTAAATCATTGAAAAATCCATCAAAGAAATACTAATTTACTTTGAAATCATTTATTTTAAAATAAGTTTAAATATAAAAGATAAAAAATTATTTTAAAATATCCATTAATGCCTTTAAATAATTCCTCAAAACATTAATGAATCATAGAATCGTTAAAATCTACTCATGTTGTATATGTTTTGTTAAAAAGAATAATACTTTTAATTTTTCAAAAAGAAGTATTTTAATGAGTGTTTCTAAAAGAAATTATGAGTGTTATTAAAATGAATTGATTTTTGTATCAGATATAAATACACATAAAAAAATATTTAATAAAACATGATAATTAAATTTTATTTCACATATGATAGTATAATGAGAAAATCAATTGAGTATAAATTTAACCTAAATAATGGAAATTGGGCTAATAAATCTCTTTTCCACTTGTCAAATAGTCAAACAATATGCCCCATAAATCTAATGATCATAAAATGAAACATTAACTTCTAGGAAGATAAATAGATTCATGATATGATATATTAAATAGAACTATTTATACCACACCCCATAAATGTTGGTTGAATAAGGAATATATATCATAAAAGTAAAAGTGAGATGAGAAACCCTTACCATATGTATGACAACATTATGAACATATAATTAATGTCTTGGATATCAAAATTAGATTCATGAATTAAAAAATCTTAACCAAATATAGATTAATTTAAATTATTATAAATTTTTAAGGTCATTTATGACCATTTATATTATTTCTGGAGTGCAATTTTATCAGTTTCAGAGTGTTCATTGCATGGTTTTATGTTTAGTTCCCTTATGTATAACTATGTGAGTTCCTTTATAATCTAAAAAAATTATTTGAAATTTAAATAACATAAATTAAATTAAAATATATAAGTTTACATTTTTTATATATCATTTTTTATAGTATTAGGATTATTTATTAGATAAAATTTTGTTGATAATGTCTTATTTTATTTTTCCATTTTTCAAGAGGACCATGTACTTATTTCATTTTATTTAATATTATGTGTATATATTGATTACAAATAAATATGTAATTTATAATATTTATATTAGAATATGATTTATCCAAAATACTATTTTTATGATTAGATTTGAAGGAGGTAATGGAAATTGAGGACTTATCATCCAAGATGGCGGTGAATTATCACACAATGGATAATGTTTTCATTGAAAAAAAGGAGAGGTGAAGAGATTTTATGATGGATAATCCATTAGATCAATAAATTATAGTATATAAATGATAAAAGAGTTACCATTCCACTTTGGGTAGGCTATGTGAGTAGTTTAAAAAATGGAAAACTATAGAAAAAGAAGGGGGGTTTTTCCTTTTTAATATTGTCCCCATGAGAACCTCTATATAAAACTTGGATTTGATATTTTGGTAAGACCAATAGGTATTGGACGTGGGTAAGAGCCTTGGGAAGTGAATTTGGAATAAATTATTCAATATACAAGGCCTTATTGGTGTAAGAATAAGGCGAGATTAGGGGTAGTATTTATAGGGAGAGTAGAAGGTTGTTTTTGAATATTTTAATCATTTGTTTATTATTTTTGATCAACACTATCAAAATATTTGATTATAGTTAATATATATAGAAAATAAATCATTTTATTTTTAAATAATGACTACATAAATAATCCATACTTCATCCAATACCAAGTAATTCATTTATTTACTTATAATGTTAAATATTGTAAATTATAATATTTCACTCTTCCCCAAATATTAAAATATTTTAGAAAAAATCCAAAAAATTAACCCCTATCAATTTTCAATTTTTATATATAAAAATAGGTAATTTTTTTTAAAATAGTTTTCTAAATATGAAAAATATAATTTTCAATTAAATCTAACCTTTATATGATTTTTTCATTAATAAAATTATTATTGCATCATTATTTTATAATTATTTATGGGTATTATTTCATCACTAATAATTTAAAAAAAATAATGAAGTTGGAAAATATATTATATTTAAAAATAATATCTATTTTTGAAGATATCTTCAGAATAAAAATATATTAAAATAATATATTTTTAAAAAAATTAATGTTACATATTTGTCTTTTCATTAAATAATATATTATAAATATCATAACCGAATCCAAATGGTCTAAAAAAATAAATAAATTTATATCATGATAATAAAATTATTTAGTTTTAAATGGACTCTTATATTCCTTCATAACCTATCCATTTCCAATATGGACACATAAGAGACGGTTCAAGCATGGAAATTGAAATATTTGGGATTTTCATTAATTTAAATAATATCAATGCCATTTTCATGAAAATGTGTCCATTAAATAACTTAAATTAAAATATTAGGTGTTAAGGGTCAAATATAATTCATCTAATACAATTTGGGAGATTTTTAGTGTAATTATATAATCCATAACATTTTACTTGGAAACTAAATTTCCAAATTTACACTTTATCTATGGTAATGAAAATTACCAAAGTTACTATTTAAATTGACTAAAATAAATAAATCCTACTTAATAATTTAGGAACTTGTGATTAAAAATAAATAATCCATATTTCCATATTTCAACCATTGTAGTGTTATAATTTAATTTAAAATTAAACTGATAAAACACAAATTAAAACTGTTTCATAAAAAAGTATTTTTATCCAAAAATGTACTTTTACCAAAATAATGTATAAAGAGGATTAAAATGATATAAATTATATTATATAAAAAAATTGTATTTATGTTATATTAATATAAACATCAAATAATATTTATACCTTTAATACAATGAAATAAGCTATTTTATAAAAATCTGTATTTTTCATTAATCACTAGAAAATAAATATTTTTCTAAAAAATACTGAAAATTACAATTAATATAATTATTACAGTATAATTTTAAAATTTAATTTAATTTTAAAAAATATAATTTATAAAATTTTCAAATATTATAATTAATATATTTTAACCACTAAAAAGGTGGTTAAATTTCCTTTTAGATAATATAAATACTTATTCATAAGTATGGATTTATTTTTACAATTAAACCAATGCAACTAATTGGACAAATTTTAAAACATTTGATCAAATACAAAACATATAACTTTAATTGAAATCAATCATTAATATTTATTGATTTATTTTATTAAGATATAATTTTATTATTGTTGTAAAAATAGATTATAATAAAAACGTATCCATTATGATCAATTGGTTTTTATTTTTATTTATAATAAATTTGTAACTAATGAATTAATTTTATATATATTTCTAAACTATTTTACATAATTTACATAATATATTTCATTCCCACCATCTTAACGGCTAGGTGATCACTCTCATAATTAATTAATAATATTTAATCATTTCTTAACACTTGGTGTCCTGTGTAACGTAAACTATCAAAGAAGATAAATTTTAAAAATAAATTCCATAAAATTGTAGGGTTTTAAAATGTGTATCAAATTTAAAACCACACAAAATAATTTTATGTGAAACATAAAACAATAAAAAATCATTATAAATAATCATGTAATATCAATGAAAAATGAAATGTAATATAACCCAATGAAAGGAAATTATTTTATGAAATACTTTACTATTTGGATATTTCATGTGAATTCCACATAGATTAAATAATTAAAATAAATAAATATAATTATTTATTAATGAAACATTATATTACATTTCATATTGTAATTATTTACACCATATATAATAAATTAGGTTCGTAACATTAGAATATGCCTCAAAGAATAGAAATTGAGATGATGTACCTTACCACATGCATTATTTTGGTTGAATGTTATTTGAACTAATATATAGTGGTTCTATACATGTTATTAACGTATTAAATAAAAATAATAATACAAAAATATCATATGTTATCCTTTTATAACATCTTATCAGCAATTCAATAACATTATTTAATTATTTTTATTTTTTTCAGTGTTAATTGCCTAGTTTTCTCATATATTTTTTTCATGATTGTTTAGAATACTATGAATATTTTATAGTTAAATAATCTATATAAAAATAATAATTTCCTAATTATCACATGTATAGATAAATTAGACTTATATTTCTAATAATTAAATGTGATTTTGAGAAATTATATACATTAAGATTATGGAGACAGTAGAGCTTATGTACGGATGAGTAACACTTCCATTTTTAAATGTTCATTATTGAAATGTGGTAACAAATTTTTTATCATTAAAAATGATGATAAAGTCATGAATAATGTATTATTTATTTCAATATAAAATTATATATCATCCATGAGGTGTGGTTATGGAAAGCGAGATGCATCGCTTTGGGAAGGAGGTAGTCCATCCGTATACAGACGATGTTATCATTTCTAGTGAGTGAATATGTATGAAATAAAATGATATAATATATTTTAATAATTATAAATATTTTATTAATATCATAATTATTTCATTTATATCAAAAATATTCATTAAATTTATACTTATCACCTTCCATATAGAGTGTTCTTGAAAGGTGAACCACATAGCTTCGTGAGATGATACCCTACAATACACACGATCGACGTTATCATATTTCCTATGAAATGGAAATTAAAAATTTTATATACTATATAAATTCTATATAGGTATAATAATTTTATATATATCATATATTTACATTAGATTCTTCAATATACCTAGTCGTGAGAGGTAGATATTGAAAAATCAACGACATCAGTTTCTGGGGAGGTAGTCTGCCATACACACAAATGACAATTTTGTATCCCATTTGACGGAAGTGGAGATGGATGTAGGTCATGAACATAAAATAACTACATATATTTATATGGATGATAATATTTTTATTATATCATCATAGTTTAATAATAATTCCTAAAAATGGATGGATAAATAAAATAAAAGTGCTCAATGAACAATGAGAACTCTTCTTCTAGAATCATCATAAGTTTTTCACCAAAATCCATATTAGGTATAATTTATGACAAAAATAAGGGCAATAGGATGTGCGATGGATGTTTATAGGTGATGTTTTTTTTATTTTTTAACCAAAAAGGGTTTAATGGTTTGAATAATATTAGAGAGGTGGTCGCCTTTTTATAGGTCATGTGAGTGGAACAAATGAAATTTTTGAAAATAAAGAGGTGGATGCACGTTTTCAGTTGAAAAAAGGTTAATAAAATTGATTATTATCGTGTATTATACATTATAATGTTTAATTGTTATCATAAAATATATTTTATACAAGTATTAAGGTCATTTAGACACTTATTATCTTAGTTTAACCCCTAGTGGCCAAATTTTTATCTTAATCATGATAAATAATTTTTATTATTTCACTATTAATTTTGAAGATAAATGAAGTTGATATTATTATATAATATAAATTATTATGATTCCAAATATTAAATATTTATTTATATTTATATAAGTGGGAAGTTTTAATTTAAAACTAATCCCACTGATGTGGAGAGAAAGATTGTTTTTTAAAGAGAAAATATTCCAATGTTTATAAGTTTATTATATTAAATTAAACCTAAAAATTATTATAGTAAAAAAAATTGATTAATTGATATATAATTGGGATTATTTTTATTTGAATCAAATTTAAAATCTATGTATTCTTCATAAATAACTTAAATATAAAAGGAAGTTTTAAATTAAAATTTATTATTTATGTATATTCATAGTAAAATGAATCATTTTAAAGAAATAATAAAAAATTCATCCTAGGAATGTTTTGATATTATAATTCAAAAAATCAATTCAAATTTATCAATGAAATTTTATAAAATGTTTTATTTGGAGTTGAAATCTCATTTGAGGCCTCAAAGACTCAATATTCTACAAACCGAGCTCGCACCCCAACCCCAAGGACCATTCCTAGGGTGATGAGCATGGTTCATGTAAATTTTTTATGTTCTCTGAAAGAATTCATTTCACATGAAAATACCATTCAAGAAATAATATATAATATTTTTTATGGTATCGTCTTTGACATATAGGATTTCCATGGCTGTCACACATAAGAAAAGAGGGTTCTGCATAAGAGATGAACGATGTGAACAATAGTCCATTTTTAACACTAAATGGGATGTCAAACCGATGATGATGTGATTCAAAGCACTAATAGTGAAGGAAAAATATGAGCATAATGTCCCATCCATGCCCATAGACTTTTCTAACCACTGTTACAGATTTCAGCTATAAATATACACATTCACTTTCATTCAGAGTGGCTATTCCGAAGACAAAACATTTCTATTATACACGTAAGTACTCTACTTCTGTGAAAGTGTTCAATATTGATCAACCACGTTATAGAATATTACACGATAGACCTACTTTGGGCCTAAACTTGACTTGAACTGCAGTAGAGTGATAATAACAAAACTACCTCAAAGGAATGTAGGGTTTTTGCAAAGTCCCCGCTTGCATGAATCCCTGATTGTGCTCACAACACCGAACCTTTCACACACATATCACCCTTGAATATATACCCTTACCTTATGCTAGTGAACGCTGTTCACGCAACTCTTTTAAACAACACAGTAATATCCTATGAAAAAATATCTATGTCCCATACTTGACATCCCCTCTGACTCTAGTGCACCTATTACCCTACCTATTGATTCTATACATGGGGTACTCTATCCCCTATTACATCTGAGCATGGGGACTCTAACAAGGATCTCATGACTATCCAATCTTCTATGGAAGATGTAGTTCCATTTCCATTACAAAGATGCATGAGCGGTGGTCATAGAAGCCCTAGGGGTACATAGTCACCCCATGTCCATGTTTCATGATGTAAATCTTCAAACATAAACATCCAAGTCGTATGATACTAAAATTCCAAAAAACATCCTCTATAGATGATGAAAAACTAAGGTCTTACCATATGTGATGAACATAGGATGCTCTGTGTTTGAGTATCAGGGGTTGACCACCACTCATCCCATACATCTTACCCTATGAAATTAATATAGTATGCCCCATGAAAAACACACATAGTATGATATCCTTTGGGATACACCAATAAGAAATCCAAATTAACAACATCACTACTCCTAGAAGCAATCTGGAAGATCAATGCATATTCCCCACACTATTCCATCCAAGAGAAAACCAATTGTGAAGGGAAGATTATACGCATAAGTCTCACTCCAACCCTCATCAACCATACATTGAATAGATGATTATACTTACTTCATGATGTCAAAATGCACGGATCATTCCTATCAAATGGACCTAAACTAGAACATCATATAACATGGGTTATGATCATTGTCTTCTAAATATGAAATGTAGGATTCCTCCGTCTGGATAATTCCAAAAATTAAAAAACTCATAGTCTTCACACCTATAGAAACTCCTCCATGATTTTCCAGATATGGGGTTTTAATAAACTCATGGACCCATCTTAGGGGATGTTTTGATCCATCAACTTGAGTTGTGACATATTCCCTCCTAGGGACACACCATTCGGATCCACCTCAAGGAGTGTTCTGATCCACAACTCCATGTCTACCACCATGGGGAATTTTGATCCATTTACTCTATCCTTACAAGACATTAACTCCATTACCATATCCATAATATGTTAAACTCTTTCCCTGATCCACCTCCACAACGACATCATGATTTTTCTCCGTAAGTTATTGAGCCTGTATTCTAAACCAAATATTATATCATAAAATCATGGGATGCCTGATGTAAAAAACCATTGATTTATAAATACTCAAGTGTTAATCACCTCATTATCATCCTATAATTGCATGGTTTCCAGTCATAATATGGCTCATACATGATTCCCCCCTCATAAGAAGATTCATAGGTGACCAAAGCACCCAACGTCCAAACATGCTAATAGATTCCCAATGTGAATAAAATCCTAAACGATGTTTGGTTATTTATCGTAAATAAGTAGTGTAATTCAATATCATCCACAATGATATGTAATTGGGAATGTTTTCCACAAACATGATTAAAGTATGTAAGGGAGATTCGGACTATGAAACAATCTAGAAAGAGGAATCTAGGGAAGAAGTACATGACTTCCCACAATACAATTTTGATCATTGAGTATGCATGAACATTTATTGTTATGAAATCCACCCACCTTTGGAAATTGATAATATAGGGTTGCAGAATGCAAGTGTACATTAATGACCAGAAGGGGCCAGATGAAGGCATTAGAAAAAAATGAACCTGCCATGAAACTCTTCTTAACAACATGGGGACTCGTAGAATTGTGGATCATTATATTCGCATGCCACCATATTCAAACATTTAATGCAAGGTCACACATGGAAAATGGATGGTCCAGCATAGACCTCAAAATAAAGTGGGCCAGTAAGCTATTGGGTGTCCTCGATCTGTGATATTCTCATTGTGGATCTATATCAATATTCATAATAACGGATGAAGTTGGAAGTGTAAATTTATTTCCATTTAACTATATTAAAATCAGAAACTGCATTCCATATAGGACCTCCTCAATAGAAAATCATCCACCCAACACCCGCAGGTTCTGGGGCAGAAGAATCAATGACGCAGAAATATCACACCACTCCAACATCACCTTGAATTAATCCATCACATTTAATACCAAGAAACCACTACCTTAGCATCCTTGTAGATCATCCAGTGAATTGTGATCAACACCCTCATATGTTGGTATAAGAAAGAGGGTTATATTCCCACAAGGGAAATGGCTCACTAGGCACTGGAGTTGTCTATACATCACCAAAAAATGAGTCCTTAAAGGGACACATATTGGAAAACCACCCCCATTCCAATATAAATCGCTTCAAGGGTCTCACCTTGAAGAAATCCAAAGATCCGAACACTGAGGAGATCAGAATTCCTAAGTCTCCCCAGCCACAACTATCACATTGGGGCCTCCAAGGAGGGATCTGACTAAGCCCCGTCTATACTAGAAATAAATGGTCCCACACAAGAAAGAACATGTAGAATTTAACCCTGATCTACTGACCATAGTCCAAACCACATGATGCCAATATCGAGAACATGATCAAGATAATTCATGACAAATAGACATTGTCATCAATTCCACCAGTGGTCCTTGTAACTACTGATGTACCCCTCCAAGTCCTTGATATATTTAAAATATTTCATTGATGATTTTAATTTGCCTGATTGAGATCCATACACTATCCTCCTTATAGTATGGGAGGTTTGACCCTTTAAATAAACAGTAAAATTGATAGTCATTAAAGGACATCTCGCAATGATGAGACTCAGTGCATAGTTCCTACCCATATCATCATTATCCCAAGTCATGTTCCTCCACACTCTTTCAACAACCAATTATGTGGTCTTAATCATAGACATGATTCTCAACATGTATTTTCTCTCTTTTCTATTTCAACTAACATGAGCTTCCTCCTCATGTTCCAAAAAATAAACATAGTGGTCTTCCCCTCATTGAAGAGGTACCCTTCCCAAAAGAACCATCTAGAGAAAGAAGGAAGAAAACTAAACACCAAACGTTTAATCCTAGTAAACACCAAGCCATCCTCATCCTCATTGACCAATAATACTATGAAGACATTGAAGTCCAAGTAATGGTGTTTCAAACCTATCTTCTATAGTCTTTGGATGGAGACGGATAGCTTCAATTTTCCATACCAAATGATGTGATCTATATGATCCCCATATCCATCGGTAGGTGGAGGATGTTCTCTCTCCCTTAATAAGAGTCATAGTGAATCCAACTTAATCACCGACCATTTCATTCCTCTCTACCTCCACACAAGATGTGGCTGAGTTTATGGTCTATGATGAATCTTTGAGATGGTGAGAACCCAGTTTACCTATAGATGAGAACCGTTGCCCTCACACAAAATGCAATTGAAAATTAATCTTCCTATAGGCATGAAATGATGTGGTGGGTACTTCCCCCAATAGAAGAACCTTCACGGAGTGAATAGAGGACTCAAATAGTGGATCCTATATAACCAATCCATCAACTGAACTGATCCATATAGGATCCACTTCATATTTTCTAACCATCACAGATCAGGGTTTGGTCCCACCAAGAAAATGACAGTTCCTATGTACAAGGGTTCCTATGGGAAGTTATAGTAGCTGATTAGTTCTTATTGGTAATTTGGCAGCTAGAAACTCCCTACTTTGACATCCTAGAGTCCCTCACTATGGATCGGGCAATGTGTTTCTTTAAGATAATATATAAGAAATTTCATTTGCACTTAGACCAACAATTGGACCACCTTGTAATCCTAGGGAACCTCAAAGACATTGATTGAGAGTGCTAAAGTGTTGAGTTAGAAGTACTTCTGGAGGAATAGTGTAATGATTCATCTATCTACCATCATTCCTTCTAATATAGATGTATCAAGGTCCTCAATGTTCAATACCAAATTTTGTAAGTGGTTTTGTTTCCTGTAATGATCACGGGATGGAGAAAACACGTTGTTGTGCACTTTATACCTATATTGTGTCATCATGAACTCCCCTATAGTGTGTAGGGTTACCCTTAAGGTACTATTATGGTGAACTTGGTTTTTCCCATGA
Source organism: Viscum album (assembly GCA_963277665.1). Lineage (NCBI taxonomy): Eukaryota > Viridiplantae > Streptophyta > Magnoliopsida > Santalales > Viscaceae > Viscum > Viscum album. The sequence goes on from OY728161.1 coordinate 694,264,926, forward strand.
AACCCATGAATAAGGACTCTATTATTTTATTTTACAGGAAAAACTAATACCAATAGGTGGCACTGTACCAGGGAGACCTTCATGCTTGTGTTCGTACCCACAAGAAGAGGCAGATGTTTGGATGCATGGATCCACCAATGATACATTTTCTCTCCATTGACCTCATGATAATGGTAATTGAATGTTTTGTATCTTTGATCCATGTGATTTATGACAACATCATAGGTTGATCGCATAGTAGTCACATTGCTCTAGCAGGTAAAAGAACATATAAGGATCATCAATGAGAATATAGCAGATCAACATCCAAATCAAGACATTATTTGGGGAGTTTATGCCCTAGAAAAAACTTCTCTATACATTATAATAACATTTATTCATATTTTTTAATATTAATAAATTTATTATCACTTAATAAATTTTCTTATGCATAACATAGTATGTGACAATGCCCCTAGAGTAGATATCACACTAAAAGGACATAACAGTTTGCGACAATGATGAGATCTTGAAAGTGGTATGAATATATTCTTAAATATATTTTCTATAACAATATTATATCATTTAAGGATGAAAAATGATACGGTCTATTAGGTTTGGAGACTCATAGGACATTATGAATCCTTCTCAAGGTGGACGCCCTTGGTAATATCTTGTAGGATATTATAAGAACAAGAACCGCTAGTTAGAAATCCACATTTATATGGGCCATTAGATGTTCCTATCTATTGAAATTTGTGTTGGTTCAAAGACTTTAATATTTTTATTACTGAGTGTTGTGAAGTGTGTACATTGATGTATTGACAAAAACCGTGCCGACATATTTTCCAAATGAGTTGGGATATGTTGGGTGCATCCTGAGTAATATTGTTTTAATGGATAATGAGAGAATATATTTATCCATTATGTTATTTAACATAATCTAACACCCATGTAACTTTTATGAAAATGAAAAAGCCAAAATATATCCATTTATATGGTGTTCTATAGGCAAGTTGTATTTCCTAATAGTCAAATAAATAGATATCGATTGTATAGGATGATTGCATCGACATGAAACCTATATTATTTTAGATATATTGGTAAAGGGATTATATTACATAGAAAGTATCCATATGAGGTAACATGTTGTCACAACATCCACTTCCTTCCCTATGGGTGCCTTGGAATGTTTCTAGAAGCCAGACTTGGACATAATTCCCCTAAGGAAGAGGCATATAGGATCACAAAAAATGTGTATATATAATGTCATTTTAATAGTATATTATAATTTATTATTTATCAATTTGAATAAATATGATTACCCAATATGGTTTAATAATTATTCATATATGTTTGATCACATATATTCCGCCACAAGTTATTTGAGAGAATATCATCTGAGTGAAATATTTAACAAATATTTATTTTCTTTTTATTGAATATTATATTTATTTATTTCATTGAGAATGTTTTAGTGATATTTATTTGATAAATAAATATTCATTATTGAAGGCCTGATAAATATTGTGGAGGAATAGACGATTAACATTATTGGTTCTATAAGAAATAATAAACACTGAATATTAATTGATTAAAAAATATTTAATTTTAATTCGAAAAATAAACTCATGTTGAGAAATAATAATAATATTATTATTATTTTACATTGGGTTTTCACTTGGATTAGATAAATATTTAAGAGAAATTGTGTAATTATTTTATTTTATTCCTGGTGACATATAAACCCCATTATGTTATTTTCTCAATAAGATCCAATTCATTTGATCGGTTTTCCAAAATGGATTTTGAGAATCCTCAAAAGGCATAGAGTTCTCTCCTCTCTATGTTCTCTCTAAATAATAGAGAGAAACAATCCTCTATCAGATCATGGAGAACGCTTTGGAAGTAATTATCATAGCGATCAATGGAATACAATGAATGTATATGGATTTGACATGCTAGCACCTATAGATTCTTTTAGTGATGTTTGAAGATAATTTTAACAGGTGTGGCTAATCACTAGTGGGAATGTACATTGATCCCAACATCAGAATGATCTGAAAACATAGATCCATTGTTAAATCCATAAAAAAAATATTTACATAAAGTAAATTCTATAAAAAAATAAACTTTATTATAAATAATATGTGATGATCCTCAATCATGATTCTATAATTCTATCCCTTGTCTATATTATATGATTCAATTATGTATATCACGAAGTTTATCATTGTTTAAATCTGGGTTTTATCATTGATTGTGGAAAAAAGAAATGTTGGGCACAAACCATCACATGATTCCGATGAGCCCAAAAACATTAATTATGAGACGTGATCCCATATATACTCTAGCTGGGTAGTAATTCAAATTTTTCCAAGTGAAAATAGTCATTATCGGTAACCACAGGCATCTGAAAAATGCACAATTAGATGAATATGGAAAGAGACCGAGGTATGGTTCACCAAACATTTTCATAAATTGTAATTACTATCCTCAGGATGTAGGTCATTTCAATCCATATGTTTTTGAGCCAACATACCAAGTGTATGATCCCCTCAATGAATTGGTGGTATTTAATCCTCATATAGACATGGACCCTCTCCATGATAACTTTATAACCACTCTTACCAATCTCCCCAACGCCTAGCATATAATGTAGTTGGAAATCACACCTAACTGAAAGTTATACCCAATCTGGGTGTATGACTTGAAAACACCCACAGTGTTTTGGAGTCTGGAATATTTCCCATTTAATGGGATGAGTATCCCACTACAGAATTTACCACACTTAATCTCAATGTGTGGACCCATGTTGGGAACCCCAAAACAATATGAGGTCACAAAGATTCTATGTATCGTCTAGATTTTTGAAGGACATATGTTCATCTTGTACAACCAAATACCTTTAGGGTTCATCATTAGTTGCGTAGGCCTTCATAGAATCTTTTTTAACCTATTAATATCCACCATGGACAATTAAATTATTTCTATCCTCCAAAAATCCATGAATCTTCCTGATGAATGAATCACAGATTTTATCACCCCATGGAAAGGCCTCACATTATCTCTAAAAATGATGATGGATAAAGAGAAGTTTTAAATGTTGTGTGTGGATAATTTCAAGATAGATATGATCACTATCCTCAACACCAAAGACTACCTAGTGGGTTCTAGGAATTACCTTATAAGGCCCGGCAAATGGAATAACCCTTATAGTAATCTAATACAGATTTCCTTATGCCTCTTCCATATATTGTGTAACGAGAAGAAGAAGCATAGAATTCCAATTCTATATCGGAAGATTCCCCCAAGATAATTGAGCCATTGGTCCCATTACTTGAAGTTCCACACTGAGTAAAACAACCTTTCCATGTGAATCCTCACTCAGTATCGAACCAAAACCTACCTTCTAGCTAAGTGAATCCACCAAGATGAGAGAATTTGGCTCCAACACCATGTTAGGGTGTTGCTCCCCAAGAACCCTCTTCTGTTTGAATTAACCAAACCTATTTATTCAGGGATGAAAATGTCCCATTATACTTCATCAATTCCCTAGAAAAAGGAATTGTAAATTTTCCATTGGACAGGATTCCATATAATGTATAATTCCCTAACCGCCAATTTCATTTCCATTACCAAGTGATTCCCTAACATACCGTCAATAAATTTTTTCTGTTCAAGGATTGGATCAGTGACCAAGGATACAATTATTTGGTAATGTTAAGAAATGTCTCATTACATTTAGTTCATATAACCGCCATGATTTTCAGAGATTGTGAGGGTTCAGTTTAATGGTATTATTCTTTCAACCATGGTAACCAAAAGTATAATGATTGGTTGGGTTGAAGAGAAGTTTCTATTTCCAAAGATTCATCCATGCTCAACATAGATTTCTATAACCTTAAATGAAAATCAATACTTCCCTAGTTACTACCTCCACCTAAACATCACATTGTTCCAAATCCTTTAAGATAAACACTAACAACATAAAAGAAATAAAACTCTCAATCTGGTCACAAATTTATCCCGTACTCTAAGGGATTTCATCCCTCCAGAGTTGGGAACTTTTCCATGGGTCTACCCAGCATTGGAAGTGAAGAGATGGAATAACCTTCCAAAAACACTATCGAATTGGTGGATCCCTTAATGGTGCCTAATGAGGATTAATACCATGTTACCCCCTCCCATAGGGCCTCCTATCATTTCCATTGAAGGAGAGGTCAAGGACATGTGAGATGTTATCATTCATAGACCATCACCTAAAACAAATCCATTCACACTACCGAGCCATGTAGTGGGTTTTGAGAAGTGCTCAGCAGGCACATTCTTCCCAGCCTACTTCGTCAGATATGATGTTGTAGCTGTCAATGTCAGTTAAAATGGAAGGACATTGATGAAAAAAACACGGAAAGTAACAAATAGAAAGTCCCAGACCCAATACAGTTGATAGTCATCCACCATTGGATCTAGATGAGTCAATTGTTCAGAAACCAGATATTTCCAGTACATTTCTAAACCTAGTGGTACATCCTGTCGCACCAGTTGTCAAATTCTAAGGAACACCCCATATAGGTATATTCAATCCCTTAGAATAGAAATATGATGTCATGAAGCACCTATCCAATATATCATCATGGGTCTCAATCCTCTTAGCCCTCCACTTATCAAAATGAATGTATGGGGCCCTCAAAAAATCACTAAAATCCCCCTCTAGTTTGAAATTGAATTATCTATTATAGATACCAACTAAAAAAAATTTGGACAAGCATTAGAAATGTAAATCCATCATATCAATATTCAATGAAGATGAAGGATCCCCCATACATGGGCCCATTCACCCTATATACATCACAATCATGTTCAATGGAGTGGAGATCCACTACTTCTTGGTGGACATAGGTTTTGTTATTATCCTCATATCAATTTAGATGCTCTATAATTTATTATTGAGTGACACAATCCTTAGTCCCTCTGACATGAAGAATCATAGTTATGATAGGAATGATTAGAAACCATGTTGCGAGATTTTGTTGAAGACCTAGTTTTGAGGACTGGTATAATATAATGAATTTATTGTATTATATTAGGATTCCACCTATAACATTGTTATAGGAAGGGAATAAATTCATATTCATGTTAAATTCCCATTCTCCTATCACTAATTCATCATGCAATACCTAAATAGTCAAGTAGATGTATTCCAATGTGATGTGTCTCCCTTATAATACTTTAAAACTAACTATATTGACATAAATAATTAAAAGAGAGAAGGGATACAGGTTTAAGACCATGAGGGTTAATGAACAACCACCACAACCAATCCATACGTAGACATGGATGATGGGTTCATTCTCCCAATTCAATAGTTGGTGGTCCCAATGACAAACATGGTAAGTTTATTTTTCATTAACAATAGAAGGGTACATAGTTCCCCTAAAAGGTAGGAACATCCATATATTTAATCACACTCCTACATAGTACATGCCTAGTTGAACCAATAATCCCCCACTTTTGTAAGCTACTAAGTGGTTCACCCCATATCCACCATTTGATGACAATTCCTCATGTTTTTAAAAAGTACAGATGAATCAACAGAAGATGGCCCACAAAAATTTCTTTGATATTAAGCTTGGACCCCATGGTAAAAGGAAGAATGTAATTAGACCGACAACCTATTTTTCCATGATTTTGGTAGAGTAAGAAACCCTCAATGTGAATTTTGTATCTGCAGTAGCCGGAACAAGTGCTCTCCACGAATCAGCTGACCATGATAAACCACCTACTAATTATGATACCTTATATGGATAAAGGTATTTGTAAGATACTCCTCCATTGTTTGATGTAGGTTTCATCCCCACTATTGATGACTTGATCTAGGTGAACCTTGGCCTAATGTAAGTTCCATGGATAACACTGATCAGTGCAGTCATACCCCCAGAAGTGTATCATCATTATATGTAATTCACCAAGAAGCACTGAAATGTATTTTCCTATAGTTTTGATTAGTTTCTATGGATATACCATTAGGTAATTTATGACCTTCTTTGTCTCCCAGTGAGTCATCAGGAGTTTTGGAAACCTCCTAGAAAGATTCACCCCTCTCACAGTTCCATGGTTGAGGCTAAGGTTGCTAAGTATATATATGCCATCCATTTGTTGAATTATATTCCCGAATGTTGATATCCAACATTTACCCTATTAGAAATAATAAAAAGAGTATAAGAGTCTTTATCATGTTTCGAGATCTCAAAAGCCACTGCTTGAAGGAGGATTTTCTTCTTCTAGTGAGGGATTTATTGATTGATTCTATTGCCAGGTTGATGGATCTCTACTTTAGGGATGGATACTCCGGGTAATAAATGATCTGTATGGAGACTGAGGATGAGGATTCAAATAACTTTAGGGAGAACCATGTGACCTTCTTATATCAGGTGATTCCCTTTGGTCGAATGATTATATAATTCACTTATCAGTGGACATTACACAACATATTCCAACTAATTATAAGGATTTTGTTGGAATTCTACATTGATTACTCGGTGGTCAAATCCTCATAGTTTCATAAATAAGTTAAGAAGAAATATAAAATTTTTGGCCTCACCTTATACTAGTATTGATGATTAATCACACGATGTGTGCATTCGGAGTTACCTTATGAAAGCTTCGGGATTTTTTTAATTATAGAGGGATTGATATTGACCAAGAAAAGATAAAATACACCGTCTAGAAGCCTCCCTTGAGAAAAATTTGGGATCTACAAGGCCCTCAGAGGACATATATATTACATATTCTAATTTATTACAAATCTAGAGGGAAAGTGTAAGATCTTTTTGTGACTCATAAAGAAAGGCACCCAATACTAGTGCAATGAGAAGTTCTAGACCACATTCAAGGAAATAATGCAGTATCTCTTACAATCACTGGTTCTAATTCCTATTATATCTTGGAAGCCTCTTGTCCTCTATGTGACTTCAATGGAAAATTCCAATAGTGCACTTCTCACCTAGAAAAAAACGAGGATAGAGAGGAAAAATTATACTATATCAGTTACACAATCCAAAACAAAGATACTAGATACTCCACTATATTGAAGAGTTACCTCACACATGTTTGAGCAGTGCATAATTTATAGAATTACCCACAACATCATCAAAGATAGTGGGTGTCCTATATGGATTTGTTATAGTATATCATGAATCTCCCAATGTTGATAGGAAGGGTGTCATGTTGGATAGTATTCAATCAACATTTTAGCATCTAGTTCATTCTACAGAAATCCATCATGGGTTATCTGTTGGAAAATTTCATTTCCTCCCATATGCCCCTAAAAACAGCCCATATATGTTAATGTCTTATATGAGGCTATCCTCTTATTGGACCAATCCATGTCATGCTGGAAGATTAATTTTAATGGACCCTATGAAATTCCAACCAGTAGAAGGATCATCAATCCCAAGATAAAGAGAGTTGGCATGGGGATCATCTTCATCACCTCGACATGGGATGCCATAATTTTATCATCCCATTATTCATAAGTCTTCACCAACAATGTGGCAAAGTATCAGAATCTTATTACTCTTCCTGAGCTAGCCTTTGGGGTTGATGTCCCCCACGTCCATGGGAAAGGGAGACTCTGAGATAGTCGTCAAACCGATTAATGGAAACTACATTATCATAAATCCTTAGAACATTCCTCTGCTATGGGAGAATCATCAGATGATGTCCCAGTTCCCGACTCAACCAATGGTGTCTCATGTCCTGTAATAATAGAATGGATGATCTGAATCCCTGGCCAACTTATCCGCAATTGTTTTTGAACCTTAACAGTGTATCCTAGTCATTCATATGTCGCATTAAGGGTTCGTCACTCTCGTATTTGAATATAATCATTACAGGTAGTTGGTGAACCACCTAGCTATATGTGATATAATGTCATGATCCCTAGGTTCCCCAAAAATAGATAAAATTGTTAATTAGAAAGCTCATTTCATTGTACATCCCCATAGTTGGATTCTCCATCCAGATTAAGCAATTCAAGAGAAAATCTATTGATGTTCATGGAACATTACCCTATGGGGTAGGTCTATCCTTGATTAAACTCTCTACATTTGTGGTTTTCTTGTTATTGTCCTCTATTTCATCAAACAAGGAGATATTACATAATATATACATATAATACATATCAGGTCCTATGGTTCTCATTCGGCAGGATTGAAGCTCTCCCACCATATTTAGATGTTGGGCTACTCGGGTCAACCATGTTCAATGACTACCTCTAGTATTCCAATATGTTTCATACATGTATGATCTATGATGAAATTGTGAATCAACCAACATAACTAATCTACACCACCTAGAATTATTGGCCCTCTATTGTATTGGGACTCTATGTTTTGGGGCCATATCGACCTACAATAGCTCACCAGTGTTGGTTTATTTGAACCATGACTAAATTTTTTATCAATGTGGAAATAAGTGATTCCCCTTGAAGGATTCAAGTCATGATATGTAATCAAATTCATTTTATCCCACAGTATCCAACAATTATAGTTCATTAATCCATTCAAACTGATAACGACACCATCTTCTAGGCTACTGAGATTAATATATTGTACGAAAAGTGATATATCTTATCCAACCATAATTTCTAGTACCATGGGAAGGTGAATGGATAGATTAGGAAATTCAACAAAACCATCTCTAACATTCTACATAATATGGTGGATTAGAGCAAGAGACATTGGTAGAACAAGATCCACAATTCCTGTTGGGCCTACCATATGAAAACTCAGATGCCCACTATGGGACCCCATATTTGTTTTTGTGTGGAATATATGTAGTCCTTACTATTAATTTTCAGTTTACATCACTCCAAAAAACTTTCTACTACAAATATATACTCGATAAAATATCATAAGTCATTTGGTTGAGCTATAATCCCTTATAGATAATAGGATATAGACCATAAATAATCTATAAAGGCCATATAATGGCGTAGTGAGAGCATTCGAAAATATGTTTTTCCCTCTATCATATATCCATCATTATATAGTTTTGGATCTTAGAATGCCAATGATACTTGGAATGAATCCTTCAGTGTTGGATCCCATGTGGGAAGGACCTTACATCATTCAGAAGGTCTATTCCAATAGAGCATACTATTTGATCACCATGACTAGAAAGAATATCATGCATCCCACCAATTCCACGTTTCCCTGTCATAACTCAATGTCCTTAATATAGGATCCTAAGACAAAGAATCATGACTTTTAACAATGTGTGAGGATCATTAGGAATGTCTTCTATGGCATTGGATCTCCTAGTCCCCCATTCAAATTGAATTTTTTATTCTACTTCACTAGAAAACTATATGTGATACTCAACCTATCTTCCAAAGTATATGACCTTAAACAAATAACCTGTGGTCCAAGAAATAAAACTTTAAACTATCTGTAATAGGTCCAATCATTATGACCATAAACTATTTACATACCTTATAGTCCATGTTATCAAACATTAATCTAAAAATCAAGAAATAATATACACAAAAGGTTAAACTGCCATTTCAATATCTTAAAAATAATGATTACTTCAAATTAGTGTTTATTTTTACTTTATTTCAAATCAGGATGCCTCTTACATTATATATGGGATTATTAACAAACCTTACCCTATTCCCCAAACATATGATGTCGTACGATAACTGTTGGATGCATTAATTTTCCTCTCATGAGAGTATCTACCCAATTGGCCTCTATCATCTAAAATGGCATGTTGTATAACCACATATGTCATGATTAACAACCTCATGGGATACATACCAATGCCCTGACAACTCATCTTTTGGACTAACAAAAAATTCCTCAACCCTCCAGCCCCTTTTCCCCAGTTTTGGTCAAATAATTATGACCCTACACTATATGTTGATTTTCTCTTGATACATGTGTGGTGCATGATCCTTATTTGGATCATGCACATCATATTTTACCTCTTTCATACCACATATGAATTTGTGAAGCAAACAATTTTTATGGTCCACCCATCACAACTTTAATCTGATTTCCCCAGGTTTAAGTTACATGACAATAAACTAGTTTCTATGGAACATGATGTATAACGTAAAACTATGTGAATTCAACATCCAGATCACTTCATGTGGTGAAGATCCTATTTGGAATCATTCATATCAGATTTTATCTCTATTTCAATAGACATACTTCCTTGATGGATCCACTTTTCTTGGTCTATTTATGATTAACAAAACTATTTACCACATGTCAAACCTCTATAACCTCTAACAAGGAGCCATGTCCCAATTTTTATGACTTTAAATTTTTTGAATCGCTCTCTTGAACAAGTTGGGGCCTGATTCCTATCCTCATGGGATATGAAATGGAGACTATAATTTTTTTCCTATGGACCCAAATGTAAATACACCACAAAAACTCCCATTATCTGTGGTGAAATCACACTAAAAACATCCCATGGCCCCCCATGCCAGCTTAAGACCCAATTAATTACCTTAACACATTAGAGGGATGATATTATCTCATATCCTTATATGAGGAAGTAACATCCTCATCACATGGCAGTAACCTACATAATTTCCCCATACAAGTAAAGGACTCTTCTGGATAAGGGACGATTTTACTATATATCAAACCAATATGAATAGTGTGACAATTTAAGATGAAATAATACCAAAATCATCAAATCATGACATTAAAAAATATACTCACCAAGTATTAATATCAAATTCCACATATCCATGTATGAAAAGATATTATACCCCTATCCGAGAGGGTATCCCTTATCAGAGTTGGTCTCCTACCACATATTGTTTCTCAACTAGGTGTTTATAGATTCCCATCCTAATGGGATATAAAGTAATGCCCAAGTATTTTATCTCAGTCCCTCTTCCTTTTGGTTCATAACAAGGCCTTTTCCTTTCTCAGTTTCATGGAAAACATTCTAGGGACCTAATCTAAAATACATGGACCATGTAACATGACCTTAAATATGTTGCAACCACCCCCTTAGATTTCTCATGGAATACAGGCCTTTTGGACCCTCATTCACACTATGTTATTACTCTTTCATGTTGTTTAAAACTCTATAAGGAACCTTTTGGTCTAAAATCTATGACTTTAAACTAATATAATATCCCTTTCCAAAACATCATGAATTTAAAAATTATGTGATTTGTCTCAGGGGGTGTTTTGTGTAATATCATGTGGCCTCCTAGTCCACTTAATTCACATTCTATAACTACTATTCCAATGTTTCTAACATTCATCTGATACATTCCCCCTTGTACCAAGCACTATGTCTGTAAACTATTTGTGAAAATTACAAAATTTATGACCCTTAACTATTTTCAATGGTTTAATCACTGTGACCATAAACTGTGAAACATGTCCTTTTCACATGATTTTAATCTATAATCTTACACTTTGAAATAGACATTGGATTCTATATTGATCTAATGTAAAGAAATAATGGTGGGTAGCCCAGTGCATAATCCCCACACACTCCACTTGCTATCCACATGATGTTAAACTATGAGATGCATATTGGTGATATGATATTAAACTCTATGATGCATCATCCATACCATAAGAAAATAAATTATTTTTCCAACATCTTCACCATATAACAATAAAACTGTGTGTCTATCATCTTAGTTGCATGATATATAACTACAATGAATATTTGTCCATTTTTTTAAGATATCCACTCATCTGGTTCCAGTTATCTATCACATTGTTCATTCAATTGTTTCTTGTAATCCAATAAAATTATCCTATAGAGACATGTTTGACTTTTTTTAGACTGATATACACACAAAAAGTGATCTAAGACATAATGGGAAAATTGTGGGAGCTCTGGATCCAATATAACATTCCATAACTTCCTTTACATTCTTCATGTGCCCCTAATTTGGTTTATTATACACCTCCTTGTCTAAAGGGGACTCTTAACTAGAAAATTCCTGAAAAATGGATATCTTACTCTCATGGGATGACATCCGAAAGACTTTTGACTACATAACGAGATAGTTTCATTGTTTTGAACAAAATTAGCAATCAAACCTTGTTTTTTTAGTTTACATCCCTAAATTACGGTACAAATTATAGGTTTTTAACCAAATTAAATATTTATTCTATATTTTCATTCCACCCTACTTGTATTAAAAATTTCACACATTGTGATTCAAGCTCTTAATTTTCTATTTGTTCAGGTACAATTCAACACATTGAGAATTACCCAATTTATGCACTAGAGAACATTTGAAAATAATGTTTTCTATTTAAAGTCACCATTCAATAGAAAAAGACTCTCTCTCTTCCTAGATAGTCTCATATATGTGAGAAATCATATGGTCGTCCCTTGCTTCTCACACCGAGCATGACTCACATGAGCATAGAGAATGGTCCTTGGTCTTTTTCACTAATATAATTGAAGTGAAATAATTTAATGCGATAATATAAATAAAATCATAAATGTAAAAAGGTTTAAAAAATCATGTTTTCCAAATTGGATAGGGTCATCCACATACTAGAGAATCACATAAGTCATGGAAAATTTCCCATACGGCTTTGCCGTAGAAATTGAGTTGTTCATCATTGCTAGCCACCGAAATGTGGCTTAGAGAACTTCATAACACCTCTTGAGCTCTACTTACTCTTCCTTAGTCAATGTATGAATCTCTTCGACCTTAAAATTCACCTAATCATGTTTAGATTGGAGCTTAGATACTAGAGGTGTGGTTGCTTCATTTGACTCTTGGCCTCCTCAAGCTACACCATTAGTTGGAAGAAGTAATTTTATTGAGAATTAAGAAAGTCCACACTCTTCTTAATTTTCTCATCTTAACAATGTATTTATTTTATGGCCTCTTTGAGCTTTCGGGTGATGTCAGAATTCTAGTAATGCTAGGAAACACAATGATATTGGCTTTCCTCATGCACGTGGCAAGAAAAGAAGTCTCAGAGCATAGAATGGATTACTGGAGAATTCACCCATCCAGTTCCCATATTGCATATCATATAGAAGATTTACCCCATATGTCATTCCATATATGGTTTCATATTTTGGTCTTGGAATATGGTATTTTTTACGATGCACTACACCAAATAATACATCTTCTATAGTGACCATAGTCCTAGTGTCTTATTCCACATCAGGACTTGTAGGATCATACTCAGGGAAAGATGCATAGATTGAATCTATATTGTCCTCTTTTGGGATCCTCTTATATAGGATCAGATTTAGATCAAGGGTATAGTCATGTACACCCAAACCATCACTAAAATCACTATTTCACTAGCCAGATGCTCTTCCCCACTAGTGGTATCACCCACAACCACGATAGATTGTTCCACCAAAGTCCTCGGCCAGGTCATCCAGAATGGAAGAATATTCAAGGATTGGTTCAGCCATCAGAGATGTGGCCATATATTCTAAATCCATACCCTCTTGTTGGGCATCATACCTTGGAATAACTTCTTGTAATAAGAAAAAGATCGACAATTTGATGAGAAAATGATCATTTTATATCATATGAGAGTGAATGAATTTTGGAAGTTGAGTATTGGATGGTTTATTCCGTGAATCATTAATAATAGATACACTAAAGGAGAACCATCAAAACTGGTCAATGCATCAATGGATGGAACATTCCCCTGTAATGTTGGTCGAGCAAGAGCTGCATAAAGACTATCATGAAGAAAATGATAAATTGAGGAAAAATCTCTATGAAAGGCCTCAATGGGCCAGTGATAATTGAGATGCATTATTACCATGATTTAGGGGGATTTAGATGACGATACACCCTAGGAACATCACTTCCTCAGTAGTGGGAACCACCATTAGAATGCTTGGGTGTTGTCCCTATAAAATAAATACTAGGACCTGGGGCTCTCAGGACTACACCTTGACCACTATGTCCAGACCACTAGCTACTTTAACGTCAGGAATAGACCCTGTAGCATTATCTTCACAACCAGATGGTTCACCTTCGCCCCCTCTAGTAGGGGAAGATTTCCCATTTCTATTATATTGTTGTATAATAAAAGTTTTTGTTAGAGCTCCAGAATACTAAAGATGAAGGATCGAAGACGTTGGTAAACTGATAGTCTTACCTTAAGTAGTTCAACCATGTCATCATATAAGGTTTTAATTTTACCATTCTTACAATGAATATCATTATCAAAGATAAACCCCAGGACTCTTCATTGTCAAAACCATGTTTAACTCATCGATCGATTCCTCCAAATATGAATCATTGGTTGGTGGTGTCACCACCCCCCTTGGATCACCACCATACATAACACACATTTAGGTGGAAGTATGATTTAATTACCAATGTTATCATGAAAAATAACATATGTATATCAGATAAACATTAGATTATTGAATACACTCTATATTGATGACCCGAACAAGACCAACTCTAAAAAATCTATCATATCCATGATTATATTATTTTATAGGGCTTCCTCCAACATGGATGTTTAACGAATCCCATTAGGCATCCAATGCATGGGGCTCATATCATCGATAATTGGTTACAGAATGTACATCATCATTTTATCGAGAGCCTCTCAGTGCCTACTAATCTCGACCGAGGACCATCCATCTTTTCCCTAAGATCTTTTCCAATACCCCACTCTTATATGTGTTAGTGATTCAATAATACCTTATGTTACCCCCAACATAAATCTAGCCCAAGGTGCTTCAGATGTATGGGAAACTCCCCAAAGATTATCCCATATTCCACCTTGTTGTATGGATGAATTTGTAGCTAGCTCAATCTCCCATATTTGTTGACCCATGACCATATTTGGGAATGCAACTACCTAGTTTCTTGCATAATCCGTCGACAGGAAAATATTGATGTTGGATAATAGACACATGATCATCTTTCCTGAGATAGTACCTATCAAAATTCACTATAATTAATTAGGGATACAGAGAATCCTTTCTTCAAATCCCCCTATGAAGAATCTCTTTATCTGCTACTAGAGGAAACCAAAGCAGTAATGGATTTGTTTTGTCTCAAATTTCCATCTTGGAGAGCCATGTTATGTTATGCACATATATTATTACATGAGGTGCATATAATAACAATTTTATATTTTATATCATTAATATAATTAGCTTAATGATATTACACATTGCATTTAATGTTATTATTTCATGGGGATTATGATTCAAAGTTACCAAAATGATAAATGTTTTATATAAGAATCTAATTGATCATTGGGATTGTTTATGATTATGATTCCAATGATAAATTCTTATGATAAATATATCTATAAACTCAAAATATTTATTATAATTTGTTTATTTTAAAATAATACATGTTTTCCCTTCAATTTTCTCCCTATATACTGAAGAAAACAATATAATGTTTATGAAAATTCGACCTTATTTCACTCTTTTGTGAAAAATATTTTTATTTTAAAATAATGTTTACATTTTTTTAAATAATGTTTTTAACTTTATTAAAATGATTTATTAATTTAATTTTATAAATGTTTTTTTAATTTTTTAGAAGAATCTTCATGAAATTTCCAAACAATCATTTGGATTCTTCCGAAAATATGATGGAAATATTTTTTTATGTGTACGGATGAATGGAATTTCACTCAATCATGAAAATTATTTTACTTGAAGAATAATTTATATTTTTTAATGGTTATTTTCAAAAATAGTTTTTCCTAAATGTTTTATGTTTAAAAATTTGTTTTTCAATGTAGAAAAGATATTTTCCTCAAGACATTTTCTAAATTAATTATAAAGTTTACTTTATATTTTTAAAATTTTATTTTCAAGGAAACAGATTTATAAAATGATTTAGGAATTTTTCATTTTAAAAAGTGATTTTCAGTGAAAATTTATTTTCCTCAAGAAATTATCCAATAGTATTTTCAAAATAATTTTCCATCTAAGATGGAATCTTTTGATGTTATATAGGATTTATTGAGGATACTATCTAATGATACCATCATTATTATTTGTTTAAATGGTTTATTTTTATGATGAAAAGAATTTTATGAAACTGGTTTCTTTTCCAAAGGCTATAACATGATAAAATGATTATGAAACCCACTTATTTTTTCCATGGGTTATACCATGATAAAATTATTATGAAAACCTATTATTTTTCAATGGGTTATAATATGATGAAATGATGATTTTTTTTGAAACCAATTTCTTTTTAGAATAGTTATGTTATGATGAAATGTTCAGGATTCCCATTTCATTTCCTGGGTTATGATATGATGAATGTTTTATTATTTTATAGCACACATACATATTGTTTTCATTATGTTATGTGTGGGACCTATATCTCCCCCCAATAATGTAAGTAATGATTTATATCTTAAGAGATTGACAAGAATGGAATGTAATGTGAACTAGGTTTAATAAAGGATGTTTTCAACTATAATGGTCTAGGTATTGAAGCTTGAAAAGTTTGATGGTTTGAGGAGTGAACCCATTATTCTACGATTGGATTGGTAGTGAGCTTTTAATATTATGGAAATAATTTTATTTTTACATGTGTATTCCATATTTAGATGAATTATGCCAATTTTATTCTCTAATGAGTCATTTTCCTTGATTTGTTTGATTTATGTCTTATAAACTTCCAATATTTTTTCCATGAATCATGATTATCATCTTTGATATATATGGATTGTATTAATATGTTATGCTCATGTTATCAAATAATTTTTTTCATGTTATGCTTATATATCTCTCTATTTTACCCTTATAGGGCATCTGACTTTACCCTTTTTATGTTTCCTTTCCCCAGGTCATAAAATAAGTTTTAAATTAGGGTATGTCTATGAATAGTAATAAAAAAGGATATATTAATGGTATATGTTTAATATATTTCATCAAATAAGAATATTGTGGGACTAGTATCCAAAGACACTTAACTATTATGTTACTCTAATGATTTTTAGTATGATGTATTGAATATTCATATAAAATAATTTATTGTCCATGTATGAAAATATTGGGTATCTATAGTTGGAATCAAAGTAAAAGGAATGAATCTGATCCTTAGTAACTCTCACATATGAGAATTAGACAATGAATAGATATGTTCCCAAGGGATTCATGAGGAAAGGGATGCCACAAGTGGTGGTGGATTGTTCTACCCATGAGGTGTTACTTACCATAGAGTGTACTAATATAAATCAATTATAGTTCACCAGAATTAATTCCAAACCACTATAGTTGGTATCATAGTAAATGTTTAGTTAACCATTCAAAACTTTAGTGGGAAAAATAGGGAGTGAACCCTAAAGAAATTTCTAAGTACATATCTTGGGATACATCTAAGGATAATTCAAAGGATGATTAAAAGTATAGTAAAATGTCTTGGAATTATGGAAAAGGATTGAGAAAGTGGATTCCATGACATTATATAATTTTCGGGATATAATAAGTTTATGTGGTTCTTTAATAGAGGTACCTAGTGGTAAAAACTCCCAAAATGGTGCGTTGAAAAAGAATCAATCCTCACCTGGTACATGAAAATGGGCCTTCCTACAAACATGGTTTGGCACTCCCAAGGGTTATGCTTGGGAAATACACAAACTCTTTATGAACCATTAGGAATGATTTAAATAGATGATGGCTATTAATGACATAGGATCGACATAAGGTATTATAGATTAAAAATAATTTTACATGATTTAGACATACTATTAATCATTTTATGATAATTATGTGTATTTACACTTTTATTATTGTTACTCACTCTATGATTTTTAGTTTTAGTCAGTGGTGGGACCCTGATGGAATTGGGTTAACATTGAAAGTGAAGGAAAAAATTTCTAATGAGGATCCTAAATTGACTATTAATAGAGTGAAAGATAATGTGATTATGAATAATCCATTATCATATAACAATTTTACAAAAAATTCCCTCTAAATAGTTCTCAGATTCACCAAATAAGAGAAGGATATAGTCTACTTAGAAGTTAGGTAGAGGAGACCATAGTGGAAAAAAGATTTCGTTTCATATATGTCATTAATGTATGAAGATGAACTCAAGGTAATTTTTTAGATGTATGAGAAGAAGTATTCAGGGTGAAAAAGAAAGACCCAAATAATGTAATTATAAAAGAAAAATTAAATGTTTAATTAAATCAATGGATGTGAATATTGGTCCCCCTATGGAATTATCAACGTATAAATGAATTTAATATGGAATGTATGGGTATTCTAAAAATATATGACATAAGGGGAAATATCTTGAAGAGAATCAACATAGTTATAGGAGTAATGGTTTTTTTGTTGGAAATAAGGAGACTATAAATGACATATAAAAGGAAATAGGTATTTAAGAATAAGAAGAAAAAGACATAATGGTTCAACGCAATTGTAGAATGATTGAAGTGTTTATGTATTGGAAATCCAAAACAATGAAGGATTTTTCAGTACAATGTTTTCATTAAGGATTTATAAGACTATATTAAATGGTATTGGTGGACTAGAAAAGTGATTTAATGGAATGGTTATATTTTTATTAGGGGAAAAAATCCTCTATATATTCTAGATGATGATATAATAATTTTTGGATAAATCGATATTGGATATGAATAATTAAATTAGATAATAGAGATTTCCTTGAATCCGATTAATGGTTTTTGAAAGAAGTATTCTTTGTTATCATTGATGGAGTTCACAATTTTTTTGAATTTTAAGAATATATGAAATAATCATAGTGTTAGGTAAGAAATGAATATGCATTAATGTTTTCAAAAAAAAATTTGTATGTTAATTCCTATTATTACTATATTTTAAGAGAATACAAGATGGAGGTATTCAAATATCTGGTAAGTGACATTCAATAGACACTCTATGATTTAAAGTGGATTACATTTAATTTGATTATGATATATTAAATGACTATATTTATATTTTATTAATTTTTAAAGGTATATAATGTTAGCTATTTATTGAATGATTTATGTTGAACATTGGATGAGGCATTAGGGATTAACATATTACTTAACTATATAAATATATGTCTATATTTAACTAGAGATAACTTTTTATTATTATAGATACAATGGATGACTTATTATTCTTTTTTGGATTTTATGATTAGTTTGTGCCTCAAGCATATAAAATTTGTCTTCCTTTCTTGGGGTAAGAGATGAAGTTGAAATTTATTGAAGCACAACCAAAGGATAAAAATTTGAATATGATAAAAAGGAATTATAATCCCTAGGTATATCAACCAATTTAAAAATATTTATCTTATCAGGATGACATCATATTGATTGGAACTTTCACCAAACCTTTGTTGGGTTCAATATGTGTTCATTTCATATCTCTTGAGGAATTACAAACATGATCCATCACATGTATTGAAAATATAGGTCATATTGACAGAGAATAAAATTTCTAATTTGGAAAATATGATAGAGATTTTGGATCAAATAGAGAATCTTATGTGAAATAATACCACTTACTTGTTCTGTTTTTTGAGGTGAAACAACCTGTTTGAGTACACTATGTGCAAACCTAAGAATATTATGAGTCAAAAGTATCCTTAGTTGTTAGAACCGATGTGATGGATTTCAAGGTAAAAATTAATTTTAAGGAAGGTTGGATGTAACAACCTCTGATTTTGTAAAATTTATTTTTCAAATAAATTTAATATTTTTGATATTTTTTTGTTACCCATAATAATGAGTTTAACTTGTGTTATAAGCTGAACCAAGTTTAAATGAAATGGAAAATACTATTAAGATATTACAATTTAATATGATAGTTATCAAATAGCCATTGGAATGGTTGGTATGAGTAATATTAACTAAATTATGGTTATATAGGATATATAAATGTACATAAAATGAATTATTTGGTGACCAATTAATTAGAAATGAAAAAAACTATCTAAAAGTAAATGATATGATTTTCTAAAAGCTATTTTTTTCATACCAATATGTTTTAACTCAATAAATTAAATAAATTTATTTGGTTGAATAAATTGTATGAATTTTATATATTCTATATTAAATTATTTTTTTAAAAATTAATCTTATTTTTTTTCTAAATAATGGATAATAATAAATACAATTTTATGTTTAAAACGGTGTTATTCTAAAAAGTAGTTTCGTCGCCATTTTTCACACTTAATATAAAAATAATTTTTCAAAATTTTATAAAATTAATATAAAAAATATATTTTATTTTTTGAATCTTCATTTTAAAATTATCTTAGGGTGAATTTTTTTATAATATTTTGAAAAGTTAATTTTCTAATGAATAGTGATAATACTGATTTTTTATTGAAATGTAACATTTTGTTTAAATTATTTGTAACGTTAAATTATATTTTCAATTTGTTTTAAATTATAATTAGTTTATTTATATACATACAAATTAATACAATTTTTTTTATTGTAATCATTTCGATATTGAATTTTGATATAAAATCTTTGTTAAATTTTCAGCATTTTATCTTTGAAACCCTGCATTTTCGTCGTGTCTACTCAATTAATTTTAAAAAAAATTATTCCAAATCTATCAATTGAATTTGGGAAAAAGGTTTCTATATTTTCAATAAAAATAATTTATATTATTTAACATATCCAACATAGGTTTTTACCAAAATGAATAATGAAAACTATAAAAAATAAATTTCATGGTTAAAGTAAAAATGGGTTTATTGTGTGGTTAAACTAAAAGGACGTGGGTTAAAATGAAAATAGAATGGTATAAAAATAGTTTTATGAAAATATTTACATCATATACTGTCTAATTATTTATAATAGTCCATTTTGGACCCTCCTATAATGTTATAAACATGGGTACATCTTTTTTCCTCTCAAAGATTACAACTATGTCCGTCACCTCACTTATAAAAGGACACCCCTCTTTTCTCCTTATAAAACATTAAAAACAATTTTGAACATAACATTTCTGAAAAAATAAATTTCCATAATTTCTAATATAATACTATAAGCCTTATTTTTGTCATTAAACCAACCTAGGATGTATTTTGGTAAAAACATAAGGATGTTACACAAAGAATAAGTAACATTTTCAATAAACGTATATATATTATTTCTTCCTCCACATCCTTCAATTATTTTTTAACCATAATTATATAATTCAATCAGTATCTTACATATAATTAGGTATTTTAATGTTAATTTAATTATGTAAAATTATCCCCACTTCCATTAAATGGGTAAGGAAATAATCATTTTTGTGTACGGAAGACTACCGCCTCACGAACTGATTTCATTAATTTTTCAATTTACACCAATAATAATTGGGTATGATAATGATTATTAATTATATAAATTATATTTATAACATAATTATACATTTATATTTATTATAAATTATATAGCTTTTTTTACTTTTCATTTCATAGGGGATACTCTAACATTTCTCATGTGCACAACAGACTACCTCTTCACGAAGCGATGTGATTCGTTTTATTCTAATGCTTTATATAGAGGATAATAAGGATTGATTTAATTAATATATGTTCTAAAAATGTAATAATTATTATATTAATTACATATTTATAATTATGTAAATATAATATATCATTTTTTTATCATTTCACTGCGTGAAATGTGATGACGTCATGGGTGTATGTGTGGAAAATCACCTTCACGAAGCGATTTGACACTCTCTTTTCGTCACCACAAATCATGAATGATATGTATAAGTATATTTAATGGAATAAAATGTTATTTATGATAGTATTATCATTATATATAGATAAAATATTACTTTTATTCTTTTCATAATTGCCATTGAAAATTGGAAATGTTACTTATGCGTACGTGTGACCTATCGTCTCCATGATCAAAACATACTTCATTTCTCAAAACCATAATCCATGATTGGTATAAAAATTATATTTTATGTATAAATATGATAATTTTTTCGTGATTATTATTTTGTATATTATGAACCCATGATCTTGGAAATAGGACCAAAAATAACTAATCAAAACATATATGAAAAACAATGCAGTTATTACCCAAAATGCGATTTTAACAGTTAATTATTGACAAATGGGTATTAAATATTCATAAGTAAATAATATATTATATAATATATATAAGTATGGTTATATTATATAATAATAATAAATTTTTTTTTGTATATATGATGTTAAAACATGTAAAATAGATGATGATAATTAAGGTAATAGATTTATAGTATCTATTTTATTTCTCAGAGACACATGCAAATTCACCACTGGTTTATTTTTTGTGGTTTATATAATTACCATTTAAAATATTACTTCATTAATATATTAAATTTCATGATACTTAATTTTTCATTTTATGATATTAGTTATTAGGACATATGATTCAAAATATTATTGAATAGGTAAACAATTTTCATCTCACTTTTATTTTCTGTGAGACACAAGCCTTATTCACTATGTGTTTATTTTATGGGGTGAATATACTGAACATGAATGTATTTTATAATTGTTATATTTATAAGTATTTTTATTTACATATTTATTTTAGAATATATTTTTCATGGGGTTTATAGATCAATATTTAACAGAGGTAAATGTTTTTGGTCTCAAATTGCATTCTTTGAAGACTTATGTTATGTTATGTGACTAAATTTTTCAATGAGGTGTACATACTAACCATTTTACATGTAATATCATTAATATACATATTTTAATGATATTATATATTTTATTAATTTTTTTTAATTCACGGGGATCACAATTTCATGTTACCAAATTTGTAAGAGTTTTATTTTTCAATCTCATCGTTTATCAATATTATTTTTTATCATGCTTTGAATGATAAAATATAATAATCCATCTCTCAAAAAACTCATAACATTTAATATACTATGGTTATGTCAATGTAATATATTTTTCCCTTCATTTGTTTCTCCATATGTTTCCAAGAGTTCAAAGGATTGATTTAATGAAAATCTATCCATATTTTAATCGTTGATCAAAAACACTATTTATTACAAAATTTTTTTCCTAAAAAAATTATTTTTTTAAAAAATATAACAATTATTTTTTAAAAACGGTTTACCCATGTTTTAGTTTTCAAAATTTTTTTTCAATAGAATCTTGATACAATTATTCAAAAAATTCCCATTTAAATTTTACTATACACGTGACATAAATATTGGTTTTAACATGTATGACCTGAAATAAATTTCTTGCCATCAAAAGCATAATTTTATTTCAATATTAATTTAAAAAATTTCAAGGTGATTTTAAAAGAAAAATATTTTGAAAAGTTTTTATATTTAAATATTTATTTTAAAATAGGAAGTATATCTTCCACGAGAAATGTTTTAAATCATTTTTAAATACTCCAATGCAAATTTCAAAGTTAGTTTTTACAGAAATAGATTTCAAATTTTTTTATGAAGTTTTAGTTTTAATGTTTTATTTTTAATGAAAAGTTATTTTCCAAAAGAAATTATTCAACAATATATTCAAAATAATTTTCCTTCTAAGAGGACATACATTAATGTTATTTATGATTAAATTAGGATATAATCCAAGGATGCCATTAAAATTATTTATTTGAATGGTTTATGTCTATGATGAAAATAATTTTATGAAACCAATTTATTTTTTATGGGTTAGAACTTGATAAAATTATTACGAAACCATTTTTTTTCCATGGTTTATACCATTATAAATTTATTATAAAACCTGCTAATTTTTACATGGGCTATTCTATGATGTAATGATGAAATTATTATGAAACCAATAACTTTTTTACATCTTATGATATGAATAAATGTTTATGAAACACATTTCTTTTCATGGGTTATGATATAATAAATGTTTTATTATATAATGTAACAAATACATATAATTTTCAATATGTGATGGGTACAAACTATACCCCCTTTTATGCATTGGTTAGAGGTTTATATCTCATGAGATAGATAGGATTAGGATGTGGAGTGATCATTGTTTAATAAGATACTTTATCATTGGGATGGTCTTGGGAGTGAACCTTGAATTCTAAGTTGGTTTGGGAAGTGAACACATTCCACTATGATATAGTTGGTAGAGATCCTTGACTATTATGGAAATTATTTTCTATATTGATGTGTATGCCACAGTTCTATGTCTTATGCAAATTTTATTCTCTCATGGATAATGTTCTTTGATTTCTTTATGATCTACATCTTAATGACTACTAATATTTATTCTATCAATCATGATTTTGATCTTTGATAAGCAGTGTATGGGTTTTATGTTGTATGATTATTCTATTATACCCTTATATCCATGTTATTGTTATAAATGTCACTTATTAACCCTTAATGTGTATCTATTTTCACTCTTTGTTATGTATCCTTTCTCCAGGTTATGAAGAATGGTATTAATTTGGATATGTTTTTGAAGAGTATTAAAGTACAAGAACTATATGGGATATTTTAAATATATTACACCAAATTAGAATATTGTGTACCTAGTCTCCAATGACAGTAAAATATTATCATCCTTATGAATGGTTTTGTTTACAATTATCATAGCCATGTATAAAATACTATGTAATTATGGTTCGCATCAGAGGAAAAGGGGAATCTGATCCTTAGGAACTCTCACATGTAAGAATTTGATAAAGTATAGATATCTTCTTAAGTGTTTCATAAGGAATGGGATGCCACTAGGGATGGTGGTTTTTTTAACCAGGAGGTGTTGATTCCCATATTTTTCCCTGATAGGTTTAAATTATATCCCCTAGAAATAATTCATGACCGTGGTAGTTGGCATCAAAGGAAGGGTTTATTAAACATTTAGATACTATGATTAAACATCCTCAGTGAGATTTATAGGCATATTTCTAAGGATATTTCTACGGATACATATAACGATAATTATAAGTCTTTGTAAAATTATTGTAAAATGTCTGGTAATATGGGTAATGGATAGATAATGTGGTTTCTATGAAATTAAATCCATGTCAAGATACTACAAGTGGATGTGGATATGACAAAGAGGTCCTTCATAGTAGTAAATTCCAAAAGATAGAATTGATTTGGAATTAATAATTACCTGGTTCATAACATCATGACTTACTACACATAGAGATTTCCCCTCCTAGGGGAATTTTTTGGGAAATTTTAAAACTCTTTAAAAAATATCAAGAAGGATTTAAATAGATAATGGTTACAAATTATATAGGATAAAACTAAGGTGTCATAGATCAAAATGAATTTGGCATGATTTATAAACCCTATATGGGTTTTCTTTATAATTATTTGGTTTTACACTGTTATTATTGTTTGTCACACTGTTCTTTTTGGATTTTTTCGATTGAGGGAACCTGAAGGAACTGGGTTAATAGTGAATGAGATAGATTAATAGATGATGAGAATCCAAATGTAATGATGACTTTCATGAAAGATAATTTGAATAGGAATTATCAGTTATCTTAGAACATTATTTACAATATTCACCTTGTCCAAATCTTTGAATCACCAAATAAGAGAAGGATAGAGTTTAATGAGATATAAGGTCAAGGAGGACATAGAAGAAAGAAGATTCACTTTCTTATATGTCCATATTGTGGGAATAAACACTCAATGGAATTTTTAAAAGGGATGAGAAGATGTTTTGGGTGTGGAAAAAAAGAACACAAAACAACTAACTGTATAGGAAAAAATAAATATCAGATAACGTAATAGAAGTGAATATTGGTCTCCCTATGGTACTATCAATGGATAAATGTTATAAATATATAAATTTTTGGAATAATAAAAATTGATTTCCTAATGGGTATGATCATAAAAAATAAGAAAGGTTGTATGAGTAATGGTTTTGTTTTAGACGATGAAGAGAGAATGAATGAAATTCAAAAGGAAAGTGGTATTAAGGAATAATTTTTCTAATCCTAGTTAATGGTTTAAGAATTAAGTATAAATATAGACGTGTTTATTTATTAGAAGTCAATAATTTTGAAGGAATTTTTAGAATAGGGTTTTCATTAATGATTTACAAGAATATGTTAAATGATTTTGATGAAATAGAAAGGTTATTTATTGTAAAGGTGGTATTTTGTTTAAAGTATGATAACCATTAATAGGTTCCATATGTTTAGATAATGATGTTAGAATAAATAGATATTAGATATGAATACGCAAATTAGATAGTACTGATTACATTTGAACTTTTCAATGAATTGCATGTTTTATGTAATCAATGAAGAGGCATTTGTTTTTTCCACAAGAAGGTATTCACATGTTTGGTATGTGAAAATCAAGATCCGCTTTATGATATTAGGGGGATTATGTTTATGTTGATTTTGTAAATGTTTTTGAGATAATTTATAATTTTTTAATTTTTGATTGGTTATAAGGTTAACTATATTTGGAATTGTTTATGTTGAAAATTGGATGATGTTTTAGAGTTTAATTTAAAACATTAAAATATAAATATTTATCTGCATTAGATGAATGGGTTTATTTTCTTAACTAGATATAGAAGGAATGAACTATCATTATTTTATGGAGCTCGTAATCCCTAAGATATTTAGTCATTAAAAACATATTTATTTATTGAGGCAAAAGATGATGTAGAAATTGATCAAATAACATTCAAATGATGAAAATTTTATTATTATTCAAAGAAATTATTGGCCCTAGGTATATAAGTCCCTTTGAAATTTGTGATCATATTAGGGTGGATGCTTATTGATTGGTGCTTCCACCGAAACTCTCTCAGGTTCAATATGTGTTCCATGTATCTCTTCTAAGTAAATAAATACTTGATCTATAACATATAATGAACTCATAGGATATACTAATAGATAATGATATTTATTTTGAATAAAAATCAGTGGATATTCTATATAAAATAGAAAATTTTCTACAAAATAAGACTAAATACTTGGAAAATGTGTTATAGTTAAACCATCATCTTGTGTAAGCTACATGGGAACCTGAGGATGTAATGAGGTAGAATAATCCTCAATTATTAGTTCTAATATAAGAAATTATGGCGGTGAAATTATTTTTAAGGGGGTTAGAATGTAACACATTTAGATTTTGAGAAAATATTTTTATAAAATAAATTTATTCTTTTCAATATTTTTATTACATGAAATATTGAGTTTAACTTGTGGTACACGATACACCGAGTATAAACAAAACCTAACACACTATAAAAATATTTTTATTTAATATGATAGTTTTCACTTAGACCTTGTAACAGAGGGTATAAATAGGATTAAATAAAATTTTAAAATATATGATACAAACATTTATATAAAATTAATTGTTTCATGATTATTTCATTTGAAATTAAAATAAAAACAATTTTTAAATAAAGGAAATATTTTTCTAAAAAACTATTATTATAACCAAAAATTTGTTTTACCTCAATAAATTAATCAAACAACATTGGGTGAAATAATTTAATTATATATATATATATATTATATTCAAAAAATTATTTAACATTCACCTAATTTATTTATAGTTAAGATATAATAATTAATCCCATTTTATGATTAAAATTATATTTTTTTAAAAGCATTTGTGTCAAATTTTGGTGAAAATAAATTAAAAATAAATTTATAAACATTTATATAATTTATTTTACAAGTAAAAATTCAATTTTTAAATAATAATGTCATAATTATCATAGTGTTAATTTTTTAAAATTATCTAAAAAGTTTAATTTTTTATGAATAGTGAAAATATTGAATTTTAATTGAAAACTGCATTTTCATTTAAATTATGTATAAGGTTAAATTATATTTTAAATTGGTTTTAAATTAATATATGTTTTATTATATATATTTTTATACAATTTAGGTCATTTTAATAATTTTCATATCAAATTTCGATATAAAATCTTTGGAAACCTTTGATCATTTTCTATTTGAAAACCCACTTTCTCTTCGCATCTGCCAGATTAATTTTAAATTAATTTTTTCCACTTATGTGATTTAAAATTGTAAAAATAGATTAAATATTATAAATTATAATATTTTATATTATATATTAAATGTAACTTTAATTTGGACCTTAATAAATAGAGAAAATTTTAAAAATTACCACGGTTTAAGAAAAAATGGGTTTACCGGGGGCATTAAAATAAAAAGATAAGGGTTAAAATGATTTAAAATATGTAAAAAATATATTTTTTGTAAATATTTTGGGAATATAATTTACGAGTCTAGATAATAATCTATTTTTGATCCTTGATTCATTTGAAAAATGTTGAAACACCATTTTCTACACAAAATTAAAAGTGTGCCACAAACCTCACTTATAAACGGTCACACTCTATCCAATCCTTTTCACATATTCTTACCATTTTTGAAAGAATACTTCCTACCAAAATAACGTTCAAACATACATAATATCATCCTATAATCCACATTTTTTACATACATCCTTCATAAGAAGTGTTTTGTTGAAAACATATGGAGGTTACCTGAAGAAGGGTAATGTTCTTCAAAGAGTGTTTTTATTTTATTTTTCCCACGACATAGTTCAATTAATATTAAAAAATGATGATATAATAAACTAAATATCTTTAATATAATGATATTTTATTATGTTATGGTAATAACCTAAAACCATAACCAATTTTATGAAATGATTTTTGAAAAAATCATTTGGGTGTACAATGGACTACCACCTCACGAATCGATGCCATTCATTTTTCCATTACAACGTACCCATGTTGGGTATGATGATGGATATAAAGTATATATGTGATATTTATAACATAATTATACCTATGGTTTCATTATATTATATATAAAATTTTAAATTTCCATTTCATAGGGGAAATGATAATGCCACTCCTGTGTACGACAAACTACCGCTTCACAAAGCAATGTGATTCATTTTTCACTAATTCTTTACATGGAAGATAATAAGGATTGATTTAATAAATATATTTGATATATATGAAACAAATATTATATTAATGAAAAAATTTTCATTATAAAAATATAATATATCTTTTCATATCTTACCATTTCACTCGATACAATATGATAACATGGTTCGTGTACGCATGGACTACCGCCTCTAGGAAGGGATGCGACTGTCTATTTTCATCATCACAAAAAATAGATAATATGTATAAGTATATTTATTATAATAATATGTTATTTATTATGTTAATATAATTACTTCCCATAATTATCTTTCAAAAGTGGAAATGTTACTCATGCGTACGTACGACCTACCATCTCAATGATCGTAACATACTTCATTTCTCCAAACCATATTTCTTGATTGATATTAAAATTATAATTTATGTATAAATATGATAATTATTTAATTATTATTACTACTTATATTATGAAACTAGGATCAAGTCAATAGGAACAAAAATAACAAATCCAAACATATACGAAAAACAATGTGGTTATTAACCAAAATGCGATTTTAACAAATAATTGTTAATAAATGAGCAATAAATGTACATAATTAAATAATATATGATATATATATATATCTATATTCATAATTTACTTATACATATCATACAATATTTTTTTAATGGGTACAAAGTAATTCAATACTTAATGTATGGTATTTCAGGTATCTTTTATTTTTGGGAGACATGTAAATTCACCACTGAATTTACATTTTTTTGGATTATATAAAACCCATTTGAAACATTATATCCTAAATAATTTCCTTTTTATGAAATTTATAGTTTCATTTTATTTTATTATTTATTTGGTATTATGATTCAAAATATTTAAAAAGTGTAAATAGATTTCAGTATCACTTTTCTTTTCTTGTGCGACACAAGCCATATTCACCATGGCTTTCTTTTATATGGTGTATATACTGACCATGAATTAATTTTATGATTATTATACATAAAATTAGGGTTATTTACATATTCATTTGATTATCTCTCTTTTACGGGGTTTACGGTTCAAAATATTGCAAAGCAGTAAGGGATTTTGGTCTCATATTACCTTCTCAGAGAACTATGTTATTTTATGAATATAACATCTTACTTGAGGTATATATAATTACCCTTTGAAATTTTATATTATGAATAAAATTATTATCGTGATATTATATGTTTAATTTAATGTTATTATTTTATAGTGATTTTGATTCAAAGTTACCAAAGTGGTAATAGTTTTTGTTATAATATTATAATTTATTATGATTGATTATGATTATGATTTCAATGATAAAATACTATATTTCATCCCTCAAGGAACTCATAAATTATATTATCCTTATTTTATTTTATAGAAATATTTTTTCCCTTAATTTTCATCGATCTATGTGACCAAGATTTCAAAGTAACGTTTTTAAGAATATTTGAACTTATTTCTCTATTCAGTCAAAAATAAATTTTTTTCCAAAACCACATTTTCTAAAATTATTTTAAAAAATGATTTCGACATTTTTAAAATAATTTATTAAATAATTTTGTTCCCATATTTTAATTATTAAATTTTTAATGGAATATTAATGTTCCCTTCTAAACAATGCTTGTTTTTCTTTTACAAAAAATGCGAAATGAATCATTGTTTTAACATGTATGACATTAACAGAATTTACCACCATCAAGAAAATTATTTACTTTGAAGATTAATTTATATGTTTTCAAGGTTATTTGTAAAAAACATATTTTTAAAAATATTTTACTTTTTAAAATTTATTTTTTAAAGAACAAATGATATTTTCCTATAGAAATGTTATAAATGGGGTTTGAAGCTTCCATTGTAAGTTTTAGGGTTAATTTTCAAAGAAAATGATTTCCAAAATGATTTATACTTTTTAAAAAAAATTGATTTTTAAAAGAATGTTATTTAGATCAAGAAATAATCCATGTGTATTTTCAAAATAATATTCCCTCTAAGATGAAATCCATTGATGTTACTTATACACTATTGGGAATATGATATGAGGACACCATTATAATTCTTTATCTAAATAGTTAATGATTATGATGACAAGTATATTGTGAAAACCATTTCATTTTAGTGAGTTATACCATGATAAATGCTTATAAAACTTAATTTTTTACATGGTTTATACCATGGAAATATTATTATGTGACCCTATTATTTTTTCCATGGGTTATTCTATGATGAAATGATGAAAAGATTATGAAACCAGTATCTTTTCCACATGTTATGATATGATGAAATTATTATGAAAGAAATTTCATTTCATGGGTTATGATACGATGAATTTTTTATGATCTTATGAAACACATACATATTGTTTTATTATGTTAGGGGTGGGACCTATACCTACCTACAATGAAATCAGTAATGATTTATATCTCTTGAGATAGATAAGAATATAAGGTCCTTAAACCTAGTTTGGTAAGGTAATTTTTACAATATCATGGTCTTGGGCATGAACCATGACTAGGATGATAGTTTTTGGAGTGAAACATTTTCACTATGATAAAATTTGAAGTGATCCTTGAAAAATATGAAAATGTTTTTATACTTATGTGTAGACCATAATTCCATGTCCTATGGAAATGTTTTGATCCTGTGGATTCTGTTCTATGATTTCATTATCTTTCATGTCTTTTGAACATCCAATATTTATTCCATTACTCAAGATTTCAATATTTAATATTAAGGGCATGGTTTTCTTATGTTATACTCTTGTTCTCATACCCGTATTATTATGTTTTTCAAATATATCTCCCTTATTTAACCTTACTGAGCATATGATCTCACCCTTTCTTTTGTTTACTTTCCCCAAGTTATGAATAATTGTTTTATGTAGGGGATGATTGTGAGGAGTGATAAAATAGACTATTTTTTATGGGTTATATTGAAGATATTTAACAAAATTAGAATATTGTGAACTTTTTCTCCAAATACACTAAACTATTACTGTCACCAGGTATATGTTTGTGTAATGTATTGATTATTAATATAAAAATATGTAATGTCCATGTATGTAAAGCTTGGGTAACTATAATCCTATCAATGGTACATTTTTCAATTTCAAGATTCCTCCATGATGTTTTTGAGCATAAATTCTATAGTAGGATCATGAGGATGATCCACTTAAAGAGGAGGCTTTAATAGAGGGACCTGATCCATAGGTGATACCTCATGGTGGTTTTCCATCCGTAGCTCTACCCATCGAACAAAAATTTATGCTAGAAGGATTGATAGATGAGGCTCAATGGTTGAGAACACATTATGAGTTTTAATGATAGTGACCCCACATGTTTTAGGGTTATCTAGATACATAGGTAGACTATGATAGGCTCAAAGTAGTTACATGATTTTTCTTCTTTATTAGGACACCTTAGACTAGATGGTGGTCCTAGTGGAGAGACTTCACTTGATCTATATGGTTATGGTGGGGACTAGTGATTTTATCATATGATGAGATGAGTATTTCATGGATAGAGTTGGATAACTTTTTCACAAAGGATTTATCTCCAACTATTTTATGGGCATTGCACATACACGAGCCTCTATAGCTTTAGATGGTTTCACAACTGTGGATGATTATTCATCGAGGCTCACTAACCTCCGAAGATATTCTATGGATATGGTTATAGATATTTTCATTTATGAGTGTATCTTTGGGTAGGTTATATTTATATATATATGATCTAGCATGATACCTATTTTAATTCCAACCATGTTGGGGTGCTGGAGTGTGGTTTTGCAGTATAGAGCTTTCTAGTCAAGAAGTCACTGACATTGGGTGATTATAATGGAAACAATAGTGCTGAGACTTCAAAAGTGGGTTGCCAATGGTATGTGAATGTATCTGGACATGAAGGTCATTTCTATATGTGATCTTAGGATATAGGGTCTGTGGTTTAGGTCTCTCTGGATGATTTTAGTTAGCCTAGGGGGTGGTTGTAATACTCTTGTGGCAGTGAGAGACATCTCACATGGGATTATCCGACTCACTATAAAATTGATATAGAGGTAGTGGATGGACCACATAGGTAGATAAAATAGTAAGAGTATTGAAGTTTGAAGGGTGGTAGTCATGGTAGATGAGTAGGGAGACTAGCTGAAGGGGGGTGGATATTTAATCTATTTCCAAAACTACCCCATGTATTCCCTACCAGGCTTAGGAAGATGGAGGATATGGATGAGGAAAGATGTATTAAATAGAAACCTATGACCTTGATTATCCAAGAATTATTAGAGGTCTGATCAATATCTTTTTTACCTTATATACAGTACTAATAGAAATAGGTACGAACCATGTTATTATTTCTACATAAATATTTCAAGACCTTGAGATTCCACATAGGCCTTTGGATAAACCCATTCATTCGAAAACTCATACTGTAGTGGATCCAAGGAGAAAACACTTCATCAAGTAGTGTGACTCAACTCTTAAAGGAGAGATATTTTTAGGCTCAATTTCTATAAGTGATGAATCCTAATTTCATTATACTAGTTATGGACAAGATATAATGTCTCCCTACATAGATTTAATATTTTAAGTAGAGTATGTGACGTATCATAGTATATGGGATGAAGTTTTTCTTCATCAATAGGATGGGAACCAATGAATAGTATAATGAGATCATATGTAGGAGGGTACAATTGATTACAAACCTATTAGATAGTACTACCTTTGGAGTAGTGGATTCTATGAGATTTTAGCTTTCTATAGTAGTGGCATAGATGAGGATAGATTTCATAAGTATGTGAAAGCATTCCATCCCACCAATAGATTGAAATTGGTGTAGAATTTTACCTATTAAATTCCTCGATATCTTCACTAGAACATTAGATAGATATTTTAGTGCTTTGTGAGCTGAATGAATGGTTGGAGGACTTTCAGAGGAAGAGATTTATCAGACCCAATTTCCCCCTAGGCATCCCCAGTGTTATTCACCAAGAAGGTGGACAAGATATTGAGGTTGGGTGTGTGTAACATAACCTTAATTAGGTGAATATAAAGTATAATTATACAATTCAAAGGATTGAGTAACTCTTTGATAAGTTTAGTGGGATAATATGGTTCTCAAAGACATACATCAGATCTGGTTTCCACTCACTCCGAATACAAGACATGTATATAATGAAGACGTCTATCTAATGTCACTAAGATCATTATGAGTATATAGTGATGAATTTTAGTATGAATAATTCCCCATCAGTATTCATGGGAATCATGAACATGATATTTAATCCCTTCTTAGATCTAATAATTGTAGTCTTCACTGAAGAGATCCTAGTGTACTCAACGTCTGAGGAGGAGCATCTGAGACACATGATGTTGGTTCTAGACCTAATATGGTAGAACGCAATTTTTTGGAAGTTCTCAAAGTTTCAGATTTGTATTAATGAAATTTAATTTCTAGGATATGTTATCTAATAAGAGGGTGTAGTAGTGGACCCATGAAATGATGAGGTAGTGTTAGTTTGGAATCCACCTAATAACATTACACAGGTGTGGATCTTACTTGGGTTTTCATACTACTACTGGGGATTCTCATCTGATTTCTCAAATATATAGACACTACTGACAGATTTTATCTAGAAGGGAATCCTTTCATATGGATTTAATGGTTCCATCAGTCTTTTTAGGTGTTATGGAAGAGGTTAATGAGGGTGCCAATCCTAGGATTTTTATAGGAGGGTGTTAAGTACTTAGTATTCTGGGATGCCTTCAAGAATGAACACATATGTGATATAATAGATTGGAAAGTATAAATTTCCTATGGTTCTTGATATTTGAGACCTTACGAGAATAACTACATGACCCTCTATATAGAATTGGTAGCGGTAATTTTCACCCTAATGATGTAGAGATGTTACCTTATGGGTGAGAAGTTTATCATCCATTCTAAACACAAGAGTATCAAGTATATCTTCTCATAGAAGGATGTTAAATAGATATCGTTTTGATGGATAGAGTTATTCTATGATTATGACTTTGAGATAGCCTATAATCCATTAATGTGGAATGTGGTTGTAGAATGTCTCACCAAGATATCTTGTTCGCAGTTGTTGGATGAGTCGTCATAGTAGTCGGCATTATTACATTTGTCCATAGTGAATATGGATGGTGAAGATACCTAAATTTTATTGTTGTCACCCCATTGCTTCTACAATGTACTTGCAAGGCTTATCTTGGAGATAATGAATTTGAGACCTTACTAACTCAGATATCCACTTGATATTCTCTCGATGGATTTTATGAAGGGGGTCACATCATCTTTTTTCAAGGATGGATGATAGTACTAGAAAAAATGAACAAGTAGGTGATTAGAGTGTTTCATGAATCCCCTTTGTTGGTAAATCTAGGTTTTTAGAAGATGTACCAGGAAATTCGACGCTTGTTTGGTTGGCCAATGATAAATAAGTAAATAAATGTTTTTCACTCGATACCATAGTTGTTAGCTGGTGAAGGTTGAGAACTGGTTTTAAGTGAGGTTATCTCAACCACTTGAGGCGATAGAGTGGAAGTGGTATGATATATATAGAACTAATTATGGGTATACCATGAAATCTAAGAGGATACGATTGAATCTGGGTGATCATAGACCAACTCATCATGTTGTCTCACTTCCTAGCTATATAAGGGAAGTGTTCTGTAGAGAGCTTGGGATTCCATTACATATAAGATATTGTTCGTCTTCATGGAGTTCCTTCAATGATATCTTTAGACTATTATTATTCCTTCACATGACAATCTTGGATTGGATTGTTGGAGGATTTTGGGAGTTAGTTACATTTGAACATAGTTTTTAACTACCAGACTGATAGCCAGATTAAACAGACTATTAATGTTTTGGTGGACATACTGCAGGATTGCATGTTAGAAATGGTCATTATGGGGAGGGTCACCTACCATTGTTGGAGTTTGTATATAATAAGATTTACCATTCAACCATCAGTATAGAACAATTTGAGGCCTTTTTTGGGAGACCCTATAGGTCATCACTATTTCAGACTAGTCTAGGTGATTGAACACTTATGGGACCAGAGTTGGTGTGAGTTATAATAAAGAAGGTGTAGATTATCCAGGATTTGATGAGGACTAACGATATTAATCATAAGTCTTATATTAAATGATTATGTAGGCCTTTAGAGTTTGGGTATGGATACCATGTGTAGCTGAAGGTCTCACCTCAAAGTGGATTGCATTTTTTTTGGAATAATAAGTTATCTAAGAGATTCATTGGCCCTTTCGAGATACTATGTATATTTGGTACGATGTTATACCACATGGCACTACCACCATAGTTAGATAAATTACATGAAGTATTCAATGTATCATAGATGAGGAGATACTTTCTCATTACATTAAATGTTATCTACTTTGTTGATTTGGATATCAAAGATGAATATACCTTTTAAGAGTACCTAGAAATGATCGAGAATTGGTAGGAGAATATCTCCCATTAGAGAGTTATTCCTTTAGTACATATTTGGTGGAATCAAAATAATATTCAAGAGATCACATGGGAGTGGTAGACCCAAATATAGGCCTAGTAATATAATTAATATGAGTATTAGTTTTCCCGGATGAAAAAACAAAATTTTGGGAGAATATATCTTCCCTATGTTTTCATTATAGAACATTATAAAATATTAATAATTATTTTTAGATCTAAGCATTAAGACGAGATTAGATTTTAATGACCTATGAGCCTTGATGTTGACATAATAAAAATACTAAATATATTATATGACACACACACACTCATGCTTTTTTCTGTAATAATTGAATAACACCTTAATGGAGACTCAAATTTGAAATAATGGACTATTGTTGAATTAATAATAAGGGTTTTACCCTAGGAATGACATTACTTTTTTCAGAATTGTGTATTTATTTAATCGGTATTCATAGATGAATTAGTATTTTAATAAATAAATAAATAAATAAATTACTTATTATATTTTCATTACCTAGATTCCTCTATGTATGAATTATTATGAAATATCCCTAGTGTTAGTCGCATAACCCCAGTGATTGAGTGAGGATTTGTTAGAGGTTAATTCATGGATGCCCAACATCAAATCAAGATTTGGTTGTTAGTGCACCAAAGAAGTTTGTGGATCTCTCCAAAAATGATGATATGAAAATTTTCTTCACCAATTATTGATCAAAACTCAAGGAAGGATGTTTTTATGTGGATTTTATCAAAATTTCAATTATCCCACTTCAAATGAAAATCAATTATTCTAGATGTTTGATTTACTGGTTGATAAATGATTTACAGTTGATTTCTTATTTTCATAAGAATAAAAATTGAACAGAATTTTATAAATATTTATTTTCATGTCTTTATAAAAGTAACATATTGAGGAAAATCTGAACAATGATTGTGGTTTTTTCATTATGTTTATATTTTTTGAATTTGATCACATGTTCTTCATGTGTTAATCTCCGACATTCCATTTGTCCGTTATTTCTAAAAATACATGGTAATCAACCATTTCATAATTGTACCTTGGAACACAAGATAAATATCACGGATTTGGGATTAACATTAACTATATTTTAATAGTCAAGAGTGATGAAAAATGATTAGTAATAGATTGGTACTTGAAATGAGAATCTTGAAATTTAGTGTGTGGAGTGGTGTGATGAGAGACGATTACCTAGATGAGCAAATGGTCGAAGTCCAACCACAAGAATTAAGAAGGCCGAGAAAATTCGAGATCCACAACTAACTTTGAATTTAGTGGTGGATATAGTATTGGAGTGAAATAGGTGATAAAAATAGATCATTCTATTATTTCAAGTATATTCTTGGATACACAACATGTAGTTACCTGAATACTTGTCTTGTGGTCCCAATTTTATGACTATGATGTACCAGATCTAATTCACTCAATATTAACTAAGCCTAGTTTACCACATGGCCCCATGTGTGCCTCTCGTATTCCAGAGGTTGTCGACTAGCAATGAGGGTCTATGGTAGAACAGTGGGAATACTATACCCTCATGATATGAGTATCACATAATAGTATAATCACTTCAATCAATTGGAGAAACATATGAAATAATATATCAGTATGAGAATTAACAAGCATAATATAAATAATAAAGTGACCCATGATTAATATTCCTGGATATTACATCATTTTAGATGAATAATCGGCAAATTATAAAATTACATAACATATGACCATAATAGTTTATTTGCTTTTGGAAACATGGAATATATTCTTCTAATTTTTGTGAATGATCTTACACCTCTATCAGAAATATATTTCCAATTACAACTCCTATTTAAAACCTTTATTCATAACATAAGGAAAGGAAATAGAAGAATGGGTGATATCTGATGCTCAGTAAGGGTAAATAAAGGAGATATTTAATAATAAAATTATCATAAAGGTAAGATAACATGACAATAACATTAGAAGATCATGCCATACATATCAAATATCATATACATGAGTCATGGACTAATGTTTTTTATTTCATAAGACATGAATCATAAGGATGATAAATCATCATGAATCAAGCATGAATCATAATATCAAGACATAAAAGTGTGGTACCATCATAAATATATAAAACCATTTCATGTGTTAAGGTTAACTACCTAGACCATCAATATAGAGGATCCAGACACACATGTTTCCCATAGTGGGTTAGGATACACCTATTTCAAATTTTTGACTAGGATGCACCTATTTACCATTGTGGATAAATACAAAACTATTTCCCTTTATGGATTTAGACACAATTTTTTCCCATTTTGGATAAGGACACACATGTTTCCCATTATGGATTAATCTTGTGGACATGTTTCCTTACATTATATCATGAGATATAAACCTTTACCCAATTCATTAGAGGATGATATAGGTCACACTGATCACATAATAAAATAATATATACATGTTCAACAAGATAATAAAACTTTCATCATATCATGACCCATAAAATGTGATGGGTTTCTTAAACATCTTATAATAACCCAAGAAATGAAATGGGTATAATAAACATTTCATCACATCACAACCTATGTAAAAGTGATAGGATTAATAATCATTTCATCAAAGAATAACCTTTGAGAAGAAGAAGGTTTCGAAATCATATAACCCATGGATGATAAATGAGTTTCATAAACAAAATTTTCTCAAATAATAAACCATTAAATAAATAATATAAATGGTATTCTTAGATTATGTCCCCAATAATTCTTAAAATTTATCAAAGGATTCCATATTAGATGTAGAATGATTTTGTAGTATCACTTGTCACATTTCATATGAAAAATATTATTTCTTTGAAATTCTCTTTTTATAACATAGAACATATTCAAAAAAAATAATTAAAAACACTTTAAAAACCTAGAAGGTAAGATTTAAAATAATGTAAAACATTTGAGGAAAATTTCATTTCTTGTTTGAGAAAAATGATTTCTGAAACCTAAAAAATTTTAAAGACCATTTTATTTTGAAATAATATTGAAGGAATTTTAAAAACATTTTTCCTTGAAAAATTATAAATAAATATTGAAAGTTTTTTGAAAATTTTTGTCATTGAAAACTTATTAAGGAAGATTGAAAATAATTTTTATAATTTTTTAAATAAAAAAACTTTTCAAGAAATTTTCTTTAATTTTTTTAAAAAAAAATGAATTTAAATAATATCATGGAAAAAAATTTAACAAAATAATCCATGGAAATATGTAAATGAATCTTAAAAAAATTATGGTCAAGATATTGGGTAAATATGTACATGTTAGACATTCCATTTTCATCATAAAAAAGTTTTGAAAAGTTCCTTAATTGGAATGGAATATGGAGATTCTCTTTAAAACCAATTTTTTAAAAGGTGAAACATGGGAAAAAATTTCTTTTAAAAATTATAGTAAAATATCTTTAAAAACATTTTTAGAAAATAGTGTATTAGAAGAACAGAATATTCTGATCAAAAAGAGAAACAAAGATTTATTTTCTTAAAACAAATTTATTTATTATATTAAGTATTAAAGAGTAGTAAATGGCACCATTGTTTTTAGATATCGTGAATAACCTGAGGATAATAACATTCAAGATATTTCATGATAAATAGATCAAAATATTTCATCAATGGGAGAATAATCATAAATAATCCCAACAAATGATGATATTGTAGAAATATACTCTTACAACTTTGGTAACTTTGAATCATAAAACCCATGACAAAATAAAATTACATGAATCCTAAAATATCAAAAAAAGAAGTATATTAATGAAATAATATATAAAGGGGAAGAATACAACCCACATTGAAAAATATTGGGGCATAACAAGGTTTGGATATCGAAGAAGGAAAATTGAGACAAAACTACCTTACTGATTTGATAACATTAGAACCATAAACACCATGAAATAGAGATCATAAAATTGGTCGGTAAATAAATATAAATTTAAAAATAATAATAATAATATAATACATTCATTGTTATTATATACATAAAATAGTAGAAAAGTGTAATGAATAAGAAATGTATCTCACAGATATAAAAAGGTGAGACGAAATTCATGTACTACTTGTGTAAATTTTGAATTTTGAGATATGTGAATGAGTAAAAAAATTGAAAGTTTTAATATCATTAAATAAATTAAATTAATTATATAACATGTAATAGGTAAATATATACACCATGAAACAAGAAAAAGTGTTGAATATAGAATATATATCATAGGAATAGAGGTGATATGAGAAAACCATTAGCATTAGTCTTTAATTTCTTAATACACATTAAAAACACATGTATAATAATCATAAGTTAATTATACATCTAAAAAGAAACATATTATTATATATAATACCATATATGATTTTATTATGACCTTATATTACCTGTTTATTAACAATTTCATGTTAATGATACATTTTGGGTAATATTCGCCTTATTTTTTGAATATGTTTTTGAATTTTTATTTTTAATACTCTTACAGAGGTGATTATATAAATATTCAAAGAATGTAATAAAAGTTTAATATCATATATATTTATTATATAAATATTTATGATAATATAAAAAACATGAAGAAATGATGTGGAATACATTGTTCATAGACTATAGGTCATACATATGCATGGACACTGTTTCTGCTTTATAATCACATTGAATGAAACAGAGGAAATGAATATATGTGTATATATATATATATTATCATTATCATAGAATTATTATCTATTATATATATAATATTTGTTTAATAAACCAATCCATAATACAATCCAAATAATGTGTGAACGAATCACAACGCTTTGAAGAGGTTCTAGTGCACATGTCCACAAACTTAGTAATCATATATACCAAAAATGAAAAGAATGATGGTATATTTTATATAAAAATTATAGAAGAATAAAGAAACTATAAATATAATATAAAAATAGTTTTTCTATCATAATTTGTTACCATGATATGTTGTACAGGAAATATGAATGACATCGTTTAGCGTGGTGGTAGTCCACTGTACACATAAATAGTAAGTTCATTGCCCATTTGATGGATGTGTGTATAGGTGTAGGTAAGAACCTTAGATTAAAATGATATAATTATATTGAGGATACTAATTTTATTATATAATTATCTTATAATAAGATATGAATGAGTGTAGAAATAAATAAAAGATAAATGCACATTAAATAACGTTACCTCTTTTCAAGTAACTCCTTTCGCTTGCACCAAAGGGCTTCTTTTTATGGATTTCATCCCAAATTGAGGATTATATTATTATATGATGGATTTTTGGAGCATAATTTGACAAGGTTTGGTGAGAAAAAATAATTGAAAGGTGTGAATAAGTGTGTGAGTGTCGGGGGAGGGGGGGAGGAGGAAAGTGCTCTTTTATAGTGGATAATAAGTGACATTCTTGTATATATAAAAAGGTAAACACAATTGATAGAACTGACATAAATCATGCGAATCAATGAATTTTACATTTTTGATAAAATGGTGGATACTGTCTAAATTTGGTAATCCAATTTATTTTGGTGATTTTTATATGCTATTTTCTCCTTAATTTAAATTTTAAGATCTAAGTAAACTCATTTTTACTTCAATCATTTTAATTATTTATAAAAAGTTTCACAAATATTTTTATTCAAAAACTAAGTATAAAATATTAAAAACTAAAATATATTCTAATTAAAATTACTATGTCCACTTTTTAAAATTCTAGACATATAATTAGAAGAAATTAATTTAAAAACCAATACCACAGAACGGAAAAAATAACGAGGTTGTAAAGTGAAAATGTGCAAAAGTTCGACGTGTCCTTATATTCAATTTCAATGTAAAATAGAATCTAAGGAACTAAATTTTATCAATTTATTAGTAATGTATCTAAATATACATTATTACCGATTTTAAATATAATTATACTCTTTAAATAAATTAGATGAAAAATCTGTTCTCAATTAAAATTAATTTTTTTAATGTTCATTAAAAAATGAAAGTTCTCATAAAATATAAACAATTAACCCAAATAAATTATTAAAATCACTTTCTAAAAACCATGTTTGTGTTTTTAAAATAATAATTATAAAATTATCAAAAACAATGTAAATCCCTGACCCCAGAAGCCCAGAGCCACTACATTATTTTATTACATTGGCATGATTATAAGAAATCAAATCTAAAAGGGACAATAAATTTAGTAGTGTTGATGAAATATATTCATAAATGGTTCCATTATTAAATTGGTAAAACATAAAACATAAAACATGAAAATAATATTAGTTATTGAACTCATTCAAAAATTTCATCTTCAGAACATGGGGAAATAGAACAAATAAAAGGGTGAGCTCAAATGCTCAGTGAGGTTAAGTAAAACGGAAGCAATAATAAACTATTGAGAGTTAATCAACATGTAAAGGTAAATAATTGAAGAAAAAATTGCATTTAAATAACTAGATA
Source organism: Viscum album (assembly GCA_963277665.1). NCBI lineage: Eukaryota > Viridiplantae > Streptophyta > Magnoliopsida > Santalales > Viscaceae > Viscum > Viscum album. The sequence continues at coordinate 694,307,773 of OY728161.1, forward strand.
AGTATAAATAAATATAGAATGGTATATAAAAAATAAAATATGCCATTTAATCAATAAGCTAACCAAAAAATGTATCCACATATTTTGTCATATGATAACCTCATTGATAATAGTAATGATAACTAAAATATATATAATGAAAATTCATATTTATTTAAAATAATGTATTAGAAACATGAAAATCTATACCATCCAAGAATTCCCAAATACTTTTTACCTTCTGGTAGAAAAAAAATTTAATTTTTCCTTCTTATTCACCTCATGAGAACATTTCAATGTGCCAATGGAATATATAAATTTCTGGCCCCACCCATCACTACCAGTCCAAAGCATTCCTCATATCTTATAATGAATTTAACTAATAATTAATATTCATTATCAAATATCTATGTTAAATAAAAGAATAAGAATTTATGAATAATTTATCAGTGGAGGATAAGTAATAACAAGAGTTGTTGATGTTGATAAATGGAAATACAATTTAAGGATCATTAAAAACATTCATATGTAAAATAATCTTTAAACATTACAAATTTTCACATACCACTTTGAAACAGTTGAATCATAATTCCCATGAAAAAATAATATTAAATAAAAACTAATAATATCTTGAAAATAAATGGATTCATGATAAAAAATTTCAAAAGGCTGTATATAGACAATATAAAAGAGACTAACTGCATAACATTAAAATATTTCTCAATGAAATAAAATTGAGATTAAATCCCTTATCACATAGTAATTATTTGTTTATAAGAATGTGCATTTATAAAAGAAAATATTTTATTTGAAAATAATCGTATAAACTTTTAAAGTAATCTTCAAAACATTATGGTTTTATGATGGTAGGAAATTTCATTCATGTCATATAAGTTAAAATAATGTTTTTATTTTTTAAGAAAAGTCATAAAGTACCTTGTTTTGGAAAATTATAGGATTTTTTATTTTAAATAATTTCATAAAAAGTAAAGAGGGGGTAAAAATTAATTTAAAAAATCATGCTATAATATTAGAAACAATTTTGAATCTTTTTTAGAAAACACTACTATGGGAAATTATTATTCCCCAGGGGATACTTAAACACAAATAGTCCTTAATAACAATTAGGTTATAAAATAACCACTTAACACTTTATAATATGTATAATCATATTCTCATGAAACAAGGAAAATAATTTGGATATTAAATACGATAATATTCAGAATAATAATCCTAAAATACATTCAGGGTGGTATATACATTTTAATAAAAGAAAGAATTATTGTATAAGGCATGTTCCCACAGAAATAAAAGTGAGACAAAGACCCCTTACCTCCCACTTCCTTTTTATTGGTACATAATTTAACATTATATATAATAGTTTAAATGATGTTATTAATTTATATAATAAAATTATTCATATTTATGATATCATATATGATATTATTATTTTATAGCTTTATCACCTCTTTTTTAATAGTCATTCATCATTTTCACTATTTCAGGTGTTAACTGTATAGTTTCTCGTGTATGTTTTGATTTATTATTTGATCTTCCTATTACATAGATCATGATTTTATCATATAAAGAATATAAAACATGAAATAAATATCATATATATGCATTATATATGTATTTATAATTAACCATAAAATTTGGATGTTGGAAATGAAGGTCACCGTTATTGGAGATGGTAGACTGTATGTAAACATGAACACTGCATTCATTTCATTAATGTATTAAAATAATAAAAATTAAATTATATATATATATATTATAATTAGAGTATAATATCTATGTCATATATATCACATATTTTAAAACAATAATTTATACATTCTATGTATAGTGTGAACGAATCACATCGCTTTGAGGTGGTAATAATCAAAACCTCCACAAACAATTTTATCATATTTAAAAAATATAGAAACAATGATGTTATGTGAAATATAAGATTTAAATAATTATTTAGAAAAAAAATATTTCACATATATCATATAAAAAATTTATTTCCATCATAATTACCAACCAAGAGAGGTGGTAAATGAAAATGAATGCAATAATTTTGCGAGGTAGTAGTTCATGGTACACAGACTGTAAATTAATTACACATTTGATGGAATTATGTGCAGGTGTAGGTAGTTATCTTAAAGAAATTATTAGAATATTTAGGATCTGGGTGTTATTATATAATCATGGAATAATCAGAAATGAAGGATTTGGGAAAGAAATATAACTAAAGTGATCGATGAAGAACGTTATCTCTTATCAGGGTAAGACATTTTTTTAATAAAAAAATCCTTCCTTGGTTTTATTTATATCTTAATATGGGATTATAAGATGAGGGTAGATAATTGGGGAGTTATGTTTATGTTTTTTGAGATATATGTCTGAAAGTGGTTTAAGGAAGTGAGGGAGGATGTTTCCATTTATAATTGAGGTGAGGGGTACTTTTGAAAATACTCAAAATATAAACTTAATATAAATTCATTTTTAGTTGAAAATTTCTAAAAAATGAGTTATTTATAATATAATATGATAATGACTCTAAATAAGCTCATAATATAATTTTTAGGCATGTTATGTTCACATTATTTCTCTTATCTTTTGGTTTTAAACCATAGTTAAACCCTTTAATTCATACCATGAAAACTTGGGTTTTAACTTTTTAAGGGTTAATATAGTTACTATAAAATAACAAAAAGAACCATAAATGAGTTATGCATAAAATTTTAAACTTTTAAAAAATTATTTTGAAAAAATTTATATTTTTATTAATTTAATATCATTTAATAGAATATTATTTATTTTAAAATGTCAACAATATCAATTTTTACACTATTCAATTATTTACTTTTTTAAAAAATAAGTACAAAAGATAAATTTGTAACAAAAAAATAAAAACGTCTATAATATGTCTATTAAATCAATAAAATTCACTGATGATATTAATTATATCAAATTACATTTATTTTAATATATTTTATTACATTTATTTGATATGTCCACTAGTTAAACAACTACTATATTATCATTGTGCATTCCATTAATTTAATTATTTATTCCATAAAAATTAAAAATTATTTATTATAATGATGGTAAAAATTATATATTTCCAATTTATATTATAGTTCAAGATATATTCACAATAACCATATATAAAAAATGTAATAATTTTTATAAACATGGTTGTGGCCTATTGGACATCCCTTAAAATAAAATACTAAAAATTGGGTAAAGTCATAAATGTGGATCCAAGAGGAAATAAAATCATCACAATGAATTTTTTTATCAAAAACATACAATTATATAAAAATAGGACACATTTTAGTGTTGTTTTATAACATTTATAATATTATTTTATCCTAAATTACTTGATTTACCCTTAAGAGGGTTAATAAAAATAACTAAAGTTACTATTAATAATTTACTAAAATAAAAGAAAAATATTTCAATAATTAGAAACCATAGAGTCAAAATATGGAATACTTTTTTAATAATTCCAAAATAATTAGCAATAATAATTAATTTAAAATTAATCATGTGGATGGAATGAGAAAATAGGGTTTCAAAGTGAGAACATTCAAAAGAATGAATTTTTTATATCCAAATTCAATATGAAATTTATTCCAATGAAATAAATTAGATTAAATAATATAAAATCGATAAAATTATAATTTTATACCAATTAAAAATATAATTTAGTATTGTAAATTATTTAGGTGAAACCGATGTTTTCAATTAAAATATGATATTTTATTACAATTAAAGAAAACATGAAACATGTCAAAAAAATAGAAAAAATTCATCCAAAGTAAATATTATATTTTTATTTAGTGAATAATTTTATTTTTTCAAAAAAATTATATAAAATTCTATAAAATTTGATTTAAAATTTGTACTCTTTTAAATGGTTATAGAAACTCTATTAAAGAAATATACATTTTCATACATAAAATTGGGTTTTGTTATTATCTTATATAAATTAAATATGTTTTATTAATGTAAACAATAATTTATTTAATATTAATAATTTATCATTCAATTATTATAATTAATTTAATTTATTTTGATAAAATTACTTTATGAGTATAAAAACATTTTTTTATAACAACAATTCATACATATATAGTTAGTTCCTATATTCATATTTAATTAATTTATAACCACATAATACAACAATATATTTTAATTAGTTAGTTAATGAAACTCATAACCTCCAACTAAATGATTAGGTTATATATTATTTTATTAAATAATAATATTTTTCAAAATTATTTTTTTTGTAAAACTCATCCTTACAGTAATACAGACCAAATCTTTGTTGTGTGTCATGTAAAATTATCATTGAGTTAAGAATAAAGAAAGATATAAAAAAATTAAATTTACTCAAAAGTTAAAATATTTTAATGTATTTTGGTATTATATTTTCCCACACTTTATTAAATTTCATCATAGCAATTTGAACTCGTTCTCGGTAGTCTAGATTATGATATTTGAAAATAAACATTAATTTAAATACCCACATTTTAAATTGGGTTAATAATACTTTTTATTAATAAGAGGGAAAAGGAAATGAGAAGGCCACCACTAAAATAATATTTTGAATATGATAAAATTAGTGAAAACATGTTTTTGAAAGAGAAATATAACTGTCATGTTCTGATGGAGATTGATAGAGAGCATGGTTATTAGAATGTCTACCAGGAAAAGAACATAAATCTATGATGGGTTATAGAGGCCATTTATTTGCTAGTAAGAAAATTAAAAGATTTTTTTTGTTAAAAAATACATTTTCTAGAGTTACTTAATTCATTTAATTTCAAGATAAAGAAGAAAGTAACCATACTTACTTGATAAGTAGAGTTTCATCATGTAATCAATTTACACCAGAAACTCATATTTTCCACCAAACATTTTATATTTTAGATGGATTTTTTCCATGGTTGAAGAATTAATGTCAACTTCCATATATCGAAAGATTAAAAAAATATAAATTTATATTCCTTCAATATTTATACACTAACACAAATCACAATGGTTTCGATAAGATATGTTAATTACCAAAAAATAGTAATCCAATATATGATGAAAAAAACTGTAATATTTTAAATTCAATTTTAATACCAAAATTTCAACATATATGATTAATAAAATAACTATCCTTAATAAAAAATATTATATAATAAAACAAATACCAAAAATTATGAAGTATTAGATCATATAGTCTTCCAAATAACATTAATCACTCTTAAAGTATTTAACAAAAATTTAATTGCCTAAATAAAATAATCTATAAGATACGATAACCATTTACATAAATTACTTGAATCACTATAAGTCCACAATAATATCATATATTATTCAATAACACAATACAACATTTACTTCTCAAATAAAATTCCATAGCAATATGTTTACTTTGATCATATAGGGTTCCAAAAATAGTGAACGTTTTCTAAAATAACATTAATAACTGAATCACTAAATCATTTTCCAATACCATGGTAATATAATTTATGAAAAATGTCCCTAAAATAAAAATAACCCTTATCCATTCGACATTTTAACCAAAAATTGTTTGTTATAAAGTGGACTTTTTGTTGGATTGTGGTAGGCGATGTACCCTTATCACCCTTCGATTGTGGGTTCAAACCACATGACCTTGCCAAACACCATATATTAGCACCCAATGTATGGGTTTTCCCATTTTTAATAAAATATTAATATTATCTTAAAATATGATAAACATCCTTAAAAAATAATCTTAATTTATTTAACATTAACGAATTTTTTTAAAAACCAATGTTATCACATATGTTTCATTTTGAATTCCCAATATTATAAATACCCATAACCACCATAAATTCAAATATTATATAATCCCTAATGGATATCCATACCTTTAAAAAAATTCCCACAAAATATAATGGAATTATTCCTTAAATAAATTTATCACACATACTAAGCAAATGGGTAGTGGTCCTTAATTAATGTTTTCCTAAATCTTGTTCCCAATGTTACTACTAAACTTACTTTGATTCCAAATGTAATTCCCCCAACATGGTAGCCCAGAGTTGGTGCATTATTTTATTATATTGGAAAGATTATAGGTAATCAAATCCTAAAGGATCAACTATTTTAGTTTTCATGAATAACTAGATACATAAGAGGTTACCTTATTTCATTGGTTAAACATAAAACATAACCATGGAAAATAATTTTCATCCTTGAAATCAATAAAAAATATCATCATTATAACCGTGGAAAAATCAAAAAAATAAAAGAGTGAGCTCAAATGACTAGTAAGGATTTGTAAATTAGAAGAAATAATGAATTAATGATAAAAAAACATGTGAAGGTAAATAATTTTGAATACATTCCATTTAAGTCATTGAATAATACATAATCAATATGGAAAGATAAATAACTAATAACCCATGACATTTAATCAATAAATAGATAATAAAATACATACATAGATTTTATTATATGAAATACACATAGATAAAAAAAATTATAACTAATAGAGGTAATATTTTAATTATTTTTTATATGATTTTAAATGATTTAATCCATACTAATTAGTCAATTTCAGTATATTTTCATCATTTTGGTGTTATTGGTGAATTTTGGGATTAATTATAAAAAAACATTAATTTTAAAAATTCACAATTTTCTAGAGATTCTATTTTTTGGGAATAACATTTACAATTACGATACAATTTAGGTGATTATTTTTTAAGGATTTCCTTGGTCATGGGATTCATATTTTTATTCTGTACCTAATCCCAATTCGATACATAATGGCCCATAAAAATCAATCTATTAGAGAAATATTTTTTGAAGGAAGAATGGACCCCACCATATTAAATCAAACATATATCATATTACCAACCATCAAATGATGTGATTCAAGATAATATCTAAAAATTAATCACAATGTAAGATTCAAATTGAATTTCATAAATTATATATCTCATTAAAACATCGTTTGGTTTCTTATAATTGGAGTGGTTGAAAAAGTGCTTGGCATCTGAGAAAAGTCATTTTCATTGATTTGACCATATCATTATTTAAATCAATCAATATACTTTGATATTTTTCTTTTTGATAAGAAACATCATTTCAAACATATTATACGAAGTTATCTCTGTGATATTTTCCTGGATGATGGGTATAACAGAAGAAAACGTATGGAAGAAAGATTCTGGAGGATCGAATGTTCTGTTTTTTGTTTCCTCTATTTTATTCTTCGCTATTTCGTAATGAATTATTCTGCCCATTTATTCACAATAACCCTTTAATTGTGGGGAAAAATATGTTTTATTTGGGAAGGATACATTTTCCTTTTTTTAATTTATGAGTTCTTTCACTTAATGTTTTCAAATTCTTTTCTCTCTTCTATGAAATCTATTTCAATTTCATATAAAAATATTAATTATCATATACGACGGTATTTGATTTTATATGCTGTTATGTTTATCTCTTTGGCTAATGATAAATTTCTCCCTTCACAAGGACCTGGTCTATATATTATGGAATAGATCAGTTCTTAGTGGTTATGTACTTGATAATCGCAGGTATGTGTGTGGGGAGTAATGAATGTTCTTGGTTGTTTGGGATTAACAAGACCCGATTTGGTATTTCCTAATTCAATTGATGTTATTCACTATAACAATATCATACAATGTAAGAAGATTAGAAAAATATCAAATTTTAGTAAGGTTTATTCTCACCATTATTATTTGACCAAGGGAGTGAGAAGAAACAATTGTGGATTCTCACTTTTATTGACTTAGAAGAAGAGAATTTGATAAGTTGAACTATGATAAAATTATAATTAGCGAACCTAAAAATACCTAATCAACATATCATATTATATTTTTCAATCACTTTTTTTATAAATATAATCTTAATTTCTATCCTTTATTAAGTATCTTTTTTATTTTTTCAAAATTAAAAAAATTTAAAAAAACAATTACCACACATCTTTCGATAATTTTTAAGTGACAGCTTGATTGTTGTGCACTATTCACTAGAGAAAAACTTGGTTAATCAGTATAATATATTTTAACATAGAAAATAATTTATTTTTTCTACACCCCATGAAAGGCACGTGTCCAAACATGTTGCTGTTGCCAGAGAGGCAGTGCCAACAGTCTAATTCTAACATTTCATAAATTATTTTATTTTCTTACATTAAAAAAGCTAAAAAATATTTTCAATGATATATGAAAATTGAATTTATTATTCTCGGATTTATTACACTTATTTAAATGAAAAAATGGTTCATAGTGATGAGGAATACCTATTTTAAATGCTTGTTGAACTAGTTTTTTTGGCCATGATAATAATGCATGGCCTTATAATAGGTATCTTGCTTCATCAGTTTATGGACATGGTTAATCAAGATAAAAATTATTATTAATGATTAAAGTACAATGAGGAAGTTACATTGGATCAAAAAATAAACCTAAACCAGAATCAGAATTAGTGTTGAAAGTGAATTATCCACTCATCTATTAAATAGAGGATCCTAACTGTCACCTCTATCAAGAGAAATTCATCTCAAAGAGGAACTTACCACTGAAGAAGAAATTGAATATGATCCAATTAAGGGAGTCTACATTCTATTCGCCTAATTATCTATTGATTTTATTTAATCTAAATTGAGTATCAACTCCCCTTATTTTAAATATTCCGGATCTGCTAACTCCTACTTTTCAATGGAAGAATATGATGAACGAGATAATTAACCTGAAGAGGAACATATAAATCTCCCTGATGATGTTGATAAATTATTATAGGGTGTTCAAGAGGAGATCCTAATATCTATTCATGATGAAAAGGATAAAAAACCTTCTTAATTTTAATGGGAATAATTTACAATAATTCATCATGTTTTAATTTTATTCTAATAGAATTTAACAAATATAGCCCCTTTGACTATTATTTTGATGTAGCATTCTCGGAGCAACCGCTGGTGAATGAAGAAGATGCTATGTAAGAAGAAACCATGATAGAGGAGGGCTCATTTTTGTCCTAACGCCATTATTCAATATTCATAAAATTTTAATAGAGGTGTATTTTTCAAACTATATCCATGAAGTCCTCAATAAATAAAAAGAAGCGAAATATATATATAAAAACATTTGTTGGTTCAAGATAAAGACAATTCACCCACCATCAGATTGCGGATAACTATTTTAAACTACCCATTTAGAGGTAGTCAAAACCCAGGTCCCACTTGGGGGGTACTAAAATAGGATCTATCCTTTTTTTAGATCCAATTTCTGTTTTTTTCTAATAAATATCATTTACATCTTTTTTTATTTTGCTTTAGGTTTTCAGTATGCAACACTTAAGAGCTTAACTCAATGTTCCACTACTAATAAATCATGTTGTACCTCTACTTTACACATTCATTCTTATTGTGATTCCATAAAAACCTGACTTTCATTTTAAATCTACTTGAATTCATTGCATACAGTACATCATTTATCATTGGGGAAGGGAACATTTGTAGTTTAGGATTCTTATTTATCATTTGTTTTATAATTTTCAAAAAACAAAATTGTGTTATTTCCATTTTTTTATTTTTCAATCTTTTGAGCATAAATTATTATATATGACAATTTTGAAACCCATTTCCATGAGTGAAACAATTGATTCTTTGAAATGAGCTAAAATGAATGTTGAAAATGACTTTGTTTCAAGTTGAAATCTTTAGGAATTTCATGAAAAGTACTCTAATTTTTACATCCCATGCCACATATCAATATCTATATCTTTAGAATAACTTTCCTATGATGCTTCTGAACCATTGTTTTCATATTAATTTAATTCAACTCACTTCTTGAGAGAACCAAATCAGGCTCGATTTAATCAAAATTTGATTTCTTCTTATCAAAACATGAGGGTTTGAGGTACTTGTGTTTTAAATGGTTAAGGAATTAATTTGGTTTCAAGGCCTCATTTTAAATAAAATCCCTTTCATTATGGAATTACTTTAACATTTAATCTATATAACCCTTATAATCCATGAATAACCTGTTAGGTTATCCATATTACAAGACAATTTTCCCTATCCAACCTACACATGAAGTAAAATTGCATGATATATTTGGAATTAAGTGTGGTGGAAGCTATATTGTATTATGCTAACTATAACGACCCACACTTTACATACATTGTTAAAAATTGAATCACACTTATTACAACATATGACAAAACCACAAAGGACCGTATAGGTATAGTGTCTTTAGAAACTGGGAAACATAAACAACTGGTTCATAAATCTTTTACAGTGTCTCCCATTTATTTCATCATATCTAGGGTCCCTTTTAGCATATTCTACTTAATATCCATCTTCCTGACCTGGGGAAAAGAAAACATAAAAGGGTGAGCTCAAATGCTCAGCAAGGGCAAGTAAAGGAAATAAAAATCATATCATATCTTTTTGAAAATTAAAACCTGCAAAGGAGATCATAATATCTTAACATGGAATAAATCATAGAAGTGAAAATGAGATCCCCATAATCATAACATAAAACTTGAATCTTTGTGGCATGCACACATAATCATGAAAAATCATTTCTTGTTAGTCATGACTCATTGCCAAGACTATCTTAGTGGACAAAGTCCCTTTCTGAACCGAGTTCACTCCTCGTTTCAGTCCTGTATCACTGAACCGAAATAACCTTCCGTTCCAGCCATGTCTATCTCATGAGATATAAAATCATTACCCAATGCATTGGAGGGAGATATAGGTCCCACCCATCTTATAATGAATCCTTTCTTATGTGTGCCACATAATCATAAAACATGCATCATCGCATAACACATGTAACAAAAATGGGATTCTTGAAACATCATGACATCATAAATCAATTCATATATGATAAAGGAATTAATAAACATAATTCCATCACAACATAGTCAAACCAATGTAAAAATATGGATAGAAACATAACCCTTTATTATCTTAGATGGAAAATAATTTTGATAAAACACTTGAATTGAATTCTTGAGGAAAATATCCTTTCTTATTCAAAAACATTTTTCCTTTCATAACATGTCATACAACTTTAAAATAAAAGAAGTTGATTAAAAATAAACTTGAAAACTTGTAAAGGAAGCTTCTTTGAAGTAATGTTTTAAAAATCCATTCATGCCGTATAAGTTAAAAAAAACATTCTTCGTACTTTTGTCGGAAAAGTCAAAAAGTACCTCGTACGGAAAAACGACAAAAGATTCCTTTCATATTCTTTACTAAAAACTCACCTAAGGGTAAAATTGGATTTAAACTATTTCAAGTGGATGGAAACAATATTACATATTTAGGGAACATGGATGTGGATGATAAAATACACCCCAGTAAATACTTACGAATAAACAATCTCGGATAAAAATGAGATTGTGATATTTCCCTTACCTTAGGTCTGATTTTCTTTGTTCGTGTCCGAAGCTCCTGTATAATGGTTTAAATAATGTTATTGACTTATTCCAGAATCATACATATTTATATGAGATCATATATGGTCATATTATTAGCTTCTTGTTAGTAATATTTCATTGTTACTTGTTACTCGGGTCTTTATAACTTTTTGTTCTTATGCGTGTTTTGTCGAATAAATTCTTATTCTTATCTTTAGGTTATAGATAATTCATTTCCAGAATGGTATTAGTGTAGTATATACCATATTCATTCATTCAATTCATTTATATAATCATTATGAAATGAAGATCATGTAGAACGAGTCGCATCACATCGTGGAGACGGTATTCCGTACGTACGCACGAGTGATGATATCGTTCCTATGATCGTGGAATTGTATTGGAGTATATATATATATTATTTCAGTATCAATATTACTTAATAATAATCATATATAGTTACTGATTACACCATTATACCCATCCTTGTAAGGTGATGGTGGAAAATAGATTACACCACGGCGTGGAGACGGTATTCCGTACGTACGCACGCGTGGTGATTTCATTTTTCCGTAGGATGGATAGAAGGTGAATTAGGGTTGTTTCATATTTATAATAACATATCAGTATGTAAGTAATACTGATGTTATTACTTTATCATGAAACAACTAAAGAAGAAGAAGTTGAAGAAGAAAGAAATTGAAAAGATCGGTAATGGATATTACCTCTTCTTTGGAACGCCTTTTTGAATCCTCCACTTAAGGAACTAAGATTGGTCTTTGGAGAAGACCAGGACCTCTAGGATTATTCTAGGGAAGTGGAGAAGGGAAAATGGCAGGGGTTGGCCGAGCTTGAGTGCTCAAATTGGTGTGAGGAGGAGGGGGAGGAGGTGCCCTTTTATAAGGGAGGAGAGGGGCACCTTAGGAATATCTCAAAATATTATTTTATATTAAAGTCAAAATCGGTTTATAATGGTTCCAAAGGGTCTTATTTCGAAGCTAAAGTGGGGATGGGTCGAAATCCTATCAACCAATAGAATTTAGACAAGTTTAGGATATTATTTTAACCTTATCAATTAAATTTAACTCTAAGTTAAATAATTTAACTTTTACCATGTCTTTTTGTTTTCTTTCACTATATGGTTAATAAACTTACTATAACATACCAAACGAACCCCAAATTGTTTATTATTAATATATATATCCTTATCTAAGTCATTTGGCCGAACCTTAGATTTTTAGGAATACAATAACAATTAATAATATAATATTTGATTTAAAAACTATTTTGTGTCAATTTTGACACTATTTGATATATGATTTTTGTGAAAGTCATAACAGAATTAAATGTTCGAACCAAGTTGATTAAATAAACATTAATATATCATAGTAACCTAGAAAATTATTGGAATTCATAAAAAATCTCAAATTACATTTCTTTTGGTGTTTATAACATCAATTATGTCAATATTTCATTAATAAGATAATTACTGCATCTACGTTGTGTCATAAATAAATTAAATTATTTGATGTCTAAAAATTACAAATAAAATACCATCATGTAGGAAATCGTTTTATCTTTCTAATGAATATTTACAATCGAATTTATCTTATGTATAACCCCATATTAAAAATGATTTACTTATTAAACTTTGATTTTAACTATTTTAACCTTTCTTTAAATAAATTAATAATAAATGTCCTAATCTAATCCAAGTGGGCCTAAATGGTCATATTTTATTCCTAAGTTTGTTTTTGGTCGAATTACACTTGTTCAATAGAATTAGGACATGTGTTAGGGTAATATTAATATCATATTTACCCTTAGTTACCCTATTTACTATTAACCGCGGTAAAAATAGTAAAAAGTTACTATTCACCAAAAAATTATTTTCATCTCATTGAACCACATTTTAGTCCTTGATATTAACCGTGTCTCTCGGATTTTTGAAATTCCATTCACAGAAGCGGTAAAATTAAGTTTTATGCAAAATTCAGTTTTTAACCTACCACTTAGTGGTTTCACTATTCATCAAAAATTGAAAGTTTTCAGAAAAATACCAAAATTTCACCCTAGGCTAATTTCGATATTCTGAGTCCAAAAATGAAGTCCATTTTGAAAAATAAAATTTATAAAATTTCAAAAAGTGGTTATTACTATTCATAACGGCTAGTTTTAATAGCATATTGTTGTTTAGTGAAACTCGGTATTGCGTACGACGCAAGCTATCGAGGAAGGTCGCGATTGCGTGTAAAGCAAGCCAAGCAAGAGTTGTGTAGAAAAAGATTTCTTTGATGATTTATATAACATAAAAGTCTCAGGTGTTACATTCTACCCCCCTTAAAAAGAATTTCGCCCTCGAAATTCGTCACTTTGCAACAAACAAATGAGGATACTTCTCTCTCATCATATCCTCAAGCTCCCATGTAGCTTCTTCAAGTTGGTGGTTTCTCCATAAAACTTTCACCAAGCGAGTGGTCTTGTTTCGTAGGACTTTTTCGCTACGATCCAGAATCTCTATCGGCTGTTCTTCATAAGAAAGATCTTGCTCCAGCGGTACAACTTCTGAGCTGAGTACATGTGAAGGATCTGGTATGTACTTTCTCAGGAGAGATACATGGAACACATCGTGAACTTGAGAGAGATTCGGTGGAAGCGCCAATCGGTAAGCTACCTTCCCAACACGATCCAGTATTTCAAAAGGACCGATATATCTAGGGCTCAACTTCCCCTTCTTTCCAAATCTCATAACCCTCTTCCAGGGAGATATTCGTAAGAACACTTTATCACCCACTTCAAACTCTAGGTCTTTTCTTCGGTTGTCGGCATAACTTTTCTGTCGACTCTGAGCTGCTCTTATGTGTTGTTGAATAGATCTGACCTTTTCTGCCATTTCATCAACGAGATCAGGTCCTAATAGCTTTCTTTCCCCAACTTCATCCCAGCAAGTTGGAGTCCTGCATTTCTTTCCATAGAGAGCTTCATAAGGAGCCATCTGAATACTGGAGTGAAAGCTATTATTATAAGAAAATTCCACCAAAGGTAGGTGTTGATCCCAACCTCCTTTGAAATCCATAGAGCAAGCTCTCAACATATCTTCTAGGGTTTGAATTGTTCTCTCAGACTGACCGTCTGTCTGAGGATGATAAGCAGTGCTGAAACTCAACTCTGTATCTAGAGTATGCTGAAGACTTCGCCAAAACTTCGAGGTAAATCTCGGATCTCGATCAGATATAATAGAAAGTGGTACTCCATGCAATCTTACCACTTCCTTTACATATATCCTGGCAAGCTGATCTAGAGAGAAATCCTCTCTAATAGCAATGAAGTGTGCAGACTTTGTAAGACGATAAACTATGACCCAGATAGCATTATTGCCTTTGGATGTTTTAGGAAGTCCTGTGACAAAGTCCATAGTGATGTTTTCCCATTTCCATTCGGGTATGGGTAATGGTTGTAACATCCCCTTAGACTTCTGTCTCTCAGCTTTAACTTGTTGAAAAACCAAGCATCGAGAGACATATTCAGCAACATCTCTTTTCATGCCATCCCACCAGAAGTACTCTTTCAGGTCCCTATACATCTTCGTGCTTCCAGGATGAATAGAGAATGAAGAACTATGAGCCTCATCCAGCAGCTCTTTCTTTAATTCGGGGATGGGAGGAACACAAACCCGATTCCTGAACTTTATTATCCCATCACAATCAAGGTTGAATTCAGGAACATTTCTCACCTTCTTTTGTAACTCGACATCTTCTTTCTGTGCCTCTTTAATCTTCACATGTATAGATGGTTGAACATTCATTTGAGAAAGATAAGATTTTTCCCCTTCCATTATAATTCCAAGATCCATCCTTTGTAAATCCATAAATACTGGATCTTTTGTGATCCTCATCATGGATAAACTAGCATGGTCTTGTCGACTTAATGCATCTGCCACCTTGTTTGCTTTCCCAGGGTGGTAATGGATTGAGCAGTCATAATCCTTAATCAGCTCCAACCATCTTCTTTGGCGCATATTCAGCTCCTTTTGTGTGAAAATATACTTTAAACTTTTATGATCAGTATAAATATCACACCTTTCACCATAAAGGCAATGCCTCCAAATCTTTAATGCAAAGATTACCGCAGCCAACTCCAAATCATGTGTTGGGTAATTTTGCTCATGGATTTTCAACTGTCGTGAGGCATAAGCTATCACCATATCATTTTGCATAAGAACACACCCCAATCCCTTCTTGGATGCATCACTATAGATCACAAACCTTTCTCCACTACAAGGCAGTGTGAGCACAGGTGCACTGGATAACCTTCTTTTCAACTCCTTGAAATTCTCTTCACATTCCTCTATCCAGACAAACTTAACTCCTTTCCGAGTCAACTTGGTGAGTGGATTAGATAATCGTGAAAAATCTTTTACAAAACGTCGATAATAACCATCCAAACAAAGAAAACTTCGGATCTCAGTTACTGTTGTTGGTCTTGACCATCTTTCGATAACCTCTGTTTTTGCTGGATCCACAGATATCCCCTCTTTTGAGATTATATGACCCAAAAATGCAACTTTTTGAAGCCAAAATTCACACTTGGTAAATTTGGCATAAAGCTTCTCTTTTCTCAGGGTATTCAATATAATTCTAAAGTGATCTTCATGCTCTTCCTTGCTCTTTGAATAGAAAAGAATATCGTCTATAAAGACTACCACAAATTGATCAAGATAGTCTCTAAAGACTCTATTCATTAGATCCATGAAGATAGCAGGGGCATTAGTAAGACCAAATGGCATCACTATAAATTCATAGTGTCCATACCTTGTACGGAAAGCCGTCTTTGGTATATCCTCCCTTTTGACCCTTAATTGATGATACCCTGAACGAAGATCAATCTTGGAAAAGTATTGAGCTCCGCGTAGTTGGTCAAATAAGTCATCAATGCGTGGGAGAGGATATTTGTTCTTGATAGTGATCTTGTTAAGTTCTCGATAATCAATGCAGAGTCTCATTGATCCATCTTTCTTCTTAACAAATAGAACAGGTGCTCCCCAAGGTGACGCACTAGGGCGTATGAATCCCTTATCAAGATTCTCTTGGAGTTGCTTCTTCAATTCCTGCAACTCAATTGGGGCCATTCTATAAGGTGTCTTTGAAATAGGCAAAGCACCCGGTACGAGTTCTATTGAAAACTCAACTTCACGATTTGGTGGAAGACCCGGTAATTCCTCCGGAAGACATCATCAAACTCCCGTACAATGGGCATATTCTTAATCGTGAGTTTCTCACCAACTATTTGAGATAAATAACCTTCATTTAGTGGAATCAATACCCATAAGATGGAAGAAATTTCCACTGGAAGGTTATGTTCATCCTTGCATTGATAGACGATCGTAGGTTGATCTGGAATATGAAATGTGACTTCCCTTCTTTGGCAATTGATATGAGCTCCATGTAGAGAAAGCCAATCCATGCCAAGAATCACATCAAATTCCACTAAAGGAAGGATCACAAGATTTGCAGGAATCACTTTCCCACAAACTTCGATCGGAGAAGAATTATAAACTTCTGATGCGATTGATGTGCCATTAGGTGTTGTCACAGCTAACTCAACATCTAATTGTTGAGGTAATACGGTGATACCCTTAGAAAATTTTTCAGAAATAAAAGAGTGGGTGGATCCAGAATCAAATAAAACATTTTCTACTTTAGAGTGGATGGTAAGTGTACCTTTCACCACATCGTTATCGTACTCCACATCGCTGATAGAAATTGCATGTGACTTTCCTTTTTCTTTAGCCTTAAGAGTTTGTTGACGTCGACCATCATCATCAACCCTTGGATTTGGGCATTGATTGGCATAATGCCCCATATCCTTGCACTTGAAACATTGAAGTGTAGCAGGTTCATTCTGTGTATCCCTTCCTTTGTTTGCATCATTAGACATCTTCTTCCCATTATCACGGCATTCAAATGCCCGATGACCTTCCTTTCCACATTTAAAACATTTACTTGTCCCTTTAAGACAACTCCCTCTATGTTTCTTTCCACACTTTGAGCATAAGGGAAAGTTCATCTTCTTTTCCGTGTGCTCTTTAGATTTTTCTTTGAATTCCATCTTCCTCTTCTTATCAAACCCATGTGACTGATGGGTTACTCCAATCTCCATCTCGACTTTGAGAGCACATCGAACGATTTCCTCGTAGCTATTGAAGTCCCTTATGGCTAACGCCCTTCGAAGACTTGGTTTTAAGCCACTAAAGAATCGATCGATCTTACTCTCAGGTTGGATAATAATACCAGAAGCGTACCTTGCAAGTCTGGTAAAATTTGCTTCATAGGTACCAACAGATTCATCATCCCTTTGCTTCAGTTCAAGGAACTCTTTCTCCATCTTTGTTCGGAGAATACGAGGGAAGTACTTATTGAAAAATAAGTTCTTGAACTCGTCCCATTCCATAGACTCAATTTCATCCCTTTGCCTTGTATTCTTAACAAGATTCCACCATTGATCAACATCTCCTTCCAAACGATACACTGCTAGGATGACTTTATCATGCTCAGAACATTGAAGAACTGAAAATATCTTTTCAGTAGTACTAATCCATTGTTCAGCAACTAATGGATCAGTAGACCCGCTGAAAGATGGTGGACGCTGCCTCATGAAGGATTCAACAGAATGTTGCTCCCTCCTTTGTTCGTTTGGAAATCCTGCATGATTCATAGCTTGAGAAAGTTGTGTGAGCATGGCTACAAGATTTTGCATTCCAGCTCCCATATCGTTTGGTTGCTCAGGGGGACAATCATTGCATTTCCCATCGCATTCCGCATTAACACGGTTCCTTCGGGTTCCAGCCATTGACTAAAACCAAGAAGAATAGTGTGAGCAACACTAATTATAATAGGAAACCACATAATTCAAGAATAAAATTTTCATGCTTATGGTCTTATCCTAGGTAATTCATGGCCATTTCTAAGATTGTGTTCTATGCTTAGACTTATCCTTAGGGTTCTTACTAAGGCTTTCACATCCTAGTTTCCAAAGGTTGACTATACCTTTCCTCTGATACCAACTATAACGACCCACACTTTACATACATTGTTAAAAATTGAATCACACTTATTACAACATATGACAAAACCACAAAGGACCGTATAGGTATAGTGTCTTTAGAAACTGGGAAACATAAACAACTGGTTCATAAATCTTCTACAGTGTCTCCCATTTATTTCATCATATCTAGGGTCCCTTTTAGCATATTCTACTTAATATCCATCTTCCTGACCTGGGGAAAAGAAAACATAAAAGGGTGAGCTCAAATGCTCAGCAAGGGCAAGTAAAGGAAATAAAAATCATATCATATCTTTTTGAAAATTAAAACCTGCAAAGGAGATCATAATATCTTAACATGGAATAAATCATAGAAGTGAAAATGAGATCCCCATAATCATAACATAAAACTTGAATCTTTGTGGCATGCACACATAATCATGGAAAATCATTTCTTGTTAGTCATGACTCATTGCCAAGACTATCTTAGTGGACAAAGTCCCTTTCTGAACCGAGTTCACTCCTCGTTTCAGTCCTGTATCACTGAACCGAAATAACCTTCCGTTCCAGCCATGTCTATCTCATGAGATATAAAATCATTACCCAATGCATTGGAGGGAGATATAGGTCCCACCCATCTTATAATGAATACTTTCTTATGTGTTCCACATAATCATAAAACATGCATCATCGCATAACACATGTAACAAAAATGGGATTCTTGAAACATCATGACATCATAAATCAATTCATATATGATAAAGGAATTCATAAACATAATTCCATCACAACATAGTCAAACCAGTGTAAAAATATGGATAGAAACAGAACCCTTTATTATCTTAGATGGAAAATAATTTTGATAAAACACTTGAATTGAATTCTTGAGGAAAATATCCTTTCTTCTTCAAAAACATTTTTCCTTTCATAACATGTCATACAACTTTAAAATAAAAGAAGTTGATTAAAAATAAACTTGAAAACTTGTAAAGGAAGCTTCTTTGAAGTAATGTTTTAAAAATCCATTCATGCCGTATAAGTTAAAAAAAACATTCTTCGTACTTTTGTCGGAAAAGTCAAAAAGTACCTCGTACGGAAAAACGACAAAAGATTCCTTTCATATTCTTTACTAAAAACTCACCTAAGGGTAAAATTGGATTTAAACTATTTCAAGTGGATGGAAACAATATTACATATTGAGGGAACATGGGTGTGGATGATAAAATACACCCCAGTAAATACTTACGAATAAACAATCTCGGATAAAAATGAGATTGTGATATTTCCCTTACCTTAGGTCTGATTTGCTTTGTTCGTGTCCGAAGCTCCTGTATAATGGTTTAAATAATGTTATTGACTTATTCCAGAATCATACATATTGATATGAGATCATATATGGTCATATTATTAGCTTCTTGTTAGAAATATTTCATTGTTACTTGTTACTCGGGTCTTTATAACTTTTTGTTCTTATGCGTGTTTTGTCGAATAAATTCTTATTCTTATCTTTAGGTTATAGATAATTCATTTCCAGAATGGTATTAGTGTAGTATATACCATATTCATTCATTCAATTCATTTATATAATCATTATGAAATGAAGATCATGTAGAACGAGTCGCATCACATCGTGGAGACGGTATTCCGTACGTACGCACGAGTGATGATATCGTTCCTATGATCGTGGAATTGTATTGGAGTATATATATATATTATTTCAGTATCAATATTACTTAATAATAATCATATATAGTTACTGATTACACCATTATACCCATCCTTGTAAGGTGATGGTGGAAAATAGATTACACCACGGCGTGGAGACGGTATTCCGTACGTACGCACGCGTGGTGATTTCATTTTTCCGTAGGATGGATAGAAGGTGAATTAGGGTTGTTTCATATTTATAATAACATATCAGTATGTAAGTAATACTGATGTTATTACTTTATCATGAAACAACTAAAGAATAAGAAGTTGAAGAAGAAAGAAATTGAAAAGATCGGTAATGGATATTACCTCTTCTTTGGAACGCCTTTTTGAATCCTCCACTTAAGGAACTAAGATTGGTCTTTGGAGAAGACCAGGACCTCTAGGATTATTCTAGGGAAGTGGAGAAGGGAAAATGGCAGGGGTTGGCCGAGCTTGAGTGCTCAAATTGGTGTGAGGAGGAGGGGGAGGAGGTGCCCTTTTATAAGGGAGGAGAGGGGCACCTTAGGAATATCTCAAAATATTATTTTATATTAAAGTCAAAATCGGTTTATAATGGTTCCAAAGGGTCTTATTTCGAAGCTAAAGTGGGGATGGGTCGAAATCCTATCAACCAATAGAATTTAGACAAGTTTAGGATATTATTTTAACCTTATCAATTCAATTTAACTCTAAGTTAAATAATTTAACTTTTACCATGTCTTTTTGTTTTCTTTCACTATATGGTTAATAAACTTACTATAACATGCCAAACGAACCCCAAATTGTTTATTATTAATATATATATCCTTATATAAGTCATTTGGCCGAACCTTAGATTTTTAGGAATACAATAACAATTAATAATATAATATTTGATTTAAAAACTATTTTGTGTCAATTTTGACACTATTTGATATATGATTTTTGTGAAAGTCATAACAGAATTAAATATTCGAACCAAGTTGATTAAATCAACATTAATATATCATAGTAACCTAGAAAATTATTGGAATTCATAAAAAATCTCAAATTACATTTATTTTGGTGTTTATAACATCAATTATGTCAATATTTCATTAATAAGATAATTACTGCATCTACGTTGTGTCATAAATAAATTAAATTATTTGATGTCTAAAAATTACAAATAAAATACCATCATGTAGGAAATCGTTTTATCTTTCTAATGAATATTTACAATCTAATTTATCTTATGTATAACCCCATATTAAAAATGATTTACTTATTAAACTTTGATTTTAACTATTTTAACCTTTCTTTAAATAAATTAATAATAAATGTCCTAATCTAATCCAAGTGGGCCTAAATGGTCATATTTTATTCCTAAGTTTGTTTTTGGTCGAATTAAACTTGTCCAATAGAATTAGGACATGTGTTAGGGTAATATTAATATCATATTTACCCTTAGTTACCCTATTTACTATTAACAGCGGTAAAAATAGTAAAAAGTTACTATTCACCAAAAAATTATTTTCATCTCATTGAACCACATTTTAGTCCTTGATATTAACCGTGTCTCTCGGATTTTTGAAATTCCATTCACAGAAGCGGTAAAATTAAGTTTTATGCAAAATTCAGTTTTTAACCTACCACTTAGTGGTTTCACTATTCATCAAAAATTGAAAGTTTTCAGAAAAATACCAAAATTTCACCCTAGGCTAATTTCGATATTCTGAGTCCAAAAATGAAGTCCATTTTGAAAAATAAAATTTATAAAATTTCAAAAAGTGGTTATTACTATTCATAACGGCTAGTTTTAATAGCATATTGTTGTTTAGTGAAACTCGGTATTGCGTACGACGCAAGCTATCGAGGAAGGTCGCGATTGCGTGTAAAGCAAGCCAAGCAAGTGTTGTGTAGAAAAAGATTCCTTTGATGATTTATATAACATAAAAGTCTCGGGTGTTACACTAACTCATTTTGTGATAATATTATAGGAAAATAAAATACTGATGGGATGGTATTATTATTGAAAAAAATCATTCTGTTGAAATCTATGCCTTTCTAGAGCTTCTAATGGGGGAAGAAAGCGCTGCCTTCTTTAGATATTTTATGAAAAATTATATTTGAGAAGATTGAAATGGTTTTAACTGAAACTATGAACTGGGTGGACATTCCTTGAGTTTTAATTATTAAGGATCTTATTTTCTACTAAGGGGAGTGTTAAGGAGACCATACTTGAGTGAAAATTAGAATAATGCAATTTTTCTTAAAAAAGAGCCCAACCCTCCTCATTCAGCCTCAAAATTTTTAGCATCTAAATCCTACCAACCAGAAGCTGTCGAGAAAACTTGAAAATACTTGATGAAAAATATATGACATTGAATCAAATCATAGGGATATGTAGGAATTTTTTAATCTTATGGTGACCTTTGGATGAGTTTGGATGAAAAAGACATTGCTGAAAAAATTGACATTGACTTGATAAGTGAAAATGAATGTTTGGTAAGTGTTTTTTTGGGCATGTGAGGAGAAATCAAGAGGAAATAAATTGAATCATACGAAATTTAGAACATTAAATAATGGTTTCTTAGGTGGCATGATATATTTTGTTTTTTTTGTGAAATTTGTAGATCTCATGGGTATGTGTTTTGAATTTTCTTTGATTTGGATTTTGATGCTGACTTGTCCAGGTGTCTAAGTGCTAAGTGTTGGGGAATTTATTGAGATAATATATTAATTATATTTATACGATTTTAAATTATTTAACCCCTCCTAAATAGTCAATTTGAATATATTTGTATTATTGTAGTGTTTTTGGATAGTTTTGGGCCTAATTGTGAAAATAGCTTAATTTTGAAAAATATCCATTTTTCTTGAGCTTATATCTTTCAGGAATAACTTTTATCATTATGATATAATTTAATTGATTATTTTTTTGGCTTTCTTTTATTGCGGTATTTATATATATATTCTAGAACCAGACCCAATTTGACACATAATGGCCTTAAAAAATCAATCAATTGGATAAATATTTATGGCTGACAGAATCTACCCACCATATTAAATTCATCCTATCTCAAATTACTAAACATAAAATGATGTTATTATAGATGGTTTAGAAATATAAATACAATGGTTATGATAAAATTAAATTTCATAAGTTAAGGATCCCATTAAAGAATCTTTTGACTGATTAGAAGTGGAGTGGGTGAAACAGTGTTTGACAGCCAAGAAAAGTCATGTACATTGATTCCGCCATATATTTATTTAAACTGCTAATTTTTAATTTTTTTTAGGGTAGATAGAAAACTCCATTCCAAACAACTTATAATAAGAGCCCTCTATGAGTTTCGGTGTGCAGGTGGGAAGAACATAGGAAAACTTCTAGAGGAGAAAATTTTCTATTAATTTTTTCCAATATTTCATTTTTCTTAGTTTTATAATGAATTCTTCTTCCCCCTTATTAAAATTCACCCTTACCATGGTGGGGTAATTTTATAGTTATTTGTTAAGGATAGGTTTTCTATTTTTTTAATTCATGATTTATTTCACATAATGATTTAAGATCCATTTATCTCTTCTGCAAAATCAGTTTCAATATCTTATAATGGGTTTTATTATCAAATATGATTATTTTTGACTTTAGATTATATTATGTTTATTTCTTCAGTCAATGATCAATTTCCCCCTCCACTAAAATGTGATCTATATATGATGGAATTGATTAGTTTGTACTGGTTAAGTACTCGGTGATCTCCAGTACATGTTTGAGGAGTAATAAATGTTATTTATTATTTGGGATAAACAAGACCTGATTGGGAATTACCTAAGTCAAATGAGATTATTTTCTACAACTCTATCACACAATGGAATGAGAGTAGACCCATTTTAGATTTAAGTAATGTTTATTCTCTCCATTATTATTGGACTAAGGGTGTGAGAAGAAACAATTGTTGATCGTCACTTTTATAGACTTTGTAGATGAGAATTGGATATGTCGAACTATGATAGAATTACAACTGGAGACCAAACCTGACCTAATAACCTTTCCATATAATAGTTTTAAATCACTTTTTTATAAATTTTATGGTAATTTATATCCATTATATAGTTTCTTTATTGTCATTTCAAAATCAAACAATTTAAAAAAAATAACCTCACTTCCTTCTCTAATTTTAAGGTGACAACTTGATTGTTGTATGTTCCGCTCTGGAGGAAACCAAGGTTAAAAACTATAAAATATTTTAACTTCGTAAATAATTTTTTCCCACACCCCATGATAGGAACATGTCAATAACTGAAATATCTATGATGAAAAAATTAATTATGGAACATCATATATGAGGCACATGGAAACCTATACCATCAAGACCTTTTATGAGACAGTTTTAAACTATGTGTAATTGAGAACCTATTGATGCATCCTGGGGATATTTAAATTCTGATCCCAACCCATTATTTCTAGTCCAAATCATTACTCAAATTATGTAATAGATTTTATTAATAATTAATATGAATTATCAAATATCCAATTTGAATATAGAATATGAATTTTTCAATAATTCCCAATTAGAGGATATGTAACAACAAGGGTTGTTGATTTTTTTAATAGAAATACTATTCAAATATCATTAATAACATTTTTGAGGAAAATAGACTTCAAACATTCTAAAGTGTCCAATAACTCATTGAAGCGTATGAATCATATCTTCTATTAATGAATAATATTATATAAATCATAAAATATCATGAAAATAATTATATCCCTGATATAACATGTCAAAAGGTAGTATATACACCATATAAAATAAACAAGGTGTATAAGATTATAATATGCCTTAATGAAATGGAATTGATACGAAATACCTTACCACTTTGTAATCATTTTTTTAAAAGGCATCAAATTTACAAAGGAAAATATTTTCATTAAAAATAACATTTTAAGCATTTAATGGAATCTTTAAAAAATTAGGGTTTCATGAAAATGGGAAACTGCATTCATTCCATATACTTAATAAACACTCCTTTTACTTTTCAATGAAAAATCATATTGTACCTTTTTTTGTTAAATGACAGTAAGATTTATTTTAAATAATTTTTAAAAATATAAAAAAGGGGGGAAATGAATTTTAAAAAGCATTGGATAGTAGTAAAAACATTTTTTGAAAACACTGACATGAAAGATAATTATTTCTCTTTAGATACTTAAACACAAACAATCTTGAATAATGATAAGATTATGGAAAGACCCCTTACCACGTTATAATAAGTAGAATAGTATTGCCTTTAAAATAATATAATTATTTGTATATAAAAAATAAGATTATCTACAAAATAATACTCATAAAATAAATTCATGTGTAATATATACACCACAGAAAAGAAATAAGTAGTGTATAAGAAATGTGTCCCATAGAAATAAAAGTGATACAATGATCCTTTATCTCACACATACTTTTTAGTTTTATATTATTTAACCTACTATGTAATGGTCCAAATAATGTTAATAATTTATATCAGAACCTGATTCATATTTATTATTTCATATATGGTCTTATTGTGTAATTTTATCACCTGTTTGTTAATAATCGTTCATTATTTTCTCTATTTCAGGTGTTAATTTCCTAGTTTCTCAAGTACGTTATGACTTGTAAATTTTTGTTCCTTTTACAAATATCATAATATAATTATCTCAAGATTTTATACCATTATGTAAATATCATACATATTAAGTATTAATATATTTATAATAATCTATAAAATTTTGATAGAAGAAATGAAATGCACCATTCATGGAGACGGTAGGTCATATGTAAGCATGGACACTACTTTCATTTTATTACCGTATTAAATGAATTTAATTTAGTTGATATATATGTATATTATATTTTAAATTATAATAGATATGTCATATATATCACATATTTTCTTATTAAAACCATCATTTATATGTTCCATGGATAGTATGAATGAATCACATCTCTTTTAAGAAGTGGTAGTCCACACATCCACAAACGATGTTACCTTATTTATAAAAAATTAAAATAATGAAGGTACGTGTTATATAAAAAATAAATAGGTGTAAAGAAAATATAAATTCTATATATATCATATTAAAATATCATCTCCATCATAATGACCAACCATGAGAGGGGGAAAAGGAAAAACAAATGACATCATTTCGTGAGGCGGTAATTCGCCATACACAAATGGTAAATACTTTACATATTTTATAGATGTGGGTGTAGGGGTAGGTAAAAACCTTAACGTAAAAAAATATAAGTATATATATTATACTTATGTTGTTATATTAGAATTAAATAAAAATAAATTATGGAGTGTGGAATGAAATAAAACTAAAGTAATTGTTGAAGAACATTACACCTTATTTGGTTAACTCATTTTGGATTAAACGAGACATTCCTTGGATTTTTTTCCCTAAGGGAGGATTATTTTATTATGGGAGGGAAATTTTAGTCTTATTTTTATTGGTTTTAGTAAATCTATAATGATTATAGTGGCATGAAAAAGTGTGGGAGGAGGTGCCCTTCTATAATTTAGGTGAGGAGAACTTCTTCAGACCGTCAAAACAATAAATTAAAATAAATTATTTCTCAATTATAAATGGTTAAAAAGTAATTTATTTAGAATTCAATAAGAGGATGGGTAAAAAATAATCTCTTTCAATAATTTTTAGATATGTTTAGATTATATTAATTACATTATCTTTTGGATTTAACGCTTAGTTAAACCCTTTAACTCTTAACTTGACTACTTTTATTTTTACTCTTTAAGGGTTGATATATTTAATATAAAATGTCATTAGAACCGTAAATGAGTAATTTATGAAATTTTAATCTTTATCCAAATTAGTTTTCCTAATTTTATAATTTTGTTAATTTTATATAAATTAATTAAATGTTATTTATTTTAAAATATCATTAATGTCAATTTGACCCTGTACATTTCTTATCATTTTAAAAAGATATCCATAAAAAGATAATTAAAAAAATACCACAAATAAATACCTAATCTTTATAGGTAATATATAAATTTTTGTATGACATTAATTATATCAAATTATATTTATTTTAATATTTTTTTAACATGTATTTAATATGTCAATTAATTAAAAAATTACTACATCATAATTGTGAAAGCATCTAATTTAATTATTTCTTCTATAAAAATTAAAAATAAATTATCATGATTAAGAAAAAAAATTTATATTTCCATTTAATATTTATAATCAAATATGTATTCTTAATAAAAATCTACAAAAAATGTAATAATTTTAAAAAACATGATTACGACATATTGGAATTCCCTTAGAGGAAAATATTAAAACAATATTAAATTCATCCAAGTGGCTCCAAGAGGCCATAAAATCAGAAAAATGATTATTTATGTCTAAAATATATCATAAAATAATATTAGGACAATCTTTAGTTTTGTTTTTTAATATTTATAATAATATTTTTACCCTTAATTACATAATTTACATATAACTGTGTCAATTGAAATTACCAATGTTACTATTGATAATGTTAAAAAATTAAAGGAAAATATTTAAATAATTTTAACCCACTTATTAAAATATTAAAATTATTTTTCATAATTATAAAAATAGATGTTAAAGTAATTAATTTAAAATTAATTCTGTTGACGGAATGGGAAAAAGAATTTTTAATGTGAAAACGTTCAAATGATTGAAACGTTTTTATATTCAAATTAAATTTGATACTGATTTCCATGATATAAATTATATTTAATGAAAAAAAACTATCTAATTATAATTTAAAACCAGTTAAATAAATAATTTAACACTATAAATTATTTAGACAAAAAAGATGTTTTCAATTAAAATGCGATTTTTTTACTATTCATAGAAACATGGATCTTATCATAAAAATAACAAAAATAAAATCAAAGTATATTTTTATATTACTATTTTAAATAATATGTGTATTTTTTCAAATAAAATACATAAAAGTGTCAAAATTGGATTTAAAATAGGTTCTTAATTAAAAGGATGTAAAACTATTTGTTGAGAAATATAGGATTCTATTTGTAAAATTGGGTTTATTATTATATAATGCCTATTAAATCTATTGGATGAATGAAAAAAATATCAGATTAAAATTATATAACATATTATTCAATAATATGTATTAATTTAACTCATTATGATGAAACCACTATGTGAGAAAAAAGTAGTTCCTTGTAAAAACAATTCATATATATTCAGTTGGTTCTTATATTTAATGATAATTAAGTTGTATCCAATAAATTAAAATATATAATTTAATATGATATTTAATACTATTCATAACATCCAAACATACTTCTAGGATATATCTAATTATATTTAATAATAATATTTTAATAATATGTTCTTGTTCGGTAAAACTCGGCCTCGCGGTAACGCAATCCAACTTATTATTGGTTGTAGCATAAGCTTATTATGCTGTTGAATATAAAGATATATAGAAAAAATTTAAATATATTAAAAATATGAAAATATTATAAAGTTTTTTGGTGTTACAAATTTGATTTAAAATTGGTGCGCCATTAAAAGGTGGTTAACTTTCTATTTAGAAACATATATCTTCTTTCGTAAAATTGGTTTTATTCTTATCACATATCTTGAAAACAATTATTTTAATCATTAAATAGTTCAAATAATATAATATATGTATATTCCATTAAAATTGTCCACAAAATTGGACTATTTAATTTACTGAGGAAAAATGGGTTTTATTGCTAAAATATAGTTTTCCATCAAATGATTTCATATATTTTCAAAAGTGTTTTATTTTAATTTCTAGTTAATTGGTTATGAAATATTTATTCTTATTCATAAGCACAATTCAAATAGCTAGGTGAAAAATATAATAATATTTTAATAATAATATTAATAGTATGATGTAGTTTGGTAAAACTAGGTCTTGCGTATAATGAAATCTGTCAAAGAGAAATAATATTGTGTATAATGCAAGCCAAATGTTGTATAGTGTATATCATAATATAATATCATTATTATGTATACAACAAACATAACGTGGTGTTTCTTATAATTAAATCCAAAATTAGTTCTTTTATATTAAAAAACTATATTCAGTGTTTTATGAAATGCAGAATATTGAAAAGATTAAATTAATTTTAAAAATAATAATTTAAAAAATCCCATGGTGTTATAAATAAAAAATTAATCTCATTCCATAGTCTCATATAAAATTTATGATCATGGTATTATTTACAAAATACTAGTAATACATGGAAAAAGGTATCCATAAAAATACATATATAAAAATTTCAAAAATACCAAAAAGGATCTATCTAAATATAAAATCAAGAGCCCTTTCTTAGTCATGTGATCCCATGCTTATATGTAATAATAAATAAAACATAAGATATTAGGTGATTTTCTCTATCCCTACAAACACTTATTAAGTCTATCTAGGAACCACAAATGTAGAATGATTATGGTGTGAGACAAAATTAGTAGGGAACCACTAATAGTGTCTAATGGAGTCTAGTATCTGAATATATAATAAACAGTGTGTAGGTACAAATAAATCTAGAAATTAAGTATGGTAATGAATAAACTATATTGGTCTTGGATCACATGGAACCCCCATCTTCCACTACCTACTTCAGCCTAAGTCGGACTGTCTTTGAGCAATCAGTCATAAATATTTTAATAAATAAAGAAGTATCGGGACTTGGATCATATACCAAGATTCCATTATATACTATATCTAACAAAAAAGATTAAAAATAAGTCCACCAGTAGGGAATAATGGTCTGACCGAATCGAATTGCGTGATTTTTCATTGAAGACACGTTATAACAATCATTTCATTTAATATTAAAATCAAAAGTAACTTGTTCCCATCATTATATTTCATTAATTGGAACACAAGTATCACTCTAGGTACATCATGAACTGAAAATAAAAGAAAACTAGATTTATCTGGTTCCAGATATTCAATAACACTAGCTAAAAGCACTGTTAAAGACCCTCTTTGTTAGTGCTATAAAAATTGATGATAAAGGGCCACCTTTAACATTGAAAAAAAAGAACTGATATTGACACACCCTTTATCAATACTATTTTACTAGCAATGATATTAGGTATATCTTAATAAAAAATAATTAAGAATAATATATTATTTATTTAATATATTTTTATTGATATAAATATAATGTATATTTTTATAATATGTTTTAGATAAGGTAAATAAGAATTTAAACTTAAATTAAAAGATATCTAGTGAAAATAGATTATAAAATAGTTAAAAATGTATTTTTAATCAATAATTTTGTAATTATTATCATGTAATAATCATTTAATATAAATTGGATGAAAAAAATCACAAAATTATTAAAATATCTATAATAAATTGAAAACATAACTCAAACTCAAAAGACTATTAATTTTGATCGTAGGGCCTGTTTAGGCTCTAAAATATATCAAAGTGAAGATTTTGATTAGATTTATTCCCTTATTAACATAGTTAAACCTATATCACATTTTTGGAGGCCGAAAAAGGTTCATAAGGCCTCTAAAATTGATTTTTTAGTCAGGGTACCCCAATGATTTTAACATTCAATGAAATTTCAACCATGTTCAAGGGGGTCTTTTTTTCTTGTCCTCACTGGGAAATAAATTTATTTTTCGGTAATATATTCATATATATATTATGGTTTTTAAATTTTATCATTTTTCACAATATATTATTCTTTATAATTAAATATATGCAAACTTTTTTATATTTTCTTATAATAAATCACATATATAAATTCATATATCAACATATTTACATAAAAATGTATTTTTATATATAGAGAATAAATATTTATTATTTAATTTATTTAATTTAAAAAATGATCCATTATATTTACCATATTAAAATTAATTCCTAAGTAAATATAACTTTTACATATACATATTTGTGCATATTAATAAACACAGACACAGACACACATATATTTATATTCTAAAATATTTAAATAAATATTAGTATATAATATATGTAAATAAATATAATTATGTTTACATATATCAGACAATTCAATATATATACAAATAAATTTAAAAGTCAATAAATATACGAAAAAATA
Organism: Viscum album; assembly: GCA_963277665.1. NCBI lineage: Eukaryota > Viridiplantae > Streptophyta > Magnoliopsida > Santalales > Viscaceae > Viscum > Viscum album. Next base: position 694,339,015 of record OY728161.1, read on the forward strand.
TGAATGGCATAGTTTTAAATGGGATTCATTAAAAAAATGGAGAAACGAGAATCAAATCTAAGAAAAAAACATTATTCAGTGTAGCCTTGTAGTGCTGAGAAGGGGAGGAAGTGCATGATGGTGGATGGGTGGTGAAAAGTGCTAATAACGGAGGATGTAATCACTAATAAAGGTGGTTGTGGGTCTGTGAAAAATTAACCATTTACAATATTTTTAATGGTTCTTTATTCAGTGATTTTTAAATACACCCTTTAACATCACTAAAAAATCATTTCTAATGTAACCCTTTAATAGGGTTTTTTAAACACTATTTATTACCCCCTTTTAACATCGCTTACAATGTTAGCACTTTTAAGTACAAAATAAAACCCATTAATACCACAGTTAAAGCCTTGATTTGTATTAGTGAAATCACCTTACAATCCTGTCTTAGGCCTCCCTCATAGGAATCTAGGTATCGCTGCCAGTGTGATATAAATCCACTAAATATTGATTCCATCCATGGTGGTCCATTATGGAATCCCATGTTTCACTTCTAGCATACATGATAATCTTTATTTGATTCCTTCTTTGGCATTCCACATAAGAAATCCAAGTTTCACTCATGGAATAACAATAGTCTACCCTCTGAGTCCTTCCATGGTAGTCTATAAAGATTCCAATAATCACTTGAGCATATATGTTCTAGATTCAAAATTATTCCATCCATGGAAATTTGAAAAGAACCCATGTATCACCCAAGGTGCATAATATTCATTTAATTATTCATGATAGAATAGTTCACTTATGGAAATCTTAATGTGGAATCCAAATCCCACTCTCAACATGACTATAAGAATAGTCTTGGGACTGTAGTATAACATTACCTTACAAGCATGGATTTTAATCCAATTGGTCATCACAATCATAATCAATTAACTCACCTTATACAGTTTTTTATATAATAGCATAGGCTTAGAGTGCCTATACTTACAAGAAATTTTTTATTCATTTTAATTAGAAATTTCAATTATTAATGGAATCACAAGAATAATTGAGAACAAACAATGGAAAAATGACTTGGTATATGGACTTCCATATCCTCTTTACTAATTCAATTTACAATGATAAATATTCACATGACATCCCAAAGGAAATGGGAAAACGACACACCAAAAAATGGGATCAAATATAAGGGCCACCTATAATGGTTTAATCCCATTTACCATCACACTGAAGGGTTGGTTGAAATTCAAGGTCCATAATACTTATCAATTTATGAACAGGTCTCATAAGTAATATAATTCAAGGAACGTAATTTTAATTCAAGAAACAATTCATTTAATTTTGATACACACAAAAAAATCTACAGTATGACGCAAATACATATATATAACAACAAGACATGAGGTAAAAGAAAAATACAACCTACATTATCATAGTAGAAGAAAAATAATCTATTATTTGAATGTGAATTTATCTAGATCATAAGAAAACAATAATGAATCAACACCTTGAAAATAAGGAATTATTTCCTCCACCAAAATATAGCTACTAATAACAAGGGAATTATTGAAAGTTTCAAGACGATTATATAACTCATCAGTGTAGATCCAACAAGATGAGTAAATCTCAAATCATATTATAGATAGAAAAACTGGAACAAATCCAGGGACAATGATTGAGGAGGATGCCTCAGAGAAGAAAGGATGGCCACTGGAGGAAAATAGAAAAGGATGATGAGGATTTAGAAATTAAAGCATTATTGGAGAAAATGTTATTTCCCCTCTAAATATGAGGTCTCATGGATTAGCCACATTATTAGTCAAACCATGTTCCAACCATTCACAACTCACTTTCTAAATACCTATCTCATATAGTCACGGAACATGGTTAGAAAAACTATGCACCAACAATGCATTTCTCTTCTGTCAAAAATTCTATTTCTTTTTCACGGGCATGCAGTATGGGGTTCATAGTTAGGGAAAACAGTTCACCCTCTACTGCGCACAAAAATTCCTCACATGTTTTACTCTAACCATGAAAACTTGGCTCCATGGTTTATACAAACTATGTGACCCAACAACCTTATCAAACAACAATGTCTTCAAGTGCTGAAAATCCGACATACACTCTTGTTTCTTTCATATCCTCACTAGGAATTCATATTAGGAAAACATATGTTAATATATAAATAATAATGTTTAGTAACTCACAGAAAATATGGGATCTTAAATCTTCCCACATTAAAGTAATTAGTCCATGTATCTCTCTTCTATGGCTGGTCAAGAATCATCTGAGAATAACTTTGGCCATTGGGCACGTACGTCGGCCTCCCACTCCTATGTCTCATCATGTACATGTTCGTGCTACCATAGCACACATACTAGAGGAACTACCCATCCTCAGATAAAAATCATGTTTTTATCAAAAACATGGATGAGATTCTTCAAAAATTATGTATCTACACCCAACTATGCCTCATATAGATGAAGAATATGTGACATATCATAATGATATCAATGAAGTTGAGATACAAAGAAGACATCAGGCATGCCCGGATATCTATGAGGTAACTGAAACTGATATGCCACAATACTAACTATCTATATAATAAAAAAGGTCTCAACATAACAAGGACATATATTACATTATTTTAGAATACGTTTATTATCTAGTCTAGGTGAAACTCATATGAAAACCCAACTCCCCACCTCAAACTCTAGTGGTCAACGACAACGATCAGAGTATGATTTCTATCTAGACCAAGTTGTATACATTCACTTCTTGATAAGCTTAAACCGCTTCAAATTTTCATTTATAAGAAGATGAAAATGTAGACCTACATCTCTTTCCTCTAACTATTATAATGATGGATAACAGGATATACCATAAAGGGCCTCATAAGGAGCCATTTTATGGTATTTTGGAAGATGTTTTTATAAGAAAATTTGGCGAGAGGTATGTGTTTCTCCCTAGAACCTCAAAAATCTTGGGTGAATTACTAGAACGTGTTCTCTAAAACATGAATCACATTCATGGACTAAACATTGGTATATGGGTGATAGGTTGTACCGAGAAGTACCATTGAACCAAATTCCCTCTAAAATCCCTACTAATACTGTGACATAGATTAAGAAAATCTATATGATACAATAGATCCAAAAACCCTATAGAGGTGTATGATCTCATGAATGTTGAGCCTCCTGAGATTAACAACTGAATTAGTCTTCCAAATTGGTATAAAATGGGTAAAATTTATCATCATGTCTACGATTACCCATAATACATCAATTCCTGGATGTGATATAGGTAGTACCATCACAAAATCAATAGATACATCATCCAATTTCCACTCAAGAATAGACAATGGCTGTAAAATTCTAGCTAGTCACTAGCGCTCTAAATTCACATGCTGATAGGTGAAACACTGAGTAACGAACTCAAATATCTTCTGATTCATCCCCAACCACTAGTTTTGACCACTCATGTCATGACACATCTTGTTAAGACAAGGATGCACATCCCATATAATGTCATGGGACTCTTGAATCTAATCCTCCTAGATTTATATAGGACCTCACACATATCCATGGATTCAAACTATCTCATCCTCAACAATGATCCAACTGAGAGGTGGGTCCCCACCTATCATGCTCCCTTAGTGGACTAAGCCATCAGATATGATATCTCTCATAGTCTCACTCTATCCTAAATAGTGGAATCCACTGATAAGGACGTGAGTATATAATATCTTTAATGGTTATGAAATTCTATTTACATATTAGAAACTATAACCATAAGATACTACTCACAACTTACATCATAAAATACCTTTGTTTGAGTCTCTCTATATAGAGCATCTACAAGTTTATTTCCCTTACTGAGCGTATAGAAAAGAACAAAGTCAATGTAATGATGGTTTTCAACACACATTCATTACCTAATATTCAATTCATGTTGTTTCAATTTATACGTGAGGATTTCTGGTCAATGTACATTATATAATTCACTCCTAGTAAATAATTTCTTCCAACAGCATAATGCTTTAACAACATCAACTAACTTGAGATATTTCATTGTGTAGTTAATATCATATGAACCTAACGGGAAAGAGCTCTATGCCATGACTCACTCTCACAAAATCATAACTACTCCTAGAACTGTACCAGATGCATCAAAATATACTATATAGCTCATGCCCATCTCTAGAAGAATCATGATCAGTGCTGGAATCAATCTTTCTTTAATCTCTAAAAAGGATGTCTCATATGTGTGTTGAAATATAATCCTTACAACCATCTTATTGAATCCCATAATAAGTGATACTAGGAATGAGATGTATTGTATGAAGAACCTATAATAACCAAATATCCCAAAGAAACTCCTGATGTCAAAGACATTCATGAGATGATCCATGGAAACTAAAACTCTCACATTCATTAGTACAACTAATAATACTGGTATTGATATAATATGATGCAGAATGTAAATCGCGTCCTTCCAAATGTGAAAATTTGTGTTCATAACATATAACTAATTATATCTTAGTGTATCCAATATGATCTCAAGATGTTTGGTATGTTCATGTCTAGTGTGAGAATACACCAAGATATCATCCATGAATATCACCAAAAATGAATCATGATAAAGATGGAAAAATTGATTCATCAGTTCCATGAAAATTGCAGGTGTGTTCACGAGGCTGAATGACATAACTAAATAATAATATATACCATACCTTTTATATAAATCTATGTGAATTAGGTATGATGTTCTAACACACTCCTAATTATAACCTGATATCATATCAATCTTTGAGAATACCCATGCTCTTTTTAAATGGTTGACAAGATAATCTTTCTAAGGCAAGAGATATTAGTTATTAACAATCACACGGCTCAATTTTTTGTCATACACAAATAAAAAATCGGTTACATGCATCTTATTTTAAAAAATGACCTGAAAACCCTGTGGAGAAGTACTAGGTCATATAATTCCCTTCACCTCAATGTCTTATAGTTGCAACCGGAACTCCTCCAACATAGTAGTAGCCATACTGCATCGTGGAATGCATACTAGTGTAACTAAAGGAACTATATTGATAAATAACTCTACCTATATATCATGAAGTATTCTTGGAATTCCATCTAAGAAAATGTCTTTGAAATGATAAAAAATTGGAAGGAATTATTCATGATGCATTCTATGACCATCCAGATATAAGAAGAAAATATGGGGTTTCATCCCACTTAACCATGATGCTAGAGTCCTAATCAACTAGCCTAGACATCCCATTCAACATTGTATATAATCATTCCACCCTCAAGTGATGTTAAAGTCACCCTTTACTGATATAGGTGAAAAAAATCATAATTGGGGACTATAAAGTACATATTCATAATGATGTCCAACATTTTAATTGTGAGGAAAAAATTTTTCCATACAAATTGTCACCCACCAACCTCAAGTGGAAATCCCTACACTGGTGTAAACCATCTTATCATATCCCCAAAAGAGTATCCAGTTTCATCTTTCCGTAGGAGAACTAAACAAAAATCCCAAGGCTGTCCACAATGGGAATAGATACAAAGCAATGAGAATAACCTATATAGAAAAGAGTAGATACTAACATAGAGGATACTAGAATAGTACCTCTCACCATAAAAGGTCTTTAACTCTACTCATTAGGTATCAATTACAGTTCATATATATGGAATGATCTATGGTTCTGTGATATATCCTAGCTACCCTGAGCATGTTCACACTACTATAACTATAAATTTGGGGTCTTGATAACTCATACATCACCACATAATCATCCCAATTGGCCATACAAACTTCATCTCCCTACCTGACTAAGTTCTTCTAACCTCGCTCCTCTGTGTGGAGTCAATGTAGACCCTCTCTCACTAGTTTCTGGTGAAAAAAATTCTGAAAAGCAGTGTAAATGTCCCATCTTGCAAGAATATCGAAACATTTCTGGGTTCCTTATAAACAAAGGTATATAATCACCTTGTCTATTACACTGATGACACCATACATCGATACCTGAGTATGTACCATGGATTCTAATATCACCATGTGGAATCTCTAGATGAAGTTTCCTACTATTGATTTATGTACTTACTGATCAAGATTCCAAATGGACCTGGATCACACCTCTAGCCTCTCTCAGGTTACGTCAATTATAAGAAACCAATTTGATATTCCAAAAATGGTAGTAATACAAAAAACAGTCACTATAAATCATATTTCATACCTGATACCATCCTACAATCATCTATATTTTGATAACTTGTCACGTAAAAGAATATGTTAAAAATGACAGAGCTCTGTGAAATTGGAAGAATAGCCCATAACTAATAAGGTGAAATTCTCCAAGTACATAAAATAATAGGCTTTATCAGCCCTTAAAATCTTAGGATAAAAATTATAATACAATGTCGTGTGAAAATACCTCCAAGAAAAACCCCGATGACAATCCATCTGAGTTATAACATCCTGCAATATCTTTGAGTGATACCTTAGACTATACATGGTGAGATTCACTCTCCTATTGTGCGGTGCCTTTTGAGGCATGAAAATCAATATCATGGCCTCTAGTCAAAAATCCACAGTCTATGGTCCTCTATTTCCCAAACATGGGTAGATGCTACTACTAGAATTCACACATCCACTCTTCCATAGTAGGGGCTTATTGCGGGGGTCCCTGAATGGTATGCGTAAATCATCTTAACCTATATTGTAAATGGGAATCAGTTCCCATTTTAGGTATAACTGAAAATTATGAAAGAGAAACTAATGGAGGTTCTACTGGTGACCAAGTGACCACCGCATCTAGAGCATGATCATTACCACCCTTCTGGAACACGACTCAAGGACGACGTGGTGTCATGTCTCTAGAAATCACAAAAACAAAAATTAATTATTGATATAAATTCTGATAAAAATCACATATATGAATATAGTATAGGTACAAGACATATTATATATGATTATAAACCCTCTTCATGCACCAAACACTAGGTCTGGGCAACATAGATATCAAAAAGAAAGCATGAGAAACTACTTACTGCTCAATACCAAGGTCAGTCTAGTGACAAGTTCATAGCTGGAAGTAAATTTTTTTACATATACAAGGTTTCAATATCAATTAATAGTCTAAAAAACCCTTTAATCTAAAATTAACATTCTTATTTAATAGTGACCATTCATTTTAGAATTTAAATTCATTTAAATTTCATTTTAGTATGTATAAAAATTTCATTAAAATGGTTTAACTATATATATCACCAATTACAATTTACAAGGTCACATACAAATTATAAATTGATGTGTGGAATCGTATTAATAGAAACCAATTTTTTATCAAGTATATTCAGGAATTTCTTGTAAAATTTCATTGACATAACAATATTGGGACCAGAACATTCTTAAAGAAATGTATATATTAATATAAACATGTCCTAGCATAGTGAATGGCATATAAATTCTGATGTGCCTATGATGATGCATGATGCAATACTTCATTTCGATAATGGACAAGGGTAAAAATAAATAATCATAAGGAACATAAAACATCAAGTGCATCACCCAATGATGAAATAAATGAAACAGTAATAAGTATAATCCATAAAAACATGTTGCATCCCAAGTATTATTTCTTTCACTGTACATAGTTTAGCTACTCCCAAACACAAGATCAAGAACAAAACCAGAAACTTCCTATTTCTGTATTCTACCATCCAAATATTTATGGAATGTAAAAAAAGAAAATAACCTCAAATACCACTTTGTGATGTCCCAAACCTGGTTCACTTAAGAGTAACCAAACGCAGTTGGCCAAACTTCCTCAAGTGCACCTAGCCATATGCCAAAGGCCACCGACATGCACTGAGGTTCCATGATGGAACAATGTGGAGACTATACCCTCATGACTAAGAAAGTATAAAAATGGTATATTCACTTCAATAAATAGTGTAATAATATTAAATAATTGGACAAACAAAGAATAAACATCCATTATATAAAAAACCATGCAATATCATCCTATAATGGCATATACAAACAATTACTATGGCATGCTATACAGTAGATAAGAAATACATATAAATAGGAATACAATATAATAATTGTATAAATTTAAAAAAGTTAAAAAATGAAATATACCCACATATAATCGTGACCATATCCCATTCCTATTCATCACTACTGTTATTTAATAAGAAATAATGCATCACCTAAGGGATCTTTCCAATATCCCTACCCATATTAATGAAGTCTCTTTATGTACCATAAAGGAATACTAAGTAGGGTGGGTGATAAATTTAGTAAGCCACCACCAATAGTGTCTAATTCCATCCAGTTGTTGAATATATTATAACAAGTGTACATGTAATAATAAATCTGTAAATGAAGTGCAGTAAAGAATTACCCACATAGGTCTGGGTTCTCATCGAACACATGTTCTCTTTTCCCTACATCAGCCTAAGTCAAATTATCTTGTAGTGATCACCGATATCTTTTTTTAATTAATAAATACGTCTCACGACCTAGCTCATATCCCATGAATCCCTCATATACCGAATCTAATAGGATTTTTAATTTTATGTCCATCAGTAGAGAATAAATTTCTGACAAAATATTAGTATGTGCTTTAGCTTAGAAGACATGTTTTAATAATCATTTCATTTAATATTCAATTTGAAAATAACCTAAACCCATCTGTATCATTCCTAAATTGGAACCCAGTTATTGATCCAAGAATAATATGAACTAAACACCTTATAACACTATCCTTGGATTCCCTTATAATAATACTTGTATAACTCTAGGCATGGTACAAAGTCACCACCCACTAAGTCCAAATTTGGAGGTCCATCAAGGGAGACCATGTGTCACTTGAGAAATATATGATAGTATATATACATTTTCATCATTTTATGTCATCATAGGGATTCCAAGACTCACTCATGGCATAATGAAAATATTCCCTTTGAGTCCATCCATGACTGTCCAAAAAGGAGACCATGTATCCCTCAGTTATATTTGAGCTTGCTGCCAAATGATTCCATCCATGGAATTATATAAATAATCTATGTATCACCAAAGGTTCATAAAAATCATTCATTATAATAATTTAATTATTCATGAGAGTAGAGTCTGTATATGGAGATCCTCAATTGGAATCCAACTCTCACTTTCAGCATTCTAATAAGAATTTTCTTGGGACTGTAGTTTAACCTTACCAAATAAGACACCATTTCATCCAATTTTTCATCATAATTATAATCAATTAACTCACCTAATAAGGTGTTTTAGATAATACAATCCAGTGAGAGGGAATTTCATTACATGTTCCATGTTATTTATTTTAATTATCCATTTCAATTTTTAATGATTATCCAGAAAAATGTGAGAAATAATAATAGAAAAAGTCCATGGGAAATGTACATACATTCCTTATTTCCTTATTCATTTTATAATTTTATAATTCATATAACATCCATATGTTAATGGGAAAAAATAAACCCCTCAAATAGTGGATAAAATAATAAGACCGCTCATAGTGGATTAATCCAATTTATCAACACACCCATGGGGTGGTTCAAATTCGAGTTACTGAACCATTATTTATTTATAAACATGTATTTTATGTCATATAAGTAAATCATACCCATTTTAATTGAAAATTTAATTAATTTACTTAAGTAAAAATCAGATAATCTGGAGTACAAAACAATAACATATATATAACACTAAGAATCAAGGAAAAAACATGACACCACTTACCTTATTTTGGTAGAAGAACAATCACCCAGTCTCAAACATTTATTCGATATAAATTTGAAGAGAATGGATCAATGGTAGAAATCCCTAAAAATAGGGCATAAGTTCCCACACTAAAATATCATTACTAATATTAAGAAAAATTGAAAAAGGTTTAAGAGTATGAGAGAAGTCACTGACATAGATCCAATTGGATGAATGGATTTCATATTAGACATTAAATGGTAAAACTTGTTCAATGACTATGATATGTATTGATTAGATCACATTATATCAGAATGATTAGATCTAGAGGAAAATAGAAAAGGGGAAGGTAGATTTTAAATTTAAATAATTAATTGAAAAATGGTAATCTCCCCTCTAAATACTAGGTTTCACGATTTGGACATACAGTTTTTAAAACTGTGTTCCAATCATAAGAATATCACTGCCTCAATTCATCCCTCACATAGTAATGGTGCAAGGTCAGAAAAGCCATACAAATAGTGCATTTCTCCTTTTTCAAAGACTCTGTAGCATTTCCATAGGCATGTGGCCAGGTCACACGGTTAGGGAAAACCACGAACCTTATTCAATGAACAGATATACCTCACATGATTTACTCTAACCATGTTGAATAGGAAATATAGCTTCTACTAACACTTTATACCATATTCCTTCTCCAAAAACTCATTCTTTGAGATCCCAACAGACCCTGAACACCCCGTTTCATCCATAGCCTCACTAAGAATAAAATTAGGTAAAAAATAAAAAATTAAACTAGAAATAAAAATGTTTTGTACCTCATAGAAAATCCAAGATCATAAAATGGTTCTAGGTATTTTATGTAGAGAAAAGTATCACACACCATGCGAGACATTGAAAAATCCATGTGACATGGTATTGGTAGCTCGATATATACCCTAGAGGAACACATGTATGGAAATAACTAGGTACACTTGCATGGATAGAGTGTACATGCACAACCCGATACTCAGACATGACCAAATACACAAGCATGGAAAAGTACACATGCATGACCATAATATACAGGCACAACCTAAAGTACATGAGAATGCCTGTATGCATATGGGAATGGTCTCGAGACACAATGGGTGCCTAGCCGACCTCTACACATTATGTATCCAAAATTAACACACATTGAATTTGTATATGTATATAAAATGTGGGATGAAAATACACGAGAAGTCCAGGGGAACGAAATACATGCCATGTAATACTAGTACGTGATGATTAATTTATCCACGTTAGCTTGATGCCATTGTTGTAATCAATATGGACCAGTTTCCTTAGGGTGCATTCCCTCAAATCATTCCTCATGAGGGTAGAGTGATACACATTTTCCTAATAATATCATGTGATCCCCTCTATGAGATTAGTCATGGATGGAGTTATAGTAATTAATTTAGAGGCCCGGGGTGGGATCCTCTATCATATCGTCTACCCTTGGTGAGGTTTTAGGAATTGACCTGACCAACATACATTGTCTATGATCCCTTACATTGGGGGTTAATTAATTTAGGGTTCTAGGTGTTCCCCCATGTCCTTAGGTGTGATCCCATATCCTTTTATTAATCAATTTTTACATATATAACTAACTTATTCATGGAAATACCCAACGATCATGATCTCTCAGAGGAGTTCCATCAATGATATCTGAATTGTGGAATGAGTAATCCAAAAATAGAATTATCATGTAATCGAATGAAAGATAATAGGATGGATTTGTAATGGTGACCATACCCTGATACCTAGTGTTTATAATGACTATATCTAGTTCTAATTATTATATGTCTCATATTTTGATTTTAATTCCCTTAGGTTGTTGTGACTACTCTTTTAATGCTTTATGTTTGTAGATTTCGGGGTGTCATACAAGGTATTGATATAGTCTCCCCTATAAAAGCTCTACCTATAAATGTCATGTCATATATAAATGAAATGAGATTTTACATGATCTCTTATTGATTAAGAGCAGACAGAGAATAGCTGAGCTAGACATACCATGATTTATACCTGATTTTCCATTTGACTATAGTCCCCTCTTTAAGAAGGTTGGACTTCTTCTACTATTTTGGTGGGATTTTATTTTACCCTTTAAGATTTGAAATACTTTTTCTATACTTGGATTTTGGGATAATGTTGTATTCATTCATTGGGTATTAACAATTGTTATAATGTTCATCATTGTATGTGTATTTGATATTTCTATGGGCATACGAGTACCTATAGATAATGGCTCCCATTTGAGTGTTATACATATTGGTGCTTGTTTCCAAACCATTTCTTATTTAAGAAAGTATTGTGGGTGTCAAATTCGACTTTCCACCGAACATGATGCCTATTATTTGTGGATTCTTGAAATAAATAATTTAAAATATCATCTTCAATGGTTTATAAACATTTCATAAACCATATTATTTAATTGAAAATTGAAAATATTGAAAAATTAAAATTTACATGATATCATAATATATTATATCCATATATCATAGTCCTCATACTTATTTTATTATCTATAATATTTGACTATAGATAATATATGGTCTATGATATAACTATTATTATATAGAATATCATATCTTACAATATATGTTTTTCTATAATGGTGACATGACCCTATGTTTTTGAAAGCATGTCACGTTGCTATTTGTAACATCCCGAACCAAATGAAAACTATAACTGTAGCATGACTAGTGGGTGACATGGCCTCATGCACTTCTCCCCAAATGCTAGAGGCTGCTGACTAGTAGTGAGGGTCTAAAGTGGGGATAATGATGAGCCTATATCCTTATATTAGAGTATACCTTCAATTAATCAGACAAAAAATAAAAAACAACAGAATAAGTAGTAATAAATGAAATATATTTAAATAGAAGATAATAACAACAAATTAATAGTTTATATGGCTAGATCCAATATAAAACTGATGCATGCATGTACTGATGATTATATATAACTAAAATAGTAGAAATACATTAGGCAATAAGAAATAACACAATATATGTAAAATAAAAAATTAAAACCCTAGAAATAAATCTCCAAGAACATCCTGATCTCCAAATCAATGTTGTTCTCCTAACTCTCAGGTGTTACCAAAACAACAGAAGTAATAGTCTGTGGTCCTATGAACATGAAGATCTATAAGGGCACCCCTGGGCAATGGTGGACCGACTAGGGTTTGAGATATAAATCCTAGTATTTTACCACTCATTGTGCTTATAGTTAAAACCAGTCCATGAATATAAAGTAAACTAGCATGTAGACTAAATGAATAATAAAAAGTGCACAATAAACAAATAATTATAAAATAATCAACAACTAGACCACTCAGGCTCCCAAAGGAAACCTGGTAGCTCTACCTGTTGTATATCATGTCTAGAATGAATGTATGATTAGGAACTATATATATATTGTAGTTATATATTTCATCCACCTATATGAACCAAGTGTGTAACTACATTAATGACCACATACCTTGATACTAGTGGATGGATGGACCAGGGTGTAACATAGAGATCTATGACCAATATAAACATGCCTATAAACTAAAACCTAAGGGTACGTTCTCTAATCCCCATCCTGAGTGAGGTATTTCATGCCCATCACTCGATATAATGAGGGTTCTATCATGTTAATACTCTAATTAAAGAGTGTTCTAACATTAAAACACCCAATAAGGAACTTGGTTCCATTTTCTTACCATCCACATAGTATCAATAGTGAGAGATGTCATCACTCACAGTTGATATAGGGGAGAATGATTTTTCACCATGCTCAACAAAACCCTTACCTCATTCCTTATACTAAACATAAGGAGAAATCATATAATAACAAAAATATGATCCATGAGATATTACCTATAATTATTTTCAATTATAAATCCCAATAATTATCAAGGGAATTACATTTAAATTATTTCATGTACTAAGAAATCAATCAAAGATATGGCCTTTTTTCCCTTTATAATTCCTTTCATTTAAAACATTTAATTCATTCAATACATGAAAACCATCAGGGTTAATGTTGTTCAATATAATTAAGAAACCTCATGTATACCATTTAAAGAAATTCATTGAAGAAAATACATCATTCCAAGTTATTCCATTTATTTCATTCCATTTAATCTATCTTAAAACAAGACAAATCAATTACGGGGCTCAAGAGGAACTTATAAGGTACCATGGCCTATTGGGAGATTACCAACATGGGAAATCCCATTTATAAAGAAAACCATTCACTAAGAAGGATTTTGGTTCATTTTACATCTTGGTAGGAGTGGTTTGAGTAATGAACTTAGAAGGTATATTGGTTAAAAGAGCATTGAGAGAGAAATAGGGCCACACCGTTTAACAATTTCATTGGAGTCCATGCACAAAACATTTCATATATCCAAAAATAACATAGGGAATAGGTAATTACCTATGAAATAAATCCAAATATGATCTAAATAAGTAAACCCCCAATGTAATTGTGAATACAACACACCTCATATGAGGGGTTTAATATAAAAACCTTGTTTCTCTTATCAAACAAATCATTGCGTACAGATTAAGCATCACTCAAGAATAAAAACTCAAATCACATTAATGAATCATTTTATTGAAAATACCCTATAAGGAAATTCACTTCATAAAGTACATCACAGTACTTATGAGGTTCCATTATAATTTTTAAAAAACCATACAAGGGAAAAATTCATTTTTAATTCAAGATGAATTCTTTGAAAGAGCTTTACATAGTCAATCAATTAATTCTTAAAGGGAAATATAAGTTGGAAAACCTAAGGTGTATCCTTGATCAAGGTTGGTATCCTATAATTTCAAAAAAAGTATCAACATGACTAATAGAGTGTGTGTATACAAATTTAAAACCAATAACTAAATTTTAGGGCAACACGTGACATAGGACTGTGATTAGAAAAATGTTATCATTTATAATTGAACAATAATTTAGGAAAAAATATGTAGACCAACTACATTGTTCTTAGAATGTTCTACTCATCCACTATCATGATTTTATTTGGTATGATTTTCTGAAATAGATGAAATCGATATCCACCTTGGAAATAGGGAAAATGATATCGCACCATGATAACATGATCAAGAGAATATTAAATGAAGAAAGATTCAAAAGGAATCAAGTTCTTAATAATGTAGATTCATCGATACTGATGATGTCTGATTCAATCATAAAGATGATGAGATCCATTAAATGCTTGGTTAGTCTTAGAGTAGACCCACAACACACAATAGGATGATCATTCTTGAGAATGAGGAGGAAAATGAAAGGAATAAAGAAAACATAAACTCATTAATGGAAAATTAATAATTTCACTCTCGAAACTAGGTAGCATTGTTCGACCACATGTTTTTCCAAACTATATGCCAACTGTGTAGAACACCTAATTAGGAAACCCAACTCACATGGTTTTTTCCCAACAGTTATCCTAACCATGTGCCAACCATGTGATGAATAATACAATAGTACATCCTTGGTGGTACTAAACATGTGGGATAGGTGCTCAGTTTGGGTAAATCTTGTAGATACCATGAACTCCTTATATATTCACCTACACAAGATGCACAATTTTCTACTAGGGGCCACATGGTTTTAGAAAAACTGTGTACCCTCCTTTAAAACGTGATACTTTTGGGTCCTGACACCCCCAAAACTAAATGACACACCTGGGGGACCCCTCAGAACATTAACCAAGTCTAAAAAACATTAATGTGGCCAAAAATATAGAATTATGTTTGAAAATTTTGTTTAAATAACGGATCATTCACCAAATTCCAAAATTCTAATTCCCTAAAAAATTTTCCTTGGCTCAAAACACGGGTCGCTAAAAACACCCCAACATAGAACTTATAGTCCCTAAGAATACATGGGGAACAATTATAACATCAACAGACCTATAACGATCATGAATAATCTTATAAATGGTAGCATTTCATTTCCATATTCACAAAGCACCTTCGAGAAATTATTACGCGTGTGTCACTTATGTCATAAAAACTTGAGCCAAAACTTGTTTTCTAACTAAGAAACCCAAATGCTGCATACTTAAACTCATTTTTCTAGAGAAATGATCACATTGTCATATCTTTAAACATATGACCGACGGTGATCAAATTGTTAGGTCCTAACATTAGAATGGGCCAATTCAGATATGTGGTACCTCTATTGTCAAAATTTTCTATCAAGCATTCCCTTTGTATTCTAGGGATTCTCCCAACATGATAATGAAATGGTTAAATGGTAAATTCACCACCCAACTCATTATGTTAGTTCATGAAAATTTACATGAAAATCCCTAATAGACACACATTGAACTCACCGCTTGCTGAAGACATGATAAAAAAATTCATGACCGACCACACTTCTCAAAAAAAAGAGAACAAGAAGGATAAAAAGTTAAGCCACTTAGACCATCAATTTTCAAAAATACCTTCTTAGATGGTTGGAATAATTCAAATTGAACTGAAGTGCCTTATTCCATGAAATATCATATTTACAACGAGCATGTACATCAATGTTTATACATGAATTTCAGTGACATTTTGATATCAAACCATCACATGATCATTTAGACTATCGTGCGACCTTATGTAGATGGGTGTAACCTTGATCCATCCCATAAGAATCACCACTCATTTTAACATCACCCCGAGACCAACTACAAGTCTAGGACACCCTAGGAAAACTAAAATAGAGTCCAAGTAACTAACACAAGGTATCCAATACTCTATGTTTATAATGGATATATTCATACAAGGCCAATGAATCCATATATGATAGTTGACTAAGCTGAGAGTGACATACTCTTAGTCATTAAAAAAGATGAATTTTTTTTATTTCCATGTGTCTATTCAAATCCATTTTTAAAAGGGAACCTATGTATCTCTCAAGACAAACAGTGCCTCATAAGAACCATTTGTCAATGAAAAACACTGAAAAAACCACCCAGAAAATCCCAACATATTTTAAAACTATAGCATGGTGTAATGACGACACTCTCTTTCTGCATCTAGGATGATGTCAAGATAGAGAAAATACTCATCAATAATCAAGAGTACACTAATAGTATTTTAAAGTTACTAATAGAATCAGTCAAACCACTATTTTTCATCCCCTACCAAAAGGAGCTTGGCTTCTCCTGCCAACATATCTTTATATACCGATCAAAATGCCATTACCACGCAAGGTATACCTTGATGGTTCCAAATTTACCATTGAAGTCATCAATGACCAATGGTGTTTTTAAAGGTTTGAAACCCAACCAACCTCTTCAATGTTAGGATTTAGATAAATCTACTAATGATTTAAAACATGATAGCCCCAAAGGAAATCAAGCAAGACATACCATTTCCTAATGGTCCTCTGTGGTCATGATCATTCTACATGGATGGACACATTAACCACAACTGACATGAAAATACGCACCATAGGAGTATCCAAGTTGTCAATAAAAGGATAGACTAGCCGCTCACATGCACACAAGATCAAAACACCTTAACACGAAAACATTTAACAACTTAGAATAAAAACCAAAACCAAACTTGATAGCATGTCAAAACACCTAAACCTCTTAAAATGACATCTTGAGAATTGGGATAAATTAATTACTTTAACTCATCAGTAACTCTACTCTGGATCTGACCTGAGAATGTACTCAATATCTCAAGGCTCAATGATTCCACCAAACTCAACCCGTTTTTTATATCATTTTTCACTTGACGTGCATTGCATATTTGAATGCATAATACCACAATGTTTCAGAATAAAGAGGAAAAATCATCACACTCTTCCATAGGATATCATCCTTATGTATCTAAATATCAGGTGATCCATATTAGATATTTATTCCAAATTCGTAAGTCCCCTTATATCCATTAATCTGGATGATGACATACCAAGTCATCCATCATTGAGAAAGAATAAAGGGTCAAACAACCTTCTAAGCACCAGACCATTCCCTATGAATATATAACCTACTCAAAAAGATCATTAATCAATGCTCACACCCATAGAAATGTTCAAGGACACCAGGACCACCCATCCGAACAAGTGTGTCATTTAGAAGGTAAGATTCATACAAGGGAAAATGACTCCCAAATGACACCAAGGGATAGAAAGATCTGAGAATTTGGAATGGAATTTAAGGTATAAGGGTTATACTGACATCAATATATCCTCTTTATTAATGTGTAATATTTGAACCTATCATTTTTTTTCAAACCAAATATAACTTCACAAGCGTCAAGAGGCTGTCATTTAAGATATTTTTTAAAAGGAAAAGGCCTACAGAAAATGCTCACATTTTTGTTCCAAGGAAACTCATAGAGTGGTTTAAACATCAATTACCCTAGGTTTTAAATGAATAAAGGCAATCTAGGTTTTATTTTAAACTCAATAGATTGATTTACATTTTAAACATTAAACATTTAGAGGATTTAAAACAGACATCAAGTACACATTAATAACCGAATAACTTAGTTAAAGCTTCATTTAATGCCTCACGGAATAATAGAAAAGTATTTTAGGCTTCATTCTAAAAAATTTATATTCATTAAAATCTCATATTAATTAAAAAATTTATAAAATTAATTAATTTAATGGTATAAAATATTAGGATACCTATGAGGTTCCCGCTAAGAAAACCTTAGTTCATTATAATGAAACCCAATTGAAGTTTCTTATATATTAAATCTCAAAAAACCCCAAGTGGGTTATCTCATAAAGAACATGAACCAAAGATCCTACTTGTGTCCAGTTATAAATTTAAGAGATTAATCATATAGGTAAATATTCCAGATTAATAGTGGTACAATCCTTAATAAGGTGTCCAATTAATTATATCTTAAATTCAAACATATTTTATAATTATAACCATTTATAAATATAAAATGGTCCCATATCATGATTATGTTATATGGGTTTCCATATACAAATCCATGAGGCACCAATACACTTTATAGGTTGGCATTTGAATTCGATTTAATTAAATCCACTTACTTTAAAACACAAGTTTTAATAAACTTTTCATTTTAAGAATGGTATATATATATATATATATCTCTATATATATATAATATCTAGATATGGGTTGATTACATGGGTTACCTTTTCCCAATATAAGGTTTCCATTCACCTTACAACTGAAAACTAGTTCCTAATTAATCTCATCCAAATATTTATTCGAAAAATAACTATGCATATTATCTAAAGCATTAAAAATAATAAATGCTAAATAAAAACATAAGCTTGGAAAATAAAAATAAAATAAAAATAAATAGTTATCAGGGAACATAATTACCTAATGATGTTATGTAAATAAGAATGGTATTGAAAAAAGGGAATGAGATAACACTCAAGGAACATAGTCAAAATTAGTATGATACCAACAAATGCAGCTAAAAGGGATGACATATGCATGGAATGAAAAAATATTTGTGCCTATAATGATGAATGTAATGATACTTATTATCCATACTTGGACTACGAAAGGATATGATAAATTATACAATTCAATAAGCATCTGAATGTATACCAGTCAGTCACAATGAAATCATAATCAATTGTATCTACAAACGACATGGACAACAATCTCAGCCCTGACCTCTTGTACTATCCCCAATGTGTGGGGTGTTCTGTACCAGAATGAATATATACCAAAAACCAACCCATTCCTAGAATCATATATACCATCCAAAAAGAATATGATAAAGGAAAAATAAAGGCTTTGAGACTAATTTGTAATAACCCAGCCCAACTGACCACTAAGATGATAACCAAACCGATCAGTCACATGGCCTCAAGCACCGATTCCTGTATGCCAAAGGCTACCAACTAGTAGCGAGATAAAAATGTGGTGATAGTGTAGAGTCTATACCTTCATATCAGAGTATCAAAACTATTTATCAGATAACAAATAATAGAAAAAAGAGTAATAAATAACAAATAGAAGACATAACATCAAAAGATAATAATAACAAGTGAATAGAAAAGACGTCCAATGACAATGTACAAAATATTCATGCATGTACTGATGATGATACAAAACTAATATAGTAGACATAAAATAGGAAAAACGATATAGTATAGTATATGTGAAAATAAAAGAACAAAATCCACAATGATAATCTCAATGAGAATACTGAGCTCCAACTCAGTCCTGTGTATTTAACTCCATGGTACTAGGAAAATATCATAGGACATAGTCAATGGTCATGTGAACTCAATGATCTACTTGGGTACACTAGTTAAATGTAATCCTGATCACAATAGGAGATATAAATCCCAGTAGGTTACCACCCACAATGTGAATAGTTAAATCCTATCCATGAATATGATGAAAATCAGTGTGCAGGTAGATTGAATAATAAGAAGTTCGGAATAAAAAATACTATTTAAATAAACAGAAATCATCTATCGTAGGCTCCCTAAGGACACCTGGAGGTTCTACTAGCTACATCTAATGTATGAAAGGAATATCTGATCAGAAACTAAATATATAGTATAGTTATTTATTGCATCGACCCATATGAACCTAGTGCATGTTGATTCTAATAACCATATATCTTGAGAACTAGTATTGGGCTAGTCTAGAGAGTATCTCAGACATCCATGGCCTATCTAAATGATCCTCTAATATCAAACAAAATGATACATACACTACATCTCATCTTTAGTGGGAGATTTCAAGACCATCACCCGATATGGTTAGTGTTCTGCCACATCAACACTCGAATTTGTGAGTGTGTCAACATGACAACACTCAAAGAGGAACATGACAAATTTTTTCCACCATCCACATATAATGAATTGTGTTAAATGTTTTGAATCAACAATAGATATAAGGGAGTATGATTTTTCACTATGGTAAACCAAACCCTTACCATCGTTTCACAACCTAAAACTAAGGCATAATCATATAATAAAAATAATATATTTCGTGTTGAATTTCCTCTCATTATTGACATTTATTAATCACAAATATTATCAAGGGAATCTCATTTGAATTATTGTATTTAATAATCATGAAATGAATGATGTGGAATTTCAACCATTTACAATTCATTTCATTTAACACATTCAATTTTTCCAAGACATTAAAACCATGTCAAATCATGCCATTCAATATAATCAAGAAATCTCATTTATAACATTTAAATATTTTAATGAAGTGAATACATCATATTAATACATTCAATTTATTTCATGCCATATAATCTATAAAAAAATATAAAATAAATTACATGGATCAAGAGGCACATAGAAGGTACTATCATCAATTGGGAAATAACCTTCATTGGAAATACTATTAATAATGAAAACTAAACTCTTAGGAAGAGCTTGGTTCATTTTTCATGTAGGTAAGAGTGTTATGAGTCAGGAACATAGAAGGTTAATTGGTTCAATGATCATTACTATAGAAATAGGGACATGCATTTAACAATGTCATTGGAGGATATAAGAAATATTCCATATATCTAACAAGACCAAAGGGAATAGGTAATAACTAATGTAATAAGGCCAAATATGAGTTAAACCACTAAACACCACATTGTAATTATGAAGACAACATACCTCATCCAAGGGGTTTTATTATAAAAACAGGAAATTTATTTAAAAAAAATCATTTAGTACAAATTATTAGACACTCAAGAATCCAAAATCATATCACATTAAAGAATAATTTTATAGAAAATATCTAGAATTGAAATTAATTTCCTAAATGTTTAGAATGAAACTTAAGAGGTTACATTATCATTTAATAATCATCCTACAAGGGCCAAATCCATTATTAAAATAATCCAAAGGTTTATAAGGTGCATCAAATAGTTAATCAGTATATTCTTTTGGGGAAATGCAAGCTGGAAAACATAAGAGTTGTCCAGGATCAGGGTTGGTATCCTCTAATTACTAAACAAGGATCAAAAGGAGTAATAAAAGATGCATATACCAATTTAAACTGAAGAAATCAATTTAAGGGAAACACATGACAAAGAATGAAGAGTGGACAACAATAACATTTATAATTAAAGGGAAACTAAGGGAAATCCATAGACCACCTACCTCATAATTAATAAGTTCTACTCATCAAATATAAAGCTTTGATTTAGTCTGTTTTGAATGAACATGATAAAATAGACATCCACTCTAAAAATAAGGCTGATGAGATTTCCCCATGATAACATGATCAAGATAATATTAATCAAAGAAATATTAAAAATTAATAGAGAGAATACCAATATGGATTCATAGACATTAACAAAGTTTGATTTAGACTTCATAAGGAGGAGATGCATGAAATCCTAGGATAGGCTTAGAGGAGACTCATGGCACATAAGAGGAGGCTCACGCTAGAGAATGAGGAGGAAAAAGAAAGGAAAAAAGAAAAAAGAAAATCAGTAAGGAAAAATTTCTAATTTCACCCTAAAAACTAGACCACATGATTTTTCAAACCGTGCACCAACCTTGTAGAACTTCATAATTAAGAAACCTACCTTGCATGGTGTGTGTTACACCATTACCCTAAACGTGTGCCAATTGTGTGATTAATTGAGAGAGGGTAATACCTATGTGGTATTAAACATGTTGGACAATAACATGGTTTGGATAAACCATATGAATCCTCTGCCCCTGACATATTTTCACCAACACAATCTAAACTGTTTTTGGCAGGCCATCAGACGCTTTTTGAAAAACCCTTCTCTATATTAAAACATTCAAAACTAATGATTTTAAGGGTCCAACACTCTCAAGAGTCGACGAGACACACTAGGGGCCCCTAAAAATTCACCGAAGTCTATAAAAACAGTTTTATGTTTTCCAACTCTTGAAATTATGTTTTGATTCTTGGTTTAAAGAATGAACCATCCACCAAACAAAAAAAATCAAATTCCCTTGTAATTTTACATTTTCTCAAAACATGGGTTATTACGCTATCATCCCTTAAAATAACCAATGTCACACACTATATAATATAGGAAAACTGATGGAACATACCATGTCACATCCTATGTTTCTAGATATCATTTTTGGTGACCTTATCATAGTTTATGACATCCTATAACATATAGAAAGAAATACTAAAAACCTATGTTTTTTATTACTAACAAAACAATATCAACATGGTAAACAAGTTTCTTTATATATAAACATGATTACATGAGTAAATAAATATGTAAGTACTCTAACATAGATGAAGGGTTTCTAAGGTTCCAATCATAGTTATTCATGGTAGTTTAACTAAATATAAACCTCATTCCCAATATCTACAATGTATGAAACTGAAACAATGTATAAACTGAAATTAATTAACTATTATGTACATTTCATCTAGGAATTGTCAATCCTTATTCTTCATTAAATAATTTGATAAATAACCCTTCAATGAAACCAATAAAATCTCTTCTCTATAGTGTATCTTTGGGATTACATGAATCACTTATCCAATGGGAAGAACCATCTTCAATCACATGATATGCTAATATCTCATATTGTAAAGGGAAGGGAATGACCATATAATTAATAGATAATCCATAAGAAGTAAGAAAAGCTCAAACCAAAAAATATCATGGAGACTTTCTCCCCTTATAGACCATGATGAATCTCCTCACGTGCACATTCATTTACTCCTAAATTATATAACACATGAGATAATTTTCAAACCATTTAAGCAAGTTTCATATGAATAAACCCTATTATTTTATCATATTTTTCATTCAATGAAAACCAAATACGGTAGAAAATCATTACATTAACTATTAACATTTTTCTACCTTTATCGATTAAAAGATTTTATGTTAATCATATAATATTATTATCGAAACATTACATTGTCACCATATCTTACATTATGATATTTCTAAGCAAGATCCACACTTTCTCAAAATAAAAAAAATCATATACCCAATAAATTAATTTCATTAGATATGACATAATTAACTTATACAATATGATGTAGCTATGAAATATTATATGATTTAAATTTGATTTAGGGAATATCTCTTTAAAAAATAATGGATATTTAAAAGAGACTTTGAGAAGTTCTAATGAGTAACAATTCTAGATTTTCAAATATGAATATTTGAAAAACTTTTACAAGGATCAAAGATAGTATATTTTAGAAAATATTTTTTGACTAATTTAACAAGATGAAAATCTAATTTATAAATTTATCTAAAAATCCAAAATTTGACTATTTGTAAAATATTAATGTGATTAGGGATGTGTTTATAAGAGTATATTTTATATAAAAAGAGAGGATTACAAACTACTATGACTGTTGAATCCTTGTGTTGACGAGTTGAGTGATAAATTAAAAAATATTTTTTTGAAATTGTAAGTCAAATAATCTTATACTATGTAAAGAATAATATAAATGTCAACATTATCGAAGAAGGAGGGAGCTTATGTTTATTAAAAACATTTGACAGACTCATGAGAATATCTTTTATTTAGTGTTGATGTATCCTGGTGAATGCATTTTTATTAATTTTGGTTTGAAGAACTTTTATAATCTTATGGGATGCAACATAAATAAAAGTCAAGTGGATGAGTTATTGAGATATAGCTTTCAGCTGAGGATGTTATTATCAAATTTTTAATCACATTATCATATTAGTAATATATCTATTTATGAAATTTTATTCTTTTAGAAGTTTCCACATCAATTTTTTGGATTTTATAGGTTATGTTAAGAGAAATGATCTAAAATTTAAGTAATATGGATTTTTTTTGAAGATAAAAATATAGGTTATTTAATTTTCTAATAAACAATATGAATTTGTGAGAAACAATTATGAAATTATGAAATTTTCAATTTTGATTAATTTTAAAAACATTTTTGAACTATGATTTTTATGGTGCTTTGTTTAAAATGTACATTGAGATAGATTTTAATATTCTTATTCCAATTTATATTCATTGAAATTTATTTCAAAAAATTGAATGCTTTTATTGTATATATATTAGTTTTGGAATCAACAATTATTTTTTATTATGATTTTCCCATCATATTTATCATTTTTGTTTTTATTTTTATTGGATTTTTAATTTACTAGTGTTTAGTTTTTTTGTACAGAAGAATACACATAAGAGAATTATTAACTAACAATTACATATTATAATTTCCATATAGTGATATTTTAAGAGAGATGGCCACATTTCCTATTATTTTATTTTTCATGTATCTTGTTTCCATGTTCATCAACATTGACAATTTGATTCCTAGTAGTCACATAGCCAATTTTTTTCCAGGGAGTTTCACATAGAAATTTCAAGAAGCATCCACACAGGGGAAGTCCAAGAGGTTCAATGTACCAAAATCTTATATATGAAAATTATATGCAACTCACATATCTAAATTTTTAGGGATAATTGACCTATCCGTTTAATCGAGTATGTGAATATCTAGTACCAGATTCTCTCATACAATTGCAGAGAAGGACTAAACACAAACCTGATTTTGAATTTTCTAGAGGAATTATGAGATCAATGAGGATGTGAACCTATGATTAGAGGGAGGAAACCTATGTTTTGGTGAAGAATATTTTTTTAAGAACCAATATAAATTAGATTTTGATGTTAATATATGATGAGGAAGTCAATTGGACTAAGATTAAGCTTTGTTAAAGAATTATTAAGGGAATACTATTTTATGCTATTGAAAATCATTTTATCTTAAGCCATCAAATATAGTATATAAGTGAAACAAATAAAATGGAATAATTGAAGTTGGTTTTATATTTTTTAATGTTAACCATTGATTGAGATGAGATCTTCTATAGAATCCACATTTAAAGCCTTTTGACTTGAATTGAGTGGGATCCTGAGCATTATTTGACAATGGAGAGTCCATGAATACATAATTTCTACGTTAAAACAAATATTATATGAGGATGATTTATAACATCCATGATTTAGGATTTAATCCCAAATGAGATTAGAGTTCCACTTCTACTCATCATTAAATGAAGATGACTGCTGATCTAAGACCCTTGCTGATGAATGGAGCTTCGATAACTGGTGTGTTATTCCAATGTTGAAAGACCAAATATGTTAGGATTGATGTGTTGAATAGATTTTGTTCATTGGTTTCTCCACATGTAATTCATATGAAGGGATATAATGATGAAAATTCCCTTTATCGTCCTCCACGAGTGTACTGTACTCATTTTGAGAAATGAAAGTAGGGTGATTGATGAAGTGTCTAAGAGGGACTATTGCTATATGTCGGAGATAAAAAAGGGCCTCACAAAATATTTTTGTGATGTTTATGAATTTTGGGTAGTTCTCTTGGTGAATAATTTTTAATATAATTGAAATTTTGTACTCGTATCAACGTTTTAGGTGTGCATGAACCTAGTTATTTTTTAATATTCTTCCAAGATAAATTTGTTGATTCAGATGAATTTGTTTTAGAAGAAAATGGTTTACTAGATTTTATTCAATTCCAAGGAATAAATGGATCAGATTTTTTGAATCTAAGAACACATGGATCATGGAAATTTTTAATCATTTAAAATTGATTATAATTTTATAAAATAATTAATAATTTCATTTGGAGATTATTCACAAAACATAATTCATTAATAAGTTTTTCTAAAATGGAAATCATAAGT
This sequence comes from Viscum album, assembly GCA_963277665.1. Taxonomy (NCBI): domain Eukaryota; kingdom Viridiplantae; phylum Streptophyta; class Magnoliopsida; order Santalales; family Viscaceae; genus Viscum; species Viscum album. The sequence goes on from OY728161.1 coordinate 694,365,420, forward strand.
TCATAAGGATGAATAATGGGTTATTCTATTTGAATATCATCAAATGAAGTGAGGAAATTGTTTTTTTATTTTTAGATTTGATTAAATATATACTATGGGGAGGAAAAAAAGAACATGTATTAAAAAATTAAGACATTTGGAGTAGATCATAATGAGTACGTATTTTTTAGTGCTCAAGGAGGTGAGATGCTGCTTCATTTGAAGAATATGGATAATAAAGAATTATTACATTACTTAAACAAGATAAGATAAGAATTTTAGTGGATTTAGATAGCGATTTAAATTTAGGGTAATTTCCCAAGCTTAATTTTCTTCTTTAACAATGTAAATTTTCACCATACATATGATAGTTAAATAATCAATTGGTGTTTGATTATAATATTTTATGTCATTTCATTATGTTCAACTATATTACACTTTGAGATCGTAACTGTAACACCCCAGGTAAATAAAGAATATGACATTTTTATATTTATCTATATTTGTGAATAAAATACTAATATTACTTTAAAGGGGATGCTATGATCAATGGCGTACCCAATACACAACAACGAGTTTCTTGGGAATCTTACGTTGCACTCTAATAATAAAATAATATTATTTTAAATGGTAGTTAACGCCTAGATGTTGTGATGGCGGGAATGAATATAACTAACTACAAAATGATTATATATGTTTGTCAAATATTTTTACTTTTTACAATAAATGTTAGAGGATTAAAAATGTGAATGAATCCAATTTTAAGCGTAAACATTCTAATATTCTTTAAAAGGTCGATTAACTGCCTTTTGATGGAGAACCTATTTTAAATCCACTTTTTGAAAATTTTATGTGTTATATTTGACAAAATAAAATTATTCTTTAGAATCGAGACATCAAAATTTACTTTGTGTAAATTTTTGGTATTTTTCCTAAAAAGTTCAATTTTTAATGAATAGTGAAAATGTTGTATTTTAATTCAAAACCTCTTTTTAATATGAATTATTTATATGATTATGTTATCTTTTGAAATGATTTTAAAGTGAAATTAGAATATATTTTTTCCATTTAATCCAATAGTGGTCATTGGAATTAATTTCACTTTGAAATCGGACTTAAACTAGTGTCAATGTTTTGATACATTTTGTTTCATAAAAACACGCTGTTTGTTTTGACAGCGGGAATTAATGATTAAATTAATTAATGAAACTTATATGTTTTGAATTTTGTAAAATAGACTTCATTTTTGAATTCATAATATCAAATATAGCTTAGGGTGAGGTTTTGGTAATTTTCTGAAAAACTTTAATTTTTGATGAATAGTGAAACCACTTAGTGGTACTTATAAAAACTGATTTTCCGTTTAAATGAAATTTTGCCACCTTTGTGTTTTGAATTTCAAAAATCCGACATACATAGTTTTCATTAATAAGTAAAATGTGGTTCAATGGGAATAAAATATTTTTTTGGTGAATAGTAACTTATTAAGTTTTAATCGTGATTAGAGGTAATTAGTGTAGTTGAAGGTAAAAATAATATTTTAATAATATGAAATGACCTAGAAACATGTCCTACCCTCATTGGATGAGTCATGTACGACCAAGGAAATCCATGGGTCAACTTGGGGACCCCATGGAGCCACTTTGGTTGGAAAATGACATAAATACCTTTTTATTTAATGTTAAAATTAAAATGACACAAACATGAGTTGTTTTACTAAAAAAATTTTTAAATGGGGTTATAAAAGTCAGATTTTTGACTATAAATAGTCATTGGAAATATAAATATATTTACTACATCATTGTATTTTTTTCATAATTTTTAGAAATTAAATAAATTAAATTATTTATGACATCATGATGATGCAGCGATGACCTCATTATTTAACGATTTAAATAAAATGGAAAGATAATGTAAAATCTAAGACCTAAAAATGTCCAAAACCTACTGGATGGGTATATTTAGAACCCTTATCACCTTATCCTTGAATTATATCAATGTGGGACCTTTTAAATTCAAAACTCATTTTCAAATAAAGTAACATTTCTTTACTTTCCAAGAGTGCCCCTCCTCTCCTCTTATAAAAGGCCCCCACCTCTACCTCCTTACCCACACTTCCAAAGCCTTTGGCTTGGCCAAACCCTGCCAATTTTGTCTCTAAACATCCCTCTATAACTCTTAGAAGCCTACCTTTGGTCAGAAGTCTTCCCAAGGAAGCCTTTGAGCTCCAACCAAAGGGAGTTACCCGATTTTAAGGTAATGTCTTCACTTGAGTCCTTTTGTTTTATTTTGCTTCTACAACCCCCTAAACTATTTTTATTCATTTATTTTGTAACAAATCCAGTATAATAAATATACTAGGATGTTTTTATAAGAATAATTCGAGTAAAACTTACACACACCTACATCAAATGGTTAAAGAATATACTGTTTCTGTGGATGGAAAATTTCTGCCTCACGAAACGATGATTGTTCAACACTCATATAACACCTTAAAAGGTGGCTATTAAGCTGACACTATATTTATATATGATATATAATATGTTTATGTTTTTATTAAGCTTATGTATTTTTCTTTTTTTGGCATAACTTTATGGTTTCCATTGTGGGTAAACACGATAATTTCATTTTAGGAAGTACGGACTGCCGCCCCCTCAAAGTGATTTGATTCTTTAATACCATATGCGGTATGTATAAAGGATATATTTAATGATATTATATATGATACCATACTTGAATTAAAATAATATTATATATCATTATGTTTTAATTCCATTAAATATGAAATAGAAATGGAAGTAGCGTTCATGCGTATGCACGGCTTACCGTCTCCATGAACGGTACATTTCATTTCTTATCTCAAATTGTTATGTACTATTATAAGTACATATATATAATGGATATATATGTAATATATTACATATAAATGATGGATATCATTCTGGAATTATAACATATATATATATATATCTCATTTTGTTTTAATTTCATTAATCTGACAAAAAAATGAAAGTATCATTCATGCGTACGTACGACCTACCGTCTCCATGAACGGTTCTTTTAATTTTTATCTCCAAATGATATGGAATAGTATAAAATGAATATATACTGGATATATATGATATTTAAAACATCAATACTATTCTGGATATGATGTACCTATAACTACATGGAAAATTATTTTCCAACAAGTTCAATTTTTAACTCATGTACCAAAAATCGACAAAAACATCTGATATGAACTCATATTATTAACCAATTATTATAACATTAAAATATGTGATATGAAATGAATAATAATCTTTATAGAGATTTCCTTAAGCAATTATAAATTGAACAAGGTTTATTATTCAGGATTATAAAGAAACAAACAAGAGAAGTTGGACTTGAGGTAAGGGATCCTACTCCTCTCTTTCTTTTTTAAGTACACCCTTTTATGTCATTCCTTTTAAGCTCATATTTCTTGTGATTGGGATGTTATTTTATATTACTCTTACTTTAAATTTTATTTTCATATGATGAGAGACCCTATTTCCTCTCATCAACTCATTTTATGAGTTTTGAAGTGATGTCGTTAGGCTGCTGAGTTTTCATAAGGGATTTTTCATCTCACTTTTATTCCCGTGAGATTTATGCTACATTTGCCATAATTTACTTTGAGTGGTGTATGTACTGAACATTATTATACAATTTGTGTAGTATAATTTCATTTATGGGTATTTACATCTTCATTGTATGACCCTTCTTCCATGGGGTGTACGTTTCGAAAGTTACCCAACTCGGTAAGGGGACCTTTCACCCTCCTCTTTTTAAAAGACTTCTTTTGTTATGTATTTTAATTCACATACTATTATGTTTGGATATGTTATTTTATATCCTTATTGATGTAAATTTTATTTCCAAGTGATGAGATTCCCTTTTTACCTCTCATCAACTCATTTTCTGAATTTTGAAGTGATGCCGTTAGGCTGTCGAATTTTACCAAGGGATCTTTTTAACCCAATTTCGATTTCTTTGGGTTCAACATGTAGTTATTGAATATGTCATATTTTGAATATGTGTGAATGAACTTTTATTGTTTTAAACTTAATATCCACATATATTGGGTGTATTTATATTTGTCACACATAATTTGAGATTTAATTATCCTTAATTTAAGGATACCTTCTTTATAAGGTAATTCATCACATTTGACATTTCTATTGAGACTTCATTGTTGTTATGCACCAATTCACTCTTATATGGTGTATATACTGTCCTTTGGAATATTATATCATGAATCCATTTATTCTCATGATATTATAATGTTTTGACTAAATGTTATTCCTCAATTATTGTATTCAAGTGTCTCTAATTTTGGTAGAACCCCTTTAACCAAAATATCACTTTAAATGTTTTAATTATTTGTTCCTATTAATATCCATGTTTTCAAAATGGTTTTAAGGATTTATTTTATATGGATATAAATGGTTTAAAATTTTAATATCTTCAAGGTGGTATGGGACACTTTGATTCAAAAATCTCTTTATTAAATGTTTTAAATGGTTTTGGAAATGGTTTCTTTTTGAATGGATTCATTACTTCAATATACTAAAATGTTATATTGTGATTGAAATGTGGAAATGTTATGTTTCCTTTATGCATGTTTTATGTGATACGTTTATGTTATGGTTCTTGGGAATTGTTATGAAAATGGGTGGTTCTGTGATAAACTAAGGGCGGGTGAGCCCGATATGGCTCTCCAATGCATTGGGTAACACAAAGGAGTGAAACGTTAAGGTTTCTACGAAGAGATTTAGGGAATATACTGTGGTAGGTATTCCAAACGTAACCAAGAGGGTTAATCCCTACGTAAGAATGTTATGAATGCCTCAAGTTACCTTTTATGTCTTATGATTTCTATGATTTATTCATGATTTTATGAGGTATGTTAAAGTGCTTATGTTTTATGGGTAATGTAAGATTTCATTCTTATGTATACATGTACTCATGTTTCCTTTCCATATTTTTATATCCCTTACTGAGCTTTTTATGCTCATACCAAGTTTTTGAAATGTTTTTCACAGGTCAAGGGAAGGTTACATGATATGATGATAGTGTCAAGGAAGTGTCAAGAAAGAATCCATGTTTTATTTTAAATATGTTTCCGTTGATGGGAAAAATTAATACTATATTTTATGTAACCACTTTGTTTAAATGTGGAATGTAATGCAAGTTTTATGATCTAATTCTCTAAAACTCTAAACCTGAAAATATCCTCAATGTGTAGTATTGTAATAACTCAATATTAAGTTCGGTTTAAGGATGGGGCCTTATAGTAACATTACCAATAAGATTGTTTTTTCCATCTACTAAATATTGGTAACTCATATTTATTAATAGTTATAGGTTAACTATCAATTTTAAAAAATTTCTATTATCGACCGATTATTGTGTGAATAATAGAAACTTGATTGGGTATTGGTGATTAGTGACTGTTTAATGATTTGACAAGAACTTACTAAAACAATTTTGATAACTAAGCTCTTAATTATTGACCTCATCATTATAAACAGAACAAGATGCATAGTTAGGGATTCAATTTGGTTTATTTGGGGTGTTTATAGAGTGAAAGTATTTTAAAGAGATGAATAAAGGATATACTAGCAAAATGAATATGAAAGAAAACAATTTCATTTTTGATTTTTCCACTTCTTATACCCTTATGAATGTTTTTTAGTTATTTTAATTAAAATAAATCTATTGTTTTAACTCTATTGTTTTAATCACTATTTGTTTATAAAATTTAGTATAATTTTGTATGAATATAAAATTACCCTTAAAATATTTTAAATATTTTTAAGAAAATCATTATAGCCGAACTCTAAAGGAAAACCTCATATGAAATAACCTTAGTTGATTATTTACTATTGTATATATGATAAAATTGATGTAATATTTAAGAGACATCTAAAATTTAACCACTTCATTAGTGTATCATATTTGACTTGAACACATAATAAAAATAGATGTCCACATTGGGATTGAACCTTGTAAAACTCATGTGTGATATTAAATTTCTATTTATATTTATTTAAAGTGTTCAAGTATGATATTTATATATTTTTTGGATATTGAACATAAAAATTCATAACTGTTAATTTGAATAAAATGTTAAAATAACATCGAAAATTATTTTAACACCCCACATTTTTAGGAATTATTATTATTTTGAATAAATTAAATTTCTTTGATAGTTTGTGTTATAAAGAACACTAAGTTAATATTGTGTTACATGGAGCACTAAGTTAATATTTCATTACACAAAACACCGTGTTAAGATCACGCTTCATGCAACACTAGGTTATATTTTTCTACACATTGAGTTTTAATAAAACCATGATACATTAATAATATTTTTATTTAAATGATATCCTTATAAACTACTGCATAAATATAACGATATGAATAGAAATAAATATTGTTCCAATTTCAATTATAAATGATTTATATAAAATATTAATATTGATAAAAAATTACTTAATTTTCGATAAAGTCGTTATATGTTTCAAAAATACTATTTTCTAAAAGGATCATTTTTGTTTCTTTTTCTAGACATTAATAATATTAAATTTTCACACCATTAGAAAATAAATTTGATACATTAATCATAAATTTATAAATCTGAAAGTCAAAATTAGCTTAGGGTAGTTTTTTTGATATGTATGAATAACTTCTTTTTATGATGAATTGTAAAAAATAATTAATTTTAATTTAAAACTTCCTTTTACTTTAGTTTATAAATAAAGTTAAATGAAATTATAAATTATTACTAAATAAAAATCTGTTCAATTATACATGCATTAATATATATTGTAGATTTATAATCAATTACATTTTTAATTTTGATATTAAAACATTGTAAAATTTTGAACATTTTCTCTTTAAAACCCCATTTTCTCATCACGTATGTGCGATTAATTTCAAATTTAAAATTTTACATTTATGGGAATTTAATCTTTAAAAATTAATTTCATATAATTATTGATAATAATTTATATTACCTAATAATCTGAAAATAATTTTTGACCTAAATGAATAATGAAATGGTATAAATTAATTATCAAGGGTAAGGTAAAAATAGGTTTACCAAGGAGAGTTAAAATAAAAATAAATTAAATAAAAATAAAAATAAAACAATTCGAAAACCCATTTTATAGACAAATTTCTAAATTATCTATTATAGTCTCTAGAATGGCCCATTATTCCTTATGACCTGAAGAAAACATGGGTGGAATTATTTCGTCCATAATAATACATGTGTGGCACTCACCTCACTTATAAATGGCCACACATTATCCCATATTCTTCACTCATTATGACCATTTTGGTTCTAGCTTTACCAAAAAAAAATCACTAACCAACTTCCCTCCAATCACCTTAGGGGCCTTAGCATTGATATAAATACATCCTAAGCAGGCTTATGGTGCAAAACTATGAAGGATCCACAATGAAATCGTAATAGTCATCAATGAGTGTTTTTGTTATATTTCATCCTCCACCTCATTAAATTCTAATTATAACATGATGATAAAATAAATTTTCTATGTTATATATACTCATGTGTTTTTTTGTTACATAAATTCCCTAAAACAATCTCCACTTGCATCAAATGAGTTATGAAATCATCATTTGTGTATATGGCGAACTACAGCCTCACGAACTGTCGTCATTTGTTCACGCTTTACATGAAAGGAATTTAGTTTAGTTTTAATAAAAATATGTGATATATATGAATACAAAATTATTCTATAAGAATAATATATATTTAACCTTTCTTTCATTCAATGTGATAAGAAAATATAAATGGAAATAATGAATATGTAAGACCTACCATCTCCATGAACGGTTTATCTCATTTTCTATCAATAAATTTTATGGATAATTATCAATACATAGATAATGAAAATAACTTATATTTATATCATGGTTATCATTTTAGAGATTTTTATATCATTATTAAATTAAGTAGACCAAAATATACAAATCAAAACATATATATAAAAACAATCTAATTGATATCGAAAACATAAAATTAACATAGAATTGTAAATAAACACATAATCAACGGACATAAAAAAATAATATGAGGAATAAAAATTATTAATATTTTACTGTTATATTTTTATAATAAACTTAATTTTATTATACTGAAGGTTAAAACATGTACTATCAAATTAAATTCCTAAAGTAAGTTGGTTTTCCCCTAATTTTCCCCTTTGAGATGTACATTATATTATATACCCATATTCTTTCTTGAGGTGTATATACCACCCCTTTTAAATTTAATTTCATGAATTTATTTTTAGACATGATATTTTATGTTCCATTTCCCGTTATTCCTTAATGGGGATTATTTATCAAATTTATGAAATCGGTAATGATTTTATGTCACAATCCCATCATTTATCAGGAATGATTATGATTACATTTACGATGATAAAATATTATGATCCTTCTCTCATGAAACTCATGAATTTTATTGTCTTATATTATTCATGTTATTTTAAAGTATTAGTACCATTTTTAAAGTAAAGATCTCTTAAAATAATGGATAAAATTTTTTTAAGAAAATTTTACTTTATTTTTATATTTGTTTGGAATTACATAATAATCCAAAACCATGTTTTATACAAATTTTTTTAAAAATGTTTTATTTTTATCCAATGATTTTTTTTAAAAAATTTACCCATTCTTGAATTTTTTTAAATTGTTTTGAAAGGATTCATCACGTTGTTTTCCAAACAATGATTGTTTTCCTTTTACCAAAAAATGTGAAAGAAATATTTGTTTTAATGTATATAACATGAATGAACACCATGTTTTCATAATGATTTATTTATTTGGAGGTCCCTTTATAATATTTCAAGCATATTTTCATAGAAAAATATTTTAAAATATTATTATGTTTTAAAAAGTTTTTTTAATGTGGAAAATGATATATTCCTTGAGAAATGTTTTAAATGATCGATCATAATCCTTTTCTATCAATGATGACATAAATTGATGTTTATTATTCCTTACAGGGGATATGATCCAAGGATACTAATATTATTCTTTTTCTAAACGTTTTATGTTTATTGGGGAATGATGTTTACTAAAACTATTTATATTCTAGAAGTTATAACAGGATAAAATTATAATGAAACCCATTTATTTTTCCATGATATATTTTATGATAAAATGATGAAATGATTGTTAAACCTATATCTTTTCTATATGTTATGTAATAATGAAATTTTTATGAAACCCATTTAATTTAATGGGTTATGATATGCTGATTTTTTATGATCTTTCAGAACACATAAATAGTTTTTTCACTATAAGATGGGTGTGATCTATATATCCCTCCAATGTATTGGGTAAATATTTATATATCATGAGATAGATATGACTTCAATGGGTAGTAAACCTACTTTAGTAAGGGACTTTGATTCTTATGAACTCATGGCTCTTGTTCTTGGATTCCTTTATGGTTCTTGTTTTATGAACAACTAATCAATATTCCATGACTAATAATTTTGATATTTTACATGAAGTTTAAGAGTTTAAAATTCAATTCTTATGTTATCATACCTTCACGTTCGTAGTATAATTACATATCTCCCATGTTTACCTTTAATGAGAACATGAACTCACCATTTCCTATGTTTCATCTCCCTAGGTTATGAAGAAATGTATTACATATGATATTTATAATAAAAGTGTTATTTATGAAGATCATATTAGTAGATTTTTTTTTTCATATGGACCATTTTTCTATCATTCTAGGTTCACAAAGACACTAAACTATTATGGTCTTTATGACTATTTTTATGTAATGTAATGAATATTTATAAAAAATGAAGTAATATATATTTAAGATAATATTTGTTAACTATAGGTTGTATCAGAGGATAGGTTTTGTTGACTTTGAAAATCAAGGCTAATAAAACCTTTTTGAGATCCCTAATAACGTGTCTAAGGATAAGTATAAAGATGAGTCAAAGTATGATAAAATGTCCATGAATTTTGGTAACTAAAATAATGAGTGGTTTCTAAGAAATTATATATATGTCTAGATACTATAAGTGGATGTGGAACTGAAATATAGGTACATAGGGGTAATAAATCTAATAAATGTTACATTGATATAAACTCGATCATCACATGGTGTATGATAATGAGACTTGCAACACCTAGTTTGATACTCAGAGGGGATACACATTGGATATTCATAAACTGTTTACAAACCAACATGATGAATTTAAATGAATGATTTCTATAAATGAACTAGGATAAAACTAAGGTCCAATAGATTAAATTAGGTGTCATGGTTTAGATATCTTATAAGTGATTTTTATGATTATGTGGTTCCACACCCTGATTATTGTTTCTAAAATATTATTTTTTTTGGTTTTAGTCAATGGATTTAACCTAAATGAACTGTAGTAATGGTAAGTGTGATGGTAAAATAAATGATTTTCCTCCTGATTATCCAAACATTATGGAATATGGAATGAAAAATATCCTTTCTTTGATCACAAAAATATCTCAATCTATTAATCATATTGGTCTTCCAAATGAAAAAGGAGGGGAGAATTTTTTGTTGAGTCCTTCATATGGTAACATCCACCTTCTTTTAGTGGGTCTTATAATCTACTATTTGTTTTAAAATTTTTCTACACCACTAAAAATAAAAGTTCCTTTATATAGTGTTCGGATCATGAAATATTCATTTTGGTTGTATACACTTTCTATGGTGATGTAGATAAATGGTAAAATATTATAAAGAATATAAGTCAATAAGACAAAATTGAATCCATTGATTGGGATGAGTATAAGATCATATTATTCCATAAGTAATTTTCTCATATTCTTTATACAAATATGTGGTTGGAGTTACTTGATCTAAATTAAAAGGATTATGAATCTATTGGTATATATAAGGAATGTTTTAAAAGACTGTTGAGGTACGATTTTGATATTATCATCCAACAGGAATGTATGGTTGATCAATTCTCAAGTGGATTAAAACCAAGTCTCTTAATGGAGCCATCCATAATATAAATCTGTAGATATGGTGAGAATGTTATCTATCATGGGGGGTAATATTTGTGGGAGTTACATATCAATATCAGGGTTTTGATAAGAATAGAAAAATATTGGTCAAATGAAAATATTATAACCATGGAAAGAAGAATATGGTCTTTCCTTTATTCTCAAATTTTTGAAAGAATCTTGGATGAAATTTTATAAATGGTACTAGTAAATATTTTATGTATGGAAGGTCAGGTCACCTGTAAATTTATTACTAAATTGATGGGAAGAAGTTAGCTAATGTTGAAAATAGAGACAAATATTCATAGAACAAACCTCCCACAATTCAGTGTTTAAATTGCAAGGAGTACTTGAATTATGATAAACAATTCAAAAATATGAATCTTAATGATGATTATAAACATAATAAACTTATTCAGTTGAGAGATAAAGGGAAATCTCATACGATCCCTATTTCTGATGAGAGATGCAATAAAAATCTTATGAAAGGTATAATTTCCATCTAATATAGAATTGATAATGTCTTATTTAACTATGGATATACCCATTAATTCGTATATAAATAATAATCAATGGATATAATGATTCCTATCTAAGAATTAGATTTATATTTAGTGGTGAAATACCATAATGGTATGATGGTTATATATCAAGTATATGATTCTTATTTGACTGATATTGGTGGGATTGTACTTCCTATAAATCTTTTCATTCTTCATATGGTTTAATTTGTTTTCATTTTAAACATGGATTGGATATCTATACATAAATACCACAAAAATTTATAAGGAAGGGATGTTACATTTGATATTACAAACCAAACTATGATCATCAATTAATGTGACAATAAGTTTGAACATCTTTTGGAGGTCACATCCATTTTATTGGTCTTAACTTCCATTAATAAGGAATGTTTATCTCAAATGGTTTAGGAGAAGCATTACAAGAATGATAAGACTAATGTGTGGGAATTTATTGATGTCTATTTGGAAGATTTTCATAGACTTCCACAAAAATGTGATGTTGGGTTCTCAATAGAACTCGTTCCCGGCACCATACCAATTTCAAAGTATCTCTATATAAAGGCTCGGATTTAGTTATAATAACAGGAGAATAAAATCGAGGAAATATTTGAAAAGGGATTAATTCAAGCATGTTTTTCACCTTGGGGTAGACCTGTATATTTTGTAAAACAACGATGGATCAATACAACTATTAATTGATTATCAGGATCTAAACATGATCAAAATTAAAAAAAGTAACATATTTTCCCATATTTATTACTTATTTAATCAACATAACATATCTCGATACTTTTCTAAGAATTAACATCATTATAGATGTCATCAATTGAGGCCCGATAAGAATTATATACCCAAGAAAACATTCCATATTAGGAACAGACACTATAGATATGTAGTGAATCTATTTAGTCTTATAAATTTCCCCAATATATTTATGAATTTATTGAATAGAGTATTTAAAGATTACCTTGATCAGTTTTATGTAGTATTTATTAAAAATATTCATATATTTTCAACGATAAAGGAAGATAATTAAGATCACTTGAGTATTTTATTAATGACCCTGAAGAAGAAGAAACTATATGAAAAATTTACAATGTGTATGTGTTGGATGAAAAATATATCATTTTTATGTTATATAATTTAAAGTGAGGGTATATTGATAGATCCATCAAAGATAGAGGCAATTGAATATTGGTCGAGATCAACCACTATTACTGAGATCTGTAGTCCTCTTGGTTTTGATAGATAAGACTAACTGTTTTTGGAGAATTCATCATGTTTATCTAATGCTCTAACCATGTTAACTCATAAGAGATATGAGTTCCTCTAGATAAATGGATCTAAGTCACATCGCAAGTATCTAAAGAGATTATTATTTAGTGAACATGTTCTTACATTTTCCTATATTTGATAAGGGGTTTTAATCTATAGTGATGAATACAATAAGCGATACGAGGTTTCCTTATATTGAATAACATGGTTATAGATAATGCGTTAGAGAAATTGATGATTAAGGATTAAAATCATCCAACTCATGATTTGGAATTATCTAGAGTAAATTTTTTCATTAAAGATATACATTTATTATCTTTATGGATAAAATTGTTATATATATACTTATCATGAATGTTTAATGTATATATTCACATAGAAGAAGTTAAATATACAATAAGAAATATGGTTATAGTTGATTAAATGTTATAAATTCTCAACTTATTTTTACCCAGGGAATGAGAAAAATGTGGCCAATTATTTTAGTCAAAAGTATTATACAATATTATCCATTATGAGGATTAAAAAAGATCTAATATTTCTATATTTTCAAAGGATGGATAATGAAATTTCGAAAGAAGGGGAAATTCTTATATTTATCAATTGAATGTTTAACAATTTATCCATGTTAAGAGTAAAGTGAAGAAGGTGGACATATAGAGCTTAAAAAAGGTTATAAGTTTTAAAGATTTTAACCATTTTCATGATGGAGTGATAAGGTTCTGTAACCGTGTATGTGTTTCATCTATACCATATTTGAAGAAGGAGTTGTTAGAGGATGCTCATAGTTTTTCATTCCCTATTCATATGGAAATTATAGAGATGTATATTATTATGAAAGAGTGTTAACAGTTTGATGGAATGAAAAGATATATCACCGAGCTTGTGTCATAGTGCTTGGTATTTCTATAAGCGTCGGATGAAAAACAATAGTCTAAGAATATTCTACATCAATTACCCGTACTAAAATGGAAATTGGAAACAATTACCATTGATTTTTTCATTGCGACAACCAATATGTATAGAGGAACTTATGGTATATGGGTTTTAGTTGATCATGTTACTAATTCATCACACTTCCTAGCTATTAGAGAATAATTATCTCTAGATTAGATTTCTAGGATTTAAATTATATAAATGTTAAGGTTTTATCAAGTACCACATTATATTATTTATGACAAGGATCTATGGTTAACCTCAATGTTTTGGTGAATCATTATACAAAATCTTGATATATATTTTCATTTAATCACTATTTATTGTCCCCACATATATTGTTTTTCAATGAAAAAATTCAAACTCTTAAGGATAAGTTGGGTCTTATTCATTGGATTGTAATGGTGGGTGGGATAGAAACCATCCTCTAGTTGAGTTTTCATATTACAATGACTTTGACATGAGTATTTATATATATACTTATGGAGTCCTATATATATGGAAATATAGTTCCTTAATTTTTTGTAATGATGTTAGATATATAAAACTATTGGTACATTAAATAGTTGAATAAATGATAGAGAAGGTTAAAACCATTTAGCAACAAATCAAGGAAACACATAGTCAAGAGAAATATTTTGCTCACAATAAACGATGATATATATAATTTAAATTTGAGGACATGGTTATTCTAATAATTTCTCTATGGAATACATTTACGAGATTCGACAAGAAAGGGAATCTAATCCCAAGGTATATTAGTCCCTTTGAAATTCATGATAATATAGGGATGAAAGGCTATGGGTTGTAACTTCCACTAAACATATCTCAAGTCCATGATATTTTCCATTTATATCTAATGATTAAGTGTATAAATTACCCTTAATATGTAATAAACTGAGAGGTCATGCCACTATAGAATGATCTTTGTTATAAAAAACAACTGGAGAAGATTTTGGATCATACAGAGAACATTATATGAAACATGACCGCTCACATGGTCATAGTTTTTTATTGAAACCACTATTTTAGAGGAGGATACTTGAGAACATGAGTAAATAATGAGGTAGAATAATCCTTAACTATTTGTATCAAAGTGATGAATTTCATGGGTTAAAATCATTTTAAGAGGGAGATAATGTAACAACTTGAGTTTTTAGGAATTACTATTTTTGGAATAAATTAAATATCATTGATAGATTTAATTATATTAAACACAAAGTAAATCACGTTTTACATAAAACACCATGTTAATATTATTTTACATGAAACACCATTTTTTTATTGTGAAACATACAGCACTGGGTCAGCCTATGTTACAGATTGAGTTTTAACAAAACCATGATATTTTAATAATATAGTTATTTAAATGTTACAATTATAACCTATTAATTAAACATAGTGGTATTCATAATAATAAATAATTTTACAATATTATTGATAATAATTTTATATAAAATACAAATATTGGTAAAAACTAATTAATTTTTTGTAAAGTCATTATATGTTTAAAATTTTTTATTTTCTCCAAAAAATTCTTTTGTGAATATTAATAATATAAATGTTTACACCGTTATAGAATTAATTTTATATAAATGAACTTCATTTTTAAAATCAAAAATCAAAAATTATATTTGGGTGATGTTTTGGATTTTTTCTGAAAAGATTCAATTTTTGAAAAATAGTGAAAAATAAAAATTTTAATTTATAATTATAATTATTTATATTATTTAATATAGTTAACTTATTTTTTAACCAAAATTAATATTAAAAGAAGTTAAAAATAATTACCATAGTTTAGGTAAAATCGGTATAATTTGGTTATTAAAATAAAAGATAAGGAAAAAATTAACCAAACACATTTCCAAAAACCTTTTTATGGGAATATTTTGACATTTTTTCTTCTATTATTGAAAATTATCTATTATAAAAACCTTGGGACATGAAAAAAGTGGGTAGAATTATTTTTTTCAAAAAAATCACATGTGTTCCACTCACAACTCTTATAAATGGCCACCCCTTATCCTCTATTATGCACACCATAAAACATTTTGGTTCAGACAATACCCAAAAAAATAAATTCACTTATTCACTCCTATCATAATATAAACCATAGTTTGGATATAAATCCATCCTATTATTGATTTTGTGAAACCCTAATAAGGATACCCCAATGAGAGGTAACATTCACAAATGAACATTTTTTTGATTTCTTCATCCACCTACTTTAATTATTATTATACCATGATGATAGAATAACATAATTATCTTCTATATATTTATATGTTTTTAGTTTTTGTTAATGTACTATAACCATATCCACTTCAATCAAATGGGTTACAAAATCATTATTTATATGTACAGCCGACTACCACATCATGAGATGATATCATTTGTTCATTCATTACATATATATAATAAGGATGGTTTTAATGAAAAAATGTAATATACATGACCTAAAAATTATTATTTAATGATAATATGTTAATTTGATTTTATTTTTTCAACACTAAATGAAAATTGAATCAACATTCATGCATACATTTGACCGACCATCTCAATGAATTATGTATTACAAATTCTATCACCAAATTTAATGGATTAATCAAAATGAATATATAATAAAAATATATGATATTTAAATCATGATTATAATTATTGAGATAATGAAATAATGATCAAACTAATAGGACAACAAAAAATCAATCAAAACTTATATGAAATAACCATGCTATTTTTACTCGAAACGTAACTTAAACATGAAATTCATAATAAATGGGTAATAAAACATAATAAAATGATATATGTTTTTATATATACAAATATTGTTCTGAAATATATTTATAATAAACTTATATTGATTATACTGGTGGTTTCAATGTGTATAATGGAAGTCAAGACTTATGCTATGGGATTTCCCCCCAATTTTCTATTTTTGAGATGAACGTTATGGTATTCACCAATATTATTTCAAAAGGTGTATTTAAATACACATTAATATGTAATATCATGGATTTATTTATCCTTCTGTAATTTTATTTTCCATTATATGTTATTCTTTAATGGGTTTCAGGATTCAGAATTATCAATGTGTTACTGATTTTATGTTACAATCTCATCATTTATCAATATTGTTTATGATTATGTATCGATGATAATATATTTTGATCCATCACTCGAGAAGGTCATGAATTATATTATCTTATGGTTATTAATTATATTTTCATTTAATAGTAATATTTTATAACTCTTTTGTATTTAAAATAATTCAGAAAATATTTTTAAGAAAATATGACATTATTTTTCTCTTCCGTTAGAAATCCATTTTATTACAAAACCATGTATTCTAAAAATGTATTCAAAAATGATTTATTATTATATTATTATTTATTTAAAATATTTACCCATATTTTACATTTTTACCAAAATGTTTTGAAATGAATATTCATGTCTTTTTTCAAACAAACTCTATTTGGATTTTTCTAATAATGTGTAATGTACCATTATGTTTTTGTAAAAGACATAAATGAAACCTCCCATCATCATGGAAATTATTTTATAGGAATATTAATTTAAATTTTTTCAATTTTATTTTGAATAAAAATGTTTTTATATTTTATATTTTTTAAAATGAGTTTTCTAATTTAGAATAGATATTTTACTCTATAAATGTTTTACACAATCTACTAAAATAATTTTCTTTATAATATGACATCCTTTCATGTTACATATTCCTTAAGGGGATATGATCTAAAGAAAACATGATTATTATTTTCTAAATGGTTATTTTTTTTATTTCATGATATTTATTGAACTCATTTCTTTTCTATCGGTTATACAATTTTAAAATTCTTATAAAACTCCCTTATTTTTCAATAGGTAATGATATGAGGAAATGATGAAATGATTTTGAGACCTATCACCTTTATATATGATATAATTTGTTGAAATTTTTATGAAACCCATTTCATTTAATTGTTTATGATATATTTAATTTTTATTATCTTATAGAACAAAAAAATATAGTTTTATTATGAGAAGGGTGGGACCTATATCTCACTCCGATACATTGGGTAAATATTTATATCTCATGGGATATACTGGTTTGTAATGAGGAGTGAACCTTGTTCATTAAGGGATTTTTCCTCTATGATGGTCTTGGGAGTGAACCTTGACTATTATGATGATTTGGGGGAGTGAACTAATTCCACTAAGCCTTACGTGGTAACGATCCATGACTAATGTTGAAATTAGTTGTTATAATTATTTTTATGCCAAAAATCTATGTCTTATACCCACATTGTGCAATCATGGATCATGTTCATTGATTCACTTATGGTTTATGTCTTATAAACTCCCATTATTTATTCAATAACTCAAGATTATGATATTTTATATATAGGGTATGGGTTTCAAATTTTAGGCTCCTATTCTCATACCCTTATGTTAATGTTATGATTACATATTTCCCTGGTTTACCCTTATTGGGCATCTGAGGTTACCATCTCTTTTGTTTCCATTCCACATGTTATAAAGAAATGTTTTATGTATGATATGTTTAAGAAGGGTTGTATTTATGAATATCATATGGGGGTATTATGAAGTCTACTAATGGAGAAGTTGTTTATGATTCCATGTTTCCAAATACACTAAACTATTATGATCCTCAGGCATGATTTTTTTTTTTAATTTAATGAAGATTCATAAAAAAAATATGTAATATCTATTTATAACAATATTGGTTCACTGAATTTTTTGAAAACCTATTATCAGTTTCAGCTAGTTAGTTACTTAGAAAATACTCACCTTAACTCCTTTCCTCAAACCCCCTCTTTTAAAAATTTTAAATTCCAATTTTTAATCAATTAAGACACCATTTAAAATCATTTAATAATTATATTACTAAAATTAATATTTTTTACTCAACAAAATGATGAGGGATGATAATATTTTTTTATGATTAGGATTCTCATCATTGAGAATAATCAACCAACCTCTTGTGAAAAAATCATATCTATTAAGAAATAATTTTAACTTCTAATGCCAAGGTTTAATCAGAAATCCTCACACGATGTTATTATAATTGAACTAGATGAATAATATTCCCATGTATAGCATTATCACAATGATAAATCATGTAAACAAATTTATCGTTATAGGAATCATTGGATTCTAATTCTATACAATCAATCCAGTTAGCATAATCATGGCCAAGAACATATTTACTTAGTTGAAAAATATAGTGGTCTTTAAGTAATAAATTAAATTGAAAATGTAGAACTAATTTATCTATATTTTTTCAATACAATCTAATATTTTGGAAGGTTTAGAAGATCTGAGTAAATCTTCTTGAACTTTACCAACTTCTGGTGAACAAATCTTAGAAAAAATCAAAGCGATACACCATCAACAACCATAAATTCTATAAGAAAATGGTTATGACCAATCTGAGAATTTTAGAAGTTATAAATAGTAATAAATCCTTTTTGAATCAACTTTATGTATTTTTTAATATCCTAAATTATTATTGTAATAACAAATAATTTTTCTCAAATTTATTTGAAATATATTAGAGTATAATGGGAATTCCATTAACCATTTAAAAATAACTCATATAAATTTATAAAAGAAAACTATTTTTATAATAAAACATTATCAATAATAGGAAATATTCCAAAAATCCACTAAATTCAATAATACAAGGGCATAACATATCTTAGAGAATAAAAATGTTTTTTTCTGTTTGTTATTATTTATACTTTGTTTTAACTAAGAACTTATAGATTATTGTATCTTTTTCCAGAGCTATTATCTGAACTATGGGTCTTGATTTGAGATTGTACTGGCTAAAACCCCATGCTGTTGGAAAATTTAGCAGACATATAACTTCTTAAATCATTCATATAGTAAGATTATATGATATGTATTAATTGATTGGTCTGATTTAGGTAATCTATGACCACACAAACATTATTATTTAATTTATATTATCTTTTAAATATAGTCATGAAATATATTCTTTTCTTATTCCATTTTCATAAAATTATAGGCATGGGATGTAATATGATTTTAGTTCATTGATTTCCCCCCTTTACTTTTTACAATTTATGGTGCACACCAGGGTGAAAAATCCACCAAAAAATGACATTCTTCTATAAATTCTCCATTTTGTTGGATTGGGCAAAAAACATTCCATGAACATAATATAAATAAATGGGATCAACTTACTATTGACACAACTATAATGGATGTTCAAAAAGATACTATGAATATAAGGATATAATTTATTATTGTAACACCTCAACCCCAGTTACCCGAATTCGGTGAATTATTTTAACACATTGGAATGATTACAATGAATCAGGTCCCGAAGGACCGATCGGTTTAGCAGCCTTGGAAAATAGATTACATACATGAATGTTACATTAAAATTCATTACATACAAAACAACATAAATAATCCTTCACGAACGCCATTATTCCCTTGGATTAACCCTGCATATCAATCACAATACACTTCTTTGAATCCTGGGAAAAATAAAACATAGAAAGGGGTGAGCTCAGATGCTCAGTAAGGATAACAATACAGAATAAACATTCATAAATAAGAATAAACATTTAAGTCAATGTATAACTAAAACAAAATCCTTTTAAACATGAACTTGAGAATAATATGGAAAAAATAAAATGAAGTAATTCCATTTACTTATTCACTTGGATATTCTACTCGACTAATAATCACATGAAATATCAATAAACACTTTCATAATGATGAAATGCATAATTCAAGACTATCATAACAACATAGTCAAGGCCTCGTTCCAAGACAACAAATAAGATTTTGTCAAGGCCTTTTGCCAAGACACTAGTTTGTCTCATGAGACCTTCCGATGCATTGAGGATCTATAGTGGGCTCCACCCGTCACTTATTAAGTCCAATGCATTCCTCATATGAAAAATTCATAACATAACATAAACATTCGTATTAAAACTAGCATACAAAATGTCAATAATTTAACGACAAACCATGAATGGTATAAAAATAGCACATCCATAGTCAAACGTAACTCATTTGATACAATATAGAGGATTGCATTTTATCAGATTAACCTCAATCTATAATACTGAAGGATATTGACATAAATTAAAATAGTCATCAAACTATTGAGGGAAATATCCCCCTTTTTCTTGAAAACATTTAAAAGTCACACTCTTAGTCAAGAATCCTTTTAAAATAGATTTTTGAATCAATGTGTCCCATACCACTTTGAAACTTTTAAAAGGAATTTTTATTTGAAAACTTTAATGTCTATATAAATAAATCCATAAAACCATTTTTAAAACATGGACATTAATGAGAATGATTTAGAATAATAAATATTTAAAACATTTTAAAATGACATTTTAGTTAAAGTTACTAACCAAAAGAGAGACACTTGAATACAAATAATTGAGATAATATTTTTTTTTAATATCATGAGAATAAAGGGATTCAGGATATACTATGTCAAAGTACATTATATACACCATATAAAAGTGATTTGGTGTCTAACAACAAAGGAGTCTCAATGGAATGTAAATTGAGTTGAAATCTCTCATAAAGGTCGTATCCTTAGGTTAAGGATAAATCAATGACATAATTATGTGTAACAAATATAAATACCTTCAATATGAATGGATATTCAGTGTAAAACAATCAAAGGACATTCACACATATTATTGTAAAAACAACACCAAATAATTGGATGTTTTTCTCAACAAATGGAGGTTGAGTAAAAATTACTCTTATCAAGTTCATATTGATGACTTGAGAATTTATAAATGGAGTTATTATGTGTATCAAAAGTATATCCACAGAAAGGGGAGTGGAAATTATGACATAAGAAAATGAATAGTTATGCCACACATAATCTTGGATAAAAATAATCAATGAAGTATGCGTAAAACCGAATGAGTGTAAATTCAAATTTCAAATTCCTTTATCGATTTGGTAACTTATGAAACATACACCCATTAATTAAGGATCATACAATTATGATTTAAATATCCATAAATTAATTTATATTACACAATGAATACAATCATGGGCATTACACATACCACATACAATAAATAAGTGGTGAACAATGGAAATCTCACGGTATTAAAAGTGAGATAAGAAAACCCCTTACCTTTTACTTTCTATTAGTTGATGCTACATTTAACCTCCTGTATAAAGACTATTGTATGTTATTAAATTATCCCAGAACCATATTAATATTTATGAAATAATACATTATTCATTTATGACTTTATACTACCCATTTAATAATAATTTCCATGTTATATTAATATTTCGGGTAATAATAGCTATCTTTATCGTACGTGTTTTAACTTGTTACTCTTGATTGTATCACATAGATCATGATTTAAATAATTCAAGAATATAAAACATGATATATTTATCATATATAATTAGAATATAAAAATTTATAATAGACGTATATAATAAATGGAAAACACCACTTATGGAGACGGTAGTCCGTACGTACGCATAAATGATGTTTCCGTTTTTACATAGTATTGAATGGAAGTAAGTGAATTAAATATATGTAAGTACATAAATACACACACACATATATATATATATATCTATATATATCTCCAGTAGATTTATTATTTCATATATTACATAATTATTAGTAATATTTATTTTTAAAATCGTCGATGAATGGTGAACTTGGAAAATGAATCTCATCGCGTCGTGGAGACTGTAATCCGTACGTACGCACGAGTGAAAATATCATTCATTTGATATTAATATATTATATAATTGGATGGTATATAATATATACAGAATTAGTATCATGTTATATTTATTATTTACATCAAATACACATCATTATTATACCCACCCAAATAATAATGTATTAAATAACAATTACACCACAACGAGGAGACGGTAAGCCGTACATATGCACGTATGGTGAAATGTCATTAAAAGGGTGGATAGAATAATGAATTTGGTTGTAACATAATTATAATAACATCATATTATATAGAATATAGTGGAGTTAATATTTTAGAATGGAAACAACAAAGAAAAAGGAAGTGGAATAAGAAATGAACTTGAAAGAGGGTGGTGAAATCATTACCTTTTCTTCTGGTTCTTCCTTTTGATTTGATCAAAAGGGATCCATAGGTTGGATTTCTAATCAAAATAAAGACTCTAGGATGAAGGTAGTATATTTTATAGTGTATTTGGATAGTTTTTGGCCGAGCCAAATGGCCTAGAAGGTGTGAATTAGAGAGAAGGGGGAGATCCCTTTTATAAGAGGGGTGAGGGGAACCTTAGGAAAAACATAAAATATTATTTTATAATAAATTCATATTCAGTTTCTAATGTATCAAAAGTTTATTATTTAAAGTATAAGGTGAGGATAGGTCGAAAAAAACTCAACCAATAGGTTTTAGACAAGTTTAGGTTACCATTTTAACCTTATCATTTAGATTTACCTCAAAGTTTAATAATTTAACTTTTACCGTGTCTTCTTGTATTCTTACATTATATGGTTAATAAACATCCAATATACAGCCACTAGAACCCAAATTGCTTCATTAATGTCATATATATTATAATATATGTTTTTTTTCCGAACCTTATATTTTTAGGATCATTATATCAATTAATGATATAATATTTGTTTTAAAAACTATTTTATGTCAATTTCAAAACAATTTGGTATTTGTTTTTTTAATTAAAAACAACATGATTACTTCAAAAAAAATACATTGAATCAATCCTAACATGTCATGTTAACCTGTAAAATTCTTTTATGTCATAAAACATTGAAATTATATTTATCTTAATATTTATACTACCATTTATTTGATTCATTCATGAATAAGGTAATTACTGCATCATCATTGTGTCATAAATAAATTTATTTATTTAATGTCTAAAAATAATAAATAAAATACCATGATGTAGGAAATATTTTTATCTTTATAATGAATATTTATAATTGAATTTATCTCATGTAATACCTGATATTAAAAATGATTTAGTTATTAAACTCTAATTTTAACTCTTTTCACTCTTCTTTAAATTTAATAATAATAAATGTACTAATGTAATACAAGTGGACCTAAATGATAATAGTTTATTCCTAAGGTTTTTTTGGTCGAGATAAACTTGTACAATAAAATTATGACATGTGTGAGGTTAATATTAATATCATTTTTACCCATAATTACCCTATTTTCTTTTAACAGTGTAAATAAAAGTAAAAACGTTACTATTCACCAAAAATTATTTTCATCTCATTGAACCACATTTTACTAAATTATATTAATAGTGTCTCTTGGATTTTCGAAATTCAGATCATAAAAGCAGTAAAAATAAGTTTTATGTGAATTTGCAAAATCTCCTAGGAGGTGGGTAAAAGACGGTGAAAAGATCAATAAAATTTTTATATATATAAAATTATTATAAACCGACTCAAATGAATTAATTTGAACTTATATAGGTATTATGTATCTATTTTGGCATTAAATAATTCAATTAAAACAAATAGTTATTTAAATAAAAATTCGGTTTTAAACTATAACTCAGTGTTTTTCACTTTTTATCAAAAATTAAAAGTTTCCAGAAAAATACTAAAAATTTACCCTAATCTAATTTTGATATTCCAAATTAAATAATGAAGCCTATTTTACCAAATTCAAAAAATAGAAGTTTCATTTATTATTTTAAATTTAATTCCTGATGTCAAAACAAAAAGCGTGTTTTTAAGAAAAAATAACTATCAAAAGATTGACACTTGTTTAAGTCCGGTTTAAATGTGAAATTATTTCCAATGACCAACATTGGATTAAATTTTGAAAATATATTATAAATATAATTTAAAACCACAAAAATTCATAATTTATCACTATTAATTATTTCGATTAAAAAAGTTGTTTTTAATTAAAATTTAGTAATTTTCACTATTCATCAAAATATGAATGTTATCAGAAAAGTAACAAAAATTCACCCTAATCTAATTTCGATATTCCTAATCCAAAAATGAAATCAATTTTAAAAGATAATATGTATAGAATTTCAAAAGGCGGGTATTACAATTCATAATGGCTAGTTTGATTAGTTGTAGTGTGTGTTAGAACTCGAAGTTGCGTACAACACACACTACTGTATTATTCAAAGAGAAGCATACCATGGAAGCTCGGGGTGTTACATTCCTCCATCCTTCAATAAATTGCATCCTCGCAATTTATGCTCGGTATTGGAAACTTGGGGTTGATGTTTCAAAATATCATAGTTGAAATCCCACATCGAAAAATGAATTAATGAGGCCTCTATTTAAAATAAAGTGCGGTATGTATGAAGGATACCGAAAACAACACATACTAGGGTTCCATGTAGGAAAATATGGATACGGAAGAGAAATTTAACCATCAATATCTAATGTAGAGTGGTAGAGAACATGGCTTTGAAAAGTCCAACAATCACAAAGCCATAAATATGTGATGATCTAAGGTACCATCTAGGAAAACATTTTTGTTCTAAGTTCATTTTCTTAATGTTGAGGAATTTATTTATGATATTGGCTAAGATCATAAGGATATATAATTACATTATAATTAGAGTTTTATCCATTAATAAATTTCTACCACAAACTCATCTTTCACTAGAAAACAAATTATAATTCAAAAATACTCTATTTATCCTAATTGTATAGGGTTCCAAATATAATGAATGTATAATTCACATATCATACCCATTAAAAAAATAAAATACATTATAAAATCCAGGGACATTATGTAATCTATTGGTAGGTGATAAATCCCAATCACACTATGGTTGTGGGTTCGATTCCCGCAGCTTTGTCCGACGCTACGGGTTGTCACACGGTCTGCATGTTGTCCTTTTATAAAAATCAAAAAATAACATATCAAACTTAATCCATTCCAACCTTTAGACTTATCCAAAATACTACAATCCAAACTCACAGTAAAAAATTTATAAGGAAGTTAAACACAATGAATATCCTTTTTTCCATGTAATAACATGTGAACACCTTCACCATGTATTATTTTAAAACATGGTAACATCCTAAATTACCATAAAAGCTTATTGATAACATTCATGCTCCCTTATTCTTTATAGAATACTGGATATACTCCTTCTATCAATAATGTTGTAAACTCTAATGATGAAAAATCATTAATCACTTTCAAGGTATTCATGAATATCCAATATAATTTACCCAAATCAACCATATCTTATTCCAAAATCAGTATCTCAATATTAGGACCCTATTAAGGTTTATCGTTCCTTTAGCAATGTAATTTCCAAAAAGTTTGACTCGCTGTAGAGTCACATTTATTAGTACCATAAAGTCTCATATCATCAATAAAATAATACTGTAGTACAATCCTTATTTATTTCTAGTACATCATTGATACAACACTTCAATGAAATAATTCCAAAACCACATAAGAAAACAATTCATTCCTCTTCATCTGTGGTAGTAACATAACCTGATTATTATCCAATAGCTTCATTTGCGGCATAGTTTGAGGACTGGGACATTGGTTCACGTAATGTCCAAACTCCTTGCATATGAAGCATTGTACATTTGAAACCTTTTACATACACTTGCAGTCACGTACCTGGTGTCCTTTTCCTTCAAACTTATAACATACTCCCATTCCCTTCAAGAGTTTTCCAAGGTGATTCTTTCCAATGTATTCACATATGAAAAAATCCTCCTTTACCTTCTTCCCATTATCTATCCTTCTATGTACCATCCTTTTCATCTCTGGCTTCCCTTCAAAGCCATAGGACTCTGATAATTCTTTACTTATCATATCTTCACATGATACTATTTCTTCATATGATGATTATATGTGGGAGACTATTTACCTTCTAAATTCTGGCATAGGACCACGAATGATATGATCCTTCTTACTCTTTGGATCATGTGTATTGCTAGAGTTATCATTCCATCAACTGGGCGCCATTTCTAAAGAATGGAATACACTAGAATAGCTTATAAATACCAATACCTAATCCTGAACTTGTAAAAAACTTAACATAAATTAACCAGTTTATGGATATAATCCATAATCATAAAAATGATTTTTTGAGTAAGTATATACTCATAATCCCTTCATAATGGTTTGTAATGAAAATGAGAATTATCCTAAGCACATCCCCTAGGAGTGTCGTGACCAAGAGTGCAGCAAGGCCCATTGTCATGCACCAGTTCCCATTCGAGTCTAGCTCAAAGTGGTGTTTTCGTGTTTTACCCCTAGGTACATCTATGCCAGAGCCGCCTCTACCTACTTGTATCCAGACAGGGATGTGTTTTCTTGGAAAACTCACAAAATATCTACATTACCAAAATTCTAGGAATTTATACTATACTAATCCTCAAAGTCTATCTTAGGGTAATGTGCTCTAATAAGAGTTTATCTAAATCTAGTTTCCAAGGTTATTGCTAAACATCCTATGATACCAACTATAATACCCCGACCCCAGTTACACAGAGTTGGTGCATTATTTTAATACATTGGCATGATTACAAGGAATAAAGTCCCGAAGGACCGATTCAATTTAGCAGTCTTGGAAAAATAGATTACATGCATGAATGTTACATTACACTTCATTACATACAAAACAATATAAATAATCCTTCACGAACTCCATTATTCCCTTGGCATAACCCTGCATATCAATCATAATACACTTCTGGGAATCCTGGGAAAAGTAAAACATAGAAAGGGGTGAGCTCAGATGCTCAGTAAGGATAACAATATAGCGGAAACTTTCATAAATAAGCATAAACATTTGAGGAAATGTATAACTAAAACAAAAGCCTTTTAAACATGAACATCAACATAATATGGAAAAAAATAAAATGAAGTAATTCAATTTACTTATTTACATGGATATTCTACAAGTCAAATAATCACATACAATATCAATAACCACTTTCATAATGATGGAATGCATAATGCCAGACTATCATAACCACATAGTCAAGGCCTCGTGCCAAGGCTACAAATAAGATTTTGTGAAGGCCTTGTGCCAAGACACTAGTTTGTCTCATGAGACCTACCGATGCATCGAGGATCTATAGAGAGCTCCAGCAATCACTTATTATGTCCAACGCATTCCTCATATGAAAAGTTTGAAACATAACATAAAAATTTGTATTAAAACTAGCATACAAAATGACAATACTTTAACCAAAAACCATGAATGGTATAAAAATAGCACATCCACAGTCAAACGTAACTCATTCGATAAAATATGGAGGATTGTATTTTATCATATTGACCTCAATCTAGAATAATTAAGGATATTGACATAGATTAAAATAGCCATTAAACTATTGAGATAAATATCCCCCTTTTTGATGAAAACATTTAAAAGTCACACTCTTTATCAAGAATCCATTAAAAATTTATTTTTGAATAAAAGTGTCCCATACCACTTTGAAACTATTAAAAGGAATTTTGATTTGAAAACTTTAATGTCCAAATAAATAAATCCATAAAACCATTTTTAAAACATGGACATTAATGACAAAGATTTAGAATAATAAATCGTTAAAACATTTTAAAATGACATATTAGTTAAAGTTCCTAACCAAAAGAGAGACACGTGAATAAAAATAATTAAGGTAATAAAAACAATGTAATATCATGATAATAAAGGGATTCATGATATACTATGTCAAAGGACATTATATACACCATATAAAAGTGATTTGGTGTTTAACAACAAATGTGTCTCAATGGAATGTAAATTGAGATGAAATCTCTTATAAAGGATGTATCCTTAGGTTAAGGATAAATGAACGACATAATTATGTGTGACAAATATAAATACCCTCAATATGATTGGATATTCAGTGTAAAAAAATCAAAGGACATTCACACATATTTTTTGTAAAAACAACACCAATTGATTTGATTTTTAACCGAACAAATAGAGGTTGAGTAAAAATTACTCTTATCAAGTTCATATCGATGACTTGAGAATTTCTAAATGGAGTGATTATGTGTATCAAAAGTATATCCACATAAAGGGGAGTGAAAATTATGACATAAAAAAAATGAATAGTGATTCCACACATAATCATGGAGAAAAATAATCAATGAAGTATGCGTAAATCCGAATGAGTGGAAATTGAAATTTCAAATTCCCTTATCGATTTGGTAACTTATGAAACATACACCCATGAATTAAGGATCATAAAATGATTATTTAAATATCCATAAATTAAATTATATTACACAATGAATACAATCATGGGAAGTACACACAGCACATGCAATAAATAAGTGGTGAACAATGGAAATCTCACTGAATTAAAAGTGAGATAAGAAAACCTCTTACCTTGCACTTTCCTTTAGTCGAGGGTACGTTTAGCCACCTGTATGAAAACTGTAGTATGTTATTAAATTATACCAGAACCATATTAATATTTATTATATCATACATTATTCATTTATGACTTTATACTACCCATTTAATAATAATTTCTATGTTATATTAATATTTCGGGTAATAATCACTTTCTTTATCATATGTGTTTTAAATTGTTTCTCCTAATTGTATCACATAGATCATGATTTAAATACTAACATAATATAAAAAATTATTTATTTATCATATATATTTAGAATATAAAAATTTATAATAGACATATATATGAAATGGAAAACACCGCTTATGGAGACGGTAGTCCGTACGTACGCATAAACGGTGTTTCTGTTTTTACATAGTATAGCACAGAAGTAACTGAATAAGATATATGTAAGTACATAAATACTTATACATATAAATATATATATATATCTAGTAGAATTATTATTTCATATATTACATACTTATTAGTAATATATATTTTTATAATCATTGATGAATGGTGAACTTGGAAAATGAATCTTATCACATCGTGGAGACGGTAATTCGTACGTACGCATGAGAGAAAATATCATTTTTTGATTTTAATATAATATATAATTGGATGGTATATAATATATAAATAATTATTATCAGTTTATATTTATTAATTACATCAAATACACATCATTATTATACCTATCCAAATAATAATGTATTGAATAACAATTACACCACGACGTGGAGACGGTAAGCAGTACGTAGGCATGTATGGTGACATGTCTTTCAATGGGTGGATAGAATAATGATTTTTTTTACCATAATTATAATAAAATCATTGTATATATAATATACTGGATTTATTATTTTATAATGGAAAAAACAATGAAAAAGGAAGTGGAAGAAGAAAGGAACTTGAAAGAGGGTGGTGAAATCATTAACTCTTCTTCGATTTCTTCCATTTGAATTGATCAAAAGGGATTTTTAGGTTGGATTTATGATCAAACTAAGGCCTCTAGGATGAATTTAGGATATTTGAGAGTGTATCTGGGAAGGTTTTGGCCGATCCAAATGGCTTAGAAGGTGTGAATTAGAGAGAAGGGGGAGTGCCCTTTTATAAGAGGGGTGAGGGGCACCTTAGGAAAAACTTAAAATATTATTTTATAATATATTCATATTCGGTTTCTAATGGCTCAAAAGTTTATTATTTAAAGTATATGGTGGGTATAGGTCGAAAAAAAAATCATCCAATAGGTTTTAGATATGTTTATGTAACTATTTTAACCTTATCATTTAGATTTAACTCTAAGTTTAATAATTTAACTTTTACCGTGTCTTGTTGTATTCTTACATTATATGGTTAATAAACTTACTATATACTGCCAATAGAACCCCAATTGGTAAATTAATGTCATATATATTATTATATATGTATTTTGGTTGAACCGTAAATTTTTAGGACCATTATATCAATTAATAATATAATATTTGTTTTAAAAACAATTTTATGTCATTTTGACACTATTTTGTATTTGTTTTTTTGCTAAAATAATAACAAAATTATTACTTAAAAAAAATACATTGAATCAATAATAACATGTCATATTCACCTAGAAAATTCTTTGATGTCATAAAAACATTGAAATTATATTTATTTTAATATTTATAATACCATTTATTTAATTCTTTCATGAATAAGGTAATTACTGTATCATCATTATGTCATAAATAAATTTATATATTTAATGTCTAAAAATTATAAATAAAATACCAAGATTTAATAAATATATTTATCTTTCTAATGAAAATTTATAATTTAATTTATCTCATGTAAACCCCCATATTAAAAATGTTTTAGTTATTAAACTTTGATTTTAACTCTTCTAACTCTTCTTTGAATTAAATAATAATAAATGTCCTAATCTAATCCAAGTGCACCTAAATGATAATATTTTATTCCTAATGTTGTTTTTTGTCGAGATAAACTAATCCAATATAATTAGGACATGTGTGAGGGTAATATTAATATCAATTTTACCCTTAATTACTCTATTTACTTTTAACCGTGGTAAATAAAAGTAAAAAGTTACTATTCACCAAATATTATTTTCATCTCATTGAACCACATTTTACTCCTTGATATTAATCATGTGTCTCGGATTTTCGAAATTAAGCTCACAGAAGTGGTAAAATTATGTTTTATGTGAATTTGCAAAAGCTCATAGGAGGTGGGTAAAAGACAGTGAAA
Organism: Viscum album; assembly: GCA_963277665.1. Classification (NCBI taxonomy): domain Eukaryota; kingdom Viridiplantae; phylum Streptophyta; class Magnoliopsida; order Santalales; family Viscaceae; genus Viscum; species Viscum album. The sequence goes on from OY728161.1 coordinate 694,396,860, forward strand.
AGTTCAGTAAAATTTTTATAAATCTAAAATTATTATAAACCGACTCCAATAAATTAAATTGAAATTATATAGGTATTATGTATATATTTTGACATTAAATAATTTAAATAAAATAAATAATTATTTAAATAAAAATTCCGTTTTAAACTATAACTCAGTGTTTTTCACTATTCATCAAAAATTAAATGTTTTCATAAAAATACCAAAAATTTAACTTAGGATAATTTTGATATTCAGAACTCAATAATGAAGACTATTTTACTAAATTCAAAACATATAAGTTTCATTTATAAATTTAAAATTAATTCCCGCAGTCAAAACAAAAAGCGTGTTTTTAAGAAATAATAACTATCAAAAGATTGAAACTTGTTTATGTCCGGTTTAAATGTGAAATTATGTCCAATGACCAAAATTTGATTAAATTGTAAAAATATATTCAAAATATAATTTAAAACCACTCAAATTCATAATTTATCCCTATTAATTATTTCTATTAAAAAAAGTGTTTTTAATTAAAATTTAGCAATTTTCACTACTCATCAAAATATGAAAGTTATCAGAAAAGTACAAAAAATTAACCCTCAGCTAGTTTCGATAATCGAAATCCAAAAATGAAGTCAATTTTGAAAGATTAAATGTATAAAATTTTAAAAAGTGGATATTAAAATTCATAACGGCTAGTTTGATTGGTTGTGGTGTGTGTTAGAACTCGAAGTTGCGTACAACACACACTACTATATTATTCAATGAAAAGTGTAACATGGAAGCTTGGGGTTATACAATTGTCATGGAAACTATTCTGTATCTTCTGAGAGGGGTGAAAAGTCATTTTTCATAATTAGTAAATGGGGGTGGGGGTGGTGCTGGTGAATTTAAATATGAGTGAAATAGTAAAACATGTAAACAAATGGACTTTTTAAAACAATAATTTGTGATTAATTAATGAGTATAATTTAAATTTACAAAGAAATACTAGTCTTAAAGTTGGATTACTCTTCTTCTTGTTAACTGATATGTGAAAGAATCTATAATCACGTTGTCCTTCATCATATTTTAAGATAAATATGGAGGTTTAAATAAAATATTGATCACTACTAATAAAAAATATTTCATATTTGCATTGAGAAATAGTAGATGATATCTCACCTGTCAATTTTCTATAAACAAATCTGAAAAATTGCAATTCGGAGAAGTTTAACCTAAAAAATTTCAAAGAAAATCACCGCCTTCCACATATAGGTCAGTAATTGATGAATAATACACCAATTGATCCTACATATTCTATCATATAAAAGAATAATTAAATCAATGTAGAAATATTATAACCAATCCATGCATTAAATAAATAAATAAAATTGAAAACTAAACAAAATCATATTAAAAATATTACCCAAAAATGAAATACATAAATCAATCAATATATGAAAAATTTTATTCATCAAAGAATATAATAGTGAATTAAAAAGGTCCTCCTCACCTCTTTCAAATCACTAAAAGTGTTTACCCTTCCATGAAAGATGATATAGGACACAAGAAAAGAGAGAGAAAAGTTTAATAGAAGAATAAAAAAATAAAACTAAAAACATTGATATCAGTTTGTTCTAAGAATATAGAGTCTTTTAATAGTTTATTCCATTTATGTCTCACTGTAGTAAATCTTCATGGGATTATATCCAATTTTATTATGAATATTACCTTCAGGATTTCTGGATTCCTATAAATCATTATCTGCAAATTATTTCCTTATTGTATTGATGAGAAGATAGACTCATAAACACCATTATTTTCAAATTAAAAGATCTTGTTCAAGCCTTCTGTGAATATATATGCCCTTGGTAGAATTAATATGATATATATGACTATAATTCCTTTTCGATATTAAAAATATTTTCCAATATGAGACTTTTCATTCTTTGGATTTTTCAAAGGGTAGGACTCCTACGTTTTATCACTTATGATGTAGTGACCAGTACAAAATAGATCATTATCCTTTATGTATCTATATCTAATTATATAATGTAAAATTAATTCCCTTTAGATATCATCAAAATTAATCTTATGTAATCCAAGGATTCCTAGAAAATCTCTTGTGGAAGGACATTTATGTATGTACTTTTATATAGTAGTATAGTTGTGGTGTCACCTTTATATTTGATCTAGAAGGACTTGTACATATACAAATAGGTAAATTTTATATATGGGTTGTTTCATCCATGTGGAAAAGGAAATAACCTTTACACAATAATGTGGTAACATTTATATATAAGTGGTATAAAAAGATGACCCCCACATATCCATTTTCTCTCTCATATGTACTCTTACAAATTCATCAAAAATTCGATCAAGAATGTGATCCCCATTCTTCTAGTCTATTTGGATTCAACATGTTATCTAATAAGGTACAAAGGCATTCAATATGGTCTTACTTCCATGCCATCTCATGTTATCTTCTTTAATTCCTTACTTTTAGAACAACTTGTTTTATCCAAGTTCTCCTAAAATAATAAAACCAATGGATTTTTAAATAGCTATACATTCATCTGATTATAGAAATTAAATAAATTAAATAAATTAAAATTTTATTAATTTAATATATATTCTCAAAATCTAATGAAAATTTCCATTAATTTCAAGTATTCCTTATTAGTATCACAAGGTTAAATATCCTGAGGGGGGGGGGTAAGTAATTTTACCTAAACACTATTACCTAATTAGATCTTGTTTTCCATTAAACTAAACACTCTTACCTCTTCTTTTCATAACAAAGTATGAGTAGAAATGAAAAAAATGCATGAATCACCATAATTTTTCTTACTTGACTCTAAACTGGGATAGTCCAAGGGGAGTAAAAAATTCAATGTGTTGATGCAGCAAAACCACAATAGCACAACACTATTACAATGTTAAAAGCCCACTCACTATACTTTTTGGTTGACTACCTGTCACGTTGAAAGATAAGCTCTCTCTTAACTAAAGTTTTCTCACTACTCCTCTAGAATATTATTCCCTTAATTTCTTGAATCAAAGTTGTTTACAACCCTTTTTTTCATCATGAGGCATAAATTGTTTTCACATGGTGAATATCAATTTACTACAAAATTTCTATGCAATTCCTTCTATTTTACATAGTATTAACTTCCAAGAAACATCTTCATAACATTTTCATAACTTCTATACCTTTTTCAAATTGGTTGGTTTTCTATATAACATGAAATTTTACCCAACTTTTTAGTTAGTCACATAACATTGAACTTTCATTCAAATTTTGGTTTTTTATGAAACTCAGAACCATTGATTATAATTTCATATGTTTTTTAACTCATTTGGTGATAAATAAAGAAGTCACTTTTCTCTGTGAAACTGATGTTTAATTCAGTACTTCATGAATGAAATTCCTTTGTAAAACTCTTAAATGATTTAAGATCAAAAATATTCTCTAAGTGTTAGAAACTAAAAATAATAGGGTCAACAACCTATTTATAGATGTTTCCAACCATACACAAAACATCCATGCATACCACCAAACATACATAAAACATTCTGGGTTCACTAAAAATCAACCATTTTACATCAACTTTAGTGAGAAACTCACCACCATCATGAAAATTCCATATTAATTTACTAGGTTTTCACAACATAGACTACTTCACATAACTAATATTTACTCACACACCTCCAAATTTCATTAAACTATAGATATTTCATGAATCAATTTCTATTTCCTTATTTTTATGTAGTATCAATGAATGTTTACATTAACACAACATTGAAACACTCTTTGACCATTTCACATAATTTTTTCATTTTCACAAAAATGATTATTCTTCATTAAAAATAACATCATTGTTTCTCTAAATTTTAAACCCCAATAGTATTCTAAAAATAGATATACTTCTACATTATATGTGAAATTTATATTTGTTGTAGCTTCTATATCTTAATGATACTCTTTCACTGATATCTTTAACCCATCTCTTAGTATAGACACTTTTAACTCAAAAATGTGTCTACCAAACCATGATATTTTTCTACATACTTTGTCAAAAACTACAGTCAAACTTCAAAACTGACTTTTCTAATTTGATTTATCAATAATAACAACCAACCCAAAAGTATCAAAATTTCACATTGATGAATTTTTCGTAATAATATCCTGATTTGGTTTTATGGAATACTCATTATCCCTTGATACCAATTTAAATATAATATTTCCATATCAATGATAGAAATTTATAAACATTAATTTTGACAATAATTCTAATCAAACAACTCAAAATATTGATCAAATATTTAATCAAAACTCACTCTAAGACCACATGATCCATGCTTGGTGTGATAAATTAGATTATCCTACAAACATTGTTAGTGAATCACTTCATTCTTGACACCAATTCTCATGTAATTATTCCTTTTCAACCAAATAATTTTATCACCTCTGAGAATAATGAAAGAAATCTATATGACCACTTATATAATCACAATGGGAAATTTATTTTTTCATGGACCCATAAGATAAACTTTCATTATCTATTTACATTGAAGGAATATCATTATAATCATTATATTTTAATACCCCCATGTTTCATTTCCCCCAATCAGTTTATACCATTTCTATGAACACCATTTCATGAACATGACTCCACCCTTTTCCATTGAACCCAAATTCCACTCTTATATGGTATGAAATTATGTAATGAACACATATGTGTAGGTAGAAAAAAAACACCATACCTCAAGGATAGAGGGTTCCTTATATACACTGATAACTATGGGGGTTTGAATAGACTCTGAGAGCAATCCTAGGAATTTTAAATGTTTCCTTAGGTAATGCCTTTACCATAACATCTTCTATCTAATGTTCTGTTGGTACATACTCTAACTTCACCAACTCATTCTTCACCTTCTCCATGATAAAATAAAACATGATTTTAATTATCTATGACATCGAGTGGTTGAATAGATTATTTATAATAGTTATTATACATGAATTATCATAATGTACCCCCAGAAATTAAATTTATTTCATATACCAAACCATCCCAATCTAGACATGTATAACCTAATAACTCACGTTGATATTTTTCATTACATAGAAAACCAAAATTTACCCTGATTTTGGTATAATAAATTATTATTTTCACCACATGTGAGTAGATTTCCTTGAGATAACTTTGATACATTGTCTCCTAACATATGGAAAAACATGATCTATTCATGTAATTGTTGAGTAAAACATGAACCCAACGATCATCCTATACTATGTGAAAATGATTATTTTTCCTTCATCATCCTATGATATTTTCATGTTGGTAGAAACTAGAGTGTCCATTTTTCTAAATTATCCCTATTAAATATCATAATAAAATCATTGGAATATTTATATTAATAAATACAAGTTTGGGGTTTTGTTTTTCTGAAGTGTTGTATTCATCACCAAATTAATTTCCCTAACTTTTAACTAGCGTAGTGTGTAAGTACGGGTTCAGTCCATAGAGAAACTATGTTGGCATTTATTTATCTTGATTTGAAATTCCTCATGTGAAGATTACAAATTTAAATAATATTTTTTGGTTCATAATGATGGATCTTAAAAGAGAACTAATTTCTTGGCCATCTCCAACACACTGCAAATGACCATCAAAATCAAAGATTACTTAAAACTGGATTTTATTTGATAATGATATAAATGTGCAAGGTATGGACATTTATGTGAGATGTTAAACCTTATTCCCTATTGTGTTGTGTTGGTCATAATAACCCACATTTCTTGGATTCATTTGTGTCGGAAATCCCTTGGTCTGGTGATTTTCGAGTAAGTTGGTAGAAATCAATCCCTTGGTCTAAAAATTGATTTCTACTAACTCTTAATTTAAGAATTTCCCTATAGAAATGACAAGTATATCCAATGGTCATAGATACCCTTGTCTTAATTCTACCAATGATCCCTAGAAACTACATTCTTGTTCTTATCTAGGGTTTCCATGGAAATAAGACATGGTAGTTGGGAGAATTTGGTTAGAGATGATGAAAAAACACAAGAATAGAGAAACTGGTTCTAACGAACCCAAATTTTTTTCATCCCCAACACAAGGGGGGGGGGGGGGGGGTTATCTACTCATGATGAAATGGATAAGAAACTTAATATAAATCATAATATAGTTCATTACAATAGAAAAATGGATAATCATAAGCACAAAAAAATATAGAGAGAATGTGCTCCAAAACCTCACTCTCACAAAAAACATTATTCCCAACCCCCCTATTATCCTCTCTCAAATCCTATACTTATCCAGGTTCACCCCCAAGGTCTTCTCAGTCATAAAGACCCTTTTTCGAGTAGTCCAATTGAAGGTAGAAATGGTAACCTGGGGTGAATGATTATGTGAATAGTAAAAAGGCTAAAAGGAGAAGGCTGCACTGGTCTGCACTATTTTGGGTGCACAGTTTTTTAGGTCTTGCACCAACCATGCAGAAGTCTCTATCTCAAATCCTTAAGGCATCACAGTTTTCCTCGACGGGCTTCACAGTTTGGGTATGTTGTGTGCCAACCGTGTAGATGCCTCATTCCATATGTGCATGTCTCAAATATTTTCTCTGAATGGCCACCTGGTTTGGGTAAGCCATGCACCAACTGTGTGGATGTCTCTATCCATATGTTCATGCCTTTCATATTTTCTCTGAAGGGCCGCATATTTTTTGTAAGTCGTGCGCCAAACGTGTTGACCTCTCTATCAATGGCATCTTCACCCGCACGATTTGAACATAGTTTGGATAACCATGTGGCAGTCATGAGGGTTTCCTTTCTCTTTGAAATTTATGAACTCGCATGTCCTTATTGTCTTGGTGCTTGATCCGGGTGACACTAATCCTGGATAGTCTTAGGAAAATGGTCAAAAATCCTCCAATTCCATTCTAAATCTAAAAAATTCCAAGACTTTCTAATTCATCCTATGGTGACTGAAAAACCTATTTAGGAACATAAAACTTGTGAAATCCAATAAAAACCATCCACAAAAACCATTTTATAGATATTAAACAAAGTATAAATTCATTACAAATAGTAGTGCATCAAAATACCCCAGACTTGATTGGTTGTTTTTATTGAATCAAAGGAATAAACAGTCATTTCCAAGGAGTTACCAATGAGATAGGTATAAACATTACAGATTATTCAAACTAGATGAATATGAACATTGAATTAATTACTGTTAAAAATTACAGCATTCGTACTTCATGGTTCCCCAAGTCTGTGATGTTATCTAACAAAGTATTCTTAATCCAAAACAATCACCTATTCATTCATAAATCAAATTTTCTTAAAACTGAGTTTTCCCTACACCATTCAATGAAAGTTCCTACCTTCATTTTCATCTTTTTATGCACTCAGATTAGTTAAGTCAAGGTTTCTTCATCGCCAATTGGCGGGATGTAACATTATAGGTCACACAACCTCATTGACTTGAATTATTTGGAACATGATGAACGGTCATCAAAAATATTGGGCATGCCTTTGAATATCTCATTTTTTTTCTTTTTAGTGGGGCGAGATACTAAATTTTTTTCCCAATTTTCTCATGTCAACACATGATGATAATGTTTTATCAAGTCAAGAGTTTGTGGAATTAAGACCACGTAATATCCACTAGTGTGGTAAAACAAATCCCAGAAACCTCACCTCTCTTTATGAAAAATTTGACTTCTATTTTAAGGAGTTCTTCAATTTGAATTAATCCATCAAAAAAATAATTTTTAAACAAACTTTTTTTTCTAAATTAATGGATAAATTTTCATTTTCAAGTATTACAAGGTTTAATCACATCACAAAGTAGGTTTAACAATCCGAACATATGATCCATTTTGAGAGATAATTTCTAAAATTCTTTTTTATCTAATGGATATAAACCCCAGACATCTAAAACAACCCTTTAAAAAAACCTAAGAAGACATGAAACCCTAAGAACATGGTCATGGAAACAATCAAAATGGGGTTCCAACTAAGGGAGGCCTCCCCCACTCTTAGAACTAAGCATGATCTCCCATGAAGGTAATAAAGTAGATAAGGGTGGGCATAGAAGCATGTAAAGGGAGGGAAAACAAGTAAAGAATAGAAAACAATGAAAAAGTGAAAATCTCCCCTGAATGTCAGTCAAGTGTGGAAAACATGTGTTGTGTGAGAGCCTGATGAGTGGATAGGTGGATGGTGTGGAAAAGATGAAAGCCCCAACTGGTGATACAGAAGAACCAGACAAGTGATTCAAGAAAAAACAACACATACCGCAGGGAAAGGAAAGCATAACATATAATCACATAAATGTAGTAAAAAAATCACACCGCAAAAAATGGTACAGTGCAAGAAAATAAAAATGGAACATAAAAAAGAAAGAATCAACAAAGAAATCAGTTCCCTCCAGATGAGGGATTAGATGGATAGAAAAAGAATGCCCAAGAGGCTGCATCCCACGTCCGATCATCAGTAGGCGGAGGTAAGTCCATGGGATCAGTGAAAGCAGAGGTAGCAGAAGGCCCACACATCAAGGAGTCGACTCCTGATATATAGTAGGAGGGATGATGGTTGGGAACAACCGCATACAGGGTGGTCCACGGAGTAGGGTTCACACACAGTTTGTAAAACCATGCGCCAACCATGCGGTTGGTTCTACATGATGAAATTGTGAAACGTTTCCCTTTTTGAACCAAAAACACACACATTGTATTAAAATATATGGATCCCCTCAAATGAGATAAAATATCTTGATATTTTTCATAAGAATAGTAAGGCATGAGTTATAGAAATTAAATAAAAAACCTCAACTTGTTTTGGGAATTATACACTATAATAGAAAAAAAGAAAAGAAAACTGTCATGTAGTCCTAGGAACAGTCAAACAGACAAATCAGTTGAACAATTTTTTTTAGAATGCTGGGTTACCTCCCGGTCAGTGCTACATTTAAACAGTCAATCAAGACATAACTGGGCCTTGATCTACCGCAATTTTATACTAGAAAATGTTCCCACCATATCATAAATGATAAAGTAAGACTTCAGGCGCTGCTGATTGACCTTAAATGTTCGATCATCCATGCCATCCACTTCCATCGTGCCATGGTGGAAAACCGTAATAACCATAAAGGTTCCCGACCAACGGGACAACAACTTACCTAGAAAAAACATGAGACAATAATTAAAAAATTATGACTTTATCACTTGGCTGGAAGAATTTCTAGGAGATCATGTAGTCATGGACCTCCTTTTTTCTTCTCCTTATAATGTTTTGCATTCTCATTGGCCTCCTGCTATATATCGTCAATATCAGTTAACTAGAATTTACTCTTTTCTTATGTAGCCTTGAGATCATAATTCAGGGCCTTAACACCCCAATAATCCTTGTACTCCATCCCCACCGATAAGTGGCAGGGTTTCCCATAGATCAACAAGAATGGTGACTTACCCAATGGTGTTTTGGAGACTTTTTGGTAGGCCCATAACACATCATCTAATTTCATGGACCAATCCTTTCTTGACGGGCCTACTATTTTCTCTAATATTTTATTCAACTGAAGGTTTAACACCTCTACATGACCACTAGATTGAGGTTGGTATAGTGTCCCTTGGTGGTACTTGACCCCATAATTTTATAGCACATTTTTCATGGAAGAGTTGTCAAAATGTGTACTGCTGCCGCTAATAAGCACCCATAGGGTCCCAAACCGACTGAAAATATTTTTCTTTAGAAAAATGACGATGAACTAAGAAATATTAGTAGTCATTACTACCACTTCTACCCACTTGTAAACTTAATAGACACATACAAGAATGTATGTTTTCCCAAACTATGTGGAAAATATACCCATGTTGTCAATTCCCCACACGTCAAAAAATTCAACCGCAAGTATTAGGTGTTGCGACATCTCAGCACGATGGCCCACATTTCGCATCTGTGGGCACCAATCATAGCATGGGACAAAATGACGAGTGTCCTTATGCATGGATGGAAAGAAAAATCATGATTTCAAAACATTTTCTACAGTTTGATCTAGCCCATGATGTCCTCCTGCCGGAGAAGAGTGACAGAATTCCAAAATACTTTGAATCTCTTCATCTGGGACACAATGACAAATTACCCCATCACCACATGGGCAGAATAGAAGGGGTTCTTCCAAGAAATACCTCTTTACCTCTAGAAAAAAATGCTTCCTCTGCTGAAATGATATGTTCTGGTGGAAAACTCCCATGGATATGTAATTTCCAAGGTTGAAAAAATATGGATGAGGTGGTACTCCAATGGAAAATAGTTGCTCATAGAGGAATCCTTCCTTGATCTTCTAGTCTTCTTCTCTCTCTAAATGGGGAAGTTCTAGCCGAGATAGAAGATAAACGACCACATTCTGGATACCCTTCTTATCCTTAATCTCCAAATCAAAATCCTGGAGGAGGATCACCCAATGGATGAACCACGGTTTGGGGTCCTTCCTATTCGGTAAATACTTATGTGCGGCATGATCCGCGTAGACTACAACTTTAGAAATCATTAAGTAGGAGCAGAAATTGTTAAACACTAAAACCAAGACTAGAATTTATTTCTCTATGGTGGTGTACTTAATATGCGCTTCATTTAATGCTTGGTTGTCATAATAGATCGCTCTGAAAATACGGTCCAACCGTTGTCCAAGCACTACCCACATGACATAATAGATCGCATCACAAATAAGTTCAAACTGCACCTCCTAATTTAGAGAGATCAAAACGGGTGTAGCGACCAATTTTTCCTTTAGAATTTTTAATTTTGTGATACATTTATCATCAAACTCAAAAATTGCATCCGTGGATACTATATTGGTTAAGGGATGAGAGATCTTGGATAATTCACATGTCAATCTCTGATAAAAACCCACATGCCCCAAAAATAACTGAGTTGCTCGAACTAATGTGGGAATGGGAAGCTGTGAGATAACTTCGAATTTTGTTGGATCCACCTCAATTCCTTTAATCGAGATCCTCTGGCCTAATATGATTCCTTGTTGCACCATAAATAGCACTTTTCTAAATTGAGAATTATATTTTTATGCTCAAATAGTTCAATAACCAGCTCCAGATTGATCAAGAATGTTTTGAATGACTTCCCATATACTGAGAAGTCATCCTTGAAAACCTCTAGAATCTGCTCAACCATATCATGGAATGTGGATAATATGAACCTCTGATAGGTGGCCGGAGTGTTGCACATCCCAAATGACATTTATTGGTAGGAGAATGTTCAATAATGATAAGTAAAGGTACTATTTTCTTTGTCCTTCAGGGAAACAAAGATTTTGTTATATCCCGAATAACCATATAAGAAACAGTAAAATTCATGCCCCTACAATATTTCTAGCATTTGATCCATGAATGAAAGAGGTAAATGAACTTTCTTGGTTTCATCATTCAATTTCCTATAATTGACCTAAACCCGACATCCCATAACTGTGTGGGTTGGGATGAGCTCATTCTTTTCATTGGTCACCATCATGATGACTCTCTTTTTAGGCACCACCTGGAGAGGAATGACGCATGGGCTATCAGAGACGGGGTATATAATTCTACCATTGATTAATTTGATCACCTTTTTCTTGACCACTTCTTTCATGGGGGTTTAAAACTTCATTGTGGTTGGTGAGAGGATTCTTCACCTTCATCCATAAGTACCTCGTGGGTGCAGACTCTGGGGATTTTACCGTTAAGGTCAGCGACCATCCAGTCAATTGTCTATTTCCGCCTTTGGAGGACTTGCATAAGTGATTGTTTTTGTTCTTTGGAGAGTGAGGAATTTTAGATCACTTACAGTGTATGTTCCTCTCCCAAATAGCCATATTTCAATGAGGAATAGATATGTTTCAACTAGAGTTAGGGAGACTTGATACTGGATGGTACGATTGGCTCAACCTCGGATCACCTTAATAAATCAGGAACAACTACCCTCTTCTAGTAATGACCACCTTGGCCTACAATAAAGATTAATTATTCCTTGTTTTCTTCATGCTGGTCGTCCCCTAGAATGGGTTCATTTCTAATGAATAGTATTTCATATCATCTTCTTCTAGGTCTAAGCAGTCAGTCGTTGTTGTCAAGGAAGAACAATCCTCTTGCTCCATTAGTGAAACTTGTTTCACCGCTGTTGACGCTCCTTTCGTCACAGAATCTAAAGATCGGAAAAGGGAATATCTGAGATCAAAGTGATTCAACCTTTGAAGAAAACATAAAAAATCGACAAAGGCATGAACAAAGGATCAACAGAAACTGCACCGCACAAGTTATATCACTGTCGCGCAAGTACACTTGCGCGACACTCTGGGTCGCGCAAGTGATTTGTGCGACCTAAGTGGTAACCGCCCGGTAACCGCCCGGGGTCTTCTCCTGCCTATAAATAGACCCTGTGGGCCCCCCATTCGGGGATCGGTTTTTTCCAGAAACTCGGATTGAAGCCCCCGACGCCCAAGTCTCTTCTCAATGCTTCTGGAACACTTCTAAGGTAATTTCTTACCTAGAACGGAAGATCTAAAGAGAAGAAGGAAGGCCTAAGGGTTGAAACTTATTAGACACTTGCACGCCGACTTATTTCCTTCAATATAACTTGCGCGTCCCTTTTTCTGGAAGAACCTCAAGAGGATTCTAAAGGGTTTAAAAAAAAGTCTCTGAAGTATTTCAATGCTGGTTGAAAATCGCGCAGGTACACCATGTGTCGCACAGGTATACCTGCGCGACCAATACTTGCGCGCCCACGGAAGACTTGCGCGCCTTTATAGACTTATGCACCCCTATATTTTTGGGTGCCCATCTTGCCCATTTTACCCCTCTTAAGCCATTTCACCTTTCCTTTTCAAGATTCAGTCTTCAAGATACTCTTCAAAGCCATTTATGGCATGATTTCTTGATTTGACTTCCTTATCTGAAAGGAATTCTATGGAATATCTCTCAAAACCTAGTGATTTAAATATCCTTATGTCACTAATTATGGAGATTTCATTCATTTAACCTCATCCTTTAAGATGAGAGAATCCTTTAAACTTGGGCATCCTTCTTTAGGAGTAAGCCCCAAATTCTTAAAGTTCCCAAACTTGGGCATCCTCCTCAGGAGTAAGCCCCAAACCTTAATCCCTAACCTGGGTCTCCTTTTCAGGAATAAGACTCAGTCATAATCTTGGGCTTCCTTTTCAGGAGTAATCCCCAAGTCCCCTAACCTGGGCCTCCTTTTTAGGAGTAAGTCCCAGTCATAATCTTGGGTTTCCTTTTCAGGAGTAAACCCCAAGCCCCCTTAAATTTCTCTTAACCAGTCCTAATTTACCCTTGATTTGGGTTTCCTTTTCAGGAGTAAAAGCCAATCATAAGTCCCCTCCTAACTTGGGCATCCTCCTTAGGAGTAATCCCCAAGATTAGAGTATTAAAATCTCCATGAAGCACATATAACTTTATGGACCCTGTTCATGGATTTTCTCCCTAAAAGTAAATCCTAAACCTTCATCTATCTGGGCAGTCATACATACATAAGCCCCAAACAAATTCTTATGATTGCACCTTTCATGGCACAATTGTCTAATTTTTACCAATACCTCTTGTTTCTCACACCGAGCATGACTCACATGAGCTTAGAGTGTAAAAGTAATTATGACATTCTTCTTTGAGCCATCAATCATAAACATCATAATCCATTACTCGAACTACGTGGGTTCTGATTCCTTTTCCAAAACAAAGGATACATAGGTAGCCCATTTTTTGGGTTCGATCCCAACTTTGAAATAATCCCTGTCCTTCTGAATGACGATAAACTTCAAGTGCCCCACTGAGTGGCTTTAAAATCAGCCTGGTCATCATAATGACCAAGAGACTTTTATATAAATGTTTTGAAGGATACCATTGACCAAGAATCTCTAAACAGATATAGATGATTCTCTATTGATGAAGAACCTCGAATACATATAAAATATTCTCTAAATTTCTTGCATATTTAATCATTGATTGTTAAAACTAAAGTAAAGCACATTTTATACTTGGAAATGTAATAATGATTCATGAACATAACTTAAATCTATAAAGAGAGTCCCAGAATAGACAATAATTCCCCTAAAAAAGGTGTGATGAGTCCGACCTCCCATCCTCTCGACCAATGCAAATTCCTAAGCCTCATCAGTCCACAAGCTAATGAGCGCCTGCCTTTGGAAAGTAGGTCCAAACGGATGCGGAATCATTGGATGTTTCCGATTCTACGAACAAACCCGCTAGAAACCGATCGGAATGTTTGAATCTCCCATCCAGGAGGTCATCCCCGGAAATCCGTGAGGAAACAAAAATGGTGAACCCGACGTGAATCCTTAACCAAGTTAAAGTGATGTTCTTCTTATTTGTTAGGCCCCTTGGGTCAACAATGAAATCATTGACATATGCTCATCCAAAAGATGCAGTGGCCGGATTCATCTTGATTATGTCTGTTATATGGAACAGACACTCTTTTCTCAAGATCTTCTGCAAAATGGCTTTCCTTAAATTCACCTCTGTGAATGCTACTGCTGTGAACACCTCTACTGCGAGGTCTGCTGCTGTGAAAACCAATGCTGCTACTCCTGCTGGAACGTCGTCCGCTCTGAGAATGACATCACCAACTCAGCGTCTTCAACACTGGGTTTCTAATGCACTAGTTAAGGAGTACCGTCGCAATGGTACTATCCCAACTTTGGAGGACACTCGTCAAGCCCTCCAAGTTAACAACTCTACCTGGTCGTCCGGACAACGGCGGCCAGCGATCAAGAAGCAGGCGGTGCTGACTACCGTCTCCAATCGTTTCGGGTCATTATCCCCGGAACGCAATTTCCATTCACTCCCTTACTCTGAGGAAGTAAATGAGCAGGTCCCGCAAGACCTTAATTCAAAAAGACAGGAGTCCTTCCCAAGGGCTCCCATCAACAATCGCCACCAGACTCGTGTGGTAGTGCGCCCTCAACATGATGAGGGTACCGACTCCAGGCATTGAGCTCAGGTTCCTCGAACCCGAGCAGGCAAGATGAACCGCCAGAGACAGAATCCGGTTAACAATAGGCAGGTTGTCATCCCTGCCATCTCCGGAGAAGTCCACCAACCTAACTTGGTGGAAAACAACGAGCAGGCACACACACCTGTCCGTTTTAATTCCGCTGTCCAGTAGACTCATCTGGAAGCATCACGCCAATCCCGCCAGGAAATTCCGGCGGAGTACCATAGGCAGGAACATACACTTGCTTATACATCACCAGTTAGTCAACAGGCTCGTCTGACTACATATGATGGATCTCGTCAACCGCGTTTGGCGAAGTGTAATCAGCAGGCACATACACCTTCTAATACTAATCAAGCCTACCAACAGTCTCGCTTGGTAGCGCACGGAGAAGTCAGTCGGAAAGCCCCGACGACAAACAGGAGGCAGACTCAACTCTCTGCCTCCACACTTGAGTACTGTCAGGATTCACTGACAGGAAAAGGAGGACAGGAGCAGGCACATACACCTACTCCAAGCCCGGAATGGACGTATTTCCCCGTTCTGGCAGCTGAAGTCACCAAACATATTTTGTCAATGGTGAAAGAGCAGAAGCAAATTCCTGCTCATATTCTGGATGCTTGCCAGGATATCATAACAGCTTCAGCATCATCTCAGGGACAGACACATAAATCTATCCCTAGCAGTGGAGTGACACATCAACGATTCACTCAGGAACAGACACACACATCTGTTCCAGTCCAAGAGGGTTATGGGGCATACTCCCCCATATCAAACGGACAACCAAGTCAGGCACATACACCTGATTTGAGTGGAGATCGTCAGCCTAACCTGACCATCCTTCCTGATCAGGAACATACACCTGCTCAGAGTAACCACTTTCGTCAACAAGTGGTTTCTAAAGTGAGTAAGAAGGCATCTAAGAAAAAGATCCGCCCAACACAGTCAGGAGATCAAAGGCCAATCTGCAACAAGGCCTTGCTCGATGCTGGAGTTCTTGAAGCCCTCAGACATTTATCTGTCGGAATTCAAGATTCTACTCCCTCAGTTCTCAATAACGGGAACATTAATTTTGAAGGTCTTCAACATACACTTTCTCATGAAGGCTTGCTTCATGAAAGTTCGGTCAATCTTGAAGTTTCTTCTTCAGATGAGAGCCACAGGAACCCTCTGTGTGGTCAGAAGACCAAGGAGCAAGAGATTTCATCTTTTGTTCTAACCCATCATGACGGTCCTACTCATGGTGATGAACTACGCTGCGAAAGTCCTCTCCGCAGTAGTGATTCACGTTGTCTCGAAAATTCTTCAGAAGGCAATGTAGTGACGAGAAAGCCCTCCTATCTCGAGGCACTTGCAAACATAAAACCAGTCATGTCTGATGCTTTACTATCGGCAGGTGAAACTCTTTCTCCATCAGAAGATAGCCTGGGGTTCAGGTTATTCTCCGAACCATCCCTGGGTCATTCATCTTCCAACATGAATAATGATTTCTCTACCAATCTTGTTGAATCCGATGAAGCAACAAGGAAACACCAACTCTGGTCCAGATAGGTAGAAGAATATTCATTTAATAATAAAGAGGAAATGCTGAACATGAGGAAAAAACTGGCAAAATGTGAAGTACCAGTCATGTTTTGGCCTTTGGCTGACTCCCAGTACAACATTCCAAATATGTTGACGGATGATGGAATCCATGATATTCGTCTCAACATATGGAAGACTCTTTGTCAATTCAAGAAGAAAGTATTATCTTACAGTGATTATGAAAATCATATTAAGATAATAGAAGGGTTACAACGCCAGATTGATTTGGAATCTCTATCAGTCTCTCGGTATCCGAAGGCTGAAAAGAAACAAAGAACCCTTCAATGTTCATGCCTTGGCGCACTTAGAAAATTGCGTCAGTTAATTGCCAATGCTCCATTTGATGTTCATATCAGAGGATGGGGTGTTCACGGAGCACTACATTTCACAGTGCTTTCTAGTCAGCAAAGCCCGCCGAAAATGGTCTCATGCAATGTTATTGCCCATGGCCGGCCACAGTCAATTGGCTTTGTTCATAATCAAAAGATTGCTCAAGAACAAGCTTCAACTAGTTCCTCTCAAAATCAAGTATATAGAGAACAAGTTGTTGAATTGCTCCTACATCAAGCAGGCGAGAATATTGCACAAGCCTCTCGTCTGGAGAAAAAACGTCATCAAATGACAGAAGTTTCGGAAATCATCCAACGGTCTGTTGAACCAGGTGATAAAAGTGGATACAGGATAATGCATCCAGCTAATTTCCGAACTAAGATTCGCAAGATCAAGAGAGATTTTAAGAAGATCTCAGACATAGCATGTCAAGAGACACCCCAGCTTGTCAGACTGGGGACTTCTCTAACCCAACCCTCAGAGTCAACAAATGTGATTCGAGGAGTTGAGCGGAAGCATCAGGAACATCCCCAGTCCACCGGACTGGGGAATTTTTCAAATCCTCAATCCCTCCCTCAAAGAAAGTCAGTATTCTCTCGATCAGGGAATAGGCCTCAAGAGGAACGAAGAGCCAAGCTATCAGGAGATTCTCTCCAAGTTACGGTTCTCCAAGAAGTTCCTGAGGGATCAAGTCAACGGAATGCCATGTCTCATCATGGACATGGAAGAAGACAATATCACAGAAATGATGATAGAAAGGATTCCATGCAATATGCATCCATTAATGTCATCAATGTCGTTGCTGCCGATTCACCAGATGAAGCTCAACCAGAGGGATCATACGAAGAGGTTCCCGCTCAATAAGTTGCGCACACAGACCTAAATGAAGAAGGTGTGCGCACACGTAATCAAAGGCTTACCCAAAATCTGGGTATTCTTTCAAGTAACCCACTTCCCCCTCTCCGAAAAGGATCCAATAAGGGGAAAGGAAAGAATCAGGTTACTTCTCACCCTTCCTATGAAGGAGGTCAATCGCTCTCATTAGAGCAAAGATTTGCACAACAGGAGGAAGAAATGAAAGAATTAAGAAGGTTGAATGCAGAACTACTTCAGAGTAGTCTTCTTCTTAAGAATGCTGAAGTCCGACAGCCGAAGGAATTTTTTGTAACTACTGAGATGGATCAGGAATATCCTCCTTTATCAGTACACCCTCAGAGGTCTAATCCTACGGGTCAAACGCAACAACGGTTGGGAGCACTACCATCAGTTGCAGCACCAACCACCACGTCTGTCCAAGCTCCATTCATCGCACCTACCCAAAACCAAGTTCAACCTGATGTTTCTCAAAAGTTAATAACTACTATTGAGTCATTAACAGCTCGGTTAGAAACTATGGAAGGGAAACGGGCGCAAGTTCAACCTGAAAAGAAAGTTTACCCTGAATGGGTAGATTCAATTTCTCCTCCATCCAGTTTTGGAAACCATGTTTTCCCTACTTTCAATGGATCAGGCGACCCCGAACAACATTTGACGCATTACGTGTCTTGTTGTGATCCTATGATGGGAACTCCCAAGCAGCAAGAAGCAGTGAAACTCAGATGCTTCGTGCGAACCTTGCAAGGACCAGCTTTTTTCTGGTATACAAGCTTGCAATCCTGGTCAGTCATCGGATGGGAGGATCTTCGTCAAAAATTCCTTCTTCAGTTTAGCTCAACTTTGCCAAAAACGACAGTTTTCGATCTTACAAACTGCAAGCAAAGGGAGAATGAAAGAGTCTCTGATTTCATTGCTCGTTGGAAGGGATTAACGTATTCCCTGAGTTTAGCACTCCCTCAGGAGGAATTGTTGCCAATCTGTGTGGCAAATTTGCGTGACGAATTACGCACGCCATTGATCCCTGTGAAATACACAGGAGGGTTTCGAGACCTTACTTCAATCGCTCAACAGATTGAATATTACCTTATACAGGCTAAGGTTAAATCTCGTATAATTCCATCAGCTCCAGGAAGGAGAATGGGTAAAGCGGAAACTGCTACAGTTACGCTTAAACAAGCACCTGTACCTATTTATACTTCAAAACCTTCATCTTCTCGAAGAACTCCACCTCCTGAATGCCAACAACAAAGAATGTTTCGTCCAAATGATCAAAAAGATCAACGACGAAAACAATTTGAGGATATGAAGAGTAAAACATACTCTTTCCGAAGTGAGAAAGTTCCTGGTTACTTCATTTCAGCTCTGGAAAATAATTTGGTTCAATTACCAATGCCCAAGAGGCCAAATAAGGAAGGAGATGAAGACCGTCCCAATTATTGTCCCTTTCATCAAATGTTGGGGCATCTCATCCTGGAGTATTTTGTCTTTAAAGACCTCCTGCAAAAGATGTACAACTTGGGAAAAGTCAAATTGAAGGGTTCTTCAGCTCATGTAGCGTGTATTACCGCTACATATCTAGAGGAAGGAGGCGAGTGGAAGGAAGTCAAAAGCAGAACTGCGAAAAAATATATTGATTGGATGGTCAGAAAGACAATCAATCGGACCCATTCCATTTTGCAAACACAATTGAAGAAGCCAATTGTGTCTCCTACAAAGGCTGCAGTAAAGCCTCCATCAAAAGATAAATCCTCAAAAGGGCAGCGCAATTCAAAGAAGAAAGAGGAATCAGAAGATGATGAGTATGTATCAAAGCCTAAACTGTCTTTGACTCTGGCAGATTTCATGCCATCTACTTCAAAGCCACGGGCACCGTCCCACCAAACGGCACAGCCTAAACAGGCTAACCAGGCAGAGTCTTTATCAGACGAAGAGTTAATCTTTGGTTCTGTCAATATGATTCAATTAACAGATCCATATTCCAGTCTTGATGAGCCTGAATTCCCTGTATCAAATAAGGGAATCCGAGGAGGTTCTAGAGGTTCAGGATACAGGGGAAGAAGTGGATCTTTCCGAAGCCACTACTCAAATTTTACCCCTGCTAGCACTGTATATGCAGCAGAAACCCGTGGTAGAGCCCTTCAGCAAGCTCAAAAATAACAAGAAAGTTCTTCTGCCAATGGCCAACTCAGTTTTGGCACAGTTGTTTTGGAATACCGATTAAAGGTTCCATCTTCTTTATATCAGCAAGTAAATGGATCTAATCAGTCTAATCTTCCAAAACCAAGGATGTTTCCAACTTCAATACAAGATGCATCAGCTTCCAAAGCTTCTGCTTCCAAGATACCTGCTAAACCACATATTCCTATTGGGAAACACAGACCTCTAGATCAAAAGTATGATATATTGAAACACTTGGCCCAAGTACCAGCCAAGTTATCAATTTTGGATGCTTTGAATCTGTCAAAAGATCTTCGGGAAGCACTCATCGAAGCTTTGTCAAGTCCTCAGGAGTTTGAAGCTGAAATTGCTGCAGCTGAAATCTATCACATAGAGAATAATCCTGCAGAATTCCATGCAGTGATATCTTTTACTGATAAAGATGAAGATGATGTTGTGCATGGGTACATAAAACCTTTGTACTTATCTGGAAAAGTCAATGGTGTAGATGTTCGAAGATCTTTCATTGACAATGGTTTAGGAGTCAACCTCATGTCCATTCGTACACTTCATCGATTGGGCCTCACAGAATCTGATTTATCTCCTTCTACCATGATGTTACAAGGATATGATAAAAATGAACAAGAACCACTGGGAGAAGTTACACTCAGAACTCAGTTTGGAGATCTTGTATCCAATTTGGATTTCATGATTGTTGATCAAGACTCAGCTTTCAATATCTTGCTTGGAAGACCCTGGCTACATCATCATGCAGCTATTCCTTCATCATACCATCAATGTCTCAAATACTGTTTTGATGGTCAAGTTGGAACATTGTATGGTGATAAATCCCCGTTCAAGACATGTGAGTCTCAATACATTGAGGCAGAATTTTATCACATGAAGGGAAGAGAAAAATCTACAATGAAGGAAATTACCAAAGTTAATGCTCCATATGGTTTGGAGAAAATTCCAATAAATCCATTTTCACATATGAGTACAGATTATGTATTACCTATCAGTCAAATTGAAAAAATAGGCCCAAATCAAAATACTTTTATGGAAAGATCCATAATGTCAATTACGGCGATCGAGCCAGACAACATGGGAGAAATTGGTAACCTACCAAGCAGTGATGAAAGCATAAGTGGTGATGAAGTCCAACAAGTCTATACTTCACTAATCAGGCCAGAAGAAGTTATAGCAACACCAGAGGTGAATAATGATGTCGATTCTCGATCCATCATCTCCTCTTTGATTCCCAAAGAAGACCCTTTATCATCAATAGGGTCGGAAATAAAAGCTTCTTCTTCAAAATGTGAAAATTTTGACATCTCTTATGATCATAAGAATTTCGTTTTTTCATCTACTTTGCAAGTAGAAATAGAAGAAATAACACATGATGAAGAGGAAGAGCAAGATCTTAGAGATGCTCCTCCAGTATTTGAAGAGGGTATCTCTACCACTGTGGATGAACTCAGAGAAGTAAATCTGGGTATAGAGAAAGATCAACGCCCCACTTTAATTAGTGCGGCCATGACCCTTGAAGAGCAAGAGATGTATATTTCTTTTCTAAAGCAAAATAAATATATTTTTGCTTGGAATTATACAGAAATTCTTGGGCTTGATCCTGATGTTGCTACTCATCATTTGGGTTTACCAAAAGAACATCGAGGTTTTAAACAAGCCGCGAGAAGAACACACCCAACCTATGCTTCCAAAATTGAAGCTGAAGTGGATAAGCTGATCAAAGCCAACTTCGTCAGAGAAGTTCAATATCCCAAGTGGTTGGCTAATACTGTCCCTGTAAAGAAGAAGAACAGACAAATTAGGGTTTTCATCGATTTCAGAGATCTTAATCGGTATTGTCCTAAAGATGATTTCCCAGTTCCGATTACAGAACTCTTAATTGATGTGACGGCTGGCTATGAAGTAATTTCTTTCATGGATGGATATTCTGGATATAATCAGATCCAAATGGCCCCAGAAGATGAGGAATATACAACCTTCAGAGCCCCTCAAGGTGTGTTTTGTTACCGGGTGATGCCCTTTGGTTTAAAGAATGCAGGTGCAACATATCAACGCGCCATGCATCGTATCTTCAAACCTCTTTTAGGGAAGTTTGTTGAATGCTATGTAGATGATTTGGTGGTTAAATACAAACAACGTTCTAATCACTTGGCTGATTTGGAAGTCATATTCCACAAGCTTCGACAACATAATTTGAAGATGAACCCCTTAAAATGTACTTTTGGGGTAACCTCAGGAAAATTCCTTGGCTTTGTTGTACGCCATCGTGGTATTGAAGTCGATCCTGAGAAGACCAAATCAATCCTTGGTATGTCACCTCCTCAGAATTTTAAAGAATTAAGAGGACTTCAAGGACACTTAGCCTATATTCGGCGTTTCATCGCTAATTTGGCAGGCAAAAGTTTACCCTTTACCAAATTATTAAAGAAAGGAGTCACTTACCAGTGGACTGAAGAATGTCAAGAAGCATTTGATGTTCTCAAGAAATACCTCTTGAGTCCACCAGTACTCATGCCACCTGTTGAGGGTAGACCGCTTATCCTCTATGTGACAGCTTTAGAGCGATCATTGGGTGCCTTTCTCGCTCAAAAGAATGATGCTGGGAATGAAAATAGTCTCTACTATCTCAGTAGAACTATGCTTGAAGTAGAAACCCGGTATTCAAGTATCGAAAAGTGCTGCCTAGAATTAATCTTTGTAGTTCAGAAACTGAGACACTACCTGCAACATCACGAGGTCCAATTGGTATCTCGTAATAATCCGCTCAAATTCATCCTTAGTCGTCCAATGCTTACAGGACATCTGGAAAGGTGGGCGGTTATTCTACAGCAATTCGACATTCAGTATGTGTCTCAAAAGGCAATTAAGGGCCAAGCTCTGGCTGATTTCCTGGCTGAACATCCTTCAGTGGAAGACACGTATTCAGATATCGAACTCCCTGATGAGGAAGTTTTCTCTATTCAAGAGAGTCCTCAAACATGGGAAATGTATTTTGATGGTGCTTCTAGAAGTCCAACAGGGAGGAAAATGGAAAATCCTAAATTTAACAAAGTTGGTTTAGGAATTGTACTCATTTCTCCAGATAAGGCAGTGTTACCTTATTCCTTTTTGTTGTGGGAAGGTGGTACCAATAATGAAGTTGAATACCAAGCTCTCATTACAGGCTTGGAATTAGCACTTCAAGCACAAGTGAATAACTTAAAGGTAAAAGGTGATTCAGACCTGGTAATTAAACAAGTCAATGGGGATTATGCCATCAGAAAAGAAGAATTAATCCCTTTGTATGATTACGTCAGAGAGTTAATGTCAGAATTCCCTTCAGAACCGACATTTTCTTATGTCCCAAGATCACAAAATGATCAAGCTGATGCACTGGCTAATATAGCCACAACTTTAGCAGATCCAAATCGGGACGAGACAACCATCTGTATTGCCCACCGTCGTGCAATTTCACCTTATGTTCAAGTCAGAACAGAGGAAATTAATGAAATTAGTCCCATTCCTGAACCGTATGGTCATACTACAGGATGGATGTCACCTATCAGGGAATACCTTCAAAATGGAACACTTCCACCTGATAGAGCCGAGAAAGAACAAATTCGGCGACGTGTGGTCAATTTTACTCTTTATGATATCCCAAACCACCTCGAGAAAATTCTCTACAAACGTGGTTTTGATGGAGTTCTCTTCAGATGTATTGATGGTGAAGAGACAATGGCTGTCATAAAAGAAGTGCATGTAGGAGTCTGTGGTGCCCACCAGTCTGGACATAGACTGTCTGATCAAATTCAAAGGCTTGGATACTTTTGGACTTCAATGATACAAGATTGTGTTAATTTTACAAAGAAGTGTCATTCATGCCAAGTATATGCCAACTTCATTCATAAACCTCCAGAGTTGCTTCATACAGCTAAATACTCATGGCCATTTTCCACATGGGGAATAGATGTGGTGGGACCTTACCCTTCAGCTACGGCCAAGCAGTTTAAGTACATTCTTACTGCTACTGATTTCTTTTCCAAATGGGCAGAGGCAGTACCTCTCAAAGAAGTCAGTTCTAAATGCATTGTTAGCTTCATCAAGTCTAACATCATTACTAGATTCGGTGTCCCTCATACCATATTGACGGACAACGACACCAACTTCTGTTCTTCTGAGGTAAAGAAATTGTATCAAGAATACAACATTAAGTCCAACCATTCATCTCGATATCATGCGGCGGCTAATGGCCAGATAGAAGCCTTCAACAAGACTCTTTCAAATATACTGCAAAAGATGGTGGATAAAGATAAGAGGTCATGGCCTGATAAAATCTTTCATGCTTTATGGGCTTATCGGACTACCACTCGCAATGCAACGCGGTCAACTCCATATTTATTGGTATATGGAACAGAAGCAGTCTTGCCAATTGAAGTTCAATTGCCCTCACTCAGAATAGCCATTTGTGATCAGTTGTCTACATATGAGAAATCCCAAAAGTGGTTGAATGAATTGGAACAGTTAGATGAGAAAAGATTGTGCACTTTGCACCACTTGGAAATCTATTAGAATCGAATAGCACGAGCTTTTAACAAAAAAGTTCGTCTTCGTTCATTCATTCAGGGAGAATTGGTATTGGTTCTCAGAGCACCAATGATACTAGGAAAGAAGCCTCCCAAGCTTGAACCAAAATGGGAAGGACCTTATTCAATACATAAAGTCTACTCCAATGGAGCGTATTCTCTAATCTCAATGGATGGAGAACACATCACGACTCCAACTAATGCCCGATTTCTAAAGAAGTATTTTGTATAAACACAAAATATTGTTCCCAGATCCAAAACAATCACATTGGTTCATATATGTCCTACAAGACACTAAACTGTATTATGTCCTATCTACATGACATTAAACTATAGAGAAGGTTCATATATGTCCTACAAGACACTAAACTGTATTATGTCCTATCTACATGACATTAAACTGTAGATAAGGTTCATATATGTCCTACAAGACACTAAAATGTATTATGTCCTATCTACATGACATTAAACTGTGTGGCACTTTCATCGTCCAGCATGACGTTAAACTGTAAAAAGTCCCCAGAACTGATATCCTCATATTGGTTCACCTTAGTCCTAGATACATGACTTTAAACTGTACAGCACCAGTTCGTCCTTGCTATATGACGTTAAACTATACAGCAATGGTCCAGTATGACTTTAAACTGCAACTTCGTCCCACATGACATTAAACTGTGAAAAAGTTCCCTAAACCGTCCAGCATGACCTTAAACTACATCATCCCTGGTCCATGTATATGACCATAAACTATTTTGCAAATCCCTTATGTCCAGCAAGACGTTAAACTGTGACGTCCTAACTACATGACGCTAAACTGTATAAAAGTCCCTCACGTCCGGAAAGACATTAAACTATATAATCATTAAAAGGTCCAGCATGACATTAAACTGCACTATCCACGGTCCATGCATATGACCTTAAACTATTCGCACTTTCGTCCGACATGACGTTAAAATGGTACACTCTTTTCTCCTTACTGCATGACAATAAACTGCACAATCCCCCTTTCGTCCAATATGACGTTAAACTGTATTGTCCCCATCATCCTAACTACATGACGCTAAACTGTACAGAAAGTCCTTGATATGTCCTACATGACATTAAAATATTATTTTGTCCCTGATACATGACACTAAACTGTGCAGCACCAATAGTCCTAACTGCAATACTTTAAACTGCATAGTCCCTTTTTTATGTCCTACATGACATTAAACTGTGCATCGTTAAGGTTGTTATTACCTCTTGTTTCTCACACCGAGTATGACTCACGTGAGCTTAGAGCGAACATCAACCATAACACTCCCTTTGGGCCAATAACCATGTGTAATTCCCAACAACATTTTTTATTAGATCATTGTCCACAAGAACAACTTGATCATTAATTCATTCTTTAATTGAACTACACAGACTTTGATCCTTGCCCTCCAGGCTGGGTATGTAGGCAACCTCCCAAGGTTCAAGCCCAAAAACAATCTCTTCACATCGGTTCACCACCATCTCATATGATGTTGATTCGTGAAACCGCCCCTGGAATCAATATCTTTACATTGATTCACTTTCATCCTAGTTATATGACGTTAAACTATACAACACTTTTGTCTGGTACGACAATAAACTACAATATTCTTTGATTTCCTCACTTGAGAGAGAACTATTATTGACATTGATTTTTCAATCATGGTTTTCATTTTCAAAAGACTACATGCATACATGGTAATGCCTAAACTTTTTATCTTAGGTTAAACCATCATTGCACTAAAGTCCCCTTTCACCCTTCACATGTACGAACCAAATTTGTACAAAGGGCATTTCTAGAACTACGTGGGCTTGATTCCCATCCTTATGGGATACGTAGGAACGTTCGAGTATCCCTCGAATCTAGCCCCAAGTCTTTTGGGCCTAACCCCAAATTTCACTTTCAATCCCTTAGCTGAAAAATCCTCATGAAAACACACACTGTGTATTCATTATTATGGTCTGAATTCAATGACCCTAAACTAAGATTTCTCATAATTTCATCCTGCACGACATTAAACTGCATTTCAAGAACTACGTATGGCTTGATTCTCATTCTTATGAGATACGTAGTGAAGTCCAAGTTTCAATTCAGGACCCAGCCACAACATGATTATGGTTTTCATTGACCTATGTATCTCTATATACATTGGACAATACCCATATTTATGTGTTATAATCCTAACCTTAAATATTTTCAGATCTTCATAACCCTTTTCATGACTTCTAATCACAAAAATGTCAAACTTCTGAGAATTCTTTTGCCTGACTATGCAGCACGTGCCCATAGGTGGCCTTGCATAAACAGTCCACATAACAGACTTGTCTGCCGAAAGATGCTATTTATTTGACCATGCAGCCAATGCCCTTAGGTGGCCCTGCATATTTCAACCCCCTAACGGGTTTTGTTAAATAATAGTAACTTCATTCTTGGGAAGAATGCCTCTTTTGTCCTTATTTGTCTTAAACGACAATATGTAGGGATCCGCAAAAAATAGCCATCCTTAACATATTTGTCCCATATCCTTTTTCATGATCTGAAAGTATTCAAGTCTATGGTTTATTCTTCTTCCCTACGTTTGGGTCAGACCTTCGTAGGAGTGATATTCATCCAGTTCTTCGATATTCTTGTTCGGAAATATCTTCTCCATATTCAAGTACCTCTTTCCATACAACAAACTCTATACTTTAGAAAATTTGAATCTCCATAAACTTTCACTGGATTTTAGCACTAGGAAAGTAAATTTCTGAGAGTTCTTTTGCCTGACTATGCAGCACGTGCCCATAGTTGGCCTTGCATAAACAGTCCATATAACAGACTTGTCAGCCGAAAGATGCTATTTATTTGACCATGCAGCCAATGCCCATAGGTGGCCCTGCATATTTCAACCCCCTAACGGGTTTTTTTAAATAATAGTAACTTCATTCTTGGAAACTACTTCTTCTAATGCCTTTTAGCTCTTTTTCATATCATTCCCCAGATTCAAATATTCTTAAGCCATAGTTTACATATTTTCTCTCATACTTGAGTATGATAATATGTTTTCAGATAAATTGTCAAGGAATTGAATCCATTTTAATCCATTTTGGTCAAATCTATTTCGACCTTAAACATTAGCCCCTTTTATGTCCGGCGTGCATGACTTTAAACTGCCCACACAAAAGACAAAGGAACTCTGAATAAAAGTCAAGTTCCAGCTCACTAAATATACATTTTTTGTATGATTTAGGAAATATTGAGCAATTAAAAGGTTCAAAGTTTGTAGGATTATTTGTAATAATCCTAGTAAAAATCAAACCATACTTACTGGGCCCATTGGCTTAAGTAAATTTGAAGCAGGTAGTGAAAAGAATGCAGGTACAAATGATTGAAGACAAAAGTGTTTTTCATTGATACACAAGAGTTAGAAGGACATCCACAGACTGGAGTCTCTTCTCTTTTTCAAGAATTACAAGAGGCTTTCAACATAACACTTCATTTGATTTACGGCATCCCGAGCTTCATTAGAAACCACCTGGAATTCATTCATTCAACTGGATACAATAAGAGATCCAGTGATACCAACTCTTCTTGGAACGATTGTAAAAGGATGTTCTTGAGTGCGGTTTGAGAAAATTTTCTGCTGATCAAACAGTGACTCTGTTTCTGTCCAAGAGACTTGGAAGATGGAAACATGGATTTGAGATTGGAGCATTGGAAGTAAAGAGCCATTTGGAGAGAGTACTCTTTTCAGATATTTCTCTAATACCATGTTTGTCTTCTCTCCACCAACCATTAGTGGAAAACATTTCAGCCCATGGGTTTGCCATTTTCATATCTGCAAAGAAATGACATGGAGGAAGAATTTGAAAGTTCACACCATTGTTGTTACTCTTAATGCACAGCATAATCAAAATAGAGAAGTAGCAGTGCAGCTGCATCTCAGGTGTATAATTGTTTGCATTTGGAACATTGACTCCTTGCAGATGACCATGACCACACAGAGATAGGTAGATACTCTGTAGGAAATTAAGATGATATTTCTTCAAGTACTTATCCAAATCTGGGAAAGTGTTGTCACAGATATCATAGTAATCATGGCCAATAATGTTCATCATGTCATCAATCCGCTTGCTAGCCAGTTCATCAGCTGTTCCGATTCCCTTAGGAGCCATTGAATCTGCACAAAAATTTGAACAAATTTAACTCTTAAATGGGTTTATTTTTCATAATTTTTTGAAAGAATTCGGAAAAAATGGCCAAGGCATTAAGTCGCGCAAATCTAGACAATGGCGCGCAAGTATTTCGTGTGCCGCGCTAGTTTTTGATGCGCAAGTATAAACCGCACAAGTACGAATACCTTTACAGGAGCATGACAGCGAGGGAACAGTGGAAAAGAGACTTGCGCGGCTTAGGTGACCTGCGCGGCGAGAGCTCGAGAAGGTATGAAGTCCAGAAATCCGGATACTTGTACGGAGGTGAAGCCATGTATTTATAGGCCAGGAAGCCTATCTGCGCGCCGTACCCAGAGTGATTAAGGCTTGCGTGACGCAAACTTGCGCGCCGCCCTCTGCGCACTAAACACTTGCGCGCCCCCCCTTTTCCTTTGAATGGATTCGATTTCCTCAGAGTCAAATCCTCATTTCTCTCTAGATCCAACTCTGAGGGGGGACTTTTTTTGACGCTCCTTTCGTCACAGAATCTAAAGATCGGAAAAGGGAATATCTGAGCTCAAAGTGATTCAACCTTTGAAGAAAACATAAAAAATCGACAAAGGCATGAACAAAGGATCAACAGAAACTGCACCGCGCAAGTTATATCACTGTCGCGCAAGTACACTTGCGCGACGCTCTGGGTCGCGCAAGTGATTTGCAAGACCTAAGTGGTAACCGCCCGGTAACCGCCCGGGGTCTTCTCCTGCCTATAAATAGACCATGTGGGCCCCCCATTCGGGGATCGGTTTTTTCCAGAAACTCGGATTGAAGCCCCCGACGCCCAAGTCTCTTCTCAAAGCTTCTGGAACACTTCTAAGGTAATTTCTTACCTAGAACGAAAGATCCAAAGAGAATAAGGAAGGCCTAAGTGTTGAAACTTATCAGACACTTGCGCGCCGACTTATTTCTTTCAATATAACTTGCGCGTCCCTTTTTCTGGAAGAACCTCAAGAGGATTCTAAAGGGTTTAAAAAAGAGTCGCTCAAGTATTTCAATGCTGGTTGAAAATCGCGCAGGTACACCATGTGTCTCGTAGGTATACCTGCGCGACCAATACTTGCGCTCCCACGGAAGACTTGCGTGCCTTTATAGACTTGCGCGCCCCTATCTTTTTGGGTTCCCATCTTTCCCATTTTAACCCTCTTAAGCCATTTCACCTTTCCTTTTCAAGATTCAGTCTTCAAGATACTCTTCAAAGCCATTTATGGCATGATTTCTGGATTTTACTTCCTTATCTGAAAGGAATTCTGTGGAATATCTCTCAAAACCTAGTGATTTAAATATCCTTATGTCACTAATTATGGAGAGTTCATTCATTTAACCTCATCCTTTAAGATGAGAGAATCCTTTAAACTTGGGCATCCTTCTTTAGGAGTAATCCCCAAATTCTTAAAGTTCCCAAACTTGGGCATCCTCCTCAGGAGTAAGCCCCAAACCTTAATCCCTAACCTGGGTCTCCTTTTCCGGAATAAGACTCAGTCATAATCTTGGGCTTCCTTTTCAGGAGTAAGCCCCAAGTCCCCTAACCTGGGCCACCTTTTTAGGAGTAAGTCCCAGTCATAATCTTGGGTTTCCTTTTCAGGAGTAAACCCCTAGCCCCCTTAAATTTCTCTTAACCAGTCCTAATTTACCCTTGATTTGGGTTTCCTTTTCAGGAGTAAAACCCAATCATAAGTCCCCTCCTAACTTGGGCATCCTCCTTAGGAGTAAGCCCCAAGATTATAGTATTCAAATCTCCATGAAGCACATATAACTTTATGGACCCTGTTCATGGATTTTCTCCCTAAAAGTAAATCCTAAACCTTCATCTATCTGGGCAGTCATACATACATAAGCCCCAAACAAATTCTTATGATTGCATCTTTCATGGCACAATTGTCTAATTTTTACCAATACCTCTTGTTTCTCACACCGAGCATGACTCATGTGAGCTTAGAGTGTAAAAGTAATTATGACATTCTTCTTTGAGCCATCAATCATAAACATCATACTCCATTACTCGAACTAAATGGGTTCTGATTTCTTTTCCAAAACAAAGGATACGTAGGTAGCCCATTTTTTGGGTTCGATCCCAACTTTGAAATAATCCCTGTCCTTTTGAATGACGATAAACTTCAAGTGCCCCACTGAGTGGCTTTAAAACCAGCCTGGTCATCATAATGACCAAGAGACTTTTATATAAATGTTTTGAAGGATACCATTGACCAAGAATCTCTAAACAGATATAGATGATTCTCTATTGATGAAGAACCTCGAATACATATAAAAGATTCTCTAAATTTCTTGCATATTTAATCATTGATTGTTAAAACTAAAGGAAAGCGCATTTTATACTTGGTAATGTAATAAGGATTCACGAACATAACTTAAATCTATAAAGAGTGTCCCGGAGTAGACAATAATTCCCCTCAAAAAGGTGTGATGAGTCTGACCTCCCATCCTCTCGACCAATGCAAATTCCTAAGCCTCATCAGTCCACAAGCTAATGAGCGCCTACCTTTGGAAAGTAGGTCCAAATGGATGTGGAATCATTGGATGTTTCCGGTTCTACGAACAAACCCACTAGAAACCGATCAGAATGTTTGAATCTCCCGTCCAGGAGGTCATCCCCGAAAATCCGTGAGGAAACAACCGCTTTGAGGACGTTGTAAGAAACCCTCTCATCAACCACATGGAAGATCAGCTCACCATGGCGCACATTAATTAAAACCTTCCCAGTTCCCAGAAAGGGTCTTCCAAAAATCAAAGATGCCACTTTGGCATTCTTCCTTGTCTATGATAATAAAATCTGCTGATAGAATTAATTTCCCCACATTGACCAACATATTTTCCAACATCTACATAGGGTATTTAATAGAACATTCAGCCAGATAGAGTGCCACTTGGGTTGGTTTGAGATCATTCAGCCCTAACAGCTTGAATACTTCAAAGGGAACTAAATTAACATTCGCCCCCAAATCACAAAGGGATTTTCCAAACATGCAAGGTCTGATAATTCTTGGGATAGAAAAGCTTCCCAGATCATGGAGCATAAGAGGAAGAGTTTGTTGGACTACCGCTGAGCATTCCTTAGTAAAGGTAATGGTTCTAAAGTCTTCAATATTCCTTTTATTTGAAAGGATATATTTCAAGATCTTCGTATATGTGGGAATTTGAACTAATGCCTCTACAAAGGGAATGTTGATCTGAAGCTTCTTGAAGACTTCCACGAACATGGAAAATTGCTGGTCAGCTTCTGTTGTTTTATCCATGCTAGAAATGGTAAGGGAGTTTTATATGGTATAACCACTTCTTTGACATTATATTGTGGGAATTCCAGTTCTTTATCCAACTCATTTTTTGTGGAATATTCCTCAGCTATAACTTCTCCACCTGAGGAGAATGCGGACTGCTTTGATGGTGTAGCACCCTGACTCATAGTTACCTTCGACGTCAACTCCTTCCCGATATGTAAAATAATATCATTAGCCCCCTCCCTTGGATTTTTCTCAATATTGGCCGGTAGGGTACTGGGATATCTATGAGAGTGATGATTGGAAAGCTTCCCAATCTTGTTCTCGACGCTTCTAATTGAAACCTCTTGGTTTTGAAATCTTGTTTCATTAGTAGTCATATATTTAGACATCATTTCTACTAGCCTTGAGGGAGGTTCCTTCTATTGTTGTTGGGATAATTTTTGGGGAGGTGGTTATTGCAATGGTTGAAAAGGACGATGGTTCTGATACCCTTTCTAGTGATATGCTCCTTGCTGAAATTGGTTACCCTGTTGATGCCTCAGATACGAAGTCTAAAACTATTGTTGACCGTAACCAGGTGGTCTTTGTGGTTAGGGTTGATGATTTTGATGTTGCTACCCCAACCTATATTTTGAGTCATTTTCCAGCCCCCATTTTGGTATTAAAGGTAGTTGTTGGGTCCTTTGTTCTATGAAAGATTATTTACCTCACTAGTAGAGGCACCCACACTTTCCCCTGGGCACTCGACCAAAGCATATTTGTCACCACAATCACTACATGATGGTTGACTAACGGCTTGAACATGAGATGGATGTTTTAGATTCAAAGCATAAATCTTCTTTGAGATGTCATCGAGTTGATCCACAAGCATTGTGGTGTCATCTATATTATGCATGCCCCATTTCAGAGTGCCCCGTTCAAAATTCCACTGAAAACTATTGCCTGACATGTCTTACTAGAATACAAAAAGTACTAGAGGGGTCTTCCTCATGATGATTCGTCAAGCAGCTGCATCAAACACAATATTTTTATTAGTTTTTAGACCTCCATAGAATGTCTGGACATGCATCCACAATGGCAGTCTGTGGTGTGGTCATTTCCTTAGAATCTCCATAAATTGTTCCCATGACTCATATAAAGAATCTGAGTCATGCTGTTGGATGTTATGGATTTCATTCCTTAAGGTGACAGTCTTAAAGGGAGGGAAGTATTTCTATAAAAAGGCTTGGGCCAATACCTCATAGGTAAGAGTTGATCTCAGAGGTAACCCCTTGATCTAGTCCTACACCATATCCCTTAAGGAGAGGGGAAATATCCAAAGGCGGATTTCACCCTCTAACACTTGGTGGTACCAGAATGTTTCACATATCTCAAAAAAGTTGGTTAGGTGATAATTAGGGTCTTCACATTGAAATTCATCGAACTGAACTGTATTTTGAATTAACTACATTATCACCGGCATGATCTCAAAATGTAGGGCCTGCACCAGTGGTATTACTATTCTAGTGTTCGCTCCCTGAATGCAGGGTAATACAAATTCCAAAAGAGTATGGCATGGAAGCATAGGTTCATGTGGTTCATGGGGATTTAACTACAGTTACCCTAGAGGATAATAAACCTATTGATTCTAAGGCGTATAAGGATTGCTGCTCCCATGGAATATATTTCTTCGGCTGTGGATACCTAAACCCCGGAATAAATAGATCTGGTGGGCTTTGTTTGTTCCTTGACAGGTATTCCATGTAAGCCCCTAGTGGATTTGGATGTTG
The DNA here is from genome assembly GCA_963277665.1 of Viscum album. Classification (NCBI taxonomy): domain Eukaryota; kingdom Viridiplantae; phylum Streptophyta; class Magnoliopsida; order Santalales; family Viscaceae; genus Viscum; species Viscum album. The sequence goes on from OY728161.1 coordinate 694,430,611, forward strand.
CACTTCCTCGACACCTAGTGGTAGATTTCCTTCAATAATGAATGGCTGCCGAACTTGTTGGATAGCCCCGACTCTTCCTCCTAATGCGCCACGAGATCATTTGTGTTGTGATCACCAATATGTTTATGACGTCTCATGGACAATGTTCTTTTGATTTTTGGATCTATCCGGTGTATCTCCATTGACTTAATAATCTAGGAATTAGTGACCCAGCCACTCATACACAAATGGGCCTTCGCTACACAAACAACACACCCAATGTAAAAGGGAAAATAAATAATGAAAAATATAAATGGGGGGAAAAATAGTTATTATAAATTTTTAATTTTTTCTTTCAATCAATGACTCCAATTAAATTAAAAATAATAATCACTTCCCCGAAAATGATGCCAAAATATGGTGTGTCATTTGTCTGAGGTTTTTCTTTTATCACAAAATTAATTTCTCTAACTTGTAACTAGCATAGTGTGTAATTACGGGCTTAGTCGAGAGGGAAACCATGTTGGAATTTATGTCTCTTGATTTGAAATTTCTCAATTGAAGATGCTAAATCTTATTATGATTTGTTGGTTCATAATGGTGGATCTTTAATGAGAAATAATTTGTTGGCCTTATCTAACTCACTAAGATTTAACTTCAAAATCAAAGATTACTTAAAATTGTATTTTAAAGGATAATGATAAAAATGTTTCAGGGATGGATATTTATATGGGACATTAAAAATTATTCCCTATTGTGTTTTTTTGTTCATAATAACCCACATATCTTGATTTCATTTGTGTCAGAACTCCCTTGGTCTGGTGAGTTTTGATTATGTTGGTAGAAATCAATCCCTTTGTCTGGAAATTGATTTCTACTAACTCTTAATTTTGGAACCGCCCTCTAAAAACAACAAGTATATCCAATGGTCAGGGATATCCTTGTCATAGTTTTCCCAAATATTCATGGAAACTCTATTATAGGAATGATATGGTGTTTCTAGAGAAATAATAAACAGATGTTGGGAGATTTAGGTGAGAGACGATGAAAAAATAGAAGAATATAGATACCTGTTCTAATGAAACCACATTTATTCTATCCCCAACATAGAGGGGGGGGGTGGGAGGTTAGCTATTAATGATAAAATGTATAATAAACTTACTAAAATTCATTAGAGAGTACATTACAATAGAAAATAGAAGAAACAGAAGCACACCAAAAATATAGTGACCAAGTGCTCTAAAAACATCCTCTCAAAAAATCATAGTTCCCATCCGCACTCTTCTCCTCTCTCAAATACTCTCCTTATCAAGGCTCACCCCAGGTACTTCTTAGTCAAAAGGAGAATTTTCTAGTTGTATAAAAGCAGGTATAAAGGGGAACCCTTTTTCAATGATTAGAAGAAAAGTGGAAATGCTAAAAGGTGATAGTTGCAGTGGTCTGCTCAGTTTTGGGTGAACGGTTTGGTAGCTCATGTGCCAAACATGTAGAGGTCTCTATCTCAAATTCATAATGCCAAACAATTATCTGGGATGGGACACATGTTTTGGGTAAGCCGTGTGTCAACTTTGCTAGTGTCTGTGTCCATACGTGAATGTCTCCTATGGTTTCTCTGAAGGTTCGCACGGGTTGGGTAAGTCGTACGCCAACTCTGAAAATGTATTTGTCCATATGTGAATGTCTCTTAGAGATTCCCTAAAGGTCTGCATAGTTTTTGGTAAGTTTTGTGCCAACCATGTGGACCTATCTATCAATGAAATATTCTCCCGCATAGTTTGAGCACGGTTTGGATAACCGTGCCTCTGTCATGAAAGTTTCCTTTCTCTTTGAAATTCCTGAAATCGCCCATCCTTCATGTCTTGGTGCTTGATCCAGGTGACTCCAATCTTTCATAGTCTAGGGAAAAGGGTCCAAAAGCCTCAAATTCCCTTCTGAATTTCCAAATTTCCTAGAATTCCTTCTTCGTCCGCTAGTGATTGAAAAACCTATTATAGAACAACAAACATGTGAAATCCATGCAAAAACCATTCATAAAAACCATTTGAATGATATTAAACCATGTGTAAATGCTTTATTCACAATGGTATATCAATGTTCCATGAATTATTTTCATTAACTATAAACCAAATAATAACATCATACCCTAAATAATTGAAATTTAAGACTCACATTTAGTAATTTAATAACTTTTGGCACAATGCTTTATTTGATCCACCAAATATTATATTGTTATCATACACCATCACCATAATATTATGATTACTAAATTTTTTTAAATTTATACTATAATCAACTCTACCATAGTAAAATCTAATCCTCTTCATGTATTCCTCTTGTATCATATACTAATCTCTTGGTGCTCGCTTTATCCCATAACAATCCTACTTTACCTATATGACTTTTTTCTCATCTTTCTGCACAAGAAAACTATCATTCAATTTAATACCCACTTATTCCTCTATAACTCCATTCATAAAATGTTTATTTGAAAGAATTTGTAAATTTTAATCTTCCTTTCACTATTGTGGATAATAATAGAAAAATTGTCTCTAGCACAACAAAAAGTAAAATTTTCATTTCAAAACATTTTCCCCAACCAGGGTGTATCCATTACACAAAAAATATGACTTTATTTCAAATAAAAATATCATCTCAATTTTTTAGAGGGACAATTTGGTCTTGATGATATTGTTATCTATTGGCCTACAAAATCTCTAACTTATGTTTCTTTTCAATTTTGAAATTTTATTCATTCATCGCCTGAACATATTTGTCATATCATAAAGATGTTTATAAAAATTTTCATCTACATGTGATATTCAAGATGTTTACTATTGAGACTACATTATCGTCATCTACAATGGATCTGGTTGGTCACTGATTATGTTATGTCTAAAGAGTTCTTCCAATATTTTATACTCCATACAGATTTAGGTCCAAATTCATCATGATCCTAAAACAAATTTCATTTAGAATCCCCCTTAGGATCTTTCACTCCCTCTACGATAGTCATCTTTTAATCACTATCCTCAATATATTGTTCACTAATTTTTTGAAGTTTCTTATCATTAACCACAACAAAAACTATTATTTATATTCAAAAACATTTCTAACCCCTTATTATATAATTTATATGATTTAATTTTATTAATGAATACAATAAATAATACTTCATCTCAGATGTGTTCAAAATACCTATGTTCCTCTTTATTAATAATGAATAACATACTTCTAAAGACACAAAATTACTTACATGATAGTTTTTTTTATTAAAAAACGCAAATGATGTATTCATTTTAATCAGACACAACAACGATCTTTATAAATATAGAATAATTATGAATCCACTTCATTCCAAAATATCTCTATTTGGTCTTTCTCAATAATTAATATTCTGACCATGTTGTTTATGATCATGTTTCTCCACTGAAACACAAATTTTTTCTAATGAGGTCTCACTAAATAGACTTGGTTCTTTATCTCATGTTTTTTAGATAATATAACACCTTTCTATATATAAACTTAATATAATTGTTGGTTTCAAAATTTATAATTTTTTTTCAATGAATCCTTTCAACCACACACAAATATTATATTATGATACAGAACACCACAAACTTGTCGAGATGAAGAATGTCCATTCCATTCTATTATAACCAATAGTGAACATGACATAATATCATTTACCATCAATTGTCCTTAGAGAGATAGTTCCACACAAATTGAAATCATAATCTACATTGATAGATTTTACATTTTTGGCTCTCCAAACATCTATTACCTCAAGATCAGCTTCTAATTAAACCCAATGATCAAATATTTCCTATAAATTTTTTTCAGCATTTTCTTTCTATTCCCTTGTCTAGGAATTTACTATAACTTTTACAATAGTATTATTTCTATTGTATTTCAATTTCTCTTTTTATTTTATATAAATTTATTTTCAACTAATATTTTCCCATTAAATGAGTTTCTCATTCTTAAATAATTTTCATTTAGTGATTTTACTACATTTTAAATTGCCTGAATATGTATTAATGGAATTTAATTATCATCCTCATCCTTATCTTGAAACAATATATGGAATTTCTTAGTAAGGTACCCAATATTTCTAAATCGAAATAATGTATGTGGAGGTCTCCCATTAAAATTTTATTTTCCCTTTTAAATATTTGAGGATAATAATGCCCTAAATTCATCCACTTTTTCTACTTAATAGAAATCATATTTGGTGAGGTTATTTATGGAATTTATTTACACCTCCTCAAACTTCCTATTTTCTCAGCCAAATTATTATCATTTTACATCTCATATTAAACAATATTACTATGAAAAATATCCAATTTCCACTCCTTTGGATCATTATACATAAGCCCATTGACATTGATATAAAAATGGGGTGGAAATTTTAGACAGATACATTTTAAAATTATCAAATCATTGAAAATTAATCCAATATCATTCATATCCTCTATAATAACATTCACCTGATCAAATAATGCATCAATAGATTTTTTGGGATGAATCCTTATGTCCTCATAATTTTTCCCAAAAACATGAAACATATCTTCTCAAGATTTTCAATCCCCTTCATAGGTATTAAACAGAATTTCCCACTTGGAATGCGTGGAATTTCTTTACATTATATTCATATTGATTGTGCTGGATATAGATCCCCCTAAAACATTGGTTCCTCTAGCATGTACATATAATTCTATACATTAATCATATGCTAAATACTCAGTATCCAAACTGAATGAGATCTCATGCACTGAAGCTATTTACACATCCATACATAAACATCATATGTTGTGATCAAATTAATTATTTTTTAGTTGGATATTTTTCCCCTTAAACATTGGAATCCCATTGTGATTATAGACTTCCATGACTTCAACTATAATAGGAAAAATAAATTTCACCCTTCACTATGATAAAAATTATTTCCCACACTTGGTTAAATACCTTGAGGGGTGGGGGTGAATGAATATATAAAAGATTAAACTTATTTTTTATTTTGTTCTTGTATAACCATTAAACAATAAACTCTTCTTTTACCTTCCCAAAGTAACGTATGAGTAAAAATGAAAATATGAATGAGAATTTTTTTTTTTCACTTAGTTCACCATTATTATGAATAGTATAAGGAGAATATAAATAAAATGAATGGATGTAAAAATGAACTATAGTTCACTACTGTTACAATTTTCTGTGTAGATTCGCTATCCTTTCTGGTTCAGTACTCGACACTTTGAAAGCTCACAGATATATCAATCGACGTACGCTTACAAATCCTCCAAAAAATTCTTTCCCAGATTTCTTAATTCAATGTTGTTTAAACACTATTTAATTTATCATGAATCTCAAAATTCATAAACAAATATGAATATAAATTTTCCATATAATTTCAATGCTATTCATTTTTATTCATAAAACTTTCAATTTCATACAAAATTTTCCAAAATTTCAAGTAACAATAATTTTTTTTGAATCTTATTGGTTTTTCATAGAACTTTTAACATTAATGAAATTTTTATTTTTTCATAGAATAAAGAAATTTCCTAAAAATATTGGTCATTCATAGAAATTATAAATTTAATGGATCTTTTTTATTGTTATCAAACTCAATTGGAAAAACCCAATTGATGGTAAATCTATGCTAGGTTTGAATTATTCATTAATAATTTGTGAATATAATAAAAAAATTTGTTTTATTTATTATGATTTTACAGTTGTTTCTAATGTTATAGACATGTTAAATATGTGTTTGGATATTGAAAATAATTTTTACAAATATTGAATGAAATATTGATATGGAATTTATGATTGAATTCCAAAAAAACGAAGAGATTGGAAATATAGAAGATGAGATTTGTGTCTCGGAATTTGATGGTGAGAATTATATCGAATAGAATTATATTTTGGCATAAATTTTTTTTATTGAAAATTATTATCCCCTAAGGGCTATCTATAAGACCCTAATCAAATTCTTACATGGTCTAGTAGATCATCCACTGATAGAATCAATGTTGCAGGCGAATAAATTCTATAGGGCTTATACACTAGGCACACACATATAAGAACAAGATCTCACACCATGGGATAGAAATGTAAGAAGGTTATTAAGGGAATCAAAATAATACCCCAATAATATAAATTTTATATAAAATAACACACTTTTTTGTATTTTTCACAGGTTGGATGGAGTTTTATATGATGTTGTATCCAAAGATGTGAAATATTTTCCCCCACCATTAAAACATTTTCATTGAATAATGGATATTCAATCCAATTAGTCTATATAAATTGATAAAGTTAATCATTCATATTAATAGTTCTATATTTAAATGAATCAATTTATGTTGATATTTATTCCTTTCATGATGTATAATGATTAAAAATATTATTCAATTTACATGGATATAATATTTATCTTATATGACTTTATAGGGAGTATTTAAAATCATTCATGAGTTTGTTATATCCTTAAAATGATGAAATGAGGTTGTAAACATGTTCTTTCATAGAGTAAAATAGTCTATCTGAAGTTCAGTGAAGGTTCACAGGATGGTATTATGATTTCTTATGGCGGTGTAGTGGAAAAAGATAAGAATATTTGAAAGTAATTAAATATATTTTAGTGAATAGGAGTTTATGATTTACTAATACTATATAAGTGAATCACACATGCTATATAGATATGAGTAGGTAAAAATATGTCATGCATATAGAGTTTGAAGTGTTGGAATATATTTTTAGATTTTATACAAAAAATACCCCAATCTGTTTTTATCTGCAATATAGATATGAACAATTAACAAGTGTAATAAGATAGCGTGAGAGACTAAAAGAAATACTTGAGAGTCCACTATATTCACATGAGGCATCCATGGGATGTTTGTGTTGTCCTTTAAAAATCCTTCTTGACCACATGAAGACCAAATGAGTTCCACAAACTTGTGATTGCATAAAACACATTCGTTAAGATCCACAAAGTACATATGGATTGATCCATGAGTAGTGAGCTATGCAAGGTGTTATTTGTTGTGATCTTGTTTGTGTGAGGAAATTACTAAGACAATATGATATTTTTAGTGGAAATATTTTTGATGTACATGCATGTAATAATATTCATTGATGAGGTTATCTAAAACAATTTTTTGAGCTTTAGGTTTCATGTGGATGTTTTGAGGAAGAGTCCATGTACGTTTATTTTTTAAATCTCAAGGGAAGAAATTATGCATAAACAATGAGTATCACATAATTGTAAGGGTTTTTAATCAAAAGAGAATACAATTTTTTTCAAAGATGTTGAGATGAGGCAATGTAAGGAAGATGAAGTGAATATACATGATTTATTCTTTCACTTTCATGATGTAATCCATATGTAATAGAAAATCATGAGGAAGTATATTGAAGATAAAACGTAAAGACAATGAATGATTAATTTAATGTGAATATATGATGATAAAACTATGATAATTTTTTAATTTTAATTATTACATGAATAAAATGATTGAGGTTTGGATTATTCGTTGATAGAATATGTTTTTCATATACCTGAGCATATGAAATTTTAAGGCTGAAGCCAGACAATGTAATAATCCAAACAAAAAATTAATAACCTAGTATTCAATGAGTAGACATGGTATTTATCATTTTAAAAATCAATGACTAAGGGGAAATATCAGGCCATTTATAATAAATTGATAAATATTTAGAAGTTATACATGAGAATATCATGTGATCTAGTTTGTTAATTGAAGAACATTTTATCTCAAGGAATTATATAATCTATAAAAATTTAAAAAAGATCCTTCCTATTGATGGATCATATTTTTAGGGGATGTAATGACCCTAGTGGGATTTTGGAGTAGGATAAGACACAATTGTAGTTTTTGGATACCTGATATAGTTAGGAAGTTGTGGTCTCTTTTGAGACTCTATAGTAAAAAAATTAGAACATGATAATGATTGGAATGGGACGTTCCTTGGCTATTACCACCTATTTATTTTAAAGAATCCACAATTGGGGGGTAATAACTAGTTTCAACAAGGGGAGTGTATTTTGACTTAACATTATAAATACTATGTGTTGATATTTATTTATATTTACTATTGTATGTGGTATAAATGTTATTGTGAATTTTAAAGGTCCAATCATCATAATAGGTGGAATATGATTTAATTAAAATGGGGAAAATACAAAATAAAATAATTCAGTAAAACATGTAACACCTAATGAATACACCTCTAATTATAACTAAATGATCCACCGATCACATAAATTAGTATCTAAGGGAAGGTTACACCTTTGTTTGGATATATTTTATTGTATAAGTTGTTAACATCAAAAAATATTTTATGTTCAGAATATAATTTAAAGAATATTTATAAGGTCTTTTGATGAAAAATAATCCATCTATTCATTGTCTAATTTTTTTTATGTTTTAGTAATAACTTATAAAAGCAAGAATAAAATATTGGAAAACAAGATAAATAAGGACTCAAAGACACAAGATGATCAACTACTAGGTGAAGTCACTCAATGTTATAATTGTTCAATGAAATCATTTTGTTATATTTGTAATGAATCAAGTTCAAGATATAATGAAAATGCATCATATAATAAAATCATATAGAATTTAAAAAATAGTCCCAAATAAGTGGTTAATAGTATAGTTAGGGGCTTGAAGGAGCTTCTTGATTAAAAATAAAAAATGAACGAGAAAGATGATGTAATGGAAGAAGTATTAGATACAAATTTTTTGAACTAAAACACACTATTTAAACTTAATAGAGTCAAGGAAGATAATATGATGTTATATAAAGAAACAGTCACAATGAATGAAGAACCAAAACTAAAATCTACCTGACTTTTCAATAGAAATATTTCATTAATTTTAAAAATAATTGAAAATGAGTTTGAGTGAGTTGGTTGTAATAAAAATTATTTTTATAGATTTTATCCATGAAGTGTAAAAATCAACATAATACTTCGAGGAATGTCAAATATGATCAAAAAGAGATTAAATAAAAAATAATTAACGATACCGATAATTTTTACTAAAGGAAAATAAGGTGCATGAAGATAATATTCAGAAGATAAATATTCATTGAAAAGAAATATTGATGTCAATTAATGATGATATTATCTTTCCCAACATAAAGTGTATCAAAATACAATCTATAATAAAAAATCTATAAGAGACACATATAGAGTATTCTTGAGCTAGTGCCAAAAGACAGGCTTCCAAGAATACATGAAATAAGAGCAATATTTACAAAGAATATCAACCTAGTGGAAAGAATATACTGATATTATCTAAAGATAAATATACTGTTGGATCATTGAACAATTTATCCCTATTCATGATAATTTTTTTCATACAAATTTTATTTTGTGGACTAGTGAAGATTCAACCTTAAAATCTAGAAAAATATCCACTAAGAAAAATTCTCAAGAATCAAATATATCATCAATTATGGATGCGAATAAGTTTATGATTTACTATTTATTAGGGAAATTAAAAAATACGAACTAAGTTTTTTTTAAAAACAATATGGTGTCAAAAGCAGTAAAAATGATTCATAGAAGAAGAAATAAATATTTTTTTGGTTACTTTTGGCACTATTGTATGTCTGGGAATCAAGACAACGACTATTTATACAATTTTTCATTATATTATAATTACATAAGACCTATATTTAGGTCGATAAAATCTTATCAAATATTCAGAAATCATCTATTAATGTAATAATAAGACCCAAAAAAGGTAAATAAATATAAAAATAAGATGATATGCCTTACTTTGGATGTGAGAAAAAAGAAAATTCTTATTAAGAAAATAACTCTCATGAATTTATTAAAGAATAATTTTATCTATGTGACACTAATTAAAATATTCGTAAATTATGATAGGAAATGTTACATCATGGACCATTGTGAATTTACCATTAACATTTGTGCTAAGAGAAGAAATATATAATCAATGAAATAATCAATCTAGATATACAAAAATTGATTTGATGAATGGAATTTATGCTGAAAAACATGAAATGTTTCCAAAATGGGTAACTTGATGAGTGTTAGATAGGAATGTGAAAGGTGTAACATGTATATGAATTTATCTAAAAATGATTGACATGGATACCTGTACAAGAAGAGTTCTTTTAGGAGAAAAGAAATTCACATTTGATTTCTTGGGATTAACATTGATTTATAAGAAATGAGTCTATTAAAAAAAATGAATGAGCATGTTCCTTTACAATGATTTAACATATGTAGAGAATAGTTGGATGAGGCTTGGAAGAAGACACATGAAAATAAAATTGAACGTGCCTTGCTAGTAATTGAGAAGACTTATATTCCAAAAAAGAAGATAACTGAGTTGAGAAGAAAAAATAATCCATATTTCTCTAAATAAAGATAATTAAATAACTACCTTATTCCCTTATATGTTTTATTTTTTGTATAAGAAATTGAAGGAGAAAGAGGTATTTTGGGTTATACCAGAATTTGGTAAAATCAATAAACATATTATAACTATAAATTTATCCAGACCTGAGTATTATTACAATCATGATTCCTATTTTCAACATTTTAATTATTTTAGAAATATTGTTGGAGTTTATTCTTGAAGAAAATAAATCATTAGGAAAATGTATTAAGTAAATTTCTTATGAGAGAGCATAGAAGAACATACACCAGATATCTATAGTTATTTTGATATCTTATGAATATATAATGTACTGTTGCAGCTGGAACTATTCACCTTGGGAAACCGGTTTGGGCTTGGAGTCCTTAAGGCCTCCAGGTCACCCATGGCCTTTAGGCCAGTAAGGCTTTTGGGCCACCTCATGGCCTTCCTGCCACCTCAATACCCTCAGGGCCACCTGATTTGTAGTTGCACAGATTGATTTTATAAGAAACCACTTCAGAGGAGAAAAGAGCAGGGCACATCCACCAGAGTAGGGCTAAATGGACTATGGAAGAATTAGAGGGTATGTGATATTCCATTGGTACTGCACCTATGCACCCCTAAATATTGAAATTCTAGCCAAACAGTCCTGAAATTGTGGAGAGCTGATAAAGATGCAGATGATGGGGAGGAGAAGTTTCAAGTAGTCATAGTCTGTATGATTTCCTTTAGACCTATGGGTCATTTAATGTCTCCAAGCCTACGAGAAATGTAATTCTGAAGCCTACGAGCCTTGTATGGGTTATCCCTCATCCCTTGAAATGGGGGTTATTAGAAAATAAATAAAAATTAAGGCCTTTAGTCCATTCCGTCAATTAATGAAAACATTGATGGTAAAATTGACAACTCTATTTTTCTACAATGATAATTCATCGCACAGACTTATTTTTGGTTAATTTTATCTATTTTCTATTTTAATTAATATTATATCCTTATCCAGAGTAAGTCTTGATATAATTTCTATAAGTGGAGACTATTTTTTTTGTTAAAAATTTTGTGATGGAGTAGAGAAGATCCTTCCATTTTTGTGACTCTCAATTTATTTTAAATGAGGGGGATACGATTGCATTGATTTTAGAATTGAAATGGATATTGCTAAAAAAATCCAAATGGGGAGATTGAATAACCCAACTGAATTAAAGAATTGTATTATAGAATTTCAATTATATATGTTTCAAAGATACAAATTCAATGTGTTTTATTTTTTACAATTTTAGATATGATGAATATTTTTAGGAATTGTGTAAGTGGTGTTATGAAATTTCATAGTTTTTTAAAAAAAAATATTAAAGTGAATATTCATAATTAATTTATGATTTAATTCAAAAAAAACTTGATATTATAAAATTAAGAGTTTATAATTGTTCATTTATATTTTATGTTTATAATTATTTGCAAGGGAATTATATTTTTTATAAACAAATTTTCCATTAAAAAAATATGATCAATAGTATAACAAACAAACCTAGGCTTCCAATGAGCCCTAATCTCAACCCAACCCACCACAAAACCCCAATAGAATTCCCAATCCCCAAAGGCTACCAATCAGTGGCTAGAAATGACAAGAATTTATTTTGGAATGATTCTCCCAATGGAGATATAAAATCAATGAAGAATAAATAATTATAATATTAAAAAAATAAACAATCTATATAGGTCATAACTAACTAAATTAATCCAACCCATTTTCAAAAATATAAAAATCATCAATAAATAGAAAGATATAAAAGGTATATATATATAACTATAATTAAAAATATTTTACCGATAATCCAACTCGATGTAAGCTTGAAACCACATCCATGCATCCGCTAATTACTCACTATTACACATCTCACCCCATTTCGGCCTCAATGAAAGATGGATAAATCCAACTGAAAACCTGTTACTCAATATATATAAGAGTGGTCTAAAATTTTAGTAAGTCACAAAAACATACCAAAGAAATGAAATATATTTCATAAGGAAATTCATCAGTTCTAGTTTAAAAATAATGTTTGAATGTAATATTTTCATTTATAATTTATAGAAACTAAGTAAAATCTAAAATCATCTTTCAAGAAATTCAATTTATTCTTATCAATTTTAAAACAATGAATTGAAACAATTTACTCCTTCAAAATCTGTTTGAACCCCAAACTCTTTCTTAAATTTATAAAAAATAATCGACTTGGTTTATTTAATTGAAAACAGACACTTCCAAATATTTAACCTGCTAATGCCACCACTTTGAAACCAAGGCCCCTATTTTTAAATCTACTCTAAAAACCAACACATGAGTATTTAAATTCCAAATAGGTTTTCCAAAATTGGTTGGAAGTGAAATTTCTAAGGGAAGTTAACTATCACATATGGATCAAGAATAGAAAGATTGAACCATACATCATAACGCATATATCAATCATAAATAAGAAGTGGTTCCAAAAAATAAGATAGGGGAAATGATAAAAAACACATATACTCATAAATACTTAATAAATGATTTTAAAAATCATAATAACAATTTGAATGAAAAAATGAAATATTTTTATATAAAAAATACTTATAATAATCATAAACCAATAAGAAACATAACATCTTTAATTATGTTGAGGCCGAGGGGAATTGAAATGCAATCTACAAACACTAACATAAAAAATATCAAAATTAAATACTCCAAAAACCAAAACATCTATCATAAGTGATTTAGGGTTTATGTGTGAAACCATGTAAAATATAAAAGTGAGGGAGATGAAAGGAAGAGGGAGAGAGTGGGAGAAACACCTCAGAATCTCTTATAAATCACCATAGTGGAGGAAAAATCCTAGTAGGATGTGACTGGAGATCCTTAGTGGGATCCTAAGGCTAGGTTGACACAATAAAAGGATAAGAGGGAGAAAAATCCTAGTTAATTTGAGATTGTTTTTTAAATTATCTAAAACTTAATCACATGGACATGCCATATAGTCTTCCAAACCATGCACTAACCATGCATAACCCACAACCTAGACATGGTGAATTCACACAATTTTTCCACAATGTTTTCCAAGATATCTACAAAACATGTTCTAGCCTCTTCGAAAGAAAAAGCGGATGTACTTTTTTTATGGAGGTCCACATGGTTTTTTCAAACCATGTGGAATCCATATAAAATTTCTCTGACCCCATGATAGGCCCATCCACATGGGCACTATATGGTTACTCCTATCCCCATGAGCTTACCATGCTTCTCCTAAAAAGATTAAATAATTTGAAATTATATCATGAAAACTAATGAAACCCAAAATGACATGAGATAATATAAAATAATCTGAGATAAAAAATTATGTCAAAAGATGTGTGTCAAAAATAGCCCCCATGCTACTTTATGCCCCCAAAAAATCCATGGTCAAAAATTAAGATGATGGAATGAGACAGATCCATGGGGGACATAATTAAAAGAATAAATCAATATAAAATGACATCTAACCCAACAAACAACATCCTTAAAAAAATTAAACCAAACAAGCCACATGTTTTATCAATTTATCCCAAAAAAATGATATGAAACCTCAAGTGAGAAGCCCTATGTGGCATGAGAGACCTAACATTGTCTCCACACAATTTAGAATTACACTAACATGGTGGATCCAATTAAAAAGTACTCAGTGAAAATAAAATAAATAACAAGAAACAATGAGATAAAATCAATATAAAACAAGAAACAATTAAATATCCAACGAAAAAAAATAATGAAAATAAACCTCAATATAATGACATGAGAACACACCTTCTGTTTTCACAGACATATATATCCTATGTTCAAAATAGCATCAACCTCAAATGGTGCATCCCAAATGGTCTCATTCAAAAAACATATAGCATACCAATCTCAAGTGGTAGATCACACACCCTATTTATCCAATCCTGAACCAAAGGAATTCTTTATGACCAAAAAATGAACACCTTAATGTCTTAACACATGAACCAGATCAAAAAATACTCTCAAGGAAGGTTCACCGAAATAACAATGAATACTAGGATGAAACTCATTTCCAACCACAAGGGGGGGGGGTTCAAAAATGAAACATTCTGTTTTTTAAATGAGATCCAAAACAATCTATAAGAAAAATATGAAAAATGTACCATGAACATGATTCAAACAACCAAAACCAAATCTCCAAAACTAAGATTACAACCATTAATGTAAAGGTGAAAAACACATCCCCAAAAGTATATTACCCGAGACTTATTTAGAAATAAAAAATCAAAAAATCAAAAAAACATTGAATGGGAACTGAACATAAACAATAGATTATAACTATAGGATAATTATCATAAGAGGGATTAGAATGCCTTGGATCACCACACAAATGGTACATGATATTCCACTTCTTTCCATATCGAAGAATATTTTCGTCAAACTCTGGATCATATTGTTTCTTATCTTTACTCACTAGGTTATACTTTTGGCCACCTGATGGAACTCAGGAATCACCCAACATAGGTTTCATATACTGGTTAGATTCTACTTAAATGGTATCATTATCAGCCTCTTAAAAATATGACAGTCCGTATGAAATTATAACTGACATAAAATTTGGGCGAAGACCACCTCTAAAGAAAAAATATTTATTAAAAACACTGAAAACTAATTTTTTTAAAAATATAGATAAATTTAATATATTTCCAATTTAATTTCCTACTGACTAATTACCATAATAAGGGCTCATAAGGCCAACTGCTTTATATTCTTTCACAACCTCTATAAAGAACCACAAGAAGAATTCCATCTTTAAAATATACAAGATATACCTTCACAAAAATGAGAAGGTTCCCTCAACTCCCACCAATCTCAACTAAAAACGGAATGAAATCTCTAAACATATCTCACCTACAAATATTCTACATTTCCAACAAAATTAATAATAATATCTATCTCTTCTGGCCACCACACAACTTTGAATAACCTTTGATTATTATTGAATGAAGGTGGATGATGAATCAATATGTCCAAAATTTGGTTTGAGCATAAGGAATGATCCCCTTCCACCAGCCCACCAAGAGTCTAGGTGGGAATTATAACTCAATAATCCTTTTATACCATTATATGAGGCATACTAAAAACAAATTAATGCACAAACTACATCAATTCATGCCTCAAAACTTAAATAAAACGAATCCTTCACACCATAGGAATCAGGAAAACAAAAATACATCTAGAAAGGAACATATCATTCACTCAATAAAAATAAATATTTCTTTCTAAACAAACATTTTCACTAAGGTGTGTTTCAAATTACCCTCCACCAAGTTATATTCTTGAAAACCAATCCCACCCAATCATTAAAAACAAAACAACGTTGGCGAAATACACACTGACTAAAAAAGGAACACCACAAAAATCCTATCAAGAATCCAATTATTTTTTAAGAACCATGAATCCAATGATTTCTCATCCAACTCATTTATCTTTGGAAGAAACCATCCAAACCTATTTTAAAATAAAAAAACCTTTTCCACATGAATATATAAAACCATGATTGAGAAAACAGTTATTCCACAAAATCCTTTAAATTTCCAAAAAATAGTTCTTAATACTATGAACAATAAAAGAACTCTCTATGAAATCAATCAAGGATAACAAGAACCACAATTATAATGGGAATCAACACACTCCTAAATCAATATTAAATAAGTGAAAATCACTTCAGGATAAATCTATAGTCAAAGGGAGCCAAAAATGGATAATAGGGGGAGAATGATTATAGTTAATGCTTTGGCCAGATGGGTTGGGGACTAGTGTACCAATCATAGAACACACTCTTTAAAAGAGTTAGACTCAACTGCATAAAAATCACATGATTTCCCACGTAGTGTAAGCTAATTGTGAAAATATTTATCTCCATTATTTTCACTATAAAACCAAGAAACAACCCCTAAAATCAATTACATACTCATTGATATTCATAAAAAATCTAATCCCAAAGTATGTGACTAAAAAAACTCAGATTTGAAATTTTAAAACCATCTTCTTACAAAAATTTTATGATTGGGATGAGAAAGAGCTATCTAGACCCCCTCCATCCTTACCTCTCAAGATCCAACAAAATCATCCTCCTTCTAATGATGAAATACCCAAATAAAAATTGATACAAAATAGAACTTAGGATATTTTAACATAAAACCCAATGGTAAATAAATCCTTTTCGTAATAAACCATCCCATGCTTCCAAAAAATTGGACACTTGACCCATCATACCACAGGGTCTAGGGGAATTCCAGATACACAATGACTAAAAACCAATTCTAGGGCTTAAAATGATTTCCTTAGGGAATAATGTTTCCCAAATTAGTTATAAAAATACATCAGAACAAATAAATACCCGAGCCAATGTAAATAAACAAACCAAAAATATCATAACAAACTAAACTAATTCAATAAATTTTCATAAATATAAACATAATCTATAAAAAATATATAACAGGGAATACATGTACCACACTGGAAAAAATCAAATAAAAAAAGTTGATCCAATTTCCAAACCACATCCACGCCACCTCTAGCTACACACCACCACCAAACTCACCCCACACCAACCTTAAGCAATGAAGGTTAGATCCAAATGAAAACTATGAACCTGAAATATATAGACATGAGATATAAAAATACTAGGTCACCTAACCCACCAAAACACTAAAAGAGGTTTCTTAAATCAATTCATCAATGTTTGTTTAAAAATAAATAAAAAAGATTTTTTTAAATATAGAATATTAAAACAATAACAATTCAATAATCATCTTTCAAAACTCGGTATTTTGTCTTCTCAATTTTAAAACCATGCATTTAAAACATTTCCACTAGATAAGGACATTTAAAAACCAAATCCCCATTAACATTTATAAAAAATACTACCCTTTTATTATTAAAATGAATATGAAAACATTAAAAAATTTAACTAGGTAGAGAAACCACTTAAAAACCAAAATACCTGTTTGAAAATAAAATCTAAAAAACCACACAATAGTGTTTAAATTCAAAAAACATTTTCCAAACATCGTTGAAAAATATTTTTCTAAAGAAAATGACCCAAAAAAAATGATCAAGCACAACAACTAAGAACCATATCTCATATGGAATATATCAAATATAAACAAAAAGAGGTGTGAAATAGTATATTTTGCAGAAATGATACAACACGCACTTAATCAAACTCTTTAAGTGAAAAACTGATCATGAAATAGAATTTTTCATCATAACTACCCTATATCTCTAAAAACTTATATATCTACGCATATAAGAGTATTCCAACTTTCTAACCAGGTACTGGCATAATTTTAAGTTCAAACCACTATTAATCAAACTAGACCACATAAACCTCATAACTATGACAACCATACATAGCAATTGTTCCTACAATCACAGTAGGGACACATACAATGTTTGAACCAACTATAAAAATTGAAATAAATCTCACACATAGTACATAGGTTCCATTGACTGGAAAGGTATGTGAGGTGGATGGTTATGGAAGACATGACTAACACAAAAGGAACAAAAAATGAATGACACTTTCCCCTAACACATAACAATGAATATATAGAACATCACCTATACCAATGACATAATTATCTAATTACCACATAAGGGTAGAAAAATTCATCTGATAGAGGTAAAAATCCCAAAAAAGGGGTAACCAGTATAATGGGGGAAGTCGAGGGGTGTCTTTCACATCAACACTTAAAAAAGTTCCAACAGCGGCTTTGCTGCCAGAACATAGATTAGAATTCCAATATATTCCATATTTCATTAAAAAACATTAAAATTTTCACATAATAATGGAAATAATAAGCATTTATTAGAAAAAAAATTCAAATACACCCTTAAAAAAAAATATTTTTCTTTTATATCCAAAAGAAGGAAAAAGGACATCAATTTCCATCTAATAAATTCAAAATACCCAAAATGTAATTTTTTCATAAGGGATAACCACCCAAAAATTTCAATTTAATATTTGAAATCCAATATTGACCTTCTTCATATATCATTTTTATTTCAACAATTCACTTTATAGAAAAAATATCTTTAAAGAACTCTTTTCACTCATTGAAAAAAAAACTAGATTAAAATATAATAAAAATCATGAAAAAACATTCAAGATCCCCTCATGAATTAGAAAATAATCTTATCAAAATTAAACATTCCATATCATACATTAAAACAAGAAATTATTAATAAAAAATCTATATCAATAATCTCAAAAATCTATGAAATTGTTTCAAATCATCTTAAGGATGTCAAATATATTTATATAATCATAAAAATGAATTTAGAAATCACAAGAACTCCATTAATTACAAAATAATATAATTACAGAGAAATACTACTTGGAAGTAGTGGAAACCAAGGAAAAACATGTAAAATTAATTTGACACAACACCAATTGGAATATAAATGGCATATTCAAAGCATAAACACAAAAAATGACATCATCATATACACTAAAAACCCTATAATCAACCATAAGACATCTGGGGTTTTGGGGGGAAACTAATTTAAATAAAAAAGTGTTTAAGAAAGAAATAAGATTAATAGAGTGGTATAAATATCTAAAAATCTATAAGAAATAACTAAATATAGAACAAAAATCAAGGAAGGAAGAGGTTTGAGATCCTCAGTGGTCTCTCGAGGGCTACAGAACCAAATAGTGGGAGAAGAGGGGTTAAAAACCTCTCAATTCTAGAGGGAATTTTTGAAAATTACAGATAATTTAAACAAATTAATAGGCCGAAATTTTTTTCCGAATGGTTTAACAAACCATACACTAATCATGAACAGACCGCTACCTAGAAATAGAGCTTTCACACATTTTGGCCACATGGTTTTCCAAATCATGAGGCAATTGTATGATAGCCTCTTTCCAGGTCAAATAGGATGCATAGTTTCTGGGTTGCATTGTATGGTTTGAAAAACATTACAGAATCCATGGAAAATGGCTATATCACTATGGTCGGCTCATCCACATGGGCCCCTCATGGTTACTCCGATCTACGATGAACAACCTTTCCACTCAAAAAATAAATTAAAAACATTACATTTCAATCGATGAACTATTGGTACTAAAAAAATCATTGAGATAAGACAAAATAATACAAAATAAATAATATAGTGGCATGAGGGGAATAAAAAACTAGTACATAACAATATGACTCATGCACCAAAACAGAGGTTAAAAAGAATATTTTCCATGGCTAGCAAACATGTGTTTGGGGAATAACTTCGATTGGGACGACACACAAGGTGCTTCCCTTAAGGAGGAAGATCTCAAACTGTGGGTTGAAAACATATTCTGTTGTAGAAGGGAATATTGATCAGACTTCAGTACTAACATAGTTAAATATAAGGGATGAACATTGTTTATTTAGTTGTGGTAGCATGGATCTATCTATGATATAGGGTTGTTAGATATAGAAACAATTCATTTGACTTTAAAATATACACCTAGAAACTGGGTCATTGGATCTGAACTATTTGCATCATTCGACCAATATTAACATTTTTCCTAAACCTTAATTATTTGAATGAATTTATATGAATCGAAATTTCATAATTCTCTGATGTCCAATGATCGAGTTGAGTATTCGATTGATAGAGATATAAAACCAATATTCAATAATAATGTTGATAGTATTGAATGTTCTTCATGAGTTCGTGAGATACATAAAATAAATAAATGAGGTCATAGTTGTGTTCTATCATGGAAAAAACCCTACCAACCAATGTGCAGTAAATGTTTACATGAATGGATTTGGATCGATTGCAATGGCATAATAGAAATATCTGGTAAATTTAAAGGTAAAATATGAGTTATGTTTAGAAAAGATGGGAGGATTACATACTAATTTCAAGTAATTGACGTGCAATAGATAAGTCATAATGTAACGGTGCTGAGAGGTAGTTCATGTAGAGTTTGAGGTGGTGGCTTTAGTCAGTGGAATTAATCTATAAATACCCCATCCCTTTCCAGTTTAAATATAGATCTAAACAATAAACATGAGTAAAAATAGAGTGTGAGAGACCAAAGAAGATACTTGAGTGTCCTCTATTTTTTCAAGAGATATATATTTTAATGATCCTGATATTCTTTACAAATACATCTCAACTACATGAAGATTAGTTGATTTCCTCAAATTTTTTCTTTTGTAATACACTTTTATTAATATGTATGAATAATCATTGAATTTATCCACGAGTAGTGATCATTACTTGTCATTATTTATTGTGATCTTATTTTAACATTGAAAAAACAAATAAATCACACTCTTATGAGAGAAGATACATGTTATGTACATTAATGTGATAATATAAATTAATGAGTTTGATTAAAACTATTACTTATGAATGAAGTTTTGAGAATATGTTTTGAGAAATAAACTACTTACCGTAGTTACATGATGATTTTAAGGAGAGGAAATGCATGAAGAATGAGTTATGTATACTTATATGGTTTTATGAACATAAGAGAAGATAATATTTGGTTTAGAAGTTATGGAGATAAGCATAAGTGAGTAAGATGAAGTGAATACACATGTTTTAACCTTACGCAATACTAATGCATGGCTTGTGAGAAAAAAACCTGAGGTTGTATATTGAACATCAATTGTAAAGAACATGAATGAATCATTTAATATGAAATCATGGTGAAAAAATAATGACACCGTATGAATTTTCATTACTACAGGAAGAAATTGATTGAGGATGGTATTTTTTTTTGAAAAAAGAAGTTTTTAATGCTAAAGGATTTTACATTTTTAGACTAATGATAGGGCTATGTTCTAATAAGAAGAGAAAATTCAAAACAGAGTACTCAATTAATTAAGAGGGTTTAGATCATATAAAAAATTTGTAGATGGTGAGAAAGATCAAGAAGTTGACTATCAGTTACCATATTTCTTGAAGTTGTAAATGAGGAAATCTGGTGATCCAATTTTTTGGCTGAGAAATATTTTATCTCAGGGTAGTACATAAGCTATCAAAAATCGATAGATATTTTTCCAATCAGTGGATCATATTTGATGTGAAATAATATACATCAATGGGATTATAGAGTAGGAAAATACAATGTGGGACTCTTTTATGATCAGTTGTGATGGTGGGAAATTGTGATCACTTTTGGAACTACATAGTGGGAACATTTGGGGACTTACTATAGATGGGAAATATTTATTCCCTATATGTAACAATTTTCAAATAATAATGAAACTATAACCATGGTAATAACCGATTACATCGAGGATATTTTATTTGGACCAAAACGTGTCAATAATATGTGTTGGGATTCATTTACATTATGAATTTCATGAGGTATATATGTAATTATGAATGTCTAGGATCTAATTATCCTAGCAGGTGATAGAGTTTTTAATTAAAATAAGTAAAGGGAAAAATAAAAAAAACTGTAAAATAAGTCCAACCAGATCCACACCCTATGTAAGTGAGAATAAAAAATCCATTCATTAGTTCAACTTGGTTATATAAATTGAATTTAATTTTTTCCAAGAAATTGAAGTTTGAGTCACCATCGTGATTTGAATTCCTTCATATAACTGTTTTGTGATTTTGGAGACCTGATATTATCTATGTGTTGGACACTCTAAATGGGAGGGGGGGGGGGGGTTAAAGGCCTATTTTTAGAAGTTTCTGACATTTAATACAACTACCTTGTGTTCTACTAACCATATGTTCAAATTTTCTAGTTCACTGAAATTTAGATATTTTCCTTAACCATTATAATGTAACTCACATTCATTATAAAACTCACATTTGTATTTCCCAAGATTATGTAACTATATATTCATTGAAAAAAAATTAATGCGTCACACATAATTAATTTTTTGAAACTATATAACCTTCAGAAAAAAATTTATTTACTATTTTTTAATTAGATAACCTTAACTCTTTACATTCATGAAATTTCATAAAACTATTTAACACTTTTGTGAAACTTTTTCAATTTTATGAAGATGTTTCATTTTCTTCAAAGGAAACACTACCACCTTATACACATAATTTTTTGAAATTTTTTTATAGATTCCATACCTTACTGATCCAATTTCATGAATCTCCTAAACCCATCTTCCAATATACATTATTTATAATCATACAAGTATTTATAGTTCTGGAGTTTTTTCAAATTACTTTTTAGAACTTCACAAAATACATTGTCGAAAAATAAAACAAACCCAAAAATACTACAATGTCACCTTGAATAATTTTTTCATATTATGTATAAATATTATTATTTAATAAATATGAGAGAATAAAATTAATTGAATATCAATAATATATGATTCATGAATTATATTTATTAATTCCCATACACTTAATCCTTGGATTCCCAAACATGAAAACATCAAAAATAACATCCATATAATATTAAAAATAGTATCCAACATGAGTTCATTTTATAACATCCATTTAACTCAAGCTTATCATACATACAACAAGTTATTTATTATATTTTTATAATTAAATACATTCAACTCATTTCTACTTTATTTAATTCTTCCATTTTCATTTATTCTTACCTTCCCAAATGTATTTCACTCACCACTCAACTTATGAATTTCATGAAAATGTTTTCTCACTCAAAACTAATGTTGGGGTCAGTAGGGGATAGATTATTTTCTAAATCTCCATCCAATGAGTCAAATATTTGTTTTTATCATGATGAAATTTCAATGTGTTTCTATTGATAAAGGTTTTTAGGTTATTAAGTGATAAGTTTTGAGGTATAATGATGAGGTTTAGATCTAATTAATGAAAAATTAATTATTAACACTTTATACTCTAGAATGTAATTCATACCCACACTTCCTTGTTGTGATTAAGATCCTCTATCTTCATGGTTTTTCAAGTATTGGTCACACAATAATCACATTATCAAAATTTTTTTCTTCTCTCTTACATCCTTCAATAATATTTTTTATAATTCAACACATACACACATTTTTGTTATAGAGAGGAATACTTGAACATCAAATAGTGGTTTAAACTTCCTTTTGCAATTTTTAAGGATTTCCCCTTATATTCGTCATATAATTAGTTGGAACTATACATATCATATCATAAAATATCTTCTATACAATTGATTTCACCTATGACCATGAATTTATTTTAAAACCTAGGTAGATTGAGGTTTCTTGTTTTAATATGGCTACGATACATGGCCATTCAAGGATATTGGTGGTTAATAAATTTCAGATATCATGGTATTATAGAATATATGTTTACTATAAATTTATATTAAATCAAAATAATGCCTTAATAATTTTCAACAAATGTTCCTCAATGCCCCATATTTTTTACTAAAATTATCAACAAATAATTTTCGTTTAATAATTTATTAGTTCTTTAATGAAATGAGGAATTTTAATGAATATATCAAAAATGGTTTAGAATACTCTTTTGTTAAGTTATTTTAATATTGTAAAATATATCGTGTATTGGGGTTAAAAAATTATTTTTCATTATATGAATTCCAATAGTTGAATATGAAAGTATGTCAATTTTATCATTCATCTAATTTTAGTTTCTTAGCTTAAATAAATTTCCAAAGGTTTATAGTGGCTACAAAATTACAGGGGCATTCAATTTGAGATCATATGTTTAAAAAAACATAGAAATGAAATATAAGTATAAAAAAAGAAAAAACAAATCACCAAAAATTGAAATTCGTAAAAAGATGTAAATACCCCCCCCCCCCCACACTTGAATGATGAAGTGAATTCAATGAAATCTTGATGAAATGGTAGGTTAAATAGACTTAACAAAATGATAAAAGAAAAATGATAAATGATAGGCACAACTAGGGAGATTTATTAGTAGAAGGGTTACGGGAGTGTGATCTCATCCACTAGTGAATATGGTAAATTTGAAAGAAACATATTTACATTTTCTCATTACTAGTGAATGAGTTTTTATCTAATTCTTTAATTTTATAAAAAATATCAAAGTGATATTTAATAGTGATAGTTATGGGTGTTTCTTGTAGAAATAAATTTAGCAAGAATTACATTCAGCCTTGAGTTGTAATGAAATTTTTAGTTTTATGGAAGGATGTAATTTTTTTGAAAGAGCATAGGATGTTCCGCTGATGTTATTTCCTTATAAATTCTACAATGTTAACATAATTATTTCTTAATTTCTTATATTACATGAATCTAATGTATGCTATTATATTTAGCTATTTAAAGATTCATATTCATTTATATATCAATACAATAGTCCCCATATTCTAGATTAATAGGTAAATTATAACTTTTCCAACAGATCAACTCATATTTAATTATTCCAATTGAGATTTTTAATCCTTTATATAAGCCCACAAGGTGTCTCCAACCCTTTGGATACAATCATTCCAATTTTTACTGATGATATATTTTTTTATCCCTTTAATATCTCTTTTTGAATATTTTCCTTGTATATTATTTTGTCTGTGATAAGGTGTTGTTGTTTTATAATTCAATCCATATTTTCTCTTTAAATATTTAATGATCTTTTTGAAAAAGTGACTTTCTTGGTAAATTATGATTACTGTTGTGATTTCGGATATATAAAATATATTATCCCAAATTAAAATAAAAAACATTGGCATTATTATTTTCTGTGGATTTAGCGTCCAACCATTCTGAAACATAGCTCATAACTATTGTGATATAAAAGTATCCAAATAATCTTGTAAATGATCCGATAAAATCTATACCCTATACTTATAAAATTTCAAAAATTTAATTTTTTTAATAATTTTTTTATCATTGATATGTTTCTAATTAATTATAATTGATCAATTTTTAATAAAATTATAGGAATAATAAATTAACATGAATCCATATATATCAAATTCAAATACCTTCCTATAAGTTCATTTATATCCAAAGTGGCCTCTAAAATATAATTTTTATTATAATTGTAAGTCATATTTCAATTAAATTGTAAAACATTCTTCTCTTAATTATTTGATCATTAAAAATACTCTAAGGATTATGATCTTAAAAAAAATAAAACCATGGATCACTATTTATTATAATGACTTGGTATAGGTTTAGATGAGGTAGAACTTGAAAAGTTACCATAAAACTTACCATATCAATATATCATGGTTACAATCCATTAATCAAATAAAAAATATCTACGAAAAATAATTCATTAAATGGATCATTTTTTGGAATTTTTCCTGATGATGTTTGTATATGACCATTCAATTAATCCTTAACATGATTATTTTAGTTTCTATATTGTATTTTATCTTCAAATAAAACCCCTATAGTAGATGAACCCATCTCACAATAAATGTATTTAATTATTTATTCCATTATTAAGTATAGAAGTACAACATGATTAGAGAAAATAGTTACTTTATTTCCATGTATACATTAACTGAATTTATCAAAGTCAAAACCCTATTTTTATAAGTTTAATTTGTTATTTTATAATGGTTATGATCAACATAACATTTTCATTAAAATACATAATGGTAATCTGTATTTTTTTAATACTTTGAGATAACCCTTCTCCAAAAACATGTTTTGATGAATCACATAACATCTCACATGGGTGATACCAAATAGGTGACAACCTGATAGATGGTTTGGTCAATTTATAGTTAGGTTAAACATAATATTTATTTAAATAATTATCAAAAGTAATAAAAAAAATATTAAAAGTAATCATGGTAGTGGAAAATTTATGTTACCAAAATACTTGTTGAATATTATATAGAATCCATATTATCCTAAAAAGGATGTAACATGTTTCCCACAAGAGGGTAATTAAATTCAAAAATAAAATTAATTTTATATTTATCAACCTCAATCCCATGTTTTAGAATTACATATCCAAGAACAATTCCTCTTTACACAATGAAATAAAAAATTAAAAAATTCCCCAGATGTTCTTATCAATACAATTTTTCATGAATTTATCTAGATTTTCTAAAGAGGTATCAAATTAACTCCAAATCATAGTGAAATAGTATTGATAAAATTTTATATAGTATTCTATCAATTTAGAGAAAGTGACTTCCATGTATCTTTGAAATATACCAGGTTTATTGTACAACACAAGGATTAATGTTTTAAAAAGATATGGAACTATTAGGAAAATTCATGGATGTTTTTTACTCAACCTTAAGTTTAATGTAAACTTGTATGTATCTGAAAATATACCATGAATGTATTAATAAGTCTTTTATAAAAGTATTTGTAACATTAGGTCAATAAATGGGATGAAAAAAATGATCTTTTCATATTACCTAAATAAGATTATTATTTACTAGGAATACTATCAATCTATATTAGAAAGTTAATTAAATTGATTAATTTTCATCATCCTTAACTATAACTACTATTGATTAGCTAGGCATTATTTGAATAGGGATAACCCATTGGAGGTCAGATATGGTGTATTTAAGGCTTTCTTATAACATTTTATTCAATATCATTATTAAAAACATCCATTATTATCGAGTTGAGTCTCTTCATAGGGTTCTAAGATGTTTAAAATCACATTCTACAATGATTTTATATATGATGATATTAACTATAAGCCCAAGAATATCACCTCAACTTTGAGATATTTCTATAAAATTTTCTTTAAAAAGATTTATCACCTTTTTCTAATTAAAATTATTTTTTAGAAATAATTAATGGAATAATGTTTCCATCCATTAAAAACATTTACTTCAATACAACTAGGAATTGTTTCAATTCTGAAATTAGGGTTTGGACTATAGTTTAAATAATATTTGGATCACATACCTTAATGGACTGATTTTACAATATATAAGATGATGTTTCAGATCTTTCATTAATGAATAAAAAATCAATTTTCTCCATGAAATTAAACATTTACCACATTTTTAGATGTATCCACATGATATTAATGTTTTTACCATTAATTTTACACAATAATTTAAAATTTTAATTGGCTTCAAAAACTCACAATTCATTATAAAATACATAATTCTCCACATCGATTAGGTTCCTATGAGTGTGAAAGCGTAAAAAATGAATTCCCTTTTTGCAGACAATTATTATAATAAAAAATAATAATGTTAATGGTGTTCTCATTGAAATCAATTTTAAATTTTCCATCCAAAACATTTATTAATGTATTTAATATTTATAGAAGGTTACTTCCAAATTAATGGATAAATGAGTTGGTTCCCGATCCTATTCTATGTTCATCACATATAAATTAGTTGGGATGATCAAATTAGACACTCTAAATAAGATATATTTATAATGTCATAATGTTAATTAAATGGATCTTTTGGATAAATAAACAACAAATATTATTATTATAATATTCCCCATCTATAAATAAGTAATAAAATAATGATACAAGAAACTAATAGAATCTACCAAATCACACAATTCATCAATAATGGACACAAATTTAATTCCATAAGGGAAATAAAATTTTCCTAGATCATAACATTTTATTGGATGTTATGTTTTGTCAAAGGTGAAAATTGTCACCATATATTCACTCTCTCGTTACATTGAAGACTCGTTCATTTGATGCATAGTTCCTTGAAGAAAAAAACATATTTTGGGATTTTTTTGAGATCACCTAGTTGAGATATATTAATTTAAATATTTTATAATGTATTTATAAATTCTTTTTGGATTACCTCCTCTTGTATATTATTTTAATTTAACCATTCCCAAAGGAAATTGTAGTAGATGTCCTTTTTCCACAAGGGGGTTTTTCATAATTTGTTTATGATTTCTTATTACTCTTCATAAGAATATATTATTCTTCAATATATTTCTCCCTGAGATGTTAGAGATCCAGTTATGGAATTTATTATTGAATATGATGAATATACTTTAAAATATTTATTGTTACCAAACTGATATTACCCTTGGGATTTGGAATAGGTTGAGTTGGTTGTTCCTTGGTATTTTTGTTCATTATCTCTACAAGACATCCAATAAATGTTTTTAATTATTAGTTGTCATTTGGTATCTTTTTGGTCTAAGGTTATTATTTATTTTATACATACAGTGGCCAAATAGTTGAGGGGTTTCCAAAGGATTTATTTTGTCAATAGGGTGGTGGTTAGAAGGCTTGTTAACATTATGGTTTCTTGATATGTAATGAACTAGAATGCTCTACCACAAAATTGGTACTTGAGTTGTTCCACCACTAGGACTAAAAGGGATTATCTATCCCTATAGGCTAACAACTAATTCTAGGGAATCAAATATACTTCATTTCGATTGATTTAACCCTACAAAACAATAATTAAAAGTTTAATTCCACCCAGAAATATGACATAACTATTCCATAAGTTAGATAACCACCCCCATAATAAAAAAGTAGAAACATAATATATCAATATTATCTTAGGGAAATTGAATAAATATATTTCATATAATATAAACAATCCATTACTCATATTAAACACATCCCAACACTACATTAAAACCATAATTTAATTACAATTCCATCATAAACCAAAAGTAAGGTTAACTATAGGGTGATGACATGGTATGATACATCATATAAACAAAAAAACAAATCACCAAAATCGATATTAATGTTATATATGAATCACCATTACTTTTCATAAACAAATTCATAAACCTAAACCAATAAGATAAACACAATTCCAAAATAGAACCTTCATCAAACATGTAATGATATAGAATGGAATAGATTTCCCAATAAAAATTTTACCCACACCCTATGAATAAAATTTAAACAAAATTGCATATTTTTCTAGTTTGGAATTAAAAAATATATATATATAATATTTTATATTTTATCAAAACCCAATAGCATGCATTTTAAAAACACTTCCATTAAAAATATTGGAAATAAACATTTTAAAATACCTATTATAACATAGGGTGAAATCCAACATTGTGAGAAAATAATTTTTTCAAAGAATTTAAGATTTTAGAAAAACATGTTTAATAAAAAGGGAACATTTTCCCTTTCGTTATAATCGTTGAAAAAAAATTCTTTTTAAAGAAATATAAAATGTTACACCAAGTAATAATAAATAAAATAAAGAATGTTGGAACCCCAATATCTAAAATCATATAGAAAGATAAAAATTTAAATGTTTCTTCTAAACTAATCAAAAGAAATATGGGATTATCGACAATTAATATGAATCGTAGATAACAGATTGGGAATTAAAATAAAAAATCGTAGACCTAGATAATGGAAAACCTAAAACAGAATCAGCCAATCCAAGGGTACATAACTACACTCAACCCCTATTTACCATTATTATATCACTATGTGTGAGCTATTGTAAAACAAAGTCAAACATGGGGAATTATCCATTGAATAATCTATGCTATCATATCAATAATTCCAATATTGAATTTATTACTATCAGTTCCCATGAAAGATTTAAATTGAGGTGATAAACTATAATAAAAAACATCTCTTGCATCAATAAAGTAAAAAAATAAATCTCACCTCTCCTTCAAAACCCTTATATGAATCAACAAATTTCACATCCCAAAAGGATTAAATAAGATATAGTGTATTTTCCAACCTATAAAAAATATGTATGTACAAGAGAGGGCCTCACACCAACAAATTATATAATTTTTTAACATTCCAACTAGAAATATGGAAAATTTCATTGCAATTTCATGTTATAGAACAACCATTTGTAAAAAAATCATTGAATCATACATTGAAATATTATTTGAAAACAGAAATTTCTTTTCATAAAATACAAAAATCATTAATCGAATTCTAACTAGGCCATGATTCACCCCTTTAAAAATAATACCCTTTTCAAATACCCATAATTCCTATTCCAAATCTATCCTTAATTTACTAATATTTGTGAAATAATAATATAACCTATTTAATGAATAATTAGATGTACTTACGTTAGGTGAAAATAGGTTTTCATTATAAAAAAATGGGGAATACCCAAAATATAATTTTAAAATTAAGGAAAACCAAATTTCCTTAACAAAAATAACAATAACATTTAATATAAAAATAAAATATCACAAAAAATTGTTAATAAACACACACAATCTATTTTTTTAAAATTTTATGTTTCACGGATTGAGTAACCTGCTAAAAATAAATCACTTTTATAAAATAAAATGTGTATATAGATAAACATAGAAAATCCTGACATAGAATACCAATTGAAACCCTAAAAAAATCAAAACCCCAAATAAAAATCCAAACTACATTGAACCTAAGGTAACCAAGACCATACTAGGGCATGGAAAAGTGAAAAAATAAGGAGCAGTTTCACAGGATCTTACTATGAAAGAACCACATAAAATATTTGAGAGAACCAATAAAAATTACAATGTAAGGGGGTTGAATTAATGGAGGGATGGTGGGTCATTAACTGATGGGTTTGATGGGGAGAATAGGGAGACCCCAATGGCTTCAAAACCAAAATGGTGTAAAACAAAATTTTATTTTTTTAATAAATCATGTGGGGGCACATGGTTTGGACAACATAGAAGATGATATTGTCCTCACATGGGAACAACACATTTTTTTTACAAATATCTTGAATAATCGTGTGAGAACCATTAAAATGGTTATATTAAAAATTTTAGATTCCCCTACATGGTTATTTCATGGTTTTCACTGATTATACTAAAAACCATACTAGAAGAAAATTAATTATTTTTTTCAAACTATTTTGAATATGAAAGGTCCCGAAACTCAAGTAAAATGATAAAAATAAAAATGTAATTAAATTAAAAAAGAAATTTATTTATTTTATATCATAATTCATCTGACTATAATGATTTCTCCTAGAAAAATTCGTGTAGGAATGAAAAAATAATTAGAGGATCAATTTTAACTTAGTCTCTTGTAATCTTATTTGAAGAACCCTGAGACACGATGACATTGTTAAAAATTATGCTACCATGGAAAAGAACTATGTAGTATAAAATAAATTACCATAACTAAAATCCGGTTATTCCATCCACAAAATGAAGTATTAGCATACTATAAAGTAAATCATCCAGACCCATAAGAATCTATAGAATAATCTAAATCATATCATCTAAATTAGACAAAGATCCAGTATAAATAAAACTTGTTGTATAAAATGGGTTAGAAAAGTAAAATTGGAAACCTAATCTTTCATTATCACATTACTTCATCAATAATAAAATATGTTAAACATGAAAAAAAGAAACACTCATGGTTTTATCCACACCTTTTAAGGAGTATAATATACTCTCTAATCCCCTAAGGAAATTAATAAATACCAAATAACCTATCAGGGTAAATGTTTAGGAATAAAGAGAGTCACTAAGGATAAAATATTCAAATAAAAAATAAATAATAATTAATGAACACCCCAATAGGAAACCATTCAAAATTGGACCTAAAAATTTCATCTTGGCAATATTCTAAATTAACCACTACCTCAAATAATGAAATAAAGTAGAATAACAAGAAGTGTGACATATACTATTAGGGGATTCTCAAAGAAAAAAATTACTTAATTATAAAAACATGGTTCTTGTCTTTGGTCTTGGGTAAGAGTAAAATTAGTCATTTCTTTAAGAACAACAAGTTTTTGTGGTCATTGAAAATAAAGAGAGAAATCATCATTGTATAATCCCTTATGAGTGGAGAAATAATCATAGTTATCCAAACTCTAAGACATTAATTCCCAAATAAGAAACAAAAAACAACTCATCACAAGGCCTAAATTGTGGGAGGAAAATACCATTTGAGCTACATGAGAATAAACCAACTACCCATTCCAATAAATTGAAGAACCTCTTGAGGTAAAGCTCACTGGATGGAGTGGTCTATCTAATATCTACCTAAATAGTGGTACAACTTCACCATGGTATTAGACATAGAGTTCATTTGATATTCAAATACTCCTATTTTGTGTGCATTGGAACTAAGAAAATTTTTTCCAATCTTATCACCACAAATTAATCAACAACCATAGATTATTGGGTACACAAAATTTAAAAAATGATAAACATTATTTAATTTGGTTCAGATAAAGTCATACATCAATGATGGTACACCGTATACATTTTCATTAATGGGAGAAACAAAAGGGTATAAAAATATCAGTCTCTATTTCTATCATCTTTTTACCTCATATAATTACGTTAGAAACATTCACTTCTCATATAGTAATTACTAATTTTTTTATAGAGTGGGGAAACAACACATTATGCTAGTCTTTAGTTTATCAATACTTTTACGATGATCAATGATATGTTCATTCAACCTACCATTGTCTTGATAAAACCTCAATTCCTAGTTGTATCTTCCATCTAAATCTCCAAGAGGTAGTTCTAAAGAAATATCCATACCCAGATATGGGTATTCCTACTAATATGTTAGGGTACCCAAAATAGGTTAACTTTCAAAAATCAACTAAGAAAAAGGATCTATCTCATAATCTCCATCTAATACTGTAAAACTATAATTCATAGTCATATGAAAATAAATCCTCTAACCATTATCTGAAAGATATTTTTTTCAATGAAAAATGGTATAATCAAAGAAATATGAAACCACAGTAGGGAAAACATCCATCCATTTTATCGAATGATCTCTATATGATCATATTTTTCTAGAAATACCTAGTTTGATGAATTGAGATGAATGATTTTTTAAACTCAACTATATCGCACCTGGAAATTACTTCTGATTTTCATCCATCTTCTTATTTTATTAATTTGAGATCTTCCTATATCGGATGAATAAAATTCCACCATTCTATATGATTATCCATGTCTAAATTTGGCACAATCTTGCCTCAGTATTTCTTGAACCATGACATCTGTAAAAATTACTATAGTATTTTTTGTTCTCATTAATCATATAAATATCTAACACTTCATACTCCCACAGACTTAGATTGAAATAATAATTTTGGTCAATTAGTTTTTTATTTCATTAATGACTTGGTTGTAAAAAATATCAATGACACTCTGAATATATAAAAATAGAATTCCCCTCTATGATCTGTTTTTGAGTATTTCAGCAAGTGAACCAACCATATCACCCCTTTCCACCCTTCAATAGTAGCAGTGTATTGTTAATAATTTTTCATAAAGAAACCAATATATATAATCAATACATTTATCTAATCATGGTTCAAATAAAGTAAATACAAAACATGTAGTACATTTTATTGAGTCCTTGTATGCAGAAATATATACATTTATAAAGCCTTTCAATCAATCATCATCACTAAGAGGTAAAGGTGCATCTTCTGATGCTTTTATATATCATAAGATCTATTTAATATCTTTCTAATGTTTCCTAAACATATTTTTAAAGAAATAACAATCATCTAAAAATAAAAATGAAATATATTGACAAGTAAAAACCATTTCACACATCAAACTTCATACATTTGAAGCATAAGTAAATTTCTCCATTTTACGAACATTATAATCCATTGACGGTGGCTGACCGCGTACCCACTCGGGGGCTGGGCCATCACCCGCATTGTTTCCCGGCCCCTACCTTTTAAAAAAGAATAGGACGGTGGCTCCGTTTTTTCATGTTTTAAGTGTATAATTAGGGGGGTTGAGACATGTTTTCGTGTAATTATTCTGAATCATTTTATGAAAATCATTGTATTAATTATTGGATAAAACCATTGATATGACATTAAAATCAATCTCAATTCTCATCCCCATGTCTTTCTTATCATATTCAAGATTATTCACATCAAATATTATTGACAGATTCTTCTTGAGATCCTAAATCCATTGGAACTATTGACCAATAATGAACATATCATCCACATAAAACAAAAATATTAGATATGTTTAATATTCCCATTACATTTGTTAACTACAATAATTAGAATCACTTGAACTAAATAATTATTGAAACATAAATGATTCTAACTTCTAGCTCAATTATCATATAACATTATTCAGGATATAAAGATTTTGTTTCGATTTAAAAACAAAATCCTTCTCTCTATAAATTGAATAACCCTTGAGATGAACCATGTAAATTTATTTATCTTAATATTCTCAAAAAAATTAGTATTTATATCCATCTACTCAGTGTGTATATCATCAGATGAAAAAAATGCTATGAACTTTATAAATGGTTGTGTGGTTCATAACTTGTGATGAAATATCGGAAATTTCAATATCTTCCCTTTACTAAAATACTTTCACCTCCAACATTAAACTGTATTTAATGTTTCCATTAGATTCCCTTCATGAAAAAAAATCATTTTTTTTCATGATCTATATTTCCCTTTGGTAGCTCAGCTAACTCCTAAGTATTGTCGATATTAAGGAACTCATTTCATCTTCCATAGTGGACTCCCACTATATATAGCCTCTATGATTATCCACCTACTTTTGAATATATGGTTTACTTATATTCATTATAAGGATAATTTAATATCATACCTAAACCTCTAAAAAAGATTCCATGTATGACTTGATATCCTCAACAGAACCATAGTTTTTTCATATATACCTCTCTATATGGTAGTCATTTATCCAGTAAAGGTCTATAGAATTAGTCTATATATAGTAATATTCTATATAAAATTTCACCATATATCAATATTATATTCAATATAACTCTATAAGGTACTCTAACAAATAGAGTACCAACCCATAATGTTTCATATAAACTTTTTTGATGATTTTTTGAAATATTCATTTCATTCATTCTAAACTTCAATAGTTGAACTATCCTTAACATCCCTATGATCCATGTTCTAATAATTTCACAAAGGTTATTCATTGAAAATAACATCATGGCTCGGAATAAATTATTTACTCTCATCATCCACTTGCTGATATCCAAATTTATCATCTCCATATCCAATAAAAAAACAAACTCTAGATTTTTCCTCTAACATCTCACTATCTATAGAATCCATATGAACATATGAGATTATTCTAAATATCTTGAGGATGTTAAAATATAGTATATTACAAATCCAAAGTTCCTCAAAATGTTCTTACCCCACACCTAAAGTGGGAATCATATTCCCTATGTAAACTGTTGTATTCAAATACTCTTTCCAAATTGCCTTCGGCTTTCTTAAATGAATCATCGTACTCTGAGATTTATAATTCAGTGTCCAATTTATTATATAATACAATACATTTTTCTGTGGATTCTATATAAAAATATACTCATGTATGATTCCATTCTTCTTATGGATGTTATGGTAATTATGTCTAGTGTATTCACCACCATTTTCAATTGGGATAAATTGAAACATTCTTTCACACTATTTTTCATGAAAAAATTTCCACCAAATAAATTCATGAAAAACATTATATTTATTATTTATTATATAAAACTAGACATTGCGAGTGGAATCATCAGTGAGGGTCAAAAATTATCTTGAACCTCCATATCATAGGATAAGGGCTAGGCCCCAAACATCAAAATGAAGAAGTTATAACTTTTTATTGCTTGGATTTCATTCATCGACACTGAAGGAAAATATATTTTATTTTACTATCAGGAAACACTTAAAAATTCCAATATCCATACGATTGAGTTTGAGTATGTAAGTTTATACTATTACATTAATATTTTTATCACTAAGGTGAGAAAACAATAGTTCCACCTTTTTTTACCATCTAATGAAGTCATTATATATTTATAACATCATCAATCATTCCAATAAGATAAAGGGTTCCATTTATTACTCTGTTAGAAATATCCATAGATCATATACATAGATTCTAAATTTTTTTAATAATATGTTTTCAAACCTACATCATCATGTTATCCTAATGATATGAGGTTCTTTAAGGTACATAGAATATATCTAAAATCTTTTAGTTTCAAGACACATTCATTTTTC
The DNA here is from genome assembly GCA_963277665.1 of Viscum album. Classification (NCBI taxonomy): domain Eukaryota; kingdom Viridiplantae; phylum Streptophyta; class Magnoliopsida; order Santalales; family Viscaceae; genus Viscum; species Viscum album. Next base: position 694,466,900 of record OY728161.1, read on the forward strand.
ATTTGATTGTTCATATTATATTTTCCAAATTTATCCAAATATTTATAGTCTCATACATTTAATCTTACCAAGATTTTTATTACACAATCAAACATGCACCCTCATTATCTAATTGAATAGAATGATGTAATTTAACTAATAACCCACGAATATTATAGAATAATCACAATCATTATCAAGGAAGACTCTATTTCCATTGTACTGACAAAGTTTGTCTACCTAGAAGTTGATGCTTTGAATAATTAATGAAAAAATTATTGATAAATCATTTTTCCTAAAAATCGAACATATAGGTCCTAAAATTGAATATAATCATCAGATTCTTATTTTTGAATTATACATTTAATATTTATTCTTCATAAAATATATCAAATGAACTGACCATCCCTATATGGTAGTATTCAAAACACACTTAGATGGTATTTTAACTTCCCACCATATCAAATATTCATTCAAGATCATGTTTATAATATCATAAATCATTAGATCTACCTTAATACTGGAGTTTCTCACAACTATCACAATGGATTCCTAGCTCTTAGGATATGAAGAAAGAAGATCAATGCCAAAAAATCATCACTAAATATTACCTTCAAAAATTAATGATACCATCAGATCAATGTCTAGATGTCAATGAATAAAAAAAGTGGGAAAATATATTAATAGTATTTAATTTGGTTTGTAAAAAGTCCCACATCCATGGGGGAACACAACAAACGTTTTTATTAAATGGAGATATGACGATGTACAAAACTCCTACAAACTCTTGCTCTCCTCTTTCAACGTCATAAATACGGGTAGAAACATGAAATATTTATACATTTATCACAATTTTTTCATCGAATTGTACCCCAACTCTTTATAGAGGTCCTCATCTGATTAAAAATTTATGATAGATCTGTGTTCTTTACCATCAAACATTTATTTAATTTGGAAACAATTGAAGCTAATTTTCATCTTCCTTTTCAACAATCAATAACCAATCATCAAGCAAGATCCATTCCCACTTAAGGGTATTCCTAATATTGCAGACATGTACCCTTGTAAGGGTAACCTTCAAGAATCAACAGAGAAAAAGGCTTCGGTTGATGATCAACATCTGATGACCTCCAACTAAAAATCACTATCTAGGAAACACAGTCCGATGACACTTTATATGTTGACTTGTGTTTGATGGAAGTTTTATCTGGTGATAAACCATCTTAATAAAATTATCTACAACCACTATAGGATAACGAAACATCCTACATATTTGATGATGATCTCCATCTAATCATATTCATCTACAAATTACCAGTTTGATAAATCCCTAAAAAAGGTCCAAAACATAATACTCATTACATTAAGTCTATAAATGCATAAATTTTTTTTGATTAATTAACTTAATTAAAACGGAAAATGTTATATAAGAAACCATCATGGTAATATTAGATGAAGATACATCAAACTAAATTCTTCCCAAAATACCAGAACAACTCGAAACTGACAACCGTAAACATTAAAATAAGAAATCATCACCCTACCAAACCAAGTCACATCAAGAAATTATTTCTCATTCCAATATTCCAATTTATGAAACCTCTATAGAATCACACATTGAAAATTAAAGTAATCTATATAATGTTCATCAATAGAGATATAGGTTCTATGTTTCACTAATACATTTCCTAACAAATACATTAATAAAAAAAAATCATGAGCTCACAAATTTATGTATCAAAATTCAAAACAAATAACCCCAATAGAATACAAGATTCAAATACCAATATGTGTATTCATCAAAATATTTCAATACATATGTTTTATTTTTTTAAACCACTAAAAGTTTAACAAGAATCTGAAAACTAATTTTGTAAAATAAATTCAACTTAAAAATACTTCACCAACCACATGGAGGTCTAAAATATTCAGATGAAACCTATGTTCATTTCTCAAAAAATTTAAAAATTCATTAGTGATATCCAGCATTTCATAAAAAACCCAAAAAAAATCTGAAAAACATTTTTAAATAACATATTATAACATTAAAACACAAAAAAAATTGAAAACTTGTCTTCCCATTTATAAATTTATGTTGGATCTATTTTATAAGTACATGATAATAAAACCTATCCATCCATATTAGAGAACATAATATTACATAAAAAAGTACATTTTAATTTTTAAAAACTATTAAAATTCCACTTATAAATCATGATATTTTAAAGACACTCCACTGGAGTATAAATACCTTTATAATAAATCCATAATACCTAGTTTCTAATCATAAAAATATTTAAATAATTTTTCTTTTCTCAACACTAGTATCCTTTAAAATGTTTAAAAGATATAATTTTTAACAAAATAAAATCTTAACAAATAAATATTTTATTTTTACTCAAAATAATATTTAAAATAATTAAAACACTTGAAAATATAAGAGAAAATTACCTCTAAAATTCAAAATATAAAAAAAATTAATTTTCATAATTTTCACAAATCAAAATCCTTTAAAGGAGTTTAAAGGTTTCTGTAAATTCGAATATTTAATCATTTTAAATCTTATAAATATTTTCCATTTTATTGAAATATATATTTCAAGATTGTACACTTAATTTAAAATTACAGACAATTGATAAAAATATGAAGACACCTATAAATCAAAAAAATTAAAATCCACTAAAAATATTAACTAAACTAATCATGAACGTTCTTAAAATATTATTTCTCATAATTTAATAAAAAAAATTCAAAAAAAAATTATATTCATTTTAAAATTGACAACTCTTGGCAGACACAATTTTAGAGGGTCAAATTTATTAACAAATAATTCATCAAAAAAATTATAACAAAAACACGTTTTGGTATTGATTTAAAATAATCTCTAAACTCCTCACCCATTAAATCAATTTTTGATGCTAAAAAAATATTTACAACATACTCATATGTAAGAGAATACATAAATTCTAAAGAAAACACCATTCAAATAATTGACAACATGTCACTAGAACACCTTGATTCATTACCCATTATAAAAAATAACTCAAAAAATCCTAATAATCAAGTCATATAAATAGTGAAACCATATAGGATTTATAAACAAGATTGAATTAGACTCATGGTTTGATGGACCAAGGGCTAGCCATGAAAAAATTCACAAAATGTTCTTAAGATCTAGCACATAGTCACTAAATAGTTTATAAAATTTTGAAACATAAGCTCATGAAACATATCTATTTTTTTTAATTTTCATCCTAAAATTAAATGAATAACCCCAATAAAACTTACTAAATTCCAGTGGGGATAAAAAACACAATATAAATTTGTAATACAATAAGAATAATTAATGAAAAATCCAAATCCCAAGTCCCATAGAAACCCATGTGTTATGAAAAATTTTGGTGATAAAAGAACTTATTTATATCCTACCATATGAGTCAAGTTAAAGAAATATCCAAACAAACTAACTCACAAAAAAAAAAACAAAGCTCTGATACAATTTGTAAAAAATCAGCTCCAGCTACCACTGAACTGGTACCTGAGTTAATTTTCGACTTGGCTCGAAGGGCATTCACGATGCCCAAAGATAGAAACTATAGTTATGGAATCAAATAGACTTCACTAGAAACAATATATCATAAAAAACAATAATAAAGAATAAAATTCCAATCTAATGTCTGATATAATGATTTTGTTAATTCAGATAACCACACACATAATAAATTATTAGAAATATTATAATAAAATACTCACTAGAAAAAATAATTAATTATCACAAAACATAAATAATAAATAATAATCTAACCATATCAAATATATCTCATCATCTTTTTAAAACTAGGATTTATTACCATTCAAATAAAAACAAAAATAAATGTTGGATCTAGTGTACCAGCATGGAATGACTCATTCGGTAAAAAAATGAATATTAAGAAAAACACAACCCAGAAATGTGTATCAAATGAATCACCCTCACATTTTTCTACCAACATGGATAAATAAAAACAAAAAATACAAGAACAATTCTTAACGAAAACCAACACTAAACCTATACTATTATGTGTGAGCATAATTTACTTGTTGATATCCTCCTCACAACCTATGAATAACATTTAAATATAATTTATAATTTCTATAGTTTGATATAGGTATATAAATTTATTTTTTTTATAATTTAATAAAACCAATTAATTGTCTTATAAAATTTATTCCATTTAATGAAATGGGAATCACCATTTCAAAATTCCATTTTTAATGAGTGTTAGAATCAACTATATAAAGAAGAAGAAATATTTTAAAACATTAATGATGGTGGAATATTATGTTTCTGAATTAAAGCCTAAACATTTTCCCTTTCAGTGGAAAATTTCCAAAAAAATATATTTTAAACTAATCTAAAAATATAAACCAATATATAAAAAATAAAAAAAATAAAGTGGGAACTCTAATATAATGAAGCATAAAAGAACACATCAGATTAAATGGTTCCACTAAACTAATCCGGAGAAATTACCTAATGGGATCATCAAAAATGAATAGGAATCATGTGTAACACCTCAAGATTTAACATGAACTGATACTGGACCTAGCTAACAGAAAATATATTACATAATCGGCCAACTCAAAGTGAACATAACTATACTCAATCCTTTATTACTCTCATTATCAGACATGGATGTAACCCTTAGTAGAAAATATTTATACATAGAAAACTAATCGTTGTATAATCCGTACTAGTGGATCACTCATCCATATCTTCAAATAATTAACAGGGTTCCCATCAAATATCCCAATAGATGTGAGAAAAATAACCAACAAGAATAACATACATTAGAAAAGAAATAAAATAAATCTCGCCTCAACTCAAATTCCCTCATACGAGAAAAAACCTTTTATATCTTATAATGATCATATATTACACAATTCCTCATAATGGGAAATGGTCCAACTAATGAATAAATATAGAGAATAAGAGAGGGTTACACACACACAAGACCACCAAGATTTTCATATTTTAATGTACCTACCTAGAAAATGGAAAATATTCATTTAATGACATGTTATAACACCACCAATAAAGAAATATTTGAAAATATTTTAAAATAACTTTAAAATCAAATCTTCCTTTTCATAAAAACCAAAAGTTTTAAAACAATACAAATTGGACATAGTGACCTCTCTTTATAAACCATCCTTTACAAAATAGTAATCTACAATCTTCAAAATAAATCACAAAATTATTTATCTATTTTTAAAGAAGACTCTTAGTCATTAAAAGAAGAATTAGAGGTGACTAAATTATGTCAAAACATAGATTGAGTCTCAAAACAGGGGGATTACAACTAATGAATTTTATAAAACCCCACTTTTCACTATAAAAATATTTAGAACACTTCATATTAATTTATAAATTTTATTGTTATAACACACAAGAAATCCATGCCATTAAATTTAATATTTGAAACTCAGAATAACCTTTTAACCACATTTCCCTTTTTTAAACCAATATGTTTATTCACCATAAAATTCCAAGAAATACCTAAAAATAAAAAATAAAAAATACAGAAGACCCCCCCTCAAATTAAAACCTAATCTATAAGTCCCTAGCTCTAAACCTTACATAATATTGATTTATTACTAGATTACAAATTGAGGATCTTTTCAGGTTTAAAGTTTTAGAGAATTAGATCATAAAACATGCATTACATTCCACATTTAAACAAAGTGGTTACATAAAAGATAATATTTATTTTTCCCACAAAAAGAAACATATTTAAAATAAAACATGGATTCTTTATTGACACTTCCTTGACACTATCATCATATCATGTACCCTTCCCTTGACATGTGAAAAACATTTCAAAAACATGGGATGAGCATAAAAAACTCAGTAAGGGATATAAAAATATGGAAAGGAAACATGAGTACATGTATAAATAAGAATGAAATCATACTTTACCCATAAAACAAAAGCACTTTAACATACCTCATAAAATCATGAATAAATCATAGATATCATTAGACATAAAAGGTAACTTGAGGCATTCATAACATTCTTACGTATGGAGTAACCCTCTTGGTTACGTTTGGAATACCCACCAAAGTATATTCCCTAAATATCTTCAGAGAAAACTTAACATTTCACTCCTTCGCATTACCCAATGCATTGGAGAGCTATATCGGGCTCACCCGCCCTTAGTTTATCATAGAACCACCTGTCTTCATAATAATTCCCAAGAACCATAACATAATTGTATCACATAAAACATACATAAATGAAACATAACATTTCCACTTTTCAATCATAAGATATCAATACAACACATTGATATAAAAACATTATGAAAACCATTTTAAATTCCAAAATAAAAGAAAAGTAAAACATGGTATTTATTTTTCTTTTAAAAAAAGGTATGGCTTGTAGAGGAAGCTGAAACTCAAATAATGGTCACGACGGCGGAGAAGTCGTTGTCGCCGCATACGTACGACAAGAACATTCCCTTTTGTCATTTAGTAAAATGATTTGTATAAAAAATATTCCTTTAGGATAAACGAAAAATTCAAAGTGGTTTATACACTGTATAAAAGAAGGTTGTGTATAAAACAAAATAAGCCTCAATGAAAGGAGATTGAGACGAAGTCCCATACAAAGACAGTATCCCTGGATTAAGGATAAATCAATTACATAATTATGTGTGAAAAACTAATACACCAAATATAAGTGGATATTAAGTGTAAAAAAATCAGAGGTTATTCACACATATTCATGGAATGGCATATTCAAGGAGTACAAGCTTATCCCAAATAATCGAAATTGGGTTAAGAAGTTCCCTTGCAAAAATTTGACAGCCTAACGACATCACTACAAAATTCAGAAAATGAGTTGGTGAGAGATAAAAAGGGTATCTCATCACTTGGACGTAAAATTTAAATCACTAAGGATATATAAGAACATATCCCAACATAATGTTATGTGAATTAAAAGACATAACCAAATAAGTCTTTTAAAAAGAATAGGGTGAAATGTTCCCTTACCGACATGGATATCTTTTAAAACATACACCCCGTGAAATAGGGACAATACAACATTGATGTAAATACTCATAAATGAAAGTATATTACCCAATGAGTAAAATAATGGTCTGTACATACACAACTCAAAGGTAATTGTGGAAAATGTAGCACAAACCTCATGGGAATAAAAGTGAGATGAAAAATCCCGTATGAAAACTCGGCATCCTAACGACGCCACTTAAAACATCCAAAAATGGATTGATGAGATCAAATAGGGTCTCTTATAATATTAAAATAAAATGTATAGAAATAGGAATATAAAACAACATCCCCCATTATAACAAATAGGAGCTTAAAATAAGTGACATAAAGGAGAGTACTTAAAAAGAAAGAGAGAGGTTAGATCTCTTACAAAAATTCAGTAGCCTAACAGCGCCACTCAAAACTTCCAAAATGGATTAATGAGAGAGAATTGGGTCTCTCATCATATTAACATAAAAATTAAAGTAAGTGTAATTTAAAAGAACATCCCAATAACAAGAAATATGATCTTAAAAGGAATGACATAAAAGAGTGTACTTAAAAAGAAACAGAGTAGGATCCCTTACCTCAGGTCCGACTTGACTCGATCTTTCTTTAACGTCATGAATAATAAACTTGAGTTAATTTTCACTTTATTAAGAACCTTTTTCAAGTTAATTATTACTTTTATATCACTTATTTCCATGTTATAAACATTATTTAATCATTTATGTTAATAATGTTTGTTTTGTCGATATTTGGTTCCTAAGTCGAAAGTGGACTTCTTACAATTACATGTTGTTCGTGTGGTCAAAGGTTCATTATATCCTGAATGATATTCATGATTTGGATATCATATATATCATATATATCCAGAATATACATTTATTTATAATATTACATAATCATTTAGAGGTAATAAATGAAATGCACCGTTCACGGAGACGGTAAGCCGTACGTACGCATGAATGCTACTTTCATTTCTATGTCATATTAATGGAATTAAAACCAAATGAGAGGTATTTATATTTTAATTCCAGAATTATATTCATCATTTATATGTAACATAAATCATATATAATAACTTTAAATCCATCCCTTATATATCCCACATATGGCATTAACGAATCAAATCACTTTGAGGGGGCGGTAGTACGCACTTCCTAAAATGAAATTATCATGTTTACCCACAATGGAAACCATAAAGGTATGCCAAAAAATAAAAATACAGAAACAGAAACATATTATATATCATATATAAATATAGTTACATCTTAATTTCCACCTTTTAAGGTGTTATATGAGTGTTGAACAATCATCGTTTCGTGAGGTAGAAATTCGCCATCCATAGAAAGAATATGTCCTTTAACCATTTGATGTACTTGTGTGTAAGTGTAGCTCGAATGATTTTTATAAAACATCCTAGTATATTTAAGATACTGGAGTTGTTACTAAAGAAATGAATAAAAAGAGTTTAGGGGGTTGGATATGCAAAATAAAACAAAAGAATATAAGTGAATACATTTCCTTAAAATCGGGTTACTCGTTTTGATTTGAGCTCAAAGGATTCCTTGAGAAGACTTCTGCCCATAGTGAGGCTTCTAGGAGTAATAGAGGGATGTGGAGAGACAAAATGGGCAGGGGTTGGCCGAGCCAAAGGCTTTGGAAGTGTGGGTAAGGAGGTAGAGGTGGGGGCCTTTTATAAGAGGAGAGGAGGGGCACTCTTGGAAAGTAAAGAAATGTTACATTATTTGAAAATGAGTTTCGGATTTAAAAGGTCCCACATTGATATAATTCAAGGATAAGGTGATAAGGTTTCTAAATCCACCAATACAATAGGTTTTGGACATGTGTAGGTCATAGATTTTACATTATCTTTTCATTTTATTTAAATCCAATATTAATGAGGTAATCGCTGCATCATTATGATGTCATAAGTAATTTTATTTATTTAATTTCTAAAAATTATAAAAAAACTATAATGATGTATTAAATCTTTATAGATTTCAAATGATTATTTATAGTCAAAAATATGACTTGTATAATCCCATGTAAAAATTGTTTTAGTAAAACAACTCATGTTTGTGTCATTTTTACTTTTACATTAAATAAAAAGTTATTTATGTCATTTCCCAAGCAAAGTGGCTCTATGGGGTCTCCTAGTTGACCCATGGATTGTGTTGGTTGTCCATGAAACATCCAATAAGGGTAGTACATGTGTCAAGCTCATCTCATATTATTAAAACATTATTTTTACCTTATACTACACTAATTACTTCTAATCGCGATTAAAAACTTAAAAGTTACTATTCACCAAAAAATTAATTTATTTCCATTGAACCACATTTTGATTCTTAATGACAACCATGTATGTCGGATTTTTGAAATTCAAAACACAGAGGTGGTAAATTTTCATTTAAACAGAAAATCAGTTTTTATAAGTACCACTTAGTGGTTTCACTGTTCATCAAAAATTGAAGTTCTTCAGAAAAATACCCAAACATCACCCTAAGCTATATTTGATATTAAAAAATTCAAAAATGAAGTCGATTTTACAAAATTCAAAACATATAAGTTTAATTAATTAATTTAATAATTAATTCCCGCTGTCAGAGCAAATAACATGTTTTTATGAAACAATAAGTATCAAAAGATTGACACAAGTTTAAGTACGATTTCAAAGTGAAATTAATTCAAATGACCAAAATTGAATTAAATGGTAAAAATATATTTTAATTGATCTTTAAAACCAATTCAAAATATAATCTAATCATATAAATAAATTATATTAAAAAGTGTTTTTGAATTAAAATACAACATTTTCACTATTCATTAAAAAAATGAACTTTATCGGAAAAATACCAAAAATTTACACAAAGTAAATTTTGATGTCCCGATTATAAAGAAGAATTTTATTTTGTCAAATATAACACATAAAATTTTTAAAACGTGGATTTAAAAGAGGTTCGCCATCGAAAGGTGGTTAATCGACCTTTTAAAGAATATTAGAATGTTTATGCTTAAAAATTGGATTCATTCGCATTTTTAATCCTCTAAAATTTATTGTAAAGAGTAAAAATATTTGACAAACATATATAATCATTTTTTAGTTAGTTCTGTTCATTCCCGCCATTACAACAGTTAGGCGTTAACTACCATTTAAAATAATATTATTTTATTATTAGAGTGCAACGTAAGATTCCCAAGAAACTCGTTGTTTCGTATTGGGTACGCCATCGAGCATAGTGTCCCCTTTAAATTAATATTAATATTTTATTCAAAAATATGGATAAATATAAAAATGTCATATTCTTTATTTACCTGGGGTGTTACATCCTTCCCCCCTTTTGGGAATTGCGCCCTCGCAATTTTAAAATTGGGCTTGGAAACATCCTTGAAAGTCCCACATCGGAACAAGAGTCGGTAAAACAATCACTTTAAAATAAAGAAAGTGAAGTACAGAGGTCATCATAGTTAACCCATACTAGGATTCCATGTAGGAAAACATGGACATGGAGGAGAAAACATAGGGTCATGTTCTGATGGAGAGTGATAGAAAACATGTTTATGAGAAATTTAACAACAAGAAAATCACAAACTTGTGATGGGTTAAACGGTTTTCGATTCCCCAGTAGGAAAATTTAATTGACAACATTTTTGTTTTAAGTTTATTTTTATTGAGGAATTTATTCATAAGGAAACATAATCACTTATCATGTTGACTTCCAACTTTTATTAGATTTCTTACACAAACTCATATTTTCTCCAAAAGACGAGTATTTAGGAAGACTTGTTCACATTAAGAGTACTATAATCAACTTCTAGAGAATCACCTAATCCAACAAAGAGAACTATATAATTTCCATGTATTTAGACTTTAACGAAAACCAAAACCAAAAAGGTTAGTACAAGATCAGATAATCTAGAAAAGGATAACCCTTTATAAAAAGAAAATATATTCTTAATCTCCAAAACTTGTCCAACAAAACCCAAATTTCAACAAGGACCTTTCGATAAACAATTTGTCCATAAAATTCATCAAAGTAAACCAAACTAAGATTGAAACCAAAATATTTGAAGGATTTAGTCACATAGTCTTCCAAGTTAAATCGTAACATTTATCTCCAAACAACATCAGTTGCTCTTAAAGTCTCGTATTGAAGAGTAATTAACCTAATCACATATCCTCCATGATAAGTTAATAAATTTCCATAGATAACCCAAAATAAACTTACTATTAATTCATAAAATCATCTAACTAAAAAGAATCAGTCAAACTAACCAGGGACTTCACGTAGTCTAGTGGTAGGCGATAAATACCAGTTGCACTTTGGTTGTGGGTTCGATTCCCACAGCTTTGTCTGGCGCGACGGGTTGTCACACGGTCTGCATGTTGTTCTTTTTCCAAAACTATATAATTCTCAAATCATTCCCCAAAAAGAGATAAAATCATCAAAAATAACCATAACATAATTTAACCTCAATTTTATCTCATGCCTTTCACTTCCATCATAACATATAGTAACCCATAATTACCTCAAAAGTAAGGATCATATAAACCCAAATGGTTCTTTATAACTATGTACACAAAAGAATAGATAACTATTCCTTGAATAAAATTTTCATACATTAAAAATCAGGGTTACACATACTATAAAAAGTCTTCTAATGTAACCCTCATCACCAAAAGAGACTTAACACTCTTAAGAATTTCACCATAACTCTTGAAGCCCTTATATGTTGAATTCTTACTCATTCAACATTATTCATGATACATTATCCATTCCTTTCAAACTTATTATGAAATACTTATTTCCTACAAACAAAATCCTGAATCATATCCTAAGATTCCAAAATAGGAAAACAAAAGTTATGAAATAATCCATACCTTTGATTGGTCATTGTCAGTTTCTTCATCCTCAATCAGAATGGCATTAGGTATTGGTAAAAGAATATTTGTACGATCTTTCTAATCCCATTCACGAAACTTCTTCATTGGACATGTGTTTTCATAATGACCATGGACACCAAATTTAAAACATTCAATTGATCCCTCAGAAAGAACTTCTTTCCCTTTCCTCGAGTCAACTGGATGCTTCCTTTTTCCATGACAGGTTCTTGCTTTATGACATTCATTTCTACATCTATAGCATAATTTTGTCCCTTTGAAACATTTTCCTAGGTGTTTATTTCCAAATCTTTGACACATAGGTTTTTGAACACACTTACCTTTATGATTATTACCTGTAGTTCCGTAGGGATTTGTTTCACACAGATATGATTCCTCAGAGAAATCACCAAGGTTTAGGTGGTCAATCATGACTCCAGATAGTTGGTTGAGGATAAACACAATAGTTCACATTGTAGCTCCCATATCATTCAGTTGCTTGCTCAAAAAACTGTCAGAGTTTCCTTCACATCCACTGTTACTTTGGTGCCTGCTAGATCCAGCCATTTACTAAAACAAAAAAGGTCAGTGTGAGTATATCAAAAAAACCATCATGTACTAATGAGGAAGATAAACACTAAGATATACTTACTCATTCACTTTATCTAAAACTAGGACTCTTTCTGAAATCCTAACCATTATGGTAATGTCACTTATGCTTAAAGAATACCCTAACCTCTAAAGTTATCTGAACCGACCTCTGATAATAACTATAAGGCCCCAACCCTAAACCTTACTTAATCTTGAGTTATTACAAGATTACAAATTGAGGATTTTTTCAGGTTTAGAGTTTTAGAGAATTATATCATAAAACTTTCATTACATTCTACATTTAAACAAAGTGGTTACATGAAAGATAGTATTCATTTTCCCATCAACGAAAACATATTTAAAATAAAACATGGATTCTTTCTTGACACTTCTTTGACACTATCATAATATCATGTACCATTCCCTTGACCTGTGAAAAACATTTCAAAAACTTGGGATGAGCATAAAAAGCTCAGTAAGGGATATAAAAATATGGAAAGGAAACATGAGTACATGTATACATAAGAATGAAATCATACTTTACCCATAAAACATAAGCACTTTAACATATCTCATAAAATCATGAATAAATCATAGAAATCAAAAGACATAAAATGTAAATTGATGCATTCATAACATTCTTACGTAGGGAGTAACCCTCTTGGTTACGTTTGGAATACCCACCACAGTATATTCCCTAAATATCTTCGGAGAAACCTTAATGTTTCACTCCTTCGCATTACCCAATTCATTGGAGAGCTATATCGGGCTCACCCGCCCTTAGTTTATCACGGAACCACCCGTCTTCATAATAATGCCCAAGAACCATAACGTAATCGTGTCACATAAAACATTCATAAAGTAATTATAACATTTCCATTTTCAATCACAAGATATCAATACAACACATTGATATAAAAACATTATGATAACCATTTTAAATACCAAAATAAAAGAAAAGTAAAACATGGTATTTATTTTTGTTTTAAAAAAAATGTATGGCTTGTAGAGGAAGCCGAAACTCAAATAATGGTGACGGTGGAAGAGAAGTCGTTGTCACCGCATACGTACGACAAGAACATTCCCTTTTGTCGTTTAGTAAAATGCATTGTATAAAAAAGATTCCTTTCAGATAAGCGTAAAATTCAAAGGGGTTTATACACCGTATAAAAGAAGGTTATGTATAAAACAAAATATGCCTCAATGAAATGAGATTGAGACGAATTCCCATACAAAGACGGTATCCTTGGATTAAGGATAAATAAATTAAATAATTAAGTGTGACAAACTAATACACCAAATATAAGTGGATATTAAGTGTAAAACAATCAGTGGTTATTCACACACATTCATAGAACGACACATTCAAGGAGTCAAGCTTATCCCAAAGAATCAAAATTGGGATAAGAAGTTCCCTTATAAAAATTTGACAGCCTAACAACATCACTACAAAATTCAGAAAATGAGTTGATGAGAGATAAAAAGGGTATCTCATCACTTGGAAATAAAATTTAAATCAATAAGGATATAGAAGAACATATCCCAACATAATGTAATGTGAATTAAAATGCATAACAAACGAAGTCTTTTAAAAAGATGAGGGTGAAAGGTTCCCTTACCAACATGGGTATCTTTCGAAACATACACCCCGTGAAAGAAGGACAATACAACATTGATGTAAATACTCATAAATGAAATTATATTACACAATGAGTAAAATAATGGGCAGTACATACACCACTAAAAGGGAATTGTGGAAAATGTAGCATAAATCTCACAGGAATAAAAGTGAGATGAAAAATACCTTATGAATACTCCGCAGCCTAACGACGCCACTTAAAACTTCCAAAAATGGATTGATGAGATCAAATAGGGTCTCTCATCATATTACAATAAAATTTAAAGCAATAGTAATATAAAATATCATCCACCATCATAACAAAGAGGAGCTTAAAATAAGTGACATAAAGGAGAGTACTTCAAAAGAAAGATAGAGGTTAGATCTCTTACGAAAATTCGGCAGCCTAACGGCGCCACTCAAAACTTCCAAAATGGATTGATGATAAAGAATAGGGTCTCTCATCATATGAACATAAAAATTAAAGTAAGAGTAATATAAAATAACATCCCAATCACCAGAAATATTAGCTTAAAATTAATAACATAAAAGAGTGTACTTAAAAAGAAAGAGAGGAGTAGGATCCCTTACCTCGGGTCCGACTTGACTCGATCGTTCTTTAACGTCCTGAATAATAAACTTGAGTTAATTTAAACTTTATTAAGAAACTTTTTCAAGTTCATTATTCCTTTTATATTACTTATTGCCATGTTATAAACATTATTTAATCATTTCTGTCAATAATTTTTGTTTTGTCGATATTTGGTTCTTAAGTCGAAAGTGGACTTCTTACAATTACATGTTGTTCGTGTGGTCATAGGTTCATTATATCCAGAATGATATTCATTTTTTGGATATCATATATATCATATATATCCATAATATACATGTATTTATAATATTACATAATCATTTAGAGTTAAGAAATGAAATGCACCGTTCATGGAGACAGTAAGATGTACATACGCATGAACGCTACTTTCATTTATATGTCATATTAATGGAATTAAAACAAAATGAGAGGTATGTATATTTTAATTACAGAATTATATTCATAATTTATATGTAACATAAATCATATATAATAACTTTAAATCCATCCTTTATACATCCCACATATGGCATTAACGAATCAAATCACTTTGAGGGGGCGGTACTCCGCACTTCCTAAAATGAAATTATCGTGTTTACCCACAATGGAAACCATAAAGGTATTCCACAAAAGAAATATACAGAAACATAAAAATATTATATATCATATATAAATATAGTGACATCTTAATGGCCACCTTTTAAGGTGTTATATGAGTGTTGAACAATCATCGTTTCGTGAGGCAAAAATTTGCCATCCACAGAAACAGTATGTTCTTTAACCATTTGATGTACGTGTGTGTAAGTGTAGCTCGAATGCTTATTATAAAAACATACTAGTATATTGTTGATTCTGGTGTTGTTACAAAATAAATGAATAAAAAGAGTTTAGGGGGTTGGAGAAACAAAATAAAACAAAAGAACACAAGTGAAGACATTACCTTAAAATCGGTTAACCCTTTTTGATTTCAGCTCAAAGGATTATTGGGAAGAATTATGCCCAAAGTGAGGCTTCTAGTAGTAAAAGAGGGATATTTAGAGACAAAATGGGCAGGGGTTGGCCGAGCCAAAGGCTTTGGAAATGTGGGTAAGGAGGTAGAGGTGGGGGCCTTTTATATGAGGAGAGGAGCGATACTCTTGGAAAGTAAAGAAATGTTACTTTATTTGAAAATGAGTTTCGGATTTAAAAGGTCCCACATTAATATAATTCAAGGATAAGGTGATAAGGATTCGAAATCCCCCAATCCAATAGGTTTTGGACATGTGTAGGTCATAGATTTTACATTATCGTTTCATTTTATTTAAATCCTTTATTAATGAGGTAATCGCTGCATCATTATGATGTCATAAATAATTTTTTTTATTTAATGTCTAAAAATTATTAAAAAAATATCATGATGTAGTAAATCTTTTTAGATTTCAAATTACTATTTATAGTCAAAAATCTGACTTGTATAACCCCATGTAAAAATTGTTTTAGTAAAACAACTCATGTTTGTGTCATTTTTACTTTTACATTAAATAAATAGTTATTTATGTCATTTCCCAACCAAAGTTGCTCCATGGGGTCCCCAAGTTGACCCATGGATTGTCTTGGTCAGCCATGACACATCCAATAAGGGAAGGACATGTGTCAAGCTCATCTCATATTATTAAAACATTATTTTTACCTTAAACTACCCTAATTACCTCTAATCGCGATTAAAAACATAAAAGTTACTATTCACCAACAAATTATTTTAATTCCATTGAACCACATTTTACTTCTTAATGACAACCATGTATGTCAGATTTTTGAAATTCAAAACACAGAGGTGGTAAATTTTCATTTAAACGAAAAATCAGTTTTTATAAGTACCACTCAGTGGTTTCACTATTCATAAAAAATTGAAGTTCTTCAGAAAATACCAAAACTTCACCCTAAGATATATTTGATATTCCAAATTCAAAAATGAAGTCTATTTTAAAAAATTCAAAACATATAAGTTGAATTTATTAATTTAATAATTTATTTCCGCTGTCAGAGCAAATAGCGTGTTTTTATGAAACATTAAGTATCAAAAGATTGACACTAGTTTAAGTCCGATTTCAAAGTGAAATTAATTCCAATGAACACAATTGGATTAAATGGTAAAAATATATTATAATTGAACTTTAAAACCAATTAAAAATATATTCTAATCATATAAATAAATTAGATTAAAAATTGGTTTTGAATTAAAATACAACATTTTTCACTATTCTTTAAAAAATGAACTTTATCGAAAAAATACCAAAAATTTACACAAAGTAAATTTTGATGCCACAATTCTAAAGAAGAATTTTATTTTGTCAAATATAACACATAAAATTGTTAAAAAGTGTATTTAAAAGAGGTTCTCCATCGAAAGGCGGTTAATCGACCTTTTAAAGAATATTAGAATGTTTCTGCTTAAAAATTGGATTCATTCGCATTTTAATCCTCTAACATTTATTGTAAAGAGTAAAAATATTTGAAAAACATATATAATCATTTTTTAGTTAGTTCTGTTCATTCCCTCCATTACAACGTCTAGGCATTAACTACAATTTAAAATAATATTATTTTGTTATTAGAGTGCAACGTAAGATTCACAAGAAACTCGTTGTTGCGTATTGGGTACGCCATCGAGCATAGCGTCCCCTTTAAAGTAATATTAATATTTTATTCACAAATATGGATAAATATAAAAATTTCATATTCTTTATTTACCTGGGGTGTTACATAAGAAACAATGAACACTATCTAAACAAGACCAAACTAGGGAGAGAACAACGGGAATGGGAAATAAAATAATATAGTATAAGTCATGGAGGAGTTTACCATGAAGTAAGAACAAAAAATCATCGATAAATCCAATAAAATCACAAAGGGGGAGGAATCAAGGTTGGGTTCTATAAGCTTTTAGGGTCATGTGAGAGAATAGGGAGACATTGATGTCTTTAAACCAGAGAGTTCATATATTTAAATTCAACATTTTATTAAATATTGGTTGACTTATTGATTTGGCTACATGGGTTTCCAAACCATACACAAACTATTCATATGGCACTTTACTCTCTTTTTTATAACAAAGATTTTGCTGCATGGTTAATAAAATGTAATGCCGACCATGAAAATGGATATATTAAAAATTTTATGTTATATATGAATTATTAACACATAGTTTGGAAATATCATTCACAAATTGTGTAATAAAGAAAATTGTTAAGTTTTATTTTAAATTAATGAAATGAAGTGGAAAAATATAAGGACAATGATAATAATAAATGAATAATTTAATTAAATAGGAAATTAAAAGTCATGGTGTCACAAGTCAGGCTTCTAGAGTATATAATGTTATTGAATGTTTTTAAAAAGTGTGGTTTAGTTGATTTTTTTATTGATTAGTGTATATTAATCTTTTATTGGGATACTAAATTTTCATATGTTGATAATAAGATGCACAACATTTTTTCCCAACAATTCAAAATATCGATCAATATAATGATTTAGAGAACAAAAAAAGATCACATCACTTTTTTGGTGTAATTTATTTTCCTAATACATAAGACCCATCTATCAAAAAAAGTGTATAGTTCCATGCATATAAATTATAGTTAGGATGCTTTAGTATGATTTATCACATGAAGATTTCTTATACCAGTACCTATTTTTCTTAATTATTATAAATTCTAGACCATCTTCTCAATTTGTTCTCTTTTCTCCATCCAACAATGCATCTATAAAATTTCTATCTCAATTCAACAGACTTGAAAGAGGAATAGTGAAAAAATGATGCTCTTTAATTGTTTTGTGGGGATTATTTTCACACATCTTCTTGAATCTTTCAAAGTACTAATAGTGGGTCTCTTGGGATGCATGACTTATGGAATACATTTCTTTATTAATTTCTATACACCTTGAAGTTGGAAAGAACCATAGGAGGAATAAATAATGATTGTAATTTCATTAATTTAATTATCCAGGTCATTGGATTTATATATTTTATTTTTATAACCCTTGATTGAAAATGGAATGGATCTCTATTTGTCTTGTTCTTTAGATTCCACTTAGGGATCAAATGTTTTATATTCCTTGATAAATCACTAGATATACTTGTCAGGGTATTACCAAATAATTTTATTAAATATTGTAATCAATTGAATTAGATATGTTTCTAATTAAAAATAATATTTTTTATGTAGTTATGGAAATATGTTTATTATTATTAATAAAATGGGTAGTACATAGATCTATTATAGTTTAGTTAGATCTATTTTTAATTATCAATGTTTTATAGTGGGCACTTAATGTTTCTTGGGTGTCTCATTATCCAATGTCTTTAAAATCTATTTCTAAATATTTTTTCATGTATAGTTCCCAAGGATCTATAAATTTTAAAATAAAACATGAAATAGGTTTAGTTCTATAATGGGTCATAAAAATAAATTATTAAGAATTTGGACCCTCTGTCACTAAAACTGGATCCAAATTTTTTTAAACATCCTTCATGGGTGTGAAAAATGACAATAATAAAGTAATGTTTTAATTTAGTATACTATATATGTTAGGTTGTCTCTTTATATGGGTGAAAAATAAATTATCACAATTAATGTTTTACTATGGGGGGTGAATTTATGGTTGATAGAATTAGAAAATTATTTAAACAAGAGGAATTTTCAATGTTATAATTTGTGATAGGTTCAAGGATATGATTTCCAATTGTAATTCTATCCGACCTATTATGATGATTAACTCTTATTATTGTAATATAATAAGTTAAATAATCTATAATCACTTTATTTATCAGATTCGGTTAATATTTTTTATTTCAGAAAAAATAGATAAATCCATTGAACAACCATACATTCTATGTGTGTATGGAAATATGAAATGATATATCAGTACTAAAATATCTCAAAAATATGCATGAAAATACCAATCTGGTGGAGGTTATCCGAATTAATTCAAAAAATGACTCACTACATTACAAATATGTATAAAAAATTTCTAAATTCATCACCACTAAATCATGAATATTCTATCATGGATACTAAAACTTATATAGAGGGTGAAATATTGTTTTATACCTAAGTAGTAAACAATTCATTGGAATAATAAACTAAACATGATAACATAAAAAATAATATCCTACCATTTAATATAAAAAATAAATCAATTTAAGAAAAATTATATTCATTAAATGATAAGTTTAAGCATAAAAAATGTCCCTCAATTATTGTATCCCAATCAAAAAAGGGATTACCCCCACCATATGAGAGTTCACAATAAATAGGAAAATAAAGTAGAAAAGTACAACAATATAATTATTAATAAAACTCAAAACCTTGATCATCTTTTCATATTAGACTCCAGACCCTATTAATAGTTTCTTCCCATCCACATTCATTTTATTTATCCTCTGTGAGATTATCTCGTCTTATATTATGTATATTTATTTTAATATTTATTGATTCCTACAAACCTATATCCTTGAATTCTTTCCTCTATACATCAATCTATAATTAGACCCATAATCTGCATTATTTTCTAATTTGAAGATATTCTATAAATACCCATTATATATATAGGATGTACATAGCATAAAAATGACATCCATGAAAATAATTACTTTGAAGATTAAATTATATTTCTCCCATGATACTTTTTATTCATCATATTTTGTAAAGGATAATATCCTTATGCATCATACTTTTTACAGAATTGAGACTCACAAATTAACCCATTAACCCTTATGTATGAACTTCTAATTTAAAGGTAGAAAATGTTTAATCTTTTCAAATCATAAAATTAATTTTATATATTCAAATTAATCTTGTAAATAACATTAAATATTAACCATTATGAATGTAATTTTACATATTAGTGTAGCGATTGGTTTACCTATATGTTTAGGCCAGGACTCTTAAATATGTGGCTTGGTTACTTTTACATATATGGTCTTTTTACTACACGAAATTTATTAATCTATACTCATGAAGGTGGTGACCATAACATATTCTAATCCTTATTAAAGTTTCTCATATGTATTCTTATGTTCTCTCATGAGTAATTTTCCAAATTCAACAACATTATTTCTTGAAGTTAATTATCCCTCTTCTGATAAATGATACATCAAGAAGTTATCTTTCAACGAATAAAGGTATTTAATATCTACTTACTTATGGGCCTTCCTAGGTTATCTTCTAGGCTACCTTACATCCAAAGAAACCTTCTTCATAAAAATGACCCTTAAACAAAAAAATAAAGGAATTATTAGTAACAACCCATTCCTTTTATTATAAAAATACAACAAACCAAAAAAATTCATAATTTTAAAAATTCTATTTAATATTTAGAAAAAACATATTTTCATTCATTTATAAAATATCCTAAAACATTATTAATTTAAAAATATGAGGGAATATTTCTATTGAATATAAGAAAAATATAATGCAAATATTTTCTTTGTAAACCATTCCTTAAAAATATATCATATCAACCTTTTATTTAATAATGATAAAATCATTGTCAATTTTTTGGGAATTCATATAATTTTTATGATAGTATAAGTTCAATATGGTATAAACCCTCCCTATTAGGATTCTCAATCACATCAAGGTAAATATCATTCATCAAATACACCAACCTCCTTTTTCCCCTATCACCTTCTAAGCCAAGAATTTCTTGTTGAGATCATCTACTACCTTGATGTCCATCCCAAGTTCATAAAGGAGTTTTACATGAAATAAGTAGAGATAATAAAAAACAAATTGCACATAATATTTTAACATTACTTGGAAAAGATACAATTTTATATTTTTTGGTTGTTATCTACCTTGAAATACTCAAAAAGAAGAATGTATCTGTGGAAAATTATGGAATACACATTAATGAGAAACAACATGTTGTGTGACACATAGTTAATGTCATATGGTCTGAGTTTCTATGAACCATTGGCCCCCAAAATATGACCCTGCACAAGTACATAACAAAAAACCTATAAAATATGCATTTGAATAACCTCAAATACTTAGTCTTCATTAGTTAAGATCAAAAGATAAGTAGTTTCAATATTTTTATAGTCCCTAAAATACCATTTCATAGTTATATGGCTAAAAAACATAACATTATTATTATTTAATGATTTCATAGGATATTGTTTCCTTTTAAAATCATTAATGATGTGATTATAATATCCTACACGTTTTAAAAAATCCATTATATATATAAAATTCATGAAGACATTGAAAGACATTTTTGCCTATACCTTTTAGTGATATATTGTGATGATAACTTTTGAGATCTCATTTGTAAGGAATTGAACTTCTTGATTCATGGATATGAATTTAGAAACATGAACATATAGAACCATTTATATATTTAGTAGTAATGATGTTTTACCAGATGCCAAAATTTTATTGTAAATATTAATTGGGTAATTCACTGTCATGGTTAATGACATAAAGTACCATCTGGTCCCATCATATGAAATGGAACAAGGATAAAATTTAAGACAAAGTGTTCATCTAAAAATTGAAATATTTTTATTATAATAATATCTAAATAATTTTAAATTGATTTAGAAAGTGTTGTGATGTTTATTCATAAATTTTTGGAGTCTTAGTGAAAGTATGTGATTAATAAATACATGAACTAAACTAAAAACCATGATGTGGTGAAATTCACCATGTCGTAGTTTGTTCTATGGTGTGGTTATTAACATCATGTCACATTGTTTTTTAATAGAAGAAATAAATCATTCTGTTATAAATTATTAATTTATTATAAAATAATTATTATATTGATTATATCATTTAATTCGTTATATGGTGATGAGTTGATTATTAAGTGAATTTAAAAACAGTTTCATAATGAGCAAGGTATATATTATAAATAATAAAATAGATATGATCAAAAATTGTAATGTTTTATAATTTATTGAACATATGAACATCATGTGAAAATATTTATATAATGAATAATTATTATTTAAAATGGTGTTTCATGACTTAATTTTTATATTATATTCTATTATCAAAGTAGATAAGTATATCTCTATTTCTCTTCCCTTCACAAAACATAATGACATTTTCATATTTACATTTAGATCAGGAATATATCCTTTAAAATCATTTAGTGATTAAATTTTTTAAGATGTATAATTAGGAAAGAATGTTCTTGTTTGTAATTTATAAGGGCTATCCTTCATCATCATTGATAAATAAATAATTAAAATTTCTATTGAGTTATGCATGGTTTATAATTCCTTTAATTTTAATATTTTATCTATTGAACCAGAATTTATAAATGATATTTTTTTCCTAAATAAATATTTGTTTTGACACATCGATATTGGTTCCACTTTCTGGTTCCTTGATCTGACACATTACATGACCTAAAGTATGCCTCGACATTAAACAGAGGCTTCCGGCTAGTAGCTAGGGTTTGTAAGGATCAAGGGGAGACTATACCCTCTTTATCAGTGTGATAAAACAATGGAAATAAATATATTAATAAAAAAAGATAAATTGTATTAACATATAAAGACTGAACATCACATGAAGAATCCTCCAAAAGGGGAAACGATTATAAACTAATGTAGTATATATGTCATTCTGTATATGTGTCATGTGTCAAACGAAAAACCAAAATAAAGGCACACTGACATCTCCCAAGTGGGTCTTGACATATTGTTGGGTTCTCTCATCCATGATCTATCCCAAATCCCAACTATTCCATATAAAATAAGGATCATGACGATATCTTTTATTAAAAACAATAAGTCTATTCTAGTTCTAATGACATCATAGGTATAGTGTGTTTGTAACTCAGTATGCCACCACTAAGGACATCTAATGAAATATCCAGTCTATAATAGTGTATGAAATTGTATAATGAATAAAATACAAAATGATGATAGAAAATAGGATTCACATTTTTTATTCTTTCATTACCCACATTATACCTTGGGTTCAAGATAACTCCCAAATAGATGATATATGCTTTGACACATGTTGGATTCTCTGAAATACACCATAGATACATTACAATTTACTCTTTCCTGAGATTTAATTATCCAGATTAATTTCCTTTTAATTTTGGTACCCCAGAGAATCAGTATAACTAATATTATTTGAGATAAATAGAGTATCAGTCCAACATCATTATATTGGGTACATGGAGAATCAATCCTGAACCAATATCATTGGCAATTAGTCAATCAGTCTAGATCCTAAAATCTCAGATACATAGAGCATCAGTACAATATAAATTCACTTTCATGTATCTGGGTCCTAGAGATGTATTCTGGAACCCCATGGAAACTGGTAGCATTATTTTAGAGACCTCCCCACACTTGTAACATTTATGTATCAATGTTCATCATTATTAACCCATTTTTATCAAGCATTCTCAATATAGTAAACTATTTCACTCTAAACTTTTTCCATCTAATACAATTACATTAAATCATCTCATATTTCATTACCACTTCCATGTTAATCCAAATAATAATTTAAAACATGTTTTCATGCCTATATATTTAAAAATGTATTGGTTTCATAAACACCCATATTCTCCCTTTTCATTTTATATTTCATCGTTTTAAGGATATTGTCACACCCCATGGGTTGCAACCAATCCCGATCTCATAATATCTAATAGATACAACGATATCCAAGAAGGGTCTCAAAATTTCATGGGAATTAAATTCATTTTAAAAAATTTAATGATATTTCACAATAATGAAACAGAATGATATATCTAAAACACAACATCATGATCAATACTACATGATTTCATATATATACCACCTACCTTAATATATTTGATGAATGCTTACCCATAATTAACTGTTAATTAGAGGTAGAGTGACTAAAATCACAATGGAAAATAAGATATAGGATAAAAAACTAGGATTAAGATCTAATGACACAAGATCCATTAAATTCTAGATCTAAACAATTTACAATGAAATAATTCATCCCTCTTTAAAGGGGAAGAACAATGGAGTGATAGAGAATCCTAATCAATGAAAACATTACTTACCAGAGAGAGGAAAATTCCTTCCACATGATATTTGATTCCCAAAATAAGGGGTTTCAAGAGACTTGGATCATATCAGGAGATTCCAAACACCCATGAAATTGTATTATTTATGTTGTGTGATTATGGATATAAATCTGGTGTGTGGGGGTTTTGGAATTCTTAATTGAAATTTCAGGGCTGTAAAATTATGCATTCATGGTTTCCTAGATGGAACAAATTGTGAGAAAAATAATGTTCCCTAATTGTGTACCTCTACTATCTAGGGAGTGGACATTATCTCATTAAGACACATAGTTTTCAAAACTATGCAAAAATGGTTAAACCCCACATTCAAAGGGGTGTATATTTTTTTGGGGGTGAGAACAATGTTTGGGAAAACCATGCATTAACCACGAACTACCTAAAAATCCCCCCAAAGCTTCAAAAACACTTCCAAATGAACCCAAGATAATCCTCAATAGAATGGAGATTAAAATGAATTAAATTATACAGTGAACTAGCATGAGAAATCTAAATAATTGTTGGAATCTTACATTCTCCCCCTTATATCATTTATTCGTCGCACTGTAGTCACATGCATCACTTAGACTACAAGGTGAAAAGGTTAGGCCACTAGGTCCACATAATTCTTTCCCTCTCCTTTTTTTTCAACTTCAAAATATCCATATTTACATGAAAATCATACTAATGACAAATTATTACCCCAAAAAAAATTCTCTCTATGATCCATAATAGGAATCAGATGCTCCAATAAGGATGCATCAACCTATCGTTCAACATCATCAACAGTGATGACTTAAGATGGGTCGAGGTGATACTGTCGAAGCTATGGCACATGAAAAAATCTTTAAAATAACATGACCTCTACAGAGGATCTAATCGATATGCCAACAGTCTAATGCTATAGACTATCTAATATGTTTCAATAAACTTGGATAATAAATTTCCCTTCATTGGAATCCAATGATGACCCAATATTGGTGAACCCAAAAGAAATACACAATATTCCACTGTAAACTAAAGAGGCCAAATATATTTTTCAACATAAGACTAGTATCTACATTATGTTGTATCCATATTTTAATGAATCAACTAATAGTACTCCAATGTATCCAATAGGAGACTCGGTCCAAAAACACAGACTTACCCACATTCATCAAACATAGTGGTGATCTACAAGGACTATTATAAAGTTACTCATATGGTTCCATCTAAATAGTTTCTTGGGTAACTGTTATTTTATGTCAATTTAACCAGTGATAAGTACTTCTCCCATGACCCACCAAAATCATGGATTCATTACTATAAAATTTCATCCAACACCTAAGTTATATTCTCTGATTGATCATCTTTGTATGGGTGAATAGTCATACTCAAAAACACCCAAATAGTAAGGGACTTATACAATACTTTCCAGAGGCATGAATTAAAATTTGGTTCATGATTTGAAACTATACTTAAAAGTTCTACAAGAAAAAATACTGTCTCACAAATGTACACATCACCCAACTGATCCACCATGAAAGTCTCCCAGATTAATATGAAATGGACTACATACATCAACTGATTCACAATCACCCATACTGCATCATTATTCAGAGGGGTCCATGGATTTCCTACCATAATGTCCATGGTAATATCATCCCATATTGGTGAATTTTTTTCCACATCAGTTTTTTTTTCATTTTAACGTTGGTTAGTATGAAATGTTATTGTAGGATAAATTATAAATAAAATTTCAATGTTAGATAATAAAATTAAACATTGTAAATAAATTTTTCTATAATTTTTTTCACAATTTTTATTTCATAAATGATGTGAAAACCCTTTAATTATTTATTTTTTATATTTTTTAAAAGAAAACTGATGTGAAAAATCAATAATGACTTTATTTTTTCACTTTGGTTTTAAAATAGTTTATGTGAAATATTATATTCATTGTTGTTTTTTTAAAACGGATGTGGGGAAGGATTGTGATCCATTTTCTTGAAGGTTATTAAATAAATGATATAAAAAATAATAATTATTTAAATAAATGTCTATAAATTTATCCACTACATAGAAGATAACTATAGAAAATCAGTAGGAAAATAAAAAAACACTAGTAGAAAAATAGCTATAGAAACAATTAAAATTAAAAATCTCATGTTTATAATATATATTAAAAATAAACTAAAATTCAATCAAACCTATGATGTGAATCACATATTCATTTTGTAAGTGTATTAGATATTTTCTATTATAATACTAGGGGTAATAAAAAACAATAACATTAAAATAAATCATTTAACATGTATTCTTAATTAGAAGGATGATATATTCATGAAAAATGTTAGAAAGAAATATAACCTTGTAAAACATCATAAATCTTATAGATGAAATTATATCATACATAAATCTTAAAAAAATAACCCATATTCTTTTACTCCTTCCTGTTTATGAAAATTGTATTAATAATAATTCTTCAGTTAATAAAATTATTTTATGTAATATTTCCAAAATTTACTAATTATAAATGAAAACTCTTAATTTCTTTTACATATCTGATATTATAACTCTTATTTCCTTTGGAATCTTAATGAAATTACATTCCATATTTGAAATAAATATGAATAAAATAAATTTAAATTTCATTATAATATAAAGAAGTATTAAAATATTCAAATTTATGTGTCTAATAAATTAATATATCTTTATCACACTACACTATGAATTGATCCGAAAAAGTAAAGTGTTGTCTCCCTTGAATAAAAACAACCAACATACAATGGCCACTGATATATAATAAAAATTACTATTAGTGGTTATTATGTTTAGATATATATAAGACTTTCTGAGATGTATACTTTATACTACTGAATATGATGAAACATGCAACACTGAATAATTACATTCTTTTGAAATATTTCAGAAATATGACCTGTTCTTTATGCATCAGTCATTGTCCTCACTATATGTGAAATAAAATGCTTGTATATAAATCCATATACTTCAATCATATCATGATACATACAAATTTTATAAAGGTACTTAAGAAAAACATAAGTATAAATTTTCAATAAATTAAATGAACAATTTTTTAATCATAAAAATGGAATTTTTATTAATGTTGATTCCCAAATGATATCCAGTTACAGGATCCATGATATTATTTTTCAAAAAGTTCCATAGTCATTGCATTCCCACAAACTCTATATTCTATTGCAATCTTATAAACCTACAACAAAATTTTTGAAGATGTTAACCTTCTATCAAGACTAGTATAAGTTATATATGAAGTCATTACACATTGTAATTATTATTTCCTATAAAATATTTCTTTTAAATTTCATGTATTGCTATAAAAATTATATTAATATATAAAATTTTAAAATTTAAAACAAATTTAATAGTACAATTAAATAAAATATATAATATAAACAGAACTCTATGTTAATTTTTCAAACAATTCTAGATGGAAAAACTAATAAATGGACAATACTTTGTCCAACAATACCCACCTCATCTGTATGAATTGGTATTCATGATGATCTATTTATAATATTTTATATAATGAGCCTATGATGCTCTATAAATATATTTTGATAATGAATGGTATTTCCAATATAATATATCATTACATATGAAACAATATGATGCTGGGGATTATCAACATTTAAATTACAACAATTGGGAAGCTATGGAAGATGGGGTATAGGAGTTAGATAAGAAGAAGTGTGGTGTATAGGTTAAGGTGTATGAGTTAGATAAGTATGAGGAGTGGAATCTACTATAATAGGCGGAGGAGTGGAATCTATAGTCTGTAACTATATTTTAATATCTACAAAGTTTGACTAAACTAAAGGTATGATCCTTTTCTCCATCATCATATAAATATTTTGAACTCCATTTTCCAAATAATCTATTTTCTAATAAACATATTCCATTAATGACTCCCCAGAATGTATAATCAATTTTTTTTTACCAATACAGCCTTTGCGTATCCTCACACATGACTTCATTATTTAGGCCTTCCAAATGCTAATGCTAAAATATCCTTCCTATCCTCAACTATGAAGACCCCCAGTGTGCTATTCTCCTTGAGAAAATCCTATATAAAACATTTGATAAAATAAAAAATGAATAACTATATATAATTATTTTATTTAACTTAAATAAATTAACAATGTAAAAATTTTATAATACACTAATATACAACCCAAAAATCCTCTGTAAGTTATTTAAATGTTAATCCATGTTAGCCCTCTTCCATTTTTCATATCTTGTAGGGGGTATGGTGGTCAACCTCTATAGATCCTGAGACTCAACTCATTGTTTTTAAAAAAAAATCAACTATTATATGATATTCTAATAATTTATACAATCCCTGAGATAAATCATGATGGTATACATTACTCGATTTGATATATCGATGGAATATCCTCAATTTATATAAATTAAGAATAAAGAAATTATTATTATGACCATTAAGATTAAAAACATCAAAAAGGTAACATTTCACTAAACAAAATAGTTCTCTTCCCCTATATTAAACTAAAAACTACATTGTATCTTCATTTATATACAGATATATATCACATGGATTATGATGTTGTTTATGCCCAATAATGAAATTAGATATGATGGTTGATTTAAAATCCCTCCATCTCATTTTATCCAATAATAACAATTTCATCTTGACTTATCCAACACAAGTTATATCATATTTCATCTGATAAGCAGGGAAAAATCTATTTCTATCAAAATTTCAAGATGAGTAAAATAATAAGAAACGATCTTACCGAAATGGTCTCCAAAAGTGAGATTTTATAATTTTGTCAATGATTCTACAATCATCCATCAAAATAATATCTTTAATTTATCCTACACAGCTATAAAATTATAAATTTTTTTAGAATTTATACCTCTTGGAATATAATTATCATAATTTAATTTATCTTTTAATCATGGATATGAGGAACTTATAATTTTGGTAAAATCATGTTTCCATGTTATCAAACCTCAAACTATTTTTCCCATGTGGAAATATAAGTCTCATGTAAAAGAGTATGTGGAGTCTCATCAATATGATCATGTGTACATTCCTCTATAGATGTATTTGTACGATCCTCTCTAGAAGTATGTTGGGGATGATATAATTGATCTATAATTATCCAAAAAATCAATGAATCAATCAATTAGTATACAAATATAGAAATCCAAGTATTATATAAAAATGTAAATGAAAAATGAAAAATTATGAAATAAAAAGTAAACTAAACTAAACAAATTTTTATTCATATTTTCTATAGTTACCCATAATTATAACAACATTAATGAAAGAAAAATGTTATAAATGAATAAAAAAGTCAAAATTGGTATTTGAATAGTAAATAACTTGTAATGTATAACACTATTTTTCCATTGAAAATAATATTCTTCGAATACATAAAAACTGATAAATCAAAAATTAAACATAACTAACCAAATTTCTATTCATATTTATTATAGTAGTAAAATAAAATGATAACAATATTAAGGGGACATGAAAATACATAAAAGAATAAATGTAAAACAAAAAATATTCATTGAATAGAAAAAAAATTCTCCAACCTAATAAATCATTTTTACACCAATTTTTTTTTGAATATACCCTTTTATACAATATTTTTTTATTTAACATATTATATTTAAAAAAATTTCCTTTCAACAAAATCAATTAATAATTAAGTTTCGTAAGGGTAAGAAAGTTAAACTAAACAAAACAAAACTGAAATAAAAAAAATCTTATCTTATTAATAGTATTATTTGTTCTAATAAAAAAATAAATTTTAATTATTTAACATTTTTTAAAATCAGAAAATGTAATCCAGAAATAAATATATATTACCTATAATATTATGAATGTACAAAATGATGATTATTTTTTCCAAATTCATTCATCATGATCATTTAGTATCTCACAAATCATGTCTATGATGTTCACTTTAATATTATCTATTAATATTTACATAGAAGTATGTATCTCACATATATAGACATCTTCATTATGGTTATCATCCTAACACACTATTTTTTACTTGTAAAACATTTTACCACTTTCTTTCGGATTTATTAAGAAAATTTAAAATTGATTTTTCATGTATTCCAATGGGAAAAAATCAGTTATGTATTCCAATCTATTAAGATCGACAACTTTCATTCCAAATTTATTATGTATAACCCTTTTTTACTGATAAATTTTTTTTAATTAAACACCACGTCTTGGAATTTATTATTATCAACCACAAAAATTCCATCAATGGCTCCATAATATGAAAATTATATAGTGATTTTATTTTTTTATCTATAACTCCAAAAATGAATTACATATGTATTGTCCAATACACTAATATTTTGAATCACACTTATATTATCCTGGTCCTTCCTATGAAATGTATTGAAATTACATTCCAACCCAAAACATGTATTAAAATTTACACTTAGAACTCATCGAACTATCTCAATGTTTCTGATGCATCTGATCTACCCAAAACTACCATATTCAAATATTGAATTTTTTTCAGGTCTCATCAGAATCCATATATCTTTATTCTATGGATAAAATTATTTCAACACATTAATATGAAATTTTATATATAGATGAGAATCATCAATGATATTAAAGATGTATAAATGTACATTATTTATTTGTTAACCGAAAAATTATTATACATAATGCCACATATCCTATTTCATCTTGTATTTTACTCATTATTGGTGATATATGGGAAAATTGATGTTTTGCATTGCAAAGAAGTGGATTATTTAAAACTATGAAACCACCAAAAAATATACTTCTCAAAAACCGAGTCTTTAGGTCGATATGGATTATTAACATATTCCTTTAATATCATCATTTACCATTCAAAAGGATACATCTAACATAGATATACAGGTTTGTAAATCATTATTTCTCACATAAGTAAACCATTAAATTCACCATGATATCCAAACAATATGGAGGAAAAAAAATTCCAATAGAAAAATTATAGAAACTACTTCACTCTTTGAATTGTTCCAAGAATTCAGATCAACAACCCTATAATAAATTCAATAAAAAAAATAATACACCTTCATTATAGTCATTCTTAAATTAATGGGAAATATTCTATGCAATGAAACTGTTAAGAGTTGTTTCATCATAATGTTTAAATAATGATATTTCATAAATGTCAAATTTAAATTGTTTAAAAACACAAACGTTTTTACATCTACAGAATAACCCTAAAACACTTTGATATCATGAAGGCACTAGAAAAATTAATTTTCTCCATCTTAGATAATGTGTGGAAATTATTGGTTAGGAATTTTCTGCTTCCAATAGGAGTTGGAGCTAACTCTGAACATATTCCCACTGAGAGTAAGATCAATCATGCATTCAACCCATCTACAGTCTTTCCTTTAAAATATAACAATGTTCTAATCAAGATATCACATATATTATTTTCTAATTATATAACATCAGTGTTATGTTTGACATCATGATATCTCCAATATAGTAGCTCAAAAAATATTGACTATTTCATACAAATATTTCTATCAATATGAGAATTATTTTTTCTGAATGTCACATAAATTATTTTTACCATTTAAAAATAATGATCATTGGATGATGGTTTGGAGAGATATAATTTATTTTGTAATCCATTGAATCCCTTTTTAAATTTTATGTAATAGTGATCCATATAAATTTTTTTTGACCCATTTATACTGTTTGACTCCCATGTTTCAATTGATAATATGAAATATATTTTTCACTAATTGGACAAGCATTAAACCCCTAAGCAATGTATGTTGACAAATTTCCATATGCCAGGAATTTATTTATAGAGAACATAATCATTATAAATAATAGAAAATATTTCATTCAATAATAATCAATCACCCTAATACTATCCTCCTATAAAAGATCAAAATCATCAATTAATGTTGATAAGAAAACATCAATACCATTTTGGGGTTGTTTTTATCCAGAAACTATTAAAACCAACATGAATCATTTTTCACTTCATACCAAATTTAAGAGATAAATACAAAATTACTAATAAAACTTTCCATGAAATATTTATACTACTAATACTTCAATACGGATTCATTCCATCTATGCACAATCCATGTCTAAGAATTCTATCATCATTTAGGAATATAGGAAACTGTTGATCAATTTTCTTTAACTATGGACAATCATCTGCATGATATGATTTTGAATCAAATATTTGCTAATATGTATTCTATATTAACAATTATTTACTTCATTTTAATTTTAAATGAAAATTTTAAAATAACAAATTATTATAAGATAAAAAAATTATAGGTAGGGGTTTTTTAACTAATATATCACCAAATAATTTTTATTTCAACTTATACCATGACGTCCCCCATTCAAGTCACCCTAATAAGAATTATTATTCCTTCCTATTTAGATAAACATCATTTGGGAAGGAATGTATTTTCATTTACCCTAATCCCAAAGAGCAAAATATTTTCATTTCATTATAATTGAAATATGAAAGACCATTGTCTTTCATAAGGATTTTATTCAAAAATATTAGAAACTCTGTAAAACTCTTGACCCTCCATCCATTTTTCTCTTTCATGTTAATCAATCTTTTCACCATAGATAAAATCATAAATTACACACAACCCATAAACAATTTTTTCTCAGATTCACCATATAGACTCCCAATTTTATGTTCTATCCCAATTACATCTACTTAAATAGCCAGAATTATTTCGTTAATTTGATCATACTTAGTATCTTTCAAACAATCATTATCAATAAATCTAAAATTATGTTCAACTTCAATATTTTAATTCAAAGGGATAAGAGGAATTAAAACCACGAAACTATCTTATCTTTTATCTCTCTACTTTTTTATATTCATCATAACAAAAAATTTCAGTCATGGACAAAATTACATGTCAATGTTTATAATATTTTGAATAGAATTTTCCAAAAAATCATCGACCCCATCCTCATATTCCTCACTCATTCAAAGTGTAGTAATACAACTTTGACTCATTATTATCTATAAAAAATATAAAAACAGATATATTTTTAAAAGAATATAGTTGTGGTAAAAGTGAGTTAGGGGGGTGTAATAGATTATTTCAATGAAAACATAGAACATACACATTCTTTATTATTAATCACTTAAATTCTTCTAAGGTTTTCAACATTAGTTAATATAATATTAATGAAATTAATAAAATTGGAGATAAAATTGAATATTAATTGAAAATATTATATTCTCAAAAAGAAAATAAAGAAAATATATTTATATCAATTTTGTGTAAAAGAGTATATTATTGGAAAATAAAAAAAAGGACTGCCTTAGAAGTGTGACTAAATATCTAAAAATATCATGAGAAATTTTGATTTTAATGGTATTAAAAAAATGGAACGATAATATAGGATCACTAGTGTCTTGAATGAAGTTATTTAAGATAAGAGATATATATAAAATTATGTTAAAAATTAGTAGTTTCTAGAAAAACTAGTTGCAGGTTGATGTTAAGACACTCGATGAGAAAAATGTACTACGTTAACAGAAAATCGAATGGCATTTCAAACAAAAACCATATTGAAATTAAAAAAAATTGGATTTAAATATTAAAACTGAATGATCTAATTTCATATAAGTATAACTATTATATATTATTATTATATTCTTAATCCAATGAAAAGAAATATTTCATTGAACAAAGGTATACATTTCCTAAAGTAGTATGAGGTAAAATTTTCTCTCCTAATACATTAATGAAAATAAGGTGCTAAATATCTTAACCTTTGATTTATTGGAAAATTATTGATTAGAAACGGTGAATATTTCATAGGATTTTTAACTATTCTTGTTTGTAGAGGAAGTGAAAAATGGGAAACACTAATAAATGATGAAAAAAATCCAAACACAGAATGACATACTTTAAGAAACAGTTTGGGTAAAACATGCTTAAGGGAAACTATAATATCATGGGTTTATATAAACAATATTAATATAAATTTAATGAATTTATAAATTTAAATATGTTATAATAGTACATTATAAGTAAGAAATTACATGTAAAAATTAACAGAAAGTATATTTGCTAATATTAATATATTTTTACAAATCAGTATACAAAATTATCCAAATAACATTAGAAATGTGTTTGAGAAAAATTTATTTAAATTTGGAATAAATATATTACAATATTAATATATTATTGCAGAATAATATACATAATGTAAAATGAATTTGTAAAAAATTGATGTGCAAAGAAAGCATATCTGAGACCTAAAAAACAATAGAGACAAAAAAAATACATTGATTATAAAATATAGTACACATGGAAATTGAAACAATGTTAATGCAGTTTAAGAAATTATGAATTAATGATTACAATTTATAGAATTAAAAAGTTATAGAATTTAAAATATAAAAAAATAATGTTGGTATTATATTTTATAAAGCAACACGTATTTGATATAATATAGATTTTTTAATAATTGAATAAAAATTATAGATTTTCTAAAATTGATAATATAATCATATTAATACCTAAATTAATATACACAAAGAAAAACACATATAGAAATCCAAATGAAAAATTCCATGATTATAAAATATAATCACAATATAAATTATAGATGATAATTAAATTATTATAATACATAGATCATAATTCCTAATTCATATAATTATTATTAAAGAATTTGTTGATTAATATACCCAAACAAAACATATTACAATAATAAAAACAATAAAGTTGATGATTGAAAAAACATTGTAGATTAATATTAAAATTTTAAAAGATGGGAAAGATAATTGTAATCTTGATAAAACAATAAAACAAAGAATCATATAGAGAATAAAATAAATTTATATTTGTAGTTATCTAGAGATGAAATATCTTATATAAGGAATACAATTTTGTAAAAATAAGTGTTTGAAAATTACAGTGGTTTCATGTGATGTTTAAGGGAAGAGATGAAGAACATCAATGGATTAAAAAATTATCACGAAAGGTAGGGATTCAAGAAACAATACTAAATCAACATTCTTCAACTAAAACATACCTAGTTTCATATATAATCTAAAAAACACTAATAGAATATATATATATATATATATATATATATATGATAGTGAAAAAAATGAGGAGATAAAGACAATGGAATATGACCCAGAGATATCGAAAATGGCAGCTGACTATAGCTAAGGGTCTATCAACTTGGTAATACAAGATTATAGTCCACCAAGATTGAAGAAATAAAGGGTTAGGGATTCTATGTGAGTGATATGCGACTGCATACATGAAAAAAAAGATCCATAAATAAGTCCACCTTACTTTCAATAAAATTCTAAATGGTATTTCACATGGGTTATTCAGAAATTGGTTTGATAAAAATTATTTTCAATGTTAGTTTCTAGATTACTGATTTTTAAATTCTCTTTAGTATAAATTTCATGTTAACTAGTTAGATACTAATGTGGTAAACCTAATATTCAATGTTTTTTAATGTAAATAATGATAAAATTCATCTTAGTATGAATTGAAAATTAGATATTTTATAACTGAAGTTTATAACACATCACAAAAAATATAATTTTTACTAGTTTCACTTACATTTTAGAATAGGAAATGGCTATAGAAAACTACCAGGTTGGTGATGATATTCCTTCACCAAATGATAAGTTAAGCATGATATCACCACAATTGTAATATATTTATTTATTCCAGGCCACCAATATTTTATCTCAAGATTATAGTATATCTTGGTCAAACTAGGGTTAACTTCCCACTATAATGAATGAAAATAATGTATCCAATCCTCCCATATACATGTAGTCACAACAACAAAACCTCAAGAAATAGATGAACTCATCCTCTTTTATAGTCTAATATGAAGTATAATCCTTACCTTTTAGGCTCTACCTCATGGGAAAACACTTTATATATAAAACTATCATTCCTTGATTTGGATAAGAATTGTTGACTCAACTAAAAAGGAAACACGGTTTATATGCTCCCGGACCTCCTGAACTTTTATGTGTATCTTATCAAGAATGGACATCATCTTCGACTCAGAGCTAGACTAATGGACTATGTGGGTCTATTCCACCAGATCAAATCATCAATAACATAGATTCTCTTATTAGGGACACATGCTATAACAAATTCAAAAAACATCATACAGTCATCATATCTTAGTTTCTAGAGATTCAAATGTCACTAAAATAATATATAAATTTATATTTTGTTGTCATCTTACACATTAAACCATTCTATAAATAGGTAATTCTCCCATAAAATTAAGGAATAAAACACTAAGTCCAACTTAATATCATGCGTAGGATAATTCCATTCATGTGGCCCCATCTATTATGATTTATATGATATGACTCAATTGATTTGCATTAGAATTACCCCATGTTCAATTCTGGATGCATCAAAAAACAAGGTATACTCCTCACCTAGCTTGAGTTGGATCAAAATTAGTGTAGTATTTGAATTATACATTAACTCATTGAAGGAATTATCACATTATCCAAAACATTCAAATTTGTTACGGTTCTTGGTTAGGTCCGAAAGAAGCACTTTCATGCGAGAAATGTATTTGATGAATATCCAATAATTCCCTCTAAACCCAAAAAAAATGAATATAAAAAATCAATCTATGAACCTAATAAACATCATCCTAGAGTTTATTTGGGTCTAATAAAACATATTACTAAGAGTGGAAGTGACCTAAGAAATGTTCCATGTCAATCCAGAAATGACACTTAGATAGATTGAAGCATAACCTATGCACTCTATGTGTACTCAAGACGATGTCAAAATATTTTGCATGATCTTCATGAGTCTGAGAGTACACTAATATGGCCTTGATGAAAACAACCACAAAATGATCCAAAAATGGATTGAATATTCGGTACATCCTGGATATAAAACCGTCTGAAGAATTATTCAATACAAATGACCATGCAATGAACTCATACGTGCCATACCATATCTCGAAAGAATTCTGTAATATATTAGAATGTATCACTCATAGATGATGAAACCCTGACCTAAAATTAATCTTGGAGAACCCAAAAAAGTCCCTCATCTTGTCAAAGATATCGACTATATGTGAAATTGGATACCAATTCACAACTTTCATCCAGTTAAACATATAGTAATAAACTCATAAACTAAATTCCACATAATCTTTCTGAGGAAAAAATTTAAATCCCATGGTGACATACTCAGATGGATAAATCCCTTATCCAACAATTCTTCCAATCGATTCCTAATCTCTTGAAGATCTATAGGAGAAATTTGGAAATGTGTAATGGAAACTGGTTGATCTATAGGTTTTCCCACAATTGTAAACTCAATATCTCTCTCAGGTGGTATCGTTGAGAAGTCTGTAAGAAACACATCCTGAAACCAATCCAATATTATTTTAAAGATATTATACCCTATATCTCCATTATCTAATAAAATATGTGAAAACATGGAAGTATTTTCCCCTAGTTTCTAATGAACTAGCCTCATATGGACTTCTAAGATATCTCATTCTCCATGATGAACCTAAATTTTACCGTTAGGATATGTAAAGTCTAATCTCATATGTTAAAAATATTATTTGTATTAGTAGGATACCAACCAATCTATAACCACAATCACTTAAAAAATGGATATATAAAGTATGTATATATCCCAAAAGAAATGAAACTCTCCAACCTCAAGGGAACAACCTTTTCATAGACAAATTTCTATCCCCCATACACCCATCAGTGTGTTTATCATCACAACTCAACACACAATCTCCACCATTAGACTCAAACAATTCAAAATATGAGAATAAATAAAATAATGTTAGGCTGTTATATCAAATAAAATACTAGAATCTATAGAATCTAGAATGATTGTACATCTATCTATTGATGGATCAACCTCACAACCAAAAATTACAGAAAAAAATACATGTAACACACCCATCCCTCTATATTGTGTTATATTCTATGTCCCTTATGATGAACTACTCCACTAATAAACTAACTCTTTCCCTAAATGTACTACATTTACATCCTTGACTGAAATAACCAATAGAACTCTAACAATCCACTTGGTACATGATATAGGACCCCCTTCTAGTACCCTAGTTGGACCTACCTTCTCCATCACTACCCATCTATCAAGGGTTCCTACAATACATCTTTAAAAGTACCATCCTTCTATATGCATGAAACTCTCAATTACATCCCTATGTAACTGATCAATCTCTTTGGATTCCCTTTTTTTCACTCCTCTGGTTAATGTTCAAATTGGGAAGTTTTCTACCCTAAAAAAGTGTACCTCTTGAACATCCAAAAGAAACCGCATGACCTCCACTAGAATCCCCCTTCATGCCCCCCTTAGAAATGAAATCATAATCCACCACATTAGAAAACTTCTTCAGTCATGAGATACTATACTTGGAATCAATCCCACATTTATGTCCATCCTGAAGGCATATTACCATAGTTGATTTTTCAAATAGTAATTCTAGAAAAAAGTTATACAAATTAGTCTTGAAACCAGCATAGACCATCACTGAAATGATTCTTTGGGTCAACCAAAAAGTCTCTACCAGCCTCTCCAACCTTAGTGTATCAATGTAAATGTGTTCTGGGAAGTTCTAGTGGATTTCCCTCCATGCCACAACTTTCAACTACTCATCTTGAGACATGAATATCCACCAATTCATCACTTCAACCCATAACATATGAGAATACAACTTGACTCATTTCATCGAAGGAGTCTCTAAATTTTCAATTATTTTGTTTGATGGACTCAATCTAGAAGTTTAATACCTTAGGTCCACCATATTCAATGAATTTTGGAGGGTGATAAAAATAAAACTACCAATTTTGATCAGAAAAAGAATACATTAACCACATTGGGTATCTTTCCATGATTTTCATATAGAGATTGAAGTTCTCACAGATCTTCTCTCCAAATCGGTTTGTAGGAACTACTTGGGATTCTTGTCCTACTACTGGAG
This sequence comes from Viscum album, assembly GCA_963277665.1. Taxonomy (NCBI): domain Eukaryota; kingdom Viridiplantae; phylum Streptophyta; class Magnoliopsida; order Santalales; family Viscaceae; genus Viscum; species Viscum album. Next base: position 694,506,690 of record OY728161.1, read on the forward strand.
GATCATTTATACAAATTTCCACTTATCGTCTTACCAAAAAATTTCATCATATGTTCATGTATCTATAATTAGAAACACATATATTATTGCAGAGAACAGTACACTAACACAATTACATAAGAAGTAATCATATAATGTTTTAAAAATATATCCATCATACAACTCCCCATGGTCAAAACTGAGGCTGTATCATAACCCCGAGCCATAACTAACCTAGGTAATGGCTCACATGTAGTAAAAAACTTCTCTATTCATACATTTTCCATTATACACCCCTTTTTAACTATTTTTAACACCACACATAACATATTTTAACAATTTTTTTTCATCATTAGGGACCTTTTCTTTTGAATTACACATATAAGGAAAACAACTTCTCAATTACCATACCCCACTTATAAACATCTATTATGTGAATTCTTAATATAATGAATTTCACCTAAATTAATGAGTGTCTATGATGATGCATTTGTACTCCACTCTCATTCCATACCGATCCATGTGGAAAATCTTTGAAAACATTAAAATTACTTAATAAATTCAATTCCCAGGATTAAATAACATTAAAATATAATTGAAAACATCATGAACAATAATACCAACCTAGGTACTTGGGTCCCCCCCCCACACACATGGGATAAATACTCCCATGAATGAGATTATGGCCTTGGGTCAACACATCCTTGTATATTTCCTTCTATTTCTAAATAAATATACAATTGATAAGAAAAATAAAAATCCTATGATACCACTATAAGATGTTCTGATCGGGGTTCTACATGCTAGTTCTCCAGACATGTATGTTAAATGACCACCAGCGCACCTTTTTTTATGCCAGATAGTGTCGACTATCTGTGAGGGTCTATAAAGAGCATGAGGATACTATGAACTCTTTATTAATGTGAGTCAACCTTATAAATCAGTATATCAATAGAAAAAATTAAAATATAAAATACCCAATAAAGACCAAACATCACATGAAGAATCCCAAATTAGGGGAAAGTGACCATAAACCAAAGTATCAAATATGTCATTCCATTTATATGTCAATTGTCAAATGAAAATCATAAATACACAATGAAATCCCTTATGTGGGTCCTGACAGTGGGTCAATTTCCCTCATCCATACTTCAACCTGAATCCCAAATCATGCTAATAACATAGGGCACCTTCCCCTTTCCAATTCAGAAAACATGAATTCTATTCATGGACCAAATGGCGGGCAGAGTAGGGTGTGAGAATAACATAGTAGGCCACCACCAATGATGTATAAAGAAATATCTTGTCTATAAAATTGAATATAGTTATATAAATAATAAAATAAAAAATGTTGAAAGAAAATTGGTTTCCAATTTATTAATATTTAATTAAACACATTCGAACTTTCGTTTAAGTTGAAACCAAAAATAATAATAAAATATTCAACACATGCTAGAGTTTGAACCATACAACATATGGATTTAAAATTTATAATTTCAAGTGATTTCTTTATTCATATTAATTTCTTTATCATTTTATTACCCTCGATCAACAGTCCGGGTAAAATTATCATAGATACATAGATCAATAGTGGAGCATTATAATATTAGGTACTTGGAGTTTTATTCAACCAAAAATATAATGGGAACATAGAGGATCAATCTAGTAACAAAATCTCAGGTACGTGGAGCATCAATACATTATAAATTTAGATGAATAAATCACGGGCCTAGAGAGGAAGTCAGGAACCCAATTGGAAATTAGAGAATCAATCCATCTCCCACTTCACTATGTTCAAATATATATCATTTTGCACCCATATTAACCCCTTTCCATCAATTATTCTCATTAAAGTTCACCATTTAACTCACAACATTTAAATATAATCCAATTACAATCAATCATCCTATATTTCATTGATATATTTTTATTAGTCCAAATTATAATTTATAACATGTTATTATCTAAAAATATTTACAATTTGATTAGAATCATACACCCCCCAAATTCCCCCATTTCATTAAATAAATCATAATTTAAAGGATATTTTTACACCCCATGGGTTGACACTAATCCCCGTCTCATAATATTCATATATATAAAATAATCTGGAAAGGGTATCACAATTTCAGGGGGATTAAATTCTTGTTTTCAATTTAAATGAAATTTTACAAAAAGGAAAGAAAGTAATTCAACTACAATATAAGACCATGATTACATCTATGGAATTTATTATACTGAACACCTACCTTAAGATCTTTGAGGAAGGCTCCCAAAACCTTAGACCCTAATTCGAGGTAGTATAACTAAAATCACAAAACTAAAAAGGATCTAGTATCCAATCATATGATGATGAAAAAATGACACAAGATCTACCAAAGAGGAATAAATATGTGAGATAGAGGATCCAAATAAATCAATAGATCACTTACTAAATAGAGGTTGATTACCTCCAATGGATCGTTGATTCATAAACCAATGGATTTTAGGATTCTACGAATCCTATCAGGATCGTTAAAAATCCATGTAAACCATATTTAGGCAAGGTTAGGTGGTTAGGTTTAAAAATAAGAGGGTTTAGGAATCTTTAATTTAATTTTTGATAGTTTAAAAGTCTGTGTGCATTGTTTCCTAGATGGGATACATGGTTAGAAAATCTATGAACCGTACGAATGACCCCCTCCTATCTATGGAATTTATGATTTCAGGGGGGGTGCACTATTTGGGAAAACTATGTGCCAACAATGCATTACCCAAAAAACCTCCAAAAGCCTCCAAAACTCATGTGAACACGCCCCTAGATAACCATAACTGAAAGTATATTAGAACAATGGTTAAACGATACCTAGAATGAGTAGTATACATATCCATTAAGGTTGGGATCTTACATGTTCCATATTATATTATATATTAATATACACAAACAACACATAGAGAAATAGACATCACTTTATTTCATTAATTGAGATCATTAGATTATTTAATAACTAAAAACTAGAAATTTTAAAATATTACAATGGGAGTGAAAATATAAAATAGAAAATATACAATATAGAAATGGAAAATTTGGATAATCTCAATACTCTACAATCATCGCTCCAATGATCAACACAATGGAGAAGAAAAAAATTATAGTAAACCAATCCCCATTTTAGTAATGAAAAATGTAAAACCTTCAGAGAAATTGAGGTAAATGATTAATGAAGGAACTAAGAGGTATCTCAGTAAGAAATATGACCATTGGAAAATTATAGTGACCATTGAAATACTAATGTGAGCTCTGGGAATCTTAACATGACTACTGAGAATAGTAACCAAATAGTTTAAATCATAATTTCACTTAAAAATAATATAATGTAACATAATTAATATATATCTTGCTTAATTTAACAAAATATAATTTTTTTATTCCATTATATAAATTCAATGATTAAAAACTCAAATAAATTGAAATTATTTTTTTAAAAAATCATTTTAATGCATTTAATAAAAATCATAATTTTTATATTTAAAAAATAAAATCACTTAGGAAAGAAATTTTTTTTTGATAAAATTATTTTCATTTTTATAATAATCACATATAAATTATCTTTGGTTTAATATATATATTTTTTGGAAATATATCAATTTTTTGGTGAATAGTAAAAATACAGTTTTTCGTAACCAATTTGGTTTGAATTTCACCATTACTAATGTAATAATGAAATAATAAATTCAAGAAAGTATGTATCAATGGAAAAATATTTAATTTGATAAATGGCTCATTTAAATAAAATATTTTTTTTTCAAACATAAATTTTATTTTTCCAAATTCTTAATCCGAATAATAAAATAATGAATCCGGTTGTAGAAATCCATAAGATTAATAAATTAATTTTATTTTTTAAAATATGACTAAAAATTTCTATAATATCATAATTAAAATTTTTACCATGGATATTATGTCACGACCCTTCCCCCGGGGCCCGTGTCGTGACTACCCCAAACCAACCTTCTATAGGCCAGGGGCTGGAGACTAGCACCAAAGGCATCATTCCCTAAAACTGGGAAGGAATTTCCTTTATGAACTGTAAAAAAACACAACAGAGTACACATTTGGATATAAAACACTAAGTGAAACTGTATAAAAAAAGAGTACTGATATGTAAAGGGTCCCGAAATACAAGCCCAACTGTAAAGTACAAAGAAACTGGAAATACATGTACACCGGAAAAAAAGAAAAACATATGTTGGGTCATCCTCTTGGATTCCTACCTGAAGGGTAGGTACAAATTTCCTCCTTAGCACTCCATGTCCCTCAGTCACATCCGTGTACTTATTAGTTGTAAGGACCACCTCCGAGTACCGTCCAGTCTTGGTACTATCAGCCTCGATCAGCGCTGTCCGTCGTTTGCATCCAACACAACGAGGTGCAGGAATAGCCCATGCAGGGGTGAGTAGAACGATACTCACTAGGGACCCTGAGACCCTCAAGGACTCACAAAATCTATCATGGATAAAAAAATGTATGAAATCCACAAATAACCCCACTTAGGTATATGCCCATACATATACCATTGTTATCAAGAAATCCATCTCAATCATGAACAAAACTCAAAATTTACTGACTCAGCACACACAGGTATACAAATTTTGTAGAGAGTTAGAGATTATTATATTTAGCCACTAAATCATCTATTTCTTTGAACCCAATTAGGATCCTGGTATAGACATTAGAGCTATCGAACCCACACAAGATCCAAGAACAGTAATCAGAACTATCGAACCCACACAGGATCCAGGAACTGTGGTCAGAATTATCGAACCCACACAGGATCCAGAAATAGTAGTCAGAAGTGTCAAACCCACACAAGATCCAAGATGAGTATTCTGAGATTTCAAACCCACATTGGATCCAGGAATAGTAGTCAGAGCTGTCGAACCCATACAGGATCAAGGAAGAGTAGTCAGAAATCTCCAGCCATAGGGTTTCTGCATAAGCACGCTTGATTCCGGGACGGTCCACTCTTTAATCTATGTGTCAATACATCAAATTACATGAATTCCCATGAAGATATATACCGATGGTCTTCCACTTCATAGGGGTCTCAACGCAACTGATGGCACGTCAATCAGACACCCGGTCAGTGAGTAATTTGCCTTTTAGTCTTGGGGGCCCTGTTGGATTCGTGCACGATCCAACCTGACCGAATATCAAATATACCCTGAACCCAAGTGGGGTATACTCAAAGGGACCATTACACTATATGATTTCCAGCACCATTGATAGTTCTTCAAATGGACGCCTGGTGCCAAAGATATGGCCAAAAGAGAGCAAGGGGTCGGTTGTAGGTGCAGGTCTGGTCCGACCCGGTCGGACCAACTCGGCCCATCTTATTTTGCACCAACCTGATTCAGGTCGACCCGTCCTGACCTGTTGGGTAGGGCCTGGCCCATTGGACGGGCCGACCCCTTGGGTTCTGCCCCGCCTGCTGGGCCCAACCTAACAAGCAGTGAGGGACCGCAGAGGGCCACTTGGGTGCGGACTTGCCGCGGTTCGGTGTGAGGGCGGCTTGGTCCAGAGGGCACTGTAAGGGCGTAGTTCGGGGTGGCTCGTCCTGGGTGTCGAGGTGGTGTGGCAGAAGCCGGTTCTTCTGAGTGGTCGCGGTTCGGCCGGGGGACGGTTGGGCCAGGGTGCGTCGCGGCCGGGTTGGCGGGTGGCGCAGTTCGGCCGAGGCGCTCGGTAAGCACGGGCGGCCGGGAGGCCAGAAGGCCAGGTGTCCAAAAGGTCGGGGGCATGGAGGCTAGGTGGCTAGGAGGCATAGGATGGCGTGGCTAGTGCCGGTGCGGTATGTCTAGGGCGCACGGTAGCCCTTGCGGCCGAGAGGTGCAGGCTAGCGAGGCTCAGGCCAGCGTGGTTCGGCTGGGTCGCACAGAAATCTGGTGGGAAGCTAGAAGCCGGGAGGCGTGGGATGACATATTGGCGAGGCTCAGGCTGGGGCGGTAGAGTGGTTCGTCCTGGGCGCACAAGAGGTCGCGTGGCTGGAGGTGTGGGCCGGCGCAGCTCGGGCCGGAACAGTTCGGCCAGGGCACACCGGTGGCTGGCAGGTGTCTAAAATCCGAGAGGTGTGGGCCGGCGTGGTGGCGAGGCTCAAGCCGGGGCCGTGGAGCCAGTTCGACCAAAGTCCCTCGAGGGCGGCATGGGTTGCAGAGACCGTGGGTAGCATGGTCGATGCATGTCGCCTTTGTCACCTCGTCATTTTGTCGCCACGTGGAAGAACATCACAAAAGAGAGATCGATAGAGGGAGCATGTCCATGTTAGGTTGGACTGCACCCTCTGTGTTTAGGGTGATAGTAATCAGTGCATAAGATTGAAGCTCAACATCCCACATACAAGAAAAAAAACACTCTCATTCTTAATTTTAAAAGAATGGGAAAAACATGTTGCATAATGAATTTCACCCCTACCTTGATTATTGTTCGTCGACGGAGTCGCGCTGAAGAAGACGGAGTTGTCATTGTTCGTCGCGTATGCTGCACACTCCAATATTGATCTCGCATGTCAGTTGTGGAAGACGTCCCACGTGGGTAGAAGTCTGAGGTAGAAGGTCGAAGTCGGGGTCTATGTTCTTCACCGGTGGAGTGTTCTTCATTGGGAGAACATGTTCTTCGTTCTTCATTGGCGAGAGCTTTTCTCTCAAAATCTCCTTCCTCCTTTTCCAACCAAAAATTAGGTAGCCTAGAATAATATATTATAAAATATATTAAGTGATTGGAATTAGAATTAAAAATTGGGCGAATTAATTATGTTGGATCTACTTAATTAATCCCGAGATTGGCATAATTAAACAAGATGAGGATTTGGCAGAATAAAAAGGTAGGGGAGTTGAAGAGGCTCCCCTATACTTAATGGGAGTTTTTTGCTTTCCCCCCCATTAATGGGGAGTTTCAAGGGGGTTTAAAACCTGAGTGGTCCCCACCTCAATTAACATGAAGAGGGGGGGTTAGGTTAGGTTGGGCCCCTCCACCATAAACTCTCAGGGGAGGTTAAGGTGTGTTTTTCCCCACCTCTATCTTCCACATGAAGGCATTAACCAGAAAAATAAAAATAAATCTCCACTACATTATTTTTTATTTAATTATTTTACGAAAAACCAAAACATATCTTTTTCTCCCAACTATTAGTCATCAAGGTGAAATTATCCTTAAGTGAATATCGGCACATTGAGTTCAACGGTGCCCTCATATTTCAATTTTGAGCACTAGTTTAAATGTTATAATACGTCGCTTGTGCGTTTACTGAACTTACCAGAAAAAACATTTGGAAAATTATTATCAGTCATCCTCGACCCGCGCCAGTCAAGGTTAGGCTCTGCCTAGGTGATACACTCCCTAAAGAACACAATGGTACTCATTTATTTTCAATCCGAGTTACCATTTCGATGTTATGAATTTCACAATAAAATAATTTTAACTTAATTATTTTATTTGCAGCCAAAAACTAACTTTCTCCGGGGGCCTGCGCCGACCAACGTTTGAATCTTCTTAAAGAAAGCATACCTTCATGATTTGAGTTGCGCTGTCAGATTTTTAATCTGAGTTACTGTTTGTGATTTATAAGCATATAAAAAATTAAAACAATTTATTTAATTATTTTATTTACAATTATGCCATTTTGGGTTCTCTCACATGAGGCACATGACGAAAAATATTAATAAGCTCCTAGGGTAAACATTTCCATCTTGAGTGCAACGATGCCCTCAAATTTATGATATGAGTAACCATTTATGAGTTATTCTACTTTTTCAGGAAATCTATTTACACGCATTATCTTAAGCTTAAAAAAACATCAATGGATCATTCAGGGAACTCCGGGCCTCGGAATCACACTCCGTCAAATTTCCCAGACTCGTAAAATTTGCATATATTTAAAAAAAATTACAAAGAAATTCTGAGTCTTTAAATTCTCCCCACCTCTGGGTTCTACGTCCGATAAGCCACAACTTAAACTAAGGGAACAAGTGGGGGTACTAAGCATGCATCTGAGCCTCCCGCTCCCATGTGCTCTCCTGGAAGTTCCCATGCTGCCGGTGAATGTATTCTAGAGGTATCAACCATCCATGATGGACCTTATCATATAGATCCCCAATATCTAATGGAACCTCTATAAATGTTTCCCCATCATCGACGTCCAGCTCGCCATGGTCGATGATGTGAGAAGGTTCATGCATGTATCTTTAGAGCTGGGATACGTGGAAGACATCATGAACCCGGTGTAACTAAGGTGGAAGATCTTAGTAGTATCCCACCTCTCCAACTCTACTATGGACATGAAATGGTATGATGAAACTTAGTGAAAATGTTCCACCTTGACCAAATCTTTGTAAACCACATCGAGGTGAGACTCGTAGAAAGATGTGGTCACCATCCATGAACTCCAGAGAACTCCATTTCATGTAGGCATATGAGTTCTACATGCTCTGTGAAGTATTCATCCACTCCTAGATTATCTGCTCCTTCTCCGTGGTTGCTCGTACCATATCTGGTTCCACGAGTGCTGACTCCCCTGGGTCTATCCAGCACAAGTGTGATCTTCATGGTCACCCGTACAATGCTTAGAAAGGTGTCATACCAATGGTTTAGTGATAGCTATTGTTTTATGCCAACTCCACCAAAGGTAATTGATCCTCCCAGTTGTGACCGTAGTCGAGGAAACAAGCATGTATCATGTCCTCAAGGTCCTGAATGGTTCGCTTGGTCTGGCCATCCATCTTAGGATGGAAGGCAGTGCTCAAACGAAGCTGTGTTTCGAAAGCCTCCTGTAACCCCACCCATAGCCGGGAAGTATAACATGTGTCATGATCGGAGAAAATCGTAAAAGGTACTCGATGTGGCCGCACAATCTCCTTTACATTGAGACGTCCCAATCTCTCTACTGAACTCTGCTCTCTGATCGGTAGGAAGTGGGCCGACATGGTGAGACAGCCGACGATCAACCAAATCAAGTCATGACCCCTAGATGTACATGGATGTCCGGTCACGATGTCTTTGGATATCTCATCCCACTTCTAATCTGTGACCTCTAAAGGTTGGACCAAGTCTGCTCGTACCCAATGCTTCGCCTTCAATTGGTGACAAGTGAGGCACCGAGAGACAAACTCTGTAATTGCATTCTTCATTCCCGTCCACCAGTTCTGTCGTTGGAGGCCCTGGTACATCTTTTCCACTCTTGGATGTACCACTAGAGGGGATGCGTGTAACTCCATAATCACTTAATCCGGAAGTGACACTAGTACCATGGTACATCCCCTGAAAATAATGACATGCTCCCCCACCTTCATAAAATCCATTAGGTGCCTATCATGCAGATATCTGAGGATGTCGTGTCTCGTAGTCAACGTCTTAATTCTGCGCCTCCCTGACTCGCTAAAGGAGTGGGGGAGTGACTGTAAGAGACTGAAAAAAGCTTCTCCTTCTCTATCCATAATGGGTATCTACAAAGAGGCTAGCTGCTTTGTTGCCCTAGTCAGTAGATGCAGCCAGACCCCCTGATGAGTGTGTCTGGTACCATTTTCCCCTTCCCAAGAGTATAGACTATCTCAAAGTCCACTTCTTCTTCAATGAGTGTGAGGGTGGCTGACTCACGAGTGATTGGATTCTCCCTCCTATGCATGAGTTTACCCTGTGCTTCCTGGGTTTCGTTTTTTTACAACCAAGGAAAACCCCATCCCATCATTCTAGATACACCAAAACCTCATTTCCTAGTTAAATCAATCTTAGTGTGAACTGTGTATGTCAAGTCCAAACCCAAACGAATTTCTTAAGGCCTCAACGCTTCAACCAAGAGGTTCTAACCGAAACTCTAACCTCAAGGGTCAGTTCACATCGTCAGCGTAATTGTGATTATCGGGTCTCATCCATATGGTATCTACAAACATGAGGGTCAAATAAAAGGTTTAACCAGAAACTATAGGACCTGGATATGATTCGTGGAATGAAGGAATGATTGGTACCTATTTCTATTGATCCGAAAACTAGTTGTAGACATATACGGTACCTCAAATAATTTTTAGATCCCTTGGGTCGCATTTCTTGATAGCATGAAACTACTTTCTTCCTCTGTCCTCTAGCTTCCTGAGCCTGGAGGGGTCCACAAAAAATGGGGTGTAACATGTCAAAAAGTACACCACCACATACTGCTCTCCTAGCTCTACTTCCACGTCTTTTGCCCTGTAGATTCATCTATCCCTAACAATTCTTATTCCCATAACATTTTACATGCCCAAGTGTTTGAGATTGGCGCCAGTTGTCTTCTTTCCCACTGATAACATTCACTGGTTGTATCCGTTCAGCCAAAGAAAATTCAACCACAAAGGTTATCTCTAACATCCCAACATAAGTAAAAATAGTGATGGATCATATGTCCTTTAAACACACCTCAATCAGAAGCTTGATCCCTAATGCAGTGATCATATCATATTCAACGATTACCAAGAATTATTGGTATACCTCGATGAATAATCAGCTACTGACATGTCATCCTTTCGAAGCTGTAAAAGTTCTAGATAACTCTCAGATACCTCCTCAAGCTAGTCCTCATCCACCTGTGAGTCGGCTCACCTAGGAACCTGAAAGGAATCTGATGCTAAATCTTGTGTAAGGCACTAAAATACATGTTTCCTCCACCGGTACTACCGGTTGTAACTGCTAACCAATGGGTAGTGATATTGATGGCACACTACCTGAAGGTACTATCTCAGGAAACAGTCCACGTACTGATGCCTCATCACTAAGCTGGCCATCCTCATGGTCACTCATTAAAAAATAATAGCATCTATGATCACTGTATGCTCTACTGGTGTCTCAAATAGACATGAAACTCTAGAAACTGCCTCCATACAGCCCTCAGCTGTGTGGGAATTTATCTCACATCGAAACAGCAGAGGCCTCTTCTGCTGGAACTTGTGAAACATGCTCAATCGGTGTGCACTATCTACCACTGTGGCTGGTGGTATCTTTTTCAAAATGGGTGGTGGTGCTGCTGGTACACCACCAGAAGGTTCCATCATTGAAAGAGGGCCCTAAACCGGAGCCTCATTGCTCGATGGGCTTCCATCTCATAAAAATCTTGGAACACTAGCTGGCTGTCTATGTGGGGCCATCCTAAAAGGAAATATGTGCTCCATAGTCAAAAATTTATACATGGTGATCTGACTCAATGAATTCACAAAGAAGACTCTCAAATACTCACATACAATCCTTGTTTTCATGCACTGAGTCAGAAATTCGAAGTTAGGGTCCGGGTGTATGGATACGTCGGTTGCCGCCCAAACAATGGACTCCCTGAGCTGAGAACCACACTCACTACACTTTACACTATTGCTTCTATGAAAATATTAGAGTCCTTAGATCTACTATAGAACCTAATCCTCTGATAGCAATTTTTCATGACCCGTCCCTCGGGGGTCGTGCCGTGACTACACCAAACACACCTTCCATAGGCTAGGGGATGGAGACAAGCACCAAAGGAATGATTCCCTAAATCATGGAAGGAATTACCTTTATAAACAGTAATAAAACAAATTAGAGTAATCATATGGATACGAAACACTAAGTAGAATGGTATAACAAAAGAGTACTCAAATTTAAAGGGGCCTGAAATACAAGCCCAACTATAAAGTATAAGGAAAATGAAAATACATTTACAACTAAAAGAAAAGCAAAATAGCTGATCGGTCATCCCCAAGGATTCATACTTGAAGGGTAGGTATATATAACCTCCTCAGCACTCCACATCCATCAGTTAGCTCCGTGTACCGATTCGTCATAAGTTCCACCTCTGGGTACCGTCCAGTCCTGGTACTCTCATCCTCGATCAGCGATGTCTGTCGTCTGCATCCAACACAACAAGGTGCGGGCATAGCTCATTCATAGGTGAGTATAACGATACACAGTAGGGACCTCAAGACCCTCATGGTCACAAAAAATCCAACAATGATAAACCCCAAAGAATTAAATCATCAAATAACCCCACATAGGAAGATGACCATAGATATACCTTTATTATTAATTAATTTGTCTCAATCATGAGGAAAAAACAAAAGTTACTGGCTCAGCTCACACAGGTATAAAATTTTTGAAGAGAGTTAGAGATGATTATATGTATCCACTAAATCATCTAATCTGTTGAACACATTTTGGATCTTAGTACAAAAATCATAGCTTTCAAACCCACACATGATCCAGGAATAGTTTTCAGAACAGTCAACCCCACACATAATCCAGGAACGGTAGTTTGAACTGTCGAACCCACATAGGATCTAGGAACAAAATTCAGAACTGTCAAACCCACATAGGATCCAAGAACAGTAGTTAGAGTTGTTGAACCCACACAGGATCTAGGAACAGTAGTTAGAGCTATCAAAACCACACAGGCACTAGGAACAGTAGCCATAAATCAGCCAGCCACAGGGTTTCCGCACAAGCACACTTGATTCTGGGATGGTCCACTCCTCAAGACAAGTATCGATACATCAAATTCTATGAAGTACCACAAAGAAATATCAAAAAAGTTTCTCCAATTCATAGGTGTATCAACACAATAGACATTGCTTCAATTAGATGCTCAGAGTGTGACTTATTAGTCTTTTAGTCCTGGTGGCCAGGTTGAATTTCTACACAAACCAACCCGATCAAATCTCAACTATACTCCAAACTCGTATGGGGTATACTCCAAAAATCCGTTACAGTCCAAGATTTTCATCTCCGCTGACGGTTCGTCAAACTGACGTCTAGTGCCAATGATATGGCCAAAAGAGTGTAAAGGGTCGGTAGTAGGCACTGGTCTGGTCTGACCTGGTCAGACCGACTATAAACATCTTAGCATGGGCCAACTCAGTTTGGGTCGACCCGTCATGGCCCGTTGGGTCCGGCCATTCTCGTTGGGCGAGCCGACCCATTGGGTTCAGCCCCGTCTATAGGGTCTAGCCGAGCAGGCTGCGAGGGGTCGTTGAGGTCCACTAGGCCCAAACCAGCCGTGATGGTGTGGACCGACCGCAGTTCAGTGTGAGTGCGGCTAGGCCTAGAGGGCACCGCGAGGGTGCAGTTTGGAGCGGCTTGGCCAGATGGTTGATGGGGCGCGACCGAGTCCGGTTCAGTAGGGTGGCATCGGGTTGGCCGGGGGTCGGTTCGGTAGAGGGGCTGCAGTTCTGCCGGGGGCCGGTTCGTCCATGGTACTGTATGGTCGGGCCAGCGGGTGGCACGTTGCGCTAGGGCACTCGGGAGGTGTGGGTGGCCAGGATTCCAGGCGGTTGAGAGTCACATGCCGTAACTGCGTGGGCCAGCGCGGTTTGGCCGGGGCACATGAGAGGTCGGGCGGCCAAGAGGCGCAGGCTGTCACGGTTCAGCTGAGGAACGCTAGAGGACGATGGTTGGTCGAAAGCTGGGAGCTGGGGCCTAGCGAGGTGTCGAGGCTCAGGCCGGGGCGGCAGAGCCGGTTCAACTAGGGCCCATTGGAGTTCGGGCGGCTGGGAGGAGCGAGTCGGCGCAGCTCGGGCCGACACGGTGCGGCCGCGGCACAAGGGAGGCGGCAGGTGGCTAGAATCCGGGAGGCATGGGCCGGTGCGGGGCCGAGGCTCAAGCCGGGGCGGCGGAGCTGGTTCAGCCTAAGCGCCATGAGGGCAGCGGGGGTTGTGGAGACCCCAGGTAGCACGGTCGATGCCTGTCACCTTCGCCACCTTGTCATTTCATCGCCACTCCAAAGAACATCACAAAAGAGAGATCGACTAAGGGATTCAGGCCTTGTTAGGTTAGCCCGCACCCTCCGCATTTAGAGTGATAATAATACGTTCATAAGAATGAATCTCAACAACCCACTCGCATGAAGGACAACACTATTGTTCATCATCTAGAAAGAATGAAAGAACATGAAACTTAAATGAATTTGACCCCTACCTTGATTGTTGATCTTCGATAGAGTAATGGGGTAGAAGATGGAGTTTTTGTCGTTTGTCGCTTCCGCCGCACACTTCAAATCCCGAGCTGACATGTTGGTTGTCGAAGTCATCCCACATGGGTAGATGTCCAAGAACAAAGGTTAAAGTCGGGGTCAACATTCTTCGTCGGTGGAGCGTTATTCATTGGGTGAACGTGTTCTTCGTTCTTTGTTGGCGAGATCTTTTCTCTCAAAATCTCCTTCCTCCTTTTCCAACCAAAAAGTAGGTAGCCAAGGATAATAGATTATAAAATCGATTAAGTTGTTGGCATGAGAATTCATAATTGGGTGAATTAAATAATTTGGCTCCGATTAATTAATTCACGAGGTTGGCATAATTAAACAAGTGGAGGATTTCACAAAATTAAAAGTTAGGGTAGTTATAGAGGCTCGCCTATACATAATGGGAGTTTGTGGGTTTCTCCACATTAATGGGGAGTTTCAAGGGGGTTTAAAACCTAGGTGGTCCCCACCCTAATTAACATGAAGAGGGGGGTTAGGTTTGGGTGGCCCCCACCACCATAACCTCTATTGGGAGGTTAAGGGGTGGTGGTCCCCACCTCCAACTTCCACATGGAGTCTTTAACCAGCAAAATAAAATTAAAGCTGCACAACATTATTTTTTATTTTATACTTTATAAAAAAACCCAAAAACTATCATTTACTCCCGACTATCTGCCATCAAGGTGAAAGTATCCGGAAGAGATTATCGGTGCTGCGAGTTAAATAATGCCCTCAGATTTTAATTTTGAGCATCGGTAAAAAAGTTATTAAATGTCGAACACGCATTTACTGAACGTACCCGAAAAACTGTTCTGAAAATTATTATCAGTCACCCTCGACACGCGCCAGTCGAGGTTAGGCTTTACCTAGGTGAAACACGCCACAACGAACCCAACCGTACTCTCATATTTTCAATCCAAGTTACTATTTAGAGGTTATGAATTTTACAATAAAATATTTTGTCAATTAATTATTTTATTTGCAGCCAAACACTATCTTTCTCTGGTGGTCCACTTGGGCCAAAGTTAGTATCTTCTTAAAGAAGGCATACCCTCACGAGTTCAGCAGTGGTCTCAGATTTTTAATCATATTTACCGTTTTCGAGTTATAATCATTAAAAAAATAAAATAATCTATTTAATTATTTTATTTAAGATTACGCCATTTTGGGTTTTCTCATAGGAGGCCCGTGCCGACTAATCTTAAATCACGCCTAGGTTAGAACCACCATCCTAAGCACAATGGTGCACTCATATTTCTGATTTGAGTAACCATTTAAGAGTTATTCCACTTTTTAGGAAAACTGCTTACAGGTGTTAACATAAACTTAACAAAACTTCAACAGATCATTCTGGGCACTCGGAGCTTCAGAATCACGCACCGTCAAGTTTTGCAGACTCGTAAAATTCCAACATTTTTAAAATAAATACATGGAAATTACGTTTCATTACATATTATGTTTTATTCAATACTTTATCTTTAAAATACTCCTCTCCTCAAGTATAAATACGCCCTCCCCCTCCCATTGGAAAACCAATTCACTTACTCTTTCCAAATACCAATATATACCAAAATCCATTTTAGTACACCACTTATAATCTATAATTATGTTATAGAGTCACTCAAATACAAGTATTAAATTATATTATTTCTTTTGAAAATAAAAACATCCATGATGAGGGTAAGTTTTAATTAACATATTCTCTAATTTCCCCCTCTTTTCCTCTATTTGTTTTTTTACCGTAAGAACAAAATTTTATAAGAATAATTGAGTATTTTGATAAGTTATATTAATACTGTTATCTTATTTTGTTGAAAATATTTATAATGTATTTATATTTTATTCTAATCTTTCCTCCCATTTTGAAAATGGCTCATCAACCGTCTGTTAACCATCCCTGAGGACGTTGTCAACTATCTAATCACCGCAAACATTATGGATGATCATAATAAATTATTTTTAATATATAAATGTATAAATATATTTATTTATAATATTTTTTAGTTGAATTTACAAATTTTAAAATAAGAAACCAATCAAGATCATTAAATATATATCAGATATTACATTTTATAGAAAATAATATATTTAAGTATTCTTCATTTAATAATGATAATTTAGGAATATAATCCAATGATTATAATTTAGAAATAATGATAAATATGAACATAATTCTCTTTTATTTCTGTGTTTTAAAAAACATAATATTATTTTGTTGGTAGTAGAAAAGTTACGAAATAAAGTAGTATTTAAGGAAAGGGTACTCTCGAACCCTAATCATTATTTTAGGTTATCTCATATATCACATTTTTTTAGTATTAATATTCATATATTATCCTTAAAATTTATTTTCAATATTAATTAAATTATATGTTTTGGGATATACATGTTTTGACCTTAATGAAATAATTTCTTTCCCTAACAAAAATATTTTCCATAGAGTATTAAATTTCTAAAACACCACATTGACCCCTCCCATGATATATATTCCCCACTTCATAATTACGATTCTTTATGACAAAAAATGAATTCCACATATTATTTAGGAAATAAAAAATTTTATTTTTGAAACTATACTTTATAAACACTTTATGAAACCCTTTCCTTTCTATGAATTTATTTTATGAAAACAATTCTTATATGATTTTGTTCTTGGTGTCATGCATTATTATGTACATTTTTCCATGTAATGGGTGATTCCAAAATTATATATACACAAAATGGATAGGGTAATGTGATAAATATCATAATATTATATGTATTATGCCTGATTATGATACTATATTATTTTAGAATTATGATGTTATGATTTATACACATATGTTATAAGAAAACATGATGCTATCTTTGTTCACAACTATGTGTGGTATTTGACCACTATGGTATGATGTTCCATTATTATGCACATGCCATATCCTAGGCCTCTTTAATAATTTCCCTCTTGATTATGTATATGATCAATTTCTTATGAATTGATGATGTTGATAATTCTCAATGATGTACTATTGATTCTTGTTTCTTATTCCTCCACTTATTGGTGTTTTTTATCACAAATTTATTTCATGTATATATTAATTTGATTTCATGTACAAATTATAACATGTGATTTATTTTATAGGATAAATAAGAATGATTTAATTAATGTTTTTTTCAATTTAAAAGTGATGTATGTGACTAATTTTCCCAAGATAATAAAAATTTAGATTCTAGAATGTATTACTATTATGTAATGTATATTAAAAATGATTTAATAGTCTTGAATTAAAATTTTGGGCTTCTATAATTGGTACCAAGGAACTATTTAGTTAATTTGGGAATTATGACTAAAATGTTTTTGTGAAAAACAAAATGATATGTCCTTGTATAGTTAACCAACCTATGTTTTGGTAATGTAAAATAGAATGCAGTTTCATAGAAATGAAATCATATTCTGGATATTGTAAGTATATGTGGATCTATAATATATATACCTAGTGGTAATAACATTGAAAATAGATAACTGGGTATGAACTCGATCATCACCTGGTGTACAAAAAAGAGGCCTTGTTGCACACATGCTTCAACACTCATAAGGAATATAAGTTAGTTAATCACAATACACTTTTCAAAACAATATGAAGGATATATAGATAATGTAATTATTTATTTTAATTTTATAAAATTATTAAATTATATGATCCAAAAAATATTGTTTGAGAAAAAGGATAAACTAAGGAATCCTATAAGATATGATTTTAGAATTATTTTTTGCGTGAGAAAAAATTATTTATTCATTATTTATTCACATAAGTTTTTTAATCAATTTTTATTTCATAAAATGGTGCTAATTAGGAGAAACTAGATTAAAAATAGGTGTGAGGTACAATGCAATGATTTTATAAATGAAATTCCTAGTATAATGGAATGTGGAGTTTAAAATATCATGGATATGAATTTCTAGTATTGACTAGAAATGAAAACTAAATTGAAATATGTGGAATATCCCCCTTTACCGAAGAAGAATATTATTGAAATTGTGTCCCATATGTGGTAATGACCACTGGTTTTTTATTGATATTCCCATCCACTAATCAATAAACAATTGGTTATCTCAAAGGAGAATATATTTTCTATGCTCTTATATTTAGATAAGAAGAAAACTACCTTTTTTATATCATTTAGATGGATAGGATAATAAATGATATGTTTTGATAAAAAATACAATGATTAAAAATGAAAATAATGAAATGGAGTTGGAATAATTTAAAAATTTATTACTTAATAATTATTTCTTTTGAACTATTTGAACAAATATGAAGAGATAATCCAAAGAGATCAAAAAAGTTGGAGAATTTGTAATGTATTATGGGGAACCATTTACTAGGATTTCAAGATACACCTTAGGTTTTGTTATCAATAAGAATATAAAAATAGATAGACTCGTTATTCCTTTAAAACGACACCTCCAAAAGGCTCTAACTATACAATAATTTGGGTGTTTTGAAGAAGTAGTTTCGTGTAATCTAAAAGTAGAGGTGGATTATGGATAATGGTATCATAGACATGGAGAAAATAAAATAAGAATATAATTTTAATTTAGAAGATGGAATGAAAAATAAGTAAATAAGATCCAATCAACCACATGTTAAAGATGTGGGAATAAGCATCAATGGAATTGCCTCAAAGGGATAGGAAAATTCTTTATGTAAGAGAGAGAAGATTAAAAATATAATGAATTTAAAAGACATATATTTTTTCCAAAAAATGTGATGGTGTAAGGCAATGAACATCTCAATGCAATAACTATTTTTCAATCATTAATCTTTTGGGAGTAAAAGAATAATACAAGTGATTGTACTAAACCATAGGACATAGAGGATAAATGTAACATCCTGAGATTTTGACATATTATTTTTTTCAAATAAATTTAATCATTTTGATATTTTGTGTTACACAAAAAACTATTTTTAGATTTTATAACAAAAAATAGATTAGGCTAATGTTACATGCAATCTCGTGACCAGTATTAATTATATAAAACACTGAGTTAAAATAGAATGTGACATACTATTTAAATATTAATATATAATATGATAGTTATCTCCTAGCTGTTGAAAATGTGGGTATGAATAGAAGAAAATAAATTATGTATTACATATGTATATATAATAAACTATTTTGTGTCAAATTAGTTATAAATTAAAATACAATCTATTTGGAAATAAATGAAATCTTTCTATGGAAAACTAATTTTTTTATGAAAACAAATATGTTCTAACTCAATAAAATAAATAGTCCAATTTTGTTAAATTATTTTAATGAAATTTATAGACACTATATTAGTTAAACTATTTAATATTAATATTATTAATTATCAGGATAATTTCAAAGAATAAATTGAATTTTAAACTTAAAACTATTTGTTTACAAACCTGTTTTGTCGCCCTTTTATAGAGAACTTATTTTAGAAATGATTTTTGAAAATTAAAAAAAATAATATGAAAAAATAAAATTCATGTTGGAAATCATCATATAAATATTATTGTATGGTGAATTATTTATAATTTTTTTAAAGATTAATTATTTGATGAATCTCGAAAGTATTAAATTTTAATTGAAAACTGCCTTATCATTTAAATTATTTCTATGGATAAAATATGTTTAAAAATGTTTTTAAAGTTAATTAATTTTATTTATATAGAAATTAATCTAAATTATGTCATTTTAATTAATTTAATATTAGTTCTTTTGGAAAAAACTTCTGATACATTAGAATGTTTTCTCATTGAAAACCAACATTCTCATCATGTTTACAAGATAAATTTGTTATTAAATTATACTAATTCTAGAAATTGAATTTGAAATTGATTAAATATTTTTAATAATAATAATTTATGTCATATAATAAGTTCAAAATAAATTTTCACCTTAACATTTAATGGAAACTGTTTTATTTCAATTACTGTGACTAAGGATAAAACTGGTCTTTCCACATTACTTGTGTTTAAATTAAAATTGATTTTACCAAAAACATTGTATTTTTTAATTTGATTTAATTTTGAGAATAATTAGTTATAAATTTTATAATAAATTTAATTTTAATTTTATTCTAATAGGATAAATTAAATTTTCATAAGAAATAATATAAATTATCGTGGTAAATAAAAAGGGTAAAATTTAGTAAGAATAATGGCAATAGAATTAAATGATAAAAATGAATTTTTTTTTCTTTTGGTGGAATAAATGAACTGAATTAATACTTTATACCATTTTTTATATATTTTATAGGAACATGGGGTTGTATTTACCTCTTGATAGTGAAGACATTTGGGTATTTACAAAAATGCCACCCCACCTACGTTTTAAAAGGAAACTCCCTCCCATCACTTATTTAAACATATAAATACCTTTTAATTGACAAAAACATTAAAATATGAAATACAAAATTCCATGATATCATTATATAATCCATTTTATGAATAAATCCAATCTTGAGATGTTTTTACAGCAAACTGAAGAGGATACCTGAAGAATTGGAAAACGTCGTCAATGATCGTTTTTATTTTATTTCTTCCTACCCCTAATTCAATTATTATTATTATAAAATTGTGATATAATAAAATAAAAATAATCCATATAATTATATTTTTTAATCTATTTAACTAAAAAAATTCCAATTCACCAAATGGGTTATGGAATCATCATTTGAGTGTACGACAGACAACAGCCTTGCGAACCGATGTCATTTAGTTTTCCATTACCACCACTCACAATTGAGTATGATTATGTATAAAAATTATATATATAATTTATATAGCATAATTATACCTTTTTAATCATTATAACATATTTAAAAATTTTTTAGTTTCCATTTCATCGGGGATATGATAACTTCGCTTGTGAGTACAAAAAACTTTCGATTCATGAAGCGAAGTGATTCTTTATTCAGTAACGCTTTAAATGGAAGGTAATAAGGATATATGCCATGAATATATATGATAATATATATATATATATATATATATATTAAATCATAATTATTCAGGAATATTTATTTATTATTTACTATTCTTACTCTCCATCTATCGATAAAATGGAAATGACGTTCATACGTACGTATGATCTACTATATCCATGAATGATGTAGTTCATTTTATTTATTTAAAATTAAAATCTTAATATATAGGCATATATAATTAATATATATTATATTTATATAATTTTTAATGTTATATATGTGATGGAACCAATTTCAAAGTAAAAAATACAAAAAATACCAGGTCAAAACATTAATTAAAAAATAAAGCAGTTGTTACCCGAATCATAATTTTATGAATGAATTGTTAATAAATTGTTAATAAAATGTTATAAGTAAATAATATGTGTTATTATAAATATGGGTACTATTATTTAATATATTTATAATAAAATTAAATTTATTATTTGTTAGGTTTGAATATGTGTAGAGAAAGTTATGACTTTATGTAAAGGATTTTAAGCATTTGTTTTATTTCCACGAGACATAAAAAATCACCACTCATTTCATTTGAGTAGTTTATATACTGAAACTTTTACATGTTATATAATAAATAAATTTATTTTAATAACATAAAATTTATCATTTTATGTTATTCTTTATTTTGTATTATTATTAACAATATTACTAAAGTGGTAAGGGATTTCAGTGTCACGTATTACTTCTATGAGAATCATACCATATTCCCTACCTATTTATTTGATGTGTTGTGTATAATTCACATTAATTAATTTTAATATTATAATCGTAATAATTTTTTTAATTTAAATACCTATTTTAGGAACTCTCTTTCATGGTGTTTTTGTTCGAAATTCAATAAGGGATTTTTTTCTCAATTTTCCGTCTTTGAGACATATGATATGTTATGAACCTGTCCACTTTTACGTGGTGAATATATGTCCCATTTGACATGTAATATCATGAATTTATTTAACCATGTGATACTTTATGTTTAATTTATTTTTATTATTTCATGGGGCTTATGATTCAATGTTATCTAAGTAGTAAAGATTTTATTTTACAATTATATCATTTATCAAGATTGTTTATGATTTTCTTTCTGATGATAAAATATTATGATCCAATTTCAATAATATCATGAATTTTTTTCTCCTCATATTATTAGTGAAATTTTCATGTTATAATACCAAATAAAACTCTTTTTTACTTATGATAATTGAGAAAATGTTTTTATGAAAACCGAACTTTATTTCTCCCATTGGGGAGAAAATAAATTTTCTTTCAAGGCCATGATTTACAAAAAAATATTTTTTTTAATATCCTATTATTTTTAAAATAAAATCTACCTAATTTTTAAATTTTAAATAATTTTTTGAAATGGAATATTCATTTCTTTTTCTAAATAATTTAAATTTTGGGTTTACCAAAATTTGAATGGAATCTACATTTCTAATGTTTATGAAATGAAAGAAACTTACCATGACCATGAAAATTATTATTTTTTGAATGTTAATTTATAATCTTTGAAAGTATTTTTCAAATAAAAAGTTCAAAATGTTTTAATTTTTTTAAAGAAAAAAGGATACTTTCCTCAAGAATTTTTTTCGAATGATCATTCAAAATCTTTTTCCATATGAGATGATAGCCTTTGATGTAACATGTTATTTTATTGGTAGATGAAACATGTATACCATTCTTATAATTTTTCTAAATGATTTATCCTGATAATATATTTATGAAACCCACTTCTCTTTCATGGGTTATACCATGATAAAACTCACTTGAAACACTCTTATTTTCATGGTTTATGCTATGATGAAATGATGAAATGAATATGAAACCTGTATTTTTTTCCATATGTTATGATATAATAAAATATTTATTAAACCCCTTTAATTTAATGGGTTATGATATTATTACTGTTTTATGATGTTGTAGAATACATATGTATTATTATCATTTTGTGATGGGTGGGACCTATATCTCTCTCAAATTCATTGGGAAATGATGGATAACTAATGATTAAATATGTTATACATGAACATGATTAATTTTTAAAAATGTTATGGGTGTAACTAATTAAATTTTCACAATGCTATGACTAAAAATGATTACGTGTTCATAATGTTATACATGAAACTATTTACATGTTCACAATTTAATGCATGGGATTGATTACATTTTCACAATGTTATGGATGAAACTAATTACATGTTTATAATGTTATGCATGGAATTGGATTTCATATACATAAGGTTATGTGTAGACCTAGTTTCATGTATATAAGTCTTTGGGAGGGCATGATTTCATGCACCTAACATATTTAGTGATCCAAGTTCTATTTATACAAGTTCATGCCATTCTAAGACAATGATTATTCTATAAAAATATGTCTTATGAAAATGTTATGCTCTAATGGATTATGTTCATTGATCTCATTAAGATTCATGCATTATGAAATGCCAATACTTATACCATGACTCATGATTAAGATATTTTATATCATGTGTATGGTTTCAAAATGATATCATCACGTTCTTATACCATTTTGATATTACTATATAAATATATCCCTTATTTTCCATTTTCGATAATATAATCTCACCTTTAATTGTGTTTCATGTCCCTAGGTTATGAATTGTGGTTTTATATAGGTTATGTCTATAAGGAGTACTAATTTGGATGATCATTGTCAAATACATTTGTGATATTTCAGAAATTTGAATATTGTGTTCCTAGTCTACAAATACAATATACTATCACATACATCGCATTTTTGTTTATGGATTTTATAGAATATTTATCTAAAAATATGCAATATATATGTATGAGAATCATGGGTCACTATAGTTGGTATCATAAGAGGGGTTTAGTTAACCTCTGGAAAATAGGGTGAGAAACATTTTCTAAAATCCCTAGAGAGAATTCTAATGATATTTATATGGACGTGTCTAGGGGTTTGTCTAAGGATGAGTAAAAGTATAGTAATATATAGTTTAATTTGGTAAAGTATAGAGAATGTGGTTTCCATGAAATTATATCCCTTTCATCATACTAATACTGTGTTAGGATCGAGAATATTTGTATGTAGGGGTAATAACATGGAAAATGGAGCATTGATCCCGACTTGATCATCACCTGATACATGAAAGTGGGCCAATTTCACACCTAATTTAACACTCCTGGGGTATATTCTTTGAAAATTAACATATTATTTACAAACTATCATAAATGATTTAAATAGATGGTGTCTATGAATGACCAAAGATAAACGAAAGATGCCATCGATTAAAGAGAATGTGTATATATTTATACATCCTATAATTGATTTTAATTGTTATTTTATTTTCCATTGTGATTAGTGAATTTTTCAATATGTTTATTAGTTTTAGTCAATAGAGGGAACCAAAATAAACTGGGTAAACATTTAATGATATGGGAAATTTCCAGATGTCCAGCCTAATGAGATGATGAAATGAGTGAAGTATATTTTTATTATTCCTAATTAGTTATCACAGAACATGATTAACAATGTATATCTAAAAACACTAGGAATCATAAATGAAGTTAAATATTGAATTTTATAAGAGATCATGTAGTGGATATAATAGTGGAAGGAAGATTGATTTTCATATTTTTCAAGAATGTGTGAAGAATCAGTTAAGGGAATGTCTTAGAGGAAGAATAAGATTTTTCGGGTGTAGAAAAGATACACATAAATTGTGTAATTTCATAATATGAAATTAAAATTTCATATTACACAATGGATGGGAATATTGGTCTCCCTAAATTATTATCAATTGATGAATGATTAAAATTTTGGAAATATGGGCATTATGAAAATCATTGTGCTAGGGTAAAATCTTGTGATGTAAATAAACATGGTTTAATGAGAAATGGTTATATTTCTGATGATGCAGAGAACACAAGTGACATATAAAATGAAATAGATATTATGGAATAATATTATGAATCATAGTTAATGGTATGAGAAGGAATTGGGATGATTTAACTATTTATGCATTCGAATATAATTATGTAATCATGATATATATGTGGATTATTATGTATATTTGTCTTTATAAGGATATGAATGAATATGTTGACTGGTTGTGATGAAATAGAAAATTTATTTAATAGAAAATTGATATTTTATGAAAAAATATTGATTAAAGTAAGATAAACCTTAATATTTTCTTTATGTTAGCATAATTATGTTGTAATAAATAGATGATTAATATGGATAAATTAAATTGTATATCATTGATACCCTTGGACCTGATTAAGGATTTCTTGACAAAGTGGGTTATGTTATCAATAATGGATCTTAAAAATATTTTGGATTTAAGGAATATGTCCAAGAATATGTTCAAGTAATGATGAATAATTTATGTTTTAAATATGGGTTTATGGAAATTCATGTTTTTATCATGTTTCAAGAGAATACTTATTGAATGTATTCACATGTTTGGTATGTTGTAATCAAGAGATACATTATGATATATAGTGGTGGATCAATTTTAAGATAATTTTAATAAATATATTGACCTAATTTCTAATGTTTTGGATTTTAATATTTTGGAAGGGTGATACGAATAAAAATTTATGGAATATTTTATATAAAATATTAGACCAGGTTTTAGATATTAATATATTACGTCACCATATAAATATTTACCCATTTTGGAAAACCAATTTTAAACTTTTTTTACCTGATATAGAAGAAATGATTTATCATTATTTTTTTGGATATTATTTATTAATTATAAAATGAAAAATACAGTTTATGGATTAGGAAATGAAGTAGAAATTTATACAGGTACTACAAAAAATCGGTGTTTTTCTTATTAAATTTAATGAAATCAACAATGATTACCTTCTCTTAAAAATTTTCATCTTTTGGAAGAGGATCATGAATTAAATATTTTTATTATTATCATCATTTCGTATAATATCAATGACCCTTTTAATGAATCATTGATTTATGGTTTTGTGGTAATTATCATTATTTCTATCACACAATTTTATGTGATAAATATTCTCTATCACTCTCTATAATTATTTACATGTTTCGTTCACGTGCGGATCACTAATTCCAACATATATTCTCCTTTGTGGAATCCTAGTTATGAGTTCCTATAAGGAACCATTATGTTTCCAAATTTTAATATTTAAATTATTATTTATTATTAATTTATACATTGTGGATTTTAGGAAGTAATTTTAAAATTTTAAACCATTGGTGATCGAGATGATATTTATTGGTGAACATCATTTTAATAGGGTTTGAATGTAACACCCAAAGATTTTTCGAAATTATTTCTTCAAATAAAATTATTATTTAATATTTTCTATGTCAAATAATGCAATGGATTCATATTTTTTTTTACACAAAACACAATATTTTTATAGTGTTACACGCAATCCGGAGTTCACCGTTCATTATAAACAACACACTGTTTAAATGAAATGTGACATTATATGAAAAGAGTAGTATTTAATATGATAGTTAACACCATTCCACTTGAATGGTGAGTATGAATAGTTTTAAATAAATTATAGTTTACACTTGTATATATAATTTATTATTTTTTGACTAATTAATTATAAATAAAAAAATCTCGATAAAAATGGAAATCTTTATCTAAAAACTATTTTTTAAAATAAAACTTTTGTTAAAACATAATAAAAAAACTTTTTTTGGGGAATTTATTAAGTCATATATATATATATAATATTAAATAAAAGATTTAAAATTAATCATATATTTTTTATATTCAATACATAAGAATAATTCAAATTTTATTCTCAAAAAGTGTATTTGTTTTTCTATAATATAGTTTTGTCACCTTTTTATGGTGCACTTATTTTAGAACAGATATTTAAAAATTTTATAAAAAATATTTTCAAAAATAAATAACATTTTTGAATTCATAATACCAAAAATATATTGTGGTTATTATTGATAATTTTCTTAATAGATTATTTCTTGATGTCAATGAAAACTGCATTTTCATTTATATAATTGATAAGATTAAATTATATTTTAAGTTGTTTTAAAGTAAAATTAATTCAATTATATATCAATTAATACATTTTAGGTAATTTTTTCTATTTAAAATTTATATTTTATATATAAGCTATTTGATCTTTTGAACATTTTCTATTTAAAAACCCTCTTTCTCATCGTGTTTGAGGGATAGATTTAATATTAAATTCTACCACTTATGTGAATTTAATTTTAAAAAATTAAATAAATATTTTTATTTATGAAAATTAATTTTATATAACGAGGTTAACAAAATATTTTACCATAATTATTAAAGAAATCAGTTAATATCAATTACCACTATTAAGTTTAAAATGATGTTTTCCGAATTATATTCGATTGCATTAAAATTAAATTTTCCACACAAATATAAGATTTTTTGAAATTTTATTTAATATTGAGAATAATTACGTGCAAATTTTCTAATAAATATCATTTTTTGTTTTACACTTAATGGATAAATTAGATTGGTATATAAAAAGATACTTGTTACTGTGGTAAAAAAACTAAATGTGTAAATTTGAGGGAACTTGTTGACTAAGGAATAATAGGATAAAAATGTATTCCTTTTTTGTATTGGAGGTTTCTATAGACCAAATAATTCCCAAACTACATAAGTGATATATTTTTTAGTCACACGAGGTAACAGTGACCTCCCAATAGTGAATACATTGAGGTATTTACAAATATGCCACCCCTCATTAGTTGTAAATGGGAACAAACTCAAAAAAATTATTCACACCTCTTAATACATTTGAATTGGACAATACCTAAAAAAATCACATCCCAAATTCAGAAATATAATCATATAATCCTTATTTTGGGCACAAATCCATCCTTGTAATGAATTTAGGGGAAACCTAAGGGGGATACCAGAAGAAGAGGAAACATTCTTCATGGAGTGTTTTTTATTTCATTTTTTCACAACCACCTTCAATTATTATTTAAACATGATGATATAATAAAATAAATATATTCTATATAAATATATATTTTTAATTTCATTACTGGAAAACACCTTCACTTCCACTAAATGGTTTATGAAAATATTGTTCGAGTGTATGGAGGATTACTGCCTTATGAACCGATGTCATTTGGTTTTCCATTACATCCTATCACGATGGGGTTTGATGATGGATATAAATTATATATATAATTTTAAGAACATAATTATTCATTATTAATAATTATATCATATTTTCCATTTTTTATTTTATATTTCATAGGGGAAAAAATAATTTTGTTTCTGTGTACAACAGACTACCATCTCTTGAAGCGATGTGATTCGTTTTCTACTAACAAGTTACATGGATGGTAATAAAGACATAGTTAACCAATATATATGATATATATTGAATAATAATGATTCTATAAGGTTTATATATTATTTAACTTTCATACATTCAATCTGTTGAGAAAATGGAAACAACGTTCATGCGTTTGTACGACCTACCATCATTATAAACACTGTAGTACATTAAATTTATCTAACAATAATGAAATAATATAAATATATATAATTAATATATATTAAATTTAAATAAAATTTACAATTATGTAAATGAAAAAAACATGATGAAAGTAAAAAGACCAAAAATACCTCCCAAAAACAAATGTTAAGAAAGATGTTGTTATTACTCGAAACACAATTTTAACAAGATATTATGAATAAAATAGTAAAATAATGTCATATGAAAAATAGTATAGGGTATAATAAACATAATTATTGTTATATAATACATTTATAATAAAATTATATTTATTATAAAAGAGGTATGAATGTGTAGGAAGGAATTGAATACATAAGGTAAGAGATTACTAGTTTCTCTTCTATTTCTGGGAGGCATATGAATATTCAAAACTAATTTATTTTTTGTGGTGTGTTTACGTCCCCACTGAAATTTTATATAATTAATATATTTATTCTAATGATATTTAATGTTTCGTTTTTTTATAATTTATGAGGGAATATATTTCAAAACATTACTTAAGTGGTAAGGGAATCTCATCGCACTTTTTTACTTTCGCGAGATAGAACCATATTCACCATGTATTTATTTTATGGGGTGTGTATACTAGACATGAAATTATTTTATTGTTATTTAAATTATAATTATTAGGATTTAAATTTCCATTTAATTACCAATAGTTCAAGTGGTTTTTTTTAAAATTTTGTAATATATTGTTTCTCAATTTTTTTACTTTGAGACATATATTATGTTATTCACCTATCATCTTTTATGAGGTGTATATACAAAAAATTTTACATTTAATATTAGGAATATATACATATTAATGATATTTTATGTTTCATTTAATGTTATTATTTCCCATCTCTTGTGATTCAATGTTACCAATGTGGTATAGATGTTACGTTATAAGCATATTGTTTATCGGTATTGTTTATTATTATGTTTCTGATTATACAATATTATGATAAATGTCTTGATAAACACTTAAATATTCTTATCTTAGATATATTCATGATATTTTAGATCAATAATACCATTTACTACTATTTTTTACTGAATATAATCAAGAAAATGTTCTAAAAAACAGAACTTTATTTCTATCTTTGGTAAGAAAATCTTTTTTCTTCAAAAACTATGTTTTAAAAAAATATTTAAAAAAATGTTTTAATATTATCCTATAAATGTAAAGGAATTTTTTATATATTTTAATCTTCTTAATAGTAATATTCATTTAATTTTATAAACAATTCATATTTTTCTTTTACAAAAATAATGTGAATGGAATGCTTTTTTAACATGTACGACCTGAACGAAATGTCGTGTATTCATGAACATTATTTTATTTGAAAATTAATTTATATATGTATTCAATTTTATTTTCAATGTAAATATTTTCAAAAAAATTTTCTTAAAAATTTTAATCATAAATAATATTTTCCTCAAGAAATATATTAAATGATTGATCAAAATAATTTTCCATCTAATATGACATCCTTTGATATAACATATAATTTTCTAGGAATATAACCCCATGATATACTTATTATTATTTATATTAGTTATTTATCATTAAATGATATTTATGATACCGAATTCTCTATTATATGTTATACTATGATAGAACTCTCATGAAACTCACTACTTTTCATGGGTTATGCTATGTTGAATTGCTGAAATGATTATGAAATTGACATCTTTTCCACATTTTATGATATAATTAAATATTGATGAATCCCATTTCATTTATTGGTTGATTATATGATTAATGTATTATAATTTTTTTCACACACATATATGATTATCATTAACTGATGGGTGGGACCTATATCTACAATAATGCATTTGGTAAATATGGTTAACACATGAGTAAATATGTTATGAAAATACCTGATTACACAGTCAAAATGTTATGAATATACCTGATTACATTTTAATAATGTTATGTGTGAACATTATTACATGTTCAAATTGTAATTTTTGAACGTGATAACATGTTCCCAATGGTATGCGTGGACCAGATTTGATGTTCAAACTTTTATGGGTGAACCAGATTACATGTACATAATTTCATGTTTGGACATGGATTTCATTTATGAAAGGTTATTCATGGACCTAATTTCATGACCATAAGTTTATAATAGGCCTTGATCTTATGTGATTAACTTAATGAGTCATATTATCCCAATTTATAAATGTTCAAAATATTCTTAAAATATATGTGTGCCACAAATTTATTTCTTATGCCAATGTAATGTTCTCATGGATCATATTATTTTATTTACTTATGATTCATGTCTTATGAACTAATAATCATTAATCCATGACATAAGATTATGATCCTTGATATGATGGTTATGGATTTCATATTTTATGATCTTTTTCATATACCCTTATGCTCATGTTATATGAATATATCCCTTGATTACCCTTATTGAGAATCTGAAGTCACCGCCTTTTATAAGTCTTCTCCACATGATATAAACAATGGTTTTATATTGGGTATCTATATGAATATTACTAAATGGGAAGATATTTTTCTGATAAACTATTGATCTTTCACTAAATTTAATGATTTTGTACTAAGTCTCCAAACTCACTAAACTAATATGGTCACTAGGAATGTTCTTTTGTAATGTATTAAATATTTGATTAAAATTATTTAATATATTTCTATGAGGAGACCATGTCTCTATACCAATCACCCTCAGAAACCACCAATATGGAAGGATTAACATAATTCTAATTTCATCACTACCATAGAGCTGTAAAATAAAAATGATTAAGTAAAGGGTAAACTTCCAATTCTATGATCAATGTGAAATATATTATTTGATTCTTTTTCTACGCATCCCATTATATCATATTATTTTTATATAAATAGTGAATAATATCCTTTATACCATGAATTAGATATATCTATTAAAAAACCTATTATCATAATTTTTCAACCCATTTGTTGTAAACATTTCTTGTATGATTTTGTGGGAATATTCTTCTAGTGAATCTTCTAATACTTCTCTTGGTGTAATTTTATGCTATACTAGGAATTCATTGTATGTAATTATATAAAGCTCAAATCAAAATTTAGTAAAATTAGACTTTTTCTATATTTCATATTATCCTACAATTAATTATAATTGAAACAGAATTCAGGAATCCCCTTATAAATTCCACCGGTGGTGCGGCTGTTGATACATTGTGATAAAGAATACCATTCCCAAATGTTTTAGTCAATGGAAAGTAGAAAACATTTGGATATTATAATTTTATGGGAATATAATTACATATTAGTAAAAGTGGTACTTAGACACCCCATAGACCATATGAAAGAGTTATTGATAGATCTCATTCTAAGATCCTTTCCTATTTCCAAATTCCCATATAGGTTGATGTTGGTCAAACATGACGATTTAAAGAAGTGTCTATACAATAATTTGGAAAAAGTTTCATATGACTTATCACATCACTTTGGGGTGAACCTGTGCTATTTTAAAGGAAAATTATGGATTGATATGGACACACATCGATTACTGAGGGATAAATAATATTAGAATAGAGAACAAATATCCCCTTCTAAGGACATATGATATTTTTGATCAACCATAGAGAGGTGAGTAATTCTCAAAGGTGGATCTTTGTTCAGGATATCATCAGCTGAAGGTTATAAAGGAATATATTTAGGGAAAAACATTATTTTTGAGATATAGATACTATGATTTTATAGTAAAGACATTAGAACATTGTAATATCTTTTAAATCCTAATGGATTTGATATATAGAGAATTTTCGTACTACGTTTACAAATTTTTGGAAGTCATTATTGATAATATTATCATTTAATGAAAGAAAAAGAGGATCATGAATAGAATATATAGATTTTTATAGAAACATTATGAAATGTTAAAATGGATGACATGATCAAAAAGTCTATATTTTGGATGCATCAAGTCATATTGTTATGGAACTTGATCACCAAGGAGGTATTTTTTAGACCCGTAAAAGACAAAGGTATTTGAGGAATGGGGTAGACCAACTAGTTTCATAAAAATTTATAGTTTTATTCCATTAACTAGATATTACCAATGATTTTTGAGAACATTCTCAGGATTTTATTTCCTACTTAGAATTTTAGGGGTATAGTTTAATTTTATGGAACAATGTGAAGAAATATTAAGGAGCTCAGAAAGAGGCAAATCCCTCTACATGTACTCACACTACATTTAGGCAGAGAATATTTTTTATATATATCGTGATTCCTTAAAAAAGTCTTGGGATATATACTCATTATAGATATCAAAGTGATAAATCAATCCCCATGAAATCTAAAGATCCATGGAGAGAACTTCTTGATGTATGATCTGGAGTTACCAGTTATGATATTCACTTTAATGAATGGAATACACTACATTTATGGTAATAAATGTGACATATGTACCTATAAAACGAGTTTAATGTATATATTCCCATATGAAAATATAAATATGTATCAATGGAGATGGGTAGTGATGATTAAGGACTACAATTGTCCATTCACTACCATTATTGAATGGAAAAGAAGGTTGTTGATTCTCCTTGTAGAAGAGAACTTTTCACATTATCCATGGTATAGATTAAGAAAGGCCTTATAATCATGGATATATAATGATTTGATCAAGGAATATTATTATTTGGTATAAAATAATACATTTCCCAAATTATTAAAAAACCATTTATCCATGATAAGATGAATGAGGAAAAAAAGGAAGATTTGGAGCTTTAAAAGAAGATGAAAGTAGTAATAGAGGGAAAGCTTCATGAAATCCCCAATGATAAAGAATACATAACTTTATTTAGAACTAAAAATTTTATTCATTAATCACATAAGATAAATAATGATCTATTAGATAATGATCATATATTATCTTCCACATCCATTAGGGAAGTTAAAAGATGTATCGTGATCCTTGATAGAACTTTTGGTGGGAAAACATGAAGAATGAGATTGATGAGTAGATCTCAAATTATTTAGTGTGTCATCAAGTTAATGTAGTGTGATGAACGTCCATGGGGATGATTCAATCATTTTTTATACCCATATGTAAATGGGGTAACATCAATATGGAATTTTCCATAGGTGTCTTAAAGAATCAATAGAAAGAAACATGATATGGATTATAGTGGATTTACTCATAAAGACTGTACAATTCATTAAAATTAATGAAGATTTATCTCATGAATAAATATACATGATATATATAATGGATGTGGTGAGGCTATATGGGGAACCAATTTCCATCATTTCTAGTCATGATCCAAGGTACACGTCTAAATGTTTGAGAAGTCCTCAACATGATCTGAATCAAGAATTGAATTTCTACATGCCATATCACCTCCAAACCGATAATCCATATAAAAGAACCATTAAGACACATGAGGATATATTTCAGGATTTCTAAATGGAATATAATGGAGTATGGGATCAATATATCCCATTATATTTGTAATCAGACCAAAAATACCTTATAATGAAGTATTTAAATTTTCCCATATGTAGAATTATATGAGAATAAATGTATAAATACTAAATGATGGGATGGAGTTGGTAAAAGTAAGCTACATGGAAATGATCCTATGAATGAAATGAAAAATAAGGTTAAAGACAACCAAAACCATATAAATGATGCTCAGAGTCGGTAAAATATATTTGTTGACAACTGTCTAGTGGACTTGGAGTTTCATGTTCTAGGAAAATTTTCCTTCAAATATCCCCATAGAAGAGGACAATTTGGTTTAGAAAGATAAGAAATATAATCCCTAGGTGTATTATCTTCTTTTGGATTCTTTTTTTCATTTAATCAGTGGCCTATCGACTAGAACCTCCCCCAAACCTAGAACAAGTTAATGATGTGTTCCATGTATCTCTATTAAGGAAATACATACCTAATCCAACACCCACTCTGTGTATTAATTCATATGTGGTATAGTTGGAGCATGAAAACTCTTATAAGGTGTAGATGGTGATGATCATAAAATAGAGAGATAATGTTCTATGAAATATGATAACTCACCTTGATAAATTGCTGTGATGGTTCCATAAATATAAAGTTGTGACCTGGAATCCTAATGAAATAATGAAATAGTTATAACCTCATCTCTTCCCAGTAAAAAATATGAGTTGAAATTTTAGGGATGAAATTTTTAATGGGGAAAATTTTAACAACCTTGAATTTATCAATAATATTTGATTACTAAAAAATGTGTTCTATATTACGTTACATAGTATAACACACATAAAAACATAGAGAAAACATAACCTATATATTTCATTAACAGAGAACGTTAAATTAGTAAATATATAAAGCCATGAAAATTCCAAAATATTAAAATGGAAAGAAAAATATTAAATATAAAATCAAGAATAGAAAAATTTGGGCCGTCACAATCTTCTAGAATCATTTCTCCCATGGGAAACACTACGGAAAAAAGAAAAATATTAGTAAACCAGTCATATTTTTGAAATGAATAATATAACAAATTGATATAAATTAAGACAAATGTTGAATGGAGGCCTGAATAGGTATTTATAAGAGGTAATATAACTGTTTTAATAGTAATGTCATTGTTGGAATGGTATTTTACTATTATTAATAATCACATGGCTATTTATAATAGTAACTTAATCGTTTGAATTTTAATTTAATTTAATAATAATTAAATATAATATAAATAAAATTTTCAGTAGAAATTTAATAAAATATAGATATTTTAATTACATAAAATTAATTCCATGATTAAAAACTCAAATAAATTATATGATTTCTTCAATAAATCATATTTTAATGTATTTCATAAAAATCATAATTTTTAGAATCAAAATGTCAAAATTTTGAAAGGGTTATTATTTAATAATTTACTAAAATAATTTAATTTTTAGGTGAATAGTAAAATATAGTTTTTTCATAACCAATGTTTTTAAATTTACATCATCCATGATGTAATAATTACCCAATAAATTTTGGAAGTACTGTATTGACAAAAACTATATATATTTAATCAGATAAATTATTCCTGTAAATATAATAGACGCTGTTTCCTACCCTGCAAATTATTTTTCCGAGTCTATAACATTTTATTAAATTAACAACTTTTCATTTTTCATCTTTCATTTTTAATAAAATAATGAATTAGTTTTGGGAGAACTTTGTAAGTCCTAAATTAATTTTACTTTATTCATGTATGAATTGAGATATAAATTATATAACTATTATGTAAATTTTATTTTATTCAATATTTTATCCTAAATGGAATCTTCTAATCATGTATAAAGACCCCCTCTCTACCCCTTAGATGAATACATCACTTCCAATTGATAAAGTCAAATATCTACCCAAACACCCTATCCAAAATCCATTATAATCCTTAGGTATATTATAGAGTAACCAAATTCGAGGAATTCAAGTAGTTTAGTGACATAGAAAATACAAAAACACCAAGAAGAGGGTTTGTTTTAACTAATTTTTATTTCATTTTCATCTTCTACTCGTCTTTATCCCTATTTATTTCAAACCCAAATCATCTCATATTAATTTATAATTATGTTTAATTTATATTGATGATGTTAAATGACTATATTGATAATATATGTAACATATTTATAATTTATATTTCTCTTTCGGATGCTTTGGACAATGTCCTTTCAATGGTCGTTTATCCTCCCATGAGGATGTTTCCAACAAAACAATTACATCAATGTGGGATGATATATTTTAAGGAAACTATGTTAACTAAAAATTTTCCAAATAATAAAGATAATTAATGAATATAATCTAATGATAATAATATATCAATAGGAAAAAAATTAACATAATTCACTACCAGCTATCTGTTTTAATAAAACTATGTTTATTAATCCAGAGGTGAAAAAGTGACAGAAAAATATTATTTAATGCAAGAGGATTATCAGAACCAAATAATTATTTTGGGTTATCTTATATTTCACATAGTTTTTAGTGAGGATATTCCTATATATCTTCAAAATTTCGTTTTAATATTCATTCCCTTATATTTTGGGTGAGATAATTTTTTTGGATTTTTTCCAAACATTTTATAAGATGAATACATATATTTTCAAAGAGACATTATATTCCAAAACACTACATCAACTCATCTTGATAATTTTCTTATCTATTAGTGATTGATGATGTTTTATTCCAATATAGTATTTCCCATTATTCGCTTGGGAACCTGAAAGGTTATTAATTTATTTATTAATTACATATACATTGTGGAACCCATTCTTTTCCACAGGTTTATTTCATGACTATGATTTATATATGTTCCCTTTATATGTGTTCACATAATCATGAAGATTTTTTGATGTGATATATGTGCCTGTAATAATATATCCATCTAATTCATTAGGTAATGTGATATGTTTCATGTGGTTAGGTGTAACATGAATGAACATCATTCTATTTTTTTCATAATTATTATATTAAAATTTATCCACATATGATACGTGTGAACATAATGCTAGATTTTTCCTTAACCATAAGTTTTAATTTAACACTATCTTAAAATGTTTCATTATTATTCATATTCCACATCCCATAAAATATTCAAATGTTTCCCTCATTATTATGATTATAATAATTTTCTTATTATATAGTGATATTGAGTATGCTCAATCTTGCACTATTGATTAATATTGCTTATTAATAACATGTTATTCCTCCCCCTAGTGATATTTTTTCTCTCCCGTTTCATTGATTTATATCCTCTAGTGGTTTTCTATAATAAATAGAATGTGAGAGATTTTAGGAGGATAAATAAGGAATATTTAAATAATGATTATGCTTTCTATGTAAAAGGGTTGCCTGATCCTAATTTTACAATTATATTAAACCTTTAAAATCTTAAATGTATTATTTTTTTTTTCTTATCTTAAAAATGTTGTAATAGTCATGTAATAAAAATTTGAATTACTAAATTATTTCTCAATGATGACCATTTTATTGTGTTTAACATTTTATTGAATAAACATTTTGGTATATTGAACTCATATAAAGCGTATCACATCCATGAATTATTTTTAAGGCATTTTTAATTTAATTTCCATTCTTTCATTATTTTGGGGTTTCTGATGAATTTTGGTGGAAATAGTGTTTTTTCAAAATTTGGGCCAAACTGTGAGCTCATTTCCAAAATTAAAATCCAATTTTGTTACATTAGTCACTGTTTTAGTTTCAACATTTTTCATCCATTACAATTACTACGTGGCCTCCCTAACCCATTAACGCCACCATGTCAATTTGGATCCTTTATAAATACATATGAATGGTGTATTTTGGTTATTATTTAAGGTATCGGGACCTCCCATAATCCCATTTTATGCTATAAATTATTTTTTAAATTCATTAATATGTCTTTCAGTTTTAATTGGTATTCAATGATTACACCTCCCTCTTGAGGAAAATATCCCTAGTATTGCCCCCATTATCTGGTTTGAATTTTTGAAGCTCATTTGAAGTGCAAATTAGGGAAATCATTTTTAGGGTTTCTCAAAACATCCAGATTGAAGAAGGTAACATGATTACTTCATAAATCATTCATTTTTTTCACTCTTTTCCCCCAATTAACTCCCCACATGACCTCTTTAGCCTCATTATATCCTCAATATCAGGTTTTTTTTCTTTGAGATTCAACATTTGGTTGATTTGGGGTGATTTATTCAACTTATCTTCAAGTAAGTGCTTCTCTATTTGATTTCCTCCATTTTATTAGGGTTTCATCCACCTTTCATGATGTTCCCTTATGTCCAAAAGTTAGGGGATGAACCTAGGGTTTGAGTTTGTGTATTATTTCTGAATTATTGTGCATTTAGGTTGGGTTTATCTCCATTTTGCTGTGTTGGTGGTGCGGTTAATGTTTTTCACCAAAATCAAGGGTTTTGATTCAAAAGGAAGGTGATTACATGTGTATCCATTTCTTAATGTGTGTTTTCTCTTGTTATTATGATTTTTCATGTTCCAAATATGTTATGTGTGGTGTAAAAATTTTTTTGGATGGATTTGGTTAAGCATTTAATTCTACAGTTGCATTTTGATTTAAATTGGGTGTATTTCCATATGAAACTCTTGTGGTAATATTTTGATTATTCTATATTATATGAAAGTGGATTAGTAAATGGTCTTTGGTTTAAAAATTATGCTTTTTTAGGGTCTTGGTGTGCTTTTGGGTTTTAAAGAGGGTTTTTGAATTGGGTTTATGAGTGAAAAGATGTAATGTATCTTGAAATTGTTTTAGGAAAATGTGTGTTTTCATGTGCATCTTTTGAGGTATTATTAGAGGTGATTTATAATACATGATAGTTGATATATAAATATCTCTAGGGCTACCAATTCATATTTTTATTGGTATTTTTGTCATTTTGGATTTGAAATAGGATTTGGAAATTGGTTTTCTTGGAAATACATAGTTATACCACTTGGGTTGGCTTTATAAAAAATTATAAATGATTTAATGAGTTATGAAAAGTGCGAAAAGGTTGATTATGTACTATTTTGGTGGTGGTATATTATTAAAATGAGTTTTTGAAAGAAAAAAGTGGTTAGTTTTTATTTCAAACGTTTTGGTAATGTTTTGTAAATTTTTGAGGTGATTTATGAAATTGTAATGTGGGTGTGAAACTTGTTTTCGGGCTATTTGGTGTGAGTGTGAGGTGAAAAATGGACTTTCTTATGAAAAGGTTATTACTTAACATGGGAGTGGGATGTTATTTCATTTTTAGCAACATGATAAATATTTGATAAAATTGTTAAAGGATTTGTTGGATTGTCAAATATAAGCAAATGTGTTGTGGGCTATTTTGGTGTGAGATGGATTTCCAAACCAATTTGAATAAATGGGGGGATGATGTGACTTCTGTGATATAATGGGGGGATGTTTGGATAATTTGTGATGAGTAAGTGGTATTTTCATGTGAAAAATATTTATTATTGGTTTGTTGAAATTGTTTTTGCACAATATTGAAACCCTGGTATCTAGGTGGGTGGACGTGTACTAGTATGCTAATGATCCTATGGGGTTTGGCATTAGTTTCACATAAAAATATTGACACTTAAAATAGTAAATAAACTATGATTATTATGATGAGAGTCCATTAGGTTATTGGTATGTTACCTTCTAGTGTCTTGTGCATGAGAACAAATATTTTTGATGGTTACATTAACTGAGATGCGAGGTACCTGGGACCCACAGGGAGTTAATGCCTAGGTTTAATTTCTTATAGCTTGTTCTCATTAGTTACATTGTGATTTAAAACAGAATATAGTATGGTTGGCTGGAAAATTCAATGGTGTTTTCCTTTTCATAAAGTGTTGATTCATTAAAATTGCCCACTTGAAAACTACTTTTATTTAATGGTGCATCTTTTAGAAATTGTAGCAAGCATTTTACTTTTTGAAATCCTTGCATGCTTTTAGTCTCTAAACGATTATCACATATAAAATCTTAGTGGTGGTATCCTAATGGGATTTGGATCACACCATACTTACACCTTTCGGTTTAAGTAGACTTGGTTATTTCTATCACAGGTTTGGGTATAGTTTTTAGTGCCAGTGGATCTGGATTCTACCAGGTCCTTCACGTTGCTGTCTGGTGGATTTGGATTGAGGGTAGTGCCTATTTCCATATAAAGGTTCTTGGGATTTAATTTTAGTTTTTTTCCTTTGTAATGGTCTTTGAGCATTGTTTTATATTGTGTAATTCAAATCTGATAATTTCTAAATCATTATTTTTTTTGAAAAATCCAGATTCGTTTTATTGGACTTGTTTGTCATTGTATTTTTATAAACATGGGTAAATAATTCCAAATTATTATTTCATGATACCTGAGCACTTGTTCCAGCCTGTGGGGATCGTGAATGCACTTTGGTCCTTATCATAGGCCGAGTTGGGTGCCGGTTGTTATGGTAACCAGATTCAGTTCCAGAAAAAATGTTATCAATGGATGTTCCAGATAACTCTTTGGGTAACGTTATTTGGGGAATAGTTGGGATAGTCTAGAGTTAAGATTTTTAGGACTTGGTATTGCAGTTATGGGTAGTGTACCTGATCACCACACCTCATGATGGGATTTGAGTCTCTAGGGGAAGTCAGGATTTATTTGAGTCATTTGTTTTTCATAGTTTGATGATGACAGAGGGAAATAAAAATAGAGTTGGGTTAATGGTATCCACGATCTCTAAGGGTCTTGAATGACATGTGGAGTAAGTTATATTCCCAAGAAAACTCTTTGTGACGTTAAAGTAATTTTAATATGGCAGCCAACAATTTTCCAAGTCACCCACTGAAATTAGATTCCTCTCGTATTACCTTGTGTTCATTAGTTTTGAAATATTTGAACATTAGTTTTAAAGTGAATTGGTTTTATAAAGTGTATTGGTTTTGTGAAATGATTTTAAAATAATGAAAGAATTGTTTGATATATGATATGGTGGAACTAAATTTTCATCATTTTTTTGATTTGGAAAATGGTGTGCTTAAAACTCTTTTGAAATTAGGAACTATATTGAAGTTGGTTTTGAAAAAGGTGTTACCAATATAGTATTCAAACAATTAAAATGGTGTTTTAGTCGAATGATATGATTTGAAATTGATGAAAATGACATAAAATTGATTACTTATCTAAATGGTTTTGTCTTTCAAAATCGTTTTGTAAGATGTGAATTCAGATTTTGATCTTGTGGTTAGATGTTTTGAAAAAAAGGATGTGTTGGTTGACCATTTTAGTTTTGAAAAGTTGAATGATTTTTTTTTAACCTTTCATATTTCTATGAGAGAACACATGCATGGGGTTATATGGGATGATAAATGGTTGATGGCATGACTGGATGAGTGCCAAGATGAATATGAGGAGTGTACCTACTGTGGCATATAAACATGCATATGTGGGGCCCAAGGTGTAACATTTGTGGATACACTAACCACATAAATTTTTTTTTCAATGAAATGTTTTTAAATAAAATCATTATGTATTGATGAATTATTTTGGTTGGTGTATACAACATGTTTTTTTAAAAATGATGATGTTGTGGGATGTTTTGATTCCAAGAACCCCTCTTGTTCAAACCGTGTTTCTGGTTTGTGTTTGGTCAGTAAGCTGGGTAGAAGGACCAGTTAGTTGTCTTTTATGAGATATGTTTCAGGACACCTTTAAGGTGGTTCCGTTCATGTGTTTTTATTTGGTTTGTGGCATGTTTTGACCAATGGATTATCTTTGTTGTGTCCTTGGGTTATCTCGTTTGATAAGGTATGCTGCCATTAAGGGTAAATGTACAACTAATGTGCTACCCAGATTGTTTTGCTATGGTAAGATCCTCCAGTTGATCAATATATGGAATATTTTATTGATATTTGTTTATTGAGTCTACAAACATTCCATTATTTTTTTTTCGTTCCTCTTGTAGAGGTAGAGTGCTCATGGATGTTTGAAAGAGACCTCAGTTACTTAAGTTTTCTAATTCATCGAATGTGGATGTGGTTTGGGGTTGTTAGTGTGGATGAGTGTCTCATTGGTGTATAAGATAGCCTCTGTGTTCTTCATAGTTTCGTTGAAGCAGGAGTTCATGTTAAACCAATTGTTTTGTTAATATAGTCTTGAGAGGCTACTGTGGCCACTTTCCGGACTTGTGCGTTGTTTAGGGACATGGAATGCGGTCTCATTCCAAATATTGCTTCTATCAGTAAAAATGGTCATGTTTGGTGAAGCCTTGTGATTTCATGTGATCATTTAACTATAAAGGTGAAGGTTTTTGTAATCCTTTAAGCGTATCTATTATGTGGAGAGTATGTATCCCTTGGAAAAATGTCAAAATCCACAATTTCAGAGGATGGTGTTTATATGTGTCCTTTACTTCTATTGTTTTTCACCTTAATAAACATGGTGTGATGTGTGTGTGTTTTCTAAGACCTTGTTTTAGTAAAATTTTAGGGTAGGGTTAAGTGATTTTGGAATGTGTTATGAATTGGTAAACATATGAGGGCATGAAATGTTGTTGTTTGTATCAGTAGAAGAAGAAGTTCTGTTCAGGTGGTTTCCAAAGCCTAACTATGAGGCCGAAGATGATTTAATCATTCGAGATCTGACCATAGGTCATAGAGAGAATTTGTCATGTAGTTAGGGGAAATCTCGAGGTTGTTCAAACCCTTGTATAATGTCTTATCCTCAGTATGAATGATAGGAAGAGTTTAAACCTCTGGTGTCATCATCTTGTTCCAGTTGTTCATGTTTGGTGGTAGAGGTGGGGGGACCTCATTTCCATGTTATAGAATGAGTTCATACTTTCCACCTTTGGATTCCACTGGTTATTTGGAGAATGGTTTGATGTTTAGATTGATAGGTTGAGCGCACAATTTTCACTTGTTTAGTAAGGACCATGCCGAAGAAAATCATGTAGGTTGACGGATCCCCACAGTTAGTGCACAGTTTCCCAAACCATACGGACTAACCGTGCGGCCATCCCAACTCTTAAAATTTTGGGTTCTCTCTATACTGTCACATGATAGTCAGTTAAGGTGGTTTGTTCTTATGGTGGGGATATCCACGTTGAGTCTAATAAAAGTTCTTTTGTAATGTTTTGATGGAAGTATACTCTTGGAACATGGGAGTCCGTTCCAACCTCCCCCTGTTAGTGTCCCAAATCTGTCTTGGGAAAATTTAATTTATCTTATGGTGGGGATCCCATTTGGGACTCCCCATGCATATAACTCATTTTGGTATTTGGTCCTTTCTTGGAGGTAGGTAATCTTGTTCGTATCTATTTAACTACCTTCATATTCCTTTCGTAGACATTGGGATAGAAAAACTCCCAACGTTTTAATTTAAGCATTGTAAGTGTAACATTGTTTGTAGTGGTTCTTAGTTTGGGAATTTTTTTGGAATCTTCTTTAGATAGAGATTGAAGAGTTTTATTCTAAGATAATGTATAAATGTTCTTACTCATTTCATGAGTGTGGTATATGTTTTTTTGTGAGATTATTCCTACCTTAATTGATCACTTTAGGTGTTTTGGACTTTGGGGGAAAATCCTGGCAAAGGAGTCCAATTTGGTCTTTCTGTTGGGTTTTGTTTTTTCATTTGGCCTTGCAGAGGAATTTGGAGGGTAGAAAGTTTTATGGTGGGGATAATTTCCATATCTATGACTTATTTTGAAGTTATTTTTATTTTAATTTACATTCTTACTTTGTTTTGGGGATTTTTCATTCATTTTTGTGGAAATGGTGGGTTTTCAAAATTTGGGCCAAATCGGGATCCCATTGCCACATTTAATAAACAATTTTGTCACTTTTATAATACCTTAATTTGCCAAAAATTTTCTTCCATTACAATTACTACTTGTCCTCCCTTGACCTATTAACACCACCATGACAATTTGAAGCCTTTAAAAATCTATCAGCATGGTGTATTTGGTTTTTTATTTATGGTATTGTGTGTACCTGTAATCCCATTTTCTACATTAAATTATTTTTTTAATACTTTAATATTTCCTTCATCTATTGTTGGATTTCGGTGATTCCAACACCCTCTACAATCTAATACCCCTTGGATAACCCCCATTATTGGTTTCAAATGTTTAGAGCTCATTTAAACCGTGAACGCGAGTAATCTTTTCAGGGTTTCTGAACCCGTCGAAATTGGAAAAGATAACATGATTCCTTCATAAATCATTCATTTTAATTTATTTTCCAATATTTTAGTCCCCACATGACCTCCTCAACCTTAGTAGAGCCTCACTATCAGGTTTTGCTTCTTCTAGATTCAAAATTTTGTTTATTTGGGGTGATTTCTTAAACTTCACA
Source organism: Viscum album (assembly GCA_963277665.1). Classification (NCBI taxonomy): domain Eukaryota; kingdom Viridiplantae; phylum Streptophyta; class Magnoliopsida; order Santalales; family Viscaceae; genus Viscum; species Viscum album. The sequence continues at coordinate 694,550,982 of OY728161.1, forward strand.
TCAATTATGTGTTTCTCAATTTGATTTCTTCCCTTACATTAGTGTTTCTTCTACCATTCATGAAGTTACCCTTTGTAAAAAATTTAGTGTTTGAACCTAGGTTTTGCATTTTTTTATTTTTTGTGAAATATTTTTGATTTTGGTTTGGTTTATCTATATTTTTATGTGGAGGTGGTGCGGTTAATGTTTTGCATCAAGATTCAAGGATTTTGACTCAAAAGGATTGTGATTCCATGTGTAACCATTTTTGGATTAGTAACTATGCTTGTTTTACTAATTTTTCAGTTTCCTCACCTATTATTTGTTGTGCGTAAATTTTTTTTTCATGATTTGGTTAAAAATTTAATTCTATAGTTTCATTTTGATTTAAATTGAGTTTATTTCCATCTAAAAGTCTTGTTGTATTATTTGAATTATTCTCAAACATATGAAAGTGGTTTAGTAAATGTTTTTTATGCTGCCAATTCTGATTTGGTAGGGTCTTGATGTGCTTTTGGGTTTTAAAAAGGGTTTTTGAATGGGTTTTTGAGTGAAACCATGTAATGCATCTTGAAAGAATTTTATAAAATTGTGTGTTTTTCATGTGCATATTTTGAGGTATTATTTGAGGTGATTTATAATATGTGATAGTTTCTGGAAAATATCATTAGAGATTTCAACACATTTTTTGGATTGGTATTGGTGTGATTTATGATTTCAAAGCGGATTTTGAAATGGGTTTTGGGGGCAAAACATTGTTATACCACTTGGGTAGGTTCTATAAAAATTTTAAAGGATTTAATGAGTTACACAAGGTGTGAAATGGATTATTATGTATAGTTTTTGTGGTAGTATGTTCTTAAAATGAATTTTTGAAATACAAAGTGGTCAGTTTTTATGGCAAATGTTTTGGTAATATTTTGTAATTTGTTGAGGTTATTTATGGAATAGTGATGTGGGTACGAATGATGTTTTCGGAATATTGGGTGTTAGTGTGATGTAAAAAATGTACTCATTTATGAACATGGTATTATTTAACATGTAAGTGGGATATTATGTCACGTTTAGCTTATTGGTAATGATTTTATAAAATTGTTAAAGGATTTTTTTAATTGTAAAAGATATAAAAAATGTGTTGTGTGATATTTTGGTGTGAGTTGGATTTCAAAATATATTAGAATAAAAAGGGGGATGACGTGACTTGTGTGATATACATGGGGGATATTTGGATAATGTGTGATGTGTAAGTGGTATTTTCCCGTGAAATCTATTTTTCTTGGTTTGTTTAACTTGTTTTAGCACAAGAGAGAAACCTGGGTATCTAGGTGGGTGGACGTATACTAGTATGCTAGTGATCCCGTGGGGTTTGGACTCAATTTCACATAGCAAGATTGAAGCTTACAACACTATCTAAACTATGATGATAATTATTGGGGGGCATTAGGTTATGGGTATGTTCCATACTACTGGCTAATGATCAAGAACAAATATTTGTGATGGTTACTTTCATCAAGATACGATGTACCTAGGACCCCCAACAAGCTAGTTCCTAGTGGTTATTTCAAATTGGTTGCTCTCATTAGTTACTTTGTGCTTGAATTCGACATATGGTACGGTTAGGTGGAAAATTCTAAAATGTTGGTCTTTTTTTAAAAAAATTGTTGTTTCTTTAAAATAGTCGTCAGGAAAATTACTTTTATTTAAAGGTGTATCTTTTTGAAATTGTAGCTGGCATTTCACATTTTAAAAAACATGCATGATTTTAATCTCTAAATGTTTATCACATTCAATATCTTAGAGGTGATATCCTATTGGGATTTGGATCACACCCTACTTACACATTTTGATGTATGTAGACTTCATTATTTTTGTCACAGTTTTGGGTATAGATTTTAGTGCTAATGGTTCAGGATTCTAGCAGGTCCTTCGTGGTACAATCTGGTGGAGATGGATTCAGGGTGGTGCCCCTTAACTTGTGAAGGTTCTTGGGGTGTCATTTTTTTGGGTTTTTACCATTGTAATGGTTTTCGAGAACTATTTTAAATTGTGTAATTCCACTAAATAAATCTGTAAAAGATGATTTTGTTAGAAAAATCAACATTTGTTTTATTGGACTCGTTTGTCATTGTATTCTTATAAAATCAGGTAAATCATTCCCAATTTTTGGTTTATGATACCTAGGAACATATAACAGCTTATGGTGACCTGGAACGCCCTTTAGGCCCTATCAAAACCAGGTTTGGGATGGTTTTGAGGGTGACTAGATTCATTTAGTGACAAAACCCTTTAGTATGAAATTATAAATAAAAAATCAATGAATCATTATCAATAATATTTCTGATTTATAGATGATATTAATTGAATAACGTTTCCATTTTTATAAAATACAAGTGTATGTATCTCAATATTTTCAATATTAATTAATTAAGTGTAAATAAAGAATTATTTTATTCTAGGATGAGATTCAGATAATAAAATTTCATATGAATACATATGTGAAATATTTGTAGAATATATAGAGATGAATGGAATATACAAATAATATATTAATTTTTTACCCCACATTATGTAACGTTTTATAAATTTAATAATATAATCATAATATACAAGATACAAACAATATTAATTTAACATGGCACATCACAATTCTTATGAAGAAAAGTGATTAACTCTATGGATCATATTCCTAATAATTTATTATATCATTTTAACTAAAAAAAGAATCCTTATGAAATGAATTATAACATGATCTATATGTTTAATATCTTTTGGGTGTCACAAATCACATGTATTATTAATATGAAATATTATAGGATGATCATGTCTGAGTAGTGTGAATTTTATTGTATCAATTTTTGAATATCAATCAAATGAAAGTGGTTATATGTGTTACACCAAGGAAAATGGTAAATTAGATTATATAATTAATTTAATGTGAATGATCGACCATTTAATGAGTGTTGAAAATAGGGGAGGCTTTGATAAATTAATGAAAATTATGAAAAATTATTTATTTGAAAGGATGAAAATACAAAAAATATGGATTTTACAAGTGAAGATAATGGTTATGGTGATGAATAATCTATGTAAAGTGTTTGAGAACATAAAATTTTAGTTCATTTGAAGTTGAATAGTAATATTTAATGTTAAACTATTCATGGAAATCGAGGATCATTAGTTAGAAAAAGAAGATTATTGAGTATAAAATATCCTCCATCTTCGATATCTCTAGGTGAATTGAGGAATATGGATAAATAATTATAAAATTAAGAATTTATTTAATCCATTACATACATGTGGAATAATATAGGTATGATTAAAATTTGATTGTAATATCATAATCTTGAGATAAATAATATTATGAAGAAAAAATTTAAAATTGAAAAACAATTAAATGAAATGTGATAAGTGATAAAAAACATGGAAAGGTTAGTATAGAATAATTATTTTTATGTATAAAGAGTTAATTGTAATTAAAAATTGGTACTAGTTCATGGAATAAATTCATTTTAATATTTCTTGATATTATTGTATAAATAAGGTATAAAATATTTCAAATAGATTTCATGTTTTTATTTCTCAATGGAGTGGTTTAGTAAAAGGACTAAATTGAACAACCTAATAGTTTAATAGTTTGATATAATGATAAGTAAGTTTCAAAGTTAAATATGTCTTCATACTAGTTCAATAAATCCTCTAGGAATTGACAATTAATGATTGATAATTTTGGAAAGTTACATAAACTTATAAAGTTAAGAGTGAATTTAAAATTATACCATAAAGAATCCTAAATAAATCACATATTGACATCTTTTATGTTAATGAAATTTTATTTTCTATATATTATGATGTAATATAGAAATTATTTCTATGAAAATGATAGAGTTATTCTATATTATAATTATTTATAGAATAATGATATTTATTATACCTCATACTTTATAAAGAATAACACCTTTTCTCTAATAAAGATAAGTATTACCTCAACTACTAAAAAAATAGGAATAGAGTATCAAAATGAAATTTAAATATTGATTTTATTAGTAATTAAATGAGAATGAATTTGAATAAGTTAGTCAAACTGAGGGAGTAAAAACCATTTAGATTTTATTTTATTTGATAGTTTCAATAAGAAATGTCATTGATATTGTTTTATAATATGCTCAATATCAAATTACACTAGTGGAGTTTTATTTACTTAAAAAATAAATTGGATACAAATGTAAATTAAAGGAACCAAAACTTTTAGATTGCACTATAATATAAAAATTAATTTTCTATCTTTAAATTTTTGATTATGTGGATTGTTTATGAAGCATTGATAATAAGAAGGAAACATTAAGGGGAGTTTTCTACTTAGGTGAAATATGTTCTTCTAGTAACATGATAAATAATGATATAGTCACAATGGTGACATTATAATAGGAATATTTTACTATGATAAAATATTTTATAGAGTTTGTGTATATGAGAACATGTATTTAAAGTATCATAGTGAATTTAAAGTTATCATTGGGAGTAGGTTGTTTTATTTAGAGATCATTAAATATTTAAATTAATCGAGTTCTATACACATTTTTAAAATATAATGATATAGTTATCCAAATTAACAAAAAAATTAAAAGAAAGGTCTCATGAATTTTGAGTTTTTAGAATAAAAGAACATGCATTGGACATGCCCACTAAACGATTGAAAAAACTTGTTTTAAAAAAAAAACTTGTGTCAAATGTAATAGTTTAAACATAATTATGTCAATGTCGATTTGTGACATTCATCACCTTATATATAATTATTTAGATCACTATTTTTAATTGGGTAGATAATAATATAAATCAAAAGTTTAATAATGTTTTTTAATTTTTGTAATGAAACTATTAAGTGGATGAAAAATAAAAGGGTTGAAATTGTGACATTCAATATATGTGAGGTATTTTGAGATAAAACATATAATAAGAATATTGAATAATTTGTGTGACAATATATTTAAAATAAAAAGGCGGGTTTTTAAAAAACACAATGAGAAAAATATTTGAATATAAATGGTGAGGATGAGTGATCTTAAAATAGAATGTTCCACCCTTGAATGATAGTTTCATTTTGGTGAAGTTTCATGTGGTTTATAGTGTGTTCAAAAATCTATATAGGATAAAAAAATACATCTAAGGGTAATAAAGTGTATTTTAGAGAACAATTTACCCTTTAATGGTCTATAATATGTAAAACACAAAAATATATATAATATAACAACAATAAATAGTGAAAACAAGTAATATTGTTCTAAAAAATCCATAACAATATGTCAAATATTCCTATATAAAGTACACAAAAAAAATGAATCAAATATAAATCCAAAGGATAGGTCATTAACAGTACAACTAAAATATGTATAAATAAATCATATAGTCAACAACTATATATAAATTTAAAAGTATAATAAACTTTATATAAAATGCCACATGATGTTATCTCATAGTTACTAAGGCTTCGTTCCTTCACTTCCAACATCTTTCTTATAATATGTACAGATATGAGGTGTCTGTGTACAAGGATTTGGAAATAAATCCTCCATATTAACGTTATGAATTTCTAAAATTCATTGCATTTTAATGTAATCACATAAAAAATAGTAAACATTTTATATAATTTAACAAAATCCTTAACAACATGTAAAATAATGTTTTATGTGCTGAACAAATAACATAAGAAAACATTAAATAATTTTTATAATGTTGATATTATCTCTAATATAAACCCTATAACAAGTAGATAAACACATATATAATCTAATAACCCTATAAAACCCATTTAATATAATAGAAACTTGGGCCAAACTCAAGGCTTATTCTAAACCCATGTACTACATAACATCATATCATGTCTCATCCTTACCCATGGCTCTAATAAAGTTATAAAAAATATTTAAAATTAAATAATAATAATTGAGGTAATATATTATAATTAAAAATTTAGTTTTATCACAACAATACATAAATAATTTCCTACTTACTCTGTATTAGTTACTCATTTATTTCTAAAATACACATACAATCACTTAAATTCCCCAGAACAATTTTAATAAATTGATATAAAATTTACTATAGGTATTACCCATATAGAATTCTCTTCTATATACCCTTTAACCAAGTTATTAATAAAGAAATAATTTACAAAAAAATAACTTTTATTTTACCCTTAAATTAACCCAATTATAATTTTTAGGAAAAAATTATTTAAATATAAAAATATTCATTATAATCATTACTGAAATGAATTAACAATTCTTCCAATCCATTAGTACATAATTTACTGAATTTAACAAATTTTTTATATTAAAACACATTTATTTCAATACTAATATCCAAAATAAACACATATAATATCAAAAAATTTATTTATAATACTTTTTTATAATTCAAACAGTGGTATTATGATTTTATATATAATTAAACATCACTTTAATATATCAAAAAATCATCAATTTCACGTAACATAATATAATTTTTAATTCTTATAAAATGAAATATATCAAACACAATATTTTATAAATTATTTTTACATTAAATAATTATTTTAAATACACTATTAGATAATTACATCCATAAAACATATTTATAAAATCAGTTTAGAACATTAGAATGGAAATATTTACTAGAATAGTGAGACTTCACTAGGAGGGGTGAATTAGTGAATTTAATTCCATTTTAGGTTTTAATTTTAAATAACCATTAAGTCATGTTAATGTGAGTGACAATATTACTCTCCAAGATTTAATCCAACACCAATGTCCCAAAAAATATAGAATAATGAATTATTATAGGTTCTCCCCTCAATGAAATGGTTACTCTCCTAACACGATCAGGTAAAATTTGTGATCAATTCTTCTACTAGTTTGAACATGTTGGATTTAACGAACATGGTTTATCCATGATCTCATGAAAAAAAATATATATTCAGATTTTCAAAATGTTCTTTCACCCATGATTTTATATATAATTTTCATTTTTTTACAATGAGAGGGTGTTCAGCCAAATAATAATTCTCCTTTCCTGTTCGCTTACAACTTGCTAGATGAACTTCCTGGACTCTCTTCGTAAGATTAGATTTATTACCACACATCCCTACCAGGAAGGGAACATGATGTTTGATGGTTTTCTAATAAAGGTATCGACCAGAGCGTTACATGGACCGACAATCTACCGGTTGACCTTCTTCTATTTATGAAATAAATTGTAAAAAAATCCATTCTTTCATACATTTGTAGTTTATTTTCTTTGATTATTAATAAATTGTGTCTCGGTCTTTGACTAAGACATTGCCTTTAAATAAAACAAAAGTGTAATACTATGTTTTATTGGTTGTGATCCATCTTCTTACTCTTCATGTACCAACTTCTCTTCTTCTAATCATCTATATTATCATTGAAATTCCTCTTAAAACACAATTATATTATATATGTCTTATTCTAATTTAATGTTAACTGATTTCACAACAACAAAAAATATTCATCAATATTCAAATTTTAATTTATAATTCAAATTCAAATGAAAAAATTTTATTTATCTTATCACACTTCTTTTAAAGATATATGTTCAAACCAAACATTCTATTCAGCCTTGGATGTGTTTTGGAAATTTAAAGAGTTGATTTGGTGTATCCCTTCACTAAAAAATTGATTGAAAATAGTAAAATATTAAAATTATTAACTATGAAGTAAACCCCAACATTCCCATGGTAATCATGAAAATATTATAAAAATCATGGCATAAATACTAAAATCATGGAATGCCCAAGAAATTGTCCTATATTCACTTCACAAACATCAATCTTTCCATCAATGTGGTATTAAACATTACAATGTGAATAATAAAACATCTATAATACATTACAGTAACAAATATCCATGAAAAGGTCAACATATAATTGTTAGATACTTTATAACATAATATGCACCATCACCGAGAAAAATTAGTTCCTAAAAATATCTCTCCTAACTTGGAAACATTAAGGCTTAGAAAATTAAATTTCATTATCACTATGGAATGGTTTTTGATTTTATGGTCTTAAAATTCTCCCTAATAGGATAATAAAACTTCTATAACAAACAATAATATAATTTAAAATCATGGATTTTGGATAGTGGAATGATCACTATGTCATGAAGAGAGAGATCAAAACATCATCAGATTTTAGAATTAGATCAAAATATGAACCCATTAATTATATCGTGATTTAATCAATCAATAAAACATAACAGTGTGAGTATTTTAATTGATAATTGATATTATTTCCAACACCAAAAATATTCTAAACATTTCATATTCTAGTTCTAAACACATTCATTTATCATTAAAGATTCAAATCAAAGTGTACCCACATATGAATCAATATCATTCAAAGGAATTTGAATGTTATTTAATCGTTGGATAATTTTTAAATGAGTTAAAAATAGAAGATAACAGAAAAAACATCCACTTAACTTTACTTCACTCCAAAAAACTCAACAATTGAAAATCACCAATTCTTAGGGTAACCATTAGTATCTCAATAACTCTTATTATGAAAAAAATAATTTACTACTATTGTCCAATGAGTATCCACCTTATTATTTTTTTGTCAACCATCAAATTGAAACAACCATAAGAACTATAAAATTAATTTCATCAACTGAACAAAAAATAATCATTAATATTGTATTTGAATCATAATTCAATCATTATAATCCAATATATGTACACTTGGTGTAATAATTAACAATAATGACTTAATACTAAATATATCTATTAGGGAATCTCACATCCACTTCCAAAAACACTCTAAAATATTTTTACCCTTTTGATACATCTTTAAAACATAAAAAATATTCATTCTTGTTACAAATACTAACTTTCTATTCATAGGCTCAATAAAATAATTATAATATTTTACATACTTCACAAACACACACACAAACTCAAAAATAGTAAATTCCTCACATTACCTTTTTAAAAACACCCCAAAATATTTTTTATCATTGAATAAGATATGTATCCTCAACAAGGTTATATATATATATTTGGATTATCTATTATTTTATTAATCCATTCTTTTGAAAATATGACCCTAACTTATTAAGGAAATGAATTAATAAGTATAACATAAAATTTACAATTTTTCATTTATCCCACATAGAAAAAATATATAATGAAAAAGTGAGAGAGGGTATAGAATCTCCAAAACATATCCTTGAATATATTGAGGTTCTCCTCCAATCATCAACCAATTTTCTAAAATTATTTATTTTGAAACATATTAGAGAAATCACCGAAAATTGTATAAATGGTAGGAATGAAATTCATTTTCAACACACATTGATCTACTAACTCCATGAAATTGTGGAACTTTTTATCACCTTTATTTTCATAAGAATGTAGTAAACAATATCTTAAACTATCTATAGTATTCTGATTTTAACATCATATAACTAGTGATAACTTTATGTCCACCTCGAGATATTCTAATTGAGTTTTCATCCATATATATCTGGTTGTTTCTTGAATTTCAACACTATATTACACCTTGATATTATGTAAATTCACGATTTTTTTTATTCTTTATGTTCCTTTCATGTAAGATCCCTTTACCAATTTTTTTCATTCCTCCTTTATATCTTATTCCCCCTCTTTATTTTTATAGTGATTTATGACCCCAGAGGGTGGGGAACACCAAAGATATTTTGGGATTTGGTTTAGAAACTTTACTGGTAACTATCTATTGGAAAATTAAATGGTGTGAAATTGTAACACATCATCTATTTTTTTTTGGAATATTTCATGAGTAGGATTCCGGGTGTTAAATTATTACACTAATTTAAATGATTACCTGTATTGAAATGTCTACACGCAATAAAAATTTCTCAAATATGTATTGGTTCCCAATGAAAATTCCATGATTTGGCTTCATGGAATGAAATAAATACATGCCGTGGAATTTTTACATGTCATGAAATGTCCATCACTGATATTTTAATCATACGAAACACATTTTTTAGTAGTAATTTAATTTGGTAGTTATATCACGTGAAGGGTTTTCGAACCATGTACTAACCAGTTGAAGAATGTTTTAAAGAGAATCATGTATATGTTTAATTATTATTTAGTTGCAGCCTCTTCCCTCTCAACCCAAGATCTCTCCCCTAAAGATTTTGGGGAACTCTACTCCTCCCATATTACTTTTTTTTGGAAATTAATCATCATTGTTTTTTACTGTATATATCTAGGTGAGTTATTTACTTGTTTCTCCATTACCATTGATCAAAAAAATGTTTTCACACATTTTTTTCCAATCCATTGATTTTGTGGTGGTGTTTCTCATAGATTCACTATGTGTTGTTCTTCTATGGGGATGATCGTTTATTTATTTAAATACGTTGGGTGTATGTTCTTTGAAGTTTTTTATGATCATTCCTATATAATATCCAATTTACTTATTAAATTAATTCAGTTATTTGATGATTTATTCTTGGGCCTTTTTTTCTATCTTTTATCCCTTATGTATTGCTGGATCCTGTTGTGGGCATGTGCGACCCAAATTTGTGGTCAGTGGTTTTCTCTCTATCCTATGTTAGATGAGTTGTATTTCATTGTTTTTTTAAATTATTTTATAAATAAACTAGCATGACTAAATTATGTGTGTGGGAATGGGTTTTCCAGAAAAATGTATTTCCCCTTATTTTGGTAAAAGAAATGTATTTTCAATAAATTGTTAAATAGAATTATGAAATTTTATTCTATGAATAATTTTGAATAAAAATGGTATAGATAACACAACACATGGGAATACATGGGTAATTATATTGAAGGTGTAGCTTAAGGCCTTTTGGCATATACAGTTTTGGGGTTTACTGATGTGGCTTTACTCTTCTCCCAAGGGAGAATTTTCTATCCAATCAACTGAAATTTTGGGGGGTTAACCCTAGGCTGGTCCTATATTCCTTTTGAATTTTCTCTATGGACTTATGTGTTTGTTATTCATTAATTGCGGTATGATTAGTCTACTTGTCCGACTTGTTATAATCCTTGGTGTGATGTTTTATATAAATATTGTATTGTATTGATATGATAGATGCTTTGATTTTATTTGTCTACTTTGATATATGTTATATGATTTGAGACTTTTTTAACTAATTTTTTTTTGAAAATACTGAAAAAGGGTTTTTAAAATGATTCTCCATATATTTAAACTAAAAACTATTCAATCATTTATCATACCTTGTTTTGTTTAAAGTTGTGAATGTATATATTATTAAACAGATAATTTTTAGGGGTCACTGGAGTGGGATCCTACTAGGTTTGTTATCTCACACCCTGCACACCACTTCAATGGTGTGTATAAATTTTTTTGTATTTTGATAAATGGAAAGGAAAGGTTTCACAGTGAGGTGGTGAGGTTTTTAGATAGTTGTGTCTGGGTTATTGGTGGTGAGAATGTGGGAGTTTTCCAATGATATCTCATGGATTATCTAGTTATTTTAGTTTTCCATTGTTGTTGTCATTGTATCTTAGAGATTTGTTAGCTAATTTGGAGTTATATTGCTTATGTTTATCCATTTTTAATATGACATATATTTCTGATTTTATTCTTTCACTATTTATTTTCGTCATATATATATATATATATATATATCATGTTCGCTAGTTCAGGATAGGAAACATCATTCCCTATGGTTCTTGTTAATTCCCATGTTCTAGTTGTCAACCATGGGGATCTTGAATAACCATCAGATATGTTGAAATTCGGTTCAAGTACAAGTTTTTAGAGGGTTCTAGGTCTAGTTTTCCATAGTTTGGTGTTAGAGGTGTTCTGTCCTCAAGGTTCTTTATGTTGGGACATTTGGTAGACTGATGAAATTTTTTTTGGGAGATGATTGGTAAGTTATGTTTAGTGAATGAAAGGACATTCCACAATGAGAATCAAGATACAATGGGATTTTGGGACGTGTGTCTTCAGTATTGATTTCATGATCTTAATCTCATATTTTTTTTATGGTTTTCTTGTTTGAACAGAGATTATCTTGTTTTTTGATTGTTTATTCTATTTCTATGTGTAGTAGTATTCCTTAAGGGCATCATAGACTGGATCCTTAGGAGGTTGGAATGGATGATCATCAAGGGATTCTTCTGCTAGATCAGAATCTAATCGAGGTCCCCATGCAAATAATTTGTGATGTTGACCAAAATATATTGTAAGTGAGGAACATGGAATTTGAGGTGCAACCAAAAGATGGAGGAGATAGGTATCGATCATGAGAATTTCTAAATGAGAATCGATCATACTTTAAGGGTACTTTTGAGCCTCCTGAGGCAGAGGAATGTATGGAAAACATGATCACATATTTGGCTACATGGATACACTTGAGAGATTCAATGTGAAGTATGTGAGGTCATGACATGAGTCTACCATCATGAAATAAAGGGATTATGTGGTATAGGTAGATAGACACATGGGATTCAAATAAAATGTGTTGAAGACTAAATCCGTCTAAAATTTTTACCTAGATTCTCCAATGATAGAGAAGACATTGGATCTCATCTCCTTATAGTAGGGAGAGTGTTCTGTGTTAGCATGCACCAATCGATTTGTGGAGATAGTTTGTTTTTTCTCTAATGGTACTAATGAATGGCCTGTTGTAGGCTTAGAAGTGCCCATAGGGTTTGAAACTACATATCAATATGTAGGTATTTATGTTGAATCTTTCAACATATATATTTATGGTGGATAGGTAAATAATGGAAAAGATGAATATGGCAGGAATGGTTTGTCATTATTCTCTATCTCTTCCAACTAGTGTCTACTTCAATGGTGCATATGGGATAATGTGGGAGCGACATGACCATCGTATAAGTAGTTGGGGTGGTTCTATGTAGAATGCCTCCTCTAAACCTTCAGTCATGACAATCAGTGTGGCCTCGAATTTCTATCAATGTGAAAAGGATTGGAACACCCAAAATTCATATTTTGTTCCAATGAAGATGGTAAACTATTGTTATAATTATGGTTATCAGTACCATTTATGTTAGGTTATATAAAATCCTTATTATGGTATGTGATCATCAACTCCAATGGATACTACCGTGTAGTTAGATACATCAAATTCTATAAGGCTCCATTCATTGACCTCATTAGTGATAATCCTTATGAATTAGAAAAGTTTCTAGTGAATGTAGATGCATGTCCACTAAAATTGATAGTTACCATATTTTTTCATCTTTGGTAGTGACTGCTTTATTTTTTTATATGTGTCTTACACTTATTTATTTCTTACTAATTTTTAATGTGATTAAAATTGCAGTAAAGATCATGTTATTTGTTATGGATTTAGAAACACCTCCTATGAATAGGAAACATAGGGGTTTTCTGGGCCTTTCCTCTTATCTATCAATAACTGATGATGAGTTAGTTTGAGAATTCCACATTCTAGACTTGGATCTATTTGAAATCACCAAAATGATGAATTATTTTGTCACACATCATGAGGGGTTTGATTTTTTATCATCGGAATTTCATGATTCTAGTGGTGGATGGGAGATTTCAGATGAATTAGGAAGAGTTGGATAAGTTTTGTTCATGAAGGAACATCCCACTCATAGATTTGGAGTTTTTAACAACAGTAACTGTTCATCCAATTTAAATTTATTCATTTGTTGATATTCCTATCATGATAATTTCCTTATTATTTTCAAAAAAAAATTATTGTTTTCATCTAGAGAGGGTGGAATAGTTAATGATTGAACTAGTTTTAAGTAAGAAGCATATTTTGATACCAAATTCTCCTGTGGAACCAGTGGAGGTGAAGGAGATCAATCTTTAGTTGGATGACTTAACAGTGAACTTTTTTGTCCACCCTAGTTTTTCACATTGGGAATATCAGCTTCTCTTTGATAATAAGGAAGACGGTTCACTCAAATTGTGTGTAGACTATCTGATGTTGAATCAAGTAATAGTTATGAATAATTATCCCTTTCCTCATGTGGATGAATATTTTGATCAGTTAAAGTGGGTATATTGGTTTTTGAAGACATTTCTTCTGTCATGTAATAAGCCACTTAGAGTTTGGGATTTTGATATAGGAATGTCATATTTTATTAGTAGGTATGGACATTTTGAATATATTTTTGTGCCATTTCATATGACTAGAAATACTACTTTTTTTATAGATTTTATGAATTATATATTCTATCAGTAACTTGATACTTTTTTTGTAGTGTTCTTAGATGATATTTTTTTATTCAAGACCACATCACGATGATACAAATTTTTATTCTTTAAATCTTGGGTTGTTACCAATTTTATCGAAGGCTATCAAAATGAAATTTTTGTATCTAAGAATGGATTTTTTTATGAACATAATTTCTTGGTATGTAATTTCCGTTGATACTGATAAGGTTATGGTTTTCTTGTCATATAAATAAGTACAACACATATTTGTTATTCAGATCTTATATAGTATTTTGGGATACTATTTGTAGTTCATTCATCATTTATAAAAGTTTTAATTACCATTAACCACACATAACAAAAAAATGTGTGGAATTAGTATGGTACGAAAAGGGTAAATCTTATTTCAATGAGTTGTAATGAGTTCTGACATCAAATAATATTCTAATATATCTTGAGCCCTGTAAGAGGTATGTTGTTTTATATGATGATTATGGTGATGTTTTGGGTTGATTTCTTATGGAGGATTATCATGTGGTGTATTAAATGTCTCTTTCACTTCAACCTCATGAGATGAATTACCCAACTCATGATTTAGATTTTGTCGAGGTTATTTTTGTGACTAAATATTTGTGGAACTATCATTCTAGGAAGGGGATAATGATATTTTCAGGCCATACAATTATTAGCTATATCTATTCTTAGAATGACTTGAATCAGCAATGGAGTTGGTGGATAGAATATCTTTTTATGTTTAACATCAATATCGCCTACACCTTATTGGAGGGGAATGTCATTGTAGATTATATGAGTATGAATGTATCGTCACGAGATGTTTTCGAATCGACGAGTGGAACCTTATTTAGATTTTCACTAACTTGAACCAATATGCTCAGGATGATATTTCTGGTATGGATGTGAGTAGTTTTTTTAATAAAATCTTATTTCATTGAGTCAATTCTATAGATTGAACAATACGATGATGAGTTTAGGGGAATTTGAGAAACCCTATATTGTAGAGAAACCATCTTAGGTTTTTCTATCTATTCGAATCATATTTTCCTTTTTGGGGATATCTTTTTCATCCCACATTTAAGGCAAGAATATATTTTTCATATATAATAGTTATTTGGGAGATATTCATATGAGATCTAGGATTATGTATTATGACCTGATAAATCGATTCCTGTGGTAGGGTATGAAGCATGACATTTCTTATTATGTTTCCGATTGTTACACATGATAATATATAATGTTAGAGAATCTGAAACCTTCTAGATAGCTCTAAACTCATTCAGTGATGTTATAAAAAAGGAATGTGGTTTTAGTGGAATTTTTTTCGATTAATATTGACTACTTGAAGGAGGAATCATATCAAGGTGGAGGTTGATAGGTTGAAAAAATTGTCTCACTTTATTTATATTAGGGACACCACTGAAGTTGAAGATCTAGTTGAGATATATATAAAATATATCACTTTCTTATATGTTTACCTTCTAAAATTTCTTCATATAGGGATTCAAGGTTTAGTTCGATATTCTATAGGATTATCAAAGAGGTGATGGGGTCTTAGGTTTAGTCTAGTAGATCTTACCATCTATAAATAGACTTCCATATAGAGCATGCTATTCAAATATAAGAGGATATACTATGTGCCTAAAATATTAATTTTGGTGTATTATGGGATAATCATAATGGACTAGTTTAGTTTTCTTATATAAATTGTGATAGTCATCGATCAGAAAGGATACTATTAAGGATTTGTATAGTCACTCATGCAGATCACATCTTTGTTATGAAGAGGAGGGTGTGGCCTCTCTTATGGGATCATATCTCGTTTAGGAGATTTCACTGAGGATTCATTGTATAGTTCAGTGTTTGGATATATCTCATAATTAATAGAAATCTTATGTGAATCAGTGAAATCATCCAGTAGTGTTCTCCATTAGTGATTGGGCTACTCAGTTGGGTCACCATCAGCTTGAAAAAAATAGGATTGTTTCCTCTATGATATGTTGGAAAACTTGAGGTTACTAAGTGGATTGGTTAGAGTTCTTATCAGTTATAAATGATAGTTCATTTGATGTTTATTCCTGATGTTTTCCACATATCATAGATCATTAGGTACCATCATGATCCCTCACATATTGAGTTGGAAATAGACAATGATAGATCTAGATGTCTTGATTTTATTGAAGGAAGTTGACATCAGAGACTCTAAGATGGATTTATGTTGTGAGAAGTCAATTCTATTGGATAGAGTGCTATGGTGACAATGACCAGATTCACACAAGACACGGCAGTAAGAATCATTAAGTAGAGAGTGGTTGCCTCACCTTTTTCCAGACATTATTCTTTCACTTGAATTCCCAAGGATAAATAGTCTTCTGGTGGGGAGTTTATAACAATCCTGACCTCTTTTTAGGTATTCCTTTTTTCTTTATTATTTTACATCATTATTTTGGTTCACTTTGGGACTGTTGATGGTGGAGAACACCATAGAAGGTCTTGGATATTGTGAAAACCCATGATTTTGTATTGTCTTCAAGATGATTACATGACACTAAATGTTCAGACCTAATGTATTAATTTCCTTGTTGATTTCATGAGATGGGTTCAAGGCATGAAACACATACACTATGTGAAATGATTACACATCATGAAATGTCTACATACAGTGAATTTTTTTCATGTATTGGTTTCTAGGGATGATATTTTGGCTCTGGTCCACGGCATGAATCACTTATGCATTATGTAAATATTACATTTCATGAAGTGGATGGGATGAGTTTCTTAGCCTGATTTGATACAATTTTTTGGTGGGACATTAATTTTTGAATTACATGACATGAAGGGTTTAGAAAACATTTACTGATTAGGTTAGGAATGTTTTAATGATCCCAATGAATGATTTTATTTATTATTATATTTCAACCTCTCTATATAAACCTTTAATCCCTCCCAATATATTTTTGGGACCTTCTCTTCCTCCATAATTTGTTTTTGATAATTAATCATCGGGGTTGTTACCCTTCATTTATTTACGTGAGTTATCTTCCACTTTATTTAGATCCCTTGATCATGGATGCACGGATGTTCCATGTTTTTATATCAGTTGATCTTGTAGTGTTGTTCTATCTAGATTTTCTATGTGGTCTTCTTCCAAGAGTTAATACATTGTTAGTTGTAGTTTCGTGGGTGTATGTTATTTGAGTGTCGTCATGATCAATAGATTTAATGGCTAATCTACTTATTGAATTAATTAAGAGACGTGAAGTGTTATTTTATGGAACCTGCTACTATCTTTTATTTATTTAGTGTTGGTGGATCCCATTACAGGAATGTCTAAACTTAATGTGAGGTAGTTGGTTCTATATCTAGCCTATGATGGATAAACTCTATTTCAATGGTTTTATAAATACATTTATAAATATACTATCATGATTGAATTGAGTGTGATGAAAAATGTTTTAAATAAATGATGGTTTCCTCTTTATTTTGGTAAAAGAAAAAGTAATTTAAAATAATTGTTATATGGATTTATGAAATGGTTTTCAAATAATATTTTTGATAGAAAAATTACAATAAAATACACAGTGAAAGATTTGGCGATTTAGGTGGAAGGTTTTTCTTCGGTCTTTCATCAATGTATAACTATTGGAGCCTTCACTTATGGGGTTTTCCTCTACTCCATAGGCCTGTTGTTATAGTGAATCAATTGAAATTTTTGAGGGTTCACTGATGGGGTTTTCTCTATTTATTAGGCATATTTTCTAAGTGCATGAGTGAACAATTAACATTGATTTTTGTAAAAGTAGTCTATTAAATGAACCTTATGTGATCCTTGGTGCGATGTTTTAGTTTTTATTGTGTTGTGTTGATATGATTCATTATTTAAATTTATTTGAATGATTTTATATATGGGATATTCTTGGAATCTTTATACCTAGATATTTATGATAAAGTGGAAAGGGGGAATTAAATCCATTATCATTATTTTTATTTAAAAACTATTTAACTATTTTTAATTGATTGTTTTATTTAATGTTGAGAATGTTCAAATTCATATATAAAGACTTGTTATAGAATACCCGGGTGGGATCCTACTGGTCCTATTATCTCACACCATGCAAAACCCTTCATGGGTGTGTAGAAATTTGTATGTATTTAGATATAAACAAATTCAAGGTGTCATAGTGTGGTAGAAATATTTTCTTTTTTAGTAACTGTGATGCTTGGGGTGAGATGGTTGGAGTTTTCCCACACAATCATGTAGACTAGTTATTTTGGTTTTAATCATCATTTACTATTGTAATTATATCTTGTAAATTGTTTAGAAAATTTTGAGAAGTATCATTTATGATCCTCCATTTTGAAATTAAATATATTTATTGTTTTAATCATAAAATTTTTATTTAATTCATATATATATATATATATCTATATTTTGTTGTTTTCTTATGATTGGTAAAATATCCTCTTTTTCTTATTGTTGATGCCTGACAGGTTGTCACAAGACTGCGGTGATCAAGAATGCCTTCAAGTATGTGTCAATTTGGTTCGGGCACCATCTTGAGAGGGTTTCTAGGTCGGGTTGACCACATTTCACATTTCATTATTAACAAAAAAACTTCATATTTTATTAAATATCCAAAAAAGAGAAGACAAGAAAAAAATACAAGAAGGTAAGAGACCAAAAATAATGGAGGATTGAAATAGTGTAGTCTCAAGGGTTCATTTTGGACAAACTGAATTCCATCAGCTTGAAATGACCCATGATTGATTAAGAAGGAAATTATTTCATCCTGTGTTGCCTTGGTATCTAGGAAATCAGCCACCATATTCCCCTATAGCCACATGTGGGAAATCTCCATGTGACTATTCATGCGATCCATATAAGATATTATGATATACATTATTTACTATAGAACATTACCCTTACCACCAAGAGCATTGTAAATAGTTAATGAATTGTTTTCAACCGCCTCAATGGGATTATACCTCTAGTATGATAATCTTCAACCTAGGATAAGGGCCTATGCTTCAGGCTGTAATGAGTCACCTCTTCCGAAAAAGATGATAAAGCAATGACAACCATTCCCCACAAATCCCTAAGCACTTCTCCCATGTACATGATACCAATGGTGTATAACCCGTTCATATTGATCTTAAGACCGTAGTGATGAGGTTTTCACCAAACCCATCTTCCAATTATGATAGTTATCTTGCAGGAGGAGATGGATGTTATCATATATATCACCAATGGTGTTGTATGAAATTCCATGAAAAACTAAACAAATTCAAGAATGATGTTGAAGGTTTTAAAAAAGATAATTGATCGAGTACATGAAGTATTATTGTGCTATAAATCGTTCCTTACATTACAAATTCACCAAAAATCTTACACAAAGAATGATGGTTTGAGATATTCTTTCAATGTCATGGTCCCTTGTACCATGGAAAAACTGATTCATGAAGTTCTCAAAAAACCCATCCTGAAATGACCATCCTATAAACTTCTAGAAATCATTCCACACCTATGTCTCCTAGTCAATTTTGAAAAATATAATACCCACCGATTCGGTATTAGGATTAATGCAGTAATGGCCCTTTGAAGCCATCTGAATTTCCACCCTCTGAACATTCTCCTTAGTAGGGAAATTTAAATTCATAATCCTCAATAATAGAAAATTAAATATTGATAGAACCTCCTATTAATAATGAGTATCCCCCCACGAATCACGATTACCCACGACCATCCTTACAAATGTAAATACCTTGGAAGAGAAAACACCAGACACTGAACCCATAAAAATTCATCAATATAATCCATCATTTAATATGATTCTATCAAAAAAGACACATTCTCTATCATCCAAAATAGGAAAAATAAATTTGGGATGAGGTTAGGCCTCACAATATGTTAAATTAGGCATAAGACTTCCTAGAATCCACAACGTGCCTCCCCCAATCATGTTTCCATAAATTAATGTTCCCTTTACCAAAAATCCACTGAGAATGTTGGTGAAAAATGATAATAAAAGGAAGAACATGTTTACACATGATTGATTTTTGAGACCACTTCATGTTCTCATCCTTCCCATATTTTCACTATATTGTTTTACCCCACATGTATTGTCCTTCCATAGTTTCCCATTCTATATTAGCATGCATCCCCTCCATTGTCCCCTCAACACATATGATATTTATTCCACCCTCTTAAATTGTCCTAATCTATTTGGTCCATGACACCCAGTGATGTATTCCTTCTATCTGCCCATCCTAAAAGAAACAGACCCTCATGTTTTCCATATTAGAAACCACTATACGGTGAAGTTTCAGTGAAGATGGAACATGTATCAGTATAGAAGAAAGCACATTGTTAACAAGATTTAAACTCTCCTGAAAGGATAAGAACCTATTATTCCAATTACGTATTTTCCCAATGATCCTATTAATTATATTATCAACATGATGAATTTGGATAGAATTAGGACTTACCAAATCTCCCATATATTCCATCAGAAAGTAACCTCTATTCACACCCATCCTACCTTCTAGGGATCTAATCATTCTGTTCAGGACCTTTCTGCCTGTAAAAGAGCTACACATCTCCCGATTAACCACATGAATACATGAAAGATAAAACTCCTCCAGAATAGTATTAATAACCCACAATAACCATCTACTACCATTAATATATAGAATAGAATTATCTACAAACTACAAATTAGACATAATTGTTGTTAGGTTCCCATTATGATAAGGAATAATCCTCCTCGAATGAATTCCTAGGTTTATGTACTACCTTGAAAATCTTGGGAGAGAATGGATGATGTCGGAGAAAACAGATCCCCTTGTCTGAGGTCATGTAATAATTTGAATAGACCAAATTATTTTTTCTTGAAGGATGTGGAAAGACAAGATGAACGAATTCATTGGAATAAAAAAACAATGACCCAAGGGGGAAAACATTGCAATCCAGTACCCTTAAAAAAGAACCCCACTCCAACCTATCAAAGGATTCACTCATATCCTATTTTATGGAATGATTAATCCCATAAAATTTGATTTTGATATACATGATTGCCTCTTGCACCACACCATTAGCTTCCTGAATAGAATGAACCTTATTGAAACCATGCTATTCTTGATTTATCCATCAATCTAGGTATGGTGCAATAATTTTGTTAAGAATTTTGGTGGGGACCTTATACAAGATATTTCACATGATAATAGACTAATATAAGTCTAATTATTTAGGATTATTCACCTTTGTAATCAACTTGATCATGGAAGTAAAAGATATACATGGTAGATTGAATCCATGGATGAAATCCTAAAATACACATAGTACATCCTCTTTAATAGTATCCCATGAGATTCAGTAGAATGACCTTGAAATACTATCAAGACGTGGTTTACTCTCTGAGTTATAGATCAAAATCACCTCCCACACTTCTTCTTCACTGTAAACCTTCCACAATATATAATTAACCTCCCCATTCTCCCTATGAGGAATTACATCAAATATTTCCACAACATCCCTATGGTAACTACCTAGCCTCCCTGGATTAGTACTAACTAAAATTTACTTTAGGTGTTTTTACAATAAATACCCAATCACATTTCGATCTTTGGAATAATTGTCGTCATCCATAATAATTTTGGGCCTCTGAAATCATTTTTTATCTTTAATGCATGCATGAATGAAAACATGTGTTACAATCCAGCTCACAAATACTACTAGAAATCATACTTTTCAAAACACTTGTATACCAACGGTTATTTGGAACCGTTGGTATTGGTGATCTTTACCAATGGTTTGCATAAACTATTGGTAAAGATTTTTAACAAGTGACTTTTCCCAAAGGTTTGATGAAACCGTTGGGAATGATGGGTAAAAAATCAGTTTTCCCAATGGTTTGATGAAACCTTTGTGATAGATGGGGAAATATGAGTTTTCCCAACGGTTTCATTAAATATTTGGGAAATATTGAGTTTTCCCAATGGTTTTAAAAAACTTTGGAAGAAAAGACCTAAATTATCGAAAACCAGGCAGCCACCTCCCCACAATTCCAGAACCATTCTGCTGCTCTCTAGAAGCGATTCCTTCGCATAAGCCTTTGATAAGCCCCACCTCTTCCATTAGATTAGCTACTACCAGGTTATACTCCTTCCATATTTTATCAAGGATATAGTTCCACCTCTTATCAATCATATCCTTCTATTCTCAAGGATTCTGTTATTCCCAATTTTTAGGGGTTTTGTAAAATTTTATGATTCACTACTCCATGAATTGTGTACTCAAATCACTACATTGGTGTATGTCCAATTAATGTATTCATTACACATTTACATTTATAAGGGAATGATGCCTCTTTATTATGTTCTAATTTTAATGATTCTTAGTTTTTTAAATCTCAATGCTTCAAATATTACAGCTTCATGTATATGAACTCATAAGAAAATGTTTGTAATATTTATTGATAGTATTTCATGAAAATCACTCCTTTTATTAAGATCATGTCAAACATGAAGATCTTTTTCATCTTAATTTTTGTACACTATGTGTATTACATAACAAGATTGTATCATTTTTCTATCAATATATATATATATATATAAAATTAAACATTGTTCACTTATCCTTTTCATAACAGAACATATGGAGTATCTTCTTGAACTTTGAAAAAAAGTGTGTGGTCCATAATTAATACTTCCTCCTTCTTCATGAAACTTATTCACAGAATGTCAAATTTTCAATATTAGTGAATATTAGTTTTCCTAATATAACCATTAATCATCCTGCCTTTGATATCATACATGAGTTATTTAATCACATTTTTAAAACACAATGACCATTTTCACTGATTTGGGGTTCCTTAAAATGCTTGGGGAAATCAGAAAAATGCATGTATTGAATCATGTTTCTCATATGGTTTCATGGATACAAGTTCATCTCAAAAATCATGACTGTATGGTTCAAATATTGAGAGGACCATGGGATTAATATTCTTCACACAAATGAAGTTGTTTTCTGCAACTATATGTTTCTGTTTTCACTTTTGATTTGCTGAAAGGGGAGCTTTGTGGTTATTAATCATGGTTTTGGGTGGTCATTTAGGATGTAAGATAGTATGACTTCATTTAACATGATATATCCAATATTATTATTGATTTATGTTCCATTTTATTATCTTTAACAGGTGATGCTGTTTAATAAGTTGTTATTAATGGTTGTAATAATGACGATATGGAATAAGGGTTCATATGGTGTGTATATGGGTTCGCCTGGTGTTTATAATGGTTGGCATGGTATCAGTGAACTCAATTCATTAATTTATTTCTTCATTCTCACTAGAATGTAAGAAATTTAATGATGTAAACCCATCCTCACATGATTTCTTACGTTAGATAGTTTCCAACATATGGAATACGATCTTTTGAATTCATCAGTTAACCAGGATCATATATTCCATTTCCCCCAAGATGAATGTACTAATATAACTTTCGGGTCAATTAAATATGGTTCTCATTGTACTTTGTATATTATGTGTCTTTCTTGGCCAATACTCCCTTTTATGAGGGTGGGGTGCTTTTCACTACCCATGCTGGAATGTGTAGACATCCATAAAAATGTTAGATAAGTCCCATGTTTAATTCAGTAATATTGTTATCATTGACATACTTTATTATTAATATCAAATTTAGAAATAAATGTTTTTGTCTATACTTAATGAAATTAAATCTTTTTACAAGCCATGAACAACCTATTAGTGTAGAATCCTAAAATTTGTTCACCCATGGGGTGTGCTTGACTTGGAGAAGTAATTGGGTAATGAAAGGTATGACCGTAGTGGTTCCAATAATGAGTTACTGAACATGAGTGAATGATTTTGGATGCATATAACACATGATGGGACATGAGGCATGTGCCTCCTATAGACATAATGAAAATGAATATAAATAAATTATAATTTAATTTATGAGTACTTGTTCTTTACATTATTTTAATAGTTCACTACATCGACTAGAAACTTCTTCCTTTATCGTTTACTTAAATGTATTTTCTATTAATGTTCAATACTATTGAATTTTTTATGACAAAATGAATTATATAAATTCTTTTTACAAAATGGATAGAATTTGGATGTATGAAACTGATCGGATCTCAAGCGATTTTCAAAACAATTTGGAGAGATTTATAGATTTTTCATTTCACAATGCTTTAGATAGTGGTCGCATACACTACCCATGTTCAAGTTGTATTGGTAGACCTTGGTTGATCCATGAAGAAGTCACTTACCACATAACCAAAAATGGTTTTCAAGAAAACTACTTTTTCTGGTATCACAATGGGGAGAAAATGAAATCTCAAATTGGTGATGATGGAAATGAAAGGACTAGAATAGAGAATTTGTTAGATGATCAGTTTCCATTTATTCGTTATCATGAAAAAGAAAGGATTTCGACTTAAGAAGACTTAAATATGAGTAAATATCATGCTTCTAGTCAAAATGATGATATTGATAGGGTGAAAAAATTGGACGATGCTTCCACAACTCCAGTATGTTGATAATGCGATAAAATGAAAATGCTGTAATTTTTAATCCGATTGTTTCATGGGAAAACTATGTATGAGATTTCTAATACAGAAATCGATTAAATACTTACCCTTTTAAATATTTACTTCCAGATGATGTGGATATTCCCTCAAACAACTATAGGGAATGGAAGTTAGTTGAGGAACTTGGATTTTCAAGAAATCAAATTCATGCTTTCCCAAAATATTTTAGTTTATTCTGGGAGGAATCCTCTGAATGAAATGATTGTATAAAATGTGGCACATCTTGCTGGAAGTAAAAATCTGATTGAACACCATCACGCGTTCCTTATAAAGTAATGTGGCACTTTCCATTGAGACCCATACTCCATAATCTTTTTATGACTGATGACATATCTATAAAAATGAGATGGCATGATACTGAGAGAAAGAAGACTAATGATGAGTTAGTTCATCCAGCAGATGGATTTTCATGGCAGAGATTTGATGCTCGACATCCTGATTTTGCAACTAACGTGTGTAATGTGAGGGTGGGTCTTTCATGCGACTGTTTTAATCCATTTGGGAAGATTCTTACTTTGCACAACCCATGACCAGTTTTTATACACATTTATAATCTTCCCCCATGGTTGTGTATGAAAAAACCTTTCACTTTCATGAGTATACTCATATCTGGTCCTTCTGATCTCGGCATTTATATTGATGTATACATGCAACCTTTAATAAAATAGTTGAATCATATTTGGGATTTTGGTGTGCGCACATACGATGCATGTTCGAAAGACAAATTTCAGATGCGTGCTGCACTTATGTGGATGATCAATGATTTTTCGGCTTATGCAATGATGTCTGGATGGAGCACGAAGGGAAAACGGTCATGCCCAGTTTGTATGAAGAATACATGATCTAGAAGAAAAATACATGGGTCATATGTGACATGTACGAGTCAACCTCGTGTTAATACATGGCACGGTGTGGCCGACACCACTCAAAGTGTCTCTCTTTTGTTTAAAATGGACTTCATTTTAAGTGATAACAACAACTTGCATATAGAAAACTGACCAAACGGATTCTGATTTTGTCGATACATTAGCACAACAATCCATGGGTCATATGTGACGTGTATGAGTCAACCCTGCCTCAATATGAGGCACGGTGTGGCCGACACCATTCATAGTGTCTCTATTTTGTTTTAAATGGACATCTTTTTAAGCAAAAACAACAAGTGATATATGAAAAACTGAACAAACACATTCAAAATGTGTTTATGATTTATGAAAATTATCCATGGGTCATATGTGATGTGTACGAGTCAACCACGCCTCAATCTGAGGCACGGTGGGGCCGGCACCACTCTAAGTGTCTCTCTTTTGTTTCAAAAGGATATCATTTTAAATGAAAACATCAACTGGCATATGGAAAACTGACCAAATGCATTTTGATTGTGTTGATATATTAGGAAAATGATCCATGGGTCATTTGAGATGTGTACGCGTCAACCCTGTCTAAATTCGAGGTGGGGTGTGGCCGGTACCACTCTAACTGTGTCTCTTTTATTTAAAATGAACAGGATTATAAGTGAAAAGAACAACTAGCATACATAAAAATGACTAAACGCAATAGGATTCTGTTGATAATTTATCACAATGGTCCATGGGTCATATGTGGCGTGTACGAGCCAACGCGGGCTCAATCCGAGTCGTGGTGTGGCCGTGATCACTCTAAGTGTCACTCTTTTGTTTAAAATGGACAACATTTTATGTCCATACGGAAAATTGACCAAACACATTCGGTTTTTGTTGAAACATTAGGAGAACGATCCATGAGTCATATGTGATGTGTACAAGTACACCTCAACTCAATCCGAGGCGCAGTGTGGCTGAAACCACTCAAAGTGTCTCTCTTTTTTTTAAAAAGGACATTATTTCAAGTGAAAACAACAACTATCATATGGAAAACCGACCAAAAAGATTCTGATTTTTTAGATACTATAGCACAACAATCCATGGGTCATATGTGACGTGTACGAGTCAACCTTGCCTCAATTAGAGGCATGGTGTGGTCGAAACCATTCATAGTGTCTCTCTCTTTTGTTTAAAATGGACATAATTTTAAGCGAAAACAACAAGTGACATACGTAAAACTGACCAAACGTGATCAAAATGTGTTGATTCTTTAGAAAAATTATCCATGGGTCATATATGACGTGTAAGAGTCAACCCCACCTCAATCCGAGGTGCGGTGTGGCCGACACCACTCTAAGTGCCTCTCTTTTGTTTCAAAAGGATATCATCTTAAGTGAAAACCTCAACTGGCATACGGAAAACTGACCAAACACATTCAGATTGTGTTGATACTTTAGGACAACGATACACGGGTCATTTGGGACGTGTAAAAGTCAACCCCATATAAATATGATGCATGGTGTGGTTGGTACCACTCTAAATGTGCCTCTTTTGTTTAAAATGGACTGGAATATAAGTGAAAAGAACAACTTACATATGGAAAACCGACCAAACACATTCTGATTCTGTTGATAAGTTGTCACAATGATCCATGGGTCATATGAATCGTTTACAAGCCATCCCTGGCTCAATCCGAGTCGTGGTGTGGCCGGGATCACTCTATGTGTCTCTATTTTGTTTTAAGTAGACAACATTTTATATACATACGGGAAACCGACCAAAAACATTCGGTTTCCATTGAAACATTAGAAGAACGATCCATGGGTCATATATGACGTGTAAGAGTCAACCTTTCCTCAATCCGAGGAGCTTTGTGGCTGCCACCACTCTAAGTGCCTCTCTTTTATTTCAAAAGGATATCATCTTAAGTGAAAACAACAACTAGCATACGAAAAACCGACCAAAAAGATACTGATTGTGTCGATACATTAACAAAGCGATCCATGGGTCAAATGTGATCTGTACAAGTCAACCCCGCCTCAATATGAGGCACGGTGTGGCCGACACCATTCATAGTGTCTCTCTTTTGTTTAAAATGGACATCATTTTAAGCAAAAACAACAACTGACATACGAAAAACTGACCAAACTTATTTGAAATGAGTTGATGCTTTAGGACAATGATCCATGGGTCATATGTGACATGTAAAAGTCAACCCATCCACAATCTGAGCCACAGTGTGGCCATGATCATTCTAATTGTCTCTCTATTGTTTAAAACAGACAACATTTTAAGTACCTACGGAAAACTGACCAAACGGATTCTGATTGTGTTGATACTTTAGCACAACGATCCATGGGTCATATGTGATGTGTAAGAATCAACCCCGTCTCAATCAGAGATGTGGTGTGGCCAGCACCACTAAAAGTGTTTGTCTTTTTTTTTCAAAAGGGCATAATTTTAAGTGAAAACATCAACTTCCATACGGAAAACCGTCCAAACGCATTCAAATTGTGCTGATACTTTAAAAATTGATCAATGGGTCATTTTAGATGTGTATGAGTCAACACCATCTAAATAAGAGATGCATTGTGGCTGATACCACTCTAACTATGTATCTTTTATTTAAAATGGACAGAATTATAAGTGAAAAAAACAACTGGCATACGAAAAACTGACCAAACACATTCGAAATCTATTGAAACTTTAGGACAATGATCCATGGGTCATATGTTACTTGTACGAGTCAACCGCGCCTCAATCCAAGTGGAGGTGTGGTCAGCACCACCCAAAGTGTCTCTTTTATGTTTAAAATGGAAAACATTTTAAGTACATATGGAAAACTGACCAATCGAATTCTGATTGTTTTGATATTTCTTCACAATGATCCATGGGTTATTTGTGATTGGCACGATTAAACCCCGCCTAAATCTGAGGTGCGGTGTGGCCGAAACCACTCAATGTGTCTATCTTTTATTTAAAAAACACTTCATTTTAAGTGAAAACAATTACTGACATACAGAAAACCAACCAAAGGCTTTCGGAATATATTGATACTTTAGGACAACTATCCATGGGTCATTTCTGACGTGTACAAGTTAACCTTGCCTCAATCCGAGGTACGGTGTGGCCGATATCACTCCAGGTGTATGTATTTTGTTTAAACTGGAAAAAATTTATAGTAAAAACATATGGTATACAAAAAACTAATCAAATTATGAATTGCATTCTGGATTCCACATATAATTGTCATCTAAATTTTAAATTTAATTATAAATGAATAATGTATGATTATAATTATGTTATGAATTCTGATTTAATTCTCGATGTGTATAGTTCTAGGATGCATTAGATGAATTTTTTCTATATATGTATGTGTTAGTTGGTTATTGCAGGTACAAAAATTGTATATGTATGTGTTTATTGCTGGTAAAATAATTGGAAATGATTGAAAATGGGAGGGACTAGAGCAGATACTGTGAAAATGGCACAAAAATGAGAGCTGCTCTACAAATTGCAGGCTGTTGTGCGATTTTCACAGCATAGGCTATGCCAACAGTTTCAAACCATTGTCATAGTCTCTCTGAGTATTTTTTCTACCAACGGTTCATAGAACCATTGGTAAAAACCCATTCGCAACAATTTAGAAACCGTTCGTAAAGAAGCCCTTAGCCTGGTTTTCCCAACGGTTTGGCACAACAGTTGGGATAAGTTCATTTTTTCTAACCTCTCCCAATGGTTCAGTGTAAACCGTTGGAAAAAACATTCCCAATGGCTTACATCCCTATGGTTCAGAACCGTTGGGAGATCCTGCATTTCTAGTAGTGAAAGCCATTTAACCCTCGAAACATCCATGGACAATAATTACTATGTAAAGAGAATGTAAATCATATGATCTTTCTTGGCCCTAAAATTAAAAAATAATTTCTTTCAATTCAATGTAAAATCTGGCATAAAATGTAATGGCAAACACTAAATGTAGTCATTAAGTATCCAATTAGATTAAACTCCCAATTTTTTTTACTAAAATATATTGAATAAAATTATTTTAAATCTTTTTCTTTTTATAGCTCACTTCGGATAGAAATTGTTGTTGAAATATGATTTCAATCCTTCCTTCCAAATCTCTCTAATAGTTATTGGGTATAATTATCTTGTGTAAGAAAAATATGATCTTCTTAATGATAAATCGTCAAACCTAAGAAATATTTCATCTATCCATGTATGGAAATCTCAAAAATATTATTGATTTCCAATGAAAATTATTCACATATATGTTATCCATTTTTATTTAATACTATATTATAGGAATATGTAAAAATAATTAAATAAACTCTTTATCTTCTTTTAAGTACAAGTAGTTGTTAAGTGTTATCTTCTTGGATTCCAGTGAATTAATGAAAGTAATTAATTTGTAATTACATGATTTGTAGCTTAATTAAATATATATATATTATTCATCAACAAGAAAATATCCTTCATCTTATCCATGTAAGAATCCATAATGTATCTCAATATACACTTCCTCATCCAACTCACAACTAAGGAATGAAAAGTTCTCATCCATTTGGATGATCATGTATTGTATTTGTAAACTAATAGAAAGAAATACCATAATAATATCATGAAAATAAACCAGTGTGAATGTATCATCGAAACTAGTTCTTTCCACATGTCATTAAAATTTGGACAATAATATTTCTTTATTTATAATCACAAATTATTTTACATTTAACTGTTTTTCAAGTACCCACATTGTTCTAATAAAATTCATGTTAGTTGGACTCGGTACAAACTCGAATGAATCATTCTACTTGATCCAATTGAATTCAAAACTCTAGAATCATTCTAATTTTGATTCTCTAAATATTGTTTCCCATATTAGGGATCAACCAATGAAAATAAAGAGTTATGTGTTATTTTCCTCATGTTCTCCAGGATTGAATTAGAAATACTCGATATGAATATGTTTTCTAGACATCCAAATAAATTATTATGCCTGGATGGGTTATTTTTTTCCTTCTATTATCCAGAAATAAATAAATCATTATATATTTCTTGTTCTTCATTGAAATTTATTTTAATTTTAAAACATTTATCGAGTTTCTAAAAATAGTTTGATTCTTAATATTAAATTTTGGAACATAATATTTGATGTAAAACATTATTCTTTATTTGTTCCAAAACTTTTATATCATCACAACCCACAATATTACATATTAACGTATTTCATTAGTGACATCCTCTTGACTTTATAGGGTAATGAAGAAATGTAAATTCAACTTGTTTTGAAAAATCCCTCAAGGATACATTGTAGTATTTTTGGGTTCATTGTGTTGGTCGAAAAACTAGGTTTCCATGGTTAATTCTCATGTTCTAGAGATGTTGTTGACAATCACTATTGACAATGA
Source organism: Viscum album (assembly GCA_963277665.1). NCBI lineage: Eukaryota > Viridiplantae > Streptophyta > Magnoliopsida > Santalales > Viscaceae > Viscum > Viscum album. The sequence continues at coordinate 694,582,038 of OY728161.1, forward strand.
ACCAAGGAAAGGAATAAATGATCAGGAGGTGGTACAAAAATAGAAGATACAAGGTGGAATCGTTTTCCAGTGTTCGCCAAATTTTGTGGATCCAAAATTTATAGTTTTTTGAGCATTGTAAAATATGGATTTCCTTGAATATATCATCAAAATATGGAAACAGTATGAGTTTCTCAGAGATAGGTTTCATGGATTGGATTTCACTAAGATAAGAAGAATGATGATGGTGGTCTTCACGATTACGATGAGCTTCGCGAATGATAGAGTTTAAGAGAAATGTGAGGGAGCTTCGTGGTGGCAGAACATGTTAATTAATGGAACATGTTGTGATTTCGATGAGCTCTATAATCCGAAAGTAATCATGGTGCTTTGTGATATTGAGATAATTTCGTTGGAAATTTCGGAGCTTTTCTATTTGAGATGACGTGGCTCTGACTTCACATAGAATGTTCGAGGGTCGATGGAATCACCAAAAATGGGCCTCGACCCCCTCGCGAGTGAGAGAGAGTTTTTCTAAGAAAATTTATTTCCCTTGGATCGTGAAGGAAGTGTTCTTCGTAAAGTAAAGTGTTTCAGGACGACTAATTTAGCTTCGTGAAAGTTGTGTGACCGCATTGGTGCAGTGAGCTTCGCGATGGAAGTCTCTCTCTGACGAATTGAGCTCTATGATGGCCTATGATTTGTGAAGGTTTGAGCCTTACGATGGTATGAGTTCTGCGATTGGAGTGTGATCCACGAGTCAGGAGCATTGCGAAGGTGTGTGCTTTGCGAAACGGTAGAGAATTCACATAGGCTTGTTTGAGCTTCATGAAATAGGGTGCTTCGTGAAGTTGGGTGCTTTGTGACTGTACATCCTAAAGGATGTTGATCAGTGTTAAGGGGAAAAGGTGTATTCATCAGTGGATGAAATTTGGACTTCAATAGATCAACTATATATAGTGGAGTATGAATTCACTATTTGGAATTAAGAGACCTACAGGTCTATAAACTATGAGTGGATTTTCTGAAGAAGTAGTGAGCTCACTTCAGTAGAGAGAGTAGTGATTTATCAAATTGGGAGTGGTTGTAAACCATGAGGGATTGTGAGTCCGCTTCGAACTTGTAAACAACAGTGTTCTTATAGTGGAATTGGTACATCAGCACACTGTTGGTGTTTAAACCTTGGACGTAGCCTAGTGAGGGTGAGCCAAGTAAAAATCACTACATCAAGTGAATGCTTTAATGATTATTTATACTCTTCAATGGTAAGGAGAGAGAAGATAGTTTCTTAACAACAAAATAAGATCAAAAGGGGTAGTTGTTTTAATCTGTCAAACCCTGATTCACCCCCCCGATCAGGATATCTAGCCTAGTGTACCTAAGAAAACTCTTCTATGTTTAATCTTCCCCATGTTTTCACCTTTCACTATAATAATATAGGGGATTCCAAAAAACCATAAAAATTTAAATATGGGGGTATTCTGGTAATATGTATCTTTATAGAGGAATATATAAATTTGGATAAATAGAATAATGATTTTGAATCTAAATTACAATACCAATAACTCACCTCCAAAAAATGATGATATATTATGATCTGCTGGTATGATACGAGAGGTTTCCCCCAAGCATCTATTCTTTCATTCAATAACACTATTATATTATGGGATATATGGTGTAATTAGATAATTATAAATACAATTATATTTTAATATAATTTTCATATTTACCACATGTGTATTCAATATTATTTTAATTCTAAATATTATTCAATGAGAAGGTAATCTGTTTTTATACATATTTTAAAACTAAAAATATCTTTAATGCCTCCAATTTTTTTTCATGAGTATAATTCATGTAATCAATTGAAATAAATTTTAATAGATATAAAATACTTATCTTCATTAGTCATTTTCTTTCTCATAGGCCCAAAAACATATGAATCAATGATCTCTAATATTTAATATATTTTAATCATTACATTAACATAAAGAACAAAAAAAAATATTTCCATGGATATAATTACATATATATTTCTAATGAATTTAGCTAGGTCTTTGATGTCATTTTTTATTTTCACCCTTCAAGCGTGAGTAGTATGAATTTTTAGCATCACATTACCGAAATATGTTATCATGTGATCTATATACTATAGTTAAAAAACATATATCATTCAACATACTCACCAATAACTCATACATTTATAAAAAAATTTATAGAACATCATCAAAACATTGATAATCCCTTATGAATATTTGATTTAACCCATCTAAAAATAAGATGTTCTTCAACATAATCTTTTAGTATCTAATGATTGTTGAATGAAACCCTCTTATATTGAGTGAACCCTAATTATAGAAATTCATTAATCCTTCAATTTAATTTTATATGTATTTAAAGATATTTTTTTATCATACAATATTTGATGAATATAAACTATCCAAAATCAATGGATATTTCATTCGAGATTCCTTGATTTAAATAAAAACAACTAACAACCTCCCTTTACATTTTCTGTCTTCTTCTATGGATTTTTAGTATTTAAATTCATACCTTGATGGGTAGGTAATATAATGATACATTTTGTAGTAATGTTTTTTGATTGGTCAGTCCTTCCATTAACATTATTCAATTATGGTTTTTTTCAATATCCACTCTATGTTTTAAGAATATTTCTTCAGTTTTTTCTTTAAGTGGGTTGAATCCCCCTAAACATCCACCTACCATAAATTCTAGGTTCATAGTTTTTTCGTAATTGAACCAAAATATAATTAACATGTGACTAAGGCATCCAGAAAACCAAAAATATCAATAAAATGACTATTTTCCATTTGTAAACTACTTACTGTCCAACCTCTGTTTCTTTCACATCTCCCAACACTTGATTATTAAAATTATCAGAAATTTCTAAACATAATTTATATTAATATTCCACCATATTTATTATAATTCTAATACTTATTCCTGAAATATTTTATCACCATTTTTTGTTTTTTTTCTTTTAAATTAACATTGATAGATTTTCTACTTTTCTATAATTTTATTTATGTAACCTAAATCTCAAATTCTCATCATGATCAATATATTTTCTTAATATTAAAATATGAATAATAATATTATTCTTTAATATATCACTAATATCATGAATAAAATCATTATTATTTATTTTAACTTTTTAAATTATTTCTTTTCTTCAACCATTTTTATTCAAAAAATGACTAATCCCTTCAACTATTATGTATCATTGACTCCAATGATAACATTCTATTTCCTCAATTTAGAGGCTAAAATATTCAAGATATCAATATATTTTATCATATTTTACTCCTTTAATCATTAAATGATTAATTATTGACTTAATATTCGAGAGTATTTCTTAAAATGCTTATTCTACTTCTTGAATTTTGAAATCAGTGACACCGTTTCCTTATGATACTGCATTTACATTTAATATAACATTTTTTCATCATTTTATTCATAATTAATTATCTCATTAACCATTATCTTTTATTTATTAAAATTTCATTTTTCATCAACTTCACTTGAAGTCCCTACATCCTTTAATTCTTCGATATTATTAATATATTAAAACAACGACAAGATATTTATCTTCTATGGATTACATTAACCTATACCCCTTTTATTTGAATAAAAAAATATTTTACTATATTTTTAGTCATTCTTATTTGAATGAAAATTTAAATTTTCATCCTCATATTTATTATCTTTAACTTCAACTATCTTGGGAAAATTTTCTAGGAAATATCCAATATCTTAACAATAGATACATTTGATAGGAAACTTCTATTGATAGTTTAGAATTTTCTGGCTTCCTAAAATGAATGAAATATTTTTATAAAATTTAGTTTATAAAATTTATGTTTTTATTTTTCATCTTCAATATAGCATTTCATAAACATATTTTTTTGATTTCCATAAACATCATTTCCTTATTAGCTGTACTCTTCCCTTAGAAATAATATTTTTTTTATCATTTCACTATAAATCATAATTATTAAAAAATAATCAAATTGATTTGTTCTATAATCATATTCTACAATATATATATCCTCTTTAACAAATATTTCTAAAAATATATGTAACATATTTTAGAAAACCATAAAATCTTTTAATTTCTCACCCAAACCACTGATAGTGCACCTAAATTCCTACAATACAGTGAATAAATAATCAACTGTTTCATAATAATTAAAAATTATATCTTCATTTTCATTTTCTACATCTATTTTATAGATTCCATCAAATTTAATTTATGTCTCTAAGAGTCTGATAATTTATTGAAAAAGACCTTTTCTATCTTAATCCCATTTCACTTCAAGAAATGACTTTCCTAAAATATAAGGAAAGATAAATTTCAGAGCATGACCATCATTTTAAAATTCTATTTATCTCATTTATTCTTAAGATAACATATTTAAATTAGGTGTAAGAGAGTTGATAAAAACAACAAATACATCAATATTGATTGATTATAAAAATTACAGCTTCTAATATATTTATATATAATAAGTTTTTTACTTTGAAAGTGGGATTTATCTTTTTTTTTTCACTAAATTGATTTGATACAAGATAATAAAAATAATTTAGTTTAAACTAAACTTAAATATAAGAGAAAATATTATTCTCAAACTCTTAAAACCAAAAAATTTCTTTTAATGGTACCTTGTATTGATACAAATTTAATTGGACAACAAGAATTTAGAGAATTCACTTGGAGATAAATTAGTGAATTAAATTCCATTTTATACTTATCCTTAAAATAAAATTTGAAACCTAATAAAATAGATTAAAATTTTTCTACCAAAAATACACTCTAATAATAAGGAAAAAACACATGAGGCAAAATGAATTTTTATAATGTTCACCCCTTAAAATGAGTGAATGAATCCTTGTCAAGATATGGAAAAATCTATGATCACATGAACTATTTATTTTAATAAGATTGATATATCTGGAAAGGGTTATCTTTAAACACATGAAATAAAAGGTTCCTATTTAACAGTTCAATGTGACCCCATAGTAATAACTATATATAATATGAATTTCAAATAATGATAGATACATTACCAAAAATAGACATTCCTTAAGTTGTTTTTAGTGATTCTTATTCTCACCTCCCCCTCCTCCTTTACATCCACTGAATATTATTTGTGTATTCCCACAAAAAAACTATTATATTCTCTTTATTATCTTCTAATATAACATCCACTATTTGAAAAATATATTTTATTCTTCTTCATGGAAATTTTTATATTAAATTTAAATTTAAATTATTTTTTTTAAATTATACAACTATTTTTAAACTTATATTATAAAAAACCCTTTCTAACCCATTAATAGGTTTTGGGGACATTGAGGCTTGATATCATGAGTATCTTGAATCACTAATTAACAATAAATAATAAAATACTTGAATTATATACTTATATGTAAATAATTAAGTGACTATTTGAACTATAAAAATATTATCACATTCATAAAATTTCAAATTATTCAGAGTGTGACAACAATTTTTTTCTATAATTTCTTTAAAAAATCTAGGAATCCTCATTTGAGGTCTTAAATATTATAGTATAAACTATAGAACATTTACAATTCAAAGACCAACAGAATTATTGTGTCTATATAATTATAATTAGATTTGATAATTGACAGAAATTGACCTTAAAAGAACTATCCTAGAAAGTTGGGAGATGAGTGCCCCACCACAAGTCTGCCTATAATTAGAAATGGGTTGGGGATATTTACTATGAAATCACACCAATGAAATTGGAATCCTTAACTTGAAGTAATTTTACATAACACACGTCCCCAAATAATGCCATAATAATTCAAGGTAATAACTAAATCAACTAATCTATATGATTAGTGAATTTAACAATATTTTGGATCCACTAGTGGAAATTATTAAATAAAGAAAAAAGTAAAGGGAATAATAAATGACTATTTGAAAAGGAAACCTAACAAAAAAAATTGATTTTAGGAAGGTCCCTTCCCATGTTCATAATATATGAAAACCACCAGCTAGCACCACCACCAATTATCTCTAAGATCCCATAACACCTGGTCTACCGAGATACACACAAAACAATATATCTTCTAAATAAGACACTACACATGTGAGAAATATTCCCATGCTAGGGTGAGTATATAAATACCTATAAGAATACCTTGAAAACCATAAAGAGACATCAAAATACCATTCACCTCATAATCAAAAATCAATAGGGGAAAATAAAAAATAAACTATTTGTTCTCAAATGATGAGAACCTGAGACAATACAAGAAGCCTTATTATTCATATACATCTATAGATAACAATTCTCATGAATCACCATGAATCCAAACTACATATTATTTCAATAGAGGTTACCTCTCAAGAACACTAATGGAGGATCCTACAACCAATAACGATAGGGGAATACAAAATCTAATAGGGGATCCCATTACCCAAAAGAAATATTAAATGGGAGAAGTAATGATGTAATAAATACATTATTAAAATCAACGTGTAGGTTTCTGGAATAAAAACCAATTTAAATACCCATGTAGAGGATCTGACACACTCTCTATGTGGGATGAATTACTAACCCCACCATAGGATGGAAGGGGTTCCATTACCTAACTCAAAAGTGATTATAGGGGGGTTTCATCAATATAGACAATCCGATCAGAATTCTAAATCAAAGTGGTCAAGTATATTGTCATGACCCATCCATGGGGCCTGTTCCGTGACTACCCGAAGCCTGCCTTCCATAGGCCATGGGTGGACAACTAGCACCAATGGTGTAAATCTCTAAACTGGGAAGGCATTTCCTTTATAAAAAGTAAACACACACAATCAGAGTACACTACTGGAAGAAAAACACTAATAAATACTTTATGAAAAAGAATTTTTTGAAAGAAAAAGGGCCATAAATACAAGAACACTATTTAATTATTGGTACAAATGAAATAAGTACAACTGAAAGCAAGTAAAGTAGCTATTGGGCCATCCTTCAGGGTTTCTACTTGAAGGGTAGGTACAGATGGCCTCCTCAGCACTCCACGTTTGTCCGTCCGCTCCATGGACCATCACTTCGAGTGGTCCACCTCTGGGTACCATCCTATCCTACTACTCTCTACCTCATAGATCATTTTCTCTCATCGACAACCAACACAACGAGATGCGGGCATAGCCCGTGCATGGGTCAGTATAACGATACACAGTAGGGACCCTGAGACCCTCAAGGACTCAGAAAATCCAAAAATGATAAACCACAAAGTATTAAATCAATGAATAGCCATTAAATAGGTTTATTTCCATACATATACCTAATCTATCTAGTAACACATCACAATCATGAGGAAGTCACTAATGTCATTGACTCAGGTAAAAACTAGGATTTTGTTCTAGGGGGTAGTATCAACTAACCACCCCAATCACAATGCCGAAACCTCAGCTGATGGTGTACTCTTCCTCTATCGAATACTATGGGCCTTCAGCATCACACAGAGGTGCTTCCAACTACCCTGGACAGTTGTGGAACTCCTACTGTTGAGTATCATGGGTCTAATGCATCACACAGAGGCACTCCCCACAGTGGGTCTGCTACGTCACACAGAGGCGCTCCCCCTCGTATCGTGCTGAGGTACTCCTCCTATTGAGTAACTTGGGTCTACCGCATCACATAGTGGTGCTCCCAATTGTGGGCCTACTGTGTCACATAGAGGTGCTTTCCACTGGGCTAGTCGAGACACTCCATGTTGAAAGGTCAGCAGTCGTCAGGTCTCATCCAACTACTAGGTCTTCACACTCCACTCGCTCATATCTAAGAGGATCCGCTCCATAAGCAAATGGTCGATACTCCAACTATCATGAATTCCCATGTTGACGTATATCAATGGTCTACCTCATAATATGGGTCTCAACACAAAATAAGGAGCATCAATTAGACGTACGATCTGTGAGTTATTAGTACTTCCATTCCAGGGGCCCGTTTGGTTTTTTGGTTCAAACCAATCCAACAATATCCCAACAATGTCCAAACCTCAAGTGGGGTATACCAAAAGAACCGTCTCACTCGAATAATATTTTCACCATAGAAGATTCTTCGATCAGACACCTGTAGCCTGAGATATGGGTCTAAAGGGTGAAAACAGGCCTAAGCGGGTCCGGGTCTGGTCCGACCAAGTCAGACTGGCCCGACCCGACTTGGGTCCTGACCAGTGTCTGAACCGGTCTAACCTAATCTGAGGGGGCGACCTAGCTTGAGGGTGTGGCCCAACTAGAGGGGGAGGCCCGTATCGAGGGCACGACCCAGAGGGCCGGCGGCGCGCGTGGCCTGGCCGGCTGGCTGCCCACGTGGCCCTACTGCTTATGCGGTGGGGGGGGGGGTGACGTGCCCCCTACCATCTGATCAGAACCGGTGCTATGCGTAGGACCCGAGGGGTCTTTCCTTGTGAGGATGGATGAGAGGCTAGCCAGTTCCACACCACCGGCACGACGTGATGGCGCCACCCCCTACTCCTCCACCGCATCCCGCCCTGGCCACGGATCCCTTGCTCCACACGGCGTGACGGTGCCCCGCCCCTTCCGCCACGGCCCATCTTGGCCATGGCCCGCTGCTCCTCCGCGCGGTGAAATGGCGCCGTGTCGCCTCCTACTACCTTATCCCTCTTGGCCGCAACCATTCCACCCACGCAACGGGACTGTGTCACGCCCCTCCGACGACCCGGTGGCCCTTGCGCCTCCAGTTTTCATAGCGGTCGACCCGATGCCATTCACGTTGCTCCGCCGTAAACCATCCTTCTAGCGGTGCCATTGAGCCGCTCCCACCACCAACAAATGAGAACAATCAAATAGGGAGGGTTGAAAAATGTTCATACGGTCTGATACCTCCTCGTTATGGTGATATCATTCAGAAAATTCACAATCCATAATTTGAATGACGATGAACGGAGGGTGAAACTCATTCAAAGAACAACCCCTACCTCACTTGTCGATCATTGACAATGGAAGTAAAGCAATGTAAGACGTCGATTCGTTGACATCGGGAAGCATATGTGGTAGCAAACCAAGGAAGAAGCATCGCCGATGATCTTCATGATCAACTCCTTCTCTTTTGGCTTGGTCGAAGATCGAAGAAAAAGTTCGTCATTCCTCGGTGGACGATGAAGAGGCATTCCTCGTGGGTGATGTTTCTTAGTTGGAGAGTTCTTCTCCTCCACAAGCTCCACCAAAATTCTAACAAAAAATAATATATGAAATCATCTATTATTTTTTGGTACAACAACACAAATAGCTGTGTTTAATTAAATAAGACAACTAATTTAATTAATGGAGTGCAATTGATTCAAATTCAAATTAGTGGAGGTGGAGAGTTTTAATTAAATGAAAAGAGATGTTCAAATAATTAATGGGGAGTTAAAGGGGGGGGGGGGGTTAAAACCGATGTGGGCCCCACCAAGGATATCCTCCCAAGGGAGGTAATGCGCCGGTAGGCCCCACCACCATAACCTCTCATGGAAAGTTATGGTGTGGTGGTTCTCACCTCTAACCTCCTCTTGGAGGTTTTAACCACCACAAAATAAAAATATGTTATCACCTTATTTTTATTTAATTTATTTATGAACCCCAAAAACTAACATCCATTCTCGAACAACTACTGTCGAGGTGAAAGTATTCTTAAGAGAATATCGGTGCTGCGAGTTCAACGGTGCCCTCAGATTTCAATTCCGAGAACAGGTTCAAAAGTTAAAAAATCTCACACACAAGTTTACTGAACGTACCCAAACAAAACTTCAGAAATTGATTCAGGGTACACCAGGCCTCAGAATCAAGCGCCATAAATTTTTTCAAACTCTTAAAAATCCAAGGAATTTAAGAAAAAAAATTCAAGGAATTTTCAGGTCTTTACATTCTCCCCATGTAATTGATTTACGTCCTAGTAAGCTATAACTCAAACTAAGAGAACAAATGGGCCTACATAGCACATATCTGAGCCTCCTACTCCCATGTGATCTCCTGGAGGTTCCCGTGATTCCAGGGAACGCACACAGTATCGATCGTACACGTATGACCTGCTCCACTCAATCCTCAATCTCCACTGGAACCTCTGTGATAGTCTCCCCATCATCGATGTCCAGCTTTCCATGGTCGATGATTTGGGAAGGGTCATGCATGTATCTCCTTAGCTAAGATATGTAGAAGACGTCGTGCACTCGGTGCTACTGTGGTTGAAGAGGTAAGTGGTAAGCCACATTGCCTACTCTGCTGAGGACCTAGAATGGTCCGTTGAATCATGGTGATAACTTGCGACCTCTGCCAAATCTCCATAGAACTCGTCGATGTGAGACCCTTAGAAATACGTGGTCTCCATCCTCGAACTCTAGAGGTCTCCATCTCCTATCAGCATATGAATTTTTCCTAATTTGTGCAGTCTTCATCTACTCCGAGATGATCTTCACCTTCTCCATAGTATCATGTACCCCCTCTGGTCTTACTAGTACCGACTCCCCTGGGTCTATCCAACACAGTGGTGATCTTCATGGTCGACCACACAAGGCCTCAAAAGGTTCCATTACGATGGTGGAGTGATAACTATTGTTGTAGGAAAACTCCACCAAAGGTAAGTGGTATTTTCAGCTGTGAAAGAAGTCGAGGACACAAGCACAGAGCATTTCCTTGAGGATTTGGATGGTCCTCTTAGTCTGGACATCTGTCTGAGGATGGAAGGCGGTTCTCAGATGTAGCTGTATCCCGAAAGCCTCCTGCAACCCCTTCCATTGCTGGGAATTAAACCGCGCATCATGGTCTGAGATAATAGAAGAAGGTACCCTATGTAAATGCACAATTTCTCGCACAATGAGGCATCCCATGCTCTCAACTGATCCCTAAACTCTAATTGGTAGGAAGTGGGATGACTTGGTGAGTCGGTCAACGATCACCCATATCGAATCGTGACTCCTGGATGTACGTGGAAGACCTGTCACGAAGTCCATGGATATCCCATCCCACATCCACTATGAGACCTCTATGGGATGAACCAAACCTACTGGTACCTCATGCTCTGCCTACACTTTTTGAAAAGTGAGGCACTGAGAGACAAACGCCGCTAGGGCCTTCTTCATACCTGGCCACTAGTGCTGTTGTCGAAGGTCCTGATACATCCTCACCACTCCTAGATGTATCTCTAGAGGGGAAGTGTGGAAACCCCTCAACACTACCTTATGAAGTGCTACTGGTACCATGGTCATCCTCTAAAGAGGATGACGTGCTCCCCACCTTCAAAAAATCCATCAGGTACCCGCCCTATATATATCTGAGCACATCGTGTCTTACAGTCAGCGTATCTATGTTGTGCCTCTCCGACTCTCTAAATAAGTGGAGGAGTGACTGTAAGAGCATGTAGATAGGTTGCTCCATCCCTATCCACATAGGAAATCTATAAGGAAGCCAGCTGCTCTGTCGCCTCTCCTAGCAGCTGTATAACAGATCTCCTGCTGAGAGCATCCGAAACAATGTTCCCCTTCCCAAGAGTATAGACTATCTCAAAGTCATAGTCCTGGAGCAACTCAAGCCATCACTGCTGTCTCAAGTTCTGGTCCTTCTGAAGGAATAGATACATAAGACCATTGTGATCAGAGTACACTGTAAAACGTTATACCATCAGATAGTGCAACCACATCTTCGTGGCAAAGACCACTACTGCTAACTCCAGGTCATGGGTAGCGTAGTTTTTCTCATGCTATCTCCGCGGTTAAGAACCATATGAGATCATTGCTCGCTCCTGCATCAGGACACACCCATGTATGGTTCCTGATGCATCGCAGTAAACTACTTATCCTACAACCTAATCTAATGAATCAAGATGAGGGCACTAGTCAGCCTCAGCCTCAGCTCTTGAAAGATATTCTAGCATCACTCAGACCACACAAAGGGATTCCCCTTCTTCTTCAAGGATGATAGTGGTGCTACAACTCTGGAGAAGTCTGGAACGAATCTCCGGTAGTATCCAGCCAAGCCCAGAAAATGTCGTACCTTTGCCACACTCTTGGGTGGCTCCCAAGAAAATACCGCCTCAATATTTAATGGATCCACTGCAACTATAGCCTCCGAGATGACATGTTTGAATAAGTGAACCTCTTGAATCATAAACTAAAACTTTTAGAGGTTACCATAATGGTAGTTCTCTCGATGTGTGTCTAGAAGTACCTGAAAATGGCGTGCATGCTCCTCCTCAGTAGTCGAGTAGATCAGAATGTCGTCAATGAAGACCATGACAAAGTGATCAAGGTAAGGATGGATGATCCTTTTCATCATACACATGAACACTGTTGGAGAGTTGGTTACACCGAAGGGAATAACCAAGAAATCAATGTGGTTGTACTAACACCTAAAGGTCGTCTTCTGCACATCCTCATCTTAAACTCTGAGATAATGATAGCCTGATCTCATGTCTATATTCGAGAACCACCGTTCTCCCTTCAGCTGGTCAAAGAGGCCATCAATCCTTAGGAGTGGGTACATGTTATTCACTATCACCTAGTTCAGGCGACAGTAGTCAACACAAATCCGCATGTTCAAATCCTCTTTCTTGGTGAATATTAATGGGGCTGCCTAGGGAAAAACACTAGGTCTGATGAATCCCTTCCCCTACAAGTCCTCTAACTATACCCACATCTCATGAAGCTCAGTAGGAGACATCTGATATGCTATAGCTAATATTAGTGTCGTCCTGAGGTACAGGTCAATGTAAAATTTCACCTATCTGTAAGAAGGTAGTCCTGGAACATCTTCATGGAAAACATCCGCGTACTAGTCCACCATAACAGGATAAGTTGGAATCTCCATATCAATTGTTCCGAGGGTAAGGACAACCAAATGACGAGTGATTGGATGCAACCGCCTCCAAGTAAGACCTTACTATACTATAAAGGTTCCCTTCTAGCCGGTGAAGGTAAACCTGGTCCCATCCGTGCGGACACACCACCCTTTTTGAATAATACTGTCAATCCGAGCATGAACTATAGATAACCAGTACATACCCAAGATGATGCCGTAAGGCCTCAATGACACTATGAGGAGATCCCAACCGAAACTCTCACCTCCTAGATTAAGCTCACATTGGTGGAAACCGTGCATAATCGTCAAGTCTACTCCCGTAAGAGTATTTAGCCATAAAGATCGAGCCAATGGAACTATTAGAATCTCTGAGCTCCAAATGAGGGTAGTGGTTATGAATGAATGACTTGCACTTGTGTCTATTAGTACTGCATCTAAGGTGGAGTAGACACAAATCATACCTGGAATCATCTTTGGAGCGCCATGGTCATATGCCTCAACTTCTTAAATATGAGCACTCCCTTTTCCACCTACTCCCTGTAGTCGGGGTGGACCTTCTAGTGGTGGTGGCGGTAGCACCTCGTAACATTGTCCACCACCAGCCGCTCGACCAGATCCTCTTCCACGTCTGCCTGAGCCCTGCGTACCACCTCGATCGAATCTATACCTCTGACTGGGAAGTCCCTCAACTATCTTCTGATCATCAGAACGACACATCGGATAGTCACGATCCATGTGACCAAGCCCACAACATGTGTATCACTGCCTGCTACCGGCACGCGTGTCTCTACCTAGGGTGCCCCACACAACTGATCCTGAGTCCTTTGGTTATCCACCCAAGGGTCTAGTCCTCTTGGACCTCTCTTTTAGCTGTCTAATTCTATCTGTAGAAGACTCCACCGCATGTCGACTAGCAGTGGGTCTCGATGCTGGTGTCTGCTCAGCAAGAAAACCATCTCTTATGAGGGCTCTCTCTAACACCCCTTCCTGTGTTGGGATGCTAAGGGAGATCCTCAAAGCCCTGATCTCTCACCTAATCCCCTGCTCGAAGGTTAAAGCCCTGAATAATGGGTCCTGTACCATAACCGTGGAGTAGCACGAGAGGTCAGTGAACCTCACTGAGTAGTTAGCTACAGTAATGATACCATACTGTAGATGCATTAGCTCCTGTATCTACACCGCTCAAAGGGTGGCTCGTACAAACTGCACCCAGAAAAGGATCTCAAAGTCTGTCCAAAGAAATGTATCCTCAAAATGCACCTAGAGAATCAGGCTCCACCATCTGCCTGCTGATTCCTAAATGATACTAGAAGCACGGATCACCATGTAGTATACCAGTGTCCCTACTAGCCCGAAAACTCTCACCCTAGCCTCCAGCCAATCCTCAGCCACTTGTGGGTCTGTATCTCCATGGAAACTAGGTGGCCTCTGGTGATGGAACTCATCCAATGTGCTCAAGTGGCGTGCATCGTTTTCTACTAGGGTTGGTGGCATCGATGGCCCATTGGGATGTTGTACCGTTGGTGTCTCTACTGGTAAAGGGCCCTTCACTAAGGCCTCATCTCTCGGTTGGATGTCAGAGAATATGACTATCGGGGCTCTGTGGGGAGGAATCCTGAATGAAACATATGTGATAGGGTCAAAATATTATTCCTGGTGAGATGACCCGGTTGAGTTGGCTTAAGAAAACATTTGAAAACACACATGCAATCAGTGTTTTTGTGTACTATGACAGAAATCAATATTTAGGGTACTGATGAATGGATACGTCGGCTGCCCACTCCAACACTGGACTCCCTGAACTGAAAACCACACTTAGTACCCTTGACACTACAGCTTAAAAAAAAGAACAGAGTTCTATGTTCTGCGGTAGAATCGACTCCTTTGATACAAATTTGTCATGACCCGTCCTCGGGGCCCATGCCGTGACTACCCCAAGCCCGCCTTCCATAGGCTAGGGGCTATAGACTAGCACAAAAGGCATAAATTTCTAAGCTGGGAAGGCATTGCCTTTATATAATGTAAAAACACATAATCAGAGTACACTACTGGAAGCAAAACACTAAGAAATAAGGTATACAAAAGATGTGATGGAATGAAAAAGGCTGGAAATACAAGCCCAAAAGTAAATTATAGGTTCAACTGAAATCAAGTACAATTGAAATCAAGTTATGTAGCTACTGGGTCATCCTCTGGGGTTCCTACTTGAAGGGTAGATACAGATGGCCACCTCAGCACTCCACGTCCGTCCGTCCACTCCGTGCACCGTCACTCCGAGTGGTCCACCTCTGGGTACCGTCCAATCCTAATAATCTCTGCCTCAGTCGGCGCGATTCATAATCTGGATCCAACAATACGTGATGCATGCATAGCCCATGCAGTGGTGAGTATAACGATACTCATTAGGGACCTCGAGACCCTCAAGGTTTCACAAAATCCAACAAGGAAAAACCACAAGGTATGAAATCAATGGATAACTATTACTTAGGTATAAGCCCATACATATACCTAAGTTATCTAGTAACTCATCTCAATAGCGAGGAAATCACTAATGTTATTGACTCATATAAAAACTAGGAATTTTTTTATGGGGTAGTATCAAGTAACAACCCCAGTCACACTGTTGGAACCTCAGCAGATGGTGTACACCTCCTATATCAAGTATTGTGGGATTTCTGCGTCACACAGAGGCACTTCCCACTATCCTGGACTGCTGTGGTACTCCTCCTGCCGAGTACTGTGTGTCTACAGTGTCACACAAAGGTGCTCCACATTGTGGGTCTGCTGAGTCACATAGAGGCGCTCCCCCTAGAAGCATGTTGAGGTACTCCTTTTGTCAAGTACCATGGGTCTACTGCGTCACACAGAGGTGATCCCCACTTTGTCCCTTCCGCGACACAAAGAGGTGCTTCCCACTAGGCTAGTCGAAACACTCCGAGTCAAAAGATCAGTAGTCGTCAGGTCCCCGCCAGCTACTAGATCTCCGCACTATGCTCGCTTGTCCCTGGGAGGATCCGCTCCACAAGCTACTGGTCGATACCCCAACTGTCAAGATTCCCCATGTATAAGTATCTCATAGGTTTGCCTCGTCATAGGGGTCTCAACACAATAGACAGTGCATAAATCAGATGCTCGGTCTGTGAGTTATTGGGATTTCCATTCGAGGGGCCTATATGGTTTTTAGGTTCAAACCAACCCGACCATATCCCAACTATGTCCAAACCTCAAGTGGGGTATTCCAAAATAACCATCTCACTCCATGATTTATATCGACAGAGATGTTTCATCAATCGGACACCCGTAGCACGTGATATGGGCGAAACAGGAGAAAATATGCCAAAACGGGTCGGGGTCCGTTTCGACCCGTCGGAATAACCCGGCCAGACCCGGATCCGGACCGGAGTCTGACCCGGTCCGACCTGGTCCAAGGGGGAAGCCCAGCGAAAGGGCGTGGCCCGGTTAGAGGGGGCAGCCGGCCCGAGGGCGCGAACTGACACGAGGGCACGGCCCAGCGGGCTGGGGGCCTGCGTGGCCCGGCTGGCTGGTGCCCCGTGTGGCCTGGTTGGCTGGCCCGCATGGCCCTACTGGCCACTCCGTGGGGGGGGGGGGGCGTGCTGCGACCCCTGCCTTCCAATCATAACCAGCGCTAGGATCTATTTTAGGTAACTCGCGGGACACGAGGGGTCCCGCCTTGTCCAGCTAGCTGAGCAACCAGCGTGTTCCGCACCACCTGGGGGGGTGCTGGCACTGCGCCCCTGCACTTCTGCGGCGGCCCGCCCTGGCCGCGGCTCCCTTTCTCAGCACGGCATGATGACGCCGCGTCTCCTCAGCTGCGGCCCGGCCTGGCTGTGGCCCGCTGCTCCTCCACACGGCATGACGACGTCGCGTCAACTCCAACCGTCTTGGCCCTCCTAGTGACGACCCTTCCACCCGCACGGCGTGATAGCGTTGCGCCCCTCCGACAACACGGCATCCCTTTCACTGCCGGTTATCTTTTTGGCTGGCCTATCGCCGTCCGCGTTGCTCTACCGCGGTTGATCCTTCCAGTAGCGCCGTTGCACCGTCATCATCATCAAACAATGAGAACAATCAAAGGGGGAGGGTCAGGCCGTGTTCGTGCAGTCCGAGCCCTCTTAGTTATGTTGATATCATTCAGAAAATTAACAATCCATAATTTGAACGATGATGGAAGGAGGGTAAAACTCATACATAGAATAACCCCTACCTCACATGATGATCGTTGACTATGGAACTATGGGAATGGAAGAAGTCGATTCATTGACGTTGGGAAGCGTTCGGGGTAGGAAACCGAGGAAGAAGCATCATCGGCGTTCTTCGTGATTGGATCTTTCTCTTTTGGCTTGGTCGAAGATCGAAGAAAGTGTTCATCGTTCTTCTTTGGACGATGAAGTGGCATTCTTCGTGGGCAACAGTTCTTCATGGGAGAGTTTTTCACCACCCCAAGCTCAACCAAAATGCTAACCAAATGTTATATATGAAATCATCTATTATTTGTTGGCACAACAACACAAATAGTTGTGTTTAATAAAATGGGACAACTAATTTAATTAATGGAGTGGAATTTATTCAAATTCAAATTAGGGGAAGTAGAGAGTTTTAATTAAATGAAAATAGGTGTTCAAATAATTAATGGAGAGTTAAAAGGCGGTTTAAAACCTGTGTGGGCCCCACCAAGGATATCCTCCCAATAGAGGTTATGTGTAGGTGGGCCCCACCACCATAACCTCCCATGAAAGGTTATGGTGTGGTGGCCCCCTCCTCTAACCTGCTCTTGGAGGTTTTAATCACCATAAAATAAAAATAAGTTATCACCTTATTTTTATTTAATTTATTTAAAAACCCCCAAAAACTAACTTCCATTCCCAACCTACTGTCGTCGAGGTGAAAGTCTTAGTAAGAGAATATCGGCACTGTGAGTTCAACGGTGCCCTCAAGAATCAATTCCAATAACCAGTTCAAAAGTTACAAAATCTGGCTCGCATGTTTACTGAACGTATCCGAACCAATCTTTAGATATTTATTTCGGGCACACCTGCCCTCAGAATCAAGCGCCATAAATTTTCACAGACTTGTAAAAATCCAATGAATTTTATAAAAAATATTAACAGAATTTCTGGGTCTTTACATATATAATGTTGAAGATGAAAAAAATTACTATATTTTAACACTTCAAGATTTTATGAAATATTTGTTTTTGAAATTAATTTTATTCTTTAGATATTTTTCATTTCACACAAAACTGAATATAGATTATTTATATAAAATAACTATGTTTGAATTGGGTAATATCAAAAACCAAGATAATATTTCACTACACACAACATGTATGTTATCATTTAGAATATGAAACAGTTTTTTATGCTTCTGTTAGACACAACACATTGTTTTACCGAACAACGATATAAAATAGGTATTCTTATTAAATAATTATTATAATTATCTTATTATTGTTAGAGTGGAAGATATAAATGATATTTACTAAATTATAAATATATGTTTTAAAAATTTATATGAAAATAATTCCTTTTTCATCAATTAGTTAGTAATGAAAATAATACCTTATTTAGAATATAAGAATTAATTTTCTAAAAAACTTCTTAGCTATGTATAAACACCAATTCATCTAAATAAACTAAACAACCCACCTTTTAATAATGTTTTAAATAAAATATATATATTAAATATTTAATAGTTTTTTACAATGATGAAATTTATTTTAGGGTCATAAAATAATAACAAACTCAATTTTAAGAATCAAAATACATATTTTTTAAAATGGTAATTTTACTAACTTATAAGGGAGAACCCATTTTAAATATATTTTTAGAAAGATATTTAATTATTTTATGGAAAAATAAACTTAATTTCTGAAAATTAATATCACGACTTACTTTGGGTGAATTATTGGTAATTTTGAGAGATGTTTCATGTTTTTATGAATAGTAAAAATACTAGATTTTATTGGAAAAGTTATTTTTCATATAATTTATTTATATAGTTAAATTATATTTTAATTTTGTTTTAAATTATAATTAGATCAATTATACATAAATTAATCCAATTTAAGTCTTTATATCCAATTTAACATTATAATTGGATATAAATTTTTTTACTCTTTTGGTCTATGTCAATTTAAAAACGCATCGTCTCATCCCATATATGAGATTAATTTTAAAATAATTTATATTGAATATACAATTAGAATGTAGAAATATGGATTCCATATTTGGAAAAATAATTATTGATAATTTATAATAATTTCAATTTATTTTGTGACCAATAAATTTTTTGAATGTAATTACAATTAATTAAACTGATTAAGGTAAAAATTAACTAATTAATAACTAAAAATAGAATATAAGGTGGTCAAATGGCCATAAACATGTCTTAAATTTCTTTTATGAGCATATTTAAACTATAAATACTATATGTTTCTATAATGTTTGATTTTTATCTCTTGGGAGACAAGTAAAATTCTGAGAGCACTGAAATATTTTTAAGAATAACCAATGTGACTTTTTTACCACTTATAAAAGGTGTCCTCACCTCTTCCACTCATCCCACCTATAAAAAAAATTTCTCAAAAAAACCCCAAAAAATAATCTCCAAACATAACTACTATCAAAATATGATTTGAAATTTTTTAATTAAGAAAATAAAGCTAGTACTTTGGTAAAAACCAATAAGAATTACCCAAAGAAGAGGGAGCATCCTTCAACAAGCTCATTTGATATTTTCATTCTCAACCACAATTAATTATTAGTGTTATATCATTATATAATATCCTAAATATACAAGACGTAGTGGGATTATTTTTTCTAAGCGTTATACTTATACATTCTCACAGTTCCATCAAATGGGTAACAAACTTCTCATTCTAGTGTACGATAGACTACCGCCTTGTGAAATGATGGAGTTTATTTTTCCTTTAGCACCACTCATGGGTGGTAATTATGATGCGAATAAAATTTATTTGATATATATATATATATTTAATGAATTATTTAATAATATTTAATTATTATATAAAACACACCTATATTCTTTATATTTTGTGTAAATACAATTACTTTGTTTGTGGACTACCGCCACCTCAGAATGAAGTGATTTTCACACACTTTAAATGGAATATATTAAAGATGGATATAGTAAAATTATATTATATATATTGTAACACCCTAGGTAAAAAATGAATATGAAATTTTCATATTTATCCATATTTTTGAATAAAATATTAATATGACTTTAAAGGGGACGCTATGCTCGATGGCGTACCCAACACGCAACAACGAGTTTCTTGGGAATCTTACGTTGCACTCTAATAATAAAATAATATTATTTTAAATGGTAGTTAACATGTAGCCGTTATAATAGCGGGAATGGATATAAATAACTAAAATATGATTATATATGTTTTTTAATGTTTTTACATTTATCCAATAAAATCTAAAGGCTTAAAATACGGAAAGAATTAAATTTTAGGTGTATATGCCCTCGTTTTCACTAAAGGTTCACTTATCGCCTTTTAATGTAGAACTGTCATTAAATATAGTTTTGTTCACTCTTAAAAATTATTTTGGACCAAATAAAACTCTTATTAAGAATCGGGACATCAAAATTTACTTTGTGTAAATTTTTGGTATCTTTCTGATAAAGTACATTTTTTTAATGAATAGTGTAAAATGTTGTATTTTAGTTCAAAACCACTTTTTAATCTAATTTATTTATATGATTAGATTATATTTTGAATTGGTTTTAAAGTGAAATTAGAAAATATTTTTACAATTAAATCCAATAGTGGTCGTTGGAATCAATTTCACTTTGAAATCAGACTTAAACTAGTGTCAATCTTTTGATACTTATTGTTTTATAAAAACACGCTATTTGCTCTGACAGTGGGAATTAATTATTAAATTAATTAATGTGACTAATATGTTTTGAATTTTTTAAAATAGACTTCATTTTTGAATTCGGAATAACAAATATAGATTAGGGTGAATTTTTGGGATTTTTCTGAAAAACATCAATTTTTGATGAATAGTGAAACCACTAAGTGGTACTTATAAAAACTGATTTTCTGTTTAAATGAAATTTTGCCATCATTGTGCTTTGAATTTTGAAAATCCTACATACATGGTTGTCATTAAGAAGTAAAATGTGGTTCAATGAGATTAAAATAATTTTTTGGTGAATAGTAACTTATTAAGTTTTTAATCGCGATTAGTGGTAATTAGTGTAGTTTAAGGTAAAAATGATATTATAAGAATGTGAAAACACCATGAAACTTATCCTACACCTATTGGGTCAGTCATGGCCGACCAAGACAAGCCATGGGCCAACTTGGGGACCCCATGGAGCCACTTTAGTTGGAAAATGACATTAATATATTTTTATTTAATGTTAAAGTGAAAATGACACTAACATAAATTGTTTTACTAAAATAATTTTTAAGTGGGGTAATACAAGTCCAAATTTTGATTATAAATAGTCATTGGAAAGATAAAAAGATTTCATACATCATAGTAATTGTTTTATAATTTTTAGACATTAAATAAATTAAATTATTTATGACATCATAATGATGCAGTGATGACATCATTATTTAACGATTAAAATAAAATGGAAAGATAATGTAAAATCTATGAACTACACATGTCCAAAACTTATTGGATGGGTGGATTTCGAACATTTATAACCTTATACACGAATTATATCAATGTGGGACCTTTTAAAACCGAAACACATTTTCAAATAAAGTAATATTTCTTACTTTCCAAAAGTACCCCTCCTCTCCTCTTATAAAAGGCCCCCACCTCTACCTCATTTAACACACTACTCAAGCCTTTGGCTCGGCCATCCCCTGCCCATTTACTCTCTCCACATCACTCGCCTCATCTTATAGGACTCCCTTTGGGAAGAATCCTTTCAAAGGAAGCCTTTAGGCTTAAATCAAAAGGAGTTACATTTTTAAAGGTAATTCATTCTCTCATGTTCATTTGTTTTATTTTGCTTCTCCAACCCCCTAAACTCTTTTTATTTACTTATTTTGTAACAACACAAGTATCTTAAATATACTAGGATGTTGTTATAAGATTTATTCTAGCTACACTCTCACAAAACTACATCAAATGGTTAAAGAACATACGGTTTCCGTGGATGGTGAAATTCTGCCTCCCGAAACGATGATTGTTCAATACTCATTTAACACCTTCAAAGGTGGCCATTATGATGCCACTATTTTTATATATGATATATAATATGTTTATGTTTTATTTATGCTTCTGTATTTTTCATTTTTGTCTTACCTTTATGGCTTCCATTATGGGTATACGCGATATCTTCATTTAAGGAAGTGCGGACTACCACCCCGTCAAAGTGATTTGATTCGTTAAATACCATATTTGGGATGTATAAAGGATGTAAATATGATATTATATATGATATTATACTGGAATTATAATATACCCTTAAATCATTATTATTCCATTCTATAAAATACGAAATAGAAATGAAAGTAGCGTTCATGCGTACGTACGGCTTACCGTCTCCATGAACGGTGCATTTCATTTCTTACCTCTAAATGATTATGTAATGTTATAAATGAATGCATGTACTGGATATATATGAAATATGTTATATCTAAATCATGAATACAATTCTGGATATAATAAACATTTGACCACACGAACAACATGTAATTGTAAGAAGTCCACTTTCGACTTAATAACCAAATATCGACAAAACAAATATTATTAACTTAAATGATTACATAATGTTTATGACATGGTAATAAGTGATATAAAAGGAATAATGAACTTGAAAAATGTTCTTAAGGAATTAGAAATTAACTCAAGTTTATTATTCAGGATATTAAAGAACGATCGAGTCAAGTCGGACCCAAGGTAAGGGATCCTACTCCTCTCTTTCTTTTTAAGTACACACTTTTATGTCATTCCGTTTTAAGCTCATATTTCTTATGATTGGGATGTTATTTTATATTAATCCTACTGTACTTATTATGTTCATATGATGAGAGACCCTATTTTCTCTCATCAATCCATTTTGGAAGTTTTGAGTGGCGCCGTTAGGCTGCCGAATTTTCGTAAGGGATTTTTCATCTCACTTTTATTCTCGTGAGATTTATGCTACATTTGCCACAAATTCCATTGAGTGGTGTATGTACTACCCATAATTATACTCTTTTTGTAATATACATTCATTTATGAGTATTTACATCAATGATCTATTGTCCTTCTTTCATGGGGTGTATGTTTTGAAAGATACCCAAGTCGGTAAGGGAACCTTTCACCCTCCTTTTTTTAAAAGACTTCTTTTGATGGGTCTTTTAATTTAAATATTGTTATGTTGGGATATGTTCTCATATATCCTTATTGATGTAAATTTTATGTCCAAGTGATGAGATAGAATTTTTATCTCTCATCAACTCATTTTGATGTGATGTCGTTAGGCTGTCAAGGGAACTTTTTAACCCAATTTCGATTTCTTTGGGTTCAACATGTAGTCATTGAATATGTCATCCATTGAATAAGTGTGAATGAACTTTTATTGTTTTACACTTAATATCCACTTATATTTGGTGTATTTATATTTTTCACACATATTTTGAGATTGATTTGTCCTTATTTTAAGGATACCTTCTCTATAAGGGATTTCATCACATTTGACATTTCTATTGAGGGTTCATTGTTGTTATGCACCAATTCACTCTTATATGGTGTATATACTGTCCTTTGGAGTATTATATCATGAATACTTTTATTCTCATGATATTATAAAGTTCTGACTAAATGTTATTCCTCAATTATTGTATTCATGTGTCTCTAATTTTGGTGAAACCCCTTTTACCAGAATATCGTTTTAAATGTTTTAATTATTTGTTCTTATTAATATCCATGTTTTCAAAATGGTTTTAAGGATTTATTTATATGGATATTAATGGTTTAAAATGTTAAAAGCTTCAAGGTGGTATGGGACACTTTGATTCAAAAATCTCTTTATTAAATGTTTTAAATGGTTTTGGAAATGGTTTCTTTTTTGGATTCATTATTTCAATATCCTAAAATGTTATATTGTGATTGAAATGTGGAAATGTTATGTTTCCTTTATTCATGTTTTATGTGATACGATTATGTTATGGTTCTTGGGAATTGTTATGAAGAACGGGTGGTTTTGTGATAAACTAAGGGCGGGTGAGCCCGATATAGCTCTCCAATGCATTGGGTAACGCGAAGGATTAAAACGTTAAGGTTTCTCCGAAGAGATTTAGGGAATATACTGTGATGGGTATTCCAAACGTAACCAAGAGGGTTACTCTCTATGTAAGAATGTTATGAATGCCTCAAGTTACCTTTATGTCTTATGATTTCTATGGTTTATTCATGGTTTGATGAGGTATGTTAAAGTGCCTTTGTTTTATGGGTAAAGTATGATTTCATTCTTATGTATATATGAACTCATGTTTCCTTTACATATTTTTATAACTCTTACTGAGCTTTTTATGCTCATCCCAAGTTTTTGAAATGTTTTTCACAGGTCCAGGGAAAGGTACATGATGTGATGATAGTGTCAAGGATGTGTCAAGAAAGAGTCCGTGTTATATTTTCAATATGTTTCCGTTGATGGGAAGAATGAATACTGTCTTTTATGTAACCACATTGTTTAAATGTGGAATGTAATGCAAGTTTCATGATCTAATTCTCTAAAACTCTAAACCTGAAAAGATCCTCAATGTGTAATCTGGTAATAACTCAAGATTAAGTAAGGTTTAAGGCTGGGGCCTTATAGTTGGTACCAAAGGTCGGTTTAGATAACATTAGAGGTTAGGGTATTCTTTAAGCATAAGTGACATTACCATAATGGTTAGGATTTCAGAAAGAGTCTTAGTTTTAGATAAAGTGAATGAGTAAGTATATCTTAGTGTTTATCTTCCTCATTAGTACATGATGGTTATGTTGATATACTCACACTGACCTTTTTGGTTTTAGTAAATGGCTGGATCTAGCAGGCACCAAAGTGACAATGGGTTTGAAGGAAACTGTGGTGGATCTCTGATTGAGATATTAGATGAGATGGGGGATTCAATGAGGAATCTCATAGTTATTCCAAACCAACTATCAAGGAGTCATGATCAACCACTTAAAACTTGGTGAGTTCCCTAATGCATCATGCACGAGATGGCCAACTCGATGTGGAAATTCAGGTAATAATTATTAAGGTATCCATTAGGGTTTATATGATACTTACTTTTAAGGTAATTATGGGTTACTCAATGATATGATGGAAAATGAAAGGAATGAGATAAACTTGAGGTTAAAATATGTTATGATTATTTTTGAAGATTTTATCTCATTTTGGGGAATGTTTTAAGAATTATATAGTTTTGGAAAAAGGACAACACGCAGACCGTGTAACAACCCGTCGCGTCGAACAAAGCTGCGAGAATCGAACCCACAACCAAAGTGCGACTGGTATTTATCGCCTATCACTGGACTACGTGAAGTACCTAGTTAGTTTGACTGATTCATTCTAGTTATATGATTTTATGAATTAAGAGTATGTTGATTTTGGGTTATTTATAAAAATGATTAACCTATCATGGAGGATATGTGATTAGGTTAATTACTTTTCAAAACGAGACTTTAGGAGCAACTGATGTTGTTTGGAGATAAATGTTACGATTTATCTTGGAAGACTATGCGACTAAATCCTTAAAATATTTGGGTTTCAATCTTATATTGGTTTACTTTGAAGAATGTTATGGACAAATTGATTATATAATGGTCCTCGTTGAACTTTGGGTTTTGTTGGACAAATTTTGGAGATTAAGAATAGATTTTCTTTTTATAAAGGGTTATCCTTTTCTGGATTATCTGATCTTGTAATAGCCTTTTTGGTTTTGGATTTGGTTAAAGTCTAAAGACATGGGAAGTATATAGTTCTATTTTGTGGATTAGGTGATTCTCTAGAAGTTGATTATAGTACTCTTAATGTGAAAAAGTCTTCCTAAATACTCATCTTTTGGAGAAAATATGAGTATGTGTAAGGAATCTAATAAAGGTTGAAAGTCAATATGATAAGTGATTATGTTTCCTTATGAATAAATTCCTCAATAAAAAGTAACTTAAAACAAAAATGTTGTCTATTAACTTTTCCTACTGGGGAATCGAAGACCGTTTAACCCATCACAAGTTTGTGATTTTCTCGTGGTTAACTTTCTCCTAAACATGTTTTCTATCACTCTCCATCAGAACATGACCCTTTTTTTTCCCTCCATGTCCATATTTTCATACTTGGAATCCTAGTATGGGTTAACTCGGGTGACCTCTGTGCTTATCTTTCTTTATTTTAAAGTGATTGTTTTACCGACTCTTGTTCCGATGTGGGACTTTCAAGGATGTTTCCAAGCGCAATTTTAAAATTGCGAGGATGCAATTCCCAAAAGGGGGGAAGGATGTAACACCCCAGGTAAATAATGAATATGAAATTTTCATATTTATCCATATTTTTTAATAAAATATTAATATGACTTTAAAGGGGACGCTATGCTCGATGGCGTACCCAACACGCAACAACAAGTTTCTTGGGAATCTTACGTTGCACTCTAATAATAAAATAATATTATTTTAAATGGTAGTTAACATGTAGCCGTTATAATAGCGGGAATGGATATAAATAACTAAAATATGATTATATATGTTTTTTAATGTTTTTACATTTATCCAATAAAAGCTAAAGGCTTAAAATACGGAAAGAATTAAATTTTTGGTGTATATGCCCTAGTTTTCACTAAAGGTTCACTTATCACCTTTTAATGGAGAACTATCATTAAATATAGTTTTGTTCACTCTTAAAAATTATTTTGGACCAAATAAAACTCTTATTAAGAATCGGGACATAAAAATTTACTTTGTGTAAATTTTTGGTATCTTTCTGATAAAGTTCATTTTTTTAATGAATAGTGTAAAATGTTGTATTTTAGTTTAAATCCACTTTTTAATCTAATTTATTTATATGATTAGATTATATTTTGAATTGGTTTTAAAGTGAAATTAGAAAATATTTTTACCATTAAATCCAATAGTGGTCGTTGGAATCAATTTCACTTTGAAATCAGACTTAAACTAGTGTCAATCTTTTGATACTTATTGTTTTATAAAAACACGCTATTTGCTCTGACAGCGGGAATTAATTATTAAATTAATTAATGTGACTAATATGTTTTGAATTTTTTAAAATAGACTTCATTTTTGAATTCGGAATATCAAATATAGCTTAGGGTGAAGTTTTGGGATTTTTCTGAAAAACATCAATTTTTGATGAATAGTGAAACCACTAAGTGATACTTATAAAAACTGATTTTCTGTTTAAATGAAATTTTGCCATCATTGTGTTTTGAATTTTGAAAATCCGACATACATGGTTGTCATTAAGAAGTAAAATGTGGTTCAATGAGATTAAAATAATTTTTTTGTGAATAGTAACTTATTAAGTTTTTAATCGCGATTAGTGGTAATTAGTGTAGTTTAAGGTAAAAATGATATTATAAGAATGTGAAAACACCATGAAACTTGTCCTAAACCTACTGGGTCAGTCATGGCCGACCAAGACAAGCCATGGGCCAACTTGGGGACCCCATGGAGCCACTTTAGTTGGAAAATGACATTAATATATTTTTATTTAATGTTAAACTGAAAATGACACTAACATAAATTGTTTTACTAAAATAATTTTTAAGTGGGGTTATACAAGTCCAAATTTTGATTATAAATAGTCATTGGAAATATAAAAAGATTTACTACATCATAGTAATTGTTTTATAATTTTTAGACATTAAATAAATTAAATTATTTATGACATCATAATGATGCAGTGATGACATCATTATTTAACGATTAAAATAAAATGGAAAGATAATGTAAACTCTATGAACTACACATGTCCAAAACTTATTGGATGGGTGGATTTTGAACCTTTATAACCTTATCCACTAATTATATCAATGTGGGACCTTTTAAAACCGAAAAACATTTTCAAAGAAAGTAATATTTCTTACTTTCCAAAAGTACCCCTCCTCTCCTCTTATAAAAGGCCCCCACCTCTACCTCATTTAACACACTCCTCAAGCCTTTGGCTCGGCCAACCCCTGCCCATTTACTCTCTCCACATCACTCTACTCATCCTAGAGGACTACCTTTGGGCAGAATACATTCAAAGGAAGCCTTTAGGCTTAAATCAAAAGGAGTTACATTTTTAAAGGTAATTCATTCTCTCATGTTCAGTTGTTTTATTTTGCTTCTCCAACCCCCTAAACTCTTATTATTTACTTCTTTTGTAACAACACCAGTATCTTCAATATACTAGGATGTTGTTATAAGATTTATTCGAGCTACACTCTCACACAACTACATCAAATGGTTAAAGAACATACGGTTTCCGTGGATGGTGAAATTCTGCCTCCCGAAACGATGATTGTTCAATACTCATTTAACACCTTCAAAGGTGGCCATTATGATGTCAATATTTTTATATATGATATATAATATGTTTATGTTTAATTTATTATTCTGTATTTTTCATTTTTGTCTTACCTTTATGGCTTCCATTATGGGTATACGCGATATCTTCATTTAAGGAAGTGCGGACTACCGCCCCCTCAAAGTGATTTGATTCGTTAAATACCATATGTGGGATGTATAAAGGATGGAAATATGATATTATATATGATATTATACTGGAATTATAATATACCCTTATATAATTATTATTCCATTCTATAAAATACGAAATAGAAATGAAAGTAGCGTTCATGCGTACGTACGGATTACCGTCTCCATGAACGGTGCATTTCATTTCTTACCTCTAAATGATTATGTAATGTTATAAATGCATGAATTTACTGGATATATATGAAATATATTATATCTAAATCATGAATACAATTCTGGATATAATAAACATTTGACCGCATGAACAACATGTAATTGTAAGAAGTCCACTTTCGACTTAAGAACCAAATATCGGCAAAACAAATATTATTAACTTAAATGATTACATAATGTTTATGACATGGTAATAAGTGATATAAAAGGAATAATGAACTTGAAAAATTTTCTTAATGAAGTATAAATTAACTCAAGTTTATTATTCAGGAGATTAAAGAACGATCGAGTCAAGTCGGACCTGAGGTAAGGGATCCTACTCCTCTCTTTCTTTTTAAGTACACACTTTTATGTCATTCCTTTTAAAGCTCATATTTCTTATGATTGGGATGTTCTTTTATATTAATCCTACTGTACTTATTATGTTCATATGATGATAGACCCTATTTTCTCTCATCAATCCATTTTGGAAGTTTTGAGTGGCGCCGTTAGGCTGCCGAATTTTCGTAAGGGATTTTTCATCTCACTTTTATTCTCGTGAGATTTATGCTACATTTGCCACAAATTCCATTGAGTGGTGTATGTACTGCCCATTATTATACTCTTTGTGTAATATACATTCATTTATGAGTATTTACATCAATGATCTATTGTCCTTCTTTCATGGGGTGTATGTTTTGAAAGATACCCAAGTCGGTAAGGGAACCTTTCACCCTCCTTTTTTTAAAAGACTTCTTTTGATGGGTCTTTTAATTTAAGTATTGTTATGTTGGGATATGTTCTAATATATCCTTATTGATGTAAATTTTATGTCCAAGTGATGAGATAGACTTATTATCTCTCATCAACTCATTTTGATGTGATACCGTTAGGCTGTCAAGGGAACTTTTTAACCCAATTTCGATTTCTTTGGGTTCAACATGTAGTCATTGAATATGTCATCCATTGAATATGTGTGAATGACCTTTTATTGTTTTACACTTAATATCCACTTATATTGGGTGTATTTGTATTTGTCACACATATTTTGAGATTGATTTGTCCTTAATTTAAGGATACCTTCTCTATAAGGGATTTCATCACATTTGACATTTCTATTGAGGGTTCATTGTTGTTATGCACCAATTCACTCTTATATGGTGTATATACTTTCCTTTGGAGTATTATATCATGAATCCTTTTATTCTCATGATATTATAAAGTTCTGACTAAATGTTATTCCTCAATTATTGTATTCATGTGTCTCTAATTTTGGTGAAACCCCTTTTACCAGAATATCGTTTTAAATGTTTTAATTATTTGTTCTTATTAATATCCATGTTTTCAAAATGGTTTTAAGGATTTATTTATATGGATATTAATGGTTTAAAATGTTAAAATCTTCAAGGTGGTATGGGACACTTTGATTCAAAAATCTCTTTATTAAATGTTTTAAATGGTTTTGGAAATGGTTTCTTTTTTGGATTCATTATTTCAATATCCTAAAATGTTATATTGTGACTGAAATGTGGAAATGTTATGTTTCCTTTATTCATGTTTTATGTGATACGATTATGTTATGGTTCTTGGGCATTGTTATGAAGAACGGGTGGTTCCATGATAAACTAAGGGCGGGTGAGCCCGATATAGCTCTCCAATGCATTGGGCAACGCGGAGGAGTGAAACGTTAAGGTTTCTCCGAAGAGATTTAGGGAATATACTGTGATGGGTATTCCAAATGTAACCAAGAGGGTTACTCCCTACGTAAGAATGTTATGAATGCCTCAAGTTACCTTTATGTCTTATGATTTCTATGATTTATTCATGGTTTGATGAGGTATGTTAAAGTGCCTTTGTTTTATGGGTAAAGTATGATTTCATTCTTATGTATATATGAACTCATGTTTTCTTTTCCATATTTTTATAACTCTTACTGAGCTTTTTATGCTCCTCCAAAGTTTTGGAAATGTTTTTCACAGGTCAAGGGAAAGGTACATGATGTGATGATAGTGTCAAGGATGTGTCAAGAAAGAATCCGTGTTATATTTTCAATATGTTTCTGTTGATGGGAAGAATGAATACTGTCTTTTATGTAACCACTTTGTTTAAATGTGGAATGTAATGCAAGTTTCATGATCTAATTCTCTAAAACTCTAAACCTGAAAAGATCCTCAATGTGTAATCTTGTAATAACTCAAGATTAAGTAAGGTTTAAGGCTGGGGCCTTATATATATGAAATAATAATAATAATTTATTTATAATATATATAAATATACATATACTTTTTTAACTTTTTTTCTTTCCATATGACAATAAAACAAAAACAACATTCATGAATACGTACGACCTACCGTCTCCATTAATTGTGTATTTTGTTTAATTTTTTTATATATTATAGATTATTATAAATATTTATATAATGAATATATATGTTATTTAATTCCGTTTTAAATTTTTTATATAACTATATAATGATTTATTAAATAGGATCAAGAATTTCAAGTCAAAACATATACGAAAAATAATACAGATATTACCTGAAAATAACATTAACATAAAATTGTTAATAAAAGGGAAATATAAAGAAATAATAAAATAATATATGTTATTATATATGATAATAAGGTTATTTTGTAGATTTATAGAAAAATAATACTTATAATACATGAGTATTGAATGTGTATGAATAAATTCAAGACATAAGGTAAGGATTCTATCATATCTATTTTATTTTCATTAGAGATATGTTATATTCACCACTTAATCTTGTTATGTGGACCACATAATTCCATATGAAATTTATATTATGAATTTACTTTATTTAATGGCATTAAAATTCTCAATTTATGTTATTCTTTCACGGGTCTCATAATTAAATCGTGACTCTAGTAGTAAGGTAATTTCATATCACTTTCTTATATTTTGAATAACATGCCATATTCAGCACACATTTTATATCACTGGTGAATATACTTTCTTAAGACTTATTATATCACGAGATACCATTATTTAATTATATTAAATGGTTCAATTGTTTTTATTATTTCATGTGTATCATAATTTTAATGTTACTGAAGTAGTAACGGTTTTCTCATCTCACATTTATTTCTGTGAGACTTATGCCTTATTCACCACTCATTTAATTTTTTTTATGGTTTATATAATACACATGATTTTATTATATGAAACATAAAAATATTTTTATGGGAATGTAAATATCCATTTTTTATATTTATATCACAATTTTATGGTTTAATTGTTACCAAATCGGTAAAGAAAATTTTGCCTTAATTTTCCTTCATTGAGATACATGCCTATTTATGTAGCTATATTTTTCAGCGAGGATTATATAAATCCTTTTGAAATGTAATATAATGACATTAATAATTTTAATTATGTGGTTGGCTTCATATAATGTCGTTATTTCAATGGGTATTATGATTCAAAGCTACCACAAAGTGGTAACAGTTCATTATTATAGTCTCACTATTTTTGGATTATTTATTATTATGCTTCCATTGATGAGGTTTTATAATCCCACTCTAAATAACACCGATAAATGATATTATTACCCAGTATTTAATGATATAATAATGTAATGGTACAATTTTTCCTCTTTTTGGTACTTAATAAAATTAAGTGAACATTTTACAAAATATACAACATTATTTATCTTTTCAGTCAAAAATTTATGTCCTTCCAAAAATATATTTTCATAAAAATATCCTAAAATATTAGTTTATATTTTTTCACTGTTGGTTAAAAATAAATGTTTTTTAAAACTTTTTCTAGAATCCTTTATAAAATTTTTATGTCATTTTCACTGAAATATTTTTCCAAAAAATTAGTTTTTTTATATAAGTTTTCAGTTTTATTTTACATGAAATTGTTTTTAAAACATTTTCAACCTTCCGTTATAAGTTTTAAAATTAATTTTCAGAAAAAGGCTTTCAAATTGTTTTCAAGATTCCTTTTTATGTTTTTAATGTTATTTTCAATGAAAATGGTTTTCAAAAATGTATTCTAATTAAAAAGGAATTTTTCAATGAAGAATATAAATTTTCCTCAATAAATATTTTAAATTAAATTTGAAATAATTCATTATAATAAAATTATTTTTGAAAATGTTTTATAAAATGGATATTAAATGAAAGTATGTTTTCCTTATGAAATTATACAAGTATAATTTTGAAAAACATTTCTATATAATATGATATCCTTTGATATATTTTATGACATAATTGGGATATGATATATGGGAATAATTCACATTATCTATTTGAATGATATATGATTACGATTTCAAGTTCTTTACAATACCCATTTATCTTATACATGTTATATGATTTTGAAACCCTTTTCTTTTCAAAGGTTTTTAATGGATGAAATGATTATCAAACCCATATCTTTTCCACAGTTTATGATATGATGTCATGTTTATAAAATACATTTCATTTCATGGGTTATGGTATGATGTTTATTAAACCCACATCATTTTATGGGTCATGATATGATGATTATTTGTGATCTTATGGCACATATATGTATAATTTTATTGTATGAAATGTGTCAAATATATCTTCATCAAATGGATTGGGTAAATATTATTATCTCATGAGACAATTATGGGAATTTAGATGATGGGATTGATCCACTATGGAAGATAAGGAAATTTGATCCATTATAAGAATATAGGGGGAAATCAATCCTCTATGGGAAGATGGGGAAACTGAATTCATTATGTGAATATGGGGAAAGCCAATCTACTATGTGAATATGGGTAAACCTGATCCATTGTACAGAATGGAACATGAATGGGGATGGTGGCATGTCCCACCTAGTAGGTGTTGTCCTCATTAAGTTCCCTAATAAGTTCTGAAAAAAAGCCTTGACCTTTAGGGAATTATAGTACATGTATATGTGTATTCCAAAATTCTAGGTCTTATTCATAGGTTATGATTTCATGGGTAATTCTCTTGATTCTATTATGAATCCAGACCTATGAACTGAAAATCATTATGACATGACTCTTGGTTATGATTTTGGCCATATAGGGTATGATATTATAATGTTTTGATAAATCTATCAAACAATTATTCTCATTTTATGCTTATATATCTCTTTTTTACCCTTACTATCCATTCGAGCTCAACCATTTCTTATGTTTCATTTACCTGGGTTATGATGAATGTTTTTATGCAGGATTAGTAAAGGGAAAAATATTTAACGAATATGTTGAAAATCTTTCACAAAGTTATAATATTTCATTATATGTTTCCAAATACACTAAACCAGTGTGGTCCTCATGCATGTACTTTTGTAGTGTTTAGAATATTCATCTAAATTGATGTAATATCAATGTATGCTATTCATGGGTCACTATAGTTTGTATAAGAGTAACGGTTTAGTCAAAACTTATTGACTTGGTTTTGAAAACTTTACTAACATCCCTAGGGATATTTCTAAGGATATGTCTAGGGATGTCACTAAGGATAATCCCAAGGTATCATAGATATAAAACAAGTTGTCATATTTTAGACAACCAATACGTGATTTTACATGACTATGTCATTTTCCAGTATAATATGTTTATCTCACAATATGATTTCTATTTTTAGTCAATCTAGTGAACCATAAGGAACAGGGTTAATGATGATTGTGATGGAAAATTTGTTGGGTAGCATTTAAATGTGATGATCAGTAGAGTGAATGATATTATGATCATGCCTAATAAATGTTTTTCTAAAAAAAATTAACAATGTGTACAATAACAAAATATTAGACTCTCCAATGAATAGAAGGAACGATTTATCTAGGTTTTTCGATAATAGAGACCTTGAAAGGGAGAGTATTCAATTTAATTTGTTTCGAGTGTGTTGAATGAAGTAACCAAGTGAATGTCTTATTGAAACATGGTGATGTTTTTATTTGGTAAAAGAAGGACACAATGCATGTAACTGTAGAGGGATAAAAAAAAGATAAGTTAACTTAATGGATGAAAATTTTGGAATCCCTTAGGTATTATTAATATTTGATTGTTTTCTGTTTGGAATAAATGGGAATTATGAAAATTGTTGTCCTAAGAGGAAAGATTATAAAGAGAATCAACAAGGAGGTATGAGTAATGGATATATTGTTGATGATGATGATTTTAGAGATGGAATGTTAAAAGAATAAGGTATTAAGTAAGAAAGACGGGGTATCCTTTTAATGTATTAAGGATGAAGTGGAAGAATCTAAGTTTTTATGTATTTGGATTTATGAATTCTAAATTGTGAAATATATAAGGATTTTTTAGATTATGTTTTTACTAAGGATTTAAAAGAATGTATTGAATGGTTTCGATGTACTATAAATCTGATTTAATTTGAAGGTGTCATTTTTACTGAGGTTAGATAACCCTCAATATGTTTCTTACATTTATATAATAGTAGTTGGATACCGATATAGAGGATATGAATATGTAAATTGGATGGTACTGATTACCATAGAACTAATGAAGGATTTGTTAAAAAAGTAGTTTGTGCTATCATGTATGGATTTTACAAAGTTTTTTGAGTTAATAATTATATCCAATTAACATTAGAAAAAAATATATTTAAAAAAGGGATTTATAGTCATTTCCATGTTTAAAGAGTAAACATGATTAAGCTATCGATATATTTCGTATGTTAAAAACAAGAGCTACTTTATGATAAATGGGGGATCAATTATTTGACCTTTTTTATAAATTTAGTGACCTTGTTTCTAATATATTTGACTATAATATTTCATACGTTTTATATGTTTAAACATTTATGGAATGGATTATGTTGATCTTTAGATGAGGTTTTTGATGTTAAAGTATTATCTCTCTATATGAATATTTATGAAAATTGAGCAACTTGTGCAACCCATTTTGTTTTGATAGAGATTGAGGGAATGTACTATACTTCTATTTATGGATCTCGTGATATACTAATTCTTTAGGAATGAAAAAATCACCTCCATTTCATGAAATAATAGATGACTTGGAAATTGGTGTGGGTATAACAAAGGGTGAGGTTTTCCTAAAATCACGTAAGAATATATTCTCCTGAAAATTTATCATCTTTGGGAATATGGTTATTGAAACAAATTTATTTAATGTTATCATTATTTTTTATGTTATCAATGAACATTTTCATGCCTACTTCGGATATGGATATTTGATTATTAACGATATCCTAATAATTTTCTACACTACTATCCAACATAACATGATATTTAGATTTCTCATCCGTGTCCATGTTTTCACTTTCTATAGATGTTCTCATATATGGAAAACTAGTTGTGTGTTAATTTGGGTAATAGTTATCTTTTCAACATTTCATTTTTAAAGGAGGATTGAGAATTATTTTCTATGATGTGTTTTTTTATAAATTAAACTTTCATGTATTGAAACATTGATAAACCATAGATATTTTGAGGGTGAAATACGTTTTAGGGGGGTGGAATGTACACACTATGATTTTTTGAAATATTTTTTTCCAATTAATTTAATACTTTTGATATTATTCATTTCACTCAACACTGAATATAGATTTATTTATAAGAAAGAAAAATGGTTATGTTGTTTTATATCCAATAACAAGTTAATCATTCACCAAATTAAACACTTAGATTAGCTTGTAGTACACAATCCACTATGTTTGTCTTGTGTTACACAAAATAACAGGGTTTAGATAAATATAATATACTATTAATATTATAATGAAAAATTTATTATAATTATTACCAAGTTTCAATAATTAAAGATAGGAATGAGATTGAACAAATAATTAAAATTTGGTTTACACAGATAAATAAAATTAATCATTCTGTTATCAATTAGTTATAAATGAAAATAAGAACCATTGGAGAATATAGAAATTCATTTTATATAAAGTCTACATTTATACGTATGAACACCATTTAATTTAACAAATTCCACAATACACTTTTGATAAATGTTTTTATTAAAAAAATTATATTATATATTCATTAAATTTATTTTGACGCTCATAAAACATATATTTTGGGTCTAAGATAAGAATAAACCCAATTTAATGAATAAAAAGATGTATTTTTCAAATTGGTAATTTTACAGCCTTTTAATAGAAAACACATTTTAAATATAATTTTAAAAACATTTTTAAAGTTTATATGAATAAATAAACTTCATTATTTAAATAGTAATACCACAATTTACTTTCGTTGAATTTTTCGTATTTTCCCGAGAAGTTTCATGTTTTTATGAATAGTGAAAACACTAAATTTTAAGTAAAAACACATTTTCAAGTAATTTATTTATACAGTTAAATTATATATTAATTTTTTTATAATGTATAATTAGGCCCATAATACATTAATTATTCAAACTTTGTTTAGTATAAAAAATTTCTCTTTGAAATTTGGCCTAAAAACTTTTCAATATTTTTGTATTTTTCACATTAGAAAATCGTCATCTCTTCATATCTATAGGATAAATTTTAAATTAATTTCATCTACATCTGTGATTAAAATTAAAAATAATGGATTCAATATTTGTAATCATCAAAATATTTCATATCTAATATGTTCAACATTTTATTTTTTCACAAAACATTAGTGAATGTAATTAAAATTATTTATAGTGATTAAGGTAAAAATGATCTTAATTAATGTCCAAACATATAATATAAGGTGTAAAAATGAACCTACACTTGTAAAAAAAAATGTTTCATGGAAATATATATAATATTAAACCTATAAAGAATTTATAATGGATTATTTTGAACCCTTTTAAAACAAGTAAAATCTTGGGATCACTCAAATCCTTTCACGAATACCCAATGTGTCCTTTTCCCCACTTATAAAAGGCCTCCTCTCCACTACCAACTCTCATCACAACTATCATGACCTTTTGGATTGTCAAAAACCGACAAAAATAATAAAATATTTTCCATTATCTCAACTTTGTATCCTCAATATGGGTTGAAAGAAAACCAAGTTAGTCTTTTGGTGCAAACCAAAAGATACTACATAAAGAAGAGGTAACAACCTCCCACAAGCTCTTTTGTTTTATTTTCATTCTGAAGCCCCTAAATTATTTTTATTACATGATAATATAATATCCTAAGTAACCAAAATATACGGTTAATTTTATAATCTAAGGGCTCAACCTAGATGTACAAATACTTTATGAAAATTGGTAACGAACTTACCATACGTGTGTTAGGCAGACTATAATCTCACGAAATGATGTTATTCATTTTTTACATTAACTCCTCTCATAGTTTGGAATTATGAGGGAAATAATATTTTTATATGATATATATAATGCTTTTAGCCTTATATAATTGTTACATAAAACATACCTTCATTCTTTTTAGTTTATGTAAATATGATAACTTCTTTTGTGGGCGTGTGGACTACTACTTTCTCAAAGCTATGTGATTTGTCGAAAATATACATGAAATTTATTAATGATGTGTTAATTAAAATAATATGAAATACATAAAATAACAATTTTACTATGAGGATAATATATTTATATATATATAAATACCTATCATTTACTTTCTTTCATTCAATTCGATAATATTATAGAAACAATATTCATGCATACAAATGGCATAACCTCTCCATGAACGATGTATTCCATTTAAAATTTCAATATTTTAATGATTATTATCAATATATATATACAAAATACATATGATGTTTACATAATTTATTACATTATGTAAATATTTAAATAATTATATGAGTGAGAGGATCAAGAATTACAAGTAGAAACATAAAGAAAAAATTACGATATTGCCTGAAATGTTTCATTAAAATGAAATTGTTAATAATGTTGTATTATAATGTCATCATAAAATCATATATGGTATGATATATGAGAATATGGTTATGTGGTAGATTAATAATCAACTAATTTTTAATATATAGTAGGATTGAATGTGTATGAATAACGTCAATATTTAATATAATAGTTTTCTCATCTCACATTTATTTCTATGAGATATATGATATATTCAATACATATTCTTGCAATATGGTTCATATATAGACCTTTTACATGTTATATCATGAATTTTATTTAGTTAATTATATTCAATATTTTAATTTATGTTATTACTTAAAAGATCTCTTTATTCAAAAGTTACTCAAGTAATAATGGAATTTCATCTAACATTCTTATATTCGTGAGATACATGACATATTCACCTCTCATTTCATTTATGTGGAGTATATACTTCTATAATACTTGTTATATCATTAATTACATTAATTTAATGATAATAAATGTTTAAATTGTTGTTATTAATTCAGTTGGGTCAAAATTCTAAAGTTACTCAAGTATTAATGGTTTTATCATTTTACTTTTAGTTCTGTGAGACTTATGCCTTATTCAAGAATAATTTATTTTGTGTGGTGTATATAATGAAAATGAAGTTATTATGTGATAAATATAATTAAATATATGGGTATATAAATGTACAATTTATGATCTTACATTCATGGGGTTGTGGTGTAAAATTTACCAAATCAGAAAAGTCATTTATGTGTCAATTTTCCATCTTCTAGATACATGTCATGTTTTGTACCTATGTATTTTAGGTGGAGTATATACTACACATTGAATAGTTATATCAAAAAAATCATTATATTCATGATATTTTATACTTCATGTAATTTTTTCCTTCATGGGGGATTTTGATTCAAATCAAACAATGTGGTAACAATTCTATTCTACAATCTCACCCTTTATTGTGATTGTTTATGACCATAGTTTCATTAATGAAATATTATAGTCAAAATATCATAAAATATTATGAAATTTATTATCCCATAGTTATTCAAGATATCATCAAGTAATGGTACCATTTTACCGTCTTTTTTAACTTAATATTTTTAATAAAATGTATTTAATAAAATATGAATATATTTATTTTTCCTAATGGATATATATGTTCTTCCAAGAATATGTTTTTTAAAAAATATTATCAATTATTCCTTTATAATTTTTAAAATTTATTTCCAAATAAATGGTTTTCAATTTTTTTAATCGCAATTTATAACTTTTTAATGTTATTTAGAAATAATTTTTTTCCAAAACATTTTCAATATTATATTATATGTTTTAAAAGTAAATTTTAAAGAAATTATTTTAAATTTTTTTAAATATTCCTTTATAAGTATTAATATTTATTTTAAAATGAAAGGTTTTAAAAATGTTTTTTATATTCATATATTAGATTTAAATTTTATTTCTGAATAAATTTTTTTCAATATTTTTTATGATTTAAAATGTGTTTTTAAATAAGAAATGATATTTTCCTAAATAAATTTATTTAATTAAACTTTGAAGCATTTTTTTAATAAAATTATTTTTCAATATGTTTTTTGAAATGGATTATTAATAAAATGATATTTTCTTTAAGAAATTTTCCAAGTGATCATTAAAAATTATTCTCCATCAAAGATGATGTCCTTTTATTTCGTTTTTAACTTACTAGGGATATGATCCAAGGATACCATTCTTATTATTTCTTTTAAAATTTATGATTATGATGAAAAGTTTCTTACAAAACCCATTTCTCATCAATGGGTTATATGAATTTGAAAGTCACTTAATTTCATGATTTATTATTTGATTAATTGACAATGAAACTATCACGACCCGTCCTCGGGGCCCGTGCCGTGACTACCCCAAGCCCGCCTTCAATAGGCCAGGGGCTGGTGACTAGCACCAAGGCGTAAATCCCAACAAAAGGGAAGGCATTGCCTTTGAAAAGTAACAAGCACCTCAGAGTAAGCAAGTGGAAAAGTAAACACTAAGTGAAACTGTACAAGCTGTGCTGAAAGTAAAAGAGGCCGGAAATACAAGCCCAACTATAAAGTACAACTGAAATGGGAAAACAACAACTGAAAAGAAAAGCCGCAGCATCGAGCCGTCCTCTGGAAGTCCCACCTGAAGGGTGGGTACTGATAGCCTCCACTACTCCTCGGGTCCACCTGACCGCTCCGAGTACGTCCCGCCCAGTGGTCCTCCTCCCGGTACCGTCCTACTCCACACGCCTCCACCACGATCAGCGCTGTCCGTCGTCTGCAACCAACACCACGAAGTGCGGACATAGCCCGTGCAGGGGTGAGTATAAGATACTCAGTAGGGACCTCGAGACCCCCGAAGGTCTCCCGAAATCCACAAAGGATAACCACAAAGGAAAGATACAATCACGAAGTAACAACCGACACT
Organism: Viscum album; assembly: GCA_963277665.1. Lineage (NCBI taxonomy): Eukaryota > Viridiplantae > Streptophyta > Magnoliopsida > Santalales > Viscaceae > Viscum > Viscum album. The sequence goes on from OY728161.1 coordinate 694,623,008, forward strand.
GCTTAGGTATATGCCCACACATATACCAAAGTCATCAATTCCCGTTCGGCTCCAAATCCGAGCCCAAGCACAACCCAGTCCACACAGGAAAGAAAAACGTATACCCACACAGGATAGCTCAACACAATCCACAAAGGAGAGTAAACAGTAAATACACACAGGATAGATTAACACAATCCACAAAGGAGAGTAAACAGTAAATCCACACAGGATAGCTCAACACAATCCACAAAGGAGATAAAACAGTAAATCCACACAGGATAGCATAACACAATCCACAAAGGAGAGTAAACAGTAAATCCACACAGGATAGCTCAACACAATCCATAAAGGAGAGAAAACAGTAAATCTACACAGGATATATCAACACAATCCACAAAGGAGAGTAACACAAGATTCATCTCACATAGGTATACTTCGTCAAAAGGTGAAAGGGATGATTAGGTATGGATACTGAATCATCTAAGATGGGACCCACATAGGATACAAGACCAGCACGGCTGGGACCCACATAGGATACAAGACCAGCACAGCTAGGACACACATAGGATACAAGACCAGCTGTCTTCATTGATTCATCTATACTGGGACCCACATAGGATACAAGACCAGTATTGAATCATTTAAGCTGGGACCCACATAGGATACAAAACCAGCACAGCTAGGACCCACATAGGATACAAGACCAGCTGTCTTCATTGATTCATCTATACTGGGACCCACATAGGATACAAGACCAGTATTGAATCATCCAAGCTGGGACCCACATAGGATACAAGACCAGCACAGCTAGGAACCACATAGGATACAAGACCAGCTGTCTTCATTGATTCACCTATACTGGGACCCACATAGGATACAAGACCAGTATTGAATCATCCAAGCTGGGACCCACATAAGATACAAGACCAGCACAGCTAGGACCCACATAGGATACAAGACCAGCTGTCTTCATCGTCGCAGTCCACTGAGGATTTCTGCACAGTTGTCGTCGTCGAAGTAGCAGTCGCAGCCAGCCCTAGGGTTCCCGCACACAGCAAGCTCGTTCGGGAGGGTCCACTCCACGAGCCGAGAGGTCGATACATCAACTGTAACAATGTCCGAATTTTATGTATCCAAAAGTTTCGTACCGTCAACAGGAACTCAACGTCACAGACGGCGCGTTATTCGGACGCCCGGTCTGAGAGTTATTAGCATTTTCGTCCCAGGGGCCCGGTTGGGTTTTAAGGCAAAACCAACCCGACCTTACTCCACCTGCGTCCGAACCTCGGGCGGAGTATGCCAAAAGATCCGTCTCACTTAAAGGAATCCACCAAAACTGACGGCACGTCAATCGGACGTCCGTAGCTCAAGATATGAGCGTTTCCGCTCCGAGGGCCCGGTTGGTTTCGTGTACGAACCAATCCGTCCGAACTCAAAGTATTCCTAAACCTTGAGTGCGATAAACTGAAACGACCTTCTCGATCCAAGGATCGCGTTGCCTCTGACGGCGAGTCGTTTGGAGGCCCGTAGCTTAAGATACGACCATTTGAACGAAAACCGTCCGAAGACGGGGGGTCCGGGCCCGTGCCGACCCGGTCCGACCCGGTCGGACCGGTCTGGCTCGGCCAGCCCGGCTCGGCTCGGCCGAGAGACTAAGCGGCCGATGCGGGAGGAGCCGCCGCCCCCGCGTGACACCCGCGGGACACCCGCTGGACACCCGCGGGACACCCGCTGGACACCCGCGGGACACCCGCGGGACACCCACGGGACACCCGCGGGACACCCGCTGGACACCCGCGAGGTGTCTCCCTGGCGCCGGACGCGGCTTCAGCCGCGTCCCGCGAGCGCCGCCGGCTTCCGCGGGCCATCGGAGTCGCTCCGGGGGCCCGTTTTTCTTCCCGTCTGCGTCGTTGCTCCTCCCGGGACTCATTCTTCACTGCGGGATCATCAAACATCCGTTGCGGCACGTTCCGTCATCGCCCGTCAATCCGCACAAGAACGAAGAACGACAGAGGGTTGTCGGGCCGTGTTCGCTTGGCCCGCACCCTCTGCGTTAGATATAAACAACGGGATAACCAAATTCAACATATGAATTCTACAATTTTAATGGAATAAAATTGTTCTTATTTTTCTGGTTCTTTACTTTTAAAAAAGAAAAAGAACGATCACGAGAAAAGGAATAAACTCACAACAACCCCTACCTCGTAGGTCGTCGTCGTACGCATGTCCTTTGCGGAATTGCTCGTCGCGGAAGGTGGCGATCGTCGCGTCGTCGCGGAAGGGCATCGCGTCGTCGCGGAACACGACGTTGAGTCGGCGAACTCAACGCACCATGAAACAGCAGATTTAATTTAATTAATTAAATCCGTGTTTTGGTTAAGAACCACGAAGGAGATAAAAAGAAAGGTCCGAGACTCTTACCTCAAACAGCCGATCGAAGATCCGTCGCGGAGGAAGAGATGTCGCAGAAGAACGTTGTCGGCGTCGCGGATCACGGCGTCGCGTCATCGATTTCTGGGTTCGGCGTTCTTCGCGTTCTTCGCGTTCTTTGCGAAGGAGGATGAAGGTTCAAGGATCCTCTCTCAACGAGTAATCCTCCAAAAGATTTTGGTTGGTCTTATTTTATTATTATGCCAACACACGAAAAGGGGTAAGTAACGACCCATCAATTTGTTGAATTAATTCAACGAAAGAAATAGCTCATTTAATTTAAAAAATAAAGCGGCCAATTAAATGGTCTGTTAAGAAAACAAGGAAAACGCGTCAGTTGACTTTTACAATGACGGGTTTTCGCGGGTGCGTTACTTAGCGGAAAGAAACGGCGGGGCTCGTGCGGGCCCCACCTCACAAATATCTACCAAGGGGGTAGGATATTTCTGGATAGCATCCTATCCGGATCAACTCAGTTTAAGCCGCCTTTAAGTGGCTTCAAGTGGCTTCCAAGTGGCTTAAGCGAAATAAAATAAAGTTGTCGTAAAATTATTTTATTTCTTAACTTTAAGCCCGAAAATTAAAAACCACACCCGAGCAAACGCAACTCCGGAAGAGGCGTTTCTAAGTGAATACCGGCGTTGCGATTTCATCGGTGCCCTTAGAATTTGATTTCGGGAACTGGTTCAAAAGTTAGAAAAACCCGCTCGTTCGTTCACTGAACGTACAAGAGCCAAACTTCGGAAAATGATTCTGGGCACAACGGGCCTCGGAATCAGGCGACGTCAGAAACTGCGCTCTTGTAAAATTCCAAAGAAAATTAAGAAAAAAAATTTCCTTGAAATTTACGGGTCTTTACATTACTCCCACCACAGGGCTTTACGTCCCCGTAAAGCTTCAACACAAACTAGGGATACAAAGGCGGTACTGAGCACGCATCTGAGCCTCCCGCTCCCAAGTGCTCTCCTGGAGGTTCCCGTGCTGCCATCTGATGCGCACAAGAGGAATCGATCGCCCATGTAGGACCGCTCCTGTCGATCCTCTATCTCTACTAGGACCTCCGTAAAAGTCGCCCAATCATCCACGTCTAGCTCCCCATAGTCAAAGATGTGCGTCGGGTCGTGCACGTATCTCCTCAGCTGAGATACGTGGAAGACGTCGTGCACCCGGTGCAACTGAGGTGGCACAGCTAGGCGATAAGCCACCTCGCCAATCCTGCTGAGGACCTAGAAAGGCCCAATGAAGCGTGGAGAAAACTTGCCGCCTCGGCCAAATCTCCGTAAACCACGTCAAGGTGAGACCCGCAAGAAGACGTGGTCACCATCCTCGAACTCTAGTGGCCTCCGCCTCCTGTCAGCATAAGACTTATGCCGGCTCTGAGCTGTACTCATCCGCGCCTGGATGACCTGGACCATCTCAGGTCCCACAAGAGTTGCAAGATTTCTTCTTTGCCGATAAAAGAAATCTGGTCCCATCCCCTGGATGAACCACATTCTTTGCCTAATACAGTCAATCCCGACATGGATGATACTAATCCATACCAAGGATGACGTCGTCAGGCTTCGACGCTACTGCCAAGAGATCCGACCATTACTCTCGCCTCCAAGGGTTGAGTCACACTGTCGGCATTAGTGTGTGGTAACTGGGTCTCCTCCAGTAGATGTCTCACAAGTGAGGGTCAAGTCAACAATCAAAAATGGAACCTCTTAGTAACAACACAAAAGAGGACAGGAATGAAAACATCACAAAGGTATGCGTCTTTTATTATTGCAGCTCATAATACAGGGACGCTACACAATAGCAATAAGGATCTAGAAGTATAAAGGAAGTATCCACTAGTTCTGCTCCTGTCCATCTGCTCCCAGAGCTTCATGATCGAAAGCCTCGGCTGCCTGAAGCTGAGCTCTCGCATGTCCACCAACTCCCTGCGGTCGGGGTGGACCTCCTGGTGGTGGTGGTGGCAACACCTCAAAGTGTCTCCCTCCATCGGCTACTCGGCCAGCTCCTCTGCCTCGTCCTCCTGTACCCTGCAGACCACCGTGGCCGAATCTCTGTCTGGGAGGTCCCTCTACCGCCTGCTGTTCATCTGTAAGACGAGTCGGGATGTCTCGAGCCATGTGACCTCGCCCAATGCATCCGTAGCAATGTTTTCCCCTCGCGTAGCTGGCTCTCCTTCGGGTGCCCCGCACAACCGAATCTTCATCCCGTGACTACCCATCTGATAGTCTGGCCCGCTTGGACCTCTGCATCACCTGTCTACGGCCAGCTGCAGAAGACCCTGCTACGGGCCGTCCTGCGGAGGGCCCTGTCACAGGAGCCTGCTCGGCGAGAAAAATCTCAACTAGAAGGGCTCTCTCCAACACCTCTGCCTGTGTCGGAATGTTGAGGGAGATCATCGAAGCCCTGATCTCATGCCTCAGTCCCTGCTCGAAGGTCCGGTCTCGGAAGAACGGGTCCCGTACCATATCTGTGGAGTAGCGTGAGAGATCAGTAAATCTCGCCGAGTACTGGGCCACTGTCATACTGCCCTGCCGTAGCTGTAGCAGCTCTTGGATGCGCACCGCACAGAGGGTGGCTGGGAAGAACTCGGAGCAGAAGATGTTCTCAAAGTCCGTCCAGAGAAGAGATGTCTCGTCGTGCACCTGGAGCATCAAGCTCCACCATCGTCCTGCTGCTGCGTGCAGTAGGTTCGCCGCGAGGATCACCATGAGGTCTGCTGGTGTCCTCACTAGCATGAAAACTCGGACGACCGCCTCCAGCCATTCCTCGGCTGCCTGGGGGTCCATCTCCCCAAGGAACCTGGGTGGTCGCTGGCACTGGAACTCGTGCAGACCTCCGAGGCGTCGTTCATCGTCAGCTGCCAGTGCTGGAAGCATCGGGGGCTCAGCGGGTAAAGGTACCGCCGGTGCCTCTGCGGACAAGGAGCCCTGCACCGAGGCCTCGTTGCTCGGTGGGCTGTCATCACGCTCCACTCTCGGAACCCTAGCTGGCTGCCGTCGTGGGGCCATCCTGAAAGAAACTAGTGCGCCATGGTCAGAACAGTATACCTGGTGAGCTGACACAAGTAATCACAAAGAAAACTTGAACACACATGCAATCAATGTTTTTGTGCATTAAGTCAGAAATCAGAAGTCAGGGTCCTGGTGTACGGATACGTTGGCCGCCGCAACAACACTGGACTCCCTGGACTGATAACCACACCCAATACGTTGAACACTATTGCTTCACATAGAAGAAAGATCAGAGTCCCCGGTAGAACCGACCAGCTCTGATACCAATTTGTCACGACCCGTCCTCGGGGCCCGTGCCGTGACTACCCCAAGCCCGCCTTCCATAGGCCAGGGGCTGGCGACTAGCACCAAGGCATAAATACCAACAAAAGGGAAGGCATTGCCTTTGAAAAGTAACAAGCACCACAAAGTAAGCAAGCGGAAAAGTAAACACTAAGTGAAACTGTACAAGCTGTGCTGAAAGTAAAAGGGGCCGGAAATACAAGCCCAACTATAAAGTACAACTGAAAGGGGAAAACAACAACTGAAAAGAAAAGCCGCAGCATCGAGCCGTCCTCTGGAAGTCCCACCTGAAGGGTGGGTACAGATAGCCTCCACTACTCCTCGGGTCCACCTGACGGCTCCGAGTACGTCCCGTCCAGTGGTCCTCCTCCAGGTATCGTCCTGCTCCACACGCCTCCACCATGATCAGCGCTGTCCGTCGTCTGTAACCAACACCAAGAAGTGCGGGCATAGCCCGTGCAGGGGTGAGTATAAGCTACTCAGTAGGGACCCCGAGACCCCCGAAGGTCTCCAGAAATCCACAAAGGATAACCACAAAGGAAAGATACAATCACGAAGTAACAACCGACACTGCTTAGGTATATGCCCATACATATAACTAAGTCATCAATTCTCGTTCGACTCTAAATCCGAGCCCAAGCACAACCCAGTCCACACAGGAAAGGAAAACGTATACCCACACAGGATAGTTCAACACAATCCACAAAGGAGAGTAAACAGTAAATCCACACAGGATAGCTTAACACAATCCACAAAGGAGAGTAAACAGTAAATCCACACAGGATAGCTTAACAAAATCCACAAAGGAGAGTAAACAGTAAATCCACACAGGATACCTCAACACAATCCACAAAGGAGAGAAAACAGTAAATCCACACAGGATAGCTGAACACAATCCACAAAGGAGAGTAAACAGTAAATCCACACAGGATAGCTCAACACAATCCACAAAGGAGAGAAAACCGTAAATCCACACAGGATAACTCAACACAATCCACAAAGGAGAGTAACACAAGATTCAGCTCACACAGGTATACTTCGTCAAAAGGTGAAAGGGATGATCATGTATTGATACTGAATCATCTAAGCTTGAACCCACATAGGATAAAAGACCAGAACGACTGGGACCCACATAGGATACAAGACCAGCACAACTAGGACCCACATAGGATACAAGACCAGCTATCTTCATTGATTCATCTATATTGGGACCCACATAGGATACAAGACCAGTATTGAATAATTGAAGCTGGGACCCACATAGGATACAAGACCAGCACAACTAGGACCCACATAGGATACAAGACCAGCTGTCTTCATTGATTCATCTATACTGGGACCCACATAGGATACAAGACCAGTATTGAATCATCCAAGCTGGGACCCACATAGGATACAAGACCAGCACAGCTAGGACCCACATAGGATACAAGACCAGCTGTCTTCATTGATTCATCTATACTGGGACCTACATAGGATACAAGACCAGTATTGAATCATCCAACATGGGAACCACATAGGATAAAAACACCAGCACAGCTAGGACCCACATAGGATACAAGACCAGCTGTCTTCATCGTCGCAGTCCACTGAGGATTTCTGCACAGTCGTCGTCGTCGAAGTTGCAGTCGCAGCCAGCCCTAGGATTCCCGCACACAGCAAGCTCATTCGGGAGGGTCCGCTCCACGAGCCGAGAGGTCGATATATCAACTGTCACAAAGTCCGAAGTTGATGTATCCAAAAGTTCCGTACCGTCAACAGGAACTCAAAGTCGCAGATGACGCGTCATTCAGACGCCCGGTCTGAGAGTTATTGGCATTTTTGTCCCAGGGGCCCGGTTGGTTTTTAAGGCAAAACCAACCCGACCGTACTCCACCTGCGTCCTAACCTTGGGCGGAGTATGCAAAAAGATCCGTCTCACTTAGAGGAATCCACCAAAACTAACGGCACATCAATCGGACGTCCGTAGCTCAAGATATGAGCGTTTCCGCTCCGGGGGCCCGGTTGGTTTCGTGTATGAACCAATCTGGACGAACCCAAAGTATTCCGAAACCTTGAGTGAGATAAACTGAAATGACCGTCTTGATCCAAGGATTGCTTTGCCACTGACGGCGAGTCGTTTGGGGGCCCTTAGCTCAAGATACGACCATTTGAACGAAAACCGTCCAAAGACGGGGGGTCTGGGCCCGGGCTGACCCGGTCCGACCCGGTCGGGCCAGTCTGGCTCGGCCGAGCGACTGAGCGGCCGACGCGGTAGGAGCCGCCGCCCCCGCGTGACACCCGCGGGACACCCGCGGGGTGTCTCCCTGGCGACGGACGCGGCTTCAGCCGTGTCCCGCGAGCGCCGCCGCCGCGGCCGGTGCCGTGGCGGTCTCATCCGGCGGCGCGCCGGGCGCCGCCGTCGGCTTCCGCGGGCCGCCGGAGTCGCTCCGGTGGCCCGTTTTTCTTCCTATCTGCGTCGTTGCTCCTCCCGGGACTCGTTCTTCATTGCGGGATCATCAAACATCCATTGTCGCACGTCCCATCATCGCCCGTAAATCCGTACAAGAACGAAGAACGACGGAGGGTTGTCGGGCCATGTTCGCTTGGCCCGCACCCTCCGCGTTAGATATAAACAATGGGAGAACCAAATTCAACATATGAATTCTACAATTTTAATGGAATAAAATTGTTCTTATTTTTCCGGTTCTTTACTTTTAAAAAAGAAAAAGAACGATCACGGGAAAAGGAATAAACTCACAACAACCCCTACCTCGTAGGTCGTCGTCGTACGCACGTCCTTCGCGGAATTGCTCGTCGCGGAAGGTGGAGATCCTCGCGTCGTCGCGGAAGGGATTCTCGTCGTCGCGGAACACGGCGTTGAGTCGGCGAACTCAACGCACCATGAAACAACAGATTTAATTTAATTAATTAAATCCATGTTTTGGTTAAGAACCACGAAGGAGATAAAAAGGAAGGTCCGAGACTCTTACCTCAAGCAGCCGATCGAAGATCCGTCGCGGAGGAAGAGACGTCGCAGAAGAACGTTGTCGGCGTCGCGGATCACGGCGTCGCATCGTCGATTTCCGGGTTCGACATTCTTCGTGTTCTTCGCGTTCTTCGCGAAGGAGGATGAAGGTTCAAGGATCCTCTCTCAACGAGTAATCCTCCAAAAGATTTTGGTTGGTCTTATTTTATTATTATGCCAACACACGAAAAGGGGTAAGTAACGACCCATCAATTCGTTGAATTAATTCAACGAAAGAAATAGCTCATTTAATTTACGAAATAAACCGGCCAATTAAATGGTCTGTTAAGAAAACAAGGAAAACGCGTCAGTTGACTTTTACAATGACGGGTTTTCGCGGGTGCGTTACTTAGCGGAAAGAAACGGTGGGGCTCGTGCGGGCCCCACCTCACAAATATCTACCAAGGGGGTAGGATATTTCTGGATAGCATCCTATCCAGATCAACTCAGTTTAAGCCACCTTTAAGTGGCTTCAAGTGGCTTCCAAGTGGCTTAAGCGAAATAAAATAAAGTTGTCGTAAAATTATTTTATTTCTTAACTTTAAGCCAGAAAATTAAAAACCACACCCGAGCAAACGCAACTCCGGAAAAGGCGTTTCTAAGCGAATATTGGCACTGCGATTTCATCGGTGCCCTCAGAATTCGATTCCGGGCACCGGTTCAAAAGTTAGAAAAACCCGCTCGTTCGTTAACTGAACGTACCCGAGCCAAACTTCGGAAAATGATTCCAGGCACACCGGGCCTCGGAATCAGGCGCCGTCAGAAACTGCGCTCTTGTAAAATTCCAAAGAAAATTAAGAAAAAAAAATTTTTCTTGAAATTTATGGGTCTTTACAGAAAACTCAATCTTTTCCATAGGTTATGATAATATGACATGTTTATGATAACCATTTCATTTCATGTGTTACGATATGAAGTTTATGAAACCCGTCCATTTTTATGGGTCATGATATGACTTTTTTTTATGATCTTGTGAAACACGTAGTTATGATTTTATTATGTGATAGGTTTGACCTTTATCTCCCTCAAATGAATTAGTTATGTATTTTTATCTCATGAGATAATGATGGAATCAAGTTGAGGGGAGTCATCCACTATGGGTAGATGGGGAAACCTGACCATGTTTGAGAAGATAGGGGAAAAAAATCCACTATGGGTGTTCTGGGAAACTTGATCCAATATGAGAATATGGGAACACATGATCCTCTATGGGAAGATGGGGAATCCATACCCATTTTAATGAATGGATTTTGACTGTGGGTGGGGGTGAGTCCTTCCCAGTTGGTGCAGTCTACATGAAGTGCCCTGATTTGTTCTATAAATATGCCAAGACTTATAAGGAATTATATTTAATGTCTATGTGACCTAAATAATTGTAACACCAAAATATTTTATGCTATGTATATTTCTAAATATAATCTCTTTGATGGATTTCTTTTCACCCAATACCATGCTTAAATGAACCGCAATGTGTTATTAAATATTAATATTTTAACACTAGCCATAAATTTTTTAGTTGTAAATAGGACTGACTAATTTATAAAAATGTAGTTTAAAAATATTTATAAAATGAATTCATTGATTACAAATTAATTTTATATGAAAATATAACCCAACTGAATATAGAGGAAATGTTTTAAGAAAATAAATTTCATGCCCACAATGAAATTTTTTGCATAAAAATTTAAATTATTCACTATTAGTGAATAATATTATTGAAAATTTTATTAATTATATTAAATAATTTTTTTGGAATTCATCCAAAAACTTTTATTGGAATAAGATAATAATAAAATGAATTTTATGCATAAGAGATTTTATTTTTATAAAAGAAATTATATCGGATTTTAATAGTGCACTTGTTTTAAATATATATTTAGAAACATTTATTTTTTTTAAAAAAATTGAGTATATAAATAATTACATTGGTTGATTTTTATTTATTTTTTGGATAGGTTTCATGTTTTGATGAATAGTGATAAAATATTGCATTTTAATAGAAAATAGAATTATCATCTTAAAATTTTATAGTGGTCTAATTTTTTTTAATTTTATTAAAACATAAAAAGTTAAATGTTTTTCATTTAATATATTTTTTGTATTGGGAATCAATTTCCAATTGATTTTTTATATAAAAACAATTCTGTCTTTCGAATGTTTTCACTTTAAAAACTTGTCTTTGTGTTCTACCTACGGGATTGATTTCGAATTATTTTTTTCCAATTCTATATATTAAAATTTTAAAATATATTACATATATTTAATCATAAGTTAATAAATTTCATAAATAGGCCCCTTTTATGTTTCATCAATAAAATAGTAAATTTAATATTTTTTTAATTACCTTAGTTGAGGGTAAATCAAGTAATTATGTGTAAAAATAATATTATAGACTATAAAATTACCATAAAACATGTATTAATTTTATTTCAGGAGTGGGTGTCGACTATAAACATTATTTGGCTGATTTTATGGCCTCTTGGGGCCTCTTAGATGACTTTAAGGATTTTATAGTATTTTATTATATGGAAATGAAAAAATGTAATACTCATATTTTTAATAATTATTATATTTTTAAATGTTGTTATTCAAAATATATATTATAAAATAACTTTTAATTATAAATATAAAATTTTTATATTCAATATGATAATGTATTTTTAATTTTCGGGAAATAAACAATTTTCTTTAATTCTTGCACAATGATGATGAGAGAATTTTTTAATTAATGGAAATATCAAATAAATATTATCAAAAATATTAAAATAAATTTCATATGAGATAACTTCTTTCATAAACAAATTTATATATGGAGTGAAAATTTTGGGGTGTATGAAAATATTTTTTATGAAATCATTTTCTTATGTTATTTTTAAAAATTAAAGTAACGAATATTATCAAAATTGACCTTAATGATATTATTAAATAAATAATATTTTATTAGATGATATAAAATTCATAAAAATAAAAAAATAGAAAAAATTACTGCCATAAGATTCAAAATTTCATCCATCACTCATTTATGTTTTTTTTATTTTAAGACAAACTATATTAACACTAAATATTAAGAAAACATGTTTTCATGGAAAGAATTTAAGGGTTTGACTAAGGGTTAATGACAAACGTTAAGTTTGATAATGTTACCTAAATTCATCTAATAGTAACTATTTTAGAGTATTTAGACCCATACTAATACTATCTTCAATTTTAACCACATTCGATCTATTAATAATTGAAAAGTAATTGATATTATATTTTTAAGGTATTTAAAATTTCCTCTCACCTCAATTTTTAAAAGGAACCTCTTCCCATACTTCCTCACACCACATTGGGCCTTTTAGGTCAGCCAAAATATACACATTTCCCCTAAAAATTCCATCTATTCTTTATATAATACTTCAATTGGTAACAAATCCAGCAAAAGAATCCCTTTGGTGCAAATTGGAAGAAGACACCCAAAGATGAGGTAATGTTTATCAACATTAATTTTTGTTTTATTACTTCCTTATACCAATAAAATTATTTTTATTTAATTTTTATATAATAAAATATTAATTATTAATATAATAATTTTTTTATATTAATATGATAAACAACACTCACACACACTTCCATAAAATGGGATACACAATAATCATCTCTGTGTATGGCGGACTACAGCCCCACAAACTAATGTCAATTATTCTTCCATTACCTACTTGATTAGTTGTGAATAATGAAGTAATTTATATTTTTATATTATATATATTATATTAATTATTTTTTATTTTCTGGAATTATTATATAACACATACCATTATGATTTCCATTTATTGAAAATACGATGACTGTGTTTGGGGACCTATGGTTTACGACAACCTTAAAGTGATGTGATTCATTCATATATTACATGGAATGTATTAATAATGGGTTTATTGAATTTATATGATATCTATGAAATAATAATTGTACATGAATTATATTAATTACATACTTTTTTTCAATAAAAAAAAAGTAAATGGAAACAATGTTTATGTGTTTGTATGACCTACCGTCTCCCTGAACAGTGTATTTCATTTTCTAATTATATATTATATATATATAATAATTTATATATATATAATTATTATATTTTATATTTATATCATTTTTATCATTTTTAGATGAAAAAATAATTATATATGTAAGAGTATACAAAATAAAACAAATCAAAACACATGTAAAAAACAGGGTAGTTATTACCCAAAAAAAAATTTTAATAAGGAATTGTTAAAAAATAGGTAATGTAAATTCATAAGTAAAATAGAAATGGTATTATATAAATTAATATGGTTCTATGATATATTTATAATAAAATTATATTTATTATAGAATATTTTAAATCACATTCCTCTAATGGATGAGCATGGTAAGGGACTATTTATCAATCTCATTTCATTGAGGCATAGTTTGATGTTATACACCCATCATCTTTTATGAGGTGTATATATGGCCCCTTTTACATATTATGTAATTAATTTATTTATTATGAATTTATTTTGTTTGTTGTTAAATTTTATTCTTTTATGGGGCTTATGATTTAAAGGTTTAAAGTGGTTTGTGAGACCTTGAATGATTAATGATTTAATTATAAAATCCTTTTATCTCTGTAAATATTATTGATATTATTTTCTATATTTATTTAATTAAATTTATTATAAATTAAATTGTATTTATTTTTAAAATTTCATTTAAATGTTTTCAAGAAGTAATATGTTTTCATGTTTATATATAATTGTTTGACAAATAAAAAACAAAATTTTGTATTCTTAATGTATACAACGATAATGAATTTTCCTCCACTTGAGAAAATATTTTATTTTCTCCTTAATTTTAATGATTTCATGTTTCTTTAAATGAAAAATCGTATTTTTATTTTAAGTTATTTTTTATTTAAAAAAAGTTTTCCAAGAAAACATGTTTTATATAGAAACTGGGTTCTTAGAAGAAAATTGTATTTTTAGGAAAATGTGTTTTTCATATGTGTTTAATAATAGTTTTTCCATAATACATTTTTGGTGACATAATTTAAATAATTTTCATCTATGTCAACATCCTTTGTTGAATCTTGTACTTCATTGAGTTTTTTATTTTATTATATCATCTTTCACACTTTATTAAATGTTTCTTGAACAGTTTTACAAGGGATGTATTGTGATACCATATGAATTACTATTGATTTTGTTAAGATATATTGATTCATTCGTAATATTTATTCATGTGAGTAATTAATTGTACATGACTAAAAATTATGCGACAGTATATAAAAATTCCCCTCATTGCATCGATAGTATCCTAATACGACACAAGTTGAAAAAAAGATATAATTTTTTTTTCATGTAGTTGTAAATATTCCAGAGGATAGATCTTGACACAAATCAGATCAGTTTCTACCCGTAGACATAAACTATCTTGAAGCTACATCATGATTGTAACTATCTTAAGGATATATCATGATAGTTTATATGTCAAACTTCATGTATTCCTTAACTATTATTAGTTAATGTGATAATTTTTTTGTTATACTATCCTTGGTTTATTTTTAAGATCATGTGATTACTTATAAGAAATTATTCTATCATATTTTATCATTTCCATATTTATTATTCATTATTAATTTATATTTGCATCTTTTGTACTTTACCCATAATGGGAATTTTATGTCACCCCAATCATATGTTTTTGTTTTTTCTAAGGATTCCATGAATTATACTTTGACTAATATGCAGGGTTATTATAGGAGAAGAATGGTGTTCTCAAAGAAAATTATTTTTTTATTTTATGATTAAAAACCAATTTGAATTTCAAATTTGTATCTAGTTTACCAAGAATACTAAACCATTTTTTCCTTTTTGATGTGATCTATTTTATCTTATGATAATTTAACAAATTAATCCATCTACTCTCAGCTTCTGGTGTCAGAGGATTACAGTTGGTATCTGAGAATGTTTAGTTGAAACCCTAAGAACTCGATTAAGGAAATCATGTATTATAAAATAAAACCATATGACTAAAATTGATGATATGTCACGAACCATCCAAAGTACCCCAATAACATTGTAACCGAGAAAGACCTGACATAGCGCCAAGGTAATTCCTTATACCCATAGGTTAGAGACTAGTACTTGTAATCACACAAATTGAAAGTGGGAATAGTTTTTCCACTATCAATGCAGAAGAAAAGAATCAATGAAGTATGCATAAGAAAAGAATCTATACAGGGAGTAATGTACTAGAAGACAGTAGGGAATTTAATAGGACAAATTACTAAAAAAAAGTACTAAAATAGATGAATAAAATAAACCAAGTCCTTAAGGACATAAGTCACAAAGTCAAAAGTTCAACAGCTCGATCCACCTCCAAGTGATAATTTCCTCTTACTCGAACCTGGAAGAAGATAATCTTCAAACACTCGAAAAAACAAGTTGGGCGTAAGACAAATGTCTAGTAGGGTCTCACCACATATTCTAAAACATATGAAAACAATTGATTAACTAAATGTATACTTAGAATTTTTGATTAACCAAGTTTGAAATTTTAACTAATAATTAAACAGATCAAGTTATACAGTTCAAATGATGGAAAATACTTTATCAAAAGGCTTTACAAATGATGGAATATTTCAAAAACAATGTATTAAAAAAAGTTATATAAAATATTTTATGTACATTAAGAAGGCATGTAAATAAATTCAAATGTATTGGAATACATTTATATCTCAAATACAAATAACAATACATCCACATGGTCATCTAGAAAATAAGTATGATGTCATTTCTGGCTATAGGACTCCACAATCTCTAAATGATCATGTAAATATGTATACACATACTTCTTTTGGACACAGTTTGTAGAGGACCTGCCACCATCGCCTAAATTATGTGTCTTACAATAGTTATGTTTTAGAACATTGTAATAGTGTAGATTGTGTCCAAATAACTCACCAACTATCCAAGGATTTCATGGTCTCTTACATAATCAATGATGGAAAATTTATTTTAAGACTTCTTATATTAAATTAATACCATGATTTCATTTTAATCAAAGTTTTCCATTTTACATTAACACATGTTTTAATCAATAAAATGCCTATTTTGAAGATAAAACCACTGGGTTTCTATAAAAACATTTTAAACAATTTTCATAAGATTGAAATCTAATCAAAAATCAATTCAATCATTCCAATATGAATTTCCACAATTAAATTAAACAAAATAATTAAAAACTATTCCATAAAATCCACAATTTAAATTAAAATTTATAAACTAAAAAATTTCAACAAGCACACCCAAATTTAATTGAATTGGGGGTTTTACCATTTTACATGCCAAAACCATTTCCAATAACCAAAATAATTGGAATTGGTTCTTATCAAATCAATTTAAAGTGAGTAAAAAGAATTGAATTTAAATAAATAGATGAAATAAATCAAACAATTCAAGGTTAATCCATTTCAAGAATAGGGATGACACCACCTACCTCAAGGTCATCGATGTTAGCAGAAAAGATAAACCACTAGCTGTGGTTCAATACTCCTCATTGTTACTTTAAAATCGTAATAATTAACACACCAATGGTTGATTTTCATCAAGGGTTCCTAGATCCAAAACTTCTATTTTATTTCACAAGGAAATAAAATATTACACGTGATAACATTTTATCTCTCCTTGATAATATATGGATTATCATTTTACATGGATACATGTGTTTGAAATTATCATACAATATTTCATCCAATTAAAATTTTATAATTTTATATTAAAAAAAAACTATACTTAATTTCCACATTAATTGGTGAAATTATATATCTAACAATATATATATTGTTAATCAAAATTAAAAACAATAAATTTTTTTTATAAATTATCCCATGTGTGTTTATTGATATATATATATATAAATATTGATAAGTAATTATCTTTTGATAATACATATAACTATAATTTGATAATTGTAAACAATTATTCATTAAATAATTTGATGAAATTATCATATGTTAAATCATCATAGTTAATGTTAAAAAATTTATCCAAATTACTTGTTGCTTGATATTTATTTATGTATATTATTTATTTTAAAAACATTATATTGTCAAATTAATTTATCAATGTTATTATCATGAGATAATTACTTATAATTATACATATTAATTATATTAGAAAATTATTTAAAAACATCCCAACAATTTTGAGAAATAAATATATGATAATTATCGTTGGATATTTCATATAAATAGTTATTGATAAAATGGGTTTCATAATATTATAATTCAAAAAAATTTAGTAAAAAAGAACACTAAATAATTTTTGAATAAACTCTTATAATATAGTATTTATTGTTTTTAATTTATTTCATCCTTTTTCTCATTTTGAGAATGAAGTGGAAAAAAAGTAAAAAAGGAAAAGAAAACAATACCACCATATACATGGTGCCTAATAATAGCGAAAGGAAGAAGAACCGAACAGATGATGAAACCATAACAGTTCCCCGAAGACTGATCGAATGAATGCAAGGAGGTTTGAGGTGGATTCCAATTGATGTGATCCACAAAAAATAAGAGTCGAGGGTCCATATGAACCAAAAATAAGATAACTAAAAACTCTAATTTAGAATACCCAATTTTATCTAAGAATCAACAAAATAATTATTATAGAGTCATTAATGTAATATCATAAGACTTTACAACTAAACCAGATTAAAATGGTGATGATTCAGATGCTTTCTAGAGAATCCATTCATTAAAAATGATGTTTCAATAATTCGTAGAGATGTTCATGTGAAGAGAGAAGGAAAACAAGATTTTTTATAACTTATTCAATAATTAAATAATTAAATAATTTAATTTAAAAGAGTAGGCAAAGCAAATTCCCACTACTCCTAAATGTTATACCATGTCAAGGGTAAACACCTTGTTTAGGACACACCGATGATCTTGAGATTATTAAACAATGAACCGTTTGAGATATATTAATGATTCATTAATTAAAAATAAAAATGATTAATTAATTAAACTAAAAGGGTTATTTTTATGTGCTAGGTGTTTAAACTTCCAACACCTACAAATATTATACCCTATATAGTGTAAACACCACGTTCTATACCTATTAGTGTTCTTAGAATTCCCATACGACAGAACGTTTGGGAGATATTTAATTATTTTTAATAAAATAATATATTTAACATTATTTAACAACATTATCTCAAAAGTGAGTCATTAAAACATCCAATACCTTCGAATGTTATACCCCTCCTAGGGTGAACAACACATTTCAGACATAATGTTGGTCTCATATTTCTCATACAATGCACAATTTTGGAGTTATTCATTTATTTTGAATAAATGTTTTGTGAGTAATATATTATATTTAATATTTTTAATCAGTCTTCACTAAGACTTTTCAGGCCTTATAATCTCATACTAACTTTTTATTGAACATAAAAAATATTCAATTGAACTTTCTAATATGTTAACTAGAATTTAAGGCCTTTAACACATTTATCGAGATTTCTATAAAAAATCATTTTTACCACTTAAGATATTAATAATTTAACATAACAGGGTTTTGGAATACCTTAAACAGTAAAACTATGTTAAAACCTCCCCACCATAGGAACATTATTTTCCATCAAAACATAAAATTAATCTTCCATGTCAAAAAGATAAGGTAACTTCTCTCTCATATGTGACTCCCTCCCTCATGTCTAATGAGAATTAGAAAAATGTTGTCATATCACACATGCCATATGTATCATCCTCCCACAATGTATCTTTCTATCAATGTCAATAACACAGACTGGATGTTTAGTGATAGATAAATTAGGATCCACTACAATATTATACCAACTTAGAACATGCGATAGGTTAGATAAATATTTTCTATGCTGAGATACATGAAACACCTTATCTATCGACGTCATATTTCGTGGTATTGTCAAATGACATAAAACTTTATTCACCAACATAATAACCTAAAAATGTACAAAAAAATGATTATAAAGATTCTCTTGTCTCCCAAACCATCAATGAACCAACTAGGGTAAAACCTTCAAGATCACCAGTTCATGAACTAAAAATTTGTTGGGACTATAGTGATGATTTACATAAGAATGAAATCATCAATGTGCTGTCAATATTCTATAAAGAATCAACTGAATTTCAGCTGTCATCTCTTTGACCAAACTCAGTCAAACTAAGGAACTTTCATAATTCTTTGACCAACACAATGAATATTTACAAGGATGGACATACAACACCTCAAAAGGAGAAATTCTAATTTCAGAATAAAAAATATTGTTTTAATAAAAATCAACAATTCCCAAATGATCATCCCAAGCCCCACCAAAGTCCAGAATATAAGTTAAAAGAATATCTTCAATAAGATCTTCCAAATGGGACTCCAGCTCTTTCAGGTCAACTGATACCATATGTTAAGATTGAATTGAAATTGGTTATGTACCAAGCATAAAGTAAATTTAACACAAACACTCTCTTACTGGAAGTAAACCGAAAAATTCATAAGGAAACATGAAGTGAAACATGATGACAAATAGAGGGAGATCATTATTCATTGAATCTCACTCTAGATCAAATTAAAAAACTGATGTAACATTATACAAATCTATATAATGAGTTATGTATTTGCATGGCCATGGGTCCCATTCTCCTGGAATGATAAGAGACACACCACTGGGGGTGATAAACTTGATCTATTGAGAATAAAAATTAATCCATGCTTTATTTCCAATCCATTCTAATGATGATGTTAAGAGGTTTCATGTTGATTCCCAGAAATCTCCAAGAAATCTCAACATCTAATACAGAGAAGATACAAGTAGTACTATAAAGACCTCTCCCTCCCTTTATACTAAGGGGTCTAGTAATATAAGTTGAAAAATAAAAGCCCTATAAGAATATTAGAAATATTTAAAAGATTAGTAGTACTATTTGAAATAAACTAAGGATATGAATTTGTATCAAATAGAGCTTTCAATAAAGACAAAACTAGAGTAATGGTACCTCTAACAGTTATTGAGGCCATATCAGCTTCATTGGGAGACTATTACACTATGTGAAGAAGATATGTTCTAGATTCCTATGGATGGAACCCTTTTTATGTGAAGAATTTAATTTCCCTTTAGTTTTAGGAGGATTTGATGATTCTATTTCACTGTGTGGAGCAGAAAACATGTGGAAGAACTTTCACAAGTTCCCTAAACATCTGTAGGAGCCACAATACTTGGGTGCCTTAGTACATTCCCTCTTTGAATGACATGTCCAACCACATCAGTACCATATCATAAGGATTCTATCATGCACTATAAGAGGTCAAAAGTGACCCTTTTGTGAAGAACCACTACAAGATTACTCCAAAAAACTCATTAGTTTAAAAGAAACCATGTTTCAAATGGGAGAAAAAGTAACTCCTATTAACCCTATCCTTCCACCCAGTTCCATCTCAACCCTCCTCTCCCTATCTAGCACATCAGTCTAAGTGGTAATCATTAGTAAAAACACATGAGAAAAAATATCTGATTGAAGTCCCAACATGAACCATTTAGCCTTCATCCTCTCATTAGATGTAATCTCAACCACAAACTATACTAACTAGAGAAAAATAATAGAATACATAGTTAGGGTTTTTTCAGCCTACACATTATTCAAAAAGTCCACAGACATGGTCAACACTATAGACATTGGATACTATTGGCCGAAGAATAGAAAATTAATGTCCTTAAATTGTAATCCCAGATGTTTCTTTACTCCCACCATAATGTCTTACAATATCCTACTCGGTCCTTCTAGCACAAAGGTGGAACACATCACCATGATCGTTTTCGGTGTCTTCATAAACTCAAACACACATTATATCCTTCCCAACCATTCCTCATCATGTTGAAGACCATTGGAGTCATTGAAAACATGTGGTTTATAGTGAATGTACTCTTGAGAATGAATTCGATGAACATTCCTATATGGTTTAATTGATGGATCCAAATGATGACTGGTGTTGGTGCCTGCCCTAAAGTATAGACAATATGCATGATCACCTCAACTCGATTAGGATCCAAATTATGATTTGATCTTCGAGGTTTAGCAGAAACCACCTCCGGGATCTGATTCGTATATATACTCAAAGTCATTATGTGACAGTACATCATCATACAACATTGAAGTTATCTGGTAGTGATGAAATAGAGAAATAAGGGGAATTAATCCCAATATAAAGAATAAAAAATATTTGGATTTCACTTTATCCAAATAAAAATAATGACATGACAATAAAAAATCCGTAAGAATAATTTCCATAAACACCCCTAGAAACATAATGTTCATTAAGGTGATAGTTGGCTAGGATGTCAATCTAAACTACATCCTATGTCCCTACAAGATTTCATAAAGGTATACCGAATTTAAAAAAAAAACCCATCCTGGAGCATTGATACAATTTTTTCATGAACCAGCATAGATACCCTAGTAACCCAATAACTGATCCCTCCCTCTCATAGCCTGAAGCGCATTTATGAACCCCACTTATATGAATAAATCACCTAGGATCACACAATGTGAAAGTGAGAAATCTATTTCAACTAAAAATTGAATGAAAAGAAACAAGGAAGCATGCCTAAAAAATAGAGTAATATACCACATGAAAACAAGGAAAAACCCATCTTAGTTTACTACAAACCAAGTACAAAAATAGAAGAAAAAAATACGAAGTCCCTAAGGACACAACTCACTAAGTCTAAAGTTCAACATCTAGATCCACCTTCAATTCATCATTTCCCCTAGCTAGAATATACAAACACCCGAAAGCACATGTAGGGTGTGAGCTAAAAAACCCAATAGGGTCTCAATTTATGTTCCATATGAGATTACCTCAATTAATTAACCAAAGGAATGATTTAAATTTTAATGTAACATGGTTTAATAGATTAAATTAAAATAAAAAACCATGTTGTACAGTTCAAATGATGGAAAAATAATTTATGAAAAAGGATTTAACAATGATGTGATATTTCTAAAACAATGGATTATATAATAAAAGTTACATAAAACAGTTTATGTAAATTTATCATGCATTTAAAATATCTAAAAGCCATTAGCATACATTTATATATCAAATATAAACAACGAGTGAGAAACAATGTCATCTTTCAAATAGGTATGATAGTATTTATGGCTATAGGACTCAACACTCTCAATGTGGTCATGGAAATATGTGTACACATAAATCCTCTGTAAAATGGTTAGAAAAGACTAATCAACATCTCTTAAGGGATGTGACCTACTTTATATATGTTTTATAATTTTTCAATTGCAGAGAGTGTGTCCAAATAACTCTTCAAATATATAAGGCTTTCATGTGCTATAACACAATCAATTAAGTGAAATTTATATTATGAATGATTAAAATAAAATTAATCTCAATCTTCCATTTCATTGAAAATTTTCCATTTAAATCCAAAATGGACTTTAATCAATAACATTCCTCTTTTCTAGATAAAACTAGTGGGTTTCTATCAAAAAAATTAAATCAATTTTCACATGTTTCAAATCCATTCAAAAACTAATTCCATAATTCCACAATTCATTACCACAATTAAATTCATTATTTTAATTTAAATCAATTCCATAAAATCCATAATGTAAATTTAGTAGCTTTAATCAAATAATTTCTGCAATCACACCACAATTAAAAATAATTGGATGTTTTCCCATTTTTTATCCCAAAACCATTTCGGATCACCCAATTCACTGGAATTGGGTTTCATCAAATCAACTGAAATTGAGCATAAGTAATATAATTTAAGTCAATAAATTGAAATAAATATATCAATTAATGTAAATAAATTTGGATAATTAGGGCAGAACGACCTACCTCAAGGACTTTGATGTTAGAGGAAAAGATAAACCACACTATATGGTTCAAAAAATCTCCTCACGAAATTATTATTGTAAGTGTCGACACAATAATAGTCAATGTTCTTCAAGGGTTCCAAGAACAAAAACATATAATTCATTTCACAAGGAAATAAAACTTCACTTGTGATAACATTTTCTCTCTCATGGATAACATATAGATTATTTTTTATGTCAATTCTAGTGTTTGAAATTATCCTTCAATATTTAATTAAATTACAAGATTATAATTTTATATTTTATAAAATTATCTTTAACTTTTAAAGTAATTATAAAAAAATATCTATATATATATATATCTTTTGACAGGAAAAATAATTAACATTATATTTTTTAATAATTAATGCCAAGTGTGTTTATGAATGTATATATATATATATATCTTATGATAATTCATTATCTTTTGATAATACAAATAATTTTAATTTAATAATTTTAAACAATTAATCAATCCATAATTTGATGATATTATCATTTGTTAAATCATCCAATTTATCATGTGAAAATTTCACTTAATTATTAATTTCATGACAATTCTTTGTGATTATCCTTTCTTATATGAAGATTATATTCAAAAAAATCAATGTAATTAAGGTCAGATAAATACATATAATTATCCTTCTTAATTATAATTGAAAATTATTTGAAAATCTCCTAATAATTTGAATAAATCAAAATAATATAACTATCATTGTATATTTCACATAAATATTCATTGATAATTTGGGTTTCATTATATTATTATTCAACTTTTTTTTAAAAACACCCCTTACTAATTTTTATAAAATCCCATGTAATATAGGGTTTTCATTTTATTTTATTCATCTATTTTTTCATTTTGAGAATGAAATGAAACAATGTAAAAAAATAAAATGAAAATAACACCTAGTTATCCAAGGCACCTCAGATAGGTGAAAGGAAGAAGAGCCACATAAAATAAGAAACCATAAGAGATCCCTGAAAACCTATATGCTAATTGTATAGAGTTTTGTGGTGGATTCCAATAAATTAGAAACACAAAAAACAAGTGTTGATGGGGTATATGAACCCAAAATCAGAGAATTTAAATCCCCAATTTAAAACACCCAATTTATTTTGGGAATCAGCCAAAACATAATTTTTGACTCATTAATTTACCAACATTAAGACGTTACAACCGAAATAGATTAAAATGGTGATTATTTGGAAGCTTTTGGGTGAATATATCCACTGAAAATGGAGTTTCCATCATGCATGGAGAATATTAAGTGGTGAGAGAGGGAAAAAAATTAATAATTAAAATAATAAATTAATTATTAAATAACATTATTTAAAAAAAGCCATATTAAACACCTGTTCCTTATGAAATTGAAACCCTATCAAGGGTAAGAATACCATTCCAGACACAAAAATGGTGTTGGGTTTCTCAAATGATGAACCATTTCAGATATATTATTGATTTATTAATTAAAAATCATAATAAATATATTATTAAAATAAAATTGGTTATTTTTGTGGGAGAGACATTCAAACATCCAACAACTACAATGTTTCTACCACATATAGGTTAAACAACACATGTAAGACCTATTAGTGGTATTAGATTTCTTTTATGATTTACCATTTGAGATATACAGAATTATTTTTAATAAAATAATATATTAACTATTACATAATTCCTTTATCTCCAAATAGATACATCCAAACATCTCATGTTTCAGGAATAATAATGGACTTATATTTTTCATACGATGCATCATTTTAGATTTATTCAAATATTATTATGAAAAATTGTGCACATTATATTTTATATTTAATATTTTCATTCACAATTCATTGAGACTTTTTGGGCCTTGGAATATCATTCTACCTCTATACCGAACTACAAAAATATTCAACTGAACATTCCAAGATGATAACTGGAAATTAATACCATTAGAAAATATATCGAAGTTTTATTTCTATATCATTTTCCCCACTTAGGATATTAATAATATAACATAAGAGGGTTTTGGAACACCTCAAATAGTAATGGGTCGTTACAACATATGTCTATGTATATGATTTCTTCTTATAGAATTTTTTATTCAATGGAAACAATATATTAATCATATGTAATAATATATTGATAAAAATAAGTCATGATTTAGATATCCTATAATTGAATCTTAATTATTATGTCACTATGATTAGTGTTTCCTAGATTGTGCTTTGGGTGTTGGTCAATGGTTAGAATAAGTAATATTACACAAGTAATGGTTATAATAATGATGGTGAATAGACAACAAAAGGAAAATGAATGGAAGGAGGTATAAAAGAATAATATAATGAAAAATTGATAATTATTTAACTATAAAGTAGAATGATTAATGTTATTGTGTTTTTGGATTCTAGAATTTTTTCATTAATGATTCTCTTCTAATAACAATAATGATATATATAAGAATTTTATTTTAATACTTATTTTTTTAAGGATTTAGATGAATCCATGTTTTTATTAAGGGTTTTATGGTGATCAAATATTTGGTATATGACAACAAGATATATATTATGTTGTCATGGTTATCTGATGGTAATATGATTTTGGAAATTTAGACACATATTGGGGCTATGAATTTCTATATATGTTTTTTGGATGAGTCACATCGCGAGAATAAATTATGGTAAAAATTGGATATAATTATTTGATTTTAAATTATAATTTATGGGATACATTTTGTTATTGTTTTTGTTTTTAATTAACATTTAAATTATGAATAAATTACTTTTAGTTCTTATGATTCATCAAAAGTTCTTTAGGAATAAAAATTCATCTTGAATATCCATCTCCATGTATGATAAATCAATTGAAAATAGATTGATGAAAAACCAAATGATGATATTATGATTGGGAAATAAATCAAGTATGTTTTCTTGAGTACATTATCGATTTAGTAAAATAGTCCCTCAACTTTTTAAAAAGGGTTTTCTAAAAAATCTTATCTATTTACTTTTCCTACTAAGGAATCAATGTCCTTTTAACTCATCAAATTTTTACAATTTTGTGATGATAGACATTATGATGACCATGTTCTCTATAACTCTCAATTGGAACCAGATAGTTTGATTTTTGTTCCTTGTCCATGTTTTAACTATCCACTAATGTTATCCAATTGAAAATTGTAATTTAGTGGTGACTTTTCATTTCACTTTCCCTCTTATTAAGAGGATTTTTATTAACCCTATTTCTTATGTTGGTTTCCCACAAAGAAATTTTAATGTATCAACCATTGATTTTATTAATGTGTAGTTTCAAATTTTGAGAATGAAATTAATTTAATGAGGGAATAATGTTACACCCAAATATTTTATAGTGTGCATCTTTTTAAAGGTAATAACTTCAACTACTTATGTTGGATATAACACCATGTTTAAGTGAACAGTGATGTACTATTAGATATTATTATTTTAATACTAGTAGTTAAGTTGGTGGTTGTAAATATGATTAACTAAATTATGATAATATACTTTACACATATTTATAAAATTAATTCATTAATTATATATTAATTTTAAATAAAAATAAAACCCCATTGAATATAAAGTGTGTGTTTTTATTAAAAAACTATTTTCATTCACACAAAGCCATTTGACCATAATAAATTTAATTAATCAATATTAGTTAATGATTTTAATGAAATATATATGTTATATATTAATTTCTTTTTAAATTCATACAATAAGTTTGATAGTCTTTAAATAAGAATAAACTTATTTTAAGCATAAAATTATATATGTTTCTATTTTCATTTTGTCTTCTTTTGATGGAACACTTATTTTAAATCTAGTTTCTAATAATTTAGTTCTTTATATATCTAAAAATCAACTTATTATTATGAATATTAATATAAAAATATACTTTGGTTGGATTTTCCGTATATGTGTGACAAGTTTCATATGTTGATGAATAGTTATAGAATAATGCATTTTTTATTTAAGATATATTTTTCATCTTAAAAATTTATTGTGTTAATTATTTATTTAATTAGTTTAAATGTATAATTATATCATTATTTATCATATAATATAATTTAGGTAATTTTAGTCATTTTTATGTTGAATTTTCTTATACAAACATTTCTATATTTTGAACATTTTCAGTTTAAAACCTTGTCTTCACGTTTCATCTACGAGATTAATTTTAAATTAACATTATCAAACTCAATGTTTGGAATTTAGAAAAATGGATTCCATATTTTAAATTATAAGTTAAATGTTTAGTAAATAGGTCCATTTTATTCTTAGACAATATGAATAGTAACTTTAATATTTTTTTAAATTACCACAGATGAAGGTAAATTTTGTAATTATGTGTAAAAATGGTATTATAGAGACTATAAAATCATCCAAGAACATTTATAAATTTTATTATATGATTGTTTTTCTACAAAAGTCGCCTTTTTTTTCCGATTTTATATTCTCTTGGAGACACTTGGATGACATTGTGGATTTCATAGCATTTTATTCTATGGAATAACAAATATACAGAACTCATGTTATTAATAAGTATTACTTTTTTAACAAGTTTCTATCCAGAAGTTAACTTCGACAATAAATAGTATGTTTAGAGATATAATATTTATCTTAATTATGGAAATGTATTTTAATTTTTAAAAAAATAAATAATTAACTTAAAGGCCAATAAAATGAAGTTGTTGTAATTGTTTAGTTAATGGAAATATCAAATAAATTATATAAAAAATATTAAAATAAATATGACATAGGATAATTAATGTAATAAAGTAATTTTATTGAATAAATAGAAATATTAAGGGTGTATTGAAGGTTTTATTTAGAATTTATCATGTTGGTATGATATTTTTAAAATTTCATGCAATGAATAATATTAATATTGATAATAATGATATTCTATACTGAATATTATTTTATTAAACGATTTAAAATTCATTAAAATATTAAATCATTCCAAATTATTATTATAAGGTTTAAAATTTCATCCATGACCCATTTATGGTTCATTTTTAATTTTTTCAATCTATATTAATCTTTACAAAGTAAAAAAGCCAGGTTTTCATGATAAGAGTTAAAGGGTTCAACGAATCGTTAAAGACAATAGATAAGGGTAATAATGTGACACGAACGTGTCCAGAAGTTATTTTTTTGACAATTTATTCCTATACACGTATTAAAAATGAAATAAAATAGTTTTTATCCATTTGAAATTGAAAATTAATTTAATATATTTACAGTTTTAAAAAGTGTCACACAACTCTATTATAAAAGGGAACCCCCTAGCTCACATCCTCAGACCACATTGATCCTTTTATCTCCAAACACATTTTACCATTTCTCCACCAAACTTCCCTAAATTCATCTTATAATCATTTATTTGGGTATATAGCCAACCAAAAATTCCCTTTCGCACAAATCAAAAGGAGGTAACAAAATAAGAAGTAACAGTCATCAATGAAGGTTTGTTTTATTTCTTACACGAACCCATTAAATTATTTTTATTTGATATTTATATAATAACCTTAGTATCCTCAATACAGTGATATGTTTTTATATTATGGGTTTGAACTACACTACCCCACACTTCCATCAAATGGGAAACACAATAATCATTTGTGTGTATAGAAGACTACCAATTTGAAAACCATTGTCATTCATCCTTTCATTACCACCTTTCATAGTTTAAAATAAGGATGTAATTTCTGTTTTGTATGCTATTTATGATAATTTTATGCTTATTAAATTATAATATATCACATAGATTCATTCATTTCATATTTTTTAAATATGATAACATCATTTGTGGACATGTGGGTACCACCTCTTTAAAACGATGTGATTCACTCACACTTTACAAGAAAATTATAAATTATGGGTTGAGTGAAATTATAAGATATATATAAAAAATTAATTCTACTGAAATTATATTAATTACTTTATTTTATTCAATATTTCAAGAAAAATGGAAACAACATTATTTTGTATGTATGACCTACCATCTCCCTGAACGATGTATTGAATTTCATATTCATATGTTTTATATATTTTATATATTATTATAAATACAAATATAATGAATATACATGATATTTCTGTCATGGTTATAATTTTGAAGATAATGAAATCACGATATAAGTTAGAGGATAAAAATATAACTAATAAAAAAACATGTGAAAAAACAACGAGGTTATTACAAGAAACAAAAAATTGACAAAGAATTGTTATTAAAAAGGTTATATAAAATCATAATAAAATAATATATGTTTTTATAAGAATGAATATGGTTACATTAATGATGTATAATGTACCTAATTATTTTTATAAATGAGTTTGAATCACATTTGATAAATGTAACCTTAGGTAATGGACATAATCTAAATATGCTTTCATTGAGGCATAATATGATGTTATACAACCTCTTTTTTTTATAAAATGTATATAAAACCCCCTTTACTTCTAATGTCATTAATTTATTTATGATAAAGTTATTTAATATTTATTTAAATATTTTTATTTCAAGGGTATTATAATTTAAGTGTTCAATGTGGTATGGAATACCTTAAATGTTTAAATATTTAATTATCATGTATTTTTCACCATGTTAATATTGTTGATATTATTTTATTAATTTATTTATATAAAATTACTATAGATAAAATTTTAAATGTATTTCTAATATTATTAAATAGATTTTAAAAAGTAATTGTTTTAGGTGTTTTATATGGATTTCTTTACAAATGACAAAAGGAATGTACTATTATTATAGTATACATCAACAATGACTTTTTCTCCATCATGGAAATTGTTTTAGTTTTTATATTCCTTTAAAATATTTAATTTTTCCATAAATTAAAATCCACCTTAAGTTTTTTTGTGATTTCCGTATTGGAAATGGGTTTTCAAGTAAAATGGTGTTTGGTATAAAAAATGCATTCTTAAAAAAAATGTGTAATTTCATATGAAATTGTTTTTCGTATATGTTTGATAAGAGTTTATCTTGAACGGTTTTCATGTGATATCATTTAATGTGTTTTATCCTATGTCAATTTTTATGTTGAGTCTTGCACTTAATTGATCTTTATCTCTTGTGATAAATTCTTAGATATTATAATTAATGGTTTGTGGTCAATTTTACTAGAGAATTATTGATATACCATACGACTAGATATTGATTTTGTTAATAAATATTGATTCAGTTGAATTATTTATTAATGTGAGGAATGAATTTTACATGAATGAATAGTTGGGAAACATATATAGAAAATCCACTCGATACACTGGTAGTCCCTTGGGAAGAAATCAGTTAGATACAAACCCAATATGTTTGTTTCTAATAATTTTTTAATTTTGAGGAGGTGAGATATTAAAAAAATCAGAGAGGTTTCTACCCACAAAATTAAACTATCGTGATGATATATCTAGATAGTGACTATCTTGAGGATATATATTGATTATTCAGATGAAAAAAATTATGTATTCAATCATTATTATTGTTCCATGTGATTATTTTATTAATTATAATATCCATGGTCATGTTTTAATCACATGTGATTATTTATATAGAATTATTCAATAATAATTCATTATTTCCATATTTAATATTAATTATTAATTCTTGTTTGCTTGTTCTATACTTTACCCTTACTGACCATTTGATGTCACCCCTTTATTATTTTTTTCACAGGATTTAATGAAGTCAATTATGACTGATATGGATGGTTAAGCTCGTAGAATAGTGGTGTTCTCAATGAGAATACTTTTTTTATTTTTTGATTAAAATGTAATATACATTTAAAATATATATCTAGTTTATCATTACTACTAAACTATTAAGTCCATTTGGATTTGACCTATCGTTTCTTATACTAATATAATAATGCACTGAACTTACTCGAGGATTATGTAGTCCGGGAGTTACAACAATTTCGTTTCTTGTTCCTATGTTAGGATTTTATGTATTTCATTCTTTATTTCCTTTTTATTCTTTTATTATTAACAAAAAATATTTATTTTATGACTCTTAATTACAATCTTTGACATTCAAGGAATATTTTTATAATGTTTTAATTATGTTCTCATACATTTATCCCATTACTATGCTTACATATCTCCCTTTTTTACATTTATGGAGCTTCTGAGATAACTCTTTTATAATTTTCCCATTCCTGAGGTTATGCGAATGGTTTTAAGTAGGAGTAAAAATGGGAAATATATTTAAGGGAGAAGTTTAATATCTTTCACCATGTTAGAAGATTTCATTGAATGTTTCCAAAAGACACTAAACTATTAGGGTCTTATAAAATGTACATTTGTAATGGGGTGAATATTCACACAAATTGATGTAATATCCATGTATTTTATGACTGGGTCACTCTATATATCATCTCAAGTCTCATCCCATGTAATTAATGGTTAAATTCTCTATCACATTTTATGAAAAAAATAGTCAGGATAGACTACTGTCTTTTCGAGAACTGAGACTAAATAATGAGATATAGTGAGTAGGTGGGTCTAGAATACAAAAAATACATACTCCATAGGGTACATAGTTTCTAGCTTGAAGCAATCAACCTAGTTGTGTATTATATCCTAAAATTTCATGAGAAAGTCCACATATAAAGAATTTTTTTGAGTGGAACTCAATATATACCACAACTACCCATGTTAGGAAAACTAAAGTAAAATATGTATGGTCCAAGCCTATATGGTGGGTTGGCTCAACTCATAGATTGAGAATATAAATTATGTAAATTTCATAAAAATCGATATAGGTTCATGAAATATGATTCATTCATCTTACTTATTATATTTTTCTTATACTGAAACCCTATATGTGTTGTCAATCGAGATACATAGTGTGCATTTATTTAAAAACATAACTCATTATTAGGTGTTTTCAACTAGAATAAACCTATTACCCTAAATATTTTCAAATTTTCCTAATCTCACCCCAATATTACATAAGGGTTATTTAGTCCACTTTTATTTGGACACATTGTCCCTATAGATTGATTTTCAATCATTGGTCATCATAACAGAACCCCACACCAATAACCCATCCCCTAGTATAATTTCTATTGGGAATCAAACATGCATAATATTCTATTGGGGATCTTCCACCATTAACTGATTCATTTACAAGAAAATGTATCTATTACCCATTACCACAATTTTGGTGTAAATATAGGTTTTATAATGATCCAAAATAGATTAATTATTTTTTAAATCACTGGTAAAATTATTATCAATGATAAACATAAGAATAATGAGGTAAAAATCCATAAAACAAAAAAACTAAATATTAACAATGGTTGTTACACATAAAACTATATCATGGTATATGAAACAAAAATGAAACAGCTAGAATAAATAATTATTAGTTTATGTAATCTCAAATCATGATATAGAAAACTGAATAATTTTAATGCAACGTGTGAAGATTAAAGAACTGGATAACTAAAATCAATCAAACATAAGACATGATGATGCATAATATGAATCCAAAACAAAGAATCCCTACCTCATTGTTGGATAAATAATTAAATAATAATAAATCTTGTTCAATATCATTGGTAATTATTGTGGAATCCACATTCAATCCTTGAAATTCTCTTTGATCTTAAGTATTTTTCAAAGGTGTATATTCATAGATATTTCAAGGTCGTGGGGTTAACCCTGGTGATTTTATTAAGTGATGTTTAAAAAATGGTTTCTTGGATAAAATAAAAATCTTATGATCCCAATAAATATTTAATAAATATTTTTATAAATTCTCCCATGATTGAGAACACCTCTGAGAAGTTATATGAATGGAATATAAATCCATCCTTGTGTAAAACCCATGTTTTGTATTCAATGGAATCATTGATTTTTTATCCAAGACTTTATCCAAATAAAAATCATAATTATTCAATATTTTTGTGTGTTCTAAAAATATAGTATAATATTTTTATTATACTCATATTGGGGATCTATGGTGCTTAAATCTCTACACTAACTCTATTAATGAAATCAAAAATATAACTAATAATATTCAATAGGTTCAATAGATGAGAAATATAGTTATTACATCGACCTCATTTTCAAGTATTTTTATACTAAAAAGTACAACCTAGTCGAATAAGAAATGTTACTGAGCCTCTATATGGATCTCATGCTTGGAAAAAACCAGAAGGTCTCAATAATACAAAAAGGCATGCAATAGTAGGATACATAATCCATGAAGGGTCATCTCCCACTAGTCCTCAATCACCACTGGGTACTCTAAAAAGGTCACTCTGTCAATAATGTCCAGATCACTCTAGTTAATGAGTCATGATAGGTTGTACATGTATCCCATTAGCTGTGACACATGGATGACATCATCAATTAGGTTTACCATAGAGGAAAATCCAAGTAGTACGTAATGTCACCAACTCTTTGGAGGATATGGATGAAACCGATGAATATTTGGGATATCATACCATCCATAAAAAATATCTCTAATCTATGATATGGTGATATTTTAGAAACACATTTTCTCTATTATCAAACCTCAAAAGTGATATTTTGAGGGTTTACATATTGTTTTTTTATCTGAGTGGCCTTGCTCCTTTGTTGGATCACCCAGACCTTCTTCATCATCAATCACACTAACTTTGTCCCCATGAGTGATTACTAGCCTAATATTTATAGTATAGGGGTGATCTAAAATACCTCCCATATATTGAATAAAATTATTCAAATCAAATAGTAGAGTGATAGACATTATTGTAAGAGAAATCCAGAAAAGGGAAAATAGATTCCTCTGTCATGACCCTCCTATGCTAGCACACCTCATGGGCCTATAATGAATATGGAGAGGTCACCAAATCCCACCTCCAATAATACATGGGTTATAAACCAAAAAAAAGGTTATATAAAGACTAAAAATGGAATAAATTATCCTGAATATAAAAAATTTAGTATAATAGATACTATACAAAACTTTTCACCATCACATGGTAATGTAACCAATCTAAATAAATAAATGTATTGACATATAAGTAGAAACAACATGTATATACCAAAAAATCGTACTAAGTGACCATGAAGATCTAAAGCTCCAAAAAAATCCATGAACTCATAATTTACATCACAATCATGGTTCATCCACCAATAAACTTAATTTTTTCATTTATATAGGGTTTTTATATTGTTATACATTTTATAATATTCCTAGAAACCCCTCTTACAAATGTGAAAGAAGAATACCACTGACCCTTGAATAGGTAAATAAAACTAGGACACACCTAATTCCAAAAAAAAATATCTATACCATCCTGAAAGGGATAACTGAATAGTAACAAAAAATATTAAACAAATTATATCAAAAGTATAGGATAATATATGTTCCATGTATTCAATTATCCAATGGTTTATCTCTGTCACATACTATCTCCAAATTCCTTATCATATATTCCCCTGATAATATATCCTTATCTATAGACAATTGTATCCCAATCAAATCATCATCCCTTCCCAAACCCTATTGAAACACACCTCAATTACATCTCATTAAATCCAGAACCAAAAAAATAATTCATAGTGTCATCATATCCTATGCATCATGCATTATTCCTAAATGCATCATATTCCATGTAAGTACACATGTGGTAAACACCATTAGTACAACTATAATACATGTATTTCCAATAAACTCAAGACACTATATCCCACAAACACATGCATCGTAAATATTTTATCCATAAAAAACCATGTAGACATGTAACTGATGTGTGAATGTACTATATTATGAGTATTATAACATATCATGATATAATTTAAGGGATAGTGAAGATGTGTGTAACATCTTAGACCAAGATTCCACTCAACAATGCCCCAATCTTGGTGGGTCACAGTGTGTCATGTGCTTATCCCCCAAGTGCCAGAGGCTCTTTACTATTTGTGATGGACTATGTTTGTCCATGGGATTGTATTCCCTAATTAGCCAAGATTATCACTTCGGAATAAAAATAACAAATTAGTAGTGGAATCAGTAATAAAAATTAGACAATAGATAACATGTAGGAATAGAAAATAAAAGTAAATAAAGCTCATATACAATGATGACGACACATGTCATATGTCTCTATGTAACATCCTAAGCATGTATAAAATGTAGTTATAAAATATATGGAACAAACTAAGAAGAATTCCATAAATTTATAGCAATCATCATGAGCCTCTATTTGGTCCCATTCTACCATTCTGTTATTCAATCAAGAAACTATATTAGGGTGTTTTCCCTTATATACATAAAATCATATAGTCAGTTTGGGTAACCCACGGTAGCTCAAACATGATGTGAGACATAACTCCATTACAAAACCACCCAATGTTTGTTCCATCTAGTTATTGAATATATATATATATATATAATAGATTAAATGAGGTAATATAATATGTAAATTACGTACAGAATGTAAACATCCTATGATGTATGGGTTATCATTTATAACAAATTTCAATTAACAATTTAATATCACTATAACATTAAATATTGACAACCAGTGTGTAGCTGAGTGTCTACCATGATAACATGATAATGGAAACCTAAATATATCATTTATAAAGTGAAATACCAAGACCAAATCCCAGACTTTTCTTTATCTTGGAAGACGAGTCATATATACAATTATATTCACTAATCAATTTAGAACCTAAGACAAACCTTGGGATACCTATGTTTTAATTCATGTGTCACCCTAGGAATAATATTAAAAACACCCTAAGAGCCTATCTATGGGGAACCTCTCAAGAAACAAATTATCGCTCTATGTGTGGAATAAAGTCACTTCTACTCGAGTCCATCATTAGTAGTCCACTAAGGGAGCTAAATTATCACCCATAGAATTATTATTAAATTACCTTTGCGCATATCCATGAAATTATAATATAAACCATCACATCACCCTACAAATAACATTCAATCCTTAGAGTGTGTCATTGACTGTCCTTTTGAGAGACCAATTATCACTCAGGAATTAGTATGGTTCAATCCAATTGATGTTTTCCAAGGAATTTGTCATTGAATCCATGTTTCACCCATGAAATATAAGTAATTTTTTAATTAATAATAATTTAAAAAATTCAATTATTATATGGTTCATCAGCCTAACTAATTCAATTCTAACTCACCTCAAAACATTACTCAAGCATTGACCATGATTAGAAGGATTTCATTAATTTAACTAACATGGCCCTGAAATTTGAATAATCTTTTGAAGAATAATAGGCCATTACATGGAAAGTGCAATGGGTAATACATCCCTACCTTCCCATTCACTAATTCAATTATAATTTATATCACAAACCAGTATACTTATCAATTTCGAATTTAGATCATCCATTGGATTTACAAGTCAATTCTTGACTTACAACATTAGGAAAGGGGAGAAAAGACATACCCAAGGTATCAACTTCCACATGACACCCATGGTGGTCTAGTTAAATTAATAAAAACACCTAATGGGTGGTTCCATTTCAAGTACCCTAATTAATAACCAATCATTAACATGACTCTTTAAATAAATAGGCCATGCCTATAAATTAAGTATTTAATTCATTCAAGGTGACACCTAGAAACTGGTCGATGGAACAATAATATTTATAAAAACTTCTACATTTAATGAAAGGATTGATACCACATACCATAGTTCAGTAGAGGAAAGCTCATCCAGTATATGATCTTGATTCGACTCTAATCGGTAGAAATTTTATTAATGGGTGAAGATGATAATTATACTGAAAATTAGCTTTCACCAAAATATTGAAACAGATATTTAGAAGAATGTAGAATGGATAAAATGAAATAAGGATCGTATATATGCTAATATGATGAGACATATGACACTTGAATTTGGTACCAGAGGGAGAAGATCCCTCAAACCCAATAATAGGATCAAATGGAGAATTGAAAGGGTGACCCCATTGTCTATTGAAATAAATAAAATCAGGGTGGAATATAACATTACGTGTGGGAAAATATATACTTTTACTCATGTACATAGGCTCAAATGGTTTATCAATAGATTTTACAAACTGTGCATCACCCATACATGCAAAACTATAGTGGAGGGGTACCCACATGGTTTACCCACATTGTTTGAATAAATGTGCACAAATAGTTCCAAAACTATCTGTCAAAATTGCATAGGTTGTCGCTAGTCCATGTGTCCTAACTATCATGGTATGGTATAACCATGCGACCCTGACCATCTCTCTTCACATGCCTCACAATGTTGAATTGATGCTTACTCCATGCTCTTTTAAACCCAAAACAGGGGTTCTGGGCTCTAAAATTTCCCCATAACCCCATGACACCTCCATAAAATGAATGGAAATTCGCAATAGGCCATATATAAACATTTAAATTGAGAATTGATGTAACTAAATGTATATTTACCTAAAATATGTACCGAGTTAATAAAAACATCCCACCTGAAAGAAATTTGTCCCCCAATTTCCCTTTCATGGTTGGTGAAGCATGACCTGTGAATAAACATGCCCACCACAGTCATACATTAGCCTATTTCACCCATGTATCATCCTATAATCAGTTGTGCTTCCATAAAACCAATACTAAAGAAATTTACAAGCCTCATATAAATTTAATGTTTTGAGTCACAGTCTGTATATGATGCTCCTAAAAGGAAACATCTACTTGTAATTCTATATCCTTAGGCTAAAATGAATTAAATGAGTCTACATAGTAATGTTTCAGCTATGATATATGGAATATTCCTTTCATGGATCGATACCTCTAAGGTAAATTTAATTGACAAGGTACTTCCCAAATAACTCAAAAATGATGAATGTCCTGACAAATAGCGGTGAAAGCTTACACTATCTTTTAATCCTCCTATGTCCCACCTTGGTGAAACACACAAGAAAACCTAATCCATGACCTATTACTCTATAGGTCATCTTCTGTATTTAGTGTACAATTTTAGAAGATACTACCTAGTAGAGAACTGATTTCGAATAAACCGAACCAGCTGTGTGGTCTCCAGAACATGATGATGTCTAAGCACATAAGCATCTCTTTCCTGTAACCAAAACATGGGAGATTGACATAACCTATCATAAAAATACTCATAAGGATCCATCTAAATAATATAATTAAATCTATTAGTGTAGGTGAATTAAAATAGGTGTTTATAAATTTCCCAAGAGATCTCAAAATGTTGGACACATGCTCACAACATGTCTTCAAGCACCTGAATTAGGAACTATGGAGGGTCATATGTTTTGGGGTGGTATTATGTTCTTAGAAGAACCAATATAAAAAAATCCCCTATGTATCCGTTTCAAAAATTATGAAGTAGATCAGGAATCCATATCTTTAATGATAGTATGTAGGAACCATGATGTCATACTATTTCATGTATGTACATACTCCAAATCTCATCAACACTAAATGTTTCCTTGATCAACATGAAATGTGAAACATTTTTGATCCTATCAATAACAACCCATACAACATCATTACCTCAATGAGACATTATCAAACGTATCACAAAATCCATTGAGACACTGATTCCTTTCCACTCAGTGATTGGTAACTACTATAAAATTATAGTTTGATGTTGGTGATCATCCTTCACCTGCTAACATAAGGAACATCTTATGACAATATTGGTTACATCTCTTTTTATACCAAGCCAGTATTACTAGCGATATAAATCTTGATACCTATTACTGATTCTAGGAATCACTGGCCAAGGTGAACCATGAAATTATTGAATGATATCCTCACACTTATCTACCAAAACCCATACACTCCCATATGCATGGAGTATATCATCCTTTACTATGGTTCAACAAGGAGGAGGGTCCTCACCAGACACACTCTTTCCTAGGACTAGGACTTATGAGTCTTATATATTCCTCAACATACCTCTATCTTGAAGTTTATAGGTGACATTGAAGGATGATAGGTATGTATACCCTTTACTATCATGAAAATCTATGTGCATCTCTGAGAACAAACCAATGAGCATCCACTAGCTACGGGCCAGCTGAACTGCCTGTATCTGATTCCTCCTGCACAGTGCATCAGCGACTATATTTCCTTTACCCTGCATATAGGAAAGATCAAAATATAAATTCTATAGGTATTCAACCCACCACCACTACATATGATCTAGATCAAACTGTGTAAATTGGAACTTGAGTCTTTTGTGGTTCGTGGATACCATAAAATGATATCCATGTAAGTAACTTCTCAAAAAGAGTAATGCATGAACAATTGTAGATAACATGAGATCATGTGTCAGGTAATTAATCTAATGTGACCTTAACTATCAAGGCTTGTAATCCATGAATCTATCCCCCTACATTATAATTTCTCCTATCCCAATACCTGATGCATCGTAGTGAAACTTTTAACTCCTTCCTGGCTCGGGAAAAATTAGTATCAACCCTAATCTAAATCTCCCTTTCAGCTCCGAAAAGTCCATATTACATGAATCATTCCATATAAACCTCAAAAAATTATTATTAAAGCCCTTAAGTAGTGATATTAAGTGTAATCCATCTTATATAAAATTATTATAGTGTCCATCGAGCACTAAGAAACATTGTACCTCAAATACATTCTTGTGTTTCCCCTAAGAAACTTCATTTATCACCTTCTCTATGTCAAATAATAATCTAATTTTTAAGATAATGTGACATATTAATTGAATCTAATCCATACAAAAGTGGCCAATTATGATCTTATTATATTACTGATTCTCACTCAATATATTCAATATGATCTCAACATATTTGGCATGATCATGTCGATTTTAGAAATGAACAAAGATATAATCCACAAAAAACACCAAAAATGAATCAAATAAAAATGGTACAATCAATTCAACAGTTTATTAAAGGCCACTGGCATGTTCTTGATAATGAACAATGTAACCAAACACTCATAGAGAGTGTACCCGCTAAGAACGGTTGTGTGAGGTATACCTGATTATCTAATAAGCACCTTGTTGTTATAGAATCTCAAATGAATCTTTGAAAAAACACGATATCCTTAGAGATGGTCAAAATGAACATTTATCCACAACAAAATATACTATATTTTAACTATCAATTGGATTAATATTTTGATAATCCAGGCATAATATGTGGTTATCATTGAACTTTTTTAAAAAAATGATCGTCTAACCCCACAGATTAGTACTAGGTAAGAAAAATGAATTTTCATCTAAATCAAGTAGTTCCCTCTTGGGCTCTATCATCTTTGTAGTAGCCATCATGTAAGGAGGAATGTATATTGTTGATACTCTTGATACTAGATCGATAGATAACTCTACCTCTATGTTTCTGTGTAATCCTTAAAATATGTCTTGGAATACTTCTCTGAAATGATCTACCACCAGATGTAAATATCCATGACATATTACATAATCATCCCAATATTTACTCATAATATTTGTTGTCATCTCACAAAACCCACATTGTTAGGGTATATCTCAAATCTCATGGACATCCCATTCACCCTTGTGAATAAATTATTTTTCATATGGTGATGTGAAGGTCACCCTATGGTGATAGAAATCAATGAAATCCTGAAAGAGAACCAACTAGTCAATCGTGAGAATGTTTTAAAACCCAATAATATTAAGGACAATGTGGTCCCACAAAATGTGAACCCCAACAATCTCACAGGGAAAGTCCCTTCACTGATGTACAACCTCTACTCTATTACCCAATGGATTTTCAAGCGTTATGAAGCCATCTGACATATAAACACTAGGCATAAGGATCTCCATAATGGGAACAAATATAAAGATATATGTAGACCCTATATAAAAAAAGTGTAGAAGATAAAGTAGTGTCCACAAGATTAGTACCAATGATAGTAAAAGGTCTGGTACTTTAGTCCTCAAGGGTTTGTTGCAATGTTTATATCAAGTTTGAACTACAATCATATGATACTGCCTATCTTCCAGGACCAGATCAACTCTTCTATCACAATAAAACTAGAGTTTTACTACCATGACCACGACCACCACCTCGTCATGATCAGTAAACTAGGCTCCAGCTCCCTACTAGATGAGAAGCTTCTGAACCTACTCTTGAACATAGAGTTGGTGCAGACACTTTCTCAGTAGCTTCCAGAGGGAACATTATTTAGAATTGCAATATAGTAAAAATATTTTTGCATGATGAGTACTCGATTTGGTCCCTTGTACATTATGATTGTGTATTTACCGACCTTTGTTAATGGTTTCACCTCACCTAGCTACCTTAGTATTTTCTTTGACTTCTAATATAGCATTATGGAAGGTATAGATGAAGCTTTATACTACTGTTCAATGAAATACCAAACCAAGATGATGAAATTCTCTGGCACTCACCTCAAGCCTCTATCAAATGACTTTTTATAATATGCACCTGATTCACTATTCTAGAAATGATAGTCAACATAAAACACATTCATCAGTAATCTGATTTCATACCAGAAACCATCCTCGAATTACAATTTTCTAGATACCTCATCACCCAAAAATATTCGTGAGAAATGATGGATTATAGTAAAATGGTCAGAGTAATCCATAAATGATAATGTTCCCTTCTCTAGGTGAAAAAAATCATGAGATCTATCATCTTTGATCATCTGAGTATAAAATTAGTCAAAAAAAGCCATACGAGAATCCCTCTAAGACAACACCTGATGTCGATATGTATGAGTAATAACATCCACAAATCTCTTGATGGAATCAGACAATGTATGAATATTGATATTTACCATACTCTTCAGTGGTGTCTATATATGCTCAAAGATAGATAGCATGACCTCTAACCCTGAGTCTACACCCTTTGGTCTTTCATCCCCAAAAACAAGGGAAAATTTATCAAATGAAACTCACACGTAAACTCTTCCATAGTCAGGAAATTTATGACACTCCTGAAACAATCTTCATAAATAATAAGAACCCATCTCAAAATTGTTCCACAACAACTATATAAATTAGTACTACCAGTGCCACAACTAGAACTAACAGATGAACCAATGGTAGACCATATAAAACCACCTATGAATTTTGGTCATCTCCATCCTCTTGTAATATGACTGGATGTCATCTTGGTGGCATGCCTCTATAAATTCCAATCACAAGCTTCAGATCAGGATTCGACATCAAATCTGACAGCTCAAAAAGAAATATATAGAATTAGGATTAGTAAAAGCCTTTGTATATAGGAATAAACTGCTCTGGCTTCTCCTAGATTCAGGTATGGGTGACTTAAAGGTCATATATAAGCATGAGATGCAACAAACATTCCACTACAAGGGGTTATTCTAGGTCAAGTTCTACTCTAAAAATCTTTGAGTTTATAATTCATTTTCACTTGAAATTACAGATTCATTTCGCATTTATATCAATATTCATTTTAGAAAGGTTGAACTAATGGTTCATCGAATTCCAACCGATAAGAGACTAAATTCATCATGGACCAAATTCCAGAGTCCATCAACTTCACACCACAACATGTTCCGAAATACCTTTCACAATTGTACATATATCAATGACGGATCCTATCACAATAACATGTAAAAAGAAATTCATCCTAAATAGAATGAAATAATTCATCAAATGTGTTTTCTATAAAATGTATAAAATTATGCATGAGATAGAATACACTA
This sequence comes from Viscum album, assembly GCA_963277665.1. Lineage (NCBI taxonomy): Eukaryota > Viridiplantae > Streptophyta > Magnoliopsida > Santalales > Viscaceae > Viscum > Viscum album. Next base: position 694,665,319 of record OY728161.1, read on the forward strand.
ACCTCATTTGGTTTCAAAAAAATTGAACCCATTATCATATCAATAATATTATCATAAATTAATTCCATCACCCAATTATGGAATCTAATCAACTGTGATTTCCAAAATCTAGAAAATAACCATTTAGTCCAAGAAAATTTTAATTTTCCTAGTATATGAATTAGCTGTTCAAGGGAATATCTAATCACCAAACTCATATTACACACTATCCCTATCTATTGTCAAAAATTAATTGGGTAAACTACAAAACAACCTATGACACCACATTTTAACATATTTGGACTGGATTTCACTCAATAGTGCCTTGATTCGGGTAGTTCAAAAGGCCTCAAGAACATCCCCCTAAATTCTAGAGGTTGATGACTAGTAGTGAGGGATAGGGTGTGTCAATGTGGAGATTATTTCCTCATCACCATAGTGTATCTCACTAGAATAACAATAATAGATAAGTAATGGAAGGATTAATAAAAATTAACTAATAGATAACATGAATTAATATATAAAAAATATAAATTAATCACATATACAATGATGATGATACATGTCATACGCCTCTATAAAATAGGACAAACAAGTATTCCAGACATGCATACAATACAGGGTACAAAATTACAAGAAGAACAAAAGTGTCAAACTAGAATCATGAACCTCATCTCAGTCCCATTCCATGCTCCTCCATAGAAATCAAGAACCTATAGATGGGCGTCTGACCTACTCCATACCTACAATACTATAGTCTTCATGGGTACCTGAAGGTAGATTAAATTGGGTTTGATACAAAATCCTAGTAGGAAACCATCCAAGGTCTCTTCCATCCAATTAGTGAACACATATATATCAATAGTGTGTCGGAAGCTATAAAATATATAAATGAAATATTGAAAGTATGCATCATATAATGTCCATGTTTTCATTTATAACCATGTTTATTTACCATTTAATCTCATTAAAACATTAATTATAGAGACCCATCACAATGTCAGGTGTCACCTGTGATAACATGATCAAGGATGCATAAGTAAGCAATCCATGAAGTGAAATATAATGACTGAATCCAAGCTTGTTCTTTGTCTTGGAAGAGGAATAAAAAAATTTCCTTCAATAATCAATTCTGAATGTGAGTTCATCCTTGGAATCCCTATTATGTAATCCATGTGTCACTCCAGGTATAATATTACCAACACCATATGGGTTGATGCATGGAAAACCTCTTAAGAACCCATGTATCACTCTAGGTGTGGTATAAAGTCTCTATTACTTGAGTCCGTCCATGGGTTTCCACTATGGGAGACCAAATATAAACCATAGTATTATTATGAAATAACCACTATCTGAAAATGGAATTAAAATAGGAATCCATGTTCCATTTGTCATATAATCATCAAGCCTTATAGTACGTCATAAGAATTCCTCAATAGAGTACATGTATCATTTAGAGAAAACCAAGGTTCAATCCAATGGAGTCCTTCCTCGGAATTCGACATTGAATCCATGTGTCACCCAAGGAATATAATCAATTAATAAATTCAAATCAATTTAATCATTTCAATCATACCAAGGTTCATCACCCTAATAAATTCAATTCAAACTCACCTTAAAAGGTGACTCAAGTATTGTCTATGATTATAAGGCATTTCTTAATTTCACTCACATCACCATTACATTTGAATAAAATTGTCAAACATAACAATCCATTAAATGGCATGGTTCATGGTTCATACATTCATCCCTTCTAGTTGAACAATTAATTTACTATTGACAACACAAATCAATCTATAAATTTATTCATAATTGAATTAATCCATTTCATTTAAAATTCAATTCACAATTTACATCCCAAGGAAAGGAAAAAATGGCACACCAAAGGTATCCAATTCCATGACCCATTGATGGTGGACTAGTTTAATTAATAAAAAACCCAATTGGGGGTTCCATTTAATGGTACATAACCAATAACAAATCATTAACATGACTATTTAATTATGTAGATCATGAATATCAATTCATGGATTTAATTCCTTCAAGTTGACACTAAAAAATTGGTGCATAGAACAATGAAATATATGAAGGCTTAAAATTTTATCAAAAGGTATGAGACCACTGATTATAGGTATGTAGAGTATATCTAATCCACCCTATGCTCAAGATTTAACCCATATTGTGAGACAATCAATGAACTAATGAAGATTATAATACTAGGAATGATTTGCTTGCTACTAAACAAAACAACTGATATATAAAAGATCGAATAATGTTTAAAAAGAAAATTGGATCTTACTGATGTGGATCTGATGAGATATACTTAACTTGAATCTGGTACCAGACCGAGATGAACCATCAAATCAATGAATATTATCAAAGGGAGCTTCAAAATCGTGTTCATGGTTTCAATTAAAGAAAAATAGAATTTTGGATGAATATAACATTATGTGATGGAAAATCTATAATTTAACCCAAATAGATAGGTTCATGGTTTACAAACCATTCACCTAGAGTCTTTGGTTATTTTTAAATAAATGGAACTATCCATGATTTTTCCAAATGGATTGAATAATCATGAAAAAACCATTCCAGAAGACACTATCAAAATTTTAGAGGTTTCAACATGGCTATGTGGACCAAATTTCATGGCTTGGTCAAACCATTCAGCCATCCCATTCTCTTTTCCCATGCATTTCATGGTTTATCAGATCGTGTGGCCTACCTCGCACGAATTGAACTAATCACGATCAATTCTCATTTAAATCCAAAACCAGGGTTCTGAGCTATGAACCATCCCCGAACATCCCCAATACCTCCATAAAATTAAAGTAAATTTATATGAAGTGATATTTAGGCATTTAAAATGATAATTCATAGAAATAAAAGTATTTGTACCTCAAAGAAGAACATGGTTTTTACAAAGTTCTAGGAGTTATTCATCCATTACCCCACCTACATGTATGTTGGAGACAACACTACGAACTAATTTGTTTTTGGATTTTTATTCCCTTTAGACTTATGTATTGTAGCATATGATATCAATTAATATAATGATTATTATATTACACATCCCTAACAAGGGAAACTAATGATTCTTAGACTCAAACTATTACTATCATAATACATGACACCTAACTTCCACTATTACTTTCAATAATGTGAGATTTCACACAAGTCTACAAGAATAAATTTTTAATATGAATCTATTAATTTAATAATTCAACAATTCATCCTTCATTTATTTTCCCCACCATCAATATCAGTTTAATCATTTCATTTTATCAGAATCCAATAAAATTTTATAAATTAAAGTTCAATTCTTGATTTTGATTCCATAATCATAGAGAAATGACTGAAATACCATGGTTCTTAATTAATAAATGACATTTTACCATCATAGAAACCCATCCCATGAGTTATTTTTTATTATTTTTCCATTTTATAGTACAGGTAATATATCGAGCAACCTGAAATACCAAATGAAATATTCACTCAATGTGAATAGGTCATATATGGAGGTAAATTGGAATAAAAAAAAAACAGACATTAGGAAAACAATCAATCCGGAATAAATAACCATGATGGAATGGGAAATACATGATATCAAACTATACCAAACTATAAATCAACCACCCAAAAACCAAAATCTGACAATATGTAAGATACACTCTCAACCTAATCTATCTATACTAACCACAGAAAATGACAAACATAATAAAATAGAACGTAAATTCCATCGTTGACAACATATACATGAGAAAAATGTATTTCGATCACAAAAACCCAAGGGGGAAAACATTGTTTATAACATCAAGTACACAATCTTATAAAATAATCAGTAAAATCATGGTTGGTCTCACAAAATCCCAAGAATATTAAATATGAACGAAAAAAATATTCATTACTATATTGAATTAATCAATTAATAATGAATGGGTTTAAATATAAGAAAAATGAAAAAATAGGGAACAATATCTTGGAATCAGCCATAAATAAGATTCAAGAAACACTTTCATTATCAACAATATTCAAGAAAGAATAATAAATCGTATCAAATGATTAATTCATTATCCATGGGATCTTACATTATTAATTTAATTTTTCTAATTTTAATAATTTCTTCTAATCCATGGAAAATCAAGAATCTACTCAATCAATTTCACACTCTCTAGAAAATATCATGACACATCAAATAATAGAATAAACCACATGTGATCATTGAATCTCATTCCATATTTATATAATGATTTTATTTATAAATTATTATACTTATTAGGTAAACTAAACCACTATCAAAATAAGATAAAAACTGTTAATCCCTCAATTTAAAAAAAATTAGGATAATTGAAGAATCTCATACCTCAGTTGATGCTGCAATGTCAACTTTGAAAACTCAATGAAAACAAGAGATGATATATATTCTCGAATCACATGAAAGAAAGCATAAAAATATTTTTCACAACAATAGCCATAATATACTCACCTTAATATCAATAAAATGATCAACTCCCCTATCCAAAACAATTTTTTGAGTGATGATGTATATGAAACCAAAAGGAAAAAAAGTGAAAGAAATAACCTAAAATGAAAGAATTATCATTATTAAAAAATTAATGATTAAAATTTATCAAAATAAGTTTAAAATAAACCTAAAATGAACCTATAATTACATATAATATTTTTCAAAATAAGTGGATCTTATAGAATTTTAAGGGAATAACTAATTTATACCTTGATAGAAAAATAAATAAAAAAATTGTGACATGCAATCGACACACTGTGAATGATTAAGAATATACCATTTGGTGAGGTGAGAGTATATTATCACATCATGATAGATGAATATCCACTATATATCTATAATTAATTCCATGAATCCCCCAAATATCACACCTCTTAAATTCGGTACAAGATTTTGATCTGATTCGATAGGATAAGGGTCAAACTGTAACCCAAAAAACCATGCCAGGATGTCCCATGATACATAAGAACCTAGAAAATCGTCTCTAGGGTATGTGATGTGATAATCATGACCATTCCACAAATATCATCCATAAAAACATCATTTATACCCATAAAATTTCGCATCATTGAATAAACTTACACATCAGCACCCACCACAATGAAATAATTTCCATCCATTCTAGCTGACAACCACACCATTAAACCTACTTCCATGTTGTGACTAACTCCTCTCATCATAAATTATAGCTAAAACACCACAATTTCTTCATCAATAATCCTATTGAATCCTCCAACACCCAAAACAAACAAATTAATGATCAGGTATGGGGGATTTGTAATAATATATCAAATTCTATTTAAACAATAATCATACTAGAGAATGTAATCCCAATCCCAATGAATAATAGAATAAGTGAATAGAGAAACAACCAAATGAGACACCTATCCAAGATGTCTATATAAAAATAACAAAACCAAAAAATTAGAGGAAGGTGGAATATAAAAACACAACAATATCCATCATTTGATAATAATAAAAATTCATATAAGCAATCTCAAAAAAATTATAAAATATCTAGTATATTGAGTGTGTATCTATGACTCATGTTCCAATGTAGAATTATCTAAGCTACCATGCCACCATAGGACACAAACCAATGGAATAAAAAACCTATGAATCACCTTCTCTTGATTGTTAATGATATTAATTTCATATTCCTCATGGATCACATCATATTCGACTTCCATCTAACCCTTTTCAATGATATGTTAATCATTATAAAACATTCTATGAAGAAATGAATCATGAAATACATTAGTAATTTAGTTCATCGGTGGGGGGGAGTGATAACTATGAAATAATATCTTTACCAGGAATAAAATCCTAATTTTTTTATAAAAAATATGGGAGGAGGCATACTTACAGAGCAAAACCATGATTACCTATGATTAGGAGTATCTTCATGAACCCATGATCTCCAATTTTGAACTTCAGGTGCCTCTTCCCTTGAACACTATGAGTCTTATGATAATCCTAATCAATATTTATTTACTAATAGATCACTTAAACCTTCTATATCATTCTATTCACTCATTCTTATCAAATAATATCTAACACCCCAAACTCATTGCAAAAAAATAGAGATCTTCAAGGTCAGCCATACAACGATATTAATGTATCCATTCCAATGGTAGAGTGATAAATATTATTATAAAATAACTCCACCAAGGGTAAGTTACATTAAAAAAACACCCAATATATATAACTCCTACAAACAACATGCATTTAATGTGTTGATATTCCTTTCCATCAGGATATCTCCATTCTGATAAAATGTGGTGGTAAGGGATAACTGAGAGACATAGGTATGAAAGAGTCTTCTTCAATCTTTAGAGATAAAATATGGATCATGATTATATTTGATCATCTTAAAAAAAACTAGAAATCATCACCACCATATTTAAATAATTCCAAAATAAAACAACCATATAAAATGACTCCTTAATTTATAAGAAGATAGATAGCCATGTGAGGTGATTTAGGATCACTCATAGAGCATCACAACCTCCCCTATCTCAAGAGAAAAGGTAAAACATTCCATCAATCTATCCTCCCACTTCTATTTGGGATCATCAAGAGGCTAATGAAATAGAGAATGAACATGTTTGTCATCCTCCACCATTGTGAAAACAAAAAATTGAGACATGAACTCTATAACAGAACACTTTATCAGAAACACCAAAAACTAAACTTGAACTGTTGGATTCATCTTAGTGAAACCATGATATACAACCAAGGATGAACTATGGAGCTCATAGAAGAACACATCTTGAGTCTCCCAAGGAATGGATAACCTCAACTAAAAACAATACATGTTATCCTTTATAAAACTATCCCTAAGGAGTATCACCACAAATAACATGACATAACAAAACCCGCAACTCGTAATCACTCAATAGGGATTCCACCACCTGTTACACTAAAGAGAAGTATATCATCAACTAGAAAAGAGAACTTCTACTATAAAATGATCCCATATAATGGTACATCATGGATATATCCACTTTTACGCTTTAAAAATTACCATATATATGGAATGAATCATTGTGTGACTTTATACTGAATGTTTCAACAACAGAAATACCATTCCATTGTGTATATAAAATATCAAAGTCATAATCATGAAAAAATTACCTCAACTGTCACTATATAAAGATCATATCGAACTCATAGAAGATAGAACTCAATATATTGTGATGTATGTAGACAAAAAGGAAATAACAAATGAGGAAATAACACCAAATTATTTTTGAAAATACACTTTTAGAAAGATCAAGTCCAGGGGTGGCATAGTTACATATGTGGGACTGAAATTTCTGAGACTCATATTTTATAATATCACTCAAAAATATCAAGAAAACCTAATAAAAGATTTAAACTATCACAATGATCCTCAACCGCAACAACTTCCTCTAAAAAAATATTTAATGAAGCACTAAACACATTATCATAAAAAATAATTTTTAGAAACCCGACACTAGTTTGTCTATGTGAAATACTAATACTTTCAGGTAAATGTTTTTAGTGGAGTTAAAATTCTAGATATGTTGGTTATAATCCTTCTATAATATATTCTAATGCACAAAAAACATTAAACCAATATAATATTAATTGGGGATAACTAAGAAAAAGCCACCTCAATCATTAAAGGATCCATAACTATTCAATATTGAGATATAAAATTTCCCATGATTTTTACTTCATGGGCCCAAAATTATACATCGACATCTTCCCTAATAGGCAATGAAAAAAAAGTCAAAAAAAAGATCATAGATACTTGATATGATCATTTTAAACACTAAATACACCAAAATTGCATTGATAAAAACCACCATGAAATGATCCCAAAATTCATTGAATATTGGATTCATTTAGATACATGAACATTGATAGAGAATTTTTAACATTGAAAAAATACAAAAAAGACTCATAATGATCATAATGGAATCTAAATTTAGTTTATTTGAAATCCCCATCCTTCATTCACACCATACGATTCAGTGACTACAAGTCAATATTCGAGAACCATTTAACTCTTTTCAACCAATCAAATATATGATCAGTATATAGAAGACGAAAGTGGTTATCCATTTTCATATGGGTCAAATGATGATAATCAGTTCACATACCCAAAAAACTATATTTACTATTCACAAAAAATGGGTTCTCTATAAGGTGATACACAAGGTCAAATAATTTATCATTGTACAAGATAATTGTTCAAAATCCAAACCTTTTTAACATGGAATGATAAATCCTCTATGTGGGAATAAATTTTCCAAAAATACCTAGATTTTTCTTTATCCCAAAAATAATCTCACATCAATGGGGTAGTACCAGAACTTCTTCAAGAAATATATCAAGGTACCCTTCTACAACCTAATGAAACCCCAACAACTTATCATCTACAAACTAAACATTCACTTGGTCATAATGGAAGATAAGAACATTGTCATCCTATAACCTATCAAAGGGTCCTTCTTGCTGATAAAAAAAATTTATATGCATCACCGACATTTAATATAAAGTGAATCATAATCCAATCAATAATATCTTTCACTGAAAACATCCAGTCCATGTAGAGGATTATATCATATGATTGCGTCCGTAAACATAGAAAATATCCCTATGTGAGATTTTTCCATAGAATACAACCATTATCTCATTATAAAAAATACAATATAGCTCCACCTTTAACTGATGTTTCCAACAAGCTTGTACCCAATATGTACAAGCCCATGCTTGGAATCTAAAAGAGAGGGATCAAATCCGGGCAGGGAAGAATTTCTGGGGGTAATGGAGCAGTATTGTAGCATGGTAATGTAGCAGTACTGTAGCAGCAGCATAACTATTGAAGTGGAGGCACTGTAGCAGTGGAGGCACTATTACATGTTACTATAGCAGCGGAAAGTACTGTAGTAGGGACTGTAGCAGTGAGGGTACTGTTGCAGTACTGTTCAATGAGGGGTCCATTAGGTCAAAAAATGGGCTTTCAATCCTTGTGTTCAGGCCACTTGGCCTTGGGACTTCGAGCTATGTAATGGGTCTCCCTCTACCCACACTAAAGAGGTATTTGGTTTAAATAGTAAAACGAGACTTCGACCCCAACCATTAAATAAACCTCCAACTGATGTAATTAATTTTGAGTGAAAAAAATGCTTTAGGACATTTAATGACCCACTCCTTCCAAAGGTACCCACCTAGTCTAGAAATAGAAGAGATATAATAAATCCTGAGGCCAAGCTAAAAAAGGTTACAACTTGGAAACTAGTAGTGAGGGAATATATATCACAAAAAAGGATGAATTAACCTTTATATAGTTTATGGAATAAGAGATAAGATGAAAAACCGCCAACAAACACCATTCATAATCGAAATGAAAACCTGATACATGTAATTTCAAACATAATATGGAATAATTGAGATTCAACTACATGTACCAAAGTAATACTAAGATATGAAAATGAATTAAAAAACTCAGTACAGTTTCTGAAAAACTCATCCATCTAATATTTCCCAACATGATCACCAAACTCTCTCTGTTAACAAGAAAAATAGTTTATATTCATAGGGTGAATATAACATGTACACTTTATAGGTTCCTCCATGAAACATCTCATGAACAATTTTAAAAAATCATAATAAATCCGTATCAAGTAACAAAGTAATCCTATGAAATCTCCTAAATAGATAATAAAAGTTTATCCATTCCAATCATGTTTCCATCACCAAATAACCCCTACAAATAACCCATTTTACATGAAAAGAATTGTTATAAAAAATGTTGCCCCACTATCCCTTATCTGTTGGATTTTCACTCTCACGTACCAAAACCACACATCTTGTGTGAATCTATTCCATTATTATGTCATCCCTAATGTGAGTCGAGCCTCTGGCCTAACTACCCGAGTTCTGTTCATGGCCCAACTCCTTGATTTTCCATTGGACCACATACCCCTCTCATCATCCTCATATTCAAATTTATAAATACGTATATTCTCATAAGAACTCACAAAAAATAAAAATTCAATATACCATAAGAAATAATAGTCCTTTCATGTACACCCATGGAAATATGGAGACACCATGATCAAATATAAGTTTTAATTGTGCCTCATGAAATTATGGAATGCACATAAATGTATTGTAAATTAAGAGACCCTATAGACCAAGTAGGAAAACACCATATACTATAGTCCATTATAGATGAAGATATTACTTCTCATATATATCTAAAAGGATAGTGGGGGAGAGGGAGAAGTGAGTGATTTTTTCTTCACCATCATTGATGTTAAAGAAAGTTCTCCTAAAACATTTGTCATTTTCCCCATAGAAATGAATGGGGCTGCATATGGTATTAAAGAATATAAATAATATCACACATAAACCACAATAATAGAATATACCTGGCCTTAGAATCGTCTACCACTATCTCTATACATGTACTCATACTGAAACTGCTACGGACTTGGTATTGAATAAGCACACAATCATTAGATTCATTAATAAGTAATTAATCACTAATTAGTAAAATATATATTTTTTATGATTAACATTTTAGTATTATAAAAAACATTTACAAAGTAAATATTGATTCTATTGATTATGTTCTTAAGTATGTCATCATCATCAATACCATTAATATTTATAGAATTTAAACCCATATTCCCCAGAGAATCCTGTTCAACATACCATTTTTTAATTAATATGATATTAAAATTTTAACATTTCTTTCATCACCAAAACACCATTCCCAGATTTTATTATTTATTATTTATTTTATATTTAGAGACTAATCTAGGAAATCTAGAACTCTACCTGATATCCACATTATAACAACACATATCATAAAAACGGTCGACTATATGAAGCATTGGTAACTCAAAAACAAGGTACCTCCGACCACCCAAGCACATAATAAACATCATTCAAGGAATGAAATCACCAATCAATCCGAAATCTAAACTCATCTCAACATCCATGGTGTCTCACACCATTAAACATAAGACCAACTACCCAGCTATCACTGAAATAATACATCACAACATTATGGTATCCTAACCCATTTCTCATCCAAGGCACCAAAGCAGATCAAAATAAAAATTAGATAAATATCCTTAGATTCCATCACGTAAATAGACCTAGCCCCCCAACCCATTACTTAACAAGAAACAACAGGAATATATGGTTATCAAACAATTACCAAAAGGTTCTAAAATTAATAAATCAAACATATATTTTAAATTTATTTTTATCATATAGAATAGGGAACTATGAACATAAAACCAAGGCATGCATGATTTCCACAAAAAAAATTATTTTACTTAGCCCCAGACTATTTATCCTTACAAGAAAACCATTTTAATTCTAATATTTAATTAACTATAATATTTTTCATATATTTCCAGCAATATGAAACCTATAAATTATCAACAATTAACAACTATGAACAACATAAACATGTATCTAAAATTACATTCATATTATATAAAAAATAAGTAAATATAAATTAGTACATGAATATTAGTTTATTGAAATCATCATTATTATTATGGATTTACATTGTTTTATCATATTTCTAAAAAATCGTACTATGATAAAACTCCCACAACACAAATATATCACAACAACTTAGAATAATATGGGGAATTAACAAGTATAAAACCAAAAGCGATCACAAAACCATACCCTAACATCATTATTACTTTCAATTAAACGCTATAATATTTATTAGTTTAATTACAGCATTAATAAAATCATTAAATCATGATAATCCCAAACATTCTCTTCAAAACATGAGATATCCAAGGAATATCGTACCTTAATAAAAATATATCCACATTCTCTGATTAAGAATGGAACACCAAATATAAAACTCCAATTACCACTTCCACGGGAAACTAACAATCATTAAAAAACTTGCATAAAAGATCCATCTCTCATTAATCAATATAAACTCAATGAAATTTGAAGAGAAAACTCATCATAGCTTATTGGAGGAAGAAGATAAGATAATACAATAAAAATAGATTGAAAAATAAACCAAATATCACTAATGGTCAAACACTATAAAATGAGGGTTGAATCTAATCATTGGTTTTCAAGGATCCTTTAAAAGGCCCATAGGGTAATATTAGGGTTATAAAGAGGATATGAAAATAATGATAATATTTAGGTGGATTCTAAACTTATAAACATAGTAAAAAAGATTCATTCACAATGTGAATATTGGGTTAATGATGTGAATTTTTTAGTTTAGACACCTTTATAATATTTTGCCACCTATTCCATTAAACCTTGAGACCCATTAATGTCATGAATTAACCATTCATGTATTGATTTTTTTTCTTGGGATAATCACTCAATTAAACTTTAAAATCCTTTAGAACCTGAATTATAATTAATTTCATGATTCAAAATTATCACCATGATTTATTCTAACAACCATGTTTCTCACTTCTAACCACTCACCCCACTTCATCCTCATAATGGAAAAGAAGTGTGAAACTAGTGAATAAACATTAAATACCTCTCAAAAAATTATCACCCTCAAGAATTAAAAAAATATGAACAAAATGGGGTCTAGAAAACCACCTCATGTGATACCTCTAAAGGATATCACTGTAAAAGGAATATAGAAAATGTCATGAGGATAATGAAAAAAAACTCAAAACATCACCATCTAGCAAAAAAAATCCCTAAGGAGAAACCTCTCAAGGGTATAGAAAAAATAAGTACAACTCTATGGAAGATAAACAATTTCATAAAAAATCCATGAGTTTATGAAGCATCCAACCATGGATCAAAAAATGAATCAAAGAAAAAATGATCAAGAACTGAACAACTCAGGATATTTAGCATGATTATATGACTAACACTCCCAGGAACTCTTCTCTAATCCACATTACTACTATAGGACATGAACTAAAATGAAATAACACTCACACAACTCATTATCCTGATGGTCTTGATTCTTAACTCACCTCTCCTTGAAGTTTTCATCATATTTAACACCCAGTTAACTGTAATCGATGACATGAAGAAAATCATGGTATACCAATTAAGATTAAATATGTTGAATATTTCATGAATCTGATTCATCTATGGGTTTAGTGATGACCAATAATAAACGGATCATACCCAACCCAACACCTTGAAAATTCTAAAAAACTAAGGAGTACTCATATTACTATGAAAAAAACATCACCTACCATGATGAAGTGAACATTTGAGAACATGTTACCTTCAACTTAGAACACCATTTGATCCACCAATAATCATCATAGAAATTTTAGTGAAATTAGGAAATATTTATTTACTAGTGGACCACTTACAATTTCTTCATGGTACATTGCAGCAATTTCAGACCATGAATAGATTTCACTCCAACCTTATATAAGAATAATAGGGATAAAAAATATGGGTCATAAAGTGATTTTAAATGATACATGCTAATAGTTGTGTGATAAATATTATTGTAAGAAAAATCATCTGAGGGTAGGTTTTGTATGAACGTACCTCCAAAATCTAGAATAGACATGTACACCTCATCTTATCAGGTTTGGATAGTATGATCTATTTGAGTATCCATCAATGGATGATAAGTGATTTTAATTCATTATTGAGATAAATAATAATGATAGAGACCTCTTCACACCTTGAATGAAACATGGGGGTCATGATCATAGATGATCATTTTTAGAACCCGATCAACCCTCATTATCTTTTAAAAATTCTTATACAACAATACCTCCAATGATCCAAACTAGTTAGTCAATAAGAAGTGAGCTGAATTCATAATAAGATCCAAGATGATAACATGAATAACTCAACCATCCCTAGGTAAAATAGTGTAAAAGTCCATAAAAATGTCCTACCACTTCTATTGGGGGACATTAGGTGGCTGGAGAAGACCACCAAAAACCTGAATCTAAACCATAAAATTTTGGAAATGTAAGCACCAATAGATAAACTCCACACCTAAATGATTAATCCTGAACAAAAAAAACTAATTTCTAAGAGCATAATATATCTGTTTCACAACAATATTTACCATTAAGTGTAAACTATGGAACTCATATTTAACCACCACATACACAACTAAGGGAATGAAAATATTTCCCATGAACAATAGTTGATGTTGTTTATCCTCTAACAAACCCTCATGAACATCACCATAAATAACCCCATCACAAAATAAAATTATCCGAGAATTCCCCAGCCTAAACTCCTTCCACATCTACAATAATTATGAATTAATTTAATTCTATTAAAGAAAACATTTTCTACAAAATTTTAAAATATAATGTTGTAACACTACTAACTCTTCCATCACTCTCAAGGTTCTCTAGACCCATGCACCACACCACCTGAAGACATCCCACCCAAGGAATCTAGCATTATATTTCTTTTAACATGTGTAATGGAAATCTCAAAGTCATATTCGTGGGGGAACCCCATCCAATGCACTGTCATAGATTCAATTTGGGAAGAAAGAAAATGTAATTATATAATTTTTTATCATTGAAGACCAAAAAAAATAACACATATATGTAAGTGTACGTACAACTTCATATAAAAATCTATAAAATAATTTTCACGAAAATGTGTGGAATAGTTACATTCATTAGTCCTTAACTGTTTAATCCCATAAGTGATAAATTCTATCTAATTCATTATCCCAGAACCCATACAATTATGGGACACATTATTGTAATTCTTGAACACAATTCCCTCATCTAGAAGACCCATGATTGAAGCACTTAAAATATTCTCCTTCAGATACTCAAAATTTTCCAAACACTGGTAAGTCCATAATAATTCTCGATTCTTTCTAGTCAATTATATCACTAGATTCCAAATCATAAAAAAAGTATTTTTAGCCATACAATAATAACATGTTTGAACACGGAATATTTTAACCTTTACACAATTTTTGGGCCTAACCCAGAAACTGCATCCTCAACCTTCAAAGGATCAATGATTTTTCTACATTTAGTTACCCCAATCCAAATGAAATGGAAATTACAAGACAATAAATCAAACATAAAATTTTTCCCAGAGGGCTGGTGAAACAAATGAACTCACAACGTGGACTATAAATTATTTTCATGCTCCACCAATAATGAATGAAAACACAAGTATGTTTTCAACCAATACCACCATGAACTAGTATAAAAAATCATAGAACACAACTTCAATCGGCCCCATGAGTAAAGGTATAGAATTAATTAAACTATATTGTACTAAAATTAACTTATATTGACCATAATAACATCTAATTGAAGTCTTTGAGAAATCATTATCATTTACACACATATGATGATATCCCACCCACAAGTAGATTTGTGAGAACTAGATTTATCTCAAAAGATAATCATATAAATCATTAATTTGTGGGAGAGGGTAGTAGTTATTCACTATAACCTAATTAAAATAAAGATAAAAAACAAAAAAACACAAACTATCATATGAATTATTCAAAAACATGATTATATATCTATAATGAGATACTCTAGGTTGAACGAACCCTCTCTAAATTTTTTTGTCCTGCTAAATTTAAAGTTATCATGACTCATAAGGGGCCATATGATATGACTAATTTATTATCGATGAGATACCTAGTTTTATCCTTATCCCAAAATCAATATCTCTTCAAGGGGGTAGTGTAAAAACCTCTTCATGAAAATCATATGGTCATTCTTCTATAACATTGGGAAATACCACCAGATAATCTTTTGAAGAGAGAAAAACGAACTCATCCAAACAGAAAAATAAATTCCTCACACACTTGTAACCAATTTTAGGTTCTCTCTCACCAATAAAAACCACCTGGTACCTATCAATTTCATTGATTAAGATTCATGTTCTATAGAAATATATGAGATCTTACACAATGTATTGTCAATCCATGATGAGTATGATGTTATTTGGTAATTTCCATATACATAGGAAATATACACAAAATATTTTATACCCAAAAACCAATTCATAGTCTCAATACACATCAAACATACTAGAGAAACCATTAACTAGTGAAGTATATGCCAAGAATGTTGGAAGCCACTTCAACTCTAGTCCCAACGAATGGAATATGGTTGGTGAAACATAGAAGTCCATAACAATAGTATAAATGAAAGCATAAATCCTCATAGAAAATATTTAGTGGGTGGCTCGTATATCATCCAGATATCTTAAAGATTTAAATTCTTAAGCATGAATTGGATGATGTTATGCACCAGGGAATATTGATCCCCTATGATGACCACCTCTATTGCCATACATGGCCTTATATAATTAAGGAAGATTAACAACATGAAGTATTAATATACCTACCCCATCCCCTATCTGCTACTCAAAATAATGAATGCCTTGATGTAATACTAAATTGGATAAAACATCTACTATGATTGGGCTTAAAAAGGCCATTAGCCGCACATTGAATACCAAGGAAGATAGAATTTGTCACTTCTGATGGACATAAACTCTATAAGAAAATAAAATAACACCTGATCCACAGGAATGTGCCCATGAACTAATTACTCCCATAATGTTAGTTCAAGAGGGATAAAATCTACAACCTACTAATAAATACTTCTTATGACTATGAAACTGGGAACTCCCAGTGACAGCACTAAATTACGATTAGTACTTTAGACTCCCATCCTAGGATGATTCAATCATAGAAAACAGCCTATCAATGAAATATTCCTTCAAGAGAACCTTTGTATATGACATTGATATAAAAAGAGTGACCTAGTATTGGATTTTTGGAATTAAATCCTCCCCAAAATACCCACCCGAGCCTCATCATTTGGAAGAAGTTCTAAAGCAGAATTTAGAAGATTATTGTAGTGGATAGTGAATTATTTAAAACAGGAACTCCCATATCAAAGGGTAAAGATATCCTATTGGGAATCCACCTTAGCGATTATAGAGGAAAGAGATTCTAAAACTGATCCGTAAATATTTCACATGAAATATTCTACTTCTCAGGATCCTTAAGGAAAAAAATAAAAACTATTTAGTTGAACCATGTACCATTTCCACTAATAAATAAAACCAAATTATATTTCTAATAATATATCGAACACAAGTATATCTTGACATCTCCATCTAATCCCTTATCTTTTAATATAAAATGAATCCTTCAAACCTTTTTAAACTGTGGTTCTAGAACGCTAAGAGGACCTTAATCTAAGGGTCATCTTCATCAAAATCTCCTCTATGAAAATCCAACAGAAAATATTATTGGATTTAATTTAATCAATCTTTATGGGGATGTTGACCTTGAACCATATCATCAAAATAAAAAATGATAGTTCTCATAAACCCAAGACAAAAACATTTTATTTTTGAAAAATTAAGTAATTCAATTTATCCAATTACCTAACATCTACCGAAAATTAGAAAAAATATCATAAAAGTCATGAAACATGATCCATACATATGTCTTTATCATATAGACAGAATCCCTTAATTTGGCATGTTCAGTAAACATGAAGGTCCTTCCATCAGATCAACAGTGGCCAAAAAATATGGGGTCCCGGACGATGTACCTTATTTATGGTAAGAACTATGGTCAGTTGATATAGTGGCCCCATCAACCCATGAATCCTCACCAATTAATAACTCTAAAACCCATCTTATTAATTAAAAATCACCCCTTTATAAAACTCTCTCATGACCCATCCTCACAAGGTACCCCATTTGGGCTACCAATGAATGAAGAGAGACAAAGATGTCTAAATCCCACCTCTAATAGTCCATGTGTTAGTTATTTGAACAGTGGGTATATCATTAATTCAAATGAGAGTAATTAACCAATATATATTTGATGGAATAAGAGATAAGAATATTAATTTTTTATCCAAACCCATGAATAATCCATAATAAAACCCAATACATTAAATTTCACACTTAAATTAGAATAAAATAAATAAAAAATTAATAATGTAAAAATAGGCTGTGACCATGGAATCTAGCAACTCCTGATAGATTCTCAATAAAACCTCCGAGCTAATTATTTCTATCATGATCTTTATGCTATCCCTCTAGACCTAAAAAATATTTTATATATATAAGGTGTGAAAAATATGAATAATCAGTGGGATACTCATATAAAACTATCACGAAAAATGTGAATGAATAATACTAAATCCAAATAGAGAAAAAATTGAAAATAACTGATAACTTAAATAGTTAATACTAGTTTCCCCATCCCCATAATTTCTCCCTCAGTGAATAATTCATAGATGTAAATCTTTATATATCAAAATCATATATACAACTGATGATACCTTGATTCAACTTCAACACTAGTGTGACTATCTCCTGATCTAATTACACACATCTTTTACTTATCCCTTTCATATTTAAATTCTACATGATGTGAGTCGAGCCTCAGGCCAACCTACCAGAGTCTCTCGGGGGGGCCTAGATCTCATTTTGGCTTTAGTCCACATATGCCTCTCGTCATCACCACCATACTATCTATATCTAAATAAATTCTTATGAGGAACTACATCATAGGTAATTGAATTATGAATCAGTTAGTCCAAACCAATTCATCTACAAACATGTGAAATTGTATCCAGGATGACCATATACAAGTATTCACTGTAACTCATTCCATTAAATCCCACCCATAAATGAATATTAAAATGAGTGCCATCATAACCATGGTATGAATACATCATATAAGACATGAAATTATAGCCTGAGATATTTCTACTCATTTATTACTTTAGGGAGAGAGGGGTAGAGGAATAAGTAATTTATCCATATCATCACCATCCTAAATGTTGGAGAATATATTCATCAAAACATTTGCTTTTTGGTTACCCTACTGACATAGGTGGGGTAAAATATGATGTTAAAAGATGTAATCAATATTGTGAAAGAACCACACTAAGGGAAAATAAATAAACATTACTCATCTTCCACTATCATCAGACCCAGATACCACAACTAAGGACTAGGAAAAAAAATTTAAATTAGTATAAGATTCATTAAATGAAATTACTCATTACTTAATACTCATTAATATTTCCCATGATTAACCTTTAAGTATTCTTATGCCAAAATACATAGTCCAGATTAATTCTCTTGATTATATTTTAATTTATGTGAAAATAATTTACCATTTACCAATTTGTAGACTTTAAAACCATTTTCAGTGGAGTATCTTATCTAACCATCCCGTGATATTAATTACTATGAAATTAGACATTTAACATTACTTCTATAAAAAATTCCCCATCCAATGGGTTGATAATTTATTATTTATTAATTATTTAAGAAAAATTAGAAAACCTATGTTACTAGTTATGTTACCACATAATAACAACACATTCAATGAAAAATGTTATAGCATAAAGCAGTGGAAACCCAACAAAAATGAAAATCTAGCCACCTATTTACATAAAAAGAATTAAGAAAGAAAAAAATTGATGACCAAGCCATGATAGAAACCCATACGAACCATCCAATTATCTCACACCATATAACAAAAAACTAATATTCCTTCCACCACTAGAATTAACCATCATAGAACCCTAGTCTTCCATCCTATTTATCATCATAGGTTCCCAACCATATCAAAACAACAATAAAGAAAAACAAGCTTGAGCCCCTATAATTTAAATTGTCATGTGCCCCTGAACAATTTCTTATCAAAAAAAGAAATCACTAGTGTCACAAAACAATTAGAAAAGGTTTATAAAATTTATTTATTACACATAAATTTCAGTGGTATTTTTCACGCACATGAAAGGGAACTAAGACCACAAAATGGCATATGATCCATCCAAATAAATTGGATCACTCAACCTGAAAAATAAAAACATTACAAAAAATTTAAATTACCCTCTTGAATTAATATATTTAGTATTAATAATGTTCTAGAGGAAATAAACCTATAAATTATTTTAAATTAAAAACAATAAAAAACATAAATACTTGGTATGATTTAATTTTATATTTTATCGAGAAAAAGAAAGAAAATATATTAGATTACATAAATATTTTTTAATAACATAATCATTATTATTCTATATTTATGTTGTTTATTATATTTTTAGAAGAAAACATTGATAAACACAATTATATCCACATCCAATGATAGAACACTATCACAGTAAAACATGTGGAATCAACATGATTAAAACTACAATGGACCAGGAATGTAGAACACAAGTTACTTTTTCCATTAATTTTTTATTCATATTTTTATAAGTTTAATTATGCCATTATCCATATAATAACATCATTATAATTCCATAAATTCACTTTAAATCAAGATAAAGATATCAAATGTACAACTTTAACATCTCTTAACATTTCATATAAGGAATATAACACCATGTGATAAACATCGATTACATATTCCATGGTAAACTAAAGATCTCAAAAACCTATCCTAAGAAGATCCCTATGTCATTAATTGGTAGAAAACATAATAAAATAGAATACACAAACCCTATATAGTATGGAAATGTTATAATGAAATTAAAATGAACCACTTTATAATGAAATTACTAAAATTAGATCACCAAGATTAAAACTCTAGAAGAATGGGGTTGAATCCTATTGAAAGGGTTGTTAGGATCATCAAAATATATCCTATGGTAACCAATGGTTCAAGAGGGGAGAGATGAGTTATGAAAATATTTAGGGGGATCCCTAACTTATAAACAAGAATCTTAAGACATATTCATAACATGATTGTTTTTCACACCATGAATTCAATGAGTTAATAATATATAAAAAAATTAGTAACCTAATACTGAAATATTGAATCCCATTCATCTCATAAATCACCATTTCTTTCCAAAAATTAATTCCTGAAAAAAAAACATAATTACACCCTAAAAACATTTATGATATTAATGATGATTCATAATAAACACTGTAAAAGTTGATTCATTCCATCAATTCCTCAAACAAATATGTTTTTCTCTTTCGACCCCTAACTCTATCCTCAAGCTCATAGAGGGAATAACATTGAAAATACCAGGCCCTTACATATCTTATCCCTATATGTGGATAAGGGAAACTATGATAAATGATTGTTTATATATTGAATCGAATAATGGAAACACATAGGTAGAATATAATAATATAGTAACTCACATGAAGTATATATCATAAGGATATAAAAACAATAAATAATGAGTTTGAATATATATAGCTCTGTATCCTCTTTAGAATTTATGTAGACCAACTTCATGGATTTATTTTACTTATTCTCTAATAGTATTAGGGGAATAATTGGGTTATCGTCTACCTAACTAGGCTCATATGTGTTGAAAAAAAGTTAGAGAAACATTATATTATTTACTCCTCTATGGATACTGCAGTAATAGATGAGATGAAAAATGTAATTATACCAATAATGACCATAGATGATGGTTTAGATTACATAATTTCAATGATCATGACATTTAAATGAAAAAAACCATTCCAGAACAACTAGTATGAGTCTTAGAATTGTATCCCTAGTGAAATGATATAAAAAAGATGAAACCAAATATTTACTATCAAATTCTTCTTCTGACCATGAAACAAAGAACATATGGCCATATATCTTCTCCAATGATATTTCTAATGACTCCCCTCCCATGTTGATCAAATCTAAGATAGTATTATCTAAATAACTAATACCCATAATTAAACCTCGATATATGTTCAGAACATGATCCGGGTGATAGAACATTGGATCTATGGACACAATGTCCATATGATATTCCTTGACTTATCATCCCCATTTGTGGTATGGTCTAATGATTCTTAAAGAATGTCATTAGATTGGATACTGAACATCTCTATTCTAGAACTCCCAAGGAGCAAATTGAGGATTACAAACAAGAAATATGCCATCATAGATGATGAATGAAACCCAACACAAAAAATATCATGAAACTTATATTATAAAAAATGACGCTTAATTCTCCCTGAGGAATAATAAAAACCATTGTCTAGCTTCCACATGCCAGATATTGAAGGCCAACTAAACCCATAGATCCCTTAGAGTATGAATAAAAAGCATTACCTCATCTATCTAAAAATTTGTCACTTGATCTGAAATGGTTACCTCATAATTAAATAGAACATAGTTCAATAACTATCATATTGAATTCCTATATGAATTTTCACTATTGACTTCAACACTTTTGAAATCTAGTAGGGTATCTTGTTTAATATCATTGCTGAAAACATGATGGAGATGTTGACCTATATCTATCCCTATAAATGAAAAATAAATACTAGGGTCTCAAAACGTAACATCCCAGGTAAATAATGGATATGAAATGTTCATATATATTAATATTTTTGAATAAAATATTAATATTACTTTTAAGGGGATGCTATTTTTGATGGCGTACCCAATACGCAATAATGAGTTTCATTGAAATCTTACATTTCACAATAATAATATAATATTATTATTTTAAATGGTTGTTAACACCTAGCCGTTGTAATGATGGGAATGAACCGAACTAACTAAAAAAAGTTTATATATGTATGTTAAATAGTTTAACAATTACCCAATAAATTATAGAGGCTTAAACCCGAATGAATCCAATTTTAATCATAAATAATCTAATATTCATTAAAAGGTAGATTAACTGCCTTTTGATGTAGAACCCTTTTTAAAAATACTTTTTGTCAATTTTATATGTTATATTTGAAAAAATAAAATCCTACATTATGATTGGGACATCAAAATTTAATTTGTGCCATTTTTTTATTTTTCTGATAAAGTTAATTTTTAATGAATAGTGAAAACACTCTATTTTAGTTCAAAACCTCCTTTTAATCTAATTTATTTATATGTTTATAATATCATTTTAATTGATTTTAAATTTAAATTTGAATATATTTTTACCATTTAATTCAATGGTGGTCATTGGAATTAATTTCACATTGAAATTGGACATAAAAAGTGTCAATCTTTTGATAGATATTGTTTCTTAAAAACATACTATTTGTTTTGACAGTGGTAATTAATTAATTAACTAATTAATGAAACTTATATTTTTTGAATTTGGAAAAATGGAAATCATTTTTATATATATAATATCAAATTTAATTTGGATAAATTTTTGGTATTTTTCTAACAAAAGTGCATTATTAATGAATAGTGGAAAATACTGCATTTGACTTCAAAAATGATTTTTCATCTAATTTATTTATATAGTTAGATTTTCATTTTAAATTAGTTTTAATGTTTAATTGAATTATATTTTTATCACTGAATACGATTTTGTTCATTGGAAGTAATTTTACTTTTCAATTGATTGTAAAAACAAGTTTATCTTTTGTTAAATTTTAGTTCTTTAAAACCCGTCTTTGGTTGTGACAATGAGAATTATTTCTAAACTAATTAATGATATTTATTTGTTTGGAAATTTTTAAAATGGATTCCATATTTTAAATCAGAATTTCTAAATTATGTAATTAAGACACTTTGTTTTTTGGACATTATGAATAGTAACGATGGTAATTATTTTTAATTGTCATGATTAATTAGTAATCAGGTAGTTAAGGGTAATAAAATTATATTATAATAATATAAAATGAACCCAAAATGTGTCCAAATAATCTTTCTGGTGTCATGGAAGACCATGGAAAGCTTTTTACCAAAATTTAGGGCCAATGGAGTCACATGGTTGAGATAGTGACATTTATGAATTTATTTTTTTAAAAAAGAAGAGAAATATAACAAAGGTTTGTATATCCTAAGTAAAAAAAATTTAATTTTCATTACATAATTTATCTCTTAGACTATAAATAGTAATTGGAAAGCTAAAAATATTTCCTAAATTGTGATATTTTTTTATAATTTTTAGTCATTAAAAATATATATTTATTTATGACACAATGATGATGCAATGATTACCTCATTAATGAACGATTTAAATAAAATAAAAATATAAGGTAAAATATAAAACATAAATATGTCTAAAACCTATTGGATGGATGGATTTAGAACCCTTATGAACTTATTCTCAAAATGTATTATTGTGGGTATTTTGAAATCCGAAAATCATTTTATAATAAAGTAACATTTCAAGATTTCCAAAACTGACCCTCATCCCTATTATAAAAGGCCACCAACTCTACCCACTTAACCACACCCTTAAATCCCTCAGATCATACAAAATATGTTCATATTATCTCTCAACATTCCTCTCTTACTCCTAGAAGACTCACATTGGGAAGAAGTCTTTCCAAGGAAGCCATTTTCTCAAATTAAAAAGAGTTACACGATTTGGAGGTAATGTATTCTCTCGAGTTTCTTTCCTTTATTTTCCTTTTTCACTCACCACTATATTCTTATTATTTGATCCCAAAATAATTCCAGTATCCTCAATATACTTGGATGTTGTAATGATAAGGATTATACCAAAACTTACTCACACATCCGTCTAATGGTTGAAGAATATACTGTTTCTGTGGGTGACGAATTACAGCCTCATGAAACGATGATTGTTCAATGTTATTTTAACACCTTTCATGATGGCCATTAAGATGTCCCTATATTTATATATGATATATATTATATTTATGTCCTCTTAATCCTTCTGTATTTTTATATTTAAAACACACCTTTATGATTTTCATGTTATGGAAACGCCATAATTTCATATGAGGAAGTGTGGACAACCGCCCCCTCAAGTGATGTGACTCGTTCATTCCAAACATGGAATTTATAAATAATGTAAATAATGAACTAATTCTACCTATATAACATATATATTATACTGTAATTATATTATATCTATGTCTACTTTAGTTTTAAAGTCCATTAATATGACAAAAAGAAAGAAAGTAGTGTTCATGCGTACGTACGGCCTACCGTCTCCATGAATGGTACGTTTCATTTATTATCTCCAAAATTTATGGAATATTATTAAATACACATATACTGGATATATATTATATTTAAATCATGAACACCATTCCAGAGATTATGTACTTATAACTACATGGACAATTCCCTTCAAGCCAGTTTATTTTTGACTCACATACTGAACATAGAAAAAACGTATGATATGAACTCACATTATTAACTAATTATTATAACATGAGAATATGTGATATTAATTGAATAATAAAATTTAATTGAAGTCTTTATGCAATTATAAATTGAACAAATTTTATTATTCAGGAATATAAAGAAACGAACAAGACAAGTCGGTCATGAGGTAAGGGGATTTCCTATCTCACTTTTAATTATGTGAGATTTCCATTGTTCACCAATTATTTAATGAATGTGGTGTATTGTGTAATTCCATTTGATATATATTATCATTATTCTGTTTATATTAAAGGTATTATGTGATTAATTTGGTTCTTATTATCTTTTGGACATATGAATCAATTTATTACAACGAGGTAAAGAGTTTTTATCTCACTGTTTATTCCCATGAGATTCTGGCTATATTTTTCACTATCACCATTGAGTGGTGTATATACGGCCCATTATTCTACTCTTTGTGTAATATACATTCGTTTATGGTTATTTACATCAACATTGTATAGTCCTTCTTTCATGGTGTGTACATTTTGAAAGTTACCTAAATCGGTAAGGGAACCTTTCACCATCATCTTATTAAAAGACTTCATTTTGTTTGGTCTTTTAATTTATATCTTATTAATGTTAGGATTTGTTATTATATGTCCTTATTGCAATAAATTTTATGTCCATGTGATGATATAACCTTTTTATCTCTCATCAACTCATTTTGTGAATTTTAATGTGACATAGTAAGGCTGTCAAATTTCTGTAAGGGAATTTCATAACCCAATTTTAATTCTTTGGGATAAACCTATACTTCATGATTTTGTCATAATATGAATAAGTGTGGATGACCTATGATTTTTTTACACATAATATCCCCTTATATTGGGTGTATTTATATTTTTCACACATAATTATGTAATTGATTTATCCTTAATCTAAGGATACCGTCTTTGTACAAGACTTCATCTTAATATCCTTTCGTTGAGGTATACATTGATTTATATATGACCTGATTTTATTAGTTGTATATTAAAACCTATTTACTTTTAATTTCATTAAAAAGGAATCTTTTTACATAAAGGATTTTACTAAAGGAAAAAAGGAATGTTTTTTGTCTTAAGTATGCGGAGACAACGACTTCTCTACCACCGTGACCATTATTTGAGTTTCGGCTTCCTCTACAAGCCATAACTTTTTTAAATGAAAAATAAAAACCATGTTTTACATTTCTTTTATTTTGGCATTGAAAATTGTTAAGATAATTTTTTGATTATATCAATGTGTTGAATTTATATCTTGTTATTGAAATATTGAAATGTTATGTTTCTTTTATGCATGTTTTATGTGATACGATTATGTTATGGTTGTTGGTCATTGTTTATGATGTTGGGTGGTAACATGAAAAACTAAGGGTGGGTGAGCTTGATATAGATCTCAAATTCATTAGGTAATGAGAAGGAGTTAAACGATAAGGTTTCTTCGAAGATATTAATGGAATATACTGTGATGGGTATTCCAAACGTAACCATCAGGGTTACTCCCTACGTAAGGATGTCATGAATGCTTCTAGATACCTTTATGTCTTATGATTTCTTTGAGTTATTCATAAATATTATGATTTCATGAGGTATGCTAAAAATATTATGTTATGTATATATTTATGATCTAATGTTTTCTTTCTTTGTGTATCCCTTACTGAGCTTTTTATGCTCATCCCATGTTTTTGAAATTTTTTTCACATGACATAAAGTGGAATTGGGTAAAGTATGGAATCAAGGAAATGTGATGATGTCTAAAACATGGAACTAGACATGACTCTTTTTTTCAAGAGTTTTTATTTTTTAAAAAAAATGGAAACTAAGTAGATGTGTCTATTTTGTAATCAGTGAGATACAATAGTTATGTCCTAATTCTCTAAAACTCAAAACCTGAAAAGATCCTGAATGTGAATTATCCATTTAATTCATGATTATGTAATGTTTTAAGGCCGGGTCTTTATAGTTAGTATCAATGGTCGGTTAAGATAACTTTAGAGGTTTGTGTATTCTTTAAGAACTAGTGACATTACCATAATGGTTAGGATTTTAGAAAGAGTCATGGTTATTTTTATAATGTGAATGAGTTTAAGATAACATGAATAAGTATATCATATTATTTAACCTCCTTATAAGATATAATATGATGATTTTACTAACATACTCACACTGTCCTTTTTTTAATAAATGGATGGATCTAGAAGGCAACAAAGTAACAATGGATGTGAAGAAAACTGTGATGGTTTTCTGAATGAGAAACTGAATGATATGGGAGATGCAATGAAAAATCTTGTGGTTATTCTCAAACAACTATATAGAGTCATTATTTAACACTTTAACCTTTGTGATGTTAATACGGTATCATATATGTGAGAAAAAATCCCTACAAATGTTTAGGTAATAATCATAAATGTAAGAATGTTCAAAAACCTATGTGTCAAAGATGTGGAAACAAACACCTAGGAAAATGTTTCAAAGGGACAAGAAGATTCTATATATGTGGAAATGAAGGTCATAACGCAAGATCCTTCTATAGAAAAAGGAAGCATCTAGTTGACTCTAGGAAAGGAAAAAAAGTCTTTTCCGAGGGATCAGTTGAATGTTTTATATGGGGTGTACATGGTCATTATGAAAACACATGTCCTACGAAGTTGTTTCAGGAATGTGATCACCAGGATCGTAAAAATATTTGTTTACCAATACCTAATTCCATTCTGATTGAGGCTGAAGAAACTGACAATGACCAATGAAAGGTATGAATTATTTTTTAACATATGTTTTCCTTTTATTGAAATCTTAGGATATGATTCATGATTTTGATTGTATGGAATAATTAATTCAGGATAAGTTAGAAAGGAATGGATAATGGATCATGAAGAATGTCTAATGAGTAAGAAGCCAACAAATGAGGGATTCAAGAGCTATAGTAGATTTTAGGATGGTGAAATTCTTAAAAGTATTAAGGCTCTTTTGATGATGGGATTACATTAGAATAATTTTTATAGTATATATAACCCTGATATTTGATACATGAAAATTTTATTTAGGGAATAATTATCTTTTCTTTTGTGGATATTTTTATAAAGAACCATTTGGGTTTATATGATCCTTGAATTTGAGGCAATTACCGGATAATACATTTTGGGTTGAAAAACGAAAGTTATTAGATAACCTTTGTGGTTAAAAATGTTTGGATTATTTTTGATTAATTTATCCCTTTTTGGGGATTGTTATAAAATTATATAGTTTTCTAAAAAAGGTACAACATGTAGACCATGTGACAACCCATCATGTCAGATGAAACCACAGGAATCAAACCCACAACCAAAGTGCGACTGGTATATATCGCCTACCACTGGGCTACGTGATATCCCTCATTAGTATGATTTATTCTTTTTATTTAGACGATTTTATGAATCAATAATATGTTTATTTTGGGTTATCTATGGAAATGATTAACCTATCATAGAGGATATGTGATTAGGTTAATTACTTTTTTATAATAGACTTAAGAGTAACTGATGTTATTTAGAGATGAATGTTAAGATTTATCTTGGGAGACTATATGATTAAATACTTCTGAGATTTGGTTTTAAATCATATTTTGGATTACTTTGAAGAATTTTATGGATATAATTTTATTGAATAGTCTTTGATGAACATTGTGTTTTTTTGGAAAATCATTGTAGATTAAGAATAGTTTTTATTCTTGGGAAAGATTATCCTTTTTGGGGATTATCTGATTTTGTACTAACCATTTTGGTTTCTTTTAAGGTCTAATGACATGTGAAATATATAGTTCATCTTTTATAGATTATTTTATTCTATCAATGTTGAGTTTATCACTCTTAATGTGAACAAATCATCTTGAATACTCATCGTTTGGAGAAAATATGAGTTGGTGTTAGAAATATAGTAAAAGATGATAGTCTAAATGAAAAGTGAGTATCTTTACTTATGTTTTAGTTAAGCTCATAAATAAATTCCTTAATGAAATTTAACATAAAACAAAAATTATTTCTATTAACTTTTCCTACTATGGAATCAAATACTGTTTAACCTATCACAAGTTTGTGATTTTCTGGTGGTTAACTTTCTCCTAAACATATTTCTATCACTCTCCATCAGAACATGATGGTTTATTTTCTCCTCCATATCCATGTTTTCATGGAATCATAGTATGGGTTGTTTTAGGTGACCATTGTACTTATTTTTATTTCTTTTAGAGTGATAATTTTATTTTCTCCATTTCTAATGTGGGGCTTTCAATAAAGATTCAGAGCCTAATTTTAAAATTGTGAGGACGCAATTCCCAAAAGGGGGGAAGGATGTAACATCCCAGGTAAATAATGAATATGAAATTTTCATATATATTAATATTTTTGAATAAAATATTAATATTACTTTAAAGGGGATGCTATGTTCGATGGCGTACCCAATAAGCAACAACATGTTTCTTTGAAATTTTACTCTGCACACTAATAATATAATATTATTATTTCAAATGGTAGTTAATCCCAAGACATTTTAATGGATTTAATGAACCTAACTAACTAAAAATGGTTATATATGTTTGTTAAATATTTTAACAATTACCCAATAAATGATAGAGGCTTAAAATGCGAATGAATCCAATTTTAAGCATAAATATTCTAATATTCAGTAAAAGGTAGATTAACAACCTTTTGAGGGAGAACCCTTTTAAAAAAAACTTTTTTTAAATTTTATATGTTATTTTTGAAAAAATAAAATCCTTCTTTAGAATGAGGACATCAATGTTTACTTTTTGTAGATTCTTGTTATCTTTCCGATAATGGCCATTGTTTAATGAATTGTGAAAATGCAGTATTTTAATTCAAAACCTCCTTTTAAAATAATTTATTTATATTGATAGATTATTGTTTTAATTTTTTTTAAAGTGTAATTAGAATATATTTTTACCATTTAATTCAATAGTGGTTATTGGAATTAATTTCAATTTTAAATTGGATATAAACAAGTGTCAATCTTTTGATAGATAATGTTTCTTAAAAACACATTTTTTGTTTTGATAGTAGGAAATAATTATAAAATTAATTAATGTAACTTATATGTATTGAATTTGGTAAAATATAAAACATTTTTTAAACTGGAATATCAAATTTACTTTGGATAAATTTTTAGTATTTTTCTTACAAATGTTCATTTTTAATGAATAGTGAAAAATACTACATTTTACATCAAACATTCTTTTTCATCTAATTTAATTATATAGTTATATTGTCCATTTAATTGGGTTTAATGTATAATTGAATTATATTTTTATCACTTAATAAAAATTTTTCCATTGGAAGTAATTTCACTTTTCAATCGAATGTAAAAACAAGTCAATATTTTGATAAATTATACTTCTTAAAATCCCATCTTTGGGTGTGACAATGAGAATTATTTTTAAATTAATTACAGACATTTGTGTGTTTTTAATTTGGAAAAATTGTTTCCATATTTATAATTAGAAAGTCCAAATTATTTAATTAATACTCTTTTGTTTTTGGACATTATGAATAGTAATGTCAGTAATTATCTTTAATTATCGTGATTAATTAGTAATAGGGTAGTTAAGGGTAATAAAATAATATCATAATAATATAAAATGACCCCACATGTGTCCAAATCCTTTGTTTGAGTCATGTATGACCATGGTATTCTTTTTACCAGGCTTGAGGGCCCATGGAGCCACATGGGTGTGGTAGTGACATTTATGACATTATTTTTTAAAAAAGAAGAAAAATAAAACAATGGTTTATATATCCTCGGTAAAATAATTTTAATTTTGTTTACATAAATTAACACTTAGACTATAAATAGTAATTGGAATGCAAAAAATCATTCCTACATCATGATATTTTTTTATAATTTTAAGACATTAGATAAATAAATTTATTTATGACACCATGATGATGCAGTTATTACCTCATTAATGAATGATTTAAATAAAATTAAAAGATATGGTAAAATCTAAAACATAAACTTGTAGGAAATCTATTGCATTGGTGGATTTAGAACTCTTATCACCTTATACTCAAAATATATCATTGTGGGACCTTTAAAATCCGAAAATCATTTTGTAATAAAGTAACATTTCAAGACATTCCAAAACTGACCCTCCTTCTAATAAAATGCTCCCACCTCTACCCCCTTACCCACATCTCTCAATCCCTTGGATAGTAAACCCTCTACTCATATTATCTCTCCATATCCCTCTATTATTCCTAGAAGCCTCACATTGTGAATAAGTCTTTCCAATAAATCCATTGGCTCAAGTCAAAAAGAGTTACCCAATTTAGAAGTAATGTATTCTCTTGAGTTTCTTTCTTTTATTTTCCCTCTTCACTCACCACTATCTACTTATTATTTGATCCCATAATAACACCAATATACTAAATATTATAGGATTTTTTATTATAAGGATTATACCTACACATACACACACCTCCGTCTAATGGTTAAAGAACATATTGTTTCAGTGGGTGGTGAATTACTACCTCATGAAACGATGATTGTTCCATATTCTTTTAACACCATTCATGAAGGCCATTAAGATGTCTCTATATTTAAATATAATATATATTATATTTATGTCCTCTAAATTATTCTATATGTTTATATTTAAAAAAATACCTTTATGCTTTGCATGTTATGAAAATTTGATAATTTCATATGAGAAAGTGTGGACAACCGCCCCCTCAAGTGATGTGATTCGTTCATGCCAAACATGGAATTTTTAAAGAATGAAGTTAATTAAATTATTTTACCTTTATAACAATTAAATTATACTATAATTATATTATATCTATGTCTAATTTAGTTTTAAAGTCCATTAATATGACAAAAAAATGAAAGTAGTGTTCATGCGTACGTACGGCCTACCGTCTCCATGAACGGTACATTTAATTTCATATCTCCAAACATTATGGAATAATATTAAATACATATATAACGGATATATATAATATTTAAATCATGAACACCACTCCACAGAAGATGTACTTATAACTACATGGACAATTCTCTTCAAGCAAGTTCATTGTTGACTCATGTACCAAACATCGACAAAACATATACAATGATGTTTCATTATTAACTAATTATTATAACATGATAATATCTGATATGAATTGAATAATAAAATTTAAAGGATGTCCTTAAGAAATTATAAATTTACCAATGTTAATTATTTAGGAATATAAAGGAACGAACCAGACAAGTCAGACTTGAGGTAAAGGGGATTTCTTATCTCAGATTTAATTCATTGATATTTATATTGTTCGCCAAATATTTATTTCATGTGGTGTATTGTGTACTTCCATTTGATATATATTATCATGATTCTCTTTATATTCACGGGATTATATGATTCATTTGGTTCTTATTATATTTTGGACATATGAATCGATTTATTAAAATGAGTTAAGGGGTGTTTATCTCACTATTTATTCCCGTGAGATTCATGCTATATTTGTCACTGTCACCTTTGAGTGGTGTATGTACTTCCTATTATTCTAATCTTTGTCTAAAATAATTATGTTTATGGTTATTTAAATAAACATTGAATATTCCTTATTTCATGGGGTGTACGTTTCGAAAGTTGCCCAAATCGGTAAGGGAACCTTTCACCCTCCTCTTTTTAAATGACTTATTTTTGTCAGGTCTTATAATTTACATATTCTTAATGTTGGGATATGTTATTATATATCCTTATTGCTGTGAATTTTATGTCCAAGTGTTGAGATACACTTTTTATCTCTCATCAACTCATTTTATTAATTTTAAAGTGACACCGTTAGGCTGTCGAATCTCTGTAGGGGAACTTCTTAACCCAATTTCAATTCATTGGGTTAAACCCTTAATTCTTGATTATGTCGTACTATGAATATGTGTGGATGAAATCTAATTAGTTTACACTTAATATCCACTTATATTGGTTGTATTTATATTGGTCACACATAATTATGTAATTGATTTATCCTTAATCTAAGGATATCGTCTTTGTACGAGACTTCGTCGCAATCTCCTTTCATTGAGGAAATATTTGATTTATATACAACCTTCTTTTATTAGTTCTATAATAAACCCTTTTGACTTTTAATTTCATTAAAATGTAACTTTTTTACACGAATTTTTTTACTAAAAGACAAAAGGAATGTTTTTTGTCTAACGTATGCGGCGACAACAACTTCCCTGCCGTCGTGACAATTATTTGAGTTTCAGATTCCTCTACAATCCATAAAATTTTTCAAACTGAAAAATAAGTACCATGTTTTACATTTCTTTTATTTTGGTATTGAAAATGGCTTTGATAATTTTTTGATTATATCAATGTGTTGCATTGATATCTTGTGATTGAAATTTGGAAATGCTATGTTTCCTTTATGCAGGTTTTATGTGATACAATTATGTTATGCGTCTTGGAAATTATTTATAAAGAGTGGTTGTTCAGTGATAAACTAAGGGTGGGTGAGCTCGGGATATCTCTCCAATGCATTGGGTAATGCTATGGAGTTAAACGCTAAGGTTTCTCTGAAGAGATTTAAGAAATATAATTTGATGGGTATTCCAAACGTAACCATGAGGGTTCTCCCTACGTAAGGATGTTATGAATGCCTCATGTTACCTTTATGTATTATGATTTCTATGATTTATTCATAAATCTTATGATTTCATGAGGTATGTAAAAAATCTTATGTAATGTGTATATTGATGATCTAATATTTTATTTCTTTGTGTATCCCTTACTGAGGTTTTTATGCTCATCCCATGTTTTTGAAATGTTTTTCACAGGACATGATGTGGAATATGGTCATGGATGGGATCAAGGAAATGTCATGCTGTCTAAAACATGGAACTACACATGACTCTATTGTTCTTGAGTTTTTATTTTGTGACAAAAATGAAACTGAGTAGATGTGTCT
Source organism: Viscum album (assembly GCA_963277665.1). Classification (NCBI taxonomy): domain Eukaryota; kingdom Viridiplantae; phylum Streptophyta; class Magnoliopsida; order Santalales; family Viscaceae; genus Viscum; species Viscum album. The sequence continues at coordinate 694,699,342 of OY728161.1, forward strand.
ACTTTGTAATCATTGAGATGTAATAGTTATGTACAAATTCTCATAAACTATAAACCTGAAAAGATCATCAATGTGAAGTATTCATTTAATTCATGATTGTTTAATTTTCTAAGGCTGGGTCCTTACACCAAAACTAGAAATACATAATTTTTAATGGTAATTAATTAACATTATACAAAATTCCCATTTTTTAATAAATTTATACACATGTGAGGAAAATAATGATGCATAATCATTGCATTAATCTCTACCCCTCAAGGAGTGACACTTATCTTAACATGTTCAATAGACATGAAGGTCCTTATGTTAAATCATATGGGGGGACTAAAATCATGTGTCCGGGAAATTATACCTTTCTTATATCACATGATAAGTCCAACTGTTCTTATTTATTCCAAAACCCATCATATACTAACTCATTACAATATATAAAAAATAAATTATATCTCATCAACCATCTAAAATATGAAAATATCGTGACCTCTTATCTACTAGTACCCTTCCAAAATTCGAAGTGAATATGCATACTACCCCCTAATCTTACGAGCAATAGTCCATAGTTTAGTGACCAATATTGAGTGCATATAATGAAAAAATGGGATGAATTACCCTTAATATAAAAATTTAAGGATAATAGATATGGTCTACTAAGAAAAACATTTACATTGGTAAATAAACAATCAGATTATGAAAATGTAATTTCATAAAATGAATAAAAATCCATGAAATATCATGAAAATCATAGGCACCAACAAGGAATCATTGAAAACTCCTCAATAAACTCTAATTATAGTAATACCTATCTTAATCACTAACCATAAACCATAGTCCCAAAACACAATTTAAATATATATGGGGATGGAATAAAAGCCAACATAGTAGGATTATCTTAGAAACATCTCATGAAAATTTGAAAGAATGGTGCCAAAGCCAGTGAATAAATAAATGAAACTATCCCATTACAAAAAAATTAGAAAAACTACATCCCATATTTTCAAAATAATTTTCAACAAGTAATTGAAAAAATTAACAATTATATATAAAAATACATGAATAATAAATATACCCACATACACTTCACCGAGATTTGTCACTTAAATGGGTCAACTCTAATTACCCTATGCTAAAATTTGTTCTTAAAGTCAATTTGAACTCTGGTAAACAGCATAAAAACATATCATCATCATATCCTACAACCTATGAACGCATAGCGCATCCATATTTCATTTCATCAATAACCATGTATTATGTCAAAAAAGATATCATAGTCTATGTATCATGTATTATTCCTTAATTCGTTATATCCAATGACTATACACCAGTTGTAACTCAAATAAAAAAAATTCAGAATACATGTATGTTTTATAAAATCTAGGTACTAAAAATCACACAATCATGTATGGTAAAAGTAAGAGACATCATATTGTTTCTCGACATGTATCATATTATTGGATCCATTAGATCCTTGATATGACTACACGTCGCGTTACATATGAAGGGAAAGTGAGAATGTTGGAGAAGTTAATTATATGCACCCATAAAAAGCTAGACTCTAGGGAAAACACTCAAAACCACAAAAAACAATGGATGCAAACATCCCAAAAGAATCATAAGGAGGATCCCATAAAATTTTAAAATTTAATTAATATTATATCAAACAACTATACCAAGGGAAACATCCACATATTGACTCAAACTACAGCTACAAACCCACATGAAACTTGACTCTCACTTCTAAGGACTAGAGATGTATACTCCCCAAAAGAATAAAAATTCGAAAATAAATCATGAATCCATTCATTAAATAATTCATATATTTACCCATCACTTATTACCCCCATCACCAATTAATATTTTATAAATTTATTTCATAATAATCTAATATAATATTAAAATTCAAATTTCAATTATTGATATCCATTCCATTCTCATATTGCATTGATCCAACCAACCCATGGTTCTTATTTCACATACAGAAATATATTGGTTACATTATCAATAATCATTCTATGTGTTCTTTAAAACTCATTTACCATTCTATAACAATGGTATTGTAGGATGAAGAATGAAATACCACAAGTAAGATGCACATGTAGTGCATAAGAAAAACACGATATACACCTATATGTCACAAACAATTTCCATCAAGGAAACTAACAACGAAGAAGAAGAAATTAGTCCAATATAAATATTTATATCTATAAATACATACTAAACAATCAATAAACATCCAAAACATAGCCATATAGTAATAGGTAGGGTCCACTCTCAACTTTCACTATCCATCCTCATAATACCAAACCCTACAGATTAATCTTTTAAAAGGATATACAATACCAGAGAATGTATACATAAAAAAAATGTATTTTTAACACAACCAAATCAATAATAAAATAATTATATAACATCAAGTGCAGAAGATTAGTAAAGAGGGAATAACATCATGGTTAGAATAGAAAATAGCCCAAAACAATTCATTTTTGGAAAAATCATTTTTCACTACACAATCGAGTTAACTAGTTCATTATGAACAAGTTTTAGAAATAAGGAACACAAAATCAAAAAAAATATTGGAATCAACCCTAATACGAATAAAGTAATATTATCATGAATAGCATATTTCATAGAAGAATAATAACTTATGTTATAAGACTCATTAATTATCCAACTTATCCAGCAATATTTTAATTTTTTATCCATTTTCAATTATATCATCCATTATAATGAATAGTTAGGATCACAACAATAATTTGAACATTATCTAAAAAATTTTAGGAGACATCTAATCCTAGAAGAAATGACATGTGATCACTAAATCTCATTAAAAATTTCATTCTTCCTTACAATATGAATTATTATCTTCAATTGGTTGATTCCACCATTAACCAATGAATATATGGAATTTTTAACCCCACACCCCCCACATTCAAATAAAATATAGACATGTTAAGAATCATCTACCTCAAACAATGCTTTGAGGAAAACTACACAGACACAACACAGAGAAGAGACTGTCTTGAGGTCTGAATCCCATGAAAAAAATCCCGACAATATTGAACACAACCAAACAATTAGCTACTCACTAAAGAATCACCAAAATGAACTAATACCATATAAAAATATACATCTAGTAAAAACATATAAGAAACTATAAGGAAAATTGGAAATAACTCCCCTATGATGGAAAATGTTTTTACCATACAAATACAATGATTAAAAGTCCTCAAGGTGGGATCCAAATTTGACAATAGAAAAACAATGATCATAGGTAGTTTTTTTAGAAAACAAAGGGATATATTATAAATAAAGTATACAATTAAATTTAAACATTTTGGAGTTATTAATAGTAAAAATATAACATGCCATTTCTATATTATTATTTTTTTTAAAAATACATATTCATAGAATGACATGCCATTACCACAACATGATTGATCAATATCCACCTAAGAGATATAATTAATTCCATGAATACATATAATATTACCACATTCAAACATAGTAAAATAATATAATACAATTTAATTTTAGAAGGGTCATTCTATGACGCATACAATCATCCCATGAAATCACATGAGATCGAAGAACCTTGAAATAAACCTCGATTATATGTTCCACAATGAACAAGGATACATAGTGAAGCCCAAATATAAAAAAATATAATTTTCCATGAACACAACACTCTCAGAAATAACACTAAAATGTTTTTATACACCATATAATAACACAATCAATTCTATCCATTTGAAAATTGCGTCGCGATAATAAATTCCTCCCCATGATCTACCCTATCACCATAAAATTCATCTACAATACCAATTTTTCTTTCTTAAGACTCACCTAAGACCTCTAATAAAAAAAATGAAATTTAATATCTAGGTATTTTTTAACTATTACATTCCAAGAATAAGAAAATGTTTAACACATAAACACTGAACACGTCCTCAATAACCTAAATAGTTCACTCAGCCTGATCATTAATCTAAGGATAAGACAATGTACTCATCCATTATTAGCCCCAAAATCCCTCAGAAATACCCACAAATAGGACAAAAATTAGGAATCTATATTGTACAATATCATTATGGGTATCTTATTAATTTAGATTATATCCTCTATATGAAGGCACTCTATTCTCTCCACTGAACTCTGATCCTAGAAAGCAAGAAACTGGGCCAAAAAATATATCTAGATGATAATAGTTTTGATAGTGATACAAAAACTTATAGATTCTAGAAGATTTATCATAAAATTCATAAATATATTATCCCACTTATACTATGTTACCATAAGGACATGACCTAAATCCCTATCAATTGGTTCTCATTCTTCACTGTTGATAGGTGAGGAATCAAGAAAACAATGGATCAATAATCTATTTCATACTTGTCAACCAAAATTATAATGTATGGTCTTATTACATATATGATACAATAGAGTGTACTGTTAATGGGGAATTATGAAAATTCCTCAAAACATATTTACATAGTGTGACCAAGACTACCTTATGTTCTCAAAAGAGGATGGAATACTCCCCACCTCAGGAAATTCATCTCGTGCATCACATGTGATTCTTTAATCGTGAAACACCTAAAATTTAACATTACCATAATGATATGAACATATATTCAAAATAATAAGGGGTATGTTCTTGATATTATAGGTATTTTATTCCTCCCTCACACACTAAAAACAAACCAAAAGATGCAAAATTCAGAAATTCTAATCCTAGTAATCATGAATGTGACTTCATCCTAAGTGAATATTCTACTATGTTTCCATTTCCAAAATAAAATAATTTATAAAAGTAATATCTCTACAGGAACTCTAAATATTTTATAACTCTTTGGTTAATATTTCTTTATGTAAATATATACATAAGACTCTAATGGTATGTGTAGACCCCAAGCTGATCACCAAGAAGGTTTTGCCTTAATATTTATATGGTAAACACTACTTCTTCCAACACTAAGATATGGTTTTTATAATTATACTCATGGGGTCATAGATACATGTATCTATAACAAATTGAATCAACTTTACACATAAACCCACATTTGATCATCGATCCATAGGCATTATAGTTGAATTCATTCTTAATTACCACCTTTGGAAGTCTCATAATAGGATCCCTAGTCAATATATACCTCAATACTAAAAATTCTCTCTAGCATTATTAAGAACAAAAAATATATATGGGACCTTTATTCTAGTCTAGTTGATAGAGGTAAGATCCTTAAAAATTAATCCATGAACCTATGGTAATACCCATCCAACCCTAGTAAACTTTGTAGCAAATAAATTATTTTCTGTGTCTCATAAGCTAGTGAAAACATATTCTTCATCGGCTATTGAGATACTATAAATTTTTAGCTAACATGACCATGGAAGTGAACCCCTTGAATTTAGAACTGGAATTATTAGATATTTCCATAAAACTGATGATATTGAAGTAAGTCCAAAACAATCCTTAGGTTATTATAATTTTTTTACCTTTAATTGTGAGTAAACGAATATATCATTAGTGAAGAATATTAAAACCCAATCTCGGAGAGGCTTTATTATATGTTTCATGATTGCCATGAAAAATTATGGGATGTTATACATTTTAAATGGAGTCATGAAGAAATCATAATTCCAATAGTGACATTAAAACACCTAATTCTATATATCCTACCCACAAACCCATAGTTATTTATACCCAATCCTCATATATATCTTATCAAAACAATTATGTCATTTCAAATGGTTGATAAGGACATTAATGCTCGAAATATATTATTTTTTCTTAACTATTACTTTGTTTTGATGGTGTTTTTGAATAATATATTTCAATATCCAATCATCATTCAAAGTGAACAACACAAGTGATGTTGAAAGAGATAGATTCGGTATGGTTAAAAAATCCCCGAAAAGTCCTCTAATTAACATCTAAACATTGAAATCCCAGCTTAGGGTATTAAAAAATCCAAAAAATATATTTATGCATCCATAGGGTGTATTATATTACAACTTTTAACCTCCCATCGAGAAGGTAATATTGGTATGTCTAGGACGAAGACTTCTAGGAATTCCTCCTCTACAGTAGGAAACTGATCATATTAATTGTACGTGACAGTAAGGGTCAGACATGCTTACTGGTTTGTGATATTATAATGATTCACATGAAGTATCCATATTAATATCATTAGAAAATCCATGTTTCTTATGATGGAAAACCTCAACCATTATACACAATGACACCTCACTCTCAAATGTATAAAATTGATCTTGGTATCAACAATAGATAGTGAGTCCATACAAAGGATGAAATCAAATGGATTCATAACATCCATAAGAATATCCATTCAGAACATCTCACCACTGATCAAAATTTAACATATCGAACAAATGATCATGGTCATGATATTAGTATCAATATGAGTATCCATATACATGGGATGAGATAGATTCTCTATTAGAACCTCAATATCAAAAAAGGGATATATTAATGAATGAATGTCTCACAACTGAGTCTATGTGTATAGATTTCATAGTTAAAAATATATACATCGTAAATAAAACTATATCTACCTCTTTTAGGTCAAAACACTAAACTTACTACAACTGAAATTTCCCTTATTTTGCATCACTCTAAGCTAAGCATGGCCCCCAAGGGGGTGGAAGGGGATGAGGTGGGTCATAATTCTAAACTCCTAAAAATTATCTTCCTAGATAAATAGTAGATCCTCTATCAGAACGTCCTTCCTGAGGGATGACTTGACTAACTTTGGGAGATCCTTAGTCACATAACTACATATAATGTAGGGGTACATCAACTTTTTGACCATCCTATACTACTTGATGGGTCGGGCTTTCATGTTCTATTTGACTCAGACCTTCATAGCTAAACCAATGCATATCTCCCAGATTAATAGATCCCCTTTATGAGTCATATGTTATCTATCCTATAGTCAGAGTATAATACCACAAAATCATATAGTTTCATGATCACAAATCTCATCATTGTCTATCCACAACTAAATACCTCACCCCACGATTCCCACTACCTGCGCTAGGTATCATCCACTTCTCCACTAAAAAATCTATATTACACAAAATTTTACACTAGAACCCCCACATATTTTGGAATTAATTAAGGAGATAAACAATACAGATATCTGTATTGAGGTATTTTGAAACTTCTTTTCACAGATGAATCCATCGTGAAACATATAAATTAATTATTGTGTGATATCTATTACTGTCAAACCATACCCTATAACATTCATATAATCATATTGAAACTGTAGAAGCTCCATAATACCCACAACACACAATGTTAGTTGATAATATTTTTCATGAAAGGGTATAAAAATCTTTCTAGGGGAGTTCCACCTTAATCAAGAGTCTAGGTGATCAAATACCATAAATAAGTCCTCAAAACTTGGATAAGGTATGATATTAGTACCACCATTCGGTTTAATGGATCATAAAAGATAATGAATACTTAATCCATGAGCTGAATCAAGTCCTTATCCACTTGTGGGTAAGTCTCACACCAAAAGATGGAGGTATTATACCTCTAAAAATTATAAAATATACGTAACCAACTTGTATATACACCCTAAACCATAAGAATAATTTACTAATTTCAATGGATGGAGACATCCGACTAAACCACAGAATGTTGGGCTGCATGTGGATCAATGGATTTTTTCAACAATATCTTTCTATCTATAGGAAACAACTTGTAAATAATATCATGAATGAAGGATTCATTGCTAAACTAATCATCATCATGAGCTAGCCCAAGAATCTGAGTTGGCAGTCCGTGCAATGGAATACATTAATGAAACAAGATGAACCATAGTCAGAAGTGTATATATGGGGTCACGACACAAAAAGGACATCAATGAACAATAACAGAATACTATAGGATGTATGTACCATTTTTTCCCACAACTGTTGTATCGTAGATTCGGGTAAACTGATGGGTTATTAGTGTCCTAGTGCATCGATATGTTGGTTATCACACCATCATTGATTTTATTCTCTTGATTATTCAATGTAATATATTACAATACAATTTACCTAAATTATCATTCAAATCCTCTGAATAATACTAACACTAAAATCATTCCCTAGGGAAACAAAATTTGACAATGCTTTAACAAGACTTGAATGAAAAAGACCCATCCCATGTAGTAATAAGTTGAGTGTAACTACCCAATTCTTCCTTAAATAGGCTAGGGGATAATGAAAGGGACCAAGTAGTAATAACACTCAAATGGATGGACTCTATTTAATGTATCAATACTAATTATACCCCCCATACGTGCCACAATAATGAAAGGTAACAACTGAATGAACTAATAAATTAGGTAAATTAATGAAACAAAATCATAGATAAATAGTTTGTTAATAATACATAAATCAGTATTTAAATAGTAGAATATATTCCCAATTGAAATGGAAACATAATCATAAAAATTATAGGAGGTACTGTTGGAGTTGGTGTCCTAGAACCAACTAATTTTTTCTTTATTCATTATAAATACCTTATCTCATCTTAATTGTTATTCTATGTGACAATGCATTTGATAATGTTTTAAGGGTATCTATTTAATTAAAGGGTCATATTGGGTCCCTACTATGATGAGATCCCGGAAATTCCATAACGATGTTCTTGAATAAATGTTCAATAGAAAGATGATGTTATTTGAGGAAACAAATAAAACATTCCATTAGGGGCGAGGACTCATAAAACTTTGACACACCTTATCATGGTGTGTTCCCTTGGTAATATCTAGGAGGATATTATGAGAATGAGACATTCTAGTAGGAAATCCACATTTCACAGTATCATTGGATGTTCCTATCTGTAGACATGTGTATTGGTCCTTAGACTTTAAGATTATTATTAAAGGGTATTACAACACACACATTTCGATGTATTCATGAAAAATATGATGAAACATTGTTCACAGCGAGGTAGGATACGTTGGGTGGAACACGAGTGATACTATATTAATAGATAATACGAGAAAGGATTTGTCCCTTCTGTTCCATAATAGAAGTAGATTGCACTGGCCCTTTGATGGAATTGATATAGCCTAAATACATTCATGGCTATAGTGAGGAATGGGAATGTTCAATTATAGAATGTCAAAGAAAGAATAATCGAGTACATTGGTAGATGTCACTAGCATGCAGCCTAGTTGATTTGAGATATCGAGAAAAAGGGACTATATTACATGGAAAGTGTTCATAATAGGTGACACGTCATTGCGGTGTTAACTTCATTCCCAATGGGTCCCTTGGCGTGTTGCTAGATTCTAATCTTGTACATTAGGCAATCTCTATCTAATGCCAATGAGAAAGAGGCCTAGAGGGTCACACACTATGTGTGTCCAAGTAACTCAGTTAAATTTTAATTTAACAAGTTAAATAAAGATTATTCCTTATTATTTTTAAATAATTATTTAAGGCTTTCTGATCACATTTATTTCGAAACTAGTTATTTTAGAAAATATATTGTGGGTGAAATAATATATTTATTAGAGAGTAATGTAGTGATATTTATTTTAGAAATAAATAGCCATTATTCAAGGTCTAATAAATGTGGTGTAAGAAATAAAGAAAAATGGAAAAAAATTACATGTCATGTATATTAAATATAAAAGATGTGTATTTTTTTAGAGGAATTTATGAGTAGTAATATTATTTATTTAATTATATAATATTATGTGTAATTCTCTTTTTGTATGTAAGGTAATAATAATAGTCAACTGTTATTATTAGACACAAGGTATTACTATGAATTAAATGAAATGAATAAATTCTTTGGGGTAATTAATACATTTTATTATTCTATGTAATTAAAAACCATGACTATATATTTGTAATTATCCTAGTCATTTATTTTGGGGTTTTTCACAATGGATTTGGAAAATATCTCAAGACAAGAGTGAATTCATTTTCCACCATGAATGCTCTAATGCTACGAGAGAGAGAGATCCACCTCCACCGGATCAAGTCGATCGAAGGAGAACATCATAGAAGAATGCTCTTCTGTGCAAGCACAGAGAGATCCCTTCCGCGATGTCCAAAGATACGTGGAGCACATGTTGATACCCTCTAGAAGAATCCTACATTGGATTCTATGACACAATGACAGATCAAATCAGATCATGACCAGAAACTATAATGAAGAAGGAATTCCATCAGGGAAATTCTTGTCAATTAATTAAATTAATTATAATAAATGTATGATGATCCTACCTATGGTTTAGGGACTCCCCTCTTTCTATTTTTTTCTTCATTCTATTCCAAAGATCCAGCATTTTATAATTGTGTAGGATCTCAGATTGATCATTGTTAATGCTAAAATTAAAGTTGGTAAAGCCCACCAACACGCTTCCGCTACTCCCGAAACCTAAATGTGGTATCAGAGGGATCATATCATTGGTTATAATTTTTTAATTTCTTTATTCATGATGTATGCATTTAATAATTTAGTTGTTTCAATTCAAGTTAATCATTTTTAAAAATCTAAATCTCGAGATGTGTTCCTCCCCTCACGTTTCACATTGAACTTACAGAAACAATTTTTTCTTTTATTTTTGATTAGAATAAAATAATAGATCTCATTTGAAGGTGCCAAAAATTCCCGGTCATACATCACCAGAATACATGGAGTGTATTTTGATGTACATGACGTGTATTCTAGGTTCAATGCATCAGACTGGTCTGCCAAATCAGGACATATGTTGGAGTATTCCTATGTCATAAATGACACCGTTTGTTGACCAGGAACATGTGGCACATAGTTTCCAAATTACACACCCTATGGTCCACTGAACATGGCGTGTAGTCCCTTTTGGGCTAGGGTTGGACCATGTACCCCGTACACGGCTTTCCCGGCTGGAAACTGTGTAACACGGATACTACATGACATGTGTCCCACTGAACACGTTGTGTAATCCAAAAATTTCTACAGTACGACTACATGCCATGTCCCTGGGCGTGTACTATAGATGAATGGTGAACAGAAGTACATTCCGTGTAGTTGGAACTACATGTCGTGTACTAATCGAAATTACGGAGATTTATTAATATTTATTATTTTATTATACAGAACATTGAGACGTGTACCATAGTGCTAGCGTGAAGGTGAGTCCCAACACATGATATGCGTTTTATATATATGTGTGTTTAATTTAACATCTGCATAATGTTAATTTCTACTCCTTGGGTAGTTAAGAATGAGAATTCACCAGGTTTCCTCCAAGGTAAAAGTTACGTACAATGATAATTTTAAATGAATTTATTTTTTTAAAATTATGATGGAAGATAATCTCAAGGAAATTCAAAAAAGTGTTTTAGATAAAAGGATTTATTAATTACTGATAATTAATTGGTTCGAGTATGATTTATCTTAAACAAGAACGATTAAAAAATTGAATGCTAGTTTTATTTATGGATAAATATCGTTGAATGTATGGATGATCGTGATCTATACCAATACCTTTTTATGTGAATGGTTTCGTTTAATTTATTTATTAAAATTAAATTTTTTAGCCTGTGAGCCTTCTCCTCATTAATATGTAGGGCTTGTATGCCCAAGGGTACTTTTATTTAATACCCCATTTTACCCCTAACCAGCATGTGAGATAAAATCATATGTAATTGATGGAGCTCCCATGCTAGAGGAGGTGGATCAAGTTAAGATCCAATATTAAAACAATCCAAGGAGATACAAAGGTGGACATGTGGAAAGTTGTAAACACGAACAAAAAAGGATCATGTTGTTTCTCCCCTATGTCTTGGGGTAGTTTATCAACCAGTATATAAACTAACAAATAGAACAATATAACGATCATACAACTTTTTTGATTTCAGTCAATTTCACGGTTTATTTATTGTGATTGTGTTGTCACAATCACACAATTAATGAATTAAACAAACATGAAAGATGGAAATAATATAAGACTAGATTTTCAGTAAAATATTATCTTTGACATGGTTCATCACTCCAGCATATCCCAATTAATATTAACAAGCATGTAATAAAATATAATAAAATAGAAATTTACGTATAAGTATAAAATCCCTTAATGATATGTTAAGTCGGTATAGCCTTCCATAATATTGGATAGAATCAAACCATAGTTCAATGTTCTTATCCAACCCTAGTTTGGGTGATTTCAATTATTGGGGTATTCTAATTCAATGTTTTTCGGTTGACATGAATTGGTTCGCATCAAGGGTTGACTGTCACAATAGGACATGGTGTGACCTAGAGTCAAAGGATGAGGAAATCCAAAAATAAAAGGATTTCAGGATTGGAGATTCCACTGAACGGATCATGTAACTGCAAGTTAATGTAGTTGGAATTTAGAATTCCTACCTAAAATCCTTCAAGTTGCTTGAAAAACCCTAGTTGGGGTAATAAGATAGGAAATATGAATCATTACCAATAGAATATTTAGGAAACATATTATTCTGAAGTCAATGGTGAGGGTATTTAGATTTTTATAAAATAGTGGAAGACTAATAAGTATTAATTTAATTATTTGTATCAGTTTTATCATAATAACGTACTAAACCTTTTCCCATTTTAATTTGTAGAAATATAACGAAAAATAACTTCAAACATATCCTTGTAAACCATACTCGAGAAGGGAAACCTTCTCACTGGAACCAATTTCTAAGAGTGGCAGAGGAGTTTAGGTGTCATCCTTTGCCACGAGAGGATATTGTATGTGCTTGAAGAAACTATTCCATTTTCCCTTGGAAAAGAGGGCAGTGATGAGGAACAGTCTCACTATATGAAAAACATGGATGATGCGACGAATTTCTAGTGTTTTCTGCTGTTATCCATGTCTAATGAGCTCTTGAAGCAATATGAAAACATGGATGTGTATAGCATGATGTCTCACATTAAGGATATATGTCAAGAGAATGTGAGAAATGAGATATATGAGATCTCAAATTATTTGTTTACAACTATGATTGGGGAGTCTGTGCTAGCTAGGCCTCATGTAGTCAAGATTATTGGCTACATTGAACACCTGGACATCTTAGGGATTATGTTCCTAGATGAGCTGCATACAAATCTCATCCTATCATCACTCCCAAAGACCTTCACTAGATTTATTTTCAACTAAAACATGAGAAACAATTAGAAGGTACTATCAGAACTTTAGCACTTAATTATCTATGTAGATAAGGACACGAGTCATGACAACCCCGTAGTCCTTATGGTGAATAAGAAAAGGAAGGGAAAGGCAATGGGTCCAAATACTTATAATTGGTCTGAAGCCCCCGAGTGTCATCTCTCCCAGATGGCGAAGATCTAGTGGTAGGGTAAGGAACTGGAGGAGTTAAGTTTTTCACATGGCAAGCAATGACACTGTAAGAGGAACTACACCCAATAGCATGGGGATTATAAAGAGGCATTAATTATCAAGTGTAATCATTCCATTTCTACACATTGGGTATTAGATACATCATGTGGGTCTCACATTGGTATTCAAATGTAGGAAGAAAGTAGATTTAGAAATATTTACAGCGGATAGGTTGATCATCGAGCTACCAATGGAACTAGGATGGCTGAATTAGCCATTGGAGATTCCCACCTCTCATTTCCAACTGGGATGATGTTGGTTCTACATAAATGTTATTATGTGCCTAGTGTAACCAAGAACATTATTTCTTTATCTTCTTTGTATATGGATGGATTTATTTTCATGTTTGAAAATAAGGGTTGTCTCTTTTATATAGACAACATATGTTATGGTATGGAGAATTTAAATAATTTTATGTATGTATTAAATTAGGAAAACCAAGTGTTGGCAATCGATAACGAAACAAACTCACATGACTCATACTTCCCCCAGTTGTGGCATCATCGTCTCAGTCAGTTAAAGGAGAAGCGCTTGACAAATCTCTTCCTAGATGGCTATTTATATTATAATGAGCTAAAAACACTTGATATATTTCACACTTGTTTTTAAAAAAATGACGAACGCACCTTTCAGTGGATAGGGTGAAAGGGCCAAAGGGCTTCTAGGATTGGTGCATGCAGTTGTGTGTGGACAATTTACAGTAGAAGCTAAAGGTGGATATTGTTACTTCATTACATTTACTGATGATTTGAGTAGATATGGATATGTCTACTTAATGAGGTATATGTTAGAATATTTTGAAATATTTAAAGAATTCCAGAATGATGTAGAGAATCATCTTGGTAAGGAGATAAACAATATTCGATCAGATTGAGGTGGAGAATATTTGAACCCAGAGTTCATCGATCTTCTACGAGAGTCTAGGATTCTATCTACGCTTACTCCTCCTTATACACTATTTCGAGTGGTGTTAGTGAAAGGAGGAACTGAAACTTATTGGACATGGTGAGGTCGATGATGGTTCATGCAGATCTTCTATTTATACTTTTAGGGATATTCATGACAGATTGCTGGATACACATTAAAATGAGCACCAACCATGAGGGAAAATATAATTCCCTCTGAGTTATGGAATGAAGATAAACCTATTTTCTTTCACACACGTGTATGGGGATGGACAACATATGTTAAGGACATCTTGGGTAACAAACTAGATACCTGGGGCACGAAGTGTATCTTGATAGGATATAAAATGGAAATGAAAGGATATTCTCAATATAACCCTTCATACAAGAAAGTGATTGTCACAAGAAAATCCGTCCTTCTTGAGAGGGAGCACTTCCTCAAAATGGATAGTGGGATCATGATTGACTTTGATGAAGATTATTCTCAAGATAGAAAAGATTTGGTACAGGAAAACGTTCCATAGGTCCCAGTGGATGAGGTTCCAGAAACACAAGTACTCCGTAGGAGCTCAAGCGAGGTAAGGGAACCATAGAGATTTGGTATCTTGGACACCGAGGATGGTGAATCATTATTGTTGGAAAATGATGAACCTCTCTCCTACAAGGAAGTAGAAGAAATCTCAGATGCTACAAGACGTCTAAAAGCAATGAATTCTGAGATGGATTCCATGTTTCTGAACCAAGTCTGGGTTCTGGTTGATGAGCCAATTGATGTAAACTCTATTGGATTAAAATAGATATTTAAGAGAAAAATGGACATTGAAGGTCAATTTAGAACCTATATAGAAAGGCTAGTGGCTAAATGATTTAGAAAATGTCAAGGAATTGACTATGATGAATCCTTCTCACCAGTTTGCGTTTTTTAATCCATAAGAATCATACTTCCTATATCAGTTTACCATGACTATGAGATTTAGAAAATGGATTTCAAAACAACTCTGTTTAATGGAAACCTTCAGGAAAATGACAATATGAAACAACTAGAAGGTTTTGTGACACCAGGTGAAGCCAAACGGGTTTTCAAGTTGCATAAATCCATTTATGTATTATAGCAAACATCCAAGACATGGAATGTTCTATTTGATGAATCCATAATAGAATTTGGTTTCATTTAGAACAAATGTTATCCATGTGTTTATAAATGGTTTAATGGGAATGAAATCATTATCCTAGTAGTATAATTAGAAGACATATTGCTTATTGGATATGATGTACCAGTCTTATAGTCAACTAAGGACTGGTTGAACAAGTGTTTCTCCATGAAGGACTTAGGTGAAGCAACCTATATTCTAGGGTTCAAGATCAATCGTGATAGATCCCAGAGGCTACTTGGACTAAGTCTGTGTACATAAATTGACAAGATACTAAACAGATTTATTATGGAACAATCCAAAAGGGGATTGCTTCCAATGTCACGTGGCTTACACCTTTCTAAGAAAATGTGTCCTCAGAAACAACAAAGAAAAGATAGAATGAGAAAGATCACATACGCTTTGGCTATAGGATCCATCATGTATGATGTGTTATGTACCAGGCTTGAGGGTGCCTATGCACTGAGCATGGTGGGCAGACATCAAGAAGATCCAAGAGAATAGCATTGGACTGCTGTTAAGAATATACTTAAGTATCTGAAAATAACTAAGGATATGTTCCTGGTTTATGGAGGAGACGAGGAGCTTTCCATTAGAGGGTATACTAATACTGGTTTTCAGATATATCAAAACAATCTAGATATGTTTTCTATCACAATGAAGGAGATGTGAGCGAGAAGAGTTCAAAGCATCCATTTGTCACCGATTCTACAGTGGTGTCCATATATATAGTGGCTTCTGATGTAGACAATGAAGACGTCTGCATTTGGGAATCGTCTAGGAGCTTGATGTGGTTCCTAGAAGTAAATATCCTATCACGTTGTATTTTGATAATACTACAGCGGTGGATATTGAAAAAGAACCAAGGTCCATCAACGGAAAAATCACATACTCTGAATGTATCACCTCTTGAGAGATTTATATCAAGGGGTGATGTTGTTGTGAGAAGCGTGTCTGTGGAAGAGAACGTGGAGGATCCCATGAAAAAAGTCTTATCTCAGTAGAAGCAGGAATATCATGTGAGAGCTAGAGGGTTAAAGGTTATTAGAAGTTGGCTCTAGTCCATGTAGGTGTTTGTTGGATATGGGGTCCTAGATCCAACTAATTTGTACATTATTCATTAACAAATACCTTATCACATCTTGATTGTTCTTCGGCATGACAATGCATGTGATAATGTCTTAAGGATAGATATTTCATTAATGAGTCATAGCAGTTCATTGTTATGATGAGAACCCAAAAGGGCCATAACACTATTCTTGAATATATGTTTTATGAGCAGATGCTTTTATTGGAGGGACACAAATAATACTATCCATTAGGTGTAAGGACTCATAAAACACAGAGGCACCTTCTCATACTATGCACCCTTGGTAATATCCAAGAGGATATTATAAGAATGAGACCCGCCAGTTGGAAATCCACATTTCATAAATTCATTGGATGTTACTATCTGAGGACATGTGCATCAGTCCATAGACTTTATGATTATTAATAATGGGTATTATAACTCACGCACATAGATGTATAGACGAAAACTGTGATGACACACTGTTCATGGTGAGGTAAAATACGTTGGGTGCATCACGAGTGATACTACATTTTTAGATAATGTAATAAATGATTTTTCCATTCTGTTCCATAATGAAAGTAGATATCTTTGTCCCTTTGATGGAATTGGTATAGACAAAATAAATCTGTGTCCATGGTGAGGAATGGGGATGTTCAATTTCAGAATATCAAAGAAAGAATAATCGGGAACATGGATTGATGGGAATAACATTCAACCCACTTGATTTGATATATCCAGAAAAAGGAATAATATTACACGGTAAGAATTCGTAGGAGGTGACACATCATTGCTGAGTTATCTTATTTCTCTTTAAGTGCCTTTGCGCATTGCTATATGCTAACCTTGGACTTTAGGCAAGCTCTCTCTAATTCCACTAAGAAAGAGGCCTAGAGGGTCACACAATAAGTGTGTCCAAGTATCTCAGTTAAATATTAATATAACAAGTCATGTAGCGATTATTTCTTATTGTTGTTTAATATTTATTTATGGATGGCTGATCACATTTATTTCGACACTAGTTATTCGAGAGAATATATTGTGGGTGAAATAAAATATGTATTAGAGAGTAATGTAGTGATATTTATTTTAGAAACAAATATCCATTATTCAAGGTCTAATAAATGTGGTGGAGGAAATAACGAGAAATGGAAAAAAAGAAGTACACACTGTGTAAATTAAATATACACACTGTGCAATTTTTTCTGGGAATTTGTGAGAAATAATATTATTTATTTAATTAAATGATATTAGGTGTAATTCTCTGGGCGCTTGTCATGTAATAGTAAATGTCAGCTGTTATTATTAGACACATTGTATTACTAAGAATTAAATGAAATAAATAAATACTTTTGGGTAATTTATTCATTTTATTATTATAAATAAATAAAAATCCCTATTATATATTTCTCATTAGCCTAGACATTTTTTCTGTGTGGTTGTGCACAATGGATTTGGAAAAGCTGTCATACCAAGAGAGAATTCCTTTTCCACCAAGAAAACCCTTAAGCTATGAGAGAGAGAGAGATACTAATCCACCAGATCAAGGTGATTGAAGGAAGATATCACAAGGGAAGGATCTTCCATTCTAGCATCAAAAGATCCCTTCAGTGACGTCCAGAGATACCTCTAGCATGTTTGGATCAACGCTAGAGTAATCCTACTCTTCGATTCTACGATGAAATGAATGATCACATCAGATCATGACAGAAAACATCAACAAAGAAATAATTCCATAAAGGTAATTCTTAGTAATTAATTAAATTTATTATAATCAAAATATGATGATCCTACCTATGGTTTTAGGACTCCCCTCTTTATTTTTCGTTCTTCATTATATTCTAAAGTTCTGGCATTTTATTATCATGAAAGATCATGGATTGATCATTATTAATGCTAAAATTTAAGTTGGGTTCACCAACATATGCGCTTCCACCATGCCCAGAACCTACAAGCACATACTTTCTGATTCTCGCATGATCTAAACACCATTGGATAACCAAACCCCCAAGTAAAAAAAATCCGTTGACACCTGGATCACTAAGATCCCTAATAAAATTACCATCATCTTTATAAGACATGAAATATGTTGAAAACATTCATATGAAGATGTAATTACATTCATACCCAGTAGTACATCACAAAAACCATAATGAGGCATCAAAAGATTAGTGAGATCATAATCACAAATCACACTGAGAAAACATAGAATATATAAGATATTATAAAGGGAATAAAACCCACAAAAATATGAGGGGTTTCAGTCTTCATTTCCATCCATAAGAAACAATATACACAAAACTCCATAAATCTAAACTACCTAAGATATAAATCCATAAAAACTCCTCAAAATAATAAAGGAAGGCAACATTCCAAAAACATGATATTAGATAAGGGTATACTAACTCCATAGATAGTGGATCCCAATCCTAGTATAGGTGGGGTTAATGTTGATTCCTATCTAATCCATAGGTAGAGGATACCATGACCTGCTAAATGGGTTTAATTTTTAATCCAACTTTATGATTGTGGGTGACTTTCAGGCAACAAATGATGTTCTCCTATAGGGGTTTCATCCATGAAGAACACATTGATTTTCATGATTGATACCATGTAAAGACTATATAAATTTTATGAGTGACAACCTAACCATATTTCATATTTTATTTCTTGAGATAACAAATGGTTATGTCCACTATTTAATTCTAGATATAAAAAACATATGGTGGAATAAAAGCTTTTCCAAAACCGAGTCAAAATATAAAGACATAGTGAGTATGAGGTTCTTGAAGAAATTCATAGTGTTCCCCATAGGTTACAAAATTCATGGCATCAAATAAAAAAATGGGTCCCGTACTAGTGAAAAAAATGAAATGAAATAGTCTATATGACATAAAAACTGAATTACATGATGTATGGTCCTAGATCACACAAAATATAAGACCATTCGACCTTAATTTTTTGTACTATTCATAAACACCATGTAGATACCTAGATGTACATGTCATTTGAGTAAAGTACATGAAGTGTAATGTTTATCATGGTCTAAAACTGTGGCCGCCACATCAACAAAGATATCACACACGTGTTTATATGAAATATGTGCCATGTAGTCAGGAATTATTAAATAGATTCAAAACTAGATTTATCCCATCACCCAATTATTTATTCCTTAGATGATCTCACCACGGTCTTTGTTAGGCCTATAATTTATGGATCCACCAATATCAGAGATTAGTTTCTGTTAATATGTCACTCAAACAACATCCCACATCGAGGCCTTGTTTACCTCATATGCCTCCTCTCGAGAATAAAATCTATGTCCTTGGTTATTTACGATCTTCCACTATCCATGGATAAACTGGTGAACCATTTTCTCTATTATTGATCACAACCATGCAAGCACATATCTGGGTTCGACTTAATTTTAAACTAGGCCTATTATATTTTGACTCATAGACGAAATCGTAGTTAATGATTGACCCATGGAGAATGAGGTGGGAAATCTATAAAAAGGGATTAATGGAAATAGTTGTTATAAATACAACCATTGGTCATGGTTGTAGAAACCAAAAGGAAATATGTAAATCATTTAAGTCAGTATAAGAAAAAAATTTCTTAACTACACCTTAAACCATCAGTTTATGATTAGTGATGCTTTCTATAAACAATCTAGTATCCACATTTCAAGAATATTTTCAAGGGGGTTTGTTATTTGATAGCTATAAAAACCCCAACTAATTATTTATCAACATTTTGTTTATTTTTTTTACATTAAATTTTTATATTTATAATTTTTTATATTATTTATTCATTTATTATTATTCATTATATATGGTCTACCTAGATCCTCTATATTAAATCAAGAATACATTTGTGTCAGCTGTGATCTGAAGTCCGTACCTCTTTATTGTTATGAAAATCCTTTACCAATACACTAATCCCTTTATGAGTTGACTAAAAATACATCAAAATAAAAATATATCTAGATAAATACATCTTAATACATGTATATATATACAAATATTTATTCAAAATGTTTTATATACATAAATATATAAATATAATTACACATAAACATATGTATACATATATCAACATAATGATCATAAATATATATGTATACATAAATAGATAAAAATATTTACAAATACAAATGAATATATATATACACACACAGACACCTATGAAAAATAAAACACACACACAAACACATATATATTATTAAGTATAATTGTTTGTGTGTAAATAGATATATAATATAAATAAATATATATACAGAAAAATAAATTAAAATAAAAAAACTTATATAGATAAAAAAAAATATTAATACATATAAATACATATAAACATATATAAATATAAATAAATAAACATTAATACATATAAATATATATAATTATATACAAATATAAATAAATTTTGATAAATATATGTAAATACACATACACAAACATTTAATTATATATATATATATACGTACAGATAAATAGAAAACAGACACACACATATATATATATACACCCACAAAACATATATAAATATACAAATATATATAAATATACATATACATACACATAAATATACAAACTCATAAACACATATATAAATATTTTTAATTATAAACATACATAAATATATATATATATACACATATATATATATTAAAGAAAATACATTTAATTATATTTATATAAATATATATAATAAATAATAACACGTATAATGATACATAAATACTCACACACACATATATGTGTATATATATGCACACCCCCAAAAGATATATACATATGTATATAAATACACATTAATATCTGAAAATACGCATAAATACATATAAATATTCATAAATTACATTAATATACATAAATATACAAAAATATACATACATGAAAACATATATATAATTGAATATAATTAGATAAAATAAAAATAAAAAATACAAATATATATATGAACACATATAAATATGCACACAAAAACATATTTATATACACATAAAATTATCTATATACATTAGCATAATATATATAAGTATTTATAAATATATATTAATATTTATATATATATACAAATACAAATTAATATCTATAAATATATAGAAATATGAATATATTTACATAAATTAACTGAAATATAAATATATAAATAAATAGAACGCTTTAGAAATAAAAATTCTACATACATATATATGCTTGTGTGTGTATATATAATTATTAATCAGTAACTAAAAACTAATGATTCATAATTATATGAAATGATAAATAATTAAAAACTAAAATTACTAACTACTATTATTTTTTAGAATTTTTTAAAAAAAAATCACTAAAAGTTTAATAAAAAAATGTTAAAAATTTAGATTTAGTGATAGTTTTAATAGCTGTTAAAAAACCACCCCTATATGGTTTTGATTTTTAATAAACCATTTATAATTATATAGGACTGAAAATATAACATACATACCAAATAATAATATAATAAATATAGGGAATATTATATCATAAGGGAATTTAGTTTTAGTTGGTTCACATACCATATGCGCACCTCCCCATTTTGCAGAGGATATCGACTAGCTGGGAGGGTTTATAGGTGATTGGGAGGAGAAAATAAATCTTGGTATATTAAATAATAGATAATGGAAACATATATTATAATAATATATATCCTAAAGTTATTTTATGATATAGAAATTACAATTATGTTCCAACCATAAAGGAAAAAATATAACACATTCTAATCAAATTTAAAATCTATAATTCCATACAAATAAAAAATATATTAACAATGATTTCCCCAGTGTTAATCTTATAATACATGGGCGAAAATAAACAAAATAATATGGAGAAATAAAAAAACCATATTTATATCCCCACTAAATCTGATTTTCATAATCTAACCATGAATCCATATATGATACATAAATATAAGGACTCATTACCATTCTGATGTTGTAAAGAATAATTTTTATGCATGAATGAAGATGGCCATGAATGATGTGATTAAAAATTTGTATGAAACCACACATAGTGTACCAAAATAAATACAAAATAATAAAGTGTATTTTCTATGTTATTATATCAAAAACATTAATCAAATAATTACAATTAAAATAAGTTTTAAACCATAAATTGATAAATAAAATACTCTAGGGGGAGACCAAAACTATCTTATATAGTTATGGAATAAGTCTTAAAGTATCACTAAATTATCACAATGTCAATGTGGTAGTACTCTCACATTCTTGTCAAAATCATAGTCATAAATTCAACTCACAAACTACTTATTTAGTTATAAGACAAATGGGATTATCTAATAATGTATATAATGTTATCATTTCATAGGCATCTTGATCCTTTCTTAAAATGAGACAAATTAAATCGTAAATACATCAAGTGTATATAACAAATTTATCACTTAGTAATCAAAATACATACTCAAAATGATATAAATAAATCAATAAATTGGTAGGGGCCTATAATGATCTCCTATCATAAGAATCATAATCCCCACTAAACATTAATTAATGATATATAGAAAAAAAAATAAACATCTATAAGGATCATAGATCAATAACAACCTTATCAAATATGAAATAATATAAATTTAATCGGAGGGGAACCCCAAGACTATAATGATCTCATATCTAAGGGGTCTTAGTCTTGACATATTACTATTAATAAAATGATGCATGAAGTCCCTAATAATTTACTTTGTTGTGATTTAATAACTACATCAATAGATGAATCCCAATAAATAATAACCAAGTATGTATATCATCCAATACCTAAAATAATCAGCACTATGATTCACCTCTCCTAGAAAACCCCTTTCTATAATTTCATGAAGTCATTTGAATCCCCATAGATCAAGATAATTTAAAGGATTGAGTCACCCACCACCAAATACATAACAATAAATAAAAATTTTATAACATAAAAATAAACCATAAACTCACTAATAAACTAATTCTAACTAAACAAAAGGGAAAATAAACATCTCTATATAAAATTAAGTTATGTGGAACAAAATAATGTCGATTATAATAAAATATAAATTGAGGAACACATCATTGGGTTACACATATAGGGTTCATCAAATCTTTTCTCAAATGATCTACAATCATAGAATATGACATTTAATTACAATTAACAAAGTAACACTCATATACCTATATATTATTACATGAATATTATGGTCGAAGGTAAAAATTTAAAATTAATTTTTGGTCATGAAAATAAATTCATCTTGAACACTGATCAAATATCACGGGAAAACTCATATAAACCAATGAAAAATATTAAACACCACTAGCCAAAATTGTAATACCCCAAACCTAGTAACCCCGATTCAGTGAATTATTATATAACATTGTCATGATCACAAGAGATCATGTCTCAAAAGACCGATTAGTTTAGTTTCCTTAGATGTACCTGATATGTACATAAGTTTTACATTACATAATTAAATAAAAAACATTATTTTTCCCAACTATAAACACTCATATATATTGTCATATCTCTAAATTTTAATCATTATATACATATTCACATATTTGGAAAATAATTTATAAGAAAGGGGTGGGCTTAGATGCTCAGTAAGGATACCAATATAGCATAAACTATCATAAATAAGCATGATCATTTAAGGAAATGTATAAGACTAAAACACAATCCATTTACACTTAAACTTCAGAAAAACATGTAAAATATGAGTCAAATAATTCCATATACTTATTTACATGGATATTCAACTATTCAAATAGTCACATGTAATATAACTAGATAATTTTCAAGTGATGGAATGTGAAATGTCGGACAACATATCCACATAGTCAAGGACTCATTCCCAGACTACATATATGATTTTGTCAAGCCCTTGTTCCATGAAACTATTTTCGCACATGAGACATACCAATGAATCGAATAACTATAGTGGGCTCCACTTGTCACTTACTATGTCCAATTCACTGCTCATATGAAAAGGTTGAAACATAAAATAAACATTCTTATTAAAACTAGCATACAAATTGTTAATAATTGAATCAAAAACCATGAATGGTATAAAAATACCACATCCTCATTCAAACATATCCCAAAACCTTTAATAAAATAAGGATTATTTTATCAAAATAAATCAACTTCGAACAAGTGTAAATTCCATCAAGGGATGTTGACATAGATGAAATAAAAACTATTTGAGAGGAATATCTCTTTCTATTTTTAAATCATTTAAATGTCACATATTTATAAATAAAAAATTTATTTAGAAAATAATATTATAAAAATTTAAGGTATGATACAGAGATGTAATAATGATTTAAAATAGCCGCACTCTCCATATAAGGTAAAAATCATTCCTACCACAATCTGTTGAAAAGGTCATAAAGTACCTCATTTGGAAAACGATGGAAAGATTCCTTTCAATTGATTTTATAAAAAGGAAAAAGGGTATAAAAACATTAAAACATATTCTAGGAAATATTAAAAATGTTTTAAAATACATTTTTGTGAAACACAAATGAGGATGACAACTGATTCCCAGTAGATGGTTATGTATAAACAACCTCAGATAATAAAGAGATTTTAAAATTAACCCTTACCTTTTACTTTTCCTAGGTCAAGGGTATGTAAAACACATTTATAATAGTTAAATAATTTTTATTTAATTATAAAAGAACCACATAAATAAATATGATATCATATATGATCTTTTAATATGTCTTTGTTAATAATATTTCTGCATTATCTTTGATTCAGATGTTAACTGAATTGTTTTCCTTTATATGTTTTGTTATGGAAGTAATGTTTTTTATCATTAGGATGTATTTAAATCATATACCTAAATATATTAAGTTCCAAAACATTATTTTTTATCAAAAAATGAAAATTATTTGGGAATGGTTATGATGGGGAATGAAACTCATTGCGTTCGTGGATATGGTAATCCGTACGTATGCACAAGCAACAATATCATACTATTGATGGATAAATCCTATGTAATTGGATGTTATATCATATATAAAAAACCACTAACATGTTATATTTATTATTTACATCCATTATACTCATTATTATACCCTTCCAAATAATGAATCGTTGAATAACAAACTACACCATGAAGTGGAGAAGGTAAGACGTATGTACACACGCATGGTAACTTTGTCATTAATAGGATGGATAGAAATATTAATATGTTTTTCAAATATTCATAATAGAATCACAGTATTTATAATGTACTATATTTATTATATTGACATGAAAAAAATAAGAGGTGGAAGAAGAATAGAAAATTCAAAGAGGTGTGAAATTATACCTCTTCTTTATGTGGTTCATATTGATTTGATCAAAACGACTCATTATGTTGGATTTATGATCAATGTAAGGCCTATATATTGAAGTGAGGGTAGTTGGGAGTATACTTGAGAAGTTATTTGTCCATTAAAATGTTATTGGAGGTGTGATTTTGAGATAATGGGATGTACCCTTTTATAAGAGAGGTGAGGGTCACATTAGCAAATGCTTGAAATATTACTTTATTATAAAATAATTTTCGGTTTATAAAAGATCCAAATGGATTTATTTCTAGTATAAGGTGTGTATGGGTCTAAATAATCTAAAATTTTATGTTTTATACTTGTTTAGATCACCAAATTTATCTTATCTTTTAGATTTAACCCTTAGTTTAATAGTTTATCTTTTACCATGTCTTCTGGTAATATTATAATACCAGATTAATAATCATACTATAAAATTCCAAGAGAAACTCAAGTGGTTAATTAATGACATATATATCATTATAAAATTCTTTTGGAATATTATTATTTTTTTATAAATATTATATCATTTAATAATATAGTATTTGTTATAAAAACTCATTTATGTCAATTTTGACACTATTTCTTATTTGGTTTTTGTGAAAGTCATAACAAGTTGATTACATAAAAATATACATTAAATCAACCCTAATATGTCATATTCACCTATAAAATTATTATATTGCGTAAAAATTCCCAATTTACCTTTATTTGGATATATATAATATTCATTATTTTAATCTTTCTTTAATAAGGTAATTACTCCATCAACATTCTGTCATAAATAAATTTAACTATTTAATGTCTAAAAATTATAAAGAAAATACAATGAAGTAGGAAATATTATTATACTTACAATTAATATTTATAGTGTAATTTATATTATGTATAACCCTATATTAAAAATGGGTTTTTTTATTAAACATTGAATTTAAATCTTCTAACTCTTAATTAAATACAATAATAAAAAATTTCATAATCTAATCCAAGTTGAACAAATAGGATGATATTTTATTCCTAAGGTTGATTTGGGTCGAAATACATTTATCCAATATAATTAGGACATTTTTAGGGTAATTATAATATGATTTTTACCTTTAATTACTCTATTTTCTTTTAATTGTGGTAAATAAATTTCAAAAGTAACCATTCAATAAAAACTATTTTCATCCTACCAAACCGTATCTTAACTAATGATTTCAATAGTGTCCCTAATATTTTTTAAATTCAATCCACAGTAGTGTTAATATTTTGTTTTATGCAAATTTGCAAATGTTCGTAGAAGGTGGGTAAAAGGTGCTAACAAGATCAATAATATTTTATACATCTAATTTTATTAAGAAATCACTCAAAATAATTACACTGAACTCATATAGGTATTATGTATCTATTTTTTATGAAAATAAATTTTAATAAAATAAATAATTATTTAAATAAAAGCCAGTTTCTATCAAAAACGCATTATTTTTCATTATTCATCAAAAATTGAAAGTTTTCATAAAAATACCAAAAATTCACCCATGGTTATTTTTTTATTTAATTAAAAAATTGTGTCTATTTTACCAAATTCAAAAAATAGATGTTGAATTAATTAATTTAATATTAATTCCCATTGTCAAGACCAGAAAGTGGGTTTTTGAGAAGTAATAACTATCAAAATATTGATATGTGTTTAGGTGATATTTTAATGTAAAATTACTTCCAAAGACCAAAATTAGATTAAATAATAAAATATAATCTAATAATACTTCACAACCATTCAAATATATAATTTAATATTATAATTTTTTTTATTAAATATGGTGTTTTCAATTAAAATTTAGTATTTTTCAGTAATCATCAATATATGAATGTTATCATAAAAAAATATATCAAAAATGAATTTTTATGTCACACTTCTAAAGGGAATGTTTATTTTGTAAAATTAAATATATAAAAGTGTCAATATTGGATTTAAAAAGGGTTTTCCATTTAAAGGATGTAAAATTTTATTATTTGAAAAATATTTCCTTTATTGGAAAAATTGAATTTATTCATAAAATATGTCTAAGAAAAACATAATATGGATATTAAAATTATATAATGTATATAAAATTAAAAATATATTTAATAATATTCTTAACCGTTTTTTGAATGGATAGTTTGGTAAGTCATGGTGCACTCGAACATGGTATTTGGTTTAGTGCAAGCTAATGAATAACATTAAAGAGATAATGTGCTATGAAATCCTAGGGAGTTACATTCTCCCCTCCTTGAATATATTTCCTCCTCACAATATGGAATTTTTCTTCAAAAATAAAAGGTTTATAATATAAAATGCCTTCATGGATAACCCATATCGGAAAAAAGGCTAATAAAATTTAGTCTTAATAAGGGATAAATGGAAATGAAAAACTCACCACCAAATCATTATCTCAAATTAGAGAAAATTGGTGTCAATTAGAGACACAAAATGGGAGAAAAACATAAATAATTATAGGGAGTGATTGTGGTCATCAATCACAATCATGAAAACCACAAATATAAAATAAAGGATTCAAAGCCATAAATCATAGATGACATAAAATATTATTGGTTCATCAAAACATAAGGTATTAGGATAAAAAAAATTTGGTTTTAAGATCCATTCCCTCAAGTGTAAGAATTAATTTATTCTTAAAATAACATAAAATATTCTTTACAAGTAGAGTTCCAACTTTTAAATAATTTATACCAGAAACTCATATTTCATTCCAAAAGATAACAGAACTAAAAAATATTATATTTATCCTAATCATATAGGGTTCAAAAATTGAATTTATAATTCACCAATCAATTCATTTAAAAAATTTAATTAAATAAATTGGGACATCACAATTGGAAAATGTATATGATTCACCCTTGTCTCCCTTTAGTTGTGGGATCAAGTCTCACAGCCTTACCAGATGTAATGTGTTGTCACCGGACCTCCGTGTGTTCCTTTTTTAGCTTCCAAAAAAATATCTTATGAAATATTTTAACCATAAAAATAGTATCCAATGTCCAAATTAATTCATTTCATTCTTTACTCTTATCGAAAATACTTCTATCCAAACTCAAAGTCTACAATTTATAATGAAGGTAAACATAATGAAGATCTCTTTTGCCATATAATAACATATGAATATATTCATCCAGTATTCTATTTAAACATGGCAACACAATAAATTCCTATAAAACCTTATTGATTAAATTCATGCTCCATTATACCTTATAGAGTAATGGATATTCTCTTTATCTCCAAAAATATTGTAAAATCCCATGATGAATGAATAAACAAACAATTATTTTATTTCAGGTTAGTAAATAATATTGAATATAATTTATTCAAATAAATCAAATATTATTCAAAAATCATTAATTAAATTCCAGAATATTATTATGTGTTTTATTTCTCCAAACCATATATTTTTTAAAATATTTATCTTGATTATCTGTCACTTTACTTGGTACCATACAATATCAAATGATTAATGAAATAGTACTGCAGTATAATCCTTATATAATCTATAATTATTATAACATTTACATCATTAGTACAATACTCAAATGACACAATTCCTTAATAACATCATTATATCACTAATCATTCCACTTTATAAGTGGTAGTATCATAACATGATTATTATCCAACAACATCATTTGAGGAATACTTAGATGATTGAGACATTGATTCATGTAGTGACCCAACTTCCTGTAGATAAAGTATTAAACATTTGAAATATTTTTTCATACCATTTAAATTGTATAATTGGTGTATTTTATATCCACAATAATAAAAAACTCTCATTCCCTTCATGCATTTAACATGGTGATTCGTTCCACAGTTATCACATATGGGAAAATCCCACTTTCCCTTCTTCCATTTTTCCACATCTTTCTCTATACCATCTTTTTCTTCTCTGGATTCCCTTCAAAGCCGTAGGACTCAAGGAATTAATTACTTATCTCATGGTCAAATGAAACTATTTATCCACAGGATGAGAATACATGGGAGACTATTTTGCTTTTAAATGTTTTCTTATGTCCATGAAATATATGATACTTCTTACTCTTTGGATCATGCATAGTGCTGGAGTTATCATTCCTTCTATTGATCACTATTTCTAAACAATGGCATACACTATGTTAGTTTTTGAATCGAAAATCATAATTCCAAACTTGTAAAATACCTAATGTAAATTGAAAATATTATGCATATAATATATAATCATAGAAATATTTTCTTTGAAGAAGTATTTACTCATAAATTATTTATAATGTATTTTAAGAAAATGTAAATTATACTAAGAATATCCCCCAGGAGTATCAATACCAAGAGTGAAACAAGGCCCATTGTCATGTATCATGATTCCCCAGGTCAAGCCCGAAACTCCTTGTCGGAGTTTTCACTCCTATTTACATCTGTTCCAAAGTGCCCTCTACCTTTTTGTATCCAGAAATTGATGTATTTTCTTGGAAAACCCACATAATATTTACACAAAATTTTTTTTTGGATGTTCTTATATTCTAATCTTCATTGTCAATCTTAGGTTTATGTTCTATAATTAGAGTTTTTCAAAATATAGTTTCCACGCTTTTTACTAAAAATTCACTGATACCAACTATAACACTCAGACCCTAATAACCTACTGTCGGTTTATTATTATATAACATAGGCATGATCACAAGAGATAATGTCTCTAAATACCAATTAGTTTAGTAGGTATGGAAGTACTAGATACATACATAAGTTTTACATTACATCATGAAATAACAAAAAATAACATTGTGTCCCATTTTAACACACCCATATTGTTTGGCTTATCCCTACAGGTTAATCATAATATATTTCTTCACATCCTGGGAAAAGAAAACACAAGAAAGGGTTGAGATCAGATTCTCATTAAAGATAACAATATAGCGAAAACTATCATAAATAAGCATAAACATTTAAGGAAATGTATAAGACTAAAACAAAAGCATTTTAAACATAAAATTCAGCAATACATGGTGATGATATGTCAAATAATTCCATTTACTTATTAACATGGATATTCTACAAGTATAATAATCACATATAATATCAATAGATAATTTCATAATGATTTAATGCGTAATGTCTAAAATCATAACCACATAGTCAAGGCCTCATTCTATGAATACTAATAAAATATTTCAAGGCCTTGTTATAAGACTTTTGTTTTTATTATGAGACCCACCGATGCATCAAAGGGCTAAAGCAGTCTCCACCCATCACTTACTAAGTCTAATGCATTCCTCATATGAAAGGGTTGAAACATAACATAAAAATTCGTATGAAAAGTAGCATATGAAATTTTAATACATTAACCATAAACCATGAATGGTATAAAAATAAAACATCCATATTCAAACATATCAAAAAAACTTCAACACAAAATGAAATGTTGTATCATAATAAATCAACTTCAAACTAGTTTCAAATCCATCAACAGATGTTGAAATAGATGGAATTAAAAATATTTCAGAGAAACATCTCTTTCTATTTTGAAATTATTTAATAGTCACATAATTTTAAAAGAAAACATTTATTTTGAAAATTTTCTTAAAATTTTTTAAGGGAAGCTTTGAAGGTGTTATAATAGAGGAAAATATTTTCACCCACTGTATAAGTTAAAAATACATTCTTTCCTTAATTGGTCAAAAAGGACATAAAATACATTGTTTGAAAAATGATAGAAAGATTACATTCAAAACATTTTATAAAAATTAAAACAATGGTATAAGTGACATTAACCCATACTCAACGAAATATTAAAAATGTTTTGAAATGCATATTTAAGAAACACAGATGAGGATGATAATGGATTCCCAGTAGACGCTTACATAGTATGTAGAAGGTACTGGAGTTATTATTTTGGTATGGAAATATTAAAGAAAGTCAAAGTGGAAGAAGAAAAAATATTGAAAGAGGTGATGAAATTATTTCCTCTTCTTCGGGTGCTTACTTTTGATTTGAACCAAAGGTCTCTGTCACGACCTATCCTCGGGACAAATGCTATGACTACCCCAAGCCCACCTTCCATAGGCCAGGGGATAGTGACTAGCACCAAGGAAT
The DNA here is from genome assembly GCA_963277665.1 of Viscum album. Taxonomy (NCBI): domain Eukaryota; kingdom Viridiplantae; phylum Streptophyta; class Magnoliopsida; order Santalales; family Viscaceae; genus Viscum; species Viscum album. Next base: position 694,731,271 of record OY728161.1, read on the forward strand.
AATTCCCGATAAAATGGGAAGGCATTGCCTTTATAATGTAAACAACACCAGAGTAAGAAAGATGAAGTAAACACTAAGTAAAATGGGTAAAACTGTAAGTGCTGGAATATAAATGGGCCAGCATACAAACCCAAATGAAGTAAAGTACATCTGAAAGAATGTACAGAAACTGAAAGTAAATAAGAAATGTTGAGCCATCCACTAGAAGTCCCACCTGAAGGGTGGGTACAGATAGCCTCCTCAGCTCCTCGGGTCTAGCCATCCGATCCGTGTACGTCCCGCCTAGTGGTCCACCTCCAGGTACCGACTTGGTCCACCAGGCTCAACCACGATTAGCGCTATCTGTCGTCTATATCCAACAAAACGTAGTGCGGGCATATCCTATGCAGGGATGAGTATACGCTACTTAGGTGGGACCCTAAGACCCCTGATGGTCTCCCAGAATCCATAAAGGATAATCCAAAAAGGAATGATACAATCATGAAGTAACATCCAACAATACTTAGGTATATTCCCATACATATATGTAAGTCATAATTTCCAGTTTGGCTCCAACATCTGAGCCCAAGTTCGATCACGTCCACACAGGATAGTACAACCTAATCCACATAGGAAAGCACTACCCAATCCACAAAGGAAAGTAAGTCAATCATATCAAAGATAATGATTGAAAATCCAGACTCATCTCACACAGGTATACTTCTTCGTAAGGTGATAGAGATGATCAGATGTACCCACTGATTCATCTAAGCTAGGACCCACATAGTATACAAGAAGAGCTAAGATGTCGGACCCACATAGGATACAAACAAGCTACTCTTCCAGACCCACGTAGGATACAAGAACAGAGTCAATCTTTGCCAGACCCACGTAGGATACAAGAACAATAGTCATCACCGTCGAACCCATGGAGGATTTCAGTTTGGTCGTCTTCACTGCCGAACCCACAGAGGATTTCAGTGAAGTCGTAATCGTTTCCGAACCCACAGAGGATTTCAGTGCAGTCGTCATCGCTGCCGAACCCACGGAGGATTTCAGTGCAGTCGTCATCCCTGCTGAACCCACAGAGGATTTCAGTGTAGTAGTCATCGCTACCGAACCCATGAAGGATTACAGTGGAGTCATCATTGCTACCGAATCCATGGAGGATTTCTGTGCAGTCGTCATCGCTGCCGAACCCATGAAGGATTTCAGTGCAGTCGTCATCGTGGTCTCAGTCGCAGCCAGCTCTAGGGTTCCCACACACAGCATGCTCGATTCTGGGAGGGTCCACTCCACGAGCCAAGGGGGGTCGATACATCAACTGACACGTAGTCCATAGTTGATGTATCCCAAAGTTCTATCTCGACAAAAGGAACTCAACGCGACAGACGGCGCATCAATCGGACGCCCGTTCTGTGAGTTATTGACTTTTTTGTTCCAGGTTCCCGATTGGTTTTTAAGTCAAAACCAACCCGACCATACTCCAACTACGTCCAATCCTTGAGTGGAGTAAGCCAAAAGGTCTATCTCACTAATAGGAATTTAACAAAGTCGACGGCGCGTCAATCAGACGTCCGGAAATCACGTTATGTGCATTTCCGCTCTGAGGGCCCAGTTGGTTTCGTGTTCGAAAAAACCCGACCGTAACTAATGTTCTCTAAAACCATGAGTGTAGTATACCGAAACGACTATTTCGTTCCGAGGATCTCTACGCAACTAGCGGTGCATTGATCGGATGTCTGTAGCCCACATTATGGGCAAAAGACCGAAAGTGGGGGTCTGGGCCCGGTCCGACCCAGCCCAACCACCCTGGGTCGGCCCAAACCGGGTCGACCCGACCCGGGTCCAGGTCCGGCCCATTAGGGCGTGGCCCGACGCTACTGGGCACGACCCGGTCTGGTCTGCGCAACCCGTCCTGGCCCGGCCGGGTGGCTCGTTGGCTCGGCCACCGACTGAGCATTGGGTGACGCGGTCTCCCCCTCCCATTGCACTCCACAGACGCGGTGGGTGCCGCGTCCTCCTCCGGATCCCGCGCGTCCACGGGATCCCAGTCTCTTGCAGCCACGGCTTCAGCTGCGGCGGTTCCTCTTGGCGGCGCGCCAGGACGTCGCCGCCTCTGGCCACCGGCGCCGCCCTGTCGGCGGCCCACGCCGCCGGTGAAGTCCGCGGGACACCAGAGCCGCTCCGGTGGTCCGTTCTTGCTCCCGTCTGCACCTGGGGTCATCTCGGGACCCATAGATTATTCTGACAGCCTCCAATCGCTCAAAGGTCCCGTTTCATCATCGTCCAACATTCCGCGCATCAAGAACAGATAATCTATGTGTTCAGACTTGTTCATTGGTCTGCACCCACCGCGTCAGTGGTTCAAACAACTTTCAACAATCTATACACATGTCGAGGATATCATCCACATAAATAAAATTATACCAAACCCCATACCTCGAAGAATTTTTCGAACGAGGATCGTCGCAGGAAAAGATGTCATGGGAGACGATGTTGCGGAAGAGGATTGTGGGCGTCGCAGTACACGGTGTCGCGGAGAGGAGGATCATCGACGTCGCGGTACATGGAGTCACGTCGTCGATCTCTGAGGAACTTGCGTTCTTCGTCATCTTTCGTTGGAGGCCAGCGTTCTTCGTCGTTCATCGCGTTATTCAACGAGGAAGAACGTTCTTCAAGACTAGAGTAATTTCTCCCAAATCTTCTCGCACAACATATTAAAAATAATAAAATAAGGCTTTGCCTTATTTTATTACTCATGCCATCCCTTTTTTGAAATTCAAAATTAAATCACGATTCAATTAACTTGTGTTGACCAATTAATGAGGCGTTTAATAATCCAATTAAACGCGAGAGTTGACTTGGAATTTAATAAGGGGGTGCAGGTGTGTTACAAAAAATTAATGGGGTTTTTCCAACCTAATAGGAGGTTTAAGGAAGTTGAATAGGTGGGGCTCTTGTGGGGCCCACCTCACTAATATCCTATCAAGAGGGGTTAGAATTTAGTGGCTCCCACCTCAACTTCCATACATAGGTTTAAACTATATAGAGTAAATTTTTTTGCCCAAATTTTATTTTATTCATTAGTTAACCCATTTTTTTAATAACATCATACGAGAAAACGCAACACCAGAAAAGGTCTTCCTAAGAAAAAACTGACGATGCGGTTTCATCGGTGCCCCCAGATTTCGGTTCCGAGCATAGGTTCAAAGGGTAGAAAAAAACTCACTCGTTCATTCATTGAATGTACCCGAGTTAAACTTCGGAAATTGATTTCGGGCACAACGGGCCTCAGAATCAGGTGCTGTCAGAAACTGCGTACTCGTAAAATCCCAGACAAAATTAAGAAAAAATTTACATTGAAATTTATGGGTCATTACATTACTCCCACCTTAGGGATTTACGTCCTCATAAAGATACATCACAAACTAGGGGAACAAAAGAGGGTATTGGGCATGCATCTGAGCCTCCCGCTCCCAAGTGCTCTCCTAGAGGTTCCCATGCTGCCATCTGATGCACACTAGAGGAATCGACCGCCCACATATGACTCGCTCTTGTCGATCCTCGATCTCCACTGGGACCTCCGCCAAAGTCACCCCATCGTCAATGTCCAACTCCCCATGGTCGATGATATGAATCGGGGCGTGAACATATCTCCTTAGCTGAGATACGTGGAAGACGTCGTGCACCCGGTGTAACTGAGGTGGTAGAGCCAGGCAGTAAGCCAACTCACCTATCTTGCTGAGCACCTGGAATGGTCCGATGAAGCCCTGAGATAACATGCCGCCTCAGCCAAATCTCCATAATCCACGTCGAGGTGAGACCCGCAAGAAGTCGTGGTCGCCATCCTCAAACTCTAGTGGTCTCTGCCTCATGTCAGAATTAGACTTCTGTCAGCTCTAAGCTATCCTCATCCACTCTTGGATGACCTGGACCTTCCCTGTCATGGCATGGACCATCTTTGGTCCCATAAGTGCTGATTCCTTAGGGTCTGTCCAACACAGAGGTGATCTGAAAGGTCGATCGTACAATGCCTCGTATGGTGCCATCCTGATGGTGGAGTGGTAGATGTTGTTGTACGCGAACTCCAAAAAGGATAGGTGGTCCTGCCAGTTGCAACCAAAGTCAAGGACACATGCACAGAGCATGTCCTCGGGAGTCTAAATGGTCCTCTCCGTCTGACCATCTGTCTAAGGGTGAAAGGCGGTGCTCAGTCGTAGCTACGTCTCGAATGCCTCCTGCAACACCTTCCAAAGCCAGGAAGTAAAGAGAGAATCTCGATCATATATGATAGATGATGGCACACCATGAAGCCATACAATCTCATGTACGTAGAGGCATCCCAATCTCTCCACTGAGCCATGCTCTCTAATGGGTAAGAATTGGGCTGACTTTGTGAGTTGGTCGAAAATCACCCCAATGGAGTTGTGACCTCTAGAAGTACGTGAATATCCAGTCACGAAATCCATAGATATCCCGTCCCACTTCCACTTTGGGACCTCCAAGGGCTGCACCAAGCCTGCTGGTACCTAGTGCTCTACCTTAACCTACTGACAGGTGAGGCATCGAGAAACAAACTCAGCTACAACCTTCTTCATACCTAGCCACCAATGTTGTTGTCTGAGATCCTAGTACATCTTTGCCACACCTGGATGTACCGCTAAAGGGGAAGTGTGAAACTACCTCAACAACTCCTCCTGCAAAGTAGATGGTACCATGGTACGTCCTCTGAATAGAACGCTGTGCTCTCCTCCTATAGAGAATCCATCAGGTGCCTGTCCTGAGGATATATGCGCACGCCGCGTCTCACAATCAACGTTCCCATGCTGTGCCACTCTGACCCGCTGTAGTGGTGGAGGAGTGACTGTGAGTGACTGAATGAAGGCTGCTCCATCTCCATCCACAAAGGATATCTGCAAAGCAGTTAGCTGCTCGGTTGCCTCCCCAAGTAGTTGAATGCCCGGCCTCCAACTGAGAGCATCGGCTACTACGTTCCCATTTCCTGGAGTATAGAATATCTCAAAGTCATCATCCTAGAGGAACTCGATCCACCACCGCTATCTCAGATTTAGGTCCTTCTGCGAGAAGTTGTACCTGATACTATGGTGGTCAGAGTAGACTGTAATGCACTCGTCCATCAGATAATGCCGCCACATCTTCAGAGCGAAGACCACTAATGCAAACTACAGGTCATTGGTAGCCTAGTTCTGCTCATGATGCCTCAACTGTCGTGATCCATAGGCGATCACTATCCACACTTTCATCAGGACACATCCGAGTCCGGTCCCTGATGCATCGCAGTAGACTACGTACCCTACTCCCTCCTCCGGTAGCCTCATGATAGGTGCGTTGGTCAACCTATATCTCAAGTCTGGGAAGCTCTACTGACATCTGTATTACCACATGAAGGGTTTACCCTTCTTCTTCAAAGCTGAGAGTGGTGCCACAACTCTAGAAAAGTCTAGCACAACCCTCCAGTAGTACCCAGCCAGCCCCAAGAAACTCCTCACCTCTGTCACGCTCCTGGGTGGCTCCTAAGCTAGCACTGCCTCGATCATCATAGGATCCACCGCAACTACCTCCTCAGAGATGATGTGTCCCAAGAAGTGGACCTCATGTAACCAGAATTGACACTTCGAGAGCATACCCTAAAGCTGGTCATCTTGGATTGTATCCAGTACAACCCGTAAGTGGTAGGCGTGCTCCTCCTCAGTGGTCGTGTATATCAATATGTCGTAAATAAAGACCACATCAAATCGATCGAGGTATGGCTGAAATATCCTATTCATTAGACTCATGAACACCACTGGACCATTGGTTATGCCGAATGGAATAACCAAGAACTCATATTGGCCATACCGACATCTGAAGGTCATCTTCCGCATGTCCTCGTCTCGAACTCTGAGCTGATGATAGCCTGAGCTGAGGTCTATCTTCGAGAACCACCATGCTCCCTTGAGCTGATCGAAGAGGTCGTCTATCATTGGTAGCGGATACTTGTTCCTCACGGTCACCTAGTTTAGGCGACGATAGTCAACACATAGTCGCAAGATCCTGTACGCCTTCATGGCGAACAAAATCGGGGAATCTCAGGGTGAAACACAGGGTCAGATGAATCCCTTGCCCTGCAAGTCCTCCAACTGTACCCGTGGATCTTGAAGCTCAGAGGGGGACATCCGATATGCTGGAGTAGATATCGGGGCTATCCTGAGGTATATGTCAATATAAAATTCTACCTCTCTGCGATGAGGTAGTCCTGGAACGTCGTCAAGGAAAACGCATTCATACTGATCCACCACTGCAGGAAAGCTAGGACTCTACAGGTCAACTGCTCCTAGGATGACGCTAGCCAAATGATGAGTGATCGGATGTCCTCTCCTCTCCATGTGTCTATCCTGCGCTGTTAACGCTCCCTTCTCGCAGGTGAAGGTGAACTTGATCCCATCGTTGCGAACACATCACACCTTGCACCTAATACAGTCGATCTGAGCATGGACTGTAGATAACCAATCCATTCCCAAGATGACTTCGTAAGGCCTCGAAGCCTCTACAAGAAGATCACAACCGAAGCTCTCGCCTCCTAGAGTAATCTCACACTGCCGGCACCAGTGCGTAATCGTCGAGTCTGCTCCCGTAGGAGTCTCTAGCCGTAAGGATCGAGCCAACGGCTCCGTCGGAATCCCCGAGCTCCAAACAAGGGCAGCGGCAATGAAAGAATGACTCGCTCCTGTGTCTATAAGAACTGAAGAAAGGGTGGAGTAGACACAGATAGTACCTCGAATCATATCTGGCGCACTGTGGTCGTAGGCCTCTGCTGCATGAAGCTGAGCATGTCTCTGCCCGCCAGCTCCCTGTGGTCGGGTTGGACATCCTGGTGGTGGTGGTGGTAAAGCCTCAAAGCGTATCCCACCACCCGATGCTCAGCCAGCTCCTCTACCTCATACGCCTACTCCCTACAGACCGTCATGGTCAACCCTCTACCTCTGCATGGGTGGCCCCTCAACCGTCTGCTGCTCCTCTGCACAGCGGGTCAGGCAGTCAAGAGCCATGTGGCCCTGCCCGATGCATGCGTAGCACTATCTGCTCCTCATAAGGATAGCTCTATTCTGTGTGCCCCGCACCTCTAAGCCAGTGTCCTGAGGTCATCCACCTGATGGTCTGGTCTTCCTAGACCACTGTGACACCCGTCGACTGCCAGCTGCAGATGACTCCGCTATGTGCCGCCCTACGGTAGGTCTCACTGTTGGTGTAGGCTAAGCAAGAAAGATCTCATTAAGAAGGGCTCACTCCTGTACACCTGCCTTCATTAGAATGTTGAGGGAGATCATCGATGCCCTGATATCATGCCTCAGTCTCTGCTCAAAGGCCTGAGCCTAGAAGAATGGGTCCCGTACAATGTCCGTCAAATTGCGCGAGAGATCGGAAAATCTCACCGAGTACTGGGCGACCATTATGCTACAATGCCACACCTGTAGTATATCCTGGATGCGCACCACACGGAGGGTGGCCGGGACTAACTCTGAGTGGAAGATGCTCCCATAGTCTGTCTAGAGGAGAGATGCCTCATTGTGCACCTGGACCATCAAGCTCCACCATCTGTCTGCTGCCGCGTGTAGGAGGCTCGCTGCAAGGATCACCATAAGGTCAGCCGGTGTCCCCACTAATCTGAAAACTCGAACTACAGCCTCCAGCCAATCCTCAACTGCATGAGGGTCCGTCTCCCCGTAGAACCTGGGCGGTCTCTAGCGCTGAAACTCATGCTGTGCACTAAGGTGACATGCACTGTCAGCGGCTGGGGCTGGTGGAATCGGAGGCTCAGTGGGTAGAGGTATCGCTGGTGCCTCTGCTGAAAAAGGGCCTTGCACTGAGGCCTCTTCGCTCGGTGGGCTGTCATCTCGTACAAATCTCGGAACGCTAGCTGGCTGCCGTTGTGGGCCCATACTAAAAATAAACAGTTTCTCCATGGTCAAAACAGTATACCTTGTGAGCTGACACAAAGTAATCACAAAGAAAACTTTTGAAACACACATGCAATCAATGTTTCCATGCATTGAGTCAGAAATCAGAAGTCAGGGTCATGGTGTATGGATACGTCGACCAACACAACAACACTGGACTCCCTGGACTGAGAACCACACTCAATGCCCTTAACACTATTGATTCACACAGAAGAAAGATCAGAGTCCTGAGTTCTACGGTAGAACCAAACTCCTCTGATACCAATTTGTCACGACCTGTCCTCGGGACCCGTGCTGTGACTACCCCAAGCTCGCCTTCCATAGGCCAGGGGCTGGCGACTAGCACCGAGGTGTAATTCTTGATAAAAAGGGAAGGCATTGCATTTATAAAGTAAATAACACCATAGTAAGAAAGATAAAGTAAACACAATGTAAAATGTGTAAAACTGTATGTTCTGGAATGTAAATGGGCTAGAATACAAACCCAACTGAAGTAAAGTAAAACTAAAAGAATGTACATAAACTGAAAGTAAAGCAGCAATGTCCAATCGTCCACTGAAAGTCCCACCTGAAGGGTGGGTACAGATAGCCTCCTTAGCTCCCCGGGTCAAGCCGTCCGCTCCGTGTACGTCACGCCTAGGGGTGCACCTCCAGGTACCGACTTGCTCCATAAGCCTCAACCACGATCTGCGTTGTCTGTCGTCTGCATCCAACACAACGTAGTGCAGGCATAGCCCGTGCAGGGGTGAGTATACGCTACTCATTAGGGACCCCGAGACCCCCAAAGGTCTCCCAGAATCCACAAAGGATAATCCAGAAATGAAAGATACAATCACAAACTAACATCCAACACTACTTAGGTATATGACCATACATATACCTAAGTCATCATTTCTAGTTTGGCTCCAATATCCGAGCCCAAGTTCGATCACATCCACACAGGATAGTACAACCCAATCCACACACGAAAGCACAACCCAATCCACAAAGGATTGAAAGTCAATCATATCGAAGATAAAGATTGAAAATCAAGACTCATCTCACACAGGTATACTTCTTTGTAAGGTGATAGAGATGATTAGATTTAGCCACTTATTCATCTAAACTTGGACCCACGTAGGATTCTAGACCAGCTAATCTGTCAGATTCACATAGGATACAGACCATGTACTCTGCCACACCCACGTAGGATACAAGAACAGAGTCAAACACTGCCAGACCCACATAGGATACAAGAACAGTAGTCATCTCCATCGAATCCACAGAGGATTTTAGTACGGTCGTCTTCGCTGCCTAACCCATGGAGGATTTTAGTGCAGTCTTCATCGCTACTGAACCCACAGAGGATTTCAGTGCAGTCATCATCGCTGCTAACCCCATGGAGGATTTCAGTGTAGTCGTCATCGCTGCCGAACCCACAAAGGATTTTATTGTAGTAGTAATCACTGCCGAATCCACGGAGTATTTCATTGCAGTCTTCATCGCTGCCGATCCCACGGAGGATTTCAGTGCAGTCGTCATCGCTGCCGAACCCACAGATGATTTCAGTGCAGTCGTCATCGTTGTCGCAGTCGCAACCAACTCTAGGGTTCCTGCACACAACATGCTCAATTCCAGGAGGGTCCGCTCCACGAGCCAAGGGGGGTCAATACATCAACTGACACGTAGTCTGGAGTTTATGTATCCCAAAGTTCCGTTTTGATAAAAGGAACTCAACGCGACAGACGGCGCGTCAATCAGACGCCCGGTCTGAGAGTTATTGGCGTTTTCGTTCCAGGGGCCCGGTTGGTTTTTAAGTCAAGACCAACCCGACCGTACTCCAAAAACATCCAAAAATCAAGCGGAGTAAGCCATGATTTCCGTCTCACTAAGAGGAATCCAAGAAAGTCAACGACACGTCAATCGGACGTCCGGAACACATGTTATGAGTGTTTCCGCTCTGAGGGCCCGGTTGGTTTCGTGTTCGAACCAACCCTACCATAGCCGAAGTTCTACGAAACTTTGAGTTTAGTATAACAAAACGACCGTCTCATTCCAAGGATCTCTACGCAACTGACAGTGCGTCGATCGGAGGTTTGTAGCCCATGTTATTGGCAAAAGACCGAAAGTGGTCCGAAAGTGTGGGTCTGTGCCCTGTTCGACCCGACCCAACCCCTCCTAGGGCTGCCCGAACCGGGTCAACCCGACCGAGGTCCAGGTCCGGCCCATTAGGGTGAGGCCCGGCCCAGTGGGCGCGGCCCAGCTAGGTGGCATGCTGGCACGACCAATGGCTGAGCATGGGGAGTCATGGTCTCCCCTTCCTTTGCGCTCCATGGACGAGGCAGGTGCCGCGTCCTCCTCCGGATCCTGTGTGGCCGCGGGATTCCGGTCGCATACAGCCGTGGCTTCAGCCGTGGTGGTTCCTCCTGGCGGCGCGCCGGGACGCTGCCGGTGAAGTTCGCGGGCCACTGGAGCCACTCCGGTGGTCCGTTCTTTCTCCCGTCTGCGCCTGGGGACGTCTCAGGACCCGTAGATTACTGTGACAGCCTCCAATCGCTCAATGGTACCATTTCACCATCGCCCAATGTTCAGCACATCAAGAACAGGGAATCGGTGGGTTCAAAATTGTTCTTTGGTCCGCTCCCACCGCATTAGTGGTTCAAACAACTTTCAATAATTTAAACACATGTTGAGGATATAATCTACATAAATTAAATTAAACCAAACCCCCTACCTCAAATAAGTTGTTGAATGAGAATCGTCATGGGAAAAGACGTCATGGGAGACAGCGTTGCGGAAGAGGATCATGGGCGTCACAGTACACAACGTCGCGAAGAAGAGGATCGTCGGCGTCGCGGTACACGGCGTCGCATCATCGATCTCCGAGGAACTTGCATTCTTCGTCGTCTTTCGTCAGAGGCCGGTGTTCTTCGTAGTTCTTCACATTCTTCAACGAGGAAGAACTTTCTTCAAGACTAGAGTAATTTCTCCCCAAACCTTCTCGCATAACACATCAACAGTAATAAAATAAGGCTTTGCCTTATTTTATTACTCATGTCATCTCTTTTTTGAATTTCCAAATTAAATCATGATTTAATTAACGTGTGTTGACCAATTAATGAGGCGTTTAATAATCAAATTAGACGTGAGTGTTTACTTGGCATTTAATAAGGGGGTGCGAGTGTGTTACACAAAATTAATGGGGGTTTTCCAACTTAATGGGAGGTTTGAGGAAGGTGAATAGGTGGGGCTTGTGTGGGGCCCACCTCACTAATATCCTATCAAGTGGGGTTAGGATTTAGTGGGTCTGACCTAAACTTCCATACGTAGGTTTAAAGTACTTAGAATAAAATTTGTTGCATAAATTTTATTTTATTCATTAGTTAACCCTTTTTTTTAAAAACAACACCGGAGCAAACACAACTCCAGAAAAGGTCTTCCTAAGAAAAACCGACGTTGCGGTTTCCTCGGTGCCCCCAGATATCGGTTCCGAGCACCGGTTCAAAGGTTAGAAAAAACCCGCTCATTCGTTCACTGAACGTACCGAAGCTAAACTTTGGAAATTAATTCCGGGCACACCGGGCCTCGGAATCAGGTGCCGTCAGAAATTGCGTACTCATAAAATCCCATAGAAAATTGATAAGAATTTACCTTGAAATTTACGGGTATTTACAGTCTCTTTAGGTTGGATTTCAGATCAGTGTAAGGTATCTAAATTGATCTGATGGTAATTGAGAGGATATTTGAGTAGGGGTTAGCTGATACAGATGGCTCTGGAGGGGTGATTTTGAGAGAAGGGGAAGTACCATTTTATAAGAGAGGTGAGTGTCATTTTAGGAAAAGTTTTAAATATTATTTTATTATTAAATCATTTTCTGTTTCTAATAGCACCAAATGGATTTATTTTGAATCTAATGTGGAGATGGGTCTAAATTCTCTAAAAAATAGCTTTTAGATATTGTTTGGTCACCATATTAACATTATATTTTAGATTTAACCCTCAGTTAAATAGTTTAACTTTTACTATGTCTTCTTTTATTATTATATCACATGGTTAATAAACATACTATAAAATTACAATAGAACATCATGTGGTTAATTAATGAAATATATATCTTAAATAAGTCCTTTTCAGAATATTATATTTTTAGGAATATTATATCATTTAACAATATATTATTTGATTTAAAAACACATTTATGTCAATTTTAAAACTATTTTGCATTTGGTTTTTGTCAAAATCATAAAAAGTTGATAACTTCTAAAAAAACATTAAATCAACCCTAACATATCATATTAACCTATTAAATTGATGTATTATATCAAAATTCTCAATTTACATTTATTTTGATATTTATAATATCCATTATTTTAATCATTTATTAATAAAGTAATTACTGCATCATCATTGTGTCATTAATAAAATTAATTATTTAATGTCTAAAAATTATAAATAAAATACCATGATGTATGAATTAGTTTTAGAATTATAATGAGTATTTATAATAGAATTGTTTTTATGAATCACCCCATTTTAAAAATGTTTTATTTATTAAACATTGAATTTAACACTTTCAACTTTTCTTTAAATAAATTATTAATAAATGTACTAATCTAATTCAAGTGGATAAAATATGATAATATTTTCTTCATAAGGTTTATTTTTGTCTAAATACACTTATTAAATTGTACTTGGACATGTGTTAGGGGAATTATAATATCATTTTTACGTTTAATTACCCTATTTAGTTTTAACCATGGTAAATAATATTTAAAATTTACTATTCACCAAAAAATCATCCTATTGAACAACATATTACAACTAATGTCAATCATGTCTCTCAAATTTTTTAAATTCAATTCAAAATAGTTGTAAAATTATGTTTTATGCAAATATACAAATGTGCCTAGAAGGTGAGTAAAAGACGTTAAAAAGTTCAATAAAATTTGATACATCTAATTTTATTATAAAATGACTCCAATGAATTACATTGAACATATATATGTATTATTTATCTATTTTTACGTGAAATAAATTTAAATAAAATAAATAATTGTTTATATAGAATCCAGTTTTAAAAAATAACACAGTGTTTTCACTATTCCTCAAAAATTGAATGTTTTTAGGAAAATATCAAAAAATTTCCCATAGCTAATTTTTATATTCCAAATTAAAAAATGATGTCTATTTTACAAAAATGATAAAATTGAGGTTGAGTTAATTAATTAAAAATTAATTCATATTTTCAAAATGAGAATGCGGGTTTTTTAGAAGTAAAAACTATCAAAAGATTGATATGTGTTTATGTCCAATTTAAATGTAAAATTAATTAAAATGAACAAAATTACATTAAATGAAAAAAATATAATCTAATTATACTTCAAAAAATATAAATGTTTAATTTTACACTATAAATTTTTTTCATTAAAAAATTTGTTTTCAAAAAAAATTGTGTATTTTCACTATTCATCAATATATGAAAGTTATCAGAAAAATATCAAAGATTTATTGAAACTAAATTTTTATTTCCATCTTCTATATAATAAGTTTATTTTGTCAAATTTATAATATAAAAGTTTCAAATATTGGATTTAAAATGGGTTCTCTTTTAAAAGGAAGTGAAATTGTATTTTTTAAAAAATACTTTATCTGAAAAATTTAATTTGCTCTTATATTATGTCTAAGAATAACATTATATGGATGTTAAAATTATATAGAGTATATAAAATTCAAAATTAATTAAATACTATTCATAAATGCCTTTTGATCAACTAGTTTGGTATATCGTGACGCGCTCGAACTCGATGTTTCATGTTGCACAAGCTATTGAATTATTTTAAAGAGATAATGTGCTATGTAATACTTGGGTGTTACAATTTTTTTTAATCCCATATCATTTACGATATTCATATGAATAAGCTTCAATCAACAGATTTCTCCACATTGAATATCATGTATTCAATTTGGGATATCTGTAGAAAAAATATAAATAATGAGAGAAATAAAGTAGATATAAAAGATAATTGATAGAATTACCTATATCAATCCAACAGTATTGAATACATGAAATTCAAATATCAAATAATGGATATCAAAGATTAAGAGTAGAAGGGATCCAATTAGAAGAGATGAGAGGTCGTGCGACCAATGTAATGAAAATGAAGGGATTTCTCTTTTAATAAAATTTTAATGAAATTTAATAAATACCAATTTTTTCAACTATTCAACGGCCTATCAAGAACATGGTTTGTTGATACTGAATTTTAGATAACCCACCAGGTACCTACCATAGGGTTACAGGTCTCTCGGTGTCCCTCTAACCCCCCCCATTTGGCATATAACCACAAGGCACCCAATCGACTACACTAGGTACTTGACATAGTCTGTTACTAAGTAAAGACCTCTGATAAAAGATCCAAATTCATAAAAACAATACTCCATCATCAAACAAAATTAATAATAGATTGAAAACCTCAAAATACACATGTTTGAGAATAAATTTTAAAAAATATTCTCCTCATAATACTTGTTTATACATGCTTCCAAACATATATATTTCCATTATTGAGTTTTTTATCTAATAATAACATAAAAAAATATCTAACAAGTTTTCTCATATATTTATATTTCCCACTCTTGTCTATTCTTGTATATAGCCATGATTCCTCTGGATGCTTACCATAATAATTATTATCATAAATAATATTTTTTAAAACTTGAATGATTCATTAGTCTTCATTATGAGATCATCGATCCTGATCATATGAGAATGATAAATATGTTGTATATAAATGTATGATATAAGGAATTTATCATTAATGGCATGAAATATTAGTGGAATCACTATTTGGTAATCTATAGTGATGATAATATGAAAAATTTCCAATGGTCACTCATAGCTAGGATTAAACTCCCTAAATTCAAATCTATTCATGTTTTAATCATAGAGACACTATTAAAAAACCTTTTCGATTACATCAAACTATATGGGATGGAGTTTTCGACCTATATATGATCTATATCTTCTCTCAGAAGTCACTATCCTCTTTATAAATCCATCAAATATTATATGATGTATCTTTCATGAGATTTTTCCAGACATTCAAATACTCACCTGAAATTATCTAGGGAAGAGTGTATCAGCATCGACAATGAGATAAGTCCTCAAGAGGTCTCTTATAAATAAATTTTCAATAAATATCATTATAAGATAACATGGTTAAAATCAATGTCTCCTCATTGATCCACTATAATATATGATATATTTTTGAAACATGACTTCAAATACTTTTATAGTATGGTCAGACAGCTCATCAATCTAAGGACTGTATGTTATGATCATATATACCTATGTCTCAAAATCGTTTTGCAATTATCTTTAGAATAATGATGTTAATCATTAATCATAATATGGTTAAATACTTATAGGGACACCATGAACTCATATTTTCTACCTAATATAAAACTGACATGGTTGATCATCTAAGTGGGTATCCTTTATTTATTTCAAGTGAGAGACATTTTTCAACCAGTAAGAAATAACCCACACAACCTCATAACCCTAATATGTACTCAACAACCCCATAAAAAATCTACATTCACAATACACCAGATAAAGATAGGAATGGGTAGAGGCTAACCATGATATATATATATAGTTCATTCCCAACCTTCAACCACTAAAATGTGATGCACTTGGAAATGAAAATGATAATGTCTTTATTCATATTGAGCTGAAAATTCATCATAGAGATATAATGATACCTCATGGAAGGTCCTAGATAAACAAAAAACCTCAGGGCATTAGAATCTTACATCAACCCCTCACTCATTTTATAAGGAACATAACTAAAAATTTTACATAAAGAATCCAATATTAAATTTAAAACCATTCACGTTGAATCCCTCTAATATATAAATATAAACTATCCTCCTTATTATATAATATGAGGTTGATAACTGTCACTTCTTTTCTCTATTAAGTAATAAAAATGTAATTTATATTTGTGTGAGGGTAAACCTACCCTGTTTATCCATAATTTCAAGATGTATCTTCATAAAGAGGCTTATTAACTATTAATCATTACTACAATATGAAATCACTAAATCTTGAGTATTTATGCTTTAAGTAATAGCCAAAAAATTCCATTTCTTGCAGTATGTTGCATCTCAAATTTAGGGGACTCTAAATACTAAAACAAAATTTTATGTTAAATGTTTAGGACATGCTAAATAAAAATAAATAAATAATTATATTTCTAGATTGTGGGTTTAATATAAAATGCAATCCATTCTCTCAGTAGGTAGTGACATAAATTTCTCAACATGTACACCATCATTTCTCTTTCCAAATTGCATGTTAGGTAATTTTTTCCCTATACTCTCAACTATCAAGATATATATGTGATTACTCACTCTTCCAATATCAGAATGACCCCAAGACCAACCCCAAATGCATAAAAATATAGGTTATAAATATTACATGTATACTTTAATGTTAATTTTGGAAGATATGTCAACTTATCCTTAAAAGGATACCTTAAAAGGATAAAACCACATAATTTTGACCACCTATATAGTCATGGATTTCATCAATTATTTTAATAGGATGAATTCTTAAATGAACCTATTGTATTATCATGAAAATCCCTAGAATCTATGAATATCAAAGTCATTATGAGATTTATCCTAAGAAACTATGGCCTTAGAAATATTAGGATTGACTGATTTTCATAACTATGATATAAAAACATTTAAGAATAAAATATTTTTGATGGAAAAAGGAAAATTTGAGTGATTTGTATATATTCAATGCTATTTTACTTTGTTTTTAAAAAAATCTCCCAATGCCGAGCATGATTCATCCACATCATGGAGAATAATAAAAATTAATTAGAAAATATAACTCTGAAAGAATTCTTATATGATTAAACTACAATATTCATTTTGTCTACAAACAGTTCCAACTCAGTCATTAAATTGAATGGAATCATGAGACACTCATACCAACCATACTTACTCTTAAAATAATTATCAATAACACTAGATGGAATCCAAGAAATTGATGAAATCCCAAAATCAATTTGATCATATAGAATTACATGGAACCTCTCTGAAAATAAAATTGGTTAATTTTACAAGGGAGGTGACACCTGCTGATGACCATCACAATGTTTATCCCCAAGAAATGAACACAAAAATCTCAAGGACCAACAAACATCATGGTAAATAAAATGAGAGATCCCTAATGGACTGTAAAGAATTGAATGAATCAATTCATCCTAAGGACCTTTAGAAAATCCATCAGGTCACTGTGATTTATAGGATCCATCTTATATATATTAAGGGATATCATCTCTATACCTACATTAGATCAATCCTGAAATTGATCTCTATTTATATCTTGGATGGAATTCTTAAAAAGTCTATAATAATTACATCCATATATGGTTTGAAAATATGTGGAATGACTAGAATTCATGTCTCTACATATTAAAGAAAAAGGATAAAAACTAGCATAGAATAGTCCCCAACTGTTGATGGTCAAGCCTTGAACATCCTACAATTAAATACGACACTGTAACATGGGTTTAAAAATAATCCTCAATAGAAATGAATAATTACCTTTAGATATAACTATTGATGTGCACTCGATATTATGTCACACAGTCTATCAAATGGAATATATAAAAAATAGGAATATGTAATTTAATGAAATACTAGAGGTTAATATAAACAATGATCATAATAGTACACTCAAGAAAAATTTATATGCCCCCATACTACACACCTAATGTCGTACTAGTATACATAACCCCATATAGGTTGTCTGTAATCAATCCAAGATCATCAATAAATTGAGAAGATGTAAACATATTCAATATAGTACAGTCAATTAAAATAGACACAGTGGTGGATTACATAAAAACTGAATCTTGAAATATAAATGGCCAGTCATCAAATTAAACATGAATATGATAGATAAAAAATAATAGCAAACATCGTGTCTCTTCCATTGGCTCTAAATATCTTTATGAATTGAGGAGAACTAATATGATTCCTATACTAACATAGAGAACCATACCCTCCTCTGTGCCCCAACAAAAATCATAAACAATAGATAATTACTTCTAGTAAGGTGAATGAACCTACCACTAATACGTAAGCCTAACCCACAACTTTTCTGATTCTTGTCAATAAAAAAATTAGGATAAATTCTTTAGATGACTTATTTTCCTATATAATCAATACTCCATAGTATATCAGTATCACCATGGTTAGTTATCATACACTCTATTAAACTAATTAAAAATATGATTCCTCATACTTTATGAAGAAAAAGATTATTCTTGACCCCAACTAGGATTTATTACCCCACTCTAGTAAGAATAGTAATAAAATAACATTTTATTGATCAAGAATTTAGTATGGAATATAATATAAAATATAGACTTCCTTAATATCAAGGGTCATATAAGGTTTATCTCAGAAATGGGGGAATGATTGACCACCATAATAGATTATCTTTGGTGGAAAATTTTTAATTAATCCCATATTAAATGGTTTATAACATCAGAAATTTAAAAACCATTGGAATATCATCACTTAGAATAATCAGATAATAATAAAGTAAGTCATTTAAATGAAATACATAGACCATCATTGATATCATTCCCAAATTGATGTGGTAAATTAGATGAGTCTTATCACCCCTCATTGTAACTGGGTAAAACTGATTAGTGAAAAAAAACATGAATGTATTTCTAGGATAGTCCATCATCATGATCATCCTTAGAAAGGACATCCCACCCTTTCTTCATTGGTCCCCATTGTATATTCACATCATGCTAAACCCTCTTCAATAGGGGTGTCTCAATCTGGTTTATTATAATATGAATGTACTTAATGAAAGACGTAGTAGTTTTTGGTCCATTATATTTAATAATGTGAAAATGATTCTAAAAACATGATTGATAATCAGGCAGAGGAATCTTTTAAAATTGATAACTAATTATAGGCAAATGAAAAAATAGGGATATGGTTAAATTGTAGGTAAGGTATAATTTTTCTCAAAATCTCAGAGCTCTAATGCAAGTTATTTCCCTTTCATGTCACTATAATTCATAAAACACACCTCAAAACATATCTATAACATTTCTCAATACCAAATATTTGATAAACAACAACACACCTAGAATCCTATTATATTATATATACACTCTATGATATAAGTTTTCCACATAATTCAGATATACTTTTGACATATCAATTCATAGGGATAGGAAAAACAGATATATAATTTATATAATTAACCCTTAAAATATGATATTAGCATAACCAAAAGAAGAAACCATGTTATGAAAAATTCCACCATCATGTTATATTTGAAAAAATACATAAGAGGATTTTGAAACATTAAATAGATGTTCCCCATAGCATATTCAAGGTACAAAGAAAATATAAGGAAAAAAACTGTCATGTCAGTCACACATGATAAATATGATATATCAATGCACACATATTTCCTCCCTGACCCTTTAGTAAAATAAAAAAATTAAATCACTCATCATATTTCTATATTATCTCAAAATCCTAAGACTCAAAACTTAATATGACAATATAATCCCTAGAACCATATATGTGGGTTACCTACAACCAAATATAAGGTCCATCACAAGTCAAAAAAACATCCTATATCCCAAAGAAATACAAAAATAATAAGGCAAATGAATAAAGGTTCCTTCACACTTTTTAACGTCATTAATATAATCCTCTTTAACCCTGACCAATCTAAAGCACCACATAGGATATGTGTGCCTCCACATTCTCTATAGGTAGAAAAATAAAAATAAGGATCTATATGTGAATGTGGGTATACCAAACCCCCAAATATATATAAACATAAGTAATAATATAAAAAATGTTAATAAAATAATTCAAATATAACAGCAGAACATAGAAATTATTGGTATGTTCCAACCATAATCGTATAAAATCACACATGCTATAACAAAATGTTATATTATAATGTAACCCAATTCATATGTATACTAAATTAGATAACCCAGGGGTAGATTATAGACAACATTTCTAAAAAATTAATTAATAGATCCAAAACACTATATAAGAATCTATTCTTAGTACTTTATCACAGCCTGAACCATGAAACCCAAGTTCATCTATTAACACTATGAACCATTACATTACAGGTTTTTTAACAATGATTTTATCACATACACTGAGAGGCCCATGATATTTGTCAGTACAACATAGTACACCATCACTAATGGTTTCCCTAAAGTTAATATAATAAAAAAGATCATTTTTGATGTGATATTCCATTAATCATAAAAAATTATAATAAGAATAATTAAAATCTAACATTGATGTGAAAAAATGAATCACTAATTGAGTAACCAAACTATCCTTTACCAAGTCTAGATTAATTATTAAAATGTAATTATAATTTTATATGGAGAATGGGTTAGTATGTTTTAACACTAGTCATAATATCAGCACCAAGGATATATCAACCAATAAAAATGTAATAGTATGAAAAATAATAAATATGCTCCTGAATACAATGATCACATAACATAAGTATCGTGATAACTGATAAAAATACTGTAAATATTATTGAAATGGAGGTTTATGCCTATAATGATCTCAACCATGTAGGTTTAAATAATCCAAAATATTGATATAAATTATAAAAAATAAAAATTGGGTCATTCTCAGAATAAATATTTATATAACTAATATCATCCATGCACCAAAAATCATAAATAACTATTAAAATTTAATATAGCAGTTCTCTACTTCAAAAATTGACTCATCATTACTAGTGAATCGATATCAATTTCATTTGGTGTTTCTGTATAATTTTCCATAGATTTCTTAAATTATATTCCACTATGTTCTAAAGATACTAGAACTTTGGACCGTCTCAAAATTATCAAGGTTGTGTAGCTAACATTATATATATTAAAAAGAAAATTTTAAGTAATATTTTTATAGGATAAAATAAAAAATAAATAAACCCAATAATTATTCAATTTATATTCATCTAAATACTACTAAGATCATACATTACCATAGGTATTGATGTTATTGGAAGTTATATTAACCCTATGGTCAACACCATCATTCAAATTCAACTGTTGTATTAGGTTTTCCATCTGAGTCTCAAATCAGAAAAAATATATTCTTATATAATATGTATGTGTTTGAAAAAAATATAGCATATTATTCTCAATAGAATATATTTGGGATATGATATTCAATCATCTCCGCACTGTCTTATTTATTTAACTTATTAACATAATTAAAATATTCCAATGGTTGAATAGTAAAAACTAGAGTAGTTATAATGCATCCTGGGGAACCCCACAAATTAAGGATAACACATTATTCCCTAAACCCATTGATACATTTCACATATATCAATTTACATGAAAAAATCTATTGTATCATCACAATAAATTTATTTAAAAAAATCATGGAATAAAATGTCACCCTTATTATGATATTAAATATCTACACTAAAAATAAAAAAATAAAAAAATCAGAGTTTTATTCTTATTCCATGATCTAAATGTCATAAAAGAATAGTTCAGAACATCCTAAGATATTAAAACTCGATTAGAGTATAAAAATAAAAATTTCAACATGATTCGTTTTTTCTTTAATATAGCATCAACTAAACCATTTCATCATTGAATTAACTTTCGTCCAACACCAAAAATATTCAAAAAACACCGTCTTTTAGATAAATAATCCATAATATCTCTTAAAATATTCTAACAAATATCTAACTCAAATGAATTATAATTATGAAATTATGTTTCAATGTTATTAATTCACTAAATCATTATGTTTATGTGTTGACAACAAAAGAAAATGAAATTGACAAACCCTTGACATTACATCACTAAAAAACCCCTTTCATAATTAAAAAATCACTGGGTAACCTTCACCACTACCACAACCCTTGGACACCACAATCTACTATAAGTTCTTGGTATCAATATATAATTAATATACATTCATTTTAAACCAATTAAACTTTCTTTCTAATGATTTTTTGATCCCTCATAACACTAAATCACAACATCCCTTATCATTTCATAGAAATTTCTCAATGAATGCCAAATAATTTAATAGCTAATATAATATAAACTTTTTAAAAAATACACATCCATAAAAATACCCTTAATTACACTTTAAATATATAATATTCACGAATTAGAATAAGGTGCATGAGTTAAATATTAGAATTTAGAGTCAATTTAACATTGAATCCTCCGTTTGAAATAGAAGGGACATTGAATGATATTATTGTGAAAAATATAAATCCAATAATGGCTCTCAATAACTATAAAAATTGAAGTATATATTTACAGATGAATTTAGTTAATAAAATTTAGGGGTTAGAGAAATTTATTTCCATCAAATTATCAACCTGAAAATGAAAAATAACATTTTAATTCAAACCCCATGACAACACAATTACGGTAATGTCATTATTCAAAATAACTCTCTAGAATCCTTTTGGTTACCTGATTCCAAGATATTATAGACATAGTTTATGGTCAATAGTCATCATCACCTCTATCGATTTATTAGTAACCTAGAACCCTTCTATTGGGAACCTGTTAGTCCTTAACTCATTATTCAAGAATGTTCTTTCGCTATCCACATCCATTATACTTACTTCATAAAAACCTATGAAAATTAATTTTAAACCAGAAAAAATTAAATTCAAGGATATCAGAATGTAAAATCCAAACATATCTCCAAATAATATGTTTTCTATAATATAAAACATTGATAATATAATTCAATCACTATAAATTATAACATTATGTTTATTCAGCTATCATTAGAATAGATTATATGGTAGATCATATAAAGTAGTTAGAAAAATGATGTTAATGTGATAGTGTGAATTTTTATCATGATTTATCATTTTATTTTAAAAAAATGTCTCAATAGTAGTTTTTGACTTTTTAAAATTTATCTTAATAATGATTTAGATAAAATATTGAGAAAATGATATTTTTGAACCATAGATGAATTTATGGTTTTAAACAACAACTAAGCTAGTTGATTATTGTAGAAATTGTATATAAGATATGTAATATGAATATGGATGATAATGTTTATATATTCATGTCAAATAATTTAAACATTAGTACATGGACCTAAAATTATTGGTTTTTTATTTAATTATATACTTTGATAAATATGTGAAGGAGGTGATTGAGATAGGTTAAATCACTATTAGATGGTTCATAAATATTTTTTATGTGGGTTGAGGGTGTATAAACCATTATAAGGGTGTTTAACAGGTTTATGATAGGAAAATTAATGAGAAAATAAACAGTTACATGTTGATTTTTCAATTTGATCCAAATAGCCTTGATAGAGAATAATATATATAGGGTCTTCTATCATCAGTTATCTATTTATTTTCACTAGGAACCTATTGGTTCTCTAGATGCATGGTACAACATAATGGGTACACAATGGTTGTCACAGACTATTCCTTTTCTAATGGATATTTGCAAGGGTTACATAATGAGTTTTAGAGGGTAATCAATTGGGTATTTAATAGAAAAATCAATTTTATGACTATTCATTGAACTAGATTGGATTTTACAATTTTTAAAAACCTTAATGAAAGGAATGAATCCTAGAAACCATTATTGAAACATTTATATATATTTTAAAGTTGACTGATACATATTCAATAACGAGTAATAGTTTGTGAATAAAAGTTATATATATTTTGAATATAAATTTATAAATTCAATTTTAAATAGGATATTAATGTTTTACGTGACGTTGGGTGGACTATTGTAATTACCCATGATTTTTGATTGGGTCAATACTTTTCCCCTATAAATATACATATATTTTATTACATTTATTTTATTATTTTTTATTAAAAGTTTTTATATCTTGATATATATTATTAAATATACTCATATATTTTGTTGTAATCTATTATACATTTTTATTAATTATTTATAGTTTATATATAATTTGATTATTATCCTATTATTTAGAATTAATCTACAATTTCCCAAATTTTATTTTTGATAAATACCCTAATTAATGGGGATGAAATTAAAGAGGAAATTTGGAACATTGTATTAATTTATTAAATTACAGAAAGTATATTATCTCGATGTTTGATTCGATGAGTCACATGATATTTTGTTTAGGGGTGTATAAAATACAATATTATGTATATTATTTTTTCAAAATATACCCATGTCAAAAAACATAATCCACAAAGAAGAGATCTAGAAAATATCATATGTATTCTATATATTAGAAACATTCCTATATCAATTTAATTATGTAAATGATAATATGTTACAAATGTTTCCAAATATATTATGAATTGATGAATAATATCATACATCATGTTTGAATAGTGTTTTTATCTAAATTTACCTTGTATAAAAACATATAAATCCATAGTATGTTTAAAAAAATTACAATCCAGATTCAAAATTTAGTACATAATGTTATATATTTAAGAAAATATAATATAACAATTTTTATATGTAAAATATTATACACACCCCTATTGATTTTGGAAATTATGTTATACATCTCCAATGAAATAGAAAAGTTATGTTACACAATTATTTAGTGTAAAAATTATATTTTATATTCTTTTTAAGTTATGTTATTAGGTGATCACATAAGAAGTAAACGAATGTTTGATGTTTTAGAAGATTATGAAAAATAGTTTCACATTGTTTTCCATTCTCATTTGAGTTGAAATTTTAGTGGAGATTACGATGAAGAGTCGAATGATACATTATGATATATGTAATTACAATGGTTTTTTTATATTTTATCTATATCACATTTTACAGAAATGATCACACTATATCTTGATTAATCATAATGAAATCACACATTATGAAATCTGTCACATCATGAAGAAAAATTGAAGATAAATATTAATTTAAATGGAATATTATGTTGGAATATTATTCTTGTAATTATGATATTTAAAAATTAAATAGTTAAAATTTTAAAAAGAATCCATTGTGAGATTTTAGGGATGATACATAAAATTAAATTAATATTTAAATAGTTATTAAGTTGTAGAATATTTAAAAAATATTCTGACGTTTTTATTTTTGATTAATTATCCTAGAGAGAGAGAGATATTGAGAAGTTTACATACAATATTACTCAATGTAATATTTTTGGAAGGAGAACTGTAGTGGATATTATTACATAATGGATATAATTATGGGATGAATTTGAATGTGTTTATTTTATCAATGTATTAAAATGATCTGTGATGGATATATTATTTCATTTATATATATATGTTTTATGTAAGGATCATGTCGTGTAATAACAATAAAAACATAGAATGACACAAATTTAAACAAAATTAATACTACTTCATCATGACACATGAATCATATATATAATATGAGTGATATTTTATATGTTAATTATTCTATTACTACTACTATCACTCTATAGAAAGAAGGAAAAGAAAGAAATGAATAAGTGGAATGAATGATGATATTGTACTTAATTGAATAATAATAGTTTCTTATATGGTAGTCATTGAAAAAAAATGAAGTAAAAGGAAATTTCAAATCTACTACACCTTGAGGAATTAGTTTTTGGAATAATATCCATCTACTGTTAGTTTCATAAGGCTGGATGAAAGTATTCACCATTATGGTTTTTTTAATTCTACATCTGATATATTTTAACACTAGTGTCTCCTACTATTAAATTTTTTGGCTATGTTTCTGCTACAAGTAAATATCCTTATAGTAACTATCGACATATTATAATTAGTTATAAAAGAATAAGGTAATTTTATTCTATGGAATGGTAAAATCGTTATATAATGTGATAACCGTTTTGTCCCAATTATAGGATCCCTAGGAAAACGATCTCAATAAAAGCACTATGCCAACATTGGGTGTTCGTTAATTGATATAGATTATTGTTTGTATCCAAAATCCAATATAAAAACATTATATCCTTCCAATTTTACTTAATTTTCACTCATTAAAAAATTTATTTAAAATATATTGTCATATTATAACTATTAAAGAAGGAAGTTTAAACTACGAATTATATAAAAGAATCAATTCACTATCCCTATTGACTTTTTTTTCTTTAACATACATAGGTAGAAAAGTGGTATCTGATCATACTATTCAAAGATATTGTATTTTTAGAAACCAAATTTAGGAGAAAAAGATATTAATACACAATAATAGATGAATGTCATAAGAAAAGGTATGTTTATGATTATATTTCAGTAGTTTAATATTAATAATTAATGTTGTTGGAAATAATAAATTGTTATATATTTGAAGAATATTTGTTTTAATGTATATATTTTAGTTTCTAGGTATAAAAAAGTCGTGTGATGGGCAGTTCTCGAATTTTTAATGACCGTCTATTAATCTCTGATTTTACATGATGATGGAGGTTGGAATAAATAGAAATTAATCAATGAAAAAACATTGGATAAAATTATGAAACCAAGTATAGGATCATCACATATTATTTGTAATTAATTTATTCAATTAAAGAATTACCTTGGTTGAATTATTAGTTCATTGATGGATATGAAAAGACGTCATTAATGTATTGACATTGTGTTGTTGGAATCAAGTGTCGATTTCCTCTAGCAGTGATCTATATATGATTCGTAAATCTCTAAACTTTGTCAAAATAATCACGTGGTGTTAGCACAAATGATCCAATCACTTGTGTCATTTGCCTTTGATTTCCACAAGAATCAATTCCCAAGAATTTTCCTTGATCTCTCTATAATGGAAAGTGGTTGTTAGAGGAAGACTTCTCTCCATTAATGGGATATTTCTTGATTAAAGGATCTCTCTAGTGCTTGGGGTGATTCTCCATATTTTTTCACAATAAAAAATAAATAAATTGTCTATATAGAAAAATAATATAATTGGGTTTAAATACTTTAGGGGTTTTGAAATAAAAAATTTCACAGGTGGCCTTTCATATTTATTTAATCCCTTATGGAACCCCATGTCAAAATAAAAATAAAAATATTATTATTTCATCGACATACACATAACATGGGAATTACATTAAATATTAATTAATCATATACTATTAAATATATATTATTTCTCACCTAACAGAAAAACTCAGTATTTAATTCCTCCACAATTTTTATCGGCCCCTGAATAATGAAAGTTTATTTAATAAATAAGCATCACTTAATTATTCCCCCAAAAATAAATAAATATTATATCAACTAAAAAAATATAGATTTATTAAATATTACTCTCACATAATATTATCTCGTATAATTGGTGACATAATACATATGATCAATAATACATTAATTGTTATTAAACCATATGCATGTATAATATTTATTAATCATGTTAAATAATAAATAATAATATATCATTTAACTATGATTTGTACATGCTTATTGGGTCACCCTTTAGTCCACTTTTTCTATTGCATTAGGTGAACAAGCATGAAGTCCAAGGATAGCTTCTAACAACATACCAAGCCACCCCTAGAGTAATAAGTTAATTTAATAATAATATAGAACCACATATGGATGCTCACTCAGTCAAATAGCCCTATAATCATAATATATCTAATCAATACGGTTTCATGTTGGTGCCTCTAAGATATGTACTCGATGTCTCTTTCATTAACATTTCTAAATTATGACATGCCTATAGAAAATAATTTCCATGTATTTATTTATTCAATATCATTTCTACTAGAGTGAATGAGATAATGTCTTCTATTAATGAACAAAAGGGAAAAAATAATTTCATTCATTATTCATTAATGTTATATTACCCGTGAAACACCCAACATATCCTATATCACCTTGACCATATGTATCCACTATTTTGGACAATATTGGAAACTATGAAAATTATTATAATCAATTATAATATTATAAAATTTTAAGGATCAATACACACATAAATTGGTAGGAACATACAATAACACATATAAATTTTTATTTCCTACTATCAAGTCTCATTCTAAAAATATCCTCCACTGGATATTTCCAAGGTCGTACTCCATGAGAAGGTTCCTCAAAGTCCTAGGTGTCTCCACCCCTAATTTCTTATCTCATTTATGTCCCTCAAATGAAATCATCCAGCCTCTGACCATATATATTAGAATGGTTTCATTGAACTTATTGGTTCTCATCATTGTAGGAAATTTCTCTAACATTTTACTGTGGTAAATGTTTTTGGAACATTATGATATACTATGATATATAGATGAATAATATTCTTATGAGAAAGAGTTTATTCATATTCAAAATAATGATTACATGTTACGATAATGTAAAAAAATTGATTTTAGGTCACCAACTTTAAAAGACTATAGCTTTTGCTGGAGCGAACTGCTAACAAATTTCAGTCCACCCGCTCTCAATTGATACTCAGGCTTCTGATGAGATAAGACATTAGTTAAGGGAACCATTGTGTTAAATTAATGGGATACTCTACATACTAAAAATCCATCCTTTTGATAAAAATACCTCAATATGATATACTTTTGATGCATATTCTTTTTAGTTGGTTTGATGATGGATCTTTTTCAATAGGCACAACTATAGTATTGTCATAATACAATGTGATAGGGTCATTACTTCAAAGGTACAACATGAAAATCATAGAAGATGTTTCATAATAAAACATATTCTTTGGGTACATCAAAACCCTCTATATACATAGAATCAACTTTAAAATGAACCACAACTAGATCATTGAATTCTTCCAGCTCAAAGCACCTCCATTGAGACATATAACATATATGAATATTGATTTTTTATGATTTTGTTCTATATTAGAAATAAAATCAATATAACCCATGATGACCGGCTCCTCATTTCGTCTATATACTAGGAATATTTCCTTGGTTCTTCTCGAATACTTGAGGATAACCTTATAAGTAGACAAATATTTTTCTCATAGATCTCTTTTTTATCTACCTACCATGATCAAGGAATAGGTATCATGAGGTCTAGAATAACACATTCCATACAATATTGATCATATTGTTGATGCATAGGGGAATTTACACATTTTAACTCTACCCCATTGTGTTAGAGAATATATTTTCATAGAATGATGTATACAATGTATCAATGGAACCAATCCCCTCATGGATTGATCCACACTAAATCTATTTAGTATATTGTTAATGTATGCACTTTGAATTAGTTAAAGATGCATATTTTATCTATCACAATTGATCTAGATTGTAAGATTATAGGCTACTTATCCTAAGTCATTCTTGGAGAAACACATGTTTAACCCATCCTTAAATGACTATAGGACTGGTTTGTGTCTTCTAGTAAGTAATATTTCATCAAAAAATACATCATGGATAATAAATTCATTCCCACTAAACCTCTTGTAAAAAAATCCATAATATTCATTGTTAATGAAACCAAATTATTTTATATCTTTATTGAATTGAATGTTCTATGAACAAGATGATTTCTTCAACCCATGAATGGATATCTTCAACCTGAAAATATATTTTTCATCACCTAGACTCAAAACTATTATAGGGTTGTGTCATATAGACATCTTACATAAGGTTCCCATTATTCAAAGTAGTTATGACATCTATATGAAAATGTTTATAGTCATGGTAAGCTGCTATAGCGAGTAGAAATATGATGAAATTAAACATGGAAACTAGTGAAATTATTTAATCATATTCAATTCATTAACACCATTTGATCCCTTAAATACATGCCTTTCTTTGTAGGTTTTTACTATATATTCTGTGTTCTATTTTTATCTTGAATACCCATTTGCACCATACATGATTTACATCAACACATGCATCGAAGCGTACCCAAAATTTGTTCTCATACATGTAATTCATTTCATAATTTATGGATTCTGGATATATTTTAGTTTATGAGCTCTAAATATCCAATTTTTATGAAAATGTTTCATCATTATCAACCAATAAAGATTCAACACATTTAGTGACTAGAAATACATATCTTTCTAGTTTCCTTACATATCTTATGCTCCTACACAATACCTATGTTTTATTATCTAATTCATCCACGGGGACCTATGTAATCTATTCCTATAGCAATTATTTAGTTTCTTGAGAATCAACTTAATTGAATTAAATCTTTATTTCATTATTCTTTTTGAGGGTGTGATATCTCACAAGAAATACATCTTGTTTGTTGATAATGAATTTCATGTTATAGAGGATGTATGGGTAGTTTAATATTACATCCTTAGGATACCCTATAAGGATAAAAATTCTGACCTAGGATAATATATTTTTTGGATTTTAATTAAAAACGACTCAGAAACCCATAAATTTGAATGCAAAAAACATGTTTCTTTAAAATTGAAAACTCACAGATAATTTTATGCCACATTAGTTGGTACTCGAATTAATGTGTATTTCGTAGTTTATTATGCATATTTCCATTCAGGTAATGGATGATCTGCATGACTCATCATTGACCTTATCATATCTAGAAAGATATGATTATTCATTTCACTAACATCATTATACTGTGGTTGGTAGGGTGGAGTGGATTGAGATAGAATCCATAATTTCTATAGAATTTCAAGAAACACATTGTTAGGAATTCACCTAAACGATTCAATGAAATCATATTAATATTATTTCCAGGTTTATTATCTACTTAATTATTTAATTATATGATTTTATTAGAGGAATCAGACTTATAACTCATCATGTAGACAGAGCCACCACTACTCAAGCCATTAGTAAAGGTTATGAAGTAATAATTTCAACCTCTAGCTTCTAATAGAAATAGTCCATACACATTTGTGTGTACCAATACTATAATCTTGGTTTCTCTTTCACCATGTTTAAAATATAGTGTGTTGATCATTTTTCTTTATAATAAATAATGACATATTTCAAGTGGGTTTAGCTAATAAGAGTTTAAATAATCATCTTAATAGATATTTTTCAAATACTTTTCATTTACATGACAAAGATAGTGATTCCATATCTAGGTGTTTTGTGAGTTGTGTGAACATGAATCATTATCAATTTCCAATACATAGTTTAATAAAGTTAATAAATTTAGGAAAATAATTAATTGTTCATACCATAACATATATTTTATTTAAATAATATACAACTTTTTTTACACATCAAAATAAAACCATTTTCATCTAGGAATGATATATAAATTATGTTCTTGGTGTCATTTGTTACATAATAACAATCATATAAAAACAAAATCATTAATGTTGGAAAGAAAATGTTGTATCAACCAATGACTAGTGATTCAAGCCTTTCACCATTGATAGCTCACAAATCGACCTCTCCTCTAGAAATGTATAAGAATCTACTTTGTTCTATATTATTTATATAATAGTGAGAACAACAAGCTGAATCAAATAACCAATGTGTAGATATTGAAATATTACACACAATAATGAACACACCATTTATGTTACCTTTATTCTAGGTTCATTTCTTCTTCTAGTGGCCTTTCATTACACATGAAAAACATATTTTCTCTTTTTCCTTACCAATAATCTTGATATTTCTCTTCTTGGAAGGATGGTTCTTAAGATCATTAGACATGTTGTGTGTCTTGGACCCCATATCCTTGTTCTAACTTTTATTATTTACCATATGGAATGTGGTTTTGTCATGTCCCATGTCCTTATCCACATGGATTATCAAATAAATAATTTCTAAAAGTATCTTCTCCTTATTACACAAATTGTAACTAACAAGAAATCTAGATATGGTCATGGGTTGTATAGAAATTATGATATCTATGTGAAACTCATTGAGGAATTCATTCCATAATAAGTCTAACCATTCAATTTAGCCAGTAATATTGACATCATGAGGACCATGTGGAATATTATCTCCATGATTAATTGTAAGAAATCATTATAGATCTCATATATCTCTTGTATTTTCTTTTCTTGATAGAGATTCTGAAGGTTATACCTCATGATATATGCGTCAATGTCCTTAGATGGCATAAAAAGAATATTGTTTATGAATGATATCATGAAACAATAAACATGTGTTTCATCATTAAAATGATTCTCAATGAGATACAACTCTTCATCCCTATCAAAATTTTCCGGAACTTTTGGAATTTGTTCTTACAATACATACAATTTCCTTTCATGGAAAAGGATAACACATAAGCAGATCTTCCACTCTTGGAATGTTTTTCCAGTGAGATGGTTATACATATCATGTATGGTTCATAATGATATGACTGAAGTCAATTTATAGATATTTATAAAATTAATACGAGCATAAATTTAGTACATTATCTAATAAAATTAAGACAAAAAAATATATTTATTAATCCCGCAGTTTTTTTTAAAATCAATATCCCAAACCGTGGAAATCTGAATATCCTATTTCTTTGAAATTATAGTGTAAAGGATCTATATTCCCCTACTCATTACCCCAACACTGGTTGGTCAAGAAAAATTACTTATTTTCTTTATGAATTTTAAATTACAACTTCATTAACTCATGGTTCCTTGGTTTATTGAGTGGACTACCCAATCTTGAAACCCATCGATTAGATTTCATTAACCTTTGCCTCTCATTTATAATAAATCATGCATTGGAAGTCAACCCTCAATGTGAACAAAGAATATTTATACCAGAATTATATGTTATAATTCCCCAATAATAAAAACCACTCCAAATTTGTCTACTCAGGAACTTTGAAATACGGTCTATTTCAACTAATGTAGTGGAAGACTATACTAACCTAATATATATTACTGAGGTATTTTATAGTTTTAGGTGTATATTACAAATTACTATCTAAATTCTTCCTTGTTAATATTATGTGGATTAACTTGTATGAAAAATCATGTGTTACATAATGTTTATCCATAATTAAATTTATTTATATTCAATATTTTAAGCCTTATAATTCATTAATTCATGTGATCGTGACATATTGAAATAACTATTAAACATGATGGAAATAAAAAAATAAATCTATATTATCATGAGATTTTATTAATGGTATGTTTATCTAGATGATTATAAACTAACAATATAAATAGGTGAAAAATACCTTTAACCAATTAAAGTTCTTGTTACATATTCCAACATGTCTACCAATTTATTTATCTTGGATAAGTTTCACCTTGGATCCAAACATGAACCACCTCCACTAAGTTGGGAGTCGTATCCATGACATATGATTTTACACTTATGTAAGTGAGGGGATGGGGTTTACCAGTATGAAAAAAGGTAATTTTGGACCATACATAATAGAAGGATAGATGGCCCACATATGAACAATTTAATAAAAAAATAATATTAATGAAACCAATCAAAGCCAATTGTCTAGTGTAGGCTCATGATCATCCGCATGCATGCAATGAATTGCATGATTGATAAAATTATGGTTAAATTATTAATCGTTATTATTTATGATAAATCGTGGTTGAATTAATTGTTGAATTATTTAATTAATAAAATATTTTATTTAAATATAATTTGAATTTCCTTGAGAATCACATATATCATAATTTTAAGAAAATTAAATAAATATATTTTAAATTAATAATGTGGAAAAATGTACACTCTATGAAACATGGTGAATACTCATTAGAATCTACCCAATATTTATTATAATAATATAATTTTTACTCACTTGACATATGACATACATGAATTATGATGTAAATTCATGACATGTACTATAAACTTAATGATTAAAGGAATTATATGATTCTTCTATCTCATGAAATTCATTAAATAACATAAAATAATAACGGTAATATAAATCCCACATGATATGAATATTTGAAAATTTGGTAGAAATTAATTGAACATTTATATATATATTAAAAAGAATTACATGTCATGTCTAATTAAGTAAATTACCACACACAAGCACATTTTGAGAAGGTTTACCATGTAGAATAAATTAATTTTAATTATACATAATTTGGTATAGGTACAAGGCTTGTACAAATAGTCAACATGAAAGGAAAATTTATCTTCATTTATTTGAGGAACACAACAAGGGACTCCGAGTGTAAACTATGCCTCCAAAAATGGTTTACATGACATTTACAAGAGATTCACAGCATGTGGTCTCTATGTTACACAACCACTAGTCAGGTAGGCAATGTCAAATGATACATTGCACATATGAGACTTCACGACTACCCACCATGTATGTGGGAAACACAATTTGTATTCCAACTAACCATGCACGGGGTTTTCATGGTCACTATGTAGTGTAAAATAAAATTCACAACTTTTATTCCATACACACAATTTGAATTAATTTTTAATTAATTATTGGTGAATTAAAATCATATACACGATGTGTAGTTAGGGCTATACACCGTGTACTATTGTGTTATATATATAGAATTATTTGAACCTCCTGACAAGTTCGTTAATTTTCTTTAATTTATAAAATCAATCAGTTTGATTAGATTTATGAGAATGATTAAGGAATAAGCAAATATCCATTTTTTAAAAAAATGATTAAACATGAATTGAAAAAATAATAATAAAATGCATAAATCAATCAAAAATCATTACAAAATTATAAATAATTATCTGACCCCTATAATATAACCAGTACGTTTTGGATGCAACTTGAGATTATAAAGGACCTTTCCCAACATTTCTTTTTGTCATTATCAATGATTTATTTGAGATTTTATGCAATGAATAAGCTATATTCTATATAATTTAATCAATTAAAACATATAAGGGCTCGAATGCCAGAACCAAGCACAAAATCATCACATATTAATTTTTAGTTAACATCATCAATAAAATAATTACCATATGTGAATTATTTCTTCATTGATGGATACAAAAATAGATCTACCATAATTGTGTCTTACAAATCAAAAGAAGATTCCATTTAGTGGTCATCCAAGCATGGTGTATAAATATCTGAATGTCACTATATGAATCTTCGAGTTCTAGAACGATATATCATATCAGTTGCATATTTAACCTTTGATCACCACATGAATATATTACAAAGTATTTTCCATTGTCTATCTAAAATAGTGATGAGTAGGTGGAGGAAGATCTATATCCATTCTTGGGAGTGGTCTCGGAGAAAGGATCTTTCTAGGGCTTGATAGGATTCTTCAGATTTATTGTGTAGAAAAAAATGAATTAGATCGATATAAAAATAATATAATTGTGTTTAAATACAAATAGGGATAGGAAATAAATATTATCACAAGTTCCCTTTAATATATATTTAATCCCTTGAGGAACCCCATGCATTAATTATAATTATATTATTTTTATTTCATCAACATTCACTTAACTTATAAATTATATTAAATATTATTTAATAATGTAATATTGAATATATGTGATCTCTCACAAGACCTAAAAACAAAATTATCCATTCATCCACATTATTTATTAGGCCTCAAATAAAAACTATTTATTTCATAATTAAATATCACTACATTATTCTACAATAAATGAAAAATAAAATATTTACAAAATAGAAAATAAAAATTTATGAAATATTCCCCTCACATAATAATGTATCAAATCACTGAAGATGGACTATATATGATCATGAATAAATGAATAATTGTAAAATCACATCTAGGAATTATATTTA
Source organism: Viscum album (assembly GCA_963277665.1). Classification (NCBI taxonomy): domain Eukaryota; kingdom Viridiplantae; phylum Streptophyta; class Magnoliopsida; order Santalales; family Viscaceae; genus Viscum; species Viscum album. The sequence continues at coordinate 694,766,867 of OY728161.1, forward strand.
TTCAACTTGTTAAATAATAAATAATAATATATTCTTTAATTGGGATTTTGTATACATATATTGTGTCAAACTCATTGCCACTTTCTCAGTGTCATTAGGTGAATCAGAATAAATTCCAGGATTACCATCTAACAACATGCAAAGGTGCCCATAGATAAACAATATTAATGCAGCAGTGAAATAATACCTTTCATGGATGCTTACTATGTAATATAATCCATTAATCATTCTATATATAATAATGAAGGTTGAACAATGGTTCCATCATCCTTTTTACTCGATATCTCCATCATTGACATTACAGAAATAGAACATCTCATATTCAACACCAAGGAAAAGGATTTATTTGGGATATATCATTTACATCAAATGGAATGATATATGAACATCTATTAAATAATAGAAGGTACAATTTTTTTTCACATTATTAATTAATGAAATATTACTTGAGATGCACCCCACATATCCTACCTCAACCCACACATATATCATTACAGTTTTCATAAATACATCAATGAATTAAACTAATAACACATTTGAATAATATTATACAGTCTATGGATAAATACACATGTATGTAGATAGAAACATCCAATAAAACACATACATGAGGATATCCTACTGTCATGTCTCATTTTCCAAATATCCTACACTAGATAATACTATGTTAGTACACCATGACAAGGTGCCTCAATGTTATATGAGTCTACACACTTGAAAACCTATATCATTTCTGTCCATTGAATGATATCATATAACCTTAGGACATATATCTGAGAACTATGTCATAGCACTTATGCGTTCTCATAATAGAGGTGAACTTTTATACCCTTTTCGAGAGACACATACTCTTAGAAAACTATCACATACTGTGTTTTGTAGAATAAAAATAATGATATAATAAAGTGTTTATTAATATTCAAAACTATTAATAAATGTTATCAAAATGAACATAGATGTCAGTTCTAGGGCACCAACTCAAAAAAATTAGAATGTGGTAAAACAATGAAATATTTCTACTAGTTATCCTAAAATGTGGATCATTAATGTAGAAGATTGTATTGAATTTAATTACAAGGATTTTAACAGTAAATTTTTTAAAGTAGGGATCAATGAATTTAGTATAGTTTTTAATTTTTTACTTCTCATGAAATTTGGAATACTACTATTAGAACCAAGATAATTATTTGTTGAAAATATATTATGGTTTGTTTTTGTTGTCAATCCACATTAGGTTAATCAAGGAGTTTGTAAAAGGAATGGAAGACCATGAACAATGTTATGGGAACAGTTCATAGATCAGGAAAGGTGGTACCTAGAATAAAAAACCACAAACCATGAATCAGGAACTCTATGCTAACCACGTAGGAGGAACAATTCATAGAGTGGAAGAGGGATGTGGGAAGACATAGAGTTTGTGGAAATGATTACAGTACATGGAAGGTGTGATGGTTCACAAGATGGAATGTTGCATTTGAAAACAATGTGTAGTTTTTAGACATCGTAAAGGGTGTAATTTTTTGAAATGGGATTGTGATTTGTGTCATAGAATTGGTAGAATGGTGGCATGTGGATCATATAGAGGATACGGTTAATGGGAGTTTCATGTTATGATTTAAAGGTGGTTTAGTGTGAATGTTTTGGTAAATAACTGTTTAGATGATTATGATGATCTATTTTCCTATATATGGATATCTAATCCCTTTATTAATAAATGGTTCTGAGATTAAAAATATGAGGGTAATTCCGGGAAATATAGAAGTATTTCACAGAAGATTACACGAAAATGACTTTAATTGAAAATATAAATGGAATTTGGTGAATTCAATAATGGTTCTCGGAAAGACAGTATTGAATGGGAGAAGTGGTTTGTGAGGAGGATTCCTTGAGAGGAGAAGTGTTATATAAAGGATAACTAGTTTGTAAAAGAGCAGTCCACTAAAGGAGGTGGTATACAGAGAAAAATCTGTAAAAAGGGAATGTGAGGAGGCACTCAAAGATAGGCTTCATGCAATGGACAATGGTATAAGAAAGATAGTCTGTGGTGATGAAATTGTATTCGAGAGTATGGTCAGAGGAAGTATTCGAATGCATGTTGTAAAGATGGAACACTATCATGGTTTTCATAAGTTGTATACAGTGGTTGTATGTGGAGCACTCCAGTATGTGGTGTAAGAAGACGAGTTCACAGAGGAAAAGTTTTAAAAAACAGTACATGTAATGTTTATTACATATGTTGGGGAAAGAGGGACTTCAGTAAAGAATCTATTTATTGTTATGTATGAATGAGTAAATTCCAACACGTTGAAGAAACTTTCAAGTAAATAAAATGAGTTCATATTCTTTTAATTAAGAGAGAAAGGAGATGTCAAAAGAAGTGATCAGAGGGACGTAGTGTGATATTCTTAAAACATTGTAAAGTCATAGAGCATGGCACCTAGTGACTACACTAAATAAAATTATTCCACAAATAGTGATGATTAGTTGGCTTTAGTGTAACCGAAAAACTATCAGTGTATGCTCCTTGGTCGAAGACCTTAGTGGTGAACCATGTAAATTTTTTGTGTCTTCTCATTGTATGAGAATTTTTTTCTTGTATACATTTTCATTAGAAAGGATTAACAGGTTCTTACCAATATGCGATGAAGATTAATTAGTTAAAAAGAAAATTTTGACACCCTAATTCACCCCTCCCCTATCAGGGTGTTCTATGTTACATCAACCATCACTATTTCCATAGATGGAACTAATAATGCAAGATAATTGAGTTTAAAAACTTATTATTTGATTTATTATCATGTGTTTAAACTATTTTATTATTTTTCTTATGGAATTGATCTTTTTTTATTTCATTATATTTTGGTAATATATAATGTTTTGTTGTCCATCTTTAGTAGACATTACTTGAGTTGAACTATTTTTTGTACTTAATTCTTCGAATATTAAAAACATTTAAATGGATCCTTGTAATAAAATTTTCTTATACAAAAAGAGTTCAGTTTATTGAATATTAATTGTCCTAAATTTCGAGGGATGTGAGATTTCACTATAATATTATATTTTAAAATAATATAAATCTTATGTTAAAGGGGATATTTTACCAAATTATTTATTGATTATTTGTGTATAATTGATCAATATTTTAAATATTAGTGATTTAATGATGGATTAATTCTGTTTTAATATTTTTATAATCATACTGCATAAAAATTTTGATATAATTAAGGATTATAGATCTATTTATTAATTATTATTCATTAGAGGCATGCTTTCTGACTATATTTTTTGTATTAACCTAATAGATAATATCTAAAGGGAGAGAAATCTTGTTATACTAAACCATGTAAAATATTTTTATTATTAACTATTATAACATGGTATTTATATTTATGATTATTTATTTAAATCATCCTATGTTTTTGTAATTTATTATTTATTTAAATGGGGAAATGTATTCTCAAGGCACAAATTCTTATGTGTTATTCAGTTTAGTGAAGAATGTAAGTATTAATTTTTTTTCCCAGGGGGAATTTTATTTATCTTTTTGTAGATGATATACAATTACATGAATTAACTTTTTAATCCTTACAAAAAATGGGGTGTTTTAGGTATTTATATTCTAATTTTTTTATATTTTGTTCGTTTTTTTATTTAACTATTATTGTTTTGTAATTATCAAAAGGGGGATACTTTTGAGTGGAATCACCTCATTCTTTATTAAATTTTTATATAATTACTCTATCCCTCTAACTTTCATTTATATGTTTTAATTTGATTTTTTTTATTTGCTGCTATATGCTGATATCATTTATTTAATATGATAAAATTTGTTATTATGTATTATTGAATATTTTTTCCCAATATTAAATGGTTATACATATTCTCATAATTATTATATTTTTTTTATTATTATAAAATTTTTCTTGTTTAATATTTTTGAAATATTCTTTTTTATGGAGAAGAAATTTTGGATCAAATATAGAAACTATAATTAAAGGATTGAATTCTGTAAGTTATAATATTTTGATGTTAGATTCCGATAATCCTATAATATTATACATAGGTTGAGAAATGAAAAAAATATTATTTATTGGGTTTTTAGTAATATACTTAAGTACGAAAACTAACACATTAGAGTGTAGGTGATGAAAACATACTTCCAATGTGATATTCTTTAAATCAAGCTAATTCAATGAAATTATACATGCAGAATATATTACACGGTTCGAAAAATAAATTACACATTGATGAATAAACAAATATATCAGGTATGTGTGTTTTTTTATAATAATTTCCCATGTAAAAATCCTAATAAAAAATGGATGTTCAAAAATCCCAATTTCTAGGATCTTGACATATGTAAAAATGTTACTCATTACAGAAAATATATTACATATGGTTTTTTCAATATGTAAAATTTTTTATGTAGCTCAACCGAGTTCCAAAATTATATTATCCATCATAAGTGGATTATAAATTTTTTTCACTAATTTCATTAGAGTAAATATTATATTACATACTCTCCAAGAGTATTGTTTTTAAAAAATTAGAGTAAACATATCTAGAAGTTAGATATTTCTAAATTTGAAGAATATTACTTGTACATTTGTTTCCTTTTTTTATTTGACATGAAGTGTTAGTCATGAATAAAATTAATACTACATTTTTTGGGGAAAGAAATAATTGATTTCAATGGTTTTTTTATTTGAAGGATATCTCACAGTGGAGAAAATGTATCATTGCAACTAGTTTAACATATACATAAATCACACAAAAATGATATTTTCACACTATGAAGAAAAAGATACGTTAATTATGAATCATAGTAGAAAGTATTTTATTAATATTATTAATTTTTATTGATATTTTCATATTAAAGGGTTTGATTTCTAGAATGAATATGTTATGATATTTGAGGGATGATTTGGTGATTTTAATAGATATTTAAATTCTATCTAACTTTGATGAATTTAATGATAAATTTTTGACATTGATATTTTGGTTGAATATCTATGAAAGGGAGGAGACTTTAGAAATTATTATTAAATTTATTATTAGTGGGAGTAAGAATGCATATGTACATAAATCAATGTGATAATTATAGGATGACTTTTAGGGTATTTAATTTATCAAAGGACTAATAAAGGCTACAACATATATATTATTCCTTTATTATATGTATTTTTTGGAAGGACTAAGAAGTGTAATAATAGAACACACATGGAGTGATAAAATTTTATAAAATATTAAAAATACTACTATAATATACAAAAAGTCACATTGAAAAGAGAGGAAATATTATATACATTTATTATTCTCATTCTAATCTGATCACTCGACTGAATTGAGTATATGAAATAAAAGAATAAGTAAAAAATTATGCTATTATAATTATTTGAATATTACTTATTACTGATGTTATCCAATTTAAATAGGAAAAAAGGCACATCAGAACTACTACAAAATGAATACCTTCTTCCCAAAGAAAACATATAATTACCCCAAACCCACACTCTTGAATCGGGTTATAATTTTTTTTACCTTTTATGTATTTGAAACAAATAAATATAGTGAATCAAAACATTAAAAAAATGGGTATATTTAGTCACTTACATATCGTAAGTTCATTTAGGTTATATATTTTGAGAATCAGGATAATCTATTACAAAATAATACCCATTTTTTTAAATGGTAATTTTCCAACTAAATCTTTTCTTAATAAAGATGATTTTTTTTTCATTCAAGGTAACACCCATAGTTAGAAATTTGAATTTTTTAATGTTTCAACTAATCCTTCAGTGATGTTAAAAATATTGGAAAATTAGGAATAATTACAAAATTCTAAAAAGGGACATATAAAAAAATTTATTAGTATATTTAAAACCCTTGATACAATATAAGAGTGTTTCAATTTACCCTAATACACATTGATTATAAATAATAGTATATTGACCAATGTAATAATATTTCCCTGAATTTTGTTTTCATAAAAAACTTTATAACAAATTTAATGGAAAAATAATAATCTTGAAGGTTTCTATGAAGAAATGAGAATCCGTCATAATAAGTTTCATAAAAACAAACTTTTTACTGTAAAATTATATAATATTATTTATGAAAATATTATTAGTTTAACTTATGAACTCATGTTTTTTTCATGAAAACTTCATTGAAGGAATTGAAATTTCAATTACGTATCTTGAAAAATCATCACTATAAAATTGGCATAAGAACTATTTCAAATTGAATAACCTACTCATTTAATTCCAACGTGATTACTTAGAGAACACAATTATTACCCAATAGACTAGAGATATATTTTTGGCACACCCACCACCATAAAAAAATTTAATGGAATATAAAATACTCTAAAAACATATAATCCTTCATCTAGATAATTAAACTCAGAAAGATATACTTTTGAACGCATATAAAAATCATTTTCTAATATTGATATATCCATTTCCATTAAAATCCAATTTTAAAAACTGAAATACCACGATCAACGAAATGAAGAGTTTTTATTTGAAGAAAATATGAAATATTTTACGTAAATACAATAAATAATTAATTTTTTATATTGTTAAATGTTTTTGGCATCATATAGAAAAATAAAACATTCATTCTTCATTTTATATATAAATTTAAAAACATACTATATAAAATTACTAAAAAGAATCATTCTAAAAACAATTAAAATAAAATAAAATGACGTATAAAATATATATTATAATTTTTTTGATAATATAAATAAATTAATAAAATAATTTTAAGAATACAGACATGGGGGGGAATGATTTATAAATTAAATAATCCAAACATTTAAAAAGTGGTTTTCTGGGGAACGGTCACTTACTCAGATTCTAACTTGTCATGTATGTTATTCATCATGAGAAATAATAATAAAAATTTAATTAATTAATAATATAATTTATTTTTTGAATTTTAATATTTAATTTAATTACCTTATATCAACATTATACTTGATTAAATAATCGATTATGTTCTTGATAGACATTGGAAAACAGTCATTTAATAAGTTGAAAATAGCATTGGTAACTTCATTATAGATAAAGGGATCATTGTTACATAATATTAAGAATCATAAACATGACATAATTATCATTTTTTAAATTAAATTATATTTTATATCCTTCCAGGAAAGGTGCATGTAACATCCCATTACTTTTTATATGTGTATTGGCCGATTTTTTTGTGTACCCTTTGATTGTATTTATTTGTAGTTTGTTCTTGGTTTGTTTTATTATTTTTTTATTGTTTTAGTGTTTTTGAATGGTTGGAGAATTATTTGAAAAAAAAGGATGCCAAAATGTACAACCTTTTCGAGTGGCCTAGGAAGGGGAACATGGTTTGTGAATAGTTTGAAAAACCATGCATCCAAACAGTGAAACAATTTCCAGTAGCCCTGATGGGGTCTCACAACTAGGGCATGGTTAAACAAACAATCAATCCGAACCATTTTTCTCTTTCATTATCTCTATTTAGGGTGAACTATTAGGCATATAATTATTATTAATGGTGCAATCATACCATTGAAACAATGTGAATGGTAATTAAGGAACCAAAAATTGTATTAAAAATCCAGTAACCCCATAATTAAATTCAAAAACCACCCACTGGAACCAAACACAATCCTTTGGATTTTTGGAGGGATCTATAGGCATTTTGGTGCTCCCAACCACGTATCATGGTTGATCTATGTTAAGATAAAAGGGGTGAACCTTTACTAGTGTTTTATTTTCTTATTGGACTTCAATGTCACTTTTTCTTTAGATTTCATCTCATAGATGGTTATGATGGCATGATGTTTCATTTTGAAATGGATTATTGGTGTGGAATTTTATATCTAGCTTTCAAATCTCTTCAAATTGGATACTACTTCCATGATTTAGTGAGAATTATTAAATTAAACTCATATTAGATTAACTTATTTTGGATCAAGTAATTCTCTGTAGGGATTTATCTATTTGAGCTTTATTCTTATAATTCAATACTGCATGATAATTCATAGATACAGGTTTCTTAAAATCTCTCACATGTCCTATTAATTTTTTATTGAAATTTCTGTTGAAACAATATTTGACCATATTTTCGTTGATTTCACCATGGAATGATTTGAATGGAGTTGATCATGATCTATTTCACTTTCTGTAAACTACTAAATGCCTTGATTGTTTTTGAAATTATATTCAATGAAATTTTAAAGGATTATTTATTGGAACTGAGTGCATTATCTTGGATTTTTGTTCCTTTAATGAAATACCATGATTTGAAACCAATGAGTTCGACAATTTTTGGATCTCCAAAATGTCTCAAATACTTGGTTTTTAAAAATTACCAAGATCCCTCTTTGAACAATTTTCCCCATTGTTTAACATATGTTCCCATTGGTGATTTGAAATATGTGATTTATTCACATGGAAAGAGAGTGAAAATCGATATTTTTATATCAATTCAATCATTTTTAAATTATAAAACATCCATTGAATTAAATAGTTTGGATTTGAAGGAAATTATTGTTTTAAAGTCTTATATGTCATTATCATAATGATTTCTGAAAGTAGGTGGGTATTATTACCCTTTGTAATTTTGAATTGTATAAATAGTTTTTAATTAAATTGATGATGCTTGACCGGTCAATTTTCACTTTAGGATAACACTCCTTTATATTAATCACTATTGTGACTTGTTTTATTATTTTTCATCCACTTAATGGGAGTTGAAAATGGTATTATTTACATTTAGGGAGTTCGTGGGTGATGGTGGGATATGATTTGAGGGCATGAGTGCAAGATTGATATTGATACAAATCCTTGGTTGATCCTCATAGGTTTATTATACCACTCAATTATTTGGACTAGTCCTGAGATAATTGATAGTTAGATGAGATAACCTATATATATGATTATTTAGTGAACACACTATCTCTTGGGTGGATCCATAGAGAACATGATTTTTCCAAGAAATGAAAATGAAGCCATAGATTAGAGTGTGTGTCGAATTGGTTTTCTTTAGATAGTTGAGTCTAGAAGTAATAACATTTACAATTATTCGTGATAATTTTTATTTGATTTTCTATGGTTATAATACCTAGGTTATACCTATGGGAACAAGAAAATTGTTACTTGATACATGAAAATTTTCATTGTCACTATATTGAAATAGAGTTACCAATATTGACTGATTACTACTCTTGATTTTTATATTTATGAAGATTTTGTTCCTTAAATATATCATATTAAATTTTTTATATCTTTTGATATCATTTGAATGTTTTTAAATTTCTATATTTATATCATTTTAGATTGTGAAATGATTTTCAAATATTTTCAAGAAAATATATATCATTGAAATGGTTAAATAGAATTTTATACATGTATTGTTTGATAAATGTTTTTCAAATATTTTAAAACATGTTTATAAACTAAGCCTCATACTCTATTTATTAAACTCCTCTTTTATAATATTTGATTTACCTAATGGAATAAATACATATATTATTTAGAGGAATCATATTGGTCTCTATTCATCACACACATCTTGTAGAATTTGGTGTTTTCATCCCATTAAAATCTTATAGAAGTTGATCATGATTTCATATGCATTATTTTGTTTTTTTCAAGGGTGAAAATTGTGTGTGAATAGCGACATGGTGGATGCTCATGGACTAATCAGAGAAGGGATTTGGTTTCTTTGGTCATCTTTTAGTTTTTTTAGTATCTCTTTCTCTGATATGTATATATATATATATATATTTATTTATATTGACATATGTTTCTGATCATGTATACACAATGTACTTTATTTATTGTAATATTATGTGGTACAAAACACTCTCAATAGTTATTTCATGATGCCCAGGTTCTTTTCTTAAAACTATAGAAATTTGGAACTCTCTTTGGGGTAGTGGCATATTGGATAAGATACTAGTTCATGTTTTACTCTAGGCTGGTTCCTTAAAAATGGTTTTATAGGAGGTTTTTCAATAGAAGTAACCCCTTATCATTGAGAGTCATTATGTTATTTTGGGTGAGTCATAGTAGAAAAAAGAGTAATATTGTGTCCAGAATTTGGAGTTAGTTTGTGTGTGGGTTCTTAATCACCACCCCTTCACGATGAGACTTGAGTTACCTGGGAATGTGGGGAATCAAGTCTTTCCTTATAGCACTTTATTCATATTGAAAATGATATTTAGAGTCCTAGTGAGACTATATTTAATTGGGGGAATTTTTTATGAGTTTTGGAACTAATATGGAAGGTTGAACTCCATTACACTATGTCTTCATGATTTGGTAAACTATGAGTAATCAATGTGTTTGATCTAGAAAACCAACCCCAAATACCTATGAGTTTTGTGTGTGGTTTACCATCCCATTTGACCAATCCATGTATATTTATAACATGTATCTAAACATGACTCATATAAATTTTAATCTAGGTGATTTCAATAGTGTTCATTTTTTTGGATGTTTATAGATGTGGTTTCTTTTCATGCTCCTATTTTCCCATTTCTGTATTAATCCCTTGTTGATGATTTTAAATCCCATTCTAAAACCAAATCAGGGATTAATTTTTTATTTATTTTGTTCTTAGGTAAATGATTCCAATAACTAATAAATGAGTTTAATGAAATTTGAGTTTTGGAAAACATTATTGGAAATACACATTGATTCCATGTTAAATAAATTTTTTATCAATAAATTTGGTTGGTAATGGGTATGAAATATAAATGGTTATGATAATTAAAAAATGAGATTAATATTTTTGAAACCATGGAATTATTTCCATGATTTTGTAACTAATTTATGAGAATAATCATGGATCTAAAACATGATTTACCATTTCAAAAGGAATGTGTAATGTACGATAAATGGTGAAATCATTAATGTTTTGAAATCAATTATGCGTTGATAATTTTTAATGTATTTTTGGAATGATTTTTTCTGAAATATATTGTAATGAACTGAATATTTATGAATAAAATCTCAATTTTTGATTTAATTAAATTCCATATGGATATAGAAAACATATACACATATTTTATTTTATTCAATTGAATTTAATTTATCATTATGTGTCATTTATTTTGATAATATTATTGTCGAGCAGTGATCACATGAGTAATACAAATATTGGGTTTTAAAAAATCCTTTTGGAAAAGAAAAAATGAAGTAATGAACTCAACTAGTAGTATCATACTCTATGCAGATCATTTATTGGATCATGAGTGAGATAGAAATTCTGGGATTTTCCCTAGACTAAGCCCAAGCTGAGATTCAAAAACATAAGTATGAGTGTAATCATTTATGGGAGATGCTCAAGGTTATTGATATCATGACCCAAACCATGTTCCAAGAATGGCCCCATAAAAGCCCCACCATCATGAACCTCACTTTTAGGGTTTTTCTCGGCCTAATAAAGGGATATTTATCAAGACCCTAGAAATAATAATATGTAAATATGTTTTATAGATCATTTTAATTATTTTCTTCTTCTTATTTTTACTTTTTAAATAATTTGTAAAGAATAAATATTTTTTTATATATATTCAAATTGAAATAATGTTTTTTAAGAATTTATGGATTAATGAAATAAATAATACTTTAAAAAATTATTATTAAATACTTTTTTTAAATACAAATGATTATATAAATTTTGTGAAGTGAAATTTAATTTTCATTGGGGTTTGAAAAATGTTATTATCCAAACCAATCATATTAAATATTTTTTTTATTGAAAAATTAAAACTGATAGAAAATTATTTTGATAAAATGTATATTATTTCTGGAAAAAGAAAGTCAGAAATATCCAATGGTAAATTTTTCATATTTTTCTGAGACAATTGGATTTTTGGTTAAAATTAAATACTGTATAAATATATTATGGGTTTTATGAAATCGTAATTTCCCAATAGTGATTTCATAAATACTATAAAAGGTATATTTCGAAAAATATATGTTTTCCCTTTAAGACGATACGATTTTTTATATATTTTATTTATTTTATAAAGCCTTAGTGAATCCTTCAAAACATATAATGGATATTAAGATTTTAAAATCATTTCATTGAAAGTGTGACTCACCTCTACATAAGTAGGTAAAATATTGTATTATATACGGCTCAAGGACATAAAAAACAACTTATATAACTTCTATTTTGTAGAATCCATGGGAAAACACATGGGATGGATTTTGGTATTGAATTTTTATTTATGTATTTACAAAACCAAAATAGTAAAAAAAATCCTCATCTTTTCTGTTTAAACTTGCCCAAGATCCCATTCATCTTCAATCAAACTCTTAGAAGCTCATAAAAGATATTCACATTACACCCTATAGTCCTCTTATGGTGCCCCAAGTTCCTATGAATCATCTTCTAATCCATTGGCGACACACATTCATGTAAGGGATTTCTCTCCTCACCTTTGAATTCAGTCACCTTCATTGAGATTAGTAGTTATATTTTAAATTGCATATATTACCATTAGTTTATAATCATTAAATTACCATCCAATTGATGTTAATTTTATGAGCTTTCATTTATCCCCCTCAATTGGACACTTACCTAATCCGTTACTATGTTGAATTCTATAATGGATTTCTCTCTTCTTATTTCCATTAAAGAACTTATTTTATATTATGTTTCTAAAATTTATTTTTCCAATGTTGGGATATGATTTTCAATAATCATGTTACTGTTTATTTGATTTAATTATTATCAAATAGTTATTTCACTCTCATTAACCCCATACAATCCTTTATGTACACCTGTCACTATGTTGAAATTCTATAAGGGATTCTCTTTCTCCTATTTTATTCAAGCACTTTATTTTTGATATGCCTTTTTAATTCCAATTTCCTTTTATTGGGATATATTATTACGTATCCCACATACATTCCACTGGTTTTATAAATAATGATATCCCATTTCACTCTCATTTTTCCCTCTTAATAACCTTTATGTACACCCCTAACTTGCAAAATGTTTGTTAGAGTTCTTTTTATTTCTCATCTGACTTCATGAATCCTTGTTATGTTACGAATCATATTTCCAATTACATATGTTGTAGAATGTAATTCTATGTCCAATGTAAATTCCATATCATATGTAAATTATTAGATACCTTTTTCACTATCATAATCCAATTTTAAAAATATCTATATGATTCCATTATGCTACTGAAATTGAACCATGATTTTCCTTAAACAGAAAATTGTCTAGTGAATATCATACCCATTTCTCTATCAAGGGTATCAACCTTTATTCATATATACATATTGATTGGGGACATACACATATTTATTTCAAATTTCTAGATCGTTGAATTCAATTATTTTGTTGAATGAAGCTATCTTCTATGATCTATGTAGAACACTTAAGCATGAGAATGAAATTTTTATAATGGTTCCACCCTCACAATGCTCCATTTCATTGTGTAATGTTTAGTATCATTATACATCATGTTGGGATATGGGATTACCTAATTCCATTATGGATCATTTTCCACCATGAATATGTGGCTCTTCAACTTTGACATATGTTTATGATGTAGTGTTTTATGTAGTTTCCGAAATACCATGTTGCTATTATCATTCTATATCATGAATTATTGTTCATATTTCATTATTCTTGATCAATATTACTTTTATAACATGTATTATTATCCTCTTTTTATTCTATGTTTATTCCCTTACTGGGATTTATAGCTCCCCCATTTCTTTTGTATGTCCTCATGTTATCCTATATAGTGTTATGTACAGAGGAATTTTTTTGTCATGTCAATGAATTTTCCAATAATGATGTGGTATTTCATGTTTTATGTTTTTTTAATGTTCCTAAAACCCAAATACACTATTCCTCTCAATCCTGTGAGTTATATTAAGTGAAATTTTAAGTAATAAATCATGGTTTTTATATTTGGTATTAGAGGATATTTTTAGTAATTTTTTGGGATTAGGATTAGAAAACACCAGTAAAAACCCTTGGGGAAAATACAAAGTGTAAGAAAAAATACCTGAAATTTGGTAAGTCCAGAGTAAGTTGTTTATAAAAAAATTACATCCATGTCTGTATAATTCATGTGGATGTGGTAATAGAATAGATATACATAAGAGTAACAAGTCATAAAAGGTGTTCTGGGCTTGACTTGAGTTAACCTGGTACACAAAAATAGGTTTTACATTTCTCATGGTTTGATACTCATGGTTAATATGCTTTGAAAATTCACAATCCCATTAAAACCCATTATTAATGGAACACCAAAAAATTCCTATAAGAATATATGTTATGAAGTAGATCATGGATAACATATATTGAAACCTAGAAATATATTAGTTATGGAGACAAATAAAATTTATTATTTATCCCTTTGATGTCATTTTATTACCCTTTTGGTGTTTAACTACTTATGATACTCATCCCTAGTTTTCATCTTATAATAGCCAATAGTCAGATATAAGAGGTATCATGATAACAAAGGATGTGAAGTGTAGTGTATGGAATGCCAAAATTAGATGCCTGGCCTAATGGGACTAGGAATCAAACACTTCGCCATGATATTGTCTTAGATAACTAATTTACTGAATAGAAACATAGACCACGAAGATCAACCTACCCCCTAAGAGAGAGAAACCCAAAGTTCAGAACATCATGTGAAAAAGTCCTCCTACATTCAGTGGTTCATCTGACCCCTTTGATGTAGAAAAATTGACCAACGCCATTTAAAAGATCTTCCCAATCCTTAAATGCTCCAAACAAGAGAAGGTTCTTTTAGTTGTTTATTATTTGGGGGTGAAGCTTATTAGTGGGGTAAATTGATCAATAATATTATGCTTAATGAGGAGATCAATGAAATAGTGTGGAGGAAATTTAGAAAATTGTATTTTGGTTAATATTTTCCCTTCGAAATTAACCTTAAGATGGGGAGAGATCTCTTTACACTCATGAAAAATGATAAAAAAATATATTGGTGCATATGTGGAAAATGTGACAAGACTTTCATGACATGCCTCCATTTTTATTTATACCCTTAAATACATGTTTGACCAATTTGTTAATGGGATAAAGTATATCATATGAAAATACTTGGGAATCCATGACATTGATAGCTATGATTATATTTTCCGATGTTCCCTTAAAGTCAACATGAAGATCAGTAAATTACATGAACTACTGGAATCATGACCTTTCCCAGCGCTTCTATATCAACGGTTGTAAAAACCGTTGGTATAGTCTCCCTTTCCCATCGTTTTGGCCAAACTGTTGGGAAAGCCCTCTAATTGTATGTCTTTCCCATCGGTTTGGCCAAACCGTTGGGAAAAGTCCCTGGGCATGGCTTTCCCAACAGTTTGGGAAAACTGTTGGGAAAATTCCACCACTTTTCCCAACAGTTTGGCCAAACCATTGGGAAGGGGTGGGCACCTATCATTCCCAACGGTTTTGAGAACCGTTGGGATATGTTTTATTAGTACATTGGCCGAATATCGTCGACTAAATCAATATATAAATTACACAAACACACACATATATATCCTAATATATTCACAAAGGATACTCTAGGATAGTGGTAAAGTCATTGATTTAAAACGTGGAGGTTTTGGGTTCAAACCTTCGCAAGAACTCATTTTTATATATTTACCTTTCCCAATGGTTTACTCAAACCATTGAGAATGACCTAGGGAATTTTTTGACAACAGTTCAAGGATAACTGTTGGTAAAACTTATTCCAACGGTTGTCCAAACCGTTGGAATAGGTTAATTTTACTAACCTATACCAACGATTCATTGTAAACCATTGGGATAACTTTTCCAAATGACTTACTTCCCTACGGTTTGCAAAACTGTTGGTATTACATATACCAATGGTTTAGAACCGTTGGGAAAGACTCCATTTCCAGTAGCGAGGGGTATGATGGGGATAAGAAGCAGAAAGTGGACCATAATTATTGCATTCTAATGAAAAAAATCCAATGATTCTATAAACTTATATCACCCACCTGCCAAAGGGATGGAAATAATTACCCTGGAAGTTTCCTAAGGGAAATAATGAAATGATTTAGGTGAGAGAGAGAGAAAAAGGGTACAAGACCAATTATTGATGACATGAGATACTATCCAATGAGACAGATGAAAGTAATTATTCAATCGACCCTCAATGCATTTTTCATTAATACAACTACAATGAACCAGATAAAATTTCAAACCGATGGCCTTAGTTAATGGTTTTCAGAGGCAACCAAAAACCTCTGAGGAAGTAAAGGAGATGTTGTCTCGTCACAACTACTGAAGTGAATCCTAACAAAGATATGGAAAGTTGTATGCTAGTCATTCATTAAATAATAATGAACATACTTTTTGATTTATATCCTATGTATTTTTTTATATTAGGAATGAATAATATAACTATTTATACACCACCACCAATCATGGATGTAAACATTTTGGTGAAAAATGAAAATGAGTAAATTATTGAATCCCATGTATATAACTGACCCCCACTCAAAATATATGTATTAAACTTCCCAGTGATCCTTGTAATACATCCCTTGGTGGAATGTGATGAAATTTTGGGCATGGATTGGATTTCCCTATATAGTACCAATATAAATAGCCGTGATCGGGAAATCACACTTTGTTTGGAAAATGGAATCCTGATTCTATATATGTTCTTGGAGGATGATGGATGTTTTTTTGAACCATCATCTCAAACATGGAAATTATATCCCTACAAGAATGGATATATTTATCAAATGAATAGTTTTATAGAAAGAACAATTCCCACAGAAGTTACTTTGGTGAGGGACTTTCCTGATGTGTTTCCTTAATAATTTATTCATCTTCCACCTATAAGAGAACTTGTGATTTTGATTGATTTAATACATGGGGATTAACCAATATCCAAGAATCAATATAGAATAGATGTTGTGGAAAATGAGGAACTGAAGAAAGAGTTATATGATAATTAGATAATGGGTTTATATTCCCAATTGCTTCAGCATGGGGTTCACCAGTCCTCTTTTTCAGGAAGAAGAAAGGGTAAAAGTGGATTTTTATTTAGTATTCTATGATAAAAAAAATAAAGATAAAAAACAAGTATCATTTTTCACAAATTGATGACATGTTTGATCAACTATGTGGAGCACAATAATCAATCAATGTGGATATGTGGTCAGGATATTACCAAGTATGGGTGATGAATTAGGATATCCCCAAGACTACATTCTGTACAATGTACACGTATTATCAGTTCATAGTGATTCCATTTAGAATCACTAATTCTCATGAAATATTCTTCGAATTGATGAATAATGCATTTACATATTACCATGAAATTTTATTGGTAGTCCTTATATATGATATTCTAATATTATCCAAAACCATAGAATATCATGAGGAGTATTAGGTCACTATGCTAAAGGCCA
Source organism: Viscum album (assembly GCA_963277665.1). Lineage (NCBI taxonomy): Eukaryota > Viridiplantae > Streptophyta > Magnoliopsida > Santalales > Viscaceae > Viscum > Viscum album. The sequence goes on from OY728161.1 coordinate 694,784,308, forward strand.
TGAAAAAGGTGATTCTCTATGTGAAGTATAACAATTTTGAGTTATGTATGTTGGATGTATCATTCTTGGGGCATATCATCACAATCAATGGGATATATGTGGATCCTTTCAAAAATAATTATGGTATGGACAAGGCCAACATATGTGATAGATATCGGTATCTTTCATCTGATAGATGGATATTACCACCTATTTGTTGTAAATTTTTCATGAGTTCTAGACCCTAAAACCAAGATAACACGTATGAGAGTCAAATTTTCATGGTATGAAGAATGTGAAGAAAGATAGAAGGAGTTGAAAAGGATGCCTATCACTGCCCCTTTGTTGACACTACCCAATAGTGGGAAGCTTTTCATAATTTTTAGCAATGCTTTAATGAAGGCATTGGGATGTGAGTTGATACGAAATGAAAACGGCATTACCTATGCCTCAAGGTACTTGAAAATTCATGATAAAAAAATCCCACACATGATCTAGAGTTAACATATGTGATCTTTTCAATAATAATATGACGAAATTATCTCTTTGGGGAGATGTGTAAAATATATATAAATAAAAAATGTCCCAAATATATATTGAGAGAAGGAGATGAATATGCTCTAATAAATATGGTTAAATATCATCAAGGATTATGACTTGTCCATCCACAACCATCCTGGGAAAGAGAACAGGGTGGATGGTTCCCTATGTATAAAGGAACAATCAATTCTATCATTCAAGGGAATTGAGAAGGATCTGATCTTTTAAGACCTGAAGAATAAGGGAATGGGAATAATAAAGGAATATCATCAATCATTTCACAAATTATTTCTCAACTTTATCTTTTGGAAAGGATTATGGATGCACAAAAAGATTATGTTTGAATTCTAAAGAAAGTAGAAGCTATCAGAAAAGGCAAATCTTTATTGTTCAATGTTAATGAAGAAGGAATTGTGAGATTTGGGTGAAGATTATTTGTTCCATCGAATCCTGAGTTAAAGAAAGAACTTTTAGATGATGGAAAAAGAATAACCTTATCCATTCACTCAGTAAACAAAACAATGTATCAAGATCTTTGAGAACACTATTAGTGGGATTAAACGAAGAATACGATTGTAGAATATATATCCAATTGTATGGTATGTCAAGAAGTGAAGGCTGAAAGTCAGAAGTATAGTGGTATGATCCAAAAATTATGCATACCAACATGGAAATTTGAAAACATAACCATATAAATTATCACCAAGCTTCCAAATATATCCAATGGAAATAATGTATATGGGGTTTTTTGGATAACCTTATTGAGACGACACTCTTCATTATTTTTCGAGAGGAATTCAAACTGGATCAACCTGCATAGATATACATTAGAGAAATGGAAGGGATTAATGGTGTACCACAATAGATTGTGTTTGATAGAGTTCCAAGATTCACCTCTAGGTTTTGGAAGATTATCTAGCATGATCTAAACACTGAGTTTAACGTCATTATGACTTATCATCCCCGAAGTGATTGCCAATATGAGGGGACTATCCAAACACATGAGGATATATTTAGATCTTTCTCAAGGGACTTTAAAGGTGGATGGGGCCAACCTCTGCATTCGGAGGAGGTGTATTACAATAAAATTTACATTTGGGCATCCAAATGGACCCTTATTAATCCCTTTATGGGAAGATGTGTAGAACACTATCATTTTTTGATGAAGCTGGGGAACAAAAACTTTTTATTCCTGAAATGGTTGATGAAATGGCAGAGAGGGTTAAGACCATACAAAAACACATCAATTCTTCTCATAGTTAAAAAAATTGATATGATAAGAATCATTGATGAGACCTAGAGGCTGATATTAGAGACATGGAATTCATCCATATATCTACATTGAATAGAGTGAAGATATTTGGGAAGAATGGTAAATCTTATAAAAAGGTACATTAACCCTTTTGAGATCCTTATCAGATCAGGCCAGTGGCCTGTCGACTAGCACTCCCACCGAACCTATGTCATGTGCATGATGTATTATATGTATCATTTTTAAGGAAGTACATACCATACTCAACAGATTTACTAAATAAATATGTGTTACTATTAGAGAATGACAATTCCTATGAGGAATAGTTGGTGAAGATGTTAGATCCTGGAGAAAATGTAATACAAAATATGATAATTCCCCTTGTCAATGTCTTCTTGAGAAACCAAAATTCTGAAGAAGCAATGTGGGAACCAATAGAGGTGATGAAGAAGAGTTACCCTCATTTGTGTTATTTGGGAAAAGTAAATTTCCAAGGGGAAATTTCATAAGGGTGGAAGGTAGTAATGACCCGAACAATTACGAATAAAATTATACTTTTTTAATTCAATTAAATGACTTATGGATATAGAAAACACATGCACTTGGTTTATTTAATCCAATTGAATTTAAAGGAATGTTAAGTATATTTACAATTTATAACATATCCATTGCAATGTGATCAAATTACTAATATTAATATATGGGTTTAACAAATCCTTTCGGGATAGGAAAAGGAAGTGACTGCCTCAACCAGTAAGATCATACCCTATGAAGCCCATTAATCAGAGCTTCTGGGGGAGATAACATTTCTGCACATTGACATAGAAAATGACCAAAATAAGATCCAAAATCATAAGCATGAGTGTTAATTTTTTATTGGGAGATGTTCATGATCATCCAGATCATGACCCAAACCATGTTCACATAAAGACCACATGAAAACCCCACCATCGCATACCTTACATTTAAGGGGTATGATGGAAAAATAAAGGGGTAAATATCAATACCCAATAAATAATATTATATACATTATTTTGGATTGATTAATGAATATATTTTCTTGTCATTATTGTTAGTTTTAAATTATATTTAAAGCAAAAATAGTATTTTTGGTTACTCTTCAAATTTAATTAAGAAATATTTATCGTTGAAAAGCTGGATTTTTGAATAATAAATTAAAAAATATTATTATCAAATAAAATTTTTAAATTTAAATTATCAATTTATTTTTATTAAGTGAAATCTAATTTTTATTTGGATTAAAAATTGTTGTTGTAAAAACCTCATCATTTTCAATAAATGCTGGTTCTTAAATTAAAGTGAAAATGAAAATATTTAGAAAATTATTTATTAAAAGTAAAGATTATTTTTGGAATTATAAAATTAAAATTATCTGAAGGTGAATTTTTCATAATTTTCCGAAACAGACGATTTTATGGTTGAAAATTAAATACCATATAAATATATGGTGTGTTTAATGACATCATAATAGCCCAATTATGATGTAATAAATACTATAATATGAATTTAGGAAATAATTTAAGAATTCAATTTAAAATAATTTGATTTTATGTTTATTCTATTTATTTTATTAAACCAAAGTGATTCCTACAAGGTTTACATTATATTTTATGATTTTAAAATATTTTCTATGAAAGTGTGAATCACAAAAACATAATAATGGGAAGTATTTTATTATATTTGGCCCTTGTTCATATATGATAATTTATTCCACTCCTTTTTGGTAAATAAAATTAGAAAACCCCATGTTATGGATTGTGGTTTTTGAATATTTTACTATGTAGTGCCCAATACCAAAATAATAAAGAAATACCCATCCTTTTTTTATATAAAACAACCTATGCTCTTATTTATCTTCACTCAACCTCTTTTATTTTTTCCATATTCTTCCCTATACTCTTTAGAGTCCTCCCAAGGTTCCCCCATGGTCTTAGGAAGCCTCTCCAACTTTTTTGGAGTCCCACATCCAATTAAGGGATTTGTCTCCTCGCCATTGAATTCAAGCACCTTCTATATGATTACCTCATTTAATATTAATTCTATGTATTTCCATTCATTTGTAATCATTTAATAAATATCCAATTTATGTTATTTTATATAGGATCACTTATTCTTCCTCAAGTGGACACTTACATAAGATGTTACTATGTCAAAAATTCGTAAGGGATTTCTCTTTACTTATTTCCATTAACACACTTATTTTATATTATGCTTATTAAATTTCATTTTCATATGTTGGGATATAATTTTCCATAATCCCATTACTCTAAATATTATATATAAATGATTATATATTTATTTAAATCTCATTATTTGGCACGACCCCCTCCTCACAAAGTGTACCCCTCCTGGGCTGGAAATTGGAGAAGGGAGATAATGTCCCCTGAGTCACTCCTCCAGTAGGCCTCGGGTTGGAGACTAGTACTGAGGGTATAGAGAACACAAAGATGGGAGGAGTTACTCCCTAAAAGAACACGTTCATAAGATAGTGATAAGATATACCCAAACAAACTCCAACATAGACCGAAATATAAAATAAATCCCATGTAAAAATATGTAATGTCATGCAACCTACTACTACTAAAAGGGGAAAAACTGCAATTACCAAAATGAAAGTAAAAAACATCAGAAACAACAAGCCCGAACAGCTCTTGCAACCCCAAGCTTGTAGAAACATTATTGATCTCCAAACAGCTCCATGTGACTAGAAAAAACAATTTATATATACATATGATGAGTATAACAGTATACTCAATAGGTTCCTCCCTGAAGCCTCATGTGCAAAAGTAAAGAAATCATGATAAAGAACAGTGAACTACAAGTGAAACTAACTCATCACCTAAATAGGTATAATAAGTTCCCAACCTCATCATGGCTACTCTTACAAAGTAACACATAAAAGAGTATATTATATAACAAAGAATATCAAGGGTACTCCACTACTACTTCCCCATTGGTTTTCTGATTTTCCCTAATGTCGTACGTCCTAAGCATCTCTCTCCCAAAAGTCTTCCCTACAGACACCTGGGTGAAGCACCACAACATGCACCTCATGCAACAAAACAACCACATACACACTAGAAAAGTAACCAGGTAGTTTCTAAGAGTCAACACAGCTCACATAACATGTATCATACATTGGGTATTAAACCTCAATCCATTATAGCCCATACTACGAGTAAGGATCCTCAAGAAATCATAGCCTATACCTATTACACACATAGTTTTTCATTAGAAACTATATCTAAATTATTTTTGTGTGAATAACCACAAGCCATTAAATAATTCTAAAAACATATATGGGGAAAACTATCTATCGTTCCTACCAGCTCAAGTTACAGCCAAGAAAAGAGAGTGGGGCCAATGGGGGTAGTCATCCATCCATCCTCTCACTAGAATGTTGGGTAAAACACACCCTCTAGGGATCAGACTGCCCTGGGTGTCAGTTTCCCTAACTGACAGGGTGGAGTAGCATATATAAACACTAAAATTTTGGAATAATCTATATCTCACAACCATATTCTGGGAATAACCTAGTCTTGGACCCAACTACTGCTAACGTCTCTTAGACTCTCAGCTGCCACATCTAAGACTAGGTATCCTATAGGCACAAAACACTTTAAAGAGCTTTATTACATTACATAATTCCATTTTTATCATTTGAACATTACATTAATTAATTCTTTAAGCACTGATTAACCATTTTCAAATTCCACAATATATTTCTTTATCGTCAAACCTAATGTCCATTATCCCTTTAAATTGTAACATCACCGTTGCATCCCGTTGCTTTATGTTCATTACCAATTTCCATCAATAACGAAAGGCTAAACAAAACAAACTTAGAAATCACACTATCAGCAAAACAAGAGGAAATAACATATGATTAGTATCAATTTATTTATCTGTTTCAAATATTTATTATGTCAATTACATTGTGATCTAGTTGTATAAAGCTTGTTAGATATAAATTTTTACATAAAATAAAAGAGAAAAAAATCCACTGCCTTAAACGGTTCTTGATGAGACACACAACGGTAATAATCTCCTCCCACTATGAAAACTTATATCAGAGATCAATCGATACTGCTCTGTTGCACCAAAAGTAGAGGGGAACTGATCTAATGATTAAAGTTTAATCACACCACTCTTAATGGATGAAGGATATGATTGAGAATCTCACAACATGGATCAATAAGGCAGAACATGGGAGGATGATATATCATCCATTTAGAATATTTGATGACGTAGTGGTTTATGAAACACTAGATTTTCCATTAAAAGCTGATCACATTGAACCAAAAGGTTTGACGGTGTAAAAAAACATCCAGATCCATAGGATTAATTAATATTGGAGTTATGTCCTTTGAATTGTCCTTATATTCCTTAAAGAAAGGCTTTAATAGTACTTTACGTCAAAGGAAACATCAAATTGGTAAAACTAAAGGAAGTTGGGAACACTGTTCACAAACTCAAAATTTGAAAAAGGAAATAAAGGTTACTGATGGAAATCCCCATTCTGGAAACACCATTCCTGAACTCAAAATTTGGAAAAGGAAATAGATGGTACCGTTGGAACCTCAATGTTCTGGAAACAATGTTCAAAAACTCAAAATTTGGATAAAGAAATTGAGGTAACCAATGGAACCTCATCATTTTGGAAACACTGTTTACGAACTCAATATTTGGAAATGGAAATAGAGGTTACCAACGAAACCTCACCATTCTAGAAAAACTCTTCATGAACTAAAAATTAGGAAAAGGAAAGAGGTTACCATTTGGACCTCATCGTTGGATCCTCACTATGGGAACCTCACCGTTGCACTATTCACCTAAGGCCATTGATGACCCTGTTCACATAAGGTTACTGATGAAGCTGTTCACATAAGGTTTCCCATGAGACTTTTCACATAAGGGCATCATTGCACTATTCAAATACGGTTACTGATGACACTATTCACATAAGGTCACATATGTCACCATTCACATAAGGTCACTGTTGCACTCTTCACATAAGGTTAACGATGAAATTGTTCACATAAGGTTACTAATGACACTGTTCATAGAAGGTTACTATTTCACTGTTCACATATGGTTACGAATGATACTGTTCACATAACATTACCAATGACACTGTTCAAAGAAGGTTACTGTTGCACTATTCATATAAGGCTACCAATGACATTGTTCACCTACGGCTACCAATGCACTATTCACCTATGGTTACCATTGCACTGTTCACAGAAGACAACCGATGCAATGTAACAGCCCGAGATTTTATGAAAAATATTCTTTTTAATTTTATTAATGTCTTGTGTTGTACGCTAAACCAAAAGGAGCTTGCACAACACGCATCCTTGACTTGCCTTGCATTACACGCAATCGCAACCTTCCTCGATAGCGTGTGTAGTACGCAATACCGAGTTTCACGAAACAACGATATGCTATTAAAATATTATTAAAACTAGCCGTTATGAATAGTAATAACCACTTTTTAAATTATAGAAATTTTAGCTCTCAAAATGGACTTCATTTTTGGATTCGGAGTATCGAATTTAGCCTAAGGTGAAATTTTGGTACTTTTCGGATAACTTTCATATTCTGATGAATAGTGAAAATTACTAAATTATAATTAAAAACAACTTTTTTAATCGAAATAATTAATAGTGATAAATCATTAATTTGAGTGGTTTTAAAGTATATTTAGAATATATTTTTACAATTTAATACAATTTTGTTCATTGGATGTAATTTCACATTTAAACCAGACATAATCAAGTTTCAATCTTTTGATAGATATTGTTTCTTAAAAACACGCTATTTGTTTTAACAGCGGGATTTAATTATAAAATTAATTAATGCAATTTCTATGTTATGAATTTGGTAAAATAGACTTCATTTTTGAATTTGGAATATGAAATATAGCTTAGGATGAAATTTTGGCATTTTTCTGAAAACTTTCAATTTTTGATGAATAGTGAAACCACTGAGTGGTAGGTTAAAAACTGAATTTTGCATAAAACTTAATTTTACCGCTTCTGTGAATGGAATTTCAAAAATCCTAGAGACATGGTTGATGTCAGTAAGTAAAATGTGGTTCAATGAGATAAAAATAATTTTTGGTGAATAGTAACTTTTTACTTTTATTTACCACGGTTAATAGTAAATAGGGTAACTAAGGGTAAATATGATATTACAATTACCCTAACACATGTCCTAATTCTATTGGATAAGTGTAATTCGACCAAAAACAACCTTATGAATATAATATGAACATTTAGGTCCACTTGGATTAGATTATGACATTTAATATTATTTTATTTAATGAATAGTTAAAATAGTTAAAATCAAAGTTTAATAACTTAAACATTTTTAATATGGGGTTATACATAAGATAAATTCGACTATAAATATTGATTATAAATATAAAAAGATTTCCTACATAATGATATTTTATTTATAATTTTTAGACCTTAGATAAATTAATTTATTTATGACACAACGATGATGCAGTAATTACCCTTTTAAGGAAATATTAACATAATTGATGTTATAAATGCTCAAATGAATGTAATTTGAGACTTTTTATGAATTCCAATAATTTTATAGATTACTATGATATATTAGTGTTGATTTAATCAATTTGGTTCGAACATATAATTCTGTTATGACTTTCAAAAAAATCATATATCAAATAGTGTAAAAATTGACACAAAATAGTTTTTAAATCAAATATTATATTATTAATTGTTATTTTATTCTTAAAAATCTAAGGTTCGGCCGAATGACTTAGATAAGGATATATGTATTAATAATATACAATTTGGGGTTCGTTTGGCATGTTATAGTAAGTGTATTAACCATATAGTGAAAGAAAACAAAAAGACACGGTAAAAGTTCAATTATTTAACTTAGAGTTAAATCTAATTGATAAGGTTAAAATAATACCCTAAACTTGTCTAAATCCTATTGGTTGATAGGATTTCGACCCATAACCACTTTATCTTCGAAATAAGACCCTTTGGAACCATTATAAACCGATTTTGACATTAATATAAAATAATATTTTGAGGTATTCCTAAGGTGCCCCTCTTCTCCCTTATAAAAGGACACCTCATCCCCCTCCTCCTCACACCAATTTGAGCACTCAAGCTCGGCCAACCCCTTCCAAAATCTCTTCTACACTTCCCTAGAACCATCTTAGAGGTTATGGTATTCTTCAAAGACCAATTGTACTGCCCTAAGAGGAGGTCTCAAAGAGGCGCTTCAAAGAAGAGGTAATTACCGTTACCAATTCTTTCATCTTTATTTCTTCTTCCACTATTTCTTCTTAGGTTGTTTCATTATGAAGTAATAACATCAGTATCACTAATATACTGATATTTTATTATATGTATGAAACAATCCTATTTCACCATCTATCCATCCTACGGAAAAAGAAATCATCGCGCGTGTGTACGTACGGAATACCGTCTCCACGCCCTGGTGTAATCTATTTTCCACCACCACCTTACATGGATGGGTATAATGGTGTAAAGAATAACTACACATAGTTATTAAAACATCATATTGATTCTGATATATTGTATAATCCACTCCAATTCAATTCAATATTTATGGAAATGATATCATCGCTCGTGCGTACGTACGGACTACCGTCTCCACGACGTGATGAGATTCATTCTCCATGTTAACCATTTAAGAATGATTATAAAGTATATAAAAGAAATAATAATGAAATATATGAAATTATAAAGCTACTGGATTTATGTATATATATATATATGTATGTCATCTACTTACTTCCATTCAAGACAATAAGGAAAGGAAAACAGCGTTCATGCGTACGTACGGACTACCGTCTCCATGAATGGTGTTTTTCATTTTATTTATCTATCTATTATATATATATATATATACTGAATATATATGATATATAAATCATATTTTATATTCTGGAAGTAAGTAAATCATGATATAAGTAATAATAATGTCAAGAACAACAAGTCAAAACACCTACGATAAATGAAACGATTTTACCCAAAACGCTTCTTTAACATGGAATTTACAAAAGAACGGGTAATATAATGTCATAAGTGAACCATATATAACAATGAATATGATTTTGTAATAAGTCAATGACATTATTTAAATCATTATACAGGAGGTTCGGACACATACAAAGCAAATCGGACATAAGGTAAGGGAAATATCACAATCTCATTTTTATCTGAGATTGTTTATTCGTAAGTATTTACTGGGGTGTATTTTATCATCCACATCCATGTTTCATCAATATGTAATATTATTTCCGTCCACCTACAATTGTTTAAATCCATTTTTACCCTTCGGTGAGTTTTTAGTAATATGTATGAAAGAAATCTTTTGTCGTTTTTCGTACGAGGTACTTTTTGACTTTTCCAACAAAAGTATGAAGAATGTTTTTTTAACTTATACGGCATGAATGGATTTTTAAAACATTATTTCCAAGAAGATTCCTTTACAAGTTTTCAAGTTTATTTTTAATCAACTTCTTTTATTTTAAAGTCGTATGACATGTTATGAAAGGAAAAAAGTTTTTAAAGTAGAAATGATATTTTCCTCAAGAATGGAGTTCAGGTATTTTATCAAAATTATTTTCCATCTAAGATAATAAAAGGGTTCTGTTTTTATCCCTATTATTACATGGATTTGATTATGTTGTGATGGAAATATTTTTATGAATTCCTTTATCTTATATGAATTGTTTTATGATGTCATGTTGCTTAAGAATCCCATTTTTATTACATGGGTTACGCTATGATGTATGGTTTATGATTATGTGGCACACATAAGAAAGGATTCATTATAAGATGGGTGGGAACTATATCTCCCTCCAATGCATTGGGTAAAGATTTTATATCTCATGAGATAGACATGGCTGGAATGGTAGGTTATACCGGTTCAGTGAAACAGGACTGAAACGAGGGTTACTCGATTCAGAAAGGGACTTTGTCCACTAAGATAGTATTGGCAATGAGTCTTGACTAACAAGAAATGATTCTCTATGATTATGTGTGAATGCCAAAAAGTTTCATGTTTTAAGTTATTATTATTGTGATTACATTTCACTACCATGATTTATCCCATGTTATGAAATTATGCTCTCTTTTGCAGGTTATGATTTCCAAAATGTTATGTTCTTATGAAAACGATGTGATTGATATTTCTTTTGTTTACCCTTACTGAGCATTTGAGCTCAACCTTTTATGTTTTCTTCTCCCCAGGATATAAATAAAGATTTTAGGTAAAAAAAGGAAGATCTTTATGGGAGATGTTGAAGATCTTTCACCACGATTAGAAGATTTTATTCCAAGTTTCCAAAGACACTAAACTATTACGATCCTTGTGTGTGTGTTTTTGTCATGTACTAAGTATTCCGCAAAAGTAATGTAAAGTCCATGTAAGTCAGGCTTCGGGTCTCTACAGTTGGTATCAGAGGGAGGTTTAGTCAACCTTTGGAAACTAGGATGCGAAAACGTTAGGGAGATCCCTAGAGATATTTCTAAAGTATGTCTAGGGATGTCCCTAAGGTTAAGTATACCTATAGGTTATAGTACTAGAACTACGCTAACGATCATAGAATTAAAACTAAGATGTTAAAGGTACTCCCCCTTTATTATGTTGTTTTCCCTAGCATGATTTTTGCCTCTCACACTATTCTTTTTGGGTTTTAGACGATGGCTAGAACCCGGAGGAACCGTGTTGATCAATGCAATGGAAAATGCAATGATTGTCCTCCTGAACAAACAAATGTTATGGGAGATGGAGTGAAAAATCTTATTTCTATACTTACACAAGCTATGAATCATTCTGGACATCCAAATGAGCAGATAAGGGAACAATATTCTATTGAGTCCTTCATGAGGCAACGTCCACCTTCTTTCAGTGGGTCTTCTGATCCACTTGTTGCTGAAAAATGGATCAGTACCACTAAAAAGATATTTTCAGTTCTTCAATGTTCTGAACATGATAAAGTCATCTTAGCAGTATATCGTTTGGAAGGTGAAGCTGATCAATGGTGGAATCTTATCAAGAATACAAGGCAAAGAGATGAAATTGAGTCCATGGAATGGGACGAGTTCAAGAACTTATTTTTCAATAAGTACTTCCCTCGTATTCTTCGAACAAAAATGGAGAAGGAGTTTCTTGAACTAAAGCAAAAGGATTATGAATCTGTTGGTATATACGAAGCGAATTTTACAAGACTTGCAAGGTATGCATCTGGCATTATCATCCAACCTGAAAGTAAAGTTGATCGATTTTTCAGTGGCTTAAAACCAAGTCTTCGAAGGGCATTAGCTATAAGAGACTTCAGTAGCTATGAAGAAATTGTTCGTTGTGCTATCAAGGTAGAAATGGACGTTGGTGTTACATATCCATCTCATGGTTTTAACAAGAAATGAAAGATGGTGTTCAAGGAGAAATCTCAGAATAATGGTGAAAAGAAGATGAATGTTTCATTATGCACAAAGTGTGGAATGAAGCATAGTGGAGATTGTCTTAAAGGGACTAGAAAATGTTTTAAGTGTGGAAAAGAAGGTCATCGAGCAGCTGAGTGTCGATGTAATGGTAAAAGGGTTTCTAATGATGTGAATAAAGCAAACACTGCAGAGAACGCACCACCAACACTTCAATGCTTCAAGTGAAAGGAAATGGGGCATTATGCTAATAAATGCCCTAATCCAAGGGTTAGTGATGATCAACATGAGCAACCATTGAAGGCAAAGGACAAAGGGAAGTCACATGCGATCACTATTGGCAATGTTGAATATGACAATGATGTGGTGGAATGATTAAGTGTTTATGTAATTGGATTCCAAAATAATGTTGTATCATTGAGTATTGCAATATTTATTGATGTGGTATTCAAAGTGATTGAGATATTTTTTGGAAATAAGATGATACGCGAGAAAATGAAATGTTTAATAGTATTCATGAGCTCATGATTGATATAAGGACTAAGTGATATCATGGTTTGAGTATATAGAATTTTGAGGATTTTGGTATGTGGAAAGTGTTAACTTTAAACTGCATTCATGTTTTCACTAAGGTATTCAAGAGAATACATGATTAAGGACTTTGAATGTTTGGAATGTGACCAACAAGACATATCTTATGATATATGGGGATCAACGATGGTATTAAATCTCTGGTAATTGTTTTCACTATGTTATGAGAGTGGACTGCAGCATTATGGGTAAGCCTAAAGATTGGAATGGATTATGTTGGAATAAGTTAGTATTGTTTAAGGATAGAAGTTTTTTTTCTCGATATTATTGATGGGATGTTATAGTAATATAGTTTTAGAAAAAGGACAACCTGCAGGATGGGCGACAGCCCATCGTGTCGGACAAGGCTGTGGGAATCGAACCCACAACCGAAGTGCGACTGGCCTTTATCGCCTACCACTGACCTACAGGAAGTCCCTGTTTAGTAGAAACTAGTTTTATTATATTAAGCAGTATGATATATAAAGTATAAGTCCATTTTAGGAACCATATATGATTAATCTCACTATATATTGACTTATGTATTTAAATTTTGCTAACCTTTTGAGACAGATGGAATGACCCGTCATTCTATCACATGATCTGCTAACACTTCACGAATAACAAATTAAACTTCATTTATTTAAGAGATGAAGTGGAAATTGTTAAAGGCACGAACAACAGTGAGGTTGTACCAACATAAAGTAAGTATTTATTCTAATTCAAATTCTTTAACTTTAGGGAAACGATCTTGAAAACCAAAAATGTTGTCCTAGTGATCTTATATCTGATGAATCAGATGGTACCTTAGATCGTCACAAATTTATGGCTTTGTGATTACTGGCTTTTCCACAGACATGTTCTCTACCACTCTCTATCAGAACATGATGGTTAGATTTCTCTTCCATATCCATATTTTCACCTATGTGGAAACTCAATGATTAGTTTATTTGGGTAACCGTTACGTTTCATACTTTTGTTTTTAAAGATTGGTTTTGATATTCCTTTTTACGATGTGGGTTTCTATTAAATAAACTTTCGAATAGTAAACCATTTATAACCCCGACGAATTTCGAGGGCGAAATTCATTTTAAGGGGGGTAGAATGTAACAGCCCGAGATTTTATGAAAAATATTCTTTTTAATTTTATTAATGTCTTGTGTTGTATGCTAAACCAAAAGGAGCTTGCACAACACCCATCCTTGACTTGCCTTGCATTACACGCAATCGCAACCTTCCTCGATAGCGTGTGTAGTATGCAATACTGAGTTTCACGAAACAACGATATGCTATTAAAATATTATTAAAACTAGCCGTTATGAATAGTAATAACCACTTTTTAAATTATAGAAATTTTAGCTCACAAAATGTTCTTCAGTTTTGGATTCGGAGTATCGAATTTAGCCTAAGGTGAAATTTTGGTACTTTTCAGATAACTTTCATATTCTGATGAATAGTGAAAATTACTAAATTATAATTAAAAACAACTTTTTTAATCGAAATAATTAATAGTGATAAATCATTAATTTGAGTGGTTTTAAAGTATATTTAGAATATATTTTTACAATTTAATACAATGTTGTTCATTTGATGTAATTTCACATTTAAACCAGACATAATCAAGTTTCAATCTTTTGATAGATATTGTTTCTTAAAAACACGCTATTTGTTTTAACAGCGTGATTTAATTATAAAATTAATTAATGCAATTTCTATGTTATGAATTTGGTAAAATAGGCTTCATTTTTGAATTTGGAATATGAAATATAGCTTAGGATGAAATTTTGGCATTTTTCTGAAAACTTTCAATTTTTGATGAATAGTGAAACCACTGAGTGGTAGGTTAAAAACTGAATTTTGCATAAAACTTAATTTTACCGCTTCTGTGAATGGAATTTCAAAAATCCGAGAGACACGGTTGATGTCAGTAAGTAAAATGTGGTTCAATGAGATGAAAATAATTTTTGGTGAATAGTAACTTTTTACTTTTATTTACCACGGTTAATAGTAAATAGGGTAACTAAGGGTAAATATGATATTACTATTACCCTAACACATGTCCTGATTCTATTGGATAAGTTTAATTCGACCAAAAACAACCTTATGAATATAATATGACCATTTAGGTCCACTTGGATTAGATTATGACATTTAATATTATTTTATTTAATGAATAGTTAAAATAGTTAAAATCAAAGTTTAATAACTTAAACATTTCTAATATGGGGTTATACATAAGATAAATTCGACTATAAATATTCATTAGAAAGCTAAAAAGATTTCCTGCATAATGATATTTTATTTATAATTTTTAGACCTTAAATAAATTAATTTATTTATGACACAACGATGATGCAATAATTACCCTTTTAAGGAAATATTAACATAATTGATGTTATAAATGCTCAAATGAATGTAATTTGAGACTTTTTATGAATTCCACTAATTTTCTAGGTCAATATGATATATTAGTGTTGATTTAATCAATTTGGTTCGAACATATAATTCTGTTATGACTTTCAAAAAAATCATATATCAAATAGTGTCAAAATTGACACAAAATAGTTTTTAAATCAAATATTATATTATTAATGGTTATTTTATTCCTAAAAATCTAAGATTCGTCCAAATGACTTAGATAAGGATATATGTATTAATAATATACAATTTGGGGTTCGTTTGGCATGTTATAGTAAGTGTATTAACCATATAGTGAAAGAAAACAAAAAGACACGGTAAAAGTTAAATTATTTAACTTAGAGTTAAATCTAATTGATAAGGTTAAAATAATACCCTAAACTTGTCTAAATCCTATTGGTTGATAGTATTGCGACCCATCCCCACTTTATCTTCGAAATAAGACCCTTTGGAACCATTATAAACCGATTTTGACATTAATATAAAATAATATTTTGAGGTATTCCTAAGGTGCCCCTCTCCTCCCTTATAAAAGGACACCTCCTCCCCCTCCTCCTCACACCAATTTGAGCACTCAAGCTCGGCCAACCCCTGCCAAAATCACTTCTACACTACCCTAGAAACATCCTAGAGGTTCTGGTCTTCCTCAAAGACCAATTTTAGTGCCCTAAGAGGAGGTCTCAAAGAGGCGCTTCAAAGAAGAGGTAATTACCGTTACCAATTCTTTCATCTTTATTTCTTCTTCCACTTATTCTTCTTAGGTTGTTTCATTATGAAGTAATAACATCAGTATCACTCATATACTGATATGTTATTATAAGTATGAAACAACCCTATTTCACCATCTATCCATCCTACGGAAAAAGAAATCACCGCGCGTGCGTACGTACGGAATACCGTCTCCACGCCGTGGTGTAATCTATTTTCCACCACCACCTTACATGGATGGGTATAATGGTGTAAAGAATAACTATACATAGTTATTAAAACATCATATTGATTCTTATATATTGTATAATCCACTCCAATTCAATTCAATATTTATGGAAATGATATCATCGCTCGTGCGTACGTACGGACTACCGTCTCCACGACGCGATGAGATTCATTCTCCATGTTAACCATTTAAGAATGATTATAAAGTATATAAAAGAAATAATAATGAAATATATGACATTATAAAGCTACTGGATTGATGTATATATATATATGTATGTCATCTACTTACTTCCATTCAAGAAAATAAGGAAAGGAAAACAGCGTTCATGCGTACGTACGGACTACCGTCTCCATGAACGGTGTTTTTCATTTTATTTATCTATCTATTATATATATATATATACTGAATATATATGATATATAAATCATATTTTATATTCTGGAAGTAAGTAAATCATGATATAAGTAATAATAATGTCAAGAACAACAAGTCAAAACACCTACGATAAATGAAACAATTTTACCCAAAACGCTTCTTTAACATGGAATTTACAAAAGAACGGGTAATATAATGTCATAAGTGAACCATATATAACAATGAATGTGATTTTTTAATAAGTCAATGACATTATTTAAATCATTATACAGGAGGTTCGGACACATACGAAGCAATTCAGACCTAAGGTAAGGGAAATATCACAATCTCATTTTTATCCGTGATTGTTTATTCATAAGTATTTACTGGGGTGTATTTTATCATCCACATCCATGTTTCATCAATATGTAATATTATTTCCATCCACCTACAATTGTTTAAATCCATTTTTACCCTTCGGTGAGTTTTTAGTAATATGTATGAAAGAAATCTTTTGTCATTTTTCGTACGAGGTACTTTTTGACTTTTCCGACAAAAGTACGAAGAATGTTTTTTTTAACTTATATGGCATGAATGGATTTTTAAAACATTATTTCCAAGAAGATTCCTTTACATGTTTTCAAGTTTATTTTTAATCAACTTCTTTTATTTTAAAGTCGTATGACATGTTATGAAAGGAAAAATGTTTTTAAAGTAGAAAGGATATTTTCCTCAAGAATGGAGTTCAAGTATTTTATCAAAATTATTTTCCATCTAAGATAATAAAAGGGTTCTGTTTTTATCCCTATTATTACATGGATTTGATTATGTTCTGATCGAAATATTTTTATGAATTCCTTTATCTTATATGAATTGTTTTATGATGTCATGTTGCTTAAGAATCCCATTTTTATTACATGGGTTACGCTATGATGTATGGTTTATGATTATGTGGCACACATAAGAAAGGATTCATTATAAGATGGGTGGGACCTATATCTCACTCCAATGCATTGGGTAAAGATTTTATATCTCATGAGATAGACATGGCTGGAATGGTAGGTTATACCGATTCAGTGAAACAGGACTGAAACGAGGGTTACTCGATTCAGAAAGGGACTTTTTCCACTAAGATAGTCTTGGCAATGAGTCTTGACTAACAAGAAATGATTCTCTATGATTATGTGTGAATGCCACAAAGTTTCATGTTTTAAGTTATGATTATTGTGATTACATTTCACTACCATGATTTATCCCATGTTATGAAATTATGCTCTCTTTTGCAGGTTATGATTTCCAAAATGTTATGTTCTTATGAAAACGATGTGATTGATATTTCTTTTGTTTACCCTTACTGAGCATTTGAGCTCACCCTTTTATGTTTTCTTCTCCCCAGGATATAAATAAAGGTTTTAGGTAAAAAAAGGAAGATCTTTATGGGAGATGTTGAAGATCTTTCACCACGATTAGAAGATTTTATTCCGAGTTTCCAAAGACACTAAACTATTACGATCCTTGTGTGTGTGTTTTTGTTATGTACTGAGTATTCCAAAAAAGTAATGTAAAGTCCATGTAAGTCAGGCTTCGGGTTTCTACATGCAACTTTTCAAAAATGGAACAATTCATAGAATTAGAAATTTGGAAAAGTGCTGGGGATATGTCACCATGACCTCCCATAACACCTAAAACTCCAGATTTCAGTAAAATAGTGGACCTGAGAGGTCCGATCCATTACATTAGATACCTCTTAAAACAATCTCATCCTTGAGAATTCAAAACCAAACTAAAGGAAACAGAAAAGGGGTCCGAACAACCACCCATCAAGATTCCTCACAAAAGAGAGCAAGCCACAAGAAGAACGAAAGAAAGCAATCTCATTAATCCAAAACGTTTATTACCACAAAGGGGACATCGTTACCTAAAAAGAGTTAAACACCAATCAACTCTGGGTACGGAGCACATATCTGTGACTAACGTTCCCCGATACTCTTCTCTATTCCATCACGTCACCAAAAGACACAAACCAAGGGGATAAAACTCCCACACAAAACCTTCTCTTTCTTGTCCAGGATTTCCACAGGTTTCTCCTCAAAGGTCACATCACCATCAACATAGATCAGTCCAGAATCGATGACATGATAGTCATCATGAAGATAACGACGGAGCTGTGATACCTGAAAAACATTGTGTATCTGGCACATTTTTAGGGGAAGTGGTACTCAATATGCCAAAACTCCAACATGAGTTAACACCTCCAAAGGCCCATCAAACATGGGAGAATTATTACTCCAATGACCAAACCTACGCTACCTACGACGATGAGTCACCTTCAGAAACACATGATCCAAAAAATCAAACTCTAGTGGTCTTATCCTTTGATCGGCTTATGATATATGATGATCCTATGCTGTCTTCATTGTCTTATTAACCACAAGAACTATCTCTGTTGAATTTTTCACTTGTTCCAGTAGGAGAATTTCTTACCTTCTGACCCTAGTCCAGCACAATGAAGAACGGCATGGCCTGCCATACAAGGCTTCAAACAACACCATACCAATGGTGGAATGAAAACTATTATTTTAAGCAATCTCTACAAAGGGTAAGTGCCTCATCCATGAACCTCTTAAATCTAACACACAACATCATAACATGTCTTCAAGAGTCTTGATGGTTCTCTCTGTCTGACCATCCGTTTGAGCATGAAAAGCCATGCTAAGGCATATCTGATAACCAAAATCTTGTTGGAGACCTCTCCACACCCTAGAGGTAAAATGAAGATCTCGATCAGAAATGATAATCCTTAGGACTCCATGAATTATCACCACCTCCTCTAGATACTTCCTCAATAAAAATCCACTAATCTTGACTGTTTCACTGCTATGAAGTGTGATGATTTTGTTAAATGGTACACTACCACCCAAATAGCATCAAGTCTTCCCAGATCTCAACGTAAACTAGTAACAATGTCCATTAAGATGACCTCCCACATCTACTGAGGTATATATAATTTTTGGAGTAGACCACTCGTAACACGACGTTTAACCTCCACCTTCTGAAAGACCAAACATTGAGAGACAAACTCTCCAATTGCATGCTTCAGCCCTGGCCACAAAAAATTGCTCTTCATGGTTTGGTACATCTTTTTATACCAGGATGCACTAGTAATGGAGAAATATTGACCTCTCTGAGAACTGTCTCACCGATCATCAAGGGAACAAATATATTTCCATGATACAATACACAATGTTGTTCATCCTGCCAACACCCATTATGGGCCTCGCCAAAAAAAACTTGGTCTCTCTAGACCTCCACCTCTAAATCCTCTAACTGGGACTCTTCCACCAGCTTGACAAGAGATGACTGCACCATCATCGGAAATATTCAACCTATACCCCCATCTTATCCCATATAATGATGTAATGTGGAATGTTCTTCCATTACTCACTAGGGATCCCTATATTCACGCACTTCATCACCACGTGACATCCCACTCAGTGCATCAACTATAACAATACCTTTCTAGGTGTAAATGATATTTCGAAGTCGTATTCCTATAAGAACTCCATCCACTGATGCTGTTGTAAGTTCAAGTCACACTGGGAGAAATCATACCTCAAGATCTTGTGGTTGTTGAAAACCATAAATCACTTGAAAATGAGGTAATGTATCCACAACGTCAGTGAAAAAACCATGGCTTCCAAATCAAGATCAATGGTGGCATAGTTACATTCATGAGGACGCAACTACTGAGACACAAAATAAACAACCGATCTTTGCTTCATCAGAACACAACCTAACCCCAAATGAGAAGCATCGCAGAAAACATCAAACTGAAATCCCTTAGTTGGAAGACACAGAACTGGAGCACTTTCTAACTACTACATTATATAATCAAAAGTTACATGAAACTGATCAATCCATATGAAATAATTCTCCTTATTGGTCAATGTTTTTAGAGGAGTCGCTACTCAAGAGAAATTTTCCATAAACTGCTTATAGTAGCCTTCCAGACCAAGGAATCATCACACTTCGAACACTGTCTTGGGGTCTTCCCAAGACCCGAAAACTTCTATCTATAATGGATCCATAGCTACTCTCTACTAGGACACAACATGCCCCATGAAATAGACTTATCGTGCCCAAAACTCACACTTCGACAACTTCCCAAACAATTGATGTTGATGAAGAACTCCCAAAACAACGTGTAGATGCTCTACATACTCATCCTCAGTCATGGAGTACACAAGGATGTCATCGATTAAAAACACCATCAACTTGTCCAGGAACTCACGAAACAAACGTTCATCAATCCCATGAACACAACTGGAACATTCGTCCCACCAAATGACATTACAATGAACTCATAATGCCCATGACGACAAAAGAAAGTAGTCTTCAGGATATCCTAATCCTTCACATTCATCTGATGACATCCTTACCACTAATAGATCATTGAGAAACAACTTTCACCCTTCCAGCTGATTGAATAAATCATCAATATGAGGAAGGAGATAGTGATTCTTCACTCTCACTTATTTTATGCGATGATAATCAACATACAACCGCAAACTGTTGTAAGCCTTCTTTCCTAATGAAACCTGTGCACCCCACGGCGACGTACCAGGCCAAAAAAATCATTGAAAAAAACCATAAATCTATATATTTAGCTCTCGTAACTCATAAGGAGCCATCCAATATGGTGACATAGAGATAAGAGACTCTCCTAGTTGTAGCTCGATCCCAAACTCGATCTCCCATTGAAGGGGTAATGATTTAACCTCTTAAAAGGATATCAGAGAACTCTTCTACGACCCTAGGAAATGCCAATTGCTGATCCTTTGAAGAAAATATCATCTGATCAGCCATCATAGATGATAATGAAAAACCACTCCTATGAATCAGCTGAGGGTCTTGCTCGCCAACGAACACCACTGGCTCTCTATCAACATCGAAGAACACAAACTGCCTCTTGAAGTAGTCCATAGTATCTTGCACCGAATAAAAGTAGTCCATGCTGAGGATGACATCATATGATATTATTCATAACTATAGGAAATCTCCCCAAGAGTGATGTCTCCCCAACACTAGATCACAGTCTCTACATACTTCAAACAAATCAGCTCAACCTTCTACAGGCATAGTCAATGCCAAGGGCACTGGAAGCCTCTCTACCTCAAGCCTTAAGGCATAGACATGGGTAGGTGATATGATGGAGTGTGCTTCTCTTGAATCAAACAAGGAGAAAACCATGGTATAAAACAAGCAAAGGGTACCTCGAACGACATTCGACTCACATGGTGCTAGCAATGATAAAGCATGAAGCTGACCACGACCTCCTCTATGGCCTCTATGACCCCGATGACCACCACCACCACACCAAAGATGTGCTCTCAGAGGATGGGGAGAATCCTGGGGATGTCCACTGACTACCCCATCTACCCACTAATGATATAAACATGGTTAAAACTATTGTTGCTTCATCGGCTGGAACTACCTCAACGGAGGAAACTGGAATGGAAGTCTAGGTGCATGATGATTACTATTAAAGGTCGGGAACTCTCACTGTTGATGAACTCAACCACCACAAGAAAAAAAGTTCCTGATCCCTTGGCATACTCCTCAGATATTCTTCCTCCAAAGAAATGATATGTGGAGGGCTGGGAACTACCCCCGACTAAAAGGAATCTCTTATGCCCTATAACCGGGAACCCCGTACCATAGCACTGCTTCATCATGGATCATGACGACTCCCCTGTCATTATGATCCAGTTATAGACAATGTACTCTCGATGACCTCTACCCTCTCCAGCACCTCAAGATACATCTTTAGTATAAATGGGGTGACTTTGGGTTGGATCTTAGGATGAAAATCCTCCATAAATTGCCTTTCCCAGGCCTCCACATCGGAAAAAAGGTCCAGATCATATCGTAAAAGGATCCGTAAATGGATTTCGAACTCTATCACAATGGAACTCCCCTATCGATGGGTAAGAATCTCTAGGTGACTGGACGCCTTCACAGTCATGGAAAGAAACATGAGTCTAAAATTGTCTCATAACTCCTCCCATGATATTGATGACTCCTTGCGATCCCTAAGGAATAAGAACCACCACTGCCTCACAGCTCCATGCATCATCATCACAACCAAGGACACCAAGTGCTATTTCTGAGCACGAATTGAACTGAATCCTATCTCAACCTACTCTAAACAATATTATGTGATTCATCTAAAACGAAGCCCTCATACTTTTATAGACTCTGGCACTGAAACACTCAGAGTGTCCTCCTATAACTTTCATTTTCATCAAACACAACTCAGCGAAAATCTGCTGGCACAACATGCATGACGTCTTCTATGCGATCCCGACGAGGACATTAACCATGAGCCATTATTTCAAAATATCAAATAGTCAGATCCCCTAAATCAAGAATATGGAATAATCATCATTTATTAATTAATTGTTTTCTTTTATTAATTTTAGGATAACCTTTACCAAGTTCTAAACATTCGAACACATGCACAAAGAAGAATGATGCATGATCCTTTCCTAGGTCTCTACCCTGAAACTAGTATCACCTCATTTATTAGCCATTGAAAACATAACGGTTCGTAAATCAGATCATATGTGTCCCTAAAGCCTTATAACCCATCTGGTCTCCAGTGTTTTCATAACTTTCTAAACTTGACTGACATTGTTGCCCTACCAACCCATGCAACTGTTCTTATGCCTAACTCCAAATTCCAACCTATCCCTTAACCAGGCCTCTAACACCACTCTTTCATGAACCCCTCCCCACAAAGTATACCACTCCAAGTCCGAAAATGTGAGAATGGAGATAATCACCCCCAAGTATCACATCCATTAGGCCCCGGGTTGGTGAATTGCAATGAGGGTATAGTAAACATGTAGATGGGAGGAATTTCCCTCTAAGAGAACACATGCAGAAGAGATAGATAAGATATGAACCAACAAAATCCAACTCAGACTGAAATATAAATGAAATCTCATGTAAAAAAATGTAATATCATGAAACATACTACAACTGAAAGGGAAAACTAAAAATATCTAAAAGAAAGTAAAACAATATCAACCACAAGCCCAAACATGTCCGGCCACCCAAAGCTAGTAGAAACCAGCTTGATCCCCAACCTACTCTATGAGACCTAAAAAAGTATATATATACATAGGGTGAGTATTTAAGAATACTTAGTTGGTTCCTTCCTGAGTCCTGTCATGGAAAAGTAAATAAAGTGTTTTAAAGCACAATGAAAAACAAGTGAAACTAACTCATTACCAAAACAGGTTTACTATGTTCCAAAATTCTACATGGCCACTCTCACCATGTAACGCATACAAGAGTATATAATATAATAAAGAATTCAAGGGTACCCTGCTACAAATTCCCCATAGGTTTTACACTTTTCCCCAAAGTCCCACATCCTAAGCATCTCTCTCTAAAAAGCCTTTCCCACAGACACCTGGGCAAATCACCACAACATGCACCACATGCAACAAAACCACCACATCCACACAATAAAATTAACCAGGTAGTTTATGGGAGCCACCAAAGCACGCATAACATGTATCATGTGATGATTATTAAAACTCAAGCCATTATAGCCCATACACCGAGTAAGGATCCTTAATCCATCATAGCCTATACATGTTACACCTATAGTAGTCCATATGAATCTGTATCCCGAATATATGTGTGTGAATTTCCAAATTCCCTTATAACCATCTACACACATATATGGGAGAAAACAACCAATGTTCCTTCTAGAACATGTAATTACCTAGAGAAGAGGGGGGGGGGGGGGAATGGGGTAGCCTGCCATCCATCCTCACACTAGAATGTTGGGGAAAACACCCCCTAGGGCTCAGAATCCCCAGAGTTTTAGTTTCCCTAACTAACATGGTGGAGTACCATATAGAAACACAAAAATTACAGAATATACTATATTTTACAACCACACTATGGTCATAAACACGTCTTGGACTCAACTGCAGATAACGTCTCTCAGTCTCCCGACTGCCACTTATAAGACTAGGTATCCTATTAGCACACAACCATTAAAAGAGCTTTATAACATTACATCATTACCTTTTTATCAGTTTCACTTCACATTAATTAATTCGTTAAACACAAATTAACCATTATCAATTTAAACAATATATATCATTATAATCCCACCCAAAGTCCATTGTCCCTTTAAATTGTAACATCACCATTGTATCCCAGAAATCTCTAACCCTTTGGGTAAACACCATTTAGTCCATTATCTATTTACATCATTACATTTCCATAATGCCAGGGACACTAGAAAAACATTCTATGCTAATAAACAAAAGGGGCTCAACCCAGTGAGTAGATGAAGTACGCATAGAGTCTTTGATTCCTATAAAAGGAGCATAAATCCATCCTCCCCTGAGAAAATAAACATAGAAATCACTTGGAATACACCGCGTGTCGTCACCCATTTCAGAATAGGGATAGGAAAAACTAGATGCCTTCAGAAGTGGGGAAATTAATGCATATAAACAACCAATAAGAAAAGCCAGAATCCAAACATTCACATACAAATAATTTCATTATCCCCAGTGTCCTACCAGACACCCACATGTATAAACCGATGCATCTCTCCGCTCTTGGTGTCAAATGATGACACTTCTAGTAGGCCTCCCTGCCCCCACATATCACAACATCCATCTATGGTCACAGAACAACACAAGAAACATGAAAACAAATATCATATCAATTTCGGATCTTGGCCCTTAATCAAGAAAGATAATTACTCAAAATCCTTCAATGAATTATCTTTTATCCAACAACCAGATCTTTAATCCATCATGTGTTAACCGATTTAATATTCATAGGTTCCAAATTTGAAAAACCTAACCAGTTAGATATAAAAAATAATTAAACATTCTTATTGAATCGATTTGATTAAAATCAATTTACATAAAGATGAACCAGATTCATTTACATGCGTCTTTATCTTTATCCAATAAATTATAAATTAATTATGGCTTTGTGTTATTTACTAATTTCCATCATGAATGAATGTCTAAACAAAGAAAGCATATAAATCAAACTATCTAGAAAAACAAGAGGATATAACATATGATCGATATCAATTTATTTATCCAGTTCAAATATTTAATATGTTAATTCCATTGTGATCTAGTTGGATAAAACATGATAGCTAAACATTTTCACGTAAAAGAAAAGAGAAGCACCAAATCCCCCTCCCCAATCAGTTTTTGACGAGCCATACAAGGGGTTACAATCTCCTCCCCTCATGACAACTTATATCAGATATCAATCGATACTGCTTGGTTACCCCAAAAGCATAGGGGAACTGATCAAAGTATTAATGTTTGATCACACTGATCTTAAGGGAAGAATGAAATGATCGAGCGTATCTCACCAGGGAACAAGAAGGTAGAATAAGGGAGGAAGATATATCATCCCTTTATAAGATTTAATGGAGCAGTGTTTTAAGATATGCTGGATTTTCCATTAAAAATGGATCACATTAAACCACACGGTTTGACCGTGTAAAAAAACATCACAAGCCTTATGAGAAATTAATATTCGAGTTATGACCTTTGAATCTACATTAGAGTCCTTAAAACAAGGCTTTAAATGCATTTTACATCAATATAAATGTCAAAGGGGGGAAACTATAGGAAGCTAGAACACTGTTCAAGAACTCGAAATTTCAGAAAGGAAATAGAGGTTATCGATGGACCTCGCTATTCTGGAAGCACTTTTCACGAACTCAAAATTTGGAAGTGGAAATAGAGGTTATCAATGGAACCTCACCATTCTGGAAACACTGTTCACAAACACAAAATTTTTCAAAGGAAATAGAGGTGACAGATAGAACCACACCATTCTGGAAACACTGTTCATAAACTAAAAATTTTGAAAAGGAAATAGGGGTTACCAATGAAACCTCACCGTTCTATAAACACTATTCATGAACTCAAAATTTGGAAAAGGAAAGTGGTCACCTTTGGAACCTCACTGTTGCAATATTCACCTAAGGCCACCGATGACACTGATCACATAAGGTCACCGATGAAACTGTTCACATAAGGTCATCAATTACACTGTTCACATAAGTTCACCGTTGCACTTTTCACATAAGGTTGTCGAAGACGTTGTGCACATATGGTCACCGATGTCACTATTCACATAAGGTCACCATGGAACTTTTCATATAAGGTTTCTGATCACACTTTTCATATAAGGATTCTAATAACACTGTTCACAGAAGGTTTGCATTGTCCTGTTCACATAAGGTTACTGATGACACTGTTCACATAAGGTTATCGATGACACTATTCACAGATGGTTACTGTTGTACTATTCACATAAGGCTACCAATGACAATGTTCATCTAAGGCTATCAGACACTGATCACCTGAGGATACTGTTTCACTATTCACTGAAGGCTATTGATGAAACTGTTCACCGATGGAACTGTTCCAAAATTATAAATTTGGAAAAGTGTTGAGGATATGTCACCATGAACTCCCGTAACACATAAAATACTAGATTTAAATAATGGAATGGACCTGAGAGGTCCAAGCCATTACATTAATTCCCCCTATAATTATTTATGTACACCCATCACTATGCCGTTATTCATGAACGGATTATCTCCCTCATCTTTTAGTCAAGAACTTTATTTATGATATTCCTTTTAAATTCCAATTTTATTTTTTTGGGATACATACTTACCTATACCACTTGTTTTAAAAAATATATAAATTATTAGATACCATTACAATATCATTTAAACCTACAACAAACCATTACATACACCATTACCATGTTGAAATATTTGTAAGAGTTATTTTTCTTTCTCCTCTTAAATCAAGATTCACTATTTTATTACGCCTTATATTTCCAATTACTTATGCTTATGAATGTAAATACATTCCCCCTTACATTCTATCACATGTATAAATGGTTATATACTTATTTTTCTCTGGTAAACCCATTTTATAATTTTCTATATGACGCCATTATACTGCCGAAATTACACAACAATTTTCCAAGTCAAGAGAAATGCATAGTGAATACCATACCCATTCCATTCCCATGAATTTCTGCACACGACTCTCGCCGAAAGGTAATTCATGGATGAAGATTGTTATCATTGTTTTTAATCCAGGTAGGTACTAATTCTATAGTTTTTTCTGTTATTTTGGTTTCTTTTGGGTGTGGTTGGACATTATGGGTTTTTACTTTTCCTCAAAAGTGTTGTTGAAATAAAAAAAATACTTTCCAGTCAGTCATGAAGGGTGAGATTTGATTGAACTCTATTTCATTAGATTATGTATAGTATCATGATACGGCATGTTTGGATAGTGGTTTACCTGATTACATTATTGGGAAAATATCTATAAGGATGTCTTAGACGTTTAGCTTTGACTTATGTTTATGGTGTAGTTTATCATGTTGTTGCCACATTTTCGTGATATGATTATCATGATATATCATGCCTTATTATTCAAGTTCCTTTATGCCTTAATGATTATACTTCTCTAACATGTATTATTATCCCCATATTATTCCATGTTTATTATCTTAATGGTCAATATAGATAACCCCATTCTTATGTATGTCCTCAGTTTATCCCTGTTAGTGTTATGTTCAAATGAATTTTTGGGCCATGTAAATGAATATTTTCCAAAAGATGTTATATTTCATGATATATGTCATTATGTTATGTTCTTAAACTAAAATACCCTTGTAAAATCCAAATATTTAGATTTTATAAGGGTACATTTATGTATTAAATCAATTTTTAATGTTTATTAAAGAGAATGGTTCATATACATATTCTATTTTAGGTTTTTTATTATTCATAATTTGATGATACATTCTTTGATGATGATAAAAAATATACCCGAGGATGTTATCCATGAAATACAGAATGTTATTTCATCAGTTTGGTTTTTGGAGTGGTACTTCACATTTTATAGAATAGGAATTTCTTATTGATGTCTCTACACAGATTCTTTATCTAGTGGTGTATCTAGAGACCATCTAGCCAATGAAAAATATCCTTGAATTTGTGGACTTTTATCCACTGTCCTATGATGTTAAAAAGGTTCTCTTGAGGAAGTTAAATGTATTTATGACTTTTATGGAATGTTAGATTCTATGAAGACTCTAGATGCCATTATGTTAATTTTTTAAATTCATTTTTTGAGGGAATTGGATTGGAGTGGTTGGAAGTGGTGGTTATCACTTGAATTCATAAAACAATGTCGTCAAAACTGTTTAAGTCAGTCCACAATCATTGTCCACTTTCTATGAATGTGAAGAAAGAGATACTTACAAAGTTATTTGGTTTCTGTCAAGATGAGCATTCATTTGTACAGTATTCCATGATATTTTCATGTTTTATTTGTTTCTTACCTAAGAATTTTGAAAATGAATTTCATAGGGAATTCCATTTTATGCAATGTATTCAGAAATAAACATTTACCATAATTCCTTAGGCTAGTAGATCTCATATTAGGAGACTCAAAATAAAAATTTTTCAACTAAAGTAGTCCATGAGAAACTACATAAAGGGAAGAATACAACATTCATGATTAAGATAGAAAAATATCATTCGGTAATGGAAATAAGAGGCCTAAAATGTTATTTTAGTGTGGATAATGTGGTTATTTGAAGAGATTATATTTTAAATATTTGATGGTTATAGGATGGCGTGGCTATTTGGGTCACTTAAAGATTTTTTGTAATTTTGATAACTGGAAATTTATGTTTCAGTCAGGATCATCAGCTCCTAATTATGGGGAAGAAGATGATTCAAGATAATAGGGATTCAAATATAGGTCTCAAAGTGATTTTTTAATATAGTGGAGGAGAGGTCTGGTATCAGTTTCCAACATTGGTTTATGTTTTTTGACCTAGTTCATTCCAACATTGTTGTGAATATTTCTAGAGTTTTCCCCATTTTTGTTTTTCAGCTTTTGTAAAGAATATTTTAGGGATCTTGGTGGATTTTTGGCATCTTTTTGGTTGATCACATTTGAGCAAGATTATTATTGTGTTGATGGTGTTGTTTTTTGTTACCACTATTATTATTCCCAGTGGATGTTAACTCTAAAATGGTTAGCCTAATTTTTGAATAAAGATAGTTCCTCAATGTATATTGTCTTTCTTTTGATGGAGTGAAATTTTATGCTATGAATTATGGAGATTTTTGGGGATTATTACCTTGGTTTTCGATTTTTTTATATTATGGTTAGAAAACAATTTTGATGTGATGAATATCCATGGTGAGAGTGTTAGGCCCTATTGTGCCCTGAACTGGAAGTTGAGCTCTTTCCAATTGAACATGGGTATGCCTTGAGAATTATAAAAAATATATTCATAAAATATATTTCAATTAATTTATATTTATATTAGTAAAATTATCATTATTAGACACATATTTAAAAGAAAATCATCTTTTTCTAAAAAAAATTATCTCAAAAATTAGCATTTGTATGATGTCTATGGGTCTTATTTTTATATTTAAGTATTTGCAATTTTGGAAAATTTATATTGAAAATTTATTTTTATTTGGTTAATCTGAATATAAATATTTTATTATTTTTAATTTTTGAAAACATTATGAAAATATGAATGTCTTTGATGAATAGTAAAAACACAAAATTTTCATTGACAAAATATTTTTTGTTTAGATTATTTATAAGGTTTAATTTTATATTTAATAGGATTTAAAGTAAAATTAGTTAAAATATATATCTTTTAATAAATTTTAGGTCCTTGGAATCAATTTCTTATTTATATTTGATTAAATTTTATTTGTAAACATTCAAACATTTTTTCTTCGCAAACCTTCTTTATCATCGAGTGAATATGAATTATTTTAAATCGAATTTTTCCTCTATTATGAATATAGATTGGAAAAATAGATCACATATTTTTAATTATATTAATTTATATAATAAAAAATGTCAACATATTTTTTACCAAAATTAATAGTGAAAACCATAAAAATAAATTTCCATGATAAATGTAATAATAGTTTAACCTGCTGCTTAAACTAATAAGATAAGGGTTAAAATGACATAAATACATGTATAAATCAATTTTATACAAATTTTTTTATTCTATTATTTCTAGTTGTCTATATTACTCCATTATGTAATTTTTTTAAGATAAATATGTGGGTTTACCTTTTTCTTTTCAAAACATTTCATATATACCACTAACCTTCCTTATAAAAGGACACAAAATATCATATTTTATTCACAACTTCATTCCATTTTGAATCAAAAAATACAAATAAAATTTACTTGTTGTGTTCCCTCAACTAAAAATATAATCCATTTTTTGGTTGAAAGCAATCATATAAATTATTTTGGTGATAATCTAAGGTGGATACCCGAAGTAGATGTAACGGTCTTCAATAAGAATTTTTATTTTATATCATCCTCAACCTCATTAAATCATTATTACACAACTATGATATAATAATATCAGTATATTACTTGTAATTATTTTTTTATATGTTATTTTTATGACTTAAAACTTCTACCACTTCGATCCAATGGGTCATGAAATCATCATTCATGTGTGTGGTGGACTACCACCCCAAGAACCAATGTTATTTGTTTTTCCAATACTAACACTCACAGTTAGGTGTGATTATGGATATATATATATATATTATTTTTATAACATTATTACAATTATGGAGTTATTAAATCATATATACCTTTTTCTTTCCATTCCTTAGGGAATATGATTACAATACTCATGTGTACGATGGATTTTCTTCGGATGAAGTGATGTGATTCATTTTTCACTAACGAATTAAATAGAAGATTATAAGGATAGATCTAATTAATATATCTAATATTAAATAAATTATTAATATATTAAATAACTATTTATAATTATTAAAAGATAATATATCATTTTATTTCTTAAATTTTCACTCATTGAAAGATGATCACTCCATTCATGTATGTGTGGACTACCAACTCTATGTATTGATGGGAATCTATTTCCATAACCAAAAATCAGGAATGATCTAAATTGATATATTTTAATATAAAATATTATTATGATACTATTATCATTATAAAATTAGAGAAATTATCTTCCTCTTTTAATAAATTATTGTTGAAAAATGGAAACATTACTCATGCGTATGCATGACATACTGTCTATATAATCATAACATAAATCATTTATAAAATAATATATTTATTATTTGGTAATATATAAATAATTAATGATTAAATATGAAAATTATTTCATGATAAATATATTCATATCATGGATCCATGATCAATGTAAGAAGACCGAAAATAAAAAATCAAAATATACGAAAAACATTCCAGTTATTACATGAAATATGATTTTAACAAAGAATTATAATAAATGGGCTCTAAATTGAAATAAGAAAATTATATATGAATAATATATATAATTATGGTTATTTAATAATTTTTTAATAATTTTATATTAATTATAAAGTACGTTTGAACATATATGATGGATTTCGAGAATGAGGTTATGGGGTTTCTAGTCTCTCTTTTATATTTAGTACACACATGAATATTGAAAAAAAATTTATTTGTGTTTTTTATTTATCACCCCTATTAAATTTTATATCTTTAATATCATCCTTTTAATTTTATTTAATGTTTCATTTTATGTTATGTTTTTAGGGTTTACAGTTCCTAAGATACCTAAGCGGTTAGGGATTTTTGTCTCAATTTTTCTTCCTTGACATACATGTTATTTTATACAACTATCTTATTCTATAACCTTTATATAATGACTCTATACCATGTAATATCATGTATTAGTAAATTTTCATGATATATCAATCTTTATTGAAGGAAATATTTTCACCGGGCTTACAATTCAATGTTTCTAATGTGGTTAAAATTTTATATTACAATATCATCATTTATCGGGATTGTTTATTATTTTTCAAATAGAAATATATTAAGATCAAACTCTGATGAAACCCATTACTTTTATTATCTTTTTTTATTTAATGATAATAATTGTTTTCCTTTATTTTTTTCCATTTATTTACTCAAGAATTTCATGTACATTTTTTAAATAAAAATTATCCATATTTCTATCAGTGGTCAAATATCCATTTTTCATCTGAGACACAATTATCAAAAAAACATGTTTTCAAAAATTAATTTGTTAATTTTATAATCTATTTATTAAATATATATTTTAAACATGTTTTAATTGTTACAAAATATTTTGAAAATAATATTCATGTCATTTTATAAACATTTCTCATTTGTCTATTACTGTAAATGTGAAAATAATATTTTTTTCTAACATGAATATAAAGAATTGTCGTTCCCACTATCATGACCACTCAAAGATTTCATTATTACCTAACATGTTATCATTTTTATTTTCAAATTTAAAATTTTCCATAATATTTTAGAAATATTCATTTTTTAATAAAATATTTCAATATAAAAAAATAATTTTAAAAATGATTAAAAAATTCATATCAGAAAGTATATAATAATAATGAAATGACTTATAATTTTTTTAATAACCATTTTTTGGTTTTCTAGGAAATTGTTAAAGAAAAATATTTAATTTTTTTATTACTTAAAAATGTGAGTTTTAATGAAGTTTTATTTTCCAAAAATTTTTAAATGATTTTAAATATTCCATTATTTGTATTAATAATTATTTTCAATGAAATTAATATCATAAATGTTTTATGTATTTTTAGTTATAAAGATTTATTCTTTATGACATTTTATTTTCCTATAAATTTATCCAACTTATATTTCAAAATCATTATCTATCCAAGATGACATCCTTTGATGTTAATTATGTTTTATTGAGGATATGATCCAAGGATACCATTTTTATTAATTTCCTAAATAATTAATGTTTACGAAGAAAATAAGTTTTTAATCTAAATTTTCTTCCATGGGTAATACAATGATAAAAATATATATGAAATCATCTAAAATTTTCATAGGTTTTACTATGATAAAATGATTAAATTATCATGAAACCAGTCTGTTTTTCGTAGTTTATAATATGATGAAATTTTTAGGAATCCAAATTAATTTCATGGGTTATTATATGATGTATGTTTTATGTTTTTTTGGCATACATATGTATGAATTTCATGATTATATGGGTGGGACCTATATTTGCCTCCAATGGATTTGGTTACGATTTTTATATCATGATAATCAATGGACTAAAATGCATAGAAAACCTAGTTCCATAATTATCTATGTACACTATGATGGTCTTGGTAGTGAAAAATGAATATTATGATCACTGAGGGAGTGAACCCATTAAATAATCATTTCTTTTTATTTGAGCCATTACTACTATGTAAATTACATTCTATTCCTACGTTTATGCCTAAATTTTATGTGTTATGACAATAATACTCTCTTATTTCTCTTGTTTTCAGATTCCCTTTTTATTAATTAATTATGGACATCATTTATTTATTTACTGACTTAAGATTATGATCATTGATATGGAGGGTATAGTTTTAAAATGTGATGATGTTGTTCAAATACCCTTATGTTCACATTATTGTTATATAACACCCTTGTTTTCCCATACCAAGCATATGATGTCACCCTTTCTTATAATTCCTTTCCCAAATTATGAAGAAGGGTTTGAAATAGTGTATGTTTGTGAAGATTACTAATGGGTAGAATTTTTATGGGATATTTTGAAGATCTTTTACAAAATTAGAATATTGTGTAAATATTCTTGAATGAAAATAAACTATTACAGTCCTAGAGCAGGTGTTTTTGTTTTATATTAAATAGTAATCTAGAAATATGTAATATATGTGTTTGAAAAGCGTGGTTTATATAGGTCTACCTTTTTAATGGTTCTAAATTACCCCAATTTTCAAAATGAAGCATACCCATATAGGAATACAACACCATGCTACTCTACAATAAAATTTTACTAAAACAGTCTAATGTTATATCTCATCTTTTCTAGGCTCACACATCTGTATAACTAGATATTCCTGATTAAATACTAATATCATATTCCGAGAATCTCTTTATTTATTTTTCCAACTATCCACTAGGGTGTAAAATAAAATCTATTAGTCTATACCATTGATCTATCCATCCCTGATTTGATGACATAGGTTATAATATTTTATCTCATTAGGATACCAAACATGAAATTGTCAAGACAATGCATCCAACTGATCCCACCCATAGATACTATACCTTAATATCCAAGAACCCCATGTTCATTATTACAACAGTGAAATTCATTTTCATTCCAATACAATCTATGTGATAACATTACATATAAACGAATATCACAACAATAAGAATCTACCCACGATCTCATCTTAGAGGAATTCAAAAATCCAATCTAAAAAGTCTCTTTGGAACTCTAGTATATATCACTCAAATCACCAATATCCTCATATGTACCTCAAAGGAAATATTTTCTCCCACGTTGATCATAAACTAAATCTTACATATTCCAAAACATATGGGAAACATCCATGTTCCCACTTATATAACTTGAAGAAAATCATTTGGAAAATCATTAACTCTTGCATTCCCATATATATATAACTAGAATCACAAACTAAACCATCACCCCTCCTCTGAAACCTACCTTGATGTTAATCCACATACTTTACTATCTATCTCGTGGACAATGATCTCATTTATCAACATGTTTTTAACGTCTTCATCCAATATAAATTCATTATGAGAATACCATAACCACATGGTGTAATTTTGTAGAATGACACCCAGAATATATAGGGTAATATACCATATATGTTTTTTAATAAATTTTTGAAACCTAACTTATTTTTAATCAACCATAATGTGTTCATAACTGAGGTATAAAATGTCAGTATTGAACCACATGGGGTCACCATACATCCCTTAAATAAAATGGACTTTATAGTTATACTTAACGTGAATCCCTCCATAAAATCTACAATTCATGAGATCATTGCATCACACTATCAATTAGATTAGTATAATGTTACCAATATGATATATAAGAAACCCTAATTGTCTGGAATGTCAAGAAGTGAAGGCTTAAAGTCACAAGTATAATGGTACGATCCAAACATTATGCATACCAACATGGAAATTTGAAAACATCACCATATAAATTATCACCGAGATTCTAAATATATCCAATGGTAATAATGTATATGGGGTTTTATGGATAATCTTACAGAGACTTCACTCTTCATTATGATTCGAGAGGAATTCTTAGTGGATCAACCTATATAGAAATACATTAGAGAAATGGAAGGGACGAATGGTGTACCACAATAGATTGTGTTTGATATAGTTCCAAGATTCAGCTCTAGGTTTGGGAAGATTATCCAGCATGATCTAAACACTGAGTTAAACATCATTATGAATTATCATCCTCAAAGTGAATGCCAATATGATTGGACTATCCAAACAATTGAAGATATATTTAGATCTTTCTCAAGGTACATTATAGGTGGATGGGGCCAACATCTACATTTGGTGGAGGTGTATTAAAATAAAATTTACATTTGGGCATCCAAATGGACCCTTATTAATCCCTTAATGGGAAGAGGTGTAGAACGCTATCATTTTTTGATGAATCTAGGGAACAAAAACTTTTTGTTCCTGAAATGGTTGATGAAATTGTGGAGAGGGTTAAGACTATAAAAAACACATCAATTCTTCTCATAGTTAAAAAATTGATATGATAAGAATCATTGGTGAGACCTAGAGGCTGATATTAGAGACATGGATTTCATCCATATATCTCTATTGAAGAGAGTGAGGAGATTTGGGAAGAATGTTAAATCTTATAAAAGGTACATTAACCCTTTTGACATCCTTATCCGATCAGGTCAGTGGCCTATCGACTAGCACTCCCACCAAACCTATCTCATGTACATGATGTATTATATGTATCATTTTTAAGGAAGTGCATACCATACTCATCATATTTACTAAATAAAAATGTGTTACTATTAGGGAATGGCCTTTCTTATGAGGAATAGTTGGTGGAGATGTTATATCGTGGAGAAAATGTAATACAAAATAAGATAATTCCCCTTGTCAATGTCTTCTTGAGAAACCAAAAGTGTGAAGAAGCAATGTGGGAACCAATGGAGGTGATGAAGAAGAGTTACCCTCATTTGTTTTATTTGGGAAAAGTAAATTTCAAAGGGTAAATTTCATAAGGGTGGAAGGTAGTAATGACCCGAACAATTATGAATAAAATTATACTTTTTTCATTCAATTAAATGACTTATTGATATAGAAAAAATATGCACTTAATTTATTTAATCCAATTGAATTTAAAGGTCTGTTAAGTATATTTACCATTGATAATATATCCATTGAATAGTGATCACATGACTAGTATTAATATATGGTTTTAACAAATCCTTTTGGGATAGGAAAAGGAAGCGATTGCCTCAACCAGTAAGATCATACCCTATGAAGCCCATTAATCAGAGCTTCTGGGGGAGATAACATTTCTGCATATTGACATAGAAATTTTTTACTATTAGAGAATGACCTTTCCTATGAGGAATAGTTGGTGAAGATGTTAGATCGTGGAGAAAATGTAATACAAAATAAGATAATTCCCCTTATCAATGTCTTCTTGAGAAACCAAAAGTCTGAAGAAGCAATGTGGGAACCAATGGAGGTGATGATAAAGAGTTACCCTCATTTGATTTATTTGGGAAAAGTAAATTTCAAAGGGGAAATTTCATAAGGGTGGAAGGTAGTAATGACTCGAACAATTATGAATAAAATTATACTTTTTTTATTCAATTAAATGAATTATTAATATAGAAAACATATGCTCTTAATTTATTTAATAAAATTAATTTAAAGGTATGATAAGTATATTTACCATTGATAATATATCCATTGAATAGTGATCACATGACTAGTATTAATATATGGTTTTAACAAATCCTTTTGGGATAGGCAAAGGAAGCGATTACCTCAACCAGTAAGATCATACCCTATGAAGACCATTAATCAGAGCTTCTAGGGGAGATAACATTTCTGCACATTGACATAGAACAAGAAAAAAATAAGATCCAATAACATAAGCATGAGTGTAAATTTTTGTGGGAGATGTTCAAGATCATCCAAATCATGACCCAAATCATGTTCACAGAAAGACCACATGAAAGCCCCACCATCACATACCTTACATTTAAGGGGTATGACGGTAAAATAAAGGGATAAATATCAATACCCAATAAATAAGATTATATACATTATTTTGGATTGATTAATGAATATATTTTCTTGTTATTATTGTTAGTTTTAAATTATATTTAAAGCACAAATAGTATTTTTGGTTACTCTTCAAATTCAATTAAGAAATATTTGTTGCTGAAAAAATATATTTTTAATAAAAAATTAAAAAAATATTATAATTAATTAAATTTTTAAATGTAAATTATCAAATAATTTACATGAAGTCAAATGAAATTTTTATTTTGATTAAAAATTGTTGTTGTAAAAACCTCACCATTTTCAATAAATGCTGGATGTTAATTTAAAGTTTAAATTTAAATATTTAGAAAATTATTTATTAAAAGTAAATATTATTTTTGGAATTATAAAATTAAAATTATCCAAAGGTGAATTTTTCATAATTTTCCAAAACAGTCGATTTTATGGTTGAAAATTAAATACCGTATAAATATATGGTGTGTTTAATGACATCATAATAGCCAAATTGTGATGTAATAAATACTATAAGATTAATTTAGGAAATAATTTAAGTATTAAATTTAAAATAATTTGATTTTATGTTTATTCTGTTTATTTTATTAAACCATAGTGATTCCTACAAGAATTACATTATATTTTATGATTATAAAATATTTTCTATGAAAGTGTGAATCACCGAAACATAAGAATGGGAATTATTTTATTATATTTGGCCCTTGGTCATATATGATAATTTATTCCAATCCTTTTTGGTAAATAAAATTGGAAAACCCCATGGTATGGATTTTGGTTTTTGAATATTTTACTATGTATTTCCCAAAACCAAAATAATAAAGAAATAACCATCCTTTTTTTATATAAAACAACCAATGATCTTATTTATCTTCTCTCAAACTCTTTTATGTTTTTCCATATTCTTCCTTATACTCTTTAGAGTCCTCCCAAGGTTCCCCCATGGTCTCAGGAAGCCTCTCCAACTTCTTTGGAGTCACACATCCAAGTAAGGGATTTGTCTCCTCACCATTGAATTCAAGCACCTTCTTTGTGATTACCTCATTTAATGTTAATTCTCTGTATTTACATTCATTTTTAATCATTTAATAAATATCCAATTTATGTTATTTTATATAGGATCATTTATTCTTCCTCAAGTGGACCCTTACATAAGATGTTACAATGTCAAAAATTCATAAGGGATTTCTCTTTTCTTATTTCCATTCAAGCAGTTATTTTATATTATGCTTATTAAATTTCATTTTCATATGTTGGGATATGATTTTCCATAATCCCATTACTATAAATATTATATATAAATTATTATATCTTTATTTAAATCTCATTAATTGGCACGCCCCCCTCCCCACAAAGTGTACCCCTCCTGGGCTGGCAATTTGAGAAGGGAGATAATGTCTCCCGAGTCCCTCCTCTAGTAGGCCTCGGGTTGGCGACCAGTACTGAGGGTATAGAAAACAAACAGATGGGAGGAGTTACCCACTAAAAGTACACGTTCAGAAGAGAGTGATAAGATAGACCCAAAAAAACTCCAACATAGACTGAAATATAAAATAAATCCCATCTAAAAATATGTAATGTCATGCAACCTACTACTACTGAAAGGGGAAAAACTGTAAATACCAAAATGAAAGTAAAAAACAGCAGCAACCACAAGCCCGAACAACTCCTGCAACCCAATCTTTTAGAAACATTATTTATCTACAAATAGCTCCATGTGACTTGAAAAAATAGTTTATATATACATATGGTGAGTATAAAAGTATACTCAGTAGGATCCTCCCTGAAGCCTCATGTGCAAAAATAAAGAAATCATGATATAGAAAAGTGAACTACAAGTGAAACTAACTCATCACCTAAACAGGTATACTAAGTTCCCAGCCACATCATTTCTACTCTTACAAAGTAACGCATACAAGAGTATAT
Organism: Viscum album; assembly: GCA_963277665.1. NCBI lineage: Eukaryota > Viridiplantae > Streptophyta > Magnoliopsida > Santalales > Viscaceae > Viscum > Viscum album. The sequence continues at coordinate 694,824,052 of OY728161.1, forward strand.
TTTATAACAATGAATATCAAGGGTAATCCACTACTACTTCCCCATTGGTTTTCTGCTTTGTCCCAATTTCGCACGTCCTAAGAATGTCTCTCCCAAAAGTCATCCCCACAGACACCTGGGCGAAGCACCACAACATGCACCTCGTGCAACAAAAAAACCACATCCACACTAGCAAAGTAACCAGGTACTTTCTAGGATCCACCACAGCTCACATAACGTATATCATACATTGGGTATTAAACCTCAATCCATTATAGCCCATACTCGGAGTAATGATCCTCAAGACATCATAGCATATACCTGTTACACACATAGTTGTCCATTAAGAACTATATCTAAATTATTTGTGTGTGAATAACCACAATCCATTAAATAACTCTACACACATATATGGGTAAAACTATCTATCGTGCCTACCAGCACAAGTTAAAACCAAGAGAAGAGAGTGGGGCCAATGGGGGTAGTTATCCATCCATCCTCTCACTAGAATGTTGGGTAAAACACACCCTCTAGGGATTAGAATCACCTGGGTGTCAGTTTACCTAACTGACAGGGTGGAGTAGCATATAGAAACACTAAAATTATAGAATAAACTATATCTCACAACCATATTATGGGAATAACTTAGTCTTGGACCCAACAAATGCTAACGTCTCTCAGACTCTCAGCTGCCACATCTAAGACTAGGAATCCTATATGCACAAAACACTTTAAAGAGATTTATTACATTACATAATTACATTTTTATAATTTGAACATTACATTAATTAATTCTTTAAACACTGATTAACCCTTATCAAATTTCACAATATATTTCTTTAGTGTCACACCTAAAGTCCATTATCCCTTTAAATTGTAACATCACCATTTCATCTCAGCAAGCTCCAACCACATGGGTTAACATAATTTATTCAATTATTTATTTAAATAATTAATGTTTCATAATCCTATGAATTCTGGGAATACATTATATGATACTAAATACAAAAGTTTCATCCTCGTGAGTTGATGAACTACTCATTGAGTCTTTTTTGCCAATAACAAGAGCATAGAACAATCCTCCCATTAGAAGCTAATCATGAAAATCATGTGGCATACCCCACGTGACTTTGACCTATTCGGAAGAAGGGTAAGAAAAACCATCTACCTTGACCAGTGGGGAAAGTAAAGGAGATAAAAAAAACAATAGAAAAAGAAAGAATCCAAATATTCACATCCAACTCATTTCATTAACCCCAGAATCCTCCCCGAAACCCATATGCTTAAACCGATGCATCTCACCGCTCTAGGTGTCAACGTCTGCCACAAATAGTAGGATGGCATGCCCCCATGTATCACAATAGCCATCCATGCTCACATCATAACACAAGCAGCATGAAAACAAACACCATGTCAATTTGGGCTCCTGGCCCTTAATAAAGAAAGTTAGAAAATCAAAACCCAATAAGGAATAATCTTTTATCAAATAAACAGTACTTTAATCAACCATGGATTAACCGATTTAATATTAGTAGCTTCGAAATTTGAGAAACCTAACCATTAAGTTGTGACAAATAATTAACATTCTTACTGCACTAATTTGATTAAAATTAAATTTCAACAAGAAGAACCTGATTCATTTATATATATCCAAACAATTATCAGTTAATTCTGGCTTTATGTTCTTTAACACCTTCCATCAATAACAAAAGGCTAAACAAAGAATGCTTAGAAATCATACTATTAGCAAAACAAGAGGAAATAACATACGATCAGTATCAATTTATTTATCTGTTTCAAATATTTATTATGTCAATTCCATTGTTATCTCGTGGTATAAAACTTGTTAGCTATACATTTTTACATAAATTAAAAGAGAAACATCAAATCACCTACATAAAATAGGTCTTGACGAGACACACAATGGGTTATAATCTCTTCCCCCATGACAACTTATATCATAGATCAATCGATACTGCTTTGTTGCACCAAAAGAAGAGGGGAACTGATCTAAGGATTAAGGTTCAATCACACCACTCATAATGGATGAAGGATATGATTGAGCATATCAAAACATGGAACAAGAAGGCAGAACATGGGAGGACGGTATATCATCTATTTGGAAGATTTGATGGAGCAGTGGTTTATGAAAAACAAGATTTTCCATTAAAAGCTGATCACATTGAACCATGAGGTTTGACAGTGTAAAAAAACATCCAGAGCCTTAGTATATATTAATATTGGAGTTATGTCTTTTTAATTGTCCTTATATTCCATAAAACAAGGCTTTAATTGCATTTTACGTCAAAGGAAACGTCAAAGTGGTAAAACTAAAGGAAGCTGGGAACACTGTTCACGAACTCGAAATTTGACAAAGGAAATAAAGGTTACTGATGGACATCACCATTCTAGAAACATTGTTCCTGAACTCAAAATTTGTAAAAGGAAATAGATGTTACCGATGGAACCTCAATTTTCTTGAAACAATGTTCACAAATTCAAAATTTGGCTAAAGAAATTGAGGTTACCAATGAAACCTCATCATTTTGGAAACACTATTTTCGAACTCAAATTTTGGAAAAGGAAATAGAGGTTACCAATGGAACCTCGCCATTCTGGAAACACTCTTCATGAACTAAAAATTTGGAAAATGAAAGAGGTTACCATTTGGACCTCATCGTTGGAGCCTCACCATGGGAACCTCACCGTTGCACTGTTCACCTAAGGCCATTGATGACACTGTTCACATAAGGTTACTGATGACACTGTTCACATAAGGGTACCCATGAGACTTTTCACATAAGGGCATTGTTGCACTGTTCACATAAGGTTACTGATTACACTATTCACATAAGGTCACTGATGTCACCGTTCACATAAGGTCACTGTTGCACTCTTCACATAAGGATAATGATGACACTATTCACATAAGGTTACCGATGACACTGTTCATAAAAGGTTACTATTGTACTGTTCACATATGGTTACGAATGACATTGTTCACATAACATTACCAATGACACTGTTCATAGAAGGTTACTATTGCACTATTCACATAAGGCTACCAATGACATTGTTCACCTAAGGATACCAATGCACTGTTCACCTATGGTTACCATTGCACTGTTCATAGAAGGCAACCGATGAAACTTTTCACAAACGGAACTATTCACAGAATTATAAATTTGGAAAAGTGGTGGGGATATGCCACCTTGACCTCCCATAACACCTCAAACTCCAGATTTCAGTAAAGGTATAAGGCCCCAGCCTTAAACCATACTTATTATTGAATTAAATGAATAATTCACATTGAGGATCTTTTCAGGTTTAGAGTTTTAGAGAATTAGGTCATAACTATTACATCTCAAAAGATTACAAAGTAGACGCTTCTATTAAGTTTCCATAAAATAAATACTCTTTAAAAGAAACATGTCTAGTTCCATGTTTTAGATAGCATGACTTTCCATTGATCCCATCCTTGACCCTGTTCCACATTAAGTCCTGTGAAAAAAATTTCAAAAAAAAACTTGAGGTGAGCATAAAAAGATCAGCAAGGGATACACAAAGAATGAAAACTATTAGTTTTTAAAAGCAACAAGTAAACCATGTATACTTTATCAAAGTAATACCTTTCACATTTAGGAATTAGTAAAAACTCTTCACTGAATAAAATATCATTACTTACCCTTTTGTAACCAAAAGATTACCATAAAATCCATATAAAGAACACATAAAATATAAACGTAACTTGGGACATAAACATACTTAAATGGAATAACCATATGGTCGACTTCCACACATACTTAATGTAATATCCATACGGCCGACTTCCATACCCAATGCATTGGAGGTTATCACGTAACCACCCGTCCTGGTATTCACGGTACCACCCGTCATATGGTTTATCACGTAACCACCTGTAAAATGTCCAAGTACCATCATTACACATAAAATATTGAAAATATAATCATTTCAATAACAATGTTTCATTTGAAATCACAATAAGTAATTCCAAGATATTGAATTAAGCAATCCATTTTCAAAAACAATTTAAAAGAGATTTTTGAATCAAAGTGTCCCATACCACATTGAAGATTTTATTGGAATTATAATTTTAAAACATTAATGTCCATATAAATAAATACTAAAAAACACATTGAAAACATGGACATTAAAGATAAGGGTTTAGAATAATAAATCTTTAAATCATTTAAAACGATATTTTTGTTAATGAGTTTTTAACAAAATGAGAGACTCTTGAATACAAATAATTGCGGAATAACATTTAATTGGGACATTATAATATCATGAGAATAAAGTTATTCATGATATAATATTTCAAAGGACATTATACACACCATATAAGAGTGAATTGGTGCATAACAACAATGAAGCCTCAATGGAAATGTAAATTGAGATGAAATTCATTATAAAGATGGTATCCTTAAATTAAGGATAAATCTATCAAATAATTATGGGTGAGAAATATAAATACACCAAATATAAGTGGATATTAAGTGTGAAACAATCAGAGGTCATTCACACATATTCATAGGATGACATGTTCAAGAAGTACAATTTGAACCCAAAGAAATCGAAATTGGGTTAAGACGTTCATTTGTAAAAATTCGACAGCCTAACGGCGTCACTTCAAAATTCAGAAAATTAGGCGATGAGAGAGTGAATGGTATCTCATCACATGGACATAAAATTTACATCAATAATGATATAGAGGAACATATACCAAAATAATAAGATGTAAATTAAAAGACATAACAGAAGAAGTCTTTTAAAAAGAGGAGGGTGAAAGGTCCCCTTACCGAGTTGGGTAACTATCGAAAAGTACACCCCAAGGAAGAAGGGTCATACAATGAAGATGTAAATACCCATAAATGAAATTATACTACACAAAGTGTATAATAATGGGAAGTACATACACCACTCAAAGGAAATAGTGTCAAATGTAGCATAAATGTCACGGGAATAAATGTGAGATGAAAAATCCCTTACGAAAACTCGGCAGCCTAACAGCGCCACTTAAAGCTTCCAAAAATGGATTTATGAGATAAAATAGGGTCTCTCATCATATGAACATAAAAATTACAGTATGAGTAATATAAAAGAACATCCCAATCATAATAAATATGAGCATAAAAGGGATGACATAAAAGAGTGTACTTAAAAAGAAAGAGAGGGGTAGGATCCCTTACCTCGGGTCCGACTTGAATCGATCGTTCTTTAACATCCTGAATAAGAAATGTGAGTTAATTTATATTTGTGTAAGAACCCTTTTAATGTTCATTATTCCTTTTATATCACTTATTTCCATTTTATAAACATTATTTAATCATTTAAGTTAATAATATTTGTTTTGTTGATATTTGGTTCATAAGTTGAAAGTGTACTTCTTACAATTACATGTTGTTCGGGTGGTCAAAGGTTCATTATATCGAGAATGATATTCATGATTTGGATATCATATATATCATATATATCCATCATATACATGTATTTATAATATTACATAATCATTTAGAGGTAATAAATGAAATGCACCGTTCATGGAGACGGTAAGCCGTACGTACGCATGAACGCTACTTTTATTTCTTTGTCATATTAATGGAATTAAAACTAAATGAGAGGTATTTATATTTTAATTCCAGAATTATATTAATCATTTATATGTAACATACATTATATATATCCATTATAAAAATGTACTTATAATAGTACATTACATTTGGGGATAAGAAATGAAATGCACCGTTCATGGAGACGGTAAGCCGTACGTATGCATGAACGATACTTTCATTTCTATCTAATACATTAATGGAAAGAAATAATAATTATATAGAGGTATATTATAATTCCATTATAACATCATATATAATAACTTTAAATCCATCCTTCATACATCCCACATATGACATTAACGAATCACATCACTTTTAGGGGGCGATAGTCCGCACTTCCTAAAATGAAATTATCGTGTTTACCCACAATGAAGACCATAAAGGTATGCCACAAAAGAAAAATACGGAAGATTATGTAAAACATAAAAATAATATATATCATATATAAATATAGTGACATCTTAATGGCCACCTTTGACGGTGTTATATGAGTGTTGAACAATCATCGTTTCGTGAGGTAGAAATTCACCATCCATGGAAACAGTATGTTCTTTAACCATTAGATGTAGGTGTGTGTAATTTTAGCTCGAATACTTCTTATGACAACATACTAGTGTATTGAAGATACTGGATTTGTTACAAAAGAAATGAATAAAAAGAGTTTAGGGGGTTGGAGATGCAAAATAAAACAAAAGGACTCAAGTGAAGACATTACCTTAAAATCGGGTAACTCCCTTTGGTTTGAGCTCAAAGGATTCATTGGGAAGACTTCTGCCCAAATTGATGGTTCAAGGAGTTATAGAGGGATGTGGAGATACAAAATGGGCAGGGGTTGGCCGATCCAAAGGCTTTGGAAGTTAGGGTAAAGAGGTAGAGGTGGGGGCCTTTTATAAGAGGAGAGGAGGGACACTCTTGGAAAGTAATGAAATGATACTTTATTTGAGAATGAGTTTCGGATTTTAATGGTCCCACATTTATGTGTTTCGAGTATACGGTGATAAGGGTTCGAGATCCACCCATCCAATAGGTTTTTGACATGTGTAGGTCTTAGATTTTCATTATCTTTCCATTTTATTCAAATCCTATATTAATGAGGTAATCGCTGCATCATCATGATGTCATAAATAATTTAATATATTTAATGTCTAAAAATTATAAAACAAATATCATGATGTAGAAAATATTTTTATCTTTCCAATGACTATTTATAGTCAGAATTCTGACTTGTATAACCCCATGTAAAAATTGTTTTAGTAAAACAACTCATGTTTGTATCATTTTTAATTTTACATTAAATAAAAAGTTATTTATGTCATTTCCCAACCAAAGTGGCTCCATGGGGTCCCCAAGTTGACCCATGGATTTTCTTGGTTGTCCATGACACATCCAATAAGGGTAGTATATGTTTCAAGCTCATCTCATATTATTAAACATTATTTTTACCTTAAACTACACTAATTTCTTCTAATCACGATTGAAAACTTAATAAGTTACTATTCACCAAAAAATTATTTTAATCCCATTGAACCACATTTTACATCTTAATTAAAACCATGTATGTCAGATTTTTGAAATTCAAAACATAGAGGTGGCAAAGTTTCATTTAAACGAAAAATTAGTTTCTTTAACTACCACTTAGTGGTTTCACTATTCATCAAAAATTGATGTTTTCCAGAAAAATACCAAAAATTCACCCTAAGATATATTTGATAGTACGAATTCAAAAATTAATTCTATTTTACAAAAATAAAAACATATAAGTTTCATTAATTAATTTAATAATTAATTCCCGCTGTCAAACCAAATAGCGTGTTTTTAAGAAACAATAAGTATCAAAAGATTGACTGTAGTTTAAGTCCAATTTCAAGATGAAATTAATTCCAACGACCACTATTGGATTAGATGGTACAAATATATTCTAATTGAACTTTAAAACCAATTAAAAATATAATCTAATCATATAAATAAATTAGATTAAAAAGAGGTTTTGAATTAAAATACAACAGTTTTCACTATTCATTAAAAATTGAACTTTTTCGGAAAAAGAAATTTTTTTTACACAAAGTAAATTTTGATGTCCTGATTCTAAAGAAGAATATAATTTAGTCAAATATAACACATAAAATTGTCAAAAAGTGGATTTAAAAGAGGTTCGCCATCAAAAGGCGGTTAATCGACCTTCTAAAGTGTATTAGAATGTTTACGCTTAAAATTGAATTCATTCACATTTTTTAATCCTCTAACATTTATTGTAAAAAGTAAAAAATATTTGAAAAACATATATAATCATTTTGTAGTTAGTTCTTGTTCATTCCCTCCATTACAATGGCAAGGCGTTAACTACCATTTAAAAATAATATTATTTTATTATTATAGTGGAACGTAAGATTTCAAAGGAACCCGTTGTTGCGTATTGGGTAAGACATCAAGAATAGAGTTCCTTTTAAATTAATATTAACATTTTATTCACAAATAGGGATAAATATAAAAATGTCATATTCTTTATTTACCTAGGGTTTTACAAAAGGAGTGTACTTGAGAGGTCTGATCCATTACATTATATACCTCTCAAAACAGTCTCATCCTCTATAATTAAACACCAACCTAAAGGAAATAGAAAAGGGGTCTGAAAAACCACCCATCAAGATTCCTCACAAAAGAGAGCAAGCCATATGAAGAACCAAATAAAGCAATCTCATAAATCCAAAATGTTTATAACCACGAAGGGGTCATCGTTACCTAAAAAGATCTAAACATCAATCAGCTCTGGGTACGGAGCACGTATCTGTGACTAACTTTCCCCGATACTCTACTCCATGCCACTACGTCACCACAAGACAGAAACCAAGGGGATAGAACTCCCACACAACACCTTCTCTTTGTGGTCCTGGATTTCCATAGGTTGCTCCTCAAAGGTCACATCACCATCAACATAGTCCAGTCCACAATCAATGACATGATAGTCATCATGAAGATAATGACGGAGTTGTGATACCTGAAAAACATTGTGTATCTGGCACATTTTCGGGGGAAGTGATACTCAATATTCCACAACTCCAACATGAGCTAACACCACCAATGTCCGATCAAACATGGGAGAATGATTACTCCAATGACCAAACCTATGCTACCTACGATGATGAGTCACCTTCAGAAACACATGATCTACAAAATCAAACTCTAATGGTCTTCTCCTTTGATCGGAATATGATATATAACGATCTTGCGCTGTCTTTATTGTCTTATTAATCAAAATAACTATCTCTGTTGTATTTTTCACTTATTCCAGTATGGGAATTACTGACCTTCTGACCCCAGTCTAGCACAACGAAGAACGGCATGGCCTGCCATACAAAGCTTCAAACAGCACCATACCAATGGAGGAATGAAAACTATTATTTTAAGCGATCTCTACAAAGGGTAAGTGCCTCATCCATGAACCTCTTAAATCTAACACAAAATATCATAACATGTATTCAAGAGTCTTGATGATTATCTCTGTCTGACCATCCGTTTGAGCATGAAATGACATGTTAAGGCATATCTGATAACCAAAATCTTTCTTGGAGACCTCTCCACATCCTAGAGGTAAAATGACGATCTCGATCAGAAATGATCATCCTTAGGAATCCATGAATTATCAACACCTCCTCTAGATACTTCCTCAATAAAACATCCACTAATCTTGACTCTTTGATTGCTATGAAGTGGGATGATTTCGTTAAATGGTACACTACCACCCAAATAGAATCAAGTCCTCCCAGAGCTCAATGTAAACTAGTTACAATGTCCATTCAGATGTTCTCCCACATCTTCTGAGGTATTTATAATTTTTGGAGTAGACCACTAGTAACACGGTGTTCAGCCTCCACCTTCTGATAGACCAAACATCGAGAGACAAACTCTACAACCGCATGCTTCAGCCCTGGCCACAAAAAAATTATCTTCATGGTTTGGTACATCTTTGTTATACCGGGATGCACTACTAATGGAAAAATATTGAACTCTCTGAGAACTGTCTCATGGATCCTCAAAGGAACAAATATCTTTCCATGATACAATACACAAGGTTGTTCATCCTGACAACACCCATCATGGGACTCACCAAAAAACAACTTGGTCTCTCTAGACCATCACCTCTAAATCCTATAACTGGGACTCTTCCACTGGCTACACAAGATATGACTACACCATCATCTGAAAAAGGAAACCTCTACCCCCATCTTATCCCATATAATGATGTAATATTGAATGTTCTTCCATTACTCACTATGAATCCCTGTATTCACGCACTTCATCACCACGTGACATCCTACTCAACACATCAACTACAAAATTGCCCTCTCTAGGTGTATATGATATTTCGAAGTCGTATTCCTGTAAGAACTCCATCCACCGACGCTGTTGTAAGTTCAAGTCACACCGGGAGAAATCATACCTCAAGCTCTTGTGGTTGTTGAAAACCACAAAGCACTTGAAAATGAGGCAATGTCTTCACAACTTCAGAGAAAAAAAGGCCTTCCAACTCAAGATAAATGGTGGAATAGTTACATTCATGAGGATGCAACTACCAAGACACAAAAGAAACAACATATCTTTGCTTCATCAGAACACAACCTAACCCCAAAGGAGAAGCATCGCAGAAAACATCAAACTAAACTCCCTCAGTTGGGAGACACAGAACTGGAGAACTTTCTAACTACTACTTTATATAATCAAATGTTACATGACACTGATCAATCCATATGAAATAATCCTCTTTATTGGTCAATGTTGTCCGAGGAGTTGCTACTCAAGAGAAATTTTCCATAAAACGCCTATAATCGCCTGCCATACCAAGGAAACATCGCACTTCGAACACTGTCTTGGGGAATCCCCATGACCTGACATCTTCTATCTATAATGGATCCATAGCTACTCCCTACTAGGACCCAACATGCCCCATGAAATAGACTTATCGTGCCCAAAACTCACACTTCTACAACTTCCCAAACAATTAATGTTGAGCAAGAATGCCCAAAAAAACGTGTAGATGCTCTACGTACTCATCCTCAGGCATGGAGTACACAAGGATGTCATCGATTAAAACCACCATCAACTTGTACCGGAAATCACGGAACAAACGTTCATCGATCCCATGAACACAGCTAGAGCATTCGTCGCACTGAATGACATTACAATGAACTCATAATGCCCATGACGACAAAAGAATGCAGTCTTCAGGATATCCTAATCCTTGACATTCATCTGATGATATCCTTACCTCAAATAGATTATTGAGAAACAACTTTCACCCATCGAGCTGATCAAATAAATCATCAATATGGGGAAGAAGATAGCAATTCTTCACACTCACTTATTTTATACGATGATAATCAACATACAACTGAAAAATGTTGTTAGCCTTCTTTCCAAATGAAACCTTTGCACCCCATGGTGACGTACCAAGCCGAAAAAAACTCATTGTAAAAAACCATCAATCTATATATTTATCTCTCATAACTCATAAGGGGCCATCCAATATGGAGACGTAGAGATAAAAGACGCTCCTGGTTATAGTTCGATCCCAAACTCGATCTCCCATCAAAGGGGTAATGCTTCAACCTCTTATATGGACATAAAATAACTCTTTTACGAACCTAGGAAATGCCAATTGCTGATCCTTTGAAAAAAATATCATCCGGTCAACCATCATAGATGATAAGGAAAAACCACACCTATGACCCAGTCGAGGGTCTTGCTCGCCAACGAACACCACTGGCTCTCTATCAACATCGAAGAACACAACCTGCCTCTTAAAGTAATCCATAATATCCTACACCGAATACAACCAGTCCATGATGAGGATGACATCATATGGTAGTATTCATAATCATAGGAAATCTCTCCAAGAGAGAAGTTTCCCCAACACTAGCTCACAGTCTCTACATACTTCAAACAAATCAGCTCAACCTCCTACTGGAATAGTCAATGCCAAGGGCACTGGAAGCCTCTCTACCTCAAGACTTAAGGCATAGATATGGGTAGGTTATATGATGGAGTGTGCTTCTACTGAATCAAACAATGAAAAAACCCTGGTAGAAAATAAGCAAAGGGTACCTCGAATGACATTCGACTCACATGGTGCTGGCAATGATAAAGCATGAAGCTGACCGTGACCTTTTCTATGGCCTCTATGACCCCATTGACAACCACCACCATAGCCACGCTGTGCTCTCTGAGGATGGGGAGAATCATAGGGATGTCCACTGACTACCCCATCTACACTAATGATCTAAATCTGGTTAAACCAGTTGTTGCTGCCTCGCCTAGAACTGCCTCAACGGAGGAACCTGGATTGAAAAACTAGGTCCATGATGATTACTATTAAAGGTTGGTCACTCTCACTGCTAAAGACCTCAACCAACACAAGAAAAAAGTTCTGGATCCCTTGGCATAGGCCTCAGATCTACTACCTCCAATGAAATGAGTTGCGGACGGTTGGGAACTAACCCCGAATGAAAGGAAACTCTTATGCCCTATAACCGAGAAACCCGTACCATAGCACTACTTCATGATGGATCATGATGACTCCCCGGTCATTATGATCCAGTTCAAGAAAATGTAATCTTGATGACCTCTACCCTCTCCATCACCTCAAGATACATCTTCAGCATAAATGGGGTGACTTTGGGCTGGATCTCTGGATGAGAATCCTCCTCAAATTGCCTTGCCCTAGCCTCCTCATCGGGAAAAAGGTTCAAATCATATCGTAAAAGGTTCCTAAAATGGATTTCGAACTCTATCACACTGGAACTCCCCTATAGATGGGTAAGAAGCTCTAGGTGACTGGACGCCTTCACAGTTGAGGAAAGAAACATGAGTCTAAAATTGTCTCATAACTCCTCCCATGAGATTGATGACTCCTTGTGATCCCTGAGGAATAAGAACCACCACTGCCTCACACCTTCATGCAGCATCGTCACAACCACGGAAACCATGTGCTCTTTCTGAGAACGAATTGAACTGAATCCTATCTCAACCTACTCTAAACAATCTTACGTGATTGCATCTAAAATAGATCCCTCATACTTTTATAGAATCTGTCACTGAAACACTCCGAGTGTCCTCCAACAAGTTCCATTGTCATCAAACACTACTCAACGACGATCTACTGGCACAACATGCATGACGTCTTCTATGCGATCCTGACGAGGACATTGACCTTGAGCCATACTTGAAAAATATCAAATAGTTAGAGGCCCTAAAGCATGAATATGGAAGACTCGTCATTTATTAATTAATTGTTTTTCTTTTATTCATTTTAGGATAACCTTTCCCAAGTTCTAAGCATTCGAACACAGGCACAAAGAAGAATGATGCATGATCCATTCCTAGGTATCTACCCTGCAACCAGTATCACCTATTTTATTAGCCATTGTAAACATAACGGTTCATACATCAGATCATAGGGGTCCCTAAAGCCTTTTAACCCAGCCGGTCTCCAGTGTTTTCATAACATTCTAAACTTGACTGACATTGTTTCCCTACCAACCCATGCAACCGTTCTTATGACTAACTCAAAATTCCAACCTATCCCTTAACCAGGCCTCTGACACCACTCTTTCATGAACCCCTCTCCACAAAGTGTACCACTCCATGGCCGAAAATATGATAAGGGAGATAATCACCCCCCGAGTCTCACCTCCATTAGGCCCCGGGTTGGTGACTAGCAACGAGGGTATAGTAAACATGTAGATGAGAGGAATTACCCTCTAAAAGAACACATGCAGAAGAGATAGATAAGATATGACCAACCAAATCCATCTCAGACTGAAATATAAATGAAATCCCATGTACAAAAATGTAATATCACGCAACATACTACACCAGAAAGGGAAAACTACAAATTCCTAAAAGAAAGTGAAAACAATAGTAACCACAAGCTCAAACATGTCCGGCCATCCAAATCTAGTAGAAACCAGCATGATCTCCAACCTACTCTATGTGACCTAAAAAAACTGTATATATACATAGGGTGAGTATAAAATTATAATAAGTTGTATCCTTCCCGAGTCCTCTCATGGAAAAGTAAATAAAGCATTTTAAAGCACAGTGAAAAACAAGTGAAACTAACTCATTACCGAAATAGGTATACTAAGTTCCCAACATCTACATGGCCACTCTCACCAAGTAACGCATACAAGAGTATATAATATAATAAAGAATATCAAGGGTACCCTGCTACTACTTCCCCATAGGTTTTACACTTTTCCCCAAAGTCGCACGTCCTAAGCATATCTCTCAAAAAATCCTTTCCCACAGACAGCTGGGCAAATCACCACAACATGCACCACATGAAACAAAACCACCACATCCACACAATAAAATTAACCAGGTTGTTTATGGTAGCCACCAAAGCACACATAACATGTATCATGTGTCGAGTATTAAAACTCAAGCCATTATAGCCCATACACCGAGTAAGGATTCTTAAGCCATCATAGCCTATACATGTTACACCTATAGTAGTCTATATGAATCTGTATCCCCAATATATGTGTGTGAATTTCCAAATGCCCTTACAACCATCTACACACATATATGGGGACAAATAACCAATGTTCCTACTAGCACATGTAATTACCAAGATAAGAGAGGGGGGGGGGGAAATGGGGTAGTCTGCCATCCATCTTCACAGTAGAATGTTGGGGAAAACACCCCCTAGGGCTCAGAATCCCTAGGGTCTTAGTTTCCCTAACTGACATGGTGGAGTACCATATAGAAACAACAAAATTACGGAATATACTATATCTTACAACCACACTATGGTCATAACAATATCTTGGAATCAACTGCAGATAACGTCTCTCGGACTCCCGACTGCCACTTATAAGACTAGGTATCCTATTAGCACACAACCATTAAAAGATCTTTATAGCATTACATCATTACCTTTTTATCAGTTTCACTTCACATTAATTAATTCGTTAAACACTGATTAAACATTATCAATTTCAACAATATATATCATTAGCGTCCCACCCAAAGTCCATTGTCCCTTTAAATTGTAACATCACCATTGTATCCCAGAAATCTCCAACCCTATGGGTTAACACAATTTAGTCCATTATTTATTTACATCATTACATTTCTATAATGCGAGGGACACTAGAAAAACCTTCGATGCTAATAAAAAAAGAGGCTGAACCTGGTGAGTAGATGAAGTACGCATAGAGTCTTTACTGCCTATAACAGGAGCATAAATCCATCCTCCCTTGAGATAATAAACACGGAAATCACATGCCATACACCACGTGGCGTCAACCATTTTAGAATAAAGGTAGAAAAAACCAGCTGCCTTGAGAAGTGGGGAAATTAATTCATATAAACAACCAATATAAAAATCTTGAATCCAAACATTCACATACAAATAATTTCATTATCCCCGGTGTCCTACCTGACACCCACATGCATAAACCGATGCATCTCTCCTCTCTTGGTGCCAATTGCTGCCACTACTAGTAGGCCTCCATTCCCCCACATATCACAACATCCATCTATGGTCACAGAACAACATAAGAAACATGAAAAAAACATCATATCAATTTCGGATCTTGGCCCTTAAACAAGAAACATAATAACTCAAAACCCTTCATGGAATTATCTTTTATCTAACAACCAGATCTTTAATCCATCATGTATTAAACGATTTAATATTCATAGGTTCCAAATTTGAGAAACCTAACCAGTTAGCTATCAAAAATAAAAAAAAATTCTTATTGAATCAATTTTATTATAATCAAATTACATCAAGATGAACCAGATTCATTTACATGCATCTTTATCTTTATCCAATCAATTATAAATTAATTATGTCTTTATGTTATTTACCAATTTCCATCAAGAATGAAAGTCTAAACAGAGAAAGCATATAAATCACACTATCTAGAAAACAAGAGGATATAACATATGATCGATATCAATTAATTTATCCAGTTCAAATATTTAATATGTTAATTACATTGTGATCTAGTAGGATAAAACATGATAGCTAAACATTTTTACGTAAAAGAAAAGAGAATCAACAAATCCCCCACCCCAATCTGTTTTTGATGAGCCACACAAGGGGTTACAATCTCCTCCCCTCATGAAAACTTATATGAGATATTGATCGATACTTCATGGTTTCCCAAAATCATAAGGGAACTGATCGAACCATTAATGTTTTATCACACCGATCTTAAGGGAAGAATGAAAGGATCGAGTGTATCGCACCAGGGAACAAGAAGGTAAAATAAGGGAGGATGATATATCATCCCTTTATAAGATTTAATGGAGCATTGTTTTAAGATATGCTGGATTTTCCATTAAAAATGGATCGCAATAAACCACACGGTTTGACCATGTAAAAACCATCTCGAGCCTTAGGAGAAATTAATATTGGAGTTATGACCTTTGAATCTACCTTAGAGTCCTCAAAACCTGGCTTTAAATGCATTTTGCATCAAAGTAAATGTCAAAGGGGTGAAACTGTAGGAAGATAGAAATACTGTTCACGAACTCAAAATTTCGGAAAGGAAATATAGGTTATCGATAGACCTCACTGTTCTGGAAAAACTTTTCACGAACTCGAAATTTGGAAGTGGAAATAGAGGTTATTAAAGGAAAATCACAATTATGGAAACACTGTTCACAAACACAAAATTTGGCAAAGGAAATAGAGGTTACAGATAAAACCACACCATTCTGGAAACAGTGTTCATAAACTCAAAATTTTGAAAAGGGAATAGGGTTACCAATGGAACCTCACCGTTCTAGAAACACTATTCATGAACTCAAAATTTGGAAAAGGATAGAGGCCACCATTGGAACATAACTATTTCACTATTCACTTAATGCCACCGATGACACTGTTCACATAAGGTCACCGATGAAACTATTCACATAAGGTCACCGATGACACTGTTCACATAAGTTCACCGTTACACTGTTCACATAAGGTTGCCGAAGACGCTGTGCACATATGGTCACAAATGTCACTATTCACATAAGGTCACCATGGAAATTTTCACATAAGGTTACCGACCACACTTTTCATATAAGGTTTCTAATAACACTGTTCATAGAATCTTAGCATTGCCCTGTTCAAATAAGGTTACCGATGACACTGTTCACATAAGGTTAGCGATGAAACTGTTCACAGATGGTTACTGTTGTACTATTCACATAAGTCTACCAATGACAATGTTCATCTAAGGCTACCAATACACTGTTCACCTAAGGATACACTTTCACTATTCACTGAATGCTATCGATGAAACTGTTCATCGATGGAACTGTTCCAAAATTAGAAATTTGGAAAAGTGTTGAGGGTATGTTACCATGACCTCCCGTAACACATCAAATATTAGATTTAAATAAATGAATGGACCTTAGAGGTCCATGACGTTACATTAATTCCCCCTATAATTCTTTATGTACACCCATCACTATGCTGATATTCAGGAATAGATTATCTCCCTCATCTTTTTGTCAAGAACATTATTTATGATATTCCTTTTAAATTACGATTTTATTTTGTTGGGATACATACGTACCTATACCACTTATTGTAAAAAAAATTATAAATTATTAGATACCATTACACTATCATTTAAACCTCCAACGAACCATTACATAAACCTTTACCCTGCTGAAATTTTTGTAAGAGTTATTTTTTTCTCCTCTTAAATCAAGAATCATTATTTTATTACACCTTATATTTCCAATTAATTATGCTTATGAATGTACATACATTCCCCCTTAGATTCTATCACATGTATAAATGGTTATAGACATATTTTTCTCTTATAAACCCATTTTATAATTTTCTATATGACTCCATTATACTGGCGAAATTACACAACAATTTTCCAAGTCAAGTGAAATGCATAGTGAATACCATACCCATTCCATGACCGTGAATTTCTACACAGGACTCTCACCGAAAGGTTATTCATGGATGAATATTGTTATCATTGTGTTTAAGCCAGGGAGGTACTAATTCTATAGTTTGTTCTGTTATTTTGGTTGTTTTTGGGTGTTGTTGGACATTATGGTTTTTTACTTTTCCTCAAAAGTGTTGTTGATATAAAAAAAGTACTTTCTAGTCAGTCATGAAGGGTGAGAATTGATAGCACTATAATTCATTAGATTATTTTTAGTATAATGATATGACATGTTGGGATAGTGGTTTACCTGATTCCATTATGGGACAATCTCCATAATGATGTCTTGGACGTTTAGCTTTGACTTACGTTTATGGTGTAGTTTATCAAGTTGTTGCCACATTTTCATGATATGATTATCATGAAATATCATGCCTTATTATTCATGTTCCTTTAGGCCTTAATGATTATACTTATCTAACGTGTATTATTATCCTCATATAATTCCATGTTTATTATCTTAATTGTCAATATAGATCACCCCATTCTTATATATGTCCTCAGGTTATCACAGTTAGTGTTATGTTCAAATGAATTTTTGGGCCATGTAAATGAATATTTTCAAAAAGATGTTATATTTCATGATATATGTTATTATGTAATGTTATTAAACCAAAAGACACTAGTAAAATCCAAATTATTAGATTTCATAAGGGTACATTTATGTATTAAATCAATTTTTTATGTTAAATGAAGAGCAGGGTTGATATACATATTCTATTTTAGGTTTTTTATTATTCATAATTTGATGAGACATTATTTGAGGATGACAAAAAATGTACCCCAGGAAGTTATCCATGAAATACAGAATGTTATTTCATCAGTTTGGTTTTTGGAGTGGTACTTCAAATTTTATAGAATATGAATTTCTTATTGATGACTCTACCCAAATTCTTTATCTAGTGGTGGATTTGGAGACCATCTATCCAATGAAAAGTATCCTTGAATATGTGGAAATTTATCCACCATCCTATGATGTTAAAAAAGGTTCTCTTGAGGAAGTTAAAAGTATTTAAGAATTTGATGGCATGTTAGATTCTATGAAGACTCTAGATGCCATTGGGTTAATTTTTTCAATTCATTGTTTGAGGGAATAGGATTGGAGTGGTTGGAAGTGGTGATTACCACTTGTATTCACAAAATAATGTCATCAAAATAGTTTAAGTCAGTCCACAATCTATGTCCACTTTCTATGAATGTGAAGAAAGAGATACTTACAAATTTATTTGGTTTCTGTCAAGATGAGATTTCATTTGTACAGTATTCCATAATATTTTAATGTTTTATTTGTTTCTTACCTAAGAATGTTGATAATTAATTTCCAAGGGAATTCCATTTTATGCAATGTATTCACAAATAAACATTTACAACAATTCCTTAGTCCTAGTAGATCTCATATTAAGTGACTCAAAATAAGGATTTTTCAACTAAAGTAGTCCATGAGAAACTACATAAAGGGAAGAATAAAACATTCATGTTTAAGTTAGAAAAATATCATTAGGTAATGTAAATAAGAGGCCTAAAATGTGATTTTAGTGGGGATAATGTGGTTATTTTAAGAGATTATATTTTAAATATTTTATGGTTGTAGGATGGCGTGGCTATTTGGGTCACTTAAAGATTTTTTGTAAGTTTGATAACTAGAAATTTATGTTTCAATCTGGATCATTAGCTCCTAATTATGGGGAAGAAGATGATTAAAGATAATATGGATTAAAATATAGGTCTCAAAGTGATTTTTTACTATTGTGGAGGAGAGGTCTGGTATCAGTTGCCAACATTGGTTGATGTTTATTGACCTAGTTCTTTCCAAAATCGTTGTGAAAATTTCTAGAGTTTTCCCTATTTTTGTTTTTCGGCTTATGGAAAGAATATTTTAGGGATCTTGGTGGATTTTTGGAATCTTTTTGGTTGATCACATTTGAGCTAGATCATTATTGTGTTGATGGTTTTGTTTTTTGTGACAACTATTATTGTTCCCAGTGGATGTTAATTCTAAAATGGTTAGCCTAATTTTTGAATGAAGACAGTTCCTCAATGTATATTGTCTTTCCTATGATGGAGTGAAATTCTATGCTAAGAATTATGGAGATGTTTGGGGATTTTCCCTTGGTTTTTGATTTTTTTCTTTTATGGTTAGAAAACAATTTTGATGTGATGGATATCCATGGTGAGAGTGTCGAGCCCTATTGTGCACTGAACTGGAAGTTGAGCTCTTTCCAATTGAACATGGGTATGCCTTGAGAATTATAAAAAATATATTCATATAATATATTTCAATTAATTTATATTTATATTAGTACAATTATTATTATTAGACTCATATTTAAAATAAAATCATCTTTTTCTTAAAAAAGATTCTCAAAAATCAGCATTTGCATCATGTCTGCGGGTCTTATTTTTTTATTTAAGTATTTCTGATTTTGCAAAATTTATATTGAAAATTTATTTTTATTTGGTTAATCCGAATTTAAATATTTTATTATTTTTAATTTTTGAAAACATTATGAAAATATGAATGTATTTGATGAATAGTAAAAAACACAAAATTTTCATTGAAAACCTCTTTTTTGTTTAGATTATTTATAATGTTTAATTTTATAGTGAATAGGATTTAAAGTAAAATTTGTTCAAATATATATCTTTTAATAAATTTTAGGTCCTTAGAATCAATTTGGTATTTATATTTGATTAAATTTTATTTGTAAACATTCAAACATTTTTTCTTCACAAACATTCTCTATCATCGCATCAACATGAATTATTTTAAATCGAATTTTTCCTCTATTATGAATATAGATTAGAAAAATGGATTACTTATTTTTAATTATAATAATATATATAATCAAAAAGGTCGACATATTTTTTTACCAAAATTAATAGTGAAAACAATAAAAATAAATTTCCATGATAAATGTAATAATAGTTTAACCTGGAGCTTAAACTAATAAGGTAAGGGTTAAAATGACACAAAAACATGTATAAATAAATTTTATACAAATATTTTTATTCAATTATTTCTTGTTTTCAATATTACTCCATTATGTAATTTTTCAAAAGATAAATATGTGGGTATACCTTTTTCTTTTCAAAAAATTTCATATCTACCACTAACCTTACTTATAAAAGGACACAAAATATCATATTTTATTCACAACTTCATTCCATTTTGAATCCAAAAATACCAATAAAATTTACTTATTGTGTTCCCTCAACTTAAAATATAATCCATTTTTTGGTTGAAAGAAATCATATAAAGTATTTTGGGGATAATCTAAGGTGGATACCTGAAGTAGATGTAACGGTCTTCAACAAGAATTTTTAGTTTATTTCATCCTCAACCTCATTAAATCACTATTAAACCACTATGATATAATAATATCATTATATTACATGTAATTATTTTTTTATATGTTAATTTTATGACTTAAAACTTCTACCACTTCGATCAAATGGGTCATGAAATCATCATTCATGTGTGTGGTGGACTACCAACCCAAGAACCAATGTTATTTGTTTTTTCAATACCAACACTCACAGTTGGGTGTGATTTTGGATATATATATATATATATTATTTTTATAACATTATTACAATTATGGAGTTATTAAATCATATATACATTTTTTCTTTCCATTCATTAGGGAATACGATAACAACGCTCATGTGTACAATGGATTTTCCTCTGATAAATTGATGTGATTCATTTTTCACTGACAAATTAAATAGTAGATTATAAGGATAGATTTAATTAAGATATCTAATATTCAGGAAATTATTAAGATATTAAATAACTATTTATAATTATTAAAAGATAATATATCATTTTATTTCTTATATTTTCACTCATTGAAAGATGATCACACCATTCATGTATGTGTAGAATACCAACTCTATGTATTGATGGTAATATATTTCCGTAACCAAAAATCAAGAATGATCTAAATAATTATATTTTAATATAAAATATTATTATGATACAATTATCATTATAAATGTAGAGAACATTATATTCCTCCTTTAATAGATTATTGTTGAAAAATGGTAACGTTACTCATGCGTACGCATGACATACTGTCTATATAATCATAACATAAATCATTTATAAAATAATATATTTATTATTTGGTAATATATAAATAATTAATGATTAAATATTAAAATTATTTCATGATAAATATATTCATATTATGGAACCATGATCAATGTAAGAAGACCGAAAATAAAAAATCAAAATATACAAAAAACAATGCAGTTATTACCTTAAACATGATTTTAAAAAAGAATTATAATAAATGGGCTTAAATTTAAATAAGTAAATTATATATGAATAATATATATCATTATGGTTCTTTAATAATGTTTTAATAATTTTATATTAATTATAAAGTACGTTTGAACATATTTGATGGATTTCGAGAATGAGGTTATGGGGTTTCTAGTCTCACTTTTATATCTAGTACACACATGAAAATTGAAAACTTGTTTCATTGGTGTTTTTTATTTATCACCCCTTTTAAATTTTATATTTTTACACTCCACCTTTTAATTTTATTTAATGTTTAATTTTATGTTATGTTTTTAGGGTTTACAGTTCCTATGATACCAAAGCGTTTAGGGATTTTTGTCTCAATTTTTCTTCCTTGAGATGCATGTTATTTTATACAACTAGCTTATTCTATAACCTGTATATAAAGACTCTATACCGTGTAATATCATGTATTAGTAAATTTTCATGATATATTAATCTTCATTGAAGGAAATATTTTCACAAGGCTTACAATTCAATGTTTCTAAAGTTGTCAAAATTTTATGTTATAATATCATATTTTATCGGGATTGTTTATTATTTTTCAAATAGAAATATATTAAGATCAAAATCTGATGAAACCGATTACTTTTATTATCTCTTTTTATTTATTGATAATAATATTTTTCCTTTAATTTTTTCCATTTATTTACTCAGGAATTTGATGTACATTTTTAAATAAAAATTATCCTTATTTCTATCAATAGTCGAATATCCATTTTTCATCTAAGACACAATTATCAAAAAAACATGTTTTCGAAAATTAATTTTTTCATTTTATAATTTATTTATTAAATATATATTTTAACCAAGGTTTAATTGTTAAAAAATATTTTGAAAAGAATATTCATTTCATTTTCGAAACATTTATCATTTTTC
Source organism: Viscum album (assembly GCA_963277665.1). Taxonomy (NCBI): domain Eukaryota; kingdom Viridiplantae; phylum Streptophyta; class Magnoliopsida; order Santalales; family Viscaceae; genus Viscum; species Viscum album. The sequence continues at coordinate 694,846,821 of OY728161.1, forward strand.
TTTTACTGTAAATGTGAAAATAATATTTATTTCTAACATGAATAGAATGAACTGTCGTTCCCACTATCATGACCACTCAGATATTTCATTATTACCTAACATGTTATCATTTTTATTTTCAAATTTAATTTTTTCCATAATATTTGGGAAATATTCATTTTTTTAATAAAATATATCAATGTAAAAAAATAATTTTTAAAATGATTGAAAAATTCATATCAGAAAGTATATAATAATTATGAAATGGCTTATAATTTTTTTAATAATCATTTTTTATTTTTCTAGGAAATTATTAATGAAAAATATTTAATTTTCTTTATTTCTTAAAAATTTGAGTTTTAATGATGTTTTATTTTCCAAAAATATTTAAATGATTTTAAATATTCCATTATTTGTATTAATAATTATTTTCAATGAAATTTATATCCTAAATTTTTTATGTATTTTTAGTTATAAAAATTTATTCTCTGTGAAATTTTATTTTCCTATAAAATTATCCAACTTATATTTCAAAATCATTCTCTATCCAAGATGACATCATTTGATGTTAATTATGTTTTATTGAGGATATGATCCAAGGATACCATTTTTATTAATTTCCAAAATTATTAATGTTTACAAGAAAAGATATTTTTAATCTAAATTTTCATCCATGGGTAATACAATGATAAAAATACATATGAAATCATCTAAATTTTTCATTGGGTTTACTATGATGAAATGATTAAATTATCATGAAACCTGTTTGTTTTCTGTAGTTTATATTATGATGAAAATTGTATGAATCCAAATTCATTTCATGGGTTATGATATGATGTATGTTTTATGATTTTGTAGCATACATAAGTATGATTTTCATGATTCTATGGGTGGGACCTATATCTTCCCTTAATGGATCTGGTTACAATTTTTATATCCTGAGAATCAATAGACTGAAATGCATAGAAAACCTAGTTCCATAATTGTCTATGTACACTATGATGGTCTTGGTAGTGAAAAATGAATATTATGATCACTGAGGGAGTGAACCCATTAAATAATCATTTCTTTTTATGTGAGCATTTACTACTATGTAAATTACATTCTATTCCTACGTTTATGCCAAAATTTTATGTGTTATGGCAATAATACTCTCTTATTGCTCTTTTTTTCGGATTACCTTTTTATTAATTCCTTATGGACTTCATTTAATTATTTATTGACTTAAGATTATGATCATTGATATGGAGGATATTGTTTTCAAATGTGATGATTTTGTTCAAATACCCTTATGTTCACATTATTGTTATGTAACTCCCTTTTTGCCCATACCAAGTATATGATGTCACCCTTTCTTATAATTATTTTCCCAAATTATAGAGAAGGATTTGAAATAGTGTATGTTTGTGAAGATTACTAAGGGGTAGAATTCTTATGGTATATTTTCAAGTTCTATAACAAAATTAGAATATTGTGTACCTATTCTTCAATGAAAATAAACTATTACAGTCCTAGAGCAGGTGTTTTTGTTTTATATTGTATAGTAATCTAAAAATATGTAATATATGTGTTTGAAAATCATGGTTTATATAGGTCTCCATTTTTAAAGGTTCTAAATTACCCTAGTTGTCAAAATGAATCATACTCATATAGGAATACAACACCATGCTACTCTAACATAAAATTTTACTAAAACAGTCTAATGTTATATCTCATCTTTTCTAGGATCACACATCTGTATAACTAGATATTCCTAATTAAATACTAATATCATATTTCGAGAATCACTTTATTTATTTTTCCAACTAACCACTATGGTGTAAAATAAAATCTATAAGTCTATACCCTTGATCTATCCATCCCTAATGTGTTGACATAGGTTATAATATTTTATCTCATTAGGATACCAAACATGAAATCGTCAAGGCAATGCGTCCAACTAATCCCACCCATAGAGACTATACCTTAATATCCAAGAACCCCATGTTCATTATTACAATAGTGAAATTCATTTTTATTCCAATACCATCAATGTGATAACATTACACATAAACTAATATCACAACAAGAAGAATCTACCCATGATCTCCGCTCAGAGGAATTCAAAAATCTGATCTAACAATTCTCTTTGGAAATATAGTATATATCACTCAACTCACCAATATCCTTATACGCACCTCAAAGGAATTATTTTCTACCACCTTGACCATAAACTAAATCTCACATATTCCAAAAAATATGGGAAACATCCATGTTCCCACCTACATAACTTGAAGAAAATCATTTGGAAAATCACTAACTCTGCATTCCCATATATATATAACTAGAATCACAAACTAAACCATCACCCCTCCTCTGAAACCTACCTTGATGGTAATCCACATACTTGACTATCCGTCTCGAGGACAATGATCTCATTTATCAACATATTTTTAATGTCTTCATCCGATATAAATCCATTATGAGAATACCATAAGCACATGGTCTGATTATGTAGAATGACACCCAGAATAAATATGGTAATATACCATATATGTTTTTAATCAATTTTTGCGACGTAACTTATTTTTAATCATCCATAATGTGTTCATAACTGAGGTATAAAATGTCAGTATTGAACCGCATGGGGTCACCTTACATCCCTTATATAAAACAGACTTTATAGTTATACTTAAGGTGATTCCCTCCATAAAATCTACATTTCATGACATCAATGCATCACACTATCAATTATATTCGTATAATGTAACCAATATGATATATAAGAATCCCCTATAAAAGTTATTCTTGACTCTTTTGACAGCTTACCACTTTTTTAGTGATAAAAATTTAAAACTATAATATATATTTCATGTGTGACAAATCTTCGAAATACAATTCAATAGAACTATCCTCTTGTCAAAGAATCAAGATCCAAAAACCCATTAATCATAAATAAAAAAATCAAAGTGCATCACACTAGTAGAATTCATACATATTTGAAATAAATAAATGAGTATTCCCATATACCTGGTAACTTAGAATTTCAATCAAGAAAGGTTCTCATGATGCCTTAGTATATGTTGTATCATAGGATCTAGTGCATAAATATACTACCTTTTCACTATCTCCCCATATATATAACGCCCCAACCCCAGAATCCTAGATCTAGGGAATTATTTAATTATATTAGCACAATTACAAGGAATATCATCCCAAAGGAACTAGTAGTTTAGTATATTTGGAATCAGGATACATACAAAAGTTCAACATTACAACATAAAATGAAAAAAACCCTATAAGTTCTATTCGGAATATCAACCATACTACGATTATCCCTGCAAGTCAATCATAATATACCACTTCTTGTCCTGAAAAAAATGAGACATAAGTAGGGGTGCAATCATAATCTATTTAAGGGTAAGAAATATAGTGGAAGATATCATTAAAATAATCATTTGTCATGGTGAATAATTTAAAACACATGCCTCTACAAATAATAAACTTTAACACATTATGGAAGGAATATGAGCTAAGTAAATAATGCTTTATTAAAATATATTCATATGTATTCTAATATTTGAATAACCTCATGAAATATGAATTTAAATATTCATAATGAGGGAAATACATATTTCTAACATTCTAAAACATATCGTCACGACCATGACCAAGACGTTTAAAATTTTCTAAGTCCTTGCCCAAAACCATTTCTCATAATGGGAAAGGCCTCGACCAAGTCAATATCTATTTATATCATGGGACCTACCAATGCATCAATAGGCTATAGAATTTCCCACCCCTCATATAAAATTTCCAATTCATTGATAATATGAGATGGGTGAACATAATCAATATATAAATTCATATTGAAACTAACATATGAAATGTAAACAACATTCCTAAAGCATTTAACATAAAAACTAACCATTCGGAGTAATCTAGTGAAAGGTATAATGATAGAACATCTATAGTTAAAATAATTAGAATATTTTCCACAACATATTTTAGTTGATATCATAAGATATAACCCTTTTGAAATTAAATATTCCTCAACAGATGTTGACATAATTAAAGATACTTCTAAAAGAGACCATTGATAAATTCTTGAGGAAATAATCTATAATCATTCCAAATTTTCCCATCACCTTGAAACATTAAAATAATAATCCCTTAGAATATATTGAGAATAAGGATTCTCTGGAAATGATATCCAAAATGGAATTACATGACCCACAAGACTAAAATAATTTGTGAGCAAGGAATCTATCTTATAAAAGTTAAGATGAGATGAGATAAATCTATTTTACTTTGTAAAAAAGTGTTCTTTTGTAAAATAACTTTTAGTTGTCATTAATCTTGATTTAAACATGTATATCCATGAAAAGAAAAGGTACGTACATTGATATTAAATTTTAGGCAAAAATAATGTCACGGTGATTTGAAATCATGTAAAAAGTATTTTTTAAAAAGTTTTTGAAATAAAACATTTTAGTACATTTTAAGGAATTCATTAAAGAGATTTTGAAGAGAAAAGGTATGCTTGATTTCATAAAATCAGAAATGAAAAAATAGATATTCATGTTAAATTATGAGATATTTAAGAGATAAATCCTGAATAAAACATATTATAAAGTTAACATCCTAATAATTAATAATTCAAGAAGTTCCATGAATCGAGATTGGATTTGAGAAAGAAGTTTTGAAATATTATTTTAAAACATTTAACTCCACATAAAATAAAGAAGGATTATGATCAGTAAACATATGTAGAACATTGAAACCAAATTTTTGGGGAGTATATTCAAATCAATAACAATTTCATTGAAGTGAGTAGTGAATCCGAGTAACCCGAATGAAAATAGAGATTCTGGAAGAAAATCCACACCACTTTATAACCAATCGATTATTTTGACCAAAAATTAGTAACCATATAATGATACATTGAATACGAATAAAATAAAAAGATTCATGAATTTAAACTAAATGGGAAGTATACATAATCCATAAATACTGAATAGTGTTAAATAAATAATATCTCACAAAATTAGAAATTAGAAGATAAAAACCCCGACCTAAAGTATGATTGTGTTCTTTAATTGAGCTTAGTGTCCACGATAACCAAAATAAATTCTTTAATAAATATTCAAATAAAACATTATTTTCTTAATTGATTAATTATAGACGTAATAATTTCATTCATGGACTTATTGGTGGGTTTAAGAGGCTCAATTTCATTATTCAGGAGTGTTTTCTTCCTTGGTTTTCATGACCTGATTACTTTTATTCATGTACGAAAAACACATGTCGAATAAGGATTGTTTTCTAGAATTTAATTTATATTTTATTAGTGAACATCCATAATACTAAAAAGTTATAAAATTCATTTGGTTATTAGGAATTAATATTAATCATTATATAAAACTTTAATGATTATTGTATCGGTTAATTGGTGGGTTTGGATCACAACAGACTCATTTTGATTTATAAATTAATATCACAAATAAAAAATACTCTATATCCTTAAATAAGTTATAATATATATATTATAGTCCTATTCTACCATAAAAACTGTTTCATGAACATAATTAAATATTTTAATAGAAATTGCAAACTTTTCATCCTTTATGTGTGGGATAAATTAACACATCTCAGACGGTGTTTTAATTTATAGTATATATTAAGGGGAAATGAGAGTTGATGATGAATTTTTACATTATAAGAAAAAAATTCAATTACATGTAATGTACTCGAATATTCATAACATTGGGATGAATTTAGGTGAAGAAAGAATAGAAAATAATAGAAAATAAAAGAAAAGAAAAGAACTCAAAATAAAAGAAAAGTTGAGAAATTCGTTATGAAAATTTGGCTTCCTAACAACGTCGTTTAAAAATTCATTAAATGTTTTAATGCTATAAACAAGGTCTCTAATCTTTGTTACATAATATTTATGGTAATTTGGATATGTATTGTCATATACCATAATAAGGCAATTGGATATAAAAGATAAAAAAATTAAAAGAGTGCTTGAATAAGATAAGGGTGATGGATTCCCTTACCTTGTAGTGTTACTCCTAATACATGATGCTTGGGTTCTTGGGGGTTTGATTACACCTTAGGAGGACTCAAAGGGAGGTAAAACTACCAGATCATATAGAAATATGAGATTGGAATGAAATAAAAGGAATAAATCAGTGGGTATTTATAGTAAATGAGAGGGAGTTTTTTTTATTAATTTCAAAGCACAACTCATTAGTGGTTTTTGTAAAACCATGCGATTTACCATGGTATTTCCCCACGGTAATAGCCACTTGGTGTACCTCATATCATATTTTACTTTAAAAAAATCTATTAAAAATTATATTAATTATTATATTATTATGATGTCATTAATCATTCTGAAAACTGGATACTGTATTTTTACTATTCACAAAATTTATGTATTTTAGAAAACTCCCAAAAATACACCCCAACTATTTTTCAACATGAATAATTAAAAAATTAATTTTTTTTAAAAATAATTTTCTAAATATATTTAATATAATTTTTAAAAAATATTATAATTTCATCCAAGAAAACATTTTAATAAAAACTCGTTTTATAACAGCTAGTGAAATTATTGAAGGTCTTATAAAACTTTCTTATAACCGTAAGAAAATAAAGAAAAAATTTATGATTAAATTTTATGAAAATACATTTGAATTTAACATTATTTAATTAATCATAAAAATGTAAATAAAATATTTATTAAATATAAAAGTATCAATACATATACTATGATAATCTTTTCACTTTTAAGATGTATAAATTTTTTGTATATGTTCATGGGTGAAGTTTCAAATTTTTAAACAATTTACTCGTTATTACTATTCATTAATATTCATAAGGTTATGTTACAATTCACAAGGTTATGCTATTATTTGTTCATAATTATGTATGTCTTAGAAAACACAAAATATCTTATTGAACACAAATGTGTGTGTTAGTTATTCAAAATTCAACTGATAGTGGTGGAAAAATTATGTTCACTGGCAAGGTTTTAACAAAGTTGTGTGTTTTAGAGACATAGTTTTTCATGAATTAAATATTAAAATTATTTTTAAAATCGTGGGGTGTTACATTATCCCCTCCTTTCAAAACTTAAGTCGTCAAAATTTTGAAATTAAATTTTGAATGTTAATGGTTGATAGTTGAAAATTACATTATGGTTATACCACCTAAGAAATATTGTTAAAACGTCCTCTTAAAAATTGGGAATATGAAATGCATCAGTTACTACATTACAACGCTTTCTTATTAGATTACATGATCATGGAAGAATAATCAAACCATCCTGTTTTGATGGAAAGTGATAGATAACATTCTCATATGAAAGATCATTACCATAAAACCATACACAACAGTTATGAAAATAATGATAATAGGGAAAACAATTATGTCACTTTTCCTAGAGTTGAGAATTTATTCCACTCTATAAGAGTACATATATATGTTTATATTTCATAAAACCAATTTTCCCCCTTGTTTGTGCCTTGAACTTTCTATACTTCATCACTTAGCACACATTTCATCATGTAGTAACATTTAACTCTAAATACTCATATAATGATCAACTTAAACCATTTCCTAAATTATTTAACCTATCAAAAGATCATGATCAATATTTTTGATTCATTCACATATACATCTTTTCCAGATCCATGTACATTGGGTCCTTAGAAATATTCAATTGTTAAGAACTCCATGATCTATCTTAGTCAATGAATCTCCTACTTTATTTACATTTAATCAACATGAAGAAACCCTAATTTTTCACATTCCTCAAATTTGAATATCCTTATCATGCGTCCTCTTAAAATATGATAATAACTAAAATTACCATAAGCCCTTATAGTACAAATTCAATCATCCTTACACATGCTATTTGATATATTCTTTATTTCCTGAGATGTTGTAAACTCTATTAATGATATCATAGACCACTTATCGACAAGTCAATAATTAGTTTTGAGGTAGTCAGTACTTATCCAAATTAATAATTTCATCATCATTATCTAAATCATCAGGAATATATTTAGGATTTTATTTCACTCAACCATATTATTTTCCAAGATATTAACATTCTGAGGAGTCACTAATCCTTGGTAAAAATCATCATACAACCTCAAATAATTAATGAAATAGTATTATAGTATAATCATCATATATTCTATAATTATTATAACCAATAAATTTCTCATAATATATTCAAATGACATGATTCTTGATAAGGCATATTAATCATTCCACTAAATCAATAGCATCATTGTAACTTGATCATTATCCAGAATCATCGTTTGTGGGTATATTATTTCGATGCATGGGACATTGATTTGAAAAGTTTCACAACAACTTGAAGCTAAAACATTTTACATTGGAAACCTTTTTGTTACCCTTGAAATCATTAAATTGGTGCCATTTTTCTCCAAACTTATAACAAACACCCATTCCCTTAAATCATTTACCTGGGTGATTGATTCCACATTTATCCCATGGGGGAAAACCCTTCTTTCCCTTCTTACAATTTCCTATATTTTTCTCTATTTTCCTCTTCATATTTTGCCTCCATTTAATGAAATAGGACCCAAATAAATATTTACACACACTGTTAACTCATGATACTATTTCCTCATATGATGATGACACATGAGATACTATCATTATTTGAAATGATGGAATAATACCACACGAGATATAATCATTCTTACTATTTACATCATAAGAATTGGTGATGTACTCGTTCCTTATGCTAGGTTCCATTTATAATAAATTCTGTATTCTACATTATCTTATCAAATTATTCACATTCTATAACTCTAAACATTTTATAATTTATATCATAAATTTATGTATTGTAAATCAATGAACAATAAAATTTTGTTACTCTGGAAGAATATATCCATCATAATGGTATGAAATAAAAATATGTCAATTATTCTATGTATATCCCTAGGGAGTGTCAAACTTGGTGCACTGTAAGGCCCATTGTCATATATCATGTTACCTCGGGTCATCCCAGAAAAAATTCTTTAGAGTTGTTACTCTTTGTTACATCTACGCCAGAACCACGACCACATGTTATTTCCAGACAAGGATTTATTTTCTAGGAAGAACAAAATAATCTTTTCCATACCCAAATTATAGGATGTTTTTTATGTGTATCATCAAGTCTATCATAGGTATTTGTCCTATAATCTATATTTTCTAAATCTAGCATCCATGTTTTCTACTAAACATTTTTTGATACCAACTATAATGCTTTGACCATAAAAGCCCAGTGTTGGTGAATTATTTTATTATATTAGCATGATTAATAGGAATCAAATCTGAAAGGACTAAGTAGTTTAGTATTTTGGGAACAAGATACATCAATAAGTTCATCATTTGAACATCAAATGAAGACAATAACTAAAAGTACTATTGGTAGTATGCACTACTCTTGGATTATCCCTACATGTCAATCATAATATACCTCTTCTTGTCAAAGAAAAAATTAAACATAAGATGGGGTGAGATCATATGCTCAGTAAGGGTAGTCAATACAGTTGATTATATCTTAAACATAAATAGTAGGAATACTGAATAATTGGAAACACATTCCTCCACAAATAATAAACATTAACACATTATTTAAGGAATATTATCTGAGTATGTAAATCCATAATAAATCAAAATTATATGTATTATACTTGTTGAATAAACACATGAAATATGAATTTATCGCTTCATAATGAGGGAAATGTTTATGTTGGAAATTTTAAATCATACCATCAAGGCCACATCTATGAAGTCTAGAAATTATTAAGGCCTCGGCTAAAACAATATCTCAAAATGGGAAAGGCCTCGTCCAACTTCATATCTATTTGTCTCCTAAAATCTACAAATGAATCGAGAGGCTATAGCAGGCCCAACCCATCAGATAAAAAGTCCAATTAATTCCTCATAAGAAATGGATGAACACAATTATTTAATAAATTAATATTGAAACTATCATTTTAAATGTAAAAAATTTTCCACAATCATTTAACAGAAACAATACCATACATAATAATATGGTCAAGAGTATCAAGATAGCACATCCATAGTCAAACTAATTATAAAACCATCAAAAAAATATTGTTGATGATATAATAATATATAATTTTCTATGAAATACAATATTCATCAATGTATGTTGACCAAAAAAATGATACCTTTAAATGGGACTATTGAGAAATTCATGAAGAAATAGTCTCTAAATATTACAACGTTTCCGATACCACCTTGAAACATTCAAATAGTAATAACATAGAATATAATGAGATTAAGGAGACTCTATATATGACATACCAATGGGTAGTAAATACACCAAAAAAATATATAAGTGGTATAAAAGGCATATATCATATAAATGTTGAATGGAGATGAGAAACATCTATTTTACTTTGGAAAGATGTGTTCTTTTGGAAAATGATTTTTATTTGTCATAAATATGGTATTAAAAATGCATATGATATAAATGAAAAGGTAAGTACATTTAGAGTATATTTTGAGTTATAAATATTTTCCAACAAATGTGGAATCATGTAAAAAGTGATTCTAAAGAAGCTTTAGAATTAAAACATTTTAGTGCGGTTTATGAAATTTATTGAAGTTGTTTTAAAGGAAAAATGTGTATTTTATTTTGTAAATAATGAAATGAACCAAAATTGATTTTCAAGCTAAAATTTCTGATTTTGGGAAGATAAATATAGCATAAAATATATTATAGGGTGAACTTTCAAAAAGGAAAGAATTCAAGAAATTCCTTGAATCGGGTTTGAATTTCTAATGATTTTTTAATGATTTTCTAAATCAATTAACTCCCCATAAAATAAAGAAGGATTATGATCAGTAAAATTATATATAAAATTAAAACACTATTTATGAAAATTATATATGAATAAATAATAATTTCATTGAGGAGAGTAGGGAATAAGAGTAACCCAAATGAAAATAGAGGTTCGAGTTGAAAATCCTTATCACTTTATAACCAATCGATTTTTATGCCCCAAAAGTAATAACCATGAAAAGATACATTGTATAAAATTAAAATAAATATATTCATTACATGATACTAAATGGTAAAAATACATACTCCATTAAGAAAAAATAGTATTGAATAATGAATATCTCACAAAAGTGGAAGTGAGAAGTTAAAACCCTTACATTACGTCTCATGGTGTTGTTCACAGGAACTTACTATACAAGATAACCAATATAAATTAATTAATTAATATTCATATAACCTATTATTTATGTAATTGATTTATCATATCCTTATTAGGTTCACTTATGTTCTTATTTATGGGTTTAAGAGGTTAAATTTGAATGTTTGGTAGTGTTTTCTTCCGTGGTTATCATGATTGGATTACTTATATTCATGTACATAAAAACATTTTAAATGAGAATGTTTCTTTATATCTGAATTAATATGATATTACTGAACATACATAATATTATATATTTTTTAATTTCATTTTGTAATTAGGATTCATGAAGAATCATTATTTAAAACATTAATGATAACTGTTTTGGTTAATTGGTGGGTTTTGATCACAACGAAGTCATTTTGATTAGTAAATTAATATAAAATATAAAAAATATTATAGATACTAAAATAATAATAAATATATATATCTATATTATAGTATGGTTAAACTAGAACTACGGTTTCATGACCCGAATTGAATATGTAATAGAAATTGCAAACTCGTCGTCCCTGAATGTGATAAAGTAACACATCTCATTGGGTTTTTTCATTTTTAGTAAGAAATATGGCGAAAGGAGAGATAATGATAAATTATTCCATTATAAAAACAAAATTACAGTACATGTAAGGAAATTTAGTTATCACAACAATTTTATGAAATGATATGGGGAAAAAATGAAATGAACTCGAAATAAAAGAAAAGTTGAGAAATCTCTTTTGAGAATTCAGCAGCCAAACGACATCACTAAAACATTAATATAATATTTTGATGAGAGGAAAGGGGCCTATAATAATTATTATATAATATGTATAGTACATGGTATATGGTCAGACAAATCCCAACATAATCATATTGAAAATAAAATAGAAGAAAATAAAAATATTTCTTGAAAAAGAGAAGGGTGATAAAATCCATTTACTTGTAGAGTAACGCCTAAAACATGATGGATGGGAACTTTGTGGCTTGAGGGAAACTTTGTAAGAATCCAATAGAGGTAATACTACCAGATATATGAGTATTATTACTTATTATTGAATTAAAATGAATGATTGAGTGGGAATTTATTGTAAATGAGTGGGTGTTTTTTTATTAATTTCAAAGGACACCTCATTTGTTGTTTTTTCAAAACCATGGGGTTTCCCTTGTATTTTCCCATGGTATTATCCACATGGGATACCTCATAAATTATTTTAATTTACTCTAGTCTACTTGATATTTATATTAATTATTACATTATTACGATTTCATTAAACATACCGAAAACTCAAAACTGTTTTTTTACTCTTCAAAAAAATTCAAGTATTTTATAAAAATACAAAAAATTCCCCCAACCAATTATTTAACTTTTATAATTAAAAAATGAAATAAATTTTTGTAAATTAACTTTCTAAATATTTTTAATTCAAATTTTAAATAAAATCATAATTTATTCCAAAAAACAACTTTAAATCTATAACTCATTTTAAGAGACCGTGAGAAATTAATCAAGGTCTTATAAAATAATATTATAAGCATAGGAAAATAATATAACAATTTATTATTAAATTTTATGAAAATAAATTTTCATTTTATATTACTAAATTAATCATACAAATTCAAATATAATATTTATGTCATACCAAAATACCAATATTATACTATGATCATTTTTTCACTTTTAAGATGTCTAAATTGTATTTATAAATTCATGGGAAGTGTTTCTATTTTTTCAATTTACAATTCAATACTATTAATTAGGTTGTGTTACTATTTATAAGTGTATGTTACTATTCATGAAAAATTATGTTTTCCTTATTAGACTCTAATTATCTTCCTGAACACAACTGTTTATGTCAGTTTATCAAAGTTTATCTCATAGAGGAGGATAAATTATGCTCACTAGCAAAGTTATAACCATGTGGTGCTTTTTAAAAACTGTGTATTTTATGAGTTCTATATTAATTTTATTTTCAAAATCATGGGTTTTTACAATATACCTAGAAATAAATTCTATGGCACTACCTTTTGATTCCCTGCCACCCGATACCACATGACTGGTGCCTGGAACTATGGATGCAATATGAAATTAGGTGTGCATCACTGTACACCATAGGTTTATGAATTGAAAAAGGGGCCTAAGTGGTTAATATGGGAATATTATACCCTCATATCCTAGTGTGAAATAATAGAGATGTAATTATAGAAAATATATAAATAATAATTTGTGTTTTTATATGTGATAAAACAAAACCCTCAATTTCAATAAATGTATAAGCATAAAGACATACTGAATATTAGTAATTATAATATACATCAATTGTTCATGCACTGGGCTAAACATATATACATTATAAAAACAATGAAAATAAATGTACATTATCCATTACTTAAATTCTCAATACATACCTATATCCTAGTATATTTGACCCTGATGGGCTGCTGTAACCTGATCATGAAACATGAGAACTCTTCTAGATCCACATTATGCAAGGTTCATTACCTAAATATAGTTATAAGGTCCCTACATGGAACATATTTCCTGTACAAAGGGTGAGAATTAAATCTTTAGTATTCTACCACAAATAATGTTCAAGTAATCTTCTATCATAAAAACTATTTGAATATATTATATCCCCGTAATATCAATTTAATAACAAAACTAAGATAAAAATTGAATCATCCTCAACCCATGGGGTTTAACATGTATCCATAGGTTGAAAAACATTATTCAGGTAGTAAAAATGTGACTTAGAGCACAGGTAATTTCCATTGAAAAAACTTACCCACCCACAATGCATAATACTCGACCCAATGTAAACACACTCATCCTAGGAACATATGATGTTACATGGGGAAAATATACACATCCCTGTAACATGATGGAAACACCAGGGGAATACTATATCCTGAAATCATCATATACAGGTGTTTTAGTTCACCTAGATCCATCATATTACATACATTGGTAGGGATCACATTACCTACTCAGAACAGGGTACTTGGAATCCATTACCTGATGGTCATATCCTTCACCTATTGTCTGAACCATCATTTAACCTTCCATAATGAAATGAAAAAATAAATTAAAACACAAATACTAGAGGTAATAACCTCACTATTAAATAAGTAAATGTTTTTTGGATCATCCACATACTTTAACCCATCACATAATTCCTAGAGTGGTCTCTCATTTGTCCATCACATGCCCTATCATAGTATCCCACAAATAATCATCATCGATCCTTATGTTCGAACATGAAACCTAATATTGACTATACTTGCTCCCGTATACTATCCCATTCTAGGTTTCATGTAATATTTGGGAACCCAGCACGGTTCCCTTAAGCGATAACAATCTAAACAACCTTTATGGGATCATCAGTCCCATTTTTATCTCATGGGTCCATCCCACCATCCCATGTAACACCTCTATATCCACTATCGATCAATCATAACCCCCCATGACTATCCATATCACACAATATTATCATGCTAAACCCAATAACACTATCATCATTGTATCTCATATTTATATAGGGGTCCTCCCGAACCATATTAGTCTTTACACATGAACATCATAGAATTTCCATCAACCAAGGTGTTTTCTACACCTCCAGGCTCTATTAAACCAAATCCTCTGGAGGTAGGTTTACATCCTAATCATAGCAATATCCCATTAACCAAGTAACATCCCTTTCAATCTCAACCCCTAACCTTTGGAGATCCTATGCCATGTCAATAATAATTTACATAACCCTAATTTGGGTCCCATATCAATTCCATAAAAGGATAACTCTTATTCATCATCTCTACAAGAGTCCTACCATTCTTATCTAATTTTACCCAATCATCTCGACAAGATTACTTAATTAACATTATTGAACATCTATAAATTTCAACTTTTAAAAAGTAATTAGTATAGACTCATCATATGTCCAATCCCGAATCCTGGGTGAAAAATCATGAAACCCCCCTCAATGTGGCCAATATAGAGTGTATACCTCATGTTACACAATTTATCTATACAATGATATCATATATGTAAGAACCTCAGGCCATCATGGAATGTATTTTTTAAATACCTGTTGTTCATCAACCATTCATGGATTTTAACCCACATAAGGTACCTAGAATAGTGTCTCACATAGCCTCTCTTTATGTAATCTACATGGTTTTTGGTTGTTTACATCACATGATGTCTGGTTATGTTCCATACATATTCTTGTAACCCCACATGGGGTGTCTCACCAAGTATCGAACCACACCCTGAGCCATCATACATAGAGTTTTCATATGGAAAACACACCCTGTATCCACTATTGTTTAGTTTTATTCCACCTAAGAATACACAAAATCTGTTCTTCAATTACATATAATTTGATTACTATTACTATACAAAAACCCCCTACAACTCCCACATAACCTAAATTTCTCCCAAAATGAATCCATTAGGGGTCATAAAATTATTCCATTACTCTATACAACATTATCAAAATTAAAAATATGAATTAAAGGTACGGGGGAGGAAAAAATCAAATATATCTTACCTCTAGGTGATACTGGTGAAGCTTCACATCTTGATATTTTAAGCAAGGATACCGAATCCTAATCCAATCCTAATCCGAAAAACAAATGAATTCTAATGAAACCCCTCTCTGTAATACATTTTGTATGGATATGCTACAAAATATAGATGAAATTTGAATTATCTTTATGGTGAGTGGTTAATGTTTTTTGAAAAAATGAATCGAAATGAGATTCGAAGAATTTATACATACTAAATGCATATTTTTGGATGATATTAATATCTTTTTCAATGACTCGAGGGTTTGAGATTGTGCTAATGGTGGTACTAGTGGAAGACAACTGTACTCTTCAGTTGTTGTTTCCATTAATTCCTTATCCCAGGGCTCCTGTTGTGAATGTATTAGGACCTCATGTTTTTGGGAATGAATATCCATCAGGCCCTAAGTTTTCAGTTATAGAAAGATTTATTGGTGTAACCAATACTATCATGAAGACAAGGGTTCACATTATATTTTTATGAGAAGTAATTCTTTTCAATATATGGGAATGGTGAGTCATGTTTTGGGTGACAGAGGGAACTCAAAGGGGGAAAGTTATTACCATTCCTCCTCTACCACACCATTCCTTAATACCCAATAATTTGTTGATGGTTTTAGGAATTTTATTTAGAAAATTTATGTTGAAAACTTATTTTTTTCATATCCATTCATAGAAGTATAATTTTGATAAATATTTAGGTATTTGGTGTCGATTACCCTGAATCATATTGAGTCAAAAAAGATTCAAATAGGGTTTTCCTGACCTATGTAGAAGATTAAATGAGGAAAAAACTACCATAAATCCACCATAATTTCAATAAATGTACACTACCCAAATTAATTTATGTGTTTGGGGTATAATATATTTATTGGGTGAATAACTTTGAATCCCTTGTTAGGGAGTTTTCTTGGGAGGGATTTAAGTGTACACTGAAAACCTCCTTGCCCAGTTGGTCATGGATTCAGTGTGATAAGTTCCAAGGTGAGTATTTATATGGTTATAAGAATTTAAAAATAAATAAATTATTGAATTATAATTTTTAATATTAATTGGTTCAAATGTATTGTAATGAGTTTGGGCCTCATGGAGGAGGTAGGTGAATAATGGACTTGGACGATAATGGTAAGAGGCCACCAAGTGATGAATTAAAAGGAGAAAACCCAATTTTTAAGGAAATTGGTCTTTTAGAAGCCCCCATTTTGTATTATGAATGTTTATTATAACATATTTAATTTTGTATAACTAATTAGGGAGTGGACCCTTTTTAAATAAATTTTTAATTTTTAATTTAAATGAAACACCCTAGAATTAATTATGAAAATGACAAGGCCACATAGAACCTTTGGAGTTATCTGTATTTCCCTGGATTACAATAATACATGATGTTATTATTATTATGTATTTCACATGACACTGATCCCCCATGAGCAGTGTTTTATAAAATTGATGAATATAATATAGCATTCCAAATAGTAGGTTCCCGTAATGACCTATAGTAAAAGCATAGTAATTACATGAAATATATGCCCTAGGTTTTATCATTATCAAAACATTGGGAGCGCTTTGATACTTTGGTCTAATTCACATGTGTGTGGGGAGATCATTCCTTCCTCCCAAAGACTTGATGAACTATATGGGTAGAAGGTGAAAATATTGATGGGCAGGTCGGGTATTTAGACAGATCGTGGATTGACATGGGTATTATAAAGGGCCTTAAGCCTTCAGTTTATGGACTTACATATATAAATTTTTATAAGAGGATAGTGAGGTCTCAATGAAATTTTACTACATAATGTGATGATAATCCTTCTGAGTAGTGGGCATTGACAATAATGATAAGTATTATCAAACATAACCCACATGGGGAAGATATTCCTGATGAGACCTAGGGACCTTAGTGGGTGCCCTTGAATCTTTTTGTCCCTGGGGAGTGGGTGCGATTGGGAAATGGGAAGTTGTGATCACACATGTCATCATAAATCCATGATCAATGATATAATACCATTCATTATTAATAATATTTTTTTCATAGGGTCATACCCCTAGGAAATGTTTTGGAGACTAATACTCTAGGGATACTAATGATTACCTCTAGAGGTTTTATGAGGAAACCGATACATGGGAAGGCCCTGTCAAATAACTCATTGGTTCGATGATTATTATTTAAACTATTTGACAAATTACTATTACCGAATATGGATCATCGTAGATTCAGATGTTTGTGGAATGCTCAGGATTACATCTTTACATTCAAAGAATAATCCTGAAGACCATGGAATGATCATTATTGCCTCCTTTGATTCGATAATGATTCCTGATGACTATGAAATTCATAGTAATACCTATTGGTGATTATTGATTTCACCAAATTTTGTTGGATTTCTTAGGGTAATCCCACCAGTTTCTATAGTTGTGACTAATACTCATGGAATCCTTGGAAATTTTCATTAGATTTGATGATGACGCAAGTTACTACTTGATGTCGTGGACAATCTCGATGGATCGTGCTATTATGCCTGATATTATGTACCATACTAGATAACCGCTAGGGGTTGATGTTTCCACCTTATATTATTTGGAATATTTAATGAAATTTGGATAGGGTTAATCCTAGGTTCAATGGTAAAACATATGTATTGTTGGTGGTTATTGTCTATGGGTTCACTATGCATTTCCATTTTATTTGTTTACCTAGCGAATAAAAAATATGTACACTAATTTTTATGGATTATGTATTGAAACAAATTGGTGGCTCAATATGGAGTTATATCCATACCCTTCTTGGGAATCAATGACAATTGAGTGCCTGAGAAGGCCTCACTTATTTCAGGTTCAAATTGGTTATAAGGTCAGTACTACTTGATCAAGTGACTTAACTCAGACGATATTTCAGATTGGGATGATATCACACTCGAGGTTTGCATTAGATCTTGTTATAATTTTTTTATTATGTTTTGTTTTAATCCATTTGATCTTCCAAATGGGTTATTGTTGTAACACCCCAAGATTTCATAGTATGTTATTTCTTCAAAGTAATTCAATAACATGCACTACACACAACACCGAGTTTTAGCGCACCATGACTTACCAAACTAGTCATTCAAAAGCAGTTATCAATAGTATTAACTGAATTTTTAACATTATATAATCCTAATCATTTTAGAATCAATATTACAAGTTTTATATACATAATGTAAGAACAAATACATTTTTTCAAATAAAAGAATTATTTCTAAAAAATTGCAATTTTACCACCATTTAATGGTGAAGCCTTTTTAAATCAAATATTTGAAACTTTTATATATTAAATTTTACAAAATAAACTTCTTCTTTAGAATCAAGACATAAGAATTTAGTTTCAATAAATTTTTGGTGTTTTTCTGATATCTTTCATATTTCGGTGAATAGTGAAAAATACTATATTTTAACTAAAAACAAATTTTCTAATCAAAATATTTTATGTGATAAATTATACATTTTAATTGTTTGGAAGTATAAATAGATTATTTTTTACCATTTAATCCAATTCTGGTCATTGTAAGTAATTTCAATTTCAAATTGGACATAAACAAGTGTCAATCTTTTGATAGTTATTATTTCATAAAAATACACCTTTTGGTTTTGACAGCGAGAATTAATTTAAAAAAATGCAACTTATATGTTTTTAATTTGGAAAAATAGACTTCATTTTTGAATTCATAATATTGAAATTAGATTAGGGTGAATTTTCGGTAGTTTTCTGAAAACTTTTAATTTTTAATGAATAGTGAAAAACACTGAGTTATAGATTAAAATCGAATTTTTATTTAAATAATGATTGATTTTGTTTAAATATATTTTAGGTAAAAAAAGATAAATAATACCTATATAAGTTCATTGTAATTCATTGGAGTCATTTTATATTAATTTTAGATATATAAAAATTTTATTGAATTTTTGACCGTCTTTTACCCATATCCTAAGCGAATTTTAAAATTCATATAAAAGTTAATTTTAACGCTTCTATGAGTGGAATTTCAAAAATAAAAGAGACATGGTTAAAATCAAGGTGTAAAATGTGGTTCAATAAGATGAAAATATTTTTTGGTGAATAGTAACTTTTTTCTCTTATTTACCACGGTTACAAGTAAATATGGAAATTAAGGGTAAAAATGATGTCATTATTACCCTAACACATGTATTAATTCTATTGGTTAAGTGTAATTAGACCAAAAACAACCTTATAATAAAAAATGTTCCTCTTTGGTCGAATTGAATTATATTAGTACATTTATTGTTATTTATTTCAAAGAAGAGTTAAAAGTGATAAATTCAATGTTTAATAACGAAAACATTTTTAATATAGGGTTACACATAAGATAAATTCGACTATAAATATTCATTAATAAGATAAAATTATTTTCTACTTAATGGTATTTTATTTATAATTTTTAGAGATTAAATACATGAATTTATTAATGATACAATGATGATGCAGTAATTACCTTATTGATGAAAGAATCAAATAAATGGTATTATAAATATTAAAATAAATATAATTTCAATGTTTTTATGATATCCACGAATTTTAAAGGAGAATATGACATGATAGGGATGATTAAATGTATCTTATTCTAAGTAATCAAGTTGTGATGACTTTCACAACAACAAAATACCAAATAGTGTCAAATTTGACATAAAATAATATTTAAAAAATACTATATTATTAGTTGATATAATATTCATAAAAATTCATGGTTCGGCCAAAGATCATAAATAATATTATATATGTCATTAATGATCCACTTTATGGTCTCTTGAAAGTTTAGAGTATGTTTATTAACCATGTAGAGTAAGAATACAAGAAGACACGATAAAAGTTAAACTATTTAACTAAGAGTTAAATCTAAAAGATAAGGTTGAAATGGTAAACTAAACTTGTCTAAAATATATTGGTTGAAAATATCTCAACCCATAACAACCTAAGTATCAATATAAATTCATTTTGAGCCATTATAAACCGAATATTAATTTATTATAAAATAATACTTTTAGTTTTTTCTAAAGAGCCACATCCCCCCTTATAAAAGGACATCACTTCTATCAAATTATTCATACCGTCAAAGCCTTTTGGATCGGCCAAACCCTGCCCAAATAACCTCTCAACTTCCCTAAATTCATCCTATATTCCTTAGTTTGATCATAAAGCCATCCTAAGGAGCTCTTTTGATCAAATCAAAAGGATGAACCCGAAGAAGAGGTAATGATTTCACCACCCACTTTCAAGTTCCTTTCTTCTTCGTCTTCCTTTTTCTTTGTTGTTTCCATTATAAAATAATAACTCAAGTATCTTCTATATATTTTTATGTCATTATAATTATATTATAACCAAATTCATTATTCTATCCACCCTTTGAATTAAAATTTCTCTATATATGCGTACGTACGGCTTACCGTCTCCACGTCGTGGAGTAATTGTTATTCAATACAATATTATTTGGATGGTTATAATAATGATGTGTATTTGATGTACATAATCAATATAACATGATATGTATTCTGTATTTACAATATAACATCCAATTATATATTATTTTAATATAAAAATAATGATATTTTCGCTCGTGCGTACGTACGGATTACCGTCTCCACGACACGATGAGATTCATTTCCAAGTTCGCAATTCATAAACGTTTATAAAAATATATATTACTAATATGAATGTAATATATGACATAATAATTCTATTGTATATATATGTATTTATATATATAATTATTTATGTACTTACATATATCTTATTCACTTAATTCCATTCAATACTGTATGAAAACGGAAACAACGTTTATGCGTAAGTACGGATTATCGTCTCCATAAACAGTGTTTTCCATTTAATATATATTTCTATTATAAATATTTATATTCTAAATAGATATAATATATATATATATATCATGTTTCATATTATTTAAGTATTTAAATCATGATCTATGTGATACAATCAAGAGTAACAAGTCAAAACACGTACGATAAAGAAAGCGATTATTACCCTAAATATTAATATAACATGGAAATTATTAATAAATGGGTAGTATAAAGTCATAAATGAATAATGTATGATATAATAAATATTAATATGGTTATGATATAATTTAATAACATACGATATTCTTCATACATGAGGTTTAACGTATCCTCAACTAAAGGAAAGTGCAAGGTATGGGGTTTTCATCTCACTCCTTATTCGAGTGAGATTCATGCCATATTTCCACTATTACCTTTTATGTGGTGTATATACATCCCCTAATTGTATTATTTGTGTAATACACTTTAATTTATGTCAATTTACATATTCATTTTATGATACCTCTTTCATGGGGTGTATGTTTTGAAAGATACCAAATTGGTAAGGGTTAATTTCACAATATCTTTATTAGCTGAGATTGATTTAACATAAGTATCTACTGGGACATATTTATTATCCATGTACATGTTTCATAAAGTTGTTTTCAAAGGGATTATTTTTAAGTTAAATTTTACTAAAACATCAATTTAAATGTTTTAAATATTTATTCTTCTAAATCATTCTCATTAATGTCCATGTTTTCAAAATGGGTTTTAAGGATCTATTTATATAGACATGAATGTTTTCAAAATGATAATTCTGTTCAAAAGTTTCAATGTGGTATGGGACACTTTTATTCAAAAATGTCTTTAAATTTCTTCCTTTCTAAAATGTGTAACTTTTAATTGTTTTCATGGAAATGGGATATTTCTCTCAAAGAGTTTTACAAAACATTTTCATATATGTCAACATCCATTGATGGATTTTAGCTTATTTGAAGTTGACTTATTATGATACAAAACTTCTACATTTTATTGAGGGTATTGTTATATGTTTGAGTGTGGATGTGTTATTTTTACAGCATTAATGGTTTATGGATAAATTATTGACATTTCGTATTCTAGTTTTAATAGTAATGTTTATGTTATGTTTAAACCATTTCATATGAGAATGAATTGGACTTAGTAAGTGACGGGTGGAGCCCGCTATAGCTCCTTGATGCATTGGTAGATCTCATGAGACAAACTAGTGTCTTGGCATGAGGCTTTGACAAAATATTATAGGTAGTCTTGGCATGAGGCATTGACTATATGGTTTTGATGGTCTGGAATTATGTATTCCATCATTATGAAAGTGGTTAATGATATTGCATGTGATTATTCGACTAGTAGAATATCCATATGAATAATTAAATGGAATTACTTCATTTTATATTTTTTTCCATTTTAGGTTTAAGTTCATGTTTAAAATTTTTTGGTTTTATTTATAAATTTTCTTAAATGTTTATGCTTATTTATTAATGTTTCTGTTGTATTGTTATCCTTACTGAGCATCTGATGTCACCTCTTTCTTTGTTTTATATTTCCCAATATTCCAAGAAGTGTATTGTGATAGATATGAAAAGTTAATCCAAGGTAATAATGGCATTCATAAAGGATTATTTATGTTGTTTTGTATGTTATAAAGTGTAATGTAACATTCTTGTATGTAATCTATTTTCAAAGACTGCTAAACTGATCGGTCCTTCGGGACTTGATTTCTTATAAACATGCCAATGTATTAAAATAATGCACCAACTATGGGTAACTATGGACGGTGTGTTATAGTTTGTATCAGAGGAAGTTTAGAAATATCCTTGGAAACTAGATTTAGATAAACTCTTAATAGAGGACATTACCGTAAGATAGAGTTTGAACATTAGTATAGAAAAACAACCTAGAATTTTGGTAATATAATGATTTTGTGATTTTTCCAAGAAAATACATCCCTCTCTGGATACGAGCAGGTAGAGGTGGATCTAGGACAGATGTACCTATGTGTAAAACCCGAAAACACCTCTTTGAGCTAGACTCGAACAGAAACTCATCCACGACAACTGGCCTTGATGCACTCTTTGTTACGAAACTCTCGGGGGATATGATTAGGATAATTATCATTTTCATTACAAACCACTATAAAGGTTTTATGAGTATATACCTTTTTAAAGAAAACATTTTTTGTGATTATGTATTATATCCATAAACAATTCAATGTAAGTTAGATATTTTACATGTTTGGAATTATGAATTGTGATTCATAAACTGACCTAGTGTATGCCATAATATAGAAATGGAACCCAGTAGAAGCAATGTAAACTCCATTAAAACGTATAATCCAAAGAGTAAGAAGGATCATATCTTTCATGGTATTAAGCCAACTTTTAGAAGAGAAATAGTCTCCCATGTATTCTCATCATATGATTAAATAGTATCATGTATTAATAAAATCAGTAATGAATTATCTGAATCCTATGGCTTTGATGGGAAGCCAGAGAAGAAAAGGATGGTAGAAAGAATGATGGTCAAAGGGAACAAGGGAAAGAAGGATTTTCAAATATGTGATAAATGTGGAATGAACCGCCTTGGTAAATTCATGATGGGAATAAATGTTTTTTATAAGTGTGGAGAAAAAGGGAACCAAGTACATGATTTCAAGGGTAAGAAAATTTTTTCAAATGTAAAATGCTTCATCTGTACGGCATTGAGACACTACGCGAATCAATGTCCCAGTCATCAGAGTAAACCGCAAATGATGCTATTGGATAATAATCAGGTTATGATACTACCACAGATAAGGATGGATGATTACAATTCTTATGTTGTTATTGGAGAATTATGTCATTTGACTATTGTATCAACAATGTAATGGTTATAAAAATTATGGAGTTTATAAGGATTGTACTGCAGTAATATTTCATTAAGGACTTGATATTGTGTGGAACCAAGAAACGTTATTCAATAGAAGGTCAAAATTTTGGAAAATATATGGTTAAGAGAAAGATCAACCATAATATGGTTCTGATAACGAGGTAGTGATTTTGGAATAATATATGATTGATTCGGATAAATTATATTGGATATTCTTGACTACCTTCAAACTGATTAATGATTTGTATATACCATCATTGTTGTAGTTTACAAATTTTTTGGATAGAATGAGAATATACAGTATTCTATAAGTAATAAGGGATCATGGATGTAATCAATAAGGTTTTATGGTAATTTAAGATGTTACAATGTTTTAAAAGAATACATAATGAAGGTGGTCACATGTTATTACGTGGAAAAAGGGATATTTGGCCGGTCACGAGACTTGAACCCACAACCGAAGGGATGCAATGGTGTATCACCTATCACTGACCCACGTGATATCCGGGATTGAATAATGTAGTTTTTTAAAGGGTCTGATATGTGAATTCTAAAATCATAATTTTTGTAACCCAAAACGATTAGGATAAATAGAATATATATATATATATATATATATCTATTTTGAAATCTTTTGGAGTGAAAGATGAGTTTGTGGTAGGATGAAACTCTACTTGTCAAATATATTTCCCTCTTATTTTATGGATAAATAAATTATTAAACATTTTGGAAGGGATCTTTAAACCAAAAATGTTTTATCCCAATTCCTTACATTTTGTTTAACCGATGGTATTTTAAATCATCATAGATTGGTGGATTTGAGGCCCACAATTCTACAATTGTCTATGATTGATGACCTCAATCACACTCTATAAATATTTACGTTTTCCTCCAATTATGTGTCTCTAATTTCCACCAATGTTATCCTAATCGAGATCACAATTTGGTGGTGACTTTTTCATTCCCCCTTTCCTCTTATTAAGACTAAATTTTATTAACAAAATTTCTGATGTGGTTTTTCCCACAAAGGTATTTTATATTTTCAACCTTTTATTTTTGAAGAACAATTTCAAATTGTGAGGACACAATTTATAGAATGACGGAAGAATGAAACACCCCATGATTTCACAGTACGTTATTTCTACAATGTAATTCAATAACATGCACCACACGGAACACCGTGTTTAAGCGCACCATGACTTACCAAACTAGTCATTCAAAAGCGGTTATCAATAGTATTAACAGAATTTTAAACATTATATAATCCTTATAATTTTAGAATCAACATTAAGAGTTTCTTAGACATATTTTAAGAACAAATACATTTTTTTAATGTAAAAGATGTATTTTTTAAAAAATGCAATTTTACCACATTTTAATGGTGAAGTCATTTTAAATACAATATTTGAAACTTTTATATATTAAATTTTACAAAATAAACATCTTCGTTAGAATCGAGACATAAGAATTTAGTTTCAATATTTTTTTTGTGTTTTTCTGATAACTTTCATATATGGGTGAATAGTGAAAAATATTATATTTTAACTAAAAAAACCAATTCAATGAAAATATTTTGTAGTGTTAAATTATACATTTTAATGGTTTGGAAGTATAAATAGATTATATTTTTACCATTTAATCCAATTCTGGTCATTGTAAGTAATTTCAATTTGAAATTGGACAAAATAGGTGTCTAGCTTTTGATAGTTATTATTTCTTAAAAACACGTCTTTTGGTTTTGACAGTGAGAATTAATTTTAAATTAAAAAATGCAACTTATATGTTTTGAATTTGGTGAAATATAATTCATTTTTGAATTATAAATATCGAAATTATCTTAGGGTGAATTTTCGGTATTTTTCTAAAAACATTCAATTTTTGATGAATAGTGAAAAACACTAAGTTATATATTAAAACAGAATTTTTATTTAAATAATTATTTATTTTATTTAAATATTTTTTAGGCCAAAATAGATACATAATACCTATATAAGTTCATTTTAATTCACTGGAGTTATTTTATAATAATTTTAGATATCTAAAAATTTTATTTATCTTTTCATTGTCTTTTACAAATCTCCTAGGAGAATTTTCAAATTCATATAAAAAATAATTTTACCGCATCTGTGTGTGGAATTTAGAAAATTCGAGAGACACGGTTAATATCAAGGAGTAAAATGTGGTTCAATATGATGAAATTAATTTTTGGTGAATAATAACTTTTTACTTTTATTTACCATGGTTAAAAGTAAATACGGTAATTTTATGGTAAAAATGATGTCATTATTACCATAACACATGTCTTAATTGTATTGGATAAGTGTAATTCGACCAAAGACAACCGTATAATAAAATTGGAACCTCTTTGGTCAACATGAATTAGATTAGGACATTTATTGTTATTTAATTCAAAGAAGAGTTAAAAGTGTTAAATTCAAAGTGTAATAACTAAAACATTTTTGTATAGGGTTACACCTAAGATAAATTAGACTATAAAAATTAATTATAAATATAAATATATTTCCTACATAATTTTGTTTTATTTATAATTTTTAGAGATTAAATACTTCAATTTATTAATGATAAAATGATGATGCAGTAATTACCTTATTAATGAATGAATCAAATAAATGGTATTATAAATATTAAAATAAATATAATTTCAATGTTTTTATGACATCCACGAATTTTATTGATGAATAGGACATGTTAGGGATGATTCAATGTATATTTTTCGAAGTAATCAAGTTGTGATGACTTTCACAAAAACCAAATACCAAATAGTGTCAAAATTGACAAAAATTAATATTTAAAGAAAAATACTATATTATTGGTTGATATAATATTCCTAAAAATGTATGGTTCGTCCAAATAGCATAAATAATATTATATATGTAATTAATGATCCACTTGAGGTACTATTGGAAGTTTAGAGTAATTTTATTAACCATGTAGAGTAAGAATCCAAGAAGACACGGTAAAAGTTAAACTATTTAACTAAGAGTTAAGTCTAAAAGATAGGGTTAAAATGGTAACTTAACTTGTATAAAATCTATTTTTTGAGAATATTTAGACACATTTCCACCTAAGGCTCTAAATAAATTCATTTGGAGCCATTTTAATCCGAATATTAATTTATTATAAAAATATTCTTTAAGTTTTTCTTAAAGAGACCCTCCTCCCCCTTATAAAAGGACATCACTTCTAACCAATTATTCATATCTTCAAAGCCTTTTGGATCATCCAAACCTTGCCTAAATATCCTCCAAACTTCCCTCAATTCAACCTAGATGCCTTATTGTGGTCATAAAGCCATCCTAAAGATCCCTTTTTATCAAATCAATAGGAATAACCCGAAGAAGAGGTAATGATTTCACCACCCACTTTCAAGTTCCTTTCTTCTTCCACTCCCTTATTTTTTGTTGTTTCCAATCTAAAATAATGAATCTCGTATCTTCTATATACTGTGGTGTTTTTATAATTATGGTACAACCAAATTCATTATTCTATCCACCCTTTGAATGAAATGTCACCATACGTGCGTACGTACGACATACCGTCTCCACGTCGTGGTGAAATTGTTATTCAATACATTATTATATGAATGGGTATAATAATGATGTGTATTTCATGTAAATAATAAATATTACATTATTAGTATTATTTATTTATGATATAACATATAATTATAAATTATTTTAATATCAAAAGAATAATATTTCGCTCGTGCTTACGTACGGATTATCGTCTCCACGATGCGATGAGATTCAATTCCAAGTTCACCATTCATCAACGATTATAAAAAAATATATTACTAATAAGTATATAATATATGACATAATAATTCTATTGGAGATATATGTTTTTTTATATATAAGTATTTATGTACTTACATATATCTTATTCTATTAGTTCCATTCAACATTGTTTGAAAACGGAAACAGCATTTATGCGTACGTACGGACTACCGCCTCCATAAACAATGTTTTAAATTTCATATATATGTCTATTATACCTATTTATATTCTAAATATATATGATATATAGATCCTGTTTTATATTCTGTATGTATTTAAATCATAATCTATGTGATACAATCAAGAGTAACAAGTTAAAACACGTACGATAAAGAAAGTGATTATTACCCAAAATATTAATATAACATGGAAATTATTATTAAATGGGCAGTATAAAGTCATCAATGAATAATGTATGATATTATAAATATTAATATGGTTCCGGTATAATTTAATAACATACTATATTTTTCATACAGGAGGTTAAACGTATCCTCGACTAAAGGAAAGTGCAAGGTAAGGGGTTTTCATCTCACTCCTTAATCCTATGAGATTCATGACATATTGCCACTATTACCTTTTGTGTGGTGTATGTACTGCCCATAATTGTATTCTTTGTGTAATACACTTTAATTTATGTGTATTTACATAATCATTGAATGATAACTCTTTTATGGGGTTTATGTTTTGTAAGTTACCAAATTGGAAAGGGTTAATTTAATAATCCCTTTATTATCCGAGGTTGTTTTTACATAAGTATATACCGGGACATATTTATTATCCATGTCCATGTTTCATAAAAGTGTTTTCAAATGGAATCTTTTTAAGGGAATTTTTACTAAAACATTATTTTAAATGTTTTAAATATTTATTCTTCTAAATCATTCTCATTAATTTCCATGTTTTCAAAATGGGTTTTGAGGATTTATTAATATGGACATGAATGTTTTAAAAATGTTAATACCTTTCAAAAGTTTCAATGTGTTATGGGACACTTTGATTAAAAAATGTCTTTAAATATCTTCCTTTCTAAATTGTGTAACTTTTAAATATTTTCATGAAAAATGGATATTTCTCTTAATGAGTTTTACAAAACATTTTCATCTATGTCAACATACATTGAGGGATTTAGGCTTATTTGAGGTTGATTTATTATGATACAAAACATCCATATTTTATTGAGTTTTTTATACGTTTTACTGTGGATGTGTTATTTTTACACCATTCATGGTTTATAGATAATGTATTACCATTTCATATGGTAGTTTTAATATGAATGTTTATGTTATGTTTAAACCTTTTCATATGGGAATGCATTAGACTTAGTAAGTGACGGGTGGAGCCCGCTACAGCTCCTCGATGCATCGGTAGGTATCATGAGACAAACTAGTGTCTCGGCACGAGGCCTTGCCAAAATCTTATTTGTATTATTGGCATGAGGCCTTGACTATGTGGTTATGATAGTCTGGCATTATACATTACATCATTATGTATGTGGTTATTGATATTGCATGTGATTATTCGACTAGTAGAATATCTATGTGAATAAGTAAATGGCTTTACTTCCTTTTATTTTTTTCTATATTATGTTAAAGTTCATGTTTAAAAGGCTTTTGTTTTAGTTATACATTGCCTTAAATGTTTATTCTTATTTATTAATGTTTTTTCTGTATTGTTATCCTTACTGAGCATCTGAGCTCACCCCTTTCTACGTTTTATTATTCCCGGGATTCTAAGAAGTGTATTTTGATTGATATTCATGGTTAATCCAAGGAAATACTGGAAATTATAAAGGATTATTTTTGTTGTTTTGTATTTTATAAAGTGTAATGTAACATTCTTGTATGTAATCTATTTTCCAAGAATGCTAAACTGATCGGTCCATCGGGACTTGATTTCTTGTAATCATGCCAATGTATTAAAATAATGCACCGAATCTGGGTAACTAGGATCAGGGAATTATAATTATTATTGTATTGTTATGAGTATATTTGAAATTATACTTCAACACATCAGGTATTATTATTAATTATTTTTTATTACCTATACTAATTATGGTTTATGTCATGAATGATGTTCAGATATTTCTTTTTTATTTCACATTGTAATATTTAGTTATAGTCTCCCTATGATACTAAAATATATTCCCATTGTTATTTTTTCCTTTGGCATATGTGGAGGTGTTCCTGAAGTCACAAGGAAACTCCTCGGGTCTAAGAATCTATTATTCTATATTGATTAGTGGTGAGACATTTCAGTTTATCTCCTTCCATCTCTGTCTAGCTATGTGACAAAGGTGGATCATCTACCTTATTTTTAATACATGTGAAGAATAATTTAGTAGGAGGAATAAAATATTACAAATAAAATACAAAACACCCATTAAAGGATTGTCTCAATACTATAACCCAAATGGTTTTTACAACTCTCGTAGGTAAAACCCCAAAATCTAAACTCAACATTGATGTATATATTTCAATATGAGTATTGATTTACTTTAATTAAAAATTTAAATAATTTTCATAATTAATACATATTTAATAAATGTTAATATATTATGAAAATTTCAAAAGTGTCAAAACGACACCAAATTCCAACCCTATAATGAACACAAATCCTCATATCAATAGAACTATTAAAAAAAATTTCAAGAAAACCAAAAATGAAAAATTACCATTGTTCCTTTTATAAGAAGAAAAAAATATTAAAACTCAAACCTCACATTAAATGCACAACAAGGAAAACAAAAGTCGTTGTATTAGATGGTTTGATGGATACTCTACAACCAAGGGTAATGTGAGTTAACTATTTCGTAATCTATATGGTATGTGGATAGGTAAAAAAGAATAACATATGTTATGTTAGATTGGTTTTTATTAGTATGAAGATATTTTATTTTAAGGTATATGTGATCCATCATGTGAGACTAGTATTTGATATAGGACCCTATAACGTGACATCAACTTTCTATGGTGTCTATGAATCCTTTTTTATCAATTGTGTAAAGTTAGGTTATTGTTTAATGATTCTATTGGTTTATAGTCACAAAAAAAGTGATTATATATGATATGATAGTAGAATGGTTTGATGATTATTATTAAAATAGATTAAAAAATGAAATGTCATTGATCATTAATGTCAAGATATATACTAGATAGAGTATGGTATTCAAAGAAGCATTGTCAAGTGTGATTGAACATCAGTAACCATCACATCTGGATATGACCAGTTTCTGATACAAGAAATTTTTTAAGAATTAATTAAATTATTGAGAGGTCATTAATACTTTGGTTATGTTTATATTGTTATCTCATATGAGCTATAAGTTGTAACCTTTTTTTAAAAGTGTAATGTGAGGTATGATGACCATTGGGTCCAGTGAAATAACAAGGGCCCATGTGTAACAACATACTATAAAAGGAGTCAAGATATTTCCTTAACTATTTGAATGATTAATTGATATTATTGCGAGTCTCTAACATATTAAGGGTATCCTATAATGAGATTGACTATGAGAGTATCCTGATAGTGAGCATGTTTAGGGACCTTGAGTTTGTTATCTCTAGTTTAGGTGCTTGGTATTTGATTTTATGAGGATTGAAAAACATTATTACTTTGAGAACTATAATATCATGTGAAATATTTGAGAAAATATGAGTAGGTATCATGAGAGACAACATTTAGCTGGAAGTGTATTATGTAGGATTAAGCACATGGGTTTGGGATAAAGTGTCTTCTATGATGATGATTATATGATATATGTTATATGAAGAAGGAATTTATTATAGTATTTTCTACTATAATTCATTTGTATTACGTTAATGGACCCATATTATAGGTTGTTTTGGATTTATGAAAGATCTTAGATTCAAGAATCCATGATTTGTGTGGTAAATAGAGAATATTTAGATGTAAGTTTCCATCATTGTGATTTGGGTATAATTAGTACATTCAGTAACTAAAGGCCAATAGAGGTGGGTTGATGGTTGATTGGTAGGGTTGGGCATGCGTTATGGGAAATAAGTCAATGAATTGAATGATTATATTAAAATTTTAATGCTCCTATATTGAATGATAACACAAACATTGTGGAGGGCCTTATGTTCATGATATAGTCTTAATAATGAGCCTATATATTATAAGATATATTATTGGATGGTGCGCAAGTTTGATTCTACATGAGTGATGATTTGGTGTATAGAGGTAACATAAATGGACAGGGTGTGAAAATGGTTGATTTATAATTCATGAATACCATTATAAGGGGGGACTAATTATGGAGAAGGTGTAAATAACTTGTATAGAATTGCATGGGAAGGTAGGGTTTTGATTAGTGGAGCTAGTTCGGTTTTTAAGTCTGTAAGACCATAACAATACAAATACATAGAATTTGTGTCCTATATCTATTTTTTCATCTAGGATGTTTTATAAATAATTAATTATGTAAATTATAAAGGATAATAACTATTATTATGGAGACTTTTTAAAGACCCATTTCGTTATGGTTTGGGGAAAATAAGGTGAAATTTAAAATTTTGGGCATGGTGTAGAGGATGATTCAATAATTGAATTTTGGATTAGATTTTTATGGGTTGAAACATTCAAAGAGATATTTTTGGACTTGATTTTAGTTCATAGAGGTGCATTTTGATCTTTTTATAGTGCTGGATTAAGGTTAGGGTGGCCTTTCTAAGTGTTTAATATATAAGTGGTTCGATATTTCATGATAGGAGAACATTCATCCATGACATGGGGATTGATGTATAGTCATGAATACTCCAATAGGGTAACACAATGTGAGGGAAGTGGGTCAT
The DNA here is from genome assembly GCA_963277665.1 of Viscum album. Classification (NCBI taxonomy): domain Eukaryota; kingdom Viridiplantae; phylum Streptophyta; class Magnoliopsida; order Santalales; family Viscaceae; genus Viscum; species Viscum album. The sequence goes on from OY728161.1 coordinate 694,879,938, forward strand.
TCCATGACCAACAGGTTTCACAAAATGATGGAGTTTCTAAGGGAATTTCACTTAGGTAATGACCGATAAGTATTGTACATGATCTTGTGAGGGATTTTATAACATGATGACTTCTAGATGATGGATTTTTTGGAAGGGAAGGGAATATCATGCATGTAGTCATAATAACCTTATGTATTTTCTTTATTAGATTTTACATGATAGGTTTGTTAATTCCCTGGCTAGGTGTTCCAGGTAGCAGGGGATACCCCTATGCATTTGATTGTGGGAGAGGAAATAACTCTAATGTATAGTGTAATATGACTAATGAGTTAACTTTATCAAATTTATCATGAGTAATGAGGTTAATTCATGACCCCAGGGACATATCATGAATGTTCATCAAAGGGTAGGTATCATGGAACAATGTTGAAGCTTGTGGATAAAGAGGGGACTCCACACCATGAAAGAGAGGGTGACATATTATAGGGTCATATGGAGGAAATAACAGTTGAAATCTTTTTATGGATCACTATTCCATAATGAGAGTGGACACACTATGATGTCCAGGTTTATGGAGTCCTAGTTTATTTTGGATGTTTGTTATCTATCCATGAATAGATGGGTTATTCCATGGTATTGACCTATAAGGTGGTAAGAACCCCTTCATTAGAGTAGTCACAACATGATATAGAGTGGCCACACCATGATTTGGAATGGTATTAGAGAATCACACCTTTAACTTGAGGATTATTCTATGAACAATTATTGAGGTGTATTTTATAAAGGGTATGAACATTTATGTTGGGTTTTTTTAAAAACCCCATTTTTTTCTTATTTTGATCACGTGAGTTGGGTAGGCCTTGCCTTCTTCCCGTCAATATCTCCTCCTTTATCCTTTCTGACTCATGAATTTTGGAGGTGGGTTACTTAATCATTTATTATATGATTTAATCATTTCTCCTAGGTTATTACTCTACCTAAATTCCATTTATTTTATGATGGTTTAGGGTAGTGTGGATTCCAATTCCATTAGAACATTGTGGAACCAGGAAAATATGATTGTTATTTTATTCATCATGTCTAGGGGATGTTTTTAGAGGATTATTAAATTCCTTTTCTCACTATATTATTTGAAGTACATCATCAGATGGAAGTTTTTCAGTGTTTTAGTATATTTTCATGGAATCAACAACCAATTGAGTACCAAATTGTCATGTATTTGTTTATAGATGAACAGGGATCATTCCACCTTTTATTGGGTTTATTCTTCTAAGGGTTTCTATAAGTATAATTTCTTAGTGAATTTTTAGTTGACGATTCCTTTATTCGATAAAATTGAATTATTAATTTTATATTTTTATAATTAATTTTTTTTCACATTTCATCTTGTTATAGGGGATCATATGTTCATAACAGATTCACCATGGATGATTGGAGTATCAAAAGGAAAACTAGGGAAGAGGTGGGTTTTTGTAAAACATCGATCAAAATTTTATTTTTTGTGATATGTAGTATATGATATGTGGTCTCATAGCTTGTTAGGAAAAAACCTGATTTATAAATGGATTCCTTCCATTAAAATATCATTCCTATAATAGGTTTTTCCTCAGACCTAATGGGACTATGGTCCTAAGATTTATGGTTATATTTTAAATGTCCAAAGTAAAAACAATAAATATTTTATTTCTAGTAAAACAAACATAGATAGGTGTAATTGAAATAAATGAAACATATTAAAACTTAAACTAGGTGACAGTAGCTCCTTTAATGTTTAGAAAAGATGAATATTTTGATTTTTTTCCTAAGGATAATAAATTTTAAATCATGATAATTATATGAAGTTATTGAATATAATATTTATGAATAGTGTTAGAGTTTCAAAAAAACTATTATTTGTGTGTATTCAAGTGGGCATACCATTGTAAGGTTTTTTATCTAGGTTTGGTGAGTTGTATAAATTAGTTTGTCTTGAGAAGGGAAGAGATGTTATTCCACTCTCTAATGTTAATTTATATGTAATTTCTGGTGCGTCCACTTGGGCTAGGGTGTGAGAATGGATATACTACGAAATTTAATTTTACTTTGATACTGGAAAAGCCTCAGAGATGAAATGAGTTTGAGGAATCCCTTTAAGGTTTAACAATTATTATGTTCCCTAAGGGCCCGTAGTTTATTCCCCATTATAGTATTTTCCATGGGGAGGGTTAATACAAAGAGGATAAATAATCTTTAACCTTTAAAAAAATTATAATGGATGTTGTTATTGCACAAGAGAGGACCACCTATTATAAAATGTAGGAAATGTAGAGATATGACATGGTAGGAATATTCCCCCTGTTACAATATATAAGAATATTATGAGAAAGGTTCCATTACCTATTATATTGTACATATAGATATTATTGGGAAGTAATCATCCCTTGATAAGATATATGATAATATTATAGTGAAGGAATATCCCCCCACACTTTTTATGAGACACAGAAATGTCACACGCTCAGATTTGGTTCTATAGATACATAATTTACAAACTCACTTTGATACTAACTGTAAAAGACTATTTATATCTATGATTAATTACAAAATTAGTAAATATTTTTTGTTCTCTTAAATCTGTAGAATATTTTGTAAGAGAAAATATTTAGAAAATTTGGTAGAAGTAAGAACCATAATGTCTCATGTTGTTTGTTTTTGGAAGACATTATTTTTTACCTATATATGAATCTACTTAATAAATAATGAGTCTCAATATCCGAAAAAAATAACCCACATGTTCTATCATTTTAGACATACAATGCTTATAACTTTTATTTTTAACTTTGGGGAATGGAAACATAATAGGGGTATTATTATATTATTTCTATGGGGAAAAATATTATTGTGGCTATCATGGTATAAAAGTGGAATAAATATTATGGAAGGAAAAAGTAAACATAATGGATCCAAAATCAACATTTAATTAATAAATGTTTTAACGATTAAAATAATTTGAAACCATGATATAAATAATAGTGATATTATACATATGGAATACCTAATTATAGACATAATAAACATGATATAAAGATTTTATTACAAAACATTATTCTGTTATGAGGATAGGTATACACTGAAACCTATCCTGTTTTGTCTCCGGAGACATTCCAATGAATTGATGGCCTATATAATTCTGGGCCCCACCCATCACCTTTTTAAGTGAAGAAATTAACTATATGAGTCAAAAATTACTTTTATAACATTACTTCACGAAATATATGGCTTAATAAAAATATGGATATCCATATAATATAGAATGAAAAATATTAATAAATGATCAACTAAATCTAGTCATCAGTAATCATCCAAAATTTCAATACATTTTCCCATGTCAATAAAATGGATAAAATGCTAATAATTATTCTTGAAAAAGAATGTGAAATGACACAAATTTTATAGTCATCTTGACAATAATCTTCAAAATGTGAATATAAATATACTGTATGCCAATTCATCTCCCCATGTCCTTTAAAGGGATTACATGATCAAAATACATCTAGAGAAATAAGATGGATATTTGTAAAAAAACAATACCCTAGAAGTGATATAAATTTATCAAAGGGTTTATTTGGTATGATTGTATATACATAAAAAAATGATATAATACCACATAATTTAATCAAAGGCTGTAATATAACCAATTTAATTGAAATAAGTTCAATTGAACGATAAAAAATCTTGTAAAAAGTCGAATTACCAAAAAAATAGTTACAACTATTGAAAAAACTAAATAAATATAAACACGAATAAGAGAATTTTTTCAAGATATTAAACCATATTAATTACTTATATTATGATAAAAATATATCCATAGTAAATGAATATACCATACAAATAAAACATGGTGCAAAAAAATATTAGTTATCACAGAATCATAAGGGAAACGAAGAGAACCATTGCGGATTTAAAAACATTTGAATAAAATTACCGTATAAGGTATAACATGTAATTGAACTTAAAATGAAATTATTAAAATAAAATTCATCATATTATATATCAATGAAGAATTATATTCACCATAGAACTATTATTTTGTGTATAAAACCAAACATATCTCAGAGAGAGGAATCTGAGATGAAAATTCCATACACTGGTCATGGTCTATTTTCACAAAATCTAAATGACCAAAATAATTATGTTATGTGAATTAAATAAAAAACCTTAAACTATATTTATAAAAATAACCATTTTAAATATGATCTATAGTCATTATACGTATAAAATAGTTATTCCAATTTTTAACACCGGGTGTATGTAATCAATATCATTATGAACAGGTTTTCTAAACTCTATGTTTTGTCTATTTATTTTCCAAATTGAATCACTATAAGATCATCTTTATAACTGGAATTTATTTTCCATGATATATTATAAATCTATTATTTCATTTCATTTTAGTTTTGGTTTTAAAACATAATGATGAAATCAATGATGAACACATGTCCATGAATCAAAACAAAAAAATGTATTTTTTTAATTAATGAGTTAAATGTTGAAACAATGTTAACAGAAAACCAAAAAAATTATATATTTACATAATTTTTTATCAAGAAAATTTCTAACAGTCATACATAATATAAATGATTAGTATTTTCTCAATCACGTGGTTAAATTAACACAAAGACGGACCTTCATGTTTAATGGATGTTTATGTGATGGTTTAGTTGTAATATAATTATAATAGAATCAAAATAATATTATTGAATTAATATTTGTGTGATATATCATATTTTTTAAAATATATAAATAAAATATAATTTATAGAAATTCATTATGAAGGAACAAGGGTCCATTTTTCATTTAGTTTTATCATTATAAAAACTAAAATAACGATAATAGTTTATTAATAATATCATTAATAGGTTCGATAATTTTTATAACATAACCTTAATTATGTCATAAAAATTATATTTCCTCATTATATTATTATAGTAACCATAAAATACAGGAGATGATGAAAAATGAATTTAACTTCATGTGGGGGTTGTAGACTGTGCATACACATGCATTATGATTTGATTTTTCATAATGGATGTTATTATAAGTAAAAAATGATAATATTGTAAACTTATTAACATTAAATTATATAAAAGATATTAATACCCTTATATTATTATGTATAAAATATATTCTGGTGATAATAATTAATAACCAAATCTATGTAGTTGATAATAGTAAAATTAGGTACTTGAATTTTTCTTTAAATTTTCCTGGGAAGTGAAGGCCTTATGATAAATAATAGTGTCCAAAAAATTTAAAATTTGGAGAGGGATATATCATTAGAGAATTGTTATATTTTTAATTCTATATTCTAAGATAATGTGAGTATTTAATTTGATGAATTGTAAACTATTATAAGTGAAGAGAAGTGAAATTTTGGAAGCACCATAAAGACCTTCAATATTGTGATACTAATATTAAAAGGTAAAAGGATCAAAAATAGAAACAACATGTAGTGAATGAGAGTGTGATTCTAAAATCTATTGAATCAATCATTTGGGATACAACATAAAGTGTTTTATTTACCTTTATTGCATCATTCCAACTATGACACCAATTACATTTTACCAGGGAAATTATGTTCTAACCTTAGTAATTAATATTAATGTGAAAATTAACATTAGGAATTTTTATAATTTTAAACTTATGATGTTAAAATTGGTAAATAATTTTATCTAATAACATTTATAAATTTTTGTAATGATAATATTAATATTAGTGCATACACCAAACAAAAACGTATTTTATAAAAAGTATATTTATAAGCTAAAATTTCTGTATAAGACACAGTTATTAATATAATCAATTCAACAGAAAAATTTGTTTTGATTTTTTTAAAATAAAATCTTGTAGGATATATGATTAAATATAAAATTGAATCTCACCAAAAAAAATACTTCATTCAACGAAAGTATAAATATATTTTTTATTATGGTAACATTTTACATTTATTATAAAAATGTTTGACATAGGTTTTATATTTTCAATTAATATTTCCAAATAAAAAATGGGGTCACATTTATTAATATTTTACCTCTTTAAATGGTTTTTTTCAATTCATGGATCTTCCTACATAATGATAAAACCATAAAAATTATGAATTTTACAAAAAACCTATTTTTGACTTAAAATAATTCTTTTTTTGGAAAAAACCCAAAATATCATAATAAGGTAATATTTTTTTATAAATAAAAAATCCAAGATAATTTTTTATAATGAAAAATCAAAAACATTAAAAATATATTTTTGAATAACATCATAAAATAAAATGAAATAATTTTTAATTTGAAAATAAAATTCTCATATAAAATTGTAATTCTTGTTTTTTGATATCATTACCGATTAAGTTGGTGTAAAAATGTTATTAGGAATAAAATAATTTAGTTTCATTAATTAAATTTTTCATTAAATAGATATGAAAATCGATGAAGGGATTATTTTTAAAAAATTAAAAACTAAAAAATAAATGATCTTATTAGTCAATTTTGGTCAACTAATTAATTTTGATTCATATTAAAAGTATAACATATTTTAATTATAAATATAGTCATTAAATTATATATTCCTATTAATTCCAACTAATCAAATGAATGGGTTATAATGTTCATACATAATCACTTATATTTAATTTAAATATTTCATTGTTTTTTATGTTCGGTGTTGCGTGTAGAAAATAAAGTTAAAAAAACGACTTCTTTAATGGTAATTGTATATTAATATTATGGTGTGAAATAGAATAACCCTTAAATAAATTAAATCGTGGGAATTTTCCTTACAAAAATTGAGTAATTTCTATTGGGAACACAGAATTAGACAAACACCTCTATATGATCATAATTATATTTAGGACATGGAATGAGATTTTTCATTATGAAAAAAATTATTATATGTGATATATAAATATTTATAACCCATTATTAATTAAACATTGATTTATATAGATCTACGAGGAATAAATTTTTGAATAACCTTGAAATATATTTAAATGGTTATCATAAAACTAAGGGGTTTTATAACTCAATATATAGTATTTAGTGAAACATTACATGACATTGGACACTAGAAAATATATAATGTATATTTAAAATATATTAAATTATAATTAGTATCATATGAATCTCTATGTTTGAGTGGATTATGGTTACAATATCCATCTTATCCTTATGATTGGGACATTAGGAAACATCATGCCAAACTCATTTATAATTGATGTAATGTATTTCAGTCGATTATATTTTCCAATATTCTTGGGAATCTTATTACATTCGTCTCCACAATAATATAATTTTCCCACACTATTAAGTAAAATAACCTCATTTCATACCACATTTTTGACTTATATGAAATTTAATCTTCATTACATTGACATTATTTTCATAAAAAATTATATGATATTTAATTCTTCTATACTTTTTTGTTTGGGATTCAAACAATGTTAAATTTTTTAATTATAATTCTTGATAGTTGGTTTGGTATAATTACAATATTTTACACTCCAAACCAAATCTGATTAGGTTTTTCACTACAAGAGTTTCCATATTTTCCATGCATTCATTATTAAATTGGTTCGTTCGAGTATTATCCATTGCTAAAACCAAACATGTTAACATGAATTATGATCATTATATGAAAATTATAAAAAATAACCACATGAAAATTTATCCTCAAGATGTATCACTTTATTACACTATCATGTTAACCAATAGTTTATATGAATTGTATCAGAATCAGTTAAACCTATATCACTATTAGATTAACATATACTATTATTATTTTAAACTTTGTTAATTTGAGTTGGGATTTATCATATGTTCTAACCTAATCCTACAAATTATGATCTAAAATTACCATGATATTTCTAAAAAATTTGAAAACTAAAAATTATGGTAATATATATCTCCTCAAGAATTTACAAATAAATTTAATATCGAATGAATGAAACACTAAGACTCTATGAAACAAAACTTTGTTATTACCTATCCAATGAAAATATTTTTTCTCTTCTGAGATATTTATTTTTAACAGAGGAAATACACCATTTCGATCGGTAAGATATTTAGATTCTAATAGGATCAACATACAGGTTTAGGTGAATAGTAAATTGACCCTTATAAATATTAATAAAACTTATTGAATTGAAATATGAACCTTATTAATAGTAAACTCCCACATGTAAGCTTAAATAAAATTTAGGCACCTTATAAATGAGAGTGAATATTTTCAAAAATTAATAATTAAGTGTTCGTATTTTTTGAGAAATAAATATCTAATTAAAATTTTAAATTAGTAAATTTAATTCAAATAAAATTAATTTTCATATTATTTTTTCATAAAACAATATATTTTTTTTATAGTATTTTAGGATAATTTTATGCAAACTCATTTAATATTTAAAATTATTAAAAAATCATTTTTAAATTTGAAATCTATATTTTTTATTGTTAATAATGATTTTATTTAAAAATTAAATTTCAAATATTTATTAAACTATTTCGAGAAAATGGATTCCATTTTTTAATTCTACAGATCAGAAAAAAGTTGAGGATACTTTTTTGGATTTTTATGAAATACTAGAATTCATGGTGGAAAGTAAAAAATCGTAATTTATGATATAAATACAATATAAGAAAAATACCCCATTACTCACAAAATGGAGGATATAACCACATTTGGTTAGAACTCACATGAACTTATTACTATTTTTTACAATAGTCAATAAAATTTCTTATCTTGATAAAAACAACCAAATATTGAATAAGATATTCAACCATCACTCATCTCCAATAGTAGAAAAGCTACCCCTCACTCCCTCGTCTCATTACTCATATAAGCATTTATTCTTCTAAAATTTCTTCCCAAATACATTTCCATTGTCCCTCCCCACGTCCATGATCCCATGTAATTTACAAAAGGCAACAACCCTTTCCCGTAAGAAGGTTCTCAAGGAAGTTATTTCAAGAGGTAAATAGTCTTCTTTTTCATTTAATTTCATTTCAATTTAACCTTTTTTTCCTATTATATCCTAACCTCATCTATAAAATTGATTATGATATCTCCAGTATCATATATATACTATAATAATATCATGTTACTGTAATAACCATTACTAATCTCATTACTCTCTTTATTTTATTAGATAAATGAAATCATCATCTGAGAGATGCTTATTTACAACCTTTGTGGAAAACAAAGCATTGTTCATCAAATTCGTCATTAAATATATTTAAAAATAAGTTTTAATGGTTGAGAACGATTGTAATGTTTATAATATAACAATTTTTATTTATTTATTTAACATATTTATTTAATACTAAGTTATAAAATAGCATGAGTTCATTATGATTAATAGTCGTTGTAATAATCTAAACGATTATCACTAAATTTGTTATTAAATAACTCATTCCCATTATATGTAACCAAATTATATATATATAAAAAAATATTTAAAATTTTATATTACCATTAACAACATGAAATTAAAATTATGTAGAATTATTAAAATTTTAAAAGATATCCATAACATATAATTAAGAGAACTGTTCATCAAATCAAGGAAACAAGCACTTCAGAATGATGAAATTCGATCATATAACATATCAATAAGGCCATAAATGAACATAATAAAAGTATAATGAATCAAATGAATTTCTATATGTTTTTTAATTAATTAATTAGTTGAGTTTATTTTGTTTTCCACAAAGTTAATGTCATGTGAAGAACACATTCGGACAGAAGGTATGGATTCTCTACCTAAACCTACATTTTCTTCTCAGTTACTCTTATAGTCTACTTACCTTAATGAAATAATTAATTGTTCTTATATAATCCTTATAAATTTTGTTTTAATGTTCTGTATATGTGTACCCATTATAATTCTTATTTATTTTATGGGTATTTATATGTTTTAAATGATCTCTCAAAAATCCCCCCGATAAACAAGCTCGTTTCAGAGGATCATCTCGAAATATGTCCTATATTCAAATGAACTCCATATTATTTTTTATCCACATTTATTTTTATAAAATAAATAATTTTATTGTTAATAAACAAAAATAATTCACAACTAGTTTTATGCAAAGGTTTTTTCCAAAAGAACACGTCATTTCAAAGTACAAGAGTATTAATCTTAAGAATTACTCGATGATTTCATACATGTATTTTCATCTATTTAATCACACTTGTTGATTATTATCTTTAATTGATATTAATATTTTCTAACATCATCTATCTTATTTTATTTAATTGTTTATTATTAGTGTGACTATGGATGTGCTATCTTGATACCATTCACCATATTACTCTAAATGGTTAGTGTTCACAACTAATGATTGGGGAATGTTTTTTACATTTCATATGTCAGTTTCAATATGAATGTATATATTGTTTATGTTTAAATCCATTAATATTAAGAATGAATTTTTCATATGACGTGATGGGTGGGGCCTGCTATATCCCCTCGATGCATCAGTATGTCTCAAGAGATAGACTAGTTTGGGTTTTTATCTATTTATATTTGGTCTTCACCCAATGCCTTGACAGAATGATTATTATATCCAGAATTATGCATTAACTCATTATAAAACTATATATTCATAGTCCATGTGATTATTATAATTTTATCAAATCTGTTTTCATGTTTTATGATATTTTTTAATCAATTTTTATTCCTTTCATATTAGGCTCTTGTTTATTTTTGATAGCATGTGTTCTTAGTCATTCATCATGCCTAGTCTTTATTTTTATGATTACTTCCACTGTATTATTTAACCTTATTGAAAAATTGAGATCAGATATATCTTATTTTTTTATTTTCTCTATATTTGAAGAAAAATATTATAAATGAATTGTAGGGATAATATAGGAGTTGTGTGAGCTACTAATCGATCTTCTATATTTTATTTCATATCATGTTGAAATGTTGGACTTATGTATATAAATTGTTTCCCCAAAATAATAAACTAAAAAGTCCTTCATGATACAAACATTCATTAATTCATTCCAATTTAAAAAAATAATGCACCAGCTCTAGGAAACTATTTTTTGGGCATTATAGATGGTATCAAGAAATGTTTTTTAGAATACTTGGAACTAGATTTTGAAATTGTAGACCAGGGAACAAAAACCTAAGATATAATTTGGGGATAAACATAAAAAACATCCTATAACTTTGGTAAGGAAGAGATTATGTGGATCTTACAAGAAAATACATCTTTTTATGGATACTACAAGTGGACGTAGTTCTGGAACATATGTAACTAAGAGTAACAACTCCAAGAAGGAATTTTAGGCTTGACATAGGGTAACCTAGTATAAAGCAACAAGCTATACATTGAAAATGGTTTGAAAATCCCATTCGATATTATTAGGATAATATAAACCTTCTTTGCATGCTGTTATAAAGTATCTAAAAGTATATTTTACCCAATGAAATCTTGTTTATGTTTATAGGATTAGATATTCATAGGATCTTGATTTATTTTATGTATTATTCGAGTTGATTTGATGAAATATTTTTCGTAATCTAACATAATATATTCCATCATTTAGAAATAGAACCTATTGGAAGGAATGGAAACCACATGAACATGCATATTCCATGTAGAAAGTTTCCACCAATAAAATATAATGATGTTTGTTCTAAAGCTACTACTATTGATGAGAAACTTATAACTATAATAGAATAGATGACTCAGGTTATGAACAATAACCTTACTTATATGGTTCTCTCTAAACCTCAAAGTAGAGGAGTAATTTTATAACACTTTATGTGACAATAGTCTCCAACATTTAATGGGACTAAAAACACATTCACAATAGAGATGTGGATAACTTCCTTAGATAATATAATTAATGCTTTTTGATGTCATGAATGTGAGAAGGATGTCATGGAAATTTTTAGTTTATTGTGAGAAGTTGATCCACGGTAGTCACTAATTCAAAACACAATGGATAAGGAAGAGATTGAATATATGAAATGGTGGGAACTTCAGAAAATATTCTTAGAATAATTTCATTTTGGACAATGACTGGATATAGAAGGATAGTTTCTAAATCAAAAGAAAAAACAGGATGTGAATGTTGAAAAGTATGAACTTAACTTCACAATATTATCATGGAATTCCACAAACAACATATGTAATCCCAAAATAAATATTGATGGATTATTTGATGGTTTAAAACCATTCCTTTGAAGCACACTAGTCCCTAAAAGATTCTCATCATATAATGATATAGTCTCTTACGTTATCAAGACAGAAGCATAATTATATCATCCTTATGAGTTTAATGATGTGAAATAGAATAAGATATATTTTGAACACTCTATAATTGAAAATAAGGAAAAGAGGAAGAATGTAATAATTGAATTTCAATCCTATGATAAATTTTGGACGAAACCCCACTATACTCTCCTGAAGGGTATGGGTGTTTGTTACAAGTGTGGAGGAAAATACACCAATATCGTGATTATAAGGGAAAGAAAGATTCCAACAATGTTCAATGCTATAATTAAAATGATATGGTAAATTATGGAAATGATTTTCCAAACCATCAAGGAAAAATTCACCAGAGATACTAAGGAAGAAAGGCTAAGATTATGTGATCAAAACTACTGAGTTTGAAGTTCCGTATGATGTGTTGGAAGGAAAAATAATAATTTTCTCAACATTATCAAATGATTTATTTGATTTTGGATAATCAAATTCTACTATATATTCCTAGTTTTTCATGAAAATTAGACATATCAAATTATATTTAATAAAGGAGTTGATTGTAAAAACTCATTTGTGTAGTATCATAGTAAAAAAGATGTGTCAATTAGTGCCTCGTATGACACATAAAAATGCTTAAGTTTCTGATATTATTACCATAAATATGAATGAGATTTATATAATCCTCAATATGTATTGGATTTCAAATAATTATGCTAAAAACTATTATAAGAAGTATAAGGTATCAATTTTTAAGAATGATGTAGAATCCCTTATCATTAGAGGAGAAACATCATCATCTAATTCTAATCTCGATCCACACCAGTAGCCCTACTGAATGAAAATATTAGGGGAGGAAAAGAAATCAATATCTATGAGTGAGTAAAATAATCTTCAAATTGAGTATGTATATATGGTAAAATAATATGTTGATGTGTTTCTAGAGGATTTACCTTCGAATACTTCATAGTAGGATGTTGAGTTCACTATTAACTGAATTACCAGCTCAAGACCTATATCATAGAACAACTTTAGAATGACCAATGTGGAGTTACTAGAACTAATGAAAAAAGTTTTGTAATTTAGTGATAAATGATTTAATCTCCCTAGTGTTTCTCCATTTGGAGCCCCGGTTCTTTTCGTCAATAATAAGGGTGGATCTATGAGGTTGTTCATTGACTACATGGAGATCAATAAAATTATGATAAAGAACAAGTATCCACTTCCTCACATTGATGATTTATTTGATCATCTTCAAAAATCCCTATATTTTTCAAAGACTGTCCTTCGTTCAGGATATCATCTGTTTCATGTGAAGAAGAAAGATAATCCAAAATGGCATTTTGAGCCATGTATGGTAATTATGAGTTTATAGAAACACCTTTTTTAATGACTAATGTAACCTCTATTTTCATGGATCTAATGAATTGTTTTATCAAGGAGTTTATTTATGTATTTTTTGTGGTATTTATTGATGATATAATGGTATGATACAAAATATACGAAAATCCTGAGTATCAATTTCATATTATTCTGATGTCTCTTATAAAATAACAAATTATGTGTGATGTTTAGTACGTGTGAATACTGGATTCGAGTAGGGTATACACACCGTGTTTCAAAGTCGTGTACCTCATCCCATGTATGTGTACTTCCTAGAATACACAATATGCTTCGTGGAGGGTCCAACACACCGTGTGACACCTATCAGTCCCCCGAAACCCAAGCCACCGCTGTCAATAACGCACAACTTGTTCTTCAGAATTACACAACGTGTAATCTAGAATTTTCCAGAATCACTAACCTGCGTTTCTGATCCTCGGTGATGATCCGATCATTAATCCAGCAGTCCGATCACAATGAAACTCTAGAGTTTAGGTTGCCTTCACATCACGAAGTCTATTCCATTAGTTTCATCCCTCTGATCAGCTCCTAAAATGTGTTTCGATCATCTATTCGAAGAACGCTCGATGAACATGTACTCCCAAAAAACATTGATTAGTTTTCTACCACTACCATCACACCACTTCTAGGTTGCTATGATTTCTGATAACGAATTTTGGATCGCTGAGTCATAAAATTGATGCACAACGATCCATTGTTCATCACCCCATGACGAACATGAATAAAAGTGGAAAAAATACCACATGCGAAAAAGGAGAAATGAACCCACTTCATCGTTCGACATGATGTTGATCATATCCTTTTAGAAGTATTAAATAGGGAGAATAAAAATGATAATCGATCAATTATCACAATTGTAATTCCCGAATTAGTCCACGAACCAAACGAAAAATAACACCATCCTGTATGAATTCATGCTCCTTGGATCAACATGTTCATTTTTTATCTGCATTCATCATTTAAACCCAAAAATTAGGGAAAGAGGAAAGGAAATAACAAACCACTACCTCGATCTGATTGTAGAACGATTGTGGCATCGCGTTCATTGGCGAGTATCATTGGATCTGAAATGCATCATCGTCGTCCGCCAACAGGTTCCCCTCCAAGGCTCCTAGAGTATTTCAGGGGGAATCTCTAGGGTTTTGAGCGATACCCCATGCTCCTTATTATTTTAATAAAATAAGTGTCAGCATTATGGAAAAATTTTAAAACAAAATAAATTATTAATTTATTTTATTTCTTCTAAAATGTTTCCATTAAAAAGCCCAAATGTTAACTTTTTCAGCCGACCCGTGTCAACCAATGTTAGTCCTTTCCTACAGTAAAATAATTGTTCTGAATTCAATGGTGCCCTTGGATTTCTGATTTAAAAACTTGTTTAAATGTTATTCCACATTTTAGGAAAATCCCCTCATGCACTCTATTTATAAAAACATAATTTATCTCAAACTTTTATTTCAGGATCTCCGGGCCTCAGAATTGCATGCCGTTAGAATGCCTAGTCTCATAATAATTCCATATAATATTTTAAAATAATACTAGGAAAATATGAGACATTGAAGATATGTATAAATTTGGACAGAAATAATTTTTCATAGATTAGGGATGGTGTAATATGTTATAAATCACATATGTATTCTTTTCTTGACATTGTGGTTTTCAAATATGATGATTAATGCCCACACTATGCATCTGGTTTTTGTCAATAGAGAGAAATAGAAATAAATGGATTAATGATTAATGTGAGGGAAGTATTTTTATTGAGATGTCACGTGGGATTATAACTATATTGAAAGATGTTGTAAACATGACTAATCAGTTTCCATGGAACTTGAATAACTATGTATACATTAATCAACTATTGAAATGAAAAAGGTAGAGAATGAATAAGTTTTCTGACAGTTAGAGTAATGGTGACCATAGAAGAAATAAGATTTGGTTTCCTTTTTGTCATGAATTTGGAAAGATTCACCTATGTGAATGTCACATAAGCACAAGACGATGATCTGAATATGTAAATATAAGACACAAATCAAGTGACTATATGAGAAAATATGTAGATTCGTTAATAAATATTATGATAATATTGGCCTTCTTAAGTCATCATCGAAAGATATGGGTTTTATGTGTGGATTAAAAGTTCATTATGAAACTCAATTTCCTAAGAGTAAATCTCCTAAAGAGGATATGTAAGATGGTATATGTAATTGTTATATTTCTTATGATGATTAGACTACAGTAAAAATGTAAAAGGAAAAAAGTATTGTTTAATAGGACGAGGTAGCCTTGAAAATGACATAAAATGGATGTGGAATAATATAGGTTTTTATGTATTTGGATTCGTGTATTATGTTATATAAAACGTTTAATATATAAGGAATGATCAATTTATGTTTCTCACAATGGACACAAGAGAACAAATTGAATGGTTCAGATGGAATATAAAACTTATATAAATACCTGGTGATGTCAATAGAAAACACATGATTCATATAAAGATAATCCTTAAATTGATCATTATGTTATAATAATGTTGTTTGGATAAATATATGTTGGATATGAATAAGTAAATTGGATGGTACTGATTACCCTGAAACTAATTAGGGATATGTTCACAAGTACTTCATGCTATCATGGAAGGTGTTTACAACTTCATGGATTTATAGAATATATCTTGTAATATGTTGAATAAGGAAGCATGAATGTTCTCCAAAAACTACTTATTGTAATTCTGATTGTTATAGTGTTCCAAGAGAACATACCACGAGGGTATTCACATGTTTTAAATATGAAAACCAATATCTACATTGTGATATATAGTGGTTAAATGTTATGATGATTTATTGAAATTCCTTCTAATGTTTTGGATTTTTATATTTCAGATTTGTTATAAGGATATCCATTCCTAAATTTTTTTATAGAACATTAGAGGAAGTATTTTTTTATATAATTTTTATTGATAACTATAGTGAAAATACTATTTATAGATTACGAATATTTCATGTATGTCAATATATTTTGAAAATTATATTACTGTGGTTTTAGAAAAGGTCATCATGTATGACTGGTGATAACAACTCATGTATAAAATGTTCATCAGACTTGATCACATGACTGAAGGACATTAAGGGTTTCACAACTACCACTTGCCTATGTGATGTCCTCGTTAATGAGTTAATTTTTTTTGTTGAATAAATATTAATGGTGAACAAGTAGAGTAACATTTTATATATAGATTTTAATTTATTAACCATATATTTTTTAAATAGTTATAGGTAAATATTTATAGATTTCATACTTTTATGGGCCTTAATATCTGCTAAAAGTGTATTTTAGTGCTTTAGGCATCAGTGTTAATTTTTGGACATCCATTTCATGATGTAATTTTAGAATTAGAAGTTGTTAAAATCACAACCAAATAAAGAAATTTTATTTATGGGAATATATTATGTAATTATACATACTTATAATCTTGGTTAACAAAATAGTTAATCAAAGATAAGATAAGTATGAAAAAAACTATTGGCCAAATGCCGTACTTTTTGTTGAATTGATGAAATTCTAAATCAACACAGATTTTTGAATTTGCGGCCCTTAATTTTTTTTGATCATTCACTTGTTTGTGATTAATGACCTCAATCACTCTTTATAAACATTTACAAAATTACCCAATATTAAATATTCAATCCCAACCTATGTTGTCATATGTGGAATCCTGGTTATATGATAATTTGGGTAATAGTGATTGTTCCAACTTTTTGTTTTAAAGGAATGTTTTAATATACATTTTTACAATGTGGGATTCTAGGAATGAAACATTCAATTAATAAACCATTGATAACCCATATTAATTTTAAATAGAAATTTATTTTAAGGGGTATAGAGTGTAACACCCAAAAATTTTGTGAATTATTATTATTGAATTAATTTAAACTTTGAGATATTTTTTCATTTCACAAAACAATAAAAATAGATTATTTTATATTAAATCACTGTGTTTGGATCGAGTTGTATGCAAAAACAAGTAAATTTTAACTACACAAAACATAAACTTTTGGTTTTCTATATATAGAACACCTAGGTTATCAACTGTTACACATAACAATGAATTTACTCAATGGTTTGTGTAACATGAAAGATAGTGTTTTACAAAACTGTAGTATATCATTTAAATGATATTATTTTATATAATAAATATAAACTAGGGATTAAATTAGTGGTTATGCATATTATTAACTAATTAAAGAAAATACATGGTTTAAAAAATAATAATATGAATTCATATATTTAAAATTAATTACAAATTAATATGAAAACTGATTGAATATAAAGGGAAATATTATTTTTTATGGGCACAAATCTATTTTACACAAAAAAAATAAGGTATTTATAATTTATTATTGATATTATTTTAAAATATATTTTATATATTGAATCAAATATTTCTGATATTCATCCAATAGATTTGATATACAAAATATAACAACTAACCCAAGTTAATGTTTAAAACCTATATTATTATAATCTTTGTTTCACAACCATTTAAATGAGGAACCATGATAAATCTTATTTTGTGATCATTTATATATTTAATATTTCCAAATAAAAATTATATTTTTAAGAGGAACAAAAAATTATCATACAATTTTTTGCTGTTTTTCTGTATGGTTTCATTTTTAATGAAGATTTAAAAATAATGGATTTTAATTCAGAACTGTTTTTTCATCTAAATTATTTATAAGGATAAGTTCTATTCTAAATAGGAATCAAAGTTTAATAGGTTAATTATTAATCAATTAACACAATTTAGTTCATTTTAATCAATTTCAATTTGTTGTTGATTATAAAGAAATATAAAACATTTGAACATTTTTACATTAAAGTACTACTTTTTAACAAAAATATTAGTTAATGTAATTAAAATTAATTACATCAATTAATCTAAATGTAAGATTAACTATAGACTAAATCATAAATATATCACTAAAAAAACATTGAAACTTGGACAAAACTCATTTTTGGTCTATTATTCGGCCATAAACCTTCTATTATTTATATATTTTCTTTTTTATTATTTTTTAGGTAAAAACATGGGTTCACCAAACTAGTTTTCAAAAATTTCATTTTTGTCTTTCTCCCTTCCCTATAAAAGGCCACCACCCCTCATTCTTCATTAATCCTATCAAACTAAATAGGTTCATACTATATATTTCCAATACACCTAGAACATCTATTAATTCCTCCTACAATCCTCTCCTTGGGTAGAGATCAATCCAAGCATTTCTTTTGGAAGAAACCAGAAGAAGTTGCCCGATTAAGAGGCAACGACGTCTCGTAAGCTCCATTATTTTATATCCATTATCCACCCCTCCACTATCTTTATTCCATGATACAATAAATAAAATATTATTTTAAATATACTATTATTTTTCTATAATACGTGTTTATCTACACTTATACACATCTCCATCTAATGGGTAACAAACATAATATTTACCTGTACGCCGAACTAATGCCTCACTAAATGGGGATTTTTAATTTTCAATTACTGCCAATCATGGTGTAAATTTTGATGGACACACTATTTATTAATGTTATATATTATATTTATTATGTATTTAAACATTTATAATTATTTAAAAAAATAAATCTTTACACTTTCCATTTTGTCTTAAAATGATAATTTTATTTTGGGATGTGTGGTCTACCGCCCTAACAATGTGATATGATTGATTCATACAATACATGGAATGCATTAAAGATAGATTTAGTGAGTATACATGATATATAATATATTATAAATCTTATTAAATAATGATATACTTATACATATGTATACATATATTCCTTTTACATTCTTTTCATCAACATGACAGCGGAACAGAAAATAGTGTTTATGCATACATAATACTTACGGTCTCCATGAACAAGGAATTCTATTCCATACTTCTATATCATATGGATTATTATAATAAATATATACATAAATAAAATATCTTTAAACCATTGTTTACATTATGAAAATCATGATATAAATATAAGTACAAGTGATATTACAAATTATGACACATTCGATAAAAAAGCAGATATTACTCTAAGTGAAACCTTAAGATAGAATTGTTAAAAAGTGGGTAATATAATTCCATAATAAAAAATATATTTTATTTTAAATAAAAATATAATTATGTAATATATTTATAATAAATTTTTCTTTATCATATAATTGGTTTGAATGAGTAAGATGAATGTCAAGACCCATGGTAAGGGAATTTCATCTCACTTTTTATTTCAATGAGATAAAATATTTATTCGCCACTAATTACACTCATGTTATGTGTATAAGAAAAATTAATGCATTATTTGATATTTGAAATTAAATTTATGTGCATTTAAATATCCATTTCATTATACTTATTTCATGGGTACTATGTATTAAAAACATAAAAAATTAGTAAAAACTTTTTTATTTCAGTTTTCCATTATTGAGGCACATTCCATGTTATGCACCTATATTTTTTCATGCAGTTTATATATTACCTTTTAAATGTTCTAGTATTAATTATATTATTTTCATGAAATTTTAATATTCATGTAATTCTATTTTATACATGGAGTGTATGGTTGGAAGTTACTAAGTTGTATGATTTTATTGAAACAATATAATCACTTACCGTGACAATAAATTATCATGATAAAAGTGATGAAATATTATTATCCATATCTAGAGAACATTAATGAATTTTCCTATCATATATCTAATAATCTTATATTCATGTATTTTCACCAATATTCCACTTTTTTGTATATAAGATAAAAAGAATGTGTTTTTACCAATGTATGAATTTACCTCTCTCTTTGGTTGGATATCTGTGAAAATGTATTCTAGAAATGTTCTCCATGAATATGAAACTATTATCCAATAATACAATGAAATGAATTTCATCATTTTTTGTATTTATAATTTTTTAAAAAAGAATATTGTAGATGCATTATGAAGAAGGCATTTCTCTACCCTTTTTATCATTAAAAGGGTTTGTCCTTTTTACATCATACTACAAGTATAGATTTACCCACCATCATTTATGTGAAGCTACTATTTCACATTTCAAAGGTAAATTTTTAAGGAAGTGTTTTAGTAGTATTACAAAAAATTCTATTTTTAAAACCATTTGAGGATTTTATATAATTTTTCAAGGAATATTGTTTTAAATAAAATTAATCCTTAGTTATTTGATTTCAAAGTATTTTTAAAGAAATGGATTACAAAACATTTTTAATATTTATTTATAAGTTTCCTACATGTTTTAATTTAAATTGGTTTTTAATGTTTTGAAGCTTATTTTGTATGATTTTATGGAAAACGGATTTTAGAAAATTTTGAACCATCAATTTCATGTTTTCAAGAAATAAGGTTTTCAAAATGATTTCTAGCCTTAATCCTATGTTTTCAATGTATATTCAAATAAAATGTATTTCAAAAGGATTTATTCATTAAAAAACAATTTAAAAAAATTATATTTTTCCACAATATATTTCTGTCAAAATGTATTTCAATTTTATTTTCCATATAATATGACATCTATTGTTGTTAATAATGCCATTCTAGGAAATTATCTAAAGCATCCATTCACATAATTTATATAATTGTTTATTTTTTTATAAAATATTAATTAAAACACATATTTCACTTCCATATGTTATATGTTTTTGAAACCCACATATATTCATGGGTTATTACCTAATGAAATTACTGTGAATCTTATCTATTTTTCATAGGTTATGATGTGATGAAATGTTAATGATAACCATTTCATTTCATGGGTTATGATTTGATGTTTATAAAAACCATCTATATTCATGGTTTATTATATGATGATTGTTTTTTTGGCATAATAAATTTTGGTTTTATAATGTGTAGGTTTTGACTAACATTTCCCTCCTATTAATTGGGTATAGATTTTTATCTCATGAGATAGACATGGTTGGAATGAGAAATGAACTCAATTCAGTATTATTGGGTATGCATGGGAAATTAAAATGGTTTTTTTTACAAGGATGTATTGAGAAATGAACATGATTCATTCTTATAGGGCTAGAAAATGAAAGGAACTCAGTTTAGTATTTCAGGGCTGGAATGTGAAATGAAATCAATTCAGTATTAATGTCCTGGAACATGGAGTGAAATTTCTTCAGTAATACGTGGTTGGAATGGGGTGTGTACCCAATTCATGAAAGGATTTTCCACTAATGTGATCTCAATAACAATACCCTGACTACTATGGAGATTATTATATATTGTTAAGTGTCGTCCATAACTCCACATTTTATTCTTAGGTTACACTTTCATGGACTATATCAGTTATTTCCTTACGATACATGTATTATTAACTAAAAATGATAACTATGATCACTAATATGTATGGTATGATTTTCAAATGTTATTATTCAGTTCTTATACCCTTATGCTCTTGAGTATTCTTATATATACCCATTATTTACCATTACTATGGATTTTACATAAACCCTTTTTATATTTCCGTCACCATTTTATGAGGATATGTATTATGTTTCATGTGAATAAAAAGGGATATAGTCAATAAGAACCTAGAGGGAGACAATATATCTCATTTATATATTAGTGTTTATGATTCAAAGTTTCCAAAGACACTTGACTATTATAGTCTGTGGGCATTTATTTTTTAAACATACCAAATATTTATCTAAAATGATTTAATATCCACATATGTTAATAATGGGTCTCTATAATATTGTCTTGTGATAGATATTCAACAAATATATATTTATTATACAGGATTTTGGTACGAGTATGATGAAATTTAAGATGTAATGAAAGGGAATTTCATCTAACCTTTTATTTTTATGAGATACATGTATTATTCAGAACTCGTTTATTTTTCTACGGTGTGTATACTTACAATGGATTTATTCTTACTTAAGTTCATGGGTATTTACATATCCATTTTATGATCTTCTTCTCTTGGGGTTTTGTTTCAATGGTTACCAAATCATTAAATTAATTTCATCTTAATTTGCCTATATTGAGACACAAGCCTTGTTATACACCTATATATTTCAATGAGATTTAAATACTACCATTGACATATTATATCATGAATCTCGTTATTTTAATGTTATTTTAATCTTAACATAAATTTATTCTTTCCATTGTGTTGTGATTCAGGGTTACCAAATTGGTAATGATTTATTGGTATAATCCCATCATTTATTGAGATTATTTGTCATTATGCTACAATTTATGAAATATTATGATCCATCTCTTAAGAACTCTCATTAACTTTAATAACCTTAGGTATTTATGTTATATAAAATTAATGATACCATATTTCTACTCTTTGGTACATAATATGATCAAGAGTGTGTTTTTATGAATGTTCGACTTTAACTAATTTTTCTATTATAAATCTATGTTCCTTCAAAACCAAGTTTTATAAAAGGTTTCCCAAAATATTATTTTATTATCTTATGAAATTTCAATGAAATTTTTATAGAAGTTTTACCTTTTAAATAAATGTTTTTAAGAAGGAATATTCTTCTCATTATTTAGTTGATATACTTTTCTAAATTATTTATAGTCCTAAACAGATGTTCAACCTATATGGATTTTCAATCTATCAGGACCTTCATTCCCTTAAATCATATTTTACAATATAAAAAAGTAGTTTTTTAGGAAATTTTTTCCATGTAGTCTAGAAATTCATTTTTTAAAGTTATTTTCAATGAAAATGGTTTTCTAAAATTGATTTTTCTTAATTTTTTTATATGCATTTCAAAATATTATTTATAATTTATCAATACGTTGTTTGAAAAGAAAATTATTTCAATGATGCTGATGTTTTTTTAATGTTATCAATGTATTTCTAAATAAAATTATTTTCAAGTATTTTACAATATTCTTTTATTTGTATTCAACAAAAATGGTTTTCAAAATGTTTTCAATCATTCTTCATATGTTTTAAAGGAAAATCATTTTCAAAATGTTGTCAATATTCTATTATATGTTTTCAAGGAGAAATGTTTTAAATTTTTTCATGTTTCTTTTTTATGTTTTCATGGAAAAAGGTTTTCAAAATGTTTTCAAAATTTCTTTCCAAATTTTCAAATTATTTTATACGATAATGGTTTTCATAAATTTTTATCATTTATAGATCCTTTTTTAAAATAATAAATCATATTTTCATCATTATATATTTTTAAAAGATATTTCAAAATTATTGTGAATTTAATATGTAATATATTGATGTAACTCATTCTTTTCTAGGAAATGATCAAAATTTTCCATTCATATTATTTCATGTATGGTTTATGTTTTTATAGAATCATGCTTAAGAAACCTGTTTCTATTTCACATTTTATATGTTTATGAAATATTGTTCCTTTCATTGGTTATGTGTTGATGAAATGATTATGAAACCTATATTTTTCCATATTTTCAGATAATATTACATGTTTACAACACCCATTTATTTTAATAGGTATGTTATGATTAATATTTATTTTCCTACAGAACACATATATGATTTCATTATGAGATGGTTGTTGTCACGAACCAGGCTGGGTCTCTATCCGACCCGACGCCCGACCTGGTACGGGACATGGCCAGAAGGGAGTTCCCGATCGCCACGGGCTGGAACAAGTGCCTGTGTATCAAACATTACATGGGAACGATTTACCCAAAATAAAATACATAAGAACAACTAACCAGATAAATAAACTGAAACTGGAAATAGACAACCAAAGGTACCTTTAAACTATGAACATGTTTAAAGTATACAATTTGGACTAATAACTAAAAAGAAAAGACGACAGCGGAAACTAAAGCTCATACTCAAACTTCCCGAGAAAATAGAGTCCACATCGTCACCACTCTGCATGAAAAGACCAACTGCCACCTGAACCACCATAGCTGAGCATGAATTCCCAACCTGGAATGCAGAAGAAAGAGAATCTACACACACCCAAGGGTGTATGTAGGTTGTGAGCTGAAATCCCAGTAGGATTCCACCGAGAAAAGGTTCCATGCATAATTATTAAAAGACAAATACATTTTCAATTTAATAGAATAAAAATAAATAAGTGTTTAAGGAATTTTAATGAAAACAATTATAAAGGGGAAAATTATCTAAAAGGAAAACAACTCAAATTAACTTACACACATGCATGAACACCCACACACGCACACACACACGCACACACACGTACACATGCATAAAAACTTTTCCTGGTAAGCCCAGTGTCACATCGTGTGCCGATGGTGTGCAGAAAGCAAAGGAAGAGCACAATACATGGGAGACACTATAAAGATACTAGCGAGAAGTGGGACCCTAGAACCTCACGTCTCAGTGAACTATATCATACATTCTCGTGCACGAGCCACTGGTAAGGAAACACCTCCTACAATAGTGGTCTCCAGTCACGATCCAATGTTTAGTTAGTGTTGTAAGCCTCAATCCCGCTATGTGTAACTAGGCCGAGGCCACTCCGGTATTACTAGCACACAAGTCTAGTCCACCCACCTAGTAGCCAGGCTACCCCTTTGTGCTCAAGTAATTCCAAGATCATGCCACATGTCATAATAATACACTTAAACCCAATAAGATACTACACACGCCAAGACAACCATTTTCACACACAAAAAACCATTTGAAATAATACACTCACTAAATACATTTTAAAAGAACACTTCACACTATTGACATATTTTAATAAACCATTTAAAATTTTTATAAAACAATAGAAGAAGAGTGCCACACGGTTTTACACACACACAAAAACAGCATAACTATTTGTAAATCCAAAACACATTCCAACATTTCACGCACTCAAATACAATTTAAAGTGTGACCTGCACCACCCAAACAGTTTGATGAAAAACCTTAAACCATATGTAAAACACCGTTGGACAAATCACCTAATTAAATAAACCAAAAATAAAAGTATACAAAATAGTTTAAAAGAAATCACTTGGCTTTACCAACTAAACCTGCACCAAAACACCTTTGTCAACCAGACACACACTACGTTAATACAACCATATATTCCACCCCACTTGAATATATCAATAATCTGACCGCATAAATAAAAAATACACCATCAACTAAATTGATATGAGTATTTAAGTAGAAAGAACACACATAAAATAGACATCATATTAAACAGTTCAAATACATCTTAAACATCAAAGAAAAACAACTTCGTGATACACAAATCAACTAAATGATATAATGAACAAACTAAACTTGAAAATTAATTTATCAAATAATAACATAGTCATGGAACCACCTACCTTAGGTGTTAATGAATCCAACACTCGGTGTGAAACTTCAATTGCTCATCAAATGCACCAGAACCATTTCAAAATGAACATTAAAATAAACAATAAAATTTGGAATTCATTAAAATTGAACCAAAATCAGCATAATTCAAACCTCAAACAACGTGAAACCCTTACCCTCAACTTTACCAAAAAAGATAACCAACTAATTTTAATAGTATGCACTTGCTTCGGAGATACGAGAGGTTTGCTGAAGCATAATGGGGGCTACCGGTGGTGCGTTGTGCCAGAAAATTTGGTTGGAAAGGAGATGTGGCACGGGTTCGAGTGGTGGGAGGCAGCGGGACAAGTCCATCTCGATGCAAGGATGATGCCGACATGGCTCGGTGGTACCTAGTCACTGCGGTTTAAAGGATAAAGGAGGGTGCTAACCGGGAGGGGGCGCGTTAGACCAACCATGACCAAAAAGGGTGCTGCTAGGGGTTTTCGCGCAGGCGGGTCAGAGGCCAAGACAAGGAAAATAGGGGTGGTCATGACAGGGAGGCGGGGAGGTTTAGTGGACAAATATTTGAGCCAAGAGGTAGGGGTGTGGAGCGGCGGGATGGCTGGCAACATGGGGTTCGCATGATGGTAAGGGGAAGCCAACGAGGGAGGTCCCTGGCAGTGTGTCAGGGCACAAGAGAGCGAAGTGTTCCAGGGGGCGCTGTGTGCTGCAAGGGGTGGCCGAAAAGGTTAGAGGTGTGATTTTTGGTAGATGGAATAGCAGGGGTGAAGCCGATCCGGGAAAGGGTGGGTATGTTGTGACACAATGAAGATGGAGGAGCATGAGGTAGGAGTATGCGACGTGAGGCGGAAGGGGCATGACGCGACGGTCTGGAGGGATAGAAAAAAGAAAATCGGCTGGCGAACATGGAAATGGAGTGAGCAGTTCAGAGGACATCGGGGAAAGTGATGAAAGGGGAAGGGGACGACGGGATCTAGAAAAAAACTACACAGCAGCATCCCAAAAAAACCTAAAGCACTAGAAGAAAAAAAATTAAAATAGAAGTAAAACCAAAATAAAACTAATAATATTAATAAACTAAAATTAGAATAATAATGGTAATTGTAATAAAAATAATAAAACTCATTTGATGGTATTAAAATAAAAAAAAATTTATAACAATTTTGATAATACTAATAATAATAATAATATAAGATAGCCATTTTTTCTATCATTAAAATAATTCTTTAAACATTGTTTGATTGTTATTATAATGATTATTTTTTTAAAGCATCGGGAAACTGCGGGGTCACCCTGCGCGGACCATAAAAATTTTAAAAAGAAAGATTATGATGATGATGATAATAAAAATAATAAAATTATCTTCCTTAACACCACTTTTAATTTCAATAATTTATTGATCATTACACTTATTTAATTAATTCAGTACTCGTTCATCGGGCGGGTGGCATGGCGACCCAATCGAGGCCGCCGCGCGGATTCGGTCGCGGTGAGATAGACACAATCAAGGCCATTACAAGATTTTTTAAATAAAAACCTCAAATTTTAAGTCGGGATTAACCCCGCACTACTCGACGTAGAGAAAATTAAAGAAAAACAAATTTAAAGATGACGAGTGTGACAATTCTCCCCAAAATAATGCTTTCTGTCCCCGGAAATCCATAACTACGGTTGAACCCCAAAGAAAAGCCAGTTGCCCCACTAAGGTTCAAAGTGGATCCCCGCAATCAACAAGAGAAAAGAGGAAAAAGCATCGTGCTCAAAAAAAGTTCCTCAAAAAAACATCATGAAATGCGTCAACAGACATTCCGATATATGTCGCCCGCCCCAAAGAGCTAGAACGCCTCCAGTTGACTGATCAAAAAAGGGAACTCTTTCACCCACAGAAACCAACTTCACAATCTGAAACACCTCATGCACTATTAAACAAAAACCATGCCATATTTAAAATAAAAAGCAAGAGATCAATATGGGGAGGCTTGGGTGGACTCCCCGCCATTAAGTATAGGCCGACACCGATTTATTCTAGAGACATTCGTGCGAGACCCATCATGGGTCTCCCCACAAATAGGACTGATATAGGGTAAAAAACATTGAAAATTCTCCAAAGGTGACCAAACACCCCACCACAATGGGCGGGGAGGGAGGGGCCTGACTACTAGGGCTTTAAAAGAATAACCCAAGACGAACCATCATTTCCACATTCCTCGATGAGCATTATTCCAACATTGTGACTGACTTACCCAACATCCTCCCATAAGGAACACTAAAGCGATTGCATCCTATGGGACGCCACCCCCATGACTTTAAGGCACGAGACGAACACGCCTCCACATGGTCATAAAAACCTTATGCAACCAGACGGCTCATTCGAAGCAGAACAACCATAGAAAAAATTTAAACTGACTCTACTTTTAACACTGATGACAGAAATAAGGTCGGGGTCTCATACACTCTCAGGGTTCCTGACCACGCACCAGCTTCACTCCGAGGCCAATGGCTGGATCTTGAATGTTTGAAGCATCTCCTGCCTCATAGTTAGGTATTAAAGACTCCCGAGCGGAGCTTCTCATTTTGGTGCCACACGCAATCATACTACACCCGAGGCAACACCATCAGACACAACACACCATGACATCCAATTGACCATACACAGAACATTCACCAACATATGAGCTGAAATGGTGCATGCGAATCACCCTTTGTCACACTGGATGAGAACATAACACCACAAATCATCACTGAGCACGATCATTGTTTTCAAGAGAATCATTATGCTGAGAAAGACTTTAAACCGCACCTGGAACAACACGTGATTCTTGCAAACGACCATAGCAGCCTCATATGACTGGGTATGCCAAAATAGTGGCCTAACATATACCCTTTTTCTTAAACGAATCCAACGAAGGACTAAATTTTACTTAGAATA
Organism: Viscum album; assembly: GCA_963277665.1. Lineage (NCBI taxonomy): Eukaryota > Viridiplantae > Streptophyta > Magnoliopsida > Santalales > Viscaceae > Viscum > Viscum album. The sequence continues at coordinate 694,908,815 of OY728161.1, forward strand.
GTGGTCAACACCGACCATTCCAAGTAGCTTCCACATTTCCCCATTGGAATATCCTTCACCGTTTCCAAACAAAAAATTCAAATTAATGAGGTAAAACTCTACCCTTGAATATCATAGAGAACTCACAGTGCAAGACGTCACCGAACATGACCCTTGCGGCCGATGAAAATACTACAAATCCCTTCAAGACACTGGTCAACACTAAATATTATGAACCACCTTCACCCTTCCCTGCTAGAATTTATTTCATCACTTTCACGGGGGAACCATAAGATTAAAAGATGTCAAACATCATACCCAAAAACGATGTCGGATCAAAGAAACCAATGCACCTATCAATTTCCCTCACGCCTGTCATCCCATTGTGAGAGGATCCACATAACCAAAAAGAAAAGGGTAAACACTTAGAACTATCACTCAAAAGGGAGTGTCCTCACTTTAATCAACTGAAGGGCTGGCCAACAGCGGATTACCTGTGGCCATGAGTCTACTGCATATTAACGCTTTATGGGGGGGCATGCACTTGTCAAGAAAGAAAACCATGGACCCAACCAAATTTATCCAATGGTCAAGACATACTGCAAGAGAACACTAAATGTGCAAGGGGAACCACCACAAGGGCTTCCCAAAGCACTTTTCCAAATAATTCACTAACTACACGCTTGCATACCAACTTACAAAAAAAGGAATTCAAACTTAGGACACAATTCACTCAGAAAAGAGTCTCGGATCAAAACGCCTCACATATGACATTTTAAAATCACAATGACACACCACACAATCACTGGTTATATAAAAACACCAAATTTTCCTTTAACAAAACATTTTGAAAATATGCAAAGAAAGTGGGTTACAAAAACACCAATGGTGTCCCATGGGCCTCACACATGCATTTTCCTGTGCCACACCGGCACCCACCTCATGTCCATCCATGCACTCATTTGCTCATGCCATTAACCCTTTATTATTCTATATACACTCATGCATGTGGTTTCCCATGAGAACACCAAGGATAAAAACCAAAGCATTCGATTTTTTTCAAAACCAAAACATCCAACACACACTTTTCGATCCCTTCACATCGTTTTATTTTTAAAGCGATTTATTTAAAAACATTTTCGAAGAACAAATCTTTTTTACATAAAAACCAAATTCGCACAATTCCAAAACAAAAAGACGAGAAGCAAAGCAAGAGGAATCTAGGGTCAGCGGGTGATTGGAACATAGGGTTGGCGGCCATACGACGATCATGCCACTGGCCACTGAGGGTATTTTAGAATAGTGTCCCTGGCTCCACATGGCCGGCCAGACCCTGTGAGCCCACTAAGACCACTGACCCTACTCCCTTTTCATTTCCCCAAGACAAGATTAACTGCAAGAACCGAAGACTCAGAAAAACCTCAACTCACGTTGGTAACTCGATTCATTCCACGAGGTTTGCTGGCCAGGCACCTTACTCGTAATAAGAATGTCGAGTTCTGACACCCGTAACATTAGTCTACACGGACTCTATCTCAAAAGAACATGATCCAAGAGAGAAAACCTTTCATATGATGCCATTTTGTCACAATCCATGCCAGGTCGCCATCCAACCCGGCACCCGACCAGGTCCGGGACATGGCCCGAAGGGCGTTCCCGTTCTTACGGGCTGGCATAAGTGCCTGGGTATCAAACATTACATGGGAATGATTTACCCGAAATAAAAGACAAAAGAACAACTAACCATATTAATAAACTGAAACTAGAAATAAGCAACCAATGGTCCCTTTAAACTATGAACAGGTTTAAATTCTACAATTTGAACCAATAACTAAAAAGAAATGATGACAACAGAAACTAAAGCTCATACTCAAACCTCCCGGCAACAGAGAGGCCACATCAGCACCACTCTGCATGAAAACACCATCTACCACCTAAACCACCATCAATGAGCACGAAGTCACAACCTGTAATGTAGAAGAAACAGAATCGACATACACCCAATGGTGTATGTAGGGAGTGTGCTAAAAGCCCAGTAGGATGCCACCGAGAAAAGGTTCCATGAATAATTATTAAAATACAAATACATTTTCAATTTAATAGAATAAAAATAAATAAGTGTTTAATGAATTTTAATGAAAACAATTTTTAAGGGGAGACTTCTCTTAATGGAAAACAACTTAAATAAACTTACACACATGCACACCCACAACCACACACTCACGCACACAAACAGACACACACAAACACGTACACACAAACACACACTTTTCTTGGTAACCCCAACATCACACCGCGTGCTGACGGTGAGCAGAAAGCAAAGAAAGAGAACAATACATGGGAGAGACCCTAAAGATACTAGCGAGAAGTGGGACCCTAGAACCTCACGTCTTGGTGATCCATATCATACATTCCCGTGCACGATCCACTGGTAGGGAAACACCTCCTACCATAGTGGTCTCCAGTCATCATCCAATGTTTAGTTTGTGTTGTAAGTGTCAATCTTGCTAAGTGAAACTAGTCTGAGGCCACTCCTGTATGACTAGCACACTAGTCTATTTTTCCCACCTAGTACAGTACTTAGGCTTCCCGTTTGTTCTCATGTAATTCAACGTTCATGCCACATGTCATAATCATACACTTAAACCCAATAAGATACTACACACGCCAAGACAACCATTTCCACACACAAAAAACCTTTTGAAATAATACACTCACTAAAAACGTTTTCAAAGCACGCTTCGCACTATTGACATAATTTAAGAAACCAATTAAAATGTTTATAAAACAATAGAAGAACAGTGCCACATCGTTTTACAGACCCAAAAGAAACATAACTATTTATAAATCCAAAACACATTCCAACATTGCACGCACTCAAATAAAATTTAATGTTTGACCTGCACCACCCAAACATTTTGATGAAAAACCTTACACCATATGTAAAACACCATTGCACAAATCACCTAATTAAATAAGCCAAAAATAAAAGTATACAAAACAGTTTAAATGAAATCACTTGGCGTTGCCAACTAAACCTGCACCAAAACTTCTTTGTCAACCAGACACACACTAGGTCATGACAAACATATATTCAGCACCACTCGAACAGATCAATAATCTAACCGCAATAATAAAAAAAACACCATCAACAAAATTGAGATGAGTATTTAAGCAGAAATAACACACATAAAATAGACATGCAATTAAATAGTTCAAATGCGTCTCAAACATCAAAGAAAAACAACTTTGCGATACAAAAATCAACTAAATGATATAATAAACAAACTAAACATGAAAATTAATTTATCAAATAATAACATAGGCATGGAACCACCTACCTCAGGTGACAATGACTCCAACAATCAGTGCGAAACTTCAATTTCTCATCAAATGCACCACAAATATTTCAAAATTAACCTTAAAATAATAATGAAATTGGGAAATGCATTAAAATTGAACCAAAATTAGCACAATTTAGACCTAAAACAATGTGAAAACCTTACCCTCAACTTTACCAAAAATGATAACCAACAAATTTTAATAGGACGCACTTGCTGCAGAGATATGAGAGGCTTACCGAAGCATAATGGGAGCATCTGGTGGTGCGTTGTGCTGAAAAACTTGTTTGGAAAGGAGATGCGGCACAAGTTCAAGTGGTGGGAGGCAACAGGACAAGTCCAGCTCGATGTAAGGAGGATGCCAACGTAGCTTGGTGGTAGCTGGTCACTGCGGTCGAAATGAGAATGGGGGTGCTAACTGGGAGGGGGCGCACCGAACCAACCACAACCAAAAAGGGTGGTTCCAAGGGTTTTTGCGCCGGTAGGTCGGAGGCCAAGACAGGGAAAATAGGGGGGTCACGATGGAGATCTAGGGAGGTTTAGCGGTCATATCTGTTGGCCAGGAGGTCGGGGTGTGGAGCGATGGGATGGTCGACAACATGGGGTTCATACGACGGTAAGGGGAAGCCAAAAAGGGAGGTCCCCAACAGTGTGTCGCGGTGCAAGAGAGCGGAGTGTTCTAGGGGGAGTTTTGTGATGCAATGGGTCACCAACAAGGTTAGAGGTGTGATTTAGGTTTGATGGAATAACAAGGGGTGAAGCCGATCTGGGAAAGGGTGGGTATGTTGCGACACAATGAAGATGGAGGAGCATGAGGTAGGAGGATGTGGCGCAAGGGGGGAAAGGGGCATGGCAGAACGGTCTAGAGGGATAGGAAAAGGAAAATCGTCCGGCGAGCTTTCCAAGGGAGTGAGCAGTGCGGTGGACTTCGGGGAAAGAGATGGAAGGGGAATGGGGTGATGGGATCTAGGAAAAAACTACACAGCAGCAGCCCAAAAAAACACTAAAGTGCTAGAAGAAGAAGAAAATTTAAAATGGAAGTCAAACCAAAATAAAACCAATAATATTAATAAACTATAATTAGAGTAATAATGGTAATAGTAATAAAAATAATAAAACTCAATTGATGGTATTAGAATAAAATAAAAATTTATAACAATTATGATAATACTGATAATAATAATAATTGTAATAATAGAAGGTACCCATTTTTTCTATCATTAAAAAAATTCTTCAAACATCATTTGAGTGTTATTATAAATATTATTTTTTATAGAGTCGGGAAACTGCAGAGTCACCCCGCGCGGCCCATAAATTTTTTAAAAAGAATGATGATGATGATAATAATAAACATAATAAAATTATCTTCCTTAACACCACATTTAATTTTAATCATTTATTGATCATTTCACATAATTAATTAATTCATTATACATGCATCAGGCGGGTTGCATGGAGACCCAACCGAGGCCACTACATGGCTTCGGTCGCGGTGTGCTAGACGCAATCAAGGCCATTACAAGCTTTTTTAAATAAAAACCTCAAATTTTAAGTCAGTCTTAACCCCTCACTACCCGATGTAGATAAAATTAAAGAAAAAACTTATTTAAAGGTGATGGGTGTGACAGTTGTGACCTATATACCCCCAAATCATTGGTTAATGATTTATATCTCATGACATAGTCATAAAGGACCTTGTCCGCTTAGATGGTCATGGCAGTGATCATTGTCCACTAAATGGTCATGGGACTGAACTGTGACTATACATACATTTATAAGAGTAAACCATGAATAGAATGATGTTGTGGATAATGAAACCATACTATTTGGATTCCCTTGTCAGTGACTCGTTGTCTATAATGGAGATCCTTTTTATATACAAATATGGCTACCAAAAGCATATGTCTTACTCCAACATTATGGTTTCATGGATTATTATTTTGATTTCATTATGATTCATGAATTAAGTAATGATATCCTTTATTCTGTGATTCTTGTTTTTGAAATAAAATGTACAATATTCTAATGTTATGTTCATGTTCTCATACTCTTATTCTCATATATATACATTTACACATCTCCTTTATTTACCCTTACTGAGCATCTAAGATCACCCCTTCTAATGGGACCTTCCCATGGTTATGATGAAATATTCTATTTATGATATATCTATAATTGGTTCTAGTTTTGGATATCCTAGTGGGAGATAATATAGCGCACTCATGTACCAATATTTATGTTTCTATGTTTTCAAAGGCGCTAAACGAACATGTTATTTGGGAATCTATTTTTGTAATGTAATATGTATTTTGAAAAAGTTATGTAATGTTTTTGTATTGAATGTGGGGGTTTATATAGTTGGTATAAGAGAAAGGTTTTAGTTATTATTTGGAATATATGAATATAAAACAGTAGTGATAATCCAAAGGTAATCTCTAAAGATAATTCTAAGGATAATTAAAAGTATAAAAAACAATCATGGAATCTTGGTAGAGGAAAGAGTCAGATATTTCATAGAAATACATCCCTATATGGACACAAAAATTGGATTATGATCTAGAAAAAATGTACATAGGAGTGAAATCTTTGACATGGTGTGTTGGTCCTGACTCAACATAACCCAGTACACAACAACAAGCCTTACAGGACAGTTGGTTTGAATCTCTCAAGGGATATGACTTAGGAATTGAAAAACTATTCATGAACCATCAAGAAGGATTAAATAATTAGTTGGATATTAACAACCTAGGATAATTCCAAATTTCCATATATTATGGAAGATATCAAAATTTGAAACACTATAAGTAATTTTTCATAATTAAATGTTTTTCTTCTATGACATATGTTTCTCAACGTATGATTTTTGATTTTAGTCATGGAGATAAATATGATGAAAATTGTTAAAATTTAATGTTTCATATGTGTAAATAATGGGAATTATGAAAGTCAATTTCCCATGTTGAAATTAATTAAATAGAATTGTAAAGGTTGTATGAGTGTTGGTTATACTGCTAGATATAAAGGGATTGAAAACTACATGTGAAGGTTATGAGATCATTATATTGTATTTATTACATTAAAATTAAGAGGAATGATTATATTGAGGTTGAGTAACCATAATACATGATTCATATTTAATATTTTAGGAATTAGTTATAAAGGAAAAATGATGATGAAGTCTATGTAATGGTTTATGAATAATCATAGATGAATAAAGTATTTATGTTTTTTAATTCAAGGATTATGTTTAATTGTGCATAATATATATAAGTATTTTCTGTATAATATTTTCATAAAAGATTGAACAATATATTTTTCATTTTGATTAAGACATATTAGATGATATTTGGATTAAGGTATGGTTTTCCATAATGTGTTCATTATTTTTTGATAATTGTGTTTTGATTGGATGATTGGGATAATGCAAATTTTATAGTTTCAATGACCTTAGAACCAAATAAGGATTAGTTGAAAAGGTGTTCCATGTCATCATGGTTGGATTTTTAATCATCTTATATTTATGAAATTTATCTTTTAATAATTATAATAAGTTATAAGGCATGTTTTTGAAAAGTATTAATGGTAATTTAGTATGTTACCATGATTCAATTGAAAATACAATGAGGTTTTTCAAATGTCAGGAATGTGAGAACCAATATATAATTTATGATATATGGCGTATGAATGTTATGATGATTTGATGAAATTATTTATAATGTTTTTTATTTTCATCTTATAGAAGAGTTACATGGATATCCCTTTATGGAAGGGATTAAGTTAACCATAACATGATGGTTATGAGATTAATGTAATATATAACAAATTGAGGATTTATGAATATTGGATAACATGTTCTAATAAATTTGTCGTGATTTTAATTAAAACTACATGGAATTACATATCATCCAATTTATGGATCTTATGATATGTTAGTTCTTCTTGAATGAAAAATTAACCATCATTCCCTAGAGTAAGAGATGAAGTGGGAATTGATCATAGAAAAACTAATGGGTGAGATTGTACATAAGAAAAGGTATGAACTCAAGTAGGTATATTTCCATATGTTCCCAATTGGTAAAATATGTGATTTTTTGGACTTGGATGAAATATAAGAGGATCCCTAATCTCAATGATCCACATGTATTCATGCACATCTCCCCAAACACTAGAGGCTTCCAACTAGTAGTGAGGGACTAAGGTGTGTGTGTGGGAATACTATTCCATCATTACCAGAGTGTTTCGTAGAACATAACATATAGAAATAGGTAAATAAATATTGGAAATAGTTTTTGTAAATATAATGCACTTCAGAAGGATACATGATCAATAATAACCGAAATAACTGAAATAACACATGACTAATGGTGATGATATAAGTCATTCTACATTAAATATGCAGAAAAGGTACCCAAAAAGTATACAAGAATGCTATATAAGGTAGAAAACGGAATTTAAAATCTATCTCATGCATCCTATGATCTATCTCGAGCATGTATTACCATCTCCAGCCAAAAATATTAAGGAGTAAAGTTTCGGAAGCCTTATGCTTCCTTTATCAACAACTGTATACATAGTGTCTACCTGGGTACTAAACGAAAACTAAAATAGCGTGTTAGATAAATCTCTACAGGCCACCACCAATAATGTATATGAAATCCTATCAATTTAATCTAAACTAAAACCATGTTGAAGAAATCATATATTAAATTATGGATGTACCATAATGTAAATAACCAACTACCTGCTTTTTCCCATGGATGGTGCTTAAACATATAACCAGTTCATTAATTGATTTAGTTATAGTTTATAAATTAATGTCTTGTGATGTATATTCATCACTGAAATCACATTGTGACAAAAATAATGAAGGTTACATGATGTAACAAGGAAATTTATTTATATTAACAATGAATGTGTTTCAAGGTAATAACAATGGAAAAAATACTTCAAAGGATTCCATCACTGTAGTAATTGTATCCAATATAAGGGGGAGATAGTGTATTCCAATGACAAACCTCAAATTTATTCCACAATATCAAGATCTAATTGAGTCCAAGGATTACATCCAGTGTAAAATGAGATAATCTTTGGCTAGGCCTAAGGATATAAACAAAGAGATCATGTCATTATATTCCATGATGGATCCAATGAGTGTATCTAAGGAATCATATACATATATTGAATGTAGCCTATGGGGTCATACCAAGCATCCACTGATAGAAGCCGATTAGTTTCTAAGGTGGGTATCAACCGAGGCAATAGAAATCATTGAATCTAAATGGAATCCTTGAGTGTACAAGGAATTCTCATCGTAATCAAAATTGTAACTCAATTTTGGACCATACTATTCTTAGTTATTGGTACATATGTAATTTGGAACCTTATAGTATGTTCTTTTAATTAAATAGACCATTTAAGAGTCAATCGATTTAATTTATCAAAGGTTCTTCCAATGTAATTCATACAAGTGGTAGGGAATTCAATGCATGTTAACATTTATCATGATTTTAATAAATACGTGTAAGTACAAAATATCTCTATTTGGTTCAAGACTTTCCTTTAATTAGTGCGAAAAGGCTGTGGTCACAAAACCATTTAATTCATTTCATATTCAGGTCGCTAGAATTAAATATTTTCATTTGGTTGAATCCTTGAATTTCATTATTGTGACAAGGATAAGGGGAATGAAAACATTTTGATATTTAATTTAATTAATTCTCATTTAACTTGGTTCATTCCACAACCATCCACCACATGTTAAAAGGGGGCCTACAACATGAAACTGGCCATTGGATTTCCATAATTACGACATCTCATACCTATACAACATACATTCCAATTCCATTTACAATTAAATAACCTAGTCAAGAACATACCTTAGGTGGGTCGGGTGGGATGTGATTAATGAATTAGATAATAATTTACTCAATTTTTTGATAATAAAGGCTGACTACCATTAGTATGTTCAAGCTCATGTCACACACGAATGGTGGCTCCACATATCAAAACATATTAAACCCAATTTTGAAATTAATCCCTACAAGGGGTGGTCAACGTCATGGATGTAACCACAATAAATAATTCACATATATTGAAAGATTCTGATAATATGGTCCTTTAAATATAATAATACCATATAATTTTAATAACAAATGCATGATGAGATCAGCGCGATGATGAGGAAATTTAAAGAATGGAATAAAATTAAGGAATGAGTTATAGACCAGCTAACATGTACTTGTATGAATATCCTCTTTTAGTATCAACCTAAACATTATATTAGATCACATTATATCTAAAATGGTCATATAATACTAAACCAACATATCTGTTTTGAGAGAATGGTAAATGAAATCCGGCTACAAAAGCATTGAGTAATTACAAATGCGCATCCAACAGGACAAACAATAGCTCAATCAATCCCTATATAAAGGAGATATCTAAATCCAATTATTAGTTTCAAAGAGAGATAAAAATGAGAGATACTGAGTATATATATACTATAATTTTATAGGACAATTATACTTATGTTAATTAGATCATTAAGGTAAAATGATAAATTTACAAAAAATTTCAATTATACATAATACAGCCCCATGGTTTTCCAAACTGTGTTCCAACCATGCACAAGTACTTGGAAGTGAAACGATTTATGATAAATAATCTGACCACTGAACAAGTATGTTAGACTCCAACTCCTATGTATCATATTATACAAAACCGTAGTTCCATAGCGCTCATACTAGAAGAATAGACTGTCCTCTAAGAGCCTACATGCTCCATTCAACGATGTGTAAATGATAGTTCACAAATGAAGCATCTACATCAAACTAAAATTTCTCAAGATCAAAAGTATTACTTGAGTTATCTTGATAATGGTGTATTTGTTAAAAATGGAAGGCATTAGGCATCGAATTGTAAATATGAGTTCGTATTAATCAGTTGGCATCCAGCCAGAATCTTTCTAGAATTTTAAATGACATTAAAAAACGTGGTGATAGCTACCCTTACCTTCGTACCTATCTACACCCCAGAATGGGAGGTACCCAATATTAAACATGATCCCTAGACTTTATATCTAGATGAAATCGATGGTGATAGGTAAGGTATTTACATCTAAACTAATACATAGTTATATGCTTCTAGATCAACTAAGCCTGGTATAAAGTCTCCTACCCCAGACGAAAATCAAATAGAGTTGCATCACCTACCTTTAGCCAGTATAGTGGTGAGGGGAATGATCTTTGAAATGAGACCTCAAAAGGAGGCATCTAAATTATTTTCTAAAAGATGCTATTATTTGAAAACATAATGAGAGGGATATTATTAATCCAAATACCACGGAAATCAAGGACACATGATCATAGCATTTCCTCTAGAACACGTTTCACCTTTTCTGACTATCCTTCAATCAGAAGGTGAAAAGTAGTGCTCAGAATAACCTGTGTACCCAAAGCCTTCTACCATCCATAACATAACCATGACATGAAACCCACATCCCAAACATAAATGATAATATAAGGGACCCTGTATAGACGTATGATCTCAATAAAATAAATTCCTCTAAACTCAACAACTGATAATTTCTCCCGGATAAAAATGAAGTGAGAAGCCCTCTTCATTCATTAAATAACATATATATATTTTTGGTACAACTTGGTGACCTTGATAGGCCCACTAAAAAAATCAATAGTGACATCTTCCTATTTCTCTTTTATGATTAGAAGCTGCTTTAACAAGCCATAAGGTACTTGGTGCTCCACCTTCACTTGACGATAGTTGGAACACCTTGTGGTAAATCCTATTTTCTGATATTTAATATCAGACCACCAATACAAGCATCACATGTCTCAATACATTTTCTATATGGTTGTACTAAATTACCACTGAGAATCATGCCACTCTTGCATCAACTCCCCTATCATATCTGTATAATCCCAAACATGTCTATGGATACGTAGGATCTCATCTCTATCTAGAAACCAATTTGGTGGTAGGTTAACCATTGAAACACTCTTATGGATGAACCAATCCATTAGGTTATGTAAATTTACTCCTCTTCACCTTATCATATAAGGAATAGGTAACCATAATCTCAAAGAAGAAATACATCTCATGATATTCTAGAAAATACAGGTGCATCTCTGAAAAGTGGGATATCAATTTCACTTTATCACTGGCTTCCCGAACTGCATGTGCGTGAGTTATCTTACTCATTGCATCAACCAATATATTACCATTTCTATGTATATAATCATGCCAAATATTTAATGAATGAAGATATTTCAACCACTGATTCTATATGAGATTCATTTCATGATGTGAAAAGTTATATTTTAAGCTATTGTGTTCTGTATACACCACAATATTCTCACCCAATAGATAGTGTCCCCAACAACATACGACATGGAAACCTGTTGCTCACTTGATGCCATGAATTAGATAATCTATCACACTAGGGGTCAACTAGAAATATCTATATGAAAATAATCTAACCCCTAAAACATCCCTACTCCTAGTATGATGCCATATGCATTATAGAAGATGGTATAAATCTTATAAGATCTTGAAGAATCAAAATAGATGTTGAGGGAAGCCTACTTTTCATCTCTTAAAAGGATTTCACACACATTACTAACCAAAATAACATAAAAATATTATTGTTAATAATATTAAGGGGTTAAAAAATATGTGAGAAGAAAAATAGAAATTTCATATATTATCGATCTTTCCCAAGAAGCTCTATATATCAAACATGTTATTTGGATTCTCCCAAGAAACCACAACACTTACATTCTCTAGGCCAATAGATACTCCTGATTCTAAGACAATAGGACCTAATAATTGATTTTTTTTTTCGAAAATGGAAATTATTAATCTTTTTAAAATTTTATAATATCTCAGTGTACTAAGAATTATATAAGGGTGCATATAACGGTCGCTAGGAGTGTGATAATACACCAAGATTTCGTTTACAATGAATATGGAAAAAGAATACAAATAGGGGTGGAACACTCTATTCATAATATCCTTGAAAATTGTGGGTGCATTCATAGGATTGTATGTAAAAATTATGTACTCATATAGAACACACCTACTAGAGAATGTTGTACCAGGTATGTCCGATTGCATGACTCGCAGCTCCTGATAGCTCGATCTCAGGATGATCATTGAAAAGACCCTAGATCCTCATAGCTAGTTGAATAAATCAACTATTCATGGTAGTGGATATCTATTATTAACAATAATTAGGTCTGGATGCATGTAATTAACATATGAACAAAGGGTATCATATATCTTTTTGTAAACATGTACGAGTAAACCCCAAGAGGATGTTCTAGGTTATAAAAAACCTTCAGACTGTAAGCCCTCAATCTACCGCGTGAGCACCTAGAGCATTGTAGGTTCTGTTCTATATGAAGAAGGGACATTAAAGGTTCTCATCATACAAGCTTCATTATAAACTATACATCTTCATCAAGAGGTTATGTAGAAAAGTTTTTGGGAAAGACATCACTGAAATGATATACCACACGAGGGAATTAATCATGATGAAAACCTTGATACTCTATTATGAAATTGGAAATTTTGGTGGTTAATACACCTTCCCCATGATTCTTGGGTCTAACTCTACAAGCTTGTAAATCCCACTAACCCTTATGTAGATAATTATTACCCTCTAGTGATGTAAATCATACCTATTGATAATATCAGCCTACAAAAGTGTTGATATAGAACCAATAATTCAATCCTGAAAATGAAAACAAACCCTTCCATAATGAGAAAGAAGTTGTTTCATAATAAATGGTAAGTTATAACCTACTAGGAAAGTCCCTAAACTGGGGATTCCCACTGATCATACTCCCAATGGTGTATCTAGGGTTATAACACAATAATAATTCTGTATTTCTAGACCACTAATTTCTAAAAATTATAAGGAGATAGATGAGTGGGATAAAACTGTATGAAATAATGAAAATAATATTGGATATTATACTATAAAATTACCTCATAATATGGAAAATTTTATAGTTTGATTCTTGGGTATCAGCTGTAATGCAAGCATCTAGCCTAATCAACAACACTATGAAATAGATTAACTACTAAAATCAAAACTACATTGCTGGAACTATTGGTGATCAGGGTTCTTGCTACCATGGTCGCGACCTCCTCCTCATCCAGTCCTAATGGTTCTACTCTAACTCCATAAATGACAAGGCATAAAAGAACCTTCCCTTGAAGGTGGAGATGGTGTGGATACTCTTCAACTAGAAGCTAATGGAGTTGTTTGAAAGAACCTCGGCCGGTTCTCTAAATGACCATAAGAAATACACTCCAGAGGGTCCCTATCACACTAAGGCTTCATATTCCCTTTTTTCTACACAAGTAACACAACATAGAAACTCCAGCATGGGGACTCTAGCTACCACTACACTAATAAAAAACCATGAGGGAAAGATTCCTACTACCATAAGAACTAATGGCCTACTGCGACACTAGTCCTCTATTCCTAGTACTACCTCCATCCATCAAAATGAACTCCATTATAAGTATCTAATTTACTATTTCAATTTATTTAGGTAAGAATAATAATTTCACCAGAGTATGGATGACATAAATTTGTCGATCCTCCATTCATCATACAAACCGAAGATCAACACCAGATAGAAGTAGTGTAAATCATTGTAACTCATTGAAACGAATTGAATACACCATAACTAACATAGAACTCCATTCAACATGAATGAACTCTATTTCTATGTCATATCTAAGTGTATAAAGAAATAACTAGTCATAGATGCTAAACTTTGGTTCAGCCCATTCCTTGCCCTCATGAAAACTAGCTTGGGTAATTACACCTCACCATCGCTTGGCTGAATAACATAGCATGTATGCATCAAACATTCCCCTACACTCTAGATGTGTCTCCTATCTCACATAAGTATACAAGGTGACTTCTTTCCAAGACATAGCCACATGTGGATCTCCATCCACTGAGAATTTCAGAGGATACTGCTACTGTTGCTCATGGGTCTGATCAGACATCCTAGGTGCTACGTAAGGAGCACAATTCATGGATTTCATTAGACATAGGAAATTATCATGAACATGATCATTAGTTCCCAATGTGGTTACAATAAAAGGAACCTTATTTGGGACTCTTAGTGTTATGACCTGAAGCTCATGCCCCACCACATCAGGTGCACAATCATCAACACCCTCCTAGAACATGACACGAGGACGTCACGTAGACCTTGTTCTACAAATGCAAACAAAATTCATGAGAACTAGATTTATGCAGATAAATATCATTATTTACGTATGGCGAGCATAAGAAAGGCTCACTACCCTATCTACCTACTAAGAATTCCATTTATTGGTAATTTTCAAGTATTAATTAAATGGGTTCCAATAGATGAATGGTCGATAATACCTTGCCTCATCATTTATTGGATCCCATTTTATTTATTTCCTATTTAATTACTAGGATCACTCCTTTAGATTTCATAAACAAGATACTGTAGGATAAGGACAATAAAACATAACATTTTATAATCCATGTTCACTATTCCTTTTCATTTTCTTATTTCCATACACCACTACTAATTTGAAACTAGTTATCCATCCAAGTGAATCAGGACCCATACTCCTTATCACTTTTATCAACTACAATTTGAGTATCAAATTAATGTCTTGATTTAGTATATTAATCATTTGTTCCCATGAAGGCCCATATAACGTCATGAACAGAATTAGGAAATCACTGAATCACAATCCCAAAAGAATCACAAGAATATATACTAATCAAGGCTCACTCAACAATCACATGCATATCAAGTAATGTATAGCATTTAAATTCACCTTTATAGAATGGAAATATACATGATATATGAATTATAGGTGCTTATATGATGCATGTAACAATTCATAATTCCCTCTTATCATCCAGATAAGGATAAAATGTAATCTAAATCATAATATTTATCAACAACACCACATAACAAGGGATTCACCCAAAAGTGAAATGATAAAAACTGTAATATGAAATAGTATAACAAAAAATTATAATTTTTGAAACTCGATATTTACCCCAAAAATGGGTTCTCTATACCCAATAATGACTTATTACCATGTTCTACGCATTAAACACCACTAAAATCTATTTTTCAAATACAAAAGAATGAATGAAATCCCATTGATACCAATTTTTGACATCCTGAAGCCAAATTCCACATAAGAGGTTACCCAGACCTTGTGAGTAACATGGTGTCAAGAAAATCTCAATAAAATCAAGATGCACCCAATTAGCAGCCAGGGTAAAAGTTGTGTTCATGGGGAGACTATTCACTAATTACTAGAGTATGTCACCATAGATAACAATGAAACTGGTAAATAAATATCTGAAGCAATATAAATAAAGAAAATTCAAAATGTAACTAAAAATGATCGGTAATAACTGGAATAAATACAATAACATAGGAAAAATGATGATGATATATTTCATGTCACATGAAATTTTGGAAACAAAGTACACAATCTGCATAAAAGCATCATATATATAGTATCATAATGAATTTAAAATCAATCCCACACATATGCTTCTCAAGTTTAATCATCCTCTACCATCCCCATCCTAAAAAATCAATTAATCATGTGTCTGAAGCCTTATACTTTCCTTTGTCAACCCCTGCAAACATAGTGTCTTATTGGGAACCAATCAGTGGCCCATATGGGTTGTGAGATAAATCTCAGTAGGCCACTGCCAACAATGTCTATGACATCTTTTCTGTGTAATAGAAACTGAAACAATGTTCAAACATGCATAAATAAATGTAAATCAATGCAGTAACATAAGTACCCAATTACCTACTTCAGCCATTTTTTGGCCACTGAACATATAACCAGTTCATTAATTAATTATGATCTAGTTTATATATTTAATTCACATGAGTCATATACTATACTAACATCACCTCGTTATAGAAATATTTAACGTCAAATGATGTAATAGGGAATCATATATTGATATTAAAAATGAAATGGTTCCCATGTAATAATCAAGAGAACTAAGACCTCAAGGATCTCCAACTCAATATTATCATCAAACTATCTATTGGGTAAGTGCGTAATCCAATGTCTATCACCTATATAATTCCACAATAGTAATATCTAACCAAGTCCATGGAATACATCCAAGGTAAAATGAGACAATTAATGGCTAGGATCAAGGATATAACCAAAGAACCTCATGTCTATAGAATCCATTTTTGATCCAAGGTGTTTATCTAAGGAAGCCTTTATCAATATAGAAGGGTCATATGGTGTCATACTTGGCATCCAATAATTGATGAGGATCTTGTTCAATGGCGGATCACTACCAAGGCAATTAACATCCTTCAATCAGAACATAATCTTTCAGTGCTCACAGATACCCTCAGTAATCAAAATTCTAATTCTATTTAGGCCCTTCCAATAATGATTTCATAGTATATATGTAATTGGAATCCTTTCATTAAATTCAATTAATCAAATATACCATTTAATAGTCTATCCATTTAATATTTAATGGTTCATCCCATGCCTTTCATACATGTGCCAAGGACTACCAAGGAATGAAACCATTTATAATGAATATAATTAATCTATATAAGAGTTAAATAATCTCATTATGTTAAATACATTCATTAGTTATTTTGACATAGAAAAGGGGCAAGAAACCATTTAATTATTTTCATATTTATGTCTTAAGCAATAAATGAGTGCATTTGGTTCAATCATTGTATTTAACTACAGTGACAAGGCTATGGGGGAGGAATCCATTTCATTAATTCCTATTTATTTTACATGGTTCATTATTCTACCATCCACAGCAAGTGGAAATGGGTTCTATTTCTTGAATCCAACCATTGTATTTCATTAATTAAGTCAAGTCATACCAATACAACATACATTCTAATTCATTTTACAGATAATTTTACCATGTGAAGCACTTATCCTGGGAAGGTAAAGTGAGATGGGATCATGGTAATGGCCATTAATATATTAAATAGTCAATTAATAAAATAATGATTACAATTATGATGGTCAAGCTCAAGGAACACCTAAATGGTGGATCGGCCTGTCAAAACACAAATTCCCCATTTTGGAATAACACCGTAAAAGGGATTGTTGGCATTATTGATGTCACCACCAATAACAAATAAAATATATGAAAAGAGTATTAGAATATTTTTTAATGACTTCAAGAAGGAAATATAATTTTAACAAATGATTTCTGATGGAATCTCTATGACTAAGCGATAATTTATAGAATAATGGAAAATTGAGGAATGTGTTACATACCGTCTACCTCATACTCAAATGACTCTCCACGTATATTATCAACCTCTACATTGTCTTGGATTTTAGTATATATGAAAAATATAATATAACCATACAATTCGATACATTCATTGAGAAAAAAAAGAATGCCTCAAAAAGAATCGAATACTTACTTATTCACTTCCAATGTGACAAATAGAACCTCAATTGGACACGAAATGAAGGATATATATCAATACATAGAGTAGTCTAGAAGAGGGCTCAAAATTGAATGTAAGGAGTTCCTGTTTGCTGGAGTTGTATAGTAGAAGGATGGTTTATTTAATTATATCATCAATGGAAAATGGTTAAATTACCCAAAATCTCACTAATGCACTATTTGGCTACACAGTTTTCCAAACCTTGACCCAACCCTACATGGGTACCTAGAAGAAAATGGGAACCCACATGGTTAGTCCATATGGTCTGAGAATCTTGTTCCAACCATGCGAAATCAATCTGAATGAAAATGCTGACCATTCACACTAGTAGATCAAAAAATGCACCCTACCCACATAGTTTACACTAACTGTGAGACATTACAAATTTTCCCAAAAATATGGATATTGGGATTTGAACAATCCCCATACACCTATGAGACCTTCCTAAAATAATTAGGAATATAGAATAGATCTAAAATAAAGAGTTATACCTAGATTTATAGGACCATACTTGAGTAAAAAAAACTAGGTCCTCACAAGAGATATCCTTGAATAAAAGAAAATTGTATAGACAAATATTTATCCTATCACCTTTATTTCTAATGAATTATATGGCATGTTAGAACATAGAATATATATAATTCATTGAACACCTACGTTTTTTTATCATTATTTTATATCCATCTCCATCAAAAATTAAATGTTACATTTATCATCCAAGTTTATATTTTCACTTCCCACATATGTTTTCCTCTGTAGAAATATAGCTATATGTTACATTGGGTAATCATAATGTTTCCAACATTACTTTTTAATAGGATGTTTCAGTATTCATTTTTTTGATGTGGGTTTATATGAAAGTATATTTCAAGCATTAATTAATTGAAACCTAAATGAATTTTGTGGGTGAAATTCAATTTAAATGTGTATTATGTAATAATCTGATATATTTTGAAATAATTTTTTGAAATAATTTTTTCATTTTGATATTTTGGATTTCATGGAACACTATAAATAGTTTATTTTATATTAAATCATTTTGTATGGATATAATTAAGTGAAAGACCATGTTAATCATGCGCTACATAAAACATAAATTTTATCTTTCTCTACACAAAATACCTAGGTTATCTTACATTAAATGCAACACCAACCTTCATTTATGGATTCCGTAACATGTAAGACTGAGTTTTAGAATAAAATAATATATGATTAACAATATTATAACATAATATAAGAAGATATAACCACTGTTTAATTTTTTAGTATAATATTACATATATTAAAAAAAACATTTATTTTACTTCATTTGATACCTATTAATTATAAATGAATTTAGAAACCAAATAAATATATAAGGAATGATTTCATAAAAGGCTATTTTTATGTGAAAAAGGTGATTTATCATAGTAAATTAAATAAATTAATAATAGTTAATGGTATTAATTAATCATATATTTTATATATTCAATAAAATATGTTTTATATTCATCTATTTTTTTATTTTCATAATATGATAAAATACCCAATATTTCACATCAAAAACTATATTTTATTAAAATTGGATTCAAGACCTTTTAATGGTGAAATTGTTTTAAAGATATTTTTTTTGATTCTTTATAGACATTATATGTCACAATAAAATTCTTTTTTAAATCTAAATACAAAAATTAGCTTATGGTGATATTTTTTTATATTTCTCTAAATTTCAATTTTTTAATGAATAAAAATATAAAGAATTTTAATGCATAAAAGATTTGATTCCTAATATATTTATAAGGTTAAATTATATACCTAAATGGTTTTAATGTTTAATTTGAATAATTTTTTATCCATTAATAAAATTTAGGTCATTGGAACGAATTTTACGTTGAAATTGAATATAAAAACATAGCAATCTTTCCGATGTTTTTACATTAAAAACTGGCATTGTCATCCTGTCCATGATATTAAATTTAAATTAATATATGGAAAATATGTGATTATAGTTTGGAAAAAATTAATCCATATTTATAATAACGAAAATATAAACTGTATAATAAGTTCTACTTTGTTTTTTACTAATAATATTAGTGAAAGTAAATAAAATTAATTTAGTTAATTGAGGTGAAATTAAAAGTAACAAGGGACTAAAACCTAATATTATGGTGAAATATGACCTATACACTTGTAAAAAACATATTTTATAGCCATATTTTGGACAATAAATCAATAAAGTTACATAATGATCCATTTTGAAACATTATGAAGAAGTCATACTTGGGGAACACACAATTCGTTTTAAAAATATCATGCATGTCCTTTCCCTCCACTATAAAAAGTAACTAACCCCTACCACTTCTGCTCACATCTAAATCTAATTTTGATTGACCAAGATCTGACCTAGTATATCATCAACATCCCTAAAATCCAAATACAATCCTCAAATTTCTAATAAATTCATCCATGTAATCCCTTTTGTTCAAACCAAAACGAGTTATCTGAATTAGAGGAAACATCATTCATCCAACTCGTTCATTTTATTTTCATTCTCCACCACCTAAAAAAGTTGTATTACATGATTATTTAAAAAACATTTATCCTAAATATACTAAAAATTTTCAAGCTATTTTTTACATGCACATATACATAGATCTATCTAATGGGTAATGAACATACTGATCTTGTGTACGGTGAACTACCGCATCATGAACTGATGTTGTTCATTTTACCTTCACCGCCTCTTTGGGATGTGTATTATAATAAACACTCTATTTCTATATAATTGATATTATATTTAAGATTTATTTGTATTTAATTATTTTTATATAAATATTACCTTCATTCCTTCCATTTTAGTGAAGATATGATAACATCGTTTATGGAAGTGTGGACTACCGCCTTCTTTGACCAATGTGATTCGTTCAGAAATTATTAGGAATATATTAAGGAAGTTTATAGTAATAATTTCTTATATATATGATATAATAATTATTATTTAATTATACGATATAATTATTTACATATATGTCATTTATATTCTTTCTTTCAATACACCATGAAAATTAAAACAACGTTCATGCATACGTACGACCTACCATCTAAATTAATGGTGTATTCCATTATATATACATATATATCTCTAATTAATATATTTTTATAGATTTTTATATTTTGAATATATATGATATATAATACATGTTTTACATTGTCTAAATAATCAAATCATGACTTAACTAAGATGATCAAGAATGAAAAGACAAAACAAGTATGATAAACAAAGAGGATATTACCCCAAATGTTACTTTAACAAGGAATTGTAAATAAATTGGTAAAATAATGTCATTATAAAATAATATATAGGAATATATATATGAATATGGGTTTTTAAATATTTATAAAAAAATACTTATTATACATGGGGCTTGAACAAGTATGAGGAATCGCAAGACACAAGGTAATGTGATTTCATCTAAATTTTTATTTCTACGAGATACATGTCTTATTCATAATTCATTTATTTTTTGTGGAGTGTGTTGTAAAAATGGATGTGTTTTATTATCGGTATAATTTATTTTATTTTTATTTACATATCTATTTGATTTTATTCCATTCATGCAATTTATGTTTCAAAAGTTACCAAATTGGAAATTTAATTTTTTCTCAATTTTCCTTCATTGAGACAGAACCCTGGTTATGCACCTATATAAATTCATGAGGTTTATAGAGTAACTATGAAATGTTATAGCATGGTTATCCTTATTTTCATGATTCTTTTTTGGGACATTTATTTTCATTATTTCAATTTTTTTTGATTCAATGTTACCTTATTGGTAACAGTTTATAGTTAGAATCTTACTATTTATCGAGATTGATTATGATTATACTCATATTGATGAAATCATGATATCAATATCTCAATAAATATCATTTTTATTATTAAAATATACTTATTCATATTATATACGCAAAATGTAACAATTTTCAGTACTTTATTACATATAATGATCAAGATAGTGTTTTTATGAAAGTATGACTCTACCACTCTTTTTTGGGTTAGAAATAAATGTTTCTAAAAAACCATATTTTATAAAAGGTTTTTAAAAAATATTATAATATTATCCAATGATATTTGAATGAAAATTTTACCCATGTTTTAAAATTTTAAAAAATGGGTTTTAAAAAAGATTCATCTTGTCATTTTTTGGTCGATGTACAGTTTAAATAATTTTGATATGAAAAGGGGATGTTGTGGCATGTACGGATTTACCCATCACCAAACCATAAATAACATGAAGAATATGTTACATGATTTTAAAATTATTTTTATTTAATGTTTTATCCTAATTGTTTGGAAATTCATTTTTATGAGTGGTTCTCAATGAGAAATGTTTTCAAAAAAACATTCGGTTTAAAAAGAGTTTTAAATAATTTTCAAAATGTACGTTTTCTATTCTCATATTTTTTTTCATTGAAAACGTTTTTAATGATTTTTACTATCCTTTTATATGTTTTAAAATTATTTTAATATAAAATAATTTTTTTAATGTTTATTTTTTAAATTTTCAAGGAAATTGGTTTTTAAAATGAATTCAAAAGCCTTTTATATGTTCTAATGGAAAATAGATTTAAATTTATTTTTCAATATTATTTTATAATTTTCCAATGAAATAAGTTATCAAAATGTTCTCTAACTTCATTTATACTTTTGCAAGTAAAAACATTATGAAAATGATTTTAGGTTTTATTTTTAAATTTTCAATGTATAATCTATAAAAATGGTTTCCAAAAGGTTTTTTGTTTTAAAGTGATTTTTTCAAATAAGAAAGGTTATTTTGGAGAAAAAATATGTTTAAAATATACATAAAAAATATTTTCCATATAAGAATTCATTTTTAATTTTAATCATTTCATTCTGAGAAATTATCTGAAGGTACCATTAATATTCATTATTTAATGGTTTTTGTTTTGATTGAATGATGATTATAGAACCCATTTCTATTTTAGAGGTTATATTTTTATGAAATCCATTTATATTTCATGAGTTATGAATTTACGAAATTACTATGAAACCTCTAACTTTTCCACCTGTTAGGATAATATTACATATCTATAACACCCATTTAAATTTCTGGGTTATGTTATGATTTATTTTTATGATATAAAACCATAGGTATGAATTATTTCATTGTGAGAATTCTGGGACCTATATCTCTCTCCAATAAATTGGGTAAATAGTTATATATCTTGAGATATACAAAAATGACATAGTTTGATAATATGGTCTTATGAGTGATCCTTAACTACTATGATAGTTATGGGGGTGAACCATGACTACCTAGATGGATATGGAAGTAAACCATGACTACCATAATGGTATTTAGAGTGATCTCATACTACTTAGATTGTCTTGGATGTGATGCCTTGATTACTATAGATATAATTTTTATATGCAAATGTGTCTACCAGAATTCTATATCTTTCTCCTATGTTATGCTATCATTGTTTATGATCTTCATTTCATTATGATTTATATCTTATGAACTACTAGCCTTTATTCCATGATTCGTGTTTAAGATCTCCAAATGTTAGGATCATATTCTCATTCTGTTATGTTCATGTTTATGCATATATATCTCTCTTATTTACACCTACTAAGCATATGGGATCACCCTGTTTTATGTTTCCATCCTCAAGTTATTAAGATATATTATATTTAATATTTCTATAAAATGGTTGATAGTATTAGAGAACATAGATGGAGATAATGTACCTCACTCATGTTCTAGTGTTTATGTATCCTTATTTCCGTAGGAACTAAACTGACACATACTTTAGGTTTCTATTTTTTTTTACCTCATTTAGTATTCTGCAAAAGTGATTTAGTGTTAATTTATGAAAATTGAGGTTTATTATATTTATTTTTTATTGAAAATGATTGAAAATAATAAAAAAATATCATATTGGTATGTTATAAAATTGAGGAAAAATTGGCAACAATTTTAACGAGAAAATGTGTCAATCTTACTCACTGTAATGTGGTATCAATTAAAAAAAAGTATTTTTAAAAATTAATTATTTTATATATTTTTATTGAAAATTTTTAGGTGAAGTGGATGTTTTAATGACTCTCTAGGGAATAAATTTATTTATTTAAATCATAGAGTAAATTTTATTTATTTGTTTTTCCCTATTTAGTTTTCCATTAGAGAGGTATAGGGTGAAATCTATTAGGAGACCAGATATTTCCCCACAAAAACATCAAATAATAATTTCTAATGTCTTATTTGGATCATAATTTTTATATCTAACACCTTCCACATACCCTCTATGTTTAGAAACGACTCTATATTTTCTTAAATAATTTTTCTAATGTATTCCATTGAAGTGATTGTAAACTAAAATATGAATTTTTTTGGGATGGTGAAACTACCTTACATATTTAATATTCATTAACATGGAAATTAGTAAGGATTTGTTTAAAAAATACTAAAATATATCCATGTGTTTCTAATATGGATTCAAATATATCATTGGGATTGGAATGATATCTAATTGTACTAATATTCTACTTTGGAGTACGTATTTATATAGTGGATTGATCAACTTCACTCTACCGTAGGAATATGCCCTATAATTGAATTTTTATATGATATTGTACTCCCTATAATATTCATTATGGGTTGAATTAATAATTATTTATGGATGAGTGAATATAAATAACAATTTTTTTAAACAAATAAATATACATCTCAATTATTTTTGTGTATATTGATTTCCTTTGGGCTAATTCTTTCATATTATATATTGTCTTTTTATATTATGTTATGTTTTACCTATTAAAATATTGTAAAATGATACGTATTACTTTATAATTACCTTGGGTGGAAAATTTAAATGTTAAAAAGGCCTAAAAGTTTTGTTCACTTCCATTATTCCAAATCCATATTATTTGGTTTCCATTATTCTTAATGATAACATCACTTCTTAAATTTTGTTGAATTACCCATACATTGGAATTATAGATTGATATATATTCTTAAAATTTGTATATTTTGATTCTAAAAACAAGTACCTAGGTATACCATTGGTTCTAGAAATGATGAAATGATGTGTTGAGCTAACAACACTATAAATATATTATTTCCTTTGTCCTACGTTGAATGAGATGCTTGGAATAGATGAACTGAGTATATTATACAATTTTCCTTTTCCCTCAAATGGTATGGGTGGTTAATAATGACTACAATACTGTTCATCTCAAATCCCTATTAAGCCCAAAGAATGTATTACAAATATGAACCCTATTTGTATAGGAAGTATGCTTTTTAGATAAACTAAATGATTTTTATATTATAAGAATTTTTTTAGTTTTTTTGTTTCTTTGTACTTTAGGTATTTTTAATACTACTTAATCTTATTAATAGTGGTTAGGGGTGAGTGGGGAATGCCAACCAAGTATACCTTGCTGAAACCATATATGAGACCCTCTTATCATGTATATTAAGCCTTTTTTATGTGACTATGTAATGGGAATAGAACCTAAGCATGTGAGAAAATTACATTCAGAATATGAAATCTTGTTGGATACTTTCTGGACACATGGACGGTGATCCAGCTGATGGAATGGGGGATATATACACCACTCAATGAGTTATTTTTCACCCATGGATATTTGTAACCTTCTTGGATGATATGTTGTATATATAACTAATTTTTATACTCTATTCCTATTTTGAGTATAGTGATGTTATTTCAAAACCATTGATATATATCTCATTTATTGTAATGATATATCCATAATTATTCATATTTTTTATTATTGACATGATTTTTTTTTTATTTTTTTATGTTCAAACTGGTTTAATCATTGTATAGTCGTACTAAATAATATCAAGACCCATATATTATACATTTTTATGACAGAGGGAAAAAACATCTCCCATATTTCATCACTTTATTCCCCAAGGTTTTCACCAGCCTCTATAGATATAGAGGTTTACCTAAGGTGTAGTGACGAATAGTCATGATACCATTTTCATCATCTAGACACATTATTTACAATAATAAATTTCGTTAAGCATCCTTTTATAAGGGGTTACGTGTTTACAATAGTGTGTAGTCTTTGGATTACCTTGTAATAAAAAAATTTAGTTACATTATAGTCTTTTGTGTAATGTTGATGTGTTATTATAGAGTGACATGTGCACCTACCATTGGAATGGTTTTTATTAGATAATATCATGGATTTAAAATATTGAAACGTTTTTGGTGAGTGAGAATCATAACAAATTTTGTTACCAAATATAGTTTTATTTCAATCCAACCATATCATAATTTTTTAGTGGCATTTTGAATAATCTATTTGTTATTCAATTATTTAGTTTTTATTATTTCATTCCATACCATTTTTTTATTTCGTTTGTTCAAATAAGGAATGTGATTCCACATAATCATGATATTTCCAAGAGTGTGGGATTCCATAATCATTTATTGTAGTGTTTCATAAGGAATGAAATGATAATATAATTATTTGACATCGTTTATTATCCTCACGACATACCAATTGTTTTTAGGCAACCTATGATATGGGTGATATTCCAATAGTGACAATGTTGATTACGGTATAGAAAATATTTCCCACACAGAATTTTGTTTCTCATAGAAATGTTTGTTATGTACATTTAAGTGATATCACCTGAGGCTAGGGAACCTTTTACTACTATGTATTAATTTACAGGGAAGAGGGATATTGCTATCACAATTTCATATGTCTATGGAAGTGGATGTTATTTACATGTTTGTGTTATTGCTTATGTATTGGGATGTAATTGCAAATAATATGTGTATTACATAGGTTAGGTATTATTTTCAATCTTATGTGATATTTCTTATACATAGGGATTCTATACTCACCGATGTTATGATTTAATGGTGATGTCAGGAACAATGATGTAATATTTTCACAATGATGTACTATACAATTATTGGATAATGTGATGTGTTGCAACATTATTTCAAATTGATAAC
Source organism: Viscum album (assembly GCA_963277665.1). Lineage (NCBI taxonomy): Eukaryota > Viridiplantae > Streptophyta > Magnoliopsida > Santalales > Viscaceae > Viscum > Viscum album. The sequence goes on from OY728161.1 coordinate 694,935,666, forward strand.
AATGGTTATTATTGGCTAAACACTATACTCAAAAATATATGTTACATGTTATATGTCCAGACTTACATCAGTACTGATTTAAGTGGCTATGGTTTCTCCTTAGGGATGCTAGTTTGGAACTTGAGACCGCGAGGGGAAGCCACGAAGTGGTCTGAATCACAAAGTGTCTTCCATGAGGTTCTTCAGTGTTGTGTGTGCGCGTAGTGGCAGCTGCGAAGCCGTCTGATTCACGAAGTGCCTCTCACAAGGATGCACCGCATTGTGCGTTTGCGTAGTGGTCATCGCAAAGTGGCCTGACTTAGGAAGGGTCTCCCGCGAGGAACCACCGAGTTGTGGTCCTGTTGTGTGATGTGGCTCTGCAAAGTACCTGCTGTGCTGTGAAGATCGTGGGTCTGCCAGGGGGTTACTCCACGAAGTCTGGTGTGAGCTGCGGTGAGAGATTGCTGGATGCGACCACTTTTGAGGCTTTTTTGACTGTGTAGGCCGTGGTGTTTGGTTCGGTGTGTGTTTTGTGGCTGGTGGTCACTTTGGGGCATCCATGTCTTTTAACTTCTTGGTGGACTGGGCATGTTTAATGTGAGGGTCGTAGGGATTGCAAGGGCGCCGACCCTGTTGGAGGTTTGCGTATTCAATTTTGACTATGGATGCGTAATTTGTTAATCAGTGGAAGATATAGTCCCTAACGGACAAAGAAAAGGTGACGATTGAGGCACAGAGAAACAAGGACACTCTGCTGGATAAGTGTTTGTCACTGCTCATGGTGGGAAAGTTTGTGGAAAACATTTCTGTTAATCAGGGGGCTCTAAAAAACACTATACAACACATCTGGAAACTTGATGCAGGAGTGTCTATTTGGGAAGCGAGGATCAACTGATTCATCTTTGAGTTCTTTAATGATAAAGATAGAGACAAAATCTTGTGTGGAAGACCGTGGTCATTTGATAATCAACTCCTCCTCATAGATGAATTCAATGGGGGGCAGGACGATATCCAACATGTGAATTTAACCTGTTCCCCCTTATGGATATGTATTAAAGGAATCCCCTTCCATGAAAGAACAGAACGTATCATGAGAGAAATTGGGGATAGTTTAGGTCATTTTCGTGACTGGGAATGTTCGGACCCAATACAATGGGGTCCGATGGTTCAGATCAAGGCAGAGATTGAAGTGTCAGAGCCACTGATGAGGGGTATGTTCTTGAAAATTAAAGAAACCAATTCCTGGATATCATTCGAGTTCGAGAAACTTCCAATCTTTTGCTTCTTATGAGGCCGTCTTGGCCACCTGGAAAGAACGTGCACCAGGAAACATTAGAATGGAGCAGGAACATTATCCTACAAAATGGTCCTCGGCTCCGTGCCAAAACGAACAAATATTCTTTCATCCTCGAAACAGAAAATCAAAATGATCGTGACCATCTCACTATGGCACATTCTAGTCAACTGAGCCCCGCATTGGAAAAATTCCTTCTAAATGGACCAATGGACTTCCCTAGTGATGGCTCTCCCACTCAAAAAGAAGCTAGAGTTCACACTCACCCCCTAAAAGCAATTAATCAAACGTCGAAAAAGTTGGTGACGAGGCAAAAAGAATCACCATCACATTTCTCAATGCTAATGTGGATGCACGTCGAACCACCAGATCCGGATCCTAACCTACCATCGATTGTAGAAGACATTCATACAATGGAGGCCTTTGGAATGCCGGGATCTCCAATACTGGGCCCAATAATGCGTCGAACGTATAAAATGGTGCTGAGAGGCACAAGTGATGGGTACGTGGAAGTCCATAAACCCGGAGCTAGAAAAAGACAATTCAAAACCTGTCAATTAGGGAATAATCCCACCAAAATATGGAAAACGACAAATGAAGAAGAAAGTCAGGAGAAACTAGTGGTAGCGGCGGGTGAGACCCAGCCCCACCTAGAGCAATGATTGCCTTATGTTGGAACTATCGTGGTCTTGGCAACCCAAAAATAGTTCTCATGCTTCAGCGCAACTGCGCTCAAAGTCACCCCGATATGGTTTTCATGTCCGAGACCATATTGGGAAACAAGGAAGCCACTGGTATTGCTCTGATGTGTGGCTTCCAAGGCTGCTTTCTAGTTCCAAGGCAAGGCCACTCAGGTGACCTCTATCTCCTTTGGACGATCAATATCGACTTCAAATTTTTTTCCTTTTCCTCACACCATGTGTCTGCGACTATTCAGACAGATTCTCACCCACCCTGGACTTTTGTGGGATTCTATGGATGGCCATCCCATAATGATAAAGTAAATTCATGGGACCTTCTTTGCAAGCTTCGATAGTATTTACCAAGCCCTATCCTCTTCGTAGGCGATTTCAATGAGATTATGTTTCATAACAAAAAGCGGGGTGGAATCATCCGACCAGCAGCTTCAATGTCAAACATTATGGATGTGGTCTCTCAGGTGGACCTGGTCGATCCGAGGTACACAGGTAATCCTTCTACGTGGTTCTGGGGAAATACTGAAGGCAATCGCATTGATGAGCATCTTGATAGATTTTGGGGTTCTTTTTATTGGATTAATCTGTTTAGCATGTTTCTTGTTGTCCATATGGACCTTAACTGTTTGGACCATTGTCCAATTCTCATTGATTGTACGCGATGTGTATGTAATCAACCACTGAGAAGACCCTTCATGTTTGAGAGCTTCTGGGAAATAGAGCGGGAATGAGAAGAGGTGATCCGATCATGATGGAAAAGTACCCACATGGATGTCTCTTCCTACCTCCAATAGGTCGCCTCTAAGCTGAGGTCTTGGAGCAATAAAAAATTTCACCACCCCGACCGGCACTATAAGGTCCTTGAAAAGAGACTGAACACCCTCCTCAAACAACCCACATCTAATCGCATCCTTTCATTGATAGCAGCTATAGAAAGAGATTTTTAAACGGCCTTGTGCATCAACAAAAGCTTCTGGGCTATGCGAGCGCGAGATTCCCACATTAAAGAAGGGGACGCTAATACTTGGTTTTTTCACCAGAAATCCTCTACGAGGCATCGGAAGAACCCTATTACCTGCATCTTAATACCCGACCGAAGAAAAGTTTCTGATTCCAGTGGTATTCACGAGGCCTTGATTCACTATTTTCAGAACATCTTCACTAAAGGAACTCCTTTCATGTCCTCTGAGGTGGAAGATTGTATCAGACCTGTGATGACAGAGGAGATTAATAGGCACCTGACCAAAGATGTGACAGACGACGAGATACGCCTGGCCCTGAAACATCTTCATTCCACTAAGGCCCTGGGACCGGACGGGTTCCTCACACTCTTTTTTAAACAATACTGGCACATTATTGGTCCCAATATCTTCACCATGATAAAAAATACCTGGACTAGGAAGACGAGCATTGCTACCATCAATGAATCTGTCCTTGTCCTCATTCCCAAAATTATAAAACCCCTAGCGATCCCAAATTTTAGACCTATCTGCCTCTGCAATGTCTCGTACAAGATCTTCTCAAAGATCCTTGTCAATAGGCTGTGACCTTGTCTACCTGATATTATCTCTGAAAATTAGAGCGCTTTCATGGCCAAGATACTAATTACAGATAATGCTATTGTGGTCCATGAAGTTTTTCATTCATTGAAGTCATGATCTACTGCGAAAAGAGGAACCATGGCCTAGAAATTGGATATGACCTAGGCCTACGATAGAGTGCAATGGAACTTCCTTCATGTCATTATGATAAAAATAGGTTTCTATGCTAAATGGACAGATTTGGTCATGGAATGAATCTCGGCCATGTATTTTAAAATCAAGGTCAATGGGGGAGCTCACCATAGGATTCGCCCCATCCCAAGGCCTCCGCCAGGGAGTTCCTCTCTCCCCTTTTCTTTTCATCCTGGTGGCTGATGTGTTTTCTAATCTTATTTCTAGGGTTGCGTCCTCTAATTCTATTCATGGGGAAAAGGCCAGCCGTGTTGGCCCACCGCTGTCGCATCTCTTCTTTGTCGATGACTGCATTATTTTTTCCAGAGCCACAGTTAACGAATGTCGGGTGCTCTGCCATGCAATCCACGAGTATGAGAGGGCGTCTGTCTAGTCTATCAATCATGGAAAATCTGAAATTTTTTTCAGTGTAGGGGTGCCTTAATCTAAGATGGAGGAGCTATGCGCTCTAGCTGGTATTCATATGGTTGCGAAGCATCATAAGTATATTGGGCTTCCCACAGTGATCGGTCGCTCCAAAAAAGAATTCTTCGGATCTCTTATTGACAGAATTGAGTAGAAAATTTTTGGCTGCTCCCCTAAAGAAATTTCAAAAGCTGGCAAAGAGACACTCATCCAAGCTTTCCTCCAGTCCATCCCAAGCTATTTTATGTCCTTTTTTAAGCTCCCGTCATTCATAGTCGAGCAGATCTACACATGCGTTGCCAATTTTTGGTGGGGTAGGAATGATGGAAGGAATCGACCACACTGGATGGCATGGGAGAAACTTTGCAAACCCAAATCAATGGGAGGGATGGGTTTCTTGAATCTCCTTCTCTTCAATGATGCTTTGTTGGCCAAGTAAGGATGTCGCCCGATTAACCGTCCTTCATCTCTCTATGCACGGGTTCTCCGGACTAAGTACTTTCCCCACATGGACTTCCATGCTTCCTCTCTCCGTCCCCACCCCAGCTTCCTATGAGGAACCATTTGGTGGAAAAAACGGCTCTCAGATAAAGGACTGGGCTGGAGGATTGGGTCTGGCTCATCGGTCAATATCTGGACTGATTCTTGGATTTTCGATAAGGATGGTATGCAGGCTACATCCCCCATCCAACCAGGTTATGAATATGCCTCTGTCAGCTGCCTTGTTTCCAACCAGGGACAAGGGTGGTGTGTGGAAACGATCCTTGATTGGTTTAATGAAAGGGACCAACTAATCATCCTTAGAATTCCATGGATCCCTGACGCAGGCCCCGAACACCTTTTCTGGACCAATGACATCACGAATGAATACACAGTGAGGTCCAACTACAGAATGGACCTTGACCACCACCCCGCTGGTTGGGATGAGGGACCTCAGAAATTGATCTGGACAGTCAACATTCCCCATAAAATTTTCCAATTTTGGGGGCAGGTTTTCATGGGTACCCTCCCTACCATGAGCCTTCTCACTTACCGATATATGGCCAATTCTTCCTTTTTCCCTTTCTGCCTGATCACTATTGAAACTCCTTTGCATGCCATCATTCACTGCCCGAGAGCTAATCATGTCTGGTGTAAATGGGACCTGTCCTCTACCGATTTACTGGCATTAGCCTCTGACCTTCTCGATATTATGACGTGTTGGTGCTCCTCTCTTCCCTCGGCTCTCTCATGTTCTCTTTGCACGCTGGCCTAGATTATTTGGATCCAGCGCAACGATGACGTGTTTCTTCAAGCTCCCAAATCTCATGAATTCTGGATTGACAGTGCTTCTTCTTGGATTGAGGACTAGAAAGAACACCAAGACCATTTTATGACTAAAGCTTCCCTCAGCCCACCCTCTCGGTGGAACCCCCCACCAGAAGGTACTCTTAAGCTTAACGTGGACGCGTCTCTCCCAAAGGATGGGCTTGTTGCCCTCGGCCTTCTGGACTGTAATCATCTAGCGCAAATCCTTGATGCAAAATATGTTCCACACCAGGCCTTCTGGGAACCGGCATTTGCTGAGGCCATGGCCATGCTTGCTGGTTTTTTGTTCACTTTGGAATTTGGATGGAGCGATAGTTTTTTGGAGTCTGACTGCCTTACCATCATTAAGGCTATCAACAACAATGATGGTGGAATTCAGCCTTTTGGTACCATCATTAAGAGAATTCTCTCACTTGGACAATGCTTCTATTCTTGCACCTTCTCCTTTACAAAAATGGAAGGAAACAGTGCGGCCCATCAGTTGGCGGCCTGAGTCCCTTTTGACTCCATCCAGCTTTGGCTGGAAAATTTCCCTACTTGGCTTTGTTCTTGTACACTTGCTGATTTTAGCCATTAACGAGATCTGTTTTAATCAAAAAAATGAATAAAACAACTAATATTCCATTTTTTTCATTTGATAGAGAATGTGATGTGTTATATTCATTATAGTTGGATATAAACTATAATTTCCATATATTTTGTTATTTTATTATGTTGATGGTATCATTGTTACTTTCATATTAATTAATGGTTATGTAATATAGAGGTTATTGTCTCTTTACAGTACCTATAGACTATCATTGCTAGTTACTAGACTTTGGTTTACATTGAGGTGTACATCAGGTCTTATGAATCCTCTAGTTCTTTTATCCATCATGTATTCAAGGCCATGATATTATAATTTAAATAAATATTTCTTCCAAATACTTATATCACATAAATCATGAATTATAAATTGTTTATATTATTGTTTCTATGAAAAAATGGGAACACTTTTCCAAAGGGTCACTATAATAACTCCATTAATGATACTTTGGTCCTCTAGAATCTTTACATTGAAGGTAATTTAATCCTCCCTTTAGAATATTTTATGCGATATGTAATCCTCTATTCTATGGGTGGATCAAATTCAATAAAGTTATAGCATAAAAGGGAAATATAAGACCCCCAAGCTTGAGTTTATTTTTAGGAATACTAATTGTGATGTCATAAGAGACCTTTTAGGCATTTATGGTACCACTATGTCCCTTGAGGACGAAATTGTGGATGGATAAATTTGGATGAAACGTAAATACAATGTGGTGGGAGAAAATTATGGTTAGAAGGATACTCATCCACAATATTGAAATTTACCTGAAATGGGACTATTCAATTATAATAGAGAATTGAATCTAGATGGATGAAATTCATGGAGAGTCGATCATCCATGCGATACTTCATCACTCATGGATATAGTGAATCCAATTACCTAGTTAATGATCTTGTAAAAAAGGGGTTATAAGAAATATTTTATCTGTTTAGTTCTCTTACAAAATGAATTATTTTCTATACAATAAGGGAGTTATGTAAAAGTCCATTCTTCAATATTGTTTAACATTACCTTTTATTAAATATATTTGATGATTTTACACCAAGATAATATCTCAATTATCCTTCATTAAATCCTTTTTTTAATTTTCATATTTAAATTTATTTTCATCTAATGAGAATGGTTTTAAAAATGTAATCATGTATAATTTTAGACAAATAATAAAAATAAAAATAATTATTATTATTATATCTTATGTTGGGTTATATAAATGGGTAAAATGAAAAATATGCACTAAGAAATATCCTAAGAATGTTTGAACATGATACCTCCCTGAGGCCCCCCGAAGGATCTTCCAACTACTCAGAAATATATTGGCATAATAGAAGTTGTAGTAGTAGTAGTAGTAACAGTAGTAATAGTAGTAACAATAGTTGTGGGGGTGGTGGTTCCCGTATTAGAAGTGGTAGTAGTAGTTGTTGTTGTTGTATTAATAGTAGTCATGGTGGTGGTGGTTGTATTAGTAGTTATTGTTAATGTTTTTGTTGTAGTTGTAGTAGTATAATTTTTAATAATATTTATAATAACTACCATAATAATAATAATAATTTAAAACAACTTAGAGCTCAGGTCAATATATTAATAATAGTAGTAGTAGTGGTGGTAATAATAATAATAATAATAATCAGAAAATGAAAGGTCAAGGAACCTAAAAGGTTACCTTTATCAAATGAAATAACTTCCTAAACATTGGAGTACAAGTGTTTTAGATTTATAACTTTGATAAATAATATTATTTTTGATGTAAATTTTTTAATCCATGTAAAAGAGTTACATGAATCATGCTTGATGGATAAGGAATATTATAATGTAATAACATCCATAAAAATATATTTGAAAAAAAAATAAATGATAAAAAGGAAATTCAATTCTTCCAATCACTAAGATAAGATATTATTATTGAATAAACAACCATTTATATGAATTTCCATCCAGTCCATATTTTTATTTTCAAATGTCACTTTTATGGTTAAGTGTGAACCAAATACAAATCAAACCAGTGACAAGTCCATGCCAAGTAAAACAAAATCTCTGCTAGAGTCCCGCCCACAGGAAAATTTGAAATTCAAACGACCGAAAATTCCAAATTCAAATTTAATCATTTGTCTTGGTCCATGATCCACCAAACATCGTGTGATACCTTGATTCACACACCTTTTCATAGTGAAATAACTATAGCCTTCTAATATGCTTTAATAAAAATACAATCTCCACCCAGTTCCTAAAAATATCAGATGACTTTAGCCTCTAAATAATAATACTTGCACCATATTCCTATTACACCATCATATACCTTTAATACACTGTATGTGTTATGTTTTATCCATGTTGAAATTGAATGATTAAAATAACTTCAATAAAACGTGTTTACTACCAAAAATTATACTCAATTCATATTCGACTCAATACTAATAGAACATGTAGTGACTAATAATTAGTGTCTATATATAGGTTATTTTCATCCTTACATGAAACCGTAATGTGTTTACAGTTTGAATGCAATGATATAAATGAACATTTTTATTTTTAGTACTTACATCCCACAAAATAACTAATAATAGACGATCAGTATAATTAATGAATAAATTGCACATTTAAGATAATAAATGTTCAATGACATATGAACATATGGTTTCCTTGATACATAAGGAATCGATCTATAGAATTATTAATATATCAACGGAAAAAGCGCCTAAAGCCTTCAAAAATTGACATTAATTTTTTTGATAAAATTATATCTTGTACAACAATACATTTTGAATAAATTTAAACCTTGAGAATCCAATAGGATTTATTTTGGATTCAGATGAAAAAATACCATGGGAAACATTTCCTAAAAGTAAATATCATACCATTATTATGAAATATTTGATAAAGGATTCGATCCAACTAAGAGATATGTTAAAAAGTTGGTTTATATTTTGAAAAACTATTTTTCAATTCATATTAAAATCAATATTGTGTTAAGACACTAGTATATAAGATGGAAAAAATTATAATTCTCACCAATATGGTTTACTAAAGGATGATGTATAGAGTTGTAATCTTTGATAATATTCCATATTGAGATATAAAAATATGAAATCTATTCAAAATTTGGTAATAATTTAAATAGTGGAGTTCCAAACTAGATTCCTTTACACAATTTTTGTTTGGAGAATCTGGATGCTAACCCACTATAATTAACCATAATAGTACAAAAATAATTTAATATAGCATGGAAAATTGTATATTAAAATTAGTACTAATGAATCATACTAAAAAATTATATAAACAATTATTTTGAAAATAGGGGAGACTCAGATTTATAACTCTAATGTCTCCACAATAAATCATCATGAATTTAGTCACGGAATAAACTAAGGTTCTTGATTGTAATACCACATTCAAAAATGTGTTAAAAAACCATTTCATGATATAATGATAATATTTCCTTTAAAAATGGTCCTATATCCAATGCAATTATCGATAAACACATTTAATTTTTATGAGAGGAATAATAAATTTAGTACATTTATAACGTACCTAGGTTTTTAAATTCAAATTAAATTTATCCCACATATCCTACAATACATGCTAAGGTTCATACATTTTTATAGATTCATTATATTAATATCTTTACTAAATATTCCATCACTGTAGTCTACCATGGGATTTCCCTACAAAAGAGGAACTTCATGATAATAAACTGGGGTAGATCCCTTATGAAATCCTAAAGAAGGAAAAATATATAGATTTCATGATTGGATTAAACCATTTACAGAAAAGAAAAAATATGATTTCTAGTTAATCATATTCCCAAAAAAAATTAATTATAAAATAGAGACATCATATTATTTGGGTTTTTCAAGTCCCTTGACAAAAAAATCGAAACAAAATAAATGTTTGAAAAGTGTGTAGAATAAACCAAACACTTACTAGCATTAATTACCATTAAAAACCATACATGATATATTTTTTGTAATCAGAATTCAAAGGTAGCCTTCATCCATGAAAAAGACAAAAGCAGAAATGGTGTTACGTTGTCTAATTGCCCTATAGAATGACAAACAACCATTACTCATACAATTTGACAACATTGAAATGATAACTTAATGGAATAAATTTCCAATCTATTTGATGAAAGTATCTGAATAGACCAAAATATTAATAACATTTAAAATGATACTATGATTCATTATATCAAAATCCTCCAAGGTATAAATCATAATAAAAATGTTAATATATCTAATTTTCTTCATCCAAAGGATGATAAATTTATAGTAGTTATCATTCCATCTTAAAATCCCATTTCATGAATGAACCAAACTAATTATATGTAACTATATTATCAGTGAACATAATAATATTCTTATAAAAATCATTCATATATTATTTTAAATATAATTGGATAGTATAAATTGTCTAAGTAGATTGATCTGATTAGAATTATGAACCTTAGGTGGAAAATAGAAATTGTAATTTTATTCGTTATGGTAGAGGGCCCTTTAAATGTAAAAACTCATAATAATTTTTTCCTCAATGTTAATAATGTCTGAAAGTTTTTAAAAATATATTAAAAATCCATTATGATACAGTATAATCCCTATATTCAAATAAAAAACTGCATTTTATTCATCATCATGAGGTATTCTAATGAAATTTTATTACCAAAACTAATAATAATTATAGTAAAAATATCATGTTTTATAAGATATTTTTCCTTCTTGTTGTTATTAAATGTATTATAATATTGATTCACAATACACTCCTTAAAATTTAATATGGATGAAATAATTAAGTCATCATATCAATATAATTGAGAGGTTCATTAATCATCATTATTTCAAAATAACATGGAAAGAGATGTATTTATATCTCCTTACATAATCCATTTCAATTAAAAACATTACTTAATAAAGTATTATTTGGCCGGAAGTATTGAATTTAGAGTAGATGAAATACCCACATTACTCCCAATACTACACTATTGTAAATCTTTGTGATTATTATCTATTTGATGATAATTGAGATAGTTATTGATTATACGATACCATTCTGTAGTTTCTAAAAGCAATAATTTTCCACCATACCTTTAGTATTTTCTTTAAAATCTAACAAGTGATGATATAATAATTTAAATCAATAGGTGAAATCTTCAAACATCATTAAAAATTAAAATTAATTCTTCCTAATTAAGACAAATTGTGTTGATTCCGAAGGGTATTGACTACTTTTAATACTTTCTTGAGAGAGAGATTAGAATAGAGTAATGATCTACGAGAATATTTATGAGAGTGTGAGAATGAGATAAATTCTAGTATCTGAGAGGCTTCCCATTGAACAATGATCTATATGATTTACTAGAAACATTTCTATTTCAAATAATTTTATCTATTGTTTACCTTACAATAGATATGTTATCATCGATGAGATAGTTACTCCCTATAAATGATTTAAATTATCAATCAGTGATATGGAATGAACATGATCTAATTTTCTCAATAGGGTCTAACAAATCATTGATGTTTATTTCTAGGATCCATGAGTCATTAAAGTAATTAATTAAAATATAAGTTTGTTCACATAATGTTATTCTTTCCTAATATTTACTAGAAGTAAAAAAAGGAGTTCAAGAATATTAATATCATGAATTAAAATTCATAGGCTACCGTTTGGTAACTAACACCTATCAAATTTACAATATCCGTCAGACATTAAATAAATAAATAAAGAGTTTATATTCTAGTTGAATGAAGTTTAACATTAATTAAATTAAATATCTTATAAATAATATTTTTATGATTGAAACAATTAATAATAATGAAAATATTAAATTGAAACCCATTTTTTTAACACCCAAAAGTAATGGTTTTTTATCAGATAAAAGTCTATAAATTGTTATAACAAAGTCAAAAAAATTTCAGTGATTTCCAATTCCAATACATTATAATCATTTGTGAATTGTTTTTATCATTGATCCCATTCCAATAATTTTTTTTGGTTTTCCAATAGAATAATAATTCATGTTCATTAAATTTTTTTTATCTTGGGACTTATCCATTTTTGGTGTTGATTTCGATATTCTAGTTTCATCTTTTTTATTGCTAAATAGGTGATTACTTGGTTGAACAATCATTTTAAAACTCCTTAACATGAGATTGATATTTATAATGTATTTCACATATAGATCATACATTATAATATTATGAAATGAGTGATATAAAACTTTCATAATAATAATAATAATAATAATAATAATAATAATAATAATAATAATAATAATATATGCTGGTGTGGGGGAGAAAGATTATCACCAATAATTTTGAAATAACAAATTATATGGGAGATCTATAAAGGTGGGTATAAACACCCCATATATAATTTTTTTGGAATATAATATTTTGTAAATGTTTCAAATAGTTTAAAATAACCAAATAAAACCCATTCCATATATTCAAACAACGATAGAGAATTGACAACTATATTAGGTTCCATGTATGTGTATATCAGCTATAATGTGTAGTCTCCCAACCATTTTTGGAAATCCACCAAGAAAGTGTAAATATTATGTGAGACAATAAAATATCATATTTTAATAGTATTGGAAATCATTCAAGATTTACTTTAAATACATTTCATAGTCCATTCATTCCACATTTCATTATTAATCAAAATTATTTCATTCCAAAACTCAATAAATAATTCAGTGAGGTTCTTAAATTTTTTTAACAATAATACCTTATCAAATCCATGCCATGATTTAAAAAACCAAGCATCCATATTGTATAATGGAACTATGACCCATCCCATTAATATTTATTTAATCCATTTTGTAAATGGGAGAATCTGTTTAACCAATTAAATGTTTTAGTACCTTCATGGGATGGGTGACATGTCACAACCCGATGCTACCCGGGCTCCAGCTGCAACTACCCCAAACCCGCCTCCATAGGCCAGGGGGTGGAGACCAGCGCTGAAGGAACACAAACTCAGGGAGGCCTTTCCCTATGTACCTATACACACGCACATAGCACACTCAATGAAACCGTGCAGAGTAAACGAAAAGACATGTAAAGAAAAGGGCAACTGCTATATATACGACAAATGTGCATCGACCTCTAAGCAGTACATGTAAAGTGCTGGAAAGAAAAAAAGGGAAAAACACGTGCCCAACCAGAAAAGGTGCCACAACCCGACAACAGGTAAACAAAAAGAAACACCTGATGGGTCTCCCACCTGGAACCCAGCTACGACCACCGCACGCGGTCCTAGCTCCCAAACTCTTAGGCTCCTCTGAAGTCACGACCAACCTGTCCGTCGTCTGTAAGGGCACACCAAGTGAGGGAAAAGACTAAGTAGGGGTGAGTATAAAAATACTCAGTAGGATACCACGAAGGCTCAAGGGAGCAACAAAGGAGGTACTAAAGGGTGAGAAGTAGATCAAACAGGGGAAAGCAAAGGAGTACAATAAAGAGTCCAGCTCAACCCAACAAGAGGAAAGAAGGTAGACTCGTCCAATAACAAGGAGTAGGAAACGGTGAGAAGATGAACTTCCCGTCGAGTCTTTGATACCTATAGTAGGAGAGTAGACTTTTCCAACCATGAGAATCTAAACACAGAAAGCACGTGGCATACCCTGCATGTCTTCGCCTCTCCTGGAAAGAGAGTATCCAAACCCAAGAAGTGGGTACCAGAACCAAGGTATATACATATCTGTATGCTCAACAAGAGTCCCAAACAATATTTTAAGGGGATATCCATCTCATAGCTCAGCCCAAGAAAAGTGAGTCGCCAACAGTCCCAGAGGTAACACCATCAACGCCCAACATCCCACACGACTGCCCCAAACTACAAGTCAAGGGCTCAATCACCGCACCTCGACACTATCCTCTTTGGGCAGCACTGACTCACCCACATGGTTTTAGGTCGCGTCACAAGGATGCATCTCGGTGGGGAAAGTGCCCCTCGTACTTGAGAGTTCTGAGTTAAGTCAAACCACACCTTGTCAGTGCCCCATAGTAGAGAGGTATCCTCAAATTCAAATCTATCACATCACTGACCCATACAAACAAGGGTCCCATTCCGGTAGTCATGGAGGTAAGCCACAAACTAGCCTAGTAGAAAGGACTGAGTCTGAAATACCAACGGGTGGGCCACAACCCAGCCCTACTAGAGGGTAATTCATAATAAGATATCAGGCGACCCACTGCCCAGCCCTGTTGGAGGGTAAACCATATTACATCATCAGGCGACCCACTGCCCAGCCTTGCTGGAGGGTAAACAAGGAATAAGTTGTTAGGTGACCCACTACCCAGCCTTTCTGGAGGGTAGACCTGGAAGAAGTATACGGGTGACCCACTGCCCAGCCCTGTAGGAGGGTAAACCCGGAACATGACGACGGGCGAACCACTGCCCACCCCTGTAGGAGGGTAGACCCTCATGAGTCATCAAGAGACCCACTGCCTAGTCTCTCATAGAGGTTAAACCCTGAACAAGTTGACAAGTGACCCACTTCCCAGCCCAGCTGGAGGGTAGACCTGAAACAAGACGACGGGCGACCCACTGCCCAGCCCTGCTGGAGGGTAGACCATCAAGAGTCAACGGGTGACCCACTACCTAGTCTCTACTAGAGGGTAAAACCTGAAAAGTCGATGAGTAACCCCCTTCCCAGCCCCGTTGGAGGGTAAACCCAGATCTTCTCTGGGTATCTCTACTAGATGTTACAACCCTGGCCAACTGAACACGGAGTGAGTATCGCGCAACCATCTGAATCCGGAACAAGACCAGGGGAAACCACTCAACCCTGCTGATCTAAAGTATCAAGCACAGAGCCGAAAAAAAAACTCAACCCCGCTGGTCAAAAAACAAGAACCGAGGGACCCTCTACGTCACGAGAGGTCAAAAGTACGCAAAACAGAGCACGACACGCACATGTGGCCCACACGACGTGTGGCCACAAGTCAAACCCCAACTAAGCGCACAAACAGTCTCAGGTACAATCCACACGTACCTCCAAGTGCTCCCATATACACCCAGAGTATACGTCACTTTCAGCCCAAGAACTATCGTGCACACGGCATCCAACGTCAACGCGAAGGCATGACGTAACATCTCCAACTTACTGCCTCAACGAATGGGGCACAACTAACCACATCTATTCAAGAATTACTTCACTCACACGGGAGTGAACATTATCACACACAAAGGGTCCTCTACAAAAACAGTAGAAGAACCGTCACCGAGGCACCTTCACATTTCCACATTTAATAATAACACGTATGATGCTCTCCTCACCTGAACAGATTACACTATTGTAATCCTCATGGAAAAACATGCGAGATCGACTACTCACATGCCTCCAATGGATATCTGATGAAAAAGTCGTCCCACACCACTTAACGCCCGAACGACGTCCAGTGATCCTGAGCCTCGGCCCCAAACACAGTCCGGCGCATCGCACCAATGCGATCCCCTCGGGAAAACACATCAAAAGCACTACTCACATGAGTGCAATGGATATCCGGGAAACAAAAGTTGCATCCCGATGCACCGCACACGAGCGGTGCTTCATTGGAACCGCAACCCAGTCCCGAAACACAACGAATGGATTGCACCATTGAGATCCTCCCGAAATAGAACACAAGATGGACTATTCACTTGGACAAAACGGTTGCCCTGTGATAAAGATGGAAAATCACCGTGAACGCCAAAACGACCCTCATGGGGCCCGCACCATCGTGCTGAATTAGAGCGGGCAGATTGCACCATTGCAATCTCCTCGGAAAAACATCCAGATTCGGGTACTCAAACACCCCAAACGGATGTTGGGTGGAAAGTGGTGTTTCACCGTAATACGCGCGAACTAGGCCTGGTTTGTCCAACACCTCTTATCCAACCCGAAGAATTTGGAAAGCTCCTCAAAAAGTCCACACGAGGCCTGGGATCATGCTGTCACTGACAGCGCGTCAATCGGAAATCCCAAGCGGGAGTTAGGTCCGACATATGAATAATTAATTAATTCATTAATTCATTAATTATCCGCATTAAACGTCTCGTGCCCCTGAGTAACAAAGCCTCACAACAAAGGTTCCGAACCGACATTGGAAGGTCCGTCTCAACTCCAGGGCCATAGCGCACCCGAAGGCATGTCTAGAGGACATCCGGTTTGAGAATACGTCTGCTGCAAACATTAAAAATAATTTAATATTATTAAGTTGAATCGCTCGGGCCACCCGACTTCGAGCGCATAACCAAAAAAACTCTGAAACTAACTTTAAAAGAACCTCCCCTTCATCACGGTCTCATAGCCGTAGATGGCGCATCAATCAGACATGTCGTTTAAGAGTTACGACCCCCCGAATGCAAGGGGGCCTAACCGGGCTGGTCCACCCCGGCCGGCCCGGTCCGACCCACCGGCCCGCGGCCCAGCCGCGGGTCCGGCGCAGTCCGTCGTGGCCCGCCTCAAACCGCTGGACCCGAGCGGGTCCAGACCTCCTCAACCAACCAGCCAAAAGGCTGGTCTCCATCGCAACATAGGACCCGAATGAGGCGGGTCCTTTCCTCCTCTGACACAGACCGGCCGAAGCCGGTCTTCGTTGACCCCAGGAAGACCCACGCGGCGCAGGTCCTTCCTCCTCCACCAAATGCGACCGGTGCCCTTATCCGGCCTCCTCCACGGTGCTATCTACTAACCCAGTGCCTCCGCCCTAACCTGCCGCCGCCTCACGACGAGAACCCATGCCAACCGCCACTTCTCAAACACACCCTGCCGCCGCACTCCGCCGCTCATGCTCGCCGAAGAACCAAGAACCGCCGAAAAAACCAAATACTCGTGTACTCCACTAGATGCTTGCGAACACATAGGGTCTCAGATTTTAAATCCAAAAATTGCGTTTGGGGAGCTTGGGATGAGTACTACACAAATATTGGCCTTGATCGAAGTTTTGACAGGGAATCGATAATGAAAATTGGGCTCAATGTAGGTGCGGGAAATTAAAAATGAATCACACATCCTACCTTGATGGGCTTCACACTAAGCTTCGCCGCGATCCGTCGTAGCTGCGCCCCGCCGGAGCTATCTTTCCAGAGTGGAGGAGGAGAGGGAGAGGAGTGGTTTTTCCAGGGGGTGGGAATGAGGGAGAGGGGAGGGTTTGGTTTAAGTAGAAAAAAAAATTAATTTAATTAATTTTTATTAATTACCCACGAAAGGACCCACCTCCAAAACACTCGGCGGATTCAAGGTTAAGCCTCCCCTAGGGTAAAAACCTCCTCCCGTGCACAACCATGATCTCATAAATTTAATCCGAGACCCCATTCAATAGTTATAAAACTGAACGTCTGAGGCTGCCAAATTAAGAAAACGCCCCTGGGCCATTTTTCACAGACGGGCCGCGCCCACAAAACTTACACCCCTTCATGGGTAAACGGCATACTCTGAACTCAAAGGTGACCTCGGTTTTACAATCCAAGCCACCGTTAAAGAGATACATGAGTTTCACTATTAAATGAATAAATTAATTAAATAATTTATCCGTTTAACATTCTAAAAGCGAGCGAGGGGTCCAAACGTCCAGCGTCGACCAGTTTTATATTGTTCCTATGGTAAAAACCCCATTCCGGACCCATCTGTGCACTCGGATCTCTGATCTGAAACACCATTTCGATGTTATCCCATTTATTTTGCGTTTTCAGTGTGAATGCACTGAAAATTTAATTCCAGCCACTCCGGGGCTCGGAATCGCACGCCGTCTAAAGGCGCTGCTCTAGAATATCATCATGAATATTCCAGAGTCTTCTGCCGAAAAAACTGGGTTCTAACATCATTTCCTCCTTCAATATTTTCATTCTTGAAAAGAAAAACTGGGTAGCAACATAGGGTACTAAGCCCACACCCGACTCTTCTATACCCAGAAGAAATCTCGCACACCTCTACGCCACCGCACACATACCAAAGGATTGATCTATTCACGCAAGGTCGGCCCTTGCCAATGTCGTGCACCCACTCAAAAATTTGGGGTTAGGGAAAAGCGGTAGGGAACTTCGTCATCCCCTTTCACGGTTTCAAATAGCCCTAAGGATCTCGAGTGTAGCTCACCTCCCCGACCGAACCCTTACGTCGCAAGCCGCGACTGGAATCACCACCCGTACCTGGAACAAGGCCTGGTTATTCCCTCCTTCAGAATATCCATATGGTGAAACACCCAAGGATATCTAGTCATGAAAGATTCCACAGTCGATGTCTCACAACCAATGTAACACCCGAGATTTTTTTTATGAGTAATATTTTGTTCAAAGGAATCTTTCACTACACACTTGCTTGGCTTACTTTACACGCAATCGCGACCTTCCTCGATAGCTTGCGTCGTACACAATACCGAGTTTCACTAAACAACGATATGCTATTAAAATATTATTAAAACTAGCTGTTATGAATAGTAATACCCACTTTTTGAAATTTTATAAATTGTTTTTTTTTCAAAATGGACTTCATTTTTTGGATTCGGAATACCGAAATTAGCCTAGGGTGAAATTTTGGTATTTTTCTGAAAACTTTCAATTTTTGATTAATAGTGAAACCACTAAGTGGTAGGTTAAAAACTAAATTTTGCATAAAACATAATTTTACCGCTTCTGTGAATAGAATTTCGAAAATCCGACAGACACGGTTGATATCGGTAAGTAAAATGTTGTTCAATGAGATAAAAATAATTTTTTGGTGAATAGTAACTTTTTACTTTTTTTACCACGGTTAATAGTAAATATGGTAACTAAGGGTAAATATGATATTACTATTACCCTAACACATGTCCCAATTCTATTGGATAAGTTTAATTCGACCAAAAACATCCTTATGAATAAAATATGACCATTTAGGCCCACTTGAGTTAGATTAGGACATTTATTATTAATTTATTTAAAGAAGGGTTAAAATAGTTAAAATCAAAGTTTAATAAGTAAATAATTTTTAATATGGGGTTATACATAAGATAAATTCGACTATAAATATTAATTAGAAAGCTAAAAAGATTTCATACATAATGGTAGTTTATTTATAATTTTTAAACATTAAATAATTTAATTTATTTATGACACAATGATGATACAGTAATTATCTTATTTATGAAATATTGACATAATTGATGTTATAAACACCAAAATAAATGTAATTTGAGACTTTTTATGAATTAAAATAATTTTCTAGGTTACTATGATATATTAGTGTTGATTTAATCAACTTGGTTCGAACATATAATTCTATTATGACTTTCACAAAAATCATATATCAAATAGTGTCAAAATTGACACAAAATAGTTTTTAAATCAAATATTATATTATTAATTGTTATTTTATTCCTAAAAATCTAAGGATCGGCCAAATGACTTAGATAAGGATATATATGTTAATAATAAACAATTTGGGGTTCTTTTGGCATGTTATACTAAGTGTATTAACCATATAGTGAAAGAAAACAAAAAGACATGGTAAAAGTTAAATTATTTAACTTAGAGTTAAATCTAATTGATAAGGTTAAAATAATACCCTAAACTTGTATAAATCCTATTGGTTGATAGTATTTCGACCCATCCCCACATTATCTTCCAAATAAGACCCTTTGGAACCATTATAAACCGATTTTGACTTTAATATAAAATAATATTTTGAGATATTCCTAAGGTGCCCCTCTCCTCCATTATAAAAGGGCACCTCCTCCTCCTCCTCACACCAATTTGAGAACTCAAGCTCGGACAACCCCTGACATTTTCTCTTATCCACTTCCCTAGAATAATCCTAGAGGTCCTGGTCTTCTTCAAAGACCAATCTTAGTTCCCTAAGTGGAAGATTCAAAGAAGCGTTCCAAAGAAGAGGTAATATCCATTACCGATCTTTTCAATTTCTTTCTTCTTCAACTTCTTCTTCTTTAGTTATTTCATGATAAAGTAATAACATCAGTATTACTTAAATACTGATATGTTATTATAAATATGAAACAACCCTAATTCACCTTCTATCCATCCTACGAAAAAATGAAATCACCGCGCGTGCGTACGTACGGAATACCGTCTCCACGCCGTGGTGTAATCTATTTTCCACCATCACCTTACAAGGATGGGTATAATGGTGTAATGAGTAACTATTTATGATAATTATATAGTAATATTGATACTGAAATAATGTATATATACTCCAATAAAATTCCACGATCATAGGAACGATATCATCACTCGTGCGTACGTACGGAATACTGTCTCCACGATGTGATGCGACTCGTTCTACACGATCATCATTACATAGTAATTATATAAATGAATTGAATGAATAAATATGATATATGTTACACTAATACCATTCTGTATATAAGGTATCTATACCCTTAAAAGAAGAATAAGAATTTATTCGGCAAAACACGCATAAGAACAAAAGGCAATAAAGACCCGAGTAATAAGTAACAATGAAAAATTACTAACAAGAAGCTAAGAATATGACCATATATGATATCATATCAATATGTATGATTCTGGAATAAGTCAACAACATTATTTAAACCATTATACATGAGCTTCGGACACGTACAAAGCAAATCGGACCTAAGGTAAGGGAAATATCACAATCTCATCCGAGATTGTTTATTCCTAAGTATTTACTGGGGTGTATTTTATCATCCACATCCATGTTTCATCAATATGTAATATTATTTCCATCCACCTACAATTGTTTAAATCCATTTTTACCCTTCGGTGAGTTTTTAGTAATATGTGTGAAAGGATTCTTTTGTCATTTTTCGTACGAGGTACTTTTTGACTTTTCTGACAAAAGTACGAAGAATGTTTTTTTAACTTATACGGAATGAATGGATTTTTAAAAAATTATTTCCAAGAAGCTTCCTTTACAAGTTTTCAAGTTTATTTTTAATCAACTTCTTTTATTTTAAAGTCGTATGACAGGTTATGAAAGGAAAAATGTTTTTGAAGAAGAAAGGATATTTTCCTCAGGAATGGAGTTCAAGTGTTTTATCAAAATTATTTTCCATCTAAGATAATAAAGGGTTTTGTTTTTATCCCTATTATTAAATTGATTTGATTATGTTGTGAGGGAATTATTTTTATGAAGTCATTTACCTTATATGATTTGTTTTATGATGTCATGATGTTTCAAGAATCCCATTTTTGTTACATGTGTTATGCGATGATGTATGATTTATGATTATGTGGCACACATAAGAAAGGATTCATTATAAGATGGGTGGGACCTATATCTCCCTCCAATGCATTGGGTGAAGATTTATATCTCATGAGATAGACATGGCTGGAACGGAAGGTTATTTCGGTTCAGTGATACATGACTGAAACGAGGAGTGAACTCGGTTCAGAAATGGACTTTGTCCGCTAAGATAGTCTTGGCAATGAGTCATGACTAACAAGAAATGATTTTCCATGATTACGTGTGTATGCCACAAAGTTTCAAGTTTCATTTTATGATTATGGGGATCTCATTTTCACTTCTATGATTTATTCCATGTTAAGATATTATGATCTCTTTTGCAGGTTATGATTTTCAAAAAGATATGATATGATTTTTATTCCCTTTATTTTCCCTTGCTGAGCATTTGAGCTCACCCTTTTATGTTTTCGTTTCCCCAGGTCAGGAAGATGGATATTAAGTAGAATATGCTAAAAGGGACCCTAGATATGAAGAAATAAATGGGAGACACTGTAGAAGATTTATGAACCAGTTGTTTATGTTTCCCAGTTTCTAAAGACACTATACCTATACGGTCCTTTGTGGTTTTGTCATATGTTGTAATAAGTGTGCTTCAATTTTGATGTATTAACAATGTATGTAAAGTATGGGTCGTTATAGTTGGTATCAGAGGAAAGGTATAATCAACCTTTGGAAACTAGGATGTGAAAGTCTTAGTAAGAACCCTAAGGATAAGTCTAAGCATAGAACACAATCATAGTGTTTTAGAAATGGCCTTGAATACCCTAGGATAAGACCTTAAGTGTGAAATTTTATCCTTGATTATGTGGTTTTCCTATTATAATTAGTGTTGCTCACACTATTCTTCTTGGTTTTAGTCAATGGCTGGATCCCGAAGGAACCGTGTTAATGCGGAATGCGATGGGCAATGCAATGATTGTCCCCCTGAGCAACCAAACGATATGGGAGCTGGAATGCAAAATCTTGTAGCCATGCTCACACAACTTTCTCAATCTATGAATCATGCAGGACTTCCAAACGAGCAAAGGAAGGAGCAACATTCTGTTGAATCCTTCATGAGGCAACGTCCACCTTCTTTCAGCGGGTCTACTGATCCATTAGTTGCTGAACGATAGATTAGTACTACTGAAAAGATATTTTCAGTACTTCAATGTTCTGAACATGATAAAGTCATCCTAGCAGTGTATCGTTTGGAAGGAGATGCTGATCAATGGTGGAATCTTATTAAGAATACAAGGCAAAGGGATGAAATTGAGTCTATGGAATGAGACGAGTTCAAGAACTTATTTTTCAATAAGTACTTCCCTCGTATTCTCCGAACAAAGATGGAGAAAGAGTTTCTTGAACTGAAGCAAAGGGATGATGAATCTGTTGGTACCTATGAAGAAAATTTTACAAGACTTGCAAGGTACGCTTCTGGTATTATTATCCAACCTGAGAGTAAGATCGATCGATTCTTTAGTGGCTTAAAACCAAGTCTTTGAAGGGCGTTAGCCATAAGGGACTTCAATAGCTACAAGGAAATCGTTCGATGTGCTCTCAAAGTCGAGATGGAGATTGGAGTAACCCATCAATCACATGGGTTTGATAAGAAGAGGAAGATGGAATTCAAAGGAAAATCTAAAGAGAACACTGAAAAGAAGATGAGCTTTCCCTTATGCTCAAAGTGTGGAAAGAAACATGGAGGGAGTTGTCTTAAAGGGACAAGTAAATTCTTCAAATGTGGAAAGGAAGGTCATCGGGAATTTGAATGCCGCGATAATGGGAAGAAGATGTCTAATGATGCAAACAAAGGAAGGGATACACAGAATGAACCTACTACACTTCAATGTTTCAAATGCAAGGAGATGGAGAATTATGCCAATCAATTCCCAAATCCAAGGGTTGATGATGATGGTCGACGTCAACAAAATCTTAAGGCTAAAGACAAAGGAAAGTCACATGCAATTTCTATCAGCGATGTGGAGTACGATAACGAAGTGGTGAAAGGTACACTTACCATCCACTCTAAAGTATCAAATGTTTTATTTGATTCTGGATCCACCCACTCTTTTATTTCTGAAAAATTTTCTAAGGGTATCACCGTATTACCTCAACTATTAGATGTTGAGTTAGCTGTGCCAACACCTAACGGCACAACAGACGCATCAAAAGTTTATAATTCTTCTCCAATCGAAGTTTGTGGGAAAGTGCTTCCTGCAAGTCTTGTGATCCTTCCTTTAGTGGAATTTGATGTGATTCTTGGCATGGATTGGCTTTCTCTACATGGAGCTCATATCAATTGCCAAAGAAGGGAAGTCACATTTTATATTCCAGATCAATCTACGATCATCTATTGATGAAATGATGAATATAACTTTCCAGTGGAAATTCCTTCCATATTATGGGTCTTGATTCCACTAGTTGAAGGTTATTTTTCTCAAATGGTTGGTGAGAAACTTACGATTAAGAATATTCCCATCGTACAGGAGTTTGATGATGTATTTATGGAGGAATTACCGGGTCTTCCACCAAATCGTGAAGTTGAGTTTTCAATAGAACTCATTTCGGGTGCTTTGCCTATTTCAAAGACACCTTATAGAATGGCCCCAATTGAGTTGCAGGAATTGAAGAAGCAACTCCAAGAGAATATTGATAAGGGATTCATACGCCCTAGTGCATCACCTTGGGGAGAACCTGTTCTATTTTTTAAGAAGAAATATGGATCAATGAGACTCTGCATTGATTATTGAGAACTTAACAAGACCACTATCAAGAACAAATATCCTCTCCCACGCATTGATGACTTATTTGACCAACTACACGGAGCTCAATACTTTTCCAAGATTGATCTTCGTTCAGGGTATCATCAATTAAGGGTCAAAAGGGAGGATATACCAAAGACGGCTTTCCGTACAAGGTATGGACACTATTAATTTATAGTGATGCCATTTGGTCTTACTAATGCCCCTGATATCTTCATGGATCTAATGAATAGAGTCTTTAGAGACTATCTTGATCAATTTGTGGTAGTCTTTATAGACGATATTCTTGTCTATTCAAAGAGCAAGGAAGAGCATGAAGATCACTTGAGAATTATATTGAAGACGCTGAGAAAGGAGAAGATTTATTCCAAATTTACCAAGTGTGAATTTTGGCTTAAAAAAGTTGCATTTTTGGGTCACATAATCTCAAAAGAGGGGATACCTGTGGATCCATCAAAAACAGAGGTTATCGAAAGATGGTCAAGACCAACAACAGTAACTGATATCCGAAGTTTTCTTGGTTTGGCTGGATATTATCGACGTTTTGTAAATTATTTTTCACGATTATCTAATCCAATCACCAAGTTGACCAGGGAAGGAGTTAAGTTTGTCTGGACGGAAGAATGTGAAGAGAATTTCAAGGAGTTGAAAAGAAGGTTATCCAGTGCACCTGTGCTCACACTACCTTGTAGTGGAGAATGGTTTGTGATATACAGTGATGCATCCAAGAAGGGATTGGGGTCTGTTCTTATGCAAAATGATATGGTGATAGCTTATGCCTCACGACAGTTGAAAATCCATGAGCAAAATTACCCAACACATGATTTGGAGTTGGCTGCGGTAATCTTTTCATTAAAGATTTGGAGGCATTACCTTTATGGTGAAAGGTGTGATATTTATACTGATCATAAAATTTTAAAGTATATTTTCACACAAAAGGAGTTGAATATGCGTCAAAGAATATGGTTGGAGCTGATTAAGGATTATGACTGATCAATCCATTACCACCCTGGGAAAGCAAACAAGGTGGCAGATGCATTAAGTCGATAAGACCATGCTAGTTTATCCATGATGAGGATCACAAAAGATCCAATAGTTATGGATTTACAAAGGATGGATCTTGGAATTATAATGGAAGGGGAAAACCTTATCTTTCTCAAATGAATGTTCAACCATCTATACATGTGAAGATTAAAGAGGCACAAAAAGAAGATGTCGAGTTACAAAAGAAGGTGAGAAATGTTCCTGAATTCAACCTTGATTGTGATGGAATAATAAAGTTCAGGAATCGGTTTTGTGTTCCTCCCATCCCCGAATTAAAGAAGGAGCTGCTGGATGAGGCTCATAGTTCTTCATTCTCTATTCATCCTGGAAGCACGAAGATGTATAGGGACCTGAAATAGTACTTCTGGTGGGATGGCATGAAAAGAGATGTGGCTGAATATGTCTCTCGAAGCTTGGTTTGCCAACAAGTTAATGCTGAGAGACAGAAGTCTAAGGGGATGTTACAACCATTACCCATACCCAAATGGAAATGGGAAAACATCACTATGGACTTTGTCATAGGACTTCCTAAAACATCCAAAGGCAATAATGCTATCTGGGTCATAGTTGATCATCTTACAAAGTCTGCACACTTCATTGCTATTAGAGAGGATTTCTCTCTAGATTAGCTTGCCAGGATATATGTAAAGGAAGTGGTAAGATTGCATGGAGTACCACTTTCTATTATATCTGATCGGGATCCGAGATTTACCTCGAAGTTCTGGTGAAGTCTTCAGCATACTCTGGATACAGAGTTGAGTTTCAGCACTGCTTATCATCCCCAGACAGACGGTCAGTCTGAGAGAACAATTCAAACCCTAGAAGATATGTTGAGATCTTGCTCTATGGATTTCAAAGGAGGTTGGGATCAACACCTACCTTTGGTGGAATTTTCTTATAATAATAGCTTTCACTTCAGTATTCAGATGGCTCCTTATGAAGCTCTCTATGGAAAGAAATGCAGGACTCCAACTTGCCGGGATGAAGTTGGGGAAAGAAAGCTATTAGGACCTGATCTCGTTGATGAAATGGAAGAAAAGGTCAGATCTATTCAACAAAACATAAGAGCAGCTCAGAGTCGACAGAAAAGTTATGCCGACAACCGAAGAAAAGACCTAGAGTTTGAAGTGGGTGATAAAGTGTTCTTACGAATGTCTCCCTGGAAGAGGGTTATGAGATTTGGAAAGAAGGGGAAGTTGAGCCCTAGATATATCGGTCCTTTCGAAATACTGGATCGTGTTGGAAAGGTAGCTTACCGATTGGCGCTTCCACCGAATATCTCTCAAGTTCACGATGTGTTCCATGTATCTATCCTGAGAATGTACATACCTGATCCTTCACATGTAGTCAGCTCAGAAGTTGTACCGCTGGAGCAAGATCTTTCTTATGAAGAACAACCGAGAGAGATTCTGGATCGTAGTGAAAAAGTCCTACGAAACAAGACCACTCGATTGGTGAAAGTTTTATGGAGGAACCACCAATTAGAAGAAGCTACATGGGAGCTTGAGGATATGATGAGGGAGAAGTATCCTCATCTGTTTGTTACAAAGTGACGAATTTCGAGGGAGAAATTCTTTTTAAGGGGGGTAGAATGTAACACCCGAGATTTTTTTTAAGAGTAATATTTTGTTCAAAGGAATCTTTCACTACACACTTGCTTGGCTTACTTTACACGCAATCGCGACCTTCCTCGATATCTTGCGTCGTACGCAATGCCGACTTTCACTAAACAACGATATGCTATTAAAATATTATTAAAACTAGCCGTTATGAATAGTAATAACCACTTTTTGAAATTTTATAAATTTTATTTTTCAAAATGGACTTAATTTTTGGATTCGGAATACCGAAATTAGCCTAGGGTGAAATTTTGGTATTTTTCTGAAAACTTTCAATTTTTGATGAATAGTGAAACCACTAAGTGGTAGGTTAAAAACTGAATTTTGCATAAAACATAATTTTACCGCTTCTGTGAATGGAATTTTGAAAATCCGACAGACACGGTTGATATCAGTAAGTAAAATTTTGTTCAATGAGATAAAAATAATTTTTTGGTGAACAGTAACTTTTTACTTTTTTTACCGCGGTTAATAGTAAACAGGGTAACTAAGGGTAAATATGATATTACTATTACCCTAAAACATGTCCTAATTCTATTGGATAAGTGTAATTCGACCAAAAAAATCCTTATGAATAAAATATGACCATTTATGCCCACTTGAGTTAGATTAGGACATTTATTATTAATTTATTTAAAGAAGGGTTAAAATAGTTAAAATCAAAGTTTAATAAGTAAATCATTTTTAATATGGGGTTATACATAAGCTAAATTCGACTATAAATATTCATTAGAAAGCTAAAACGATTTCCTACATAATGGTATTTTATTTATAATTTGTAAACCTTAAATAATTTAATTTATTTATGACACAATGATGATGCAGTAATTATCTTATTTATGAAATATTGACATAATTGATGTTATAAACACCAAAATAAATGTAATTTGAGACTTTTTATGAATTAAACTAATTTTATAGGTTACTATGATATATTAGTGTTGATTTAATCAATTTGTTTCGAACATATAATTCTGTTATGACTTTCACAAAAATCATATATCAAATAGTGTCAAAATTGACACAAAATAGTTTTTAAATAAAATATTATATTATTAATTGTTATTTTATTCCTAAAAATCTAACGTTCGGACAAATGACTTAGATAAGGATATATATGTTAATAATAAACAATTTGGGGTTAGTTTGGAATTTTATAGTAAGTGTATTAACCATATAGTGAAAGAAAACAAAAAGACATGGTAAAAGTTAAATTATTTAACTTAGAGTTAAATCTAATTGATAAGGTTAAAATAATACCCTAAACTTGTCTAAATCATATTGGTTGATAGGATTTCGACCCATCCCCACTTTAGCTTCGAAATAAGACCCTTTGGAACCATTATAAACCTATTTTGACTTTAATATAAAATAATATTTTGAGATATTCCTAAGGTGCCCCTCTCCTCCCTTATAAAAGGGCACCTCCTCCCCCTCCTCCTCACACCAATTTGAGCACTCAAGCTCGGCCAACCCCTGCCATTTTCTCCTCTACACTTCCCTAGAATAATCCTAGAGGTCCTGGTCTTCTTCAAAGACCAATCTTAGTTCCCTAAGTGGAGGATTCAAAGAAGCGTTCCAAAGAAGAGGTAATATCCATTATCGATCTTTTCAATTTCTTTCTTCTTCAACTTCTTCTTCTTTAGTTGTTTCATTATAAAGTAATAACATAAATATTACTTACATACTGATATGTTATTATAAATATGAAACAACCCTAATTCACCTTATATCCATCCTACGGAAAAATGAAATCACCGTGCGTGCGTACGTACGGAATACCGTCTCCACGCCGTGGTGTAATCTATTTTCCACCATCACCTTAAAAGGATGGGTATAATGGTGTAATGAGTAACTATTTATGATTATTATAAAGTAATATTGATACTGAAATAATATATATATATACTCCAATACAATTCCATGATCATAGGAACGATATCATCACTCGTGCGTACGTACGGAATACCGTCCCCACGATGTGATGCGACTCGTTCTAAATGATCATCATTACATAGTAATTATATAAATGAATTGAATGAATAAATATGATATATGTTACACTAATACCATTCTGGATATAAGGTATCTATAACCTTAACATAAGAATAAGAATTTATTCGGCAAAACACGCATAAGAACAAAAGGCAATAAAGACCCGAGTAACAAGTAACAATGAAAAATTACTAAAAAGAAGCTAAGAATATGAACATATATGATATCATATCAATATGTATGATTCTGGAATAAGTAAATAACATTATTTAAACCATTATACAGGAGCTTCGGACATGTACAATGCAAATCGGCCCTAAGGTAAGGGAAATATCACAATCTCATCCGAGATTGTTTATTCGTAAGTATTTAATGGGGTTTATTTTATCATCAAAATCCATGTTTCATCAATATGTAATATTATTTCCATCAACCTACAATTGTTTAAATCCATTTTTACCCTTCGGTGAGTTTTTAGTAATATGTATGAAAGGAATCTTTTGTCGTTTTTCGTACGAGGTACTTTTTGACTTTTCCGACAAAAGTATGAAAAATGTTTTTTTAACTTATACGGAATGAATGGATTTTTAAAAAATTATTTCCAAGAAGCTTCCTTTACAAGTTTTCAAGTTTATTTTTAATCAACTTATTTTATTTTAAAGTCGTATGACATGTTATGAAAGGAAAAATGTTTTTGAAGAAGAAAGGATATTTTCCTCAAGAATGGAGTTCAAGTGTTTTATCAAAATTATTTTCCATCTAAGATAATAAAGGGTTCCGTTTTTATCCCTATTATTACATTGATTTTATTATGTTGTGAGGGAATTATTTTTATGAAGTCATTTACCTTATATGATTTGTTTTATGATGTCATGATGTTTCAAGAATCCCATTTTTGTTACATGTGTTATGCGATGATGTATGATTTATGATTATGTGGCACACATAAGAAAGGATTCATTATAAGATGGGTGGGACCTATATCTCCCTCCAATGAATTGGGTAAAGATTTAGATCTCATGAGATAGACATGGCTAGAACGGAAGGTTATTTCAGTTCAGTGATACAGGACTGAAACGAGGAGTGAACTCGATTCAGAAATGGACTTTGTCCACTAAGATAGTCTTGGAAATGAGTCATGACTAACAAGAAATGATTTTCCATGATTATGTGTGCATGCCACAAAGTTTCAAGTTTCATGTTATGATTATGGGGATCTCATTTTCACTTCTATGATTTATTCCATGTTAAGATATTATGATCTCTTTTGCAGGTTATGATTTTCAAAAAGATATGATATGATTTTTATTCCCTTTATTTGCCCTTGCTGAGCATTTGAGGTCACCCTTTTATGTTTTCTTTTCCCCAGGTCAGGAAGATGGATATTAAGTAGAATATGCTAAATGGGACCCTAGATATGATGAAATAAATGGGAGACACTGTAGAAGATTTATGAACTAGTTGTTTATGTTTCCCAATTTCTAAAGACACTATACCTATACAGTCCTTTGTGGTTTTGTCATATGTTGTAATTAGTGTGCATCAATTTTGAAGTATTAAAAATGTATGTAAAGTATGGGTTGTTATAGCCAAGGCCCTCTTACATGGTCAGAAGCGAAGGATTCAACACCATCGAATAATAGAAAAGGTCCCACACCTTTTATCATACCAACACAGGGTTACACCGATGCCCCGCGCCACCCTGGAAACACCTCAAGCAAGGGGCAGGGAGGAATGAATTACACAAAAAAAGTCTATCATTTGTACTTAAAGAAGTAGAAGGGCTGTCGAGCATACCTCTTATCACCTCATTCTCTGTAGGATCGTAGACATCCAAAGCTTGCAGCTATCCGTGTTCCCAACTATCAGCTCCCAGAGCCTGATGTGGACCACCTAGTGGTGATGGGAAGACCTCGTAATGTCGTCCCCCACTACCGGCTCCTCCCGCTCCTCTGCCCGCACCACCTCTCTGGGTACTACTCCGATCACGACGCTTCTTCCGTCATGGTGGTGCATCTGCTGCCTTCCCGAAGCTCTCTGCATGCCTGGTCGAGCGGTCCCGTTCCAGGCGACCTCGCCCATCGCAAGCATAGCACTGAATATCTCAGGGATGCACTGGTTCCCCCCAACGCCACTATGGTGTATGGCCACGCCCCTGAGTCTGGTCACCAGGAAGCTACCTGCATTGAGGTTCTTCTTGCCGACGCCCGCTAGTCGCGATAGACGTCTCGGCTCCGACATGCCTGCTGCCACCACCAACTCTAGAACGTGAAAGGAAGCCCTCTATCACCAGTGCCTGCTCTAGCACCCCTTCATATGTTTAAATTCCCAAGGGTACTATGACTGGATGAATCTCTCCACGGAGACCCTGCTCAAACTTTCGTGCTCGGAGGTTGTCGTTATGGACCAAGTCTAGGTAAAAGCGTGCATGGTCTGCAAAACTAGCCGCATACTCAGCCACCGTCATTCCTCCCTACTAAAACTGCAAGAGCTTCTGAATTCAAAAGTAGCGCAAGTTGGAGGGGCAACACTCCTCATGGAACAACAACTGAAAGTATCCCCACGAAAGCGACGAATCGTCAAGAAACTGAGTCACCAGACTCCACCAATGTCGAGCTGCCCGACGAAAAAGGATGGCTGCCAAATCCACTCTCTGATCAGCCAACATATGCACAAGCCTGAGAAGGTAAACCACTACCTCTAGACAAACCCCTGCTGCCTCATGGTCTGGCTCGCCACTGAACCTCAGTGGTCTCTACCGTTGGAACTCACGGAGCGCGCTCAACCCATGCTCAAACTCAGCCTGCTCTGCTGAAGCTATCTGCTGCTCAACAGGTGGGGGTGCTGCTACCAGCCCACCTGGAGAAAGGGGCTCACATGATGGGTCCTGGACTGTGGCCTCGTAGCTCACATGGTCGTCGTCACGAACTGAAGCCGGTATCCTGGTTGGATATCTTCGTGGAGGCATCTTGAATATTATCAAGGAGTACCGCAATCAGATGAGCATATATGTATATACCAATTACCACGTTGTGGAGCTGACTCAATAAGGATAGTCAAAGACTCAATCCTATGTGATGCAAAACCCAATTTCCCTGCAACAAGTTTCTCATCATGTCAAGTCGACAAACGGGTTATCAAGGTCTTGGTGAATGGATACGTCGGCCACCGCACCATCACTGGACTCCCTGGCCAGAGAGCAGCTCTCGAGACACATTAACACTATTTCCCTATATCCCTACCACTTCCTTTTATTTTAGGGACGTCCGAACAATGTCCCAAGGAACGAACCACTTCTGATACGACTTTGTCACGACCCGACCCTACCCGGGCTCGAGCCGCATCTACCCCAGGCCCGCCTCCATAGGTCAGGGGCTGGCGACCAGTGCTGAAGGCACAACAACTCGGGGAGGCCTTTGCCTAAGAACCTATACACACGCACGTAGCACACTAAATGCAATAGTGCAGAGTAAAAGAAAAGACAAGTAATGAAAAGGGAAACTGATATATATACCACAAATGTGCATCGACCTCTAAGAAGTACAAGTAATGTGCTGGAAAGGAAAAAGGTCCAAAACACGCGCCCAACCAAAAAAGGTGCCACAACCTGGTAATAGGTAAACAAAAAGAAACAGCTACTGGGTCTCCCACCTGGAACCCGGCTACGACCACCATACGCGATCCCAGCTCCTGAACTCCTATGCTCCTCTGAAGTCACGAACAACATGTTTGTCGTCTGTAAGGGCACACCAAGTGTGGAAAAGACCAAGCAGGGGTGAGTATAAAAATACTCAGTAGGATACCCAGAAGGATCGAGGGAGAAACAAAGGAGGTACTAAAGGGTGAGCAGTAGATCGAACAAGGGAAATCAAACGAGTACAACAGATAGTCCAGCTCAACCCAACAAGAGGAAAGAAGGTAGACTCGTCCAGGAACAAGGAGCTAGAAACAGTGAGAAGATGAACTTCCCATCGAGTCTTCTCTACCTATAGATGGAGAGTAGACTCGTCCAACCACGAGAATCAAGACACGGAAAGAATGTAGCATACCCCACGCGTCTTCGCCTCTCCTGGAAGGAGAGTAACCAAACCAAAGAAGTGGGTACCGGAACCAAGGTATATACATATCTGTATGCTAAAAAAAAACCCAAACAAGATCGTAAGGGGATATTCATCCCGTAGCTCAGCCCAAGAGATGTGAGTCGCTAATAGTCCCATAGTTAACATCATAGATGCCCATCATCCCGCACTTCTACCCCGAACTACTATTCAAGGGATCAATCACCGCACCTCGACACTATCCACGTTGGGCAACACTGACTCGCTCGCACGGTTTTAGGTCGCATCACAAGGACACATATCAGTGGGGAAAGCGCGCCTCGTACTTGAGAGTTCCGGGATAAGTCAAACCACACCTCGTCACTGCCCCGCAGTCAAGAGGTCTCCTCAAAGTTAAAGTTGTCACATCACTAACCCGTACAAACAGGGGTCCCGCTCCGGTAGTCATGAAGGTAAGCCACAGACTAGCCTAGTAGAAAAAACTGAGTCTGAAATAACAACGGGTGGCCCACTGCCCGACCTTGTTGGAGGGTAATTCATAATAAGATATCGGGTGACCCACTGCCCAGCCCTGCTGAAGGGTAAACCATATTACATCATCATGCGACCCACTGCCCAACCCTGCTGGAGGGTAAACCTAGAGTAATTCATCACGCGACCCACAACAAGCCTTGCTGGAGGGTAGACCAGGAAGAATTCAACGGGTGACCCAATGCCCATCCCTGCTAGAGGGTAAAACCGGAACATGATGACAGGCAACCCAATGCCCAGCCCTGCTGGAGGGTAGACCCTCAAGAGTCATCGGGTGACCCACTGCCTAGTCTCTCCTAGAGGGTAAACCCTGAACAAGTTGACATGCGACCTACTGGCTAGCCCTACAGGAGGGTAGACCCTCAAAAGTCATCGGGTGACCCACTGCCTATTCTCTGCTAGAGCGTAAACCCTGAAAAGTCGATGAGTAACCCACTACCCAGCCCCGCTGGAGGGTAAACCCAGAACTTCTCTGACCATCTCTGTTGGATGGTACAACACTGGCCAACCGAACACGGAGTGAGTATCACGCAACCATCTAACTCTGGAACAAGACCAGGGGAAACCACTCAACCATGCTGATCTAAACCGTCAAGCACAGAGCCGGAAACAAAAACTCAACCCCGCTGGTCCACAAACGAGAACTGAGGGACCCTCTACGTCGCGAGAGGTCAAAAGTACGCAAAGCAGAGCATGACACGCACATGGGGCCCGCACGACATGTGGACCAAAGTCAAACCTCCACAAAGCGCACAAACAGTCTCAGGTTCAAACCACACGTACCTCCAAGCCCTCCCATATACTCCCTGAGTATACCTCACTTTCAGCCCAAGGGCTATCCAGCACACGACACCTAACATCAACGCGAAGACGTGACATAACATCTCCAACTTGCCACCTCAATGACTGGGGCACGTCCAACCGCATCTATTCAATAATTAAATCACTCACACGGGAGTGCACGCGATCACACTCCAAGGGTCCGCTACAAACACATTAGAAGAACCGCCACCGGGGCACCTTCACATTGCCATATTTAATAAGATCGCATTTAAGGATCTTCTCACCTGAACAGATTACGCCATTGTAATCCTCGTGGAAAAAAATGTGAGATCGACTACTCGCACGCCTCCATTGGATATCCGAAGAAAAAGTCATCCCACACCGCTTTACGCCCGAATGGCGTCCCGTGATCCCGAGCCTCGGCCTCGAAAACAGTCGGGCACATCGCAACAATGCGATCCCCTCGGGAAAACACATCAAAAGCACTACTCACATGAGTGCAACGGATATCCAGAGAAAAAAGATGCACCCCGGTGCACCGCACATGAGCAGTGGCTCGTGGGACCCACAAACCGGTCCCAAAACACAATGAATGGATCGATCCACTGCGATCCTCTCAAAAAAGAAAACAAGATGGACTATTCACTTGTCCAAAATGGTCACCCGGTGATAAAGATGGAAAATCACCGTCGACACCCAAACGACCCTCGTGGGGCCCGCACCATCGTGCCAAATTAGAGTGGGTGGATTGCACCATTGCAATCCCCTTGAAAAAAAAATCCAGAAACGGGTACTCAAACACCCCAAACGGATGTCGGGTGAAAAAGTGGCGTTTCACCATAATACGTGCGAACTAGGCCCCATGGGGCCAGAACCTCGTCTCCAACCTGAACACTTTGGAAAGCTCCTCAAAAAGTCTGCACAAGGACTGGGATCATGCTGCCGCTGACGGCGCATCAATCAGACATTCCAAGCGGGAGTTAGGTCTGACTCAAGAATAAATAAATAATTAATTAATTAATTATCCGCGTTAAACGTTTCGTTCCCCTGAGCAATGAAACCTCACAACAAAGGATCCAAACCAACATTGGAAGGTCCGTCTCAACTCCAGGGAAATAGCACCTCTGACGGCACGTCAAGAGGACGTCCGGTTTGTGAATACGTCCGCTGTAAACATTAATAATAATTTAATATTATTATGTTGAATCGCTCGGGCCACCCGTCTTCGAGGGCATAACAAAAAAACCCTGAAACTCACTTTAAAATAATCGCCCCGTCAACACGGTCTCACAGCCATAGACGACGCGTCAATCGGACGTGATGTTTAAGAGTTACGGCCCCCCGAATGCAAGGGGGCCGAACCGGGCCGATCCACCCCGGCCAGCCCGGTCCCAGCCGCCGGCCCGTGGCCCAACCGCGGGTCCGGCCCAATCCGCAGCGGCCTGCTGGCTACGGGCCGCCTCAAACCGCCGGACCCGAGCGGGTCCGGCCCTCCTCAAACGACCGACCAAAAGGGAATTCTCCGTCACAATGCAGGACCCGCATTAGGCGGGTCCTTGGATCCTCTGAGACAAATCGGCCGAAGCCGGTCTTCGTTGACCCAAGGAAGACCGGTGCTGCGTGGGTCCTTCCTCCTCCGCCGAACGCGACCGGCGCCCTCAGCCGGCCTCCTCCGTGATGCCCTCTACCGACCCAGTGCCTCCGCCCTGACCAGCCCCCACATCACGCCGAGAACCGACGCCAACCGCCGCTGCTCGAACACACCCTGCCACCGCGCTCCGCCGCTCACGCTCGCCGAAGAACCATGAACTCCTGAAAAAACCAAATACCTGTGTACTTCTCCGAAAGTTTGTGAACACATAGGGACTCAGATTTTAAATCCGAGAATTGGGTTGGGGAGCTCGGGATAAGTACTATGCAAATATGGTCCTTGATCGAAGTTGTGACAGGGAATCGATAATGAAAATTGGGCTCAAAATATGTTTGAGAAATTAAAAACAAAACGCACATCCTACCTTGATGGGCTTCGCCCGAAGCTTCGCAGTGATCCATCGGAGCCGCGCCTCACCAGAGCTCTCTCACCGGAGTGGAGGAGGAGAGGGAGAGGAGAGGTTTCGCCAGGGGGTGTGAATGAGGGAGAGGGGAGGGTTTGGTTTAAATAGAAAATAAAAATTAATTTAATTAATTTTTTTTAATTACCCACGAATGGACCCACCTCTGACACACTCGACAGGTTCGAGTTTAAGCATCCCCTAGGGTGAAAACCACATCCCGAGCACAACGGCGATGTCAGAATTTTAATCCGAGACCCTGTTCAAAAGTTATAAAACTGATCGTCTGGGGCTGCCAAATTACGAAAATGCCCCTGGGGCCATTTTTCATAGACGGGCCGCGCTCGCGAAACTTACACCCCTCCTAGGGTAAACGGAATGCTCTGAACTCAACGGTGCCATCGTTTTTCCAATCAGAGCCACCGTTTAATAGATACTTGAGGTTCACCATTAAACGAATAAATAAATAAATAAATTTGTCCGTTTAACGTTCCAAAAGCGAGCGAGGGGTCCAAACGTCCCGCGCCGACCAGTTTTATGTCGTTCCTAGGGTAAAAACCCCATTTCGGACACATCCGTACACTCGGTTCTCGGATATGAAACACTATTTAGAAGTTATTGCATTTATTTTGTGTTTTTAGTGTGAACGCACTGAATATTTAATTCTGACCACTCTGGGGATCAGAATCGCACGCCGTCTGATGGAACTGCTATAAAATATCATCAAGAATATTCCAAAGTCTTCCGTAGCAAAAACTGGGTTCTTACATGCCATGTCAAGAATTATAGTGACGGTGAGATCCTATTGGGTGTTTCTCATTTGAAATTTTTGGATCAAGGAATCATACCTAATGTATTTAAATATACTAATGAAAATGGATTTTTAATTATGTTTAATCCCAAAAAATCTAATTACCTTATTAATTTTCCATATGATTTATAATCCTATGGAAACACCCAAAATAAATAGGTTGAGAATTTATCTATTGGGAATCATCTTATCAATGTTTTCCTCATAAAAATTAATGATGCCCACTCTAATTTATTAGGTAAAATGATATTAAAAATGGACCTTGTTATGTATAATAAAAATATATAATCAAGGATTATATATTGGTATTATTCAGAGTCTCTAGTACATAGTATAAAGATAGCGGTCTATTGAAGTCTTGTGATGGCAAAGAGGTCATCTATTAGAATTCTTTTAAGCCATGACTAGAGTTTCTCCTCTCTCCTTATGCTGAAATGATTCCTTAGAGTGAAATTTGTGATTTTTATGTTTCTTGGAGGAATATTTCATTAGTTTGAAGATAAATTGTGCATAATGATAATAAAATAAACATATAATAGGGTCATAGTGACCCACAATTAATCATATACCAATATTATATATAATTTTATGAATTTTAATTTCCTAGCATTATGATTAATTTCATAACTATAAAGGATTAATATATTTGGAAACTAGATACATAAAAATCTTATTATATAATGGAGATTTATCATCTTTTACTAAGGTCATAACATACAGTACCCTTATGAGGAATAACACACTTAAAACTATTATTAATAACTTGTGGAAGAAATAAAAAAGGTAGGGTGAGATACGATTCTCTGTAATGTTATACTCGGGAGATATCAATCAGTGATAATATGTAAGAATAAGATAAGCATAATGAAATTAAATTTGATCATAACATACCAATTTTATAACTAATCTTTTATAGATATTAAACACGATTCACATAATAAAACATTGTCAGAAAAAATAGTATTCATAAGAGTAAGGAATCATCAATAATCTAGCATGACCCATGAAGTCATAGCATAAACATTGGAAATTGAAAAAAAAACATAATATTATAACAATGTGAATATGTATAAATTGAAATAGGTTCACTAATAAAGGTAATAACATAGAATCATTCATATTAATAGACTTATGGGAATTAAATTAGGTCAACACATAATCTTAATGATAAAAAATATTCTCATATACAAAAACTCATAGACATGAAAACAAGGTCTACACAAAATATTATGGATTTAAAAACTTGGCCCACATTTACAAATTGTGAACATGAAATCAAGATCAAGCAAAAGATATTTATCCCATGAGTTGTCCATATTTATCTATTCCATTAGAGGTTTATATTATTCCGGGAACACCTATCACATAATCATAATCAATCCACATGTGTTCCAAAATATCAGAAATCATTTATGTTATGATCAAATCATAACACATGGCAAATAAACATATTTCATAAACATATCATCATCATCCGAATAAACCTTATAGTGAAAAATTAATTATAGTATCCTAAAATCATATAACCATTGAAACAAAATTAACATAAAAATATGTAATCATAGGTAAATAATAACTTTAAAATATCACATGGAATATTTTTTTATGAAAATACAATTATCATTTTGAAACCGCATAATTAGATATAAAATATGAAAAAATTAATATGATAAAATGTATTTCAAATAAACATATTCAAAAACTTTCGTTTTGGAGTTTCCACCACTATTGTTTCATGAGACACTATTGTCACATTGTTTCTCCACATTCCATATTTCCAAAGGAGAGCGAAATTCAACAAGTTAAATTGATATTTCTTCTCCATGTATGAAACATGATTATGTGATGTTGATTTCTTCTTCTTTGGATTCCACATTTGAACTCATCACCATGTCCAGTTTTCTCTCGTAGAATTAATATGATTTCATGGAACTCATTACTGGTTCCCTATATTTTTAGGAGCTAGTTAATAATACTTCTATTATCTAAAAATTTCATGGGGTCTTGACATGACATCAACCGTATGTTAGGAGAGTTGTGACATTGGGTATTGTTGGAATGTTTGGGTGCTAGGAACATTGTTTACATGCATCATCCTCATATCAGTGATCCTTATGGAGTAATCATAGGATTGGATCCTAGGAAATATCTTTTCAATCAGAAGTAATATAAGGCTAAATGAATATCTTCCACGGATTTTACATTATCCATCCCATGTTTATCATGGGGTAACATACACCACATGTGCTTGTCTTCCATGTATTTCACCTCATATATCCCCTAATTAACATGATGTGGAATCATGAGAGGTTTCACATGTTTAATGACTTGTAATGATGGAAAGAGGTTGATCATAATGCACATCGAAGGGAGATAAGAGAGGTACATTACAATGAGGGATCACCTGGAAGGTTTTTCTATGGATGGATCAGAAATCCCATGAGGGAAGACCCGTGAGATGTGTCCCATGAAGGGGATGATGACACATGATGAAATTTGATCTTGAAATTATTATAGGTGTATCGGGGAGATGAAATCCTTGGAGGGGGACACCATGTTTTACTGTTGTTTAGGATTGAACGTCAAAGTGGTGTCCTACAAACCCTATTTAGAATATAGTGATAAAAACCCTCGTAGATTGATGGATTTTGGGGGGGGGGATTACCAATGGCTGTTTCCCTTCAAATATATATTTCTCTAGGTTGGATTGTGTAGAAATTAAAAATGAAATATTCTCGAGTGATACTAGGAGAAATGATGATGTGTATGGGTTATAAACATAGGATCATCCCACGTGGGTGGCATGATCTCACTAGGATATGTACGACTATGTAAAATAAAGTTGGAATGTGGAAGGATTTGTTGGTAAAATGGATAGATAGAATGGAATGTTTGTTTGTTTAGTTTGGACCTCAAAGAGGCTTCCTATATATCTCTATTAGTCATGAATTAATGCCCACATAGACTAGAATGGTTGTTGATGTGACCTGGATTATACTGAAGGAGGAGACCCATTGATGTGGAGAATGTGGTTGGGTATTATATATGTTATCTGGCTGAGTAAGATGGGTATGATTGGGATTTACACCTATGTAAGAGTCTCATAGATGATTGAATGTGTTGGGTATTGCATATATGAGTGGCCCATTAATTTTGAGAAAATGATTGCAACATACATATTTGAAATTCCGGAGGAACATAGGTATGATTGGGATTTACACCTAACTAGGATGCTCATAGAGGATTGAAAATATTAGGGATTATTCATAGTATAGGCCCATCAAATTGGAGGTTCGCAGTCACTACTAACCTTTAATCCCACAGGAGTCATGCTCAGTGTGAGAAACAAGAGGAATCAGTAGAATAGATGGTCATGTCCTGAAATATTCTCAAGGAGTGATGGTTTGGAGATTATGCATAAAACCATCCTGAGGAATATGACATTCCATGTGGGGAAGATCTCATTTCATTTGAGGAAGATCTCATTCCAATTCACTCATATATGGAGCACCCTATCAAGGTTGTGTGGGGCTTTCACATTGAAACTAACTAAGGAAGAATGGCCATACCATCAAAATATATCATGAGGTTCACACATGAGGCACCCCATGTGCATTGAATAAGGTAAGTTCATAGTTTAATGTCATGTTCTGGTGATGTTGGTTCTAGGTAGTTTTACGTCATGTAACATAAATTACAGGGACTCATTCCTTACCCCTTATGCTTACAAAACTACTCTTCCTATATAATTGAGAGGCATAAGGATTTATAAATATTTGGTTGGTATGGTTTGGATGAGTGGTATGTCATGAGGTCTATGTTATCATCCCTATGTTTAAAATAAATAGGTTGTAACAAACATTTTCAGATAAGAAAAAGGTATGGAATGCATGCACTAAGGGCATAAGGGACATTTTATGAGGGACCAAGAAATGGTTACGTGCATGCCTAAAAGATTTTACACTTAATACATGCACAAGGGAATAGAGTTTCATTAAAATGGGACCATTAATGGTTCATTTGAGTAAAGGAAACCCCCAGAGATTCAAGGATAGGGTGTGCACAATACATGTTGATTGCGTGTAAAAGATAGGGTTGAGTGCAATATTGGGTCACACTTCTGACCCAAGTTGTGTAAAATAGAGTTATGTTTCATTAATTTAACATATACTGAAATAATTTGAGTTGGCATTAAACATATTTGGGTCAACTTGATGGAGGAAACGTAGAGAACTTATCATGCATGATCTATACTTTGAGGATCCATAGATTTTAAGATGTCATAGAAATGCAGTCTTACATGTAGTAGAGTGACGTTTCGAATCCCAAATGATTTCCTCGATGAATGTGTGTGGGGGGTCCGCTTATATATATAGATGATTTATTTAGGATGTATTTAAATATTATAGTACTTAAAGAGGACTTCCACATATGCATACCTATAGACGTGGTGAGGGAGCGTGAAAAGGGATGTTTTACATTGCATTTGACATGTAAGAATCTTGTGCGCATTTGGGATATATTGTTCACAATGAATCCCTTTTGAGTGCACCTACCTTAGCCTTTTAAAATCAACCATGTGGAAATGATATCACATACGTTACATTCGGTGCATAAGAGTATTCCGCACAGAATTTCATCTTGCCTGCAAACCAATAACATTTTTCACATCTTCCTTATCTTGTTAAGAATGACCCAATGAGTCATAATATAGATTTTATTTGTTAAAACATGTAAATTATCAACATCAAGTAGATTTATGTGAACCCCCCCCCCCCCTTCAGAATTACTGCTGAATGGGGAGCTAAATGTAGGGTTCTAAGGGAAACACTAAAGGGAGGGAAACATTCTTGGTTGTCCACACTATATTTTATAACAGGCATATAAGGGCCCTTGAACTCACATATAAGGCTAGGTCTATGCCTATAAATACATGAGGGGGATACATACGACACCTTTACATTCTAGATGATAGGAATCTTTCTCTCACATGTTTATGATAGATCCTCATTTGAAAAAAATCCATCATTTTCAAGACATGGTTGGACCAGTTACTCAAGAAGGATAAGAATGTGAGTATGCTATGTTGGGTAAATGAGTTTCCAGTATCATCTCAGTGAGAGAAGGCTGGATCATATTTTTTTTCTTTGAGGAAGGGAAATATAGAATGTTGGGGTATAGTATGGTAGGAGGTTGAGACTCGATGGTCTTCTATACTGACTTCCATTCTACCTTTGTTTGTTGGTGGCTACTGCATGTGAGGAACACGTTGATGGAAATCTTCATTGGAACACTAGTGATGGATGAATTCCAACTAGCTAGGAACATGGTCTGCTAGGGAGTACCTTTCATGGATAGGATGTACAATATACTAGTTATTGTTTCATTGTGGGACACACCAAGAATAATCAACATTCCATTCTATTTTCAGTATGATTGGACCACAACACATTTTACGGGTTATGAATTCCAAAATTCCATCATCCCACCAAACAACGGTATGTGTCCCTAACGTCAGAAAATTGTGGGTGTTTGACCAATGATGCTTAATGTTGCTAGGATAAAAATCCAAATATGAAACCAAAAAAGCCTTAATATCCACACCTTTTCAACCTATATTGGTTTGATGGTGGGAAAGAATCAATTATAATGTGTGAAAAGAGAGTACAAACATAGCTTATGAGCTGGGCTGATGATGGATCATATCAACAACAATGTATTTTGTGAGTCAAATAAGCCCATCCCATTTTTTTAAGAAATTCAAATTCCTATAATGGTTTGTAATGAAGTTTTATGTTGGGTTGGGTGAAGTGAAAAAACCCTATATTCTTCACCATCTATGGTTCATGCTAACAATTGCATGCTCTGGCGAAACCGCCACACTACTACCAACCTACGTTGATGAAGTCATGTCGATGGGATATGCTAAAAACTAGGTGGAATTATGTATGGAGGCAACCCTATAAACATGTATTTGGGTAATTGAACTAGATAACATGGATCTAGATTAGTTGGTAGACAGACGAGATGCTACTTGAGAGGTAATACATATGCCTAGGATAACTCATACGGGAACCGCATCGGTGGAGATGTCATAAAAAGTAGCTGCACCTCTGACTCCAAGAGGGAAATGGTCCAAAAATATTCCCCAGGGACAGAAAAAGAGGCCCAACTAGAAATTGGGGTATATCCTATAACTAGTTGATGATGATTTATTCCCTTCACTATGGTTTTTTCACAACGTTGTGATAATCAATGTCATCAGAACTCTGATGGAGGAACCCAAAGTGGGAAAAGAAATAATTATTAGATTTTGGGAACATTCAGGCTGTGGAAAAGATATAACCCCATTAGAGGCATGTATACACAATGACCCTGAATATTTATTCTTATCAATAGGGGTAGTATATGGAAACCCTGCACCATTAATAGTTTTTATTAGACAAGAGTCAGATTGGGACGAGATTCCACCCAAGGATGAGAATGATGTTCATGAATAAGAAGAAGATTCTAAGAACAATAATTCCCATGGGATGGCTACTCATCAAGGAAGTCTCCATGAATATGGAAAGATAATGATCTCTAAATAAGGTTTCACTAATTATCTCCCATAAATCCTAAACTTACATATTTTTATGACCACTACATTTCATTGCAAATGTATAGTATAAAAAACTTATCTTATATAAGAGAATATAAATAGTGAATAATAGGTCCCCCCATCATGTGGTGTGGATGATCTAGCTGGTCTGGTAGGGCATTCTATTGGTCTTGCACTTGTGGCTGAGGTGGCTATTGGTTGGCCGCTCAAAGTGGTCGAGGTGGAATCATCAGAATCATAGGCCCTTCCTATAATCATTGGGGGAAATGCCATGGCATTAACAATATGGTTCCCACTTATAGGGAGGTATTTCACCTGAGAAGTATTATCATTGAAATCCTTCTTCCCAAGGTAAGACGTATATTTTTAATCTCTTACCCATATGTATATCTTCGCGGTTCTTTAGAATCGACTTGTTTTTTTGTTCCATGAATCTTCCACCCAAATGACGCTTGTAGAACTAATGAAGATTATAGAGATACACAATACTAATGGGTGTCTAGTTTTCTACATCTCCGTTGTGATTGGAGAGCTTGATCAAGTGATGCTAGACTCATATAAGTCATTGCATTCACAAATTTGTACCCGTAATTTGTTGATTAGATTTACTGGGGTTCGTTATACAATGATGTTCATGGATGAATGAGGAAAAAGAAATATGATGGGGTTGATGCATACATGGTACCCCTTCTAATGGCCACAACTATTTTGAGGATCCAATTGTCAAAGATGATATAACCCGGCACCAAGTTGAGTAGGAAGCTATGGATGTATGTGATTCCACTAATTGTGACGATCTCAAGGATGGGGGAAAGGAAGATGAGGAAGAATCGTGTTAGGATATCCATCCAAACGATCTGAATCCCAACCCATCCAAAAGAATGTTGGACACGTAATCTACTGCTAAAATCCTTGCTAATTTTCAATAGTATGAATGCATAGATCTCAAAGTGATAGATGACTCTGATCTTGATGTTTCCAAAGAGAATCAAATCATCTTGATTGGGGTATGGAGGTGCATTAAAAAGTTAATTTAATAGACTCTAGAGACTATACTGGTGGGTATAATGGGGTACCCTCACCGTTGGTTTTATAGTATATGCATTGGAGGGAATGATTCTCGAGGTATTCACATGATAGTCCACGACTACATCACCAAAATGATGTTAGAGGGGAGATACCATCTAGAAATTTCATATTTTCCTCATAAATATGAATATATGGGAAACCTTCATGATGTAACCCACGAGATCTATCATATAGAGGAGGAATATGGCGAGTGTCCTGCCTTCCTTAGTACTCAATCGAAGATCATCATCAGACTGATGGCTCAACTGGGGTAGGATTAAAACAAAATTTTGAAGGAAACTACACAAAATTATGATCTCCAGGTTGAGTGGGAAAGGTCTTAAACAAGATTTAATGATCATCATCTAGCTTCCAATGAAGTTGAAGTAGATCTTGGGAGAAAGCAGAAAATCTGAGAAGCTACTTTCTTGAGATT
Source organism: Viscum album (assembly GCA_963277665.1). Taxonomy (NCBI): domain Eukaryota; kingdom Viridiplantae; phylum Streptophyta; class Magnoliopsida; order Santalales; family Viscaceae; genus Viscum; species Viscum album. Next base: position 694,980,612 of record OY728161.1, read on the forward strand.
TGAATAGTTAGGCACACAATCAGGTGAGTAGAGATATATGGGATATTTCTACCCAGACTCATAAGATAATCAATAATGTGGATGAGCCTTTCTATTCCTCAACATGTTTTCTTACTTTTCTTTAAGACATTCTATGTTCATGAACACATTTACTTATTACTTCAATTATCAAACTTCAACAATATTTTTGATAAAACTAATGACCAATACCTAAGTTCACCTAGGTTATTACTAGTGTGAGAATCATGTGATGAAAACATAATTGTTAACTTTGTCTTTGATTCCTTGATAGTCATTAAAAAATCAGGGTTGACTACTTCTGACCAACCATTGAGAGTGTTCACACTGAGAAAGGTTGTGGAAAGAAAACATGGCTCTCAGAATAGTTAACCTTATTTTCAAACAATTGTTAGTTCTTGAATGAGTTAATTCTAGGGGAGTTAATATCTATATGAATAAAGGGGGTGTAGATTGTGATTCAAAATTCCCAATGATGAAAACGAAAGGAGAGTGGAATGGAGGCACCTGATAACTATTTTATGTGGTCAAATGAAAAAATATGTATTGATAGATTGGAATAGGTAAAAACAAAGGACGATAAACCATTAACCATGTTTGAATCATGGAACCTATCTTATAATTTCACCATAATCCTCTCAGAATGTTTACCTAGGATGGTAGGTGAATAGAAATGGAATGATAACAGAATTTTTTGGGGTTTCTATTAGATGTGGTAGAGGATTATAATCCAAATATGATGAACACAATGTGTGGGTGTGGAGTGATAGACAATTTTAATTTATTACAACAATCTACGAATTATAAAACTACGAATTAGAACAAATTGGTGTGTGTGTATTGGTATGAATAGTGATCAAACTTATATTATGGGGGATCAAAATCACAGACTCTAAGTGATAGATGATTATATGAAAAATGTGGTAGATGACCAAAAGAGGATAGGGACTCTCCAGAGAGGGTCTAATATTCCTAGTATTTTTGGGTCAGGTATTTGAGGACGATATGCACATAGTTTATCATTGTACAATATGTAATAAGCATGATACATTTTAACGTCTTGTGATCGGTACTAATCTCCATGTGAATGATCCAAAAGATGGCTCTGTACCCGAAAATTATTTTGAAAAAAATGGATTTCATCGACAATAAAGACCAGGGAGTCCATATAGAACCACACATCCTTATGCTATTTTATATAGTTTAATGTCATCATGCTTGGACTATCAAGTGTCCAAGGGGTCAAATATTTGATGAACTTGTGGTTAAGATTAAAATCAAAATATATGGCTGTTTTTACATGTCCCATAAGAACAGTAATCATTCCACTTGTAGTTATATATGTTTCCTCCCAACTTAGGTATAATTTGTACCAAGAGAGGGTTCATTTATTTTTGTATCTTTATTTTTTTTGTTTTGGTGTGGCTGGACCATGATATAGAATAAAGGAGTTATTGCCTATCATATTTGGACATGAATCAAGCCATATGTAATTATTTAATGTGGCATGGTAGATGACCAGTGCCAAAGGTGATATAGTATCAGGTGACAACATCACAATGTTGTTCCATTTTTCAATCTACAACCCATATGATTGTTGTAACATAGTTTACAGTCATGCAACTAGGATGTAGATAATATGTAGCTTATCACCTTGAGTCTAAGATGATAGGGATATAAATAAACTAATTTCATAATTCATAGACCAATTGAATCCATTTAAATGTTTTGTTTTCTTGAACATTGGCTCTTAGTTTGAGGTCATACCGTTTGGACCTTGGAAAATGGTATTTCTCCAAAGGCAACTGTGAAGAATAAGGGCCTATAAGGCTGGGCATCGTACAAAAAGTTCAAAAGAAAACCCACATATAGTTTAATGTCTGATTTATTTTCCTATATATCTATACTTAAATTCATACAAATCAGACTGTAGCCACACTGTTTAATATTATATTTAAGGGATGTTAGTAGTAACATGGTTTAATGTCACGAAACATTGAAATTAGAGGGATAGGTATTTTGAGAGGACAGTGTATGATGCTGAAGTCATAAACCGACATGAAAGAGGACTAGGGAGGCCTGAATCATGCCATGTGCACCCATGGAAGACCTACACATAGTTTAATGTCATGATTCCTTGACTTGGTCATCTAGATTAAATTTGTATATCTTGCAACATGCGTTGAGTATAATATCATGTTCTTAGGATGTACAACTATTTATGAAAAGTACATCCTCATAAAATTGGAATTGTTTAGAGGAGTTACTTTCTCCCATCGATAGTGACCAAATAGTATAATCCATTGGGATAGACCATGTGATTATTGTATTTTCCTTCCCACGTAGGCTCTATCTTTTGAGGTTTCCTTCCGGGTATCATTGGTGTTCCAAGATACAATACTTTATCACATTGGTGGAATGAAAATAGGTGAAAATTCTTATAAAAAAACTCTTCACATATTATTATGATGCTTCTATAGATTATGAGTTGATGGATTACAATTATAATTGATGTATTACATCTCAAATAGATGAACTTATTTCATTCTGTTTGGGATCTACTGATCATAGAATAATGTTTGGTGTAAAATAAACTGAATCTTGATGAGTAATCCAACCTATATTTTGTACAACAGGGAATATGGAGTTGGCTTAGTAGAATTACGGGTTGTAATCTAATAAAACTAGATGGAATAAGGGCGATTATCTAGAAAAATTTTCGTATTATAGAAAACCATCTTTTTCATAATGATATAGATAGTTTTGTTCAATGCCTTGATCTATCCATTCACCTGCACATGGTATTGGGGGACCAAATATTTAACATGGAATAAAACTTCTTCAATTCAGCTGATCAAATGTTAGTTCCACTATTAGTGCAGTTGCCGTGAGGGAATCCGAACCAATAGAGGATATTAGAGCTAATGAATTCAATAATTAGTTGGGCCTTGACATCCCTAAGTGGAATAGATTTGGCCCACTAAGAAAGTATATATATTTTAGTCAGTGTGAACATGAATTTGAGGGAACTTACTGGTGAATAATGTTACATGAGAATGAGTCCCCATATTGAAAAAGGGACAAGAATACTTATTAGTGTAGAGTGTCTTTAGATGTTGATTAACAAATTTGGCCTGGGTATCACACTCATGGAACATCATAAGATTATTTAGGCGGTAAACAACCATGGTGGGAAAGATGTATCCCAACCACTAAATCTGGTGGGAGGGAAACAAACCTACCTTATGATCACCACATGACCCAAAATGAACCTCATATATAGCCTTGGGGATATCTTATCATTTAATACAATGAAAAAAGAATTCAATGTTACAAGATATGTAATGAGGTTTTTCATGGATGGACCCACTCTGGAGGGGAAATACAACACATGATAAAAGATTCTCTCATGCTAATATCTATCTATAGGGGAACAATGTATTGGACACACTCGATGATAGGGATTTTTCAATCATAGATGTATTCCATTATAGAGGGACTTGGAGGTCTTAAGGTAGAGAAATAAAAAATCAGGTGGATTTCCTAGGGTCCATCATCATCATGATATGAGATGACAGGAGTAATGACCCTTTGATGTGCTACATGAATAAATAGGTTTTCCTAGTCATGCTCTGCCATAGATGAGACTAAAGAAGCTCGAGAGTTGGCTCAACCATTCTGTGATAAGGGAAAATGAGTCACCTCCAAATGAGAGGGGAAATGGGCTATCAGCTGGAGAGATCACCCTATCAAGGGAAGAAGCTTGGGCTTCTTGACCACATACTCACAATTAATTTTATTGGGGATCTATTAGAAGTCTCCCTTAACATAAAATTGGGGGAAATCAATCTCAAGATCCTTCTTGACACTAATAGTGATATCATGGTACTCATCTCTATTGATGGTGCAACCTTTTGACAACAAGAGTAAGTAGGGAAGGACAATTTGTGTCGAGGTGATGAAAACGATCCCCAATCCTACTCTATTAAGATTGGGACCATTGATCCTTTTACCAGTTGGGATCATAGAGTCACCATCAATATTAATCTTATAGCATGGAAAAACCTCATCCAATGATAGGATTTCTTAATTTGGAATTTCTATGTAAAGATGTGATTCTTCAAGGACTGGATGGGGGTCCCAAATTAATTCCAATGATTTTACCATTACGTCCTCTTGTGGAATGAACCTGATGTCAAAATAATGATAGATCAGTATCAAGTGTGGAAAACAACCTTTCAACATTAGGAGATTCATGATATAAATTAGTGGGTCTACATGGGATACCATCTATGTATCATGATGCTTCAACCTCTTCACGGAAAAAACAAATGTGAGGTAGCACTTCTTGAGGTGAGAGTATCAGGACTCCATGTTTAATAACATGTGACTAATTGTATAAACAATTCTTAGACCCAACATTTTTATTATGAGGGAACAGGGCACTAGAAGATTGATTTATGGTGGTCACATAGTGGACCCGATGCCTCCCTATGATGGGTAGAATCAGAACCAGAGGTTGTTCAAGATACTAGATGATTTACTCAGAAGAGGACAAGATCTCTTCATCCAACTTGTAGAAGGTACCTCTAAACATGAGCCTAGAAAATGGATTAAAATTTCCATCCAAATTTTTAACTAATCAATGTGTGAAGGATATGTGGAATAAAATTCTATGAAGATGCAAGTGGTTTCATGGAGGGGAAATCTTTCTATTGGCCTTGATCTTCTCTATGTTGTATTCAATGCCTCTATACCTGATGAATAAATTGACAAATTTCCTACAGGTAGCCCAAAAGGTAAAATTCAATGGGTTTATCATGAGATGTTGAGAGGATTGGAAACTGAATGATTTTCTGTATCTATAAGATGGTCCTGACATTTGTGTGGTTTGAGGAAAAAATCATCCATGTAGCATTTCAATAGCATCCCAATGATTAGTTTGGAGATGTTGTGCATGGGTCAGTGAGAAGTAGACCAATCATTCATCAAACAGAAAGGAATTATATGATAAGATAATGTACCCTGAAGAACTATGAATGTGATTTACTCTTTATCTTAATATGTCATCCATATCTGTTAGTACTCGTAGTATCCATCTATGAAGGAGAGAGTGTGGAACACAATTTTGGCATTAATCAATATCTCTATCACCAGATGGGGAAATTGATCCTTTAGAAAATGGAGATTGAAGTCCCGAAAGATGATACAAACTCTAGTATACATATTATTATTAATGATAGGGACGGTGTTGGTGATCCACTTTGGGTAATGAACATCATTGATGAATTTTCCTTTCATAATCATATCAACTTCAACCTCAGCCATGGATCCTTTTGAAGGGTGATTTTTTGGAGAATTCTTGAACCCAGAATAACTTACCATGATACCATGATGGTGGATAGACACATGTGGATCTAGTCCAGGAAGATTTTAATAACCCTTAGTTAGAACATCATAGCGGTTCTTTAGCTAATTCATGTACTTTTGATATTCCAATGGGGGCATCGTTATGCTAATCAACATTGGCATTATATTTTCTTTAGTACCAAGAATCACTTAAACCAAATCATTGAAAACATGGAGACACCCGCTTTAAATACAAGAGGAGCGTCTTCCAAATCCAATTCATCCTCTCAGATAGAGGAATAATAAGGAGAAGATGATTTATCCAAGCTGACTAATTATTGGGGAACACTGGTGCTTTTTTGAGTGAACATAGAATCTTCTTTGGGGAACTATTGTGTTGTTGAAACCATTCAAAAAATGTCATTCATGAAAAATCTATAAATACATTGACAACAAGGTACATGTGTGATGTAAAAGACATGTTGGTAGGATGGTTTGTGTCAGTTCAACCAGGCTATGTGAAATAGGTGAATTTGACATAAAATTATAGTCATTGGGATGACATATAAATATATTATTGGGGTAAAAGGTTCTAGTTTCACTAATCCAAACCTATTTTGGAAGATGAGGAAATATTCTATAATTACTTTTAATTAGTGACAAGGTGACCTTTACTCATGGAATTGAAGAATTAGTTTCCCAGGTATTGTGTCATGGGCTCCAACCGGTGAATTTGATGGATGAAAGTATCATCCAAGTCCACCAAGGTGATGACTGCAATAGTGGTGTACTTGAACTCATTAGTATGGAACTAATTTTTCTTATCCTTTTGATATTCAGATTCCTATTAATAGTCTTCATGATAATCAAAGGGAGATACATCACCATCGAGAACACATACTTGATCGTTGAGGGAGTACATAAGGCATTAGTGACAGGTGTGTGGAATTAATATGGGCAGATGGAGCTAAGGTATACCCAACAACATGTTGTAGTTGGTATCAATTAAGTCAACAATGAATTAAATGTTTTTTACCAAAAAACAAAATTGGGTTTTCAAACAGATTATGCTGGACAGACTCTAGTCGGTCCAGTCATAACCCTAATTCATTATGTTAATGAGACACATATATACTTTAGTATGTCCAAACCGTTGGAGTCTTTGGGCTTGGATGAGATTGATATCTGAACCTCTGTTGAATAAGATTTGATAAAACTCTAATCCACTGAGATAGCTAGTGATTTTCGTTGGGTGTATGTTCCCCTAAAATACGGATCCATCATCTTCTTTGAAGAATGAGATGATGGCGTGGAATTTTGTTTCTCGACCTCCTCACCATATAAGGTATTTGTGGCTGATACATCTATTTAGAACTATAGGGGTCTCTTAAAAACCTCTAAGAGGGCCTCACACATCTCTTATTATAGGAATTGGATTAATATGATTGAGATATTTAGATTAATGTTGGAGAGGTAATTTAACACATCATACATCTATGCCAGGCGCACATTTCTTCATGAAGTGGTTTTTCTATGGTAGGAGGCATGGTGGTCACTGGTGGATGAACCAATGAGTTTTTTCTAGTAATGTATATATCTAGATTCTCATCAAATATCTCACCCAAAACCACCATAGGATGAAGATTAGCTATGTGAGGGATTACATTATCTAGATGTGGCCGATCGTGGTGAGATAGTGGCTATTCTGGATAGTCAAGTGGCACAGTCAGCTATGGCGGTGAGTCTAACGAAGCAGGTGGGGAGAACTATTCCAGCTAACCCCTCCATAGTACATGATATCTCATTTCAGCAGTATTGATGACCTATATTGGAGCACATTTTCTGTCTATTCACCTTTTACCACTTCATCGACTATGTAAACATGAGACACTCAAATAACATTCGTGAAATTACTCATCATAGGGGACTCTGAAGGGATCTCCCAACTCAACGATATTCATGGAGGAATACTACTGATCATAATGAGGGGATTATTCCAATACTGGGTATAGTCTGGGCCTGATTCTCATCTATAGAGGCATGAAATTCCAGAGTGTGTGGGCATGATTTGTATATGGAATCTACTTTTTCATACATGATTATAATATCTTTTTAAAGAAAAACAACATAATAGTGTTCAATATCCATGATCATGTGGTTTAGTTCATTGGAAAAAGTAGGACCATACAAAGAATTTACATAATAACACATAAAAATTTATTTAATTCAGTATTGTTTAGCTTCTTAGTGGCCTTTTCAATATCTATAATAAAAGTAATCACCTAAGGATATATAACAATGGAAGGATTGGGCTGAAAGCCCAATAAAAGAAATGATAATGACATGAATAAATATAACATGGGTGTGAATAATCATCATCATAACATATTAATCATAAGATGAAACATTAGATAATGTAATTGAATGTGAAAATACATAAAAATGAAACATCATGTTTTAGTGGTAAAATACCACACAATGTTTTGAAAAATATAGCTTCACGATCACACATAACATATGTGAATAACTATAAAATCATCATTATGAAGAATTATAGAATATTGTTAACACATATTTCACATTAACTCATGAGATAAATCACATTACCCAATTAATTGGAGCATTATATAGTTATAGGTGCACCAATCACATCTTAATATTTACATAATCATGCATGTCACTTTGAATTTATATCAATCATGAACATAAAATAACCCATGGAAAGGAAATTGGTATCAAGAGAATTTCATAAAATAGAAATTAATGAATAAAAATTATTGTTATAAAATGAATTTATTTAACATACTTGGTATATGAATTTTCTGTGTTGAGTTTAGAACAAAAAATCTAATGATATGTAAAACATTTGACTTAAAAAATAAGAGTTCTTTTAGAAAAATATTAATATTTATCATAAGATCAGTTTGGAAGAATTTATATCCCATAAATTAAAATGGTATGATGATGAAATTATATTTTTTTAATATTAAAATAATATACACACAAAAATTTTGTCCAAAAGAGTAATAACCTAATGAAAGAAAACTAGGATCAATAAATCTCTTACCTGATGTATGAATACTTTCTTCACATTAATATCCAGGTTAATAAAATTATATTCATTAATTAAAAATTCCAGAACCTATTATACATCTGTTTTTTTTATTTTTTTATTATGTACATTTATGGAATTTGTATGATTTATAGAGTACAATTTCAACATTTGGGTGTGTTTGTTTTCATGGTTTCCATGATCAGATTGCTTGTTTATAAGTATGAATGTTCTGGTATAATGATAATGAATATATAGAATATAAATTATATGTAATTAATAAACATAAATAAGTTTAAATGGTATTATATATCGTTTTTTTATTTTTTATGAGTATGATTTATTGTATAGAATAGTAATTGACATGAATTAATTTATTTGGGTGGTTTTTATGATGATTATGAGATTATATAATTTTATATACATCATGTTTGTATATTGGTTATGGAAAATTATATAAATTATAATTTATATAATAAAATATTATTTATCCATAATAGTTGTTTTATATTCTTCCTTGAATGTAGTAGTGAAAAATGAAAATGTATCATCCACGATGATGGTAAATCGACACACTACTGACGATATCTTCATTTTTAGAATAACAGGAAAAGAAAATAGATTTGAAGATGAATTATTCAACTAATACAATCTAATTCTAGTATATAAAATATATTTTAATTATTATTCCACTTTTACAAATTGATATGAGGATAGAATATGAAATGAAATTAAATTGAAAAGAAATTAAAAAGAAAATGAAAGAGGGATTTACCTCTTGATTTCTCTTCTTTGAGAACCTTCATTAGGAAATTGGTTTTGATCTTTTGTTGAGACCAATGTCTTTTAGACATGTGTTATGGTCTTAGGAAGAGTATTGGGTAGAATTTTGGCATGTCTCAAATCTTATATGGTCTATGGAGAAATGGTGATGGGGGTGATATATATAGGGAAGGAGACATGTATTTTCTCATTATTTTATTCATTTGTTTATTATTTTGGCTCAATACTATTAATAGTTTGATCATTATATCTAAATATATAAAAATAATTAATGTTAGATAGTGATTATGGTTCTTAAATCAATTATCACTCAATAAATAGTTTATTTATCATATAATGAATATAAACCGTAAATTACTATATTTCACTATTCACCAAAAAATTAATGCATTTTTTAAAAATAAAAAAAATCACCCCAATATTTTTCTATGTGTATAATTAAAAAATGAACTCCATTTTATGAAAATAATTTCCATAATATGAGAAATTATACTTTTAATTAAATTCATCATTTACTCAAAAAATACTTATTTAAAAATTATAACCGATTTTATAACACATTAAAAAATTAATTCTGGCCTCATATAAAGAGCCTATAAACACAAGACAAAAAAAATAATTTTTTAAATATATTTTAGAGAAATAAATATTATTTTAATAAATATTATTAATTTATAAATTATAAATAATAAATGTTGTATTATAAAAATACAAACATTTAATTAATAATTTTTAAAGTATTAAATTACATTCATTATCCTATATTTATATCATATTATAATTTATTAGATGCCTAAATTTTATTTATAATTTGAACTATTAGGTTACTATTCTATTAGCCACATTACTATTTCAAATGTTTACATTACTATCCCAAGGGTCGGGTTACTATTCCAGTCGGATATGTTCCATAATTTTCTTAAAATACCTCTAATTTTATTCAATCAAAATTTATATTGTTTTTATACTGTAATTAATGTAATATTATGTGGTTTATAATATATTATATAATTATATGATGTTAATTAACATTGATAAAATTTTGGGATGTTACATTCTACCCTCATGAAATTTCACCCTCGAAATTTTAATTAACATACTATAGTGAAAACAAGTTAGGTTACATATCCTTCATCGCATCCTCCAATTCACACATTGCATATTCATTCTTATGGTTTCTATATAGTACTTTTACCAGGTGAGTAGCCTTGTTGCGTAGTACTTTTTCTATAGATTCCATGATCTTCATTGGCTACTCTGCGTAAGAGAAATCCATTTCCAACCAAACCACCTCAGGATTCAGTACATGTGGGGGATCCAATATCTGGTTCTTAAAGAGGGATATGTGGAATATGTTGTGTACTAGAGACATTGTTAGATGATGTGATATTCTGTAGGTCAAAACTCTAACTCAAACAAGAATCTCGAAGGGGATGATGTACCTAGGACATAACTTTCCATTCTTCCGAAATATAATGATCCACTTCCATAGAGATATGCAGAGGAATACCATGTCTCCATCATTAATCAATAGATCATGTCTATGACATTATTAATAACACTTTAGTCGACTTTGGTATTTCTTTATATGATGATGAATGTCTTTAACCTTCCCCACCATTTTATTGACCATTTGGGGCAATAGTATCATATGTTCACTAACTTTATCCCAATAAAATGGTCTTCTTAATCTCTTCCAAAAAATGGATTCATACGAATCCATTTGGATGATTTGGTGGAAAATACTTTTGTATGAGAATTTTTCAAGAGGAAAATGTTGGTCTAATACTCCATTGATGTTCATCGAACATGCTCTCAACATGTCTTCCAGTGTCTGAATAGTCTATTTATATTGGAAATTATTTTTAGGATGATATGACATAATGAAATTCAACTAAATGTTTATAGCATGTTTGTGAATGATCTAGAAAATCAAGGTGAATCAGGGATCTTTATTCAATACAAACAATAGTGGTACTCCATGAATCCTTATAACTTATCTAATTTATATCAGTGAAAAATGATATAGTGATAAGTCCTATAGAATTTTGATAAATTCATATGTATTTCTGAGATGATCCACAATAACCCATATATCATTTTTTTGTATTTAATTATAAGTCTAGTGTCAATATCAATAGTGATTTTTCCCATTTCTATTTTGGTATGGGTAATGGTTGCACCATCCATTAAGAAATTTTCCTTATATCCTTCACTCATTGACATACCAGACACTTTAATGAATCTTTAGCAATATCCTTCTTCATATTTTCTGACCAATAGTTCTCTTAGATGTCATAGTGCATCTTTGTGCTCCTGGGGAGAATAGAGAATGTTGAGCCATGTAAATTATTCAGAAGCTCCTTCTTTATCTATGGATCAAGTAGTACACATATTTTTTTAATGAAAACATACAATTCCTTCAACATCATTTTTAGTATTTGATGATTTCCCCATTCTTATAGATTTGAGATAATTCGTAATTTCCACAACATTTCCTTGAGTATCCTTTATTTTCTCTGTGAGGTATGTTTGAGAAATAATTTGATAATAGATTGGTGTTGTTCCATTCTAAACTAATCACACATACTACCATTTAAAATCCAAAAATATTGGATGCTTATCAAATCTTATTGTTTATAATTTTGTATGATATTTCTCACTTAGAACATCTGCTACATTACTTACCTTACCAGGAGTGTAGTGGATTGATATGTCAAATTTTTTTTTGAGATCATACCATCTTCACTGAAGAATATTAATCTTTTTATGTGTGAAAATATATTTTGGGATCTTATTATATTTAAATATTTCACACTTTTCAAAATAATGATAATTATACCCGATTTTAAATTGAAAGATCACATCTACTAACTCCGAGTAATGTGTGGGATTTCGTTGTCAAGAATTGTAAAATAAATTGAGGTGTAGGCTATCACATTATCATTTTCCATCATAAAACATCATATGACCCTCTTTGAAGCATCATAGTATACCACAAAGTGTCCCTCAATTTTTAGATGTGTTATTATTAGTGTAGTGATAAGATCCATTTCTAACTCTATGAACTATTTTCAAAATCACTGGTCTAGAAAAAATAATGTCCTATCTCAGTCATCGTGTTTAGTGGGTTATAAAATAATGATTTTTTCCTCACAAATTATAGAAAATATCCAGCTAGACCAAGGAAACTATCAATCATTATTAAATTTGTTGGACTTTTCTACTATTTGACATCCTTTATCTTTCAAGAGTCCATGGATATTTTTTATTGGTGATAACATGTTAGCAGAATGATACTTCTTACATCCAAAACGCACATTTACTATAATTTACATTTTTATTAATTTTTTTGATTGTATCTATCACAGTATTACAATTATCCTTATGTTTCTCCTTTATTTTTGATTATATTAGAATATCATCGATAAAAAACATCCAAAAATTTACTAAGGAAATATATGGATATATTATTTATTTAGTCCATGGATATTTCAATAGTATTAGTGAGTTTGAAATGCATCACCATGAACTCATAGTTTTTTGACATCATTAAAAAGTAGATATTACGAATATCTTCCTTCCACACCTTTAATTGGTGAAGTCCTAAACAAAGGTCCAACTTAGTAAAATATTTGTCCCAACACAGTTGACAGAACAAATCTTATATACATGGAAGGGAATAATTATTATTTATCAAGATTTGGTTGAGAAAATGATATGAAATGTAGAGGAACATTTATCCATCGTTTTTCTTATTGAATTGGATTGGTGTACCTCATAGTGAAGCACTGAGGCATATAAAACCCCTATCAAGATTTCCTTGATACTAATTCTTTAGTTCCTCAAAAAAAATGGTTTAATTTCTATATGTTTCCTATGATATAAAGAGATATCCAAGAATAAGATCAATTGAGAACTGATCCTCTCAATTATGAGGAAGAACGTGGAATTATTTATGGAACACATTAGTGCAGTCCCTCATAATGAGCATGTAATTAAACACAATTTTTTTCATTTTCTCAATAATTTGTGCAAGATAATCATTCTTATAAGTCAATAATATCCACACTTTAGATGATGACATTGAAAAATATTCATCATCCTACTTACAATTGTATATAATTATAGGATACTTCAGGATTTAAAGAGTGATCTACCTTAACAGATTATTGACGTTGGCTTTGAATAATGATAGTAAAACCAAGAAAAAAATTGCATCAAACTCTACCAAAGGAAGAAAGATAATATTTTATTGGAGGTTCAGTACACTATAATTAAACGGGGAGTATTTATATACTTTGGATAAAATAATTCCCCAATTTTTTGTTTTTATAGATAACTCAATCTTGATATTTTGAGGTGGTGTTTGAATAGTTATACTAAACAAGTAATATAAGAAAAAATGCATAGAACTAGAGTCAAATAGTACATTCCCTATTCTAGAATGAATAACTAGAATACATATCACCACATCATTTTGGGATCCTCCAAAAAGGAGTGATTATATACACCTTCCCATTCTCATTTGGATTTGGTGGATTTTGACACTGATTACCCTTATGATCTCTAGGTTTAGCACACTAGCTTTTATAATTCCCTTTAACCCTAAAATTGAATAATTGAACCATATGTGGTTATCTCCTTTATTCCACAACATTTTTTAGATTCCTCATGTCATTTCATCATTCCGGAGCTTGATTGCCTTCTGTTACATACTTATATCATTTCCCTATTTGTTTTTGGTGGTCCCCATGATGATTCTTCAGTAATTTTTAACATGTGAGTGGTTTTATTTTCATTCCACCTTCACCTTTAGATCCCCCATATTGAAACTCCATCTTCCATTTCATATCACCATAGCATTGGGACCATTTTCTAAACTCCCTCCCCAAATTGAGAGCACATCAAAAAAATTCTTCATAACACAGAAAGTCTCAAATAGTAAGAGCCTTTTGTAGGTGTATTTTGAAACCACTAAAGAATATATCAAATTTTCTATCATTTTTGATTATAAATTTAAGAACACGGTTATTATTATTAAGCTACGAGTTTCATCTTTTCATTTTCCGTAGGTGTTTTCGAGAAAGCAAGTAAATGTCGGTAAAATCCCAAATTTATGGGTACACACAATGTATGTTTGTACAAAAGACACATACTTTGGCTATGTGGGATGATAATATAGGGAGTGTAGGATTGGGTGTAAAAACTAACTACACGCAATGTAATTTTTACACACTCATAGTACTAGGGTTGTGTGGGAAGAGAATATAGGGTGTGTAAGATTTTCAATGATTAAGGGTGTAAAAAACTAACTACACTCCATGTAATTATTAATACATGATGTGTAATTAGTTGGAAGATGAACAGTGAGGCGGTGGAATGTATCCACCAGAGGAATAGTTGAAAAAACTGGTCACGCCATGTAGATGAGAGTACACACAGTGTAGTTATGTTTTTTCATTAAAAATAGACAGCAGCCTCCTCATTCAGCAGAAGAGGGAGAGGGCTCACCCGGAGCAGTGAGAGAGGAGGGAGAGACTTGGAGGTGCTCCTGATCGATCACCGGGACACCAATTCATCCTTTTTCAATCTCATTTGAACCGTACTAGTATGTTCTTACCTCTTCATGAATCGTTCCATTAAATTATTTCACTATGGGATGTTATTTAGGTTTGAAAAGGTTATCATCTATCTCTTATCTACATTTTTATCGGTTGCTTCGGGAGGCGCCATTCATGAATATCGATCATAGGAGATAGAGGTAGGTTTTTTTGTGTTTAATTCCAACTATCTAGTGGATTTTGTGTACCATTGTGCCACACTCCCATGTTCGAGGTGTCATATTGCTGATACATTGACTGTTGAGAAACAGTGAATTGCTTAGGTAATCAAATGAATAAGTATAAAATGATATTTGGGATTGTTGCCTTGATCCATCCCCACCCCAAGGGTACGGTTCTCTTGTTTAGACATTTGGTCAGGATACCCATGGGTATGTCGATATTATAGCATGTTTTGAGTTTTTTAAGAGGAAACATATATAAATTGTTTGCTTGTGCATTGGGCATGGCCCAACCACTTTCTTTTCATATGGAACACCTGATGTCAATGTTTTTTTTCCTGAGGCAAGGTTCTGTTTAGCCTGAGGGCATGGTTTTGTTATTCCTAAGGGCATCGTTTCTTACGCATGAGGGTAGTATCTTCTTTGACTGAGGGTGATATCCAGTATGCCTGGGGGAACTATTCGTTATTCCTGAGGGCAGTCATCTGAGGGTAAGGATTTGCCTTTCTGAGGACAATGTTTACATTGAATTTTCACTATGGTGATTTGTTATGTTGTACTTGGAAAGATAAATCACGTACTTGGTATTATTATTATCTTTTACATTTTAGATATCTTGTTGTGGTTTCTACTATGGAATTGATATAAGAGATTTCCATCCAAGGCCGAATCTTAGGAAAACTCAAAATTCAACTATATTGAACTTTTAAATAATTATTATAATTGAAATGTAACTGGTAGGAATGGTTACTTTTGATTACTTCTCAGTTTAATGCATTTCATTATTTCACACTACTATTGCACATTTTTAGCGACAGTTGGACACAGGCCTTTGGTGGTTGCATACTAGGATTTATTTCTCACACTCTATTTGGGTCATGTCTTGGGTGAAAACAGATTATATTTCTGCATGTGTTGATAAAGGAAAGGATCCCTACACAGGTACATGATTGTTTCAGTGGATTAGGAGGGCATGGGATGGATCTTAAGCTTGTGATGTTGTTGCATTCTTATTCAACTACTTTGGTTTTGTTTTGTTGTTCATTGTACCATGTGATGTATTGTATTAGATTGCAGTGTAACCTATTTTGGATGCTTTCACAGAATTAAAGACTTGTTTCATCATCATATATATGACTATTGGTTATCTTTTACTTTATTTCAGTTGTCCATATCAGTTCTATATTGATTACTCATTCCGCTCTTTAATGATTGTATTTTTCCACTACGCTACACTTTGTAAAATGAGGGCATAGTTTCCCTACTATCAGTCATAGGCCCTCGCTGCTTGTCGAAAACCACTGGCATTTGTGGAAATGTGTTTGAGTCCATGTTCCCAACTGGGCTCAGGGCACCCGTTGTGTTGCACCCGGATCCAGGAAATTACAAAGTGGTATTAGATGGGTTTCTTTTCTTTGATTTACTATTTGGAGTCTATAGCTAGGGATATGATGAAATTGGTACTGGGTAGTAAGTTGTGCCCCCCCGAGTAGCTAACCAGTGTATAGGGAAAAAAAATATACCTCATTTAATTTATATTTTCTGGTTTTTCAATTTTATAGTTGATTTTATTTTACCGTTGGGTGAAACACTTATGGTGTGCTGTTTATATTTTATACTTGGGTTCTATTTAGTTGCAACCTAATGAGATGAGGGTATGATATATCATGAATCATTTAGGAAGATGTTATAATCACATGTCATGCATTGTTTCCATGCTACGTAGGTTCATTAGACATTACATTTTGTTGTGATATATTTTATGCTAGAAAATGCAAGCTATTGTGATAGTTTTTGTGATAAAAATACCTGTTGTTTGATAGTGTGATGTTTATAAGAGGTTTTGTTTGAATGAAGGACAAACATTGGTTCTTGAGGTGTTATGTGCCCTCATTGACTAAATTTGGTGGATCATGGAATTTTTACCTTGTTTATAACATGTATAAGATGCCAAGCATTGATTCGTTGGGAGTATAGTCCCTCACGGAAAGGAATTCAGCACTTTTTTGTTCGTTCAGTGTTTCTAGGCTCCAGAGTATTTTGTAAGGCTTACTATCTGGAAAACCACAGAATACACACCTTGTAATTTTGACTACAAGCCATGTGTTCTTCTATTTGGTAAGAAACTGTTTTTTTAGATACACACTGGGTACCTTACGTACACGCTGTGTAGTCTCTAACCATGTCATATGCCATGTGGGAAGAGACACGGGATAGGGAAGTTCTATGGAAACATGTCGTGTATCAGTTGTACACGCCGTGTAGAGTTTACCCTGTGTCTATCCATATAACTAACAACATAGGTCGGTGTTACCTTTCTAGTACATGCCGTGTACCTATGGGACACACCGTGTAGTCATGACTGGTGGGAGACCATGTGGGCTTGTCCGTGTGGCTGGGGAAACATGGTGGTGTACACAATGTGTGTGGGTGTAACACGTCGTGTACCTAGGGTTCAAACACGCCCAGGACGGTATCAGAACACGACCATGTAAGGGATTAAGGGTAAACGCTGTGTAGACCTTATACATTTCTTGTAATCCCTTTTTTCATGTTCTTAAGGATCTTTCTCCTTTTTGTTGGAACTCTTAACTGAACAAACAAAACTCTACATTAAATCTAATTAAGGCATCTGTTTGTCCTTGTAGAGTCATGCTGCCGAGATGACCACGTGATTTTCTCCTTGAGAGTGGCGAGGATTATACTCTAGATATGTTAGGTGAGAGGATACCGATGGATCCTCCAGCCGTTCTAGATGCGGCGCCAGCCATTATACCGAACGCATGAGCAGATGCGATGTTATATGAAGTCTTCATGAGGTTCATGTAGACCTTCCGGGGAGTACCTCCAGTTGCCACATCTCTGGATGAGCTAACACGTATATTCCAGCAGCAGCATATACCTATGTTTTTAGAGAAAGGATCACTCGGTTGGCAAGGTATGCTCCAAATTTTATCCGAGACCTTGATAGTAAAATCCATCATTTTTACTCAGGATTAAAGTCAAAATGTCAAAGGGATTTAGCTTCTTGTGAGTTCAAGAGTTATGAAAATCTTGTTCGATGTGCTAAGAAGGTGGAAATGGAGTTTTCCGATGACCAATTTTTCTATAAAAACTAGTATAATAAGAGACCGAGGTGGCAGGATAAAGGAAATAATTAATCAAAAATTTCTGACGGTAAGAAAACTAAGTTTCCAGTTTTTGATAAATGTGGTAAAAGGAATGCTGGGGAATGTCTTCTGAATTCTGGAAAGTGCCACCGATGTGGTAAGATGGTACATAAGGCTCGTGATTTCACTGAAAAAGATTAGGTTGATGGTAAGACCAAATTTGATTTACAGTTAGTGAAATGTATTAAGTGTAATGAGATGGGTTACTATGCAAACGAGTGTCTGCAAAAGAGCTCGAGTGATGGAAAGCAGTTAGAATACAAGCAGAAAGTGGTGGTGAAATCCTTTACAACTACTTCAGTAGATGTCGGGCCATCAAATGAAGTTGTATCAGGTATTTTGTTTGTTTTTTCAGATTATGCCAGTGTGTTGTTTGATTTGGGGTCTGCACATTCTTTCATTACTAAAAAATTTTCTAGTAAAATAAGAATACCATCTCAAGAAATGACACTTGACCTTGTGGTAAAAACACCTGGGGGAAATGTTGAGGCAAAAATAATTTATAAGAATCTTCTTATCCTTATCCGTGGAAAGAACCTACTTGCAAACCTTATTGTTTTACCTCATGTAGAGTTTTATGTTATCCTGGGTATGGATTGGATCTCTATTTACCATGATAAGATTGACTGTAGAGATAAAGAAGATTATTTTCAGAAAGACTTTCAGTTTGTGTACAAGAATGAACCCTTACTGTTGATAACATATCAAGAGGCCGAGCAACTTGTAAAATATGGAAATGAATGTTACCTTAGACATATTGTTGAAAACAAGGGAACTGTTCAGATTAATGATGTGCCAGTGGTAAATGAGTATCCTGATGTTTTTCCTGATGAGTTTCTTGGAGTAATACCAGATCAGGAAGTTGAGTTTAACGTTGACTTAGTTTCTGATGCTAAGCCAATTTCAAAACCCCCTTATCGAATGGATCTAACTGAACTTTTAGAGTTGAAGGAGCAATTTCATGTTTTATTAGAGAAAGGTTTCATTCGACCTAGCACATCACCATGGGGTGCCCCTATTTTATTTGTTAAAAAAAAGATAGTTCTATGAGACTTCTCATTGATTATAGATCCTTGAATAACATCATTGTCAAGAACAAATATCCTTTGCCTCAAATTGATGATTTGTTTGATCAGCTCCAGGGAGCTCAGTATTTTTCAAAGATTGACCTAAGATCAGGGTACCATCAGTTGAAGGTAAAGGAAGAAGATGTTCCGAAGACCACGTTTCGTACAAGATATGGCCATTATGAATTTGTAGTTATTCCTTTTGGGCTAACCAATGCACCTACTGGGTTAATGGATCTTATGAATAGAATTTTCCATGAGTTCTTGGATAAGTTTGCGGTTGTTTTCATTGATGGTATTTTGGTTTTTTCTAAAAGTAAATAGGAGCAAGAAAGAAATTTAAGGGTTATTTTGAAAACCTTAAAAGAAAATAAATTGTATGGGAAATTCAGAAAGTGTGAGTTTTTGTTGCAATAAATTTAATTCCTTGGTCATATTGATTTTAAAGATGGAATAACTGTGGATCCTGCAAAAACAAAGGTTGTTAAAGAATGGCTGAGTCCCACAAATGTAACGGAGATTCATAGTTTTCTTGGAATGGCAGGCTATTACCGAAGGTTTTTTAGAAAATTTTCATGGTTATCTAGTCCAGTGACTAAGATAAATCGGAAGGGTATTAAGTTTATCTGGAAAAAAGAATGTGATGATTTTTTTCAGGAACTGAAAATATGATTGGTGAATGCTCTCGTTTTGGGACTAACTTCCAAGAATGGTGAGTTTGTTAACTACAATAATTCTTCATTGAAAGGACTTGGTTGCGTCCCAATTCAGAATGATCAGGTAATTTCTTATTCTTCACAGTAGTTGAAAACTCATGAGGTAAATTACCCTACACATGATTTGGGATTAGCTGCTATTGTTTTCACTTTAAAAATATGGAGGCATAATTTGTATGGAGTAAGGTGTGAAATATATACCGATCACAAAAGTTTAAAGTATATATTCACTCAGAAAGAATTGAACATGATACAGAAGAGATAGCTAGAATTATTCAGAGATTATGATTGTATAATTAATTACCATCTGGGAAAAGAAAATAAAGTGTTTGATGCTTTGATTCGAAAATGTAATGCTTCATTAACAATTTTGAATTTTTAACGTGATCATTTTGTTTAGGATTGATGAACTTTGGCATAGAAGTTTTCGGTGCAGGATGTTCTTCTGTTTTGTTTCAGGTATCAGTGAAATCTTCTCTATCAGACATAATAATAAAATCACAAAAGTAAGACAATGTGTTACAGAAAAAGGTAGAGCTGGTTCAGAAGGGTAAGTTTCCTAAATTCAACATTTATAAGGATTGTGTTTTTAGATTTGGGAAGATATTGTGTGTGCCATGTGATTCATATTTGAAGAGAGAGTTGTTATGTGAATCTCATAGTTCTCTGTTTTCAGTTCATCCAGGCAGTACTAAGATGTATAGAGATCTTCGAGAGTATTACTGGTGGGATGGAATAATAAGAGACATTGCTGATTTTACTATGAAGTGTTTGAATTTTCAATAGGTTAAAGCAGAGCGGCTGTTACCAAAAGGGATGATTCATCCTTTACTAGTGCTAGAGTCACAATGGGAAAATATATCCACGGACTTCATTGTGGGATTGCCGAAGACACCTCGAGTTAATAATGCAATCTGTGTTATTGTTGATCTCTTGACTAAATCTCTTCATTTCCTTGATATACAAGGTAATTTTTCCCTAGATCAAATTTCTCGTTTTCATCTTAATGAGATAGTCAGGTTACATGGAGTTCCTCTCTCCATTGTATCTTACCCTGATCCCAAGTTCACTTCTAACTTTTGGAAAGGCCTTCAGAATTCATTGGGTACTGAATTAAATTTTCATACAGCTTTTCATCCTCAATCAGATGGGAAGTCAGAACGAAAGATTCAGACATTGGAGGATATGATATGTGCTTGTTCGATGGATTATCAGGGAAGTTGGGACCAACATATTTTTTTTGTTGAGTTTTCTTATAATAACAGTTTTCATTCCAGTAAACAGATGGCACCATTTGAGGCATTATATGGGATGCGGTGTCAAACTCCAGCTTTTTGGGGTGAAGTGGGTGAAAGGAATTTGATGGGATCGTAATTGGTAGAAGATTTGGCAGAAAAAGTTCAGCTGATATAGAAACAAATGAGAACAACTCAGAGCAGGCAGAAGAGTTATGCGGACAATAGGAGGATGGATCTCTCTTTTGTGGTAGGTGATCATGTTTTTCTCAAAGTTTCACCATGGAAAAGTGTGATGTGATTTGGTATAAAAGGAAACATGAGTCCAAGCTTCATTGGACCATATGAAATTCTGGAGAGTGTTGGATTAGTTGCATACCGAGTGGCTTTAACTCTCAGTTTATCTCAGGTACACAATGTTTTTCATGTTTCAATGTTAAGGAAGTATATGCCAGATCCGTCTCATGTTTTGAGTCCAGAGGTAGTTCAGTTGGAAGAGAACCTATCATATGAGTAACAACTAGTCCAGATTCATGACCACCGGGAGCAAGTGTTGCGGAATAACGTGATTCATCAAGTAAAGGTTTTGTGGAAAAATCACATGATTGAAGAGGCAACATGAGAATCTGATAATGCAATGAGGGATTAATGCCCCCACTTATTCGATAAGTAAATAAATTGTGGGGATGCAATTTTCTAATGGGGGGAAGGATGTAACATCCCAAGTAAGTAATTAATAATAGATATTCTTATCTATGTCTATTTATGAATTAGATAGTGTTTTAGAGGCTTAAAATGGGAATAAATCCAATCTTAAGCATTGAATTCTCTAATATTTTTAAAAGATTGTTTTACCACCTTTTGATGTAGAACCATTTTAAAATATAACATTTAAAATTTTATAAGCTCTATCCATAAAAATAAACTTATTCATTATGATTGGGACATTGAAATTTACTTTGGATAAATTTTTTGTATTTTTCTGACAATGTTCATTTTTTAATGAATAGTGAAAAATACTGCATTTTACATCAAAACTATTTTTTCATCTAATTTAATTATATGGTTAGATTAAATTTTTTAATTGGTTTTAAAGTGTAAATATAATATATATTTACCATTTAATACAATAGTGGTCATTATAATTAATTTCACTTTGGAATTGGGCATAAACTAATGCCAAACATTTCATAGATATTGTTTCAAAAAAACCCGCTATTTATTTTGACAACGGGAATTATTTTTAAATTAATTATTCCAATTTCATTGATTGGAATTTGGTAAAATTAATTTCATATTTGGAATCATATGGTCCAAATTATGTAATTAAGACTCTTTTGTTTTGGGACTTTGTGAATAGTAACGACGGTAATTATCTTTGATTATCTTGATTAATTAGTAATCGGGTAGTTAAGGATAATAAAATAATATCAGAATAATAAAAAATGACACCGAAATGTGTCCTAATACTACTGTTTGTGATATGAACTACCATGGTATGCCTTGTGCCAAACTTGGGGACCCCATGGATTCACTTTTGTGTGATAATGACTTTTTATCTTTTTATTTTTTAAAGAAAGTAAATATAACAGAGAATGTATCACCTGAATAAAACATTTTTTAATTTTGTCTAAATAAATTATCACTTGGACTATAAATAGTCCTTGAAAATATATGAAGTGTTCCTACATAATATTATTTTTTTATAATTTTTTGACATTAAATAAATTAAATTATATATGACACCATGATGATGCAGCGATTACCTCATTAATGAACGATTTAAATAAAAAGAAAATATAATGTAAAATATAAGAATTACACTTTTCAAAATCCTATTGGATGAGTATATCTCGAACCCTTATCACCTTATCATAGAAATAAATCAATGTGGGACCTTTAAAATCCAAAACTCATTTGAAAATAAAGTAACATTTTATACCTTTCCAAGAGTGCCCCTCCTCCCCTCTTATAAAAGGCCCCCAACTCTACCTCCTTTCACACACCTCTCACGCCTTTGGCTCGACAAATATCTGCACATTTTTTCTATACACATCCCTCTTTTCATCCTAGAAGCCTTACCTTAGGCAGGATGCTCTTCTAGAAACCCTTTTGGTTCAAACCAAAGGGAGTTACCCGATTTTAAGGTAATGTCTTCACTTGTGTTCTTTGGTTTTATTTTGCTTCTCCACCCCCCTAAACTCATTTTATTAATTTCTTTTAAAACAAAAACAGTATATTCAATATACTAGGATGTTGTTATAATATGTATTCGAGCTATACTTACACACACCTACATCTAATGGTTAAAGAACATACTGTTTCTGTGGATGGTGATTTTCTGCCTCATGAAAAGATGATTGATCAATATTCTTTTAACACATTAAAATGTGTCCATTAAGATGTCACTATATTTATATATGATATATAATATGTTTATGTTTTACTTAAGCTTCTGTAATTTTCATTTATGGCATACCTTTATGGTTTCCATTATGGGTATACGCGATATCTTCATTTTAGGAAGTGCAGACTACCGCCCCCTCAAAGTGATTTGATTCCTTAATGCCATATGTGGGATGTATAATGGATGGAATTAATGATATTATACATGATATTATATTTGAATTATAATATACCTTTATATAATTATAATTCTATTCCATAAAATATGAAATAGAAATGAAAGTAGCGTTCATGCGTACGCACGGCTTACCGTCTCCATGAACGGTGCATTTCATTTCTTGCCTCTAAATGTTATGTAATATTAGAAATGAATGTATATACTGGATATATATGATATATATGATATCTAAATCATGAATATAATTCTGGATATAATTGATATTTTACCCTCTGAACAACTTGTAATTATAAAGAGTTCATTTTTGACTCAAGTACCAATGATAAACAAAACGACCATTATTAACTTAAATAATTACATAGTGTTAATAAAATGGTAATAAGTGATATAAAAGGAATAATGAACTTGAAAAAGGTTCTTAATCAAGTCGAAATTAACTAAAGATTATTATTAAGGAGGATAAAGAACGATCGAGTGAAGTTGGACCTAAGGTATGGGACTTCGTCTCAATCTCCTTTAATTGAGGCATATATTGTTTTATACACAACATTATTTCATACTGTGTATAAACCCCTTTGAATTTTTTGATTATTCAAAAAGAATCTTTTTTATAAAAAGAGTTTACTAAATGACAAAAGGGAATGTTTTTTTGTCGTACGTATGCGGCGACAATGACTTCTCTGCCACCGTGACCATAATTTGAGCATCGGCTTCCTCTACAAGCCATAAATTTTTTTAATGAAAAATAAATACCATGTTTTACTATTATTTTATTTTATTTTGGTATAGAAAATGGATTTCATAATGTTTTTATATCAATGTGTTGTATTTATATCTTGTGATTTAAAAGTGGAAATGTTATGTTTCCTTTATGCATGTTTTATGTGATACGATTATGTTATCGTTCTTGGGAATTGTTATGTAGACGGGTGGTTCCGTGATTAACTAAGGGAAGGTGAGCCCGATATAGCTCTCCAATGCATTGGGTAACGTAAAGGAGTTAATCCTTAAGGTTTCTCCGAAGAGATTTAGGGAATATACTGTGATGGGTATTCCAAACGTAACCATGAGGGTTACTCCCTACGTAAGAATGTTATAAATGCCTCAAGTTACCTTTATGTCTTATGATTTCTATAATTTATTCATGATTTGATGAGGTATGTTAAAGTGATTATGTTTTATGAGTAACATATGATTTCATACATGGACTAATGTTTTTATTTCGTACTTTTATATCCTTTACTGAGCTTTTTATGCTCATACCATGTTTTTGAAATGTTATTCACAGGTCAAGGGAAAGGTACTTGATGTGATGATAGTGTCAAGGAAGTCTCAAGAAAGAATCCATGTTTTATTTTAAATATGTTTCCATTGATGGGGAAAAAGAGTACTATCTTTTATGTAACCACTTTGTTTAAATGTGGAATGTAATGCATGTTTTATGATCTAAATATCTAAAACTTGAACTTGAAAAGATCCTCAGTGTGTATTACTGAAGTAACTCAAGATTAAGTAATGTTTAAGACTGGGGACTTATAGATTACTAAGAGGAACCTGTGGAAAACTAGTGGTGCAGACCATGCATGGTTTGACACCTATATATGGTACTATTTATACTGGTAAGAGGAAGTGGCAGATGGATTTATCTTACTATGGCAGTACTAGCCAGAAGAATTTTTAGGTGTCCAGGTATTGTGCTACTAGTCTGTTAAATAGGGGCACAAGAGACCTCAGTGTCCATGTGACCCATTGGAGGGCCGAGCTTGCGGCAAGAGGGGTCATCTTCAGCATTTTTGTAGGTAGTTTACACGAGTGACTAGTGGGAGGGGATCTATGTAGACTCCGCATGCAAGAGTAGGGCCATCATCTTCTTAACAGTCAGTGAATTGGAATACTTCAGTACGTTCAAGACAATGTGGTGGTCGTGGCCATGGTAGCCAGACACCAGGGTATCAGAGACATCACATCGGGTCAGATAAGGGTAGCTAGGCTGTGTCGTAGGGCCGCGACACTGGGCAGACGTATGCAGTGCAACAGACCCAATAAGGGCAGGATCCCAGACCATCCACTATCGGAGGTACTATTATAGTTCCTTCTATTTCATCTTCATTACATTTATATAATGGTTCTACATATAGCTTTATATCTGTTCCTGTTTTAGAGAGCCTTGGGCTTGGTGTTTCGTTTTCATCGGATATCAGGACACTAGACACACTGTTTGGAAGTAGAACGACATGTGTGCATCAATGCAGGAAGTGTCCCTAGAGGTTTGTGGGTGCCACATTCCATGGGACCTCAATGTATTTGAGATGAAATCCTCTGATGTTATTCTCAGGATGGACTGGTTGGTACCCTTTTGAGCCTTTGTTGATTTCTATCGTCACAGGGTGAGTTTCACGTCCCAAGAGTGTGTAGAGTTTTTATACAAGGGAGGTTGGGATTTCCAAACGAGATGAGCTAGACCCAAGAATCGTGGGTTAGGTGGAGTGACAACCCAGATTGTGAGTTTATATCTGGATGACCGGGGAACTTGTCATAAGGATTTCATTCCAGTGTTTAATCGATTCAGGGAAGTCTTCGTGGATGGATTTGCAGGTCTACCTTTGGAGTTATAGGTGGAGTTCCTTATTCAGTATGTTCCAGAAGAATCACATGTGTCTATTCCTCCTTAATGGATGGCTACACCAAAATTGCAGGAGCTCAAGAGTCATTTATAGGAATTATAAGATGAGGGTTTCATCCGACTAAGTATTTCTCCCAGGGGTTTGCCTGTCCTTTTCACTGAGAAGGAAGATGGTACCCTAAGACTCTATGTGGATTATTGGAAATGGACCCAGTTTACGGTTAGGAACCAATATCCCATACTGAGGATTGATGGTACTTTTGATAAAATTTTAAGAGCATGAGTTTTCTCAAAGATTGACTTGAGATTCGAATATCATCAATTGTGCGTTCGACCATCGAAAATACCACTTATATAATTTTATAGAATATATGGTATATAAAAATACATGGTCATGCTGTTAAGACTCAAAAATAAACCATCAATTTTTATGGCTCTGATGAATCATGTGTTCAACCCATATCTATATTCTTTTGTGGTAGTCTTCATGGATGATTTCGTTGTGTACTCTCACACTAGAAATGACTATACCACCAATATTGAGATAGTGTTGAGTACATTGAAAGAGCATCAGTTATATGCTAAACTCTCAATGTGCCACTTTTGGATGGACCAGATTCACTCACTGGGTTATATTATCTCAGAGGCAGGAGTTGCAGTAGACCCAGAGAATGTGAGAGCAGTAGTTTCCTGGGTGTAGCCTAAGAACCTGTTTGAAATACAGTGTTTCTTGTGGATGGATGGTTACTATAGGATCTTTATATTAGGATTATCCCACTTAGCATCACCGTTGACAGGTTTGACTAATAAGGGAATGAAGTTAGTTTGGTCAGAAGCTTGCGAGATAGCCTTTTAGGTGCTGAAGGGAATGTTGAAATCCGCACCATCCATGATACTTCTAGAGAAAAGTATGAGATATACAATTTACTTTGACGCATCAAGTATTGGGCTGGGGAATTATTTATACCAGGTGATCGAGTAGTTGTGTACGAATCTTGGAAGTTGAGGTGACATGAGAGGAATTACTTGATACATGATCTCAAGTTTGCTGCTGTTGTTCTTGCATTACACTATTTGATAAATTATATATAGGGATAACATTTTGAGGTTTTTACGAACCAAAAAATTCTTAAATACATATTTACCCAGTGTGACTAGAATTTGTTACATTCAAGGTGGGTTGAATACCTTCAGTCCTCCGACATTGATCCTGCTAATACATCTATTAAGGGTAATGTAGAAGTTGATGCATTGAGTTGGATGACTCAGATACTGGCAGTGTAGGAGGCCAGTGGTGAGTGCCAGCTTATGGATTTGTTCTCTGAGATGAATTAGGAGGTGCACAATAGATAGGGGAGAAACTATATTTCATCCTTAGCTGTGACTTATACCCTCTTAGATAGAGTGAGGATGAGACAACTATCAGATTCAGAAAGCCTAGTTCTACGGGAGTCGGTAGCAAGGGAGGACCCTCCTCCTAGTTGGAAAATTGGCGATGATGAGGTACTACGTATCCATGGACGAGTGTGGGTTCTAGAGGATATATGAATTGAGTTGATGCAGGAATTTCTGGCTTCAGCTTGAGAAATGAATCCAGGAGTTACCAAAATGTACCGTGACTTGAGACGTCTGTAATGGTGACTGGGTATGAAAAGAGAGTTTTCTAGTTTTGTTATGAGATGTTCCACCTATTAGTAGGTAAATGTGGCGCATCAGAGGCTATCCATACTATAAACATAGTTATGTATTCTGGAGTGGAAATGGGATGATGTTGCGAGGGACTTCATGACTGGGTTGCCGAGGTCACCTTGAGGCAATGATGTCACATGGGTTGTTGTGGATAGACTTACGAAGGTAGCTCACTTTATTCCGATCAGGGAGACCTTCGATGTTGACAAGGTTGGGAATTTGTATATCTGAGAATTAGTACGTCTTCATGGGGTCCCTCATTCTATAATTTCTACTAGGGATGCTTATTTTACGTTTTATTTCTTGTAGATTTTTCATAGGGCATTGGGTTCACAAATGCTTCTGAGCACAACTTACCACCCTCAGACTGATGGCAAGTTAAATCGTACAATACAACTTCTAGAGGACATGCTGTGTACATGATTCTTGGGCATTGGGGGATCTTGGGAGAATCACATACCCTGGTTGAGTTTTCCTACAATAATAGTTATCAGAAAACTATTGAGATGGAACCTTACGAGTATTTATATAGTAGGCAATGCTGATCACCCTTGTGCTGGATGGAGGCAATTGAGGCAGCTTTATAAAGACCATGTCTTGTGTAGGAGACTTCAGAGTAGGTCCAGTTGATTTTGAAGCAGATGGATACAACACAGTCTCTTCAAAAATCTTATGCTGATCACCGCAGCTGACCCTTGGAGTTCGTGGATGTGGATCATGTTTTCATATATGTTTCGTCGAGGTTGGGATACAGGAAGATCAGGAGAAAGGGTAAACTTTCACTGAGGTATGTAGGGTCATTTGATATTCTGGGGGGAGTCAAGTCAGTTTCCTATCAGTTTCAATTACCACAGTGGTAAAAGGCCATGCACGACATCTTCCAAGTATCTCAGCTGTGCCGTTATCACTCAGAATGGTCTCACATTTTTCCGCCCGAAGAGGATGAACTGCAGGTTGATGCATCCTTTGAAGAGAATCTAATTTTTATTGTTGATAGGATCACGAAGTTTCTCCGAGGCCAGTTAGTCTCTCTCGTAATGGTGCCATGGCTGTATGGCAGAGTTTGGAATGAAACATTGTAGCGGGAGACTGACATACGTGCTCAGTGGCCATAATTTTTTCAAGTTGTATCTTCACCACCCTTGAAAGGGAAATTCATGGATGAATTGCTTTAAGGGGGGAATTTTCTAAAAAAATGGTTCTTATTCTTGAGGTTTGGGTTTCTTATTTTCCTTTTCCTAAGGTTTTTTTGAGAAAGAAAGGTAAATATCGGAAAAATCCCAACATTAAGGGTACACGCAGTGTACTTTTGTACAGACTCTGTCTACATTGGCTGTGTGGGATGTGAATAAAGGGCGTGTAGGATTTGGTGTAAAAACAAACTACTCACCATGTACTTTTTCTGTGTAGGAGTATAATATAGGGCATGTAGTCTTGTTGGCGATTAAGATTGTAAAAAACAAACTACATTCCATGTATATAGTAATAGACGCCGTGTAATTAGTCAGCCGATGAAAACTGAGGTTGTGGAATGTAGCCACCAGTGGCAGAGTTAGAAAAGTAATAGATGTCGTGTACTTGAGATTACACGCCGTGTAGTATTGGTTTCTTATTAAAAATAGGAAGCAACCTCCTCATTTGGTAGAGTAGGAAGAGGGCCCACCAGGAGCAGTGGGAGAGGAGGCCGAGACTTAGAAGACCTCCCAATCGCTCATCGGGATTCCAATTCTACCACCATCGGTCTCGTTTCAACTGAGCGGGTAAGGTATTCCCAATTCATGAATATTTCAATACAATTCAATCCCTATGTTAATTTATTTAGGAATTCAATGGGTAATCGTTTATTTCAGATCTAAGTCATTTTTGGTTGTTTCGGGAGGGGCCTTTCACATATATCGATCAGAGGAGATCGAGGTCGGTGGACATTTGTTTTATTCCAACTTTTGAGTTGATTTGTATACCTTTTTACCGCACTCCCTTGTTCAGGGTGTCGTATAGTTGTGACATTGACTTTTGAGATTCCGAGAATTGCATTGGTAATCTAATGAATAAGTATAAACTGATGTTCGAGATCGTTTCTTTGATATAGGGCCACCCCGAGGGTGCAGTTCCCTTGTTTAGCCATTTGGCTAGGATACCCATGGGTATGCCAAGATTATAGCATTTTTCGAGATTTCATGAGATGAAACATATATAAGTTTCTTGATTATGAATTGGGATAGGCCCAACTACTTTCTTTTCCTATGGAATGCATGAGAGATGCGTTTTGTTTAGCCCGAGGGAAATGTTTTGTTTAGCCTGAGGGAGAGGTTTTGTTATGCCTAAGGACAATATTTTTTATGCCTGGGTGTAGTAGCTTTTGTGCCTAAGGGTGATATATGGTATGCCTTAGGGAAATATCAGTTTTTCATGAGGGCAGTCACATGAGGGTTAGGCTTTTCATGTTTTAGGACAATGATTATTTTGAATAATCATTGTGGTGATTTCATATGTTTTACCTACCAAGATAAAGCACATGCTTCATATTATTAATATATTTTAATTGTTAGATAGCATTTTGTGGTTTCTTCTGTGGCACTGATATAGGAGATTGTCTTCCAAGGTGGAATCTCTGAAAGGCTCAGAATTCAACTATATTGAATTGTTAAATAATTATTAAAATGACAATGTAACTTGTAGGAATGGTTACTTTTGAGTACTTCCTAGTTTACTACATTTCATTATTGCACACTACTGTTGCACATTTTCACTAACAATTGGACAGAGGCCTTTGGTGGTTTCCTATTGGAATTCATTTCTCACACCCTTTTTGGGTCATGTCTTGTTTCGAAACAGATTATAGTGCTTCAGGTGTCGATAAGGTATAAGGTCCCTACATAGGTACATGATTGTAGCTGAGGAGTAGAAGAGCATGGGACCCAGCTTAGGCTTGTGATACTGATACGTTCCTATAGCACTGCTTCGGTTTTATTTTTATGTACTTTGTACCTTGTGCTGTATTATATCAGATTGCAGTGTATCCTGTTTTGGATGCTTTTTTAGAATTAGAGACATATTGCATCATGATATATATGACTGTTGGTTATCTTTTACTTCAGTTCCATTGTCCATCTCAGGTCTATATAACTTACTACTTCCTCTTTTTTATGATTGTATTTTCCACTGCGCTACACTTTGACCAATGAGTGCATTATATTCCCACAATCAGTCCTAGGTACTGGCTGCTAGTAGGCAGCCTCTGGCATTTGGGGAAATTCAATTGAGATCATGTGACCAACCCGGCTCATGGCACCCATTATGTGGCACCCAAACTCAGGACATTACAATAAAACTATAAGCATTCCATTCATTCCTTGTGAAATTTTCTTCATAGTCCAAGATTGATTTGCTGTAATTTTTCTTTAGTTCTATAAATTCTCAATTAAAATTTTTATAAATTGATTTAGGAAAATACATATTAATAAACATTATATTAATGTATTCCCACACCATATCTTTAATTTATTCATTTATATTGGTGTTCTTAATCAATTCCATCAAATTGGATGCACTCTTCATCTTGATGATTAATACCCAAAGTCACCTTCTCCATCTCAGAATAGAACGGTATAGAAAATTTATTATCAATTGAGTTGATACACTATTCTATGAAGAGAGGATCATAATGTCCAAAAAATGATGGTGGTCATTGCTGCAAAAAAGACTCAATTTCTACTTGATTCCTCTTTGGTGAAGGATTCTGTTACACATTATTCAGGTTATTGTTTATAGCCTAGAAAAATTGGGTTACCAACAATATGAAATTTTGAACTCCACCTACCAAGGCAATGGGTATGTTGTTCGGGTAATTACTTCATTATCCCTCACATGGGTTGTTGGCCTAGTTTCTCTTAGTTCCCACCATTTTCTAAAAGGGAAATGGTTTGAATAAAACATAATTCAACAAGTCATGAACAATTTATTCCATTGTGAATTAACACTAAATGTAAATATAATGGGACCCATATATTTATAATATGACTAAAAAATATCTTTGGTTCTTACATATAATTACTCTCATGCAAATGGTTTTTACTAAGGTTGAATAATCATAAATCCCAAATTTACTAAAAATTGTTCTTATAGTAACAATAGGGACCCTTATTTTTCTTAAATGACTACTACTTAATTTTAAAGATTAAAACATAAATTTTTTTACAAATATTCAACCATGTGGTTTAATGTCTTCATTAAATTAGGATAATACATATAATTTACTTAATAACATATAAAAATTTCTTTAATTCATTCTTCTCAAGCATATTAGTGGACTTTTCATTATCTATAGTACAAGTAATCAACGAAGGATATACCTCAATGAAATTAGTGTGAAAAAAATAAAAATAAAAGGATTGATAAAGACATAAGTCAATATAACCTGGGTGAGCATAATAATCACCATAAAATTATAATCATGTGATGAATAATTAAGCAATTTCTGGGAATTTGGAAATTTATAAAAATGAAACATGTTTTTTTGTGGCCAATAAACAAACATTGTGATGAATTCCATGTTGAATGGATATCAATAATTGATATAAAACAACCAATGAAAATGAAATGGGTTTCCTGAAAATTTCATAAAAAATACATTCATGAATAAAATTTATGGTTAAAAAATTAAAATAAGATTAACATATTTGGTATCAGAATCAAAAATTTAGAGTGACGAAGGAACAATATCTTGAGAAATAAGACAAGTGTTTTTAGAATGAGGGTTATTTTGAAAAAATATTTTCACTTGTCATAAAATAAGGCAAGAATAATTTATATCTCTGTAATGAAACTTAATAGAAAATGAAATTGAATTTGATAAGTATTAAATGAAAAATTACACATAAATTTTCCATGAAAGGGGAATAACCCAAAAAAAGGAAATTTGGTTCGAGAATTCCCTTACCCTATATATTAATTCATTTTTCACATTAATATCATGGAAATTAAAATTAAATTAAATAATTAACATATCCATAACATATTATACACGTAATTTATTTATTATAGCTTTGTTAATTTCATTAATATTGTTTTTGATGTGTTATATAGTTCAATTTCGTTATTCATTATCATTTTTTCACGGTTTTCATGACTGGTTAGCTTGTTTATAAGTACATCAGTTCATGTAAAATGAGAATGATTGTACATTATTAATATTTTTTTCATTAATGAACATATAGAAGTTATAATGTTCTAATATCTAATTTTATTTTTTGGTATGAGGATGATTTATTAGATTGTACATTAATGAAAATGATTTAATATATTGGGAAAATTTATGTCTATTATGTGCTTAATAATTTTATGTAACATATTTTTTATATATTAGTTCTTGAACATTATTTAACATATAATATTTATAAAATATTCTTATTTAATCAAAATATTTTTTAACCATCCTTGAAGGTAGTATTGAAAAATTAATACACATCATCCACAATGGCAGTAAATCGATAAACCTCGTACGATATCTTCATTTTTAGAATAAAAGGAAAATGAAGGCTATTTGAAGATGAATTGTTCCATTAACTTACTAAAATTATAGACTTTAAAAGATAATTGAGTTATCCATCATGTTGGATAAGTGGAGATGTGGAGAGAGTAAAAAATGAAAAAAAATTAAATGAAAATAAAGAAATATTAAAGATATTTTAACCTCTTGAATTCTACTTCATGACAAACTCTTTAAGGAATATGGTTTTAGTATTTTTTATAAACCAAAGGCTCATGGATATGGGGGAGGTTATTGAAATGATTATTGGGTTTAAATTGGATAACTCTCAAATCCTTGATGGTGTGAGGAAAGAGGTAGCGAGGGGTGATATTTATTGGGGAGGACTGGGGCGTTTTCTCATTATTTTATTCATTGGTTTATTATTTTGAATCAAGAACATAAATTTATTGGAACTTATAACTATGTATATTCAAATAATGAAGGTCATTTTATAATTGATGTCCATACAGAAATGATGATTCATAGAATTGTTCATTTAACATATAAAGTATTATATATCGTAAATTACCATATTTCACTATTCAAAATATATCAAGTATGTTAGAAAACATAGAAAATAAAAAAACTTTATTAATAGTATTGAATTTACAAAATGAAATCCACTCTATGAAAATAATTTTCTATATATGATAAATTTATTTTTAAATGAAAATTATGATTTACTCGAAAAATAAATATTGAAAAATTATAACTAATATTATAAGACATTGAAGAATTTATTAAGGAATCAGAATATCATCTTATAATCATAATGAATATTAATTTATGATTATAATTTATGAAGTTAAATTTTCAATTAAATAATTATATTAATTATTAAATTATAACTAATCATATATGTTTTTATTAAAATATCAATTGTTAGTTAATAATTTTTAAAATATTTAATTACATACACTATGATATATTTATATATTATTATAATAGAAATGATGACTAAATTTTACCTTTACATTGATTTATATTCTTACTATTCTATTATCTATATTTCAATTCCTAATGGTTATATTACTATTCCAAGGGACAAATTAATGTTTCTTCAAGATGTGTTCCATAATTTCAGGAAATACCACTTAACATATTCTTTATCCATTTATAATTTACAAAATGTCTTCTCAATAAGATTTTATGTGTTGTATTCTATATGAAATAATTATAAAATTGGAATTTAAATTGATAAATGTTTTGTTTATTATACCTCAGCATATGTGGAGGACATTGCTCTCCCTTGCATTTTCGATGCCTACTCTTCTTATGCACAAAATCCTATGAGGTTGATGTAGACTCTTTTATTTGAGAAGGAATGAAGACATCATATGTTTGGGTCAAGACTAATAGGTATTGGCCGATTCCATGGTCGTGAGCGATGAATCTACATGACAACCCATCATCATAATTTTGAGTACCATGGTTAGTGACTTGTTGTCATTCATTGGAACCTTTATTGTCAATGTTGGGCTTGGAAGATATGTGAACCACCTATGTCAAGACCTCACCCAACATGGAAATTCCATTATCAACATGATATTAATGTCATCCTTTTAAATCATAACATTTTTTTAGGTTATGTCCAAGCATTATACGGTAGGGGAAATTGTCAAGGTGGCCAGTGAGTTCAACGTCATGGGAATTCCTAAAATATGACATCTTACGAATCTTTTATTCCAAGGAATTATAGAAATATCAAAGAAAATTTATTTATGGGAAAAAGTTGTTCATGATTTCTCTATTAATGAATAGTGCTCGAAAATCTTGGACCTGATGAAGGGATAGAGCCTAATGAGGGGTCATATCCACATTATCTCGTCTAGAAGGAAGTACATGGTGGGGTGGAACCATATGATACTACATTATGAGAGGATGATCTAGATGCTGTTGTTTTACATGGTGATGTGGTGCTGTGTGAGGCTTGAATGGTAGAAACTCTAGTTGTTGTGGATCCTCTACCTGTACTTCAAATTCAGTCTCTACCATAGTGGTTTTTCTTGTAAGAGGTGGAAGAGGAAATGGGTTTTCCCAGTTGTTATGATGGATGGATTCTTTTTAGTATTGGGCCCTATCAAAAAAATATTGGAATCCTCATGGGATGTCATGAGTTATCATGGTACAGACTATTTATGTTTTTATATTCCCCATACACAATGTTACAAACTACTATAAGGTCAGAAAAATATCGAGTGAATATGTGAGGACCTTCCATCGGGTATTGAAGTATTTAATGTACTCATATGGTAATTTATCACACTTGAATAGGTATGAAAAATATGTCATGGACATGGTGGAGATGAATTATTAGGGATACATCCTTTATAGGTATTCCCAATGAGCGATGGATCCTATGGAAAGCTGATAGTATCAGACAAACGTACTCTCTTCCAACATTTGTATAAAACATAAGATTTTTCCTACTTTTATACTACCCTGGTGTTCCCAACATGGGTCTTCACCTTGTGATAAAGTAAATTTGATGTTGAAATCGGTATCACATCCCATTTACGGGTGAACATGTAAGATTCTCAAAATCTGATGGTTCTCACATATCATCCACATATGCCAGATATGACTTTCCATTTGGTGGTATTCCCGCTTGTTTCATCGATAATGCTTCAAGGAATGAAATGAGATTTTCCACCTCATCCTGAAGGGGATTCCAATCCTAATGAGGATTCCTGGACACTAATGAATTGACATGTTCATCAACACTGTAAGTGGACTCAGTGGCTCATTGAATGTCTTGATATGGTCTTTGAGGATGGTTATCACAATGCTTGAGCAGATTATGTGGAACATAACTTGGTCTATTGATGAAAAAACTATCTCTACTCTATCGGGGTGCATGGGATTTTAGGGGTCAATTGATGGTAATTGGCTAATAATGAATGTTGGATACCCATTCTTCCCTAATGGAGGAGGGATATGATCATGTCAAGCACAACCATAATCTGGGAATAGCTCATCATGCATCTCATTAGTATGCATCTATTGATATGTGATATGCTTATGCATTGTAGCCGTTGTGGGAACTAACTTGGTATTCTGTGTGACATCAGATAGATCTTGGGTCATAGAGGTCCTGATCTTCTCATTTCCATTATTTATATACTCAACAACGTTCAATGATATAGAGGTATCTACAAGGCCATGCACCAACCTTTTTTGATGAGTTTGGTCGAATGTATTAGCTTCCACTTGGTATTTAAATTCCAAATGGGACATGTTCTGTAGATTTTATATTCCAAATCTCACATTGTAAAACCGGTTCTTAGACAAATTCACCATATTTACCATAACGAGATCCAGAGGCATATCATCAATATCACCAAGTATGTCCGACTACCACTTGATGGGATTTAAGATATGATCCTCACACTATATACAACCTAAGATCTAAAGAAGAGAATATGACTCTTCAATAATTCTATGGTACACTGCAAATATTTTGATACATTATTGTTGGAGGATTTGATGGTAGCCAGGTGATGCTAGGTGCTCGTCCACATGTAGTGTTCCAAACTCAACCATGCGACATTATGAATTAATGCTATCAAAATTATCTTAGCTTCCTAGTTAAACCATGTGGCTATCTCTATGGTGAATAAATTTAGGTCAAATGGTTCAGAATAATTATGTAACATTATCAAGGGTGAGGGAATCCAAAATGTCTAAATTATGAGTAACAATCATCTAAAATACCTTGGAAATCTTATATGTGGCCAGAGTATCCCACAGAATTCCTTATTAAGAAGTGGATCATTCCTCTTGATTAGATGATGCACATGTGAATGGTGTTGTGGCGGACGGGCTAGTGGAGGACAAACTACATGATTCGATAGATTACTAAATGTTGGGTTGTCTCTTGACGGTGGTACCAACTGTATCATCATGTCCTTGTAGGAGTGGGTACATTCCATTTCCTCATTTGTGAGGGATTTGGTAGTCATTTGTGGATGTACTAGATGATCTTCATGTATCATGCTCTGAATAACTCTCTATTATATCATTTAGATGTAGATAATGAAAGAGGCGATGATAAGGATGACTGCACCAAGAGACATGGGAATGGAACCGAATATTCCTCCACCTACATGTACCTGCAAATGTATTTGGGGATCTTGTGGATCTCACCTGTAAGGATTGTGAACTTCACCTATTGGTGTCCTTCCACTGAATATGAAGCAGACTATTAGATTAAAGGCTTTATCATTGAATCTCACACTGAAATAGTATCTGATATGGGAATGGGATTTACAATGACCTGGTGCTTCTTGGAATTTTTCCTTCAGTGGTGCAAGTTCACCCTTCTCTCATTGAATGATTATTTAGGGATTTTATTTTCTTTGGTATGATGAGGAATTTCATAGAGTTTGGTGAATGGTTTAGGGAGGACCCCTTGTTTGATTTTTTGGAATACGTGGAGGGGACTCATATCAGTTTTTTTGAGTGGGGATGACCACCATTTGGACTTTTCAAATCATTGGGAGGGCCTCCATGTCATCTAAGATTTGAGGTGCAAGGAGGGCCATCACACTGACCAAAACTGATATGGGGAGGGCCTTCATGTTTTTTATCCCGAGTATATCATGTTCCTCTATACTGGTTGTTGAATTAATGGAGAGGACCTTTAATGGGATTGATGAAAGTGTGGTCCAGACCTCCGCTAAACCTGGTCGAAACCCGATGAGTGATACAATGTTGACCCATGGAGATATCATGAGGAGGGGATTCAAACTTTGCACTAATGATGTGGGGAGGGCCTCTACATTGGTGGGTGATGATGCCGTGATAAACTCTACTTGATCTAGGAATTTCATGAGGAGGGCCATCACATTGATTGTCTGTGTCAATGTGAGGGCCTCTGTATTAGTAACTATAAGTATGGGGAGGACCTCTGATATGAATCTAGATGAATCATTGTGAACATTGGTATTTTGATGATAGGAACATGTGGATGACCTCAATGATATATGTGATAGTGGGGAGGGCCTCCACTCTAGTAGTTTATCTTATGATGATAACCTTCATACTATATCTCCTCACAGTGTTCTAGCCTATAAGTGATGCTAGTTATGAAAAATGTAGATAGAGTTAACCCAACATACCCATGGGTTGGTTGAGTTCTTGATCCAAACATATTGTAGATGGGTCCCTTCTCTGTAGTAGAAGGGACATGGAAGAAGGCGTCTGTAGTGGAATGGTCCACTAGAGATTTGGTATAAGATTCCCCCTAATGGGAATCCTCTTGAACATCTGCCTGACATTGGAATTGGTTCATTCGGGTAAGAGATGGTAGATAAGGGAAATTTACCACTTACACCATGGCCTATATGTCCTGTCACTATTTTAATTAATGGGGCCTAATGGGAGACCTTCTTACAATCTATCTTGAAGGATTCATGGATGAGATGAACTAAGAACCCCCACCATCTCAGATTATTGAAGAGATTCGTTGTATCGTTTAGGGGAGAGGATCCTAAAATAGTTCTACATTAGAGTGAGGAGAAGCATCTCACTGTAAAACCCATGGGCTTCGTGGTTGTAGTGAGTCTCAAAATCCTCCAGGTTCTGGTGATCCATATCCCTCAGGGGAATGGCTCCCTTCTACTTGTATGAGTGTAATATTGCATCTATCACCCTCTATTGAAAGAATTTTTGGGTGGAGGTGGGGTTTTGGAACCTAGTATCTATAGTTGCAGCCAAATTCATTCCAGAGATGACGTACAATTGGAAAATCATATTCACATCTCTCCTACCCATGCATTGGTAGGTTATGGTTCTTTGGATTACTACAACATCGATCTTGTAAGTAATGAAGATTCATCCATCAGTAGATATATTAGGAAATCAATGCTCAATTCCCAAATGTCATCTAATATTCAATTGTTAGAGAGAGAGTTCCACACTGATGATTTCATAGACCAGAATAACCATATTTTAACTTCACCACATTATTGTGAATTCCAAACCTAGACCACTATTTTCATTGTGGTCCCTTGTGAAGGATAGTCGTATCTAGTGATATTCTTATCTTGTAATTTCTCAAATGATAGTATTCCACATGCATATAAGAATAGAATCATGTTGGGTTAACCATTTATGTTTCTGATGCTTTCAACAGGGCACACACAACATTTGTTTCGTGTCTGGTTACTATGTCATTTTTTCCCCAAATACAATCCTTCCAAAGGTTGGTGGAATTCATTACATTCCAAAATGATGTATTTTCATCGATCAAAAGAAGATGAGGGAATGATTTTTTATTCTTCCTTGGAATTCAATTAGGTAATATCCACCCTGTACGGGTTTCCCTCATATATTTATGTCGTGTTTGTGGAACACGTTCCAAATACCATCTCTTTTTTGATGCTGGTTAATTACACCATGTTTGATTTCACATTCCAAGGTGTACTAATTTGATAGAAATCATGCTTCAAAAGTGTAGTCATGTTGGGTGGTTCTAACATGTTTGGACACAAATAACATTGGTCATCTATATCTTCCTCAAAGGAGGGCTCCTTATAGGGTTATCTTGGTTGTGGAACATGAGTCATAACTTATCGATCATAGGGTATCTGATTCCAAAGATATATATTCTAGTGATCTCACTTCATTCATCCCAAGATTAAATTGTGTAGCTGAATCCATAAGTGGATATCATCAAAGGATTTATCCTCAATCATCCCATGATTAACATGTGGGAGAATAATTAGATATTTTTTATTCTAATGTTTTGTAGATATGGAATGCAGTTGATATGAACACCCCCATAGAGGTGAATCAGATAGGTCATACCCTATGAGGGAGCACCTAGATGGTTTATAAATGGGTGGATTCAAATACCCCTAAGGGTAGAACCATGAGGTGTTTCCATACAGGGGAATATTTTACACTATGATGGTTAATCTAGAACTGCTGGAGGTGGATCAGGTAGACGAATCCGTAGGATGGGGACCCTATGGTTTACCATTGGTTTGGGTTGAACCTAAAAGAGTTTTACTACATACCATGTTCACAATATAGTGATCAAAACCCATGTCATTTGATAGTTGATGTGGGGATTGTACATGGAGTCTTCCCTTTGAAAGATGATTTCTCTTGGTTTCTTTTTACGGGGATTAAGCATTAAAGTCTCCTGGGTCCTACTAAGAGTGACGATAAAGTGGATAGGGCTTACACATAGTTCAGAAAGGTGAATGTATGTGATAGTGCTTATAACTAATGAGGAGGCCCATCAAAGTGGATCAATTAGTTGAGGATTTTGTGTGTGAACTTCACTAGGAACATGGGTGTGGTTGGGAATTTCACCTAGGAAGAAGGCCCAATGAGTATGGAACATACTGGGGCATATATATAGGATAATCTAATCAAAGTGCAGGTTTCCTTTCATGGTCACTGGTTACCTATATGCCAGCAAGACTCATACTCATTGGGAGTAACAAGAGGGAGAAGTAGTCCTCTTGTTCATATCGTGAAATATGTTCCACCAAGTGATGGTGTGAATGATATGGATTGAAGTTTCCATAGGAGGATTTTATTTCATGTGAGGATGACCTCATTCTATGTGAGGAATATCTCTTTCCATGTCCCTTATTGATGGAGAACCCTATCAAGGATTTGTGGGCCTTATGCGTTGAAACTGCCCAAGGTGGAATGGTCATCCCATAGCTTTATCCCATTAGGGTCACACATGGGGAAATCTAGGTGAAATGCATAGTGTGATACTATAGTTTAACGTCATGTTCTGAGGACATTGGTGTCAGGTAATTTTACGTACTCCATCACAGTTAATGGGGACTCCTTCAAAACCCCTTAGGAATACATAACTATCGTGCATATAATTGTAGGAGGGACATCGCTTCTGCAATGAATGGATGGAATGGTGTGGAAGAGTGTTCAATCAAAATTTCTATTTTAGTGGCCCTATGATGACAGAAAATATGCATTAACATACCTATGTGTAAAAGAAAAATGTAGTGAAATCCATGCACTAGGGGCATAGGGGGTATCTCGAGAGGGTCCTAGAAATTGTTGCATACAAGCCTGGTGGGTTGTGTTAAAAAGTTATTTGAAATGGATGAGGTGTGTTTAAAATAAGGGTTTAGAGATGGTGATTTTGATTAGTGTAAAAAATGGATCCTCAAGAAGAGGGTGCACATAAGAGGGGGTTCTTAGGAGCAAAAGTCATGGTTATGCTCAAGATTTGGTTTCACTAAAGACAATGTGTGCTCATAAGAGGGGTATTTTTTAGCACATGAAATAGGATAAAAAAAAGTTGATTTAGGATTAAAAAATAGTGGGGAAACACAAGGGAGAACCCATAGGGAAAAAATCACACATGATCTATACCAATAGGGTTCTATGGCTTTCACTTTTTCATAGAAGTGCAGTCTTATGCACAGAAGAGTGAGACTTCAACTTGCGGAAGTTCACCCCAAAGATTGTGTAAACATAAAGATATAGAAGGGACCTTTAGTGAAATATTTCATGCTTTTATGGCTTTCACAGTGTCACATAAGAGCAGTCTTATGAACAGAAGACTGAGACTTAAATTTTATAATTGTTCATGATAAAGGTATCATCTGGTTATTTTAAATATTGTTAAAAAAATTCCTTTAACATTTTCTATAAAATTCAAAATCTTATTGTTTGAGAAACAAAAAACTCATTTGAAAAATTGATATAGAGTGAGAAAAGTTAAAAATGACATTAAATAATTATAAAATAAACTTTAAATCAATATTGGATTCCTTTTAATGAAAACATATACATGGAAGAAACATATTATTGACCAAAGATGAAATAATGATGAGTTTTATAAAAAAATTACTAATCATTTTAAGTATGGAAGAGAGGAAAAATAAATGATTTGTTGAAAAGTACATGAATAACCAGAGATATTATATATTAAACTTTTTATAAGATATATGTCACATCTATGTAAATTCATACATAAAAAAACCATGAATAAAAATATATTGTGACATAAATCTCCTAGCCCATTGGTAGCTTTTTAATTGTAAGACAAAAGAATTAATAACTTCAAATGAAAATTACTATATCCTTAAAATAAAAATAGTAATGATATTACACTTAAATGGGTCTGTAAATACACCTCAAAAATGAAGATGGTTTCCAAATATTTTATATGTCCCAAAAAACTCAATTTGTGATGATAAACCCTTACCTCATATCTCGACATGCTTCGTAAGTGTTAGAACCTACTGTACAATTAATATATCTCTGTTATACGTATATTATAGAACCATAATAACATATATATCAACTTATATGATTTAATAATTACATCATAACACCCATTTATTAATAATTAATCATTAAAATCATTATTCCAGGTGATAATTGAATTATTTTTCACAAGCGTTTCATTTCGGTAGTCCAAATCCTTGTAATTTTATCATATTTCCAAAACATTATGCATTTATATTCATTTAATGAGTATAATATTTAATTATTATATTGAATTTCATAACTTTTAATATAAAAAGGTTATGAAAAATTAATTATATCACTTCAGAGAGCTGGTATCCCGAACGTGTGCATGAGCGATGGTTCCATTTTTTTGACTGGTGAAATAAAAGAATGGTATATACTAATTCATAATTAAATAATTATTAATATATAATAGATTCCATATATATTCATTAAATATATATTTATTCTCATACTCATAAATATAAAATGAAAAAAATCACATTGCTTCTTGGATGTGGTAATCCACACATATGCACAAGTGACCTTATCATTTTTAAACGGCTCCAAATGAAAGAATTTATAAAAGATATAATAATTATAGAATTTTAATTAAATCATAAATAATATTTATATATATATATACTCCATCATAATAACCAACCATGTATTGTGGAGATTGATAATGAGTCATATATTTATGTTGAGGTTGTAGGCTACATGTATGAGAGAGCGATAATTTTCAATTCCAATTTGATAGATATAATGTGAAAATTGGTTGATCCAAAATCAGAATGATATATATATAAACAGATATATAATATGATTAATTAATTATTTCTATAATGGATATATAATATTTAGAAGAGTTTTATATATAAATTAATTGAAATAGGTCGGGTTTGTCGATGGCCTCTTCTTCGGTGCACTCCCTTTGGATTACACAGAAGAAATTTAATGGATGGTGTTTTTTAGTGAAAAACATCAAGGGAATGGGTATTGAACCTCGGAAGGTATTATAATAGTTATTTAACATGTTATAAAGATCATTAACTGTGGGGAATAAAAGATAGGTGGTATCCATTTTGACGGGAGGGAAAAGACACAACTATACATGCATAAAATATTTAATTATACATATAATTACATTTTATTTTTAAGAAAGAAACAAAAATGTTCAAATATAATATTTGATAAGGACAAAATAATTTCAAAATTGTATATTTATCCAACTTTTTTGTGTTTTTTAGTAATATAATCATGTTAAACCATTTTTAAACAATTTTATTTGAAGTAGTAAAAAATTAAATTTGAAACATTACGACAGATTTAAATTATTAAAAGTAAAAAGGGTAATTATAACACAATTTGGAAAAAAAATATTAAAAATCATCAATACATTTGATCTGATTCAAATTATGTTGGTGAAATTAATTACTTTTAATATAGTAACAGTAAACAAATAATAAATAGTTTTTTATGAAAAAAACATGGTTAAGAGAAAAAGTCATTTCTCAGAGAAATAAGATAATTAATTAGTTAACAAATTTGGAAGTGAAATAATACTAAAAAAAGAATATGTTTAAAATTTCAGTGCAATAATAATTCAGTTGAAAACATAAAAATATGTAATTATTAAAAAATACACAAAAATTGTTTTTAATTTGAATAGAATAATATAAGTGATCTTTCACAAAAGTCATTTTTTGGATCCCAGTTATTAAATAATGTTTAAAAATAAATTATTTGACCCATTAAACTTATCTTCGGTTAGAAACCACTAATAATATAGGTTATCATCTGCAATTAAATAAGTTTTAATGTTTTACCTCATAGCATTAACCATGTTTACCTCTATTACACAGGTCACAAATCATTATGATGGTCATTATTCACAATTAAAAAAATTTTGTTCACCTTTTTAAATTATATTAAGAAATCTGATTACAAATATTTAATTTGTTTTATAAAATTAAATTCACATAATAATAAATTATTAATCTAAAATTATAATCACAAAATTTGAGGAAAAGTAGTTTTCTATAAATAAAATCATTCGTAACTATATTTTTTTGATTATAGAAAATCACGTATAAAATTGATTAGAACAATAGAAATTGGAATATTTATAATATAAATTAACTAATCAT
Source organism: Viscum album (assembly GCA_963277665.1). Lineage (NCBI taxonomy): Eukaryota > Viridiplantae > Streptophyta > Magnoliopsida > Santalales > Viscaceae > Viscum > Viscum album. The sequence continues at coordinate 695,025,591 of OY728161.1, forward strand.
AAATCAAAACCTTTATAAAGAAATATTTTAATTTGTAAATACTTGAAACCAAAAGAAATTTTTTAATTGAAATATGTATTTTCTACAATCCAAAAAAAATTATTCATTTCAAAAAAACCATAAAATTTAATCCTAGGTTAAATTTGATTTTTAGATTTTAAAAAGGATTTTTTTTTAAATTCTATAATTTTCTGAAATTAAATATAACTTAAATGCCTGAATGTAATAGAAAAGAATTTTTCTGCAAAAAAGAAAAGTTTTCAGTAAATTCAAGTTCCTATTTATTTTTTATTAATCATTAAATATTATTTCAGTAAGAAATTTCTATATATTTTCATAATTTGGTTAATATTATTCATACTCATCAATTTAATGATTATGATATAATATATTATGGTTCATTTTAAGCATGTTCTTTTTTTCAATAAATTTGTCGAAAAATGAAAATATATTTAAAGTTAAATATATCATAATATATAATGGTTTTATATTCTCTCCCTTTAAATAAATTTAAGCCTCCCAATATTTATCTTTGTAATAAAAGGCTTAAAATTTGAAAATACCTATGTCAATAAACCCAAATTTTAAAACGGGATAATAATATATTATTTCCAAAGGGAAAGTGTTATAAATAATTTCTTCGAACAACGACACATAACTAGGTTCATAGATAAGGATAACATTGATCCAATGTTAAAATATAGGCATGGAGGAAAAAAATAAAATCCATGGAATAATAGACAATGATAGAAATCATTGTCATCATAATGTTAATGACCTAGAAAACAATAAATTAATATGTTGTTAAAAGACCATCCATCAAGAAAAAATAATGTAAAATCATAAATGTATTATTTCAAGGTCATTTTCCTATTGTTGAGTTAATGTTATAATATCAATTCAAAGTATAAGAGAAAAATCTACATTCATGGATTAAATCTATTTCATAAACATAATATCATCATTTGGATTGTCTTTAATAAACATCCACTTAATCTATTATAATAAAAAGGTAGATAATATATTTTTAATAGGTAAATAAAATTAATTCATGATAAATATATATAAATATTAAATAAATCATAATAACCAATCATAAATTAGGGAGATTCATAATGAATCATATCTTTTACATGGAAGTGGTTATACACAAATAAGACTAAGAAATAATTTTCATTTCAAATTTTATGGAAAACATGTGAAAAATGGTTGATACATAATCATAATATCATTCAATTATATTTAATTTAATAAAATCATTATTGTTTATTCCCTAACAACAATTAGATGAGGTAGAAGATGAAATAAATTGAAAGAGGTCGGGAAAGATGATTACCTCTTCTCTTTTCAAACTCATTTAGTATACACCTTAAGCCTTGAAAGGATAGTATATTGGAATGAATGAAATATCTCAGAAAAGGGAAGTAAATATTAGAATGTATTTGGGTAGGAATTGAAAATTTTTATATGCTTGTGATTTTTAGATAATGGAGGTGAGGTTAGATCCTTTTATATAGGAGGGAAATGACACACATGGAATTAAATAAATGATTAAATGAAATATATATCATCTTCCTTTCATTTGGAACCTAAGTATCCCAAATTAAATTAATGTATATTATACGTTCTTAATAAACTGAACTAATAATATTTATGGACGTTTTGTACATATTTTAAGTCATATCTCATTGTTAAAAAATTTAAAACTCATTTTAATGTTAACCATGATAACAAGACTTTATACCATGATAACTTAATTTTATTGAGAAAATTAAATAGAATTTCCTGAAAAATTATATATAATGATTCATAATTATTAATCAATTTCATCAGATTAAATTTCTATAGGTGGAAGAAATTATCTTTAATATAAGAAAAAAATGCACAAAAAATATTGTTTTTAGTAAAATACCATATTTATGTGGGAAAATAAATCCATAATGAATTGAGAAAATATATTATTTGAAATGATTATTTTTAGAAAAATATAAAAATTAAAATAATTTCTAAAATCCAAAATTGAATTTAATCATTAAGCCATACCATTAATTCTGAATCCTCAAAAATAGTTTTTAATTTGAATTAAATATAACTTATCTTTCAAAGCATTTATTTTTGGGTACCCAAAATACAATAATTTTTTTAAAAATACATTTTTTAACTCATAAAAAAAGAAGCGGGTCTAAAAGAAATCATCTTTGAGGTGAAATTCAAATATTAAATCAGTTTTAATGTCTTATCCCATGGTTTAAATCATGTTTTACCTATTTTACCAAGGTGATAAATCTTTACAATTTTCATTGTTCAAAATGATACAAAATTAAGATAAATATATTCTATTATTTTTATTATTCATATTAAAAGTATTTTATATATTTTATCAAATTTAATTCACATAATTGTTAAAATTTAATTTCATATTAAATCTGCAAAATTGTGACAAAAACAGTTTTCACAAAACAAATTTCTTCTTAAGTATAATATAAGTTTAAAAAAAATTAAGTATAAAATTGATTAAAATGAGATATATATTATTACATTATATATTAATTTTTTAATTTTAAATTGAAAATATTCTAAAACAAATTTTTAGAATATAAATTCTTGAAATAAATTGATTGTTTTCAATATAAATCAGTAATGTTTCTAATAGATTGAAAATATATCATTTCAAAAATGTCCCAAAATTTTATCGTAAATATTTTTTATATTATTTTTTCAAAAATAATATCATTTTAAATATATATTTTTTATTTATGGTGAAAAAAGTATCTATAATTTTCATGTACGAAATGCAAAAAAAAAACATTTTAGAAAAAATGAAATTTTGGGGAATAAAATAAATTTTCATAAAAAAATTGATGTCAATTTTTTAATGAATTAATTAGATTATATAATATATATATATATAATATTATTAATCTTATCTGTACCTTTTAATTTAACATCAAGGCTATAATATATAAAGCTTCATTTTAAGCTTAGTATTTCATGTAAAAATCATTATCAAAGACATACAATTTATTTAATTAGAAGTATATTTTAAAATATCAAGGTATTACCTTATACTAAAATAAAAAAATATAACAATTTTTTTATCTAGGTAAACAATGTTTCAATATTTTCAAATACCTTACTTAGAAACCCACTTCATACAATGGGTTAATAAAACATCCTTTGAAAAGGGGAAGAGACAAACATAATGATTACCTAATATAAAAAATAATCAAGATAACAAATAAGGTCATAGGTGATGATAATGTAATATATAGAAATAAAGGAAAAAATAATGTACATGGACTGATAGAGAGTGATAGAGACCATGGTCACGAGAAAGTTAAAAATCACAAAACCATTAATCAATTTCCTTGAAAAAACATAAAATTCTTAGAAATGAAGTTAAATGAATAAAATTATTATTTCGAGACTATATTCAAAAATATTATATATTATCTTTATACCGATAAATAGACCATGTGAAACATATTATAAATTAGTTTTATTCAATTTCATAATAAAATTTCACCCTCTAGTTATACATTGATCAACTTATAATTCATCTCTTACCCTATGAAATGAATATTCATCATATGATTTTTTCTTCATAAGGAACTAAATTTTATTTCAATGGATCATAATATCTATAAAATTTGTACATTGTATTAATCATATCTCTAAATATATATCAAAAACAATTTTTTTAGGGAAGGTTATCAAATACGGATAAATCATCATATGATAAAATAATAAAATAATCTCTAAAACCTCATCAATAAATCCAAAAGACCATCTTAGTCCATTAAATATATACATATCTTTAGGGAACCTCCAAAATATGTCTGAAAATGTTATAAGCATAGATATTGTAATTATCTGTCTCATATCCATCCCTGTCCAACTTAACAATTATTTGGAAATAAATTGTATCAAATGTATAATACAAAAAATGTGTTTAGCTTAATAAAATATTATAAAAATATATAAATAATTTTCAAACTATTTTAATAAAAAATAATATATTATTATAAAATATAAATGACCCATTATTCTTTATATTATCTCGTATCGTAGTAAAAAAATTTCATAAGATGTTTAGGATACCCCTTAATCCAATATACGATAATTGGTTAATATAGAATTTAAAAAGTATGTACACAATTCTATAAATTTATATGTATTATGTAGAAATAAATATAATAATGTCCTTGAATAAAATTAAATTTCACTAAAGGATGAATAATAATATTTCCATAGGGAACATTCATATATACTTCAATGTGTAATCCCCACATATTTAGTGGAGGATAAGTGTTCCCAAATTATCGTGATTCACTTATATTATCATGATTGTGTAAAATTTCTATTTGTAGATTAAATTTATAAATAATTGGTGATTATTATCCTCATTACACCTTAGATTAGTATAATTATTAATATAAATCCAAACCTCCTTCATCATTACCAATGGAGTGTAAGTTTGTATTTTTTGAGCTTTCACACCATTCATTTCTTTAAATTATATCCTGAATGATCATCTTCATTGTTTTGTTAAATTGTTTAGATTCCCACATTTGATATATCTACATGTTCCATTTAGGAAATCATCTGACCTGTCCTTCACACATTGTTTTCAAGAAGGTGGTTGCAAAAAATTCTTCCATGCATGTGATGTACCACTCAAGCTTCAATGAATATCTTATATCACATTCATACCACTAGAACCAAGAAGGTTTCAAGATTCTATTTCCCCATTTAGTGAACACAAAATTATTTATTGGTAGATTCTAAATTCCATTATGTATAACTCCTTTTGAATACCTGATTTCAAACTAACACCTAATAGATAAATTTTATGTCATGGATCAATGATGAAAAAAAATGTTCCTCTGAAGTCTTAAAAAGTTCATCATGGGTACCAATTGATTTATCATCCTTCTACTTAATTTTTAGAAAATAAATTTCCATTTTATTATGAATAAGTAATGAAGTTTAGTTATCAAGGAATACCATATTAGAATCCTCCCATTACATGTATATTTATTTATTTTTCTTTCATCTTATTCTTTTTAAGTCTCCACCATTTATCATATAATCCTTATATGTGATAAATATCTAATAGAACATTCTCATTGTCTTAGAACTAATGAAAATAAAATATTTTTTCTATCACAATAATCCATATCCCAGAATCCAATGGATCCACAGAACCATAGAAGGATGGTACAAATTTTCACATAAAAGTGTTAATGAAACTTTTCTTCATAATCAATTCATTTATAAGTTCTGCATGATCATCTTTTACCCTCATAGATTGAGGGAGTTTAGTATGAATAAACCTACTATATTGTATCCTAGTTCCTAAACATGTTGATTACTAAATATGTTGGTAATTTAATTTGTTTTCAAATTCATTTTTCACATGATTCCGTCATTTTTCATCCAATAAATAAAACTGAAAACATAATGTAAGCATCAAGGTACACAAACAATTTGAAAAATGATATATTACTTAAAATCATTAATGAAATTCCCTAAATTATGAAACTATGGTATTAATATAAGACATATTTTTTTTACCTAGGTTATCCTTGGTTATCATCTACAAATATTTTTAATAATGGTGTAAAAGGAAAATGTGATTAAACCTTGTAATATCCCCCAAGAGTGTCAAATGTGGTGCATAATAAGGGCACATTCACCTTTCACTAGAATTATTTCGATATTATACTGGACTAACACTATTAGGATTATTTTCCCAATATGATTCTATGACAAAACCACATACACTTGTATTATAAAAAAAGTTATATATTTTTAAGAAAATCACAAAGTATCAAATTAAAAAATGTTTATGATGTTATCCTATTTAGAAAAGATTCATCTGTGTTTTTAAAAAAGTTATTTATCCATATTCTCCAATTATTAACTTAACACTATTCCAATTCCAAATATAGGGAAACATAACATTTCAAACATAATGATTATAACTTCTTATATTAGTATTTATTACATAAAATTATGATCCATGAATGACCAACAAAATATTATTGTTTTTGATAGTGGATATGTAAACATGTTATTTCATTAAGGATCCTTAAAATCTACTAGAAGTTATCAACATATATTACACTTCTTTGGAAGAACATACATAAAATATTTATTTAAATCCTAGTGTAGGAAGATATAAGTGAATTTTAGATGAGAGTCCGAATAATGAAAAAGATGACAAATATTAATTTATGATCATATTCATGCATAAGAGTTGTATAGGGGAATGTGATCATGATCATGACATACAAATTTCATAACCTATCTATTATAGATAATATCCATAATGCATGGAATAATTTTTTTTAAAAAAATATAAATTATTATTATGAGTATAGATTAATCATTAATCATTCGTGAGCCATTATAGTGTAACATAAATGTACGAATTTGAAAAAGCATTGTCTAATAAAATTTGGAACATGTATAAATTGAAACAGATTCATTCAATAAATTAAGGAAATGAAATAAGGACCTATGGACAACTTACAAACATGAATCCAGGTCTATGAATAATCCAATGGATATTAAATCCTGGTCCATCCAAAAATTTTGGTACATGAACAATAGGTTCAAAAATAATCTTATGGGTATGAAAAAATAGATCTATTCAAAAAATTGAGAAAAATAAATTAGGTTCATAGATAACATATTTACCTCCTAAGTCTTCCATATTTACACAATTAATTGGTACACTATATAAATCTAGGTCTATCCATTACATAATGAAAATACATTCACATGTGTTCCATAAGATCAGATATCATTTTTCATATTATTGATTCAAAACCTGTGGAAAAGAAACATGTTTCAAAAATATAACATCATCATAATCATAAATCATACTGATAAATAATATTGTTGGTAAGATAGAACCATATCCATAGTTAATCATATGTAATATCAAAGGATGAAAACATATTTTTAAATATGATTAAAAGATCACATAAAATATTTTTTGAGGAAAATAACATATTAAATTTGAAAAATATTATTGAAAATTTATATATTTAGAAAATATTGATAAAAAAATTATTTCTAAATAAAAATTAAAAATTATTGATATATATTGAAATATTTTAGTGGTCATGATGATTGTAAATTATATTCAAGCCGATTATGTTTAAATAATATTTCCTATATGGTTTTTGGTAAAAATTCAAAAGTTTCTTACTCAGAAAATAAAAATATTACCTTCAATCATTTTTATATATTTTCAATAATAGGTAAGTGTGACTTTAAACAATAATATTAGAATATTAAAAATATTCATTAAATTGTTTTAATGAAACCATGGATATGGAAGAAAAATATTAACCACTCAAGAGAATATAATGTATATTTTTATTATAAATATTTTCCAGATCATTTTATGTACCGAATATTGTAGAATGGTACTACAAAATGCAATTTACATGAATAAATATATGAGAATAAAAATTAAATTTTTTATCAAATATGAATCATTTAATTTTTGCAATGGGAATTCAATCGTAAATAGTCACAATTAATAATGGATTAAAACAGATTTCCCTTAAAACATTGGTGACTTTTAAATTGTAATATCCATGAAAAAAACGTGAAATGAAACATTAAATAACATTATCATTTTGGAATTCATGAAATTACATGTAAATGGGGATATAAATACACCTCATATGTAGTGACCACACCCCCATTAGCCTAGTGCTTGTGTCTGCTTTATTACATTTTCATATGATACACTTAATCACATCTATATGGACTAAATATTTTAGTTTCTTGGACAACCAGATACATTCATGATTCAATTAATACTTTTTAAATCAAAAATTAGAATATAATTTATTTTGAAAAACATTATTCCCTCTAGAATATCATTTCACATCAATCATGATACACTTCATGGAATCTTGGGGAAGGTAAACAACATAATGGGGAACAGAAATGAAATGTGAGGGTTAAGTACAAAGTAAGATATCATGAATAAATAATTAATAATCAATATTGTATGGTAAATAAGTAAAAAATTATTCCATTTAATAAACAACCATTCTATGAAAATTATATAAGGAATAATAAATATGTCATAAAAAATCACTAAAAACAATTCCATTTAATCAATGAACTGTAATGAAATCCATAAAGAGATAATATCATCATGGAAATATCATGGATAATAAGATAAATAAAAATCTATATTTAAATGTAAATAAATGAAATGAATTTCAATATAAAAAATAAACTGATAATGAAATGAATCCCAAGATAAAATCCCTGTGAAAATATTAGAATTAATAATAAGTAAATTCTTTATGAAGGAAATGCTTAATTATCAGATTTCATAATCTTGATCATTCTAATACCACTACCATCAAGGATAATCATAAGATGGATTCAATTTTTATGAATACACTTAATTGACTCTATATTATTGATTCTTCTCATGTGACCATTGATCCATAAATAGTCTATATTATTATCATCCCCACATATAACTATAGGTCCAAAGCATTCATCGTTTATCGAATGATCATTTTTATTCATGAAAAATGTTTCTTATCATCAATTATATTTAATGAGTAAATAATTTTAATGTAGAAAAGTATTCATCTAAAATTAAATAACATTAAATGTCGAACACTCTATAAAAATATGATATATGTTTTAGTAAATACTCATAGCGGGGATAAAAGGAATATGGAAAATCTAGAAATGAAACATTGACCATCAGGAATAAATATGTATTCATGTTAAATACATAAATACAGCAGTATATATAAATCATGAACGTGAATAGGTTCATGTTAAAAAATATGTCTATGTGAAATGGAAATTGAGATGAGATACCTTGCAATGATAATAATTTTGATGCGAGAATTGACCAATGAAATGATTAAGTGTGTAATGACCCTTACCCCGGTAGCATGGAGTCGGTGGTTACATTTTTACATTGGAACTATTTAAAAGCAATAAAATCTTGAAGGACTAAATAGTACATTATTTTTTGAATCCAAGATACATACATGAATTTGAGAATGCAATTTTAAAATATAAAATACAACATTGTGAATCATTTGATAACACCATTATTCTCCTAGCTTAGAAATATATATCGGTCATAATATAATTCATGAAATCATGGAGAGAAATAAAACTAAAGTAAGGTGTGAGATCAGGATCTCAGTAAGGTGAAGCATACCATATAAGAAATCACAAATAAACACAATCAATAATGAACAATGTATGACTAAAAACACATGCCTTTAAAACATAATCTTGATCATAATATGGTAGGAATAAAATAGGATCAAATAATTTCATATTAATAATATCATGACAGTGAAACGTACCTGTGTTATTCTACTAGTCGAATAATCACGTTGAAAACTAAAAAATAATTTTATAATGATGGAATCGATAATGCGGTATCTCAAAAACATTCCATCAAGGCCTCGACCAAGATGTCTACACAAATGAAAAATGTCTCAGCCAAAACCTGGTCTAGTTTGTCTCATGAGACCAACCGATGCATCCAGGGGATATTGTGGTCCTAACCCATCACTTTCTAATTTCAATTGCATTCATCCCATAAAAGGGGTGAAACATAATAAATTTATACATTCATTTTTAAACCTTAATATGGGGTGTTAATAACTTTCCCCAAATAATAAACATAATCATAATCTATCTAGTATAGTATGATGAGTGGTATCAAAATAAAACATAAATATTATGAATTATCATAAAAAATCAATAAAATATTTTATATGGTATCAAAATAGATAAATATAAATTAACTATAATATATTTCTAATGTTTTTAATATTGAAAAAAATACCCTAATAATATTATTGAGAAATTCTTTAGAGAAATACCACTTTACATAGAAATCGTTTTTTAAAATGATTTGAAATAATAAAAGAAAACATTTTCATTGAAAATACACTTTTAAACATATAAAGGATTCTTCTAGGCATTATGGTGTCGTTAAAGAAGGAAAATATTCCCATGCTATATATGTTTAAAAAAATTCTTTAAAATTTTAGAAAATAAAAATTAAGAATTGTATTTTTAAAATAAAGTGTGTTCATTAACCAAACAAATCTACTATGTGAATAAAATATAAATACAAATAAATAAATATTAAATAAGAAATAATATAATAAAATTTATTGTTACATATATTCATAATATGAAATAATAAATGTATTAGATGTTTCAACCAAATAAATGGAAATTGGGTTAAGAATTCCCTTGCCAAATTATAATCAATCAAACAGTATGGCCCACAAAATTAATGATTATAAAATGAAAAAATTAATTCAATGAATATAAATATATTCATGGTAATATATATAAAAGGTAGTATGTAAACCATATAGAATAAATAAGGGATGAATACAAAATACATCTCACAGAAGTACATGTGAGACGAGAAACCCCTACCTTATGTTCAAAATCATTCTTCACATGTTCTTAATCTCCTAGATGATCAAATTAGATTAATTAATTACTAAATAAAGAAACTATTGTACATTTATTTGATTTATTATAATTTTATTATGTTAATTTATAAAATATATGATGAGTTGTAGAGTTTATGTTCATCGTTTCATGAGTGTCTGTTTTATGGGTTCATAGTCTGCCCCCCTGTGTATTATTATAATAGTTACAATAAAATGGGAATAAATTATACCAACAAGAAAATATTTAATATTAATTATCATTGATAAGTTTTAGTGGAATGATATTTCATTTTTTTATATGAGACATGGTTAATTTATTAGATTAAATGTTGATGAAAATGTCTTACTTTAAAAGCATAAAAGTATGGATTTTATGATAGATAATACACTATCAAAATAAAATTAATGTGTATATATGATACTAGGGTTACCATTCCACTTTGATATGATTATTTTTGGATACGATAAGAAATGAAAATAAATTAAAATATAAAGAAGGGGGATTTTACCTCTTGAATATTGTCTCTTTGAGAATCTCTATAATTTACAAGGATTTGTTATTTTGGTAATAAAAAATGTATTGGACATGGGAAATAGTATTTGGAAGAAAATTGGGAGGAATTTAGATAATATACAATTCTATATATGTGTGAGGACAACATGTGGTATTTATAGGAAAAGGAGAGGGGTGTTTTTGATTATTGTATTCATTAGTTTATTATTTTTTCCTCGGACTATCAATATTGTAGATTTCCATTACTAAATAAAATAAATATATTATGTGAGTTCTAAATAATTATTAACTTACTCATATATTCGTCATAAATGAGTCAATAATTATTTAGTTTACTTATAATACTATATACAGTAAATTAACGTATTTTACTATTGACCAAAAATTATTTTACTTTAAAAGAAAATTAATAAATCATCTAATTTTTAAAAAAAATTAGTTTTATAAAATGATATCAATTTTATTAAATTTAAATTATAATTATCATATATTTAATTTTTAAGAAAAACATCATTTATTTGATTATTTCATTTGTAAAATTATTACTCCATCATTGGTTTGTAATTATGTAAGGTTATTATTTCTTCAAAGAAAATAAAAAATAAATATAATGATGTAGATAAGTATTATAGATATAAAAATTCTATATATATATATATATTAATAAATCTTTATAAAAACACCATATTAAAATAATATAGTAATTAAAAAATGAACATGGCATATTTTACTTTTCATTAAATATAATACTAAAAATAGCATAACCCCCACTAAACTGTCCCCATAAATCCTAAATAAATTTATTTCATTAATATAATTTATTTGGTTAACAAATGGACACTTTTATTCATTCATAATCTACCTTTTCCTCTATTTTTATATATTATAGATGTTTAAGATAAGCAATGTGACATTTTGTCATTTTTGTTAATTTAAATAATATCAACCTCATTTTATGGATACAAGTTTCTATTAAAAAACTAAAATTAAAAACATAAGTGTTAAGGGTTGAATATATAATTTACAATAATTTTTTTTAAATTTTCAGATAATTTTATTATCCTAAATATTATAATTTTAGCATAAATTTCCAAATTCACCCTTTAAGCATGGTAATAAAAATTACTAAAGATACAATTCATGTTGAACAAAAATAATAGGAAAATATTCTATAAAATTAGACCTTATGATTCCAAATATTTAATCAATTTTACAAAATATAAATTACTTAAGTTTTTTATTTTAATTAAAATTAAACTATTAAAATACAAATGAAAATAGTTTTTTTGAGAATTCATATTTTGAGCCCAAATTGTACACATACCAAAATATGATATAATGATGATTAAAATAAAATAAATTATATTATTTATAACTTATGATTATTTAAGATATTTTTAGTAGAAATTAAATCATTATGATAACTGAAATATATCTAAATTTTAAATTTTTTAAACAAATTGTAATTTTCACAATTCACTAAAAATTAATTTTTTCTTGAAAATGCAGAAAATTAATCCTAATATGACTTTAATAGTATAATTTAAAACACTAAATTTATTTTGTAATATATAATTTATAATTTTTTTTAAAAATGATATTTGAAAGAATTGCGTTATTAAAAGATGGTAAGATTTCTGCTTTGAAAATATATCATTTATACTTAAAATTAGATTTATTTTTATCCTACGACAATAAATCTTATTTATGGAATCTAAAATCATTTGATCAAATAAGTAACATATTAATTTCATTAATATATTTTCTACGAGTTTTTAATTTAATGTATTATGATAAAATGACATTATGGTCATAAAAATTGTTTTTAATAATTATAGTTTATTTATTTTCAATTCATCTTTAATTTAATTTTTAATTAATTTGAGACCAATGAATTAATTTAATAAACATGTTTAAACTATTTTTTTTCAAATTAATTAATCTCTTTCATTCTCACCGTTACAATAACTAGGTGATATCAATCGTAATTAAATTATAATATTTAATCATTTGTTTAACTATCATTTTTTGGTTGAAAATATCTATTAATGAAGTTAGATTTTAAAAAAGGACATACCATAAAATATTAGGGTGTTAAATTCTCAACTAATTAATTAAATTTCATCATCTCAATTTAAACTTGGGGTTGGTAATCACGGTCTTTTCATTACAAAATACATTTTTTAAAATCACGCATTATGAATATGGTTAAAAAAATTTCCTCTGAAATTGAGGGAATGTAAAATGAAAAGGACACAAAAAAATAAGATTTATAATGGGATAAAATTATTTAGAAGTAAAAATATATAATATAAGAGATCTATAAAATCCATCTTTCAATGAAGTGTGATAGAGAACATGGTAATTCGATTGTTATCTATAAGAAAACTATAAATCGTTGGTTAGTTAAAAAGACACTGATTTCCCAGAATGAAAAGTAGATTGAAAATTTTTCTGTTCTAAAAATAATATTAATAGTGTTGTGGAATTAGTTTACTATACAGAAAGGCACTTTATAATATAAACATATCAGATTTAGGTCCTTGTATCAAGTATAATATCATCCATTGGCAGTGTTTTGATCTATTTGTACTATTTTTCATACACATAGAGATGGATATTAAAGATGATTTTATCCTACCTAAAGCACATTTAAAGAATCATTTTGTCCTTAATTCATTCCATTAGTGTTAAAATGTTAACTAATAGAAAAAAGGATAACAAATGTCATTAAGAAACCACAATTTCCAATGATTTACATAATCTATTCCAAATATAGTTAATCATTAGAATCATTCAAAAAATTCATGTCAAAATTAAACATATAAAAATTTAGAATTGCAGTCACTAAACCATCATATCATTTAATTCCCCAAACAACATAATATAACTCTTAATGACACATACCAAATATATGAATAACTTGGTCACCAAAAAAACATAATGAAAACCTGCATGCTTAAAAATTGTTACAGAATAAGTACGATAATATATTTAATATATAAATAATGATTCTTATAACAAGAATATTATAACAAAATTCTTTAATACAATAAAACAGATAAATTAATTATTCCACGTTTTCATTAGTAATTTCTTAATATAGACATTGATCCATTTTCTTCTTCTGAGTTATATTCTATTGATGATTGAGACAATCATTTACATAGTTCCCCATCTCCATAAAGATGAATAATCAGAAAACTTGTTTATATTCACTACAATCTTGACGTGGTTTTATTTTCTATCCACACATGTAAAAATCTCCCATTCCCTTCAAGAATGTTCAAGGGTGTTTCCTTCCACAATTAAAACATGTGTGAAATTACTTCTTCCCCTTATTTCCTTTTTCCACATTTTTCTCATTTGTAATCTTCTTCAATTGATTTATTTTATAGTCATAATAAATTGATAAACATTAATTTTCTATTATATCACATTATACAATATTCTCATTCGATTATAGATTTTCAAATACTATTTATATTTGAATATTTTCTTTAATCCCATCGAAAAATGATTAATCTTTCTCCTTGGGTTATGTATTTCGTTTGTAGAATGATTTTCTAATCATGTATAGTTTCCTTCATATATAAAAAATATTATCATGATTCTGTTGTCTCAATCTATAGATTTAATACTCTATATATGCTTTCTATTTAGAATGGAAATATGTTTCAAAGAAAATTTCCTTTAAATCCATCAATTCCACGATTAATATTTCCACATCCTTTATAGTCTTTTGAATCAATGACCACCATTGATAGATATATCTATAGATATGATAAAATTCAATAAAACCCATATCACTTTAACTACTTTTGAAAGAAATAAATATCTTCTCAAAAGAATATATCCAGTACAAAGAAAAAATAATTTTTTAGTCCAATTAAATTATGGAGTTTCTTGTTTTAGGAAGTAATCTATCAATGTTGCACAACATTGTAGAGCATTCCAATCCTAGTGAGTCAGTTTATTGTTCATTACTTGAGTTATTTTTCCTAGTATTGAAAAACATTGTTCAATTATATCTGAAGATCCAAATCCAATGTCATTATATTGAATAAGAGGGAAATCCCTATATGTAATATGTGTGTTGATAGATTTTCAATTACTTCAACTAGGTTCCATTTCTAGAAAAACGGTATATTCTATATTATATCATAAATTTATGAAAGAAAATGCATAATCCCAAAACATGGGAATCACATATTACTAAATTGATAATTGGGGTATAATAACTCTCTAAATCATAAACTCGGTTTCATTAAGAATATTTTAATATTATTTCCTCTGTTTTCATTATTTAATATATTTTTTCCTATATTCAGTTCTCAAGGTTTCTACTAAACATACATTGATACCAACTGTAAAGACACCGAACCTAGTGTCCTAGAGTTGGTGGCCACTTTTTTATATTGGAAATAAGTATATGGAATCACATCTCGAAGGACTGAATAGTTTAGTAGTTTCTAAAAATATATACAATCATTTATTTTACATCATGTAATTGAATATAAAATAAAACAAAGAGAATCCATAGATAAAACCATTATTCATCAAGATTAACCCAATATATCAGTGATAATATACTTCTTGGAATGATGGGGAAAACTAAAACATTAGAAAGGGGTGAGCTTAAATTCTCAATAAGGGAATGAATACAGTGGAAGAAAACACTAATAAACATAAACAAAAAGGAAATATGAAGTACATAAAACATATTCAATTAAAAAATATTCTTGAGAATAATATTGCTGTGATAAAATCTGATCAAATAATTCAATATAAATAATCCCATGAGAATGAAACATTTCCATAGATATTATACTTGTCAAATAATAGCATGGAATATCAATTACTAATCACATAATGAGGGAAACCACAATACGGGGCATCTCAAACATAACATGAAGGCATCTTCTACAAATTATTAATAAATCGTTAAGGCCTTGAAAAAAAAGACGATCTATTTTGTCTCATGATACCTACTGAAGTATCAGGGGGTTGTATCAGCCCCCCCCCTCCCATCTCAGACTAAATCCAAAACATTTTTCATAAAAATGGTCTGAACATAATAAATATATAAATTTATATACAAACTAGGACATAGAATGTTAATAAATTTCCTCAAATGAAAAACATTTTAATAAACCATCCACAAAAATATAATGAGTGGTATCAAAATAAAACATAAAAATAAAATAAAATATCATTAAAAATCCATAAAATATGGTTTATTGTATCATAAGATATCAAACTAAATTAATCATAATTTCCGACAAATGTTTTTTATGTATATGAAAATAAAATAATTAAATCTTTGAAAAATCCATCAGAGAAATACAAGTTTACTTTGAAATCATTTATTTAAAAATAATATATAAAATAAAAGATAATTTTTTATAAAAATATCCATTGAAGCTTTTAAATAATTCCTCAACACATTAATGAATCATAGAATCGGTAAAATCTACTCATGTTGTATATGTTTTGTTAAAAATAATAATCCTTTTAATTTTTCAAAAAGAAGTATTTTATTGAGTTTTTTTAAAAATTTGTTTGTGTTATTGAAATGAATTGGTTTTTTGTATCGGATATAAATTCACATAAAAAATATGTCATTAAACGTGATAACTAAAATTAATTTCACATATAAAAGTATAATGATAAAATCAATTGAATATTTGTTTAACCTTAATAATGGAAATTGGGCTAATAATTCCCTTTTCTACTAGGAAAATAGTCGAACAAGAAGCCCCATAAAACCAATGATCATCAAATGTAAAATTAACTTCTATGAAGATAAATAGATTTATGATATGATATATTGAAGGAAAATATTTATACCACATCCAAAAAATGTTGGTTGAATAAGGAATATATATTATAGAAGTAAAAGTGAGATGAGAAACTCTTACCATATGTATGACAGCATTCTGAATATATACATAATGTCATGGATATTAATATTAATTTCATGAATTAAAAAATCATAAAGGAATATATATTAATTTAAATTATTATAAATTTTAAAGGTCATTTATAAACATTTATATTATTTGTGGAGTCCAATTTCGTCATTTTTGGAGTGTTCGTTGCATGGTTTTATGGTCAGTTCCCTAATGTATAACTATGTGAGTTCTTAAATTATATAAAAAATTTATTTGAATGTGAAATAATATAATATAAATTAAACTATATAAGTTTAAATTTTGTTATATATCATTTTTATAGTATAAGGATTATTTATTAGATAAAATTTTGATCGAAATGCCTTAATTTATTATTCCATTTTTCAGGAGCACCATATACTTCTTTAATTTTAATTAATATTATGTGTATATATTTATTCCAAATAAATATATAATTTATAATAAGTATATTATAATATTATTTATCCAAAATACTGTTTTTATGATTAGATTTGAAGGAGTTAATGGAAAATGAAAACTTATCATCTAAGATTGCGGTGAATTGTCACACAACGGATGATGTTTTCATTGAAAAAAGGAGAGGGGAAGGGATTTTATGATGGATAATTCATTAGCACAATAAAATTATATTACTTAAATGATACAAGAGTTATCATTCTACTTTGGGTAGGGTATGTGAGTAGTGGAAAAAATTGAAAACTAAGGAGAAAGAAGGAGGATTTGGCCTTTTTAATATTTTCCCCTTGAGAACCTCTATAAGGTACTTGGATAGGGTATTTTGGGAATATGAATAGGTATTGGACGTTGGTAAGAGACTTGGGAAGTGAATTGGGAATAATTTATTCAATATACAAGGATTTATAGGCAAAAGAATAAGGGGAGATTAGGGGTAATATTTTTCGGGAGAGGAGAAGGATGTTTTTGAATATTTTAATAATTAGTTTATTATTTTTGATCAACACTTTCAAATGATTTGATTGAAGTTTATATATATAGAAAAAAATAATTTTATTTTTAACTAATGAGTACATAAATCATCCATAATTCATCCAAGAACTAATAATTCATTTATTTTCTTATAATGTTAAATATCATAAATTTTCATTTTTCACTCTTCACCAAATATTAAAACATTTTAGAAAAAATCCAAAAATTAACCCGTAACATTTTTCAACTTGTTTATCTAAAAATAGGTAATTTTGTTTTAAATTTTTTTCTAAATATGAAAAATATAATTTTTAATTAAAACTATCTATTATATGATTGTTTCATTAATAAAATTATTATTGCATCATAATTTTATAATTATATGTGGATATTATTTCATCACTAAAAATAAAAAAAAATATAATGATGTATTAAAATATATTATATTTAAAAATAATATCTATTTTTTAAGATATATTCAGAATGAAAATATATTAAAATAATATATTTATTAAAAAATTAATGTGACATGTTTATCTTTTCATTAAATAATATATTATAAATATCATAACCCCATCCAAATAGTCCGAAAAAATAAATAAATTTATATCATTAAAATGAAATTATATAGTTTTAAATGGACACTTATATTAATTCATAACCTAACCATTTCTCACGTGGACACATAAGAGACTGTTAAGGCATGGAAATTGAAATATTTGTGATTTTCATTAATTTAAATAATATCAAAGTCAGTTTCAAGAAAATGTATCCATTAAATAACATAAATTAAAATATTAGGTGTTAAGGGTAAAATATAAATCATATTTATAAACTTGGGAGAATTTTATTGTAAATTTATAATCCATATCATTTTATTTGGAATCAAAATTTCTAAATGTACAAATTATCTGTGGTAATGAAAATTACAAACATTACAATTTAAATTGACCAAAATAAATAGAGCCTATTTAATAATTTAGGAACATGTGAATAAAAATAAGCAATCCATATTTCAATATTTCAACAATTGTAGTGTTAGAATTTAATTTAAAATTAAACTAATAAAACACAACTTAAAACAGTTTCATAAAAAATCATTTTTAGCAAAAAATGTACTTTTACCAAAATAATGTATAATGAGGATTAAAATGATATAAATTATATTATATATAAAAAAAATTATTTATATTACATTAATATCAAATTAAAATAATATTTATACATTTGAAACAATGAAATAGGATATTTTATAAAAATCTTTATTTTTTGTTAATCACTAGAAAATAAATATTTTCAAAAAAATACTAAAAATTACCATTAAGATAATTTGTAGAGTATAATTTTAAAATTAAATTCAATTTAGTAAAATATAAATTATAAAATTTTCAAATATTATATTTAATATATGTTCACCACTAAATGGCAGTTAAATTGCCTTTTAGATAATATATCTTATTATTCATAAGTATGGATTAATTTTTACAATAACCTAATGTAACTAATTAGTTGAATTTTAAAATATTTGATCAAATACGTAACATATAACATTAATTGATATCATTAATTAATATTTATAGATTTATTTTATTAGGATCAAATTATATAGTGGTTTTAGAAATAGATTATAATAAAAATGTATCCATTATGATCAATTGGTTTTTATTTTTATTTATCATAAATTTGTAAATAATGAATTTATTTTATAAATATGTCTAAAATATTTTTCATAATTTTAATAATATATTTCATTCCCATCATATTAACATCTAGGTTATCACTCTCATAATTAATTAACAATATTTAATCATTTATTTACACTTGGTGTTCAATGTAACTTAAACTATCAAAGAAGATAAATTTTAAAAATATATTCCATTAAATCGTTGGGTTTCAAAATGTGTATCAAATTTAAAAACACATAAAATAATTTTAAATGAAACATAAAAAAATAAAAAATCATTACAAAAATATCATTTAAAATTAAAGGAAAATGAAATGTCATATAACCCATGGAAAGGAAATTATGTTATAAAATACATTACTGTTTGGATATTTCATGTGAATTCCACATAAATTAAATAATTAAATTAAAAAATACAATTAATTATTAATGAAACACTATATTACATTTAATATTGTAATTATATACTCCATATATAATAAATTAGTTTCATAACATTAAAATATTCCCCAAAGAATAGAAATTGAAATGATGTACCTTACCATATGCATTATTTTGGTTGAATGTTATTTGAACTCATATATAGTGGTTCTAAAAATGTTATTAACGTATAAAATAAAAATAATTATACCAAATATCATATGTTATCCTTTTATAATATCATATCACCCATTCAATAACATTATTTAATTATTTTCAATGTTTTCAGTGTTAATTGCCTAGTTTTCTCATACATTTTTTTCATGATTGTTCAGATTACTATGAATAATTTATAGTTAAATAATATATATAAAAAATAACAATTTCATAATTATCTCATGTATAAATAAATTATACTTTTATGTCTAAAAATTAAATGTGATTTTGAGAAATTATATACATTAAGATCATGGAGACAGTAGGGCTTATGTGCGGATGAGTAATGCTTCCATTTTTAAATGATCATTATTGAAATGTTGTAATAAATATGTTATTATTAAAAATGATCATAAAGTCATGAATAATGTATTATTTATTTCAATATACAAATATATATCATCCATGTTGTGTGGTTATGGAAAGCGAGATGCGTCGCATTGGGAAGGAGGTAGTCCATCCATATACGGACGAAGTTATCATTTCTAGTGATTGAATATGTATGAAATAAAATGATATAATATATTTTAATAATTATAAATATTTTATAAATATCATAATTATTTCATTTATATCAAAAATATTCATTAAATGTATACTTATCACCTTCCATATAAAGCGTTCTAGAAAGGCGAACCACATAGCTTCGTGAGATGATACCCTACCATAGACACGAGCGACGTTATCATATTGCCTATTAAATGGAAATTTAAAATTTAAAAACTATATAACTACTATAGAGGTATAATTATTATTTTTATATCATATATGTACATTATATACTTCAATATTCCCAATCGTGAGAGGTAGAAATTGAAAAATCAACGACATCTGTTTCTTGGGTGGTAGTCTTCCATATACACGAATGATAATTTTGTATCCCATTTGAAGGAAGTAGAGATGGTTGTAGGTTATGAACATAACATAACTAAATATATTTATATGGATGATAATAATTTTATTATATCATCATGATTTAATAATAATTCAAAAAAATGGATGGATAAATAAAATAAAAGTTATCATTTAAGAAAGAGAACTCTTCTTCAAGAATCATCATAAGTTTTGCACCAAAATCCTTATTAGGTATGATTATGATAAAACTAAGGCCTATAGGATTGGTTATGGAAGTTTATAGATGATTTTTTTTGGTATTTTTTAATCCAAAAATAGTTTGAGGGTTTGAATAATATTATAGAGGGGGTCACCTTTTTATAGGTCATGTGAGTGGCAGAAATGATATTTTTGAAAAGAAAGAGGTGGATTCACGTTGTCACTTGAAAAAAGGTTAATAAAATTGATTAATATAAATTATTATACATTATAATGTGTTACTGATTTTATAAAATACATATTATATAATATTTAAGGTCATTTAGACACATATTATCTTAGTTTAAGCCCTAGTGGCAACTTTTTTATCTTAATCACAATAAATAATTTTAATTACTTCACGATTAATTTTGAAGAAAAATGAAGCTGAAATTATTATATAATATAAATTATTAAGATTCCAAATTTTTAATATGTATTTAAAAATTAAATTTATATAAGTGGGATGTTTTAATTTAAAACTAATCCCACAGATGTTGAAATAAAAGTTGTTTTTTATAGAGAAAATATTCCAAAGTTTACTAGTTTATTATATCAGAATTAAACCTGAAAATGATTACAGTGAAAAAATTTGATTAATTGAAATATAATTGGGGTTGTTTTTATTTAAATCAAATTTAAAACCCATTTTTTTGTCATAAATAACTTAAATAGAAAAGGAAGTTTATAATTGTAATTTCATATTTAAGACTATTCATAGTTAAATGAAATTTTTTTAAGAAATAATCAAAAATTCATGCGAGGAATGATTTGATATTATAATTCAAAAAATGAATTTAAATTTATCAATGAAATTTTATTAAAAGTTTTATTTGTAGTTGAAATATAATTTGAGGCCTCAAAGACTCAATTTTCTACAAACCAAGCTCGCACCCCAACCCCAAGGACCATTCCCTGGGTGATGAGCATGGTTCATGTAAATTTATGAAATTATGTGAAATAATTAATTTCAAATGAAAATACTATGCATGAAGTAATATAGAATATTATTTATGGCATCTTGATCAACATATAGGATTTCCATGGCTGTCACACACAAGAAAAAAGGGGTCATCATAAGAGATGAATATTGTGAACAATAATCCATTTTTAGCACTAAATGTGATGTCAAACCGATGAAAATGTGATTCAAAGCACCAACAGTGAAGGATAAATCTTAACATAATGTCACATCCATTCCCATAGAATTTTTTAACCACTGCTAAGGTTTTCAGCTATAAATATACACATTCACTTTCATTCAGAGAGGCTATTCAAAAGATAAAAAATTTCTCTTATACACGTAAGTACTCCTCTTCTATGAAAGTGTTCAACATGGATCAACCTAGTTATAGAATATTACACGACAGACCTACATTGGGCCTAAACATGACTTGAACTATAGTAGAGTGATAATAACGAAACTACCTCAAAGGCATGTAGGTTTTTTGCAAAGTCCCCACTTGAATGCATCCCTGGTTGTGACCACAACAACGAACCTTTCACACACTTATTCCCCTTGAATATATACCCTTACCTTATTATATAGCACCATGTTCAAACAACTCTTTTAAACAACATTGTAATATCCTATGAAAAAATATCTATGTCCCCTACCTGACATCCCTTATGACTCTAGTGCACATGTTACCTTATCTATTGATTCTATGCATGGGGTACTCTAACCCCTATTACTTCTGATCATGGGGACTCTAACAAGGACCTCATTTCTATCCACTCCTCCATGAATGATATAGTTCCATTTCCATTACAAAGCTGCATGAGTGGTTGTCACAGAAGCCCTAGGAGTATGTAGTCACCCCATGTCCAAGTTTCATTATGTAAAACTTCAAACATCGACATCCAAGTCTTATGATATTAAAATTCCCAAAAACATATTCTACAGATGATGAAAAACTATGGTCTTACCATAAGTGATGAACATAGGAATCTCCGTGTTTGAGTATTAGGGCTTGACCACCACTCATTCCATACATTATTCCCAATGAAATTAATATAGTATAACCCATGAAAAACTCACATAGTATGATATCCTCTAGGAAGCATCAATAAGCAATCCACATTAACTACATCACTACTCCTAGAAGAAATCAAGAAGATCAACACATAATCTCAACACCATTCCATCCAAGAGAAATCCAATTACGAAGGGAAAATTCTACGCCTAAGCCTTACTCCAGCCCTCATCAACCCTACTTTGAAGAGATGAGTGTACTTACTTCAGGATGTAAAACATCACATATCATTCTTATCAAACGTCCCAAAACTACAACATTATATAATATGGGTTATGAACATTGTCTTCAAAATATGGCATGTAGGATTATTCCATTAGGATAATTCCAAACATTAGAAAACTCGCATGATCACACCTATAGAGACTCCTCCCTCATTTTCCTCATAGGGTGTTTAATCAACTCATGGACCCATCTTTGTGGATGTTTTGATAAATCAGCTCGAGTTGTGACATCTTACCTCCTAGGGACACACCATTCAGATCCACCTCAAGGAGTGTTATGATCCAAAACTCCATGTCTACCTCCATGGGGAATATTGATCCATCTTCTCTATCCTTACAAGAAATTAACCCCATTCTCATATCCATAATATGATAACCTCATGCCCTGATCCACCTTCACAAGACATCACGATTTTTCTCAATAAGATGTTGAGCTTGTATTCTAACCCAAATATTATATCATGAAATCATGGGATTACTAATGTAAAAATAGAAGGATTTAGAAATCCCCTAGTGTTAATCACCTCATTATAATCCATGAATTCCATAGGTTCTAGGCCTAATATGGCTCATTCGTGATTCCCCCATCAGAGGAAGATTCATAGGTGACCAAATCACCCAACATCCAAACATGATAATAGATTCCCATGGTGAATACTCTCTTAAACGATGGTTGGTTCTCTATCGTAAATAAGTAGTGTAAATCAATATCATCCACAATGATTTGTAATTGTGAATGGGTTCCACAAACATGAATAAAATATGTAAGGGAAATTCAGACTAAGAAAAATTATCGAATGAGGAATCTAGGGAAGAAGTACATGACTTCCCATAATACAATTTTGATCATGGAGTATGCATCACCAATTATTATTATGAAAGCCACCCACCTTTGGAAACTGAGAATATAAGGTAGTAGAATTTCAGTGTTCATTAATGAGAAGGAGGGGCCTAATGAAGGAATTAGAAAAAAACAAATGAACCTGACATGAAACTCTTCTTAATAACATGGGGACTCGTAGAATTGGGGATCAATATATTCACCTGCCACTAGATTCAAACATTCACTGTAAGGTCACACATTGAAAAGGGAGGGTCCAACATAGACATCATAATAAATTGGGCCAGTTAGCCTTTGGGTGTCCTCGATCTGTGACATTTTCATTGGGGATCTATCTTAATATTCTTAATAAATAGATGAAGTTGGAAGTGGAAATTTATTTCAATTTAACTATATTAAAATCGGAAACTACATTCCATATAGGACCTCCTCTATAGAAAATCATCCACCAAACACCCACAGGTTCTCGGGAAAAATAAACAATGACGGAAAAATATAACACCACTCCAACATCACCTTGACTTCATCCATTGCATTTAACACCAAGAAACCACTCCCTAATCATCTTAGTAGATCATCCAATGAATTGTGATCAACACCCTCATATGTTGTTATAAAAAAGATGGTTCCATTCCCATAACGGAAATGGTTCGCTAGGCACTGGACTTGTCCACACATCACAAAAAATGAGGCCTTAAAGGGCCGCATATTGGGAATCCACCTCCATTCTAATAGAAATCGCATCAGGGGTCTGACCTTGAAGCAATCCAAAGATCCGAATACTGAAGAGATCAAAATTTCCTAAGTCTCCCCAGCTGCAACTATCACATTGGGGCCTCCAAGGAGGGATCTGAATAAGCCCCGTCTATACTAGAAATGACTGGTCCCAAAGGAAAATGAACAGGTATAATTTAACCATGATCTACTAACCCTAGTCTGAGACACCTTATCCTAATATTGATAACATGATCAGGAGAATTCATGACAAATAGACTATGTCTTCAATGCCTCTAGTGGACCTCGTAACTGCTAATGTTCTCCTCAACATCCTTGACATCTTTAAATTATGTAATTGGGGATTTGTATTTTCCCAATTTTGATCCATACACTATCCACCTCATAGGAAAGAAAGATTGACCCTTTTAATAAATAAAAAAATCGATAGTTGATAAAGGACATCTCACAATGATGAGACTCAGTGCAGAGTTCCTACACATATCATCATTATACTAAGTCATGTTCCTCCACACTCTTTCAACAACCAGTAATGTGTTCCTAATCATGCACCTACTTCTCAACGTGGATTTCCTCCCTTTTCTATTTCAACTAACATGAGGGTCCTCCTCATGTTCCAAAAAATAACCACAGTGGTCTTCCCCTCATTGAAGAGGTACCCATCCTAGAAGAACCATCTTGTGAACGAAGGAAGAACACACACCACCAAAAATTTAATGCTAGGAAACACCAATCCATCTTCAACCTCATTGATCAATCTTACTATTAGGAAATGGAAGTCCAATTAATAGTGTTTCAAACCTATCTTCCATAGTCTAGGGATGGAGACTGATAGCTCAATTTCACTATACCAAAATATGTGATCTATATGATCCCCATATCCATCGGTAGGTGGAAGAAGTTCTCTCCCCCTTTATAAGGGTCATAGTGAAGCCTACTTCATCACCGACCATTTCATTCCTCTCTTCCTCCACACAATATGTTGGTGAGTTTATAGTCTAGGATGAATATTTGATATAGTGAGAACCCAGTTTACCCATAGATGAGAACCGTTTCCCTCACACATAATGCAATTGAAAATACCTCATCCTATAGGCATGAAATGATGAGGTTTGTACTTCTCCCAATATAAGAACCATCATGGAGTGAATAGAGTACTCACACAGTGGATCCTCTAAAACCAATCCATCAACTGAACTGATCCATATAGGATCCACTTCATATTTTCTAACCATCACAGATAAGGGTTTGGTATGACCCAGAAAATGATAGTTCCTATGGACAAGGGGGCCTACAGGAAGGTATAGTAGCTGATTAGTTCTTATTGGCATTTTGGCGGCTAGAAACTACCTACATCGACATCCTAGATTCCCTCACTATGACTCAGGCATTGTGTTTCTTCAAGATAATCTATAAGAAATTTCATTTTCATTGCGACCATCAATTGGACCACCTAGTAATCCTAGGGAACCTCAAAGGCATTGATTGAGAGTGCTAAGGTGTTGAGTTAGAAGTACTTATAGAGGCATAGTGGCATGATTCATCCATCTACCTTCATTCCATCCAACATAGATGCATCAGGGTCCTCAATGTTCAATACCAAATTTTGAAAGTGGTTCTATTTCCTGTAATGATCATGGGATGGAGAAAACACATTGTTGTGCACTTTATCTCTATATTGTGTCATAATGAACTCCCCTACAATGTGCAGGGTTACCCTTAAGGTACTATTATGGTGAATTTGGTTGTTCCCATGAAACCCAAGAATAGGGACTCTATTATTGGATTTGACAGGAAAAACTGATACCAATGGGTGGAACTGTACTAGGGAGACCTTCATGCTTGTGTTCGTACCCCCAAAAAGAGGCAGATGTTTGGCTTCATAGATCCCCCCAATGATACGTTTTCTCCCAATTGACCTCATGATAATGGTAAAGAAATGTTTTTTTATCTTTGATCCATATGATTTATGACAAAATCATAGGTCGATCACATAGTAGTCACATTGCTGTAGTAGGTAAAAGGACATAGAAGGATCATCACTGAGATTATAGCTGATAAAAATCCCAATAACGACATTATTTTGGGATATTATGCCCGAGAACAAACTTCTCTGTAATTTATAATAACATTTATTCATATTTTTTAATATTAGTAACCTTCTTATCACATAACGAATTTTGTTATGCATAACATAGTATGTGACAATGCCTCTAGAGTAGCTATCATAAAAAAACGTCATAACAGTTCACCACAATGATGAGATCATGAATGCAGTATGAATCTATTATTAAATATTTTTTATAACAGTATTATATCATTTGAGGATGACAAAGGATACAACCTATTAGGGGTGGAGACTCATAAGACTTTGGGGATATTTCTCAAGGTGTACTCCCTTGGTAATATCCAGTAGGATATTATATGAACAAGAACCACTAGTCGGAAATCCACATTTATATGATCCATTAGATGTTCCTATCTATAGAAATTATTATTGGTCCAAAGGCTTTAATATTTTTATTAATGAGTTTTTTTAGGTGTGTACTTTGATGTCTTGAGAAAAACTATGCCGACATATTTTCCAAATGAGATTGGATAAGTTGGATGTGTCATGTGTAATATAGTATTAATGAATAATGAGAGAATATATTTATCCATTATTTTATTTAAAATAATCTATCACCTATGAAACTATTATGAAATTGAAATACCCAAAATAAATCCAGGTCCATGGTGGTTTATAAGAATGTTGTATTTTCAAATAGTCAATGAAATAGATATCGATTATATAGGATGATTGCATCGACATGAAACCTACATGATTTTAGATATATTAGTAAATGGATTATATTACATAGTAAGTATCCATATGAGGTAACATGTTGTTACAACATCCACTTCCTTCTCTATGGGTGCCTTGGCACGTTTCCAGAATCCAAACTTGAAAAAAATTCCCCTATGGAAAAGGCATATCGAATCACACAAGATGTGTATCTTGAATGTCATTTTAATAATATATTATTATTAATTATTTATCAAGTTGAATAAATATGATTCCCCAATAGGGTTTAATAATTATTCATATATGTTTGATCATATATATTCCCCCATAAGTTATTTTAGAGAATATCATCTGATTAGAGTATTTAACAAATATTTATTTTCTATTTAGTGAATATTATATATATTTATTTCTTTGAGAATATTTTAGTTATATTTATTTGATAAATAAATTTTCATTTTTGAAGGCCGAATAAATATTTTGGAGGAATCGAAGATTAACATTACTGGCCCGATGAGAAATAATAAATACTGAATATTATTTGATTAAAAAATATTTAATTTTATTTCTAAAAATAAACTCATGTTGAGAAATAATAATATTATTATTATTTTACATGGTGTTTTCTCTTAGATTAGATAAATATTTAGGATAAATTGTATAATTATTTTATTTTATCCCTTGGGACATATAAACCCAATTATATTATTTTCTCAATAATATCCAATTCATTTGTTCGGTTTCCACAATTTATTTTGACAATCCTCAAAAGGCATAGAGTTATCTCCTCTCTATGTTCTCTATGATTAATAGAGAGAAACAATCCTCTATCAGATCACGGAGAATGCTTTGGAAGAAATTATCTTAGCGATCAATGGGGTACAATGAAAGTATATGGATTTCACATGCTAGTGCCTACAGATTCTTTTAGTGATGACTGAAGATACTTTTAACATGTATGGATAATCACTAGTGGGAATGTACTTTGATTCCAACATCAAAATGATGTTAAAACAAAGATCCATTGTTAAATCCATAAAAAAATATTTCCATAAAGGAAATTCTATAAATAATAAACTTTATTATAAATAATACATGATGATCCTCTATCATGATTCTATCATTCTATCCCTTGTCTATATTATATGATTAAATAATATATATCACACTGTTTATCATTGTTTAAATCTTAGTTTTATCATTGATTGTGGAAAAAAGAAATGTTGGGGACAAACCATCATACGATTCCAATGAGCCTAAAAGCATTAATTATGATACATGATCCCATATATACTCAATCTGGGTAGTAATTCATCTTTTTACAAGTGAAACTAGTCATTCTCGGTAACCTGGGGAATCTAAAAATTGCACAATTAGATGAATATGGAAAGAGACCAATGTATGGTTCACTGAACATTTTCATAAACTGTAATTATTATCCTTAGGATATTCGTCATTTCACTCCAAGGGATTCTGAGCCAACTTTCCAATTGGATGATACCCTCAATGGATTAGTGGTATTGAATCCTCATATAGACATGGACCCTCTCCATGATAAATTTATAACCACTCTCACCAATCTCCCCAACGCCTAGCATATAAAGTAGTTGGTAATCACACCTAACTGAATGACATACCCAATCTGGGTGTATGACGTGAAAACACCGATAGTGTTTTGGAGTCTATAATATTCCCCATTTAATGGGATGGGTATCCCACTACAACATTTACCATAAATCATCTCAATGTGTGGACCCATGTTGGGAACCCCAAAACAACATGAGGTCACTAAGATTTTTTGTATCGTCTAGATGTTTGAAGAACATATGTTCATCTTGTACAACCAAATACCTTTAGGGTTCATCATTAGTTGGTTAGGCCTTCATAGAATTTTTTAACCTATTAGTATCCACAATGTACAATTAAATTATTTCTAGCCTTCAAAAATTCATGAAACTACATGATGAATTAATCATAGATTTTATCACCCCATGGAAAGGCCCCACACACTCTCTCAAAATGATGATGACTAAAGAGATGTTTCAAATGTTGTGTGTGGGTAATGTCATGACCAATATGGTATCTATCGTCATCACCAAAGAATACCTATTGGGTTCTAGGAATTACATTATAAAGCCCGACATATGGAAGAACCCTTACAATAAGAAAAAATGGATTTCCCCATGCATCTTCCATATCTTGTGTGACGAGAAGAAAATTCATCGAATTCTGCTAATATATCTGAAGAGTCCCCATGATAATTAAGCCATTGGTTGCATCACATGAAGTGACACACTGAGTAAAACAACCTTTCCATGTGAATCCTCATATAGTCTTGAACCGAAAGCTACTGTCTCGCTAAGTGCATCCACCAAGATGAGATAATTTGGCTCTAACACCATGTTAGGGTGTAGCTCCCCATGAACCCTAATCTGTTTAAAGTAACCAATCCAATTTATTCAAGGATGAATATGTACCATGATAATTCATCAATGCCCTAGAAAAATGAATTGTAAATTTTCCATTGGGCAGGATTCCATAGAAAGCATAATTCCCTAACCTCCAATTCCATTTCTTTTACCACGAGATTCCATAACATACCGTCAATAAATTTTTTCTATTCAAGGATTGGATCGGGGACCAAGGATACAATTATTTGGTAATGTTGAGAAATTTCTCATTACTGCTAGTTCATATGACCACCATGGTTTTCAGAGATAGTGATGGTTCAGTTTGATGGTATTATTTTTTCAATCGTGGGAAGAAAAAGTTTGATGACTGGTTGGGTAGAATAGAAGTTGCTCATTCCCAAGATTCAACCACGCTCAACATAGAATCCTATATCCTCAAATGAACATCATTACTTCCCGAGTTACTACCTCCACCTAAACCTCACATCATTCCAAATCCTATAAGATAAACACTGACATCACAAGGGAAATCAAAGTCTCAATATGGTGCCAAATCTATCCCATGCTCTAAGGGATTTCGTGCCTCCAGAGTTGGGAACTTTTCCTTGGGTCTACCCATCATTGGCAGATCCCTCTAGTGAAGAGAGGGAATATCCCTCAAAAAACACTATCGAATTGGTGGATCCCTTCATGGTGACTAATGAGGAATAATATCATATAACCCCCCTCCTAGAGGGCCTCCAGTCATTTCCATTAAAGGAGAGGTCGAGGACATGCGAGCTGTTGTATTTCATAGGCCATCACCTAAAACAAATCCATTCACACTACCGAGCCATGTATTAGGTTTTGAGAAGTGCTAAACAGGCACAGTCTCCCCAGCCTACTTCATCAGATACGATGTCAGAGCCGACAATGTTAGTTAAAATCGAAGACCATTGATGAAAAAAACATGGCTAGTTACAAATAGCAATACCTAGACCCAATATAGTAGATAGTCATCCACCATTGGATCTGGAGGAGTTAGTTATTCAGCAACCAGATATTTCCAGTACATTTCTGAACCTTTTTGTACTTCCTATCGCCCCAGTTTTCAAATTATAAGGAACACCCCATATCGGTATAGTCAATCCCTTGGAATAGAAATATGATGTCATGAAGCACCTATCCAACATATCATCATGGGTCTCAATCCTCGTAGCCCTCCACTTATTGAAAGGGATGTATGGGGCCCTCAAACAAGCACTAAAAATACCCTTCTAGTTTGAAATTGAAGTATCTACTATAGATACCAACTACACAAATAAGGAAAAGCAATAGAAATGTAAATCCATCATATCACTATTCATAGAAGATGACGGATCCCCCATACAAGGGCCCATTAAACCTATATACATCACAAACATGTTCAGTGGTGTGGAGATCCACCACTTCTTGGTGGACATTGATTTTCTTATTAACCTCATATCAATTCAAATGCTCTATAATTTATTATTGAGTGACACAATCCTTAGTCCCTCTGACATGAAGAAACACAGTTATGATAGGAATGAGCAGAAACCATGTTGCGAGATTTGGTAGAAGACCCAGTTTTGAGGACTGATATAATGGAATGAATTTATTGTTTTTTATAAGGATTCCACCTATAATGTACTTCTAGGAAGGGACTAAATTCATATTCATGTAAAAGTCCCCTTCTCCTATCAGCAATTCATCATGTAATACCTAAATATTCAATAGATGAATTCCAATGAGATGTGTCTCCATTAGAATCCTTTAAAACTAACTGTCTAGACATAAATAAATAGAAGAGTGAGGGGATAATGGTTCCAGACCATGAGGGTTAATGGACAACCACCACAACCAATCCATGTGTAGACATAGATGATGGTTTCATTCTACCGATTCATTAGTTAGTGGTCCCAATGAAAAATGTGGTAAGTTTATTTTTCATTAACAATAGATGGGTACATAGTGTCCCTAGAAGGTAAGAGAATCCATATATTGAATCACACTCTAACATAGTACATGCCTAGTTGAACCAATAATCCCCCACTTTTGTAAGGTACGAAGTTGTTCACCACCTAGACACCATTTGATGAATGTTCTTCATGTTTCCCAAGAGTAGGGATGAATCAATAGAAGATAACCCCCAAACATTTCTTGGATATTAAGCATGGACCCCATGGTCAAAGGATGAATGCAATTGGCATGGAAACCTCTTTTTCCATGATTATGGTAGAGTAAGAAACCCTCAATGTGGATTTTGTGTCAGCAGTATCCGGAACAAGTTCTCTCCCTAAATTAGCTAACATTGATAAACCCCCAACAAATTATGATACCTTATATGCATAATGGGAATTTTAAGATACTCCTCCTATGTTTGAAGTAGGTTTCATCACCACTATTGATGACATGATCTAGGTGAACCTTGTCCTAATGTAAGTTCCAAGGATAATAATGATCAGTGCAGTCAGGCCCCAAGAAGGGTATCATCAGTATATGTAATTCACAAAGAAGCACTAAAATGTTTATTCCTAGAGTTAGGATTAGTTTCTATGATTATACCATTAGGTAATATTGGACCATCTTTGTCTCCCAGGGAGTCATCATGAGTTCTAGAAGCATCCTAGAATGATGCACCCCTCTCACAGTTCCATTGTTGAGGCTGAGGTTGATAAGTATATATATGCCATCCTTTTGGTGAATTATATTCCTGAATGTGGATATCCAACATTGTCCCTATTATAAATAATAAAATGATGATCAGATTCTATATCATATTTCATGATCTCAAATTCCACTGTTTGAAGAAGGATTATCTTCTTCTAGTGAAGGGTTTATTGATTGATTCTATTGTCAAGTTGAAATATCTAAACTTTATGGATTAATAATCTGGTAAATAATTGATCATTATGGAGACTGAGGATGAGGAATAAAATAACATTAGGGTAAATGATGTGACCTTATTCTATCAGGTGATTCACTTGGGTCTGGTGATTATAAAATTCACTTATCAATGGACCTTACACCACATATTCCAACTAATTCTAGGGATGTTATTAGAATGCTACACTGATTACTTGGTGGTCAAATCCTCCTAGTGTCAGGACTAACTTAGGGAGAAATACAAAGATTTTGTCTTCCCATTATACTAGTATTTGATGATTAATCTCATGATGTGTGCATTCAGAGTTTCCTCAAGAAAGCTTCATGATTTTTTTTTAATTATAGAGGGATGGATATTGACCCAGAGAATATAAAATACACCATCTAGAAGAAAACCATGAGAAAAATTTGGGTTCTTCAAGGCCTTAAAGGACATATATCTTACATATTATAATTTATTACAAATCTAGAGGTAATGTGTAAGACCTTTTTGAGACTCATAAAGAAAGGCACCCACTGCCAGTGCAATGAGATGATCTAGAACATGTTTAAGGAAATAAAGCAGTGTCTGTTACTATCACTGGTTTTGATGCCTCTTATATCTTGGAAGCCTCTTTTCCTCTATGTGACTTACATGGAAAATATAAATGGTGCACGTCTCACCTATAAAAAATGAGGATAGAGAGGAAAAATTATTCTATATAAGTTTCACAATCCTAAAAATAAGGACTAGATACTCCACTATATTGAAGAGATACCTCACATGTATTTGTGCAGTGCATAATTTATAGAATTACGCACAACATCATGAGATATAGTGGGTGTCCTATGTGGATTCGTTATAGTGTATCATGAATCTCCCAATGTTGATAGGAAGTGTGTCATGTTGGGCAGTATTCCATCAACATTTTAGCATCTAGTTCATTCTACAGAAATTCATCAGGGGTCATCTGTTAGATGATTTCATGTCCCCCCATATTCCCCTAAAGAACAACCCACATATGTTAATGTCTTATATGAGGCTATCATCTTAGTGGAAAATTCCATGTCATGCTGGAAGATTCATTTTA
This sequence comes from Viscum album, assembly GCA_963277665.1. Taxonomy (NCBI): domain Eukaryota; kingdom Viridiplantae; phylum Streptophyta; class Magnoliopsida; order Santalales; family Viscaceae; genus Viscum; species Viscum album. The sequence goes on from OY728161.1 coordinate 695,059,864, forward strand.
AGGGTCCCTCTAGAATTCCAACCAGTATAAGGATGATCAATCCCATGATAAAGAGAGTTGTCATGGGGATCATCTTTATCACCCTGACATGGGATATCATAATTTTATCATTCCAATATTCAGAAGTTTTCACCAAAAATGTGGAAGGGTATCAGAATCTTATTACTTCTACTGAGATATAATTCGGGGTTGATGTCCCACACGACCTTGGGAAAGGGAGACTCTGAGCTAGTCATCAAACCGATTAATGGAAACTAAATGATCATAAATCCTTAGATCGTTCCCATGATATGACACAATCATCAGATGATGTCATAGTTCTCAGCTCAACCAAAGGTGTATCATGTCCTATAGTAACAAAATTGATTAGACAAAACCCTGGAGAGATTATCCGCATCTCTTTTTGAACCATAACAGGGTATCCTAGTAATTCATGTGTCGCATTAAAAGTTTATCACTATCCTATTTGAATATAATGATTACAGGTAGTGGGTGAACAACCTAGCTATAGGTGATATAATTTCATGAACCCTAGGTTCCCCAAAAACTGATAAAATGGTTAATTGGAAATATCATTTCATTATACATCCCCATTGTTGGATTCTCCATCCAGATTAAGCAATGTAAGATAAAATCTATTGATTTTCATGGAACATTACCCTATGGAGTAGGTCTATCCTTGATTCAACTCTCTAAATATGTGGTTTTCATGTTATTATCCTTTATTTCATCAAACAAGAAGATATTAAATAATTTATACATATAGTACATATTAGGTCAAATGGTTCTCATTAGGCAGGATTGAAGCTCTCTCACTAGATTTAGATGTTGGGCTAATCAGTCCCACCATGTTCAATTAGTACCTCTGTTATTCCAATATGATCCATACATGTAAGATCTATGCTGAAATTGTGAATCAACCACCATAACTCCTCTACACCACCTATAATTATGGGCCCTCTGTTGTATTGGGACTCAATGTTTTGGGACAGTATCCATCTACAATAGCTCACCAGTGTTGGTTTATTCTAACCATGACTAAATTTTTCTCTTCGTGGAAATAAGTGATTCCACTTGAAGGATTCAAGTCATGATATGTAATAAAATTCATTTGATCCCACATTATCCATCAATTTAAAGTTCCTCAATCCATTCAAACTGATAACTACACCATCTTCTAGGATACTGAGATAAATATATTGTACAAAAAGTAAAATATCTTGTCCAACCATAATTTATACTACCATGGGAAGGTGAATGGATAGATTAGGGCATTAAAAAACCATCTCTATCATTCGACATAATATGGTTGATTAGATAAAGAGACACTGGTAGAACAAGATCTGAAATTCCCTTGGGGCCTACCATATTAAAACTCAGATGTCCACTATGGGACCCCATATTTGTTTTTGTGTTGAATATAGGTAGTCCTTACAATTATATTCAGTTTACATCACTCCAAAAAACATTCTACTACAAATATATACTAGAGAAAATATCATAAGTAATTTGGTTGAGCTATAATCCCTTATAGAGAATAGGATCCAGACCATAAATAATCTTTAAAGGCACCATAATTTTTTAGTGAGAGCGTTCGACGATAATTTTTTCCTTATATCACAAATCCAGGGTTATATAGTATTGTATCTTAGAATTCCAATGATAATTGGAAAGAATCCTTCAATGTTGGAGCCCATGTGGGAATGACCTTACATCATTCAGAAGGTCTATTCAAATAGAGCATACCATTTGATCACCATGACTGGAAATAATATCATGTGTCCCAACAATTCCTTGTTTCCCAGTCAGAACTCAATGTCCTTAATATAGGAAATGGAGACAAAGAATCATGACTTTAAACAATCTGTGAGGATCATTAGGAATGTCTTTAATGGCATTGGATCTCCTTGGCCCCCATTCAAATTGATTTTTTTCATTATACGTAACTAAAAAACTATATGTGATACTAAATTTATCTTTCAAAGTCTATGACCTTAAACAAATTACCTATGGTCCCAAAAATACAACTTTAAACTATCTGTAATAGGTCCAATCATTATGACCATAATCTATTTACATCTCTTATAGTCCATGTTATCGAACATTAATCTACAAATCAAGAAATCATAAACATAAGAGGTAAAAAATTCATTCCAATCTCTTAAAAATAGAGATTAATCCAAAGTAGTGTTTATTTTTACTTTATTTCAAATCAGGATGCATATTACATTATGTATGGGATGGTTGACAGACCTTACCCCATTCCCCAAAAGTAGGATGTCACACGATCACTGTTGGATGCATTATATTTCATCGCTTGAGAGTATCTACCCAATTGGACACTATATTCTAAAATGTAATGTTGTATAACCACATATGGCATGATTCCCAACCTCATGGGATATATACAAATGCTCGAACAACTCATCTTTTGGCCTAATAAAAAATTCCTCAACCCTCCAGCACCTTTTCCCCAGTTTTGGTCAATGAATTATGACCCTACAATATATGTTGATATTCTCCTGATACTTGTGTAGTGCATGATCATTTTTTGGAGCATGCACATCAGATTTTACCTCTTTGATACCACATATGAATTTGTGAAGCAAACAATTTTTATGGTCCACCCATCACAACACTAATCTGATTTCCCTAGGTTTAAGTTACATGAGAATAAAAAAGTTTATATGGAACAGGATGCATGACTTAAAACTATGTGAAATGAACATAAAGATAACTTCATGTGGTGAATATCCTCTTTGGAATCATTCATATCAGGTTTTAGCTCTATTTCACCAGACATACTTCCTTTATGGCTCCCCTTTTCTTTGTCCAAGTATGATTAACATAAATTATTTAACACAGATCCAACATCTATAACCTCAAACAAGGATCCATGCCCCAATTTGTATGACTTTAAATTTTTTGAATCGCTCTCTTGAAAAACATGTGGCCTGATTCCTATCCTCATGGGATATGAAGTGGTGACTATAATTTTTTTCCTATATACACATATGTAATTACACCACAAAAAATACCATTATCTGTGGTGAAATCACACCAAAAACTTCCCATGGCCCCCCATGCAAGAATAAGACCCAATTAATTACCTTAACCCTTTAGAGGGATGATATTATCTCATAACCTTATATGAGGAAGTAACATCCTCATCACATGGTATTAAACTACATAATTCCCCGTACATGTAAAGGAATCCTCTGGATAAGGGATGATTTTACTCTATATCAAAACTATATGAACAATGTGACAAATTCAAGATTAACTAATACCAACAACTTCAAATCATGACAGTAAACTATATACTCACCAAGTATTAATATCAAATTCCACATATCCTTGTATGAAAAGATATTATACCCTTGTTTGGGAGGGTATCCCATATCAGAGTTGGTCTCCTACCACATATTGTTTCTCAACTAAGTGTGTATAGTTTCCCATCCCAATAGGATATAAAGTAATGCCCTGATATTTTATCTTGGTCCCTATCCCTTTGGGTTCATAACAAGGCCTTTTCCATTCTCAGTTTCATGTCCAAAGCCCTAGGGATCTAATCAAAAATACATGGACCATGTAACATGACCTTAATGAAGTTGCGACCACCCCCTTAGATTTCTTATGGAATACAGGACATCCTGACCCTTATTCACACTATGTTATTACTATTTCATGTTGTTTCAAACTCTTTAAGAAACCTTATTGTCTAAAATCTAGGACCTTAAACTAATATAAAATCACTTTTCAAAACATCATGACTTTAAACTTTATGCGATTTGTCTTAGGGGTGTTTTCTGTAAAATCGTGTGGCCTCCTAGTCCGCTTAATTCACACTTAGTAACCACTATTCCAATGTTTATAACAATCATCTGATACATGACCCCTTGGACCAAGAGCTATGTCTTTAAACTATTTGTGATAGATCCATGATTTATGACCCTTCAATATTTTCTATGTTTTAATCACCGTAACCATAAAATCTTAGACATTTCCTTTTCACATGGTGTTAATCTATAATCATACACATTGAAATAGGCATTGGATACTATATTGATCTGATGTGAGTAAATAATGGTGGGTAGCCTAGCGCATAATCCCCACACACTCCACTTTCTAGCCACATGATGTTAAACTATGAGATGCTTACTGGTGATATGATGTTAAACTCTATGATGCATCATCCTTACCATATGACAATAAATAATGTATCCAACAACTTCACCATATAACATTAAAATTGTGTTTCTATCATCTTAGTTTCATGATATAAATCTGCAAGAAATCTTTGTACATTTTTTAAGATATCTAGTCATCTGGTTCCAGTTATCTATCACATTGTTCATTCAATTTTTTCTTGGTATCCATTAAAATTATCCCCTATAAAACATGTTTGACTTTTGTTCAGACTAATACACCCACAAAAAAGTGATCTAAGACATAATGGAAAAATTGTGGGAGCTCTGGGATCCAATCTAACATTCCATCACTTAATTTCTATGTATCATGTGCCCCTCATTTGGTTTATTTTCCACCACTTTGTTTAAAGGGGACCCCTAATTGCACAATTCCTAAAAAATTGATATCCTACTATCATGGTATGACCTCCCGAATGACATTTGACGACATATCAAGATATTTTCAAGGTTTTGAACAAGATTAGAAATCAACCCTTTTTTTTTGTTTAAATCCCAGCATTACGGTACAAATTCTAGGTTTCTAACAAATGTAAATAGTTATTCTTTATTTTCATTCCACCCTCCTTGTATTCCAAATTTCATACATTGTGATTCAAGCACATAATTGTCTCTTCATTCGGGTAAAATTCAACACCCTGAGAATTACCCAATTTAATCACTAGAGAACATTTTAGAATAATGTTATCTATTTAAATAGCACCATTCACTAGTACAATCCTCTCCCTTCTTAGATAGTCTCATATAAATGAGAAATCATATTGTCGTCCCATGCTTTTCACACCGAGCATGAGTCACATGATCATAGGGAATGGTCCTTGGTCTTTTTCACAAATATAATTGAAGTGAAATAATGTATTGTGATAAAATAAATAAAAATATCCTTGTAGAAAGGTTTAAAACATCATGTTTTCACTGTTGGATAGGGCCATCCCCATACTAGAGAATCAAATAAGTCATGGAAAATTTCCCAAATGGCTATGCCGTAGAAATTGAGTTGTTCATCTTTTCTAGCCACTGACATGGGGCCTAGAGAACTTCATACTTCCTCTTGAGCTCTACTTACAATTCCTTAGTCAATGGATGAATATCGTCGACCTTAAAATTCCCCTGATCAGGTATAGATTTGATCTTAGATACCAGAGGTGTGGTAGATTCATTTGCCTCTTGGCATCCTCTAGCTACTACATTAGTTGAAAGATGTAATTTTTTTTAGAATTAAGAAAGTACACACCCTTCTTAATTTTCTCATATAAATAATATATTTATTTTTTGTCCTCTTTGAGATTCTGGGTGATTTCAGAATTCTAGTAATACTAGGAAACACCAATATATTAAATTTCCTCATGCACGTGCCAAGAAAGGATGTCCCAGAGCAGTGCATGGATTACCGAAGAATTAACCCATCCAATTCCCATATTGCATATCATATAGATGATTTAGCCCATATTCCTTACCATATATGGTTCCTTAGTTTGGTTTAAGAAATTTGGTATGCTTCACCATGCCCTAAACCAAATAATACATATTCTATAGTGACCTTAGTCCTAGAGTCTTATTCAACATATGGTGTGGTAGGATCATACTCAGGAAAAATGCATTGATAGAAGCTATAATGTACCCATTTGGGATCCTCTTATATAGGATCAGATTTAGATCAAGGGGATAGTCATCTACACCCAACCCTTCCCTAAAATCACAATTTCCACAAGACAGATGCTCTGCCCCACCAGTGGTATCACCCAAAACCACGTCAAATTGTTCCCCCTTAGACCTATGCCAGGTCATCCTGAATGGATGAATCTTCAAGGATATGTTCATCCATCAAAGATGTGGCCCCAGATTCTAAATCCATAGCCGCTTTTTGGGCATTAAACCTTCAAATAACAACTTTGAATAAGAAAACGATGGACAATTGGATTAGAAAATGATCACTTTATATCATGTGGGAGTGAATGAATTTTGGAAGTTGTGTATTGGACAGTTTATTCCCTAAAACATGAATAGTAGATACACTAATGGAGAACCATCAAAACTAGTAAATACATCAATGGATGGCACTTTCCCCTGTAATGTTGGTTGAGTAAGAGCTTTATTAGGACTATTTTGATGAAAAAAAATAAATTGAGGAAAAATCTCCATGAAATGACTGAAGGGGCCAATGTTAATTGAGATGCATTATTACAGTGATGTTGGGGGATTTAGATGATGATCCACCCTAGGAACATCACTTCCTCAGTAGTGGGAACCACCATTAGAATGCTTGGGTGTTGTCCGTAAAATATAAACAAGAGGACCTGGGGATCTTAGGACTACACATTGACCTCTATGAATAGACCACTGGATACTTTAACGTCGAGAATAGACCCTATTGCATTATCTTCTCCACCTGATGGTGCACCTTTGTCCCCTTTATTATGAGAATATTTCCCATTTCTATAATACTATTGTATAATAAATGTTTTAGTTAGAGCTCCAGAATACTAAATAGGAAGGATCGATGAGGTAGGTAAAATGATATGCTTACCTCAAGTAGTTCAACTAGGTCATCCTATAAGGATTTAATTTTACCCTTATTCTAATAAATCTCATTACCAAAAGATAACCCCTAGGACTCTTCATTTTCAAAACCATGATTAACTCGTCGATCGATTCCTCCGAAGATAAATCATTGGTTAGTGGTGTCACCACCCCCCATTACTCACCACCATACATCACACACATTGGGATGGAAGTTTGATTTAATTACCTATGTTATCATAAAAAATGACATATGTATATCATATAAAAATTTTCATTTTTAATACACTCTATATAGATGACCCGAACAAGACCACCTTCTAAAAAATCAATCATATCCATGATTATATTCTTTTATTGGGCCGCATCCAACATGTATGTTTAAAGAATCCTCTTAGGCATCCAATGCATGGGGCGCATATCATCGATAGTAGGTTATAGAATGTATATCATCGTTTTATTGGGAGCCTCCTAGTACCTACTAATCTCAACCAAGGAACATCCATCTCGTCCATGAGATCTTTTTCAATACCCATCCCTTATATGTGTTAGGGATTAAATAATACATTATGTAACCACCAACATAACTATAGCCCAGGGTGCTCCAGAAATATGGGAAACTCCCCAATGAGTATCCCACATTCCACCTTGTTGTATGGATGAATTAGTAGCTAGCTCAATCTTTCATATTCTTTGACACATGATCGTATTTCGGTATGCTTCTATCTAGTTGCTAGCGTAATCCATCGACAACTTAATATTGATGTCGGCCAACAAACACTTGATCATCTATCCTAAGCTAGTGCCGATAAAAATTCACAAAAATTAATTAGGGATACAGAGAAACCTTTCTTCCCAGACCCCCATGTAGAATCTCTTTATCGGCTACTAGAGGAAACCAAACATCCTATAAAACTAACGTGGATTATATAGTTCATAGTAGATGTGGTCATCTATCCTAGACACCCATACTCCACCCAAAAACATATGTAGGTAATCCATATATTACCATGAACCATTTAATTTTTCCACTATTGGAACAATTGGGTTTTATAATGGGTGGGATTGAATTTCAAGTGATTTATATTCCCAATCGTTACCACGGTCACATCGAGTGACACTAGTCCAAACCTGAGCATCTTGAGTAAAGAAGATCATAAAACAAAATTTTGCAGGCTTTTGTAATTCATAAACTCATATACCCAAAGGTAAATGAGATATAGAAATAAAATAACAAGAATGTTCCATTGATCTTCCAGGGTGCATCACTTATCGTTACATAGCCTAGCAGAATGTAGATCCAAGCCAGCATAGGCACCCTTTTGTTTTCCATGTTTTCAGTTACCAAAATTGTTGCAATAACTAACATCAACGTGATTTTTACCATCTACATGTCCTTGAATTGAATCAAACAACCACTTATTAATGTGGAAAGGAATGTGGTGTAGTTGACTAGTGGTTCCCAACCTTCCACCATATTGAACCACAACCACTCGTATTGTCCTTGCTCCAGGATCAACTGAATAGGTCATGGTTTTCTCTCTTATGGAGCTTGGTGACACTGAATTCCCCATCCTAGAATCCTCAAGGATGGTTAATTCTTTAAAACATTTCAAGCCAAACATGGAATGGAAATTACCATCAAAACAATGAAGCATCACCGATCTTTTTCTTCAATGCCTCTAGAAGGTGTTGCACTTGGAGCAGTTTCTACTGCCTATCATCCTAGGTTTTTGTGATATATTGAACTAATTGTACCATAACCCTTCCATTGGGATAACAACAATGAAGTGAACCTACCAAAAGATAATTCTCACCTCCACATGGTGAAGGAGAATGTGGTTGATATCTAGGGACCACTAAATAAGCAGATCTAACACCAGTTCCTACTAACGGTGCATGTGGATGTGTGGAATTCAAACCACCTCATGCTATCCAGTATAGAACTTTTCATCCCTATATAATATGTGGATATAAAATACCTATTTTAACCATGTACATTCCCTGGTGAAATATTTTCCAGAATATAAATATTAGAAATTGTTAATGTACCTACTATTATCTCTAATTCTACTTTGAATGATACTAGTGTAGTGTGTGGGAAATTATTCATCCCCTAGTTACTCCACCAGGACAATCATGGAAAACCCATTCAGTAAAAAAAATTCATTCCCCCATTCACCACATTAGGGAGTCCATTAACAGAGATGTTCTATTGGTTGTCCTCATCTTCACAACTAACCATGATCACAACGTGTTAACCTCAAACACTGGAATGATCACCTAATCTAAAAGAAAAATATTCCATAATAGAAGGAGATCACATAACAAATAGTTATTTTTTTCATCATCATTCCCTTAACAATTTTTTTGTGTGAAACTATTCTCATAGATCAGTGTATCTCAAGGGTTTTCACAACATATTCTCTCAGAGTAGTGGTAGTAGCTTCAATATTATATTTGTTTTGTTGATTAGCTAATTTTTTTGATTCTGAAATGTTAATAATATGTTCAAGAAAGAATAGGTTTTTTTCATAGAAAATTTTATTTGGAAGGAAATTTTGGTATATTTCATGAAATAATGTTCATTTTTCACGTAATATAATTCATGTAAGGATAGTTCCATGAAAGATGTGGTTGAAACTACATTTTCACTAAAGAGGCTGAATTACGTACACAATAGAGATGAATATTATCTTGAAATATGTTTGGATCCAATTCATAGGGTCACCTCCACTTATTTAATAACATGGACCCTCAAATTGTGTAAGAACTCAACACTCATTCATGATCAACAAAAATTAATGTACGCACTCATGGGTACGATCCATACTATTCAGTGTTTCCCTCAGAAGTTGACCTTTCGGTCCCCTGTCATCTCATATACTAAGATGGGAATTTTTTTTCTGAAATATCATGTAAGACCACAAATTTCTATTTTGGGTAATCCATTAAGGTACCCCAACAAGAAGGAACATTTCTTGGATGATGAGAATTGTGCACATAAAATTTCTCTCATGTGTACAAGAAATAATTTCACACAGAAATACTTTGAGAACCAGAGGTGATGAGGTTCTTCATGGTTTCAATCAAAGAGGATTGTATTAATAAGGATATCACATCAAATAAAATAATTTCAGGTAAGATATGATTGTTGTGCGTAATTGGTAATTTTTATGCCCAAGGCAATGTCAAAAAAGTGATGTAATGTATTAGAGAACCTGTAGTGTAGAAAGAAGTCACGTTCACAACACCTTCCATGCCCATGGAGTTGAATTCCCAATAAAAATTATTTATGATATAAATAGAAGATCTCCCCCTCTCTCAGAAAGTATATCTAGAAAATAAAATGCCACTCCCATGCACGTAAGAACTCATCTTCCACCAAAATGCCCAATATGGATCCACCAAGGGATAAAATGTTGTGTGATATACCACTTGTCGTCCAAACATGAATTTTCCTTCTATAGATTGATCCTCATTGAACTACCTCAAAGGCCAATTGGATGTGCACAATTAGCCCTCGTGCACGAATCCTAGACCATTCACACAAATATCGACCTTATGCACAACTAATCCCCTTTTCTTCATGACAAACCCTTGTTCTAGAGCACCCTTCTCAAAGAACACATGGAAATAACACTCTAAAATTTCTAGAAAAAAATTATGGTGTCCCAATAATGACATGACCTCTGCCTCCAGTGCACATGTTACCTTATCTATTTTTTTGATCATGCGTATCATAGCCCCTATAACATCAAATATTGGGAATCTAACGTAGACCTCATGACTAACCAATCCTCCATAGAAGTTACAATGTCATGCCCCTCCCAATGGTTCATGATCATTGGTTACATAACCCCAATGGAAAATAAGTGACCCACCCATGTCCAAGCTGAATTATGTAATACCTATTATCCCCACTTTCTAGTCATGAAAAATTAAACTACATGATTACATCGTCAGCACATTATGTAAAACTATAGTGTTACCCTATGTGATAAACATAGTTTTCCCCAAGTAAGAGAATCATTGGATAACCCCCACTCCTTCAAAACAACATATTCTGTGCAATAAACATAGGAATCCAAATGAAAAACTCACATGGTATGAGATCCTCTAGGAAGCTTCAATGAATAATCCCCATTCACATAATTAGTACTCATAGTAGAACCTGTGAAGCTCAATGTATAAGCCACACACTATTCCAAATAAGAAGAATCATATTGAAAATGGAATATTCTATGTTTATGAACTATAACATACAGCATAAATTCTATATTCATGAAATGGGAATCCTCACCACATAATGTAAAACCGCATTGATCAGTCCTGTAACATGGCCCTAAAATATGACATCGAACTACATGGGTTATGATCCCTATTATTTGATCATGATATATAGGATGCCTCACTGAGGGTAAATCCTAGCATTAGAAAACTAGGAGTTCCCTCCTAGCAACATAACTCCCTGATCCACCTTAAGGTGAATTATCATCAACTCCTAGATTCATCTCAAGGGATATTTTGATCAACCAACTCTAGGTGTGACATCTTCTCTCCTAAGAGAACACCTTCTATATCTACATCATGGGGTTTTTTGATCCACATCTTTATGTCTACCCCAAATAATAATTATGATCCATCCACCATGTCCCCACAATAGATTAACCATTTCTACATCTCATTAAGAAGTTAAACTCATCATAGGATCAGTCTCAACTAGACACAATGATCAATCTCTATAAATCATTAAACGTCTAGTCGTACCCAATGCATACATCATACAACACATAAGATTCCTAATGTAAAAATACATGGAATTTTTATACCCGTAGTGATAATTACCTAATGATTGACTTTTGATTCCATGTGTTTCATGACTAATATGCCTCTTAAAGGATTCCCTACTGAGTGGAAAATTCATAGGTGATAAATGTACCCAATGTTCAAAATGGTGTAGAGATTCTCTATAGGAATACTCTCCAGACCGAAGGTCTCTACTTGGTTGGACATAAATTGTGTAATTTTTTGTTGTCCAAAATTATATATAATTAATAATTACTTCCCCAAACATTAATTTACCCTATAAGGGATAATAGGAATACTAAACAATATCTTTGAAGGATTCCAAGGATTTAGGAACTTACATTCCATCATATTGTTTCGATCAAGGGGAAGACATTTTCAATGAAGGTGATGAACTATTACTTCCTTTGGAATGTGGTAATATGAATAAATAGAATGATAGAATACATCAATACATAGGTGGTCCCCAAATAACGTTTTGGAAATTTTGGTAAAAACCAATTTTGAATTATATGCACAAATAGATACTAAACCATCTTTTAGAAAAATACGATTTTTTAGAAAAATAAAACAATTTATTTTAATAGTTTCTTATTATTTTTTACTCAATAGATAACCATGATTTTCATAATTTATTTATTAATATTAATAAAAAAATATTTAATCATTAGGTTACAGCGATATGCTATATTTTTGTCCTTGTGACTCAGGGTTGAATGTTTTACCTGAAATAAAATTGATAAAATTTAATAAAATATATATGGCGTGTTATTTAAGAAATATTTTATTTTGATAGATACCATGTAAAATATGATGATCCTATTTTATAATTTCTAGGTATTACACTCTCCCATCATAAATAAATTTAATCCTCGCAATTTTAACTAGATATCAGAAATCTAGGGATTCGATATTTGAATATTATTATTTTAAACCCACAACATAAATATATTTAATATGAAAATATTGTTAATAAAAAACTAATTGAATTAAAAATTTCACATAACTAGGTTTTTAAGTCAAAGGAATTTGGTGGAATGTCACGATATGGACATGGTAGAAAAGAATACATAAGTATAGTGTTCTAAATGTCATTGATCAAAAGAATGTGATTGATCATTGAACACGAAAACCCTAAATATTTAATAATTTAAAAGTACATATAATTCATCAGATATGAATGTAAGAGGAAAAAATTATTTTTCATGTTTATTTTCTTAATGTTGAGGAATTATTTTATTTTCTATGAATATATGGAAATATATGTACTTGATATGTTTCTATTTAATAAGTAAAAGTTCATCATACAATTTTACTTCTATAAATTTCTAATTCATTTCTAACTATAAGAAATGAATATACATAAATTAAATTTTTATGCATGAATCACTAAATTTCACATTTAGTGGATTATAATATCCAATACGAGTGATAATTCTTTCTTTTTATACATAAAATAATTTCCAAAAACAAAATTGTTATAAAATGTTAACAAATATAATACATTAATCTATAAAACTCATTAGTAAAACAACTAGTTTATAATTATGATTTATTTTAAAAATTATCCAACTATTTAACTATTAACCATGATATCAGGTTGGCTAGTGGTAGGTGTTAAACTCTTCTCGCCCTTCGATTGTGAGATTAATCCCCAAGGCCTTTCTGGACATTATGTGTTGTCACCCGACATGAGGGTTTTCTATTTTCTAAAAAATATTAATATAAATCCTATATCATTCCATGAAAATGAAGGAAACCATTAAAATAAAATTAGTCATTAATTTAACTTTTACTAAGGTTTTCAATAAAACTTATTTTTTCTAAAAAATACAATAACATTATTTTATTAATATTAAAATTTCATTAGTGATTATATCAAAACGAAAAGATATAAATACCTTTAAAAATAGCTCTACAAAATAAAATATTATTATTCCTCAAATAATTCATTCAATAAATCATATACTAATCGAAATATTTTTATTCCCAAACATTTCTCCCAAAATATCCTTAATCTTTATAGAATACTGTAACATAAAACTTAAAAGGATATATTTAATACTTTTCTCTTATGATCATTCATAACCTCATATACACATGATGGTATACATAAATAATAATTTAATTTAGACATATATGTTTCTAAAATTTTAATCAATTTTTAGATGTTCCCTAATTATTAAAACCAAAATATTGTCGGTAAAAATACTCTAAAAATTTAATTCTTGAGACACAATAAATCAGTACTTCATCTATTTTATCTCAACATAGTTCCACACATAGTTTATATATTAACCATTATAAGAGGGAATTTACTATGATAATTACCATGTTCCATACATTTAATACAATGAACTATAAATGGATCCCTAGGATGAGATTAATTTCCTTCAATCATAGCCTTCATTTTTCCTCAAAAATTTATTAAAATATTATCTTATTATTCACACATAAAACATTTAATTTTTTCTTTAAAACTACATTATTTCAAAATAATACACCTTATGTTTAACTAGTGTTATTAATTTTCAAAATTTATTAAAATACATTATAATGGGTTTTAAATATAAGGTGAATATTCCTAAGTATATCCCCCATTAGTGTGAATTGAGGTTTCACAGTAAGGACCATTGTCATGCTACATGTGATTATGAATTATACCATTATTATTTCCAATTTTTCTAATAAATATAATGTTGCTTATTTATTTTGCATTTCATATTTATTATTATTATTTGATCGTGATATCTTCTATTTTACTTAACCCTTATTGATATTTTGAGGTCACCATTATTTTTTACATTCACTGGGATTAAATGAAGTGTTTTATGATTAATGTGAAATGATATGGAGGAGGGAATACTAATATTCTCAAAATATATGTTTTAATTATTGATTTAAAATATAAAATTAAAATCATATATTTATTTAAATTAAAAATACATATATATTATTTTTTCTTTTTGTATGTGATTCCATAACATAGGTTTTCCGAAACCAAGGTCACATGGTTTCAACTTAACTTCTTGTGATAACTAACTACAGTGACCCCAAAACTTTTATCCTAGATCCGGTGTCTTATTTATTAGACTGGATTAAGTAACATGGAATCACATACAAAAAGAAAAAATAATATATATGTATTTTTAATTTAAATAAATATATGATTTTAATTTTATATTTTAAATCAATAATTAAAACATATATTTTGAGAATATTATTATTCCCTCCTCCATATCATTTCACATTAATCATAAAACACTTCATTTAATCCCAGGGAATGTAAAAAATAATGGTGACCTCAAAATATCAATAAGGGTTAAGTAAAATAGAAGATATCACGATCAAATAATAATAATAAATATGAAATGCAAAATAAATAAGCAACATTATATTTATTAGAAAAATTGGAAATCATAATGGTATAATTCATAATCAATATTGAAAAGTACATAATAGAAAACACATTTCATTAAATCAATAAAATGAGATTAAAATTCATCCATATATTATATTCATAGGAATATATCATGGATAGTAAGATAAGGAATAAGTCATATGGAATGGTAAATAACTAAATATAAATTCCATTTAATCAATAAAATGAGAATGAAATTAAACCATAGTAAATATCATTGTTAAATTATTATGGGTAACAATAAATAAATTATTAATTCATTAAATTCATAGTTATTAGACCTCGTGATCACATGTATCTTGATATTTCTACCATAAATACCTTTAAAAATATTATTTAATTCTACATTTAAATACCCATTTAATTCTATCTTACTGATTTACCTTTAGAGATTACTAAATCATCTATGGAATATATAATTTGGTGACACACCCATAACTGTAGGTCAAAATAATTCCACACATATAGAGTAAATTATTAATTTATTGAAATACAAATCTTATGAACAAATATTCTTACTAAAAAAACATTTGATTTTTTCATCATTTTTCTAGAAAAAAAAATAGAATTAAATGTAGAATAATGTATGTAAATATATTATATTGTTTAAGAAATAATCATATCCATGTTAAAAATAATATAGATAAACAAGAACGGGATCATTAACCATCAACAATAAAAATGAATTAATGTTAAATACATCAATTGGGTATTATATAAAAAAAGTGAATGTGAGAAGATGAATATTAATAAATATATCTCAATGAAATAAAACGTGTGAAAACCTTTGTTACAATTTCCATAATGTTAATGTGTGAATTAATCAATAAATAGATTATGTGTATCCACTATAAATCAAAATCGGTCAATTTTTAAAAAAAAATACCATAATATAATGTCTTTATATAAATAATTGTAGCATATCAATGGAAAATGAAAAAAATAAAATTACCCAATAAAAATAAATTGAGTTATGAAATAATTTACCACCTCATTACTTTCTTGTCAAATTCAGATAGATGAAATAATTCAAATTAAAACATATAATACCATGAATTATTAAGGAATAATTATATTTAAGGTTAATGTGACATTATACACACAATATAAAACAATATAGTGGAATAACATAACAATTTTCCTCTATGAAGAGAAATTTAGACGAAGTCCCATAACTCGTGATTCCTTTTGGTTGAATGTAATTTAATATCATGTATATTATTTTAAATATTCTTATTAACTTATTAAAGAACAATATTAATATTTAAAATCTCCTATGTGATTATTTTTTAACCTCTTATTACCCATTATTTCATAAAATTACTTTAAATTCATTGTTTTAGGTGTTAATTACATTGTATTCTTTTAGGTATTTACTCATTAATGTTCTCGTTCTTATGAATATAATATATTTTCATCAATTAGAAAATAATATACATGAAATAATTATCATATGTATATATAAATTATAATTTTAAGTCACATCATTTACATTGGTTTTCTGAAATGATGTATATTATGATCATGGAGATTGTAGTTCATAAGTACACATTTCTAATGATTACATTTTTCGAAGGATAATTACAAAATGTGGAAGGTAATATTTATCCATTAAACAATGGTTATGATATCATTCATAAAATTTATTTATATAAATATATAGACATGTATAAATATCATCCTTGGTTTGTGGTGATGAAAGAGAGTCACATTACATTTTTAGAATATAATCCACATGT
This sequence comes from Viscum album, assembly GCA_963277665.1. Lineage (NCBI taxonomy): Eukaryota > Viridiplantae > Streptophyta > Magnoliopsida > Santalales > Viscaceae > Viscum > Viscum album. The sequence goes on from OY728161.1 coordinate 695,076,561, forward strand.
ATGTGAACTATGTTATCATCTATCAGTGAGTTAAAATGTGATAAATAAAATAATATATTATCTATTAATAATTAAAAATATTTCATAAATACCTTAATTATTTCATTTATATAAAATATATTAATTTAATTTATCCTTATCACCTCCACATAATGTTTTAGTGAATTACTAATCACCTCACTTTAGGAGGCGGTAATCCACCATGAACTGGAAAAACATTATCATATCCTCTATAGAATAGAAAGGGAAAAAGTTATATATGATATATAATGAATATATAGGTATAATTAAATTTTAAACATAATTATTAACTTTTATATCCATCATCATACCCAACCATGAGTGGTTATCATTGAAAAACGAATGAAATTGATTCGCATGAAGGTAGTCCGTTGTACAAAAGGATGATGATTTTGTAATCCATTTGATGGAAGTTAGGATGGTTTTTCATTAGGACCATAAAATAAAAAAATCTTAGTATATTCATGAACCTGAGGATATTATATCATCAAGATTTAATAATATTTCAAAATGATGGAGGAATCAATAAAATAAAAATGCTCATTGAATATTGTAACCTCTTCTTCAGGTAACCCCCACTGGTTTTCACCACAACATTATTAAGATGGGTTTTTTACCAAAAAAAAGTCATATATGATTTTTGATTCATTTTTTTAGATGATTTTGGAAGGTAATGGATTATCCAAAATGGATTTATGGTGTTAATATGATATGAGTGGGGGTTTCCTTTTATAAGTGAGAATAGTGGGAAACTTGTAATATCAAAAATAAAAAGGGTGTCCAAATATTTTCTACATAAAAAATGTAAAAATTAATTATTATCAATAATTATAAATTATATGGTCGAATTAATTATGTAAAATTGTTTTATATACGTCTTGGATTAATTAAACCCTTGTATTCTTTGATTAACAGTGCGACAAACCCATTTTGACCTCAAGAATGATATATATTTCATTATTTTAATTATTATTTTTGGTCAGAAATTAAGTTGAAATTATTACATAATATAAAAATATATTTTTCAAAATATAGAATATATTTTAATAAATAAAATTTATATGTTTAGAAAATAATAATTTAAAATTCATCACACAAACATGATGAAAAAACATATTCTTAAATCGAAAATGTTCAAAAAATTATAATTTTTTTATATAAATATCAAATGTGAAAATTATTAAAATGAAATAAATTCTATTTATGGATATATAATTTAACTATTTTTACATTAAATCAAATTTAAAATATAATTTACCTTTATAAATAATTAAAATGAAAAAATAAGTTTTTAATTAAAATTCATAATTCTCCAATATTTATTGAAAAAAAATCATTTTAGATAAATATTAAAAATTTAATATAATAAAAATTTAATATTAAAATTTAGAAAATGGAATTATGTTTATGAAAAAAAATATTATATTTTTTAAAATTTATTTAAAATTATTTGGGTAATCGGTGACTAAACCATTTTCTAAGAAATTATAGTTTTAAAAAATTTATGTTAAATGATTCTTAATTTTATTAATATATAAATATTACTATAAATCTTATAATTTCATTATTACTATACATTTCATCCAATTTAATGGTTATATGATAATATAATACTATATTATGGTTCATTTTGGCATAAGGATTCTTGTTCCGCAAGCAATTAATGATAATAAATTTAATGAAATATATTTTTGTAAGAGGAAATTAAGCTCGACATTATGTATCACATATTATATCGAATAAAATTTTCTTATTTTATAATTTTTATGGTGTTACATCATAATAGAAGATAGGTGGATAACATAACATATATCCTAAACAATGAAACTAAAGATGAAAAACCAGGATCTTAGGTCTCATCTGGACTCATACATTTTCAAAACTCTTTTATAAAAACTATTCATTTATTATACATCTATAATAAAACCATAATCATATATATAATAACATATGTTATTTACTAAAAAAAAAATTGCACCATTTTGTTATCAATTCTTTAAAAAAATAAATGCTTTGGGGGATAACTACTTCATTTTTCATGAATATTCCAATATGGAAGTATCAGCCCTTATACATTGGAAATCATTGAATAGTATAAATAATTTTAATAATTGAATTTTTATCATAATTAATATTTATATAATCTTTTATAACTATTCATATAAATCGATGATGGAAAGATAATCACATCACTTCATAGATGTGTTGGTTTGTACGTACACATGTGTGATGTTTCCATTTTATGATGTTTGTAAGAAAATAAGGGAAAGAAATAATCAAAAATTAGGAAAAAATTATTATATCATATATATATAATTTATATACATTAAATATTTGATTATTACAAACAACTTAAATTTAAAATGAAAAACGAATCACAACTTTTCATGAATGCGGTAGTCCACACACATGCATGGGAGATGTTATCATTTTATCAATTTAGGGAAATGTTAGAAGGTATAAAAGATATTATAATTATAGAATTCTAATTATGATATAAATTTCATATATAAACATTAAATCTCTTCTAGAAACCCACCATTAATTATGGTGATCGATATTGAATCATATCACTATGTAGAGGCTTTAGTCCACACGTAATCACATGAGAAACATTCACTACCACAAAACTGGGTTTCTACAGCACCACCCTTCATCAGCGCTAAAAAAAGCACTATTAAAAGTGACCTTTTATTAATGATTTTTTTAGCACTGATAAAGGGGTCCCATTTATCAGCGCTTTTTTTAGTAGAGTTGATAATGGAGGGAATTATCAGTGATTTTTCGTAGCACTGATAAATTTTATATTTCAAATGAAATCATGAAAAATAATATATTGTCATATAAGTATATTTACATTGATATAAATATAATATATATTTTTTAAATATGTTTTAGAAAAGTATAAATAGAGTACTACAATTAATATATAAAAAATTTAATGAAAATGGCATTAAAATGTTTTAGAAAATATTATTAATTAATAATTTACTAATTATAATCGACTAATAATCATTTAATAACAATTTGAAGGAAGAAAAAATCAAAAAAATAATAAAAGATCTAAAATACATTGAAAATGTAACTCCAACTTCAAACGACCCTATCTTTTGATCATGGACCCCGTTTGAGCACTACAACATATCAAATCGATTCCTACGACGGGATCTACGCATTGGTGACTAAGGGAAATCCTATGTCACATTTTTCAAGGCCAAAAAAGGCCTTGAAGGCCTCTAAATCTGTGTTTTTAGTTGGCATACGCCGATTTGTTTATATTCAAATAGGTATAACTTCGGATATGGATGTCCATTAGCCCTGTACAACATATCATATCGACGATTGTTTAATTTTCGTCAATTTTAATGGTTTTATATTTGAAACGGGATTTTGGATTATAAGTTTTTGTCCTTTAAACATTCTATTTCTTTTCAAATACACATATATATGTATTTATTCGTAAATATATATGTGTCTGTGTTGGTGTGTGTGTGTATTGTATATATGTATGTAAGTATTTATTTATTTATTTATTGATAAACACACATAAAAAAAATTGATAAATGTATTTAAAACCAATCTTATAAATATATATTAATATAAAAATAAATATAAGGATAATATATTGTAATGACCAATATATATATATTAATATATATTAATATATATTAATATACGAATAAATATATATATTCTAATATATGAATAAACATTTATGTATTAATATAACTAAATATATTTATATTAATATGAATCTATATTATAATAAGAATATATATAACTATATATATATATTAATATATATTAATATACGATGATATATATATATGAATAAATATATATGTATTAATATAACCAAATACATTTAAATTAATATGACTCTATATTAAAATATAAATAAATATAACTATATATAAATAAATAGATGTATCATTAAATAGATAAAAAACGAAATGGCTTAGTGGTAAAGGTGCAGGCACGCAAGGGGGAGGTCACGGGTTCGAATCCAGGTAGATGCATGGAGGGGCGCACGGGTAAGTGCAGAATGCGCAGGAAATGGCAGCGCATGGGAGTGGGAGGAGGCCAAATAGTTCTAATAAAGGGGGGGGGGGTCAAGAGCTATTAAATTCTCCCCTGAATATAAATTATTTTTTATTTATTTTTTGAGTTTTATCATTTCTTTTTAAAAGCGCAGATAAAAGTCTCATTTTATAAGCACTTTTTTAGCACTGATAAAAGGGGTCTTGATCAGCGCTTTTCTGAGCGCTGATAAAATGGACCCCCCCCCTTTATCATTGCCTTGATTTATCAGTGCCTTTTTTAGCATTGTTAATGCTCTTTTCAAGCGCTAATAAAATCCATTTTTGTTTTAGTGATTTCATTTCCCATTTGATTGAAGTGATATGTAAACTTTTTACCCATAGATATAATAAAAATGAAATATATTACTAATATTAAATAAAATATTATAGAATGGATAATATATAGTTCATGGAGGTAGAATACAAAATAAATATATAGAGGTTGATTAAGATGATTACATTTTCTTTATGGGGATACCTTAGTATTACACCTCGAACCTTGAATGGACGATATTTTAGAAATAAAATAAGATATATAAATTTTTGAAGGAAAATAAGAAGTTATTATGGTATTCATTGATTGATATAGAAGACTCATGATGTGTGTAAATGATATGAGAGGTGGTATCCTTTTATAATTACGGGAAATGACACACATGGAATTACATAAATGATTAAGTAATATATATATCATAACAACTTCACATGCATCCAAGGAATAAAAATTCAAATATAATATTTTATAAGGTCCAAAATACTAATCCAATCATATTAAACAATTTAAAGAAACAATTTATCCCTTATCCCAATTTAAATCCATTTTAAATCCATTTTAACCATAAACATGTTCACATTAATTTTTACAATAATGAAAAAATAATTTGACCATAAATATATGGGAAATTATAATAAAATTTTAAAACTATAATTCCATACTTTGAATATAACTTAAGAGATTAAATATATAATTTTTAGAAAATTAATTTAAATATAATTCCACAAAACACATGAAAATCAATTTTTTGGAAAATACATGATTTAAAAGGGAAAATAATTTTACATTGAAATAATCTAATAAATTTTTTTCCCTGATTTATTTTAGTAAAATAAAAACAATTATGTTTCTAAACATTTGGATCAAAAAATGAACGGATTCTTCTAACCGAGATGTAAATTACAATGGCTCTACAAATAGTCGTTAATTTTAATAAAATATAACAAATTTTTTACAAAAGTCATGATAGGGTTCCATAATTGAAAATATTAATTTAAATAAATTATATAACTCATTAAATATATATTTTGTTTAAAAATACACATCTAATAGGTTAATTCTTGTGTAAATGTGGTTTAAATGTTTTACACCATTATTTTAACCTATTTTAATTTATTTTCTGAGGTGAAATTTATTTACCATGGTCACTATTATTAATGAAAAAATTAATTTGACTAAATTAAGTTATATTGTTTACAATAATTAAAAATATTTAATACATTTTATCAAATTTTAATTTAAAAAATGGGCCAATTATTTATAAAATAGATCATAAAAAACATGGTGTACAAACTCTTAATCAAATTTTTTTTTCCAAAGTATGAAAGTTTTTATGAAGAAATAATATATAAAATTGATTTAAAATGAAATTAATTGAATTATTAGTAATAAAAATAAACTAATTTTACTTTGAAACTATTTTAAAATAAAATTATGGTTTTTATTTCCTTGAAATAAATAGATTGTTTTTAATTAATATAAGTATTTTTTACTATTCACTTGAAAATTAACCTTTTCCGAGAATTATAATAATTTCATCCAATATTAATTTTTATATTCTTATTTTAAAATGATATCATTTTTATAAAATAAAATTTTAAAATGTGGCATAAATTAATCATAATTTTGATGCATAAAATACCAAAAATTGTTTTCAGGGACTATTTTTCTAAGGAATAAAATTATTTTTTTTAAAAATGAGTGATTATTTATTTTGAATTAAGAAATAAATTTTATTTGGGAATATATATATATTTATATATTTCTTAATAATATAAATATTCTTCATACCTATCAAATAAATGGATAGGTTATCATATATTTCGCTTCATTTTATACTTGGTTTAGCCTGCCAATCAGTCTATCAAAACAAATACATTTAAAATAAAAGAGATACATATTATAGAACCTTAAGGTGATTCAATTGGGACCATTCCATAAACAATATTCAAATAAATATTATCCAAAAGGTATTATGTAAATTCTCTTCCACCACGGGGGAGGTCTGGTCATCCACCACAAGAACTCTAGTTAAATATCCACATCATGATCTTTAAGTCCTATGATCCTGCAAGATATGTATCCCCACTTATTAGATGATGTCCCCAATAATTATAGGATTATATTAGATCCATTTGAGACCAAAAATAAAAACTCAAGTCTTATAGTGAATGTTTTTAGCTAATTGGGGATGAAACATCAATCTTATTATTGGATCCTTGGTACCGGATTATGCTGAATAGAACTAAAACCCCATGCCCTCCACTTCATGTCATATGAAAGGTAAAAGATATAGATAAACACATTGAATATGATAACCATGTCTTACATATTTATCCCCAAAAATTATAAATTATCTAATACAAATAATTAAAATTCCAAAGTTTTCCCTTGAGGAAAATTAACCGAAGAGAAAATAGAGATTATAAATACATCAGTCTCTCCTTATATGTTTTATTTTTCACATTCACAATTGAAACGACTAGTGTTATAGTGATACTTCTAATAGATGTATCACTCAATTCCCACAATTAGTAGGGTATTTCAAGACTCCAGGCCTCCACGAAGGACTTATAATCCTTCTAGATATGTTTTTTAATTTTTATTTGGACACTTCAATATCGAAACTCAATAGGAGGGAAGATATCCTTTTTTGAGAGAATTAATTTCAATAAATTTAGGTTGTAAGGATTATATGCCTCAACTTTAAAATATCATTAATCATCTCCATTATACCATTCAAAATCTATTATATCCCTAATCAACATTTTAATCATAAAAAAAACAACAGCAATTACAATAATATTGAAAACAATATTAATAAATGAAATAATAATAATAAGACAAAAAATGATACATGATTTTTTTACGAAACTCATTTACACATTATGTTTTTAATGAAATTAGATACTATAATACGTTCACAAAATTTTATGAGATTTGAACATGATGAAATTGAATGATACTATATGAAACCATACTAATAAAAAATAATTATTAGAACTAGGTAGGTTTTCACATTATAGGAGAATTATTTCAATGTTATCTCAAAGGAAAACCACTTATTCCCCTACGACATATTATTGCCTATCCAAATTTGATGGTAACGTTGAATGGTAAAAAAATTAGATGAGTGGAATAAATCATCAAAAAAACATAAATTATTATCATCCCAAAAAAATGTGATTACAAAAATCATTGAACGTGAGACAAGTATTGAAGTACAAAAAAAAGTCAGTTTAGATGTCTTATAAAAAATAAACACTTAATTATATTATGCTAAAAAACTACCTCTACATAATAAGTAAAAATAAAATTAATGAGGTCCATAACAATCTGTTAATATAATTAATATTCACATAATCATTACATTTTTATAAAATTACCAACTACCATATTAAATTTAGATAGAAAAAAAATCATTGAGATGCATACTACTTAATGGAAACCTACATATCGAAATATAAATAATAACCAAATACATCATTGAGAGATGTAGGTTCATCTAATCAATTTATTTTTCTTGATTCAACACATCAAATGATTCATTTTTACTATAAAATTAGAAGCAAACAAATCAACATGTCTCCATCAAACAATAATTTAGTTCCCCAATAAATTTTAAGGGACAAAAAATTCTTTTTTGAGAAACCGCCCAATGCCCATATGTGGAAACCGTGATTCAATACTCTATAGAAATTGAAAAACTCACTTTATTATAATTTATTCAAAAACACTTCATCCTTATGAGTTCATTATATAATTCAATGGAGTAACAAATGAATCAATTTGTCCCAACCTGTAAGTAGAATAAACCATTTACTATTTTTCTTTGATTATAATCATACCAGAAATTCATTCTTCCTATTATATTGTTATTGTTTTCTACCATCCATGAATTATCAACTAGATACTAAATCTCATATAGAATGAAGTATACTAATTATTTTTAAAAAAGAAATAAAACAGAAAATATAGAATTACATAGTTCCAATTGTTGCTTTCAATAAAGAATTTAAAAGGATCTAATATCGTGCACCACTTATTTTTTTTTTCTATATAGTCCCAATAGAAATTACATTCTAAAGAAGGACCCGTATTCAAATAAAATCCATATTAGTATTAAGTCATCTAGGATTCTATTTTTTGTTTCATCAAACAATATTCCTCACACTTTATTGAATGTTTATCAAAATTTATCAGGAGAGGAATTATGTATTTAAATAAATTTACCCAAACAATAATATGGTCATTTATAGGTTTAAAACCATGTTTGTGATTTGAAATCATCACTTTAGTCCGGAATTACTATAAGAAAAAAGGATTCATAACTCCCATATTAGTTCATGAAAACGAATCTAAAGATCCATATGTATATATCGTCTGTTGATCATGTATGTTTTATTTAGAACCCATGCCAACTCTTCACAATGAATGTAAAATTATCCAAAATTTGAATTATATTCAAGTTAAAATTCAGCTCTATAAAACATATACTCTATAAAATATTTATTATCATCTATAATTATATCCCCATTAATATATCAGTCAAAATTCATATTTCCATTGTTTTTACCATATGAGCATAATTCATCATTAAATCATTCAATAATAATAGTAGTTTATTTTTTGAGCATATTGAGATCATCCAGATACTCTTCATTAGTGGATGGGGAACGATCATCATCAACATTTTAAGGGTGATATATTTTTTTCTGAGAGTATCTCTAAGGATGTAGTGACAAAGGTTATATATACTTTATAATGACATATATTTTCCCAAGTATTTTTACGGAGTGGATTAATAAATCAATCTGAGTAAAAAATTTGGTTTTTACACTTTTTAACAATATATTTCCAGATAATACTCCCTATTTTGGTGAACCTATTTATGTTAATAATTATTTGGTTTACCAATGTTAGAGTGAATATCTTATTCTTCCAACATTATAGAGAGAGGAACACTTCATATGAATATAATAGTTTGAGTATTATTAATATATTCCATAGTATAGTTTGATCATGTCCAATTTTCCCCAAAGTTGAGCTACGTCGGAGGATACATGGAACCATAATCCATAATATGTTGGTCATGTAGTACAATGTTAAATGATTTTAATAAATCACTATAATCTCATGTCTTTAGAGTTGTTGGATAATCATAAATATTAGTGGGTCTCAAAAATTATCCCCTATTTTCATTAGAATTAATTGTTATCTTTTACTTCTTAATCTAAATTTATTTTTTCATAGTTAATGGAGAATGGGAATACATTCCATAGTAACCAGATGTTGAGATCCAAAAATAAAAAATATATTAGTGTAGACAGTTAAACACTAAAAATGCTTCCCATAAAAAAATTAATCAGAATTCTAGATTCTAAAGAGAGTTAAAAAGGATTTAGATTTATAAAATTTATCATGAATCCTTGTTAAACATTTCCTTTTAATTTTTTAGTTGAAGAATAAAGCATTATTGTTTTCTCAATAAGACAAGAAATGGAGGGTTTTAAATATTCACATATAAATAAATGTGTATACCAATAAATCCTTAACATATAAGAGAAATGGGTGGTTATGATTTAGTATCAACATTTAGGGTCTATTTCATGACGTCCATAGAGTATTCATAAAAAAACAAGTACCCATATTTTAAAAAAGATAAATAATATTCTCATTATAAATACAAAAAACAAAAATTAGTATATTTCATAAGACCAATATGAATCCTATGAAAACAACTTTATTCAAGGGAATTTATTATGAGATTTATTTGAGGCTTACACTTAATATGTTTTATAATAAGAATAAAAGTTTTTGAAGAAAATGGAGATTTTTTTTAATTAAAATACAATTATTAAGAAACTCTAATATCAAAATGTTTGCGCCATTAATTTGAAATATAATAAATTGGGGTTTATATTGAATTATAGACCTGCCTGTAATAACATTCTGGAAGGAGATATTTCTAGTAGGGTTTTCCCCCAAGATATTATTATAATATTTCCTTCTACATTTTTTTAATCATAATAATAATTATTATCATGATGATAATAAATGTAACAGTCAATATTCGCTAGTGTGGTTATAAGAAAATTAAAAACACGCATGTGCCTATTATGTGATATTGGATCAGAACCTATCCCCATAATGATAGGCCCACATCCCACTCACAGTTATTAAAATATAAGTATTGGCATTATATCTCAATTTTAATTGCTAAAAGGGAAAAATTGTTTCCAAGAAGGCCTAATAAAACATCAGCCATATTCCCTCATTGCGAAAAAATACCACTACTTTCCTAATCCTGCTATAGTAACACAAATATTGGGTACACACATTTATATTGATAAGAATAAATATTGATAATTATGATTAATGAATAATAATAACCAAATTTTATTTTTGGTATTATTTATATAAAAAATCAATTTTGTATTTTCTTGTAAATATATCATTTTTATTATACTGTATACACGATATTAATTTATGTATGGAACCAAACATATATTTTTTTCATTAAATTTTATTTCTATATCACATTTATATATCATCATTGAATTTTTAATTTCTTACATTTTTTAATAACTTTTTCAAATATAATAATTAATATTATTTATATATTTCCATAAATCATTTTTATATATTTATTTCATATATATATTTTACCAAATTTTTAACAATATTTTCATATTAAAAATCATATTTTTTTAAGGTTTTATGCATGTGAAAAATATGTTTTATTTTTTTATTATTAATGTAACAAAATTATTTCAATCCTTTTTATATCTATTATTTATAAATATTGAATATTTATTAATTCTATTAACTTTTTATATTTTAATACAGAATCATTTATATGGATACATGATTTTAAATGGGTAATAACTTATATGTTTTTATGTAATATAATATAAATAATCTTTTATAAACACATTTTTTTACCAAATACCAATATAAATGAAATAATTATGATCCTATAAAAAATTGAAGTAATCACAAATGATATTAATAAAAATTATAGAAATTTTTCCCATTTATGTTAAGATTATGAATTTAAATTTTTATTATATCAAAATACCACGAAGACATATAAATAATTTGGTTAAAACATTTTAATTATAATTTATTATAATAAATGGAAAATAATTTGAATCATGTTTTTAAGTATACATTAACTTATTCATTATGAATATGTTTGAATGAAAGTAATGGTTTGAGTTAATAACCATAATTAGAAACACTTTTTTTAATTAAAATTTAATCCATTAAAAATTCATTTTTATTGAAAACAATTTTAATATTATACTTAGCCATCATAAATTTATAGTAAAACAATACATAATTTTTATAAATGGAGAGTTCAATGGATAATGAAAATTTTATTTAATCTTCATTTTAAATGATTATATAAATATTTAAAATAATTTTATTATGTTAATTGAATGATATGAGTTAAATAAATTTTTTAATTTTCCATGTAGAAATGGTAACCATACTATTCATTCATGGTTATAATAAAATTTACCTGTACAATATATTGATAGAATGTAATATATTTTATCAAATATATACTAAATTTTCCCAATGTTGAAATAATGATGTATATTATTTTATCACTAAGAAACAAATACTATTACTTAACATGATTAGACCTAGTATAAAATTTTTAATTATAAAATAAAATTATTGACAGTAATGATTAGTTTTTAATAGTATATTATATAATGTGTTATATTTCGTTATGAATTTCCCAGATATCTACCTGAAATCATGGGATAAATTTGTTTGGACATCACAATTTTTTTGATGATTAAATATAAATTTATTTTTACTATGATGATATGAAACATCTGGGTCCCACTGGCCGTGCATGAATCTCTCCTTATCAATATGGTCATTGGGTCCAGTAATTCAAGGAACCACCAGTTGCCCAGAAAAGACTTTTTGTTCCCATTGGGGCCCCCAAATGCCTTAATGTATCGTTATATTAATTAATATACCAACATTACAACACATGTTATTTCAATGTTCTTTTTCCTTACATACACACACCATAAGAAAAATTCTAGGAGGACACCCATCCTTGAACTATTCCATGAAAATATCGCTTAACTATATATTTATAATTAGGCAGGCTATAGAAAATATATGTGCACCCTATTAACATGGGAAGTAAAATATATACATTGAACCCTTATTCATTTTGGTGGGTTACATGATATATGTGGAATAAAAATAAAAAAGTGTGTATCTAAATTAAAATATAATATGTATATATGATTTAAAAAATGGTCTAATTTATTCATTACCTAACTGTGTATTCATTTCACAATAATGTCTCATGTTTACAATTCTGAATGATGTCATTACATTTACCAAAACATTAACAAGATGAAACATATTATAAATGTATACAAGCACAATGCGTTTTACTAAAAATGATAAATATTGATAATATATAATGCATATGTTCTAGGTTTAACAATAAAAAATAATTATTAAAGTTATATGCATTAATTCTAGAAAAATTACTAGTTAAAAGAATATTTTTTTTATTTTCAATGTTTCATTGAAAAAATAATGAAAAAAACTATCTATAAGAAGTGTTTTTTGATAAGTTATTTTAATGTATTTTGAATCATGTTTTAATTTTTTCATTTCAATATTATATAAATTATTCATTAGATTTTAATTTTAAGAATATCATATAACCCTTATGAAATAATTTTAACTATACTTTAAATATCATATATCTTTATCAGGGGAGACATCAAAAAACTTTTATTATATAAATTGATTTAACAAACAACACATATTCCATATCTTTGTTGGGATAATTTTTTTTATTTTTCCATAGATATATTATGGGTATATAGTAAAAATATTAATTGGGAATTTATTATTGATCATTTATATTTTTTAAATCCAATAGTTCATAGGAATTTCCTTATATAGATTAAAATTTAGAAAATTAGTTACAAGAGGTATCACTCTTGCACAACAACAGGAAATAATGAAAATCCAATCAATGATTACTTTTTTTTCAATAATTTGGAAATAATATAATTTTCTTGATGTTCATAAATTTAAAAACATAAAAATATAATATAACTATATAAAACCTAAAAAATAAATCATATAAACAAGGAATGAATATGTGATACATTCTCAATAATGAATTTCAATTAGGATGAATTAAAAAAATTATCAACTGAATTCTATCATATATGACACACAAAAATAAAAAAAATACTTTTCCACTCATATAAATGTAAAATATATTCATAATATACTTTATTTTATAAAAAAATAGCTGTGGGAGAATATTTCATTAGAAACACTCATGTGAAAGAAGTATTCTATTTTAAAAGGTATCGGAATTAAAAATAGGAACATGTGGTATTAAAATAATTTCATGATGATGTAGAAGATATGAATGAGAATTCAATAATTTATTTATAAAACTTAATAGTTACTTTAGATAAAAATAAAAATAACCATTAAAAAACATATCGTGTGATAAAATAATCCAGCAATGTTTTTTAAACATTCCAGATTTTCCCAAAATCTATTATCAAGAAATAGTTGTTTAGACCACATTATTAAATAACTAAATAATATATGAAAATTACATGTTTTCATAAACATAATTATGTTTAATAAATCTGAAACAATCATATTATTTATTTTATTAATAATTTCACGTCCCTCTAATATTTTTCATACTAAAAATATCACTAATGAGGTAATGTGATAGTGAATGATGTATATACCATGTCTTGCGTATAAACATGGTTTTTGGGTCTACTATTTCTAATGAACATTCCAACATGTTATAAGTGATCAATGATAATTTATATGTTTTGGAAGACAAATTTTATCCTCATTGTGGCATGTGGTAGGTGTAGGTCATCTATAACATTCAATTATAACCATTCATAGGATAAGTGTGGCCATTGAGTATTATAATTATTTATGTAATTATAGAATGAATTATTCAACCATGGTAACAATTATAGATCAATTTGACATTTTTTACATTACTAGTAACAATCATATCATTCGAAGAGTGAAATTATTAATTAAAATTATTTGAAACTAATGAAAATGATGAAATTTTTTTAAAATCTAATTTGATTAGTACTTTTTATAAAATTCCATAAAAAATAATAATAATTGAAAAAAATTAGTATAAAATACAATATTAATCAAAAAATATTATCCTAAAATATATAAAAAAGTGATGTATCAAATTCTCTAACACTTAATCATTTTTAGTCCATAAAGAATATAAACTATATAAAACAATCTCATGATGAAAACTAACTAATTTATTTCTATCAATGTTATGGTTTTAATTGAAATATATTGAGTATAAATATAGAAGAACCATAAGAACTATTTATCAGGATAATTTTGTTTAAATAAATATAAAAATAATAAATACGATAAGTGAAAAAACTAGTATTCATTAGCTTTATCCCACATATATAATAATTCTCACATAGAAATTACTCATCAAGTGAATCCTCCAACATTTATCCAGTGAAAATTCAATATCCAAAAAAAATGGATGATCCATATTTATATCCCAATGTTATACTATTACCACCTTGGTTATGGAATAGATGAGGTAGAATAATTTTTCATTAAGATTTATCATATACCAGTGCATTATCTAGTAGAGCATTCAATTCCATTTGTTGAACTCCTTTATTATTGAGAGAGTCTCTTCATGTTTCTTCATTTAAAAAATTACGAAAAAATCATTGATATATATTTTATTAATATTTATAACATATTTTATTTTATTTTTGGTGATCATTAGACACATCAATGAAATGTACAATGTAACATGATGTGCATAAAAAAACTAATAGTTTATATGTAATTAGTAATTCCAATACATATGATATCTCATTTCATTTTTAAATTTGTATCATGGATAATGTTATATCCCATATAACATCCTATTATATGGGACATTAGTGCATTATAAATCATAATCATTCATGTGAAATAAAATTTCATTGACTTTATACAATATTAATAACAACTATTGAAATAATATCAAATATCATTTGGATAACCTATAATATGTTATATTATTTTATAAACACCTGATATAAAATTGAATCATTATTACACAAACTTATGTGTGTCAAATTGGTTTTTGTAGCACTAAAAATGATTATAAATTCTCAGTTTATAACTATAATCAATTAGTGTCAATACGAAAGGAATCAGTGGTACATATACTATAAATGTATATAATGTGATTTACATTAAAAACTTGTATCTTCATAGGAAAATATTCACTAAAAATATATTTAAAAATAAAATGATTAATTATATAATCCTATTATATAAGTTACCAAGTAAAACCACATTCCAAGGAAAATGTCTATCTTTTACGTTTTTAAGGTGGATAACACTTATCCAAACATAAAAGAAGAAATCTAGCGAACCCCAAAAAGAGTAGTATCATTCCAATAATATTTTATTAATTAAAATCAATGAAAAAAATTACCTTATATTTAATTTAATTCTATAAGATCCAGTATAAGATAATTATATCAATCACTAAGAAGAGGGTAATGAGCTCATCCCTCCCATTTTAAACATTGAACGAGTGAATATCCTTATTCATTCGAAAGATTCCATATTTCCAAAAAATTTATAAAACCATGCTTATAGATAAATGGATTGATGGGGAAAACGTGATTTGAAATAAGGAATAATTATAAAATTTTGATAATAATCTCATACACCCTTCGTAAATGTATTTAACTTATTTATATAACTATAAATATATACCCTCTATAGAACTAAAAAAATTGTCCATATTAATAAAAAACTGTTAAATATAATTGGAAACAATTCCTTTTAGGAATCTGTATATTAATGATTTTCAATAAATTTTTTTTGGTGAATTTAATCTAATCTATATAATAATCACATTATTATAAAACTAATTAAGATAATATGATGTAGGTTATTTTTCAAGATCCACTCCAATCTGACCATGAAATCATCACCTGAACTAGTCATTTTCATGGCCGTAGAGGCGTTCTCGATCCACACTGGCAGACAACCAGTGTCAGGCATCAAAATGTAAACTTTGGGAATGACTTTTCCTATGAACAAAAGATAAATAAATAAAATATTTAGATTAAAAGTAAACTAGAATAATAAAAAAACAACACTCATCTCCATGTGACTATCTGGGTCACCACCCAACCAAAGGATGACCTTTCTCCAATAATGAGCAACTCATCCAATAGAACATTAGAAAAGGGGACCTTTAACTAAAATGATAGAGTAGGCATGAACATTAAAATTCTTAGTAGGGTTTCTAAGATAAACCATAGAATCGAAAATATCCTTTTCCAAAACCATCCATTAACACATTTTGAAATACACATATAAATATAAGGTTTTCACATTTTAAAATAAGAAACATTTTTTTCCATTTAAAGAAACATCACACACGACATTCAATTTCCATTATCATTTTTCAATTTAGAAAATAAAAACAAAATAAAGAATACAAAAGTTAGGAAAAGCAATAAAGGTAAAATGTGTATGCTAGAAATGAATTATTACAATGGAAAATGAACAAGAAATGAAAAATAATCTAGCAACCATGGGTTATCCTAAACATCCCTCGATAAACCCTGGAGGTACTCAGTTTCAAGACCACCAATCGACATATTGTGAAGCTCCTATTTTTATAACCAAAAGGCTTCCCTAAAACCAAAAACTCTAGTGGTATAGACCACATGGCCTAATAAAAAATTATGGGGTTCCAAACTATCTAATCGGGGTTGGTCAGCAACCGTTACTCGAACATCAAAAAGATTCTGAGGAACCCATGGTTGTTATAATAATATTTTTTATATAGGAGGTGCTCTCATGCATGACTAATATCTCCATAGTTTCCAAACCCACACACAAACACACTATAAGATAACCTATTAAGGGATATCCCACATTTAGAGGTGCCCAATATATATATACATAAATACATACATGCATTAAATTATCAAAGGTTCCATCCAGGACATCATTCCATAAAATAATCAAAACCATTTAAAATTTATTTCAAAATAGTAGAGTTTTTAAAGGGCACACAGTTATCAAACACCATCCTTTCAAAGAGTCAATATAAACATTACACTAAAACTGAGTGTTCCAAATAGACCTTTAACCTGACATGTCAAAAATTATTACCCAAAACATCAAACAAAGACTATTTTTTTACAAATCCAAACATTCCATTAGATATATAAAACGCACAAAAAAATCATTTCACAACAACCAAAGGAGCCTTTATCATTATCAAACTCTGGTCAAAACTCATTTAAAAGGAAAAAAATTCTGCTTTAAAGAACACATTTAATGTCTTACTTAGAAATCACCCAAGGGGAACCAACATTATTAGAAAATCAAATAAAATTTATGTCAACAATGTTTAGTAAAAAAAATTCAAGTTCCATATTAATTTGAAAACACATCAGATGGTACACCAAACTCCAAATAGTATATTTGAAAATCGTTTCAACAATGTAATCTCTTGATTTAGAAACCAATCCAACACAACCACAATATTTGGAAAAAAATAAAAAACAACCCCACTGAGACCATAAAACCCCCTCCACAAATTTTAAGAGACACATTGTTTATGGAGCATAATTTATTATTTTAAAACCCCAAAACAACATTCTTATCATCATAAAACCATTCTAAAACAATTAAACAGAGTCAATATGCACTCACATTACCTAGACAAAATTTACAGATCAATGAATACCATTGTAAATTCCCAAAGGTGTAAACATTTAATTATAGAATCATTTCTAATTTTAATGAGGCAATGAATTTTATAAAATATTTTTTATTCATAAACACATAAAAAATTTGTTGAAACAATTTTAATCAATATTTAAAACCACATATAAACAATTTCTTAATAAAACTACGAGTAATAATCAGTCTCAATTGGAATTTTTGTGGATAAAAATGTTTAAAATAATGCACTAAAACTTTATTTGAAACAACCTCTAACAATTTAAAAACAACATAGAAGACCAATGTTTTGTTAAATAAATCTATAAATTAGATAAAAAAATACTTTGAAGATTTAAATGTCAATATAATTCATCTAAAACGATAAACATGGATTCTCTAAAAACAAATCATGTATGGATAGGAAAAAAATTCGTCAGAAAGAGCAACAACACCCCATGGATCACTCAGATACACGAGACAATACAAAAAATGCATGAAAGAAACCTGAGACATTATGATTTATATAAAATGAAGGAAAACCACAAATAGAATGAATGGTAAAAATTCATGCTGGAAAAGGTGTGGCTATTGAAAAGTTAGATGACCAGAGCCATAGTGGTGGAAGTTGAGGCCAACGGTCGGGATCCTGCCGGAGAAAAGTGAAGGCCCCTGCCCCAGTGATCACCCATGAAGGGATGTGAGGGAAAGGTGGGATGGACTGAAGAAAGGGAGGGGGCCAGAGTATCTATGTTAGGTTTGGTGAGGTCGTTCATATAGGGAAGGGACCCCGAACGGAGGGCGAGGCAGCGAGCATGAGAGAAAGTTGGTCTGGACCTATAAGGGATGAGATTAGACGACCAAAGCGTCTGGGAATGGGGAGCGTGGAAACACAGGAGAATAATTCTAGGAAGGGGTGACTTGAGGGTGAGGTGGAGGGGATCCAGGGGAGAAGGGATAGGGGATAAGGGGTCCTAGAGGGAGAATATATGAGGGTAGAGGCCTGTAGTGCGGTGCACAGTGGGAAGGTGGGGGGCCTATGATTTCTATTTTTTAATTTAATACTAATAATAATAACAATACAACAACAACAACAATAATAATAATAATAATAATCAATTTTACGACACTGGAGCCCTCTGTGCGGCTGCCACCCACTGCGCGGTGATCACACACGGTTCTGAAACACAATAAAGTTGTTAAATGACAAAAATTTCATACTTGGACCAAAACTAAACCTTAGCGTGAGAAACCAGAGAAAAGTAATAATAATATAATAATATAATTAAAATGTTGGGGTTGAATAATTATACCCACTACATACACTTTCTTCTCCCATAAATTCATCCATCCAAATAATAAACAAAACAAGAATCCTTGCAAAATTTATACAAAAAGAAATCACAATTCAAGAGGATGGGAAAACACGATAGGGTTATATTCACCACAATAACTGATGTAGTGCTGAAATTTTACACATAAACATATCACCCTAGGAGGGGTGAGGGGACACAGGAACTCCCAACAGATCCAAACTATCTTATATAGAACGAGCGAACAACACCTCTGCTAAAACATGAAACTCTCGACCCAGACAAAAAACCCAACACTATAGAAAAAAATACGAGCCTTACATTACCCACATTGTGAAACCTAGTATAACTAAAATAAATTCTTCCACAAACACTTACATCTCCCAAAAAACAAAGCTACACTGAGACCAACAAATAAAGGGAAAAACCAACTTTTTATAAAAAAAATTACAATTCAAAAAACCACATCCACACAAACAAGACTACTTGGATTATAATATAACAAGTCAATAATATCTTAATTGAAAAAAAATGAAAATAAAAGAACATCAAAAATTTTACTAAAGAATAATAAAAATGAAAATATTTTAAATGTTCCACTACCAACACAGAACACAAAACCCAAACTGAGGCTTCACACCACCGGAAACTTGTGACTGCACACGAGCATCACGCCAAGATGTGTGGTTGGGGATTGGATGGACGAATAATCTCCTTACATATTATCAAGAACTGGAATTCCTCCACTCATATTTTCTTCTTTAGATAATGATTCTGGAAAGAATTTTCAAAATAATCTGGACAACCGCAATGATGACATGTATTCAGAGGGATGCAACTTGACGACTTCACGTGCCCGAACCAGCCACACGGGTGGCACGCCACATAACGTTGGAATGAACAAGAATCCATAACCACTATAAAACTCTTTAATAATAGGTCCCTATGGCATTCCATACTCCCCAGAATGGGGACCTTCACGGGCAACTGAATATGATGGATTTCAAACGATCGGCGCTCTAGTGACCATATTAGTTAAGAATGATTCATCCACCAGTTTAATATAAATGATGGTATTTATACGGGAGGAACCACTCCTAGATATCTTTAAGAAGTCCCCCGATTAAGTGGGAAATCATCATCAAATCTTGCAATGGTTCCTATGAAGAAAAGGACACATGTTCCTTGAAATGGTTAACATATGACTTCAGTGTCCGTTGTCCTTGTTGAATACACATGATCTCTTCCCTTTTTTTCATTTTCACCTCTTCCAGTATTAAACAATAGACAATTATGCAGAGTTTGTAGTGGTTGGGTGAGGGTTGGTGTGTTTTGGTGTTGTGGGTTGGGTCACCGAACAAAGGGAGAGGCAGGTTGTGTGAGAGCAAGTTGGCTGATACCTACAAGGGATGAGGACTGCTGACTAATGTTGTAGGTCGATAGGAGCATGGACACGTGGAAAGGGTAGGTTATGGATGAGAAACGTGAGGGTGAGGTAGAGGGTAGCCAGGGGCGAAGGGAGAGTCGAGGCAGGGTTCTAGAGTGGGGAAGAATGAGGGAAAAGGCCTGGTGTGCGACGCGCAGTGGGGAGGTGGGGCCCCTAGGGTTCTCGTTTTATTTCATTTTATAATAATAATAATAATATAAATGTTAATAATACAATAGTAAATATAATAATAAAAATAAAAATAAAAAAATAATGATAAATAATAATGATAAATTTCACAACTCATGGGCTGACTACGTGGCTACCACCAACCGCATGGTGACTGTGCACAGATCTGAAACCCAGTAAAATTGTTAAACAACCAAAATTTTAAATCGGCACCCAAATCAAAATTTTGAGAGAGAACCCATATCAAAGTAATAATAATATAAAAATGGATAGAAAAATTTGGGGTGTGACTGAATGGATGCTGAACTACAAGATATAAGATATCATGAATAAAACAATATAGAACACCATTATATAGAAACCCTCATAGTGACTTGGTTAAAAATAGTACAAGCTATTTTAAGGCATGAAACATGATTCGATTTTGATGATTTTAATATCTATTTCTAAAAATATCCCACCACCATGTTTACCAAATAGACTTAGTGAATCTTAACCTTATGTGACATCATATGCAACAATATGAGAAACATTTATCCAAAACACCTATTTTCAAACATCAATATATTTCATTAGATATGATTATTTTTGAGAACCCATATTTGGAATGACCTACTTGGATATATGATAGAGTTCATACCATGTGTCATTGTACAGGTAATATAATATTCAATATTTTTAAATTTATTTAAATTTCCCAATCTAATCTCGTATTCCCCATTTTCATGTATGAATTATTTTAATTATTTGTTTTCTAAATACATATTATTCCAATCAAATAAATATATTCAAACCACATTGATGTGTAACTCTTTAAACAACCCATATCTTGTTTTAGTAACCCAAATTAAAAATTAAATATATTTATACATATCCAAATTCATCCTTAAAAAACGAATCATAAAAAAGTTTATTTAAAGGGTTATTTACTTGTGAAATTATGAATCCCCATTTGTGTATTTATAGAAAAATTATGATCAATCCCCCTATTTTATAGATTGATCATATGCCCCAAATACAGTTATTATTTGAACCCAAAGTCCCTTCACCCTTAGATATTTACCCAAGATACACCGAAATCCCATCATGATTATAACATCTCATATGTATAAAATATATATAAAATGAAAAGAGGCAGTCTAACACTATAAAAAACATCATTTTAATTCATAATATATACAATTTATATCACTGAATAAAAAATATAATCAATAAGAATTTATGAACATTAAATATATTTAGGAATGAGATAAATATGTTTGAATAATTAATAACATGAAAAAATTATTAAAGCATTATATTTTGGTAATTATCTTATATACATTTCATAAAATATATAAACCTAATGATTTTATATTTATTTTCCCACAACCATTTCATAATTATAATTTACATGGAATTTAATATAGACACCTACATGTTTAAAACATGATATATTTTTTGAAAACATTTACAATATTATAAAAAATTATCACATTATATATATGATAACATAATTAAATGTCTCATATTTTATTTTCCATAAAACATTGATCAAATAATCCAAAACAACATTTTGGGATGGTTTAAATAATTTTCAAAAAAACAAATTCAATATAACATCTCACAGTATCATTTTTAATAAATCATAAATTAATATAATCTTCTTTTTTTATATCTTATTTTATTGTATATAAATTAATTACCATTTATAACAACTTTAAATATTTACCACATTAGCTATAACATTTATTTTAATTTATTTCAACCTCCATGTAAGTTAATATGGTTTCTAAGAATTTTTAAAAAAAATAATTTTATTGAATATTATACTCAGTATAACCATTTTAATGTTCACCATAGTATGATCCTCTCAAAAGTGACAACTACTTCTATAGTATATCCTCAACCATTTCCCATGAAGTTAAGTAAATTATGATTAAAGATCCTATAATTAATCACGATTATTTGGGAAGATGTTTCTAGAAATTTATGGAATGGAAGGCTCATATAATTCATAATGGTCTTATAGAAACTTATTCTATACAATCTATGACCATTGTACACAAATTGATAGATTTTTTGGAACATGGGTTGGTAATGTGTAACGCCCCGACCCTAGTTTCCCAGAGTCGGTGCATTATTACATAACATTGGCATGATCACAAGAAAGATCAAATCTCGAAAGACCGATTGGTTTAGTAGCCTTGGAAATACTAGATATATTCATAAGTTTTACATTACATCATAAAATGAAAAACTACTACAACAACATAATGTTTCCACAGTCCACAATATAATCCCCTCATAATATCCCTGTAGGTCATTCATAACTTACATCTTCACATCCTGGGAAAAATAAAACATAGAAAAGGGGTGAGCTCAAATGCCCAGTAAGGATAACAATATAGCGGAAACTTTCATAAATAAGAATAAACTTTTAAGGCAATGTATAACTAAAACAAAAGCCTTTCAAACATGAACTTTCAACATGGTATGGCATAAATAAAATGAAATAATTCCATTTACTTATTCACATGGATATTCTACTAATCCAATAATCACATGCAAAAATCAATAACCACTTTCATAATGTTGGAATGCATAATGCCAGACTATCATAACCACATAGTCAAGGCCTCGTGCCAAGACTACAAATAAGATTTTGTCAAGGCCTTGTTCCAAGACACGAGTTTGTCTCATGAGACCTACCGATGCATCGAGGAGCTATAGCGGGCTCCACCCGTCACATATTAAGTCCAATGCATTCCCATATGAAAAGGTTTAAATATAACATAAACATTCGTATTAAAACTAGCATACGAAATGTCAATACTTTCACCATAAACTATGAATGGTATAAAAATAGCACATCCACAGTCAAACATATCACAAAACCTTCAATACAATATAGAAGTTTTTTATCATAATAAATCAACTTCAAATAATCTTAAAATCCATCAAAGGATGTTGACATAGATGAAATCAAAATTCCTTTTAAAGAAATATCTCCTTTTATTTTGAAATCATTTAAGATCCATATAAAATAAAACATTTTCTTTGAAAATAATCTTATAATCTTGTAAGGGAAGCTTTGAAGATTTTATAATGGCGTAAAATAACCGCACCCGCCGTATAAGTTAAAAAAACATTCTTACCTTAATTCTGTCGAAAAGGTTAAAAAGGACCTTGTTTTGAAAACGACCGGAAGATTCCTTTATAAACCACTTATAAAAGTCAAAAAGGGTATAAATGAGTTTAACTCATATTCTAGTAAATAGTAAAAATGTTTTGAAATACATTTTTAAGAAACATGGATGTGGATGATAAAGAGATCCCAGTAGATTATTACGTATAAACAACCTTGGATAATGAAGAGGTTGTAAAGTAAACCCTTACCTTGTACTTTTCCTTGGTTGGGGTAGGTTAACCTCCTGTATAATTGTGAAATAATTGTTACTAAATTATACAAGAATCATATACATTAATATGATATCATATATGATCTTTTAACATTGATTTGTTAATAATATCTTAGAATTATCGTCGTTTCGGGTGTTAACTTACTCATTTTTTTATATGTTTTGTTACATAAGCCATGTTTGTTGTATCTTATTCATATCCAGAATGATATCAAGCCCTTAAACATCATTTTTAAATCATCAAATGATAATTATACTTGAATGGATACGATGGAGAATGAATCTCATCGCATTCGTGGAGACGGTAGTCCGTACGTACGCACGAGCGACAATATCATTATTTTGATATTAAAATAATATATAAATGGATGGTATATCATATATAAAGAATCATTAACAAGTTATATTTATTATTTACATGAGTTACACATCATTATTATACCCATCCAAATAATAATATATTGAATAACAATTACACCACGACGTGGAGACGGTAAGCCGTACGTACGCACGTATGGTGACATGTTATTCAAAGGGTGGATAGAATACTGAATATGGTTGTACCATATTTATAATAACATCACAGTATATGTATGATATTGGAGTTATTATTTTAGAATGGTAAGAACAAAGAACGAAGAAGTGGAAGAAGAAATGAACTTGGAGAAGGGTGGTGAAATCATTACCTCTTCTTCGGGTTCTTCCTTTTGATTTGATCAAAAGGGCTCCTTAGGTTGGCTTTCTGATCAAACTAAGGCCTCTAGGTTGTAGTGAGGGATGTTGGGAGAGTATTTGGGCAGAGTTTGGCCAAACCCAAAGGCTTGGAAGGTGTGAAGAAATGAGAAGGAGGAGTGTCTTTTTATAAGAGGGGTGAGGGGCACCTTTGGAAAAGCTAAAAATATTAATTTATAATAAATTCATATTCGGTTTCTAATGGCTCAAAAGTTTATTATTTAAAGGTTAAGGTGGGGATAGGTCGAAAACCACTCAACCAATAGAATTTAGACCGGTTTGGGTACTTATATTAACCTTATCTTTAACTATTAACTCTAAGTTAATTAGTTTCACTTTTACAATGTCTCTTTGTATTTTTATATAATATGGTTAATAAACTTACTATATACAACCAATAGACCCCCAAGTGGTCCATTAATGATGAAACTATCCTGATATAAGTCTCTTGGACGAACCTTAGATTTTTAGGAATTTAATATCAATTAATAATATAATATTTGTTTTAAGAACTCTTTTATGTCAATTTTGACACTATTCAATAGTTGATTTTTGTGAAACTCATAACAGATTGATTACTTCGAAAAAAGTCAATTAAATCAATCCTAATATATCATATTATCCTAGAAAATTAGTTTAATTCATTAAAAGTTTCATATTATATTTTTTTGGGTATTTATAATATCAATTATTTTAATTTTTCACTATTATAGTAATTACTGCAGCATCATTGCGTCATAAATAAAATAAATTATTTAATGTCTAAAAATTATAAATAAAATATCATTATGTAGGAAATCTTTTTACCTTTCTAATTAATATTTATAATCTAAAATCCAACTAATATAACCCTATGTAACAATTGTTTTTCTAAAAGATATATGCTTGTGTCGTTTTTGTATTAATTTTGACTTAATTAAAATAAAGTGTCATTATCACTTACAAGTGGATCCATGGGGTCCCAAAATAGACCCAAAGATTCCCATGGTCGACCATGTATCAACCAATAGGGTTAAGACACGTTTTAGGGTAATTTAGTATTATCATAATATTATTTTTTTAACCCTTATTTACAGGATTTACCCTTAACCATGGTAAATAAAATATTTACCGCAGTAATTATTCAAAATGTCTAAAAATAAAAGATACCTATTTACACAATTTGAACATCCTGATTCCAAATATGGAATCCATTTTCCTAAATTCAAAACACAGAAGTGGCAGAAATTAATTTAAAATTAATTCCCGCTGTCAAAACAAAAAGCGTGTTTTTAAGAGATAATAACTATCAAAAGATTGACACATGTTTATGTTCGGTTTAATTGTAAAATTATGTCCAATGACCTAAATTATATTAAATGGTAAAAATATATTCTAAATATACTTTAAAACTACTAAAATTCATAATTTATCACTATTAATTATTTTGATTAAAAAAGTTGTTTTTAATTAAAATTTAGTAATTTTCACTATTCATCAAAATATAAAAGTTATCCGAAAAGTACCAAAATTTCACCCTAGGCCAATTTTGATATTCTGAATCCAAAAATGAATCCCATTTTGAAATATAAAATATATATAATTTAAAAAAGTAGTTATTACTATTCATAACGGCTAGTTTAATTGGTTGTTAGAACTCGGTGTTGCGTACAACACACGCTATCACATTATTCAAAGAGAAGCGTACCGTAGAAGCTTGGGATGTTTCATTTTAAATTTTTGATGTCCCCATTTAGTCAAATAGTTTAAAATATAGTATTTAAAAAGGGTTCACTATTAAAGTTGATAAAAGTGCAATACTGAAAATGAATTTGTTCTTGCATTATATCTCAGAAACTCATAATATGGATTCTAAAATTATAAGGATTATATAAACATTAAAATTTATCTAATACTATTCATAACCTCTTTTGAACGGCTTGTTTGGTAAGTCATGGTGTGCTTGAACTTGGTGTTGCATGTAGTGAAAGTTATTGAATTATTTTGAAGAACTAACACACTATGAAATCTTGGGGTGTTACATTCTCCCCTCCTTCAATAAATTGCGTCCTCGCAATTTGAAATTGTTCTTCAAAAATAAAAGGTTGAAAATAGATAATATATTTGTGGGAAACCCCACATCGGAAATTGGGTTACTAAAATTTAGTCTTAATATGAGGAAAAGAGAAATGAAAGGGTCACCACCAAATTATGATCTCGATTAGGAGAACATTGGTGGAAATTTGAGACATATAATTGGAGGAAAAATGTAAATATTTATAGGTAGTAATTGAGGTCATCAATCACAAACAAGTATAAAATTGAGGTCCTTAAATTCATCAATCTATGATGATTTGAAATACCGTCGGTTCAACAAAACATAGGGTATTATGATAACACATTTTTGACGTTTCAAAATATCTTAGTTGAAATCCCACATCGAAAAATGAATTAATGAGGCCTCTATTTAAAATAAAGAGTCGAAAGTATGAAGATTACCAAAAATAACACATACTAGGGTTCCATGTAGTAAAATATGGATATGGAAGAAAAATCTAACCATCAATTACCTGATGGAGAGTGGTAGAGAACATGGCTATGAAAAGGCCAACAATCCCAAAGCCATAAATTAGTGATGATTTAAGGTACCATCTAGGAAAACATTTTTGTTCTAATTTGATTTTCTTAATATTGAGGAATTTTTTATGAGATTGGCTAAGATCATATAGAGATATACTTATTTTATAATTAGAGTTTTATCCATTAATAAATTTCTACCACATACTCATCTTTCACTCTAAAAGATAATAGAATGTAAAAAAATTCTATTTACACTATTCGTATAGGGTTCCAAAATAAACGAATTTATAATTCATCTAAAAGATCTTTTAATAAAAACTACATTATTTAATCCAGGACATCTCGTGGGCCAGTGGTAGGTGATACACCCTTGTCGCCCTTCGGTTGCGGGTTCAAGTCTCGCAGCCTTGCCGGACGCGACGGGTTGCCGCCCGACCTCCGGGTTGTCCTTTTATGGAAATCCAAAATAATCCAAACTAGAACTATCCAAAATACTTCTATCCAAACTCACAGTCCAACATTTATAAGGAAGGTAAACATAATATAGATCCTTTTTACCCCGTAATAGCATATGAATACCTTCATCATGTACTACCATATTCCTTATTGATTACATTCATGTTCCCTTATTCCATATAGAATGCTGGATATAATTCATTAATCCAAAAATGTTTTAAACCCCAACAATGATGGAATATACAAATCATTAATCAGCTTCAAAGTAGTCAAGAATATCCAATATAATTTATCCAAAACAATCATGTATTATTCCAAAATCACTAACTCGGTATCAGAACTATATTATGGTTTATCATTCTCTCAACCATATATTTTCCAAAAATTTCTCCTGCTGTTGAGTCACCTTTCTTTGTTCCATACAATCTCAAGTCCTTAATGAAATAGTACTGCAGTACAATCCTTATATACTCCATAATTATTATAACAAGTACATTGTTGATACAACACTCAATTGACATAATCAACATAAGAACTCTAATCATTCCTCTTCATCTGTGGTAGTATCATAACTTGATTATTATCCAATAACATCTTTTTCGGCATAGTCTGATGACTGGGACATAGGTTCGTGTAGTGTCCAAACTCCTTGCAAATGAAGCATTGTACATTTAAAACCATTTTCTTACCCTGGCAGTCACGTACTTTGTGCCCTTTTCCTCCACACTTATAACAAACTCCCATTCCTTTCAGGCAAGTTCCAGGGTGTTTCTTTCCACAGTTACCACATATGGGAAAATTCTTCTTTTCCCTCTTCCCTTTATCCATCTTTCTCTCTTCCATCCTTTTCTTCTCTTGCTTCCCTTCAAAGCCATAGGACTCAGTAAACTCTTTACTTATCTTATCAACACATGATATTATTTCTTCATATGATGATAATACATGGGAGACTATTTCTCTTATAAATTATAGCTTAAGACCATGAAAGATATGATCCTTCCTTCTCTTTGGATCATGTGCATTTCTGGAGTTCTCAATCCTTCTACTGGGCGCCATTTATAAACAATGGCATACACTAGATCAGTTTATGAATCAAAATACATAATCCCATACTTATAAAACACTTAACATAAATTGAACTATTTATGTATATAATCCATAATCATAAGAATGTTTTCTTTGAGGAAGTATATACTCATAATCCCTTCAAAATGATTTGTAAAGAAAATGAGAGTTATCCTAAGCATATCCCCCGGGAGTGTCGTAACCAAGAGTGCAGCAAGGCCCGTTGTCGTGCACCAGTTCCCATTCGAGTCTAGCTCAAAGCGGTGTTTTCGGGTTTTACCCCTAGATACATCTGTGCCAGAGCCACCTCTACCTGATCGTATCCAGACAGGGATGTATTGCTCGGAAAACTCACAAAATCTCTACAATACCAAAATTATAGGAAGTTCTTCTATACTAATCCTCAAAGTTCATCTTAGGTCTACCTGCTCTAATCAGAGTTTATCTAAATCTAGCTTCCAAGGTTTGTACTAAACTTCCTCTGATACCAACTGTAACGCCCCGACCCTAGTTACCCAGAGTCGGTGCATTATTACATAACATTTGCATGATCACAAGAAAGATCAAATCTCGAAAGACCGATTGGTTTAGTAGCCTTGGAAATACTAGGTATATTCATAAGTTTTACATTAAATCATAAAATGAAAAACTACTACAACAACATAATGTTTCCACAGTCCACACTATAATCCCCTCATAATATCCCTGCAGGTCATTCATAACTTACATCTTCACATCCTGGGAAAAATAAAACATAGAAAAGGGGTGAGCTCAAATGCCCAGTAAGGATAACAATATAGCGGAAACTTTCATAAATAAGAATAAACTTTTAAGGCAATGTATAACTAAAACAAAAGCCATTCAAACATGAACTTTCAACATGGTATGGCATAAATAAAATGAAATAATTCCATTTACTTATTCACATGGATATTCTACTAATCGAATAATCACATGCAAAAATCAATAACCACTTTCATAATGTTGGAATGCATAATGCCAGACTATCATAACCACATAGTCTAGGCCTCGTGCCAAGACTACAAATAAGATTTTGTCAAGGCCTTGTGCCAAGACACTAGTTTGTCTCATGAGACCTACAGATGCATCGAGGAGCTATACCGGGCTCCACCCGTCACATATTAAGTCCAATGCATTCCCATATGAAAAGGTTTAAATATAACATAAACATTCGTATTAAAACTAGCATACGAAATGTCAATACTTTCACCATAAACTATGAATGGTATAAAAATAGCACATCCACAGTCAAACATATCACAAAACCTTCAATACAATATAGAAGTTTTGTATCATAATAAATCAACTTCAAATAATCTTAAAATCCATCAAAGGATGTTGACATAGATGAAATAAAAATTCCTTTTAAAGAAATATCTCCATTTATTTTGAAATCATTTAAGATCCATATAAAATAAAACATTTTCTTTGAAAATAATTTTATAAGCTTGTAAGGGAAGCTTTGAAGATTTTATAATGGCGTAAAATTAACGCACCCGCCGTATAAGTTAAAAAAACATTCTTACCTTAATTCTGTCGAAAAGGTTAAAAAGGACCTTGTTTTGAAAACGACCGAAAGATTCCTTTATAAACCACTTATAAAAGTCAAAAAGGGTATAAATGAGTTTAACTCATATTCTAGTAAATAGTAAAAATGTTTTGAAATACATTTTTAAGAAACATGGATGTGGATGATAAAGAGATCCCAGTAGATTATTACGTATAAACAACCTTGGATAATGAAGAGGTTGTAAAGTAAACCCTTACCTTGTACTTTTCCTTGGTTGGGGTAGGTTAACCTCCTGTATACTTGTAAAATAATTGTTACTAAATTGTACAAGAATCATATACATTAATGTGATATCATATATGATCTTTTAACATTGATTTGTTAATAATATCTTAGAATTATCGTCGTTTCGGGTGTTAACTTACTCATTTTTTTATATGTTTTGTTAAATAAGCCATGTTTGTTGTATCTTATTCATATCCAGAATGATATCAAGTCCTTAAACATCATTTTTAAATCATCAAATGATAATTATACTTGAATGGATACGATGGAGAATGAATCTCATCGCATTCGTGGAGACGGTAGTCCGTACGTACGCACGAGCGACAATATCATTATTTTGATATTAAAATAATATATAAATGGATGGTATATCATATATAAAGAATCATTAACAAGTAATATTTATTATTTACATGAGTTACACATCATTATTATACCCATCCAAATAATAATATATTGAATAACAATTACACCACGACGTGGAGACGGTAAGCCGTACGTACGCACGTATGGTGACATGTTATTCAAAGGGTGGATAGAATACTGAATATGATTGTACCATATTTATAATAACATCACAGTATATGTATGATACTGGAGTTATTATTTTAGAATGGTAAGAACAAAGAAAGAAGTGGAAGAAGAAATGAACTTGGAGAAGGGTGGTGAAATCATTACCTCTTCTTCGGGTTCTTCCTTTTGATTTGATCAAAAGGGCTCCTTAGGTTGGCTTTCTGATCAAACTAAGGCCTCTAGGTTGTAGTGAGGGATGTTGGGAGAGTATTTGGGCATAGTTTGGCCGAACCAAAAGGCTTGGAAGGTGTGAAGAAATGAGAAGGAGGAGTGTCTTTTTATAAGAGGGGTGAGGGGCACCATTGGAAAAGCTAAAAATATTAATTTATAATAAATTAATATTCGGTTTCTAATGGCTCCAAAGTTTATTATTTAAAGGTTAAGGTGGGGATAGGTCTAAAACCACTCAACCAATAGAATTTAGACAGGTTTGGGTACTTATATTAACCTTATCTTTAAGTATTAACTCTAAGTTAATTAGTTTCACTTTTAAAATGTCTCTTTGTATTTTAATATAATATGGTTAATAAACTTACTATATACATCCAAGCGACCCCCAAGTGGTCCATTAATGATGAACATATCCTGATATAAGTCTCTTGGAAGAACCTTAGATTTTTAGGAATTTAATATCAATTAATAATATAATATTTTTTTTAAGAACTCTTTTATGTCAATTTTGACACTATTCAATAGTTGATTTTTGTGAAACTCATAACAGATTGATTACTTCGAACAAAGTCAATTAAATCAATCCTAATATATCATATTATCCTAGAAAATTAGTTTAATTCATTAAAAGTTTCATATTATATTTTTTTGGGTATTTATAATATCAATTATTTTAATTTTTCACTATTATAGTAATTACTGCATCATCATTGCGTCATAAATAAAATAAATTATTTAAAGTCTAAGAATTATAAATAAAATATAATTATGGAGGAAATATTTTTATCTTTCTAATTAATATTTATAATCTAAAATCCAACTAATATAACCCTATTTAACAATTGTTTTTCTAAAAGATATATGCTTGTGTCATTTTTGTATTCATTTTGACTTAATTAAAATAAAGTGTCATTATCACTTACAAGTGGATCCATGGGGTCCCAAAATAGACCCAAAGATTCCCATGGTCGACCATGTATCAACCAATAGGGTTAAGAAACGTTTTAGGGTAATTTAGTATTATCATAATATTATTTTTTTAACCCTTATTTACCGGATTTACCCTTAACCATGGTAAATAAAATATTTACCGCAGTAATTATTCAAAATGTCTAAAAATAAAAGTTACCTATTTACACAATTTGAACATCCTGATTCCAAATATGGAATCCATTTTCCAAAATTCAAAACACAGAAGTGGCAGAAATTAATTTAAAATTAATTCCCGATGTCAAAACAAAAAGCGTGTTTTTAAGAGATAATAACTATCAAAAGATTGACACTTGTTTATGTTCGGTTTAATTGTAAAATTATGTCCAATGACCAAAATTTTATTAAATGGTAAAAATATATTCTAAATATACTTTAAAACTACTAAAATTCATAATTTATCACTATTAATTATTTTGATTAAAAAAGTTGTTTTTAATTAAAATTTAGTAATTTTCACTATTCATCAAAATATAAAAGTTATCCGAAAAGTACAAAAATTTCACCCTAGGCTAATTTTGATATTATGAATCCAAAAATGAAGCCCATTTTGAAATATAAAATATATATAATTTAAAAAAGTAGTTATTACTATTCATAACGGCTAGATTAATTGGTTGTTAGAACTCGGTGTTGCGTACAACACACGCTATCACATTATTCAAAGAGAAGCGTACTGTAGAAGCTTGGGATGTTTCATTTTAAATTTTTGATGTCCCCATTTAGTCAAAAAGTTTAAAATATAGTATTTAAAAAGGGTTCACTATTAAAGTTGATAAAAGTGCAATACGGAAAATGAATTTGTTCTTGCATTATATCTAAGAAACTCATAATATGGATTCTAAAATTATAAGGATTATATAAACATTACAATTTATCTAATACTATTCATAACCTATTTTGAACGGCATGTTTGGTAAGTCATGGTGTGCTTGAACTTGGTGTTTCATGTAGTGAAAGTTATTGAATTATTTTGAAGAACTAACACACTATGAAATCTTGGGGTGTTACATAATGACTAAAATTATTTTTTCTATTTCTCATAGTAGTGATCAATGTTACACAATCCTCTATTTATCATATCTTTGAAAACATAAATAAAGATTCTATTTTTTAAGATGCTTTTATATTCCCACTTATAAGACCACAGTCATTTCAAATCACACATATTCTATAATACTACATATAACCAACAACCACTCCCATTATGAACTAGGCTATATATAATATTCAGGAATTATTGTCTAACTAATTTATTTATTCATTTAAATAATAAATCTATAACAGATAGAAGTGTCTCTAATACTACAGAAATGTTTCGAGGTGATAAAACATATCAAAACAAAATGGAAAAGATAAACCAAAACTATAAAAACCAAATGTTCATTCTACTAATATATTATTTAACAAAATAAATGTATAATGAAATAAATTATATTGATATAAATAATATAAGATTCACCAAAAAAGGTATTGATCGTTATGAAATAGAAAATGGTCTCTTTCCTCCTAGAGTATCCTTTACCTTGATGAACTATCTAATTATTGGAAATTACACCCTCATTCTCATGATTCTCTAGAACATTTATTAATTTTGAAGATAATCATATAAAAAGAGTGATTTTGTTTTAGGACTTATCAAAACACATGGATATGATTATAATAATTATATCACCAATAGATCAAAATAATATATATTGAAAAAAATATACTCTTTTTACTATATAATATAACCATATTAATGGAATATTGGATAGATGTTTCATGGGTTAATATTATTTTCAACCATCAAATTCTACCTTTGTTTTTTAGTACGTTCAAACACCCCTAAATATTCATCTTATGATCATTAAGCCTTGTATGGTAGATCAAAGATAGTGATAAAAGAAAAATATTAAATTAAAAAATATCTTGTATACGTTCAAGATAAAAATCATGATATAGTGACCTTCAATATGTCATGGTTCACAACAGCACAAACCATGACACGGTCAAACCCAATACTCATGTGTGGTTCCATTAGTGTAAATTTCCTGCAAAATTATGTGATCTAATTTATTCATTACCAAATATGTAATAATTTACCAAGATATTCAGATGAATACCTCAAAATATATACATTTATGTATATGAGTACATCCAATGTCACCCAATAATGCAATCCCATGAATTTATCCAATTATATTCAATAACTGTACTAAATGAAATAAGTGTTATATTAAAGAATGAATTCTCATTTGTGTAAATTAAGACCAACCTTATGATAAAAAAATTAACATAACTCATCATGTTTAGCGGAAACATATATATAATATAAGAATGTTATGGAATTTTGAACATGCACATGCATAATACCATTTGAACATCATGTAATCAGGATTTACATAATTTATACACCATTAATTATATTAACGTATTTATATATAAAATTCAATGTGATATAATTCAGTAACCCAATCATTAGAAAATGTCACACATGTGGATTAAGAGTGAAAATTGTATCTATATTTGAGATGTATTATTTTTCAAAACTCACATAAATAAAAAAAATTGGTCAGAGGAAAGGTGTATATTTACCTTGAGGGATTAAGTATAATACCACTCTCATTTAGTAAACTTCTGTAATATGAATGAATGTTAATGATATAATTTACATTAAAAATTAAACCATTTTACAGTTTATTATTTTGAAAATTAGTATTATATGAGCAAATATTAGGATTAATATAAAACCATATACATTAGATCCAATCTCAATTATATTAAATACCCAAAAACAATTAAATCTCAATAAGTTCCTATTAAATTAAATATGTTTCAGTGGTTTTACTATATTTTCCTATATATCTACTCAATGAATCATTAATAATAATCTCCCAATAATTTATCAAATATGGAGGCTTTTCTTGAATGTGTCTAGTTCACTACTGTGACTAACGTTCTATACCTTATACGACATATCTGTTTTTTTCTCAAATAAAACATTATCTGACATCATCTATTTAGAAGTTTCACTATTTATATTGTCTAAATATTTAACCTAACATATAATTTCATAGAATAAAATAAAAAAAGTACTTACATTTCATTATAAAATATATAATCATTGATGTCTAAAAAACATTTCTTGCTAATGAGTCCACTATTTATTTAAAGAAAAAATCCAATGTGTGATATTAAATCATTATATTATTTTTTAATATATCATAAATAAAAAACCTTAAAATGTAATCTTCCACACCCCCATACAAAAAATGAATCCTTAAATTTTATTATGTTCTTGAGGCCCTTATTTATAAATATATAATGACGCTGGACAAAATTTGATTTTTATTGTATAGTTATGCTAAACTATAAGTAACATTGGGACAATTATAAATCATTGATTATAAATTTACTATATTCATGGATGAGTGAGATTATTGATCCCTAAATTATATTTTGTTTATATAGAGTCGTTCATTAGAGAGTGTGATGATGTTCCTTGAAAAATAATTACTCTATCTGATAATGTTTTTATTAGATAACTCTCACATTTGAATCATACTATGTCTTTATTTCATATGTTGAATCACGGCCTTTTAATTTGTCTTGATTTTTAAATTTTTTATAAAAATTTATATGGATTAGTTCGATTTTTATTGGATCTATATAGGTTGAAAATAAATGAATATTTAATGTCAATTGTATAATAATCCCATAATGAATATTAATAACACAATATTTTGACATATGTAAAGAATATATATAATAAAATCATATTTTTGATAGGTACACTAGGATAGAAACCATAAGGGGTTGAATCATGGTATGAATGATTAAAACAATATCCCCTTTTATCTTGTTTTTTTATTTGAAAAAACTCTCTTCTCTCTCTTTCCCATTGTAATGCTTGAAAAAATCTTAAAGCATGCACAAGACCCATAATTTTTATGTGGTTCACCATCATTTTGCTACGTCATAGGATTATAAACCGATAATGTGTCTATATACATAACCACTAAAAGTGTATTTCTATTTACAAGTTTGATGTGGACTCACTATCCGTCATTGTTTACAACAATTCAAAATTTGATAACTCACTGCTCTCTCAACTGAAGTGAGCTCATTGCTTCTTCAAAATACCCAGACACACTTTAAATAAATTAAAGTATTTAATTATCTCTAATAATTTCATCCTTATCTATATCTATATTCTATTTTTTAAGTCTTAATTTCATCTATTAATGAATAGAACTTTCCCATCGATCACTCGGAAACAACCTCTAGAATTACCATCGCAAAGCTCCTTACGTCACGAAACTCCCAATTTTTCGAATCCCAAATAAGCCATCATGAAGTAAATATATTTTCACAGAGAACAAACCATTACATAGCTTAGGTCATCATAGATCTCAATATGTCACCATGTGACTTCTTCTACAAATCTCATAGAGCCAATGTGGAATAAATCTCTTTCATGGGGCTAGATTAACCGATGTGAAGCTCTTACCTTTCACAAAGCACACTGCCTCTATGAACCTCCATTACAATTTTATAGTTAAAAATTTTCTAGAAATACTCCCTGCACTTCCCAATGGGGTCGAGGCCTATTTATAGGCGATTCCACTGACTTGAGAACCGTCTGCGCACTATCAGCGACACATCCTCTCAAATTGCAAAGCAGTAAATTTCCAGCCGAAATAGTTCCTATATCGTGAATCTTGGAGAAACTTTTCGGATCACGGAGGTCATCATAATTTGGGAGAGTTCCATCAATTCCATTATGTTGCTGCTACAATTCTCTCTCACAATTCTCTTCATCTATGTGATTCTCAAAGCTCACCAAAATCGTAAAGAAAACCCTCAACATTATTCAACTCTCTTTAAAATCTACATCAAGAAGAACAACATCGTGAAACTTATAAGAACTTGGTCCTTGTTTTAGAGGTACGGGCTTATTATTTTCTTTTCCTTAAGTGTTTTTGAGAAAATATGGAAAATTGGGGAAAATCCTAAATTTTGGAACTACACGCCGTGTACTTTATCCACACGCCGTGTACTTTTGGCCGTGTTGGGATGAGTACACAGGGTGTGTGGCCATGCCAATGATGAAGGGTGTAGGAACTGAATACACCCCGTGTAGTGGTACCTTACACGCCGTGTAGTCAGTCCACAGACTTAATCAGTAGGGCGGTGGCGTCGCCGCCAGCTGGGCGACAGTACACGCTGTGTACTCGAGAGTACATGTCGTGTACTCATGTCGACTAATGAACAGTGTAGTGGTACCGCCAAGTGAACAGTTAAATGAAAGAAGTAAACGTTGTGTACTCAGAAGTACACTCCGTGTACTTTGTTTTTTCGGCTTAAAATAGGCAGTATCCTCCGCATTTGGCAGAGGAGGCACTTGAGTCGTTTTGGAGCCAAAGGAGGAGGCTGGATCTTTGAAGATCCACTGGGTGTTCATTTTGAATCTGATTCGGCTTCAGACGATCTCGTTGGAACCGCACGGGTAAGCCCTCTCCTATCCTAGTACCATTCTTAACAATTTTTCTCCTAACATAAGTTACATATGTTTGAATGGGTTTTCTTCTTCATCAGATCTACGCTGTTCTTGGGCGTTTCTGGAGTCGGCATTCGGGTATAGCGTTCGTGGGCGTATAAGGTAGGTGGCTTTGTGATCATTTTCTAGCTTTCGTGCGTTTTTGTGCGTTTTCGTGCCATGAACCCATGTTGGGGTGTCGTTTGGCTGAGGCCATTGCTATATTTATTGCCTAGAATAGCATAGGTGATTAAATTGTGATAATAAAATGCTTTTTGGGATCGTTGCTTGGATCCAGGACCATCCCAAGGAGTGTGTTCCACTGTTTAGTCGTTTGGCCAGGATACCCGAGGGTATGCCTTAAATGTAGTAACTGTAGAATTGCCTTGAGAGGAATTTCTTGTTTACTACATTTTGATATGTTTTTCATTGCCCGATAACCTATTTAGCCTGAGGGCATGATTGTATTAGCCTGAGGGAGTTGTTGTGATTAGCATGAGGGCGTGAATATATTAGCATGAGGGCGACATTCTACTTTTCCTGAGGGCAACCTTTCATGATTGAGGGCTTGAATTATATGCCTGAGGGTGTCACTTTGTATGCCTGAGGGTGAGAATTCTATTACAATTCCTGAGGGCGAGATTCTGGATGGACTGAGGGCAAGCCTGGGGGCGTGGTTCACTATATTATCCTGAGGGCGAGATACTGGTTGGCCTGAGGGCTTGGTGCTGTTGAGCACAAAAATGTTGCTAAATTAAAGGAATTAAATGAATAATAAAATGACAATTTAACAGTTAAGTTAGTTACTTTTGAGTACTGCTTAGTTTTTTCATTTTACTACTGCACACTTGTTGCATGTTTTACACACAGTTGAGCACGGGCCTTTGGTGGGTGCCTATTGAGATATATTGCTCACACCCTGTTTGGGTCACGCTTTTCGACCCAAACAGATTACGTTGCTCTAGGTGTAGATAGGGTCAAGAGTCCTTATACAGGTACTTGACTGTTGCTGAGGAGTAGGAGGGCATGGGACCGATCCTAGGCTCGCGATGCCGCTGCTAGCTATTTTTCTTGCTTTGTTGTACTCTGTTTTATGTTGTATTGTATTGATGTATAACATGTTATGGCTGTTTTCCTAGAACATGAAACATGTAGCATCATCACTTATATACTATTGGTTATATCCACTGCTGTAGTTATTTCAGTTGTGTATGTTTACTACTTCCGCTATTGTTGAATGTTTATTTTGGTATTCCGCTGCGCTACACTTTGACAAATGAGGGCATAGTTTCCCCACTATCAGACCTGAGCCCTCGCTGCTAGTCGGCAGCCTTTGGCATTTGGGGAAATGCGCTTGAGGTCTTGTGGTGAACCGGGATCGGGGCACCTGTTGCATGGCACCCCGGTCCGGGATGTTACAAAGTGGTATCAAAGGGAGGTTTCTTTTCTTTGACTTACTATTTGGAGTCGTAGTCAGGGATAGGACAAAACAATAGTTGGTAATAAGCTGTACCCAGGCGTAGCTAACCCGTGTACAGGGAAAACCCAGTCTACCACGTATTTTTGCATTCCTTTGATTTTCCAATTTTACGGTTGATATGTTTTAACCGTTGGGTGACGCACTTGGATTGTACTATTTATATTTTATCTGTGGGTTCTATTTAGTTGCAACTCGATGAGATGATGGTATGTCGTCTCATGCATTATATATGCACATGCTAGATATCACATGCCATGCACAGTTTCCATTCCATATAGGTTCATTAGAAATTCGCATGTTGTTGTGATAGTTGTTGTGCTAGAAAAGAATGATGTTGTGATAGCTGCTTGATAAATACCTGCCTTGTGATATGGTGTTTTTGTTTGAGCTGGTTTATAGAATGGACACCAAACATTGGTTTTTGGGGAGAATGGGCCCCCATTGACTAGCATTTGGTGGATCATTGACTGGTTATTGGTTATAACACAAATAAGATGTCAAACTTTGATTCGTTGGGTGTATGGGCCCCCACGAGTTGGAATTTGACACTTAGGTGTTGTTTTCAGTATTTTATGGGTTCTGGAGAAGTTTCAGAGGCATACTGCCTCGAAAACCCAGGATACATGCTGTGTAGGACCTCATACACGCCGTGTGTGTTCTTCTGTTCGGGAAGAAAAATGAACTTTTTGAGTACATGTCATGTACCCTGAGTACACGCCATGCAGTCTCTTCCCGTGTCACAAACCATGTGGGTGGCGACATGGGGTAGGAAAGGGCTTGGGTAAAACATGTCGCGTAGTTTTGTGCACGTCGTGTAGTGTGACCCGGAGTCTGGCCGTGTAACTAACAACACGTATCGGTGAACTCCTGTACAGCATGTCGTGTCAATGATGAACATGCCG
The DNA here is from genome assembly GCA_963277665.1 of Viscum album. NCBI lineage: Eukaryota > Viridiplantae > Streptophyta > Magnoliopsida > Santalales > Viscaceae > Viscum > Viscum album. The sequence goes on from OY728161.1 coordinate 695,117,323, forward strand.
TGTAGTGTGGTCTGGGGACTTGGCCGTGTAACTAACAACATGGGTCGGTGTCACCTCTCCCTTAACACGCTGTGTACCTTTGGGACATGTCGTGTAGTCTTGTCTGAGGACAGACCGTGTGGAGTTAGCCGTGTGGCTGGGAAACGGGATAGTGTACACGCCGTGTTCGGGTGTAACACGCCGTGTTCGGGTGTAACACGCCGTGTAGAGTAAAGCCGAGTAGTCGGCCGTGTCACAGACGACATGGGCAGTTGGAAAATAACATCGTACATGCCATGTAGATATTATAAACTCCGTGTAGTTTTGTTGAACAGAATCAATGTGGCTTAGCCGTGTAGAAGGACCCGGGCATGGGAAAGGAAGTCAAGTACATGCCATGTAGTCAGTGTACATGCCGTGTAGTCTTTTTTTGCAAATTTTGAAACGCCTTCTTTCTCTTTTTCCTTTGTGGTTCCTTCGTTTTAGTCTTAATAATCTTGAATCTGAGGTGTGCTTTTGACCTTGTAGTGTCATGCCTCCTAGACAACAACAAGTTGTTCGCCAAGAGAGCGGCGACGATTATACTCCGTAGATGGTGGGCCATGAGCTACCAGTTGATCCATCAGCCGAGCCAGAAGTGGAACTAGCTGTTATATCAGACACAGCCGTGGAGACACAGTTCCGTGAAGGCTTATTGCGGTTCATGCAGACCTTTATGGGAGCACCGCAGGCTGCCACATCTATGGCTGAGCTGACGCGTATCTTTCAGCTGCAACATATGCCTATGTTTTCTGGGGATGGCAGACCACAGGCTGCAGAGTCATGGCTAGGATCGATGCAGACTATTTTCGAGCATCTTGAGACGCCTCCAGGGCGGAGGGTCAAGCTCGTGACTTACATGCTGCGTGATTCCTCCAAGAGGTGGTGGGATGTTACCACCCAGTCATAGCATCACAGGGACATGGCGTGGGAGGATTTTCAGACAGTCTTCTATGACTTCTTCTTTCCCGAGATACTGAGGGCAGATAGAGCTCGAGAGTTCATGAATCTGCAGCAGGGATCTATATCGGTGGTGGACTACTCAGCTTGTTTTACAGAGCTTCAGCGTTTTCCACCCGTGCTGGTGGGTGATAAGACACTGAGAGCTAGACGTTTTGAGGATGGTATTCGGTATGACATCTGAGTGCTGGTGAATGTTTTCAGGTTACCTACAGTACACGCGATTGTGAACCAAGCATTGATTACAGAGAGGAACCTACGAGAATCTTGTTGTGTGGGCCAGGTCAGTTCGACACCAGTTACTCGTACTATTTATGTTGGCAAGAGGAAGAGACAGGTGGACTTCTCTCAGGGTGGCAGTACCAGCCAGGCAGCTTCTTCAGGTGGCCCGATCAAGTGCTACCAGTGTGGCAGAGAGGGGCACAAAAGGCCGCAGTGTCCATGAGACCCAGTGGAGTGCCGAGCTTATAGCAAGATGGGTCACCTGCAGCGCTTTTGTAGGGTGTATCCACCAATGGCTAGCGAGAGGGGTTCTGTACAGACTCCACGTGCGGGAGCAAGACCAGTGGCTTCTTACCAGTCATGGAACTGGAATGTGTCAGGGCATTCAGGAAGAGATGGTGGTCGTGGACATGGTAGCCAGACACCAGGATCGCAGAGGCAGTAGGGCGGGACAGCTCAGGGTAGCCAGGCTGTGTCGCAGGGCCGCGGCACTGGACTGGCATATGCAGTGCAACAGACCCAGCAGGAGCAGGATCTCGGACCTTCGATAGTCAGAGGTACTGTTCTAGTAGCTTCTGTCTTGTCTTCAGTAATTTTTGATACGGGTGCTACACATAGTATTATATCTGTACCCGATGTGGAGAGCCATGGGCTCGGTGATTCTACTTGTTCTGATATCTTGATTCTAGACAGTTCGTTGGGGACTTGGAAGGTTGGTGTGCGTCAGTGCAAGGAGTTCCCCCTTGAGGTTGGTGGGTGTCACTTCTTTTGGGACCTCTATGTCCTGGAGATGACGAGCTATGACGTCATTCTCAGGATGGACTGGTTGGTTCCCTTTCAAGCCATTGTAGTCTGCTGTCGTCGCAGGGTTGTTTAATTTCACCAAAGGGCGGGGAGTTTCTATACAAGGGCAAATGGGATGTTCAGGCGAGTCGAGCTGGACCAGAGCATCATGGGCGAGGTGGAGTCACAAACCAGATTGCGAGCTTATATCTGGATGACCGGGGGACTTGTCAGACGGATTTCCCTCCAGTTGTTGACTATTTCAGGGAGGTCTTCCCGAATGACTTTTCATGCCTACCTCCAGTGCGCGAGGTGTATTTCTCTATCGAGCTAGTTCTAGGAGCAGCACCAGTGTCCATTCCTCCTTATAGGATGGCCACGCCTGAGTTTCAGGATCTCAAGAGGAAGTTAGAGGAACTACATGCGAAGGGTTTTATCTGACCCAGTACTTATCCTTGGGGTTCTCCGGTCCTTTTTTCGAAGAAGGCGGATTTTACCCTTAGGCTTTGCATGGATTATCGGAAGCTGAAACAGTTGACGGTTAAAAACCGATATCCCTTGCCGAGGATAGATGATCTGTTTGATTAGTTTCATGGAGCACGATCGTTCTCAAAGATTGACTTGAGATCTGGATATCATCAGCTGCACGTTAGACCATCTGATATACCTCTCACAGCATTCAAGAGCAGGTATGGTCTATATGAGTGTACGGTTATGCCATTCGGACACAAGAACACGCCAGTAGTTTTAATGGCTCTGATGAATCGTGTGTTTCATCTGTATCTTGATTCATTTGTGGTAGTATTCATGGATGACATCTTCGTGTACTCTCACACTCGACACGACCATGCCACCCATCTTGTGATCGTATTGAGTACTCTGAGAGAGCATCACCTATATTCTAAGATCTCGAAGTGCCACTTTTGGATGGACCAGATTCACTTCCTGGGTCATATCATCTCAGAGGCAGGAGTTGCAGTAGACCCAGAGAAGGTGAGAGCAGTAGTTTCCTGGGAGCAGCCTAAGAACGTGTTTGAGATACGGAGTTTCTTAGGGATGGCTGGTTACTACAGGTGCTTCATACAGGACTTCTCTTGCTTAGCAACACCGTTGACAGGTCTGACTAAGAAGGGTGTGAAGTTCGTCTGGTCAAAAGCTTGAGAGACAGCTTTTTAGGACCTAAAGGGAAGGATGACATCAGCACCGATCCTAATACTCCCAGAGTAGGGGAAGAGCTATAAAGTTTACTGTGATGCATCAGGGATTGGGCTGGGAGCCGTTTTGATGCAGGGCGACCGAGTTGTGGTGTACGAGTCTCGGTAGTTGAGGCCACATGAGAGGAATTACCCAACGCATGATCTCGAGTTGGCTGCAGTTGTGCATGTGTTGCGCTGTTGGAGACATTATCTGTTGGGAGATCATTTTGTGGTTTTCACCGACCACAGAAGCCTCAAGTATATCTTTACTCAGCGTGACCTGAATCTGAGGCAGAGAAGGTGTGTCGAGTACCTACAGTCCTTCGATTTCGAGCTTGCCTATACACCTGGTAAAGGTAATTCAGTAGCTGATGCACTGAGCAAGAAGACTCAGATACAGGCAGTGCAGGAAGCCAGTGGTGAGTGGCAGCTTATGGCTTTGTTCTCTGAGATGCATCTAGAAGTGCATGACAGTCAGGGGCAGACTTATCATTCCTCGTTAGCAGTGAATTCTACCCTCCTGGACAGAGTGAGGATGAGGCAGCTATCAAATTCAGAAGGCCTAGTTCTACGGGAGTCGGTGGCAAGTGAGGACCCTCCTCCTGGTTGGATGATAGGTGATGATGAGGTTTTGGGTTTCCATGGACGCGTATGGGTTCCAAGGGATATACGCGAGGAGATGATGTGGGAGTTTCATGCATCAGCTTGGGAAGTTCATCCCGGGGTTACCAAGATGTACCGAGACTTGAGACGTCAGTACTGGTGGCCGGGTATGAAGAGAGATATAGCTGGTTTTGTTACGAGGTGTTCCACCTGTCAGCAGGTGAAGGCAGAGCATCAGAGACCAGCTGAGCTATTATAGAAGTTGCCCATTCCGGAGTGGAAATGGGATGATGTCGTGATGGATTTTGTGACGGGATTGCCAAGGTCACCTCGAGGCAATGACGTCGTATGGGTTTTTGTGGATAGACTTACGAAGGTAGCTCACTTATTGCCGATCAAGGAGACCTTTTGTGTGAACGAGATCGGAAGGCTGTATATCCGAGAGATCGTACGTCTTCATGGGGTCCCTCGTTCTATCGTTTTAGATAGGGATGCCCGCTTCAAGTCTCGTTTCTGGCAGAGTCTTCAGAGGGATCTAGGTACACAGGTGCTTCTGAGTACAACATACCACCCTCAGACAGATGGCCAGTCAGAACGGATGATACAGGTGCTAGAGGACATGCTACGCGCATGTGTCCAAGTCTTTGGGGGCTCTTGGGAGAAGCATATACCTTTAGTCAAGTTTCCCAATAACAATAGGTTTCAGGAAACTATTGAGATGGCACCATACGAGGATTTATATGGTAGGCCATGCCAATCACCTTTGTGCTGGTTAGAGGCAGGTGAGACAGCTTTACTGGGACCACAGCTCGTGTAAGAGACATCTGAGCAGGTCCAGTTAATATGGAAATGGATGGCTACCGCACAGTCTCTTCAGAAGTCTTATGTTGATCACCGCAGATGACCTTTGGAGTTCGTGGTTGGGGATCAGATTTTCTTGCATGTTTCGTTGAGGCTAGGACACGAACGGATCAGGAGACAGGGTTATATTTCACCGAGGTATGTGGGACCATTTGAGATTCTGGAAGGATTCGGGATGGTTGCCTATCGATTACAGTTACAGCAGCGGTACCGAGCCATGCACGACGTCTTCCACGTGTCTCAGTTGCATCGCTACCTTTCAGACCCATCTCACACCTTTCAGCCAGAGGAGGTTGAGCTTCATCATGATGCGTCCTTTGTGGAGCATCCAATCCGTATCGTTGACAGGAGCACGAAGGTTCTCTGAGGCCGGTCAGTTCCTCTCATACGGGTGTTATGGAAGCATGGCTAAATGCCGGACGAGACCTGGGAGCGGGAGGATGACGTACGTGCTCAGTGGCTAGATCTGTTCTGAGCTTTATCATCGCCACCCGGGAAAGGGAAATTCGGGGACGAATTGCTATAAGGGGGAAGTTTGTAAGAACCCGGTTCTAGTTTTAGAGGTACGTGCTTCTTCTTTTCCGTTCCTTAAGTGTTTTTGAGAAATATGGAAAATTGGGAAAAATCCTAAATTTTGGAACTACACGTCGTGTACTTTATCCACACACCATGTACTTTTGGCCGTGTTGGGATGAGTACACAGGGCATGTGGCCATTCCAATGATGAAGGGTGTAGGAACTGAATACATGCTGTGTAGTGGTACCCTACACGTCGTGTAGTCAGTCGGCAGGCTTAAACAGTAAGGCAGTGGCGTCACCACCAGCTGGGCGACAGTACATGCCGTGTACTCAAGAGTACTTGTCGTGTACTCATGTCGACTGATGAACAGTGTGGTAGTGCCTCCAAGTGAACAGTTAAATGAAAGAAGTACACGCCGTGTACTCAGAAGTACACGCCGTGTACTATGTTTTTTCGGCTTAAAACAGGCATTATCCTCCTCATTTGGCATAGGAGGCACTTGAGCCGTTTTGGAGCCAAAGGAGGAGGCCGGATCTTTGAAGATCCACCGGGCATTCGTCTGGAATCCGATTCGGCTTCAGACGATCTCATTGGAACCGCATGGGTAAGCCCTCTCCTCTCCTGGTACCGTTCTTACCAATTTATCTCCTAACGTAAGTTATTTATGTTTGAATGGGTTTTGTTTTTCGTCAGATCTACGCCGTTCTTGGGCGTTTCTGGAGTCGGCATTTGGGTATAGCGTTTGTGGACGTATAAGGTAGGTGGCTTTGTGATCATTTTCCAACTATCGTTCGTTTTTGTGCATTTTCGTGCCACGAACCCATGTTGGGGTGTCGTGTGGCTGAGACCATTGCTATATTTATTTCCTAGAATTGCATAGGTGATTAAATTGTGATAATAAAATGTTGTTTGGGAACGTTGCATGGATCCAGGACCATCCCAAGGGGTGTGTTCCTCTGTTTAGTAGTTTGGCCAGGATACCCAAGGGTATGCCTTAAATGTAGTAACTCTAGAATTTCCTTGAGAGAAATTTCTTGTTTACTACATTTTGAAATGTTGGGCATTACCTAGTTACTTGTTTAACCTGAGGGCGTGATTGTATTAGCCTGAGGGCGTTGTTGTGATTAGCCTGAGGGCGTGATTGTATTAGCCGGAGGGCGATGTTCTACTTCATCTGAGGGAAACCTTTCATGCCTGAGGGCTTGACTTCTATGCATGAGGGTGACACTTCATATGCCTGAGGGCGAGAATTATGTTACAATGCCTGAGGGTGAGATTCTGGATGGCCTGAGGGTGTGGTTCACTATATTAGCCTGAGGGCGAGATACTGGTTGGCCTGAGGGCTTGGTGTTGTTGAGCACAAAAATGTTGCTAAATAAAAGGAATTAAATGAATAATAAAATGACAATTTAACTGTTAAGTTACATACTTTTGAGTACTGCTTAGTTATTGAATTTTACTACTGCACACTTGTTGCATGTTTTACACACAGTTGAGCATGTGCCTTTGGTGGGTGCCTATTGAGATATATTTCTCACACCCTGTTTGGGTCACGTTTTTCGGCCCAAACAAATTACGTTGCTGCAGGTGTAGATATGGGAAAGAGTCCCTATACAGGTACTTGACAGTTGCTGAGGAGTAGGAGGGCATGGGACCGATCCTAGGCTCATGATGCTGCTGCTAGATGTTTTTCTTGCTTTGCTGTACTCTGTTTTCTGGTGTACTGTATTGATGTATAACATGTTCTGGTTGTTTTCCTAGAACTTGAAACATGTAGCATCATCACTTATATACTATTGGTTATATCCACTTCTGTAGTTATTTTAGTTGTGTATGTTTACTACTTCCGTTGCTGTTGAATGTTTATTTAGGTATTCCGCTGCGCTACACTTTGACAAATGAGGGCATAGTTTCCCCACTATCAGACCTGGGCCCTCACTGGTAGTCGGCAGCCTCTAGCACTTGGGGAAATGCGCTTGAGGTCATGTGGCGAACCGGGCTCGGGGCACCCGTTGCGTGGCACCCGGGTCTAGGATGTTACAAAACTCATGCCTTTTCCATATTTTTATGATATCATCAAGGAAATACACTTTTTTCAATGCTAAAAAAATCACAATTTTTAGAACCCAAATATTAGGAAAACACTAAAAAATGGTACCAAATTGTATTTGTTATTTTGTACCAACCCTAGATCATCCAATCCTTTTTATGGCCCTTTCTCTTTATGGATTTTCAACAGCTTCTCATGAATTGGATAATTCACGATAAAAAAGTTCTTTGTCCAAAAACACAACAAACCAAAAAATATAAAAATGTTACGTTGAGGGATCTTTTCCAAAGATTGTAGTTCTTTATTGTAATCAGTTTTTATTTATTGATTTTGTATATATTATATTATTCAAAAAATCAATGGAAAATATTCCCCTATCTAATAATTATTTCAATTTTTTGTTTTTATTATAGAGAAGTACAAGCTATAATCCTTAAAAAACAATTTATGAAATTTTATTGAATTTGAGAAAGACACATTACTTATTATAAATTGGAATAAATCAAATAGTAAATTTTATTATACTGTAGTATTTTATATATGTAATTATCCATAAGTCATATAAATTATAGAATCTTCTAGAGTTATGGAGTAAAACCATAATTTCATAATTATTTTTATTAGACTATAGTTTTCAAAGGTACACAATATTTTCACAGTTTGACTGAAATTGGAAGAAAACCCTATTTCCAGAATTATAAATAGAGAATAATTTTATAGATTGCTTATAAAATTTCATAATGAATTCAGATAGTATCCCTGAGGGTGGAAAATTATTACAGTGTGGCCAAATTAATCATGCATTAATTTATATAAGATCTATAAAAATTATAACAAATTGGGCTAGCGATTTTATAGAAATAACTAAATGACTTTATCATTTATGATAAAATGTTATATTTCTTTAAGATTATTCCATAGAAAAATTATTCAATTATATTTGAGACTATAAATAAGAATTTTATCACTTAGTGAAAAGGAAATTTTATCTCAAAAAATTTAAATAGAGGATTCCAGACCAAAGGAATTATGTTTAAGGTAATAATTTAGTTCCCACGTAATTTGTGAATCATAGTAACTTCGGAAGGATAATGGTTAAATACATCATCCAATTAAAATAATTATACATTCAATATAGCAGAGGATAAAATATTGTGAACATTAATGGTCGTGAAATATTTTTTTTCAATTATGACCATAATAAAAAACCTGTTCAATTGGTGTGTATGAATAAAAGTAAATAAATTATAAAATATATGTATAACGATCTTAATCAGTAAAAATATATTTATTACTTCTTACAAAATAAGCTTCCAATTTCTTGTAATGCAATTTTATTCATTAATAATATATTTTCCCCAAAATGATCTTTATTTATTTTTGTCAGGGAATTTTATAGTTAATTTTAGACAATATGAAAAATTTTATAAGATAAATAGTATATAATTTTTGAAATAATCATGTCAAACTTATCATAGGAAAAAACATTGAATTATTTTGAAATGATTAACTTAACTGTGAATTGTGAAAAAAATTCAATTTTATTGAAAAAAATAATATAAATTCTATTTTTTGATAATGTAACATTTTTTGGATTGGAATAATAACTTTATTACATCATATTTTTAAAAAAATCTTCCAATTAATTGAATTTATAAATATATTATTCATAATTTATGGGGAATAACATTTTTATACATAAAAATGCTTTTTTTGTTAAAATGGGTTTTATCGATTTCTGGGGTGTTATGGATAATATTATTTATACCAATTATAGGAATTGGATTTGATTAAATATATTATATATTTGGATTCTAAAAATAAATTTTCTGAAATTTGGTCACATTTATTATTATTCCTAATTTAAAAAAACCATGGGAAAATATATCACCCCAATAAATTGTATATTAGGTTAATTTGTGTTAAAACTCATGTCAAAAAAAAAACTAAAATAACCCTAATACATGATTTTAACCAATGGGGTGATTTATGAATGAAAAATAATTTAATATATTAAAAAATATCGATTTTGTGTTCCATTTTTATTTGATAAAGACATTTATTTTACTATTAGTATTGAATAAATCCAAAATATAACTTTCTTGATTTTACTATAATTAATATGGTTTAACAGTGATAAAAACTAGTTATGAAGGATTATTAAATTTTAAATTTAATATGAATGTTATTTTTATTAAGTAAATAAATTTTTTATTTTAATAATGAAATAAATATAATAAATATTGATGCAACACTGAAACAGTGCTGATGAAGGTTTTAAAAAAGCATGTAAATAAATTAAAAAACTCTAAACATAATATTTTAAGGTATTTTATGGTGTTTCAATTGTTTTTTATATAAATATAATATTATTTTTGTTTTAAATGTTTATATTTTAATTAAATTACAATCTCTAAATTTTTCTAAATTTAAGCCCTCTACATAAACCTGAAAATAAAATTAGTGATATTTTTAGAAAAATTTATATTTTATTAAATAATATGAAATGATGAAAATGATTATATTTATCCAATTTAATGATATATGGTCTATAATATCAAAAAAATTACACATATGTTCCACATTCTCATTTATTGTAACATTAATGACCCCTAAAGAGTAGAAAAAGGTGATATCGTGATAATCATCAAATTTGTTAACATTGGGTCAAGACTATGTAATTTAGGTTATAAATCACCTAAAAATTGATTAATTTTATTTTACAAGTTAATTTTGGATCATAATAATCATATATTATAAATATATATATTTTATACATTATCATGAAAATTAATTTATACTAATTTAATAATTTTAGTAATTAAAAGGATGTAACTCTCCCCTATTATATAAGGAAATCAACGCTCTCATCTTCATCAAACATCATAACCCATTATTATTAATGAAAACATGAGAAAAAAACCTTTCAAAATTATTACTAAAATTATATTGGCTCTGGTTTTCATAATATAAGATTTATATGGTCTTTAAGGATAGATCAAAATATGTTTTTTTCGAAGAGAAGGTAACCATCCTAACCGATTTTTTTCATTTTACTTTTTCATCTACCTCCTTAAATTTTAACTTAGCTATTAAATAATAATTAAAGTAAATATACCCTAAATGATATGTATTATTTATTTAATATCATGATTGTATTCATCTCATTTTCCCATCAAATGGGAAATAAATTGAACATGTGTGTTCATGTGGAGAATATTACCTCACGAACTAGTGTATTTTTTTCTCATCAATGACTTTAATGGTTGATTATTATAATGGATTATATATATGTGACATTAAATAAATAATTGTTATTATGTAAGTATAATATATCTTATATCATCATAAAATTCATATCGTTAAAAATGGAATCATTGCATGTGTGTATGTACAGACTACCATCTGCCCATAGTGATGTAGTTTATTTCTAGAATATTTCCTCTCAATGATAGTCAAAATGATGGATTTAATGATGTTATTTATTTTTTATATAATTATAATAATTTTTAATGATACTTTTTGGTTTTATTTTAATATTTACCAATCAATTAAATGTTAGAACATCTCTCGTGTGAACGTATAGTCTAACACTTCTTGAGATAATTTATTTTTATTTTCAAGACTAATTCTCATGGATGGATCGAAAATTTCTATTCAATATATAAAAGTGATACATATTTCATGATTATTTTTCAATATATGATGTAACTATGACCACTATTAACATGGTTAACCAATCTTTGTTGTTTTTTCATATTTTGAACCAAACATCTTCAAAAAATTTGACATGAACTTTGTAAATTTAATATGTTATGGTAGTAAATAATATAAATGGGGATATGATAAGGTAATAAAAATGAAAAAGTTATCTTTTGAAAATAAAATATTATATGTTATATATATAATAGTTGAATAATGTATATGTCATGTTGGTAGATAATGTGATATATTTTTCTAAAAAATGTTATTTTTATGGTTTGAATGTTTTACCTATATTTTTCCTTTTTGTATGTTTTCCTTGAAATGTATTACTAATGGTATAAATATGTTTAAATGAATATTAAAATTCATTTTCAATCATATTTGACATTATGTATAATGGTTGAAAAGAATACATAATTATTTACCAAATGGGTTATTTTATACATTTTAGAATAGTGTGAGGGGAATATATATTTAAAATGTTTATGGAATGAGAATAATTTACCATTTTTATTATATTTAAATTTAAAAAAACAATTTAGTTATTAATGTTGTTTTGAAATAATATCCCATTTAACATTCATCATGGATTTTTTTCAACGTCTTTTCAATGAAAAAGGATTTTATACATATTTTTATATGAATTATTAATGTTATATTTTATACGTATTGAAGGAAATAATTAATGGTATTTTATATGAAAATGAAATCTTATATGTTTTTTATATATGTTCTAGTCCTTGGATATTTTTATGATAACAATTTATCTAGATATAACTCTCCAATGCATTGAGTAATTATTATGTTCTCTGGAAAATTATGTTTGAATTATCCAGGTACGTTTTTACATTTGAAAGGGTTATTGTAAAAGTTTTAATAATGGTTCTATTTAGATGATGTAATAAGGAACATTAATGATTATTATATTCTCAGAAATTAATTTTCATGGAAATATTTTTACTACATAATCTATGATAATAATATTTAGTATAATTGGATGATTATACTATGTAAGGGTAAAAGTAATGTCTATAATAAAATTAATTTCATGGATTCCCATAATTTATAAGGAAACCAAATTATTATTAATTTTCATTTGTGTTTTATAATGTTTTCTATGAAAATATTAAGGCTGTAAAGCTTATTTTATGTGTAATTTAAAGATTAATTGTGCTCAATGTTTGTTAAGTAAACGGAAAAATATCGTATATAGTCTCATGGTTTTGAAATAGATTTTTTGTAATCATTTTTTATGAGCAGACCCACTAGAGCCCTCTTGGTCATAGTTATCTAAGCAGTATAATCCAATATTTTCTTCCATAGACTAGGGGATAAAGACTAGCATCAAGTAAGAATATAATATATATTATAGGCCATATACACAAGTAAATATATATAAATACACATAACCATATACTAGAAAAATATGAAAATGATAAATTAATTTATACCATATATGTATGTATAAAAACACTGCAACATCCAAGTATAAAAAAATTTAAGGCCCCAAAACAAGTCCAACATAAATATAAAAAGAGTTTGATCAACCATCAAAATGGCACTAATTTCATGATTTAACACCTGAAATTGTTCGTGTTTCATCTTTTATAAGTATGATCAACCAACTCTTGGTTCACATAGCACTATGGTAGAAAGCCTATCTTATGAATATGACCTGAAAAATAGTGTAGATCCCATGAATTGTTGATTATAATCACGAAAATTAAGGCACCGTGTAATCAAAAATCACATAACATCATAGAGGTAGTCAACTCTAAATAAAAAAATGGGGATTAACAAGATAACATATATATACACAAAAGAAGAATCCAGATCTCATTGTGATCTCATATCCACATTTTCATCAATGGATTATCCATAAAGATCAATTGGAACATTTGTATAAGAAAACATTCCCATATGATCTCTATAATCTAAGGTATGTCATCCTAGTTGTCATACTCATCTAGGATTTCCATTAAGAAGAATGAAGGTACTCAGAGGGATCATCCCCGATACACACATGATCAGACTACACCACACGAGATATAACATTTGTCGATATGATGATAGGGGATCATGCATAGGGACCATGGGTGGGATACCTAATCTTATTTAGGATAACCCTATTTAAAGGGTATTATACGCCTTGGATGTTGATTATGAAATACCTCAACTAACCTATAGAAGAATGACATTTTGGATCACAATTCAAGAGAGAAAAGGGGATACTAGACTGTATCTTGAACTTACCCATTGAAGGGATCACTAACTCTATTTTTATTATGTGATTCCACACTATACCATCATGTGATGAACCAATGGAACACATCTATAATAATACTAGAAATTATTGAGGTGATACAAGGATCCAACCTACTCATATTGTAGTAAACAATGTGTCCACATGGGGTACACATCATGTATCACTATGCCAACAGTACCACTGACATTCCATGTACAATGGAACTATATATAAGATAATTGATTTTTTCTAATAATATAAGATGTTTAGAGGTATGGTCCACAATTAGGCATCATCTATCTAACTAGAAACAAGCACTTTTTGAAGTACAGATGATGTGTCCCGAAACACATGGAATGAGGGCTCACATGGTTTCTGGGTGTGTGCATAATATGAAAATAAATCTATCTATATCAGGGTATATTTTCATCTGGTTACCACCTAATATATGGAAAGTAATTTTTCTTACATGAGTATTACATCATTTTAAACATTAAAAACATTATAGCATTAAAAATATAGGAAGCAAAGGTTTACTATCATGGGAAAATAAGACTTATACATATTTTTTATATAATAAACCATAAAAATTACTTAATTGTTTAATATGTATATTATTTTATCCCTATAATTCTAATTATAACAATAAATCACCTTAGGATATACATTAATGAATGGGGTAAACTAAAATCCCATTAAAATTATGAATAAGGGATGTGAATAAATATAAAAAAGCTGCTCATAAAAATAATGTTGATCATAAAATAAAAATATTATTATCACAAAAATAGTTAGGGGAACAATGGATAATGTAATTTAATGTGGAAACTCATAAAAATTAAACATAACATCTTAGTGGTCAAATACAACACATAATTTTAAACAATGCTAACATCATGTTCCTGCATAACATATGTTAATAATCATAATATAATAATTGTGAGAATATGTAGAATAATGGTCATGCATATGAAACATTATTTAATGATATACATCACATTAAAAAATTAATTCGGGGTCAATATAATTTTTGACCCACCTTTCTCGTAATAACATTAACATAATCATGTATGCCACATTGAGAGTATACCAATTGTAGCTATAAAATAAAAATGGAAAAGAAATATGTTACATAATAATTTTAAAAATCATAAATTCAAGAATACTATTTTGATTTCCAAGATAAAATGGAAAACAATACATGGTATAAGAATGATCAATATTGAGTGAAGAAGAAATAATCTCAAATAGTGTCGCAATGTTTTTGGTAATGAAGAGATATTTTTGGAAAATCAATATATTTTTCATAAAATCCTGATTGAAATATGTATATCCTAAAAAATAAGTGGGGTGATGAAAGAAATTATATTTAAGGAATTTTAATGTAATATCCCCACTAAAATTTCTCATGGAATAGGTATAACCCAAATAAAGGGTTTCGGGTTCAAGAATCACCTTACCTTAATTCTCTCTTATTTTTTTCTTGTTTGCACCTACAGAAAAATAAACATATTTTTATTAAAACATTTAAAGAGAAAATTATTATAGTAATTTAGAGAAATATTTACTAATTATAATAATTTTAGTATATTTCATATTTTTTTTGATGAAATTGATGTATTTTGACATCATGTTTTTACTTAATAATGTCTCATATTTTCCTCCTAATACATTGACAATAGAAGGATTTCATCAAATAAGACTACCAATAACTGTTCTAAGAATGTATAAATGATCTGGTTTGAGAGTCCCATGAACATCACAAAGAAATTTTTCAAATCAAAGGGACACCTAATACTCGTAGTGTCTATAATAGAACAAAAATCGATCATTGGAAAGTACCCCTGTCAAAAAAAGTGATGGTGATAAACCGAACCATGGTTAAAATTCAAGGGAAAAATTTCCCCATCAAATTGTTTGAAGAAGTAAATGATTATAAAGATTTGTTACATACTCATGATCGTTACTCGTTTTAGTAAATGATAATATATAAATAACTTCAAACACCAATCTTATTTCTTGGTGGACAAAATGCAGGATTCCAAAGGGATCACAATGGGTAAAACAAAGTGCGACCTTTACAAATAATCCCAATTCAACTTTATCTCTCATAGATCCATGAGGAAAATTC
This sequence comes from Viscum album, assembly GCA_963277665.1. Lineage (NCBI taxonomy): Eukaryota > Viridiplantae > Streptophyta > Magnoliopsida > Santalales > Viscaceae > Viscum > Viscum album. Next base: position 695,132,617 of record OY728161.1, read on the forward strand.
AATATGTAGTCATAGATATCATGGTCATCCCCTAGTGATGGTCTCTTAATATGGTTATCAATACCTAGAGAGGTTATCCCGGCACGCCTTTAGTAAATTCATCATTATACTTCTCCACCAAAGCTGGAAACTAAAAGCATGCATTTTGTTTTACTCCAGGGGAGGTAATATACAATAGAAGAGAATTATGATGTACAATACTTTGTAGAATACCATCCTACTCATACTGGGATTACATTAAGAAATACAATTAAAATCACATCCTACCAACTCAGACACACAACAACAATAATTGGTTATAGGAAAACTGGATATGCAAATTAGATAACCATTCCATAATAAAAAATTGATCATTAGGCCTCATCCCTGCTATGAAGATATTCATCATTAATAAATCTCATCCAAGAGTCAAGGAAAATTTATGTATGAGTTGTATGATCATCAACATATACTCAGTATGAGAATTTTAATACAATGGTCAATCTAAAGGTTCAACTTCATACTCCAGATCACAAACAAGTGTTGTGGCCAAGAAAGAGTATCCCAGAAATGTGTCTCCCAAAACTATATCTTCATTATTGTAGACTCAGGTTTTACCTCAGATAACACCCATAGACTATACTTCATAATCCTCCATAGGTTATAGATATCCTTCCCCCATCAGACCAATTATCAATGACTAAGGTTCACTACGACCCCAAAAAAAATGGCCTCAATCAAATAAATAAATGGAATTCATCCAAAAAACCTATATATTATCGACTAGTGGTGAAACTAACCCCCACCCCCCCTCCCACACAAACACACAACTCTAAAATGTGCCACATGAGAACCCCCCTCAGTGGAGGTAGTGTCCCTCTTTTTTGAATTTTCAAATCCATATAAAAAAACCTCCTTAAAAGTTCTATGAAACTAGAATTTAGCATTGTATATTTAGTGACGTTTTTCTAAAAATGACACTAAATTAAAATTTATCAAAGTCTTTCAAGAAATGATTTTAATTTATCCATTTTTATGAAACGTTATGGATTTAGTGAATTTTTTCATGAAACATCAATATAAATATATATATCATGTTTTCCCACAATGATGTAAATATATATTAGATAAATATATATATTAATATATATATACACATGTATATATATAAACATATATATATATATATGTGTGTGTAAAAACACTCACATGTATATATATGTAACCACTTATATATTATAAATTGAATCATGTTATTAAGAGAACAAGGATAATTATATAAAAATATATATAATAATATATATGTATATGTAAAAATATATATTTATACACAGACCCACACACACACATATATATAAATAAATATATATATATATAATTTTTATATAATATGAACATATATATATATATTTAAACAAATATATTTAAATACACACATATATATAATATAAAGAAATATATAAAATATAAAATATAATCATATAGATATATATTCATGTATATATATATATATAATATAAAGACACACACACACATATAATATAAAATATTAACATTTTTGTAAAATATAAACATATATATATATATTTAATATAATATTAAAACATATAAAAATATATGTAAACATAAAATATAAAAAATAAAAAATAAAAAAAAATGTAAAAATTTATATATAATAAAAAACAGACACATATATATTTATATAAGTAAGTAAATATATATAATTCCAAAATTTTAGATATTGAAATCAATATATATATATATATATAAGTGAAATAATATAATAATATAAATAAAACTCATATATGGGAGTTAGTTTTTTGTTGGGTTTCGAGGAAATAGGTTCTGCATTCAATTTTGGGTGAAGGAAATTGTTGACATGCATGCAGGGTGTCCTCATATTTGGGGTTGTATGTGCATGCCTCAGTTGTTTTGTTGTGATAGGATATAAAAGGGTGCCTTTATGGTCCTCCATAGAAAAATGTGGGTGGGGTGTGCCAGTAGTGTTCTCTATAGTGGGGCTAGACGTGCGTTCCTATATTGTTCTCTATGTAGGGGCATGGGAGGATAATGCTAGCAGTGCTAGATGTGAGTGCATGTGGTGTTCTCTATGTTGGGGCATGGGTGGGGGGTGCCTATGGTGTTCTCCATGGATGGTAGGGGGTGATGCATGCATTTGGAGTGTAATCTAGTGATGAAGTGTTGGGAACATGAATGAATACAAAAAATGGATAAAATGTTTTATTTATAAAATGCCCGGAAGAAAAAAATTACTTTTGTTACAAAATATATACTAATGTTTTTTTAAAATTTCCACATGTTAGGTTTGATTTTAAAATTTTTCAAAATATTGTGGTTAAATTAGATATCACTAATTGAAAATATTTTTATTTTATGGTAAATTAGTTTGGATTATAAATATATATAATTAAAGATGTTTAAAAACAAGAGTAAATTCACTAAAACATTTTTACAGATATTTTTGAGAAATGTCAATAAATTAATTAATGATGATTATAAATGTCTGTGAGGAAATAAATGTATATAATTGTCAATTATATGGTAGTGTCTCCAGCAATGTCACGTGCTTCACTAAAGAAGGATTACTGCTAGTGTAACGACCCAATCTTTTTGAGTAGTATATTATCTTACTCTTAATGATTTAATAAGATGTTAATGGTTAATGCAGAAAGAGGAGTCGATGGCTTCATCCAGTAGACTCGAACCTTATAAAGCCCACTTATCAGAGCTTGGGAAGGAGGTGGCATCTTTGGGCTTCGCTCTGGACCAAGCCCAAGCCGAACTCCAGTGTGTTAAGCTTGAATGGAAACACCTGCGGGAGAAGTTCAAGTTAGTAGAGATTACAACTAGGGCAATGTTATCTGAGCATCCCTCGGATTCTCTCACCATAGCACACATTACACTTAGGTCATATGTCGGTGTTATAAGGGGCTATGTGACGAGACCCTAGATTCTTTGTGTAATCCCTTGGGATGAATGAATTAAGATTTCTTCCTTGAGTGATGTTTGTGAAACTTCAAATGTCCAGATAATTTGAGGATTTATTTTATTGGTGAATTTTGAAAAAAGGATATTTTAAAATATTTATGTAAACCCTAAATAATTAATGATGTGTAATGATTTTCAAAAAATGGTCTTCTACAAAAGTGTTCAGTAAGGAATTTGGAGACTAATAAGATCAACTTAATTTTTTATGAATAGTAAATTATGAATAGTAATTTTACACTTAGGATTAGTAATGTGACCAAATGGATTAGTAATTTCACTCGAAGAAAGTTTTAATATAATTTAGACACCTAGATTAAGTAATGTGATTCAATAAAATAGGTAAATAAAGGTTTCATAAATTATTAGTCAAGTATTAGTTTTTTCGGGTGAATAGTGTTTTTTAATTAAAAATTTAATTAAAAATTATTAGAAAATTATTTTTATAAAAAGGACTTTATTTTTGAACTCATAGCATCGATATTATGTTATGGTAATTTTTGGGGATTTTTCTGGAAAAAATGAATTTTCGATGAATAGTTTTTTTATTTAAAAATTAAAGTAAAATTATTTAGAAAATTATTTTTATAAAATGGAGTTCATAAATTTATTTAGAGCATCGATATTTGGTTAAGGTGAAATTTTTGGATTTTTTTGATTAAGATGAATTTTTCAGTGAATAGTAAAAATGCAGTTCTAGGGTTTCGATATGTTTAATGACATCATAACTGTGTCATGATGATGTCATGAGATATTTTAAGGGTTGGCCGGCCAAGGGTGATGAAATATTGTTTTTGGGGACCCATGTGGCCTAACTCCATGGTAAATTCCATGTGAGAGCACATGGTTTTGAGAAAAGCACTTGTGAGGTGTCCCTTGGCCATTAATGCCTTGTCCCCTCACTTTCCCTATAAATACCCACCCTTTCCATCTTTAGTTTTCACTCCCAACTCTCCCCCAACTAAGTTCTGGTCTCCTTACCTCCCAAGGAGTCCTCCCACGGTGCCCCCAATCCCTCAAGGTCCAAACCATTGAGTTTTAAGAGTTACATTTTAAGGTAAGGGATCTGACCTCTCTCTTTCTTTTCATGTAATCTCTTTTATGTCATTCCTTTTATGATCCATGTTCTTATGTGATAGGATGTTATTTTATATTCCTATTACTGCCCTTTTCATTTTTATATTATGAGAGATCCCCTCTTACTCTCATCATTTCGTTTTATGAATGTTTAAGTGACGTCGTTAGGCTGCCGAATTTTTAAGTGATTCTTTCACCCTTCTCATTTTTCAAGTTCGATTTTCATGTCAAATCTTTCAAGTTCCTTTTTATTATGTTGGGGTATGATCTATATATCTATCATACTGATCTCTTATGATCATATTATGAGAGACCCTATTTTATGTTGTCAAATCATTTTTTTATTGAAGTTAAGTGACGCCGTTAGGCTGCCGAATTTTCATAAAAGAAATCTTATTTTTGTCTCACTTCCATGCTTTTCATTTCATATGGTATATCTTTCAAATTCCATTACCATGTTATTAAATCCCTTATATTCTGTCCCCCTACTGTTTTATGGATCATTTATGAGTGGGTGACCCATGTCCCCTCTCTTTTCAATGTTTTCTAAAACCTTGTAACATAGACGTTATGTTACAGAATTTTCGTCTCAAAATGCATCTATCTTTTCTAAAAAAAATTATGTTATAAATTGAATAATCAAAGCTCTTATTTATACAAGTTTATTCACATATATATCAAAATGTTCTATTTTAAATTCTGGGATTTACATACTTGAGACCCGCTTTCCCTTTCCGTGGGTTTAAAGTGACATAAAGATCATGTCTTTAAAGCAGTTTTTAAAACGTTATGATTATGAAATGAAACCCATTTATTTTCTGCTATATGGGTTATTTACGAAATATTTGATAATTATATATGTTGCTCACATGATAATAAAGGCAAATTTATGGGTGCGCCCTGATATCGCTCCAATGCATTGCGTAATGATGTAACCACTAGAGATTAAAATTTGCACGATACCTTGGTCAATAACCTTGGTAATTTTCAAATGACACCATGGGGATGGACCTTGGTGATATGTTCATGATAGTCTATGTTAAATGATGTATCCACATATTCAAGTTATAAAAAATTTTATTTTTATTATGAAATGACTCATGATTTATTTGTCATGCCTTAAAGTTCTTTTCATGTCCTTATTGAAGTATAACAAGTTCACATGTAAAATGTTCCTCTTGTTTCCCTTACTGGGCATTCTACTCACCCTTTCTTTTGATGTATGTCCCCAGGTTATGAGAGGCAGTAATGAACCTAGGATGAACTTAAGGAGAAGCCTTTCATGTTTTTAAGAAGAATTCTTTTTTGTTGTTTTCATGTATCATGTTCTTGGTTTCCAAGACACTAAACCTTAAAGATCCTCAGTTTTTTGTAATGTAATGAAAGTTTATGTTATAAAAAGACGGGATGCTATAGTTGGTATCAAAGGATGGTTTAGTTATTTGTGGAAATTAGGATATAAAAACTTTAGGAAGAACCCTATAGAAAAGTTTAAATATAGGAAAACTTCCCGGTATTGTGGTAAGTATTGAGTAAGTGGTTTATCAAACAAATACATCCCTGTCTAGAAACGAGCAGGTAGAGGCGGCTCTGGCACAGATGTATATAGGGGTAAAACCTGAGAACACTGCTTTGAGCTAGACTCGAACGGGAACTAGTGCATGATAACAGGCCTTACTGCACTCTTGGTTACGACACTCCCGGGAGATATGTTTGGTTAATCACAAGCTTTTTATGAATCATTATGAAGGAATTATAGAGAAGTGTAGTTTTCTAAGCATGAAGTATTAGTTAAAAGATTCATAAATGAAATAAGTTTCTCACTAAGGTTTTATTCTTTTAGAAAATGGCAGGCAATAGGAGGAACCGTGCCGATGGTGACCGCAATGCACCTTGTGCTGACAACCCTCCGATGGAAGCCGGAATGGAAACATTCATGCGAATGATGAACCAACTGACTCAAGTTATGAGTAATAACATGAATTAAGCTGAGAGGATGATCTCACCACGAAGGGAACAACTTTCTGTTGAGTCCTTTATGCATCAACGACCACCAACATTCAGTGGATCTATTGACACATTGGTTGTGGAACAATGGATAAGCTCCATTGAAAAGAACATTTCTGTACTTTATTGTTCGGAACAAGAAAAAGTCACCCTTGCTGTTTACCGCCTAGAGGGAGAAGCTGATCAGTGGTGGTCACTGATCAAAAACTCAAAGCCACTAGGAGAGATGGATGCTATGGAGTGGGAAGAGTTCCGGGGAATATTATTTAATAAGTATTTCCCTCGTTCGATGAGAACGGGAATGGAGAAATAATTTCTCGAGCTGAAGCAGAAAGAGAATGAATCAGTTGGAACCTACGAGATGAACTTCACAAGAATTTCCCGTTATACCTCATGCTTTGACATGGACCCTAATGGGAAGGTTGATAGATTCTTTGGCGGACTACGACCTCATATACGGAAGAATTTAGCCAACAGGGACTACGATAGCTATGAAGAAATAGTTCTAAGTGCTATGACAGTTGAACTAGAGTTTGGGGAGACACAGCGGTCTCACAAATCTAATGAGAAGAAGAGAACTCTAAAACCAAGTCTGGGAATAATTTTTGATCAGTAAAGAGGTGGAAAGAATATGAAACATGACACATGTAATAAATGTGGGAAGAAGCATTCGGGGAACTTCTTGATTAGAAGTGGTAAGTTCTATAGGTGTGGAAAACAAGGCCACATTTCTCGGAATTGTCATAGTGATGTGAAGCCTCAACTTCCCAACACTAACGACAGAGGGAAGATGGTTCTGGTCCTACTTGAAGTCACATGCTTCACGTGTGGACAACTTGGGCACATTGCTAATCAATGTCCAAATCCGAGGGCGGTGGAGGGGAATAACCATCAACCTCAGCAGAGGCCACGGGAGCAAGGTCGTGCTTTCGCTATCACAACAACTGATGTTGAAGTTCCAAACGATGTGGTAGCATGTACTGTTGTAGTCCTCTCAAAACTAGCAAGTACATTATTTGATTTTGGTTCTATGAATTCCTTTATTTCCTCCAAGTTTTCAAGGAATATAGAATCAATCCCCGAACTGCTAGAGTTAGATTTGTTAGCCAAGACACCAAGTGGGATTATCCTTGCATCAACAGTATTTAGAAACTCTAGTGTTTACTTTGTTGAGCACAATATTATCGCAAATCTAGTAGTCATTCCCATGATGCAATTCGACATTATACTAGGGATGGCATGGCTCTCAAAGTATAATGCTAAGATCAAATGCAGAAGTAAGGAAATATAAGTAGTCTTGAATGAACGACCTACAGTTATCTTCCAAGGAGAGATATCCCGAACTGATCCCTATCTAGAAGCACCTCCTATAGCTTTCTTTATAGAGTTAATCGGTGATTATGAAGAAGGAAAAGGGAGCATACAAATAGAAGATGTCCTGATTGTTCAGGAATACATGGATGTATTTCCTGAGGAGTTACCTGGACCTCCCCCAGAAAGAGAGGTAGAGTTCTCCATTGAACTCATACCTGGGACTCAACCGATATCAAATACTCCATATAGAATGGAAAATATGGAGCTATAAGATTTAAAGAAAAAACTCCAAGACTTGTTGGAGAAGGGGTTTATCCGACCAAGTGTGTCTCCTTAGGGAGCACCAGTTCTCTTTGTGAAGAAGAAGGATGGATCAATACAGCTATTCATTGATTATAGAGAACTGAATTGGATCACAGTGAAGAACAGATATCCTCTTCCAAGAATTGATGATTTATTTGACCAACTTCGAGGGGCTCAATTATTCTCGAAGATTGACCTTCGATCTGGTTATCATCAACTGAGGGTGAAGAAGGAAGATATTCCAAAGACTGCCTTGCGATCAAGATATGGGCATTATGAGTTTACTGTTATGCCCTTCAGCTTGACTAATGCTCCTTCTATTTTCATGGATTTGATGAATAGAGTCTTTAAGGACTACCTTGATAACTTTGTTGTAGTTTTTATTGATGATATTTTGATATATTCAAAAATTTGTCAGGAGCATGAAGATCATCTGAGGGTTATTTTGAAAACTCCGTGGAAGGAGAGGCTCTTTGGAAAGTTCAGCAAGTGTGAGTTTTGGTTACAAAATGTGGCTTTCTTGGGGCACATTGTAACCAATGAAGGAATCTCGGTTGACCCTGAAAAGACAATGGTTGTGGAGGAGTGGCCTCAACCCACAACAGTAACTGAGATTCGTAGTTTCCTTGGTTTAGCGGGATATTATAGGAGGTTTGTGAAAAACTTTTCACGGCTTTCTAATACACTAACCAAGTTGACTTGAAAAGGGGTTAAGTTCATCTGGACAAAGGAATGCGAGGAAAGTTTCCAGGAGCTGAAGAAGAGATTGGTTACTGCACCTGTGTTAACACTACCCTCTATCGGAGAAGGATTCATTATTTTTAGCGATGCATCTCTGGAAGGGCTTGGGTGCATACTCATGAAAAATGACAAGGTAATTGCTTATGCATCTCAACAGTTGAAGATTCATGAGAAGAATTATCCTATGCATGATCTAGAGTTAGCGGCAGTTGTTTTTGCTCAAAAGATATGGAGGCACTATCTTTATGGGGAGAAATGTGATATATACACCGACCACCGATGTTTAAAGTATATTTTCACGCAGAAAGAATTGAACATGAGACAAAGGAGATGGTTGGAGGTTATTAAAGACTATGATTGTTCAATTCATTATCACCCTCGAAGAGAAAATAAAGTCGCGGATGTGTTAAGCAGGAAAGATCCTGTTGTTCTGGCAACAATGAGGATCCTAGGAGATCCCATGATTAAAAATCTAGTAAACCTGGACATGGGAATTATAAGGAAAGAGAAATTATCAACCCTATCCCAAATGATTTCTCAACCTTCATTACTAGAGAAGATCAAGAAGGCTCAAAAAGAAGATCCTTTGCTGCAGGAGATGTTGGAGGCTGTAAAATATGGGAAGCTCCCTGATTTCAATATTGATCAAGAAGGTGTATTGAAATTTCATACAAGACTATGTGTTCCATCTATTCCGAAGATAAAGAAAGAACTGATGGATGAATCTCATATCTCTACTTTCTCTATACATCCGAGAAGCACTAAAATGTATAGAGACCTCCGTGATCATTATTGGTGGGATAACATAAAGAGGGAGATTGCTGATTACACTACAAGGTGCCTGGTGTGTCAGCAAGTAAAGGCAGAACGACAATTTCCTAAGGGGGTATTACAACCGCTACCCATACCAGTATGGAAGTGGGATAATATCACTATGGACTTTGTAACTGGTCTCCCAAAAACATCTAAAGGAAACAATGAGATATGGGTTATTGTGGACCGTCTCACCATGACCACCCATTTTATCTCTATTCAGGAAGATTTCTCTCTAGATCAACTTTCCATGATATACGTGAAGGAAGTGGTAAGGCTGCATGGGGTACCACTATCCATCGTGTCTGATCGTGATCCAAGATTCACATCAAAATTTTGGAGAAGTCTTCAACATGCTCTGAGTACTGAATTGAATTTTTGTACAACCTATCATCCTCAAACTGATGGCCAATCTGAAAGGACTATTCAGACACTCGAAGACATGCTGAGATTATTCTTAATGGAATTTAAAGGTGGATGGGATCAACACCTCCCATCAGTTGAGTTCTCCTATAACAACAGATTCCATTCGAGTATTCAGATGGAACCCTATGAAGCTCTGTATGGAAAGAGATGTAGAACTTCAACTTGTTGGGATGAAACTGGTGAGAGAAATCTTCTTGGGCCTGATCTTGTGAAAGAGATGATAGAACAGGTTCATGCCATCCAACAACACATAAAGGCTTCTCAGAGTCGGAAGAAGAGCTATGCTGACAATCGTCGAAGGGACTTGGAGATTGGTGTTGGCGACAAAGTCTTCCTTCGAATTTCTCCATGGAAGAGAGTCATGCGGTTTGGGAAGAAAGGGAAGCTCAGCCCTAGGTACATTGGCCCCTATGAAATCCTTGATCGCATAGGAGCAGTGGCCTATCATCTAGAACTTCCACCGAACCTATCTCAAGTTCACGATGTCTTCCATGTGTCTCTCTTGAGGAAGTACATACCTGACCCTTCGCATGTACTGAACCCAGAGGTGGTACAACTGGTACAAGACCTCTCCTATGAGGAGTAGCCAGTGGAGATCTTAGACCGTAGAGACAAGGTTCTACGAAACAAGACTACCCACCTTGTGAAAGTGTTGTGGCGGAATCATAAATATGAAGAAGTGACTTGGGAGCCTGAGGAAACAATGAAGCAAAATTACCCTCACCTTTTCGACTAGGCCTCAAGTATAAATTTCGGGGACGAAATTTCTTAAGGGGGGAAGAATGTAACGACCCAATCTTTTTGGGTAGTATATTAACTTACTATTAATGATTTAATAAGATGTTAACGGTTAATGCAGAAAGAGGAGTCGATGGATTCATCCAGTAGACTCAAACCTTATGAAGCCCACTTATCAGAACTTCGAAAGGAGGTGGCATCTTTGGGCTTCGCTTTAGACCAAGACCAAGCCAAACTCTAGCGTGTCAAGCTTGAATGGAAATGCCTACGGGAGAAGTTCAAGTTAGTAGCGATTACTTCTTGGGCAATGTTATCTGAGCCTCCCTCGGATTCTCTCACCATAGCACACCTTACACTTAGGTCATATGCCGGTGTTATAAGGGGATATGTGACGAGACCCTAGCTTCTTTGTGTAATCCCTTGGGATGAATGAATTAAGATTTCTTCCTTTGGTGATGTTTGTGAAACTTTAAAAGCTCGGATAATTTTAGGATGTATTTTATTGATGAATTATGAAAAAAGGATATTTTAAAATATTCATGTAAACCCTAAATAATTAATTATGTATAATGATTTTCAAAAAATGGTCTTCTACAAAAGTGTTCAGTAAGGAATTTGGAGTCTAATAAGATCAACTTAATTTTTGATGAATAGTAAATTATGAATAATGATTTTACACTTAGGATTAGTAATGTGACCAAATGGATTAGTAATTTCACTCGAAAAATGTTTTAATATAATTTAGACACCTAGATTAAGTAATGTGATTCAATAAAATGGGTAAATAAAGGTTTCATAAATTATTAGTAAAGTATTAGTTTTTTCAGGAGAATAGTTTTTTTAATTAATAATTTAATGAAAAATGATTAGAAAATTATTTTTATAAAAAGGACTTTATTTTTGAACTCAGAGCATTGATATTATGTTATGGTAATTTTTGGGGTTTTTTCTGAAAAAAACGAATTTTTGATGAATAGTGTTTTTATTTAAAAATTAAATTAAAATTATTTAGAAAATTATTTTTATAAAATGGACTTTATAAATTTATTTAGAGCATCGATATTTGGTTAAGGTGAAATTTTGGGATTTTTCTGAGTAAGATGAATTTTTCAGTAAATAGTAAAAATGCAGTTTTTGGGTTTCGGTATGTTTAATGACATCATAACTGTGTCATGATGATGTCTTGAGATATTTTAAGGGTTGTCAGGCCAAGGGTGATGAAGTATTGTTTTGGGGGCCCCATGTGGCCTAACTCCATGGTAAATGCCAAGGGAGAGCACATGGTTTTGAGAAAAGCACTTGTGAGGTGTCCCTTGGCCATTAATGCCTTGTCCCCTCACTTTCCCTTTAAATACCCACCCTTTACTCCTTTAGTTTTCACACCCACCTCTCCCTAAACGAAGTTCTAGTCTCCTTACCTCCCAAGGAGTCCTCCCAAGGTGCCCCCAAGCCCTCAAGTTCCATACCTTTGAGTTTTAAGAGTTACGTTTTAAGGTAAGGGATCTGACCTCTCTCTTTCTTTTCATGTAATCTCTTGGATGTCGTTCCTTTTATGCTCCATGTTATTATTTGAGAGGATGTTCTTTTATATTCATCTTACTGCCCTTTTCAGGTTTATATGTTGAGAGATTCCCTCTTACTCTCATAATTTCGTTTTATGAATGTTTAAGTGACGCCGTTAGGCTGCCGAATTTTTAAGTGATTCTTTCACCCTTCTCATTTTTCAAGTTTGATTTTCATGTCAAATCATTCAAGTTCATTTTTATTATGTTGGGGTATGATCTCTATATCTATCATACTGATCTATTATGATCATATTATTAGAGACCCTATTTGATCTTGTCAAATCATTTTTTTTATTCAGGTTAAGTGACATTGTTAGGCTGCTGAATTTTCATAAGAGAAATCTTATTTTTGTCTCACTTCCATGTTTTTCATTTCATATGTTATATCATTCAAATTCCATTACCATGTTCTTAAATCCCTTATATTATGTCCCCTACTGTTTTATGGATCATTTATGAGTGGGTCACCCATTTCCCCTCTCTTTTCAATGTTTTCTAAAACCTTGTAACACAGCCGTTACGCTGCAGAATTTTCGTCTCAAAATGCATCTCTCTTTTCTCAAAATTATTTTATGTTATCAAGTTAATACTCAAAGATCTTATTTCTACAAGGGTATTCACATATATATCAAAATTTTATATTTTAAATTCTGGGATTTACATACATGAGACCCGCTTTCTCTTTCCGTGGGTTTAAAGTGACGTAAAGATCATGTCTTTTAGGCATTTTTTAAAACGTTATGATTATGAAATGAAACCCATTTACTTTATGCTATATGGGTTATTTATGAAATGTTTGATGATGATATAAGTGGATCACATGATAATAAAGGCAAATTTAAGGGTGCGCCCTGATAGTGCTCCAATGCATTGGGTAATGATGTAACCACTAAAGATTACAATTTTCACGATACCTTGGTGAATAACCTTGGTAATTTTCAAATGACACGTTGGGGATGGACCATGGTGATATGTTAATGATTGTCTATGTTAAATGATGTAGCCACATATTCAAGTTATGAAAAATGTTATTTTTATTATGAAATGCCTCATGATTTTTTTCTCATGCCTTAAAGTTCTTTTCATGTCCTTATTGAAGTATATCAAGTTCACATGTAAAATATTCCTCTTGTTTCCCTTACTGGGCCTTCTGCTCACCCTTTCTTTTGATGTATGTCCCCAGGTTATGAGAGGCAGTAATGAACCTAGGATGAACTTAAGGATAAGCCTTTCAATTGTTTAAGAAGAATGCTTTTTTTTTGTTTTCATGTATCATGTTCTTGGTTTCCAAGACACTAAACCTTAAAGATCCTCAGTTTCGTGTAATGTAATGAATGTTTATGTTATAAAAAGACGGGATGCTATAGCTAGGACCACTAACATGGGGGGTTCATAACAAGGTGGAATTCCTACATTGTAGAATAAATCCTATCCTCTACAACTTGGGGGGTCTATCTCACCCTAAATTGCTCTATAGAACACAAGAAGATCCCTAGCCTACAAACTCTATCATCCAATAATAATGGAACAACTAACGCTCATCTTAATTGAAAAAATATAAAAGAACTATAAATTTTGGGTCAAAATGAAAATCAATGGGTGGAAGAACCACCCAATATCCACACTGAGTGGTCATTACCAATATATGGTCCCAACACCGTGGCCTCAATGCTATGAATCTTTTCTTAGTGATATCCTGATAGAATCCATCATTATCTATATACATGATGGCATCATGTGTCTTATCTAGATATAACCTAGTTAAAGAGCCTATCTGGGGAGATGATTTAAGAATGAAAATGACCCAAAATCCAATCCAATAAGATGATTATACAAATGTTTTCTGTGAAATAAATTTATGAATGTGCCAAGCCAATAAGTAGTTTTTTAGAGTCCTAATTAATAGATACCTCAACTACTAGACCTTAATTGGGTTCCATGGCATGAATGGAAAATTCAAGAAAATTTAAAATTGATTCCCTATTTCCCAAACCAATCCTCACAATTAAACTCTCTAGGAATTATGGTCTTAAGTAAACCCCTCTGTGATATAACATGTCCTGACCTACACCATTATGTCCAGACTAGATGAAATTAATATGATTGTGACACCCCAAGACGAGATCTTATAGGATATGGGATTGAGACTAATGTGGAGTATGCATATCAGATACATGGTAATCCATATCCAAGTGCACATGTACACATTCACACATCTCCAAACACCATTATAATGCAGAACAAATAAACAATTGATGTCGTATATGTTTGTTTAAAATCTAATCCAATATTAGAGTATGGAAAATAAAAGGTGAAAAAACAATCCCATCATAATGTTAAAGAGAGTCCAACCTGTTGAAAATTAGGTCATGTTGTAATGATGTAACTCTTAGAACAATACAAGCTATATCAAGCCCAAATAAATCCCACCAACTCATGGTCAAAAAGAGACTTCATCAAAATGATTTTTTTTCTACATGAGACATGACACATTCCTAAAGAACTCATATAGGGGTGAGTAAAAATGTATGAACAAAGACACTCAGAAATAACAAAACACAAATCATAAAAGAGAAACTACTCTCTAAACCAAATTTCTTAAATGATAAATAGGATATCCTAGATATGATCAATGGAAGAATCCATTTCTCAATTTGATATCACATTCTCACTATTGTCCTAGGATTAGATATTGTTAAAAGGTAATATTCATTCAAGAGAACATATGCATTTGGGCCATTCCATATTGATGTAAATCATCTAAGTGGTTATTCTAATCAGTTATTTCCACGAATAGGAATATAGGAGCTGAGAAGATCATCTTAGATACTCACTTGATCAAACTAATCCTCATCAACGAAAATAATGCATTAATAGAAAAAATAGGTATTTATAATGAGGTCCTTGTGGGGGATACCTTACCCTATCTTGAATAACCCACTAGGAAGGTTATCATAAACCATAGATGTATATAATATGATTCAAGACCAAAATTGAGGATAAAATAGATATAGGGTAACACTCCACCCATCATTGAGGGATTCAATAATCTATTTGGAATATATCACTTGAGGGTATTACTCATCATATGATCAATATTGGATAATAAATTATACCATTTTTTGGAAGGATGAAGGGAAAACACCTATACATACAAAATAATTAAACTGATGGAATAAATGGTTCTAACTCACCTTGAGATAATTATAAGAGGTGTAAAATTGGGGCACCTAATAATTCTTCCAATGTATGCACTACCGTTGTCCTTCTATGTAACACCCCAAGCTTCTACGGTACACTTCTCTTTGAATAATGTGATAGCGTGTGTTGTACGCAACATCGAGTTCTAACACACCACAACCAATCAACCTAGCCGTTATGAATAGTAATACCTACTTTTTGAAATTATATATATTTTATATTTCAAAATGGACTTCATTTTTGGATTTGTAATATCGAATTTATCCTAGGGTGAAATTTTGGAACTTTTCGGATAACACTTATATTTTGATGAATAGTGAAAAATACTTAAAAACAACTTTTTTAATCAAAATAATTTATAGTGATAAATTATATTATTGAGTGGTTTTAAAGTATAATTAGAATATATTTTTACCATTTTATCCAATGGTGTTCATTAGAATTAATTTCACTTTGAAATTGGACCTAAACGATTGTCAATATTTTGGTATATATTGTTTCTTAAAAACACGCTTTTTGTTTTGACAACGAGAATTAATTTTAAATTAATTTCTGCCACTTATTTGTTTTGAATTTTGAAAAATGGATTCTATATTTGGAATCAGGATGTTCAAATTGTGTAAATAGGTAACTTTTATTTTTAGACATTTTAAAAAATTACTTCGGTAAATATTTTATTTACCATGGTTAAAGGGTAAATCCGGAAAATAAGGGTTAAAAAATATTATAATAATAAAAAATTATCCTAAAACGTGTTCTAACCTTATTTGTTGATACATGTTCGACCATGGGCATCATTGGGTCGATTTTGGGACCCCATGGTGCCACTTGTAAGTGATAGGGACACTTTATTTTAATTAAGTTAAAATGAATAAAAAATGACAGAAGCATATATCCTTTGGGAAAAAAAAATTTACATAGGGTTATATATGTTTTCATTTCGACTATAAATATTCATTAGAAAGATAAAAATATTTCCTACATAATTATATTTTATTTATAATTTTTAGACATTATATAATTTAATTTATGTGTGACATAATAATGATGCAGTAATTACCATAGTAGTGAAAACTAAAAATAATTGATATTATAAATACTAAAATAAATATAATTTGAGACTTTAAATGAATTAAACTAATTTTATAGGATAATGTGATATATTAGGATTGATTTAATGACTTTTGTTGAAGTAATAATTCTGTTATAAGTTTCACAAAAATCAACTATTGAATAGTGTCAAAATTGACATAAAAGAGTTTTTAAAACAAATATTATATTATTAATTGATATTAAATTCCTAAAAGTCTAAAGATAGGCCAAGAGACTTATACAATGATAGGTGTATCATTAATGGACCACTTAGGGGTATCTTGGATGTATATTGTAAGATTATTAACTATATAATAAAAAAATACAAAGTGACATGGTAAATGTCAAACTAATTAACTAAGAGTTAAAACTAAAAGATAAGGTTAATATAGTAACCCAAAACTATCTAAATTCTATTGGTTGAATTGTTTTCGACCTATCCCCACCTTAACCTTTGAATAAAAAACTTTTGATCCATTAGAAACCGAATATTAATTTATTATAAATTAATATTTCTAGCTTTTCCAAAGGTGCCCCTCACCCCTCTTATAAAAGGGCACTCCCCCTTCTCATTACTTCACACATTCAAAGCCTTATGGATCGGCCAAAATCTACCCAAATACTCGTTAAAATTCCCTCAATACAACCTAAATGCCTTAGTTTGATCATAAATCCAACCTAAGGAGCCCTTTTGATCAAATCAAAAGGAAGAACCCGAAGAAGAGGTAATGATTTCACCACCCTTCTCCAAGTTCATTTCTTCTTCCACTTCTTTCTTTGTTCTTACCATTCTAAAATAATAACTCCAGTATCTTATATTTACTGTGATGTTATTATAAATATGGTACAACCATATTCAGTATTCTATCCACCCTTTGAATAACATGTCACCATACGTGCGTACGTACGGCTTACCGTCTCCACGTCGTGGTATAATTGTTATTCAATATATTATTATTTGGATGGGTATAATAATGATGTGTAACTCATGTAAATAATAAACATAACCTGATAATGATTCTGTATATACTATATACTATACAATTAAATATTATTTTAATATCAAATGAATGATATTGTCGCTCGTGCGTACGTACGGACTACCATCTCCACGGATGCGATGAGATTCATTCTCCATCGTATCCATTCAAGTATAATTATCATTTGATTATTTAAAAATAATGTTTAAGGACTTGATATCATTATGAATATGAATAAGATACAACCTATCAACGAAAAACATGGCTTAAGTAACAAAACGTATAAATGAAAATGAGTAAGTTAACAAACGAAATGACGATAATACTAAGATATTATGAACAAAGCAATGTTAAAAGATCATATATGATATCATATTAATATATATGATTCTTGTATAATTTAATAACAATTATTTCAACATTATATAGGAGGATAACCTACCCTCAACCAATTAAAAGTACAAGATAAGGGTTACTTCACAATCTCGTCATTATCCGAGGTTGTTTATACGTAATAATCTACTGGGATCTCTTTGTCATCCACATCCATGTTTCTTAAAAATGTATTTCAAAACATTTTTACTATTTACAAGAATATGGGTTAAAGTCATTTATACCATTGTTTGACTTTTTATAAGTGGTTTATAAAGGAATCATTCCGTCATTTTCCAAACAAGGTGCTTTTAACCTTTTCGACAGAATTAAGGTAACAATGTTTTTTTAACTTATACGGCGGGTGCGTCCATTTTCTGCCATAATAAAATCATCGAAGCATCCCTTACAAGATTATAAGAATATTTTCAAACAAAATGTTTTATTTTATAAATATATGACTCTTAAATGATTTCAAAATAGAAAGAGATATTTCTCTAAAAAGAGTTCTGATTTCATCTATGTCAATATCCTTTGATGGATTTTATGCTTATTTGAAGTAGATTTATTATGATACAAAACTTCTATATTGTATTGAAAGGTTTGTGATATGTTTGACTATGGATGTGCTATTTTTTTACCATTCATGGTTTATGGTGAAAGTATTGACATTTCGTATGCTAGTTTTAATACGAATGTGTATGTTATGTTTAAACATTTTCATATGGGAATGCATTGGACTTAATATGTGACGGGTGGAGCCTACTATATCTCCTCGATGCATCGATAGGTCTCATGAGACAAACTAGTTTCCTGACACAAGGCCTTGGAAAAATATTATTTGTAGTCTTGGCACGAGGCCTTGGCTATGTGGTTATGATACAATGGAATTATGCATTCCATCATTATGAAAGTGGTAATTGATATTGCATGTGATTATTCGATTAGTAGAGTATCCATGTGAATAAGTAAATGGCATTATTTCATTTTATTTTTTACATACTATGTTTAAGTTCATGTTTAAAAGGCTTTTATTTAAGTTATACATTACCATAAATGTCTATTCTTATTTATGAATGTTTTTGCTATATTGTTATCCTTACTGGGCATTTGAGCTCACCCCTTTTCTATGTTTTATTTTTCCCAGGATGTGAAGAGGTAATTTATGAATGACCTGCATGGATAGTATGTGGGGATATGAGTGTGGGATATGGATACTATGTTGTTGTAGTAGTTTTTCACTTTATGATGTAATGTAAAACGTTATGAATATATCTAGTGTTTCCAAGGCTACTAAACAAATAAATCATTCAAGATTTGATCATTCTTGTGATCATGCAAATGTTATGTAATAATTCTCCAACTCTAGGTAATTGGTGTCGGGGCATTACAGTTGGTATCAGAGGAAATTTAGTAAAAACCTTGGAAGCTAGATTTAGATAAACATTGATTAGAGCATGTAGACCTAAGATAAACTTTGAGGATTAGTATAGAAGAACTTCCTAGAATTTTGGCATTGTAGAGATTTTGTGAGTTTTCCGAGCAATACATCCCTGTCTGGATATGAGCAGGTAGAGGTGGCTCTGGCACAGATGTACCTAGGGGTAAAACCTGAAAACACTGCTTTGAGCTAGACTCGAATGGGAATAGGTGCATGACAACGGGCCTTGCGGCACTCTTGGTTACGAAACTCCTGGGGGATATGCTTAGGATAACTCTCATTTTCTTTACAAATCATTATGAAGGGTTTATGAATATATAATTCCTCAAAGAAAACATTTTTATGATATTGTATTATATCCACATATAGTTCAATTTATGTTAAGTAAGAATGGGATTTTGTATTTTGATTCATAAACTGATCTAGTTTATGCCATTGTTTAGAAATAGCGCCTAGTGTAAGAAATGGAAACTGTATCAATGCACGCACTCCATGTAGGGATTTCCCTCCTTCTCAAGATAATTATAGTGGAGCTGGTGATGCAACTGGTGCCAATCAGCTAATCACCATACTGGGACAACTTACTCTGGTTATGAATAATAACCCTACCCGTATGGAGCACCCTGATCCGTAGCGTGGAGGATCAATGTTATATCGATTCATGAGGAAACAACCACCAACGTTCAATGGGAGTACAAATCCCTTAGTAGCTGAGCAATGGATGTTTTTGATAGAGAAAATATTTCAGGCTTTGGGGAGTAGTGAAAGGGAAAAAGTTATCATGACAGTTTACCGCCTCACTGGAGATGCTGATCAATGGTGGTCATTGATTAAATATGCGAAGGAAGATGATGAAGTATCACATATGGAATGGAGGAGTTCAAAGATATGTTTTTATAAAAATACTTTCCTCACGACCATCAACTGATATGGAAAGACAGTTTCCGAGTCTGAGACAAAAGGAAGATGAGAATGTCACAAAGAATGAGGCTAACTTTACAAGGTTAGCAAGGTATGCTGGAGATTATATACATAACCCAAGAAGTAAGATTTATTGTTTCATTGATGGGTTAAAACCATTTCTCTGTCGAGCATTAGTATCACAATCCTTCTCGTCGTACGAAGACATTGTCTCATGTGCTATCAAGACCGAAAAGGAATTATCTATGTCTTATGACTTTAAAGCGAAGCAAGAGAAGAAGAGATATGCTGATCAATCTGGGAATGAAAATAAGTAGAAGAAGGGAAATATTGAATATCCATCTTGTGGTAAATGTGGGAAGAAACACCCCGGTACTTTCTTGAAGGGAACGAGAGTCTGTTACATGTGTGGTGAAAAATGCCACCAAGCTCGTGATTGCAAAGGGAAGAAGGAAGCTACCAATGTTTAGTGCTACAATTGCAGGGATATGGGGAATTATGAAAATGAATTTCCTAAGCATCAGGGGAACTTAACTCAGAAAATTCCAAGGGATCAAAGCCAAGCTTATGCTATCACTAATGATAAGGTAGAAACTCTGAAAGACGTGGTGGCAGGTAATTTAATGGTTACCTCAAGTTTAGAAAATGCATTATTTGATTCTGGATCATCGCATTGTTTCATATCTTCCCAGTTTGCTAAGAAAATTAGATATTTCCAATTTTATTTAACAAGGGAGTTGTCAGTTAAAACTCCTAAGGGAAGTATCATTGCAACAAAGTTTTGTGAGTCAGTCCCCATTAGAGCACATAAATGTTCATTATCTGCTGATCTCATTGTCATACCTATGATTGAGTTTAATATAATCCTTGGTATGGACTGGATTTCATACTATGATGCGAAGATTTATTGTAAGAAGAAAAAGGCTACGATTCTTGATGATGATGATAAGGAACACCTTATCTTTAGAGCAGAATCGTCACCGCCTAATTCTTATCTAGATCCACCCCCAATAGCTCAACTAAATTCAATTATTGGGGAGGAAGAGAATGAAATGACTATGGGTGAGGAAAGGAAAGTTCAAATAGAGGATGTACCCATTGTTAAAGAATATGTAGATGTGTTTCCGGACACTTTACCTGGACATCCACCAGAACAAGAAGTTGATTTTTCCATTGATTTAATTCCTGGATCAAGGCCTATATCGAAGACCCCTTATAGAATGGCCACTGTAGAATTTGTCGAACTAAAGAAACAACTAGAGGAATTGAGTAATAAAGGATTTATTCACCCTAGTGTTTCTCCATGGTGAGCCCCTATTCTTTTTGTTAAAAATAAAGATTGATCCATGAGGTTATGTATCGACTATAGGGAGATCAATGCTATAACAATAAAGAACAAGTATCCCCTACCTCGCAATGATGATTTATTTGACCAACTGCAAGGAGCTCAATACTTTTCAAAGATTGAACTTCGATCTGGATACCATCAATTATGTTTGAAGAAGGAAGAAATTCTAAAGACAGCATTTCGAACCAGGTACGGGCATTACGAGTTTACTGTAATGGCTTTTGGATTGACTAATGCACCCTCTGTATTCATGGATCTGATGAATAGTGTTTTCAAGGAATATCTCGATGAATTTGTGGTGTTAATTATTGATGACATCTTGGTATACTCAAAAAGCTACGAAGATCATGAAAATCACTTGCGTATTATCTTGAAGACTCTGAGAAGACATGAATTATATGGGAAGTTTAGCAAGTGTGAATTCTGGCTTCAGGAGATTTCTTTTCTTGTCCATATTGTCTCTAAATATGGAATCTCTGTTGATCCTTCTAATACCAAGGCAAACCAAGAATGTCCAGCACCTACGAATATAACTAAGGTACGTAGTTTTAATGGTTTGGGAGGTTAT
Organism: Viscum album; assembly: GCA_963277665.1. Classification (NCBI taxonomy): domain Eukaryota; kingdom Viridiplantae; phylum Streptophyta; class Magnoliopsida; order Santalales; family Viscaceae; genus Viscum; species Viscum album. Next base: position 695,154,509 of record OY728161.1, read on the forward strand.
TATCGACGTTTCGTCCAGAATTTGTCCCGATTGGCTAACCCATTAACAAAGCTCACACGTAAAGGGGTTGAATTTGTTTGGACAAAAGCGTGTGAAGAATGTTTTGAAGAACCAAAGAGAATATTAGTCAATTCTCTTATATTGACTCTACCATCGGGGGATGATGGGTTCGTTATTTATAGTGATGCATCGAAGAAAGGACTTGGTTGTGTCCTTAAGCAGAATGATAGGGTGATTGCATATTCATCACGACAGTTGAAAATTCATGAACAAAACTATCCTACACATGATCTCAAGTTAGCAGATGTGATCTTTGCTTTGAAGATATGGAGGAACTACCTCTATGGTGAAAAATGTGAAATTTATACTGATCACAAGTGTTTGAGGTATATTTTCTCACAAATATAACTCAACATGAGGCAAAGGAGATGGCTTAAATTACTCAAGGATTATGATTGTACGATACACTACCACTCGGGGAAGGCAAACAAGGTGGCAGATGCTTTGAGAAGAAAAGACCATGGAGTTTTGAACAATATGAGAATTAAAAGGGATCCAATTTTCATGGATCTAGTGAAGATGGACATAGGAATAACCAGGGAAGGTGAAACATCAATGCTTTTTCAAATGGTTCCCAAACCATCTTTACTAGAAAGAATTAAGAGTTCTCAGACCAATGATGAAGAATTTAAAAAGAAGATTAAATCTGTGAATGATGGGAGATTGAGAGACTTTGTGTATGAAGATGGAATTTTGAAATTTGGGAAGAGGCTTTGTGTTCCCGATATACCTGATCTAAAAAGGGAATTGCTGGATGATGCTCATAGTTCCAATTTCTCTATACACTCTTGGAGCACCAAAATGTATAGAGATTTGAAGGAACATTTCTGGTGAGACAAAATGATGAGGGAGATTGCCGATTTTGTGTCAAGATGTATGGTTTGTCAACAAGTTAAAGATGGAAAGCAATAGCCTGGTGGAGTATTGCAACCTCTTCCCATACCTGAGTGGAAATGGGACAATATTACGATGGAATTTGTCATGGAACTACCAAAGACACCTAGAAGGAACGATGTAATATGGGATATTGTTGATCGTCTTACCAAGTCAGCACATTTTCTTGCTATAAGAGAAGATCTACCACTAGAACAACTAGCAAGACTATATATTAATGAAGATGTGAGACTTCATAGAGTACCCCTATCGATTGTTTCTGATCGTGATCCCCGTTTTACTTCAAGATTATGGAAGAGTCTTCAGAAATCCCTAGATACTGAACTTCATTTGAGCACTGCCTACCACCCTCAGACAGAAGGACAATCAGAACTGACTATTCAAACCCTAGAAGACATGTTGGGATCTTTCTCACTTTACTTTCAGGGTATTTCGGATCAATATTTACCTTTGGTAGAATTTTCCTATAAAAATAGCTTCCATCCAAGTATTCAGATGGCACCATATGAAGCGTTATACGGAAAGAGATGTCGCACACCAACCTGTTGGGATGACGTGGGTGAAATAAAACTTGTAGGTCCAGAACTGGTGGAGGAAACAATGGAAAAGGTGAAGGTAATCCAAAATCACAACAAAGCAGCTCAAAGTAGGCAGAAGAGCTATGCCAATAATCGAAAGAAGGATTTGGAATTTCAAGTCAGTGATCATGTTTTCATGAAGGTATCTCCATGGAAGGGAGTCATACGTTTTGGTAAGAAAGGTAAATTGAGTCCTAGGTACATCGGACCTTTCGAAATTCTAGAACGAATTGGGGTTGTAGCTTACCAATTGGAAATGCCGCCAAGTCTCTCCAAAGTTCACCATGTGTTCCACGTATCTCTATTGAGGAAATACATGCCTGACCCAATGCATGTACTCACCTACGAGGAATTAGAACTGGAACCCGATCTATCATATTGTGAAGGGCCCATCAGAATTCTTGATACGAGAGAACAAGTGCTGAGAAACTGGACGACGCGTCTGGTAAAAGTTTTGTGGAGAAACCATAAGATGGAAGAGGCAACGTGGGAACCCGAGGAACTTATGATGAAGAACCACCCGAGTCTTTTCATGTGATAATATTATAGAAATTTCGAGGATGAAATTATTTGAAGGAGGGGTAATGTAACCCCCCAAGCTTCTACGGTATGCTTCTCTTTGAATAATGTGATAGCGCGTGTTGTATGCAACACCGAGTTCTAATAGTCCACAACCAATCAAACTACCCGTTATGAATAGTAATACCTACTTTTTGAAATTATATATATTTTATATTTCAAAATGGACTTCATTTTTGGATTTGGAATATCAAATTTAGCCTAGGGTGAAATTTTGGAACTTTTCAGATAACACGTATATTTTGATGAATAGTGAAAAATACTTAAAAACAACATTTTTAATAAAAATAATTTATAGTGATAAATTATATTATTGAGTGGTTTTAAAGTATAATTATAATATATTTTTACTATTTTATCCAATGGTGTTCATTAGAATTAATTTCACTTTGATATTGGACCGAAACAATTGTCAATCTTTTGGTATATATTGTTTCTTAAAAACACGCTTTTTGTTATGACAACGGGAATTAATTTTAAATTAATTTCTGCCACTTCTGTGTTTTGAATTTGGAAATATGGATTCCATATTTGGAATCAGGATGTTCAAGTTGTGCAAATAGGTTACTTTTATATTTATACATTTTGAATAATTATTTCGGTAAATATTTTATTTACCATGGTTAAAGGATAAATCCGGTAAATAAGGGTTAAAAATAATATTATAATAATAAAACATTACCCTAAAACGTGTCCTAACCTTATTGGTTGATAAATTTTCGACCATGGGCATATTTGGGTCGATTTTGGGACCCCTGGTGCCACTTGTAAGTGATAGGGACACTTTATTTTAATTAAGTTAAAATGAATACAAAAATGACACAAGCATATATCTTTTAGAAAAACATTTTTTATATAGGGTTATATATGTTGGATTTTCGACTATAAATATTCATTATAAATATACAAAGATTTATTACCTAATTATATTTTATTTATAATTTTTAAACATTAAATAATTTAATTTATTTATGACACACTGATGACGCAGTAATTACCATAATAGTGAAAAATTAAATTAATTGATATTATAAATACAGAAATAAATATAATTTGAGAATTTTAATGAATTAAAATAATTTTCTAGGATAATTTGACATATTAGGATTTATTTAATTGACTTTTTTAGAATTAATCATTCTATTATATCTTTCACAAAAATCAACTATTGAATAGTGTCAAAATTGACATAAAAGAGTTTTTTAAACAAATATTATATTATTAATTGATATTAAATTCCTAAAAATCTAAGGATCGGCCAATATACTTATACCATTATAGGTGTATCATAAATGGACCACTTAGGGGTCTCTTGGATGTATATAGTAATTTTATTAACTATATAATATAAAAATACAAAGTGACATGGTAAATGTCAAACTAATTAACTAAGAGTTAAAACTAAAAGATAAGGTTAATATAGTAACCCAAACCTGTCTAAATTCTATTGGTTGAATGGTTTTCGACCTATCCCCACCTTAACCTATGAATAATCAACTTTTGAGACATTATAAACCGAATATGAATTTATTATAAATTAATATTTCTAGCTTTTCCAAAGGTGCCCCTCACCCCTCTTATAAAAGGGCACTCCCCCTTCTCATTACTTCACACCTTCAAAGCCTTTTGGTTCGTCCACAATCTTCCCAAATACTCTCTCAACATATCTCACTACAACATAGAGGACATAGTTTGATTAGAAATCCAACCTATGGAGCCCTTTTGATCAAATCAAAATGAAAAACCCGAAGAAGAGGTAATGTTTTCACCACCCTTTTTCAAATTCATTTCTTCTTCCACTTCTTCTTTATTTGTTATTACCATTATAAAATAACAACTCCAGTATCTTATATATACTGTGATTTTATTATAAATATGGTACAACCATATTAAGTATTCTATCCACCCTTTGAATAACATGTCACCATACGTGCGTACGTACGGCTTACCGTCTCCACGTCGTGGTGTAATTGTTATTCAATATATTATTATTTGGATGGGTATAATAATGATGTGTAACTCATGTAAATAATAAATATAACATGATAATGATTCTTTATATATGATATACTATCCAATTATATATTATTTTAATATCAAAATAATGATATTGTCGCTCGTGCGTACGTACGGACTACCGTCTCCATGAACGCGATGAGATTCATTCTCCATCATATCCATTCAAGTATAATTATCATTTGATGATTTAAAAATAATGTTTAAGGACTTGATATCATTCTGAATATGAATAAGATACAACCTATCCATTAAAAACATGGCTTAGAATACAAAACATATAAAAGAAAATGAGTAAGTTAACACCCGAAACGACGATAATAATAAGATAATATTGACAAAGCAAGGTTAAAAGATCATATATGATATCATATTAATATATATGATTCTTGAATAATTTAATAAAAATTATTTCACCATTATACAGGAGGTTACCCTACCCTCAACCAAGGAAAAGTATAAGGTAAGGGTTATTTCACAATCTCTTCATTATCCGAGGTTGTTTATACATAATAATCTACTGGGATCTCTTTATCATCAACATCCATGTTTCTTAAAAATGTATTTCAAAACCTTTTTACTATTTACAAGAATATGGGTTAAAGTCATTTATACCCTTGTTTGACTTTTTATAAGTGGTTTATAATGGAATATTTCTGTCGTTTTCCAAAAAAGGTGCTTTTAACCTTTTTGACAGAATTAAGGTAAGAATGTTTTTTTTAACTTATACGGCGGGTGCGGCCATTTTCTGCCATTATAAAATCGTCGAAGCTTCCCTTACAAGCTTATAATAATATTTTCAAAGAAAATGTTTTATTTTATAAATATATGACGCTTAAATGATTTCAAAATAGAAAGAGATATTTCTCTAAAAAGAGTTTTGATTTCATCTATGTCAATATCATTTGATGGATTTTCTGCTTATTTGAAGTTGATTTATTATGATACAAAACTTCTATATTGTATTGAAGGTTTAGTGATATGTTTGACTATGGATGTGCTATTTTTATAGAATTCATGGTTTATGGTGAAATTATTGACATTTCTAATGCTAGTTTTAATACGAATGTGTATGTTATGTTTAAACCATTTCATATGGGAATGCATTAGACTTAATATGTGACGGGTGGAGCCCGCTATAGCTCCTCGATGCATCAGTAGGTCTCATGAGACAAACTAGTGTCTTGGCAAAAGGCCTTGACAGAATCTTATTTGTAGTCTTGGCACGAGGCCTTGGCTATGTGGTTATGATAGTCTGGCATTATACATTCCAACATTATGAAAGTGGTAATTGATATTGCATGTGATTATTTGATTAGAAGAATATCCATGTGAATAAGTAAATGGAATTATTTCATTTTATTTATTCCATACTATGTTGAAGTTAAAGTTTAAAAGGATTTTTTTAACTTATACATTTCCTTAAATGTTTATTCTTATTTATGAAAGTTTCCGCTATATTGTTATCCTTACTGGGCATTTGAGCTCACCCCTTTTCTATGTTTTATTTTTCCCAGGATGTGAAGAAGTAATTTATGAATGACCTGCAGGGATAGTATGTAGGGATATGAGTGTGGGATATGGAGACTATGTTGATGTAGTAGTTTTTCACTTTATGATGTAATGTACAACTTTATGAATATATCTAATGTTTCCAAGGCTACTAAACCAATCGGTCTTTCGAGATTTGACCTTTCTTGTGATCATGCCAATGTTATGTAATAATGCACCGACTCTAGGTAACTGGGGTCGGGGCAATACATTCTATATCACAGTAAATGATCCTATAGATACATAAAATTTTCATATAGAACATGACATATAAGAGTTAGGTTGGAACATAGTAATGTTCCATCATCCCATACCTGTGCACATTATAATGTATAAGGGGTGTGCCCAAGTACACATGGTGTCTGAGGCTGTTATGATTCTCATTCTGGTAATCCTAATACTCCCTGAACATTTCAGCTAATTACCAAATGACACATAGTCTCGCAACATAGTGTTTAATATTTAACTATACATATAAACCCTATCCACTATGTAGAGGTGTTTTAATGGAACATGTTCTTCCAAAAAACATTCAATGTATATCATGATTTCATATAAATTCTAAAATATTCATGAATCGTCATCCACATCTCCATCACCTTTGGAAATGTCATGATACATAGACATAATTTCCAAAATCACATTTACCATGAACACATCATTACTGGTATATGTTGTAGTTGAGTAAAATTGTGTTGGGAGTGGGGGATGGGTAATTCCCTTTAAAAATTATAAAGGAAACAATCCATGTTAAACTAACTTTTCAATAATATCATTAAGAAAAGAAAGGAATCAATGATAAAAGTATAAAACACTAATAATTAATGTAGAATAATAAAAAATAATTTAAATGTATTAAATTATAATAACATAAAAATGATTAATTTATTAGTGGATGTAATAATATTTTTTAATAAATGATTGAAATAAATAGATAAGAAATGGAAATTTTAGAAATCAAATGCATAAGGATATTTGGAAAGGATGTTTTAAAATATCTCTAAAATACACCTTATGAAGAAGACTGCAATCAATTGGTGATTAAACACCTCAGTCCATTAACAATAACAATACCAAAGCATCATGAAAATACATTCTTTTTTAAATTATTGTTAAAAAAATTGGAAATATAATCAATTCTAGAAATTTTATTGGAAATCTATAAAATTAAATAATATTAGTCCCTTACCTTATTAACAATATTTCATGAAAAACATGGTCACTGAAGTTAGTGGAATTTTTCACCAAATATAGTTTAAATTGGTGGAAGATGATGATTTATGAGCTGAAATCAATATTTATATCCGTCTTTATTCCCTAAGAGAATATGATAAAACATACAGATAGAATGGTAATATAATGAATGTTGAAAAATATTAATATTTGGAACATTCCCATGATATGTAATGAATATTTTATTTATAATGATATTTGATAGAAATTAAGGAGCATAGAGTGTTGCCTTGGGAGATTGGACGAGAATGTGAGTTTACAAGGACACTATGGTCACTTATTATTAGATTTAAACCTTTGGTGTTAATCTATAATTCACGATGAGAAATTATGTAAATTAATTGTAGTTTATTTTTTCATTCAATAATATAAAATAAATTCATAGAGTTTCATGGCCAATTCCACCTGGTAGACGGTGGGGTTGTTAGAACATGGTTTTTTCTGTATGCAACCACCAGATAGCCAGTGATCCTCCATTAATTAGAAATTGGTCTCCTAGAGTCTTCATGTACACTTTATATCAATAATAGTTTCTTATTCTCCACTAATTGGTGTTGGATTGGATAAATCTAGATGAGGATGATCTTAGGCATGCCACCAATTGTTCGTTGCTACCTATTTCCTTTGACTTTATGAAGCATCTTCTCTAATTTTATCAATGCGACTCCATAATTATTGTAGAAATATTTTATGGATTCATTATATCAATTAAATTTTCATTCATTGATCTTTTAAAGGGTTATTAGGTGATTTCATCAAGATAGTTGTACATAACATAAAATAAAATATTAATCAAATGAATGTTGTTTGTAATCATTAAAATCAATGAATTGTGAAAATCTCATAAATATAATAATTTTTTATTATCATAAATATTTGAATAAAAATTTATATAAAATAGGAATATAAAACTATAAAGATAAATAATTACCTTGATATTGGTATTTTATCATCCTTTTCTACACAATGAAAAATTCTTCCCAATTTAATATAATATTTTTATAAAATATAACACTTCTCAACATGAAATTAATTATCTCTATATTTGAGGGAATGAATAAAATTAATCCCCTATTTTGATTATCAAAAAATAGTTAAAATGTAACACCAAAAGACATTACAATATTTTTTATTTTACAATAAAATTATTTTTTTCTATCATTATTTTTACGCAAAACCATGTTATTCTTATGTTACACACGATAAAGAGTTAGCTTGTGTTATACGCACAACCATGTTTTACCTTCTTCTAACGACGCACCTATTATAAAACAAAATTTTGAAAAATTAAAAAAATTTCATTTTCAAAATAAACATTTTTATTGAATTATAAATTTCAAAATTATGTTATGGTGAATGAATGGTGTTTTTTATGAGAAGTTTCGTATTTTGATTAATAGTTATAAACTGCATATTAGTTCAAAATTGTACGTCCTTATAATTTATTTATAAATTTATATTAATAATTTTTATTGGTTTTAATTTATAATTAAATATAATAAATATCAGTTAAAAAATTAGGTCCTTGAAAAAATTTTCACATTAAATATATATATAAAAACATAGAAAACTTTTAAAAAAATTTACATTTAAAACATGTTTTTTCGTCTCATCTATGGGATGAATGTTAAATTAATTGATGCCACTTATGTGATAGAAATTTAGAAAAATGGATTCGATTTTAAAAATTAGAATAATTTATAATGCGGAATAATGTAAAATAAGTTTCTTCTAAAAATATAAGTTAATGTAATTAAAATTAATTAAAGTGTTTATGGTAAAAATGTGGTTACTTAGTGGTTAAAATGACCTAAACCCATGTCTAAAACCATTTTATTCCAATAGATATAACGTATCCGATTTGGATTTAAATTTATGAGTTATTGGGACACATGATCATGAATGTGGCCAATACAATATGTTATGTAAAAAAAGTAACCATCCTTAACTTTTACATTTATAAAGATCTATAGTGTGGAAGAACCAATAGAGTTTTGGATTTAAAAATTAGTTTCGATGGTAAATAAGATATTCTTCAAGATAATTTAACTATATTTTTTAATGATTAATTAGTTACATTAAATGCTTAAAAATACTAGTTTATTGATTATTTAGTTAATAATAAAATTAAATAGATGATTCAAAAAACCATAAAAGGTTAGTGAATTTATTTAATAATTGTGTTTCATTGTTTTTGTAGAAGAATATTTCATGTCAGATAACTTTTAAATAAATAAAGCTTAATTCCATCACTTTTTTTCTAGGTTTTTTTTAATTATACTATTTTCTCTCACGGTTATGATTTCAATCAATCAAGAGTGGGAGTTATCATTCAATGGGGAGGTCATCGAAGACATAATATAAGGATCCCAATATGAGGATTGTTCCATACAAAATACTTCTATGAGAATAATGTAATTAATGGAAGAACAAAAGGGATCATAATCTATGCATAATCCTTCCTTTATGATTTTCATTAGAGTAAAATATGGGAAATGATTAGTTGATTTAGATCTGATTGCTTTGCAGTAAAGGATTGTTATGTGAAAATTTTCCCTTCTTTGGAAAATGATTTATTACAAAGGGGAAAAACCTTTGTCTTTCACTAATATTATGACATGAATGTCACATATAAATGGATTTGGTGATTTGAAATTAATTCCAATTGGGAAAGATTACTTCTATATTATCCATTGTAGTTAGGATAAAATGGGTGTTTCTTGGAATTTGGAAATTTGTATCTAAATCCATGACTGATAAGGATTTTAGATTGAGGTATTATTTTAAAACCATTCTTGGAGAAAAAAATTTCATCTAAAATTTGGATTCTACTTCATGGATTTTGTTGGGATTTCTTAAATTTGAAAATATTGATTGAAATTCCCTCATGCATTGGCCCTCCACTCAAATTAGACTAGTGCACACTAAATAGAGATCTTGGAATGTATGCTACGATTCAAGTGGAGAGATATTTTGACTCCAAAATTTCGAGATGATTTATTTCTAACAATTTCAATGTGGAGGAAAATATAATGTATGAATATAAACCACCTTTTTGTGATGTTAGTAAAATGGTTGGGAATTCCTTTTCAAATTGTAGGGTTGTCAGAAAGTTCACACAACATCCATCAGACCCTAATTATTTTAAAGAAGTTTTCAAACACATAAAAATAAAATCAATTACCTTTGTGTAGGGAGAACCATCCAAGATAAAGGAGGAGCACATATGGGTTAAAAATATAGTTCCTCCTACAACCTCTAAAGAAAAGAATTTCATGGGTAAACATTGTTGAATATGAAGGGAAACATGATGAAGTTGAATTATTTTTTTCTGAGTTATCAAATTATTTATTAAAACATATCAACTATATGAAGTATAACACTAAAAATGATGAAATTTTTATTAATGAGAACAATTAATTGTAAAACCTTCTAAAAGACATATACATGGTAATGCTAAATCTTTAACTCCTTCTAAAGGTGAGGCTATTGACCCCCCAATGGATTGACTCACTTATTTCTTGATGTTCTATTTCTACATTAGGAATACAAGTTGAGTTGAAAATTGTTCATTTCAGACAATGAAATAAGAATGGAGTTGAGACATTTTATCCTGCTATTTCCTTGGAAATTAGTGCTTTTTAGAATTTCTCTCCCACTAATACTAATTCCTACCTAAAAATAACAGTACATATAGTTAATTCTCATAGTTCAAGATGAATGGAAACTAGATCAAAACATCATAGAACTCACTCTTATTAAAAATAAACTCATGAAAAAAAATCCTACTCCAATCCATATGGACTCTCTAGAAAACGAAAATACTAAGGGAAGGCACACCAGACATTCCACTAGAAAAAAATTATGGGGGAACAAAAAAAGGGCGATCAATGCCCTACCACGTGTATAAATGAATATCTTCTTTTGGAATTATCATGGAGTAGATATCAAAGATATTTTCACTACCTTATATAATATTATTAATGTTCATTAGCCCATATTTAGGGGCATTTCCAAGCTAAAAATGTCTTATGATCCTAGTTTTGAAAGTTAGAAAAATAAAGTTTATGATTTCATTGGAATCTCTCACATTCTTTGTTCCATTGACTCCCTATGGGGTTTACCCATGATTATATCATTCTTGTCTATTCCTTCGATATTAAATAACAAATTATTAGTTGTGAGGCTGACATTGAAAAATTAATTTTTTTTTTCACATCTGTCTATGCGAAAAAAACAACTATCGAGAAAGAAGGATCCACTGGAAGAATATAGAGTCCATTAATCATAGTATTCATGATCCTTGTATTATGCATGATGATTCCAATGACATTATCAAAACAAGTAAAACATTGGTCAATGTTCATTATACTCTCCCATAAATAGTATATAAATCATTCATATATGGAAAACCTTTGATGTAGATCAATCTCTTTGGAGCCATGTATACATGGTAAAGACGACATAGAAATACAATTGTTGCTAGAAAATTTGATAGATCCCTCTTTAATTAGCGGCCCCTCCAATATTTGGAATCTATCACCAACACTACCTTATCAAGAAGCTAATTAGATAATCATCCAATCTTGATCATCCTTATCACTAGAGCTTCTAATCCAACATTTACTTTCTGATTTAATAGACCATTGACCAGGCATGCTGATTTCGGCACACTGGTGGATGCCACATAGAACTCAATTCACATTGGGAATGATGCTTTTCCTTACCGCAAAAATCATCACCTCATAAAACAAATTGTCAAGGGTTGGTGCCAAATTAATTATATTAAAATGGAATGTGATCATACCACTCGTCAGGGTAGGCTCAATTAGATTCATTCTAAGATCATGAACTCAGAGATTGAATTGAATGTTCATCACATCAAAGGCTGAATACTCTCACCTGGCATGAGGAAAATATTCAAGAGGAAAAATTATAATTTAAAATGATTTAGTTGGAGGATTGGAATTCTAATTTTTATAATTCCTTAAAATGAACAAGGAATGCTTGTCAGCCTCTTTACATTCACAATAATGCAGAAAAACAAATTGGCAATGAAGAAACTATTACTGATCATATTATTACCTATTACACTAACTGTTTTAATGGACGTACAATATAAAATGATCTAAATGAATGTATTATTCCTAAAATGGTTAGTGATGATGACTATGGTAGACTTACTAGAATTCTGGTAGACTACAAGATCTGAGATGCATTATTTAGCTTGAAGCATGATAGTGCACCTGCGCCCAAAGGATACCCTAAAGATTTTTATTAAAAACAATATGATGTTCTTCATGATGAAATATGCAGAATGGTTAGAACATTTTTTACATAGATGTTTTATCACATTAGATTAATTATCAATTTATCAGTCTTATTCCCAAAGTGTAAAATTATTTTTAGCATCAACTTTTCTGCTTTACCACCCATATCAACACTAGTTATAAAATCATCACCATGATTTTAGAAAATCATATCATGGATATAGCATGTATAATTGTTTCTTGACATCAATTTCGTTTCATTAAATGAATATAGATACAAGAATACATATGCATAGCCTCTAAATGTGTTAAAATAATTATTAATACTACCATAGGGGGATATATGTCCCTCAATCATGATATCATAATGTCATTCGACACAATGGAATTGCACTTTATAAACAATGTTTTTCTTAATTTTTCAATCAAGGATAGTTTTTTGAATTAAGTTAATGTTATTTCTGAGTCTTCGAACATCTCGGTGTTGGTGAATGTTAATGCAAAAGGATATATTAATTTCTCCAAAGGTGTTAGGTAAGGTGGCCCCCTATATGTTATTTTTTCTCCATTGCTGAGGATTATTTAAGAAGAACTATCATGTTTATTAAGGTGTTGGGCATGCTTTCCCCTATTCATTTTACAAAGAATATTGAAGCTCCAAATAACCATCATCAGACAAATGATTTGATCATACATCTCCAAGGAGGATAAATAAATATCTATAATCTAATGTTGGCTCTCTCTCATTGTAATGATGTTTTAGGGAAGTGTATTAGTAGTAATAAATCAGTTATTTTTTTGGGAACAGAATTAATCCAAATAGAAGATCTCAACAACTAGAGGATCTCAGAATTAATGAAGGATCCATTTGCATGAAATATATTGGATTCTGTCTTTTTCTGGGAAGAAATAAATCCATAACCATTATAAAAACGTTTTATCAAATAAACATATTTTTTCAGGAGAGGGGAAATCTATATATTATGATGGTAGGATATGTATAGTCGAACATATCATTGTCTCAATGATTTTTTCACACATTTATGGTGTACAAAAATCCTTTACCTCTTATCAAACATTTTAATGTTTTCATTAAGAACTTTACATGGAGTGGCAGAATGAATGATAGAAAATTATTCAAACTCTCATGAAATACTTTCTCCAGACCCCATTTACAAGGGTGGTATGGTAATTAAAAATATCATATTATTTAATAAGGCATTGTCGGCCATGTTTACTAGGAAACTAATCTATAGTGAATCAGTATACTTGGGGGTTTTTTAGAGATATATTACATTGTAAATTGAAAATCGGAAGTGTCTTTTATATGGGATCTTAAATTTGTCTAGTAATCAAAGCATCTTTATTTAACCTCTTGAAAAACACATGGTGTATTTATCTCGGGGATTCTTATAATAACTTGTGTATTGATAATTAGAAATCCACTACCCTTATTAACTAACTTGATATATTTCATCTTCCTCCTTATACTAGTGTCTCAATACATGACTTTCTAAACTCTAGAAACACATAATTTAATGATGACATCCCAAGCCATCTTAACAAATTTCTATTTTCACCTCATAAGGATACTCTCCTTTGGGTACTGGAATGATATGGAATCCTTGATTCTAAAATCTTCTATATCACCTGTTTTAATTCAAAGGTAGACTCTCCTGGATCATGCGCATTAATAATCCATGGATCAGTACGTCTAGACTGGCCCTCATTTCGAGGATTTCTCATAAAAAAACTCCATACTAATGATTACATACAAACTTGTGTAATTTCATTGTATTCTATGTGTAGGTTCTACAATCAGAACATGGAATATATCATAAATTTTTATTGTCTTGTGCCACTTCCTCATCTTTATATGAGAAAATCCAAGCCATTTTTAATATTACACTTCCTACAATTACCAAAGTTTCATACTTTCTCCAATTTTGTACCATGATTAAGGCTTCCCCTCATGTTAAGAATTTATTGTTTTTGTTTTTATTTTGAATTTTTTCACATTATTTGGATAAATAAGAATGAAATTAACCATGGATAAAAGGAAATTTATATCCATCTATATTTGGTTTGCCTCTTCTCTATTGTTAAGGGAGTTGCTATTATCCAGACTGGACATTGTAATGAACCATGATTTTGTGAACCTCAAAAAATAGGGATTTCGGACATATACATGAAATGATTGGTCAGGGTGGAATTATTTTGGTAGCCCCCTCTATAAGGATAAATCAATGATTAATGTTAATGGGGCTTCGAACAGATGTCCTGGACCGGCTGGATGTTGTGCAGTTTTTAGAGATCCCAACCATAAGATCATTGGTTCTTTGTTTGGAATGTGTGTCAATTACCCGTCTTTATATACTGAAATTTTCAACATGATCATTGATATCTATTATTCTAAAATCAAGCTTTGGGATAATTTTTGTACTGAAAAATACTCTACTATGATCGTGCATACGATCTGGAATAGTGTGACTCACTTATCATGGAAACTCAATGATAGATGGATGCATTATCTAACAACTCTTGAAGAGCTCAAAATTATTGTCACACATGAGTATCGATAATCTAACTCAGTAGGGAATGGACTCTCAAAAAAAAAAAGAATCATTAATTCCCTCACATTTATTGATTAATTTCCTTTAGATTTAAATTTTCTCTACGAGAATGATTGTAACAAAATATCTACTTTTCAACTTCTGTTACATTCTTTGATTTAAGTAAAGATTTATTGGACCTTAGAGGTCATGCAATCCTCCATAAAAAAAATTTTATATGGTTTTTTATAACAAACATATTGACAAATAGATAGTAAAACCATTATTTTCATGATCTTGGTTAAAAAATTATTTTTGCGTGCTATATGCACCAATTTTAAAATTAATTTCCAACACAATTGGGGTTTTTATTATTTCAATTATACATTATATTTATAATTTAGTGGGACAATATTTTATAATAAATTTCAACAAAATTTAGTATTAATTTTAAAATTACATAGGTTTGATATACAGTTACCTAAATAAAAAACCAAAATGAAAAATATAAGGAAACCTAAAGACCAAGGAACAAAATTATAAAAAAAGCACTTATTTTTGTCTGGTGGATATTTTAGATAACAATATTTCTTTTTAATCACTTTTTTTATTTTATAATCTCATGATTTAAGATATACCTACCAAAAATGTTTACATTTTGGTATTTAAAAGAATACACATCCCCCTCCATTATAAAGATGCATCCACATTTTCCATTTCTCACACCTCTCAATACACATTGGATTATCTAATCATGGAAAAAATATATTCCAAGACCCCTTCTATAAAACTATAATACTCACTTTTGGAATAAATCAATCTAAGAATCCCTTTGGTTCAAACTAAATGAAGTTACCTTAATAGAGGAAATGTTCATCAAATGTGCATTTATATTTTATTTCATTCTCCACCAATTAAACACTACTTATTAAATTCAAAGATAATAACATCAGTAAACTAAATATAATGAAATATTTTAATTTTAATAGTTCTAACTACACATATATATCATTTCATAAAATGGGTAATGAGCTTTCCATTCATGTATGGGAACCTTTACCTCAAAAAACAATGTCCTTTGTTTTTTATTTACCACAACTTTTGGTAGGGAATTTTCATAAAAACAATTATACATGATATTTATGATATTTATTACGTATTTATGATTATTTAATTTCTATATATCACATACCTTTATGCATTCAAATTTTTGTCAATACTAATACTTCATTTGTGGATTTGTGAACAACCGCCTCCCCAAAATAATGTGATACGTTGACACATTACATGGAATGTATTAAAGATTGTTTTTATTTAAATTTTGTGAAATAAATGAAATATTTAAGGTATTCATGAAATAAATAACTTTCTTGGAATTTAATATATCATTTTTTATATTACACTATTTCTAAACTAAAAAAGAGATAACATTGTTAGTGGAACCGTGGATTATTCTCTTCTCGATGCCACATGATTAATTTTACATCACAAGAAATATATATATATATAAGTATATATGAAAAAATAAAATTGTATTTAGGAAATAATTAACATTATAGAATGATATAATGTTACCTACCTTCTTTCTATAACAATCATTGGAAAATGGGTATGTTACTCATGTGTACGTACGACCTTCTATCTCCTTGACTGTAATGTTGTTTAATTTTTCATTTCCATATTTCAAAATTGGTATTAAAAGTATAAATTATGTATAAATGTGATAATTAGTTAATGATTATTATTATGTAGATGTTTCTATAATTCCCTCTCTGAACATAGCCAATCTACAAAATTCAATTCTAACATATGAACTAGACATTGTCAAAACAGCAAACATAAACATAATTGTTTGTGTAGTTTTACAAAAAAAATTAATAAGTAACAAAAAATTAATAATAAAATTTAAAATATTCTGAATAATTTAAATAATTATCAACAGTGTATTATTAAATAATATATTAAAACATGTGACAAGTCGGACTCAAAGTAAGGGATTTTCTTCTCACTTTTACATTTGTGATATAAATGCCATATTCACCACTTAATTATTTTTTTGTGTTGTATATACTACACCTTTTATATATTATATCATAAATCCTTTTATATTGATGTTATTTAAGGTTTTAAATAAATTTTATATCATCCAAGGGGTTTTAACGTGAGAATTAACATGTGGTAAATGTTATATTTTAAATCTCACATTTCTAATTATAAAAATTCTCTTCAAATAATCACTACCTTCTGATAATTTTTATTTTACCTTAAATTTATCTTCAAAATCCATTTTCTCAGGAAATTGATATTATTATTTTTTAAATATTTTTCTATTTTCTTACATATGGCGTTCAATTTAAGAGGCTTTTGATTGAATGGGGAAATATTGATATATCCATAACTTTTATTCAATATAGATACTTCATAAGGAATGATGTTTGTAAATTAAATTTGTTATTATTTATATGAAAAATTATTTGTAAATTCACTTAATGGGTTGGGGACTAGTTATTTAGATACCCTCAATGCATCTATAGTCTCATCAGATGAATAAGTTGTCCAAATAGAAATTGTTTAAACAATATAGTGAACAAACCATGATGGTAAATGTATCATGTTAATGAGAAGAATTATATCTAATAATTTAGAATTACCTAATTGATTATTCAGGTTTTTATTGTCTATGGTATTTTCCCAATTAATCAATCTGTGGATGAATTTCATTCTCCATTTATTGATTATATGGAACTTGTTTTTAGTACTTTACATTTTCATATTGACTATATATTATCCAGTTGTTTAACTAAAAAGTGTGTTTATTTAATTGCATGTAAATATTATTTATTATTCTTTATTTATGAATTATCTTTTGTACTCGTACCATTACTATGCATTTGCGCCCACCCTTATTTTGTATTCATTTTATAAGATATGAATATTTGTTCTTGGAATGATTTTCTAGGATGAGGTTTTTTTATCTATTATGATATTATATAAATGTAATATGGGTATCATATAAGTAATATAGATTTTCAAAATATTTAAACTATTTGGTCATTTCATATTATTTTCCTTATAATCATTCGAATTTAATAAACTAATTACTCGTCTTTGGGATTCATGGTTGTGGTGTTACAGTTGGTAACAATGTAATTTTATAAGCATACTTGGAAACTATATTTAGAAATTTTATATTATGGAATATATAACCTATATAGAATTTGATTATAAGTAATAATAACATCCCAAAGAAACCATGTCTACGATTATGATATCAGATACTCAATTTTTTTGTTTATTTTATGTATTTTTTTAGTATTTGGATTCTAAATTATGATTAAAAAAGTTTTGATCTATCCTAGAGCATGTCGTCATTTATAAATGGTACCTGGTAGATGGAATGTGACCCCCCACAAATGTACATGATCCAAATAGAAATAAAGATCATATATTGTATGTATTTAAGATAAAAATTAAAATGGAATTAGTCTCCTATGAATAATCATAATATGAGGACCTAATATCATTTCCTAACGAGACATAGAAACAATAATATAATTATTATTATTGAAGGGGGAATCATGAGAACAATAGGACAACTTTGAAAAAGATGGATAAAGGTAATAAGGGAAAGAAATATTTTCCCACATGTGATAATTCTGTAAATAAACACCGTAGTACATGATTAAGAGGAATGAGATATATCTAAAACTGTGGATAATAATGCCATATGCTTTTTATTTCATGAGTAAAAAAATGTTTTCCAATGAAAAATGCTTCGACTATTAGGTGATATGAAACTACATAAATAAATATCTCAAGTGACCGAGGAATATACCCCAAAAGATGTTGATGGATCATTGTCACTGTTTTTCTACTATAATATATGAAGTGTTATGATTTATATGCATATGTCTTCTTTCGTGAATTCCTTTAATTGAGTTTTTTATCTGGAAGTTACTAGTCTTGAGAATTATAAAATATATAAGGATTTTACTATAGTAATTTTTGATGAAGGATTTAGAAGTGTGTGTTGATCAAAAATGATAACTAATAAATATGATTCCATGGAAGTTTAACATTTTTTTACAACATGGTTTATGATATATTTGAAAGAGTTTACAACACATTTAGATTTAATAAATATATCCAAAAACATGTGTTTCACTTAAAGAATAAGGTAGAATTTGTGTCTCCGGAACATTTTTTTTATAATTAATGTTATTATCATGATTCATGATAATGAATGATGAAAGTATTCACATGTTTGGAATGAGGAAATTTAGAGATTCACCATGTCGATTAATGGATAATGATATGTTCATTTTGGAAATATAATGACCTTTTTTGTAACACACAAATTTTTTCTGAACTTTTTTTGAATAAATTAGTTTTCACTAGTGTCTTATATTTCACCAAGTGAAGCATTACTTTCACAATACATCAACATGTATTGTGTGATTTGAAACACTAATTTGGATTTCACTACACATAACATTGACTTGGCGTACGTTACACACAACACTGAGTATCTACGAAACATCATTTTATTGTTAAAATTATTTAAATTAGATATTTATAACATAGATGTTAAAATTAGTAATATGAATAGTAATAAATAATTTTAAATATTTATTTTTGAAATTATTTATATAAATAAAACATATTGATAATGATAAATATAATTTATTGTAAATTAATTATATCTTTAAAAAATACTATTTTCTTAAATGAACAACTATTCATGTCCTTCTGTGTAAATAATAAAATCAATTTTAGACTCTTTTTAATTTAATTAAATATAATAATGTTCATTTTTGATTTTAGAATGTCTATATTATCTTAGGATGAATTTTAGGGACTTTTCTGAGTAACATTATTATTGCAGGACTAATGAAAAATATTGATTTTGATTTCAAAATTATTTTTTAATCTAATTTATTTATATAGTTAATAAATTTATCATGTTTTTAAAGTTTAATTAGATAAAATATACATCAATTAATGAAATTTATTCCATTTTAACAATGTTTAAAATGAAATTTATTTTAAAAACGCATCAAACCTTTGATCATTTTTATTTTAATAACCTATAGTGTTGTCCCGTCTGTGTGAATAGATTTAAATTAATATATAACAATTATATTATTCTAATATGGAAAAAATATTATATATTTGTAATCATAATAATTTTATAATTTGTATAAATATAAACTTAGTTTTTAACCAAAAAATATCAGTGAATGATTTTAAAATTAATTACAATGATTAACGTCAAATTTAGCATAATTTTTGACTAAGTCTATATCTTACGGTCCAAATAACATATAAATTTTTAAAAATTCAGTCACATGTACATATAGAGACCCTATACTATGTTGGATATTATTTTAATAATAATTGTATCTATATTAAAAGGTAAAAACATGTGTATAATGAACTTTTTAAAAAATTACATGATATCCACTCCTTCAATAAAAAAATATACCCACCCTCTCAATTCCTCACACCTCTCAAATAATTTTTTAGAAATAATATGCTATAAAATATTCTCAGAATGTTCTTACATTACTCTTTTAATCCTATATTTTTTATGAAATCAATCCAAGGAATATCTTTGGTGAAAACCAAAAGAAGTTACCCAAAGAAAAGGTAACATTCTTATTTAAGCTCCTTTCTTTTAATTTCTTACTCCACCAACTAAACTATCCTTATTCAATTCTTATAATGTAAAATGAGTATTATAAATATAATTATATTTTTTAGATTAATTATTCGACCGACACATAAACATACTACCATTTAATTGGTAACAAACATACTATTCTAGTGTACGGTGAACTACCACCTTAGGAAATGATGTTGTTCGTTTTTCCATCACCACCTATCAAGTTTGGTAATTATGATAGAAATAATGATTATATATGATATAAATTATATTTATTATATCTTTATTCTTGTGTAATTATTTTATAACAATTTCTATTATACTTTGCATCTTGTTTAAATACAAAATCGTCTTTTATGGATGTGTGGATTACTGTCTCCTCAAAGCGATTTGATTCGTTCAAAATCAACATGGAATGCGAAAAAGATTATTTAGTCAACATATATGATATATATGATATAATAATTATTTTTTAACATTTTTATATATATTCATATATACAAATACATGTCATTTAATTTCATTCATTCAATATTACAGTATAATGGAAACAATGTTCATGTGTATGTACGGCATACCGTATCCATGAGTGGTGTATTCCATTTGATACTTCTATATTAAATTGATTATTATAATACCCGTATAAATATTAAAAATTATACTTTAATCAGGTTATATATTATTTAAATAATTATATAATTATAAGTAACTATGATGTAAAATATTTAGACAAATGTGAAAAACACATCAAATATTAACCCTAGTGTAAGCCTAACATGGATTTGTCAATAAATGGGTAATGTTAAGTCTTCATAAAATCATATATGTAATTATATAAAAAAGGTTTTTATAAAATTTAGTATAAAATAATTTAATTATACATGTATATTGTATGAATATGATGAGTGTCAAGGCATAATGTAAGGAACATCCAACTAACTTTTTATATCTGTTAAATACATGTCATGTTCACCACTATTTTATTTTTTGTGGAATATATACTAACGTGGACTATGTTATAATATTATTCTGATTAAATTTAAGGTTTTATACCAATGAATTATATGATCTCTATTTCAAAGGTTTTATCTTGGAAAATTTACGAAATCGGTACGACAGCTTTGTCTCAATTTTCTTTCTTTGTGACACATCTTTTGTTATGATCTTAAATTTTTTTCATGGTGTATATACATCCATATGACGTACTATATCATGAATCTACATATTTTAATGAAATTTTAGAATATTTTAATTTAATTTTCTTATAGGTTGTGTATGATCCCAAGTTATGATGTGGTAAGAGTTTTTTAATACAATCCCCCCATTTATCCTGATTTTTTATGAATGTGAATCCATTAATGAAATATTATGATCCATATCATGAGAAAAATCATGAGTTTTATTCCACCTATTAATTCCTGATATTTCATTATACTAGTACCATTTTCCAACTCTATTGTAAATAAGTTAAATAAGAATTTGTTTTTAAGAAAAATCTAACTGTATTTTCCTCTTCGATCAAAAATCTATTTTATTCCGAAAACCCTTGTTTTCAAAATTGTTTTCAAAACAGTGTTTAAATAATTTTTATATCATTTTCATTGAAATATTATTTTAAATTTTTTTATAGTTTTCAAATATTACTTTATAATATTTAAAATATATTTTCCTAGAATAATATTTTAAAAAAATCATAGGTTTTAAAAAGAGTTTTTCAATGTATAATAGAATATTTCGTCAAGAAATGTTTTTAAATGATATTTAAAAATCATTTCCCATATAAGATTACATCTGTTGGTTTTAATCCTTACTTTATGGGGAAATTGTTTAAATTTTCCATTCATATTATTTCATCCAATGGTTTATGTTTTGATTACATGATGCTTATGAAACCCATTTCCATTTCACATGTTATCGGATTATGAAACACATTCATATTCAGTGGGTTTTATTATTATGAAACCCTATTCCTTTCACAGGTTATGATCTAATGAAATTATTATAAAACATTCCTTTTTCCATAGAGTAATGTATGATTACATTTTTATGACACCCATTTCGTTTCATGGTTTACGATATGATTGATTATGATCTTGGATAACACATATGCATGATTTCATTATGAGATGGGTGTGAACTATATCTCCCTGTAATGCACAGGGTATCGATTTATATCTCATGAGATATACTGAAATGGTCTTGGGATTGAATCTTGACTACTAATATGGCTATGGGAGTGAACCAAGGATACCAATATGGTGTAGAGAGTGAACTCGTACTACAAAGATGGACATGGTAGTGAACCATGACTACAAATATAGTATGGAGAGTGAACCCATAATACTATAATGGAATTCATAGTGATACCTTGACTATTATGGAAAATATCTTATATGGTTATGTGTCTCCCACAATTCCATGTGTTATTACTATGTTATGATTTTATTAATTATGTCATTTAAATCCTTTTTCTTCACGTATTATTAACTACCAATACTTTTTCCATGATTTAAATTTATGATATTTGATATGTGAATTATATTATTAAATTTTCTTTTTTAAGAAGGTTTATAGTAAATAATAACCTAGTAGAAGATAATTTTTCCCAATTTTGAACATGTGTTTATGTTTCCATATTTCTAATGGAACTAAACTATAATGGTATTTGGGAAATTTTTTGTGTAATGTATTATGTATAACGAAAAATTAATGAAATTTTACTGTATGAAATTAAATGGTCATTATAGATTGTATCACAGAAAAATTGTATTTATCATTTGGAAAGTATGATATGTGAATCTTTGTGATAATCCTACGAAAATGTATAAGGATAAGTATATGCTTAAATATTAATATAGTAAAATTTCTTAGAATTTTGGTAAATGATATAGTGAGTGGTTTCCTAGAAGTACACTCATATTTGGATACTACAATAGGATGTTGATGTATTATAGTTATGCACATGGTTAACAAATCTAAGAAGGAGTTTTAGAAATGACTCGATGTAATTGAGTACACAATAATGGGACTTGATTCATACCTGGTTTGACACACTATGGGATATTCTTATAGAATTCATAAACACAACACAAACCATCAAGAATTATTTAAATATAATTTATATATGAATATCCAAGGATAAACATAATGTGACATAAAATAAAAGTTTTTTGATAATTTAGAAATCCAATAAATGGGTTTTAATGATTATCTGGTACCCCAGTATGATAACTATATCACAATTTATGAATTTTTAGATTTAGTAAATGGTTGGAACATGAAGAATCTATATTAATTGTGATTTCTACAAATAATGAAACAATTTCCTCCTGAAAAATTGATTTCTATGGGTACTGGAATGAAAAATAGGTTTACTATCATCATAAACAATTCTTAATATATAAACCACGGATGACCTCTAAATGAGAAAATAAGGGGAAAATATATTGATTCATTCATTAGGGAACACCCATCTTCTTTTAGAATGTCTTAGGCTCCACATGGTGCTGAACAGTGGTTTAGTACATCTGAAAAGTTATTTTCCAACCTTCAGTTTTTTGAAAATGATGAATTCATTAAATATGTTTATCGTTTAAAAGGTTAATAAGAAAAGTGGTAGACTCTAATAATTAATATATGTAAGAAAGTAAAAATTAAATCCATTTAGTTGGTTTAGTTCAAGAACAAATGTTTCATTAATTACATTCCTCTGATTCTACATAAAATGATGGTGAAAGTGTACCTCGAGATGATGCAATGGTATGATGAATCTATTGTAACATTCATCGATAATTTCATAAGTCTTGTGAGGTATGATTTAGGAATTTTCAACCAACATGAATGTAATGATTATAGGTTCTTCAGTGGCATAAATCCAAGTCTTGGAAGGGAGTTGGCTATAAGTGACATTAGTAGCTACAATGAGATAGTGTATTTTTCAATCATGGTTTAAATGGTGGTGGGAGAAATGTACTAATAACATGGATAAAAAAATAAGAATATGGAATTTAAAATGAAATATAGATACCATTAAGTGAACAATATAATTCCTTTGTGATATTTGTGTCGAAAAATAATGGTGCAAATTTTCAAAAGTTTTCTAATAAATGTTTATTCTATAGAAGGGAAGGTAATCATGATTTTTAATTCATAAGTGACAAGAAAAATTTATATAAAAGTGTGAATAGTGAGAAAGTACGAAAAATTCATCTCCTAAGATTATCTGCATGAAGAGTATGGAGAATGGGGATAATTCTAACTAGTTCCCAAACCCATGGGTTTGTGATGATAATCGATGTTAGTAAACTCTTACGATAAGGAAAAATGTAAAATATCCTGACATATCAATTTTGAATGATGGGGGATAATTATGTGGTGAAAGGTACAAATACTAACAAATCTAGAATAGATAATCATATAATTTAGTCAATATACTCCCAGTCTTTTATATCAAAATAATTTTATAGGGTGGTAAGATTCGACCTAAATGATAGCTGTGTAATTATAATTACAAACTCCTAACGGTACGATTATAGAATCCCATGGTTACTATTACTCTCCGGCTGATGTTTTTGGTAATTTGATCCCTACAAATATTTTCATTCTTCCATTGGTTGGGTTGGATGTCATAGTAGGCATGGGTTAGTTTTCTATACATAAATTCCACTTCAATTGTTGATAATGTGATGTTATGTTTGATATTTTGAACAATCACTTTAACTTTATGAAAATGTGATGATAATTATAAGCTTCCTATAGAGATTTCATCTACAGTGTAGTTCTTAATTTTCATTCTGATGTTCTGTTTATCTGAAATGGTTGGGGAGAAAATCAAAATCGATAATATTCAAAAAAAAATTAGTATTTTTTGGATTTATATCTGGAAGAGTTTCCTAAACATACAACAAAATGTGTTGTTTTGTTCACAATAGAACTCATACATCGTTCCACAAAAAAATTCAAAGTCTCCTTAGTGAATGAACCTAATTGTGTTTCATGAAATGAAGAAGATACTCCAGGAAAAACAATCAGCAGATTCATTCGGCCATGATTGTCAACATGGGGTTCAACTTTTTTTTTTGTAAAAAAATAAGGATGGATCAATGTGACTTGATATTTATTATTTAATGTTTAAAAATATCACTATGAATAGAACTTATCCTCTTCCCCATATTCATGACTTTTTTGATGAGCTATATTTGATAAATACATTTCCCAGATTGACCATTGTTCTTCATATTGTCAATTTATGTTCAAGAAACAGGATATACCCAAGAAAGAATTTATTATGAGGTATGAACACTATGAATATATAGTGATTACTTTTGAACATATTAATTCCCATATTATATTCGTGGATTTGATGAATAGAGTCTTTAGAGATCAACTCAACGAGTTTTTGGTAGATATTATAGATGATATTCTTATCTATTCAACAATAAATGAAGAGCACTAAAGAGAAAATGAGAATTGTAAAAAAGACACTAAGGAAGGAGAAACTATATTAAATATATGTGAAGTGTGAATTTTGGCAGAAAAAAGATTCATTTTTTGATCACATAATATCATGTGATCATATAACTATAGATCCATCAATTACCAGGTCTATTTAGTGAAGGACTAGACCAAACATAGTGAGTGAGATCCGTAGTTTTCTTGGTTTAGCTATATAATATCTATTATTTGTGGAGAATTTGTCATTAATATCAAACCCTATGACCATGTTAACTTGGAAGGGTTGAGTGATCCTATGGATAAATTAACATGAGGATTATTTCAAGGATCTTAAGAGAAGGTTAGTTAGTGCACCTGTGCTAACACAACCATGTAGGCAATAAGGGATTGTAATCAATAGTGTTGCATCCAAGAAGGGATTGTGATGTGTTAATTTTCTGGTACATGGTTATATCTTATGCCTTAGGATAGTTTAATATTCAAGATTAAAATTACTGAACTTATGATTTTGAGTTAGAGGTGGAAATTTTTTCATTCAAGATATGTAATTTTTTCTTTATGGGGAAAATTGTGATAAATATCTATAAAAGAATAAATAAAATTCTGAAATATAAATTCCTATAAAAGGATTTAAAAATTCTTTAATGTAAATGGTTATAGATGATAAATGTTTATGACTGGTCAATACATTACCACCCAAGGAAAGAGAATAAGGTGGTTGATGCTTTCAGTCAAAAGGTTAATCCTACATTATCCATTATGAGGATTACAAAAGATCTATTATTTATGTATTTTTAAGGGATGGATTAAGAAAACCAAAAGGAAGGGGAAAAACATAATCTATCTCAATTTAATCCTAAACCCTATAACCATGTGAAGAATAAAGATCCATAGAAGGAAGATGTATAACATAAAAAGAAGGTTGTAAATGTTTTTTAGTTTAACCTTAATAGTGATGAAATGATACGTATAAATATCCATGTATGTGTTCCCTCCATATCATATTTGAATGAGATGTTAGATGAATTTCTTAGTTCCTAATTTTCTATTCATCCAAGATGTATGAAGATGTATAGGGACTTGAAATAATATTTCTAGTGTGATTGAATAAAGTGGGATATCATAGAGACTGTATCATGGTGCTTGGTATGACATCAAGCTATGTTTCAAATTCACGATTCTAAGGGGATCATTTATCCATTACCCATACCAGAATGAAAATGTGAGAAAATCGTTATGGATTTTGTTGTTAGACTCCCCAAAATATATAAGGGCTTTGATTTAATATTGTTGGTAGTTTACCACCATAATCATTTATCACACTACATCACTATCAATGAAGACTTCTATATAGATTTACATTCATTGATATACAATATGGAAGATTTATGGTTTCACTGGATACCACATTCTATTGAATCATACTGAGATTTGAGGTATAAATCAATGTTTTAGTGAATTATTTAGCAAAAACATGGTAAAAAATTGATTGTCATCACTGAATTTCATTCTCAGATAGAAGGTTAGTCTGAAAGAACAACTAAAACCCAAGAGGATATGTTGAGATCTTATTCTCTTGATTTAAATGGGGGTTGGTTTCAACACCTTTCTCTAGTTGGGTTTTTATACAACAATATATCTCACTCATGAATTCACATGGAACCTTTTGTTGCACTCTATGGGAAGAAATTTATAGCTCTAACATGTTGGTAAATGTTGGAGAAATAAATATATTGGGACATAATATTACCATAGAAATGGTCAAGATAGTTAGAACCATTCAGTAGCATTTCAATGCAGATCAATTTCAGAATGAATGATATACTGTTACCTAGTGGTGTGATATAAAATTTCTCATTTAAAGGAAACTGTTTCAATGAATCTTTCCTGGAATGAGGTTATGATCATTTGAAAGAAATGAAAACTAATCCCTCAGTATACCGGTCCCGTTAAAATTATTGTTCATATCGTGGTGGTATCCTATCTCTTGGAACATCTCCCAAATATCTCTAAAGTCCAAGAAGTGTTCAATGTATATCTCTAGAGGATGTACATAACTGACCCTTCACATGTACTATACTCAGATCTCTTAAAATAGTTTCATGATATTTCTTTAGAGAAGAAACTAGTTGTAATTATGGATCATATAGAGAATGTTCTACGAAACATGACTGTTATCCCGATCAATGTTTTTTAGAGAAATCACTTGTAATAACAATCTATTTGGGAAATTGAGGATATGATAAATTATAAGTATCCTAATTCTTTCTACAATAATATTGAATTTCGAGTGTGAAATTCCATTTATGGGGGTAGAATGTTACACACCTTGTTTTTATTGTCTTTTTTGAATAATGTAGTTTCATTGATGTCTTACATTGCACAATGTTAATTGTTCCATTCACAAGACATAGAATTGTCTTGTTCTACACAAAACACAAACATGGCATGAATTATATGAAACATTGACTTGACATATGTAACATGCAATAACAAGTTTCTACAAAATATCATATTATTATTATTATTATTTAAATGATATAGTTATAACATTTCCATTAAACATAGTAATATGGATAGTAATATCTAAATTTAAACTATTTATTATAATGATTTTATATAACTAAAATATATTTATAATGAAAATATTATTTCTTGTAAAGTCCTTATGTGTTTAAAAATAATATTCTCTCAAATGAACTACTTTTCTTTAACCTTCTATGAAAAAATAATAAAATTATTTTTAAAAAATATTAGAAATTAAATTTGATTAAATAATCTTAATTTTTGTATTTATAGTGATGAAAATATTTTATTATTAATTGTTCGTACTTTTATTAGAAACATTATTTTTGGATATATAATTAAAAATACTAAATTTAAATTCAAAATGACTTTTCCATATAATTTATTTATATAGTATAACTACATTTTAATTTGTTTTTAGTGTATTTTTATAATATAAATAAATAAATAAATCTATTTTAGTTAATTGAAACCAATTTTACATTGATATTATATAAAAAACAAATCATATGATTGATCTTTTTTACATTAAAACCCCACTATGTCCCCTAATTTGTGGGAACAATTTTAATTTAATTTATATAGCTTATAAGATTGAATTTTTTTTAAATTGATTCCAATATTGGAATAAATATAATTTCTAATTTATAATAATATAAAATTGTTTTTTCACAAAATATTGTAGTGAATGTTGTTAAAATTAATTAAAATTAATATTGTAATAATAACCTTGACAAAGAAATGTGCAATAACATTAAGGGCCATGTAACCTATAAATTTTTTCAAAATCCATTTTTTGGAGATATAACAAAAATAAAAATCATTTCAGAAATTTTTTTCATTATTGAATCTAGTTGATAAATGAAAAACTTCGGTGAAATTATCTTATCATAAATTTTCAAGAATGTCACACCTCCTCCAATATTAAAATTCACACCTCCCTCCCACAACTTTAGACCTATAAAACCATTTTCTTTAGAAAAATCATCCAAAAGATCCTATGAAACCCCTCCCATAATCCTTGTAACCTCTATTTAAGAGTAAATACATCCAAGGAATAAATTTTGTTCAAACCAAAATAATTTAACCAAAGAATATGTAACCTCTTTCCTCTTGCTCATTTAGTTTATTTTCATTCTCTGCCACCTCTACTCTACATATTTCTATATTATCTGATACTAATTGTATCCTAAATATACTTAAATGTATTTATAGTAAATTTTATACCAACACTTACACACGCTTTCATATAACAGGTAAAAACATCATGTTCTTTTGTATACTAAACTACCACCTCACAAAATGATATTGTTGGTTTTTCCTTTACCACCTTTTAATGATGAGAATTAAGATTAAAATTCTATTAATATATGATATATTTGATATTTATAATGTATTTATTCTCTATTAAATATTTTATAACACATTCATTTAAAATTTCCATCATCTGTTGATATGATAACATCATTTTTTGACTTGTCGACATCTGGGCTACCACCACTTCAAAGTGATGTGATTCATTCACACTCAAAATGGAAGTTATTAAGGACTATTTTAGTGAAAATATATGATATATATTAAAAAAAATTCTACTATAATAATGATATATATATATAATTTATTAACATTTTTAATTTCATTGCGATAATAAAACAGAAATAGCGTTGATGCTTACATACAACGTATCGTCTTCATAGATGGTGTATTCCGTTTCATAATTCAATATTATATAGGTTATTATAATAAAAATATAATGATTATACATGATATTTATACTAATTTTAATATTTTTTAAATAATGATATAAGTATACTGACAAAATATATAACAAATTAAGTTACATGCCAAAAAATGCAGATATTAGCTGAAGTGAAAACATAACATGTTGTTGTTAATAAGATGATAATCTAAAATCATAACAAAATAATATAGGGTATTAGATATAAAAATATTTATCTATAAAACATTTTTAAAAAACTAAAATTTATAATACATGAATCTAGTATTAGTATGATGAGAGTTAGGACATGAGGTAAGATAATTTCATCTCACTTTTTATATCTCTGAGATACATGCATGATCATTAACCTTTCTTTTTTATTGGTATATATAATTAAAATAATTTATTATATGATTATTATTGCTAAATTTATGGGTATTTAAATATCCATTTTATGATCGTTATTTCATGAAATTTATGTTTAAAAAGTAACCAAATCGGTTAGATGGTTTTATCTCAATTTTTCGTCTTTCAGTCACATGTTTTGTTATGCGCCTACTTTTTTTCGAGGTGTGTAAACAATTATTTAAAATGTTATATAATTAATTTAATTATATAAATGATATTTAATGCAACATGTAATTTCATTTTCGATCATGGAGAGTATGACCCCAATTTACTTTGTGGTAACAGGTAACTAAAACAATCTCATTATTTATCTAAATTATTTATGTGTATAATTTGATTGATGAAATATTATGATCCATATCTCAATAAAACATATGATAATTAATGTATTATGATTATTCATTATATCTCCATTTAATAGTACCATTTTCACACTTTGGTACAAAATATAATTAATAAAATGTTTTTGAGTAACATTTGACCATATTTCTCTTTTCGGATAGAAATCTATTTTATTTCAATAAACATTTTTTAACAATGTTTTCAAAAATTTATTTAAATAAATTTTATTATTATTGAGGAAAAAATATTTAAAATATTTTCTTATTTTTAATGCTTCCTTTATAATTTATCAATGTGATTTTTTAAGAAAAGTATTTTCAAAAATCTATTAGCTTATAAAAATAATTTTTCAATGTGGAAAGTACATTTTCCTCTAGACATGTTTTGAATATATATTTAGAAATTATTCCTTATAAAATATTATATCTTTTGGTTTTACTCCTAAATTATGGGAAAATAATTCAATAATTATGTTCATATAGTTTCTCTAAATGGTTTATATTTTGATGGCTTGATGTTTATGAAACCCGTTTCTTATTAATGAGTTGTATGTTTATGAAACATGTTCCTATTCCATAAGTTTTATGCAAATAAAACCATATTATTATAATTGGATAAGCTTTAATGAATTATTATTAAATATATATTTTTACATATGTTAATATATGTTAATATTTTTATGACACCCATTTTATTCCATGGGTTATGATATGGTTGTTTATGAACTTGTGGAACATGTATGTATGAATTCATTATGATAAGTGTGGGACCTATATATATCCATTAAAGGTGATTTGAAAAGATTTATATACAATGATATAGACTATGTAGGTATTGGGAGTGAACCATGATTACTAATATGTCCCTGGGATAGAACCATGACTACAATGATGGTATGGAGAGTGAGATCATACTACTAAGATGGCCATTAAATTAAACCATTACAACCATAATTGTATAGGGACTGAACCCAAACAACTAAGATGTCATTATGATAAATGGATTTACAATTATGGAAATCATTTTGTATTCTTATGTTTCTTCCCCAATTCCTTGGATTATCCATATGTTAAGATTTCATTGATTATGTTATTTTTTTAGGATTATTTTATTATGAACTTCCTATCATTATTATATGATTTATTTTTATGATATTTGATATGAATGGTATGAAATAATATTTTCATTATCATTTTTTATAACCTTATTCTCTTGATTATGTTTATATATCTGCCTTTTTACCATTATCAAGGATATGAGTTTAACCTTTTTATGTTTCCTTTCCCAGGGGATATGAAGATATATATTATGATTCAATTGTATAATAAGGGTGTTTCTTTGTGTAATTTTATAAGTACTCTGAAAAAGTAATGTAATTTCAATTTATGAAAATCATGACTCTACATTGTTTAAATGATGCTGGATCATAATTATTAGAAAATTTTTCCATTTATTAAATTGTTTCTGTTGATATTTGAATTAATTTTTGGAGATAAACACATTAATAAAACATTTGAAGCATCTTGTGCTAAGAGATGAAGTGGAAATAGTTCTATGTGTAATAATTTGAAAAGATTATATTTTTAGAAATATATTTTTACTTATATTATTAGAGTCTGAATGAATTTATCAAATCTAGGGAAAGGATATTGAAATTTTTTATTTTATTTGCATCATTTTTATGGTATCAATGATCTTTTTAATATCTCTATTTTAAGTCTCTGTGGCCATCATCTTTTAGTTGAACATGATCTCTATCACTCACAATCAGAACATGATAGTATATTTTTAATATATATACATGTTTTCACTAATGTTCTTCTATTTTAAATCCATTTTTTGTGATGAAATTTTCATTTTAAATTCCCTATAATTAAGATGATGGTTTATTACCCCCATTTACGATGTCAGTTTTTCAACAATAGTGTTTTCAAATATCAAACCCTAGATTAATGAAATCAATTTTAAATTGTGAGAATAAAAATTAATTATGTGGTATAATATAACACAAAAATAAAATTCTTTGTTATAATTTTAAAATAAAATTACTATTTTTCAAGATAACTTTATTTGATACATTGTGGTACAGTTACTATATACACGACACCAGGTAAGCTTGCATTTTACGCAAGACTGAGTTTTGCCGCCTTTTAATGGTGAACCTATTTTCAATTTAAATTTTGAATCATTTATAAATTTTAATTGTTAAAATAAACTTAGTTTTTGGACGAAAAAAAATATAAATTATCTTAGGGTGAGTTTTTTTTATTTTTTGAAATGTTTTATTTTTTAATCAATATTCAAAATAATACATTTTAGTTCAAAACTGAATTTTCAGCCAATTTATTTATATAGTTAAATATTTTCTTAATTTATTTTAATGTGTAATTAAATAAATTTTATGTAAATTAAAAATATTT
Organism: Viscum album; assembly: GCA_963277665.1. NCBI lineage: Eukaryota > Viridiplantae > Streptophyta > Magnoliopsida > Santalales > Viscaceae > Viscum > Viscum album. The sequence goes on from OY728161.1 coordinate 695,187,777, forward strand.
TGAATCATTGGATGTACATAACATAATATTTAGGAATAAAAACACAGCTAACACTGCAACACTATTACCATAAAACACCGCTTTGTCATCCTATCCATGGGATAATTTTTAAAATTATTTTTTCATAATTATGTTTTTGGAATTTGGAAAATGTATAAAATATTTGTAATCAGTATAATTTATAATTTTAATATTTTATAGATAGGTTTTGACCAAATAAATTAGAGAAGGAAATTAAAATTAATTAAAGTGATCAAGGTAAAAATGTTGTTACGTAGTGGTTAAAATTTAATCTTATTTTTTGTAATGACATAGAAGCATGTGAAAAATAAATTAGATTCCAATATCTTATTTATATCCCATATTTGTTTTTTAATTTTAGGATTTATTGGGAAACATGTTCTTCAATGTGACACAAATAATATGTTATGTAATGAATATTGAAAAAAAGAGCCTTCCTTACATTTGACATTTATAAGGATTTTGAAAATGGGAGATGCTAAATAGTTTTGGTTATAAAAATTATTTTCAATTAAAAATTATTAGTTTTATAATGATAACATAACAATAATTTCTGGAGATGGATTTGACTACATAAATTCATAATTGATGCTAACGTATGGATTATTTAGTTAATAACCAAATAAAATAGATGATGTTAAACACATTAAAATATAAGTAAATTTAATGAATTATTATGTGACATTAGATTTGAGACTAAAATATCAAGTTAAAAAAATTATCTTATTATATTTTACTTTTATAAATTTTTTTATGCTTAAATTATAACTAAATAAATAATTTCAATATTAACAACACTGTCATTTTACAATAAATGATATTTTATTAAAGGAATTAAAATTAATTGAAATCAGATATTCTTCAAACTGATTTTTATATAATAGTAATTAAAAAATATTCTTCATTAATGGGTCAAATTGTCTTTATAATTAACATATTGAACAATATATAGTAAAAATATTTTTACCATGACCTGGGTTTAGATTTTTTTTGGCAAAATAATTATTGCTGTTTTAAAATTAATTTCTAATAAACATGGGTTTAATATTTTTATATTATATATAATATTTATCGTTATTTAGGAATATATTATCTAATAAAACTCACTTGAATTTAGTATTGATGGTTAAATTAATTATGATTGAAACCTTGTTACATGAATGAAAACCCAAAATAAAAAATATAAGGAAACATAAAGTATAAGGAATAAAATTTTAAAAAATAATTAATTATTTTGTGGGGTTTATTTTAATCTACCATTATTTAAATTTAATCCATTATTTTTCCATTTTTTCGGAAAAGTAGATATGTTATACGTCCCAATAGACTTTACATTTTTGTATTTACATGAATTTCACTCCCCTTCATTATAAAGATGCATCCATTCTTTCCATTAGTCATGAAAATTATGAAAAATATTCACATAAAAACACTTCACAAATAGTCTCCCATAATTTATATGCTAAACCAAGATCCCTAAAGTTGGGATTAAATCAAACCAAGGATTCCCTTTTTTGAAAACCATAAAGAGTTACTTGAAAATAGGTAACATTCTTCAAGCGTGCATTTTATTACTTAATTGAACAAAAATTAAATTATTATTATACCCTGATTATATAATAAAATTAATATCTTAAATTTACATAAAATTTGTTAAGTAAATTTTTCTACCAAAAAACTACACTAAATTCCATCTAATGGGTAACAAACAAACTATTCATGTATGATGAACTACCACCACACAAAATGATGTCATTCGTTTTTTCATTACCACCTCTAATGAATAGGAATTACTATTGACACATTGTTTCTATATAATATATATTATATTTATTATATAATTTAATATTTATATAATGTGCACCTTTATAGGTTCAATATGTTTGTAAATAGGAAAATATCATTTGTGGATGTGTGTATTACCGCCTCCTCCAAGCGATGTAATACGTTAAAACATTTCATGGAATGTATTAAGAATGTTTTTAATTTATACTATGGTATATAAATAAAATATATATGATATTAAATACATCATTAAATTTATGGAAATATAATTTTACATTACTTTTATTACCCATTTATTACACTAAAAAAGTTGAAACTTTGTTCATGTATGCGTAGACTACTCCCTCTTCAATGCGATGTGATTCCTTTTACATCACAATAATTATATATATAAGTATATATTCTTAAATAAAATTGTATTAATGATAAAATTAATCTTATGGAATGAAGTATTGTTACTTATCTTATTTCCAAAATGATTAGTGAAAAAAGGAATGTTACTCATGCATACATAGGACTTATCATCTCCACCACATTAACATTTGTTCATTTTTCATAACCATATTTAATAATTGGTTTCAAATGTATTATTGACGTATAAATATGATAATTGTTTAATTATTATTATTCTGTATATGTTTATATAATTACCCCTTTTACCATTATCGATTTATCAAAGTTATTTTACACGTGAACCGAATTTGGACAAATCACCTAATGAAAACATAATTATTTAATTATTTTTACACAACACTGTAGTAAGTGAAGTAAAAGTAATATTAAAATTTTAAAAGTTTATTAATAAGGAAAATAATTAAAATATGTTTATTATTCGACAATAAGACACACAGGACATGTCAGACTCAAGTTAAGGGATTTTCATCTCATCATTTACATCTGTTAGATTGAAGTCATATTCACCACTTACTTTTTTTCATTATTTATATACTACCCATATTGATATATTATATAATGAACACTTTTATATTTATTAAATTTAACGTTTTACATTGAATTATCTCAATCTCGGGGGTTTGACTTGAGAATTATCAAGTGGAAAAATTTATATTTGATATCTCACTTTTTTTGTGATTGTGAAATTTCTCTTGAAACAATCACTACATTATGGTAAATTTAATTGTAAATTACAATTATTGTCAATTTAAATATTATAATGAAATTTATTTTAGTGTTTCTTAAAATATATTCCATTATTTTACTAATGGTTTTCACATTGACTTTTTTTAGTATGCAAATTACTGATAAATTTGCATCTTTTATTCAATATAGTTATTTGATAATCCATGTTTTTAATTAGTTAAATTGATTAATATTTGTATGACAATTTATTTTTACATTCACCATGTGGGTTGTAGATTGGTTAATGAAACCCCCTTTAAGAACAATTAGTCTCATAAGATGAATCAGCTGGCCAAATCTGAATACTTTAAACTATCTTGGTAATAAATATTGATATAAAAGGTATCATGTTCCTAGGAAACATGAAGTCTAATAATTAAGAATTAACTATATTAAAAATTTAGTTATTCTAATTATTCATGATATTTTAAATATAAAAAAAATATATTGATTCAATTCATTCTGATTTTATTGATTAAATGGCATGTGTTTTAAGTACATTATATTTAGACATTGATTATGAATTATCCAAATTATTAAATGGAAAGTTTATTAGGATATTGAAATTTTAGTATTTTTTATTCTATATTGATTGATTATTAATTCCGTGTTATGCTTACCCTTACTGATCATTTGATCTCCCCATTATGTTGTTCTCTATCCCCATGATATGATGATAAATTCTTGGAAATAGTATCAAGGATGATGTTTATTTGTATTTTTATATCTAATTTTCATCCCCTACATTAATATGGGTATCATGTATATAATATTGTTTTCAAAAAATAATAATCTATTCCATAAGTTGAGATATTATTTCTAGTAATCATTCTAATGTAATTAAATAATGCACCAGATCTGGGCTTTTGGGGATGCAGAGTAACATAAAACATGTGTTCTAGAATTTAGAAAAAAAATATAAAACTATTTTTATCATCATCAAAAATATTTTTGTAGACGATAATATTTTTTGGAAAAAATTTCAATAATCCAACACTTTTCAAAAATATATTTACAAGTTAGATAAAACATTGACAATGTTGTTGGAAAAAATATAAATACAATTTTTTTGAAAATAATATTTTTTTCATTTTTGAAATTGTTTTTGAAAAATAAAAGGTCTCACCTTTGATCCTTTAAATTTTAATTGTTTTATCCACAATAAATTAATTCATTAAGAGATTTAAATAAATCATATCCATTAAATCCTGACCGAAACAAATAAATAAACTAGATATAAAATTAATATTTTTATAAATAAATACATCATTTCTATTTAGACAATATGGTATTAATTAACCAAATACAATTATATGGGAGTGTAAAAATATATGTTCAATAAAGACCGACCAACATTACCATGTATCAAAAAATGATTAATAACCCAATCAAATTATATTGAGTTAAATCTCAATGAAAATCAAGTCCATAACCACATACACATGTGTGTATACATATAATAATGTTTTTTCTTTGATTATTCTTCTCACGTACTCAAAATTATGAAATGTTTTGAAAACCATTTGTTAAATTATAAAACATGTTTGGAAAAAAATTATGAATGAAAATTTTATTTTTTATGAAAATTTAAAAAGAGAAATCACCATGATTGTTAATTGATTAAGAGCTAACAATCCCTAGTTAATCATATCGAATTCAACATTTATTAAGTCAAGAAAATCAAGAAGTAGATGTTCTGTAAAAATATCATGAATTTGAAGGTCTCAAAATAATTAGAGAACTATATCCCCTTTTTTAATGTGTTCACTTACAAAATGTCGCATCAAGTTAATGTGCTTACTTCGAGTGTGTTGTATTGGATTTTTAGAGACACTATTTGTACTAGAATTTCTAAACGTGAATGGGACATACATGTATTTTATACCAATGATAAATATATTATGTTTCCATTATATAACATGAATCAAAAAAATATTTGAATATATGTATTTCCCTTCATTCATATAAATTGAAATATTCTCATGCTTCATAACAATCAAAGAGAAGAGGCATTTCCATAATAGGGGAAAAATTCCACAAGTACAATTCTTATAATATTGGTATCCAAAAAATTGATTAATAGACAACAATAATGTTCAAAAGCTGTTTCCAAATGATAAAATAATCCTCATTAAATATATTCCATTAAATAAAAAAATGTTTTAAGGGGTGGAATGTGTGATTCCATTGAATTGGATATAAAACAAGCATAAATCCATTCAATATAAATGAATCCAAGATGTCTTATAGTAATGTAATGTTTAATTCCAATATTACATCAATAAACCATATTTTTTACTGATTGACTGAAATTATCAAATGATATATTATAATATTTACTCATTTTTTTAGTAATTTCATTAGTTTAATGCAATAGAAATTTCGTTAGAAGTTCCTTACTGTTTTTAATTTGGGCAGAAAATTTGTATTAGAATTATGGGAAATTAAGAATAATTTACGTTATCCCATAAAAATCAATTGTTTCTAATTTCTCATTAAATGATAAAATTAATTAATAATATATTTTTTAGGTGATCTAAAAAAATCATTAAAATTTTTAAATATTAAAAAATAATTTGAAAATGTTTTAAGAAAAATGATGGAATCATTTATTCCAATTTTTAGATTATTTAATGAAGTTATTTAGTTATCCAATAATACCCTATATAGGGGGTTTTTTAAACCATATAGAGAACTGGTTAACAAGAAAACAGAATTGGGATGTTCTATATTTTCAATACAAGGTGCTATGTCCAAAAAATTGTTTTAATAATTATTTTTAACAAACATTTGAAAGTATTTGAAATTAAAAAGAGTAGAAAATAGAAAATATATTGTAATATATTTCAATATAACATTGGGTGAAATGGATTTCACATATTGAATACATTCATCTGGATAATATGATTTTATAAAAATTCATTCTTTTTAAGGATAATATTTCCCTATTAATCAAGGTCGTTTTGAAAAATACATGCGAATAAAATAATGGGCTGATTATCGGAACACTCTATGTGATCTTGTAATGGCTAGAAACTCTATAGTACAATGCATTTATGAAATATAGTGGTTTAAGTTTCTTTGTAGGTCAATATTACTAATCCCCAACACTTTTCTAAATTTCCAGTTCTATGAACTGTGTTTCCAGTCTTTTAAAAATTTCTTTTAGTGATCCATAATAATCATTCGGTGTCAGTGAGTCATCTTCATCTAGAAGTGATGGAAATTCATCCATTACGGTTTGTGAGTCATCTTTATCTGGCAGTATTGGTGAGTCATCATCAACTGTTGGTTTCAGTGAGACATCTTTATCCATTTGTGTCGGTGGGTTATCTTCATTTGTGGGTATCAGTGATTCATATTCATTTATCTATCTTAGGGATTCATCTCCAACTGTTAGTGACAGTGAGTCATCTTCATATTTTTGTTAGGATGAGTCATCTCCAACTACTCGTGTCAGTTAGTATAAGGCCCCAACCTTAAACATTACTTAATCTTGAGTTACTTCAAGAATGCATGTTGAGGATCATTTCAGGTTTAGAGTTTTATAGAATTAGATCATAAAACATGCATTACATTCCACATTTAAACAAAGTGGTTACATAAATGATAGTACTCATTTTTACCAACAACGGAAACATATTTAAAATAAAACATGGATTCGTTCTTGACACTTCCTTGATACTATCATCACATCATGTACCTTTCCCTTGACCTGTGAAAACATTTCAAAAACTAGGGATGAGCATAAAAAGCTCAGTAAGGGATATAAAAGTACGAAATGAAAACATTAGTCCATGTATGAAATAATAATTTACTCACAAAACATAATCACATTAACATACCTCATCAAATCATGAATAAATCTTAGAAATCATAAGACATAAAGGTAACTTGAGGCATTCATAACATTCTTACGTAGGGAGTAACCCTCTTGGTTACATTTAAAATACCCGTCACAGTATATTCCCTAAATCTGTTAGGATAAACCTTAATGTTTAACTCCTTTGAATTACCCAATTCATTAGAGAGCTATATCGGGCTCACCCACCCTTAGTTTATCACAGAACCACCCGTCTTCAGAACAATTTCCAAGAACTAAAACACAATTGTATCACATAAGACATGCATAAAGGAAACATTACATTTCCACTTTTCAATCACAAGATATCAATACAACACATTGATAATAAAAAATTATAAAAACCATTTTCCATACCAAAATAAACTAAAAGTAAAACATGGTATTTATTTTTCATTAAAAAGATGATATGACTTATAGAGGAAGTTGCACCTCAAATTATGGTCACGGTGGCGGAGAAGTCGTTGTTGCCGCATACGTACAACAAAAAACATTCCCTTTTGTCATTTATTAAACGCTTCGTATAAAAAAGATTCCTTTTGAATAAATGTAAAAGTAAAATGGTTTTATACACCGTATGAAATAAATTTGTGTATAAAACATAATATGCCGTAATGAAAGGAGATTGAGACGAAGTCCCATATATCGGGTCCAACTTGACTCGATCGTTCTTTAACATCCTGAATAATAAACATCAGTTAATTTATACTTTCTTAAGAACCTTTTTCAAGTTCATTATTCCTTTTATAACACTTATTACCATGTTATGAGCAATATGTAATTATTTAAGTTAATAATGGTCATTTTGTCTATCATTGGTACTTGAGTCAAAAATAAACTCTTTATAATTACAAGTCGTTCATGTGGTAAAATATCCATTATATCCAGAATTATATTCATGATTTAGATATCATATATGTCATATATATCCATTATATACATTCATTTACAATATTAAATAACATTTTGAGTTAGAAATGAAATGCATCGTTCATGGAGACGGTAAGCCGTACGTACGCATGAACGCTACTTTCATTTCTATTTCACATTTTATGGAATGGAATCATAATGATATAAAGATATATTATAATTCCAGATTAATATCATATATAAAATCATTAACTCCTTCCTTTATACGTCCCACATATGGCATTAACGAATCAAAACACTTTGAGGGGGTGGTAGTCCACACATCCTAAAATGAAGATATCGCGTATACCCATAATGGAAGCCATAAAGTTATGACATAAATGAAAAATACCGAAGCTTAAGGAAAAAATAAACATATTATATATCATATATAAATATAGTGACATCGTAATTTCCACCTTTGAAGGTGTTATAAGAATATTGAACAATCATCGTTTCGTGAGGCAGAAATTCACCATCCACGGAAACAGTATGTTCTTTAACCATTAGATGTAGGTGTGTGTATGTGTAGCTCAAATAAATCTTATAAAAAAATCCTAGTATATTGAAAATACTGGTTTGGTTACAAAATAAATGAATAAAAAGAGTTTACGGGGTTGGAGAACAAAAATAAAACAAAATAACATTAGAGAAGTCTTTACCTTTAAATCGGGTAACTCCTCTTGGTTAGAACCAAAAGGGTTTTTGAAGAGCTTTCTGGCTAAAGTAAGGCTTCTAGGATGAATAGAGGGATTTGTAGGGACAAAATTATCAGATCTTGGCCGATCCAATGGCTTGAAAAGTGTGGGAAAGGAGGTAGAGGTGGGGGCCTTTTATATGAGGAGAGGAGGGGCACTCTTGGAAAGGTATAAAATGTTACTTTATATTCAAATGAGTTTCGGATTATAAAGGTCCCCCATTACTGTATTTTGAGGATAAGGTGATAAGGGTTCGAAATATACTCATACAATAGGTCTTTGAAAAGTGTAATTCTTAGATTTTACATTATATATTCGTTTTATTTAAATCTTTCATTAATGAGGTAATCATTGCATCATCATGATATCATAAATAATTTAATTTATTTAATGTATAAAAATTAAAAAAAATAATATGATATAGGAAATATTTTTAGATTTAAAATTAATATTTATAGACTAATTTATAATTTATGAAGGCAAAATTAATTTTTTTACTTTGGTGATACATTCTTTGTTATATTTAACATTCTTTAAAAAATAAAAAGATAAAAAGTCATCATCACACAAAAGTAATTCCATGGGGTCCCCAAGTTTGGCACAAGTTATCCCATGGTCGTCCATGACACAAAAAGTAGTATTAGGACACATGTCAGTGTCATTTTTTGTTATCATGATATTATTTTATTATCCTTAACTACCAAATTACTAATTAATCGAGATAATTAATGATAATTACCGTCGTTACTATTGACAAAGTCCGAAAACAAAAGAGTATTGATTAAATAATTTGGACCTTTTGATTAAAAATATGTAATCCATTTAACAAAATTCCAAACACATAAATATCAATAATTTATTTAAAAATAATTCCTAATGTCAAAACAAATATTGGGTTTTTTATAAACAATATCTATGAAAAGTTTGGCACTTGTTTATTCCAAATTCCATAGTGAAATTAATCCCAATAACCACCATTTTATTATATGGTAAAACTATATTCTATTTACACTATAAAACTAATTAAAAAGACAATCTAACCATATAATTAAATTAGGTGAAAATGCAGTTTTGATGTAAAATGCAGTATTTTTCACTATTCATTAAAAAATAAACATTGTCATAAAAATACCAAAAAATTATCCAAAGTAAATTTCAATGTCACAATCATAAATAATAAGTTTATTTGTACAAATAGAGTTTATAAAATTGTCAAAAGTTTGAATTAAAAATGGTTTTCCATCAAAAGGCAGTAAAACGATCTTTTAAAAATATTAGTGTATTCCATGATTAAGATTGGATTTATTCTTGTTTTAACCCTGTAAAACACTATCTAATTCATAAATAGACATAGATAAGATTATCTATTATTCATTAATTGTAATGTTACATCATTCCCCCCTTTAGAAAATTGTGTCCCCATAATTTATTTACTTATCAAAAAAGTGGGTGTATTTATCCCCCATTGCATTTACAGATTCCCATGTTGCCTCTTCACTCATGTGGTTTTTCCACAAAACCATTGCATGATGAATCACCTTATTCCGCAACACTTGCTCCCTTTTTTCAAGAATCTAGAGTAGTTGTTCCTCATAAGATAGATTATCTTCCTGCTGAACTACCTCTGGACTCAAAACATGACATGGATCTGGTATGTACATCCTTAACATTAAAACATGAAAAACATTGTGTACCTGAGATAAACTCGGAGGAAAAGCCACTCGGTATGCAACTGATCGAACTCTCTCCAGAATTTCATATGGTCCAATGAACCTTAGACTAAGCTTTCCTTTCTTACCAAATCGTATCACACTTTTCCATGGTGAAACTTTGAGAAAACATGATCTCCTACCATAAAAGAGAGATCCTTCCTCCTGTTGTTCGCATAACTCTTATGCCTGCTCTGAGCTGTTCTCATGAGTTTCTGTATCAGCTGAACTTTTTTTACCAACTCTTCTACCAATTCCAGTCCCATCAACTTCCTTTCACACACTTCATCCCAGAAAGCGGGAGTTCAACACTTCTTCCCATATAATACCACAAATGGTTCCATCTGTATACCGGAATGAAAACTGTTATTATTAGAAAACTCAACCAAAGAAATATCTTGGTCTTAACTTCCCTGATAATCCATCGAACAAGAACGTAGAAAATCCTACAAAGTCTGAATCGTTCATTCTGACTGCCCATCTGATTGAGGATGAAAAGCTGTACTAAAATTTAATTTAGTACACAACGAATTCTGAAGGCCTTTCCAAAAGTTAAAAGTGAACCTGGGATCACGGTCTGATACAATGGAGAGAGGAACTCCATGTAACCTGACTATCTCTTTAAGATACAAACGGATAAGTTGATCTAGGGAAAAAGTATCTCATATAGTAAGGAAATGAACAAATTTAGTCAAGCGATCAACAATAACCCAGATTGCATTATTACCTCGAGGTGTCTTCGGCAATCCCACAATGAAGTCCATGGATATTTTCTCTCATTTCCACTGTGGCACTGATAAAGGCTGAAGCATCCCTTTCGGTAACTGCCGCTCTACTTTAACCTGTTGAAAATTCAAACACTTCACAATAAAATCAGCAATGTCTCTTTTCATTCCGTCTCACCAGTAATACTCCCAAAGATCTCTATACATCTTAGTACTACCCGGATGAACTGAAAACGGAGAACTATGAGCATCACATAACAACTCTCTCTTCAACTGTGAATCAAACAACACACAAAATCTCTTCCCAAATCACAAAACACAATCATTATCAATGTTGAATTCAGGAAACTTACCCTTCTGAACCAGGTCAACCTTTTTCTGCAACTCGTTGTCGTACTTCTGTGCCTGCTTAATTCTTTCTAATAGAGAAGATTTCACTGATACCTGAAAAAATAGTATAACATCCTACACCAACAACTTCTATACCAAATTTCATCAAATCCTTAACCAAAGGATCACGTTCCAAACGCAACATTGTTAATGAAGAATTACTTTTTCGACTCAAAGAATCATCCACTTTATTTGCTTTTCCCGGATGGTAATTAATTGTACAATCATAATCCTTGATTAATTCTAGCCATCTCCTCTGTCTCATGTTCAATTCTTTCTAAGTGAACATATACTTTAAACTTTTGTGATCGGTATATATTTCACACATTACTTCATACAAATGATGCCTCCAAATTTTTAAAGTGAAAACAACAGTAGCTAATTCCAAATCTTGTGTAGGGTAATTTACCTCATGAGTTTTCAACTGTCGTGAAGCATAAGCAATTACCTGATCATTCTGCATTAGGATGCAAATAATTCATTTCAATGAAGAATCATTGTAGATAACAAACTCACCATTCCTGGAAGGTAGTTCCAAAACTGGAGCATTCACAAATCTTCTTTTCAGTTCCTGAAATCAATCATCACATTCTTTTGTCCAGATAAACTTAACACCCATCCGAGTTAGCTTAGTCATTGGACTAGATAACCCTGAAAAATTTATAATAAACCTTCGGTAATAGCCTTCCAAACCATGAAAACTATGAATCTTGGTTTTATTTGTGGGTATTGGCCATTCTTCAACAACCATTGTTTTTTCAGGATCCACAGTTATTCCGTCTTTAGAAACAATATGACCAAGGAAAGAAATTTGTTGCAACCAAAACTCACACATTCTGAATTTACCATACAATTTCTTTTCTTTTAAGGTTTGAAAAATAACCCTTAAATTTCTTTCACGATCCTCTTTACTTTTAGAAAACACCAAAATATCATTAATGAAAACTACAACAATCTTATCCAAGAGCTCATGGAAAATTCTATTCATAAGATCCATGAATACCGCAGGTGAATTGGTTATCACATAAGGCATAACAACAAATTCATAATGGCCATATCATATAAGAAACATGGTCTTTGAAACATCTCCTTCCTTTACCTTCAACTGATGGTACCCCGATCTCAGGTCAAACTTTGAAAAATACTGAGCTCCCAGAGCTGATCAAACAAATCATCAATATGAGGAAAAGGATATTTGTTCATAACCGTGATGTTATTCAAGGCTATATAATCAATGAAAAGTATCATAGATCCATATTTACTTTTAACAAATAAAACAAGAGCACCCCATGGTGATGTGCTAGGTCGAATGAAACCTTTCTCTAATAAATCTTGCAATTTCTCCTTCAACTCTAAATGTTCAGTTTGATCCATTAGATAAGGGGGTTTTGAAATTGGCTTGGCATCAGGAACTAATTCAGCGGTAAACTTAACTTCCCGATCTGTTATTATTCCAGGAAACTCATCCAGAAAAACATCAGGATACTCATTTACCACTGGCACATCCTTAATCTGAACAGTTCCCTTGTTTTCAACAATATGTTCAACGTAACATTCATTTCCATATTTTACAAGTTTCTTGGCCTCTTGATATGTTATCAATAGTAAGGGTTCATTCTTGTACATAGTATGAAATTCTTTCTGAAAATAAACTTCTTTAGCTCTACAGTCAATCTTAGAATGGAAAATAGAGAGCCAATCCATACCCAGGATAACATCAAACTCTACTACAGGTAAAACAATAAGGTTTGCAAGTAGGTTCTTTCCATGGATATGGATAAGAATATTCTTATAAATTCTGATTGCCTAAACATTTCTCCTAGGTGTTTTTACCACAAGTTCAGAAGTCATTTCTTGAGATGGTATTTCCATTTTACTAGACAAATTTTCAGAGATAAAAGAATGTGTATACCCTGAATCAAACAACACACTGGAATAATTTGAAAAAACAAACAATGTACCTGATACAACTTCATTTGATGGCCTGACATCTGTTTAAGTGGTTACAAAGGATTTCACCACCCCTTTATACTTGTAGTCTGACTACTTCACATCACTCGAGCTCTTTGTCGGACTCTAGTTTTCATAGTGACCCATCTCATTACACTTAAAACATTTCACTAACTGTAAATCAAATTTGGTCTTACCATCACCCTGATCTTTTTCAGTGCAATCACAAGCCTTAGGTCCCATAGTACCGCATCGGTATCACTTTCCAGAATATAGAAGACATTCCCCAGTATGCCTTTTTCCACATTTATCACAAACTGGAAACTTAGTTTTCTTACCGTCGGACCTTTTTACAGAATTCTTTCTTTTCTCCTTCCACCTCGGTCTCTTCTTCTGCTGGTTGTTATAGAACACTTGGTCATTGGAAAACTCCATTTCCACCTTCTCAGCACATCTAACAAGCTTTTCATAACTCTTGAACTTGCGAGAATCTAAAGACCTTCGATATTTTGGATTTAATCATAAGTAAAAACGATTGATCTTACTATCATGGTCTCAGATAAAATTTGGATCATACCTTGCCAACCGAGTGAACCATTCTTCATAGGCAGCCATTGAGTCTTCCTCTTGCCTCAATTCCAGGAATTGTTTTTCCACCCTTAGAGTAGCCTTTGGAAAATACTTCTCAATAAACATACATTTGAATTCATCCCAGTTAAGAGCATCAATCTCATCAGCGTCCCTAATATTTTTAACCATCGACCACCACTGATCTGCTTCACCCTACAAACAGTAAATAGAAAGACTAACATTTTGATTGTATGAACACCCCATGACATCGAAAATATTCTCCAGTTCTTTAATCCAGCCTTTAGATAGAACAGGGTTAGATTATCCTCTGAATGATGGGGGATGTTTCCTCATGAAATGTTCCACCACTGACATGTTCCTCTGCAGTTGATTTGGCTGATCTGATGCATGGATACTGCCACCATTTATCGCTTGAGTCTACTACGCCATTACTGCAACAAACTATTTAGTTCCAATTCAGACCATCTCAGGATGCTCATTCGGAAGGTTATTTCCTTTTGTATTCCTTTCTAGCTCTGCTTCCCTGTTTCCTCTGTGAAAAACCATTGAGATCAAATATGTCTTAGATGAAGCAACATGGTAATCTTGAAATTCTATATCATTTCAATTTGACCATAAAAAAATATTTTTGGATGATTATTTAATTAGAATTCTAAATCCTAAAGTAATCTAAACCGACCTCTGATACCAACTATAAGGCTCCAACCTTAAATGTTGCTTAATCTTGAGTTACTTAAAGAATACATGTTGATGATCATTTCAGGGTTATAGTTTTAGAGAATTATATCATAAAACATGCATTACATTCCACATTTAAACAAATTGGTGACATAAAAATTAGTACTCATTTTTCCCATCAACAGAAACATATTTAAAAAATCAAGGTTTTTTTCTTGACACTTCCTTGACACTATCATCACATCATGTACCTTTCCATTGACCTATGAAAAACATTTCAAAAACATGGTATGAGCATAAAAAGCTCAGTAATGGATGTAAAAGTATGAAATGAAAACATTGGTCCTTTTATGAAATAATACTTTACTCGTAAAACATAATCACTTTAACATACCTCATCAAATCATGAATAAATCATAGAAATCATAAGACATAAAGGTAACTTGAGGCATTCATAAAATTCTTACATAGGGAGTAACCCTCTTGGTTACATTTAGAATACCCATCACAGTATATTCGCTAAATTTATTCAGAGAAACATTAATTTTTAACTCCTTCACATTACCCAATGCATTGGAGAGCTATATCGGGCTCACCCACCCTTAGTTTATCACGGAACCACCCGTCTTCATAGAAATTCCCAAGAACCATAACATAATCGTATCACATAAAACATGCATAATGGAAATAAAAAAATTCCACTTTTCAATCACATGATATCAGTACAACACATTAATAATAAACAATTATGAATACCATTTTCCATACCAATATAAAATAAAAGTAAAACATGGTATTTATTTTCCATTAAAAAAAGTTATGTCTTTTAGAGGAAGCCGAAGCTCAAATTATGGTCATGGTAGCGGAGAAGTTGTTGTCATAGCATACCTACGACAAAAAAACATTCCCTTTTATCATTTAGTAAATGCTTTGTATAAAAAAGATTCCTTTTGAATAAACATAAATGTCATAGGGGTTTATACATCTTATGAAATAAAGTTGTGTATAAAAAAAATATGCCTTAATGAAAAGAGATTGAGACGAAGTCCCCTACCTCAGTTCCGACTTGACCCGATCATTCTTTAACGTCCTGAATAATAAACATGAGATATTTTATACTTGATTATGAACCTTTTTTAAGTTCATTATTCATTTTATATCACTTATTACCATGTTATTAACACTATGTAATTATTTAAGTTAATAATGGTGGTTTTGTCAATCATTGGTACTTGAGTCAAAAATAAACTCTTTATAATTACAAGTTGTTCATGTGGTAAAATATCCATTATATGCAAAATTATATTCATGATTTAGATATAATATATGTCATATTTATAAAGTATATACATGCATTTACAATATTACATAACATTTAGAGATAATAAATGAAATGCACCGTTCATGGAGATGGTAAGTCGTACGTACGCATGAACACTACTTTCATTTCTATTTCGTATTTTAGGGAATGGAATTATAATGATATAAAGGTATATTATAATTATAGTATAATATAATATATAATATCATTAATTCCATTTTTTATACATCCCACATATGGAATTAACGAATCAATTCACTTAGAGGGGATGGTAGTCCGCACTTCCTAAAATGATGATATCGCGTATACCCATAATGGAAGCCATAAAGGTATGCCATAAATGAAAAATACAGAAGCTTAAAAAAACATAAAAATATTATATATCATATATAAATATAGTTATATCTTAATTTCCACCTTTGAAGGTGTTATAAGAATATTGAACAATCATCGTTTCGTGAGGCAGAAATTCGCCATCCACGGAAACAGTGCGTTCTTTAACCATTAGATGTAGGTGTGTGTAATTTTAGCTCGAATAATTCTTATAAAAACATCATAATATATTGAAAATACTGGTGTTGTTACAAAATAAATGAATAGAATGAGTTTAGAGGGTTGGAGAAGAAAAATAATACAAAAGAACATTAGAGAGTCTTTACCTTTAAATCGGGTAACTCCTCTTGGTTAGAACCAAAAGGGTTTTTGAAGAGCTTTCTGCCTAAGGTAAGGCTTCTAGGATGAAGAGAGGGATGTGGAGAGAAAATAGGAGCATAGATTGGCTGATCCAATGGCTTGAGAAGTGTGGGTAAGGAGGTAGAGGTGGGGCCTTTTATAAGAGGAGAGGAGGGGCACTCTTGGAAAGGTATAAAATGATACATTATATTCAAATGAGATTTGGATTTTAAAGATCCCACATAGATGTATTTAAAGGATAAAGTGATAAGGGTTCTAAATAAACTAATACAATATGTCTTTGACAAGTGTAAGTCTTATATTTTACATTATATTTTCATTTTATTTAAATCGTTCATTAATGAGGTAATCGCTCCAACATCATGATGTCATAAATAATTTAATTTATTTAATGTCTAAAAATTTAAAAAATTATAATGATATAGGAAATATTTTTAGATTTCCAATTACTATTTATAGTCCCATTGATCATTTATTTAGACAAAATTAAAAAATTTCTACTGAGGTGATACATTCTTTGTTATATTTAACTTTCTTTAAAAAATAAAAATATTAAAAGTCATTATCACACAAAAGTGATTCCATGGGTCCCCTAGTTTGGCACAAGGCATCCCATGGTAGGCCATGATACAAACAGTAGTATTAGGACACATTTTGGTGTCATTTATTATTATTATGATATTATTTTATTTTTCTTAACTACCCGATTACTAATTAATCAAGATAATTAACGATAATTACCATTGTTACTATTCACAAAGTCCAAAAACAGAAGATTCTTGATTACATAATTTGGAATTTCTGATTAAAAATATTAATCCATTTTACCAAATTCCAAACATAGAAATTCCAATAATTAATTTATAAATAATTCCCGTTGTCAAAACAAATAGCGGGTTTTTTAGAAACAATATCTATGAAAAGATTGGCACTTGTTTATGCCCAATTCTAAAGTGAAATTAATCCCAATGACCACCATTTGATTACATGGTAAAAATATATTCTATTTAAACATTAAAAACAAATAAAAAGATAATATAACCATATAATTAAATTAGATGAAAATGCAGTATTGATGTAAAATGCAGTATTTTTCACTATTCATTAAAAATGAACAGTGTCAGAAAAATACCAAAAAATTATCCAAAGAAAATTTCAATGTCCCAATCATAAAGAATAAGTTTATTTTGACAAATAGAGCTTATAAAATTTTCAAAAGTTTTATTTAAAAATGGTTTTCCATCAAGAGGCAGTAAAATGATCTTTTAAAAATATTAGTGTAATCCATGCTTAAGATTAGATTTATTCTCGTTTTAAGCCTCTAAAACACTATCTAATTCTTAAATAGACATAGATAAGAATATATATTATTCATTACTTACTTGGGATGTTACAGTTAGTCATCTTCATTTTTCAGTGTCGGTGATTGATCATAGCTTTCAGTATTAGTGTGTCATCTTTATCTGTTGGTGTTTGCGATTCATGTTTCAGAGTTGGTATGTGCTATAATGTTTCCTAATCAACTAATGAACAATGATTCCAGCTTTCTACAATTTCACCCCTTTAAAACTTTATTTTATGTGAAATGTATTCAAGTACTTGTTTTAATGGATTTAATGCCGATTTAAACCCAATAACTCATATTTTATTTTCCTTAGGGTCTTGACTCCCTTACACAATGAAACTGTGTAGTATTAACAAGATTCACCTTTAATGGAAAATGTAAAATTGTGTCTAAAACAATGATATATTTAGATTTTTATTAGGCCATGGTACCATATTTCTTTTTTATCCTTCGTTGTTTTCGCCTGCAATAAGATTCCGGGAGTTCTTCCCCCCTCATAGGTGTCATGCAATTGAATTGCGATCCATGGATCATTTTCCTTGGATTCTTCCTGATGCAAGCACACCCCATGTTTTCGTGCAATAATTAATTAGAGATATATCTCCTATATAAGGTTTTTTATACAATAGTTTTTCTTGCTTTATCTCCTTCCTTTTATCTTTCCCTAAGATGTAAGCTGACCTCCACGTTTCTAATAGAGATTTCGTGGTTGTTGGTCGATGTAGTGGTTTCACGACGTTCTTGTTTGGATGTAGTTTTTTTGGGCTCAATATAATTTATGTTGGCTCATACTCATGAAAAGAACCTAAAAAACTTATTGAGGATGGGGATTTTTGGTTACTCTATTCTACTACATGCAACTATAGATTTAGCATGTTTGACCCACTAGATGATAATGGAATTGACATAATAAATATTTAAATAGGAAAAATAAATTTTTATCAAACGTATGTTATTACCTTTTATTTTTCTTCATATTGTTATACCTATTCTTTCGTTGTTTATAATTCCATTCGGGATCAAAATTGGAAAAGAATGTAAAATGGGGTTAATTATAGATTTATTGGCCGAAGATAAAGAGGCATGTTTAATGAATCTGGTTGTATCTCTTATAAATTTAGGATAATAAAATTGATAATGTAATCATGTTTAATTGTAATTTATTTATAAAATTGAATAATTTTGAGTCATACTAATTAAATGAATTTTAAACCTATAGTTTAATTAGTCTATTATGGCTTTTGATAGCATGATGTTTAGGTTTCCACTGTTGGAACAAACAAGTAATGAATCAGTTAATCAATATATATTAAATAACTAGTTATTTGATAAAATATAAATCTTTGTAGGGTTCTAAGTTACCCTCTTGATTGCAATGGTCATGGACTATATGTTTTGGAGCCATTACTTCTCATTGTGTGTGAGGGTTGGATGCCTTTATTGGGGCGAAGTGTCCAATTCTATATTGTTTATTTCATACTTGTTGTTTTATAGTGTGTACATGGGATGGATGAGCCATGAGGATTTTTGTAGTACATGGGGTCAGGGAGTCCTAGTAACTATGGTGGTAGTAGGTGATGCCTTAGAGTGGCGAGATGGGTTGGCTTAAACATGTGGGTGTTGGAGAGGACACTGGAGATGATGAAACATGTTGGATGTGAATGTTGGATGCTTTTTGAATCATTTTTTATGTTTATCTTCTTAACCTTACCCAATGCTTGAGGTAGATTTATTTTCGTACATTCCATCTAAAACAGGCAATGATGCATGGGGTATGACATAATATTTTAGTATTTATATTATCAGGGGGGAAGGATTTATGCTCCATCTATATGTGCAAAAGAGTGATCTTGTAGTTCTTGTACTCACCGTATTGATCCCCTTGTGATTAGTATCTTAGAATGTTTTATTAAAATAAATATAATTATTGAAATTTATAATTTTATTATTTAATGATTCAATAAATGATGTTCATCAATGGGGATTAGAGGTTTCTTGGATTCAATTTTCAGTTTTTGATTTTAAAGGAACATTGGAAAATGGTTGGTAATTCCTAGAGGGCATGAATCTTTTTTCTGATTCTAATGAAATGTAATGTTGGATTTTTAATTTTTAATTAATGGTAAAGGAATTAATCAACATAAAGTGAAAAATATTAAAATAGAAAAGATGATTTAATAAAGCTCTTTAAATAATTATGTGCATCTACAATATCTAGTCTTAGTAGTGGCATCCGGGAGTCTGAGCGATGTTAGCCGAAGATGAGTCTAAGAGTAGGTTATGCACCTAGTTTGTATGGGAGTTGTATTATATTCTAAAAATTTGTTGGATTCTATATGATACTCCACCGTATCTGTTAAGGAAATTAAAACGATGGGCATTTTGAGCCCTGGGGGTGTTTTTTCCAATATTTAAATTGGAGGATGGATGGATGACTACCCCCTTCCGCCCTGCTCTCCTCTCGTGGTAGTTATTATATTTATAGATATGAGGTATAAATTTCTTGATTTATGTTTGTAGTGTGATATAATAGCTTCTGGTTGTTCACAAACATATATTCTGCATATAGTTTCTTATGGACTACTATAGGTGTAACATGTATAGGCTGTGATAGATTTAGGATCCTTACTCGTCGTATGGGTTGTAATGTCTTGATGTATAATACTAGATATATGATATAAATTATGGGATAAGTCGTGGTTTTGGGAGAATACCTGGATAATTTGGATACATGGATTTAGTGGTGGTGTTTCACAAGGTGCATGTTGTGGTACAATGCCAAGGTGTCTACATGTTGGACCTTATAGAGAGAGATGCATAAGACATGTGACATTTGGGAAAAGAGGAAAACCTATGGGGATGTGGTTGTAGTGTAATATCGATATTCATTATTATATTATATAATCTTGTATGTGGTACTTGGGTATATTATCCATGGTTAAACTAGAAACATAATAAACAAGATTAGGTGACGAGTTAGTTTCAATTGTTTTTCACTCTTCTTTAGCATGGGTTCTATATATTTTGACGAGATGGTCTAGGAAGGATCTGACTAAGTATACTATTATACTCATAGTATATATACATATATAAGATATTTTTCTGTCACTTGGAGTTCGTTTGTGATCAAGAAGGTTACTACTTTCATTCGGGGTTTTTCAGGAGCAGTTCGGGCTTTGTGGTTTCAAAGGATTTACTTTCCTTTGGTAATTTTAATTTACCCATTCAGTTGTAATAGTTAATTCATGTCATTAAATATGTGTACTTAGGATTTATTTTATATTGATGTTTGAGATGGACTTGGTTGGATTTAGTATTATCAATCTCTTTCTCAGGTGTTCTCTTATAGTGTTGTGCCTCTCATTTGTGTGTTTACTATACCCTCTTTGTTGGTTCCCATCCAGGGGAATACTAATGGTGGGAATTGAGTTTCATTATAATACCCTATGATTTGATAGTATGTTATCTCTTCATTGAAATTCAATATCTAGCGCTACACATAACACAGAGTTTGAGCGCACCACGACTAACCAAACTAGCAAACGAAAATGTAGTTATGAATAGTATTAATAGAATTTTGATTTTTATATACTCCATATATTGTTTGATTCCATTTTATGTGTTTTTAGAAATAATATAAAAACAAATTCTTTATTTTCAGATAAAATATGTATTTTAAAAAAATGAAATTTGACCACATTTTAATGTATATCATTTATAAAACTAATATTTTACACTTTAATATATTCAATTTAATTAAATTAAATTATTTCTTAAATGTGGGATATAAATTTTTTGTTTGGATAAATTTTTGGTACTTTTCGGATAACTTTCATATTTAGATGAATAGTGAAAAATACTAAATTTTAATTGAAAACAACTTTTTTAATTGAAATACTTTTTATTGTTAAATTATACATTTGAGTGGTTTTAAAGTAGCATTAGATTATATTTTGATCATTTTATATAATTTATGTCATTGGATATAATTTCATATTTAAACTGGACATGAACAAGTGTCAATATTTGGATAGTTATTATTTCTTAAAAACAAACATTTTTTTTGACAACGGGAATTAATATTAAATTAATTTCTCCCACTTATGTGTTTTGAATTTGGAAAAATAGATTCAATATTTGGAATCAGTTTGTTCAAATTGAGTAAATAGATATCTATTATATTTACTAATTATGAATATTTAGTTCAATAAATATTTTATTTACCAATGTTGAAGGGTAAATACCATAAATAAGGGTAAACAAATATTATTATAATAATATTAAATTAAACAAAAATTAATCTTATTATATTTTTTATAGATATCCGACCATGAGAATAATTGGGTCAATTTTTGGACCACATGGAGCCATTTGAGAATGATAATGACACTTTAAATTAATTAATTTAAAGTAAAGACAAAAAATGATATGAACTTATATCTTTTAGTAAACTGATTTTTACAAAGGATTACGTAAGTTATAATTTCTACTATAAATATGAAATTGATATCTAAAAAGATCTAATACATTGTTGAAATTTTTTATAATTTTTAGACATCAAATTAATAAAATTATTTGCGAAACAATAATGATGCAGTGTTTACATCATTAATGAATGATATAAATAAATGGGATTATAAAAATTAAAACAATATCCAAAACCTTTCCAATTCCTATCAGATGATTTTATTTCAAACACGAGTCATCATTTCTTCAACATTCTTGAGATTTGGTCCTTTAGAAAGTAAATATCATTATATAATAAAATAATAATTTTAAACATTCTTAAAGAGCCCCACCTCACCCTTATAAAAACCCTTCACCTCTAACCCCTTTCTCACACCACTCATGCCCCTTGGATCATCCAATATCTACCCAATTAATCTCCTTACATCCCTCTATTACTCTTAGATTCATTAACATAGGTATAGGACACTTAAAGGAAGCCTTTTGGTTCAAACCAAAGGGAGTTACATGATTTAAAGATAAAATCTCCTCTTATGTTTTTTATTTTTTTCACTTCTCCAACCCACAAAACATTTTTTATTCCTTTCTTTTATAAAAACACCAGTATTATAAATATACTAATTTCTTGTATTTATAATTATTTTAACTACACTCACACAAATCTCTATCTAAGTGGTATAGTACATAATGTTTCTGTGGATGGCGAACTACTTCCTCCTGAAACGATGATTATTCAATCTTCTACTACCACCCTTTATGGTGGCCATTATGATGGAACTGCAATTATACATGATATTTATGATATTTATTTTATCTATAGTCATATTTAAATTATATTTTATAGGATAAATTTATTATTTTCTTGTTGTATATATATGATAATTTCATTTGAGGAAATGCGGTCTACCGCCTCCTCAAAGTGATATAACTCGTTCATACAATACATGGAACGTTTAAAGGATATTTTTATTGATCATATGTAATATATATAAAATTTTATATTATACTGGAATAATAATATACCAATGTATCATGGGTTTTCTTTCCTTTTAAAATAAAATTATGAAATAGAAGTAGTGTTCGTGCGTATGTACTAATTACCGTCTCCGCAAACACAATGAGATTCATTACCCATCATAACCATTCAAGAATAATTTTCATTGGATTATTAAAAATAATGTTTCAGAATGTAGTATCATTATATATATGAATAAAATACATCATATCCATAAAAACATGTCTTACATTACTAAACATATAAATTAATATTTAACACCCGAAACAATGATACTAAAAAAATATTATTAACAATGATATATTATGAGAACATATATGATATCATATATATATTTTTGGTTCTTGTAACAGTTTAAAACAAATTATTTATGTATTATACCGGATTTTAATGTACCCTAGACCAATGAAAAGTACAATGTAAGGGTAAATTATTAAATCTCATTATTATTCATGATTTTTTATGTGTATGTATTTACTGTGGCATATTAATTATCCATGTCCATGTTAGATAAAGCAATTTTCAAAAGGATTATTTTTAAGGGACTCTTAAACTAAAATATCATTGTAACATTTTAAATATGTATTCATCTAAATCATTGTAATTAATTCCCAGGTTTTCAAAATGGTATTTAAAGGATTTATTTATATGGACAGGAATGTTTTAAAATGATAATTCATTCAATATATTTGAAGTGGAATGGGACACATTGATTGAAAAATTTATTCTAAATTTATTCCTTTGTAAATTGGGTTGCTTTTAAATGTTTTAAAAAAATGGGTTATTTTTCTCAAGGAGTTTTACTAATCATTTTCAACTATGTCAACATCCTTTTGGATATTATTCTTGATTGAGGTTTATTTACATTAAATATAATCTTCAATATTGTAATGAATATGTTGTGATATGATTAACTGTGAATGTGCTATTTTTAGTCCATTCATGATTTATAGATAAATTATTGACATTTTTTATGTTAGTATTAATATGAATGTTAATTTTATGTTTCAACATTTTCATATGAGGAATGTTTTTGTCTTTGCATGTGACTGGTGGATCCCACTATAGCACGTCGATTCATAGGTAGGTCTCATGAGACTAATTACTATCTTGGCACAATTCTTTGATGAAATCTTATTTATTGTCTTGGCACGAGGCCTGACTATGTGAGTATGATTTCCGACATTATGCATTCCATCATTATAAAATTTCTTATTGATATTACATGTGATTATTCGACTAGTATAATATCCATGTGAATAATTAAATGTCATTATTTGATTAAAGGTTTCCATATTATGATAATGTTTATGTTTACAAGTCATTATATTTAGTTTTATACATTTCCTTTAGTGTTTAGTCTTATTTAAGAATGATTTCACTGTATTGTTATCCTTACTGAGATTATGAGCTCACCACTTATTATGTTTTAATTTACCCAGGATTGGAAGTATATTATGACTGACCTAGAGGGATAGAATAAGGGATATAAATGTGGTCAATAGTGATAATGTTGAAGTAGTTTTTAATTTTATAATGTAATGTAACATTCATTTATGTAATATTTTTTCTGAGACTCCTAAACTAATCAGTCCGTTGGGACTTGATTAATTGTAATCATGAAAATGTATAAAAATAATTCACCAACTCTGGGTATCAGGGGTCAGTGTGTCATAGTTTTTAACAAAGTATGTTTAGCAATACCCCTGAAAACTAGATTTTTAAAAACTCTGATTGGAAAACATAACCCTAAGATAGACTTCGAGGATTTTTATAGAAGAACATCTTTGAATTTGTTTAATATAGTGAATTTGTGAATTTACCATGAAATACATCCAACTCTAGATACGATCAGGTAGTGGTTTCTCTAGCATAGATGCACCTAAGAGTGGAAACATTGAAATGGTGTTTTGGGATTGACTTGGGGTATCGTAGTACAGAACAAGAGGATTTGTTGCACTCTTGGTTATGACACTCTTGGGGGATATGATTATGATAATTCACATTTTTTACATGCCATTATGAATGATTCATGAGTAAATACTTCATAAAAAACAATTTTTTTATGATTATAGATTATATGAATAAACTATTAAATTTACGTTAGATATTTCACATGATTTTAATTATGTGTTGTGATTCGTAAACTAAAAAATAATATTCCATTGTTTATAAATGGCACCCAGTAGAATGAATGGAAACTCCATCAATACACATGATCCATAGAATAAGAAGGATCACATCCTTTAAGGTATTATTCCAAAATATAGAAATTAAATAGTCTCCCACCTATTTTCATCATATGATGAAATAGTTTCTTATGTTAATAAGATATGTAAAAAATTAACTGATTTTTATGACATTGAATGAAACTAGAGATGAAAAGGATGGTATAGAGAAACATGTATAACAAGAATAAGGGAAAGAATGATTTTCTCATTTTTGATAACTATAAAAAGAATCACCTTTGTAAATGCTGGAAGGGATAGGGAGATTGTTATAAGTGTGGAGAAAAAGGACACCAAGTACACGTTTAATGGGTAAGAAAAAGGTTTCAAATGTACGATGCTTCATCTTCAAAGAGTTGGGACACAACACCAATCAATGTACCAATTATCAGAGTATACTAAATATTATGATGTGGATAATAATCAAGTTATGATATTACCACAGATGAAGATCAATGACTAGTGTTATTATGTTGATATTAAAGAATTATGTCATTGGAGTGTTTTATCAACGATGTACTAGTTATTAAAATTATGCGGTAAATAAGGATTGTATAATAGTACTAATTCATTGAGGATTTGAGATTGTGTGGTACAAAGAAAACTGATTCAATAGAAAGTTAAACTTTTTGTAAAATAAAAGGATGATGGAAAGATAAAATTTAACATAGTCTTGATATTGGGGTATTGATTTTGGAATAATATATGACTTATTTGGATAAATTATATTGGATATTATTCACTACCGTAGAACTAATTAATGGGTTTTTTATTCCATCATTGTTGAACTTAACAAACATTTTTGTATTTAAGGAGTATATCCAGTTTTCTATGAATTACAGAAATAATAAAGAAGTATATATTTATTCAAATATGGTTTTCTATAAATTCATTTTATTACCCCATTTTAACAAAATACACAAGGATGGTATTCACATGTATATTATGTGACTTTCCATATAAATTTTGGATTAGGACTTATGATGGAAGTATTGTGGATAAGTATGATTGGTGGAATAGATTGTGTTTGACATTGGATACTATTTTTAGGTTAAATAATTTCATAGGATTATTTTTGGATGGACATAAAAAGGACAACCTGGATGTTGGGCGAAAACCTGTTGCGTCTGGAAAGGCCGCGAGACATGAACTTACAACTGAAGGGTGACAAGGGTACTTCACCAACCACTAGCCAACATGATGTCCTAGTTTTTATATTGTAGTATTTGTAAATATTCTGACAAATGAATTATAAATTCATTATTTTTTGGAACCCTATACTATTAAGATATATTTAATATTTTTGAATTATGTTATCTTTTATAGTGAATGATGAGTTTGTGGTAGGAATTAGTTGAAGGATGAAACTATCTTTTTCAAGTATATTTTTCCCTTTATTCTATGAATAAATTAATTATTAAAACATAGGGAACAGATCATAATACCAAAAATTTGTTATCCTAATACCTTATGTTTTGTTGATTCAGTGATATTTTAAATCATCATAGATTGATGGATTTGAGGCCCTCAATTTTATACTTGTTTGTGAATGATGAACTTAATCATTCCATTTAAATATTTACATTTTTAATCTAATTGTTTTTTTTTAATTTCCACCAATGTTCTCCTAATTGAGATCATATATTGTTGGTGACTTTTTCATTTCATTTTTCCTCTTATTAAGACTAAATTTCATTAACCCAACTTCCGATGTGAGTTTTTCACAAAGGTATTTTTCTTTTTTTAACGTTTTATTTTTAATGAAAATATTCAAACTGAGAGGATTCCATTTTTCTGAAGTAGGGGAGAATGTAACACCGTATGATTTCAAAGTACATTATCTCTTTAATGATATTCAGTAACTAGTGACACGCAACACCAAGATCGAGTGCACCACGACTTACCAAAACAACCATTCAAAAAGTGGTTATGAATATTATTAACAGAAATTTTAATTTAACATACTCAATATAAATTTAGAATCCATATTATGTGTTTCATTGACATAATAAAGGAACAAATTAATTTTTTAGATAAAACAAGTATTTTAAAAAAAATTGATATTTTAGCGCCTTTTAATGGATTTCCTTTTTTAAAACCAATATTTGACACTTTTATAAATTAAATTTAATTAAATTACATTATTATTATGAAAAGAGGAAAATATTTTGGTTTGGATAAAATTTTGGTACTTTTCTGATAACTTTGATATTTTTATCAATAGTGAAAAATACTAAATTTTAACTGAAAAAAACTTTTTTAATAGAAATAATTTATAGTGTTAAATTATACATTTGAGTGGTTTCAAAGTATAATTAGATTATATTTTTACCATTTAATATAATTCATGTCCCTTGATGTAATTTCACATTTAAACTGGACATAAAAAATGCCAATCTTTTGATAGTTATTATTTCATAAAAATAGGCTTTTTGTTTTGACAATGAAAATTAATTTTAAATTAATTTCTGACACTTCAGTTTTTTGAAATTGGAAAAATGGATTCCATATTTTCAATTAGGAGGTTCAAATTGTGTAAATAAGTATGTTTAATTTTTAGACATAATGAATATTTACTTATGAAAATATTTTATTTACCATGGTTAATGGGTTAATCTGTTAAATAATGGTAAACAAATATTATTATCAAAAACATAAATTACCCTAACATGGGTTCTACTTCTATTGGTTGATACACTTATGACCATGGGATACTTGGGTGGATTTTGGGACCATATAGAGCCACTTGAGAGTGATAATGACACTTTATATTAATTAATTTAAAGTAAAGTAAAAAAATGACATAAACATATTTCTTCTAGTAATTTTTTTACAATTTCTTATATAAGTTATATTTTCAACTATAAATATTAATTATAAAACTAAAATGATTTCCTACATCATGTTAATTTTTTATAATATTTATACAACTAATAAATAAAAGTATTTATGAGATGATAATGATGCAGTGTTTATCTCATTAATGAATCCCTTAAATATATGAGATTGTGAAAATATAAACAAAATCCAAAACTAGTCCAACATTTATTTGAATATTTTATTTCAAACATGATCCATCTTATATCCTTCTTTAATAAATTTTGGACCGTTATAAATGTAAAATTATTATATAATAAAATAATATTTTCAAACATTTTTAAAGAGCTCTTCCTCCCCCTTATAAATATCCCTCACCTATAACAAATTTATCACACCTCTCAAGACCTTTGGATCATTCAAACTCTTCCCAATTAAGCTCATTATATATATTTTCACGTCTTAGAATCCTTACATTAGGAAGAAGGTACATCAAGGGTTCTTTTTGCTTCAAACCAAATGTAGTTACCCGATTTAACAGTAACATCTCCTCTTAAGTTATTTTCGTTTATTTTACATCTCCAAGCCCATAAACTCTATTTATTTTGTTTTTTTATAAAAACACCAGTATCTTCAATATACTTGGTTTTAGTTATGATAAACATTTTAAGTACTATTACACACAACTTTATCTAATGGGTATATAACATATTGTTTCTGTGGATAGTGAACTACTTCCTCCCAAAACGATGATTGTTCAATCTTATACTACCACCTATTATGGTGGCCATTATGATGGAATTGTATGTACATATGATATTTAGGAAATAAATTTTATCTATAATCTTTTTAAATCTCTTTTATAGAATACCATTATTCATTTCATGTTTTATATATAAGATAATTTCATTTTAGGAAGCGCGGACTACCGCCCCCTCAAAGTGATATGACTCGTTCATACCATACATGGAACAGATAAAGGATGGTGTTAATGAACATATGTAACGTATATAAAATATTATATTATATTTGAATAATAATATACCTATGTATCATTTGGATTTCATTACATTTAAAATGAAAAAAAATGAAATGGAAGTAGCATTCGTGTGTACATACGTATTACCCTCTCCACGATCGCGATGAAATTCATTACCCATCATAACCATTCCAAAATATTTTTCAATTGATTATCAAAATTAATTTTTAAGAACTTAATATCATTATGAATTTGAAAAAAATACATCTTATCCATAACAAACATGGCTTATGTAACATAAAATAAAAAGGAAAATGAATATGTTAATAATGGAAACAATGATACTACTAAAATATTATTAATAACGAAATATTAGAATATCATATATGATATCATATATGTGTATTTCGTTCTTGTTAAATTTAATAACAATTATTTAACTATTTTATAGGAGTTTAACGTACCCTCGAACCATGTAAAAGTATTAGGTAAGGGTTAATTATTCAATATCATTATTATTCGAGATTGTTTATGTGTAAGTATTTACTAGGACATATATATTATCCATGTCCATGTTAGATAATGGAGATTTCAAAAGGATTATTTTTATGGGACTCTTCAACCAAAACATCATTGTAACAGTTTAAATATTTTTTGTTCTAAATCATTCTAATTAATGTCCATGCTTTAAAAATGGATTTCAAAGGATTTATTTATATGGAAATGAATGTTTTAAAATGATAATTATTTCCAAAGATTCAATGTTTTATGGGACCCATTAATTCAAAAATTATTTTTAAATTTCTTCCTTTATAAATTGTGTGACTATTAATTCTTTTCATGAAAAAGGATTATTTTACTCCATGAGTTTTACTAATCATTTTAAACTATGTCAACATCTTTTTGGATATTATTCTTGATTGAGGTTAATTTATTATAAATATAATATTCAAAATTTTATTAAAAGAGATATGGAATGATTTATTGTGAATGTGTTATTTTTATACCATTCATGTTTTCTAGTTTAAGTATGGACATTTTGTATGCTAGTTTTAAAACGATTATTTATGCTATGTTTCAACATATTTATATGAGGAATACACTGGACATAGTATGTGATGGGTGGATCATGCTATTGCACCTTGATGAAACGTTAGGACTCATGAGACAAATTAGTGTCTTGACACAAGGACATAACGAAATCTTATTTGTAGTATTAGAAAGAGACCTTCACTATGTGGTTATGATGTCTGGAATTATGCATTCCATCATTACGAAATTACCTATTTATAATATTTGTGATTATTCAACCAATAGAATATCTACATGAATAATTAAATGAAACTATTTGATATAGCATTTCCATATTATTTTAAATATTATGTTTAAAAGTATTTTGTTTTAGATTTATACATTTCCATAAGTGTTTATGCTTATTTATGGATGCTTTCACAATATTATTATTTTTTCTGAGCATCTGAGCTCACCCCATTCTATGTTTTTTTTCCTATGATGTGAACAAGTACATTATGACTCACATACATGGATAGTCTATGGGATATGAACGTGGTCAATGGATTCAATGTTGTTGCTGTTTTTTATTTTAAAATGTAATGTAATATTCTTTTATGTAATCTATTTTCCCAGACTACTTGACTGATCGGTCCTTCGAGACCTGATTCATTGTAATCATGTCAATGTATTAAAATAATTCACTAACTCTGGGTTACTAGGGATGGGGTGTTACATTCAGAATCTACCTTATAAAATTGTTGGCCCAGGTGGGGTATAATTAGTGGGGATGCGGTCAATATGGAGTTGTATCAGAGATCTAGTTGGTGGATAGGATGGATTTTGGTGTTATGAACATGTGAGGTTGAATGGGTTGGTATGAAAATAATGACAGTAGAGTTTATAAAGTGTTCAAAACACTGAAAACAAGATAAGACACTAGTTTTTAGGGCCCCCTATGATCTGATGCATGGACCTTTAAGTTTACGGTGGCCTGTAAAGGAGGTGGTACTTGTTTTAGTGTAGAGACAAAAGAAAGAATCATGCATCATTATTCATTTTTCCATTGTTTGAATGCGTATATCTTGGGATAGGTTTACCAAAAATGAATAATTGAAAAAAATTCTTTATTTATTGTTGACTCTTCCATATTATATGTTTATGAGCTCTAACTGTTTATTCTTTTTTATGTATAGATCAAAGTTGAGATACTCAATATGTTCGTGAAGAGGATATTCAGAAGGCTATGCCAACCATTAGAGGAATAGATGAGGTAGATGAAAATGATCATTGTAGAATAACACTATATGAGTTTTAGATCCCATTTGTATAGAATTACAATGTCTTTATTTTAGATGTTGTAACAAATGACTGTTTGGAAGAGGTCGATATTGATTTTTCTAGCAACTGTGCTTAGAAAGAGAACTAGGTTTTATTTGCTGTGATGATGTTGCATGGGGAAGTGAGGTATTGGTGGTTCTTATTCCTCAATGATCTTGAAGAGTCAACATACTCATTACATGAGTTCCAAAACTAGTTTAGTGTCGAGTTTTTTTGTTGCACTGTGAAGGTGGTCAGTCTTCTGGTGCTACATACCATTCGATAAGGGATCTCATGTATTTAAAAGTTTGGAAACTGTTTTAGGAACCTTTTATGATGTGCTTCAGACCTATTTTCAGATGTGGAGGCCAGAGTGAGGCATTTCAAAGGGGATTTGCATTCCGTTGTCCAGTGAAATGTCACACCATTTATGGTGAAGACATTTCATGAGGTTCTGGTAGTGGAAGAATTCATTGAGAGGATGTTTCCCAGAAATGAATCATTAGGAGAAGGGAGTCATTGGGATTCTTCATGAACAATATATGTGGTTCAGGTTTCCCATTTTTCAGGGAAGAAGATTTTCTGTTCAGTTGGTAGTATGACTTAGCCCTCATTATCTCATTTATATGGGGGAATCACTTATCCGGCATTTTCCATTATATTAGGCACTTTTTCCTTGTGGAGGTCGAGACCATCCACATCGAGAGTTCCCAAACATTCTGAGCAGTCAGCGTGCGCCAAGTGTTCCATCTCGAGTTACTCTAGTAATGTAGTATCAATCGAGGTAGCAGTTGCAAGATTCACCAGGTTTGGATTAATATAGTGAAGATAGGTAAAGCATATGATAGACCCTAGATATTCCGCTATAATTTGATATAATAGTGTATCCATGGTGGTGGTCTTCAGTAGGGTTAAAGAGGTCGTGGAGGAGGTCTTTTTCGTCATCATGATTTAGTATTTCTAGTTCTTGGATGATCCAGACATCATTCGAGGTATCCTTGGATTGTTTTATTAATGTGTGTATTCCTTTTTTGATTTAATAATTCCACACTCCTTCATATGACCTGCCATATTCCTTGCCATTGGACATGAGGTAGAGAGGCATCCAGTGCCCTTGGTGTTGACTACGCCTATTGGGGGTCGAGATGACTTGTTTGAAGAATGTATATACTATGAGCTAGTGTTGGTGAAGCACCACTCTTTTGAACATTTACAATTTTTATGAATGAAACCAAATGATTTCATCCTCAGCATGGATTTTTTGTATTCAGTGCAGGTATTTGTGGACTGCTTTAGGAAGCAGGTGGTGTTATTTGATGTTGATGGAGGGTTAGTGGTGTTTTTTGGAGAGTGAGACCCTCAGATGCGTCAGAGGTATACTACATCCTAGACATTATTGATGTCAGATCTAAGACTAATTTATTCATAGGTTTATCATTTTTCATTTCCCATGGTCGTGGAAGATTTCCTTGATGTATTTTTTGAAGAGGTTGTTCTGTTACCCCCTCGATACAAGATCGTGTTTGGGATCAAGCTACTTCTATGCGTGTCTCCTATCTCAACATATCCAAAGAAGATAACCTGTTTTGAGATGCGAGAGCTACATATATAGCTCTATGGTCTGTTAAAGTGCAGTTTTGTATGACTGATTGTGTCACTGTGGGGCACACCAATTTTTTTCATGAAGAAGGCTAACAACAATTTGCAGTTGTGTGTCAATTATCATCTATTGTATAAAGTGATTGTCATGAATTTTTATCCTCTTACATGGATTGATGATTTAATCAATCAACTAAAGGGTGAAAGTTGGTTCTCGAAGACTGTCATGCAGTCTGGATATCATCAGATATATGTGAAGGAAGAGTATATCCCAAAGACCACTTATTGTTGTTTTCATGGGAATTATAATTTTATTGGGATTTCACACGGTGTGAAGAAATCTACAATTTTGTTGATGGGGTCAATGAACACTGTGTTCCTTGAGTTGTTGGATAAGTTTTTGTGGTCTACAACAATGATTTCCTTATGTAGTATGCTTATAAGAAGCAGCATGAAGTTAATCTACATACCATTATTGGAATTCGTTGTCAACAATAGCTATTTGAGAAGTTGTCAATGTGTGTGTTTTGGAATCGAGAAGTATGTTTCGTATTAAATTTTTTATCCCATCAGGTATTAATCTTGGATCTATTCATGATAGAATCTGTTGTGTCTTAGGTATCCACCAACACAGTGGACTAGGGGTGAAGTTTCATTGGTCTTGCAGGATATTATAAGAGCTTTGTGGATGATTTCACATAGGTTTCAACTCATATGACAACATTGACTAGAAGGGATCAAGAATTTGATTGGACCATTTATTTTTAGTAGGATTTTGAGTATATAATGGGAATTTTGGTCTATTCTCCAATTATTTTTCTACCAGAAAAAGGTGATTAGTTTTAGTTTTTCTATGACGCTTCAGATTTGGGATAAGGAAGTGTTCTGATATAGTAGAGATCAGTCATATTTATGGATCTTAGTAGTTTCATATCATGAGTGTAACAATCCCACCCATGAGAGAGAATTATCAGCAGTGCTATTTTCCCTAATGTTGTGGAGTAATTACCTCATCATAGAGCACTTTGTGGTCTTCACTGATCTTGCAATCATGAGGTATGTTTTCTTCCAACATTACTTGAACTTGAGACATTATCGATGGATGGAGTTCTTACAATATTATGATGTTTAAATCTCTATAAATCTGGTACAGGGTATGTTTTATTCGATGTTATAAGGAATAACTCACATGGTGATGCAATTCGTGAATCATGATATCCCTAGAGAGTAATGTAAGAGATTTTGGCATTACATTGGGATATAAGAGAAGTTGGGAGAATAGGTTTTCCCTTTCAGATGAAATTGAATTCATATCTAGTGCAACATGTAGATGATTCCATGTTAGGGGATATAAAGGTGGATGTATGGTGAGACAGAGTTGTTTGTAGAGAGGCCTCTGATGGCTAGTCTAAGGATGAAGGACACAATGAGTTGTTTTAGGGAAGTATTTTTGTTCCTATGGCGATGTGTGAGATTGTTCTCAAGGAGTTACATAGTTCTTTTTTAGCAGTATATCCTAGCTTAACAAATATGTACTATGCTTTTGGGATTATGTTTTTGTATCCTGGGTTGAAGAAATAAGATATGGAGTTTGTGTCTCGATGTTTGGTCATCCAAAAGGTGAAGGATGAGTTCTGTGTTCCTAGTGGGGTGCTCCAGCCATTGGATGTTCCTCAATTGAAGTGGAAGAACATCTCAATGGGCTTTGATACTGGATTACATCGAGCTCATGGAAGATATGATGCTATATGGGTAGTTGTAGATCATTTAACAAAATCATCCCAATTCATAGGAATCATGGAGTCGAGCTTAGTGGAGGATTTGTATGGTAATTATCTTGAGTGGGTGGTGAGACTTCAAAGAGTCCTAAGGATGATCATTTCTGATTGATATCCTCATTTTTCCTCTATTGTGTGTTCAGGTCTTCATCATGATTTCAGTTTTCAGCTATGACTTAGCACTACTTTTCAGCTGCAAATGGATGGTTAGATAGAGTGGGCTGTCCGGACTCTTGAAGAAATGTTGCGCTCTTGTGTCCTAGATTTTGGAGGATCATTGATGATGCACTTAACCTTAGTATTGATTTCCTTCAATATTAGTTCAACTCCACCATTGGTACAATGCCATTTGAATCTTCTTATGGAAGTACATTCCATACTCAATTGTCCTCAACTGGGGTGGGAGAGTCATCAAATCTTGGGCTGGAACTATTACAGAATACAACATAGATGGTTTGGGTGATTTGTGAGAGGATGAAGAAAGTATAGGATAATCCTAAATCCCATAACGATCATAGGACGAGACCATTGGAGTTTTAATTTAGGGTCAAATTTTTATAAAGGTGACTCTCCAATGTGGGAAGTGAAGGGTTGGTCGTGGTGGTATTATTTCTCCCTAGTTTTTAGGCATTTCAAGGTGTTTGATCATGTTGGAGTCATGGTGTATTAGGTAGTACTTCCCTAAAGGAAGTCCAGGATACAAGATGTTTTTCACATGTCGCAGCTCCATCATTATCTTCTTTACAACTCTCACATCATTAATTGTGGTGAGATTGATGTCGATAATGATACAACCTTTGAGAAGCATCCTATAGAGATCTAAGACCACAAAGAGAAATTGATTTGTGCGTGTATTATCCCCTTGGTTTGTGTCTTTTGATGACACAGTAGAGTGAATGAGAGTACATGGGAACAAGATTTTCAGATACATGATCAGTATCCTAGGCTATTTTACATTTATCTCTTTTCTTAAAACGATGTCTGTTTTCTGGTTATAGACCGTTCTTGTTATGAGATAGCTTCATGTTGGTTATTTTATTAGTGACTTGATCACTTTTGAATGGTATAACCTCTATGAGAGTAGTTATGATGTTGATATGATTCTTACTTGGTTTAACGTTGTTACTCTTATGAATTGGTTGAGATCCTTTTGAGGGGAGATCCTTGAGAGGGTTCTCAAAGGGTGGTGGTTCAAACCCTTTTTCTGTATCCTCTCTAGGTTGTTTTTGGATTATCGAGGAAAAGAATATTTTAAGAGGTATCTAATGTAATGAATCGGACCAATAAAGTCAATTACATTGTTTAAATCTGGTTTTGGAGGTGTTCTGAGAGATCAAGATTACTGATCCTCAACACTTTTCAAAATTTCTAGTTCCGTGAACAATATTTGCAGTTTTGTTAACAATGTTGTTAGTGAGTCATCTTCATCTTTTGGTGTTGATGTGTCATTGTAATTTGTACATGATGGTGATCCATATTTATTTCTCAATTTTTGTGTTACATCTTCAAACATTGTTGTCGGAGAGTCATCTTCATTTACTAGTGTTTGTGGGTCATCTTCATCTGTTGGTCTTGGTGATTCATCTTCAACTGTCAGTGTCAGTGAATCATATTCATCAGTCAGTCTCAGTGATTCATCTTCAACTGTTAGTGTTGGTGAGTCATCATCATCTGTCGGTGTCGGTGAGTCATATTCATCTGTCGATTTCTTTGAGTAATCATCCTTTTTCGGTGTCCATGAGTCATCTTCATCTATCTATGTCGGTGATTCATTTGCAACTGTCATTTTTAGTGATTTATCTGTTTGTGTTGGTTGGTACTACGGTGTTTCTAGATCAAAAAGTGAACAATGTTTCTAGCTTCTTAAAATTTCTCTCTATTAACGAATTCTCTGATATGAATTTAATTCAAGGCCTTATTTTAAGGGATTTCCAACCGATTAAAAACTCAAAACTCAAAACATATTTTTCATAAGGGTCCTAGTGCCTTTACTCAGTAAAACTACATAGTATTGATGAGATCCACCATTAATGGAAAATCAAAACCTGTATCTAAATCGATGGTCCATTTATTTTTTTCAAAATGTTGAGATACCATCCAACTATTAATTATTTCTTTGATTTCCCCTATCACATGACTCCTATAGTTTTCCCCCCATAGCAGTCGTTCAATTGAACGTCGATCCTTGGATTGTTTTCCTTGTAGTATTCATATCGGAAACGCACCCCATATATTTGTGCAATAAGGAATTGTTGATCTGTCTTTGATATATGGTATGTTTTAGAACTAATCTTATTGGTTTTTATACTTCCATTTCTCCTTAACATGAGATGAAACGTGTTCTCTATGTGTTTAATGGAGATTTATTTATTGATGGTTGATGCGGTGGTGCCGCGACATACTTGCATGGATGCAGTTGTTGGGGGGGAGTGATAAAGATCATTTGTGTTATCCCTTTCTCTTTAAAATAATGTTAAAAATCATTCGAGGAATGGGATTCATAGATTCTATATTTTTTTACTTGTGCGATTAGAGTTATCATGTGTCATCCCACTATGTCACAAGCCAATTGACATAATAAATATTTTATCTATATAAATAGATTGGTATCAACCATATATTATTGAATTTTGTTTTTCTATATAGTATGATATCTATTCATTATTTTTGTAGTAATATGATCTTGATGGATATTGGTAATGGACATAAACTAGTATTAATTGTAAATTAATTAGCCAAAGATAAAGTGGAATGTTTAATGAATCTAGTTGATGTTGTAGTAAATTTATGATAATAAAAATGATACAGTAAGCATAGTTATTTTGAATAGATTGATAATGTTGATTCATGTTGATTGTTATAGTTTTAAATATATGTTAAATGAAAGGCTTAATTAGTCTGTAATGGCTTGTGATAGATTACTATTTCGCTTTCCATTGTAGGATCCTACTAATTATAAATCAGTTTTTCAAGATGTACTAAAGAACTAGTTGTTTGATAAAAGATAACTTCTTATTGGGTGTTGAGTAACCATCTTGATTTCAAAGTTCAAGAGACTTATGTTTTGGGCTCATTAGTTCTCATTTCCTATGAATACTGGATCCTTTACATAGGTCCAAGTGCCTAGTGTCCATGTTGTTCGTTTCCTACTTCTTGTGTTTTCGTTGTGTGTCTTAGATGGATGATCATAGAAGGCTATTATTGTTTATGGTGGAAGGGAGGAAGAGTAGGTTTTTTGGAAGTAGATGGCACCTAGAGCAACAAGATTCATCGACTTATGGTGGTGGGTGTTAGGGAGGACACTATTGATGAGTAAACTTATTGGATGTGAATTTTGGATTCTTATTGAATCCTATTGTTTGTTTTGATACTTTACTCTCCCCACCTCTTGAGGCGGATGGTTTTTCATAACCTCCTTCTATAAACCGATGAATACACGTGGGGTACCCCATGGGATTAACATATATAGCTTCTCAAGGATAGATGGCTCTACGCTCCATCTATATGTGGCAAAGACACGATATATAGTTTATCTACTCAACTGGTTGAACCCCTTGTGTTTGGTAGCATAGAATTTTTAATTAAAATACATAGAATTATGGAATGTTATAATGATTTTATGAAATTATAGAATAAATTATTTTAGCCAATGTGGATTGGAGCATGTTGGGATGTAATTTTTACATTTTACCTTTAATGGAACAGTGGAGTTGGTTGGTTATGCCTGGAGGGAAATGAACAGTGTTGTGATTCTAATGAAATGTAATTTTGAATTTCTAATGTTAAATTAATGGTTAAATAATTAATCAACATAATGTTAAAATTATTAAAAAATTACAAAATGATTTAACTAATCTCTTTAAATGATTTTGTGCTTATAAGATTTCTAGTCTTAGGAGGGGAAGCCAGGAGACCAAGATATATTATTTACAGTTTATTCTAAGACTAGGTTATTCCCATAGTGTGGTTGTGAGATATAGTATATTTTGTCCTATTTTTATTTCAATATGATACATGACCCTATTTGTTAGGGAAAGTGACACCCTGAGGATTCTGATCCATGGGGGTGTTTTCCCCAACATTTGGGAGGGAGCATGGATACCTGACTAACCCCTTTCACCCAGATGTGCCCTTTTTGTAGTTATTGTAATGGTTGGCATGACAGTTAACTTTCCCCATTTGTGTATGTAGATGGCTGTAATGGCTTGTTCTTGTTCAAACACATCTATTCTGAATATAGTTTCTTATGGAATATTATAGGTGTAATGTGTATAGGCTATGGTGGCTTGAGGATCCACACTCGTCTTATGGGCTATGATGGATTGAATTATAATTCCGAACATATGATACATGTTATAAAAGATCTAGTGGATCCCAAACACTAAATTGTTACTTTTTTTACATGGATGTTGTGGTTGTGTTGCACGAGGTGCATGTTGTGGTGTTGTGACCAGGAATCGATGGTCTAGCATTTTGGCAGATATGTGCTTAACACGTGCGATGTTGGGGAAATATGGAATCTAGTGGGGAAGCGGTAGTGGGGTACCCTTGATATGATTTATTATATAATATATTCTTTTATGAAATAATTTGTGAGAGTATCCATGGTGATGCAAGGAACTTGGTATACATTTATTGGTGATGAGTTAGTTTCACAATTTGTTCACTACAATTTAGCATTCATTCTTTACTTCTATATGAGAGGCTCTTTGGTGGATCCTTCCTAGTACACTGTTATACTCACCCAAAGTATATATAAACTGTTTTTAGGTCACTAGGAGTAGGATGGAGATTAGGCTGGTAACTACTAGCTCTAGAGGTTTTTGATGAGTT
This sequence comes from Viscum album, assembly GCA_963277665.1. Classification (NCBI taxonomy): domain Eukaryota; kingdom Viridiplantae; phylum Streptophyta; class Magnoliopsida; order Santalales; family Viscaceae; genus Viscum; species Viscum album. Next base: position 695,227,641 of record OY728161.1, read on the forward strand.
GTTTGAGAACCATGGATGATGTTATTTTACTTTATTTTTGTACATGCATTTTTTCCTTTCAGTTATAGTAGTTATTGGATTACTTTACATATGTGTACTAGGGTATTATTTTACATTGTAGTATGATTTGGAGATATTTTGTGTTTGTATTATCTCTCTCTTTCACATGTCCTCTTTTAGATGGTAATTTCTCCCATTTGTGTGTTTACTATACTCTCAGTGATAGTCTCCAACCTGAGGCCTACTAAAGTTGGGACATAGGTTTCACTATCACCCTACTCACATTTCCATACTAGGAGGGTTCTACATTGTGGGGAAGGGTTGGTTACATTGTCTAAACATTATTCCATTGAAATTTGTCTTCATCCCTTTAGAAAGAAAGTATAAAACAATAATTATTAATATCATCATTTTTGGAATGTAGTTCCATTCGGGAGAGATAATTTTATTGTTCAAAATAATTTAATAGTGGAATTATAACAATAGTTTTATATTTTAAATCATAGATTACATTCTCAAGAGGATGATATGAATATTCAGTTCAATACTTGGGTAAAGGATATGACATTATTTCTTATACTTAATCAATTTCTATACAATATTATGGTTTATGAAAATTCAAACAATGTTAGTCTACACAGTCATCACTATGTAGATGTGATTTTGTAACATTCTCATCAAATTTGTTGGGAATTTCCTCTTCATGGGAATTGGTCCTCCTATTGAAGACTTGGAAAGATTTATATGAGATATATTACTCATGGAATATTATATTACTTGATCTATGGTAAAAAATTCATAGATTATACATGGTTTTAATGTTATATAATTTATAACCAAACACAATAAAGGGAGATTTTTTTTAATTTTACCCTTCAAAAGATCATAAGCGGTTTTTTCTATAAATGGACTTATGAGGACTCGATTAATGATAAAATATATGTTATTTATCACTTTGGACCACAAAATTGAGGTTGGAAAAATCATTTTATAGAGTCCTAGAAATTTCATGGAGAGTCATATTTTGGTTTTTGATATTCCCAGTTCATTGAGGTGTTAGAGGGGTAAAGAAAGAGTGCAGATAACTATGAGAATTACGAAAAAAAACATCAAAATATTTGTTATATAATATTCCACCATGACCTCTTATAAGGGAAAAAATATTGTTTCCAAATTTTTTTCAACCTTCCATGAAATTAGTATATATAAAATACAAGACTAATTTTTACGAGATATTAAAGAACCCCATTTAATATTATTATATTCACTAATAATTATGAATTTTTAATGTTTACATCATATGATAAAAACTTTAGTTTTTACCAAATTGTCACGGTGGACTAATTATAAGGATTATGTATAGAAAACACAATTTTTAGATCAAAAAGATGATTTTTATTTCTTGAAAAAATATAATTGTTTACAGAGTATTTTCCCTTTATAGAATATCATTAAATCTATATCTAGTTAGAAATAGTTGTCATTGATAAGAGAGTGAATATTGTAATGGAGTGGCTTTGATTCCAAATCCATGAATCATTATAGTTTCCCATCAAACACATAAAATTATGAAAATCATTTGATTTTCGTGAAATAATATAAATTTTTTGGATATGGAATAATATAAATAAACACATTACCTTTGAATTAATAACGTTTTAAAATAATATTTAAATTTTATTTTTAATGATACTATCACATAAATTTCTAATACATTGAAAGTTATTCTTTAAGACTTTAAAAATTAAATCATATTTAATTAAAGAAGAGTTGTAGATACCAATCATACCTATATTTTTATTTTTGACATTTTAATCATATCCAAATGGGTTTTTACTCCATAAAATTCCTCAAGGTGATTTAATTTTGATGGACTAAAACATATATTACATGGGAAAATAATATCCATATTAAAGTAACATTTTTAACTTTTTCTCTCAATACATCATTCCTATAATTTTATTAAGACACTAATGATTTTGGTTACCTTATATATAGTCAACATATGTTGACTAATTATTTTTTGGAATAAGAATCTATTTATAACATTTCTATCAATTATAAAAATGAGAATAGATATAGAATCTTTTGTAAATAACATATAATGAATTTTTACAATTTCATTCATAAACACAGTGAAAATATTTTTTCCCGAACAAATAAAAATATTTTATTGTGATGTTAACTTAGAAAATAACATTTTTAGAATATATATAAAATCATTTTTGTCTTGAAAAAACCAATACCATTAATACTTTTAATAAAACATTAAAATTTCAATATTTTATATAATGTTTCTTATTCACGAGTAAAATGGGAAAGTGAATTGTTGTGATCCTTTATTTTAAATTTTACTTTTTCTATTTTAAATTTCATTTATATTTAAAAACAAATATTTTATAGATATTATCAAAAAAAATGATATAAATTATTTTGAAGATAAATTATTTTTGAAATATGTCCACAAAATTCATCTGGAATTTTATGTCTTCAAAAAATATGAGCTTCATATCTTTAAGAAGTGGTAGAAATGATAGAATAATAATAAGTAGAACATGATGAATGAAATTCAACACATACCATGATATTATAATCATGTTACATGCATTATCTGTTCATATATTGGAATTGACTCTTTTTTAACTATCTAACACGATGCCTTTATATAATTCTTACCAAGATTTTTCTTTTTGGACTTTTTTTCAAGGTAACATTTTGCTTCAAATGGGCCTTATTTTTGTAGCAAATAAAATGATACATCAAATCCTAATTTCCCTTTTTCTGTTTTTGGCTATCTCGTTCCTTATCCATGTACATTTATACACTTTTTTATAAGTAAGGATGATTTCAATTTGCTTTCGTGAGATTTGTATTATACTTGTGAATGTGAAATTATTTTTTGTTTAATTGACCACCAGAACTACCATTTCATATTTCCTTAAGGTAATAATATCATATTTCAGGATAGAACCAATGAGTTCCCCTCCCACTATGTTTTTTTATATATTCATCATCTTGGAATGTGGCGAATTTAGGTTCCCAATTACATGGTAAAACTAAAATTATATTCATGAAAACAATTTTTGTAAAAGAAAATCACTATAGTTTGTTTTCTCATTAAAACTATTACTAAATCAAAAAACAATTTCAGTGATAGACTCTCAATGATGCATATAAAACTCACAAAGCATTTTCTAAACATATCTAAATGGGTATATTTTATATTATCCATTCCTTAATGAGTTACTTATATTAGTTTCAATACTTTTTGAGCCATCTTAGTTATATAATTTGATTAAATTATTTATTATCCAAACCAAAATGTATGGAATTCATACATTTAGAATCAAAATCAAATGGGTAAATGTTATACAATGTCTATTTATGTTCTTTTCCAATTACAGACATATATCAATTCATTATAATCTTATAAACATGCCATCCACATGATATAGAAAATTATACATGTGAGTTTTCCATTATGCATTATTCATTAAATCAAAAAATGGATCGAGGCCCAATGATTTTCTTCCAACATCATAATGAATATAGGGTAAAGATCATTAATTGGAAAAATAGTTATAGAATTTGAAAAGTAGTAATGTTTATTTAAATTATTTTTGAAAAAATATATAGAAATTTGAAAACCACTTTGGAACTAATTTTAGAGAAAATTTGAGAAAAAATGAAAGGAGGGGGTGAATTCCCATTTAAAACAATAATGGAAAAAATAAAAAATTAAAAAAAAATTCATTAAAATAATAATGAAAATAATAGAATAAAATTATAATGTAAAATAATATAATAATGAAAGAATATTAATAGAATAAAATTGAAATTTCATGTGACTTAGAGATTCAAATAAAAAATTTATTATGTGATTAGATGATTGATTAAAAAATTTCTATAAATGAATTAAATGAAATAATAAATAATTTTAATTTTAAAAATTAAATGAGAAAATAAATTTAGAATGGAAAATAGAAAGTATATATATAATATCCACTACATAAATGATGTAAATAAAATTAGGATTAAATTTATTGGTCTACTGAATTTAAAGGAAGCAATGATACTACAAAATCTTCTTACTTTTTAGGATATATTATGAAAATAGAAATAAAATTTTATATTTCTCATTTTATAGAGATGTTATAATCCTCAACAATAAAATTACGATTCATTTATAATTGAATGATAATAAAACTATAGCAGCCCACAATAATAGATTTTATAACTAAATATTGAAGAGAGAAGAGGATGAAGGGGATTTCTTAGGATGAATCACATTTTAACATAGTTTTTATTCTATGACAGAATATAAGGAAACATTGTGAGATAATGATGAAACAATGAGGTTTATTGTATAATATAATTGGTACATACTACATAAAAATGAAAGATTATTTTAGAATGATAGTGGTTTGATGGTAATTGAGGATTGTAGAAAATTAGTGATGAATATTAGATGAGAAATTGAGTTTACAAGGACACAAAAGTAAACATTTGTAGGCTCTAAATCCTTTGATAATATTATATAATTCATCATGAATCATTAAGTCTATGAATTGAATATTCATTCAATATTGAAAACCATAAATTCTATTTAAGGAGGTATTGGATCATTTCTACTAGGTACTTGGTAGCCTCTACCGAGTAGCTAGTGGGGCTGTTGTAACTTAATTCTCTTTTTTTGTAACCATCTACTTGTTACGAAACCTCCACCATTTGGATTATTTTCTCCCAGAGTATTGATGGATATTGTTTATCAACAATAGATGTCTGATGCTCCTCGACTAGTATGTCAGTGAGATCCTTTGGTGTGAGAATGATGTTAGGAATTCCGTTATCTATTCGGTGGCACTATATCGTATGGTCTATGATTCATGTACGCTCTAACATCATGAAGTGGATTTTCCACATACCTCAATTATCCTCCTTGTTTATTTTATCATTCTTCTAAACTTTGATAACAAACATTAAACCAATGTTCTTGAATCCTCAAAAATGGATCTAAAAGGATACCATCAAGAGGGATTCACATAACATATAAGAAAATAATAATCACTTTAAGAGTAGTTTTTGTCATTGGAATCAAAAGAATGGAGATAAGAACAAAAAATGATGGCCACAATCCTACCAGAATTTACTCAAAAGAAACCCATCAACACACCTCTCTGGATAACTTCTTGACTAGGCTCGTGAATATATCATCATGTACACTATAATGTAAGGAATGTTAAAGAATAAATAAATAAAACGTTTCTAGAATAAATTTAACATAAATTTATAATTCTTCGAAGAGAAATTAGTGGATGATAAATCAACATGAATGATCCAAAAAATATTTTTTAATGTATTAATTTGTGTTCGTAATAATAACCAATATTAGGGAGTCATAATAAAAAAACAATTACCCTAACCCAAGAAAGAATTTATTATTTGGGAAGAACATATTTGAATCAATTCCATTGATGAGGTCCACTTTGTTCATTATTGAATACTTCATTGTTAAAATTAATTCTTTTTCATCATCGATCATATGTCCACCTACAAATTCACTCCAACGTGAGCTCTATAAATAATATTCCTCTCATTTTTCAAGGATTTTGAAACTATCATTGGGAATTATCCTTTGAGGGTTTCATAATGAATATTTATTATGTTTAGTTAATTAAATAGAAAATAAATTAATAAATTAATTTAATCTCTTTAATCCACACATGACTTGACATTACCAAAATGATTGATGATGACCCAAAATATTCCTTAATTTGGGTAAAACACTTGTTTTAGATTTAACTGAGATCTAAATTCTGTCATTGTAGTCGCTATATAGAAAATATTACATCATTTATAAATAAAATTAACACTATATAATAACGTAATAATTTTTTTATATGAGGATTGAGGAACCAAGGGCATCGATTTCAAATTTTTTCTCTGTACACAACACAGATAATGTTATTTAAAATATACTAATCTTTAATATTGGATAAATATTGTCATTGAATTTTCTTTTTTAAATATAACAATTAATGAGGGTTTTTTTATAATCTTAAAATTTAAAATTATATTTCACATGGCTTATAGATGAATAAAATTTTCAATTATTTAAGAGTTATATATATGGGAGTTACACTTAATGATGAAAGAGATTATTTATAAACAAAATTTTTTGTAAGAAAAGTTATATTATCGAGAGAATGAATAGTTTGATAAGTAAAAAATTTCTTATTTATATAAAACAGATAACAAACAATTTCCTTGGGTTTGTAAGTGGTATAATATTTTAGATTGAACTTGTATGTTTTGGACGGATAATATTGGTTAGATTTATCAATATGAAATCCATAAGTGTAGGGATTATATTTTTCTCACTAGATATAAGAGTTCAGGTTCAAGGATTTCAAATAAAGATGTAAATTATTCTTTATTTCCAACATTATTTATTATCCCACCATTGAATTTCAATTTTCATACTTTTAATGATTCTAAGACTATCATACCACTCTCGTAAATTTTCGTTGATAATATGATAAGTGCACATGTCATGTGATACCACCCATAAATTATAAAGGAATATATATTCATAAAGTGATTCTAAACCTTGTATAATTTTTTATTTTCATATATATCTTTCACCACAGAAAATATATGATTTCTTTAAAATATTTGTTCACACATCAAATATATCATTAAACTAATTGAGAGTATGGTTATTTGATAATTTTTTATGAGCACTAATTAACCCAACTCTTTGTTCTATTTTTTCTTATACTGAGTCACATTTCTATCTTCACACCTGATGATTTATATTATTATCTTTATTTCTATTATATTTTCAATTAATGTACCAATTACATAGATTATTAAATATCCCAATAACAATTGTGATCCCATGATTTTATAAATCTCATTTAATTTATGGAGAGAGATGATAGATCCATACCATCATTCATCAGGATTTAATATTATTTAAAACATAAGAATATTTTTATTCTATATTGAGAAGAGGAAAACTTCAATTTTTATGATTGGATGAATATTAAATTCAATATATGGTATTGTGATGCCTTAATTTAATATATATATTTAATGGAACATACATGTGTAATTATTTACAAAATGAAAAGTATCATATGTAACCAATTAAATGATATCCGCAATAGACATTAATTGGTATTATAGTCAAAATATGATAATCTCCATGATAAATTTTTTGATATAAGGACGTATATGAACAAATTAATAGATAACCGTTTTTATAGGTGAAAAAAATTAAATCTATTCATAGGAGTAGATTAAAAAAATGTGATTTAACTATTTTGGAAAAAAATAATTATAATCCTACCATAGAAATATGATGTAAAGATTTATTCTCCTTTGGATCATGTCATTGATGTTTTTTCATTCTAAAAATTAAATTATACATTGGTTTTATAATATAATAATTGTATTTATACACCATCTTATTTTACATAGATATTAAATAATTTTTTATGAATATTAATTACATAAAAAAAATAGAATCTTGAGGACCATAATATTTTAATGTTTCTGGAAAGGGGGAAACCCATAGAACATGTCCAAACGTAAACTACATCACCTCACACTATGATCACATTAAAGAGAAATATTTTATGGCATACCACACAAATTACATTTCTTCCTAACCTAGGGAAAGAGATCATAATAAAGTGTTCGCTTATATTCTTAGTACGGGAAAATAATGTATATTCTAATTTGTAATATTCAGATGAGGTCCTGAGAACATGATTATAACATTTTAAAACCATATCCATCCTATCAAATATAAAATTCTTGATCCATAAAATGGTGATGGGAATTTCATAACACATGAATCATAAAGTAATAAAAGATCATGATCCATGAGAGAATAACTGTAACACCTGAGATTTTTATGAGTAATATTTTGTTTTTATATATCATCAAAGGAATCGTTCACTACATACTAGCTTGGCTTACTTTACACGCAATCGCGACCTTCCCCGATAGCTTGTGTCGTACGCAATACCGAGTTTCACTAAACAACGATATGCTATTAAAATATTATTAAAACTAGCCGTTATGAATAGTAATAACCACTTTTTGAAATTTTATAAATTTTATTTTTCCAAATGGACTTCATTTTTGGATTCGGAATACCGAAATTATCCTAGGGTAAAATTTTGGTATTTTTCTGAAAACTTTCAATTTTTGATGAATAGTGAAACCACTAAGTGGTATGTTAAAAACTGAATTTTGCATAAAACTTAATTTTACCGCTTCTGTGAATGGAATTTCGAAAATCCGACAGACACGGTTGATATCAGTAAGTAAAATGTGGTTCAATGAGATAAAAATAATTTTTTGGTGAATAGTAACTTTTTACTTTTTTTACCGCGGTTAATAGTAAATAGAGGTAAATATGATATTACTATTACCCTAAAACATGTCCTAATTCTATTCGATAAGTTTAATTCGACCAAAACAACCTTATGAAAAAAATATGACCATTTAGGCCCACTTGGGTTAGATTAGGACATTTATTATTAATTTATTTAAAGAAAGGTTAAAATAGTTAAAATCAAAGTTTAATAAGTAAATTATTTTTAATATGGGGTTATACATAAGATAAATTCGACTATAAATATTCCTTAGAAATCTAAAAAGATTTCCTACATAATGGTATTTTATTTATAATTTTTAGACATTAAATAATTTAATTTATTTATGACACAATTATGATGCAGTAATTATCTTATTTATGAAATATTGACATAATTGATGTTATAAACACCACAATAAATGTAATTTGAGACTTTTTATGAATTATACTAATTTTATAGGTTACTATGATATATTAGTGTTGATTTAATCAACTTGGTTTGAACATATAATTCTGTTATGACTTTCACAAAAATCATATATCAAATAGTGTCAAAATTAACACAAAATAGTTTTTAAATAAATTATTATATTATTAATTGTTATTTTATTCCTAAAAATCTAAGGTTCGGCAAAATGACTTAGATAAGGATATATATATTAATAATAAACAATTTGGGGTTCGTTTGGCATGTTATAGTAATTGTATTAACCATATAGTGAAAGAAAACAAAAAGACACGGTAAAAGTTAAATTATTTAACTTAGAGTTAAATCTAGTTGATAAGGTTAAAATAATACCCTAAACTTGTCTAAATCCTATTGGTTGATTGGATTTTGACCCATCCCCACTTTAGCTTCGAAATAAGACCCTTTGGAACCATTATAAACCGATTTTGACTTTAATATAAAATAATATTTTGAGATATTCCTAAGGTGCCCCTCTCCTCCCTTATAAAAGGGAACCTCCTCCCCCTCCTCCTCACACCAATTTGAGCACTCAAGCTCGGCCAACCCCTGCCATTTTATCCTCTCCACTTCCCTAGAATAATCCTAGAGGTATTGGTATTCTTCAAAGTCCAATCATAGTTCCCTAAGTGGAGGATTCAAAGAGGCGTTCCAAAGAAGAGGTAATATCCATTACCAATCTTTTCAATTTCTTTCTTCTTCAACTTCTTCTTCTTTAGTTGTTTCATGATAAAGTAATAACATCTGTATTACTTACATACTGATATGTTATTATAAATATGAAACAACCCTAATTAACCTTCTATCCATCCTACAGAAAAATGAAATCACCGCGCGAGCGTACATTCGGAATACCGTCTCCACACCGTGGTGTAATCTATTTTCCACCACCACCTTACAAGGATGGGTATAATGGTGTAATGAGTAACTATTTATGATTATTATAAAGTAATATTGATACTGAAATAATATAAATATACTCCAATACAATTCCACGATCATAGGAACAATATCATCACTCGTGCGTACGTACGGAATACCGTCTCCACGATGTGATGCGACTCGTTCTACATGATCATCATTACATAGTAATTATATAAATGAATTGACTGATTAAATATGATATATGTTACACTAATACAATTTTGGATATAAGGTATCTATAACCTCAAAAGAAGAATAAGAATTTATTCAGCAAAACACGCATAAGAACAAAAGGCAATAAAGACACGAGTAACAAGTAACAATGAAATATTACTAACAAGAAGCTAAGAATATGACCATATATGATATCATATCATTATGTATGATTATGGAATAAGTCAATAACATTATTTAAACCATTATACAGGAGCTTCGGACACATACAAAGCAAATCAGACCTAAGGTAAGGTAAATATCACAATCTCATTTTTATCCGAGATTGTTTATTCGTAAGTATTTACTGGGGTGTATTTTATCATCCACATCCATGTTACCTAAATATGTAATATTGTTTCCATCCACTTACAATAGTTTAAATCCAATTTAACCCTTCGGTGAGTTTTTAGTAAAGAATATGAAAGGAATCTTTTGTCGTTTTTTCGTAGGAGGTACTTTTTGACTTTTCCGACAAAAGTACGAAGAATGTTTTTTTTAACTTATACGCCATGAATGGATTTTTAAAACATTATTTCCAAGAAGCTTCCTTTACATGTTTTCAAGTTTATTTTTAATCAAATTATTAGTGTTTATAATTGTATGACATGTTAAGAAAAGAAAAGTGTTTTTGAAGTAGATAGGATATTTTCCTCAAGAATGGAGTTCAAGTATTTTATCAAAATTATTTTCCATCTAAGATAATAAAAGGGTTATGTTTTTATCCCTATTATTACATGTATTTGATTATGTGGTGATGGAAATATTTTTAAGAATTCCTTTATCTTATATGAATTGTTTTATGATGTCATGTTGTTTAAGAATCCCATTTTTATTACATGGGTTACGCTATGATGTATGGTTTATGATTATGTGGCACACATAATAAAGGATTCATTATAAGATGGGTGGGACCTATATCTCCCTCAAATGCATTGGGTAAAGATTTATATCTCATGAGATAGACATGGCTGGAACGGAAGGTTATTTCGGTTCAGTGATACAGGACTGAAACGAGGAGTGAACTCGGTTCAGAAATGGACTTTGTCCGCTAAGATAGTCTTGGCAATGAGTCATGACTAACAAGAAATGATTTTCCATGATTATGTGTGCATGCCACAAGGTTTCAAGTTTTATGTTATGATTATGGGGATCTCATTTTCACTTCTATGATTTATTCCATGTTAAGATATTATGATCTCTTTTGCAGGTTATGATTTTCAAAAAGATATGATATGATTTTTATTTCCTTTATTTGCCCTTGCTGAGCATTTGAGCTCACCCTTTTATGTTTTCTTTTCCCCAGGCCAGGAAGATGGATATTAAGTAGAATATGCTAAAAGGGACCCTAGATATGATGAAATAAATGGGAGACATTGTAGAAGATTTATGAACCAGTTGTTTATGTTTCACAGTTTCTAAAGACACTATACCTATACGGTCCTTTGTGGTTTTGTCATATGTTGTAATAAGTGTGCTTCAATTTTTAAGTATTAACAATGTATGTAATGTATGGGTCGTTATAATAACATTGTCATAAGACCATGATATTTGGATTAAAAAATAGCATAGAAAATTGTTTACATATTAGTAAGTGCTTATTTCAAAAAATATTATTGTGTAATGGGTGTACTCCCCAAACCAACATAGTTTTCTATATTAACTCCCAAGACAATAATTGTGGAATAATTCCATTACTGAATGAGTTCCACTTTCCATACAAGTCCTTTCAACATCATGATATATAAATCTATATCCAGTGAATTGGAGGGAGATATCAGTCCTAACCACCTCATAATGAAACCCATATTTGGGTGTTCCACAAGATAATAAATAATTCATCGTATTATAAAACATGAAATTAAATGGGTTTCATGAAAATTTCATCATATGATAACAAATAGAAAGAGGGAAGGATTCATAATCATTTAATAATTTCATCATATCATTAATCTTGAATAGAAGTGGGTTTCATAATCATTTTATCATTGTGTAAACCTCATAAGTGAATCATATCGATAAAAAACTATTCATCGCATACATAAAGAATATATAAAAATAATAATAATGGAATCCTGGGATCATATATGTGGTAATAAATATGCAGCATCAATATATTTCATCATATATAGGAAAACATTATTGATCCTTTAAAACATGTAATTATGAAAAAATCTTTTCATTATTGAAAAATATTTAAATAGAAAATAGTTTCAAAATATATTTTTATAAATAACCATAAAACCATGTAAAGTATGCATAAAATAAAATAACGTCTATTAAAACACAAAGTTTCATTCACGATGTACACATTCAAATAGAGATTTGTTTTAAATACAGGGTATAATAAAAATGGTTATTAGTTGGAAAAAAACATTAGTAATCCTTTAAAAAATAATTGAAAAAGTCAAACACTGGAAGAAACGTATTTTAAAAAGCACACATGAGTAATAAATCCATTGTTATTTTTATAGGAAACATGGTTTTGGATGAAAAAATTTCCCACCAAGCAGAGATATAAAGGAGGATTTTCTTTAAATCATTTACTCAATTATTTTATGTATTAAGGAGTTGAAAAATTGTACTATTACTTGAAAATATCATTTATAACTAGAGGTGAATGAAATTTATTTTTTTATTGATAGATGGATTATAATATTTTATCATCCAATTCATAATATTAAAAATTTCTGATAAACAATGAGATTGTAACATAAAGTCATAACCACTTTATTAACATTGAATCATAATACCCTTGAAGGAATAACATAAAATAGAGCTTAAAATATCACGGGGATAAATAAATTGGTGATATTACATGTCAAATGAGATGTATATAATCCTATTTAATTAATATATGTGCATAACAAAACTTACATGTCATAAAAGAAAAATTGAGACTGAAACCCCTTACCATAATTCTTAACTATCGTCGTACTCATTCAAACCTCCTATATTCAAATATAAGTTTATTATACATCTATAATAGAGTAATATTTATATTTATCATACAATATATAATTTTATTATGAAGTTTTATTACCATTTTATTTACAATTCCATTCTAGTATAAATTTTCGGTTAATAAATGTTTTATGATTCATGTATATTTTAGTATAATATTTTTTTACTCTTACTTCAATCATGGTTTCATCATCTCTATAATGTTAACCATCATATAAATTTAATATATATAATATATATATATGTTTCTAGGGTAACACATAATATTTATTTGATGATTCTAGGATTACAGGAGGGTAATTTGGATGTGATTTGGGGAGGGACTAGCTGAACATAAATGGTTTGATGGTGTGAAAACGAGTTGATAGGTGGGGGACTTTTATAAGTGGCAGAGAAGACACACTTGATATTTTTGAAATGAATTAAGTTATCCAATGATTTTTGCATGTGACAAGGCTCAAATAATGGACCCTTATTGATCCTAGAAGAGATAATGTTGCAATAAGTATATCCAATGTGATTTTGAATGGTTTTTCATTGTTTTCACCCAAATATTTTTAGTATAACACCCTTGTGAAATAATGTATACATTAACCACGATAAATAATTTTTACTATTTTAACAATTCCTTTTGGTCAAAATTATATTGGCCTTATTAGATAATATAAATTATGATAATTCAATATATGGGGTTCATTTTATCAAATTTAAATCAATGAATTAGAAAAATATAATCTAAACATAATCCAACATATGTGATCAGATTTTGGGTTTTTAAAGGGAAAATGATGAAATATTGGTAATGTTTTTAAATCAAAATTTAATATTTTATTGATTAAAATTCACTAAATTTTATTCAAAATGTATAATTTAACTAATTTTACTTCAAAACAATTTAATATATAATTTATAATTGTAAATTAATTATATGAAATGGGTGTTTTCAGTTAATTCTTATTACTTCACCGTAGTCATCAAAAATGATACTGTTCAAAAAAATCCCAAAAATTCACCATAAGATATATTTGACATGAAAATATTAAAAAGTATTTTTATATTATCAATTTAATTGTATTTAATTCTGTAAGATTAAATATATTTATGTTCACAAAAAGAAACAGAACTATTTTTTTTCAGAAAATAGTATTTTCGAAACATATAAAAACTTTAAAATTAATTATGTACTTATCTAAAAAAATACGATTATTTATATAAAAATATTATAATATTTAAAATGATTTATTAATATTCATATTACTATTTTTAATGGCAAGGTTATGATGTTTTTGTTTAAATAACTATATAAATAATATGTCATGTTTTCTATAAAAGACAATGTTGTTTGTAATGCAAGTTAACAAGGTGTTATGCAAAATGAAAGATTAAAATAGTGTTATATGTAACACAACACAAACTATGTGATTCAATTTAATGAATACTAAAATAAAAATTAGGAGATTATAAAGTAGTGAAAAGTTTAAATTTATTTAAATCAATTCACAATATAACAGGGTGTTACATTTTACCCTCTTTACATGAATTTCAACCTTGAAATTCGTCATATTAATATTAAAATGAGGGCCCTTATCCATCATCATATATGCATGTCCTCCCATAGCTTCGTAAAGTTGTTTTTGTTTCAACATAACTTTGACCATGATAGTGGTCATCTTTTGTACATTATTTTAAATATAATCCTGAATCTATACAAGTTGTTCCCCTAATTAATGTGTTTCACTAAAATTTTAACCTAGGAGATTAGTGCATGTCATGACCCCCTCCTTCAAAGTATTCCCCTCTTAGTTTGAAAATCACGAAAGCGAGACGATGACCCCTGAGTCCCACCTCGTGTATTCCCTTGGTTGGTGACTAGCACCCTGGGTGTAAAAACTGCACAAAATGGGAAGCATTCCCCTTTTTATGAAACAAGATTCAGAGATTAGATAAATCATCCACCATGAAACTCCTAGACATTATATGAAAGAAAAAAAATCAACCCACATACATGTGAAAATAGAAATGATACAAAAAAAAGTTTCTAAAGTCAATAACAAAAGTAAATCTAAGCAGAGACATAGAAACCCTAAAGATCCATGCTAGTATGTTTCAACACAGTCCGTGAAATCCTACTGGAATACTGAAAATATTTTAATGTATGTAGGGTGAGCATACACGTATGCTCAGTCAGAAATACAAGTCTCTCATGCACATGTGAAAGAATCATAGTAACGCCCCTATGATAAAACAATAGAACCAAACAACACCTAACTAGTATAGTAACCATAACATCCTCACCAAGGTACAATCACAAAAAAACGTCAGCCATGTAAATTAATATAATACAAAATGATTATAGGGTACAACACAATAATTCTCAAAGGGATTATACACTTTCCTAATAGAAAACATCATGGACCTCCAAACACTTCTAAACATTCCACATCATATCCTACATGTAGAGACCTGGGTGACAACCACATATCAACCCACCACCTAGGCCATGATCCACATCACATCCCATCTGCAGACACATGGTGCTCAACCAAATCTTATCCCATCATCTAGGCCACGAACAACAGCACATCACACCAGTAGACACATGGTCCATAACCACATATCTACCATCACTTGGGCCACCAGCCACATCACATCCCATCCAGAACACACAAGGGAATGAATAAGACATATTATCCTGAAAATACATGGTAAAACACAACATATATTATCCTGAATGAACCTAGGAATGAAATACACATATCATCCCCAAAACATATGGGAAACAAAAAACCACAACCCACCCAAAGAATCTTGTAATATCATCACCTAGAAGAAGGAATAAGGAAAATCATGTGGCCTATAATACATCCTCCCACCATGATATTTTGGAAACACACCCTCCCAATTGATTATGGGGGGTAAAAATGAAGTTATCAAATAGCATGGGGTGTGTATAGAATTCACAAGGGAAAAAATATATGTATATGTATAAAGAAAGAAAAAACATATATCGACCTATGTGTTCTTAAACATATAACCATCTCAAAATAAAATCAACTTTTCTGCTACCTTTAAATGCACAACACCATTCAACAAGCCATAATTCTAGTCCATATTCCTAGAAAATTGATTTAATAAATTTTCACTCTTTGTTAACAAATATTTAGTCACTCCATGAACCAAATAATGTCAACCCAATCCATACATCATTAAAATTTTTTCAAACAATCCATCTCATCTCGGGCACCTACAGAGCACAACAGACATCAAGAAGCAATGTAAAATCATAGAAGAAGAAAATTTCAGAGAATTACTCCAACAGACCATCACCATCCTTATTTAAGGTAATCCCTAAAAAACAATACACTCAAAACCACACAAATCAATACATCCTCACACAACTGGATCACATCCCCACTACACCACATTTCTCATCCATTCCATAATCAATTAATATCTCAACCAATGATTTCATTACACAACCCAATCCATTACATAACACACACCTTTTCCAACAACTAAACCACAACAAAACCCTAAACAACCCCACACACACATATCATTTCAACTTCATTTTTCAACAATCATGCAAACAAAAACCCATTTATCCCACTCAACACATCACCTCACATATTGAGTATAACAAAAATTTTGGTTTAGTCAGGCATCTATAATTTAAATTACACTTGTTAATTCAACGGTTATCATTAGAACAATTTGATCCTAGGGATTTTATTCATTAGCTAAATATAAGTAATTACTTGGTTTCCATTTATGGAGATACCACAAAATATACTACCAAAACAGCAACATAACTGATATAAAAAACACAAAAAAACACTAACGACCAATATTTTCATCAAGGTGTTCAGATCATACAATCACAACATCAAAATCAATATCAAGGCTATAAAAGTCTTGCAAACAATCACCATTTCTCCTCAATTTCAATTAAATGATTCTTTATTTTCATTTTGGTTGGAACAACCATGATCCAAAACTAAACAAAAGGAAATCCCCTCCCACATGATGCACAATTGAATAAAAACGAATGAAATCCTACCTTGAAGGGTGCCTAAATTATTTGAACAGAAATGGATCATGCAATGGTCCTTCGATTTCTAATCCCATGATATATGCATCCACCAAAGGATATTGTGTCATCACCAAACCGGTTAACGACCAAAGTAGAACACATTAGTGGTAATGAAGAACATCCCCCGTAATTTAGAAAGATGAGTGAGAGGAAGAGAGATACTAAACGAAAATATATCGTTAAAATGGAAAAATTACACACCTATGATTGAATTAATATATCTAAAGATCAATGATGGATTCTCAATGATTGATTCATGTCGAAGGGTTCCCCAAAATGCCGAGGATGGGACTGTCAGGATTCATGGGATTAGAGAGATTGATATAGCTATAATGTTTGTGAAAACCTAAGCGGTCGTAATGTTTTAAAACATTACAGCATTCGGGGATTACATGACGTGTAATCCCCTTTAACATCAGGTAATAACGTGAGGTCCACATCCTCTAAAAAAATTCATCCATCGATTTCTATTATTTTTTAACCCATTAAATGTTACACACTATGAAACCTGTCAGATAAATTTTATGAATGGGTTTCATATCCTGCAATATAGTTACAAGACATGTAATCTTCCTCTTATATCCTTTAGAAACTGAAATTCTTCAAACTCCCTCTATTCCTCCTCTGAACACACGAATTAACAAACGTTACAAAATTAACACACTGGGAGGACACAAACCATTACATAAAATACCACTCAAAAAACAATCACCTTTGACAATCCAAAACCAAACACTGAAGGAAAAAAATGGGCAGGATAACATACATGGGAGACACATCTCAAAGATCTTGATAAACTTGAAATAACACCATCAACAAAACACATTTGTTTTAAATGATAAAACAATGTGTGTTCTTTAATGGAAAGAGCAGAATCCTCTACATCCAAGAACAACTCCATTGACATCTAATTCCGAGCCTTATCAAACCAACCAAAATGACCACAAAATGCACCAAACAAGAACAACAACCACACCATCCAAATGTACAGATCATGGAATTCCATTCCCCCATGTCAAGATACTATCCACATTGGGCAGTACTTACTCACCTTCAGAGATTTAATTGCATCATAATAAATGAATCCCGATTAGTAATGAGGTCCCCCCGATCTGTAAATCAATACTTTTATCACAAGACGCACCCCACACATCATAATTTATGGGAGGAAATTAGATCATCTCACAATCTATAATGTTTAAGCATCTCATTACGAATAAAAATAGTGGAAAACAAACTCAAAAAAATCTATGTACTGGGAATGCATCTAAATATTTTTCTCCCAATTACTCTCTTCTTGGCCACCATGTATCAACCACACAAAAACCAAAAGAATGGTTTTGTCCATGCAACCCCTTCTCTTGATGATCATATATTTCAATTGGCCACTCCAAAAACATCATATCATCCTCAATATCCATCTCTCCTATGACAATAACATGCTAGTCATCCTGTAAATATTCAGGGAGATGTGGGACATGGTATATTTCATGTTTCCTTTCTAATAGTTGTGATAAAGCCAACTGGAATTCCGCCTCACCAACGTGCCATAACACCACAAAGGGCATAACAAACATGGGGTAAATATAACTCCCTATTTCAAACCTCCACTACCAATGTTAAGAGAAGGGCCTTAAAGAACATGCAGTCCCCTATATAGACTCAAAAAGGCCTCATTCTACAATTGGCATTTGACTTCTGCCTGTCAGGCTCTATTTTAATCCTCTCTGGAACAAGATGAATATTCTCAGTAGTTCCAAATACCACATCAGAAGTAAGAACATTTGTCTCCCCAACCTCTATTCAAAATAATGATGAAGGATATGGTCTTCGAAACAATGATTCAAATGGATCTATAAAAATAGAAGAGTGATATGTGTTATTATAAGAAAAATCTACCAAGAGAAGTTGTTATAACCAAGATCCGCCAAATTCATAGATACGTGCCTGCAACATATCCTCCAATGTCTACATATTCCGCTCTACCATCCAATTTTTCAGAGTGTTGAAAGTAGTGTTGAGGTGAAATTGGGGGCCAAAAAATGTTTTAATCATTTCTAGACTTGAGAGGTAAACAACACATCCTATTATGAGACAATGTACCTTGGATCTCTATGAAATGACAACAGTTAGTCAATGCACGTCATGGAGAAGGAAACCACTATGCCTGACTTTTTAATCAATATGGAGTGGGTTTATTTTGTAAACTCATATAATATCACCCTGATAATATTTTATCCTTAAAAATATCTAGGTAACCATTTGAAAAAAATGATTTAGATGTCTTCCCACTTCCACACAGGTAGGTAAAAGGGATACAAAAAACCATATGGAACATGGTTTTCAGCCTTCACCAACTAGAAAACAAAGAATATTGCCGCAAACTCCACCACTCCCCTTTCATCCCAAGCTACCCAAATTTAATTCCCAAGACACAATATTTCATAAAAACTCATGGTTTTACCATTATAGGGGAGATATGAATATTGAGGAGGAATTCCTCATTCATTTACACAAGAAAAAACAACATCCCATGGAACAACATTCAATTTTGACCATCCACTAGCCATCCCTCAGAAGAATCCCCATGGAAATCATGATCACGTATCTCCTTTTCCTTAGAGTCTCCACATTGAGACTCATCCACTTGATGCATCAATGAAAAATACATTATTATCTAAAAAAAATCATTTCCCATTATCCACCTTTGCATCTACATGAAAGGAAAACAACTCCTTCACCTTGCTCCAAGAATCTGTACATTCTCTAACAACCTCCTTCTGCATGATTCTGTTCAAAGAATCATACCAAATATTTCCCTTCACTATGGTTTAGGATATCTTCAAATCCTAATAATAAAGAAACTTTATCCACCTCTATTTTACAGATTTAGATAATGCTATGAAATTATCTATATCAAGGTCTTGTGATCCTTAATGACCACAATGTTCTCCCTAATGAGATAATGCCTCCATGACATTAAGAAAAACCAAACTACTACAAACACTAGATCATGGGTGGAATATTTATATTCATTGGGATGTAACTTCCTAGACCCATAAGAGATCATTAATCCCTAGTGCATCAAGACACATACCAATCCTAGATTAAAATCATCAAAAAACACCTCAAACAACACCCATTCTTTAGGAAATCAGAGAACTAGAGCATTAACCAGCATCTCCTTCATGTATCCAAATACTGCCTACCACTACTCACTCCAGAAATTTTTTTGATCCTTCTTAGTTGTAACTATCAACAGAGTTGCAACACAAGTGAAATTGAGAAAAAACCTCTGATAATAGCCTTCAAGACCAAGGAAAATTTGATCCTATGCCACGTTCTTGAGTTTCACCCAAGACAAAACTTCTTATAAATTCAACAGGTCCTCTAATACACCGTAATGAGACACCACACGTCCAAGGTAGTGCACCAATCATGTCCAAAACATACCCTTGTAAAACATAACCTATAGTTGGGTGCATCGAAGATGTTGTAAGAACATGTTGATATGCTCAACATGATCCTACTATGACTTCAAGTAGATTAAGATATAATCAATGAACATGATGATTAAATGGACCATGAAATCATGAAAGATGGAGTTCATAAGCCCCATTAACATGGTCGGTGTGTTCGTAACACCGAAAAGTAGGACCATGATCTCAAGGGGATAATATCTTCATATGATGGCATTTATCGAGTTATCACCATCCATCAACCTCAATTAGTGATATCAAGATCACATATTGATTTAATAAAACCAAATTCTCCCTCCAATATGGTTTAAAAGATCTTATATTAGTTGAAATGGGATTTAATTTTTTACTGCTACCTAATTCACACAATGGTTATCTTTACACAACCTTAGACCACCATTCACCCCCTTTGTAAACAACATCTGAGCACAACACAAAGACAAACTAGGATGGATAAAACCCTTATACATCAGATCACAAATCTAAAACCTCAACTCTCACAACTCACAATGAGCTATCTGACAAGTATCCATTGAAACTGGAGAATCATTGGGTTGTAAATATATCCCAAACTCAACATCGCATTGAGGAGGTAGTGTCACAACCTCCTTGCGGAAAACATCTAGGACCACCCCCAATGAATATGGGAATATAAATCATCATAGTGTCTACTAATTCAAATAAAAACTCAGACAACAAAGAGTGGATAGACTTCACACGCTGAAGGCCCCCGTGACAACCCCTCTTGCCAACGAAAACTACACGCCAGACATCCACATTTGAAAACCAAACAATCCAATATAAGAAATTGATAAAAGAATACACAGAATAAAACTGGTAAATTCCATAGATGACATCGTATGTATTCATTTTTATTATGAAAATCTCCTCGTAGGGCTGATGTAGTCCCATCATCAATCTATACCACTTGCACACATCAAACTAGTTTGTCTGGCCTCTGAATGGTGTACTAAAAACCAGAGGAATGGTAACCCTCTCAATATATATCCTCAAGGAATGTTATAGAGAATGTTAAACAATCGAGTGTGAAGCTCCTGAATCAAACAATGAATAAGAAAAAGTAATGGATAAACTGATCGTAGCTCTAATGACCTCTATCCTCACTGGAACTGCCACCTCTGCTCTGTGAAACTGAATATGCCCATATCTCATACATCTTTGTAGATGACCACCTCCATGGAAGCACAAAGGCCCTGGTCACATAGCACATGTTACATCTTGGGGTCAGCCTCTACCTTCCCCATCCCCCTCGCCAAATAAAAATCCAACTTCCCTACTTCTCAAACTATCTTATCGAGAACTACTATTGAGGATGACCCATAGCCTATCCACCCCCCACCAAAATGAGATCGCGTAGACACTTGGCACTAAATATGAATATGGATTTTAACCCATATAATAAAAATCTCTGCCCCAAGCCCCAAGAAAACAAACTTGTACCACTAAACAAAGAAGTCCAGAAAGCGAATTCTTCTGGTTGACTCTATACCATTCGAAACCTCAATGGTCCAAAAACAAGAGACCTTCCACTAATAACCATACATATCAATGGAAACCGATGAATCCCCTCTTGTGGTACACCTCCTCATAATTTCATCTTCTCAATAAGATCTATCTTCTTATGAACCTCTAGTTATGTTGGAAGCATAAAGGGAGTAACATCAAATAGGATCCACAGATCGAGTGCCTCGTTGGGATGTCACACACAAGAATAATTTTCCATAATGAGATCTGGTGAAATAAAAAGAAGGTCATTAAACATGATCCCGTGTTTCCACACTAACATACTCTCATTATGAAGGGATAGTTACTTCTGCCTCTTCTCATCCTTCCTGCTCAATGAAATAAACTCTTCTCGAAAATCCTTCTCATAGTCGACCCAAAAAAATTCTGCTTATTTCCTATCCCCCAGATATTGTATCCACTACTAATGGGTCTCTCCTCACATCTGACTAACTCCTAATGGATCCGAGTAATATTTTGGGCTCCAGATCAAAATAAATTTGATCCCATGCTCTTTGAGAAATATTTTAATCTCCATGTCTGAAATACTTTTTTGGTACATTCTCAAATCATATCTCTAGAAAGGACATAATTTCCTCTACCATTGGTCATCCACATCAACTGGATCAGCCCTTAGTTGGTTAACAGGATTATCCTATTGAGCCTCCACTACCAAAATAGCAACTGGGATATGTATGAGAGCCATAGATTAGAAGGGAATCAAAAAAATTCTAAACAAGATTAGAATGGATTTTTTATCAAAATTTATTTTATTTCATATTACCCATTTTAACATTCTTAAACAACCCAATTCGAATAAGAACACAAGTCATTATGATGTATGTTCCTCTCCTAGGTCTATACCCTACAACTGATGTAACCTCACTTCGTCATTCTGTATGATTCGTGGCCTTGCATAAGACCATGGGGGACCCTAAAATATCATGTCCTAGCTTCACTATTATAGCCTATGTCACACACCAAGGTGACTTGGAATCATTTCCATACCAAACAATGAAATCCACACCGTTATTAACCTGAAACTACATCCTATCTCTCAATAAACTCCTATGATACCAATAATTCTTGACCCCCTCACTCCAAATATAAAACTCCCATGCAATTACTGATGAAAAGGAGATGATGACCAATGAATCCTACATCTATTAGGATGCCCCATGTTGGTAACTAGCAGCAAGGGTATACCAATATCCAAAAATGGGTTGCATTAACCTTTTTTGAAACAAGATCAGGTTGTGAGATCAATCATCCACAATAAAACTACTAGAAATTATATAAAAGAAAACCAAAATCCATCCTACATTCATGTGTACTATATTATAGATACAAAACAAAATTCACCAAAGTATGTTCTAAATGTAAATGTATGTAGTGACAAGATAACTATAATTTTTCGATCTAGTGTGGTCCCAAATTGTCAATGAAATCATCCTGGAATCCTAAAAATAGTTTAATGTACATAGGGTCAAAATACATGTATACTTAGTAGAAAAACCAATGTCTCTCTGGCACATGTGAAAAAAGCATACTAATTTCCATGAGATAAAATAATAGAACCAAACAACACCTAACTGGAATAATAACCATCTGATCCTCACCATAGAAAACTCAACAAAAAATTCAAGACAAGTAATGTAATATAATGCACATTGATGAAACCTATCTCACACCACATCACACAGATTGGTATCATTTACCTAATAATAAACATCATGGTTCTCAGACCTCTTCTAAACGTACCACACCACATCCCATCTGCAAAAATCCCTTATCACACCCACATATAACCACATTGTCTGACCCATTAGCCACATCACATACCACTCGCATACATATGCTCCTCAAACTCATCTCTCCTCATAATCTGGGCCATGTGCCACATCAAATAATTCCCAGTGACACTTTTTCCACAACAACATCTTGTCATGTCACCTTGTCTATGATCCGCATCAAAACCCATCCCAAAAATATATGGTAAATTAGAAAACATTTCATCATGTGAATACCTCAGAAATACCAACACATCTCATCCTGAATTCAAATAGGAATGCACAATCATCACATCCCAAAAACAACTAGGAAATCACAAAATAAAACCTTCTTGATGTATCAAGGGATTTCATCACTTGGAAGAAGAATAAGAGAAGTGCAGGTAGTCATCCATAAATCCCCCACCAAGATGTTTGGGAAAGTGACCCTCCCCCGTGATGACGGGGGTGTTCGGAATATTGTGATAAAATAGGGCGGGGTGCATATATAAATCTCAAAGGAAAAAATATAAGTATATGTATATAAATACCAAACACTTTGCCTGACCAATGGGTTCTCAAACAAACAACCAGCTCACAATAATGTCAACATTGTTGTTACCATTAAATTCTCAACACCTCACAATAAGCCTCAAACCCAATCCATAATCCCAAACAATTCTTTAACTAATTTTAAATAATTTTTAATAAATATTTATTCAATCCATAAAGAAAACCAACTCATACCATTACATTCTTTATTAACAAATATTCAAACAATTCATCACTACGTGGAAAAATACCAAGCATAGTACACAGAATGAAACACTACGATGTCAAACAAGGAGAATCTCAAGGTGAATTACCCCCACCAAAAACCACCATACTTCATAAAAGTCATCCATCTAATAACATCAACTCACAACCACACCAAACAACACATACCTCAACCACCCTATCATAGCCCTACTGACCAACATTTATCATCCATTCCAAAATGAATCAATCCCTCAAACTGATATTCAATTACACCACCCAAGCCATTCTACAGCACATGGTTGTGCCCAAAAATTCTCCACAACACAACCTAGAACAACCCCACATAGAGTTCATACCCACTTTAGACCCCATCTTTCCCATACATACATCAAAATCTATCCCACACAACACATCGCCAAAAATACAAAGTATTACACAATTTTATGTTTAGTTGGGAATCAATAATTGAAATTCAACTTTTTAATTCATGGGTTTTTAAAAAAATATGATCTTGTGGATTTCATTCACTAGGAAAATATATGGGATTAACAAATTCCCATTTTTGGTTACACCACAACAAAAACAGAAACAAAATAGATATAACTAGTGAAATAAAATACCACAATTTCCACCCTTTTTAGTGGGGAATTCATACTGAATAATCACAACATCACAATCAATAAGAAGGATGTAAAATTTATGAGAACAAAACTCATTACCACTAAATTTGAATTAACCAAAAATTTATATTCAATTAGGTTGAAACAACCATGATACACCGGTGAATAAAAATAACTCCCCTCTCACACAATCCCCAATTGATGTCAATCGATAGAAGTCCAACCTCAAATGGGTTCCCACATTCTTCACATGGAATTAGATCACACAATTGTCCTTTGATTACCAATCCTGTAAGATCTAAATCCACTAGAGGATGAAGTGGCACCACCGCACTGATCAACAACCAATGATGAACACATTAGATTCAAGGAAGAACATTTTACGTAATTTGGAATGATGTGTGTGAAGAAAAGAGAGACCAACCCAAAATAAATCATTGAAACGGAGGAAGGACACACCTTGGATCAAATAAAAATTGCTATGGATCGACGATGGAAGATTGAAGATCGATTTACATTGATGGGATATATATAACTCAAAGTAGGGGATAGTTGGGTCATCTAGGATGAGAAATAATACTACAAACATAGGGTTCATAACAACCCGAGTGTCTGGAATGTTTTAAAACATTACAGAATTGGGGGATTATATGACACATAATTTCCTTTAATGACGTATAATAGATGGAGGTCCACTTTAACCAAAAAAATACATCACCTCTCGATTTTTATTTTACATCCCCCAAAATATTACACACTGTTAAACCTATATGAAAAGGAGTGAAATAAGTGTTTCACTCTATGTAATTAAGTTACATGATATGTAATCCCACTACCACTATCCTTTTTCAAATTAACTGCTTCAAATTCCCATTGATCCTCCATTGAACACTCCAACAACCAAAGACCATCAATGTAATGGACTGGGGGGGACACATATTATTATAGTACATATAAAGGTTCATGTATTTACTTCCATTAGAGAGATATATAGAACACATAGTGTCCTTGAGAGAGGTTTAGAAGAAGTTCCAGCTGCTAGGCTATCATCTTGATACAATCAATAATTTCAAAAGGGTCAATATACCTTTGACTCATTTTCAAATTTCCCTAAATATCATATCCTTATTACATAAAGATATTATAAGAAAAAAATATCCTCAATATTCAAATTTTATATATTTTTGGTGATTATTAGAATTACGTTTCATTAAAATATGACTTTCTTGAATATGTTGATGAATGGATCTAACAATATCTTCAATTTCATCAGTTATCTCAAGTCCCATCAGATTTTTTCCCTAACACCATTTCATCACATTGGATCTCTAAACTTATTTCCATATAGGAATTCATAAGGAACCATATAAATTCTTTAGTGAATGATATAATTGTAAGACAACACAACATGAGTATGTTGTTTATCCCAATATCCATTGAAACAAAAACAAATATACCTCAACATATCCTATAGGGTTTGAATTAATAATTCATATTGAAAATCAACATTTAGATGATATGAAATGTTTAAAATCAAATCCATATCATGAGCTTTCTAAAGACTTCATCAAAAAATTGAGGTACACCTCAGAACATGATCAGACAGAATGTAATGTGGAACTCCATGCATCCTTACAACTTTCTTAATGTAAATCCTAACATTCTGGTCTAGAGAGAATTATTCTATAATTGTGATGAAGTGTGGTCACATTGTATAGCAATCAACTAAATCCCATATATCATTATACACTTTAGAAATTTTGTGGTGTCCAAAAAAAATACAATGTATTGTATTCCCA
The DNA here is from genome assembly GCA_963277665.1 of Viscum album. Classification (NCBI taxonomy): domain Eukaryota; kingdom Viridiplantae; phylum Streptophyta; class Magnoliopsida; order Santalales; family Viscaceae; genus Viscum; species Viscum album. Next base: position 695,254,643 of record OY728161.1, read on the forward strand.
TTTCCATTATGATGATGGAAATGGATGTAACATCAACTACTGTGAAACAGGATATTAACAGTGCTTCAAATTACATTCACTAGTTAAATGCTATTATAATGTCACCCTCCATCCTTCCTAGAAAAATATCTGATGAAGGACCACTTTAAGAGCTCTAAAAAAGTTGATAATTGGTATTATTTATCAGCGCTAAAAAAATAATCGTAAGGGGGAACTATTATCAGTGCTAATAAAACAATGCTGATTGTGGGGTTATATCAGTGGAATAAATAAACATTGATTAAGAGGGGTATATATCAGTGCTAGTAAAGAAACAGAGATACTGAGGGTTTTTATAAGATCATTTATACTAATGTTGTTAAAGGGTAAATTTTATAAAAAAATATAAAGAATCAAAAACATTTTATTAACAAAAATATATTTTTATATTGATATATATATATATATTAAATATGATTTATAAAAGGATAAATATGGATTTATACTTAATATATAAGATATTTAGTAAAAAATTAATTATAAAATAATATAAATAATAATATTAATTAATATTTTGATGAATATTATTTTGTAATAAACAATTATTAATAATTTAATTTCTATAAAAAATCAAAAAATCAAAAAATTCTCTTAAATAAGTTGATAACATGACTCAGACATTAAATGGCCATAAATTTTTATATATTGGTCCATTTATACTCTAACAGATATAAAATTGAAGCATGCGATGAAATCTACACACTTTTCTCCTATGGAATCCCTGTTCATATTGCATGAGGCCAAAAATGTCCCATGAGACCCGAAAAACTAAATTCAGTCCTGCTATCCCAATTTGTAAAAATTCGATGGAATCTAAGACTAATTTATTGGGGTCTAATTGTCTTTTATCGGAGGAGACTAAATTTATTCCCAGTGATTGCATTAATATTGATATTAAGTTTTTGAATATTTTTTGGTCTTTAATATTGTACACCTATTTATAATCAAATATATTTATATACAAATATTTGTTATATATTCACACATAAAATAATAAATTTATTAATAAACATGTAAACATATTTATATATAAAATATATTTTTAAATATATAATCCTCATTTAAATAAAATAAAATATTAATTATCTTTATAATTAAAATTTTTGATTATATTGACCTATATAAAGAATATATGTATTAATTTTTGTGTGCCTTTTGACAAACATATATATATATATTAATTAATATATTTGTATAACAATAATAACATATAATGCATGTAAATAAATAAAATAAATATAATTATATATATATATTCATATATATATATATATATGTTTTTATGAATGTATTTATGTATTTATAAAAACACAAGCACATACATACATAAAAAAATAATATATATATATATATATATATATGGATATAAATTTGAACAAAAAATATATAAATATATAAATATTTCATAATATAAAGAACAAAAAAATATAGTCTAGTTTAAAAGGCTCAATCCTGTGAGGGGGAGGTCATAGGTTTAATACCCATTTGAGGTAAGATAATACACAAGATGCAGGAATTATGTAATCACTGATATTGGTGGTGGGAGAGATCATGAGAGTGGGTAAAAGTGCTGATAATGGTGGGGATGGGAATAAATTGTATTATCCTCATTCATAGAGTCCTTTGTTAATGTTTTTTATGATCACGATTAAATGCCACCCTTTAACATCACTAGCATTGTTAGCACTTATATAGTGTTGATAAAACCCTTTTACTATAGATATTAAATTCTCATATTATAGTAGTGTCCCACTTATAATTTTTTCCCTCATCCTTAAAAATATAACATACCAAGAATCATCAATCAAACTCTTCAATATCTATCTTCATGTCACCCCAATAGAAATACTCTTTAAAATCTCTATAAATCTTTGTACATTCCAAATGAATAAGGAATGAATAACCATCAGCTTACTCTAGAAATCCTTCAAATTTGGTATGTACAGAACACATACATGGTTTAGAAACCTTATCATTACAACTTTTTAGAGGTATCATAAACATTTATAACCACCTTTTTCATCTCTACATGTTGTTTATAGTCCTCATTAATAATTACTTTGATAGATAGTTGAACATTAAATTGTAAAATATAATATTTTCCAATTCCTTTTGGGCTTCCTGATCCATCCATTGAAAATCCATAAATATTGGATGTTTTTAATCCTTATAATGGATAAAATATCACGATATGTTTAAATCTAAGCATTGAACACCTTGTTCACTTTCTTAGGGTGGTAATTTATTGAGAAGTCATAAACTTTAATTAGATCTAAACATATTATTTTATTCATATTTAAATCCTTTTGTGTGAATATATACATTAAAAATTTATTATATGTATATATATAACACATTTATCCATTAAGATAATGCCTTAATCTATTTAACACAAAAATTACAGTCGCTAAGTTAAAATCATGTGTTGTGTAGTTTTTCTCATGAATCATCAGTTATCATGCCGAAACAGTTAAAACCATGTCATTCTTCATATTAACACTTCCCAATACCCTCATGGATGAATCAATATATATTAAAATCCATAATACACTATAGGTTTATGTAATCATAGGATTTCTGACAAATCTTCTCTTCCGTTCTTTTAAATATTTATCACATCCATATGTCCGGATGGTCCTTGATCCCTTTCGAGTTAAATCAGTTAGAGGATTAGATATTCATGAGATATTATCCACAAACCCTAAATAATATCCAAAAAAATGATGAAATATATTGATTTTAGCTAATTTGATTGGGTTTGTAAAATATTTAATACCCTCTTTCATTGATGGATCCACCGATATACCCCTTCTTGAGATTATATGACCCAAAAATTAAACCTTTTGCAAAATAAAATCATAATTTATAAATTTTTCATATTGTTTTTCCTAATATTGGGTCTTTATTAAAATATCGAAGTGAACTTAATTATCTTTATTTCACATTGAGTAGATAAGGATATCATCTAGAAAGGCACCCAAAAACTAATCAAGGTAATTTATAATGCTTGTATTCATAAAATATTTGAATATATAAGGGATTTTTTTATGAATTAATGGAATAAATATATATCCAATGTTTCTATACCATGTATGAAATTCTATCATGTTTATATCATCCTTATGGACCCCTAATTTCTGATATATACAATAATGGAAAATCTTGAAAAATTATTGAGCTTATACAATTGATCAAAAAAGAAAAAAAATTTGGGAAGAAGATACTCGTTCTTAATTTTTACCTTTTTCAACTCCCAAAAATCAATGAAAAATCACATTGGTCAAACATTATTTTTTCTAATTAACAGGTGCACCCCATAGTGAAAAACATGGAAGAATGAATCCTTTTCAATGTTTTTATACAGTTTATTTTTCACTTATTATAACTAAATCATGGACATTATATATGAAATTTTTGAAATTTTTGTGGCACTAGGTATTAGTTTTATAGATAACTCAACAACATGATTTTGCCAATTGTTTTGAAACTATTCTGGAAAGAAATAAATTTTCTTACAAAATTTAAGTATATCATTGATGTCGAGATTATCCACATCCATTTAAGATAAACACCCAACATTAATGAGAATTAATTCCCATAAGATTTATTGGGTTAATATTTTATGTTCATATTTTTTGTTACATTGATAGAAAATCATAGTTTGGTTTGGAAAATCAAACCTGGCATCCCTTTCTCGATAATTGATGGGGTATTTATGTAAAAAATATAATCCATGCATAATATGACATCAAATTCCATATGATTACGAATGAAATTTTTTTTTGGATGAAAATTACCACAAACTTCAAACAGAGATGAATTATATACTTGAGATGATATAATTGATCCATTATATTTTTTCACTACTAATTCCACATTGTATAATTTTGTTGGAATCATAACAACCTCAAAAAATTATTTATATATTAATGAATGGGGAGATAAATAGTTAAATAATACATTAGATGTTATAAAATAGAGGATAACTATACCTTTCAACCAGTATTTATCTCAACCCACATAAAAAATAGTGATTTTTGGAGATTTCACTATTTTTCATAGCATAATAGGTTTATCAACATGATCATCAATATTAAAATATTGATTTATGAAATCGTTATCAATAAACCAATACTAATTGTATTTGAAATTTAAGAGTGTGGGGTGTATTATATAAATATTTATCTCTATTTTTATGGTTAGTTAACTTCATCCCATTACATCAACAATACATTTACTGATGACATTATCTTCCACACTAAAAACAATTACTGGCCAGCTTAATTTATTTTCCTCGAAGTATTATCCCACGATTTGAGCATAAAGGAATGATAGTATTATTCTCTCTATGATTTTTATATTTTCCTTTGAACACAATCATCCTTTTATTTTCAAAAGAATGGGATTTATACGTAACTCTATGATCCATTTAAACCTTTACATCAAAACGAATAATATATCCATGGATACTAAATTATACTATGGATAAAATCCACAGTGTAATTTTATTTAATCCATTAAATAATTAATCAACCTTATATTTAGGTTAGATGATAATAACATAAGTGTACCTTGCATGTATTTTAAATTTTATCTAATTGGTACCAAAAAATTCATCATTCATTTTTTTAGTTCAAAAAACTCATTCAGCTGCTTCATATGTAGAATTTGAGGAATTTACTTATTGAAAAATAAGATATAGATATTGTCCTAACACATGGAGGAAAATTCATCATGTTTCATTATATACCATATAGAGTCCACTATTGGTCTACTTCACCTTCGAAATAGTAGATAACCAAAATTAATTTTTAATGTTCTAAATATAGAAGAATATAGTATAACTTTTTAGTGGTACTAATCCATTGTTTAGAAATTATTTCAACAGAAGACCCAAATAAAGAAGTTGGATGTTCCCTCATGAATGACTCAATATAATATTGTTCCCTTTTTTTTGTTTTGTATGTTAAACATGATTCATATAATAAAGAATTTGTGTTGGAAAAAAATTAAAATTTTCCTTTGAGATCTAATACCATTTGGATGCTCATGTGGAATGTAACTATACTATCCATCACAATCAACATTAACTCTATTCCCTTGTGTTCTATACATTGGTTAAATACAAAATTCATAGTGTTAGAAACAATAATCCTAGCGGGGAACCACAAAATCATTAGAAGTTATATATATGATGTATAAATCATAAAATCTTGTTTAATATATGATAGTTGATAATTATCTTAGGTAATTCATATTCATCATCTATTTTAATTCTTATTTATGGTCTGTAATGAGTTTGTGAATTTCTAAATCTTATTCATTAAGAGTTTCAAACCAGGCAGGAAGAAAAATCATAGTCACTCATCTAGTGAAGATCGAGTCTAGCTCAATGCACCCTTTTGGGGGTTATTATAACTTGTTACATTTGTGATAGGGCTACAATAACTTTTAGTATCTAGACAAAGATGAAAATTTCATATAAACCACTTGCTCTATAAATAACCAAAATTCTGGGACATTTTCCTATACTTTGACTTGTCCTTAGTCTCATATCCACATACATGTCCTCAGAAATATCACTAAAGTTTTATTGTAACACCCCAAGCTTCTACGGTACGTTTCCCTTTGAATAATGCGATAGCGTGTGTTGTACGCAACCTCGAGTTCTAACACACACCACAACTAATTAAACTAGCCGTTGTGAATAGTAATACCTAATTTTTGAAATCATATATATTCTATATTTCAAAATGGACTTCATTTTTGGATTCGGAATATCAAAATTAGCCTAGGGTGAAATTTTGGTACATTTCGGATAACTTTCATATTTTGATGAATAGTGAAAATTTCTAAATTTTAATTAAAAACAACTTTTTTAATCAAAATAATTAATAGTGATAAATTATGAATTTGAGTGGTTTTAAAGTATATTTAGAATATATTTTTACCATTTAATATAATTTTGGTCATTGGACATAATTTTACAATTAAACCGAACATAAACAAGTGTCAATCTTTTGATAGTTATTATCTCTTAAAAACACGCTTTTTGTTTTAACAGCGGGAATTAATTTTAAATTAATTTCTGCCACTTCTGTGTTTTGAATTTAGGAAAATGGATTCCATATTTGGAATCAGGATGTCCAAATTATGTAAATAGGTAACTTTTATTTTTAGACATTTTGAATAATTACTGCGGTAAATAATTTATTTACCATGGTTAAAGGGTAAATCCGGTAAATAAGGGTTAAAAAAATAATATTATAATAATACAAAATTACCCTAAAACGTGTCTTAACCCTATTGGTTGATACATGGTCGACCATGGGCATCTTTGTGTCAATTTTGGGACCCCATGGATCCACTTGTAAGTGATAATGACACTTTATTTTAATTAAGTTAAAATGAATACAAAAATGACACAAGCATATATCTTTTAGAAGAACAATTTTTACATAGGGTTGTACATGTTGGATTTTCGATTATAAATATTCATTAGAAAGATAAAACGATTTCCTACATAATGATATTTTATTTATAATTTTTAGACAATAAATAAGTTATTTTATTTATGACACAATGATGATGCAGTAATTACTATAATAGTGAAAAATTAAAATAATTGATATTATAAATACCCAAATAAATATAATATGAAACTTTTAATGAATTAAACTAATTTTCTAGGCTAATATGATATATTAGGATTGATTTAATGGACTTTTTTCGAAGTAATCAATCTGTTATGAGTTTCACAAAAATCAACTATTGAATAGTGTCAAAATTGACATAAAAGAGTTCTTAAAACAAATATTATATTATTAATTGATATTAAATTCCTAAAAATCTAAGGTTCGGCCAAGAGACTTATATTATGATAGGTTAATCATTAATGGACAACTTGGGGGTCGCTTGGATGTATATAGTAAGTTTATTAACCATATTATATAAAAATACAAAGAGACATTGTAAAAGTGAAACTAATTAACTTAGAGTTAATACTTAAAGATAAGGTTAATATAAGTACCCAAACCTGTCTAAATTCTATTGGATGAGTTGTTTTCGACCTATCCCCACCTCACCCTTTGAATAGTCAACTTTGGAGCCTTTAGAAACCGAATATGAATTTATTATAAATTAATATTTCTAGCTTTTCCAAAGGTGCCCCTCACCCCTCTTATAAAAGGGCACTCCTCCTTCTCATTTCTTCACACCTTCAAAGCCTTTTGGTTCGGCCAAACTCTGCCCAAATACTCTCCCAACATCCCTCACTACAACCTAGAGGCCTTAGTTTGATCAGAAAGCCAACCTAAGGAGCCCTTTTGATCAAATCAAAAGGAAGAACCCGAAGAAGAGGTAATGATTTCACCACCCTTTTCTAAGTTCATTTCTTCTTCCACTTCTTCTTCCTTTGTTCTTACCATTCTGAAATAATAACTCCAGTATCTCACATATACTGTGATGTTATTATAAATATGGTACAATCATATTCAGTATTCTATCCACCCTTTGAATAACATGTCACCATACGTGCGTACGTACGGCTTACCGTCTCCACGTCGTGGTGTAATTGTTATTCAATATAATATTATTTGGATGGGTATAATAATGATGTGTAACTCATGTAAATAATAAATATAACATGTTAATGATTCTGTATATATGATATACCATCCATTTATATATTATTTTAATATCAAAAGAATGATATTGTCGCTCGTGCGTACGTACGGACTACCGTCTCCACGAACGCGATGATATTCATTCTCCATCGTAACCATTAAAGCGTAATTATCATTTTATGATTTAAAAATGATGTTTAAGGACTTGATATCATTCTGGATATGAATAATATACAACCTATCCTTTACAAACATGTCTTACGTAACAAAACATATGAAAGAAAACAAGTAAGTTAACACCCGAAACAACGATAATACTAAGATATTATTATCAAATCAATATTAAAAGATCATATATGATATCATATTAATGTATATGATTCTTGTATAATTTAATAACAATTATTTCACCATTATACAGGAGGTTAACCTACCACAACCAAGGAAAAGTACAAGGTAAGGGTTATTTCACAATCTCTTCATTATCCGAGGTTGTTTATATGTAATAATCTACTGGGATCTCTTTATCATCCACATCCATGTTTCTTCGAAATGTATTTCAAAACATTTTTTTACTATTTACAAGAATATGGGTTAAAGTCATTTATACCCTTGTTTGACTTTTTATAAGAGGTTTATAAAGGAATCTTTCCGTCGTTTTCAAAACAAGGTCCTTTTTAACCTTTTCGACAGAATTGAGGTAAGAATGTTTTTTTTTAACTTATACGGCGGGTGCGGTTATTTTCCGCCGTTATAAAATCGTCGAAGCTTCCCATACAAGCTTATAAGAATATTTTCAAAGAAAATGTTTTATTTTATATGGATCTTAAATGATTTCAAAATAAAAGGAGATATTTCTTTTAAAAGAATTTTGATTTCATCTATGTCAACATCCTTTGATGGATTTTAAGATTATTTGAAGTTGATTTATTATGATACAAAACTTCTATATTGTATTGAAGGTTTTGTGATATGTTTGACTGTGGATGTGCTATTTTTATACCATTCATAGTTTATTGTGAAAGTATTGACATTTCGTATGCTAGTTTTAATACGAATGTTTATGTTATGTTTAAACCTTTTCATATGGGAATGCATTGGACTTAATAAGTGACGGGTGGAGCCCGCTATAGCTCCTCGATGCATCGGTAGGTCTCATGAGACAAACTAGTGTCTTGGCACAAGGCCTTGACAAAATCTTATTTGTAGCCTTGGCACGAGGCCTTGGCTATGTGGTTATGATAGTCTGGCATTATGCATTCCAACATTATGAAAGTGGTTATTGATTTTTGCATGTGATTATTCGATTAGTAGAATATCCATGTGAATAAGTAAATGGCATTATTTCATTTTACTTTTTCCATACCATGTTGAAGTTCAATTTTAAAAGGCTTTTGTTTTAGTAATGCATTGCCTTAAATGTTTATTCTTATTTATGAAAGTTTCCGCTATATTGTTATCCTTACTGGGCATTTGAGCTCACCCCTTTTCTATGTTTTATTTTTCCCCAGGATGTGAAGAAGTAAATTATGAATGACCTGCAGGGACATTATGAGGGGATAGTAGTGTGGATTATGGAGACATTATGTTGTTGTAGTAGTTTTTAATTTTATGATGTAATGTAAAACTTATGAATATATCTAGTGTTTCCAAGGCTACTAAACCAATCGGTCTTTCGAGATTTGATCTTTCTTGTGATCATGCCAATGTTACGAAGTAATGCACCGACTCTGGGTAGCTGGGGTCGGGGCGTTACAGTTGGTATCAGAGGAAGTTTAGTACAAACCTTGGAAGCTAGATTTAGATAAACTCTGATTAGAGCACGTAGACCTAAGATGAACTTTGAGGATTAGTATAGAAGAACATCCTAGAATTTTGGTATTGTAGAGATTTTGTGAGTTTTTCGAGCAATACATCCCTGTCTGGATACGAGCAGGTAGAGGCGGCTCTGGCACAGATGTACCTAGGGGTAAAACCCGAAAACACCGCTTTGAGCTAGACTCGAACGGGAACTGGTGCACGACAACGGGCCTTGCTGCACTCTTGGTTACGACACTCCCGGGGGATATGCTTAGGATAACTCTCACTATCTTTACAAATCATTATGAAGGGTTTATGAGTATATACTTCCTCAAAGAAAACATTTTTATGATTATGGATTATATCCATAAATAGTTCAATTTATGTTAAGTGTTTTATAAGTATGGGATTATGTATTTTGATGCATAAACTGATCTAGTTTATGCCATTTTTTTAGAAATGGCGCCTAGTGGAAGAAATGGAAACCGTATCAATGCACGCACTCCATGTAGGGATTGCCCTCCTGCTCAAGATAATTATAGTGGGGCTGGTGATGCAACTGGTGCTGATCAGCTAATCACCATACTGGGACAACTTACTCAGGTTATGAATAATAACCTTACCCGTATGGAGCACCCTGATCCGCAGCGTGGAGGATCAATGTTAGATCGATTCATGAGACAACAACCACCAACGTTCAATGGGAGTACAAATCCCTTAGTAGCTGAGCAATGGATATTTTCCCTAGAGAAAATATTTCAGGCTTTGGGGAGTAGTGAAAGGGAAAAAGTTACCATGGCAGTTTACCGCCTCACTGGAGATGCTGATCAATGGTGGTCATTGATTCAAAACATGAAGGAAGATGATGAAGTATCAAACATGGAATGGAGGGAGTTCAAAGATCTGTTTTTAGAAAAATACTTTCCTCGCGACCATCGAGCAGATATGGAAAGGCAATTTCTGAGTCTGAGACAAAAGGAGGATGATAATGTCACAAAGTATGAGGCTAACTTTACGAGGTTAGCGAGGTATGCTGGAGATTATATTCGCAACCCAAGAAGTAAGATTGATCGTTTCTTTGATGGGTTAAAACCATTTCTCCGTCGAGCATTAGTCTCACAATCCTTTTCATCGTACGAAGACATTGTCTCATGTGCTATCAAGACCGAAAAGGAATTCTCTAAGTCTTATGACTTTAAAGCAAAGCAAGAGAAGAAGAGACCTGCCGATCAATCTGGGAATGGAAATAAGGGGAAGAAGGGAAAGGTTGAATATCCATCTTGTGGTAAGTGCGGGAAGAAACACCCCGGTGCTTGCCTGAAGGGAATGGGAGTCTGTTACAAGTGTGGTGAAAAAGGCCACCAAGCTCATGATTGCAAGGGGAAGAAGGAAGCTACCAACGTTCAGTGCTACAATTGCAGGGAGATGGGGCATTATGCAAATGCATGTCCTAAGCGTCAGGAGAACTTACCTCAGAAGAGGCCAAGGGATCAAAGCCAGGCTTATGCTATCACTACTGCTGAGGTAGAAGCTCCGAAAGACGTGGTGGCAGGTAATTTAATGGTTTCCTCAAGTTTAGCAAATGCATTATTTGATTCTGGATCATCGCATTGTTTCATATCTTCCCAGTTTGCTAAGAAAATTAGATATTTCCAATTTGATTTAATAAGGGAGTTGTCAGTTAAAACTCCTAAGGGAAGTATCGTTGCAACAAAGTTTTGTGAATCAGTCCCCATTAGAGCACATAAATTTTCTTTATCTGCTGATTTCATCATCATACCTATGATTGAGTTTGATATAATCCTCGGTATGGACTGGCTTTCGGACTATGATGCGAAGATTTATTGTAAGAAGAAAGAGGTTACGATTCTTGATGATAATGATAAGGAGCACCTTATTTTTAGAGCAGAATCGTCACCACCTAATTCTTATTTAGATCCACCCCCTGTAGCTCAACTTAATTCAATTATCGGGGAGGAAGAGAATGAAATAACTGCCGGTGAGGAAAGAAATGTTCAAATAGAGGATGTACCTATTGTGAAAGAGTTTGTAGATGTATTTCCGGAAGATTTACCTGGACATCCTCCAGAACGAGAAGTAGAGTTTTCCATTGATTTAATTCCTGGATCAAGGCCTATATCGAAGACCCCTTATAGAATGGCCACTATAGAGCTAGTCGAACTAAAGAAACAACTAGAGGAATTGAGTAATAAGGGATTTATTCGCCCTAGTGTTTCTCCATGGGGAGCCCCTGTTCTTTTTGTTAAAAAGAAAGATGGATCTATGAGGTTATGTATCGACTACAGGGAGATCAATGCTATAACGATAAAGAACAAGTATCCCCTACCTCGTATTGATGATTTATTTGACCAACTGCATGGAGCTCAATACTTTTCAAAGATTGACCTTCGATCTGGATACCATCAGTTGTGTGTGAAGAAGGAAGACATTCCGAAGACAGCATTTCGAACCAGGTACGGGCATTACGAGTTTACTGTAATGCCGTTTGGATTGACTAATGCACCCTCTGTATTCATGGATCTGATGAATAGAGTTTTCAAGGAGTATCTCGATGAATTTGTGGTGGTATTTATTGATGATATCTTGGTATACTCCAAAACCTACAAAGATCATGAAAATCACTTGCGCATTATCTTGAAGACTCTGAGGAGGCATGAATTATATGGAAAGTTTAGCAAGTGTGAATTCTGGCTTCAGGAGATTTCTTTTCTTGGCCATATTGTCTCTAAAGATGGAATCTCTGTTGATCCTTCTAAGACCAAGGCAATCCAAGAATGGCCAGCACCTACGAATATAACTGAGGTACGTAGTTTTATTGGTTTGGCAGGTTATTATCGACGTTTCGTCCAGAATTTTGCCCGATTGGCTAACCCATTAACGAAGCTCACACGTAAAGGGGTTAAATTTGTTTGGACAAAAGAGTGTGAAGAATGTTTCGAAGAACTGAAGAGAAGATTAGTCAATGCTCCTATATTGACTCTACCATCGGGGAATGATGGGTTCGTTATTTATAGTGATGCATCGAAGAAAGGACTTGGCTATGTCCTTATGCAGAATGATAGAGTTATTGCCTATGCATCACGACAGTTGAAAATTCATGAACAAAACTATCCTACTCATGATCTTGAGTTAGCAGCTGTGATCTTTGCTTTGAAGATATGGAGGCACTACCTCTATGGTGAAAAATGTGAGATTTATACTGATCACAAGAGTTTGAAGTATATTTTCTCACAAAAAGAACTCAACATGAGGCAAAGGAGATGGCTTGAATTACTCAAGGATTATGATTGTACGATACACTACCACCCGGGGAAGGCAAACAAGGTGGCAGATGCTTTGAGCAGAAAAGACCATGGAGTTCTGAACATGATGAGAATTGAAAGGGATCCAATTTTCATGGATCTAGTGAAGATGGACATGGGAATAACCAGGGAAGGTGAAACATCAATTCTTTTTCAAATGGTTGCCAAACCATCTTTACTAGAAAGGATTAAGAGTTCTCAGACCGATGATGAAGAATTTCAGAAGAAGATTAAAGCTGTGAATGATGGGAGATTGAGAGACTTTGCGTATGAAGGTGGAATTTTGAAATTCGGGAAGAGACTTTGTGTTCCCGATTTACCTGATCTAAAAAGGGAATTGCTGGATGATGCTCATAGTTCCAATTTCTCTATACACCCTGGGAGCACCAAAATGTATAGAGATTTGAAGGAACATTTTTGGTGGGACAACATGAAGAGGGATATTGCTGATTTTGTGTCAAGATGTATGGTTTGTCAACAAGTGAAAGCTGGAAGGCAACAGCCTGGAGGAGTCATGCAACCTCTTCCCATACCAGAGTGGAAATGGGACAATATTACGATGGACTTTGTCATGGGGCTACCAAAGACTCCTAGAAGGAACGATGCAATATGGGTTATTGTTGATCGTCTTACCAAGTCAGCACATTTTCTTGCTATAAGAGAAGATCTACCCCTGGAACGTCTAGCAAGACTATATATTAATGAAGTTGTGAGACTTCATGGAGTACCCCTATCGATTGTTTCTGATCGTGATCCCCGTTTTACTTCAAGATTTTGGAAAAGTCTTCAGAAATCCCTGGATACTGAACTTCATTTGAGCACTGCTTACCACCCTCAGACAGACGGACAATCAGAACGGACTATTCAGACCTTAGAAGACATGTTGAGATCTTGCTCACTTGATTTTCAGGGTATGTGGGATCAATATTTACCACTAGTAGAATTTTCCTATAACAATAGCTTCCATTCGAGTATACAGATGGCACCATATGAAGCGTTATACGGAAAGAGATGTCGTACACCAACCTGTTGGGATGACGTCGGTGAAAGAAAACTTGTAGGTCTAGAACTGGTGGAGGAAACGATGGAAAAGGTAAAGGTAATCCAAAATCACATCAAAGCAGCTCAAAGTAGGCAGAAGAGCTATGCCGATAATCGAAGGAAGGATTTGGAATTTCAAGTCGGTGATCATGTTTTCCTGAAGGTATCTCCATGGAAGGGAGTCATACATTTTGGTAAGAAAGGTAAATTGAGTCCCAAGTACATCGGACCTTTCGAAATTCTAGAACGAATTGGGGCTGTAGCTTACCGATTGGCAATGCCGCCAAGTCTCTCCAAAGTTCACGATGTGTTCCACGTATCTCTGTTGAGAAAATACATGCCTGACCCAACGCATGTACTCACCTATGATGAATTAGAACTGGAACCGGATCTGTCTTATTGTGAAGAACCCGTCAGGATTCTTGATACAAGAGAACAAGTACTGAGAAACCGGACGACGCGTCTGGTAAAAGTTTTGTGGAGAAATCATAAGATGGAAGAGGCAACGTGGGAACCCGAGGAATTTATGATGAAGAACCACCCGAGTCTTTTTATGCAGTAATACCCTAGAAATTGCGAGGACGCAATTATTTGAAGGAGGGGAGAATGTAACACCCCAAGCTTCTACGGTACGTTTCCCTTTGAATAATGCGATAGCGTGTGTTGTACGCAACCTCGAGTTCTAACACACACCACAACTAATTAAACTAGCCGTTGTGAATAGTAATACCTAATTTTTGAAATCATATATATTCTATATTTCAAAATGGACTTCATTTTTGGATTCGGAATATCAAAATTAGCCTAGGGTGAAATTTTGGTACATTTCGGATAACTTTCATATTTTGATGAATAGTGAAAATTTCTAAATTTTAATTAAAAACAACTTTTTTAATCAAAATAATTAATAGTGATAAATTATGAATTTGAGTGGTTTTAAAGTATATTTAGAATATATTTTTACCATTTAATATAATTTTGGTCATTGGACATAATTTTACAATTAAACCGAACATAAACAAGTGTCAATCTTTTGATAGTTATTATCTCTTAAAAACACGCTTTTTGTTTTAACAGCGGGAATTAATTTTAAATTAATTTCTGCCACTTCTGTGTTTTGAATTTAGGAAAATGGATTCCATATTTGGAATCAGGATGTCCAAATTATGTAAATAGGTAACTTTTATTTTTAGACATTTTGAATAATTACTGCGGTAAATAATTTATTTACCATGGTTAAAGGGTAAATCCGGTAAATAAGGGTTAAAAAAATAATATTATAATAATACAAAATTACCCTAAAACGTGTCTTAACCCTATTGGTTGATACATGGTCGACCATGGGCATCTTTGTGTCAATTTTGGGACCCCATGGATCCACTTGTAAGTGATAATGACACTTTATTTTAATTAAGTTAAAATGAATACAAAAATGACACAAGCATATATCTTTTAGAAGAACAATTTTTACATAGGGTTATACATGTTGGATTTTCGATTATAAATATTCATTAGAAAGATAAAAAGATTTCCTACATAATGATATTTTATTTATAATTTTTAGACAATAAATAAGTTATTTTATTTATGACACAATGATGATGCAGTAATTACTATAATAGTGAAAAATTAAAATAATTGATATTATAAATACCCAAATAAATATAATATGAAACTTTTAATGAATTAAACTAATTTTCTAGGCTAATATGATATATTAGGATTGATTTAATGGACTTTTTTCGAAGTAATCAATCTGTTATGAGTTTCACAAAAATCAACTATTGAATAGTGTCAAAATTGACATAAAAGAGTTCTTAAAACAAATATTATATTATTAATTGATATTAAATTCCTAAAAATCTAAGGTTCGGCAAAGAGACTTATATTATGATAGGTTAATCATTAATGGACAACTTGGGGGTCGCTTGGATGTATATAGTAATTTTATTAACCATATTATATAAAAATACAAAGAGACATTGTAAAAGTGAAACTAATTAACTTAGAGTTAATACTTAAAGATAAGGTTAATATAAGTACCCAAACCTGTCTAAATTCTATTGGATGAGTTGTTTTCGACCTATCCCCACCTCACCCTTTGAATAGTCAACTTTGGAGCCTTTAGAAACCGAATATGAATTTATTATAAATTAATATTTCTAGCTTTTCCAAAGGTGCCCCTCACCCCTCTTATAAAAGGGCACTCCTCCTTCTCATTTCTTCACACCTTCAAAGCCTTTTGGTTCGGCCAAACTCTGCCCAAATACTCTCCCAACATCCCTCACTACAACCTAGAGGCCTTAGTTTGATCAGAAAGCCAACCTAAGGAGCCCTTTTGATCAAATCAAAAGGAAGAACCCGAAGAAGAGGTAATGATTTCACCACCCTTTTCTAAGTTCATTTCTTCTTCCACTTCTTCTTCCTTTGTTCTTACCATTCTGAAATAATAACTCCAGTATCTCACATATACTGTGATGTTATTATAAATATGGTACAATCATATTCAGTATTCTATCCACCCTTTGAATAACATGTCACCATACGTGCGTACGTACGGCTTACCGTCTCCACGTCGTGGTGTAATTGTTATTCAATATAATATTATTTGGATGGGTATAATAATGATGTGTAACTCATGTAAATAATAAATATAACATGTTAATGATTCTGTATATATGATATACCATCCATTTATATATTATTTTAATATCAAAAGAATGATATTGTCGCTCGTGCGTACGTACGGACTACCGTCTCCACGAACGCGATGAGATTCATTCTCCATCGTAACCATTAAAGCGTAATTATCATTTTATGATTTAAAAATGATGTTTAAGGACTTGATATCATTCTGGATATGAATAATATACAACCTATCCTTTACAAACATGTCTTACGTAACAAAACATATGAAAGAAAAAAAGTAAGTTAACACCCGAAACAACGATAATACTAAGATATTATTATCAAATCAATATTAAAAGATCATATATGATATCATATTAATGTATATGATTATTGTATAATTTAATAACAATTATTTCACCATTATACAGGAGGTTAACCTACCACAACCAAGGAAAAGTACAAGGTAAGGGTTATTTCACAATCTCTTCATTATCCGAGGTTGTTTATATGTAATAATCTACTGGGATCTCTTTATCATCCACATCCATGTTTCTTCGAAATGTATTTCAAAACATTTTTTTACTATTTACAAGAATATGGGTTAAAGTCATTTATACCCTTGTTTGACTTTTTATAAGAGGTTTATAAAGGAATCTTTCCGTCGTTTTCAAAACAAGGTCCTTTTTAACCTTTTCGACAGAATTGAGGTAAGAATGTTTTTTTTTAACTTATACGGCGGGTGCGGTTATTTTCCGCCGTTATAAAATCGTCGAAGCTTCCCATACAAGCTTATAAGAATATTTTCAAAGAAAATGTTTTATTTTATATGGATCTTAAATGATTTCAAAATAAAAGGAGATATTTCTTTTAAAAGAATTTTGATTTCATCTATGTCAACATCCTTTGATGGATTTTAAGATTATTTGAAGTTGATTTATTATGATACAAAACTTCTATATTGTATTGAAGGTTTTGTGATATGTTTGACTGTGGATGTGCTATTTTTATACCATTCATAGTTTATTGTGAAAGTATTGACATTTCGTATGCTAGTTTTAATACGAATGTTTATGTTATGTTTAAACCTTTTCATATGGGAATGCATTGGACTTAATAAGTGACGGGTGGAGCCCGCTATAGCTCCTCGATGCATCGGTAGGTCTCATGAGACAAACTAGTGTCTTGGCACAAGGCCTTGACAAAATCTTATTTGTAGCCTTGGCACGAGGCCTTGGCTATGTGGTTATGATAGTCTGGCATTATGCATTCCAACATTATGAAAGTGGTTATTGATTTTTGCATGTGATTATTCGATTAGTAGAATATCCATGTGAATAAGTAAATGGCATTATTTCATTTTACTTTTGCCATACCATGTTGAAGTTCAATTTTAAAAGGCTTTTGTTTTAGTAATGCATTGCCTTAAATGTTTATTCTTATTTATGAAAGTTTCCGCTATATTGTTATCCTTACTGGGCATTTGAGCTCACCCCTTTTCTATGTTTTATTTTTCCCCAGGATGTGAAGAAGTAAATTATGAATGACCTGCAGGGACATTATGAGGGGATAGTAGTGTGGATTATGGAGACATTATGTTGTTGTAGTAGTTTTTAATTTTATGATGTAATGTAAAACTTATGAATATATCTAGTGTTTCCAAGGCTACTAAACCAATCGGTCTTTCGAGATTTGATCTTTCTTGTGATCATGCCAATGTTACGAAGTAATGCACCGACTCTGGGTAGCTGGGGTCGGGGCGTTACATTTATGATCATATTTTCCAAATTTTTACTAAACATATCATTTAAAACAAACAATTGGGACATATAATTGCCATACATAGATATTAAATCAATTTCAATTAATATTCATTATATTATAAAAAATCCTTCTTGAAGAACATAATAATTTTGTGTCTTTGGAAACATTTAAGCAAAAAAAATTCTATTGGAAAACTACATCATGTCACACTATGATCTTAATAACTAGAACCCTTAATTATTCACATCGTACATAATACTATTCTTCGTATCATGGAGAAAATAAACATATAAAAAGGTGAGCTAAGATTCTTTGTATAGGTAAACAAGGGATACACATATAACAACATAAGAATAATGGTATGAGAGAATGGGGATAACATTTAAAATCAATAACCTTCACATCAATGATCACAGTCTTGAGTCATGGAATAATGAATGAAATTTCAAAATACAAGATTCATTAGGGAATCAAATAACATGAGCTATGACATAATAACAATGAAATAAGACACGTAATTTTGGAATATAAATAATCATAAAAAATGGTTTCCATATAATTCAAATATCTTTTAAAACGATATCATAGTGGAATTAGTTCCCTCCAACAACCATCATAGAACTCTTTTATTACTCTCATTACCATACTAGAAGACAAATACCCACTCTGAAACAGTTTCACTTCCCATTCTAGTCTAGTCTATCCCATGGGATATGAATCATTACCCAATGCATTTGATAAATATAAAGGTCCCCCAAATCTCATAATTTAAATCATATTTATGTGTTCTAAATGATAAATGAAATTCATCATATCATAATCCATGAAATAAAATGGGTTAAATAAATATTTCATCATATCATAACATGTATAATGGTTGAAGGTTTCATAATCCTTTAATCATTTCATCATAATATAGACTATCAAAGTGGTTTTCTTTATTATTTTTTCATGGTATAACCCCTTGAAGAGAAGAATGAATTATAAACATAAATAATTATTATAGAGAATAATAAATGTATCCTTGGATTGTATCCCTTGTAAGGAATTTTTAGAATCAACATATTTTATCATAGATTGAATGGTATTTGGATCTATCTTCTAAAATATTTTTTGAGGAAAATAAAATTTTGGATTTGAAAAAAAAATTATACAATAAAAATTGAAAATATTTTTATTATAAAATAACCATTAAAATTTATACATAATTCTTTAAATAAAATAATAATCCTGGATTAATTTATGGTTCATTCATGTCATACTCATTAAAACAAAATTTCAATTCACATATTCTATATTATATATATGTTAATAGTTTTGAAAAAAACATGAAGATTCCATTGATTTAAAAAAAAGTAAAATAGGGTTATAAATATATTTTAAAAATATTTGGATATCAATAAAATAATAATAATAAATTTAGAAATAATGGTTTCGGTAGAAAGAAGATTTTTTATCAAAGAAATAAATATAGTAATATTTTATTAAAAATATTTTTACAATTATTTCAAGTACTAATGATTTCTAAAATGGTAATATAACTTGAAAATACCATTAATAATTAATGGAGTTTAAATTTCGTAAATTTCTTTGGATATACATCATAAATGTTTATCATCGAGAACATACCCATAAAAATACTGATAAATGAAAACTTTTGTAACATTTAATCATAATACCCATTACAAAAAAACATAAAATGAAACATAAAATATAATCAGGATCAAAAAATTCATGATATTAAGTCTCAAATGGGAGGTATATATACCTCATGAAATAATATAGTGCATAATATAACATACATCTCATATAAAGAAATTTGGGAAACAAATCCCTCACCATATATACAAAATTCTATCATAGTCCTTCAAAAAACTATTTTAGTAAATATTAGTTTATTATAAATATATAATAGAACCATATTCATATATTTCATAAAAATATTTTAGATGAAATTTTATTAATTCATTATTAACAATTCAATGTTAAAGTTACATTTTTGGAAATAATTGCATTCTTTATCATATATGTTTTAACATGTTATTTTTTCGTAATATTGAAAAGATAATGGATTAATAATATAAATAATGTTATATAATATATTAATAACTTATATTTTAATTATATATTCATTTATATTATTTTGTAAAATTTTGTTATAGATAATGGAATACACCATTCTAGGAGATAGTAGACTCTGCGTACACATGAATGATGATTACATTTTTATATCAGTTTTATAAAAGGCATAGGATAATATATTTATTATCATTATAGAATATTTTTTATCCTATATATCAAAAAATTTTATTTAATACATCCTTAGTACTTTCCATGTAATGCCTGAATGAATCTGATCTCTTTGTGAGGCGATTGTACACCTTACACAGGAGTGACATTATTATATTTCAAAAATATAAATAACGAAGTTATGTGTGATATAATAATTAAATTATCGTCAAAATATCATATATGTTTTATGTAAACAATAAATCTATCACTATTAAATAAACATGAGAGGCGGTAATGAAAAAACGAATGGCATCGTTTCATGAGGTGATAATCTGTCGTACAAGAAAAAATTGATTTCATAAACCATATGACGAATGTGGAGATGGATATTTGTAATTAACATAAAATAAAAAAAAATATTTTTTATTGAAGAAAATTATATTATTGTATAATCATATTATAATAATAACTGAATAATGTTTAGGAAGAAATACAAAAAATGCTCATTGATGGACGTTATGAACGTGAAGAAAGAGAAAATATATATATGTAGGTGAAAAAATCAAGGATTATGAGAAGAAAGGTGAATTTATGATAAAAAATAATTATATTGATTATATTGTTACTAAAATAAATAATATTCACGATTGAATTAATCATACTATTATTTCAAATAATGAATATGTGTACTCATTTAATGACATTTTAAGAAAATATAAATGGTAATTGTTGAAAAATAAGTATTATTTCTAAAAAAATTATTAAAATAGTTTTTTGCAACATAAAATTACTCAACATGATTTTTTGACATTTCTAAATAATTTGATAATTTCCCCAAGAATTTTAAAATAATCACATTGGAAGAATAATTATTGGAAATAATGGTGTTATTTATAATAAGTAGGGGAAAAAACAAATAAATTTTGAATAAAAAATTTCTATCCTATGAGATGATACATTTTTGAAGAAGTTTATTTTTATTGTGGAGTTTATGACTACAATTTATACATTATTTATATAGTTTTTTATTATCTCAATCAAAGAGAGGGTGTGGTTCATGGGGTGATATAATCTAAAAATTTAAATAATAAACTAAGAAAATATACCATATAATGTATGAAATAAATGAACATCTATGATTGAATTAGGTCTAATTGAGGTAGTATCCACCAATAAGGCCATCATTCTAATTATAATATCAAAATTCTATAGTAAATGAATATTTTTGGCATTAAATATTATAATAATCAATATATTTATTAATAAAAGGTGATTGTGGTTATGGTTAAATACAAAGTATCCAAGGGTGAGATATATGGGATTATAAATAATGATTTATCATTAAAAATTATTTAAAATAAATATATATTAAAAAAAATTAAAAATATGATAAAATAAATTTTAAATTTGAATAATGGTATCACTTTAGATGGTATGGGTATTAGAATATTCAAAATTACTGGGAATAAAATCACATATAACAAGGTTTTCCTTATTGATATATTTAGACAAAACATTTTATGTGTATCCAGGTTGTGTGATAATGAGAATAATGTGATCCTTCAAAATAATAGAAATATCATTCTAGGATTTAATAATTAATTAGTTATCATTATAGTTTAAAAAATATGAAATATTTTTTAAATTTATAATGGAAATTATTCCCTCTGCTATAGGAAAAATGTAGAATAATGAGATATGGATTCTACAACATGGTCATTTAGGGTGAAATATATAAGAAATTTTTTTATTATGCTTCTATGATAAATAATACAAATCCTCTAAATAAAGTAAGAAACACTTAGACCAAATGACATAAACTGGTGGAGATTAAATAATGGTGGCCAAATAAACATATATATTTGAAAATATTTATCTTTTTGAGTTATAAATTAAATTATATTGACAAATATTATATTAATTTAAATGATTATATTACATTACTGAAATATTTCTTGATCTAGAAGATTAAATCACTAGATTATATGTTTTATAATGTTATTAGTGAGATGTTGAAAATGAAGAGTTATATTTCATTAGATAAATATAACCCATCCAGGATACAAGTAAACAAATGAAGAGATTGAATAAAATCATGAAAACCATGCAATAATTACTCAATATAAATATATATATAAGATATAAATAATGAATTTTTTGGGTGGAGGAACTATATATTCATTGATAAAATAAATTCTACGCCATCATAGAATTTAATTTCGAAATTCATTTAGAGAAGATATAAATTGTGAATAAAACGATTCCAAATGTTCATTTGAATTATATAAATTACGTCAAAATTACATATGAAACTATTTTAAACGGAATCCTTATTTGAAGGGTAAGATATTTTATTCATCCCTTGTCTTATAAAAATTAATGTAAGACATATGAATTAATTTAATTAATCGTCTGAGGATATAATATGTCTCTGTCATATACATAGTGGAATAAGTTATAGGTATTTTAAAATGATTCTCTATGATACCACTAAAATATTAGGTGTTGTTTTTATAGAGTAACATGAAAAAAAGGAATTTTTTTCTCTTTTTATGGTGAGGATAATGTTCCTTATAATGTAGATGATGATAAATCGTTATAACATCAATTATTAAAATTGGTTTTTCTAAATATCAACATAAATATGAAATTAGATTTAATTAAAATTCCCTTGAATTATTTTATATGTGTTCTTAAAAAAAATAAACAATTACAGAATAAAAATATCATTATTGATAACAATAATGGACTGAATACTCAATGAACATAGTAGAAATCAAATCACATATTTTTAATATGTAAAATCTAAATGAATAGTGTTTTAGAAGAATTACAATAAAAGGATTATATTTTTGGAAATGATGTATGAGTTAAGATAAATTTATAATAATAATACTCTTGTGTTTTTGTCACATGACAAAGAAAGGTATAAATTAATCATGAAATTAGGGTTTTACAATACTATTAATGAGAAATGTAAAGCTTCATAGAATATAGGCCATCTATTTTGTAAATGATGTTCTCAAATTGTGGGTGTTATTTATGATGGGAATTTTTATTTAGATTCATGAATTAAAATTTTGGTGATCCAAGACTTCATAATACATTATTTTATGATTATTTACATACTGATGTAATATTATACTACCAGGAACTATGGTTATAGTTTATTTGAATGATTATACATAAAAATACATCATATTATACACAAAAATTAAAATTATTTTAAACACAAAAAATTTCTCATAGAAGTAAAAGAAATTATATAACATCATTGGGTATCCTGGGGAAGTTACTTAAGGAAACTGGTGGGATATGAATGATAATATAGGAATAAACATGGAAACAAAGTATAATATTAGTGTTACAAAGAATAACATGATATAACATGAAGAATGAAGATATGTGTAAAAATGTGGAAGAAGAAAATGATATCATATGATCATGGAATCATTAAAATTTAACAAAAACATAAAAAATGATATAATAAATACATGTCAATGGTTACCCCAAACACAATCCTCATAACATGGAAAAGGTCTCATGTTGGATTATTTTCACTCTATAATACCCTATATAACATCCACTGAGATATAAATCATTAACCAATGAATTTTGAGATATATAATTACAACACCACTAATAAAAAAATTAAAATCATACATATGTTTTCTATTTGAGGAAAATAGTCCATACATAAATCATAATCATGATTTATCCCATGAGAAGGGATTGGGCTTCATAATTCTGATTTAAGGTATAACTGAAATATAAACCATGAATCTTCCTATGATAATAGGGAATTTTTCATTTTATACTAATAAATTTATTAAGTGATATAAGTATTAAACATGGTGATACAATTTATAAAATTCATTGGAATGATGAAGGATAAGAAAGAATAAAACAAAACACTTGATTGGTTCATTGCAAAATAAGTCAAATAAATATTTAATTCTGGAAAGAACTTATCCTTTTATAATTTGAACCCAAACGGTTATCCATATAATATTGAGTGTTTTTAGAAGTTATTAATGTATAAACGTACATTTTATTAGTGTGATGATTAATGTAAAAAAAGTAAAATAATGGTTCCCTTACACCAGAATTAATTAAATTTTTTGAGTATTGAAGGTAACTAAAAATATATATAACTATGATAATGAAAATACTATTTAGATTCGTATATACATTAGAAAAATATTAAAACAATATAAGATCTACCTCAGAATAACATTGCATAAAATGTAGAAATGGAAATATAATTTGTAAGAGGCATGCCATGAAGGAGGTCTAGAAGATCTGTTTCTATGTTTTAAAACACCATGGTTGAATATCCCACATCATAACAATATAATAACATTAATTTTAAAAGATTATATTGGTGATATAAATTTCACATGAGATAACCAATAATTATGTTTCAAAAAAATGAAAACATAAACAAAAAGGTAAAATTAGGTGTGTAGTGGTGAAACCACCACATATACGAATAAGAATAATTATTAATATATTTTAATATTATAAAATGATAATAAATTAATAATAGATAATATATTAATCAATTTTATATCCCAAAATACATATTTTATATTTCATAATAAATGAAAATAAAAACTAAATGATAATCAATTTAAGATAATAAATCATATTAAGCTATAAAATACCCTTATATTTTTGGGAGACATAAATCATATCCTAAAGAATGTTAGATAAATAATATTTGTAATGTTTAGAATTTAAAAAATAATTAATTATATTATAATTCAAATGGTAAATATATAAACAATAAAAATGATTATTGATCCAGAATATTAAATTGTGCCTCAATGAAGGGTAATTGAAATTAATGTCTTAACTCATGTCCAAAATTATGGTTTACTTGAAAATATATTCATAAATAATTATATTAAATTAATTAAATATATACCCATGAACTATATTCATCTATATTTTATAGACCAATACCCTTTTACTATCATATGTAACTTATTTATAATATATTTTTGTTGTCTAAATCATTTACAAGATGTTATTTGGTCAATTTCTGTATGCCTCCGTATATATGTTAACCATGGTAGAAAGAGTTGTAAAATGATTTAAAAATATCAATAATAAAAATAGCATTATTAACATAATTATTTATATATTAAATAATATTTTAAAGAAAATCATGATAGGCAGTTATGTTAAATTAAACTCATTACATGTGGAGGTGATAGTTCACACATTCTCATGATTATTGTTCCCATTTCTCAGTGAATTAAAGGGAAAATAGTTTAATTATAATTTTAGTTTTTATAATCATATTTATATTTTATATACATATTTATTGACCCATCAAATCCTTTTTATCGTCCATGAATGGAAGTGATGAAAAATGGAAGACATCGTTTTGTGGAGGCTGTAGTCCGCACAACACACTAACAAAAACAATTATATTAACAAATTAAGAAGAACTAGTTAAGGTTATTACAGTCATATATAAAAATATATTTATTCTAATTATAATTATGTAATTATATTTTTTTTATATAAGAAATTTTCATGAGTACAATTAAGGATAAAAAGATATGGTGAAGGTAAAACTTATGTTAGAGTCATGATAATCAATTAGTGATTTTTGTGGAAGTAAAATAGATAAGATAACATCTTTATAAAAGGGGTAATGAATGGAAAAAGGTATTTTAGGATAGCTATCTTGGTTGGATTTTTATTATAAATTTTAATGGTACTTGTAACCATGGTGGGGTGGAAGTGATCCTCTTTTATAAGTGGAATGTTATACATTTGGGAATTCCCTTTATGAATTCATGATATTAGTACATTATTTCTTGGTAAGTGGTTCCAAAAACTAATAATAATAGATATTAGGGATTTATTGCCTCAATTAATCTTCATAAAATATTTCCAACACATCTTTTAAATATGTTTAAAGTCTTTTAACAGTTTTTTTTAAATTTTAAAATTTTGAATATTACCTAGGTAACTAATTTATTATTTTGTATTGTATATTGAATATAAATAAATAATGTAAAACCAAGTACCGAATATTGATTTTTTGAACCAAAATTTAATATCTATTAGATATAATCCAAATTATAAATATTAAAAATCATTAAAAAATAAAAATATATAATATATAAAATAATATTTGTGTAGATAAATGACATTTAACAATATTTTATTCATAATCATATTTATTATGTATTTATAATTGAATTAGGTTATATATATACATATATATATATATATGTTTTAAAAATATTATAACTGTCAAAATTTAAATTTTTTCAATTTTATTAGTTAAATTAAATATTTAACAATATTTACACAAAATATCTTTAAAAATGATTTAACCATTATTGCGGTAGTGAACTCTGATACTTTTATCAATATATTTATACCTAAATAACCAATTTAATTTATTATAAAATATACATGTGTTTATCATAAATAGGAAAAGTATTTTTTATTTTTAATTTTAGAGTGTCATAAATAAAAATTTTAATATAAGTATGTAAAATTATTTTTTATAGTGAAATATTAATTGAGTTTCAAAAAAGATAAACATGTTTTTATAATTCATATTATTTTTTTCAAATGATTTATATTATAATTATTATTATATTATATATATATTATTTTTCTCTTGATATTTTAGACTATTATTTTATTTTGAATGTTATAGTTTTTAATAACATTCAGTTTTTTAATATTCATCTGAAAAGTGATTACTTCTGAACAGATTAAAAAATTATCATTGGATAAAATTCATATAATTAACTAAAAAATGGAGTATATTTTGTTAACTTAAAATTTGGAAATTGATAAAACTTCATAGAATGGTTGGAAGAAAACTGGAGACATGTGATAGTTTGTCACAATACCTCATGCACGCCTCCTTGAATGACAAAGGATTTAGACTAACAATGTGGGTCTATGATTTTACTATGAGACGACTATACCCCCAAATCATAGTTTGGAAAAAGGATTAATAAAATAAAAAATATATAATTTTATAATAAAATGACACACATTAAGGCCGAAATATCCATTCTATTCATAAATCATCTATCACTGACTAGGTTTACAACATATAAAAAATAAAAAATTGAAAAATAAATACATCATACTCTACTTTCAACTCCAATCCATGTCGCATACCCAATATTTGTTACCCAATCGGGTTGATCCATCCCGGTCATTAGACTCCACATGAGATACCTGCTCAATCATGTAATCCTAGTGCTTATCTTTTTTCTTTCAATCCCTAATGATCATCATTAATTAAGACATAATTTATTTATGCACAAGGAGTTTAATGTATAGGATATGAGAAATAAATCATAGTAGGCCACCCAAAATTTTGAAATTGTAATCTTCATCAACAAGTGAATTATCATGGAATAATATTATCTTAGATGAAAATTTACTAAAATCAATACAATAAAAAAATATAAATGTCGATCCTTGTGTCCATGACATGGATTGAATATAACTGTTTCAGCTAGTGACGGAATGTCACTAAGAATGTATCAAGGACTATGCATCCAAAATAACATGTCAAGGCTACAACTATGGCCTCCCTATCCAATCCTAAATAATTTACACATCATCTCTGACCTAGTACCTAGATGCACTAGTCTCAGGTACGCATTCCTTTCTATAGATAACCCAAAGAAAAGAACATTAGTTTATCCTCTATCACACATATCACTAAAGATAGTGCCTTAGGGATTAGTCCAACACCTAGCTATACATAAAAACTAGTGGTTCCTAGATTATTTATCTAGAACTAACCCAAATATGAGAATCCTCAGTCCTAAAACCTTTTCCTCAGGGAATGTCATCGTTGCCCAGAGCATCACTCTGGAACATAAAACAGAGAGTTACTATAATTTTGAATATCCTTAATCTAATTCATGATCCATATAGTATATTTTTTATTCTATGAGCCTCAATCAATCATTTAAATAACTATTTAATATCATCATATCCACCCTCTAATCCATAAAAAAAATCAACATTCCTATAACATCAGTCAAATATTTAAAACATAACAAATATCAATACCAATATTGATGTTTATGTATAACATAAAATATTAATACGGTGGTGTTTCATGTATAACCTACCCAGTATCAGATGTGGAATGAAATGTCGGACATCTAAAACGATGAATAGTCAACTTCAGGTCCAACCCTATCAACCTTGGACGCAGTTTATCATGTCGAAAATATTAAACGATATTACATTAACATCATGTAACTCCCATTAAGTGACCCAAACCAATATCATTAAATTTTTAATTAAAAACATGGCATCTTAACCATATCACGATAGACCTAAAATGTACCATCAAAAGGTAATTTCATATCAAGGGTGACCCAAACCATAAATCCCATTATCAAATCCTAACCTGAATATCTTTTAAATTGGTTTCACTCACATGGATCTCCCATAACAAAAACATCCCAAAATATGGATCCACCCAGGGTCTTTCTTTGAATTTTTAACCCACATGGCCCAATAATTCAACACACATGTAAGAGAATCCCTCAAAGGATCCTCAAAACTAGTAAAAAGGATGATGCATCTCAATTTAGATAATATATTTAGAACAAACACATAATATCTCTAATGGAACTCATTGGCCTTAATATAATACTTGATCAACAACAAAACCAACTGGTCATTCAAATGAAAAGCATGTCAATATGAGAATTCGAAACATTCTTTATGAAGACCTCAAAATTTGGACTCGAGTGGGGCTCCCCATCATAAGAATAACCATGAAACTCAGTAGTTCTCAAGAAAATACTATGAAAATCACTGATTAGTATATCATTAATCCTCCCATGCAGGAATCCGCATGAGTCATATTAGTAATATTGAATAATCCATTTAACCCTTCTGTAACCATAATCCCAGAGCATAAACCCATCATAAAGGCTCCAACATCACATGATCCTAGACTAATAAATTTTACATCAACTAACATAACCTCATGAAACGTTTTCAACATGCAACGAAAAACAAAAATATACTCAGAGATACTAATTTATCCCACCTACTAGGATCTATAAAAGAAACCTCAACCAAATACCCATTTTATTCCAAGGGTAGTATAATCACTAAGTTAAAAATACTCAAATAGGACTCCAAGTTTAATTCCCAAAACACAGGACAAAGTTGAATCCAAACCTCAAGGCAATCAACCTACGAAACATATTGGGGAAACACAGTAACCATACATCCTATAAATGACGAATGGAATAAACCATCATGATCTTTATGGATAGGTTCTGTTAATAGACTAATCACAAATCTAATTGTTAATATGGGGAACATTCCACCTAAATACCCCATGATGGAAAATGTACAGAATGTGTATTTCTGAGTACATGGTTTATACTCTCAAATCTTCACCTAGCCATGTACTTCAATGTGGAGAGTGAAAAATGGGGTCTTCATATATACTACTACAAGAAATGAAATTACATGTGGCATAATTGTTTACAAATATATGATCATATTCCCCTCACATGAGGTTTAATTCCATGTACATGGACACATGGACATGTCCTACTAGACATTGTGTACCCATAGTATATAATGTGTAATTTACTAGACATCTCCTTCCAATGTATTTTTCCACATGGTCAAGAATATAGACATACACTACGACACCCCCTATACCTATTTTACATCCTATGTTCTTCCAAAAAAATCCATCATCCCAAAATTGGTAGAACACCTGGTGTGTGTTACTCAAACCACTCACCATGTAGTTGAGGATTATGAACATGAAACCCCTACTAACATCCTAAAATAATTTTTTCACAATTAAGGATAGATCAAACCCCATTGGGTTATTTAAATCCATAAAAGTTGTTTAAAACAAAATTAAACAAATACTTGATAATTGAGGCTGAGCCATCAAAATCAAAAAACGTGCCTACTTTATGGTGAAAACACAGAATATTGGAGTCAAAATCTACACCATAAAGTTGTCGCAGCTTCATATGGTCTCGATCGCCACCATAGATGAAGTCTGAGATCATATCCTCCACTTCCCCTTCCTAGTATCAAAATTGTTCACAGGGGAGGATCACTCCCTCTGTTACCACACATACCAATACCCATATAGGGGGGTTATTTTAATTAATTAATTTCCCTTTTCATTCACTTCCCAACCCCAAATCCCAAAGTGGGATTATAATTTTCAAAATAAAGAATCCCCATTTGAGACTCATCATTAATGTTAAAATAACACCATGACACTCTCGTCAAAAGATATCTCCA
Organism: Viscum album; assembly: GCA_963277665.1. NCBI lineage: Eukaryota > Viridiplantae > Streptophyta > Magnoliopsida > Santalales > Viscaceae > Viscum > Viscum album. Next base: position 695,285,403 of record OY728161.1, read on the forward strand.
CCCAATACTAGATGAACCTTTTAATTTTGAATTACATAAATGATAAATATTCTTTTAAAAATTGAATAATTTAGAATTCCAAAAAAAACTCATTTTATATGGTAAATTCCTAAATCCATGACAGTTTTACATAAGTGATCTATATTATCTACCACTAGGTTCTTTATGTCTAACAACCTTTTAAGACACATCATACTCAATTTATATCTTTATATCCTAGGAATGGTAATAGTAATATCGGTGACCTTGTATTCTCAATATGGTTAAACAAGTGAGGAATATAAGAATAAATAATAGAATAGGTTTATTAAAATGTTATCATCAAATTTGATGATCATACCCCACATATAATAATATTATAAATATGAATCATGTCATAATCCTTGAAATTCATAAGACATGAGTCATACAGAAATAAATAGCATAATTCATCAAATCATAACATAAGAATAATATTTGAAGTTGTGGAAACCCTAAAAGAATATAATATGATTCCCATTGTAGAGAAGGAATAGCATATAACACCATCACGATAGTATGGGTTTACTCCCCATACTATCTGGGTAGTCATGGTTTTCCTCCATGGTCATCTTAGTTTCATGAGATAAATCTTAATATAGTCTTGGTAGTCATGGTTCACTCCCATGACCATATTAATAGTCAAGGTTCATTCCCAAGACCATATTAGTCTATCAAATAAGATAAAAATCATTACCCGATGCATTTGAGGGAGGTATAGGTCTCTCCCATCTCATAATGAATTCATACTTACATGTTCTGCGAAATCAAATACAATCATATCATAACCCATGAAGTGAAATGAGTGTCATAAATACGTAATCACATATTGACCTTTGGAAAAGATATTCATTTCATAATAATTTCATCAAATCATAACTCGTAAAATGAAGTGGGTTTCATAAGCATTTAACCAAAGAAAGTGAAAAATATTTTGAAAACATCATTTTTTAAAACAGAAACCATTAAAATAAATTCTATGAATTGAAAATTTTTATCATTTCACATGAAAGGAATGATTAACTCTAACACACATTATCTTATATAGGAAATAATTCTTAATGATATTTTAAAAATCACTTCATAGAGAAATTATCTTTTCACCTTTGAAAAATTCATCAAAAAATGAAAAACTTTTTTAAATCCATATTCATGAAAATAAACGTGAAAATTTATGGAGGAATCATTGAGAATATTTTGAAATAAATTTTCTTATGAAAAAATTTATAGGAGCATGAAAAAAATTTTGAAAATATTTACACTAAAAATTTATAAAATAAGAATGAAAAAATTTATTAAACAACTTATTTTGAAAAAATATTTTAAAAACATTTTCTTAAAATGTATCATTTTAAACCAAAAAATATATAGATATTCAATGAATTTATGGTAGAAAAATATGTACATGTCATATGATTTAAAATTAATATTCCATGTTCATGGTAAAACGTTTGAAAAAATGCATCATTCGTAAAGTGATAAGAATATTTCCTTGAAATTATAGGTAAATTAATAAATTTAATAATATATTTTAATTATTATAGGATATTACTAAAATATTCTATTATTCCTTTTTAGGAAATCATGGTTGTGATTTAACACATATTTCATACCTATGATAGAGGTATGGTCATATTTTATAGAAAACGTTCTCTTAAGTATATTATGTACCAAAGAGTGTAAAAATGGTACTAACAAATGAATACATTAATACTAACAAATGGAGTTTAAAATTAATTATTTTTCATGAAATATGGATAATAATATTTCAATAATAAAGACATGATAATAAACAATCTCAATCAGTGTAAATTTTGTTTCAAAAAACGTATACCACAGTCTAAATTTGAATCAAACTCACCATTTTTAAAAGTAATATTACATGGATCATTAAAATATCATGAAAATAAAAACATCCATGTGATTAAATTTCAAGGGAATTTTATACTCCTCATCTAAAAATATACATCTATAACATGGTACATATCATAAAGATGGAAAATTGAGAAAACATTTCTTTTCTGATTAGGTGACTTTTGAAACATAAAACCCATGAAATAAATATCAATAAATCGTTATTTAAATAAACATTTATTTAATTATATGATTAATATAATACATTCATGTTAATTATATTCAGAACAAAAAATAAGCCAATGGTGAATAAGGTAGTGAATGGTGAATAAGAAATGAATCTCACAGAAATATAGAGTGAGATGAAATTCCCATACATTTTGTATTGACTCTTATCAAACTCATTAAAACCTCAAATATAATAATTATAATTTTATTATACATATTCTATATAACCATATTATTATATCTAATAATATATATTGTCTGATTATGCCCTTATATTACCCACTTTTTAAAATTCCTCGGTTATTCTTTCAGTTCGGGAAATATTCACATTGTTCTTAGCATTAGTCTTATTTTTAAAATATTGGGTCCTTATACTAATACAAACATTTACTGAATTTAATTCTTGATATAAATTATATTTATATTCATTAAATTTGTATTATAATAGTTTATAGAATATATAATTATGAAGTTGAATACACTATTTTTTAAGATGGTAAGTCATACGTACACATGAATGATGTTTCCATCATTATTATCATATTGAACAAAATAAGGTAAATGATATATGTGTATATATATTTACATATATATATATATCATTATTAATGTATCTTAATTATATCGTATATAACATTTAAGTCCACTAACCCAATCCTTAATAAATTCCATGTAGTTTTTTAACAAATTGCATCACTTTGAAGGGGTTGTAGTTCACACTTCCTCAAATAAAATTATTGTATTTAAACCAAATTTAAAATATAAAGATATGTTTTTAATTAATTAAATAATATTAAAAAATAATAAATAAAATATATAACATATATATAACATAGTTTCAATCATAATTTCCACTATGAGTGGCGATAAGGAAAAATGAACAATTATCGTTTTGTGAGGCGGTAATTCACCATCCACATAAACAAAATGTTCATTATGGATTTGATGGAGGTGTGTGTAAATGTAGGTTTAAATAATCACATAAAACATAATTTTATATTGAAGATAAAATTTTTGTTAAAAATTAATGGAATAGACAGAGTGGTGGGGGTTGAGAAATAAAATAAAATAATAGAGCTTGAGAGGATTTGTTTCCTCTTAATCGGGTAACTCCTTCTATCGTGGGCCAAAAGGATTCTTTGGAATTATACCACACAAAAGGGATAATTTAATGATGTAGGTTGGTTTTTTGGAAAGTGTATTAGGAAGATATTTTCTAATCAAACATGTTTTTAGAGGTTTGATATGAATGGTGTGATGGTGGCCTTTTATAGGAAAGAGAAAGGACACACTTGGCAGTTTACCCATGTTTAAACAAAAAAAAAATCGTATCGAACAAAAAAACTCAATAATAGAAGCTTCATGGAAAATTAATTTCTATTTAATGGGAATTGGAGAAATTTTTATGTTTTTGGGGTCTTAAATTTATATTTGTGTAATTTTTAATCCTATTTTTATTATTAATCATTTTAATTAATTCTAATCAACTTCACTTATATTTTTCTCAAAAAAAATGTTTAAATTATTATAAATTAGAAATTATTATGTTTTAAAATATGGAATTCATTTTAAAAAATTATAATCACATAACTAGAAGAAATTTATTTAAAAATAATCACGATGATAGGATTACACTGTAGGGTTTTAAAGTAATAGCATCCAAAAAATTTATATGTTTTTATACACAATTTCAATGGGATCTTTATTCAAATGAAAAAAGTTTGTTAAATTATAAAATTATTATAATATTAAAACTGAAAAAATTAAAATATATATTATCCTTAAATTAATTTAATGTAAAATATGTTTTGAATTAAAATTTAGTAATTTTTAATATTTATTAGAAAATGAAACCTGAATGAAAGAGAAAACTTTATCCACAACAATTTATTATGTTTCTGTTACAAATATAAACATCATTATAAAAATTTAAAACAATAAAAGTTTCAAAAACATTATTTGAAATGGGTTATCAATTAAAATTATATAAAACCACCTTTATAAAAATATATGATATTAAAAATAAAATCGGTTTTTTTCATTACTTATATCTATAAAATCAGTTGGATGTTTATCAAAAATAATTTTTTAACTATATAAAATACAAATGTAATTAATATCATTCACTATATGTAATTAAATTTCCTTATTAATATAAATAATTTTTTTCACATACAAATGGACATTTATAAAATCATTCACTTCATATTACCTTTTTTATATATTCTTTTAAAATTATTAGGAAACCAATGAATTCAAATATATATATTTAGAAGTTATTTAACCATGTAAACAAAAACTTAATTTCCATGTTATATAAAAATATTTTAATAATTAGTTATTGGTTTGTAACACATAGTCTTGGGTGTTATGTAAGACATCATATAAATTCCACTTTGGGTGTAATGTAAGCTATCCTCAGCCTTCCGTGTAGATAAATATAAAATTTATTTTGTGTGTAGTGAATAATTAAATTTATGCTATGTATGACCGTAGCTAAATATAGTTGTTAACATTAAGTAAATTTTTTTTATTATTTTGTGAAATTAAAAATATCAAAAAATTTAAATTCATTTTAATTAAATAATTTAAAAAATCTTGGGTTGTTACATTTTACCCCCCATAAAAAGAATTTTACCATCCAAGATGGAAGAATCAGACCCGCGCCCCAAAATCCAAAAACCCTAATCCCATTAAAAAACATAAAAATACCAAAAAAGGGTACTATGATAGTCTTTTGGATTCAAAATCCTTTCCCTAAAGATGAATAAATTTTATGAGATTTTATACATACTTGATTTCATTCTATTTCATAAGTAATGTCCCACCCTTTGTTCTTTTCATTCCAATTTTTACCGAATCACTTTTGCCAAAATGGTAGGTGAATTATTCATTCCTCGAGAACTAATTGATCTTGAGATCCTTGTTTTTCCATCAACAAAATGTAGTTTAAAAAGGGCATCCTATATTCATACATCCTTATATGGAGAGATAACGATTTAATCTTAATAACATAATATGATGTCTAATATAAACATCATATAAATTATTACTTTATAACCCTTCTTAAAGATGAAAATTCAAATACATAGAAATAAATTCATGAGATCGACTTAACATTGGTCCCCAATATATCATAAATTATTTATTCGTTGTCACATTTAAATATTATTAATAACCTTATAATATATTCTATTGAAACATGTTGATAACATAAATAACCATAAATACATTTGGAAAAATTGCATGCTTATTTATTCTAAATATTTCATGATATATTCTATAAATATTAGATGTTTTAAATTTCATCCATGATTATATATGTGAATTTTTTAACAATTCAATAATTATATCCTTGGTAATCAGTGTTATTCAGTTTACTTTAGAAAAATAAATCATCTCTTTATCCATGATAAACACAATATTGACACCATCTTGATCACATTAAAGGTTACATTCCTTTAATCAAAATATCACTTGTTTATGACTTCTATTCAATTAAACATATCCTTATAAATCCATAATGAAATCATATACTGAAAATAATTTGTTATTCCATGATTCATATAACATAATATTTGACTCCCAAAACATAAGTACATCATTCAACCAAATTTTTTATTAAACCATTAAATTGGATTATTCAACATATTCCTTAATTACTATTTCCTAGAATATGAAATACTAAAAATTTATTAAGGATTCTACGCCTCAGTATAACCATGCTTCAAATGTATAATAAAAAAATATTGGAATTAAATCACATTCATTTCACATGTCATTTGAGATCTTTTTATCTACAGAAGTATAAACAATAATTATTCCACATTCTTGATTATCTTTATTATATTTCCACTTAGAAAATTGATTATCATAATTCCCATAATTTTCTCATCGGAAACATAAATGTTTACCATGGTTTTTATTTCTCTATCCATTGAATAAAACCAAAAAAATATATTGTGTGAAATGATTATCATATTTGGATATCACATAATCTTGATAATAACTTATAGGTTGCCGAAATTGTGGCGGCTAAATCATTAATATATGAAACCTTAGGATTTTCCTAGGATATTTATAGTAATTTTCAATTTAAATCTATTATGATGGATTATAAAGTGTTTTATAATTCCATAATCATATCCCCCAGGAGTGTCAAACCATTTTTGAAGCAAGGCCTGATGTCGTGTACTAGATTACACTGAGTCTGGCCTAGGACATCTTGTAAGAGTTTTTACCCCAAGGTACATATGTTCTAGAGACCCATCCTATTGTAGTATCCAAATAGGGATGTATTGATATTAAAATAAACTTTCCATCATTTAAAAAAATTCATGGACATTTTCATAATTGTCAACTCATTATTCAACTTATTCTTAGATGAATCCCAAGACATATCCATTGAAATATACATAGGGATCTTTCTATATTTTATCAATATAGTTTCTAAAGGTCAACTAAACAGTTTCCATCATACCAAATATAGTGACCCTATAATTTCATACATTATCATTACAAAACTATTGTTTCATGCATAAAACAATTCCAAAATATATATGCTTAAAGACTTAGTTAGTTCAGTGAATTTAGAAAATTAGGGACATAAAAAATGGTACTTAAGTGAACTAAATTATCTATCACTAGGATCTTCATGAATTTTACCCCTCTTAGACACATCATACTTAATATATATATTCATAATATCGGAAACGAAACACAAATTGTAGTGAGAAGATATGACAAGTATGGATAAACAAGGTATACATATAGGAGTAAACATGGGAATAGGGGCATGAGAATGTGTAGTAACAATATATGATCATACCCTACATATAATAAGATTATAAAAGTGAATCAGGGAATAAATTTAGATAGATCATGAGACATGAATCATATGTAAATAAACAACATAATCCATGAAATAATAAAATAGTAATAAAACATAGAATTGTGGAAAATAGTTAACCATAGAATATGATATCTATAGTAAATAAGGAGTCACATATAATACCATCTTGGTAGTATGGGATCAGTCCCCATACCATCTTGGTAGTCATGGTTCCCTCCCATAGCGATCTTAGTAGCATGAGTTCACCCCCTATACCATCACGGTAGTCATGATACACACCCATGGTCATCGTTGTATTTAAGGTTCATTCCCAAGACTGTATTATTCTATCTCATGAGATGTAAGTCTTTACCCAATGAATTTGATTGATATATTTGTTTCACCCATATCATAATTAAATCATATATAAATGTGTCATAAAATCATAAACCATACTTACATGACCCATTAAATGAAATGGGTGTCATTAAAATGTAATAATATTGTAATATGTCGAAAAGATATTGGTTTAATAATAATTTTATAAATTAATATACTTTTAAAAGTAGTGGGTTTCATAAGAATATATCATGTGAAATAGAAATTGGTTTCGTAACCCTCATACCATAAAAGGTAAACCATTAAAAGAAATAATATGAATAAAGAATGATATAATTTCCACAAAAATGCTTTAGTAACACCAATACTTGTTAAATTAGATGGTAAATAATTTGAAATTATATTTAAAAAAACATAATGAGGCAATTATCCGTTACCATTTAAAAAATTCATCTTAAATTTTAAATCCTTTTAAAAAAAATTCATGAAAATAAACTTGAAATATTTTAAAGTAAGAATTGAGCACATGAGCCTTAGTATAGTTGGTGACGACTCGACATGTGCATCCATGAGACCCGAGATCAATTCAAAGTGGGGACATATTTCTTTGTTACTATATCATTTCTGTAACAAGTAAAATTTTGTACTGTAGCAACTAGAACTAGTCATCTTTTTGGGATTTCAGGCCACTAGTTTGAATTTCGATTCCTTCAAGGACTTAAGAACACACAAGGCCTTCAATCCAATAAGGAATTCTGGCCACATCAAGCCACTTGGGCCACCTAAAGGTCTTCAGGAAAAATCATTTCATTTGGTCTACCTGTAAATTTTCTTTTAGTAGAACAAAAAATATGCTACAAGGTGTAGCTCTAGATAAATATTTAAATTTTGCTCATTCTCTAGATAAGATATAACTGATTTGGAAGAATCAGAGGGTTTTTGGATTTCCATGCGGACAAAAACATGAATGCACATGAAGGATATCCAAAGAAACATGGGAAGGTGGAGAGCTGAAATCATGATATAGATGTTTGGGTGGCACAGTTCTATGTAGTTATAGTTTGGACGAAATCCTCTAAGACATTCTGGTCAAGTAATGCAACAAAGCATACTAGACGTTTAAGGGTTCCCCTACCACCCTTAAAAGGGGTATTATTGAAAATTATATTAAATAGAAGGCATTTGATATATTAATATTACAAAGGAATATCGGATATATAAGGCCCCAGCCCTAAACCTTACTTAATCTTGAGTTATTACAAGATTACACATTGAGGATCTTTTCAGGTTTAGAGTTTTAGAGATTTAGATCATAAAACTTGCATTACATTACACATTTAAACAAAGTGGTTACATAAAAGATAGTATTCATTTTTCCCATCAACGGAAACATATTTAAAATAAAACATGGATTCTTTCTTGACACTTCCTTGACACTGTCATCATATCATGTACCCTTCCCTTGACCTGTGAAAAAAATTTCAAAAACGTGGGATGAGTATAAAAAGCTCAGTAAGGGATATAAAAATATGGAAAGGAAACATGAGTACATGTATACATAAGAATGAAACCATACTTTACCCATAAAACATAATCCCTTTAACATACCTCATAAAAACATGAATATATCATAGAAATCATAAGACATAAAATGTAACTTGAGGTATTCATAACATTCTTACGTAGGGAGTAACCCTCTTGGTTACGTTTGGAATACCCACCACATTATATTCCCTAAATCTCTTCGGAGAAACCTTAACATTTCACTCTTTCGTGTTACCCAATGCATTGGAGAGCTATATCGGGCTCACCCGCCCTTAGTTTATCATGGAACCACCCGTCTTCATAATAATTCCCAAGAACCATAACATAATCGTATCACATAAAACATGCATAAAAGAAAACATAACATTTCCACTTGTCAATCACAAGATATCAATACAACACATTGATATAAAGACATTATAAAAACCATTTTAAATACCAAAATAAAAGAAAATTAATACATGGTATTTATTTTTCTTTTAAAAAAAGGTATGGCTTGTAGAGGAAGCCAAAACTCAAATAATTGTCATGGCGGCGGAGAAGTCGTTGTCGCCGCATACGTACTACAAGAACAATCCCTTTTGTCGTTTAGTAAAATGCTTTGTATAAAAAAGATTCCTTTCAGATAAACATAAAAGTAAAGGGGGTTTATACACCATATAAAATAAGGTTGTGTATAAAACAAAATATGCCTCAATTAAAGGAGATTGAGACAAAGTCCCATACAAAGACGGTATCCTTGGATTAAGGATAAATCAATTACATAATTAGGTGTGACAAACTAATACACCAAATATAAGTGGTTATTAAGTGTAAAAAAATCAGAGGTTATTCACACATATTCATAGAATGACATATTCAAGGAGTACAGGCTTATCCGAAAGAATCAAAATTGGGTTAAGAAGTTCCCTTGCAAAAATTTGACAGCCTAACGGCATCACTACAAAAATCAGAAAATGAGTTGATGAGAGATAAAAAGGGTATCTCATCACTTGGACATAAATTTAAATCAATAAGGATATATAGGAACATATCCCAACATAATTTTATGTGAATTAAAATACATAACAAAATAAGTCTTTTAAAAAGAGGTGGGTGAAAGGTTCCCTTACCGACATGGGTATCTTTCAAAACATACACCCCGTGAAATAAAGACAATAAAACAATGATGTAAATACTAATAAATGAAATTATATTACACAATGTGTAAAATAATGGGCAGTAAATACACCACTCAAAGGGAATTGTGGAAAATGTATCATAAATCTCACGGGAATGAATGTGAGATGAAATATCCCTTATGAAAACTCGGCAGCCTAACAACGCCACTTAAAACTTCCAAAAATGGATTGATGAGATAAAATAGGGTCTATCATCATATTACAATACAATTTACAGCAAGAGGAATATAAATGAACATCCCCCATCATAACAAATAGGATATTAAAAGAAGTGACATAAAGGAGAGTACTTAAAAAGAAAGAGAGAGGTTAGATCTCTTACGAAAATTCGGTAGCCTAACGGCGCCACTCAAAACATCCAAAATGGATTGATGAGAGAGAATAGGTTCTCTCATCATATGAACATAAAAATTACAGTATGATTAATATAAAAGAACATCCCAATCACAAGAAATATGAGCTTAAATGGAATGACATAAAAGAGTGTACTTAAAAAGAAAGAGGGGAGTAGCATCCCTTACCTCGGGTCTGACTTGACTCGATCGTTTTTAACGTCCTGAATAATAAACCTGAGTTAATTTCCACTTTATTAAGAACCTTTTTCAAGTTCATTATTCCTTTTATATCACTTATTGCCATGTTATAAACATTATTTAATCATTTAAGTTAATAATGTTTATTTTGTCGATATTTGGTTCTTAAGTCGAAAGTGGACTTCTTACAATTACAAGTTGTTCGTGTCGTCAAAGGTTCATTATATCCAGAATGATATTCATGATTTTGATATCATATATATCATATATATCCAGAATATACATGTATTTATAATATTACATAATCATTTAGAGGTAAGAAATGAAATGCACCGTTCATGGAGACGGTAAGCCGTACGTACGCATGAACGATACTTTCATTTCTATGTCATATTAATGGAATTAAAACCAAATGAGAGGTATTTATATTTTAATTACAGAATTATATTCATAATTAGTATGAAACATAAATCATATATAATATCTTTAAATCCATCATTTATATATCCCACATATGGGATTAACGAATCAAATCACTTTGAGGGGGCGGTAGTCCGTACTTTCTAAAATGAAATTATCGTGTTTACCCACAATGGAAACCATAAAGGTATGCCACAAAAGAAAACTAAAGAAACATAAACATATTATATATCATATATAAATATATTGACATCTTAATGGCCACCTTTGAAGGTGTTATATGAGTGTTGAACAATCATCATTTCGTGAGGCAGAAATTCGCCATCCACATAAACCGTATATTCTTTAACAATTTGATGTATGTGTGTGTAAGTGTAGCTAGAATTATTCTTATAACAACATCCTATTATATTTAAGAAACTGTAGTTGTTACAAAATAAATGAATAAAAAGAGTATAGGGGGTTGGAGAAGAAAAATAATACAAAAGAACACAAGTGAAGACATTACCTTAAAATCGGGTAACTCGTTTTGATTTGAACTCAAAGGCTTCCTTGGGAAGACTCCTACCCAAAGTGAGGCTTCTAGGAGTAAGAGAGGGATGTGGAGAGACAAAATGGGCAGGGGTTGGTAGAGCCAAAGGCTTTGGAAGTGTGGGTAAGGAGGTAGAGGTGGGGGCCTTTTATAATAGGAGAGGAGGGGCACTCTTGGAAAGTAAAGAAATGTTACTTTATTTGAAAATGAGTTTCGTTTTTAAAAGGTACCACATTGATATAATTAGAGGATAAGGTGATAAGGTTTCTAAATCCACCTATACAATAGGTTTTGGACATGTTTAGGTCATATATGTTACATTATCGTTTCATTTTATTTAAATACTCTATTAATGAGGTAATCGCTGCATCATTATGATGTCATAAAAAATTTTATTTATTTAATGTCTAAAAATTATAAAAAAATATCATGATGTATTAAATCTATTTATCTCTCAAATGACTATTTATAGTCAAAACTCTGATTTTTATAACCCCATGTAAAAATTGTATTAGTAAAACAACTCATGTTTGTGTCATTTTTACTTTTACATTAAATAAAAAGTTATTTATGTCATTTCCAAACCAAAGTGGCTCCATGGGGTCCCCAGGTTGACCAATGGATTTTATTGGTCGGCCATGACACACCCAATAAGTGTAGGACATGTTTCAAGCTCATATCATATTATTAAAACAACATTTTTACCTTAAACTACACTAATTACCTCTAATCGCGATTAAAAACATAAAAGTTACTATTGACCAAAAAATTATTTTAATTCCATTGAACCACATTTTACATCTTAATTACAACCATGTATGTTGGATTTTTGAAATTCAAAACACAGAGGTGGTAAATTTTCATTTAAACGGAAAATCAGTTTTTATAAGTACCACTTAGTGGTTTCACTATTCATCAAAAATTGAAGTTCTTCAGAAAAATACCAAAACTTCACCCTAAGATATATTTGATAATCCAAATTCAAAAATGAAGTATATTTTAAAAAATTCAAAACATATAAGTTGCATTAAATAATTTAATAATTAATTCCCGCTGTCAGAGCAAATAGCGTGTTTTTATGAAACGATAAGTATCAAAAGATTGACACTAGTTTAAGTCCGATTTCAAAGTAAAATTAATTCCAATGTACACAATTGGATTAAATGGTAAAAATATATTCTAATTGTACATTAAAACCAATTCAAAATATAATCTAATCATATAAATAAATTAGATTAAAAAGTGGTTTTGAATTAAAATACAACATTTTTCACTATTCATTAAAAAAATGAACTTTATCCGAAAAATACCAAAAATTTACACAAAGTAAATTTTGATGCCCTGATTCTATAGAAGAATTTTATTTTGTCAAATATAACACATAAAATTGTTAAGAAGTGTATTTAAAATAGGTTCTCCATCGAAAGGCGGTTAATCGACCTTTTAAAGAATTTTAGAATGTTTATGCTTAAAAATGGGATTCATTCGCATTTTTAATCCTCTAACATTTATTGTAAAGAGTAAAAATATTTGAAAAAAATATATAATCATTTTTTAGTTAGTTTTGTTCATTCTCGCCATTACAACGGCAAGGCATTAACTACCATTTTAAGTAAAATTATTTTATTATTAGAGTGCAATATAAGATTCCCAAGAAACTCGTTGTTGCGTATTGGGTAGGCCATCGAGCATAGCATCCCCTTTAAAGTAATATTAATATTTTATTCAAAAATATGGATAAATATAAAAATGTCATATTCTTTATTTACCTGGGGTGTTACATCTTTCCCCCCTTTTGAGAATTGTGTCCTCACAATTTTAAAATTGGGCTTGGAAACGTCATTGAAAGTCCCACATCGGAACAAGAATCTGTAAAACAATCACATTAAAATAAAGAAAGATAAGTATAGAGGCCACCCGAGTTAACCTATACTAGGATTCCTTGTAGGAAAACATGGACATGGAGGAGAAAACATAGGGTCATGTTCTGATGGAGAGTGATAGAAAACATGTTTAGGAGAAAGTTAACCACAAGAAAATCACAAACTTGTAATGGGTTAAACGGTAATCGATTCCCCAATCGGAAAAGTTAATAGACAACATTTTTTTTTGAAGTTTCTTTTTATTGAGGAATTTATTCATAAGGAAACATAATCACTTATCATGTTGACTTCCAACTTTTATTAGATTTCTTACACAAAATCATATTTTCTCCAAAAGATGAGTATTTAGGAAGCCTTGTTCACATTAAGAGTACTATAATCAACTTCTTGAGAATCACCTAATACAAAAAAGATAACTATATACTTTCCATGTCTTTAGACTTTAACCAAAACCAAAACTAAAAAGGTTAGTACAAGATCAGATAATCCAGAAAAGGATAACCCTTTATAAAAAGAAAATCTATTCTTAATCTCCAAAATTTATCGAACAAAACCAAAAGTTCAACAAGGACCATTCGATAAACAATTTGTCCATAAAATTCTTCAATGTAATCCAAACTAATATTGAAACCCAAATATTTGAAGGATTTAGTCACATAGTCTTCCAAGTTAAATCGTGAAATTTATCTCCAAACAACATCAGTTGCTCTTAAAGTCTCGTATTGAAGAGTAATTAACCTAATCACATATCCTCCATGATAGGTTAATAAATTTCCATAGATAACCCAAAATTAACTTACTATTAATTCATAAAATCATCTAAATAAAAAGAATCAATCAAACTAACTAGGGACTTCACGTAGTCCAGTGGTAGGCAATAAATACCAGTTGCACTTTGGTTGTGGGTTCGATTCCCACAGCTTTGTCTGGCGCGACGGGTTGTCACATGGTCTTGGTGTTATCCTTTTTCCAAAACTATATAATTCTCAAATCATTCCCCAAAAAGAGATAAAATCATCAAAAATAACCATAACATAATTTAACCGCAATTTTATCTCATGCCTTTCACTTCCATCATAACATATAGTAACACATAATTACCTCAAAAGTAAGGATCATATAAACCCAAATAGTTCTTTATAACTGTGTCCACAAAAGAACAGATAACTATTCCTTGAATAAAATTTTTATATATAAAACATCAGGGTTACACATACTATAAAAAGTCTTCTAATGTAACACATTCATCAAAAGAGACTTAACACTCTTAAAAATTGTCTATAACTCTTGAAGCCCTTATATGTTGACTTCTTACTCATTAAAAATTCTTCATGATCCATTGACCATTCCTTTACAACTTATTAATAAATACTTCTTTCCTATAAAAAAATCATGAATCATATCCTAAGATTCCAAAATAGGAAAACAAAAGTTATGAAATAATCCATACCTTTGATTGGTCATTTTCAGTTTCTTCATCGTCAATTGGAATGGCATTAGGTGTTAGTAAACGAATATTTGTACGATCTTGGTGATCCCATTCACGAAACATCTTCATAGGACAAGTGTTTGCATAATGACCATGCACACCACATTTAAAACATTCAATTGATCCCTCAGAAAGAAGTTCTTTCCCTTTCCTCGAGTCAACTGGATGCTTCCCTTTTCCATGGAAGGTTCTTGCTTTACGACCTTAATTTCCAAATCTATAGCATATTTTTGTCCCTTTGAAACATTTTCCTTGGTGTTTCTTTCCACATATTTGACACATTGGTTTTTTAACACACTTACCTTTATGGTTATTTCCTATAGTTCAGTAGGGATTTGTTTCACACATATATGATGCCTTAGAGAAATCACCAAGGTTTAGGTGGTCAATCAGGACTCCAGATAGTTGGTTGAGGATAAACACAATAGTTCTCATTGTAGATCCCGTATCATTTAGTTGCTTGCTCAAAAAACTGTCACAGTTTCCTTTACATCCACTGTTACTTTGGTGCCTGCTAGATCCAGCTATTTACTAAAACCAAAAAGGTCAGTGTGAGTATATCAACAAAACCATCATGTACTAATGAGGAAGATAAACACTAAGATATACTTACTCATTGAATTTATCTAAAACTAGGACTCTTTCTGAAATCCTAACCATTATGGTAATGTCACTTATGCTTAAAGAATACCATGACCTCTAAAGTTATCTAAACCGACCTATGATACCAACTATAAGTCCCCAGCCCTAAACCTTACTTAATGTTGAGTTATTACAAGATTACACATTGAGGATCTTTTCAGGTTTAGAGTTTTGGAGAATTAGATCATAAAACTTTCATTACATTCCACATTTAACCAAAGTGGTTACATAAAAGATAGTATTAATTTTTACCATCAACGGAAACATATTTAAAATAAAGCATGGATTCTTTCTTGACACTTCCTTTACACTATCATCATATCATGTACCCTTCCTTTAACCTGTGATAAACATTTCAAAAACATGGGATGAGCATAAAAAGCTCAGTAAGGGATATAAAAATATGGAAAGGAAACATGAGTACATGTATACATATGAATGAAATCATACTCTACCCATAAAACATAAGCACTCTAACATACCTCATAAAATCATGAATAAATCATAGAAATCATAAGACATAAAAGGTAATATGAGGCATTCATAACATTCTTACGTAGGGATCAACCCTCTTAGTTACGTTTGGAATACTCACCACAGTATATTCCCTAAATCTATTTGGAGAAACCTTAACGTTTATCTCCTTCACGTTACCCAATGCACTGGAGAGCTATATCGGGCTCACCCGCCCATAGTTTATCATGGAACCACCCATCTTCATAATAATTCCCAAGAACCATAACATAATCGTATCACATAAAACATGCATAAAGGAAACATAACATTTCCACTTTTCAATCACAAGATATCAATACAACACATTGATATAAATACATTATGAAAACCATTTAAAATACAAAAATAAAATAAAACTAAAACATGGTATTTATTTTTCTTTTAAAAAAATGTATGGCTTGTAGAGGAAGCCGAAACTCAAATAATGGTCATAGGGGCGGAGAAGTCGTTGTCGTCGCATACGTATGACAAGAACATTCCCTTTTGTCATTTTATAAAATGCTTTGTATAAAAAAGATTCCTTTCGAAAAAATTTAAAAGTAAAAGGGGCTTATACACCATATAAAAGAAGGTTGTGTATAAAACAAAATATGCCTCAATGAAAGTAGATTCAGATGAAGTCCCATACAAAGACTGTATCCTTGGATTAGGGATAAATCAATTACATAATTATGTGTGACAAACTAATACACCAAATATAAGTGGATATTAAGTGTAAAACAATAAGAGTTTATTCACACATATTCATAGAACGAAATATTCAAGGAGGACAAGCTTATCCCAAAGAATCAAAAATGGGTTAAGAAGTTCCCTTGCAAAAATTTGACAGCCTAACGACATCACTACAAAATTCAGAAAATGAGTTGATGAGAGATAAAAAGGGTTTCTCATCACTTGGACATAAAAATTAAATCACTAAGGATATAGAAGAAAATATCTCAACATAATTTTATGAGAATTAAAATACATAACAAAATAAGTTGTTTAAAAAGAGGAGGGTGAAAGGTTCCCTTACCGACATCGGTATCTTTCGAAACATACACCCCGTGAAAGAAGGACAATAAAACATTGATGAAAATACTCATAAATTAAAGTATATTACACAATGAGTACAATAATGGGAAGTAAATACACCACTAAAAGGTAATTGTGGAAAATGTAGCATAAATCTCATGGGAATAAAAGTGAGATGAAAAATCCCTTATGAAAACTCGGCAACCTAACGGCGCAACTTAAAACATCCAAAAATGGATTGATGAGATAAAATAGGGTCTCTCGTCATATTAAAAAAAATGTGCAGAAATAGGAATATTAAAGAACATCCCCCATCATAACAAAGAGGAGCTTAAATGAAGTGACATAAAGGAGAGTACTTAAAAAGAAAGAGAGAGGTTAGATCACTTACGAAAATTCAGCAACCTAACGGCACCACTCAAAACTTCCAAAATGGATTGATGAGAGAGAATAGGATCTCTCATCATATAAACTTAAGAATTACAGTAAGATTAATAAAAAACAACATCCCAATCACAATAAATATGATATTAAAAGGAATGACATAAAAGAGTGTACTTAAAAAGAAATAGAGGAGTAGGATCCCTTAACTCGGGTCCGACTTGAGTCGATCGTTCTTTAATGTCCTGAATAATAAACTTGAGTTAATTTCCACTTTATTAAGATCCTTTTTCAAGTTCATTATTCCTTTTATTTCAGTTATTGAGATGTTATAAACAGTATTTAATCATTTAAGTTAATAATGTTTGTTTTGTCGATATCCGGTTCTTAAGTCGAAAGTGGACTTCTTACAATTACATGTTGTTCGTGTGGTCAAAGGTTCATTATATCCAGAATTATATTCATGATTTGGATATCATATATATCATATATATCTTTAATATACATGTATTTATAATATTACATAATCATTTAGAGTTAATAAATGGAATGCATCGTTCATGGAGACGGTAAGCTGTACGTACGCATGAACGCTACATTCATTTGTATGTCATATTAATGGAATTAAAACCAAATGAGAGGTATGTATATTTTAATTCCATAGTTATATACATCATTTATATGAAACATAAGTCATATATAATAACTTTAAATACATCCTTTATACATCCCACATATGGCATTAACGAATCAAATCACTTTGAGGGGGCGGTAGTCTGCACTTCCTAAAATGAAATTATCATGTTTAACCACAATGTAAACCATAAAGGTAAGCCACAAAAGGAAAATACAGAAACATAAACATATTATATATCATATATAAATATAGTTACATATTAATGGCCACCTTTTAAGGTGTTATATGAGTGTTGAACAATTATCGTTTCGGGAGGCAGAAATTCACCATCCACAGAAACAGTTTGTTCTTTAACCATTTGATGTATGTGTGTGTAAGTGTATCTCGAATTATTATTATACCAACATCATAGTATATTGAGGATAATGTATTTGTTACAAAATAAATGAATAAAAAGAGTTTAGGGGGTTGGTGAAGCAAAATAAAACAAAAGAACACAAGTGAAGACATTACCATAAAATTGGGTTACTCTTTTTTATTTCAGCTCAAAGGATTCCTTGGGAAGACTTCTTCCCAAAGTTAGGCTTCTAGGAGTAAGAGAGGGATTTGGGGAGACAAAATGGTCAGGGGTTGGCCGAGAAATAGGCTTTGGAAGTGTGGGTAAGGAGGTAGAGGTGGGGGCCTTTTATAAGAGGGGAGGAGGGGCACTCTTGGAAAGTAAAGAAATATTACTT
Organism: Viscum album; assembly: GCA_963277665.1. Classification (NCBI taxonomy): domain Eukaryota; kingdom Viridiplantae; phylum Streptophyta; class Magnoliopsida; order Santalales; family Viscaceae; genus Viscum; species Viscum album. The sequence continues at coordinate 695,304,180 of OY728161.1, forward strand.
TATTTGAAAATGAGTTTTGGATTTAAAAGGTCCCACATTGATATAATTATAGTATAAGGTTATAAGGTTCCTAAATCCACCAATCCAATAGGTTTTGGAAATTTTTAGGTCATAGATGTTACAATATCCTTTCATTTTATTTAAATCCTTTATTAATGAGAGAATCGCTGCATCATTATGATGTCATAAATAATATTATTTATTTAATGTCTAAAAATTATAAAAAAAATATCATGATATAGTAAATTTACTTAGATTTAAAATTACTATTTATAGTCAAAAATATGACTTGTATAACCCCATGTAAAAATTTTTCTAGTAAAACAACTCATGTTTGTGTCATTTTTACTTTTACATTAAATAAAAAGTTATTTATGTCATTTTCCAACCAAAGTGACTCCATGGGGTCCCCAAGTTTACTCATGGATTTTCTTGGTCGGCCATGACACATCCAATAAGTTTGGGACATGTGTAAAGCTCATCCCATATTATTAAAACATTATTTTTACCTTAAACTACATTAATTACCTCTAATCGCGATTAAAAACTTAAAAGTTACTATTCACCAAAAAATTATTTTAATTATATTAAACTAAATTTTAATTCTTAATGACAACCATGTATGTCGGATTTGTGAAATTCAAAACACAGAAGTGGTAAATTTTCATTTAAACGGAAAATCGGTTTTTATATGTACCACTTAGTGGTTTCACTATTCATCAAAAATTGAAGTTCTTCAGAAAAATAACAAAACTTCACCCTAATCTATATTTGATATTCCAAATTCAAAAATGAAGTCTATTTTACAAAGTTCCAAACATATAAGTTTCGTTAATTAATTTAATAATTAATTCCCGATGTCAGAGAAAATATCGTGTTTTTATGAAACAATAGGTATCAAAAGATTGACACTAGTTTATGTCCGATTTCAAAGTGAAATTAATTCCAATGACCACAATTGGATTAAATGGTAAAAATATATTCTAATTGAACTTTAAAACCAATTAAAAATATAATCTAATCATAGAAATAAATTATATTTAAAAGTGGTTTTGAATTAAAATACAACATTTTCACTATTCATTAAAAAAATGAACTTTATCGGAAAAATACCAAAAATTTACACAATGTAAATTTTGATGTCCCGATTCTAAAGAAGATTTTTATTTTTTAAAATATAACACATAAAATTGTTAAAATGTGGATTTAAAAGAGGTTCTCCTTTGAAAGGCGGTTAATCGACCTTTTAAAGAATATTAGAATGTTTATGCTTAAAAATTGGATTCATTCACATTTTTAATCCTCTATCATTTATTATAAAGAGTAAAAATATTTGACAAACATATATAATTATTTTTTAGTTAGTTTTGTTCATTCCCTCCATTACAACGGCTAGGCGTTAACTACCATTTAAAATAATATTATTTTATTATTAGAGTGCAACGTAAGATTTCCAAGAAACTCGTTGTTGCGTATTGGATACCCCATCGAGCATAGAGTCCCCTTTAATGTAATATTAATATTTTATTCACAAATATGGATAAATATAAAAATTTCATATTCTTTATTTACCTGGGGTGTTACATGATAGCTTTTTGAAATCCCTTTTCCATTGAATTTTTTTTAGAGGGGCATGAGGTCCTTTTTAAAACAATTTTTATTTAAAATTTATAAAAGAAGAATGAAAAACTTTGGAAAAAAATTTATATTTAAAATAAAATTTATAAATACTTTCGGAAATAGTATACTTTTAAACATTAAAATATTGATTCAATTAATTGTTAGAAGATATATATTTACATGTCGTACGAGGTAAAAAATAACATTCTTTTTTCATGGTAAAAATGTATGAAAAATTCCACATTCTGAAATAGGTACGAATAATCCATTGAAAAAATTGGTAAAAGGAAAATTGGCTAAAATGTAATATTAATTATCATCATAGATTTGTATAATTTTCATGGAATTCATTTTTTGAAATCATTGGTTTGAAGATACTCATATTTCAAACCAAAGAGAGTGGTAAGTACATGTTTCATTAAAACAATTCTTAATTATATTCTGTATCCATGATTGGAAAATGGTACAAATAAAATAAGGAATAAATACTAAAATTGGAGAAGAAAACTCATTAGTTTTCTGGAAATATTTATCATAATATTTTATTAATGAAAATGTGATCATAAACAATACTGATAAATTGATAGATTGTTTCAATAAACAGTTACCACTTTGTGACATTGAATCATACTCCCCATGTAAGAAAATAAAATAACATGGTTCATTGAAATATAATGAAAATTTGGAGATTCATTTTATAACAATTAAATGTTATTTAATACACCTCATGTAAAATTATTGGTGTATAAAATGTCATGTGTCTCAAAGAAGGAAAATCAAGACAAAACCAATTTACGGATTTGTTAACTTTTGAAACATACTCCACATAGAATAAATATCATAATATTTTTATTTAAATACCCATATATATATATTTTTATTTGGATATATAATAAATTCATCGGAATTATATACACTGCTCAAAATAAGTAAGTGGTGAATAAGGCAAGTATCTCACAGAAATAAGGTGTGAGATGAAATTTTCTTACATTGTGTCTTGAATATCATTGTAAATTTTCAAACCTCATGTTTAATTAAAATAAGATTATTTTACAAATTTCACAGAATCATATTCTTATATAAAATATATTATATGGAATTATTATGACCATATGTTACCAATTTCTAACAATCATATGTTAAGGTTTCACTTCAGATAATTTTCACACTGTTCTTCGCATGTGTCTTTATTTGATATATCATTAGTCCTTATAATTTTAAAATGATCCCAAGAATATTAATCAGGATATAAATATATTTTATATTCATTATATGTATTTTAGAATATTTTATAGAATATATAACTATGAAAAAAGAATACACTATTCATGGAGATGGTAAGTTGTACGTACATAGGAATGACATTTCTATCTTTATAGGAAAATTGAATGAAAGAATATAAATTAAATATGTGTATATATATGAATACATATTATTATTTAATTAGTATTATTATATCATATATATAGTATTAGTTGACTAAACTCATCCTTAATAAATTCCATGAAATGTGTGAACGAAACATATCCATTTGAGGGGGATGAAATCCATACATCCAAAAACAAAATTATCATATTTACAAAAAACTAAAAGTATAAAGATATGAGTAGTATAGGGATTAAATATGATTAAAGACATAATAAATATAAAATAGAACATATATAGATATTTCCTCATCGTAATTTCTACTATGTGGGGCTGTAAGAAAAAATAAACAATCAATATTTTTTAGGAGGTAGTTCGCTGTACACATAAACAATATGTTTGTTACACCTTAGATGGGGGTGTGTGTAAGTTTAGGATGATCCTTTTCCATAAAAACATCATATTATATTTCATATACTGTTATTGTTATAAAATCAGGGAATTAATGTAGTGGAGGGGTGGATAATGAAAATAAAAGAAAAGTGATCGATAGAATTCATTTCCTCTTAATCATGAAACACCTTTTGGTTTGTGCCACAAGGAATCATTAGATTTATTGTTGCCCAAACTGAGGAATATATCACTATGTTAGATATTTTGGGTAGTGTATTTCATTGATAATGGGAAAAAAATTCATTTTAGAGGTTTGACGAAGAGGGAGAGTTTGTGGGATTTTATAGGGATGTTAAAGGACACACATGGAATTTTAGAAAACAAGTTTGGTGTCCCATGTTTTTTCCTAAAAATCATAACAAAAAAAACTAAATAATAGAATTTTAATCAACTAATAATTTCTATTTAATGGGATTGGACTAGTTTATAGGTTTTTGTGTGTCTTAAATGTATGGTATTGAAATATGTTAACCTTTTTTTTCTATGAATCATTGTAATTAATTGTAATCATGTTTAATAATATTTTTTTTTCAAAAACTCAGGTGACCTTATTAAAATTATAAATTATGCATACTAAAAATATTGAATCCATTTTGACAAATCATAATCACATAAAAGATAGAAACATTTTTAAAATTATTACCACTGACGTTACTACATTTTGAGTTTTTAAAGTAAAAACGTCCAAAATCATGTAATGTTTCTATACCCAATTAAAAGTGAAATCATTATCAATGACCTAAATTTTATTTATTTATAATATTATTATGTAATTAAACATTAAAACCAATTTAAAATATAATTTTACCATAAAAATGAATTAAATGAAAAAATCATTTAACTTTTTTAATTTAGTATTGTTAACTATTAATTAAAAAACGAAACCATACATGAAAATACAAAAAATTTATCCGAAACTAATTTTTATGATTATCATTAAAATATGAAGTTTATTTTTGACACATTTAGTATATATTAGGTCTAAAAATTGGATATGAAATATGTTCTCCACAAAAAGGTTGTGAAACTACCTTTAAAAAAATTACGTGCTTAAAGGTTAAATCTTGTTTTCTTCATATCTTATATCTGTAAAATATTTTGAATTATTATCAAATGTATTTTTAGGAATATAAAAAAATATAAATTTAAAAAATATCATTAATTTTTAGTAATTAATTTATCTTTCTAATATAAATATTCTTTTTCCCATAAAATAGACTTATAAAATCCGGACTTTTATATTCATTTGGATTTGATATTCTTTTCAAATTTTTAGGTGACCAATAAATAAAATATATATATTGGTATGTTTTTAATATTTAATATTAGTTTTAGTGTCTATATTATATAATAATATTATAATAATGAATTATTTCTCAGTTACACTTGGTCAAGCGTGTTACGTATTCCATTGAGGAATTACATTTTTGCGTGAAATGTAAGATAACCTCGATGTTCTATATTGTAAAAGCTAACATGTTTGTTCTGTGTAATAAATGATTAACTTTATTATTCATATAAAATAATCTAGACATGTTACTTTATTATAAAATAAATAATTTTTAATGCTTCATGAAATGAAAAATATTAAAATGATATAATAAACTCAAAAATAATAATTCACAAAATCTTGTGGTGCGACAAGAACAGTCATTGGTATTAGAAACACACGTCTAGACAACCTCAGTCATTAAACCATGGTGAAATAATTTTTCTCTACTCAAAAATTCCAACTGAGTTTCTCATCACGACTCAAATTATAAGATGATTAACCCATATAAGGCCAAAACACCTCTTTTCCCAATCAACAAATCACTAAGATAGATTCAAACTACACCAATCCACAATCAGAAATAAAAAATCATCCAAAACTAATTACTAGGATCATGGTGCTACCTTCCATTAGGTGCTACTATCAAAATATATAAACAGTATTCCACTAACATGCTTTATGTGATTCTCTCATTCTCTAATAATCCACTTATCCCCACATTCATAGAATGTGATGTTTCTAAAAGGTTTATTCACTCATATATAGTTTTCCTTCACCCCTAATCTCTACTATAGAGTTCAATCTAGATAACTCACTAATTTAATTTACCTTAGTGTCTTTTTTTCACAAAAAACAATATATGATGGATGTTTTCGACCAGGTTTTGTCCAAATCATGGGGGTGTGGTTGATAGAAAAATAAATGGGATTTTTGTATATATCCATTTATTGACTAAATATTTTATGGAAGAAGAAATAATTTATTCTTGTTCATATTATTTGTGATACATTTCAGGTTTTCTATCTTTTATTCATAGTAATTTGGTTTTCATTTGAAAAAGTATCCTTGACCTACTTCAATTTAGATTTCCATTCTGGTTCCCCATATCCATTCAAAAATATGGAAATCCATAGGTTAATTGGAAAAATGGTGGGAAGATTTGATTATAGAGACTCAGGCTTCACGTACATGTACATTAAATTAATTTTTTGGAATACTTAATACATAACAAAAATAGACACACAAGGACCGTAATTGTTTAGTATCTTTGGAAACTCGGAATATAATCTTCTAATCATGGTGAATGATCTTCAATATCTCCACTAAAGATCATTACCTTTTGTTTTCTTACCTAAAAACTTTCTCTAAATCCTGGGGAAAAGAAAACATATAAAGGGTGAGCTCAAATTCTTAGTAAGGGTAAGCATGGAGAAAATAAAACAAATTATATACATTTGAAAAAAAACATGATCATAATGATTAAATATCAAAATATCGAGAAATGACATAAAACAGGGCAGTACGTAAGGAATAGATAATAAAGAAACATTAATCATGATAAAATAGCTTGGGAATAAAACATGTAATTTTTGAAACCAATAAGCACATGTTATTATTTATATAGTAGCCAATGCATTGTTGCCAAGACCATCTTAGTGGACAAAGTCCCTTTCTAAATCGAGTTCACTCCTCGTTCTAGTCCTGTATCACTAAACCAGATTAACTTTCCATTCTAGCAATGTCTATCTCATGAGATATAATTCTTTACCCAATGCATTGGAGGGAGATATAGGTCCCACCCATCTCATAATGAAACCATTCTTATGTGTGCCACAAAATAAACATAAATCATTCATCATAACCCAAAGAATAAAATTGGTTTCATAAACATCATCCCATCTTAACGTAATCCATATAAAACAAATGGATATCATTTCATCATAAGAAGAATAAAACCATGTAAATAAAAGATAAATTATACTTGAAACATAAACAGGCTAAATAATGTCATCTTTTATGGAAAATAGTTTTGATAAAACACTTGAAAATAATTCTTGAGGAAAATATCATTTCTTCTTCAAAATCATTTTCATTTCAAAAAATTACACACTATTTTAGAAGAATATAATTTTATTGAAAATAAACATTAAAACCTGTAGAGTAAGATTCATAAAAAATTGGCATTATGAAACTATAAAAATCTGTTCATGTCATATAAGTTAAAAAACATTATCCTCGTACTTTTAACGAAAAAGTCAAAAAGTTCCTCGTATGGTAAACAAAAGAAATATTTATTCCATAACACAATGTAAAAGTCAAATAGGAGTAAAAATGACTTTAAATAAACATGAAATAATATTAAACACATTAAGAAAACATTTTTATGGACGTGGATGAAAAAAATAACCCCAGTAAATACTTATGAATAAACAATCTTGGATAAGAACGAGATAGGAATAATTATCCCTTACCTTAGGTCCGATATGATTCGTACGTATCTGAACCTTCTTTATAATAATTTAAATAATGTCATTGATTTATTACTGAATCATATTAATTATTATCATATCATATATGGTTCTCTTCTGACTTTATATAACCCATTATTTTGTAAATTGCATGTTAAAGCAGCGTTTTGGGTAAAATCGTTTCATTTATCGTACGTGTTTCGACTTGTTGTTCATGATATTATTACTTATATACTTATTTACTTAATTCCATAATGTAAAAAAGATTTATATATAATATATATTCATCATATATATATATATATATATGATAGATCGATAAATGGATTGAAAAACACCGTTCATGGAGATGGTAGGTCGTACGTACGCATGAACGATGTTTTCGTTTCCTTATTGAATTGAATGGATTTAAGTAAATGAAACATATATGTAAAAAAATCTATGATAATTATTATGTAATATCATTCATGCTTATTTATTATATATACACTTTATAATCATACTTGAATGGTTAATCCTTGAAAATGAATCTCATCATGTTCGTGGAGACGGTAGTCCGTACGTATGCACGAGCGATGATATCGTTACCATGATTATTTAATAGAATTGAATTAAATTATATAATATATCATAATAAATATTTTGTTCTAATAACCATATATAGTTATTCTTTACACCATTATACCCATCCAAGTAAGGTGGTGGTGGAAAAACTAATTACACCACGGCGTGGAGACGGTATTCCATACGTACGCACGCGCGGTGATTTCATTTTCCATAGGATGGATAAAAGGTGAAATGGGGTTTTTTATTATTAATAATAACAAACCCATATATTAGTCATACTGATTTTATTACTTTATAATGAAACAAATAAATAAGAGAAGTAGAAGAAGGAAGAAACATGAAAGAATCGGCAGAAGAGATTACCTCTTCCTCAACATGCCTCCTTTAAACATCCACTTAAGGGACTAGAGATGGTCTTTTGAGAAGACCATGACCTCTACAATGTATCTAGGGATGTTGATAAGGGAAATGGTCAGGGTTTTACCGAGCTTTAAGGCTCAACGTTGTTTAAAGAGGAGAGGGAGGAGGTGCCCTTTTATAAGGGAGGGGTGGGGAACCTTTGGAATGTGTGAAAATATTATTTTATAATAAACTTATCTTTGGTTTATAATGGTCCAAAAATCATTATAGATGAAGATAAGATGACTGATGGTCGAAATAAAATAATCCAATCAGATTTGGACATGTTTTGAATAATATTTTAATCGTTATAATCTTATTTATTTAAATCATTTATTAATGAGATAAATACTGCCTTATTATCGTGTCATAAATAATTTAATTTATATGATGTATAAAAATTATACATAAAATACAGTCAAGTATGAAATATTTTTATCATTCCAATTAATATATATAGATGAAAAGATAATTTATATAACCCCTTATAAAAATTAATTACTAAAAGATGTTTGTTAATGTCAATTTTGTCTTTACATTAAATTAATTAATCCAAATTGTCATTATCACTATCATGTTGCTCAACGGGGTCCCAAAATCGACCCAATGATACCCATGGTCGGACACTACTTATCAAATAAGGTCAAGACAAGTATTAAGGTAATTTTGAATTATTATAATATTTTTTAACTTTGAATTATCCTATTTACCTTTAACTGTGGTAAATAAAAATCAAAAGTTACTATTCACCATCAATTATTTTCATCTTATTGAAAAAAAAATTACTTCTTGATAACAAAAATGTATGTAGGATTTTTGAAATTCAATTCACAGAAGTGGTAAAATTTCATTTAAATGAAAGAGTCGATTTTTTAACTACCACTAAGTGGTTTCACTATTCATCAAAAATTGATGTTTTTCAGAAAAATACCAAAAATTCAGCCTAAGTTATATTTGATATTCAGAATTCAAAAATGATGTCTATTTTTACAAATTCAAAACATATAAGTGGCATTAATTAATTTTAAAATTAATTCATGTTATCAAAACAAATAGGATGTTTTTAAGAAATAATAACTATCAAAAGATCGACAGTTGTTTATGTCCAATTTCAAAGTCAAATTTATTCTAATGACCAACATTGGATTAAATGGTAAAAATATATTATAATTAAAATTTAAAACCAATTAAAAATATAATCTATCTATATAAATTATTGCGATAAAAAATGTTGTTTTTAAGTAAAATATAGCATGTTTTTACTATTCATTAAAATATGAAAGTTATCAGAATAATATGAAAATTTTATTCAAATTTAATTTTAATATCCTGATTCCAAGGAAGAATTTTATTTTTAAAATTGAACATATAAACATGTAAAAAACTAGATTTAAATTGGGTGCTCCATCAAAAGGCGGCAAAACTGCTTTTTTTTTTAATACATATTTTACCCGAAAAATTTATTTTGTTCTCATACCATGTTCTAGAAAATTTGTAAGATGAATAACAATGTTATAAAATTAAAAATGTAGCTGATATTATACATATTGACTAGTTCATAATAATATTATAACCATATATCATTGTTTAGTGAAACCCAGTATTGTGTACAACACACGCTATAGAGGAAGGTCGTGATTGTGTGTAATGAAAGCCAAGTCAGGGTTGTGTGTAGTACAAGACTCCTTTGTTGTTGCGTATAAAATAATGAAACCATATTTCATTTTTACATTGAATATATATATATATATACACTCAATGTTGCGTATAATAACTACTATCAAATAAACATGAAATTGTGTGTAACACGATCCAAGATAAGTGTTGTCTATACTGCAAGCTAATAAGATGTTGCGTATAGCGCAAGATAATCTTGGTATAGAATATAACATAAGATAAGAATGAAATTAAAAATAATACATCTTATAAAATATCTGACCCCCCTAAAATAGAATTTCTCCCACGAGATTCGTCGGGGATATAAATGGTTTATTCCATGAGAGTTTCTTTCATAGAATCCCACATCTTAAAAACGAATACCAAAAATTTCATTTAAAAATTAACGTTAGAAACAAAACGGATACCCAAAGTAACTCATCACTTGGGTTCCCACATAGGAGATCATAGGTGAAAATTTGGATATGGAAGAGAAATCTATCTTTTATATTCTGATGGAGAGTGGTAGAGAACATGGCTATGAAAAATCCAACAATCACAATGACATAAATTTGTGATAATATAAGGTACCATCTGATTTGTCACAACCTATCCCTCAGGGCCCGTATTGTGACTACCCAAATCCCACCTTCCATTGGTCAGAGGCTAGTGTCTAGCACCAAAGGCATAATTCCCTAAAAACTGGGAAGGCATTACCTTTATAAAACGTAACACACATAACCAGAGTGCAAGTAGAAGAAAACACTATATAAAGTAGTATAACAAGTCTGTTGTATGTAAAAAGGGGCCAGAAATACAATCCCAATAGAAAGGTATGACTACAAATAAAAGAAAGTACCACTGAAAGGAAAACAGCTAGAAGGTGACAAGAAGTTCCTGGATTTTCCACCACGGATCCTACCTGAAGAGTATGTACAGATAGCGAAACTCCTAGATCGTCCACCACATATCCTAATTGATGAGTAGGTACATATAGTCTCCTCTACGCCCTCGTCTGGAAACCTTCTCCGGGTACCGACTCGTCGTGAGGTCCACCTCCAGGTACCAACTCATCTTGGGGTCCACCTCCAGGTTCCGTCCTATCCTCGTACTCTTAGCCTCCGTCAGCACTGTCCATCGTCTGCATCCAACACAATGAGGTGCGGGCATAGCCCGTGCAGGGGTGAGTATAAAGATACTCAGTAGGTACCCCGAGACCCTCAACGTCTTACTAAATCCAACAAAGATAAACCACAAAGAATGATCTCAATAGATAACCTTTACTTATGTATATTCCCATACATATACCTATGTTCTCAAGTAAACCATCTCAATCATGAGGAAAACGCAAAGGTCATTGACTCAGCTCAAATAAGGATTTTCATTATCAAAACCACAAGTGCTAGAGAAACTCCTCCTCTGTCGAGTACAGTGGCCATGTCATGACTCTGAGGCACTACTCACTAACCTTAGACGGTTGATATTCTCTTCCTGTCCAGTACCACGGGTCTACTGCCAAATATCGTGTGCTCTGTCCGCTAAGGGTCGGCCACCAAATACCGGGTGCTCTCCCTAATATACTACAGAGTTAATCCTTCTATTGAGTACTGCGGGTCTGCTGCCAACTACCAGGCTCTCTGTCTGCTTTGGTTCTACCACCAAATACCAGGTGCTCCGTCCATTGGGCTAACTGAATCACTACGATTCGAATCGGTCAAGCAGTCGTCAGGTCTACTGCTACTCGGTCTCTACACTCCGTATGCACATATCTAGTAGGGTCTGCTCCATGAGCTACTGTTCGTTACTTTAAAGAGTCACAAATTCCCACATATAAGTAACACAAAGTACGGCTTAGTCATAGGGGTCTCAACGCAACATACGGTGCTTCAATCGGACGCCCGGTCTGTGAGATATTTAGTTTTCCGCTCTAGTGGCCCTGTTGGTTTTTAAGATTAAACCAACACGAACATACTCCAATAACATCCAAAACCCATGTATAGTATGCCAAATGAACCGTATCATCAAGAGGAATCCAATAAAGTCAACGGCACATAAATCGGACGTCCAGAGCTCAAGTTATAAGCGTTCCCGCTCCAAGGGCCAGGTTGGTTTTGAGTTCGAACCAACATGGACATACCCAAACATTACTGAAACCTTGGTTGTAATATACCTAAACGACCATCTCGATCCAAGTAATCATACTCAACTGACGGTGCGTCGATCTGAAGTCTGTAGCTCATGATATGGTCGTTTAACCGAAAAAGGTCTGAAAATCGGGGGTCTGGACCCGATCCGACCCACCACAACACCCCATGGGTCGGCCCGAACCGGGTTCGGGTCTGGCCTGGTAGGGTGCGCCCAAGCAATGGTGGACCGGCCTAGCACTGGTGGCCTTGCCCGGCCAGCACGACCTGACCCACATGGCCCACGCGGTTGGCCGCGTGGCTGGCTGACCTGGCATGGTGGTGGCGCCCAGTGGGGCATGCCCTAGCCGCTGATTGGGGGAGTTACACACCGCCGGTTCTTTGAAACGATCGATCGTGTTGGCCAGCCATTGGGTAACCATGAGACCCCTCGGGTCCCATCTCTTGATGGCATCGGAGGTCTGCACAGTCGGCGACCCTTCCGGATCTGTCGCAGCCTTAGGCCGCTTATGTGTTCAACTGGCACAGAGCAATGACGCCTCACCCGGCCGCTGCGACACCTGTTGCTCCGGCGCGACGCGACGACACCGCTCCCCTTTGTCGCAGCCCATTCCGGCCATGTTCCAGCTCTACTCCGCACGGCATGAAGGTGCCATGCCTTTGCCGCGACCCGACAATCATGCGCTGATGATCTGCTCATGGTCGGCCTGACGTCGACTGGTTCTTCACAGTCCACCTCCATCGTCCACAATCAACAAATGAGAGGGGAAGGGTCGGACTGTGTTCGTGCGATCCAAGCCCTTCCTCGTAAATATTGTATCATGTGGCCAAACAAAACTCAAGAATTGAAGAACGATGATGAACGATATTAAAACATGAACATAACAACCCATACTTCGTAAAACGGAATTAAACTATGGTGAATCGCAGAAGACGAGTGTCATAGAGGACAGGCATTGTTCAGTCAACTTTGGGAAGAAAGGAGCTGAGGGTGGCATCAGCATTCTTCATTCTCGTTGGAGGAAGAGGAAAACTCTCCAAGTTCTAGGAGCCATGATTCGCTGCTAGCATTCCGCCACTTGAAGAAGCTATCCAGAACTCCTTTGCCTAGCCTCCTGTATATAGGAATGAGAGGGTTCGTCATTGGAACGCAATTCATAAATGGAGTACTTATGACAGAGGGCTCCACCAAATTAATTCACTACGGTGGCACATTGAAATGGGGAGGAAGTAAAAATGGGGGTTATTGGCCTGGGTGGTCCCCATAGATGAATATCCTCCAAAGGGGGGGTATTTCCTGGCGGGCCCCACCATTAATTAACCACAAAAAGGAAAAGGGGGTGGTTAATGATTGGGTGGTCCCCTCATAAAAAGGGGAGGTTTCATAATCCCCAATTAAGAGGGGGATTTAAACCTAGAGGCTCTCCCTCATAAATGATAAGGAGTCAAGGAGTTATGATTCCACTCCTATTAATGGGAGGCCTCGTGTGGTTTACACCACAATCAATCTCGCACGAGAGGTTGGATCTCGGTGGGCCCCACCACCATAACCTATCTTGGGGGGTTAGGGTGTGGTGGTCCTACCACCAACTCCCTAGTAGAGCTTCTAACCACTTTATCCGCATGACATGTGTTCAACAAAATAAAATAAATTGTTTGCTTATTTTATTTAATTAACCCACGCAAAACCCCAAAAACTCACTTTCATACCCAATCATCTGCCATCGAGGTGAATGTCTTCTTAAGTGAAAACCCACGCTGCGAGTTCAACGGTGCCCTTGGATTTCAATTCCAATCACCATTTTAAAATATAGAAAAATCCTCTCGTTTGTTCACTGAATGTACCTGAGCTAAACTTCAAAAATTGATTCCGAGCACACTATGCCTTAGAATCATGTGCTGTCAGAATCCACAAACTCATAAAATTCCAAATAAATTAAGAAAAAAAAATTCCCATGAAATTTCTGGGTCTATACATTACTCCCACCTCAGGGCTTTATATCCCCGTAAATCTACAACACAAAATAGGGAAACTAAAGGAGGTACCGAGCACACATATGAGCCTCCCGATCCCATGTTCTCTCCTGGAGGTTCACGTGCTGCCAACAAAAGCACATAAGAGGAAACGACCGTCCTCATAGGACCTGGTCATGTTGATCCTCAACCTCTACTGGAACACAGTGAAGGTCGCCCCATCATCGCTGTCGAGCTCCCCATGGTCGATGATAAAGGATATGTCGTGCACACATCTCCTCATCTGAGATATGTGGATGACGTCGTGCACTCGGTGCATCTGTGGTTGAAAGGCCTGATTAAACGTATGGATAACTTGCCGCCCCTACCAAATCTCCATATACCCCGTCGACATGAGACAAGTAAGAAGACGTGGTCATCACCCTCGATCTCTAGTGGTCTCGTCTCCTATCCGTATAGGACTTCTGTCTACTCTGTACAGTCTTCATCCGCTCCTGGATGATCTACACCTTCTCTGTCGTAGCCTGAATCATCTCTAGTTCTACACATGCTGACTCAATCACTATCCAAAAAGGATATCTAAAACGTGGCCAGCTGCTATCTTGCCACTCTTAACAGCTAAATACCCGATCTCCTACTAAGAGAATTTGCTACAACTTTCCCCTCCCCAGGGGTATAAAATATCTCGAATTCATAGTCCTGGAGGAATTCAAGCCGTCACTGTTGTCTCAGGTTAATGACCTTCTAAGAGAAGATACACCTGAGACTATTTAGTTGGAGAAAACCGTAAAACATTCGCTCAATGAAAATTGGGTGAGACTAGACAATTGTAAGAACTCATCTCCACCCTTCTTCGTCTATGTTCAACCAAAGAGCTGCAAAGATTTCTCCACTTCCAAAAAGATAAATCTGGTCTCATCCCCTAGATGAACCACATTCTTTGCCTAATACAGTCAATCCTGACATGAACGATACTATTTCATGCCATAGACAACATCATAAGGCCTTGACGCTACTACTAAGAGATCAAACTATTACTCTCGCCTCCAAGGGTTGAGTCACACTGTCGGCATCAGTGCATGGTTACTGGGTCTCCTCCAGTAGAAAACTCACAAGTGAGGGTCAAGTCAACAATTTAAAACAAAACCTCTTAGTATCAACCGCAGAAAAAGGACATGATAGAAAATTTCACAAAGCTAAGTGTCTTTTATTATTGTAGCTCGAGTACAATGACACAAATAAAAAACTACAATGACGACATTATCAAAAAGTAAGCTAGAAGAACCAAGATCAAAGGCCTCTATGCCTTGAACTAGTCTCGCTCTCGTCCACTGGCTTCCAAAGCTCCATATTCGTTTGCTTCAGTTACCTGAATCTATGCTCTCCCTTGTCCACCCGCTCTTTATGGTCGTGGTGGACCTCCGAGGGGTGGTGGTGGAAACACCTCAAAGCGTCGTCCACCTCCATCTGCACGACCATCTCCTCTGCCTCTGACTCCTGCTTCTTGCGGTTGGCCTCGATCGAACCTCTGCCTCTTTCTGGGATGTTCTTCATCTATCTGCTGATCTTATGTACAGTGGGTCAGACAATCACGTGCCATGTGACCAATCCCGCTGTAGGATTAACACTACCCGCTCCTGGCATGACTGGATCTTACTCCAATCTGGTTGCCCCGCACAACTGAACCTGAGTCATGAAGTCGGCCACCGGTGGGTCTTGTCCTCTTGGACCCCTGTGTCTTCTGTCTACTTCCAGCTGTAGAAGACTCTGCTGAAAGTAGACTATTGGTAGGTCCCACTACTAGAGACTGCTCAGTATAGAAACTCTCAAGTACATGGGCTCTCTCCAACACTCTCTTCTGCATTAGAATGTCGTGAGAAACAACTAAAGCTCTAATATCCCACCTGAGCCCCTGCTCGATGGTCTGGGCCCGGAAGAACGGGTCACGTACCATATCTGTACAGTAGCTAGAGAGGTCTGTGAACCTCGCTGAGTACTGAGCTACACTCATGCTGCCCTGTTGCAGATGAAGTAGATCCTATATCCACATCGCTCGAAGGGTGGATGGTATAAACTCCACCCGGAATAGGCTCTCGAAGTTTTCCCATAGATGTGACACCTCGTCGTGCATCTTGAGTATCAGGCTCCGCCATCTACTTGTTGCCACCTGAAGGAGGCCATCAGTAAGGATCACCATGAAGTCCAATGGTGTACCTACTAGCCTAAAGACTATCACCACATCCTCCAGCCAATCCTCAGCCACCTGTGGATCCGTCTCTCCCTAGAACCTGGTTGGCCTCTGACGCTGGAACTCGTGCAGTGCACTCAAGCAGCGTGCATCGCATGCTGTTGGGACTGGAGGAATCGGTGGCCCAAAGGGTGGTAATATAGCTGGAGCCTCCGCTGGTGCATCAACTGAAAGAGGGCCCTGTACTGAGGCCTCTTCCCTCGGCAGGCTGTCTGTATGTACAACTTTCAGGGCTCTATCTGGTCATCCACGGGGAGGCATCCTGAATGAAACAGATGTGACATAGTCAAAAGACTATACCTGGGGAGCTGACCTGGTTTGAGTTGATTTAAAAGAAACTTTTTAAAACACACATGCAATCATTGTTTTCATGCACTGAGTTGGAAATCAGAAGTCAGGGTCCTGGTGTATGGATACTTCGGCCGCCCGCACCAACACTAGTTTCCCTGAACTAAAAACCACACTCAGTACCTTTACCACTATTTTTTCATGTAAATAAAATATCATATTTCTATGTTCTACGGTATAACCGACTCCTCTGATACCAATTTTTCATGACCCATCCCTCGGGACCTGTATCTTGACTACCCCAAGCCTGCCTTCCATTGGCCAAGGGCGTCCATCTAGCACCAAAGGATTAATTCCCTAAAAGGTGGGAAGTAATTTCTGTAATAAAACGTAACACAAACAACCAATGTACAAGCAGAAGGAAACACTATGTAAAGTAGTATAACAAGTGTGCTGAAAGTACAAAGGGGCCAGAAATACAAGCCCAACAGAAAGGTATGGCTACAACTGAAAGAAATTACAACTGAAAGACAAAAATATAGAAGGTGAAAAGAAGCACATGGATTGTCCACCACAGATCCTACCTGAAGGGTAGGTACAGATAGCGCAGCTCCTAGATCGTCCACCACGGATCCTACCTAAAGAGTAGGTGTAGATAGCCTCTTCTGCACCCTCTTCTGTCAACCTCCTCCAGGTACCACCTCGTAGATAGGTCCGCCTCCGGGTACTGACATGTCATGAGGTCCACCTCCAGGTGTCGTCCATTCGTAATCTCGGCCTTTGTCAGCGTTGTCCATCGTCTGCATCCAACACAACGAGGTGAGGGAATATCCCGTGCAGGGGTGAGTATAACAATACTCAGTAAGGACCCCAAGACCCTCATGGTCTCACTAAATCCTACAAGGATAAACCACAAAGAAATATCTCAATATATAAACATTACATAGGTATATTCCCATACATATACCTATGTTATCAAGTAACTCATCTCAATAATGATGAAAACAAATAGGCCATTGAATCAGCTCAAATCAGGATTTTAATTATTGAAACCACAACTGGCGGAGAAACTCCTCCTATGTCAAGTACAGGGGCCTTGTCACAACTATAAGGCACTACTCACTAACCATAGACTGCTGAGGTACCCCTCCTATCGAGAGTCACGGGTTTGCTGCGAAATATCGGGTGCTCCGTCCACTAAGGGTCTGCCACCAAATACCGGGAGCTCTCCCTAATATCCTAAAGAGGTACTCCTCCTGTCAAGTACTGCAGGTCTGCTTTCAAATCCCAGGCATGCCGTCCTCCATGGTTCTACCACCAAATACTGCGTGCTCCGTCCACTAGGCTAACCGAATCACTACGAGTTGAATCGGTTAAGCAGTCGCCAGGTCTACAGCTACTCGGTCTCCGCACTCCATATGCTCATATTTGGGAGAGTCAGCTCCATGAGATACTAGTAGTTACATACTAGTGTCACAAAGTCTCACGTAGAAGTAACAAAAAGTACCTCCTCATCAAAGGTGTATCAATGCAATAGACAGTGTGTCAATCAGATGCCCGGTCTGTGAGTTATTAGCTTTTCCGTTCCTGTGGCCCAGATGTTTTTTAAGATAAAACAAACCCGACCATACTCTAATATCAACCAAAATCCACGTAGAGTATGCAAAAAGAACCATCTCATCAAGAGGAATCCAATAAAGTCGACAGGACGTCAATCGGATGTCCGGAGCTCAATTTATAAGTGTTCCCGCTTCGAGGGCCCGGTTGGTTTCGAGTTCGAACCAATCATGACATACACAAACTTTTCTGAAACCATGGGTGTAATATACTGAAACGACCATCATGATCCACGGAATCCTACTCAACTGAAGGTGCGTCGATTAGAGGTCCTTAGCTAAATATAAGGTCATTTAACAAAAAATGGTCCGCAAATAGGGGGTCTGGGCCCAGTCCGACCCGGCCCCACACCCCCTGGGTCGGCTCGAACCGGGTCCGGGTCCGGCCCGGTAGGGTGTGGCCTGGTTCTGGTGGCCCGGCCTGACGCTAGTGTCCAGGCCTGGTAGGCACGGCCCGGCCCACATGGCCTATGAGGTTAGCCGCGTGGCTGGCCGACCGTGCCTGGTGGCGGCGCCCAGTGGGGCCCACCCTAGCCGCTGATTGGGGGGGCGGGGTTACCCCCCCCCCCCCCCCCGGTTCTTCGAAATGTCCTACCGTGTCGGCCGACCGTTGGGTAACCGTGGGACCCCTCGGGTCCCGCCTCTTGATAGCACCGGCAGTTGGCACAACCAGCCGCCCTTCCGGATCCGCCATGGCCTTAGGTCATGCCTTTGTTCAACCAACACAGCGTGATGGTGCCACACCTCTTCATCGCGGCCCATTCCGGCCATGGTCCGGCTCTACTCCACACGGTACAATGGTGCCTCGCCTTTGCGGCGACCCGTCAATCATGTGCTGACGATCTGCTCGTGGTCGGCCTGACGACGGCCGGTTCTTCATAGTCCGCCTCCATCGTCCACAATCAACAAACTAGAGGGGAAGGTTCGTACCGTGTTCGTGCGGTCTGAGCCCTTCCTCATCAAGATGGTATCATGTGGCCAAACAAAACTCCATAATTGAAGAACGATGATGAATAGTATTAAAACACGAACATAACAACCCCAAACTTGTAAAACAGTGTTAAACGATGGCAAGTCACAGAAGACGGGCCTCGCGGAAGACATGAATCATTCCATCAATGTTGGGAAGAGAGGAGCCGAGGGTGGCATCAGCGTTCTTCGTTCTCATTGGAGGAAGATAAAAATTCTCCAAGTTCTTGGTGTCGTGCTTTGTTTCTATCATTACACCGCTTGAAGAATCCAACTGGAACTCCTTCCGATAGCATTCTTTATATAGGAGTGGGAGGGTTCGTTATTGGCATACAAGTCATAAATGGAGGATTTATGACAGAGGGATCCACCCAATTAGTCTGTTGTGGTGGCACATTGAAATGGGGAGGAAGTCAAAAGGGGGGTTATTGGCCCGGGTGGTCCCCATAGAAGAATATCATCCAAAGGGAGGATATTTCCTAGCTGCCTCGACCATTAATTAACCACAAAAAGGAAAAGAAGGGTGGTTAATTTTTGGGTGGTCCCCTCATTAAAAGGTGAGGTTTCATCCTCCTCAATTAAGAGGGGGATTTAAACCTAGAGGCTATCCCTCATAAATGATAGGGAGTCAAGGAGTTATGATTCCCCTATTATTAATGGGAGGCCTTGGGTGGTTTCCATCACAATCAACCTCACATGGGAGGTTGGATCTCGGTAGGCCCCACCACCATAACCTCTCATGGGGTGTTAGGGTGTGGTGGTCCCCCCATCAACTCCCAAGTGGAGCTTCTATCCACATTATTCGCACGTCACGTGTTTAAAAAAATTAAATAAATTTTTCACTTATTTTATTTTATTAACCCACGTAAAACACCAAAAACTAACTTTCATATCTGATCATCTACTGTCGAGGTGAAAGTATTCTTAAGAGAAAACCCATGATACAAGTTCAATGGTTCCCTCAGATTTCAATTTCATGCAATGGTTCAAAATATAGAAAAACTCACTCGTTCGTTCACTGATCATACCCGAGCTAAACTTCAGAAATTGATTCCAGGAACACCGGGCCTCGGAATCAAGTGCCGTTAGAAGCCACAGACTCGTAAAATTCCAAATAAATTAAGAAGAAATAATTCCCATGAAATTTCTAGGTCTTTGAATTATTCAACAAATATGAGGGCACTAGGACAACATTTTTTGTTTTCAAGATCATTTCCCTAATGTTAAAGAATTTGAATTAGAATAAATACTTGCTTTATTTTGGTACAATCTCACCGTTTTTTGTGCCTTGAACAATTTCCACTTAATCGCTTAATGAAATTATGTTGAATTTGTCTTATGTGAAGTGCTAGTGGATCATGTGATAGAATGATAGGTCATTCCATCTTTCTCAAAAATAATGTTAGCAATAACTATATACATAAGTTCATCTATGGTGAGATTAATCAGATATGGTTTCAAAATGGACTTATACTTCATCTATCATCCTTCTTAATAAAATAAAACTAGTTTCTACTAACCAGGGACATCCTGTAGGCCAGTGGTATGCGATAAAGGCCTATCACACATCAGTTGTGGGTTCGATTCCCACAGCCTTGTCCGACGCGACAGGTTGTTGCATGTCCTGCAGGTTGTCCCTTTTTCTAAAACTACATTATTATAACATTCCAGGAATAATATCGAAAAATGTTCTATCCTTAAACAATAATATATTATTTATAACTTAATTCATTCCAATATTTATGAATTTCAAAATTACTTTTGTCCAAGCTCATAGTATAAAGAAAACAATTACTAGAAATTTCATCTACCAAGCATGTGAATACCATCATATATCACCCATATATCATACGATATATCTAGTTGGTCACATTCCAAATATGTGAATACTTTAATCATGTATTCTTTTGAAAAATGAATACCCATTGAACCTTAGTGAAAACCTGAGTGCTGTCAAAATTTAACTCTTTCCCCATACCAAAATCCAAAAACTTCTATATACTCAAACCATGATATAACTTTGGCCATATATTAGTCATGAGCTCATTTCATTATCTCTATATCCCTTAATTATGCACTTATCATTTTCTTTCCAAATTAATTTGTATAACCATTTATGGTTACCGGTAAAATTCATCATATACGTTCAAAAACTCAAGGAAAGGCAACAGTGTAACAATCCTTAGATTTTTCTTTATTCCATACTACCATACATTATTCTTGATAAATGTACCATCATTCCACTATATTATTAATCCACTGACTGAGCATCATCATTTCTTTCATCTAATATATCATTTGTAGTCTCTTCATCATCATCAACATAAATACAACCCATATGTGAATTCTGATTCCCTTCATGAGATTTTCCCTTAGGGTAATGGTTTGCATAATGCTCATACATTCCACATTTAAAACATCTAATCATTGTGGATGTCATTGCAATACCATTATCCTTGTCCATGATGTTAACTGAACCTTTTCCTTTTCACTTACTGGATTTGTGTCCTTATTTTCCACACCCAAAGCATCTTCTAGTTCCTTTGAAACATTCTCCTTGATGACTCTTCCCACATTATTTACATGAGAGAAATTGAACTTTATTTTCTCTATGATCGTCATGAAACTCAATCTTTCTCTTATTAGATGAGTCGGGAAACTTACCAAAGTTGAGATAATTGATCATATTATGAGATTGCTGATTAGGAAAAATAATTATGTTTTGACATTCAAATCCTGTTTTATTTGGTTACTCATGAATAATATCATTCTGTTTTCCATCATATCCTCCATTATCATGAATCTCCCTATTTCCAACCATTTTCTAAAACCCAAAAAGAATAGTATGACAGGCAAAAATAATTCTAGGAAAACAACAGAATAAAGGGGCAGTAACTTCAATATATAAATTCATAGGTTTAATTCTAAGATCGTTACCATAATTCTAGGACAATAACCTATACATATACTTATACTTAAGGACATCCCTAGACATACCTTAGAAATATCTCTAGGGATATCACTAAAGTTCCCGCATCATAATTTCCAATGGTTGACTAAACATTTCCTCTGATACCAACTGTAGAGACCCGGGCTTGATGTACATTTAAATTACATTAATTTTTCAGAATACTTAATACATAACAAAAATAGACACACAAGGACTGTAATAGTTTAGTGTGTTTGGAAACTCGGAATATAATCTTCTAATCATGGTGAAAGATCTTCAACATCTCCCATAAAGATATTCTTATTTTGTTTTCATACCTAAAACCTTTCATTAAATCATGGGAAAAATAAATCATATAAAGGGTGAGCTCAAATTCTCATTAAGGGTAAGCATGGACAAAATAAAAAAATCATATACATTTGAAAAAAAACATGATCATAATGTTTAAACATCAAAATCTTGAGCAATGTAATAAAATATAGTAGTACGTAAGGCATAGATCATAATGAAACATTAATCAAGATAAAATAGAATGGGAATAAAACATGTAATTGTGGAAAACATTAAGCACATGTTATGATTTCCATAGTATCTAAGGCATTGCTGCCAGGACAATCTTAGTGGACAAAGACCCTTTCTGAATCGCGTTCACTCCTCGTTCGAGTCCTGTATCACTGAACCAGATTAACTTTCTGTTCCAGCCATGTCTATCTCATGAGATATAAATATTTACCCATTTAATTAGAGGTAGATATAGGTCCCACCCATCTCATAATGTAACCATTCTTATGTGTGCCATAGAATAAACATAAATCATTCTCCATAACCCAAAGAATAAAATGGGTTTCATAAACATCAGCCCATCTTAACGTGATCCATATAAAACAAATGGATATCATTTCATCATAAGAAGAATCAAACCATGTAAATAATAGATACTTTATAATTGAATCTTAATCATGCTAAATAATTTCATCTTAGATAGAAAATAGTTTTGATACATCAATTGAAATGAATTCTTGAGGAAAATATATTTTCTTCTTCAAAATAATTTTCTTTTCACAAAATACCACACTATTTTAAAAGAAAGGAATTTTATTGAAAATAACCATTAAATCCTATATAGTATGCATCATAGAAATTAGGCATTATGAAACCGTAAAAATATATTCATGCCCTATAAGTTAAAAATAACATTCTCCTCGTACTTTTAACGGAAAAGTCAAAAAGTTCCTTGTTTGGTAAACAAAAGAATGATTCCTTCCATAACACAATGTAAAAGTCAAATAAGGGTAAACATGAATTTAAACATACATGGAATAATATTAAACACATTATGAAAACATTTTTATGGACAAGGATGAAAAATATAACCCCGGTAAATACCTATGAATAAAAAATCTTAGATAAGAACGAGATTGGAATAATTAACCCTTACCATAAGTCTGATATGCTTAATACATATCCGAACCTCCTGTATAATTATTTAAATAATGTCATTGAATTATTAAAAATCATATTAATTATTATGATATCATATATGGTTCAACTATGACTTTATATAACCCTTTCTTTTGTAAATTCCATGTTAAAGCAGCGTTTTGGGTTAAATCGTTTCATTTATCGTACGTGTTTCGACTTGTTGTTATTGAAATTATTACTTATATACTGATTTAAATAATTCCATAATTTAAAACAATATTTATATATAATATATATTAAGCATATAAATATATATGATAGATCGATAAATGGAATGAAATACACCATTCATAGAGATGGTAGGTCGTACGTACGCATGAATGTTGTTTTCGTTTCCTTATTTAATTGAATGGAATTAAGTAATTGAAACATATATGTAAATAAATCCAGTATTATTATTATGTAATATCATTCATTATTATTTATTATATATACACTTTATAATCATACTTTAATGGTTAATCATGGAAAATTAATCTCATCGTGTTTGTGGAGACGGTAGTCCGTACGTACGCACGAGCGATGATATCGTTCCCATAATTATTTAATATAATTGGAGTGAATGATATAATATATCATAATCAGTATGATGTTATAATAACCATATATATATATATTCTTTTCACCATTATACCCATCCATGTAAGGTGGTGGTGCAAAAACTAATTACACTACGGCGTGGAGATGGTATTCCGTACGTACGAAGGCATGGTGATTTCGTATTATGTAGGATGGATAGAGAGTGAAATGAGGTTTTTCCATATTTATAATATTATATCAGTATATGAGTCATACTGTTGTTATTACTTTATAATGAAACAACTAAATAAGATGATGTCGAAGAAGGAAGAATCTTGAATGAATTGGTAGAAGTGATTACCTCTTCCTCGACATTCCTCCTTTAAACTTCCACTTAAAGAACTAGGGTTGGTCTTTTGAAAAGACCAGAACCTATACTATGTTTCTAGGGATGTTGTGAAGGGAAATGGGAAGGGTTTGGCCGAGCCTGAATGCTCAAAGTTGTGTAAAGAGAAGAGGGAGGAGGTTCTCTTTTATAAGGGAGGAGAGAGGCACCTTTAGAAAGTGTGAAAATATTATTTTATTATAAACTTATCTTCTGTTTCAAAAGGTCCAAAAATCATTAAAGAAGAAGATAAGTTTACTCATGGTCGAAATAAAATCATCAAATCAGAATTGGAAACGTTTTGGATAATATTTTAATCATTATAATCTTATTTAATTAAATCATTTATTAATGAGGTAAATACTTCATCATTATTATGTCATAAATAATTTAATTTATTTGATGTCTAAAAATAATAAAAAAAATACCATCATGTAGGAAAAAAATTTATCTTTACAATTAATCTTTATAGTTGAAATGATAATTTATATTACCCATTATAAAAATTATGTACTAAAATATTGTTGTTAATGTCAATTTTGTCTTTACAGTAAATTAATTAATCCAAATTGTCATTATCACTACCAAGTGGCTCAATGGGGTCCCCAAATCGACCCAAGGATGCCCAAGGTCGGCCACTACTCATCCAATAAGGTTAGTAAAAGTTTTAAGGTAATTTTGAATTATTATAATATTCTTTTAACCTTGAATTACCATATTTTTTCTTTAACCGCAGTAAATAAAAGTCAAAAGTAACTATTCAACAAAAATTATTTTCTTCTTATTGAACCACATTTTACTTCATGATAACAACCATGTATATCAGTTTTTTTAAATTTAATTCACATAAGTGGTAAAATTTCATTTAAATGAAAGAGTCAGTTTTTTTAACTACCACTAAGTAGTTTCACTATTCATCAAAAATTGAGGTTTTTCAGAAAAAAAAACCAAAACAATTCAGCCTATGATATATTTGATATTACGAATTAAAAAATTATGTCTATTTTTCCAAATTCAAAACATATAAGTGGAATTAATTAATTTTAAAATTAATTGTCATTATCAAAACAAATAGCGTGTTTTTAAGAAACAATAACTATCAAAAGATTGACACTTGTTTATGTCCAATTTCAAAGTAAAATTAATTCCAATGACCAACATAGGATTAAATGGTAAAAATATATTCTCATTACACTTTATAACTAATTTTAAATATAATCTAACCATATAAATTTTTGCGATGAAAGAAGATATTTTTAATTAAAATATTGCGTGTTTTTACTATTCATTAGAATATGAAAGTTATCAGAATAATATGAAAATTTTATCCAAATTAAATTTTTATATACTTATTCCAAGGAAGAATTTTATTTTGTTAAATTGAACTTATAAACATTTCAAAAACTATATTTAAGGTGGGTGCGCCAACAAAAGGCGGAAAAACTGCATTTTTTGATAAATAATAAATTTACCCAAAAAAAATTATTTTGTTCTCATATCATGTTCTAGAAAATGTTTAAGATAAATAATAATGTTATAAAATTCAAATTTTAGTTTATACTATTTATAACAGCTAATTCATAATAATATTATAACCATATATCATTGTTTAGTGACACCCGGTATTGCGTACAACACACGCTATCGAGGAAGGTCATGATTGTGTGTAATGAAAGCTAAGTCAGGGTTGCGTGTAGTGAAAGACTCTTTTGTTATTGCGTATAACATAATCCAACCATATTTCATTTATACATTGAGTATATATATATATATACACTCAATGTTGCGTAGAATAACTACTATCAAACAAACATGAAATTGTGTGTAACACGATCCAAGATTAGTGTTGTGTGTACTGCAAGGTAATACGATGTTGCGTATAGCGCAAGATAATCTTGGTGTAGCATATAACAGAAGATTTGAAATAAATTAAAAGGAATATATCTTATAAAATCTCGGGGTGTTACATTGATGGTGTGAATTATCATACATGATCTCTTGAAAATTCTATCTATCCTAAGATTATTGTCAAATTTTTATTCCAAATGGAACCATTGGATTTCATTAATATTGAATTTTAAAAGTATCATCGTTGGAATAAGTAGGTGAAATTGGTGTCTTTTGTTTGATTGTATTATTTTTGTATGGGTTCTAGACTATAAATCCTCCACAAGTTGGCATCGGGGGAAGGATTTCCCTCCAGCAATCATCTCATGAGGTTTTTTGAGAAATTTTTAATCATCTATTACATACTCTCTTTAGATAGGGGTGTGTCATGGGAGTCACATACCAAGGGTCATGAATATTTTTTCCACATTGAGGTGTGATTTGGACTGATTCAAGATGACATTTCATATATTGGGAGAGGTTGGAAAAAAACATTCCATCATATCCACTTCCTTCACTGATAAAGTCATGGTCAGTGGCGAGGGAAAGGCCTGGAGGTT
The DNA here is from genome assembly GCA_963277665.1 of Viscum album. NCBI lineage: Eukaryota > Viridiplantae > Streptophyta > Magnoliopsida > Santalales > Viscaceae > Viscum > Viscum album. The sequence continues at coordinate 695,331,003 of OY728161.1, forward strand.
GATGCTTTATTTGGTAGACACAGTGACCCTATGACAAATTCCTCCACTATTGAAGATGAAATTTTATTTGGAATCACACATAAATATTATTAAGTGAATCATTAGTTAAATGATGATGGTTCATCAATATACATGGTCCATGAAAATTCAATTCATGTTACCCTAGATATACATTGGGGTATAGATAATGTTAATACTTGGTTGTGTCCTAGTAGGAAAAATACACTTATTGTTCCAAGAAATCACTTTCAAGGTCGATAAATAGAATGATTGGTTTAGTAACATTGATATTTAATAAAAGTATTGAACTTTCTTGAAGGGAAATACTTAACTATAGCAGATTTACTAGATGGCGTCTCTCTCCAATTCATAATATACAGTGCAGATGTAATGAATGGTAGGGGGATTCACAACCCAAGGAGTAAGGAAGTGACAAAGAGAAAATAGGAGCCAGGGAGCTTCATTATGATTACCGGGATGAGAAACAAAGGTCGGAAGGATTACTCCCACTTGGAAAAAAATGATGGAGAAAATTTCTTCCACAAATATTGCAACCAAGGTGATTGATTGTGAAACCACTGTAAATGACTATGAACAGACAATTACTTCGAACCTCCAGAGTCTAAATAAAATGGTAGAATGGGATGATTTTATGTAATGAGATTACGATTTTATCTTGTTCGATGATCTGTGTTAGTGGAAGGGAGGCTCCAAGATTTAACATGTTCCAAAAAATTACTCTATTACAAATTTATATGACCCAACTAAGGATGTATTGGTAGAACCATAGTTTGTGGTATGTTAGTATTTATCAGACAAAACAAAATTCATTGTCTCTTATATTTATATTGGAGGAATAAATTCTATAGGTGGATTCACTGATTAATTTTAATCAAGACGTTATTCAAAGGATGACTGAGAGAATGATTCATGTTGATAATATTAAAGAGTAGTTTCTGTGGATCTATATTCATAATAATATTTTTGAAAGAGGTTTCTAGGAAATTAATATAAACATAGGGGAGTACATTTTTAATTGGGACACTAATGCATATTATTTTGATGATCTTATCAAGAATGATCCTAATATAAATGTAACTTCACTTCAATATAAATTATAAAGGGATAAGGTTTATAATAATATCAAACATGATTTTAAGGTTTTTTGTATTTCATACAGTGTATGTTGATTGTCTAGTAAGACATTGTGGCATTTTGTGCATTTTACATAAATTTTCATTTTAAAATAAAAATCCAATTTTTGTTCAATGATTTAATCAGGAGAGACTCACATAACAATAGATGATGATTTACATCCCACCATACAACATCGCATACACCATATAATGATCATGAAAAATCTGGATCCATCTTAACAAAATAGAAGAAAACTTGAGATATAAAAGTGTATTGTCTATGCTCTCTCTGAAAACTCAAGGTGATGTTATGATACTGGGAAATATTCTATATAGAATATGAGTACACTAAGATTTTTTCAATAAATACCACCAGAACCTGATCCATTCTTGGATCATCATAGTTATATCCCATGGTCCTCAGGTCCCCATGTCCTATATATTATCATCTCTCCCACATTGTTTCTCATCATACTCATGGATTATTTCTCAACTCCATCATCATGAGTGCACTATAACATAACATCTCTTACACAAGCCAAATAACAAAATGTATCACCAAACATACACTACTACATTAATGGCCATTAGCGACCGCCAAAAGCGGTCTCTAAAGGCCTATGGAGACCGCCTGGCGACCGCTTTTGGCGGTCGCTGTTGCTTCGTCGGTAAAGAGCAATAGCGACCGCCAATGGCGGTCGCTAAAGCCTTTATCGAAATACAGCGCAAACCTGCGCTGTATTGATGATCAGTGGACTCGGCAGCGGTGGGGAGGGATGGTAAAGCTTCACGGCCGGTCATGGAGGATCTGCGGCGGCCGGAGGGAGGTGTTGTAAGTTGAGGGTGGATGTGGATGGTGGTCCGATGTTGTGGGGGATGACGGGGGTCACCTACGAGGGGGTAGGGGGAAGAGAGGGCCGACACATGTGGTGGAAACGGTGAACGGATGAGGCGGCGCGCGGCGGGGAGATGGCCTGAAGATGCAGCGGCAAGAAGGAAGTGGGGAATGACAAGGCGGGAAAAATCCCGCGTTTTTTTATGCGGGAGTAGCGACCGCCAATGGCGGTCGCCCGTGTGCAGGGGCGCAGAAACACAAAAATCTAGTAGTGATAATGTATCCAAAACTCCATTAACTCTCAAACATTACAATCTCTTGTGTATCCAAACCACAAAACCTAATTTGGACTCCAATGAGGCAAATCTACCAAAAATATGGCTTATAATCCCAATACACTGGTCATGCATACCTCACTTGCCAATATCACACTACAAATAGAACATGTTGTGCCTTCCCAAACCAAATATGAATCAAAAATCCAAAAGCACAGACACGACCATTAAAACCACACAAATCATTCAAAATTCACACTATGTATATCACACACTCACAGGAATTCTAAAGATGCATCAAGGAATGAATTTGTTAGGAACAGTATCCATCCTACACTTAGAAATCCCATACATTGAGCACCCCTTGTGCTCTTGGTCTAGCTCATAACCACTAGTAATAGCCTTCATACCCAACCATTACCCGGCTATGAACCCTAACAAAACATACCCTCTTGAATCCTACAATATGAATGAAGAAGTATCACATGAGTTCACCCTCTAACAACATGTCTTATCATATCATGGATTTATTACTGAATTTAGGTATTTTATATTAATAGTTATTTCTGAAGAAGACAATATTGTATGAGAGTTACTAGATTGGAATAAATTATTTTTTTTAATATATGTTTCTAGTTTTAATTTTTGCAGATTTAATAAATATAATAATCATTTATGTGCAACAATCCATTGTAAGTGAAACATGGTTTCATCAACCATTATTGTAATATTCTATAATACATGAATAAAGTGTCTTCATTTTAGTTGATATATTGTTTGACCAAATATATAATGATGTATTATTTATTTTTATATAAAAGAGAAAAAAATCATAATAATTATTGATGTAATGATAATAATAATAATAATAATAATAATAATACTAATAATAATTTCTCCTAAAACATGGGGCATTACATTCACCCCATAAATAGGTTTAATTCTAGAAATGTAAGTCATTATATAATAATGATGATAGATAAGGGTATCCCTATGCTGACATGAATTTTAATTTTATATATAAAAATTGATTTCATATATAAACTTATAATAAGAACAGTCCCTATACTGTGACTCTTCCTGATCATTTGTGTTAAATACCTCTTAGGGTTATGTATTAGGACCTTTAATTATTTTTTGATATGTTTTATAGTAACATATTATCAGAAATTGGTATATGATTTGAAATGATATTTAACATTTTTATAATAGATACATCCCATACACCTATCTCTCATCCCTCATGGCTCTTCAACTTAGCAGTGCTGGTTAAATGTTGGGATCAATCAAAAATGTTGATTAAGAATTTTCCTCATCTTTGTTGGTCTAATTTAGATCAATGTTTAGACCCATATTAGCCCTTCCAATAGTAGTATCATCCACCACACTAGTTGATAGACTCTCCAGTTTATCCATCATCTTTTTTCCAAGCTCAACTGATAACCACCCATCACCTCGTCCACTTGTTTAACAAGTCTCAGTGTTCCCTGCTCTGTGATTTCTTCCCCAAAAAGATGGTGGTGGATATATACACCATAATGCATATTCCAGGTCTATTGTAATGTGTCCATATAGGTCCTTCCTTGAATTGAACTATTTCATACACATGTTATTCCATATTCTATGATTTTAGAAAATAAAAGTATGTTCAATTGTCTTTTTGACACACAACACTGACTTTTAAACGACCCATGTAATTTATAAGCCTTATAAAAAAGGTATTAAATTGTTTTAATGAATAATATTTACTACACTACGAAATATATACGTATATTAATATATTAATAAATATAAATTATTGATAAATAATTAGTAAATAATCAATCTATTTTTATTAAGGTAATTCTTTTTTTCAATAATATGTTTTCATTTAAATAATTAATAGATGGTCGTGAAAAATCTGTAAATAATTTATTGAAATTATCGAAAACAATTTAGATAAAATTATCATCATTTATGAAAATATAATATCACAATTTAAATTTAGTGAATTGTTTTTATTTTTTCAAAAATAATGATTTTTTATTGAATAGTAAAAAAATTAGTTTTTTGTAAAAAAGCCATTTACTTTCAAATACTAATGTAAATTTAAAAGTCCCATTATATATTCAATTTGATTTTAAATTAAATAATTATTATTTAATTATATTTTATACAATTATTTTCTTATTAATAATCCTTTTATTGAATTTTAGTATATGTAAAATTTGGGGTTTAAAATGGGTATTTTGGGATTTTTTAAAGTGCCTAATCTAATGAGGAATTTTTAAAATAAACTATATATATTATATATATGTAATTATTAATTCAAATTCAATCTATAATTATTATTAGTCATAGTGTTAATATATAAGTATCATTCACTTGAAAAATAAACTACTTGAAAACTCTCTTCGTTACAACATCTGATTGATTAATTTAAAATTCAAATTATAACAATAATTAAATTTTATATTGTAAAATGTATTATATATTTTTAAATAAAATAATTTATATTTTACTATAATTTCAACATATTTTTTTCCTATAAATATTCGTGAAAGATGTAATAAATAATAAATATGGTTAACGGGAATACGAGATTACTCGGGGTTAAACAAAACAAATAACGATAAAAATAGACTTAAAATATGTCTAAAATATATTATATGGAGATATGTATACCTTATTATTTATAATGATTGATAAAGTTCTATTTTGGGTCCTTTTATTATGAGAAAAACATGTGTAAACATCCTTCTTTTCAAAAATTCAAAATCTGTCACTCACCTCGCTTATAAAAGGCCACCCCAATCATCTCTTCATAAAAACATAAAATACATTTGTATCATCCAAAACCTACCAAAATGACTTTACTAAATACATAAACACATCATAAAAACCATATTTTTAATATAAATATATCCTATAACGGATTTTATTTCTTTGTGATGGAGGTTTCATAAAGAAGTGGTATCATACTTAATCAAGAATATTTATATTATTTCTTCTCCCATATACTTAAAATGCTAATAATTTTAATTTATATAATAAAAAAATTATTTAGAATATTTGAATATATTATTTTATTTATGTAATAACGAAAATAAATTTCTCATTCCATCAATTGGTATTCAAAATCATCATTCGCATGTACGGAGGACTACCACCTCACAAACTCATGACATTTGTTTTCCATCATTGCATATAATGGATTTTTGTAATGATGGATTTTAAAATAATATAAAAAATTCTAAAAATTATATACTAATGAATTTATGATATTTCATATATATTTTTAATTTCTATTCCAGGGGTTATATAATGTCGTCAATCAATTCTACAGTGGACTACGACCTCATGAAGCGTTGTGATTTATTTTTCACTAATTCTTTACATGAAATAAAATAAAGATAAAGTTATTGAATATATTATGTATTAATGAAATCATAATGATAAAACTGAAATATTTTTTATTTTGAAAAGGTAATATAACATTTTTTCCTTCCAATTAAAAATTATAACATTGTTCATGTACGTGGGGACAATCGTCTCCACAAAGTGATGCAATTACTTTTTCATGCACAAATTAAAATATTGATTTATATAATTTGTTTTTTTTACAATTTGATGTTTATGATATTTTTTAATTCTATAATGATAAAATAAAATTATACATATCTTATTACAATAATTATCATTGAAAATGGAAACATTACTCATACGTAAGTACAACCTTTCATCCCTATGATCATAATGTTGTTCATTTTTTCAAATATGAAATTTTGATTTGTTTTAAAATTATAATTTTATAATATATATGATAATTATGTCATGATTAATTTTATAGAGATATTTAAATAATTTCCAGTTTGACAATGACCATTACACCAAAGGCAATTTGAATCAATGAGCTGAACGTCCTCAGAACACTCGACGTGGACTAAACTAATTATGTATTCAAATATGTAACCATAAAGAGATAAATTAATTGATTTATTTATACTGTATTAAATTTGTTAAAACTTCTAAAAAATAAAACATTTGATATAATCTTATTATATAGGAGTTAAAGGAAATTCATCTCAATTTTTTACTGAAGGTAATGGTTTTATCATCCTGTTTTCACTTCTGTGAGACATATTTCATAGTAACAACATATTAGTATAATATAAGGTGTATAAATTCCATGAATGTATTTTATTAATATTATCATGAAAAAATATAATAATTTACATATATATATGGGATATCATCTTTCAATTGCATTTTTATCTAGATATTACCAAATCTATAAGGGGCTTCTTTTCAATTTTCCTTTATTCAAGAATATTTTAATGAAACTCACCTATATTAATTTATTTCATGTATATAAAACGCATTATGATTTTTATATCATAAAACTAGTTTTTCATGATATTTATAGTTTAATGTAAATTTATTATTTCATAGGACATATAATTTTAATGATTAATAAAGTGGTAAAGGATTGATGTTTCAATCTCCTTTATTTTTAGGATTTTCTAATTCAATGGTTATTTTTGAAGAATTTATATACTCTAATTTTATTTTGACACGCATATATATTTTATATTGGTTATTAATTTTATTATGATTATTTATTTTCTCTTACTTACTCACTGATTACATAAACATTATGAAGATAAATTATAAGTGATATTGTTCATGATTTCTCATTCAGATCTGGTATCATTATATTACGTAACCATGTTTTATAACATGTTTTCAAATTTTATTATTTAAATTAATTGTTTTCAGATTATATTTGACATGGTCTTTGATATTATATTAATTGTTTTCATGGGAAATTTCATAACATTTTCAAAATGAGTCACTAATGACTAAATTTTACAAATTTTTTATGAAAACTAATATTTATTTTTAAAAAAAAATTATAACATGAATGAATTTTATCACTATCATGGAATTTATTGTCATTATACTATAATTAAATATTTCTATATATGTTTTAAATAAAAATTATTCGTCAATATATTGTGAATTTTTAGTTTTTAAAAATTTATTTTTTAAATGAATAACGATATTTTCTTTAAAATGTTTTTAATGATATTTTAAATGTATTTACATTCACCAATATAAAAAACCATTGATATTAGTTATGATATAATCAGGATATTTTGTAATGAAACCATCTACATTTGTTTATCTTGATTTATTAATACTTTTCTCAATAGATTGTTATGAAACCGCTATTTTTTCCATGGTCCAATCATGTTTCAAATAGATTATTATGAAAACCATTTATTTTTCATTGGTAAGTCATGTTTTAATGTAATTTATATCGAAGAAATTTTTTTCCAATCGTTAATCGTGTTTTAATAAGATTGGTATGGAATCTATTTCATTTTCACCAGTTAATCATTTTTCAACAAGATTGGCATGGAACCATATTTTATTCCTCAACTTAATCATGTTATAACAGAAATAATGATTTCATTTACTAGTTCCAAGATGATATGTTTTCTCTATGATGTTTTTTATGGCCCATATATGTATTTATATTAAATGTGTTCTTATATAGCACTACGCGAGCTCAATATATATTATATGATGGATAATCCCCAATAACGCTCCAATGCATTTGGTAATGATTATGTTCTCAAGATAATTATTTTATATGTTGAACATATATTTATTCAAACTGTATGGGTTATGAGAGGTTTCTATGATGATTATGTCACAAGATACCAACACATTTTTATCTATTCTTACTATGGGTTTATAATGCTTCTTTTGATCTAGATTGATATCACATGGATCATTATTATAGATTCATATTACTCATTTCTTTGTTAAAGCCTTATTATTTATTTCATTATGGCTGATTCTATTATTGATGGGTATGAGATGTTTTCTGAATTTATAATGCACTTTTGTTACATCACCATAACTTCATTTACTTAGTATGCTTTCTGATTATATTAAATTTTTAATTATTTTATTACCATTAATATTAAATTGAGCTCACACTTATTATGTTTCCTTTTCCATAGTTTATGAAGAATAATGCTGAAATAATTAGGTTTGGAAGGGTTTTATACGGATGATGATGATGACTTAATGTAAAATAAGAAAATCAGGGATCAGTAGGAGAAATAGTCATTTAAAAATATGGGTTATATTTTTTTAAGATTTTTTCCAAATTTTCTGAAAATATCAACCTTAATTTACATTGGGATTTTACATAATCGAATTTATACTTTTGAGGTATTAGATTTTACATGGTTAATGTGGGGTCACCTTCGACAATATAATATCCAAAAATGTAATATTTATGTTGTTATCACCATATCTGTGAGTATGGGTTTTGGGATGTTATTGTTTGTATATGGAGATGGTTTATATAACATTATATATTATTATGCATTAATGTTATGTAATATTATGAGTTTTGGGTAACATAATAGGTTTATATGATTAAGTATGATCATAATTTAATAGTATTGGAAACCATTTTGAATATTTTACGAAATGTTATCTTAAATATATTAATGAAATTTTAGGAGATTTAATTTTTTGGTTGATGTATATGTAATGACATGGTTTAACATGAATTATGAATTTATATTTTTTGAATAAAAAATTTAAGGATTTGAAAACAGTTAGGGTTTCTGTGGGCCAAGATATTAGATTAATTATAGTAACTTTTGTTTTACCATATACATAAACACACGATTGAAAAGTGATTTGGTGACTAAATGATTAATGTATTTTTGAAATAAGATCTATATATTTATTGGTCTTGTTATAAGAAAGGTATGATATAATATATTAGGTTAAAACATTAGATAATATTGAAATTATTGAGGTTATTTGGGTTATATTCTCATTTATATATTGAATGATTTATTTTAAACATTGGGTATTAATGTTAAATTTTGGAGATTAATTTTTTATTCTGCTATATAAATGGTAATTTATTTTTTGAATTTACATAAATTGTGATAAAAAATTTCATTTCAGTTAATTTTAAAAAATATAAGGAATAAATTTTTATCCATCTTATGGAAATTATTTCAATTAAAAGTTTATTTTATTTCATTGAGCATGAAAAAATCAACTTGAATACTCATTTTTAATGAAAAATATGACATTATTGTGGAAATTGATAAATGCGTAAAATATTACTCATCATATATGTCTATTTTATTAAGATCGTATTTTAGATGGTAATGTAATTCTTAAACTCTTCGAAAAGAATCATGAAATAATATTTTTTCATATTGCTTTCATTTCTGATGATATTAATGACATTTGACCACATGTTTTTGGTTTACAGTTTTGTTGTTGTTAACAGTATCTTGACTAATCAATTTCTTATATTCGATGATCTCTATCATTCTATATCATTATTTAGGTAGTTTTAATTTATACCGAGTCCAAATAATTACTTCCCACCACCATTATCCAATTTTTAATTCTAGTATGTGTTATTCTCGATTACTTTTGTATGGTTGTTTCTCTCTTATCATGAAGATGTTCCATCAACCCTTTTTATTATTTTTATTTCATTAAAATGTATTCTCAAATGCATATTATATATTTATAGATATAAATTTAAAATTGTGATTATTAAATTTATTAAATTTGAGGAGGATGTGACACCCTGATATTTTAAAAAACAACACTATGTTCGATAGCTTATTTGATAAGCAACACGGAGCTTAAACAGCCCAAAAAATATATAACTATTTTAACCCTGCCATTGAAAAGTATGGTATGAATAGTTTTAATTAATTTATGATATATATATATATATATTTATATGTATATGTATTACTCATTATAAATTATATATAAATAATTCATAAATAATCAATCAAATTTTTGTAATGTAATTTTATAATTGAGAAATATGTTTTTTTTAAATGATTTTTATTGATTTTCCTGAATACTATATTGAATAATTTTTTGAAATTTACTAAAAGGATTTCTATGAAACGAAAATATTTTTTAACATATGATTATAAATGTTTTCTTTTGGAAAATTATTAATAGATATTGATTTTTCCGTGAGTGATGGAAAATACTGATTATCAAAAAAGGTCATTTATTATTCAAAAATTAAGAAAATATTAAAGCCCCGTTTTTTAATATGATTTAAATTTAATTAATTAATATCTATTTGTATTTTATCTAATTAATTACATTTTATTGAAAATTATATTGGATTTAATTATAAGTAAATTTATGGTGTGTAGAGACATGGTTTTCTAAAGCATTTTAAAGTGAATATTGTTTCTCCATAACAATTATTTAATATATCCCATAATGAGATATATTTAAAACAAAATTTAATGATTATAAATCCATAAAAATTAATATATATTCATACAATGATTATTATTAGGTATAAAATTATTATAAAATCAATATTCAGTTGAAAAAAATAATTGCATCAAAACCAACTTGTTCGTAGCATCTGTGGGTTTAGTTTTAAATTTAAATTTCACACTTTATAAAATTGAATTTTGAAAAATGGATTGAATATTTTTAATCCTAATAATTTAAATAATCAAATAATTTAAACAGAATATTTTACAATAATGACTAGTTTAAAAAATAAAAATCAATTACCATTGTTTAGGTTAAAATGGTTTTACCGGGTGTTAAACTGAACAGAAAATAGTCAAAATGAACAAAAACTAATATAAAAACTAATTTATGGAAATATTTTGATGACATAGTGACTTATGTTCTGTAATGGATAATTTTGGAAACTTATTTTTGTGTAAAAACATGGGAATGTTATTTTTTTTAAAAACTTACATGTGTGCCACTCACCTCACTTATAAAATGTCACCCCATATCATATCATGTTCACACATTAAAATCCATTTGGCTCTGGAAATACCTAAAAAATTAATTCATTACATCACTACCCCCATCATAGATCCATTATTTTGATCTTAAATCCATCCTAATAAGAATTTTCCGATATATCTAATGAGGATTCCCCAAAAAGAGGTATCATGCCTAATTGATCATCTTTATTTTATTTATTCATCAATTTCATTCAAATATTATTAAATTTTTCTTGAATAATAATAAAATTATATTTAATATACTTATATATTAATATTTCCATTTTCTACCTAAATCCATCTCATATTCAATCATTCTGAAACAGAATCATCATTCTTGTGTGTAGAAAAGTACATCCTCACAAATCGATGTCATTTGATTTCCATCATCACCAATCCCATATTATTGAAGCGATTTATTTAAAGTATATATATTATATGTGAAACTTATTTTCCCTTATGGAGTTATTATTTCATATGTAAAATATTACAATCCATTCTGTGGGGTGTATGACAATGTCACTCATGTGTATGGTAGACTATCGTTATGCAAAGAGATGTGAATAATTTTTCCAAATAATTAACATGGAAGTAAATATGTATATTTTTAATTAATATATTTGATATAAATGAAATAATAATGATACTCATGACATATGTATAATTATGAAAATATAGAATATCTGTTTTCTTATTACACTGATGGATAATAACTTCGTTCAAGTCTATGTGCCATTTAGACTCTATGAAGCGATGAGAATATTATTTTCATCAACACATCAAAAATTGATATATATATATATATATATGGGGGTGTGTAAATTTAGATAAATAATGTGTTATTTATCATATTATGAAGATTATTCATTGAAAAAATAATTCATACTTTCTTTACATAATGATGGTATAGAAATGGAATGGTCATTCATGAGTACATATAACCTACTGTGTCCATAATCGTATCATAGTTCATTTTTAATAACTGTATTTCGTGATTTGTTTTAGAATTAAAATTTATAAATAAATATTGTTATAATTTCTTTATAATTATTTTAAATATTTTCAAATAATGACTACTTTTCACATGGAAAACACACCAAACCCATTTTGAATCAATGAACCTAATGTTCTCCCAACACCTAATGTGGAATTAACTGATTAAGTATTAAAATATGTTATAATAAAGAAATAAAACAATTAACATACGTATGAGGTGTTAAATATAGGGAATTTATTAAAAAATCAAATAATTGATATAATATTAATATACAGAAGTTAAAGAATGTTCATGGAATGTTTGGACCTGAGTTAAGGGTTACCTCATCTCACATTTACATCTCTAGGACATATTCCACTTTGATCATATATTTTTATTATGAAATGTCTATATTTTTTATAAATGTATTTTACTATTATTTTCATTAAAATTATTAGGTATTTATAAATCTTCATGAGGTTCTCTCTTTCCATGATGTTTTTTAGATATTAATAAACATATATGGGACATCATCTCAATTTCAATTTGTAAGGGATTTTTATAATGTTACAAACTTATATTTTCTTATGAGGTTTTAATACTACGCATTTTGACATGTTATATCATGAAAATCCTTATGTTCATGATATTTAAATTTTTTATTGATGTTATTGTTTCATGGTTTATACAATTGAACTGATTAGAAAATTGGAATGGCTTTATGTTACAATCTTTTTTCATTTAAGAATTCTTTATATTGTTGTTTCCTTTTTTAGAATTAATATTATCTTATTTTATTTAACCACATATATTTGTTATCCACAATTTATTTATGTGGTTAGCATGTTTGATTACTATTTTCTTTTTTGCTGATTACATAAACCTAAAGATATTAGTTTACAATTGATAAAAATGTAGGTTTTTTAGTGGGGTTTTAATTTTTTTATAATTGGGATAGGGTCCCCAATAATTTTAATAAGGGGGCCTAGAATAATAAACCTCAATCAAGCTTCCCTAATAAGAGGAAGAAGCTTGAATGGGGTTTAATCTTTTTCTTTGTACCTCAAGAAGCATGAACCCTTACCACGCTTCCTTCGATATCTCATGAAGGGCATGTGAAGGGGTTCATTCATCCTCCTATACCAAATATATAAAAAGTGTCGCTCCCCCCCAAATCCCATCGATCTAATTCTCTTTTTTTTGAAATCCATATAGAAAATCTTCTTTAACAAATATTTTTAGATTTTGAGAAGGTAAATTTCTCTTTAAAATTTTAATTGATAAATTTCATTTATATATATTATTTTTTATTTTTTATTTATTTAATATGTGATTAATAATAATAATAATACTAATAATAATTTCTACTAAAACTTTGGGTATTACATTCACCCCATAAATATGTTTCATTCAAGAAATATAAGTTATTACATAATAACTAGTATAAATAAGGGTATCCATATGCTGACTTGAAATATAATTTTCCATATAGGAATTGATTACATATATTAACTTATAATAAGAACAGTCCCTATACTATGTATCTTGATAGTCATTTGAGTTAAATACCTCTTAAGGTTATGTATTAGAATATTTTTTTTATTTTTCCCTGAGTTTTACAGTAACATATTATCATAAATTGGTATATTATTTGAAAGGAGATTTAATTTTTTTATAGATACATCACAGATACCTATCTCTCATCCATTATGGTTCTTCAACATGGCAGTTCCGGTTAATGGTTGGGATCAAACAAAAAAGTCGATGAAGATTTTTACTCCTCCATATTATCCTAATTGAGATCAATGTTTAAACCCATATTAGACTTTACAAGAGTAGTATATTCCACCACACTAGTTGATATCCTATCTAGTTTATACATCTCCTTTTTTCCTACCTCAACTGATAACCACCCATCTCCCCATCCACTTGTTTAACAAGTTCCAGTGTTCCCTGCTATGTGATTTATCCCAAAAACCGGTGGTGGATATATGCACCACGATGTCTATTCCACGTCTATGGTAATGTGTCCATATAGGTCCTTCCATGACCCTAACTATTTTATACACATGTTTTTCCATATCCTATGATTTTAGAAAAGAAGAGTATGTTTAATTGTTTTTTTGACACACAATAATGACTTTAAACGACCAATGGAATATATAAGCCTTATGAAAAATCTATTAAATTGGTTTTTATGAATAAATTTAACTACACTATGAAATATATACATATATTAATTCATTAATAAATATAAATTATATATAAATTATTAGTAAATAATCAATTTATTTTTATTAAAGTCGTTCTTTTTTTCAAAAATATGTTTTCATTTTAAAAATTTATTAAATCATTAAGAAATATTTGTAAAATTTTTATTGAAATTATAGAATTATTATATTCATAAAATTAACATAATTTATGATAATATAATATCAAAATTTACATTGGGGGAATTTTTGTCATTTTTTGAAAAATACTGATTTGGTGAATAGTAAATAATTTTGATTTTTGTAAGAAAGCCATTTATTTTCCATTAATAAAGTAAATTATAATGTCCCATTTTGTATTAAATATGATTTTTAATGAAATATTTATTATTTAATTATATTTTATACAATTATTTTCTTATTAATAATATTTTTATTAAATTTTAGTATGTCTAAAATTTGGGGTGTAAAATGGGTTTTTTCTGAAAACTTTTTTAACGTACCTAATCTAGTGAAGAATTTTTAAATTTAATTATATAAATTATAAATAATTATTTATTTATTTAAATTCATTCCATGATTATTATTAGTCATATAGTTAATATATAATTATCATTCACTTGAAAAATAATCTTCTTGAAGATTCTCTTTATCACAACATATGGAAGATTAATTTAAAATTAAAATTATAAAATTAACGAAATTTAACATGGTAAAATGTATTATATATTTTTAAATATAATAATTCATATTATCTTGTATGTTCATCATAATGTTTTTATTATAATGAATCATGAAAAATGAAAAAAAAATAATTAATACGGTTAATGAGAAAATGAGATTATTGGGGGTTAAATAAAACAAATAATGATAAAAATAGACTAAAAATATTTATAAAATATATTATATGGAAATATGTATACCTCATAATTTATAATGATGGATAATGGTCAATTTTGGGTCCTTTTATCATGAGAATAACTTGTGTAAATAAATATCTTTTCAGAAATTACATGTGTGTCACTCACCTCACTTATAAAAGCCACCACCTATCATCTCTTCATTAAAACATAAAATCCAATTGTATCATCCAATAACTACCCAAATTTATTTATTAAAGACATAACCACATCATAAAACCCTTATTTTTATTGTTAATCTATCCTATAAAAGATTTTATTGCTTTGATATGGAGGTTTCCTAAAGAAGTGGTATTATACATAATCTATAATATTTATATTATTTCTTCTCCCAT
Organism: Viscum album; assembly: GCA_963277665.1. NCBI lineage: Eukaryota > Viridiplantae > Streptophyta > Magnoliopsida > Santalales > Viscaceae > Viscum > Viscum album. The sequence goes on from OY728161.1 coordinate 695,346,515, forward strand.
ATACTTAAAATACTTTTAATTTTGATTTATATAATATTAAACTTATTTAAAATATTCAAATATAATATTTTATTTATGTAATAACCGAAATAAATTTTTTATACCGTCAAATGGTATATGAAATCATCTTTCGCATGTAATGAGGACTACAACCTCACAAACTCGTGACATTTGTTTTCCATCATTTCCTCAAACAAATTTTTTAATTATGGATTGTGTAATAACATTAAAACTCTTAAAAATTATATACTAATGTATTTTTAATTTTTCATATATCTTTTTAATTTCTATTCCATGGGTCATATGATTTCGTCAATCGTTTTTATAGGGGATTATGACCTCATGAAGCATTGTGATTTATTTTTCACTAATGCGTTAAATCAAATGAAATAAAGATAAAGTTATTGAATATATTTTTTATTAATGAAATCATAATGATACACCATAAATATTTTTTATTTTTAAAAGTTAATATATCATTTTTTTTTCATGAAATGAAAAATTATAACGTTATTCATGTACGTGGGGACAATCGACTCCACAAAGTGATGCAATTTCTTTTTCAAACTCATATTAAAATAATTATTTATATAATTAGTTTTTTTAATAATATTATCTTTATGATATTTTTTTAATTCTATAACGATAAAATAAAATTATACATATCTTATTTCAATAATGATTATTAAAAATGGAAACATTACTCATATGTAAGTACAACCTATCATTCCTATGATCGTAATGTAGTTAATTTTTTCAGAAAAAAATTTGTGATTTGTTTTAAAATTATAATTTAAAATAAATATGACAATTATTTCATGATTATTTTTCTAGATATGTTTAAATTATATCCAATTTGACAACGGCCATTACACCCATGGATATTTGAAAAGACGAACTGAACATCCTCAAAACACTCGACGTGGACTTAAATAATTAAGTATTCAAATATTTAACAATAACGAGATAAGTTAATTGATTTATTTATATGGTATTAAATATGTAAAATGTTCTAAAAAAATATTTGAAATAATCTTATTATATATGAGATAAATGAAATTATTCTCAATTTTTTACTGAAGGTAATGGTTTTCTCATGATGTTTTTACTTCTATGAGATATATTTCATAGTAACCACTTATTATTATTATATAAGGTATATAAATCCCATGGAAGTATTTTATGTATATTCTCATGAAAAAATATAATAATTTATATATCCATATAGGATATCCTCTTTTAATTGCATTCTTATCTAGCGATTACCAAATCCATATGTGACTTCGTCTCAATTTCCCTTTATTTAGGAATATTTCAATTCAACACACCTATATTAGTTTATTTCAGGTATATGAAACCCAATATGATTTTTATATCATAAAACATATTTTTTCATGCTATTTACAGTTTGATGTGAATTTATTATTTAATGGGATGTATAATTGTAACGATTAATAAAGTGGTAAAGGATTGATGTTTCAATCTCCTTTATTTTAAGGATTTTCTATTTTAATGCTTACTTTTGAATAATTTATATACTCTTAATTTATTTCAAAACACATCTATATTTTCCCTTTGTTATTAATTTTATTATGATTATTTATTTTATATTCTTACCTCACTGATTACATAAACATTGAGAATCTAAATTATAAGTGATATTGTTCTTGAATTCTCAATCAGATCAGGTGTCATTATATTATGTATCAATGTTCTATAACATGTTTTGAAATTTTATTTTTAAAATAAATTCCTTCCTAAATATATTTTCCATGGACTTTGAAATTATTTTTTAGGTTTTCAAGATAAATTTCATAACATTTTCCTAATGAGTCCCTATTGACTCCATTTTACAATTTTTTTTTGAAGATGAATTTGTATTTAAAAAAATACATTTACAACATGAATGAATTTTATCACCACATGGACTTTATTTTCATTAAACTATACTTAAATATTTTAAATGGTACTTCAATATATTGTGAATTTGTATTCTTTAAAAATATTTTTTATAAATGAAAAGTATATTTTCTTCAAAATTATTTTAATGATATTTTAAATGTATTTCCATTCTCCGAAATCAAAAAGCACTTATATTTGTTATGATCCAATCCAGATATTTGGTAATGAATCCATCCACATTTATTATGTATATTGATTAATACTGTTTTTAAAGGATTGTTATGAAACCCCTTTCTTTTCCATGGTTCAATCATGTTTCAAATAGAATATTATGGAATCCATTTATTTGTCATGGGTAAATCATGTTTCAAAAATATTTATATAGATGATTTTTTTTCAATTCGTTAATCGTGATTCAATAAGATTGGTATGGAACCCATTTTATTTTCACCAGATAATAATTTTTCTACAAGATTGCAATGGATCCCTATTCACTTCCTTAATTTAATCGTGTTATAACCGAAATAATGATTTCATTTACTAGTTTCATGATAATATTCATTATCATTGAATTTTTTTATGGTCCATAGACATATTTATATTATGTGTGATCCTACATAGCACTACATGAGCTCAATATATATTATATGATGGGTAATTCCCAACAAATCTCTAATGAATTTGGTAATTATTAAGTTATCAAGATAATTATATTATATGTTGACCATATATTTATTCCAATTAAAAGGGTTATGATTGGTTTCTATGGTGATTATGTCCCAAGATACAAACACATTTTTTTTCTATGCTTACTATGGGTTTATAATGTTTCCTTTGATCCAGATTGATATCGCATGGATCATTATTATTGATTCTTATTACTCTTTCCTTTGTTAAAGACTTATTCCTTATTTCATTATGGCTGATTACATTATATAAGGTTATGATATGTTTTAAGATTTTCTAATGCACTTTTGTTACATCATCATAACCTCATGTAATTTGTATGATTTCTGATTGTATTAAATTTTTTATTATTTATTTACCAGTAACATTAAATCAAGAAAAAATTTATTCTATTTCCTTTTCCATAGGTTATCAATAATAATTATGAAAGAATAATTTCTTGAATAATTTTATATGGATGATGATGACTAATTAATGTAAAATAAGAGAATCAGGGATCAGAAAGATAAATTTTCATTTAAAAATATTTGTAATATATTTTAAGAGTTTTTCCAAATTATCTAAAAATATAGACATTAATTTACATTGGGATTTTATATGATCCAATTTATTCATTTTAGGTATTAGATTTTACATGGTTAATGTTGGGTCACCTTCAACAATATCAAATCCAAAAATTTAATATTTATGTTTTTATCACTAGATCCGTAAGTATGTGTTTAGGAATGTTATTTTAATTATATGGTGATGGTTTAGATAACATTGTATATTATTATTCTTGAATGTTATGTAATATTAAGAGTTTTGTATAACATCATAGGTTTATATGATTAAGTATGATCATAATTTAATAGTATTGGAAACACATTTTGATATTTTATGAAATGATATCTTAAAGATATTAATATAATTTTAGGAGATTTATTTTTGGGTTGATGTATACATATTTATTTGGTTTAACATGAATTATGAATTTAAATTTTGTGAATAAAAAATTTAAGGAATTGATAACAGTTAGGGTTTCTATGGTCATATTAATTACATTAATTATAGTTACATGTGTTTTACTATATAGATAAACCCACGATTTAAAAGTAATTTGGTAACTAAATGATTGATTCCTCTTTAAAATAAGATCTATATATTTGTTGGTCTTGTTATAAGAAAGGTATGATATAAAATATTAGTATAAAATCATAATTAATATTGATATTAATTAGGTTAATTAGGTTATATTATCCTTTATATATTGAATGATTTATTTTGAACATTGGGTATTAAAGATCAATTTTGGAGATTAATTTATTATTCCACCATAATAAGGGTTATTTATTTTTTGAATTTCCATAAATTTTGATACATATTTTCATTTAATTTAATTTCAAAAAATATATGTAATATATTTAATCCATTTTATGGTTATTTTTTCCATTAGAAGTTTATTTTAATTAATTGAGCATGAAAAATTCATCTCGATTACTCATTTTTATAGAAAAATATGAGATTGTTGTGTAAATTGATAAATGTATATAATTTTACTCATCATTTATGTATATTTTCTTATGATCATAGTTTAGATGGTAATGAAATTCTTAAAATCTAGGAAAAGAATCATGAAATAAAATTTTTTCCTATTGGCTTAATTTTTTATGATATTAATGACCTTTTGCCACATGTTTTTGGTTTATGGTTTTGTGGTTGTTAATAGTATCATGACGAATCAATTTTCTATATTCGATGATATCTATCATTATATATCATTATTTAGGTATTTTTAATTTCTACCATGTCCAGGTAATTACTTCCCACCACCATTATCATATTTTTAAATGAATAATGTTTTATTCTCGATAACCTTGGTCTGTTTGTTTCCCTCTTATCAAGAAGATGTTCCATCAACCCTTTTTATTATTTTGATTTATTGAAAATTATTTTTCAAATGCATATAATATAAATATATATATAAATTGAAAATTGTGATTATTATATTTATTAAATTTTAATAGGATGTGACACCCTGATATTTTAGAAAACAACACTATGTTCGATAGCTTATTCGATACGCAACACTGAGCATAAACAACCCAAAAAATATACAACTATTTTAACCCTGCCATTAAATTTTATGGTGTGAATAGTATTAAATATTTTATGATATATTTATATATAAATATATATATGTATATGTATTACTCATTATACATTATATATAAATATTTCATAAATAATCAATCTAATTTTTGTAAAGTAATTTTATAATTAAGAAATATGTTTTCGTAAAGAGTGATTTTTATTGATTTTCCTGAATATTATTTTGAATAATTTTATTAAATTTACTTAAATGTATTTTATAAAAGTAAAATATGTTTTAAAATATGATTATAAATGTTTACTTTTGGTAAATTTTTAAAAAATATTGATTTTTCGATGAATCATGAAAAATACTGATTTTTAAAAAAGGTCATTTATTATAAATAAATTGTGAAAATATTAAAGCCCCATTTTGTTTTGAATATGATTTAAAATTAATTAATTGATATCTATTTATATTTTACTAACTTAATTACATTTTATTGAAAATTATATCAAATTTAATTATAAATTAATTTATGAAGTGTAGAAACATGGTTTTTTTAAATCGTTTTAAATTGAATATTGTTTCTACATACCCATTATTTAATATATCCCACAATGATAGATATTTAAATAAAAATTTATAGATTTTACATTAATAAATAATAAGTTATATTCATACAACGATTATTATTAGGTGTAAAAATATTACAAAATCATTATTCACTTGAAAAAAATAACTTCATGAAAACCATCTTTTTTATAGCATTTGTGGGTTTAGTTTTAAATTAAAATTTCACAAAATTTAAAATTTAATTTCAAAAATTGGATTTATTATTTTAAATACTAATAATTTAACCAATCTAATAATTTCAACAAATTTTTTTAAAATAATGACTAGTTTAAAAAATAAAAAACAGTTACCAATGTTTAGGTTAAAATGATTTTATCGGGGGTTAAACTAAACATATAGGGGTCAAAATGAACAAAAAAACTACTATAAAAACTAATTTATGGCCATATTTTTATTCCAAAACGACTTCTTTTCTATAATGGATAATTTTGGAAACTTATTTTCTTATAGAAAACTTGGGAATGTGATTGTTTTCAAAACATACATGTGTGCCACTTACCTCACTTATAAAATGTCACCCCATATCATATCATGTTCACAAATTAAAATACATTTGGCTCATACAATACCTAAAAAATTATATCTTTACATCACTACACTCATCATAGATACATTATTATGGCCGTAAATCCATCCTAATAAGGATTTTCAGGCATACCTAATATGGTTTCCCAAATAAGAGGTATTATGTCTAATCGATCATCATTATTTTATTTATTCAACCTTTTAATTCATATATTATTAAATATTTCTTTTATAATAATAAAATTATATTTCATATAGTTATTTATTAGTATGTCGATTTTCTACCTAAATCTATCTCATTTCCCATCAATTGGGAAACAAAATCAACATTCTTGTGTGTTGAGGAGTATTTCCTTACGAACTGATGTCATTTGATTTCCATCATCACCTCTCCCAGATTATTGATGTGATTTATTTAATGTATATATATTATATTTGAAACATATTTTCACCTATGGGGTTAGGATTTCATATCTAAAATATTAATATCCCTTCTATGGGAGGATATGATAATGTCACTCGTGTGTACTGTAGACTATCGTTATGCAAAGACACATGAATAATTTTTCAATAATAATTTACATGGAAGGAAATATGGATATTTTTTATTAATATATTTGATATAAATGAAATAATAATGATACCAATCACATATGTACTATTATGAAAATATTGTATATCATTTTTCTTCTTACAATGATGGATAATTACTTCGTTCAAGTCTACCTGCTCTATAGACTCCATGAAGCGATGCGATTATTATTTTCATCAACATATCAAAAAATGATATATATATATATATATATATATATAAGTAAATTTAAAGAAATAATGTGGTATTTATCATTATATGAATATTATTCAATTTAAAAATAATTCATACCTTCTTTACATAATGATACTATAAAATGGAATGGTCATTCATGGGTATATATGAACTACTATGTCCATAATCGTATCATTGTTCCTTTTTAATAATTGTATTTCGTAATTTTTTTAAAATTATAATTTATAAATAAATGTTATTATTATTTCATGATTATTATTTTTAATATGTTGAAATAATGACTACTTTGTCCATGGTAAACACACCAAACTCATTTTTAATCAATGAAGCTAATGTTCTCCCAACACCTGATGTGGAATTAACCGACTAAGTATTCAAATATGTTATAATAAAGAAATAAAACAATTGACTTAAGTATGAGGTGTTAAATCTAAATAAGTTCTTATGAAATCAAATAATTGATATAATATTAATATAGACAAGTAAAATAATGTTCTTGGAATGTTTGGACCTGTGGTAAGGGTTTCCTCATCTCACTTTTACTTCTCTAGGACATATTCCACATTGACCACATATTTTTATTATGAAATTTAAATATTTTTTATAAATGTATTTTATTATTATTTTCATTACAATTATTGGGTTTTTAAAAATATTCATGTCATTCTCTCGTTCCAGGAGGTTTTTTAGATATTACTAAACCTTTAATGTACATCATCTCAATTTCCATTTGTAGGAGATTTTTATAATGTTACGAACTTATATTATTTTATGAGGTTTTTATGCTACCCATTTGGACTTGTTATGTCTTGATAATAATTATCATTATAATATTTAAATTTTTATTTGATGTTAATCATTTATAGTGCTTACAATTGAACTGATTACAAAATTGGAAAAGATTTTTGTCATAATCTCTTTTCTTTTGAGGATTCATTATATTGATGTTTCTTTTTTGTGAAATAATATTATCTTATTTTGTTTAACCAAATATATTTTTTATCAAGAATTTATTTATGTGGTTAGCATGTTTGATTACTATTTCCATTTTTTCTGATTATATAAAACTGAAGAAATTAGTTTATAAGTGATAGAGTTGTATTTTTTTAAGTGGGTTTTAATTTTTTTATAATTTGGATAGTTTCCCCAATAATTTAAAAAAGGGGTCCTAGAATAATGAACCTCATTCCAGATTCCCAAATCAGAGGATGTATCGTGAATGGGGTTTATTTTCCTTTTTGTAGATTCAAAAGAATGAACCCTATTCACACATCCTTTGATATCTCATGAAGGGCATGTAAAAGGGTTTATCCATCCTTCTGACCAAAATATATAAAAATAACCCCCCAAATATCATCAATATAATTCTATTTTTTGTGCAAATAACTATAGAAAATCCTTTTAAATGTTTTTTTTAGATTTTTAGAAGGTAAATTTCTCTTCAAAATATTAATTGATTAATTGCAATTGTCTATTTATTTTTGATTTTTTATTTATTTAATATGGGATTAATTATTGTATGGATGTATAAATTGGTGTTTGTTTGTATGTTTTATTTATGTAATATGAGTTTATGTATTTATGACTATATAAAAAGTCACTTTGGTATAATTTTATATATTAATGATTTAGTGTTTATGGTATGATATAATTCATATCGAATGTTTAACAAATTTAAATATGGTGTTTCTATAATTTAATTTATAGGTAGGGAAATAAATTTTCATTAAAAAATGAATATAATTTTTATTTAAATAGAGAGATGAATAGATTTATATTTATATAAAATGTTTTATTGTTTCAAAAATATAAATATAAATTATAATATTATATAGACTAGATATATAATTTATTAAAAGTATATTAGTTTTATTTAGTATATAAATTTATTAAAAATATATAGAAAATTATTTTTAATAATGGTATAAATGATTCATCATAAAATAATAATAATAATTTTATTAAGTTTAATTTATTACTATTTGAAGTAAGAAAAAATTAAACATAATTAATTAAAAAATTTAAAGTAGAAAAATGAATGTTATATATATATATATTTATATATAATTTTCTTGAATTTTAAAAAATCATAACTTTATATTATTTTAATGCTTTTTATAAATGTTTTACTTATATTACTTGTATTTATTAATTATAAAAAATTTAATTAAATTTTTAATTATATTAAGTATAAATAGTTATACTTTCATTTAATAAAGTATAATATATAATTATGTATATTTTGAAATGAAGTAGAATGATACAACAACATTATATATAGATATGAAATTTTATAAAATTGATAATAACATATATGTTCAGTATTGTAATGGTTATTATGTTAGTGTAAATTATATTAATTTTAAGAAAATTTGTAAAATGTTATTTATATATATATATATACGTACACATTGAAAAGATAAATTTTTGGAAAAAAGGTATAGATATTAAATATATATTTCATCTAGTAATAGGTAATGTAATATAATATATATAACATAATAAGTATACTAAAAAAGGTAAAGAGTGTTGTCTGATGAGTGATATTGTGATGACCGACCAATGCATAATTGAAATTGCATGTCTTTGTGTGTGTGTGGTTATATAATTTGTAATAATTTCATTTTATTTTCCACATTGTTTACCTATGAGTTATCCCTCTCAAAGTATGTAAGGACCATCGTGTCCACTTAAAAAAGGTATAAATTTAATACCACTAGACCCCCTCACATTCAAGTGAGGAAATTTGTAAAAGAAAATCATTCAAAAAGTGGTGATACCAAAGTGGCATTTGACGATAGGTGTTCCAATTGAGGCCTTCGACCAGTGGCGTAGTTGTTTAAAAAGTGACTTTTAGTTGTTGAAATTTTTGAAAATAGTGATTTTAAGAGTCGTTCTCCCATATGATGTGGTTAGTTTATCAGATAACGATAAACTAATGCACAATACATCTCGAGATCAAGTCTTGTGATTTTATTCATAAGAAATTAATATTTATTAGACATTTTATGTTGCGGTATAAAAATATATAACTTTTTATCAAATTTGGTTTTGTAATAATATCACCGTCAATATTCCTTAATAGTGATAAAACAAACTATAGAAAAATTCTAATTATCAAGTCAATTATTTAACCATGAAAATTTTAAATAATTTATAATTGTCATGTAGTGAATATTAGTATTTAAATTATTTTTTTCTAGGTAATCATGTCTGTGAAAATATATTGCAATGGTGGGGTATTCTATACCATACTGGGGTTCAGCTATTGTTTTCCACCTTAAATAGTGGAATATCTTCATGGTTGTCTAACAATGGATGATGTTCTCAATAAAATTCCTAGCTGGTTAAAACCGAGGGATGATATATCAGTTACATCAATAATGTATCGACATCTTCAATAACCTAAACATTTATGGAACACATAGTACCCTCTACTCTCTAATGAGGATAGGATGGTTGCGTCTTTGTTATTCAGGAAAAATTGTAGTAATGGACTGATTGAATTGTATGGGGGTGATTTGTAATATTAATATGGTGTAACCAACCACTACAGAACCATGTTTGGTGAGCTCTATAGATGTTGGTCATTCACAATAATCTTATTCATTAACTCATCATATAGCCTAGATAATATAACCGAATTATGATGTAGAATAACAGAATTTGAAAGGAAATGTAGGGGGAATCACTCTGTGTACTACTGATATAGTGAATGAATGTTTATTAGAGGATTAAGTATCTACTCATGAATTTGGAGATGGTGTGGGTGAGGGTTATGTGTTCAATTAACCATGTGAGGTTGCTATATGATACATGTATCCATGGAAGGGTGGTGTAGGAAATGAACCATTTGATGTTCTTATAAGATACATGCATTCAAGACATCTACCAGTTAATGGTAAGAATACTTTTGAATTGATTTTTTTAGTCATAGGAATATCATGTGAACAACATATTGATTGAGATTTTATTACAATGTATTCTAAATTCCCTAGACTTATAGGGAATATATCTGAATCAAATGATAACGACTTATATGTTAGGAGAAATTTTTAATGTAAATTTTCCATGATAAATGAGATAAAATAATACCATATAGAAAAAATTTACATTTGTGGTTAAATAGCTGATGAAGAAAAAATATCTCATTTGGTTTGAAAACAAATATCCTAGAATATAAATTATGATAAAGGGTAATATATAATAAATATTTTACATGTTGAGAGATAACTAAATTAATTGGTCTACACACATGTATACATATATGCTTGTCACAGTATCACCCTTCACCTGATGGATACTTTTTATAAAATGTTATTATTGTGATGATATAAAAATATTACGAAGTTCCCATTTCCCTTGTTCTAGAAATAATTCAACAGTTTATTAACTATAATATATCCTACAACAAATATTTGAATGAAAAACGAAATGCAATAGTAAATGTGTAGGGTGAATGGGATAAATCTTTTTCAATTTTCAAAAACTTTTAGAATTATTGTCTCTCAACAATCAGATTATTCTTCATTTTGATATTATTGATTATGTGTCCCCCAATCATTGAGTGGATCGATCAAAGGTGAATTTCAATAGGATTTTCTAGGCATTCAGGCCATGTATCACTTCTTTTCAGTATTATAAAAAATACATTCTGGTCAATGGCACTTTCCAATATGGAATCTGTACTAGAGTTCTAAACATTTATTTTATATAGGATGGTAATAAATCTCCTCTACCACTTGGATTCTCTACAGTTGAAAATGATAATTTTGAATCCCATAGATAGTTTTTGGCATCTCTATGCATTAATGTCACCCAAAACTATGGAGTGTATCTGATATTTGATTATCCTAAAGCGATTATAGTGGCTATAAAGAGTTATAGGTGTTCATGGATAGAGTCTAATTCCTATCATTGACATTTTATTAGAAAAATTTCAATTACTTCACAAAATCATTTTATAGATTTGTTAATAAAGAAATTTAACCTTAAGCTGGGAATATTTTTATAAACTTACTTTTTAAAATAAAATTTAAAATCATTTTAAATATATTATTCTCTTATAGTTTTATCATTTGATCCCCAATAAGAAAGGTTTTATCGATGTCTTGAATAGATTTGATGTGATAACGATTATTTTTTTGAATATATAATGCACATTTCAATAGAAAATGGTTATTATCATATGATGGTGGTTGTAGATATGTCCATATGACCACTAATATAGTGGAGTGCATAAATTTGGTTCTCAAGTGTGTGTGTGATCTCCCGATCATTGGGTTATTGAAGGAGACATTATATTTATGTGAGCACCACATTTTTTACTGTTCCCAAATAGGCTATTAGATGATGGATATTGAAATTTTTTTTACACTTCATTTTGATTATGATATTGATCAGATACTACATTAAGATTAAAGATCGAGTGTTCTATCATTTTATAGTGAAAAGAGGGGCCTTCAGGTATGCGAGTTCTATGACCAGGATACAATAACGAATATATGATTTCTTATGGTCTTGTTGTATAACATGTTTTTTGATTGAGGAATCTTTTAGGCAATGTGATATCTTAATGCATATGTTGTTTCAGCTTATGCTTGAGTTAATATATCATGGCCTCCTTATGTTGACCTTGTGTAACACATGATCATTTTGGTTAACTGTTATAGTGCATCATGGATACCTATTGGTGTCTCTAATTCTATCCAATTTCATACTGATCAGCCGACTATTGTCCCTAGTGTTTCTACGTTTCATTAGTTGGTTTTGTTCTCTTTTATTCTTCTTAAAATTTTGTTCATTTTTTAAATTATTTTCTAAACACAATTGGATTTCACCCATAATGAAGGTGAAATTATACTCAAATCATAAATGAAATGGATTAGCCTAGACAACGAGGATGGGGACTATGATGTAGAATTTTTCACATGGAAGTACATACTCATAAGATATTTCCCCATGTGGAAGGAGAGATATCCACTTCCCATCCATTATGATCCAGTATGTGTATTCTATCATGAATGTGTATTTTTTTATTTCTTTATGCATGTTTCAGTAATGTATCATTTTATTTATGTCTTTTTCCATTTCGGACATGTTTCAATTTTGGAATGTTTAATTTCTGGATTCTATCATAAATCGTTTTGTGATACTACAACATTTAAAAAAATATACATTAAACAAAAATGAATATATCATTCATCCACATGTTTAATATGGGTTTCTCATCACCACTTTTCTATATAAAAATTTACAATAAATTAAGATTCATTAGAGATCTGTAAAACACAATATTCATAAACTAAACCAACATTACCACCCACATATATATTTCTATCAAAATTTACATGTATTTTTTTGAAAAAGTATAAAAATTTTATTGAATTCACTATAAAAATGTAACAATTACATCATTTTTGTAGATGGTAGATAATCCATTACTCACATCCAATGATACTCATATTTCATGAATTTTTTAGAGGGATTTTTGGTTCCTCCATTGAGTGTATGTAGATCTCATCATTTCCATCATGTTGCACCACCACCCGCTATCATCCCCCCATATTGATCGTGTTGGGTTCTATGATATATAGATGTGTTACTTTACCTTTTTCAACCATTATATAATTAATTATCACTTAGAGAGATGGATTCTAGAGTCACATTTTTTCATTTTATAGTGGGGTGACTATTACTCTGTAGGATGTGTCCATTATGTTTGGCCTTCCCATCGACTTTGTGTCCATGGCAGGCCGAGACGATGAAATTTGGTTTCATATTGTTCATAGATTTTTTTGAATAGAGGACCACAATGAATGTAGGTCCATCTTAGGTGGATGATTATGCATACCTTGGTTAGACCATCCCTTCACACATCTATAAGAGGATGTTTATGATATTATTGTGATGTAATTTGCACGTGAATATTTTTTGAGGCTGATTAGTGCCATGAATTTTTTTACGACTCCACTAAATTGGTATATCTAATGTATTTACCTTTATTGAAGGATTGGGACCAGGAAGTCTAGTATAACTGGGGATATCCTCATCTTGTACATACATATAGGGAGTTTTGAATTGTATATCATATCGATAAGATGCAGATAATCAGATGTGTTATTCTACTACATAAGTTCGTATGAGAGCACATCGCTAGTTTACCTCAACATTCATCTACTTCATTTCCTGTAAATATTGTATTAGAGGATATACATATAAAATAGTGTTTTCTTCATTCCATTTAATGTAAAACATAACTGTACAACATTATATTATCAAAATGTATGAATAAAAATGTTATTTAGAGGTGGATTCAGGAACATCTACATTCAGATAATTCCACACATGATGTCCATACCTACAAACTTATGTTGGAAAGCCTTCAACCAGATGATGTAAGTGATTATTATTTATATTGTAAGATATTTATTATTTATTATACATTTCATCATTTATTAATTATTTAGTCATATTTTATTTTGAATAACATGGATTCTATATAATGACGATATCATTCAGAGTATTACATAGTATTGTATATTGTTTCATGATACCGGCTACTGCATGGTTATATTGATTAATTTTCATATTGTCCAGTGGAATTTGACTGATACAGTTATGAGCAAGTTCAGATTCTATTAGCTTTTTCCTGATTCTCCCAATCAGTTACCTTTACTGAATTCTCTGGTGTTTTTAGGGAAGAGATACATTAACTAAAGGAGATATAATGACAGGTGTATTGATCTATGGGATAGATGACATGAGTCTATGTTATGAGGTTCAGACACATTAAGTTTTCATTTATTGGATCAACAGAATATTTTCTGGGTACTACAGTTCCACAATCATATTTTGAACATGACCTGGATATCGATTTCATCAGCTGTAATCATTCGTCCTTCCAATGATTATTTTTATATTAAAATTACTTATCAATTGAATTTATTTTTGTATGATGCATGTTTCACTCATATATTTCACATATCCCATTAAGTAGAAGGAGTCAAATTAAACAATACATATTTTAAAACTATTGTGACAAAGTTTATTCCTTCGAGGATTGAGATTTATCATTTATTTTTCTTTGATACACCACATTATGTCGAGGCTTATAAGTCTAATATCGATGTACCAGTGGGTGATTCCCCTATTTTGGATGTTGATGTTCTATAAGAGGAGAAATTTCATTAAGATCTGGTATATACTCCTCCATTTTCTCATCCACAAGCATAGGTAGATAGAGATGTGGAATTTTTTGAGCTGGATTCATTATTACACCCGACTATGAAGATATCCTCGGTACAATGGCCTTATTATTCATTTATTGGAGATTGTTCCTATTAGCATCCACTATCCTTAGAGGAAGGACATGGTACATGGGATGAGACATTACATACACAACCTATCACATAGAAAAATTCATATGTGGTTATCGATGACGATATACTAGAGAAGCGTAATCTAGAGCAGAGATGTAGAGAGACACAGTGTGTAAACCTACTATATATTCCTAGCTATGGGATAGAAGATAATTCAAGAAACATTCCTAGAGTATATGAATATTAGATTTATAAAAAATTTATTATAATCCTTATAGTTTTTATTTAATGATTTATGTTCATTTTTTCAATATGTTCCTTACTGTTATCAAATTCTCTACCAAAACCAATAATTACTAATATCAATTTATATTAATACTTTGAATTATTTTGAATATATTTACAAAAAATAATATTATTAAAATTATTAATAATTATTAATATTATTATTTATTTGTAATTAAAAAAACCCTTAATGAAAAGATCTATGAACATGAAAAATATTATTGATATCAATGATTTGAAATTGGATGTAAAATCCTAGAAGATCATGAAATATGGATCATTGTTAAAATAATTATGTTGCGCAAAGAATAAATTGAATGATTAATGTATACTTGTGAAGAGTAAGTGATTATGATTCAAGATAAAAAACCAAAATATGAGATATATGGAATTATATGATCATTTGGAAAAATTTGACAAGATACATATTCAGAATTTATATAAGAATGATAAATTATATACTTGTACAGAATCTTTAATAAAGTATTTTATGGTTTAAATTCCTCAATTATGTGATTAAATTACTGAAATTATGAAAAATATTGATTTGATATTCTCCCAGAATAGGAAACAATTATTTATAGGGTTAAGATTACATCATCTATAAAAGCTAATAAGGAAGATATTATCCTCCAAAAATCTAAATGAAATGTGAAGATATCCCTTATACACCAATATAAATCAGAAGACATGATTATATTTGAAATCATGAATACTAAAATAATTAACCAAAATTATTGAGAAAAAACTCAACCACCTCATACACATTAAAAATTATGGATGATCCACCATATTTCATTTATTGTTATTTATTTTATCTATTCTTATAAAGCATGGAATTGATGACTAACCATGTTTTAAGGGATATGACAAGAGAAGTAGTGAGTGATATTATTTCATGATCATTAATATAAATAATGTTTCATCCTTTAATGTTTCATCAATTTGTTTTCAAATACTACTATGAAAGAGGTTCATCATTATTTAATTTTTCTAATGTTTTAGAATATCCAAGACAATACGTATAATGAATATATCATCACGGTTTGATCATATTTTTGGTCTCTTGAATAATAAGTATTGATGAAGATAATCATTGGTGAAGTTATAAATTTTTTCAAAATTGTAAAGTTATATGTAAAAAATGAATTCTCTTGTATTCTCCAAAGTTAAGTCATCTAAGAAGATATTTGAAGCTAAATGCTAGGTTATATACAATGAAAAATGATAGTACAGAAGAAACTAGGAAAAAATGTAATATACTAATTTTTATAAGGACAATACAAAACCAATTGTGATAAATTATTAATATATTCAGTTGGAAAAAATTATTTATCATGGAAGTAAGTTACTAATATGTTAAAGTCTATGCATAATAGAAAAATCCCAGTAAAAACTTCTGAAATATTCAATAGTATATTTTTGGAGTTAGACAATGAGTTTGGGATAGATTATTGAGGCCCACAATTGGTAGGTGAAGATGGAATAAAAATATTAATTATATTATTTTAAGCACACAAAATTTTTTAAAAATAAATAAATAATTCAAAAATAATGCATCTTATTAGAAATCGAGGACTCTATGAAGTCTCAAAAATGGTTTTTAACCATGGAGGATTATAAAATTCGATGTCTTTAGACGCTTAGATGCCTCACTCATTAGATAAAGTCTTTAAATAATATTTAATATATTATTTTATTTAATATAAATAAATATTTCCCAAATGTTGTGTCATATGAGAAATCTGATTAGATAAATTGTTTTTAGACTCAATGTTTACCTTAGGCAGGGTATAACATTTGTATGTGTCAGATGTTTGGATGTCATTCTCTCAAAAATAACCATTTTTATATTTAATGTAAATTTATTCTATTTTTGATTATTAAATAATTAATATCACACATATGGTGAATCATATGATTAATATAATACAACAGTTAGGTCTGGAATGGTAGTTTATCTATAAGGAGGGTATAAATTTTATGTGCAACGGGTGTTTGGGAACATTGTGTGCAATAAAACACTTTTTATTTTTAATTTATTATTTATTCCATTTAATAAGTATTAAATAATTGATATCTATTAAACGATGCATAATTTTAGAAATCTGTGACCACCGTTAGCTCCAAAATGGAGGGTTTACCCTAGACGATGCATAATATCTATACAAAATGGGTGTCATGTGTTATTTAATATTTGTGTCAAACAATTAATTTTATTTAACTATTTAAAAGGAATTTCACATATGTGTATCATTAGGCTATAAACTCCATTATTTCCCATTTTTTTCAAACCTTCTATTTACACGATTTTGAGCAATTTAAAATTTTAAAGGTCATTAATTGATGAATTTAGACACTCTTCCATTATATTTATAATGAATCAGGGATTAAAAAGTTATTCTAAATTTATGGTTTTTAATGACAGTTTTTATTGAAATAAAAATGTGGTAAATTATTGGAGATAATTGATAATATAAATCATAATTGTTGTTATTAAAATTATTAATAATTATGATATATAATATTTTAATGTTTTTTTATTGTTATTAATTTTTATAATAATAATAAACTTTTGTTAATAATAACAATAATAAAAATAATGTTGGGTTATTATTATTATTTATGATATTAATAAAATTAACAGTTTATAAATAAAATGGGGATGAAGAGTTTCCTGGAGAAAGAATTCACTTATGACAAACATGAAAGGGCGCCACCTCCTTCATGACATCCGGGAGATTTGGGGATCTAAAATCACATTAAAATGATAATATCGTAATAAATGGAAACTGTTAAAATTATATAAATTAATATGGAAATGGGTGTAGTGCACATTGAGATCCCATTGTGTCTTGGATAATGTTTTAATATACATATATATATATATATAATATAAAATTATTTTTTTTGCGGTTGTTGATGTCAAAATATCATTTTCATTATAACCGATATATAAGGTGTTGGATTGGTGAACCATTAGAGGCATCATGAATCTAAAAATCAAGAAGTTATTTCAATTCTACTGTTGAATATTTAATTCAGTCTCATGGTACAGGTCCACAAAATGGAGAATATGATAATGGGATGGAATATGGAATTCATAGAATAAAGTAATAAACATGTATTTCAATTGATAAATGTTACTAAATTGATTGATTAAAAAGAATTTTGAATTATTTTAGGGGCCATGAAAATAAAATGGTTAGAAATAAAATTATTTTTCATGAAAATAACCTCTTTATAACATTCTCTCTATCTATCTCTCTTATTCTATTTTATTCCTCAAAATTTCCCTCCTAAACATGTTTTTCAATATTTATCAGAATGATGTGATTTTAGATCTGTTGGATTCGTATTGACGAGCATAGATTTATTCCAAATGTTATTTTTGATGTAATTGAGGTATCTTTCTCATATTTAATTAAATATTTTTTAATTATCAAAAATAATTATAATTCAAAATAATATTGAAGCAGGGTTGGTTCAAACAATATTTGGCTTGTGATCGCCTTTAGGATAGGTTTATGAATGGTTTGGGTGATTAAAAAAATTATAATCATCAACATCCACTTGGAGAACCTTGAGGTAGGAGGATCATTTCCAATTTGGACCACATATTTATGTATATGAAGTTATCATGATGTTATGTCTCTGTTGGAAAAAAACATGTTTGTGGTGAATTTTATGTGGTTGTGTGAGTAGCCATATGTGTACTTGTTTGTATGTGATTTTTTGAAATTTTATCTTAGTGGGATATATCATTTAATACTATGAAACATTTTTCCCTATGTTTCATATCATATGGAATTGAAGTATAGGTACCAAGATACTGAGTTAGAGCCTCGAAGATATGTGTATGAGGTTACCCAACCCCACATTGTCTTAACATACTCAAAGGATGATCTAGATATCCTTATATAGGGGAAAGAATATTTTCTAGCTGGAGGATACTAAAATACACAATTTGAGCCTTGATGGTGGGAATTATGAAGTCTAGTGGTAGTTTACCCATTCAGATATAGTCCTAACAACATAATGGTGGATGTGGCTACGCCTATATAGGGGAATTCGTAGCATCTTGTTGGCAGATATGGGTCATGGCTTCCAATGAACGTGGTTCATGGGTGAATAAAATGATAAGCAGACTAGAGAGAGACCCTAAAAAATGTAAAAAGTTCCAATAAAAACCACTAAAAGGGTGGGATGAGCTATGTGTCCTTGATAGAGGTACATATGTTCATGGATTTTACACTAGAAATGAGATTATGTATGTGGGGTTGGGATTCATGGCAGCTTGGTTAGAACAAAATTACCCGAAACATGTATCTTTACTTAGAATTTACTTCTATCATCATATAAACTATTATATATATTTTTTGAACATATGGTAAGGATTAATTGGAGGTATCCTAATGATTCATGTACTCACACACTACTCTGGCATTTCAGTGCGCTTGTAGATTTTCGGAAAAGAGTTTCGGTGAAGGGTAAGGGACCTATGGCAGACAGTTGATCAATGGAGGATAGATTTGGATTGAACCAGTACATACATTAGATTATCCTTAAAATATTTTCTTATTTAATTTTATTTTATATTTTTCTATTGCATTATACTATGGATAGACATACATCTTTTTGAGCTCTTACATGTATGTCATTATTTTGTTTCCTCATTTACATTGATCATTGATTATTTTGATTATCCATCATTATCCATCAAATGAAATGATACAAAGGGTATAGTTTCCCCAAGGATTCACTTGAGACCCTCACTACTGGTCGGTAACCTCTTGCATATAAGGAGGCGTGAAAGTGGTCATGTATCATTCTAGCTCAGTCCTGGTGGTTCGTTTCGGGATGTTACAAAATTGTATTAGAGGATTAGGACCCAATAACATGTTTCTACTCTTATGTTCGGATGGAATGTGTAAGAAAGGAGTTAGGAAACTGGGACTCGATTAGAGGAACTATGAAAGTCTCTAGTCAACAGTGAATAGTTGACCTCTGGGTTTCCATAATTTGGGGGATTTATGTTCTATTGTTACTATTGATTAACCATGGGAAACACACTTGATGTTGTATGTGATTTATGATATTTCACATATGTTCATGCATCATGATTGGGATCATAGGCTCAAATTCCATATATATACCAAATGTTGTGATGTATAGTTGTTAATTAAAGAAATTAATTGATTTATTCTATCTTTTTAGGATAGTTTTTCTGTATTCTATATTGGTGATTCCATGTTGTGTGATATATCCTTTTGGGAATTAATTAGTTGAACAGATCATGTAGTTGTTTTTGTATAAATATAATATAGTTGTAACTAATGAGCAGGGACAGAAACCTTGGTTAGTACATTGAGGGGTATACCTTGGGTTAAGGGTAGACTCATAGGAAAACATCCTTTGACTCCATAGATTGTTATGTCTTGTTGTAATATTAGATATTCTTTTGTTATATAGATGTTGCCTCAGAGACATTTGATGGAACCACCAGCTAAGGTAACCTAAGATTCTCTCATTCCACAACATGTGGTACATGGGATATATCCTAGTATGATAATGTTCCACCATAGATTATCTCTGCCGCATAGCCTACTCTATCAGAACTTTTTCATTCAGTTCCTATCTGGGGTTGGTCTATTCGGAGGACTATGACCAAACATTCTAGAGATTTATTGCTAAATTATTTTGGGATATTCCAGAGTATTCTAGGCCCAATGTATGTAGTGGATTGGCTAGACTATAACGAGAGCATTTTTGAGCTTGTCTGGACCCCTGAGGAAGGGAGTGTAATTCTAGAAATCTTTATGTTCCAATGACCCCCCCATGAGATGGTTGGATGAAATGAATCATGTGTGCATATGCAAAGGTCTTAAATGGATGACCATCAAGGATTTTTTTCTAGAATAGTAGTTTCATTAAATTATATAGTGTGATTGTCTCTTGGATTTCATTGAATTACAACAAGGTTATATTACTATATCTTCTTACTCTACACATCTTACGAAGCTTCTTTGTTATGCTATGTTTCTATCTAGGAATGAGGAATTGATATCTCAGATGTGTTTGATACATCTACGACCATCACTCATACATATGTTTTGGGGCGTTGACATAATGAAAAGCTCTTTGGTGCTTCATATGGTCATGGCGTATAAGAAGGTGGTAGAGGAGGATTAGGCACAAGGCATACTTCTGACTCATAAGGGTAAACTGACTAATTTATCCATTACTACTATTGGTGTCCCATAATATATTAGGAAATTAATGTTAGATCACAAGTAGAAAAGTGATAGACAAACATGTTAGAATAGAACTTTTTTAGACATGTTAAATAATTTGGTGCTACAAGGGAGTTATAGAGGCACTTTATAGAAGCCCATATTGGACTGCCACCTATGTGGAAGGGCTAGACATCATCAAAATTTTCTCTCAATGGTTTTCCATATGAGTTTTAAGAGGTTAGGACTAGCTTGGATGGGAAAATATGTAGAAGATACAGACTCCCTTAATGACGAAGACTCGATAATGTCACGAATATGATCATGGAGTTGACTCAATCCATGTCTATGATATGGATCTAGCACCAACATATAGTGATAAAGAATTTGTTCCTGCACGTGGTATAGAGTAGATAATGTCATTGATCATCTACATTGATTTAACTCTGTTTTTTTGTTATATCTTCGAGCCATGTATTGACATTACATAACGAAATAGTGATGTTTCCCTAACATAACTTCCAGAAAATGTCATTCAATGAGGACATATAACCCTAGTATATGAGAAAGTGATAGGCAGTTCATCTATTAGTGAGTGATTGATGATAGAATCACTCAGTCGATAGGGGATGTAAAGTGTCATCTGATCCTCCCCTCTTGATACCGATGAGTGAATGATGTGTTTCTCATTTCTCGCTATCATAGGTACATGACCGATCCTATGCATATTAAATATTTCTAGGAAGTTGAGTTGGGACCTGTTGAATTTTATTATGACTTTCCTGTGTGGATTATAATTCGGTGTGAGAAACAATTCTAGGGAAAATGATACTACTAGTCATGTATTAGTGGATAGATCTAGGAAGAGATGTGAAAATGTGATTTTGAGGATCGATCGTAGTGGATTGATTTGACTATTATGGGTAAGAGAATCATCTCAAGGGTGAGAATATGAATGAGGGGGAGAATTGTAACATACCGATTTTAACAATGATAATAAAAACCCTACTGTGATAAATTATTAATACCTTATATGGAAAAAATTAATTATCACTGAAAAAACATAAAAATGTGTTAATGGCTACATATAAGAGAAAAATCCCAGTTAAATCTATGAAATATTCAATGTAATATTTTTGTAGTCATACTAAATCAGTGCAAGATTCTGAGGATCAAAAATCCTCAATGAAGGAGGAATAAAAATATTAAATATAATATTTTAAGCAAAACTAATTTATCACAAATAATTGAATATTTTAAAAATGGTGCATCGTGTGAGAAATCAGAGACCATCGATAGGTCAGAACAATGGTGTTTACCTAAGGATGAGTATATCATTCCAAGGAGTCAGATGTTTGGATGCCTCACTCGTGTGACAATTTTTTTTAAATAATATTTAATATATTATTTGACTGAAACTAATTAAATATCACTAAAAGTGTGCATTATATGGGAAATATGATCCACTGATAAGTCTGGAACATGGTTTTTACCATTGTCATGGTATAACAATTGTATGCATCATCCATTTGGATGTTCCACTCATGAAAATAACCATTTTTTTATTTAATTTATCTTGAATACATTTTTTCCAATTAATTAACTAATATCTCACAAATGGTGAATTTTATGACAAATTTGAGACCATAGTTAGGTTCGAAATTGTCGGTTTATCTTCTGTGGGGTATAACTTTTATGGGGGTCGAGTTCCAGGAAAAATCACCGACAATAAAAAAATTATTTTTAATTAATTATTTAATTGAATTTTTAAATAATAAATAAAAAATATCTATCAATCGAGTCACCGTTTGAGATTTTGAAACCACTGTTCGGTTTAGAACTAGAGGGTTTACCATAGATAGAGCATAACTTCTTTCCAAAATGGAAGTTAGATGTTATTTATTTTTTCTCCTAAATAATTAATTTTATTTAATTATTTTAAATGTATTTCAATCAACTATAACCTTATGCTACCAACTCCATTACATCCCACCAAATGTTATCCAAACCATCAATCTAAACCATTTTACAAATTTAGACACTCCCCCATTGAATTTATTAATAAATGAATTTAAACTTTAAATTTATTAATAAATTTAAACTTTATTAATAAATGAATTTAGACACTACCCCATTGACTTTTCATTGAATAATTTATTATACATCATTTTAAATTTATGGTATTTATGGATTATTTTTTTGAAATGTAAATTCTAAAAAGGATTACTGATAACTAATAATAAATATAATAATTTTTTTTTCATTGTGATTAATATTAATTATGAAATATAATATTTTAATATTGTTTTTTTATAATAATAATAATTTTTTTATTCTTATTATTTATAATATTGATAACATTAGGAGTTATTAAATTAAATGGCGATGAAGATATTCCTAGAGATAGATTGAGCACAATCTAATCCTGAGGGGGAGCCACCTCCTTCATGAATGCCTAGATATGTGGTGATTTAATATCCCTTTTATTTGATAATATCATTATAAATGACAAATAATAATATTAAAAAAACAGAAGATTGATGAAGCGCACAATGAGAGACCATTATCACATGGATAGTGTTTAAAAATTGAATATTAATAATAATAATAATAATAATAAATTATTGATTTTGTTTTTTTTGGTTTTAATCATCTCATAAATGATGTTACTTCATAATATAGTGTCAAATTTATACACCTTTAGTGCCAACATGGCTGAAAAATTATGTTCGTGATTTCGTAGTTAGTGTTGAATATTTAAGTTTTTTATGGCACATGTCCTGAAAACACAGTATATGATGATAGGATGTCACATGGAATTAATAAGAGAAAATAATAAATATGTGGTTCAATTAATAAATGTTACTAAATTGATTTATTAA
Source organism: Viscum album (assembly GCA_963277665.1). Classification (NCBI taxonomy): domain Eukaryota; kingdom Viridiplantae; phylum Streptophyta; class Magnoliopsida; order Santalales; family Viscaceae; genus Viscum; species Viscum album. The sequence continues at coordinate 695,370,844 of OY728161.1, forward strand.
AAATTATTATAAATTGCATATGGGGATGTGCGCATGGCATGGGTATGAATCCCATTATTAATCATGCATATCCCCTCTCTCTTACTCTATCTCTATCTACTACTCTATTTTATTCTATAAATATATATCTTTTTGACATATTCTTTGATATTGATCGGATTGATGCACCATCAGTTCCATTGAATTCGTCTCAAGGATAGGAAATTTAGGAATAAGATTGATTTTTTATGGTAGTGACATATATTTTTTTAGATTTAACAAAATATATTTTAACTATAATAGATAGTGATAATTCTGAATAATGTTGATGTGGGGATGGTTCCTGGATTTTTTTTCAAGTGATCATCATCTGGATTGGTGTGAGTGTGTTTCAGGTGACAACAACCATTGTAAACCTTCACGTCAACCAGGAAAACCATAAGGTAGGAGGTTCATCCCCATTTTGGGCCATATATATATATATGATGTTATCATAATTGGATGTTTTTGTTAGACTAACCAATTCGTGGGATGAATTGCATGTGGGTGTGTAGTAAATTTGGAAGTACTTATTTTTATATGTTTATTCTTACATTGATATTTGTGTGACTTTTCATTCCTTTATACGACACATTTGGTTAGTGTGTTGCGCAGCTTCTATAATTGTGTAGTAGGTTCTACGAGACTCAAGTGGAGCCTTTAGGTTGGGTGTATGTTGTTACCCAACCTGACATGGTCCTAACACCCTTAAAGGTGGGTTGGGCTACAGTTGTAGAGAGGAAAGCATAGTGGATATCTGGTGGATAATAATATATATAGGTGGATTCTTGAGGGTGGGAGTTATGAAACAGTGGTTCGATACCCATTTTGAAACTATCCTTGCTTCCCTCATAGAGGATGTGGCTACCCCTATTGAGTGGAAAGCATAGTGGATTGTAAGAAAAATATTGGTCATTGATTCTAACGAACATGGTTCGTGGGTGAATAAATGGATAATAGAACCAATGATAGATGTGAAATAAATTATGGTGTTCTTGTAACCACCACTGGATGGGAGGGATGAGATCTATAACCTTGATAGAGTTATTCATGATCTTGATTTTATTTTTGGAAATGAGCCCAAGTAGATGGGGCCTGGACTCAATGCAAATTGGTCAGTTCATGATGACTTGGAACATGTATGTTTACTAAGAATTCACTTATGTCCTGATATACACGGTTTTATAAAATTTTTGCAATTACGGAAGGGATACATTAGTAGTTTCCTACCGATTCATGTAATCAAACCCTACATGGGAATTTAAATTCACTTATTGATTTTGTGATCAGAGATCTAGAGAAGGGAAAGGGCCCTATGGATGACAGTTGAGAGGTGGATGATGGAGCTGGAGTGGACCAAGACAGACACCATAGCACCCTAAAGATATATTTTTATTTACATTAGTATTGTATTTTTCAAATTATTTATTCTATGGATAGAATTACTACTTTGGGATTTCTTATATGTATGTCATTATACTTCTCCACATATACTCTAATTGTTTTTTTATTTTTTATATTTATTACTATCAATCTTATGAAATGATAGAAATGGTATATCCTCCCCAATGTTTCACTTCAGACCCTCACTACTGGTTGACATACTCTTTCATAGGGGGAGGCGAGCATAAGGTCATGTAGTTTTATGGATCAGACTTGGTGGTTTGGGTTGGGATATTAAAAAATGTTATTAGAGGATCATGACCTATTAACCTTTTTCTTCTCTTATGTTGGGTTGGGATAGGTTATACATGAGATAGAAAATTGGGACAAGGGTAGGGGAAATATGGCAGTGTCTGGCCAATACTAAATAGTGGACATTCAAGTAACCCTAAAGTAAGAATTTATTTATCTTTGTTAATATTGATTAACCATGGGGGGAAAATATTTTATTGTATGTGACTTATTAGATTTCATATATTTTCATGTATAATGACTAGTAACATAGGTTCAAATTCCATATATATACCGATTTATCATCTTTATTGTAGTTTATTAATTAAATTCCTTGATAATTTAATCTGTTCAGGACATTTTCTCTTTATGATATATTTGTTTTTCGAGGTTTTGTGATATATCATTTTGAAATTAATTAGTTAAACATATAATGATGTTGTGTTTTTATATATATGTTGGTTGTGACTAATGTGCATGGAAGAAAACATGGGTTAGTTCTAGGAGGGGTACACCTTGGCTTAAGGGTAGAGTCCTAGGAAAACATTATTTGATGTGAAGAAAGTTAGGACATGTTTTGAACTTAATTATCGTTTTTTACAATGGTATTTCCTAAAAGAAATTTGATTGAACCACATATTTTCAATGCCTAGGATGCTCTCATTCCACCACAGGTAGTATTCAAGGATATACAGTAGCATGATCATGTATAATCATAGGTAAACCAAGCCATAGCACCTTCTCAATCAGGACATTTTCATTTAGTTCCTTTATTGGTTAGGGATATTTAGAGGACTATAACCAACCATGATTAGGATTTCCAACTTCATCGTCCTACGAAATTCTATGGTATTGGTGTCCCACCTGATGCAGAGGACTGGCTAGACTATATCGAGATCATTTCTGATCTAGTTTATACCCTTAAGGAAGCGAGAGAAATTCTGAATTCCATTATGTTCCAAGGACCCTCTTTAAGATGGTGGGATATTTTAAATCATGTTTGGAGACAATAAGGTCTTTCATGGATGACCTTTAAGGGGTTTTTTCTAGAATTTTTTTCCTTAACACAATGAACATGGACCGTGGCTAGGAGTTCTTGGAATTATGACTAGTTTCTTAAACTCCCCCCTTACTCATCAAATTTTAAGGATTTTCATCACTTTTCTATATTTTTATCTAGGAATTATGAATAAAAAAAATAGACATTCGATATAGGTCAACAACCAGAGCTCCGACAGATGGATAGGGGATTTGACCTAATGACATAATCTTACGGGATTCCCAAGGCCCTACCCTTATAAAAGCGACTAGAAGAGAATAAGTTATTAGGTTTACCTCCCACTCACAATGGGATATTGACTACGTTTTCCCTTTCTATTATAGGAGTCTAATCTGATAGTAGGAAGAGATAAGAAGATCATGAGAAGCAGAGCAATAGAAAATCGAGTCAGAATATAACTTCTTTAGATAGGTGCTGCAATTTTTGGGTAAGATAGAATTATAGAAGTAATTATAAGAATCCAATATTGTACTTACAACTATGTTGAAGGGATATCAATCTTAGACATTTTTTCTCAATGGTTTCCCAAAGAAGTTTTAGGAGGTCAGAATAGACTGGGTGTGGAGAAACCCGAGAGAGAATACAGACTCCTTGGATGACGACCAATCAGGATTGTTAGAAATATGATCATGGAGTCGAGGAAAACCATGTCTGTTATATGGATCTAGCACTAGTATACAGTGATAAAAAACATGGTACTTTATGAGGTATAGACTAGAGAACATATTTTATCTTCTACTATATTTTAATGCTATTGTTTCCTTATATCTGCAAGCCATGTATGTACTTGACATACCGAAAAAGTTCTATTTCCCTAAACATACATTCCTTTAATATATAATTGAACGATGAAATAAAACCATACTATACGAGAGAGTGAACGAAATGTTTATTTTAGTGAGAGACATATGAGAGACTCACTCAATGGATAAGGGATGTAGCGTATAATCTAGACCTTCTTTATCCCTATCAAGATATACAGGATGTGTTCTACATTTATTATATTTGGAGGTACAATCCCATTCTTCTACATACTAAATATTGCAAGGAAGTTGAGTTGGACCATTATTAATTTTATAATGAGTGTCCTTTGAGGATTATAAATTTGAATGAGAAATGACTATAGGGAAGATGATACTACTAGTCAGTTATTAGTGGAAAAATCCAATAAGATATGTGTAAAATGTTAATTTGATGTTCGAGATTAGTAGTCTATGTTGATTCATCAAGATCACAAAGATCATTCTTATGTATGAGAAGTCGATAGTGGAGAAAAATTTTAGTTTCCTAATTTTTTACAATGATAATAAAAACATTTTGGTGATAAATTTTTAATACCTTCATTGTGAAAAAATGATTTATCAAGAAAATTAATTAATAACATGTTAAAGGATGTGCATAAAAGAAAAAATCTTGTTAATACATTTAAATATTCAGTAAAATATTTCTGGATTCATACACTAAGATTGTGTGATATTTTAGGTCTGCAAATCACCAAAACAGTTGAAATAAAAATATTAAATATATATTCTTAAGCATCGTTAATTTATTCAAAATAATTGAATAATTAAAAACGGCGGATTACATGAGAAATATGTGACCTCTCTTAAACCCAAAACAAGGTGTTTACCCTACTAGGAGCATAACATTCGAAGAAGTTAATCATTTGGATGTCTTGCTAATGAGATGAAGATTTTAAATAATATTTAATGCATTATATTATTGAAAATTATTAAATATGTCCCAAATAGTGTGTCATATGGGAAAATAATGACCATCGATAGTTTTGGAATGTAGTCTTAACCCAATGCAGGGCATAACATCTATATGCGTTAGACATTTGGATGTCTTACTTGTGAAAATAACTATTTTTATATTTAAAAAAAATTTAATTCATTTTTTTAATATTAAATAATTAATATCACACAAATAGATCATCGTAGGAAAAATATGAGACCGCGGTTAGGTCTGGAGTGGGTGGTTTACCCTAGGTAGGGTATAACTTTTAAATACATCAGGTGTTTGGAAACATCACATGAGATAAAACACTATTTTATTTTTAATAAATTTTTTATAAATTTTTTATATAACAAATAATTAATACTTCTGAAATGATGCATCATTTTAGTAATCTGAGACCACTATTAGGTACAAATCATCGTGTTTTTCCAAAATGAATCATAACATATATGCATAATGGGCGTTATGTATTGTATAATTTTTTATTAAAATAAATAATTTTATTTAATAGTTAAAAATAAATTTCACTAATCGCTAACAATATGTTGTAAACTCCATTATTTTCCACCAACATTTTTTGAAACCATAAATTTACAACATTTTGATCAATTTATTATATGAAACACCATTAATGTATTAATTTTGGAACCCCACACTTGAATTTAAAATTAACCATGGATTAAATGAACATTTTAAAATTATGGTATTTAATGTCGCTTTTTGTTTAAATGTAATTAGTGAAAATGATAAGAAATAACTAATAATAAAAATAATAATTGTTATTATTTTTATTATTCAATATGAAAAATTATATTTTAATGGTTTGTTATTATTAATATATTTAATGTTAATAATAATTTTTTTATTATAAATATTTATAATATTATTAAAATTAGAAGTTAATAAATTAAATGGGGATGATGAAATGCATATAGATTGATTGTACGTACAAAAAACATGACGTGGTGCCACCTCCCTCATGACTGTAGATGTAGGGATTCAATATCTAATTTATTTGAAAATATCATTATAAATAAAAAGTAAAAATATTAAGTAAATTAAATTTTAGATGAGTGTAGCAAACATGGAGCACCCACCATGGCTTGGATAGTGTTTTAAAACACGAATGCACACACACACATATATATATATGTACTAAAATAATATTAAATTATTATTATTATTATTATCATTATTGTTATAGTCATAATCTTCTTTATACTAAAACTTCTTTATACGGTAACGAATTTACACACTATCAGGGACACCATGAACCAAAAACTGAGGCGATCATTTAATGACCAATGTGGAATATTTAATTAGGTCACATTGTTCAAGTATGTGAAAAAACCCAACATGATGATGACATAGTTCATGGACATAATAGGAGAAACTACTAAATAGGTGATGTAATTAATAAATGTTACTAAACTAACTGGTAAAAAACTATTATAAATTGGATCTGGGGTGGTGCACGTGACATGGGTAAGAATACCATTTTTTCACCCCACTCCCCTCTCTCATAGAGTCTCTCTCTCTCTCAACTGTTCTATTTTTTTCTTCAAAATTTTACTCCTCAACATCATCATTTATATTGATTGGATGGATGTGTTGTCTGTTACATTTGATTCATCTCGATGAGTAGAAATTTATTCTTAAGATAGTTTTTGAAAAATTTGAGGTATATTATTCAGATTAAATTAAATATTTTTTAATTATCATAGTTAAGTATAATTTTAATTAATTTTGAAGCGTGGTTGATTCGGATGACGAGAGCCTTTGTAAACCTCGATGTCAACTTGATAAACTGTGAGGATGGAGGTTCCTTTACATTTTGGGCCATATATATATTTATATAGGATGTCTTAATTATGAAATGCTTATGTCGAACTAATACATTATTGTGATGAATTTCATGTTGGTGTGTGAGTAGCCATTGGCGTACTTGTTTAGGTGTGATTATTCTAACATTGATTTGGGTGATACTTATAATTCCTTACTACAACACATTTTTTGTGTGTTTCTTAGCCTATGGAATTGTGTTGCAGGTACCATGATACTCAGGTGGAGCCTTCAGGATGAGTGTATGAGGATAGATAACTAAACATGGTTGTAATGTTCTTCAAAGGTGACATTACTACCCCTGTAGAGGTCAGAGAATAGAAGCTAGATATAAGATACTATGATACAAAGGTGGATCCTTGAGAGTGGGATTTGCACAGTCCATGGCCTAGATACCCATTATGACATAGTCTTAACATCAGTAATGGTAGATGTGGATACCCATGTAGTGTTGAAACCATAGTGGATTGGTGGAGGTGACTAGTCATGGCTTCCTACGAACATAGTTCACAGGTGATTACATGGATAAGAGGAAAAAATATATTCATGCAAGAATTTACGATGATCCTATAAAACAACCAATATGGTGGGATGATATATGTGACCATGATGGAGGTGCGTGTGTTATTGACTCACTTATTGGAAAATATCCAAAGCAGGTGGGGCATGTATTCATGGTGGCTTGGTCAACAGATGATGACTCAACATATTTAAGATTACAGATCATTTAATTATGTCATATCATACATTGTTATATACAAATATATTTATATATATTATTCACTTATGGTAAGGATGAATTTTTGGTGTCCGGCTAAGTCATGTACTCACACCCTACTCGATCAGTTTAGTGTGCTTGTAGATTTTGTGACAATAGATCCGGTGAAGTGAAAGGATCCTATGGCAGATGGTTGGTTAGTGAAGTATAGAGATGGAGCAGATCGGGACAGACTCCAGAGTTCCCTATAAATAATTTTTTATTCAATTATATATTTTATTTTTCTATTATTTTTTACTTTAGAGAATCTAAGAAGTTTTGGAGCACTTATAAGTGTTTCATAATTATGTTTCCTTATTTTCTCTGATCATTTATTATTTGATTTATTCATTATTATCGATCATGTGATATTATATAAAGGGTATAATATCCCTGAGATTTCACTTGATAAACTCACAACTGGTTAACAACCTCTTGTGTATATTGAGACGCACATGAGGTCATGTAGCATTCAATCTGAGACCTGGTGGTACATATTAGGAAGTTACAGAAAATGAATGATTACTATTATCTATAATCATTGAGAGGAGGAAGCTGTTATGGGAATGATAAGGGTTATTCTTCATCGGGAATCCATGACCAAAGGATCTAGTACTATTTTCTAGCCATGTGAACAATCATTATTGGTCACATGAGAGGGTGGTTGGGTGATCAATGCTCAAATAAAGTTACTAAGGAGAAAAGGATGATCTAATTAATTGAAAATATTGTTTTGAAGGAATATGGTGGAATATTCATCACTATGTGTCATCATTCAAATATTTGTATGTAATGGATTGATATTTTCAATAATTATTAAGCCAATTATGAAGATGACCAGACTTGTTATGATAACATGTTGGGAAGTTAAGAGGGAAGAGGGATCAGAGGATTAATAAATGAGGTGTATGGAAGATGATTATCATCCAAAATTTTTCTCCTTAGATATTGTGAGATGTGGCATTATTTTAAATTGTAAGATATCACACTCAATTATATAATTATTAATGTCAATTATGATTGTAGTATTATAATTAAAGACATCACCCCAATTTAATTTCCGATATATTTATTTATGGTTATATTATATATAATTAAATTTTATAAGGAATTAATTATCAATATTTATTTAACATGTATTGTAATAAGGAAGGTAATTTCCATCACTTGTGATATAATTAATTAATGTAAAAAATCTTAGGTTTGAGTTCACTACATAAAAATAAAGTTTTATCACTTATTTGAATGATTTTTATAAGCACTTAAAACGTGATGTTGAAGACACTAAAAAGGTCGGTGCTAAAATAACATTATTTAACAGTCTTTACCAGTACTAAGTTATCATTGATAAATTAATAATTATCTTTCACCATATTGTTATGGGTTTCTTGTATCTTCTATAATTTAAAATTTTAAAAGAGCTATAAATATTATTTGTTAGTTCTAAAATATAAATCACATTCTAAGACCCCATAATTCCACTCTCACACACCCCCTTTTGAAATTATTTCACCATTTTATGGATACTTGTTCATCCACAAAGGCCGATAAATTAGATCATTTGACATCCCTTGTTCATTTTGAACACTATTATTAATATTTTTTATTCATTAATTAATAATTATTTATATTTATTGATATATTATACATATTGGTGATTTTTTTAATTAACATTTATTTATATTTAATTAATATTTAGGACTATTGGTGATTTTTGTAATTAAACAGTCTAATGTAATTGTGAACCACATTTATGCTTACTAGTGAAGGAAGAAGGTTTACAAGGTTCATTCATCTCAGGAAGATTTTTGAAAAATACCCAAAACACTATCCCATTTATAATGAAACTAAAAACCCAATAAAAATCCTTAAATATCTTGTATTTTCTTTTTTATTTGGTATATATATATTTCATATGACTGATTTCACTATTTTTGTAAAAATAAATATTTTTCATAGATATTTTTTACATTTTATTTGACTTTATTTTTAATGTTTTTGAAAGGAAATTTGATAACATTTTTCAAATTGTTCAATTTTGACTCCCTTTAACAAAATGGTTTGAAAAGAATTTTTCTTTTTATTACTATTACCACATGAACACATTTTATAACTATCATGATCATTAATTTATTTGATCATTATTTATATTTTTTAGTGTTTGTTTTAATAAATCAATCTTGTCAAATTTTATTTGTTTTTTCACTTATAATAGGTCATTTTCAAAATGAAAATGTTCTTTCCCTAAAAATATATAAAATAATATTTTAATGCTATTTTTATTTATCAATGTCAAAACCATTATTTTTTTCTTATGATCTAATGGGTATATTTTGTACTGATATTTTCCACATTCTTTCTCCAGATGGTGCTGTCATTTTTCAATGTTATTTTATAAAACAAATTTCTTTTCCATGAGTATAGAATGTTTCCAATAGATTATTAAGTCAACCATTTATTTTCTACAAGTCAATCATGTTTATATGGAATTTTTATGGAACTCTTTTCATTTCCATTAGTTAATCACGTTCAAAATTTAAATTTATGGAACCCAGATATTTTCCATATTTTAATCTTATTTCTATGGTTTTGCAGTAGAACCCATTTCTTTTCCATCTTATAATCATATTAGTGCTAGAATATGGATTTTTTTACAAGTTTTAAATTTAAATATAATATCTATGTACATTACTTATGTATTATGGACATTGAAATATTTTTTCTATATCTAGATTCAACTAGCTGAACTTGAAATAACATATAGGATAGTAGTGCATAGATTGTTACCAATTAAATTAGAAATTATTAAGTTATGTGGGGAATTATATTGGAATTCGGCTGGGTGGTAATTCCAATATCAATGGTTCTTCAAAGGTTCTATGAGAATGACGTTCTATGATAGCCAAAAAATTAATATATGATTTTTATGGGTTTAAAAGGTTTCATTTGATCGATATTGTTATCACATGTCATGTGATTATTTATTCTTATGAATCATTCTTGTTTACTGATTTATTCCATATATCATGATTGTTTTCGGTACTGATCAGTCCCTGATATTTTATGATTTTCTCATGTGATCTGATTATATCAGCATTATGTTTTTCAATTATTATTCCCACTGATGGTATTAAATTGTTAATTATTTTTTTTACCATTATAAATCATTTTATATCACACTTAATATATTTAATTTTCCAATATTTATTCATTAATGATGTTTATTAAATTTTTTTGGGTTTCATAAGGATAATGATGATAACTTAATGTGAAATAATAAAATCTAGGTTAGGTGGGATAAATTGTCCATTTAAAAATGTGTTTTTTGTACGTTTTTTTCTGAGTTCTATAAAGCTCTAAAAAAAGGTTCATATGTTTGTAATAGATCCAATTCTTCTTATGATATTGTGGGTTTAAGATTTATAATGTTGTCTCACCTTCATCGTTATTAAATCCAAAAATTAATAGTTTATCTTTATAGTAAAGAATTCAAGAGAATGTGATTATGTCAATTATAATCTATATTGGATCATCTGATCTAGTGAATTAAACCTTATTTTCAAAATTCGCTCATCCTATAATGACAACATGGAATCCTAGTTTTTTACAAAAAATCATGACATGTTTCACAAGTAGTAATGGTAGAGGGTTTTAGTCAACATCCTCTATTATTGTGGTGTTATTAGCCTCTCATCAGACAATAGTACGTACACCTGAAGTTGATGTGTTTATGAATGATGACGCAAAATATCAATTGTAATTTCCTTCTATTAAATTGCATATATGACCTTTATATAGAATCTATGTGTTCTTGTTCTTACCCAAAATACATTTTTTTAGACATGATGGATGTTGTGGGTAATATAACTACAACTAGTGAATAAGGAGTATAAGATGAAATTGTTAATAAATCACTATAATCATGTATAATATTTATAAATTACCCACACCAATATTTATATTACCATACACATAAATTTCTATATTCGACCGTCATTATTTTCACTTGAATATTTATAAATAACGGTGGCACACTAAGAAAATAATCTAGGTAACTTATAGTGGGTATAATACTGATACCATATTACCAATTTTTTAGTGGAGGACTTAGTTACCACATATCACCTCATCAATAATCATTTATCATACACCACCATTCTCTCATAGTTTTAATGTTTCTTCAAGAATTTTATTATTATAATCATTATTATTATGAAATTGACATGGGTAATGTATATGGTTAACACACTTATCGAATTTAACTATTACTAAAAATTTTGGTTGAATTTTGTTCACTCCAATAATGTTATCTTACAAATCCATATTCATATGGTAGGGTAATGCTCGATAACTCCCACTTTCACATGTAAATCATTTTCTAGTCCCCTTGAGGTAATTTTTTTGGGGTACATCCCACATTTTTTTCACGAAGGATATCAAGTCTTGTTTTTTCAATTATCGTTGATGTTAAAGTTTCATGTGTAAGAATTATTCCATTAATTGGTTCACTTAGGTTTCAAACTATGATAAAATTGTTAATTATGATTTATGACATTTTTTATAGAATAATCAAATGAATTCTCACTCTATATCCCATTCTAATGAGTTTATTATTGATGTAATCATTGCATTTTCCTTAACACCCAATGTTAACATGGTTACTTATAGATTCAAGCATCACTAATACAGAAGGGTTAACATGAGTGAAGTAATTTTACATCATAGGTTTATTATCATAATCAATTATAAAAAATAAATTCACCCATAAATCTTTTTACCGGTTTTCTAAATCACATTATCCCATATTACCTTTTGTTAAATGTATATCAATTTTTAATTAACATAGCTTAATTTATGAATGGTTATATTATAATTATCTATATATAAACTAATAATAACTATAAAATAAATAAATTATATTTGTTTTAAAGACTGTATGTTCCAAAAATCATAGCATAGATCGGTGAATATAAAGGTTTATAGTCTTTGGCCCACTCGTCCTGCATCAGAGTGACAATCGATTAAATTTGTAACCAACCCTTTGGTGGATGATTAACCCAATGTGAATATATTCCTTATCGACATCCACAATCTAGTATATATATAGTAATATATTTCATTTTAAATCACATAATATCTACTTTACGAAAATATTAGGATGTTATTCTATTCGTATTATTATCCCATCGACTTCCCCCCTAGGGTCTTCCAAAGTATTCTATAATGCAGATATCCAAATATAACTTGACCATTCATAGATACAAACTATATAGGCACGGTCCTTAATAATACTTTACATCACTATTCATAACATTCTTTTCCAATTATTCATGCCCTGGATCTAGAGTTCTTGTTTTTTAGGACGATTCGATGTAGAAATACATTATGATTAAAATAAAAACTTCATTTTATTTAAACATCCACATATAGATAAAAAATAAAATATATAATCTAAAACATCATTGGATATCATAATGAAGATAAATAAGGAATAAATTGGATTATAAATCTCATTATGGGAATAAACCTGATAAAAAAGAATAACATTAGAGTCAAACGACATAACATGATGTCATAAAGGGAAAGATACAAAGAATAGAAATATGGAATATGGGAATGATATCATAAGATCATGGAATTTAAAAAAATTTGTAAATGATTTAAAACATGATATCATAACCAAAAGTCACATGTCACCCTTAAGTTCGTCATCATAAATAGGAAATAGTTCCAGGGGGATTAGGATCATTCTTTAATACCGTACATAACACCTGAGGATATATAAATATTTTTTTGATGCATCATATGGGTATATAATTCAGGTACCACACATTAAAAAAAGTAAAACCATACATATGTGGGTCACATAATGAAAATACAAAATACGTAAATCAAAAAAATTATCACACCGATGAAAATTATGTGTGTTCTATAATTCTTATTTAAAGAATAACCAAAAAATTAATAATAATAATTTTTAGGAGAATACGGAATAAAATATTTTAAAATTTATTAATTTAAAAAGATATATATTTATTTTATATGTATATTAATTATATAATATTCATGAGAATGATCTAGGATAAAAATAAAAAAAATTAAACACTTGAGTGGAACTTTGTGAAATTAGTTATGGTTTGTTTAAAAATAATTATAGGAACAATATTCTATAAACCCAAAATTCTTCAATGAGGGTACTCTATAAAATAATGAATTTATTATATGTAATTAATGGCTTAAAATATTTTTATTTCATTTGATTCATTATGTGATATTAGAAACATGAATGTTCCTTGAAACTAGGTTTACATAAATGTTTTAATTCTGAAGGGAAGGAGAAAAAATTTGTAACCCAAAAAATGAAAGGACTATCAATAACGGTATATATAAATGAAAAAGAGATAGAAGAATATTTCTTATACATGTGAAAATAAATTCAAAAAAGGGAGAAAAGTTTATAGAATGTTTCATCAGAATGTCATGAAGGATGTCTAGACTGTCTATTACTATGTTTTAAAAAAACATCACAAAAATCTATCCTCATATAAAAATAAAACATTATTTTTAAAATAATAAATAGTATATATAATTTTTAAAATAGTTAAAACATGATTTGGTTTCAAAATAAAAATGAGAACATTGGAGGGAATGGAAAATTGGAGAAAAAGATGGGAAACCAAAACTTTAGTTGTTGATAATTAATCTTAATGTAGTTAAATTTTTAAAATGTATTGAAACAGAGAAACAATTTTTTAGAATAAAATGGATACCCAAAAATATAAATCGGATATTCCATATGAAATTATTAGTGATACTTAATGTGGAACATTATAACATAAGAAATAATATTGATTTATAAATTTTTTTAGGGAATACTGAAATCATACAACCAAACAAGTTACTGAATGAATATATGTTAATTTCACATTTTAATAAAGTAATAATGATAATGTAAGTCTTATAGGATGTAGAAAAACCATAAATATGAATATTGGTGAAAAATATTAAATCATTCCTGAAATAAGGGTGATTGAGATGAAACTCTTTAATCTGGTCCAAAAGTGTTTTTCATGTAACGGACCCAAACTCTTATCTCTATTAAATTGTAAAAATACAGTGGCGGGGATGTTCTAGGATGAAATGGTGTCTAATTTCATGAATTTTCCAAAAATACAATTTTTCAAATGGTAGGTGGCATTGGTATGTGGAATCCGTAGGATGCATTGGTAGGTGGAATAGGTAGGTGGAGTTGGTAGGAGGCCTGGGTAGGAGGCAACCATATTTGGCATTAATAGGTGGCATTGGTAGGTGGTGTTAGTGGTTGACGTTAGTAGTTGGAATCGGTTGCTGGTGTCGTTGAGTGGACACGATGACTTGATAATGTTAGGTCCATGCAGTTAGTCTTCCATTGGTAGGTTTTTTTCGGTAGGTCCCATCAAAGATTCATCCATTGCTGACACGAATTTGTGAATCACCCAACACTTTTTCAAAATTACAGATTTCTCCAATTTTTCATGTTTCTCCAATTTAACTTTATATTTGACGTAAAATGAGTTTAAAACCATTCATAAGAATTTTTTATGCCATTTAAAAGGATATAAATTATATATTTTAATTCATAATAACCCAAAGCCTCCAAAATGGACAACATTCATGGTCATGGTAAAAATACAATTTTAAAGGACTGTGAAAATTATTTAATCTATTGATATTGGATATGGCCTATCAAAATCCAAGACCCTTTCCTCCCATGTGTGTATCATATTTCTCTAGATACAAAGGAATCAGTAGAACCTGTTCTCATTGAGATTATGTGTTTCTCTGATGCATTTGGAACACTTTTACCTAGAGGTTTCACCAGCAACTTTTGTACCCCTATTTTGATGATAGGAGGAGATGAAAATCATCTTCTCTGTCTTGTATAAATTATCTTTATTCATCTTGAATTATGTATTATGTGTGTTGGTTATATTAATGGTTCCTTCTGAAATTAACAATCCCAAATTAACAAAGATAATCGAATTTATTTAATATCAATATACATGTTCAAGGGAAAATTGATGTGTTCTTATGTTTTATTTTTTTTGATAAATTGATCTATATGAGATATGTGACTACTTGAATCATGTATACTGGTGGTTTTTTGTGTGTACTCAGTATAAATTAAGATAGATTGTTATTGATTATAAGTTTAATTATTATATATATGTAATTGATTAACCATGTATATTCGATTAAATAAATGAACGTCCTAGGATTGAACATGTTCTATAATAACCCCTATTTTATCAATGTGGAATGAAACCATGAGGAGTGTTCTTATACTAAATACACATGGAATTTTTTGGTGTGCATGTGCTTTGTGTGGGGTTTTTTTCTACTTTGTGCCTTATAAAGTTGTGTGGAATGACTATAGTTGAGATGGTCTA
Organism: Viscum album; assembly: GCA_963277665.1. Classification (NCBI taxonomy): domain Eukaryota; kingdom Viridiplantae; phylum Streptophyta; class Magnoliopsida; order Santalales; family Viscaceae; genus Viscum; species Viscum album. The sequence continues at coordinate 695,386,364 of OY728161.1, forward strand.
AGATGATGTAATGGATTCTCATATTATGATATTGTAAGGTTATTTAATGGATGGTTAGTGTTTGAGTAGATGGGTTGTAGGTTTGTGGTTTTCTAGTTTTAATTTTCTAGGTATAATTTTGGAATGGGCATGATCTCACATTACTTTATCAGGCTCTTCACCTTCTAAAAAATGTTGTGTGTTGTTGTGTTGTGGTTTGTAGGTTCCTAGGTATGGATGGAAAAAATTAATTGATTTCATAATTATTGACAAATAATTGGTAAATAAAATTAAATGGGGGTGTGTTCTGAGTTTTGTTTATTGTAAATCATATTTCTTTTTATCAACATCACATGTGACTGTTTCATGTGTTGTTAAATTAATTTAGAAGTAGTAGCAAATGTTGTTTTTTGGGGTGGTTGTTGTTTGGAAAACCCAGATGTTGGGTATAGTGTTTGATAGGAAAATATATATACGTACAACCTTGTGGTTTTTATGATCGCCTCACCCTAGTTGAACACTATGTTTCAAACACCCCATCAACACAGGGTGAGTTTCTTTCACAACTTCCATTGAGGAGTATGAATGTATGGGTATCCTCTATTTTTAACTCTACCTTATTGGTGAGGTCGGTATTCCATAGGATATGATAGATAATGGTCTGTGAGTTTCCTTATATGGTGGTTTTAATGGCCCAGGTGTTGTTGGGTGAGGTGTTTGTGTTTCACATTTGTCTTTAGGATGAGATTTGTTATGTTTTCCTAGGTTTTTTCATGTTGAGATGTTGTGAGTCCTAGGTGTGTGTGGGTAGTTTGTGATGTGGTTTGTGGACCAGGTCTGTGCAGGTAGGTTGTGATTTATTTTGTGGTTCATGTGTGTGTAGGAAGTTTATGATGTAGTTTATGGCATGTGTGTGTGCGATTGGTATGTGTGGTGATGTGTGGAATGAATAGGGGCATCAGAACATTCTGCATAGGGCAGGAGAAAAGTAACAAGTGAGAAAGTGGTGTGAGGCACCTGATTATAGATATATTTACAATATTACATTACATTATTTGTGTTATTTGGAGAGTGTGACTTGGTGAGATTTGGAGGTTAGTATACCTTGTTAGGGGATGTTGTTTTTTGTTGTTTTCTCATAGGTACAATAGTATTCTTATCCCACGTTTTGATGAGTGACTTTTTTTTCTCAAATGATTACACTTGTAGGCTCACCCTAAATATATTAAACTATTTTCAGATTTGTAGTAGGATTACCTAGAAAATGATGGACCATAAAACTTCTGATTGTGACTTTTGCTATATAACAGCATAACTTTACTTTTGGTACATACCGTGGAAAATTTTGTATTTGTATTAGTTTCTATTTTGAAATATTCATGTGGGATGGTTTGGATATTGTTTTATGTATGAATATATATATATATATATATATATATTTCTATGCTGGAGGTGTTTGAGGTTGATATATCTTATATCATGATATTGGTTACTATAAAAAGTGAAATTCCTCCCATTTTGTGATATTTATTTTCACCTTGTTCTAGTCGCCCCACCACAAGGTCATTATCTCTATTCAATCATTTCTATCTGAAGAGGGCGTATCATTGGTGGGAGTGGTCATTGAAGAATTGTATTAGAGGTTTAGTATAGAGATATGATGGTGTATGGAGTTAGGAACTATACAAATTTCATGTTTTGGTAGGGAAATAGTGTTACATGATCTTGGTGCATGACATAGTACAAGGAAGACTGGAATATACATTTGATTTAGGGCCCCCATGACCTGATGCATGGATTATGAGACTACTAAACGGTCAACTTAGGCTACACACATTACAGGGTTTCCAGCCAAGGAATGGTACATATATCAGAAATACTTACGTTTTTTTTATTCAGTTATTTTGCGGGAATTTAAATTGGAAAGGAAATGGGTTACAATATATAAATAAAATATTAATTAAAATTTCATACTACTCCAGCTTAGGGAGTACTTGTTTACCTTTTAGGTGAGAATCCATGTAATCTTCAGCATGTACTGTATGAAGTGGAGGCTCAGTAGGCCGACCAGGTTGATTTTTGGGAGTTTGTTCAGGTAGAGGTGGATGATTAGTAGATGGAGATTCTATATTGTTTCCAATAGTATGATCTTGGAAAGTATTGGGGTAGTGTTTTAAATATGGATACAGGGTGATGTATAAAAGAGGTTGTGATCATCTTTATTTGATTAGGGATCTGATGGAGAACAAGGTTCCTCTAGTTTTGATACATATGGAAGGAGTTTTGATTTAGTGGTCGATGTTATACATTAGGGACAGGAAGGAGATTGATGCTCTATGAGTCAATTTTGATTATTTCTGAGTAGAATTTTGTTGTTCACCCATGAAGGCAAAGACAGGTTATGATTTACACTCCATTTATCAAGTGTGTATGTCTGTGTGATTTATGGGGATCATGTTCAAGTACATCCTTCTTTTTTCTCCGGATCTCTTTCCATATTAAGAGTCTCATGCGAGATGCTTGGATGGGGAACTTAAACTTTATCTACAGAACACAATTACCCCATTCACCTTACCGATGTACTTGGAGGTCCATAAGATGGAGAAATTAGTTGAGATAATGCAATTGAGAGGAGGTATACAACAAGAATGGGTCATCCATAGTTCTTCAATAGGAAATGTTATTAGTAGAAGGTATCATGTGCTAGGATCTTCAAGGTTTTGACATGCAAGGATTCAACCTCAACAGCTTCCTTTTAGAACACCAGTGCTAGTGGTTCTTGTGATTATTATGGGAGCTTAGTGGAAGTATGATTTTTCTGTTGATCTCATGGTCATCGCTAGATCCAGTTCCCAAAAGATCAACAGGCTCAGTTTAGTGGAGTTGGATAGGTTCTGTGCCCACCAAAATAGAAGTTTTTGGTAGGGTAGTTTCAATTGGAGAGACCACAAACTCCTACTTCACTAAAGAGAGTAGGATAATGTTGAGGCTTACCACATGGTGTTCCAAATGAATCTTAAACAGAGCATGGTTGAAGAGGTAGTCATCAGTAGAGTGGATGAAGAGAATGGAATGTTGAGTTTCATGTCACAGAGGCAGATGTTCCAGTGAGTCCAATTATCATTTGATGTATGATCAATGTATTTTGTACTCTTGTTTGCACCATATATGCTTCAGGAGCTTCACACTCCTTTTTTCACCAAGTCTTGACTATGATATGAGGCTAGACATAGAGAGACATTTTGTTCCATGTTTTTTAGCTCACAAGTCATAGCTCTAACTAGAATGTTTGATATATGCTGGGGATCTAGACTGATGATGATACTTCATCCATTTCTTAGCGATATTTGCATGTTATAGATGAAATTGTAAGATTTCGTCTTTGGAAATGACTATTTGTACTATATTAATATTGTAATAAACTTATTTCAGAGGATTTTGTTTGTTCAGGCATCGATGGCCAGTATGTGGATATCTTTAGTAAGAAGATTTATCTGCTGGGTAGTTGGAATGTAGAGCCTCTACTTTCCATGTTCATCAAGATGCCAGTGGAATCAATGGACGGTGATATTGTGGTGGTTCGAAGATTTTTTGGGCAGGTCTCAAATGTTTTCCCTAAGGACGTTTTGACTCTTCCCCCTTGAAGTGATGTTGAGTACGGGATGGACTTACCGTCTGGTGCTTGTCCAGTTTCGATGGCTCCTTATTATATGGAACCTTCAGAGCTGCAATAGCTGAGGATTATAATTGGTGATATGATGAATAAGTGAATTATCCAACCTACAGTGTCACCATGGGGTGATCTAGTCTTGTTTGATAAAAATGAATATGATGATATTTATTTTTTCAAAGACTACCTGAGGTTGAATCAGGTAATGGTCAAGAACCCTTACCCTATATTAAGGATAGATGATCTTTTCAACCAAATGAGGGGAGATAATTAGTTCTCTAATATTTATTAGGGGTATGGATATCAACTGTTGAGGCTGAAGGAGAGTGAAATCCTGAAGGCTTTTTTTAGGTTAAGGTGAGGACACATAGAGTTTGTGGCTATGTTGTTTGCTGTTGTGAATGCACAAGTCACGTTCATGGGGATCATGAAGCCCATATTCTATGGGTTCATGGAAAATATCATCATCGTATTCATTGATGAAATCATTATCCTATCAGGGTCAGAGGGGGATATTTTTTAGTGTCTCAGGACAGTCATGATGGTTCATTTACTCCACCAGCTCTGTGGAATGTTGTCAAAGTGTAAGTTCAAGACACAAGAGGTGCATTTCCATTGGAATGTGGTGTCTCAGCTTGGAATTGTAGTGGATTCCTCAAAGGTCGAGGTAGTGGTTTCTTGGGAAGCATCCCATAATGTGGCAGAGGTTCATAATTTTCTTTTTTTGCAGGATATTACAATAGATTTGTGTCTGATATCTCTCATGTTGAAGCTTCATTAAAAACTATAAACAGAAAAGGCCAAGCTTTTGGGTGGAGTGGGATTTTCCAAGAAGCGTTCAATTATCTGTAGGGGAATTAATCAGTAATCCAGGGCTCTAGTTTATAGTGGAGATTGTGATGTTTTATGTGTTTTTTTTAATTTCTCCCACATGGGTTTAGGATGAGTATAGATGGAACAAAATGGAGTGATCTCTTATAGTTCAATGTTGTTTTGCCCTCATGATTGTAACTATGCCACCCATGATTAAAGGCTTGAACTGGTCATGTTCATGCTGATTTTTTTGTGACATTAACTCATCAGGGGGCAGTTTGTGGTCATCACATATCATAGGAGGTTGAGGTATATATTTTCATAGTGAGATCTGAATATGGGATAATAGATATTGATGAAGTTTCTACAGGATTAGAATTTTGAGATAACTTACACCTCATGAATGGGGGAATACATGGATTATACCTTAAGTAATAATTTTTAGAATGAGGTAGTTGGATAATTTGCTGATTCTTAGAGTGAGATGGAAGAGTTAGAATCGTTTCATTTAGATGAAAGTTTGTATGGTGGGAAAGGTTTTCTATTTAAGATGACACTACAATATTCTCTAATACCGCACGAGGAGGAGTCTCAATGGGGAGAATTGAAGTTCGAGGGGATGTGAGATCATATTATCCAAGGTGATGCTCTGTTATGATGTTTAAAGGATGGTCAAAATCATATCTAGTTCCATAAGAAGGCTATTTGTTCCATTGGTGATGTGGGGGGGATTCTTCCAGGTGTTTCACATCTCACCCATAGTGGTGCACCCATGAGATTCATAAATTTACCACTACATGGGAAATAAGTTTTGGTGGATTGGGATAAGATGGATAGTGGAATATTTTCTTGAAAAAGTTATTATTTTTCAATAAATTAAAGGATGATCAATGTATTTTTGTGGGTTTTTATAGGCTTTGGATGTCCCCATGTGTAAGTGAGATGAACTCTCAGGGGATTTCATCACAAGATTGCCTAGGGAATAGGGAGGCTACAATTATAGTTTGGTAGTAATGGATGAAATGATGAAATCAGATCACTTATAAATGATTAAAGAGTTGGGATTAGTGGATTCGTAGAAGAAAGGTATGTAGATGAGGTGGTGTGGAGTCTGGGAGTACCGAGATCCATTGTCTTAGATCTGGAAATGATGTTTACCTATTGAGTCTAGAGAGTATTGCAACACTCTTTTGGCACTAAGTTACGCCTCAGCACTGCTTTCCACCATTATACAGATGGGAAAACAGAACCGAAAATGCAGACATTGGAGTACTAGCTATGAACAATTTGTCTTCGATATTGGAGGATCATAGGTATGATAATTTCCCATAGCATATTTTACTTACAATAATAGATATAAATATTCAATTATCATGGATGTAATTGAATATTTTTATGGAAGATTATGTCATTCACCCTTATGTTAGGTAGAAGTTGGGGAGGTCGCACGTCTTTGTCTTGACATGGTGCAAAGTATGACTCAATAGGTGCACCCTATTTGTTATAGGATAAAGGAAGCACATGACTGGTAGAATTCATATTCTCATAGAAAGAGGAGGCCCATGGAGTTCGAGTATGGGGACCACATGATCTTAAATGGGTCCCCTCAATGTGGGCAATGGAGGTTTGGTAGGGGATAAAAGTTTTTTTGATGTTCATTAGACCAATTGAGGTGTTGGGGTGAGGTTTTGAGGTGGAATATAAGTTATCCATTCCACCTCTGTTGAAAAGTATCCACAATTCCTTTCAAATCTCTTAGCTTCATTGTGATATTTGCGATGACTCCCTTGTCATTTAATGGGGGGGGGGGGTTGGATACCAAAGACGATATAATGTTTTTGGAATGACCAATGGAGATCCAGGATCACCGAGAAAGGGTGCCTGCATAGACAGAACATTCACTTGGATTGTGGGTTGTGGAGGCAAGGTGGCCCCTAAGAGAGTACTTGGGAAATGGAGACAAAAATAGTTACCTAGTACCATGAGTTGTTTTGACTTCAACCTTCATATGGTTTACATTGTACTGTGATTTTTGAACCTTTTTTGTTATGAGATAATTTGTTTTTTTTCTATGATGTGTAATAAATTCCTATGTTATGACAAGTGGAAGAACATATTCCTAATCGATACACATTAATTGAGATGCAATTAAACCTTGTCTAGTGAGTCATTACCCCTAGAGTATATTGTATCGTAACATGGTGGAAGGATTTTCCAAATTCATGTGTCTGGAGAGTTGGTTCTTGTGTGTGGGATATCTATAGTTGTTTGGGTTGAAAAATGATAGAGTAGTTTTTCATTGATGATGAGGTTTCAATATATATTTCTAAAAACAAAGGATTGATTAAAATTGTTCCATGGGATGTCCAATTTATAGTGGTTTTTAAGTATAAAAAATATCATTGAGAGGTATCTTACGGGGTGGTTGTTCGGATTCATCTTTCTCCTAGGTTGGTTTTGAATAATCATGGGAGAAAATAGATTGAGGGGAATCTGATGTAATGGGATGGTCGTATCTAGTCCATTAAATTTTGAAAATCATGTGTTTGTGGAAATATAGAAGGAAATTAAGACTCATTTCAGGAGTTTACCAAAAATAATGTTTTTCAAATTATAGGTGGTGTTTGTAGGTGCCATCAATAGGTGGCATCAGCAGTAAAAATTATTAGGTGGCATCAATATGAGGCATTGATAGGAGGCCTTAGTAATAGGGATCGATAGGAGGAATTAGTAGGTGGAATCCATAAGAGGCATGGGTAGGTGTCATGGGTAAGGGTCATAAGTCGGTTGTGTTAGTAGGTGGTGTCAGTATGTGGTGACAATTGTTGGTGTCGATAGGTGGTATTGGTGGGTCGAATCACTTACTAAATAATGGTGGGTCATGATGGTGAGTCATCAATCGATTTGTGGAATCGATAGGTATCATTAGTGACTCATCCATCAGTGACTCACGTTGGGGACTCACCAAACAGTTTTTCTAAATTCTAGTTTTTCCTAGTTTTGCCAATTTAAAATTTAATATAAAATAATATGATTTTTAAACCATTATTATTAATTTTTTAATAAATTTGAAAGTATTTAAATTATATATTTAAATTCATAACATCCAGAGACTCATAAACAACCAACCCACATTGTCTTCTTCAAGATCATCTTATAATGGACAATGAATACATTTTGATCCATTGATAATGGATCTGGACTATCTAAAGGTGAGACAAATCCCTTCCTTGTGTGTTTCATTTTCCACTGGATACCAAGGAATCCTCATAAGATTTATTCTATGATCAATCATGTTTTTTTATAAGGACCTTGGATAATGTTTCCCTTGAGGTTCTTCCCACTGCTTGTGCACCCCCTGTATTGACACTAGGAGGAGTTTCCGATCATATGTTCTTTCAAGTAGGTATTCTCGTTATTACTATATAATTGTGTATAATGTGGGGTGGTAATGTGAATTTATCCTTGTGAATATGTAATAATCTAAAATTAAAAATGATAATTGAATCTATTTAATATCACTATACAAGGTCTTTGGAAATGTGATTCATTATTCTGTTTTACTGTTATTGATATTGTAATCTGTATGGGCTATATGCCTACTGATAATCACGGTCGTTGGAGGTCTTTATTTTCTCCATTGGGATAACTTTTGATGAATTCATGTAGATGATATTTTGTATAGTTTTATATATATATGAAATTGATTAACCACATGTTTTCAATTAAATAAAAGGATATAACATAATCATACCATTTTTGTGATAACCCATGTTTTATCAAAGTAGAATTAAAGAACATGGTGTTTTATAAATCTGAATAAACCATGAATTGTTTTCTGTGGTTGGGTGTTGTGTGATTTTTTTGTTCTGATTTCTGCCTTTTAATGATGTCTGGTGTTTCTATTGAGGAAACAAAAGTAGTTAGGATGGTACAAGATGGTGTAATGGAATCTCAGAATGAGATATTGTTTGTTAGTGGAATAAATGGGAGGTTATTAAGCTATGGGGATGCATGTATCTGTTTTGATACATTTATTTTGTTGGGTGTAATCATGGAATAAGTATAAAACCGCATTATTTTATTAGGCTCTTCAACTACAGAAACCTATTTTTTGCTATGGTACTATGGTTGGTGGCTACCCAAGTAGGAATATATTGAATGAATGGATTTCATTGTTATGGAAGATAATTAGTAAATATAATAAGTTTTTGTTATCCTTTTATTTTTGTTTTGTTTTGAATCATATTTATTTATAAAAAATTCCCATGTTACTGTTGGAGGTGTTGGTAAATGCATTTAGAGGTAGCAGTGAATAGATTTTTTTGTGCTGGTTGTTATTTGAAAAAATCCTTAGGTTGGGAATATTGTTTTATTCCAATATATAGATGTGTACTTCCTTGGGTTTTCTATATCCACACCACCCTAGTTGAGAACTATGTGACGAACACCCCATCACCCTAGGAGGGATTCATTTCCCAATATCTGATGAGGTGTATAGATGGCTGGGTACCCACTCATTTCTGATTTCGCTTCTAGTTGAGTTAGGTTTGGCATAGGTTGCGATGGATTAAGCCTTGTGAGTTTATTTAGATGGTGGTTGTAATGGCCAGGGTGTTTTTGGGAAATGATGTTCTATTTCCCAAGTGTCTTAGTGATGTTATTGGGCTTGATTTCCTTGATGTCTTTGAGGTGAGACATTTTGAGGACCATGTGTGTGTGGGCGTGATGTGATGTGAGTTGTGGCCCATGTTTTTGTGGGACGTTTGTGGTGTGATTTTCAGTTAAAGTGTGCATGGGTAGGTTGTGATTTGGATTTTGGTCCACGTGTGTGGAATCAGGATGTGTTGTGACGTGGATAAGGAACCTGAGCATGAGGACGTTCAATGTTGGACGAGGGAGGTGCATCCAATGGGAAAGTGGTATGGGGTACCAAATTGTTGATGTTCTTATTATAATACATTACTTGATTTGAATTATTTGGTGGGTGTTCCTTGGTGAGATTGAGTTGGTTAGTATACCTTGTTTAGTGCTATTGGTTTCTATTGTTTTCTAATAGTGGAATTAGTATGCTTCTCCCACTTATGAATGGGTTACATTGTTTTTCCATATTGAGTATAATTATATTATCACCCTACATATATAAAATTGTTTGCAAATTACCAGGATGATTATCTAGACCATGATGGACCATACTAGATTAGATCGTGACAGATGATTTGCCTCTACATAGCTTTATTTTTGGTACATACCTTTGTGACTTTTGTATATGTACCTTATTTTAGAAATATGCATGTTGGATGGTTAGGATTTTATATTATCTATATATATATCTACTTTAGAGTTGTATGAGGTTGATACTTCTTATCTCTTGATCGTTGTTAATATAAAAATATTATTCCTCCAATTTTTATGTGATTTCTCTACCCTTGTATGTTGCCGCTTCCCTAGGGCCTATTAGAGGTAGGAATAAGGGGTATTTATCTATTTTCATTCATTTTCAGCTCAGGAGTGGCATCTTTGGAGGTAGGGGCTATGACTACACACTTGAACATAATATAATCAATAATTAAACTAAGTTATTTAAATATATACACAAGAAACATATTTATCTTTATTTCATATAATATGTCTCAGTAACTACCATATGTTAAATATTTGTAATATAATTTTCTTGCATGCCTCATTTACTTGTGTTTAATCAACCAATTTCTTCGAATTGTGTTATGTATGTTGACAATGGATGAATGAATTGAAATATTGATTAATAATTTATAATTTATTAATATTTTTATGCAAATATTTTTTATATGTTTATTATATTTTTAAATTTATCAATGAAGGGTGGGGATGAAAAATGAAACTCATTTCCCATAGAGGTGATAGTCTACATGTAGGCATGAATAAATTGTCCCTTTCTCAATGAATTATGGTGAAAGAATATAGAATATAATTATAAAATTAAGGATTATATTTATGTTAGATAATACATGGACTCACTTATTAAATTATTTTTATAATCATGGAATGGAGTGGATGAAATATAGAATAAATCACATTGTGGAGACATAAGTCTGCATATCAAACTAACCAGACCTTTTATTTTCATTGTAGATGGAGAGGAATAATTAATTGTAATTTAATAAATATAATTATATATTATTATAAAAATTATATTTATGTTATTATATTTTTATGTATATAATATATTTTTCAAATATCTATTAAGCAGAAAATGATGTGATGAAGGTAATATAAACATTGGAGACACAATCATCTCTAAAAAATTTCTTAGATGTAATCTTCTTAAGATAACAACTATAGATGGGAAACATAAGGATTGGAAAAGTTATTATTGGAAAACTATTTTGGTTGAATTACTAAGGGAAATATTAATAGCATGTGTAACCGTAGAAGCATGAAGCTTATCCCCTTTTATAAGTAAAAATATTTATTTATGGAATACCCATTAATCATTCATGACATCAATACACTAGTCCTTGGTCAAAGGATTTTATATTTCATTATAATGGAATGTGGGTGGTATTGGGGTGATAAATCCTTAACAATGTCTTTCAAAACACGTTTTAACCAGGTTTCACTCCATTTGTAGAGGTTTTATCATTTTAATGTTTTTATTTTTATGTTGGTATTTACTTTTTAACAATTTAATTTATATTTTATATAAAAATATGATGTAAAACATTTTTCAAAATTTAAAATATATTAAACATAAATTTATTCTATTTTTTATCTTATCCAATTTATAAATATGAAAAAATAATCATTAAAATGATAATTTATAATATATATATATAAATAAGTTTTTTTAAAACATGAAATTTAACAAATTTGTGTTTTTAATATTATTTGGTATTGATTCAAAATTTAATGAGTATATATATATATATATATATATAAATTATAAAGAAAAATTTAAAATCACATGATATTAATAGAAAATTATTTTTAATAAATGGTTTATTAATTATCGCCACAGTTAACACTAATTCTACGAATATTATATGTATGTATAAAAATGAATTCGACTTTTTATTTAATATTTCAATTTGAAACTAAAATAGTAATTATAATTTTTTTTATTTATTTTCTGTAAGTGGTAAAGTCTAATTTTTATTATAAGGGGAAATTTTTTTTTAGAAATATTAACTTAGTTTGAAATATATTAAACTTATTTTTTATATATTTAATTTAGTATTTTTTTTAAAATTATTGATATTAATTATTAAATTTCTATTATTTTAAATAAATGATTTATTAATCATTTATGCCATTATTGTATTACAAAAGTGATAATTATAAGTAAATGTTATTATTTAAAATACTAATATAAAAAATAATTATTTATAAAATTTTAATAATTAATCTTATTCAAGTATTTATATAAAGAATAAAAAATTTAAATTCAATTTATAAAACAGAAATTATAAAATTTATATATTTATTTTGTACAAAATAAAAATAATATGTCAAAAAAATTTATATGAAAATGGTTTTCATGAATTATGTGTTATTAGTATTATTTCAAATTGATTTATTATTTAAGATATGTTAATATATTATTTCAAATTTAACAATATTTTAAAAGCAACGATTTAAATTTTTAGAACGAAATATAAAATACATAATAAATTAGTTATTTAAAAATATGTATTACTTTTATACTTAGTATGATAAATATAATAACATTAAATATTTATTTATGTTCTGAATTTAACTTTTTACTATTCCATCTATATTGAAATATATATTTTATATTTATTTATATAACATATAATATTTTAATAATATTATTAATATTTATAGATAGTGTGTATTTATATGTATATATATAATATTTTTGTATATTATTTCAATTTATTTTTCAGTTATATTTTGAATTTACCACCTAACCATACCGGAATTCAGTATACCTATACAATATATGGCCAATGATCAAAATTGCGCTATGCATATTTTCAAATACCATAAAATAAATAAACATATTTTCATTTTAAATATTTCATTCCACTTTATAGACATACTAAACTTACTCCATACAAACGTCCCATTTCTACAATTTTAATTTTAGATCTAAACCTTGTTTTTCCACTTATGGTATTACTTCTGATTTTAGGATTTTATACTAATGGTGATTCATAAAAGAATAGAAAATTACATTTGAGTTTTTATTTATTAGGAAATTATTAATTTCCATTTATCATCCCCTTTTATTCTTTTTTTATTGGATTTAATCATCCATGATGTGTAATAATCCATTTTAGGTGATACATTATTTCATATAACAATGTTTTAAATTTTATTATAATTGAATAATATTTCTTTATCTTGGTCCATATGTTGTTTGGGATATTATCTAACAAATCATTATTTTGTATGAAATAATAAAGAAACATTCTTTATAAATTTAGATATAATTATTAATAAAAATAATAACAATAATGATAACAATAATGGAACCTAAAAACTATTTTGTTACATTCCCCCCCCCCCATAAATAAAATTCATTCTCAAAATTCAAAATATTACATAATAATAATGTTGGATATGGATATATATAATGTTAATTGAGATACAATTTTATATAGAGGCATTAATAACATATATGAACTTATCAAAATCATATTCACTATATTGTGTTTATTCATAAACATTTGAGTTAAATAACTCTCATAGAATAGTGTTAAGAACTATTTTGTTTTACTACATGTTTTTAGGGAAATATTTTTATAAATTTCCATAAGGATTAAAATTTGATATCTAATTTTTTATAACAGATACCCCACATTAACCTATATCTCAACCCTTTTCGTTCTTCAACTTGGTTCTGTAAGTGGGAAGTTATGGCCGAACAATGAGCTCAATAAATAATATTCCTCATCCTTATAAGGCTTAATGATATTCATGTCCATAATCCTTAAAGAAATTTACATATTAGATTCTACAACATGATCAGCCTGCATCCTCTCCAGTTAGTCTGTCACCTACGTCACCAGCCTTAAAAATATCTACCCACTACCTCATAATCTATTTTTACTAGTTCATAGGTTCCCAAATAATTGATTCCATCATAATGATAGAACGATGGGGTTGGATGTACACCCATTTCTAATATATAAATCCCATTGTGTGAAAAATGTGGTCCTTCCATTAACCAAACTATTTCCCACATCTTCTTGATGGGATCACATTCTCTTGGGCATCAAACCAAATTCCCAAAATAGTATATTACTCAAGGCTAATAGTTTTCCTTCCATTTTTTAAACTGAATAAAATGACATGTTTTACTAGAGGTATTTGTTGAGGGTTTTTTATAATTTATCAACCATTATCATAGTGCTATCAACCACTCTAGAAACATCATGTCATAAACACTACAATGATGTATTAATGAATGGTAATGAAGATGGGGTATTGTTATTATCTAATGTAACATTGAAGTTACAATCTATCCATTGATGCTTCTATTTTTTTCCCGACACCCTTAATTTCTATTCAATAAGTTGGATATTATGGGTATTCTATCATATATTGATGAATAAATACTCTATATTGAAATAGTTAATCTATTACTACAATCCTAATAAATCAATATAAAATACCCATAATACCACTTATATTCCAATAAACAACAATTTTGAAATGAAACCATCACAATTTTTTTTTATAATTGTTACATAATGGTGGTTCAATTGGAAACCAAGTTAGGTAACTTATAGTGCATAGAATAATGATCCCCTGATAATAATTATAAAGAAGATGATTTAGTTACCACTATTCACATCAGCAATAGTTGTTTTGTGTGAACCCTCTTATTCCAATTATTGTGATGGTTGTTCAAACATTTTATTCTTATCATAGTTGGAGTTATTAAAAGATCATATGAAATTTATGAATTTCTATAGATAAGTATTTAGACCATCAGTGGTGATTTTGGATGAATGATCTCAACTCCCATTATGTCAACCTACCAAACTATATTCCTATAATGATTTTATTCTCAATTACCCAATCTTTCAAAATAAAATAATTTTCTAATCCCATTTAATTAATTTCTTTTTCCCATCTTACAAAATTTTTAACATGAATGAAACTTTTCTATTGTGTTTTTAGTCTTCGACATTGAAGGAGTTTTATTTAGTTTCTATCATTATCATCATGGGTGGAATCAGGTTTTCAACTAAGGTAACATTGTTAATCTTGGTTCATGATAGTTTTTTAGTCATAAAAACATGATTTTCCCTCAATTTCCAATTCAATTAGATTGATTATTGAGGAAATAATTACGTTATCCTTCTCAACTAAGGTTAATTTTGTTCCATCTAGTTCTATCCATAACTAAAAACCAAATTTATAACATAAGTGAGAGATATTTAACATCATAAGTTGGTTATCATAACAAATAACATAAAATTCATTCAACCTTAATACCTTTTTCCCCTTTTCAAAATCATATCTTCTTATAACTCTCTTAGTTCAAACTATATCATTCATGGGTTTTTACAGGTTACATTATGGTGAGTGATATTATAATTATCAACATATTTCCTCAGAGCAATAATAAAATCAATCCTCTGGTGTGGATTCGTAAAGAATATACGATCAACCAAAGGACATCCTTGGGGAATTTCTATCTATGTGTGTTGTCTTCGGCACACTATTCATGAATCATAAGAACAATTGAGTCAATTATTGACCCAAATTTTGGTCTGCGATACCACTATTCGAATATGATCCATATAAATACCATGTTTCTAGTATTCAGATAATTATATATTACATGTAAAATTACAGAATCAATAATTTACTAAATTTTTATGATGTAATATTTTTCAAAGGATTATCCCTTATAATTATCCATAGGGGATTCTCTAACATTCCCTATTTCAAATATCTAAAAATAACTATACCTTTCTATAATACCAACTTTGCAAACTCAATCCTTAGTCATATATTATTTCATGAATATTTATATTATTTTCCAATAATAGATAACAAGGATTTGGAGGACCATTATATTTGGAATATTGGTCATAAAAATACATAATCTAATATATAGAAACATCAACTTTTTTTAAAAATACACGTAGTGATACTAACTCCCAATAAACAAATAGAACATTTTAGAACATCCATGGGAATATACATAAGGATAATTTTGATCTAGAATGCCCAATAAATGAATAAACATTACAAAAAATTGTAATATTCGAGTTTAAAGGAATAACATGATATCATAATTAGTATTACCATAGGATTATAAATATGGAATAATGAAATGATATCATAGGATCACAAAACCAAAAACATGTGGAAAAAAATAAAACATGATATCATAATCACAAGTCAAAGGTCATTCCATGAATATCAACATAATGTCGAGAAACTACCCTGGTTGATTAGGCACACTCTAAAAAATCTTACATAACATCACATTTGATACAATGACTTTCCGAATTCATTAAAGGGTTATATAATTCCATGAAAACTCAAAAACCTAAATTAAAATCATATATATATGTGGCATATGAGGAAAATGAACTATACACAAATCATAATAATGGTCGAACCCCTGAGAAGAGTTGGGTTTGATAATTATGAATCAAGTAATAATAATATTATAAAACATAAGGTTTCCTCATAAAAGAAATACTAAAATCAATTTAAATTTAATAAATGATAATGTTTATTATGATTATAACATATTTGGTGCTTATTAATATAATTTTATGATATATTAAAATAAGAAATGCAATTACTATTTTTTACAAACATAGAATTTGACCAATAGGTCTCCCAATATACAAATGTGGGGTTTTAGATGATACTCAGGGTTTATGAGCATTTTATTAGGGTGGTTCATGATGTGAGATAAGAAATAATAATGTTACATTAAAATGTATATACATAAATGTAGGTATTTTGAAGGGAAATAAAAATATTTATAATAACAGAAAGTAAAAAAGATATCTAAATAGGTGTACCTGATAAGAATATATATAAAAAATAGAATAGATAAATGAGAATAAAATTTCATAAATGGGATAAAAATATTGATAATTTATTACTAATATGTTACAATGTAATTATAGAGGGTTAGTTAATATGTTTAAAATCATCGTTGTTGAAAATCAAACATCATAAAAAAGACAATAAAATGTTCCTATGAAAATAACATAATATATATAAATATAAAATGATATATTAATAAATAATATTTCAAATATAATTTAGAACATTAGGGGGATGAGAAAAATTTGGACAAGGAGGGGGAACAATTTTTTAAATGCATGAGAATTTTTAACATTG
Organism: Viscum album; assembly: GCA_963277665.1. NCBI lineage: Eukaryota > Viridiplantae > Streptophyta > Magnoliopsida > Santalales > Viscaceae > Viscum > Viscum album. Next base: position 695,403,156 of record OY728161.1, read on the forward strand.
TTTCATTTTGAAAAATATTTTGAACTCACCAAGAAAGGTGAAATGAATAACAGTTCTCTCCCAAAATAGAAATAAAGCATATCATATGAAATGAAATACAAAACTAAAGGAGAAAAATTAATACTCCTGAAATCATATTGAGATATAAAATAACCATATATATTAGGGAATACATCAATCATATATCACATTAAAGAAGATTTTCAATGGATGAGAAGTTTACATCTTAAAAAATGTTATATTATATTATAATTATTGGTGTTATTAGATACAATAAGAAAAATAATATTTTAATGTAATATAAAATCATTCTTCAATGAAGGTTGATTGAGAAAAAACACCCACATATTGTCTGAAAGAGCTAAACTCTTGCACTTAACATCTAGAATAATTAAATTAGATTCATTAGATTTTTACCAAATAAACATATTAATCACTATTTTATATTACAAGGTCTTATAACTACCATATATTTTTTTTTTACGTTAGTCTTTTATGCATCTGATACTTCAAGTAATTCAATCAATTTCTATATATATGATTATATATGTTTATGACAATTATAATTGTTATAAAAATAGCTTTTTAATATATATAATATTAATAATTTTATATAATTAATTTTAATATATTAAATATATTTATATATCCCTGAATCATGGTTGGTGAGGTAAAATAAATGTCATTTGTCATGAATGTGATAGTTTACATATACGAATGACTAATATATATATTTCTAAAAAATGATATGGAATGAAGGTTAATGATGATTTGAAAATTAAGAATCATATTTATATTATTGTTATTATATTTATTCATCCACTAAACCCATTTTTGAATAATTAATGGTGATGATTCGTACAGGAAGACATCACTCTGTGCTGGTGGTATTCTGCACAATGCACTAACGATGTTTTTTTCTTAGAAGATGAGAATGAACAAGTAATACCAATTGCATTAATGTAAAAAAATAATTATAATAATTATACATATTTAATCATATTTTAATGGACAAAATTTATTTGTAAGAGAAGTATTAAGGATATACTCTTATGATGAAGGCAATACATAGATTAGTTAGACTATGTTATCTTTGATGTTTCCTAGTATAAAATTGTATTAAGATAAATTATAGGGTTAGAGGATTAATGATGATAAAATAGATTAATTTATTTGTACATTATGTATATTTTCAAGTGAAATTATAACATTAATATTAACCATAGAGGGGTTGTAAGTGATCACCTTTAATAAGTGAAGAAAATATTACTTTTGGGACTACCCTTTACACTTTCATGACATAAATATAGTATTACCAGGAGAATGCACCAAAACTACTTAATAATGGTGTGTTGGGTGAAATTTGGTCTAGATATATTTTGAAAATACCTCCCACGCATGATTTAAACATGTATCAATTATTCTACCCAAGGTATTTACATTTTAAATTTTTTAAATTTTCCATGGTAAGTACTTTTTTACTATGTAATTTAGTTTTTATGTAAAAAATATATTGTTTCCCAAATTTACAAAGAAAAATTCCCAATTAATATTATTAAATTAATAAATGTGATGTAATATTTTTTTATAATAGAATGTATAATATTTTAAAAATTAATTTTCATATACAAATGACTTTTTATCATTTTTTGTAATTTATCATATTCTATATTTATTTCCAATTGAATGACTTTTAATATATATATATATATTTATTTATATATAAAAATATTTAAAATAATATTATTTTTATCATTTAAATTCAATAAATTTTTTAGATAATATGAGAAATTAATTGATATTAAAAAAATAATTATTCCAGAAAATATTTCACCATTTTCATTGTAATTAAAAAAAATATTACTAATGATAACTTTTTAATTAATAAATAAATTTAACATGATATCTATTAATTCAATTTTTACTAAAATTTAAAATAATTATTTTATATTAGTTTAAAAACTGATAAATTCTATTTTTTATAAGTTCTTAAAAACAATTTTTTCATGAATAATAATAATTTATATTCATAAATGTTAAAAATATGCTTTAAAAATTTAAAATAGTAATTATTTAGAAAATAATTATTATTATTTTTTAAAACTAGTATATTTTATAATATAGTTATCTTTAAATAGATATTATATGTTTAATAGCTTTCTTTACATGCAAAAAAATTTAGAACCAACAATGATATATTATAACATTGCTGTTAAATTTATAATAATAAATTTTACCAACTATATATGAAAATATAAAGAGATCAACTTTTGTCAAATCGAATTTATTTATTAATTCATATTAAATATGCACACTATTTTTATGGAAATTAATTTTATTCTTCAATTATGCATTTTCTTTGAAAATTCAATTTTTTTCATTATGAGAGGAGAAATTGTATTTAATTATTAAAAATTAGAAAACTATTACTTGATGAAAATAATAATTTTTTTAAACAATAATAATAAAAATTAACATAGGATGATATTTTGTATTTGTTTCGAAATGATAGATTTTTTAGTGAATAGTTGAAAATATTGTTTTTAAATGAAAACTATAATTTTGTTTTAGGTATTTAAAAAGTTACATTATGTTTAAAAAATGTATTATAGTTGAATTAGTTAATTAATGTTATTATTATTCCAATTAATATCATTTTAATCGTTTTTTACTTTATTTGAGGCTACAAACATTATATTTTTAATAATACATTTTTTTGGAAAACCAATTTTTGTCACGTTCTAAAGGATTAATTTCAAAGTAAATCATTCCAATTATAATAATTTAATTTTATAAAATGGATTAAATATTTCTAATCATAATAATTTATATAATATAATAGGTTCATGTACATTTTTTTCATTTTGAATAATGATAATGATAAAGATTAGTCAATCAGTAAAAAAAGAGAACAAATTTTTTGGATCCTAATGGTAAAAAATAAACTCTTTTAAAAAGGAATTTAAAATTTTTAATGAGTGTTTTTTGAACTTATAAATTTTTAAGGATTCATATAATGTATTTTAAAAAATTATTTTTAATTTTGAAACACAGGGTATTCTTTAGGGAATGATAATTTTTATTTAATTCAAATTATAAATAGGTTTATGATATTTTAAATTTGAGAGATGGATGAAAGATTATATGTGGTTTTTTTGTAAAAAAAGTTAAAAAACCATAATTTTTTTTATTAGAAAAAAAATTCTTTCTAAATAATTTACTACATTATTTCCAGGGGAAATGATTTTTACTCTAAAATTTTGTATTTTATTGAAAACTATTTCTCATGTATCATGTGTTCTTATATTAAAATTAATTTATACCATATATAGAATATGAATCCAAAAAATTAAATATAAATTTGGAATATTCATTTCATAATTTTTATAATACCACCTTTATTTCGGTGCATGTGATTATTTTTTCATGGTAAAAATTCACATTACTATTAGAAAGGTAAAAATGGTTTAAAAGCATTTTATCAAGTAGATAAGGCATAAAATGTTTCACAGACCTGTCTAAATATTATTGGATAATTTTATTTTAAAATAAACAAAACATATATTTTATTTTGGGTGACATGGTGCTATATGAAATTATTATTATATAAACTATTTAATTTTTTATGTAGATGCTTGTGTGTCCTTTCCATAACATATAAAAGGATTCTACCACAATTATCATCTACAAACATCAGTAGCCTTCTGTATCAACAAATTTAAATAATGCATCATTCTTATATGATATAATCATTTCGTATATCTTCTCTTATTTCAAAAATGTCATCATTTTAAGGCTTACGGTGTAACCCAAAAAAAGTTCTACTAAACAAGAGCTAATCGTCTTACCCAACATCATTCAATTTATTTTATATTCAAACTACTATAGATATTTCTTATCCTTCATAAAATGAAAAATTATTTATAATAAGTATACAAAATTGTTATTGTGATTATAGATCGACAATTTTACACATCCTTTCTTTAAAATGGGAAATGATATGTATCACTTGTTCTGAAATGTTGACTCCCACCTTCACATAGATATCTAATTAATTATCAAAAAAAACATCAATCACGATTGCATATAATTTATAATTATTTATTTATATATGATATTTATGACATAAATATACAAGTAAAATTATATATTTTTTTATAACTTACAATTTTTTTACATTGGAAGAAAATAATGTTTCACATATATACGTGTAGACTACCACCTCTAGAAAATTATGTGGTTCACTTATTATTTTATATTTATGTAGATAGGAATAATTAAATATTTAATTACTTTATAAGAAATATATGATAAAATAATGGTACTAAAAATTGAATAATTATATACATTTCATTCCTACTAACTGTCGAAGAATGGGAACGTCACTCATTCGTATATATGTACATCCATCTTCGTGAAGTGATGTAAATCATTTTTAATCATCAAAATATATGAATAGATATAAAATTGAATATAATTAGAAAATTTTATACTCATTATATGGCATCCCGCCATTTTATTATATAATATTTCATTACATTTTACAAACAAAGGGTCTTTAAAGTCTAGTGTCTGGGAAATAAAGGAACATAAAACATGAGAAAAACATTAAACATTATTCTAAAAACTTGTAAGGATCATAATTGGTTCATCTTATGTACATTTACTACATCTCATATCTTGGAGATAGACATCAATGGAAAAGGGTGAGCAGAAGGCACTATAAGGGTAAACAAGGGAGTCAATGTACTTGTGATATCAATAAGAAATTGAATAAAAACATGAAGACATGAGGAATTGAAGAATAGAAATATCATAAATATAATTAAATGGAACACAACTTTAATATGTGGCTATAACATTTCATTTAGAAATTAATGAACATATCACAAAGGTTCATCCCCAAGGTGTCAAAAAAAATACAATGGTTATTCATCAGGTATCGTAAAACTTGTCATATCTAGAGATTAATTTTTTAACCAATGCATTGGAGAGATATCAGGGTGCACCCTTAATATGTCTTTAAATAAATGTGATCCACATAAATAATATTCAAATATTTCATAAACAACTCATATATAATAAAATAAATTGGTTTTATTTCAAAATTATGACCTCTTAAATACTCATAAATATAAGATCATTATATCATTTATAACCCATGGAAATGTAGTGAGGGTTATATGTATGTAAATTACAGAATAAAATATAGCATATTTATATATTTATGAAAACCAATAGAAACAAAATAGTTCTGGGTATTCAAATAAATAAAATAATAGAATATCGTGAAATAAAGAGAGATAAATTTTGAGACGAAATTTCGGCAGCATAACGACTATATAACATGGATTTAGAAATCATTGGAAAGAGAGGGTACATGAGTATACCACTCGTAAATAAATTATAATATATTATAAATATAGGAAAACAAGGAGATAAGAACATGGTATCTATTTCTGAATGACAGACCACATAAAAATGAAACATATAAGAAAAGAGAAGACGCAATTCCTTTTACGAGAAATTCGGTAGCCTAACGACGTCACTTAAAAATTCAGAAAAAAAATTGATGAGGGAAGAAAGGGCCTCCCATAATTTTGAAATAAAATGGATAGTAATAAGAACATATAATAACATACCCTTAATATAAAGAGATGGAAAATATAAGACACAACATAAAGGATGTCATGACATAAAAGAAGAGGGTGAAAGAATATGTTATCTTGAAGAGTAACATCAAAAGAATGAAGGTCAGGACCTTGGGAGGCTTGAGGAAACCTTAGGAGGACTCATTATGATGTAAAGATACTAGAACCTTCGCGAGGATATGGAAATTAAATTAATGATGGAAAGGATTGGTATTTATAGGAGATGTGAGGTGACAAAGCATTAATTTCCAAGGGACACCTCATAGGTGGTATTGGAAAAACCATGGGCTTTCCAATGGTATTTTTCCATGGAATTGGCCACATGGGACACCTCATATATTATATTAATATTCATAATTCGACCATAATTATTTCATAATTATTATCTCCTTAATGATGTCATTAAACACCCGAAACTCAAAAACTGTATTTTCACTATTCAATGAAAATTCAACTTTCCCAGAAAAATCACAAAATTTCACCATAACTAAATTTCAATGTTCTGATTTCAAAATTGAACTCCATTTTATGAAAATAATTTTCTAATTATTTTTAATTTAATTTTTATATTAAAACACAATTCACAGAAAATTAAGCTATTTCAGAAAAATACAAAAAAGTCACCTTAACAAAATATCAAGGCTTTGATTTCAAAAATGAACTCCAATTTATGAAAATATTTTTCTGAATATTTTTCATTTAATTATAAAATAAAAAAAAAACTATTCACCTAAAAAAACTAATACTTAACCAAGTAGTTATAAAATAGTTACTTGCATATTTTATTGAATCACATTACTTAATCAAGGGGCCTAATTATATTAATACTTTCTTAAGTGAGGTTACTTAATCTATTTGATCACATTACAAATCATATGTGTAAAATCACTATTCATAATTTACAATTCAACAAAAATTAATTTGATTTTATTAGACTCTAAATTTCTTACTCAACATAACTGTAGAATAACATTTTTTTAAAATCATTACACAGTATTAATTATTTAAGGTTTACATAAATATTTCTAAAATATCCTTTTTCTAAAATTCATTAATAATATGCATACTATATTTATCGGGACATTTGAAAATTCAAAAACATCACCATAACATGAAATCACATTTTTTTTAAATAAAATGATTATAGAAGGCAGTTACAGTCTCGTTACATAGCCCTTTATAACACCAGCATAGGACCTAAGAGTAAGTTGTACTAGGGTGATTGAATCATGGGGAGGCTCGGCCAACAGTTCGTGAGTAGTGATCTCTATCAGCTTGTACCTCTCGCGAAGGAGATTTCTTTCTAATTACACATGATCATGTTCAGCTTGGGTTTGGTCCAGAGCAAAGCCCCAAGGTGCTACCTCCGTCCCGAGTTCCATCAGATGGGCTTCGACCATCCTTAGACTACTGGATGGGCCCATCAAATATTTTTTCTACATTAATTAATCAAGATCACTTGTATTTGTAGAAAATAATCGTAACATTTAGTTTCCAATTTTCATACTGACCAAATTTCATATAACAGTCGAATCCAAAAAGTTTTATTTTAATTATAATCATTTTTTTAAATGAATTAGTTTTGTTGATTATAAAATAAAATAACACACATTGTTAAGAAACCAATTATATCCAAAATTTCAGGTCGTTACATTCTTCCAACCTTAAGACATTGTTTCCTCGCAATTTTAATATTGGGCTTGGAAATTTCGTTGAATGTCCCACATCGAAAAAATAGTCAATAAAACTATTACTTTAAAATAAAGAAAGGAAAGGAAAAAGGTCACCCGAGTTTACCTATACTAGGATTCCATGTAGGAAAACATGGAAATGGAAGAGAAAACAAAGGGTCGTGTTTTGATCCAGAGTGATATAAAACATTATTAGGAGAAAATTAACCACAAAAAATCACTTAATTATTATCTGTTAAGAAGTCTTTGATTACCCAGAAGGAAACGTAAACCAACAACATTTTTGTTTTACGGTCCTTTTCATAATTTTGAGGAATTCATTTACAACATAGAATAAAAACATAAGGAAATATACGTACCTTCAAGTAGAGTTTCATCCCTTAATAAGTTTCCACTAAGACTAATAGTTTCTACAAACAATGAGCATTCAAAAAGACTAGGTCTCATTAAAATCACAAGAATCGTCTTCTAGAGAATAACAAAATCCACAAAAGAATAACTATATTTTTCCATTTTCTTTAGTCATCAACTAAAACTAAAATGGTTAATATGAGATCATATAAACACCCAAAGTATCATCCTTTATAAAAATAAATATGACTATTAATCTCCAGAATTCAAAAAAGAGTACCCAAAGTTCTAGAAAGACCATTCAATAAACAATCATCCTTAAAATTCATCAGAATAATCCAAACTACGATTGGAACCCAAAACTCAGAAGGGATAAATCACATAGTCTTCCCTAGTAAATCCTAACATTTATGTCCAAATAACATCAAATACTATTAAAGTCTCATACTAAAGTGTAACTGACCTGTTAAAATATTCCCTATGCTAGGTTCATCATTTTACAAGAAATAACCAAAATCACCATATGTCCACAATAAATACATAAATTCTTTAAAAAAAATCAACCATTTCTCCTCAATTTAAATCATGTAGTATTTTATTTCTCTTAGGAATATAGTACTTGTAATGTGAAAAAATCATCCCAAATAACCTTTATCATTTAATCAGCAAATCATTTTCCTATACAAAGGATATCCATTTGATAGAACATTAGTTTCCAAAATCAACTTATTATTAACCCATAAAAATTAGTAGGTGCATTAGTCAGTCTGAAGGGAATAACAACAAACTCATAATGCCCATATCGTTATTGGAACGTATTTTTTTGGATTATCATCATTGTTCACCCTCAATTGATGATAACCTGAATGAAGATCAATCATAGAGAAGAATTGAGCCCCTTGATGTTGGTCAAATAAGTCATCAATTCTTGGAAGAGAGTATTTGTTTTTCACCGTGATCCAATTCAGTTCTGTATAATCAATGCATAGCTGCATCAATACATCCTTCTTCTTCACAAAGAGAACTGGTGCTCCATAAAGAGACAAACTTGGTCGGATAAACCCATTCTACAAAAAGATCATGGAGTTATTTCTTTAATCCCTCTTGCTCCAAATTTTCCACCCTATAGGTGTTCTTTGACATTGGATGAGATCCAGGTACGATTTCAATGGAGAACTCTACATCTCTTTCTGGGGGAGGTCTAGGTATGTCCTCTAGAAATACGTCAACATATTCCTAGATGATGGAGACATTTTCTAAAAGAGTAAATCCTTTGTGAGAAACGTATTTCATTTACGAATCTTTTAACAAAAAAAGGATTTTATGTCTTTAAACTTCAAGCTTAGACAATTAGATTTTTTTTATTATTCCTTTATAATGAATCATAATAATCTTGCGATTAACCAAACATATCCCCTGGGAGTTTCATAACCAATAGTTCATTAAGGTCCATTTTTGTGTACCAGTTCTTGTTCGAGACAAGATCAAAGCGGTTTTTTTGGGTTTTACCCCTTTTTACATTTGTGCCAGAGGCAGCTCTACCAAATCGTATCTATACAGGGATGTATTTTCTTGATAAACTACTTAATAAATACTCACCATAATACCAGGAAGATTGCCTATATTTAAATTTTCCTATAGGGTCCTTCCTAGTGTTTTCATATCCTAATTACCATAAATAAATAAACTCTCCTTTGATACCAACTACGGTATCCTTCCTTATTATTACATAACATTTCAATACATTTTATAAACAGAGGATCTTTAATGTCTAATGTCTTAGAAATTCGGAACATAAAACTAGAGAACAAAATAAAACATTCTTCTAAACCAATAGTAAGGCCTCATCATAGGTTCATCCTATGTACATATATTTCATCTCATATTTTGGAGACAGACATCAAATGAAAGGGTGAGCATAAGGCCCTGTAAGGGTAAACAATGGAGTCAACGTACTTCTGATATCAATAAGAATATGAATAAAAACATGAAGACACGAGAAATAAATAAATATGAATATCATAAAGAAATGAACCTGGAATATAACTTGAATATGTTGCTACACAATTTCATTTAGACATTCATGATCATATCACCATGTTCCATCCCCAAGGTGTCATAAACATTACCAAGGTTATTCACCAATGTATCATAAAAATTGTCATCTCTAGAGATTAATTAATTACCCAATGCATTGGATAGATATTGGGTCACACCATTAATATGAATTTACTTACTTGTGAGACACATAAAATTTAATCAAACACTTCATAAATAATCCATAGAGAATAAAAGAAATGGGTTTCATTTCAAAATTGTGTCCTTTTAAAAGCTCTTAAAAATAAGATCATTATATCATTTATAACCCAAGGAAATGGAGTGAGGGTTATATGTATGTCAATTCTAGAGTCAAATATATCATCTATATATATTTATTGAAACCCATAGAAATGAAATAGTACTGGGAATTCACATAAATAAAATAAGATAATTTCACGATAGAAAGAGAGACAAACTTTTTGCACCATAACCACTATATAAAATGTTTTTGAAATAATTGGAAAAAGAGGGTACAAGAGTAACCAACACATAAATAACTTATAATAAATTATTAATATAGAAAAACATTTATATAAGAACATGGTATGGAAGTTTGAAAGACTAACCACATAAAAAGGAAAATTTTAATTAAAGAGAAGACACATTTTCTTTTACGAAATATTCGGTAGTCTAACAGCGTCACTTAAAAATTCAGAAAACAAATTGTTGAGAGAAGAAAGGGTCTCTCATCATTTGGACATAAAATGTACAGTAATAAGAACATATAAGAACATACCCTTAACATAAAGATATGGAAAATATAAGACACAACATAAAGTAAGTCATGACTTAAAAGAGGAGGGTGAAAGAATCCCTTACCTTGAAGAGTAATTTCAAAAGATTAAAGTTCAGAACCATGGGAGGATTGAGGGCACATTATGAGGACTCTTTCAGAGGTAATGAGACCATAAAATCATTGGGGTGGATTTGGAAATTAAATTAATGAGTAAAATTCTTGGTATTTAAAGAAGAAGTGAGGGGACAAAGCATTAATTTCCAAGGGACACCTCATTAGTGGTATTCACAAAACATTGGGATTTTCCATTGTATTTGGCCATGGTATTGGCCACATGGGAAACCTCATACCTTATAATACTATTCATAAGTCGACCAAAAGTAATTCATAATTATTACATCCTTAATGATGTCATTAAACACTCGAAACTCAAAAACTGTATTTTCACTATTCACCAAAATTTCAAAAAAAAAAATTCATTAAAATCACAAAATTTCACCTTAACCAAATATCCATGCTCTGATTTCAAATATTAACTCCATTTTCTGAAAATAATTTTCTAAATATTTTTAATTTAATTATTAAATACAAACAATATTCACTGAAAATTCAATTATTTCAGAAAAATTCCAAAAAATCACCTTAACCAAATATCAATGCTCTGATTTTAAAAATGTAATCCATTTTTTTAAAATAACTTTCTCAATATTTTTATTTTAATTTTTAAATAAAAAATATTATTCACCCAAAAAAACTAATACTTTGCCAATAATTTCTTAAAAAGTTACTTACCTATTTTTTGAATCACTTTACTTAATCAAGGTGCCTAAATTATATTAATACTTTCTTAAGTGAGGTTACTTAATTAATTTGATCACATTACTAATCATAAGTGTAAAACCACTATTCATAATTTACTATTCATCAAAAATTACTTTGATCTTATTAGACTCTAAATTTCTTACTAAACATAAATTTAGAAGACCATTTTTTGAAATTCATTACTAATTATTAATTATTTAAAGTTTACATAAATATTTTTAAAGTATTATTTTTCAAAAATTAGTCAATATTATGCATACTATATTTTTCCAGACATTTGAAAATACAAAAACTTCACCATAAGAATAAATCACAATTTTTAATTAAGTCAATGGATTACACAAGGCAGTTACGGTCTCGTTACTTAACCCCTTATAACACCAAAATAGGTCCTAAGAGTAATGTGTGATACGGTGATAGAATTTTGGGGTGTCTTGGACAACATTGTCCGAGTAGTTATTTCTATCAACTTGAACATCTCGTGAAGGAGATTTCGTTCCAGCTTCACATGATGAAGTTCAACATGGGTTTTTTCTAGATCAAAGCCCAAAGTTGCTACCACCTTCCCATGTTCCGTCAGATGGGCTTCAATCGGCCTGAGACTACTGGATGGGGCCATCGAATATTATTTCTATATTAATTAATCAATATCACTTGTATTTATAGACAATAATAGAAACATTTAGTTTCCAATAACCATATTAACCAATGATCATATAATATTCGAAACCCAACTATCTAATTTTAATTATACTCATTTTATTAAATGAAATAGTTTTGTTGATTACAAAATTAAGTAACACTCAATGTTAGGAAACAAAATTTATTCAAAATTTCTGGTTGTTACAAACTATATGAATAATATTATTGAGATTATGAAACCATGATCAATATAAATGTAATAGAACAACTTACGTGAATCATACTTAGAAAACAAATTAGTAATTAACTAGATAAACTGATTTTAATATATAATTGTTAATAAAAATGTGATAAAATGTATTAATTAGATCATATATGTTATTATATATGTGTGTATTTTTATTTTATAAATTTTTAATAAAAAATATACTTATTATAGAGGAGTCATTAACAAGTACAATGTAAGAAAAAACGTCATGTAAGAGTTTATCATCTCAATTTTTGGGGGAATATGTTATGATATGAACCTGTATTCTATTATGAGGTATATAAATAAGTACATTAACATGTTATATCATTAATATTATTTTTCAAATTATGTTTAATGTTTCATTTTAACCTATTAATTCATAGGTCTTATGATTCAAATGAAACTTATGTAGTAAGGGATTTATTTTCAATCCATTTTCAATTGAGATTGGTTATAATTGAATTTCTATTAATGAAATTATTAGATAATTATCTCATAATCACCATTAAAATTTCATCTCAAATTTTTAATCATGTAATAATAATTTAATATTATTATTTTTTAATCCTTTTAAAAGAAAAATATTGATGAAATATTTGTAATAAGAATTGGATTCCTTTTATCATGGGAAGTAAATTTTTTTCTCCAAATCCATTATTTATATAAAATATTTTCATTATTTTTTCATTAAAATTATCCAACGATTATTTAATTTTTTTACATATTTTATAAATTTTATATTTTTTTAATGGAATATTTTTTTCATTTTCTGAACATATTACAATTGAATATTTTCTAAATCATTAAAAAAATTAATTTTGATATAATCTCCGAGAACCTTATTTCATACCATTATAACCACTCAATCATTTTAAACATAAATTTTTTTTCCAAGGTTGTTTTCATAGAAAATGTTTCTTATAAATTTTTTGGAAATATGATGATCTTAAATTTTTAGATTTTAAATAAGAATAAAAATTTATTCAATAAATATTTTAGTTTATATTTTAATGGGTTTTGAATCTTTGATCACAATATATGATGTAACTTATGTTTCACTTGGGATATGATTCTACGAAACAATCCCTCTTATTTCTTCAGTTGACTTATTATTATTATTATTATATGTTTTTGAAATCCATTTATTTTATAAGGAATATGATTTTGTGATATGATGATTGATTTATAATCTTAGGGAACCCATGTGAATATATTATGACTATGTGATTGGTGGGGATGAAATAATAATACCCCCAAATGAATTAGGAAAATATGGATAAATCATTGGACAAATATGTTATCTAAAAACAAGATTTAATGATCACATTTTTTTCGCGGATTTGGATTTCATGTCCACAAGATTTTGTTTTGAACTAGTTTCCATGTCCATACATTTATTAGTGGATATAGATTTTATATACATTATATTTTGCGTTGACCAAGTCTCATGTCCATAATTTAATGTGATGGACTAATTTCAAAAAAATAAATTAATGAGTTAACCTATTTATATTTTTATATGTTTAGAGTGTTATAAGCTATGGTTTTATCCACATTCATATGTTTATGTTTTCCTATCATGGCTAAATACTGATTATTTGTTATTCCACACTATTATTATATTTGTTTTTATGTAAAATTTGTATTCCATTAATAATGTTATGATATATTACATATTGTGTATCAAATTTGTATCTAATGATTATGATATCATAAACTTTTAGTTACCTTATTCCCATATATGATAAAAATTTAATATTTCAAATGTTTTCCCGAAATATGAATATAATCCTACACTTTCTTATGTCTTCATTTAATTTGATATTGAGAACATTTTTATGTATATAATAAATAATAAGGAAAATAGATATAGAAAATATAATGGGAAATATTGAAGATCCTTTATAAAATAAGATTTTTATTCATCTAGTACACAAAATTTCTATACTTTTCAATTATAGGAATGATGAAAATGTAATTAGATGAATATTAATATAAAAGTATGTAATATTTTTGAATGAAAAATTATTATTTGTTATAGTTGTTATCAGAGTAGTTTTTAGTTAATCATTATAGATTATGGTTAGACATGTTTTTTTTTGAAAACCATAAGTATAAATCTATTTATAAGATATTATATTATTCTTATGGAAGGGAATTTATTATCTGTTCATCAAAGAAATACATCCATTTTTATATACTAATAATTCATGTGGTTTTGTAAAAAAATTTATTTAAAGGAACTACCCCTAAAAGGGTCGGTCAAGTCTATCTAAACCATTACTCTAGTCCATATTGTATATTCCCATATTAAACATAATGTTGTAAACAACCTCAGGATATTACTATGTAAAATAACATTTTATTTATGTGTATGGAACCAACCTTATGTATCCAATATTATAGTTTTCTATGAACTATATTTAAATTTTGTAAAATTTTTATGTTTTTTTAGTGTTTTAGAGAATTAAAAAAATTATTACAAAAGAAACCATATATTACATGTTTAAAATAGTGATCATTATAAATTTATTACACCAAATACAAAAACATATAATAATAAATTTTTTCTTCTGACGATAAATCTTAATAATTTTCATGATGATGTCATTCCTTTTCGTAATAATCCATAAACCCTTGAAATTGTTTTAAAAAAAGAGGGATTATAGAAAAAAACATCAGTATGGGACCTAAAAATACGAAATCCCTTAGTCAAGTGAAATATTAAAACAAATTAAATTTTAACCTATATAAACAATGTTTCTACATGATGAAAAAAATCATTTTGATACAAAAATCACACACATTTTTAACAAATAAAAAATTATATCTTATCAAAAGAAAACAAAAAACCTTTTTGGAAACTAATATAATGACATTCAGGAATAGTTTTAAAAATAATCTAGATATAACTAATTCTTAGTAAAATAAATATGATTAAAACTTTTATAACTATCTCATTTCCTCCCATGAAAATGAACATTTCCAAATTCCTTGGAGCCCAATGTAAGAATACCCAAATCTATTACAGGATCACCTAGTGTTATCTTGGATCACCCATTATATAATCTATATTAGTATCCTCTATATGATATAAATTATATCAACACTTCATATAAGCTTTATTGATCCCACCCATTTCACATAGAATGCTCAATTACCATATCATGAACAGAACATTTTATGATTGCACTTTTCATCAAAAACCCATTCAAAAACTCATTAAAACCAAGATGTAAAAAAATTATATTATAAAAAATCATTTTTAAACACATATTCTATATTAAAAAATACACAGGACATAGAAAATAGGGTTTTAATATGATGAAATATCACAAGAAATAAATTTTGGGGAAAATAAAACATAATGTTTGATTGCACTTACATTTTTAGGAAATTTTCACACTTATAAATGAAAAAAAAATAAACATAAAAAATTAAACATTCAAAGGAATAATCAAATAATTTAGTTTCCAAGATGATGAAAAAAACTCATGATGTATAATTTAATATTCCTTCCTTTTAACTTTATAAAAAACATTAAATGGATATTTTAAAAATAACGTACCTTTCATGGATCTGAATCATCACATACATTCTTTATCCATTTAAATAATAATATTAGGTTAATTATTTAATTTTTTAGAAAATTTATCTATTTTATTAATTATTTTATTTGACTTATTACCGTGTTATGACAATTACTAAATTATTTATGTTCACATCAGGGTCTTTAATGATATTTTGATCATATGTACATAATAACTTCATTATGTTGAATTTAGAAAGAGATATCATCATAAAATCATATATTGAATAATATTCATGAAATAATTATCACATATATAAATTAATTATACTTTTAAATACAACCATGAAAACTTTTTATATAAAATGAACTACTTTATAATAATTGAGACAGTAGGTCGTACATACCCATGAGCAATGTTTCCAATTTTTAATGATAATTATGAAATAAGGTAGTTATAAATTCACCATTAAAGAGTGATAATAATATTTTTTATATAATATTAGTTCATTAATTATACATATATATTTCATCCATGATATTTTGTAATGAAAAATGAATCACATTTCTTCCAGGAGGTGGTAGTCCACATGTACACATGAACGAAATTAGCACTTTTCCATTCATGGAATGGTAAGAACATAAATGCTAAATTGTCTTATAATAATGATTAAAATTTCATGAATATTATTTAATTAATTAATTCAGTCATTATAAAATGTATAGATAAATTGTGATGGAAAAAATTTTCAACGGTTCGTGAGGCTGTAGTCCTCCAAACACATGACTGATGATTTATTTTCCCATTTGATGGAATTGGTGATGAATATTGGTCATGAAACTAAAATAATAACATCCTAGTATGTAGATGATACATTATTTTTTTTTATTTTTTTTAATTTTTATTTAGTTTTTACAGATTTTTTATAACCAAAAATATAGATAAACTTGATTAAAAAAGATACCACTTCATCAGATAATCTCTTTTTTTTAACCATAAGAAATATATTGGTGGGCACTATATAAAATAATACATTTAGAATGTGGAAATGGATTCTTGGATGATTTTCGTAATATATTGTATTAACAAAAAATATTCTTATTTTTTGAGTATTGAGAACAGTATATCACATTTATAATAGGGGAACTCTGGGAATTTCTCAAAATATTAAATAAAAATAAATTAATATTCTAATATAAATGTATCAAAACTAAGCAATTTAAAATAAAATATGTGTATGGTTAAAAATAGGATCATACAAAATTGATAATTTGTGACTATATTTATATCTTTATCTTTTAGGTTGAAACCACATTTATCCAATTTAACATTTATTGCAAAACATAGATTTTTACTCTTTGGGGGGTGAATATAGTAAATATAAAATGAAAAGGTCAAATATATAGATCGCAGTTTAAATTATAAAATTATACCTATAACATGGCATAATTTATTATTTTGGGTAATTTTATATCATTTAAAAGAATATTATTTTGTATAAAATTTCAAAAATGTCTTTTTTTAGAACTATTCATTATGTTGAAATTAATTATATCATGATAAAAATTATAATTCAAATCAAATATTTTATTATATTAATAAAATATCATCATATTCAAGAAATATTTTCATTATATTATATATATCATAATTTAGTTATTTAAATATTTTTAATATCATTTATTAGATTTTCTCATTAATTAAATATTTATGGCATATGTGTTGTAAAGCATTTACGATAGTTATTTCATTACTAAAAATTACAAATAAATCAAAACAACCAAGATGAATATATTATATTTGAAAATATTAATTACAATTGGAAATATATTTTTCATAAAACCTTATTTAAATTATTACACTCATTAGAAACAAGAGTGTTCAATATTTGACGTTTCATTAAATAAAATAATATAAATTTCATAATGTACTATAAGGGGCACAAAAAGGTCATAAATTATAATCATGGATGATTTTGGACAATTAATACACATCAAATATTATTTAATCTTGTTTTATGGTGATTTTATTGTTGTTATGAATTTACTTTTAACCATTAATTACCAGATTTACCATTTACCGTGGGTTGAAAAATACGAAAGTTACTATTCATATTGAACATTTGTGAAAGTGTTATTTTTACTAAATTTGGACACATTGATTATATATGTGAAATAAAATTTTTAAAAATAAAAACAAAAAATGATGAAAAATATAATATGAAATTTGATTAGAAAATTTCATTGAAAATCATGTTTTTTAAAAATATCCCATTTAAATATGAAACGTTAATGATAAATTCTGGTAAAAAATCATTTTTAGAAAATAACTACATTATTATATATCAAACATAACTAATTAAAATTTAATAATAATCCAAAATATTATTTTACATTTCTAATATTTCAAATAAAAAATAGTTTCAATAGAATATAGTATTTATCACCATTCCATAAAAATTATATTCTTTTTCGAAAATTATAAAAAATTAATTTAAAGATAATTTTGTAATTATGATTTAAAAATTTTTACATAATTTTTCAAATACATTTTTTCGAAATTATAGAAATTTTAATATTCCCTCAAAAAATAATAAGAATAATTTTTTTTAAAACATATTTTTGAAGAATAAAATGACATTTCTAAAAATATAGTATATATTTAAAATGTATCAGTCAAGCCATTATAAATTAGATGTGTAAAAAGATATTTCATTCTATGGATAATACTATCAATTCCCACTAATGTAATGACTAGTTTATAAAAGGCACATTAAAAAAGAAATATATCTTGGTTTGTCTAAACTCGGTGTTGTATATCTTGTATATATTATTCATTTAAACTCAGTATACTACATTATTCCAATTTTAATAAATTTATTCCTCACAATCAAAAATTGGTCTTGAATAATAGATATTTGAATTTTCTACAGAACTATCTTGAAATACTTCATTGCTAAAAGGATTAATAATGTTTTCACTTGAAAGAGATAAAAGGAATGATTAATGTTTATATAGAGTAAAAAATAATATGTTTTCATGTAGGAGAACCCATGTGGTAATTGAAAAAATGTATATGGTAATGAGAAACAAATCATAAAAATAAATAAAGATTGATAGAGAACATAATTATTACAATGAAACCCTCCATAAATTTGTAAATCTTTTATGTGTTAAAATAATATTGTTTCCACAATAATAAAAGTAAACAGATAACATTTTAATTTAAATATCCTTTAACTATAGTTGAATAATTTCATTACCAACTATAGAAATAACATAAGAAAATATGCTTACATAAAAAGTAGAGTTATATCATTTAATCAATTTCCATTATAAAATTATCTTTTTCCCCAAAAGATGAGTATGATTTTTTATGCCTGAATAACTAGAATAATCATCTATAGATCCCAAAATCCATTAAAGAAAAATAAATATTTCTCCAGTCTTCGAGAATTAACCAATAGAAAAACATTATAATAAGGTAAGATAATTTTGAAAAATAGAAAACATATTTATGGTGGAAAATGTAGTCAATCCCCAAAAATTCAACGGTAATACCTAGAGTTCAAAAATGATCATTAGAAAAATAAATATCCTTAATATTTTTCAAACATATTATAGACCAAGACTGAAGCCCAAAAATCATAATGATTGGATGACATAGACTTCCAATATAACTTTAAAATTTCTCTCCAAATCACATCAATGACTCTCAATTTTTTATGCCTACCTGAAATATCCTTAATTATATAATCTCCAAGATGTGATAATAATTTCTAAAAAAACCTAAATCACAATAAAAATGCAATAAAATCATATATATATTCTAAAATATATTTCCAACTCTATTCCTCAAATATAAACCCATTGTATTCTATTTACCTTAATTTTATATTATTTTATAAAAGTGATTTTATTACAAAATAACATTAATCACTTAATCATAAAATCATTTACAAAAAAAAGAATACGTTTTTGATAAAAAACATATCCCAAAATATTTATAACCCATAATTACCACACAACTGGAGATCATATAAACCATAAAGAATATCAATAACATTAAAATTATGTCCACCCAATGTAATCGAGTTGTTCTTAAAATAATTTTTTATATAATAAAATTATGGGTTATATGTAGCTCAAAAATTTTAAAAAAATTGATAATCCCCTCCGTAAGTGCATCAATTACATGAAAATTGATAAAACTTCAAAACATATCAGTCTCCCTGGAGTAGAAATAACTTCAACAAATGGCCCAACATCAAATGTAGTAGATGAAAATGATTTTTCTACACCATTAAATTTTGTATCATGATCATTTCAATCGCATGAAACTAACTCCAAACACGTGATGTCATAATGAACCAAATCATTGCAAATAAAACACCTCACTTTTGGATAGCTATCAATTTCCATATTAATTGCTTGTCCAGATTATATAGCTTATAGTCAAGTGGCCTATGACTAAAATAAGAGCACAATAAACTCATTCCAAATCCAATAAATAATTCATTGAAATCTTATTTACCACACTTGGAACATTTTAGTCTCTTACCTCTATGCTTATTAACTAGTTCTTTATTTCTCTCATTCAACATTTTACGTTAATTACTGATGTTGTCTCAAGAAATCTAGTTTTCACCAAAATACATCTCAACATTATCAGTGGTATGAACCACATTATTATATGAATTAAATTATATATTGTCGAATTCTATTTATAAACACAGTTTCAACCATGAGTAAAATTTATTAAATTTTAAATCTGTTTCTTGAACAAAATCTAGATCATTCCTAGGAAATAATTTAATGATTTATACATATATTCATATTTTTTACATTAATTCTGTTAAATATTTATAAATCATAATATGAAAAAAAAATTAAGATAATATTTCTCATGATTTTTTTTAAATGTGCCTCATTCGATAGCATTGATATCATAATTATATCGAGTATTCTAATTCAATGACCATTATCAACTGGCTTCATCTTCAAATAACTAAATAAAAATGGTTCCCATTGACTTTACCACCATCCATTGACTTAAAATAACGTTTCAAAGGGATTAATTCAACCTTCTTCGAACATAGGTGAATATGATCAACTAAATGATGGTGGTTTATATCTAATGAAGTGATCCATTACAACCATATTACTCAATGGTAAATATTTTAGATCCTTATCATGGATACTACCACAACATATAGATTTTTGCAACAGATCCATTATAAAAACAAGATATTATTTTTTAGTTCTAACAATCCCTAGATGCTGATTCTTTAGAATATTGTTTCCACGATCCCTTCCCACTATAGCTTCCTAATTTCATATATGAACAAACTGTATGATCATATATAGTTTAAATAAACCAACATATAAATCATAAAATTTAGAATCATTTGAAATTAACCAAAATATAAAATTATTTAAGGGTATTATGTTATTGTTATCCTAACCCTTATATTTATCTAAGACGCCATATGACATAAATAGTATGGAGATGACCATAGTCATTACATATCTTGTTTTTTTGAACTAAAAATAAATATCATCAAATTCTGAGGAACATATTGGTTTAGTGTTTTCTATAATTTGGAAAAAATCATTCAAGGTAAACCCATAGGAAACAAGGGAAAACTAATATATATTGTCTATTTTTTCACCAATCAAAACACATTAAAATATACCATTATTTCACTTGAGGATATATATTCATAATTTTTATATTCCATATTCTTTCTAACTACTCTTCTGAAAACCATTTAAATTTTTTTTTGAAAATATGTTCTTTACTCACAAAACCTATGTAAATGATATAAAAAGGTGAAATACATTAGTATAATAAAAAATAAAAACCCTTGAATTTTTTATCTTTTACCCTATGTTCTTTGAGAAGATAATATAAATCATTTCCATGTGAAAATAAGATACATTTTCTTATCATAGAAAACATTAAAACTATTATATTGAAATAAAAAACACATTTGGAAACACTGAGAATAACATTCATAACCTGTTTTAAACTCATGTCAGAAATAAGTGGATACAAGAAAATACCATAATATAAATCCATTGGTAAATCAATTTTTCCAGCCTCTTAAGAAAGGGAACATTACCTAATGCATTGGGCATTATTTGGGAAACACCCAAAGCTATAACTGGCTACCCAAATATTATCTGGGATCACCCAATTTATAATATAAATCAATCTCAACATCGATCTATAATGGGGATAAACCCTTCTTATAATCTATGTTAGGATCTCCCTTTTCTCATATAATTCCAAAGTACCATATCATGAATAAAACATTTTATTCTTCAAAATTTCATTTCAAATAATTTGGAGAACTCTTTACACCCAATATATAAACCACGTTATAATATCAAGATACGATTTTCTTTTAAACCTCCAATATTATAAACTAATACCGAAATAAAGTTAAAGAAGTGTTTTTATGAATAAAAAAACCCAAAAAGCCATTTTTGAGGAACAAATATTTATTTTGAGAAAACTTATTATTTAAAACCAATTATATTATAAATGAAAATATTTTCATTGAATGTAATGTTTTAAATTTATAAAAAATTCATTAAATAGTTTATTATTCATTATTTTAGAAAAATACACTCATAGAGTATACATTAAAAAAATTATTTTTTAATTTTTATAAAGAAACATGAATAGATATTCATTAAAATAAAGTCCATTAACATTAGTCTGACTCTTCACATATGTTTTTTATCTACCTAAATAATAAAATTTGGATAATTATTTACATAAATAAGAACCTTTTTCGTGATTATTAATAATTTTATTCAACTTATTACAGTGTCATAGCTATTATTTATTTATTTATGTTTACATCAGACACTTCAACAATAATTAGTTTATAAGTCCAAAATCACATCGTTATGTTGATAGTGGTCTAAGGGAACAATATTTATTCATCTCTAGAATAATTTTAATGAAATAATCATCAAATTTAAACGTTAATTATACATTCAAGTCTAATATTAAATATGGTTACCGAGAAAGAAATATGTTACGATCATGGAGATGACATTCCACACACATGCATGTGTAATGTTTCCTTTTTTCAATTATCATTGTGGAAAAAGGTAATTACTAGTTTCTATTTACCTAATCATAATAATATAACATATATAATATTTCTTATTTCATTGAACCTATATATATATTTTTTACATGTGATTTGGTGATGAAAAACAAATCACATCATTTTATCGATGTGGTAGTCCACAAGCACCCATGAATGACATTGTCACTTTTATGTGCATGGAATGGTAATAATGTAACTGAAATAAAATTTCCTCATAATGATAAATATGTACTAAAAATAATATATAAACATTAATTCCATATTTATAACATTTTTTTTAGATAAGGTGATTAAAGATGAATTATATCAGTTCGTGAGCCGGAGGTTATTCGTACACACAAATGATGAATTGATTTCCCATTTTCTATAATTTAAGATTGATATAGTCTATTCCACTTATATAATAACATATTAGTATATTTATAATACATTATTGTTTTTTTTATTCAATTATTAAAAAAAATTTAGTGATGTTAAATAAGAAAAAATAGAAATTCTTGATTAAAATGGTACTTCATATCCAAACAATCTCTTCTTATTAACAGCTTAAGAACACCTGGGGAGTTTTTATGACTATGATATGACCACTTTAATATTGGGAGGTATTATTGGAAGATATTTGGGTAGGTATTGGATAAAAAAATGGGTTTTATGTGGTCTAGATCTTTAAGAAAAGGGTGGATTTTATATGTGTGGGTAGGGGAACACCTTGACTATCTCAAATTATGAAATTTATATAAATTAATCATCAAATACAAATGGATAAAATGTTATTAATTTATTTTATTAAATGTGTATTTTTTAAACTCCCATTATAAATTTATTTAATTTTTTGACAAAATTTCTACCCTTATCATTTGATTTTAACCATTATTTAATACCATTAACTCTTAATGCTACAACATGGTTTATTACTCTCTGAGAGTCAATATAGAGACTATAAAATTATAAAAGACCCCTAAATAGATTTTTTTTATATTTTAATACATATTCAAAACAACTGTAATCACTTAATATTATTAATAAATTTAAAACATTTAATTGAATAATATTAAAAATAAAATATCCATAATGTTAATTTATAAAACTATTAATTACATTGAATTTATTAATATCACGATTAAATGTATAGTTAAAAAATATATTTTTTAATATCCTTAAAATATTATGGCAGCTAATTTAATTTTCACAACATTATTAATTTCAAATTATATTTATTTAAATATTTTTAGTAACATTTATTTGTGTATTATGTTAAATAATAAATTATTGTATCTACATTGTGCAAGTATTTAAGGTTAATATCTATTATAGAAATTAAAAATAAATTTACATGATGATGAAAAATATATTGTTCTTCTTTATAAAATTTATAGTTAAACATATCATACAAATAACACCTTACCAAAAACACTACAATTATAAAACAAAGAGTTTGACATGTTTGAAATTTCATTTACTAAAATACTATAATGATAATATTCTCATATAAGTGGCCAAACTTTTCATATAATCTACCCTTATATGATTATGGTCAAGATATACCCATAAAATAATATATAATCAATTGTTATGTTAATTTTATCATCCTCATAATTTTAATTTTAACATTTAATTACCATATTTACCCTTTACCATGGTAAAAATTTACAAAATTTATTATTCTATAAGGATTTATTAAAACTGCTAATAGGGTACTTGCCTGATTTATTTGGGACACCCTATTGAATGGGAAATTACACTGGACCTCTTGGTCCTGGGTGAAAATGGAAATACAAGAAAGAGGAATCAACATGAGATGTCTCGGTGATATTATTCATAGCATGCACACTAAGCTGGAAAGTGAGGAATTAGATTATCTCACTATTTTAGGAAAGGTGATGAATACTAAGTTTAGTGGGGATTCATAGGTGCATATTGGAGACTCTTATTCATTATAGTCTATGATCCTCCTCTAGATCGAATCTCTACAAGCTCTAATAAATTGGATCATAGTGAAAGGTGACACCCTCTATTGGAATCATAATTGGTTAGGTTCAACTATTGGTTTCCTTTATTTTATGGCCCCTTGAATTTCATTTATGGAATATATCACACACCCATTATTCATCAAGGATGTCATGAATAATGATTACAGATAATCTCTTGATATCCTTGAGATTCATATTGAATCATATTGGTGTGTGTCTAAATCCTTAAGGGTATGAACATAATGTATGAAATATTTATGATGCGAGATGACCAAATGATATAATTTTGACAGTTTTAATTATACTCTATTGTTTTATATGATTCCTAAAAAATATAACATTCTAATATGGTGATTTATGAACTAGGAAATTCCAACTTATGATAATATTAGAATAATTTATATCTTATTTGCCTCTAGGTGTTCATACAGGAAGGTTTATCGGGATGAGGGTTTGAATAGTTTATCCTTTTATGGTGAAAGGGAGTGGGGAATATGGAGCCTCAATGGAGAATATACAGAATTCTATTATAGGGAATACCTTATAGTCTCATTCTTTGAATCATGGTTTCATAGTGCTAGATGTGTGAACCCTAAAAAAATCATGCTAGAAATTGTTCTGAATGTTGGTTGATGGTGCATGTGGAAAGAAAAAGAAATGGCCCACTATGAGGAGGATCATCCGATGAGGGAGTATCTCATTTATAGAAAAAGAAACATGATCATTTAAATGGTTATCAACCTTAAGGACCATCGTTGTGCACCCACTCATAAAACATTTCATGTAACTCGACCTCCCAATCATTATATCTAAACAAACTACAAAGGGAACTTGGATCCCTAGTAAGAACCTCTCAGAGGTCTCAAATTAAACATCAATGATTCTTGTAATTTATTTCATAAGCAGGGAGGGGGACCATTTGCGACTATGAAAGTTATATTATTTTCTATTTTAATGAAAATTACATTTTTGGATGTCTCTACTAGCTGAATCCATGGTAATGCACACAGGTTATAATCTATGCCACTAAAGGGATATATTCCCGAATGAAGTGGAAATAGACTCAATTCATTTTTACGTAATACACTAAATTGGGTAGGCACGGTTACATGGTCGATCTCGTACTTAATAAAGAGATGTAGAGTTATTAAGAACAAAAATATCCATTTTTTCACACTTGGTTTGAGCGAAACAAATTAAATGACAATTTATATACAACGGTAGAATGAGGATCTAGTTTTACCTACTTCCTTGTGATGAATACCATGAAACTTGTGCAGGAGAGTCCTGTAAGAGGGGAATCACCCTAACTTCACTTCTTTAGGCCACTTTTTTTTCTTATAGATAAAAATATATTATTTTAATAAATGATAATAAATATAATGTTGGTTCTAATCACTGATTATAAATATGGAATTCATTTTTTAAAATTCAAAACAAACAAGTTTCATAATTAAATTTAAAATTAAAATGGAAAAATTAAATTAAATTTTTTTATTAAATAAATGACCTTTCAATTTATATTTTTTTTATACTAAATTCACCTATAACATTTATTTCAAAACCCATAATTGAATTTTTTTTAAATTAAAAATAAACTAATTAAAATATAAAATAATAAAAAACATAATTTTCCTTGTAAATAATTTAAAATAAAATATAGTTCTCAATTAAAATCAATATTTTTCATTATTAATTGAAATTAAATATATTATGAATACTATAAGAAATTTATTTAATGATAATTTTCACATGAAAATTTAATAAAATATTTTTTAAAATAAAAATTTGATATCTTATATAAATTATAATTTACATACATGAAAAGAAAAAAAATCACCTTTTTAAGAAATATTATTTTAAAAAATTTACATTATTAAAAATATATCACTAATTTATAAAAGACTTAATTAATAAATTATAAATAAATAGTGTCAATATATATTTCATAATACAGTTAATATTATTCATTCCTATACATATAATGGCTAGGTAATAACAATCTGATTTAAATAATATTACTACTTTGTTTGTTTTAATTTATTATTGCGTATCTTGTACATAGAATTTAATTTTTTAATCATGGAAAATTAATTTTAGAACAATTATAAATGATATAAATATATAATAACAAGAGATGGACTAGGTTTAAAATACGGTTTCGTATATTTATAATATAGTTTCATAATTTTGTTCATCTCATGAATGATTTTATAAATATAATATTATTTACTATGATTTTTGTATCTTGATTATTAAAATATGTATTTCATTTGATTAAATTTCAAGAAACTAATAAAAGGTTTTATAATGAATTTGATTTACTATCTAATGATCATACATAGGAGAAACTAAATTTCCATAGATATGGGACAAAATATCTTATCAATATCCTCACATAACTCTATCTTGATATTAGTGGTAACACATATTAGGATGATCTAAAAAATAATATATGGAGGAAGAATCATTAAATTAAATATTTTATATGAAAATATCCACCATCATGTTATATGTATTATAATCTACTAATTTTTGATAAATGGATCAGTGCGATGTAATTATTTTCTATTATTCAATGCATAGACGATGAAAAATTTATCTTTATGGTTTATTGCATAGAATGTGAGACTGATCAATTGTATATGCTTTTCAATAATACAAGGAAAAAAGAAAAATTAGGCACCATTGAATTAAAGGAGTTTAAAATAGTATTCCTAAATAGGTACATTGAAAAAAAATCATACTCAAATATAATAGTAATTTGTAGTGTTGATGTAAACAGATGATGAATCCGCCCATATTTATGATGACTCTCTTAGAATACTTATAAGGTATTTTTATGGATTCATTATCAACAAATAAATAAATAATTATCAATTATTTATTGGATTTAAACCATGTCTTATTAAATAATTTTTCACAAGGAAATATAAAAGGTATGAAAAAAAATTGATCTTCCCTCAATGTGTAAATAAAAGTATGAAACCCTCATAGTTATACTGATAAGAAAAAGACGCCATAGCTTCATCGAATTTCAAGTGGTAATTCACATGGAAGGAATAATATGTATCAACCTACTACACAAAAAAAATCATAAAAGAATCACATAAAATATTTCATGTAAATAATAAGAATGTTTTTTTTAATTTTTTAATCCTTCACATAATGTAAAATAATTTATAAGTTTTTTGAAAATGACAGTTAATGTAATTTATGGAGAGAAATCTCAATAGTATACACCACCCATACATCAATTATATAAATTTAATAATTTTTTCATTATGTGAACTAATGCTCTAATACAAGGGTTAATAAGGACAATAATCCATGAAAAGTAAAAAAAATGGACAATGGTAAATATTATTCAATCAAAACTCTTGAAGTGATTCAGGAAAATTGGGGAAAACTTATCATTAACTCTAGTGTTTTTTATTCCATTTTCAAGTTTTTAAAAATGTGACCAATTAAAATATTATTTTTCATTATTTGATAAAAAAGTGATTATATGTATTATTTATCATTATTTTATTCTATTACATCTAAATTTAATGAATATGTAAATAATATTGGATATTCGTAGTTAATATATGTAATTTTATTTGTACATTGATAATTATGAACATGAAAAGGAAATATTTTTTTTAAGAGGAGAAATTATTTGAAGAATAAAGGGTGAATTATATTCTAGATGAATATATTCTTTTATTATAACATTATTATGGGAAATAATTAGTATATAATGTAGAATATATGATCAAGACTTATACATTTGTTATAAGAGACCATGTGAGTGATTAAATTTTTTTAAAAATAATTGAATGTTGATCATGAAAAGATATGAGATCAGATTACTCTAATATTTGGGTTTCAATAATATTCAGGACAATTTTGTTGGAGTTTTATGGTTAATTATTAATTTTATATGTTATGGTTTACTTTGAGTGATACTGTTGTTGATTTATTGAATAATGTAATATTTTATAATATGAATATTCACCCATATTGGAAAACATGTGCTAACGATTTTTGTTATGGGATGTATCTTGAGATAGGAGGAATGAATTTATTTCATTTATAGAACATCATAAATGTTTAATGTTAATTTAGTTCATTAGTTATAAATGAATTGAATTGGAATATTTATATCCTGGAGTAAGAGATGAAGTGGAAATTGATTGAAGAACAACCCAATGATGAAATTATGCATATTAAATTAAATGAAATAAAGAAAGAATATTTTTCTCATGTTTTATGGAATCAATGTAATATAATTTATTAAATTTAGGAAAATGTATTCAAATCATTTTTTGTTTTTCACCATCATTTCTGATGAATTTATGGTCTCTTGAAACCTCACAAATTTGTATTTTTTTCATTAACATTCTCATGACTATGATATTTATCCGTATTGATTAGTCCTTTAATGTAAATTTTCTTTTCCATATCTATATTCTTTCTTCACTTATAATTTATCCTTATTTAGGAACATTATTAGTTGTTATTTCAAGTAACATTAGTGTTTCCAACTTCATCTTCTCAATGGATGGTTAATTATACCTTTATAAAATATGTAATTCTAATAAAGGTATTTAAAATTATGATCCATTATTTACCGTGATTTAAATTTAAATTGAAATTTTTTAATGTGGTTTGTTTGTAACACATCAATACTTTAGAATATATTTATCATTAAATAAATTGTCAGTGTTAGTAAACTCTCTTCACACAGAGCACTGAGTCTAAAATGATCTAAGATAGTTTATAAAATTTCGATTAAAACGAAAGCTATTAATTTGATAAAAAATATTATGTAATATATATTTATTTTTTTACATAAAACAGATTTACTAAAGAATAATAATTAAAAACACATATTTTTTATAAAAGTCACTGTATTCTTTGGGAATAAAATTTATTGAAAATTCAATTTTATATCATTTATTACATTGAAAGTATAACAAATTTATAATTATTTAAAATTATTTATTTCATAATATTAATATATTTATAGAAATCATCATAAAAAATTTAACATAGGATTTTATTTTTTTGAATGTTTTCATTTGAATATTTTGTTAGTGTATAGTAAAAAATACCATTTTTATTGAAATATATAGTTTTGCTTCAATTATTTAAAAAGTCACATTTTTTAAACTTGTTTTAATGAAAAATTATTTTAGTTATATTAATATTTATCTAATTAATATAAATATAAGATAATTCACACATGTTTTTTTGTATAAAAACCTTTCACATATAAGAAGATATTTTTTAGGGAAAAACATTTCACCACATTTTGTTAGTTCAATTAAAAATTGAATTATTTATCATATATGCATCTAATTTGATAAAATTAATTACATATATATAATAATAATAATTAATAATATGTAATAGCTTCGACATAATTAATTGTTTTTTGTAATAGTGACCTTTCTAAATATTTTTCAACTCGCTAAAAGAAGTAAAACATTGTTAAAACTGTGAGGTTAAATAATAAAACCAATATAAATATTTCCATTTCCTTATTAATGAGTGTTTTTTACCCAATATATGTTTAATTAGTAAAATTATTTATTTGAAAAAAATATTCATAATTTGGGAACCCAATCTTTAGATTTTTGAAAGATAAGTAATCTTTTAATCAAATTAAATATTATTTTTGTGTATTTCCAATAAATTGATTGTTTGGAAGATTCCATTCAGTTTTATATTTCTAAAAAATATGAAACGAATAATTTTTTATTGTAAAATTGAAAAAACAATTTGAAACCAATTTATTTCCATATTATATGGTGTAGTTATTTTTATTCATAAATCATCTATTTTACTAAAAACATTTTTCCCAGCAATTTATATCTTTATATTAAATGCAATTTATTCTACCTATAAAAATTGAATATGATAAAATTAAAACAAAATTATGAATAATTATTTAATTTATTACCCATCGCTTTTAATGGGAAACATAATTATGATATCTCATTTAAAACTCATATTATCACAATTAAGGTTAAAATATGTTTAATGTGAATTAACTAATAGATATGTTCTAAAATGAGTCTAGAAATTTTTTAATATGATTGGTTGAGTTTATTTTTACTTTTTTGCATATTTAATTCTAATTTGGTATTGTTTGGTTCAACAAAAAATGATAACAATATATATATATATATTAATAATTTATGTAATTCTAAATGTATATTTTCCCTCCCTTATAATTGGATACCACCAATCTTCTCTAATCCACACATCATGATCCTTATAGATTATATTAAACCTTGGAATACCCACCCTATATTTATTCTATATGTCCTAGATCTTCATGCAATTAAAAAAGACTACCCTTTTAAGGGCTTGTTGTATGTCAAAGCATGTATACTATATAAGAGACAATCATCTTAGTTGACTTCATGCAATTTATTTCCTCCTATAACTCCTCTAAATATATGGGATAAATTACAAAATAATTAATTCTATGTATTTAATATATGGAGGTTTAATTATTATTATTATGTATTAACCATTTTCTACATCATTTACATTAAATTGAAGATAAAAAATCTCACCCATTCATAGGTAAGGACTACCACATCCACTTAGCGATATGATTCAATCATTATCACCATAAATTATTTTTTTCAATTATGTTCGAGTTAATGTGTATATATGATATTTTTAACATGATTATACTTTTGTAATTATAATATATTATCATGAAACTTACATTTGGGTCCATTGAAAAATAACACCGCCTATTGTCTGTACGTGAAGACTCTCCCCTCCCCAAAGGGATGTGATTCATATTTCATTTTGACCATATATGGATGGTAAAAATTATATATTTAAATAATATATATGATATTTACTAAAATAAATAAATATTATAAAATTTTTAATTATTTTTTAGCATTAATTAATTCTAGAAATTGAGAAATTGAAATATCACTCATTTGTATGTACACATTACCATCTCCATGAAGTGAAGTAATTTATTTTTCAACACTTTCTTATATGAATATTTATCAACTGTTATATAATTATTAGATTTTATTATCATTAAATGAATAAAATTATAGATATTATCTGACTATGATCAATTTACAAGGAATATGACTAATGAACCAAAACATTCATGATAAATGATGTAGTTATCACCCAGAACAATGATTTTAATAATGAATTATTAATGATTTTAATGATGATGATTCCAAAAAACCCTAGCTTTCTTGAATATTTCAACAGTGATTCCCATCCTTTTCTCACTCTTTTTGGAACTATTTAATGGACTCGTTTATTCAGGATTGGGAATTTACCTTCAAAGATGATCCAGGATCCCCAAAAGACCAAATCAAATATTCATATAAATCAAGCCCATCGGACCTGAAAAATAAGGGATTATCATTTGAAGAATCTCTTTATGTCTTCATAGATCCCTCCAAATAAGAATCATCCATGTCTTCCAATGTCACACGACTTAATAATGGACGTTTTTTCATAATGTAAGATCCATAATCTCTTCAACAAAATATAAACCTATGTATGTTCTTGATCCTGGGTCGAGGTATTTACTCAAAGGGAGACAGTCCATGGTATTATGCTGACATCCAAGACAGAATATCACCCTATCATTGTATTCGAGATTGGATGAAAAATATAGTTGTGAGAGGCTTTTGTCATATCATCTTCAATTCCAAGGTGATGATCAATTCCACATGAAAATTTTGTAATTTGAAATTGAAACCTGTATTTATCAGGTTATCCGAATTGGATTTTAATTTTAATCCCTTGAAACAAACTCAATCCAATGCCTAAATTAGGGTAAGGTTGCATTGTTTGAATTATTTTTATTGGCATCATATGATTTTAAATGATATTGCGACTTGCATTGGCACTCCAATCAGAATTGAAAAAAGGATAATTGAGGGTTAATTAGGCTTATTTTCTAAAAGATGGTGACTATCAACCTATAAATCAAGCGGCCTAACAACATTTCCATCAACTCCAATGACAACAGATATGAGTTTCGAATTTAATATGAGAATGATCCATATATTTGTGAAGTTTAAAAGATTGTTGTCCAGTCTATATCCAATTGTAGAGTGCTCAAAAATAAGGTCACCATTACCTTTTCTCAGAAATGGGATGATGAAAACAAGAGAAAAAAAAGAAAATAATGTGCCAGCTGAGAAGATGGGAATCACAAAAAACCAAGATGGAACATTACCATCTCCTGTGATGAATAATCCCATTCATTTTCCTTGGATAATTCACAACATTCCAACCTTTAAAAGGTACACAATGTCACTTTGGAATAGACTCAACATTTATTGTCTATAGCCCTGAAGAAATCTTGGGAAGATATGTTCGTGGAAGAGGAGACTCAAAATTCTTTCTCGTTAGTCTCCCCTCATATGATGGAGCTTGTTATGAACCAACCTATCGAGAATAAAACCAATGAAAATCTTTCATTGATGTTGGAAATATAATCTGATGTTTTCAATCTTTTGATATGTCTTTAAATAAAATTCAAGGAAGAATAAATTTTTTTGGATCTGTTCAATGATATTAAGAATTTGGATTGGTCAATGATAGATGAAAACATACCAAATGATGATCCCCATGATGTAATAAATTACCTGACATATTCCCCTATAACTACTAGGGAATATATTGTTGCTGGAATGGATTTTAAAGCTAGTCTGACAACATCATCAGAGAGGTTGTCTCCTCGGCATACCATACAAAATTCAGTGATTCTTATTCACTATAGTTAGGGAATATTATCTGATCATCAGGTATCATAACACAATATTAGTTTGATTAAATGTGCTGAACCTCACAACAATTTAGATCACATTAACAGATCACCTCCTTGCAGCCTGGTTCACGATGGATGTCAAAAAAAAGTCACATACCTAAGAAGTATCATTAGACTGGATAATCAGACATGTAATGTCTCCCAAACCCTTAAGGATAAATGGGTGAATTCTATGAACAATAGAGATGTCATTAATGATCCATTACAGACAACTTCTATTCCCAAAAAGAAGGAGGGAAACCCAACTTAGTAGATTGGTGGAAAATTTAAGGGGAACTAACCACATATTTAGATTAAAATTTGGATTCACTTTTAGAACATCCATGTTCTAGGAAATATAAAGACCATCAGATCCATTTGTTTGTTCATTCAGAAATAAAAACCTGTACTTATAGGACTTTTCGAACCAAAAAAATATTCTTATCCAGTATTGAAATTTTTTAGAGGTTGGGTTTCAACCTAATTTACACTAATAGGTTCACATCCTATATTATCATCCTTTGGGTGTTATCTCACACCTCCTTGTGCAACACCACCATAGTAATTATAGGTGACCAATATATCACTAACTCCTTCAAATATATTAGCTCTCAATTCTCATTCTCATTCATCTCTTCTCACAACAAGTATCATGGTTACTGAAACCTATGGGTTGATATAGGATCATTCAACTATAGCCTCAGTTTTCCATGGATTCTTTTAGAGGATTTCAATTCAATTTTACCCCCAGATAAAAAAATGGTGACTACTAACAATTCCATTTCCTCCAGTGAATTAATTGATTTATTTGATCAAAATAAATTGTTTGAGGTCAATTTGGTTAGTTAAAATATACATGGAATATGAAGAATCTTAGTATCTTTGTTGCTCATAAAATTGATAGAACTTTTATCAATGAGTCCTCCATGGACACTTGGGGATCCATTTCCAGCTCAACTTTTTCCAGCCTTAATTCTGACCATCATCCCATCCAGGTGGATATTGCTGAAAATGAATCCTATTCCTCTTTTCCCCTTCAGATTCAACAAATCATTGGTTATTCATCCAGAATGCAAGGTTATCATTCCAAGTACATGGAACTCTGTAAATTGTAGGAATGATGCTTTTTCTTGAATAACTAAGAAGAAATCCATTTAAATGAATTTTAGACTTTGGAGTAGAGATTGATTTAGTTCTATTAACACTGAGATATCCTCTCATTAGGCCTCCCTTCAAAATGGTCAAGAACACGACCCTACCAAGGAATTTTCTGATACATTTTTGATGAAATATGAAATAAATATCATGATCAATAATCTATACTACATAAAATATTCATTGAAAAATAATTCCTTCAAGGAAAAGTGGCTATGGGAAGGTGATAGGAACACCAATTTTTTTTTGAATCCTTGTAAAATATTTGGAAAGTCTCAAAACCTTTTTCTTTAAACAAAAATGGGGATTCTATTACTGATAATAAATGGATCTCTATATGTATGTTATATCCTGATACAAATATATTTTCTATGGGACAAGTGTTACAATTGACCATGCAGATGGCGTCATTCCAAGGCTTATGAACCTGGAAGATAATCTCATTCTTATTGTTGTTCCTCTTGATCCTGAGAATAAAGAGTTCATATTCAGTATCAAATCCGATTGTTCCCTTGGTCTGAATGGATTGGGAAACTAATTCTTTCACTCCTTTTGGGATATAATTAATCAGGTGTTTTAATGATGGTAACTATCTTTTTCAGGGGTGGACAACTTCCCAATATTATGAATTCACAATTTCATTATCTCATTCGGATAGTAGATAATGATAATGAAAAATATTTATTTATCACTATGGATTTGGATTACACCATCTACAAGATTATTTTCAAAATACTAGCTAACATTCTATCCACAATTTCTTACATGATTGTCTCTACTAATCATTTTGACTCATTAAGGGGAGATCGATGCAAGATTGTCATATAACTGTATTAGAGTGTGTCTACATGTTCAAAAGTTCCATCATAGGTGGTATCATTGCCCTTAAATAGGATTTCCAAAAATATTTTGATCCACTAGAATGGGGTTTCATCTACAAGATCCTCACTATGTAGGATTTTCAGAAATTTTCATCAATTAGGTTGAATATATATTAATCACTTCATGTATATCTATTTTCATTAATGGATATCTTGAAGGATATTTTTACTATTCGAGAGGTGTTCGGCAGGGTGATTCTCTATCAGCTATCATTTTCACCAATTTTAAGGACTTCCTTAGTTGGTTTCTTTGCATTATGGCTAACAATGGTAAGATGACGACCATTCATGTTGGAAGGGGTTTAAATTCTCTTTCACATATTTTATATATTGATGATATTATAATCATTTCAAAATGAGATAATGGAAACATGAAAAACATTAAAAATATATCTTTTGAATTGTAAGGGGGTTTATGAAAAATAGATTAGTATGAATAAGTATTTTTTTACATTGGAAGAAAATTATCTTCCTGCCAGAAAGAAGACATTCAATTCATGATAGGGATTTGGGAGGGAGCTATACCCTTTACATATTTCGGTCTTCCCATGTTTTGGGGACGAAAAAAGGTATGTTATTTATCTATAATTTTTAGCAAGATTATAAGAAACATTTCTTCCTTGAAGGGAAAGTCATTATCCAATTCTAGTAGGGTTTTCCTAGTGAATTCAGTCATCACTTATAAATTTTGGTTTTCATTCTGGGTGTACAAGTGGGTCAGCTTCTTTAATTAAGAGATTAAATTTCTATATCATGAATTTTAGTTGGAGTGGTTGTGTCATTGAAAGGAGGATTTCTATGGTTCTACAGAATTCTGTTTTTAATCTGTATGATAAAGGGGGACAAATGATCAAGAATGTCATGTGTTTCAATGACTCTTTTCATGATTATTTTATATATAATATCATTAAAGTAAAATCTAAATCTCTCTATATTCATGGATATAGATTCATGCATAGCCTAAATTCTGGAAACATCAACTACCTTAACTCATTATTGTGGAAGAACATCAAGAATGTTTTCTCCAAAATAACTATTTAATCCCATTGGATGGTTTTAGGAAGTCCTTTTTATAGTTTTGGAAGTGAAAATGGTCTGGCATCCCCCCTGGAATAATTGGTTTTGGTAGGAGATTCATACCTGGACATTGATATATCAATCATGGATCAGATTACTTATACTGAAAATATTCCAAATCATGTTACCTCCATTGTTGAGAAATAATTTTTCGTTTCCAATGGGGAATTTTGGGTGTGGGAGCCAGCTGTAAATAGAACTAACTCCTCTAAAGGATTTTATAATCATCATACTACTAGTGCTTTTAATTTCAAGCTAATGGGTAACCTGAAAAAGATATTTTTGAGGCCCTCAAGGTTTACATTTTCATGGATATCTCCTATCTGAAAATCCCTAAAGATAATTATCTTCAAACATGTGGTGTTTCCATCTTTTTGAGATGTGTCTTGTGTCATCACTCCGAGGAAGATGTCAATTACCTCTTTCTATGTTGAAAATAATCCTCAGAAATATAGAAGGTTATATCTGATATTTTTGAAGTTTATATGCCACTTAAATGCTCTATCTTCCACTTCATGAAGAGATAAGGAGACCTAATGTTGTCACCGCAAATCATGATACATTTTCAGGCTACTGTGGAAGAGCTGGTTCACTATATTTAGATTTCCAGAAACAAATATATTCATGATTTGGAGCCTTTAAATGTGGGAGATTCATTGTTCAGTATAATTGATGTTGTGCATGATGTTATTACTCCACGGGGTATGTTTTGTGACTACTCTATTTCAGACCTTTTGGTTCTTAATCGAGTGGGGGTAAATGGGAATTTTCACCCCCCACAAATGCTGGAGTTATTATAGAAGCCAGAATTTAGTGGTTTCATTAATATAAACTAAGACATTTCTTCAAGAAGGAATCTATGACCTTCAGTCTTTGGGGAGATTTTCCGAGACCATCATCGTCACAACCTTGTATGTCTTTATGGTTCATGTGGTAATGCCTTCATTCTCGAGGAAGAAATTCTTGGTTTTATTATGGTGGTTGAGAAATCTGAGCAGTAAGGTACGAATAATGTATGGCATGAATGTGACTCCATGACTGTGGTTATTTCTATTAGAATAGGTTAGTTTCACCTTTATTGGAGACTCACCAATTTTTAGTCCATATTTTTTGTCATTCTCTTCTAAAAATAGCATATTGTAATACATGTTTATAGAAAAAGCAGACTCCTCGGCGAATTGTATGACTAACCACAGTGTGAATGGTGTTGATTATCATTAATATGATCAAGTTCCGAGGTATCTCTTTCCCATTATGATGAGTGGTCAACGAAAATATTATACTTTTAGAATTGTGTATTTTTTGTCTTTGTTAATAAAGAGGTCTTTCTTTTCTGGGTAAGTTCTCAATCTATTAAAAAAGTATTTCTAATGAATATGAGAAATTATTTTATAAGTAAATAATATATGTTATGATATATAAGATTATTATTACAAATTATATTCATAATAATTTTATAGGTGTTATAAATTATGTTAAAATATATATATATATATAAAGCAACATTATTCTTCTCTTAATGATTTATCATCTCAAATTTCCCTTTTTGAGACATATGTTATGTTATGAACTTATCATCTATTATAATGTTCATATATAGACTCATTGATATATCATACCATGAATCATCTTATTTTCATGATATTTAATGTTTCAAATGATGTTATTATTTTATGGGACTTACGGTTCAATTATTTCAAATGTTGTAAGGGATTTATGTTTCAATTCATTTTCTGTTAGGATTGATTATTTATGAAATAATATTGTCAAAATTATATAATCCTTATCTAATAAACCTATTTAAATATTATTTATCTCTGGTTACTCATGTTAATTTCATGTAATTGCACCATTTTCCCCTATTTATTATAAAATATGACTAGGAAAATGTTTTTTATAAAGAAATTAATTACTCCTGGCACAAAAATATTTTGATTTCAAAGAATATATTCTTTAAAATATTTTCTATAATGTTTTTAACTTTTTCATAAGAGTTTTTAAATTTATTTTTACTTATTTTTGACTTTCTGTATGTTTTTTAGGGTAACGTTATCTTCCATCGCTCATTTCTATGATCTATGTGATTGGATCACTTTGGGATGACCACACTGAGGGGGGTGAATTAGTGTGGGATGAAAATTTATCACATTAAATATATTTTCCAAATTTTTATTAATCACTCATTTATTCAGTGAATGATTATGTTTTCTACATCAAATTTAGTTGTAAAAATACTTGGAGAATAAATAGGCATAAGAAACACTGGGATTTTTTACTCAGTTTTGCTACAACATTGATAAATTAATCCCTAGTGTATAGTGGTTATTATCCAACATACACATGACATTATTTGTATCATCAATGTATTAATGTGAAAGTGTATAGACCTAATCATGTTTTTATTTGATCTAATCAGGTACAAGGTATTATTTATCTTTAATGACCATAATTATTAGTCACCCAACTGTCCATCATAAAGGGATAAAAAATTATAACAATTCTTCTCTGATAGACACAAATGATTCTAAGAAAATTACTCTGAATAAGAAAAAAATTGCTTCCTATGATTCACATAAATAAAAATGGTTGTCTAAAAATTGATGTAATCTAATAGGCCAGCACTTCTTCTTCTTTAGTCAAAATGATTTGACGATGTTACATATTGGCATTCATACATTATATTTTAAGGCCAAAATGTGAATAAATA
Organism: Viscum album; assembly: GCA_963277665.1. Taxonomy (NCBI): domain Eukaryota; kingdom Viridiplantae; phylum Streptophyta; class Magnoliopsida; order Santalales; family Viscaceae; genus Viscum; species Viscum album. Next base: position 695,442,651 of record OY728161.1, read on the forward strand.
GATAAATCCTTTCTCAATAATTATTCTTATAATTTCTTCCATTTCATGAAAATAATAAATATAAAATTGATGTTTCAGATTCTCAATAAACTTTTTACTTAATAACTAAATTTTGCAGCACTATTTTCAATCGGAATTAATGAATTATATGAGTAAAATCACATGGGTATCATTTGATGTTATTCAGTTTCATTCATTTTTCTATTTAAATTTATTCTGAACACTTTATTTTTTGAAGATGAATATCTTTATGTACCGACTTATAGACCATGGGTTCATGCATGTTTCTATTTTATAAGATATATATGCAATTGTGTATATAAATCTCAGTTCTTTAACACCATGAAAAACTTTTTTATGATTCATGAAACACATGCACAAAATATAAAAGGATCACATGATTGTTCTTCTTCATTTAATTGTCTGTATATGTTCTCGACATTTAACTTCATGAATCCTTATTATTTTTTGAAAATCTCAAACCTTTCAAAAATGTGACTAGTTTATCCCTGAGATCACTTCCCCATATTCTAGAAAACGACATTATATATGTGTTTCTATTTCCATGAACACAACATAATCTCAATCTTTTTATTCATTACTCAATAGATGATCAGAAATCCTATCTTTGTCGGTAGATACTTGAGATATTCTTTTAATAAATTATAACTTCGATGTTTATATTCATGATATAATTCTTAGAGCTCTCAAAGAATCATCTACCTAAACTCATATTGGTTCCTAGGTATTTATAGAAGAGGAATCAACTAATCTCTTCTAATTTTTATTTTATTAGAAGACATATTTTTTATTAAAATTAAATGCATGATACTCTTATTATAACAAGTGATGACTCATTCAGAATCCAAATAAAATTAACAAATAAAAAGATGATATTAATATTTCTAAAATTATTATTATTTTCAAAATGACACAGGATTCCATTATAAAACATTTAAAATCCTTGCATCTTCACATAGATAGCTTAATTCTATATGATTTCCAAATATAGAACATTTTAACATATAATATTAATTATATCACGATGAATTTATATTAGTAGATTCTTCCCTACTAACATTATATTGTTACAATATGCTGTCATTTTTGGTTCACAACTGATCCATATATGTCATGAGATCGCTCATTCTCATTGCAAATAGTCTCCATATCTAAGACATGCAGTAACAAGGGAAGTTTATATGGAAGATTATATAAATATGATTGATAAAAAAAGATCACACAGTTAAATGGATCAGAAAATGATCCATGAAAAAAATAATATTGCAGTCGGTCAAATAATTCAGGTGGTCACATCAAGTGTTTCAATGATGGCGTTCATTCTAGGCATGATCAATCTAATTTACCACGACACATCTTACACTTACTTTTATATAACCAAAATACAGAATTAGGATAGATATGCCAAAAATTAAAATGACTTGAGATAAAATTTAAATCTAGCATTATAAATCACTGGCTAACATTATACAAGTACCCTGGTACAGCCTCATTTCCCATATATAGGACACATACACAGCCTCATTATCCCTATTCAGGTACACTTATACAACATCATGGTTATCTCGCTACATTTACATAGTGCTTGTTATAAGGCCCCAGCCTTAAACCTTACTTAAACTTGAGTTATTAAAAGATTACACATTGAGGATCCTTTCAGGTTTAGAGTTTTAGATAATTAGATCATAAAACATGCATTACATTCAAAATTTAAACAATATGGTTACATAAAAGATAGGAAACATATTTAAAATAAAACGTGGATTCTTTCTTGACACTTCCTTGGCACTATCATCATATCATGTACCATTCCCTTGACCTGTGAAAAACATTTCAAAAACATGGGATGAGCATAAAAATCTCAGTAAGGGTTATAAAAAGTATGGAAAGTAAACATGAGTACATATATACATAATAATTAAATCATACTTTACCCATAAAACATATGCAGTTTAGCATACCTCATCAAATCATGAATAAATCATAGAAATCATAAGACATAAAGGTAACTAGAGGCATTCATAACAATATAATGTAGGGATTAACCCTCTTGGTTACATTTGGAATACCCATCACAGTATATTCTGTAAATCTCTTCAGAGAAACCTTAACGTTTAACTCCTTCGCGTTACCCAATGCATTGGATAGCTATATCGGGCTCACCCGCCCTTAGTTTATCACGGAACCAGCCATCTTCATAACAATTCAAAAGAACCATAAAATAATCATAGCACATAACTTAAGCATAAAGTAATGATAACATTCCCATATTGAAATAACAATATAACATTTTATGATATTTAAATAATGAATCCATTCTAAAAACCATTTTCAAATCCATTTAAAACATTTAATAAAGAGATTTTTAAATCAAAGTGTCCCATACGACATTGAAGCTTTTAACATTTTAAACCATTTATATCCATATAAATAAATCCTTTAAACCATTTTGAAAACATGGATATTAATGAGAAATATTTATAAGAATAAATCATTAAAACATTTAAAATGATATTTTAGTTAAAGGGTTTTTAACAAAATGGGAGACACTTGAATAAAATAATTGAGGAATAACATTTAATCAAAACATTATAATATCATGAGGGTAAAGGGGTTAATGATATAATATTCAAAATTACAATATATACACCATATAAGAGTGAATTGGTGCATAACAACAATGAAGTCTCAATGGAAATGTAAATTGAGATGAAATCCATTATAAAGATGGTATCCTTAAATTAAGGATAAATCAATCTCATAATTATGTGGGACAAATATAAATACACACAATATAAGTGGATATTATGTGTAAAATAATCAAAGGTCATTCACACATATTCAAAGGATTACATATTCAATAACTACATGTTGAACCCAAGGAAATCGAAATTGGGTTAAGAAGTTCCCTTGACAGCTTAATGACGTCACATCAAATTTTAGAAAAAGAGTTGATGAGAGCGATAAAGGGTATCTCATCACTTGGACATAAAATTTATGGAAATAAGGATATATAATAACATATCCTCACATAATAAGATGTAAATTAAAATACATAACCAAAGAAGTCTTTTTAAAATAGGAGGGTGAAAGGTTCCCTTACCGATTTGGGTAACTTTCGAAACGTACACCCCGTGAAAGAAGGACCATACAACATTGATGTAAATACTCATAAAAAAATTATTTTACACAAAGAGTAGAATAATGGACAGTACATACACCACTCAAAAGGAAATATTGGCAAATGTAGCATGAATCTCACGAAAACACAAAGTGAGATAAAAATCCCCTTATGAAATTTCGGCAGCCTAACGACGCCAATTAAAACTTCCAAAATGGATTGATGAGAGAAAAAAGGGTCTCTCATCATATGAACATAAAAATTACAGTAATAGTAATATAAAATAACATCCCAATCATAAGAAATATTATCTTAAAAGGAATTACGTAAAAGAGTGTACTTAAAAAGAAAGAGAGGGGTAGGATCCCTTACCTCGGGTCCGACTTCACTCGATCATTCATTAACCTCCTAAATAATAAACATGAGCTAATTTCTACTTGCCTAAAAACCTTTTTCAAGTTCATTATTCCTTTTATATCACTTACTACCATGCTATGAACACTAGTTTATTATTTAAGTTAATAATGGTCGTTTTGTAGATCATTGCTACTTGAGTCAAAAATAAACTCTTTATAATTACAAGTTATTCTTGTGGTAAAATATATATTTTATCCATAATTATATTTATTGTGAAGATATCATATATATCATATATATCCATTATATACATGAATTTATAATATTACATAACATTTAGAGGTAAGAAATGAAATGCATCGTTCATGGAGACGGTAAGTCGTACGTACGCATGAACGCTACTACCATTTCTATTTCTTATTTAATGGAATTAAAACATAATGATACATAATAATATTATAATTCATATATGGTTTCATATATAATATCATTAAATATATCCTTTATACGTACTGCATATGGTCTTATCGAATCAAATCACTTTGAGGGGGTGGTAGTCTGCACTTCTTAAAATGAAGATATCGCGTTTAACCATAATGGAAACCATAAAGGTATGCCATAAATAAAAAACACAGAAGCTTAATTAAAACATAAACATATTATATATCATATATAAATATGGTGACATCTTAATGGCCACCTTTGAGGGTGTTAAAAGAATATTGAACAATCATTGTTTCGTGAGGCAGAAATTCACCATCCACAGAAACAGTATGTTCTTAAACCATTAGATGTAGGTGTGTGTATGTGTAGATCGAATACTTCTTATAAACACATCCTATTATATTTAATAAACTGTATTTGTTACAAAATAAATGAATAAAAAGAGTTTAGGGGGTTGGATAAGCAAAATAAAACAAAAGAAAACAAGTGAATACATTGCCTTAAAATCGGGTATCTCTCTTTGATTTGAGCTCAAAGGCTTCCTTGGGAAGTCTTCTGCCCAATGTGAGGCTTTTAGTAGTAATAGAGGGATGTGGAGAGACACAATGAGCATGTTTTGGCCGAGACAAAGGCTTGAGTGGTGTGGGTAAGGTGGTAGAGGTGGGGGCCTTTTATAAGAGGAGAGGAGGGGCACTCTTGGAAAGTTAGAAAATGTTACTTTATTTTCAAATGAGTTTCGCATTTTAAAAGTCCCACATTGATGTATTTCTAGGATAAGGGGTAATGGTTCGAAATATACTCATAAAATAGGTCTTTGACAAGTTTATGTTATAGTTTTAACATTATCGTTTCATTTTATTTAAATCCTTTATTAATGAGATAATCGTTGCATCATCATGATATCATAAATAATTTAATTTATTTAATGTATAAAAATTATAAAAAAAATCATGATGTAGGAAATATTTTAATATTTCCAATGAATACTTATAGTCTAAAATATGACTTGTGTAACCGCATTTAAAAATTGTTTTAGTAAAACAACTCATTCTTGTGACATTTTTGTTTTAACATTAAATAAAAAGTTATTTATGTCATTTTCCGACCAAAGTGGTTCCATGGGGTCCCTAAGTTGAACCATGGACTTTCTTGGTCTTCCAAGACACATCCAATGAGGGTAGGACATGTGTCTAGGTCATTTCATATTATTAAAACATTATTTTTACCTTAAATTACAGTAATTACCTCTAATCGCGATTAAAAACATAAAAGTTACTATTCACCAAAAAAATTATTTTAATCCCATTGAACCACATTTTACATCCTAATGACAACCTTGTATGTCAGATTTTTGAAATTCAAATCACAGAAGTGGTAAAGTTTCATTAAAACGAAAAATCAGTTTTTAAACTACCACTTAGTGGTTTCACTATTCATCAAAAATTGATGTTTTTCAGAAAAATACCAAAAATTCACCCTAATCTATAATTGATATTTCGAATTTAAAAATGATTTCTATTTTAAAAAATTCAAAAACATATATGTTGCATTAATTAGTTTAATAATTAATTCCCGCTGTCAAAACAAATAGCGTGTTTTTAAGAAACAATATCTATTAAAAGATTGACACTAGTTTAAGTCCAGTTTTAAAGTGAAATTAATTCCAATGACCACCATTATATTAAATGGTAAAAATATATTCTAAATAAACTTTAATATAAATTAAAAATATAATCTCTCCATATAAATAAATCATATTAAAAGGAGGTTTTGAATTAAAATGCAACATTTTCAATAAAAATGATCTTTATCGGAAAAATAACAAAATTTTACACAAAGTAAATTTTGATATCCATATTCTAAAGAAGGATTTTATTTTGTAAAATACAACATATAAAATTGTCAAAAGTATATTTAATATAGGGTTCTCCATCAAAAGGCGGTTAATCAACCTTTTAAAGAATATTAGAAGATTTATGCTTAAAATTGGATGTATTTGCATTTTAACCCTCCAACATTTATTGGATAAAAGTAAAAATATTTTACAAACATATATAATAATTTTGTAGTTAGTTCCGTTCATTCCTGCCATTACAACGGCTAGGCGTTAACTACCTTTTAAAATAATATTATTTTATTATTAGAGTGCAACGTAAGATTTCAAAGAAACTCATTGTTGCGTATTGGGTACACTCTCGAGCATAGAATTACCTTTAAAGTAATATTAATATTTTATTCAAAAATATGTATAAATATGAAAATGTCCTATTCTTTATTTACCAAGGTTGTTACATCCTTCCCCCCTTTTGGTAAGTGCATCCTTGCAATTTTAAAATTGGGCTTGGAAGCTTCATTGAAAATCCCACAACAGACAAGAGTCAGTAAAACTATCACTTTAAAAGAATGGGAGAGAAGTACAAATGTCACCCGAGTTAACCCATTATAGGATTACAAGTATGAAAATATGGATATGGAGGAAAAAACAAAGGGTCATGCTCTGATGGAGAGTGATAGTAAACATGTCTAAGAGAAAGTTAACAATAAGAAAATCACAAACTTGTGATGGGTTAAATGGTATTTGATTCCCTAGTAGGAAAAATTAACAGAAAACATTTTTGTTTTAAGTTATTTTCATTGAGGAATTTATTTATGAGCTTAAATGAAATATAAGGAATCATACTTAATTTTCATGTTGACTTTCAACTTTTACTAGATTTCTTACACGAACTCATATTTTCTTCAAAAGGCGAGTATTTAGGATGACTTGTTCACATTAAGAGAGTTATAATCAACTTCTAGAGAATCACCTAATCCACAAAAGAGAACTATATACTTCCCATGCCTTTAGACGTTAACCAAAACTAAAACACAAAGTTCAACAAAGACCATTCAATAAACATTTATCCATAAAATACTATAATGTAAATCAAACTAAGATTGAAACCCAATTCTCTGAAGGATTTAATCACATAGTCTCCTAAGATAAATTTTAACATTTTTCTCCGAAATAACATCAGTTACTCTTACAGTCTCATACTGAAAAGTAATTAACCTAATCACATATCCTCCATGATAGACTAATCATTTCCATTGATAACCAAAAAATCAACTTAATCTTAATTCATAAAATCATCTAACTAAAAAGAATCATTCAAACTAACCAGGGACTTCACGTTGTCCAGTTGTAGGTGATAAATACCAGTTGCACGTTGGTTGTGGGTTCGATTCCCGCAGCTTCGTCCGACGTGACGGGTTGTCACATGGTCTGTGTGTTGTCCCTTTTCAAAAACTATATAATTTTATAACATTCCTCAAAAATAGAAAAATTCATCAAAAATAACCATAACATATTTTAACCAAAAAGGTTATCTGATAACTTACATTTTTCAACCCAAAAATTATTAACCAGTAATTGCCTCAAATTCAAGGATCATATAAACCCAAATGGTTCTTTATAATTAAATCCACAAAAGAAAGTATAATTATTCCTTGAATAAAATTTTCGTATATCAAACATCAAGGTTACTATAAAAAGTCTTCTAATGTAACCCCATCATCAAAAGAGACTTAATACATCTAAGAATTTCACCGTCCTAAAATCTACCATAACACTTGAATCCCTTATATGATGACTTCTTACTCATTCAACATTCTTCATGATCCATTAGCCATTCCTTTTCAACTTATTCTAAAATAATTCTTTCCTACAAACAAAATCATGAATCATATCCTATGATTCCAATAATTGGAAAACATATGTTATGAAATAATCCATACCTTTCATTCTTCATTGTCAGTTTCTTCATCCTCAATCGGAATGGAATTAAGTATTAGTAAATGAATATTTGTACGATCTTGGTGACCCCATTCCTGAAACTTCTTCATAGGACATGTTTTTGCATAATGACCATGCACACCACATTTAAAACATTCAATTGATCCTTCAGAAAGAACATATTTCCCTTTCCTAGAGTCAACTAGATGCTTCCTTTTTCCATGGAAGGTTCTTGCTTTATGACCTTCATTTCCACATCTATAGAATCTTTCTAACCCTTTGAAACATTTTCCTATGTGTTTCTTTCCACATATATGACACATAGGTTTTTTAACATACATACCTTTATGATTATTACCTGAACATACGTAGGGATTTGTTTCTCGCATATACGATGCCTTATAAAAATCACTATGTTTCAGGTGGTCAATCATGACTCTAGATAGTTGGTTGAGGATAACCACAAGAGTTCTTATTGCAGTTCCCAGAACATTCAGTTGTCCTTTCATAAAACCTTCATAGTTTTCTTCAAATCCATTGTTACTTTGGTGCCTGCTAGATCCAGCTATTTACTAAAACCAAAAAGGTTAGTGTGAGTATATCAGTAAAATCATCAAATAAAAAAGAGGAAGATAAACACCAAGATATACATATCCAAGTTATCTCAAACTCATTCTAACATTAAAAAAACGATAAATCCATCTAATATACTAACCACTGTGGCTATAAACAACTTTTCACCTTTTCTCAAACAACAATCTAACCTCTAAAGTTATCTAAACCGACCTCTAATACCAACTACAAGGCCCCAGCCTTAAACCTTACTTAATCATGAGTTATTACAAGATTACACATTGAGGATCTTTTCAGGTTTATAGTTTTAGATAATTAGATCATAAAACTTGCATTACATTCCACATTTAAACAAAGTGGTTATATAAAAGTTAGGAAACATATTTAAAATAAAACATGGATTCTTTCTTGACACTTCCTTGACACTATCATCATATCATGTATCATTCCCTTGACCTATGAAAAATATTTCAAAAACCTGGGATGAGCATAAAAAGGTCAGTAAGGGTTATAAACAGTATGGAAAGGAAACATGAGTACATATATACATAAGAATGAAATCATACATTACCCATAACACATAAGCACTTTAACATACCTCATTAAATCATGAATAAATCATTGAAATCATAAGACATAAAGGTAACTCGAGGCATTCATAACATTCTTACGTAGAGAGTAACCCTCTTGGTTACGTTTGGAATACGCATCATAGTATATTCCCTAAATCTCTTCGGAGAAGCCTTAGCGTTTAACTCCTTCGTGTTACCCAATGCATTAAAGAGCTATATCGGGCTCACCCTATAACACACCGAGATTTTATGAAAAATATTATTTTTAATAAATGTCTTGTGTTAAACGCTACACCAAAAGGAGCTTTCACAACACGCATCCCTGACTTTCCTTGCATTACACGCAATCACGACCTTCCTCGATAGCGTGTATAGTATGCAATATCGAGTTTCACTAAACGAGATATTATTATAATAATATTAGGAACTAGCCGTTATGAATAGGAATGCCAACTTTTTGAAATTTTATAAATTTTATCATTCAAAATGGACTTCATTTTTGGATTCGGAATATCAAAATTAGCTTAGGGTGAAATTTTGGTACTTTTCAGATAACTTTCATATTCTGATGAATAGTGAAAATTACTAAATTTTAATTAAAAACAACTTTTTTAATCGAAATAATTAATAGTGATAAATTATTAATTTCATTGGTTTTAAAGTATATTTAGAATATATTTTTAAAATTTAATACAATGTTGGTCATTGGATGTAATTTCACATCGAAACTCGACATAAACAAGTGTCAAATCTTTTGATAGTTATTATCACTTAAGAACACGCTATTTGTTTTGACGATGGGAATTAAATTTTAAAATAATTAATGAAACTGATATGTTTTGAATTTGGTAAAATATACATCATTTTATAATTCATAATATCAAATATATCTTAGACCTAATGTTTGGTATTTTTCTGGAAACTTTCATTTTTTGATGAATAGTGAAACCACTAAGTGGTAGTTAAAAAACTGAATTTTTCATAAAACTTAATTTTACCGCTTTTGTGAGTGGAATTTCGAAAATCCGAGAGACACGGTTAATAGCAAGGACTACAATTTGTTTCAATGAGATGAAAATAATTTTTGGTGTATAGTAACTTTTTACTTTTTTTTACCACAGTTAAAAGTAAATTGGGTAATTAAGGGTAAAAATGATATTATTATTTCCCTAACACATGTCCTAATTCTATTGGATAAGTGTAATTCGGCCAAAAACAACCTTAGGAATAAAATATGACCATTTATGACCACTTGGATTAGATTAGGACATTTATTATTAATTTATTTAATGAAGTGTTAAAATAGTTAAAATCAAAGTTTAATAACTAAATCATTTTTAATATAGGGTTATACATAAGATAAATTAGACTATAAATATTCATTAGAAGGATAAAACTATTTCCTACATTATTGTATTTTATTTATAATTTTTAGACATAATATAATTTAATTTATTTATGACACAATGATGATGCAGTAATTATCTTATTAATGAAATATTCACATAATTAATGTTATAAATACCCAAGTAAATGTAATTTGAGACTTTTTATGAATTACAATAATTTTATATGTTAATATTACATGTTAGTATTGATTTAATTAACTTTTTTGGATATAATAATTCTCTTATGATTTTAAAAAAAATCAATTACCAAATAGTGTCAAAATTGACATCAAATAGTTTTTTAAAAAAATATTATATTATTAATTGTTATTATATCCATAACAATCTAAGTATCGGCCAAGATACTGATATCATGATATGTGTATAATTAATGGACCACTTGGGGTCTCTTGGATGTATATGGTAAGTTTATTAACTATATAATATAAAAATACAAAGTGATATGGTAAATGTCAATCTAATTAACTAAGAGTTAAAACTAAAAGATAAGGTTAATATAATGACATAAACTTGTCTAAATTCTATTGGATAAAATTATTTAAACCCATACCTACCATAGATTCGAAATATATCAATTTTTGTCTATTGAAACCTGAATATGACTTTATAATAAAATAATATTTTTAGTTATTCCAAAGGTGCCCCTCTCCTCCCTTATAAAAGGGCACCTCCTCCCTCTCTTCCTCACACCACATTGAGCCTTCAATCTCGGACAACCCCTGAAAAATTCTCTTCTACACTTCCCTAGAAATATACTAGAGGTCCTGGTCTTATTCAAAGACCAATTTTAGTTCCCTTAGTGGAGGTCTCAAAGAGGCGCTTCAAAGAAGAGGTAATGTCTGTTACCGATTCATTCAACTTTATTTCTTCTTCCACTTCTTCTTCTTAGGTTGTTTCATTATGAAGTAATAACATCAGTATCACTCATATACTGATATATTATTATAGTTCTAAAACAACCCTATTTCACCATCTATCCATCCTATGGAAAATGAAATCACCACGCGTACGTACGTACGGAATACCGTCTCCAGGTCGTGGTGTAATCTACTTTCCACCACCACGTTACTTGGATAGGTATAATGGTGTAAATAATAACTATATATAATTATTGTAAATTTATATTGATTCTGTAGTAGTATACATACACTCCAATAAAATTCCATGATCATGGGAACGATATCATCACTCGTGCGTACGTACGGAATACACTCTCCACGACGCGATGAGATTCATTCTCAAGGATTAACCATTCATGAATGATTATAAAGTATATATAATAAGTTATCATGAAATATATGACATAATAATGATACTAGATTTATGTGTATATATATATATTTCATCCAATTAATTCCATTCAATACAATGAAGAAACGAAAACAACGTTCATGCGTATGTACGGCCAACCGTCTCCATGAACGGTGTATTTCTTTCCATTTATCGATCTATTATATATATGTATATTATGAATATATATTATATATAAATCATATTTTATATTCTATAATTAATTAATCATGATCTCAGTAATCATATGAATAATTACAAGTCAAAACACGGACGACAAATGAAACGATTTTACCCAAAACACTCTTTTACATGGAATTTAAAAAAGAACGGGTAATATAAAGTCATAAGTGAACCATATATGATATCATAACAATGAATATGATTCTGTAATAAATCAATGACATTATTTAAATCATTATACAAGATTTTTGGATACATACGAAGCATAACGGACCTAAGGTAAGGGATAACTTTTCCAATCTCATTCTTATCCAAGATTGTTTATTCGTAAGTATTTATTGGGGTTATTGTTCTCATCCATGTCCATGTTTCCTAAAAATGGTTTCATTTATTTTTAATGTCCTTTTTACCCATTTTTGACTTTTACTACATGGTACTTATGGAATCTTTCTTTTACAAGGTACTTTTTGACTTTTCCATCAAAAGTACGAGAAGAATGTTTTTTTAACTTATACGGCACGAACGGATTTTTACGATTTTATAAATCCTTATTTTCATAAAGCCTCCTCCAAAAAATTTCATTACTATTTTCAACAAAATCCTTTTCTTTTAAAATTTCATGACATTTTGTGAAAAGAAAATGATTTTTTTAAAGGATATTTTCCTCAAGAATTCATTTCAAGTGTTTTATCAAAACCATTTTTCATCTAAGATGACAATATTTCAGATGTGTATGTTTCAAGTAGAATGTCTCTATGATTTACATGGTTTCACTTTTCTTATTATGAAATGATATTCATTAATTTTATATGGATTCTGTGATGATGGGATGATGTTTATGAAACCCATTTTATTTATTGGGTTTTTAGGAATGATGTATGTTTATTTTGTGGAACAAGTAAGAATGATTTCATTTTGAGATGGGTGGGACCTATATCTCCCTCCAATTCATTGGATAAAGATTTATATCTCATGAGATAGACATGGATAGAACAGTAAGTTAATCTGGTTCAGTATTACAGGACTGGAATGAGGAGTGAACTCGATTCAGAAAGGGACTTTGTCCACTAAGATGGTCTTGGCAGCAATGCCTTGGATACTATGTAAATCATTACATGTGCTTAATGGATGCGAAAATTACATGTTTTACTCCCATGTTATGTTGTCATGATTTATGTTTCATTATGATCTATGCCTTATGTACTTCCATGTTTTAAGTTGTTGCTCAAGATTTTGATGTTTAAACATTTTGTTCATGTTTTTATGTTCAAATGTATATGGTATGTTTTATTTTATCCATGCTTACCCTTAATAAGCATTTGAGCTCACCCTTTTTATGTTTTATTTTCCCCCAGGATTAAAAGAAAGGTTTTAGGTAAGGAAACAAAAAGTGGAAGATCTTTATTAGAGATGTTGAAGATCTTTCACCATTATTAGAAGATTACGTTCCAAGTTTCCAAAGACACTAAACTATTACAGACCTTGTGTTTCTGTTTTTGTTATATATTATGTATTCTGCAAAATTAATGTAATATCTGTGTACGTCTAGCTTCGGGTCTCTATAGTTGGTATCAGAGGTAAAGGAGGTAGGAATGTATCCGATCCTTGGGAACTCTCACATGTGAGCATTGGACGAAGCATGGCTCTCCGCCCAAGAGCTTCATAAGGAAATGGCTTCCACTGGGGATGGTGGTGTGTCCTGCCCAGGGGGTGTAGCCGCCCATGGAGTTCCCTGATAGGTATCAATTATAGTCCACTGGAAGTAATTCCAGACCGTTACAGCTATTATCAGAGGAAAGGTTTAGTCAACCTTTGGAAACTAGGATGTGAAAATGTTAGTGAGATCCCTAGATATATTTCTAAGGTATGTCTAGGGATGTCCCTAAGGATAAGTATACGTATAGGATATAGTACTAGAACTACGGTAACGATCTTATAATTTAACCTAGGATGTTATATGTTGAAGTTAATCCCCCTTTACTATGAGTTTTTCCTCTCACGCAATTCTTTTTGGGTTTTAGAAAATGGCTGGAAACAAGATGATTCACGATAATGGAGGATATGATAGACAATGGAATGATATTATTCATGAGAAAACAAATGAAATGGGATTTGTAATTCCAAACATCATTATTATGTCGAATCATAAATCTCATAATATGATCAATGAACTCAAATTTGGTAAGTTTCATGACTCGTCTAATAAGAGAAAGATGGTGTTTCATGATGATCATAGAGGAAAGAAAGTTTAATTTCTCCTATGTAAATCATATGGGAAGAGGAATCAAGGAGAATGTTTCAAAGGAACTGGAAGATGATTTGGGTGTGGAAAAGAAGGACACAAAGCCAGTAAGTGCAAAGGAAAGGGTTCAGTTAACACCATGGATGAGGGTAATAGTATTACTATGACATCAAAAATGGTTAAATGTTTTAAATGTGGAATGTACGGGCATTATGCAAACCAATGCCCTATGGGAAAGTCTCATGAAGAGAATCAGTATGGTCGTATGGGTAGTATTTATGTTGATGATGATGAAGATACTAAAAATGATATGTGAGATGAAAGAATTGTTGAAGCTCGTTCAATGGTTTAATAATGTAGTGGAATGATTACATGTTTATCAAGTGTAATGTTGTATAAGTAATCTCATGGTACTATGGAATAAAGGGACATCTAAGGATCGTTACACTATTTTCTTTCCTTATGTTTTGAATGTGTATGATGAATGGTACCAGTAACCATGAAAGGTTATTTAGATATTTTCATAAAGATGATGATATGCGCATAATGAAGGGATAAGGAGAAAATTAAATGTTTGATAGTATTCATGAGCTCATTACTAATATAAGGAGAAGGTTATATCATGGTTTGAGTATATAGAATATTTGGATTTTGGTATGTGGAAAGAGGTAACTTTTGACAGCATTCATGTTTTCACTAAAGTTTAATAGGTATTCATTTTTCAAGAGAATACATGATTAAGGTATTCACATGATTAGAATGTGACCAACCAGATATATGGGGGATAAATGATGGTATTCACATGCTTGGTTGGTGACCTTTCAAGTAATCGTTTTCGTTATAATATGAGATTGGACATATGTATTTTGGATAATCCTAAAGATTGGAATGAATTATGTTGGACATAAGTTAGTATGGTTTAAGGATAGAATTGTTTTTCTACAATGTAGTTTTAGAAAAAGGGCAACCTGCAGAACGGGCGATAGCCCATCGCGTCGGACAAGGCTGTGGGAATCGAACCCACAACTGAAGTGTGACTGGCCTTTATCGCCTACCAATGGCCTACAGGAAGTCCCTGTTTAGTAGAAACTAGTTTTATTATATTAAGCACTATGATATATGAAGTCTAAGTTCATTTTGGGAACCATATATGATTAATCTCACTATAGATGGACTTATGTATTTTTTGATTACTTTTCTAACCTTTAGTTTGAGACAGATGGAATGACCCATCATTCTATCACATGATCTGCTAACACATCACTAATGACAAATTCAACTTCATTTCTTTCAGAGATGAAGTGGAAATTGTCCAAAGAAAGACCAACGGTGAGACTGTACCAAAATCATGAAAGTATTTCTTCTAATCCCAATTTCATCAACTTTAGGGAAATGATCTTGAAAACCAAAAAAGTTGTCCTAGTGCTCTTATATCCATTGAATCAGATGGTACCTTAGATCATCACAAATTTATGGCTTTGTGATTTTTGGCTTTTTTTCTACCACTCTCCATCAGAACTTGATGGTTAGATTTTTCTTCCATATCCATATTTTCACTTATGTTCTCCTATGTGAAAACCCAGTGATGAGTTAATTAGGGTAACCGTTATGTTTCATACTTTAGTTTTTAAAGCCAAGTTTTGGTATTCCTTTTTACGATGTGGGTTTCTATTAAAGAAAATTTTGAGTAGTAAACCATTTATAACCCCGACGAATTTCGAGGGTGAAATTCTTTTTAAGGGGGGTAGAATGTAACACCCCAAGATTTTATGAAAAATATTCTTTTTAATTAATGTCTTGTGTTAAATGCTACACCAAAAGAATCTTGCACAACACATATCCTTGACTTTCCTTGCATTACAATCAATCGCGACCTTCCTCGATAGCGTGTGTAGTACGCAATACCAAGTTTCACTAAACGAGATATTATTATAATATTATTATGAACTCGCCGTTATGAATAGTAATACCCAGTTTTTGAAATTTTATAAATTTTATATTTCAAAACGGACTTCATTTTTGGATTCAGAATATCGAAATTAGATTAGGGTGAAATTTTGGTACTTTTCGGATAACTTTCATATTCTGATGAATAGTGAAAATTACTAAATTTTAATTAAAAACAACTTGTTTAATAAAAATAATTAATAGTGATAAATTATTAATTTGAGTGGTTTTAAAGTATATTTAGAATATATTTTTACAATTTAATACAATTTTGGTCATTTGATGTAATTTCAGATTTAAACCCGATATAAACAAGTGTCAATCTTTTGATTGTTATTATCTCTTAAGAACACGCTATTTGTTTTGACGACGGGAATTAATTTTTAAATTAATTAATGAAACTGATATGTTTTGAATTTGGTAAAAGAGACATCATTTTTGAATTCATAATATCAAATATTGCTTAGGCCTAATTTTTGGTATTTTTCTGGAAACATTCATTTTTTGATGAATACTGAAACCACTAAGTGGCAGTTAAAAAACTGGTTTTTTCATAAAACTTAATTTTACCACTTCTGTGAGTGGAATTTCAAAAATCCAAGAGACATGGTTAATATCACGGACTAAAATGTGGTTCCATGATATTAAATTAGTTTTTGGTGAATAGTAACTTATTACTTTTTTTACCGCGGTTAAAAGTAAATAGGGTAATTAAGGGTAAAATGATATTATTCTTTCCCTAAAACATGTCCTAATTCTATTGGATAAGTTTAATTCGGCCAAAACAACCTTTGGAATAAAATATGACCATTTAGGCCCACATGGATTAGATTAGGACATTTATTATTAATTTATTTAAAGAAGGGTTAAAATAGTTAAAATCAATGTTTAATAACTAAATCATTTTTAATATAGGGTTATACATAAGATAAATTAGACTATAAATATTAATTATAAAGCTAAAAAGATTTCCTACATAGTTGTATTTTATCTGTAATTTTTAGTCTTAATATAATTTTATTTATTTATGACACAATGATGATGTAGTAATTATCTTATTAATGAAATATTGACATAATTAATGTTATAAATACCCAAATAATTGTAATTTGAGACTTTTTATGAATTCAAATAATTTTATATGTTAATATTACATGTTATTATTTATTTAATTAACTTTTTTTGAACTAATCATTCTTTTATGATTTTCAAAAAAATCAATTACCAAATAGTGTCAAAATTGACATCAAATAGTTTGTAAAACAAATATTATATTATTAATTGTTATTATATTCTTAAAAATCTAGGGTTCGGCCAAGATACTTATATCATGATAGGTGTATTATTTATGGAACACTTGGGGGTCTTATGCATGTATATGGTATGTTTATTAAATATATAATATAAAAATACAAAGTGACATGGTAATGTCAATCTAATTAACTAAGAGTTAAAACTAAAAGATAAGGTTAATATAATGACATAAAGATGTCTAAATTCTATTGGCTGAGATTATTGCGAACCATCCCCACCTTAGATTAAAAATATATCAATTTGGGGCTATTAAAAACCGAATATAACTTTATAATAAAATAATATTTTTAGTTATTCTAAAGGTGCCCCTCTCCTCCGTTATAAAAGGGCACCTCCTCCCTATCTTCCTTACACCACTTTGAGCATTCAAGCTCAAAAAACCCCTGCCAAATTCTCTTCTCCACTTCCCTAGAAAGATCCTAGAGGTCCTGGTATTCTTCATATGCGAATTTTAGTTCCCTAAGTGGAGGTCTCAAAGAGGCGCTTCAAAGAAGAGGTAATGTCTGTTACCGATTCATTCAACTTTATTTCTTCTTCCACTTCTTCTTCTTAGGTTGTTTCATTATGAAGTAAAAACATCAGTATCACTCAGACACTGATATGTCATTATAAGTATGGAACAACCTTATTTCACCATCTATCCATCCTATGGAAAACAAAATCACCACGCGTGCGTACATACGGAATATCGTCTCCACGTCGTGGTGTAATCTATTTTCCACCACCTCCTTACTTGGATGGGTATAATGGTGTAAATAATAACTATATATGATTATTATAAAGTGATATTGATTCTGTAATAGTATACATACACTCCAATAAAATTCCACGATCATGGGAACGATATCGTCGCACGTGCGTACGTACGGAATACCGTTTCCACGACGCGATGAGATTCATTCTCAATGATTAACCATTCATGAATGATTATAAAGTATATATAATAATTAATCATGAAATATATGAAATAATAATGATATTTTATTTATTTATATATATATTTATGTCATCCAATTAATTCCATTCAATTCAATGAGGAAACGAAAACAACGTTCATGCGTACGTACGGCCTACCGTTTCAATGAACGGTGTATTTATTTCCATTTATAGATCTATTATATATATGTATATTATGAATATATATTATATATAAATCATTTTTTATATTCTGGAATTAATTAATCATGATATAAGTAATAATATGAATAATTACATGTCAAAACACGGACGACAAATGAAACGATTTTACCCAAAACACTCTTTAACATGAAATTTACAAAAGATCGGGTAATATAAAGTCATAAGTGAACCATATATGATATCATAAAAATGAATATGATTCTGTAATAATTCAATGACATTATTTAAATCATTATACAGGATCTTCAGATACGTACGAAGCATATCGGACCTAAGGTAAGGGATAACTTTTCCAATCTTGTTCTTATCCGAGATTGTTTATTCGTAAGTATTTACTGGGGATATTGTTATCATCCATATCCATGTTTCCTAAAAATGGTTTCATGTATGTTTAATTTCCTTTTTACCCATTTTTGACTTTTAGTACATGGTATGTATAAAATATTTCTTTTATAAGGTACTTTTTGACTTTTCCGGCAAAAGTACGAGAAGAATGTTTTTTTAACTTATACGGCACGAATGATTTTTACGGTTTTATAAAGCTTTATTTTCATAAAGCTTCCTCCAAAATATTTCATGACAATTTTCAACAAAATCCTTTTCTTTTAAAATTGCATGACATTTTGTGAAAAGAAAATAATTTTGAATAAAAAAGGATATTTTCCTCCAGAATTCATTTCAAGTGTTTTATCAAAACCATTTTTCATCTAAGATGAAATTATTTCATATGTGTATGTTTCATTTATAATGTCTCTATGATTTACATAGTTTCACTTTTCTTATTATGAAATGATATCCATTTATTTTATATAGATTATGTGATGATGGGATGATGTTTATGAAACCCATTTTATTTATTTGGTTTTTATGAATGATGTATGTTTATTTTATGGCACAAGTAAGAATGATTTCATTATGAGATGGGTGGGACCTATATCTCCCTCCAATGCATTGGTTAAAGATTTATACCTCATGATATAGACATGGATGGAATGGTATGTTAATCCGGTTCAGTATTACAGGACTGGAATGAGGAGTGAACTCGATTCAGAAAGGGACTTTGTCCACTAAGATGGTCTTGGCATCAATTCCTTGGCTACTATGGAAATCATTACATGTGCTTAATGGATGCCACAATTACATGTTTTATTCCCATGTTATTTTATCATGATTTATGTTCCATTATGATCAATGCCTTATGTACTTCCATGTTTTAAGTCGTTGCTCAAGATTTTGATTTTTAAACATTATGTTCATGTTTTTAAGTTCAAATGTATATCGTATGTTTTATTTTATCCATGCTTACCCTTACTGAGCATTTTAGCTCACCCTTTTTATGTTTTATTTTCCCCCAGGATTAAAAGAAAGGTTTTAGGTAAGGAAACAAAAAGCGGAAGATCTTTATTGGAGATGTTGAAGATCTTTTACCATGATTACAAGATTACGTTCCAAGTTTTCAAAGACACTAAACTATTACAGTCCTTGTGTGTCTATTTTGGTTATGTATTATGTATTTCACAAAAGTAAGGTAATGTCCATGTATGTCAAGCTTCGGGTCTCTACAGTTGGTATCAGAGGCAAAGGAGGTAGGAATGTATCTGATCCTTGGGAACTCTCACATGTGAGCGTTGGACGTAGCATGTCTCTCCACCCAAGGGCTTCATGAGGAAATGCCTGCCACGGGGATGGAGGTGTGTCCCACCCAGAGGGTGTATCCGCCCCTGGAGTTCCCTGATAGGTATCAATTATAGTCCACTGGAGGTATTTCCAGACCGTTACACACCCGCCCTTAGTTTATCACGGAACCACCCGTCTTCATAACAATGCCCAAGAACCATAACATAATCATAGCACATAACTTAATCATAATGTAAATATAACATTACCACATTGAAATAACAATATAACATTTTAAGATATTTAAATAATGAATCTATTCTAAAAACCATTTTCAAAACCATTTAAAACATTTAATAAAGAGATTTTTAAATCAAAGTGTCTCATTCCACATTGAAGCTTTTAACATTTTAAACCATTTATATCCATATAAATAAATTACTAAAAACATTTTGAAAACATGGATATTAATGAGAAATATTTATAAGAATAAATCATTAAAATATTTAAAATGGTATTTTAGTTAAAGGGTTTTTAACAAAATGAGAGACACTTGAATACAATAATTGAGGAATAACATTTAATCAAAACTTTATAATATCATGAGAGTAAAGGGGTTCATGATATAATATTACAAAGGACAGTATATACACCATATAAGGGTGAATTGGTGCATAACAACAATGAAGTCTCATTGGAAATGTATATTGAGATGAAATCCATTATAAAGATGGTATCCTTAAATTAATGATATATCAATATCATAATTATGCGCGAAAAATATAAATACACACAATATAAGTGGATATTAAGTGTAAAATAATCAAAGGTAATTTACACATATTCAATGGATGACATATTCAATAACTACATGTTGAACCCAAAGAAATCGAAATTGGGTTAAGAAGTTATCTTGACAGCCTAACGACGTCACATCAAATTTTAGAAAAAGAGTTGATGAGAGTGATAATGGGTATCTCATCACTTGGAAATAAAATTTATGACAATAAGGATATATAATAACATATCCCCATAAAATAAGATGAAAATTAAAAGACATAAAAAAAAGTCTTTTAAAAAGAGTAGGGTGAAAGGTTCTCTTACCGATTTGGGTAACTTTCGAAATGTACACCCCATGAAAGAAGGACCATACAGCATTGATGTAAATACTCATAAACGAATGTATGTTACACAAAGAGTATAATAATGGACAGTACATACACCACTCAAAAGGAAATATTGGAAAATGTAGCATGAATCTCACGAAAACACAAAGTGAGATAAAAAGCCCCTTAAGAAATTTCGGCAGCCTAACAGCGCCAATTAAAACTTCCAAAATAGATTGATGAGAGAAAATAGGGTCTCTCATCATATGAATATAAAAAGTACAGTAAGAGTAATATAAAACAACATCCCAATCATCATAATGATGAGCTTAAAAGGAATGACATAAAAGAGTGTACTTAAAAAGAAAGAGAGGGGTAGGAGCCCTTACCTCGGGTCCGACTTGACTCGATCGTTCTTTAACCTCTTGAATAATAAACTTGAGATAATTTATACTTTTTTAAGAACATTTTTCATGTTAATTATTCCTTTTATATCACTTAATACCATGCTATGAACACTATGTAATTATTTAAGTTAATAATGGTCATTTTGTAGATCATTGCTACTTGAGTCAAAAATAAACTTTTTATAATTACAAGTTGTTCATATGGTAAAATATATATTATATCCAGAATTATATTCATTATGTAGATATCTTATATATCATATATATCCATTATATACATGAATTTATAATATTAAATAACATTTAGAGGTAAGAAATGAAATGCACCGTTCATGGAGACGGTAAGCCGTACGTACGCATGAACGCTACTTCCATTTCTATTTCTAATTAAATGGAATTAAAACATAATGATACATAATATTATTATAATTCCAGTATGGTATCATATATAATATCATTAAAACTATCCTTTATACGTACCACAAATGGTATTAAATAATCCAATCACTTTGAGGGGGCGGTAGTCCGCACTTCCTAAAATGAAGATATCACGTTTAACCATAATGGAAAACATAAAGTTATGCCATAAATGAAAAATACAGAAGCTTAATTAAAACATAAACATATTATATATCATATATAAATATAGTGACATCTTAATGGTCACCTTTGATGGTGTTAAAAGAATATTGAACAATCATCGTTTCGTGAGGTAGAAATTCCCCATCAACAGAAACAATATGTTTTTTAACCATTAGATGTAGGTGTGTGTAAGTGTAGATCTAATCCTTCTTATAACAAAATCCAAGTATATTTAAGATACTGGAGTTGTTACAAAATAAATGAATAAAAAGTGTTTAGGGGGTTGGAGAATCAAAATAAAACAAAAGAACAAAAGTGAATACATTACCTTAAAATCGGGTATCTCTCTTTGATTTGAGCTCAAAGGCTTCCTTGGGAAGACCTCTGCCCAATGTGAGGCTTCTAGGAGTAAAATAGGTATGTGGAGAGACACAATAATTAGGTTTTGGCTGAGACAAAGGCTTGAGATGTGTGGTTAAGGTGGTAGAGGTGGGGGCCTTTTATAAGAGGAGAGGAGGGGCACTCTTGGAATGTTACAAAATTTTACTTTATTTTCAATTGAGTTTCAGATTTTAAAGGTACCACATTGATTTATTTCGAGGATAAGGTGGTAATGGTTCGAAATATACTCATCCAATATGTCTTTGACAAGTTTAAGTTATATTTCTAACAATATATTTTCATTTTATTTAAATCCTTTATTAATGAGATAATCGTTGCATCATCATGATGTCATAAATAATTTAATTTATTTAATGTCTAAAAATTATAAAAAAAATAATGATGTATGAAATATTTTTAGATTTATAATAAAATAATATAGTCAAAAATATGACTTGTATAACCCCATTTAAAAATTGTTTTAGTAAAACAACTCAAGCTTGTGACATTTTTGTTTTAACTTTAAATAAAAAGTTATTTATGTCATTTTCCAACCAAAGTGGCTCCATGGGGTCCCCAAGTTAGCCCATGGACTGTCTTGGTCGGCCATGACACATAAAATGAGAGTAGGACATGTGTCTAAGTCATTTCATATTATTAGAACATTATTTTTACCTTAAATTACAGTAATTACATCTAATCGCGATTAAAAACTTAAAAGCTACTATTCACCAAAAAATTATTTTAATCCCATTGAACCACATTTTACATCATAATGACAACCATTTATGTCGGATTTTTGAAATTCAAATCACAGAAGTTGTAAAGTTTCATATAAATAAAAAATCAGTTTTTAAACTATCACTTTGGGGTTTCACTATTCATCAAAAATTGAAGTTTTTCAGAAAAATACCAAAAATTCACCCTAAGTTATAATTGATATTCCAAATTCAAAAATGATGTCTGTTTTAAAAAATTCAAAACATATATGTTTCATTAATTAATTTGATAATTAATTCCTGTTGTGAAAACAAATAGCGTGTTTTTATGAAACAGTATCTATTAAAATATTGACACTATTTTAAGTCCAATTTCAAAGTGAAATTAATTCCAATGACCACCATTAGATTAAATGGTAAGAATATATTTTAAATACACAATAATCTTAATTAAAAATATAATCTATCCATATAAATAAATCAGATTAGAAGGAGGTTTTGAATTAAAATGCAACATTTTCATTAAAAATTATCTTTATCGGAAAAATAACAAAATTTTACACAAAGTAAATTATGAAGTCCAGATTCTAAAGAAATATTTTATTTTTTCAAATACAACATATAAAATTGTCAAAAGTATATTTAAAAAGGGTTCTCCATCAAAAGGCGGTTAATCGACATTTTAAAGAATATTAGAAGATTTATGCTTAAAATTGGATTCATTTTCATTTTAAGCCTCCAACATTTATTGGATAAAAGTAAAAATATTTGACAAACATATATAATCATTTTTTAGATAGTTCCATTCATTCCCTCCATTACAACGGCTAGGTGTTAACTACCTTTTAAAATAATATTATTTTATTACTAGAGTGTAACGTAAGATTTCAAAGAAACTCGTTGTTGTGTAATGGGTACGCCCTCAAGCATAGAATTCCCTTTAAAGTAATATTAATATTTTATTCAAAAATATGGATAAATATGAAAATGTCATATTCTTTACTTACCTGGGGTGTTACACTTGTGATACCTTGACAAAGGTTATTATAAAATCCTTAACTCTAGATTCCTTGAGTCTGTGGTTAATATATTATATTATCATTAGATATATGAAATCACATCCCAATAGACTGAATATTTTAGTAGTCTTGAAGAACCAAATAAAAAAATGATTACCATTTGAAGTAGGGAATATAAAATACATATTATTAAATATATATTTCATCATTGATGTTTTTCAAAATAATCTCATCCATATCGTGGTAGGGGGAATAAAATGTATAGAAAGTATGCATCATAATGGTTTTCATACAACAAATGTAAATACGGCATGGATAATTTGTCAAGAATAAATGATGGTAAAAATAATTCAAAATAAATAAATAGATGATCCAAAAACTCATCCATGGATATCATAACAAATCAATTAATCTCACATACTTTATTAACAGATTTCATAAGAAGAAAATTTTTGATTTCAGAAATCTAGAACAAACCGTCGAGGTTATCTCTAAGACATCTGAAAACATTATTAATTCTTCATGCCCAGACATATGAAAATAACCGTTTAAGGAATCTGAAAAAACACAATCTATTCTATCCCTCAATACATATGGATGAATCAAGTGGAAATATAGGGCTCTAGAAATCACTTTCTAATTCAAAATAATTCCGTATTGGAATAAAAATATAATATAGTCAACAGGACATAGAAAATCAATTACTTTCCATATTTATAGAATATCTCATAAATAAATCAATATTTTCATTAGTCAAACTGATCATAACTATCCAAATAAATATTAATAATTGTATCATTGTATTACATTATCAATATATGAATAAAAAATTAGGTTGATGTAGATTAAAATATGTTAAAAATTAACTGTAATATTTTTTAGTAAGGTACACATTTATTACATTGGAAATAATTTTTAAATTATCTAATAACATTATATATATATATATAAAATAATTATTTTTTGAAAAGGAAAATTTTGAATTATAAAGGAATTTTCAATGAAATGAGATTTCATGATAGTTGTAATTTCCGTTTCAGGATGTAAAATTTAAAAAGAACATTCCTTTATCAATTTTGTAAAAATTTAAAAATGAAAATCATTCAAAAAACGAAAAGATTCATTTAAAAAATTTTAAATGGTAAAAAATAGATAAAAATATATTTAATAAATAATTTTGGGATAGTAAAAATATTCTTTAATTTTATTTAATAAATTACAGCAATGGAAGAAAATACTCTTTCAGTGGAGACAATCCTGAATAATAATGAGATTGTTAAATAAACAATTACCACTTTGGTAATCATTGAATCCTAAAACCCACGAAATATATAAAAAAATTAAAAACATTAGATACCATGAATATAAATAAATTAATGATATAAAATATAATTTTTGTATTATATATGCCTCACCAAAGAAAGATGGTGTGAATATTGAATAGATGTCATGAAAAAAATGTGAGACCAAAATATATTACTTCATGTTTAAATTCATTATAATAAATTTGAACCTCCTATATAATAAATATAAATATATTATACATTTATCATATAAACATATTAATATACACCATTCAAAATAATATTTACTTATAAAAGATTATCATCAATTTATTAATTATTATTTAATTAAACCATAGTTCTAGGTTATAATAGATTTTTTTCATGATTATTTTGGTTTGGAGGTTTTGGTACTATACAATAATCATGGTTATATTATATCCCTAATTCTAATTTTTATAGAATTATCTTATATATTAATTATTTATATATTTATGTAAGTTTGTAAAATTTTTAGATTGAAAAATAATTACATTTTTCATTGATATTGAAGGCCATAAAAACACAGGGACACAGTTTTCATTTTTTGAAGGATGTAATGAAACAAACATAAGAAATTATTATCATATAAAATATGATTATTATATTATATAAATCATATATATTAAGAAAATTCATTCTTATTACTGGCATATTAAAATTAAAAATAAAAACAAACCACATCTTTTCGTTGAGGTAGTTGTCCACATGTATGGATGATCGACAATATTGTCTTCCAAAAGATTAGAAGGAAATAAGGTAGAAAAAATAATATATTTAAATGGTTTTAATTAGTTGAAGTGCCCAGATCAGTGTGAATCACTGAGAGGGGGAGGGGGTGAATCAATGATCCTTTAAAACTTTTTACTAATTGATTCCTAATCAATTAAACCTCTATGGCTTCTTAAGGCCTCGATCCACTCTTCTTGTGTCTCTCAGCCTTTCCTCGAATGATGCAGTAAATGTAAAGGCACTGGACACAAGTATTTACAAGGTTCGGCACCAAAGGTCTACGTCTTTGCCATGTTGGTTATACGCCCCAACATGGTTTCTCCATTATAACTTGTTAGAATTATAATGGTCGATACAGAGTCCCATTGTATCTCTCCTGAGTCCCACATGAGGGTCTTTATACTACGTCCCACAGTGTTACCAGAGTCCCACTGGCCTGCTCCAGAATCCCACTGAAGAATTCTTCCTCCCTGAGTCTCACAGGGGCTTCTCCTGGCTCCTCGAGTCACAGGAGTAGCTCTTCTTCACTTTAATTTCTTCAAGTATCTTCAGCAACCTGGGATAAAGGCTGCTGGCCTTGCTCTTCACTTCTGATCACTTGATTAGGTCTTCTCGTCTTGCTCAGGATTTATCTCCTTCTTCTCAGGATGACCTGGCCTCTCTCTTCAAGAATCTTCAACAGCCTCTGATAAGGTCTGTTGGTCTTGCTCAAGTCTTCTGATCACTTCAGTTGATCAGGCTCTTCTCAATCTACAGAAAAATCAGACAACTGATTTCTTTATCTCCAGTATGGCTTCAGTCTGACTTCACATCATGCACTGAGTGAATGGCAACTCTCCTTCCTCATGCACTGACTGCATGGCCTCTCAAAATCTTCTTCAAGAACTTTCAGTCTTGGACAACTCAAATGCACACCACTGATTTAAGATTTATTCATGTGTGCACGTGCATTCATTCATGCATGCACTCCCCTTCTTCTACTCTTGGTGCAATAAACCCACAAAGGGTGTAAACTGTTTTAGCACACACCTTTATTCCTATTTCACACTCTTTTTTCTTTTTGTTTACACACTTTAAAGTGTGTTCTACTTTAGTGTGGGTCTTCTTCTTCTTCTAAGTGTGCAAAACCACTTTTCACAAACTTAGGCTTCAGCCTCCTTGTCTCTTAGCACACACTTCTATCCCTTTAGCACACACAATACTTGGCCTACTTCACTTGCACACACTTGGCTTGGCCTACTCCTCCTCTTGCACACACAAATACCCACGGCCTTTTCCTCCTTTTGGAACACACACACAAATGAGGTGTGACATTCACTTGGTGCATGCACAAGGCATTAAGCCTCAGCCTTCCTTCTTGCCATGCACTCACATCCCGTAGGGTGTGGTCTTCTCAACACGAGCCCCTGCCTTAGTGAAGGCACACAAGGGGTGTGGCCACTCTTGTCTTCAAATGCCGCGCAAGGTCACAAGGTTGCAAGGCGCGCAATGTCTCGGTGCAAGGGGCAGCCGCGGGTCGCGCAAGCTACTCCTACCGCGCAAGTATGCGGGCAGAGAGAACTCTTCCTGTCATGCAAGGGATGCGCGCAGGGTTCTCCTTTGGGACCTCGGGTGGCCCCGAGTTCTTCAGCCGCGCAAGTGTGTGCATGGCTTCTACTTCGCGAGGCACAAAGGCACTCATGGGTCTTCCAAGTTTTTCAGCGAGCTGCACCGAGGTCTCGGCCTCTCTTTATATAGGCAGAGGTGGTGCGGTTCATCCGCGTGAGATAACTTTTGAATCCCCGAGATTATCGGGTTTTCAAGATTCTGTGAAATCTTGTATTTATCCTCTATTTCCACGTGGGTTCCCTTATTTTTCAGCTTCTTCACGTGCATGCATTTTAGAACGTTTGCATGGCCTCCTTTAAGTCGATTCATGCAAAAAAATAAACCCCACATGGCCTCGCACCTTCGGTTTGCTTCGGCCTCGTGCAAATTTCTTCTCCCAATGCATGCATGTGTATTTTTATGCATGAATGGTTTCGGTTTGGCCAGACGAGCATGAGGGAGCCTTCAGTTTCATCAGAGGTGGCCGGAAACTTGATTTGGCTTGCTCGGAGGGCCACTGGTTCAGGCGGCGTCGCGGGAGGTGCCTCGGCCAAGCTCTAGGGAGGGGATGATGCGGCAGCCGTCGGATCAGCCGTTTAATAACATTTGGACGGCTGCGATCAGAAGATCTCGCACGGGATCGATCGTGCGGTCGAGATCTGGCACGCGATCGATCGAGCGGCCAAGATTCGCTCCGCAGAAAAATCCCGCGTCCCATATCGAAACGAAGGCCGGATTTTCCGTGGCTTATCAAAGATGCGCTCCCCCAGCCGGCTTAATTGAACTTCCAACCTCCACGGTGCCGCCCCGCACCGTGTTCTCTTGCGGGCGCGCTCTTGCGCCCACCCCTGCCACTCGGGCGCGCCACTGGCGCCCACTATGCACACACGGATGCGCTCCTCGCGCTCACGCTGCGCGGGCTTCATCCACGGAGTGGCCTCGGGGCTTATACACGGCCCCGGCCTCTCTCGGGTTGGCCCCATGGGATCCCCCTTGGGTGTGGCGACCTTGAGTCCCACAAGTTCCTTGGGGTTGAACCCTTAAGGCTGGCCCTTGGTGGATTCCTTTTTTCTTGAGGAAACACTAAGTACTTTTATAAAAACAAAGTAACCAAGTGTAAATGCCAAATGCCACTTCTTCTTCTTCTAAGCCATTCTTTCCATTTCTTCTTCATTATTCTTCCACAAACTTCCTCAACTCCTTTCAATCATGTATTCTAGACTTATGAGACATTTGTAGAAGGTTCTTCATCAACCGAAGCTCCTGAATCACATATATTCTTCAATGTTCTTCATTGAACCAATCGAATATCAAGTTGGATCAATTTCAATTCATCATGCACTAAGAGATAGTGCATGGTCTTCATTAATCAACATCATCCACTTAGTCATTGGGGAGGGATCAACTTTCATCTCCTCATGCATTGTTAAGACAATGCATATTCTTCAGACATTGTTGTGACATTGTATCTAGTTGATACAAGTTCTTTGAACTTAAAGATCAGCTCAACAATCGTCAGATGTAATGATGCTCCATCATCATTCATTCTTCAAGTGTTGTCACTTAGTATCACCATGATACAAGTATTGAAACATTAAGAACAGCTCTACAATCATCTGATATGACTAGAGAATGTTTCAACCATCATCTCATATGTCACTTAGTGAATCTCCTAAGTGACATTCCTGTATGGTCCATGGCCATTCTCCATTCATCACCATCACCATCACATACATTGAAATTCACCTATTGAAACTCCTTGACATCCATCCATTCATTCCTTGACAACAACATACCTCATTGACAACAAATGCAACACAGTGCACTTCAATCACCCCCTTTGTATTTGTTGGCAATACACTAGAGAACATATGAATGGGTCAATATGTGTGCCAATATTTTCTCCCCCTTATTGGCAATCAAATGCAAAGATGTGGTGTGGCTCTCTTCCAAAATATCTCTTCCTCCCTTCGAATAGCATCTTATTGAAAAGCACTAAGAGAGGGATGATGTCACATGTTCTCTTTAGCAAAGAACCTTTAGTAGATCATCTCTAAGTCTACATGGGCTAACCCGGTGTATAAAACAAGAGTGATGTAACCAAGATTATCAATGTTGTCCAAAATTCACTATACATGTGAGATCATGCTTCAGGGGGTTTTGAAAATTTTCAGATATAACAATGAATTGCTAAATCCTGCACATACTTCACAAAACTCATTAGAAAGTTCAGGTGCAAAGATAAAGCTCCCCCTTTCAACCATTTGTCTCCAATAAATACTCCCCCTTAATTTTTATGATGAATACAATTAAGAAACAAGGTATGAAAGTATGATTGGAATACCTTCACTTTTCTCAAGATGGTATTAAATATCATAATCACATCTTCTACAGATTGGCTCCCCCTCAAGGGGTGCACTCCATTCTGTCCAAACCACTCTCCAAATGAGAATGATCATCATCTTCAATTCCGTGAAATGTTAACACATGTAAATACAAGTGGTTAGGGAATAAGATGGAACCTCCTTGGTTCATCAATGTGAAAAACAAGGTTGAGAAGATTCTCTCAACCGAGATGTCCCATTTTCACCATTCTTCACACTTGCACATTTGATCTTCAATGATGTTTGTGCTGGTGTGGATCTCAATACATCTTCATGTAAAATCTTCTTCTTCCCTTTTTCCTTAGCAATTGCCAGAACTTCATCTTCAGCTCTTTGCAGATCTTTGGCAAGTTGCAACTGATTTGGCCATATGACTAGTAATTCACTTGGAAGTGTGGCCTCAGTTCTGGATATTCCACATGGTTCCTTTGATGCATTCAAGCTACCTTTCTTAGGCAACTTGTTTTCAACCAATCCCTTCTGCTTCATCTGGATTGATTGTCTGTTTGAGTCCAGTCTGCTTCTATTCAGTTCCATGGCTTGTTCACAAAGATCCATGGTGTGTCCTTTCTTTCCATAGTAGAAGAATGTTTTCTTGGTGGTCCTTCTGGATGCATCACCCTTCTTGGATTTAGACTCTAAGGACTTCTTTTCCTTTTTCAAAACCTTCTTGGGAGCATCTTCAACTTTCTTCTTGCTTCCCAAGGATTCCATTTAACCAGGTTCAGTGATCTTCTCTTCTTTTTAGCTCTGGATACAGTTGGAGATTGACATGTATCTTTTTGACCACTTTTTCAATCATCCCAGATGTTGTCAAGTAATCCAAATCTATTTGCAGTAAACAGATGTCTCTGGACCTGTGGATGTTGCTTCTTTCCTTCTGGCTTGCTCCCCCTTGGAATGGGCTTCCTTTGTGCTTTGACATTCAGTGGATTGTACCAACAATCCTTTGCACAGTGCCCATACTTATTACAACACCAACATTGACCCACAAATCTTGACCTCTTCAGTCCTTCTGACTGTTGGGTACTTTTCTTGACTTGCTGTGTTGTTTCAGGAGAGCATTCTTTCTTCATTGTCTTCATCCATACTTGTTTGGATTCATTCTTCCATCCTTCACTTTTAGTAGAAACACTTTAAGAAGCATGAGTACAAGATGGTATGGATGGTACCTTATTTTTAGAAGATGTTTCCCTTTCATTAGAGGATGTCTTTCTTTTAGAATCATCCTTCTCAAAGCACACTTGTGTAGCAACATTTCTACTTTCAGCTGACTGGGAGGATTCATCTTTGGGTGATTACAGATTTTTCAATGTCACCTCTAGTTCTATGCATTTCATGTTAAGGGAGTTCTTCTCATCCTCAACGGTTCTTAGCCTTCCTTCCCAATTTTCATTCAGCTGTTCTAACTGGTCTTCATGCACCTTCTTCAATTCTAGCAATTAATTGTCAATCTCCTTCACCATTTTGACTTTGTCTTTGAGTTGAGCATCTCTGACATTCATTGACACTTTGTGCAACTTCTCCAGTGTATGGAAAACTTCTTTGATCATTATCATAAATATTTCTTTCTCAGAAGAGCTTCTTTTCAATTCTTCATCAGTGTCTTAAAATCATTCATTGCAAAGGGAAATAGTTTCATCTTTAGCCTTCACCAGCTTCCTGAGAGTGTTGGTTATGACAACCCTTTTAGCCAACTGATCTTCCATTGTATTGGCTTCTTCTTCTAGATGTAATTTTTCTTCTTGAATATCAAGGATGCATGTAGCTATACACATTGACACTTCCTTGGGGATTGTCTTCTGAAGATATTCGATTCCACTTTGAAGATCTTTCATTGTTCCAACTTCATCACAGCTAGGACATGCTTTCTTCATCTTCTTGGCCTGTTTCTTCTTTCTATTTTTCTGAGTCTTGGAAGATATCTCCATTTGAGGCTGGTCACTCATTTCCTCAAATCTGTACTTCATAAATACTCCCTTGGATCTTTTAGAGGTAACCTTCGCTTTGATACCAATTGAAGTGCCCAGATCAGTGTGAATCACTGAGAGGGGGAGGGGGTGAATCATTGATCCTTTAAAACTTTTTACTAATTGATTCTTAATCAATTAAACCTCTATGGCTTGTTAAGGCCTCGATCCACTCTTCTTGTATCTGTCAGCCTTTCCTCGAATGATGCAGTAAATGTAAAGGCACTGGACACAAGGATTTACAAGGTTCGGCACCAAAGGCCTACGTCCTTGCCATGTTGGTTATACGCCCCAACATGGTTTCTCCATTATAACTTGTTAGAATTATAATGGTCGATACAGAGTCCCACTGTATCTCTCCTGAGTCCCACAGGAGGGTCTTTATACTGCGTCCCACAGTGTTACCAGAGTCCCACTGGCCTGCTCCAGAATCCCACTGAAGACTTCTTCCACCCTGAGTCTCACAGGGGGCTTCTCCTGGCTCCTCGAGTCACACAAGTAGCTCTTCTTCACTTTAAGTTCTTCAAGTATCTTCAGCAGCCTAGGATAAAGGCTGATGGCCTTGCTCTTCACTTCTGATCACTTGATCATATCTTCTCGTCTTGCTTAGGATTTATCTCCTTCTTCTCAGGATGGCCTGGCCTCTCTCTTCAAGAATCTTCAACAGCCTCTGATAAGGTCTGTTGGTCTTGCTCAAGTCTTCTGATCACTCCAGTTGATCAGGCTCTTCTCAATCTACAGAAAACTCAGACAACTGATTTCTTTATCCCCAGTCTGGCTTCAGTCTGACTTCACATCATGCACTGGGTGCATGGCAACTCTTCTTCCTCATGCCCTGACTGCATGGCCTCTAAAAATCTTCTTCAAGAACTTTCAGTCTTGGACAACTCAAATGCACACCAATGATTTAAGATTTATTCATGTGTGCACGTGCATTCATTCATGCATGCACTCCCCTTCTTCTACTCTTGGTGCAATAAACCCACAAAGGGTGTAAACTGTTTTAGCACACACCTTTATTCCTATTTCACACTCTTTTTTCTTTTTGTTTACACACTTTAAAGTTTGTTCTACTTTAGTGTGGGTCTTCTTCTTCTTCTAAGTGTGCACAACCACTTTTCACAAACTTAGGCTTCGGCCTCCTTGTCTCTTAGAACACACTTCTTTCACTTTAGCACACACAATACTTGGCCTACTTCACTTGCACACACTTGGCTTGGCCTACTCCTCCTCTTGCACACACAAATACCCACGGCCTTTTCCTCTTTTTGGCACACACACACAAATGAGGTGTGATATTCACTTGGTGCATGCACGAGGCATTAAGCCTTAGCCTTCCTCCTTGCCAAGCACTCACAACCCGTAGGGTGTGGTCTTTTCAACACGAGCCCCTGCCTTAGTGAAGGTGCGCAAGGGGTGTGGCCACTCTTGTCTTCAAATGCCGTGCAAGGTCACAAGGTTGCAAGGCGCACAAGGTCTCGGTGTAAGGGGCAGCCGCAGGTCGCGCAAGATACTCCTGCCGTGCAAGTATGCGGGCAGAGAGAGCACTTCCTGTCATGCAAGGGATGCGCGCAGGGTTCTCCTTCGGGACGTCGGGTGGCCCCGAGTTCTTCAGCCGCACAAGTGTGCACGGGGCTTCTACTTCACGAGGCACAAAGGCACTCACGGGTCTTCCAAGTTTTTCAGCGAGCTGCACCAAGGTCTCGGCCTCTCTTTATATAGGCAGAGGCGGTGCGGTTCATCTGCGTGAGATAACTTTTGAATCCCCGAGATTATCGGGTTTTCAAGATTCTGTGAAATCTTGTATTTATCCTCTGTTTCCACGTGGGTTCCCTTATTTTTCAGCTTCTTCACATGCATGCAATTTAGAACGTTTGCATGGCCTCCTTTAAGTCGATTCATGCAAAAAATAAACCCCACATGGCCTCGCACCTTCGGTTTGCTTCGGCCTCATGCAAATTTCTTCTCCTGTTGCATGCATGTGTATTTTTATGCATGAATGGGTTCGGTTTGGCCAGACGAGCACGAGGGAGCCTTTAGTTTCATCAGAGGTGGCCGGAAACTTGATTTGGCTTGCTCGGAGGGCCACTGGTTTAGGCTGCGTCGCGGGAGGTGCCTCGGCCAAGCTCGAGAAAGGGGATGATGCGGCAGCCGTCGGATCAGCCGTTTAATAACATTTGGATGGCTGCGATCAGAAGATCTCGCGCGGGATCGATCGTGCGGTCGAGATCTGGCACGCGATCGATCGAGCGGCCAGGATTCGCTCTGCGGCAAAATCACGCGCCCCACATCGAAACGAAGGCCGGTTTTTCCGTGGATTATCAAAGATGCGCTCCCCCAGCCGGCTCAATTGAACTTCCAACCTCCACAATGCCGCCCCGCATCGTGTTCTCTTGGGGGTGCACTCTTGCGCCCACCCCTGCCACTCGGGCGCGCCACTGGCACCCACTATGCACACACAGGCGCACTCCTCGCGCTCACGCTGCGCGGGCTTCATCCACCGCGTGGCCTCGGGGCTTATACACAGCCCCGGCCTCTCTCGGGCTGGCCCCATGGGATCCCCCTTGGGCGTGGTGACCTCAAGTCCCACAAGTGCCTTGGGGTTGAACCCTTAAGGCTGGCCCATGGTGGCTTCCTTTTTTCTTGAGGAAACACTAAGTACTTTGTATACAAACAAAGTAACCAAGTGTAAATGCCAAATTCCACTTCTTCTTCTTCTAAGCCATTCTTTCCATTTCTTCTTCATTCTTATTCCACAAACTTCCTCAACTCCTTTCAATCATGTATTCTAGACTTATGAGACATTTGTAGAAGGTTCTTCATCAACCGAAGCTCCTGAATCACATATATTCTTCAATGTTCTTCATTGAACCAATCAGAGATCAAGTTGGATCAATTTCAATTCATCATGCACTAAGAGATAGTGCATGGTCTTCATTAATCCACATCATCCACTTAGTCGTTGTGGAGGGATCAACTTTCATCTCCTCATGCATTTTTAAGACAATGCATGGTCTTCAGACATTGTTGTGACATTGTATCCAGTTGATACAAGTTCTTTGAACTTAAAGATCATCTCAACAATTGTCAGATGTAATGATGCTCCATCATCATTAATTCTTCAAGTGTTGTCACTTAGTATCACCATGATATAAGTATTGAAACATTAAGAACATCTCTACAATCGTCTGATATGACTAGAGAATGTTTCAACCATCATCTCCTATGTCACTTAGTGAATCTTATAAGTGACATTCCTGTATGGTCCATGACCATTCTCCATTCATCACCATCACCATCACATCCATTGACATTCACCTATTGAAACTCCTTGACATCCATCCATTCATTCCTTGACAACAACATACCTCATTGACAACAAATGCAACACAGTGCACTTCATTAGTTTTTATGTTTCATGTATAAATATTAAAACCAATATAATAACCATCCATGATATATTGTGGTGGAAAATGAATTATATTACTACACAGAGATAGAAATGTGTAGGTATAGATGAGAAATTCCATCACATTCCATTAGATGTGAAAGAGGGTGGATAGTGGTTATTTAATAATTATAATAATTTTTATGCATATTTAATATAATTATGTTAATAAATTATAATTAATAAAATAGATTTTTATTTGTTAAATATGATTTTAAAATAAAATTATCAGTTAAGGATATTACATGTCCATTGAATGAACTCCCTTAAATAGCCTATTACAGGTCCTAGGGATTGTATTTTGTGATTACTATAACCTAAATAATGAGAGTAAATAAATTTTTAAAAGATTTATCTTTTTTTTGTCATGATATGTTCCTCAATATGGTGTAATGATGTGAGTGAGGTGGTTCCCTTTTATAATTTATGTTAGTGGTAATTTTAGAATTTCTTAAATGATTATATTATAATAAAATTATTTTCTAGAAAAATAAATAATATTGGAATGATATTTGATCCTAGTGTATGATATATTATAAATAACATTGAAAAATATTTGGAAATGTTTTTTTGGTTTTTGTAATTTTATCTTTTCATTTAGCCTCAGAGTAATAATATTTTATCAATAACCATATAAACATATTTTTCTAAC
The DNA here is from genome assembly GCA_963277665.1 of Viscum album. NCBI lineage: Eukaryota > Viridiplantae > Streptophyta > Magnoliopsida > Santalales > Viscaceae > Viscum > Viscum album. The sequence goes on from OY728161.1 coordinate 695,478,965, forward strand.
ATTAAGGGACATTATTGAACATATACGGTAAATATATTGGTATAAATGCGTATGGGGAGAAATTTTAGACCATATATTTTTCCTCTTTTCCACTATATTGATTTTAATAATTTTTAAATAATTTATTACAATATTATTTTGACAAGTTTTCATTAATAACAATTTTGACAATATTCATTAAATTTAACATCAAATTGAAAAGTAAAAGTTGTATTTGGAATATAATTCATTTAAAAACAAATGTTATTTGATATTAATTTTTTGAATAATATTAATAACTAAAATTATATCAATTGTAATATTTTTAATATCAGTTTTTATCTATTAATTGTATTAGTATTTTATTAGTGATGCACATGCATTTTACATAATTATATAATCAATAAAAAAATTATCATAATGAATATAATTTCATTATTCATAAAGTTAAAACTATATTTATTTATTACATTATTTTCATTCTATATGGACACATAATAGCTATTTAAAACTCAAAAAGTGACATTTTTTCACATTGGTTGATTAAAATAATATATTTATCATCTTCATGTAAAAGAAGATAATTTGGATATTAATTTTCAGAAAATATGAATAAAGTTATATTAAATTTCTACAATGATAATTAAGGTGAAATATTATGATATTTTCACGCAGTTTAATCAAGATTAACATGCTCTACCTTTAATTGTGGTGGTAAATTTTACTATAGTTTCAATTCACATTGAAAAAAATAAAAGGATATTATTTACCAAATTTTAATATTATGAATAAAAATATAATATATGTTTTTATAAAATTTAATACATATAATAGAAATAATTTAATTTAAATTTAAAAAGAAAAATTCAAGCAAATTCAGTTTTTGAGAAAAATATATATTTTAAATAAAAATTGTTTTATACTAAATTTAATCATAAATATTATTATAATAAAGTTAATTTATTTAATTATAATATTATATAGCTTATTTTAGTTTTAAATCACTTTATGGAAAATTCTATCTTTCAAAAATAAATTTAAAAAAATAATGTTTTCAATGAAAATTAGTATTTTCACTATTCACATGAAAGTCAACCATTTTAGAAAAATGAAACAAAAATAACTCAAAGATATTTTTGATATGATTAATGCAAAAATTATATTATTTTTATAAAATGAAATTTATTTATTTTGTTGAAATGTATTTTAAAATTTTATCAAAAAAATTAATAAAAATCATTTATGAAGAAAATGTATCTCTCAAGTATAAGATAACATTACTGAAACTTAATTACTTGTTTTCCTAGTAATTAATCAAAACATTTTTATTGATTAGGTCTCATATATATATTATAATTTTGTTAATACTATTCATACCTTCCAAATAATTGTATAGGTAAAATCTAACACATTTCAATAATAAAAGTTCTTTATTCATTTATGATTGGTGTTGCGTGTTGTAATTGAATTAAAACATTGTGTTATTTTGAAATATCACACTGTTAAATTATCCCCCTTTAATAAAATTTAACTTCAAAATATTATTATTTTTTCTGGATAATCATGGGAATTTCATTTGAAAATTCCTTCATGGAAAACACAGATCTTAATTGTGTTTAAAAATATTTTTCAAAAAAACTTGGAACGGGATGTATGAAGGACACCTCAAAACAAGTATTCCAAATAAGATAAAATCAATGGGAAGAGAAAATATTTACAATGAAGATAAAACAAACAAAAAATTATAAATAGATTGTTATAAATAGATTGTCATCAGTTTATTAACCATAAAATACCATAACACTGTGATGGGTTAAAAGACAATAGATTGATTAGTAAAAAACTAAAGACATAATTTTTTTATGATAACATCACCTTCCAAAAGTTGAGTGATTACTTTAGAATCGATATAAAAACTCATGAAAATAAAGTTACAAGATTTATTTCCTTTTCAAAAGAATATTATCATCATTTGGATGTACATAGATCAATTTACACCTCTACTCTTTCTCTAGGAAATTAATATTTAAGATAAATGTTTTTATTTTGGGAGAACTAAATTAATAATTCAATAAGAAATAATATCCATATGTCATCAATTTGGCATTTGGATGTTTATCTAAAAAAATGGTTAATACAGGTTATCCAATATTTTAAATAATACTTTAACCTAAAACAATAATACATATTGTTCAAATAAAACTCTTCCTTAAGTAGTTAACATTATTGGTCCTCTAAAATATGTTTCACAGAAATAAAAAATCTAATAAATTATGATTAAGGTGTCTTATTTTCCAAAATAAACTAATATTTAATCCACCATAATGTGACTCTTAATTTCAAATGTAAATACCTTAATCACATATAAAAAATTGAGTCATTATAAAACTATAATGAAAACCTAAATGATTACAATAATTAACTATATCATTATCCCCTTAAATAAAATTTCATATTATTAAATATAATTCAAAAAATATAGTAAACTCCATCATGGATTATTTTTTCATCAAATCCCTTTGAATTTTCAAGGTCGTAAATATTATCCCTTTTATATTTTTGATTTTTAATATTCTATTCATTCTAACTAAGCACTATAAACTCAACATAGTGAACATATTACGGTCTATATTTTTATTATATATATTTCATAAAAATATCACCTTAACACTAATCACTTTTTTGTATATTGGTACCATTCAACATATAATTTTTAATCGTTAATAAAAAACTATGTTAATACTATCATTATATATTTTCATCTACTTAATACTTCCAAAATATAATTATTTAGAAAATAAAATATTTACATTAATCATATTACATTGTCTATAGTAATATAACAATCTTGACCTTGACCCATTTGTTTCATCTAGGAAATATTTTGTTGATTCTTGGGAATTTCAATTTTGTAGTGCCATATCCCCTTACAGTTAAAATAGTAAACATTATAGGGTTTGTTCTTACCCGTGAATTCATGAAACATATTTCATTAGCCTAATAACATGAATAAATCTCCAATTGCCATTAATTATATATCTTTGAATTTCATTCCACAATTAGAACATGTATGAAGATGATTCATTCCCTTCCTCCCCTTGTGCATTTTTGTCTCTATTAACATCTTCTTCACCTTTCACCCCATGATGTCTTAAGTCTAGTATAATTATTTCTCAGTCATTATATCATGAGATATTATATACTCATATGATGAGAAGGTTTAGTAGACTATTTCAGTCCGATGGAATTACATTATCCCCTAAAAAATTATCAAACATACACTTAGGATTACTTATTTAGTAAACAAAATTCTATGATTTATTTGTAAATTTCACATCAAACAAAAAAATATTTTCTTCTACATTTTTCCATATAATCATGAATTTTCTCTAAATATGTATTAATTTATATCGGGGAAATTGTTTCCGTGATCATTTCATTAAAATCCTAACATTTAATAATCGATATTTCATCAACATGATTAATATTTAGAATTTTTGGCCACCATTAATCCCTATCCCATGAGATATGATAAATTTTTATAACAAAAATATCCATTTTATTACTTCCCAAAGTTATAAATGTATTCTTTAATGAATATACTCATTTCTCAGCTTCAAATGTATTAATAGATCCCTTGAACTATGGATTTTTTTGATACAAAAAAGTGGTCTTATATTGTTCCAAATAACTGTAGATTATTAGGATAATCTTTACCGGAAAAACGATTGGACAAAACCTAATTTATCTACCCTAATGTAGTTATAATTTTTTCATCACCAACTATATATCCAGCTCCAACATTATTAATTTTTTCTAGGAGGGAATATAAATATATATTACGTTCATTTAAACGATTTCCATTCCATCAATGAACATCCAATTATAAATAATAGAATACACTAGATTATATCATAACATTATGAATAATAATTTATTATTTCTTGAATAGTGAAACACATAACATAATTTTAATATTTATGTAAAACTAATATAAAAACCATTATCATTGTTTATTTTGAAATATTCTCAATGACAATAATAGGGTTACATTACCTAAAAAATCCTTTCATAAATCTAGTTCCCATGTTTTATAATAACATTATTGGATTCCAACATTAAATATATCTAATCATGTATTATAGAGTTAGTGGTAATATAATTTATATGCCACTTGATTAGAGTGAAAACATATCAAATAAACGAATAGTTTAGTTTTCTCAACGAACAATATACCATCATGATTCCCATATTACATAGGAAAATAAAAATAAATACCATAACAAAATTATTTGATACATGATGTTATTCATAAAACACTTATTAATAAACAACTGGAAAAATAAAATGGTTAGCATAGATTTCAGGTTTGGGGATACATAAAGTGTTTTTTAATTGGGAATGAATAATATCAAAAGTATATATGATGGAAAAATAATTTCATATAAATAATCACATGATCTAGAGACTCTTCCAAGGATATTATATAAAATATTACAATAACATGTACATCCATAATAGATTTAATAATGTTGGAATTCATAATGTTATAAATCTGAAACATATTATCAAGGCCTTGTCCAAGACATTTGAAAATATCGTCAAGATCTTGTTCTATGACATCTATAAATAAATTGGCCAGGACACATCCAAAAAAAATCTTGTTTTTCTCATCCTTACTACAGATGTATCCTACGGGATATAGTGGTACCCTCCCCTTCATTTACTGAATCAAATTTATTCCTCAGATAAATAAATAATACAAATTAGTCAACAAGACTTTAAAAAATAAAAACGTGTTGGAATTTAAAGAACAAGTCATTAGAAATATCAATAAATGCCATTTTCATATGTAATCATAAAATAGTCAATGAACTATGGTGAATCATATCATTATATTACAACCTCAACATAACATTTCAAAAATAATTTTTATATGGATTAATACACTTTTAAGGGATTAGTATAATATTTCTTGATGAAAATACACTTTTTAAAGTAAAAAATGATTTCGTTACAAACAAAAATCATTGAACATAAAAAACCATTTTCTAAGAAAATTACCTTGTATAATTTTAATGGATGATTCAAAAAAATTAATATTATGATGGATGTAATTTCCATTAATGTCTTATAATTAATAAAATTATTCTCACACTTTTATGAAAAGGTCAAAAAGTACCATACTGAGAAAACAAAAAGAAAATTCCATTAAAAACAGGTTTTAAAAGGTCATGAATAGATAAATAATTTTTGAAAAATAATGTTTGTATACTAATAATAATTTCTATTAGTTTATTTTATAATATATAGATATGGAAGAAAAGACTCCCCTTGTGGTGATAATCTCAAATAGTGATGAGATTATGAAATTAACCCTTACAAAAATTGGTAATTTTTAAATTGTAACACTCATGAAAGAGGTAACTTAAAATAAAACATTAAAAATAATTAATATAATAAAAATCTTGATATAACATTTAAAATTGTATATTTTTACACCAAGTGAATAATGAAGTGTTGAATGTGGCCTATATCCCATGAAAATAAAAGTGAGACAAATATTTATTAACTCAAGTCCAACTTCTTTTGTATGTGTTCAGATCTATAGTATAATAAATATGAAGTTATTATTAAAATATCAAACAATCATATTCATATATATAATACCATATTTGATATAATTATGAAATTTAATAAAAATTTCATTAATAATTCATTATGGAAATAAAATTTTCAGATAATAATTGCTTCATTTTTGTTACATATTTTTGTTTTGTAGTATTTTTCCACGTACATTGATTATTTTTATATAATATAATTAATTTTGGTCATTATATATTTACTAATTATATTCATTATATACATATTTATGACCATTCATAAAATTTATTGATAAAAATGGGAATTACATTGATCATGGAGATGCAATGTCATATGTATACATGAACACTATTTTCATTTCTTGAGGAATGAATAAAGAAGGGGTAAATAATAACTATCATATATGAAACCATTTTTATAATTTATAAATAATATATATTCATCCATTCCTTCTTTATTACCATCGAAGTAAATTTAAATTAAAAAAAATCACTTATCATTGTTGAGGTGGAAGTCCACACTTATGCATGGGCGATGTTATTCTATTCCAACAAATTGGAATGTGGGAAGTCAGATGTTATATTATAATTTTAGGGTTTTAATTATTTGATAAGTATAATATGTGAAATTTAATCCACTAATTATAACAATATGTGAAGTATGGGTGTGGAAAATAAATTGTATCGCAACGTGGAGATGGTAAGCCGTACACACGAATGAGTTATACCATCATATCCCATTTGAGGTTAAAGAGGATGGATAATGGAGAATTAGTAATAAAAATAAAATTTAATTTAATTTAAATAATTGATATTACTAATTAATAATAAATGCAATGGATTTATATTAGTTAAATATGAATTAAAATGAAAGTGATCAATTTTGGTGATTTCATCTCATTTGGAAGAACCCCATTAAACATCGTCTTAAGGGTCCGATGATATTAATTTTGTAATGACTCGGAACTATATAAAAAATTTAATTAATATTATAAGGGGTTTTTGTATGGGTTGTTCTATATTTAGGGCTAACAGTGCAATAAATTAGTGAGGGGGAGGTTGCCTTTTACAATTGAGTTGAGGGGCACTTTTTGAATATTATAATAAATTAAAATATAATAAATCCATTTTAATGAAATATTCATCCATATGAATAGGGATAGAATCCTAGGGAATTATATGATTTACATATCCTTAATTAATAAACTTTTTATTGGTGTTTATGGTGTCTTAGATCATATATTTTGGTTTAGACCCATAATTTATATATTTTACCATTAACAGTGATAATATGTTTAACACTATAAAAGTGTTCTTAATTTTTATTTAAGGTAAATATTGAATAATAAATTTAAATGTAGTTGTATTTTCAACCATATATTAACACATTTTTTCTATTTCAATATTTTAATTATTATTCAAACATAAAGAATATTTTTTTTATAAATTATCATAAATGCCAATTTATACTCCATTCAATCAATTTGACATCAAAAACGTCCACAAAAATTAATATTTCAAATATAATTTTTTACACATCACTAATGCATCTATAAATCTTCAAAATTCAAGGAATACTATAAATAAATCAAATTATTTTACTATTATCATTATTTTTATATCTTTTATTTTTATTTTTCTAATTGTTGAATAAATACTGAATTATCATTGTTCGTGCATTTATGGTAACTATTTAGAATCAAATGTATCACCTAATAAAGAAAAATCATTAAATTTATAAATTATATTAATCATATAAACAAGGTGCACCTTTATTTTCATAATCCAATCTGATTTAGACTCCATAGATATGATTGTTTTTCCTTGAGAAGAGATTATAATGGGTGACCTTGTGGAAAAATTCTTAGGGTGTGTGTGGGTGAGGAAAATTAACAGTAGAAAGAACACATGGTGTCATATAGGGAAATCCATCCTTTATATTAAACATTTGGCATGTGGGTGGGTCCCAATGAGGGGACCACATGTCTACGGGGAAACTGGTGGTACATGGTGGGCCAAGACCTGATGACCATGTTAAGGTGGGATGTCGGTGCTGTTAGGGAGGATCAGTTGTAACAAAGAAAATTGAAAATTAATTATCATGAAGAATATAATTTCATGATGAAAAAATTTACATTTTTATTCTTTCATAAATAGTTTTCCCTATGTTGATAAATAATAGATATGTAAAATAGTGAAAGTGAAATTTTGTAACCCTCTTTGATTTTAATATTATAGTGGTCATTTTCATGGGCAATTTCCAATGAAAAATATCAATTCATTGACTAGGATGATACGAGTCGAATTAAAATCATCTGATGTGAATTAATATGAAATATTATGACCGTATCTCCCTGTTTTAACCTATATTAAATGGATCAACCTTTTATTGAGGTTACAAAACCTACCATGGTTTTTATTCATATTCACCAAAAATTAAAGGCCAATATTTACTAAATTGTAACTTCATGATCCCAAATATGTGATCAATTTTATAAAATTCAATAACTTCATGTGATAGAACATAATTTAAAATCATAAATCAAAATTAAATGAAGATTTTTTTACTGGAAAAATGAATGTTAGTATAAAATTGTTTTATAGAAATTATATCAAAGAATTTATTTACATGAAAAAAATTCAAATATAAAGAATAAAATAGAACAAATTTTAATTTCAAATAACATATTAAAAAATTTATGATTTTAAATTCGTTTAAAAAAATACAGTTTAAAAAAAATAGTTATCTTTCACTACTCAACGGAACAAATATCTTTTCTGGAAAATAAAAAATCACAATAAGATAATTTGGATATTATTAATCTCAAAAGGATATTATTTTTATAATTAAAAATATATAGTTCTTTTCTAATTAATCATAATAATTTCTAAAAAACAAAACAATCATTTTTGAATAAAACATATTTCTGAAGCCTAAAATTACAGTACTAATAATTGAGTAATTATTTTACAATGCATTAAGACATGAATTTTTAATGATTTGGTCATATATATTAATATCATAAATAAATTAATACTATTAGTATCATCAAATTCATCATATAGGATATAAAAATCATATTTGAATTGTTATATTTCATGGTTTTTACGGTTCAGTGTTGAGTATTGTATACACTATTGAACATAGTGTTAATTTAAAATATCATGTTTTTATAGTAATTAAAAGTAATTGTTACATGTAAAAATCCTGGAAAAGTATCTCCTAACCTGTATATAGGTCTTGTAAATCACATATGCCCTTTACCTAGCTTCTGTGATACCATTATATAGTTAATGAAAAGAGAGTTACCTTTATGTAACTTGGTCCTGTCATTTATGATGCTTGATAAAAAATTACATGATCTTTAAGTTGGTTATTGATATTACCCTTATATAGCCTTTGAATCCTTATCATGACCCTTACAAAGGTAATGTACTCTATAGTTCTACCATTTCACATCACCTTATGACCGTTACACAACAAGTTTTTACATCCATATTTCACTATTTTTTAATCATAGCATTTAATAACTCACTCAAGGCCTTTCAAATTATGTTTAACACACTTCAATATTATAGTATATAATTTTACTTCATCCATAAGAATTTCTATTTTTTTAAGATCAATGCATGAATTATCACTTTTAAAATTTACTTTATCCAAAATTTAATATATAATCTCTAAATATCTTGTGGATTGATCTTCTTAAATAATTCATTAATTCCAGGATTCTTGATAAAAAAATTGTCTTAAAAATCAAAATGAAATAAAAAATATTTCTTAGGTACTTTAATATTTTTACCATACCAATATTGGGAACACTAGAACCCAATTCCATGATATTCTTCTTATTCTATTCATATTAACATCTTCTGCTTCATCACATACTAACTTATTGAATAAAAATACAAAACAAAAAAAAAGTATGTTCATCACTATGATATATTGTGTTTGAAAACTATATGTTATGATCATGATCTCAAACACTTACTGTTATATTTTTCTAATATATAATAACAAATTGATATATCCCATGTTTACCCATACCAATCATATAGGCTCGCCTTTTCTAAAGTCTTACATTCCTAGGTTATATGAAGAATCTCTTTATGAATTTTATATAAAAAAAATTTACTATATGTGTAGAATATATTGGAATATATTGAATATCCTTTATGAATTAAGATAATAACTTATCTATTATCCAATGATAAAAATATATTTAATAGTAATGTTTTGGGTCACTATATTTTAAATTTATAATAATTTATCTAAAGGGTTTCCTAAAAATTAATTTCATTCATGTATTGTTAAACTGATTATTTTTAGTAAAAGTCTTTATTTTTCAACTAAAAATATATTTTTTTCATAATGCCTCAAACAATCATCATAGGGTAATATTAATATAATAAAATTAAAAAAAATTATTAAAATTCAAATCTATCATATATATATATATATATTAAATAATTTATAAATAAATCATCTTTTTATAGAATGAAGTATTTTTATATTATGTCTTCATAATTTTTTTACATATTTATTTCAAATTTAAGGGATATTAATATTATAGTCCATATATAATAATATTTGTATGGTTTTAGATAAATCTATTAAATAAATACAATACATTATAAATGAGTTATTAGAAAAATACATTCACATTTATGCTAAATAGGCTTCAACAAATACAATAAATTAATAATTTATATTGTTAAATAAAATTTTTATTACTCAAATGATATTGAAATATTTATTTGAATTATTTATATGTAACAAATAATATTTTTATAATAATAATAAAAATTATTGATATTGCATATATATATTTACAAATTATATTTTACCCAAATATATTTATTTCATTGAATCATATATTATTTTAAATATACTAATTTAAAATACTCAACTTTAGTGTATATATAGATTACATGGTCAATAACCATAAGTGAAATGATTATATTTTCAATGTCCATGTTTGAAAAAGCATGACATCTTTACCACCTATATAATTACTAAACATATTCCATCCACACTTCCCATATCCATAGCTTTAATTTTATATCTAACAAGATGATTTACCATTTTGTGGTATTATTTTTAACTGTAGGTTTTGTAATAATAATAGTTATTCTAGGAGATGGTAGTCTATAGGAGTTAATAGTTCAAAAATATTATTCATTTCAATTTATTTTCCACATTTATTTTTTTCATTTTTAAGGTTTATAATCATCCATGATGTGGAATAATACATTGTATGTGTTACATGGTTTCATATACCTTTTTTATAATGTTTCCCTATAATTGAATAATGTTTTATTATCATAGTTCATATATTTTATGGATCAATGTATAATTAGTTATTAATTATTTTTAAATAATAAAGAAATGTTATTTATAATTATAAATAAAATTAATAATAATAAAAATAATATTACTGTTTCCTAAAACAAGAATGTTAAAGAAAATATAGAAATATTTTAATTTATTCTTAATTTAATTATATGTTTTTTCAATGAAATGTAAAATCAATATTTATGAGTAGGGGACATAATGAAAGGGTTAATATTGAACCACTCTAGGTATTTATCATTATTATTTATGACACTTGATTGTGACTAATGAATAAATAACAATATGATATCATTAATTTTCTATGAGATAATTGTTCATAGAGCTAGGAAAAAACAAAATATTAATGTAATTAAAGATAAGAAAGGTTGATAACCATCTCAATGTTAAATAAAATAACTCTAAATCAAATTTTGTATAATTTTATTTTAATTTCATATTTATTTTCTAAAAACAATGTGATGTATTGTGAATAATTTGCAATTTAAATAATGAAACACATATAAATTACATAGATCTATAACATGATATTTTTATTAGGATTTAAAGTGGTGAATATAACTGAATATTGTTTTATTCATATTAAAAATATTATCCAGAGTTGTTGAAAATAATTTTAATTTAAGAATTAATTTCTACATCTAGCCCAATTTATATTAGTAAAATATTGTCAATGGATAGAGATCGAATGGGTTGTGATAAAATGTAGTTTGGGAGGATTATTGTGAGATTCCTCTATTTGATAATGTATATAGCTAAAATTTTATAATCTTTTACGTGATGACAATGATCACATGAAGATCCAAAGGAATTACATATTAACATAGTGAAGTAGATATTTCATTATGTAAAATATACAATAAGGTATGGTTTAGAAAAAGGACAAATAAATATTTTTTCATTATTTTTTTAATTTTGATTGTGTATGTTACATTGGAGATCAAAAGATTATTTCTAAATTACATCAATTTATTTGTCGAAAATATGCTACTTCTCACTCCAATAAATAAAACATAGATATTTTTATCACAAACTATGTAGAGTATATCGGGGTATCAGATGGTATAAAGTAAATTAATCAATAATAATTCACAAATTTAATATATGATATACAAAATCACATACCCATTATTTTTTATCAATGATCAAAAAAAGTGATATAAGTTTTTTAAATATATTTATACATAATTTTATATCACAACATATCAAAAATAAATACAAATTCATCATGGGGATGGTTGAATATCTTTCTTCCAACATAAAGCATGTTTTAAAAAAGGATAGGTTCATTGATATCTTTCTGAATCAATTTTAAAATGATTGTTTCTTGTAATTGACTCTATTATTAATTTATATAAACCATACTGGTACATATTGGTTTTAGTTGTGTTTTTATAAAAATCTATAAATTTCATATTATATATTCCTTTGTTATCAGTGTTTTTCTTCAAAGTATATGTTCAATCAATTATCAGTGGTGGAATTTTTTGAAAAAATATCACTAATGATTTAATTAAAAAATTAATTTTGGTTTATTTTCCAATAACCATATTGACAAACCATTAACATTCCCTTTTTATCCCCTGATTTTAATCATTTTTTTCCTTCCACAATATTCTTCCATTACATATAAAATCTCCTATAATTGTATCCCACATCACTACTGTCACATATTCCCCTCAATCACTCTATTCACCAAATATCAATAATTTATTTATTTCTGGGTATATTTTATTCATTTTACATGCAAAGAAAAAAAACCATTTGATAGGAAATATATTTTATAATGTGTCACCTTGAGATATATTTTTTTCAAATAAATTTAATTGATTTGTAAGATTATGTTACATGTAACAACTAGTTTGACCAAACTGCGATATAAAAATATTTAATATCACCTCGGCATTGGATTAGAGGGTTTGATAAAGAGTAAATAAATTATAAAAAAAATCATGACATATTAATTAAACTAATTAATTAATATATAATTAAATATCATGATAATAAAAGTAATTTTAAAGATAAAAGTAAAAATGTTTTTGGTAAAACTCTTTTAATGTTTGAAATGTCTTGTAATCGAAAAAAATCAATTATTAACTATTGGTAATTTTTAATGAAATTTATATATTATTTATTAAGTATAGTTTTTTAATATTTATTAAATTTTTTCCATATAATGATATAAAAGTAAACCTTGAATTATTTAAAAAAATGTAATATTGAAGAAATGTGGTTCTTGCTTTTTGTTGCTCGGTAATTTTAAATTTTGTTATGAAAAACATAGAAATATATTTTTTAGAAATTAAACTCTATATTTTCAATAAATTTGTATAAAATTTATTAAATAGAGACCTTTTATTTTTGGTAAATATGAATAGTAACTACATTAAAATATTTCACCCTGATAATTTAAAATTAAGGTTAGTATATGTTAAAAAAACTGATATGACCATCAATTTATATCTTAATACCTAATGGATGATGGTAATTCGGCCCTCATGACATTAGGATCAAAATTATCTTTTTAATGGAAAATTGTATTTGAAAATTACATATATTAAATTTCTTTCAATTAAAATTACACAACACCATATTACCAACCCTATGGCCCCTAAGATGATATCTAAAGGAGTCATTTCATAGGATATTTAATCACTACGACTGATCACATTGTTTTTAAATCATATTAGACCTCTAATAAATATATTATATTTTTCATAAAATTATAAATTCAATATCCTAAATGTAATAAAACTTTATTATGATAATGAAACAACAATTATTGTCCCTCATTTCATTAAATTGATGTGAATGTATCACTCGTGGGTACGTACAACTTACCATCCCCACATAGAAATAAAATTCATTTCTCAAAACACGAAATTAAGTATAGTTATTATAATTGATAAATTTTTATATGTGATAATTATAAAAAAAATCATACTTCGCTTATTATAATATCATATATTCCTTCTCATCTTCCAAGTGAATTGAATATGATAATGTTGCTTGTGCATACTTGTGGACAACTACATCCACGAAGTAATGTGATTCGTTATTTTTTTATTAATACAGTAATAATGATGGAATTAATGAATATATATATGATATTTATGATATCATAATTATTACAATGATGTGATTTTTTATTTATTCTTATTTTTTCCATCGTTTAAAAAATGAATAAAAATGTTTATATATATGTGATACCAATTATAACCATGAACAGTGTAATGAATTTTCCCTCTCTACCATTTATGAATAAATTAATTCAATTATATAATTAATATATATTATTTCATATCATTTTAAACAATATATATATATATATTATTTAACCATGATCAAAACTAGGGAAAAATCTATCGAACCAGAACATAAATGAAAAAAATCATATATCGCAATGGACAGTGATATTAATAAATAATAGGTTAAATGGGTGATAAAAGTTTATAAAAAATAATAAATGATATTATCTATATTATAATACTTATATAATATATTTATAATAAATATATATTTATTATAAATTATGTTCCAACAAATATAAAGGAATTAAGAACTAAGGTAAGGGATTTTCACCTCACTTTTATTTTAATGGATCACATTCCATAGTCTCCACTTTTTTCTTTGTTTTCTATTGTGTATATATTTTCTATTAATGTATTTTTTATAACTCTATTGGAATTTATGAGGGTATATTTTTCTATATAATTTTATTTCAACCACGGGAATTATGATTGAAATTTTACCAAAGTGGATAGGGATTTATGATTCATTGCTATTTTAATCTGGAATTTTATACTAGAATTTCCACTGGGGAAATTATATAATAATAATATAATTAATATTGTTATTTTATTTTACTATGGGTATATTTTTATAAAATATTATTTTCTTTAATTTTCCCAGGTTTAATTATTTAATATTTCGAAATACTGTTATTAAATAAAATCACCTTTATTTACGATTTTAGACAAAAAATATTTTCCTTCCATAATAATAAATTCTGTAAATGATGTCAATATTTATTTTAATATTAAAGTATTATTTTTTTAAGAAATATCTATATTTGGGGTAATTTTATTAAAATCATTTACCAGGAATATCCTTATTATTTTAGGAATGATTTACTTTTGAAAAATATTTATTAAAAGAATTTTTTTTCTTAATATATATTTCATGAATCGAATTTCTTGCCATTAGGGACGCCCACAAGACTAAAAATAAGTTACATGATTATAAGAATAATTTCAAATAAAATAATTTTCATGTAATTTGAAAATATTTAGTTTATTATAATGGATTTTAAAATAAAAAGGGAATTTTCCCCATTATTTATTTTAGTGATCATTTAATACAAGTTCTATCCGTCAACAATAACTACCTTTAGTGATGACTATATTTTAATACTTTTGTGATCCAATTATAAATAAACTATAATTTCTATGTATGGTTTATGACTATTAAAATGTTGTTTTTATAATAAATGTTTCATTTATATGGTTTATACTACAATTAAACGTTTATAAAACAAAAATATTTTTGTGTGTGATCTGATATGATGAATTGTTAATGATCTTTTAGAAAACCAATATATGATTTTAATTATGTAATGGGATAGAACAATATATCCTTATAATTATTTGGGTATATATATATAACTCATGAGGTAAAAATATTATGCATGAACATGATTTCATGTTCACAGTTTTTTATAGGTACCTAGTTTTTATGTCAGTGAGTTTATGATTTGATCTAATTTTCATGTCCATAAGTACATGCGTGAACCGATTTTTCATGTATATATGTTCAGGATTGATCCTAGATATTTTTCCATAAGATTATTCATTTAATTATTATCTTGTCCAAATTTTTTTTTGAGTGCATAATTTCATGTACCTATCTTAATGAGTGAACATGTTTCAATTTATTCATGTCTAGAAAATTATAAGCTTATGTATTCCAAAAAATAATGTCTTATGGTCATATCATGTTATGAGGGATAAAATTAATTTTTTTATTATTCATGTCTTATAAACTATCAATTCTTATCCCATGAATCAACATTATGACTTTTTGTATGCAGGGTATGTTTTAAAAATGTAAAGTACGTGTTATGATGCCATAATTATAACATTATACTTATATGATAATATAAATATAAATTTTTACCTTTAATAGGAATATTGAATAACCCTTTATCAAGTTCGCATTTACCATGTTATGAATATATGGAATAATATGTTTACGAGGGGTGATAGTTCTTAAAAACATAACGAGGGACTCTTATGAACCTGTTTTTTATGTTTCCTTGTTTCCAATGATATAAGACCTATATTATTCTAGTTATGATCATTATTTCATGTAATTAATATTTTTAAATTAATATGTTATATCTATATATACGATATATGGGTCACTATAGTTGGTCTCAGAGTAAAGTTAAGTTAACCTTTGGAAACTAGGAATCGAAATTATTAGTGAACACTCTGGGTATAGTTCCAATTATAAGATAATTTCTTAAATTATTTTTATTCATCATGGATTTACGTGGTTAAATTTCAGGTTTTATAAATTTAATAGAATCTATCTTGATGTATAAATATATTAAATTATCTTTCCAGATAATTTTTTTTCCATTATGATTAATGTTTCTATCAATATAATTTTTTGAATTTAGACCATGGACAAAAAATAAAATAATCATGTGAACAATGAATGTAATGTCCAATGAAATTATTGACCTCATTATAAACTAAATGTATAAAAAACTCAAATAAAATGTATTTAGAAAACTCTCATTCTACTCTATGAAGCTATTGGTGGAAACAAAAATAATGTTGAACATCTAAATGAACCAAAGATGGAGAAACATGTTATTGAATATGTATTAATGAAAAGTACACCATATTTCTTGGGGTATTAAAATACAATGGTTATTAATAAATGGATACATGTTTTGGAAAGTTGTTTTCTATAATACAGTTCTCATACCTGGAAAAATGTTTCCCAGATGTTTATCATTTTTACAGTGAAGGGGATAAAAAGTACAATTTAATAATAATATGAGTAGTGAGGAGAAAATGTATTACATGAAATGAGATGAGTTCAAGGATATATATTTTTAGTATGTAATTCCATAATATTCTACGTACCTAAATAGTGAAGTAATTCTATGATCTTAATAAAATTGATGATGATTTCATTGTTACCAATGAGGAAAATTTTACAAGACATTCATTGAGTGCTTCATGTTTAATTATCATCCCAACAAGAAACAATGATAAATTCATTAATAGTTTGAAACAATTTATTTGAAAGTTATTGTCCCTAATAGACATTAGATGTTGTGGGGAAATAATTGGATTTGAACTTAATATGGGAATAGTAGTGGGAATCCATCATGGTTCTAATGATTAAAAAAATAATGTACCTTCATAGAATATCTTATGGGTTGTCACATGGATTGAAGAAAAACGTTTTAACCTTTATCTTTAGAAAACTACAGTAAGGAGCCCTCAGTTGATATCCTAAAAGGAAATAGAAAAAATTTTCCAATAATGGGAATCCTATAAATCGATAAATTGAATATTAAAGTGATTTGAAGAGTCCAATCAATGAAATAAATGGAGATAGATCTTAATAGAATACACCACTCACACATTAGATTGATAAATGAAACTGATTCTTCATATTATGAAAATAAATTCCAAAATACTATTTATAATGAATTAAATAATCCACAATGGCCACAGAGGTCATTGGGGTAAAAAACATTCTTATTACATTATAATAGTTGATGTTAATCATGGGTGTTAGGGAAAAATTATCCTTCCCTATATAATTGGGAATTCAGTGTTCATGTTATTATGAATTATCCCTATGAAAATATTATCTATCAGTGAAATTTGATTGGATTCAATGAATTTATTTTCACTCCCTATATAGATTCCATATATATTTATATAAAATGAAATAATATTTGATATTCTAAATCAACCTATTATTGTATATCAGTATAAGGATAAACCCAAACCTCCAGTAGATATTTTTTTTGGTAAGGTAACATCTTATTTATGCAATAATTATGGAATTACTTTCTAGATTAACATATGATTTTATTATGACATTATTTTAGGAAATTATTTGTATATTTTGGAGAATGTATGATCTTGGTTTCATTATTTTGGTATGAGGATTTATGAATGATTAAAATTATTCATAAGCTGATCAATGAATGGTATGATAACAAATCATCTTTGGGTATCCATCTTGATAAAGCGCATTTTGGAGATTATCCAAGATAAACAATTTATGGAATGGAATATGTTAAAATTTGGAAAAATATAATGATTTATAATACATAATACTTAATTTTTTTTGTAAATACAGATATAAAATTAATGTCTTATCATTATTCTAGGGATCCTATGATCCATCAAATGATAATTTTAGTGCTTCAGGCATAAAAACATTATCTGGAATACTCCTCATTTGGAGAAACATATTATATTATGTTGGAAATAGATTAATGAATAAAATAAGTCAAGTTATGTATGTACATTTCTTTATGTTCTAATTATATGTGGTAATATAATTCTTAAACGATTGGAAAAGGATCTTAAAACAAATTTCTTTTCTTAATAATGTAAAGTTTGAGGAATTGATTGTTTTTATCCAAATTCTCATACATGGGTGTGTTGCTGTTAAATTTCACTTAATTGTGTTCTCCATCAATCTCTATTGATCCTTAAGAGATAATTTTATCTTCATTATAAATATTTTAACATCACACCAATGTTTCCCTCAACTTAGAAATTTATTTCATGTGATTTCAAGAAACCTTAATATTTTTAACTTTCTATTTTGAAGATAATTTTTGTCATTAGATTGTACGGTGTGGGTTTTAATAAAATAATTCTATAATACGAAATCATTAATTATACGTTATAATTTCAAGGTAATAGTTTCTTTTTTGGGGTAGTGGGGGAATTTAACACCCCAAGAGTCAACGAAATGTTTTTTTGAAATTAATTTAGTTTCATTGTTTTATTTTATTACACAAATCAACAATTTTAAATGAACAAAGAAATACTATTTTTTAATATAGGCTTGAAATTTGATTTTAGGGTATGAAAAGGAAGAAAAAAATTATAAAAAACTATTATTTTATATGTATAAAATTAATTTATGTACTATCAATTTATTATAAATTAACTTAAATGTCATATGAATGAAAAAGAAATATTTTTCTAGATAACTATATTTATAGGTGAAATATATTTTTATATTATTAAATTAAATTATTTATCTTAGTGAATAATATTAATAAATTTTATATAATATATATTCAACCAATGGTTTAATATCCATTTAATATCTATCTACATAAGGGATTACAATAAACCATATTTTTTGTAAAAAATTTATTTTAAAGCAGTTTTCATCACGTGTAGCACGCTTATTTTCAAATTATGTTTTACAAATTAAAAAAATTGAATGTTTATAAAATAGATTAACTATTTATAGTTATGAGTATTCGATAATTTAAATAGTTCACTTTATTTGTTTTGTTTATATGAATACTAATCGTAATAAATTGTTTTACCCTTATAAAGGGTAAATTTTCATGATCCTAGTTTAAACTAATTTATGATGAAATTATTTTTCATCATAATTGTTATTTTATTAAGGTAATTAGGAACTTATAAACATATGATCAAAATGGATTTGTTTAATTTACACTTGTTAATGAAAATTACATAAATAGTATTTAAATCAACGAAATATATAAAATGCCACTATTTTAGTATTAAATATATCATATGTTTCTATATAGGCTTATATGCAGGTTATTAATGAATAAAAGAGTTAATATTGAGTTAAATGAAATTATATTTATGATATTTATTTATTTAAAAAATTTAGTAACTATATAATGATATTAAATTTATTTGCATCACAGAAACATATTTTTTACCAATTAATAATAAATAAATCAAATGATTTTTAAAAATGTTAATAGTTATATAATTTTAATGGGTAAATGTGTCCCACGAATTTTCTAGAGCTATGTGAGATATTTGGGTTGTTTAAAATAAATATATTCTAATTCACATTTTTAATGTTGTCTGTAATGTGAAATTAAATGAATAGTGTTAAAAATTACATTAAAGATGTGTTTTAAAAAACATTATTTTATTTAATGATATAAAATTATTAAAAATCATATATTCATATGAATTATTGAGATAAGGATAAAATTCACAAATATTCCACTAAATTTTAATTTTATTTTTTATAGAAAATTTACTTACTCTTAAAGGGAATAAAAATTAATTATCACCGTAATTGATAAAAGTGATAACAACGGGACAAATCAAGAATATAAGTGAAAAATTATGATACAAGCTTGTATATATTTTATTGGAAGAGAATATTCTTAATATTACTCATATTAGAATAAATTATTATCAATTTAAAAAAAAATTACATCATATGTAATTTATATTAATTTAATATTTTAATAAATTTCAAGAGTTCTCCCCCCCTAAATTATAAAAGGGAACCCCTAATTTCTCTTATTTACCCTACATTAAGACTTTTATAATGAATTTTTTTAAACTTTCTCATCTAAATATATATATACATGTTTTATTGGTCATCTAATTCCAACTCAAACTAACCTAGAGCCATTAAGAGAAGATCTGATGGAGTTGTATCAATGAATATGATATCCCCAAATCTAACAACATTATTTGTAATTATTTTTTACCTAAAATATATTAGTTATATTAAAAATATCAAAATAAAGTAAGTATCCTAGATAAAACTAAATTTTATTGTATTTTTTAAAGCACTCTAATTCACCCTTTTCTTATAAAATGGAAAGTGAATATATCACTGGTGTATATATATAGATTCACATTTTCATGTAGTGATACAATTCAATTTTTATCACTATATTTTTATCAGTGGTAATTATCATGGGTTTAATTTTTATATATAAAAATAATTCCATTTTTTTAATTATATATTTAATATATTATATATTCTTATTCTTATGTTCTAAACTATTAAAAAATGACAATGTTGTTCGTGAGTACCTATGGACTACAACCTCCACAAAGTGTTGTCATTCATTTTTCTTTTTCAGTTTAATATGTTGGTAATAATTATGTGATTAATGAATTTAAATATAGAAATATGGAATAATTTTATAATTTGAATTTTTATTATTATTTATCTTTCTTTCAAACCATACATCAAAAAATGAAAACAACGTTCATATGTACATACAACCTATCATCTCCCTAAATGATGTAATTTATTTTTTCAATATCTAATTTATAAATGGATAAAATAATTATATAATTAATATATATGATATCTAAATCGTATTTAATATTTTATTGATGATGGAAAAAATATAAAAAACATAAGGCCTCAATCTACAAAACCAAAACATATGTGAAAACTGGAGTAGATATCACCCATATCATTTATTTTAACAATGAATTGTTAAAAAACGGGTAAAAAAGATAATAAGTAAATCATATACAGTGTGATATATATTATTATTGTTCATTAATATATTTATAATGAATATTTATTTATTACATACTATTTTCAAATATGTACGAATGATTGTGATGCTAAGGTATATAATATCTATCCCACTTTTATTTTTGTGGGACACATGTTATATTCCTCACCTCTTTATTCTGTGTGGTGTATATACAACACATAAATTAATTTAATGATAAATTAAATTATTTTATCGATATTAATACCCATCACAGTTGTTTTTCTTTCAGGTGGATTATGATTCAGGTTACAACAAAGTAGTCAGGGATTTATGTTTCAATACTATTTTAATCAAGATTATTTATTTTTAATTATTTTTATGAGATTTTTTAATAATTTTCTAATGAATAATATCCTATTATTATTAATTTTATATCTCTTTATCATATAATTTTTCTTTTCATTTTCCTTATATTAATTAGTTATTATTTGAAATGATTTTTACAAAAAATAATCATTATATAACTCTTTGGTATTATATTTTTTATTTCAATATCCATATTCCCTAATAATTATTTCAAGAATGATTTTAATATTATCAAATGGTTTTAAAATAAATTATTACCCTTGGTTGTGTTATTAAATTAATCATTACAAGGATTCTTCTTGTCATTTATGAATGAGGTACTTTTGAAAAAAAATATGAAAGGACTATTTTATTTTAACTTAAAATCCATGAATGTAAATATCTACCATCATGACTTCACAATACATTGATGCCCCCTTCGTATGCTTCCAATACTATTATAAAAGAAAATATTTTACAAAATATTTTGGGAATTTTAATTTTGAAAAACTAATTCTCAAATGAAAAAGAAATTTTCCATAATAATTAATCAAACAATATTTGAATAGTATATTTACTCATCAATTACTACAACTATAGTTTATTTATCTTTAATAAGGGAACTGATCCAATGATAGAATAATTGATCATTATCTATGTGATTTATTATTATTATTATGATATTTTTATAGAACCCATTTCATTTTAATCAAAAATACTAAAATGAAATTTTTATAAAACCCATTTCATTTTTCATTGGTAATGATAACAGGAATGATTAATTATATTGTTAAAAACAATATATTATTTTCATTATTTGATGGTTGGGACATATATTTCACTCAAATGTATTAGGTAATTAAGGATAACTCATGTGGTAAATTTGTTATTCCTGAACATGATTTCAGGTTCATATTTATATGAATAGACCAATTTATCATGTTTATAAGATTAAGTGAGGAAATCATTTTTATGTCCACAAGTTTATTCACAGACTGGTATTTCATATCTATATGACAATACACGAACCCTGTATCATATCCATTGGTTTATTCTAGGCCATGATTTCATTTCCTTATCTTAATGATTGAACATATTTCTATTTACACATGTTTACAATGTTATAAGATAATGTATGGAACAACACACATCTTATCATAATTTTATGTTCTAATTCATCACATTATTTTATTACTATTTGATTCATGTCTTCTATTCTATTAATATTTATTCCAAGACTCAAGATTATTATTTTTTATATGAATTGTAAGGTTTTCAAATGATAATATCATGTTCTTAGATCGTCATAATAATTTTATTATTATAAGATAATGGATATTTTAATTTCTAAACATACTAATCTTACTAGATCACCTTTTATTTTGTTATGATGATTTAATTTTTGAAAATATATTTCATAGAAGGGTTATAGTTTTGAATAAATTAATGGAATACAATTATGAACCAGTTATTTATGTGGGAAATTTACCAAAGATACTAGGCCTTCATAATTTTTGAATAGGTTGTTATCTTATGTATTAAATATAAATATATTAGAATTTGATATATTTGTATAAAAAGTGTGGTTATATATGTATATAGTTTATTTTAAATATTAATATTGTTAAAAAGTAATATCTTCATGA
This sequence comes from Viscum album, assembly GCA_963277665.1. Classification (NCBI taxonomy): domain Eukaryota; kingdom Viridiplantae; phylum Streptophyta; class Magnoliopsida; order Santalales; family Viscaceae; genus Viscum; species Viscum album. Next base: position 695,502,422 of record OY728161.1, read on the forward strand.
ATTTTCTGTTAATTGTATTTGATATGATGTTTCAGACTATAAATTTTATCCATTGGTTTTTTAGTAAATTTCACTTCTAATTTTCTTTATATTTTTATAAATTTATATGGTACATTAATATATAAACCCAATTATTATAGGATATATATGAAAAAAAATATAAAACTAATTATAGAATGTACCTCTTTTAAAAGACATCTATATTTTTTATTAAAAATCATTATTGATGTGATTTTATTCTGAAATATATGTGATTATCTTTTCAAAAATACAACTAAAAAACATATATTTTCAGAACTACCTAACAAAAGGTAAAAGGTTTATAAGTGTATTTTAAAAAGAACTATAAAATGGGTAATATTATTTAAAACAAGATATTTTATTCAAATGTTTAAATTTTGGTGCATTAAATTATATTAATACATCTCATACGATCGATTTAAATATTCTAATGAATTATAGTTCAAATAAAAATATATTTTTAGTTAGTGATTTATTATTACATTATTTTAATTCTTCACTTTTCTCAATGTGATATATAATTTATTTCATATCGATTTTTAATGAACATAATAATATAACATTAAAAATAAACCATTATATGAGTGTCTACAACAACATTATCAAAAAATTATCTTCCAATTTTTATTAATTTAAAAAATGTGTGAAATTTAATCTAATAAAATCAGTATGAGTATTTATTTGATATCATGCTGGTTTATGTATTGAATTTTGAAGCATTTAATATATTTTAATGTAGTGTGATGTAATTTTATTATTTAGAATTGTTAAAAAATGGTTTTTATTAAGATGAAATATATTTTATTTATTATATTTTCTATTTCTTTCTGAAAGAACAAAATGTGTTTGTGATAATGGTTTCAATTATATGTTTCTTACTATTTTGATATAAAAAATAGGGTTTAAAATGTTTAAATTTTGAAAATAAGGTTATAATTTTTATGTTATGTCAGAAATTTTTTGGATTTTGATAATAATTTATTATTCCAAAATTTAATCTCAAAAAAGTGTTATAAATTTCATTTCTCTATATAGTGTCAGTGAGTTAGTGATTGAAAGAGTTAACAAATACAAATAAATAAATGTTTTTCTTAAAATAAATTCATTACATATGGATACGTTTTTTCTAATATAGAAATAGAAAATTTTAACTAAAATATAATATTTTACTCCAATGTACTTATATAACATTAATGTTTATTTTAATGTGTATTTAATAAATATATTTTTCTTAAATATTTTATTACCATACCATGAAAAAAAAATTGTATGTTAATATTTTTGTAATTTTATTTGGGATTTTAAATTAAAAATTATTTTTTCACTAATTGAATAAAATATAAATTCCATTAATATAAATTTAGGTGATTGAAAAATGGATATGATATGTTTTATCACTTGATTTTGAAATAATTATCTAATGAAAATGTTTATTGGATTTCGTATAGAGAATAAAATGTTATTAAAAATGATTTTTTTTATGTCAACAATATTTATAAAAGTTTTAATAACAAAATATTTGATATTGGATTCCCCAACATGATAAAAGGATATTTATATATTGTAAAGAAATATCATTCACATTAATATATATTAATTGATCCTTGTTTTGTTTTCCCTTTTATAAATTATTTTTTCATAATTATAGGGGATCTCGGATAGGTAGATAAAACATTAACTCATATTTTTGTAATTACTAATACAAGGGAAAAAAACTATAGTAAAAAAATTAGTTTTTTGAATTATCTAAAGATAGAAATAAAGATGCATATGAAGCTTTTGATAAGGATTAAAAAAAATTCCTTCTAAAATGGTTCCACATCAAGTGATAATATATAATTAATAATAATGAAATTAATAGGATATTGAAATTATTACACGATGTATTTTGAGGAATCTAATAGACATTCTATATTATATAAAATAAATACGGTTATTATAAATATTATTCATAGTTATAAAAATGTATATTCATTCTTCAATTCTCAAATTCTATTTGGGGGGGATTCATTGAATAAAAAAGAGTATTAATGATTTGGTACTTATGGAATGAAGTTAACAAATAATTATTACAATAAAAATAAATGTATTATAATAAATAAGAAGACTAAGAAAACTATTTTGAAGGTTAGATGTTTTTTTTGTTAAAGAATGGGATTCTAAATAATCATTATACCATATAAAATGACTAAAAATATGATGTAAATACATTTGTATAGTAATAATGATGAGTTAATGAAAATGAATGATATTACAAATCATTGATGTGTTTCATTAATTTTCAACCATGTTATTCTTCAGACACAAAAATAATGTCCATAGGAAGGAAAGCTAGCTTCTTCAACCATTTTAGAATAATAAGTGGAAATTATAACATATTTATTGTTGTTTTGATGTCTTATAATGTATCTCCTTGGATATATATGTCTCATCAAACACTCTTCTTATCGTTTATTGTTGTTGTAATTTAGATGTGCATAAATTAAATTTATGTCTATATTAACCCATATATACGTGATTTACTGATGTTAATGAATGGAAGTTTACAAACATTTGAAACATATAACCCAAAAAATTTAAACAATGTATGAAATATGTTATATATTTATTAATGTTTTTAAATATTCTTTCCAGTATTATTTTTAAAATAAATTTATATAGTAATATTGATGTCTAAAAAAATATATATAATATAATATATTTTTTCTCATTCATCACATTTCAATGAATTTTTGTTTTTTGATTTTGAACTTTGAATTTTATATAAAAATTATATGATTCTAAATTTTATGAATTTCTTAATTTAATTTATACAATTATTTTAAAAATATATGGTTCTCGTTTTCCCATTATACAAGTCATATGGATTGTAAAAAATCCATGATAAATCTATCATGTGAAAAAGATTTTATGAATTTTTTTATGTTTTCTTATCAATGAAGATGAATGAATTTATGTAAACATCCATTTATATTTAATTACATTCTTGGAAAACCAATGAAAAATTCAAATGATAACTCGGTTTATTTTAGGCCCAATTCATGGAAGAATTTAAGTCCCAAAATTCTATATAAAATTGGATAATTTTTCATTTCCCTTAACTATATTACCTATAGGAACATCTAAATGACATATAAATTTATTTATAGAAGAATATAATATTTAGAAAGACATATTTATAAATATATAATTCAAAATAATGATTATTATTTAGTATAAATATCAATAGCATTTAGGCCATTTAATAAAAAAATCTTCCAACAAAGCAACAACATGTTTAGTATTTTAGCCATATCAATGTCTAGTTCAATATATGGGAAAAAATATTTTTGGGTGGATAGTAAAAGTATATATAAATAAATTAATAGGATTTGGTTATATATATATATTTGTTTGGGTCACCTAGGAAATCTAAATTAGTGGATCATTTTTATGGGAAAATACCCTCAATCATTGGCTAAAAATATGTTTCATGAATCATATTATATTATTTTTCCAAATTAGAACCTAATTAATACAAATGGAAATACCAAAACTTTTTAAGGAACATTGGGATATTTTATAATTTTTTTCTTATAGAATCCTCTTCTATTTTTTTCAATATTATTCCTTATTTTTCATTTTATGAAATCGTGTACGTTGTTTTTGGTAACATTGTATTAATTTTAAAAAGATATACATTAAAATATAATAAAAAAATTAATTCTTAATTTTTAATTTTAATCATGTGGTATAATTTAAATTATTTTGTAATTAATTTCCATATAACCTATCTAATTATATCATAAAAACTTTTAATTTCATTATTTATTTAGTGTGTGAGTTTAGAGCATAAATATTTTCATTCCGCGCATTTCATTTTTTAGATCATCACCATAAACATGAAAACCGTATTATTTTCCTTCATTATGGATGAGTAATAATTTCATGGTGAATTTCATAATCTAGGTATATTAATTGATTATAATCTATACTAATCTAATGTTATCTAAATTAACATTTTTTATGATTACGTACACATTTTCTGGGCTACTGATATGTCTATTAAGACATGTGGATTCCATGTATTTTTTTAACCGAAAATAAATAAATTATAATCAATATTTTATATTTTCAATGATAATATTTTACTAATATTCAAACCATATATAATTCTTGTACTAAAGTCAAAATCTTTGGTAAATCCGATCAAAATAATTATATGATGTGCATTTTTTTTTGATGAAATATTTTTCAAGATTAATGATATTTTAGGCTTACATCCCCAATATTGAACATATACAAATACTTTAAAATTATAAAATTAAACATCCTTCATCAATCAATTTACATTAAATTTTCAAAAAGCAAAATCCCCTTATTTTTAATATAATGGAAAATAATTTTTTCTAACAAAATAATACCATCATTTTGGATTTAACATGAGTGATGGTTCAAAAAGTATAAGAGACCTCAAAAAAATTCTAATTGATAAGAGAAAATTTTCTAGACATGAAATGTTTTCATTTCATAGGATGGTGTAACTTGGAATTTTTTTATTTATTGTATCATTTAAGTAAACATCGTAATAAAAAACTAACATAATTTAAATAATATGATATAAAAGTATAATATATATATAAACCAATATAAATAAAAAAATATTCCATAAATCTATTTTGAAAATATTAAAAAAATATTTTTCTTAACACCCCATAGTCTTTCATATAATCTCACTGATATTTTATTCATGAACTAGACCATACCACCCGATAGATTCGAAGGACCACTAGAGGTAACAAAATCAATCCGGATAATTAACAAAAATCTAATGGAAATATTAACATTGATAAAAATATGGAACATAACATAAATAGGATAACTACCCTATAAATTAACTAAAAACCTATTATTATAGAATATCCAAACATTAAAGATGATATAAAACATAGATCAAGTTTAATTATTCTCCAACCACATTTTATTTAGATAGTTAGGGATGATACTATTGTCCACTATATTAAGTTATAAGTGCTATTATATAAAATGACACCTCATGTTTATTCTAGTAAAAAATTAAATCATTGAGTATTACCATTCTCATTATAAGACTTTATAATTTATTGGAGCTACACCCTCCCTTCGGTTTCCAAAAACCCATGGAATTAAATATTGTTACTTTTCACAATTAAAATCTTCCTCATTCTTACAATGTATATATTTGTTAGACAATTAATGGATTTCATAAAATATCTATTGAATATATATATAAATACATGATAATACCACTAAATATAATACATTATCAAAATCCTATTATTTTATAATGGGAAATTATAGATTGAGTGAACCATCCTTGATGATTAATGTGGTGGTGTCGTAGTGTACAAAAATATTACTTTTGTTTAAGATAGAATAATAATCACAGTTAAATGTACAGATGAATTTATTACATTATAAAATTAATATGTAAAAAATCAGTTATAGTTAACCTATACAATCATATAAGATGATCGAGTTGATGAGTGAGCTCTCCTGGATGAGAAATCAATAGTTGTGTTCAATAATGTATCATCCTCTAATTATCCAAAATTTCAATTCAATGGACTTAAAAAATGTGGAATTTGAAGAAAATATATTAATAAAACTACATCATGATGGACCACTATAATATATATGATAATGTTGATCAATAATTCATTTTCTCATTGGAACTCTAATCATTATCCTTTGGGTTGGTTTGAATGAAACTCTAACTAGAAGCCCAATGATCATTTTATCCTACTTATAATCTTGGATATAATGACCATACATTTTTTAAATTATGGTAATCTAATATTTCGACCACCTATTTAAAATAAATTTTAAATATCATATGATTTATATGAGATCTATTTCCAATAACCATATCTATCTGGTCCAACTTATTAAAGAAGTATCCCTCCATCTTGGACTCTACATCCATGTAGTTTACTACTTCTTGGTGAGTCTTAACAATACCCAAATTAGTAAAATAAATTTCCATGAACAATAATCATGGAAATATGTAATTTTTAATTATCTAATTCTTTAGAAAATTATTTTTAAGATCCTGACCTTTCTAGAGATGCATCATGAATTTTTATGTACACCTTTACCCTTGTTTTTGATGTACATTGGTTTTGTTTTTATTTTTGAGTTTTTTTGGTGAAATTGGAAATTTTGTAAGTCCATTGGGATTTTAATTATTAAATAACGGTTAGGTGAAACTATGTGGTTTAGATATGAAAATTTTCCACCCTATTTTTTTGAGGGATAGGAGGTGGTTCATGTTTTGGCCAAACATTGTGAGATTCCTCCCCAAACTTTAAAACCTCCAAAAAAATGTACTTTCATTGTTAGGGATTGATTTTTTTTAAAATAATATTCCACATAGATGAAAACATTCACATCACTTTAATAGTTGCATCATTATAGCATATGGTTCGGAAAATGTGCGCTTCCACCCAGAAAACCGCACTCACATGTTTTAATCCACTCAAAAATTTAATTTCAATTATTGAACCCCCACTTTTAATCCAAAATAAAAATATTGGTATTGAATCAATTTCTAATATTTTTAGGTCATATAATTGATTAAAATTCTCCTCAGATACCCTTTCATGATGAATTGATGATTAGTTTGAAGGATCATCCCCTTATTAGTTAGTATTTTTTTCCTTATTGGATTTCATCCATATCCCAAAACTTCTTCCAATGAATTTAGATGATATTTAATCTATATAAATGCTTTATGTCTATATTTTAATGGATATAATTTGTTTGGATTTTGTTCATATTATTTTGTCCCAGTTCGTCTATGTCGTTTCAATTTCGGTAGTTCCAAATAAAATTAAGGATTCTGGTTTTCTGAATGCTCATCAACAACTATGAGGTATGTGCTCTTATTTTTAATTACCGTATTCTTTATTATATTTTTCTGTATGAAATGGTGAAATTTCAATTTTCCAAATTAGAAAAACACATTTTTATTTGAATTAATTAATCGGTAGAATTAAGGGATTATGAGATTAATGAATTAATGGTATTGTGGGATTGATTGATTAATGGGATTATAAAATTGATGTGAACCCATGGGGTGTATGAAAATTATTGAAATTATGATTTATATATTTTTCATTGTTTAAAAATGAATTTATGAAATGGTTTGAATAAATAATTTTAGAAGTGGTTGATAAATGGGTTGTGAATTTTGAACCATGATATGTGATAATTGTGACTAAGTTATGAGATATGGACTGCGACTACATATAACCATGGGGTTATATATTTCCATAATAGGTCCCTAATATATATATATATATATCTGTGTGTGTGTGTATATGTTTGTGTGTGTGTGTGTGTGAATTTCGTGTTATCAAAGAGTTGTGGGACATGGACTACTGCTCCAAATTACTATGGGGTGCCAGGGTGATTCTCTAGACCCCCATTTTATGATTATGAATTAGGGTTAAATGATTAATGAAAACCCATGATTGAATGATGTGTGATATCCCATTTTGGGATGGTCTATAATCTGGATGGGCTGAAGAAAGTATTGATGGATTGGGTGTCACTATGAACTTAAGGATTTATATGGGATATTAAAGAACTATTCTAATATAGAAAATATTTACTGTATCATTTTAAATTTATTGATTACAAAACATCACACACTATTATTTATTGGGAATTATTTAGGGTGACATTAGGGGTTGACTATTGAGTTTTAATCATACCCTGATCAGGATTCCAAATCAGTACCCAAATAGCCATCATGATTGCAGGTCATGAAAAGGGAAATATCCCTATATTAGATGGGTGATTTGGGATATAGTTTAGAGTTTTGATGAGGGATCCAGACATGAAGACTAGACCATATTTGGGAGTGGTCAGTGTGCCATTATTTTGGGGTTTCATTTTAAACATTACTCAAATATTACAAGACATATCCACTATTTTAGTTTTTTTCATTTATCCATGTGTTGGTATTATCATGTGACATTGGTATTTATTAGTTATATTGATTACATTGGATTATTTTATTATCATTTGGATATATTTTTTTGATTTACATTTGATTGTAGTTTTCAATGAGATTATATATTTTCCCCAATATATATATATATATATATTAGACCACCATTTTTACTTGAAATGCTCTTGGATAAAGAATGTTATCCTAATGTCAGGATACCAATTGGATCAGGGATCTGGCATGCGGCACCCAGGACTGGAAATCCCAATGAGGAATCAAAGGGGATTTATTTTATTTTATATTATCTTACTAATTGGGAAATTAAAATAAGAGACTTGGATGTGTTAGGCCTTTTTCATGAGATCATGAATTAATGTAGGAAACCCATGTATGGGGGGAAACCCACATACCTTATGTGGGTTTATTTTTATTGAGTATATTGTTATAATGGAATGTTATTTTACCTTGAGTGATTCACTAGTTGTTTGATGTTCTCATTTTCTGAGATTTTTTCTCCATGGCTCAGTTTGGAACGAATGATGAGTATACATGTTTCATTCTAGGAACTCTATATTTAATCCGACATGCATCATTTTAGGTATAAAAACAAAATCATATTATGGTTGTGTTTTTTGAATGAAAATATATTTCCTTGTTTGAGTAATGTTATGAGAAATGGTTCTTAATAATGATATTAAATGGTTTAAATGGTGTCAATGGTTGTAATTTTAAATTTATAAAAAGGGTTTATAATGATAAAACTTGATATATTAATGTGTTTACCCTATGTTTGGCATGACCCATTTGAGGGATGGTTTAGGGTAGTGATAGTGCTTGGTTTTGACTATTTTGGGGGAATGGTGTTGAATTATTTTGCATTTTTTTGAATTCCTATCATTATAGAAGTTGACTGTCCTATGATATTATTATGGAATTATATATATATTCTTCCAAAATGATGCTTCAAGATAGGAAAAATATTAATATGTATGGAAATGGTCATTTAGTAGTTGAACATGAGGATTCAATGGTTTGGGTGATGGAGTCGGAGAGTAGTTTTATAAGAACTGTACTCTCTTTATTCAGATTATGGATAGAGACCCAGTGAGGATTGTGTAAAATTTGTCTAATTCCATGTGAGAGTTCCTAATGTAGAACCCTCTGACCATCCCCAAATATGGTAGAATTGTGCTTGTAGAGTACGAAATTATGTCTATCTAGATGATCCTTGAATATTTAGAGACTCCTATAGAGAAGTAAGTCAAATTTAGTTCATACATGTTGTGAGGGTCAATGAAGCATTATCTGGGTATTAAGACTCTGGATATACATGTGGAGAACATGGTATGGAAAGACATTCTAGATATGATCTAGTTATACTTATACAATAAAATTCTTAGTCCAGAGAGAGTAGCTGAGTTTTTATTGTTGACTTAGGGGGATGATTTTGATAGACTTTACTAGTTCTGTCACTAATTTTCATGGATTTATTCGAATGATGTCAAGAGATGAGGTTAATTTAGGTTGGATTTTCCCTGGTGTTGTTAAATGTGAGATTAATTCCCATATTATCATCCCTAGGATGAAGATGTTTTCTGAGGTGGTGAATCAGGATCTCATTTATAAGGGGAATGACAATGATGCTTCTAGAAGAATGTTGGAAGTATTTATTGTATGACCGGGTGGTATGTCTTCTAAGAGTAGGAAGCATCTCTACAAAAAAAATCAACAATAGTGATTGAAACCCAAGTGTTGATGGATAAGGATTAGTTACTTAGAGGAGTAATGCAATTTATTTCCACCAATGTTGCATTTCGTGGAACATTAATAATAGTTTCCATGACAACCAATGAAATATTAAGCATATGACATGATGGGTCACTTGCGGAAGAATTATAGGAATACTTGATAGATGGGTAGTGATAGGGGAAACATATCCAATTAGAGTATATGAAAGGGGACTTCTATACAATATATATCCAACAATTGGAGTACGTCATGATGTGGATGTCGAAGCAGTAGATGTAGTATATTAGGGAATGAGGGCTCATAATAGTAGAGTGGTGAATCTCAAGTGACTTAGATAGTAGCATAGTAATAATTGGTAGTATAGTTTCATTTAGTTTATCTTAATTTTATATATATAGAGGTTGGGTTTTCAACTATCAAATGTACTCTTTTGTAGAATATATTCATGATAGTTATTTATTTGATACATTAAACTCTCATTCTTTTATATCCCCTCAATATATTAAAATTTTGAGTGGGGTGTAAGAGATTGTGAGTGGGGTTATGATGATTGATACAACATTAAGAGTGCAGAAATGGGACATCTATTTATGTAATGGCTATTATCTAGAGGTTTGGAGGTACAATTTTCTTTTGGGTATCTACATACATGATATGTTATATTTAGACTTGATTTTGGGTATGGAATGGATGGTATTATACGGATCCCTTATCGATTGTTACTATCGGATATTAACCTTTACGTATCCTAAGGGTAACTATTTCTTTCATTGAGGATAGTGGGATATCCAAGATGTCCACGTAGGGCCAGATCATTTGAAACTGGGGGTGCTCACTACCCAGGTTGAAAGCATTTTTCTAGATGATAAGGGAGTTAATTATGTTGTCCTTCCACCAATAGTGGATGTGTTTTCTAGATGTGTATCTGAAATAACTATTATGTATTTCACATTAGATGTATGTTGAGTTTAAAATTGATCTCATGCATAAAGTTGAGATAATTTATATTACACCATAATGAATATAACCAATAGAGCTTCAAGGGCATAATAATCTACTAAATGAGTTGATTGATAAATGATTTTTATATTCCAATACATCACCTTGGGGACCCCCAGAATTCTTTTCCATTAAGGTTGATGGGATCATATATTTATATTATAATTTTAAAATGTTTAAATAGTTAGAATTGATGAAAAAATATCATCTTCCATGAATTGATGACTCTTAGACCCATTGAGAGGATCTTGTCTTTTCTACAAGATAGAATTGAGATAAGGGTATCATTAGTTTAGTGTTAGACATTATGATGTACGACATACTACTTTTAAAATTAAGTATATATTATATAAGATTGTGGTGACACTATTTCTTCTGATAAATTCACAATATATGTTTATAGCCTTGATGATTCAAATCTTCAACCTATACCAAAATTAGTTTTTGGTTATTTTTTGTACGGAATATTGGTGAACTAAAAAACCCATAAAGTTCGTGGACAAAAAATATAAATCAACTAATTTATACTAAGAGAGAATATTCTAGACACCATTATATTTAAAGTTTCTATTCTAGATCAACCACATACATTTTTTAAGTTAGATCACATCTATGGAAGGTGTGTCAGTGGACATATGGAAGGTACATGTAGTGCATTATTGGGAACATCACAAGAATTACATTGATATCTGAAAAGTTCTGGGTAAATTTGGATATTATTAGAGTCACATCCTAGACTTCACCTTATTTTATGCACCATATTCAGTATTTAATAATAAATGGATCAATATTTAATGATCTAGAACATGTCAGAAGGTTTTTTGTGATTTAATGAAGCATTTTCCTACCACACTTATGTTGATCATACCATATCCTAATGAGGTGAATATCATTTCTTACAATATTTGATAGAACATAGAGAAGTGTTGATGAATGGGGATCATGTTTTGGCATATAAGATATTACAGTTGAGGATACATGAACATAATTACCCAACATATGACCTGAATTTAGATGAAATGGGTTTTCCTTAATTTGTTTTAGGCATTAAATGACGTGAGAAAATATTTTGGGTGCAAAATGATAACATGGGTTTGTAGAAATCAATTTTCAAAAATTGTTGAATCTATATAGGTGTAGATAAGATGAATATATTCAAAAAAAAATTACTTTGAGCTAGAATATATTCCTAGGAAGGGAAACATTTTAGCGAATACATTATTTAGGAAGACACATAATCCAACAGTTCAAGAATCTAGTTGTGAGTGTAAATGGAGAAATTTGCTAGCTGAGATGCTTGTTATGGTATGGGAGTTATATTAGCTCATGACCCTCACATCAGTATTAGTTGAGTCCAAACTTTGGATTAGGATCACAGAGAGCTAGTATGAGGATCCACTATATTTTTTCATATGGGAGGAAAATTATCATAGACATTCAACATTTGATTGGACTAAATATAAGGATGAGATCATCTATGTCAAGAACCGTTTTGTTTTTCTTATGATTATATTTGATGAGATGATTCATGAGTTTATGTCACGATTTTTGTAGTACATCCAGTTTTAACCAAAGTTTATTATTACCTACGTCGAAAATATTAGTGGATGGGCATCAAAAAGGGATAATATGGTTTTTGATATGATTCTACGCCTATCAGCAAGTGAAGACAAGAATCAATACCATGGTAGTTTTCTACTTGTATTTCTCATTAATGGATGTGGGATGACATTATTATGAAATTTGTAGTGGGTATTCCAATTATCCTTTAGAATAATGAATCTACATTGGTGATTGTGGACCAATTGATAAAAGTATATCATTTTGTAGAAATCCATGGGACATTAATGGTTTATTAGTAAGGGATGTGCATATTTTGGAGGTATTCCATCTTCATAGGGTCCCACTGAGTATATTTTTAGATTTTGATTCACGTTTTACATCACACTTATAGAATGGATTATAGAAGTTTCTTGGTACACAAGTTGTTATGAGGACATATTTCCACTCATAGATATCTAGTAAGTCAGAACATAATATACATGTATTGGAGGACATTCTATGGGTTTGTGTTATTTATTTTTTTGGGTTATGGGAGAAGAATTATGAACTCATTGATTAAGAATATTACAATATTTATCTTGAAATTTTTCATATTTAACCATTTAAGTAACATTATGGTAGTCCATGCAGATCAACTCTGTGATGGATAGTAGTAGGTAAGTATATGTTATTTGGACTGATTCTTTTAAAGGAGACAATAGAGATTGTCTAGTTGATTCAGAAACATATAGATATAGAATAGAGTTGGAATATGTATCATGATTATTGGAGTCAATGAATGCTTGAGTTTATAGTGGGTGATCTTTTATTCCTTTTAGTGTCAAATAGATATAGACATCATTGGATATAGTGGTAGGGAATGATGGATCATTACAATAATCAACATTTAGAGATTTTGGGGAGGATTGGATGACTGCCATACCAGTTGGCTCTTCAATTTATGTTTATTTCTATACATGATGCTTTTCATGTGTCAAAAAAATAGAAGTATCACCTTTACCCTTCTCATGGGATCCTTATTGATGATGTTGAAGCTTACTATGAGGAATCCATTTAAGAGGATATGATTCATGTTATGTATCACAATGAAAATGTTTTGTGGGGAATGGCCATGCTAATAATCTGAATGCAGAGGATATAAGGACATGTTCAGGAAGAAAATATGGGATGGGAAATATGATATTCAGGATTCTTGGATCGACCGTTTCACCTAAAAATCATAGACATTATTGGGAATATCCCTTAGGGAGGAGATTGTATAAGGTGGGGTGACTTCAAGATCTTGATCATTCTAGATATGCCTCACGCACATTTTCAGCTACACCTTTACCCCTATTTTGGTTATTCCATGGTTGGGTTTATATTTAGGGTAATTTCTAGTGAAATTGGAAAAATTTGGAATCCAATGGGGATGTTCATGGTTGGTGCAAATTTAGGGAAAATAGTGTTTTCTTCTATATAAAACCATGTGCCCCATTTTTTGTGATGGATAGAAGGTGGCACACATTTAGGGAATGGTTTATCCATACCATGCGACCTTCATCCCCAAAGAATTCGTCCTACAATTGAGGGTATTTTCATAGTTGGTGCATGTGTTTTTCAACTATGCATCCCTTAAGAGAAATCATGTACCCAATGATAAGAGGAACATGGTTATGGTGCACATCATGGAAAATCATATGCCTCCTCCTAGAAAATAGTGCACTCAACACTTACCCCCCAAAATTTAATAACATTTCCAAAAGCACTTGGTTTTTAACAATAAACACCCATATTCATCCTTAAATGATTTTCAATTACTTTATAGGACTAGATAGAATTCAAAGGCTCCTCAATACCCCCTTCATGATAAATAAAAGATCATATTAAAAGATCAGCTCATTATTTGAAAGTGTTATCTCCCTTATTTCATTTACTCTCTAAACTATCTACTTTTCACTTTGAATTGGGACTAATTTTCCTCTATTTTTGTTGTTTTAGATCTAATTTTTAATATATATTCTATCTTTGGATTTTGGTCTTAGGAATTGGTCCTAGATCTTATACACTATTACAATTTTGATAGTTCCACATCAAATTGTGGATTTTGGTATGGTGAATCCACATAAATGACCATAAGGTAAGTGATCCAGTAGGCAATTACTGTGATATTATTTTTATTTGGGTGTATTTAATTTTTCAATAGAAATTTACACATTGGGAATACTAAATATGAATTTAAATAATCAAATAATTGATTATATAGATTTTGAAATTGGTTGATTAAGTGGATTGTTGAGTTTTTTGATTAATGTGATTATAAAATTGATGGAAACCCAAGGGGTGTGTTGTTATATTTGAAATAATTATTTATAAATTATGCATTGTTCATAAATGAATTTATTAAATGGATTGAATAATTTTTTATAAATGGGATTGATAAATGGGTTGTGAATGTAGAACCATGAGTTTTGATAATTATGATTGGATGTGGGATAGGGAAATCTTGTACAATTACCCATGGGGTGCCAAACTACGAGACATGGCCAAAAATATCAATACATATCTCATTTGATCACATAGTTGTTGGACATGGACTAATACACCAAATACTGATGGGGTTGCATACTGCTTCTCTGGGGGCCCATTTAATGACTCTGAAATAGATTTAATGATTAATGAAAACTCATGATTGAATGAATCATGATATAACTTTGGTGGAACTTCCAAACTCTGGAATAAAATGAAGAAGGTATTGCTGGTTCAGGTGTCATCATGAACCTAGGGATTTATGTGGTTATTTAAAGAATAATATAATGTGAAAACATTGTACATTATTATTTTTAAATTTTTTCTTTATCAAACTACATACAATTTTATAGACCACATATTTTTATGGATACCATTGGTTGTGGACTACTAATTCGTAATCACACCCTACTCAGGTTTTGTAATTGATACTCAAATTGACTTAATGTTTTAATGTTAGGATAAGGGAAAGAGACCTATATTATGTGGATGATTAGGGATATAGGTTGGAGTATGGATGAGGGATTCAGACATGATGTACAACCCGTCTTTGCATCTTCTTAGTGTGTCATTATTTTGGGTTTTCATTTGAATCATGGCACTAATATGACATGATACATCTACAATTTTAGTTTCATCCAATTCATACATGAATTCGGATTATCATGTGATGATGGTCTTTATTAGTTATGTGGACTATTCTAGTTATTGTTTATTATTGTTTGGATATCATATATTTATTTTCAATGTCATGGAACTTGGAAAAGAGCGTATTGTCTATCCATATATATTTATTTCAGCATGGATTATAGTGACTAACCTCTTGTGTACGGGTATTCATTCTTAAGGTCCCATAACCAACATGATCGGGTCTCCAGCATATGAAATCTAGGTTGGGATGTTACATCATATGTAAGTGATCAATATGAAAATTCCCCATTCAACTCATCTTTCCTAAACATCATTTAGAATAAACATATATATATTGGATCAAATCTATGTCAATAAGAAAAGTAATCATCCTTGGCTTCTGTGATATGCATTCACCAAACATAATGGTAATGTTTGTTAAATTTCACATTGATTGTCAAATAATATATCCATTTTTAATGTACAACCCTCTAAAATATAAATAGATATTTTAATTAAAAAGGA
This sequence comes from Viscum album, assembly GCA_963277665.1. Taxonomy (NCBI): domain Eukaryota; kingdom Viridiplantae; phylum Streptophyta; class Magnoliopsida; order Santalales; family Viscaceae; genus Viscum; species Viscum album. The sequence goes on from OY728161.1 coordinate 695,518,392, forward strand.
GAAAAAAATAACTAGGGAAATAAAATGAGATTGCTTCATCACCTCCTTCTACTATCTGTACTATCTCAATGAGTCCCCCCAAGATCCAAACTATCAGATTCAGTTTTAAAAACAAAAAAAATTAAAAGATAGATTTAATAAAAATCATTAATTACATTATCTTTCTCACATAATTCAAAAATTACATTCTAATGACCTTTTTAAGTATAGATATATAGAGTGTTAGGATGAATATTTAACTAGTTTAACACATGTTATATGAATCAAAAAATTAATATATTGCATTTTATTTGATCCTATATAATTGATAATGAATCATCCATATCTTTCATAAAGTCTACATATAGAATTTTTCTATAGATAAGTCATGCATAATACTTCTTTTCATAACCTTGGGAAATGGAAACAAATGAGAATGATGAGCACAGATGCATAGTAAGGGTAAAAAGAAGTGATAAAAATTTAATAACATAATTAAACATAATAATAGGGTATGGTTACGATCATGAAAAATAATATCTCATACCTAAAAAAGAATAAATTATAAATAATTGAATAATATTTTTCATTAAATAATACATGAATCAAAATTGAATTGATAAGAACGATTCATTGTAGAATTATATAGTCTTCAGATGATGTAATTAATTATAAGTCCTTTCAAATATGGATGAAACAATAGATTAAGTAAATATTACACTAATTATTCACTAAATTATTCCACATACTCTTAAGAAACTAAAATGTTCTCACATATACATATGTCATGAAATATAAACATTTAACCAAATCATTAGAGGGATATATTGGACCCCACAAATCATTCATCCATACATATGAGTGGAACATGAAATTCATTCAACTATGACATCATAAAGAAATCATTTAAATAAAATGGGCTTTATAAAGCATTTAAATAAAAATAATTCACCTTTTATAAATAACTAATAGAAATAATGAAATGTGTTTCATAAAAAATTGAAATGAAAATCATTCACTTCTTATAACGTAAAGAACCCATAAAAAGAAATAGTGTTTCTACCCATTATCAAATGGAATAAAACAAATAAATAATTCATAATTATAAAAATATAATTACATGGAAAATATATGAGAATCTAAATATATTTTATATATTTCATTGTAAATAACATTCATTTAAGATAAAAATCATATGGTATTTACACCATAAATAAATGTGGTAAACAGTTTAACATATAATTTACAAAATGAATTTATGTCTGTAATCTTGTTGAAAACCCTAAAATTTATGTGACGACCTATCCCTCAGGGCCCATGCAGTGTCTACCCTAATCCCTCCATCTAGAGTCTAGGAGCTAGTGACTAGCACCTGAAAGTCATAACCCAAAAAAGATAAGACATTACCTTTAATCCTATACACACATAGAGAGGGAATATTAAACAAAGAAAACCATAATAGAAATAATGTGTTACAACTACCAAAAAGCACTATAACTAAGAGTTAAGTGTGTAAACTGAAAGTAATAGGGCCATAATACAAAACCAAATGAATGGAAATTTCAGAAAATATGTACATGATTTGGAGGTCATTTGCCAAGGATCCTACTTGAAGTGTAGGTACAACACTCTATTAGTTGTCACTACATCACCCCACGTCTTTCAATCCACCTCTGAGTATTGTCTGTCCCTAGCCCCCAAAAGTCTTGGTCAGGGTTGTTTATCATCTTCACAAGACCCAACAGGTGAGGTCGAAGCTAAGGTAGTGGTGAGAATAGAAATATTTAGTAACAACCATGAGACGTCTGGAAGTCTCTCAGTAACCCATGAAGGAAAACACAACCAAGAAAGATATTTTAGAGGTAATACAACTAAAAAGGATCTAAAAATAATTTCAAAAAGTAAAAGACGCAGCTCATACTAGGTAAAACATAAGTACAAAAGGAAATTATGATTAATCATAAATCTATATCATTTTTTTCATTCATGAGGCCATACAACTGACCTGCACCGGATCGCTAGGTGCTGACCCATATAGGATACAAAGTTACTAAACAATAGAGGATCCATAGGTGTTGACCCACATATTATCCATAGGTGTTGACACATAGAGGATTGTTAATTGCTGACCCACATAGGATCACTAGTGGCTAACCCGCTTTGGATCGCTAGGTGATGACACACGCATGATCGTTATACTTTCTTCATGTTACAGGCATACACTAGATTCCCACACTAAGGACGCTTGATTTTTAGAGGGTTTTCTACTATAGAAATTTGTCATACCACAACCGCCACGAAGTCCCATATAGATTAACCCTATGTACCATCTCGTGGTTGGTGTCCCATCGCAATAAACGATGCGTCATTCAAATGCTCGGTCTTTTAGTTATAGGATTTTTAGTAAAAAGGTACAGGTTAGATTCGAGTCTAATCCAACCCATCCATACTCTAAATTCTGTCAAAACACATGTTCATTATATCAGAAGGTCCACCCAGTCTCAAGGGTCCCAATTACACTAATGGAACATCAATTAGATGCATGTCTTGAGAGATACATAATTTTAGTAAACATGGGATGATTGGGTATAGGCCAAGTCCGACCCAGCTAGACTGACCTCACCAACTCCTTCTAGGGGTCTCATGTACCCCAATTTAATTAGGAGAACTCAGCCTTATCCGATTTAGTTCCATGTCAGTCTGGTCCAGCCAGGCTAGTGGGCTAGGCCTAATGGGCCTTGCTGGACCGAACCCGGGTTAGCTGAGGGACCCACCTGCTAGGTTGACCGACGACCCAGTCTCATTAGGCCTTACCAAAAGGGATCAGCTCCGGCACTCAGGCTAGCTTCTGGCCCATTGAGTGTGGGTCCGACCCTTGGGAGCATGTCTTGCCTAGCACGTTGGCTGGGGTGCGGCTTGCCAGCTGACGGCCAGACACGTGGTGCGGCCAGTGTGGCGTCGTCTAACCAGGAGGTAATAACAAAACCATGTCTAGTTTCCCTGCTAGCTCGGCGAATGCGAGGCCTCCTATAACCATGATCAATGTACCATAACTATCCAGGTGCCCGGACGGCCTAGACGTGTGCCTTCCCTCCAAGCAGCACCTGCTTGGTGCCGCAACTCTTGTCATCGGTGCGCGCCGACAGATTTGCCAATGGAGCACTAGTCACACTCTAGTTGTACTTTCTTAGCCGTTCCTGCACAAATAATCTCCTTGAAAATCCTCTTCACAACAAAGGTCTAGAAATCATCTTACCGCTACTTCAAAAAATTCATGCACAAAAACCGCACCTCTAGTGGGGTTGGGGCCTTTGTTTTTGTTAGCCTGTTAACTCCACATTAGATTTTTTTCAACTTGGTAGGCTTGGGGGAGATGTTCAATCATATCAGGTAATGTTGAAACCCAAATAGAGAAGTCCCCAAATATAGTTACCATCTCACATAAAATACCTTTATTATGGATCAATTTATTCATGGGTTGATCTACATTCACTATTTCTAGAAATGATTGGGGAAGAACCTCAAATTTAAACATCCCATACCACATTGATTTTTTATGTTGAAGCATTCTTCCTCATGGTTTCACAATGTCGACGCCACCTCTGAATCTGTTCTTTGAAGCACGTTGAAGACGATGATGTCTCACTAGCATTCATAATTCATTGTTGGAGAGGAAAACTTCCTGCAGTTTGTTATAGAATCCCTATAGTTTAATTACCAATTATCCAACATATTTTTTTAATTAAAAGACTCATGCCACATCATTTCAGTTATGCAGTGACGTTGCATCATGACACTATTTAATATATGAAATAGATTCTCTATTATGCTTACATTATTAAAATGTTATGATGTGGGATACATTCCATTAATGAGCTCCATTAGTGCACCACGTCATTTCCCGGTCACTACACCTCAACATTGTAATCCGTAACCTAATGGAGAGAAATTAAATAAAATAATTATTATAAATTATTTTATTTTTTTTTCTCTTAATTTCGACCAATTAACTTTTTTGATTGTCCCTTGTCAGCCAAATTTATGTTATTTATATGTGAATACCTATGTTTTGGGTTCAATAGTTCCCTCATGTTTTTGATCTGAGCACCAGATTATAATATATAAAAAAATGCTCACACATTTACTAAATGTACCATAAAAAAGTTCAAAAATATTTTCGGGGCTCACTGGGCCTCGAAATCACATGTCGTAAGAGTGTGCAGTCTTGAAATAATTCCATTTAATTATAAATTTAAACTGAATTTTTGAGACATTACATATCCCCACCAGAGGGCCTTACCTACCACAATGATAAAAAAACTAATCAAATAGACGGGGTAATGAAAAATAATATATGATTTCCACTCCCTTGTTGTCTCCTCGAGATTCCAATGCTTCTGATGAACACACCAGTGGAATTGACCACCCACATAGGACCCACTCAAGCCTATCCTCTATATCCACCGATAATACCACAAAAGACGTCTCATTATCAATATACAGCTCTCCCTAGTTCATGACATGAGATGAATCATGCCCAAACCTCCTCAGCTTCTACATGTAGAAAACATCATGCACCCAGTCCATTTGTAGGAGAAGAGCAAGGGGCACACCACCTCACCAACTCTTCTCAAGATTTTAAAAGGCCCAATGAACAAGAAAGATAGCTTGATTCGCCATTCAAATCACTAAAATCCTATTTGAGTTGAGACCCGGAGGATAAATTCCTCACCCTCTTCAAACTCTATGTTTCCCCATCATATATCACCATTAGACTTCTACATATTCTTTGCAGTCCTCATCCACTCCTTGATAATCTTCATCTTCTCGGTGATATCACATACCACCTCTGGACCCATGAAGGTTGACTACCCTACATCTACCCAGCATAGGGATGATCGTCATGGTCTCACATATAAAGACCCATACCGTGCGATGCCAATGGTGTAGTGATAGCTATTGTAGTCGAAAAACTACACTGGTGGTCGGTGGTCCTCCTAATTGTGACCTAAATACATGACCAAACCACAAATCATGTCCTCGATGATTTTTATGGTCCGCTCTTTTTAACTATCCATTTGGGGATTAAAATTTTTCCTCAAACATAGCAGAGTCCCTAACACCTCCTATAAACCATTCAACAACCCGGATAAAATATATGCATCACGATCTGATATGGTCATCAAAGGAACCCTATGAAGCCCCACAACCTCTTGGACATAAAGGGGTCCCATTCCTTCTACTAGACCCTACTCCCAAATGGGTAGAAAGTGATCCAACATGGTGAGTCATTAAACTGTCAACCAGATGGAATAATGGCCCTTTGATGTATGTGGTATCCCCATCACAAATCCCATAATGATACCAAACAATTTCCTCACTGGTACATTAATTTTTTGGGCCATGCCTTCTGGAACCTGATGCTCATCCTTCACTTGATACCTAGATAGGCATCAAGAAACAAACTATTACACCCCTTTCTTCATCCCTTACCACCAGTGCTGAAATTAGATGTCTTGGTACATCGTCGCTACTAATGGAAGTACCTCCTAAGGGGATTTTGGGACCTCCATCAACACCTCATCCTGAAAAATCACTTGTACTATGATGCATCCTCTGTAAAGGATTAAATGCTTCCCGCATATCTAAAATCCATCTGGATCCTATCCTGAGGTTAACTAAGCATGTCGGGACTCAAAGTCTACATCTATTTATTTTGCATCCCTAACTCGTTGTAAGAGTGGGGAAGTAATAGTCATCAACTGAAGGTAAGCTACTCTATCACCATCCACAATGAATGTCTGTATTGTGTCTAGCTGCTCTATTACCTCACTCAGTAACAACAAACCAGACCTCCTTCTAAGTGTGTTCACCACGACATTCCCCATACCATGATTATAGACTGTCTCAATTTCATAGTCATGGAGGATCTCCATCCATCATTACCTTCTCTTGTTTAGGTACTTTTATGAGATGATATACTTGAGACTCTTGTGGTTGGAGTAGATGGTATACCATTCACCAGTCATGCAGTTCCTCTAATTCTTCAAGGAAAATACCATTGATCCTAAATAAATGTCCTTGGTTGCGTAGTTGTGCTCTTATTGCCTCAACATTCATGATCCATATGAAATCACAACTCACTCCTGCATTAGGACACAAAATATTCTAATCCCTAACACATTACAGTAATCTACAAACCCAACAACTTTCACTGGTTTCATCATGATGGGGGATCTAGTCATTCTCTACGTCAGCTCCTAGAAACTATATTGGAAACACTCCTTCAAAACGAAGGATTTTACATTTTTCAAAGCTAAAAGTGTGATACTACTCTGTAAAATTCATGTATGACTATCGGATAGTACCCATCCATCACCCTGAAACTCTACACCTCAACCATGATTTGGGGCAGATCCCAAGCGATCATTTCCTCTATCATTGTTGGATCCACTGCAACTCCATCTGCTGATGTGAAGTGTTGTAGAAAGTGGACCTTCCAAATCAAGAACTGGAACATAGAGAGTTCACCATAAATATAGTGATCTCTAAGTGTATATTGGACTATCCATAAGTGTGTATCATGATCCTCCCCTAATGCTCTGTTCTCCCAGATTTCATCAAAACATTCTACCACAAAATGATTAATGTAAGGTTGTACGATCATGTTAATGACTCCCATGAAATCATCAGGAAAATTTGTCACACCGAAATGAATCACCAGGAACTCGTAGTGGTTGTAATGACACATGAAGGTTGTCTTTGGTAAATCCTCACCCCTTACCTGATGCTGGTGATAGCCCAAACTAGGTTTTATATTTTAGAACCAACTCGCTCCCTTCAACTGATAGATGAGATCATCAATACTTGGTAGTGGATAATTGTTCTTCACGGTCACCTGGTTCTAGCATTAGATGTCCATGCATATCCCCAACCTCTCATCTACCTTTCTTGAAAATAACACTGGGGATTCCCATAGTAAAACATAGGGCCTTCCAATCCCTATTCACTACATGTCTTCCAGTAGTAACCTGAGCTCAAGAAGCTATATGAAATCCATCTGATATGTTGGTGTAGATATCAGTTTGATTACTAGGTATAATTCAATGCAGAAGTATACCTCTCTTCATGGAGGTAGTATTGATATATATTCTAGAAATACATCCTCATATTCATAGACCACTATAGGAATGCTTGGGCTCTCTTCGTCCACCGCACCGAGGGTGAGGTTATCCATCTGGTGAGGGATTGGCTGCACCCTCCCCTGAGAAAGTCCATCCTATGATGCAAAGGATCCCTTCTCACCAGTAAAGTAAAACCTAGTCCCATCCTCATGAACACACCTCACTTTGTGCCTAAAACAATCAATCTAATAATATACTGTGGATAACCATTCCATACACTAGATGACATAGTAAGGACTCAACGCTACTACTGGGATATCTCAACCAAATCTCTCACCTCCTAGAGTACACTCACACTACCAACACCAGTGTGTATTCATTGATTCCTCTCCTCTATGAGTCACTAATCATAGTGACCGAGCCAATGGATCCACCTCAATCACTGAGTTCCGAAAGAGAGACATGGAATGGAAAGAGTGACCAGATCATCTGTCAATATGAATTGTATCTAAGGTGGAGTATACAAATATTGTACCTCTAGTCATCTCAAGAGCACCATGGTCATAGAAATTTATCTACGAAAGTTATTCCTACCATTTTAAACCTACTCTTAATGCTCAGGGTGTACCTCATGTGGGTAGTGGTTGTAGTACCTCGAACCGCCATCCACCGCCTACCGCTTGGCCTACTCCCCTGCCAAATTCACCACAGTGGGGACCAACTCATTTGGACCTCAATCGCTATCTTGGTGGTCCATTAAACGCCTATTGGCCATCCGAGTAGGGAGTGTGATAGTCTTGAGTGATGTTCCCCTTTCCACTACAAGAGTAAATAACTATATTCCCTAGAGTACCTCTTAAACCTCATGAGCCCCACACCGCTGAACCTACATCTCAGGGTCATCTTTTAGATGGCCTGGATAGTTTTGGCCTCTAACTCATCTTCCTACAACCTGCTATAAATTTCTCAGCCACCTATCATCTGGTTTTGGCTCTCACCATTAGAACCTTCTCAGTTAGAATTCCCTCCACCTGTAGGTCTTGCTGCAGCACTCCAACCAGTGATGAGATGCGGAGTGAATTAATCGATGCTCTTCTCTACTGATAGAGTCCCTACTCCATGGTCTGGGCCCTGAATAAAGGGTCCTATACTATGTAGTTGGAGTTGCTGGAGAGGTCAGTAAACCTCACTATGTACTGGGTTACAGTAATGTTTCCCTATTTTAGATGCAATAACTCTTGAATAGGAACTGAGAATAGTGTCTCTGGTACGACTTCCACCCTGAAGAGGCTCCCAATGATTATCTAGACAGGGGACACCTCCTTATGTGTCTAAAGAATCATGATCCCCCACCTCCCTGTCATGCCCAGAAAAAGGGCAGTGACTAGAACTATCATCATGTCTATCAGTGTCCCTACCATGTGAAAAAACTCATGTAACTACATCCAACAAATCCTCACCTTTATGAGTAGCCATATCACCATGAAACCTCATAGTACTCTTTCTCCAGAAGTCATGAAACACGCTCATTCAACGTTCAATGTTCACTGGTGGGGCTTGTAGAAACAGATACTCTTAAGGTGGTGGTGATGCTTGTACACCACCACAAGGTGATATCACTATAAGTAGTCTCATCACTGATGCCTCCTTTCTCAGTGGAAAATCATCGTGATCTCTCACAAGAATCTTTGATTGTTGTAATTGTAGAGTCATCATGTAGAGAAAATGATTCTCTATGGTCAATAAGTTATACCTAGTGATATGACACAAACTATATTAAGAGAAAAACATTTCAATAACAAATTACAAGAGTGTTTTTGTGTACCAAGTATGAAAACAAAAGAGAGGTTCTGTATGTATGGATACATCAATGTCATACCAACATTGGACTCCTTGGCATGTAATCTGAACTCAAAATAGTTATCTTTGTCGCCTCATAAAATATATTGACTCTTACTTCTTCTGTTAGATCCAATCTCCCTTTGATTCCACTTGGTCACGACCCATAACCCAGGGTCCATGTTGTGACTACCCTAAGTCATCCTTAAATAGACCATGGGCTTGTGACTAGCACTAGAAAAGAACAACCCAAATATTGAATGCATTTCCTTTAAACCTATACAAACAAAGACATGGCATACCACACAATGAAAAACAAAAAGGAATGAATGTAGTAAAACAAAAATAATGTATTGTTATCCTGATTAAATTGTGTGAAATAAAAGTAAATGGGCTAGAATACAAGCCCAACTTAATGGAATGTAAAAAAATTATTACAAGCTCTTGGGTTTTTCCGCAATGGACACTACATAAAGGGTAAGTATTGATCTTTTTCGGATGACACTACATCACACCATATCTATTTATCCACCAATGAGCACCATCTAGTCCTAGATATGCAATGTCTTAATCATGGTTTCTCCTTGTCTATACAAGACATTACCATTGTGGGAATAGCCTGTGTAGGGGTGAGTAAAACAATATTCAGTAGGGACCCTGAGACCCCTAAATGTCTCTCAGTAATCCATGAAGGAAAACACAAAAAAGAAAGACACCCCAAAGATGATACCACTAGGAGAGATCTCAAAAACATAGCACAATGTTAAAGATGTATCTCACACCTGGTATATCATATGTACTGAAAAAATGATGACTAATCGTAAATCTATATAATATTATTCTATCGAAAGGCTGTGTTGTTGACTAAAATTGGGTCACTAGGTGATGACCCTCTAAGGATCACTAGGTACTGACCCTTAGAAGATAGCTAGGTGCTGACCCATAAGGGATCACTAGGTGCTGAACAACAGTGGATTTATAGGTGCTGACCAACTAAAGATTGAAAGGGGATTACCCACATAGGATCGTTATTCATTTTTAAGGTCATAACCTACCACTGGATTTCCACACCAAGAAAGTATGGTTTTTGTAGGGTCCTCTCCTCATGCCATTTGTTATACCTCAACCATGGTAAAGTTTAAAATAGATTCGCCTAGAGGTATGTCTCATCGTAAGGGGTATCATTGCAACAGACAACAAGTCTTTCGGATGCACGGTCAGTAAGTTAATGTTTTTTACTAAAAAGGACCCAGTAGGATTCAAGTCAGATCCATCCCTATCATACACATAAATCATGAAAAACTCATGTAGAGTATATCATAAGGACCGATTTGTCTCAATGGTTGAAACTCGATAAACGACACATCAATAATACGCATGGTCGGAGAGTTATGGGTGTTTCTGCTAAAAGGGGTTGATTGTGTCTAGGCTCCGTCCGACCAGGTCGGACCCACCATACCAACTCGGGCTGGGGCCCCATGTACTCTATTTTAATTAGACACACTATAGCTGAACTGGTTTGGGTCTGGGTCTGCTTGGTTGGGCCTGGCCAGTAGGCCAGACCCAAGTGGACTTGTTGGACCCGACCTGCCATGTGCGGGTTCAGCCCACTATTTACGGGTCCAGCCCACCGACGTGCATCTGACCCAACCTGTCGGCACAAGTCTGAACCATCATTCTTGTTGGGCCTCAGTCCTATAGATGAATACTGACCTCGTTATGTGGCCTTTATGGTGTCGTATAGTAGGTTCGTGGAATCTGTGCCACTTCTGGATCCCCTACAACCTCTCACACCCTTTTTGTCCCCATGGATGTAGGGCACCTCCCAGCCAAGGTTGACAAACCGTGGCTCTTGAGCCAGCCTGACGGTCTAGACGTGGGATGTCCCTCTATGCAGAACATTCCTAACACCGCATCTCTTGCCGTTGTGGCACGCCGATGGGTGCACCGCCACCCTCATCCTACGTCCACCGTCACGGGCCACTACTTCTACCCGTGTGTTGACTTCTATCTCTTGGAATGACTGGAATTTCTCCCATGGTCCGTTCTTGGCAACACCTATGCCAATAGCGTCCACAAAATGACCTCTTCCCCATGATGGTCTCAATATCATCTTTCCTCCACTTTATACAATCTGTTCACAAATAGTTCACCTACGGTGGGGTTTAGGCCTTGTTCATGTTGGCCCACATGCTCTGTGTTAGATGATTTCAATCTGGGGAAGATTGGGGAGATGTTTAATCAAATCATGTAATGTTGAAACCCAGATTGTGAATTCCACAAATACAGTTACCCTATCTCATAAATTCATGAATCATGGATAATTCTATTCATCAGTTGATCTACATTCCTCGTTTCTAGAAAATAACGGGGAAGAAAATCTAATTTAATCAACCCCTTCCTCATTTACATTCTATGTTTAAGCATTAATCCTCAAGGATTCAAGATGTCCATGTCGCTTCCATCAATATTCTTTGAGGCACATTGAAGATGATAAAGTCTCATATGTGTTCATCATTCTTCATAAGAGAGGAAATTGTCTTGTGGTTCATCAGGGAATCCTGGTAGTTTAATTACCCATTCACCCATGTGTTGGTTTTATTAAAATAATCACGTTGTAGTATTTCTGTTATGTTATGAGGTTGTTTCGTTACACTGTTTCATTTATGAAACAACATTGCTATTATGATTACATTATTACATCATTATGATACAGGATACATGCCATTAATGAGCTTCATCAATTTTCTACGTTTCCTCCTAGTCAATGCACCACAACATCGTTGTCTTCTAACCAATGATGAGAAAAAAATTAAATATTTAATTTAAATTATTTTATTATTTTTATCAAAAAGTCTAAAAAATAACATTTCAACAAGGTCCATACTGGTTTATGATAATCCATTTATTTTTGAATCCCAGTGTTCCGAGATCAATGGTGCCCCTGTATTTTTGATATCAGCACTTATTTATAAGACAGAAAAACTCACTGGCACATTTACTGAACATACATTAAAATAAACTCAAAAATAAGTTTCAGGCTCACCGGGCCTCAGAATCACATGCCTTCAGAGTTTGTGTTCAATAAATAATTCCATGTAATTAAAAAATGCACAAAATATCTATGAAATTAAAATTAGAGAATATAAATATAGGGTTTACAAATGTTAAATATTGGATGATAAATTACAGATATACACATAGAAAAATTATTAAAATGCTAGTGATATTTATATATTTTAGAAAATACAAGGGAATTACATAAAAAATACATAGAAAGAAGATTAATGGTTATATTTATAGAATAACCTCAATAAATTATATTATATGTTAATGGATGTGGATTTTTAAAAATATAATTTTTTGGAGAATTATAAAAAATCACTTTGTAAATATGAAGCATCCATAACCTTCATGAAAACACAAATTTATATAGAAATATTTTATTAAACAAGAGAATAATATTTTTTATAAAACCATTTACATTATAAAGGTGTTTTTATAGAAAAATAAATATGGTTGAATGAAATTTTCAAATGGATTAATTAAAAAATTAATGTTTTTTCACATGTTGATGAAAATTACCGATATAAGAAATGTTAAATGATTTTTTTAACTTTTAAAATAATTCAATGTATTATAAAATTAACATAATAATTATTAAATAGTAGATAATGAAACTTACACAATTATCTAATGAATATATACATGGAAAAAGGGAGGTTCTAGACTTGGAAGAATTGATAGGGTGGGGTTTACTTATAAGAAAACCTTCTGGTAAAATAACGGTATATGGGAAATAAATTTTTTTGAAAAAACATAAGTCACTAAAAATAACCAATGAATATTTTTTCGGGATTTAGAAATAATAAAAATCACAAGGATGGATTTCCATCATAAAAAATCAATAATTGAAAATATTTGTGTCAAAAAACTCGTAATGACTTTAATAACTAGAAATTAAATTTATTGAAGGATAAAGGGTTTTATAATTGAACATGAAATAATAATAAAATATGATTCATAACATATTATAGGTAATCTATATAATATATAAATGTAAATTTTTTCAAAACAAGAAGCAAGTGTAAAGAATTAGAAATCGATTCCAAGTAACCCTTATATAAATCATATCAAATGAGGTAAGATTAATTTGTTGAAGTAGAAATAATGAAAAAAAAAATTAAAATCAGAAAATAATGAGGAATTACTCTATATATTATTCATTATGTAAATTAAATCATACATGGAATGGGAGTGTCTAAAAATAAAGCTTATTACTAAATGGAAACAAATTTAGTTAGGAAAACCCCTTACATCCTTGAAAACCATGAAAATAATGGCCATTTAAATAAAGAAAATGTTATGGATCTTCTACCTAAATAATAATTTTATATTGTTGCAAAACATTCATTAGGAAGTAATCTAACCATATTAAATATATTATGGTGAAAAATAAATAACATGTCTCAAAAAATTAAATTTATGATAAGAACCAATTTCCTTGTATTTCTTCATAGTAGATTTAAATATAAACTCCTATATGAAAAATAACCCTCTTAATAACCTATTAAAAAAATATTCGTATGAATAAACCTTTATAAAAATAATTTATATTCTTTTATTTCATATGTATTAAATTGTTATATTTTATTTTCATCATTGAATGTTATTAGATTCTATAGTTTATTTAGTAATAGTTTTATAATAATGGGGGTATTCTTATTTATTCTTCTAAATTTCGATAATTTCTAGATTATAAAAGGTATTGAAATAGAAGATTTATAACAATAAAATTTCATTCAATGGTGGATTTTGTTATGATCTCAAAATATGAATACAATTACGATCATGTTTCCATGATACCTTGAGAAAGAGGTCTATTTTAATAAATATTGAATTAATTTTTATATTACGACAATAGAAAAAAAAACCCATCACGTACTTATTTATATCTTATATTACTATATATTAAATTCCAATAGTCATCCCTGATATAAATTTACAGCATTGTTCATGTAGGAGGATAAACCAACAATAAAAGAACATGCTATAATTTTATTTTGTTAATATGGTTAGGAGAGTGTATATTTTAGAATATTATCCTTATAATAGAATAATAATGATCTTATTTATATTAAATTGATATTTTAAATCATTACACAAATTTTTTGGATAAATAAGGACTATTATATAAAAAACTAAATTCACTGCTTTTGTTACGGTAGTAACCTGCACATATAAAACATAATACATTCAAATTTTTCATAAAATTTGAAGATGTTAAAGAATGGTTTAAATTTTAATAATTTTAAAATTATTAAAATGTGATAGTATTACATTAATTATAGTTTTAGGACCATCAATGTTTATTGGTTATTAAAAACAATACATCCCTTTCATGGAGGTTGTATTCGACACGTACGCATTACGATATTTTTATTATTCAATGAATTTAGTGGATTGAAATTAAATATTAATTTTTCATTCAAAAATATAAAATATATTATATTTAAACACTTATTCATCAATTAAATGGCCATATATAGTAATATGTTTCTCTTAGAATTCCTAGGTGCTCTTATCTCTCCTCAGTGTCTCTAAAAATACGCATTTCGATGGGGTGGTTTTCAAAATCACAATATAGATCGTGAATTAGAAGAATAATTTTGTCACATTTTAAGGAGAATTGTTCTGGAGAAAGAGATCTTATCTTCTATTCCTATAAACATTCATTCCGTGATCGATGATCTGAAAACTTTTGTTCGGAAGACTGAGAATATATTGAATTCATTTATTCGGGATTCTCATTTAGAAGGAATATATCACGGGACACCATGGGACTGGTTGGAATAATCTATGATGTAACAATGCACTCATATGACAAGAATTTTGAGTTAAATCAACAATATGGAGGAATAATTGTAATGGGAAGCCTTCGAAGGAAAAATATTTTAAAAATTTTCATTAGGGGAAAGTATGGGGGTGACCCGGGTGCATTTTAGGAGAATATGTAACCACAATGACTATTAGTTCTCCAACATTTCTATTATTTTCATTGTCTAAAATAGTAGATATTTAGCTAAAGCGGTATCAATTTTTTGGGATCACAATTGGGTTGTTGTTAATCTGGGGTTTCTTGGGTGACCTACATTAGATATTTAATTCAGAGAGGCATGCATGAATCCTTGCTTCATTCATTCATAATTGATGAATATTAGTTTTATGTTCTTATGAATATTACTCTTAATACTAAACCATATAAATGTTTTTTTATAGGATCCTCTTATGTGATGTTCTAAAACAATGATTTTTTAATATCGATGTGGAATGAAACTCACCACAAAAATGAGGGTCTGTTGAAAATGCAAACAGAAACTCACTCATCAAGAAGACTGTGTTTATTTTCCACGCGTCTTTTTTTCATGTGGCATGTATTAACTACATATATCCCCCCAAAATTTTTATCCCATCATTTTCATCAAATTTGGATGTTTTATTTCATTAATTTCTCCATTTATTGTGGCTATTTTATTTTTTTAATGTGCCCTTAAAATTGGGTTGTATAATTTCGTTATAACTACCTATAATTTTTTTGCAATTATAGCCTTATAATATTTTCAACAAAAGATTGAAATATTATTTGTGTAATTTTGTGCCATGTTCCATTTTACATCCTATCTCTTTGTGGATGGTATAACCAAAAAGCTGGTATCAGATCTTGGCAACCATGATCCTTAAATTTTTGGAACATGGCCGCAATCTGGTGGCAAGTTCGGAAGCTGCCTAAGGACAAATGGGAAAGGAGGGGCATAGAAATGAACACATTATTCAACGATGGGTATATTATCCCCTTTATAAAATAAGAATCCACCTTCATTAATCTTTAAAAGATGTGTCTCAAAAATCAAAGGCAGAAAGAAATCAAGGCATTGTCACTCCTCTATCAATGTTTGGATGAATCATCATTCGAAAATATTGACAAAATATGTTTAGGCAATAAAGTTTTGGATAACCTTTGTACCATCTTCAAGGGTGTTGATTGTGTGAAGTAGGTACATATTCAAACATTTTGAGAGGAGATCAAAGAGGCACACATGGATGAAGGTGAGATTATATCTAACTACATCTCATGATTTATTGTTATTGTTAACAATTTGAAAGGTAATGGTTAAGAAGTATAGGACATTCGAGCTATTGAAAAATCACTTGGTTCTACCACATCCATGTTTGAGCATGTGGTTGTGGAAATTGAAGAATCAAATTATTTGAATAAATTTTCCATTGATGAACTAATGGGGTTGTTTCTTGTGAATGAGAAATGAATACAGAAGTTTGTGGGTTGAATGCTGGAGCATGTCTTAGAGTCCATGTAGTCTCTACCAGAACAAAAGAATGGCCAACTAAAATGGGTTAGGCATCATTCAAGAGGCATAGGGCATGGATATCCACTAATCTATCAATAAAAAATATTTTTTCTAGTTTCCATTAAAGAGGAATGAGTTGAGGTTGATTCAAACATGTTCATGGAAACATAAAGAACGTCCAATGCCACAATTGAAAAAAATTCATCCATTATTCTTTGGAGTGTTGGAGAAAAATGGATCATGATGAATTATCAAACTATAATTAATTATATCATTGTGAAGAAAAAGGTACCACACTCCTCCTCACATAAGTAAAGGAATGTGAACAACCATGTGTGTGGTATCTCAACACAATTAAAATAAACCCTATGAGTTTTCATAAAGATTTGTTCATGGAACTCATAGAAGAAGATTATAGACACGTAGGATTTGTCAACTCAACAAAGGTACCCCTAATTAAAAAAGGTAAAATTAAAATCTATCTGATGATTGGTGTGTTTAATTACATATCTCATGTGTATTACGTACCAATAATGAAAAATAATGTCATTAGTCTCAGCCAACACCTTGAGAAGGGGTATGTCACACATTTAAAAAACTCTTCCTTTTCTATAATGGATGCTCAATATAGACATGTTTCTCATGTCTAGATGGTGACGAATAGAAGGTTTACACTGCATATTAACACAAATGTCAAGTTCTATCTCTTGTCAATCATGAAGAACGACTCTAAGAGATGCAATTTGTTCACTGGGAATATGTATTTCTGTGGCATTAGAACTTCTATCCTCATCAATAATGGTCCATGGATGTATAATGATTTGTGTTCCAAATCATGTGTATGAGGCATGTACATTTGGTAAGCAACAAAGTAATTCATTCTCTAATAGAGTAACTAAATGAAAAAATAAACCACTTCAGTTAGTTCACAGTTATATTTTAAAACCACTAGAAACATCCTCACATGGAAGAAATAGGTATTTTATTCCCCTCATTATTGATTTTATCATGAAACTATGTGTGTATTGCATTAAAAAAAAATATTTTCCATTCTCAATCATTAAAATTTCCAAATATCATGTTCAAGATAATGATGATTATAGAAACAAAGTTACCAGATCTGACTAAGTTTGAAAATACACTTCAAATGAAATTCATGTTTTTTAGGGAACAAAATATTAAGTAGAAATAAATTTTTTCCAACATTCCATAGAATAATGTGATAGAAAAAATGAAGAATTACACTATCCTCGACATGAAACTGACCATATTGAAGGAGAATGGCCTACCAAAGAGCTTTTAGGAAGAAGTACTCGCTTGTGCTTCCTACCTTCTCCATTGGTTCCTAACAAAGAGTGTCAAAAAAATGATACCATTAGAGGGATGTAGTAGTTAAAAATCAAGAGTATCCCACCTAAAAATTTTCATGTGTATTTCCAATGCTCAATTTCCAGAAGTTAGGATAAATATGGTTGATGATCATGGTGAAATGTGAAACTTCATCGGCAACAATGAAGTGTCTAAAGACTACATGATTTTCAATCCACTAACCAATAAATTATTGGGGAGTAGAGATGTGGCCTTTATTGAGTAATATCATGGGAAAATAAAGATGATGAATCAAACAATGATATTCTAGTTAAAATGGGATATCTAGAGGAAAGACATGATCATCTAGAGAAAACACCCACAACAACTTCATCTAAGGAAAAATCAGTTCATAGAAGTCTAGGAAGATATTATATCACCCTTGAGAGAACTCTACCAACTCAATATATGTCTAGCTCATCCTCAAACAATGATCCAAAAAAATTGAAAAACATATGCAACATCTAGGAGAAAACCAAGGAGCTAAATATTTTTTTATTGTATGGAGATCATGAGCCTCTGAAATTTTAGGATGTCATAGGAGAAGAATGTTGGAGAATGTCTATGGAAGAAAAAATTAATTCAATATAGAAAAATAAAAAACTGGAGTTGACTACACTTATTAAATTCTATAAGAGAATGAAAATCAAATGTGTGTAAAAGAACAAGATAAATGTGGATGGTGAGATCGATGGATATAAGGAAAGGATTATAGAAAAGGTATACAAACAAAAGTAAGAGGAGGACTATGATGAAGAATTCACTCATGTTGCCTTCCTTCCCACTATGAAAATTATTATCTCTATTTTTGTTCATCCAGGTTGGATGATCTACCCAATGGATGTGATGCTTTCACTCTATAAAATAATTCGAGATTAAGATGTCTATGTTGATGATCCTGAAGGATTTGTTATCCAATGGGGGGAGACAAGGTGTATCATCTGAGGAAATCTTTGTATGGGTTGATGCAGGCTTGACATGCTTTGGATGCTTTTATAAACAACTATCGTTGAGAGAACAGTTTCACCCAATGTCCATATGAGCATGCAGTTTACATCAATAAAAATTATCATGGTGATATACTTATTGAATGCTTGTATCTTTATGATTTATTGTTTATAGAGAAAAATCAACCTATTTTTGATGAATTCAAGGGATCCATGTTCAAGGAGATTGAGATGACTGACATAAGTCTCATGTTCACTTTTCTAGGCATAAAAGTAAAGAGACTACAGGGAGGTATCTAAATATCTCATAAATGGTATGCCAAGGAGTTTCGTGAAAAGTTCAAGTCATCCAACTACAACACTATAAAAACACTTGTAGAAATAGGCATAAAACTGAAAAAAAGATAGATAAGTAGGAATAATTTACACAACTTTATTAAAATGTATAATTGGAATCCTAAGGTAACTCAAAATTACAATTCCAAATATTTTATACAGTGTTTTCATTCAAATTTGGTTAATGTAAGCACTGAATGAATCACATAGGAAACAAGAAAAACAAATCCTTAGGTTTGTTAAAGGAATGATTGATTTTGGTATATTTTATCCTTTCTATAAAGGAAGAAAATATATATAGTTACATAGATAGTTATTAATGAGGTGGATGAGATGAATGAAAAAGAACCACTAAGTATGTATTTTTGTGTGGATTGACTGCTTTTATGTGAAATTCAGGGAAGAATATTGTGGTTGCCTTATACATATGTCCAGCAATGTACATGGAAACATCATCCACTATTTGTGAAGGAATCTAGATGAGAAATCTATTGATGAATATGAAGCATCTATAAGGGGGATCCAAAGTGATATATTTTGATAACCATATGGAAATTGAACTTTCCATAAATTTGGTGAACCATAAAAGAAGAAAACATATTGATACTTGATTCAATTTTATGAGAGGTAATGCGAAGATTAAAAAGAAAAGGTGGGAATATTGTCATACAATTGAACAAGCGGCTGAAATTTTAACAAAGGAATTACCAACACATGCCTTCATGAAATCGAGAATCATGCTCATGATGGAGCATGTTTTGGTTTGAAGGGGATTGTTAGGAATGAAAACAAAATCACACGTGTCAATTAGACCACATTTATTTTTTCCGCATCTTTTTTCCATGGAACATTTATTAACTACACTCATTCCCCCCCCACCCACCCATTTTTTATCCTCGCGTGTCCATTTAATGTGGCTATTTTATTTCATTAATGTTCTTGTTTATTATGCCTCATTTATTTCATTAATTTTTATTTTTAATATAACTGTTAAATTACTTTTTAAATTCCTATAAATCTTTATAAATTTTACTCCAATAATAATTGAATTACAGTCTTGAAATTTATTTTGTTTCATTGTGTGACGTCATCCATTTTTCTTCCTCTCATTTCCCAACTTTTATAGCCAATAGCAAGACCCTATATTCTAAATAGATCCTTAAGAATCATTACTTATTCACTTGTTGAATCAAAAACCACAAAATTACCATGGATTATACAATTAGCCATTATGTATTTTATACTACCAAAAAATTCTCCTATTGGAGGATCTGTCAAGAAGAGAAAATATAGCACGTTTTTCCATGTTACTAGGTGATATATGTCTAGAAATCGTTTCATGTTTTTTCTAAATTTCCTCCTCAAGAGAACCTGTGTGACTAATTAATTACATATTGGTTTTATGGTTTGAATATCTATGTTATTTAAATAAAGTCTCATATAATCATGTAATGTATGGTTTTTTGTGTATATTGAAATCCAAAAACAATGCTCACAATGAAGGGATTAATTCATCAAGATTATTCCACATCTACATAAAAAGATGCTTGATCATGGATTTGATCCTTATGACCATGAATTGAAGGATTCTCTATCCTTCATAATGATAAATCTTTATAGTAATTTTCAACTATTCATTGGGTGTTTTTCACAAGGATGTTGGGTTTGACGGTGCCCCATAGCACTAACCTCAAACTCAACACATGCAAGTCTTTATGTACTGATATTATGTATAGAGGGGGTGACATGTGGGATTCATATGGATCAATAATTTTTAATTTCACTTCATTTTTTGGTTATTGTGATTCAATTCAGGTTTAAGGGAATGAAATGAATATAGGTATTTATCTTTAGAATCATAACAGTATCATTTTAACAGTAGTTTACACCGACTCCACAACATTTTATAATGAACTATGAGGATGGGGTATTGTCCCATGGTTTTTTATTTATATGATACAGAGATTTAAGGATTTAATTTCTATGCACATTGAGTTCATGAATATTTGGTGTGAGGGGAACTGAGTTATTTATTTATTCACCTCATATGATGCTACAATTCCTAAGGTGACATTATTTATTTTTATACTATTAGTTATTTTGATTCTGAAGGAATGTATTTAGTTATAGTGGAATCAATTGGTATCCATTACATTTGCCTCACATTGTTTTTTTCCCTTGTTCTATTACTCTCTCCTTTTGGAAGCATGTAGTTTTAATTCAACCAATGAATTAAATAATTAAAGATTCAATTGGGGTAAGAGGAAATGACAAAAAAAATAGTAATACTATGTCGAGAGCTTGGGTTTTTTTTGTTATAGAACTCAATAGAAATGGAGGTTCTTAGATAATCAATTGTGATTAGAGGCCTAAATATGTGGGATTGAGTTCTAGTTGGAACATAATTTCTTATTTTTAAGAAGTAAATCAATGTAATTATATTTTATTATGTGGTGTAAGGATCCCATTTTTGAGTGAAGAGGAGGACAATTTTGGAAGTACCATTTACATTTTCAATAATGTAACATTAATAATGAAGTGTAAAATGATAAGAAAAAGGTACATAATAGGAAGAGGTGGTAATTTATTATCTAAAAACATATAAAACCATTTGAAAAAGATGGTTTTAACATTTCGTGGGCTATTTTATCTTAATAAATCAATTTCTAATATTTTATACTGACATTGGGGAAATTAATATTTAGCCATATAAACTAATATATATACAAAATATAAAATTTCTGTTAAATTTTTTTAAAATAGAATAATTCCATTATGATAAAAATTTTATCAAATATGATTTATAACATCACAAACATTAATTTTAAAATAAATACGCATAATGGGTAATAGATTTTCATCAGAAAAGTGTGTTTTAAGGATAAAATTTATGTGTATGATAAAATTATCATTTTTTAATTTTTTAAACATAAATCGCTTTATTATAAAAAAATTAAACTTTATTCACATTTAAAAGAAATAAAATACCAAATTATACCATTAAAATACTTAATTAAAATAGTACAATAAAAATTGGATTTATTAGAATTAAAAGATTGCATTGTTTTATAGTTTTAAACGTATATTATTTATTTAATAAAAAAATTATTAAAACACACATATTTAATCCTTAAATATATATTTTATCTATTATTAGGGTTTATTATCTTCTATGTCCATCTAATAAACTTATAATGTAGTAAAAGTCACTATATTAAAAAAATCATTTTTTACTCTTCACTTAAAAATCATTTATCATAAAAAATTCCCCAAAATTTCTACAATATTAATTTTGAAATAAGTAATTTAAAAAATAAGTTCATATTAAAAAATAAAAATTATATAATATATATTTATCTTGTATCTGAAAATAAAATATACTATGAATTTTTTAGCTGATGAATTCTGTTTTAATGTTTCAAGTGTTTCTATCTTATTTTGTATGAATTCCAAATTGATTACAATGTTCTTATATATTATAGGTTTTATGATTCTTAAATTTTTTTATTAATATTTAACAAATATGTCATAGCTCATTTTATATTATGTGTCCGTGATAAAAAATCTATCGACGTTGGGTTTATTTAATGATACAAATTATATATTAAAATATTTAGTTATTACAACTAATAAGAAATATCTGGCATATTATATAATAAATTTCTTCCAAAAAAATTCAAAAATCATAAAATGTGATTGTCTTTCACGGTCAGTTGATAATTATCCATACACCAATATATAATCAATTTTTAGTTTAAGATAAGAAGTGAGGCATTAATTTATGATAATTGATCAGGGCCTTTTGTATAGAGAGATAACCAATCTTAAAATCACATGAAAGAATAAAATGGAAAAAAGAGAAAAACATATAAGGACTCTCTTCCTGGATACCATGAAAATGATTTAATAATAATTGTACGACAATAGGTTTTTATTTTTTACTCAATATATAAAATAATGTGAAAACATACATGATATAATAAATTGGATGGTCAACAGTGAAGAATCACTATCATCTTAAATGGTAGAATTTTATTAGGATTTTTATTTATGAAATGGTCATGGATTTTGTGAGTGTTTTTCATTATCTTAATCCCTTATATTAGTGTACTATTTTTTATATTTCTAAAAATATACGCACCTAAAATAATGAATTCATTGTGGATCCATAGGAATAAGATTATTTTTATCTATCATGATAATTGGAGTCTTTATTATTCCTTAGTATTTTTTTTCTAAATTCCCTATTATACCATAGATTCAATATTTTCCCATTCCGTTACATTATTTACATAGATGTATCTTCTCATATTTTTTACATTGAGGAAAACAAATATTATTTCTTTCATTATCTTCATCACCGAGTCATCCATGATACTCCATCATTCTATTATTTATATTTTTTTTAGATTTCTAATAATTTCCAATTATTAATCATAGTACTTGATAGGTGGTAAGTCATAATAATGAGATTTTAAACTAAAAAAGTTATCCTGTTAGTATTAATTTTTTAGATATTATTTATGTTTTCCACAAAAAACATTGTTAACTTAGTTTTCTTAGGCTTCAGCCATTCATAACTCCAATATATCCAACATGAGTGATGAACATTATAAAAGAAATAGCATAAATAACTTCAGGAAAATTTTAGCTCAAGATGTATCACTTTAAAACACTTTCTAGTTAGCCAGTAGTTATTCTAATTCAATTGGTATTAGACTTGGTTTGACGTTTATCACTCTCAGTTTAATTTATATCCCGCTTGGTTCAATGTAGGTAATATTGAGATTTTTTATCTCAAACATGTTCTCAGAATATTCAAAATAGAGATCCCAATTTACCATGAGCATTATTAAATTATTCTAAACAAAAAAATCATTGGAATATTTTCTCCAAAAAATCAACTTATAAATTATCCCTGAAATAATATATCAATTAATATTTATCCTGACTTATGAATATCTATGTTTCAATATATGTTGTCCATGGGCACTTTCCTATTAGGTTATCTTCCATAAACCTATTGTAATCCATCATAATGGTTTGAAAATATAATTATAAATAACTAAATCATATCCATCATGAATGTTATAATAGGTCTATTGTTGGGCCTCTATTTTATGACTGAGGTGTCAATTTAGTCCTTACAAAATTTAATAACCCTTATTCAAGTAACCAAATTCCAATTTATATATTATTATATTGGCACTAGTTATATGTTATCATATCCCGTAAGGCCATATAGTTTTTTATTTTTATGGAACAAGATACATTCTTGATACCTATTTTCTATTGTCAATTAAAAACATAATACATAACAAAATTAAATTATCTTCATCCATGAAACTCAGTCATATTTTTTTATATCTTGGGGAAAATAAAAATAATAAATGTAACCTCAAAATCTAAATTGTGGATACATGAAGAGGAATTTATCATTAATCGGTATGAAAATATAATTATGTAAAGTAAAATAACTAAAAAATAATTCCATTTAACCAATAACATGACTATCATAATTTCATAAGTCATAATAAATATCATAATGTAAATAAGTAAATACTCATTTATTTTAATCCTTAAATTGAGAGTGAAATTCACATAGAGAAAAAATCATTTAAAAAATCTCATTTATATTTATATCGGAATTATAAAAGTTTTAAATTCATAATTATTGGAAGTTGTGATGTACGGAATCATGATACCTCTACTATGAAGACATGTTATGAGAGAGTTAAAACTATGGGTAAAAAACATTTTTTGAAAAACACATTTCTCTCATTAGTCCTGATGATGTATCAAGGGGATATCTACAATTGGGACCCTACCAAAACATAATGTCCAAATATTTACTCATATATCAATTAAAAAATTTAATCCATGAATAAATTTTTCTGATCGTTAAATATCTGTATAGAGCAATTAATACAAATATATCACTAATTTCTATATTTATCAAATAACATTCAAAGACAATAAAATATTTAAAAATTGTATATGTTTAGGAAATAATCATATCCATTATAAAACCATATGTATTTTTTATAGAAATTTACTGTATTTAAAAAAATTATCACATGTGATTTTTCAATAGAAAGTAAACAATTCCAAAAAAGTGAGATTGTACAATGGTATTAACCTCTATGGTAACATATAAGTTATAAACCATTGAAGATAAAAACTAAATTGTTAGGGAAAAAAATTATTTCATGTTAAATTCATCAATGAATCAATATATATACCGCATAAAAATTAATAGAAACATATTAACAAATATGTCTCAAAGAAGTGGAAATTGGGATGAAATACATTACCTCATGATTTCCATTAGATTAATGTGATTTAACTTATAGTATAATGTTTTAAGGAATGTTAATAATTTTTAAAATAGCCATAATATAATTTATAATACAATATATTATCCTCCAATAAAAAATTACCTCTTGTTTTCAATAATATTTCATTATTTTCATTGTTTAGGGTGTCTAATTCATTGTTTTATCATGTTTTATATTTGATGAAATTTATAGTTATTAAATAAATGATATAATTACATCATATACATTATGATAATAATGTTACATATATAATTGTTTTTCATTATATACGTTATTAAAACCATTCATTAATTTTGGGTAAGGAAGATGAATGCCATCACTTTGCGGTGGTTGTAAGTCATACGTTCCCACGAGTGGTGATATCATTCCATTAATGGGTTAAAGGATAAGTAATTATATTATATATTAATTTTAAAAAAATTATATCATTTCATATATATCACATATAACCATTAAATTTATATATATTTCCCTCCACTTAAATCATAAAAAAAATTAATCACACAGCTTCATGAGGTGATAATCCCCCACACACATCAGCGATGTTGTAGTATATTAAATAGAATGAAATGTAAGAAATAATATGTGATTTTATATTTCAAAATGTATAATTATATCATAAATATTATATAAAAAATTTAAATCCATCATTGTATCCAATCGTTAAAGGTGTTGATGGAAAATGTGTTACATTGGTTCGTGAGGTGGTAGTCCAATGTACACATGATGGAATATTTGGTTTCCCATTTTATGGAAGTAAAAATTCTCTATGTTATACCATTAACGTTATAAAATATAATAATATTAGATAAAATGGATTTATTATATTATCATTATTTAAGTAAATTTTATGTAGGTGGATGAAGAAATAAAGTAAAAAAGGATCATTTAAAAACGTTACACATTCTTCGGACGACCCCATTATATTTTCACAAAAATCCTTCCTAGGATAGATATATGATGAAAAAAGGGGTCTAAATAGATGGTAGATTTTAATTGAAGTAATAATTTTATCCCTTACAAATGAAATGGTTTTGGATGTGTTAAGTGGTGAGTAAAGGGTGGCCTTTTACAAGTTGGGGAGAGCACACACCTGAATATTTTGAAAAGAATCATGTGTAACAAAAAATTTCACCGAAAAAAGATCCAAATGTGTTATTCTCAAACCATAGATGTCATATGTTCTACCTATGTCTTTAAAATGGGTTTTGGAAATGATTTATTTCATTTTTAACACTAATATTCTTTGTTTAACCCCATGGTAAACCCATTATTACCCTAATTGTGTTGATTAATAGTTTTTATTTTCACAATTTATTATGAGAAAAAATAAATTTTACCATATATTATATCATTAATTATTACAATTCAATATATAAAATACATTTCTCAAAATTAATTTCACATATTTGTATAAATTATATTTAAAATCCTACCTATAAACACAATGAAAAAATTGGTTTCCAATGAATTTTTTTATGCAATAAAATATTTAATATAAAAATAAAAAATGAAATAGATTAAACTTGTCACGACCCGTCCTCGGGGACCGTGTCGTGACTACCCCAAGCCCACCTTCCATAGGCCAGGGGCTGGCGACTTGCACCAAAGGCATAAATAACAATAAAAAGGGAAGGCATTGCCTTTATAAAAGTGAACAACACAACAAAGTACTAGTGGAAGAAAACACTAAGTACTATGAAAGTGCTGAAAAGTATATGGGCCAGAATACAAACCCAACTGGAAAGTACAGCTACAACCGAACGAAAGTACATCATGAAAGAAAAGTTGCTGGAAGAATAGAAGTATCTCCTAGGTCGTCCACCTCGAATCCTACCTGAAGGGTGGGTATAGATAGTGCAGCTCATGGATCTTCCACCACTGATCCTACCTGAAGGATAGGTACATATATCCTCCTCAATTCTCTCACCCGTCAACCTCCTCAGAGTACCGTCTCTTCGTCAAGTCCACCTCCAGAAACTAACTCGTCTTGAGGTCCACCTCCGGATACTGACTCATCGTGAGGTCCACCTCCGGGTACCGTCGAGTCCTCGAACACTCGGCCTCCGTCTGCGATGTCTGTCATCTACAACCAACACAACGAGGTGCGAACATAGCCCGTGCAGGGATAAGTAAAATGATACTCATTTGGGACCCCGAGACCCTCAAGGTCTCACTAAATCCAACAAGGATAACCACAAATAAGGATCTAAACAGATAACCCTTACTTAAGTATAAGCCCATACTTATACCTAAGTTATCACGTAACCCATCTCAATCAAGAGGTATCACACATATATGAAATCAACGGATAACAACTACTTAGTTATCTTCCCATACATATACCTAAGTTATCAAGTAACCCATCTCAGTCATGAGGAAAACACAAAGGTCATTGACTCAGCTCAAACCAAGATTTTCATTATCAAAACCGCAACTTCTGAAGAGCTCCTCCTCATTCGAGTACACTGATCCTGACATGACTCCAAGGCAGTTCTCATTAACCTTAGACTGCTGAGATACTCTTCATGTCGAGTACCACGGGTCACCCACCCAAACACAGTAGTGCTCCCCGTTGGGTTCTGCCACCCAAACACCGTAGTGCACCCCCCTCTAATAGCCTGTAGAGGTACTACTTCTGTCGAGTACCGTGGGTCTAGCATCCAAACACAGTAGTGCTCCTCGTCGTGGGTCCGCCACCCAAACAGAGTATTGCTCTCCACTAGACTATACAAGTCACTCAGACTCGAATCGGACAAGAAGTCATCAGGTCTCATCCAGCTACGAGGTCTCTGTACTCCGTACGCTCGTCTCGGGGAGGGTCCACTCCACAAGATACTGTTTGATACTCCATGTATCAAAAAGTCCCATGAAGAAGTATCTCAATGGATCGCCTCGTCATAGGGGTCTCAACGCAACAGACGGCGTGTCAATCGGACGCCCAGTCTGTGAGTTATTAGCCTTTTTGTCCCGGGGGTCCGGTTGGATTCTTGTACGAACCAACCCTATCGAATCTCAACTGTACCCCGAACTCTCATAAGTTATACTCATCGTTTCTCAACAAGAATACCAACGCCGCTGACGGTTCACCAAACAGTCATTCGGTCTGAAAGTTATCAGTTTTTCCATTCCAGGGGCCCGGATGGATTTAGGGTATAATCCAACCCGACCATAATCTTACTACGTCCAAACCTCAGGAGAATTATTCCAAAATATCCGTCTAACTGAATTCAATCCAACAAAGTCGATGACACATCAATTGGACGTCCAGATCTCAAGTTATAAGCGTTTCCATTCTGAGGGTCCGGTTGGTTTCGAGATCGAACCAACCCGACCATACCCAAAGTTCTCCGAAACCTTGAGTGTAATATACCATTACGACCGGCTCGATCCAAGGATCCCAACTCAACTCACGGTGCGTCGATTGGAGTTCTGTAGACCAATATATAGGTGTTTGAACGAAATTGCTGAAAATAGGGGGTTTGGGCCCGGTCGGACCCGACCCAATACCCTTTGGGTTGGCCCGAACCGGGTCGACCCGACCCGGGTCCGGGTCCATCCCAATCAAGCATGGACCGGCCCGGCACGGGCGGTCGGGCCCAGCGCGGCGGCCCGACCTACATCCCGGCTCGGAAGCCTTCTGCGGGGTGCGCAGGGGGGGTGGCCCCCCTCTGTTTTGAAATGG
The DNA here is from genome assembly GCA_963277665.1 of Viscum album. Classification (NCBI taxonomy): domain Eukaryota; kingdom Viridiplantae; phylum Streptophyta; class Magnoliopsida; order Santalales; family Viscaceae; genus Viscum; species Viscum album. The sequence continues at coordinate 695,547,375 of OY728161.1, forward strand.
AGACCCCATCCGGTGGGGTCCGCCCTAGCTGACGGATCAAAGGTTTCAACCCCCCAGTATTTCCGGAAACAACCGGCCTCTATGGCCGGCCGGTGTGGCTTCCGTGGGACCCCCGGGGACCTACCTCCTGGTGTGCCGACAGCCGGCCGAGTCCAGCTGCCTCTTCCGAAACCATCGTGTCCATAGGCTGCCTCTTTTGTCCGACCAGTGCGGCACGATGGCGCCATGCCCCTCCACCGTGGCCCGCCCCGGCCGTGGCCTCCTTTGGGTTCTCTGGCGCCACACACCACCTCCTCTGCGGCCTGATCCTACCGCGGTTCCTTTGGCTTCACCAGCGTGGTGTGACGGTGCAGCGCACCACCATTGTCGCCCACTCCATCCACGGTTCTATTTGTCCCTGCGCGGTGCTACGGCTACACGCCGCCTTCACTTTGAAAGCCAATTTTGATAAACAAGGAAACGGGGAGGGAAATCAGCCATGTTTGTGCGGTCAGATCTCCTCCCATTATGTCGGTAACATTTGGCCGAAATAATATAAATACGCCAAGGCACAAACATAAATTCACTAGAAACGAATTTATCCCCTACCTCATGTCGTTCGTCGTTTTTTGACAATATCGCGAGAGGGTGGATATCGGCTCGTCGACGTCGTCGCAAGGGAGGAGATGAAGATGGTGATGGTCGTTGATGTTTGTCGTTTCCTTAATGGCCTTCGATCTGGATCAAGCATCATTCGTTGGAGATCCGATGGATGGAGAACCGTTCTTCGTCGAGGGATGGAGTTGTTCTTCGTAGGAGGATAATGTTCTTCACCAAGGAGGAACTTATATCTTTTTTCACACAAAGGCTCTACTCAAATTCTCCCAAAATATTTTCCAACCGAATATTTCATTAAGTCCTCTTTATTTAATAGATCTCCAAGCAATTCAAAAAAAAAGTCAAGAGGTGTGACAAAATTAATTAATAAGGTTATTAATCACCTTAGTTAGCTCATTAATCCTGGGAGGTGGAGAGGCTATCCTTTAAAAGGGAAGTTGTCAAGTATTTAACAAGGGAGGATTAAAGAGGTCAAGGTGAGTTATGGAGAGGTGAAGAGTTAGGGGTTCGTGTGGGTCCCACCACACTAAACCCTCCTATGGGAGGTTAGGTGGGTGTTGGCCCCACCTCTAACTCCTCCTTTGTAGGATTAAATCCACCTTCCTTAGATAAATTTGTACATAACAAAATTTATCTATTTTAATATAAATCCCCATTTATTAAAACTCATCCCGCTCAAAACGCAACTACAAAAAAAGCCCCCCTAAGAAATTACCAGTGTTGCAAGTTCTTCGGTACCCTCAGATTTCAATTCCGAGCACCGGTTCAAAAGATAGAAATCCCCGCTCGTTCATTCACTGAACATACCCGAGCTAAACTTCGGAAATTGATTCCGGGCACACCGGGCCACGGAATCAGGTGCTGTCAGAAACCATGCACTCGCAAAATTCCAAAGAAATTATGAAATAATATTTCCTTTAAATTTCTGGGTCATTACATTACTCCCACCTCAGGGATTTACACCCTCGTAAAGCTACAAAACAAAACTAGGAAAACTAAAAGAGGTACCGAGCACGAATCTGAGCCTTTCGCTCCCATGTTCCCTCCTGAAGGTTCCCGTGCTGCCAACGTAAGCGCACAAGAGGAATCGACCATCCCTGTAGGACCCACTCATATCGATCCTCAACCTCTACTGGAACCTCCGTGCATGTCGCACTGTCATCGACATCCAACTTCCTATGGTCGATGATGTGAAGGATCGTGTACATATCTTTTCAGCTAGGATACGTGGATGTCATCATGCACCCAGTGCAAATGAGGTGGAAAGGTCAAGTGGTAAACCACCTAACCTACACTCCTAAGGACCTCGAATGGTCCATTGAACCTCAGAGATAACTTGCCTCCTCGGCCACATCTCTGTAAACCTCGTCGAGGTGAGACCCGTATAAGGACGTGGTTACCATACTTGAACTCTAGAGGCCTCCATTTCCTTAAAAGAACTAAAACTCAAAACTCTTTCTGCCAGGAGGGTAATATTGACTGAGTCAAGAGTGATCGACCACACCCTCCTATGCATGAGTTTATTCTGTTCTTCCTGAGGTTTCCTTTTCACCGAACAAGGAAAACCCATACCGACATTGTAGATAAACCACAACATGTATGCCTAATACAGTCAATCTAGGTATGAACTGTGAATCCAATCCATACCCAGACCAATGTCGTAAGGCCTTGACGCTACCACCAAGAGATTCTTACCGAAACTCTCGCCTTGAGGGTCAGATCACACTGTCAGTGTAAGTGTGATTATCGAGTCTCCTCCCAATGGTATCTCTAGACGTGAAGGGAAAGTCAATGGCTTACCAGAAACACTAGGTCTGGGACAAGATTCGTGGAAGAAAGGAATGATTCGTATCAACGTATGTTGTAAAAACAGCTAGAGGTGGACACAGAATGTCCCTTGAATCATTCATAGATCCATTGGGTCGCACTTCATGACCACATAAAGCTACTCTTTTCCCTTCCCTCCAGCTCCCTGAACCTGGAAGAGATAACAAAGGCGGGTGGTTGTAACATGTTGAAATGTAAACCACCTCATGCTGCTCTCCTAGCTCTGCCTCCACGTCTACTTCTCTATAGACTCATCTGTCATTAACACTTCTTCTTCTTGAAACATTTTACACGCCCGAGTCTCTGAGACTGGTGCCAATTTCTTGGTTCATACTGCAATGTGCAGTCTTCATCCGCTCATGGATGATCTGCACCTTCTCTATCGTAGTTCATACCATCTCTGGTCGGTAGGAAGTTGGCAGGCTTGGTATATCGGTCAACATTCACCCTTCTTCTCCTATAATCTGTTAGAGCTGCTAGGATTTATCTTTTTCTGAAAGGAGAAACTTGGTCTCATCCTCTGAATGAGCCACGTTCATTTCATAATACAGTGAATCCTGACATGAATGACGCCTTCATGCCATGGACGACGTCGTAATTACTCGACGTTACTACCAAGAGATCCAACCGTCACTATCACATCCAAGGGTCGAGTCACACTGTCGGCATCAGTGTGAGGTCACTAGGTCTCCTCCAGTAGAAAAATCGAAAGTGAGGGTCAAGTAAATAGTTTCAATTGGGACCTCTAAGTATCAACTAAACAAAATGATAGGAAGGTAAACATTACAATGATATGTGTCTTTTATTACTGCAACTCGAAGTACAAAGACACAAATACAATAGTAACATGGATATAGAAGTACCAAGAACAAAAGGAATCCACTAGTTCCTCTCATATCCACCTGCTTCCGGAGCTCTACTGCCTTGTCCACTACTCAGCTGTTGCTCAAGCACCCGCCGCTGCTTCTGTCTCGGTAGATCCTCCAATGCATGCGGATCAACTGTGCGAGGAGTCAGACAGTCACGTGCCATGTGACCCTTCCTGACTCATGCATAATACTTCCTACTACTCGTATGGATAGATCTATTTCATGTGCCTCACAAAACCAAACCTGTATCCCGAGATCTCCCATCTGTTGGTATGGTCTTCTTGGACCTCTGCATCATCTTTCTACTACCTACAGATTATTCATCTACTGATATAAAATCCTACGACAAAAGTAGCAGCTCTTGGGCACACTCAGAGTGTAGATTCACTGATATAAACTCCACCCTAAAGAAGGACTCAAAGTCCCCCTAGGTGAAGGTAATCTCAAGCGGCGTGAATCTCCTGCTACTGGGGCTGGTGGCATCGGTGGACCAACGTATGGTAGTACCATTGGTGTCTCAGCTGGTACCTGAACTGAATGACGGCCCTATACCGAGGCCTCGTTGCTCAGCAGGCTATTAGTATTTACATATCTTAGGGATCTAGCTAATCGTCCATGGAAAGGCATCCTAAATGAAATAGATGTGACACGGTAAAAACAATTATACCTGTTGATATGACTTGGTTTGAGCTGTTTTAACGGAAAATCTTGAAAACACACATGCAATTAGTGTTTTTGTGCACTAAGTCAGAAATCAAAAGTTAGTGTCCTGGTGTATAGATACGTTGGCCGCCCGCACCAACACTGGACTCCCTGAACTGAAAACCACACTCGGTACCCTTAACACTAATGGTTCACAGAAAACAATTATCATAGTTATAAGTTCTGTGGTAGAACCGACTCCTCCGATACCAATTTTTCACGACCCGTCCTCAGGGCTTGTTCCGTGACTACCCCAAGCCCGCCTTCCATAGGTCAAGGGCTGGAGACTAGCACTAATGGCGTAAATCCCAATAAAATGGCAAAGCATTGCCTTTTTGAATGTAAATAGCACAGCATAGTACAAGAAGAAGCAAACACTAAGTACAAAAGAAAGTGATGAAAGGTAAATGGACCAGAATAAAAACCCAACTGAAAATTATAGCTACAACTGAATGAAAGTACAACAGGAAAGACAAGAAGCTGGAATAATAGATGTAGCTCCTAGTTCGTCCACCTCGAATCCTACCTGAAGGGTAGGTATAGATAGTGCAACTTCTAGATCATCCACCACGGATCCTACCTGAAGGGTAGGTACAGATAGCCTCTTCAATGCTCTCGCACGTTAACCTCCACCGAGTACCATCTCATTTTTATGTCCACCTCCGGATACTGACTTGTCGTGAGGTCCAACTCGGGATACTGACTCGTCTTGAGGTCCACCTCCCGGTACCGTCCAGTCCTCAAACACTCGGCCTTCGTCTGCGCTGTGTGTCATCTGCAACCAACACAACGAGGTGCGAGAATATCCTTTGTTGGGTTGAGTATAATGATACTCATTAGGTACCCTGAGACCCTTAAGGTCTCACTAAATCCAACAAAGATAACCACAAAGCAGGATCTAAATAGATAACCCTTACATAGGTATAAGCCCATACTTATACCTAAGTTATCAAGTAACCCATATCAATCAAGAGGTATCACACATGTATGAAATCAATGGATAACCACTTCATAGGTACATTCCCATACATATAACTAAGTTATCATGTAACCCATCTCAATCATGAGGAAAACACAAAGGTCATTGACTCAGCTCAAACTTGGATTTTCATTATCGAAACTCCAACTACTGAAAAGCTCCTCATCAGTTGAGTACATTGATCCTGACATGACTCTGAGGCGCTTCTCACTAACCTTAGACTATTGAGGTACTCCTCCTGTACAGTACCGCGGGTCAGCCACCCAAACACAGTAGTGGTCCCCGCTGGGATCTTCCACCCAAACACAGTAGTGCACCCCCCTAATAGCCTACAGAGGTACTCCTTTTGTCGAGTACCACGGGTCTGCCACCCAAACACAGTAGTGCTCCCCCATCGTGTGCCTTACACCCAAATAATGTAGTGCTCCCCACTAGACTATACAAGTCACTCCGACTCGAATCGGACAAGCAGTCATCAGGTCTGAGCCAGCTACACGGTCTCCGTACTTCGTATGCTCGTCTCCAGGAGGGTCTGCTCCACGAGTTACTAGTCGATACTCCAAGTATCACAATGTCCCACTAAGAAGTATCTCAATGGACCACCTCGTCATAGGGGTCTCAACTCAACGGATGGCGCGTCAATCGGACGCCCGGTTTGTGAGTTATTAGCATTTTGTACCGGGGGCCCAGTTGGTTTCCTGTACGAACCACCCTGGATGTATCTAAATTGTACCCCGAACTCTCATAGGGTATACTAATAGTGACTATTTCTCAACTTGATTACCAATGTCGCTAACGGTTCGCCAAAGGGTCGTTCGGTCTGAAAGTTATCAACTTTTCTGTTCCTGGGGCCCGGTTGGATTTCGGGTACAATCCAACCTGGCCATACTCCATCTACGTCCAAACCCTAGGTGAAGTATTCCAAAAGATCTGTCTGACCGAAAGGAATCCAGCAATGTTGACAGCACGTTAATCAGACGTCCGGAGCTCAAGTTATAATCATTTTCGCTCTAAGGGCCCGGTTGGTTTCGAGTTCGAACCAACCCAACCATACCCAAATATCTCTAAAACTATGAGTGTAATATACCGTAACTAACACCTCTATCCAAGGATCCCAACGCAACTGATAGTGCATCGATCGGAGATTCATAGCCCATGATATGAGCGTTTGAACAAAACTACCCGAAAATAGGGGGTTTGGGCTCGGTCTGACCCCGCCCAATACCCCCTGGGGCGGCCAACTCAGAAGTCGGTCGCAGGGTGCGAGGGGGGGCTCTATTTTCAAATGGCAGCCCCATCCGGTGGGGTCCACCCTAGCCGGCTGACCGAGGGTTTCAACCCCCCGGTATTTCCGGAAACGGCCGGCCTTTATGGTCGGCCGGTGTGGCTGCCACGGGACCCCCAGGGTCCCGCCTCCTCCGAAACCGTCGTGGCATTAGGCCACCGCTCCTGTCCGACCAGTGGGGCGCGACGGCGCCGTACCCCTACGCCACAGCCTGCCCCGACTGCGGTTTCCTTCAGGTTCTCCGGCGTGGCGCAACGGCACTGCGCACCACCTCCTCTGCGGCCCGCTCCAGCAGCGGCTTCATCGGCTTCACCACCGCGGCGCTATGGTGCTGTGCACCACCTCTGCGGCCCACTCTAGCCGCAGTTCTATTTTTCCCCATGTGGTGCTACAGCACCACACCTCCTTCACTTTGAAATCCAATGTTGATAAACAAGGAAACGGGGAGGGAAAGTGACCGTATTCGTGTGGTCTGATCTCCTCCTGTTATGTCGGTAACATTTGGCCGTAATAATATAAATACTCCAAAGCACATTCTTAAATTCACTAGAAAAGAATTCAACCCCTACATATTTTCGTTCGTCGTTTGTTGATGATATCGCGAGAGGGTGGACGTCGGCTCATCGACGTTGTCGCAAGGGAGGAGATGAAGATGACGATGGTCATTGGTGTTCGTTGTTTCCTCAAAAGCCTTAGATCTTGCTCGAGCGTCGTTCGTTGAAGATCCGATGGATGGAGAACCATTCTTCGTCGAGGGAGGGATTCGTTCTTCATGGGAGGATGAAGTTCTTCACGAAGGAGGAACTTCTGTCTTTTTTCACACAAATGCTCTCCTCAAATTCTCCCAAAATATTTTCCAAGAAAATATTTCATTAAGTCCCCTTTATTTTAAAGATCACCAACCAATTAAAAAAAAGTCAAGAGGTGTGACAAAATTAATTAATAAGGTTATTAATCACCTTAGTTGGCTCGTTAATCTTGGGAGTTGTAGAGGCTCTCCTTTAAGAAGGGAAGTTGTCAAGTAATTAACAAGGGAGGATTAAAGAGGTCAATGGGTGTTTTGGGGAGGTGAGGAGTTAGGGGTTCGTGTGGGTCCCACCACACTAAACCCTCCCATGGGAGGTTAGGTGGGTGTGGTCCCCACCCTTAACTCCCCCTTTGTATGATTTAATCCACCTTCCTTAGATAAATTTTACATAACAAAAATTATCAATTTTAATCTAAATCCCCATTTATTAAACCTCAACCCGCTCAAAACACAACTATAAAAAAGGTCCCCCAAAGCAATTATCGATGCTGTGAGTTCATTGGTGACCTCAGATTTCAATTTCGAGCACCGGTTCAAAAGATAGAAAATCCCACTCATTCGTCCACTGAATGTACCCGAGCTAAACTTAGGAAATTGACTCTGGGAACACCAGGCCTCAGAATCAGGTGTCGTCAGAAACCGCACACTCGCAAAATTCCAAAGAAATTAAGAAAAAAAACTTCCTTGATATTTCCAGGTCATTACAAAACTAATTAACATTTTCTTTATAATAATAAAAATTTATTTATTTATTTTTAACAAATTAAAAAATTAATTTTAATTTTATAATATTTTTCATGATACGCAGTTTACAATAAAAAAAAATTATTTTCACTTTTCAATGATAAATGAATCATTTATGAAAAATGAAAAAAAATTAACACTGCTAAAATTTTCATATTATTTTTTCAAAAAATATATTTATTTTTATATAATAAATTTTATAAATTTTTAAATTTTTTATCATAAGTTTATATGTTGTGATGAAATCCTTTTCTTTGAAAATAATGTTTTATAAAAGCATTTCTTTTGCCATCAAAGGATTCTTAATTCACTACGAGAATCTGTGGTTTTCCAAATGAACTTATCCCAATGGTTTTCCATAATAATTTGGATATTTGTTTTATAGATAATGAAATCACAATGCATTCATAAAAACCTTTTTGATCGACTGGCATATGTCAGTGCTTCTTTTAAATTGTAGCCTTAGGGGTGCCCCAATTTTCTCTAAATCCATCACTTCAATCGCACATCCTCGTCTCCAATACCAAATCACATTATCCCTTATCCCCTCCTCCCAAACCCTACCCTAGCATGAGGCTCCCATCCTCCCATCCCAATCCCTAGAAATGCTCCCATCAATATCTAATATTAAGACCACAATAGTGTTCACCCCTCTTCTTCCCATTTGGCGACCAGTCTCCTTCTACCCAGTAGGTGATCGCTCCTCTTCATCACACCCAGTGATCCATCCTTGGTTTATGTATTTCATTTTCTTCTGATAAAAATTAGTGAGTTTGATATGATATATATATAATTTGAAGATATATTTTTGTATTTTATCTATAATTTTTAGTATCATTCCACAATCACCTCAATCTATCTGTTAAAGATTTCAATTGAATGTTCTTGAATATTAATTTGGAATGTTCCAAAAACTTCATATTTGTAACTTTCACAAATAATTTTTTATGTGATGTATTATATTTTTTTAATTTGGAATTAACACATAGTAGTTGAATTATGTAATTTTCAAATTTATGTTCTTTAATTTGATATTAGTGTAATTTTATTGGTTATGTTAATATAATTATGTGTTGCATTGGACATTAAAATATTTGATTGATTTTGGTTATTATAAATATTAAAAGTCGTTGTTATTGTGCTATAGTTTTAAGAGATTTAATATGTTATTGAATTGAAGTATACTATATCTGTTTTTATAATATTTTGAAAATGGTGGTTAATGTGGATAAGTGTTGTTCATAGGTGAAGTAGTTTTTATTATATTACTGTATTGATAATTATTTTGTTATTATAACAACATAGGTGTTATATATGGTAGTTTAATTGTAATCATAGTGATCTATGAATATTTCTATTCTACCAACCATTTCATATAGATATGGAACACAGAAATATTTTATTCCATAATGAAATTATGGTATAATGTAATGTTGCATTCCTTGATGATTTAATGATGTACTGATGGATGATGTGTTGGTTTTTGACTAATGAGGTTTAAATATTATACTTTTTCATTGGAAAATAAAGCCATCATTTTTTAAAAAAACACATCATTGATGTGAAATATGTGTGATGAAGTTGTTTACAACTTCATAATTAAATTTTTTATTTTATTTATTAATCTATAGATTCATTAATATTCTACATCGTGGTTGAAAAAATGATTTTCTAGTTATCGAAAATAAAAAATAATTTTTATAATTTTATTCAATTTTTCTATAAATAATTTAATATTATACTTTAATATTAAAATTGAATATTGGGATAATTTTTTATCAAGATAGTAAAATACAAGGTAGAAATTGGATTCTAAAATAATGAGATTAAAAATTATTGAAAATGAGATGGTGATATGACCCAATTAGAAGTGAGCTGACCTGAACTACACTAAACAGAATCAAACTGAACTGAAATAAAAATATATGAACAAAATTGATCTTAAATAAAATAAAATATAGAGAAATGATAATGAATTAACTGACATGAACAATCCTTAATAAAATCCAAATGGATATGCAATGACCCAATACGAAAAAACCCAAACCCTACTATACTAAACTAATTCGACCAAAAATAATCTAATAATAAATAAACAAAATGTCGTAAAACCAATCCAAATGAAATAGAAGATGGTTAACTAAAAAAAATTTATTTTATACATGAATTTATTTAATAAGTATAAAAATTTTTAAAAAGAGAATTAAACAATAGAAAAAAACATGAATTATAAATATATTTGTGTGGTATTATTAATATTTATTACTCATTGATAAAATTGAATTTAATATCATTGATTAATATTTATCGTATTTTCTTATTTAAATAGTATTTTTTTTCTATTATATTTTGATTTTCATATATAATTGTGTGTCAATTATGGTATGAAATAAATAGAAAAGATATCATTTTCATAAACATATTTTTGATTAAATTTCAATCTCATTTAATTTCAATTACGAAATGATATATGAAAACTTTTTTACATAATGGATTGAATCTAGATGTATGAAACACATCATATATCAAATTATTTTAAAAACATGTTGAAAATATTTTTATTTTTTTCATTTTTACATTCATCAAAAATTGGTCACAGACATTTCCAATATTATAATTTTGATTAAAGTCCTTTTTTAAGCCATAAAGAAGTTTTATAGCATATAACAATATATGTTTTCAAGTAAACTACTTTGTGTGGTATCACAATGTGGAGATAATGAATTATCAAAATTCCTATGATCTAAATGAGATAACTGAATTGGAGAATTTATTTGATGACCGGTTTCTATGTATTCCCCATCATTGTAAGGAAGGGATATTAACCCATGATGACTTTGATATGATCACACATGACGCATCTAATGATAATTATGTTTTTGATAGGATGGAAAAATTGAATGATGATTCATTATTCAAATATTTTGGTATTATGGTAAACTGAATAAGTTTTAAGTTATAATATGATCGTTTCATAGGAAAACAGTGTATGGAATTTCTAATAATTTCATTGATTACATTATTACTTTTTTGAAGGAATTTCATACAAATTATGTAGATAAACACAAAAACCATTATATGGAATAGAATCTAGTTGAGGAATATGGATTAAGAAAATTCATGCTTTCCCAAAATATTGTATCTTATTTTGGGAGAAAAATATTGAATGGAATGATTGTATAAAATGTGGGACATCCTAATGGAAGTTGTAATTTATTGGAACAACATCACATGTTCATCAAAAAGTAATATGAAACATTCCATTGATCCCCACACAGCAAATTTTTTAATTTATAATGAAATGGAAATAAAAATGCGATGGAATGATATCAATACGATGCATAATAATGATGAGTTGGTTTACCCAGTAGATGGATTTTCATGGAAGATATTTGAGGACCGATATAATAATTTCATAGCAGGGGTGTATAGTGTGATTTTTGGTCATTCATGCTATTATTTCAATATATTTTTATAAATTCTTACTTCATCTATCACAAGGGAAATTTTTATACATATTTATAATAGTCATTGCTGGGATATATTGACACCCAATAATGAGACTGACTCAGGTATATTTATTGATCCATAGTAAATTTTATCATTATAATTTAATTTCCTTAAAATATGTATGGATGTAATATCTGTTCTTCTTATTTAATAGCTATATATTCTGATAATCAGTATTGGAGTAAAATAATGTTTGCACTGTGGAACCACCACATGTAGAAGATGGTGGAGTAAAGTGAATTCAAAAAAATTGAAGAAAAAACTATATAGGAATGTAGGAGTTTTTTGGTGATGCTTTCAAAATTCCCCAACATCATTCCCATCTGTCCACTCTCCTAGAGACACCTTCCAAATATAAAACAATAAGTGTTGGTAAAAAATATGGGTAAAGATATTATTTTATTTAATGTTATGTTGTTATTGTATTTATTTGAATTAATATTTTAGCTCTAGAATAATTTTAATTTCCATAATGGTTAGCTGCTGAGGCCATCATAACTTATGGAATTATGTGTTCTCTAGTGAGGCTATAAGCATGCATTGTATGTGGTTCGCGTGCTAGAGTTGGCATAGATTTAGAGACTACACCTGTCATGGATGACTATGACATAGAATATTATTGGGTAATTATTACCCCTTATAAGGTTACGGAGATCAAGATATTAATAAAATTTTAGTATCTAAATGAAAATTAATTTTATTAGAATTAAAAAATAGTTTATAAATATTAATATTTTTAGGAATTTTCATTAAAAAAATTAATGATGCTATGACATACCTCCACAGTTTTGTGCAAACTAAAATGATGGACCATGCGAGGAATTAGTTATGATACTCATTTACATTGATGTAATTAATTTTTTAATTTTTCCTGAAAATATGGGGGTTAATTATATAAAAAATTCCCTTACCAAAAAATAAAATCAATTTGAATATGATATATGGGTAGAACATAAAATATATTGATCACTAAAAGATAAATTTCTTCATATATTTCTCTACTTTGATGTAGAGGTATTAAAATCTCTTAATAGTCTTATCCTCCTCATACGCACCATTGTTTGAACTGGTTCTATGAAAAGAATCACTCTAAAAAGTCTTGATATATAAACTCTCCTCTATTTCATCCATCCATTACTAAATATATATAAGACTTATATAATCAGAAACTATTATTCACTATAATTTCATTCATACCGAACATGATATGTTTTACTAAACTTTTTATTTTATGAGTATTATACCCATAAGAATACATGAAATATTTGATGTTATGAATATTATACCCATAATAATGAATGACATACTATTTCTTAATCTATTGTTTTATTACATTATCACATAACCTCATTTAATCTTATGACTGAATAGAATAATTAAGATCACAAATGATATGAATATATTACTTGGATCAAAAAAAAGATAATACAAATAGAATAAGCTAATGATATGCTTACATACCAAGAGGTTATAATACTCATTATAGTTATTGAATTTATTTTGGATATATTAACTGTAAATCATTGGTATTTTCTCCTTATACTATATGAACTAATTCTATAAATGCATGCTCAATTTATATAATTAATGGTTTATCCATGATCTATATAAAAAACATGATTATAGTCAATCTTCAAATCTAATAGGATAAACTATTAAATTCCATGTTTCTTATACTCTCTTGCATAAATTGGGATTTTTTAAACTCATTATATTTATTTTAATGTTACTTCTTCCACAACATTAGAAATAATATTACCCTAGATAAATAGAATTCCACATTAGAATTATCTTTACACACTCATTCAACATACATATGTGGAGATGCAATACCTATACAATTCAATATATTTTTACTCTTATACCTGAAATGATTAAATGAATCTATGTGTGGCCCCCTTATATCCTTTTAATATATCATTAAAATAAAAAATGATGATGTTTACGGTTCCCCTTGTTCACTTTCAAACCCTGAATATTTGATATCTTCTAATATCAATTTATTCATAACCTCTTTCTTATCCATCCCCATGTTTATCTATATATTTCCTCACTTGTTTTTCGAAAAGTAATATCATTAGTATTTAATTTCCCTATCCTTAATTTCATCTTCTAAATGATTTTAAAAAATAATTATGTGGTATATTTTCTATAATTTTAATATGGTAAATTAAAAAAACCTACAAAGTGATATTCTCGTTATTTATTTATTTCATATTGTTTTCTAAAATGATCACTCTATATAATTTATATAATTTTGATATAGAAATTATATGACATAATTATGAAGAAATCCTTATTTTTTAATTTTTCATAATATTCATGATCTCTTTTAAATATCATGTTATTAACCCCTCCAAAATTATTTAGTTTTCATTAATATCATACATATATAATATCAATCAAATAATATGTTTGATAATATAACTATTCATGAAAATGTTGTAGTGGGAAACTCCTGTTCAATTTTTGGTCACCTTCAAATAGACTCATGAAGTATAATTCATAAAATATTTTTATTGTTGAATGTTTATGGTAATATAAATGTAGATACCATACTCCTATGAAAATATAATTTTAAATTTTTTTCTAAAAAAATAAAAAATAATATGAATGAGAGGTATATTTTTGAAAAACCTGGGATTTCACAACAAGACAGAAATATGAATCATGAAGTTTTCTATAAAACCATTACTCATGAATGGTAATTTCATTCCTTTTAAAATTTTATCCTTAACTATAATGTTACAAACTCAAAAAAATTGTATCACCAATATTCATTATTCCATTGAAAATTTTGTGAACCACAAAAAACACATTACTTTTATTATCAATTATATTACACATACATGGTATTTCATTTCATTTTCCACATTCATCAAAACCGAAATTATAATATGTATTTGAGATGATTCTATACCTTTTCCAAATTTTTGGACCAACCAAAAATGTTATACATCTATTCAAAAAAATTACATATAAATTGTAGTGATTTGGGAAATTTTTATTTTATTCAACACCACCCAAACATCTTTTGCAGCTCTATAAATATGTTATGTATGTAGGTATATATAGGAAAGAGAAAAAATTGAGTCTCAGACTACTCATGAACAGTTTACATGGTCTAGGGATACGTAAATTCTCACTAGATCAACAAAGAACAAAAATCCACATTTCAAAATGAAAGCCACATGTTACATGCGATTATATAAAATTAAAATACACATCTAAGATATACCCTCTCTATATTATTCAATGTTGCCCGAAAACTGAATTTATTTTCATCTAGAACATTTTCCAAAATTCATAAATTAATTCAAACCTTTCAAAATAACTCTTGGACTCTTAATTTGAATCTAAAACACTTCACTATCATATTATCTTTTGAACCACATCAGAAATTACACCTACTAAGTATCTAACTGTAATGCATCCAAATTTACAACAAATTTTGATTACCAAGCCTAACTGTATCATAATAATATACTACTTCTGGATTATATTGAATAAATTTTGATGATTCCCCTTTATTAGTTCTTCTTCTAGATACAATCCAAGTGATATGCATCCATCAAAAGATCCAATGTTTTTTTACTTGTGTATCTAAACCATATTATTCTTCATTCCATTATCTAAGACATTGTGTCTTCTAATACTAAAATCCGAGAAGATGTAAAAAATTCCAACCAACAACTTATTTTCCAATATTCTTTCAACAGTATCACTTATCATTTCTTGATTCAATTGATTGGTAAAAAATACAACACCAAATAGGCATTTGGATCAAATGACATCCACTGTTTCTGTTGTTCCTTTTAATACCACTTGGGTATGGAACATGATTTCTTTAGTATGTTATATATTTTCATAATAATAACACCCAATAAATCAATAGATGTTTTTTGATTGTTGAAAATACAATATTTGGTGCATAGAATTAAAACTCTACCATACTTGAGGTCATCCATTGGTGCAGTGTTCCATAGAGTGGAAAGGTTGTCACACAATTTGATGATAAGGAAAATAATAAATAAATGAAACATAAATGACCAGATCCAAAAAAATCCAAAATGAACTAAACTAAGTAAAACAAATACAAAAAATAGAATCAAATATAATTGAACATAATAATTTTTTTAAAAAAACTAAATAAGGATGACCTCATTGAAATAGATTATTATAGAAAAAAATCAAACAGACAATACATAACCCAATATGATGAAATAAAATTGAACAAAAAAATTCGGACCCAAAATAAATTAGAACATATTGAAAATATTTTAAATAAAACGAACATATTGAAATTAAAAAAATTAGAACCAATTCAAAATATAACATAATAGAACGTAATCAGGTTATAGGTAATGGGGTTGAAATGATCAGAATGAATTCTAATAAAATCAATATAAGATAAACTAAACTAAATCATTTAGAAGAACATAAATCAAAAAAATTAAAATTAACATAATATAATGGAATAGGAAAATGATATATCAGATCAACCAAAATATAATTTAACAAAATTAACAAAACCCAAACAGTATAAAATCTTAATTAACTGAACTAATGTAATGGAAATTAAATCAAATAAACTCAAAATCAAATAAATTTATTATAAATGAACTAAAATATATTTATGTAAATAGATAATAGTGATCCCACTAAATATGAAATAAAATTATTGGAAAATTGATAACCCCACCAAAATAGTACAAACCCTCCCAACAATTTATAAATCCAACTTAAATAAAAGAGTTAAAATTATTTAAATGAAAATGATGTTTAGTGATCTAAATATATATAAAAAATAAAATTATCTAACCCAAAAATTATCCACATCCTTTCATATCTCACTGGTTAATATAAAGTATCTAAATTTTTCTATCCCTATTTTTTTTAAAAATACACTACATTCAAACACATGTTCTACTTATTTTATGATTGAATTTTTTCCCGAATATCAGTTAGAGTAAATTTCATAAAATATGATATATTAATTTCCTTTACCTCATGATATTTTTAAATTTTATCTTGATTTAATTTCCTTCATTTAGAGGTTTATTCCACCTCTAACAACCCTTAATGAACATTATGTGGTCTTATTTCTTCAATATTCTTCCCATTCATAGAACTGATGTTCACAAAAAATTAAATTGAAATAATTTTAAATAGTAATTAATTTTTATCTTGATTCCTCACATTGTATTAATTTAAAATTACATTTTAGAGGTATATTTTAATTATTGAAGGATGTATGGCTCAAAAAAAACTATTTTTCTCATGAATAAATAAAATTGATGGAAGTGTGGTAAATAAATAGATACAACCATAATTTATATATTTTACATTGTTGATTTTAATTTTTAATATATGTTTATTAAATTAATATTAAATATATATTTGTATCATTTTTCTTTAGGGGACCTTGATTATTAATAAACTGAAAACTCCATCCAAATGATTTGTTACATTATGTTTTTGGAGATGATCACTATGGAAGAGTACACTGCCGACCAGGGAAGAGTATTGTCCTGATGTGGTATTGGCCAACCTCATGTTAGGTTACTAGTAACACCAATTTAGAATGAGTAGAACATGATGTAGCACTAGTATAAAAGTTAGAAAATGTTTATATTATTAGATTAACAGACTCAAATAGAAAACAATGAATTTTTGAATCTAATAGATGTATTATGACCATCACATCCACCAGATAATTCCAAATAATTTGATGCATATATGTTGAGGTTGTTTACGTTATATAGTGCACTAGGTAGTATTCCTAGTACTGGTCAAGATGGATATTTTCTAAGAAATTGTAAAGGTGGGGATAACCATGTGGAAGTGGACAAGGATGATGTTTAGAAAGATGGTGGGTGTGATGTTGAGGAAGAGTGTGGAGCCAAGGATTAGGATGAGGATGAGTTCAACGTTGACCATGATGACAGTGATGGTGACAAGGTACATATAAATCCATTAAATTTTTTACAGATTTTTATGACATTTAATTTTTTATGATTTAGTGTGAATAAATATATGTGATATTTTATATTTTTTTATAATTTCTTAATTGCATCATTTCATTTCATCTATTATCACTATTTTTGTATTTGTTTGTTGTTATTTTATGATTATATATTGGTTTATGGAAGGATCTATAAGTTGAAGGTGTTCTATTTTTTTCATTGTAGTGTGAGGATGTCCTGTTTCATTTTCACTAGTCTTAGTGGTGTTCGGTTTATATTGTAGGTGTCCAGTGATTTTATTATTATTTAATGTTGTCATTGTAGGTAATTGTAGGTGAAGTGAGGGGTAGTGGGGTTGTTGAAGAATAGAATGTTGGAAGGTCTCTATTATAAATGTATTAAAACTATTAGTATACCACTATTTGAACAGTTCAAATTAAAACATTGGAAAAATATAATTCTATAGCCATATATAAGTATTTTATTGTGAACCATTTGTATTAGAACTTCCCAGTAGTTATTAAACATTGGAATAGCTCCAGAATAATTCTTCTAATCATTGGAAAATTCCTTTGAAAATGGCTCACAAATTTTTTTTGTTAAATTGTAATCATAAACACCCTATACTAACAGTTTAGTATAAATTGTTGATATTGGGATCTCATGATATCCCACATATAAACAATTTCTAAAACATTTGGGATAGGTTTTCCCAATGGTTGCAGGGGCTATCCTAATAATTTTAAACCCCTGGAATATGTTTTATTTTTCATGTAGTTTTTATTTATTATCAATAAATAAATAGTATACATGTATAAAGTTGGAATTATTCCAAATTTATTTGGTCATATTTTTATGTTATAATTTAATGGAAATGTTATAATGGACATGATTAAATTATATGGTATCACATTTAGTTTAAACCTAATGATGTGTGCTTAGAAATCTATTGAAGAGATCAAACTTATTTAAATGGAAATAGATCATTAATTATTATGTGTCAAATTATTCCCTATAAAAAAATTATCTCAAAATTTAATGGACATTACCATCTAAAATATGAAGGCAATTCTTCTTCTTAATAACATTTAGTTCTAACAATGCTTCATCCATTTTATAATTTTTTCAAAGAACCTTTCCCAGTCGAGTCATATGATTCCTCTATACTTTCTCTCTACTATCAATAATTGTTATGTGATCATTACAATAATATATACCATATTCAAATGATATTTCATCCGAGGTGAGAAAATTAATTGTGTATAACATGTACTTCCATAACAAATATATATGGAAGACATCATGTACTTTTGACATACAAAGTGTACTTTTAAAATGACATGAAATGAATCTAATTATTTCAAGGACTTCAAAGTGTATCATTTACGTGGGTGTTAGTTTCCTTTTCATACATAGACTTATGATACCCTTATATATACACTCTCAAGAATACATGATCTCCCACATAGATTTCTAAATCAATACATCAATTGTGGGCATAAATCCTTTCTTATATTGAGATGCATTGATATAACCTTGAATATTGCTTATTATTATTATTATTGTATATTAAATAGTTATAGAAAAAAAATTAGCTTATTATGATATTAATCCCATGAAGTTAGAGTACAACATCTCTTTCCATATAATGCTTCAAATTTGTCCCTTTGAATACATGAATGGAGAGTACTGCAATAAGAAAAATCTAATAAAGGTAAATACCGATCCCATATACAATTTAAGTCTCAAGAGAATTACTTAAACATGTCTTCCATTTTTTTGAATAGTCATTTTGGATATCCCATTAGTTTGAGGATGGTATTTATTGTTATAATGGATCACATTAAGAATTTCCATCTAAGTAATTTTCCAAAATATTGATTTAAATCAGGGATTATGATCTCAAATGTGAAAAAGTGGTGGACCATGAAGTCTTTGAAATTAATTGTTAAATTGATTTGTGAATAACTCAATAGTTAATTATTTTATTATATCCATGATATGAGAATATTTTATTATGTGATCAAAAATAAACCATATTGCCTCATTCTTCTAGGGAGTATTTTCTAGTTATATGAAAAAGTCCATAGTAATGACATCTCATTTCCACACCCTAATATGAAGAGTTTTTATTACTCCAATAGGATTCTATGTCTTAGAATTCACCTGCTAAAAATCTAAGAATTTGGATATGTAGTGTAAAATTTTCCATTTCATGTAATCTCATAAAATATGTTCCGTCAAATCCCTACAAATCATGTTGCTACCATGGTTTATAGGGTAATTAAAAAAATTAGTATCATCCAACAATACCCATTTTATCTCAGGTATGTGGAACATATAATATCTTTCTAAATTTTAGAACACTGTCTGCACAACTGTTATCTATGAATTTCCAATCATCAGAAACCTTACTTTTATTATAAAATTTTGCATCATCAGATTTTTTACATATAATATTTTAAAATAAAGATGTATTCACAATAATTTTAAAATTTATTGATGTATCACCTTCATTAATAATTCACATATCCATATTTACTAGATAAAAAAATATTGGATCTCTCTAAATCCTCATTAGGCTCATAACTCCATGACCTTTCCTACTCAATACATCTAAAACATTATTTTCTTTCCCTAGGTGGTTGTTTGTAGATAAATAATAATATTTGAGTATCTCAATCCATTAACATTGTCTTATATTTAGATCATAATGTGAATAGATGTATTTATAGCTTTTATGATGAATTATATCTCACATCTTTTACCATAGTGATAATATCTCTATATAATCAAAGAAAAGTTTATAAATGCAAATTCACGATCATGGTTTTGGGAGTTCTATACATAATTCTTTTGTTTACTTGATTCTTATGAATTAAAGTTATCATTTTTCATTGGTAACCAACCGATTTCCATCTTCAATGAATCTCTATATATATAAAACTATTTATTTAATGATGGTTAAGTGAGAATTAGAGTATTTTTCAAACACCCCTTCAGTTCATCAAAACATTCTTCACATTTCTGTTTCCAAATGAAATTAACACATTTTAATATATGATTATTTAACAGGTTATCCAATTGGTAAAAATAATGAATTAATCTATAATAGTAATCCTCAAAACCAATAAATCTATGTAACTCTGTTATGTTTTTTAGTGTAGAACACTCTTTCAATACACTTTTTTTAACATGGACAATTGATATTCCATCATGGGTGAAAATGTGTCAATGAAAAGAATCTTGTTGAATACAGTATTCACATATATTAGTATTCCCATATAAATATTTCCTTCAAAGAATATCAATAATTATCTTTATGTGATTCTAATACATTTTCGAATACACCAATATATCGTCAATGAATACCACAAAAATCATCAAGATATTATTTGAATTCATATTTCATTAGATCTAAAAAATATAAGTGTTAATTTTTCTATAAAAATTGAATTAATGTAAACTTTTAATGTCAAAAATAAATTGGAATGTTGTCTTCATAATTTATTCTTTACATACTGAAAATTATGATACCTAAAATGAGGGCCAATCATTAAAAAAAATTAATCTCTATACAGTTGATTAAATTAGTCATCAATGCAAGGAAGAGTATAATTTTTTTATCACAAGAGTATCAATTTCTTTATAATCAATGAATAACCTAATGTATCAATATATCTTCCTAACTAAGAGAATATGTGATCTTCATGGAGAAACACTGGGGAAAAATATCTTATCACACAACCCCACTAAAGGTTGTTTTATCTCCATTAATTCAACAGTGGGAATTCTATATGGATTCAGTAATTTTGGACATAAATTATGGATTAAATAAATGAAAAACTAAACTTCAAGCTCTATTAGGTTTCCAAGTAATTATTTATAAAACACTTCAATGTATTTAGGAAAAATATGTACATCCTCAATTTGTTTTTTACCATCTTCATCCATAGATTTTGTTTTTTCTTATTCCCCATGAATCTCATTCCAGGGAGCTACCAATGGTTGATATATACATGAGTTGGATGATGAATTATATAATTAAATTATATGGAATTATATATATTCTTCAAGATTCATAAATTCCTACTGCTGGCATTAAATATTTTCTTCTTATGTTGAAATCCATTAAACACAATGGATTATATTGAATATAAACATATGTAGGATAAAAAGGTCATCAATTAAAGATGTTTTTGTGTAATAATGGTGGTATATAGAACAAAAATTTTGTAGTGGGATATCCACTAGGAGTAAAAATTGAAAACATCATTCTTAAAGTGAAATTAAAATATCTAATATTCATGGAATATTTTGAAGATATAAATAAGTGGAATAATCTATAATCAAATCATTAAATAACTAAATTAAAAACAATGATTAATTTACATTACCCAACATTATTGGGTAATTCCAAAACAACTATAGTGATCACATAAGCATAGACATCACCCTTTAGCCTATGTAGTGGGTGATTCCCATGACACGGGGGGAATTCATTTTCATAGTGCCTTATATCCCTATAGTTGAAACACTAAATCATATTATTTTCTTTATTCCATTATAATTATGTTCCCTAAAGAACCTTTTCTCAACAGTTATGAAAAAATCATAATCTTTTCAATCATTTCTAAAGAAGAGTCATTCCATAGTTCTCACAAGTGTGAACTTTTTTCATTCCTTACAACTTTTTTGACTCATTCCATTTTTTTTAAAGCTCACTTGACCTCTTATTCTATTGATTTCCACTGACCATTCTTGATCCAAATTATTCATACTCTATTTTAATGGAACATAAAATTACATCATCATATGTTGGAGATTATTGAGAGACTAGTTCTTTCTGAAGAGTGTTCTTATGACCTTTAATTAAATATTCATTCTCATACACATTGATTCAAATGTAATACATGGAATAATTGTACTTCCATATAAATTTATCCTCATACATTGATAAACATTATTCATCCTTTTTATTTATTATGAATAACATTATCTTCATCTTAGTTCGTTTTTCATTACTGAAATATTTATTAAATAATGTTTCATTTAAATAATTACATTTAATGTGTTCTATTTTCTCTTCATACTTATATTTTTGGATCAGTGGCCCCTTGGGATAAGAATATAAAATATATTACAAGTACAAACTATTCTTCCTCTTTATAACCTAATACCAAAAAATCATCTCATGGGACTTAATCTATTACTCTACTACCACAATATTTGTAGTACCACTAAATGATGGGGGATTATACCACAAGATGCAATCTGATATAGGAGACTTCCAATGTTGAAAAATATGTTGATTCATCCAAAGAAATGTTATTTTTCATAACCCCATTAGTCAAATATAATATATCAATGATATAGTCAGTTCAAATACAAATTCTATTGGATTTATCAGTAGGAAAATCTCTACATTGGCCCTGAGTATTGATACCCTTATTCCATCCATGCTTCCTTTCTGAACAATTACATATACTGAAATAGTTCAAAAAAAAGTTTATTTTTAAAACATGATTTAAAATTATAAATATGGTGTAAGACATTTCATAAATTATAAATTCATGAATTATTAATCATATAATCATAAACATTGTTTCTTTGGGGATATACTTATTTTAAAATCCTTTTATAATGGCTCATAATGAAAATATTAATTCTCCTAATCAGATCCTTATGGATTGTAAAACTTGATCTGTAATATGGAACATTTCCATGTAGTAGTTAATGCATGATTATTGTTCAAAACATATTTTTTAGATTCATATCCCCTTGATATATGTGTTCCATAACAAAACCCACTTATAGTATCCATACATGGATATATCTCAAGGAAAAAAAATTTATATATTCCGCACACAAAAATTATATTGTTCTTATTTAAATAACATAAAATTCTATCGTATGTTAATATTACATAATCTATTCATTACTTGTTTTATATCCCATTGTTTCTACTAAACCGTATCTGACACCAATATTAATGAAACCGACTCCATTAACCCGAATCTGAAGCTGAAAATATTACATTGGCACAAGATACAAGTGTTCACATCAAAAAGGGATGAATATTTTATTTGTATTGAAAAACCAGATACATACGTGACACCTATTTTACAATGGGATTAGAAAATAAAATATAATACCTTAAAATTTTAAATAATCATCACCCTTGAAACTAAATCATATATTTTTCATCCAATCTTGTGGAGAAGAACAAAAATAACGGTTACATAAAATGGATAACAATAGTTATATATAACTATTGATATCATGAATTGTTAATGAATTATAAATATGGAATTTAAAATAACGGAACACAGATTCCAATAAGTCAATAACTTGACTATCATAACTGGATATGGAATAATCAACATGGAATGTAAAATAATAAAAACACATGTTGTTTGATAGAAAATATATGATTAAATTACACCCATATATATTATCAATGCAAACTTATCATGTATAATAAAAAAAATTAATTATAAATTAACTAAATGATAAATTATTTGATTTCATTATATCGATAAACACCATACCTCTAGGTTTAATACCATTCAAATTATAATTTACAACTATGGGTAAAAACCCATCTGATTTTACTAACTGATTTTTCTATAAGGAACTGATGATGCATGTAGGGGGAAACTATAATGACAACCCTAAAATATCAAAATTTCAAAAAACAATCATATATCAAATAATAAATATAATTCATTAATCAATATTCTTGGTCAACAATTATCTATATTAAGAAAAGGATATAAATTTATCACTATTTCCCATGTTAATCAAATATCATTCATATAAAAACTATATATAAGAATCATATAAAATTTAAGAAATAATAATATACATCATAAATTAATATTGATATTTCATAGAAATTTAATTACAAATTAAAATTTATTATATGAAATTTATTAATTCAATATGAAGGAAACAATCATTAAAGAAAGTTATATTAGAAAATAATCCACACCTCTTATCTATCATATGAATTTTGAAAAATTTTAGAACAAAAAATAATAATAAAATCAAAAATCCTGAATAAATATTTATGTATAATAAATAAAATTGTTAGTATACATGCCAAATAAAAGTGAATATGTTCATCGTTACATATATTTATTTTTTAAATGTAAATTGAGAAGAAATCCTATACCTCACACTTTCCTATTATTTAACATGATTTAACTTCATGTATAATTATTTTAAGAATTTAATTAATTTATATCAGAATATAATCATATTTATAATATTTTATATTATCCTGTAAAAAATCATACCACCAGTTGGTTAAAATAATTCAATATTTTCATCATTCTTTGAGATAACTGCATTATTTTCCCATGTATGTTTTGTCATGAACATTATGGTTCTTGTACATTGGATATTAATAAATACTCTCTGAAATTATAATGAATTTAAAAACATAATATTTTTTTATTATATACATTTTTATAACCATTCTTAAATTTTGTTAATGTAAAATGAAGTGCATCAGTTCGTGGTGATGGTAGGTCGTATATATGCATGAGTGGTGATATCATTCACATAACGGGTGAAAGGGTGAAGAATCGATTGATATATTGATTTTATATATATGGTATAATTTAATATTTATATAATATAACAATTAAATTTATCATTTTTTCTAACCATATAACATGTATGTTAACAATGAATCACATCGCTTCGCGAGGTAGAAGTCTTCTGTACATAAGAGTGTTATTTCAGTATTTCAAACAGAATTTAATGTAATTAGTTATATGTGATATTATGATTCCAAATGTATAATTGTATAATAAATTTTTCTTGTAAATATTAAAACCATAATTATATCCAATTATGATAGGGTTTAATAGAAAATGAGTTAAAACGTATTGCAAATCCATAGTTTATCGTACACCCAATCGGTGATTTCATTTCCCATTTGATGGAAGGGGAGACGGATAGAAGTTATTAAATTAACATAATAACATCTATTTTTATGTAAGAATGTTTTTTATAAAATTATCTTTATTTTATATTATATTAATGAGGATTAAGTAGAAATAAAATAAAAATGCTCTTTTAAAAACATTACCTCTTCATCAAAAAACTCTTTTGTATTGAAATAAAAATATTCATAGGATGGATTTAGGATAAAAAAATAGATATAGTATGTTGGTATGGAAGTAAATAAGTAATGTGGTAGGTATTTCGTGAAAAGATGGATTTTTATGTGTGAAGAGTGGAGGAGCTTGTGTTGTCTTCTATATGTTTGGGAGTGTACAGACATGGAATTTTAAGAAATAATCAATTGTACTAACATCAATCAAATTAAAAAAAGATCAAAAAGTTTTATTCCATAAAAATATTGTTTATGAAATCAATTATTTCTATAATATTTGGTTTTGAAATGTTTAACGATTTTTTGTCCTTTATATTATTTGTTTAACTGCTGGTAAATCCATTTTTACCTTAATTGTCATTTTAAATTTTTACAGTTTTCAATATTCATTATTGTAAAAAAAAATTGTTCAAATTATATGATAATATAAATTATTATTATTTTAAATATATATACCACTTTTCAACATTCAGTTCAATGTTGACGTAGAATAATATAAAAAAATTTAACCAAAAACGGAATGAAAAAATAGGCGTTGAGAGAGAGATTTTTCAAATGTATAATTTTTTTTAATAATAAAATTCAATATGAAATTGAGTACACTTACCTAAATATTATTTATTATAATGGAATTTTACTAATGATAAATTAAATAAAAATTCTTTAAAAAATTAACTATTTTAAAAGAAAATCAAGTTATTAATAAAAATATTTTTCTCACTAATCATTTTAAAATGAAACATTTTAGAAAAATAAAAAAATAATCGACCTAAGATAATTTTGATATAATTATTTATAAAGATAATTTAATTTGATGAAATAAATTTTTTAGAGGTTTCAAAAATTATTTTTATCCTATTTATAGAAGAAAAAATGAAACCTTTTTCTTTTAAATAAACACCTTTTTTCATATCACATTCTCTTTATATGATATGATTCTTATTTTTATTTTTATTTTGTATATAACCAATGAATATATGTAAAATAATTGTTTTATTGATTTATATAGTTTAGTTCTTGACGACCAATTTATTTTCTAGGATATATGTGTCATGTTTTAATAACAGGATATCACATTTTGTTTAAACCTAGTGTTGCATGCATAACAAGTTATCAATGAAATTGAAATTTTTTAAAAGAAAATAAATCATAAAGACTTGATGTGTCAAATTATTCCCTCCTTTAAAAAATATCATGTAAAATTTCCTCAATATTAGATTCTAAACAAATAATGGAAGTTCTTATTCAAAATATCCTATCGTTCCCAAAATGGTTCTACAATTTTATGATTTCTTCAAAGCACTGATACTAATAATATCGTTTGATTAATAAATACTTTCAAACTAATATCAATAATTTATATTGTATCTTTTATTTTTGATAAATTATGTTCCAATTTTATTTCACTATATTTAATCACATCCACTGAGAGTTCCATGTTCTTCATTAAAATATTATATAGAACACATCTTGTACTTTTGAGAGACATGGATGAATTACCAAATGGCCAGAAATTACTCCAATAATTTCATGTATTTCAAATGGGTTGATGTGTCTTGGGCTCAATTTACCTTTAATATTGAACAACCTGAATCATTTCCATGGTGATACAATCAATAAAAACATGATCCCCCTCTTTGAATTCAAAATCCTTCCCCTTATTTTCTGTATAACTATTTTTCTTACTTTGATGTGATTTAGAATTATCTAGAATTTTACATCCTTTTTTGTTTTCTCTTAATAATGTTATAGTTTTTTATGTTTTCTTTTCACCAAATTTAGACCATATTATTGGTGTAAGAAATATCTTTCTATTTTATGTTTCATATATCCCTATTAAAATACCAGAATTGTAACATCCCAGTAACATAAAGAATATCACATTTTCCTATTAATTAAAATTTTTGAATTAAATATTAAATTTATTTTAAATGGGATGTTATATTCAAAGGAATACTTTGACATGCAACAACATGTTTTTCTGATTTCGTATGTTGCACACAATGGTGAGTCATGCTCAAAAATTATAATATATTAACATTTTAAATGGTAATTAATGAATAGAAGTTGTAATGGTGGGAATGAACAGAACTAACAAAAATATGCTGATAAATGTTTGTTAAATGTTTTTATATTTATCCAATAAAAGATAGTGGCTTAAAATGTGAATGAATCTTATTTTAATCATAAATACTCTAATATTCTTTAAAATATCGATTAAACGCATTTTAATGGAGAACCATCATTAAAACTAGTTTTGGTCACTTTTATATGTTATAATTGAAAAAATAAATTTTTCCTTAGAATCAGGATGTCAAAATTTTCTTTGGGTAAATTTTTGGTATGTTTCAAATAATGTTCTTTTTTTAAGGAATTGTGGAAAATATATCCTTTTAATCCAAAACTTCCTTTTAATAAAATTTATTTATTCGTATATAGTATCTTATTAGATTTTTTAAAGTGTAATTAGATTATTTTTTACCATTTAATCAAATTTTGGGCATTTGAAGTAATTTCATATTTATATTGGACAAAAACAAGTGTCAATCTTTTGATAGTTATTATTTCATAAATACACGCCTTTTGTTTTGACAACATGATTTAATTTTAAATTCATTAATATGAAATCTATGTTTTTAATTTGGAAAAATAGAAATCATTTTTGAATTCGGAATATCAAATATTTCTTCGGCTAAATTGTTGGTATTTTTCTAAAAACCTTCTGTTTTTTATGAATATTGAAAACACAGAGTAGTAGATAAAAAACTGACTTTTTCATTTTAATGGAATTTTACTACTTCTATGAATTTAATTTCTAAGATATTACATACATGGTTGTAATCATTAAGTAAAATTTTGTTCAATAATATGAAAACACTTTTTTTTAATAGTAATTTTTAGATTTTTTTAACTTTACTTAAAGGATCATAGAGTAATTTAAGTTAAAAATAATGTTATAATAATATAAAATTACATTAACACTTTTCTTAAATTTATTGGATGACTAATGGTCTAACATGAAAATTTTTGGGTATACTTTTGGCTTTTTAAATCCATTTGGGTAAGATAATGAAATTAATAGCATTTTATTTAAATTAAAGATAAAAATTTCACAATCGTGTATTATTTTTCTAATATAGTTTTAATGGGGTGATATATAGTTGATATATTTTACTATAACTTTACATTATATATATATAAATATTGACTATATCATGGTATTTTATTTATAATTTTTTGACATCAAAAAAATAAAATTAGTTATTACACAATAATGATGCACTATTTACCTTATTAATGAGTAATTTAAATAAATAAGATTATAAAAATTAATAAAATATTGAAAACATGTCCGAATTTTATTGTATGAATTTACTTTGAACAAGAGTCATCGTATCTATGAGTTTAATAATTTTTTGACATTTATATACCGAAAATAATTATATAATAAAATAATATTTTCAAACTTTCCTAATGAGTCCCTCCTCCCACTTATTAAAATTACTCATATCAAACCAACTACTCACACCTCTAACGCCTCTTTTCTCATCCAAGATCTACCTAAATATTCTTTCAGGATCCCTATATTCCACCTAGAAGCCTTATCTTAGGGAGAAGGCACTTCTAGAAATTTATTTGGTTCAAAACAAAGGGAGTTACCCGATTTAAAGGTAACATCTTCTCTTATGTAATTTTAATTTATCATACTTATCCAACCCCCTGAACACATATTATTAATTTATATTATAACAAAACCAATATCCTCTATATACTATTTTTTTTGTTTTGAAAATTATTAGAAATACACAAACACACACCTCCGTCTAATGGGTATAGAACATACTATTTATGTGGACGGCGAACTACTACCTCACGAAATGATGATTGTTCAATATTCTTATACAAAATATTATGGTGGAAATTATGATGACATAGTATTTAAATGTGATATAAATTATATTTATATTTTCTATATACTTCTAAATATTTCATTTATAGGATTCTTTGTTGTTTCCATAATGGGTAAACACAATAATTTCATTTGAGGAGTACGGACTACCACCCCCTCAATGTGATATGAATCGTACATTCAATACGTGGTATGTGAAAAAGGATTGGGATTATGAAATTATATATGATATTATACTACAATTATAATATACATATTTATCATTAGGTTTAAATTCCATTAAATTCAAAATAGAAATGAATGTAGCGTTCTTGCGTACATACAGCTTACCATCTCCATGAATTATGCATTTCATTTCTTATCAACAAATGTTATGTAACATTATATGTACATATAAAAACCTGAAATATATGATATATATGATATCTAAATCATGAATATAATTATATAGATAATGGACTATTGACAACATGAACAATATTAGCTATAAATAGTTTATTTTTGACTCAAGTACCAAATATCGACAAAACCACCACCATTAACATAAATTATTGAATAAATATTATAACATGGAAATAAGTGATATAAAAGAAATAATAAAAATTACATTTTTTTATTCGATTATAAAGTAATATTAGATTATTATTCAGAAGATTGAAGAATGAATGGGTCATGTCAGACATGAGGTAAAGGGTTTATTATCTCACTTTTATTTCCGTGAGATTTCCATTGTTTGCCACTTATTTATTTCATTTGATGTATTGTGTACTGAAATTTTATATACATTATCATTATTATCTTTATGTTAATGGTATTATATGATAAATTTTTTGTTTATTAACTTTAGGTCATACGACTCGATTGATTACAATGTGGCAAGGGGTTTTCATCTCACTTTTTATTCCCATGAGATTCATTCTATATTTTCCACTATTTCATTTTGTGTGGTGTTTTTACATCCCTTGATAGTATTATTTGGGTAATATAGTTTAATTTATGGTTATTTACTTCTTCATTTTATAATACTTCACTAATGGGGTGTATGTTTTGTAAGTAACCAAATCGGTAAGGGAACCCTTCAGCGTACTCTTTTAGTCAATGACTTCTTTTAAGTCATGTATTTTAATTTAATTTTTCTTATGATGGGATATGTTCTAATTTATCCTTATTGCTGTAAATTTTCCATCATTGTGATGAGATACCCTTTTCTCTCTCATAAACTCATTTTCTGAATTATTAAAATGACACCGTTAGGCTATCAAGTTGTTGTTAGAGAACTTCTTACCCTAATTTCAGTTATTTGTGATAAAATTATACTTTTTGATTATGTTGTGCTATGAATATTTTTGAATAACATCTGATTTTTATACACATAATATCCCCTTATATTGGGTGTATTATTATTCATCACATATAATTATGTCATTTATTTGTTCCTAATCTTTGGATATGATCTTTTAAAGGGGATTTTTCTCAACATTCATTCCGTTGATACTTATTTAATGTGATACACACATTCACATTTATATGGTTTATGTACTACCCTTTGACTTAATATATCATGAATTCCTTTATTTTCTTGATGTTATAATGTTTTAATTAATGTTATTCCCCTATAATTTGTATTGAAGCGTCTCTCATTTGGTTAAGAACTCTTTAACCAAAATATCGTTTAAAATGTTTTAATGATTAATTTGTATTAATATGTCTCATTAATGTCCATGTTTTAAAAATGGTTTTAAGGATTTATTTATATGGACATCAATGTTTTGAAATTAATTTTTTTTCTCAAATAATTCAATGTGGTATGGGACACTTTGAATCAAAAAATATATTTATAAAATGTTTTAAATGGTTTTGAAAATGGTTTCATAAAGAACTAATTATGTCAATATCGTGAAATGATCTATTGTGATTATAATATGGAAATGTTATCTTTCATTTATTATTTTTTTCTGTGTTATGATTATGTTAGATTCATTGGTCACTGTTTATGTATATAGGTGGTTACGTGGAAAACCTAGGGTGGTTGAGCCCTAGATCGACCTCCAATGCATTGGGTAACATGATAGAGGTAAACATTAATGTCTATCCTAAGAGATTTATGGAATATACCATGATGGGTATTCCCAATGTAACTCCCTACATAGCTGCAAAATCTAGAACATATGTATGTTATAGATGCCACATGTTAAATTTATTATTTTTTATTTCTGTGTGTTATTCAAAAATCATAGTATTTTATAAGGTATGTTATGATTGAAAAGTATTGTTCATTGATTTGTATTTATTGATGGATTGATGTTTTATTTCCATATTTTATGACCCTTGCTAGGATTTTTATGCTAATACCAATTTTTTAAATGTTTTTCACATGACTTAAATATGAATAGGGTGATTAATGGGATCAAGGAAAAGTCATGACGTCGAAAACTTGGAACTAGACAAGTTTCTATTTTAAAGATTATTTTATTTTAGAAAAAATTGGAATTGAGCAGAAGTGACTACTTTGTAATTTTTGAGATGTAATATTTGGGCCCCTATTCTCTAAAGCTATAAAAGTTAAAATATCCTCAATGTGAATTATTTATTTAACTAACGATTATTAATGTTTTTTTCCTAGTCTTTAGAGTAAGTATCTGAGTTCGGTTTAGGAAACATTAGAGTTTTGGGTGTTATTTTAGCATAAGTGACATAACCAAAATGGTTAGCATATTAGAAAGAGTCAAACTTATTTTAGAGGTGATAAATGGTTATTACATTTTATGGTGAAAATTGATTGGTATTACATAACCTATGAAGATAAAATATGTTATGGTTACTTTTGAATAATTTGTCTCTTTTTGGGAATATTATGAAATAATATAGTTATTGAAAAAGGACAACACACAGACCATGTGACTACACATCATGTTGGACAAAGCTTCGGGAATCGAAACCACAACCAATGTGCGATTCAGATTTATCGCCAACCAATAGACTACATGATGTCCCTGGTTAGTACGACTAATTAATTTTCATTAAATGATTTTATTGATTAGGAATAAATTTATTTGGGATCTTATGTTTTATGAAATGGCCATCCGTAGTATAGGATAATTATTTGGTGATTAAGCAATAAAGGTTATTTTGGAAGAAATTCTCTCTTTTGGGAACACTATATGCCTATGGAAAATAGAAATCAATGGGATTTAATTTGGGAGGTAATAGTTGAAATGTTATTTTGGAAGAATCTATGTTTTTATTGTGGATATAAGTATATTTGGGTTATTTATGGAAATTATTAACCTATCCTAGATAATATATGATTAGGTTAATTACACTTCAGTATGAGACTTTAATAGTAGCCGATGTTTTTGGAGAGAAATGATATGATTTATTATGGGAGACTTTGTGATTAATTCATTTAGTGTTTTGGGTTTCAATATTAGTTTGGATTATTTTATAAAAATTTAAGGAAAATTGAATATTGAATTGAATTTCATGAACATTAGGTACTTTTTGTTGGATTTTGGTGATTATGTGTAGTATTTATTTTTATAAAGGATTATCCATTTAGGGATTATCTGATGGCGTTCAAACTAAATATGTTTTTGGATAATGTATAATGAGGGGGGGAATATATGGTTCATATTTTTTGGATCATGTTATTCTCTAGAAGTTGATTTTAGCGCTTTGGATGTGTCCATGTCAACTTGAATACTCATCATTTGGAGAAAAGATGAGTTTGTGGTAGAAATATTGAAAATGATGAAAGTATGCATGATAAGTAAGTATGTTTCATTATGTTCTTAGTCAAGATTATAAGAATAATTCATCAACTGTATGAAAAAGAATATAAAACAAAAACATTGGTAGTTTACTTTTCCTATTGGGAAAGAAATGACTGTTTAACCCATCACAAATTCGTGGTTTTCTTATTATTAACTTTCCCTTAATCATGTTTTCTATCACATTGCATCAAAACATTACAAATAGATTCTCCTCCATATTCATGTTTTCATGGTATCCTTGTATGGTTTATCTCGGGTAACCTTTTTAATTCTCATTAATTATTTTAAATTTATAGTTATATTTACTCTTTTTCCAATGTGGGACTTTTAATGATGTTTCCATGCCCAATTTTAAAATCACAGGGTCAAAATTACCAAAAGTGTGGAAGGATGTAACATCACGGGAAAATAAGGATTATAACATTTTCATAGTTGTTAATATTTTTGAATTAAATATTAGTTTTATTTTAAATTTGATTTTATATTCAAGGGAATACTCGGAACACAACAATGGGTTTCTTTGAAGACTTATGTTTCACACAATGTTGAGTCATTCTAAAAAATAATAATATATTATTATTTTAAATGGTATTTAATGCATAGCCATTTTAATGACCGGAATGAATGGAAATAACATCAATATCATTATACATGTTTGATACATGTTTTTATAGTTATCCAATAAATGATTGAGGTTTAAAATTTGAATAAATCCAATATTAAACATAACTACTCAAATATTCGTTAAAAGGTTAATTTACCGCCTTTTGGTAGAAAACCCTATTTAAATATATTATTGGTCACTTTTACATGTTATATTATAAAAATTAAAATTATTCAATAGAATTGGGAAATCAAAATTTACTTTGGGTAAATTTTTGGTAATTTTCTGATAAAGTTCATTTTTCTAATGAATAGTGAAAATAACTGCATTTTAATTCAAAACTGGCTTTTAATCTAATTTATTTATATCGATAGATTATATTTTTAAATGGTTTTAAATTTTTATTAGATTATATTTATATCATTTAATCCAATGTTGGTCATTTTATGTAATTTTACTTTGAAATTGGAAAAAACAAGGGTCTATCTTTTGATAGTTATTAATTTTTAAAAACACATTGTATGTTTAGAAAATGGAAATTAATTTTAAATTAATTAATTTAAATTCTATGTTTTTAATTTTACAATATATTGATCATTTTTTAATTCAGAATATCAAATATATATTTGGCTCAATTTTTGGTATTTTTATGAAATTTTTCAGTTTTTTATGAATACTGAAATCACTCAGTAGTAGTTAAAAAATGACTTTTTCATTTAAAGGGAATTGTACAAATTCAGTGAACTTAATATTGAAAATATGGAATACAAAATTATTTTCTGTATGTAAAAGGGGGTTCAATAAGATGAAAATAATTTTTGGTGAATAGTAACATTTGCCTTTTTTTCCACGGTTAAAGGGAAATAGGGTAATTCAAGTTAGAAATAAAATTATAATAATATAGAATTACCTCAACACTTGTATTAACCAAATTTGATGAGTAATGTCTGCCCAAGACTATATGTTGGTATGAATTTTTTCTTTTTAAATACATTTAGCTCAGATAATAAAATTATTAAATTTTTATTTAAAGTAAAAATAAAAATATCATAAATATGTTTTGTTTTTCTAAAGAAATTTAAAATAGGATTATATAATTGATATATTTGACTATAAATATTAATTATAATTATAAAATGATTTCTGACATCATGGTATTTAATTTATAATTTTTAGACATTAAATAAATAATCATAATAATGATGCAGTGATTACCTCAATAATCAATGTTTTAAATAAAAAAAATTATATAAATTAAAAAAATAACCAAAACAATTCCAATTATTATTGGTTGATTTTATTTAAAAAAAATATGTATCTTATATTCTAATTTAATATTTTTAGGACTTTATAAACCTAAAATCATAATATAAAAAACTAATATTTTCAAACATACCTAAACTGCCCCTCCTCCCCCTAATAAAAAGCCCTCAGATTTAACCCATTACTCACACCTCTCAAGCCACATGGCTCATCAATAAACATCTCATATAATCTCTTAATAACCATATATTACACCTAGATGCCTTACCTTAGGTAGAAATAACTTCAATAGATCCTTTTGCTTCAAACCAAATGAAGTTACCCGATTTAAAGGTAACTTCTTCTCTTAAGTTATTTTCTTTTATTTTAATTATCCTACACCCTAAACTCTTTTTATTCCATAATTTTATAAAAAAACAATTATCCTCAATATAATTGGTTTTTTATGATATGTATTTTAACCACAAATACACACACCACCGTCTCATTGGTAAATAACATATTGTTTCTCTGGACGGTGAACTACTGCCTCATGAAACGATGATTGATCAATCTTCTCTTACCACCTATTATATTGGAAATTATTATGGAATTGTATTTATCTGTGATACATAATATATTTATATTTTCTATATACTACTGTATTTTTCATTTATAGAATACCTTTATGGTTTCCATAGTGGGTAAACACGATAATTTCATTTTAGAAAGTGCGGACTACGTCCACCTTGATGTGATCTGACTTGTTCATGTTGTAAGTGGAACATACAAAGGATCTAGTTAATGAAATTGTATGTGATATTATACTGGAACTATATTATACCTATTTATCATTTAATTTTCATTCCATTAAATATGAAATATAAATGAAAGTAGCGTTCATGCGTACGAATGAATTACCATCTCCATGAACTGTGCATTTCATTTCTTATCCTCTAATGTTATGTAATATTATAAATAAAAATATATAATGGATATATATGAAATATATGATATCTAAATAATGAATATAATTCTTGATATAATTGACATTTGACCACATTAACAACTTGTAATTATAAGAAGTTCATTTTTGACTCAAGTAACAAATATATACAAAATGACAATTATTAACTTAAATGATTGCATAATGATTATAACAAGGAAATAAGTGATATAAATGAATTAATAAAAATTAAAAATATTTTTAGAAAATTATATATTATCTTTAGTTTATTATTCAGGAGATTGAAAAATGAACGGGTCAAGTTGGACACGAGGTAACGGGTTTATTATCCCACTTTTATTTCAGTGAGATTTCCATTTTTCACAACCTTTTTATTGCACGTGGTGTATTTTTTTACTTCTATTTGATATATATTATCAGGATTATCTTTATATTCATTGAAATTTGTGATTAATTTGGTAATTAATAACATTTTTCATACATCACGAATGATTACAATGTGGTAAGGGTTTTTTATCTAACATTTATTCCCGTGAGATTAATGATATATTTTCCACTAATATTTTTTGGTGTTGTGTATGTACTTACCATGATTATATAAATTGTGTAATATACTTTAATTTATGGGTATATACATCTTATCGTATGATCCTTCATTCAGGTGGTGTATGTTTCATAAGATATCAAATCGGTAAGGGAACCTTTCACCGTACTGTTTTAGTCAAAAACATAATTAATGTCATGTCTTTTAATTTTCTTTTTATTATGATGGGATATGTTCACCAATATCATTATTGATGTAAATTTTATTTCTAGTTGGTTAGGGACCTTATTTTCACTCATTAACTCATTTTTGGAATTCTAATGTGACGTCCTTTGGCTCTCAAGTTTATGTAAGAGAACTTCATTACTCAATTTCCACGTATTGGGTTAAACAATGACTTTTTGATTTTGTCATGCTATGAATATTGGTGAATTACCTATGATTGTTTTACACATAATTTACCCTTATATTGGAGGTATTATTATTCCTCACAAATTTTGATTTCATCGATTTTTTCATAATCTAAGGATATGAACTTTTCAATGGACTTTGTCCCAATTTACATTCTATTGAGACTTATTTGTTGTTATACACCAATTCACATTTATTTGGACTATATAATTCTCATTGACATATTATATCATTAATCCCTTTATTTTCATGATATTATAAAGTTTTGATTAATGTTATTCCTCAATTATTCGTATTCAAGCGTCTCTCATTTTATTTTGGACTCTTTATCTAAATTATCATTTTAAATGTTTTAAAGATTTATTCTTATAAATATTTCACATTAATGAACATGTTTTAAAAATGGGTTTATGGATTTATTTATATTGACATGAATGCTTTGAAATTAAAATTTCCTTAAAATTCGTGAAAATGGTATAAGAAACACTGATTAAAAAAATAACAATATTAAATGTTTTAAATGGTTTTGAGAAGGGTGTGATAAAGTATTGATTCTATCAATATCTTGAAATGATATATTGTGATTGTAATATGGAAAATATATCTTTAATTTATGTTTGTTTTATGTGTTATTATTTTGTAATGGTTCTTGGGAATTGTTTACGTATATGGGTAGTTCCGTGATAAACCTTGGGCAGGTGAACCTGAGATAGCACTCCAATGCATTGGGAAACCTTATAAAGGTAAACATCAATGTTTCTCCTAAGAGATTTAAAGAATATACTTTGATCGGTATTCTAAATGTAACTCCTTATGTTTCTATGAAAGCTACAATGTATGTATGTTATGGATGCCTCAAGTTACCATTATGATTTATGGTTTTGGTTTTTTATTCATAAATCTTATATTTTATAAGGTATGTTTTGATAGAAAAGAATATTTTCATTTTTTTGTATTTATTGAGGTGCTAATGTTTTCTTTATTTATTTCATAATCATTACTGAGCATTTTATGCTCATGCAATGTTTTGAAATGTTTTTCATAGGACTTAAATATTAATACGGTCAAGGATAAGACCAAGGAAATGTATGCAATTTAAAACCTGGAACTCGACAAGTTTCCTTTTTAAGAGTTTTTATTTTATTAAAAAAATGGAAACTGGGATGAAGTTTCTACTTTTTAATTTTGGAGATATAATAGTTATGGCATAATTCTCAAAATATCTAAACCTGAAAATATCCTTAATGTGAATTATTCACCTAATTCAGGATTATATAATGTTAAAGGTCGGGTCAATATATGAACGGAAACTATTGGTGAAGTAAAACAAACCTAACGGTAAATATAGATCCCATACACCTTTAATATCATGTAAGAATGGCATCAACATGTCCTCCATTATTTTAATAGTTTTTCCATACTGCCCATCAGTTCGAGGAAGGTACAGAGTTATCGAATTAATCTCAGTATCCTGATCCTTTGAATGAGTATTCCATAATTTCAATATAAAATAGGGAGCAATATCAGACATGATCAAAATAGGTGTGTTCGGAAGTCCTAAAAATTTAAAAAATGAAGATACTTAGGATATGATCAAGAAACAAATCTTCAATTACATTGATGAAATATGAATATTTTGTTAGGTAATCAAAAATATTCCATATTGAATCATTCTTCCTCTAATTATTTTGTAGTACATTGAAAATTCACATATAAATTTCATCTCATACCAACATAGGATTATGAATAAGTTTCATGAATCCCCTAGTATGTATTCAACATCATGTTATCCCATAATAAATTTTCACTTTAATCCATAAAAATATTGGTGTTACCATGGTTTATAGAGATATTTAATCTATGAGAATCATCAAATAGTTATATTTCTCATCACAAGTTTTGATGGAACACATATCTTATATTCAAATATCAGAAAATAATCTTCATAAATGATGCCTACAAATTTCCCCTCATTCAATGAATTAATATTCTTCTTATTGTTCCCATAATTATATTTTTAACATTTTACCTATCATAATATTTATTTTTTTATAATAATTTGAAAATGGAGTGAGATATCTCCTTCTTTAATAATAATCATATCCATCATTATGAGATATATGAAAATTAGATCCCTAGAAATCCAATTTTGGATTAAAACTCCATGACATTTTATACTCATTTTAACTTTTTCTGTATCCACTTTCCTTAGGTGGTTGTGTATCGAGAAGCTATAGTCATTTGGTAGATCAAACCATTTTTTTCTCTCATATATAAATCTTTAAGTGAATAGATTTATTTTAGGATTCAATTATTCTTTACACCATTGAAATGAGAAGTATTAATTTTTTAAAGGAATAAATATTTGAATATGGATATTATTTTCCACAAAAAGTAAAAAATGAAAAGAAGATGCATGAGACCAATGGATCACATGATCCCTTGGGGGGACTCGTGATCATTTTACCATCATAAGAACATGTTTAGATGCTACACATATTTCATAAACTGTGGTGGATACTAGGGATCCCCATTCAATAATCACTCCTAATCAGTGTAAGGAACATCAAATTTCCTGTAGACATGATGTGGCAAATTATGGAGATCCCCTAGGCCATAAAGTTTCTTTATAACGGGAACCAAATAGTCCATTTGAAAAATCTTCTGAAAATATGGTGAAAAATATCCAGTGTGTGGGGAGAACTAGAAGGCATAATGACCATGTGAAGCATTACGAAATGGAAGGTTATTTATCCTTAAAAACATCAATAAAATCTCACTAAACCCTTAACATTTGTATATTTTAAATATTTGAAATAAAACAGTTGGCAGTAGAGCTACTCACTATCATAAATATCATGTGATGTGCCCCAAACAGTCCACAAGACCCCATGTATCCCTAATGAAAAACCTGACACATCTTGCAAAATCCCATTATCAGGTCATCCTCATCACACGGATAGCCTTTGGAATGTACAAAAAACCATGTGCATCCCTTTTGGATCCCTTGGGGAAAATAGATGAATTTTACAATAAATTCATGCAAACCCTCATAAGGACTCTTTTGGTAATGAGACATGTTATCAAAAAATAATGAAATTGTAATTGACATTTCACTTGTAATCATGTATGAACTCAAAACCATTGTAATATAGAACAATCTAAATAAAATAGGGTGTATTCATAAGCCTCTCATAGTCATAAAATGATTTCACTATGCTAAAGAAGGGTGAATCATAATCACATTAGACTATTGGAAAAGATGTCATGATTTTATGAGGACTCCTGAACAGACCACCCTGGCCTCATGGAATCTCTGAGAAAGACATCAAGAATCTGATGAAGACCATTAAACTATATTATTTATCTTATGAAGGACCAAAAACATGTTAATATGAAAATATGCAAGTCCCTTGACAAGAATGAATGATCAAAAAATGTACCCATTAATTGGAAATAATACAATAATGGGTGTGTTCATGAGAGGGAATCATTGTTGCTGAAAATTCATAATATTCCCTTAGAGTGATCCACAATAAAGGCTCATGAATACTCATGGTGATATACCACTTCCTCGACTCCATGATAGATCATCGACAAATACACCAAAAAAATCTATAATCATACAGGGTTGAGATTCTGGTAAATTCACCACCCTATTTTGAAAAAAGGAAGTATACCTTTCATGACCATGATGAATAACTCTGTGAATTTTGTAGAATCAACCAAGTAGAATAATTATTGTGGCTAATATTTTGATCAAAAAGTCTTATTTCGAGTAATATATGGTTGAACTTCATGTGGGATCATGTGTTGTGAATGATCATTTATAGATAACATGAAGGACTTCTGGAAGGACTCATGAAGAACATCCTACAAGTCAAATTCATCATACAAGAAAAAAATAAACTTATAGTGAATAAATCAAAGGCATTCACAATATAAAGGCTACAAAAATGACTAAAGGTGAAAATTTTAATCCAGAAGGACATGATCTCTCATCCTCATGCACATCGTGTGTGATTTCTAAAACAAATGAAAACAACAATGAATGGAACTTGGATCTAGAGACACTCCTTCAGTAAAACACCAAGGTATTGGGAATTCTATCAAAAATGTATGGGCAAGTCACATGATTCTCTCATGGAATGCCACATTACTATCGTAAATACTTCTAGAACCATCACCTATGCCTCAAGACGTCCTTTAGATAAAACACCTAGCTCCTATAATGAAAAATGATCATGTCAGTTATGAATCATTAATGAATCTGAACATGTAAACTAAGACCTCACGATACCCTCTAGGAAAGTCCGTTGATACTCGCGACACCCTCTGGACATGTTGACCAGGACTTGCAATTCCCACAAGGGATGTTAGTCAAGTCATGTGGCACCCTCTGTGAATTGTCATATTTCAATCATGACACATTCAATACGTTTCAATCCTAATATTGAGAAAGAATCTAGGGAATTTCCCACGATTCATATGCAACCCTCTATCCATGTAACACCCCGAGCTTCCACGATACGATTCTCATTCAAAAATGCAATAGCTTGCATTGTACGCAACTTCGAGTTCTAAAACACCGCGACTAATCAAAGTAGCCGTTATAAATAGTAATAACCACTTTTTAAAATTATAGAAATTTTATATTTCAAAATGGACTTCATTTTTGGATTCGGAATATCGAAATTAGCCTATGTTGAATTTTTGGTATTTTTCTGAGAACTTCTAATTTTTTATGAATAGTGAAAAATACTTAAAAACAACTTTTTTAATCAAAATAATTTATAGTGATAAGTTATACTATTTAGTGTTTTTAAAGTATAATTAGAATATATTTTTACCATTTTATCCAATGGTGGTCATTAGAATTATTTTGACATTGAAATTGGACATAAACAATTGCCAATCTTTTGGTATAAATTGTTTCTTAAAAACACGCTATTTGTTGTGACAGCGGGAATTAATTATAAAATTAATTAATGAAACATATATGTTTGGAATTTTGTAAAATAGACATCATTTTTGAAATCGGAATATCAATTATAGCTTAGGGTGAAATTTTGGCCTTATTTTGAAAAACTTCAATTTTTGATGAATAGTGAAACCACTAAGTGGTTGTTAAAAACTGATTTTTCGTTAAAATAAAATATTACCACTTATGTGATTTGATTTTCAAAAATCCAACATACATGGTTGTCATTAAGAAGTAAAATGTGGTTCAATGATATTAAAATAATTTTTTGGTGAATAGTAACTTTTAAGTTCTTAATCGCGATTAGAGGTAATTAGTGTAGTTTAAGGTAAAAATAATGTTTTAATAATATAAGATGAGCTTGACACTTGTCCTACTCCTATTGGATGAGTCATGGCCTACCAAGACAACCCATGGGTCAACTTGGGGACCCCATGGAGCCACTTTGGTTGGAAAATGACATTAATATATATTTATTTAATGTTAAAATTAAATTGACACAAACATGAGTTGTTTTACTAAAATAGTTTTTAAGTGGGGTTACACAAGTCCAAATTTTGACTATAAATATTCATTAGAAATCTAAAAATCTTTACTACATCATAGTCTTTTTTTTATAATTTTTAGACATTAAATAAATTAAATTATTTATGACATCATTATGATGCAGCGATGACCTCATTATTTGACGATTTAAATAAAATGAGAAGATAATGAAAAATCCAAGGCTTAAACTTGTCCAAAGCCTATTGGATGAAGATATTTAGAACCCTTATCACCTTAGCCACGAATTATATAAGTTTGGGACCATTGGAATCCGAAAATCATTGTATAATAATGTAACATTTCAATCTTTCCAAAAGAGCCCCTCCTCTCCACTTATAAAAGGCCCCCACCTATCCCACCTCATTTACACTTTCAAGCCATTTGGATCAGGCAACCTCTGCCCAAATACTCTCCCAACTTCCCCCTCTTACTCCTAGAAGCCTCACTTTGGGCAGAACTCTTCCCAAGGAAGCCTTTGGCTCAAATCAAAAAGAGTTACCCGATTTTGAGGTAATGTCTTCTCTAATGTTGTTTTGTTTTATTTTTCTTCTCCAACCCCCTATACTCTTTTTATTCATTTCTTTTGTAACAACACCAGTATCCTCAGTATACTAGGATGTTTTTATAAGAAGTATTCGAGATACACTTACACACACCTACATCTAATGGTTAAAGAACATGCGGTTTCTGTGGATGGCGAATTTCTGCCTCACGAAACGATGATTGTTCAACACTCATATAACACCTTCAAAGGTGGCCATTAAGATGTCACTATTTTTATATATGATATATAATATGTTTATGTTTTACTTATTCTTCTTTATTTCTCATTTATGGCATACTTTATGATTTCCATTATGGATAAAACGCGATAATTTCATTTTAGGAAGTGCGGACTACCGCCCCCTCAAAGTGATTTGAATCGTTAATGCCATATGTGGGATGTATAAAGGATGGAGTAAATGGTATTATACACTATATTATACTGGAATTATATTATACATTTATATCATTATGATTTCGTTCCATTAAATATGAAATTGAAATGAAAGTAGCGTTCATGCGTACGTACGGCTTACCGTCTCCATGAACGGTGCATTTGATTTCTTACCTCTAAATGTTACGTAGTATTATAAATGAATGTATATACTGGATATATATGATATATATGACATCTAAATCATTAATATAATACTTTAGATAATGGATATTCTACCACATAAACAACTTGTAATTATAAGAAGTTTATTGTTGACTCAAGTACCAAAGATCGACAAAACGACAGTTATTAACTTAAATAATTACATAATGTTCATAACATTGTAATAAGTGATATAAAAAGGATAATGAAATTAAAAATGGTTCTTAATAAGGTATATATTAACTCTAGTTTATTATTCAGGAGGTTAAAGAACGGTTGAGTCAAGTCAGACACGAGGTAAGGGAATTTCTTAACCCAACTTCCATTCTTTGGGTTAATCTCCTACTTTCAAATTATGTCATGATATTATTATGTCCTATTTTGTATTTTTACTTTATTTATGTGTACCTATAGTGAATACACATAATAGATCTATTTTATTTTAAAAATGATCTTTTAAGGACTTCGTCTCAATCTCATTTCATTGAGGCATATTTGGTTTTATACACAACTTTCTTTTATACGGTGTATAAACCCCTTTGACTTTTACATTTATTCAAAAGGAATATTTTTTATACGAAGCGTTTTGCTAAACGGAAAAAGGGAATGTTTTTCTTTCCGTACTTATGCGGCGACAATGACTTCTCCGCCGCCGTGACCATTATTTGAGTTTCGGCTTCCTCTACAAGCCATCATTTTTTTAATGAAAAATAAAAACAAAGTTTTAACTTTCTTTTATTTTGGTATTGAAAATGGTTTTGAAAGCATTTTTATTATATCAATGTGTTGTATTGATATCTTGTGATTGGAATGTATAAATTTTATGTTTCCTTTATCCATGTTTTATGTGATACGATTATGTTATGGTTTATGATATGTTTAAACCTATTCATATGAGGAATGCATTGGACTTAATAAGTGACGGGTGGAGCCCGCTATAGCTCCTCGATGCATCGGTAGGTCTCATGAGACAACTAGATGTGGAATTGGCCGAGGCCCGTTCCCAATTTGATTTATGGTTTTGGCCAAGGCCTTAATCATTTTAGACGTCTTGGTCGAGGCCTTGACAAAATGTTTCATAATGTCTGGCATTATACATTCCCTCATTATGAAAGTGTTTATTGATATTTCATGTGATTATTAGACCAGTAGAATATCCATGTGAAGAAGTGAATGGCATTATCTCATTTTAATTTTTCCATATTATGTTGATGTTCAAGTTTAAAAGGCTTTTGTTTTAGTTATACATTGCCTTAAATTTTTATTTTTATTTATGAAAGCTTCCGCAATATTTTTATCCTTACTGAGCATCTGAGCTCACCCCTTTCAATGTTTTAATATTTTCCAGGATGTGAAGAAGTATTATATGAATGACCTGCAGGGATTGTGAGAAGAGGATATGAGTGTAGACTATGGAGACTTT
Organism: Viscum album; assembly: GCA_963277665.1. NCBI lineage: Eukaryota > Viridiplantae > Streptophyta > Magnoliopsida > Santalales > Viscaceae > Viscum > Viscum album. The sequence continues at coordinate 695,592,332 of OY728161.1, forward strand.
GTTATTGTAGTTTTTCACTTTATGATGTAATGTAAGACTTATGAATGTATCTAGTGTTTCCAAGGCTACTAAATTAATCGGTCTTTCGAGACTTGATCTTTTGTGATCATGCCAATGTTACGAAGTAATGCACTGACTCTGGGTAGCTGGGGTCGGGGAGTAATAGTTGGTATCAGAGGCAGTTTAGTACTAACCTTGGAAGCTAGATTTAGATAAACTCTGATTAGAGCACATATCCCGAAGATAGACTTTGAGGATTAGTATAGAAGAACTTCCTAGAATTTTGGTATTGTAGAGTTGTTGTGAGTTTTCCGAGCAATACATCCCTGTCTGGATACGAGCAGGTAGAGGCGGTTCTGGCACAGATGTACCTAGGGGTAAAACCTGAAAACACCGCTTTGAGCTAGACTCGAACGGGAACTGGTGCACGACAACGGGCCTTGCTGCACTCTTGGTTACGACACTCCGGGGGGATATGCTTTGGATAATTCCCATTTTCTTTACAAACCACTATGAAGGGTTACGAGTATATACTTCCTCAAAGAATTTTTTTTTATAATTATGGATTATATCCATAATTAGTTCAATTTATGTTAAGTGTTTTACAAGTATGGAATTATGTATTTTGAATCATGAACTAATCTAGTTTATGCCATTGTTTAGAAATGGCGCCTAGTGGAAGGAATGGAAACCGTATCAATGCAAGCACTCCGTGTAGGGATTTCCCTCCTCCTCAAGATAATTATTGTGGATCTGGAGATACAACTGGTGCTGATCAACTTATGACCATACTGGGACAACTCACTCAGGTTATGAATAATAACCTTACTCGTATGGAGCACCCTGATCCGCAACGTGGAGGATCAATGCTAGACCGTTTCATGAGGCAACAACCACCAACCTTCAATGGGAGTACAAATCCTATAGTAGCTGAGCAATGGATAAATTCCTTAGAGAAAATATTCCATGCCTTGGGGAGTAGTGAAAGGGAAAAGGTTGTCATAGCAGTTTACCGTCTCACTGGAGATGCTGATCAATGGTGGTCATTGATTCAAAACACAAAGGAAGATGATGACATATCGAATATGGAATGGAGGGAGTTCAAAGATCTTTTCTTAGAAAAATACTTTCCCCATGACCATAGAGAAGATATGGAAAGGAAATTTTTGAGTCTGAAACAAAAGGAGGATGAGAATGTCGCAAAGTATGAGTCCAACTTTACAAGGTTAGCGAGGTATGCTGTAGATTATATACGTAACCCAAGGAGTAAGATTGATTGTTTCTTTGATGGGTTAAAACCATTTCTCCGTCGAGCTTTAGTATCACAATCTTTCTCATCATACGAAGATATTGTCTCGTGTGCTATCAAGACAGAAAAGGAATTCTCTAAGTCTTATGACAACAAAGTAAAGCAAGAGAAGAAGAGAACCGTGGAACAAGAGACAGATAAAGGGAAAAAGGGAAAGAAGGATTTTCCATTATGTGATAATTGTGGGAAGAATCACCCTGGTACGTGCCTAAAAGGAATGGGAGTTTGTTATAAATGTGGAGAAAAGGGTCACCAGGCTCGTGATTGCAAGGGAAAAAAAGAGGCTATCAAAGTTGAATGCTATAATTGTAGTGAAATGGGTCATTATGCAAATGAATGTCCTAAGCGTCAGGGAAACTTACCTCAGAAAAGTCCAAGGGATCAAGGACAATCTTATGCTGTTACTACAGTTGAAGCAGAATAACTAATGTATTGGTTCTTTTGGACTCATGGATTATATTTTGGTTATTAGAATAATGTGATATATATATATAAGGATTGTACTGCAGTACTTGTTGATTTCAGTAAGGTTTTAATATGATGAAGGTAATTATATTTTTATTATGTGACAATAAGAGAAACTTTACTTTGTTTGGGGAATCTGATAAATTGATTTTGGAATTAAGAGACCTTTTAGAGAAAGTCTGGACAGAGGTATTTTGGATAACTATAAAGGTTGGAGTGGATTAAGTTGAACCATGGATATTATTGTTTAAGGTTAAAACATTTCTGAAGATTATTTTTGGAATATTATGATACTATAGTTTTAGGAAAAGGACAACCTGCAGGGTGGGGCATAACCCGTCGCGTCGGACAAAGCTGCAGGAATCGAACCCACAACCATAGTGCGACAAGCCTTTATTTCCTTCCACTAGCCTACATGAAGTCCCTGGTTATTACAAAATAGTTTTACTAATCTAAATGGTATGTGTTAACATTTGGAACCTTATACAATTAGGATAAATAGAATATTTTTGAGTTCTGTTACCATTTGGAGTAAAAGTTGGGTTTGTGGTAAAAATTTATTAACGAATGAAAGTATACATAACAAGTATGTATATTCCCTTACATTCTTAGTAAATCTCCTAAATAAATTCCTCAACATTATAAAAGGTAACTTAAAACAAACATTTTGTCGGTTAAATTTTCCAATTGGGGATTCAATGACCGTTTAACCAATCACAAGTTTGTGATTTTCTTGTAGTTAAACTTTCTCCTAATCCTGTTTTCTATAACTCTCCATCAGACCTTGATGGCTTGTTTCTCCTACATATCCATATTTTCATAGAATCCTAGAATGGGCTATATCGGGTGACCTTTGTACTTATCTAGCTTTCTTTTAATGTTATATATTTATTAACCTTATTTTCGATGTGGGTTTTCCACAAAGGTATTTTCTATTTTCAACCTTTTATTTACAAAGAAAAATTTCAAATTGCGAGGACCCAATTTATTGAAGGAGGGGAGAATGTAACACCCCGAGCTTCCACGATACGATTCTCATTCAAAAATGCAATAGCTTGCATTGTACGCAACTTCGAGTTCTAAAACACCGCGACTAATCAAAGTAGCCGTTATGAATAGTAATAACCACTTTTTAAAATTATAGAAATTTTATATTTCAAAATGGACTTCATTTTTGGATTCGGAATATCGAAATTAGCCTATGTTGAATTTTTGGTATTTTTCTGAGAACTTCTAATTTTTTATGAATAGTGAAAAATACTTAAAAACAACTTTTTTAATAAAAATACTTTATAGTGATAAGTTATAATATTTAGTGGTTTTAAAGTATAATTAGAATATATTTTTACCATTTTATCTAATGGTGGTCATTAGAATTATTTTAACATTGAAATTGGACATAAACAATTGCCAATCTTTTGATATAAATTGTTTCTTAAAAACACGCTATTTGTTGTGACAGCGGGAATTAATTATAAAATTAATTAATGAAACTTATATGTTCTGAATTGTGTAAAATAGACATCATTTTTGAAATCGGAATATCAATTATAGCTTAGGGTGAAATTTTGGCCTTATTCTGAAAAACTTCAATTTTTGATGAATAGTGAAACCACTAAGTGGTTGTTAAAAACTGATTTTTCGTTAAAATAAAATATTACCACTTCTGTGATTTGATTTTCAAAAATCCAACATACATGGTTGTCATTAAGAAGTAAAATGTGGTTCAATGAGATTAAAATAATTTTTTGGTGAATAGTAACTTTTAAGTTCTTAATCGCGATTAGAGGTAATTAGTGTAGTTTAAGGTAAAAATAATGTTTTAATAATATAAGATGAGCTTGACACTTGTCCTACTTCTATTGGATGAGTCATGGCCGACCAAGACAACCCATGGGTCAACTTGGGGACCCCATGGAGCCACTTTTGTTTGAAAATGACATTAATATATATTTATTTAATGTTAAAATTAAATTGACACAAACATGAGTTGTTTTACTAAAACAGTTTTTAAGTGGGGTTACACAAGTCCAAATTTTGACTATAAATATTCATTAGAAATATAAAAAGATTTACTACATCATAGTGTTTTTTTTATAATTTTTATAAATTAAATAAATTAAATTATTTATGATATCATTATGATGCAGCGATGACCTCATTATTTGACGATTTAAATAAAATGAGAAGATAATGAAAAATCCAAGGCTTACACTTGTCCAAAGCCTATTGGATGAAGATATTTCGAACCCTTATCACCTTAGCCACGAATTATATAAGTGGGGGACCTTTGGAATCCGAAAAGCATTGTATAATAATGTAACATTTCAATCTTTCCAAAAGAGCCCCTCCTCTCCACTTATACAAGGCCCCCACCTCTCCCACCTCATTTACACTTTCAAGCCATTTGGCTCGGCCAACCTCTACCCAAATACTCTTCCAACTTCCCCCTATTACTCCTAGAAGCCTCACTTTGGGCAGAACTCTTCCCAAGGAAGCCTTTGGCTCAAATCAAAAAGACTTACCCGATTTTGAGGTAATGTCTTCTCTAATGTTGTTTTGTTTTATTTTTCTTCTCCAACCCCCTATATTCTTTTTATTCATTTCTTTTGTAACAAAACCAGTATCCTCAATATACTAGGATGTTTTTATAAGAAATATTTGAGCTACACTTACACACACCTACATATAATGGTTAAAGAACATACGGTTTCTGTGGATGGCGAATTTCTGCCTCACGAAACGATGATTGTTCAACACTCATATAACACCTTCAAAGGTGTCCATTAAGATGTCACTATTTTTATATATAATATATAATATGTTTATGTCTTACTTATGCTTCTGTATTTCTCATTTATGGCATACTTTATGATTTCCATTATGGGTAATACGCGATAATTTCATTTTAGGAAGTGAGGACTACCGCCCCCTCAAAGTGATTTGAATCGTTAATGCCATATGTGGGATGTATAAAGGACGGAGTAAATGGTATTATACACTATATTATACTGGAATTATATTATACATTTATATCATTATGATTTAGTTCCATTAAATATGAAATTGAAATGAAAGTAGCGTTCATGCGTACGTACGGCTTACCGTCTCCATGAACGGTGCATTTCATTTCTTACCTCTAAATGTTACGTAATATTATAAATGAATGTATATACTGGATATATATGATATATATGACATCTAAATCATTAATATAATACTGTAGATAATGGATATTCTACCACATAAACAACTTGTAATTATAAGAAGTTTATTGTCGACTCAAGTACCAAAGATCGACAAAACGACAGTTATTAACTTAAATAATTACATAATGTTCATAACATTGTAATAAGTGATATAAAAAGGATAATGAAATTAAAAATGGATCCTAATAAGGTATATATTAACTCTAGTTTATTATTCAGGATGTTAAAGAACGGTTGATTCAAGTCAGACACGAGGTAAGGGAATTTCTTAACCCAACTTCCATTCTTTGGGTTAATCTCCTACTTTCAAATTATGTCATGATATTATTATGTCCTATTTTGTATTTTTACTTTATTTATGTGTACCTATAGTGAATACACATAATAGATCTATTTTATTTTAAAAATGATCTTTTAAGGACTTCATCTCAATCTTCTTTCATTGAGGCATATTTGGTTTTATACACAACTTTCTTTTATACGGTGTATAAACCCCTTTGACTTTTACATTTATTCAAAAGGAATCTTTTTTATACGAAGCGTTTTTCTAAACGACAAAAGGGAATGTTTTTCTTTCCGTACTTATGCGGCGACAATGACTTCTCCGCCGCCGTGACCATTATTTGAGTTTCGGCTTCTTCTACAAGCCATCATTTTTTTAATGAAAAATAAATACAAAGTTTTAACTTTCTTTTATTTTGGTATTGAAAATGGTTTTGAAAGCATTTTTATTATATCAATGTGTTGTATTGATATCTTGTGATTGGAATGTGGAAATTTTATGTTTCCTTTATCCATGTTTTATGTGATACGATTATGTTATGGTTTATGATATGTTTAAACCTATTCATATGAGGAATGCATTGGACTTAATAAGTGACGGGTGGAGCCCGCTATAGCTCCGCGATGCATCGGTAGGTCTCATGAGACAACTAGACGTGGAATTGGCCGAGGCCCGTTCCCAATTTGATTTATGGTTTTGGCCGAGGCCTTAATCATTTTAGACGTCTTGGCCGAGGCCTTGACAAAATGTTTCAGAATGTCTGGCATTATACATTCCCTCATTATGAAAGTGGTTATTGATATTTCATGTGATTATTAGACCAGTAGAATATCCATGTGAAGAAGTGAATGGAATTATCTCATTTTAATTTTTCCATATTATGTTGATGTTCAAGTTTAAAAGGCTTTTGTTTTAGTTATACATTGCCTTAAATTTTTACTTTTATTTATGAAAGCTTCCGCAATATTGTTATCCTTACTGAGCATCTGAGCTCACCCCTTTCAATGTTTTAATATTTTCCAGGATGTGAAGAAGTATTTTATGAATGACCTGCAGGGATTGTGAGAAGAGGATATGAGTGTGGACTATGGAGACTTTGTTATTGTAGTTTTTCACTTTATGATGTAATGTAAGACTTATGAATGTATCTAGTGTTTCCAAGGCTACTAAACTAATCGGTCTTTCGAGACTTGATCTTTTGTGATCATGCCAATGTTACGAAGTAATGCACTGACTCTGGGTAGCTGGGGTCGGGGAGTTACAATCCAAGCCATCCAGGATGTGTGATGGCTTCCAGGAAAAGCTACTTTGATCCAAAAATGTCATCTGAACATGTCATTTTTGATAATGTGACAATCTTTATATATAACACCAAGTTTACACTAATTAATTTTTAAATAACAACTAGTTAATTTAGTTTTCATATGATATTCCTAGAAGATACACTCTTATATACCTGCACAAAATGGTAATCAACGCTTGTCCAGAAGAAAAACATGTCACAAGTGAAATCCTAGAGTGTACACCCCAGCCAGTATCATAACGTGATATGTCCAAATATTTAGGGAAATATCATATTATATTCCTCAAAAAATAGAACTATGAAGACCTATATTCCATCCGTATCTGGGATATGCAGACCTCCTCTTCCAGGATTGTGTTCTATAATGTTATCCTTATATATAAGTCCCTCAATAATCAGAGAATAATATTGATAATTTCACATCCCATGCTTCTCAAACTGAGCATAGATCATGTGGGATTTGGGATTTGCAATAATCAGATCATTCACATCATGAGTCTCAACGGACTTGGAAAACATATGAATGTAAATATCTAATGAGTGTAATTCCACTATATCCATAACACGAGGGCATATAACGTAATAAAATTCCCAAGGGAATGATTTATCTATAATTAAATAAAATCTTGTGATATCTTGGATACGTCAGACTCTTTCCTAAGTCATTCTCTCAAATAATAATCCATTTTAATGTAATCCTTCTAAAAATATCGTTTTCAACTATCGGGTCACAGTCATTACCATGATATGATATCTCTAACTCATCTACAACATTCACCAGAATAAACATAACTATGATGAATCAGATTCCTACATTAACCAGGATACAAAGGATATATCTCTGATTCTTGACATCTATACTAAATCTTCTTAGGTTAGTCACAATACATTATTCCGACATCATGATAAATGAAAATGATCATTTTTCATCCCTTATTTCTCACAGTGATCATATCTCAGGTTCAATTTGGGAATGACATTAATCAGGTAATTTTCATTATATGTCTCTACAGGGAGAAGGGAAATATCCGTTTGTAATCCCCAATCAAATAAATAACAAATTCTCTAATTCAAGCTATGGTAGAGATACATCGGTCATCTTTACATGACTAGATATTGAATACCATGGTACAGAGAGCACTAGTGTATTTCATGTTTGTTGACGTTAATCTTCACAGGTCCAATGAACTAAGTGGGTCTTGATTCATACATTGACAATGATACGTAGGAGTCCTCCTAAGGGATCAATCCCCACCCGGATATATTAACTACCTACTTACATGAAATCACATTCTGAATATCTTGGTTATATGGAATCATCAAATTACAAACCACCCATTATAGGATAATGATGGAGAACCACAAATACATATAGATAGCTTCACTTAAGAGGCCCTTGTATTTTCACATAAAGGATAATTAACCAATAATAATTTTATTAGGTAACTTATCTCATTTCAGGATTAGGAAGAGATTCACGAACATATCTTAAATCTATAAGATAGTTCCGGATTAGGAATTAATTTCAATTAAAAGGGTGGTATGATCCCAAACGCCCATCCTCTCATCCAATGTTAATCCCATGGATTCATTGGACCTGAAAACCTAGATATCTACAAGCCTATGGAAATCAGGTCTATACACAACTTTGAATTGGTTAACCATTGGTATTTTCTATTAAGAGATAATATCTTAAAATGATGGTCATGATTGTGCACAACATGGAACCCACCACAATAAAATAATTTTGGGGATCCCATCCATTCCTTGAATATCAGTGATATAAAAATGGTGAACCCAATATGAATCTCTAAAATAACATAATTATTGGTCTATAATCTATCATACCATTTAGTTTTTCCACTCTACACAATCAAAAATGGTGAACCTAAATAGATTCTTTGTAACAATATAATGAACGGTTATTATCCATTAAAACAAATTCCCCACCATATTAAAATGTGAATGGAAAATCTAATGTGAATATCTCAAAAAACATAATAATATTGTTTGAGGATAATTTTCATTTCATAGCCCAAAAAACAAACAATTAAGACAAATAGGATCTCACTGATGATCCCTAATATCAGGGTTTTTTATAATTCCATTTGTTTATTGAAATGTCCATCCGATTAGAATAGACGGATCGCGGAAACAAGATAATTATGTTAACCATGCATATATGATTGGTAAAATAATTTCTTTGATATTACACTAATTTGTATCCTTGTTCCTTATTTTCATCATGAATGAAAATACTAGTTTTTTTGACATTATACCTAATAGAGACAATGTATTCATCATCCAATGTTCTCTCTGATAAATAATGTGTGTTTGCAATCCCCGTGAGATGAAAATTACATTTCACCTAAACAACAACCCCACTGATAGGTTTAAGACACGAGGGTCCAATAGTACCAAAGAAACATTAAAATCCTAAGCATATAAGATTCATGTGGGGTTCTCCAAGAATGGTACTCAGTGTGTCCACATCACCTGAGGAAGGCTGGTGAAAATCTAGTACCCATTGTCACTACAACCAACCACTTTAAGGGCTTATCCTCAGAGCATGACAACTGCCACCATTTGTATTTGATTAAGGTGGACTAGGATGATAAATACAACACCCTTTCCTTTTTAGGTTCCACTGAGAAGGTCACTAATCAACCACAATCACCAGTATAATTCCATTGGCACCCATAGATCTCTTGCTGAAGGTACCAACCGACATAGAACCACCTTTGACTCCCCAACAACGTAATTAAGGGAGGCTCACAGAGTGAGGAAGGTATGGGATATCCAAGAGTGAGATCATACCCCCGCTCCCATTCATGATACCTACCAACTGATTTTGTCAGCAACCAACAAGCAGGATCATATCCCTGCTTTCTCAAAAGAATTCTGTGGGAACATGTATTCATTGGGCAAGGGAGAGGATCATATATCTACCTCCATAATTTTGGTTCATTGACATATTCTGGTGGAACAAGGAAGAAAAAATATTGTTAATATCACCTCTTCAATCAAATACATATTCCAGTGTATAATGAAGAATGAAAATGTGAATGCTTATATCTTGACAATCACTTTTCTAAAGTGACAATATATTTTTTCAATAGCTTAATAATTAATCCATAATATTCTGATTCTGTAGCTAATAATGGGATAGAAGCATAATCATATCCCTAGAGCCATGGAAACACAACCCTCTAATCATCACAAAAAATGTTTTTATACTAGAGAATGTACACACTATTTCTCCCAACTATGAGGATTGTCGGTATATTTTAATGATTGATGATCTATTGAACCAGGCTCATACTCATATGCTATCTAAGATAACAAGGTGAGAGTGGCTGAAGCCCTGTGATAGCGGAACATGTCTATTGAAAAATTCAGGTGGCATATTATAAAGGACTAAGATTATCCTCATATCCCTTTTTTTCTGGGGATCACCACGCAAGTAGGGCCCAATCCTTGAGATAAACTCATATTACCATCAAAGATTTGAATCAACATAATCTAAAGGCTCGAGATCTTGCATATATGACCATTTTAACAAGATATGACCTTGTGAGAATGGAACATGTATTAGGAAAGGTTTGTATTCCTATTAGTGAATCTACATGAAATATTCCATCAGATCACAAATACGAGAAGCATATTCCTACTTCCTCTGATGAATGACTACAACAGTATCATTATAATGAAATATAAGAGTATCCTCATATCACTTCTCCCATTTTGGTAGTCCATCAACATATTTTGATGGGGAATAAAGTTTTATACTTGGATCTTATTCCAATTCCATCAGCACTCATCAGGTAATAGTGGAACATGCCTCATGGTAGTGTCATAATTTTTACCAAAATGATAAACATTATATCCCAAAGGATCGGGATAGGGATCATACTCCCATATTGAATGAGGCTCACATATTGTTAATCGAACATTACTCAAGACATGGAAATATTCTTATAAATATTGATATTGATTATTGGAATATTCCACAACTTCCCAATAGTGAGAACATATTCCCATAATGTCAGATAGTTATATACATGTTCCCAAAAATGTCATACAATAGCCTCATATCCATGCATAATTTGAAATGTTAGGTCGTCATATCCAAACCACGATGAAAAACATGGCCTATATTTCTAATATGCTCAATTTCAATTTCCTTTAGGTTATTCAAGAAAAATTCTCAACACCACTAGGGTTCATCGACAATTAAATCGAAGCTAAAGCATAAGATTTTCATTACCACGATTGACATTCTTATGATTGCGTCAAGATGGATTTTAATGATTATACTATTGACAACCATCATTTCCAACCTCCACAAGATGATATATATCATGGAAAATAAAATCCTACCATTTCATAGGATCCAATGTATATAGAGGTGTTCAAATCATAGATTGATTCTAATATAGAGGTGCCCAAAACATTGGGGTCAAATCCATATGGTTTCCCATCAAATTCTTGCAGCAATCCTCTCCTGTTAGTATGCGAAAATCATATCCATCTTATATGGTTTGACCAGATAACTCCATGTAAGTATGGTTGATAGGAGAAAGACCTTTAAATATATAGTGATATATCTATAAACAACTTTTATATCATGTTATATCCTCTCGCTACATCTAACAATGAGATACAAGAAGTACTTGAAAAGAGGTGCATGGATTATCTATTCCAAAATATGTGGGATAATCATCATCAACTGACAGCTCAACATCTCCCTTATCTAGGTTTTTAGTTAAATCATCAGACAATCAATATAAAATGTTTTTGGCTAAACGAGGCAACTATCTCTATGGCCTAAAATCAGAAACCTAAATATCACAACATAAATATGAGACACACTTTCCACTATTGAATCATGACCATTCCGAAGCTGATCTATGAAGACAAATAATTCATCTATTTTTTAGAATGAGGAATGTATAGAGTGTTACACTTCTTGGAACCCCTAATAAAATAGAACATGTTAGATTCTGCATCCAATAATTTTAAACCCTCGGGATAAATTAAGTGATCAAGTAACACTCAGTCAAGTTAGTAACTACAGCAAAATTTCACAACCTCAATGATTCCAAACATCATGAACGAAGGGAGAGAATAGCAAACATAACATCAAATTGGGCTTCTCATAGCAATCATAATACATTTTAGACACAGAGAACGACGTTTCATCCATCCAAACAATATACCATGATGAATAATTCTAACATTTGGTTCCCATATCAATTATTTCCCATGCGGGCACAGTTGCACCACATCCAATGAGTCACAGTAGTAGCTTCCATAGAAACTATCCAAGATAGGACACTCCCCCCTTCACCATGATAATGTCTACACATGCATCCACCATTTATATATTCAATTCATTCAGGGGTTCAGGATTTATCCTTGATAGTTGCAGGAAAACCCCCGCACACTATGCTGGGATAATTTATAGCTCAATTTCCAAATCAATGTTCATAATCCCCTGAGAGGGTCCTATAAAAATATATATTTATTATAAATCAACACATACCACTAGTATAGGTGAATTCATATCTTCATTTTTGTCTTAGGAATCATTAATTTCTAGACTAGAATCATTATATCCTTAACAATATGACAAAACAGTTCCAATTGTGGCCCCAAATGACCCCTACCACACAGAGTTAGGGGAATTTTCAACATCTTTATAACCATATATAGAATCACCCTTCTCTGGGTTTAGAGGTAAATGGGGGATGTCCCACCTATCCCTACCACCATGAGATAATCCTTTGTTGGTCAGGGCCAATATGACAACAACAACTGGAAACTCCCTCAGTGTCACTATTGATTGGCCCATACATGAGGATCATATGACAAAGGTGATCTGAACCTACCAGGGTAACAATCCAAAATGGCCTAATATGGTAAATTATTCTAATATCGACCCTAATGATGATATATTAGAATCATCATATTGTGATGAATTTAATGGAATATAAAAATTCCCAGGGTATGCCTCTGGTAATGTCATCACTGTCAATATGGAAGACCTTGAACAAGATGAAAATGAATATGGCCACAAAATATAGAATACACATTGAGAGGATGGTGATTTCGATGCACCAAATGGGGATTATTGCACCCAAACCCAAAAAGGTTCCAAAATATAGAATCACTGAATATCTAGTTTCTGCCTCCATAATAGAACATTTCTGAGGAAAATGGTATTAATACAACCTAATAATCTCTTAAAATAATGGACGATCCTTCATAGTAGTACTAGTTTTCAAAATATGATTGTGAAATACAAACTATTTGGTAACATAGTGAGGAGATACTTAGGGGTGATGTTCTTTGTAGATATTATCCTGAACTAGATACAAATATTCTATCACCCATAGTTGATCCCCCAATAAGAGTGGAATCTAAGCTTCATCTTGGATCTAGATATAGGTATCCACTCTACATAAATAAGGAATTAAAAAATGAATGTTAATTCCCTCCATTTTGGTGATATAGTCTCCATCGCCTAGAAAAACATTCATTCCTAAGAAGAATCTAGAATTTGCAGGAGATGAAGGTGGAACCACCCTGTCAGCCCTCACATGCTCCCTATGGATTAGAAGTGGCTCAGGCATTAATAACCCTAGTGTTATATAACATTAATGAGTCCATGGATTCTATATTAGGATCCATGAAAGGGATACACGAACCCATGATGCCCGAGAGGAATGCATATCCCAAATGGGTGGATGATACTCCACCTCCACCCAACTGTTGAAATCCTAACTTCTCTACCTTTGATGGTGCAGGTGACCCTGAACATTATCTCACACACTTAGTATCTTAATTTTGGTTGATGGTGATCACCAAAGATCAATAAGAGGTAAAAAAGTTGAGATGTTTCAAACATACTCTGAGAAGACAATATTTTGTTTTGTCTTGCATCCTGCAATCAAGATCCATTGTAAGATGGAAAGACATTCATCATAAGATTCCTTAGCAGTACAACTCCATGCTATAGAAGACTAAAATTTTTAACACAATGAAATGAAATCAACACAAGAAATATATGGTTTGATATTTCATAGAAAGATTGAAATTTTTAAAAAATTCAATCGATATACATTTCTCACAAGAGAAAATAGTGAAACTCTACAGTGATAACATCAGGGATGAGTTGCAAAAACATTTGATCCCCTTGAATTTTCTGAGTGGGTTATGAGAGTTTTCTAAAACAAGACATTGTATTAATGATTCTATTAAATGAACCTAATCTAAATCTTGAATCATCATCATAGAATAGGGGAAAAGGCCATGTATAGTAGAATCTTTATTTATCACTCTCATGAAAAAAGCAATACGCATCCTAGCTCCTAGGTAGGGTCTGAACAGCCCTGCACCTCCTATTAAGTGGTGAAAATAAGAGAATCTCACTCCAATAGAAGCCCATAGAAATTAGGGTCACATGATATTTGAGGAATGAATGAAATAATTTTACTCTCTGAAATGAACATGTCCCATCTTATTTCTTATTATCTATGGATAATAAAATGCTCAAGTATCTACAACCTATCATGTCTGATGAGGTCAACCTCATCGAACATCGCGACTACTTCCCTTACCACAGAATGATGGGTCATAATATCAAGAACAACATCATTTACAGATATTTCCTATAAGGCATGGTTAAATCAGGATAGGTGGTGTTTGACAACACCCCCAAAGTAGGTGGCTTGCATAACAAAAATGTAGATATAAGAAGAGGATGGTTGAAAGAAATTTCTCCTAACACATGAACATAATGTTGAGAATTGGATAACATAAAAATCAATTGATTAAGATCACACCACACTTAATGAATAGTTTGATAGTCCCACAATTTCTCAACAAATCAATATTTATACATCAAAATATCCTCTCAAAGGTAGGTTTGACCATCAAAATCATTAGAAAATACAGGAGGAGGAATCATATTACCCTCTAATGTAATCTCAAACACTTTATGATTTATTCCATGAAATATATCTTCCACATGCCCCACACCACCAAATGGAATCTTCATCATATGATGATCTCATATTTACCTCTATCAACATGATACACTTGGTAGGGATCTTCTCTGATGATGAATATGACCCTAAATACAAGTTCCCTATATATATCATGGAAATGGGGGGAACATGTTCTGAAGCCAATGATAGAGCAGACAACACAAACATGGTCAGACCCAATATTCTTATCATATCCCCATGAAGGTCATAAATGTAGATGAGAATCATGTTCAATAACTCTAGTGGACCAAAAAGATTCATGGAGGTTCACCAGAGCCTTCCAACAGTCACCTACATCAAATTGTCATGCGTTACCACCTAACTTGGGATCGATCTAGTAAACCTATGAAATAGGAATGATCATCACAACATCAACCACAAAAAGCATAAATTTCATCATCTTTTACAAAATCCTTAGCCTCGTCCACCTCGAAAGCCTTATCTCATGTTCTGCATTCCCTTGAATATCCCATTACTGGTAATCATAGACCATTGGCATAAATTTATAATGTTCCAAAATAGATATCTATTTTCACTAACAATAATTCCATTATGAACTCTATATTTCAAAATATATTAGGGGGGCACATGTTGAAGCCCTCCGCATTCCACATAATATTGAGACAAAAGTCATTGTGGATGACGTCTATCATGTAGATAACCAACCCCAATAATGTGATTTCTCCATATCTTTCACTAACCATGATCAGGAAGAGGCATTCATGGGACATATCAATCCCCTATATGTTTAAAAAAGACTCAATAATGTGAATTTTCAAAGGGTTAATTTTGGTAATGGAGCTGGGATCAATCTCATCCCAGTTCAAACCCTCAGACAATTTTGATATGTTGTGTGGTACATATCTCCCACAAATCTGATCATTGAACTGTATGATAAGACTGAGAAAATGACCCTCAGGAAGACCAAACTCAAAACCAATTTTGGGGAATTGACATCTGACACTATGTTCAAGGTTATTCAGTTAGATACCACATAAAATGTATAAATCAGGATTCTCTATCTCTATATCCAATTGGAAATACGTTCAACATTCCATCAATGTCCAAATTATCTCATAGATTCAAAATTCAGCATACTACATGGGGACAATGATACCGTTGAGAATTATAGAGCTAGATATGATGAATAATATTTATACAAAAAGTTTTTCATGTAACCAATGGAGGATGACAATACAAAAGTTTTATATCCAAATGACTTGGGGACCACCCCTATGAATACAAGGAGTATACTTGACAACAACTATGTGCTTCCCATAAATCTGGTCAAGGTAGCAGATCTAACCGAGTGGTCCAAGACTTTCATTTCCATATGGACAATGAAAAATGAAATCAGCTCTGGTATCTCTCTTTGATGACTCAGATAGAAAATGATGATAACGCCTCATTTAATTTCCATCCTCATCCTTATAGTGATAGTGTAGCCCCCATATTTCAAGCATTATATGAAAATACATCCACAGAATCATAATTGGAAGGTGATGAGGTTGATCTCAGGAACACCACTCCAGTATTAAAAGGTGGTGTCTCCACCACCACATATGTTCTTAGGAATATAAATCTGGGAAATGAATAATACATGTGTCTTACTCTAACTAGTTCCACCATGACACATGAAGTGTAAGAGATGTGCATTTCATTTATAAAGTAGCATAGACCTTTTTTCCCTTGAAAATATATAGAAATACCCAGATTGACTCCAACTATTTCTATGTAGAATCTCAAACTACTTGATGAGAATCAAGGCTTCAAATAGGAATCTAGGAGGATTCAACACTCTTATTCCCCCAATGTAGATTTGTAAGTTGACAAGTATAGCAAAGAAATTTTTTTCTAAGAAGTGAAATAACAAACATTTCATTGCAAAATCATCCCCATAAAGAACATGAATAAGATGATTAGGGTGATAATTTACTTGATATTACTTAATAATTATTTCCCAAAATAAAAATTCCCATTAAAGATGATAGAACACTCGATCGATGAAACTATTAGATTCCATGCCATTTCCTTCATCGATGGGTACTCAAGTTATAATCAGTGCAGTGTGGCCCATGGAGATGAATAATTTACTTTATTCAGAGCACCTTAAGAGATATTCCACTATTTGGTCATATCCTTTGGATTTAATAATTTTTGAACCACATATAATCACTCTATATATCACATGTTTAATCAATTATTATGAAGGTTATTCATGTGTTATGTTAAAAACTTTTCTGATAAATATTGATAGTAATGTGATAACTTCACAGATCATTATACAGTCTTGTACAAGATGCAACAACATTGTTTAATGATGAATACACAAAAATATGAATTTGGGGTAACATCATGAATGTTCCATTTCTTTTTGGTACGCCACCATGAAATTGAAGTTGATCTGGAGAATAATATTACTATTTTAGCAATGTCACTCCTAGAAATATCAAAGAAATATGGGGACTCCAAGGGAACCTCACCTGTATATTGAGAATCTGAGGCAACATGGCTAGAAAATCTCTCCACTTCACGATGAAAATGAAAAAGGGAATCACCAATCAATGGGATTATGACTATCGAAAACAGTTCAAATGACTCCAGTTCAATGTACTACACCCATAGGTTTTGATGCATCTAGTTTAGGGGAATCCACCCATATTATATGTGGATTCAATGGAGTTCTCATCGAGTTTATTTCATGTATAGAAAATGATGCAGGAAGTGACATTAGTTACTATTACCTCATTCAGATGATGATGTGTACTAAGGATAGATTTTATGATCTTGAGAAGAAATATCTTTCACTCAGCCATATGGTAAAAAATGAGGCATTACACAACTCACAATGAAGTCCACCAGGTCTCTTGTATTGATCGTATCAATTCCCTCATTGGTCACCTTATATTGACTAGGCACTTAGATCGCTGGGCGGGAATTCTAAAAAAATATTACATTCATTTCATATAAAAGATATCAATGAAAATGTAGTCCCTAGATAATTTCCTCTCAAATCATTTCCCTAAAAATATACCCTAGAATATACTAATATCCATTATGAAGAGTTATTTTTTTCCCATGGTAATTATCGGATTTGGGAGATGTACTTTCCTGGTGCCTCATAGAGCCCTAACCGGATAAGAACAGAAAACATTAAGATCAATCATGTTGGTATATGGATTTTATTTATCTCTCCTAATAAATAAGTTTTTCCAACACTTTCTCTATATATGATGGCTTCAAGAATAATGAGGTAGAATTCCAACCCCTCATCACTAGGTCGGAGTTGGCCCTATAACCGAATATTTTCAACAAGAAAATTAAAGGGCACTTAGAATTTGTGATAAAGTAGATCAATGGTGAATATTCCCTTAAAAATGATGAAATGGACTCTTTCACTGGCTATAAAAGGGGATTAATGGATTAATTCACTTTTGATCCCACATTGCATAAATTTCCCTTATCATAGAATGCTTGTGTTGATGCACAAGCTAATACAACCACTGTTCTAAATGACCTCACTCAAAATGAAGCAGTATTCTATATCACTCATCATTTAATGGTCGAACTGATTGTAATATGTGATATATATGAAAAAATTCAATTTAACACCACCCAAGAGTGTGATGAACCAATGACCACTCTTGTATGTATAGAGCCCATAAAATGTTATCTCCAAAATGGTATTCTCCCAAAATACCATGATGAAAGAGAACAGATTCAACACTGGGTAGAAAACATCACTCTATAAGATAATCCAAATGATTAAAAAGTACTCTATAAAAGTTTCATTAATGGAATAATCCCAAGAAGCATACAATAAGTAAAAATTATCACTATCAAGGATGATGTATATGCAAGCTCTTGTAGTGCCCATCAATCTAGAACCAGGTTATCCCACCAAATAAAGAAGTTGGGATATTACTGGAAAACCATGCTATATGACCAAATAGAATTCACCAAGTAATATCATGCATTACAAATATAATAAAACATCATACATGTTCCCATCAAATATCATTATTCAGCTAAATACTCCATTAAATTTCCCATTTGGGGAATGGATGTTGTGGTGCTATTTTCCCAATCCACGTATATGTAGTTCATGTATATCATTACTAGTACCAACTTATTTTCTAAATGGGATAAGGTGATAACCCTCAAGGATGTTGGGATACAGAATATCATCAACATCATTATTTTCCATATCATCACTAGGATTAGAGATTCTCAAAAAATATTTGTGTACAATGACCCCAAATTTTGTTCTATTAAATTGAAGAGATTGTGCCATGATTATAATATAGTGTCTAATCACTCATCCAACTATCATGCAGTGAAACAACACATAGATAAGGTCCTTATACAAGACTCTATCAAATATACACTATAATATTATGAACAACGATATGAATTCTTTTCTAGACAAGCTCCTCCATGATTTATTGGCCTACCAAACCACCACATGTACTACCACATAAAAACACTATACTCATCAGTGAATGGGACATAGGTAGTGTATCCCATAGAGTCCAAACATCCTTCATTCTGAATAATCTTTTCTATATCCTTCTTTGATTATGAACAATAGAAAATGTGGTTGGATGAATTGGAATGGCTAGATGAGAATAGATAACACCAACTGCACAGCTTGGAGGTCCATCTGATTCAGATTGCAATGGACTTTAACAAAAAGGTTATCCATTATTCATTCCATAAAGGAGAACTATTGTTGGCTCTCCAAACCCCAATGATATCTAGAATTATTTCCTCAAAACTAGAACCCACATGGGAAGGTCCTTATGTCATAGATAAGTTTTATCATAAGGGATCTCACTCATTGGCCACCATGGATGGGGAACATGTCACTGCACCCATCAATGTGATATTTCTCAAGAAATACCTTTCATAAAAATCATCAAATGGGAATCCAGATCATATTATTCCCCATTATTAATCCAAAATACATTATATTATACTGTACAAATTATTCATAACCATGTAGTGATAAATTTTATAGAGATCATCCTAGACAAATGACATCAAATTGAACGAATCATTTAGAACTATGTAGGGATCGATTCCTTCTACCACAAGATATGCAATGATGATCGATTCTATGTTCTTATGCCCATCCATAAGAATATAATATTTTCACAATGGGTTGTCTATGTCTTTATTTCATGTCGTAAAACAACACGGACCCATAATATCCTTATTCATCCATGTCAAGTCACACATATCCTTACTACATCACGTTAAACAACATGAGTTTCTTAAGGAATTATGTATGGATTGATTATAAATTATTATTATATACATAATTATTCGTTGATCATATATCTATGTAAAACCTCAAAATAATATAAAATTCCCATATCCTTCTCTTAAATGACTTTTCACTATGAGAGGTACCCATTTCATTCATTTTTTCTCACACTGAGTAAATTATCACATGGTCTTAGGGGTCTCAGTAATGGATTTCATACACAAATAAGTCATAAAAGCTTTTGACATGCCCATATTGGTCTAGAATGAGAATCTATATGAGGCATACAATGATTCCTCACTACATGACATTAAACAACATTGTTAATATCCCATGTATGAATGAAACTACATACTCATATAAAACTCCACTCATTAGACCATGGCAGTAGGAGTTGGACTTCTACCAAACATCCATCTGCTCTATTCCTCATTACATCAGGGAGCCCAAATACATTTCAAATGATGATTAAATCAATGGGTCCTTAAAAACCTCATGTGGTATGATTCTCATTTTAATGAGATACATAAGGATTCCTAGATTCCCATCCTTGGTCCAAGCCACAATGTCATCAATTTTACATGGCATTCCATCCTCATCCTTTCTGCATGATGCTAAATTTCACAGTTCCTTGATAACTATTTATATCTTGATTCTTGTCATCGAGGGATATGTAGTGACACATGGTTCATTAATCTCAGTCCAAGCTAAGTCAATTGGAGTAAATAATGGTCACTTATACATATGAGTCCAACCTTCGTAGAATATAAATTGTTCAAGAACTACATATGACATTATTCATTCCCTCACAAGAAACATAGAAATGCTCGCATTTCAAAAACTAGGCCCAGTCACAACAAATAAAAAAAATTCTCCCCAATTTGTGTAAAAGTTAGACTTACAAAATGAACATCCTGACATGTTCAAGGAACATCATTAAGAACTATGTGTGTCTTGAACTTCATCACCATGGGATATATAGTGACACACAAAATTATATCTATAAGACCAGATAAAATACAAAAAATTATCATCAAGTGATCAATATACTCACTACACATCATTATATTACGCAATGTTCAGAACTATCTATGGTTTGATTCTCATTCACATTAGATATATAGTGATGCCTAAAATACAACACTTCCTCCCCACAATCCAATTTCCATCAGTTCATGTCGATTCCCAGTTTTTTTTCATAAGGTTAAACATCATGGAAGTACATCCTTAATGCCTGTAATTAAACTAAATGGAAAAAATAATGGTCGCATGAAATTAAAACTGTATAAATAGTACATATTTTCTTCATGATGATAAACTTAATTTAAAAATTACTTACCATATAATGTTAAAATTCATTGAAAATTTCCACACTAACATATGAAAAATGTTCATACCCTCAACCATTTTTCATTCCATGTCTAAGGACCATAATATCCTTACCCCAGTCAATAAGAATATGTTGTTATTTTACTATATTTTAAAATTTTCCTCAATCCATGACCCATAATTCATGACTTGAGTACCACAGGTTATTGAAATCCTTTCAAATCCCTTTTAAAATAAAATATATCTCTTTCTTTGGTCATGATATTGATGCATAAGTGTTTGAAACCCACCAACAAGTGACATATTTTCCCAATATAAGGGGATTTATAATTCTCGTGATCCTAACATCATTGAGAAATAACATGACACTTTATGATGATATTATATTCTCTCCATATGATAGTACTATATCCTTACTCATGACCTGAGAACCACAAGTTGTGATTTACGATATTTACATCTCCCATTCAGAAGGTTATTAGAGTTCTCCTAACCCCCCGATATCCAAATTTGGTTCTTATGTATCATCTTCAATAATAAGTCCTAATGTTTCATGAAATTAAATTTCCTATGATCTTGTCTAATCAATAAGTCCGTAAATTCTATACAATAATGTTCCAAATTGTAGGACCATAAACTACAAGAGTAAGAGAAGAAAACTTGTCAGGCTGAAAACCCAAAAAGGATGACCTGGGAAAAATTCATTTCTTCACTCTCTAAACTCTTAATGTCCGGATCATAGGTAATTATTATAGTAAAAAACTAATGCGGCATAACTAACATAAGGTATACAATAAATCCTCACTAAAAGACAAGATATATTTACTGGACCCCCAGTTCCAAGAGAATGATTGAGAAATTATTTTCCACATCTCCTCTGCATAATAATTTGTTCATTTGGTGGTGACAAAAATTTTTTAGTGATCAAAATATTATTGGATATTATAGTTTTCACCAAAAAAACATCATGATTTGAGATCCTTGAATCACCTCAAAACTATCATGTCCCTTGAAAAAAAAATTTGGCTTCAATGGACCATATTCATGACTATGCATGCATGCCTATGGATCATGCATATGCGCCTAGGGTTGTTATCCAAATGCATCACTATAAAAAAAGGACAATCTAATCCGAATATGCAATGACATCATTAGGGAAGCAATCAACACTTAAGTGTGTCTAAACTACTCATCATATGATTTTCCCATATCATCATCTCGATCAATGCACTTTTTCCATGATTTAAAATCCCCATACTAAACTATTCAATTTGATTCAATATCCTTGATGTAACAAAACTGTGTGTTGTACCCTTTTCAAGGATGGGATGAGACTCACGATTCTAAAACCTTTGACAGCCCACACCTCATGATTTTAACCCACATGGTGTATAGATTAAGCTTTATAACCATGATCTAATCTACCCTAGGGTGCTATAACGATTTATTTATAGATTTCCGACCATACCCAACATCATCATATAGATATTTGAGACTTCATAAATATTTTATATCCTAAGAAAATAAGTGTATTTCAAAATTTTTTGCCATAGTAATGTGGCATAAGGGCTATAACCCACAAAATAATGGAATTTCATCCTAATCATAAAATCGAATTGATCCTTATGAGACCTAGAAATTATACAAAGGAACTTGATTCCTTAGAGTGTTTGGGGTCATCCCAGGTAAGGCTTCTAGATCCCTTATTCATGAACAAAATCTTTTGGGTTATGATTTATATCATATGCACTCCATCTATCAACGTGGACCTAGAATTTGTTGTATTTCACCATTAACATGTATTATATCCATAAATAATCCATAGACCATAGAAATTAAATCAATCATTAAGGACACAATGTTTGAATATGAACACATTCCCATGGATCTTTAAAATTCACATATGATGACCAAAAAAATGCATCACTCTTTAAAATGGAATTACTGATCCTTACATGTCTCAACAACACCACAGAAGAACCCAATTCCTCAGTTTGTTCTAGGACATCCCTAATAAGTCGACACTGTATCTCATGATCATCATCAATGTCTGAGATAAAATACCCTCAAATAACGTGATATAAGGTCTAAGCTAAAGACCATAAACTAAAGAAATATCATGTCTAAGTTAAATGATCATATACTAACGTGATATTATGTCCAATGTAAATAATTCTAAAGTAAATCAATATATTGTCCGAGATAAAATTATTCAATTAAAATTGATATATGGTCTGTGATAAATGACCCCAAACTAAAGCAATATGAGGTCCGATCTAAATGATCCAAATTTAAAACTAAAGAAGGATTGAGCTAAAATACCCTAAAGAAAATAGATATTTGGTTTTAGCTAAAATCCCTAAAATAAAGCGATATTAGTTCTGAAAATTCCTAAATGAAAGCTATATAATGTCAAAGCTAAATAAAACTAAACTAAATTGAAAGAATTTTTAAGCTAAAAGATCATAATGAAAATTGAAATCAAGTCCAAGCTAAAATAACTTATGATACAGTGATATAATGTGTGAGCTAAAAGATCCTAAACTAATGCAATATATGTTATAAGATAAAATACACTAAACTAAGGCAATATCAGGTCTGAGATAAAGGAACATAAACTAAAACAGTATCTTGTCCAATATAAAATACCCTAAACTATATCACAATAGATATTTAGTCGGTGGGACCTGTTAAGGACCACTACATGGACATATCAAAATTGAGATACTCTAAACAAGATGATCACCATTGGTAGAAGATAGAGCACTCACCATCTGAGACATGTATCTAACCATGATAATTATTCTGAAAATTAAGTGATCTCAAGATAATTGGATCAAATTATTAGTAGAGATTCTCATGTTGGATAAATATCATGATTACTTATCAAAAGAAATATAATATTACATAATTGATACGTTCTCAACATTCTGGATTATGTGATGTTATGAAAAGGATAGGTAGCATTAGAAATTGTCATAATATCATGCCAACAATATTTCATGCACATTATGATGGAAATTAAAATAGATATTAGTATATAATGTTCAGAAAAATAATCCATTCATAGTGTTAAAAAGATAAAGGAATGAATACAGTTTTGATTCCCTCTGAAGTCCCATAATAAATGGATTGCATTAAAAAAAATTCAAATCATGATAAAAGTCGGTCGACTACACTGGTAATATCTGCAAGAGTATGACAAGAATAATTAAGGGTGCATTGGAGTGCCACACTTCCCACCCATTATGTATCTTCCCAAGGACAGAGGTTCATAACCAAAGTAGTTAACTATTAAACCCATTATATAGACAATCAAAAAATGAGTATGATGATGTTTAATAGTCATACGTCAAACAAGAAATAATATCCTCACAAACCTATATATTATAAGTATAGTAATCCACCTGATATTTATATTTAGGTTTCAATTGAAGACCCTCTACAATTCCTATCACCTCTCCAAGATATTCCAAGAATGAGGTGCATCGTTATTGTGATTTTCAAAAAACATGTACATTTGCAGAAAAATATGGTTGAGTCAAAATGATTTTGTTCATAATTTCATATTGAGGTTGTTGATCAAAACCACCAGCATGTCAAGTCATGAAATAATTGGTAATGATGTATACCTTGTTCATCCAATAATTCTAAGGGGGTATCAATGATCAATGCAAGAATCTGTTTCCAAACTAGCTTATGTTGTGCTTGAGCCTCTGTGACTGAGGGATTTGGAATCATTGGAGGATGGCTAACCAATTGATCCAATGTGAAAAAAGGAAGAATAATACTCATATTCCTTTATCAAAATATTTATGTCATTTGTACCCAGTGATGGCGGATTAAACACCTCAATAAATTATATTTAACCATTAGAATAGATATCAACTGAATGTGGTTTTTTTGTGACGTCTAACATTGATTATTTCTAAAATCCTTCATCTCCAATAACAATGGAATAATAGAGGAAAATGGTCTATCCACATTAAGAGACTAATAGTTTAGAACATCACATGGGTAAGATATTACCCAAACCTAGGCATAATCATGGGTAAGGAAGATGGAATAATCCTCAGATCTAAGTATAATCTTAGACTCAGTATCTTCTTATAATAGTATCTTCAAAAATTGGAAAATGACTCTAGGATATCACTTGCCTTTATCACTATACAAAGGATTTTGGAGACCCTTTGAATATATCCAAACTGATGAGAAAACAGATGTAGGGTATAAGGTTCACTGATAACTAGTTTGTTCGCATTGGATAGAATAACCCCATCTTAGAGGGAGATGATATATGACCATTCATAAAGAGAACTGCTACTGCTATCTATAATCATCAAAATAGGTGTATAAAAAAATAACATTGAAGATGTTATATTGGATCAACTCACCATTAACCTTAGCAGGGCCTAGATACATATACCCAACCCCTAATATATTAACTAGTCTAGGGAGAGATGAAGTTGTAGGGATCATGGAAGTATTAAAATATTCATAAAAATTTAAGTGTTCCTATATCCATCCAAATAGAAACTGTATAGGTTTATTGATTGTCTAATTCATTCTACAGTATTGAATATTTACTTCGAATTAGTAAAGGCATGCAATCTCTAGTACTACCAAATTGAGGCATTATCCTTACAAAGGTCATGATGCCTTCACCAATGTGATAACATGGATCCCTAATCATGAATCCCCAACTATAAAAATCCACACATTGAAAAACATGTCTTAGAATCCTTCCATCATAAGGACCCGAGAGATCATTGAGTTTACTTAGTGGAAACATGACGTATAATCCCTAGATTCCATGATAGGCCAAAACAAGGGAGTGTTTTCATGAACATGATAAGAAAGGCAAGGATGTGGATGTATAACAGTAATTCTATTTACTCTAATGAATATAAATATATAAATTTCTTCCATGAATGAAATGAGTGAATGATTATTTAACTCATGCAATTTTTCTTTCATTATAATATGAATATCACTCACCAAAAAATGGGTTCTTCAAAGGTTCTGCCCCGAAATCTACCTATATGATTAATTAATCTTTATGTTTTCTAATAGGGTGTGTATACCACCCAATTGGTAGATATACCTTAGGATAATACACACTTCACAATCGTGGACATTGGAATGTGTTGGTACCAGGGTACCAACATCTGGTCATCTCTCGATGAAGGTCTGGTTGGTGGTAAAATATGAGTTGAAAAATCCATATAGCTTCATAAAAATGGACTATGTATAGTTTATCAAAAAAATGTATTTATCTTTCCCCATCCAAAAAGGTTCATTCCAATTCATCAATGAAATTACCTCTAGGATGGTGATCCCACTTCAATCCTTATACTATGCATGGATTGATTAGACATGCAGAAAATATATAGAAATAAATCTGAGAAATGGGTTGATGAGAAAATTAAAAAACATCTAAATATAAGGGAGTGATTTCCAATATATAATATAACACTTTTGATTGAGCTATGATCAGTCAAACTCCCTTAGAAATTGTCATTTTGACACAATCAAGTGAAGCTAACACCCAACAAGAAAAAAAAATGTATGGAGGGCTATGAGAGAATCATTTTGTACACTAAATCCATAAAGAGGGATTCATTCAGATAGAAGATAGTTCATAAGATTAGATGAGAGGAACCACTTAGGACTTTTGTTATTAGTGTATACACAATATAAAGGAATAGTGTTGTTATTATTAGAAGTCATGGCCCTTTGATTAGACATAACTAGAGATGATTAGTGGGAACAAGAATCCATCTAAAAATAAGAATGTTTCATTGGTCAGATGAAGATAATATAACAAATTTTTAGAAAAAAAATAAAGTCTCTACCATACCATGTGCTTCCCATGAATCATGAAGGAATTTGTTAGTCACCCTAAAGGGTTCATAAATCTCATTACCCCAGAAAATCCCATGGGGTTTATAACCCCCATAGGGTATCGAATAATTAGATGACCACACTAGAGACTCGCATTCATGTGAACTAGATATGGTCATGAAAATTGAATGATGGTCAATATATCATTCGAATGAACATTCAAATCCCACGAATCCAACAAAAAAATCACGGTTACTCATGGTCGATGTTTAAAATGTTATCAAAATAATGTTGGTATCTAGTTTAGATGATCTCATGAGAAAAAGTGGTTAGGAAGGATAGATCTCATGATGAAGGCCTACAATGGGTTCTCATGATTAGGTCTTAGGAAATGGACTGGAAACAGAGGCAGATAATAGAGGAAAAAACAAATAGTGTTTTGAAGGAAGGGATGGTCGGTGAAATGAATGGTATTATTTCCCATATATATATGGAGTTCCATATAATACCAAGCATCACATAACATACCAAACAACTCCCAGGACACCAAACCACGACACCACTAATGACTCTGTAAGGCATCAACTTTCATCAGAACCAAGCCCTATTCCCAAAGGACATCTCTCCCTGGGGGGATATGTTGATGCCTTCCAAATGAGAAATGGAAAATTCAAAAATGATGAAGTATCTAAATATGGGTTTTATTTTCAACAAAAATAAAAAAATAAGTATATGGTTGAGACCTATAGATCACATGAGCCCCCATGGGATGAATGATCATGTGACC
The DNA here is from genome assembly GCA_963277665.1 of Viscum album. NCBI lineage: Eukaryota > Viridiplantae > Streptophyta > Magnoliopsida > Santalales > Viscaceae > Viscum > Viscum album. The sequence continues at coordinate 695,620,181 of OY728161.1, forward strand.
ATCAAAAGTTAATTTAAAGACTCTCTATTCAACATGTAACCTGTAGAGAATCCATTGGATCCCATTTCAAACAAAAACTCTTTCCCTAGTTAATGTACACTTGAAAACATGTGGTCACGCGTTAGTATCTGGATACAATCACTAAGGCCACATGGTTTCTTGGGATAAGCACCAGACAATAAAACTGAAAAATTAATTGGAAAATAAAGAGGAATATATCCATTCAGGGGAGACCCATAGTGGCCATAATGTTCATGATATGTAACACCATTGGGAAAAGAAATTATCTTTACAAATATCAAATAAATATCTCATATACCTAAAGCATTGTATAAAATTAATAAAGGAAATAATATGGGTGTGGAAGGAGCTACTCATGGTAGTAAAAATCACACGACGCACCCCCAGCAGTTTGTAAGACACCAAAAGTCCCTAGCAACATAGCGCCTCATCTCACGAAATCTCATACCCTTTTTATCCTCATAACACAAAATGTAATAAGTAATTCCATACAATAATTTAAATCACATTTGGATCCAAATGGAAAAATAGATATATATTCAACAAAATCCTCATAAACCTCTTTAAGGCCTCTATTGGTCATGCGGTGCATCATAATAAAATATAGTAATTGTATTTGAAATTAGTCATGTAATCTCACTTGAATCCCCTGCCTTTGTAAGATAAAATTTTAAAATAAAATAGGGAGGAAGCAGAGGCCTCTCATAGTTGTAAAATGCTTGGGACATTCTAAGGAAGACTGTAGTGCAGTACTGCAAGAGTCCTAAACAACAATCCCTAATTTCACAAGGACCCCAAGACAGACAACCATTTCCTTAAGAAATGTCCTAGGCAAGGCATCATATATCTCATGAAGGCCATTCAGTAGACACTTTGATCTCACTAAGGTCCTTATACATGTCAGTATTAAAATATCAATGTCCTTCAACATGTCTGTGTGATAATACAATGTTCCCATTAATTTGAAATGATCTAATAATGAAGGATTTGATGAGAGAGAACCATAGTTGCAAAAAATCAAGAGACACCCTCAGAGTGATCCATAGAAAATTATCACAAAGAAAATTTGTTTCAGATACCTTTGTTGACTCTATCCTAGATGCACACCAGATACACCATGAAAAATAATGAACAAATATTGCAGAATGGCCTATAAATCCCCCACCCCCACATGAAAAAACCACGGATACATATCTCGACCTTGAAGATGAGCTCTAGAAATTTTACACAAGCATCAAATTGTATTTCTCAAAGAATTTAATCTCAAAAACATCATGTCTTCCCTCAGGTTACATATCAATGAATAGCCGGGGGGTCATGCTTCATGCATAAATCACTTCAATTGATCATTTATAGATCACGTGAAGGACATTGATAGGAAAAAAAATAACATACCACATTTCTACTATATTATTTGAGGCATAAAATAAAATGATACTTAACCAAATCTATGGAATTCAAAATTCAAGGGCTAGAACAATGGTTAAAGGTGAATGGCATAAACAAAAAAGAAAATATTCACTAAACCTCATTTAAATATCAAGTCATATAGATAATAATAATAAGGTTCTTCATAGGTGGACCTCATTATGTACCTAGAATAACATCCATATACATAGTGAAAATAGAAAAATAAAATCTAGTGGAGGGAAGAACCCATGGTTCCTTGACATCCATACCATTATTCCTCAATTAATAAGAACCATTTACTTATCCCAATCCATTACCGGAACAGAAAGACATAATGTCTACAAGAATATCAAATGGACCATGTAGTGTCTACGAAATAATCTTAGTAGGACACACCAATGTTTTACTATCCTAATTCTATGATTATCCAGGTGTGTCTAAGAAATAAAAGAAACAAAACTCCAAAAAATAATAATAATAAACTGTCCTCATTTCTATCAACATCCAAAAGGGAGTGATCACCAACTTTGACCAATGTGAGAATACCTTAGTGGAGAGAATCCTTAGAATAATTCCAAATAACCCCTTATGCAAACCATCCCATGTGAAACCTATGGTTACACCACTAATGAAATCACTCTTCACCTCATTCTAACCAAAACTACATGTACAACAATATCCAATGTTTTGATGGCACGCCCACATTAAAAATTATCTTGTCCCATGGATATAGACTCATAAGAAACCCCTTTGTCACTTAACATGATGTTTGAGCCATAATGATGTGTTCACTAAAATTAATATCATTGTCGGCTCAATAGATTATAATCTGAGAAATGATGATGCCCATTCTCCCAAAGAGGTCCTTTCTCAAAGACCTCTAGTATGATGAGCCTCATCCCCAAACTGATAGTCTCCAAAGTATCAATTGATGGATCCTCATTATCCTCGTGGCTTTGTGTGAAAAAAACCCTCAATCAATAATTCTAATACACAATTATCTAAGGCTTTATCCACATTAATAGTGAATACCACCTTCTCATTTGAGTCCTTCTATGTGCACACGACACCAAATGGTTCATTTGCCAACTAGTGTGAGATGAAATCCCCAAATAAGAACATAATCCACATCATTCAACTCCATGTTCCCCTAGGATAGTGTAACTCAATATGTTGGTCAACACCATCCAACATCACATGAGCCTCACTTAGAAACTGATGACATCATCACCTTATCTTGATGAAAAAGTAACCCATTTGGTGATCAACATCACCCAAATGAATCATACCAAGACCTTCATGATGATCATATCACCTCTAACCAGATGGCTATTTCTCCCTCAAAACTTATGTATAACCAATCACATTCTCATTGATCTTAGTAATTAATATTAGCATCATAATATAGTTAAATTTAAACAAAACAACACGCCAACAAAATATTCCCAAGGATTTAAGAATCTCACTGTCGTCCACCATTTCAAGAGGTAGAGGATCATGCTCAAAGGCATCTCTCGTGGGTTCAGTTAATCATATAAAGAAAAATAGTTAAATTATAGTGTGTCACTCAAACATTCCATTTTCAATATCTAAGACACACCCCCAAAACAATCATAAAATATCAAATAAATATAATCTCCAAATTTGTAGTTTCTTGAAAATATGATCATATATTGAGATGATTCAGATGAAATTTATGTTTTAGATGAACACCTTGAAAATTAGGCAAATAGGATTTCATGGATTTAGTAGATTCTGGGGAAGGTGTAAAGGAAAAGGGAACCAAGCATATTTTAGATCTTGCCGGCATGGTTCCAACGCACCCAACATATCATGAAATGGAACTCAAACATGATGATTGGATAAAATCCTAAAGAGGAGGAATTTTGGAGAACCCCCTATATGTGAAACCAAAATGGGTTGAAATAGAGTATAAAATATAAATAAATGGGGAAATAAATTTTAGAAATTTATTAATTTTTATTGGTAGTATGGTTATATTTCATGGTTTTAAAACCACACTGCAACTGTGTGACACCCATTGTACAATGATCTTGGCTTGCGCAGTTCATGTACATGATTTATCAAATAGTTTGAAAACCATATGTGATCCCTATTTCACAAATTGTCGAAAACGATTCACTGATGGTATCCCCATCTTGTATAGTTTGAAAAACCATTCACAATAGCCAGAGTGGTTACCATGATTTCTCCTTAGTGGTCGCATGGTTTGTGTCAACAGTGCGCCAACGGCTTTGCACCTTGAAAACCCCATCTATTGGCCCTCGATGGATATGCAATCAAACCAAACCCTTGAGATTATTGTCAATCCTTAATAATCATCTGAAAAAAAGGTCTTGTGTCAATGGGAAACTCAAAATTATTTTTCAGTTAACATGATATGAGTTGTTCCACCCTACAAAATCTAAAAAATTCAAAACGGGAAAGGATTTGGACCCACTCCAAGATCCGAGGATGTTAAAATCTACCCACAATAATATAGATCATCCTTGAGTTATAAAAAATAAATCCAAGATGCTACTGGACATACCCCTAACTCCATAAATAAACAGAACCACCCTAGTCATCATGTCTGAGGTAAAATCCCCCAAGGAATTACCACCTTAAGAGTTACCAACCTCGTTCACATCCTGACCCAAAATAAAAATATATTTTTTGTTCCATTGACCATCCTAGAACTCAATTTCATACGGTTGATCATCATAAATATTGCACCTCATCAAGTGCACTAGTTTTGTTCCCAACAACAATCACGTCCAGCATCTCATTACATACATGCACTATGTCTGTGCCGCACAAGACACGCATGAGGTCCCACATATCATTAAATGATAAAAATTAGTCATGGTGGTTCACACCTCATCCAATTCCAATGATGAATCGATTCTGAAATTAAAACACATCTCACAACACATGTATCCAATGATTCTCACATATAAATCCTAGTGAAACACACCTCTCTCTCTCTCTCTCACTGAAACACACACACACATATATATATTTATCTCATCTTTATCGATGTAAGCATACTAACCTACATCTTTTTTGTCTATATATACATCTCATGCACCTCACTGATGGAAAAAATACATGCCTACATAATGACCATGCCAAAACAAAACATAATAGAAACCTAGATAACGTCCACTATATACCTTTAAACCTAATAGGCTCACCAGCCTCCTATGACCCTGGAAACCCCACTCCATGTACCTAGCCGGAAGCTCGACCACCTAAATCCTAACATTCATATTGTGATGCACCAACCACTAGACACTGAACCAACTATTGGAACACACTGTCAATTCCAAAACCATCATTTGTAGGTGAATCAAGACTAACTACTTCTAGAACCACACTAAGTCTTATCTCATAACCCTGAGTGTACCCCTGTACATGATTACTGAAAATCCAAATAGGAATCCAACAAAAACTATCAATATTTCCAACCTTTATGTGTTATCAGATATATTTTATCACTCAATCACATTGTGTCTGCATGTGTCCCAACAACCTGCATTGGAAGCACTCCATCGAAGACCCACTCTAACGTGCTCTGCTTGAGTCCCTCTCCTAAATTTCGTATTAGAACTCCTCTTAGGCCCGCATACATATATATGATGAATTTATTCTATCTTCATCTAAAGAAACCACCTATGTAGATTATTATTGGTCCATAAAAATTCCCTCAGATATGAGAATCTAATTCACCACTTCAAGAATGAGGTGAACCTGATAATGTTTAAGTACAACCAAATGTCGTACCGGAAACCATACTCAATACGTTACACCCTTGAAGAGTTATTTCCATCTATACCAGGTGGGAAGAAATAAAATTACGTGAATTTTTTCCCATAATCCATTATGGACATGTATCCATGTTGAAGACTAAAGGACTAATGATCTCTTTCTATCCTCAGAATCTCCGGAAAGAAGATCTGGAAGAACCTAGCCTAAAATTACTTCCAGGCCAATCCCTCATGTTTTCCTTTCTAAACCTTCACATCCAAAAAGTGAATGATTGGTCCCCTAAACATGTAATTATCGATCTTCACCCTCTAGTTTGTGGGTGTATCAAGATGTAAGATGATCATTTGCATAGATGGGATCCATTTATCAACTGCCAGTGGTCCACCCACTTCTTGAAATAATTATGTGGGATGTGACTAAAACTCTCAATATAGGTATTACATTGATGGGTATACCCCCTAATCTTCCCTATAAATCCCCTAGATGACGTTTACTATAATCTCTTTGTTTTTATGATCGATCCACAACACAAATAATGTCAAATCCAGTGGCTACCCCACCTATACTGGAGCATTCACCTAAGCGTGTATATATGAATCATGATTTTTTTAACCCTCCAAGGGCTCGTCCTAATCTTCCGTGGGATAAACCTATGCGTGCTCCTACAAACCACTTCACCACTTTCCTCACACCCCATGGGATCCAGTTTAGGTGGAATCCCACTAAATACTAATATTATGGTCATACATCCCATATAAAATATATATAATTGATATAAGGAAAAAATTAGTAGTTAGTGAATCCTTTTTAACATTAAACTACCCTAACACATCCATTACAATTGAAATCCACACTTTTATCCCCTTAATTGTCCATATTAAATCCAGGTATCATATAATCATTACGAAATGGTGGTCTTGATAAAAATGTAGCCTCAATCTGATTACCACATTCCCCAACCTAGTGATCGACATCGCCACTATCATAATTCTTTCCTTCTTCTATAAGATCTCAGACCATGTGTATATATATTAAACATCCCATTCATATTACATTTTATCCACATTAATAGGTTGTTTGAGTATGATTATGGTAATGAGAATCTAGGTAGGAAAACATTTCTTAGAATCCATTATGGACACATTAAACAGCCCAACCACTATTATCATAATCCAGGTCCCCAATGATAATCACATTCATTTTGTGACACATCAAATGAAAATATAATAAATCCCTATATGCTGATAAAATTTATAACTATTCCATTATGTCCATACCGGGTAAAGGGTCTATATACATCCATTATCATACCATACCAAGGTTCACATGTCATAATAGGTAACAACCATATCAATGTCCACCTATAGAGGTGTAAATCATATAAAATGTAATCAGAGAAAAGAAAAACATAATGGCATACCAATTTTAACATTATTTATCCCCTATTCATGGGGCTATAAGAACCCAAACATGAGTTCTAAACCCTATTTTGACAACATAAAAAACTCTTATATACCATATACAAAATATTTAAATCCAAAAACATGTAATAGAAGATACATTGAAACCATATATAATTCCCCAATAAATTTATCCATCAAACAGAGTTATAGGCTGAGCGCCACTGGTATTAAGTGAGACATACCATATTCTAGAGGTTTTAGATTAGTAGTGATGATGTAAAGGGATTATATTAGAAAGAATATAACCTCTGGTGAAGATAAAATAATGGTCCAATTATATATTATATTTAAAAGAAAAACAATTACAAAACTCATTGTAATAGTAACCTTTTTATGAAAAAATCATAAGAAATAGCAGATAAACCAATAATAATAACCAAGGTCAATACCATTTTCATAATAAAACATCACAACATATAACTAATGGATACTAAAATAAAACATTCATACAAATCAAGTCATATTGAAAATAAGCAGAAGGGTCACTAATGGTGGAACTCAGTACGTACATTGAATAGAATGTAAATATATGAGGAAAACTAAACGCACTCTTTAGGTAAGGCAAGAAACCACGGTTCTATACACGGTTCTATACCTTCAATCACTTGATTTCTCATGTACTAAGTCCCAACCCTGGATCCCTAACAATTAGCTGAATAGAAATCCATAAATTCTACACACATCTAGAAGGGCTGATGTAGGGTGTGATAATGAATCTTAGTTTTCCACCAATGATATGTGACTATGCTAAATATGTGATTAAATTGGTGTATCTAAATAATAAATGAAAGAGCACTATAAAAAATGACAATAATAACACACTCTCCTTTTTCATAAAATCCATAATAGTGAAATCAATTATTTCATTCCAATCCAGAATACCACAGTAGAGAGGATCCTTAACCTAAGACCAATGAATCCTCTAATTTAAACTAGCCTAGGTAGACCCTATGGTTCATACACTAATGAAATAAACTATAACCTTGTGCATAAAAATGATTCATTTCCAACAATATCTGACATCCTAATAGATTAATGATAAAATCAAACAACTTGTCCCACAGACCTTATTTTATAAAAACCTCATTTACTCATAACACATCATATGAGGCACACCAATGTTGTCCCTCCAAGAAATATAACTGTTGGATCAACAGCTAACATCCCAAAGATTTCTGATATTCATCCACCTTAATATATTCAAAAAAAAAACTTCCTCACGTACAATGAGACACATCCCACAATCGATAGTCTGAACCCTTTCAATTGATGGATCCTCACAATCCCTATGGGTTTCTATAAAAAGAACCCCTAACCATAGTAATAGGTCGTAACTAATGGAGACATATTCCCAAACAAGGAGTCAATATGTCATCATCCTCTCAATCCAACTATGTGCACATATTTCAAATGGATCATTGGACAACATAGGTGAGAGACAATCACAAAATAATATCCTAGGCCACATTAGTTGGAACCCCATTTCCCACTGACTGTGTCTATCAATATTATGGTCAACACCATATACCATCACATAAACATTTCTCATACCCTAATAACATTGTTTCCTCATCCAAATAACTAGTTCACCCCTCCAGTGAAGAACATATCCCAAATACCTTAGGTCAAGCCTGTTTGGATGATATTATCACCTGAAATATGATGGAAAATTCAATCTCAATCCTCGGGTTGATCATTTCATGTTCCCATGGAAATCAGTGATGCATTGCAACATGAAAAAGTTAATTTAAATAAAACAACACCCCAGACAAATCTAAAATTGTTCTAGAGCTTCTAACAAGGCAAAAAAATTTGTATACATGGAGGAAAATTCCAATAGGTATTTCCCATTAATTCAATTAATCATTTTAAAATTTAATTTAATTTATATGTTATGTATCAATATATACATTATAAAACTAAAAACCTCACCCCTAAAACAACTACAAAATAAAAAATAAATACATGCACTTCCTACCTTCCATTGGTAGGTGATCAAACACACAAACATAGCCTGTAACTCTAGCTTTTTAATAAGGAATCGTCATTTTATACGAACACTATGAGAATATGGTAAATCGATTCACATGGATTTAGTTGAAATTAATGTGAGATTAAATTTAATTATAAGTCATAGGACTTGAGATATTACCAATGTGGTCCTTATGAACAAAATGAATCGTGTAATGGAGATCAGATGTGAATATTGGCTCAAAACCAAAAAGAGTACGAATTTGGGAGAACCCCCTGTTCATGGGGCCCAAATGGTGGAAAAGAGATGAGAAAAAAAATTAAATAGGCGTGACAATTTTACTAATTTTCAACTTTTAATGGGATTCATGGTTTTCTAAACCGTGTGTAAATAGTTTGACATTCACTGTCCAAAGATCTAGGCTCCCACAGTTTCGTTGCACGATTTTCCTAACCATGTGAAAACCGTTTGTAAGACTCTATAAAAAATTAAAGAAATGGACAAATAGAAATTCAAAGCCTCCAATATGGTCTCGAAAAGAATTAATTGTTGACCTAGATGGATGCCCAATTTATATTTGGAGTCCACACTGTAAATCCAAATCGTATGCCTAGTCTAAGCACCTTGAAAATAATGGCTTTTAGCCTCTGAGGGTCCTAGAACCCTACCAAACCCTATTGACATTTATGACCCTTGAGACTCATCTAAAAAATGGTTTTGGGTAAAATGAAAACTCATAATTATGTTTTTATAAATAAGAAAAGAGGTGGTCTATGCACCAATCCCTAAAAAATGTAAAACATGCGAGAAATTTTAACATCATCATATAACTAGAATGTATTATTAATGTGTGAGGATCCATAATGAAATAAATAATTATCAAAATTAAATTATTTTATTAAATTACCATCCACCACATCATTGGTTACTTAATCCTTATCTATAGTGATCAAATAAGCATGGCATTCTCCATATGGCCACTTTTTTGGTGGATTCTTTTAATGCCCAGGGCATTCATTTCCATATCGCACCATATACGTATAGTTCAACCACTGAATAACAATGTTTTACTTCTTCCAATTTAATTTTTTATCCTAATGAACATTTCTTCAAATATTATAAAAATATCTAAATACCTTCAAGCATTTCATATGATGACTTTTTCCTCATTACTCATAATATGTAGATTTATTTGTTTTCTAGTTATTATTTAATGTGTTCCTTTTTATTGGTTCTCATTTTAACAATTATTTTATTAATTTTAGTTGAACATGTAATATCTTGAGAACTTCTAATACATTTTTATATCACAAAAAAACAATTTCATTATACTCTAAACATTTTTTAGAGACCACCCCACTAAAAATACTTGGATTAATCCCATTAATGAAATAGTTAATCATTCACTATATGTTTCATAAATAATATATATCATACAAGGATATCCTTGTAAAAGTAGACTCATAACAAGGAAAACATTAGTTATTTTACTTTAAGATAAGTTAATTTCACTTTATTTTAATTCATTATTCATGATGGAAATATTTGTCGAAGAATGTTTCATTAAAGGCCTTCCATTCTATGTTTTCTATTTTATCACCTTATATATAAATCTATATCAATGAAAACTATTTATTATAATATCCAGTAACATAATATACTAAAATTAAATCAATTTCCCCTTTATTTCATCCATATTCTAGAAATATATTGTCAAGGGAATTATTCGATTCCTCAGCAAACAAAGGATTAATAGTATCTCTAAATTATTTGGGAATCTACCATATAAATCGATCCATAATTTGAGAATCATGAATTGGAACTATATTTCTCTCCATTAAAGAAATGATATCTTTCACTACCTGATTAAGATACCCAAATATATCCATGAGCTACTCAGATCCAATACCAGACATATTGTCTTGCTCAGAATGGAAATCTCTATATTGTCCATGAGTGTTGATACAATATATCCTTCTGAGATCCATTTATATACAAATTCATAAATTGGGTTATCTTATAAAATTATGAATTTTATATCATAATTAATAATTCAATATATGGTATAAAACATAACAGAAGTTAAATATTTATGCATTTGTTAATAATTAAATAATAAATATGGTTTCTTTGGGGATGCCATTATTTTTTAATCAACCAAAATGTATTGTAAATTAAATGTGAATTATCATAATAATTTCCCCTAATAGTGTCAAAACTGGTGAGTAGTATGACCCATTTTGATATTATAGGCAACACTTCAATAAAATTGTAAATTCCTTTTTCAGTGTTATTACACATTAAGTATATCTATAATAGTATCATGTCCCCTCTTAGTATCTAGAAAGGATTTTCTTCTTTGAAATACCACATAATATTATCCTCACTAGAACATTGGTATTTTATTATATACTTATCCTCAAAATCAATAATATGGTTGTGTTTCCTAATATATGTTTTTTTAATCTAGTTCCCAAGGATTCTATGAAAATTTCTCAGATTCCACCTATAATGACCTCAATTCTAGTAAATAAGATCTACTGTCTACATTATCACATTGGTAGTATATAAAAGAGTTCCAATCCCAGAGGACAGATTAGTATTATAGTACTAATAAACCAGATACAAACTTGTTATATATATTAATTTGGGAATATAAAATAAGAAAAATTCATAAAAAAAGAAAATGATCTACATACTTTAAATTCACTGAAACATTTATTCTTCATATCATCGGTAAAGGGCACATAAAATGGTGATCTCAAATGCCCTTTAAGGGTTACATTAAATGGAATATTTCATGAAACAACATAGAATATTAAATATGGAAAGATAAATAAATGAAAACACATTTAATTTAATACAAAAATTTACTATCATAATATAATAATGTTTAATCTATATAGAAAGGTAAATAATTAAAAAAAAATTCTATTAAATCCATAAATTGAGATTGAAATGCCCCCCAGGGAAAATATCAATGAAATAATATCATGAATAATAATGATAACTAAATTCTAAATCAATTAAATTCTAAATTATTAGACATAATTATATTATGCATCCTTATAACTCTACAGTTAATACCATTAATATGATATTTTAAAACAATTGATAAACCCATCTAATTTGGCAGACTAATTTATGTGGCGAGGCATGCTGATGCACTGAGGGTCTATCTATAACTGGTCTCCACCCATCACTATATGTACAAATAATTCCTTAAATTTTGAATAATAAATTTAAATCAAGAAGTAATATCCCTAATCATTAAATATCTATAATTTGAAAAGGATAAATAATTATCACTATTACCTCAATTAATCAAATAGAGGTCAATTAAAATACCATATGAAAATTGAAAAATGTATAGGATGAAAACATATAAATCATCTAAGTATATGTTAATTTAATTGTAAATAAATTTCCAATGACATATTTTTATTGTAATGTGATTGTTTCAATAGAATGCAATCAATAATAAAAAGTGAGATTGTACATTAATGTTTACCTATTTGGTAACAATTAAGTACTAAAACCTTGAAGAAAAAATTAGAATTGAAATTATCATAATCATGAATAAATAGTTATTTGTGTAAAACATTTAATCTGTGAAGTATATAAACAACCTAATTGTATATAGACTCATATTAAAAAACATGTTTCAATGAAATGGATATTGGGATGAAATCCCATACCCCATATTTTACTTTAGTTAAACATAATTTATGCTCTATTATATTTATTTTAGAAATTTAATTAATTTATAATTGAAGTGTACTCATATTTTTAAAACGATATATTATCCTTTTATATCATTTTACAACCAATTTATTGATAATATTTAATGATTTTATTTGTTTTGGGTGTTAATTGGTTTGTTTTATCATGCGTCTTTTGTCCTGGATGTTTTTTATCCCATATATAGGATATAAATACATTTTAATAGTAATGATAATAATATTGTAAATATAATATTATATATATGTGTGTTTGTGTGTGTGTGTGTTTACATCTTTATAACCACTCTTAAAAGTTTTTTATGGGAAATTTTTCAAATCACATTCTGATGATAATTGGTTGTATATACCCAAGAGCAAAAATATCATTCCTTAAATGGGTAAAAGGGTATAAAATTTTAAGATACATAAATTTTATAAAATTTATATCATGTCATATATATCATATATATTCATTAAATGTTTCCTTATTACATTCCATAAAATGAGAATGTGAAAAATAAACTGCATCGCTACGTGAGGTAGTAGTCCTCCAAAAACACGTGAGATATTATCATTTATTAACTGGAATTGAATGTGATAAGTTATATTTGACAAAAAATTTAAATTAGTATAATTATATCATAAATTTTATATGTAATTATTAAATAGCTCATTATATCCATTCATGAGAGGTATTTCTTGAAAACGAGTTACATTGGTTCACGAGGTGGGTTTTCGCCCTACACACGATCAATAATTTCATTTCCCTATTAATGAAAGATGAGATGGATATATATTATTCCATTTACCTAATAATATATCAATATATTATTTATAACTATTTGGTTATATTATCATTTTAAAAAAAATAGAATGATTTTAATGAATAAATAAAATAAAAAGTATCATTCAAAAATGGAAGAAATTTTGGGATTACCTATTTATTTTTAAAACCAAATCCTTACTAGGATAAATTGAATACAACAAAAATTGATATATGATGTAGGAATGTGAATATATTGGTTTTATTTTTTTGTTTTTTAAAAAAATCTATTTTTATGTATGATGATGGGATGAGATGGGGGATGCCTTTTATATGTGGGGGAGAATACATATATGGATTATTTGAACATAATCATGTGTACGCACATTTTCCACATGATGTAAGATTGAATAATTGTTAATTATAATACATAAGATGATATAAGTTCTATATATGTCCACAAAAGGGAGTTTGGACATGTTTTACGTCATTTTAACCCTTTTCTTATTAATTTCACCACCATAAAACCCAATATTACCCAAAATGTTGTAATTAATTTGTAATGTTTTCACTATTCATAAGGTGAAAAACTAATTTCAAATTATTATATAATAAAAATTATTATTATTCAAATTTGGAATCCATTTTGAAAAATTTATTTAAAAAAATTGTAGAATCCTATTTTAAATTATACATAAAGACCTTAGGAAAAGAGGTTATCCAAAAAGAATATTCTCAAATTCATAGTAGGTATTAAAATAAAAATTAGATATGAAATAGATTCAATTAAACTAAATTTTACTCATTTTAATATTTTTGAATTGTTTTAATATACAAATAATTAAAAATATAATTAATCTCCTAACATAATGAAAACAAAACGGTATTTTGGAATAAAAAAACATTACTTTTCACTATTCAAGGAAGAATGAAACTTTTTAGAAAAAGACCACAAAATAACCTAATATAATTGTTATGTTTTAATTTTAAAAATGAATTTGATTTTATCAAATCAATTTTCTATATATATATAACATAAATAAATGTTATTATAAGTTTGCAAAAAAAGATGAAACATTTTTCTTTGAAAAAAAAAATTCAAAATTTTTTTTTCCTATATTATAAAATATTTTTTTATTATCATTAGTTAAAAAATTATCTTCTTTTAACTATATATTTTTCAAAAAAAATTATTTTTATTCAAACTTTTAATTTTAATGACTAGTTTGTAATGGTAGTGTTTATAATATAGAGTATCACATTTTAATAACCAAGTGTTGCAAGTCTCACAAGATATTGAAGAGATTTAATTTATTTAGAAGTAATTAAATGTTACGGTCCTATTTTGTGACACAAAATATTCCATTTTTATGGTTGTAACCTCGAGGTACATTTTTTCCAAAGAATGCATCCACATATAATATCCAAACATGTATGATATTTATTTTAGAACCACACAACATATTCAATAACAAAATTTCAGGATGTAAACCTATAATTATTGTTATTAATTTGGTTATATAAATAAATATCCTCATAATCCTGATAAAAAATCAAAATATTCAATATAATAACCTAAATGTTTTGTCTATACCTTTGAAACTATGATCCGATTTAACCTATCGATCCTTAGTGACCTTTATAAATTTTTAATTTGTCTTTAACTAGTAACATCATAACCTCAAAGGTAATCTAAACCATCCTATAATAAACATTAAATCACCCCAGGAACTGAAATCTTAGATATGAATAAGAAAAATTACATGATTTCTTTGATACATGTCCATAATTACAAGATCATTCTCACATAATGTAATAAGTACTTTTAAAGGACCATTATTTATTTTTTATTTGAGATTTAAGAAAATTACTAAACTACCAAACCCAATATTCATTATAACAATTGTAAATGATTCCATTTTATGTCAATAAACATTTTTTATAATGATTCTTCAACATTTCCCATATACTATCCACACATAATGACCTTTTAAATAAGTCATAAATAGTACTACATTTCATTGCATAATGGAATGGGAACATAAGAGAATATTATTTTAAATTCTTAGTAAGTTCATGAATAATCGGTAACAATTAAATATAATAAGTGAACAGAAGATGATTATATTTTTATAATCATGATAAATTATAAAATAAAAACAAAAAAATCATATATCATATACCATGGAATATGACATTGTATACAATTATACAAGAATCAAAAGATTAAGTCATTGAACATGATCCATGAGATAATATCATAGTCAGTATTATATGTATAATATTGTGACATAATTAAATTAAGGAAAACCTTATGAATAGGGATATGTTACATTCATGAGAAAAAACATATGTTCCAATGCTTACGAGAAACTAAAATATACCCAAAAATAGTTATATCCTTAGATATAAAAATATAACTAATACATTGGAGGGAGATATATAACCACAACAACAATTCACCAGTACATACAAGAGCCACTTAAAAATAATTCACATTTCAAATAATATAGAACCCACAAAAATAAGATGGTCTTTATACCATGTTAGAATGAAAATAATAAACTTTTCAAAAAAAATTAATAATTGGTTTCAAAAAACATTAAATTGACAATAATTCACATTTTATTTCTTAAAAACATGTTGAATGGAAATTGGTTTCATTTCCTATTATATGTAATTATAAGAAATAAATCATTTATAATTATAACTATATAAACCCATGTAACGTAAATGGGTACCCAAATATGTTTTGGGATATTCTAGATATATTATATTTAATTAAGGTAACAAAGAATAAGGTATTTTCACTATATTTCTAGGGGTATATGGTTAATTCACTAATTTTTAAAACAAATAGATTAATGAAATCCAGGTGAACACACTTCTATCAAAAGAATTAAATATAGAGTGTTTATCAAGTATAATATTGGAAGAAAAATTGTTGTTATTAACAATTTACGATTAGGAAAGACAAACATAGTGATGGATAAATCCTCAAATTATGTTGATTTAGATAAAAACAATTTGTAGGAGAATTTGGTAAAACAACATTCGAAATATGAAACATCCATATACATTTAAAAAATATATTTATATAGAAAAATTTTATTAAACAAAAGGAATAATTATTTCTCTTAGAATATGATTAAATATAAGAATGGATGTCTAATACAAGAAAAAAATTATGTTAACACAGGTAAACATAGAAAATATTAAAGAGAGATGCTTTAACAATTTTATGAAAATAACCAATATATAAAATGGGAAAAAATATTTTATTTTTTTAAATATGTTGAAGTTGAATAAAATTACAAAATAAATTATTTTAGAAAGTATAAATCATCCAATGAAAATATTCATGGTAAAAGGAGGATCCCAACTGATAAGAAGTGACAAGGCTGAATTCACTTACAAGAAAACCATCTAGAAAATTATGAGTCAATGTGATATTAGATTTTGAAGGAATATATAAAAACCATTCAATATCCAAAAAATCATAAGGTTTTTTCAAAATAATACAAATTAATCAGATTTTTTTGCTACAAAATAATAATGATTTTAAAATATGATTATAAATGAAATGCTTACTTCTTGAGTAATAGTTAATAAAAATCGTTGATGTAGAAATTAAATGAATATGAACAAAAAAATATTAATATAATCTAATTCATGATATAAAATAGGAAATATATATACAATGTATTTGTAAATTGGTACATAATAATATAAATTCCCCTTTTTTAGGAATTGAGACCCAGAAGCCCTTAACAAAAGCATAATCTTCGATGAAATGGTCGTATAATAATGAGGACAGAAAGAAATTTTTTAAATCATATGAAACCAAATAAGAAAAAATTTCTATTTATTCACTAGGAAGAATAAAAAAATAAATTTTCCAATAAAATACCTAGTTAAATTAAAATACTAAAAACGGTTTTTATTATAATTAAAATATCTCATCATTATTATATGATTAATTATAACATATATAAATTTTAATGAAATATATATTTAAATCAATAAATTTAATACATAAATAAATAATTAACCTATTAAGAGGTTTTATAAAATTCTTTTTTTTGATTCCATACTGAAAAAATAAAAAATTTATGTTTTTTAGAAAAAAATAATTTTTTATAAAATTCATATAAAAATCAACTATCTCATAAAAATACCTAAAATTATTAATTGGTTTATTTAAAAATGTTGAATTAAAAAATAATGATAATTTTTAAAAAATTTAATTCTAAAAATTACATATTTATCTTTTAATGTAATATAAGATATATATAGAAAAATAGTTTTATTGAAAAATTTTCTATTAAAAATTTGTATATAATTATCCATTTTTTTGAATTTATTAATGATTTTAAAAAAAATAAGTACTAGAGTTTTTATTATTCAAAAAAAATATTAATAATATATATTCAAAATTAAATTTATCCTACTAGTTTTTTTGTTTTTTGGGAATCAAGAAAGTGATATAATATTAATTTAAATGAAAGAATTTATTGGAAAATATTAGGTTGTTACACCCAATACCTATTCCGTAATCGATATATAAATAAAAAAAAATATTTTTACCTATTAATGAAATTTAATAAATGCTTAAATTATTAGTAGTCAACATACCTAACCTATATTCCATTAAAATATTTCCTAATAAGGAAAATTTTCTTAAGGACTTATTCAAATATAAAATTTAATTTAAAATCCATGAATATTTTCCCTCTCAAAATCCCATTCCAATTATCTTTTATTACACCTAAGAACAAACAATTCTATGAATATTTTGTGTAAAACAATTAATTTTTTTTAAAAAAACATTATTAGATAGCTTATTCAACACACAACTTTGAGTATATATGGATCATGTGATAATATTAAAATATTAAAATAAGTATATATATATATACATGTGAACTATTTATCCTTGAAGATAAAATGGTGGGTATGAATTGGATTTTATTTTTTATAAAATATAAATAAATTTAATATATTTAATTATGGATAAAGTCATAATCATAACTCAACTTTTATTAAAGATATATTACTACACAAAAAAATATGATTACTTCAATAATGTTTTTTAATTATTTATTTTTAAATAATATAATTAATTTTTGGAAATTTAAAAAAATATTATTTATAAAATGAAAATATTTTTGGAATTAATAATATCAAAATTTAATTATTGTAATTTTATTTATTTTTTTAAATTTTTTAATATTTTCAATGAGTGGTGAATAATTAGTATTTTCTAAAAACTATCATTTATTTTAATTAAATAAAATAATTTAAAAGTATAATTACTCCTTTAATTCTAGTGAAAAATTATTAATTTTTCTTTAGTAGTATTTTATTCAAGTAATTACTATAATCACCATAATACTAGATTTTAGTAAAATTTTATTCATAGTGTTCAAAACAAATTTTTATGCCTAAAAGCCCAACAACCTTACCTTTTAATTTAATTGTTGGATAATCCCTTATGTTGAGGGAAAATTAACATGACCTATAAGACCGTTATAAATATGAACATAGATATTTCCCTAAGATCCCTTGATTCATAACAACATAACGAACGACCATCCCCTTATATTCTCACATTAAACGTACCATCCAACATTTTAAGGCTGCAGAAGTAGAATTCCCCCATATAGTTTACAAAGCATGGTATCGAATAAAGATTCTATAACCTTTCCATTATCCTAATTTTAGCTATAAAATTCTCGGTGCGACTTCTCTAAATCCTGTATATGGATATTCAATATAGGATATCGAGGCCACAATATTTTTATAATGTTTATAATGGTTCTATAGACAACCTAAAGCTGGGTGCGATTCCTCTAAAAACTATTTTAATGTTCATAATTTTTCACAATTTTAATTAATTAAAACATACTATAATGATGAATTATTTAAATGAAATTTTTATGTTATACATATACCATTGTGTATGAAAAATAATATAATTAATATTACATGTTATAAAGTTAATTTAATGACATTTCTTCGATGAAAAATTCATTCTTTAAAAGACTATTTTTTCATCATGCTTATATGTTTTATATTATATTAAATTATACCACAAAAATGAATAATATTTTAATAAAATAATTCTATATATCTTTTCAATAAAAATTTATTTTGTAAAATAATTTAAACAATGTTTTTTGTCATAATTAATTGTAAAAATATCAGAAAAACTAATTATAGTTGTTAAAATATTATAATGCTAAAATTGAGTAAACATTGATGTAAATGGGATAACTAGTTTAAAAAATGTTTCATTTTAGTGGTGTATGTATGTATATGTATTATCAATCCTCCCCTAATTTATTATTAAATTTTGGAGGTACATGGCCTGAGAGTGACTTCCCATTTTTTATAGTTTTTGGTATTTACAAAAATTCCCCACCTCGTCAATTTTTAAAGGGATCCCCATAACATATTCAGGCCTATAAAACCTTTTAATCAACAGAAACCTACCTACTTCCCTCTCAAAAAACCTTATATATGATATAGAGCTTCAATTATTTCAAAATGACAATCATTATCGTCATTATTAAGATCTAAAAGTGAGGATCTTATAAGAAAATTTAATAATCTTCATCATGCTCCTTTTTTTACATCTTCGTTTTCTACATTAATTTATGTCTTGAAAAAATTCAATATAATTGAAAATTTATCAATGATATACATATATGTTATTATCTTAATTGAATAATATTTATATATCCCATCATCTATCAAATTTGAAACAAACCTGTTATTCTTTTCTATGGTAGAGTACCACTTCGTCAATTAATAAAATTTATTTTCCATAATTTTCCCCACATGACAGTTTATAATGATGAATTTAATATTTATAAATATTTTTTATGATTTTAAATTTTTTATATAAAATCAATATGTTATATAATTTTTAACAATACCATCTATTAAACAATAACAACATAATTCATGTGCATTGAATACTACCACCACACGAAGTGATGTGATTCATTTTTGGTTGCATCATTTCCATGGTATATGTAAATTTATTTAAATAAATAATATAATATTTATGATATTATGATCTCTTTGTAATGATAAAATAGTAATTATATTCTTTTTATCATTACCATTATAACATGGAAATGTTATACATGCGTTAGTATAGCCTATCACCTCTATGATTATAACATACTTCATTTTTTCAAAAAATATTTCATGGATTGTACTATAATTGTAACTAATATATAAAAATGATAATTATATTATAAATATTAATCTATAGATAATGGAATAATGACCCATTTGAACATGGAAAACACCCTAAATCCATTTTGAAATTTTGTACCAAACCTCCTCAAAACATCAGATGTGGGCATCACTAAATAAGTAATTAAATATGTCATTAATGTAAGTTAAGTAAATGATTTACGTATAAGTGATTATACCATGATAAAATTATTAATAAAAAATAAAAAATATATAATTTTATAATACAGAATATAATATATATACATGATAGATGCATGACTCAAGTTAATGGTTTCTTCTTAAAACAACCTTCATTGAGACACATGTTATTTTAGGATCCTTATTTATTTTAAATGTTTTTCAAACTGAATATTATCTATTATATCACGAATACATTATACTACATTTTAATTTATTTTAAAATTCATTAACTCAGCATATGGGAGTAATGATTTAAATTTACTATTGTGGTAATGGGTTATATTTTGACCTCATTTTAATTGAGATTGTTTATGGTTGAATTTCAATTAGAGGATATTTTTTTTGACTATATAATAAAAAAATTTCATTTTATTAAACTATAATTTTAGTTAAAATTTAAATCTAATAGTTTCATTTTCCTCACATCGATAATTATAAATACTTAGAATATTTTTTAAGAAATCATTATATAATTTCTTGCATCGATCAAAAATTGCTTTCCTCCCATAACTATTTTTAAAAAAAATAAAATATATTTTTAAAATTCTCTAATTTTTTAAAATTAATTTTTACCCATTTATGACATTGTTAATAAATTTTTGAAATTAATTTTTTAGTGATTTTCTAAAAAATGTACTTTTTTCCTATTTACAACATTGTGAAAGTAATGTATTTATAACCTATACTGGGAGTAAAAAATTACTATCCAACATGAACAAATAATTCATTAAATATTATTTTATATAAATCAAAGGTTATTTGTAATGGAAACATATCCTATTTGATTTTGGACTTCATTTATATTTTTTATAAGTGATTTCAAGGTGTAATAGGTATTTCCCTAATTAAATATTCCGTGAAATATTATATAGTAATTTTCAACAATAAAGTCATCCTATGATATTATGGATTTCATCTAAATTATTTATATATGTCTATAAAATATATTCCTAAATTATTCTAACATATATTGACTAGGTAATATATTCTCTATGTTCTAATATCAAATAAATTTATTAGAAAATTAATTTTTCTTATGAAATGAGAGAAGATTAAACAACACAATTCATAAATAGGAAATTCTTATGTTTATTCCAAAATCTTGAGTTCCTCTTGGGAACACATAATCGGTAAAAGAAATTAATTCACACACCATGAAAAATTTATTATATAATGAGTAAATATTTTGTCTCATAAGGCATAATTTATGGTATTGGGAAATAAACCTAATCCAATATGGTATATTTTACACCTAGTTATAATATCTATGATGTTATGCATGACTCATTTTTATGTAATCTTATATGTTAATAACTCATTTCCTAGTATTCAATGATCACATGATTACATTTTATTTATATTATTCTCAAATTTTATTACTCTAGAGATTACTATTTTAGGATATCATGTTATAATTTTGACTCACATGTTATTATTACATATCATTTTAATTATAATTTTATAATTCTAATATCACACATTTTGTCAATTTATTCCCTAGTATATCTCATCTAGTTAAAGAGATTTAAAGTATTTAATAAATATATAAGGACAATAAGATAAAAAAGTTATTTATTATCACTTTTATATATTATGAACCTAATCTTCCAAATAAACTATTCCTCATGATCTTTGGTTTTTAATTTATATATATTTTTTTCAAAAAAAGATGTAATAATATGTGTAAATGGGTTTGAGTTGTTATATACAAAAATCTCAAAATTTAATGATAAACTCATTGACATATTATCTTTCATCAATTTTATTCTCATTCCAATATTCTATAATCAGGGTTGAGTCCCCTTATACCCTACAAGTGTAGTTATCCAATTGGCAATTCAAATCACTTTTGGTCACAAATGAATAGTAAGGGATATTCATGTTCATGTCGTTGAGATAGTATTCTCAACCATTTTCAATGTTCTTGAAATAGAATAAAATAAATTTTCTTTTTGATCTCATTTGTTTCTATTTATAATTTTCATTATGATTTATAAAAACAAAATCAATGACTATGATGGCATATTATCCATGGATTATAACAATAAAATAGTCAGGTTTTACAATTTTGATTCAATTTAATGCCATTAATATGTTCAAAAGAAATAACTATCTATTCTTTAAAAAGACACAAGAAAGTGTTTTGAAATTTTATTATTATTTCTTTACTAGTTTTAATGAGAGTTGAATTTGTCACATTTTTATCATCATAACCAACATGTTAATTGTTGAGGCTAAAATAAAAATTCCATTTCTAAAATTCACTAAGATAGATATTATTGAATATTGACTCAATTTTTATATCTTATGTGATCATTACATCTACAACTTATACATTATTGGAAAAATTAATTAAATCTTACTGAAATCCCTTATTCCATTTTTAATCTTCTTATCCCCCAAATAAATAAATAAAATAATACAAAACTTATTCCTACACATTTAATGTATGAATTACTCTTCCATTACTAATAAAAACATGTTATATCTCCACTGCACGTAATACCATAGATTAATCCCAAAATATTCATTTGTTATAGGATAATTATTGGGCCTTAGGATAGAGCATTGATAAAAAAAATTATTAACCATCACATTTTTATACATCATATAAAGCGGTATAATTCATCAAAACCTATTAAAACCCCATAAAGGTGATTAGATAAAATCATTCTTGATATTTTAAAAAAATAAATTACTATGATTCTTAAATATCAAATTATTTTTCCATTATCTGATAATGATTGGGTCAATACAATTTGAGTAGTTCCAAAAAAATGTTATGTAATAATGCTCACCAATTGACCAAAAAAATGTTATTAACATGAGTGAAAAACAAATAACTTATGCGCGTCGAATATCAATAAAATGAAAGGTGTAAAAAACACTATATACTTACCCTCTATGAAGAATTATCATAATGATTAGCTATAAATTTATCTTATTATTTTATTAATGTTTACAAGTAGATAATTTTAAATCAGATTCTCAACAAAGGACCCCAAAAGCAATGTTCACATACCCTATGAGATATTCCCATATATGTTAATTCTAGTTATATTCTATAATTATAATTTTGTATTATATAGGTTTATGATGACAATATTATTTTATTTCATAGAAAATATCATTAATATTTTCATAGATTTTTTTACTATTTTTTAGATTCATTAAAATTATTCTTGAATTCAATCTATATGGTCATATACAATGCATCGATTATCACCTTTTATTGAATTTTCACTTCAGTGTCACTATACATATTTTTTATCATATATAATCTTTCATGATGGTATTTAAGTTATATCTTTTCTAGATAGAGAAGAATATTCGATCCATATCATTTTATTCTTTCATAGTTATTTCTATTTTTATATATAGTTTAACAATTATTATAGTAATACATTATCAAAACTCATATATTTACATCAAAATGGTATTATATTCTATTTTAATTATTATCTTAATATATCCTTCATTGAACACAAAAATAGACACAAATCATTCCTAAATTTAAAATCTCATTAATAGTCATTTCCACTTAAATAGATGTGTGATGAATCTAATAGAGCCATCATGATTGTCCTTGGTTGATGAAAATTCACGATTGCAGGTGAAAAATATATTCCCTCAAAAACATAATGAAACAAAATATCAATTCATTTTCATCAAAAAAATTATTACGAAATATTTTGTATAATATATAAATTTTTCCCCTAACTCTTAGTTTTTTAAGTCATCATTTTCATATACGATACTATATTGATGATTATAAAAAAGTGATTCAAAATTTTGTCTTTTATGATGTATTCTAATTCATTAATTATTTAAACATTATTTAATGGATAAAATTCTAATTTAAATTAATTTTACACCTCAATTGAGAATAATTTCTAATTCTCAGCATGTTGAAATGGTTTCTCTTAAATTTCCCATTGAACTAGTATTTATCACTTAAAAATCATGGTATAACGTAATTTTAAATGACAATGTTTATCTAATTTTTTAGTTTTTATTTAAAATAAATTAAAATTGATAAAAAGAAAAAATTTTGGATGATATTAATATATGAAAAACATATTCTAACATGGAAATTAAAATACAAGTTAATGAAAATGATATTTCATCAATATTGGTATTTGAAATTCATTTAATGGAGGTCTATACATTGGTAAACTGAGGTTTTATAATAGTTGGTGTTGTAAAACCAACATGAACAACAATTTTAGAACACCATATTGTTTATAAAGTTAGTTATGGAAGATTTTTTCTTAGTGTAGTATAATTGATATTACAATGTATGCTATTTATTAGATAATTTCCATAGATAATCTGTCATATAAAAAGGTTATAGAAGTTCCCAATATAAAATTAGAACTGCAAGATACCATAAAACTAATATGAATCATTAGGTCTATGGACAATATACATCATAATAACTACACAGATATGATGTATAAACTTTAGGTGCTAGGGGTCATAAGAACTAAAAAATGTTCTCATGAAATATAGACATGGAAGTCTGTAGTACATGAGGACATAATAACATACCCACAAATAGGACACAATAGGCTTAAATTTTTATTGTTAGTTTCAATTTTGAGACTTGTGAAATGAAATCTTAATTTGAAATTATTTTTAGTGAATACTGTTTGATCGTGTACATTAATGCATGAAACAAATTGTGACATTTAAATCGAGGCGAGGTTGCTTGAGTGTGGTGGGTGATTGGTGAAATTACATTGATTGAATAATAATGATACAATTTCATTCTTCCAAAAGGAAGTGACATCTCTATCATAGTTGATCAGGATGGTGGTACCATCCTAGAATCCACTATCAATGTATAAGAATTGAAGTTCATCTATATAGGTCAAAAAAATAAAAAAAGGGATGACGACATAAAGTGTGCTTCATACTTCATGAGACATAAATAGACAATAATTCTTTATTACACGACATGTGTTTTTTGAAGGTTGTGGTTTTTATTAATTTTCAATATATTTTTATAGGGTTTGATGGAATTAAAAAATCAATTATTTAATTATAAATAGCTTTCACTGGTATCTTGATAAGGGCCTAAAGAGGGACGCACTTAGCATATTAAGGTGATTGAAATTTTTTAATGAATGGGAGTATAAGACATGGTGGAAAATTCCATGAGGACAGGGAAATGAATGATAAATATAAATATTGAAGGATAAAATAAATCAATTATTTTTAACTTTAGAATAATAGGAATGAATTTATATATATTTAAATTATTCTTATGATATTATGTGAGACAAAGGAAAATATTTTACAAATGTATGTTATTTTATTATTTAAGGTTTAATTAATATTTAATTGAAATAATATTCAAGTAAATGGATTGGTATTATCATATAATATATCTACTATATTGTAAGTATGTGAGAAAAATATTATAGATTTTTACGTCTCAATAAGTTAGTCAAAACTTGTTTTTATAGATTATTTAGTTGGTAATTTATAACTAGGGGTCGGAGAGCCACTTCAGGTTATTTTGAACAACATTATATAGGTCAGAGGAGGCTCTAGTACCAGGAACTGTTAATTGCATGAATTTGAGAGTCAATAGATCTCCTATATCCCACTTATTATAGAGGGAAGAATTCATTCCAAGTCTTCAATCGAACACTTCTTCTCTGATCAATGGAACGTCATTGCGATGATTGTTGGGAAATCTAAGGAATCATGGGATACCCACACTATAACCTAGAATCGAGGATCGAGGGATTCATAGACATTCTATTCACATTTAGTTAACCTATAGGTATAGGGATTTGGTTCTTTTTGGAAATTGCTTGTCAAGAACCAACCAAGATACCCTAACACCCTAATAACTAAGCTAGAACTGACACTAGATGAAGGGATATATTGATTCCCAGGGCTTGGCGACTAGCACATATAATCATGAAATAAAAAAATACGATCAAATTTTCAAAAAATACAGTGGAATAAAATGGTACAAGAAAATATGATTAGAAACTCTAGTGGGATATAATAATAGAATCAAAAAATGTTATTTCAAAACCCAAATAGTATATCATCAATGTAGAAGAAAACAGAAAAGATTATCCAATGTCCCAAAAGACACATTTGTCTATGAACTTGGTAATTATTAACATCCACATCCTTCGAGATGTGTTTTTTACATAGACATGTACGAACCAAATAGTTATTTTAATACCAAACCAATAGTTATTTTAATTTTAATTTAAAAACTAAAGGTAGTACATTATCATATTTAATAAAAACCCAGATTTTCATTTCAAATGATGGAAAAATTTCAGTCATGTATTAAATATATATTCAGTATAAATCACTAGTCATGAGTAAAGTAGATTAAAAAATATTTTAATTTATAATAAATTATAACAATAGGAAACATGTTATTATTTACTTTGGTACAATGGTTTTTTGTTATAGGATACTAAAAAACTAATATAAATGATAATAGAAAATATTCATATACATGTCCGTCGGGCTCACAACAAATAAGTTACATTAACATCCCATCGGGTATAAGAGATTTCAAACTAGGATTTTTTAGATTTGTTTTCATTAGTATTTTTCCTTGGAATTACCATCATAACATTATTGTAAAACATTAACCACCAACTACCTGAGATTTATGGTCATTAATCAATTAGTCAATCAACAGTTGAAAAATTATTTCAAAATAGCTTAAAATAGTAATTTTTTCATTTTCTATTTCAAGATAAAAAATTCATTAAAAAACCAAAACAAAGGTCTTTAATATTTTTATTTCTTTTCCAAATGAAACCAATCATAATATTTTATCATATTAATTTAATCCATTTTTCTAAATATCAATTCTAAAATCATTTCACTATTTCCATCCATTTTAATATATTCTCTAATCTCAAATTCCATTGGAATTGGGTGGTTTTCTCCAAAATTCATACCATATCAATTTCAATTACAATTCATATAAAATTGGGTTTTTTTTAATTCAATAGAATGAGATTTCAAACATTAAACAATTCAATGATTAACCAATCGAAAAATATTAAACAGAACCACCTACCTTCTTCATGGAATCAATATTCCCACAATGAGACTCAACGACAAGAAAACATTTGTATAAGATCTAGGAACCCATCCTATAAAAATGATTCATCAATAAAGAGTTTAGATCTATCAATCCAAATTTTATCTATCAAACCCCAATATGAAATTAGATAAAAATGAATGAGATTATAGGACCACTTTCCCAGAGATAAAAACACCAACCGACACGATGATCAATAACCGAACGGATGATCCAATGGAAGAGGAAGACTCCCAGTTTTCCAATAAAGAGTCTCTAGGTCAAGATAAGTGGTTCTTATATGTGGAAAATATAAATTTCATATGAACTACCTTCTTAAAACAGATACATAGAGTTATACATGAGGTATAATGTAATTACTTTTCATGTAATTGTCGAGTTCCATAGAGAGAAAAAAAATTCCCCTTATAATAATAATATGGTTATCAATATTTAGAAGACGTATAAAATATATAAGGTTTGTATCCTTTCATGATCTATAAATACTTTAGGACATCTTCTGGGTGATGATTACTAGTCAAGTATCCTCAATACACATCTTGTAAATCGATAGAATAATCCGAAAGTAGTATGTTTTATGTATAAAATTCCAAAAAAATATATGAATTCACCATTATAGGTATCCTCCCAGTTCTATATCAGCCTTATCCTACCAGCCGAAAAGTAAAACTCCAAAGATGGTTTATAACATACCTTTCAGAAATGTAATGTGAAGTTACAACCTCCACACCATAAACAATATTTCCCCAGATATCATGTCAAGAATATTTTATATAAAAACTGTGAGAAAATTTCACTCTAATCATCGCCCCATATTCCCATTTTGATGATAATCGTAATCATGATTTCATATCGGGTAGACAAAAGGTGTCATCATCCCATAAAGTAACATGGTCTTAAAATCAACTATACTAACTTGATTATCAGTCATAGACAAATTATGCTCAACATTAAGATCAATCCAACACAAATAATGTGATGGAACAATACTTTTCATACATAGGTAAATTAAATGGAGAACATTATCTATCAATTTCAACAATAGAAGATGTGAAAAATTGTAATCAATTTTCACCACCTTCTCAACAATCACAAATTTTCCAACAAAATGAGGAGAAATATTATGTAGATTCCAAATCCTTTAATGAACTAAATAAGGTGAAACATTCATGTAAAACTAATAAAAAATTAAAAAAATAAAACTATCAATTCTGAGGATCAACATAAGATTTATATTATCTCTTGAACATTAAAAACCATTCTCAAATAAACTGAATTGTTTTTATCATCTCTTAAACCAAGATCAACTCAAAAAATAAATTTTCACTAATCCCTAACCAACATGGCAGATATTTAAATGTCCATCCTTACAAGGGATAAAAATAATCCATTATAATCATAGATTTCATTTTGATTTTATAATAAATTCCAACCTACCCCTAATGGTCATTCTAAGACCCCCCCCAAAATTATGGTATAATTTATTAATATTATCCCTAAGAATCTACATATATCTCTTTGTTTGTTCACCCTTTTGTGGATGGTATATCGTAAAAAAATTAACCTAAGATATTGGTGCCTCTAAAAGGTCTATCTAAAAGAAATATGTAAAACTAGAATTTCTATACGAGACTACAGTAGATGGAACACTTAAGAAATAAAAAATTTCCATCAGGTAGAGATTTCTTAGCTCCTTAACTATTGTTATAGCATGAATTTGTATAAATCAAGCATATTTGGTTATCCTATAAAAAACCAAAATCACATTAATATTTCTCTAGGTACATGGAAAAATAACAACAAATTCCATAAAAATATAACCCCGCATCCAAGTCAACACTATAAGTGGTTGATGAAAACACAATGATATCTCATGCTCATCCTTGACCAGTTAGAAAGTATAGAAGTATGAAAAAATTCAACAATGTCACATCTCATACTTAGTAACCTGAATCATAATCAAATATAATGAAACATCTTTATGTTTTGGGGGTGTATAACCCAATTGAAATTATTTAAAAGCCCCACTGTGCATATCCTCATGGTAAAATGTAAAATTCAGTGGTTTCAGAAACATATGATAGCCTTTGTAGAGAACAGTGACTCAAAAATGATATCCCTTTCTTATATAGAGTTCCTAATTCACCATAATTCATCATAAAGTCGATGCTTGTGATGATTCATCTCAATAAGACAAGATGTATGCAAATTATTATCCAAGAAAACATTGATTCCTATTTCCTAAACTCTAATATCAAAATTTCATTAAAAAATACATCAAATTCTTCTCTTTTGATGATTCTTTCAAAGATTTGGATAAATTATTATTTCTAATATATCATCATTGACATTTAATATCCCCTTAGTATAGGGAGTTTGAAAATAAAATAATTCATGTACTCTACCCAACTCCTCTATAGGAGGTTCAATTTTATTAGAGAATATTTAACTCAATCTCTTGTCGTCAGAATTCATGGTAGACCACTCATTGGATAGGTAATGATACATACTCATATGTGAATTCATCAAATCTATATGTTCAAGGTCATGTGTCGGATAATTCTTCTTATGTTTCCTAATCTATTGAGATC
The DNA here is from genome assembly GCA_963277665.1 of Viscum album. Lineage (NCBI taxonomy): Eukaryota > Viridiplantae > Streptophyta > Magnoliopsida > Santalales > Viscaceae > Viscum > Viscum album. The sequence goes on from OY728161.1 coordinate 695,650,442, forward strand.
CTTTGGTAATGAAGTGATCAACATATATATGAAAACAACCCAAACCTAAACATAATACATTATAGAAGACCATAAATCCATGCCCAATATCTAGAATATCTATCACCAGTGAATAAGTAAAAATAAATTTTAGAGTGACAAAAGAACTATGAAATTTATAATCCCTAGAATAAATTACCCCCTTGGAGTCAGAGAAGACATCATAAATCCCAACATTTAGAAATCATTTACAAATAAGAGATAATATCTAGATAAAACCTATAAGATCAGAATTAGAAAAAAAAATTGTCGACTAGATTCCATAACAACATTCAAGTTCTCATGTTCAACTAAGATGTCATTTTCCAAGACCAAATGCTCTAATAACATTAGTTCTTGAATTTAAAAATTAAATTTCTATAGCTGGTAATAATGATGGTGATTTCTTATAAAATATGAATGCTCAAAAATTACACACATGATCGTCCTCGGACTTAGATTAAACCAATATGTCATCCTAAATTACCACCATAAACATATCAATATACAAATGGAAAAACTTGTTCACCATATCCATAAATACTTCAAGAACCATGGTAAGATCCAATGTATTGAACAATTACTCATAAGGGTTTTACCTTCACTGAATTGTATTATTTTGAATGTTAAATTATTTAATTCTTAGCTTGTGATAACCAAATTGAAGATAAATCGTTGAAAACCAATTTTCCCCTTTCATCTGTTCAAAAAATCATCAATCTGTGGTAATAGATAATTTTTAGTAAATGTTTCTCTGTTGATTTTTCATTGATCATCACATATGATAATTGTTCCATAATCTTTCTTAGTAGGGAGAATAAGTTTCACCCAAGGTGACACAATTGGTCGTATAAATCCTTTCTCTAAAATATCATCCCACCAAGTCGTCAGAAATTTTATTTCATTCTATTCCATACTATAAGATGGAATAGATATTAGTTGAGTACCTGGAACTAAATAATTTTAAAACTCTACCTCCCATACTGGTAGAAAATCAGATAAGGTAGAAGGAATATTTTTGGAAACTCGACGACAACTTGAGGGAGATTACCGCTCAATGGTAATTTCTTTATATATAAACCCATGTAATTACTTTCCCAAAAACTGGATGAGAATGCATAACTCTGCTAAACCTCAGATCCCATTCCCCCAAAAAGATAAGACACACCCCATCATGTTCGGTAAAGAAGACTTGTAAAAGATAATAGCCAATTTAGAATTTATTATAAATGATATAATACATCCAAAAAATGACACCACATAGATTCTTTATAGGACTAGAAAGTCCCATATAAGAACTATATTTGATAACGGGAAGACACAATAAGGAAAAAATAGTCTCTTCAATATATTTCTTATGAGGGGTATATTAATATATGTCATCTAATATGAAATAACCAAAAGATGATTTAGAAGTTTCAAAATATGAGTTAAAATGATCAAATGAGATTCACCAGTAAAAAATGAATCAATCAATATAGATAAATATATAGCAATGGTACATATCAATGTCACTTGACATATATCTTCTTTCTCTAAAGACTTTTCCACATCATGATGAATATTCATTATGGATGCATGTAACTAGATCCCCTTATATCATAAGGCATCTAATTTCACCAATGTACATTTTGGTGACGATAATACCAAGAAACTATGTTGAGAATAATATATATAACAGAACTTCTTCAAGTGTCTTGAATGGCCATAAGACCAACTTATCATGGGTGAATTAGTGCAAACCCATTTTGAATTCCTTGGATTGTCACATTTATAGCAATAAATAAGGGTCACTTTTGGTAACAACATGAGGTCTAGAAGAACCCTAATATCGATATTCACCATGATAATTTTCAAAGATTGTTTTCTCTTTATGAGAAATCATATTACTACCAATGGGAGAAAATGAATATCCCATCATCCCTGACATTTCAGCTAGATCATCATCAACATCAATGCCATATCCACCACATTATCATAAGAAGATATATCCAATATAAAAACCTATGATAGAATATCAGATAAAGTCTCATCTCAAACCATAATGTCTTTATCCAATTCGATACAATATCATGTGAATATTGAAATATTTTATAGAATTGGTTCAGATATTCTATTGTGTTCCTTCTAGCCTACTTGATTTTGAAAAACTCTACATCCTTATCCAGAACCATATACTCTGGATAGAAATTGTTGGTGGAATGAACATCTAATTCCTTCCACTCTAAACCCACATTCTTCTTTTCCATAACCATGTAATACCACCATCTACTCCTAGATACCATAATCTTAACAGTAGTACTTATTACCTTAATTTATACTCGAGTTTCAAATAAATCTAAGAGAATCTTTATCTTTCTCATATAGCACTCAACCTTTTTATGATCATTATATCCATGTATGGAAGGTTGTATTTGGTGAAGGAAATAATAATAATCTTCTAGTGATTATTCCATATAAGGTTCCATAGATGCATCCTAAACAGGATTGATTCCATGTTCTGACTCCAAAGCATCGATAACAAGAAGAATAATCTCAACCATATTCTAGACCATGGAAGCATACACTCAATCTGGTTCATTACCAATATTCTCCGAGATTCTATTCACTCATCTTCTCAAATGGAGGATTCTACATGGTATAAAAATAAATATTTAAGAAATCATAATATTACTCAGATCAATACATAATCAAGATAAATAAAGCAAATTCATGGCATCATATAGATAAAAAACATTTGGATTTCACCTTATCCAAATAAAAAATGGAAATGACTATAACTAATCATAAAGATTTCATTCCTAAACCACACACGGTGACTTAAGGCTCATTAGAACTAAATATTTCCATGAACGTAATCCAAACAACCTCCTAATTATCAATAATACTTTTCAACTACATGTTGACATCATGGAAGGATGTTAAATCGTTACCATTGATACCAGATTATCACAAACTAGAATAGGAACCCTAGTACCGTAATAGATGTGCTGACAATAACATAGCCTGAAGGGATTTCATGGTCCCCATGGGTTGGAAAACTATATACCGGTATAATGAAATATAAATGCGTGAACAAATTTTCCACAAACACAAAAAAAGAAAAAGATATATTTATGTATTCTGGAAAATACATAGGGATATAGTATGAGAAACAAAAATGGTATGTCAAAACCCAAACAACACATCATAAAAGCACTATAAATTCTACAAGAAAACCCAATTTATAAAAGGGAATATCAATCCAAGCCCTAAGGGATCATAAAGACCCACCTCTACCATGATCTTATTTCCCTTTAGTCTGGCATGGCAGTAGAAAATCTGTAAACACCCAGAGGAAATGGTAGGGTGTGAGCTAAAAATACAAGTTTTTCATGACCAAGAGTTCACTAATAATATTCTATAAAAATAATATTAAATTAAATCATGATTTAAATATTAATCAAGAAAGTAATTTAAGTATATTTTATTATTTAAATTAAAATATTCTTTACATTAAAAATGATACAATCATTTCAATCATGTATTAAATAAATATTTTATGTAAAACCGTTTATATAAATCACTATGCCAGATTATATATGTTTCACAAACATTGGAATTTATAATCAATCATCACAACAATTAGCATTATAATCATCCATGTGGTCTAATAGATTTTATCTATAGGATCCCCACACATATTATATCAGTGGTAATTGAAAATATATGCACACATGTCCCTTATACTCATGCAAAATAGGACCCATCAATATCCCATCATTGATATGATATTCCAATCTCGTTTTTTAGTACTAATCGTTAATCTGTTCTATGGAACTACCATCCAATCATGCCTATCGAAAATAACCCACTAACTACCCATGCCTGCAGGTTCTCAATCAATCATTCAAAAAATGGGAAAATTATTTCATATTATTTTAAAATAAAATTTCACCATTTTCAGCTTCCAGAGGCCAATTTCATTCAAAAAATAAAAATCAATGGGTTGTCATCATTTCATGCCATTTCAAACCAAAACTAGTCATTTTTTATTATATGGACCTAGTATTAACATACATGTATATTACATAATTTTTTATGAATATTAATCATATTATAAAAATACATGCCATGTGACCATAATATTTTAGTGTATTTATAATTATTGGACAAAGTATTATATATTGGTGAATGATATTCAATATCTTTCCTAAATATATTCTCATTAATTAATCCTACTCTATAAAAATTATCATATCCTAGGTAATGGAAACATATGATCGCCTTTGTAGAGAACAGTGACTCAAAAATGATAACCCTTTCTTATATAGAGTTCCTAATTCACCATAATTCATCATAAAGCCGATGATCCTGATGATTCATCTCAATAAGACAAGATGTATGCAGATTATTATCAAAGACAACATTGATTCCTATTTCCTAAACTCCAATATGAAAATTTCATTAAAAAAATACATCAAATTCTTCTCTTCTGATGATTCTTTCAAAGATTTGGTAAAATTTTTATTTCTAATATATCATCATTGACATTTAATATCCCCTTAGTATAGGAAGTTTGAAAATCAAATAATTCATGTACTCTACCCAACTCCTCTATAGGAGATTCAATTTTATTAGAGAATATTTAACTCAATCTCTTGTCGTCAAAATTCATGGTAGACCTCTCATTGGATAGGTAATGATACATACTCATATGTGAATTCATCAAAGCTATATGTTCAAGGTCATGTGTCGGATAATTATTCTTATGTTTCCTAATCTATTGAGATCCTTTGGTAATGAATTGATCGACATATATATGAAAACAACCCAAACCTAAACATAATACATTATAAAAGACCATAAATCCATGCCCAATATCTAGAATATCTATCACCAGTGAATAAGTAAAAATAAATTTTAGAGTGACAAAAGAACTATGAAATTTATAATCCCAAGAAGAAATTACCCCCTTGGAGTCAGAGAAGACATCATAAATCCCAACATTTAGAAATCATCTACAAACAAGAGATAATATCTAGATAAAACCTATAAGATCAGAATCAGAAAAAAAAAATTGTCGACTAGATGTCATAACAACATTCAAATTCTCATGTTCAACTAAGATGTCATTTTCCAGACCAAATGCTCTAATAACATTACTTATTGAATTTAAAAATTAAATTTCTATAGCTGGGAATAATGGTGGTGATTTCGTATAAAATATGAATGCTCAAAACTTACACAGATAATCCTCCTCAGACTTAGATTAAACCAATATGTCATCCTAAATTACCACCCCAAACATATCAATATACTAATGGAAAAACATGTTCACCATATCCATAAATACTTCAAGAACCATGGTCAGATCCAATGTATTGAACAAGTACTCATAAGGTTTTTACCTTTACTGAATTGTATTATTTTGAATGTTAAATTATTTAATTCTCAGCTTGTGATAACCAAATTGAAGATAAATCATTGAAAACCAATTTTCCCCTCTCATCTGTTCAAAAAATCATCAATCTGTGGTAATAGATAATTTTTAGTAAATGTTTCTCTGTTGATTTTTCATTGATCATCACATATGAGAATTGTTCCATAATCTTTCCTAGCAGGGAGAATAAGTGTCTCCCAAGGTGACACACTTGGCCGTATAAATTCTTTCTCTAAAATATCATCCCACCAAGTCGTCAGAAATTTTATTTCGTCCTATTCCATACTATAAGATGGAATAGATATTAGTTGAGTACCCAGAACTAAATAATTTGAAAACTCCACCTCCCATACTGGTAGAAAATCAAAGAAGGTAGAAGGAATATTTTTGGAAACTCGACGACCACTTGAGGGAGATTACCTCTCAATGGTAATTTCGTTATATATAAACCCATGTAATTACTTTCCCAAAATCTGGATGAGAATGCATAACTCTGCTAAACCTCAGATCCCATTACCCCAAAAAGATATGACACACCCCAACATGTTCGGTAAAGAAGACTTATAAAAGATAACATCAAATTTAGAATTTATTATAAATGATATAATACATCCAAAAAATGACACCACATAGTTTCTTTATCGGACTAGAAAGTCCCATCTAAGAACTATATTTGATAACGGGAAGACACAATAAGGAAAAAAGAGTATCTTCAATATATTTCTTATGAGGGGTATATTAATATATGTCATCTAATATAAAATAACCAAAAGATGATTTAGAAGTTTCAGAATATGAGTTAAAATGAACAAATGAGATTCAACAGTAAAAAATGAATCAATCAATACAGATAAATATATAGCAATGGTACATCTCAATGTCACTTGACATATATCTCCTTTCTCTGAAGACTCTTCCACGACATGATGAATCTTCATTATGGATGCATGTGACTAGATCCCCTTAGATCATAAGGCATCTAATTTCACCTATGTACATTTTGGTGACAATAATACCAAGACACTATGTAGAGAATAATATATATAACAGAACTTCTTCAAGTGTCTTGAATGGCCACAAGACCAACTTATCATGGGTGAATTAGTGCAAACCCATTTTGAATTCTTTGGATTGTCACATTTATAGAAATAAATAAGGGTCACTTTTGGTAACAACATGAGGTCTAGAAGAACCCTAATATTGATATTCAGCATGATAATTTTCAAAAATTGTTTTCTCTTTATGAGAAATAATATTACTACCAATGGGAGAAAAGGAATATCCCATCATCCCTGACATTTTAGCTAGATCGTCATCAACATCAATGCCATATCCACCACATCATCATAAGAAGATATATCCAATATAAAAACCTATGATAGAATATCAGATAAAGTCTCATCTCAAATCATAATGTCTTTATCCAATTCGATACAATATCATGTGAATATTGAAATATTTTATAGAATTGGTTCAGATATTCTATTGTGTTCCTTCTAGCCTACTTGATTTTAAAAAACACTACATCCTTATCCAGAACCATATACTCTGGATAGAAATTGTTGGTGGAATGAACTTCAAATTCCTTCAACTCTAAACCCACATTCTTCTACTCCATAACCATGGAATACTACCATCTACTCCTAGTTACCATAATCTTAATGGTAGTACTTATTACCTTAATTTATTCTCAGGTTTCAAATAAATCTAAGAGAAGCATTATCTTTCTCATATATCACTCCACCTTTTTATGATCATTATATCCATGTATGGAAGGTTGTATTTGGTGAAGGAAATAATAATAATCTTCTAGTGATTATTCCATGTAAGGTTCCATAGCTGCAGCCTAAACAGGATTGATTGCATGTTCTGACTCCAAAGCATCGATAACAAGAAGAATAATCTCAACCATATTCTAGACTATGGAATCATACACTCACTCTGGTTCATTACCAACATTCTCCGATATTCTATTCACTCATCTTCTCAAATGGAGGATGCTACACAGTATAAAAATAAATATTTAAGAAATCATAATATTACTCAGATCAATACATAATCAAGATAAATAATGAAATTTCATGGCATCATATAGATAAAAAACATTTGGATTTCACCTTATATAAATAAAAAATGGAAATGACTAGAACTAATCATAAAGATTTCATTCCTAAACCACACATGGTTACTTAAGCCTCATTAAAACTAAATATTTCCATGAACTCAATCCAAACAACCTTCTAATTATCAATAATACTTTTCAACTACATGTTGACATCATGGAAGGATGTTAAATCATTACCATTGATACTAGATTATCACAAACTAGAATAAGAACCCTAGTACCGTAATAGATGTGTTAACAATAACATAGCCTGAAGGGAGTTCATGGTCCCCATGGGTTGGAAAACTATATATCGGTATAATGCAATATAAATGCGTGAACAAATTTTCCAAAAACACAAAAAATGAAAAAAGATATATTTATGTATTCTGGAAAATACATAGGGATGTAGTATGAGAAACAAAAATGGTATGTCAAAACCCAAACAACACATCATAAAAGCACTATAAATTCTACAAGAAAACCCAATTTATAAAAGGGAATATCACCCCAAGCCCTAAGGGATCATGAAGACCGACCTTTACCATGATCTTATTTCTCTTTAGTCTCACATGGCAGTAGAAAATCTGTAAACACCCAGAGGAAATGGTAGGGTGTGGGCTAAAAATACAAGTTTTTCATCACCAAGAGTTCACTAATAATTTTCCATAATAATAATATTAAATTAAATCATGATTTAAATATTAATCAAGAAAGTAATTTAAGTATATTTTATTATTTAAATTAAAATATTCTTTACATTAAAAATGATACAATCATTTCAATCATGTATTAAATAAATATTTTATGTAAAACCATTTATATAAATCACTATGCCAGATTATATATGTTTCACAAACATTAGAATTTATAATCAATCATCACAACAATTAGAATTATAATCATCCCTATGGTCTGATAGATTTTATCTATAGGATCCTCACACATATTATATCAGTGGTAATTGAAAATATATACACACATGTCCCTTATACTCATGGAAAATAGGACCCATCAATATCCCATCATTGATATGATATTCCAATATAGTTTTTTAGTTGTAATCGTTAATCTGTTCTACGGAACTACCGTCCAAGCATGCCTATCCAAAATAACCCACTAACTACCCATGCCTGCAGGTTCTCAATCAATCATTCAAAAAATGGGAAAATTATTTCATATTATTTTAAAATAAAATTTCACCATTTTCAGCTTTTAGAGGCCAATTTCATTCAAAAAATCAAAATCAATGGGTTGTCATCATTTCATGCCATTTCAAACCAAAACCAGTCATTTTTTATTATATGGACCTAGTATTAACATACATGTATATTACATCATTTTTTATGAATATTAATCATATTATAAAAATACATTCCATGAGACCATAATAGTTTAGTGTATTTATAATTATTGAACAAAGTATTCTATATTGGTGAATGATATTCAATATCTTTCCTAAATATCTTCTCATTAATTAATCCTACTCTATAACAATTATCATATCCTAGGTAATGGAAACATAATAAAGGGTGATTTCAAATGATCAATAATGGTATAAATGTAATAGATGTAAGAAAAAATTGAACATAAGGGTATGAGAGAATTATATTAACATTTAAATATCATCCCCAACATATCTAAGATCATAAACATGATTCATTGAATAAATATTAGAAGTTCATAACACATGAATCATAATGGAGATAAATAATCATAAACCAATAATGAACAATAAGATCTTATCACATAAGTGTGCAACCATCATAAATAAAGAAAAAATTTATTTGTGTAAAGGTTAACTACTAATACAATCAACATAGTGGAGCAAGACACATATGATTACCATAGTAGATCAAGATGTACTTATTCCCTATTATGGATTATGAGGCACCTATTTCCCATTGTGAATCTGGACACACCTATTTCCCATCATTGATAATGACACGCCTATTTCCCATCATGGACCAGGATGCACTCATTTCCAAATGTGGATCAAGTGTATCGATGTGTTTCCTATATTTATCTCATGATATTTAAATTTTTACCCAATGAAATATAGAGAGATATTGGTTCCACCCATCACATAGTACAATCATATATAGGTATTCCACAAGATCATAAAAATCATCATATCATAACACATGAACTCGAAAATTGGTATAATAATCATTTCATCATATTATAACCAATAGAAAATATATAGATTATATAATAATTTCATTAAATAATGACCCATTAAAAGAAGAGGGTTTCATATGTATACATCCTGGTATAACCCATCAAAGAGAAAAAAGTTTCATAAATATCATTCCATCAAAAAATAAACCTATTAGAGAAATGATATAAATGGTATTTATGGATAATATCCCTAGTAAAAATAAGCAACATCGATAGATGTAATATTTAATATAAAATAATTTTTAAATATCTTTTAAAAAAATTTCATATGGAAAATATACTTTCCACTTTGAAAAAAATAAAACATATTTAAATAACTTTTTCATTGAAAAGTAAATAAAAACGATGAATTTATAGAATATTTGTAAAAAACATACATTAAAAATTCTCTTCTAAACATAAAAATTAATTTTAAAATAAATAATGGTTATGACTGTGAAAATTTACATACATGATGAACACTCTTTTAGCATTGTAAAAAGTTTATAAAAGTTCCTTGGTTGGATAATGAAAATTCAAATACTTTTAAATCATTTTTAAAAAAATTAAAACATGTTTAAAATGAATGTTAAATATAATTTAAAAATATGAGAACATTTTTTGGAATTTTTTAATAAAAACATTTTTGAAAGAGAACATATTTCCAACATAAATGAAAAATAATATTGAATTTTAATAAAACCCACTTATTAATTATGTTATGTACAAAATATTAGGAAAATTGTAAAATTAATAATTGATAACATAAATAAATTGAAGATATGAAAATTCAAGATAATTATTGGGATATATACCATCATATTTCATTAATGGATTCACAATTCACAAATAATCCTAATAAGCAATGTGATTATAACAACAACATATTACATCTTTTCTAAATCAAAATCACAATCCCCCTGAAAGAATAAAATTACAAGAAGATAAAAATATCAATAAAATTAAGATAATCATGTTATAAAATTAAAAAATGGTGTTACATAAACCTCGTAAAATAATATTTAGAGATAACATAATATGGGTCTCAAATAAAGAAAATGGAGGCAAATATCTCTTACTGATTTGTAGACTTTTGAACCATAAACCCCATGAAATGAATATCCACAAATGGATACATAAAAATTATTTTCATTATATGAATCCAAATATAAATTCATTGGTTGTACAACCATCAAATAATATAATTATGTTGTGAATATTACTTGTGTCTCGCAAAATTAAAATGTTAGATGAAATTCCATCAGTACATGTGTATATTTTGAAATCTATGATCCCTGAAAGAATAAAATAAATTGAATCATTTAATAAAAAATAAAAAAAGAAATTTTATATACAACATGTAATATATTATTATAAATACCACAAAACAATTAGTGGTGAATATGTCATTTGTCTCATAAAAATAAAAGACGGAGTGGAAGACACCTTACCACAAGTGCTTCCATTATCTGTACGTATTAAAACCCCATGTATAATAAATATAATCTTATTATACATTTAAAAAGGAACCATATTATTATATATAATACCATATTATTATTTTATTATAACTTTATATTACCGGTTTATTTACAATTCCATGTTAAAGTTATGTTTCAGGTAATAACAGCTTTGTTTTTTATACATTTATGCACTTGTCATTCCATATCATCTTACAAAGATAATTATTTAAATATTTAAATAATGTAAAACATGAAATAAATAAAATATATTTTATAGGTATACATATTTATAATAATCTATATAATATATAAATACGAAATGAAATATTGTGTTCATGGAGATGAAACCATACATGTTTATGAATGTTGTTTCCATTTTTGTGTCATATTTTTAAATAAATTAAAGTGAATGATATATATATATATATGTAATTTACATTATAATATTTAATATATATATATAACATATTTTTATTAAACACATTATTGATACATTACATTTAATACATGAATGAATGACATCAATTTGGGATGTGATAGTCTACAAGTCCACAAACAATATTATAACATTCTCACAAAATTAAAATAATTAAGGTATAGTTTATATAATAATAAAATAATAATAAATGAAAAATAAATATCTTATAAAATCATAAATTAAATCAATATTATCAATCATTAGAGGTGGTAATGGAGGAATGAATGACATCGGTTAAAGAGAAGACAATATATCTCACACAGAAACGATGATTTTGTATCGCATTTGATGAATGTGTATGAATGTGTATGTAATCCCATTAAAATAACAATATATATATATATATATATAATTATTTATTTATGATTCTGAGGTTATTATATGTTATTTAATCAATAATAATTTATAGGATGGTTATTGAAATAAAACAAAAGTACTCATTGATGAATGATGCCCATTCTTATGTTAACTCTGTCTGGTTGGCACCAAAGAGCTTCCATGGTTAGATTTATGCCCAATGTATGACTTTTAGGATGAGATGAGTGAATTTAGGAGAGTTTTTTTTATGATTTTTTAAGAGAATAATATCATTATAGTTGTTAATATGTGAGGGAATGAGTTCATTTTTATAGGGAGGTGGAGTGGCATTTCAATAAATAGATAATGATCTACTATTGAGAGGTTAAACATTCATCATGTGCCTCCACTAATGGAACATTTATTATTTAATATGGGAAGTGGTCGATATATAGAATATAAAATTACATTTTTAAAAGTGGATAATTCATTACCCTTTTAATATTAATATCTATCCATTAAGTAAACTAGTTTTTCTCATAATCAACATAATTAATTTTATTTTCATTCACTAATATTTGTTTTCCAAAACTAATTTGACATTATTAAAAAATTTAAACTTTTTTGATTCCAAATATTTAATCCTTTTTTAAAAATTCCAATCACATAATTGGTAGAAAATAATTTAAAAATAATCCAGTAGACAGGATGTGAGAACATGTTTTTAAAGTGGAAATGCTCTTAATATTGAAATGTATTTAAATTTAATTTTAATGTGAAAATTGTACCAATGACCTCAATTGGATTAATATATTTATAATTGATGTAAATATACTTTATAACCAATTTGAAACATAATTTACCTATATAAATATTATTGATGAAAACCAAGTGTTCAATTTAATTATAGTATTTTTCATTATTCATAAAAAAACAAAATTCATAGAAAAATTCCAAAAAATCATTATAAAACGATTTTAACATATAAATTTAAAAAATATTTTTTTCAAATATAAATTTAAAAATCATCAAAAATTATTTTTAAAACATGTGTGCCATTAAAATGTGGTAAAAATTCCTTTATTAATAATATATCTTATTTTTCCTAAACATGTATTTATTCATATATCACACCTAGAAAACACATAATATTAATGTTAAATATTTTATTTAATATTACTGACATATTTCATAAAAATCATTATTATAATTTTTTATTGTAATTTATTATGATAAAAAAAGTTTTTGAATTGAAAATAGTTATTTAGAAAAGGAATTTCATTACTTTGAAATAGTCATCACTCTCAATTATAATTAATTAGTTACCAAAGAATTAATTTTATAATCATTCGTATAATATTTTATTAAAATTTAGTTAATCTCTTTCATGAATTTCATTATAAAATCCTGGTGATAATGTTAATAATATTTTAATAATTACATAAATTATATATTTGAGTTCTAAAAGGAATGGAATTGCATACAATGTAAGATATAAAATGAACTCATCATTCTGAGTAACACGATAAAAAAATTGTGTTGTATGTTCTGAAATATAATCTATGTCTTGTGTGTAGTTCAATATTAACATTGTGTTGTATATAAATAAATCATATCATTTTTCAGTGTGAAAAGAAATCCAAAAAACTATTCATTTATTAACTAAATATTAATTCATAAAAAAATGGCCTATTATATTCTACCCCCTTAAAATTAATTTCCCCCATAAAATTCATCAAGTTCATAAAATGTTTAATACATGAAATTTACATTCATATAAAACCACATTGTAAAAAACAAATTCTAAATAATCCTTTAAAAATAAATGTTGGAAACATAGTACATATCAATTGTAAAACATAACTAGATTTTAACCTAGGAGAACTAAGGTGGAACGTGAAAAATTGGGAATGGAAGATAAATATTTCAATCATGTTCTGATAGATAGTGATAAAGAAAAGTTTCTTGTGAAATATAGTGATTATAAAGAGGTAATGAAACAATTCATGATAAAATTAAATTATATAATAAAAATAATGATAATTAGGTTACATTTTATTTCAATACATTTCCCCTATTATTGATGTGTTTTCACAAGGGGATATAATTCCATGACTTCATTCTATTTCATATAAACAACATCACTCTCTGGTTTGGTATTGACCAAATTCCCTGACATCTCTTAGTGAAAAAGTGAAGGTGAGTTATTTATTCATGTAGCAACAGTGGAACTTGAGATCCCTAAATAAAATGATAATTAATTACATATTTCTTTGGTTATCATCACAACAACATGGTTAGCATAGGTTATCCAATATACACAAATCCTCGTATATAGGGTTAATAATTTTACCTCTAAAACCTCTTCCAATGTTTAATGTAAACCATTCTATAAATAGTTAACATTATAACCCATCCGGAAGATGAAAGTACAATACAATAGACAAAAGATTTTTAATATTTTCAAAATCTTCTTTACACTGATCAACCATATATCATAAATTAGGACTTGGTTTCGATATACCAAAAATTCTAATACCATTATGTATTATCTTGAAACATGGTAATAAGACAATTTACCATGAACCCATGTTGAAAAAATATGTTCTTATTAATTCAATTCATAAGACACAAATTATATTATATATTCCTTGAATAAAAAAAATACTCCAAACATCATCAATGATAATATAAATCACTATTCAACAAACCCATTATCTCTTATGAAGTAATTAATACTATCAAATTTACATTATCTTGTTCAATAATCTCATCATCAATGTTAAAAACAATTTTATCATGATAATTAAAACAATAAGGGTTACCTTCCCTTGATCAAAATATCAACATTCTATTAAGTCAATTTTATAGGTCATCAACTCAATTCAACATATCCTTTTAATCCATTAATAAAAAAGTTATGATTAAAATACTTTTATATTTTATGATTTTTATAAAATAATTTTTTAATTACAAAACATATATGATTCATTCATCCAAATTTATTCTTAAAGTGTTACTCAAGATTCATTATATTATTCCATGACACTGGTTTAATAGAATTTGAAATATGAATCATTTAATAAGGTTTATAAAGCTCAATGTAATCATTCTCCATATGTTTAATGTTGAAAATATTGTTAGAACATTTCATACCTTTTTCATGTCATTAATGATATCTTTATATTATACAGTATAACAAATACTCACATCAACTTTCGAATTCTATTCATGAGATTCCCACATAGGACATAAATTTCGGTAATTCCCTAACTTTTCACATCTGAAACATTTTACGTCAACCTACCTTTTTATAGTTTCCATTATTGACTAAATAATTTTTTCATAGTGTGAGAAACACTTATCAGATAATAAAACCACATAATTGAGAAAAAATACTTATATGATTTCAAAATCAAGACACCTACTTATTTGATGTTTGAGACATTAGAGTTATCCTAGGTTTATCATAGTCATTTTATATTTAAATAATTTAGGATGGATTGTAATGTTTTTTTGAATTCCCAAAACATTTCCCCTGATAGTTTTAAACTAGTTTTGTAGTAAGGCATTTTGTTGTCAACTAGTATCCAATCGAGTGTAGTTCAATATAATATTTTTTGGGTTGTTACCCCATTATACATCTATTCCAAATCTAAATCATATTTTTGTATCCAGAGATGGATGTATTTCTAGGATACCATATTCTATATAATTTAACAAATATAAATGATATTTTCTTAACCTTAAACTCATCTTTAGACTTATCTATAGTGACATTCCTAGACACATCCTTATGAATATCCATAGAGACCTCACTAAATATTTCTCATCCATGTTTCTAAAGGTTTACAAAAACATTATTTTGATACCTAATATAGTAATCCCGGATTATCATATATGTATATTACATCATTTTATATGAATATTCCATATATTAAAAAATTACATTCCTATGGAAAATAATTAATTATTATCATTGGAAACATTGAACAAAATATTCATACAAGGTAAAAGATCTTTATCTTCTCCAAGTAAGATCTTCCCCTTTAATAATCTAATTTAAAACCTTTCATTATAACATGGGGAGAGGAAAAATAAGAAATAATTATCTATGATGGTCAATGGGGGTTAAAATGAAAACTAATTAAACAAAACATGAACATAAAATAACATTTTTAGATCATCCCCTACACATTAACTGTCATATAAAAAATTCATAAAATAATGTTTGATAGTTTATTAGTCATAAATCATATTAGTGATTAATAATCATAAATAAATCATGATATATAATCTAATGTAATATATGTGTGTAAAAACAATAATTATAGAAAAATATTTCATGTGTAAAGGTTGACTACCAAGACCATCAACATAATGGATTAGGACACACCTATTTCCCATAGTATATCCGGATGAACTGGTTTTCCCTTATGGATCAAGATGCACCTGTTTCCCATTTTGAATCAGGACACACAAATTATTGTATCATATATTTGGATGCACCTATTTCCCATATTTTATTATGACATACTCATTAACTATTGCATTAAAGGGAGATATAGGTCCCACCCATCATATATTGAAACAAGACATATGTGTTCCAAAGGTCCAAAAATAATAATCACATCCTATCACATTAAATAATAAAATTGGTATCATAATAATTTCATCATTTATTAATAAGTGAAAAAGAAACACGTTTTATAATAATTTCATTACATAAATACTCATTAAAGATAACAGGTCTCATAAGTACTTATCATGGTATAAACAATGTTTTAGAAATGGGTTTCATAAACATCATAACATCAAAACCTAAACCATTAAAAGAAATAATATGAATTGTATTCATGGATCATATCCCCATTAAATAATAAGTGACACCAATGAAGGACCTATTAGACGGAAAATAATATTTAATGATATTTATTAAATAGTTCACATGGAAAATATCATTTCCTCTTAAAAAATACTTTTTAAAACATTTTTTGAAAAAAAAAATTATTTACAAAATAATATTAAATAAAGTGATTAACCTAGTATTTGAAAATAATTTTCTTTATAAATATTCTTTTAAACATGAATTAGAAACTTCAATGAAATTATGGTCATGATGGTGAATAAATCTGTACATGGAGAACATTCCATTTTCACTATAAAACATATTAAAAAGATACTCATTCAGAAAATGATAATGAAATTAATTTTAAAACCATTCTATAAAATGTAAAACGTCATTAAAATGTATTTTATAAATAATAATAAATTAGTATTGAATTTTAGAATATTTCTTTTCTAGAAATCATGCTTTTCGAAAAACATGAATTTCCACCCAAAAAAAGAATTATAGTCAAATTTTATTAACTAAAATTATTAATTATCATAATTACCCAATATTAAAAAATGGTAACATTAATTAATGATATAATGAATAAACATATAACAATAAAATTCATTACTATTAATGATATAGGGATCATATAATTTAGTCAATTGAATCATGATCATAAATAATCCTGATAAATGATGATACTATTGCAATAATCTCTTAACGCATTAGTAACATTGAATAATAATCCCCATGGGATAATTACATAAAATTAAGACACAATATAAATAAAGTGATTATATTAATGATATAACATTTCAAATTGGAAGTATATGATCCTCATAAACAAATGTAGGTGCATAACATGAAATATATCTCAATGAAAGAAAATTGAGGCTAAAATATCATTCCGCTTTGGTAACTCATGAACTGTATACCACATGAATGTGTTATAATAAAATATATAGTATAATAAAAAAAATTTAAAAGAATAATCTCAATATACATTCATCGGATGTATAGGCCCCACATGAATGAAATCTGTGAGGAATATAGAATATTTCTCATAGAAGTAAGAACTGATAAAAAACCCATGACTACTTGAGTAACCATTGAATGATGAGGTCGATGAAAAAATAACCTTAATTGAAACAATTAATAACATGATATAAATGAAATTAATGATATAACATGTCACAAGGTAGTATATACACCACAAAAAAATTCAGTGTTTAATATGTAATAAGTCTAGAAGAAATAAATGTGAAACTTGAAATAACCTTACATTATGTCTTAACATTCATTATATACATTAACATTTCTTGTATAATAAATATATTTTTTTTATAAAATAGAAAATAATTGTATTCTTATACATCAAACAATATATTATTTGATTACGACTTCATATTACCTATTTATTAACACTTCCTTGTGAAACATATGTTTCAGGTAATAACCAATTTGTTTTTGTACATGTAGTAATTTTTATTACTGGTCATATTACCTATATCATGATTTAATTATATTAATAATGTAAAAAACGAAATAAATTTAATATATATTCATTATATAAATATTTTTAATATGCACATGAACGTTGTTTTTATATTCTTGTCGTATATTCAAAGAAATAAAAATACTATATATATATCATTTATAGTATCATTATTATTTCATATATATCACATAGTTCTATTAAAATGGTATTTAATAAATTCCATGTAAAGTGTGAATGAATCACATAATTATGAGGAGGTGGTAGTTCATATTTTCACAAATAAAATAATCATATTCTCAGAAAAATTGAATGCATGAAGGTATATGTTATATATTACCTATAGAATAATAATTAAATCCTAAATATCATATAAAACATATTAAAATATTAATTCCATCATTTTTACCGACCATGATGGTGGAATTAAAATAACGAACAATATCAGTTTGCGAGGTGATTATCCGCCATATACATAAATAGTGATTACGTATCTCATTAGATAGAAGGGTGTTCAGGATTAAGAAATACCATAAAAGTATATTTTTGGATAATGAAGTTATTTTATAATATGAATATATGATAAATAATATATATTTAGAAATAAATAAATTAAAATTCCTAATTGGATAACATTACCTCTTCTTCGGGAAACTCTGTTTGGTTTTCCCTGGTGGGCATCCTTGTTTACCTTTCTTCATAATGTGCAGACTCTAGGTTGAAATGATGGATGATTTGAGATTATTAGGGCTTTTTTATCAGGATAAAAAAGAATTTATTGGTTTCAATAAGTGATGGGGTGATTTTCATTTTATAGTGGAGGATTAGTGACATTCTAGTAAATATAAAATGAAATACACTATTAGGAGAACTCTATTACATAATGTTCCTCTAATAATGGACTTTTTTATAAAAGATAATAAAATTTCTAAATTTATGAATCCAAATGATTTTTTATGAGTATCGAAGTCATTTCATTCCTTATGTATAATGATTAACCAACAAGTAAAGTCATTTTTCGATTAATCACTATAATTAATTTTAACTTAGTGCACTCATAGTTTTGGTTAAAAACAAAGTATAACTTTATAGAAATTATAAATTATTATAATTCAAAATATGGAATCCAGTTTTTAATATTACAATCACATTATTTTCAGAAATTAATTTGAAATTAATTAGTTAGATGAGACGAGACAACATGTTTTTAAAGTTAAAATGATCAAAAGTTTGAAGTGTTTGAATATTCAATGTCAATGTGAAATCGATTATAATGAATATAGTTGCATTCTAATTTGTATAATTGTTATAAATATACTTAAAAACCAATTTTATAAATTTTTTATCTCTATAAATAAATTAGATGAAAAGCGTTTTTTAATTTAAATTTAGTATCTTTCACTATTCCAATAAAAAAGGAATGTTCCTTGAAAAATACAAAAAATTAATACATAGATAATTTTAAATTTATTATATATAAAATGAAGTTTATTTTTTCAAATATAATTTATTCAATTTTTACAATTAAATTTTAAACCAGGTTCCCTTATTAAAATGTGTTTAACAGCCTTTTATAAAAATTTATATTTCTTTGCCTAAAATTGGATTTATTCTTATAATTTCTAAAGAAAACAAATAATATGAATGATAAAACATTGATGTAATATATAAATTATATGATTCAAAAAAATCATAAAAAATAATTTTATTATTTAATTTATATAAATAATTTTTGTGTATAGATTATAGTTTTTCATAGAATGAATTTTTTATTTTCAAATAGTTCTTACTATCATTTCAAATTAATTTTTTATTGAATAATTAATCTTATAATATTTTCAAGATATATTTTCATAATATAGTTAATCATATTCATACCCAAAATTTTAATGTATTCTTTATAACTATAATAATATTTCAATAGTAATATATATCGTATTTTATAGTTTTGTAAAAAACGATAATGGATATAAAACTTATTGTCGAATGAACTTAACATTGTGTATAATATAGTCTAAAAATTGTGTTCTATTTACCACAATCAAATATATGTTTTTCATGTAGGTTAGTATTAACTTGGTGTTTCTATTAAATCAAGCATAAATTGTAATAACATTCAATTCAAACCATCAATAAAATTAAATTACTTTAATAAAATATTAATTTATAAAAAATTGGGTTGTTACATTTATCATTTCAATATAATGCATTTCCAATGATTAAAATCAATAATCATTTCACAATGTCCATCAATTTTAAAATTGATCTCCAATATATAATTCCATTGGAATTGGTTATTTTCCCCAATATCCATACAATAACAATTTAAACTACAATTCATATCAAATTGAGTCATAATTAAATTGGAATAAATTTAGAACAACAATCAATTCATGGTTTAATCAATTGAAAAATCTCAAATGAAACCATTTACCTTATTAAAATAATATAAATGTATGTAATATGAATTACCAATAATAATGAAGGCTCATAATATCTTGGAAATTAACCAAGAAAAAATATTCCTCATTATTGATTTTAGACACATAAATCCCAAGATGATCCTACAAACCCTATGTAGAAAAGATAGAGAGACTGAAGAAAAAGGATTAACACATGCTTATAGATACAAATAATAACCAACATAATGATAAATCACCAAAAGTATGATCTTGAGAAGAATTAGGTTCCAAAATTTCCAAAAAAACAGTGTCTATGTTTAATGAAAGGAAACCTAGATAAGGGAAATAAAAATTTCAACCAAAATGCCTAATTAAATACGGCACATAAAATTTTACATGGTGTGCTACTAAATTACATGTCATGTAATATTTAATTCACATATAAATCATGAAACACTATGCATATTGTTAGAAATAAAAAATTTTTTAAATATTGTATTAACTATAAATGTTGTATTAATTATCACACTGTGTACCCATTTAATTGCAACTTCTGTGAAATGATTACACATCGGGTAAAAAAATTTCACCGCATGTAAATCCCTAGATAACTTCATGACGCACAAGTTTTATGCTGATTATTACAAAAAATATCTGACATTACCATTATAATTATTCTATCAATTCCTCATCATCAGTACCCAGCTGATGAAAACGAAAAGCCACCATAATGGTTTATAACATACCATCATAATTTTTACACGATGTTAAACAGACACTTGTGAAGAGTGGTTATTGAACCTACCTTGAAATCCGTCATCGAATATTTCCCATTAATTTTTTAGTATTAAAATTCTACATAAATGATCATCAAGTGTTATTCTGGGATTTCTATCACCATATACAAAAACATATCACCAATCTGACTATGAGAAATTTTAATCCCTTGACCAATATTCTTATGATGCTTTCCCCAGTGCCTTAAATTGGTATAAAATGAATCACATTACTGTTTATTCTAAAAAAAACTGTAATTTTTAATAAATTTTTATAGAGGTCATCACAATAATTCTAATATCATAGAGAATGATCCAATATGATATTGGTTGGCTGATATATGAAAATATAAATATCAAATTATGGATATAAGTTATCTATATGGTATTAAATTTTTATAGATATATATATAAGATTGTTTTTTATTTAATTTTTTCTGAAAATTTTTATTTCTTGGTTTTCCATGTTTTCAGTGAACAATAATATTCTGACCGATACTCTAATGACTAGAATAGTTTTTTCGAGATGAATCAAATTCCTAAAAATTATGGAATTACTTTTTCATTTTTTTATAAATTAAAATATCCTACTTATTAAGTATGTGAGGGTTTAAAAAATTCCATAATGGTTTAGATGTTGGCTAGAGTGTAGAAACATCTTGGAAGGTAATGTTAAAAAATGAAACTAGTTCATGAGAGATATATCATTTTTCCTAAGTAGTCTGAAACAAAAGATAAAAATAAATTAATGGGGTGAAGGGTGGAGGGAAACAATCAATAATCATACAAGTGGGAAAATTGAATTGGAATTCTACCGATTAATGTTATGCTGCTTCATCAAGGGCCATATGCCCCATATCCTAGCCATTCCACCAGGCATGATAAACCATTCCTAGACACCTATACTGATAGATAGTGGATTTCACCATCTCCCACCACCCATGGTACCCATCGACACCATCCACCATCTCCTAGTGTTCCTTCCACAAAATACAACCCACATCAGCCCTCCATTCATATCGCTGGTCATGACAGATGAACACAACCCAATGAAATATTTAAACTAGATCCAATACGTCGACACCCATAGATGGCACGTCCACTCTAGCCAAATCTTGAATCAACCCCTTGAATGACACCCATATAGATATTCAATCGTTCTACAACCATAACTCATCTTCCCCCACTTCACACTGTCCCATAATTGGAATAACCACTCTCTAGACCAGCTTTGTGTCACCCCTTTTGCCAAATGAGTGGCACTTCTATAAAACTGGGGTTTATCCACATCCAAAAAGACCTTTATCATTGGAAAAAAAATTATAATTGGGGATCTATTAAAAGGGTGTACCTTTTATCAGCACTATAAAATGTGCTAATAAAGACTGCTTTTATCGGTGCTACAATTGCTGATAAAAACAGTCTTTCAAAAGAATTATAAAAACACTAGTAGTAGTCATTTTTAAGCAGTGAGAAAAGTAAAAAAATAATAAAATATAATATATTTCTACTAATATGAGGGTTTTAATAACGCTTTATGCCTTTGAAGAATGGTTTTTGAAGCGCAATCACCACTACCTGCACACCATAATGACCACTATCTCCATGCCCATGCCACCACACCCATTAAAAGCACTAACCCCAATTTCACCATGTGTGTGCCCCTGCCTCCCCAGGATTCGAACTCAGGACCTCCCCTATACGGGCCATGATCTTTTACCACTCCTCCATATTTCTTTGCTCTCCTTTTAATGAACTAAATATCTATTAATATGTATATATATATAGTTATTTTTATTTTTATATTAATATATATTTATATTTTTATATTAATATATATATATTTATTTATTTATTAATATATTAATATATATATAGTTACATATATAGTTATATTTATATATTTATATATTTTTATATTTTTATATTTTTATATTTATATATATATATATATTTTTATTTTTATTTTTTTATATTTATTCATATTTTAATATATATATATATAAATATATATAGTTCTTTATATTTATATCTTTATTAATTTATCCGTTTATTAATATATATATATATAGTTATATATTTATATATTTATTTATATATTTATATATTTATATATTTACATATTGATATATCTATATATAGATATATTAATTTCTATATCAATATACATTTATAAGATCTGTTTTAAATAAATTTATAAAATATCTTTTTTCTTTATTTTTTTAAATGAAACAATACATACATACATACTTATATACAACACACACAAACATTGATAAATATATATATATATATATGTTTGTGTCTGTGTTTGTGATTATAAATATTTATATATATTTAATTTATTATATATTAATATGCATATAAATATGTTATAATATATAGATAAT
This sequence comes from Viscum album, assembly GCA_963277665.1. Classification (NCBI taxonomy): domain Eukaryota; kingdom Viridiplantae; phylum Streptophyta; class Magnoliopsida; order Santalales; family Viscaceae; genus Viscum; species Viscum album. Next base: position 695,674,284 of record OY728161.1, read on the forward strand.
AGGTACCAATTTTTTAATATAGAGACGCACAAACACACACACACACATTACATAGGTATATAAATATTCATATATTTGTATTTTAAAAAAAAGTTATAATGGTTTTTATTTAGATTCAACATATATATTTTGAAATATATTTTATCTATAAATATGTTTAATAATATATTTATAAAAATAAATTTTTATGTGTGAATATATAAAAAATATGTTTATATTGTTATATATTTGATTATAAATAATAGTACATTGTGAAAAATGATAATATTTTAAAGCTATAATATCAATATGAATTTAATCCCTTAGACCAAATTCTGTCCCCATTGAAAAATGAAAAAATACCCCCTTAAATAAGGATGAAATTTCATCAAATGTTAAAAAAATTAGGATACCTTGACTACACAATAAATTTATTGCCTCTTGGGTTTTTTGTCCTTTAAAACATGACATAGTGTTTACCCTATGTAATTTGACAGTATAGCGTGTCACAAGATTCAATTTGAAATGTGGTAGAGCACAAACAGACAGTCAGATCAAAATTTATGTCTGTTTGAAATTTGAGTTACTTTTTTAACTTATTTTAGATGTTATATAAAATTTTTTGATTTTATTTTTATAAAAATTGTTAATAAATGACTATAAATCGATTATAATTAGAAAGTTATTAATTAATAATATTTTTTATAATATTTTATAAGCGTTTTCACTATATATCTTATATATTAAGTGTATATGTCTATTTATAATTATCTAGATTGTATTTATAATATATATATTATATTTATAGAAATAGAAATATATAAATGTATTTATATATCAATATATCTTTTCAATGATATATTTTTTCGAAATATACACTTTAAAAGAGCGAGTAAAAAATGTGTTGATAAAGACCCCCTTAATCAATGATACTAAAAATTCACAGATAGAGGGGGTCCCTTTATCATGGGGCGAAGACTAATCAACCAAACTAATAATGTCCTGGGGTAGCTCCTTCTTGACTCGTTCAGACCATCTAGTAATGGAAAATTCCTTAACCCTATTAAAGGATATCTTATCCTTGAAAAAAATATAAATATATCAATTAAATTTTGTTAAATTTATTTTCATATAAAATTTTTAAAGTGAGACTGTGTGACATATGATGTGCCCATATTTTTGCATAGTTTTTCCGCATCTTTCATTTAATTTTTATCAATTTAATTACTTATTTTGACACTTATTAATAAATAATGGCATATTTGTAGTTTTAACACTAAATATGCTAATTAATCATTTCTTATAATTAAATATGCATTTATAGTATTTTTTTAGTCATTCTAGTTGTCCTAATTGTATTTAATTACTTTTTAGTATACTAATCTTAATATTCTCTTATTTTAATAACTTGATATTAATAATTAATAATCATTTAATTTTTTTATTTGTGGTTTAATAAATTTAGACTATATTTGAATATTTTATCCAATAATTAAGATATATTAGAATTAATTTAATTTGTTAAATAATTTGATTAACCATCTTTCAAAATAAATAATTTAAGAAATTATGTTAATGATTAAATAAATTATGAGTTTTTAATTTTATGTTTCATTTTGTCATTTAATTATTTTACGTTCTTGTTTTCTTTCATTAGATAATTTTAATAATTTTATTTTCATGTTTTTATATATTTATTTTTAAGTGTTCCGCGTCTATTTAGACATATATTTAATTAATCTTAACATTTCTTTACTTTGTTAATATTTAGTCTTTTTTATTTATAGTTTTTTTAATAAATTAGTTATATTTTAGTTACAATTAATTAAATATCCTTAAATAATTTAGTTATTTTGAATATTTTTATAATTAATTAAAGTTTTATTTATATTATTATTTTCTTTATATTAATTTTTATTGGTTATATCTCATTTCGATAAATCGATTCTTTGTCTCACCGATCTTTAGTCACACTGAAGTTTTTTATTTTATCGGTGAGTCAGGACTCACCATTACTTTGAAACACCATCGGTCTCTTATGGTGCACCGATGTTTTGACACCCCGATCCTTAACATCGGTTTCTATCTATCATTTCATCGGTGAGTCACTGACTCACCGATATCCCAAATCATCATTGGTGTCACGTCGCACTGATTATTTATTATAAATTTAATTATCAATGGGTCATTATTGTGTATTTTTATTATATCGGTGTCTCGCTGTGAATTACAATTATTTCTTCTATCTGTGTGTCGTGACTAACCGATTCATTTCTAACTATTGGTTTTAAAAATCATAAAACATTTCCAATTTCCATTTCTTCTACCAATCCTCTTCGGTCTCTCATTCCTCCTACAGATAGTTTTGTGACTCACCGTCATCCCAGCCTCTGTATCCCTTCCAATCCATTTCTCGCTGCCTCAATTTCCCATTCCTTACATCCAATAATCATTTCCTCGCCCGGAACACACAAACACAACAAAAAAACATACACAAAGAAAATTCTAACTTAGATATGAAACCCTGGATATCACAATGAAACCGGACCAAAATCAGACTCAATGAGAATTCCCAAATTCGTATCAGTATTTTACACAAACTAAAATGAAACCCTAGAAACGTAACATATCTTGGTAATTCTTAAATCGATGTTCATCCATCGGGATGAGACACAGTGTGAAGAAGTTTGATGGACCATGGAGAAGTTCCGACAACTTTCTTGTGTGGAGAAGTAGACCCCCTTGTTGTACGTTGCACCAAAAGCTTTCCGCAGCCACTAAGATCTGCTACCCAATTCCTCAAACCAAAGCTGATGCGCTGAATGGGGAGTTCCTCAGGAGAAAATTGTCGTGCTGAAGAGAGGACTAGAACATCCATTCAAATTAGTTGATCCCATCATTCCATGGATGTTGTGCTGTTGTGCAGTGACCCCATGGAGGTTTATGAGTAGGACTCATCATTTCGACATGTTGAGAATGTGTTACCGCCATTTTTCCGAGAAGAGGAGAAATCCTCTGGTTTGAAGCCGCTGATGTGCCTTTATTTGAGGAAGATTTTATGAAGACCCCCACACCCTGTGCGCTAAGATTTGGGGGGGGGGTGAAAACCTAATTCATTTTTTTAGAAAAAACAACAACAATCAACTTGAATTTTTTTTATTAAATAAAAAATTAAAAAACGTATAATAAAAATTAAATAAACTTTAAAATAATATATTTACATGAATATATATATATATATAATATATATGAATTATTATTACTAAAAATAAACTAACTAATGAATTTATATATGTTAATAAATACAATAATTTAACTTTTTAATTAATATAATAATTATTAAGAGTAATGGCTCGTGCCTTCCCTAGAAAAAGTGCGAAAAATGTGACTTGTACTGTCATTGAAGTGGGTCAAAGATAAAAATTTATATTCTTATAAACTACAGTTTTTGTGGAAAGCAGGGTTTAACCCATAGGGAAGGTAAATTTTGCCACTAATCTTCTAAAAGCATTGAAAAACTCCATTATTGTCAGCTGTGATGTGATTTTTCTATTTTTTTTCTTTTTGTTGTTTATTTTAATGCAGAAATGAAAGAAATCATCTTTTTCATTTTTTTTTCTAAATTGTATCAAAATATGAAATAGGCTCAATAGAGTATGTAACAGTTAAATAATATACAAATAAGTGAAAAATCTAGAGAAAAATGTACGGGGAAAATATCCACTCTACTAGTATTGAAAACATATCTTCTCATAAAAGTGAGTACAACTAATACCACTTTAAATGATTGATTTACTTCCTTTTCCAGGAGATAAATCACTCATTCCAACAATTCTTGGATTTCACCACACCTAGATTAATCACATTGAGAATTTTTTTATGAAAAAGATTACAGAACAAACTCGTCGAATGTCATGTTGTGTTTTATTTCAATTTATTTCACTTTAAATGTTCAAAAAAATTATTCCACATTCCAAGTAACCTTATGAATGTGGAATTATGAGATTAAGTGTAGGATGTATGTTTCAATTAAATATAATCAGAATTTACCTCGTCGATAAATTTCGATCAAATTAAAAATGATAGTGAGAAGAGTCTAGGAAGATAACCAGTAGATTTGATTTTTAACCTCGAACAGAAAGTATTTAGACTAAAATTGTTTCAATTATGTATACTATAATCATTATATTATAGAGGAAGAAAATTTAATGAAAACAGAGGAAGAAAAATCCATCTTCTATCATGAATTACTGCTACTCCTCGCCTCCTCCAGCTCCAAGAGGTGGTTTCAAAGTCGCCCTTCGGTCTCCTCTCCTCAGCACTGGCACCTCCAATGTGTCGAATTAATGTCCCCAGAATGAATCTCCATATGATCAATGTCCAAATCCCCCAAAATAATAATACTTTCTCTTTCTTATGTAGCCACTGTCTTCTGATGCTCATCACCAGAACTCTTTACTGACTTGAATTCATCTTTCTCTATTGCACTACACAAGTCTGATTTTTTCGTGACTGGAACGTCGCGCTAGTTTTTAACCCATAACTAGCTTCTGCTGAGTAAGTTTAATGCACCTGGATGTTTTCCCATCTCTTGAATGAACCTACAAAGTTTCCAACACTACTGTTAAACAACATAGCTAAAACAAAATAAAATAGTTAAATCATGAAGAAATTCAAATAATAGTTGTTATTTTTTTAAAATGTATAATGTTATAAAACTTATTTAACTGTAATTCAACATCAACTAAAAGATACATTAGTAGATATATATTATTTGTTTTTTTAATATATTTTTGATTAAATTAATCATTTAAAATAAATATGATGTTAACAGGTTATAATTTAATTTAAGTAAATTATTATATTTTTTAGTTTAATAAGTTAATGATTTTAACTAGAGTAATAAAATGATAATTTAACATTACAAACTAATAGAATATTTTTTATATTAAATTGAATTAATTATTTTCAAAAATTATAATTATTATATTAATTAAAGAGTTAAATTATTATATTTTGAATATATAAAAATTCATTAGTCAATTAATTTTTAGTAATAAGAATTAATATTGTATTTATATATATATATATCCATATAACTATATTCTTTATATGTTTATTTGGTTTTTACTATTGGGTTTTTAATTGTTTATTTATTAAGTTCATTCTAAGATGATTTTTGTTGTTTTTTTAAATGATTAGGTTTTCACCCCCCCCCCCCCAATCTCGGTGCACAGAGTGGGGGGAATGGGGTCTTCCACTCATCCTCCCCAAACCAAGGTGCATCAGTGGCTTCAGACTAGTGTAGGTCTCCTCTTCTCAGCACAAACACATTCTCAACATGTTATAATGATGAGTCCACCTCATAATCCTCCATGGTGGCACAACACAGCGGCACAACATCCACAGACCGGTGGGAACAACTCCTTTTGATGGAAACACTCCTCCTCTCCTCAGCACAACAACGGACTACGGAGGAACTCCTATTTCATCGTAGCGGCTTCGGTTTAAGAACCTGGGTAGCAGATCCCAATGGCTGTAGAAACCTTCTGGGGCGCTGTACTCTAATGGGGCCTTCTTCTCAACAAAAGAATGCTGGTGGCGCTCCTCCACAGTCCAGCGAACTTTTTCACACTATGCCTCATCCCGATGGACGACCTTTGATTTCAAAATTACCATAACATTCTAAGTGTCGAGGGTTTGATTTCAGTTTGTGTGAAATACTGGTTTAAATTTTGGAATTCTCTTTGCTTCTGATTTGGGTCCAGTTTCATAGTGACATCTGAGGATTCATATCTATGTTAGAATTTGTTTTATGTCTGATTTTGATGTTGTGTTAGTGTGTTGTGGGAGAGGAAATGGTGAGTGGAATGAATTTGAAATCGAGGTAGCGAAAAATGTCTTTTAAGGGATACAGACGTCGGGATGACGGTCAATCACAAAAATATCTGTAGGAGGAATGGGAGACCGAAAATGATCGGTAGCAGAAAAGGAAATTTGCAACGTTGTGATATTTGTAAAACTGATAGTTGGAAATGGGTAGGTGATTTACGATACACCGATAGTAGATATAATAGTAATTCTCAGCGAGACACCGATTGAAGAAAAATAAAAAATAATGACCCACTGATAATTAAAATATTAATAAATAATTACTATGTCATTACACCGATGATGATTTTGGATATCAGTTAGTCTGTGACACACCGATGAAATGAGAGACCAAAACCAATGCGAAGGATTAGTGCATCATAACATTGGTTCGTCGCGAGAGACTGATGGTGTTTCGAGGTAATTAGTGAGTCATGACTCACCGATAAAATAAAAAACATCAGTGTTCCAAAAGAACGGTGAGACAAAGAATCGTTATGACGAAATGAGATGTAACCAATATAAATTAATTTAAATAAAATAATAAAATAAATGAAATATTAATTAATTAAAAAGAAGTCAAAAGACATATCTTATTGAAGGCTAATTAATTAAATGTAACTAAAATATAATTAATTTTTTCAAAAAATTATAAATAAAAGTGACTAAATAATAAATACAAAAATAAATGTTAAGATTAATTAAATATATGGATAAATAAATGTACAACACCTACAAAAAAAATATCTGCAAACATCGATATAAAATAATTAAAATTAACTAAAGAAATAATACAAGAAAGTAAAATAATTAAATGACAAAATGAAACTTAAAATAAAAAATACATTATTTAATTAATAAATAACATAATTTTTTTACCTTATTTATTAAGAAAGATAGTTAAAAAATTATTTAAAAAAGTAAATTTATTCTAATAAATCATATTTAATGGATAAAATATTAAAATATAGACTAAATTAATTAAAATACTAATAAATAAATTAAATTATTATTTATTATTAATCTCATGTTTCTAAAAGGTGATAAGATTAAGATTAGTATACCAAAACATAATTTAATAAAATTAGAATAACCATAATATCTAAATAAAAATACTAAAAACGCATATTTAATTATAAAAAATTATTAATTAACATATTTGTTGTAAAAAATTCAAATATGCCATTATTTATTTTAAAGTGTAAAAATAATTAATCAAATTGATAAAAATTATATGAATGATGTGCAAAAACAATTCAAAAATAGGCCCACATCAAATCCCCCACACGTGAGCATTGTTTGTCCTCCAACAATCCATGTTTTATTTTATTTGAAAAAAAGTAAAGTATTTTTTTAATAAAGATCGCACTTTAACATGTACAACCATTTAAATATAGAGAAGATAAACCCTCAGCGTGTTTTTTTAAATATGATTTAAATGGTGTTTTTTCTAAAAAAAGAATCATAGAGTAATCAAGAAAGCTATAAATCATCATGTAAGGAAGATTTCATGACTCATATTTGATACTAATTAATGATTCATTTCAATCCAGGATCAAATTATAAATCCAAGAATGACAAGAGGTAAAATACCAATGGATGTACGACCGTAACCGAGGAACTTTGTACATAGATTTATTCACCTAAGTTCAAAAAATAAATATATTTTTTTAATCAACATATTGATACAACCTAAATTATTTTCAAAAAAACCAATTGACCCCTTCTTCATCTGGCATTCATCATTACCCTCAACTTAATGAGCTCTTTTTTTACCATAGACACTTTATTTTTTTCTAAATCCATGTTTCATGTGCTAAGCATTGTGCAATGCACTTATTTAAGATGCACAGAGGGTTTAAAGTTAACAAAAACACACCCAACATCTAGGATCTCAGAGACTCACTGTGGGATCCTAGATTCACAAATTACTCCAGTTTCAAAAGATTTATAGATACCATTAACATTGACACATTAATGTAATTACTTTTAATAATTAATAGATGAATGAGGCCCCTAGAATCAGAATCAAACTTCATGTTTCAAATATTATAATCATAACTCCATTAAAATGGTAACCATATCAAATTAAAATATAGACTTTAATTCAAGATATCCATTTGATCAATAAGTACAACCACTCATCAATCATCCATTATCATTAATTTCATACAAAAAAAATTAACTACCACCATGGAACTTGTCTGAAGGAAACACTAATTTTAGAACTGAGTAAAGCCTAAAATTATGTATGAATTTTGATATATTTTAACCATTTTTTACCAAAAATTTTGAGTTATGGTTCTAATTTATGGGCATACATTAAAGACTAGTTTAGCACAGTCCTGAATTGACCCCCTCCACCACACTTAAAACCAAACATTGCCCCTAATGTTCACTTCTAAATATGGAGAAAAACAATTAATCAATTAAGGTTCAAAACATATTTTCCATTAAGTAGACTTATGACAAGTATAAAGGTCACATTGAAGTTCAATGATATGATTTTCCACAATGGTTAGTTTGCAGCATGTTTATTTGAAAAAAAATGCATTATCATTTATGTCGAATGACAAATATTTTCAATATAGCTCCAAAGTATCATATTAGGTGTGGGTGCACAATTAATTGGGTGTAATAATTTTAACAAAGTATGATTCAAATTGATGTTCAATATAGTAGAAAGATGCATGCTAAACACCCTATAGACTAATCAGTTCCAATGAAAAACACAACTACCAACAAACATGACCCCCCCCCCCCCACAAACACATAATTTTATGCATTGAATGGGTTATAAACAAGAAATTTCAGTTCCTAGAAACATGAACATGCTGATTTTTTTTAATAAAAAACAAATTTTGTTCTGGAAACAAACATGTAACAACATTTTTTAAGTAGAATTTATTTTAATGCCAAATAATATAGAACCAATTTTTTATGATAGACTTGCAACAAAATTTTAATACAGTTCGTGTTATGTTACAGAATTTTCAATACACGTGTAGGAGAATTTTCTAATACAAGTAGATTTTTTCAGTGAGTAGAATTTTATTAGAAAAAACAGGGGGAAAATACATGAAAAATGTTAAAGTACTTACCAGAAAAAGTTCTAGTCCAACAATGATCATATGAATTTCACTCTTTCTTTTGACACATGCAGCAGCAACCTAAGACAAAACAATGAAACGAATAACAATAAGTAACAGTTATTTCCCAAAAACAGAGCACAGAAGTAGAATTTTATTCAAGGTTAACAAGAAGATGATTTAAAGCCAAAAGACCCATGGGTTTCCTCCCATGAAATGATATGTTTCGAAGTAATCATCTATACTTTATTCAAGATCAGTTTTCAAGAACATTTAAGGAATCCAAACCCTTTTGTTATCCCCTAAATTAAAGTTTCACTCATTTCACATTGACTAACATTTTTTTATTCCCTTCACCTACAATCTCTAATGCACCATTATTCAGAAATCTCACAAACTAAACGGTCCAGAACACTTGGACTTCAGCTTTCCAGGAAAGAGTTTAAGTCTATAGTTAAAGACAAGGACCTTCTGTATTGGTTTAAACCCTTTGTTTTGTATGATTGAATCATCAAATATTTTAGTTCTCTCTTTATTTATTTTTGATTCATCATAACTCTCTCTCAAAATCTCATCATGTTCACTCAGCTCAGGTAATCTCCTATCACCAGAACTCCTAAAATGAAAGTTTACAGCCTTAACTGCCCAATAAGACTATTGTGGAAACTGCACAGGTAAATGACAGCATTTCCCAAACAACAGCATGTAAGGAGACATAACTATTGGGGTATCTAATGCAGTTCAATAAGCTCATAAAGCTTCATCCATCTTAAGAGACTTTTCCTTCCTATAATTTGACATAGTTTTCTCAAGAATTTCTTTTAGTTCCCTATTTGAAATTTACACCCATCCACTGGACTATGGATGATATAGAGTACTATTTTAATGAAAAAAACCATATTTCTCCATCAAAACTTTAAATTAATAGTTATTAACATGTGCTCTATAATCAGTGATAAAATCACTTTGGACTCCAAATATTATAAAGATGCTCTTTTTAATTTTTTTCAGATTTGGCTTGATTTTTGGTCAATGCCACTCCCTCAACCCATTTTGATACATAGTCGATAAAAGCAATAATATAATAATTCACATGAGATTATTTAAATGGACCCATGAAATCTAAACCCTAGACATCAAAAATTTAAAATTCTAGAATTAACTTTTTGGGGTAACTCCTTCTTCATACCAACGTTAGCTAGACTATGACATCTATCACATCCAACCACAATGCTCCTAGCATCCTATACAAAAGTAGGCCAATAGAAATCAGATTTTAGGACTTTTGAGTGGTTCTTTCACCACCATGGTGACCTCACCAAGGTGAAGAATGACAACTCTCTAAGACATGAAGAATTTATTCCTCACGTATACATCTCATTAGAATACCATTTGTACATATCCTAAAAATCAAGGGATAATACCAAAGGTAGTACATAAGCTCAGAAATTAATTTATTTCTTTGATTATTGGATAAATTTTTGGGAAAAACACATACTGCGTGGTAGTTGGAAAAATTATTAAATCATGTAGATTTCCTGATAGAAACAGTAAGCAACTTTTCATCTTGTCAGGAAGAGTTAATCTCCCTAGAATTTTCAAATTCATATTGAGTTATAGGAATCCTAGAAAGGTGGTCAGAAAATAAATTTTCAGCTCCCTGTTTATCCTTAATTTCTAAATCAATCCCTTATAGCAACAAAATCCATATAATCATCCTTGGTTTAGTATATTTCTTAAACAAAAAGTACATTAAATTATAATGGTCAGTGAAAATGATAACTTTTGAACCTAACAAATACATTCTAAACATCTATAGAGAAAACACAATAGATAACAATTCTTTTTAAGTGGTTGTATAATTGTTTTGTGCATCATCTAGTAGTATACTAGCATAATACACCACATGTAGTTTCCTATCTTTCTTCTGTGCGAGGATAGAAACTAAAGCCATTTCACTAGCATCACGCATAAGTTCAAAAGGTAGTTTCCAGTCAGGTGCAGTAATGATGGGTGATGTAGTGAGTTTCTCTTTAAGAAAATGAAATGATTTCAAATTGTTTTCATCAAAATTGAAAGGTATATCTGTGAACATCAATGAAAATAGGGGAATTTTTATTTTTGAAAAATCATTTATGAATCTTCAGTAGAAACCGGCATGCACAAAAAAACTTCTAACACCTTTGAAATTTACAGGAGGTGGTAGTTTTTGAATAACATCAATCTTAGTTGTATAAACTTCTAGACCTATTTTTGAAACCTTATGACCAAGCACAATACCTCTGTAACCATGAATTGAAATTTCTCCCAATTAAGAACAAGGTTAGTTTCAATGCGTCTTTCTAGAACTAACTCAAGATTTCCAGGAAAAGTATCAAATGTTCTACCCAAAATGGAGAAATTATCCATGAAATCCTCATTGATTCTATTAATCATATCTGAAAAGATAACCATCATACACCTTTGAAATGAGTCTAGAGATCCACACAACCCAAAGGGTATCCGCCTGTAGGAAAATGTTCCAAAGGGGCATGTGAAAGTGGTCTTTTCATGATCCTCATGATCAATACGAATCTGGTTGTATCTGGAATACCCATCAAGTAAACAGAAAAAATCATTTCCAACAAGACTCTCATGCATTTTATCCAAGAAGGGCGTTGGAAAATGGTCCTTCCTTGTGGCTGAATTAAGCTTACTATAATCTATAGAGACTCTCGATTGTGTGGCCTTCCTGACTTAGACATATTCATTCTTTTCATTTTTAACAACAGTGAAACCTCCCATCTTGGGGACAACCTGGAAAGGGCTGACCCAAGCACTATTATAAATGGGATATATCATTCCAGTGTCCTGCATTTTGATCGCTTCATATCTCACAGCTTCTTTCTTGTATGGATTTTATCTTGTTTGAAATTCTACCCTAGGCTTATGGTTAGACTCCATATATATTTTATGCATACAAAATGATGGACTAATACCCTTGATATCAAGTATTGTCCAGCCTATCACAGATTTATACTTTTTCAAAAAAGTCAGCAGTCCTTGTTATTAGTATTCATTATGTTCAGCATAAATTATTATAGTAAAAGTGGAGTTCTCACCCAGAAACAAATATTTAAGATGAGTATGGATTGGTTTCGTTTAAAGAGTGTGGGGTTCTACACTCGATGGATGACTCATAGGCCTAGGAGGTCCATGATATTTGACATACCCCTTGTAAGGATTATTAAAAGATGAATGGTTTTCAATTTCATGCTCAGATACAGAAGTAATATTGCCACTGTCCAAAGTGGGTGGTACGTTGTCCAGATTTTCCATATTAGATTTCAACAAGTTAATCAGAGAAGAATCATCTAGTTGTCTTATAAGTTCTCCCTTAATATCCTCAAAGTGTTTAGAGAAGTTGTTGTTATCATAAACTCCCTCAAATTCACTCAAAAATCTCTTATGTTCAGAAATAGATGACCCATCTAAAGAAGAAATAGGACAATTATCTAGTTCTGAAAATTTTTCCATTTTTAGAGTTTGAGAAGAATTTTCAATTTCTAAAAAAGATTCAACATGATTTTCCGATTCACAAATATTTTTTTCAATAGATTGATTTTTATAATTTTCAATATTTTCTGTTGAGGTCTCATCTTCTATAGACTCTAGCATTGAATAGTTTTCAAATAACATTGAACCTTTAAATTTTCTAAACACATTGAGCACTTATTTATGTTCTCTAATTCTAAAAATTAATTGACCCTTACAGACATCAATGAAAGAACCCCATGTGGCCAAGAAGGGAAAACCCAAGATGATGGGAACCTCTTGATCACACTCGATATCCAAGACTAAAAATAATAGAGGAAAAACTACTTCCCAAACCCAACTAGAAAATTATCTACTCTACCCATATGATGAGTGAAAGATCTATCAGCTAACTATAGCATGACTGTGGTGGGTTGAAGGTCACCCAACCTTATCTATTGAAACAAAGATTATGGGAGAAAATTAAAGCTAGAACCTACATAACAAAAATAGTTGAGTTAATCATAGTTTCCTAGTGTGCAATTTATGCCAAAACTACCTGAGTCATTCAGTGTAGGTGGGAGTTTCTTTTGGAGCACAACACTGCACTCTTCAGTGAGGCTGTAAGAAAATTCTTCTAGAGTTTTTTTGTTTGAAACAATTTTCTTCAAAGATTTCAAGTATGATAGAATGTAAATTGATGCATGAATGAAAGGAATGTTCACTTGAAATTTAGATAGGAGACCAAGGAACTGAAGAAGTTTAGCCTTGCCGTTACTTTGAGGTTTGAGCTTCTCAGGGAAAGGGATGGGTGGGAAAACAGTATTCAGAATAGTGGGTATATCCCTCACCTAATAATCAACTTTTTATTTTACTTTATTCTTTTGATTTTTATATGATGTTTTAGCTTGATTTTTACACGACAAATTCAGATTTAGATCATTTCCATGAATTTTCTATGAATTTTTAGCATGTGTGAAAAGCCTATTTTTATTACCAGTTTGAAGTAGATTTTTGTTTTGGGTATTTTCAGTTTCTTTTTCTGCAAGAGTTTGTGTATTAAGACAACATGTAGTTACAAAAACCTTGGAATTATATATAGGGTTAAGTTCAGTGGTACTTGTAAGTCTACCATTTTCCCTAGTTATAAAATTCCCTGCAAGTTGACCTAATTGTGTTTCCTTGTTCTGCCTTCTAACATCAGTTTTCATTTTATCATACTCATATTGATTTTGATGTTTGGTCATCTAATTCATATATCTCTCTTCTTGAGAGTTTATTTTTTTTTTCAATATTAGATCAAGCATAGAAGACATGTGACTATCATTGTTTCCTTTTACATTTGATGTCTAACCACACTGTTGATTTTGAATGTTTGGTCTTGGTTGATTAGAGTAGTTTGGGGTAGTGGGTTGTTTAATTAATCCTTGTTCATTCCAGGATAGATTAGGGTGGTTCCTATATCCATGATTATAATGGTTTGAAAATTGATATTCTTTAGGAGGAATCCTAGGACAATAGTTAACAAAGTTTGAGTTTTCTTGTTGTTGGAATGACATATCAAAATTAGGAAATATGTTTTTAGTATGACCAAACATACCACACTGGACACACTGTACCATTACAGATTGGTTGATATTTTGACATCCTAGTTGGTTAAAAGTTTTTTTAGAGTTTTGGTTCATTAAAGATTGTAGTAGGTTAGTGATTTCTGCTTATTGAGCTTGAGTTTCATTCACTTAACCAGTGTTTGAATTAACATTTCTTTTGAAACTTTTTCTTATTGATTTTTTTGTTATGAATTCACTAAAAGATTATTAAAAAAATTATATATTTCATATCTTTTATTATTGTAATTACCCCAGCAGCTTGGTCTAATATATTCTTTCCAGATAAGGAAAACCCTTCATAGAAAGAATCCATAAGAAGGTGTGATGGAAGTTAATGATGGGGACTCTGCCTAAGTAGATCCCTGAATCTATCCCAATAATCATGAAAATATTCTCCATCCTATTAATAAAAAATAGTTATCTTTATTCTAAGTTCTCCTTTCAGTTATTGAGGATAAAATTTCAATATTAATAAAATTTCATTATTCTAAGTTCTCCTAGTTTTCAATAATGTTTTCATCTAGACTCAAAAACCAATTCCTACTATTCCCTTTTAGAAACAAAGTAAATACACTCATTATTAGTTCATTTAATGCGAGTCCTAGAAGAGGTAATTAATGCACAGTATTATAGAAGTCTCTAATGAAGGCTAGAGATTCCCCATTTGAGATCCCATTAAAAGTAGGCAACAATGAAATATGTGACTGTTTCAATTCATAATTTCTGGATCTAGGAGATAACCTAGTGGATTATGGATTTCATTAAACATGGTGTAGTTGAGACTCCCTCATCCTAGGCCTTTCATTTTCATCTAAGAGTTCTCATCAGTGTTGAATGTTATTATTAGAAACTCTATTATCCATGTTTTCCATTTCGGTTTTGTTCTTCTTTCATAGAGCAGTGAGATGTTTATCTAATCCTTCGTTTAGGGGATCTAATCTAACACTAGAAGTTCTTTTGTTCATGAAAAA
The DNA here is from genome assembly GCA_963277665.1 of Viscum album. Taxonomy (NCBI): domain Eukaryota; kingdom Viridiplantae; phylum Streptophyta; class Magnoliopsida; order Santalales; family Viscaceae; genus Viscum; species Viscum album. Next base: position 695,689,317 of record OY728161.1, read on the forward strand.
AACAACAGGCAGTACTCAATAGTAACAATTCAGCAAGAAGTGAAATAGATATTTTTTTAATTTTCATATTTTCAATTTTTTAATGAGTTTTATATATGTTTTTTAGTGTTTTTTAAGAGTAATGGCTCATGCCTTCCTCGGAAACAGTGCAAAAAACAAGACATGTACTTTCATTGAAGTTGGTTAAAGTTTAAAATTTATATTCCCACTAACTAATCTATATGTAGCAGGCATGGTTGAACCGACAGGGAAGGAAAATTTTTCCACTTGTCTTTTAAAAACGTTGGAAATCTTCACTGTTGTCAGCATTGATGAGATTTATCTTTTTTTTTAAATGTTGTTGTTTATTTTAAGGACAAAATAAAACAAAAAAAATTAGTTTTCCTTCTAAACTATATCAAAACAAGAAACATGATAAAGTGAGTAAGTAACAGAGAAATAATATGCTGATCAGTGAACAATCTAGAGAAAAATGTCCGGTGAAAATATCAACTCTACTGGTTTTGAAAATATTCCTTCTCACAAAAAAGAGTACAACTAATACCACTAAAAATGAGTGATTTATTTCCCTCCCTCAGAGATAAATCACTCATGCCTACACGTCTTTGAGTTCTCCACACCTATTATAATGAACTTGAGAATTTTAGTATGAAAAGATTACAGAACAAACGCTTTGTATGTCATTAATTCTTTTATTTCAATTTATTTCAATTTAAATGTTCAAGAAAAGTAATCCACATTCAAATTTTCCGTATGACTATGGAATTCCGTGATTAAGTGCAGGTGGTATCTTGAAATTAAATGTGATCAGAACTGACCACGCAGATCAATTTTGATCATATTAAAAATGATAGAATTTTCAAGGAAGATGACCAGTAGATTCGATTTTTAACCACGAATTGGAAGTATTTGGCCTAGCATTGTTTCAATTACATATACTCTAAACATAAAATTATAGTGGAAGAAAATTTAAGGAAAACAATGGAAGAAAACTCCTTCAACTATCATGAATGTCTGCTGCTCCTGGCCTCTTCCACCTCCAAGAAGTGGTTACAGAGTCGTCCTCTACTCTCCTCTCCACGACACTAACACCTTCAATGTGTCGAATGAATGTCACCCAAAGGAATCTTTATCTAATCAATGTCAAAATCTCCCAAAATATTTATGCTTTCTCAGTCTTAAGTAGCCACCTTCTCATGCTGCATGTCACCGGAACTCTTCACAGACATGAATTCAATTTTCACTATTTCACAACACCCGTGTATTTTTTTCATGACTGGAGCGTCGCTCTAGTTTTTCCCTAGTAACTAACATCTTCTGAGTTAGTTGAATTCACCTAGACATTTTCCCTTCTCTTGAATGAACCTGAAAGGTTTCCAACTCTACTGTGAACATGCATAGATAAAACAAAATAAAATAGTTAAATCGTGAAGAAATTCAAATAATAGTTATTATTTTTTTTTAAAAGGTCTAATGTAATAATACTTACTAAAGAGTAATTTAACATCAACGAAAAGATACTTTAGCTGAGAGAAATTTTTTTAAATATAATTTTGATTAAATTAATTATTTAAAACTATTATGATATTAACATGTTATAATTTAAATTAAGTACATTATTCTATTTATTAGTTTAATAAGTTAATGATTCTAAACTAGAGTATTAAAATTATAATTAAACATTAAAAACTAATTGAATATTATATAAATTATATTGAATTAATTAATTTAATATTTTTTTAAAAAAATATAATTATTATATTAATTAAAAAGTTAAATTATTATATTTATTAACATATATAAGTTCATTAGTAAGTTTATTTTTAGTAATAAGAATTAATATTTTATTTATATTTATATATATACATATAACAATATTATTTTTATGTTTATTTAATTATTATTATTAAATTTTTAATTAATAATTTATTAAGATTTTTTAGGGTGATTGTTTTTTTATTTTATAAATACCCCCCCCCCCCAAAATCTCCGAGCATATAGAGTCGGGGGGTTATCGTTTCATCTTCCCCAAACCAAGGTGCATCAGCGGCTTTGAACCAAAGGAGGTGTCCTCTTCTCGGCACGAAGGCGGTAATACCTTCTCAACACGTCGGAATGACGATCTCTCATCATAAACCACCATGGTTGCATAACACAGCGGCACAACATCCACAGACTGGTGGGATCAACCCCTTTGGATGGCAGCGCTCCTCCTCTCTTCTGCACAGCAACGGACTCTGGAGGAACTCCTCTGTTGGTGCGGCGGCTTCGGTTTGAGGACAACAAGGGGGTCTTCTTATCCACAGAAGAAAGCTTACGGCGCTCCTCCACGGTCCTGCGGCCTACATAACACTGCGCCTCATCCCGATGGCTGACCTTCAATTTCAGAATTACCATGACAGGCTACGTTTCAAGGGTTTGATTTTAGTTTGTGTAAAATACTGGTTTGATTTTGGGAATTCTCTTTGAGTTTGATTCTGGTCCGGTCTCATAGAGAGATCTGGGGTTTCATATCTAAGTTAGAATTTGTTTTCTGTCTGATTTTATTGTTATTTTTCTTTGTTGTGAGAGTGGAAATGGTGAGTGGACGGAAGGAAGGGGAAATCGAGGCAGCAAGAAATGTACAGAAGCAGCGTTGACGGTGAGTCACAAAACTATGCGTAAGAGAAATGAAGGACCGAAGAGGATCTGTAGCAGAAAGTTAAATTGACAACGTTGTGAGATTTGTAAAACCAATAGTTGGAAATGGATCTTTGAGTCATGAAAAACCGATAAAAGAAATTATGGTAATTCATAGCGAGACAATGATAATGAAAAATTAAAAATAACGACCCACCGATAATTAAAATAATAATAAATAATCGGTGCGACGTGACACCGATGATGATTTGGGATACCTGTGAGTCAATGAATAACCAATGAAAGGAGATACCAAAACCGATGTGAAGGATCAGTGTGTCAAAACATCGATGCATCGTGAGAGACCCATGGTTTTTTGACTCACCGATAAAATAATAAACTTCAGTGTGATAAAAGATCGGTGAGACAAAGAATTGGTGTGACGAAATGAGATGTAACCAATAAAACATAATTTAAATAAAATAATAAAATAATAAAATAATAATTAATTAAAAAAATTCAAAATAACTAAATTATTAAATTCTTATTAATTAACTGTAACCAATATCAAACTATTTTATTCAAAAAGCTATAAATAAAAGCGAGTAAATATTAAATAAAAAAATTAATGTTAAGATTAATTGAATATATGTCTAAATAAACGTAGAACACCTACAAATAAATATCACCAAACATGAAAATAAAATAATTAAAATTAACTAAAGTAATAAAATAATAAAGTAAAATAATTAATTGAAAAAATGATACTTAAAATTAAAAACAAATTATTTAATTAATCATTAACTTAATTTCGTAAATAATTTATTATGAAATATGGTTAAACAAATTATTTTAAAAAAGTAAATTTATTCTAATAAATCATGATTAATAGATAAAATATTAAATTATAGTATAAATTAATTAAAACACAAATATAGAAATAAAACGACTATTAATTATTAATGTTAAGTTATTAAAAGGTGGGAATATTAAGATTAATATAATGAAAAGTAATTAAATACAATTAGAATAACTAGAATGACTAAATAAAAAGACTAAAAACACATATTTAATTATAAAAAATCATTAATTAACAGATTTATTGTTAAAAATAAAAATATTCCATTATTTATTAAAATGTGTTAAATTAATTAATTAAATTGATAAAAATAAAAGATAGATGTGGAAAAAAATATGCCAAAATAGGGCCACAACAACCTATATTGATTGTATTAAATTTAAATTGGATTATTTTATATAAATTTTTTTCTTGACTTAAATTTTTCAAATATTTAATTTTCAATGTGCAGTTAATTTTTGTTACAACTTATCTTCAATGGTGACCGACCAATGTATGCCTGTACTTTTTTATTTGTTTATTTATTTAATAATATTATTGTGGAATGTAATAATTTATTTAATTAGAAGTAATGAAGATCTCGTATCATCTTTATATTATATATAACGCCCCACATGTCCAAGTTACATGTATTGCTTGTTAATATGAATCTTCCAAGACCCCCTCATCCACATGAGAGTTTTTATGTATTCTGGTGAATGAGAGTGAAGATTTAGATTCCTATAAGATGATTGGATATTCATGATGAGAAAAGGATAATTTTCACTGGTGTAGAAACTGCAATAAAGGTTAGAGTCATCCAAAATTTTACACATATGGTCTCAGTTGATCCATTGAGAAAAAATGTATCAAAAAATAACAAATACATATAATTTTTCAGGTTGATTATTTAAAATATATATGATTTATTAATTTTGTTTTCATATAAAAGTGTATGGAAACACTTAAAATAATAAAAAACAATGCGAAGATTTAATTAAATTAATTTGTGACAGATTTGTTTTTATTTATTTCAAAGTCGAGTTTGATCGCAATCACATAGTACATGCATATCTAATAGAAAATGAATTCTTTCACCAAGAAATGAAAGAACCCTCAATGTAATATTAAATTTTAATGCCTTCTATCATTCAAATTTTCACATAACTATCTGTACAGGGTGCTCATTAGCCTCAGTTCGGAGTGGATCCTACTACAAAAAAAAATTATGAGATAGATGAATTGTCTTAACTAATGATGGAATCATATAATTTAAAGGTGAATCATTGAATAAATCATTTTTATTAATTTTTTATTTTAATACTTTACTCAACCGTTTATAGAGTCATAGGTAAATTTATTTTGGATAGTCAAACCCTTTCCTCAAAACACACTGAGTAGTGACATAGTAGCCAATTTGATAATTAGAAGTGGTCTGATGAATAATTTCCACAAGAATACTCAGTCAATTTTTTATTCCAAATCTAGTACTATGGTATAATAGAATTTGATAAAACATTGTGAGACATTTATGATAATTTAATCGATAAAGTTTTATCCACATGGAAGATAAATGTACTAATATGATAGTGTTTTTTTTGTAAAAAATGGAATCTAAAACAAATTATATACTGTTATTATGATGTGAAAAAGATGAAGTCTTTTACCGTATAAATATTAAATTGAATCATAGGTTCTTGCATAATGTTATTTACTCTATGAAATTATTTGTACTAGAGTCCCCACAGCCTATTAAGACAACTTAATGTATGATAGAATGAATTAATTTTATAAAATACTTATATATGATGAAATTTATGTTTAAATCACAATTCAATAATAAATTTACAATGATTGTGGAAATAAAATACGCACCTGTGTTATTTCAAATATTGTCTTAACATAGAAGAAGATTTCAAAGATAAAGTCAGGTGAGATATTGACAGGGAGATGATTACACTGAATATGGGTAAATTTAATGATGTATCAGGATGTTCCAATAAATCACATTTTGATATCCTTATCACCATATTAATCTTGTTTTATTTAGTATTATAATCTGAATAATATGAATAAAAATACTTCATTTACTTTTGGGTAAATATATCCAAACATGTATGATCATAAAGAAAGATAAATCATTAGTTATTATGGTAAAAAGATGAAATTTAGGGAGAAAATCAAAACATTAAGAGTTTTTATAAATGGAATTTCCTAAAATCCATCAATGAATATAGGTTGATCAGTATAAAGAAATTAATTTGATTCACATGTCATGAGATAGATCTATGGGAGATAAATTCAATGAAAAGAATTGATGATGGAATTATTACTTCTTCATCAGGTATATTCATTCATATATGTGATGATTCTTTAAAACATATTATCTATTAAATAGAATATTACTATTAAATATGTTCATTACTATACAATAACAATATAATAAATGATCCTTACATGAAGTCAGGGGAATTCATCAAGATGATGATAAACGATGATTCCTATGTCCGTGGTGAGAAGTGGACAACTTCTTATTTCAACGCTAGTGGTTCTAGTTGAACTATTGGTAAGTATTACTAATATGTTTTTCTTATTTTTACATTGGACTTAAAACGAAATTATTATATTTTCATAGATCTTTTTTGTGGTGTCTAATAATAAACTAATAGTTGATTAAGAATTGAATAATTAGAAATAAATGATGAATATAAAACATAAGACTATATGACCTGGTTGTGGAAAGATAATCCCTTACATAGTAAAAGTAAAATTAGTATTCAATGATATACCCACTATAGTATTTATAATATTTGTAGTTAAATAGCTTAGGTATTATCAACACCATAAATTTTTAGTTTATGAGAAATGAACCTTCTAAAATTATGGAAAGCCGAAAACAATTCAGAATTCATTTATATATAGCATGAGAACTATTCATAGGTTAACCTAGAGGTAAAATTATGTTCTTTATGAAAATAATTTTAATATTTTTAAATAAAATTATTATGAAATATAATATATAAATTTTATGACCATCCTTATTCAAGATGTTGGAAGGATTGAATAGTGGTGTGACCATCCTTCTTCAATACGAGAAAGAGATAGTTACACATGAGTCCGACTCCCAATAGGCCCCAGGGTGGCGACCAACACCAAGGGTATTCAAATCTCTCAAAATGGGATTCATTACACTCTTTATATTTACCAAGATAGGGAGACAAGATGTATCAACTTCAAAACAACTCCATGACACACACACAACCACACCATGGTACACACACATAACATGGTGTACTATCCACCCAAAGCTCATCATGGTACACACACAAAATAATGCATGTAAAGTAATATAATGAAGTAAGTACATCAATATTTGGGTAACCTGCACCACATCCCACTTGTTAACTGATCATCCCTAATGGTGATCGTCCTGACACTACCACACTCATCATCATTCCCCACTACCACAACCTAACCAAACTGTAACATCCCAGGTAAATAAAGAATAAAGAATTTTCATAATTATTAATATTTACAAATTAAATATTAATTTTATTTTAAAGGGGTTTCTATGTTCGATAGCGTACCCGATATGCAACGATGAGTTTCTTTGAAACTTACGTAGCACAATAGTAATAAAATAATATTATTTTAAATGTTAGTTAACAAGTAGCCGTTGTACTGGCGGGAATGGATAGAAATAACTAAAATATGATTAGATATGTTTTTAAATGTTTATACATTTACCCAATAAAAGATAAAGCCTTAAAATACGGAAAGAGTTCAATTTTAGGGCATATATACTCTAATTTTCACTAAAGGTTCACTTATCACCTTTTAATGGTGAACCGTCATTAAATATAGTTTTGATCACTCTTATACTTTATTTTAGACCAAATATAACTCTTCTTTAGAATCGGGACATCAAAATTTACTTTGTGTAAATTTTTGGTACCTTTCTGATAAAGTTCATTTTTTTATGAATAGTGTAAAATGTTGTATTTTAATTCAAAACCTCTTTTTAATCTAAATTATTTATATGATTAGATTATTATTTTAATTGGTTTTAAAGTGAAATTAGAAAATATTTTTACCAGTTAATCCAATGGTGGTCATTGGAATCAATTTCACTTTGAAATTGGACTTAAACTGGTGTCAATCTTTTGATACTTATTGTTTCACAAAAACACGCTATTTGTCATGACAGCGGGAATTAATTATTAAATTAATTAATTTGACTTATATTTTTTGAATTTTGTAAAATGGACTTCATTTTTGAATTCGGAATATCAAATATATCTTAGGGTGAATTTTTGGTAATTTTCTGAAAAACTTCAATTTTTGATGAATAGTGAAACCACTAAGTGGTAATCAAGCAAACTGATTTTTCAGTTAAATGAAAGTTTACCACTAATGTGTATTTAATTTTGAAAATACTACATACATGGTTGTCATTAAGAAGTAAAATGTGGTTCAATGAGATTAAAATAATTTTTTGGTGATTAGTATCTTTTTTTCATTAATCGCGATTAGAGGTAATTAGTGTAGTTTAAGGTAAAAATGATATTATAAGAATGTGAAAACACCATGACACTTGTCCTACACCTATTGGGTGAGTCATGGCCGACCAAGAAAATCCATGGGAAAACTTGGGGACCCCATGGAGCCACTTTAGTTGGAAAATGACATTAATATATTTTTATTTAATGTTAAAGTGAAAATGACACTAACATAAATTGTTTTACTAAAATAATTTTTGAGTGGGGTTATACAAGTCCAAATTTTGATTATAAATAGTCATTGGAAAGATAAAAATATTTCCTACATCATAGTGTTTTTTTTATAATTTTTAGACATTAAATAAATTAAATTATATATGACATAATAATGATGCAGCGATGACATCATTATTTGACGATTTAAATAAAATGGAATGATAATGAAAAATCTAAAACCTACATATGTCCAAAACCAATTGGATGAGTGGATTTCAAACCCTTATCACCTTATCAACGAATTATATCAATGTGGGACCTTTTAAAACCGAAACACATTTTCCAATAAAGTAATATTTCTTTACATTCCAAAAGTGCCCCTCCTCTCCTCTTATAAAAGGCCCCCACCTCTACCCCATTTCACACACTTATCAAGCCTTTGTCTCGGACAACCCCCACCCATTTACTCTCTCCACATCCCTCTCCTCATCCTAGAGGATTCCCTTTGGGCAGAATCCTTTCAAAGGAAGCCTTTAGGCTCAAATCAAAAGGGAGTTACACTTTTAAAGGTAATTCATTCTCTATTGTTCATTTGTTTTATTTTGCTTCTCCAACCCTCTAAACTCTTTTTATTTACTTCTTTTGTAACAACACCAGTATCTTCAATATACTAGGATGTTGTTATAATATTTATTTGAGCTACACTCTCACACAACTACATCAAATGGTTAAAGAACATACGGTTTCCGTGGATGGTGAAATTCTGCCTCCCGAAACGATGATTGTTCAATACTCATTTAACACCTTCAAAGGTGGCCATTATGATGTCAATATTTTTATATATGATATATAATATGTTTATGTTTTCCTTAAGATTCTGTTTTTTTCATTTTGGGCATACCTTTATGGTTTCCATTATGGGTAAACACGATATCTTCATTTTAGGAAGTGCGGACTACCGCCCACTGAAAGTGATTTGATTCGTTAATACCATATGTGGGATGTGTAAAGGATAAAGGTAATGATATTATATATGTTATTATACTGGAATTATAATATACTCTTATATCATTATGATTCCATTCCAGAAAATATGAAATAGAAATGGAAGTAGCGTTCATGCGTACGTACGGCTTACCGTCTCCATGAACGGTGCATTTCATTTCTTACCTCTAAATGATTATGTAATATTATAAATGCATGTATGTACTGGATATATATGACATATATGATATCTACATCATGAATAGCATTCTGGATATAATGAACCTTTGACCAAATTAACAACATGTAATGTAAGAAGTCTATTTTTGACTTAAGAACCAAATACCGACAAAATGAACATTATTAACTTAACTGATTACATGATGTTCATAACATGGTATAAAAGGAATAATGAACATGAAAAATATTCATAAGCAAGTAGAGATTAACTCAAGTTTATTATTCAGGACGTTAAAGAACGATCGTATCAAGTCAGACCCGAGGTAAGGGACTTCGTCTCAATCTCCTTTCATTGAGGCATATTTCTATTTATACAAAACTTTCTTTTATACGGTGTATAAACCCTTTTACTTTTACTTTTATACAAAAGGAATCTTTTTCTACAAATCATTTTACTAAACGACAAAAAGGAATGTTTTTTTAACGTACGCGGTGACAACGACCTTTTCCGCCGCCGCGAGTATTATTTGGTCTTTGGCTTCCTCAACAAGCCGTAATGTTTTTTAAAATAAAATAAATACCATATATTCTTTTATGTATTTTGGTATTGAAAATGGTTTTGAAAAAGGATTCTATTATGTTAATATATTTATGATATATTGTGATTGAAAAGTGGAAATGTTATCATTCCTTTATATTGGTTTTATGTTTTATGATTTTATACTAGTACTTGGACATTTTAACGGGTGGTTACGTTATAAACCACATGACGGGTGGTGCCGTGAATACCAGGACGGGTGGTTACGTTATAACCTCCAATGCATTGGGTATGGAAGTCGGCCGTATGGCTATTCCATTAAGTATGTATGGAAATTGGCCGTATGGATATTCCATTAAGTGATATGTGTGGAAGTCGACCGTATGGTTATTCCACTTAAGTATGTTTATGTCCCAAGTTACGTTTATATATTCTATGTGTTTTTTATATGGGTTTTATGGTAATCCTTTGGTTACAAAAAGGTAAGTAATGATACTTTATTCAGTGAAGATTTTTTTAACTACTTCATGAAGGTGAAGGTATTACTTTGATATAGTATACATGGTTTACTTGATGTTTGAAAAACTAACATTTTTCATTCTCTTTGTATCCCTTACTGAGCTTTTTATGCTCACCCCAAGTTTTTCGAAATGTTTTTCACAGGACTTAAAGTGGAATAAGGTCAAGGATGGGATCAAGGGAATGTCATGCTATCTAAAACATGGAATCTAGACATCTTTCTTTTTAAGAGTTTTTATTTTACGGAGACTTAGTAGAAGTGTCTACTTTGTAATCTTTTAAGATGTAATAGTTATGTTCTAATTCTCTAAAACTCTAAACCTGAAAAGATCCTCAATGTAAATTATTCATTTAATTCAATATTATGTAAGGTTTAAGGCTGGGGCCTTATAGTTGGTATCAGAGGACGGTTTAGAAAACTTTAGGAGTTAGAAAAGTGTTAAATTATAATATGATTGAAATGATACATCATTTAAGGATTACCATGTTGCTTCGCCTAAGATATTTCTGTGTTCAGAATGGTTTTCCGTAGAGGAAACAAAGCAGCTATGTTGGGACGACATCAGGAGGAAGATAACCTTCCAAATCAGCAACCTGAGATGGTCGGAATCGGAACTGAACAGTTTGTTGCAGTGATGGCACAGTTGACTCAGGCTATAAATGGTGGTGGTATCCATGCACGAGATCAGCCAGATCAACCGCAGAGGAACATGTCAGTGGTGGAACATTTCATGAGGCAACATCCCCCATCATTCAGAGGATCATCTGACCCTGTGCAAGCTGAAGGGTGGATTAAAGCACTGGAGAAGATTTTTGATGTCATGGGGTGTTTAGAACATCAAAAGGTTAGTCTTTCTGTTTATCGTTTTGAAGGTGAAGCTGATCAGTGGTGGTCGATGGTGAAAAATATAAGGGATAGTGATGAGATTGAGGATCTTCACTGGGACGAATTCAAAGGTATGTTTCTTGAGAAATATTTTCCTAAGGTGGTTCGTCTTAGGATGGAAAAACAGTTCCTAGAATTGAGGCAGTAGGATGATTCAGTGGCAACTTATGAAGAAAAGTTCACTCGATTGGCAAGGTATGCTCCAAACTTCATACAAGATCTTGATAGTAAAATAAACCGTTTTTACTCAGGGTTAAAGCCAAAGTATCGAAGGGCTTTAACTTCTCGTGAGTTCAAAAGTTATGAAAAACTTGTTCGATGTACGGAGAAGGTGGAAATGGAGTTTGCCGATGATCAGGTGTTCTATGACAAACAACAGAATAAGAGGTCTAGTTGGCAGGCAAAGGGGAAGAATTCATCAAAGAAGCAAGGAGGTAAGAAAACCAAATATCCATCCTGTGAGAAGTGTGGTAAAATGCATCCTGGAAAATGTTTATCCAAGTCTGGTAAGTGCTTTCGGTGTGGTAAGTCTGGTCATATTGCTCGTAACTGTAAGGAAGATGATCAAGCAGGAAATGAAAAGCCAACGGTAAGATGTTTTAAGTGTAATGAAATGGGTCATTACGCAAACGAGTGTCCAAAGATGAACTCAACTGGGGGAATGCAGCCAGACTACAAGTAGAAAAGGGGTGGAGAAATCCTTTGCAACAACTTCAGCAGATGTTGGGCCATCGAATGAAGTGGTATCAGCTCCAGGGAGCTCAGTATTTTTCAAAGATTGACTTGAGGTCGGGGTACCGTCAGTTGAAAGTAAAATAAGAAAACGTTCTGAAGACTGCGTTCCGTACTAGATATAGCCATTATGAATTTTTAGTTATGCCTTTTGGGTTAACCAATGCACCTGCTGTATTCATGGACCTTATGAATAAAATTTTCCATGAGTTCTTGGATAAGTTTGTGTTTGTGTTTTGAGGTTCGGGAAGAGGTTATGTGTGCCTTGTGATTCACAGTTGAAGAATGAGTTGTTATGTGAAGCTCATAGTTCTCCGTTTTCAGTTCATCCTGGCAGTACTAAGATGTACAGGGATCTGCGGGACTATTACTGGTGGGATGGAATGAAAAGAGACATTGCTGATTTTACTGTGAAGTGTTTGACATGTCAACAGGTTAAAGCAGAGCGGTAGTTACCGAAAGGGATGCTTCAGCCTTTACCAGTGCCAGAGTGGAAATGAGAGAATATATCCATGGACTTTGTTGTTGGATTACCGAAGACATCTCGAGGTAATAATGCAATCTGGGGTATTGTTGATCGCTTGACAAAATCTGCTCATTTCCTTGCTATACGAGATACTTTCTCTCTTGATCAACTTTCCCGTTTGTATCTTAAAGAGATAGTCAGGTTACATGGAGTTCCTCTCTCCATTGTATCGGATCGTGATCCCAGGTTTACTTCTAACTTTTGGAAAGGCCTTCAGAAGTCGTTGGGTACTGAATTAAATTTTAGTACAGCTTTTCATCCTCAATCAGATGGACAGTCAGAACGAACAATTCAGACATTGGAGGATATGCTACGAGCTTGTTCTATGGATTATCAGGGAAGTTGGGACCAATATCTTTCTTTGGTTGGGTTTTCTTATAATAACAGTTTTCATTCCAGTATACAGATGGCACCGTTTTAGGCATTATATGGGAAGCGGTGTCGAACTCCAGCTTTCTGGGATGAAGTTGGTGAAAGGAAGTTGATGGGACCAGAATTGGTAGAAGAGTTGGCAGAAAAATTTCATTTGATTCAGAAAACACATGAGAACAGCTCAGAGCAGGCAGAAGAGTTATGCGGATAACCGGAGGAAGGATCTATCTTTTGAGGTAGGTGATCATGCTTTTCTCAAGGTTTCTCCTTGGAAAAGTGTGATGAGATTTGGTAAGAAAGGAAAGTTGAGTCCATGGTTGGTTGGACCATACGAAATTCTGGAAAGAGTTGGATCAGTTGCATACCGAGTGGCTTTACCTCCGAGTTTATCTCAGGTACACAATTTTTTCATGTTTCGATGTTGAGAAAGTATATTCCAGATCAATCTCATGTTTTGAGCCCAGAGGTAGTTCAGATGGAAGAGAACCTATCTTATGAGGAACAACCGGTCCAGATTTTTGACCACAGGGAGCAAGTGTTACGGAATAATGTGATTCATCAGGTAAAGGTTTTGTGGAAAACCCATGTGATTTAAGAGGCAACGTGGGAATCTGAAAATGCTATGAGGGATAAATACCCCCACTTATTTTGATAAGTGAATAAAATTGCGAGGACGCAATTCCCAAAAGGGGGAAGGATGTAACATCCCAGGTAAATAAAGAATAAAGAATTTTCATAATTATTAATATTTACGAATTAAATATTAATTTTATTTTAAATGGGTTGCTATGTTCGATAGCGTACCCGATACGCAACGATGAGTTTCTTTGAAACTTACGTAGCACACTAGTAATAAAATAATATTATTTTAAATGTTAGTTAACAAGTAGCCATTGTACTGACGGGAATGGATAGAAATAACTAAAATATGATTAGATATGTTTTTAAATGTTTATACATTTACCCAATAAAAGATAAAGGCTTAAAATACGGAAAGAGTTCAATTTTAGGGCATATATACTCTAATTTTCACTAAAGGTTCACTTATCACCTTTTAATGGTGAACCGTCATTAAATATAGTTTTGATCACTCTTATACTTTATTTTAGACCAAATATAACTCTTCTTTAGAATTGGGACATCAAAATTTACTTTGTGTAAATTTTTGGTACCTTTCTGATAAAGTTCATTTTTTTATGAATAGTGTAAAATGTTGTATTTTAATTCAAAACCTCTTTTTAATCTAAATTATTTATATGATTAGATTATTATTTTAATTGGTTTTAAAGTGAAATTAGAAAATATTTTTACCAGTTAATCCAATGGTGGTCATTGGAATCAATTTCACTTTGAAATTGGACTTAAACTGGTGTCAATCTTTTGATACTTATTGTTTCACAAAAACACGCTATTTGTCATGACAGCGGGAATTAATTATTAAATTAATTAATTTGACTTATATGTTTTGAATTTTGTAAAATGGACTTCATTTTTGAATTCGGAATATCAAATATAGCTTAGGGTGAATTTTTGGTAATTTTCCGAAAAACTTCAATTTTTGATGAATAGTGAAACCACTAAGTGGTAATCAAGCAAACTGATTTTTCAGTTAAATGAAAGTTTACCAGTAATGTGTATTTAATTTTTAAAATCCGACATACATGGTTTTCATTAAGAAGTAAAATGTGGTTCAATGAGATTAAAATAATTTTTTGGTGAATAATATCTTTTTTTCATTAATCGCGATTAGAGGTAATTAGTGTAGTTTAAGGTAAACATGATATTATAAGAATGTGAAAACACCATGAAACTTGTCCTACACCTATTGGGTGAGTCATGGCCGACCAATACAATCCATGGGCCAACTTGGGGACCCCATGGAGCCACTTTAGTTGGAAAATGACATTAATATATTTTTATTTAGTGTTAAAGTGAAAATGACACTAACATAAATTGTTTTACTAAAATAATTTTTGAGTGGGGTTATACAAGTACAAATTTTGATTATAAATAGTCATTGGAAAGATAAAAAGATTTCCTACATCATAGTATTTTTTTAATAATTTTTAGACATTAAATAAATTAAATTATATATGACATAATAATGATGCAGCGATGACATCATTATTTGACGATTTAAATAAAATGGAAAGATAATGAAAAAGCTAAAACCTACACATGTCCAAAACCAATTGGATGAGTGGATTTCGAACCCTTATCACCTTATACACGAATTATATCAATGTGGGACCTTTTAAAACCGAAAAACATTTTCAAATAAAGTAATATTTCTTTACATTCCAAAAGTGCCCCTCCTCTCCTCTTATAAAAGTCCCCCACCTCTACCCCATTTCACACACTTCTCAAGCCTTTGGCTCGGCCAACCCCTGCCCATTTACTCTCTACATATCCCTATACTCATACTAGAGGATTTCCTTTGGGCATAATCCTTTCAAAGGAAGCCTTTAGGCTCAAATCAAAAGGGAGTTACACTTTTAAAGGTAATTCATTCTCTCTTGTTCATTTGTTTTATTTTGCTTCTCCAACCCTCTAAAATCTTTTTATTTACTTATTTTGTAACAACACCAGTATATTAAATATACTAGGATGTTGTTATAATATTTATTTGAGCTACACTCTCACACAACTACATCAAATGGTTAAATAACATACGGTTTTCGTGGATGGCGAAATTCTGCCTCCCGAAACGATGATTGTTCAATACTCATTTAACACCTTCAACGGTGGACATTATGATGTCACTATTTTTATATATGATATATAATATGTTTATGTTTTCCTTAAGCTTCTGTTTTTTTCATTTTGGGCATACCTTTATGGTTTCCATTATGGGTAAACACGATATCTTCATTTTAGGAAGTGCGGACTACCGCCCCCTGAAAGTGATTTGATTCGTTAATACCATATGTGGGATGTGTAAAGGATAAAGTTAATGATATTATATATGTTATTATACTGGAATTATAATATACTCTTATATCATTATGATTCCATTCCAAAAAATATGAAATAGAAATGGAAGTAGCGTTCATGCGTACGTACGGCTTACCGTCTCCATGAACGGTGCATTTCATTTATTACCTCTAAATGATTATGTAATATTATAAATGCATGTATGTACTGGATATATATGACATATATGATATCTACATCATGAATACCATTCTGGATATAATGAACCTTTGACCAAATTAACAACATGTAATGTAAGAAGTCTATTTTTGACTTAAGAACCAAATACCGACAAAATGAACATTATTAACTTAACTGATTACATGATGTTAATAACATGGTATAAAAGGAATAATGAACTTGAAAAAGATTCATAAGCAAGTAGAGATTATCTAAAGTTTATTATTCAGGATGTTAAAGAACGATCGAGTCAAGTCGGACCCGAGGTAAGGGACTTCGTCTCAATCTCCTTTCATTGAGGCATATTTCAATTTATACACAACTTTCTTTTATACGGTGTATAAACCCTTTTACTTTTACTTTTATACAAAAGGAATCTTTTTCTACGAAGCGTTTTACTAAACGACAAAAAGGAATGTTTTTTTAACGTACGCGGTGACAACGACCTTTTCCTCCGCTGCGAGTATTATTTGGTCTTTGGCTTCCTCAACAAGCAGTAATGTTTTTTAAAATAAAATAAATACCATATACTATTTTATGTATTTTGGTATTGAAAATGGTTTTGAAAAAGGATTCTATTATGTCAATATAATTATGATATATTGTGATTGAAATGTGGAAATGTTATCATTCCTTTATATTGGTTTTATGTTTTATGATTTTATACTGGTACTTGGACATTTTAACGGGTGGTTACGTTATAAACCATACGACGGGTGGTGCCGTGAATACCAGGACAGGTGGTTACGTTATAACCTCCAATGCATTGGGTATGGAAGTCGGCCGTATGGCTATTCCATTAAGTATGTATGGAAATTGGCCGTATGGCTATTCCATTAAGTGATATGTGTGGAAGTCGACTGTATGGTTATTCCACTTAAGTATGTTTATGTCCCAAGTTACGTTTATATATTCTATGTGTTTTTTATATGGGTTTTACGGTAATCCTTTGGTTACAAAAAGGTAAGTAATGATACTTTATTTAGTGAAGATTTTTTTACTACTTCATGAAGGTGAAGGTATTACTTTGATATAGTATACATGGTTTACTTGATGTTTGAAAAACTAACAGTTTTCATTCTCTTTGTATCCCTTACTGAGCTTTTTATGCTCACCCCAAGTTTTTCGAAATGTTTTTCACAGGACTTAAAGTGGAATAAGGTCAAGGATGGGATCAAGGGAATGTCATGCTATCTAAAACATGGAATCTAGACATCTTTCTTTTTAAGAGTTTTTATTTTATGGAGACTTAGTAGAAGTGTCTACTTTGTAATCTTTTAAGATGTAATAGTTATGTTCTAATTCTCTACAACTATAAACCTAAAAATATCCTCAATGTGAGTTATTCATTTAATTCAATATTATGTAAGGTTTAAGGCTGGGGCCTTATACAAACACACTAGGGCCACATACCACATCCCGCCAAAAAACACCTAGTCCAAAACCATGCCACATCCTGCCCACAATCACCTACACCACAAAACCACAACCTCATACCACCTACAATTGGTAAATCACACTTAATCTCACCCTAAAGACACCTGGGAAAGACACATCGCTCATATACACTTGGGCCCCAAAACCGCACCACATCATGCTCAAAGAGTCCTGGTATACAAATTCTTACATGAGGGAGAAGAAAAGATCCTCTAACTAGACATCCATCCTACCAATAAGATATTGGTAATGGAAACCCTCCCCTATAACAATGATGTTGTTCGTCATGTATTACTCCAGATGGGTGGAGTTTGTATAGGAATCATATGAAAATACATTTACATATATAGTAACCAAACAATCATTCCAACATAGGAGTACTCCAACAAACAACCAGCCCACACAAAACTGCCCTTCCTGCCACCTCTAATACAAAACCACATAGCCAGAAACAAACATAATTTATAACCCCATAAAATTCATCTAACAAAATACCACTTTGTATAAATCAATTCATTTGTTTTTTATTCTATCCCTACCTAGGAATTTACTAAACACAACACACCACAAGTAACATCATAACCCATACCCACTTCACAAATGTCACTGGAATATTTGAGAGAAATCCCCATGATAGAGTGTACCATCCTTATTCAAAATCATCCCCCCAAACTATCCTTAGAGGCCTCATTTCATGAAAACACAACATCCCATTGTACAATAAAACACAACCATTTTTCTGTCCCAATGAATGATCTGACCATTCCTAATAACCATAAAACAACATAGATTATGTCCCACTATTCAAAAATTTCCTCCATTCTGCAGTCAATCAACCTCTCAACCTAAGATACCATCACACCACTTGTACCGCCCCATACAGACATCCACACCCCCAGATATAACACCATATTATCAGCACTATACATATTGCTGGACAGAACCATACACATAACACAACCACATAAAACGATCAAATTGTATTCAGATTTTGTATCACTCATTCTTTAATTCCACTTTCATTATTCAGGGGTGATCACAAAAACTAGTTAAATTTTGGTGAATCCATTTATTTAACATAATATACATGATTAATCAAATTTTAATAATTTTAGACTTTTAGTAGTGGATAAACTACAGTCATGAATTATCAACCATACAAAAAAAAGACTTCCAACGACCATGTTTTTCTGAAGGATACTGCACATATGATTCATAAATAGGATGAAAGATAACAGATAAAAAAATGATCATCATAAATATAAATTTGTCCCTTATTTATCTTTGTTAAATTGTATTCAATCATACCTCAATGAAGAAACGAGTACACCCACCCCACATGATACAAAAATAAAATGTAACTTTGGGAATTCCTACCTCAAAAAACAAATGATCAACTAATTTTCATTGCACAAAAAACAAGGGGCACGCGAGCCACTGGAACGACTACAAGGTAAAACTAGATCATAAGACGTTAACATAACACAAATGACTCCATTTTGAATAAAGGCTCTAGGGGCACCAATAGAAATTAGAAACACATTAGGAAAAGAAGATATCAACTTAGAAGATCCAGATCCTATATCAAAATGTGGAAACAGTTTTAGGGGAAATTAAAGATGAATTGTGGTCGATATTATGTGGTTTGACTATGTAAGAGTCCTAGTAGGGTTAAGATATTAATGATATAATTAATATCATTATAAACACCTTCATAAATTCTCAAACATGATTTTAAACTCGGCATATGATAAATAAAATGTAAGTGGGATGAAACTGGAAAAACAGGAAAACCAGGAAAAGAATCTCTGATGGTCTTGTCACCAATCATGAGTACTATATGCCAAACTCACCGACACAAGTTCCCAATGTGACTCACCATCACGAGTCACTCATGTGACTAACCGATATCTAGTCACTGACATGACTCACTGATGCCCGATCTACTGATGCCCTATCTCATCGACGTATGACAACCAATGCCCTAAATTACCAACACACTAACCTACCGATTCCCTGACCTACTCACACCCCAATATACTAATGCCCTGACCTAATGACACCCTGACCTACTAAATCCCTAAACTACCGACATCGAGTCATCGATGCAACATACCGATGAAAAAACTGTAAATTTTTGAAAATCTTGAAATGATATAACGTTTCCTCCCATAAAATCCCATAAAGAAATATTTGGATGATATAATAGACCATTTAGGTATGATAAATTACATCAGATACCTCTCAATCTAATATCTCACTCGATTATTCAAATCGAAACACAAAAGAATGAGGGGTCTGAAAAACCACCCTATAAGATACCTCTTAAGGATAAACCATCCTATTTTTTCCAAATGATTGAGTGAAACTTCATTATCCAAGAAAGCCTCCTCCAACATCTACTAACTGAAACATCTACAAGATACCCAACACATGCACTGAAAATCAAGACACATGAATTAGAAAATTCATTCCTCTGTGGTAAGATAGTATCTGCTCTGGTTGTCACTGACTTGCTGTACGAGTTTAATCACATCTGAATTAATGTATCTTGAATAGAAATATGGTCTCACCATTTTCACATGTCAGGAAATACACACACATTACAGAACAAGGAAATAAACTATACCATTGAAAATAATGTTCTTGCACTACATAATAAGAAAATCAAAAAAGAAAAACCCCAAACAACTCTGGGTATGGAAAATGCATCTTCGCTTCTAGCTCCTATATACTCTCTTTAAGGCCACTAGGAATCCACAAAACATGAACCATTGTAATAGTCCATTGAATAAAATCCTTCTACTTAAGATCTTGGATCTCCACTGGCCACTCAATGAACGTTTTGTCACACTTGATATCCAATTATTTCCATTAAATGACATGGGAGTCAACATGAAGATACCAAAGAAGCTGGGAGAAATTAAAGAAATAATTGATCCTCTCTATATGTGTTGTAAACTCTAACTATAATTACACTTCACCATCTTTCCCCAACACCTAAATTGGTCTTATGAACCTCAAAAAAGATCTCTCCCCCATCTAATCCTCTACTTCCCATGACGAGGGACATCCATCATGAAAAGGTGGTACCAACCTCAAACTCCAAGGGCCTTCTCCAGTGAATGGAATGAAACTTATACCAGCCTTATAATACCTTAATCATTTCATGGATAATCCTCACCTTCTTTGTCATACTCTAAAACACGTCCAAACAAAGAACAACTACCTCACTAACATCTATCCAGCAAAAAAATTGAATAAAACAACCTTATATATAAATCATCAAATGGAGACATTCCAATGAAAGAGTGACATATGTTTTTAATAATAATTTAAAAAAGAAAAATTTCATTCCCAAGACCCATAAAAATACAATATGAATGCCCAAAATATATTCTCCAATTTATGTATGGTCCCCTTTTTCTTCCAATCTATTTGAGGGTAGAAAGAAGTTCTACAGTATAATTGAGTTCTCAAAACATGATAAAATCCCCTCCAGTCTCACAAGGTAAAATTCATATCCCAACCATAGATGATTGGTCTCAAAACACAATTCATCCTAACCACCTCATCCATATACCTATATGTTAAGCTATCTACTATTCCTAACTCCTTAATTGCTAAAAAGTGAGTTGATTTCAATAGTCGATCATCTAGTACCCAAATTTCATCACATCCACCTTGATCTAGGGAAAATAATATTAAAAAACCCATTGATATTTCATCCCACACCCACTATAGGAAATATAATGGCTGAAAAAACACATCGGGAACATGCTACATAGACATCACTTTCTGGAACACCAAAACATTTCCACAAAATCTGCCAGAGTTCGCTTCATCTCGGGCCACCAAAGTTTATATCTCAAGCCTCAGTACATCATGGAATCTTCTGGGTGTACCATTAAGGGAGTGTTGTGAAACTCATTGAGACCTCCCTCATGCATCACCCCAAGAACAATAACCATCTCATAGTATAACATCACATAGAACGTCATTAAATTCTTACAATCCAATGAGTATCCCTCTAGATCATCTCCTATGTCAATGTGATCACGTATCACCTAGGAATCAGTGTATCCCCACTTATACTCCTCCCCCTGCTACCTTAGATATGAATCCACCATCATCTGAAATAGACAGCCTCTATCTCTATCCATTCAACCATTTACGTTCAAGGAATCCAACTCCTCCATCACCTCCAAGTGTCCGAAGATTCTTGAATAGTCACCTTCTATGACTTCCAACTCAATGAATCAACCCAAAAAATATCTTTTCATATGGTGTAATACATCACAAAATCAAAATATTATAGAACCACTACCCACATACACTATTTCATGTTTAAATATTGTTTAGAAAATATGTACCATAGGATCTTATGATCCATAAAGACCATAAAGCACTCTACGATTAGGTAGTGTGACCACATATTAAGTGCGAACAATACTTATTCTATCCCCAGGTCATGGGGGCATAATTATGTTCAAGGGGACGTAACTACTGAGACCCATAATTGATCACACCTCACTACTACATTAGCATGCATCACAAGCCTAGGTTGGAAGCATCACAAAACAACCCATTCATCACACCCTCGTTTGGAAATTGGAGCACCAGAGCACTAACCAACTTCTCCTTTAGATAGAAGAACTCTACCTAACACCACTTGCTCTGTAGATTTTTTTTCCTTTTATAGTAATAGCCACCAATGTATATTATAATAAAGACAATCATGTACAAATATATCGTAATTTCCATCCAGACCAATAAAACTATGATCCTCTTCCACATTATTGTATCCTTCCTAAGAAACAACATCGTTAATCGACAAAGGGTCCACTGCTACACCTTACTCAGAGACTACATTTCTAGTTAAGTGGACCTCTTGTGTCAAAAAAAATACACATGGAAAACATTCTGTTGAGATGGTGGAATCAAAGGATGTACTTAATATTATTTAGATTCTTGGTATGATCCTCCTCTAACATTATGTAGACCAAAATTACATTGATATATATGATGAGGAACCAGTCTAGGAACTAATGAAAGACGATGTTCATAAGTTCCATGAACACGGTTGGTGCATTCGTAACATCGAATGGCATAACCTAAAACTCAATGTGCCTATACCTGCATCTAAAAGAAGTCTTTGGAATGTCTGTCTCCTTCAAACTCAAGTGGTGATACCCAAACCGCAAATTAATCATAGGAAACCAACATGCTTCCCTCAGATGGTGGAAAAGATCATCTATCCGTAGGGGATAGAAAACAGTCATGACCATTACCTGATTCAACATCTGGTTGTCTATACACATCCTCAGACCACTATCTACCTTTTTTCAAATAAAACCGAAGAACCCCACAAAGAAACACTAAGCCAGATAAAAAATTTCTTCATCATATTTCAAATCTAAAACCTTATACCTTATAGCATATAATGTTCCATTCAAAAAGGATCCATAGAAATCTAAGAATCACCAGGTTACAAGTCTATCCCAATCTCAAAATAATATCGAGGAGCTAGAGTCAAAAAATTCATGGAAATAACATCCAATAACTCCCCAAACACTATGGGAACCCCCATCATATCCACATCCACTGATTCGACTGACATCTTGGACAATAAGGAAAGAAGTGGCACCACACACTAACTTCCCACCAGATAAATATTCTCAACAACAAAAGCCACACGTTGGCTATCCATGTCTGAAGACAAAAATCTTCTCTAATAGAATTTGATGACCACATGCACTGGAGAAAATCAGTCAATGCTAAGGATGACACTGAATGGATAAATTTTTAGCAATAAGATAACTCCACTAGACTGATGTGGCCCCAAAATCTATCTATATACCCGATAAACATCAAACAGGATGCTCTGACCACTGAACGGTGTACTCAAAACTAGGGGCACAAACATTCTAAATATTTCTAGTCGTAGTGCATGGGATATACTGGGTTTAACAAAGGAGTTTGAAGATCCTATGTACATGAATGCACATGAAAGATTACATAACCCATTGATCGTACCTCAAATGAACTCTGGCCCCAATGGAACTACTTCCTAGATGGCGTGCAACATACCACACCCATATCTTTTCCCCATTTGCTGTCAACCACCTCCTCCACCATGTCTAAGTCAACGTCCCTAGGGAACCCCCTAACTCTGACCTCTGCCTGCTCTATATCCCCTCAGTTTAGTTGGAAACTATCCTCCTTACAGCTGCGATGGCATGGCCAGAAACTACTGCTGAGGTGTTCAATAAACATTCCCACCTCCAACACTCTGAGCTCTTACTGAGAGCCTACTATGAAGGTTCATGCAACCTCCACAATTTAAACAACTCATACCCAAGCCTTTAAGAAAAGAATGAGGACTAGAAGGTCAAAACCAAAACTGCTACGGTTGACTCCCCGATAGTAAAAACCATGAAGGACCTAGATGCTAAGACATACTAGAAGATGTTTTCCATTTGTAGTACCCTTTTTATCCCCTCTCATGGTATACCTCCTAGTTAGTGACTTTTCTCAACTAAAACCACCTTCTTATGGACCTCTATATATGTTAGTAATGTGAAGGGAGTAACTGTGTACTGGAAGGTGGGATGATGTTCCTCCTCTAAGAATCATTCCCATGACTCCCCATCCAAAAATGAGATCTATAGAAATAAAGAGAAGATCATTGAACATGACCCCCATTTCCCATACCAACATACTCCCTACTAGAGGGACAGTATCTCATGTCTCTTCCAAACCATCCTGGTAAAATAAATTAGTTTTGCATGAAATTCCATCTCAAAATAGACTCACAGAACATCAGTCTCCATCCTCTCAATGGGTAGAGAGTCCATCACTGACGTTCATCACTGTGTATCAGGCTCACTACTAGAGGAACACAACACTCTGTTGGAGGCTAGATCAAGATGAAAGTGATCACTAGCACCTCAAGCCTACTCTCTATGTAAATGTTCAAGAAACTGACCTCATACATTCCTAGAGTCTATTACTAGAAATCATGTATTGTTATCCTCCACTAGTTTTGGTCTTTCTCAGGATCAACCCTCCTTCAGTAAACCAAATTGGACTGCTGAGCCTGCATAGCCTAAGCCACTCGTTGATGAAGACCAGGTGCCCCAATTAAAAGGTAAACAAAGAAATCCTAAGCTCAAGTAGTATATAAATTGAATGTATGGTTCATCTTAACTTTTTTTTACTTAATTTCTCCAAAAATCACAACTCAAACAATCCCAAAAGTAATCCTGGTTCATGTACCTTTCATAGGGTCTCTGCCCTAGAAACAGTCTAGCCTCAGTTGGTCGTTTCAGTAATCTTAGAGTCCTCGAATTAGATCATAGGGGGCCTAAAATCCTATGTACTAGATAGTGCTCACAGGATTATTTCATGCATGAAGATCAACTAACCCTAATCCCCTTCCTTCCCATATGATCATCACTATGCCAAACTCCAAAATCCATTTTATCTCACAAACATCACATCTGATACCATTCTTTCATGACCCACATTTTTCAAGATGATGGAAGGGATGAAAAAGTGTTATGAATATCCTTCATCAAGATGAAAAAGAGATAATGACCCGTGATTAATACATTTAATAGGCCTTGGGGTGGAGACCGAATCCCGGGGTAATCAAATATCACAAATGGCAGGAATTACCTTATATATAGTAACGAATAACGGTTGATTGTATATATCAACCTCAAAACAAATAAGTCATATATATATATATATAACACCAAAACCACCCCACATGCATGTTTAAAGTAATAATACTAGAAAATACAATGAAAATATTCAATGTAAATTCTAAAATAAAAACCAAGTTGGAACAAATAAATTTGTCCCCAATGTTAGAGCAAGTAATGTCCAGCACGGTCCGTGTATTCCCCTTTGAAACATTAAAAAAAAATTATATATGTTGTATGAGCATAAAAGTATACTAAATATGAAATGAAAAACTCACTCACGTACAACTGGGAGAAGCATACAAATTTGTCTGTGAGAAAACACCAATCTTATAATCACCGTAAGAGGTTTACTATCCACCCCATCCTCAATAAGGAACTCTAAGAAAATAAAGCAAGTGAAGTAATTTAATTATGTAAGAACATCAATATTTGGGAACATCTCACCACATCCCACTAGTAAATTGATCATTCTTAATAGAAAATGTCATGATTCTACCATGATCTTCCACAATCCTGTCACGAACCGTCCTCGGGGTCCTTGCTGTGACTACCCCAAGCCTGTCTTCCATAGGCCAGGGGATGGAGACTAGAACCAAAGGCGTAAATCACCATATAAGGGAATGCATTTCCTTTATATAAGAAAAAAAACACCAAAGAGTACAAAATATGATGTAAACACTAAGTAAACTGAGTACAAAAGAAGTGCAGAAAAGTAAGTGGGCTAGAATACAAACTCAACTGAAAGTACAGTACAACTGAAAAGAATGTACAACAGTAGTAAAGTAAATCAATAAGAACCAAGTCTTCCTCCAGCTATCCCACCTGAAGGGTGGGTACAAATGGTCTCCTCATCTCCTCGGGTCCGGCCGTCCGCTCCGTGTACGTCCTGCCTGATTGTCCACCTATAGGTTCCGTCATGCTCCACAAGCCTCAACCACGATCAGCGTTGTCTATTGTCTGCAACCAACACAATGTAGTGTGGTCATAGCCCGTGCAGGGGTGAGTATATGATACTCAGTAGGGACCCCAAGACCCTTGAAGGTCTCCTAGAATCCACAAAGGTTAAACTACAAAGGACGGGAAAAAACACAATGTATCAACCAACTCTACTTAAGTATATGCCCATACATATACCAAAGTCATCATTTCCAGTTCGGTTCCAACTCACGAGCCCAAGTACAACTCAGTCCACACAGGAAAGCACAACCCAATCCACACAAGAAATCAAGTCAATCATATAGAAGATAATGATTGAAATTCAAGACTTAGCTCACACATGTATAATACTCATGAAGTGGGGAGGAGATGATAAATGCAGCCTCTGAATCATCTCCCCTACCGAACCCACATAGGATCCAAGCACAGAAGTCGTCCCTGCTGAACCCACGTATGATCCTAGTACAATAACCTTTGCTACCAAACCCACGTAGGATCCTAATACAGTTGTACTTGCTTCCGAACCCATGATGGATCCAAGTACTGTCATCCTCGCTGCTGAACCCACTTAGGATCTATGTGCAGTCGTCATCGTCGTTGCATTCGCAGCCAGCTCTAGCATTCCCACACACATCATTCTCGATTCCAGGAGGGTCCGCTCCCCGAGTCAAAGATCAGTACATCAGCTGTCATGAAGACCAGAGTTGATGTATCCCGTAGTTACATCCCACGTCATAGGAGGAAAACAATGAAAAATGTGCCCAAGTCACGGAGAACAAGACGACCAAGCCATTTTCCAAAATTACACGGCGTGTAGGTAAGTGATACACACCATGTCATCAGACACCGGGTACTGCCCGTGAGATACAGCACGTGTCGTAGGGCTGGTCATGTAAATAAGTAAGTACATGGCGTGTGGTATGGTTACACGTTGTGTCCAATCCTCTAGGGTCGGTTCCATGTGGGATGGCCATGCCCGTGTACTCCACCCCATGTCCGTGTATTCCTGGAATACACGCCGAGTCATCATGAAGCCGCTTCTGCCATGGTGAAGGCAGTACACACTGTGCCTCTGGGCCGTGTGTTTCTTCCCATGTCCGTGTATATCCTAGATTACATGTCGAGCCTTGCAAAGCCGCTTCTTCCTTTCTATGAAGATAATACACGCCATGCCTCATGGCCGTGTATTTCTGTCTGTGTCCATGTATTTTCCTTAAAAACATGCCATGTCCATCGATTTCTCCTCTATCAAACTATGTGGACAGTACAAGCCGTGTGACCGGTGTCACTCTCCGTGTGTCACTTCTTCCAAAGTCCGTTACATTTGCCGCTGAACGCTTGTACTACACGGCGTGTGCTTTAGAAGTACACACCGTGTATTCTAGAATTTTCTAGAAACGACGCCTCTATCCAGAAAGCCTCCTGAGGTGTCTGTTCTTTGTTTTGATGTTCCATTCTCTCAAAACTACTTCTCCTAGGTCGTCCCGATGTTCCGAGGCCATTTCTGATGTTTTCGGGCCTTCGATTGGCTCCGAAAACATGCCTTGATTCACCACTCAAGAATGGTAAGAGAACAACATACAACAAGAATGACGGAGGAATCAGACCATGTTAGTTTGGTCTGGTTCCTTCTGCATTATTTCGATAGAAAATGGTTTAGAGAGAACCAACAACATGGAAAGAAAACCAATGTTTCTCAATAAAAACACACCCCTACCTTGAAGGAAGTTCGCGGTTGTCAAATGCCACGAACGATGGTGTTGATTCCGTCGTCATCTGTGTCTCCTCCCTTGTCACGGAGGAAGAAGAGGGTGAAGAAATCGGGGCGACCGAATCAACGTTCTTCATCGAAGAGTTGGTGTTCTTCGTTGAAGATGATGTTCTTCAAGATGAAACGAGATCTCTCTCCTCCAATCCTCAACACAACGAGCCAACCCCAAATAAAATAACACTCCTCTAATTTTATTAAAGCATGACATGCATTTCAAATCCAAAATTCAAAACCAAAATTCTATTAATTGATTATATGTGTTGGCATTATTTAATGTGGGGAGAGGAGAAGTCATCCAATTAATGGGAATGCTTAACCAAGTTAAGATGAGTTACACAACTTAAGAGGGGGGATTTAGAGGAGTTAGGGAATTTGGAGGGTTGGGATCATGTGGGCCCCACCCCACCTTTATCCTCTCATGGGTTGTCAGTAACTAGTGGGTCCCACCCCAACTCACACTCCTATGATAAAACCACTTAAGATAGGAATAAAATCTGTACCACAAATTTTATTCAATTCTTTATTAAATCCCAAAATTTTAACAACTCCTCCCAAGAAAATGCTCCTTTGGTAAAGGTCCTCTTAAGAAATTACCGCTGTTGTGGTTTCATCGGTGCCCTCAGATTTCAATTCAGAGCACTGGTTCAAAAGATGGAAAAACCCGCTCGTTCGTTCACTAAACGTACCCGTGCTAAACTTCAGAAATTGATTCCGGGCACACCGGGCCTCAGAATCAGGTGCTGTCAGAAACTGCGTACTGATAAATTCCCAAAGAATTTAAGAAAACTCTTCCTTGATATTTACGGGTATTTATATTACTCCCACCTTAGGGCTTTACATCGCCTTAAAGATACATCATAAACTAGGAAAACAAATGAGGCTACTGTGCACGAATTTGAGGCTCCGGCTTCCATGTGCTCTCCTAGAGGTTCTCATGCTGCCACCTGATGCACCCTAGAGGAATCAAACGTCCACGTAGGACCCACTCCTATCAATCCTCGATCTCCACTAAGACCTCCACAATAGTTGCTCCGTCATCGATATCCAGATCCCCGTGATCAATGATATGAATCGAGTCATGCACGTATCTCCTCAGCTGAGATACATGGAAGATGTCGTGCACCTGGTGCAACTGAGGTGGAATATCCAAGTGATAATCCACCTCGCCTATCGTATGGAGAACCTAGAATGGTCCGATGTAGCACAGAGATAACTTGACACCCCGGACAAATCTCCGCAATCCACGTCGAGGTGAGACCCGTAAGAAAACGTGGTTGCCATCCTCGAACTCCAGTGGTCTCCTCCTCCTGTCAGCATAGGACATCTGTCAGCTCTGAGTAGTCCTCATCCTCTCCTGGATGATCTATACCTTCTCTGTCATGGCATGGACCATCTCTAGTCCTACATGTGCTGACTCCCCAGGGTCTGTCCAGCACAGAGGTGAACTGCAAGGTAGGTCGTACAATGCCTCGTATGGTGCCATCCCAATGATGGAGTGGTAGCTGTTGTTGTATGCAAACTCCCCCAAGGGTAAGTGATCCTCACAGATGTTACCAAAGTCAAGGAAACATGCACGAAACATGTCCTCGAGAGTCTGAATGGTCCTCTCCGTCTAGCCATCCATCTGAGGGTGAAAGGCAGTGCTCAGTTGTAGCTGCATCCCAAATTTCTCGTGCAACCCCTTCCAAAGACGGGAAGTAAAGAGAGCATCTCAATCGGGGATGATAGTCAATGTTACACCAAGAAGACGTACGATCTCCTGAACGTAGAGGCATTCCATGCTCTCCACTGAGCCCTGCTCTCTGATACGTAGAAAGTGGGCCGAATTGGTGAGTCAGTTTACAATCACCAAGATAGAGTTGTGTCCTCTGGATGTACGTGGAAGTACCGTCACAAAATCCCTTGATATCCCATCCCACTTCCACTCCGGGAACCCCCAAGGGTTGTACCAAGCCTGCTGGTACCTGGTGCTCCGCCTTCACCTATTGGCAGGTGATGCATCATGAAATGAACTCTACCACAACCTTCTTCATACCCGGCCACCAGTGCTTTCATCTGAGATCCTGGTATATCTTCACTAATCTTGGATGTACCACCAATGGGGAAGTGTGAAACTATCTCATCACCTCCTTATATAGTGAAACTCGTACCATGGTTCGTCCTCAGAAAAGGATCATGTGCCCTCCTCCTACAGAAAATCCATCAGGTGCCAGTCTTGAGGATATCTATGCACGTCGCGTCTCACTATCAACATCCCCACGTTGTGCCTCTCTATCCCACTTAATTAGTGGAGGAGTGACTGTGAGTTACTGTAGAAAGGCTACCCCATCTCTATCCATGAAGGATATCTGTAATGTGGCTTGTTGTTTCATCGCCTCACCAAGTAGCTGCATGCCCGACCACAAAATGAGAACATCACCTACTACGTTCCCCTTCTCATGATTATAGACTATCTAAAAGTCATAGTCCTGGAGGAACTCGAGCCATCCCCGATGTCTCAGGTTCAGGTCCTTCTGCGAGAAGAGGTACCTGACACTCTGGTGGTCAGAATAGACTATAAAGCGCATGCCCATCAGATAGTGCCACCAAATCTTCAGGGGGAAGACCACTTCTACTAACTACAGGTAAAGGGTAGCGTAGTTCTACTCATGCTTCCTCAAAGGTCATGATCCATAAGCAATAATTTCCCGCTCTTGCATCAGGACACACCCGAGTCCGGTCCCTGATGTATCATAGTAATCTATGTACCTTATGCCCTCCTCCGGTTGCCTCAAGATAGGTGCACTAGTAAATCCCTATCTCAGCTCCTGGAAGCTCTGCTGACATCTATCCATCCACAAGAAGGGTTTCCCCTTCTTCATCAAAGCTGAAAGTGGTGCCGTACCTCTAGAGAAGTCTGGCAAAAATCTCCAATAGTATCCAGCCAGACCTAGGAAAATCTGCTCCTCTGTCACACTCCTGGGTGGCTCCCAAGCTAGCACTGCCTCGATCTTCATAGGATCCACCACAAATCCCACCTCAGAGATGAAGTGCCCCAAGAATTGGACCTCTCGAATCCAGAACTGACAGTTCAAGAGCTTAACATAAATCTGGTTCCCTCAGAGTGTGTCCAGTACAACCCGCAAGTGATAGACGTGCTCCTCCCCAGTAGTCGAGTAAATCAATATGTTGTCGATGAAGAGTATGAAAAATCAATCGAGGTAAGGCTGGAAGATCCTGTTCATGAGACTCATGAACACTGCTGGAGCATTTTTTAGGCTGAAAGGCATAACCAAGAACTCATAGTGGCCATACCGACACCTGAAGGCCGTCTTGTACACATCCTCATCTCGAACTCTGAGCTGATGATAGCCTGACTTGAGGTCTATCTTCGAGAACCATCATGCTCCCTTGAGCTGATCTAAGAGGTAGTAATCCTCGTAAGTGGATACTTGTTCTTCACATTCACCCGATTCAGGTGACGGTAGTCGAAACACAGTCGCATGCTCCTGTCCGCCTTCTTGGAAAACAAAATTAGGGATGCCCAGGGTGAAACATTGGGTCGAATGAATCCCTTTCCATGCAAGTCCTATAGCAGTACCTGTAGCACTCGAAGCTCAGCGGGAGCCATCTGATATGCTAGAGTAGATATCGGGGCTATCCCGGGGTACAGGTCAATATAGAAGTTTACCTCTCTGTGAGGAGGTAGTCCTGGTACGTCGTCTGGAAAAGTGTCCACATACTGATCCACCACAACTGGAAAACTCGAACTCCGCACATCAACTGCTCTTAGGATGAGACTAGCCGACTGATGAGTAATCGGCTGTTCTCTCCTCTGTGTGAGTCCATCCTATAATTAAAATGCTCTCTTCTCACCGGTGAAGGTGAACCTACCCCATCGGTGTGGACACACCGCATATTGCGCCTAATACAGTCGATCTGATCATGGACCGTTGATAACCAATCCATGCCCAAGATGACGTCGTAACGCCTCGACGCCACTACAAGATGATCCCAACTGAAGCTCTCACCTCCTAGAGTAAGATCACACTACCGGCACCAGTGCGTAATCGTCGAGTCTGCTCTCGTAGGAGTCTCTAGCTGTAAGTATCGAGCCAACGACTCCTTCAGAATCTCTTAGATCTGAACAAGGGAAACGACAATGAAATAATGACTCGCTTCTGTGTCTATAAGAACTACAGCAAGGGTGGAGTAGACACATATAATACCTTTAATCATCTCAAGTGCACCGTGGTCGTAGTCCGCCATTTCCTGAAGCTGAGCATGCCTCTTTCCACCATCTCCCTGTAGTCGTGGTGGACCTCCTAGTGGTGGTGGTTGTGAAGCCTCAAAGCGTCGCCCACCACCCGCTGCTCGGACAGCTCCACTACCTTGTCATACTGCTCCCTGCGGACCTCCATGGTTGAACCTCTACCTCGGCATGGGTGGTCCCTCAACCATCTTCTACTCCTCTGCATGGCGGGTCGAGCAGTCACGAGCCATGTGGCCCTGCCTGCCACATGCATAGCACTGTCTTCCCCTCATATGAATGGCTCTGCTACGTGTGCCTCGCACCTCCGAACCAGTATCCTGAGGTCGTCCACCTGATGGTCTGGTCCTCTTGGACCTTTGCTGAATCTTTCTACTGCCAGCTACAGTATAATCCGCTACGTGCCGCCCTGCGGTAGGTCTCGCTGCTGGTGAAGGCTCGGCAAGAAAGCTCTCCACAACAAGAGCTTGATCCAGTACTCATGCCTGCGTCGGAATGATGAGGGAGATCATTGATGCCTTGATCTCATGCCTCTGTCCCTGCTCAAAGGTTCGGTCCTGGAATAATGGGTCTTGTTCCATGTCCGTGGAGTAGCGTGAGAGGTCGGTAAATCTCACCGAGTATTGGGCTAAAATCATGATTCCCTACCGCAGCTGTAGAAACTCCGGAATGTGCACCACATGGAGGGTGGCTGTAACGAACTCCGAGTAGAAAAGGCTCTCGATGTTCAAACAAAGAAGATATTCCTCGTTGTGCATCTGGAGCATCAGGCTCCACCATCTATCTTCTGCCGCGTGCAGGATACTTGCCGCAAGGATCACCATAAGATCTGCTGGTGTCCCTACCAATCTGAAGACTTGAACTACAGCCTCCAGCCAATCCTCGGATGCCTGAGGGTCCATCTTCCCTCAGAACCTGGGCGGTCTCGGAAGCTAAAACTCGTGTAGTGCACTCATGTGACGTGAACTCTCAGCTATTGGGGCTGGTGGAATCGGTGGCTCAGCGGGTAGACGTACCGCCGGAGCCTCCGCTGTAATGGGGCCCTACATCGAGGCCTCGTCACTTGGTGGGCTGCCATCTTGCACAATGCTCAGAACCCTAGCTGGCTGCCATTATGGGGCCATCCTGAAAAGGAACAGGTGCACCACTATTAATACAGTATACCTGGTGAGCTGACACAATGTAATCACAACGAAAACTTTTTAAACACATATGCAACCAATGTTTTCGTGCATTGAGTCAGAAATCAGAATTCAGGGTCTTAGTGTATGGATACGTCGGCTGCCACACCAACACTGGACTCCCTGGACTGATAACCACACTCAATACCCTAAACACTATTGCTTCGCACAGATGAAATTATCAGAGTTCTGAGTTCTGCGGTAGAACCGACTCCTCTGATACCAATTTGTCACGACCTGTCCTAGGGGCCCGTGCCGTGACTACCCCAAGCCTGCCTTCCATAGGCCAGGGGATGGCGACTAGCACCAAAGGCGTAAATCCAGATATAAGAAAAGTAATTTCTTTTATATAAGAAAACAGACACCACAGAGTACACAAGATGATGTAAACACAAAGTAAAATGAGTACAAAAGAAGTGCTGAAAAGTAAATGGGCCAGAATACAAACCCAACTGAAAATATAGTACAACTAAAAAGAATGTAAAGCAACAGTAATGTAAATTACCAACCACCAAGTCGTCCTCCGTCTATCCCACCTAAAAGTTGGGTACAGATGGTCTCTTCATCTCCTCAGGTTCGGTCGTCCGCTCTGTGTACATCCAGCCTGATAGTCCACCTCCAGGTTCTATCACGCTCCACAAGCATCAACCCCGATCTACCTTGTCCGTCATCTACAACCAACACATAGTCGTGCGGGCATAGCCCATTC
Organism: Viscum album; assembly: GCA_963277665.1. Taxonomy (NCBI): domain Eukaryota; kingdom Viridiplantae; phylum Streptophyta; class Magnoliopsida; order Santalales; family Viscaceae; genus Viscum; species Viscum album. Next base: position 695,723,374 of record OY728161.1, read on the forward strand.
AGGGGTGAGTATACGATACTCAGTAGGGACCCCGAGACCCCCAAAGGTCTCCCAGAATGCACAGAGGATAAACTACAAATGAAGGATACAAACACGGAGTATCAACCAACTATACTTAGTTATATGACCATACATATACCTACGTCATCATTTAAAGTTCGGTTCCAACTCACGAGCCCATGTACAACCCATTCCACACAGGAAAGCACAACCAAATCCACACAGGAAAGCAAGTCAATCATATCGAAGACAATGATTGAAAGTCAAGACTCATCTTACACAGGTATACTACTCATGAATAGGGGTGGAGATGATAGATTTAGCCTCCGAATCATCTCCCTTGCCGAACCCACATAGAATCCGAGTTCAGAAGTCATCACTGCCGTGCCCATGTAGGATCCTAGTACAGTAACCATCGCTGCCGAACCCATGTAGGATCCTAGTACAGTCGTCCTCACTACCGAACCCACGTATGATCCATGTACAGTCGTCCTCGCTGCCGAACCCATGTAGGATCCAGGTACAGTCGACATTGTCATTGCAGATGCATCCAGATTTAGGGTTCTCGCACACAGCATGCTCGATTCAGGGAGTGTATGATCCTTGAGTCAAAGATCGGTACATCAACTGTCACGAAGACCAGAGTTGATGTACCCCATAGATACATCCCACGTCATTGGGGGAAAACCAAGAAAAATGTGTCCAAGTCACAGATAATAAGGAGAACATGACATTTTCCAAAAGTACACGACATGTAGGTAAGCGATACATGCCGTATCATTAGGCATCGGGTACTGCCCGTGTGATACGGCCCGTGTCGTAGGGCTGGTCGTGTAAATAAGTAAGTACACATCGTGTGGTATGGTTACACACCATGTCCAAGCCTCCAGGGTTAGTTTCATGTGCGCTGGTCATGCCTGGCCATGTGGTGTAGTACATGCCCGTGTACTCCACCCTGTGTCCGTGTATTCCCGGAATACACAACGAGTCATCACGAAGTCGATTCTGCAATGGTGAAGGTAGTACAAGTCATGCCACTTGGCCGTGTGGTTATGCCCGTGTCCGTATATCTTCTATATTACATGCCGATCCTCGCAAAGCATATTCTGCCTTTCAATGAAGATAATACACGTCGTGCCTCGTGGTCGTGTATTTCTGTCCGTGTCCGTGTATTTTTCTTATATACACACCATGTCCATTGAAGTCTCCTCTGTCAAAATGGGTGGACAGTACACGCCATGTTACCGGTGTAACACGCTGTGTTTCACTTCTTCTAATGTCCATTACTTCTGCCGCTGAATGCTTGTACTACACGGCGTGTGCTTTGGAAGTACATGTCATGTGTTCTGGAATTTTCCCGAAACGATGCCTCTGGCCAGCATGACTCTCGAGGCATCTGTTCTTCGTTCCGATGTTCTGTTTTCTACAAAACTCCCGCACCAAGGTCGTCCCGATGATCCAAGGCTGTTTCCAATGTTTTCAGGCCTATGATCGGCTCCAAAAACATGCATTGATTCACCGTTCAAGAAGGGTAAGAGAACTCCATTCAACAAGAATGATGGAGGAATCAGACCATGTTAGTTTGGTCCAGTTCCTTCCAAATTAGTTCGATAGCAAATGGTTTAGAGAGAACCAACAACATGGAAATAAAACCAACATTGCTCAATCAAAACACACCCCTACCTCGAAGGAAGTTCACGGTTGTAAAACGCCTCGAACGATGGCGTCGATTCGATCGTCGTTGGTGTCTCCTCCCTTATCGCGGAGGATGAAGGGGGAGAAGAAACCGGGGCCACCGAATCAATGGTCTTTGTCAGAGAGTTGGTGTTTTTCATTGAAGATGAATTTCTTCAAGATGAAATGAGAGATATGTCCTCCAATCCTCAACACAACGAGCCAACCCCAAAAAAATTAAGACTCCTCATATTTTATTAAATCATGGCATGTATTTCAAATCCAAAATTCAAAACCAAAATTCTATTAATTGATTAAATGTGTTGGCATGATTTAATGTGGGGAGAGGATAAGTCATCCAATTAATGGGAAGGTTTAACCAAGTTAAGATGAGTTATACATCTTAAGATGGTGGGGGGGATTAGAGGAGTTAGGGAATGTGGAGGGTTGGAATCGTGTGGACCCCACCCCACCTTTATCCTCTCATGGGTAATTAGTAACTAGTGGATCCCACCCCTACTCCCACTCCTAGGATAAAACCACTTAAGCTAAGAATAAAATTTGTACCAAAAATTTTATTCAATTATTTATTAAATCCACAAATTTTACAAACTCCTCCCTAGAAAATTCACCTTTGGTAAAGGTCCTCTTAAGCAATTATCGCCGCTGCGGTTTCATCGGTGCCCTCATATTTCAATTCTGAGCACCAGTTCAAAATATAGAAAAACCTGCTCATTCGTTCACTAAACGTGCCCGAACTAAACTTTGGAAATTGATTCCGGGCACACTGGGCCTCCGAATCAGGTGCCGTCAAGAAACTAAGTACTCATAAAATCCCAAAGAATTTAAGAAATTTTTTCCTTGAAATTTATAGGTCTTTACAAATCCACACTTACATAACCTATCTATACACACCTAGGCCTCATACCACATCTTGCCCACAAACACATGGGCCAAAACCAAACCCCATACTTCTGCAAACACATAAGCCACAAAACTAGAACTTCCTATTGAAGACACAAGGGAATGAAAAAATCATCTCATCCCAAAGAAACTAGGGAAACACACATTGCCCATAGACACCTGGCCCCTAAAACCACAGCCCAACTTGCCCAATGATTCTTGGGATACCAATTCCAATAAGAGGGTGTAGAGAAGATCCAATAACCATCCATTGATCCTCCCACCAAGATGTTGGGAATGGACCCCCTCTCCCATAACAATAGGTTTTTCAATATGTAGATCTCAAATGGGTGGGGTGCATATTGAAATCACAAGGATCTACATGTATATATATAAGAACCAAAAAATCATCTCAAGCTATGAGTTTTCAAAAAAACTACCATCCCAAACAAAACATCTCATGGTTTCACCTCTAATTCATAACCCCACATCTAGCCCCATACATAATTCATAACCCAAAAAAATTCATCTAAAAAATATTTACTCTGAATAAATAAATAAATTCATTTATTTATTCCCTCCCTAAATAGGAAACTATCAAACATGACACTCCACATGTAACATCATTACACACACACACAAAACAAATGTATATGGAAACATCAGGAAAAGGACCACATAAGGCAACACTATATTTCTTTATAATTATCCCTCCCAAACCATCCATAGCAGACCCACTAGAAGAAAACACCACATATGTTAAGACAAAAAAATTAAACTAGGTTGAAATCCCACTATATGAACAGAAAATTCCCAAAAACCATAACAAAACCCAAATTCAGACCCATAATTCAACAAGTTCAACCATTACCCAATCAATCAATATCTAAACCTGAGAAACCATCACACCACCCATAAAACTACATACAGACAACCAAAACCCCATACATAACACCATACTATCAGCACAAGACACAAGTCCGAACTCTACCACACACAACAGACAACCACATAAAAAACTCAAAGTATATTCATATTTAGCAGCACTCATTATTTAATTCCACTTTCATTATTCATGGGAGATAATAAAAACTTATTCAATCATGGGGAATACATTTTTTTAATCGAAAATAAATGATTAATAAAATTCTCATATATTAATAAATTCAATATAGGATCAAAAAACAAGTGTGATGCATCAATCGTGAACAAGTAAAGATCTCCATAAAAATGATTTGTCAAAGGATACAACCCATACAAATGAAAATAGGGATCAAATATAACAGATAAAACAAAAAATCATCATGAAAAACACCCCAACCCTCATTTATCATTGTATAACTGGTTTCAACTGTAGCCACAAGAATACATAAGTGCACTCACCCCTCAGGATAAAGAATTAAAAGAGAGAAGAAGGAATTCCAACCTCAAAAAAAAGATGATCAATAACTCATCCTTGCACCAAAAACAAGAGGTGCACAGGTATCAGGATGGAAACCATGGGAAAACTGGATCAGAATGAAATAAAAAAACGCACAAGACTCCAAGGGGATGAAATGATCTAGGAAATATAAGAGAAAACCGAAACTAAATTTGAATTTATGTTCTTGGAAAAGAAGATTCAGATCCTATATCAATGGATGAAAATAGTTTGAAGGTCCATTAAAGATGAATCATGGACAAGATTACATGGTTTGACTATTTCAATATCCTAAGAGGTTTATGATATTAACGATATAAATAATATCCTTGAAATGCCTTTAGAAATGCTCAAACATGATTTTAAACTCACTGATGGTTGAGTCACAGACATGAGTAACTGATAGTGAATTACTGAAAACTAACTCACCGACGTGGGTCACCGATGCGAATCACAGAAATGAGTCCCCGACATGATCCACTGACAGGGAGTCACCGACTTCACTCACTGACGTCTAACCTACCAATTCAATGACTCACTAATTCCCAAACTACCGACACACTAATATACTGATGCATTGCCCTACCACTGTCGTGACCTACTGACACCCTGACCTACCGATTCCCTAACCATCCAATTCCATGATCTATCGACACCCTGACCTAGAAATGACCTGACCTACCGATGCTGAGAAAACAATGATGAGTCATTGATGCATCATATTGATGGAAAAACTAGAAGTTTGGAGAACTTTTTAAATGGTCTATTTTTGACTCCCATAACACCCCAAATACTTGACTTTGATGAAGTAATGGACCAAGGATTTTTGGTCCATTACAATAAATGTTTATATGATATAAATTTCTTTGGGCTCATGAGTTGAAGAATATCATGACAATGAATTCATCTACTGTGAATTATAGAGAGAATATATTGTTAAACTCACTATTTATTATAACAAAATAATTCATGATATTTGTAAATGGGGGATCACTGAGGAGACTAATATAAATTGTAGATAACTTCCTTATCTTTTTATTTGTACATTAAAAATATCAGCATTATCACAAAACCATATGTCAACTAAAATAAAAAATAGACACCGTATGAGTTATAGTTTTATTTAAATCCATTATTTCATAATAAAACATGTTTTAAATAACTCTTTTCTAATGAACATTAAAAAGATGCACAAAAAAGTGTAACTAATGTGATTATATAAATATTTTATGTGGATATTATAAAAATTTCCCAGATAGTAATGTTATATTCAAGTGAAAGACTTTATTTATATAAGAGGGTCCACATCTCAATTTGTGATTGTGTGATAATTTTTTCCTTGGGTATAGTAAATGATGGATACCAAAGAAAGGTATTCATATGAACATGATCCATAAGTGATTTTAGAAAAATAATGTTCTAGAGATACATCTATGTATTAAGTATAAAACCAAGATATTGATTTTACTTCCACCATGGAGGGTGATATGTTATGTATTGGAAATAATTTATAGTACAATTAAGAAGTATATGTAAATTAGATAATATTTAAATGATTAATAAAAAGTCAACAATAGAATCTATGTATCAAATTATAGATTCTAAGTATGTTGAGTGATTCAAATCATGATATTTTAATGGTATTTAAGAGATACATTACATGGGTCATACAATATTGGTATTAAAAGGACCCATTATTTATACCATGTATTTATTCCCAAATACACTATAATTTAATAATTTTCATAGCTACATTATATGAGAATTGTAATAGGAATTTTATCTGAAGAACAAAAATCAAGGATTGTTTCTGTACGACGCCACCATAATGAGACCGTGATATCATAGAACAATTAAATGTTTTGAATGTTTCTAAAATATAGTTCGAGATTTAGGTATGATATTGGATCCTAGAATAATAATTTATGATGAATTTTTCCATGTGTCTACATTATTACTGTGTGGAAACATTGTTTTCTATATATAATATTTTTGATAACATAACAAAAACAATTGTTGATCATACAGTTAGTTAATAACATAATGAAAGTTTCTCTCGGGATATTTACTTATTGTAATAACATATGTTGTAGGTAACATGATATTATGATTTTGATATAATAGGTTCCTGAAATAAATTTTATAGTACATATAGTAAAAAGGTATTAAAAATATGAATTTTTACAATTTGAGAGAGAATTGTAACCAATATCATATGGAATAAATCATTCGATAAATATATGTATATGGTACAAGAGTAGATTAATGTGGTGAGTTGAATTTCATATGCTTCAGTGAGGGATAAATAACACATGCCATGTTATGTACATAATGTGATATTTAAAAAATATAGTTCAACGAAATTATATCAAGGAGAGTAACACATAGGGACATTAGAACAATCAAGTTATACTTGAGAGAGTTCAAAATATATTTTCCCAGTTCATGGATTGGGAGGTATAAATGTTAAAATAGGAAAAAACTAGTCTCCATTAGGATCGATATGATATAATATAACTGTCATTCAAGGGTAATGGGAAAGATAATCTCATTTGAACCATTGGTAGCCATATTTTCAACTATTTGGTGCATTGAAACATCTGATGCAGGTGAATAGGCAAAGAAAAATATGCTATTATTTGTTACAATTAATATAATCACAATATGTAATTTTTTAAATTAATATATATTATAATAATTCTATAATAATATTAGTGAATATAGTAGGTTTTGAAATTAGATTAAATGAATAAAATCAGTGAAATATTCTCTAGTGAATTATTTTTAATGAATATGATGTCATAGATAGTAGAATAACCATGTAGTATAGGTGTTGTGGGACCCTTGAAAAAATAAATAACATAGTGTAAGCCTGATATATTCATGTGAGTTCTAACAAGGATAGTTTTCAAGATTGATCTAGTGATACATGGATTTTTATAATAGTGGGTTCTCTAGAACCAATATGAACAATAAATTTTTATTACCATATCATGTATTCTGTCATTAATAAATTATTTTTTCCTATAATAATAGTTGTGATATTTTTAAATTAACTATATATATTGTAATATTGATATATTATTTTTTATATCAATTGTTTATAGAAATTCCTAGGCAATTATAACATCCTCAATAATCTTTTACATTAACCATAAATATAAGATATATGTCAAGATGCATAATATCGACTAGTCATGAATGATTTTTTACTATTTTGGGTTGGGGGATAATTAACATAAAGAATTATTCTCATTATGTTCACACATGGTTATATCATATAGAAGAGTTTTTGAGGACCGAAAATACAATATTAAAACCACTTGTTTCAACTGTCATTTGTAGTTACTATATGTGAACATCTGTAATTATATCCTGATTTAAGATTAATATTAGTGCATATTATATTATCCAATTAATTTATATAAGGGAATATAGTTAAATTTATTCCATGTCATGTTTTCTTGAATAAAGTGCATCATTAATGGTATGACATTGATTTAATAACCAGCATAATATTTTTCTCTTATGAAAGGATGTGATATAACTACCCAAGTTAATCAAGATGGAAGTAACTTCATGAAATATTTTTCCATACTAGAAGAAGGTACTTACATCTAGTTTAGCCAATGATCAATAATGAAATAAAAGATTTTGACACAAATTCTGTATAATTTTTTATAAGATATCACAAGAGAGTTATATTATATTATATATTGCCTTCTTGTGCAAACGGTTGTAATTTCTATGACTTCTCAATATCTGTTTAGGGACATTTATGGGTTTCTGGGCTCTTATCATGGCCATTAAAGAATATTCCATACTATTGAGATCATTCAATAACGGTGCATACACATAGAATATTCAAAAGTGTGGCATATTTTAATGAAATAAATGATTTCAAATTAATCATGTTTAGAATAATAGGTATTTAATTTAATTATTAAAATTATTAGAAATATATTTAGTGATTAGATGCAAAAATATTTAACAAATCAATATTATTTGAATATTTATTTTTTGTTTATAATTTATGTGAATAATGAGTCGAGTTAATGGATCGGTTTTATAACAAAACGTGATTATTAAATTAATTTTATGATATATAAATATAAATGATATTTATGACTCTATAATTCAGTCAAAACATGTATTTTTTAGATTATTCAGATTATATTTTATATCTAAGACATGGAAATAAATTCATAGGTATTTTAAAAATATCAATATAAATACGTTGAGGCTCTAATACATAGAACTATTTATCGACCGAATTTGAGAGAATATATCTATATTAACCCTCTTCATAGAGAAATAAGTAGCTAATCCAAGCATTCAATCCATCTTATTATTCATGGATCAATGGAATGAAAATTTGGATATTCTAAAAATGTCAAATTCCTCATAATAACTTTTCACTATCACCATGTATTAGTGATCGATTATCCTATAAAAATTTCAAAGGATTTGTGGATGATTTAGAGGGACTCGATTTTAGTTCCTTCTAGAAATAGTCATGTGTGATGTTCTATTGTCAAATATTCCTTTATTTTAATAATAGAAAATTTTATATTTTTCATCATGCTTATAATTATTCACGTGAGGTGTTTGAATGTTATACCTGACAACGTATCATTGGAAATGATACAGTTACATTGATCTGATAATAGAAAATTTTAATTCCATATCGCATATTCTTCCACTACATATCTTATTACCTTCATAATGTCTTCCAAAAATAAAAAGGACTCTAAATTATTTTTAAATATTCTTAAAATATAAAAAATATTTAATTCAATCTCATCCAATAAAATAGGGATTTAAAAAAATATTCAAATGAAATTAGATTCCCAAATAAGGACTAATCATTTTTCAATTTTTAGATGTTTGAGGGATAGATTTAATGTGATACAACCCTCATTCTAATGATATAACATGCATTCGTATTAATATTAAATATTTATCTAGGATTATAGAAGAAAATCCCACTATAAAATAAATTTATATTACCATTTCTATATTCCTTGAAATCTATATATTTATTAGGTTTGATCCCCATGTTCATTCGTTAGTGACTTGAGTAACTATTTTTACATTTTAACTAGAAATGTCTATATTTTTTAAAAAATAAGTTCTTTCCTAAAGAATTAATATTTTATCATTCAAAAAGAAATATATTTTCTAAAAATTTTAATATATTTTTAAAATATTTCATTAGAGTATTTTTAAGATGTCACAAGATGATCGGTCCAAAACCTGGTGAAACTCTATTGGAATATAGAATATGGTACCAGATACCCATTCATATGAATCCATTTTTTCTAGTTTTTGGTAAATCAATCCATTTACTCGTTAAATTTAATCATAATTAATTTTAGGTTATTAAATTATATAATTACATCTTTAATCAATCTTTTTTGGATGTATTATGGAAATTGAATGGTCTCAAGGAACTCAGATTTGAGATCTATGAAAATATAAAACATTAAAGGAAAATGTAATATCCCCCCATAAAAATACCTTATTTGAATGTTATTTTATATATGTGACTTTGAAATACATTTCATCTCTATAAATTTTCTTTAAAATAGAACGATTAGTTATTTATGGGATTCCCCTTTTATCGTTACTATTTTTTAACTTTTTTCACAATTAAATTCCAACATATTTCTACCAAAAAGACATTCATAATAAATGGAAATAAACTGAAGCTCTACCCAATGTGAAAAAAACCATCAAGAACCACCTTGAATATGACCAAAGAAACAATTATGAGAATGATCTAACTACTAAATGGAAAAAGATTCCAAAGTAATAAAAAATAGGAAGCACTAGTTTCACTGTAAATCTATCAATCCTTATATCGCTACTCATTTCTCTCTCCTTCATCTACTTCTCACATTATTTTTGTCTCATGGTTTTTATCAGTTTTTTTCTAGATTTTTCATCTTATATTTCAGTTTTAATTTTCATTTTATTAACATTAATGCAGGTTAGTAAAAATATAATTAATCACCATTTTTTTGAGAAATTTCTTATAATTTTAAGGATTCCATGTGACATTATTTTACATAAATTTTTTCTTATATTCACCAAAAACATGTGGATAAGGATTTCATCCATTGATAATAACTTGAAAATACTTACTCTAGATTAGAAGATGATTTTACCATTAGTATTATATAAAAAATAAGATTCCATTATAAGGTATTATATGAAAGTATTTTCAGGATGTGTATTTTAAACATCAATTGTGAGTCTTGAGATTTTTGAAATTCATTATTATTATTATTATAATTTCGTGTTAATTAATAATATATGGGCATTTATAACCACTTTAAAAAAAATAACTAAATATCCCCTTGTACCATTATCTTGACTATTCCCTTGATATATCCATTAAGATTATGAATGATGTTGTTTGATAGAAATGTTATATTACTGAAAACCTCTCTCACCAAACATTTTTTAGATATCCATTGCCAAAATTTATTAATAATTTTTATATATTTTTATTGATTTAATTTAGGTATTAAATTAATAAATTTTAAATTTTTCATCACATTGTTTAGGAAATTAATCGTATAATTGTATGAGGCATATTATCATTCATTGTGGTTTGGGAATGATATCCATTAAGTTAAATTTTGATGAAATTTTATCGAAATTTTTTAAAAATGGAAAAAATATATAAAAATGAAATAAAATTTAAAAAATAAAAAGATAAATATGCATAAAATGGGAAAAAATATAACAATATAATATTATTTACTTCTTGAAACATTATGAAAATCAACTATTTTAGTACATATTTTCAATTTTAATCACATAACCCTAAAATTATTTCTTCCAATTAATTTTTTTTACCTTGTATTTATTTTTCAAAACATTTCATGTCTCATTTGAAATGTTATGTACTACTTTAAACATGTATATTTTTTATAAAACTGTTCGCCTCTTTTGGATGTTATTTTCAAAATTTAAAATATTTACTGAAAATAATTTAAAAATGTTTTTTAAACCTTATTAAGGGAATATATTAAAATGTCTATAATAAACTATATGATTATCACTAATGGTGGGTGAATAAGTAAATATAATTAAACATTTTTACATCATTTTTATAGAATTTTTTCTTGTGAGATGACATTTTAAAATTCAAAATTTCAAAATGAAAAATCATTTTTTTGATACATTACCAAGGTAAAAAACTAATTTATTGTAGATAAGTGATGAATTCTATACCCCTCATTAGAATATTTTAGGGAAAGTCAAATTAATTTTCTAGGTGTTTCTATTTTTATGCCTGCGTACATGTGCTGAAATAAGTGTTAGTAATTTTATTTTATATACTGATTATTATTTTAATAAGGTATTAATAGTTATTCAAGAATATAAAATTTATTTTTATAATGTAGTATTCTTGTTTTGAAAATATGATAACATGAGAGCATTGATTTAATTTGTCACATCTCAATGGTGGTGGTTGTTTTCATTATAACATTCATTTTACTTATCCAATTACTATGATTGATATTTTATTTCATTAATAATTAATATTTCTAAAAATACATTAACTATATAAGTGACAAAATTATATATTTAAAGTGTAAATGGGAATACCAAAATGTTTAATTGAATATATCATATAAAGGAAGTTCAACATTAATGTTTTACCCTGTGATTAATCAAAAATTATCTAATCAATGAAACAATACAACATCTTTAACAAAATTACATGACATAAATTAAATAATTTTATTTATCCCAACTCATTTTTATAGGGGATAATAAATGAATGAAATGATAGAAAACAATGATTTCTGAAACTGATGACTTGAAACTTTTCATAAATTTTATCCCAATATAACCATCCAAATAAGATGTTATTTTTTTAAAAAAATTATATGAAAAATAACAACTATACATAATTATTTTACTGAATATATTGATATTTTCTAATCAAAAATCTAATTTAGGTTTAAATGTTGAAGTAAAAAAATGAATATTTCTTCCCATTATTAATTTTTTTAGTATCATAGTCATATATATTCATAGAGAATAAATATGGATGGATATTGTGTCATTTGAATATGAAAGACATTATATTAAATTTTTTGATTATAATTATTCCAAATAAGGCTTTCATGAGGGAAAAAAAATCAAACAAAAATGGAGGACCATTTTTGGTGGAAAAAACCCACCACCATAGGTTGAAAATATAATTCTCTATTTTAATTACAAACGATTGGATATTCAATTCCTAATGAAGATAATTTTCATGATCCAATCCGTTTTATGGTCCATTAGGATCTTCCATATTTGAGTTTTTTAGTATAGGAACCTATACTTTCTTCTATTCTATTTTCTTCAAGAATTTTCATTTTGTGAAATATTATAATTTTTTTAGTAATATTATCTAAATTTATGTGAATTTTCCATACCCATATATTAAACATAGCCTCAATATTTTTTACTAATTATATTTATTTATAAAAATTAAATTCCATTGTTATCTCATCCCACATCCCCGTTTGAATTTTATTGTAGACGTGTTTTATATCTTTATTGCTTATATGAGTGAGTTTAGGCCTTAAATATTTACTTATATAATTATCTATATTTTTGTTCACATCATCTTAATAAAAATAAAATATTTGTTTTTTTACATAGAAGTGGCTGTGTAATCCTCTCATTAGGGGGAGTCATAATTTTGGGTTTTTATGTGATTGAGATCTATGCAATACATATATTCATTAAATTATGATTTTGTTTCTTGTAGTAGGAATTACATAAGTCATAAAATATCTAGTTATACATATTCATTCCATGTAACATTTGATACTAAAATATACATTTGTGAATGGATTTTTTAACCTTTATTTTACATCATTTTATTTTGATTGATTCCCTATTTAATGTTTGTATTAATTTCTAAACATCTGGGAACTCAGATCAAAATAATATTTTGAATTTAATGTAAGTTTAATGAAATGTGTTACTATCCTTATGAAATAAAAAATTTAAATACCCTATTTTAAACACAATATAATACATAACAGTTATTTAAATTAAAATTTGAACACCTACTAATATAAAACACCTCTACAAATAATCAAAACCATTTTTTAGAAAAAATTAATCAAAAAAATTAGTACCATCATTGAAGATATGATTTTTTTTTCAATATATAGATTACATATGAGAATTAGAACTTTAATTGATAACACAATATATCAACCATGAATCTATACAACAAAAAATATTTACCATCATTCACTGTTGGAAACTATGAAATCTTATCAGTTGCGATACACACTATTGATTTTATAGTCAAGTTTTTAACATTGGTTTTGATCCTCAATGAATACCATATTGTAGAAAGGGGTGTCTCATGTTTCATATTCATTTCATTGATTAATCTCATCATTTTTATCATTGAAAATGTATGTTCTAATGAATGTTTTTTAAGGAATCCACGAAAATTATAATGTCAGTCATATATCATCAAACAATTATCAAATATTGGGTTATAGAATGGAAAAAAACTTTAGTTAAATAAATATGGGAATAAGGTTGAGAACCATTAAATATTTTTACAACACAAGATTTAATAATTTTAAAATTTCTGATTTGAATATTTAATTTGTTAAATCATAATACTGAATTTATGATCATAGAAAATAATGTGTGAGAAAATACAGTTTTTCAAAATGATTAAATAGATAATAAAATCAATAAATAATATTAGTTATCCAATATACTCCGTATCACTTTATGTCATAAATGATATTTTTATAATTGAGAGATTATAGTATCTTGTTGCAATTTTTGACCTAAAATTCATTAAATTGATGTTTCCCATTAAATATTTTAAAAATGAGAATGTAGTTGATGGATTTTAAATCCAGATTTATGATTTATTTACATAAATAAATATAAGTTCTCTATATTAAAATTCTATAACACGAATATATTATATGTTAATTTTTATATGCTAAAAATTTAAAATCTACTACATGAAAAAATAACTAATTTTATAATTTATTATTAGACCTTATTCAGAAATATTTATTTGAATACATTGAATCCAATTTAACTAGATAAACATTAGAAGTGAATTTAAATAAAATATTTATAAATGAACATTCCCTCCTCATTTTCCCCCAAATGATTGATCAGACTTTGAATTTCTCTATGGGGGGCAATGTTACAGGACCCATAAATTATATATGGATGTTTCACAATGAGATGCATAAAATTTAACGTTCCATGTGATAAATTAATTTTAATTTTCTATGTTATTAATTATATGGGTTATTTTTTGATTACTTATTATTCTTCATTAATTATGAATGCATTTTTAAGTGTTATATAAATAATAATTCCCAAAAAATGATTCATTACTAATTTTTTTCACAGATGATAGAAAAAATACTTTTTGGGGTATATGTATTTGATAGAGATAAGTATCAATAAAAAGGGATGTGCGGATGATAAAACTATTAATTCACAGGACAACAATAAATAATCATTATATTCTACTTTAAGTCTAAAAGATGGAAATGTATCCTAATTTTCCAAGTATAATTTGAATTTAAAGACAAAAAAATATTCTAAATAATATTGAAATTTTGGATACATTTATAAAATAATTATGTGCTAAAATAAAAATTTTCATTAGAAATCAAAATCTATATTTTGCAGTGATAATAAAATTGGTTATCATATAAATTATTAAATGGATTTAACATTGTGTAATTTCATCATCAAATATGTATTCTGTGTAAAATTATTCTTTTTTATAATATAAAACATTGTATATTATATATAAGTTTCTTGATTTACTTCAGATGAACCACAATGTTATGTGCGTCATTGGGCTCCTTTATTAAAGATGTCAAAAATATTATAAATATTGAATAAAATTTGAACATTATATCTTAATTAATTGGTTTCCCATTGATGTTATTTCTAAATGAAAAATGTATGAAAGCATTTATTTTAAGAAACAAGGAATAATGTAGGTCATACATGTGTATATTCAGGATCATACATTATATTCGTGTGTAATCATTGTTGGGTGTTTTAATTAAATTAAATATATAATTGATTTAATTTTTTAAAGTATTAAATCTAACATATATTATATGAGAATTATATTGTTGAAAACCATGAGTGTTAGCCACATAACCTAGATATATTAGTGATAAGGATGAATAAACCCACTATTGTAATTGATGATCTTTAGGCTACTTGTCAATGGTGAATGGGTAATTGGATTAAAAAGATAAAAGATGCACCCAATAAAAAAAATCAACTACATCACTGGAATACACGTTCTTCTCTTGTGATTGAACTATAATCACATTAGGGATTGTTATTATATGAATTCATTCACTATTATTATATTTATATTTTTTATTTGATATATATTACATTATTTCCATGGTTTCCCGCCATGAACTATATTCCCTTATATATTTATACATTACACCAATTTTTATTCAGCCATTATGTTTCTAGGATTGTTGTTGTTTTCTATGATTCCAATGGACATTGATAATATCACATTGTTATTATGCCTCTGTAATCTAATTTCCTTTTTATCCTAATGCATGTACCATGGTCCATTGACTCTAAAATTTTGGATAGGTTTGAGATTTGTTAGAACTATATATTTTTATTCTTATTAAAAAGACCCTAGGATCAATGGTTTACCAATGGATTATGGTGGAAATACTGATTATATATCACGGTTCAATGTACATTAACCATGTTTTTATAAGAGAGGCATGAAATTTCATTCTCTGGTGATGGGAATTATGATTTTATTCCATTGCTGGCCAAGAATCAATGGATTGAGGTATTTATCCATTATTAGAATGTATTGGGTGAGGCCGCAATGTGATTTTTTGTGGGATGAATGGATTCAGAAAGGATTCATGAAATTGATGACGTTTCAATGAAAACTTGGACTAGACACTATGAATTCCAAAGTAATACACACTGTAGTACCCCCAGATTGAGGTATGTGGCCTTTGGTTATGCATTTTTTATTGTTTTTAAAGTGCATGGGATGAGTTGGGAAAGGGTTGGTAGAGTTTGGAATGGTTTTGAATGTTTTTGGAGGATTTACATAGGGATAATGGTATGAGAATGGTTAGGGGAAACCATGCAGATGCTACAGGAAACCATGCAGGGGGAGACAATAGGCTTCGCATGGCCTGCACACGATTTTCCAAACTGTGCTGGGAAATAGTAGAAACCCTTGCTCTCAAGGCATTAGTGTGTGCACGGTTAGCACATGGTTTTCCAAACCTTGCGGGCTATCCATGCAGACACTTAAAATAGGGTTTTAAAACCCGAGCTCACAAGGGACTGCCTCATTCCTCTATAAATCATCTCCCACTCGAGCCTCACTATGAATTTTGGGTCCTCAGGGGTTGAATATGATCTTCAACAGATTCTTGAAGAGATTCAAAGGGGTTTTGTGGTGGTTTGAAGGTGGTTTATCCTGGGTATGTCTCTTCTCTTAGTTTTCTTATGGGTTACTCTAGATCCACATCTCCCTCATTTTTGGTTTTATAGATCTACAATTTTTGTGTGTATATAAAGGGTTTTGGTTTCCTTGGATGATGATTTTAGGGCTTTTGATAGTTAGAAAAGGGGATCTAGAGAGGTTTTGGTTGTGTGTTCACCAGATTTGAGGTCCGGGTGCTTGTGGGTTGATTTCTCGAGAACCCTAAAGGTAGTTGGATTTTCTCTCGACTCCACATTCTTAGAACTAGTGGGGTTTTATTACAATTAATTTGATGTGATTAAAATTAATTGTTATTGTTGTTCTAAATTGGTTGGAAATCCCTTTGGTGACGTTTTGGGGATTTTTGGGGATAAAGGGTGTATTATGGTGAAATTCTATTATTGTGGATTTTAAAATAGATATTTTTAAATGGTTTTTTGATATTGATTTGGGAAAATGGTTGATGGAAAATGGTTTTCAATAAATATGTTTTTTTATTGAAATGTGGTTTTCCATGGAAAATGGTTTTCAATAAATGTATGATTTATTGAAGTGGATTGGTATGTGATGGAATTGGTTGAATGCATGTTTTTGTGACCTTGGTGGGTCATATTCTTGTTTATGGCTTGATGAAAATGTTTTGTGTAAGTGGCGAGAGGTACCACTACAAAAAGGGGAGTATAGTGGATGGAAAGGCCACCATTAAAGGATAAGTGGATGGTAAGATCCACTTTTTGTGAATGGGTGAACGGGTTAGACGGACTCTCCACCATTTGGTTGTGGTTGGGAAGTACAACTAGGTGTGAATGGGTGAACGGGTTGGACGAAAGCTCCACCATTTAGTTGTTTTGGTTGTTTGTTGTGCATTTCTTTTCAAGTTGGAGATTTTTGTGCTAGGGTGTCAATGATGAAATGGCTTGTGGCATGTTTGGTTGGATTTAGCTTGGTTGCTTTGTTTGGGTGTGATGGCTTGGTAAGGGAATGTTTGGATTATGGAAATGGTAGTACTTTTGATTATTTTATATAAATTCTTTTATATAATTGTTATAATGGTTTTGTCCTTGTGGCATGTGTATGGAAGTCATTTGAGGAAAACCTAATGAGTTTTAGTACTCACCCCATGCTTTGGAACATTGGTTTCCTTACAGATGTTTTGTACTGTGACGTGGGAAAAGAAAAGGCATCACCCTCCATTAGTGGTGCATCGTGATGTTTGGGTGGTGCTTGGAGCTTGGATCTTGGTGTATAGTTGTAGTGATATCATGGCACGTAGTGCTTTGTTTTTTGGTATTCCGCGTAGCACTATGATATTGTGTTGTTTGATTATGTTTTGGGTTGTAGTGTGGAAAATTTGGTTGACGTTTGGGAATTCATGTTGGAATGTTTTATTGAGACTCATCATATAGTGGTGGTTAAGGGATGGTTTGGTTGGGTTTGTCTTAAGGGAAAATCATTCCCCAATTTGACCTTGAAGCCCTTGGAATTCTTTGCTAGCCTTTGGTGTCATGGGAACATCGCTTAGGGCCAAGTATCCCTCACTTCCACCTCAAGCCAATGAGTTAGGGGAAGGGTGTTACAAGTGGTATCAGTTTGTTCGGTCCTTAGCTTTCAAGTGATAACTGTTGTTCGGTAGCTTTGGCGCCTTGGTTGTGGAGTTGAAATTTGTTGTGTTATATTCATTTATTTATGATGGTAGCAAGGCTTAGGAATGTCAGAACATGGAATGTATAGAATAAAAGGACGTATCTGACCGTCTCATGCTGAAATTCAAGTTACCAGGTAGTTGGGTACATAAGTGTTTTGGCGACATTTATAGGAATTGGAAATATCATTGTCATGGATGTAGCCAATGAGATGTGCATGGCATATAAGGTAAAAATGACTTTCCTCTAGGATGCATATTTCATTAGGGAATAATGATTTATGGTGTGATATGAATGTGTGAAATTGTAATGTGAATAAATTGGTATTTTAAATATGGTTTGGTTTTCAAAATGGTGAAACATGGAAAATGTGAGCTTGTGGAAATCCTTGTGTGATAGTGTTGTGTTATGTGATTAGAAATGTGAATTCTTGATGTGTATGGAAGTGATACTCCTGGTTGTTTGTTTTCTGTTGACAGAAATGGCACTAGGTAGGTGTTGTAGAGACCAACCGGAGGAGGCTGCTGAGAATGTGGTAGCACCTGAGCCTCAAGTGATCCAGAAGCTAGTTCAAAGCATAGTGCTGGCTTTCCCAACTGTGGAATGTGGAAATAAAATGGATGAACCAAGGCATGTGGATCATGCGGTTCAGTTTCAAAAGAAGAATCCACCCATCTTCAGAGGTGATTTAGAGACGGAGATGGCAGAACCATGGTTGAATAGAATGAACTATATTTTCGAGTTCTTGGGAACACCAGTAGATTTAAAATTGATTTTGGCCATATATATGTTGGAAAATCATGCCCTTCAGTGGTGTGAGTTGGTAGTCGAAGCGGGGATGGACCACGATGTGATATGGAAAGACATTGAGGAATTGTTTTATAAACAATTCTACCGACATACGTTAAAAATTCAGAATAAGACTAATTTCTTATGTTTGAAGCAAGAGCTTATATCTTTGACGAAGTATACAACTAAGTTTATAATCTTAGTGAATTTTTCACCAGAGGTGGTGGGTAGCCTGTTGTTGAAGGCAAGGATCTTTGAAGTGGGGTAAAGGAAATAAATCCATTCAAACTTAGCAGTACTGTTTATAGATGATTACATAGAGACGGTGAATAGAGCCTCGGTGGCTGAGTATGATCTGTTGGGTGCTCAGGCCGGATGAAGCATGGTGGTACCCATGGGAAATAGTGGGAACTCTAGCATTGGGATCAATCAAAGGAGGGATACTTATTCCCAGGGCAGGAGTATGGCACATAATCTGACAGCAGGATCTATGAATCTTCTTTCGAAACCCCAAAGTAAACCCGGATGTTTTCAGTGTGGTTCGATGAGCCACATCAAGTGAGATTTTATGGCACAACATCGAACATGTCATAATTGTAATCAGATGGGAAATATGCAGAACTATTGTTGGAATGCTCCGAGGTCGAGTCTGTTTGATACTTCTCAGGGATCGAAGACATCATATGCTTTGACGATACGAGGATAGCAGCACACCTCTCATAGCATAGTAAAGTGGGTTATGGTGATTCTTGGAATACCATGACCCCTTAGCAGGGAAATAATGAGTAGAGCATGGCAAGAAAACATGTGTATGGAGATGAGCAGGTTGTGGGGGATTATCAGTCGAGACAATCCATGGTGCGAGGTACTATTATTTTAAATTCTACCTTGATTCAAGTGTTGTTCGATATGGGTGCTTCACACTCTTTTATTATTGCGTGTGTGGTTGAATTGATGGGTTTAAGAGTAGAAATGATTCCCTTGATTTTAAAACTTCAAACTCTTCTAGGTTGAAGTGAGTGTCGAGCCTTCTTGTGTAGAGCATGTTGTATCGTTGTGGGCGAGGTTGAGCTAATGTGGAGTTTCTCAATGCTTGAGATGGATGGGGTGATTTAATCCTGAGAATGGATAGGCCGGTGGCTCTTATGGACCACATCGACTGCGATGAGCGAATAATGTCTTTTACGACACACGATGGTGTTGCATCTCTTTAGAGAACAGAGGCATGAAAGGAATGGTGCAACAGGTTTGTTGGCACCAGCAGTAGGCACACTATCGTATCAGTTGGCAGTGTTTTCGTTGGAATTAGTAATGGGTGTTGAGGAGAGTGTTGTTCCGGCAGTGGTGGATTAGTACATGGATGTTTTCATGAAGATTTACTTGGGTTACCTCCCATAAGAGAAGTGTAGATTATGACTGATCTTCTTATAGGGACCAGTTCTATTTCACTACCATATTATCGGATGTCCCCTACTGAATTGCGGGAATTGGAAGTCCAATTAGAAGAGCTAGAAAACAAAGTGTTTATCCGGCCTAGCACAGGTAGCACCTTTTTTGTTTGTGAAAAAGTCGGATGGAACTTTGAGGCTCTATGTTGATTATAGTATAATTAACTAGGTTATGAAAAAGAAAAAATATCCACTTCCATGAATTGATGATTTGTCCGACCAGTTGAGGGGTGCTCAGTGGTTATCTATGATCGACCTGAGGTAGGGATATCATCAATTACGGGTGAAGAAGGATGATATTCCTAAAACAACATTAAGAAGTAGACATGGACATTATGAATATGTGGTTATGCCTTTAGGTCTAAAGAATGCACCAGCGGTGTTTATGGAATTAATAAATCGGATATTTCAATGATATCTGGATTCATTTTTGTTGGTGCTTATAGATGATATTCTAGTGTATTCAATGACAAGGGTGGATCATGAGAAGCACTTGGAGACAGTTCGAGGGACCTTGTGGGATCATCAGTTGTATTCCAAATTGTCAAACTGTTACTTTTGGATACATGAAATTCGTTTTATTGTCTAGATGATTTATAAAAGGGTTGTTATAGTGGATCCAGAATGGATAGAGGATGTTCTCTCGTGGAAACTTCCAAAGATTGTGTTTATGATAAGGAGTTTCCTTGGTCTAGCTAGGTAATATTGGCGTTTTGTTTGTGATTTTTCACATTTGGCTTCACAGAGGATAACTTTGACAGGAAATAATGTTCCATTCCAGTGGAATGACCAGTGTTGACAGTGTTTCTAAAAGCTAAATGGTTACCTTACATCAGTACCCAACCCATGATTTAGAATATGCAGTATGGGTGCATTCATTGAATGTGACGCATCATAATATCTTCATTGAGAAATTCATGGTATATACAGATCATAAGAGCTTGAATAACATTTTCTCACAAAGGGATTTGAACATGATGCAAAGGATATGGATGGAATATCTCGAGATGTTTGATATTGATTTAATGTACACACCAGGTGAAGGAAATTTGGTGGCGGATGCATTAAGTAGAAAATCATATGCTCTGATGGTGAAATATGCATCATATCAGTAGTAGTTGATGTCGGTTATAGCTGATATGCAATTTCAATGTGAGGACTAAAGTGATAGAGAGGTCTTCATTCTGGTTTTTTTGATTACTGACACAGTTTTATTGGTTAAAGAGGAACAAATACATGATTCTGAGTGTGTTACCATGGGGAAGAGACTCAATGGTGGGGAGGCCATTGTGGTCTGGAAACTGAATGGAGATTCAATTTTATGTTTTCGGAATCAGATGGTCATACCCGTTTCTTTTTAGGAGGATCATCTCAGGGTGTATCATCATTCCAGGTGGGTTGTTCATACTGGAATTCAGAAAATGTATAAGGCATTGAAAGCACAGTTCTGGTGGGCTGGTATGAAAAGAAGAGTGTCTGAGTTTGCTTCGAGATGCTTGACATGTTAGCAGGTCAAGGCAGAGCATCAGAGGCCAGCATGAATGTTTCAGTCTTTACCAATTATTGTTTGGAAGTGGTAGAAAATAGAGATGGATTTTGTCATAGGTATCCCCAGAATGGTCTGAAAGCATGATTCCATTTAGGTGATAGTGGGTCGACTAATGATGTCGGCCCATTTCATTCCAATTCATGCATCTCATACAGTTGAAGATCTGCCGAAAATCTATATCTTGGAGGTGGTAAAGAGGAATGGTGTTCCAGTTTCGATTATATCGGATAGATATCCGAGGTTTACATCTCATTTCTATAAATCCTTACAGTAAGACCTTGGAACAAAGTTCACCATGAGTATGGCGTATCACCCTTAGATGGATGGTCAATCCGAGAGGATGATACAAACTCTAGAGGATATGTTGCAGGCCTGTGTTATGGATTTTGATGGCTCGTGGGAGGAACACTTGTCATTATTTGGGTTCTCGTACAATACCAATTATCAGGCATCCATACATATGGCTCCGTTTGAAGCGTTTTATGGGAAGCCGTGTCATTCTCCACTATGTTGGGTGGAAATAGGTGAGTCCTTGATGGTTGGACCGTGCCTTATCCAGGAGACTACCGAGAAGATCAAGTTGATCATGAAGTGAATAGAGATGGCTCAAAGTTGTCAGAAATTGTATGTGGATCAATGTCGACGGCAGTTTTCGTTCAAGGTGAGTGATCATGTTTTCTTAAGGATCTCTACTACATTGTGACATCGTCAGTTTGGGAAGAAGATAATGTTATCTTGGAGGTATATTGGACCTTTTAAGATTCTTGAGCAGGTTGGTGAGGTCGCTTATCATTTGTCTTTCCCACCTAGGTTTAGTGGGGTGTACAATTTTTTTCCTTTTTCGCATTTGAAAAAGTATTAGCCAGATCATGACCATGTGATTTGATGGGATAATGATGAATTATAACCAGATTCTTCATTGGTTCACATCCCAGTGCAGGATGTGGATATGCAATAGAATTCCTTACATCGTAAAAGAATCAACTTAGTTCATGTTTGTGGCTCTTTGGTTAGATTCAAGATGAGACATGGGAGTGGGAGAAAGGGATGGTCGTGTAGCGGCCTAAGCTCTTTCGACAAAGGGCGGGTTCACTACATTTTGAGGATAGAAAGTCCAATGGTGGGGTAAATGTAGTACCCTCAGTTTTAGGGATGTGTCCTTTGGTTATGCATTTTTATGTGTTTAATGTGCATGGGATGATTTGGGAAGAGGATAGGAGAGTTTGGAATGGTTTCGAATGAGTTTGGAGGATTTTCATAGGGAGCACGGTTTGAGAACGGTTAGGGGAAACCATGTGGATACTCTTGGAAACTATGCATGTGGAGACTGTAGGCTTTTCACAGCCTACACATGGTTTTCCAAACTGTTTGAGCCAATCGTGAGGACCCTTACTATCGAGGTAGTAGCATGTGCATGGTTAGTGCATGGTTTGTCAAACTATGCGGGATAACCGTTCGGCCACATAAAATAGGGTTTTAAAACGTGAGTTCACTCAGGATTGCCTCATTCCTCTCCAAATCCTCTCCCACTCGAGCCTCACTCAGGATTTAGGTTCCTCAAGGGTTAAAGGTGATCTTCCACTAATTCTTGAAGTGATTTGTGGTGGTTTGAAGGTGGTTTCTTCTGTGGAATTCTCTCTTCTTGGTTTTCTTATAGGTTCCTCTAGATCCACATCTCCCTAATTCTTGGTTTTCCATATCTACACTTTTTTTTGTAGATATAGGGTTTTGGTTTCCTTGGATGATGATTTTAAGTCTTGTAATGGATAGGTAAAGGGATCTAGGGAGGTTTCAGTGGTGCGTTCGATGGATTTGAGGTGTGGGTGATTGTGGGTTGATTTCTTGGGAACCCTAAAGGAAGGTGGATTCTCTATAGACTCTACTTGGTTAGAAATAGTGGTTCTTGATTACAATTAATTATCTGTGATTGAAATTAATTGTGATCATTGTGTCAAATTGGTTGGAAATCTATTTAGTGATGCTTTTGGGATTGTTTGGGAAAAAGGGGGTTTTATGGTGAAATGCAATTGTTGTGGATTTTAAAATAAAGATTTTAAAATGTGTTGTCGAGATTGATTTGAAAAAATGGTCAATGGAAAATGGTTTTCAATAAAGATGTTGTTTTTATTGAAATGTGGTTCGAAATGGAAAATGATTTTCAATAAATGGATGATTTATTGAACTGAATTGGTATACGATGGAATTTGTTGATTGGATGTTGTAGTGACCATGGTGAATCACATGCTTGTTTATGGATTGATGGGAATGTAGTGTGGATGTGGTGAGATGTAGCACTATAATAAGGGGATGAGTAGTTGACAGAAGGGGCACCATCAAAGGATAAGTGGACGGTAAGAGCCACTAGTTTTGAATTGGTGAATGATTTGGATGGAAGCTCCACCATTTGGTTGTGGTCGTGAAGTACCACTAGGTGTGAATGGGTGAACGAGTTGGACATAAGCTCCACCATTTTGTTGTTTTGGTTGTTTGTTGTGCATTGCTTTGGAAGTAGGAAATTTTTGTGCTACGGTGTGAATGATGAAATGGCTTTTGGCATGTTTGGTTGACTTTCCCTTGTTTGCTTGGTTTGGGTGTGATTGCTTGTTAAGGGAATTTTTGGCTTATGGAAATGGTTTTACATGTGATTATTTTGTGTAAATTGTTTTATAAAATGTTCTAATGGTTTTATCCTAGAGGCGTGTGTAGGAAAGACATTTCGGGAAATCCTAATGAGTTTTAGTAATCACCCTCTTCTTTGGAACATTGGTGTCCTTGCAGATGTTGTGTACCGTGACGCGGGAAAAGGTAATGCATCACCCTCCTTTAGTTGTACATCGTGATGTCTGGGTGGAGCATGGATATTAGAGATTGGTATAGAGTTGTGGTTGTATCATGGCATGTGGTGATTTTTTGTTTTTTCTTCAACAGAGTACTCTGATATAATATTATTATTATTTTGGTTTTGGGATGTATTATGTAACATTTGGTTGTCTTTGGGGAATTCATGTTGGAATGTTTTATTTACACACATCATATAGTGATGGTTAAGGGATGGCTTGGTTGGTTTTTTCTTAAGGGAAAATTGTTCCCCAATTTGATCTTGAAGCCCTCAACATTCATTTCCAGCCTTTGTTGTTTGGGAATGTCGTTTAAGGCTAAGTAGCCCTCACCGCTTACTCAATCCAATGAGGTAGGGGAGGGGTGTTATACACACCATGTTTGTTGATTTCATGGAATAGATATGGATTGAATGCTCAGTTTTATAACACATGTTTTGTGGTTGGGTCAATAATCCATGTAATAATACCAAACTGTTCAAACCATCTTAAAAGAGTACAAGGATGGGGCCTTGGGTGATATTCATTTTGTGTCCCCATAGGGACATGTTATGTGAATGAAATAGTTGGTCAAGCTGGGTATATGGAAGAACACTCCTAGTTACCTGTGTGTTGTTGAACACCATTCAAATTTATGAAAAAATCATATAATTTCCATAGAATATCCATACATGAGTATCTCTTTCTTTAGGACTTGAATTTGGGACCATGAGTATCCCATTCAAATAAGTTTACATTATTGGATGTTATTGTTTCATTTGTTTCAACAGACGAGATATAATATGTGGTTTTATGAGAAATATTTCTATTTTTGTGATGCCTATTGGGTATATGTGATCGTGTTTGATTATCAATGGATGTCAGGGTTGGTACTCCCAATAATCACTTGGAAATGGGTCCCTCGTGTCCTATATATTGGTTAAGTAAGAATTCCTCCAAACTATAGAAGCAATGGGTCCTATATCTATAGATTGGTAATATTTGATCAGTGAGGCTCAACAAGGATGAGGTCCTACACTGGAGTCACGGTTCCCCCACCTATAGTATATAACAGTAAGGATCATTCCCTCTATTCATATTCTTTTGAGGTTGATTGAGGTTCTTTAAATCAGAGATTAGATCATTGGAGTTGTTGGATGTCTCAACATCCTTAGAAGTCTTTGGAGTTAGATATTACTCAATTTTATATGTGGGGTTCTTATATGAGTATATCGATAATTGGGTTCCTTTTTCTCTCATTGAATTACGGTTGGAGCTGATTGTTATTCAATTTTCCTTTCCCCTTGGGTTTTAGAGAATCTTACTGAAAATGTTAATATTCACCCATTTATATTGTTTTCATGGAATTTTCATCTATTATAGAATGATTGGGAAGATTTTTAGTTACAATACTAGTATAGGTATTGGTCAAGCATAGTAGTATGTGGAGGATCTGACCATATTTATCAGCCAAACTCAGCGATATTGATAAAGGATCTCTAATGAATTTCCCATTTTTAGTTGGTCATTGGTCGGGAATTATTATTTTCCATTATTCATGGTTGTGTGTGTATTTTTAACCTTATCATTAATGGATATTTATCAATCACACATTGATTTATTTCTTTAAGTATATTTCCTGTGTTATTTTCACTCTAGAGGATTGTGTTTATATATATATATATATATATTATATTTCATGTAGATTAGTTCGTGAATTTGTATAGGTAAATTAGTATACAACCTCCTATTTTAGTGACATACATACTCAATAACTTTTGGAAGCTGTTGGCCAATTAGAGGTGGGATTGGTCTTTTACTCTTATCTTACTCATATCCTAGGCATGACCTATATAGTTAGGGTCTTGATAGAGTTGTAATAGAGTAAGATTCATCCTAGGGATGTATTTTCAATTTACTCATGTTAGGATTTTTTATTTGGTAACATAGTGTAATGATGTTGAAGTGTCTTGATTTTAGATCTCTGGCTATGAAATCCAGTGGTTGTGTGGAGGCATAAAAATTAAAACACTAGAACTATGACTACCTTTTATTCGAATCATCATAATGAAGTAATGGTTAACAAGAATTCAATGGTATATGATCACTATAGGATTTTTACTTTTAATATATACATCCCTCTTGATTAATCTCATCATATATGCTCAACTAACCTTGACATATCTGGTTGATTTAGTGGTTTTCTCAATAATTATATACAAATTATATTACAAGTTATTTTCTGATGATGAACTATTAGTGGTGATTCCTTTGAACAAGGAAATATTCATGAGGTATTCCCCCATGTGAGAATATAGCATTTCTTCCACTTGGTGGGTACTGCATGGACCCACCTCCAATGGTTCAGGTGGGAGTTCTTTTTCTTGTGGGGAAGTATATAGATCTAACAGGTAAAGATAAATATGTATGAATTCTTCATTATTTTTGTGAGTTCCATAGATAAAGACTGCTAATCATTCAATGCATGATATACCCTTAGATAAGATAATATTGGTTCTAGTCACTAGAATAAATTTTTCAGCTTGTATAGACCCCAAATGATACAATGGTTTCATTCACAACCAACCTTCTTTGTGGATTTTGTTGGAAATGGTGGGCATTAATCACTCGAAATGATGAAAATGTGACACTCCATTATTTTTACATTCAGTGATTAATTTTGTGATGAGTATTATCCTTATATATTGTTCTATATGTGGATCTTGGATATTAGTGAGTTGAAATAAGAAGTTATAGAAATTGATGACAATAAATGGTGTTTTATTGACCTCATTCACTACTAACTCAATATAGTTCATGATAGATACTTCTGGTAATGAATATTTCACGAGGTCCTCCATTGGGAAATCTGGGCTAGAATGGTCTCCCTTTGAATTCCCACTTATGGAGTGATATATAAGTCCTTGGTGAAATAGTGTTTTCGAACACTGGATTAAAAATTATATAGAGTTGTTAGTGTAATTATTGAGGATGAGTCATCTATTGAATATAATAGGTGTAAACCATCATGTTCTCAATGTAATATCTATATTCATTCCAAAACTATAATAGGTGATTTCGTAGCACTAGGAACGTATAAGGAATCCAATCATCTTTGATATTGGAATTGATATGCTTGTGATGTATGAGGTCACATGGATTTTTATTACCTGACCCAATTCACTAAAAATTATCGTCAAAAAGTGTTTTCACCTCCATGAATGAGGAATTATTTTTTACATGGATCTCATAGGCATCCCTTGTGTGGGCCCAAGTGTAGTGTTATAGATAGAGGGGAAAGAGGATCCTTGAAAAGAGAATATCCAGTTGGTGGATGAATATATGACCTACTCCCCCACCCGTACTAGATTACCCATTCTAGGATTAAATGGATGGTATAATAGGGTGTGTATACTTATATGCTATAGAAAAATATTACCATGATCCACATTACCTAATTTGAGGTATGATCTAGGTCATATTTACTTTCACTCGAGCAGTTGTAGACATAGTTTCAAGTATTTTTTTAATTTGAAAAACCAAGTTGTATGATCCATAGATATATATAGATTATTTTCCTCCTCATCTAGGGTTAAATGATCATTAATTCTATGATTATTTTTTTACACATCTGTCTGTGGTGTGAGTAGGATCCCTGTAGAGAGAGTTTCTTGTGGGGACTATTGTTTGTATTGATGATATATTAGGATTTAATCCTATGTATTGGATAGTAGTTCATAGTTAATGCATTTATATATAGAAAAACATGATATTTTTATTACAATGGGATAGTGTGATGATGATAACCTTTAATGGAGAGATGGAACTATTAAAAAAACACTTGGGGATCATGAGTAAGAAACTGAAACCTATCACCCATCACCTAGAAAGTTTATCCCATTTTGATGTCGTATCTTTTGATATATATCACCCAATTGTATTGTACTATTATATAGATATATGTACAAAATTTATTATAGAACTACATCTATGTAATTGATTAACTTCTATGTTTAATCACACACTACTTCAACATCAATATCTTCGAAAAAAATATCCAAACACCCATTTAGATCTTCAGTGGATAAGGGTGTTGTTGGAGGACTATCAAGGAAATGGAATTATCTGACCAAGTGAGACGCATTGGGTGAAAATAATTTTTTTTACGAAGCATGAATTGAGATTGAGGTTGTAAATTTATTAGCATCTCCTAAATTAGGTAACAATTGTGAAAAATAACGCTTTATAATGATTACCAACCTCTTTGACTAGTTTAAAGATACAAGATTGGTCTTAAATAATGTTCTTTTATTTGGATAGCATCATTTGTGGTTTCACAAATACTATATTCAAAATACAACATTTTTATGACATTATGGGAATTCTGGGTTCCTAGTGACACCACATTATTTGAAAAAATCATCTATCGCGTTCATGGAACTTATCTTCCATCATATTTGGGACCAATTTAGGGTGTTCCTTATCATTTATATTTTCATTTACTCTATGTTTAAGGATGAGAATATAAATTATTTGAGGAGGGTTCTATACAAAATTTACGAGAATTAATTTTATGATTACTTATCAATGTGTTTATTTTGTATTCGAGAGGGTTGCTTTTGGGGGGCACGTCATGCTTGAGAATGGTTTAGTGTTAGACCCGATGAAGATTGATATATTAATTCTTGGGATCCATCAAATATCACATTATAGGACCATAATTACATCATTTTATAAGGGTAATATATGATATTTAATGAAGAGTTTTCCAGGATTGCATCCCCTCTGACTTCATTGACATTAATGGGGTGTCCATTTTCACAGACTGAGTTATTACAAACAGCCATTGATGGGATGAGGTACAATTCAAAAAATCTTCCTATATGGGGACTACTTGAGGAGTGTATTGAGTATGTGGTTTTTTGTAATACCTTTTGA
This sequence comes from Viscum album, assembly GCA_963277665.1. Classification (NCBI taxonomy): domain Eukaryota; kingdom Viridiplantae; phylum Streptophyta; class Magnoliopsida; order Santalales; family Viscaceae; genus Viscum; species Viscum album. Next base: position 695,753,077 of record OY728161.1, read on the forward strand.
TCTAGGATAACAAGAATGTTGATGAAGAGGCAAGTAGTTATTGCATACGGGCAAGGGAAATTGGAACCCCACTAGCAGAAATACATGAATCATGATTTGGAATTGTTAGAAACAGTTATTTCCTTGAATAATTGGATATATTAACTTATAGGTGAGTGTTTCATTGATTTGAAGACCACAAAAAAATCAGATATATTTTTACCCAAAAAGAACACATCCTGAGATGGAGGTATTTTTTATTGTTCTTGTAGGATAATTAATTTCAGATAGTCGATACTCTAAGGAAGTTAAATTTGGTGGAGGAATCCCTTAAGAAAAATGACATTCCTACACGGTGGAGGATGCATTGGAGGAGTTGGACTTTTTGAGGATGACCATGGTTGATGAGATATGTATAACATATACATAGTTAATAATGGTGAATCCACTGAATCTTTAGTATATGAGAGAGGATCCATTGAGTGATGTTGACATTGTAGTTTTGGATGACTACATATCCTCAAGTTATAATGTAAATAGATTTTTGGAATGTAATGAGCATTCCAAAATTTCCATAGTCGAAATAATTGTTTCAATCATTCTTCATGAGGTAGTTCTATAGGAGTTTAATGCCTCTGCATTTTATGTACATACTTGAGTAGAAAAGATGTAAACTTTCATTTGAAAATAAACTTGTTTTGATTGAATGTGGTAGAGTGTTTCTGAGTATGTTTCTCAATGACACATAAATGAATTGGCAAATGATAATGTTCAATATACAGTATATCTGAATCACACCCTTAAGATCCTATAGTAAAATAGGTATAGACTATTGAGGGAATTCATGATAGGAATACCAGTGAAAATGAGAGGCCATGACACTATTTTTAATAATTTTTTAACAACATACCATGTCAAAACACTTCATTTCCTTCTAGGAGAAGAGTTTGGTTAAGATTTTGAGCCATCTATATATTTAATATATCTTATATCTATAGAAGATACCAAGTAAGGTCAAATAAAACAATGTTTTTTTGATCATGTAATGGTTTTGGAGGATTTTTTGAGTGGATTTGGGATCTATTTTCTAGTGGGGGAGATATTTCGTATCTATCAAGATTGAAAAATGGAGTGAAACATTAATGTTTTGGATGATGTTCCTATATCTATTGTGTCATATTTCATTTCAATCTGGTATTATTACATAAAATTATTTTAATTTACTAATACTAACAACTATCATTGCTTTATCAAAATTTATCTGATTATGTATTTGTACATGAGATCCAACATATCATCATTTATGCTGGTTTGTGATTAGAGAGAATATCTTATCAAGATAGAATGGGTGAATGAGATGACAGAAAATGTTCTAGTGATCTGTAGGAATATAATGAAATATCATAGTTGGAATAAATAAAATCAATAATGATTTCATAGTCCATTGATGTTTTAGAGGGTAGGCTCTAACTTCTTTATATATTTCCCATGATAAGAATTAAAAATATTTGTAATGGGTATCAAGTGATCCCGAAGATTCATCAGACCATTCCAAATTCAATGTAGGGTTAGTTAAGTTATATAATTCTTGGCCCTACACCCACAGATTGACCAAGTACATTATTTCTTACATGTCCTGTAGTTGATGATAGACATGCATGTAATTTAACTTGTTATCTACTAGGGTTAGAATCAAAATGAGGATATATCCACCTTAATAGAGTAACCAGTGGTGATTTAGGAAGGATATGAGAAGATCCAATAGGTGTGAAAAATTATTTTTGTTTGAGTGTTTTGACAACATGGAAATATCTAGGAGAGTACATGAAAGTATGAGAATATTATGTAAGCTTAGTACCCACACATTGTTCTAGGTAGCTTTTAATTTTTAGTGTAAAATCAAAATAGTTGGGGATAATGTAAAAACAAAATTAGTTATAACTTGACCCAATTCAATGTCAGGTTATTGAAGGATGGTGATCATAATACAAGACTCTTCCATTGCTTTCATAAAGAAAAGAAGGTGAAAATGGGTATGAACTGCCTCATGGTGGATGGGGTTATTTTTATCTATGATAATGAAATTTATGGTGATGTTTGCACATACATTGAAAATCTCTACAAGGATTCAGATACTGATAATACACATAAAATGTTTGGAAGTATTCCTTCTACAGTTCAGGCCTCTGAGAATGAAATGATCACTTCTGTTCCCACTGAGGAGGATGTCAGGAAAGCTGTATTTTCAATGAATAATATTAGTGTGGCAAGGCTAGATGGTTTCTCCAATTAGTTTTTCATGTCCTATTGGGGTATTATTCATACTGAGTTTTTTAATGTTGTTAGCGATTTTTCTATCACATTTATTTTCCTTTTGTTTCCAATTCTAGCATTATTTATTTGATTCAAAAGAAGAATAATGCTCTTGATATTCGTGATCTCAGGCCTGTGGGAATTGGGAATACTCTTCCAAAATATATCAGTAAAATTTTGGCTAACAGATTGGGAAGCATTTCTAAAGATCTTATCTCCACCAATCAATTTGGATTCATGCCTGTAATGAACATTCAAAACTGCTTGTTTAAAGCTTCTGAATGTGTCAATATTATGAGGAAGATAGGGAGGTATGGTAATATGGCTCTTAATGTTTATATTTCAAAGTCTTTTGATACTATGAAGTGGATTTTCATTTTTTCAATGTTGAGAATGTATGGTTCCTCAAATGGGTGTATCAGGATGATCAACTGTATTCTTAAAATCTTTATTCTCTATGTTCTTGTTAATGGTTCTCCTAAAGGATCCTTTGTGTGCTCAAGGGGAGTGAGACAAGGTGATCCATTGTTTGGACTTCTCTTTGCTCTTCCTGAAGATTACTTGAGTATTTTTCTTTCAGATCTATTGAATGCTGGTTTATTTCAACAGATGTGTTTTGGAAGAGTTTTTGTTTCTCCCTCACATCTCTTTTATGTTGATGATATTCTGTTTTTTGTGAAGGATTATAGCATCACCATTCGATATATTAAGGAAATATTTGAGAATTATGAAGAGGTCTCTCGTTAGGTAATCAGCTGGGGGAAATCATCAGGGTTTTTTGGGGAGGGGGTTATCATTTCCAAACAAAACAAAATTTCACGGAGGTTTGGGGTTAAGAGGGGATCTCTACCATTTAATTATCTTCGGGTTCCTCTTTTTTGGGGTGCTGTTAAAAGATTATATTTTAACAATATTTATCTCTGAATTCTTAATCAGTTGGCTACCAGGAATAGAAAGTCAATGTCTCAGGCAGGGCGTGTATGTTTGGTCAATTCTGTGATTACCTCGATGTGTGGTTATGTCCTTTCTCTCTAAAGATGTCCTGGACATATTCTCAATGAATTTCAGGGATTGATTAGTAATTTCATTTGGACTGGCTCTATTCATGAATTAAAGCTTGTTATAGTTTCTTGGAGTGATTGCATTAGGCCTTTTGTCATGGGAGGTATGGGGATCAAGGATCATAAGATTTTTAATGAATCTATCATTAAGAACTTTACTTAGTCCCTTTTGAATTCTAATGATTTCTCTATGAAATTATTGTAAAATAAACTTGGTTCCATGATTTTAAATGAGTATTCTTTTTATATCCTCTCATAGATTATGTCTTCGATCAAGATATCTTATATTTTCCTTTCCCAATCCTCACAATTGGTGGTTTGCAGAAAATTCACATTGAATTATTGACAGACAGTTTGGTTATCTTCTGCCTTTGCTAATGTTATTTAAATTCCCCCTTTGTTGAAGGATCTCTCTATTTCTGAATTTCCTAACAATGTCAATGCTCAAGAGATTCTTCTAGGTCCGTTGAAGATAGAATTGGTTTGTTATTATTACTCTGATATGGATACTATGATTTTCCTGCCTAATGTTCTAGGATCCTTTAGAACTAAATAGCATTATAGATCTATTTATTCTACTCTGTTGTTGCTCCCATCTTTGTTGTTGATGTTTCACACTTCCTTTATTCCACCATCTCATCATTTTCTCATGTGGAGGATTTGGAAGTTCACGCTTCCTTTGAAATGGGCATTGCAGAAGGTAGGGTTTTCTCATGCACCTGTTTGCCTTTTTTGTCTCGTTGTGGATGAAACTGTTGATCATTTATTCCTGTGCTGTAATATTTCATCTAGTTTATGGAGATAGTTATAGAGAGTGTTTTGATCTCAATTGATACTAGAGGGCTATGGCTAGCTTATGGTGTCTGTGTATCAGGTTGATTGTAGTACTAAGGTGAAACCTTTGCTTCTCTCTGTTGTGTCAGCGATTGTTTCTTTTATTTTGCGACCCCGGAATTCTCGTACTTTTGAGAACAGAACTATTGCTACTTATGTTGTCATTTTAGAGCTTTATATTAGATTTATGGTGACTGCACGTGCTGGAATTGGTGTTATGTGGAATGATGTTTCTTGTTCTGGTGATTTTGAGTTCCCTTGGGATTTCTAGTAGATGCAAAAAACCCCGTGTGATGAAGTATATTAGGTGGATACATCCAATTTCACAGTGTCTGAAAATTAATGTTGATGTGGCGATCTCAGGTGCACCAAGGCCCTCGGGCTATGGTGGCGTCTTCCGCACATACAGAGGTTTTGTTAAAGGCTGTTTCTATCATATTCTTGGAAGTGGTTTGGCAATTGAGGCTGAGTTAGGGGCTATGATTAATGCTATATGGTATGTTTATTATCATCGTTGGATGGTTTTATGGCTGGAATCTGATACTACATTGGAAGTTGACATTCTTCGAATCCGATCAAGGAATTTTCCCCAGATAATTATTTCATACTAGGACGATTGTCTCAAGCTTGTGGAGTAGTTCTGTTTGGTTTCCACTCATGTTTACAGGGAGGCGAATTGGGTTGCTGATTCTCTTAAAAAACATGCCATTGATGTGGTTTGTTCTTTTTGGTCCTTTTTCACACCTACTTTCTATTGTGACTTGGTGTATGCAGATGCACGTGTTGATGTGTACGTGTAGTTTTGTTATCCCCCCCTGTTTCTTTGCATTTGCTGACTTTATTATTTTTTAATGTAATTTTTTTGGGAACAAGATTTTCACCTGTTTCTGATATTTCTAGTATATCATGATTTCTTTCGATATATCTTCCATGAATTCATTATTTTATCTCCCTGAAAAATAAGAACCTTGGTTTTTCATCAATGAACCAATTTATACTTCACTATTTATTCAAAAATTATGTTCTTTGATTGGGTTCATAATTTCCACTAATAATAACATTTTTATGAATCCATACTTTATTTATTCTTCATATTTTATATAATTCGACCATTTGGTATGAAATTCGACATAACTAGATCAGTTTTAGCATAATCAAACAAACATATTTGAGATGGTTATGAAATGAACCTAGGATTTACATGTTTCAGATGGATTAATGAAAAACAATAGATCATTAATGGTGGTTAGGTGAATAAATTCCCAATTTTTAAATGGTATGTAGGAAGGATCATACTCAAGTGATGAAAGTTATGATTTCGTTATATTGGAGGATATAAATTGAATATCAGAGGGGTTTCAACAATATTTTAGTGGTTTGGAAGTGGTTGTGTTAATAATTATGGAGGGATCATCAGACATGACATGGGATCATGAATAAGAAGAATTTTATTTTAGAATCTGGAAAACAAACTATATCTTTAAGAGAAACACATGGCATGCTTCGTAGTTTTTTACAAAAACTATGGTTTTGATACATAGTTAAATATTAAATTTTGTGTGGATGGACCCACATGAAATGTGATACTACCTGGGTGGTTGATTTGTGTTCCACGATTACATGTTTTTGACTTAGCTGATAAGACACAACATGTACCAATAGTGACATTCCATATAATAGATCATCGATAATCATGATGTGTATAGAGAAGAACATTCCCTGATCCTTGGGCAGTCCAATATGCCTTGTGACCCAATGAACATTGTGTACCATTAACCCTTAATATTCTAAATATTATATATCTTTCTTCCAGACTCGTATTTCTTCCTATGAGACGCCTATTATGCAGTGTTTTCCAAATAGCACATGATGGTTGAATTTATTTTTTAAATTAGTTATATTACATGAGCTGGTATGAGTGAGAAAATTAATTTTGGGATTCTTATCCTGTAAAGACCCGTAAATTTCAAGGAAATTTTTTTTCTTAATTTTCTTTGGAATTTTACAAGAGCGCAGTTTCTGACGGCACCTGATTCCGAGGCCCGGTGTGCCCGGAATCATTTTCCGAAGTTTGGCTCGGGTACGTTCAGTGAACGGACGAGTGGGTTTTTCTAACTTTTGAACTGGTACCCGGAATCGAATTCTGAGGGCACCGAAGAAATCGCAGCGCCGGTATTCGCTTAGAAACGCCTCTTCCGGAGTTGCGTTTTCTCGGGTGTGGTTTTTAATTTTTGGGCTTAAAGTTAAGAAATAAAATAATTTTGCGACAACTTTATTTTATTTCACTTAAGCCACTTGGAAGCCACTTGAAGCCACTTAAAGGCGGCTTGAACTGAGTTGAACTCGATAGGATGCTATCCAGAAATATCCTACCCCCTTGGTAGGATATTTGTGAGGTGGGGCCCGCATGAGCCCCGCCGTTTCTTTCCGCTAAGAAACGCACCCGTGAAAACCCGTCTTAAGGAAAGTCAACTGACGCGTTTTCTAAATTCTTAACAGACCATTTAATTGGGCGGTTTATTTCATGAATTAAATGGGCTGTTTCTTTCGTGAATTAAATGGGTCGTTTCTTTCGTTGAATTAATTCAACGAATTGATGGATCGTTTCTTAACCAGTTTTTCAAATTCGTTGGCGTAATAATAAAATAAGGCCAACGCTCAACCTCTGGTTATTTGCGCTTGAGAAGATTTGAGAGAACCCTCGTAACTTCTTCTCCCTCGCGAAGAACGCGAAGAACGCGAAGAACGCGAAGAACGTGAAGAACGCGAAGAACGACGAACCCGGAAATCGACGACGCCTTCATCCGAGACGTTCTTCCGATCTCCGATCTCCGATCTCCGATCACCGACCATTTGAGGTGAGTGATTCCGGATTTCCGCTCAAGGTTCTTTTCTTTGGGTTTAAACACAGATTTAATTAATTTAAATCTGTTGTTCTTGGTTCATTGAGCTCGCCGACTCAACGCCGGAATCCGCGATGACGCGACGCCTCCCCGCGACGACGCGACGATCCCTCTCTTCCGCGACGATCCTTTCCGCGAAGAACGCCCGTGCGCGACGATCGACAAGGTAGGGATTTTATAATTTTGGATTACCCCTCTTTGTTATTCCCGTGAACTTTCATTAAAAATTAAAGAACCGGATTCAAGGAAACAATTTTATTTTATTAAAATTAAAATTGTTGGTTCATGTGTTGAACAATTTCTCCCGGTTGTTTATTTCTAACGCGGAGGGTGCAGGCCAAACGAACACGGCCCGAAGACCCTCTGCCGTTCTTCGTTTTGTGCGGATTTGGCGGGCGATGACGAAACATGCTGCAACGGGTGTTTGACGATCCCGCAGTAAAGAATGGATCCCGGGAGGAGCAACGGCGCAGACGGGAAGGAAAACGGGCCACCGGAGCGACGCCGGCGGCCCGCGGAAGTTGCCGGCAGCGCCGGCGGCGGCCAATGGACCCGCGGCCGTGCGGGTCCGGTTCGTCCAGGCGGGACGCGGCAGAGCCGCGTCCGCGGTTCACCAGCGCGGCCCGCACGCGGGCCGCGGTTCTTCCTCAGGCCGCGGGACGGCGCCCGCGGCGTTCACCCGCGCCGCGCGGCCGAGCCGGACCGGCCATGGCCGGGAAGGGCTGGGCCAACCGGGTCGGACCCGGTTCGGGCCGACCCGGGGGGGGGGGGGGGGGGGGGGGGTCGGGCCGGGTCGGCCCGGGCCCGTACCCCCCCATCTTTGGACGTTTTCGTTCAAACGCCCGTAACTTGAGCTTCGTGCCTCCAAACGACTCGCCGTCAGCGGAAACACGATCCTTGGATCGAGACGGTCGTTTCGGTATATCTCACTCAAGGTTTCGGAATACTTTGAGTCCGGCCGGGTTGGTTCGTACACGAGACCAACCGGGCCCTCGGAGCGGAAACGCTCATATCTTGAGCTATGATCGTCCGATTGACGTGCCGTCAGCTTTGTTGAATTCCTCTAAGTGAGAAGGAACTTTTGGCATACTCCGCCCGAGGTTTGGACGTAGGTGGAGTGCGGTCGGGTTGGTTTTGCCTTAAAAACCAACCAGGCCCCTGGGAAGAAAATGCCAATATCTCTCAGACCGGGCGTCCGATTGACGCACCGTCTGTGACGTTGAGTTCCTATTGACGATACTGAACTTTTGGATACATCAACTTTGGACTTCGTGTTAGTTGATGTATCAGCCTCTCGGCTCGTGGAGCGGACCCTCCCGAACGAGCTTGCTGTGTGCGGGAACCCTAGTGCTGGCTGCGACTGCTACTTCGACAGTGACGACCGTGCAGAGATCCTCAGTGGACTGCGGCGATGACTATGCAGAGATACTCCGTGGACTCCAACGACGACCGTGCAGAGATCCTCAGTGGACTGCGGCGACGACTGTGCAGAGATCCTCCGTGGACTCCGACGACGACCGTGCAGAGATCCTCAGTGGACTGCGGCGACGACTGTGCAGAGATCCTCAGCGGACTGCGACGACTACTGCACTCAGCGATCCTACGTGGATCAGTGCTACAGGTCCTGTGTGGGCCCGGTCCTGTGTGGGCCCGATCCTGTGTGGGTCCGATCCTGCGTGGGTCAGCGCTCAGCGGTTCTTTGTGAGCCAGCGCCTACAGGTCCTGCGTGGGCCCGGTCCTGTGTGGGCCCGATCCTGTGTGGGTCCGATCCTGTGTGGGTCATCTCTCAGCGGTTCTGTGTGAGCCAACTCCTACAGGTCCTGCGTGGGCCCGATCCTGTGTGGGTCACTGCAAGGTCAGTACCTATCGATCCTTCGTGGGTCCGACGAATTAGATGGTTCAATGATCATCTTTATCGTCATCCGAAGAAGTATACCTGTGTGAGCTGAATCTTGTGTTTCTCTCCTTTGTGGATTGTGTTGAGCTATCCTGTGTGGATTTACTGTTTACTCTCCATTGTGGATTGTGTTGTTCTATCCTGTGTGGGTATGCGTTTGCTTTCCTGTGTGGACTGGGTTGTGCTGGGGATCGGACGTTGGAGCCGATCGGGGAATTGATGACTTAGGTATATGTATGGGCATATACCTAAGCCGTGTCAGATGTTACTTCGTGATTGTATCTCTTCTTCGTGAGTTATCCTTTGTGGATTTCGGGAGACCTTCGGGGGTCTCGGGGTCCCTTCTGAGTAGCTTATACTCACCCCTGCACGGGCTATGCCCGCACTTCGTGGTGTTGGTTGCAGACGACGGACAGCGCTGATCGTGGAGGAGTCGTGCGGAGCAGGACAGTACCAGGAGGTGGACCACTGGGCGGGACGTACTCGGAGCGGTTAGGTGGACCCGAGGAGCAGTGGAGGCTATCTGTACCCACCCTTCAGGTGGGACTTCCAGAGGACGGCTCGACGCTGCAGTTTTTCCTTTCAGTTGCTGTTTTTCCTTTCAGTTGTACTTTACAGTTGGGCTTGTATTTCCGGCCCCTTTTACTTTCAGCACAGCTTGTACAGTTTTTACTTAGTGTTTACTTTTCCGCTTGCTTACTCTGTGGTTATTGTTTACTTTTCAAAGGCAATGCCTTCCCTTTTTGTTGGGATTTACGCCTTGGTGCTAGTCGCCAGCCCCTGGCCTATGGAAGGCGGGCTTGGGGTAGTCACGGCACGGGCCCCGAGGGCGGGTCGTGACAAATTGCTATTAGAGGTGGTCGGTTCTACCGCAGACTCTGATCTTTCTTCTATGTGAAGCAATAATGTTTAGCATATTGAGTGTGGTTATCAGTCCAGGGAGTCCAGTGTTGGTGCGGCGGCCGACGTATCCATACACCAGGACCCTGACTTCTGATTTCCGACTTAATGCACGAAAACATTGATTGCATGTTTGTTTCAAGTTTTCTGTGTGATTACTTGTGTCAGCTCACCAGGTGTACTGTTCTGACCGTGGCATATTTGTTTCCTTTTCAGGATGGACCGACGACAGCAGCCAGCTAGGGTCCCTAGAGTAGGGCGCGACGACAGCTCGCCGAGTGACGAGGCCTCGGTACAGGGCCCGTTGACAGCAGAGGCACCGGCGATACCTTTACCTGCCGAGCCCCCGATGCTTCCAGCACTGGCAGCTGACGACGCACGACGCCTCGGAGCTCTGCACGGGTTCCAGCGCCAGCGACCACCCAGGTTCCGTGGGGAGTCGGACCCCCAGGCAGCCGAGGACTGGCTGGAGGCGGTCGTCCGAGTTTTTAGGCTAGTGAGGACACCAGCATACCTCATGGTGATCCTTGCGGAGAGCCTACTGCACGCAGCAGCCGGACGCTGGTGGAGCCTGATGCTCCAGGTACACGATGAGGCCACCCTCATCTGGACGGACTTCGAGAGCCTCTTCCGCTCAGAGTTCGTCCCGGCCACCCTCCGAGCGGTGCGCATCCAGGAGCTTCTTCAGCTGCGGCAGGGCAGCTTGACGGTCGCTCAGTACGCGGCGAGGTTCACCGACCTTTCTCGGTACTCGACAGACATGGTACGGGACCCGTTCTTCCGGGCCTAGACCTTCGACCAGGGATTGAGACACGAGATCAGGGCATCGCTGATCTCCCTCAGCATCCCGACCCAGGCAGGAGTACTGGAGCGAGCCCTCCTGATCGAGAGCTTCCTGGCTGAGTCCACAGCGAGACCTACCGCAGGGCGGCAGATAGCGGAGTCTTCGGCAGCTGGTATCCTGCAGATGACTCAGAGTTCCAGGCGGACCAGACCTTCCGGCAGGCGACCTCGGGACACTGGCTCAGCAATGCAGGGCACCCGGCCCGAAGCCAGCATTCCAAGAGGCAGACAGTGCTACGAGTGCGGCGGGCAGGGCCACATGGCTCGTGACTGCCCGACCCATCATACCGAGGGGCAACAGACGGTGGAGGGACCACCCAGGCAGAGGCAGAGGGTCGACCGTGGCGGTCCGCAGAGAGGAGGCAGACGAGGCAGAGGAGCTGGCCGAGGAGTAGGTGGTGGGCGACGCTTTGAGGCTCTGCCACCACTTCCACCAGGAGGCCCGCCCCGACCACAGGGAGCTGGCGGGCAGAGACAGGCTCAGCTCCAGGCAGCGGAGGCCTACGACCACGGCGCGCCAGAGATGATTCGAGGTACGATCTGTGTCTATTCCACCCTTGCTGCAGTTCTGATAGACACAGGAGCGAGTCACTCTTTCATAGACACTGCCCTTGTTCGGAGCTCGGAGATTCCAACAGAGCCGTTGGCTCGATCCTTACGGCTAGAGACTCCTACGGGAGCAGACTCGACGATTACGCACTGGTGCCGGCAGTGTGAGATTACTCTAGGAGGCGAGAGCTTTGGCTGGGATCTTCTAGTAGCAGCGTCGAGGCCTTACAACTTCATCTTGGGCATGGATTGGTTATCTACGGTCCATTCTCAGATTGACTGCATTAGGCGCAAGGTGCGATGTGTGCGCACCGACAGGAGCAGGTTCACCTTCACCGGCGAGAAGGGAGCCTTAGAAGCACAGGATGGACTCACACAGAGGAGAGGTCAGCCCATCACTCATCAGTTGGCTAGCCTCATCCTGGGAGCAGTTGACGTGCGGAGTCCCAGTTTTCCTGCAGTGGTGGATCAGTACGCGAACGTCTTTCCTGACGACGTTCCAGGGCTACCTCCTCGCAGAGAGGTAGACTTTTATATTGACCTGTACCCCGGGACAGCCCCGATATCCACTCCAGCATATCGGATGGCCCCCGCTGAGCTTCTAGAGCTGCGGGTACAGTTGGAGGACTTGCAGGGAAAGGGGTTCATCCGACCTAGTGTTTCGCCCTGGGCTTCCCCGATTTTGTTCGCCAAGAAGGCGGACGGGAGCTTGCGACTGTGTGTCGATTATCGTCACCTAAATCAGGTGATAGTGAGGAACAAGTATCCGCTACCCAGGATTGATGATCTCTTCGACCAGCTCAAGGGAGCACGGTGGTTCTCGAAGATAGACCTCAGGTCAGGCTATCATCAGCTTAGAGTTCGAGACGAGGATGTGCAGAAGACGGCCTTCAGGTGTCGGTATGGCCACTACGAGTTCTTGGTTATGCCTTTTGGCGTGACCAACACTCTAGCAGTGTTCATGAGCCTCATGAACAGGATCTTCCAGCCATACCTCGATCGATTTGTCGTGGTCTTCATCGACGACATTTTGGTGTACTCGACGACGGAGGAGGAGCACGCCTACCACCTGCGTGTTGTACTAGACACACTCCGAGAGCACCAGCTTTATGGAAAGCTCTCGAAGTGTCAGTTCTGGTTACGTGAGGTCCACTTCTTGGGGCACGTCATTTCTGAGGTGGGAGTTGCAGTGGATCCCGCGAAGATCGAGGCAGTGCTAGCTTGGGAGCCACCCAAGAGCGTGACAGAGGTGCGGAGTTTCTTGGGCCGAGCTGGATACTATCGGAGATTTGTTCCAGACTTCTCCCGAGTTGCGGCCCCACTCTCAGCATTGACGAAGAAGGGGAAACCCTTCGTGTGGTCAGACAGATGTCAGCAGAGCTTCCAGGAGCTGAGGCAGAGGTTGACCAGCGCACCTATCTTGAGGTTTCCTGAGGAGGGAGTTGGATACGTAGTCTACTGCGATGCATCAGGGACCGGACTCGGGTGTGTCCTGATGCAGGAGCGGGCCGTGATTACCTACGGATCACGTCAGTTGAGGCCTCATGAGCATAAATACGCTACCCATGACTTGGAGTTGGCAGCAGTGGTCTTTTCCCTGAAGACATGGCGACACTATCTGATGGGCGAGCGCTTCACAGTCTTTTCTGACCACCAGAGTCTCAGGTACATCTTCTCTCAGAAGGACATGAACCTGAGACAACGACGATGGCTCGAGTTACTCCAGGACTATGACTTTGAGATAGTCTATACTCATGGGAAGGGGAACGTGGTGGCTGATGCCCTCAGCAGGAGGACGGGCATCCAACTACTTGAGGAGGCGACAGAGCAGATAGCCGCTTTGCAGATATCCTTCGTGGATAGAGACGGAGCAACCTTCCTTCAGTCTCTCACAGTCTCTCCTCCACTTCTTCAGCGGGTCAGAGAGGCACAGCGTGGGGACGTCGACTGTGAGACACGACGTGCACAGATATCCTCGGGACAGGCACCTGATGGTTTCTCCCTTGGAGCAGAGCACGATGTCCTTTTTAGAGGAAGTACCTTGGAACCAGTCGCCTTACGAGAGGATGTGCTGAGAGAGTATCACACTTCTCCTTTGGCGGTACATCCTGGAGTGGCGAAGATGTACCAGGATCTCAGACGACAGCACTGGTGGCCGGGCATGAAGAAGGTTGTGGCAGAATTCGTTTCACGGTGCCTCACCTGCCAGCAGGTGAAGGCAGAGCATCAGGTACCAGCAGGTTTGGTACTTCCCTTGGAGGTCACGGAGTGGAAGTGGGACGGGATATCTCTGGACTTCGTGACTGGACTTCCACGCACTTCCAGAGGTCACGACTCCATTTGGGTGATTGTTGACCGACTCACCAAGTCGGCACCCTTCTTACCCATCCGAGAGCAGGGCTTAGTGGAGAGCTTGGGGCGTCTCTACGTTCAGGAGATTTTACGACTTCACGGTGTGCCATCGACTATCGTCTCCGATCGGGACGCTCGTTTTACTTCCCGGCTTTGGAAGGGGTTGAAGGAGGCGTTCGGGACGCGACTACGTCTGAGCACCGCCTTTCACCCTCAGACAGATGGTCAGACGGAGAGGACCATTCAGACTCTCGAGGACATGCTCCGCGCATGTTTCCTCGACTTTGGTCACAGCTGGGAGGACCACCTACCCTTGGTAGAGTTTGCGTACAACAACAGCTACCACTCCACCATCGGGATGGCACCCTACGAGGTGTTGTACGGCAGGCCTTGCAGATCCCCTTTGTGCTAGACAGACCCAGGGGAATCAGCACTTGTGGGACCAGAGATGGTCCGGGCCACGACAGAGAAGGTCCAGGTCATCCAGGAGCGGATGAGGACAGCACAGATCCGGCAGAAGTCATATGCTGACAGGAGGCGGAGACCACTAGAGTTCGAGGATGGCGACCACGTCTTCTTGCGGGTCTCACCTCGACGTGGTTTGAGGAGATTTGGCCGAGGCGGCAAGTTGCCTCCACGCTTCATCGGACCCTTCCAGGTCCTCAGAAGGGTTGGTGAGGTGGCTTATCGTCTGGCTCTGCCACCTCAGTTGCACCGGGTGCACGACGTCTTCCACGTATCCCAGCTGAGGAGATACGTGCACGACCCGACACATATCATCGACTATGGGGAGCTAGACGTGGATGATGGGGCGACTTTTACGGAGGTCCTAGTGGAGATAGAGGATTGACAGGAGCGGGTCCTACGTGGGTGATCGATTCCTCTTGTGCGCATCAGATGGCAGCACGAGAACCTCCAGGAGAGCACTTGGGAGCGGGAGGCTCAGATGCGTGCTCAGTACCCACATTTGTTTCCCTAGTTTTTTATGTATCTTTACGGGGACGTAAAGTCCTGAGGTGGGAGTAATGTAAAGACCCGTAAATTTCAAGGAAATTTTTTTTCTTAATTTTATTTGGAATTTTACAAGAGCGCAGTTTCTGACGGCACCTGATTCCGAGGCCCGGTGTGCCTGGAATCATTTTCCGAAGTTTGGCTCGGGTACGTTCAGTGAACGGACGAGCGGGTTTTTCTAACTTTTGAACTGGTGCCCGGAATCGAATTCTGAGGGCACCGATGAAATCGCAGCGCCGGTATTCGCTTAGAAACGCCTCTTCCGGAGTTGCGTTTGCTCGGGTGTGGTTTTTAATTTTCGGGCTTAAAGTTAAGAAATAAAATAATTTTGCGACAACTTTATTTTATTTCACTTAAGCCACTTGGAAGCCACTTGAAGCCACTTAAAGGCGGCTTGAACTGAGTTGAACTGGATAGGATGCTATCCAGAAATATCCTACCCCCTTGGTAGGATATTTGTGAGGTGGGGCCCGCACGAGCCCCGCCGTTTCTTTCCGCTAAGAAACGCACCCGTGAAAACCCGTCTTAATGAAAGTCAACTGACACGTTTTATAAATTCTTAACAGACCATTTAATTGGGCGGTTTATTTCGTGAATTAAATGGTCTGTTTCTTTCGTGAATTAAATGGGTCGTTTCTTTCGTTGAATTAATTCAACGAATTGATGGATCGTTTCTTAACCAGTTTTTCAAATTCGTTGGCGTAATAATAAAATAAGGCCAACGCTCAACCTCTGGTTATTTGCGCTTGAGAAGATTTGAGAGAACACTCGTAACTTCTTCTCCCTCTAGAAGAACGCGAAGAACGCGAAGAACGCGAAGAACGTGAAGAACGCGAAGAACGTCGAACCCAGAAATCGACGACGCCTTCGTCCGAGACGTTCTTCCGATCTCCGATCTCCGATCTTCGATCACTGACCATTTGAGGTGAGTGATTCCGGATTTCCGCTCAAGGTTCTTTTCTTTGGGTTTAAACACAGATTTAATTAATTTAAATCTGTTGTTCTTGGTTCGTTGAGCTCGCCGACTCAACGCCGGAATCCGCGACGACGCGACGCCTCCCCGCGACGACGCGACGATCCCTCTCTTCCGCGACGATCCTTTCCGTGAAGAACGCCCGCGCGCGACGATCGACGAGGTAGGGATTTTATAATTTTGGATTACCCCTCTTTGTTATTCCCGTGAACTTTCTTAAAAAATTAATGAACCGGATTCAAGGAAACAATTTTATTTTATTAAAATTAAAATTGTTGGTTCATGTGTTGAACAATTTCTCCCGGTTGTTTATTTCTAACGCGGAGGGTGCGGGCCAAACGAACACGACCCGACGACCCTCCGCCGTTCTTCGTTTTGTGCGGATTTGGCGGGCGACGACGAAACATGCTGCAACGGGTGTTTGACGATCCCGCAGTAAAGAACGGATCCCGGGAGGAGCAACGGCGCAGACGGGAAGGAAAACGGGCCACCGGAGCGACGCCGGCGCGCCACCGGACGAGGCCGCCGCGGATGAAGCCGCGACGGCGGCGGACAACGGACCGGCGGCCGCGCGGGTCCGGTTCGTCCAGGCGGGACGCGGCAGAGCCACGTCCGCGGTTCACCAGCGCGGCCCGCACGCGGGCCGCGATTCTTCCTCAGGCCGCGGGACGGCGCCCGCGACTTCCACCCGCGCCGCTCGGCCGAGCCGGACCGGCCCTGGCCGGGCCGGGATGGGCCAACCGGGTCGGACCCAGTTCGGGCCGACCCAGGGGGGGGGGGGGGGGGTCGGGCCGGGTCGGCCCGGGCCCGTACCGCCCCCATCTTCGGACGTTTTCGTTCAAACGCCCGTAACTTGAGCTTCGTGCCTCCAAACGACTCGCCGTCAGCGGCAACGCGATCCTTGGATCAAGACGGTCGTTTCGGTATATCTCATTCAAGGTTTCGGAATACTTTGAGTCCGCCCGGGTTGGTTCGTATACGAGACCAACCGGGCCCTCGGAGCGGAAACGCTCATATCTTGAGCTACGGACGTCCGATTGACGTGCCGTCAGCTTTGTTGAATTCCTCTAAGTGAGACGGAACTTTTGGCATACTCCGCCCGAGGTTTGGACGCAGGTGGAGTGCGGTCGGGTTGGTTTTGCCTTAAAAACCAACCGGGACCCTGGGACGAAAATGCCAATATCTCTCAGACCGGGCGTCCGATTGACGCGCCGTCTTCGACGTTGAGTTCCTGTTGACGATACGGAACTTTTGGATACATCAACTTCGGACTTCGTGTCAGTTGATGTATCAGCCTCTCGGCTCGTGGGGCGGACCCTCCCGAACGAGCTTGCTGTGTGCGGGAACCCTAGTGCTGGCTGCGACTGCTACTTCGACAGCGACGACCGTGCAGAGATCCTCAGTGGACTGCGGCGATGACTGTGCAGAGATCCTCAGCGGACTGCGACGACTACTGCACTCAGCGATCCTACGTGGATCAGTGCTACAGGTCCTGCGTGAGCCCGGTCCTGTGTGGGCCCGATCCTGTGTGGGCCCGATCCTGCGTGGGTCAGCGCTCAGCGGTTCTTTGTGAGCCAGCGCCTACAGGTCCTGCATGGGCCCGGTCCTGTGTGGGCCCAATCCTGTGTGGGTTCGATCCTGGGTGGGTCATCTCTCAACAGTTCTGTGTGAGCCAACTCCTACAGGTCCTGCGTGGGCCCGATCCTGTGTGGGTCACTGCAAGGTTAGTACCTATCGATCCTTCGTGGGTCCAACGACTTAGATGGTTCAATGATCATCTTTATCGTCATCCGAAGAAGTATACCTGTGTGAGCTGAATCTTGTGTTTCTCTACTTTGTGGATTGTGTTGAGCTATCCTGTGTGGATTTACTGTTTACTCTCCTTTGTGGATTGTGTTGTTCTATCCTGCGTGGGTATGCGTTTGCTTTCCGGTGTGGGCTGGGTTGTGCTGGGGCTCGGACGTTGGAGCCGATCGGGGAATTGATGACTTAGGTATATGTATGGGCATATACCTAAGCCGTGTCAGCTGTTACTTCATGATTGTATCTCTTCTTCGTGATTTATCCTTTGTGGATTTCGGGAGACCTTCGGGGGTCTCGGGGTCCCTTCTGAGTAGCTTATACTCACCCCTGCACGGGCTATGCCCGCACTTCGTGGTGTTGGTTGCAGACGACGGACAACGCTGATCGTGGAGGAGGCGTGCAGAGCAGGACAGTACCAGGAGGTGGACCACTGGGCGGGACGTACTCGGAGCGGTTAGGTGGACCCGAGGAGCAGTGGAGGCTATCTGTACCCACCCTTCAGGTGGGACTTCCAGAGGACGGCTCGACGCTGCAGTTTTTCCTTTCAGTTGCTGTTTTTCCTTTCAGTTGTACTTTACAGTTGGGCTTGTATT
Organism: Viscum album; assembly: GCA_963277665.1. Classification (NCBI taxonomy): domain Eukaryota; kingdom Viridiplantae; phylum Streptophyta; class Magnoliopsida; order Santalales; family Viscaceae; genus Viscum; species Viscum album. The sequence goes on from OY728161.1 coordinate 695,771,088, forward strand.
TCCGGCCCCTTTTACTTTCAGCACAGCTTGTACGGTTTTTACTTAGTGTTTACTTTTCCGCTTGCTTACTCTGTGGTGCTTGTTTACTTTTCAAAGGCAATGCCTTCCCTTTTTGTTGGGATTTATGCCTTGGTGCTAGTCGCCAGCCCCTAGCCTATGGAAGGAGGGCTTGGGGTAGTCACGGCACGGGCCCCGAGGGCGGGTCGTGACATATCCAATGTAAGTGATCATGTTTAATCATAAAAGTGGTTTTTGTTCTTGAACTCCCCAAATTAATTGTGATAGAAGTACCCTATAACTTATATACATGTGTAGTTGTTATGCCCCCAACATCCAAGGGTACATGTCCACTATCTATAGGGTGGTAACCTATCATCATCAGGTCCTATTGGGGAGCCGGTCCTGTACATGAGTAAGGGATCCCATGGCTAAAGTATATAGTAGCGAGGAGGGGTCCCTCCATTTAGATCCATTCAAGGATGGACAAGATGTTTGACATTAGAGATGGGACATATGATGCCCCATGAAAACCAATTATCTATGGATAGTTATGGAGGTTGAGTTTCCTCTCTAACCATAAAGGGTCATATTTCTTTCCATATCTATCATTGGGATCATTTTTCTCTATTATACTTATGGTTTTAGCTGGCTATTATATTTTTTAGTTTACCACTGGGTTGTTGGGTTGTCTTATGAAATATGTTTGTACTCACCATTAAATGGGATTTTCATGCATGTTTCGTGTCTTATAAAGAAAATACTAATTTTTAAGTTGATCTAATAAGACATAATATTGGAATATAACATCATTAAATGGATTCTCTAACCATATTCAGTGGTTAGATTCTTGATGCATGAGCTAGAAACTCCTCTACAATTCCATTTTTATTTAGTTTTTTGATGAAGCAATTTAACCCCTCATGTTAATTAGTTGTGTATTTTACACCTTTTTATTCCTAGATATTTAGTTGTAAATACTTATTTATTTCTTAGTGGTTGTTGGGTTCATTTGTTTCCATTCAATGGGTTTAGGTGTTATATCTCTTCACAATTTCATAGTTATTCGTGTATGCTTCTTTGAAAGTATTTTATGATATGACCTCCCATTTTAGTGACATGCCAACATGGTCATTTATACCATCCCATGATCTATATGAATTAGCCTTGGAGTGTCCCTCTTTTATTCATATCTTATTTGGAGGGGACTCAGGGGGTAAGGAGATGATATATTTAATGTTTGGATAATAATTTCATTTATATAAATAATATTATATATATATATCATTATAGATAACCAATATTTATAATCCAGTTGAACCATTAATGGATTTTAAGAATTATTATTATGTTATTTTGATTTATTCTAAAATATTTTATAATTAACATATTTTGGTTTCATATTTTATACTGTCCATCATCAATAAGGTTTAAAAAATAGAATAAGGAAATATATATAGTTTTTAATTAGGGTTGATTATAATTTGGGTAGGTATTTTTAATATAAATCATCGTAGAAAACATCTAGTTTTTTTATTTAAATACTTCTAAGTCAATGTTATTAGGGTTATTAGGAATTATTCGATTTAATTTACATCAGTCTACTATTATAAATTCATAGAAAATTGTTTGTATGAAGCACAAAATCCATATATTATGTTCACCTATGAAAATATAGCGAACTATATCATTAATATAGTTATTTATGGGTGGAGTGTTGTTGTCCAAATAAAAAATTGGGATATTTCTGATTTAATTGAAAATTACTAATCAATTTTATATAGTGTGCCACATAAATAACAACAAAAGGAATTATTTCAACATAATGATAGTGAAAATTATATTCTTGTAAATAAGGGTGAAGAATAAGAAGAATAATTATTGTAAATAAATAAAACTAATAAAAATATAAAAAACCTAAAATAAGTAAATTATAAGATATATTAATTATTTTTTATGAATTATTTAATAGAATATAAATGTAATTACTTATAACCATTCTTTTTTTATATAAGAGGGATACAATTTTCATGTTTAATTTCAAATAATAGTAAATGTGGGTATTTTCTTAATTTTCCAAATATAAATGTAAAAATTTATTTTCAAAATCCTGGTTTAATCAAATTACTTGTTTTATATGTTTTTGAAAAAGTTCCATGGTAAAAATTTTTTATAGAGGTTATTATTTATATTATCCAGAATATTTGTTCTACTCATATTATAATGACTACATCAGCAGTACAAGAAATCTAGTCTACTCTTGAAACATAGAGCACACTATCAGCACCGAATGGACATTCCATCCCTACTAAAAAGGGGTTATACTTTAAATTACCATATATATATATATATATATATTTATTTACAATTCCACATCATCCAAGTATGATTTCTTCAACTAGTATTACATTTATAGTGGATTAAAAAAAGTACTTCTGAAAAATATAAAAACATTGATAGAGTAGTAGAAACACTTTATGTATTTAAATTAACTATTTTATTCTACATTTCTTTATCATAATGTTTTTCATTAAAAAATAAACTCATTAATTTCACATAAAAAACACATAACAAAATGATAACTGTTTAGACGATTCCTAATGTCAAATTCATTTAATCACTATGACATGAAGTACGTATATAAGAAAATACACTTATTTAACAACTCTATAGATTAATATTAATTAAACACCAAATGAATTTATAATAAATACTTATTATAATGGAAAAATGTTTCTTTAATATTTATCATATATAATATGTTTTTCTCAAAGTATTTAATATGTATTTTGAATAAAACCTTAATTATTTTAAATATTTTAATAATTTTTGAAACATATACAACAAATAGGTCCATAGTTTTGTTCAATGATTAATAATTAGTTATTATTATTATTTTTCAATATCTATTTTAAAACAGAACCTAAAGTTATGTTCGGTCTTTAATAAGTATTTTTTAATAGAGCCAAAAAAAATTTATTCCTTATCGTAGATGCATTTATTCTATTATAATTATTTTAAAAACTAACGAATGTGTATTGATTATATTAGTATTTATTAACTCATATTAAAATTTAATTGTACATATTAATTAAATTAATTTTTTTAATAATTATATAAACTATATTAGTTTTCTTTATTTTGGATTGGTTTAAATTCAATTGTCGTTTTTCTTTAATAAAATCAATTATGTTTTTTATCATAATGTGTATCCCATTATCAAAATTAACTAGACTACACTTGATAATTTCTGAATTTTTTCATTACTAATGTGAAATTAACTATTTTAGATCTTGGCACAATAAGAGGGGCTTAGGTAAAAAGAATATGACCTATCTTCTCCATCTTGGAATAGATAATCAGATGTATTATTTTCAAGAATCAAATTTGTATGTTGAAAATTTATGACTTGTAATACTAATAGAAACCATGTCTAGACATATTTTATAACTTATAAAATTATATATTAATTTTAAATTTTTTTGTGGTGTGATAATAGTTAAAAACATTTTTTAATGTATTTTACATGGGAATAAATTAAATATGTATTAATTTTCCATTTCCTATATACATTGTAAAGAAATACATTGAGGTTTATTGGTGATATATTTTACTACAATGCAAAACTTATCAGTGATGAATACTACTACTACATATTTATTAGTATATTGAACCCCTACTAATCATTTTTTTAGTTAAAACCACAAATATATATTCTAGATACCTATATACGTGACCATATTTATCAGTGGTGATCTAAATAATCACTGTATTTATTAGTATTAGTTTAATATCCACTTCTAATGATAAAAAAATGAAACTAAATTTGAGACATAAATATCATTGATAAATTGAATTTGTATTTTTAGGTTTCTCCCATATTTTATTATAATCACGTAACACTACCTCTATTTATTATATTCCCCAAAATCCAAAACAATTATTTTAAATAATTAAAACTAACATGAAATTAAATATAAAAATTTGAGGAGAATTATTTAAACTTTTGTAGAAGGATTTGTTAGTGTTAAAAAAATAAACTAATCATAACAAAAACACTAATATTTATACTATTTCTTATATTTTTATATGTGCATTTTATCCTGAAAATTCTATGAGTTTATATTTTATATTATCCTTTTTAAAATCATCATTTATTGGTAATTTTGGAAAACATTGGGAACTTTCATCATTATAAATGAGGGGAGTTTTTATAAAATGGTTGAAATGATAATGAGTGGGGACTAAAAGTTTTTAGCAGGCTTTTCTTTTTTGTTAATTCATGAGAGATATGTGATATATAAAAATTTAATTTTATGATTTTTACATTTTTCTATCAAATAATTGGTGTGAGATTGAAGGTCCCAAGATATGATGAATGGATAAGGGAGACTGATGATCCCAGAATGAGGATGGGTCTATATAGTACTGTTCTTTACACCAATAGATGAGGTTATCTAAAAAATAATAAACTATCCAGTAATCTGATACCATCATATTTTAATAGAACACTATGGAAGATAGAATATCAAACACAAAACAATGAGCTTAATATAATCACAAGTTATTAAAATTTTATTACCATCATAACAAAACTACTGAATTGGACGGTATAAAAAGTATTAATGGGATTATAAAAAATATATTAAGTTCCTAATAATTATAATTTGTTATGTTATATTATTAGAAATGTAGAATCATTTTTAATGTAATTTTATTCACCAAAAATACTATTTCTTAAAAAATGGATTTGATTTTTTTGAGATGATCTTATAAATAATTTCTTAAAAATTTATATGGTGTATTTGATTATTTTTTTCAATTTTTGAATAACCATATAAAAATTATCTTAGGGTGATTTTTATTCTCATGAATGTATTTATTTTATAGGTAATAGTGAAAAATAATTATTTTTATTAAAAAATATAATTTATTTTCATGAAATTATAAAATTCACTTTTATATAAATTATTTCAAATTTAATATGATCTATTATATAATAAATTTTTTAATTAATTTTATTATAATAATACTTTTTAATTTCTTTTAAAATATTTTGTTTCTTAAAAAGGCATATTTCATGAAAAATAGGTTTGAGTTTTATATTTTTCCCTAGAACTAATTTCTACTATTATAAATTCAATCTATAGAAATGGAATATATATTTAAAATCAATAGTTCTAAATTTGGTAAATATTTCCCTTTTGGTTTTTTCAGTATATAGAGTAAATATATATATATATATATACTTTTTACCATTATAGTGGTAAAATGTGTTAGTTAGGGGTACATATAATGTGATTAGACTTCAAATTAATTCAAAAACATTATTTTATTTCATTTTAAGAGTATATTTCATCCATAATCCTGCAAAATTCAAAAAATGTCCTTTTTAAACATAAATTTAATATTGACCACTATAATAATTAAGTTAAAGATAAAGTAAAAATATTCACTTTTTCATTTTAATAAATATAATATTTTATTATTGTGATAAAAATAATATATTAAATGTAAATGGTTTTTTTTAATATTATTAATTTTTTTTTAAAAAAAAAAAAATTATTTTCATTTTTATTGATGAATTAATTAGCTTAAACTATTAAGCAAGGTTAACATGAATCTTGTTCAAAAGTATAAAAATCGGGTAAATTTTTTTAACATATGTAAAAATAATATTTTTTAGTGAGTTAAAGTGTAACCCTAATTTCAATGATTAGAAAAACATATCAGAAATATTTTAGAGGTTTATAGTTTTTTTAAATTAATACCTTGTTGTTTAAAATTACAAATTATATGAATAGTTCCTAAAGTGAAATTAATGATTTTTTATAATAATTTTTTTATAATTTTTTTTTAAATTAAAAAATATACAATTATCAGAAATATGAATAGTATATGGTTAAAGATTTCATCAATGGTCTATTTAGGTGCCAATTTTCTTTTTTTGGAATCATTAATAACCATTTTGGATAAAAAAACTACGATATTTTCGTAATTATCAAAATGAAAAATGGGGGGTTAAAACTTTATGGAAATGGTTAAAAGATTACCAAAACATGTTTAAAGATTATTATGTTAGATAATTTAAACTAATAATATTTTTATATTATAATTAGATCAATTTGGAGCCATTTTTCATAGAAAATTAATTTATATTAATATAATAATTTATGTAATTCCAAGAGTTCTTCTCTACTAGCTTATAAAAGGGAAACCCATATCCTTAATTATTCAATATGTTTGATCATTAAATATAATCTAATAACTACCCTATTATATTAAAATAATAATTCCCTATATCATGGAGCTTTTGTTATTCCCAAAATAAAATTCATTTATATCTTAATGTGTAAAGAAAAGAAGGCTTCTCAATGTAGAGGTATAACTCTTAAATGGGTATTTTAAATATTATTTCATATAATACTGCCACTAAATTTATTTATCCATTATAAATGATTTAAATCCTTATATTTAATATAATTATGATTGATTTGGATAATTTATCATCATATATCCACCTTCTTCCCATCTGTTGGAAACTGTTAATGTTGGTCGTGCATATGTCTCGACTACCACCTCCACAAATTGATGTGATTTATTTTTCATTTACAATTTACAAGGATTGTAATAAATATATTTTTAATGAATATATGTGTTATATTTTTTATAAAAATTAATCTATAAATATGAATTAGTATTTAACATCATTTTATTCCATCCTTTTATAAATCGATACGTCACTCTTGTGTAACTATTGACTATCATCTCCACGAAGTAACATAACTAATTTTTTCATATCCACTTTAAATTAATAGTTATAGAAGTATATATAATGAATTATATGATTATTATTACATGATTAACATTATATATATGATCGAATTAAAAAATAATTGACTCATATTGACACTTTTGGACCAAAACCTGCAATAAAAACAAACATGTTATTACCAGAAAGAGTGATTTTAATAAAACATTATCAATAAACGTATCATAAGATTTTAAAAGTTAACCATGTATGGTATTCTAAATATAATTATTTCTCTAGAATATATATACATATATAATAATATTAATAAATATATATTTATTATATAGTAGGATAAAATATATATGATAAAAGACTTGAATTGTTATAAGGGATTTATCTTTCAATACCATTTTCTATGATTTTTTATGCCTAAATTTCCATTTAGGAAATTATATAATCATAACATGATAAATCTATCAAATATTAATATATTTTTATTTTTTCTACATAATTAATGTTTTAATTTCATTTTCTTCTATTTATGAACTGAAATGTCAAAAACAATGTTCTACAATGAAAATCAGCTACATTCCTCCCTTCTATCGAAAATATTTTTTCTTCTTTGTTTATGTTTCATATAAAATGGATTAAAAAATGATTAAAAAATCTATATTATTATTTAAATTAAATTTTACCCATTTTATAATTTTTTTAAAATTTTTATATGAATCTTCTTTTATTTTTTCTGAATTATATTATTTATACCTTTTATCAAATATGTGAATGGAATTTTTGTTATAACATAATCAAAATTAATGGAATTTTTTATAATAATGATAACACAATGTATTGTAGCTTAATTTATATTTAACCATTTTTATTTTCAACTAATTTTTCTTCTTTATATTTTGTAAATATATTTATTTTTTTAAGTGATTTTAAATTTAAAATGTAATTTTACTAATTAACATTCCAGGGATCATTTAATGTAATCATTCAACTAGGATATCATCATGTGATGTTAATTGTTACTTACATGGAATATGATCGAATTATAATATTCTTACTCATTCTCTATATGTTTTATTATTGTGACAATTAAATTTTTATGAAACTTAGTTTGTTTCCGTAGGTTTTGATATGATGATAATATTATTATTTTATGATATTGTGGAACAAATATTTTTGGATTTCATTATGTGATGGGTGGGAATGGATTTTAATTAACTTTATATAATAGGAAAAATATAAATATTTCAGGATATAATTATTCGAAATTAGTATATTTCATCGATCCTCTTTGGGAAATGGGTAGCGATTCTAATCCATATTGGTAAACAAGTGGTGATTCATGATCCGTTATTTTATAGGAACCAAATATTGATTATTAATCCTATTCTATTTGATTGTATCCAAATTTAACATTAACATATAGATATATTTATATGATTATGTTTATTCCACACTTTTATGACATGAACATATGTTTTATAGTTGATTTATGATGATCTTTCACTCTAATGATTCTTTTTTTTTAAATTATAATGTTTGAATCTTTCACTCATGATTTTGTTCCTTGGTATACTTGGTATAAACATTGATATTTATGGTCATAATATTATACTAATATTATTATAATATCCTTTTTTATGATCCTTGATTGATACCTCCCATTTTTACAAGACTGAGAATCTGAGCTCACCCATTCTTATGCGTACCTTCCCTAGGTTATTAATATTTTTAATAATTGGGTTTTTTAAAGAGGGGTATAATGTGATGAGATTTGGTCAAAGTATATCTCAACCATCAATCTAGTTCATGATTAATGTTCCATTATTAAAAACCTAGTTTGATACACTTGAGGGATATTTTTGGGTTAGCTCAAATTTTTATTGTGTACCACTATAAAGGATTCGATTAAATGATAACTAATTATGACCTAGGATAACCAAAATGTTACTTATATTGAAAAGATATATTCATTAATAATATGTCATATGGATTATTTTTCATGATTATAAGGGTTCTCAATATCATAATTAAAATCATTTAATAATTATAAATAAATAATTATTAATTTTTTTGAAAACAAATTTTATTCATTAAATATAATATACCTTCTAAAATGGATCATTAATTTTTTATTAATGAATATTATAATTTATATCTAGAATATTTATAAAATTTATTTTGTTAAAATATACAATTTTTTAAAATCCGCATCTCAAAATTATTTTAGAGTTATTTTTTAGTATTTTTTGTAAAATGCAATTCTCTATATAAACGTGAAAATGTACTGACTTTTATTGAAAATTGTATTTTTATTTCACAAATGTGTAAAATTAGATTGTATATTTATAGTTTACATGTATAATTAGATATATTATACTATGAATAATCCAATTATGTTTATTATATTCAATTTTAAAGTTTTTGCTAATATAAAAATATTTTTATAGAGAAAATGATTTTTTTCTAAAAAAAAGTTTTTCATTTAATTATTGGACTTTTATCATAAATTTATTTATGAGGCTTTTATAAATTGAATCATAAAATATGGATTCCATACATTGAATTAAAAGATCCAAATCTGGTTAATGTTTTACATTTATTATTGGTTAATTTGAATACTAACCAAATTAATTTCTTTACCACAATATTGTTTTAATGGGTTAATTCGTGTTAAAAATAATGTGATAAAACTAAAATTCATTCAAAAAGTTGAATTTATTTCATTTTATGATAATATTTCAAATATAATAATATAAAATTTTGAAATATTTTATTTTTTCTATTCAACATTGATTTTCATGTTTATAATATTTATGTAAAATATAATGTAAAAATGTTACATTCATGATTTGAATTTCTATGATATTTTTTGATAGGGATAAAAAAATTATGTTCAGTTCCAAATAATTATTAAATATATTAATTAATTTTTTATAATGGAAATTTATTTTAAATTTTTGTGATGAAATTATTATAGGAAATTCTTACGTAATGCTAACACTATAATTTTGTAATAATAAAAAAAATCAAGTAAAATATGCTAAAAAATATAAAAATATTATTTTTTAGGAGAATTATATTGTTTCAAATAAATTATAATAAATAAAACAATTTATCATTTTTTAGTGGTTAATATTAAAATTAAATTATTTTTATTTTTTAGAAGTTAAATTATGAGAATAATTTTGAAAATTACAGTAAGGATATTTTATAATAAATAATATATTGTTAAATTGTTTTTTAAAATAAATTATTTATCATGGAGAATGTGATATTGTTTAATGTATAAATCATTTTAAATTTATTAGTTTGTTTTCAATTTATAGAGACCATCAAAACACATAATGTTTAGAAAACATTTATATTTATGTAATTGTCGAAAAGGATAATGAGGGGTTAAAACAATGCGACAAGCATAAAAAGATAAAAAATCGTTTTAATATTTTATTATATTATATTTATTAACTAATAAAAATCTTATCATATAATTATACCAAATTTGGACTATTTTTACTTGAAAATTATTTTATATTAATTTATAACATTATGTTATAACAAGAATGCCCCTCTCATCACATATAAAATAGGTCTTCAACCCGATTGTAATTTACAATGTTAGAGAATTATATATTATCCAATCCCTACAATAATATACTCTTAAATTCTTTAAACACATTTTTTATATTTTTTTATTTATAAATGATCATACATTCCAAGATTATTTTGTTAACCAAAGAATGTTTCACAGTGAAGAGGTGTAACTCTTAACCAAGAACTTTCAATATAATTTTTTATTATATGTCCAATAAATCTAGGGTATAATTATATAATAATAGAATATTTATATTAAATTTTATAAAATTGATGTTATTATTATGGAACAAAAATTATCGACCTTCATCTCATCCATTGGAAATTGATAATGGCTCTTGTTTGTATGTTTGAACAACCACATCCACAAAGGGATGCTATTCATTTGTTAATTATGATTTACATTGACAGTATTAAGGATATATAAAATGAAAATATATGATATATATGATATAATAATTATTATATTCGAGTGAATTATTATTTATCCTTATTTTATTCCATTCACCTATAAAAGGAAACACCACTCATTTGTACGTATGTACAACCATCTCCACCATGTGATTTATTTTAATTTTCATGGAAATTATATACGTATAATTGGAAATGAATATATAATGATTACATATGATTATAAATAAATTATTATGATTTTGTATTTTATGGATTAGTGATCAATGTTTGGGTACCTAGACTTTGTAACCAAAACAAGCTTGAAAATGAACTATTTATCACCCAGAAAAGCGACTTCAATAAAAAAATAACAAATTGATGATATGATGTTATATGTAAATAATATATTTTTTATATATGATTATTATTGTATATTATATTTCTAATAAATCAATATTTATTATATAGGACTTTTTTTTGTGTTCAAAAAAATATGAGACTTGATGTATTGGATATATGCTTCAATCCTAATATAATCAAGATTTTTATGAATGAATTGTCATTGAGAATGTTTTATGATTATTTCTTGATAAATTAATTTATTATTCTTATAATATGGTTTTTTAGATATTACATGATTTAATTTAATTTTACTCTCTTTATGAACACAACATATAGAAATAATATTTTTAATTAAAAAAAACATTATTTCTCTATTCGGAAATAAATTATTTTTCTTCAATTCCCATATATTACCTAAAATCATTTATAAGTTTTTATTATGATAATATAATTATTTAATTTAATTTTAAAACATTTTTTTATTATTTACTAAAATTCAATGGAATCTTTTTATTATTTTAAGAGCTATGTTGTTTATACATTAACCAAAAATGACAAAGAAATATCTATTTTAATATACTCATCGCGAAAATGGTTTCACATTGAAATTATCCATCAATGTTTTGGAGTGTAATTTATATGTTTCCCTAGATATTATAAGAAAATCATTACTATTTTGGAAATATTTGGATTTAATATAAGTGATTTAAAAATGAAAACATTATTTTAATCTATAAATATTCATGTGATATATGAGATGAATTTCTTTAAATGATAACATCCTTTAATGTTACTTATTATTGACTGGTAATGGGATCCAATAGTACAATAATTATTCTTTATCTGGATGTTTTCTGATTATGATGATTAAATCATTATGAAACACATTTTTGTTCCATAAGTTATAATATGATGATATGATGAATATTTTTTGATCTTGTGGTACACACATATATAATTTTCATAATGTGATGGGATGAAAAATAATTATATTTCCAAATAATGAATAAGATAAAGCTTTATATTTCTCTATATAATTATGTTAAATGATTTGATGTAATAGACTCAATATGTGAAAATCTAGGGAGTCTTGATCAACTACGTGAAACATGTGGTCATGATTAATTTTTTATGATGCGGGAAACACCTTTTTATTATTAATAAATAATGATTTTATAGTATCAATCATTAAAATTGAAATATGGAATGGTTTTTATAAATATGATGGTGCAACACATTTCTGATCATATATTGAAATGGTAATGTTTTATTCCCTGAATCATGATGTTGATCCCTGATATATTTTTTATGATATTTTTAATTTATTAACATGAACTGATACCATTATTCTCAACGTATGAATATTTATGATCCTCAATTAAAATTTCCCAATTTAACCATTACTATGCATTAGATCTCACCCTTTCATCTATTTACTATCCCTATGTTTTGAAGATAGGTGATTAGTAGGATATTTTATGAGGGGTATGAAATGACAAAAAATTTATGGGATATAGGGAATATCTTTTATGAAATATGACGATTGTGCATCTTGGCTCTATAGACACTAAAAAATTATTATCCATGGGTGTTTATTTGTAAAATATAATGAATATTCATCTATTAAAATGTAATGTCTATGTATAAAATGATTAGGTCGTAGTGAGTTATATTCTATTTTAAAATATCTCAAATTTAATGAATTCAATGACATAACTATTTATATTGTTGATTCAAGGGTGTTACATCCAATGGATAATTGAAAACACACTGGTGTTGGTGAATCTATTGTGGTCAACATTGTACCCATTTCCAATTCATCTTTTAATCCTTAATACATAAACTAAGTTGAAATGATATTTACCATTAATAAAAATGTATATGTGTGGTTTAACCTAGAAAATAAACCATATAAGTAATTAATGTATAGAATTAATGTATGATTCATCTCTTTTTTACATCTCTTTCCCTAAATATGGAAACTGTACAACTTTATGATGTTGGGTTTCATCTAGTCAATTATTAAAAATGAATAATTTTACATATAATACAATTGGATTAGGAATATATATAATATTCCATAAATTTCATCTTTATAAATGTATCATCCATTTTGGATCTTCAGTCCCTCATATTGAATGACATTTTTTCAAAATTAATTATCATAAATCACAAAAAATAATTGGTGTTTTTGATGTATAAATGTTTTAAGAAATATGTGTGAACCATACAAATATAATTTATCTATTAAATTTAAATTCTGGAAACCCAATTTTTCTTTTACAAAAATGATGAAAATTTTGATTAGTCTGATGTCATATACAACACCTCAAAGTCATATGCAGTAGCATAATGTTTTACTTTTGATGAAATTAAATGTGGGATATATAAATTATTATTCATAGTTTAATAACTATTATATAATACATGTTAAGTAATAAAGAGTCCCAAAAATACTTCTAGAATATTTATACAATATCTATATACAAATTCATATGTTCTACCTAAACATTATACACGAATCATATGAATTCAAACATATAGAATGAAGCATTATAGTATTATAATATATAGAAATGTATAATTTATTTTACTTATACACAATTTTGTATAACCATTCCAAATGAATGAAACTTTGGATTAATGTTTTAAACCAAACTCCTCATAGTCGGATGTTAGATTTATAGCCATTCACAAAGAATAGAGTCTGATGATAGGATATATAAAATATTAATTACTTAATAGATATCATGAATTTTTTATTTTTATAATAAAACTCAAAATTTAATATTCCATCAAATTACCTCTATCCCTCTTCAATCCATTTAAAATCATATTGGATCCACTTTTGTGGTTCCTTTTCTTGCAATAAACACTCAAGAAAGATTATTTAAAGAGTTTATCTATGTTAATAATTATAGATTCAAAAAGAGAACTCTTTAAACATGTTATAATATTATTTCATCACTAATTTCGATAATATACATTCATAATAATCCTTTTAGCATTTTTTACACATCATCTAGCTTCCACCAACCATTGAACATATTTTACTTTTTTAATATAAAACATGTACTAGTTGTACATTAATAGAGTAGTTCATCAAACATCACAAACCTGAAAAACCTACTATATATTTCAATACAACCATATAAAATTCCACAAAAATTAGGAACAACACAACATTGATCATGTTTAATGGGATGCTTATGGATAATCCTTTCCTACTTATTTAATTAGGCAAATGCCTTTGTATATGTTTCATTTTTTAGGGGGTAGATTCTATATCCATCACCAAAAATTCACTATAAAATATATATATTGAAGAACATTGACAACATGTATAACCAATAAACAATAGGGAACTTTAATCACTCATTTTTTCTTATCAATAATAATAAATTTTATCACATAAATAGTGTATGTCTATATTTCTTATACAAAATATTTATAATAAATGAAAATAAATATCGTACACTATATATAATTGATTCCATTCATACATGGAATGTACCAAAGGGTTATTTATTATCCCCATAATTATTAATATAAATTTAAGAAGAAAATTTTATTCAATTATGCATCATTTGTTTCTTTCCCTTGGTCTCCCATTTCTTAAGAGATTTAGCAAATTTCTACTAGGGGGAATGGTGGAATAATTTTTTCTCTATGAAATGTTCCATCAACCATTCAATTCAATTTTTTCAAGTGTGAGCACAATTCCTAAAATAAGAGTTACTAAGATAGATATTAAATCTATGAAAAATGTATCCACAATTTGATAAGAACAGTAAAAGTTTCTACTTAGGGTCTATATAAACTCATTTTTAAGAAATTTTATAATCCAACACTAAACATGACCTAGATAAAAATTACATTTCAATTGAAATGCGTGTTTCCCTTAATTTGTTACATATCCAATCCCCCTTGATAATCAAATTCAATATATGATAGAACAGTTATTGGAAATTTGAAATCATATATCATTATTTATTTGTTAATGTTGATATCCAGAATCCAATTTTGATAACAAATAACCTGTTTATATATTATATCCCCATCGTGATATTCCCCCCACAATTGATTCTCACCTTAAAACCCTTGGTTGATTCAAATCATGTATGTAATTGGTCAGATGATGATAACAATTGTGACCTGAATATAAGTTAAGATATTACATGATGCAAGAATTTATGTAATGATTCTCTTTAAATTGCATATATAAAAGGAAAAATCACAAAAAAAATATAAGAATTAGTTTTGTCTTCATATACCCCATAGTTTGATTAAAAATTCTGAGGATTTAATCTCAACCTAGAAACTAATATGCTTGACGATATAAATTTACTAAACCTGTACATGATTTTTTTTCACATTAACATTCCAAATATTTTCCACTATTGAAAGAATGAAAACTATTTTTAAACACTCATATTTATTTGAATGGGACTCCATATATGGTAAACCAAGACAGATTTATATTTTATAATATTATCCATATTAATTACCTTTTCTAAATAAAATTACATATGATTAAGTAATATTTGGGATCATTATAATTTTTATTTTAGAGTGAAAATTCCGTCATCAAAAAAACCTTCTTTACATGAGTGGTCATTGGGGGTTTCCATTTCATTTAAATCTGTTTAGGAAAAAAATTATTTCATTTTAAGACCATGTGTCACAAATACATTCATCATATATATACATCTCTCTCTTACTAGGGTTAACACTATAAGAAAATTTCTCAAAAATATTCATCAATGATGTTTCCATCTAATCTAGTGACCTCATTTCATTCTTGGATGAAACCCTATATATTTTTAACATTATCCCTTATTTATTAATATTCATGGAAATTTTGTAATTTTGAATGTTATCTATTATATTACCATAATATAGGATACTTTTGTCATCCAGATTAAACACCATCTCAATATTCTTCATTGACTTATTAGGTATTATTTTTCAACAACACTATTCAATGCTTTTATTCCTAGTGAAGACTAACATCAATTATTTTACATATTCTATTGTTATGGACTTTATATTTTGTTATAATATTTTTTAGGATTGGATGAAATATACAAAAACTCATTATAATTATTAGTTTAAATGTCTTAAAATCACATATTTTATCAATACATTGAAATATATTTCCCATTGATTGATTTCTCTCATATTATGATGTATTTCCCCCCAAAACTCCGATATGATGTCTGTATTTTATCTTTATTAAGGATTTAAATATCTTCCATTTACTGGAATATTGTTCAGTCAATCAATTGACATGAGTTTGAACATCCGACATATCTCATAGATTTCTTGGGATGTTCCAGGTTTAACCACATTCTTTATTTTTCAACATTAGTTCCAGTTCTGGGAACCATAGAATGGGTTTATTATTATCTTCAAATTATATGTTTGTTATATCTTTTTATACATTATTCAACTTAATAATCAAATCCTTATGCAATGTTCGTTCCAATATCAGTATATTTTCATTAAATAATACCCTTTTTTAACTTACATTTGATAATCATTGAGACTCATTGATATCTCTATAATTTTTTTAATTCATAGATCACTTCAAAAACCACAATAATAAAAATAAATTTCTTAAAAAAACTTATTTTATTCTCTTCATCAATTATTGAAATTATTTCATTGTTTATTGGGATATATTATTCAATGTGTTTCACAATTATTTATAGATATTTCATGTAATAACCTTTTGTTCTAATGCATGTTCATTGCTTCATATTATCAGTAATTTTTTTTTCATTTTTATGCTCTTTATAGAATAAAATATACATGTTTAAACTTTAATTAAATATTTATTAATGTAATTATTATTTTTTAAAAACACTTCTTATAGATTCACTAAACATATCCTCTTCATAGGTTTAACATAATTCTCTAGAGTAATAAACATTAAAAAATTAATAAAAATAAATACCATAATTACCTTTAGGTATATATTATTCCTACATCACTTTAAAAAAAATGATATGGTTTTCCACATTATATTTATTATTTCTCAATGTTTTGGTTAAGATCATTAAAATTTGATTAATAAAATAAAATATGATTTCTCTATCTGAGGAACATTTATTTCAAATATTCACTTAAAAAATTTAAATAATGAATACTAGGTATTCAAATAAATAAAATAATATGAATAAAATAATTGTATACAAATTTTTAGTCCTATTGGAGCATTGTATACACACACATGAGGTGGGGGGTTAATCAGGTGTGACCAACAATGCACCACATTCCAAATCATCCTTTAAACATTAACCCATTTAGTCATTAAACCCTCATTTCCTATTAATAAAAATGGATATTTCTATTATATCTTATTACACAAACCTATTTAAAATTAAAGTAATGTTTTAAATTTTATAGCATGTGTTTTTACTAGGTTTTCTATAATGTTGGAATCATACTCCTTATTGTGACATAGTTTTTTAATTTCATAGATTCTCTAATAATAATTTTGTTATTAATTGCAGGTTGTATTTGGAAAGATCATCCAACATTACACTAAATATTTTTTCATTAAATTACACAAGTGAACTCATTAACTCTATTACAGAAGTGAAAATTTACTAGTTCTATAAGATTTTTATACTGACATTAAAGTTGTATTCCAATCATCCAACCTCTTAAAAAATATAGAAAAAATGAATTTGGATATCACTACATACAAATTTTGATATACATATTATTAAATATAGATTATTATAATTACTTATATTATTTTTAACCTAGAACAAGAAACTATGTCTTTAATCTCTATGTAGATTAATAGTTATTCTTCAAAAAAATATTTTCTAAACAGTTTCATCAACGAATTATAATGAACTCAAAACTAAATAGTTATTTTATGGGAACTTCCACATATGATCCATACATAGATCGTTCTTCATCATGAATAATAACCTATAAATTCATTCCGATAATGTCTAAAAAATATTTCAATGTTTTATACATACCTCGAAGTAAAAAAATTAATCAAGAGTTTGTTTTTACACACTATTAGGAAACCCACATAGGTTTACTGTTTATCTTTTTGTATCTATATTTATTATTCACCGAATCATATTTGATGAAAAGTAATGGAGTAATTTATTTTATTTATTTTTTAATTTTTTCTTTGACCAACTATTGGACTTATTCACACAACTCTATCTTTTATATTAATAATTTACTTTTCATTATTGTTACCTAGATGGTATATAGCTTCCTTACATGATGAAATTCTCTTATCCTGCTTCATTATGTCTAGTTTCATTATCTCATTCATATATGAACACCCATTGGTTATGTGTATACAATATTATATTAGTATTCTAACCCATTAATAATATTCTTAGTCTTTAAAATCAAAAAATGATATCATCCAAGAATATTACATTTATCCCATCAATATGAATATAAAAAATCGATTACATAGAAAAAATTTATGTTTTTATAAAATTGACTTATATAAAATAACGACTTTTATGTTCTACATAATTATACATCCACTAATGAAAATGATCTCACGTGGAGATTTTCACTACATCCTATTTCTAAAATTAACATACATTATCTCTCTCCTTTGATTCCAACCAAATAAATTTTCAATTTTTATATATAAAAGGGTTGGGTTTTATTCATCATATATGGACAATTTAAAATCTTAACATCGGTCTGTACAAATATATAAAATAACATAATAACTTATCTTGTGGTGTGGAAATCTCTCTTGTAGTGTAAGATCATTCCATCAAACTAGAACAACATCCTATTTGGAAATGTAATATTTTTATAGAAACACAACCAAATATTCTGGTTATTCATCATGAATGAAAAATATTTTTAGATATTTAAATCCTTGATGATCAGTAGTAATATCTTCATAATTATTTTCTTCAAAATATAATATTTTTGAAATATCATCATTATGAAAAAACTCATCTAGAATTTATTTTTATTTTGAAAACATGAATATTGAATAATTCTAATTCATTAGCTTAAATAAAAACCCCTATGTTGTTTTTTAATATAAAAAATACAACCATGGAATCATCTAAAAATTTTTCCTCTTAAAAATATAAATTTGGGGAACTGGATTTTTCATTCATGAGATTTCTATATATTCAACTAATTTTAATGTTGTACGCATCTCATTAACATCATACAAAATAACTGAAACTAGTACACCAGTTAAAAGTCATAGATTCCTCACCCAATTATTGTGAAAAATATAACTACTTTTTCATAATACATGGATATTAATAAATTTTCTATGGATGTAATATATAAGAGTGTTATAAGGTTTGATGATAAATTCATATGATTTTTCTATATGTGTTCCATGGATAATATAATGTCATAATTGATTAATGAAGTCATGTGAACTTCTAAAATTCAAAAATATCTAAAATTATATTCATATAAAAAAATACTTATTCTCATCTCTAATATCCGAGGCTCTATCCCAAAGTATAATCCCCAAATCCTAAAATTATAATGCTAGCCTGAAAGTCATATGAAATGAAATATTTCTCACACTGGGACTTACAAAGACTTACGATCATAACAGAAATCATATTATTGTTAATTTTATATACCTTCTCCTTGTTATAGATACATTGAAAGTAATATATGTATTATTAACAGTAGTTCAAATCATCATGGATAATCTAAAAATAACAATGTGAATTAAAAAAATAATTACAACAACCTATCTTATTCATTCATGTTTCTTTTATAGAATATGTATACTCTTGATAGATTATTTCAAGAGCTTCAATAAATTAACAATTCCCTCTTCAAACTCAAACAATTTAACCTTCATCTAATATTATTTCTTAAATGATTTCAAAATTTCTCATTACAAACAAACCATGGAAGTTTTATTCACACATTAGCTATGATTTTATTTCTATTAGAAATTTGAATTTTTTTTAATATATATTATAAAACAATGAATGAATAGTCCAGTTCATCTAGCTTCAACAACTTACATCAATTATTTTAGATAATATTCTATCTTCCCCATTTCAATTTAAAATTAGAATCCACTAAATAATAATCATGTTTAATGGGATTCTGGCCATGTAGACGTTCATTATTCTTTCATTGCCAAAATTCATGGGAATATTATTCATGATTTAGTGTGTGTATTCTAAATATGTCACCCAATATTGTGAAATTAAAACATTTTAATAATCATTGACAACAAATATGTCAAATAATTCAAAGAGTACTTCAATGAGAAATAATAATATTTTTATATTGTAATTAATTTCAATTTTATTATAGATTTGTTTGTGTTTTATTAGAGATATATTGGTGGAAAGGTATTTTAGTTTTCAAATAGAATATAAAATAATTATTCTATGTATATGAACCATATAAAAATATTTACCTATATAAATGATTATATTTTATGCACATGAGAAAATACTGATATAGTATTTTGTCACACCCCAACCTGACGTTTATTATATTTTAATTTATTTTAGGTCTTTCTTTGAGTTTCAGTTTGAATCGATTCTAATTTAAAAGGGTTTTGTGATCTTATACGGGTGCGAGCCCGTACGCGTGACCATGTGTAGCGCCCAATCGTAATTGGATGATGTTTTATTATTAAATGTGTTATTATTTTTGTGTGAAACCTTGCACACGACCCCGTTCACATTGCCAGACCCGACTTGAGTCTTTGCGTTTTGATGATAAAGGAGTGTTTTGACTCGGTAGTGTCTGGAGCATGCACACGAAATGGGCGGAGCCACATGGCTTCGTTAGATGTTCGTGTGACCTACTCGATGCACGGGTAATCAATTAATTAAAGAGTTGAATAATACTTTAAATGCAAAAAAAAATAAATAAATAAAAAAATGATTAATTAATTTAAGAGTTGTTTAATAATATTATTAGTTTTATTGGGGATTATTCTTCTTATTATTATTTCATCTAATATTTTTATTAGTTGGATAATATTAAATTATTAAAATGGTCATAAAATTTTTAGCTCATAAGTTTAATGTTATTGCTATTATTAACTTTGTTAAGATTTTAATTAGGTTTTAAGTATTTTTAAGTTAACGTTGTAAGTTTATTTTAGTTTTAATTTATCTTTATCTTTATTTTCGTTTTATTTCCTTTTTATTTTCTTTTTCTTTTTATTTATTTTTTTCCTCTATCCCTCCCCCTTATTTCTCTCTGTAGCGCGGACCCTCTCCCCCCTTCTATTTTGCATAGCACGCCTTCCCCCCTAACCCTAGCCGACCCTCCGCTCAGCCCTTCTCCGGCGAACCACACCACTGCTCGCCCTTTCACCTTTACTTCCTTCGGCATGGCCTCCTCCAGCGCAGTCTTCATCGGCGCAGCCTCCTCCGGTGCAGCCTACTTCGGCGCGACCCCCCTCCGGCACGGACGTCCCCTTCGTCCCTCCTCACCAGACCGGATAACACCCAAGATACCGCCTCCCTCTCGGCCGGACCACCCAGCGGATCTCCCCATCGCGAAAACCCTCCGCTGCTGCCCGAGCGGCCTCCTCCGGTGCACCAGAACGCACACGAAACCCCCCTATTTTCACAATTCTGTCTATAAAATATCCAACCTGTTCGACACACCTCTGGTCGCAACTACCTTGGTTGCGCCCTCTTCCGAAAAAGCTCCAGCCGGCGCAACACCTTCCGGCATCCTCCATCTCACTCAGAAAGCTTCTAGGACCCCCTTGCCGTAGGTGCGTTACACCTCAATTGTTGGTTCATTCGATTTTATTAAGTTGAGATTAGAATCTAGTGTGGTAATTGGTTTGATTTTGATATTTTGGATTCGTGTTTGGTCCTATTATGGTGTAATTTCATCAATTTCTTGTTTTATGTATTAATTATGTTGTTTGTGGTGTGTTTGGCATGCAACGGGAGTTTTGCGCCAAGGTCACGAGGTTTCCTACATTCCGAGGTAGGTGGTTCCATGCCTTGACATCCTTTGGATAATTTAATTTGGTTTTTTAGTTAATTTAATATGTTATATGATTTAATTTCATGATGTGATCTATGTTTAAAATGGTTTGGCATGCTTGTTTGATGAAATATAATTTCCAAAATAGTATGGTCTTGTTGTTTATATGTTTGTTGTTGTATAAATGGTTGGACATGCTTTACAGGTTGTTCGAAATGCGTTTTAAAAAATATTTTTTTTGACATGTATGTGTTTTTGAAAATTTCTCTTTCTTTAGAAATGATCACGTTTTTCATTTGGACCTTATTGGGGTAAATCCTAAAATTTCTTAATCAATTTTTTATATGGTGTAAGTGAGGTTTTAGAATAGTTGAGTGTGAAATTGATTTTAAAATGGCCTTTGCACGTAAAAATCTGTGTTGTTTTGGTGCAATGTTTTCAAGTTGGGTTCTAGGTACAGATGGTCTAGATAATTGTGTAGTTGGTGTGAAACTAGTTTTAAGGATTATTTATTAAGAAAGTTGTTTGAACGAATCTCTTGTTTGCAATTGGGTGTGTTTATTTGCGTCGACCCTTGTTGTGTTCTTTAAATAATGCTTTCTATATTGTGCGAATTGTTTATGTTCTTTGAGTGTTGCCAAATGGGGATTTGCGAAATGATTACGTAATGA
Source organism: Viscum album (assembly GCA_963277665.1). Lineage (NCBI taxonomy): Eukaryota > Viridiplantae > Streptophyta > Magnoliopsida > Santalales > Viscaceae > Viscum > Viscum album. Next base: position 695,793,816 of record OY728161.1, read on the forward strand.
CAGATGTATTTTTGGAAAGGTATTTTGGTGTGCGTGAGTTTTTGAAATGTGTTTGGGGATGAAAATGATGAATTTTGTGTGCAATATCTTGTTTGGTCTGCGATATGAGAAAGAAATATACTATGTGAATGTGAAACTTGTTTGAGCACAAGCGAAAACCCTGGGTATCTAGGTGGGTGGACTAGAACTAGTGCACTAGTGAACCGGATGGGTATCGTCCCTGTTTCACTTAGCTGGATTGATGATTGCAACATTAACTAAACATATGATATCTGAGGGTCGTGGCCTTCTAAGCCACATGTTCTGAGGTTCGTGGTCTTTTAAGCCACGTATTCTGAGGGTCGTGGCCTTTTAAGCCACGTTTCACCGAGACACAAGGTTCTAGGGTCCCACTCGAGTTAGATGAACCTTAGGGGATTTACCCATAGTGATATACCATCTATGGTGTGCTGCCTTCCGTCAGCATATGGAGGACCACTTGGGTGTGTGTGTGTGTGTGTGTGTGTGTGAGTATGTGTGTGTGTGTGAGTGTGTGTGTGTGTGTGCCCATAATGAACTTTTCTCTTCCTCTTTAAAATCTTGTTTGTGAAATGAGTTTTTTTAGTGTTTTCCTTTAGCATTTTGTTTGTAAATGTTTTCTTTAAAATAATTTAGAAGGTATAACTTGAATAAGCACATTAAATTGTCCTTTTGATGTTGTGGCATGGAACCCTTTTATTGGGTGACGTCCTTCTAGGCCTTTCGCTCACACCCTACATACACCTTCGGCTGTATGTAGACTTTGTTTCTTGTGTATTCCAAGTTGTGAAATCATGGACAGCGATGGTGGTTCGAGTTGTTAGTGGCCTTCTCTTGTATGTTGGTGTTGTGGCATGAGGATGCTACACCACTCTTGTTTCTTTGAGGTTTGAGTTATAGTTTTAGTCTCTTTTGTTGTCGTTTATTTTTGGACGTTGGTTCTAGTTGTAAACCTTTAAATTTTGATTTCAGTTTAATGGTCTCTTTGGTTGTCTATTCCTAGTTTCATTTTTATTAACTTGTTAGTGTTTGTGTATACTATTTCGGGTAAACCGTTCCCACAGGTTACTCTTGATACCCGGGCACTTGTGCCAGCCCATGGGGATCGGGAATGCCCTTTGGGATATGTCACGGACCGGGTCGGGCTCCAGGGTGGATGGCAACCCAGCCTGGTTCGTGACATATTTAGAGATTACTCTAGGTTTATTTAATAACATTCTTCGTCGATTATTCCATTCAAAAATTAATGGAAAAGTTATATTTATCAATTATATGATTTATTATTATGTGTTTATAATAATTTAATATTGTTTGTGATATTTGAAGAAGGCATTGTCAAAATTTTATGAATATGGGAATGAGGCCCAATGAGTAATTACTAAGAGGATATCATACCATAATTTTTTTAAATACTAATCATTCTCTTTCTTTTATTCAGTGATATGTTGGGAACATAATATTTTACATGATATGAATCATGCATTTAATATATAAATTTGTTTCTTTCATTCGTAAATTTTCATTATAGATCATTATGATCCATTCTATAACCATAATGGTTTAGTGTCCTCAAAATCATGGATACATAAAAAATTGTCACATAAAATATCTATATAATTTTCTACTATTTTATTTATAAATAAAACCCTTTATAGTTATATCCCACTAAAAACCATTCTTTTCATTTTGGAACAAATAAAACATTATAGAGTGTCAGCTCAGATTCACATTAAGGGTAAACAAGGGTGATAACATTCAATGATAATTTTTACCATAAAATGAGAATAATTCTGTGAGAACATGAATTTAACAATTTAAAATCATTCATAGTAATTCATAGATGAAAATAATGATTCATTAAATAAATCTTTGTAGTAAATAAAATTTATATCATAATGGAAAAAACATGATCCACCAGATCCTAAAATTAACAAAAAATAATTTCAAAAAAGTGTGGAATAATGTGTTATCTAATTATAATAATTGATATATTATGTAAATAAATCCCAAAAATATATTCATCACATGTTAGGCTTGGTATGACTAACTGTTTACATGATTTTGGATTGGAATAACCTCCAATGTACTATTGTGGGGAATGTGCTAACCATATATTCCCACTTTTGGGACTTGGCATAACATCCCATTTTATATTTTAGAACATATAAATTAATCATTATTCTGTGAATTGGAGTTCAATAGTTGACCAAACCCTCACATAATCATAATTAATTTATACGTATGGCAAAAGACCTTATAAACATTTATCATTTCATCATATCATAATAGATGGAAGAGAAGATGATTCTCCTTAATAATTAATCATCATAACAATAAAAGATAAATGTAAATAATAATTTTTGTTTCATTGGAATATATCCCAAGTGATTCATATTTGACAGAAAATTTTGTTATCATAGATAAAAAATTAATTCAAAAGATCACCTGATTATTTTTTGGGGAAAACAACCTTTCCTCTCGAGAAAATATTAAAAAAATTAAACACTCTAAATTGTGATGTAAATTATTTTACATCAATAGAATTATTGAAACATGTAACAGATTCTTCATATTGGTGATTATTCATGATGGTAGTAAAGTCCATTCGCCCGGTATACATTTAAATAATAATTTCTTTCAAACTTTTTCTAAAAAGTAACTCATTTTGAAAATGAAAATAGTATTCCACTTAATTTTTTTTATAGAATATAAATCATTTATAATAATGAATTTATTAAAATCATATTAGAATATTAAAAACATGATTTGGTAAAAAAATTAAATAAAACTTAGATATAGATGAAAAAGATTACCAATGGAAGTGATTAATCGGGTCATGATTCATTAATAACATTATTTTAATATCATAAGTATATAAATAATCACATTAATATAAAATGTATTATACTTATGTGAGATATATCATAAAACATTGTCCTATAAAATTTATTTACAAATAATCCATTTAAAAATGAGTTAGTAACATAATACTGTTAAATCAAGATTGAATTGATTTTTAATTGAAATAGTGTCCTGTATTATATATTTTAGTGTTTAATATTTCAATAAAATAACAATATAAATACTTTTAGAATCATATATGACCGTATTTTATCATATCAATACCCATTTATTAATAATATTTTATTACAATCATCATTTCTAGGTGTTAACTATTTCATTTTTCATGAAAGTTTCAGTTCATCGGTTCTTGTACTAGTATATTAATCATTTTTTACTTATATATAAAATATTAATAATGATATAAATAACAAATATTTTCATTATATTCATATTTAGTAACCAACTATGAAATGCAGATATAAAATAATTAATTACATCATTCACTGAGATGGTAACCTATATATACACTTATACGCTATTTTAATTTTCTAATAAAGAAAATAAAAATGAAGATAAATAATATTTTATAATTTGAAAAAAATTATAACATAAAAAATTGATATATATTGAGTAAATATGTCATTATAATTATTCATATGATATAGTGATAGAAAATGTTTCATATTGTTGCATGGTGGTGGTAGTCCCCATGTATATACAAGTAATTCATTCATTTTCCATTATATATAATAAGGTTGAAAATTATTGTGAAATAATTTTAATATTATATAATTATATTTATGATTCTATATGGGTAGAATTATTTTTGATACAATAGTCTTCGGTAATTTGGAAAAATAAATAAAATTGGGGGAGTTATTTTGAAATTCAATCCTATTATTTAAGAGACCTCATTTGAAATACACCATAATAGTTTAATGATTAGTCATAGAAAAATACCATGTGATAAAGGTTGAATTTAAGGAAGATAATATGGTATTATGGTTTGTATTTTCCAAGATATAATTTTCAAAATTTATAATTAACGAAGGAGAGGAGGTTACATTATATCTGATGAAGGGTATACACAGAGAATTATTTAATAGATAAAAATAATATAATGTACTTTTTCGATGAATGCGGTTCCAAAATGGAAAATAATTGAGATTTATGACAATATATGGTCTATATACTATTAATAAATAGGAATTATATATTTTTATGTTGAATTATTTCTTCTTCTTTTAATTTATCCCCCAATAAACATGTAATAATCATATACCTGGTAAAGAATTTGAAATGTATTTAAAATTAATTATTAATTAAAAATTGAATAATAATTAAAAAAAATATACATTTTGTTATCAAACTTTAACACCATTTTACCAAATTAAAATTTTAATATTGGTACAAATTTACTATAAAATAAATGACCAAAACGCAAAGAAAATATGTATTTGGAAAATATATATTATTAAGATTAAACATTATTTACATTTTTAAATTTCCTAGTAAAAACAATTAAATGGATGTTAAAAATATATTATTAAATATTATATATATATATATATATATATTTAATTATAATAAATAATAAATTTTTATTTATTTAATTTATAATGAAAAAACACATTGTGCAAAAAATAGTTTAGGAAAAAGTAACTATTTTTGCATTTAAATAATATTATCTTCATTATTAACATTTAGGGAAAAAAATTATCTATTTTTATTCCTTTATTAATATATTTTATAAATATGTTTTATTGAAAATAATTTTCATCTGGGATGAGTATACATTTTTCAGATATATATACATATCATTTAGAAAAATACAATTCACCACAAAATATGTCTTTTAATCATTAAATGATTTTATTATATTGGTGTTTTTATTAATACCTTTTAAGATCTTATCCAATAAACATGTATTTCATAATATGATTAATCATATTCATACCCACTAATCGATCAACTATTTTATAATGGTATACTTTATGACATTTTTATTTAGAATTGAGGTTGTGTGTAGTGAAAGAAAGTGAACAAATCCAATTTATGGTAAAGGAAATAATTTTAAAATATTAAGGGGGTACATTATAAACCATATAAAATGGAAATTTTCTTTGAAATATTATGACTCAATATAAATAAATCTTATATCTATATATTATTAAAATTATGAGTTCATATTTAGCTTCCTCAATATTAGGATTCAATTAGAGAAGATTAACCATGTGAGTATTCTTGTTTCACAGTAATTTATCTAGGTGATTCTAAATTTATTTCATTTTCATCAAAGGAAATATAATTCTCCAATGGTAAAACCTATAACTTCATTACATATTAATGTCACATATATACTTCTTCAAAATAGAAACATGAAACATATAATGATCTTTAAAGAGGTTCAGTAGAAGCACCAAGATATATGTAATAGTCGTTACATGATCAATAATATCAAATGGACCAAATACACATAGATATCATCTTATACTTCATTCAAAATTTCCTAACCATATTACATGGATAAATTCCGTGATATACTTTTTAACTATATTCGAATTCCAGATATCTCCAGTGATTTTCAGCAAAAATAATCTATCGTCACTGAGCTACCTTGATTTCTTCCGAATGGTTCTAACATTATCTTCCATTTCACTATATATATTTACCCAATAAAACATTATTTAAATATATTTATCCAATAAAATTATAGTTATATAGTTTATTCTATATATGGAATCATAAATATCCATTTTAATTATAGAGTTCATGAGAGAATTATATGATAATTTTTCAAGAGAATGGTGTAGATCCTAACCAAATTTAAAATATAGAGAATAATATCTTATAATATCCTCTAATTTTTAATTTCCCTCTTATACTAAACATTAATAAAAGAATAATTCTCTGTATTAAAACAAAACTCTGTATAAAAAATGTATCTAAAATCTTTTCTAGAACAACGATGTACACCTTATATCTCCATCAAATACAATAGAATAAAAAACTCACTGAAACCATTCCACTTCCATTATGAAAGTTTTATAAATATGACCAATAGGGAAGTATTATATGATATAAATTATATGGGTTGACATCATAATCCCATTTAATTAAAAAATATACTAGTTTGTTCTATAGACATTTTGTGTAGTCTGAAAATGAAATCCATATTGAAGTTTTCCCATTTCAGTTTCAGTATAGATAATGTTTATAACAACCCATTAGATTTCTATATCTCAGCATTCAATTTATATCATAATATAAAAAAATATATATAATGTAAAATATATTTCTTCGTGTCATAACATAGAAAATATCCATTGATATCCCATGACATCTTGAAAGCTCTAGGATGTTCAAAGAATGTTGTTCCATGAGCTTCCCTCAATAGCTTCTTCTTTGTATCTATTATTTATTGGACACCTACTCATTTCCTAAATTGTAACATTCTATCATAACCAAGGTTGAACTCGATATAATTTATCACATTATTTGACATATCTACATCTTACATATATATCTCTTTAATCATCTTACGGATAGATTAATGAACGATCATTTATGAAAGATTATATTTCTCCCCGTCCTTAAATACTTCAAGGTCCAACATTTCAAAATCATGAAATATTGAATTTTTTATCCCAATCCTTGATATCTAGCATTTTCTTCTCACCATTGTGAATCAACGATCTTATTCTCTTTGATATGGTGATTATGTGTTGTGAAGTCATAATATATAATCAAATACAACAATCTTCTCTGGAATACTTTAATCTCATTATAAAGTAATATAAAATATAAATATTTAGATAAGTTTATATAACATAAATTTCTTTAAAAAGTTAATTCCTTTATATTTTTTTAAAAAAATTATGATTTAAAAATCTAATTAATTAGTTGGTTTATTCACGACATTAATTTTCAATTGGCATGAGGAATAAAATATCAATATATAATTCGATATAATATCTTATTCCATGTGATTATTTGAAGAAACAATGTAATTAATAAACCCTTTTCTAAAATAGGGAATTGTAAGAATATGTGAACATACCAATCATGTATTTACTTCCATAAAAATTACATCACATTCATTTGTTTAATGGGACTCAACTCGCTTCGGTGTTCACATGGTGAGTGGATTATATTTCTCAAATAATCCCTTGTAAATGAATCCATATAACTCACCCATCCACGAATAATATAAATCTCAATAATAGTGATTGGTCTTTTCCAATCATAAATAACAAACTTCTTTTGTGGATTCATGTATATATCATTACTTTATATTATATAACAAAATATGAAACATTTTATAAGCAAAATTTACACCTGTAATTTTTTTCATAATACCTTTGTCCCTATGTTCATCGATGAAATACTTAATTTATCATCATTATCATTCATAATATTGTATTTTAGAATAAAATTATAAACAAAGACAACTATAATTTTATCATGGTAATCTATAAAGTCACTATTCATGAAATACATGAAAATGGTGGGGAATTAGTAAGATAAAATAGAATATCAATAAATTCATAGTTTTCATAACTTGTAAGGAACGATATATTTGTTATGTCATCCTTTTTACACTCAATTGGTAGTATTTTTATTTTAGATCAATCACGGAAAAAATTTAGAACCTAAAACATTATTGAAATAATAATTTCTATAGGGTAGAAGATATATATTCTTGATTTTGATATTTTGTTATTCCCTATAATCAAAATTGATTTTAATTAATCAATATTTATTTTTAAAAAATATCTTATAAAACCCATTATGGAATTCTAGGATGAATGAACCACTTTTCGATATTCTCATGTTGTTACACCTTCAATTCTTATAACACAATTTTGTTCATTTTATATGGTGTCTTTAAAATAGGTGTTGAAAAATGTATGTATTATATTGAAAAATAAAAATTTCAATTTGATATTGGATTAGAAAAAAATTTCAAAAAACAGTAATAGTCTCCCATTCAATAGCCACATCTTTATTATTGAGTTTATCTCTAACCATCTGAGAAATGTACAATCATTTAATGGGGATAAAGTCCAAAAAAGTGGATTCAATTTTAATTGCATTTTTATATTTATACATGAATGAATATATGATATTGTTTTGTTTTGGAATATCAAATTTGACTCACCATCCATATAAACTAATATGGAATTTATATATTTTAATTATATTTCCAAAATAACATTAGATTCAATTAGGGGGAGAACAATGAGATATTCAAGATTAAAATTTCTACAAAATTAAATCCAAGAAGAATCATAAAATTATGTTGTGACCATCATACCATTAAAATTCCTCATCAATAATCCAATATATAATCATTGATGTTTTAACATGAATATCATGTAAAATTCATCACATATAAAAAGTTGGATGATCTATATTTTAGTAAGAAAACTAAAATATAGAGTAATCATTAAGTATACAATTCACCAACTCATTATGATACTCCAAATCGACAATATTGATCATATGATATTAATTATATATCTCGGATTAAGAGATTTTTGAAGTCTATTGTCATCATTTATTATCATAGTTTATCCTTTTATTATCATATTTACTATACTCCATGTATTTGATGCACATAAGTTGTGGTGGTGTGTTATACACATCGTTCTCTCCATTAACACAATTATCAAACTTCTTCCCATCATTTTGGAATTTTATTTTCTCATGACCTTCCTTTCCACACATAAATAATTTATTAGTCCTCTTTTAGAAATTTAGTTAATGTTTCAATACAAATTTAATGGATAAATGAATACTCATATTCTTCTCAAAATGGTCAATATAAATAAAATATACATTCAATTATATATCTATTTTCATATCAAAACTGTGTTATTGACAGGTGAGTCAAATATAAATTTTCCAAGATGATAGCACAAACAGTTATTTCTTCATATCTAAAAAGTTACCTTATAGAAAACACCCTTATGATAATAGGTTATAAGATAGTGTAAAATTGATCAATCCCCTTTCATGTTAGATCATAATACAGAAATAATAAATCACATGATATGAAAAATATTCCTCCTAAGTGAAAATGAATTAATAATCAATATTATTAATCTCTAATAATTCCATATAACTTTTTATATAAAGATTATAAGGAATTTAATTTATAAAAAAACCATCTAAACTCATCATACTCATTGTTTTCAATTTATTCATGTTTCCCTGTGTTGGTGATAAGTGTCCAACATTGATCTTCTTCAGCTTCCAAATGATAAATTGATGAAATAACTTTTTCATGCTCTAAATATAATAAAATAGAAAATATATTTTTAGTTAAATTGAACCATATAAATATAATTAGTGGACCAATGAACCGACTAAATGAATGTGGATGATTACTTATGGTGGATTAAATAGATGGTAATTCCCTCATTTTCTCATTTTGACGTTCATCATGTTTCATGCATTTGGAACATTTTTTAAATATAAAAATAATATTTTTCTTCCATATCCATTAAAATTTAGTTTCTACATAGTAAAATAATTTCATTTTCTATTACATTAATATTTCAAATAATTCCTTTTAGTTAAAGTGATTTTCTAGAAACTAGGAGAATAACATTGAGAAATAATAGTCTGAGTGAGAAAACATATAATAAATAAATAACATTTTAATGATTACAAAATTATGAAAAATTATATTCAATATCTGAATTTTTTTTAACCTTTTTCATACATGGTTATCATTTATTAAAATATTTCTTATTTATTTATAATGAGAATATACATTAACCCATGATTACCCCCCAGAGAGTGTCTAGACAAGTGTACAGTCATAGACCAATACATCATGAACCGATCAAAATCAAGTTAATACCCAATCCACATTGTTAATCTTTGATGTATTGATTACTAATAATATTAAACATTTTAATACATAATTTCTTAAAATAAATATCCAACATGTATAATATCAATGATCATGAGGTCTAATCACTTTGGAAGACTAGTGAAATAATAAATCAATGGAAACTAAAACATGGAATTATTATGATTTTCCATTTTTATAAAATATTAAATAATTTTTTGTTCATAAAATGATAATGGATAACCTGAGGAACATAGAAAAGAAATAAGAGAGCTAAAAAATCCCAAAAATCTAATAAACATAATAAAGAAACCTAACATGTGAATAAATTATATAACATGATTTCATAGAAGGGAAAGATAAAGAATAATCACATGAAATCATAAAATAAATAACATGATATAATAAGACCAAGTATTCAAGGGAAATGATTGCACAAAAAAAATTACATTAACTTAACTCAAGGATAACTAGCTAGACCATATCATAATGTGGACAATGTCCAATAATGGATTATGATTATTCCACAATCCCATATTTGATTTCTCACAAGTCTAAAAAATTACCAAATGGATTGGAGTGATATATGGGAACATACATAATTAAAATTTCATGATCTATTTGTACGACATAAAATAGAATCAGTCACATGTAATAATATACAATTTACCCATTGAATGAGAATAGGTTGCATGATCCTACATCACATCATAATGAAAGGAAATTTCATAATAGAGGACATTTGGTAAATAAACATATGGAACATATGAAAATAAAAAATGAATGAATAATAATATAGAAATATATTTGAGAGAAATATATAAAAATTTAGAATCAGTCATTAATTTTTTATGATGTTTATGTTTATAAATAGAAATACTTTTAAAAATACAAACAAAATATTTGGGATAATAACCATACCATTTTGAAAATAATTTTTTATAAAACATAAATTTCATAAAATATTATTGTAATCCAATGATATAAAAATATAAATGGAAACATTCAAATAAATATTCAATGAAAACTATTGAATCTAATCAGTACATACTACATAATATAAAAACCATTTCATTCCCATTTTCTTAGAAAATTCAAAAAGTGTCTTGTTCTGAAATCAATAGGAATATTATATTTAAATATTTTTTTATAAAATAAAAAATTTATAAATTTAATTAATATATCATTTTATAATATTAAAAACATTCAATAAATATTTTTTAGAAAAAATGTATTTAGATGGAAAAATGATTTTCGGCCGAAGAGCGAAGTGAAGTTTGATTTTCTAAAAAAAAATTGTAAATAATTTTAGATACTAGATAGTGATAAAATGTACTATTTTATAAAAAATTAATAAATAACCATAGGATAAAAAAATTAAGGGTTATTATTATAAAATTATCAAAATAATTTCCCTTAATGGAAATTTAATCATAAACAAAACTGAAAAAATGTGATTCTTGCATAAAACCTTACTAATATGGTATATTTTGAATCATATACGTCTTAAATGAAGTATTTTAATTGTAACATATAATATCATGAGGTATGAATTAATCATGAAATAATATGTAATGGGAAATTAAATGCACCATATAAAATAAATTAGCTGTATAAATGAAAATGTATCACAAGGAAAGATGATGTGAAATGGAAAAACTGACATCGTGTCGATGATTTTCCTGTATGATTTTTGTTTCATATATAATAAATTGATGTCATTTATTTGTTTTCATAAAATCTTATTATCTGTTAAATATCTTATAATTATTTTTTAACATCTTTCATTTAACTGATGTATGTAATTACTTAATTAGTTATGTCCACATTGTGTGTATTGACAGTGTTTAGTTATTTACATTAAAACAACATTGATGTGTAGACTGGATTTGAATGGGACATTTTTCCATAATATCCAAAATAATAATAATTAATAAATTATATATATATATATATATATATTTTCAAAAAATAAACATGTATTATAATTATTAAAAATAAAATACTTTAATCTTTCTCGACAAATGTAGATGGTTTCACCCGATGCCCGATTGAGGGGGCGTAAGTGTAGTTGCACAATAGTATACTTATTGATGATAATTTTACATCAATAAAAGAAAAACCCAATGGTTCCCACATCCATTATAAGTAAACTTCATGATTTCTAATGTTATCTGTTCATTTCGGTTTTTAAAAACAAAGACACTTAGGAACTCACATTGGCCGAGGGGATGGGAATCCGATATTATCATACAATATTGGGGATAATTATTTTATGCAATAAGAATCAATTATTGATTTCTGATATTTTCCTACATACATACAAAGACCCAATTTGGGACTAGATATCTCAATTCCATGACATTTTTAAGAACTGTATTGATGGGAATTACAATGTGTTCCACGTGTTCCACATTAAAATATGATCCTTATGTGGTGACCTAGTTTCTAGTAATGTTCAAGATATCTAGAGTTGATCACAATCTGGAATGGTGGTTGGTGTCTTGGAGATGGGGTTGAACATTTATAATTGGTCTTACATATCCTCTGAGATCAAGAATCAAAAGCAATGTATTACGTTGGACCTAGTTTAAGGTCATATAAGAGGACTATATTACACAGTTTATCTCCATGTGGCATAGAAATAAATATATGTCTTGATCCTTAAAGTCTATTTATATATATCTAGTTAAGGATGTAATAAATTTATTGATCGTTTAGTTATTTTTTGGATGATTCATAATCAATGACACAATAGAGGCCCATAGTGAGACTTATAAACATATTTTTTTTCCAAAACAACCTAATAAAGAGTATCAAAATATCTGTAAAATATAAATATTATCGAGTTTACATACCAATAAAGGGCCCACAATGGGTGAATATGCATCATTCTATTGGTACAATCACCATAGATCTCAAAGACCAGGTGATTGATGCTTGGTGTGTGAAAAAGGAGACAACAGAAGATTGAACTCATTAAATGAGAGGAAAATGGTACTATAGATACACATTAAGGATTCAATTAGAGAGTTTTTATTACCAGTTGAATAGAGAATATGGTATGGAGTTTTGTAAATTTGAATCTTTGCCACATATCTGGTTTGGATATGAATTTGATTACTTTATGTTTAGTATATCCCTAACCCACAGATCAGTTTATGGGACTTGGGGGAATAAATAGTTATTACACCTAACAAGATTCCTCTATATAAGCTAACTTCTGGAATAATGGTGGACAAAGAATGGTGATTGAATCATAGAAGATTTTGGGACCCATGAGTATGTGTTTTTGGGATAAGGTGGTACTTATACCAAAGAAGATTACCATTAATGATTGATCATTTAGAAGGCATCCTACATATAATTTTTATAACAAGAATCAGATTCTCCAAACTTCAGTAGACTCGCGACCAATTGATGGCATGCAATAAGTGATTACACGTGATGGGGTTATTATCATCCCCAAGGTTTAGTAATGTCTGAGACATATAGATGGATGGCTTCCCCTGTTTAATATTTATTATTTATCCTATGATGAATAAAGAGATATGATCACCATGAAATTTTTATCAATTATTTTTTGTATGAAACATAGTCCATTTTCATGAGCTTGAGATGAACTGAGTTTCATGAGTGTGTAACCCTAAACCATTGAGGGAACACTACTTATATAAGGTTTAGTCAAAAATAATTTTCATGTGTAGGTGTATACATGGTGTATGTCCAAGAATGTCTATAAAAGATGGTTAAAATATCTCTGGGTGTATGACATACATGTCATAGATATTTGTATGACATGCCAACAGTGCCAGCCTGTCAAGTCATGGGTGTTCACATGACATGTCCTAGGTTTTCTCTTGACATATATGGGATCTAGGTCTAACATCTCCTAGATATATTCTTGAAATGTCTAGGTTCTTCACATCATCGAAGTTGATATGTCCAAGGTGGTTCATAGGATCAGACCATACCTATTGATGTAATTTCACATGATCAGGGATGACATGTCTAAGTTCATTTGCAATATTGAGTAAAACATATCCTTTGTGATTCCTATAATCACTGCGAACATGTCAAGGTCCTTTCACTCGATTATGGAAGATATATTTAGGATGATTTTTATGATCAATGAAGAAATGTCTAGTGACATTCACATGATCTAGCTTGACAGGTTTAGGTCCTTTATTCTGATCAAATAATATGTGTCCATGGAATTTTATCTGATCATGAAAAACAAGTCAATGGTGCTTAACATGTTCAAAGCAGATGTGTTAAGGGATTTTCATGTGATCAAAGTTGACATGTCCATTACCTTCCATGTGATCAAGGATGACATCTGATATTATACATGAGGATATTATAAGTCTGTTGAGGTGTCATGTGACCACATTATATTTAAGATCGTCATGAGATGTGGTCTCACAAACATGTCCACAATCATCTGATTTACATGTACCAGAAACCCAAATGATGATGTTCCAAATACATGGGGATAATTCAATAGTTGTGTAAGATTCAAGGGTGTTTTTTTATAATGGATAATTGTTTTTGTTTATTTTCAATATATAGATGGATGACTAGAGAATTTTCAAGGAATTCGGTCTTAGGATTGATGCTATATATAATATTGATGGTGGCAATGTTTCCCAGTGTTTTTACTTTTTTCGGTCCTGATATTCAGAAATCTATTCATCAGAATGTATATCATAAAAAATAATGAATGAATATGGAAAAGGGATAGAACCACATTGCCCATTGCATTGAGTGCATTCTATTTCAGTGAATGGTATGCAGACCATGTACTAAACAATGGAAATAGTATGCAAAGTGGTTCATGGGAAAAAAATCTGATCTCAGTGAGGGTATGCCGACAGAGTAATTTGATATGCAGATGGTTACTGGTTCATGTGATAGCTGCAGTACATATGATTGGAGTGGTACATAGTGGAGGATGTAACAAAATCAATGACTTGGTAAATCTTGGATTATTGGATTTTTCATATCAATTTCTACCTATATAAGGATAAGTAATATCCTTTGTTAACGACCTGATATTGAAGAATAAACTTTTAGGAATAAATCTGGTGAAGTCTGAATTGGTTCACAAAGGAGAGTACGCTACACAGATTAAACCATATTCATATGGAAAATAGTCTGTGGAAGAGAGTGTAGAGTTCAGGGGAAGCCCTCACAGTATGTGGCTATAAGACCCCAAGCTTCTAAGTCATTTTTCCATTTAAATAATGCAATAGCTTGCATTGTACACAACTTCGAGATTTTAACACACTATGATCAATCAAACGAGCTGTTATGAATAGTAATACACACTTTTTGAAATTTTATAAATTTTATCATTCAAAATGGACTTCATTTTTGGATTCATAATATCAAAATTAGCTTAGGGTGAATTTATGGTATTTTTCTGAAAACTTCTAATTTTTGATGAATAGTGAAAACCACTAAGTTACTGTTTAAAATGGAATTTTTAATTAAATAATTATTTATTTTATTTTAATTTATTTTTTGTCAAAATAGACACATAATAGAAATATATGGTCAACTTAATTCACTAGAGTAATTTTATAATATGTTTTGATATATAAAATTTAATCGAACTATTTACCGTCTTTTACCCACCTCCTAGAAACAGTTGCACATTTTTATAAAACATAATTTTATTGCTTATGTGAGTTGAATTTCAGAAATTTGAGAGATGTGGGTAATATCAGTATGTAAAATGTTGTTCAATAAGATGAAAATAATTTTCGGTGAATAGTAACTTTATTTTTATCATTTACCACGGTAAAAATAAATTGGGTAATTAAGGGTAAAAATGATATCATAATTACCCTAACACATGTACTAATTCTATTTAAAATGTGTAATTAGACCATAAAAACCTTAGTAATGAAATATGATACTTTAGGACCACATGGATTAGATTAGGACATTTATTATTATATTATTTAAAGAAGAGTAAAAAGAGTTAAAATCAATGTTTAGTAACTAAACCATTTTTAATATTAGGTGATACATAAGATAAATTCAACTATAAATATTCATTAGAAATAGAAAATTATTTCCTATATAATGGTATTATATTTATAATTTTTATACATTAAATAATTTAATTTATTTATGACACACTGATGATGCAATAATTACCTAATTAATGAAATATTAAAATAATTGTTATTATAAATTCCCAAATAAATGAAATTTGGGAATTTATTTGATTTGAAATAATTTTATAGGTAAAAAATGCATGTTAGGGTTGATTAAATTGGATTTTTTTAATTAGTAATTCTCTTATGAATTTTTGAAAAACAATATACCAAATAGTGTCAAAATTGACATGACAATGTTTTTAAAAAAATATTATATTATTAATTGATATTATATTCCTAAAAATATAATGTTCTACCAAAGGTCATAAATAATATTATATATGTCATTAAAAAAACACTTTAGGTTCGTTTGAAAGATTATAGTATGTTTATTAACCATATCATATAAAAATATAATGAGACATGGTAAATGTCAAACTATTTAACTAAGAGTTAAATCTAAAATATAATTTTAATTTGGTGACCAAAACCTGTCTAAAACCTATTAGTTGAGCTATTTTTGACCCATCCGCACCTTAGCCTCTAAATAAGAAATTTTTGAGCCATTATAAAATGAAAATGATTTTATTATAAAATAATATTTCAATGTTTTTCTATGTTGCCCCTCACCCCTCTTATAAAAGGGAACTTCCCCTTCTCTCAAATTCACACC
Organism: Viscum album; assembly: GCA_963277665.1. Taxonomy (NCBI): domain Eukaryota; kingdom Viridiplantae; phylum Streptophyta; class Magnoliopsida; order Santalales; family Viscaceae; genus Viscum; species Viscum album. The sequence goes on from OY728161.1 coordinate 695,810,323, forward strand.
ATCAAAGCCATTTTTCTAGGAAAACCCATACCCAAATATCCTCATAATTTTTCTACCTTCATGTTATAATACTTCCTTTATTATGAAATCCAACCTATGGAGCCCTTTTCATTAAATCAAAAGGAAGAACCCGAAGAAGAGGTAAATATTTCATTAGCACTTTCATGTTCATTTCTTCTTACACATCCTTTTTCATTGTTGTTTTCCATATAAAATAATAACTCTAATATATTCTATAAATTTTGATGTTATTATAAAAATTTTACAACCATATTCATTATTCTATCCATCCTATAAAGTAAAAAGTCACCATATGTGTGTACGGACGGATTACCGTCTCTACGTCGGGGTGTAATTTGATATTCAAACCCTCCATCATTTAGATGGGTATAATAATGAGAATTAATTATGTAATTAATAAATATATTATGTTATTGATTCTGTATATATGATATACCATCCAATTATATATGATTTTAATATCAAAATTATGATATTTTCGCTCGGGCATACGTATGGATTACCGTCTCGATTAACGCGATGAGATTTATTCCCCATCGTATCCATTCAAGACTAATTTTCATTTGATGATTAATGAATTAAAATACTTCTTAATATAAATAATATACATCCTATCCCTAAAAAATATTACTTATGTAACAAATCATATAATGGAAAACGAATCAGTTAACACCTGAAACGTTGATACTACTGAAATATCATTAACAAATCAATATTAGAAGATCATATACGATATCATATTTATTTTTATAGTTTTTTATAATTTAATAAAAATTATTTAAATATTATACAGGATATTAACATACCCTTGACCAAGGAAAATTAAAAGGTATGTCTTAATTTCACAATCTCTTTATTATCCAAATTGGTTTTTACATAAGTATCTATATGGACTTCTTTATCATCCAAATCCATTTTTCTTAAAAATTTATTCGAATTTTTTTTAAATTTACAATAATATGTGTCAAAATCATTTATACCATTTTTTTTAATTTTTGTGAAATGGTTTGAAAGGAATATTTCCGTCGTTTTCCAAACAAGGTACCTTATGACCTTTTCGACAAAAATAATGTAAGAATGTTTTTTTAACTAATATGATGGGTGAAACTATTTTATGCCATTATAAAACTGTCAAAGATTACCATAAAATTTTATAAGAATATTTGAAAAATATATTTTTCATTTATAATTATATTATATTTAAACGATTTCAAAATAGAAAGAGATATTTCTCTAAAAAATGATGGGATTTAATCTATGTCAACATCCTTTTATGGATTTTAAGAATAATTGAAGATGATTTATTATGATACAAAACATCCATATTGTATTGAAGGTTTTGTGATATGTTTGACTGTGGATGTGTTATTTTCACACCATTAATTGTATATGGAGATTTTATTGACATTTCATATTCTAGTTTTAATACGAATGTTTATGTCATGATTGAACATTTTCATATGAGGAATGCATTGGACTTATTAAGTGATTTGTGGAGCCCACAACAGGTCTTCGATGCATCAGTAGGTTTCATGAGACAAACTACTATCTCAGCACAAGGCCTTGAAAAAATCTTATTTGTAGTACTAGTATAAGGCCTTGACTATGTGGTTATGAAGTCTAGCATTATCCATTCCATCATTATGAAAGTGGCTATTGATAATGATTTTGATTATTTGACTAGTAGAATATCTATTTTAATAAGTAAAGAGAATTATTTGATTTAATATTTTCTGTATTATTATTAAGTTCATATTTAAATGGATTTTTTTCTTTTTATACATTGACTTAAATGTTTATGCTTATTTATAAATGTTTCTGATATACAATTTTCTTTACTGAGTATCTAAGCTCACCCCTTTCTATGTTTTATTTTTCCCAGGATGCAAAGCAGTATATTTTGACTGACCTATAGGGATAGTCTAAGGGATATGAATGTGGCCTATGAAGACTATGTTGTTGTAGTTTTTTATTTCATAATGTAATGTAAATATAATTAATTTATCATGTATTTCAAAGGCTACTAAACAATTTGATATTCTGAGACATGATCTTGTTTTTATCATGCCAATTTTATGTAATAATGCACCGACTATGGGTTACTAGGGTCGGGGTTTTACAGTTGTTATTAGAGGAAGATTAGTGCTATCCTTGGAAGATAGATTTAGAAAAACTCTTATTAGACCACATTATCCTAATATTTATTTGGAGGTTTTGTATAGAATAACTTCCTATAATTTTTGTATTGTAGATATTTAGTGAGTTTTCCACGAAATACATCCTTGTCTGGATATGAGCAAGTAGAGGCGGCTCCGGCACAGATGTACGTAGGGGTAAGACCTGAAAAAACCATTTTGAGGTAGACTTTAACGAGAACTGGTGAAGGACAACGGGCCTTACTGCACTTTTGGGTACGACATTCCTGGGGGATATGCTTAGGATAATTACCATTTTCATTACAAACCATTATGAATGGTTTATGAGTATATACATACTACATGAAAATATTTTTATGATTATTGATTATATCCATAAACTATTCAATTTATGTTAACTATTTTACATGTTTGGAATTATGTATTTTGATTCATAAACTAATCTAGTATATGACATTGTTTTAAAATGGAACCTAGTGGAGGGAGTGGAAACTGTATCAATGAACATAATCCATGTAGAGATTTCCCCCTACTCAAAATAATTATAGTGGTGTTGGTGAAGTACCAGGTGCTGATCAACTTATCACCTTACTGGGACAACTCACTCAGGTTACGAATAATAACCTTACCCATATGGAGCACCCACATCCACAACATAGAGGATCAATGTTAGACCAAATCATGAGGAAAGAACCACCAACATTCCATGGGAGTAAAAATCCATAAGTAGCTGAGAAATGGATAAATTCCTTAGAGAAAATATTTCACACTTTGGGGAGTAGAGAAAGGGAAAAAGTTGTCATGTTGTTTATCGCCTCACAGGAGATACAAATCAACGGTGGTCATTTATTCAAAACACAATGGAATGTTATGAAGTATCAAATATGGAATGTTTGGAGTTTAAAAATATTTTCATTGAATAATACTTTCATCATGACCATCAAGCAGATTTGGAAAGGCAATTTCTGAGTCTGAGGAAAAAGGAGGATGAGAATGTCACAAAGTATGAGGCTAACTTTACACAATTAAAAACACAAGCAGGAGATTATATACATAGTACAAGAAGTAATAATGATCAATTTTTTGATGGGTTAAAACCATTCTTTCGGTGAGAATTAGTCTCACAATCCGTCTTGTCATACCATGATATTGTCTCATATGCTATCCTGACAGAAAAAGAATTTCTATGTCTTATGACTTTAAAGCAATGAAAGAGAAGATTACATATTTTTAACACTATGGAAATGGAAATAAGGGGAAGAAGGAAAATATTTAATATCTATCTTGCAGTAAATGTGGGAATAAATACACTGATACATGTCTGAAGGGAATGGGAGTTTGTTATAATAGTAGTGAAAAGGCCACCAAGCTCATGATTGCAAGGGGAAAAAAGATGATTTCAATGTTGGCTGCTAAAATTTTATAGAAAGGGGGAATTATGAAAATTAATTTCCAAATATCTAAGAAAATTTACATTAGAAAAGGTCAAGGGATCAAGGCCAAGCTTATGTTATCACTACTGCTGAGGTTGATGCTCTGAAAGATTTGGTGGCATGAAATTTAATTATTTCCTCAAGTTTATAAATTGCTTTATTTGATTTCGGATGATCACATTGATTCATATATTCCATGTTTTCTAAGAAAATTTTCTATTTTTAATTTGACATAACAAGGGAGTTGTCAGTCAAAACACATAAGGGAATTACCATCGCAATAATGTTTTGTGAATCAATTCCCATTAGGGAATATAAATGTTCTTTTTCTGCTGATCTCATTGTCATAACCATGGTTGAATTTGAAATAATCTTTTTTATATATTAGATTTTGGACCATTATGTGAACTGTTCATATAAGAAGAATGAGGTTACAATTCATGATAATGATATGGAGTACCTTATCTTTAGAACAAAAACTTCGCCACCAAATTCTTATCTAGATCCACCGATAGTAGATCTACTAAATTAAATTATTGGGGTGGTAGAGAATGAAATAACGGTATGTGAGGAATGAAATGTTCAAATAGAGGACGTACCTATCGTGGAAGAATATGTTGATGTGTTTCCAGAATATTTACCTAAACATCCTCCACAACAAGAAATTGAGTGTTACATTGATTTAATTCTTGGTTCAAGGCCCATATCGAAGACCCCTTATAGAATGGGCATTGTGGAATTAGTGTAAATAATGATACAACTAGAGGAATTTGGTAATAAGGGATTTATTCTCCCTAGTGTTTCTCCATAGAGAGCCCCTGTTCTTTTTGTTAACAAGAAATATGGATCTATGAGGATGTGCATTGACTAAAGGGAGATCAATGCTATAACAATAAAGAAAAAATATCCCCTACCTCACATTAATTATTTATTTGACCAACTTCATAGAGCTCAATAATTTTCAAGGATTGACCTTCAATCTAGATATCATTAGTTGTCTGTGAAAAAGGAAGTCATTCCGAAAATAGTATTTCGAACCAGGTATGTGGATTATGAGTTTATAGTAATGCCTTTTGGATTGACTAAAGAACCCTATGTCTTCATGGATCTAATGAATAGAGTTTTCAATGAATATCTTGAGGACTTTGTTGTGTTAATTATTGATGATATATTGGTATAATCTAAAATCTAAAAAGATCATGAATATCACTTGCACATTATTTTAAAGACTCTTAGACGAAATGGATTATATGGGAAATTTAGCAAGTATGAATTCTGGCTTCCATAGATTTCTTTTCTTGGCTATATTTTATCTTTGGAAGGAATCTCTATTGATCCTTTAAAGACCAAGGAAATCCATGAATGTCCATCACTGATGAGTATAACTGAGGTACACAATTTTATTGTTTTAACAGGTTATTATCGACGTTTCATCCAGAATTTTTCCTAGTTGGATAACCCATTAACAAAGATCACACGTAAAGGGTTTAAATTTGTTTTGAAAATTGTTTGTGAAGAATGTTTTTAAGATACTAAGTGATGATTATTAATTTATCTTATCTTGACTCTACCATAGGGGAATGATGGGTTTGTAATTTATAATTATGATTCATAAAAAAAAGATTTGGTTGTGTCCTTATGCAGAATGATAGAGTCATTGCCTATGCATCACGATAGCTAAAAATTCCTGAGAAATACTATCCTACTAAATATCATGAGTTAACAACTGTAATCTTTGCATTGAAGATATGGTGACATTATCTCTATATTGAAAAATGTGAGATATATACCGACCAAAAGAAGTTTGAAGTATATTATCTCATATAAAGGACTCAACATGAGACAAAGGAGATGGGTTGAACAAATCTAGGATTATGATTTCACTATACACTACCACCTGGGAAATGCAAATAAGGTGGCTGATGCTTTGCGGAGAAAGGATCACAGAGTTTTGATCAAGATGAGAATTTAAAGAGATCCTATTTTCATGGATATAGTGAAAATGGATATGATAATAATCATGGAAGGTGAAACATAAATACTTTTTCAAATGGTTTCCAAACAATCATTACAATAAAAATAAAAAATTCTTAGGTTGATGATGAGGAGTATCAAAAAAATAAATAAATGATTTGAATGATGGGAGATTGAGTGACTTTATATATGAAGATTGGATTTTGAAATTTGGGTAGATACTTTGTGTTAATAACATACTTGATCTAAAAAGGGAATTTTTGGATGAATATCATAGCTCCAATTTCTCTATTCACCCTAGTAGCACTATGATGTATAGAGATTTTAAGGGACATTTACGGTGGGAGAACATGAAGAGGTAGATTGCATATTTTTGGTCATGATTAATGGTTTTTCAACAAGTGAAAGATGGAAGGTAACAACCTGGAGGAGTCATACGACCTCTTCTGATATCTGAGTGAAAATAGAATAATATTACGATGGACTTTGTCATGGGGATACCAAAGACACCTCGAAGGAATGATGCAATATGGGTCATTATTGATCGTCTTACCAAGTCAGCAAATTTTTTAGATATAAGAAAAGATTTACCACTTGAACATTTAGCAAGACAATATAATAATTATGTTTTAAGACCCCACGGTGTACCTCTATCGATTTTTTCGAATCGTGATCCCTGTTTTACATCAAGATTCTGGAAAAGTCTTCAGAAATCCTTGTATACTGTCCTTCATTTGAGCATTGCGTAGCACACTCAAACCGATGGACAATCAGAATGGACTATTAAATCCATAGAATACATGATGATATCTTGATTACATGACATTAAATGAATGTGGGATCAATATTTTCCTCTAGCTGAATTTTCTTCTAACAATAGCATCCATTCCAGTATTCAGATGGCATCATATGATGTGTTATATAGAATGAGATGTCACAAACCAACTTGTTTGGATGATGTTGGTAAATGAAAACTCGTAGGCCCATAATATGTTGAAGAAACGTTGGAAAAGGTGAAGGTTATCTATACCCACATCAAAATACCAAACATTTTGCATAATAGGTATGCCGATAAAGGAAGGATGAATTTGGAATTTCAAGTAGGAGATAAAGTTTTCTTGTAGGCATCTCAAAGGAAGGGAGTTATACGATTCGGTAAGAAGGTTAATCTAGGTCCCAGGTATGTCGGATCTTTCGAAATTCTATAATTTATTGGGGTTTCAGCTTATCGGTTGGCAATGCCGCCAAGTCTATCCAAAGTAAACGAGGTGGTCAATGTATCACTATTGAGAAAATACATTCCTGAACCAGCACATGTACTCACCTATGAGGAAATTGAACTGAAACCTGATATGTAATATTGTGGAGAGCCTGTTAAAATTCTTGATACTAGAGAATAAGTGCTGAGAAACTGGAAGACATGTATGGTAAATGTTCTATGGAGAAACCATAAGATGGGGGAGGCAACGTGGGAACCAGAGGAACATATGATGAAGAACCACCTGAAACTTTTTATGCAGTAATATTGTAGAAATTATGAGGATGAAATTATTTGAAGGAGGGAAGAATGTAACACCCAAATCTTCAATGGTATGTTTCCCTTGGAATAATGCAATATATTTCATTGTATGCAACTTAGAGATTCTAACAAACTGCAACCAATCGAACTAGCCATTATGAATGTTAATAAAAACTTTATGAAATTTTATAAATTTCATCTTTCAAGATGGACTTCATTTTTTGATTCGGAATATCGAAATTAGCTTAGGGTGAATTATTTGTATTTTTCTGAAAACATTCAATTTTTGATGAATAACTAATAAGAGTGGGCTATTGTTTAATACCAACTATTTATTTAAATAATTAATTATTTTATATTAATTAATTTTAGGTCAAAATAGTTAGATAATACATATATATGTTCAATGTTATTCATTAGAGTCATTTTATAATACGTTTTGATATATAAAATGTTATCGAACTATTTACCTTCTTTTACCCACATCCAAGGAGAATTTTTAAATTTGTATAAAACATAATTTTACAGCTTCTGTGAGTTGTGTCACGAACCAGCCCGAGTCTACCCTGAACCGGTCACCCAAGCCAGCCCGCGACAAGTCTTGAGAGGCGTTCCCGATCCTCCCTGGATGGTGACAAGCACCAAGGGCATCAATAGAGTACACAAGGGAACGATTTCGCCCCATATATAAACAATCAAACAAACAGCAGAAATAAATGGACAACCCAAAATGAATTTATATAAAAATTGAACTAAATATTATTTGTACAAGAAACTAAAATTAGAACAAAACCAACAACTCAACTGAACAATCCCGATAAAAAAAATAACTCCATGTGACACTTCTGGTCACTCTCCAACACAATGATAAAAAGTCACCCAAGGTGATCGAACTAAAGATGAAACCTGCACAAGGGATAAAAAAAAGAAGACTATAGGCGTGAGTATTAAAACTCAGTAGGTTAGCCCGGTTTTCTATTCCCAATGCACATTACTTTAAAATAAAAGAAACAACAATTTATAGTTTTAAATTCAAGATTTGAAAGTATGGTTTTAAAATGAGGTTCCATGCTATAATAATTATCAGCCAAAAACATGCATGTTTAATAAACAAAAATGCAAGTAACAATTATTTTCAAAGAGGTGAAACTTCAAAATGAAAATAGTTTTCAAGAGGGCTGCTTTAAAGAATTTTAACATTCAAATAAATAACACATAATACTGAATTTACCCACAAAACACACCGTATGCCGATGGTGAGTAAAAAATAGCCAATAAGCACTAGTCACAGGAATACCCTTAGGCACTAGTTAGTTGTGAGCCCCAGGTACCTCGTATCTCGGTGAAAGTAACCATAATAAATATCCTTTCTCGTGCACGAGCCAATAGTAGGGAACATACCCATAACCTAGTGGTCCCCAATCATCATCATCATCATAGTTTAGTTAGTGTTGTCATCGTCAAACTTGCAACGTGAAACATGGGCCAACCCCCACAGAATCACTAGCATACTAGTACACGTCCACCCACCTAGATACCCGAGATTCCCTTTAGTGCTCAATCAAGTTACACATATTATCAAATACACATTTCACATCCACATTCATTCCAAAACCATAAAAACACAAACATCCCATAATCATTCTTCACATTTCTTACACTAATCAACAAACCGCTAAATATTTTGGTAAAACAATTTCATGAAGTGTATTGAGGCTTTGCACATAAAACTCTTTCAAAAACACTCTTTAAATTATAAACACACATCATAACCAAAACAAATCATATTTGGCAGCCCAATAAACATTTAATAAAATCATTTAATGGACCATAAAACAATCCAAATTGCACAAATTTTTATATACAAGTAAAACACTCCTTCATTTCTAGGAAATGCCAAACGGGCCTTTAATTATTTTCTCAAAACTATCCTTTGACGAAGGTATGAATTTTAATTCTATTAAGGATCTGTATAAACACAATTTAAAGCAGAAAACCACAGTCATAAATCTCTTATAATACTCATGTAACATATCCAAAACACAACCATTTTCATAAAGATGCGAAACAGTCCATTTTTGGGCAACTCAGGCCAAAATATGTTGTAAATAAAAACCCACTTGATTGTAAAAACAAATACAAATAGGAAATCCATATAAGTACCCAAAAATACCATTTATCATTATTCCAATTACTTTATAAATCCAAACAAATAACTTTTAAATCACACATCACACATAAAAGCCAACCAGGCAATTTACCGAACACATGACATGCCCTTTTTAAACAAAACAATTTATTTTAAGTACATGAAAAGGAATAAAACACCAATTGAATGCCATATTTTCATTCAAGATACTGTAACATGTTAAAAATACCATAGAACAGATTATAAACCTCACAAAATATTTGTAAAAGATAACGGGACATTTAAACAAACACCTGTTGAGAACTTTCATGACAAAACAACACTACTGTTCACAAACCAATGATTAAACAACCACTTTGAACACCAATAAAATTATTCAAAGGATGAAAAACAATAATAAAAATATATATCTGGTGTTAAATATAATAAAATTATGAAACTTAAATAATAAATTCATGTGAAAGGGGTATCCTACCTCAAATCTTTGGCGTAATTGAAACGCACACTAGAAATCACCCGCCGCGGGTTTATAAACCATAAAACTATAAAAATCAGACCTAAACAAACAGAAAACCCATAAAAAAACATGGTATAACAAAACCCTAGGTCGATCAAGACTAGGGTACAATATAAAACCAAGAAATAATGAAAGGAGGGGGAAGAGGAAGAAGAAAGGAGAAGGAATCTCACCTTTCATCCTAGAAAACTCTTCATCTTCCATTAGATCTGAAGCCCTAGAGAAAAGGTAATGGCTTGAAAATTCTTGGAGAGATTCATAAGGTCTGTAATAACCAGGGGAAGATGATTGGTGGCTAAATTAGTACTAATTGATAGATTTATGAATGATAAAAGTTACCTTGGAAATTCTGGGCGATTTGAGGTTTCCTGAGAATTTCCCCCTAATTCGCGACCCACATGAGCTCCAAAGAGGTAAAATATATTATGAGGGTTAGGATAGGGTTATTGGCTTCGAGGGGGAGGTGTAATCACCGAAAAATATTAAAAAAATGAAAAATATATAAACGAAACAAATTATTTTTTTTAAACAGGAAATGGGCCCATGGGCTGGCCCGATACCTAAATGAGTAACCCAAATTAACCCGGCCTATGAATTTATAATGGGTCCAAAAGGATAAATAAGTTTTAATATATCAGTATAGGACAAGTGGGAAGTTGAATGGGTGAAAAAGGATGAAAAACAAAATAGTTATAAAAGAAACAAATTCGGTTTTTAAAACTGGGAATGGGCTCACGGTTGGCCCAAATCATGAAGTAACCACCATTTCTTTAAAAACTACTAAACAAACAATGGGGATCCCAAATTAGGGTGGTTAGAAATATATGAAACTTCAAAACTCAATATTTATCTCATAAAATACCCATGAAAAGGATCGGTATTTCTAATGGGCCGGATCAGTACAATGACAGAAAAGAAAAAAAACCATGTGTGACAATTATCCCCACCATTAAAGCTTTCCGCCCCTGGAAAGCCATAACACTTTCAAGCTGAAAAAAAACAACACCTAAGGATTCCAGAATTTACTCCCCACTATTAAGAATCAACTATAACTATAATTTTTCTTAGGATGAAAATCCAGGAGACCCATGGTGGGTCTCCCTACCATTAGAAACCAACTAGCAATGAATAGACAAGAATTGAACATGAGCTAGAGTTGGGACTCACTCACACAAGCCCCAAAAAAAACCCTCCTATAAAAAACTACTATACCAAGTTAATAGAGTTACAACATGAACATATAAACCACCCACTCCCGAATGGAGGGGACAATAACTTGGTCGACACATTCAGCACAATTCTGGACCCCTGTCACTTGGGGATGAGAGGGAAGGGGACCCAATAATTTGGCCACTCAAACAACAAAAGAAACAAAGAAACTACCCAAAAATCTCCCCCTATGAATAGGTAAAACCAAGACTGCACCTGATTTTTTTACAGGCGGTCTACACAGGGACATTGATTGAAAACCCACATCCATGAAGGAATAACCATAGACACTGTGTGAGGGGTTAAGTCCACCACGCTTGTTGCGACAAAGGGAAATTCATAGAAATGACGAACCAAAACATTGACATAGAAAATAACTTAACAGAACATAGGAGTAAGGGTCATAATCGAGCACTCCACACCTCTATCGATTTTCTGACTGCGTGAAAAGCTTCACTCCGAGGCCTATGGCTGGAGCCCTGATTCTTGAAGCATTTTCTGCACCGCAGTCAGGTGATAAGGATCACATCACTAAAAAAACCACACTTGATCACCAAACAAAAACCTTAATCTAAATAGGAACTCATAGATACATATCAAAATTCTATCTCACTCCAAACGAGGGGTATAATGGACAAGGAATACGATGAAACACATCAACATCACCGAACACAACTGCTCTGTCCAAAAGAATTATCATGACCTAGAAAAACTTTTAATAGATCCCAAACAGCTCTCTATTCCAAAAAACAAGTTAAGGAATCATCAAAATAGGTGGATTTAAAATTTTAAAGGAATCCTTAGGTTGATCATCAGGAAAGATTTCCAATGCAGAACTATCCATAGCCACATCACAACATCAAACACATTTTTAGAAACCCAATGAAAATTACTCCAAAACCGAGCCACTAACAAGTTCTCATCACTAGATAGAACAAGAGTATGAATTCTAGATCACATGGAAGCTAACTAAATAAACAACTCTTCTAAGACATAGAGAAATCAATCCACATAACCATTGGTTTTTAAAAAAGGCCATAATTTTCAGCTCAAATCACTTTTAAAAAAACAAACTAACTTGGTGGGTTCCCACATTCACCAATGGTGTTTCATCAAGTCTCACCCACATTCACATTTCCATGCCACCCCTGACCCCCAACCACCATACCATATAGGCCATACTTCCAAATAAAAATAAAACCATTCATGTTAGCACCCATGAAAACACCAAAGGCTAAAATTAAACATCATAATTCAAAAAAAAAACAATTTACCTTCAAAAGGAACACCAACCACCAAGTCAAAAAACATTTTCATGTTTCACAAAAAAAACCACAATTAATTAAGAACCATTTTCTTGAAAACCAACCCCTTTTTATTTTTAAAAACTTTTTAAATAACCAAGACACTCCAAACAACCCCTTCACATTATTTTTTTTAAAAAAAATCAGCAATGTATATTTTCATAATCCGAGGTCCATTGAGACCAATAACGTTTCTAGTAAAACACCAACCGATCAAAACTAATTTCCAAAACTAATTTATCCGATTCAAAAACTTTATAACATCCTAAAATACCCCATGTAAAAAAAAGATCCAGAATCACTTTAAAATGATTCACAATTTCAAAACTTTTTATTTCAACAAACCACAAGTTTAGATTATGGATAATCCAATCCCTTTAAATAATTTCTTCTTCCCTCCATTTTTTTCCACAAAAACACAACCTTCCAAAAACATTCTTATATTTAATTATTTAAAACCCCATTTTTTCACTTTTCAAAATATAATCCTTACATTAAAACCCATTTGCACAATTATCACACAAGGATTTTAAAAACAAAAATTCAGAATTCATGAAAGGTTCAAGAGACCCAAAAAAAGGGAACTAGTGTCGGTGGGTGACTTGACCATATGGTTGGCGGCCATATGCCAAACACAACACCAACATAGAGAGACTTATTAGGACCATTCCCCAGCTCCACATGGTTTTCCAGGCCCTGTGAGCTTACGAAGGCCATTGGTCAGACTCCCCTTGTCATATCCCAATACCAAACAATCAACTAGAACAATGGACACTAATAAAACTGGACTCCCATGGAAACCTGAGGATTAGAACAAGAAAGAGTTCGCGACGCTCTTCTTGCACTTACCCCTCAAGTCCCAACAATACTAATCAATCTACCTTGACATCCCCAAAATAACAAGGACACTCTAAAAGAAAGTTCTGCTAAGAGCCAACCTGCTCTGATACCATTTTGTCACGAACCAGCCCGAGTCGACCCTGAACCGGTCACCCAGGCCAGCCCGCGACATGTCCCGAGTGGCATTCCTGATCCTCCCGGGATGGTGACAGGATCCAAGGGCATCAATAGAGTACACAAGGGAACGATTTCTCCCATATATAATCAATCAAACAAACAGCGGAAATAAACGGACATCCCAAAATGAATTTATATAAAAATTGAACTAAAAATAATTTGTACAAGAAACTAAAATTAGAACAAAACCAACAACTCAACTGAACAATCCCGATAAAAAAATAACTCCATGTGACACCTCTAGTCACTCTCCAACACAATTATAAAAAGTTGCCCAAGGTGATCGAACTAAAGATGAAACCAGCACAAGGGCTAAAAAAAGAAGAAGACTATAGGCGTGAGTATTAAAACTCAGTAGGTTAGTCCGGTATTCTATTCCCAATGCACATTACTTTAAAATAAAAGAAACATCAATTTATAGTTTTAAATTCAAGATTTTAAAGTATGTTTTTCAAATGAGGTTCCATGCTATAATAATTATCAGACAAAAACATTCATGTTTAATAAACAAAAATGCAAGTAACAATTATTTTCAAAGAGGTGAAACTTCAAAATGAAAATAGTTTTCAAGAGGGCTTCTTTAAAGAATTTTAACATTAAAATAAATAACACATACTACTGAATTTACCAACAAAACACACCGTATGCCGACGATGAGTACAAAATAGCCAATGAGCACTAGTCACAGGAATACGTCTAGGCACTAGTTAGTTGTGAGCCCCAGGTACCTCGTATCTCGGTGAAAGTAACCATAATAAATATCCGTTCTCGTGCACGAGCCACTAGTAGGGAACATAACCATAACCTAGTGGTCCCCAATCATCATCATCATCATCATAGTTTAGTTAGTGTTGTCATCGTCAAACTTTCTACGTGAAACAGGGGCCAACCCCCACAGAATCACTAGCATACTAGTACACGTCCGCCCACCTAGATACCTGGGATTCCCTTTAGTGCTCAATCAAGTTACACATATTATCAAATACAAATTTCACATCCAAATTTCATTCCAAAACCATAAAAACACAAACAGCCCATAATCATTCTTCACATTTCTTACACTAATCAACAAACCGCTAAATATTTTGGTAAAACAATTTCATGAAGTGTATTGAGGCTTTGCACATAAAACTCTTTCAAAAACACTCTTTAAATTATAAAAACACATCATAACCAAAACAAATCATATTTGGAAGCCCAATAAACATTTAATAAAATCATTTAATGGACCATAAAACAATCCAAATTGCACAAATTTTTATATACAAGTAAAACACTCCTTCATTTCTAGGAAATGCCAAACGGGCCTTTACTTATTTTCTCAAAACTATCCTTTGACGAAGGTATGAATTTTAATTCTATTAAGGATCTGTATGAACACAATTTACAGCAGAAAACCACATTCATAAATCTCTTATAATACTCAGGTTACATATTCAAAACACAACCATTTTCATAAAGATGTGAAACAGTCCATTTTTGGGCAACTCGGGCCAAAATATGTTGTAAATCAAAACCCACTTGATTTTAAAAGCAAATACAAATTGGAAATCCATATAAGTACCAAAAAATACCATTTATCATTATTCCAATTCCTTTATAAATCCAAACAAATAACTTTTAAATCACACATCACACATAAAAGCCAACCAGGCAATTTACCGAACACATGACATGCCCTTTTTAAACAGAACAATTTATTTTAAGTACATGAAAAGGAATAAAACACCAATTGAAAGCCATATTTTCATTCAATATAATGTAACATGTTAAAAATACCATATACCAGATTATAAACCTCACAAAATATTTGCAAAAGATAACGAGACATTTAAACAAACACTTGTTGAGAACTTTCATGACAAAACAACACTACCGTTCACAAATCAATGATTAAACAACCACTTTGAACACCAATAAAATTATTCAAAGGATGAAAAACAATAATAAACATATATATCTGGTGTTAAATATAATAAAATGATGAAACTTAAATAATAAAGTCATGTGCAAGGGGTATCCTACCTCAAATCTTTGGCGTAATTGAAACGCACACCAGAAATCACCCGCCACGGGTTTATAAACCATAAAACTATAAAGATCAGACCTAAACAAACAGAAACCCCATAAAAAACATGGTATAACAAAACCCTAGGTCGATCAAGAATAGGGTACAATATAAAACCAAGAAATAATGAAAGGAGGGGGAAGAGGAAGAAGAAAGGAGAAGGAATCTCACCATTCATCCTAGAAAACTCCTCATCTTCCATTAGATATGAAGCCCTAGAGAAAAGGTAATGGCTTGAAAACTCTTGGAGAGACTCCTAAGTTCTGGACAAAACAGGGGAAGAATATTGGTGGCTAAAGTAGTATGTATTGATTAATTTATGAATGATAAAAGTTACCTTGGAAATTCTGGGCGATTTGAGGTTTCCTGAGAATTTCTCCCTACTTCGCGACCCAAATGAGCTCCAAAGAGTTAAAATCTATTATGAGGGTTAGGATAGGGTTATTGGATTATAGGGGGAGGTGGAATCACCGAAAAATAGTAAAAAATGAAAAAGATATAAACAAAAAAATTTATTTTTTTAAACAGGAAATGGGCCCATGGGCTGGCCCAATACCTAAATGAGTAACCCAAATTCACCCGGCCTATGAATTTATAATGGGTCCAAAAGGATAAATAAGTTTTAATATATCAGTATAGGACAAGTGGGAAGTTGAATGGGTGAAAAAGGATGAAAAACAAAATAGTTATAAAAGAAACAAATTCGGTTTTTAAAACTGGGAATGGGCTCACGGTTAGCCCAAATCATGAAGTAACCACCCTTTCTTCAAAAACTACTAAACAAACAATGGGGATCCCAAATTAGGGTGGTTAGACATATATGAAACTTCAAAACTCAAGATTTATCTCATAAAATACCCATGAAAAGGATCGGTATTTCTAATGGGCCGGATCAATACAATGACAGAAAAGAAAAAAAAAACCGTGTGTGACAAGTTGAATATCAAAAATCCGAGAAAAACAGTTAATATCAGTAAATAAAACGTGGTTCCTTAAGATGATACAATTTTTGCTGAATAATAATATTTCACATTTATTTACCACGATTAAAAGTAAATAGGGTAATTAAGGGTAAAATTTATATAATAATTACCCTAACACAAGTCCTAATTCTTTTGGATAAATTTAATTCGACCAAAAACAACCTTAGAAATAAAATGTGATCCTTTAGGTCCAATTGGATTACATTAGGATATTTATATTATATTATTTAAAGAGGAGTTAAAATAGTAAAAATAAATGTTTAGTAACTAAACCATTTTTAATATAGGGTCATATATAGGATAAATTAGACTATATATATTCATTACAAAGATAAAAATATTTCTTAAAAAATTGTATTTTATGTATAATTTTTAGACATTATATATTTTAATTTATTTATGACACAATGATGATGCAATAATTACCTAATTAATGAAATATTATAATAATTGATATTATAAATACACAAACAAATGAAATTTGAGTATTTTAATGAATGCCACTAATTTTATAAAATAATATGACATGTTAGCGTTGATTAGATTATTTTTTTCTAAGTAATAATGGTTTTATGAATTTAGAAAAAAGATAATACCAAATAGTGTCAAAATTGTGATAAAAGAGTTTTTAAAACAAATACTATATTATTAATTGATATTCTATTCCTAAAAATATATTGTTCAGGAAAGGGTATCAAATAATATTATATATGTTATTAATTAACCACATGAGGTTCTCTTGTAAGTTTAAATTATGTTTATTAACAATATAATATAAAAATACAAAGAGACATGGTAAATGTCAAACTATTTAACTAAGAGTATAATATAAAATATAATGATAATATAGTGACCCAAACCTGTCTAAAACCTATTGGTTGAGGGGTTTTCAACCAATCCCCACCTTATCCTCGAAATAAATCTTTTTGGAGACATTATAAAAAACCTATTATTATAAAATAATATTTCAATGTTTTCGTAAGGTGCCCCTCAACCCTCGTATAAAAAATCACTTCCCCTTCTCTCAAATTAACACCATCAAAGCTATTTGGATCGTCCAAAAACAGCCTAAATATACTCCAAAATGTCCTCCCTTAATCCTAGAGGCCTTTTTTAGTCATAATTCCAACCTATAGAGCCCTTTTGATCAAATCAATAGGAATAACCCGTAGAAGAGGTAAATATTTCATCACCTCTTTCAAGTTCTTTTCATCATCTACATCCTATTTCTTTGTTGTTTCCATTCTAAAATAATAACATCAATGTATTCTATATACTGTTATGTTATTATAAAAATGGTACAATCATATTCATTATTATATCCATCCTATAAATGAAAAATTCATCATACGTGCGTACACACGGATTACCGTCTCCACGTCGTGGTGTAGTTTGTTATTCAAGCACTTGATCATTTGGATTGGTATAATAGTGAGTATAAATGATTTAAATAATAAATATAATATGATAATGATTC
Organism: Viscum album; assembly: GCA_963277665.1. Taxonomy (NCBI): domain Eukaryota; kingdom Viridiplantae; phylum Streptophyta; class Magnoliopsida; order Santalales; family Viscaceae; genus Viscum; species Viscum album. The sequence goes on from OY728161.1 coordinate 695,828,150, forward strand.
TGTATATATGATATAACATCCTATTATATATGATTTTAATATCAAAAGAATGATATTGTCACTCGTGTGTACATATAGATTACCGTCTCCACGAACGCGATGAGATTCATTCCCCCATCGTATCCATTAAAGACTTATATTCATTTGATGATTAAAAATAATGTTTAATGAAATTATATAATTATTAATATGAATAAGATACTTCCAATCCATAACAAACATTACTTACATAACAATTAATATAATGGAAAACGAATCCGTTAACAACCAAAAATATGATACTACTGAAATATCATTAACAATGCAATATTAGAAGATCATATATGATATCATATTTATGTATATAGTTATTTTATAATTTAATAACTACGATTCAACTATTATACTGGAGGTTAACGTACCATTGACCAAGGAAAAGTACAACTTAAGGGTTAATTTCACAGTCTCTTTATTATACGAAGTTGTTTTTACGTAAGTATCTACTGGGACCTCTTTATCATACACATCCATGTTTCTTAGAAATTTATTCCAACACATTTTCTACTATTTACTATACTATTGGTTAAATTCATCTATAACATTTTTTGTCTTTTTAAAAAATGTTTTTAAATTAATCTTTCCGTCGTTTTCCTAACACGGTACCTTATGACATTATCAACAATAATAAGGTAAAAATGTATTGTTTAACTTATACAGTGGGTGATGCTATTTTCTGCTGTAATAAAATCATCAAAGGTTCCATTACAATATTATAAGAATATTTTTAAAATAATGGTTTTCTTTTATAATTATATGAATTTTAAATTATTTCAAAATAGAGAGAGATATTTCTCTAAAAAAGTTTAAATTTCATCAATCTCAACATCCTTTAGAGGATTTTAATCTTAATTGATGTTGATTTGTTATGAGACAAAAAATTCATATTGTATTGAAGGTTTTGTGATATGTTTGACTATGATTATGTTATTTTTCCCCCATTCATGGTTTATGGGGAATGTATTTACATTTTGCATGCAAGTTTTAATAAGAATTTTTATGTTATGTTTGAACATTTTTATATGAAAAATGCATTGGACATAGTAAGTGATGGGTGGATCCTGTTATATCTCCTTGATGCATTGATAGGTCTAATGAGACAAACTAGTGTCTTGGAACAAGGCCTTGAAAAAATCTTATTTGTAGTCATGGCACAAGGCCTTGACTATGTGGTTATGAAGTCTGGCATTATGCATTCCATCCTTATGAATGTGGAAACTGATATTTCATTAAATTATTTGCCTAGTTTAATATCAATGTGAATAAGTAAATGGAATTATTTGATTTTCTCTTTTCCATATAATTCTGAATATAATGTTTAAAACGATTTTTTTAAGTCTTGCATTGCCTTAAATGTTTATGCTTATTTATGAATGTTTCTGCAATATTATTATCATTACTGAGCATCTGAGATGACACCTTTCTATGTTTTATTTTTCCCATGATGTGAAGAGATATATTATGACTAACCTACAGGGTTAGTCTAAGGGATATGAGTGTGGACTATGGAGACTATGTTGTTGTAGTTTTTCATTTTATAATGCAATGTAAAACTTATGAATGTATCTAGTATTTCCAAGGATACTAAAATAATCGGTCTTTCAAGACTTGATCTTTTGTGATAATGCTAATGTTATGTAATAATGCATTGAATCTGGGTAACAAGGGTCAGGGTGTTATTGTGGTAGAGCAAGAAAATATGCGGATCATGGAGGTGTGTGGTGGAGTTAAGTAGTGTGTGGAGGAAGGCAGTACATTGATTAGGGTGGTACAAGGAGATTATAAGGAGTATGAAGATTATAGAAACATGAGGATACTGGTAGTTAGTGGAGGAGTTAAATAGTATGCAGAAATAGTAGTTGTACATAGAGGAGGTGATCCATGAACCATACCTGCTAGTCAGCACACGAAGGATGTAAAGTGACACACCGAACAACCAAGAGAACCAAAAAAAATTGTCCAAATCAGTTTATAAAATAAAATTTCATATCCTATCAATGTGAGGGAATGTAAATTACATCTATGGGTGAATATGTGACTTCAAAAGTGAATCCATTTATAGTTGATGATTCATGATTTAATGATAAAACCATTTAAGTGGCCTTCCTATAAATAAACTGAGTGAAGATTCATCAAAGGTAGTGAGAAGGGGGGGGGGGGGGGGTCAATAGAAGCGATCTAAGGGATTCAATGATCTTTCATAAAAACCCTGTAATGATAGTACACCTTACATAGAGTAACTATGTTATACTATTATAATTAGAAACTTGTGAATATTAATGATATTTTTTTGTATGAAAGACACATTTTTGGCGTATGATCCATGGATGTAGCCCTTAGTTGTGATCCATGTAAAATAATTCTGGTATTTCTTTGTAAGTGATTAGTTTTTTATTCACATCATCCACAGATAGGGTTAATAATTTCCTACCAATGTGGTTACAAGATATATTCATTTAAAAGATAAGGTCTACCCACTGATTCCCCCCACCCCTCCGAGGGTGATCTAAGGTCCATCAAGTGGTATCTGCGCATAATGTTTGCCGATGTGGAATTTTTCATATGTTGTTAAGTTGAATCTAGTCAATGTTATGGGTGTTACCCTCTTCAACAGACGTAATTTTTACATATGGATATATAGGATGATATCTCACACAAGATCTCCTTGAGTATATGTCTTATTTTCTACTACACATGTAATGCATGTCACTGATCCTACAAAAATGTAAATGACTAATATAGAACTAAAATTTCTTGATACTAATGCAGAAGAACATAATGATCTATCTATGGCTCTTTCTGATAAAATTCTTATAAAGGTAATGAATTTCACATCTACCAAGTAAATGTGGGATAAACTGTAGAGTATTTATGAAGGATATAGAAAATTAAAGGAGGAAAAATGTCAAGTACAACACAATAGGATTGATGATTTTAAGATGAACCCTCATGAAAATACAGACTCCTTTTTCAATCTAATTTATGAAGTTATACGAGAAATTAGAGATCGGGCCGAAGAAATAAAAAGCAATGACATAGTAAAAAAAATATTGAGAAGACTCCGACCCCATTGCAATAAAAAGGTGTCATCCCACAAGGAAAAAATTTTCTTCACGCTATCAGTGGATTATTTCCGGATTAATCTATCGGAATATAAACTAAAAATCAAACCAGAAAAATCTATGACTCATGTGAGAATGGAAATTTCATTCCAATCCATGGAAAATTTGATTGTTTTTGAAGATATTGTTGATGAATATGATGAGTAAAATGAAATTCTTTCTCTCATTTACAAGAATCCCATGAAGGGAAAAGGAAAATTTGAAGGAAAACTACCCATGGCTTGATTTCATTGTGGAAAATTTGGGAACATAGCCCCTCAGATATCAAGGAAATTTTATACTGTAGAGAATTATGTTAAAAACATGGATATGAATTAGAAAAGATTATTCAAAAATGAAAGCATCCAATTTTTAATGAAACTACAAGAAAGAGATTTCTGTGTGAGGATGAATAGGAGAATAATTATTTATATGAGTAAGAGGAAGTAAAATATTAATTTGGACAACATTATTCCATGATGTCCACTATTTAAAAATAAAAACAATCAGAAGATAATACAAGAGATAATCAACTGACCACAAATATATATCCCAGATTGAAACTTAAGGATTCAGTCGAAAAGCTTAAGATTAAATGTATGATTTAAAATAAGTGGAAATAATTTGTTGAAGAATCATTTGAATATATTGAACATCATGACAATGTAATTTAATGTCTAGAAGAATTTTTTAATTTACAGTATATAATTTGTGAAAGAACATATGATGTAGTACAACTAAAGTTGGGAATTGAAGAGATGTCAAAGGTCATCAATGAATTCACCTCCAAACTTGAATAAATGTCCAAGACAACTGGTGGTCTTGAAGAGGATGTTTTAACTCTTAAGAGTAAACATGAGAGTGAATCAATTTCAAATTAATCAATGGTAAAAATACAAACTGTATGGTTATTTGATCCTTAGCTACTAGAGAATGAAAAATTTGGATCTGATGGAGTAGACAAGATTATGAGTGGTAAAAGACCAATATGTATGAAAAAAATGGAATAGGTTGTGATGCCAGAAAATCAAATATTGTAAATAAAGTGTACTAGAATAACAGAACGCTAAAATTTCATCATGTGGAATGTCGAACATATGTTTTGAAAAAGAGGACCATAAATCAAACTGAATAGATTGAATAAGACTATCCCTGAGCATCTAGGAATGAATTGTAGATAATCTTTCATCCCATGGAAGAATTCATTATGAAAAATAGAAGTGATATGACATTTCCTCTCATGAAGTCTATGTTCTATGGATATCTTGGTCATACCATTTCATTTTTTAAAGATTCAAGGAGCTATTTTAATGGGGGATTACTAAGAGTTCATCAAAGTTGAAAAAAACCATATCCTATAACCATCATAAGGAATAATTTTTTTGGATACTATATTCATTGTTCTTATGTTTTCCATAATGATATTTATTACAGGTTGAGGAATGAAATGAACACATTATAGTGATGTAAAATTTAATTTAATGTTTGATAATAATATAATGATTCTCTTTTAAACAATTTTTCTCATGTAGAAGAAGAATTTGAATATGAAGAACCCATGTATACAGAAGAGGGATTTTAAATTCCATCTCTGTCCTACCTTCGACCCAACATCCCATGGAATGAAAAGAGGAAAATTGATAAATCCAATCATGGAGAAGTATCCCTCAATTCATTAATGGACAATAACACTATGATTCTTGATATCGAATGTTAATCCAAAATGATTGGTAATGAAAACCTATTGAAAAATTTAAATAAAAATGAAAAAGGAATTGAGAGGTTCAGTATTGATGTTGCGTTGAAGGTCAAAGTTAGTTGAAGTATTAAACTAACTACTATAGAGATGAAGAAATCAAAATTCATTTAGGTTGATGGTCTGCATCATGATCTTCATTGTGTGTGTAAATTTTTTGACTCATGTCTTATTTTGACATTCAATTAGAATTTATATACATTAAGGAAAATTTTCAGATATTCTCTAATGAAAGGAAGTATAATAGATGACAACTTATATCCAGTTGAAAACAAAGTGAAAATTTGATACCAAATAGTTCATTAGGAAAAACACTAGGGATTAGATATTGGGGAATATAAATTTGAAAGTCACGGCAAATATTTCTAAACGGAAGATAGCCATGGATATCACTAAATTGACGTGAGTCCGAGAAAAGACCCATGATTATTGCATGTGAGGGAAATAGCTCTGTTTTTCCTATCATCCAAAGAAGAAAAGAAAAACTATTCTCCTTGACCTCATCCATATAGATGTATGTGGTATAATAATTACTGACTAACCACATGGAGAAATTTATGTTGTTTTTTCATACATGATCACATTAGAATAAAATGTTTTGTTGTTATACATAGTAAGTGACAAGTTCATGATTGTTTTAAAACCTATCAAGGAATCACTGAGAAATATAGTGGTCAGAACGTTAAAGTCTTACGATTTGACAATGGAGGGTAAAAAATGTTCAATTAATTGAAATTATGTAGAGAGTCATGGTATATAACTTGAGGTGGTTTCTATGATATCTCCACAAAAAAATAATGGAGTTTTTGAGAGAAAAAATCGACATGCAGAAAATGTGGCTAGAACTATACTGCTCGAGAGTCATATTCTTCAACATTAAAAGAAAGAGGTAGAGCAAGATTCAGTCTATACTCAAAATGAAACAAGGCAATATATGGGTGACACAAAGAGACTATCTGATTTGTTTTAGGGAAGGAATCCCTCTTTGAAATATTTTCATTTTTTTAGAAAAAAATGTTTCAATCGAAACATAGAAGAAAATAAAGGGATGTATGGAGAAAATGCAGATGAAATAATATTTCTTCGATACTCGTTGAATAGTAAATCCTACTACTGTTTAAATTAGAACATGGGGAGAATTGTGTAATGTAGTGATGTTACGATCAATGAAGATAAATAAACACTAATTCTTTCAGGAATTCTCAAAAAAATGTGATATGAGTGGAGAAAAATTGTGAACAAGGAAAAAATGCTACTACATCAATAGTGGAAGGTATAAAAAACCCATATGTTTCACATCATGATGATGAAATAGAAGAAGGATGAAATGATAAATCCACAACTAGAACGAATTTAGTCGACCCAAAAAATAGAAATCAAAGAGAAATGATTTCTCAATCCAACATTATTGGGGATCACAATGAACCTACATAGATAAGAAGAATGAGAAATAACAAAAAATATGTATTTCTATCAATTATGGAACCATCCTCATTTTATGTGGATGCAAATGATGAGTGAAGGGTGAGCGAAATGAATGAATAATTAGATCTTATTGACATAAATCAGACTTTGGATCTCTCCAAAAGACCTGTAGGTCACAATGTGATTGGAACGAAGTGGGTTTTCAATAAAAAATTTGACGATCATGGAAATTTGATTAGAAATAAATTGCGCTTGTTCTATAGAGGATATTGAAAAATTGAAGTGTTGATGTTGATGATACATTTGATCTAGTGGTGAGAATATAGTCAATCATAACGTTTATTTCCATGGATATCCAAAGAATATGTAATGTGTGTCAAATGAAGGTCAATATGAAATTCTAAAATGGAGTCTGGGGAGAACCAGTCCACATTGAACAAGGCATGAGGTTATTTCATTGTAATGATGTATAGAAGGTTTTCAAATTAATTAAAGTAAATTATGGCTTGAAACAAGCACCACAAGTGTGGTACTATCAGTTGAACTCATATAGGAAAAGAATGAATTAAAAAAAGGAGGATTGGATCATAATCTATATGTAAAGAATTATCAAACAGATCAGCTCATTTTATTTGTATATGTGTAGGATAATATTTTTGGTGGACGTAGGCATTGAATAGTGGATGAATTTTCCAATCACATGAAATCAGAATTTGAAATGTCCTTGATTGGTTAACTCAAATAATTCTTAGGTTTGCGGGTGATTGTGAAGAAATATTACACATTCATTTCTTATGAAATGTATGCATGAGTGATATTGAAGAAATACAGTATTTATTATTCCAGACAAATCTCAACTCAGATTGATGATGGTACAATGCTCCTGAAGCATGAGGAAGGGAATTATGTGGATTCCACCATGTACAGAAGAATCATTGAAATAAAACTACACCTAATGGAAACACAAGTAGATATTATCTCCACTACTTGCCTTACATCTCTCTCTATGATTTATCCGAAGGAGGAACATATAGTAGAATTGATAAGAATCATGAGATACATTCAAGGGTACATAATTATGGGTTGTAAATTACTGCATGAAGAGATAGTAAACTATCCACATTTTTGATGTGAAATAGGATGGAGATGTAGTGGGAAGAAAGTCCAAAAAAGGTGGAGCATTGTATAATGGGACAGAATGTGAGGTCTAATTGAGAATGAATCAGAATGTAATTCTCTTAGTAATGTTGAAAGTGAATATAATTCTTCTACCATGGTGTGATCTCAGTTACTTTGGATGAAGAAATAACTATCTAACATTGGTGACTAGGGGAAATAACCAATGAAGATTTAATATGATAACAAGAGAACAATTTATCTTATTATGAACAATGTTAACAATTCATGTTTGAAACATATTGTACTAATATATCACTTCATCAAGGAAAAAGTTGATCAAGGAATGATTAAAATGGATCATGTAGGAATAGATGAGAAAGAGGCTAATATCCAGAAAAAAACACTATCTGCGACTGTGTGTAAGAAACATCAGTTGTACCTCGGATTCCATCCACCTCCCATTTCCAAAGGAGTATATAAATTACCCTCTCCCAAGTTCTATTTACTGTTTAATCTGTTTGTGGAATTGATGTAGGATTATAGATGAGATACTATCCTATGGGGAGTATGTTTCTATGCTCAAAAATGTTCAAAAAAAATTTCATTAGGTTTATTTTCAATGGGGGAGACTAGATAAATTTAATGTTCAAGGGAACAATTAATATGAAATGTTTTTTTCATGATAATAGATAGATGGATAATTAGAGAAATTCAAAAATGAATCTATCGGGGTGAAAAGAAAAACATGAGAACTCAATTCATGTATTCTTTCTTGTTTTCTACAACGATCACTACTAACGTAGACATAGAGTGATTGCTGAGTTGTTTTATGTGGTTTTTCTTAAACATAAAGTGATATATTAGTTCTTTAATAAGTTTTCAATTTTTTTATAGTGGTAGGTGCTTTAGTGAATTTATCTTGATATTTCGAAAAAAAACCCAAAGGGGGTTATTACGTAAACCATTTTTTTTGTTTTTTATAATGGAGTCTACTTAGTTTTCTTTTTCAATCTAAACATGGATGACAACAGAGTTTGTAAGTAATGTTGTCTTAAGACTGATGATGAATGAAGTATTCTAGGTGGAATTGATTCATATTTTATTCCAATTTTTGGGGCCTCAAAATTGATAGTTTGGTCCTAGGATTGAATAGTATGATGAATGGAAAATGAAATCAGAAATGGGAGAGAACTATGTGTCCTGATACATGGACCACATACGATGTCCAGGAAATGTTCGTGAACCTCATATATAGCAACATGAATGGTTGGTAGAGCGTTTCATGAAACCGAAATCAGTTCATAGAGAATGTATTCAGAGGAAGGTGTGTGGTACGCGGACGGATGGTGGTTCATGGGATAGTTACAGAATGCGGGATATGATAGGTACATGGTGGAGGTTGTATAAAAAAATGACTTAGTAAATCTTGGATTAGAGGAATTTTGGGATCTATATGTTCCTATATAAGGATCAGTAATCCCCTTTGTTAAGGATCAAGGTTTGAGATTAATATATCGGGTATAAATCTAGTGAATTCTGAACTGGTTCATGGAGGAGAAGATGGTACGTGGTGAGGACCATCCGTGTACGGAAAACAATCCACATAATATATTGATGTTCATGGAGGAATCACTTATAGTAAAAGGTGGAGGAAATCCAGACATAGAGTAGGGAAGTACATGGAGAAACTAAACAGTACACATAGTAGCGCAGTACCCAGAGAAGGGTGGTATGTGGAGAAGTTGAGATGTATGTGGAGTAAGGAAGTATGCAGAGTGGAATTTTTCATGGATTATCTAGACAATACATGAAAATAGATGTGGTATACATAGGATGTGATTTGTGAACCATGCCTTCTACTCATTATGCGAAGGAGGTAAAGTTGTATGAAGAACAATCAAGAGAGCCTGAAAATTGACCCAATAAGTTTGAAAAATTAATTTCCATATCCTATAAATGTTCGACACAAATAATTACCTCTTTGTTAAAAAAAGTGACTTCAATAGATCATCCATTTATAGTTTAAAATTAATGATTTAATACTAAACAATTTAATCAACCTTTATTTCAATAAACCGAGTGAAGATTATTCCATCATATTGAGAAAGAGGGATTCAGTGGTAGTGATCAAAGGAACACAATGTGCTATCCTCAAAACTGAGTAAATTACATGCACTTGGAACGAAGTGATTCTATCAAACTCGTGTAATCCATAACTTGTGAATTTTAGTGGGTTTTTAACAACAGACACAGTACCGGTGTATTCTCTATTGACGTAGCCCTTAGTGGTGAACCATGTAAAATCAACATGTCATTTTTTTGAATGTGATTGGATGATTTCTACACATTCTCCTTAGAAAATTTTAATATGTTTGTACCAACGTCGGAACAAGGTCAGTCCATTTTAATGATGTAGTTGACACCCAGATTCACCCCACCCCTCTCATGGTGTTCCCGAGTCACTGATGCCACATGGGAAAAAATTACATCATATTTTGGGTTCATGGATGAGTGTTCATTTCAAGTCCACATCTTGTAGGGTATTCAGGGAAAATTGAGTACATTCCCATGGGTTCACATGCATGTAGAGGCAATATTTTTTTGGTGGTTTTCAAGAAAAGGGAGTATGTTATCAAATGATACTAATGAAGAAAATCAATGAAGCAATATAAGTGTTGAAAATCAATGATGAAAGCACACACGACTCAAATTAGGATCACATGAGAGGATAACATGTTGTTAATATCCTCAATGGTGACCTAATCTCAAATGAATCATGTGAGGGGCTCTCATGGTAGTTTACACCATTACAAGGAGGATTTATCAAAGGTAGCATCCCTCTCTTCTTCTATACTCTACATTTACATGTCTCTATTTCTTAATATACCTCTCCACTCTTGAGTTCAATTATTTATGGGAATAAAGGATATATATATATATATATATATATATTTGGAGAATACAATCATGATTTTCATGGGGAGGTAACCAAAGACTCCAACTTAAGGTAGTTTGAGGGATTTTCTAGAAATCCATAATGGAGGATTCTGAAAAATGTATTTTTGTTCTTTTTTATGTGAAGTTATATGATGACATTATATATTTGTGTCTGTGTTATTATTTGATTGTGTTTTCATTTGGCCCTCCTATGATGGATTATCATGAACTTGATGCTGGTTTTATGTAGTGGATCTTTTTTGACCGTTTTATGTTTTAAAGGAAATGATGATAGGTGTCCCATCCACTTTTCTACTCATCATGAGATTGTGTGTCTGGAAAATGGTCAGTGGCCTTGCATGAATTCATTAGAGGATTCCTATCATAGTTTTCCATTTCAGGGGATAGTTGTTGGACAATCCTAGAAGGCTTCATGTGGGAAATAAAATAAAAATAAAACGGAATAAGCATCTCATTAGGGTAAAATAAATTATTTCTCAAATGAACCATGAAATCAATAAATCCCCATATTATAATCTAATATTAATCACATTACCCATGTAAATTAATAATATGGATTCATGTGGTTCACATGATCACATTCATTTGATGGAATCTTAGAACTTGTTGACAATCAATGAACTTTATTGGATTATCATTTAATCATGTGATATATTTATATGGAATGACTCAAAAACATGATAATTTCATACCAAATTGTTGTGTGTCACAAAGAATAACTTGTAGTTAAATCATGTAATGTCCTTCCTTGATTATTTTTATAGAACTGATCATTTTTTTTAATCATTTCATGCATGAAAAATGTATTTTCATTCAATCCTTTGGGATGCCATGAATTTCCTTTTATTCATGGTTTGATTTTAATATAGCTATTATAATAATAAATGGGTACAAGTATTTGTGGTGTTGGTCATACTGTTAATATAGCATCATTAACGGGGGAATTATGTGAGTTGAGTTGGAAAATGATGTGATGGATTACTTTAATTGTTGAAAAGGATCCCATAAAATGGATATAATTTTTTTTGTAAATTTTAAGTGAATAACAATTCCACATCCATGTCCCATCTTAAATATACTTTTCACTAGTTTAGAGTGTTCTTAACAATATTCCACATGTCAAATGTTTATCAAATTAGTATTGGGGATCATCAAACATCACACATGGACCCACATTATCACCGAACATTCCACTCAATATCATGTCCATCTACAGAATCCATATATGAAATCATAGTTCGTCCAAGGATACCCATGATCACCTAGACACCATGCCACATTAATTTTTGGTTATACTGGTTCTCAATCATGTTTATGATGACTCTCACAATTTTCATGGATGATATGTATAGATGGATAACTAAGATATATGATCTTATTGATAATTTAATACTAAATAAAACATATAATAACTATCTAAAAAAATGAGAAAGGTAAGGGGAAAAAATATGTTTCCGTATAACAGAATACCCAAGAATAGGATTTCATCTCCATGGATTTTGTTTCCAAGTCCCTCATGTAAAATTTGAATTATATTTTCACATGATTTACATATCTCCAATCTCAAATTAAAGAGTTCTTGGTTCCGATATATGGGTGACAAAATCCCCCCATTAGAATTTAATTCATTCAAAATGAAAATAACTTATTCTAATATAATCATAAGATCAGTTTTACTTGTATTTTAATATATGATGGGATTGGTTTTTGAGAAATATGAGTGCAATTGTTATTAGTGTGATGACATCAGGATTTCATGTTTTATTAGTAGGAGGCTCATGTCCTTGATTGATCATCTGAATCAATGAAAAGGATTATACTTGGATGTGGGAATGGATACCCAGAAATTATATTATTGTTTATAAATTATAGGATAGAAAAGGGATTGGGTGGAACATAACATGTGTTTTTTTCAAAAATAATGAACATGGATGCTTCTATGTATCCCAAAAACTAAAAATCATGTTTTATATAGTTCTAAGGATAAATCCTATATAGATCAAACTCATTCATATGGGGATATAGGTTTGTGGAAGATTAAATATATGATGAAATTTCATATCTAGATCTATATCGTACAGAGTGAATGGTATGTCGAAAGTTTGTGTTGAAATAATGTGTAGGGAACCATGTTTGGTGGAGATCATACAATGACTTGGATCTAATGCCACATCTCAGGCCACAAATTTTAATCTACACTATTATGATTAATGTATTATAGGAGAGAAAATTTATCATATTATTTAAATACATGGTAGGACTTTGTACCCTTGGTTGTGACACAATAAATATAGATTCAGTTTAATTTTTTCATTTGATATTGGTCCTTATGATTTATGATATATTTTTTCATGGGAAATTTAATGGTCATCCTGAAGATTTTATATTTTTTATTGAAACATATCTCTTTCTTAATCCAATGATAGAGAAGTTTAGAAGGAATGGACTTTTATTTCAATTAGGACACAGTTTATGGGTTTTCATCATGAATTCAATTTTATTTATTATCGACTTTAGAAATTAATAATTTTTTTTAATCAAAAAATCTTAATGTATAGAGATTACAGATAGTCCCCCTTTTTGTTTTCTTTCTAGAGAGTATTGGGTATATTTAAATTATAAATTTTATGGTCATAAAATTTATAACAATGCTATAGTTTAGCATATTATAGATATGACCTATTGTATAAACCATGAGGGTTATTTTAAATATAATTTTTTATCTTAGGCCATATATCACGTGGTTTATTGTCACGTGATGAAGGACATCAAAATGGTTGTGGATGAAATATTACATTCATACATTGAAAATGGGTACAATACATGTTGACATAACATTGTGGATTCTAGATTCACATGAATAGTCTTGTTAAGGGGATTTCAATTCATAATTTTGGAATATCTATGTCGACTAAATATAGAGGATAATGGGTACTTGATGGCTATTTGTAATGGTGGAAATTGATATGACATGTAGCCATTGAATAAAATCCAGGATTTAAGGGGGACCTTTCCACCCAAACTAAATATCTTTTAGTTGTAAGGTCATTAGAATTGTGTTATTCACAATCAATTCCTTATGGGTTCCTTTCATATCATCTAAATCGTGTATCCAATACAGTAATGTTGATAACCAAGAAAAATAAATCTATTATACGTGATTCTAGGATAAGCGTATCGACTCATGGAACTTGTTTCTGTCATATCATACATAAATGACATGAGGGATGTTTATAGAAAATGTATTAACCATGAATGGTTCAAAAAACCTAAAAGAAATATATCATTGTGTTGAAAATATTATCATGAAGATGGTATTTGATAAATCATCAATCTAATTTTTTTTACTAGGGTGTCCAAAAATAATAGATAATATTTTACTAGGGCCAATAGATAGACCCTAGAAGGTTTGTTCCTTTTTTTAATTTATTCCATAATTTATTGCTAAACTCTATTGATATAGATCTTAGAAAGTGGAGACCTTAAATTTTTTTAGAAAAACATTTTCATTTTTTCACCCTCATTATGTTTTATTTAACATTTACTAGAATCTAATCATCATACAGTTTAGACCATTTATGGGAAATATTTAAGGTCATATAGCTTTGACCAAAGTGCATATGGTTTCAGTTCATCATGAATGTGGACCTAGTATTAAGGGAGTTCTATACAACATCATAGTTAAGAATCCCAAAGACAAGAGGGATCCAAAATACCTCTGGTAAGGTGATGAGAGTTCTATTAGTCATGGAGGATGGCTATTGGGCCACGATTAATGGTATTGGACAGTCCTTCCAAATATGATATTGAATCACTATATTTTATCAAGATCCACTATGGTGATGTTATAGCCAACAAGGATCATAAAGACCAATATACCGAGCCAAAATGTCATTGGATTATTGGTATAATGCCCATATGATGATCCATCGCATAAATGGTTAAACCGAGGGATATTTTCTACTTTATAGGGCCCATATTACTTTTTAGTCATCATGAGGTGTTCTTGAAATAAAATATGATTTATGGATTGATGTTCTTGAATGAAAATTGATGAACCATGATCTTTGTTATACCATGGTCAAGTTAATGTGGTCCTTTAATAAATAATGGTGAAGGAAAAATGGATACATAATTTGAACTGATGTAGTGGAGATTATTATATCATGAATTTTAATGTCATATGTGGAGGATGTATTCCTTGTTGTTTTACATCATGCAGTAACTATATAGTAAAAAATGAAATTTTTTACAAGAAACAATTAATGAATCTATAACCTATTCAGGGGAATTTAGTTATGGGATTAATTTTTTATCCTTTAATAGGTTTATTTTTATGTAATCCTGTACTAAATAATATCTTTCACTAATTCAACTTATTTAAAAGAATATTATATGAATATCTCATTCCTATATAGGGGAAGAGAGACTATATGACTCATCCATCCTTATGCAGTTTAATGTCAATCAAGGTATACCATACATTAAAGAATATTTAATTTATGTGGTTCTGATTCTTCAGTTTCCCTATTTATTTTGTAAAGGTATGGATCATACCATATACTTATTTCTCATATGGATCCCCATAGGTATTAATATCATATGTGTGAAGGGACAACATCTTCGACATCTCCCTAGGGAATTTTGGTCATATGTAAATTATAATGAATAAAATGGATAGTATGAATCTGAGTTATCTTTTGAGTGATTGAGTTGATTTAATGCTTCTCCTAATCATCCTCACTGAGATAGGGAATGTATTCACTTTTAAAATATATGGATATGAACCCAAATCTATTGAATGTAGCTACAAGTTCCACCTCCTCTTCAATGGCCTATCATGAAAAATGGGGATGGTGGTGCTTCATCCTCTAGGGGATTTTCAAGCATAATTCAATTCCATAATTGAGAAGTTGATATAATAATATTGTACCCATATTTTCACTTATTTGAACTGTACGTGTTGATTTGGTGATAATATATGTTGGGGCCTTAGGGAATAGGATTCCATGGAGGATGATGAATATGATTTATGTTCTAGCTGGTTGTTCATAGATGCTTGACGTTTTCTGTAGTAATTTTCGATTTGACGAGTGACCTCAAAATATATTACCACATATTAGGATTCCACATGGATTGTGAGTAGTTTTAGTAGTCCTAGATTCAAAAAAGAGACCATATTATATAAATATCGTATATAAGAGTACATTTTCAATCAATGTTTCTCACAGATAAATGATATAGAGGCAATCCATTTTTTTAAAAAAGTGTTGAATGTTTAAAAGATTCACATCGGGTTTACCATTTTTTCATCATTGTACAGATAATGAAAAATGATAGGATAATAACTATAGAGTAAATATTATATACTTGTAAAATGGTTCAAATAGATAAAATATTTATCACTGAGTTCACTATTTTTATTTACTATCAAACATTGTCAGTTTCTACGGATTCACGATTTTGGGTGGATGAGTGTAGTTTCAAAATCATCTGCATATTATTTATCATTTTTTTTGACTCTAACAGAAACTCCCAACGGTTACCACATTGATAATGACAAACAATCCAACATTCAAATTGTAGGAAATCATTTTGGGTTTCAAACACAATGACTTATATGAACAAAATTTTTTTATCAGTATTGTTGGTTGAGCACTTCACAATGTATTATTGGAGAATTATTAGCTACAATGGGAATGTCATATATATTTAAGATGTGTTTATGAATCCTTATGAATCCCAAGTATGGGATTGGTTACCCATGTTCCAGTGACTAATCAATACCATATGTTTATGGGCCTGAACATGTGTTCCACAAGTTCTCCATTATTCTCTCAATAAATTTTTATTCTCAAATATATATCTATGTTCTATATCTATAGAGTTAATATCAATTAAAGGATGTGAACGGTTTCATGGATACAATATTTAACCTCTATGATTTTTCCAACTCATCCTATGATTATAAGAATAAAAACCCATGTAGTTCATTTTACATTGATTGTGGTCATATGACCAGACTATACCTTACCATTTAACGTCATGTTGTAAGGACATAAATATAAGGATTTGGTCTTGAGGTGGAATCCAACATATCATTTTATGGTAGGAATCATAGTCCATATAGTTTGGTTAAGTGTGTAATCATCAAAAATAATGTGAAAAAGAGGCCTTATGAGGGACTTATACATGTAAGTTTTCCCTAAATTTATTAATTGAGTGTATATTACATTTAGTAGAGATGACTTGTAATCATTATTAAATACCATTGAAGGACTCACACAAGAAAAATACATGTCTTAATATTGATACAATAATTTCTATCCTCTAATCCCGCCTGAGTCATGCTCGATGTGAGAAAGAAGAAATAGAATATGATTGGACATATCGCTTGAGAGAGGCTTTATACGGGCCTTGCACATTAAGGTTACCCATAAAGAGGTATAATTACCAATATTATAGAGAATATTATTTTGATATTGGTATTTTGGATGTAATAATATGTGTTTTTTAGTTCTTATGAGTTACTATGTTTTGGATATGGAGGGACTTACTACATTTTGGATACCCACTATATCTACAAACATAGGAAGGCATCCCACGTATCTAGCGTATGATAGGAATTAGAGTCCTCATAGTTCTGCTGACCCCCAACCTATTGATTGTTTTTGATATATGGTTACACTTGGAGGATTTTTTTATTACCATTGTTTAGGAAATTTTGGAGGTATACATAGATGAATTTCAATGTTACATATTCATTATATGTCCTCTGATGGATAAATATAGTTGATAACTATAAAATTTATACCGAATATGTTTATAATGACATAAATACCATTCTGATAACTTTACATGAGTAGGGTTGAAATAATTTCTAAACCTACACAATTAAGGGTGCTCCCCTTCTATAATGGTGTACTCACATAAAGCTTCATGGACAGTGATTTACATGTTGTATATCCAGGCATGTCAACTAGAAAACATTGACTTGTCCTTGGGTGAATTCCTAACATGACCTTGATATCTCCATACCATGTCAAGGGTGTCCTACTAACATGTCATGGGTTTCCACTTGACATGTCTTGGGTGTGTTCATGATATGTCATTTGTTTCTTCCTGACATGACCTATGTGTCTACTTGATATGTCTACGAGTGTTGCGTCATCAAATCATACATGTCAATGTTTGTTCACATGATAAAAGCATGAATATCTAAGGCCATATACATGATCAAGGAATTCATGTCCAGATTCATTAAAAAGATCAATGTTGAAAAGTCTAGAGTGATTCACAAAATCAGTGAATACTTTTCTATGTCCATTCACGTACTCATCGTCACCATGTAGATTGTTATTTTCAATATTGAAGTAAATATTTGTAGGTCCATTAGCATGATCAATGAAGATATGAAAAATACCTTCCCCTTGATAAATTTAAATATTTACATGGATTTTCAATGATTATTTAATATTAATCCATTGTACATCATGTGATAAAATAAAACATGACTAGGGTATTTCACATGATCAAATGTGACATGTCCTTGAACTATCACGTAATCAAGACTAATATGTCTGTGGTAGCATGATAGAATCTCAAGAAAAGTAGTAATTCATATATCATGTTCCATTTAATAGAGTCTTGTGATGGGTTATCATGTACATATCGAAGATCCTGCACAATATAATGAATGCACTCCTAAAGGTTGAAGTTTCATGTTCAATTGGATCATGCCTTGGCTGCATGTGGAAAATATTTCAAGCCATGTGTGGTGCACAACTGAGGGTTCATGTCAAGGACAATCCTCCAAGGTTGTTCATTGAAATTGGATGTGTATATACCATATTTCACATACATTTATAATAACATTTTTTATGTTTGTCTGGTGAATATGTTACATTTGATTATATTTTACTAAGGAAGTATTGTGATATAGTTTTCAAGGGTTTTCATATCCAATCCACATGCACTAACTACTATATATAAGCACACATAAGAGAATCACATGTTATTCATTCCATCATCGGATTACATAAACTCAAATATATCATTTATGAGATTATCATGTAGGGGACTCTTGATTACCATGGGTATTTCTCCAAAGGAAATGACATTCACTTTTCCTCTGATCCACTCTAACATGTCACTTTTCTCCCTTTAACAATCCTATCACTTGTGATAAATTTTTATGTCGATATAGAGTTTATACAGGCACTGTTTGCATGAAAATGGTTCCCTTTTATTTTATGCAGGTTCCACATGCACCGAATTGAGGAGGGGGTGTCCTTTTCCTGAAAAAATGACAGAGGGTTCACATGAAGGGATGTTACATTACATTTATTCTTATGAAATGTAGTGGGATGTAGGTATATATTCACAAAATATTAATTATTTGAACATGTTATCCTTTGATACTATTATGATGACTTCTCATTAATGTGTTATTGGTATCACTTAGATGATCTATTCTTTGACCATTTCATGTATGTATGGAAAATTTTTCTTGAATGTGTTCGGGTTTTTTAATCATCATTTGAAAGAGTGTCTGGAAATTTTTTTCCGTATTCTAATGATTGATTTATAAGACTCAAATGATCATGTTTTATGTAAGTATATTGCTTTTAGATAACACATCAATAATTTATGTGAGAAAATAAAATAAAATGAAAAGGTTAAAAGCCTCTAATAATGGAAACAATCATTATTTTTCCTGTGACCCATGACATCAATAAATCATTTTATAATAATATAATTTGAATGGAATGACCGTAATGAATTATTGTGACGTATTCATGTGGTTCAAATATTATCAATAATGATATGATGTCTTGTAAGTCATTAATTATCTAGGATCACTATTTGATCATCATTTATTCATTTGATAGATTCACATGAAGTGCATGACTAGCTTGGTGATTTTCCACAAAACATTCATGGGGCCCATTGAACTTATATGGGTGGAAACACTAGACTGACTTCAATGATCATTTTTATGAAATTTATCATTTCTTTAATGAAAATAATACCTGAAAAATGATGTTTTATTCATTGTCTTGGGGTGTTTGGAATGTAATTGTCCTATTAGATCGATTTCCAAATGGCTGATATGATAAACACTGGGGCCAAGGATGATTGGCCAGGATCACATTGTCGACAAATGAAAATGGGGAGTGTTTAAGGAGATTAGGGGATGGAGACGACATGATGGATTTATTGGATAATGGTGACTAATCTTATCGGATGGCTAGAATTTTATAAGTATATTTCAACAAATGAAAATGTCTAGGCCCAACCCTATACTACATTAATTTTATATTGGATTAGAGATTGATTAAAAATAATCATAATTCCATTCATCAATTGAGACAAAATATGGGATCATTGCTCGGAACATAGGTAGAAACAACCACACTAATTTCACCATTCCATGACATGTACTGCTTAAGTACCACTTTGATGCATCATACACACTAATAGTGAAAGCTAAACTCGGCCATACACCCTTCTACATAGATAGATTATCGTGTTGTAACCTATGCATTGTTGAGGTGACTCTCAAATGATCACTAGTTGATCCATTAAGAAGAATATATTTTCAATTTAATTTTTTTTAAATGGGAATAAACAAAAATAAATACAATAATTTTATAATTCAAATGAGTAAGATATGATCATAATATATATGCCTTTTATAAAAAAATCAAGCCTAATAAATCATATTCAAGGATTAAATTTCCTAGGCTCTCATGAAAATTATGAATTCTACATTCATGGTCCTCTCATATCTCAAATAATTGACAAAAAAATATTTTTCTGCACAATTATGGTGGTTAATATTTATTCCCATGGAGACGGTTGTATGTATGCCAATGTAACATTTCCATTTTTTCCATGATCATGATTTAATTAAGGTAATTGTTATTTTATCATTATAGAATTATAACAATATAAAAAATATCATTTTATTTCTTTATATAAACATATGTATGCCATCTCTATGATGTGTTAATAAGAAAATTAATCACATCTCCTTCTGATGACCTAGTCTAATATACACTCGAACGTTGTTACCATTTCTCAGTGGATGGTATGATAAAAAATTATATGGTATATTAATTTTATTGAATAATTATTGTACTAGAAAATGGTATATTTTTTATAAGGTATTTTTTATCGGATCCCATCACAAATTCGCTGCTGTAGAAATGGGCATCGAAAGTATAGTTTTTTTTTCTGATTACCAGTCCCCAAAAAACAAGTTTTGATTGGATGCAGATCCGTTGAAAATATCTTTATCATTGTTTTAAAAATAACTTCTTACATTGGCCCATCACAAAAAATTCTTATTGAGTTTTTCAAACCATTTTTGTGATGGGCCTTCACCAATACTATTTGAGACGTGACCCATAAAAAAGTGTAAAATAATAAAATAATAAAATTAAATAAAATAATAATAATAATAATAATAATAATTATTTTATTATTAGTGAAATAAAATAAATTATAATGTAATATAAAAAAATATTCATATAATAATAATAAAAATAATGTTATTAATATTAAAGAAATAATAATATTAATATTACTAACATATTAAATAATTACAAACTAATGATAACCTCAATATTCACGAAAAAATAAAAACAAATATAAAATTAAAATTATTTAAAAAATTAAAATCATAAAAAATTAAAAAGTTAAAAAATTAATACAAAACTAAATAAAAAATAAAAATGTAATATTCCCAAAAATATATAAAATTCACTATATAGAAATTTAGAAATATAATATTACAAAAAAAATTACATTCAAATGTTTTATCATAAAACAATAGATCACTAAGGGGGAGTGTCCTCAGTTAGAGCTCTAGGAGATGGATGAGATAGAGAAGATGGTGGAGGGAATTTAATCCCTAAACCATAAGTCAACTATTGTATGTACTCTAACTAATATTGCTCCTAATACAGCCACCATCAATGCATCTCCTCTTACATCTCATGTTTCCACTGCTATCATATGAACTCTTTCTGTTACTACTTCTGCCATTGAAGCATTTACTGCTACTCCCTATGCATTCTCTCTATAAGCTCACTCTGATCTCGCAACTACTCCTGATATTGTGTAGGAGATGATGATAAATCTCCATGAACTCCTCTAGAAATAGATTACAATATAACAATAATGACATAAAAATCCACATGCATCAATCGAGAGTCGATACCAATAACTCATCCATTATCAAAGGCATAATGGGTCGCATATAGCCATGTTCTCCCATGAAATCAGTGGGCACTGATTTGAGTTTCGGTCTTGTCCGGACACCCAGTCTATGTATGAGACGTGACAACGTCATATGACTTCTTAAATTTCCCATTATTATTTATATATTTAATATATTATTTGTCGTAAAAATTTTAAACTCAAATGGAAAACATACTAACCAGAATATGATGTTGTTGTGTCACTAAGATATCTCATGTGGTCGAATAACTATAAATCATCCAATAAATGTTAGACTCAGAAATATCGATATTTTTTAATTCCTATATTAATAAATAATAAAACATTTTCATTTAACATTATATAAAATATTTAAAAATAAGTACATACCAAATGCTTTATATGCATATAGAATGTATGACTACGGGTACGATGTGTCACCTCATGTCAGCCCTGATTTTGTTGGCTTATCAATTATCAACTCTAAAGTCAACCACCCAACTAGTATGAAAATAATAAATCCTTAACCTGATATGAAATGTAATCAAGTCCATTGGAAAGACAAGACTCATCAAACTCTATCACTCAAGCTTTATCCATTTCCTTCTCACTAAAATTCTGAAAAAAAACTAACTACAAAGATAACGTATAGTACACTTCCATACCTTTCAGATAACGTCTCACATACTATAATCAATGGGATACAAAAAAATGTAAAAATAATTTATAATATAAATTTATTAATTAAATTAATTTTAAAATTAATATTATTTATTTACGTACAAACCAATGATTGTACATATAGTGCTACACATCAATATGAATCTTATATAATGAAACCCATGCTTTAAAAAAATAATTACGCGATATAGTGCTCCCCTGTCTAGTAGGAATATGAGTAATGCAGTGAAAAAATAAAAAATATTAATACAATTAGTATATAAATAAATTAATGAAAATTAACTAAAATACATCGTTAAACATACCTCTGCACGTGTGGATCGAAGCCAACATGTGGATGTCATTTGGGGATAGGGTTAGGAATAATCAATAGGGCAAGACCACACCCCCTCTAAGTCCCCCTAAACTACTAGTAGTCAAAGGGTCATATGATACAACATCTTTCTCATCCAAAGGTAGATCATCTTCCTACAATATTTGATATAGATATTCATCCATCTAAAACCTAAAATGAATTTTGGGAACAAACTATTGAAAACAACTATTATACATAGATATTTATTATATTTGATTCTAACCATCATTTAACTAATTCAATGTTCATCTTTATCCTCATATTAATATATTACAATGGCAATGTCTTCATATTCCACCTCAACATAATCAATTTTCTTTATGAGTTTTATTTTCACTGTCTCTTATAGTTTCAAATTTATTTGTAACATCATTAACATCATCGTCAGCATCGATCTTTAACTATGGGTTTTCATCATCTATACTCTTGTCTCTTTGTGAAAAAGATATATTTGGAGGATTCTCTTGAAAAATTTCAATTCCGTTCACTTCTGCAAAACCAAAATCACTTTGATAAAACTGATTTTCTTGATATTTAATTTTTATCATTCTCCACCAATTACTCAACTCTCTTGATGTCACACAGTATTTTGAATAATAATTTTGTTGTGCCTGATCAGCCCAAAAAATGGATGATTTTCTGCAAGAAAATTTTTATACTTAATATCAATTATTCGATGGGTCAGATGACGCACAAGCCTCTATCATTATCCATCCAATGATATTTAATCATTGTTATGTAATGTTGTTCTATATAATAGAGTTCAATAATTATGGATATTTATTACTAATTAGTATAATCTGTTACAAATTAGTAAAATATCTTAATAATTTTATGAATTTTTTTCTAATGATTACAATATAGTACAAATTATAAATATTCATTATAATTGAATACTAATTATTAAAATTTAGAAATAATTATTAGAATTTATTACTAATTATTGGAATTTATTACTAATTATTACAAATTATAATTATTTATTACTGATTATTAGTAATTATTAGATTTTATTACTAATTATTACTAAATAATCCTAATTATTAGTAATTATACAATTTAGTACTTATTATTAAAATTTATAAAAAAATTTATTATAATTTATTAATAATTATTACAATTTATTAATAATTATTTATTAATAATTATAACAATTTATTACTAATTATATGAAATTATTAATAATTATTAAAACTTAGTACCAATTATTAAAATTTATTACTAATTATTAGAATTTATTAATAATTATTACACATCGTTACAAATTATTACATTTTATTAATAATTATTAGAAATTATTACTAATTATTACAAAATGATTTAATTAATTACTAATCCTTTCAATTTTTACTAATAATTTCAAATTTTTTCTAATTTTATGAATTTAATACTAATTAATACAATTTTCAACTAATTATTAGAATTTATCACTTACTATTATAATTTATTACTAATTATTAGAAATTATTACTAACTATTTGAATTAATTACTATTTATTAGAGTCTATTAATAATTATTACAACTTATTACTAATTATTAAAATTTATAACTAATTATTAGAATTTATTAGTAATACTTAAAATTTATTACAAACTATTGGAATTTATTAAAAATTATTATAATTTATTTATGATTATTAGCATTTATTACTAATTTTTATTTATTATTACTAATTATTAAAATTTAATACTAATTATTAGAAATTATTACTAATTATTAAAATTTATTACTAATTAATAGAATTTTTAACTATTTATTACATTTTATTACTAATTATTTTATTTTATTACGAATAATTGAATTTATTAATAATTCTTATATTTTATGTCTAATTATTGTAATTTATTTATAATTATTATAATTTATTTCTAATTATTAGAATTTAAAACTAATTATTACTAATTGTTGCAATTTAATAATAATGTTTATAATTTATTACAATTTTTAACAGTTTTTTACTAATTATAAGAATTTATTTTTAATTATTATAATTAATTAATAATTATTAAAATGAGTAACTAATTATTTTTAGTTTTTGCAATTTGTTACTTATTATTACAATTTTTTAAAATTATTAACTTTTGTTACTAATTATGAAAATTAATTACTATTTATTAGAATTTATTACTAATTTTGAAATTTGTTACTAATTTTTCAAATTTATAACTAATGTTTACAATTTATTACAAATTATTATAATTTATTACTAATTATTACAATTTAATTCTTGTTTTTATAGTTTATTACTAATTATTATAATTTATCACTAATTATTTCAATTAATAACTAATTAATACAGTTTATTTGCAATTATTAAAATTTATTACCAATCATTACAATTTATTACCAATTATTATAATATATCAACAATTATTAAAATATATTACCCAATATTGCAATTTTTTACTGATTATTACAATTTAGTAAACATTATTACAATTTATTTAAAATTATTACAATTATTACTAATTGTTACTATTTATTGGTAATTATTACTAATTATTTCAATATAATACAAATTATTACAATTTATTAAAAATTCTAACAATTTATTACTAATTAATAGAATTTATTAAAAATTATTAGAATTTATTACAAATTATTACTAAATGTTGTAAATTATAACTAATTATTAAAATCTACTACGAATTATTATAATTTGTTACTAATTAGTATAATTTAATACTTAATATTACAATTTATACCTAATTATTCCGATTTGTTTCTAATTGTTATAATTTAATACTAATTATTACAATTTATACTTATTATTACTGTAACATCCCAAGTAAGTAATGAATAATATATATTTTTTATCTATGTCTATTAATGATTAAGATAGTGTTATAGGGGCTTAAAATGAAAATAAATACAATCTTATGCATGGAATACACTAATATTCTTAAAAGATTGTTTTAGTGTCTTGTGATGGAAAACCATTTTTGAATCTATATTTTGACAATTTTATAAACTATGTTTGTCAAAATAAACTTATCCTTTATGATTGGGACATCAAAATTTACCTTGTGTGAATTTTTGGTATTTTTCTGACAATGTACATTTTTTAATGAATAGTGAAAAATACTGCATTTTACATCGAAACTGCTTTTTAATCTAATTTATTTATATGATTAGATTATGTTTTGAATTGGTTTTTAAGTGAAATTAGAATATATTTTTACCATTTTATCCAATGGTGGTCATTGTAATCAATTTAACTTTGAAATTAGACTTAAACTCACTACTGGAATTTGGGTTTTTCCCCACACTTACATACCAACGGTTCTATGAAACCGTTGGGGTAGGATAGGCTTTACCAACGGTTATAGTAAACCGTTGGTATTGAGGTGAATAGTGGAGGCTTTTCCCAACGGTTCATTAGAACCGTTGGGAAAGCTTTGTTTTTGGGAGTTTTTCCCAACGGTTCTAAGGAACCGTTGGGATAGATGGGTTTGGGGGAGTTTATCCCAACGGTTCTATAGAACCGTTGGAAAAAACATACATATGCCAAAGGTTTTTTAAAACCGTTGGCAAAAGTTTTCCCCAAAAAACCCAGCCGCCCGTTCTCTCCCCCATTCGCGTTACAGAGCCCTAACGGGAGCAGCAGCAGCCGATTTTGGAGATACTGCCGGCCGGATTCCAGCTCTTCTTCAGGTTCTTCTTCTTCTTTATCTCAAAAGGTATTCAAATGTTTGGATCTCAATGAGTAAAACCTCCATCTAGTTGAGTGTTATCCCTAACTAGTGTGGCATCCGGCTTGTGGGGTGTTGAGAGAACTTTCAAAGTTGTTTTTTTGTGCCTTGGATTGTCATATATAGTTTTATAATTTCTATGGATTGTATAAGAATTATGTGGAGTTTTAAATAATCCTATTTTTTACATTTCTGATCATGAATTTATGTATGTAATCTTACAAATATGTGATTCCTCTAGATCCTTGGATTTTATTATTGGGAATGTATTTTATGGATCAGGAAATAAATTATGTCTTAGTCCTTCATATTTATACATTGATCAACTTGAAAATAAATTTACAAAAATAAAAAATAATTATCATTCTCAAACTCAGATCACTTTGGTTCTAACATCCTACCAATTTGATTTTTTAACAATTCAAAGTGAAATTCACACCACCAAAAGGTATTCAAATGTTTGGATAGTATTTAATCTTATTTTTATTTTTCCCTTCAGTTTAGACGATTTTGGAGCTACTGCCGGCGCCTAAGGGTGAGTTTTCTTGAAAATTCCTTTTTTGATTTTACCCCTTGAACATGGGATGTCATTTGTGAAAGGTTATATAAATCGAATTGATTGTTCGATTTCTGAATTGAATTGTAAATTAAATTAATTAAGGGTATTTTATGGTTTGCATTCCCCTTTAACACATGAATGCCAATTATTTTTTAACACATGTTTTAATTTTATTGCCTTGCCAATGTGAGTAAAGTAGAGACTATGCTATGAATCTATGAAATTGGATTGAATTTATCTTATATTTTATGCTACCATGTTAGATATATTATAACTAATGCATGTGATATCTTTATAGTCTTGTTAGGAGTGTTATATTAAAAATTCCCATGTGAGTGCTTGAATATTCATTGACTTTCTAGCCATTATGAGTTATGTTGAGACCATGATATGGAATTGATTGATTAAGCAAGAGAATCTCATTATCTTGTCATTACAACATGAGTAAATGAAGCTTCATTGTTTTCAGGTTATTATTTGATTGAGTCGCCATTTTGAGGTGAGTTGTATTAAATACCTTTGTTTTTGACCTTGGTATGTTTAATGAATTGTTTAAATGAAATGAAATTCATTAAATGATTAATAGTAAATAGTGATACATGGATTCTATTAGGATGTCAGGTATATAATCTTGTTTCTATTAACTTATATGCTTTATGTGATAAATGGATTCACAGTGGAATTCCACGGATAGACTCATTTCTTTGAATATTGATTAAGCCATTGGTGATACATGGATCCAAGGGAGGGATTCCATAGATAGACTTATTGAATGTAGAATTATATTCCAATTGATACATGGATTCTTATGATAATTCCATAGATAGACTTATTGAATGTAGAATTATATTCCAATGATATGCGTCTTGTGTGGTGGTGGTGTGGTTTATGTGTTTTATGGTAGTAGTGAAGTGTGTGATTATGTAGTTAATGTGAACCCATAGGTTGAGTATTTTGTGCTATCTATATATCATGTATTTTTATGTTATTTCTACACATTCCCAACCAGAGTTGGATAAACTTACCAACGATCAGAGGTTTTGAGTTATGGGTATTTTTTCTAATATCTAGGATGGTGGTTATATGTTTGGATAGCTACCATGTCTTCCCTACTCTTCCTTCAAAAGTGATTGACCATGTGTTTTTAGGCAAGATGCGATGTGATTGTCCATGTGTCTTCAGGTGAGATGTATTATGATTTCCCTAGTGTTTTTCGATGAGGTGTGATGTGATAAGGCTATAATAAGATGTGGCATGTGGTTGGGGTCATGTAGGGTAGGAGGATGGCACAAGGTTGATGTTATTCATGTTCATGATACCCTACTAATATGGTTATGGGATGAGTCATGCTGTTATGTGATATAACACATTAAGTTCTTGTTGGTTTTACATTTTTTCAATAACACATTTGTATGTTTTTTTGACATGTGTAGTTGATACCTTGATTATTTTCTTCCTTTATCGTTTACTTAAATGTATATTCTATTATAGTTAATGCCTATTGAATTGTTTATGACAAAATGACTTATATAAATTCTTTTTACAGAATGGACAGAAGTTGGATGTATGAAACCGATCGAATCTCAGATGATTTTCAAAACAATTTGGAGAGCTTTATAGATTTTGCATTTCACAATGCTTCAGATATTGGTCGCATACACTGCCCATGTTCCAATTGTGTTGGTAGACCTTGGTTGAGCCGTGAAGAAGTCAGCTACCACATAACCAAAAATGGGTTTCAAGCAAACTACTTTCTGTGGTATCACAATGGGGAGAAAACGAAATCTCAAATTGGTGATGATCGAAATGAAAAGACTGGAATGGAGAATTTGTTAGATGATCGGTTTCCGTTTATTCGTCATCATGAAAAAGAAAGGATTTCGACTCAAGAAGACTTCGATATGAGGACAACTGATGCATCTAGTGAAAATGATGATATTGATAGGGTGAAAAAATTGAATGATGCTGCCACGACTCCAGTATATCGGCAATGCGATAAAATGAAAAAGCTGTAATTTTTAATCCGATTATTTCATGGGAAAACTATGTATGGGATTTCTAATACAGCAATCGATTACATTCTTACCCTCTTGAAGGATTTACTTCCAGATGATGCAGATATTCCCTCAAACCACTATATGGCATGGAAGTTAGTTGAGGAACTTGGATTTTCAAGAAACAAAATTCATGCTTGCCCAAAAGATTGCAGTTTATTCTGGGAGGAAACCACTGAACGAAATGATTGTATAAAATGTGGCACATCCCGCTGGAAGTCAAAATCTGATGGAACACCATCCCGCGTTCCATAGAAAGTAATGTGGCACTTTCCATTGATCCCCAGACTCCAGAATCTTTTTATGTCTGATGAAATATCAATAAAAATGAGATGGCATGATACCGAGAGAAAGAAGACTGATGATGAGTTGGTTCATCCTGCAGATGGATTTGCATGGAAGAGATTTGATGCTCGACATCCTGATTTTGCAGCTGACGTGCGTAATGTGAGGCTGGGTCTTTCATGCGACGGTTTTAATCCGTTTGGGCAGATGCTTACTTCGCACAGCACATGGCCAGTTTTTATACACATTTATAATCTTCCCCCATGGTTGTGTATGAAAAAACCTTTCACTTTCATGAGTATACTCATATCTGGTCCTCCTGATCCTGGCATTGATATTGATGTATACATGCAACCTTTAATAAAAGAGTTGAAGCTTCTTTGGGATGTGGGTGTGCGCACATACGATGCATGTTCGAAAGACATATTTCAGATGCGCGCTGCGCTTATGTGGACAATCAATGATTTTCCGGCTTATGCAATGATGTCTGGATGGAGCACGAAGGGGAAACTATCATGTCCAGTTTGTATGAAGAATACACGATCCAGAAGACTGAAACATCGTTGTAGTTTCAGTTTTATGGGACATCGACGATTTTTGCCAAAGGATCATCCATATAGAATGAATCGTCGAAGATTTGATAATACTATAGAGACCGATGATCCACCTCAGCGTATGTCTGGAACTGATGTGCTTAATGAATTGAAAGATTTCAGTTTTTCGTTCGGGAAGGGTCAAATGAAATCTGGAAAGAGAAAGAATGTTTCCACAGAAACCTGTTACAATTGGAGGAAGAGGAGTATCTTTTTTGATTTGCCTTATTGGTCAACCAATTTGCTACGTCATTGCTTAGACGTAATTCATATTGAAAAGAATATATGTGAAATGTTGCTTTCAGTTCTTCTAAATGTCAAGGGGAAGACAAAAGATGATTTACGATCTCGACGTGACTTGGTGGATTGGGGCATCAGACCAGAATTTCATCCTGTGCGTATCAGTGAAAATAAATGGCAACTTCCATGTGCTTCTTATGTGATGACACCTACTGAAAAAAAAAACAATTTTTGGAAGTATTAGAGACTATTAGAGTTCCTGATGGCTATTCAAGCAACATATCTAAACGGGTCAACAGAAGAGAGTTGAAGCTAAAATCTTTGAAGACTCATGATTATCACGTTCTACTGCATGAGTTGCTTCCAATAGCAATCCGTCATCTTTTGTCCAATAATGTAAGGGTGGGTGTTATTCGGTTGTGCCATTTGTTTAGAGATCTTTGTGCTAAGAAGTTGTCCAAGTCTTTCTTGAAAAAAATGTTGACAGATGCCCCATTAATTTTGTGTGAGTTGGAGAAAATATTTCCCCCATCATTTTTCACATGCATGCTGCATCTGACTGTCCATATTCCAACTGAAATACTTCTCGGAGGACCTGTTTCTTTTCGTTGGATGTATCCAACTGAAAGAAATATGTTCACATTAAAGTCTTATGTTCGAAACAAGAATCATCCCGAAGGTTCTATCGTGAACGGTTACTTAGCTCAAGAATGTATGGATTTCTGTTCAATGTATTTGTCTGATCTTACTACAAGAATGAACAGACCAATGAGAAATGAAGAAGAACAATATGAGCAAATTGAACCCAGTTTTCCATCACTTCCTCAAACAGGAGGAATTCCTGGATCATATACATTGAAGACATTAAGCCATGAAGAGCGGGAGATGGCACATCGCACAGTTTTGTTCAACTATGATTTGTTCGATGACTACATCAGGTAACAAAATTGAATATGTATATCTTACATATATATCTGTTAAACTATTCATATTTTTTTATCTACAGGGAACATAAAACAATGATAAATAGGAAGCATCGTTCTTTATCTTTGAGAAGGAGAGAGACTTTGCATAGAAAAGAGTTTTCTGCTTGGTTAAAATTAAAGGTAAAAATATTACTATTTAAATTAATTATTTCAATATTTACTTAAGTTTAACTGTCATTTATATTGCAGGTATTGAGTTTGTCTGCTGACTCTGTCTCTGAGGAAATAAGAGCTTTGGCTTTTGGTCCTAATACCGTGGTTCGTGACTGTAAATCAATTGTTATCAATGGGTACAGATTTATTGTCACTGATCGAGCCAAAAACATGAGAACACAACATGATGGTATTATGGTTACTGCCACAATATATTGTTATGCCAGCGCATCAGATAGTAGACCGCGACTTGAAAATGTGGGTTATTATGGAGTCGTTGAGAAAATAATAATGTTGGATTATTACTCTCATGGACGAGTCACAATGATGAAATGCCATTGGTTTGATTTGATGACGAGACATGGCACATTTATTGATGATTGTGGATTTCGAGTAATTAATATGACCCGCACTATTGCAACCGAAGAACCATATGTGTTGGCATCAATGGCTAAACAAGTTTTTTATGTCAAAGATCAACTTCAACCTGAATTTGGTGTCGTAGTTGAAGTAATTCCAAGATATATTTTTGATGATGCTGATGATGGAATTGACACTGTCCCTATTGCCATTGGAACCAATCCATTTATTTCTTTTGATGACTCCAATAGCTCAATTGTCAGAGTTGATTGTGAACCTGAAGTTGTGGTTGCAAATATATAGAATCATTCATCCATGTTCTCAATTCTTTTGGTTTACCTCGAGTTGGGTTGTTAAGGTTGGTAATATTCATATTTATTTAGTATTGATCACAAATATGTTTTAGCTGACTTGACCGTTATGTGAATTTTCAATGTTTATTGGTTGCTGTTTTATTTGAATTGCATTTTCTAATTTGGAATTGAACTGTATTCAAACCAAATCAAACAATATTTCTAAATTGGTGAACATTACAACTTGTATGTTTTATTAAATTCATTCAAGCTCTTCTAAAACAATTGATAGCTAAATTACCAATGAATCCCCTCATTCCCTCATATATTTAGTTTTTTGGTTTACACATTAATTTTCTTTTTCTAATTAATTACATATTTGTTTTCCAATGCAGGAAATGAAGCCAATTGAAGAGAGACGAAGAAAAAAAATGGCGGAGAACAATCGTCGGATGGAGGAGATGGGCATTCCACCATTAGTGCCTACAGTGAGTACTTTATTTCAAATATATATATATATTTACAGAATATATAATGTCATGTGATTAATTTTTTTTGTAAACTTTTTTGTAGGATCCACCATTACGTCGATAGTTATTCGACGAGGAGCCTAGTACTGGTCCTAGTACTCAGGCCGGTGGTACGAGGAGGGTTCGTACCAGAGGTGGACATAGAGATGCGCGTGCCCGACTAGACCCTGCCCCTCCCACTGACATTTCAGCCTTCCCACATTCTGATCCCGGTGTGTCGTTAGGGACACACAGGATATTTAGACCTCCCATGTTTTCGCTACCTTCTGCATCTTCCGCCCCAAACACCCCCCGGACAACCCCCTGAACAACCCCGGACAACCCCCTGAACAACCACCGGACAGCCCCCTAAACAACCCCGGACAACCCCCTGAAGAACCCTCAAACACCCTCCGGACAGACCCCGCACAGCCCCCCCACCCTCATCCTTGGTCCCCGGACAGCCCCCCGGACACCCACCGGACAGCCCCCCCGGACAGCCCCCGCGGACAGCCCCCTAGACAGCCCCCCGTACAGCCCCCAACCCTCCACCCTGGACCCCGGATAGCCCCCCGGATAGCCCCCCCCCTGGACCCCGGACAACCCCCCCACCCACCCTTGGACCCCGGACAACCCCCCAAACACCCCCCGGACAACCCCCTAAACACCCCCGGACAACCCCCTGAACAACCCCCTGAACAACCCCCGGACAGCCCCCTGAACAACCCCGGACAACCCCCCGGACAACCCCCAAAAACCCCCCGGACAGACCCCGCACAGCCCCCCCACCCTCCTCCTTGGTCCCCGGACAGCCCCCCGGACACCCACCGGACAGCCCCCCCGGACAGCCCCCCGGACATCCCCTCCACCTTCCTTAATTTCATTAGCTCTGAAATGTTTCATAGCACGATCAACTAAAATCTAATCCATACTAAATATGATATAAAAATATTCTATATGAATTTCTATAAGATTTTAAGTGAAAACAAAAAGTGACATACGAAAAACTGACCAAACGCATTCGAAATGTGTTGATGCTTTAGGACAACGATCCATGGGTCATATGTGACGTGTACGAGTCATCCCCGGCTCAATCCGAGGCGCGGTGTGGTCGGAATAACTCAAAGTGTATGTATTTTGTTTCAAAAGGACATCATTTTAAGTGAAAAACATCAACTGGCATCGTTCGGCCCGTTTGGACCCCCCTCACGCGCGTTTACGAAGCGCGCGCATCACTTAAAACACGAATATTGAGCCGTACCGCGCAAACCGCACGTCCGATTGACGTTCTGTCTGCGCGTAGACGTCACGAATAATAATTAGAATGTTCCACGGTGGTTTCAGCTCAATCTGAGGTCGTCCTCTATGAATTTGACCGTTGGACGCCCGTTCTGGCCGTTTATGACACCACAACTGCGTTGTCGGTCACCGCGGGCACACGGCACGTCCGATTGACGTGCCGTCTACTCGACCACTTCAGAAATCACTCACCCGTATTTTTCGTCTGATTTCAGGCCATTCCGACATCGTTCGGCCCGTTTGGACCCCCCTCACGTGCGTTTACGAAGCGCACGAATCACTTAAAACACGAATATTGAGCCGTACCGCGCAAACCGCACGTCCGATTGAGGTTCCGTCAGCGCGTACACGTCACGAATAATAATTAGAATGTTCCACGGTGGTTTCAGCTCAATCCGAGGCCGTCCGCTATGAATTTGACCGTTGGACGCCCGTTCTGGCCGTTTATGACACCAGAACTGCGTTGTCGGTCACCGCGGGCACACGGCACGTCCGATTGACATTCCGTCTACTCGAACACTTCAGAAATCAGTCACCCGTATTTGTCGTCTGATTTTAGGCCATTCCGACACTGTTCGGCCCGTTTGGACCCCCCCTCACGCGCGTTTACGAAGCGCGCGCATCACTTAAAACACGAATATTGAGCCGTACCGCGCAAACCGCACGTCCGATTGAGGTGCCGTCTGCGCGTACACATCACGAATAATAATTAGAATGTTCCACGGTGGTTTCAGCTCAATCCGAGGCTGTCCACTATGAATTTGACCGTTGGACGCCCGTTCTGGCCGTTTATGACACCAGAACTGCGTTGTCGGTCACCGCGGGCACACGGCACGTCCGATTGACGTGCCGTCTGCTCGACCAATTCAGAAATCACTCACCCGTATTTGTCGTCTGATTTCAGGCCATTCCAACATCGTTCGGCCCATTTGGACCCCCCTCACGCGCGTTTACGAAGCGCGCGCATCACTTAAAACACGAATATTGAGCCGTACCGCGCACACCGCACGTCCGATTGAGGTGCCGTCTGCGCGTACACGTCCAGAATAATAATTAGAATGTTCCACGGTGGTTTCAGCTCAATCCGAGGCCGTCCACTATGATTTTGACCGTTGGACGCCCGTTCTGGCCGTTTATGACACCAGAACTGCGTTGTCGGTCACCGCGGGCACACGGCACGTCGGATTGACGTGCCGTCTGCTCGACCACTTCAGAAATCACTCACCCGTATTTTTCGTCTGATTTCAGGCCATTCCGACATCGTTCGGCCCGTTTGGACCCCCCTCACGCGCGTTTACGAAGCGCGCGCATCACTTAAAACACGAATATTGAGCCGTACCGCGCAAACCGCACGTCCGATTGAGGTGCCGTCTGCGCGTACACGTCACGAATAATAATTAGAATGTTCCACGGTGGTTTCAGCTCAATCCGAGGCTGTCCTCTATGAATTTGACCGTTGGACGCCTGTTCTGGCCGTTTAGGACACCAGAACTGCGTTGTCTATCACCGCGGGCACACGGCACGTCCGATTGATGTGCCGTCTGCTCGACCACTTCAGAAATCAGTCACCCGTATTTGTCGTCTTATTTCAGGCCATTCCGAGATCGTTCGGCCCGTTTGGACCCCCCTCACGCGCGTTTACGAAGCGCGCACATCACTTGAAACACGAATATTGAGCCGTACCGCGCAAACCGCACGTCCGATTGACGTGCCGTCTGTGCGTACACATCACGAATAATAATTAGAATGTTCCATGGTGGTTTCAGCTCAATCTGAGGTCGTCCGCTATGAATTTGACCGTTGGACGCCCATTCTGGCCGTTTATGACACCAAAACTGCGTTGTCGGTCACCGCGGGCACACGGCACGTCCGATTGACGTGCCGTCTACTCGACCACTTCAGAAATCACTCACCCGTATTTGTCGTCTAATTTCAGACCATTCTGACATCGTTCAGCCCGTTTGGACCCCCCTCACACGCGTTTACGAAGCGCGCGCATCACTTAAAACACGAACATTGAGCCGTACCGCGCAAACCGCACGTCCGATTGACGTGTCATCTACGCGTACATGTCACGAATAATAATTAGAATGTTCCATGGTGGTTTCAGCTCAATCCGAGGCCGTCCGCTATGAATTTGACCGTTGGACGCCCGTTCTAGCCGTTTATGACACCAGAACTGCGTTGTCGGTCACCGCGGGCACACGGCACGTCCGATTGACGTGCCGTCTGCTCGACCACTTCAGAAATCACTCACCCGTATTTGTCGTCTGATTTCAGGCCATTCCGACATCGTTCGGCCCATTTGGACCCCCCTCACGCGCGTTTACGAAGCGCGCACATCACTTAAATCACGAATATTGAGCCGTACCGCGCAAACCGCACGTCCGATTGACGTGTCGTCTGCGCGTACACGTCACGAATAATAATTAGAATGTTCCACGGTGGTTTCAGCTCAATCCGAGGTCGTCCGCTATGAATTTGACCGTTGGACGCCCGTTCTGGCCGTTTATGACACCAGAACTGCGTTGTCGGTCACCGCGGGCACACGGCACGTCCGATTGACGTGCCGTCTGCTCGACCACTTCAGAAATCACTCACCCGTATTTGTCGTCTGATTTCAGGCCATTCTGACATCGTTCGGCCCGTTTGGACCCCCCTCACGCGCGTTTACGAAGCACGCGCATCACTTAAAACACGAATATTGAGCCGTACCGCGCAAACCGCATGTCCGATTGACGTGCCCTCTGCACGTACACGTCACGAATAATAATTAGAATGTTCCACGGTGGTTTCAGCTCAATCCGAGGTCGTCCGCTATGAATTTGACCGTTGGACGCCCGTTCTGGCCGTTTATGACACCATAACTGCGTTGTCGGTCACCGCGGGCACAAGACAAGTCCGATTGACGTGCTGTCTGCTCGACCACTTCAAAAATCACTCACCCGTATTTGTCTTCTGATTTTAGGCCATTCCGACATCGTTCGGCCCGTTTGGACCCCCCTCACGCGCGTTTACGAAGCGCGCGCATCACTTAAAACACTAATATTGAGCCGTACCGCGCAAACCGCACGTCCGATTGACGTGCCGTCTGCGCGTACACGTCACGAATAATAATTAGAATGTTTCACGGTGGTTTCAGCTCAATCCGAGGTCGTACGCTATGAATTTGACCGTTGGACGCCCGTTCTGGCCGTTTATGACACCATACCTGCGTTCTCGGTCACCGCGGGCACACGACAAGTCCGATTGATGTGCCGTCTGCTCGACCACTTCATAAATAACTCACCCGTATTTTTCGTCTGATTTCAGGCCCTTCCGACATCGTTCGGCCCGTTTGGACCCCCCTCACGCGCGTTTACGAAGCGCGCGCATCACTTAAAACACTAATATTGAGCCGTACCGCGCAAACCGCACGTCCGATTGACGTGCCGTCTGCACGTACACGTCAAGAATAATAATTAGAATGTTTCACGGCGGTTTCGGGTGAATCCGCGGTCGTCTGCTATGAATTTGACCGTTGGACGCCCGTTTTGGCCGTTTATGACACCATAACTGCGTTGTCGGTCACCGCGGGCACACGGCACGTCCGATTGACGTGCCGTCTGCTCGACCACTTCATAAATCACTCACCCGTATTTATCGTCTGATTTCAGGCCATTCCGACATCGTTCGGCCGGTTTGGACCCCCTCACGCGCGTTTCGAAGCGCACACATCACTTAAAACATGAATATTGATCCGTACCGGGCAAACCGCACGTCCGATTGACGTGCCGTCTGCGCGTACACGTCACGAATAATAATTAGAATGTTTCACGGTGGTTTCAGCTCAATCCGGAGACGCGGTGTGGCCGACACCACTCAAAGTGTCCGTCTTTTGTTTCAAAAGGACGTCATTTTAAGTGAAAAGCATCAACTGGCTTACGGAAAACCGACCAAACGCATTACGAATCTGTTGATAATTTATTCCAACAATCCATGGGTCATATGTGACGTGTACGAGCCAACCCGGGATGAATCCGAGTCGCGGTGTGGCCGGGATAAGTTTAAGTGGCTCTCTTTTGTTTAAAATGAACACCATTTTAATTACATATGGAAAAACGACCAAACGGATTCGGTTTCCGTTGAAACCTTAGGAGAACGATCCATGGGTCATATGTGACGTGTACGAATCAACCCCGCCACAATCGGAGACGCGGTGTGGCTGACACCACTCAAAAAGTGTCGGTCTTTTGTTTCAAAAAGACGTCATTTTAAGTGAAAATCATCAAGTGACATACGAAAAACCGACCAAAGGCATTCGGACTGTGTCGACACTTTAGCACAAGGATCCATGGGTCGTATGTGACGTGTACGAGTCAATCCTGCCTCAATCCGAGGTGCGGTGTGACCGACACCATTCTAACTGTCTATCTTTTGTTTAAAATGGACAGGATACGCAAAACCGACCAAACGCAAAACCGACCAAACGCATTCTGAATCTGTTGATAATTTATCACAACGATCCATCAGTCATATGTGACATGTACGAGCCCACTCGGGCTCAATCCGAGTCGCGGTGTGGCCGGGATCAGTCTAAGTGGCTCTCTTTTGTTTAAAATGGACATCATTTTAAGTACATACGGAAAACCGACCAAACGCATTCGGTTTCCATTGAAACTTTAGGAGAACGATTCATGGGTCATATGCGAGGTGTACGAATCATCCCCGCCACAATCCGAGGCGCGGTGTGGTCAACACTGCTCTAACTGTGTCTGTTTTGTTTAAAATGGGTACGATTATAAGTGAAAAGAACTGGCATACGCAAAACCGACCAAACGCATTCGGTTTCCATTGAAACTTTAGGAGAACGATCCATGGGTCATATGTGACGTGTACCAATCATCCCCGTCTCAATCCGAGACGCGGTGTGGCTGACACCGCTCTAACTATGTCTCTTCTGTTTAAAATGGACATGATTATAAGTGAAAAAGAACAACTGTCATACGCAAAACCGACCAAACGCATTCCGAATCTTTTGATCATTTATCACAACAATCCATGGGTCATATGTGACCTGTACGAGGCAACCCGGGTTCAATCCGAGTCGCGGTGTGGCCGAGATCAGTCTAAGTGGCTCTCTTTTGTTTAAAATGGACACCATTTTAAGTACATACGGAAAACTGACCAAACGCATTCGGTTTCCATTGAAACTTTAGGAGAGCGATCCATGAGTCATATGTGACGTGTACGAATCATCCCCGCCTCAATCCGAGGCGCGGTGTGGCCGACACCGCTCTAACTGTGTCTGTTTTGTTTAAAATGGACAGGATTATAAGTGAAAAGAACAACTGGCATACGCAAAACCGACCAAACGCATTCAGAATCCTTTGATAATTTATCACAACGATCCATGGGTCATATGTGACGTGTACGAGCCAACCCGGGTCAATCCGAGTCGCGGTGTGACCGGGATCAGTCTAAATGTCTCTCTTTTGTTTAAAATGTACACCATTTTAAGTACATACGGAAAACCGAACAAACGCATTCGGTTTCCATTGTAACTTTAGGAGAACGATCCATGGGTCCTATGTGACGTGTACAAATCATCCCGCCTCAATCCGACATGCGGTGCGGCTGACACCACTCAAAGTGTCCGTCTTTTGTTTCAAAAGGACGTCATTTTAAGTGAAAAACATCAACTGACATACGGAAGACCGACCAAATGCATTCGGATTCTATCGATAATTTAGCACAACGATCCATGGGTCATATGTGACGTGTACAAGTCAACCCCGTCTTAATATGAGATGTGGTGTGGCCGACACCGCTCTAACTATGTCTCTTTTGTTTAAAATGGACATGATTATAAATGAAAAGAACAACTGGCATACGCAAAACCGACCAAACGCATTCGGAATCTTTTGATAATTTATCACAATGATCCATGGGTCATATGTGACATGTACGAGCCAACCCGGGATGAATATGAGTCGCGGTGTGGTCGGTATGAGTCTAAGTGTCACTCCTTTGTTTAAAATGGACAACATTTTAAGTACATACGGAAAACCGACCAAACGCATTCGGTTTCCATTTAAACTTTAGGAGAACGATCCATGAGTCATATGTGATGTGTACGAATCAACCCCGCCTCAATTGGAGATGTGGTGTGGTCGGCACCACTCATAGTGTCCGTCTTTTGTTTCAAAAGGACGCCATTTTAAGTGAAAAACATCAACTGGTATACGGAAAACCGACCAAACGCATTAGGATTCTGTCGATACTTTAGCACAACGATCCATGAGTCAAATGTGACGTGTACGAGTTAACCCCGCCTCAATC
This sequence comes from Viscum album, assembly GCA_963277665.1. NCBI lineage: Eukaryota > Viridiplantae > Streptophyta > Magnoliopsida > Santalales > Viscaceae > Viscum > Viscum album. The sequence continues at coordinate 695,868,152 of OY728161.1, forward strand.
TGAGGTGCGGTGTGGCCGGTATCACTTCAGGTGTATGTATTTTGTTTAAAATGGACATCATTTGAGGTAAAAATATATGGTATAGAAAAAACCGATCATATTATGAATTGAATTTCAGATTCCACGTATAATTGTCATCTAAATTTTAAATTGAATTCTATATGAATTATGTATGTTTATGAATTGTAATTTAATTATGGATTTTTATAGTTTCAGGATCCATTATATGTTAAATGTGTATGAATTTGTTCGTAATTGAATATGTATGTTTTATTTTATTACTGGTACAATAGTTGGATCGAAAATGAGGTGAAAATGAGGTGAAAATGAGGTGAAAATGAGGCCTGATGACTGGTGGTGATGGACAGGGGACAGGGGCTATGCAAATTGCAGGGTGCTGTAATTTGCATCATAGGGTATGCCAACGGTTTCAAACTGTTGGCATATAAGTTTTTAGCATGTCTTTTCCCAACGGTTCTAAACCGTTGGGAAAGACTTCACCAATTCCCAACGGTTTGGAACCGTTGGGAAAATGTTCCACATGGTATATCCCAACGGTTTGGAACCGTTGGGAAAATGTTCCCACATGGTATATCTTGGTTTTCCCAACGGTTTGGGAGAACCGTTGGGAAAAACTATCCCAACGGTTCACCCAAACCGTTGGGATAGGGTAACTTCTATGGGACTATTGTAACGGTTTCCAGTAAACCGTTGGGAAAACCTTTCCCAACGGCTTACTTCCCTATGGTTATCAGAACCGTTGGTATATGATATACCAACAGTTTTAGGGGCTTTCCCAACGGTTGTGAACCGTTGGGAAATAGTGTATTTCCAGTAGTGACTGGTGTCAATCTTTTGATACTTATTGTTTTGTAAAAACACGCTATTTGCTCTGGCAGTGGGAATTAATTATTAAATTAATTAATGTGACTTATATGATTTGAATTTTGTAAAATAGACTTCATTTTTGAATTCGGAATATCAAATATAGCTTAGGGTGAATTTTTTGTAATTTTCTGAAAAACTTCAATTTTTGATGAATAGTGAAACCACTAAGTGGTAATCAAGCAAACTTATTTTTCAGTTAAATGAAAGATTACCACTAATGTGTATTGAATTTTGAAAATCCAACATACATGGTTGTCATTAAGAAGTAAAATGTGGTTCAATGAGATAAAAATAATTTTTTGGTGAATAGTAACTTATTATGTTTTTAATCGCGATTAGTGGTAATTAGTGTAGTTTAAGGTATAAATAATGCTTTAATAATTTGAAATGACCTAGACACATGTCCCAACCTTATTGTTTGTGTCATGGACGACCCAGACAAGCCATGGGTCAACTTGGGGACCCCATGGAGACATTTTGGTTGGGAAATGACAAAAATAACTTTTTATTTAATGTAAAAGTAAAAATGACACAAACATAATATGTTTTACGAAAAGAATTTTTACATGGGGTTATAAAGATCAGATTTTTGATTATAAATAGTCATTGGAAAGCTAAAACGATTTCCTACATCATAGTAGTTTTTTATGATTTTTATACATTAAATAAATTAAATTATTTATGATATAATAATGATGCAGCGATGACATCATTATTTGACGATTTAAATAAAATGGAAAGATAATGTAAAATCTATGAACTACACATGTCCAAAACTTATTGGATGAGTGGATTTAGAAGACTTATCACCTTATCCACGAATTATATCAATGTGGGACCTTTTGAAACCGAAATACATTTTCAAATAAAGTAATATTTCTTTACTTTCCAAAAGTGCCCCTCCTCTCCTCTTATAAAAGGCCCCCACCTCTACCTTATTTCACACACTAATCAAGCCTTTGGCTCGGCCAACCCCTGCCCATTTACTATCTCCACATCCCTGTCCTCATCCTAGAGGATTCCCTTTGGGCAGAATCCTTTCAAAGGAAGCCTTTTGACTCAAATCAAAAGGAGATACACTTTTAAAGGTAATTCATTCTCTCATGTTCATTTGTTTTATTTTGCTTCTCCAACCCCCTAAACTCTTTTTATTTACTTCCTTTGTAACAAAAACAGTATCTTAAATATACTAGGATGTTGTTATAAGATATATTTGAGCTACACACTCACACAACTACATCAAATGGTTAAAGAACATACGGTTTCCGTGGATGGCGAAATTCTGCCTCCCGAAACGATGATTGTTCAATACTCATTTAACACCTTCAAAGGTGGCCATTATGATGTCACTATTTTTATATATGATATATAATATGTTTATGTTTTCCTTAATCTTCTGTTTTTTTCATTTTGGGCATACCTTTATGGTTTCCATTATGGGTAAACACGATATCTTCATTTTAGGAAGTGCGGACTACCGCCCCCTGAAAGTGATTTGATTCGTTAATACCATATGTGGGATGTTTAAATGTTAAAGTTAATGATATTATATATGTTATTATACTGGAATTATAATATACTCTTATATAATTATGATTCCATTCCAGAAAATATGAAATAGAAATGAAAGTAGCGTTCATGCGTACGTACGACTTACCGTCTCCATGAACGGTGCATTTCATTTCTTACCTCTAAATGTGATGTAATATTATAAATACATGTATATGATGAATATATATGATATATATGTTTTCCAAATCATTAATATCATTCTGGATATAACGAACCTATGACCAAATTAACAACATGTAAGTGTAAGAAGTCTATTTTTGACTTAAGAACCAAATACCGACAAAATGAACATTATTAACTTAACTGATTACATGATGTTCATAACATGGTATAAAAGGAATAATGAACTTGAAAAAGATTCATAATCAAGTAGAGATTAACTCAAGTTTATTATTCAGGAGATTAAAGAACGGTCGGGTCAAGTCGGATACGAGGTATGGGACTTCGTCTCAATCTCCTTTCATTGAGGCATATTTTATTTTATACACAACTTTCTTTTATACGGTGTATAAACCCCTTTGACTTTTACGTTTATTCAAAAGGAATCTTTTTTATACGAAGCGTTTACTAAACGACAAAAGGGAATGTTTTTGTCGTACGTATGCGACGACAACGACTTCTCCGCCGTCGTGACCGTTATTTGAGTTTCTGCTTCCTCTACAAGCCATACCTTCTTTTTAAAAGAAAAATAAATACCATGTCATACTTTTATTTAATTTTTGGTATTGAAAATGGTTTTCACAATGTTTTTTGTATTGTATTGATATCTTGTGATTGAAATGTGGAAATTTTATGTTTCCTTTATGCATGTTTTATGTGATACGATTATGTTATGGTTCTTGGGCATTATTATGAAGACGGGTGGTTCCGTGATAAACTAAGGGCGGGTGAGCCCGTTATAGATCTCCAATGCATTGGGTAACGCGAAGGAGTGAAACGTTAAGGTTTCTCCGAAGAGATTTTAGGGAATATGCTGTGATGGGTATTCCAAACGTAGCCAAGAGGGTTACTCCCTACGTAAGAATGTTATGAATGCCTCAAGTTACCTTTATGACTTATGATTTCTATGATTTATTCATGATTTTATGAGGTATGTTAAAGTGCCTATGTTTTATGGTTAAAGTATGATTTCATTCTTATGTATATATGAACTCATGTTTCCTTTCCATGTTTTTTTATAACCCATACTGAGTTTTTATGATCATCCCAAGTTTTTGAAATGTTTTTCAAAGGTCAAGGGAAAGGTACATGATAAGATGATAGAGTCAAGGATGTGTCAAGAAATAATCCATGTTTTATTTTAAATGTGTTTCCATTGATGGGAATGAAGAATACTATCTTTATGTAACCACTTTGTTTATATGTGGAATGTAATGCAAGTTTTATGATCTAATTCTCTAAAACTCTAAACCTGAAAAGATCCTCAACGTGTAATCTTGTAATAACTCAAGATTAAGTATGGTTTAAGGCTGGGGCCTTATAGTTGGTATCAAAGGTCGGTTTAGATAACTTTAGGAGTTAGAATTCTATTAAATGATTATCCAAAAATATTTTTTTTGAAATGATATAGCATTTAAAGATTACCATGTTGCTTCATCTAAGACATGTTTGTTCAGAATGGTTTTCCGTAGAGGAAACAGGGAAGCAGTGCTAGGAAGGCATACATAAGGAAATAACCTTCCGAATCAGCATCCAGAAATGGTCAGAATTGGAACTGAACAGTTTGTTGCAGTAATGGCGCAGTTGACTCAAGCGATAAATGGCGGTGGTATCCATGCACGAGATCAGCCAGAACAACCGCAGAGGAACATGTCAGTGGTGGAACATTTCATGAGGCAACATCCACCATCATTCAGAGGATCATCTGACCCTGTGCTAGCTGAAGGGTGGATTAAAGCACTGGAGAAGATTTTTGATGTCATGGGGTGTTCAGACAATCTAAAGGTTAGTCTTTCTATTTACCGTTTGGAGGGTGAAGCAGATCAGTGGTGGTCTATGGTTAAAAATATCCAGGACGCCGATGAGATTGATGCTCTTGACTGGGATGAATTCAAAGGTATGTTTCTTGAGAAGTATTTTCCTAAGGCTGTTCGACTTAGGATGGAAAAGCAATTCTTGGAATTGAGGCATGAGGAAGACTCAGTGGCTGCCTATGAAGAAATGTTCACTCGATTGTCAAGGTATGCTCCAAATTTTATCCGGGACCTTGATAGTAAAATCAATCGTTTTTACTCAGGATTAAAGCCAAAATACCGAAGGGCATTAGCTTCTCGTGAGTTTAAAAGTTATGAAAAGCTTGTTCGATGTGCTGAGAAGGTGGAAATGGAGTTTGCCGATGACAAAGTTTTCTATAACAACCAGCAGAAGAAGAGACCGAGGTGGCAGGAGAAAGGTAAGAATTCTTCAAAAAAGTCTGATGGTAAGAGAACTAAGTTTCCAGTTTGTGATAAATGTGGCAAAAGGCATGCTGGGGAATGTCTTCTGAATTCTGGGAAGTGCTACCGATGTGGTAAGATGGGACATAAGGCTCGTGATTCCACTGAAAAGGATCAAGGCGAAGGTAAGAACAAATTTGATTTACAGTTAGTGAAATGTTATAAGTGCAATGAGATGGGTCACTATGCAAACGAGTGTCCGACAAGGAGCTTGAGTGATGGGAAGCAGTTAGACTACAAGCAGAAAGGGGTGGTGAAATCCTTTGAAACTACTTCAGCAGATGTCGGGCCATCAAATGAAGTTGTATCAGGTACTTTTTTTGTTTTTTCAGATTTTTCCAGTGTGTTGTTTGATTCGGGTCTACACATTCTTTCATCTCTGAAACCTTTTTTAGTAAAATGGGAATACCATCTCAAGAAATGACTCCTGAACTTTTGGTAAAAACACCTGGGGGAAATGTTGAGGAAAAAAGAATTTATAAGAATCTTCCTATCCTTATCTGTGGAAAGAACCTACTTGAAAACCTTATTGTTCTACCTATAGTAGAGTTTGATGTTATCCTGGGTATGGATTGGCTCTCTATTTACCATGCTAAGATTGACTGTAGAGCTAAAGAAGTTTCTTTTCAGAAATACTTTCAGTTTGTTTACAAGAATTAACCTTTACTTTTGATAACATATCAAGAGGCCGAGAAACTTGTAAAAGATGGAAATGAATGTTACCTTTCACACGTCGTTGAAAATAAAGGAACTATTCAGATTAATGATGTGCCAGTGGTAAATGAGTATCCTGATGTTTTTCCTGATGAGTTGCCTGGAATAATACCAGATCGGGAAGTTGAGTTTACTGTTGACTTAGTTCCTGATGCTAAGCCAATTTCAAAACCCCCTTATCGAATGGCACAAATTGAACTTTTAGAGTTGAAGGAGTAATTGCAAGATTTATTAGAGAAAGGTTTCATTAGACCTAGCACATCACCATGGGGTGCTCCTGTTTAATTTGTTAAAAATAAAGATGGTTCTATGAGACTTTGCATTGATTATAGAGCCTTGAATAATATCACTGTTAAGAACAAATATTCTTTGCCTCATATCGATGATTTGTTTGATCAGCTCCAGGGAGCTCAGTTTTTTTCAAAGATTGACTTGAGATCGGGGTACCATCAGCTGAAGGTAAAGGAGGCAGATATTCTGAAGACCGCGTTCTGTACGAGATATGGCCATTATGAATTTGTAGTAATGCCTTTTGGGCTAACCAATGCACCTGCTGTATTCATGGACTTAATGAATAGAATTTTCCATGAGTTCTTGGATATGTTTGTGGTGGTTTTCATTGATGATATTTTGGTGTTTTATAAAAGTAAATAGGAGCATGAAAAACATTTAAGGGTTATCTTTCAAACCTTAAAAGAAAAGAAACTGTATGGTAAATTCAGCAAGTGTGAGTTTTGGTTGCAACAAATTTCTTTCCTTGGTCACATTGTTTCTAAAGATGGAATAACTGTTGATCTTGCAAAAACAAAAGTTGTGGAAGAATGGCCAAGACCCACAAATGTAACCGAGATTCGTAGCTTCCTTGGTTTGGCGGGCTATTACCGAAGGTTTGTTAGAAATTTTTCACGGTTATCTAGTCCAATGACTAAGCTAACTCAGAAGGGTGTTATGTTTATCTGGACAAAAGAATGTGATGATTGTTTTCAGGAATTGAAAAGAAGATTGGTGAATGCTCCAGTTTTGGCACTACCTTCCCGGAATGGTGAGTTTTTTATATACAGTGATGCTTCATTGAAAGGACTTGGTTGCGTCCTAATGCAGAATGATCAGGTAATTGCTTATGCTTCACGATAGTTGAAAACTCATGAGGTAAATTACCCTACACATGATTTGGAATTAGCTGCTGTTGTTTTTGCTTTAAAAAATTGGAGACATCATTTGTATGGAGTAAAGTGTGAAATATATACCGATCAAAAAATTTTAAAGTATATATTCACTCAAAAAGAGTTAAACATGAGACAAAGGAGATGGATGGAATTAATCAAGGATTATGATTGTACAATTCATTACTATCCGGGAAAAGCAAATAAAGTGGCTGATGCTTTGAGTCGAAAAAGTAATGCTTCATTAACAATGTTGCGTTTGGAACGTGATCCATTGGTTAAGGATTTGATGAACTTTGTCATAGAAGTTGTTGGTGCAGGAAGTCCTTCTGTTTTGTTTCAGGTATCAGTGAGATCATCTCTATCAGATAGAATCAAGCAAGCACAGAAGCAAGTCAGTGAGTTGCAGAAAAAGGTAGAGCTGGTTCAGAAAGGTAAGTTGCCTGAATTCAACATTGATAATGATTGTGTTTTGAGATTTGGGAAGAGATTGTGTGTGCCTTGTGATTCACATTTGAAGAGAGAGTTGTTATGTGAAGCTCATAGTTCTCCGTTTTCAGTTCATCCGGGCAGTACTAAGATGTATAGAGATCTGCGGGAGTATTACTGGTGGGATGGAATGAAAAGAGACATTGCTGATTTTACTGTGAAGTGTTTGACATGTCAACAGGTTAAAGCAGAGCGGCAGTTACCGAAAGGGATGCTTCAGCCTTTACCAGTGCTAGAGTGGAAATGGGAGAATATATCCATGGACTTTGTTGTTGGATTACTGAAGACATCTTGAGGTAATAATGCAATCTGAGTTATTGTTGATCGCTTGACCAAATCTGCTCATTTTCTTACTATACGAGATACTTTCTCTCTTGATCAACTTTCCCGTTTGTATCTTAAAGAGATAGTCAGGTTACATGGAGTTCCTCTCTCCATTGTATCAGATTGTGATCCCAGGTTTACTTCTAACTTTTGGAAAGGCCTTCAGAAGTCGTTGGGTACTGAATTAAATTTTAGTACAACTTTTCATCCTCAATCAGATGGGCAGTCAGAACGAACAATTCAGACATTGGAGGATATGCTACGAGCTTGTTCTATGGATTATCAGGGAAGTTGGGACCAACATCTTTCTTTGGTTGAGTTTTCATATAATAACAGTTTTCATTCCAGTATACAGATGGCACCATTTCAGGCATTATATGGGAAGCAGTGTCGAACTACAGCTTTCTGGGATGAATTGGGTGAAAGGAAGTTGATGGGACAAGAATTGGTAGAAGAGATGGCAGAAAAAGTTCAGCTGATTCAGAAACACATGAGAACAGCTCAGAGCAGGCAGAAGAGTTATACGGATAACCGGAGGAAGGATCTATCTTTCGAGGTAGGTGATCATGTTTTTCTCAAAGTTTCTCCTTGGAAAAGTGTGATGAGATTTGTTAAGAAAGGAAAGTTGAGTCCAAGGTTCATTGGACCATACGAAATTCTGGAGAGAGTTGGATCAGTTGCATACCGAGTGGCTTTACCTCCGAGTTTATCTCAGGTACACAATGTTTTTCACATTTCGATGTTGAGAATGTATATGCCAGATCCATCTCATGTTTTGAGTCCAGAGGTAGTTCAGCTGGAAGAGAACCTATCTTATGAGGAACAACCGGTCCAGATTCTTGACCACAAAGAGCAAGTGTTACGGAATAAGGTGATTCACCAGGTAAAGGTTTTGTGAAAAAACCACATGATTGAAGAGGCAACATGGGAATCTGAAAATGCAATGCGGGATAAGTACCCCCATTTATTCGATAAGTAAATAAATTGCGGGGACACAATTTTCTAAAGGGGGGAAGGATGTAACATCCCAAGTAAGTAATGAATAATAGATATTTTTATCTATTTCTATTAATGATTAAGATAGTGTTATAGGGGCTTAAAATGAAAATAAATACAATCTTATACATGAAATACACTAATATTCTTAAAAGATTGTTTTAGTGCCTTGTGATGGCAAAACATTTCTGAATCTATATTTTGACAATTTTATAAACTATTTTTGTCAAAATAAACTTATCCTTTATGATTGGGACATCAAAATTTACCTTGTGTGAATTTTTGGTATTTTTCTAACAATGTTCATTTTTTAATGAATAGTGAAAAATACTGCATTTTACATCAAAACTGATTTTTAATCTAATTTATTTATATGATTAGATTATGTTTTGAATTGGTTTTTAAGTGAAATTAGAATATATTTTTACCATTTTATCCAATGGTGGTAATTGTAATCAATTTCACTTTGAAATTAGACTTAAACTGGTGTCAATCTTTTGATACTTATTGTTTTGTAAAAACACGCTATTTGCTCTGGCAGCGGGAATTAATTATTTAATTAATTAATGTGACTTATATGATTTGAATTTTGTAAAATAGACTTCATTTTTGAATTCGGAATATCAAATATAGCTTAGGGTGAATTTTTGGTAATTTTCTGAAAAACTTAAATTTTTGATGAATAGTGAAACCACTAAGTGGTAATCAAGCAAACTGATTTTTCAGTTAAATGAATATTTACCACTAATGTGTATTGAATTTTGAAAATCCAACATACATTGTTGTCATTAAGAAGTAAAATGTGGTTCAATGAGATTAAAATAATTTTTTGGTGAATAGTAACTGATTAAGTTTTTAATCGCGATTAGTGGTAATTAGTGTAGTTTAAGGTATAAATAATGCTTTAATAATATGAAATGACCTAGACACATGTCCCAACCTTATTGGTTGTGTAATGGCCGACCACGACAAGCCATGGTTCAACTTGGGGACCCCATGGAGACATTTTGGTTGGGAAATGACATAAATAACCTTTTATTTAATGTAAAAGTAAAAATGACACAAACATAATATGTTTTATGAAAACAATTTTTACATGGGGTTATAAAGATCAGATTTTTGATTATAAATAATCATTGGAAAGATAAACATATTTTCTACATCATAGTATTTGTTTTATGATTTTTATACATTAAATAAATTAAATTATTTATGACATAATAATGATGCAGCGATGACATCATTATTTGACGATTTAAATAAAATGGAAAGATAATGTAAAATATATGAACTACACATGTCAAAAACTTATTGGATGAGTGGATTTCGAAGCCTTATCACCTTATCCACGAATTACATTAATGTGGGACCTTTTAAAACCGAAACAAATTTTCAAATAAAGTAATATTTCTTTACTTTCCAAAAGTGCCCCTCCTCTCCTCTTATAAAAGGCCCCCACCTCTACCTCATTTCATACACTACTCAAGCCTTTGGCTTGGCCAACCCCTGCCCATTTACTCTCTCCACATCCCTATCCTCATCCTAGAGGATTCACTTTGGGAAGAATCCTTTCAAAGGAAGCCTTTAGACTCAAATCAAAAGGAGATACACTTTTAAAGGTAATTCATTCTCTCATGTTCATTTGTTTTATTTTGCTTCTCCAACCCCCTAAACTCTTTTTATTTACTTCCTTTGTAACAACACCAGTATCTTAAATATACTAGGATGTTTTTATAAGATATATTTGAGCTACACACTCACACAACTACATCAAATGGTTAAAGAACATACGGTTTCCGTGGATGGCGAAATTCTGCCTCCCGAAACGATGATTGTTCAATACTCATTTAACACCTTCAAAGGTGGCCATTATGATGTCACTATTTTTATATATGATATATAATATGTTTATGTTTTCCTTAAGCTTCTGTTTTTTTCATTTTGGGAATACCTTTATGGTTTCCATTATGGGTAAACACGATATCTTCATTTTAGGAAGTGCGGACTACCGCCCCCTGAAAGTGATTTGATTCGTTAATACCATATGTGGGATGTTTAAAGGATAACGTTAATGATATTATATATGTTATTATACTGGAATTATAATATACTCTTATATCATTATGATTCCATTCCAGAAAATATGAAATAGAAATGGAAGTAGCGTTCATGCGTACGTACGACTTACCGTCTCCATGAACGGTGCATTTCATTTCTTACCTCTAAATGTGATGTAATATTATAAATACATGTATATGATGAATATATATGATATATATGTTATCCAAATAATTAATATCATTCTGGATATAACGAACCTATGACCAAATTAACAACATGTAAGTGTAAGAAGTCTATTTTTGACTTAAGAACCAAATACCGACAAAATGAACATTATTAACTTAACTGATTACATGATGTTCATAACATGGTATAAAAGGAATAATGAACTTGAAAAAGATTCATAATAAAGTAGATATTAACTCAAGTTTATTATTCAGGAGATTAAAGAATGGTCGGGTCAAGTCGGATACGAGGTATGGGACTTCGTCTCAATCTCCTTTCATTGAGGCATATTTTATTTTATACACAACTTTCTTTTATACGGTGTATAAACCCCTTTGACTTTTACGTTTATTCAAAAGGAATATTTTTTATACGAAGCGTTTACTAAATGACAAAAGGGAATGTTTTTGTCGTACGTATGCGACGACAACGACTTCTCCGCCGTCGTGACCGTTATTTGAGTTTCGGCTTCCTCTACAAGCCATACCTTCTTTTTAAAAGAAAAATAAATACCATGTTTTACTTTTCTTTAATTTTTGGTATTGAAAATGGTTTTCACAATGTTTTTTGTATTGTATTGATATCTTGTGATTGAAATGTGGAAATTTTATGTTTCCTTTATGCATGTTTTATGTGATACGATTATGTTATGGTTCATGGGAATTATTATGAAGACAGGTGGTTCCGTGATAAACTAAGGGCGGGTGAGCCCGTTATAGCTCTCCAATGCATTGGGTAACGCGAAGGAGTGAAACGTTAAGGTTTCTCCAAAGAGATTTTAGGGAATATATTGTGATGGGTATTTCAAACGTAGCCAAGAGGGTTACTCCCTACGTAAGAATGATATGAATGCCTCAAGTTACCTTTATGTCTTATGATTTCTATGATTTATTCATGATTTTATGTGGTATGTTAAAGTGCCTATGTTTTATGGGTAAAGTATGATTTCATTCTTATGTATATATGAACTCATGTTTCCTTTCCATGTTTTTTTATAACCCATACTGAGTTTTTATGCTCATCCCAAGTTTTTGAAATGTTTTCACAGGTCAAGGGAAAGGTACATGATAAGATGATAGAGTCAAGGATGTGTCAAGAAATAATCCATGTTTTATTTTAAATGTGTTTCCATTGATGGGAATGAAGAATACTATATTTATGTAACCACTTTGTTTATATGTGGAATGTAATGCAAGTTTTATGATTTAATTATCTAAAACTCTAAACCTGAAAAGATCCTCAACGTGTAATCTTGTAATAACTCAAGATTAAGTATGGTTTAAGTCTGGGGCCTTATAATTACTAATTAATACTAATTAATATAATAACAACTAATAAATACTAATTCATTCAAATAACACATAAGTATTTGTGTAAAAAACCTAAAAAGTGATAAATAAAACTATCTAACTCAACTTCTATTTAAATTTAATTAATTAACATTAATTATAACTAAAATAAAATAAAATAAAATAATTAAAAAATTAAAGAAATTGATAAATTCCTTAGAACTGAAGTCATCAAAAGATATAAGCTACTAATACTGCCCTGAATTAAAATTTCAGAACATGAAAAATTTTGAGAGAAAATTTTCCACTATAGGGAGAGATGAGTGGAGAACTATATGAAATGTGGAAAAAAGTACAGGGTTATATATATGTCACATAAGTTGCAATTAAATTTTGTGTGATGGGACACTTGTCGCAAATGTCCACCACCCCTATTAATTAGGGGTGGTAGTTAAAAAACATTTTTGACTGGCCCCGTCTCAAAATAAAACATGTTGACATACGATTTGCGGCTGGATATAAATCTCGTCACAAATACGATAAGTGTCATCAGATATTTTCAACGAGCTATTATAACCCTTCACAAAAACATTATTATTTGTGACGGGCTAGGGCTCGTGTCCCAAAAAATCCCTTCTGATGGAGAATTTGTGACAGGACACTGACCCTCCCCAAATGTTGACGTTTCTTGTTGTCTTAGTTTGTTAGTAATATAATATATAAAAATTAAATCCATCATTATGAATATCCATGAGAGGTGATGATGAAAAATTAATTACATTAGTTCGTGAGGCTGTAGTCTTCCGTATGTACGAACAATAGTTGTGTTTCAAATTTTATGAAAGATGAGATAAAAAAGTATTATGAATTCAGCATAATAAAATATTATTATATTGGAGACACTTGTGATATTAGATTTTTATTGTAAAGACATAATTTATAGTTGAATATAAGATGAAAAAGGAGCTCGGTGATGACAATTACCTCTTCTTTGAAACACCTCTTTACGATTAAACCTAAAGCCTTCTTATATTTACACTATAATAAAACCAAGGATAATAAAATGAGGTAAGGGAAGTGAATAAGTGATTTGGGTAGGTATTTGCTGAACTAATGGGTTTTGGATGTGTATAAAAGAGAGTAGAGAGGATTCCCTATTATAAGGGTGGATGGGTGACATTTTCGTAAATACAAAAACTACTCAATAATGGAAAGTCAAAATATGGAAATGTGCATTGAAAATTAAAAAATAATGAGAGGTGGATGGATAAGCACAATACACACCAATACCCTTCAAAATAAACATTTTTTAAACATGTTACCCTCTTTACCTATATGTTAACTAACTTTTGGGTTTTTATTTGTTAAAACGATAACTATTTTTTTATTGTTTTTACTATTCACATTGTCCTAAAATTCTGTTAAACTTGTTTTATAAAATAAATTTGGATTATTAAAAATATGGAATCAGATTTATCTAATCCAATTGAAATAAGTTGCATAATTTAATTTAAAATTTACAGAAGACATATCAAAAAATTGGTTTTCAATAAATTCATTTTTCATGTATACGATGATATTATAATAACTATAGGATAAACATAAATTATTAAATTAATATTAATTATAATTTAATAGTATATAATAAAGAAATTTTATTTCTGTAATTACTCAATAGGTTTTATTGAAATTAATTCTAAAAAGAGGATCATAATACAATTCAAAGCAGTTTTTAGAAAAAAGTTTTTCATGTCCTAAATAAAATTATATTAAAATCCAAAATAAAGATAAATTAATTGTAATTAATTAAATTAATTCATACTATATAATACTTATTCAAATTTTTCATCTTATTAATGAATATTTGGGGTTTTACATTATTGAATTTATTAAAAATACGTGAAAGTTTTTCCAAAAACATGTATTTTACACTATTTAAAAAAAATTCAATATTTTCTGAAAAATTAAAAAATCACCATATGTTATTATTTATATTACTATTTTTATATTTTTCTTTATTTGATAGTATAATTTTTTAAAAATTTCAATTAAATAATTATAATAGATCTTCATAATAAAACAAATCATTTTTGAAGGAACTAGATTTTTTAAGAGAGAAATCACTGTTAAACTTTACTGCTTGTATTATAATAATTTTTATATAAATGTATACTGAATATGAAATTTATAATTTTTTCATAAATTATTGAATACAACTCATACAATCCAATTTAACTTCTAGGTATATCAGGAATGTTTAATTAATAACAATTTAATATTATATTAATCATATTTTAAACATAGTATTGTGTGTAATGATTGATATAAAAAAAAATTAAATTTATTAAAAAAAATAAATATTTTCTAAATTATGATGGTGTTACAATTTACCCATTAGGGAATATTTAGCACAATCATATCCAAATTTTATATATCTAGAGAGGTATGCATTTTCTCAGAAAAAAATTTTTTTTGATAACTTTTGATGTTCTTCTATACATAGGTTTATCATATGGGTTTTCGCTATGGTTTAATCATCAATGATTCTAAAAATAACCAATAATTTATCTTATATAACATTGGTGAACCAATAATTTCAAATATAAATATTACATCTTGTTATATAAATATTAGTTACATATCATTAAAGCCCACACTCGTACCATAAAATATTACTATATTTGAAAATTTTAATAAAAAATATTTTATATAAAATATCTAAAACATATCCAAAATATTTCATCAAAACTAGATCACTTATTAGTAATAATATACATAATACATTTCTTCATACCCCATGGAAATAAAAAGATAATAAAGGTTTGATATGAGATCCTAAGTATGGGTTACTAAATGAGATATCATTCAAGTGTCATTTTTATGAATGATGAGTTCCTTATGGTTTGATAACATGATATTTACATTTTAAAATGATGCCCAAAATTTCATTGATAATAATCATGAGTCATGAAATAAAACATGGATGTTCATAAGACATGAATCATAATGGAATCAAATAACATGATCCATGAGAGTTTGAAATTAGAACAATATCATGTAATAAAATATTAATCGAAATTGTAGAATAATCATAATAATAGAAATATTATTTATAGGACACAAACTATCAAAATCATCATATGTTTGGAATCTTCTAACTATAATTTAACCTTCATTAGGCTTTGAGAAGCCTCATATGAACCCTTTTTTGTGCTTAGGATATCCACCACTATACCCACAGTTGGGATAGTGATAGACTCCATTTTCCCCTTTTATATCGAAAAAATTAATATTTACTTGATTTATTGGAGTGATATAATGGAACCACCATTCTAAGAATTATAATCCATTCATATATATGCCCAAATTTTATGTAAAAATTTTTCTTCTCACCATATCATAAAACCTGGAAGGTGAAACCTGATGCATAAATTTTATATCATATTAATAAAAAAATTAGATAAATAATAAGGATGGTATAATAATATTATTTCAATTTAGGATGATATGTCAAAATAATAGATTTTATCATGGATTGAAAATTTGTTTAAATGATTCTTGTAATTTTATTGAGGAAAATACACTCTTCTTTTTGATATCATTTTTTTAAGTATTAAAATTTCCCAAATAATAAGTAACCCACATTATTTTAAAATAAAAATAAAAACCTATAATATAAGTATCATAGAAAATATTATTCAGGAATTTGGTAAATGTTATTCGAGTTGTATACATTAAAATAATGTTATCATTGACACCATTGTAAAAAAGAACCTCATTCTGAAAAAAAAAGATGATTTATTCTAAAACATTTTATATAGATCCATGCATGGATAAAAAAGTCGTTATGAAATAAATGTAAAATTATAAAAAATAATAATAAATATTTTAAAGAACACTTGGACATGGAACGACACAATTCCTAACTAAAGAGTAAAATAAATTCGGATTACCTTATAAACATTTATTTTAGTATATTATGTACATAAAGATTGTAAAATTTATGAAATACATGAAATATAAGGAAATAGAAATTGGAGAGGAAAATAAATGAGAATTATTATAGAAAAGTCACAAAACATCATCATATAAAATTTAAGCATAAGCAATCCCGATAAAAATTACACAGTAACATAAAACCATTACCTTGTATTGTACTGACATCATATGTTCCCTAAACTATATTATGTTAATTTTAAATTTTCTATAAAATTATACATTAACCATATTTATAGTTATAATATCGTATTTGATCCACTTATATCAATTAAATTATTATTTGTTAAACATTTGTTTTTATAATCGTCGTTTTCGGGTGTGAACTATTTCATTTTTAATAAGTTTTCTGATTTGGAAGTTCATATCCTTGTAAATTTAACATATATCCATAATATAATAACATTTAATGACTTTATAAATATAATTCTAATATCAATAAATTCTCCAAATGATAGACATTGAAAAAAATTACACTATTTATGGAGATGTTTTTTTGTATGTCCGCATGAAATCCATTCTAATTCTTTATTGAATATATCGAAATAATGATAAATAATAAATTTTATTACCAGAATCTTTATCATAAAATAATTTATTATATAATATTTAAATCCGTAATAATATATATTTGTGTAAGGATATGATGGAAAATAATTTATATCAATGTGTGGTGGTTTTCATCCCCATGTATGGACAAGAGATACCTTTATTTCCTTTTTGAAAGAAATGGTTGAAATTGGTGAAAAATTCATCATTATGAAATATTAGTAAATTTATAATAATAGAATAAAGGTGTTATAATAGATACAATAGTTTTATTTAAATTTAATAGTAAATTAAAATCAAAGTGCATAATTAATATTTTAACCACTTCATTGAGAGACCTCAATTTGATGACACCTTAATCATTGAAGAATTAATATTAGTAGAAGACCAAGGGATAGTGGATGAATGTATAGAGTCATGGAAGGTACTACAAAATTTATATTATTCTATATATTGAAAAAAATTCATTAATAATAGAGGAGATAAGGTGACCTTGTATAATTGAAGGATAGGAAAGACATGGAATTACAAAGATTATTTAAATAATATAATGTCATTTCCTAATGATAATGGATCCAAATATAAATTCATTCAAATTTTTGATATTATAGGGTTCAAATATCATAAAAAATGTTTTCGTCATATTTACTGGAAAATATGACCATTATATCTTATTTAAACCCCTGAGAACACATTTTAACTTAAATCATGGATATTATTTTTACTAATTTTACTATTCATTATGTCCACAAATAATTGTGGCTATATTTATAATTTTGGAAATGAATTTTCAAAATATGTAAATTTTAAACTAAATAAATTTTCATAAATAACATAAATTCATTTTAAAATAATCTTAAAAAACAAAGTGGAAATAGTTTTTCAATTCATTTTAATCATAATGATAAATTTTATTTCCTTACCAGCCTTGTAATAAATTTAAAATGAATTTAAAAATATTTTATTGAATATATAATCTATATATTTTTAATCAATTAATAAAAAATTGTTTATTTAATTTATTAGGGTAAACATATTTTTCTCAAAAAAATATTTTTAGGATATATAAATTTTTTTACTTTTAACTGACATTTTAATTATTTATACATTTAGATTAAAAAATTACAGATGATTATTAAATTATTAAAATATATTGTTGACTTATATAATTGAAATTGTTTTTTGGTAGTGATCAATATAATTTTTTTAGATTAAAATTCATAACTTGTTGTATAATAAATTTCTTGAATAAGGGTATTTTAATCATGATTTGATTTTATAAAATTTCAGTTCATATCATTACATTTTCTTTATCCTAAAACATTACTAATATATTTCATAATGTGATTAATTTCATCTATACACACTAATATTATGTATATTTTATAAAGGTATATTATATAGAGGTTTTTTATAGAATCATTGTTATGTTTGAAGAATGTTATCGAAAACATAAATTTGAAATGAATATAAATAAATAGAAAATCAGGCGATGTTACATTATAGCTATTTTAGTTGAGGTAATTCATGATCATTTTCTTGTTAAATTTTTTATTTTGTAGTTTACATTTAAATAATATAATTTATTATGATTCTTCAATTAAGAAAACATAGTAGCTACTTTAAATGGTTCATGAAGGATCATACCATTGTAATTTTTTATTATACCATAATGAATTGTTTTATATTTTATAAGGTAGATGAAAGTGTTTTATTAAATAATGGTGACATTAATCATTATATAGTTATTCCATTATAAACACATAAATTGATAGACCTATTTGAGTATATATTGGACATAATAATGTGATTTGATCCATAATTATTAGATCAGAGATTTTCAAAAAATAATGATATAAATTCTTATACTACACCATATTTTTTATGGTACATTAAATAAATAGTTTTCTATATCTATAAAAAAGATATATGTATAATTAATCATTATAGATATAACATAAGTTATAAAAGGGTCATGATTGAGATATGAACAATATTTACACATCATTCATGTATTAGAGGCAGTTGTGGAGTATGAAATAAATTCATTTCAGTTTTCTCAAAGTCAATGTTGTTCTATCTTCACTTATATTTCACTTTATATAGTAATATAGAGTCTAATACTATGTTCATACTCAACATTTTTTTTCAAAAATAATAATATAATGATCATGTGATATGTGATAACATTCAATGATCACTAAGCCCTTGAAACCTGTTAATATTTAGTGATATTTCTAAATATCACATCTGTTCATGTGATATTATTTATCACTCACTATAACACATTATTTGATGGGTACTATTTAATATACAGTAGCACTAGAGTAATGTTTTATTCCAGTGATATGATATTATGAGATCATTGTAACCAATATTTATTATAATAATCTCATATTTTGGATCACCTATTATGACATACATGACTGATCATATTATAAAAACCAAAGGAATATAATTATTTCATTTATTTTCTAACACAATTATAATATAATATGATATTATAAGAGTCAAAACATGTATAACTAGTATAAAAACCATCACAATGTTTTCCTAATTACATATATTTATCACTTTACATATGTATTTACTTTAACATAGACCAAGAAACCTATTATATCTTGTCTCTATTGATCTTCATACCTTATATGTTAGAGAATTTCCCATCTTTTTCATTTAGAATAATTTTTCCAATCATGAAATTATCTATTTCAAATATAGGGAATCTATTTCAAATATTATTATGTTATTTATATATAAATATATAAATACAAAAACAACACCATTACCTCACTTATATAAAAAAGGAACCATTATATTTTTTATGAAACAAAATTCATTGATTACATTAAAAAAATTAATCTTCCAACTCTATGATTATTGATTAATTCAATAATCAAACCATTTCAGCCATCATATCTTATCATGCCTAGTTGGATCATTAAAACCATTTGTTTATATCATGCTCACATACATAATACGATTTTTTTATAAAAATGTCTTTAACATCCAAATAGTTTAATTTTAATTCATTATAGGATATTACAAAAAAATTGAATTCAATTTATCATAGTTTCATGTGAGAAGGAATTTTCAATTTAAATATAATGATTTTTATTATAAATCTCAACCATGAAGCATGATTTTAAGGTAGATATTCTACATTCTATATCAATTCTATTTTGAAAAACCATTTATATCCTATAGGTATTTCCCCTTTAGGATATTCAATGAAGCCCCAATCATGACTTGTGCATAGGTTTTCCAATTTATATCCCATAGGCATTACCTATTTATTATAATCAGAATCATTAATAACATCTTGATATGTGGATGGTGTATCTTTAATGAAACCAAACTCATCAAAATTCATCCTAATAACTAAATATAACTTTGGATTAAGATAATTATATCCGACATATGATGTTTCTGTGATATCTGAATCAATTTCGTTTTTATAATATCCCATGGTATATATTCATTATTTATCTCATGATTTATTCCTCTGTATTGGTCTTGAAATTTTTTTTGTTATATTTTCTTCCCACTAATTCCTTGATAGATATATTTTTACCTATGAAATTATTTATATGGAGATATAAAACATTCACTCTTTTATAAGTTAAAAAAAATAATAAACAACCAATTTGTTTTTTAATATAACTAACAAGAAACCATTAGATTATAGGAAATGATTATCAGAAATATTTTTCTTCACCTCATTAAATATTCAAGGGAAAAGGTTTATAAATTTTCAAAATCGTAATATTATATGTTTTTTATAACTATCATAGATTTAATTGATTTATGTTTTAAAATAGTTAATTAATAAGAATACCCCTGAAATAAATATTATTTTAATAATGATTAATTTATAATTATACCATGTCTATAATTGTACAATCACATCTCTCTCATAAACCATTATATTGATGTTCACATAGAGGAGTTAATTATGAATAAAACAAATAATATATTGGATGATCAATAGAGTACTAAATATTGTCTTTCATGCATTTATTTGGTCAAAGTATAATAATAATTTAGATAATTTAATTGATCAGTTATTTTTTTAATAACATGAACATTTCAAAGTCATAAAAATATTAAATGAAGATAATAAAATAACAAATTTATTATAAACACCAGTGTCTTATGTACTAATTATTTCATATATATCAATACGTATTATGTCGTATATCTCAAAATATGTTAAAAATATTCCAATAAAGACACATTTGACATTAATATTTTCAAATAATATTTAGATGATTTTAATTATTCAATGAATCAATATATATTATGTTTATAGATATGTTTTGCATTTAGAAACTGAAGCCCACAATACTATGAATATGTAATATTTTAATCGTTTTCTTTTATAACCTTATTTTTAATTTTATACAATATATTATTTATTACTTGAATATATAAATCATTAATAGAACATCCAATTACATAAAAAATTTACTAATTTTATATAAAAAAACTTCTATTTTTCTATGAATGACGTTTTTTTCTAGTCATGACATGGAAATATTGTTTTAAATAATAGTAAATAAAAGAAAATATATACAAAATTAAAATAATTATTTACTGGGAATGTATAAATCATATATAACAACATTTTATATAACAATTATTTATTCATTTCTAAAACATAGATATAGTATTATCTAAACCATTATGCTTTAATTTTTGAGTCTATATTCATTTTTTATATTTTATTTTTTATTTTGTGTTGGACTAGGACATATGGTCTAGGTGTCACTACATATCCCACTGAGATGAGAATCAAGACAATGTATTTTGGGATGGAGTCTATATTATTCAGTATAATTATATTAGGAAAAACATGTATCAAATTCATCTAAGTAAAAATTAATGAAATTCATTTCTATAACATTCCATTATTTAAAATCATGGTGCTTCATTTTGTTACATGAGAAGAAAATACCTATATATCATGAATATAATAACATAGATTTTTTTTAATTACATTTAAATGTACATCAAATATTAATGAAGTGAGAATTTTGTTTTTTTGGTGTTTGAAATAATAACATTTATTAAATACATTTCCTCCCAAATGGTAACCATATAAATAATATTTATCAGTTGTAGAGGATGAATATTTTATGAAATTTGGAATCAATTTTTATTTTCAACCAAAATATAGCTATTATTTCTACAAAAATAATGTCAATTGTATTATATATAACTGTTGGAGAGTTACATGGTCAAAATTTTTTTATAATAAAACAATCTAATTTTGTTCCTGTAGGTACTAACATTTTGGGTTAAGAAGAAAAGTGACACCTAAATATAATAATTAGGTATGATTAAAAAAAATTTAATGGTTTCCATTACTAAATGTATTGACATATAATAATTTATAAGAACATAAATTTTATTTTTTAATGTTATGAAAAATTATCCGATTGATAGTATTTTACTATGGATGGAATATAACAATATTTTTGATGATTTTTGTAGATCTACCTATTTCTTATGTGGTATTCATATATTTTCTATATGTATGGAAGCTTCTAAAAATATTTTGATCTCATTTCTTCTACATGATCAACATATTTGTTTCATAATTACTTATTAATATTATAAAACTAGTGAGATAAGTTATTTATTTAAATTAATATTTTACTTATTGTATTCAATACAAATCCATTTTATCCCTTGAATTTGTTAAATATAACTATTTAATATTATGTATTGAAATCAAATGAAACTAAAATGTTTATCCAGATCATTTATAGTGAAATAGGCTACAAACATATCCATTCTATAAAGAAGAATAGTATCTTATCCAATATAACTCTAATAAATTTTACAGTATCCATAGATCACTATGCATGTGGGGCCATAGTTTTAAAATAATTTGGATTCCAAATATTTAAAAAGACTTATATTAAATCCACATATGAAATTATGAAATATAAGTCATTTATTATTTCCTAAATGAATTATTATATTATAGATAACATTAAAATCCATAAAATTTTTGGAATACTAATTATAATAATAAATTAAAAATAAAATAATTATATATATATATTGTTATTCGTAATATAAAAATATTATATTAATTAAAATTAAATTAGGAATTAAAAATAAATAAGAAATTCAAATATAATAAATATTGATAAAATTTTCTATTATCTTAAAAACAAGATATTAATATGAACAGTTAATATTAAAAAAATATAAAAGAGTTATAAATAAGAAATTAAAAATTCTATACTTACCTTATTTTATAAATATTAAACACTATAAAATATTCCATTAATTTTTGAAATAATTTCGATACAAGTATATCCAATATAATAAAATCTGTTGACTATAGTAGGTTATATTTATAGTAATATATGAAAACTCATAATATAGAATTATATAATAACATTTTATATACTTTTTTTGATAAAAATAACATCATATATCTTCCTATGATAAAAGTGATAATATTTATTTCTATACAAACATGCCATGTTTCAAGCCACATTAGGTTTATAGGAAATGATATCTCTATAGCACACTCATGATTTCCAAAAACGAACACTTTTAATTACAATGTCTGTAATAATATATCCAATGTTCTAATTCATTTCAATGGAATTTTTAAATTAGTATACATAAGAATATCTTGAGTAGTGATATCCCATATGATTATATACATCACCCAGATTTGTGGTATGTTGGGATTGGGGATTCCTCCTTTTTTTGGCCTTATGTGCGTCGGGATAGTATCTAGTAATGGGTTTTGATTCCAATTACATATTTTCATAAATTATGATATCAATAACATTGATAAAAAAAGTTTTTATCAATTTGTTTGAAACTTTACTGATGTTGCAACATGATTGATTCTAGTTGAGTTCTTGGTGGGGACGATGACCAATATCCAACAAAAATGGTGTTGAAAAATCAATTAGACAACTAACTATACATGGAATAGATATTATTTTTATAAAATAAATGGATCATGATACTTCATGGGATTAATTTTCAAGGTATGATCTATTAAAAGAGTGTTATATTTATAATCCACACATATTTCTTGGTAATAGAATTTACTGGATGTAGAGTTTGGTATAAAGCTACATAATTTGATATTTGAACATATTGATAGAAACATTAATTATTATTTATATATGGAAACATATATTCTATGTAATCTAGAAAAACACAAGAGTGGTTAGTAGGTATATGATGGCAGAAATTAATGGCCATTATATGAGAAATTTTAGTCTAGTTTTTTCAGAAGTCCTTTCTAAAGACCATTAATATGATCAGAGCATAGAGGTTTATGTATATAATATATTAAGAGATATGAATGTTAGATTATGATACCTGATTCATGGTTTTACATCACTTTGACATGATGTTAGCTAAATATGTGAATCTTGGGAGATACATTTTATGGATTTTTATATTGAGGCACCAGATATGATATCAGGTGAATACAGTGTTCATGAAATCACTATCAAAGGATATTTGACAAGACTCTATAGTCGATTGGTACCTATTAAAGGTTGTATAATTATGTAAATTTTCAGTTTATTCTATGATAATGAGAGGTTCAAAGGGATGTATTATATAACGATTTAATGCCTCTCACTTCGGTGTCAACTATAGAGGTGTGTTTGGTTGGGTTACTTATCTTTCAAACTAATGGTACACCACCACTAATTTAATTTAGTATAACTGTATAAAATATATTTATCCATATTGTGAACAATATATTATGGAGTTCCATTTTAGTGGGGTATATTGGGAACCTGAAGTAGTTCTTAATGATCTTTCCACAGTCTAAAATTGGGTGAGCTGTAAGATAGACTTGAGGATGTAGATCTGGGCTAAGAGAGTTGGAATGGAGTTGTAGTTTGGTTCTATAAGTTAGTATGGACATGATAGAGTGTGTTTTAATAGATTAAATTGTAACACTATGATATTTTATGAGATATATTCTTTTTAATTTCTTTGACATCTTCTATTGTACACTACACCAAGATTATCTTATGTTATACGCAACACCGTATTAGCTTGCAGTATACGCAATACTATTCTTGGATCTTGTTACACACAATATCAAGTTCGTTTGATAGTAGTTATTCTACGCAACATTTAGTGTATATATATATATATATATATATATATATTTATTTAATGTATAAATTAAATATGGCTGGATTCTATTATAGGCAATGACCAAGGATTCATCCACTACACGCTACCCTGACTTGGCTTGCATTACACGCAATCACAACCTTCCTCGATAGCATGTGTAGTACGCAATACCGGGTTTCACTAAACAAAGATATATTGTTATAATATTATTATGGACTAAACTTTATGAATAGTATTAACTACGTTCTGAATTTTATAATGTTATTATTCATCTTACACATTTTCTAGAACATGGTATGAGAACAAAATAAATTTTTCGAGTAAAATAAGTATTTTTGCCGCCTTTTGATGGCGCACCCACATTAAATATAGTTTTTGACATGTTTATAAGTTCAATTTTACATAATAAAATTATTATTTAGAATCAGGATATAAATATTTACTTTGGATAAAATTTTTATATTATTCTGATAACATTCATATTTTAATGAATAGTAAAAACACGCTATTTTTTAATTAAAAATGACTTTTTTCATCACAATAATTTATATGGTTAGATTATATTTTTAATTGTTTTTAAAGTATAATTAGAATATATTTTTAACATCTAATCCATTTTTGGTCACTGGAATTAATTTCACTTTTAATTTGGACATAAACAAGTGTCGATCTTTAGATAGTTATTGTTTTTTAAAAACACACTATTTGTTTTGATAACAGGAATTAATTTTAAAATTAATTAATGCCAATTCTATGTTTTGTATTTGAAAAAATAGACCTCATTTTTGAATTCATAATATCAAATATTGTTTTGGCTGAATTTTGGGTATTTTTCTGGAAAACATCAATTTTTGATGAATAGTGAAACCACTTAGTGTTAGTTAAAAAACCGACTCTTCCATTTAAATGAAATTTTACTACTTTTGTGAATTGAATTTCAAAAATCTGATATACATGGTTGTTATCAAGATGTAAAATTTCATTCAAGAAGAAGAAAATAATTTTTGGTGAATAGTAACTTTTAACATTATTTACTGCGGTTAAAGGTAAATAGGGTAATTCAAGGTTAAAAAAATATTATAACAATTCAAAATTACCTTCACACTTGTCCTAACTGTATTGAATGAGTAGTGGACGACCAAGGGAATCCTTGGGTAGATTTTGGGACCCCATTGAGCCACTTGGTAGTGATAATGACAATTTGGATTAATTAATTTAATGTAAAGACAAAATTGACACTAACAAAAGTCTTTTAGTAATTAATTTTTATACTGGGTTATATAAATTATATTTAAGACTATAAATATTCATTGTAAAGATAAAAATATTTCCTACATGGGGGTGTTTGTTTTAAATGTTTTAGACATCAAATAAATTAAATTATTTATGACATAATAATGATGCAGTATTTACCTCATAAATAAATGATTTAAATAAATAAGATTATAATGATTAAAATATTATCCAAAACATGTCCAATTCTAATAGGATGATTTTATTTCAACCATCAGTCATCTTATCTTCATCTTTAAAGATTTTTGGAACTTTTGAAACTGAATATAAGTTTATAATAAAATAATATTTTCACACTTTCCAAAGGTGCCCCTCTCCTCCCTTATAAAAGGGCACATCTTCTCTCTCCTCTTTACACAACTTTGCACCTTCAAGCTCCTACAAACCATGTGAATTACTCTTCTCAACTACCATAGTAATATTTTAGATGTCTTAGTCTTCTTCAAAGTCCAACATTAGTGCCCTAAGTGGAGGTTTCAATGAGGCGTGTCGAAGAAGAGGTAATATCTGTTACCGATTCTTTCATATTTATTTCTTCTTCTACTTCCACTTCTTTAGTTGTTTAATTACGAAGTAACGACATCAGTATCACTCATATACTGATATGTTATTATAAATATGAAACAACCCTATTTCACCTTCTATCATCTATACAGAAAACAAAATCAACGCGCGTACGTATGTACAGAATACCATCTCCACGCCGTAATGTAATATGTTTTCCACCACCACCTTACATGGATGGGTATAATGGTGTAAATAATAACTATATAATATTATTGTAAAGTGATATTGATTTGTAAATAGTATACATACACTTCAATAAAATTCCACGATAATGGGAATAATATCATCACTTCTGCGTACGTACGACCTACCGTCTCCACGATGTGATGCGATTTTTTCTACATGATCTTCATTGAATAATGATTATATAAATGAATTGAATGAATAAATATGATATATATTACACTAATACCATTCTGGAAATGAGGTATCTATAACCAAAAAATAAGAATACGAATTTATTCGACAAAACATGCATAAGAACATTAAATAATGAACACCCGAATAACAAGTAACAATGAAATATTACTAATTAAGAAGATAAGAAAATGATAATATATGATATCATAACAATAAATATGATTCTGTAATAAGTCAATGACATTATTTAAATCCTTATACTGGAGGTTCGTATACGTACAAAGCAAATCTGACCTAAGGTTAGGGATAACTTTTCCAATATCGTTTTTATCCGAGATTATTTATTCGTAATTATTTACTAGTGTTATATTTATCATCCATGTCCCTGTTTTCGAAAAATTATTTCACATATGTTTAAATTCCTTTTTACCCATTTTTTACTTTTACTAAATGGTATGTAAGGAATCTTTTTTTGTTTACAATACGAGGTACTTTTTGACTTTTTTGGAAAAAGTACGAGAAAAATGTTTTTTTAACTTATACGACATGAACAGATTTTTACGGTTTCATAATGCCTAATTTTCATGAATCTTCCAATACAATATTTCATGACTTATTTCAAAAATATCCTTTTCTTTTAAAATATCAAGGCATTTCGTGAAAAAATGATTTTGAAAAAGAAAGGATATTTTCCTCAAGAATTCATTTCACATGTTTTATCAAAACCATTTTCCATATAAGATGAAATTATTTCATATGTGTATGTTTCAAGTATAATGTCTCAATGATTTAAATGGTTTCACTTTTCTTATGATTAAATGATATCTGCTTGTTTTATATGGATTATGTTCTGATGGGATGATGCTTATGAAACCCATTCTATTCATTGGGTTATGATGTATGATTTATGTTGATGTTGTGGCACACGTAATAATGATTTCATTATGATATGGGTGGGACCTATATCTCCCTCCAATGGATTGGGTAAAGATATATATCTCATGAGATAGTCATGGCTGGAACGACAGGTTAATCCGGTTCAGTGATACAGGACTGAAACAAGAGTGAACTCGATTCAGAAAAGGACTTTGTCCACTAAGATGGTCTTGGTAGAAATTCCTTGGCTTTTATGGAAATCATATCATGTGATTAATGGTTTCCACAAATAAATGTATTATTCCCATGCTATTTTATCATAATTAATGTTTCTTTATGATCTATTGCTTCAGATTTGGATGTTTAAACATTATGTTCAAGTTTTTTTAAGTTCAAATGTATATTATTTGTTTTATTTTCTCCATGTTTACACTTACTGAGCATTTGACCTCACCATTTATATGTTTTCTTTTCACGAGGATTTAAATAAAGGTTTTAGGTAATAAAAAAAGAACATCTTTATGGGAGATGTTGAAGATCTTTCACCACAATTAGAATATTATATTCTGAGTTTCCAAAGACACTAAACTATTACGGTCCTTGTGTGTCTGTTTTTATTATGTATTATGTATTCCACAAAAATTAATGTAATGTCCATGTACGTCAAGTCTTGGGTCCCTATAGCTGGTATCAGAGGAATGGTTTTGTTATCCTTTGGAAACTAGGATGCGAAATATTTATTGAGATCCCTAGAGATATTTCTATGGTATGTCTAGAGATGTCTCTAAGGTCAATTATAAGTATAGGTTATAGTCCTAGAATTATGGAAATGATCATTGAATTAAACCTAGGATGTTAGATATTGAAGGTACACCCCATTTATTATGTTGTTTTCTTAGCATTATTTTTCCTCTCACACTATTATTTTTGGGTTTTAGACGATGGATGGATCCCGAAAGAACCATGTTGATCAATGTAATGGGAAATGAAATGATTTTCCTCCTGAACAAACCAATGTTATGGGAGATGGAGTGAAATTTTTTATTTCTATACTTTCACAAGCTATGAATCATTCTGGACTTCCAAATGATTAGAAAAGGGAACAATATTCTATTGAGTCCTTCATGAGGAAACATCCACCTTTTTTCAGTGGGTCTTCTAATCCACTTGTTGCTGAACAATGGATCAGTACCATTCATAAGATATTTTACATACTTCTCTATTCAGAATATGAAAAAGTCATTCTGGATGTTTACCTTTTAGAAGGTGAAGCAGATCAGTGGTGGACTCTAATTAAGAATACAAGGCCCCAAGATGAAATTGAATCAATGGAATGGGACGAGTTCAAGAACTTATTTTTCAATAAGCACTTACCTCATATTTTTCTAACGAAGATGGAAAAAGAGTTCCTTGAGATTATGAAAAATGATGATGGATCTGTTTGTATATACGAGTCGAATTTTACAAGTCTTTCAAGGTATGCATCTGGCTTTATCATTCAACCTGAAAGGCATGTTGATCGATTCTTCAGTGGCTTAAAACCAAGTCTTCGAAGGGAATTAGATATAAGAGACTTCAATAGCTATGAATAAATTGTGTGTTGTGCTATCAAGGTATTACTGGATGTTGGTGCAATATATCCATCCAATGGTTTTGACAAGAAATGAAAATGTAGTTTAAGGAAAAATCTCATAACAATGGTGAAAAGAAAATGAATGTTACTTTATGCTCAATGTGTGTGAAGAAGCACAGTGGAAATTGCCTAAAAGGTACTGGAAAATGATTTATGAGTGGAAAATAAGGTCATCGAGCAATTGAGTTTCAATGTAATGGGAAAAGGGTTGCAAATGATGTAAAGAAGATAGAGAACGCTCCACCATCACTTCAATGATTCAAGTGCAAGGAAATGGGGCATGATGCTAATCAATGCCCTAATCCAATGGTTAATGATGATCAACATCAACAACCTCTTCAGGAAAAGGACAAAGGGAAGTCACATGTGATCACAATTGGCGATGTTGAATATGAAAACGATGTGGTATAACGATTAAGTGTTTATGTAATGGGATTCCAAAATAATGTTGTATAGTGGAATATTGGAATATTAATGTATTGGTATATTGTGGTTTTCAATAAATTTATGGTTCCATTAACCATGAAAAGTGATTTTGGAAAGGAGATGATGTGATACAGAGGAAATGAAATATTTAATAGTATTCATGAGCTCATGACTGATATAAGGACAAAGTGGTATCATGGTTTGAGTATATAGAATTTTCGGGATTTTTGTATGTGGAATTAGTTAACTTTTGACAACACTCATTTTTTCAATAAGGTTCTATGGTAATTCATGTTTCCAAATAATAAATGATTATGGTATTCACATGTTTTGAATATGACCAACAAGATATATTTTATGATATATGGGGGATAAATGATGGTATTCACGTGCTTGTTATCTGACCTTTCAAGTAATCATTTTCTTTATACTATGAGATTGGACATATGTATTTTGGATAAGCCTAATGATTAGAATGGGTTATATTGGACATAAATTAGTATTTTTAAGGATAGAAATTTTTTCGATATTATTGATGGGATGTTATAATAATGCTGTTTTAGAAAAAGGACAACCTTTAGGATGGGAAACAACCCATCGCGTCGGACAAGGAGGTGGTAATCAAACCCAAATACGAAGTGAGACATGAATTTATCGCCTACCACTGGCCTACAGGATGTCCCTGGATAGTATAAACTAGTTTTATTATATTATGGATTTGAAAAAATTAATGTTCCATGGCATGGATGCTTGATTTAATCCATAAATGGATTTTTAAAACATCTGATCTTATTGGAGTCGTTTGGAGTCACAAAGCATCTAGTTTTTTCATGTAGAAGTATCCCTAAAGGTTCTCATTAAGGGAGGCTGTTTTGAAATCCATTTTTCTAATTTCAATGTCATGGTATGCAGAAATGGATAGTATAATTATAAAGGATTTTAGAATTGAAAATGGTAAAAAGGTTTTTTCATAGTCATTGCATGGATTATGTTTAAACCATTTTGCAACTAATCATGCTTTATATGTAATTTTTTGTCCATCCAAGTCTAGTTTTTTCCCAAATACACATTCCCAAGAAATTCAATTTCAGTATACTGTAGGATCTACAAAAACGTATACATTGTTTTGGTGATTGGAATCCATTTTATAATACATGGCTTATTGACACATTGAAACATCTATGACACTTAGTACATCTATGTAGGCTATAGGATCATTATTATCAACTAATAATGAGTCACAATCCTCAGTAACTATAAAACTATACTATTCCAGTATTCTATCCTCTCTTGTACTTCTATGTAGTACTTATGTATTTAGGAGAGATCATTCATCAATGGGGATGTGTGGAATCTTCACATGTACCAACTCATGTGTACCTTGAGCCCCGCCATCATCGAAATCTATCTTGCAACAATTATCTTATTTTGATATTTGATCCCTCATAGAAAATATTTCATGTATTTCCACTATAACCATTTTGTATGAGGGATCATATAGGTAATATCTCTATATTTCTTTGGGGTATCCATTGATGGTTCACATTGTGCATTGATGTGTGAGTTTGTCACCTGAAGAGGCCTTAATAAATGCTTCGCTTCCCCAACCATTTAAATTCGATTATATTCATTTTCATCTACTCCAAAGCTCCTATAGAATAACTTTTATTGATATAGTTGAAACCTGGTTTAGTATGTGTTCCACTATTTATAACAAAAATCACTAAAAGGATAATGGGAGACTTGTATAACTCATCATTGATCTCTCCCTATCCAATATGGTGTAGTTCCTCCTTTAACTTCCACTATTCCACTGGGGTGTGTAAGGAGGTGTGGGTTATGAAAGGATCCCAAACACCCTTATGTATCAAATTAATTATTTATTATGATATTCTACACCTTGGACTAAGTGGATTTTCAAAATCTTCTTACCAAGCTGGTACTCAACTTCATTCTTGTATTACTTTAACATATCAAAAGAATACGATCTATACCTCATTATGTTGATTTATCCATATCTACTAAAGTCATAAGAAAAGGTTATGATGTATGAGTACCCACCCCTTTTTTAAATTGGAAATGGTCCACAAACATTTGTAGGAACCAATCCAAGAAGCTCTTTAGCACTTTCACCAATCCCACTAAACAGGGCCTTGGTCATTTTTCCTTGTAAACAGGTGTGACAAACACATGGTGTTATTAGTTTGAATGAATCTAAATATCAATCTTGATGTAACATATCCAAGAATTTCTCATATATATGACATAGTTGTGACACCAAAGATATATGTGGTATGATTCATGTGAAGTAGATTCATTATCTATTTCCATTACTTGGTTTGTGTAATCGAACACATAAATATTTTTATATAAATGTGACCTACCAAAAAATGTTAAAAGAAAAAAAATTTATTTATTAACATGAAAATAAATCCATTTATATATAGTATGGATATAGAAATAATATTTTTGGTT
Organism: Viscum album; assembly: GCA_963277665.1. NCBI lineage: Eukaryota > Viridiplantae > Streptophyta > Magnoliopsida > Santalales > Viscaceae > Viscum > Viscum album. The sequence goes on from OY728161.1 coordinate 695,900,625, forward strand.
ACATATGGTACATAATAATAACCTTTAAATACCATAATCATCTCAATTGGCAATGTAAGGTTATAGTCCCAGATAGGTATAGCTGCTAGTCTAGCTCTGTTGGATGCTGATTGTTTTACCTACCCTGAGTTAGTTTTCATAAATCTACTTCATTCATGTAGTTTTATACATATATGAGAACCACCGGCTCTATCTAATACCCAATTTGAAGAATCAAATAAATATCACTCGTTAAAAAATTATCTTTGAGCTTCCACTTTCTTCTTTAGATGGGTGATGTTTTTCTTCTATTGACCCTTCATACATCATGCGAAATAATAACTTCATATTCCCTTCCATCCACTTGATCATAAATTTCATGCATGGGATTAATTATGCTTTATGGATAAAAATCTTCACCTTCCCATTCTTCTTATTCACCTTAACGACAGAAGGCATTTCACCCTTCATGTATTTGTCCACTTGGAAAAGTAGGGTAAGAATATCTAGCAGAGTCTTATCAATATTTTTCATATTGATATTTATTAAAAAATGGAGAATCTATGAGGGGTGATGTGAAAATGAGATTGGTACCCAGATCTATTGGTGGTTTAAACCCTAGAACCTCTAGGCGATCAATATAGCCAACAGGCTTTACTACATGAGGCCCAGTTAGGAATCCCTCTCCAAAATGACTCTAAAAAAGTGTCTTGGAGATCTCAACCCATTTCTATATTGGTATATCCTCTGAAAAACCATAGATATTTTGAATCCTGAAATAATAATCTACGTTTTTGTGATACTTCATGATTTCACTAGGCATTGATGATAAAAAACAAACATTGAACATCTACTAAATAAATCATTTGCTTCTCATAGACAAAGAACTCATCATCACTCACCTCTTTTGTAGGTGAATCAGTTAATGAGGACTCCAACACATAATACTTCCATTCATGGGGAAGAATGACCCGAAGACATCTAAACCATTCCTATAAGTTACTGTGAGTGAGGATGTTGTCTTTATCTAATATTGATTTCATTGATAGTGTGGTTAACAAGATTGTCCTTTTTATTATAAAATTCAAAGAGCAGATAATTAGTACATTCTTGATTACATTTTAAAATAAATAATAAATTAATTTTATTATGTCTCCACTATTTTTTAAGTTCCCAATGTCCCTCACCAATGAACTCAGAAATTCAATTTTCGTGGAAATTCTAGTGGAAATGATCAATATTCCCCTTCGCATAACCCCAAAAAAGATTGGTCAATCTATTTGAAGGTATTTAGGTAGGATGGTCTTTCACAACTATGGACTTGCATCTCCTTGATCTGTTGAGTGGACTCTGCATTCCTAAAATCCTGACTTGGATTTCCTCATCACATGCCTCTAAATATACAACAAGTCTAGATAGGGATACTCCTCTTGATGTAAAATTTTTAGATCTACCAAAATTTTAAAAAGAGATTTATTTATAAAAGTAGTTATCCCTATAAGGTTTGGTCAAACACATAATTTAATCAAGTCTTTCATTTAATCACGTAATAGAAGGATTGGTCTAACTTAATGTTTCATTGATTTATTTTTTTATTTTATGTGTATATTGCCTTATTAAAATTATCACACGATTTTTAATATTAATTGGAACATACTTATGGGGTTAATATTGTCTTCATAATATTTGTCGGCAAGAATGTTTTATTTTAGTTTCATATTTCTCTCTTGTTAATTCATTAATTATGTATCCAGGAAAATTAATCAATAATGAAAAACCATGAAACTAATAGAAATAAAATAATGCAAGGGAATTGATAGTGGGATCTTATAATGGATAATTTATCTATAGGTTGATGGAGTAATCACTAAACTAGGGGATAAACACCTTGTACCATTTATGGTTCGTGTCAATGGCTTTCCACCTATCCCCCTTCGTATCTCAGTGAATTGATTTAACCTCATCTCTTTACTTGAACCACCTACAGATGCATGGGAGATTCATCCATTTCATATTCATATTAACTCACAAATAGGTGAGGGGAAAAAATGTGGTTTATATAAAAGAAACCATGGGAGCATAGGCCCAACATATTAATGAGGATAGATGGGATGCATCACAATAATATCGTTTCAAATAAATTAAAAGGAAACTAATCACCTACAAAGGTATGGTTTATCTCATGATCATCCATATACATGCAATGAATTACACATTTAAGAAAACTTTGATTAAATTATTTAATCATTATCATATAGATAAATCACCCTCAAATCGATTAATTATTATCTTTAATTAATCAATCCTTTTATCTTATTCATTATTGAAATTTCCTTGAGATTATAATAATTAACCATAGAGGTAACATGGTGAACATCCATTCAAATCTACATGATGTTTAATTATTAACCATACACAGAAAATAATTTTTTAATTATGTATATTTTGTTAATGTACATGGAATGTAGTTCCAAATAAAAGGCGTGTTCTGCCTAAACTTCTTATCTGAAGTATGTTCCTAAGGACTCATCATGTGAGGAATACTATGGAAATATTAGAGTACATGGAATGTCTAGTGGTCCACATGTCACGTTGTCTCTAATTTACATAGTTACCAGTCGACTTTTCCATGTATAGGATACACGGTATAACCTTCAACCTGAAATGGACTACATGCCATGTCTATTGGGTCACATGGCGTGTAATCCGACTAATCACGTAAGAGTCTATCCTAATAAAAATGTAGAGTAAGAATTAATTACACCACATGTCATTAATGTGGAAGGATTGAGTAATTACTGAATTACCCCTGATGCACTAAAAACAACAACATGTTGTGTATTCTTGATTACATATCCTATCTGGCAGATTTCTTTTTGTGTAACCCTGAATACACAACGTTTACTTCCATTTTATGTTGAAAAAATCACCATATCCTCCTAATGGGAACCTTGATTTAAATTTATTCTAAAAATTATTTATTTTAGTTACATTTGTGAGAAACTAAAAGAGGAATAATAGATCTCAAAATTACGATTCCATGAACTATTAAACACGATTTGAAAAATAAATTATTAAATAATAAATCATTATATATATATTTTTTAAATAATTATAAACTATGATGATCAATACTTTGATACCACTTGTAGGATATGGACACAGTAGAAGCGTGGTGTTTGGAATTTCCCAAATTTTTATTTTCCTTAATCAATAATGAATCTGGGATCTATTCGATAATGAATGCTAGAATCCACAGATTAAAATCAATGATTTAGATAAAGAGAAGAAAGGTACATGATCTTAGAAATAGGATCTTACACGCTAGGTTTATAATTAATTTAATAATTTCTAACAAAATTAAATACCAATGTATTTTGTACTTTCTTCATTGAGGATATTTGATATTCTGAAATGAACCTTCCGGATTGTCTTCATTTCACTCTTGAGGATCCTATGTAGAATCACTCTAGACGTGATCCACGTGTACTATGACGGCCTCCGAACAAAGCCACATAGTCATTGGGTGCAAGAGTAGAGAATGTAATTTATTTGGTCGATCATTCTCTATCTCACATTCATTGGTCTTGAGGAAAATCAAATGTTCATAAGAGGTAGAGATGAGAGAAGTCGAGAGGGAAAGTATTTTTCTAAAAAATTCTCAATTCAATGGGGTTTGGAACAATAGATGTACCTTCCTATTAATTTACATGGGGTTTAAGTTACAATATTTAATTACCAAATAGAAAATAAATACAATTTTAATTATTAGAGACAACCCATTCCAAATAAATAATTTAACAGCACTGTTATTTTTGGTGAGCCAATTTTCTAAAAAAAGGACAATTAATGAAATCCTCTGTCACATAATGATAATAATAATATTTTTTTATTTCATAAGACAACTAGATAGACATTATTTACCAACCTATAAATAATTAATTTATAAATGGACACGGTCATGGTCTGTTCTAGCTCCTCTACAATTTATTGAACACTCGAATAAAATATATTATATTCTTAAATAAGTTTTTTTATTTATAAGCTATTAAATAAATATTTATTAAATGTTCAATAAAATAAATAAATATATTTTATTCTATTGAAGAAATATTTACTTATTTCATGTGATCACTTGAATGTCAATAAAATTTGTCCAAGGTATTGAGAATATAAATTATTCCATTAATTAGACTATAATAAAATGTAATCGAGGCCACCTGAAACACATAGTGTGTGACCCTCTATGATTTTTTATTGTTGGAATTAGGAGATCTTGCCTAAAGTCCAAGATTATTGTCATGAAATGGGTCAATTCACGCAATAGAAACAACTTATAGTAACAACAATAACATACACAAAGGAACACCCACTATATAATATAATAAATTTTCCCAATATCTCATCAAAATGGTTTCATTATAGTATCATCCACCTATATGAATGATACACCATTTTTAAGCTACCTGATATAAACTTATTTTTATACCATGGACATATAATTTATGATGACCATTATATTTCAATCAAAGTGATGAGATATCAACTTATGTAAATGGAAGGGAAAAATATTTCCTCGACCTATCTATTAATAACATATCTTTTTTGATGCACTGAACATACACTACTTCCCACTAACAAATGGATTGATGGTTTTCGTCAGTAAATCAAAGTGTGCAAGTCGTGACACATATTTAAGATAATCGTAAATTATACAGACTATTAAACACACTCATAGATTGGAATATCTAATAAAACCAAAACATTTAGAATTCCTACTGGTGATTCTATTCTCATAATCACCCATCATTGAGATTATCAAGTGCGAAGTACATGAGAAGAAGACTCATATGCCTATGAGTACTCACACCTTATTGTCTGTATACTATTTGTCCCATAATAGTATGTCATCCAACCATAGAACTATATATAAGAATATTGTCATAGCACTTCAATGTTCTCATAATATAGGGTAATTACTAAGGCAATATTAATATCACAAATACTCTAAGACATTTTTAAATTATATTCATGGTGATCAATGAAAAATATGTAATATGTTTTTTAATTTTTAAATACCTTAAATATTCATGTTACCAAAGTACAAACTATTAGTTCTAGGACACAAAATCCAACAATTTATTCAATAATATAAATATAGTGAATGGTTTGAAAAATATTTAATAAGATGCAATTTTTATGTGTTAATGTGACCCATGAATTTTTTATATCTATAAGATATATTACAAGGTTTTGAAATATTTAGATTCAAAATAACTTATTTTCTTGATGAATTTAACATTAAATCAAATGGATAGTAGGAAAATTTATAATAATTTTATTATATTGAAATAAAATTTTATTCAATTATTTAAAAATCAAAAAAATTATTAAAGTTGTCAAATTTATATATTATAAACTATATATTTTCATAAATTTTATTCTTGTGGGAAAAATTTTACCATATAAGTAAACACCGTAATATTGATTTGTTTATACATTAGTTACAATTAAAATTGGTTATCTAAGTGTTTATCCAAATGATAAGGTTTTAAAAAAATCCATACTTTTTTAAATTAATTTTTATTAGGAGACTAAAACTCTATCAAACAATATCATTTAATCCATGTATATTGTGAGTCATTTTTCATAAGAATGAATTTATTATAAACATATCTTTTGTGAAATTCTAATAGTGACCATCACCTTAATTAAAAAATCGCACTTACTCCCACACATATCAACACCATAATAAAGAATCTGGATAGAGTAAAATAATAAATTTACCATAATAAATTAATTAAAAAAATTTATAGGTTTTATTCTTCAAAAAAGACTAACCATAGTTCCTATTATAGGAGATCTAAAGGACATGTTTCAAAGAAGACGTAATTTCTATAATAGATCTCTTTCTTTTCTACTCTAATTTAACTCCTCTAAATAAATGGTATTTATCGTAATATAATATCTTTAGTATCAAAAATGGGATGAAATGTTATTATAATTATTAATAAATCATTATAAATCCTTATTCACATCAAAGGTGAAGTGAATATATTGCCCGTCTGTACGTAGGACTTACTATATCCACATAGAGAAACAATTTATTTTTCATCACAAAATTTCATGGATTTGTATTTTTATGGTTTTAATGTTAATGTATGATATTTATGAAATAAATATTATTATAAAATTATAAAATCACATCTATCAACTTACCATCCAATTATTTTGGAAATTATAATGTCTTTTGTGCATACATTTGTACGTCCACTTCCACAATAGATTTTTTTTATTTTTAATTGTACATGGATGGTAATATGTAAGTATTTTATTAATATATTTGATATATAAGATATAATAATGGAATTATAAAGTTGAATTAATTTTAATGTTTTTTAGATGGATTCTTTGAAAAATGGAATCTGCATTCATGTGTATGTCTGACCTACCAACACAATGAATGGTGAAATTAATTTTTCTATCATTATATTTTATGAATGGATTTCATTATTTATATAATATATATTTATGATTTTTTAATCATTATTAATCCTATTAATTTTATTTAAAAATATAAATTTACAGTTACAGAAACTACTGAACTGAAATACTCATGATAAACGAAACATTTATCAAACATAAGTAACAATTATGACCACAAAATTAATGATAAATGGGGTAGATGAAATATTATAATTGGATAATATATGATAATAAAGAACATTAATATTGATATAGTTATTATAAATATTAATTTGTTATTCATGAGATTATAGTGCTTTTTAAGAAAGTTGACTTAATGTATTGGTTTATTTCACAATCTTATCAATATTCTGGATTTCTTTTGGGTAAGTCCCAAATGAAGATATTAATCTTGTATATCCATGTTTACCAAAATGGTTTTCCAATTTATTTTACCATTAACCGATGATTTTTTATATTTATTTTTATCCATGTCTGATTATTCAAAAAATGGTTTGAATGAAATCTTGTTGCCATTTTCCAACTCAAGTAATATAAAATATTTTGAAAAAAATATGGAAGGAATGTTTTTATTTATCTTATTTTAAATAACTATATTTTCCTAAATTCATTAGAAATGTAATTTTAATATTTCTTTAAAATAAGAAATGGTTTTTTATAAAATCATTACAATTCTATAGCTTAAAAAAAATATTCTTTCAAAATGGAATGGTTAATTTCCCTGTGAAAATTTCCATGTGATATTTTAAAATAAATTTCCATCTTTTATGGCATCATTTGATGTTACATTATCTTTAATAGGGATAATATCCAATGATACAATAATAATTATGTCTTTGTATGGGTTATTTTTATGATTAAAATCATAAATGTTTTTGTTCCCTATTTCTTTTCCATGGGTTATGCTATGATGAGATGTTTATGAAACCCAATTATTTTCATATGATCATCTATGATAAATGATTTATGATCATATAAAAACATTTGTATGATTTTAAATATTTGATTGGTGGGACCTATATCACTATCAAATTCACTGGGTACTAATTTATGTCACATGGGATGAATATGATTTGAATAGAAAGTAAACCTAATTCGGTAAGGGACTATGTCTAGTATAATAGTTTTGGGAGTGAACCACGACTATTATAAATGTTTGGGGAGAGGACCCATTTCACTATGAAATAATTGGGAATCTTCCTTCACTAATAAGTAAATTATTCTATATGCTTATTTTAATGAACAAAATCCATGTCTTGTGATTATATTATAATATAATGTTTAATTTTCTATGATTCCATTAGAATTAACTTCTTATTAACTACCCATACATATGAAATGACATGAGATAATGATCATTGATATGTAAGGCATGGTTTTTAAAATTTAATATTACGTTCTTATTAACTTATTCTAATGTAATTCTAATATTATAATTTATATAAACCATGTTTACATTTATTGAGAATCCGAGATCATCCTTTTCTTATGATTCATTTCCCCAAGATTTGAATAAAGGTATTAAGTATGATATGTCAAAGAAGGCTGCTGGTTATTAAGAAATAAAGGGTTGTTAATGTATATATTTTACAGACTAGTTGATTATTTTTTCATGTTTCCGAAGATAATATAACTAATTGATCTTGTAATGGATAAAAATGTTATGTAATGAATATTCATCCATTGTGATGTAATATCCATTTAAAAATATTATGGATCATCCTAGTTGGTATTAGAGAATGGTTTAAATAACTTTTGGAATCAAAATGATAATAATTATGTAATAACGATCGAGATATGTCTAAATATATGATATAATACTAATGTTTTGGAAATTATTATAAATGAACTAGGTTTAACCCTTTGTGTTATAGAAAAATATTTATTGATTATACTTATTTTATGTGTTTTTATGATTATTTGTTTTCCCAACATGATTATTTTTCTGTCTCAAGTTGTAACCAAAAGTAATTATTTTAATTATGAATGTGATGTAAAATTCAATGATTCTTCTATTGAGAATCCCAATGGCATGTGATCTATAATAAAAAATTTCATTGCTATTATCAGAAAACATTTTCAATCTATGTATCACGTTGAGCTTCAAAATGAGCCTAAGAGGGAATAATGTTCTATAAAATCATTCACTATTAAAAATCCACCATTTTAGTGGGTCAAATGTTCTACTAGATGTTGAAAAATGGATTTTTTACAGTGAAATTCTATTTTTCATAGTCTGGTGCTCATAATATGATGAACTTACTCTAGTTTTTTTCCATTTGAAAACTAAAGAATATTAGTGGAGAAATAATATCAATAACACGATAGAATTATAAAAAATTGAATCTATCTGGTGCGATGAGTTTAAAATATTAGTTTTGAAATACTAACTTCCCTGTAGTACTTATATAAACATTGATAATGAATTCCTTTAATAAATGTAGGACGATGGTGAATCTCTTGCTAATTATGATCCAAATTTCAAAAGACCTATGCGGTACTTTTATTTCTAATCATATAACCTAAAAGAATGGTTTATTGATTCTTCATAGTTTAAAAACATTGTCCTTGAAGGGTGTTATAGGCAAGGGATATTAATATCTAGTAATAAAATGTTAAATGTGCTCTCATGGTAGAGATAGATATTGAATTTACCCATAAATATATTTTTTTAATAAGAAAAGAAAAATGAAATTTAATGGAAATTATAAAAAAACATTGTAGAGAAGATGAAATTTCATTTATGCTCTATCATTGGATGGAAACATGTGGTAAATTATCATAAGGAATCTATTAAAATTTTGGAATTTAGAATGGAATGTCAATTGTATTTCAAATTATGATTGGATTGGAATAATTTAGCTAATGGTGAAAATAGATAGTGGAAGATTCAAAAAATGCACCACTGAAACCCCAATGTTTTTAATTAAAGTATAAATTTAATTATGTTAATTAGTTATTAAATCTGAAGGTTAATGATGATAACTGAAATCAAAAACCTATTTATCCCATATGTAATTGTAAATCACAAGCGATTACTTTTTTTGAACAGGGAAAAGATAAATATGTAATGAAACGCACACATAACATCAAATCTAGAAAAACAAAAGTCTTTTTGGATTTCTAATCCATCCATTATTTTATATGTGAACACTTTTCTATGGGTATCACAAAAGCACTTCAAAAATTAGTTGTTAAGTCAGCAGTAAAAACCCCTGATTGGTTTGATGATCTCATATAATGTCTATAAATAATATCTAGTTGATTTCTATTGGAATTTGCTACTTTCACATCTTATAATTATTATTCTAGTTTAATTCAATGTTATTTGGGAAAGAAATGTATTTCCCAATATAAATCCCACAACAATTACCTTATAAAAAATTTAAATTTTATATTCCATAACAACCAATTATCGACCAACAATGTGATGTAAAAAATGAACACCTGATGGAATTTACATCGAATGAATGGGTCGTGATTATATTATAAAACATGTGTTTATCTTATAAAATACAAAATAAACTCAAAATAGAATATATCAATACTGTGTGGGAGTTTATTATAATATCAATGGAAGAGTTTTATGTTATTCATCTAAATAATGATGTTCTGTTTTCAATGAAACACATACATGGGGCTACACTATTTTAAATAATTCGTATGTAATAGGCCTGATTGAATTGAGATAATTAAAGAAAAATATCAAAGAGACTCTTCATAAGGGATTCATATAGAAAAGTTCATCACCTTGTGGTGTGCATATTATTATTGGTAAAAATAAAGTTGTATCAATGTTCTTGCACATTTTTTATCGATAACATAACAAGATCACTAATAATAATAAGTATTTTATACATCATATTAATGTCTTATTTGATCAACGTCAAGGAGATGAATACATTTCCAATTTTTATCTCTATTCTGGGTATCATCAATAAAAAATCAAGTATTTATTATAACAAATAAATAATTCCATAAAAGTTATGGACATTATTAATTTATATTGATTCACATTGGTCACACTAATTCCATTCATATCATCATTAATTTAATGAATGGTGATTTCAGTTTCCATTAATTGGATTATGGTTGTATTTATAGATAATAATATTATTTTTTATATGATAATGGAAGAAAATTATGATCATTTTTTAATTGTGCAAAATAAATTTAAGAACATGCAGTTTTTAGAAACATTTACCATGTGTGGATTTCATCTACAAAAAGAGTCATTCACCAGTCATATAATCACTAGTGAGGGTATATTAATTGACCCTTAAATGATAGATGTTATTTAACATATCCCAAACCATACACTATGACTGTGGTCCATAATTATCATGTATTATATTCATATTAGGAGTTATTTTCGGGAAATTTTTCATGTCTACCGAATCCACTCACATTATTAATTCGGTAAGAAGAAAAGATCATTTTGACTGATAAATGTGAGGAATGTTTCAAGAAAAATTAATAGAAATATTGGTAGAGTGATTATTCATAAACTACCATATAATAGAAAATTATTTTTAATATATAGTGATTCCTAAAAGAAGGTACCACGATGTTTCCTCACACATAACGATGTGGTAATTGCTTTTACTTCATGAAAATTGATGTACCAGTAGTAGAATTACAAAACTCAAGATTTTTATTTTTTCTATTATTTTTTAATTGAAGATAAATAGAAATTATTTTTTTGGTGAAAATGCAGAAGATATTGGAATCATATAATTATTATGTATATCTACACATTGAAATATGTAAATATCTACCAGATAAGATATTTTGAATTGTATAATTATTATGAATTCTCAATACATTAACAAATATAGAAATCTAACAAGATAGCTCAAAATCTATGTAGAAAAGATAATGATTTCCTATTTATGGTTTTGAATAAAAATTACCTTATATTTTTTGACATACAATGTATGGATCATATAATTTAAAATGAGGGGGTAAATATCATCTTTAATAAATGAATGTTCAACAATCTATACATGTGAACATTAAAGTGGAAAAAAGAATATGTAGTTAAAAATGAAGGGGAGAAATGTTCTTGAGTTCAAAAATGATTGTGTTTGATGAATAAATCTCAGGAAGAATGTATTTTTCCCTTAAGTACCATATTTAAAAAATGATCTAACGGACGATCCTCATAGTTCTCTATTCACTATTCATTATAGAATAACAACGTTGTATAGATATTTGGATGTCTATTTTTGGTTATGTAGAATAAATAAATATATTTAAAAATATGATTCTTGGAACATAATATGTCTGTTAGTTAAGGTAGAGATACATATGTCTAAATATAGATTACAAAAATTACACAAACAAAAATATAAATGGTAAAATATTACTAGGTATTTTTTCATCAGACTCCGAATAATCTAAAGGGAATAATGTAAAATGGGTTTTCATCAATCACATTATGAAGTAAGTTCTATTTTTAACATTATATTAAATTTATATCTTAATCAAATTACTCATTTATACATTTATTATGTTGTAAAATTTCATATTGTTCCTCATTAAATTTTATCTATCTAGTATTCATAGTTTACATCACTGATTTGGACAAATCGTCAATATGATATGGATATAGAGTTATTTTTTATCACTTATTATCATCCTCAGAAACATGGTTAGTAATAGAGGAACATAAAAAATTTAGAATTCATTTTGTGATCTTTCTTAAATATTTTCAAAGGATTTTTGGATCGAAACATTCTTTTTGTGATGTTTTCATACAATAATAACTGTCACTAAATATTTTGATGGCTCTTTATAAAGCCCTATTTTGTAATGAGTGATGAACTACAACATGATAGAGTGAATCTAGAAAAATGAAAGCTATTGTGACCAGATCTAACATAGTAAATAAAAAACAATGCTACATTCATTCAAAATAACAATACATCAGATTAGAGTTAATAAAGTTATGTTGACAATCATAAGAAAGAACTAGGGCTTGAAGTTGGTGAAAATATATTCCTATGAATATATCCTTGGAACTGGGTAAAGAGATTTTAAAAAAAAGGGAAATATAATTTCTATGTATATTCATCCCTTTAAAATTCTTGATTGCATTGGGATGGTATCTAATCTACAGACACTTCCCCCAAACTTCTCTCATGTTTGTGAATTGTTCCATTTATCTCTCCTAAAGAAGTAAACACACAGTCCTTCACATCTACTAAAAATTGTGACCATTCCATTATAAAAATATCATAATTATAAAGAATAACCACTTGAGATTAAGGATCATATATTGAACATTACCAAAAACCATAACACTGAACTTGTAAATTTATTATCATGAGATAACCAATTTGAGGAAGCTACATAGAAAACTAAATATTTGATGAGGTGGAATTATCCTAATTTATTTGTATCATAATGGAAACAATGTATGTAGAAATTAATTCATTTTTAATATAATTTATATCCCAGTTATTTTTATGAAATATTTCTCTTAAAATAATTATATGTATTCAATACAATGTGTCAAACGTAATATTATAGTTAAATGAACTGCAATATACTATTAAAATATTTTCATCTAAAATGATAGTTATCACATAGCTGTTTTATTAGAGATAATGAATATTTCAAACTATGATATGAAAAAATTATGGTTATATATGTATAAGATTAATTCATTGGCTATCAATAGATTTTAATGAAAATGAAAAAATGTTAAAGAATAGAATTTTTTAACATTTGTTATGCATAAAATGTCTTCTCATCTTTTCAAATTAAATAAATCTATATTGGTGAAATTTAAATAATAATTAATTTATCATATTTTTTCATTAATCAAAATATATATTTTATGCATGAGTTAAGAATAAATTTATTTGTATGCATAAAAGTGTGTTTTTTTCATTAAAAAACATTTCTCAGATTTTGTAAAATTTCATTAAATTAAATTTATGGAATATATAAGTATTTTATTATATATAATGAAAAAAATCTTTAGAGACACATGGATCAAAATTAAAAATTAATCCTTTTTTCAATATGAATACAATCTTTGGTAAAATATACCACCTTGGTAAATGGTAAATTCGTTAATTATGATTACAAATAAGTGATTAGGGAAAAACATTTCATCATAATTTCTATTAGATATATCAAATTCTACCATAAAAATATTATGTTCTAAATTATTAATTTTAGTGAACTCATGTCCATGAAAATGACATATATAATATTTAAATCAATGAATGTTACAATAAGACACTCTCTATGTTTTCAATATTTTTTATCATTCCAAACAAAGAAAAAGAATGATATGTAGAAATATAACTTTTTATTTTGAGAATAATAAAATTATTTTAATTATATAAATTTATTTTTATTTTTTTATTAAATTATATAATGAGATTATTTTTTTTATTAAAAACCAATCCAAAATTATTTGACTTAACAATAATATATAATAAATGAATTTAATAATATTGATTTGGAAATAAATTTAATATGTCAATGTGACCCATGAATTTTAAAGATATATAAGATATATTAAAGAGACCCTGTTTTTCCACATAAGACTTTGATAATTTTATAAATTTATTTTTGGAGCCAGGAACTAAGACGCAATGCAATTTCAAGGCCCAGTTTTCCCAAAATTAATTCTATAAAAATATATAAAATAATTTATATTTCATGCATGTAGTTTTGGAAGAAAATATAATAACTCTTAAATAGAATACCATGTTGAAATTTAAAATCCATTGATGAGTCTGTAGTGAGATATTTTCCCTAGGAATGACCTAAAATATGTTGGCGCCTAGCATTAAGATAAATTTACCATTGGACGTATGTTCATTGAACTAATTAAATGTTTAATTTTGATAATTTAATTGATTAATATAATTTTGATTTCCATTAAATATATTATTATGCAATTTTACCGTGGGTTTGTCTTATAATCCTAGTACCTTCGAGAGAATCTAATTTCCCCATCCATTGGATAATCATCTCATATGATGACAAAATGATGGATTCAAGAGATCATAGCATAGAAAACCCAAAAATAACCATTAACTATTAGTGAGTGATTCCTTCAATGATAAATGATCAATTCTCTAGTTAAGACAATACAAATTCTGGATTATTCCCTATTTGATTAGATTAACTAATAAAGATCTTGTTTTTACCAAGAATCTCTTTTAATTGTAACATTTCCATAAACCAATAAAATGAAATTCAATTGTTTTTAGAATTTGTATTATATCCTTGAATATCCTAGTTTTTGATTGTTGGACAATAATTTTAGATAATGATAGTTTAATCTGTTTTATGGCTACTTTCTCCCTCATTTTTTCACATTCATCATGGATTGGACCTCACGACCCAAGTTTGATGTTGGAAGGTGGTACCGAGCATGATCAGTGCACACGAATTACAAGGAATCAACATTTGAGGGATGTAATAATATATTTAGAACTAATTAGGCGGTAGAATCATTGAATAATGGGTGTTAAATCTCATGAATATTGTATCTGGGAACTGTGGTGTTGACAGGTGTGAGCGAGGTCTTGGCGGGGCATTAAGATTCACAGATGAACAAACTAGATTAATCTTCTAACCACTATATGGCCATATATCACTACACAAAGCAAGATCAATATTTGTTTTGAATAAATGAGCCTGCATTATATGGGATGGAACCAAATCTAGTAAATGGTGAACCTCGATTGATTTATGTAAATTTATCTACTTCATATTGTGTATTTTGAAGAACAATTGGCTTCTAGGACCTTGACATCAATAGTTAGGGTTTCATAAAATTATAAGTATCAGATGCACTATGGGACCCCCACATGTTGTGTGACCTTATGTTGGTCGAATTGGCATGTTCAATAGGTGTAAACGAGCATGGGTACATCCAAGAATGCTATGTATTGAAGTACACAGACACATCAAGGATGCACATATATGACCACAAACATTGGTGAGACCCCAAATGGCATGAGAACTCCATGTAGATCCTCCACACATCATGTATCCCTACACAGTTGATGATCCATGTACCTCTTTGGACACAAATAGATGAGCATATGGGACTACATGATGTGTTAGTCCTCTCGCACACCATATAACTCTTAGTTATATTTTGATTGGATGGTTCCCTCCATTATGGCTTTTAGGATACGATACAGAATTTTCTGGTAATGGTTCTTATTTTGGAGATTCCTAGTGATGGTGTTGCTCGGGAAGATGATCTCTAGATACAGTAGAGTCGAAGCCCCATCCTCATGTGGGTGTGCCCTCTGTCTACTGAGTAAAACTCCCTATCATATATGGTGTTGTTCCACGTGACACTAGAGTGGAACCCCCTAATGAATCAATGTGTGAATCCTCTATAAATAACTACCAAGTGGAACCCCCTCTTGGAAAGTGCATTAGGTCATGATAACATGAGTATAACCCCTAATCCCACTGGGGTGTAAGTCCTCAACCTAGAGTGTGGAACCCACCCACCCCCAATCATTCTGGTAGAAGTTCCACTACCTATCAAGTGGAACCCCCTATCAGATAGAATGTGGGTCTTTAACATAGAGAGCAGAACCCCTCCCCCCAATAAGTCTGGAGGTTGGTCTTCAACTATCCAGTAAAACCCCCTACCATATAGGTTGTGGGATCCTATGGAACCATAGTAGAACACACCCCCCAAAGCCCTAGGGAATGATTATTCCCCTAGACTTTGTGAAATAGTGGTGTGGTATGGGCCTTTACATAGTTACATTTAGGCATCGTTGATGGGCTTCTAGAAATGTTGGAGACTCTTTTAATTAGATGATCTATGAGTAAGATATCCCCTTACTCTCTTATTTGTGTTTCCTTTTACAATGCATATATATATATATATATATATATATATATATCTCCATACCTTTTTATATGGTCACTCTTCCTCCATGGGTTGTGAAGAAACATGTGGTTTTCCTTGTAATTTATGTATTTAGCTTCAAATGGTGGTATGACATTACTATCATACTATATGTTGATATACATTATGTGTTGTCCATTTAAACACTGTGTTGAGCCCCTTGAGATATAATGAGGCTACTCTTTCACTTCATTTAGGTTTAAATACATAGTTTTTACTATCTAAAATCGTTATATTCATATTGTATATCTTACAACTACCTATTAAATTTTATGGAATCCTACTGGGTATGTATATACTCACCCCTACATAGGAACTCCCTAAATGTGTCATTATTTATGCAGATGATAGAATGTTCGACAGTGACAAAATAAAAGCTTAGGGATACCTGGTTCCTGTGACCACATTTCATGGTCATAGCATGTGGATCTGTTTCAAGGCTCAATCTCAACACATTACTTTTTTTTTCATGTTTGGACATGTTTCTTGTTGGAGGTGTATTTTCCCCTTTAATTTTCAGTTTTCATTATCATACTCTTGTACACCCAAGAGGGTTTTCATGTTTGTTTTATATATTAGTTTTGGTTTCTTTTAACTTATTTTTTATGAAATTTTACATTGATATGCAAGTGTTTCTGTTAATTATTCTTGGAGAATTCCACCATTGGTTAGTTGTGCCTAGATGATGGTCACTAGCGGTTGTCCTTTGTAGGCAGGCTTTGGGAAGTTCTAGGTCAATACCTTTTGGGGGGGTGTGACAGATTGGTATCGAATGTTTTTTGATCATTGATAAGGTTTATATAGTAGTAGTATTTTGAGGGTTTAGTAGGGAATTAAAGAAAAAAATTCAATGTGTCTCAAGTTTGTATCTTGGTCAGTGTCTGTACATGTAGTGTATGTATCCATTCATTAGGACCTTTACTACCTGCTTGTCAACTCCTCAAACAGAT
The DNA here is from genome assembly GCA_963277665.1 of Viscum album. Lineage (NCBI taxonomy): Eukaryota > Viridiplantae > Streptophyta > Magnoliopsida > Santalales > Viscaceae > Viscum > Viscum album. The sequence goes on from OY728161.1 coordinate 695,917,950, forward strand.
ACATTGGTTGCAAGGTTTAATGGTTCATGAATAATATATGATTATTTATTTTAATTTACTTTGTGAGTCATATTCCAATTGTTTATATATATTTATATTCTCATTTGACTGTAGTGCATATTTATTAATTTTTAAGTGGCCACCATTACAACAATCAGCCAGGATATCAGTTCCGGATTGGGATTATTATTTTATGAGAGATGGGGCCTTAGTTCAGGAATCATAATGTGAGCTACTTCCTCTATGGGGGAATTTAGGAGTATTATGACCTATCAATTAGTAGTTCATCCGATGAGGGAAGGCTAAAGATGTGTGCAAGCATAGTGCACTCCATGTGGTCTATAACTAGAATCCATTAAAGTTCTCCAATAAGCCATATCCTTATGTTGAAAAGGTTTTTCAATAATTTTGTGTTGATTTATTCAGTCACATCGAGACACTGATAGATTTGGTTATTGTACCTAATGCAAACCTTTTTCCATGGATATGTTTAGTGCTAGAGGATTATCTTTAATAATATACAAGATGAGTCAACACTCTAATGGTATAACATCAAGTAAATGATTCATGAGTTTTAATACCAAAATTTCTTGTGATAATTTTGTATTGAAGGGTTTATTGAGTAGAAATAGGAAGAGATGATAGTGGCTAATTATGTTATGTGGTTCACAATAATTACACTGTACACCCAATACATGATCTTATATGGATACATTTGATCATAAAATATTGATATGGGACTCTGTAGAGATATTCGTTCCAGCATGATTCCCCTGAGAATGCCAACATAATCTATAGTGTTGGAGTGGACATTGGTGACAGATAGAATCCTGTTGTAGGGACTCTAGGGAGATAGATCTTGTAGTGGGAATCACATGGTCAAGTCATCTATAGAATCTTGTATGCTCTAGATGGAAGGATCTCATTGTATGATAACTCACCATGATTAGACATCATAACATGGTTTAGGGAAGTGAAAAGGACTATGGTATCATAGAGAGGGGCAGTTCTATAGTTGTTATAGGAGAGTTCACACAACAAGAGACTTCCCAACCAGATGTTCCATGGTGCACAGACTGATAGTTGACAAACATCCACGATAGAGGTAGTGTTGTGGTCATGGATCAACCAAGAGACGGAGGGGTGTTCCCCATATATTCAGAGCCATTAGAAGGGTATTGGTATATATAGGTGGTGGGAAATCCCATAATATTATTCCAACAACAAAAGAAGACATCCCAGGTTAAAATCCAGGAGTTGGTGGCCTGGGATATGGATACTGGCAAGCTTTAGATATTTATGACAACACATCACATGAGACGATTCAATTATGATATTTGTATTTTCTATTAAAGATTGAATATTTATGTAAATAGTTTCTAGTTATTCCATCATCTCAATACTACTGTTGTGAAATATAGGGATCCCATTTTAAGTGATAGACCAACAGTTTCATCATGATTTTTCTACATGGAATTCTTCTACCATATATTTTATCTTCCTGAACTATGTGTTATCGATTTGGAGAGATAGGTTAATGTAAGACCTTTTGGTCATCTCTATGGATTCATATTAAGTCATATTGATTTAGTATTGATTATGAAAGATCAGATCCTAGATTGACAATCAATGTAGATAACTCATATAAATACTAATTGATGGGATGATATTCCTCTTTTTGGATGAGAGATATATCATGGTGGGGTGTTTGAGTTTTATGAGTTGTAGGATATAACACATCACCCATAAGTTGGGGATTATATACCTTGGTGAAGTAGGAAATTCAAAAATCCAGATTCATTGAGTGATGGAGGGTTTCATGGATGTATTCCTTGATCACATTCTATGAAAACCTTTGATGTGGTAGGTGGAGTTTTGTATCGAATTGAATTTTGGGATCAGTCTATTATCTTTTGTGGAATATTAGATGTCCCCTACCGAGCTTTGAGAGCCTTAGAACAATAGTAGGAACTTCAAGGTAAGGGCTTTATCAATCCCAATGTGTCCCCCAAGGAATATTTGGTGTATTTTAGGAAAAATGTTGATGGGATATTGTGTAATATCATTTATTATTGCAACATGAACTAGGCCATAATAATGAAACCGTATAACTTGAAAATGATTAATGCACTCTTTAACCATTTTTGGGGACATGTGTTACAAGGTAACTATACTCAGAAGGTTGTAATCTATGAATAATTATCCAGGGAAGGATGGTGGTTCCAATCATAAAGAGAAAAGACGTGATGTGAGAGTTACACACTTATCAATAGGCTATACATACCAGTGTAAAGAAGATGTAAAGAGGCCTTTGGTGGGTAGTTTTGTTGTCTGGATTGAGATAGATCATATCTATGGTAGTGTCTCGGTGCCTCACCTACCAACATTTGAAGGATTAACACCTGTTTCTAAGAGGTTTTTTTTGTATCCCCTTAAGATCACAAAGTTGAAGTGGGTAGTAATACCTATGGAAATTTTTAAAGGGGTTCCGTTGAAAGAGATGAACTATGATTTTATATAGGAGATAGTTGACTGAATCATGATGTCGACAATCTTCTGTGGTATCATATAGTAGCTTTTGGTGGATATTTTAGGGTATTTGTACATAGAAGAGATCATTCTCCATCACGGGGTTCCCTGGACTATTGTCTCCGATCGTGAAATGTGGTTTACATAATAGTTTTGGAGTGTCCTAGTAGAGTAGATTTGGTCTGATATGAGGATGAGTAAATCCATTAACCCTCTCTCTCCATAGTGAATGAGAAGACTGATAACACTATGCTGGTGTTGGAGGATATGTCACGGGCTTCTGTGCTTGATTTGGAAAATGCTAGGGGGATCACATTTACTTAGTAGAGTATGTATTCAACGATAACATGAACTCTACCATCGACCTGGAATATTTTTAATCATTTCTAGTGACCTTATAAGACACCCTTATTTCAAGAAATGATTGACAAGACATCGCTCGTGGGTCCTAAGTTGGTAAAGATGATGATGGAGAAGGTTCATGTCATAGTTGAATAGATGAATATAGCAGAGAGTATGAAGAGATATTACTTAGGTCACCATCATAGGCCCTTAGAGATTGAGCAGGGAGACTACATTTTTCTCAGAGACTCCCCATGAATAAGATTGATTTCAGTCAACCATTGATTAATGCTTTCCTTGAGGTTCATCAGTATGTTTGAGATCCTGTAATGGGTTGGAGAGGTTTCTTATTGCCTTTCCCTGCCCCCATAGTTGGAGTGGGTGCATGATGTATTCCATGTGTTGCAGGTGAGGAGATATGTGTCTAACCCCAAACAAGTTATCTATTAGGAAGAGTTGAAAATTAAGGGTTGAGACATATTTTTTGAGCACTCAGGGGGTCATTTAGTATCGAATTGATAAGACCCATCATGGATGGAATATCCCCGTAGTTCATGTGTCGTGGCGATAGGGGATTATAAAATAGAGTTTCTAGAAATATTATATGCTGATGTGGGATAATAATCCCAAGTTGTATGTTTAGTTTTCTAACTTTTGGGAGTAAAAGTTCTTTATTTTTAATGATGTAATTCCATATTTTTTATTATAATACATTAAAATACTTATAAATATATTTTCACAGCCGGTCGTTGAGAAAGTGTACGATTCCATGGCCTAATTTTCCCAAAATTATATTTATAAAAATATTATGAATTTTTTATATTACATGTTCATAATTTCATAATGGAAATGTGATAAACCTTAAACAGTTGATAATATTCAAAATATGAAATCATAGTTGATTTTATAGTGCAATGATCACCAAATGGGAGACCTAAAATAGGTCATTATAGGGCATTCATGTATCTCACCAGTTGGAGGTTCGTTTAGTGAATTTGTTAAATTTGTAATTTATATAAATTTTTAAATAATTTAATTATATATTCCTTTAAATATTTCATTTTGTAAATTTTCCAATTCAATCCTCATAAATCTATTACCATACATAGCATCTTATCCTCTATTTATGAGGGATAATCACCATAAACGACGATGAAACACTAGATCAAAAAAGATCAATGTACAATGAATGAAAATATATCATTCAATCTTTGGAGAGTGTGTCTGTATTTGATGAATGATAAATTATATATTTCAGACTCGTTAAATTGTGTATAATTTTCTATTTTAATAAATCTATTGAACATTACCACCATCTTGCCTTTTATCGGCACCAATTGTGGAATTTACATAAACCAGAGTATTACAATTGAATCAATGTTTTATTTTTTTTCTAACCATAAATAACCATGTTCTTGATGTTTGGATAATAAATCTTGGAAAATATTATTTAAACATTTTTTTGTGCTATTATCCCTTGATTATTCTTGTTCATTAATGGTTGGACCCCACTGTCCCAGTTCAACATTTTTGTGACGTACCGAGCCTGATCAGACCACCAAAATCTTGAAAAAATCATATGTGGGGGATTTAATATAGAATAATGGATGTATTATTGGTGATATCAAGGCATGATAGGTTTTTAATCTTATATATTTGAAATTCGAGACTGATGGAGGTGATGAGTTTGAGTAACGGTGCGGTTGTGCAATGAATTCACATTGAAACAAACAAGATTTATCATTCGTTCACTGGAGTCCTGAAAATCCTACTATAGAGCTTGATCCCTCATTTTATGGCATTTATGTTGTTGGATTCGAATGGTTTAAGCTATAACTAGTGTGTGAATAACAAAATTGTATTTCTATAAAATTTTAATATAGATGATGTGTTGCACGATGAACATATAGCTTGGTAGGCCCTGTATGTGATGACTTGGGTTTTAGTGAATTATAAACATCACACACTATGTGGATCACCCACACACCATGTGACCTTTTGATGGAATAAATATAATGTAATCTGGGAGTAAATAATCACAGGAACAACCAGGCATGCCATGTACAAAATTACACTGTCTAGGGAGGGATACGATAACATGGCCAAGCACATGGTTAGTGCCCCGATTTGCATGAGCATACTACATAGATCATATACATTCCATTTATATCTACATGGATGGTAATCTATGTACATTTAGGGACATGACCAGGTGATAGAATGGGGACAAACACCACGGGGGTCCCATACCAAACTATGTATCTCTCAGTTCCTTTGTAAGAAATTTTAATATTTCACATCCCTTATGTTTGAACTCAGAATTTGGTCAGTTAGTAGAATATCATGAGTTTTTTCTTAAAATATAGTGATGGTTCCCACTATTGTCACTTTTGGGAAACAATAAAAAATGTTTTATGTACAATTCTTATTTTTTCAATGCGCTATGATAACATTGATTAGGAAAAAGATCACTATAGATAATAGAATGGAACCTCCATCGGGTTGAGAGAATGTTCTATAAATTCCATTTGTAAACCCTATCATATGAGGAGTGTTTCATCATGAATCTTGAGTGGAACACCCTAACACATCATGGCATGGGTCTTCTACAGATTATTGCCAATTGGAACCATTCAATATGATAAGGTATGGGTCATCGATGATAAAAGTGCAAAACCCTATCACACTAGGGCATCAGTCCTAGAACTATAGAGTAAAAAACATCCCACCAATTAGATTTTGAGTTGCTCAATTATATATTCAGTGGAACACCCTATTGGATATGGTGTGGGTTATCGACCTACAGGGTGGAACCCACATCATCTTGGGTGTGATTCTTTTACATACTGAGTGGAACCCCACCCCCACCTTATTAGAATGTTAATGGGTCCTCCTGAATCCTTAGTAGACCCCTATGACATTGTAGGGATCAAGTCCTCTTCATGGAATTTATGACCCCTTGAAAGACTGAAAAAGTGGTGAGGCACAGACAATCACATGATTACTTTTTTTCACCATTGATGGGCTTCTATAACTATTACAAACTATTTTATTTTGATGAGTAGTGATATTGGTGTCCCATTACACTATCACATGGGAATATTATGACTAATAACATATATGTTTATATATATATCTTTATGTCAATATCCATACCATTGGATTTTTTTACTCTCCTCCCAATGGTTGGGGAGACATGACATGTAGTCTAACTTGACATTTTTATGATCCCCTTACGTTGGGATGAGGTTACATTCCCTTTCACTGGGTATCGCTCTATCTTATTTCTTATCAACTTTATTTCAATTCCTAATGTATATCTTAGTACTCCCCATTCAATATTCTGTGTGTCCAACTTGGATTTAAAATAATAACACATTCATGGGATTTTCCCACACCTGTTGTGTCTTATATATATAACAGATAGGTTGGTAGTGAATATAGAAGAGTTTTGGGATACCTTGTCCTTGAAAACATGTACGGTGGTCATAGCATATAGATCATGAGATATGATCTCTTAGTATTTTACAGTCCTATTTTTTCAGGCATGGAAACGTTTCAAGATGGTTGTGTATTTTTTTCATTTTACTTTTCAGTTTGAACTATCATAATCTTTTACACCTTAGATGTTTTTTAGGATTGGATTTAATTCTATATACCGCATGTTTGGACATATTTTTCCTCTTATCAACTTTATTGAGATGGATCTGTTAGTGGGATTACATTTTTCTAAGAAATTTCCTCCCCTTGTTATTTTTTCCTCTAGTGATGGTCTCCATTTGCTAAGATATGGAGTCGAAAAAGGGGTAGTTATGGCTCGATATTCGGTTAGGGTTGGGTTGTGATGCATATTAGGAATTTTTAAAATAATAACATTAGATTTTCAATTTTTATGTATTTAAATTTAAATTAAATAAAATTTATCACAATTGGTAATAATGATATTTTGTCAAAATTAAACTTTTAATAAAATATATAAATATCATAAAAGTATTCAAAGAGAAAAAAATTTTATATAATATTTTCTAAAATAACATAAACTATCCATTTATGAGAAAAATTTAACCTTATAAACAAAAATTACATCCCATTAATTAAAAAAATAGAGGTACGCTAGTTAAAATAAAAAATTCTTATCTAAGGGTAAATCAAAATGATATGGTTTATAATAACAAAATAAATTCTCCAAATTCTATTGGTTGACGATATAAAACCTTAAACTAAAATATATTCAAATAAATTTGCATTTGGAGGAAATTATAAATATAATAAATGAACTATGATATAATTTGTTGTGAAATTCCAATATTTCCTCTCACTTAAATTTAAAAGGGAACCTCCTCCCTCAATAATTCACATCGATGTGGGACTCCTAGATCAACTAACCATTATAAAAAATTGTTATCAACATACCATAAAAAATTCTTATGGTGATGTTCTTCCTAAAAGATATACCCAACATCCATTTAGTGGTGAGCGAAAGGATTCATTTCAATCAATAGGTAATCGCCACAACTAATAAGATTATTTTCAAATCTTATTTTCCTCTCATGTATCTATGGAATTTATAATAAAATAAATACATCAGTATCCAAAATCTTCATAAATGTAATTATTATTATTAAAACATTACAAAACCTCTTTCCCATCTAACTAGAAGCTAATGTATCAATTGTGGTTACATATGACGTACAGTCTTCACATGATGATACGATTAAATTTTCCCCAACGTCTTTTATGGATGGGTATTGTGATGGGTTTATTGATTATATATGATATATATGATATAATTATACTTATTTAATTATAATATCCCAAAAATATACTTACCATACAATTCATTGGTAAAAAATATTGTTGTTTGGGCGTACATGTGTATTATCACCCCAATGAAGGGACATGATTCGTTTTTGTTTTATATTTTTCTTGGATGCTAAACAGAACGAATTTAATGAAAATATATAATATATATAATATAAAAATGATCTTAAAAGGTGAACTAATATTTACATTTTTTTCCATCCTTCATAAAATAAAAAAAAATTCCTTGATATGTATGATATACCAACACTATTAAATAATGTAAATCAATAGGGGAGTGAAATATAATTAATATGAATATTCTATTATAAAAAAACAATAATTTTTTGTAAAACAAATATAACAATGACATACTTAATAATAATTCTAGTAGAATAAATACTTTAAAACATAAAATAATGAAAATTGTGAAAAGAAATATAATCAATTAATAGAACAAATCCCCCATAAACTCATGTATAATAAGTTATATAATTTTTTTAAAAATATTTTAAAAAAATAAACGACCCCCTTATTATATGATATATATCTTTAAATTATTTTATAATTAATTACCCTAAAGTAAAATGCAAATGTACCAAAATGAAAACACATAATACCCCTAATATTAGTTATTGATGTTCACAGAATTATAGAATATATGAAATGAATTTAAAAAAGAAAAAATAATTATATTCACCCCCATAAAAAAATTATACAATCAATAAATATTATATTTCTAGAAATACCAAATGCATCACCTAGTAATGTAATATAGATTTGGTCCAATAAGATTTTAATAACATCATTTAGAAACTCATGATGTTGTTGGTGTTGATTGATTAATTTTTAATGAAACTTATGGTGGAAAATATTACTTTTCACTATGATTAATTATAAACCATAAAGAAAAATCACTAGAATAAAAACCGAAATCATTGTACATAAAATATATAACATAACAAATACATTCACTTTTATCATTATCGAATAGTTTCATACACATTACGTGTAATTTTCCTTTATAACCATGATCATATTATTTCTTGTTCTATCTATACATCCTTTAAAATATCATAATTTCATCCAAATATTATCTTCCAATAGTTAATTTAGAAAATAATTACTTTATGCTTTATATATTATCCAATAACATAATATTTTATTATTGGAATATATCCAAATAATCAAATACCATTTCATTTTTATGGTAAATATTATTAACCATATTTTTGTTTTCTACATTATGAATCAAAATTTTATATTTAAGCATCAAAAAATAATAAAAAATGTATTTTAATTCATTATCACACTCTTCTGATCCTTAATTTTTTTTCATGAAATCATATAAAAATAATGACTCTACTATTCTATAATTTAAAATAGTTTAATTATTACTTTTTTACCCATGACATACTATATTATGTATCATGGTTAGATTAAGTTGAAAAAATATATGATGTGAAAGGTGAATATGTTACCTCATTATATTTATCCATCAATCATCTACTACAATAATTTTAATTCAGATCAAATGATAAACTATAAGACTCTCCCAAATTTTACTTTATTACTTCAATTGTGTCTCATCAATCCTATACTACTAAGGTAGTCCAATAACGAATGTCCTTATTTTACTCCATGAACACCTGTAATTTTAATACATCATTGTTCATATAATCCACTATAATTACATCCCTAGACTATATATCTTTACATATTTTTCTCATTCCATTTATATAAAAGAGTAGTTTTCCCAAGAAATTTTATATTCTATTGAAAATTATTATATAAACAAATATATAAAAATAACAAATAGAAAAATTATATAGACAGCCCAAGCACAATGGGCTTTCACATTTTCTATGTATGAGGTCCCATTGTAGAGATGGTAAGAGACATGGGAGAATTTTTTATCATAAAATGATCTTTATAATATTGTATTATAACGTGGATAATAAAATACAACAATTAAAGCATAAAAAATATTTCATAGAGTGTGAAGGGTGAATACAAAATAATATGAAAAAGAAAGAAGAAAACTATTTTATAGTTGGTCAAATACAAATGATTTTATATATAATATTTATATTTTCAACCTAATTGTTTTAATATCAAGTAGAAAAATATCACCTTGGTAGGAGATATAAAACTATTTAAAACCTACATATTTCACACCTAGATACATAAAACAAGTCTCCTTTATCAAAACTATATGCACAATCCATGAATATAATTTTTTTATGTAGAGGATGAACTATCCTTTCATTTTATTGGATCAATCCTAACCTATTTATGTTATCATCAAAACATAAATGACCTTAATTAATCAACATAATTTTCATGAAGATAGAAATTTGTATTTTCAATCCTACTCGACATTTATCAAACCATGAAGAATGAATATTTACACTAAATAATTAATTATCATTATTAAATTTTTTATAAAATGAAATTTATATTTTCTTCCCTAAATCATGAATAAAAATTAATTACTATTAAACTCACATATATTCCAAACATGAATAACAAGTGGATGATTTTTTTATCTACATTATATGATTATTTTTTTCCATTAATCATGGGAATAATATATATTAATAAATTATAATTATAACATCCCAGGTAAATGAAGAATAAGATATTTTTATATTTATTAATATTTGTGAATTAAATATTAATTTTAGCTTAAAAGGGGTTTCTATGTTCGATAGCGTACCCGATACGCAACAACGAGTTTCTTTGGAATCTTACGTTGCACACTAATAATATAATATTATTATTTTAAACGGTAGTTAACTCCTAGCCATTGTATTGACATGAATGAACAAAAATAACTATAATATGATTATACAGGTATTTATATTTATCCAATAAAAGTTAGAGGCTTAATATATGAATGATTCAAATTTTAAGCATAATTTACATTAAAATGCCGATTTACCACCTTTTAATGGAGAACCCTTTTTAAATCTAGTTTTAGTCACTTTAATACATTCTAATTGACCTAATAAAATCCTTCTTTAGAACGGGGACATCAAAATTTACTTTGTACAATTTTTTGGAATTTGTTTGATAAAGTTCATTTTTTTAATGAATAGTGAAAATATTGTAATTTAATTCAAAAGTGATTTTTAATCTAATTAATTTATATGGTTAGATTATATTTTTAATTGGGTTTAAAGTGAAATTAAAATATATTTTTACCATTTAATCCAATTTTGGTCATTGGAATTAATTTCACTTTAAAATTGGACATAAACAAGTATCAATCTTTTGATAGTTATTGTTTTTTAAAAACACGCTATTTGTTTTAACAGCGGGAATTAATTTTTAAATTAATTAATGCCACTTATATGTTTTTAAATTGGAAAAACAGATATCATTTTCGAATTCGGAATATCAAATATAGCTTAGGCTGATTTTTTGGTATTTTTCTGAAAAACTTCAATTTTTGATTAATAGTGACACCACTTAGTGGTAGTTAAAAAAACCGACTTTTTCATTTAAATGTAATTTTACCACTTCTGTGAATTGAATTTCAAAAATCCGACATTCATGGTTGTTATCAAGAAGTAAAATGTGGTTCATTAAGATTGTTGGTCGGAGTGGTTTACTCAAGAGGGGGGTGAATTGAGTACCAATTAAAATTTCTGTATTTAAAAACTCTGTCTTAAAGACCCCCAAATAAAATAATAAATTAAACTGTAGTGAATTTATATTAAAGTAGAGGTTCTGTCAGATTCTCAAGGGATTGATTAATTCCCGGTTAATCAACACAGGAGTGTGTGATTATCTTTTGAAAGTAACTTACTAATCTACACTTAACATAAACACTTGCTAGTTTAATTATCAAAGTAACTTTAAAAACAGTATTGGTTTTAAAGTGATTAGCAGCGGAATAAAACATTGAAAGAGATGGAACAACAGATGTAAGCACGAGGTTCAGTCTCAAGCCGAGACTTAGTCCTCTCAAAAGTTTATATAAAAATGATCCACACCCTGGATCGGGGTTCAACAGTTTACAACTGTCCCGGTCCAAGACCTCTACCACTGTTCTTCGTGGGAAACAGTACAACAGCAACCAGCTGTCCAGGTCACACACGACCTCTACCACTATTATTCATGGGAAATAAAGAATGAAAGATTTTGGTAAGGATTTACAAATCCTTCAGTTTGAGTACAGGAGATAGTGTATGTGTTAGATACAGCAGATAACACACACTGCTCGAAAAGTATAATAATAAATCACAGAACAAGAGATGTAGAGTTTAGAAGTGGTTCTGGTGATTTCAGTGTTGCTATGGACTCCTTTTGATTCGATCAGAAGTTAGTCTGAGTCCTCTTCTCGTTTCTGTTTGAGAAACAGAGTGTCGTGTGCTCCAGGTTCACAGACAGTGACAATGTAGTCGATGAAGCTCTACGATATTCTTTTGTATGCTCTAGGACTCTTCTTGAGTAGGCTTGATTGTATATGTGATTCTGTCTTGCTTGGTTCTTCTTGTATGCACAGAACACTTCTCGAGTATGTCGTATGTCTTGTCTCTGTGTGTGTTGTCTCTTTTCTCTTCAGCAGTGTCTTCTTGTATTTATCTCCCAACAGGGGACATGAAAGATTTCCTTTCTGCAGGTACGAGGTACGGGTTCCTGAAATCCGACAACCTTTATCAGATATTTGACAAATCATTAAAATGTACATGACATGACCGTTAGATAGATTAAATATAGGAAATAAATAAATTCAAACAGTGAGTCGAGTGATCGGTAGATAATCCGCATCGGTAGCTTGGACATCAGTAGCTTGAACATCGGTAGCTCAATTTCATTAGTTGCTTGGACTCTATCGGTGGCTCTATGCGTCGGTTGGTACATGCTTGTATCGGTGACTTTGTTTATCGGTAGCTCCATGCATCGGTAGCTTCATGCGTCAGTAGCTCCATGCGTCGGTAGCTTCATGCATTGGTAGCTCCATGCATCGGTAGCTCCATGCGTCAGTAGCTCCATGCGTCGGTAGCTTCATGCATCGGTAGCTTCATGCATCAGTAGCTCTGTGTTAAGTATATCGGTGACTCTGTCTGTCGGTAGACTAAGTCTATCGGTAGACTGGGTACCGGTAGCTCTTTATCAGTAGCTATAGGTAGATTACTTATCTGTTCTATGCAGAACACATCCGATTGGGTTAGAATCAATTGATAACTTGTATGAACATGGATAAATGAGGATTAACATATTCCAAAGACTATTTTAAAAATTATTGTTGGTTTGATCACAGATTTAAAAGAATTAAACTATAGATCAATGATACTTAAGAATATCATAGAGAATGAAAACATAATTGGGATTTTCAACACATATGAATATATGATTGAGATTATCAAAACAGGTGAGGTCAACAATCTCCCCCTTTTTGATAATCACAATTTATGATATGGGCATTTAACATAGTGAAAATATAATAGTAAAGAGTATAATATTGAATTCAATTTTCTCATTGAAAACATCATCAGAGATAATAGAAATAGTATGATATAGACATAAGTTATCATAGGTAACAATCATAAGGTACTAAATAGACATAAGGTATCAGAGGTAAAATTAAAAGGGGATAAAAAAGGTAATTTTTCTCTATTGAAAATATTTCTCATTCTCTCATTTTGTTCTCCCCTGCTTATTGTTCTCCCCCTTATTATCCTTATTATTCTCCCCCTTTGTGATAATCAAAAAGTGGGAAAGCATATATAAGAGACAAATAAAACATGAAAAGTAAAAAGAGGTCTTCTGTATTAGAGTAGTCAAAAAGTACAGAAACAGAATACAAAGGAATTCCTATCCAAAATCCTAGCCACTGGATCAATCCTCATCTTCCACGTGAGATTTCCCTTTGGGATCAGAAGAAGGCTCGGGTGGTGAGGATGCAGGTGAAGGTTTTGGAATGCCAGAAAAGATCAAAGGAGGCTGGGCCACTGACACAGAGTCGGGCCTGTAGGTTGAAGATCATTGGGTGATCATTGGTGTGAGGCTTCGAATAGCTTGAGCAGGAGTCAGCTGGACTGTGGAAGCAGCTGAGGCAGAAGCAGGCAAAGCAGGAGGTATGATGACTGGTCTGGCATCAACATGCAAGAAGGGCAGCAGCAGATTTCTAAAATCCATAATAATTCCTCCTCCTCTTTCCATAGCAGAGATGAAATCATCTTTGTTCTCCATGAATTTCTCTAAGGCAGGAGTTAGTTCTCTTAGCTTGCTCACTTGTTCTCTGAAAGCTTGAGTGACTGGTGGTAGCTTCATGTTTTCCAACATCAGCTTGAAGTGGTGTTCGAGTTGATTCTTGGTGAAAATTTTTGTGAAGTAGTAGTCCACTTTGCTCTTTATGGCTTCCTGAGAGGCAGAGGATTCTCTCATATAATCTTGAACAATCTTCATTATTTCTCTGGAAGAATCTCTTGTAGAAAGAACCACTCTGCTCAACTATGATGAGTCCAAAGAGCCACTGGTTGAAATAGAACCAATCTCCTCCTTCATCATTGCTCGAACTTGATTCAGGTCAACTGATAGTTTGGATGTGAGAGGGCCAAGAGAGAAGGAAATAGTTTTTTTGAAACTCTTAGACAAAACACTGATTAGGCTTTGAACTTGAGAGTCTTGTAATTGAACATGATCCTTTACTGAGGTTTTGAAACTTTCAAACACCGAGACAAACTGGCTAACTACACTCTTCACATAAGCTAGGTCCTTGTCAGCTTGAGACTTGGAGCTCATATAAGAGTCTAAAGCAGTAACAGACTTCTGTAAGGCTTCAAGATCTGCTTCGATTCTGGAAGACTGAGTCTGGCACTCTTTCACTTCTTCCATAAGCTCAGGCACAAAAGAAGATAAATTACAAGCCAGAGATAGCTCGAAGGATCTCTCTAACATTTTCATTTCTTCATAAAAGCTTTGCTTCATCTCAGAAACTGATGCACTGAATGATTCTTTCAGCTCATTCTTCATGGATTCAAGATCAGATTTAGAGACAAAATCATTAGGGACAACTGCAGCAGATCCTCTTGCTGAGGCCAATCTAACTACAGAATCAGTCATTATTGAATTAATTGAGGATGCAAGAGAGGTTTCCATTAACTTCACGTCTTTAACAAAACTGGTTTTGAGGTCCTCTTTCAGCTTATTTAGATCATGAAATCTGACCACATCATCTGGAAACAACTCAGAAGCAAGATCATAATTGGTCTTCGGTCTATTTTCAGACATCTCATATATCTGAATCCGGATAATCCAATCCACAGACTATAAACCCTGGGTCTTCTACCCAGTCTCCAAGCTCAACAGCTACTGTAACATTTCCAAGAACAGATTGATGCTCCCCCTCAATGGGTGCATTCTCATTTATCACAATAGCATTCGGTGCTGGATTCTCTTCATCAGAATCTTATACTACAAGTTCCACAGGTGCAGCATCTAGAAGATCTTCTGATACAGGTACAGCTTCTTCTGTATCTTTTTCTACTTCAACAGTAGGCATGGCTGAGTTTCCAATCAAAGGACTCATACTTAAACTACCAGAAGCAGACAATTCATATACATTTTCCTTTTCCTCTTCTTCTTGGTGAGGTACAGACTGGTCTTCCTCATGAGTAGACACAATTTCCACTACCTTTCCTTTCCTAGAATAGACCAATTCTGCAACAGGACTTGGGGGCAAGTCTGGATCTCCTCCAACATCCATAGGAGTTTCTTCTTCTTCTTCTTCTTCTCTTTCATCACTATAAACAGGTTCCTCTTCATCAGGTCCCAGACTCGGATCTCTCATATCCTTTGGTCTTGAGGGATGATCCACAGGATTAAACCTATCATATATATTCTGATCATCACTGACCCATTCTCCCTTCCATGGGTTCCAGTTAATTTTCATGTATTTACAAATAGTCGAGGTGATGCAGAAATTGTTCTTGACAACAACTGTCTCATCCTGAGACTCAGCTATTCCTTTCACTTTTATCATTACTGAAATCAGCTTGGAAAAGAACAAAGCATTAGTCTTTGACTTTGGTCTAATCATGTCTTCCATTTGAAGCATTAACAATCTGCACAGATTGATTTTCACACCATGTCTTAGCAAATGAAGAAGATATATATCTTGATATCTCAGATTTTCAAAATCTCCTCGCCTCGGTATCAACACATGCTGAACAAACTTGAAGAGCAGTCGATTTTATCCATCCATTTCAGCAGTAACCACTTGCCTTTGATTTCCATTACCAGTCAACTCTTTTAAGGCGGTTTCATAATCAAAGATGTCATTTCTAGGTGGCATTGCTCTTGATACATGCCTAGAGACACCTTCATGTGGTACTTTCAAACTCTCAGCCCACTCTACTGAAGAAAAAGACATCTCTTTTCCATTTAAGCAAGAGCTTACCCGATTCTCATTCTCAGACTTCTCAAAGGTTACAAACTCATAGAACTGTTTTACCAACTTCAGGTAGTATGGGCCATTGTTATTCGAAAAACAATCCACCCATTTCTGGTCCTCCAGAATCTCGAGTACTAACGATTTGCTAGGCAGTAGCCATTCCACTCACAGTTCCTTCTCGATTACTATGTCTCTATTCTGCAAGTGAGGATTCACTGGTCGCCTTCCCGATCTAGTTCTGACTTCACTAACACTGGCTTTATGCTATGTCTTCTGCTTCTTAGCATTTGGTTCTACACGTTCATCTCTGACGATAGGAAGCTTTGTTTTTTTCCATCGCGGGTTTAGGGTTCTTGGCCGATTTGGGAGCTAAGGTTCGAAGGTGAGAGATTTTGAGCTTGGTGAGGTAAGAAGTGGCTTAGACTGAGTTTTATCATTTAGGAATTCCAAATAAACGACTAAAATAGAGTAATAAAATAAAATAAAATGATTCGTATTCTTGGCGGCAGACAGAAGTTTTAAAAACCTTGCATCGACGTGAGTTAATCATCGGTGAGAAAAACAAATCGGCGAGAATTGTACAACGGTGAGGATTTCACATCAGTGAGAATTTCACATCGGTGAGAATTTCACATTGGTGAGAATTTCACATCGGTGAGGATTTCACATCAGTGAGAAAACATTCCCAATTCGTGTCTTATGTAACTTAGCCTATCCGAACTTAAAGGTTTAGTGAAAATATCAGCTAATTGATGTTCAGTGCCAATAAATTCAAGAGAAATATCACCTTTTTGATAGTGATCTCTTAGGAAATGGTGTCTTACATCTATGTGTTTGGTTCTAGAGTGAGATACAGGATTCTTAGAGATGTTTATTGCACTGGTGTTATCACATTTGATTGAAATATATTTAAAAACATATCCATAGTCCAGAAGAGTGTGTTTCATCCATAGAATTTGTGCACAGCAACTACCAGTAGCTATATATTCTGCTTCGGCAGTAGATAATGCAACTGAGTTCTGTTTCTTACTACACCAAGAAACTAAGGATTTTCCAAGCAAATGACATGTTCCTGATGTGCTTTTTCTATCTAACTTACAACCAGAAAAGTCAGCATCTGAATAACTCATTAAGTCAAAGGATTGTCCTTTTGGGTAAAACAATCCTAAGTTAACCATGTGTTTGAGATATTTAAAAATTCTTTTAACAGCAAGCAAATGATATTCTTTTGGATTAGCTTGAAATCTAGCACACATACACACACTAAACATAATATCAGGTCGACTAGCAGTAAGATAAAGTAAACTACTTATCATACCTCTGTAATTTGTTTGATCAACTGGTTTCCCAGTTTCATCTGCATCCAATTTACAGGTAGTACTCATAAGAGTTTCACTTCCCTTGATACTATCCAGACCAAAACGTTTTAAATGATCCTTTTTATATTTACATTGATTCAAAATAATACCATTTTCATTTTGAAATACATGAAATCGAAGAAAGTACTTAAGCTCTCCCATTAAGCTCATTTCAAATTCATTTTGCATACTTTTCGAAAAATCAGTACATAAAGAGTGTTTAGAAGATCCAAAAATAATATCATCAACATATATTTGTACAACTAAAACATCTTTAGAAATTCTTTTAATGAAAAGAGTTGGATCAGAAATCCCTTTAGTAAAACCTTTTGAAATAAGGAAATTTCTAAGTCTATCATACCAAGCTCTTGGAGCTTGTTTTAAACCATACAAAGCTTTAGAAAGTTTAAAAACTTGATTTGGAAAATGGGGGTTAGTAAATCCAGGTGGTTGTTCTACAAAAACATCTTCAATTATAAAACCATTTAGAAATGCACTTTTCACATCCATTTGATATAACTTGAAATCCAGATATGCAGCATATGCAAGTAAGATCCTAATGGCTTCTAGTCTAGCTACATGTGCAAAATTTTCCTCATAGTCTATACCTTCTTCTTGACTATATCCTTGTGCAACTAGTCTAGCTTTGTTTCTCACTATATTTCCAGATTCATCTACTTTATTTATAAAAACCCATTTTGTGCCTATTGTCAAGGTGTCCTTAGGTCTGTCAACTAATTCCCAGACTTTGTTTCTTTCAAACTGATTTAATTCTTCCTGCATAGCTATTACCCAGAATTCATCATTGATAGAATCATTGATATTTTTGGGTTCTAGCTGTGAAAGAAAAGCTTGATGTTCAACCTGGTTTCTTAGAGAAGCTCTAGTTTGTGTTCCTCTATCAGGATTACCAACAACAGCTTCTAAAGGATGATTCTTTTGAATCCTCGTTGATCTGGTAAAGGTTGGACTAGAAATTTCAGGTTCATCTATAGGTTCGGGTTCAACAGAAGCAGATTCTGGAAAAAGTCCAGAACTGGATGTTTTTATAACAGGTTCTTTAGATTTATCATTAAGGTCCAGAATAGACAAATCTTCTTCAAGATTCTCAAGAGAGGTTTTAGGCTCATGTGGATCAGTTTCATCGAATTTGATGTGAACAGATTCTTCCACACATTTGGTTTTCTTATTGAATACTCTATAGGCTTTACTTGAAATAGAGTAACCCAGAAAAATTTCTTCATCACTTTTGGAAGCAAACTTATCCAGATTATCTTTAGTATTCAGAATAAATACTTTGCAACCAAAAACTTTAAAGTAATTAACCTTAGGCTTTCTATTGTTCCACAATTCATAAGGGGTTTTCTTAAGAACAGGTCTGATTAAGACTCTATTAATGACATAACAAGATATATTTATAGCTTCAGCCCAAAAATAAATAGGCAGGTCATATTCATTGAGCATGGTTCTAGCAATTTCTTGAAGGGTTCAGTTTCTTCTTTCTACTACACCATTTTGTTGGGGTGTTCTAGGGGAAGAAAAGTTATGAGTATAGCCATTGTGTGAGCAATAAGATTCAAAATCTTGATTTTCAAACTCACGACCATGATCGCTTCTCAAAGTTTTAATCTTAAGTCCACTAAGGTTCTCTACAGATGTAGAGTATTTAACAAAAGAAGAAAAAGATTCACTTTTGTGAGCTAGAAAATATACCCAAGTATATCTAGAAAAGTCATCTACAAGAACATAAACACAGTGCTTCCCATTTAAACTAGAAACTCTTGATGGTCCAAACAAATCCATGTGAACCAATTCAAGTGGTTGAGAAGTTGAAACTTATTTCTTTGATTTAAAAGAAACTTTGTGTTGTTTTCCCTTTTGACAGGGGTTACACACTCTATCATTTGGGAATTCTAATTTAGGTAGGTCTCTAACTAGGTTTTTTCTAGAGAGTTTTCTAAGTGAGTGAATGTTGCAATGTCCCAATCATCTATGCCATAGCCAAGATTCATTATGAAAAGCATTCAAACAAGTAATATTCTGCTTAGCTAAAGAATTCAGATTAACAGCATAAACATTTTCATTTGTTAAGGCAGAAAATACCAAGACATTCTTAGAATTAAAAACTTTGCAAGAATCATTTTCAAATTTAACATGAAATACATCATCACATAACTGAGAAATACTTAATAAATTGTATTTAAGTCCATCAACAAATAAAACTTTAGAGATCAAAATTGAATCAGTGTTACCAATCTGGCCTAGGCCGATGATTTTTCCTTTAGAGTTATCACCAAAGGTGACAAAGCCTCCATCAACTTTTATTAAACTCTTGAAACAAGAGAAGTCTCCTGATATATGTCTTGAACATCCACTGTCCAAATACCAGGTCTCTTTATAGGAGCTCTTTAAGCAAGTTCCCTACAAAACAGATTCAGATGGGAGATGATTTTGGTACCCAGATTTTCTTGGGTCCAGACAGGTTATCCAATAACACTTTAGGTACCCATATTTGTCTAATGGGTCTCATATAATTTGTAGAATTGACATGATTTGAAAGATAAACTTTATTAGATCCATAGCTATGTATATAACTGGTTGAAGTATATGAAGTTCCAGAATTACCTTCATTCTGTCCAGATTTAGAAATAAATCTAGTTTTGGAAATTTTCCTTTGTCCAGGTTGGTATCCTATACCAGTAGTATATTTAGGTGCTATTTACTTTCCAAGCATCTGTGTTAGTGTATTTTTGCCATTGGTGAACTTCTCTATGTCTTTCTTGAGTTGCTCATTAGATAGTTTCAGTTCAGTGTTTTCTTTAAGCAACTGAGAATTCTTCTCTTTTTCAATAGTAAGTTCGGTGTTAACTGTAGTGGTGAGAGCATGCTGTTTCTTTAATGACTTGTATTTATCCTTAAGTTCATTACATGTATCTTCCAGCATATCACAGTACTCAAACAATTCATTTTTAGACATTGTTCCAGAATCAGAGTCAGATTCTGCATTATCTCCAGAGTAATAATAATTTAAAGCAGGAGTTTCAGCAGTTACCTGAGAAGTGTTTGTCATAAAGCACATGTTTGCCTTATTTTTGTGTTCAGTTTCAGAGCTCTCAGATTCAGTAGAACTATCCTCAGAATCACTCCAAGTAGCCTTCATGGCTTTCTTAAACTTATTGTCCTTATATTCATATTTCTTTTTATACTTCATCTTTGGACAGTCGGCTTTAATGTGTCCTTTTCTCTTGCACTCATAGCAGACAACATCATCTGATTTGTCATTTTTCTTCCAATCCTTTTTCCATTTTCCTTGATGATCATACTTACCCTTATAATTTGTTTTTCTGAAGAACTTCTTTTTCCTATAAAATTTCTTAAATCTTCTAGCAATGTGAGCCATCTCAGCATCACTGTCAGAATCACTTTCACTGTCTTCACAGCTTGAACTTTCAACTACAGCTTGAAGCTTTTCTTTGTCCTTATTCTTTGAAGTTGAGGATTTGAAAGCGATAGACTTTCTTGGAGGTTCATTTTCTTCCTCTTTATTCACTTTAAGCTCTTCTTCATACATCATCAGCTTGCCAATTAGTTCCTTGACAGGTAGAGCAGCAATGTCACAGGATTCTCTGATTGAGACAGATGTGCCTCTCCATCTATCAGGTAGACATCTCAAATTTCTCATAATTTGTTCCTTAGATGAGACATCCTTTCCCAGTGAGATCATTGTATTGAAAATTTAATTGAACCTGAGATACATGTCAGAAATGGGTTCGTCAGGCTTCATTTTAAAATTATCATACTTGATAGTATAAGTGTTCAAGCTCATTTCTTTAACATTAGTGGTTCCTTCATGAGAAATAGCTAAGGTATCCCAAATTTCATATGCAGTTTTACAAGGAGAAATTCTATTAAACTCTTCATCTCCTAGAGCACAGTACAAGGCATTCATAGCTTTACAGTTGTTATTGTAAGCAATCTTTATAGTTTCATCCCAAGTAGATCTAGCAGTAGTAGGAATTTTGTATTCTGATTCAATAGCAGTCCAAATATCAAAACCTATGCTTTCTAGATGAATTTTCATTTTCAGTTTCCACTGAGCATAATTAGTTCTATTGAAGAAAGGTGGCCGGTTAGTAGCAGCACCCTCAAGTCTATTTTCCATGATGAGAAAATTTTAAAGAGATAAAAATTTAGATATTACAGAAATTTTAAGAACTTTAAAATACAACTAAAATCACAGTTCAAAAGCAGAGTACTTTTAGAAAGTATTTTCAATCCTCTGATACCAAGTGTTGGTCGGAGTGGTTTACTCAAGAGGGGGGTGAATTGAGTACCAATTAAAATTTCTGCATTTAAAAACTATGTCTTAAAGACCCCCAAATAAAATAATAAATTAAACTATAGTGAATTTATATTAAAGTAGAGGTTCTGTCAGATTCTCAAGGGATTGATTAATTCCCGGTTAATCAACACAGGAGTGTGTGATTATCTTTTGAAACTAACTTACTAATCTACACTTAACATAAACACTTGCTAGTTTAATTATCAAAGTAACTTTAAAAACAATATTGGTTTTAAAGTGATTAGCAGCGGAATAAAACTTTGAAAGAGATGGAACAACAGATGTAACCAAGAGGTTCAGTCTCAAGCCGAGACTTAGTCCTCTCAAAAGTTTATATAAAAATAATCCACACCCTGGATCGGGGTTCAACAGTTTACAACTGTCCAGGTCCAAGACCTCTACCACTGTTCTTCGTGGGAAACAGTACAACAACAACCAGCTGTCCAGGTCACACACGACCTCTACCACTGTTATTAGTGGGAAAGAAAGAATGAAAGAGTTTGGTAAGGATTTACAACTCCTTCAGTTTGAGTACAGGAGACAGTGTATGTGTTAGATACAGCAGATAACACACACTGCTCGAAAAGTATGATAATAAATCACAGAACAAGATATGTAGAGTTTAGAAGTGGTTCTGGTGATTTCAGTGTTGCTCTGGACTCCTTTTGATTCGATCAGAAGTGAGTCTGAGTCCTCTTCTCGTTTCTGTTTGAGAAACAGAGTGTCGTGTGATCCAGGTTCACAGACAGTGACAATGTAGTCGATGAAGCTCTACAATATTCTTTTGTATGCTCTAGGACTCTTCTTGAGTAGGCTTGATTGTATATGTGATTCTGTCTTGCTTGGTTCTTCTTGTATGCACAGAACACTTCTCGAGTATGTCGTATGTCTTGTCTCTGTGTGTGTTGTCTCTTTTCTCTTCAGCAGAGTCTTCTTGTATTTATCTCCCAACAGGGGACATGAAAGATTTCCTTTCTGCAGGTACGAGGTACGGGTTCCTGACATCCGACAACCTTTATGAGATATTTGAAAAATCATTAAAATGTACATGATATGACCGTTAGATAGATTAAATATAGGAAATAAAGAAATTCAAACAGTGAGTCGAGTGATCGGTAGATAATCAGCATCGGTAGCTTGGACATCGGTAGCTTGAACATCGGTAGCTCAATTTCATTAGTTGCTTTGACTCTATCGGTGGATCTATGCGTCGGTTGATACATGCTTGTATCAGTGACTTTGTTTATCGGTATCTCCATGCATCGGTAGCTTCATGCGTCAGTAGCTCCATGCGTCGGTAGCTTCATGCATCGGTAGCTCCATGCATCGGTAGCTCCATGCGTCAGTATCTCCATGCGTCGGTAGCTTCATGCATCGGTAGCTTCATGCATCAGTAGCTCTGTGTTAAGTATATCGGTGACTCTGTCTGTCGGTAGACTAAGTCTATCGGTAGACTGGGTACCGGTAGCTCTTTATTAGTAGCTATAGGCAGATTACTTATCTATTCTATGCAGAACACATATGATTGGGTTAGAATCAATTTATAACATGTATGAACATGGATAAATGAGGATTAACATATTCCAAATACTATTTTAAAAATTATTATTGGTTTGATCACAGATTTGAATGAATTAAAGTATAGATCAATGATACTTAAGAATATCATAGAAAATGAAAACATAATTGGGATTTTCAACACATATGAATACATGATTGAGATTATCAAAACAGGTGAGGTCAAAAAAGATGAAAATAATTTTTTTTTGAATAGTAACTTTTGACTTTTATTTACCGCGGTTAAAGGTAAATAGGGTAATTCAAGGTTAAAATAATATTACAATAATTCCAAATTACCTTAACACTTGTCCTAACCTTATTGGATGAGTCATTACCGACCATGGAAATATTTGGGTCGATTTTGGGTCCCCTTTCAGCCACTTGAGAGTGATAATGACAATTTAGATTAATTAACTTAAAGTAAAGGCAAAAATTACAAAAGCAAATATCTTTTAGAAAATTAATTTTTAGAAGGGGTTATATAAATTATATTTTCAACTGTAAATATTAATTGGAAAGATAAAATTATTTCCTACATGATAGTATTTTTTTTATAATTTTTAGACCTCAAATAAATTAAATTACTTATGACACAATAATGATGCAGTATTTACCTCATTAATAAATGATTAAAATAAATAAGATTATAATGATTAAAATATTATCCAAAACATGTCCAATTCTGATTGGATGATTTTATTTCGGTTAATAATCATCTTATATTTGACCATAATTATTTTTTTACTGTTATAAACTGAATATAATTATATTATAAAATAATATTTTCACACTTTCCTAAAGAGCCCCTCCTATCCCCTATAAAAGGAGACCACTTCTATGCAATTCCTCACACCTATCAAGCCATTTGGATCGTCAAAACTCTACCCAATTAGGATCACTACATCCCTCTCCTCCTTCTAAAAGCCTTACCTTATACAGAAGTCACTTCAAGAAGTCCTTTGGTTCAAACCAAAGGGAGTTACCCAAATTAAAGGTAACATTTTCTCTTAAATTGTTTTCTTTTATTTTACTTCTCCAACCACTAAACTCTTTTTATTTCTTTCTTTTGTAACAAAAAAAGTATCCTAAATATACTAGGATGTTGTTATAAAAAGGATTCAAACTACACTTACACACACCTCCATCTAATTGATGAATAACATAATGTTTCTGTGGATGGAAAACTGAAACCTCACGAAACGATGATTGTTCAATTACATCTTACCGCCTCTCATGGTTTCCATTATGATGGAACTGTATTTATATATGATATATATTATTTTTATTATTTCCTTAGGCTTATGTACTAACATTTTTATAGAATGCCTTTATTGTTTCCATAGTGGGTAAATACGATAATCTCATTTGAGGAAGTGCGGACTACCGCCCCCTCAAAGTGATGTGATTCGTTAATTCCTTATGTGGGATGTATAAATGATAGAGTTAATGATATTATATATTATATTATACTGTAATTATAATATAACTATGTATCATTATGTTTTAATTACATTAAAATATGAAATATAAATGAAAGTAGCGTTCATGCATACGTACGGCTTACCGTCTCCATGAACAGTGCATTTCATTTCTTACCTCTAAATATTATGTACAATTATAAAACCTGTATATACTGGATATATATGATATATATGATATATAAATCAGGAATATCATTCTGGATATAATGAACCTTTGACAATATGAACAACATGTAATTATAAGAAGTCCATTTTTGACTCAAGTACCAAATATCGACAAAACGAACATTATTAACTTAAAGGATTACATAATGTTTATAACATGGTAATAATTGATATAAAATTAATAATAAACATGAAAAAAGGTTATTAAGCAAGTAGAAATTAACTTTAGTTTCTTATTCAGGAGATTAAAGAATGATCGAGTCAAGTCAGACACGAGGTAAGGGATTCGACCTCTCTCTTTCTTTTCAAGTAATCTCTTTTATGTCATTTCATTTATGCTCCATATTCTTATGTTGGAGGATGTTATTTTATATTCACCATACTATAATTTGTATTTTAATATTATGATATATCCCCCTCTTACTCTCATCAATTCATTTTAAGAATTTTTAAGTGGCATTGTTAGTCTGCCAAATTTTTGTAAGGGATTTTCTTATCTCACTTTTAATTTTGTGAGATTTCCATTGTTCGCCACTTATTAATTACATGTGGTGTATTGTGTACTACCATTTTATATATATTATCATGATTATAATTATATTCATGGTATTATGTGATTCATTTGGTGGTTATTAACTTTTTTCCATACAACTCAGTTGATTACAATGTGGTAAAGGGTTTCGTCTCACTTTTTATTCTCGTGAGATTCATGCTATACATGCCACTATTTTCTTTGTGTGGTTTATGTAATGCCCATGATTTTACTCTTTGTGTAATATACTATCATTTATGAGTATTTTAATCTTCATTTTATGATCCTTGTTTCATGTGGCATATGTTTTGTGAGTTACCAAATCGGTAAGGGAACTCCTTAACCCAATTTCCATTCTTTGGGTTGATATTATCTTTTTTTATTTATGTATTCCTATGAATATATGTGAATGAACACAGATTGTTTTTCACTTAATATCCACTTACATTAGGTTTATTTATATTTGTCACACATAATTATGAGATTGATTTATCCTTAATTTAAGGATTCCATCTTTATAAGGGATTTTATCTCAATTTACATTTGTATTGAGACTTCATTATTGTTATGCACCAATTCACTCTTATATGGTGTATATACTATCCTTTGAAATATTATATCATGAATAAATTTATTCTCATGATATTATAATGTTCTGATTAAAATTTATTCTTCTATTAATTGTATTGAAGAATCCCTCTTTTTGTTAAAAACTATTTATCTAAAATATCATTTTAAATGTTTCAAAGATTTATTCTTCTAAATATTTCTAATTAATGTCCATTTTTTCAAACTGGTTTTTAGGATTTATTTATATGGAAATTAATGTTTTCAAATTATAATTCATTTAAAATCTTCAAAGTGGTATGGGACACTTTGATTCAAAAAGCACTTTTTAAAAGGTTTTGAAAATGATTTGATTAAACATTGTTTATTTCGATATCTTGATTTGATATATTGGAATGTGGAAATGTTATCTATCCTTTATACACGTGTTATATGTTATGATTATGTTATGGTTATTGGGCATTTTTTATGTATATGGGTGGTTCCGTAATAAACCTAGGGTGGGTGAGCCCGAGATAGCTCCCCAATGCATTGGGTAACGTGACAGAGGTAAACGTGAATGTTTCTCCTAGGAGATTTAGGGAATATACTGTGACGGGTATTCCAAAGTAACTCACTATGTATCTATGATAGCTACAATGTAAGTATGGTATGGATGACGTAAGTTACCTTTATGATTTTTGATTTATATGTGTCTTTCATAAATCTTATGATTTCATGAGGTAAGTAAAAGAGTTCATGTTTTGTATGTATTTATGAAAAAATGTTTTCATTCACTGTTTTATAACCCTTACTGAGCCTTTGATGCTCATCCCATGTTTTGAAATGTTTTCCACAAGACTTAAAGATGAATAGGGTCATGGATGGGATCAAGGAAAATCCATGATATCTAAAACATGGAACTAGACATGTTTCTTTTTAATAGTTTTTATATTATGAAAAAATGGGTACTGAGTAGTAGTGTCTACTTGTAATATTCATGTTGTAATGTAATAGTTATGGCCTAAATCTCTAAAACTCTAAACCTGAAAATATATTCAATGTGAATTATTCATTTAATTCAATATTATGTAATGTTTAAGGCCGGGTCCTTATAGTTGGCATCAGAGGTCGGTTTAGACAACTTTAGTGATTAAGAGTTTTTGTTAGACACATGGTTAGTCCCTATATCTATTAATCCTGTTAAATCCTTGTTTTATAACTTTTTTCAGGTCATTTAAAGTAAGTTACAAATGGAAGGAGAAGGATCTCAAATGACATTCCTATCTCTTCTTGATGACATGCTTGCAATAATTATTGCAAATTCATGCTCGGATGATTGTGAATCTTTTTCTAGCAAACAACTCACTTGCAAGCAGTTGTTTGAGAAATCAAAAAACTCCACTATACCACGTTATCATTGTGGATCATGGGTTGTATTTAGAAAAATATTATTTTTACAATATTCTAATATTTTCAAGAAAGGTAAATATTATCAAGGTATTTTCAAATATTTTACCTTATCACAAGAATTTGAAGCATATTATGATTTTAAAAATGGTGCTGAGGAAGGAGACCCTTGAGAAACCAATTAATATTTTCTTTTAAAATATAGTCTCTCATCACATACATATTGTATTTTAAAAGGACCAATAATATAAAGTCTCAACTCAAATTCTGTCCTACCATTTTATAGAAATCATATTTTATCAGATGTTTTGGAATTATATGTCATACATGATTATTTTTCAAAACTGTTTTTCTGTGAACACCCATATGACCCATGTTGTACAAGGTGTATATGGATGGAGGAAGAAAATGATTTTGAAGGATCTCTATATCATTTTTGTAATGCATGGGACTTCTACCTACGTGAACAAGATGATGATGAAACCAAGTGGATGCCATGATCAAGGTATGCTGTTATTCATTTTGGGAATCGTTTTATTTTTTCTTATAGTGGTGAAATAAGACTTCAAGAATTAAGATGTTGAGATCGTAATGAATTTGGATGAAAATGAGAGGTATAAGGAAACCATTGAGGTTAAAACATGTTAGGGTTATTTTTGATTTTTATAAAAATGACAACCCGTAGGATTGGTGACAACCCGTCGCATCCGGCAAAGCTGTAGAATCAAACCCACAACCGAAGGGCGATAAGGGTGCATCAACTACCACTAGCCTACTTGAAGTCCCTGGTTAGTCTGACTAATTATTTTTTAGTTAGAAGATTTTATGAATCAAGTGTAAGTGGATTTTGGGTTATCTATGGAAATTATTAACCTATCATATAGGATAGGTGATTAGGTTAATTACTTTTCAATATGAGACTTCAAGTGCAACTGATGTTATTTGGAGATAAATGTAAATGTGTACCTTGGAAGACTATGTGATTAAATCCTTCAAATATTTGGGTTTCAATCTTAGTTTGGTTTACTTTGAATAATTTTATGGAAAAATTGTTTATCGAATGGTCTTCGTTGAACATTGGGTTTGGTTAGACAAATTTTGGAGATTAAGAGTAGTTTTTCTTTATGTAAAAGTTTATCTATTGGGGGGATTGTTTGATCTTATACTAAAATTTTTGGTTAGTATTTAATGACATGAGAAATATATAGTTCATCTTTTTTGGATTATGTGATTCTCTCAAAGTTGGTTATAACACTCTTAATGTGAAAAAAGTCATCCTGAATATTCATTGTTTGGAGAAAATATGAGTTTGTGTTAAAAATATAGTAAAAGGTGAATGTCTACATGAAAAGTAAGTATATTTCCTTATGTTTTTTTTGTTAGTCTCATTAATAAATTCGTCAACTAAAATTAACTTAAAGAAAACCTTTTCCGTTAAAGTTTCCTACTGAGGAATCAAATACTATTTAACCCGTCACAAGTTTGTGATTTTCTGGTGCTTAACTTTCTCCTGAACATGTTTTCTATCACTCTCCACCAGAACTTGATGATTTGTTTTCTCCTCCATATCCATGTTTTCATGGAATCCTAGTATCTTTTATCTCGGGTATCCTTTGTACTTCTCTTCATTTATTTTAAAGTGATAGTTTTATTCACTCTCTTTCTGATGTTGGGCTTTTAATGAAGTTTTCAAGCCCAGTTTTAAAATTGCGAGGAAGCAATTCCCAAAAGGGGGTAAGGATGTAACATCCCAGGTAAATGAAGAATAATATATTTATATATATATTAATATTTTTTAATTAAATATTAATTTTAGCTTAAAAGGGGTTTCTATGTTCGATAGGGTACCCGATACGCAACAACGGGTTTCTTTGGAATCTTACGTTGCACACTAATAACATAATATTATTATTTTAAACTGTAGTTAACTCCTAGCCATTGTATTTATAGGAATGAACAAAACTAACTATAATATGATTATACATGTATTTATATTTATCCAATAAAAGTTAGAGGCTTAATATATGAATGAATCTAATTTTAAGCATAATTTACATTAAAACACCGATTTACAACCTTTTAATGGAGAACCATTTTTAAATCTAGATTTAGTCACTTTAATACATTCTAATTGACCAAAATAAATCCTTATTTATAATGGGGTCATCAAAATTTACTTTGTGAAAATTTTGTAATTTTTCTGATAAAGTTCATTTTTTAATGAATAGTGAAAATATTGTATTTTAATTCAAAAGTTATTTTTAATCTAATTTATTTATATGATTATATTATCTATTTAATTGGTTTTAAAGTGAAATAAAAATATATTTTTACCATTTAATCCAATTTTGGTCATTGGAATTAATTTCACTTTGAAATTTGACATAAACAAGTATCAATCTTTTGATAGTTATTGTTTTTAAAAAACACGCTATTTGTTTTAACAGCAGGAATTAATTTTTAAATTAATTAATTCCACTTCTATGTTTTGAAAATGGAAAAATAGAAATCATTTTTTAATTCGGAATATCAAATATAGCTTAGGCTGAATTTTTGGTATTTTTCTGAAAAACTTCAATTTGTGATGAATAGTGAAACCACTTAGTGGTAGTTAAAAAAACTGACCTTTTCATTTAAATGAATTTTACCACTTCTGTGAATTGAATTTCCAAAATCCAACATACATAGTTGTTATCAATAAGTAAAATGTGGTTCATTAAGATGAAAATAATTTTTGGTGAATAGTAATGTTTGACTTTTATTTACCGCGGTTAATGGTAAATAGGGTAATTCAAGGTTAAAAGAATATTATAATAATTACAAATTACCTTAACACTTGTCCTAACCTTATTTGATGAGTAATGTTCGACCATGGGCATCTTTGGGTCGATTGTGGGACCCCTTTCAGCCACTTGGGAGTGATAATGACAATTTAGATTAATTAACTTATAGTAAAGGAAAAAATTACAAAAGCAAATATCTTTTAGAAAATTAATTATTATAAGGGGTAATATAAATTATATTTTAGACTATAAATATTCATTGTAAATATAAAACTATTTCCTACATGATAGTATTTTTTTTATAATTTTTAGACCTCAAATAAATTAAATTATTAATGACACAATAATGATGCAGTATTTACCTCATTAATAAATGATTAAAATAAATAAAGTTATAATGATTAAAATATTATCCAAAACATGTCCAATTCGGATTGAATGATTTTATTTCGGTTATGAGTCACCGTATCTTCGACCATAATGATTTTTGGACCATTAGAAGCCGAATATAATTATATTATAAAATAATATTTTCACACATTCCTAAAGAGCCCCTCCTCTTCCCTATAAAAGGAGACCACTTCTATGAAATTAATCACACCTCTCAAGCAATTTGTCTCCTCAAAACTCTACCCAATTAGGGTCCCTACATCACTCTCCTCATCCTAAAAGCCTTAACTTAGGTAGAAGGCACTTCAAGAAGTCCTTTGGTTCAATCCAAAGGGAGTTACCCAATTTAAAGGTAACAATTTCTCTGAAATTGTTTTCTTTTATTTTACTTCTCCAACCCCTAAAATATTTTTATTTCCTTCTTTTGTAATAACAACATTATCCTCAATATACTAGGATTTTTTTATAAAAAGGATTCTAACTACACTTACACACACCTCCATTTAATGGATGAAGAACATAATGTTTCTGTGGATGGAAAACTGAAGCCTCACGAAACGATGATTATTCAATTACATCTTACCGCCTATCATGGTGGCCATTATGATGGAACTGTATTTATATATGATATATATTATTTTTATGATTTCCTTATGCTTCTGTACTTACATTTTTATAGCATTCCTTTGTTGTTTCCATAGTGGGTAAATACGATAATCTCATTTGAGGAAGTGCGGTCTACCGCCCCCTCAAAGTGATGTGATTCGTTAATGCCTTATGTGGGATGTATAAAGGATGGAGTTAATGATATTATATATTATATTATACTGTAATTATAATATAACTATTTATCATTATGTTTTAATTCCATTAAAATAAGAAATAGAAATGAAAGTAGCGTTCATGCATACGTACGACTTACCGTCTCCATGAACGGTGCATTTCCTTTCTTACCTCTAAATGTTATGTACAATTATAAAACATGTATATACTGGATATATATGATATATATGATATATAAATCAGGAATATTATTCTGGATATAATGAACCTTTGACAACATGAACAACATGTAATTATAAGAAGTCCATTTTTGACTCAAGTACCAAATATCGAAAAAACGAACATTATTAACTTAAATGATTACATAATGTTTATAACATGGTAATAATTGATATAAAATGAATAATAAACATGAAAAAGGTTCTTAAACAATTATAAATTAACTTTATTTTATTATTCAGGAGATTAAAGAACGATCGAGTCATGTCGGATACGAGGTAAGGGATCTGACCTCTCTATTTCTTTTCAAGTACTCTCTTTTATGTCATTTCATTTATGCTCCATATTCTTATGTTGGAGGATGTTATTTTATATTCACCATACTATAATTTTTATTTTCATATTATGAGATACCCCCACTCACTCTCATCAATTCATTTTAAGAATTTTTAAGTGGCGTTGTTAGGCTGCCGAATTTTTGTAAGGGATTTTCTTATCTCACTTTTAATTTCGTGAGATTTCCATTGTTCTCCACTTATTCATTACATGTGGTGTATTGGGTACTAACATTTTATATATATTACCATGATTCTCATTATATTCATGGTATTATGTGATTCATTTGGTGGTTATTAACTTTTTTGTCATACAACTCAGTTGATTACAATGTGGTAAAGGGTTTCGTCTCACTTTTTATTCTCGTGAGATTCATGCTATACTTGCCACTATTTTCTTTGTGTGGTGTATGTAATGCCCATGATTTTAATCTTTGTGTAATATAATATAATTTATGTTTATTTACATATTCATTTTATGATCCTTCTTTCATGTGGCATATGTTTTGTGAGTTACCAAATCGGTAAGGGAACTCCATAACCCAATTTCCATTCTTTGGGTTGATATTCTCTTTTTTTATTTATGTCATCCTATGAACATGTGTGAATGAACTCAGATTGTTTTACACTTAATATCCACTTACATTGGTTGTATTTATATTTTTCACACATAATTATGAGATTGATTTATCCTTAATTTAAAGTTTCCATCTTTATAAGGGATTTTATCTCAATTTACATTTTCATTGAGACTTCATTATTGTTATGCACCATTTCACTCTTATATAGTGTATATAATGTAATTTTAAATATTATATCATGAATACCTTTATTATCGTTATATTATAATGTTCTGATTAAAATTTATTCTTCAATTAATTGTATTTAAGCATCCCTCTTTTTGTTAAAAACTCTTTAACAAAAATATCGTTTTAAATGTTTCAAAGATTTATTCTTCTAAATATTTTTAATTAATGTCCATGTTTTCAAAATGGTTTTTAGGATTTATTTATATGGACATTAATGTTTTCAAATGATAATTCTTTTAAAATTTTCAAAGTTTTATGGGAAACATTGATTCAAAAAGAACTTTTTAAAAGGTTTTGAAAATGATTTGATTAAACATTGTTTATTTCGATATCTTGATTTGATATATTGGAATGTGGAAATGTTATCTATCCTTTATACATGTGTTATATGTTATGATTATGTTATGTTTATTGGGAATTGTTTACGTATACGGGTGGTTCCGTAATAATCCTAGGGCGGGTGAGCCCGAGATAGCTCTCCAATGTATTGGGTAACATGACGGAGGTAAACATGCATGTTTCTCCTAAGAGATTTATGGAATATACTGTGATGGGTATTCCAAAGTAACTCCCTATGTAGCTTTGATAGCTACAATGTAAGTATGGTATGGATGCCGCAAGTTACCTTTATGATTTATGATTTCTATATGTCTTTCATAAATCATATGATTTCGTGAGGTAAGTAAAAGAGTTCATGTTTAGTATGTATTTATGAACAAATGTTTTCATTCACTGTTTTATAACACTTACTGAGCCTTTTATACTCATCCCATGTTTTGAAATGTTTTCCACAGGACTTAAAGATGAATAGGGTCAAGGATGGGATCAAGGAAAATCCATGCTATCTAAAACATGGAACTAGACATGTTTCATTTTAAGAGTTTTTATATTATGAAAAAATGGGTACTGAGTAGTAGTGTCTACTTGTAATATTCATGTTGTAATGTAATAGTTACGACCTAAATCTCTAAAACTCTAAACCTGAAAAGATCATCAATGTTAATTATTCATTTAATTCAATATTATGTAATGTTTAATGTCGGGTCCTTATAATAATAAATACGATTTAACTGAGATACTAGATAATATTAGTTTTCCACTTTCTTGGATAATTTCTCAGTCTAATTAGGTGGATTTGTTTGATGTATGACATTAGTGTTTTCAAACAAGTAAGGGAACCCATATATAAATTCATTAATATTGAAATGAAAAAATATCATACAAAAGTTTATTTTGTAATATTATCCCTTTTTCATAACATCTCATTATGTGGAATTTGTTGTATCATCATGATAAATTCTAGATTTATCTTTCCTTATCTCTCTAAAATTTACAAATCAAAAAAACGTCCAAGTCCCAAGATTTTTTTCGAATACTCTATTTAAAAAAATATATTCCGGACCTCAAATTAAACTAATGTTAAATAAAAATATCCTTTATTAATTTATTCAGTAAATATAATACAACTTATGATTCAACCTTTGAATTTTACCTCTCCCTAATCATATATCATCATTATTTTTATCAATACATAAAATAATGTGATTTATGATATTTATTAATAATTATTTGATGTCAAGGTACCAAAAAAAATTTATAAACATTGTAATATTTAATAACACATATAAAAAGTGGAATTAATTTTAAAAGTATTCTAATCACTACCTTCCATCTTAGAAATTACTATGTGTGAATTGTTTTCAAAAGAATTCTGAATGTCTTATGATCCTCAAACACTAAATTGTAAAATATTAACTGTGTCTCTCTAGAAAGATTCATTATAGACCATAGGATATTTTTTTAAATAATATCATGATATCACCTTAAAGATATTATTATACATGGTAACTATTATGAATATTAATGTGGTAAATAATATAATTACATTATCATTTTATTTTTACATAGAATAAGTCTCATAATGTGATATGTTATTTATTAATATTTATATTAATGAAGATATATGTTAGAAAATTTATAAACTTATTTGTATATAGGGAACTAAAATAAAAAGTCTCCTTCTTTCACTATAGTAATGGGAAAGCATATTTAAGTCTTCTTGATCGTACATGTCATTAATGCTTCTACTAAGATAAAGAGTTACTCAATATACCAATCATGTATTCTTCTATGGAAAATCAATTTACCATGATTTCAAAGCTCAATGAAAAATCCATTAAGAGATGATATTTTTGAAGTATATTATTCTACTAATAATGTGACCTTGGATACTTGTCTAGGACCATAGTTGAATTATAAGAACAATACAATGTGATTGACTAATTACATAAAGGGACTTCATCAAGATCTTATATGAAGTTTCAAATACTAACATCTTCTATAGATGCATATGAATTTCAAATATAATAAAAATATTCCACAAAATTGGTTATCAATGGATTTTTATAACTCCTCAGAATCAAAAATACTATATTATGGAATAATAAAAATCAAAACATGGATTTCACATCATTTTATATTTTTTATAAACTATAATACATGAATAAATTAATGATAAACTCTATCTTCTAAATTGACTAATAATATATCCTTTATTCCCCATATTTGATTTATGACAGCCTTCATTTCTATCAAATTCTCTAATCCTTGGTCTAATTGATACTACAAATTATTCTCTTCTTGTCCAAAAAATTAACCACAGTACATAAGATGTCTTAAATGAAAAATCATATTAAATATTTTTATGGAATGTTAATTATTATTTCTATTTTATCAGACATATGGGTAGAGCGTTATTAGATAATAGTATACCATGTAAAATTGGTAATAATATTCCTTTGGAATCTTCATTACTGATTCACTTCAGTAATGTTTTCAATATATGTCCCTTTACGTGGAACAATTAGTCTCTAAAATATATAATTAATGGTAATAATACATAGAATACATGCCACCTTTCCAAAGTAGTCCATATTGAAGTATTTGTGTAGACCCATCATAAAATATTATGATACTGATATCTCATTACCATCTGTAATATAATTATAGGAAAACATCTACACTCCCAATAATCCTCTTTTAGGAACAACGATTTTGATTTTTCTTTTGGAAACCAAATATTCATAATGATTTAGAATAATTAATGTACCAGGATCTCGAAAATTATTCTAACCATAAGTTGATCGTTGAATTTTATATTCATAATTGGAATCGTTTTTACCCCAAACCATTTTAGTTTTTTCTTACTCACATCTTCCAATTGTGTACCATTATTGAAGAATTTATACATACATACATGCATACATATATATATATATATATTATAAATTTACTAATCATTTTTATATTCTATAGAATGTAAAATTTTTATTGATTTCAGCATAGGTAAGGATGAAAAGTTCTCTTCATAATCTATCACATAATGTTTCGTAAACCCTTTAGTAACCAATCATTCCAATTAAGTATTATTTTTACAATCCACATAAACCTTATTTTTGAATACCAATTTCACCCAACATGAATTACAAAACCAATATGATATACCAAAACCAAAATATGGTCATGGTAGATTTAATTAATTTACGAATTAATGGATTTATGATACTTTGAGGCTTCTTAGATACATTCTTATTCTTCATGGGATATTTTTCATCCATATCAGAATGTAATTTTTCACCATCCTTAGTGACTGCTAAAATATATCCCTTATTCAATAGCCTCTTAGGAGCTCTTATTATTTCTTGTATTCTATAGAATAACTTCATCCATTTTGATTTATATAATTTTTTTTTGTTGTTCTAACTATTGTGTATCGTGATCCCCGACTCCATCAAATTTTATATTTTCCCCACTATCATTTTAGGATAAGTTTTCCATCTTACTTAACATGGTGTTTTGGGCCACTACAACATTTTCTATGCGCCGTCAATGTAATAAACCATTTTTCATTGGGATATACTTATTAGAACTCATTTTTAAAAAAGGATCAGTCCCATAGAATGTTAAATACAAAATTATCCAAGAATATAATTATAATTAGAACTTATTATTATGAATTCACCTCGGCCACTTAAACCATAAATCTAAGAATATTTTTTAGTTAATTCACCAAGACCCATATGCATGTCCCTAAGTAATCGTGACTTGTTCCCTAGTCAGGAATCCTTGTAATTTCACTCAGTCCCCTTATCACATCCCCGAGTTACATCATAATGTTCCTTAGTCTAGAAAAATGGTAATTTATCCGAAGTCTCCCAGTGTATCATAGTTTCAGTAGTCGGGAATAATTACATGACTGCACCAGTGCATCCAACCTCTATCGTACAATCTATATGTGTATGTGGACTTTTATGAATCGCCTATGGAACCCAATAATTTTTCACCATGATCCAAATAATTACTTATAATGAAAACCTAATGGGTCATACTTTTTTGAGTTACACATGTAGTATAGATACCTAAATGATCCAAGTAATAATCTATATGATCCAAAAAATCCCTTATTTATTCATATGGCTTACTAGGAAAAATAAAAAAAGGAAAAATAATATTTTTTTTGGAAATTGTGTAACACAATGGATTTAAACATTAAAAACATCTAGAAGAAAAATTAATTTATAGTCTTCCATACGTTGATAAAAGGACAAAATCATAGATGATACACTTGGAACCCATATTACCAATTCACACTAAGAGTATAGTTCATGGAATAATTTCATGGAAGTTACTCTA
The DNA here is from genome assembly GCA_963277665.1 of Viscum album. Lineage (NCBI taxonomy): Eukaryota > Viridiplantae > Streptophyta > Magnoliopsida > Santalales > Viscaceae > Viscum > Viscum album. Next base: position 695,955,433 of record OY728161.1, read on the forward strand.
AAATATCAATAAAAGGTGTGAACCTGATTTAATCCTTTAAAATAAGAATGAAAATATCCCATTAGACTAAACTAGTTTTAAAAATATCATAAATCATTTTATAGGTAGAAATTATCCCTAGGATATCAAATAAGGAACCATATTTTCCATATATTTTAACTACATTGAAAGAATACCCCATTACCATTTTTAGTTTTAACATTCATATAGGTTCCCCTAATGGGTGAAAATTCACCTTGGTCTTTATAATAGGGCATGAATCCTTATCTATCTGCATGGATGTGTGATCCCTTTCTAATGTATCATATATGGTATCCACTATTTTCTTGGTCATATATCTAGCTATCTCATTTTAGGCCCTCCCAACTACATCTTGAAGTACATAAATGGTATATAAACACCGGAATGAACCCCATTGATCATTTATTCTAGTAATAAATTTAATTTCATTAGTTTTATTAAATATCAATATGAAATAGATGTATGTGAAAATCATGATGCACCATGATAATAAAGGTCCATATTGAGAGTTTATAAGTGGAGCCTCCCACAACTCATGCTACCCAACTTGGCTGACCGGTATCAAAAAATTTATTAACTAAAACATGTGGTGGAAAAATTTGTTTCACTTAATGAAAGATGAATAATTTTTGGACCACATATTATGTGTATGTGAAGATATATCACCTTCACCAAACGCGCCTACCAATTTATGAAACAATTGGTAGAATCCATGTATCTTCCTTCCATGAAAATACTCGGAAGTCTATTTGTATGCCCAAAAATCATTCTCATGGGGTCATACCCCCTTTACTATAATTATCTGTCATTTTACAACTATCAATATATTATATGTAGACATATATATCAGCTTTATACAATATTTTTCCCATTCATTCCCATATTACTGATCTCCTTCCTATGATCCATTAGTGATCTATACACAAATTGGATTATCATTCATAATCCAAAACTCAGTAATAGACGGAACCCCCCCCAATGAAACTATTATTGATTATCCATATTCAATAAGAGACGAAAAACCACTCTGGGCCATATTTTTTATGATTCATCATCCCACAATAGTCCATATTCCATTTTTGATGAATAGGAAAGGATAATCAATACATAAAACCCACAATAACCAATTCTTATCCGGAATTTAAAAAATATATCCAAAATGCATGACTATAAATCTTATATAATAAGTTCTCATAATATCAAGATAAAATTATAGGTATTTTCAAATCACATGAACATAAACTGTGAGACCAGAAAAACATCTTTTTATGGACCAAGCATTAAACATTATATTTTGTAGTGACTTCAGAAAATAATTAAAAAGATTTATTCTTAAATAACATTTAGGTTATTGGTTTTATAAATTAATAAAAATGGTTACATAAAAAACTAATTACATTGAAATATAAAATTATACTTAGTATATTTTTTTCTAAAAAATAGTATCCTTTAAAATACATCATGTTTTATTTTAATAAAAAATCAACATAATTCACATCTTCACATAATATTTATACCTGATCATAATTTAAACCAAGTGAAAACATTTTAAAATATTGTATTATCAAAAAAAACTTGGTAAATAATAAAATAAATGAAAAAAAATCATCATTAGATTAATACATACACTAAATATTATTTTTTCAAAATATATTTTATGTTTAAAATAAACCCTTTAAAACCTAGGAAATCGTATTATATACCCTAAAAATTTAATAAAACATTTCAAATTAAATATTAATGGTTAAATAAAACAAATAAGGTACATTGAAATCATGAAAACCTAATAATAAATTTCTTTAAAAGTTATACCTTTCAACTATAGGAAGTACCATATAATTTTATATACCTTGTGAAATTATAGTATTTTCACATAACCAATTTTAAGAATATTTAAATAATGTAGCTAGGTTGATTGGGGAAGTATTTACTTATCATAAAAACATATTGATTAACCTTAATGGTTATAAATTAATGTACCCTCAATGTTATATGTGAAATAAACCTTGAGATTATTACTTGATTAACCATAATAGTTACTCTTGAACAAACCATCGTGGTCAATATAAAAAAACATTCCCAATGAATGTGTGGGATTACATGGAAATAGATGTCATTGGATTATAACAGAAAATCATATCAGGAAAAACAATTCTCATGAAACAAATCAAAATAAAAAAAATAATCTTTTATAAAGATATTTTTATGAAAATAAGAATTCTATTTTGAAAAAATTTAACTAAGAAATAATGAATTTATGAAAAATAAATTTGTTAACTGAAAATAAACTAATAAAAATTTAAATGATATTTAATTAAACAATTATTCTTCAATATACGAAAATATTTAAATGTAATATAAGATAAAAAGCATTCTTTCCATCTATTATTTCAAAAAAATCATAAATGTCATTTTTTGGAAATCAAAAAAAATTCATTCAACCCATTTTGTAAAAAATGAAATATGTTTTAAAATAAAATAAAATAATAGTATGTGAACCATGATAAATAATTATTTAAATTTTTATTTATAAAATATGGATTTAGAAGTAAAATGTTGTTTTAAGGGATACATAGAACAATGATTTTAGAAAAGAAGGTATCTTACCTTGAGTCTAACTCGTCACATATGTTATAGGTTATATTGAATAATAAAAATATGATAATTAAAAAAAATTAAGAAACATTTTCATTTTTATTATTCTTTTTATATTGCTTATTATGATGTTATATAAAATTATATAATTAGATAGGTTCACATAATATGTTTTAATGATATTTGGTTCAAATGTCCAAAAAGTCATAGGTATGATTACTATGGTCAAATAATTCATTAATAAACCATCGAAAATATAAAAAATAATTAAATAATACACATTTGTTACATCAATCAAATTCTTAAAACCAATAATTAAATATAGCAATGAAACGAGATCAATGTTTCGATAATATAGATGGTCGTTCATATATACGAAGGAGTAACATTTCTATTTGTCAAAATCTTTATTGAAAGAAGGTAATTATTTTGTGTCATTATTTAAGTATAATAATATCATAAATATAATATTTATTTTTTAAATAAATAAATAAATATATATATATTTCATTCATGTGATATGGTGATGAAAAATGAATCACATCGCTTCGTAGAGGTCGTAGATAATACATTTCCAAGAATGATGTGATAAATTTTTATTGCATGTAATAGTTTGAAGGTAAATGATATTTTATATTTTAATAATACTAAATATTTCATTAATTTCATATATAGTAATTAATTCTATCATTATAATTAATATAAGAGACATGATGATGAAAAACGAATTACATAGGTATATGAGGTGACAGTATACTGTAAAGGCGAATGATTATTTTGTTTTCCATAATATAGAAGCATATATTTATATAGGTTATAATATTAAAATAAACAATATCTTTATATAAACAATATTATTTATAATAATTTATAATTTATTATGTAAATTTAAACAAGTAGTAATTTTTAAAACAAAAACATTCGATTAAAATGATACCTCTTCTTCAGAAAACCTTTTTCTATTAATATAATAAGATAACAATAGTTGGTTTTATTCCTAGAAAATACATCTAGAATAGAAATAGAGATTATGGGAATGTATTTTTTTCATGTAATGAGTGATATAAATGGGTCCCAAATTGTTATGGATTGGGAATAAGAGGATTCTATTTATAAGATAGGGGAGGGACACTTTTGGTATTTCAAAAAATATTGAATTAATATAATATATAATTTATTTAAAATGGATATAGAAATTTGTATTTCAAATAAAATATCATTATGGGTTTAAATAACCACATACAAAAAAATTACATGTTTCTGAATATTCTTCTACCAATATCTGTTGGTTTTAGCCCCTTGTTAACCCCTTTTAGACTTATAGTGACAACTAGGTTTCTTACACTTTGAGGGACAGTACAAGTAAAATTAATGGGTAAAATACACATGAATGGGACATGGATTATGATATATATAACATAATATTTATTTCTATGAATATAATATTTTTAGGAATTATAAATCACTTAATATAATATTATTTATTACAAAATATCAACAATGTCAATTTTGAAAATTATTCTTCTTTTTGACTATAATAATATTAATGAACACTTATAATTAGAAACATTTTTGAATCAGGATAAATATGACATGGTAATATATAATATTTTTTAATCACATTAGGTATGAACAAATATAATTCATTTAATATTTTTAATATCATTTTCTAGAATTTTTCTTTAATTTTATAATTTCGGTGTCTGCATTATGTAAACATTTGTGGTAATTATATCAAAATTAAATATTATAAATAAATTACCAATAGGAATTTTACTATATTATATTTAAATATAATCTTTATAGTTGACCAAATAATCTGGGTATCCCCATATTAAAAATATTATAGTTATTAAAAAGAATAGTACGTTATGTTTGAATTTTCTTGAAATAAATTACTATAAAGGTCATGATCTCAACCAAATATCGAAAAGGTTACATATAAAAAAAATATTTTATGAGTATGTATGTAATATAGTAATAAAATAAAATTGTAGGATATTTTTGGAAGATATTATAGTCCTTATCATTTACGTTTTATTTTTAATTACCTGATTTAACTGTTACCATGGAAAAACAATTTCTATGGTTACTATTCGTATTAAAAAATTGACCGATTTTCAAAATCTTCTTATAATAATCACAAAAATAAATTCAATTTATAAAATTTCCAAAAAATTGTAAGTTTTCATGTATAATTAAAATGAAAAAACACAATAGAAATAGTTTCCCCCAAAAAAAACTCTTTTAAGTATAAAATATTTTTATAATAAATTCATGTATAATATTTATTTAAAAAACAAAAATATAATTATTTTAAAAAAATGAAATATTTAAATATTAAAACCAATCTATAATATAATTATACATTTTCAATACATTAATATTAAAATAATTTTTTAATTAAAAATTTGTATTTTTAACTATTCATTGAAAAAGTAATGCTTTCCAAAAATTATCAAAAATTCATCTAAAGATAATAATTACATGAACATTAAAAATATATTTTAAGTTTTTAAAATAAATTAATTAAAGTATCCATAAATATATTAAAATTCCCACTCCAAAATAAATAAATAAATAATTTTTGATGAAAACATATTTTAATGATTAATATAAAATTTCTTAATGTACGTTCATAGTTTTCAAAGAATTTTTTAATAAATTACTAACTTGTAATAGTATTATACATTAAATTATTTGGTTAGTACAATTTTTATTCTACCAATTTAATGGTTATGTTACAATCATGTCATTTATATAATAATATTTTATTGTTCGTTTAATCTTGATGATTAATATTATGTATGCTAACATACAAAATATTTCCTTTTAAGAATATTGTGATATTACATTCTAAAATAATTTTATAAACTATATCATCATAATTTTATCTTGTGATCTGTAACTACTGTTGAATTCTAAAAATACCTTTCTTCAAATCCCACGTCATAAAAATTGAAAATAAAACTTCTACATTAAATGAGTGAAAAGAGAGAATGAAGATCATCTAGAATAACACAAACTAGGTTTACATGTTTGAGAAAATAAGTGTAAAGTGATATCATATATATGTTTGAGAAAACTAAATCCCATGGGATACAAAATTTATGTAGATTATATGTTCATGATAATGATAACAATCACAAAACCAGAAATTTGTAAGTGTTTAAAATGATTTTGATTTAATATTAAGAAAATTAAATGGGTATAATTTTTGTCTAAAAATAAAATTCATAAATTTAAGGAATTATTTACCTATGTAGGCTATGAACATAAGAGAGTATACTAACGTGGCATGTATAATTTCATCCATTAATCAATTCCCACAAAAAAATCTACATTATTCCCAAATGTTTAGTATTTAGAACGTATTTTTTAAGAATCAAAAACTAAAATCAATTTCAATGGATAACAAAATACACAGAAGAATAATATTATTTTCATAATATATTTAATAATTAATCAAAATAGAAATTGTTTTCAAGTGATATGATAATTTAAAAATTGAATAAACCATCAAATTTAAAAAAATACATTAACATTTAAAATTGAAAATTAATAACAAATATTTCTAAATTATCCATAGTTACACTACCATCATTAAATTAAAAATAAATATTACAAACTGCGATTGAATACTAAGAAATATATGGATTTTATCGCATCATCTTCTATGAAATATATAACATTTATCTCCAAATCACACATTGGAATCATAAAGTCTCATACCATAACAGGAGTTCCCAAAAAAACCAACATTTGTAAATCTTTTAAATAAATAACCTAAATCTGCAAAAATATATAATTATATAATCTTCCAACTGTTAATTCAATATTTATTTCTCAAATAAAATCCCATAGTATTCTATAAACATTAATCTTATTATTACCCACAAAATTATAGGAAACATGATTCGAATTAACATTAATCACATAACCACAAAATCAATTTCCAATCTCATTATCATCTATATGATAAAAAATATGTTCCAAAAGAATGTGATGAAAATAAATGAAGACAAACTTAATGTATTCAAAAATAATATATGTGTTTAACTCAAAGTTTATCTCATACCTTTACTTTTTTTCCAAATATTAGGATAAAAATATAATTTTCTAAAAATTTAATATGACACAAACTCTAAATTTTATCCACACCAATAAACATTTGTAAAAATAAATTAAAGAGCACTATTTGTCCAGAAACTATTTGATTTGAATAAATTATGGGTTATATATAACCCAAACATCAATAAAAACACAATTAGTTCTCGCAAAATACTACAATCATTAAAACCATATTAATTAATTTAAACATTGATCATATTTAAATCATCCAAAAATATTTATCCCCTTATATGTAGACCTCTATGTCATTAATAATTTTTCATAATCCATTAACTATGTTCTTAAATCTTATTCAGTAATAATTCTTTTCTATAATATAAAATATAAATCATGTCTTCTGATATAATGTTTCCAAAAAATAAGGAAATAAATAATCTCTACCAATCATAAGTATTTTGTAGCACCCTCATCATCGAGAAAAATGGAATTAGTTATATCTAAATAGATATCTATATGGTAATATTAATCATATTCATATGGATTCACCCTAGAAAACTAATTTTCATAATGACAACTCTCTACACATTTAAAATGTTCAATTGATACCTCATGAGTAAATTATTCCCCATTACTGGAGTGAACTGAACACTTCCTATTTATTTGGAATATTATAACCTTATAAACTCTTTTACCACATATAAATAATATTATCATTATTTTATAATATTTTAATAGGTGATTATTTATATATTTTTGACACATAGGTGGTTGAATATATTTAACTATATGATCATTATCACCTGAACTTTGATGGATCCTCCTTCCTCTCGTATTTGATGCATTATGAAACTCACCATGGTTCATGTTTCTTATCAAAACTCTAGATATATCGCTTTGAATAACAAATTTTTTTTATCACTATAGTTCCCATTACATTTTTTCCCATTCAAAAAATCATCATATTTTCCTTCAAAACCATAGATAAATTTGTTCTTGGTACATCGTACCATTTACTAAAACCAAAAATGGTATTATGAGTATATAATAATATATTATCAAATTAGAGGGCTAAATAATAAGATATATTTAGAAATGCTATCTCAAACTCCTAACATATTAAATATTGTGGTTATAAATACATTTCACTTAGGCTAAAATAACATTCTAACCTCTAAAATTATCTAAACCCCACTCTAATACCAACTTCAGATATAAAAAATTATACATTAAATATTCTAGTGAATTTATGTAAGAATTAACTTTATTTTATTACCAAATATCTTTAATTTTTTTTATTTTTAGTGATTATGAAAAACAAATATTAGATAATAAAAAAATTCATTACAAGTGGACACTTATATTGAATGTTCATTTATTTAATAAAAAAATACTATTTAAATATAAAAAATGATTTCTTTTCAAGTCAAATATTATAAAATTTCATATTGACCTCATCCATTTACCTAATAATATATAAATCCTAGAGATAAACAATATAAAATATTGGATAAGGACAAAAATCTTAGTATGGTGTATAAAATAAAGAATGAAACCATAATTATATTAATTCTAAAAATGATAATTTTTCATCATAAATATTATGATCAAAATAAGCCACTTTCTTACAAAATAAACCATCTTATTTACCCAAAACACATCATTAATTATTTTATAATATATATTAATGGTAAAATAAATTTCATAATGTTTATTTGAAATCATGAAAAACTCCTAATAACTTTCTCCATAAATTATAGTTTTCAATTATATAAAGTAACTCGTACATTCATTTACCTAGTAAAATCATGGGATCTACAAAAAAACTAATTGAAATATTATTTAAATCATGTATCTAACATGGGGAATCATTTTATTATAATTTTTACTTATTTCAGTATCCTGTGTTTCGAACCAGACAGAAATACAAGATTTTTTTTGAACTTCTTCATTAACAAAATCGATAATTTTTAAAACCATGCTTCGAGTCATAATTATGAGAGTTATATCACTCCTAAGTGATGTTTTTGGACTTTGGTGAAAGTGAAAGAAGATTCCGAAGAAGCTCTAGATGTTTTTGGAGTTTTGAACCAAAAACATCATGTAATTAAAGATAGCATAGGGCACATGGTTTGCGTGTGATCTGCAAAACTGTGGGGGCACACAGCAGAAACATATGCATGGTTTTGTGTATTGTTTAGAAAACCGTGTAGATCAAACCAAGAATGAACCATTTTTAACTATTTCGTATTAATTGAATTGAATTAAATGAAATTTAATGTAAATTTAAACTGGTCTCGTATCCTCTCCCTCTCTCAAATGTGATGGACCTGCCCATGGGGGCTATCCCCTTTGTTACACAACCCTCTCTTTCGGCCTCCTCTCAGATCAACATATTTCCATTGTTTCCTCTGTTTTCTACTCTGATACACCAGGGTAATGTTCTATCCTCCATTATATTCCCCTTTTCCATCATTACATTGACCTAATCGGTTCTTGGGGAGGTGTGTTAGAACCCTAGGTGTTTGGGTTAGTGATTTTCGGGGTTTTCATCAGACAATTGGTTGTGGAGATGTTATCACAGGGCCTTAGGGTTCAGTTTCCAGAAACCATAGCTTAAGGCGAGGCGGTTCAGGTGGTATTGATCCAATAAAAACATTACTATATAACGTGTATACCTTCTTCATTGTTTTGTACCACTTGATTGTGGATATTTATATGTCCTTGATGCCCTTTTATTAAATTTATAGGGAGTTAAGTTGATATGGCTGGTTTTTTTTTTCATTTTGCTTTGTCGTTGAAGTGGACTGTTGGGTTCCAACATTATGTAGGGTCCCTTTCCATGTCCTCAAAATTTATAAATGAATTAATAATGTTTCTTATTATAATTTTTTAATAATTAGTTCATGCAATAAAGTATTATGTTCAATGCCTCTTAAATGTGAATTTTTCATGTTTCATGTTTTAAATGATTAAGATGATAAATTATTAGTTGATAAGAAATATCATTTTTTTAATATTAAAACCCCTTTAAAGGAGGTTTTCTTCCTTTTATCTAAAAGTAGTGGTTATACCTTGCTTGATTGACATGTCATTTATATACTCTTTATGCTTGATGTTTCTTGAGATACAACAGGCTTAGGAAATGGCCCAAATAAAATTAGAAACAATGAGTTTCCCTTTTAAAAAATGATTAAGGGGCCAAAGCATAAACTATGTGTTTGGTACTTTTTTAGATTGGAATTACACATGTAGGTAATTTATCATCGTATGGATACATGGAGCCCTTTAAATGAAATTGACATATTTTGGTAAATTGAATGTGTTGAGTTAAATTAATGGTTAATTCTCGAGGATTCAAAATTAAAATAATTTACCAATTTGATTTAAAATGTTCGGAATTATAATAACATCTTTGGTGACATATGGGTTGTCACGACCTGTCCTCGGGGCCTGTGTCGTGACTACCCCAAGCCCACCTTCCATAGGCCAGGGGCTGGCGACTAGCACCAAAGGCATAAATCCCGATAATTGGGAAGACATTGCCTTTATAAAATTAAAGAAACACTAAAGAGTACAAGCGGAAGTAAAAAAATAAGTACAAGAGAAGTACTGAAAGGTAAAATGGGCCAGAATACAAACCCAAAGTAAAAGTACAACTACAACCGAACAAAGTACAATAACAAAAAGACAAACAGCTGGAAGAAGGAAGCAGCTCCTGGGTCGTCCTTCTTGGATCCTACCTGAAGGGTAGGTATAGATGGCGCAGCTCCTGGATCATCCACCACGGTTCCTACCTGAAGGGTAGGTACAGATAGTCTCCTCAACGTTCTCACCCGTCAACCTCTTCCATGTGTCGTCTCACCGTAAAGTCCTCCTCCAGATACTAACTCGTCGTGTAGTCCACCTCTGGGTACCGTCCAATCCTCGAACACTCGGCCTCTGTCAGCACTGCCCGTCGTCTGTAACCAACACAACGAGGTGCGGGCATAGCTCGTGCAGGGGTGAGTATAATGATACTCAGTAGGGACCCCGAGACCCTCAAGGTCTCACTAAAACCGACAAGGATAACCACAAAGAGGATCTCAACAGATAACCTCTACTTAGGTATATGCCCATACATATACCTAAGTTATCAAGTAACCCATCTCAATCATGAGGAAACACAAGGATCATGAAATCAACGGATAACCACTACCGAGGTATATGCCCATACATATACCTAAGTTATCAAGTGACCCATCTCAATCATGAGGTAAACACTAAGGTCAAAAGTCTCAGATCAAACCATAATTTTCATTATCGAAACTGTAACTGCTGAAGAGCTCCGTCTCTGAAGTGTACAGTGGCCCTGTCACGACTCTGAGGTACTGCTCACTAAACCATGTCTCTGAGGTACTCCTCCTGTCGAGTACCGCGGGTCTGCTGCCAAATACTGGGTGCTCCATCCGCTGTGGGTCTGCCGCCAAATACCGGGCGCTCCCCCTAATAGCCCACAGAGGTACTCCTCCGGTCGAGTACCGCGGGTCTGCTGCCAACTACCAGGCGCTCCGTCCGCCGTGGGTATGCCGCCAAATACCGGGCGCTCCATCCACTGGGCTAGTCGACTCACTCCAAGTCGAGTCGGTCAAGCAGTCGTCAGGTCTCAGCCGTCTACACGGTCTCCGTACTCCGTACGCTCGTCTCCGGGAGGGTCCGCTCCACGAGCTACAGGTCGATACTCCAAGTATCACAAGGTCCCACGAAGAAGAATCTCAAAGAACCGCCTCGTCATAGGGGTCTCAACGCAACAGACGACACATCAATCGGACGCCCGGTCTGTGAGTTATTAGCCTTTTCGTCCCAGGGGCCCGATTGGTTTCATGAGCGAACCAACCCGGCCGTATCTCAACTGTACCCCGAAATCTCATAGGGTATACTCATAGGGACCGTTTCTCAACGTGATCACCAACGCCGCTGACGGTTCGTCAAACGGACGACCTGTCTGAAAGATATCAGCTTTTCCGTTCCAGGGGCCCGGTTGGATTTCGGGTACAATCCAACCCAGCCACTATCCAACAGCAACCAAAACTCGGGAGAAGTATGCCAAAAGTTTCGTCTCATTAAAAGTAAAACAACGAGATAGACGGCGCGTCAATCGGACGCCCGGTCTGTGAATTATTGGCATTTTCGTTCCAGGGGCCCGGTTGGTTTCGTTAGCGAACCAACCCGACTGCACTCCGACGACATCCAAACCTCGAGCGGAGTAAGCCAAAAGATCCGCCTCACTTAAATAAATCCATCAAAGTCGACGGCACGTCAATCAGATGTCTGGTGCTAAAGATATAAGCGTTTTCCCTCTGATGCCCGGTTGGTTTCGTGTACGAACCAACCCGGCCGATCTCAAAGTATTCCGAAACCTTGAGTGCAATATGTCGAAACGACCGTCTCGTTCTATGGATCGTGTCGCCGCTGACAACGCATCAATCGAAGGTCCGTAGCCCGAGTTATGGGCAATTGACGTCGCGGAGCGAGTATTCGAAGTCATTGACGGAGATTTTGTCGCGGAAAACCGTCACGGAAGAGACGACACGGATGAAGAACGTCGTGTCGCGGATACGGCGTTGCAGAAGAACTGTTGCGGAAAAAGACGTCGCGTCGCGGGTCGTGTCACAGAGAACGAACATTGATTCCATTGTCATCGAGGTGCGTTCGAAGGGAAGACGTCATTGGAAGAAGACGTCGCATTCTTCAGCGGAGGTGTTCTTTGCATTCTTCATCGAGGTTGGAGAAGAAGTAGACTCACACTTCCCAATCCTCTCAAGATTGCAAAACACTAACCAAAAATAAAATAAGACCAAGTCTTATTTTATTAACACAACCTAACCATTTGAATTTCAAGATATTGAAATTCAATTTAACCACACACAACTCACCTCATTAAACTTATTACATTAATGTCATAAGTTATAACTTAGGTTAAAAAAAAATTAAAGTGGGAGTTGAGGGGGGTTAGAGGATATGAAGGGGTGGGGTTCGTGTGGGCCCCACCACCCTCATAACATCCCAAGGGAGGTTGGGTGGTTACCCAACTTCCATCAAGAACTAACACTTAGAGTAAAAATAATAAAAATTGTAGAGTAATTATAAAATAAACCTCCACAATTTTTATCATCAACACTCGTGTAAACGCAACTCCGGAACAGGAGTTCCTAAGAAATTACCGGCGCCACGGTTCCATCGGTGCCCTCGGATTTCGAATCCGGGCACCGGTTCAAAAGTTAGAAATTCCCGCTCATTCGTTCACTGAATGTACCCGAGCCAAACTTCGAAAATTGATTTCGGGCACACCAGGCCTCTGAATCAGGTGCCGTCAGAAACCACGTTCTTTTAAAATTCGAAAGAAAATTAAGAAAAAAAATTTCCTTGAATTTTACGGGTCTTTACATGGGTCCCCATGTAATAATGAAATGATGGAATCAATGAGGTTTTATGCTCATAACATTGTAGATACATGTATTACCATATAAGAATGTCATGGACGGATGCGAGATCATGAGACAATGCTTGGTTCAACATCCATGGAAACCCTTACCATGTTAAGGGAACCTAGAGGTGTGGTCTTTGACTTTTAAAATTGCCTTTATGGTTTTTACTAAATGGTTGCAATGCTACTTGAACATTACACACTAATTAATGGAAAGTCACAAACAAATAAATAAATTATTACAATGCTACATGACCTTTATACACTAATGGAAGGAAAGTATTGAACCAATAAATAATTTTTTCAACTCTACATGACCAATCAATACTAATGGAAGTCAATACATTAACCAGATGAATCATTACATGACTACTTTAACAAAAAGGTATGGACTGACTCAAGCTCGACTTATATTCTAAGAGGAGAATACATGGGCTCTAGGGAACCCCATTCCGATTCAAGGATATAGTTTCCTTCAGTCGATACACACCTAGACAATGGTTCTTATCTAATTTTGTATATGACTGTTATACAACCATTGCGTCCATTCTTCTTACAGGATTCCTCAGATACACTCCTTGGATCCTGCATTGACTATTAGGTGCCATGGCTAATACCCATCACGCCCTCCATTTGTTTATCCCTGTTTGATCTTGTTTGATCACTATAGACTCAGTAGGTGACTTATTGTAGAATTACATGGATTATGTTCCTTGGATTACACTCTTATCAATTAGATAGACTCAAATAATACTTAATTTTAGTTCCATCAGTATACATTACCATTGGTTTTACCCTGGAACTCCCTCACTGGATATATTTTATAGCGTTACTTATTATGTCCTAGAACCTTCACAACATAAAATATCACATGATACCTTGGATATACTCTTTGGTTCCAGCATCAACAAGTAGGTTCCATAGTTAATTCCCATTAGTCTCAGTCATTGCTATGCCTCATTTTACCTTGGAGGAATCTCCATGGACTCGATAGGCAACTTACTCAATTGTGACTTATAAATAAAATTGTAATACTCAATTGATGAATTAGTAACATGTTCATCCACCTGTCAAGTGTTGAAGAAGGTACTTGGGTATTTAGTTACATTGTACTGCATACTTTATTTATGTATGTTTTCACCCTGATTAGATTATATGTTACCGTCTGGATTTGGTAAGACACGGGTGGTCATGGCCTACATAGATTTATATATAACACCCTACTCAGGCCTCCATTACACTGGGGCACTCAAGTAGACCTTTCTTGTTTACTGGGCTTTGGACCATGCTTGTTGTTTCATGCTTGTAACTGTAGTAGGAGAAAAGGACTGAGCTGTAGCTCGGGATGCTCGGGGAGAGAACGTTTGGGATTTCTATTCTTTTATTTACTTGATTCCTTCATTTTATTTTATTGAAAGTAATTTTTTACTATTTATTATTTATTTTAATGTATCAATACCATGTGATGAATTCATATATTCTATAAAATAGTGTTGGATGCTTTTGTTCGATAATATAAAAATTTATCTTCCACTACTTATGAATCACTATTACTACTTATGTTGTTGATTGTTATTTACTTTGATATACCATTTCACATCTTTGTTAAGATGGTATAATCACTCCACTGACTATCCAGACACCCTCGCCACTAGATGGCATCCTCTAGTATATGGGAAGGCATACTTGAGGTCATGTGGTGACCAGTCCGGCCACCATCTTTGGAGTGTGTCGGGTCTGAACATTACAATGTTTTATTAGAGGGCATACATTCCTTTTGTCTTAATATTTTGGGTTGGAAGACATGATACTAGGAAAGCTTCTGTGCGTGGCTAATGGCTGTTCTGGGGACTGATCACTACATGTTCCAGAAATGATGAAGTGACTATGGTTGGGATTGCGATTTATATTGTTCCCAGTTGCAATTGATATGATTTCACCTAGAGTGACTAGTGTACATTCTTTTTGATATTATTTTATTAATTTTTGAAAATTTCCATGGCCTGATATGGTGATGATGCCACATTAAAAGAATCATATTAGGCACTAAAAAACTAACATGCCATGCATATATTCCACACCATGTAGTGGCGTTAGTAGGTTTTTTAGTATTTATAATTTTGTTCCTTATTGAAATGAAATTCTTATATTTATATTTGCATAGGTAATAAATCATCATGCCTTATATTATTACTTATTGTTATAGCATTATCCTGTGATTAAAATACCATGCTTCTAGGATTTTATATTGTTACTTTATGTTAGTAGCTTGATGGGATTGGATATCTTACATTGATATATGTAAGTAGTTTCATGGGCTATGTTTTTGGTTGTGGTTAGTATGGGAGCTAGCATCTAGTTGTAAGGTATATGAGCGCCTTATAAATGCAAAAAGGTAACTCATGTAACTAAACCATTGTAAAATGATTCTAAATTTATTCCCTAATGTAAGTTGGTTTTCATTAAAGGGAGCCAAATGACAAACTGTAAGGTATATGGGCGCTTTGCAGCTTTCCATATGGTCACCCATATAAATTGGAGCATAATGATTGATATTGATAAATTCTAAATTTAGATTAGAGTCGATTAATATGATCCAACTTTCAATCCATGATGTGTTTGTCTATTTCATGAATTTGGAAATGGAAACCCAAATTAAATAAAATGTCATGATGCCTTGTGAAATTATTATAAATGTTAAAGTTGATCAAAATTTATGTGAAATAAATTTCTACCCTTCAAAATGAAACTACACCTATGTAGGTCAGTTGAATAATGTTTTGATTACATGACCGATTTTGGTGTTTAAATTTTAATAATTATGCATTGGCTGTTGGGTTACTTTATAGAGAACCAATGATTGTTATAATGGGACCCTCATTGGTCACCTTATCTACATAAAATCAATTTATATTGATATGTTTCCTAAATATGAAAATATTTCAACTAATGTGATTTGTTTAAAAAATTATGTTTTATAAAAAATTCATGTTTTGCGGATGGGGAGTTAGTTAAAATCATGTACCTTTTGATTTGTTTTGAAATTTTTACTTTGATGTTTTGATTAAATATTTCAATGATTTAACGATTAAATGTGATTAAATATTAGATGCTTGGAAATGGACCCTATAGTGGTGAAAAATGTTAAAAACCCTCATGTAAGGGTAGTTCAGACTTCAATTGGAGTTTCCATAGAACATAAGAGTGAGTACTTTCTGTAAGCGTTATATTTCATATCAATGGATTGAAGATAAATTTTTTAGCATGGAGACCTTTCAGTTCAATGTGACCCGATGTCAGGGCTGAAACATGTTCTTCATAAGGGGATAACATGTTGTTACTAGAATCCTGAGAACTTATATGAATTGATAGTGCAACAAATTTTCTCATTTTTGGTTTCACTTGGGCTTCGTTGTCCTAATTAGGACATTTATTTTTATAGTGCCACCCTTGTTTATATGGGTTGTCATTTTTTCATGACATTGTTTTGGGACCAATAAATGATTAATTAGCTTTTTCAGCTTGTTAGATGTGCCTCGATCATGGTCGGATTCTTTTTATATTGTTTGACCCTTTATTCTTCATAGTAATGCATGACTGGTAATGGAATCATCCTAGATGATGGTTGTTTGAGGTAGTATAACTCCAAAGTAAATATTATTGTCTTATTGAGTACGGTCTTGGTTCATCTCTATGTTGAGTGTCTTGAGCATTATAGAATATGTTCCATTCCAATACTTGTACTTGGTTTCAAAAGAATTGGGTGTTTTGAAATGACTGTCTCATTGTTATATTCTATCAAACATATGAGCAGAAATTTTTCATTCCATTTCAGATAGGACACTTCTAAATATGGTTGTGTTATGCTGAAACTGATTAATGCGTCCTTCCATGTATATGGAACAAAATCTAAAGAGACCATTGGGAATTGGTCTGGTTGCATGAATGTATTTATAGATCACTAGTGTTGTTTATGTCTCTGCTCTTTCAAGTAACATGACCATGATTTGGTTTGACTTTTTTACCATACAGTTGTTGGGTCTGTTTGATTGGAAACCCCATCATTAATCTTCTTAGTGTACTCTTCATAAGAGATGAGCATGTACGATACCATGATGTTGTCCTCAATGCACTGATAGAGCCACTATCTTATGCCTCTCTAAATCAATAAATGTTTTTGAGATTGTTGGATGATCATTCACAGTGTTACACACTAGAGTGTGGTTCTCATCGAGGCTTGGCATGTCCTGATTGATTCAAGGGTTCCCAAGTAGAAATTCAATGTTCTGGTTCTTGGAATCCATCTATTTCTTCTGAATTTCTCCGGAAACCTAAGCCAGTCTTCTATGAGATACATTTTCCATGTGGCTCAACACATTCTCTCTTCCTTCAGTTGATATTAACCGTTATAAGGGGTCGTTTTAAAATAATGTTTCCATGTGAAGGAAACATTGGTTTTATGTTCGTCAGTCTCTCTTAAGAGATTATGCACGACTAGTTCAGTTTGGTCGATCCAAATTTGATTGTTTCATTTTAAAAAATCAAATCAAGAGTGTCATATGAACACATAGAGTTGTAACTTGTATGAAAATTCTAATGGATGAGGTATCGTGGCTTGGAATTTCCACCTTCTTTATGTTAAGACCAGGGGTGGTTAACACCATCAATAAAGTGTTATCGAGACATTGATGTGATTATGTCCTTACAAAAACAGGCTCATGTATGCACTGTTTCTATGATTATGTTGAACCTTCAGTGTTGGCTTGGGATTTAAAGGTGGAAGTGAATAGTACAATGGAAATGATTAAGGTGATTTGGGAGTTGGAAAAAAAATTGAACCATTTGAACTAAACATCACAAACATTGTTTTAAAGGGACAACTACTTGTGTATTTCCTGCAGATGGTATTATGAATCATGTTCCCAGCTCGCGTGGGGTGCGTATTGGAGGCTGAATACATTGTACAATTTTCACATGTTTTGGAAATCCGTGTGGATCAAACTATGTGTGACTCCCAGTTTTTAGATTTTTTTTAAAATTAAATTTAAATATAATGAAAATAAATCGTAAAACACATCCTGACCCTCTATAAAAACGTGACCCACTATCCTATGGGGGTATCCCCTTCAGCGCACAAACCTCATCTTCAGCCTCCTCTTGGATCGACGTTTTTCCACTATCTCCTTTATTTTATTCTCTGATCTTCATGGGTATTGTTCTATCCTACCTTATATACCATTATACAATCTTTTCTAGGACCTATTTTCCACCTGGTGAGGTGCGATTAGACCCTAGGTTTTAGAGATAATGTTTTCTCAGTTTTTCATCGGCCCTTATGATTGTGTGGATGGTCTTACAGGGCCTAAGGGTCCGAGTTCTGGCCACCACCGCCGAAGGATATGGGTTCAAGTGGTCTATATCCACCGAAAACGTTTCCGTGTATGGTTTATACCTTTTCCTTAGTTTGGGACTTCTTGAATGAAGATATTTATGTGTCCTTGGCTCTCTTTTATTAAATTAGTAGGGCGTTGAGTTGTTCCGAGTGATTTCTTTTCATTTTGGTTCGTCGCTGAATTGGACGGTAGGGTTCCACCAAGAGGTAGGGTCCCTTTCCAAGCCCTAAAACTTTTTAAATTCATTAATAACGTTTCATACTGCATTTTTGTTATAATTAATTCATTAAATAATGTATTATGTTCAATTCCTCTTAAATGTTTATTTAGCATTTTACATGTATTAAATGCTAATGATTATAAATGATCTATTGAGAAACAAAATTTTGTTTTTATAATAAAACCCCTCCAATAGAGGTGGACTACCATCAAGCTAAAAAGTAGTGATTAGAACTTTCTTTCATGATATTTCATGTTTATGCTCTTTATTCTTGATGATATTTTGGGATACAACATTCTTTAGTCATTTCTGAAATGATATTAGAAACACTAAGTTTCCCTTTTTAAATTGATTAATGTACCAAAGTACCATCTAAGTGTTTGGTCTAATATTAGAATGGAACCACCCATGTAGGTGATTTACCTTTGTATGGATACTTGGAGACCCTTAAATGTAATGGAAATGTTTTGGTAAATGGATTGTGTTGAGTTAAATGAATGGTTAATGCTGGATGTTGGACCCTAAAAATAAGTCACCAAATTGTTTTCAAATGTTTTGAATGCTAATAAAATCATGGGTGACATGTAGGTTCACGAGTAGGAATGAAATGATGGAATCATTGGTTTTTTAGGATCATACCATGGGAAATACATGGATTACCATGTAGGAATTACATTTATAGAACTGGGTTCATGAGACAATGATTGGTTCCACATCCGTGGAAACCCTTTCCATGGTAAGGGAAGTAGCGGTGTGGGAATTGACATTTGAAAATGCATTAATGGTTTTTGCTAAATGGTTGCAATGATACATGATCATTCCACAATAATTGAAGGCAATTCTTGAACCAATAAATAAATGGTTTTAATGCTACTTGACCTTTCCACAATAATGGAAGGGAAGGCTTGAACCAATAAATAATGTTTTCTACTCTATATAACCTATCTACACTAATAAAAGGCATGACCTGAACCTGATGAATCATTACATGAATTCTTCATCAAATAGGAATAGACTTACTCTAGCTCTCTGTGGATTTTGATAAGAGATTACATTGGGTCACGGGGACCCCATTTTGATTCAAGGTTACAGTTATATAAGGTTGATACCCACCTAGACTCTGGTTCCTCTCTATTTCCATCGATGCCTATTATAATACCATTGGGTCCCTTTTTCTTATGGGATTCCATGGATACACTCCCTGAATCAAACATTGACTAGTAGGTTCCATTTTTATAGCCCATTGACCATGTCTTTACGTAGACATGTTTTACCTTGGTCAATCACCTTGGACTCAGTTGGATAATTATTGTGGATTCCAATGGATTATGCTCCTTGTATTGCACTCTTACCCCATAGGTTGACTCAGATACTACTATGTTAGCTTTCCGTGAGTATATTATAACTTGGTTATTACCCTAGAACTCCGTCATTATATATATTTTACATGTTTACTTGTTACATCATGAAACCTTCCATACTTATATTGTCACAGGATTCCTTGGATAGACTTCTTGGGACCAACATTGAAATGTATGTTCCATGGTTAAATCCCATCATGCCTCATCCTTGCTAAGCATCATTTTACATTGGATGAAACTCCTTGGATTCAATAGGAGACTATCTCATAGGTGAATTATAAATAAAATGGTAAAACTCAATTAATGAACTGGTTACATGTTCAGACAACATCTGAATGGTGAAGCTGGTACTTGGGTTTTTAGTTACATTGTACTAGATACTTTATTTATGCATGATTTCACCATATTTAATTTATATGATAATTTTGTGAATGTGTTAGAAACTGGTGGTGTTAGCTTGCTGAGATTTATATCTCACACCCTAATCGGGTCGCCATTGTGATGGGGTACCTGAGTAGACCTTTCATGTTTACTGGTATTTGGACAATTATTTTTGATACTTACCTGTACTTGTTGTTGGAGCAATGGAACGATGTAGAGCTCATGATGCTCATGAAGATATCCTTTGGGAATTTCGTTCTTTTATTTACGTGAGTCCTTCATTGTATTATATTTAATGACCTATTATAATCTTTAGTATTTTTCGTAAGTTATCAATTCCATTTCATGAATTCATCTATTGTATAAAGTAGTGTTAGAGGATTTTGTTAAATAATATAATTTTTGTAATTTTGTTTCTTATTTATCAATATTACTAATTCCCATATTGATTGTTATATGCTCTGTTATACCACTGTGCAACACTGATAGGAGGGTATAGTCTCCCCACTGACTATTCTAACACCCTCATTGCTAGTTGGAAGCCACTAGGGTAAGGGGAGACATGCTTGGGGTCTTGTGGAGACCGGTCCGACTAACTTCTTAGTGGTGATCCGGGTCAAGATGTTACAGTTATCGACTAACCCTCATGGTTACACATGAAATAACCCTCATAGTTATACCTGAAATAAACCTCAAGATAATACTCATTGTTACACTTGAATACCCAATTATTGTGAACATACATCATAAACAAGCATAATTAATTTGAGGGATAAAACATACCCACCCATATATGGTTTATAATAGAACAAAACATCATCCTAATCAATTACCTAGAACAATAACATAATAAATAAATTTATGCATCATAAAAACGTTCTTTGAAGAAATTGACATTTCAATGTTGAAATTACTTAATTAAAAAACTGTTAAATTATAAAGGAAAACAATTTATTTTAAAAGAATGTTTTAAAATTTTTAATTCATCTTGAAAAAAAATATTATTCATGACTGTGGGAAAATACGTTAATGAAATATAAATAAAAAACACTCCACCCATATTTTTGTTTAAAAAAATCAATAAGTAACTTCTTTGAAAAAAACAAAAATATTAATTTAAATCAGTTTTTTTAATAAATGAAAAATGTAAAAAAATAAATTTAATCAGTAATATGCTAATGCAAAAAAAAATTTTAAATTTTTTTTATAAAATATGGATATAGAAAAAAAATATTTTAAGGGAGATGGGAAACAAAATTCTTAAAAAATTCCCACCCTGAGTCTATAAGGACCCGATATTAATCATTACACAATCTTCAATTATGTTAATAATTCACATTGACAATCTATTCAGGAATTTTTTTCCATCATAAGACAAAAAACCTTAGGAAAATATTTCTCAAGAAACATAACATTGAATTCATCCCAATCAAGAGAATCATTCTTCTCACTATACTTAATATTTTTAACCATCAACTAAACTTGATAAACATCACCTTCAGAACAGTAAATAGTGAGACAAACCTTTTGATGTTCTGAACACACCATGACAACAAAAATATTTTACATTTATTTAATCCACCCTTCAACAGGCACATGGTCAGATGATTCTTTTAATGATGGTGGATGTTGACTCATGAAATTCTCCACCACTAACATGTTTTTTGTGGTTTATCTGGATGATAATGTGTAAGGACACGACAACCATTTATATCATTATTCAACTACCCCATCTCAGCAATGAACTATTTAGATCTGATTTTGACCATTTTTATTGCTGATTTTGATGGTTTTCTTCCTCCGGGTGTTGTCCCATCATAGATGACATGTTTCCTATATGGAAAACCATTTTGAACAAAAATATATCTTAGGCTGTGCAACATGGTAATCTGTAAAAGCTATATCATTTCAATTTTACCCTAAATTAATTTAAAGATGTTAATTTAACAATATTCTAACTCCTAATGTTATCTAAATCTACATTTGATACCAACTATATGAACCCTACCTTAATCATTACATAATCATCAAATAAGTTAATAATTCCCATTGAGGATTTTTTCATGATTGGATTTTTAGAGAATTAGGCCATTACAATTACATTTCATCACAAAAAAATTACAATTTTGACACTTCAAATTAATATCAATTTTTTCAAAAAATAAAAACTATTAAAAGAAAAAAAAATTATTCTCTTTATATAGATCTTCATGAATTCTTCTTTTCTCTTACCCTTCCTTATACCCTATGAGAAACAATTCAAAAACATGGTATGAGCATAAAAAGCACAGTATGGGTTATAAAATAACTAAAAGAGTTATTATTCAATAAATACATACAAAACATAAGCTCTTTAACATATCTAATCAAATCATATGATTAATGAATAACACATATAATACATAAATCATAAAGGTAACTTGTGGAATCCATAATATTCTTACGTTATAGCTTTCAGAGCTACGTAGGGAGTTATATTTGGAATACTTATCATAGTGTATTCCCTTAATCATTTAGGGGAAAAATTAAAATTTACCTCTGTCACGTTAACCAATGAATTGAAGAGCTATCTTGGGCTCACCTGCCCTAGGTTTATCACGGATCCACCCGAATGCGTAGACATTACCCACGAACCATAACATAATCATAACATATGAACAAGTATGAATGAAATATAAAATTCCCACATTGAAATATAAATATAACATTTAAATATATAGACATAATCAATCCATTCCCAAAACCATTTTCAATAAAAAATTATGTAAAAATTGTATATGGTATTTATTTCCCTTTTAAAAACATTATTATTTGATAAGGAAGATAAATAAGAAATTATTCTTGCAGCGATAGAAATGTCATTTCCACCATGTATGATAAAAAGAATTTTTTTTGTCATTTAGTAAAATGATTTGTAGGTAAAATATTTCCTTTAAATGAAAATTAATGTCAAATGGGTGTATACACCATATAAAAAATGTCTTTTATATATCAATGTATGCCTCAATGAAATGAGATTGAGACAAAATACCTTACCTCATGTCTGACATGACTCGTTCGTTTTTTAGTATCGTAAATAATAAACTAATTTAAATTTCTAATTGATTAATAACATTTTTCGTGTTTATTATCCCTTTTATATTACTTATTAACATGTTGAAAAAATTACTTAATCATTTAACTTCATGACCACTATTTTGTCGATATTTGGTACATGAGTCAAAAATGAACTACTTATAATTACAAGTTGTCCATGTGGACAAAATTCCATTATCTCCAGAATGAAATTCATGAATTATATAGTATATATATCAATTATATATATAAATTTATAATCGTATATAACATTTGGTGATAAGAAATGAAATGCACAGTTCATGGAGACGGTAAGTCGTACGTACGCATGAACGTTACTTTCATTTCAATTTAAAATTTAATGGATTTAAAACATATTAATTCAAAGATATATTACTATTGTACTATAATATCAAATATTATTTCATCGACTACATCCTTTATACGTTCCACGTATGGAAATAATGACTCATAACACATTGAGGGGGATGTAGTCCTCATTTCCACAAATGAAATTATCTTATTTACCCATTATAATAAACCTAATGGTATGACATAAATAAAAAATAATTAATAATATATAAATTATAAATATAATATTTATCCCTCATAGAATTTTTAGATTCCCATGTTTCCTATTCATCCATAATGTTTTTTCCACAAAACCATTTCCTGATGAAATACTTTATTCCTTAACAAATTCTCTCTACGGTCAAGAATCTGGACTTGTGTTCCTAATAATAAATATTATTTTCCAACTGAACAACCTATGGACTCAAAACATGATATGGATACATCATATACTTTCTCAACATTTAAACATTAAAAAAATTCTCTACCTGGGATAAAATTGGAGGTAAAGTCACTATGTAGAAAAACCATTCAACTCACTCTATGATTTCAATGAGTCCAGTGAACCTTAGACATAGCTTTCCCTTCTTGCCAAAAATTATCAAACATTTAAAAGGAGGAAATTTGAGAATGGCCTGATCACATACCTAAAATGAAGTATCCATCATCCGGTTATCTGCATAACTTTTCTTCATGCTCTGAGCTATTCACATGCCCTTCTAAATCAACTGAACTTTCAGTGCCATCTCTTCTACCAATTCTGGTCCCATCGGTTCCCTTTCACAAAAATCATCCAAAAAAGATATAGTGCATCATCTCTTTCAAAAAAATGCCTCAAAATTTTTAAAGATAAAACAACATGAGACAATTCCAAATCATGTGTATGGTAATTTTACTCATGAGGTTTCAACAGATATGAAGCATAATAAATTACTTGATCATTCTACATTAGGACATAAACAAGTCCATTCAACAATGAATCATTGTAGATAGAAAATTCACCATTTCTGGAAGGTAGTGCCAAAACTAGAGCATTAACTAATATTATTTTCAATTCCTGAAAACAATTATCACATTCTTTTTCCCAATGAACATAACAACTTTTCATGTAAACTTAGTAATTATACTAGATAATGGTGAAAACATTTCAACAAACATACAGCACTAACCTTATGAACCAAAAAAACTATGGATCTCAATTATATTTTTTGTTCTTGGTCATTCTTTAACAACTATTGTTTTTATAGAAAAAACAGTTATGCCATGTTTTGAAACCATGTGACCGAGGAATGGAATTTGTTTAACCAAAGCACACATTTTTTGAAGTTCCCATTCAGTTTTTTTTTTTCATTTAAGGGTTACATGACGACCCATAAATGATGTTAATCTTCTTATTTACTTTTTCAATGAACAAAAATATCATCAACAAATACAATGACAAAATAATCCATGAAGGCATGAAAAATTATATTCATAAGATCCATGAATACAGTAGTTGAATTAGTTAACTAGAAAGGCAGAACTACCAATCCATAATGGCCATATCTAGTACGAAATGGAGTATTTGAATGCCTAATTTCATTAAATTCAACTCATGGTACCCTGACCACAATTCTATCCTCAAAAAATACTGAGCTCCCATGAGCTAATCAAACAAATCATCGATATGAGGCAACAGATATATGTTCATAATAGTGATGTTATTTAATGCTCTATAATCAATAAAATGTTTCATTGAACCATAATCCATAGTAACAAACAAGACATGAGAACCCCATGGTGAGGTTCTATGTCGAATTAAACTATTATATAATAACTCC
Source organism: Viscum album (assembly GCA_963277665.1). Lineage (NCBI taxonomy): Eukaryota > Viridiplantae > Streptophyta > Magnoliopsida > Santalales > Viscaceae > Viscum > Viscum album. The sequence goes on from OY728161.1 coordinate 695,981,184, forward strand.
TATAATTGTTTCATTAACTCTAAAAATTCAATATGAGCCATTCATTAAGGGGGTTTTGAAATAGTATTAGCATTAGAAACTATGTCAATAGTAAATTCAACTTTCCAATTAGGTATTATACAAAAAACTCATCAGAAAAAACATATTGATATTAATTTACCACTGGAACATCATTAATTAGAATAGTTACTTTGTTTTAAACAGTATGTGTATGTTTGAAATCATTTCCAACTTTTACTAATTTCTCAACTTCCTGATATATTATCAAAAGAAAGGGTTCATTCTTATACACAACCAGATATTTTTTCTAAAATGGACCCTATTTAGAATATAAATCAATCATTTAAAGATAAATGAAAATTCAATACATAACCAAATTAACATCAAACTATACTTGTAGAAAAACAATACAATTTGCAGTCAAATTTTTTCTGCACACAAGAACAAAAAGGTTCATATAATTTATCTTTGTCTCAAAATGTCCTCCCAGTGTTTTTATAAGGCCCCAACCTTAAACCTTACTTAATATTGAATTAAATGAATAATTCACATTGAGGATCTTTTCAGGTTTAGATTTTAGAGAATTAGAACATAACTATTACATCTTAAAAGATTACAAAGTAGACACTTCTACTAAGTTTCCATAAAATAAAAACTCTTAAAAAGAAAGATGTGTAGATTCCATGTTTTAGATAGCATGACATTCCCTTGATCCCATCCTTGACCTTATTACACTTTAAGTCCTGTGAAAAACATTTCGAAAAACTTGGGGTGAGCATAAAAAGCTCAGTAAGGGATACAAAAAGAATGAAAACTGTTATTTTTTCAAACATCAAGTAAACCATGTATACTATATCAAAGTAATACCTTCACCTTCATGAAGTAGTAAAAAAAATCTTCACTGAATAAAGTATCATTACTTACCTTTTTGTAACCAAAGGATTACCATAAAACCCATATAAAGAACACATAGAATATATAAAGGTAACTTGGGACATAAACATACTTAAGTGGAATAACCATACGGTTGACTTCCACACATATCACTTAATGGAATAGCCATACGGCCAATTTCCATACATACTTAATGGAATAGCCATACGGCCGACTCCCATACCCAATGCATTGGAGGTTATAACGTAACCACCCATCCTGGTATTCACGACACCACCCGTCATATGGTTTATAACGTAACCACCCGTTAAAATGTCCAAGTACCAATATAAAATCATAAAACATAAAACCAATATAAAGTAGTGATAACATTTCCACATTTCAATCACAATATATCATAAATATATTGACATAATAGAATCCTTTTTCAAAACCATTTTCAATACCAAAATACATAAAAGAGTATATGGTATTTATTTTATTCTAAAAATATTACGGCTTGTTGAGAAAGCCAAAGACCAAATAATACTCGCGGTGGCGGAAAAAGGTTTTTGTCGCCACGTACGTTAAAAGAAACATTCCTTTTTGTCGTATTGTAAAACGCTTCGTAGAAAAAAGATTCCTTTTGTATAAAAGTAAAAGTAAAAGGGTTTTATACACCGTATAAAAGAAAGTTGTGTATAAAATAAAATATGCCTCAATGAAAGGAGATTGAGACGAAGTCCCTTACCTCGTATCCGACTTGACCCGATCGTTCTTTAACGTCCTGAATAATAAACATGAGTTAATTTATACTTGATTAAGAACCTTTTTAATGTTCATTATTCCTTTTATATCACTTATTGCCATGTTATAACCATTATGTAACCATTTATGTTAATAATGTTTGTTTTGTCAATATTTGGTTCTTAAGTCGAAAGTTGACTTCTTACAATTACATGTTGTTCATGTGCTCAAAAGTTCTTTACATCCAGAATGAAATTCCTGATTTTGATATCATATATATCATATATATCCAGCATATACATGTATTTATAATATTACATAATCATTTAGAGGTAAGAAATGAAATGCACCATTCATGGAGACGGTAAGCCGTACGTACGCATGAATGCTACTTTCATTTCTTTGTCATGTTAATGGAATTAAAAATAAATGAGAGGTATGTATATTTTAATTCCAGAATTATATTCATAATTTAGATATATCATTCATTACATATATCCATTATATACATGTACTTTTAATAGTACATTACATTTGGGGATAAGAAATGAAATGCACCGTTCATGGAGACGGTAAGCCGTACGTACGCATGAACGCTACTTTCATTTCTATCTCAAACTTTAATGGAAAGAAATAATAATGATATATAGGTATATTATAATTCCAGTATAACATCATATATAATAACTTTAAATCCATCCTTTACACGTCCCACATATGGCATTGACGGATCACATCACTTTTAGGGGGCGGTAGTCCGCACTTCCTTAAATGAAGATATCGTGTTTACCCATAATGGAAGCCATAAAGTTATGCCAAAAATGAAAAATACAGAAGCTTAAAGAAAACATAAACATATTATATATCATATATAAAAATAGTGACATCATAATGGCCACCTTTGAAGGTGTTAAATGAGTATTGAACAATCATCGTTTCGGGAGGCAGAATTTCTCCATCCACGGAAACCGTATGTTCTTTAACCATTTAATGTAGTTATGTGAGAGTGTAGCTCGAATAAATATTATAACAACATCCTAGTATATTTAAGATACTGGTGTTGTTACAAAAGAATTAAATAAAAAGAGTTTAGAGGGTTGGAGAAGCAAAATAAAACAAATGAACAAGAGAGAATGAATTACCTTTAAAAGTGTGAATCCCTTTTGATTTGAGCCTAAAGGCTTCCTTTGAAAGGATTCTGCCCAATGGGAATCCTCTAGGATGAGGAGAGGGATGTGGAGAGAGTAATTGGGCAGGGGTTGGCCGAGCCAAAGGCTTGAGAAGTGTGTGAAATGAGGTAGAGGTGGGGGCCTTTTATAAGAGGAGAGGAGGGGCACTTTTGGAAAGTAAAGAAATATTACTTTATTTGAAAATGTGTTTCGGTTTTAAAAGGTCCCACATTGATATAATTCGTGGATAAGGTGGTAAGGGTTCGAAATACACTCATCCAATTGGTTTTGGCCATGTGTAGGTTTTAGATTTTTCATATTCTTTCCATTTTATTTAAATTTTCAAATAATGATGTCATCGCTGCATCATTATTATGTCATATATAATTTAATATATTTAATGTCTAAAAATTATAAAATAAATACTATGATGTAGGAAATATTTTTATCTTTCCAATTACTATTTATAATCAAAATTTGGACTTGTATAACCCCACTCAAAAATTATTTTAGTAAAACAATTTATGTTAGTGTCATTTTCACTTTAACATTAAATAAAAATATATTAATGTCATTTTCCAACTAAAGTGGCTCCATGGGGTCCCCAAGTTGTCCCATGGCTTGTCTTGGTCGGCCATGACTCACCCAATAGGTGTAGGACAAGTTTCATGGTGTTTTCGCATTCTTATAATACCATTTTTACCTTAAACTACACTAATTACCTCTAATCGCGATTAATGAAAAAAAAGTTACTATTCACAAAAAAATTATTTTAATCTCATTGAACCACATTTTACTTCTTAATGACAACCATGTATGTCGGATTTTCAAAATTCAATACACATTAGTGGTAAACTTTCATTTAACTGAAAAATCAGTTTGCTTGATTACCACTTAGTGGTTTCACTATTCATCAGAAATTGAAGTTTTTCAGAAAATTACCAAAAAATCACCCTAAGATATATTTGATATTCTGAATTCAAAAATGAAGTCCATTTTAAAAAATTCAAAACATATAAGTCAAATTAATTAATTTAATAATTAATTCCCGCTGTCATGACAAATTGTGTGTTTTTGTGAAACAATAAGTATCAAAAGATTGACACCGGTTTAAGTCCAATTTCAAAGTGAAATTGATTCCAATGACCACCATTAGATTAACTGGTAAAAATATTTTCTAGTTTCACTTTAAAACCAATTAAAATAATAATCTAATCATATAAATAATTTAGATTAAAAAGAGGTTTTGAATTAAAATACAACATTTTACACTATTCATAAAAAAATGAACTTTATCAGAAAGGTACCAAAAATTTACACAAAGTAAATTTTGATGTCCCGATTCTAAAGAAGAGTTATATTTGGTCCAAAATCAATTATAAGAGTGATCAAAACTATATTTAATGACGGTTCACCATTAAAAGGTGATAAGTGAACCTTTAGTGAAAATTAGAGTATATATGCCCTAAAATTGAACTCTTTCCGTATTTTAAGCCTTTATATTTTATTGAGTAAATGTATAAACATTTAAAAACATATCTAATCATATTTTAGTTATTTCTATCCATTCCCGCCAGTACAACGGCTACTTGTTAACTAAAATTTAAAATAATATTATTTTATTACTAGTGTGCTACGTAAGTTTCAAAGAAACTCATCGTTGCGTATCGGGTACACTATCGAACATAGCAACCCCTTTAAAATAAAATTAATATTTAATTCGTAAATATTAATAAATATAAAAATTCTTTATTCTTTATTTACCTGGGATGTTACATCTTTCCCCCCTTTTGGGAATTGTGTCCTCACAATTTTATTCACTTATCTAAATAAGTGGGGGTATTTATCCCTCATAGCATTTTCAGATTCCCACGTTGCCTCTTAAATCACATGGTTTTTCCACAAAACCTTTACCTGATGAATCACCTTATTCCGTAACACTTGCTCCCTGTGGTCAAGAATCTGGACCGGTTGTTCCTCATAAGATAGGTTCTCTTCCAGCTGAACTACCTCTGGGCTCAAAACATGAGATGGATCTGGCATATACTTTCTCAACATCGAAACGTGAAAAACATTGTGTACCTAAGATAAACTTGGAGGTAAAGCCACCCGATATGCAACTGATCCAACTCTGTCCAGAATTTTATATGGTCCAATAAACCTTGCACTCAGCTTTCCTTTCTTACCAAATCTCATCACACTTTTCCAAGGAGAAACCTTGAGAAAAACATGATCACCTACCTCGAAAGATAGATCCTTCCTCCGGTTATCCGCATAACTCTTCTGCCTTCTCTGAGCTGTTCTCATATGTTTTCTGAATCAACTGAACTTTTTCTACCATCTCTTCTACCAATTCTGGTCCCATCAGCTTCCTTTCACCCACTTCATTCCAAAATGCTGGAGTTCGACACCGCTTCCCATATAATGCCTCAAATGGTGCCATCTGTATACTGGAATTAAAACTGTTATTATAAGAAAACTCAACCAAAGAAAGATGTTGGTCCCAACTTCCCTGATAATCCACAGAACAAGCTCGTAGCATATCCTCCAATGTCAGGATTGTTCGTTCTGACTGCCCATCTGATTGAGGATGAAAAGATGTACTAAAATTTAATTCAGTACCCAACGACTTCTTAAGGCCTTTCCAAAATTTAAAAGTAAACCTGGGATCACGATCCGATACAATGGAGAGAGGAACTCCATGTAACCTGACTATCTCTTTATGATACAGACGGGAAAGTTGATCTAGAGAGAAAGTATCTCGTATAGAAAGGAAATGGGCAGATTTGGTCAAGCGATCAACAATAACCCAGATTGCATTATTACCTCGAGATGTCTTCGGTAATCCAACAACAAAGTCCATGGATATGTTTTCCCATTTCCACTCTGGCACTGGTAAAGGTTGAAGCATCCCTGCTGCTCTGCTTTAACTTGTTGACATATCAAACACTTCACAGTAAAATCAGCAATATATATTTTCATTCCATCCCACCAGTAATACTCCCGCAGATCTCTGTACATCTTAGTACTGCCAGGATGAACTGATGACGGGGAACTATGAGCCTCACATAACAACTCATTCTTCAAATGTGAATCACAAGGCACACATAACCTCTTCCCAAACCTCAAAACACAAACACAAACTTATCCAAGAACTCATGGAAAATTTTATTCATAAGGTCCATGAATTCAGCAGGTGCATTGGTTAACCCAAAAGGCATAACTACAAATTCATAATGGCCATATCTAGTACGGAACGCAGTCTTCGGAACGTCTGCTTCTTTTACTTTCAACTGATGGTACCCCGACCTTGAGTCAATCTTCGAAGAATACTGAGCTCCCTGGAGCTGATACCACTTCATTCGATGGCCCAACATCTGCTGAAGTTGTTGCGAAGGATTTTACCACCCCTTTCTGCTTGTAGTCTAACTGCTTCCCATCACTCAAGCTTCTTGTCGGACACTTGTCTGCATAATGACCCATTTCATTACACTTAAAACATCTTACCGTTGGCTTTTCATTTCCTGCTTGATCATCTTCCTTACAGTTATGAGCAATATGACCAGACTTACCACACCGAAAGCACTTACCAGACTTGGATAAACATTCTCCAGGATGCATTTTACCACACTTCTCAAAGGATGGATATTTGGTTTTCTTACCTCCTTGCTTCTTTGATGAATTCTTCTCCTTTTCCTGCCAACTAGACCTCTTATTCTGTTGTTTGTCATAGAACACCTGATCATCGACAAACTCTATTTCCACCTTCTCAGCACATCGAACAAGATTTTCATAACTTTTAAACTCATGAGAAGCTAAAGCCCTTCGATACTTTGGCTTTAACCCTGAGTAAAAACGGTTTATTTTACTATCAAGATCTCTTATGAAGTTTGGAGCATACCTTGCCAATCGAGTGAACTTTTCTTCATATGCAGCCACTGAATCATCCTCCTGCCTCAATTCTAGGAACTATTTTTCCAACCTAAGACGAACCACCTTAGGAAAATATTTCTCAAGAAACATACCTTTGAATTCGACCTAGTGAATATCCTCAATCTCATCACTATCCCTTATATTTTTCACCATCGACCACCACTGATCAGCTTCACCTTCAAAACGGTAAACAACAAGACTAACCTTTTGATGTTCTGAACACCCCATGACATCAAAAATCTTCTCAAGTGCTTTAATCCACCCTTCAGCTTGCACAGGGTCAGATGATCCTCGGAATGATGGGGGATGTTGCCTCATGAAATGTTCCACCACTGACATGTTCCTCTGCGGTTGATCTGGCTGATCTCGTGCATGGATACCACCACCATTTATAGCCTGAGTCAACTGTTCCATCACTGCAACAAACTGTTCAGTTCCGATTCCGACCATCTCAGGTTGCTGATTTGGAAGGTTATCTTCCTCCTGATGTCTTCCCAACATAGCTGCTTTGTTTCCTCTGTGGAAAACCATTATAAACACAGATATATCTTAGGCGAAGCAACATGGTAATCCGTAAATGCTATATCATTTCAATCATATTATAATTTAACACTTTTCTAACTCCCAAAGTTGTTTAAACCGTCCTTTGATACCAACTATAAGGCCCCAGCCTTAAACCTTACTTAATATTGAATTAAATGAATAATTTACATTGAGGATATTTTCAGGTTTAGAGTTTTAGAGAATTAGAACATAACTATTACATCTTAAATGATTACAAAGTAGACACTTCTACTAAGTTTCCATAAAATAAAAACTCTTAAAAATAAAGATGCCTAGATTCCATGTTTTAGATAGCATGACATTCCCTTGATCCCATCCTTGACCTTATTCCACTTTAAGTCCTGTGAAAAACATTTCAAAAAACTTGGGGTGAGCATAAAAAGCTCAGTAAGGGATACAAAAAGAATGAAAACTATTAGTTTTTCAAACATCAAGTAAACCTTGTATACTATATCAAAGTAATACCTTCACCTTCATGAAGTAGTAAAAAACATCTTCACTGAATAAAGTATCATTACTTACCTTTTTGTAACCAAAGGATTACCATAAAACCCATATAGAGAACACATAGAATATATAAAGGTAACTTGGGACATAAACATACTTAAGTGGAATAACCATACGGTTGACTTCCACACATATCACTTAATGGAATAGCCATACGGCCAATTTCCATACATACTTAATGGAATAGCCGTACGGCCGACTTCCATACCCAATGCATTGGAGTTTATAACGTAACCACCCATCCTGGTATTCACGACACCACCCGTCATATGGTTTATAACGTAACCACCCGTTAAAATGTCCAAGTACCAATATAAAATCATAAAACATAAAACCAATATAAAGGAATGATAAAATTTCCACATTTCAATCACAATATATCATAAATATATTGACATAATAGAATCCTTTTTCTTAACCATTTTCAATACCAAAATACATAAAAGAGTATATGGTATTTATTTTATTCTAAAATCATTACGGCTTGTTGATAAAGCCAAAGACCAAATAATACTCGCAGTGGCAGAAAAAGGTTTTTTTCGCCACGTACGTTAAAAGAAACATTCATTTTTGTCGTTTTGTAAAATGCTTCGTAGAAAAAAAGATTCCTTTTGTATAAAAGTAAAAGTCAAAGGGTTTTATACACCGTATAAAAGAAAGTTGTGTATAAAATAAAATATGCCTCAATGAAAGGAGATTGAGACGAAGTCCCTTACCTCGTATCCGACTTGACCCGATCGTTCCTTAACGTCCTGAATAATAAACTTGAGTTAATTTATACTTGATTGAGAGCCTTTTTAAAGTTCATTATTCCTTTTATATCACTTATTGCCATGTTATAAACATTATGTAACCATTTAAGTTAATAATGTTTGTTTTGTCAATATTTGGTTCTTAAGTCGAAAGTTGACTTCTTACAATTACATGTTGTTCATGTGGTCAAAAGTTCTTTATATTCAGAATGAAATTCCTGATTTGGATATCATATATATCATATATATCCATCATATACATGTATTTATAATATTACATAATCATTTAGAGGTAAGAAATGAAATGCACCGTTCATGGAGACGGTAAGCCGTACGTACGCATGAATGCTACTTTCATTTCTTTGTCATGTTAATGGAATTAAAACTAAATGAGAGGTATGTATATTTTAATTCCAGAATTATATTCATCATTTAGATATATCATTCATTACATATATCGATTATATACATGTACTTTTAATAGTAAATTACATTTGGGGATAAGAAATGAAATGCACCGTTCATGGAGACGGTAAGCCGTACGTACGCATGAACGCTACTTTCATTTCTATCTCAAACATTAATGGAAAGAAATAATAATGATATAGAATTATTTTATAATTCCAGTATAACATCATATATAATAACTTTAAATCCATCCTTTACACGTCCCACATATGGCATTAACGGATCACATCACTTTTAGGGGGCGGTAGTCCGCACTTCCTTAAATGAAGATATCGTGTTTACCCATATGGAAACCATAAAGGTATGCCAAAAATGAAAAATACAGAAGCTTAAAGAAAACATAAACATATTATATATCATATATAAAATCAGTGACATCATAATGGCCACCTTTGAAGGTGTTAAATGAGTATTGAACAATCATCGTTTCGGGAGGCAGAATTTCGCCATCCACGGAAACCGTATGTTCTATAACCATTTGATGTAGTTGTGTGAGAGTGTAGCTCTAATAAATCTTATACCAACATCCTAGTATATTGAAGATACTGGTGTTGTTACAAAAGAAGTAAATAAAAAGAGTTTAGAGGGTTGGAGAAGCAAAATAAAACAAATGAACAAGAGAGAATGAATTACCTTTAAAAGTGTGACTCCCTTTTGATTTGAGCCTAAAGGCTTCCTTTGAAAGGATTATTCCCAAAGGGAATCCTCTAGGATGAGGAGAGGGATGTGGAGAGAGTAATTGGGCAGGGTTTGGCCGAGCCAAAGGCTTGAGAAGTGTGTGAAATGAGGTAGAGGTGGGGGCCTTTTATAAGTGGAGAGGATGGGCACTTTTGGAAAGTAAAGAAATATTACTTTATTTGAAAATGTGTTTCGGTTTTAAAAGGTCCCACATTGATATAATTAGTGTATAAGGTGATAAGGGTTCGAAATCCCCTCATACAATTGGTTTTGTCCATGTGTAGGTTTTAGAGTTTTCATATTCTTTCCATTTTATTTAAATTGTCAAATAATGATGTCATCGCTGCATCATTATTATGTCATATATAATTTACTTTATTTAATGTCTAAAAATTATAAAATAAATACTATGATGTAGTAAATCTTGTTAGCTTTCCAATTACTATTTATAATCAAAATTTGGACTTGTATAACCCCACTCAAAAATTATTTTAGTAAAACAATTTATGTTAGTGTCATTTTCACTTTAACATTAAATAAAAATATATTAATATAATTTTCCAACTAAAGTGGCTCCATGGGGTCCCCAAGTTGGACCATGGCTTTTCTTGGTCGGCCATGACTCACCCAATAGGTGTAGGACAAGTGTCATGGTGTTTTCACATTCTTATAATACCATTTTTACCTTAAACTACACTAATTACCTCTAATCACGATTAATGAAAAAAAGTTACTATTCACCAAAAAATTATTTTAATCTCATTGAACCACATTTTACTTCTTAATGGAAACCATGTATGTCGGATTTTCAAAATTCAATACACATTAGTGGTAAACATTCATTTAACTAAAAAATCAGTTTGCTTGATTACCACTTAGTGGTTTCACTATTCATCAAAAATTGAAGTTTTTCAGAAAATTACCAAAAATTCACCCTAAGCTATATTTGATATTCCAAATTCAAAAATGAAGTCCATTTTACAAAATTAAAAACATATAAGTCAAATTAATTAATTTAATAATTAATTCCCGCTGTCATGACAAATAGCGTGTTTTTGTGAAACAATAAGAATCAAAAGATTGACACCGGTTTAAGTCCAATTTCAAAGTGAAATTGATTCCAATGACCACCATTGGATTAACTGGTAAAAATAATTTCTAATTTCACTTTAAAACCAATTAAAATAATAATCTAATCATATAAATAATTTAGATTAAAAAGAGGTTTTTAATTAAAATACAAAATTTTACACTATTCATAAAAAAATGAACTTTATCAGAAAGGTACCAAAAATTTACACAAAATAAATTTTGATGTCCCGATTCTAAAGAAGAGTTATATTTGGTCCAAAATAAAGTATAAGAGTGATCAAAACTATATTTAATGACGGTTCACCATTAAATGGTGATAAGTGTACCTTTAGTGAAAATTAGAGTATATATGCCCTAAAATTGAACTCTTTCCGTATTTTAAGCCTTTATCTTTTATTGGGTAAATGTATAAACATTTAAAAACATATCTAATCATATATTAGTTATTTCTATCCATTCCCGCCAGTACAACGGCTACTCGTTAACTAACATTTAAAATAATATTATTTTATTACTAGTGTGCTACGTAAGTTTCAAAGAAACTCATCGTTGCGTATCGGGTACACTATCGAACATAGAAACCCCTTTAAAATAAAATTAATATTTAATTCGTAAATATTAATAAATATGAAAATTCTTTATTCTTTATTTACCTGGGATGTTACAGTTTTTACCAAGTGATCAGGATTCATATCATGTGTTTTTATTCCAAATTTACTAAAAACTTCTTAGAAATTAATGAATGTGTAGAAACTAAATCAAAAAATACATTGGAATAATCTAAAACATTTTGTTGACTGTAAATCAGATTTTGTCTTCAAATACCCTTATCTTTTTTAGTGCAATTATGAGCCTTATGTCCCATTTTACCACATCAGTAACATTTAGCAGAATTCAAAAATCATTCTCAAGAATTTTTTTTACCACAATTTTCACAAACTATAAACATATTTTTCTTACCATAATAGTTTTTTGAAGTGTTATTCCATTTCATATGCCACCTCGATCTATTATTCTGTTGTTTGTAAAATAACACCTGATCATCAAAAAACTCAATTTTCGCATTCTTCATACATCAAAAAAGTTTATCAAAACATTGTAACTAATAAGAATATAAATCCCTTGGATACATGTTCATTAATCTAGGGTAAATACGATTGATTTTAATATTCTAATATCATATGAAATTGGGAGCATACCTTGAAAGTCTAATGAAGTTTTCATCATAAGCAGCCATTGAGTCATCCTCCTGCCAAAATTCCTGAAATTGTTTTTCCATACAAAGATAAACATCAATAGGAATATATTTCTCAATAAATATACCTTTTATTTCATCTCATTCAAAAGAATAAATCATCTCACAATCCCTGATATTTTTAACCATCAACCCCCACTGATCGGCTTCACCTTCAAAATGGTAAGTAACGAGACTAACATTTTGATGTTCTGAACACCGCATGACAATAAAAATATTTTACTTTTTATTAATCCACCCTTCATGTTGAACATGGTTAGTTGATCCTTTAAATGAAGGGGGATGTTTCCACATGAAATAATTCACTACTGACATGTACCTCTATAGTTGATCTGGCTGATCTCATGCATGGAAACCACCAACATTTATAGTCTGAGACATATGTTTCATCAATTAAACAAGTTATTCAGATCTGATTTTGACCATATTTGGTTGCTGATTAAGATTGTTTTTTTCCTCATGGTGCTATCCCATTATAGATGCCTTGTTTCCTCAAAAGAAAACCATTCATAACAAAAAAAATACTAGGCTAAGCAAAATGGTAATTTGTAAATGCTATATCATTTCAATATTAACATTAATTAATTTAGCGATATTAATTTAACAATATTCTAACACATAAAGTTATCTAAAAAGAACTTTTATACCAACTATAACGAACGAGCATTAAACATTACATAATATTGAGTTATTTTAACAATTCACCTTGAGGATATTTTCTGGTTTATAGTTTTTGAGAATTATTCCTTAACTATTACATTTCAACTCAAACAAATTACGACATATACACTTCTACTCAGGATCCATTCCATCATAAAATTTATACTCTTAAAAGAAAACAATAATTTTTTTTCTTGATAATGATCTTCATGAATTTTTCGGTTCTAATTCCCTTCCTTATACACTACGAAAAACATATTAAAAACCTGGGATGAGCAGAAAAAGCTCTGTATGGGATATAAAATAATTAATGAAGTAATTAGTCCATCAATACAAAAAAAAAACATAATATCATTAACATACCTCATGAAGTAATAAGATTTATGAATACCACATAGAAATAAAAAACCATAATTTAATCTTATGGCATACAAAACATACTTATGTTGTAGCTTTCAAAGCTATGTGGAGAGTTACATTGGGAAGACCCATCAGAATATATTCTCTAAATCTATTAATAGAAACATTATCATTTACCTCTATCACGTTACCCAATTCATTGGAGAGCTATCTCGGTCTCACCCTCCCTAGGTTTATCATTGAACCACCCCCATGCCTAAAAATGGCAAAGAACCATAACATAATCATAACACATGAACATGTATAAAGGAAACATAACATTTCTAAATATAAATTATAATATAAAATATCAATATATTGACTTAATCAATCCATTATCAAAACCATTTTCTATACCAAAATATGTATAAAGAGTATAAGCCTTTAATTTTCCTTTTAAAAACATTAAATATTTTTATACAAAAAAATATCATATAACGATCGGGGTGTTAGAAAGGTCATTGTCACGACATATTTTAAAAAGAAATATATTTTTTTCATTTAGTAAAATGATTTGTTGAAAAAAAAATTCTTATGAATGAAAACAAAATTCAAAGGCTTTAATACACCGTATAAACTATGTTTTTGTATAAATAAATGTATGCATCAATAAAAGGAGATTGAGACGACGTCCCCTAACTCATTTCTGACATGAATTTTTCATTCATTAATATCCAAAATAATAAACTAAAGATAACTTTTACATGATTAAGAAACATTTTCAACTTTATTATTCCATTTACATTGCATATTTCCATGTTAGAAACATTACATAATCATTTAAGTTAATAATAGTTGTTTTGTCGATATTTTGTACTTGAGTCAAAAATAAACTTCTAATAATTACAAGCTGTCCATGTGGTCAAAAATAAATTATCTATAGAATTATATTCATGATTTATATATCATACATATTATATATATCCAATTTATATATGTATTTATAATAGAACATAACATTTGGGTATAATAAATGAAATGCATTTTTCATGGAGACTGTAAGTTGTACGTACTCTTGTACGCTACATTAATTTATATTTCAAATTTAATGTAATGAAAACATAAGGATACATATTTATATTACAATTTAACTATAATATGATATATAATTTCATTAACCCCCTCCTTAATATGGTCCACGTATGGAATGAATGAGTCATATCACATTTAGGGGGCGGTAGACCGCACTTCCTCAAATGAATTTATCTTATTTACCAATTATGGATACCATTAAGGCATGATATAAATAAAAAATGCAGAAGAAAATATAAAATATAAATATAATATATATCATATATAAATACAGTTTTGTAATAATTTCTTCCTTGATAGGCGGTATGAGAAAATTGAACAATCATCATTTCATGATACACTAGTTCAATGTCTATTGAAACAGTATGTTTGAATCCATTAGATATTGGTGTGTGGATGTGTATTTAGAATACTCATCATAACAAAAGCTTATTATATTAAATAAATTGGGTTTTTTATAAAACAATGTAATAATGAGAGTTTAGAGGGTTAGAGAATTAAAATAAAAGAAAAGAACTTGAGGTAATAAGTTACCTTTAAATCAGGAAACTAAATTTGGTATGAACTAAAAGTATTACTAAAATTGCCATATGTCTATGAAAATAGATTCTAGTAGAAAGAAATATTTGTTGATATCTTCTTAGAGATGACTTTGGATGACCCATGTGGCTTGAGAGGTGTGAGTAATGGGATAGAGGTGGTGTCCTTATATAAGTGGGAGGAGCATCTCTTTAGGTATGTTTGGATTTATTATTTTACTCTATAATAATTTTCATTTTCAAAATGACCAAAACATATTTAATTAAAATATAAGGTGTATATATATCGAACTAAAATAATATAATAATAATTGGACATGTTTTTTATATTTTTTAATCCTTATATTTTTTATTTAACCCTTTGTTAACTTGTTTAATTTCTACCATGTTCTCATTTATATTCCTAATATATGGTTAATATATTTACTATAAAATGTCAAGAGACTCAAAAAACACCATTAATGACATTTCTAACCTCATATATGTTAGTTTCCCGTGTCATTGATTTTTAGGATTATTTTATCATTTAATAAACTATTAATATTTTTTAAAACTCATTTATGTCAATTTATAAACTATTCATATCAAGACATTTAAAAAATCTATAACAACTTGAATATTTATAACAATCTTAATTATTTAAAATTTAACAAGTCATATTAATGTATAAAATTTAAGGATTTCATAAAATTAAAAATAGATTTTAATCTTCATTAAACAGTTGCAACTACCATAATCAAGTACATTCTGTTCTAAGAGACACCTATATATGGAAATTATCATTGTGTTACAATATTATAAAATTAAAAATAGAGGAATATTTCATCCTAATTATAATATCCAATTATTTATATATGCTTCCATATTTTCATTATAGAGCCGGTGATTCATGAATTGGTGTTTATTCAACCTTAGTGCATTTTTTTGATCACATTATTTATTTTGTGAAATGCACTATGATATGGTTAAAAAAACACATAAACCATAAACTTTTGTGGATTCAATTACACATTTTATTTTGAACATCTTCATCAAACCCAATTTCTAAAAAGAATCTAACATTTTAATGATGAACATTATTGGGAGCATATGTAATTACCTTAAACCATATTACATAGTGGTCCATGCACTATGACCAAAGAACATTTTATCCAAAAATAAGTTAGTCTTTAATAGAGTTAGTGTCTATATTTAAATCATGATATTCAATGAAATTAAGAAATAGAATATCTAACATTATTATTAAAATATATCTAACCATAAATATTATAATCCTCTAGTCAATTAATCATGACTTTATACTACAAGCCCATTCCCATGGAGCTATATTTATTAGTAGCATTGATCCATTTACTCACATTGATTTTATCTAGCCCTTAATACTGAGTAAACTGCATTAATCAATAAAAAAATATAGGGCATTAAACTATTGGAATCCCTGACCCATGTAGTATGATAATTAGCTAACTATAGAATGTGATATAACACTGACCATGTTAAAAAACTCAAAATCAATGAACTTGGAAAAGGTCAAGACTCATATCCCATGGATTGTACATTTTGTATCCTTACAGAATTTGAGTGTCTAGAATGAAAAATGTATAAAACCATTCCAGATTAAAAACTATAATTTGGGACACAGGAAAATGGTGATTTCATCACTACTAAGACTCCCCATCCCAGGATTCAATAAAATATATGGTGAAAATGAATTGAATAAAATTAATTCCTATAATATCCACCATAAAATTATATTGAGTTACAAACCAATCTTTCTTGTCCCCATAAATTAAGGAAAAATTAGAGAAGTGTTCTATTTTCCCCATATATTTGTTCATATGACCCATGTGAAATGAATGAATGAATAATATCAGAAAACTCAATCCCTCATAAGTGTTAGAATCCACATTCCAATATTCACAATTTATGATTCTCATCATGCCAAATATCTAATATCTCATAACCAAATTCACTAATTATATTGTATGATTATAATATATTTACCCCTCTATGGGGATTTCATATACTTGTAAAAGAGATAATGCTTGAGGAGAAACCTTATATCATAATTTATTTCCCAATCCAAATGTTATGATGATTGTATATATAACCCTATATATACCCTTTAAATTTTTATCTATTTATAAATGATCTAGAGGGAACTTATCTATGTGATCCTTTATTTAATAGACTCACACAAGATGAAACATATAATAATTGTTGCAATATATTTTACAGGTCTATATCTATAAAAGGGTTCATGTTTTAGTTAAAATGGATTTACTAATTATTAACTAATTGACTCATGATGTTTAAGATCAAGATTTATATGATCCAATTCCATATAATATTCAGGTTGATGTTGTAATTATTTTCATTTCTCTTCATTGATTTTATATATTATCATGAATTGATGAAAAAATGAAATAAAATATTGAAAATTGTTCATTTGAAAAATAGTTATTGTCATTCATTAAAAAGTTATAAAATATAAAAATCAGAGTGTCCCTTTAGATAAAAAATGGGGAGAAAAAAAATAAAAAAACCAAAGAATTTTTTTTCCTATGTACTGACAATCTACCATATCATAATGAAAGGTTATAATTAATTAATGGATATTGGTTCTATTAGTCGATTCAGACTCACTAATGTTCACATATCTTAAATATGTACATTCAGTTTTTAATTACCCTATTTCACAATCTCAAGATATATTATTACATCATGAATTATTTATGTTATTATTATGTCAACATTTAGTTTCATTAACTATATAGTTATAGTAGTTATCATGTATCAAAATCATAATCATTCAGTAGTTTTTTTGTTTTGTTCAGAATTGATGAATCCAGAAATTCCACATAGAGATATGCACCATTAATGTATTGAAGGTAAATTTTTAGAACCCTTATTTATTCTTAGAAATCTACTATTAACATAATTATAACATATAAATATTTGTAATTGAAACTACCTGTTCTAAATCTTTTGAATGGATGGCGAAGTATGTCTTCTTTAGTCTTCATCTCAACAAGTGGAGTTTTCTTACTCAATAAATGAAGAATTTTCAAATGCACAACACCATTGAGTTAATTCATGGAGTCATATTTCATTGCCTTGTTGAGTAATGATTCACTATAGGTTATGTACAATTTTGTGGGATGTTCATTTAGATGATAGAGATGAAATTAGGGATAGTGTTACGAATAACTTATTTGGTCGGGTCCTATATGGTGAAATATTTATATTATGTGGGACATGAATTATTGGGGTCAAAAATACCATAATGGATGATATATGGACTTCTTTCACTATAGTCTCATATACTACAAATCCAAAATCAGTTGTTGATATACCACATAATCTGTTTTGGAACATAGAGAGATGATACTTATACTTTGTAAAGATTCCTCCCAATTATCCAATTTATCCATGAAAGGTAGTCCTGATTTTCATGAAGTGTAACTTATTAGAATTATTCCATGGTATCATTCAATCCATTAATGAAAATAATCTAGGATAAAATTTACTATAGATTAAGGTTTTGGATAGGTGACCATAGCACCAGTGCCTCTTCATGTCTAAATAAGATAGAATTTATTCATGATTATTAGGTGATTCATACCCCCAAAATTATAATTATGGGATTACTTAACATTCAATGTGGATAAAAAATTCAACAAAATGTAAAGAAAAATATTATAAATGGTTTACAAATCAAACATTATTGTATGTTATCAATATTGTAGCTCAGTTTTATATGATTTGATGACAACAGTGGAATTGATACAACCACCAGTGTATTGATGGGTTCCTATAATGGGTTAAAAAATGAACTTTTATTGGTCCCCTATATGGTTTTCATGGGTTTTCCTATCCATGTAAATTGAAGGAATAACTAAAATTTCATTTTGTATGGGATTTTGAAAATTTTGAGATGAAAAGGCTTTATTTCACCATACATAGGCACTGAGTTGTGTGGGTATCAATATATACGTAATTTGGGTTGGGAAATAATCATCACATGGGGTATCTTGCAGTTATGTTTGCTGAAACACCTGATATTGTCTCCCTGAATTTGAAATGAAATGATTCACTTATACCATTGAGGGTAGATATTCACCAATCTTATGAGTTGTTTCCCTCATCATGTATTTAGTATCTCAAGGAGGCATCAACCACCCGTCGAGGAACATTTCAAAAATACCAAAAAATGAAGATCTTGTATCATCTCTAAATTTATTTGGTAAACAAATTATATATATTTATATATCAAAAATGATAATTAATGTTATTGTAGGTGTCTTGGAACCCCACTATCAAGATGTTTCTAGTAGTTCTATGGACTTTTCAATCTCTGGGTTGATATTGAAGGGAATAATAAAAAAATTTATAGATGGACTAAAAGTTATTTCATGAGGGAAGTAATATTTTTTATTTATATCATTCAAATTTCACCGAACCTAATCTTCTATTCTAGTGATGCATTCAATATTGTCCAAAAATTCATAAGGGTGGGTAACATGAGAGGACTAAATTGGGATATACCTAACACTCAGAGGTGGTGAATCAATGTCGGGGAATTTTGAAACCAATTCCTAATTTTTATCCAGGTACCTCTTGACATGTTAGGATATTTATTCTCTTATTATGTTTTCCCTATCACATGAAATAACATTATGCAGTAAAAATATTCACACAATATTTTTAAAAGGATCACTACTCTATAAGACCATCTACATAAATTCTATGAATGGGAATCATCAGTGCATGGATTTTCAATTATAATGTGATAAATATTAAAATGTTTTAACATGGAAAAAATTCCTCTAGTCAGTGTGAGTCCCTACTCATTGGAGGGGGTGGGAATCAATCCTCCTCCTTGGAAAGGTGATAGCTTAGTCCAAAATAAAACATCCATGATGGATATTTATTCTGCATGTGGACAAAGTCTTCTTTCTTATATTAATGGTTGGTTTTTTTTGATCTTATTAGGTATACATCACTAGGTTACTAGAAATGTAAAAAGTAAGAATCTCTCTCCTTCCCTATCTTTTTACCAAGTAAAAAAACCAACTTCACTAGTTCTTCTACATTCTTATTCCTTAGTGAAACAATCTAACACACACTACTTCTTCTTTAATGGAAGTATTAACATATAGAACTGTGATTTTTTATTCAATGATAATTGGCTCACATAGCTTCATCAATGTTAATACATCTTATATTATCGTGAATGCATGTCGAATTTAGGTTAAACAATATCTCCCTATGTCTTCTTGGTTTATTTATCCTTATTGCAATCTCTTTATGTATGCTTGCGATAGTGAATATATTAGTCACTTCTTCCAACTTCTATTATTCCATTTCACTTGGTTTATGTGTTCAAAATTTATACCCATGAGTGGATGCAGGATGCATTCTCAACCGATCTGGATGCACACTCTTCTCTTATTATCTCTTTCTAGCGCAGTAACCCTAATGGTTATAGATCCTTATGAACACAATCACACACACAAAAACAGATTTCTTCCTCTCTATATTTCTCTTCTTTATCTAGCATGTAGTTAGGGTGTTTCCCAAGGTTTATATATTTATTTATTTAACCTGAATGGGTTCATCCCTTTCCTCATATTAACTCTTTATTCACACAACCACACACATCTTTGGTCTAAATCAAAGAGTACACCTGTGTGCAAGCCTGTATGTTAAGAACTTTTTCATTCCTATCAATATAATTAAAGAAAAAAAATTCATAAAAATAGTAGGATGTGTCTTGTGTACCCGAGGGTGTTCTTCTGTACAAAGTGTAACTGAAAGGTTCACTATTATTCTACATTGTTCTACCTCTTTGGAAAGCTCAGTGAGATGTAGAGGCTGAATAACAATCTCATGATGGAAAGGCCTTCACAAATCAAATTGAGACTTTTAGAAAACATATCATGGGTTTGTGGGGAACAATTAATCGCAATGTCATTTGAGAGTGAAAATCACATTTCAAGTGGTGGTAATATCTCATCTTCACCGAGAAGAAGAATTGTGGGTACTAGATTTCTCTTCTCAATGTGGAAGCACAGATTGCTCTATTTTTCAAAACTAGTTCCCTTGATAATGAGGGTGTAGCACTCTTCAATAGGCTTAGTGGATATCCTTTTAAAAGAGATGGATACTACTCCTTCCACATTCAAATAAAGGATGAAATTCCATCAAGATCTTATCTTTGAAAGCAAGGGATATTTAGCATTTTTTTATCTTCAAATACACGTTTGAAGATATGATGAGATCTTCATGTATTTACTCCTCATCCCTGGATCCTTATTTCTAGGGAAGAAATATCATGTGTGTGATGAGGAAAACAAGAAAATATTTATTAGCGTCTATGAAAAAATCTTCCATGTTTCTTAAAAACATTGTTTTCCTCAACTTATCTTTAATCAATGAGGAATTCACATGCATGGACAATGTGAGGGGAATTATTGGATTCAGTGTGATCCAAAGATTATCACAGTGTCAATATGAATAGCCAGGATAGCTTAGTTTTGATTCTTTGTCCTCTATGGTGGTGAGGCATCATCAGCATTGAGTATCACAAGAGGATAATGACAACGACATAAATTATACAAATGCTGCCAGAGATCAATGGTCCTGGTTCAAATGTGGGAGTTATGGATGAAACGAGAGGCCAGGATTAGATGACTAAATTTCATGACTAAAAAGATGATAGAGAAAGGTAGAAGATGTGATGGTCAACTAATATCTCATCTTAGAGTTAAAAATATCATCCCATATCAAAATAGAGACACAAGGAATCCGTCGTATATCAATCAAGCCACTCTAAATTCATCTTAGAATTCTACTCCCCTCTCCACGGTATCACTCTATATCATGGTTCTCAGAGAGCGCTATGCACCCACCCAATGCCTCCTTTCATCCATGCCACCTTAATTGGTGATGTACACTTTCTAGGCACCCTATGATTTCACTATGCCACTCTCCAGCTAGCCTAGGGTGACTCCCCATGGGCGCGGTTATCCCCAGTGGTCCCGCACATTCCTCATGTTGATTTTGGCCAGTAGCACTTGGGCTTGCCAAATTTTTTTATGTGAGACACACAAAAATCATCTATGTGAAAATTCATGGACATACCCATAAATGCATGGCCGCCTAAATGCCCATGTATCGTCTTCCACATTCTTGTTCTTCCAGTTAATTTTGTATTCATAATTCAAAAGCACTTCAATCATCTATAAAAGGATGCAACATCAATGTTGTAAACCATGTGAACTTGAAGATCAGTTCAATAATCATCTGTGTTGTCCATTCTCCATTAACATTGGAGTTCTTTTATCATTGGATATCACTTATTCATTATGATCATCATTGAAATAATTTAAAACAAATCCTTCTGAATGCACTAAATTGGTCCCAACATAACACATCATATACGCCACCAAGAACAGAAACTCATATGATCTTATTGTTTTCCTAGATTGTTAAACCTGTCTATCTTGGTAACAGTTGAACGATGTTTGTTTTAAGGCCCCATCAACAAAATAATTTTATAACTAGGTAATAGTTGGTGTAAATTTAGAATTGGGTTGGTCCATATATACTTATAGATACTAAAATAACTATTTGACATTCAATCTTCATATATATTTAATATACTCATTCTGACCATGAATGCTTCATTATGAAATTACATCATGGGATAAAGTTCCATTAGATGGTTTTCCTTCCCTTGTATTTCATATAAAATGTTTCTTATTTGTCGAATGTACTTTTATCTCATCACTAATTTCATCTCAATAATGGTTCAAATAATATTACACCACACTATCACCTCATGAATGATTTATCCCTTTAGACAGTTGTTTTAATATATAATGCCAATTTCCTATAGGAGTTTTACAAAAACATATATATAATTTTATTATGGATTGGTGCATTAGTAAAAAGTTCAAACACATAAAAGGGAAAAATATTCAGGGATTGTTAGTATATTAGAGCTATCCTGATATGGCTCGATAAAACATTAAAGCATGGTATAATGCGATTTGATGATCAGAACTCAATTCCACATACCATTTATTCTATAAGTGTGGTGGGTTCAATATCAAATACTATGATTGAAGTGAAATCCATCTTTTTTATTTGCGAGAAAAGTGGCAGGACCAGTGGAATGAATAGTTACTAAGGATGAAGGTATATGACTGATGATGATCTAAGTATTAACATGACCTATATTTTCAAATTAGTAAAACAAATCACCCTGGTCTCATCATCCAAGTTTCTTCACCTTGGTCCCCTCACTTCGGTAGCTTCATTAAATTCACTGTCTCTCAGGTCTTGTCACAAATCAAGATTCACTCAGTAATCATTTATCTACTATTCTAAACTAGATAAGTTCAATTAGATGGAATCACTCAGAAATTGTTTTGTTCAACAAATTAATATGGAGGAGTATTGGGAATTACTTACATTCATGAAAAAGGCTCACTCACGGATGATTGAGGTGAGAAGACAAGAACTCATACATTATGTAGCTTGAAATTCTTGTTTGAAAAAAAAATCTAAAACAATTTGGTTTGATCATGTAATAAGATTGAATAGATATAATGTACTTACATAAATTTTATAGGGTAGCCACATCTTATGACCATGTGTTTGTGAAGTCCTTCTCCCATGTGTTTTTTCATGTTACACATCTAGGAAAAGTGTGAAATGGACACTTCTCCTAACCTAAATTATAACAGAATCCCTTAAAAAAATATTTTTAAACCATATTGAAATATAAAAGAAAATTTATTCCATTTTATATTGAAAGGATCATATTATTAGAGATTAGGTTTTTGTTGAATGTTTTTAATAAATTTATGGAACCAATAAATATTATATGAAATATCCTTTATGAATATAAATATCATTAATTAACATTCCCATACAGTGATCGAGGTCAATTTTCCAAACCCCCAAGTTTGATCCTAGTTCATATAGGCTAGGTTTCTAGAAATTGTCACAATCCCAATCACCAGGAACCTAGTAATTTGTCTAGTTTAATTCTCATATGTCTCCCAATGTGTCCTGGAGGATTTTTTTGGTCTACCTGAATGAGAACACAAACATAATTATATCATTCTCACACCATGCGTCTTCATGTGGACATGTAAGAACCAAAATCCACACCCAAACATAATGCACCATTGTAAATATAGTTTCTTATATATATATATATACCTAAAGGTTCCTCATAGATATATACATGGAGGAGAGTATCTAGGAAGAGACAAGGAATCCTCTATGACCTCCCATGCACCCAGACTACATTTGGATGACATTGTAATTGATATAAATGTAATTAAACAACCAATTTATATGATAATTAGGAAACTAATGGTTTATGACATTAAAACCATCACAAAGAGAGCTTCTTAATTAGTTCAACAATAATAGGGTGAATGATAAAATCCCTGGTGATACACTTGGGTGTTGTTTTCCAAGCTTATACTAGGATTAAAATATTAGAGGAATGCATTACCAAGTCTCTATAATGAATCTATATTTAGGAGAAACCTCACCGTACACTATAAAATAGGGTAACACTTCACCATTCATGAAAACCAGGGTGACACATCATCCCACACTCTATACACAGATGATGTTTTACCCATGATTTTTTTTGTATTTATATATTAACCATAGAATGTTACTAGGGTTTCACTTCTCCCATGTGTATTTATTAGTGTGAAATCTCTCTTATAAAACACACGATAATTCCAATTCACATTGGTCCACATATAATGGTCAAAAATTCACATAGCTCTATTACAGAGAACTACCATTTTCATCTCTCATACATGTGTCAAACTCTCACCAATGTATCTTACATGAGAGCCTACTTCTCTATGCCACATATATGTCCTCCCGAGTACATTAACTATTTGTGAACAACAACATGGACTCCACCGATCAAGTATTCCTTTTAAAAAATTTTTCTCCTGAGGTTTTACTTTATACCGGTAGGTCTCATTAGGTTGTCACATTCTTGTATTCCCATCATAATTAGGGTCCACTCCATGTGGTTACAAGATAATCCTCCCTCAACACTTATTTAATAGTTTTACTAAACAATATACCACATTGGATTATTTGGGGAAATTAGCCACGTTAATTAAATAAATGATTTTAAGATGACTTTCACCTCCTTTAAGGTTTCATCCCAATAATATTTCTTGAATCTTACATACTTGATATGTTTAGAATATTCTAGAATAATCCAACATATTTTTAATAAGGAAAATATGGGAAATTCTTGAATAAGACTTAATGATTTATTTTAATCCATCACCAACCACGAATACTATCATCAACCCTTATATAATTATTAATTGGATGTATATAGGCACATTAATGTTTCTCATAAATGTTGAATGCCCTAATCATGATCTCATTATTGATATCATCTATATGACATATTAGACATCTATTAACACATGGTTCTCCCATTAAGTATCCCAAAATAATTATTTTTTGGGAATATACCCTCTGAGACCATCCACAATGGGCTATAATCCTTAACAAAAAACTAAAATCAAGGAGAACTTTTACCTACATGTCACCATGACAAAGTGATACATATTCCATATGACGGTAACCAGGAAAGGATCTCAAAATATACGTACCACATTAACAATTTATATGAATCCCCTTTTCTATATATCATAGTTTCATGAATATAAAAACTATAGCATATGTCTATTTCAAATCAAGTTAAACAACCTGGTAAGATCCAATCACAATATCCTAATATGTGTATCCAAAACTATGTTTGCATTCATTTATAGTAACCATGATGCTTATTATTCCCCGTTGAGGGTCAATTGAAACACCCCATTAGTATCAATATCAGGAAAATAAAAGAAACTCCACTTGGTCAAGGTTTCATGGAAAAAAATAAATCCCTATGATCATTGTCCCATGACTTTAAAAGACATAAAATGTCCTACTATGTGTTATTGAACTATATGGGTTATGATCCCATTCATAATGATATATAGAATTTCCTCAACATGGTTTCTATCCCAATTACAAATAACCCACCACCTATATAGATAGAGATAAATTCTATAGACCCAATTGGAAAGCATTAACCATAACACAACAAACTAATAAGGGAATGGTGTTGAACCACATATGTTGCACTTGAGTTTCAAATATTGATGGAAAAATTTTCTTTCTAGAGATACAATAACACAATACACATAAAATTATTTAATAATATGACTAAAACCTCAGATAAAAAAAATAAAAACTTAATTTTTTTAAAAAAATGAATTATACATGTCTAATATATTAAGGGGTAGTTATTGAAAATTTTCTGAAATAACATATTTATTTTTTGAATATTCAAAAACAGTGATATTAAGAAGGTAATGCATTTTATGAAATTATAAAAAAATCTTAATAACGTGAGAGTATATTAAAAATATTAAAAAAATATTTATTTCATAATATTTATAATTAATATAATATTATAATGTTGAACTCAGAAATACAGGCTTAAAAATTATAAAATATAAGAAATATTTTTTCTCAAATAAATAGAAATTTTAATTTTTAATTCATAAAAAATAATTCACATTGTTTTTTCTATTTTGTACTTGTTTAAAATAAAAATTATTCTCATATAATTAAACATAACCCAATAATTTCCATTATAATCAATATGATACACTATTTTCTTGTAAAATCAAATATATGCTTAATTAAACTATTTTAAAAAAACGATTCTTATTATGATTTTTGATCATTTATTAATGATAAAATTTACCACATATATAAATTTTATAATGTAAAATGGAAGATATATATTTAATCAAAATAATTAATATTTGGAAAAAAATTTACATAATTTTTATTTAAGATGAATAGTTACAATTATAT
The DNA here is from genome assembly GCA_963277665.1 of Viscum album. Classification (NCBI taxonomy): domain Eukaryota; kingdom Viridiplantae; phylum Streptophyta; class Magnoliopsida; order Santalales; family Viscaceae; genus Viscum; species Viscum album. The sequence goes on from OY728161.1 coordinate 696,007,795, forward strand.
AAATTTATCACCATATTTTTGTGTAAAATTAATTAAATGGGTGAAACATAAATTGACACGAAATCAAGATTAGAAACAGATGATTAAATATCATTATTTAATTTAATTTACTCCTTAAAATTTTATTATGATAAAATATTAAGAAAAATTCTCCTAACGTGACCGGGACATGAATTATATACTTAATATTCATGTTTTTTATGTTTTCCACCCACACCACATAAAATGGGCCACCTCTCCTCTCCATTTCACACTAATGTATCCAAATATATTGACCAAGTCAAACCCAAATACCTTAGTTTCAAGATCTTATCAACAACAACCTTTAGTTTATTGGTTCGATAAGAACATCTTTGGTGATTGGGAGTTACAGGACAGTGCGATAGTGGGGTTGTTGGATAATCGACATATTATGATATGATTATTTTTAGAGGTTGACATAATAATTGCCTGGTCATGTGCATCTCAATTCTTTAATGGTTTTAGATTCATACTATTTTCTTGGTCCTTAGATTTTCATATGAAGCATGATCCCCCAAATATGAAGTCTTAGGAAAGTATTCCAAATATCCTCCGGCCATTCCACAACCATTGATTATGTGTAAGCTAGGGAATTTTATCGGGAAGTACATGTGTTCAGATAGTCGACAAGAAGTTCATTACAACCCCATAAATCTGCATGCCTATATTGAATTGGATGTGTCCAGGGATGTGTTTGAGTATGTATAGATCACAGTGGTTGAGGAATACCACTGCTTTCAAAACATGGCATTTGAAAATTGGATATATTTCTATTTTGGATGCAAGAGCTTAGGTCACTCATTGGACTACTATCTTCAGGGTTGGTTTTATTTGAGATGGATAAATTATTTAGGAATACTACATGAGGTGGTGGGGGAGGTAGTGATACGAGATCAAAATTCTACTGTTTTAGAAGATAAGGTGGGTGGGGTGGGGGGGTTGTTACCTTCAGTATTTTTTAAAAAAAGGAGACGTTTTTTTGCAGTCCAGTGACTCATGAGATGACAATTGTTGCAGGTTCTAGCCTGAAGATGGACTTGTTTCCTCTAACCAACCTAAGAGTTGATCATGTTTTTAGTAAATTCAGGTTGGACCTTGACAAACCTCTTTCTTCGTTTGGTTTGAAAGAGAATAGTTTGGTCCAACATGATATGGTTCAAGTTGAAATGCAAGAGACATGATGTCATGAGGCTATGGTGCAGATAGCATATGGAGGGAAGAATAATTCGGCTGAGTTGTTGGGGATGGATAGTGGTGTATTGAATAATGTGTTTTAGTGGCCTACATGAGAGGTTGATTTCCATTCTACTGATGGTAATATAGGTGGTGCTGCTTCTATGTAACATATCTTATCCTCTTTGGAAAACAATTATGAAGGGATAGTTGAGGCATACTTGGGTGCTAATCCTGCTAACTCACTAGAGGCAGTTTAGGAATGTGGGCATGAGTGCATTGAATATGACCAAAAATATTCAACAGAAAAAGTGCCAAGCCCAAATAGTAATAGAAGTAATATGAGTAAGAAGGGTTTGAAGGACTACTCATCCTTACCACCTCCACTAGAGACACCATCATCTTGGAAGGTTAACTCCAAAATGGTTAACACCGAAGGGGTGAGTCATCAGAGATCAAAGGTATAGGGGGTTCAATCCTTGGAATTACTGTTATGATCTGAGGAAGAATTGGTGAAACGTGTCTTTATCCTTAATGCTTTTGAAGAAGAGGCAGATAAAATGATGTGGAGGCCTTTGAGGGAGAACCTCAATTAAGAACATTACACATGGGTGGACAAACATGACCTAACTTTTGTTGGAGGTTTCTACAAAGGGAGAATTATCGTTGAGTAATATATACATTACTAGGACCATCTTGCCTCTATGTTCGAAAATATTTTGATGGAGACACCAATCATACATGTAATATCTATTTTATGGAAACTATTTAGGGAAAATTACTTTGGTAATAATATATTTCTCATAAATTACTATGGTTAATGTTGTGGTTTTGGTTTTTTAGTCTGAGTTGTTTGATTGTTCAGTTGTAGTCTTCTTCTGTCATGTTATTTGTTTCTATGTTGAAGAGTATAGGGTGTGATACATCATGGATTTCTGGGATCTGCCTCAGATAGGGTTTATAGCATGAATCCTTCAACTATGCATGCCATTTGGATTTGGATTTGTGTGAGGGAATGGCTTCGCCATCGGTTCAGAGCATATGCCAGCATGTGACAGTTAGTTGAGCGGTCATGCATTGGTCTGGGTTGGTCGACATGAGGTGGTTTCTAGGGAGAGACAGATCCTGGTTTTTGTTGTGTTTTATTTTGGATTAGTTTATTTATATTTTATTTATTTACATTGAGTACTATCACTTTTCCATTAATATTGTTTTGATTAAAAAAGTTAATTTCTAGTCATTCAAAGATGGATACCAAAAGAAGTGGTATATTTTTTTATCAAGATCGAGGAAGTTCGATCCTTCTTAAACCACTCCCAAATATTCATTAATCATATACATTTAATAAACTAAATATATTATACATATTAATATGTTTTTATATTAGTGCGACAAGAATTTTCAATCCCAATTCCATTCGATGAAAATGAAAACAAATATCTTGTGTATGTAAAACCGACAATCTCTATATTATAGTGTAATTCATATTTCAAGACCACTTTTCATAGGGGGATATTAATATGGAGATAATAAATTTACATGAAACTTAAACAATAATCAAGACTCTGTAAATATAATAAATTATTTATCTTGTTAGCCTTCCATCTGTTTCAGAAATATAATTTCGTTCATGCATACATGTTCCCTACCACCACCATAAATAGTTGAATCTGTTAATTTTGCCACATAGATAAGATTATTTATAATTTTATAAAATTTTATTATTGAAAATATTTATAATAGTTATATAATATAACCTTTTAATAAAAAATTCTAACATGGTAAACATTTTGATGTTATTTTAGAGAAATTGAATGAATAACCATATGTGGTCAATGTAAAAAAATAAATATTTAAATAATTTATGAAATTTGAATATAAAAATATACTAAAAATTATGTAGGGATGAAAAATATTTTTAATAATAAATTTTAAAAAATAAATTTATTATATATTAGAATATAATGTGCTAGATAAAATAGAATTTTGATGTATATATTAATTTTACAATCTCATTTTTATTCAAGATTGATTATGTTTAAATAAAAATTAAATAATTTTTTTATTAGTTAAAATACTAATATGTATTTATACAATTATTATAAATGGATTTGATATGCTTTTATTTCTTTTTTCACTCATTAGTAGTTAAAACAAGTCAGATTTATTTACAGAATACTGACCGTATTTTAGTTTTTGGTCGGGAAACTGTCTCTAACATTTACATATTCACAATAATATTTTGAAGAAGGTTTTTATTGTGATAATTTTTTGATATAAATTTTATTTAATATTTTAATTCATTAATAGTTTTTAATGGAATATTATTATCAAATTAAAAATAGGATTTTTTTTTCTTTTACCCAAAAGTGTGAAATAATTTTTTGTTATAACGATATTGAATGAATAAATATACTAACAATAAAAAATATATAATTTTATTTTAATGTTAATTTAATTTTTTCTATGGTTACAAAAAAAATCATTTCATAAATATTTTTTTATTTAATATTTTATCAAATGAAATTTTATTTTTCTCACATTTTCAAAGAAATACGCAAATGTTATCTTAAAGTTATTTTCATTTATGTAAAAATAATTTCATGATTATTATTATTTTCTGGGCATATACTCAAATGGTACTATCCACCGTATTTGTGAATATGTCTTATGTTCTAGTTGTATTATTTATTGGCTGGGGAAAATATCCTCATTTCATATGGTTATTTTTCAATATGAATGTTTATATTAACATTGTATTAAATAGTGTTTCATTACATTCATATAATGAATGAATTAGAATAAATATGTAATAATAGAGGAAAAATATATCCATTAAATTCATTGGCAGGTCTAGTGAGAAAAACTATATTGCATATTTGGATCATGACTTATCTACTTATATTTGATGTCTTGAAATGAGGACATGTCCAAAGTGATGGATAATAATTTATTTATAGATGGAACAATACAAGAGAGGAGTGAATTGTAGGTTTAAAAACTTTTAATTTTTATCCCTAATAATTTTATTTTACGAATATTAAATTAAATTAAATTCACAGAAATTATTAATGTATAAAAACATTAATTAGACATGGAGATAGGTCCAAAAATAAATGTTTCACAATCAGATTAATTGTGATAATGTACACCACATATCGTAAATGAAATTAATCGTATTCACAATCAAAACAACAAAAATATAGTAAAAATGTAAATGATCATAATCACTAAGGTTACGATGATCATAGTAAAATAATAAAATGACTCAATCATAAATAATATTGATTCATATTGAGTAATTAAAAATATCATAATCACAAAAATAATAATTACAATGATCATAATCATTGTCTATTGCTAATGTATCATAATCTGAGTTGTTACAATAATAAAATTGAACAGTAAAAAAATTAATATATTCAATAATTCACCATCTATTACAATACATTGGAAATGTAAAAGAATAAAATTCGTTTAACCCAAAGACAAGGGTATCCAATAACCTTGGATAAAGGTATATTGATTTATACATTCTATAATGTCTCTTTAACCCACACCATTGTATTTCCTCAGTATAATTACCAGATTCTGTATTGTAATACCCCAAATCCCTCTACTAGAAGTTAATAGAATCCTCTGTATTCCTACCCTTGGAATCCCTCAATTTGCAAATGATCAATGTGTTCGCATTCCTATTACATGATTCAATCCATCGTAATCACTAACGATCAACATTATATGAATAAAAAATATATATAGTAAAGATAAAAAGTATGTCAAACAAGTTTCTCACAACATGATCACTTCAACAATTTTGAAGAATATTTTTTTTGGAAATGCTCTGATTGAGTATAAATTCTTAAGAAAGTTGTGAACACATCCAAATGATCTTGTATTTATAGTTTTTTCACTCCAATAGTTATATTTTCCTCTAACTGTTGTAATTTCCCATGAAACATTAAAGGGACTAGGACACCTAGAACATCATCGGTCATCTTGTAACAAAAACAAAAACATCATTTTATAATGTATATCAAAAAATGAATACACTAAACCATTTTGTAATAAAGTTTTTCTTTATAATAAAATACTATTTTATGGATATGATAAAGTTGGACTGAAAATAATTTGTCACTTATGATAAAATAAAAATGTTAAATGTAAATGAGTATGACGATTTTTTTAAGGTAGTGAGTACGATTTAACTATGAATTCAAAGGTAAATTTTTTAAATTCATGTCTTTTGTAATGGAAATCAAAAATCCTTTTTTTTCTATTGTACTGTATCTTTCTATCATATAGACTATACCTATCATAATGATATTATCTATCATACTAACTGTTTATATCGTACTTATTCTATCTATCATACTGACATTAATTATCATATATACTATATGTATCATATTGACTCTATATATCATACTGAAATTTCCTATCATATTATTTCTATCTATTTTACTAACTCTATCTATCATACATACAATGTTCATGGTACTCACATTGTGCATCGTACTCACTTTGCATCATATAAGTATGTTGAACAAAGTAATATCAATCGAACTCATGTTATACGTTAATCATATGCATGAATTTATTCATTTATAAAAACAATTGTTCTATATCAGACATACTCATGATATCATTTTCATATACCTAATGTTTTAAACAAAACGACGTCGTAGAGTTATTTATAAATTATTCAATATGATGTTGTGTTCTCAGTTTCAATATGACCATTACAATGCCAGGTGTCCTAGTCCATCCAATTTTTTTTGGAGAAATATGACCATTAGAGAAGATATGACCATTGGAACCCTAAGACTATAAATAAGAGGTCGTTTGATTATGATAAAAAAAACTTCATCTACTTCCAAGTTCTAGAGAGATACTGTTTTACTTCTTTCTAATTTTTTTGAAAGACTTGAAATAACAAATTATGAACAGCTCTTTCTTAGTTTTTGTATTTCAATAAGGGTTTTTTTTTTGGGTTTGCCATTAGGTGATAAGGATCAAGGGATATTGGGGATAGGCAGACAATGAAACTAATCATTGCATTGAGGAATTTTATGTGTTGAAAGAGAGAGGTTCCAAGTTCCTGCAAAATCGAGGGCTTGTTTGGTTAGGAATATGAACATTCTGATCATCATCTCAAGGGCTTACCACGGTTGGTGAGACATACCTATTATTCTTGGTGAACAGATACCCTACTCTGTTGTATAAAATAATTGTAATAAATTTTACATTTCCAATTATTTTAATTGAAAAAAGTCATTTTATTGCTTCTTTATATTTATATTATTTTGTAACTGTTTTAATCACAGCCCATTAGTTTAGTATTGATTCTATACGACATATGGTAGAATCATTTACACAAGTAATAATATGTAATTTTTATTCAAGAGGAGTATAATAGTTTTATAACTTAAGGTATTAATTTATCATACTAAGAGTCTATCCGAACACTTTTCTTCTACTTTAAGAGCTTTTGTGAATTGTTTTACTTTATGTTTTTTAAACTAACAAACATCCATAATGTATTTAATAGATATAATTTAATAGGAAATTTAACCATTTCTTTTAATTGTTCCATATAAAAATATACATCTATATTTTGAATCAACAATTGGTATCAGAGATGGTTTTCTACTAATTTGTATATTGTTAATTACATTGTTTTCTAAATTCTGAAACATGTATTAATGGAAAAAGGATTTTGGTTCTTTCTGATGGCAGTCATGATGAATGTTAGTTCAATTGGAAATTTTAATCCTAAAAAACCCTCTATCATTCATGGTAATTATTTTTTATAATGTCGATATTTAATGAATTCCTTTGTAAAAAACACTAGTGTAGGTAACATTCTTATGCTCAATGGTAAATATATGATTCCTCGAGAAAGAATTCAGAACACTTACAGCCCTATAAATATGTGAATATATGTTAAAATAAATGTTACATAATACATTGTTATGTTCTAAGACCAGGAACATTTATAGTCAAATCTCTTCATGTGCAGCTAAGAATAGCAAATATAAGAAATTAGAGACTACACATTTTGGTACTTCAAAGGTTTTTTTAACAAGAAGGGAAATGCTAAGAGCTGACTATCAGGATTTTGAATTTCAATCTAGAAAACCTATTGATAATTTTCAACAAATATATATGATAATGGTTAATATCAATCAAGATATGGGAAAAGAAAATTTAAAAGATGATGTATTTGTTGAGAAGATCAAAAAAATTATTCGAACTGAATTGAAATCCAAGAAGACTGTAGTTGAAGAGTCTAGAAAGATTAAAAATCTTACACTTCATGATCCTTTTTAATCTCTATTACATTATAATGGATAAATTAAGAGAGATGTCAAAAAAGTGAAGATAAGGAATAGAGTAGAATTAACTACTACATAGAACCTTACAAAGTCTCAATCACCAGTGAAAAATTAGTCATGAAATATGAAGTTTGATGTCTTATCAGATTCCAGGGATAATGAGAAGTCATAGAATGATCTTTCAAATCATCAAAAAAGAATGAATAAAATAGTTGAAAATAATGATTTACAATATAGATAAGAAAATTCTTACATGTTTAAAAAGAAAAAGAAATATACTGAAGTCACATGCTATGAAGGCAATAGAGAAAGACATATTCGACCGGAATGTCCTATGTTAAAAAGAAGAGATATAAAGGAACAAAATCAAAGAAAAATAGGAAGATATTATCGAGCACTAGGGGAATGAATGTCTAGATTGCTAATGACTCTTAGACTTATATTGTAGGTGATTCTTCTGAATACTCTTCGGATAGTGATATCTTAAAAAACAAGAATATTGGTCTCTTTTCCAATACTACTTATCATTGATTAATAGATATGGTACATAGTTTTTAATCTATTAATAGTGTTTCATCTAGTAACATTTATCTGGATAAAGACTATGGTCTTGATAAAGAAAAATCCATATGAGATAAAATTAATTCTTTAACTTTTTATGAAGATGTTTCCATATTTACAAAACTTTTTGAAAATGAAAATTGTAATTTTTCTAGAAAACATGAGAAATAAAATATTATGTGTAATGTTTCAATAGGATATGTATCATATATCTCTAAAGATATTGATCCTAAAACTCTTGAGGTTAAATATTTTTCTAAAAAACATAAAAAAGTGAATTTTTAAAAGAACATTGTTTTTTATGATTTTGAAAATAAAATTTCTTTAAAACAATTTTAGAAGAATAAAATAATTATTTAAGTAACAAAAATGTTGTTAAACATTTAGACATTAGGATAAAATTTGAAATATTTTCTTTGAAGAAACTCTTATATAATTTTACTATAGTAATAAAAGAGTTTGATCAAATGTATTACCAAATTAATCCTCTAAAAAATAGTTTTGGTATTGGTTATACTCATTCAATACTTATTTTTAGTACTATTTTTTTTCTAAAGTGATACATTCAGCACTAAATTTATAAGTGGTGGAAAATGGGACATAAATTATTCTCTTAATAAAACCCAATATTTTTGATTTCATAAATATAACCTTTCAAAACAAATTATGGAAAAAAATTTCATTCTAATATTTCTGGATCCAAAATGATTTGGATTCAAAAAGTTTGATTGTATTTGTTTGAGGAATACAAAAGAAGAAACAATACCTATACATGGAATATAGGTATTTTCTGATCCCAAAAGATGATAGGAAATATTAAAATCATTGAAAAATTTATCAACAAAAAGGTGGAAGATTTACCATTAGTGAAAATGAATAAGGAATGATTGTTGGTATATGTAATATTGTTTTCCTAGGAAACGAACTGATTTCTAATGTTTTATTTGTTTATGGTCACAAGAGAAACCACATTATCATTTGTTAATTATGTGATTAAGGTTACCTTGTGATGTTTAGGAATCATAAATGTATAGATAACAATTCCAAGGATGAATTCATTATATCTAGACGAAGGCCTAATAATGTTTACCCTTCCATCATAAAACTCCTTTGGAGCCAAGGCATAACATGCCTATGTGAAATGGAAGACAAATCAGCATTATATCCTAGAAGAATAAGACCTTGTAATGTTAGAAACATACATATACTCTTTATGAAAAGACTCAATAAAGATATACCTGAGATTAATTTTGATTCTTATAAATATTATGATCCTTTTCTTTATGTAATACCACATATGTCATTCTTTAAATCAAATAGGGAAGTCACAAGAACCGATGTATTATAGTTAGTGCACATGGATCGTATTGGTCCTATACAAACTGGATGTATTGGAGGAAAGTACGATTTATTTTCCTTAGTTGATTATTATAATAGAATTACATGGGATTATTTTCTTATAAAAAAATCAGAGGCTTTTTGTATCATTAAAACATTTGTTCTTAATGTTAATAATGAGAAAAAACCACCATTGATAACAATTATAAGTAATCATGGTGAAGAATTTGTAAATTATTATTTCAAGAAAATTTGTAGTAAAAAAATTATTACTCATAGCTTTTATGCACCAATAACACCATAGGAAAATGGTTTTTTTGAAACAATAAATATAAATCTTCATGAAATAACAAGAACCATGTTGAGTGAATTATCAATAAAATATTTTTTTGGGTAGAGGCTATTAGTACTACTTTTTTTAAAAAAAAATCGATTTCTAATTTGACATTTTCTTATTAAAATCCTATATGAGTTTTGGATAGGTCGAACACCAATAATTTAAAACATCAATGTATATGATTTCAATGCATTTATTTAAAAAAAAAAGAAAACATACATATTTTTTCACCAAAATATGATTAAGAAATTTTTTAGGTTATTCAAATACTTCTGAGGCATATAGAGTTTTCAATAAAAACTCTTGAGTTGTTAAAGAAACAGTACATGTTAAGTACAATGAAATTGACCATTTTGTTTTGAAACAACTTAAATATTTTAATTATGATGTGTTATGAAAAAATAATTATAAAACTATGACAGAATATTCTTCAAACACTATAAATACGAATGAGATTATTTTTTATGCATTTACAACATAATAATTTCTACCTTATGTTTATAAATGTTTTTTTTAAAATCCAAATCAGATATTTCTCAGGATTAATCCCAATGATAACATCGTTGTTGATATAAATTGAACAGTAAGGAATATAAATTCCATATGAAATGAAATAGAATTTATAGCTTTTCAATATCAATTTGAATATAAAACTCGAAGTGAGGCCTTAGGTGATGAGAATTGGATTACTGAAATTCATGATCAAATAAAAATATTCAAAAAGAATAATGTTTTTCCCATTGTTGAAAAACCTAAAAATACATATGTTATTGTAGTAAAATGGGTTTTAGAAATAAATGTGAGGAAATTTGTATCATTGTTATAAATAAATCCAGACTTGTTTTTAGAGGCTATAATCAATAAGAAGTCATAGACTATAAAAAAACCTTTTCACTAGTAGCAAGAGATGAATTTATTTGAGTTCTATTATCCTTTGCAGCATTCATTAATTTCAAACTCTTTCTAATAGATGTCATGTGTGAGTTCCTTAATGGATATATACCACAGGAAGTCTATGTAGACCAACCACCCGGTTTTGAAGATACAAAACACCAGGAATATATTTATAAACATACCATGGAACATTATAGAATTAAATTAACCCCTAGATCATGATATAATTGATTAACATGATTTTAGTTATGAAACAGTTATATTAGGGGAAAAGTTGATCCAACTATTTTTACAAATAATGAAAAAAATCTTCTGATTATACAATTTTATGTTGATAAAACCATTTCCGTATCAACTCAAAATTCATTAATAGATTCATTTGTGAATATAATGAATTCTGAGTTTGAAATGAGTATGATGGGTAAATTAAAATTCTTTCATGGTTTTAAAATTTCCCAATAAAAATAAGGTACTTATATATCTCAACATATGTATATCATTGACTTACTCAAAATGTATGGATTTGACAATATTAAATGTATTAGTACTCGAAATGGAACCTGAAGCAATCCTAATCTTGATGAAGCTAGAAAACCAGTTCATTAATCAAATTTTAGAGGTATGATTGGTAGTCTACTATACATAACTTCTAGTCATCCAGACAAGATGTTTTCTATATTATTATGTACTAGATATAATGAAAATCAAAATAAATCCCATTTAAAATTTGTGAATGTGATTTTCCGATATCTAAAATGCACTTTGGATTTAGATCTTTTCTATTCTTCTAGAAATAATTTGGAATTAATTTTTTTTATGTTACCTTTTGTTGTTGTAAAATGTTAAGAAAGTGTTCTTATAAAACTTGTCATTTAGTTAGAGATTCTTTAGTTACATTATCTTGAAAAAAAACAACATTCAGTCACATTGTCCACTGTTTAAGCTGAATATGTGGAAGTTAGAAGTTGTTCTGATCAAGTGTTGTGGATGCAACACACACTCACAGACCATGTAATGAGTTTTACTAATACTCAAACATTGTGTGATAACACAATTACCATTTCATTATGTAAAAACCATGCACACCACTCTTGTGGAAAACATATATATATTTGGCATCACTTTATTAGGGATACCACATATAAAGGAGATATTATTTTACAATTCATCGGAACTGAGTAAACACATGCTGATATTTTTGAAAAACCACTAACTTATAATATATTTGAATATATTAAACAGAAATAAGGGATGATTACTCTAAAATCATAATTAACATCTACTTTTTGTATTTACAAATCTCATTACATTAAAACAATCCTCTTTATAGGGGGAAAACATTATCCATTTTGTTCTTTGTTTTATCTGTTTTTTATTATTTGTGTTTCATATTTTATTATTATTACTATTTATTATTGATTAACCTATATTTTTTAATTTACTTTAATTATTTATGACTATGGTTCTATTTGTTTTATTTGATTCAATGGAAGTGATATATAAAATGAGATTAAATTTTTCAAAGTGGGGTGGGGTTCTTAATGTTTTACTAAAATATAAAACATTTAAACCAAGTAAAATCAATAAATATAATCATTAGGAAATTCTAAACCTAGGGGGTGGTTAGTTGTATTAATTTCATTTTTCAGAAGATTATTCCAAACAAAGGAGGAGATAATTATTTCATTCTAGTTTTGTTTTATGTTTTGTGCTTTCAAAAATGGAAAATATTGTTATGTCAATAGACTTGTTTTGACTTTTATTTATTTTTCTAGGAAATCAAAAGTTCATTTTCTATCATACTGACTCAATATAGAATAGAGACTATATCAATCATGTTGAATCTATCTATCACAATGACTCGGTCTATCATATTGACTCTATTTATCCTACTAACTCTTTCTATCATACCATCTCTATCTATAGTACTTACTCTGCCTATTATTCCTACTCTTTCTATCATACAAAATTTGTCTATCATACTAATTTTTTTCATCGTACTCACACTATTCATCATTCTCACATTGCCTCAAATCAGTATTTTTCACTAAGTAATATTAATCGTACTCATTTTATACATTTATCAAATGCATTATTCTATTTATTAATCAAAACCTATGTTCTATATCAATCATAATATTGTTTTGGATTTCATATACCTACTTTTTTAACCAAAATTATGTTAGGGAGTTAGTTATAAAATAAACAAAATGATGTCATTTTTTCAGTTTCAATATGATAGATACAATGCCAGGTGTCCATGTCCCACTATATTTTCTATATAAATATGAACATTGGAGAAAATATGATTTTTGTAACCTGAGGCCTAAAAATATTTAGTCATTTGAAGTAGAGGCAAAATATTTATCTCTCTACAGTTTCTAGAGAGAGAGAGTGTGACTTAACTCTACATTGTTCGAAAACCTTGAAATTACAAAACATGAATAACTAGTTCATAGTTATTGTATTTAAAAATTTACATTATATATATTTGTGCTTTTGATAAGGTGATAAATATCGAGGGTTTCCGGTGATAGGTAGACAGTGAAACTTATCAACATATCGAAGGCTTTCAAGTGTTTGAAATACAGAGGTGCCAATTACTACCTAACCATGGGCATGTAGGGATATCAATATAGATGTGCTGATCATCCTATAGATGTATTAACTGTTTTGTGAGATATAATTATTATCCTAGGTGAATGTATACCATACTCTTTGGAATAAAATAATTGTAATACAATTAACTTTTTCACAGCTTCTTATAATAGAAAGAGAATCATTTTATTTCTTGTTTATATTGGAATTCATTTGTAATTGTTTTAATTGAAGACTATAATTTTAGTATTTATTATATTCTGTATATGGTATAATATTTTTCACATATAATACCCCTATATTTTTATTCAACCTAAATATTATTTTTTATAACTTGTTGTATTATTTCATCGGACTAAGAGTCAATCCGATCATTTGTTTTCATTTATAAGAGGCTTTATTAATTATTTTAGTATATTTTCTATTAAACAATGAACATTCATAAATTTTTTTAATAAACATATGTAATATAAAATTCATCCCCTTCATTTATTGGTGAAATCTAATAATATACATATATATTACGATCCTACATTAACATGACAGTATGATACTTAACATTTCATAAGGAGGAAATCATAATCATTGAGTTTGATGAAAATCATAATTAGTGAGTATGTTCTAAATCATATTTTGGTCATGACTATAATAATAGGTATGATAATCATGGGTATGATAATAATCATATGTATAAGGAAAATCATTATGATAAAAAAATATGAATCATTTGAAATGAGTGTTTTTGATTTCCCAAAAAAGAAATATAAAAGTCCAAAAAGACTTTTAACTCAACAATCTCACCCTTTTTAGAGAGAGAAAACCATAAGTTAAAACAAATAAAAAAATTTCAAATTAAATTGATATCATATTTAGATGTTAACACTTATACTTATATCCAATTGGGTTTTAAAACACTTCTGAATATGATTTTAATACGACTAACCTCCCCCTGAGGAACAAAGTCCTTAAGAATCGTAATCTATATTAAAATGATCCCCATACTGGCAGTACTAACATTTTGATAATTTATCCCCCTTTAGAATACATTCAACGCATATATAAGACATAATACCTCTTTAAAAAACATCGGCCCACTTTTTTAATTTCATAAAAAAATATGAAGATGTCTTATAATACCTAAGAAAGGGTTAAAGAGACAAAATATGAAAAGAAATAATGTATTTGATCATCTAAAAAATGATGAAAGAAAATTCATCCAAAATTGGGAAACATTAAATCAATATTATATATATGATTCAAACATTAATTAATGGTTATGAAATTAAAAAAACAATAGTTAAAATACTTTCTTCCTTATCCATTCCATTCACATTGTTCTTCTTCATGAGTTATAAAACAACCATCATAATTTTCATGAACACATTTCTGTATTCTGTGATCTTGTCAAGAGACTCATGTTCAGATAAGAAATTTTTTTGTTGATCTCCAAATAAATAATCCTTATTACGAATCATTTCTTCATGGGATTTCAATTAATATTCTATAGGGTTAATTTGAAGTTCTTGAGCTTAATTTTTTTCTTCGTGAGGTTTTTTTGTCTTCTCTTACAATTCTAATCTCTCATTCATCAATTAAACATGATTTTTAAAATCAATAAACTCATTCATATAAAGAAATATCATTTATTTAATAACATCTTTCCTTTTTTCAATCGCATTGAAATCTTCTGACTGGCCTTCTTGTGGCCTTCAGGCTGATTTCGATTTCTGAGTTGTATCATTTTCTATGTTCATGAATGCATCAATGAGTTCCTAAATAAATCTTCTAAGATCTTAAAATTTTTCATCATAATGTTTGAAATTATCATTTGAAATATACAAACATTTTATATCTTTATTACAATCCATCATATTATCTTTGGTCATTTCTTCCAATACATTATAATTAGCCTCGTGTTTCATCACAATTTTTGGTTGAGGAATTATAGAATCTGATCTTTTGTTTTTTATTTTCAATAATAAAATCCATCATTCCATTGATTCATGGTATGTATGAGATTTCAATTTCAATTTACCTAATAGTTTGAGAAACATATTCATATCTTTTTAAAGAGATGTTCTGATCTGAGTCATTGTCGTTATCATAATTGGGATGCTTTGTACCATAACACCCTACATTATCATCATATGAATTTTCAATATGATCATTATAGATTTTTGTAGCTTCATGTTTTTATGAATATTCAATATGTTTTTGAGATTGAGATCTCTGAATAACTTTTTTTGAAGGTTTAACTCCTAGGGATAAAATTTTATTGATGTTTCTTGAGATGATCTGATTGGAATTATATTAGATCCAGACTTTTGATATTGACTAGCTCTGTTTTCACATTCTTATTTTTCATATATTTATATTTATTCACTTTTTTCTTTCACTCTCTTATTATTCATTGATATATTCATATAACTGACACATGTTAGTATTTTATCCTGAAACTAATTATCATAAAACATCCAATTATTTCAATTTTCTCTAAGCTTTTTTCTTATTTCCATTTTTTTATTAGAGGGAGTGACTAATTTTTTTGAATAGATTCCCTTATAATTATTCTGAAATATTCAATTTATACTCCTTTTAAAAAATATTATTGTCCAAGGTTTTATTTGATCTCTTCATTAGTTTATTTTTCTTCAAACATTATTTTAAAATTTTATTACCCCAAATCATTTCAGCAGGAGCTTTAGTAAGATTGAGTCTGTATTGTGAGTCTTCTTGTTTATTTAAATGTTTTTACTTTATCCACTTGGCCTTTTTTATACACTATATACACATTTCTTATTTAGATTCATAATAGAATCAGACTTTGGTTGCTTTACCTTTTCTAAAACAATTTGTAAATATTATTCAGGTATTCCTTGGCTTCCTCTTACTCTATCTTCTAGAGTTCTAGTTTCAACATCCGTAAAAAAATGTAGATTAAGATTCCAATTTTTTTATTCTCCTTTCATTTTGATCACTGATTAAAAAATTCATAGATTTCATGGTACTAACTATTGATGAATTTTGAAAATATTCAAAATTTCATGAATTAACCTACACATATTTACTAGAAACATGATCATCATGCACTTTATTACAATGGACATAATACTATTATTTTTTATGAAAATCTAAACCATTAGGTTAATCTTACTCTTATTCATAAGATAGTCTAGTCAAAATTCATATGAAATGTTGATAGTTTTTTTGTCACTACTCTTGGGAATTAAGAAACCTTCCGTCCTAGGTGTGTTTAGTCAATTTTTGGCTGATAAGTGAGTGTTTTTCATAATATATTCATGAATCACGAAAATAGATTTATCATCCCTTTACATTACAATATTTCCCATTTCTTTTGGAAAATTATGCGAGAGAAAACATTCAACTCCATCTAAGGAATCTTTTAGTAAATATTTTGTTTACTTTCCAATCATAAAAATTTCACTATCGTAAAATTGAAAGGATACCTTTATGTTTTCTTCATCAAAATTCACATATTTATAGATATATATAACTCCATACATAGTGATCAGATATAGGGTTTTAGGTTTATCAACACATAAAATCTCCTTTCCTTGAAACTAAATAATCCTTTAATGAGAACAATCATACATTTAATTAAACTCATTGGTATGAAATCATTCATTGAAAAACATCATCATTGATTAATATTTTGGTTTCATTTTATTTGGAGAAGTTACTTATGATTAGGAAATGGTTATGATGGAATAATATGATTACAACGATTAACAGACATGGATATACATGGAAAACATATCTTTTTCATATAATGAGAAAACTTATATGGGTCAGGGATGGGGTCCCTTTATATAGGTGACAAAATTATTACCATTGAACTTATATAGTTCATATTACATTATATATACCAAACAGTTTAGATGAACTCTTAAGGATTTATTTTGTTTTTTTATTTTATTATAAAATTATCTTATTCATAATGAATCTTATAATGTTTTAAAACAAATACCAATATACATAAATGTATTGAAAACAAACTGAATAGTAAAAAATTAAACCTTTTATAATTTCAGAATAAATTTCTGAGTTTCAATATATTTTTCTTCAAATGAAAAAACACAAAAAATGGTTCCAATGAAACCTATGGGGCCATGGAAATTTTCTTTTGCTGAGAAATTTCTGGAACTGAATTATTTTCTGGTCATGAAAAAAAACCAGAAACATATATAATCCCCCTTTAAAATTGAGTAAATTAATATAAAGGTATTATTTAAACAAGAAGTATATTTGAATGAGTACTTTAGTGTGATCATACCTTTATTTTTTTTAATGTATTCAAATCTATTGGAAGTTAATGATTTTATAAAAATACATGCATGCTGTTTTTGCATTCCGATGAATTGTAAAATGATATCTCATTCATGTTTGTGATCCCTAAGATAATTATGCCTAATATATATGTGTCATGTATTATGGTGATGTGTTGGTTTCTTGATTAATGATATAGAACAAGAGTTACACATAGTATTGATGTTTTTTTAAAACTCATGCAAAAAATCTGGTACTGTGTGGTGTGTCCACAACACTTGTGCATAACAACTTTTTACTACTATATATTTAACTTCATTAGTGGAAAGAGTTATTATGTGTTGTTTCCTAATAGACCATGATACTAATGAATTACCTAATAAAATACAATTTCTATATATACTTTTTCTATCGACTCTAAAACAACTAAATTTATCATCTAAAAATATGTTTTATTAGAAATAAATTCAAAAGAGTAAAAAAGACTCAAATCCATATTTCCCTTTAAATGTGTTTTAGAATATTTTAAATGTGATTATTTTGGATTTTCTTGATACCTTTCACATAATAATACTGAAAACAATATGTGTGGTTGACTAGATGTTAAGTATAATTAACATACTATCATCCTTCTATATTTTGTTTGTTTTACTGGTTTTCCAGCTTCATTAAATTCAATAGTATTTGATGTACCGAATGGAGTACTAATATTTTTAGTATTTTCATATACATAACTTTTAATAAAATAATTAATATACTTATTTTGGTTGCATATATCCCTTCTGGTGTTTGATAAATTTGAAATCCAAGATAGAATGTTAAATCACCCACTGTACTCATCCAAAACTCAAATTTCATAAGATAAGAAACAAAATATATTAAATATTATTGAGATCATCATAATATTATGTCATTGGCATAAATTTATTTTATGAAAATGTTTTTTTCCTTTTATTTATAAAAATTATGTTATTGGAAGTTCCCATAAAAAATTGTTTTCAAGATAAAATGATGTTTATCTATCATATCTAGCTATAGGGTCTTGTTTAAGACCATATAAAGCGTTGGTATGTTATTAAAAATATTCAGGATGTTATGTATCTTCAAAAAAAAGTTGTTTTTCAAAAAAAACATCGTCTTGAACTTACCTTTTATGAAAATCCAATTTCACATCCATTTGATATTTTTTTGAAAATAACGAATGCTAGAAAGGCTAATAGAATCTGAATATATTATAGTCTATTTACTAGAGAATATGTTTCTTTATAATCATTTCACACATGTTGATTATATCCATTAACAATTATCTAATTTTTATTTATAATGATTTTTCAATTTTCAAGAAAATTATTTCTGGAGACCCATTTTAATCCAAATATAGATGATTGATAGGTATTTCAACAAATTTTCAAAAATTATTCCATTATAATTAATTTAGTTCATCGTACATTACTTTAATCTAATATTTACCATCGAAACCCACTTCAAGGCTTATAAGTTGAAATTTTGAATGAAATTCTTGATTCTCTACTTCATTTTTAATGAACATTTTATCCTTACAAGTTGATTTCCATCACCAACGATACAATAAATAGGACGATTCTTATGAAACAAAAAACCTAGGATTTTTAAAACATGTTCATCAAAATAAGATATAAATTCTTCCAGAGGTAATATTTAAAAAAAATTCATGACTATATTTATAATTTTAAGTGTATACTATCAAATGATGATAATCTATTTTTGAAAAATATTTCCAAGTTATATGTTAGTGTTGTTGAAAAAAAGGATATATTTAATCAAATTTAACATAAACTTTCCCCTCAACAATACATGATTTTTTATTACAAACTCTATATTCCTTAGAAGTAGTGGAATAAGAAAAGAAAATACTATCATCGGATTTGAGTGTGAATTTATGTAAATTATACATTGTATTTAAAATGAATACTTTTTCATCCATATACTATTATGTATGATACTTTTTATTTTTGTCTTATGCATAACTCATAAGGCGTTTTATTTAGAAATCATATAATTAAAAATCTATTTATAGTATAATAAGAAATACAAAAATCTTCTGCGTAAAAAATGTGAAATAAAAATATTCCCTCAATATGGTTATTTTTATCACTTGAAAAATATGATTTCTTCTATCAATAAGACTATTTTGTTGAAGAGTTCTAGGTATAGAAAAGTAACATGTACTTCCTTTCTTACAAAAAAAAGTTTCAAAATCTGAATTTTTGATTTCATCACCATGATAACTTCAAAGAGTTATCAATGAATGTTTTTCTATTTTTAAACATTGGATAACAAGTGTTAAAATAAAAATAGGATTCAGATTTCTTTTCTAGAAATTACACCCATGTATATCTAGTGTAGAAATCATCTAAAAAATACTTAACTTCTGCCTCTAATACTTTATGATGGTGTGTAAACAAATACATATATGTGCACCAAATGTAAAGCATATTATGTTTAAACGTCACTAATTTATTTAAAGCCTTACTTATGTTTCATTCTATAATGACAATGGGCACAGACTTTGGAACAATCAAATATATGTTTCATTAGATCATTAACATGAATTTTTAAAAAAAATTATATATGTTTCGAATGTTACAATGTCTTAACCATATATGAAATAACTAATATTGTTCTTCATAACAATATGGAAAGTTATGTCTTGGCTCTTTAGAATTTTTAATTTTAGTGTGTAACCATTCTCATGCTGATGGACAGAAATAATGAATTCATCATATGAATTGTGTGCTTCAAAATTATCATTCATAAAATTAACAAGGTACCATTAATATCATAATTGAATTAAGAATATAATTTTTTTATTAAGACACTTAATAAATAAAACATTTTAAAAAATGTTTTTTTGGAGAAGAATAATATTACATTTACCAATAATCATTCCTTGATCATGGTATCTGAATGAAACTCTTCCACTTTCAATTTCAATAAATTTTTTAAAGAAGTTTTTATTTAATGTCATATGCTGGGAACATACACTATCCATGTACCATATATTCTTATTTTTGGTACTTCTTTTTTTTCCTAAAATTAAAACAATTAGGTTATTGAAATTAAAACCTTTTTGGATCTAAAATTTTAATAAATAAAAATTTTTGGAACCCTATTTTTTTAAAAAATGTGCATTATGGAATCCCTAAGATTTAATTTTAATTATGGAATATTTTTTATTCCAAGGACCTCCACATTTAAACTTAGTTATAAAGGGGCATTTTCAAGAATAAAATAATCCTTACAAAATAATGGTTTTGAAAGAGTATATCTCATTCCTGAACTATTATATTATGCACTATTTTTTTATACATTTCATCAAAACAATTATTTTTAGTGGTAATTTATTTCAAAATTTTATTTATATAAATAATTTACAACATTAGTTTTAAAATTAAATTATTAACCACATTGGTATTGGATCCAAAAGTTATTTTATAGTCCAAATCTTTTTCTCTAAAATTACTAGTTCAAAATCCATTGAATTATTATCCATTGAAAAATTAGCTTCCTCATGGTTTTTAGAAATAATATCAATTTAAAAATACATTTTATCAATATCATTAGAAAGAAATAATAAATAATTTTTTAAAAAAATTATTCAATATGTTTTTTTCATGTATTTTACTAGAATTTTTATTTTGATTTTAAAGTAATTTGGAATATATAGAAATCTATTTATATGAAATTAGAGAATTATCTTTTACTTGGAAATTTTATTAATCAAAATAATTATAACCATTTTCATAGTAATAATTTCAACCTAATGGCATATTAGTCGATGATTTAGAGTGTGTACATTTTTCATGAAACATTGTACTCAATAGGTATTCATGCAAGATGACCAATATTCTTATATCTAGAGTTTCCATGGTCAAAGGATTCATCTAATGAATTTCCACCACCAGTAGTCTTGGTTTCATATTACATTAATACATAAATTTCTTTTATATTGTAGTAGTTCTTCTAATTCATTTTAGAATTTATTTTTTTATGTCTTTCAATTTCATCTTTGGACAATCGGGTCTGATATGTCTATCTTTTATTCATTAATAAAAAGTAAAATTATAATCATTATTATATTTCTTTTCCTTATTACATATATAATATATTTAATGGAAAATAATTATTTCCAAAGATATTGTTTATCAAACGAGAAAGATTGGAAAAATTATTCTTTGAATGTTTTAATTCAATTGAGTCTGGGTGAATTATAAATCTTTTAGTCTTTGAAGAATTAATTATTATCTTAGGAGTTGTGGAAATTTTTTTATTTGTTGTATAAGTAAAAGAAACTCCTCAATTCATTTTTTTGTTTTTTTTCTGTATCTCATATCAATCTATTTTCATGTTGCAATATAGTACCGAAAAACTCATAAAGAGTTTCATTTGTAACCTTTCTTGATTCATCCTAAACGTTTATTTTTTATCAATAATCATTAGGTATGGCGTCTATGATATTATCAATAATGGTTTCATTATCCGAACCTTCTTCTCCCAAAGATTCTAAAATATTCTAAATTTTTATAAATATTTTCTGTACATTACAAACAGGTTCTGCAAAGGGGAATTAAAAATATTGCTAGTTTTCACTTTGAATAGCTCTTCTCGTCTTTACCACATTATCTCTACCAAAATGAGTAATCTCTAATTTCATCCAAAAAGTATTGGTTAAATCACAATTTGAAATTTGGATATATATATATATATATATATCTATTAATTGAACACAATAATGTATTTTTTACCTTGTAATTCCATTGAAATTCGTTCTACTCAGGATTGGTAAATAGTTTTACTTCCCTATCAAGAATCATATATTCACCAGTCTGCATAACAATGGTTTCAACTCCAGTGTTAATTATAAAGGTCACCATTTTTTCTCTACAATATTAATAGTTAATTCATTCAAAAATTGGTGGTATCTTATGATAGATCTTATTATTTGACCGGAAATTTGTTCAGGCCATCTACAATAAAATACAAAATTTCATTTAACACAGTATATATTAGTGTAACAATATTTTATAGACATAAATTTTATAAATGAAATATATGTATATTGAATAATAAATTTATGAAAATATATTAGTAGTTATATATGTAGTGGAAACATACTTGAATAACAATTATTCTATCATAATTTATATCTAGATGGAATAATACAAGAGGGGTGAATTGTAGCTTTATAAACATTTCATTTTTATCCCTGAAGGATTTAGTTCCATAAAATTTATACTATTTCAATTCACAAAACATCTTAATATATTAAATCATTAATTAGATAGGGCCCTATGTTTGGCTATAAATGTATCGTAATTTGATTTATTGCGATAATGTAATCCCAAGTTTAGGATTGAAATTTATCATATTCATAGTTGAAATTATATAACCATTATATACATGTTAAGGATCGTAGTCACTATGGTTATGATGATCAGAATAAAACAGTACAAAATCTCAATCCTAAAGCTTATTGAATCCTATTGAGTATTTTAAAAGATCATAATCACTATGATCATAATTACAATGAATTTGGTCAAAGTATATTACCAAGGTTCCATAATCTGATTGGCTACAACCATAAGAATTTTAAAAAGAAAAATGAACATATAAAAAATAACATTTTATTGCAATACAGTGGAAATTTAAAATAATACAATTCTTTTAAACCACGATAAGTGTGTACAATATCCTGGGATAATGTTATATAGAATTATACATTCAATAAATCTATCTTTCCCAAACTAGGGAAATTACTCGATATAATTATCAATGTTGGTCTCGTTATCCATGCAATCCCTTGATTAAGAAGGCAATAAGAACCTCTATCTTCCTATCCGTGGAATCCCTTGATCTATATATGATAAAAACATATATATTCCTCTTTCTAGAATCTCCCAATTTTAATCACCAATGGTCAACATCACACTATGATAACATAGATATTGAAGATTAAATGTGTGAATAACATGTTGTTCACAACTTGATCACCTCAAGGATTTTTCAGATTTTTTTTGGAAGAGTTCTCATAGAATTTCAGTTCGTCCACATGTCTTGATCTTTTCCTACTGACCTGGTATTTATAGGCATTGTCTCTAACTATCATATTTTCCTCCAATGGTTAGACTTTCTCATGAAAATTCAGAGGTTCTTGGAAACCTAGCACTCCAGAGATCAACTTGTAACTAAAAAAATGACATAATTTTATAATGTATATAAAAATAGTTTACACGACCCCATTTTTTTAAAAGGGTTTCCTTTTGATACAAATCTATTTTCTGGATATGATATTGTTGGACTGAAAAGAATTTATCTATTCCAATAAAATACATTTTTGTACTCTAAATGAGTACAATGATTTTCATTAAGGGAGTGAGTAAAACATAACTTTTCATTATGATACTAAATGTTGTTTATGATGGAAATCGTAATAAGTGAATTCGATGAAAATTATAATTAGTGAGTACGATGTAAACAATATCTAGGGTCATGACTATAATCAAAGGTATGATAGTCATGGGTACTATAATAATCATATGTATATGTAATGTCATAATAAAATAACAAAATAATAATTCATTGGAAGAGAGTGTTTGTGATTTCAAAAACTAAATGAAATAGAAAATTCAACAGAAGTATTTTTACTCAAAACATAAGATTATGATGTATAAAATTATACATTCTATCATTATTAAACTATTTATTGGTAGCCACATGATTTTTAATATTGTTATGTAATCCATGGATATATTCCCTTTTTATAATATTATTATTATGGTAAATTTTATTATTATTTATCTCTAATATATATTTCATAATTAATTTGTTTTATAATACCATCTATAGTTAGATGTCACTTGTTGAGCATCTTATCTCAGCCTTTATTAGGTATTCATTTCCCAGAGATACCCAGAACATATTTATAAATTATTTCATGCTTAAAAAAGTAATGTAACAGTCTTATATGTATCTATTCTCCCATGACAACTAAAAAATTTAATCTTTTTAGATGTGAACTCTTGTATCATTTGACAATGTAGAAAGATAACAACATTTACAATGTTGTTAGGGTTATTGTATTAATTTTCTTATTGTTGGATGTTTATTATAATCCATGGGAACAAGATTTAAGGATATATAGATCATAGATCATAACACAATGATGATCTCTAAGGAAAAGTCTAAGAAAAAACAGCGTGAAAAAAATTTGTGGTAATGTATTCATTTCTATAAATGAAACATATTTCTGGAAAAAGAAATGTGGATGCAGTAGTGGTGAAAATTGATCTAGTGGTATGTATACTAAAAATATCAAGTTGAGTATCAACTTTATCTATACTTAGTGCATGATGAGTGTGCCTAAGGGTGCACACCTCAATAGACACTCTTTATGACATGCATTGGATTATTGATATGTTCTTTAATATTCATTATAAAATATATGAAAATATTATTATCATTTCATGTTATTACCATTGATACTTATTCTTTTTATTTTTAGATTAACTATGAATAATTATTTAATTTAGGTTACATGATACGAAAGATATATAATTTTAAATTAGAATTTAATATTCTGAATATTATGAGTTAATTTTTTATATCTCAGTATATATAAATGGGACATAATAGAAGATATGGGAACTATATAATTACACATAATCGAGGATGGGATTTCAATCCTCGTAGAGATAGTGACGATGAATCCAGATCAGATCGTGTTATAAATATATTTTGGATGTTGACTTTATTATTCCTAATATGTTTTCCCATAGAGAGTAGTGTTTAAATCCCCTACATGTTGAAAAAAATTAGGACCACATTATATGAAATAAAACAGAATCCAATTATTTTACTATTAATCCCTTATTATTTGAGCGAATTATCATGTCCTCGGAGAACATATTTCTCTTTTTGGAATGTAGTGATATAGAGAAATTTATCATGAAAGTTTAATATATGTGTCTGTATGATTATCAATAGTTGTCATTGATCAAGATCATAGAGTATTATAGGAAATATATAGTATATAATAGAAGTATGTCAAGAATATATTCATCAAAAAATAATTTCCTCAGGATTAATGTTCTAATAAGAGTGGAAATTCCTCAATATATAACCAAAGAAAAGAAAAAATATTTCCCAATATGACGATAACCTTACAAGGTTAAAAAAGGACCTTGAAATTTTATTGAGTTGTATTTGACATTTATTCATGTAAACTTATTCAATTTATTGATTAAATTTTTGTGTTGTAACTTGGTTGTGTTTTGGTGAAAATTTGAAAAAAATTGAAGAATGATGGGAAGAGAACTGTTGGCAAACAGTTTTTCCTAACAGTGCACCATGGACAAAAAAAATATGGAAACAAAAATAGACATGATACAGAAGGAAGACATAGGGTTTGTCAAACTATGAACCCTATTTTGTGAAATTTGGCACCCCATGAAGAGGTTTGTGGTTATGGAGAATGATTAATGGAAAATGTGTGCCCCTCTCTATCAAACAATGTACGTGATTTAAATTAATCTTAAATTTTGTTTTAAAATTCCCAAACCCTCATATTGAATTCAAACCAACCACAACTCATACATAAAAAATAATCTTTATTTTGGTGCTTCTAGGATAGATTAAAATCCCTATAGTCCTCCATTATTGGCGAATCAAAAATAGGATTGATGATTGTCACCTCCCTGAGTATGTGTTTTCTTCCCAATTATATATATCCTTCTCGATCTTTATCTCTTTATCCCCTCCTAGAATAAATTATTGATTCATATCCACTGTTGGTTCTATATCTACATCAAGGTTATTTAGATCGTCATTTTTTAATTATTGGATCTAGGTTTTGGATCCCGATTGCATTCTTACTTGTATTCTTGATTGTTCCATTTGAAAATTGGGAAATTGATTACCATGAAATCATCACCATTTCGAGTTAGGTGGAATATTATTCAAATCATAATGTTTTAATTTAAATTTAATGTATGTAATTGTATATTATCTTTTGCAATATTAGAAATTTTTTTCTTCCACTGAATGAATTAAATTGGTTAATTAATTAATTAGAAAATTGTTAAGTTGGAGATATTTAATTGATTGAATAGAGATAATTAATCATTGAATCGAATATAGAGATGTTTAGTTAAATTAATTGACCTAATTAATTATTCAATTAATTACATATATATTTAATTGATTAAATTGATATAATTTATTTTTGAATACATTAAAATGATATTGAATTGTTTGATTGGGATAATAAATTTTTGAATTAATTATGGGGATATTTAATGGATATAATTATGATAATAAATAGTTAAATTAATTATAAGGATACTCGGATTTTTGAATTGGGTTAATTAATTTTTGTATTAATAATATATATAATGGGATTATTGAATTAGAATAAATTAATTTTGGAATTAATTAATATAGATTTTTATTAGTATGAATTGATTGAGATGATTAATTAACTTTTGATTTAATTAATAGGGTAGAGATGATTATTTACTCTTTTGGTTAATTAATTTAATTGAAATTATTAATTTATTTTTGAATTAATTAATATAATTAATGTAAATAATTAATTCGATAATCATTTGAAGGGATTGATTGTTATTAATTTTTTGTCAAATTAATCACACGAATTGTTATGAACAATTAAAAATTGAATTAATTTAATGGATTTAATATGATTAATTAATTTTTAAATTAATAAATGGAATTGACATGATCAATTAATTGGGGAATAAATTGAAGTTATTGAATGTGATTAATTAATTAAAAAAATTAATAAATGTAATTAACATAAAAATTAATTTGGAGAATTAACTGAAGGGATTAACTATGATAAATTAATGGTGGAAGTAATTAATGAAACAAATGTGATTATTTAATTTGTTAACTATTTTAAGTGATGAAATGTGATTAATTAATTTTTGAATTAATAAATGTAAATGATATGCATAATTAGTTATTGAATTAATTAATGAGAATGAAACGATTAATTAATTGTTGGTTTAATTAATGAGAATGATGGG
Organism: Viscum album; assembly: GCA_963277665.1. Lineage (NCBI taxonomy): Eukaryota > Viridiplantae > Streptophyta > Magnoliopsida > Santalales > Viscaceae > Viscum > Viscum album. The sequence continues at coordinate 696,035,424 of OY728161.1, forward strand.
ATTAATTAATTTTTTAATTAATTAAAGATATTGAGAGGATTAATTGTCTTTTTATTTAAATAATGAGATAGATAGGATTAATTAATTGTTTAATTAATTAATAAAATTTTGGTGACAAATTTATTATAGAATTAATTAATGTGATTAATATGTTAATTAATTTTTGAATTAATTAATTAGATAATATAGTTATTCGATTGATTTATTGGACTAATTAATTATTGAATTAATTACTGGATAATCCAGATATTATGTAATTGATAAAATTGGATTAATTTATTGTTTAATTAATTAATGATATATTTGGATTTTTTTAAACGATTAAATAATTTTTGAATAATTAATTGGATATTGTGACTATTTAATTGGATTAATTAATTATTCTATTAATTAATTGAATGGTTGATTTCTCAATTAGTGGAATTAAATTATTTTGTAATTCAATTAATTAATAGATTATAGAGAATTTTGAATTGAATTAATTAATTATTGAATTAATTAATCGATTTTTAAGTTTTTTACATTGTATTAATTAATTAGATGATTAATTAATGAAGCATTGAACGTGATGGAATTGGATTAATTAATTGAAGAATTAATTAATTGGTCAATTGTTGTGATTATGGAATTTATTGTGTTGGATTAATTAATTTATGAATTAATTAATGGATGATTGTGATGGTAAAACATGGTATGATGATTAATTTGGATTAATCATGACTCATGTAGAACTATGATATATTTTAATTGTGATACATGTGATTGTGTGATATTCTTGCATGGGATAATACATGCTACTTTCTAATACAATATAGAGAGAAATTGATATTCATGAGTGGCAAAAGGCATACTATGTCAAAATCACATAGTGATATAAATTGATTTTAGTGTTAGAGACAATTCATATTTCATTATAATCCCATATTGATATATTCATATTAATGTATTTTATAATGTATATTGCATCAAAATACCACATGGCCCTTGTCCCGATAACCTAGACCCAAATTGTAGGCATTAGACCATGGTTTAAATTATCAATGATTCTGAATATAAATAAATTGATCATGAAATACAATTGTATTATAATTAATTATGAATTTAACATGTGACAATGATAATAATTCAGCATGGGTTATAGCTAGTTTTTTTACTCTGGGTTTCCGTAGGAACCTTATGGTTTATGTGGTTAAATAAATAATTAATGAAAATGTGATAATTATTTACTTATGCATTGTACTTATTTATTTATTCAAATTCATACACTTATATTGACATGATATTGTTTTAGACGTCATTAGTGGTTGTATGATAATTTTTACTCACACTCTAATATGGTTTTTTGATCCGTACTCGAATAGACTTCATGTTTGCAGGATAAGAAAAAGGAAAAGGCTATATATTAAATAGCTTATTTTGGTTTGAGTATGGATGAGAGAATTAGACGTGGCTCAGAAACCACTTCATATTCTTCAATTTATTTATATTTGGGCCTGATTTTTGAAACATGACATATACATTTTCATGGAATACAAGTTGTTCAGTTTTGAAATAGATTTTTTTATGTTCATCATGTGATACTGTTATTATTCAGGGTATGGTAATATCATTTGGATATTCTTATCATTTCTACTAGTGTGTTACTTTGATAAAAGTGTTTATAGTATCTGCATTATTGATATTATATGAACACTGCCTGTTAGCAGCCTCTAGTGTACATGGAGAAACAGATGTGGTCATGTAGAGGACCTACTCGGGGAACTAGTGTGTGGCACACAGGCCGGAACATTACAATGTCGTATTAGAGCCCAATTTTCTTTTATTTTATTTTTTCCTTCAAGTTTTTAATGGTAAATAGAAGTGTAATAATAGTCTATAATTGTTCATGAGATCATCAAAGGGATTATGTAATCAATGTTTATAGTATTACCCAAGTACATAGGAATGTAATTGTTATTATTGTGTTTGTTGTTAGAGTTGAATATTATTTCACCCTAGGTGACTCACATATTGTGTGATGTGTTTATTCTTTGACATATTTGGTTTGATCACACTCATAGACCACTATTTCATGATACTTTATTACACTTTCATCATTATAGTAACTCTTTATTATTTTGTGATGTGCTTAATTTGAGGCAGGCAAGGAAAAATGGGGTGTCAATAAGTTGATAAACATAAAATATTTTTCCATGCTTGTGAAATGGAATCGAAAAAGATTCCTAATGTGTAATTAAGAATGTTTTCGAAATGATGCATGATGAGAATAAATGGGTTCTTAAAGGTAATCATGAACAATGTGAATGAGTTTTCTCTTTTAACCATAACTTAGGTGTGGGGTGGTTAAAGTTATTGGTAGTGCCTATGATTTGACTATGTGGTAGTGAAAAGGGGTAATAAATTATTATTATATTGTGTAAAGTCCTCTTTAAAACTATGTTAATGTATTTAAATGATTCCAATTATGTGCATTTGGAATTGTATATTTGAGCCTATATATATGATAATTATTAGATGGACGACACAAGGACATGGTTGGAAGTGATCCTCTAGTAGTGGGACAAGAGACACCAATGGTTACCTATATTATAGGGGAATATATGTAATACGGGAACCTTTATAATTATATAGAAATAGTGGAACCATGGTGTGTGGGAAATTATTATCCCTTGAGTTCTTAATTTTTCCCAATATGTTGTTGGTTGGGATAGGGAGAACACCCAAGTGTGAGAACTCAGTTGTTGGTTGTTAGAGGGACCCTCTGGTTTTAGAAAGGTGTAGTGAGATGTGGGTGGAAAAGGAAGGAAAATACATTTAAAAGGTTTAGGTGAATCTATAACTGGATGTAAATAGATTATAAGGGATTACTGGTGGTGGTCAGTGATGAATTATTAGCATACTTAAAATAGTGACAATCAAGTCGATTACCTTGATTTTGTCCTTGGTACATTGAGAAAGCTATAGATTTATGCCTAGCCTTCTGAAAGTGTTTTGGTTGGATAAGAACCCTCTAATAAATTTCACATATAATGTAGTATATGCGTATATGACTTTTGGGATGAATTATATAAAAATTTTAAAAATGAGGTTCTCATGATGGACCCTAGGTTGATTAATACCATGGGTTACATACTTGGAAGCTATGAATGGGTTGTAGAAGATATTTTTTCATTTTCCTATGAAATGATAAAAGGATAAATACATTATATAAGGAATTAACATGCTATTGAAGCATGTGTTGTGATGTTTTATTTTCACTTAAATGAGGTAAAAATGATGCTCCAAATGTTTGGATTGAGGTGTCAGTTGTAGGTGCTTGGATCAGGGCCATGGGTTGGAAGAGGTGGCATCATATTTCAAATGAGGACCCTATAAGGGGAATGATTAAATTCCTTAGGGAAAGATCAGGGGGGACTAATGGTGGTAGAGTAATGTCATATCAAATCAGTTTTAATGGAAAGGCTATATGCCAATGTTGTATTGTGTTCTTGTTGTATTGGGAATTGTTTTTTGGTAACGTATCAGATATGTTGTGGATGTTGACATTAATAAAAATGAATCCTTTATAAAGCATCTGATCCCTTGGTTATATCACATTGAGAATGTGTTGTGGGGAAGGGATATGTTGATATATCATGTATTCTGGAAACATGGATGGATTTAGGTGGAATCTTGGGGTTGAGAAGAAGATAATACGACATGGTGGCCCGCTCATTTTTACTTGAAATCTTATGGATTCCTGGATGAACATCTTGAGGATGAGTTTTTATAAGGTTGGAATATTATAATATCATAAATATTTTAGTAGATTTATCTATCCTATTTACATGTACAATTATGCTTTGTTTTGAGTGCAATGTTTTGGGTTTAAACTAGAGTGAGTGTAAGATGAAATTTTTAAAAAATTGATGAAAGTTGGGTAGTACACGGTTGGTGTTTGGTTTTCCAAATTCCATTGTCATAGCCTAGGAAACCATGAGAATACAAAACCGTAAATTTGAATAGAAGGGACACATTTTCTATACTAATTCACCCTCTTAGGTGAAACCATGCACAGCTTATAAGTGGCAGACAGTTAAGGCACACAGATAGGGGAAACTGTGGCCCATACACAACAAACTATGTGAAGGATTTAAATTAATATATAGAGTAGTTTTTAAACTTATGAACACCCCATATAAACCCCAAATCACCCCTAACATGGTCATTACCTATTTTTCTCAGAAAGTAAGCCTCCAAAATAGATTACACACCCTCCATACCTCCATTATTGGTGAGATGATGGGTGGATTGATGTCTATAACTCCCATGGTTTGTGTTTTGATCCCAATTAGATCGCTCTCTCCCTATTTCTCTCATGATCCTCTCCCCAAATAAAAAATGAATACTTAAAAACTATTGGTTATAGATCTAGATATTGGTTTATTGGATCTGAATTATTTTAATATTAGATGCATGATTCAGATTTAGACTACATTCTTCCTCACGTTCTTGATCATTCCTTTATAAATAGGTGATATCTATTTGAGAGATTTCATTAATGTTTCGTGGTTGGTTTTATATAATTAAAATCCAAAATTCAGAATGTCAATTTCAAGTATGAAATTTTATAATTTATATATTTTTTTAAAAAATTGAGTTATTCTATTGATATATTTAATTTGGTAAATTAATTAATTCGATAATTGTTATGTTGTTATTATTTAATTTATTGAATTGAGATAATTAGTTTGTAAATTTTTTATAGAGATATTGAATTGATTGAACTGCGATAATTAATTATTTGAATTAATTATAGCTATATTAAATTGATTAAATTGAGATAATTAATTATTGTATTAATTAAATAGATACTGAATTGTTTAATTTATATTTTTATTTTTTGAATTAATTATGGGGATATTGAATAGATTGAATAAAGATAATTAATTGTTTAATTATGTATGGGATTATTTGGATTATATAATTTTTATAATTAATTGTTGAATTATTTATTTTTATATTTGGATTGTTGTGGAAGACTTAATTAATTGATTAAGTAATAAAAAAATATTGTTACGAGTATGAATTGATTGAGATGATTTATTATTTATTGTATTAATTAATAGCGTTGAGATGATTAATTAATTATTGAGTTAATTAATTGAAATGAGTTTTTTGATTGATTTTTTAATTAATTATTAGAATTGACATGAAAAATCAATTGGAGAATTAATTTATGGGGTTGAATGTGATTGATTAATGGTAGAATTAATCAATGAAATTCATGTGAATAATTAATTAGTAAATTAATTAAAGGGGTTAATGGTGATTAATTAATTATGGAATTAATAAACAAAATTGACGTGAATAATTAATTGGGGAATTAATTGAACTAATTGAATGTGAATAATTAATTGTGGAATTAATTAAAAATATTGATATGAACAATTAATTGTTTAATTAGTTGGTGGCATTGAATGTTATTGATTAACTATTGAATTAAATAATTATTTAAATGTGGATGATTAATTAGTAAGCGGATTATAGGGATTGAACATTATTAATTAATTAATGTAATTTTTATTATTAATTAATTTTTTTGATTTATTACTGTGATTAATAGGTTTAATTATTTATTGGGTTAATTAATAAAAATGAAGGAGTTAATTATTTATTGAATTAGTTTATGATATCGACCTTATTAAATTGTTTTTGAATTAATTAATGGGATTGTTTTGATTAATTATTTTTTTTTAAATAATCAGATTGGATGATTAATTAATTGTTTAATTAATTAATGATTTGTTATGATTATCGAATTGATTGAATTTATTAATTAATTGTTGAATAAATTAATGTATAATATTATGATTATGTAATTGAACAAATTGTATTAATTAAATTCTGAATTAATTAATGAGATATTGGGATTATTTATATTGATTAATTAATTTTTTAATTTATCAATGGTATTTTGGGAATTTAAATATGGGTTAATTTATTATTGAGTTAATTAATTGAATAGGTATTTTTTCAATTGATGGAATTGATTTAATTAATTTTTTAATTAATTATTGAATTTTTTACAATCTGGAATCAAATAATTCAAATGTCGAATTAATTAATGGATTGTTATAATTGTGAAATTGGATTAAATAGTTAGTGGGTTTGTTAGTGAAATATTAGAATTTATTGAATTGGATTAATTAATTTTTTAATTAACTAACTGATCAATTATTTTAAATGTGGAATTAATAGAGTTTTATTGATTAAATTATGAATTATCTAGTAGAAGATCATGATTGTAAAATGTGTTATGTTGTTTAATTCTTATTAATCATGATTTATATAACATTATAAAATATGTGAACTGTGATAATTGTGATATTTATGTCTTTGATAATTAATGTTTTGTTAATACCTATAGTGATATAAATTGATATTCGTGTGTCGGACCTGTAATGATGCATAAAAATACCACAGTGACATAAATTGATATTCATGTGTGGGACATGGCTTGTTGGATCAAAATATAATAGTGATAATTGATATTCATGTGTGGGATAAGTTATTCTGTATCAAAATACCTTGAGGTCCCAAGAATTACTATCTAGAATAAATTGTTGGCATTTGACCATGGTTTTAATAATCCATGTTATTGAATTAAAATGAATAAATAATGAAATCCAATGGAATTTTATTGAATTGAAAATTAAACATGTTCCATTGATCAGAGACTGGCATGAGCCAAAAAAGGTATTCACAATTTTGTTGTCCTCAGGAGCCTAGTGATTTATATTATTAAATGAATAAGAAATGATAATGTGATAAATTATTTCATATTCATTTTACTTATTTCATTTATTTCACTGCATACACTATTATTGAATGTATATTGCTTTATACATAGTTGGTGGTGGTCTCCTGATTCATACTCACATCCTACCTAGGAAGCCCAATTGGTACTTGAATAGACTTAATATTTGAAATACAAGAAAGGAAAAATGAAATGTGTTAGGTTTCTGGTTTAGGATGGATAATGTACGAGGGAACGGCATGTGGTTCGATACATGCTTTGTAATTTTCATTATCTTTACTTTTGGGTTTTCATTTTCACACTAGGCATGTAATTCAGAAAGGAAAGTTGACTATTCTGTTTTGATACTGTATTTCTTGTTTTGGACATCATGTGATATTGGAATTGTTCCAACTATGGCTATTTAATTTGGTTATTTTTTTATTTCAATTGGTGTCTTACATTGATAAAAGAGGTTATAGTCTCACCACGATTGATATTAAACGCTAAATGCTATTCGAAAACCTCTATCATTGGGGGAGGCATGCATGAGTACATGTAATAGGCAATATCATGGCATCGGTGTGTGAAACCTAGATCGAGACATTTCAACCACTCATACTGGAGATTATGTATGTATTCTGAGAATTTAAATTGACTTCTTCATTGATGGGATAAATATTATCCTTTGATTGACATTATTCATTTTAAAATTTTCTATATATAATGATATAATATTAAATTCCATAAATATTGGGAAAAAAATAAGCATGTTGTTTTTTTGAAAAAAGAGATAAAAAGAAAATAGAAAATTGGAAGAAGAAAAGCTTGTAATTTCAAACTATTAATAATTTTTTAATGAAAGGCCTTGGACAATTATTAATGGGAATAATATTTTGTTCAATGCATGGAGATAAATTCCATCGATCTTGTGATTTATAGGGTATCAAAAATTCCACGAATGTACAATGACATGAATATAGGGATATGAGGAATTATTTGACTAAATTATCCAAGGGTCAAGGGAAGTTACCTTGAAAAAAATCATAGCTAAAATTAAATGACTATGTAATAACTATAGACGGTGATGATGATCCGAATGATGTGGTTGTGGGTATATTTATCATCACCTAATGTGTAGTTAATTATTTATTTGATTTTGGATATTATCACAATTTTATGTCATCCTTTTTCCCATAAAATTTAATATTTCCCAAACATATTAATAATTAATTTTTCAACCAAGACATCAAGTGAATTTTTTTTTTCTACAAGGATATGTCAATCAACAGCCCTTAAGAATCATAGAAAATCTAAATTTTATAGCATGATCATTATGACCAAAGTTGACATTTATATAATCCATTTAATTGATTGTATTATAAAATATATTAAAAAAATAATTTCAAATAGAATGATATTATGATTCTTCAAAGTAATGTGGAATTCCTAATCTGTATTTCAAGACTATATAATCCAAACCATGTTTGAATCTACCTCTTATACATCTTCATAATGATATTCTTAGAGAAGAATAGTTGAAACAACCTGTGAATGGGAAACACATCCTTACAGTAGAGGATATAACTTTTCTATAGGAATAAATTGATGTGTTGAATAACAAAAAACATAGAAATCATCCTGAGAGTGAAGTTGATTTTTTATATTGATCCCTTACTTATTTATCAGAAAATATTATAGACTCCTTATATAATTAACACAATATAATTTCTGAATATAATGATAAAAATGCACAATTTACATGATAAGGGATTTGTATTAAATATGGTTTCACCATTGTTATATCATATTATTTTTTGTTAAAAAGAAATATGGATCTATGAGGATTTTCATTGACTAATATAAAATAAATTCCATTTCAATGAAGATTAATTATCAGGTGACCTTCTTTTAGGACATGTTCCTTCGAATTTAAGGAGATTAATTTTATAAAAATATTGGACAATATTTTTAGTATCAAAATGTGAAAATAATTAAGAAATATATTCCATTGATGAAATTTAATATTATGTAACCACATTATGGGGTTTTAGTAATCCCATTTGGACTTAATAATGACCATTATGTTATTATAGATATAATGAATAATGGAATCAAGGATTATATTGATAATTTCATTATGGGTTTTACTAATGATATCCTAGTATATTCTAAAATATATATAGTGCATAAGAGTTATATGAGAATCATTCATGAGACATATAAATAGAATGGTTATATAGAAAAATTAAAAAATGAGTATTGTAATTTCTTTATGCTAATTTTATTATCCATATTATCATTTTGTATTGAATATTATTTTATTCCTTAATGGTAATTAATTTTATGAAATAACTAATTATAATTAATATAATTTAGTGATATAGTTTCTTAAGATTATCAGAAAAAAATGATGATTTGTTCAAAAAATTTATCAAAAAGCATACCAGATAACCATGTTGACACATAAAGGGGTAACATTAATATAGTTAGAATAATTTAATTCATGATTTAAATAGATGAAATATATATTGTTAAGTACATCAATATTAACTCTACCATTATGAAGGGATGGTTTTGTGATATATAATGATGCATAAAAGATTGTACATTGATATGTCATTAGGAAGAATGATATATTTATTTTTTATGAATCAATGTATTTAATGATCCATGAATAGAAATATTCAACTAATTTTATTTTGTAGAAAATCATGATCATTACATTGAAGATATATATAAATCTACAGTATGGTGAAATATGTGAAAGATATATTGTTCATATAATTTCTAAATACAAATTATAACTAAAATTTCTTAACATGATTCAAAGGTGATGGTTTAAACGACTTAAGAATTATGATTTCTAAATGAAAAACCGTGCTATGAAAGAAAATATATGAGATGATGCATTCAGTGAGAACGATGTTACAGTTTTTTTGGAAATGACAATTGTAGAAGACTCTATAATCCTAACAGTTGTAAAATATTATATGGAATCATTAATGAATGGGGATATCACATATATTACAAATTATTACTAAACCATACCTATTCAGGAAAATAAAGAGTTACTAGGTTATTGATAAGAATGTTAAAAAGGAACTCAAAGTAGTGAATGTTTATAATTAGATATAATTAGTCAATGAATATGGTATATTGAAATTTGTAAAATAGATATGTGTTCTATTAGTGCCTAAGTTAAAAAAATAATTATTAAGTGAATATCATAGCTCAAATTTCTTGAGGCACCATAGAAGACTCCAAAAGATTCTGGATTTGAAGGAAAATTTTTGGTGGGATAATATAATATGGGAATTTGGGATGTATATAGCATGATTCTTATTTTTTCATTAAGTATGGAATGAGGGAAAAAATATTAATAAATTCATGAGACATCATAATATTCTTGTATAGAAATGGAATTATATTACAATGTAATATTACAATAGATTGATAAATAATCCTATATAGAATGATTCCATATGGATTATTTTCTATCACCTTAACAATTCCATGCATTCCCTCATAATAAGAGATGATATAAATCTTAAGAGAGTCACATGAATATATATTAACCATCTATTCAAGAAAAAGCATGCACATATTTATATTATATTTGATCATGACACATATTTTATAATGAAATTATTGAAGTGTTCTAATTACCGCAACCCACACTCCGAAATCTGGTTCCATAAAAAAGTAATTTACCTACTATGTTTGATATATATATATAACTATTCTATAATTAAATGATATAAATAATTTTTTTTTCATTACATATATTCCCATGTCCTTTTAACGGAAGGTATTTAAATAACTAGTAAAACATGTAAACTAAAAAACAATATGCTTTTCTCAACAAACGAATATTTTTTACAACTATATATGACACAAATTAACCCAAAAATACTCTTAAGGTCCTATTAAAAAATTATCCAAAAAAATCAATCTTGTTAAGAATAAATGTGTAACACATTTGTTCATAACATGGGAAATAGAAATATAAGAAGTTGTGATATCAAACACTTAGTAAATAAAAACACACAACTAAGGTAATAATGTCATTAATAAAATGTATATAGTAATTAAACAACATCAAGACACAATAAATTGAAACATAGAGAATTATATATCCATGAAAATATATAAAAACTTAAATATTAATAATATCAATCTCATACTCATGGATTGAATAATTAATCACATAAAAAACAATCTATCAGGGAAATGGTCCAATACACAATCCTGTTATGTGATGAGGTACACTCAAAACCCTAAATATTTTATCCCATGATACATATATATGTATCAAGGGAATATAAAATTCTAATCACCAACTTTCACATAATTATCTATTCCATTCATTAAAAGAGACAACAAGACAAGTTTTAACGTTACCTAAGGAACCTATTAATAAATTAAAATATGGATTTCTAGGTATCAAAATATTCTAAAATTCATTACGTAAGCATCCTCTGTTAGTAGTAAATAAACCTAAAAAATATCAGCACATTTACATATGTCCTCAAAAAGTATTTTCTGATTACAACACATCTACAAAAAGAAGTTGTATAGTCAAATATACACATAGTTAACTTTTCAATAATATTTTATATTAAAACAAATATATATATAAGTATGGTACATTTCCTCATGTAAATAAATTTATTGTCTCTCTAGGTTAATATCCTCAATTATGACTTTATAAAATGGAAAATTTAATATATATGTAAATTAGTGTACCGTTAATTTAATTTAATAATAACATGATAACAATATACTTATAGAGAGAAATTGGATGGATTGAAAATAATATATCGCTAATGAATCAATGGAATCATAAGAGGGTGTTTAAATAAATGTAAAATACCCTTGTAAAAAGAACACATTTAATGGTATCAGAAAGAAGTCATCTCGAATTGAATTGTTTGATATTCTGAGTTAAATTCCAAAAAAATAATATATATTTATATATATATATATATTAAAGGACATATCATGAATCCTCAACCCCATTAAGGTAAATCCTTTTAAAATAAAAAGGTAAATAAAATTAATAACATAAAATATATGTTAGAAAACATGTTTAAAAACGACAAATAATAATAATTTTCATGTTACATTGAAATATAAATTTTAAAAAGGTGACATAAAATTATTGCTAAAACTTCATTTTAAAAATTAATATTAAATAATGAAGCCTTGTAAATAAATATGATTTATATTTGGGAAATGGGGATTGTATGAACAAAAAATTTAAATTAAATGGAATAAAATGCTCTTTATTATTTTCAAAATCTGTTTGTTTAAAGATTGCATTTTTAAATGTAAAAAATCATTAATTTTTATAAATAATCCTTTTCCAAAAGTCATTTATAAAATAAAATATATTAAATAATTATGGTGGTAGAACACATGAATATAAATGAAATGTTAAACATGAATATTTATAACATAAGAAAAAATTATTTTAGTTATGAATACCCCTTACAATCATCATAACCCTTGGAGATTGAAATAATGGAGCATGCATTTATTTAGTAAAAATATAAAAATTTAGAAAATAAAATATAAAACAGAAAATTTGAATAAGTTTCTAAACTTATATGATATATTTTTAAGTGAATTATTATAACTAAATGAATGAAAATTGAGTTACCACAAACCAGTGTGAAAAGGAAAACACATAAGTCAAAATAATATAGAAGTTAAAAAAATATTCACTATGTTTTAACTTATGAATTACATAGAAATAATGTATATCTCATTCATGGGATAATAAATCTATCTAACATTATATAATGATAACATGGTTCATAAAATTTAATATTTCTCAAAAATAATAATTAAAATGAAGATAACCTTGTTGTTTGAGTAAAAGTTTAAAAAAACTCCAAAAATGATTAGTCATTTAAATGAACAGAGCTTAAAATTAATAAAATATAATTAATGATATGATATCAAAAATTGGTGATATATTCATCACATTAATTAAATTAGGTTATTAATACAAAAAATGTCGCAGAGATAGAATTTGAGACAAAGAATCCTTAACATGGTCCTAATATATTCTATAATTACACCAAACATCCTGAATTATTAAATAAATATCAATAAATACATAACCAATAACCATTTAAAAAATTATAAAAATTTATACTACTTATTTATTGTCATTCTATACATAATACTATTTTTTGTTGAAACCAATTTTCAATAATGGATATAAGTAATATTTAAAAAATTGAACAAGTTTTGTGAAAACTGTATTTGTATTCATTATTAATATAATGTTAATCATTCCAATATAATATAATTTAATAGAATATACATTAAATTAAATTTAAAATGGAAAAAATTCATTCCATGGTAGTTTTTATTACAAACCATGTTGCAGAAATTGATTCTGATAATCTTTTGATGATTCTTAATGATGAAATGGTGTTTCATTAATTGATGAGTTAAATAATAGTATAACCAAAAAAGAAAAAATAATTATATTCATATTTATAAAATACATTATCTATCAACAATTTATCATAATCACTAATGATATAAATTCATTTTACAGTTCTAGTAAGTGTTTAAAATTACCCAGAAATGAACCTACCATGATCTGTGGATGATTATTATGTGGTTTAGTTTTAATGTAATTATAATATGAAATAATAGATCTTATATTTTTCATATTAGTGATATATATTATACTTTTAATGAATTATAAATAGGATATAATTTATATGAAACCATTATATATAAGTAAGAGATAATATTACCCTTAGTTATCTTGATTTAAATTATTGTACAAACCATAATTGTTTATTGATCATATAATTAATAGGTTATGAAATTTAAAATAAAAAAACATAATGACATAATAATCATTATTATTTTCATTTCACACCATCCAAATAAAAATTTATGTATAACTTTTATGGAAGGAAAAATAAAATCAATCATTCCATAGAGGTGGTAGTCCAAATGTATGCTTCAATAATGAATTCATTTTCGATATAACTAAGAAAATTAGTAATATGTGATAAAATTTAACTAATTTTTTTCCACATTCTAAAAAACTATATATTAAATTAAATATTAGGTCTACCCTTCAATGGTTGTGAATGAACATTAAACACATTCTGTGGTGGGTTTTTCGGCTGTTATAACACAGAAAAGACAATTTTTTTTCATTAGAGAAAAGAGGGGAAATAAAATTAAGTATTATTATAATTTATAAAAAAAATTATCTATTTAAAGAATAATGATTTAACTATTTAGGTTTTTCAAATTTTAATTGGGAATGATAAATAAAATGAATTAAATGTGGTGAAGTGGAATACTAACATTGATCACTTTGAAATTTCATTGGAAAATTCGTTGAAATTGAATGACAATGGTAAAAAACATCTAAAAAGAATCCCAATATAGTAAATAATTATTATAACATAAGGAAAAAGGGTAGATTTTAATGAGGAAACTAAATTTTTTTCATTATCCTAAAGGGATGGTATAGGTTCTTTTATAAGTGGTGGGAATGTCCATTGGTAATTATTTCATATTAATGTAATGGAGTGAATGGTCGACATTTAAAATGAATCAACAATTGAGAAATAATTTACATAGGATGAGATATGTCCAATACTAATATCACCCACTCAATTATTGATATCTTTTTACCAGGTTTTAATCCCTTCTCACCATAAATTATTGAATTTACCATTGACGCTTTTATTATGGTAACTAGTTTTTTCTTAAGGTAATTTTATCTGTATTTATAAAAATAATGTTCGCTTTATTAGATATTTTGGAACCAATTTTTTTAAATTTTAAATAAATTTTTAATAAAATTTACAAATTTTATTAAAATCAATTTTAAAATAAATTTGTATGCATTATTAAATATAATATTTGACAACATATTATTTATGCTGTTAAATTTAAAATAAGGTATTCTATTTTAAAACCAATATTTTTTAAATATATATATTACTTAATAAAAAATATTGCATCTTATAAAAATGTTTTATTAATTTAAAATTCATAATCATTTTATAAAAATTTCATATAATCAATTTTATTGTAAAAATATAATTTTTTTTCAACATTCAACTAAAAATATTAGTTTTTTAAAACATATAAGTACATGTATTGTTGTTATAGTATTTTGATAAATAATGAAATTAAATAAATTATTTAAAATTATTTTTTAAAAGTTTGAAATTATAATTTTAAATTTAATGATGATAAATAGTTAAAAGTAATTTTATTTGAAATAGACTTCTTAGAATATTAACCATAGTTATTCATATTTACTCTATTTACTAATAATTATGAACCAATTATTCATATAGTATATATTTTATTTTCCTTAACAACTGGTTTCATGAAATAGAATACATATAACATAATATATCAATATTTATAAAAATCTATTTTTATGTATAAAATTACAGTTTAATTTACATTAGCTATACCAATTGGATTTAATTATATTAAAAGATATATTCATTTTTTATATAAAAGTATTCATATAATAGTATATTTTATTCGGTTCCACTAATTTAAAATCATGGTATTAATGATATAAATATATCATGATTCTATTTTATATTGGTGTTGTGTTTGTAATATTTTATCAAACCAATTTCCATATTTTATGTTAGTCATATATTAAAGTTTTGAGGTGTCACATTCTCCACATTTATAATATTGCAACCTAAAAAATTGAATCATACAATTAATGAAATTTTTATGGAGAACAAATTATTAACTATATATAGCTAGATGATTATTTTCTTATTTATGATGAGGAAGGATATTTATCAATATAAAAATTATAATTTATTTATAAATGGAGATAACCCACTTCTAATTTCACATAGAATTCTAGTAAGAGGTGATGATCTAGACCCATAAAGAATAATGTAATATCCTGAGATTTTTAACAATATATATTTTTAATTTAATATAAAAATTTTAGAGATATTTTTTATACGCAACACCATGATTAGATTTTGTTTTACAGAATAATGAGATTCATCAACAACATTCCCAATACGCGACATTGTGATTCATCGAACCATGAAATAATTTTATTATTACCAAACCATTATGTAGTTGGTTATCAATAGTATTAGCTACATTATTAAATGAATATATAAATTTCAAAGTCAATATAAATTTATTTATAAATTATAATTTAAAAATCAAATAATTTTTTGTAAATTATAAATACTATTCCAAACTGCTATTATAAAAAAATAATTTTAATTTCTTTCTATGAATAATTCTAATAATTTATTTTTATAAATTTTAAAAAATATATTTTATGAAATTAAATTCATTTTTAAGTCATCATATCAAATTTAACTAAGGTTGAAAATTTTGTATTTGTTTTTGGATGTATTTAATTATTTGTAAAAATAACTATTTTTTGTAAAACTATAATTTATTTTTAACCCATTAATTAATCTAAAATCCCAATTAATTTTTAAATTAATATATTTATTATTTATTAATATTTTAATAAATTAATTATTTTTGAAGAAAATTTATATTGTTTTTTAGTATAAGTTTATTTTTATTTTTAATAGGGGTGTTTCCTTAAAACTGTTTTAATGTGCATAAATTCACAATGTTTTAATTAATTAAAACAATACATGATGAGAATTATTTTAAAATAAATAAATATATAATATTAAATTTAATTTTAATTGACATTCACACAATTTTGATTTTTCACATAGATTTAATATAAAATTATCTTTTGTTTGACAAAAATATCAATTATCAAAATCCATTTTTTCATCACGTCTGTGGGTTCTATTTTAAATATATGTTTTTATATTTTTAGAAATTGATTTTATGAAATAAATATTTTTTACATCATTATGTCTAAATTATATTAGTGTCAATATTTTTTATTTTTAAGAAAATATTAATTTTTTGATGAATAATTTAAAATACTAAATTTAAATTAAAAAATACATTTTCATTTAATTATTTATAAAGATAATTTATATCTTAAATTTTTTTAAAAAAAATATTAGATAAATTATACATCAATTAATATAATTATGGTCATTTTAATAATTTTCTTATTTTAATTGAATGTAAAAACGTAATAGTAATTTGAATATTTCTCTTTGAAAACTCATTTTTCATCGCATATATGATAATAAATTTAAATTAAAGCATTCTATTTAATTTTAATGAATTTTAATAAATATATTAAATATATATAATTATGATAATTTATATTATAAAATAAGTTGAATTTTTTTTTTCAAAAAAATTAATACTGAAA
Organism: Viscum album; assembly: GCA_963277665.1. Lineage (NCBI taxonomy): Eukaryota > Viridiplantae > Streptophyta > Magnoliopsida > Santalales > Viscaceae > Viscum > Viscum album. The sequence continues at coordinate 696,052,514 of OY728161.1, forward strand.
ATATTAAAAATTAATTATCATGGTTATGTATCAATTAGATTAAACGAGAATTAAACGGAAAAGATTCAAGTTCAAATGACTTAAAAAATATCGAAAAAATCATTATATATATTTAGAACACATCATGTATAATTATTATGAATACAACATTATGGATCTTTGGGACTTGATAAAAATATATTATATCTTTTTCATTACAAAAAATTACAAGTGTACTACTCAACTCAATTATAAAAGGCCACCACCACATGCCATCTTCGTCACACCTTCATAATATTTGGGTTATAACAATACATAATAAAATAACTCACAAAAATTCCATATTATAATCCTAGAATCCCTATTTTTGGAATAATTCCAACTAAGGAAGGCTTTTAGAGAAAACATAAGGAGGTTACAAGAAGAAGAGGTAATGTTATTAAACAGGTGTTTTATATTATTTCTTCATCCACCTACATAAATTAATATTAAAAACCATTCATATAATAAAACCTGAAAATTCAATATAATTATATGTTTTTTGGGTAATATAATTACCTATATCCATTTCCTCTTATTTTATTTCTTTATTTTTTAGTCGCTCAAAGAAGATAATGTCATTCATGTTTATGTGGACTATTTCCTTGACAAATCGATGCTAATCTTTTTTCATCACCACACCACATAAATGATATTTAAGAATAAATAATATTTTATTTATGATACAATTCAAATTATGTAAATATAAAATGTTACTTACCTTCTTTCTATACTGAGTGTTGATGAAGTAAATGTAGCTCCTGCTTACATATGGCTAAAGATATCTACGATCGTAACATACTTCATTTCTCAAAACCATAATTATTGATTGTTATTATGAATATAATTGATTTACAAATATTTTTATTAAATAATAATTATTATTCTGTATATAATACAACTATGGTAAAATTAATATGACCAATTGAAAATCAAATCATATACGAAACAAAATGTGGTTCTTTCCCAAAACCTGACATTAACATTAAATTTTATATTTATGTTAAATAAAAGGACACATGTTAATAATATATGAAATCAAATATATAATTATGGTTATATAATAGTTTTATAATAATCAATGTTCAAATATATAAGATTTTTTAATATGTATTATGGAGTTCAAGAATTAAGGTGAGGGATTTTCGTCTCATTTTTTACTTCTGTGAGACACGTGCCATATTCCCCAAATATTTATTGTATGTGGTGTTTATACTGAACATGAATTTATATTATTATTATTATACATAAAATTGTGTATATTTACATATCCAATTGAGGATATCTATTTTAAGGGGTTTACATTTCATAAGTTAACCAATCTATAATATATTTTTGTCTCAAATCTCTATCTTTGATACATTTGATTATGTTATGCACCTATTTTTTTCAATATGTATATTTATCCAATTTGACATGTAATATCATGAATTTATTTATCCTCTTGGTATTTTACATTCCACTAAAGGGTATTTATTCATGGGTCTTACATTTCAATATAACCAAGGTTATACATATATTATCTTCCAATCTCATCCTTAATCGATATTTTTTATGATAATGTTTTGGAGGATAAAATCTTATGATCCACCAGTCAATAAAAAAATGAATATTCCTATCCTTGGATTATTTCATAATAATACATGGCTTCCATTCATTTTTCTACTCTCATTATTCCCAAGAGTTCAAGAATAATTTTTTCAATAAAATTTGATTGTATTCGTTTCATTGGTTAAAAAAACATTATCATTTGAACAATTTTTCAAAAATATATATTTTAATATGTTTTTAACATTTTAAAAATTATTTATTAATGAAATTTTTACCCAATATTGGATTTTTGAAAAATATTTTGAATATAATCTCCAAGACCTTTTCAAAATTATTCTAATTGGTATTTTATAGAAAATATGAATAGAAAATTTTATTAATTTACACGGTATAAATGGAATTTATCACCATCATAAACATTTTTTATTTCAATAATAATTTTTTTAATTTTATTTTAAAATAATATATTTCTAAAATACATTTTAATGATAATTGGTGTTTTATAGAGAGAAAATTTTATTTTCCTCAAGAAATGTAATGGTTTTTAAAGATTCAATTACAAGATATCAAGGGAATTTTAAAATTAAGGTATTTTGAAAACGAATTAAGTCAAAAAATTATTTTTAAATTTAAATTGATATTTTCTCCCATAAAATTTTTAAATTATTTTAAATCCGCACTTATAATTTATTCATATTTATTTTTATATAAAAAATTTATAAAAAAAATTTAATTTTAAAATGTGATTTTCAATGTAATCTTGCCTTAAACAAGAAACATTCCAAGTGATTTAACTATCAAAATAAGTTTCTATATATTAGAAAATATTTTGAGGTAACATATTATTTATTATGGATATTAACCAAGGATATCAATATTAATCATTATATTATGGGGTTATGATGATAGAATGTTTATAAAACCCATTTCCATTCCATGAGTTATAATATGATAAAATTATTAGGAAACCCTCTTTTTTAACCTAATAAATGATATGATAAAGTGATGGAATTCTAATGAATCACATCTATTTTTTGTAGTTTATAATACAGGTAAATATTTGTGTAACCAATTTCCTTTAATGGTTCATGATTGGATTGATGTTTTTGTGATATTAAGATACACACATGTAAGATTGTTATCATATGATTGTTGGTACCTATATCTCACTCCAATGCATTACGTAAATTTTATATATCTTATGATATTGATATGACTATAATGAAGAGTAGACCCATCTTGGAAAGGGACTTTGTCAGCTATGATTGAATTAGGAGACAATCTTGACTAATGTTATAGTATGGGGAGTGAACCCATTCGACTATGATATCCTTGGAAGTGACTCATGTTTATTATAGAAATGATTTTATATTCTAACGTATAAACAACAATTTTATGTCATATGCCAATGTTTCTCTCTCATGGATCATGTTATTTTATTTCCATATGATTTATGTATTTTTTTCTACCAATCATTATTCCATTACTCAAGATTATAATATTAGAAATACATGGTATTATTTTCATATGTTATGCTCATGTTCTCGTACACTTATATTCATGTTATACATTAATATGTACTGTTTTTTATCAAAAAAAGTATTCTGTGCTCTCCCTTTCTAATATTTCATTTCCCAAGGATATGAATATGGATTTAATTAGGGTATAATTGTGACGAGTACTAATGGAGAATATATTTATGGGAGATGTTAATGATTTTTCACTAAATTAAAATACTGTGAACCTAGTCTCCAAAGACACAAAATTATCACAGTCCTCAAGAAAGTGTTTGTGTAATTTGTTGAATATTCTACTAAAAATATGTACTACCCATGTATATAAATCCTTTTTATCTATAGTTTTTAGTAGATAAAAGTTTTATTTCGAGTTGGAAACTACGATGAGAAAAATTTAGTGACATCTATAGATATTTATAATAATATTGATTGAGATTTCTCTAAGAATAAGTGTTTGTATTATTTAAAGTATAATAAAATATCCTAGAATTTTGGAAAAATATATACTGATTGGATTTCAAGAAATAACATCCATGTATGGATCCTAAATTTGTATGTGAATCTTGAAAATATATACATAGGGATAAAAAATTTGGAAGTAGTGAATTGATATGGACCCAATAATCACTTGATGCTTGAAAATGGGTCTTATTGTACATGTGGTGTGACACATCTGGGAGATTTTCTTTGAAAATTCATAAAATCATTACAAAACATCATGAATGATTAAAATATAGTTTCAATATGAATGGCCAATGATTGACCTATAGTGCCATTGATTAAAAATAAGGTGTAATGATATAGAAAGGTTAGAGGTTATTGTCATGGTTATATTTTCCTATTGTGATTATTGTTACTCAGACTATTATTTTTTGTTTTTGTGAATGGAAATAACATGATGAAATTAGGTTAGGATTGAATATGACAAAAAAATATCTAATTAATACCCTAGTGGACTTATCACTAGATTAATTTATTTATTTTATTTCTAATTATTTATCATTATATATGATTAATAAATTTCCCCTAACCAACTCTTGGACTCACCATATTTGAAAAGTGTAGAGTTTTTTGACTATTTCGAAGGATGATACAGTATAGTAAAGAAGATTTAATTTCATATATATAGAAAATGTTAAAATAATAACAATAGTGAATGTCTCAAAGGAATGAAATTATATTGTTATCGTGGAAGAGAATGACACAAATAATGTAATTATAGAGGGAAATAAGATTTTTAGTGGATGTAATAGATGGGAATAATTTTATCTCTAAGATATTATTGACGGTTGAATGTTAAAAATATATAATTTATGGGTATTATGAAAATAATTGTCGAAATAAGAAATCTCGTGAAGACAATAAATAAAGTTGTGTATGTAATGGTATTTTTATTTGATGACAAAGAGAATAAAAATTTAATATGAAAGGAAAGAATAATTGAGAAATAAGTTAGTGAATAATAGTTCATGGTTTTAAAATTAAGTGGGATGATTTATGAATTTATGATTTATAATTAAAGAATCATGTTACAAGAATTATGAAATATTTAAGGATTTTTAGTATATTTTTCCATCAAGGATTTAAAAATTTACTAAATGGGGTTGATGACCTTAAAATATGATTTTATGGTAATGTGTTTTTTGTTTAGTAAATTTAATAATTAATATAATCATAATTTTGTGAAATGGTGCTTAGTTTTGATATAGATATTTTTTATATGAGTAATCAAAATTCAATTGTATTTATGACATTAGAACTGATTAATAATTTGGGGGAAAATGGGGTTTTGTTATCATTGATTTATTTTACTTCACTATTTCATTTATGAAATATATTAAATAATATTTAGTATTTTTCATGAAATACAGATGCATGTAACTTTGTAATAATATTTTATGGTAATTAACTTATTACTATAATTCTAGAGAATACATGATGACGTAATTCACATGTTTTATATGTTACAATTGAGATCTAATTTATGTTGTATGAAGGATTTATGATATGTTGATTTTTTTAAATTTAGTTATATTTTATTATAAGTTTATATTTCATTATTTTCCATGGATCATAAGTATAACCATTAATGAATTGGTTTGAGTTAAAAATTTTATGATTATATAGATAATAATGTATAAAATCACTATATGATGTTTTATGAATATTGGTTGACATGTTCTAAGCATATTATTATGATGTTAAAAAATGATGTAAATAATTTCTTATCATTATATTTATGGATATTAGTATATATTAGTGATTTAGGAAGAAACATAACTATATATCTTGAAGTAAATGATGTTGTGAAAATTGATCAACAAAAGTCCAGTGGATAATATTGTGATTATGAAATTAAATAACATCATAAAAGATTATTTAATATTTAAAATTATTCAAATTTGGGAAATATAAGATGATATAAAATATATTTACCATTATCACTATTTTTATGAAATCGATGACCTTTTTCAGGAAAATTTTTTTTTCTGATTTTTTAGTCACTAGCTTTTTCAGATCACACAATTTCTTATAATAAATGACCTCTATAAATAAATACATAGTGATTATTTAATTCAATTTCCAAATATTCACTTCCCACTCATGTTCTCATATGTGTAAAAATAGTTTTGAGAAACAATAGTTAATATTTATGTTTACAACATTCTCTTTTTATGAAAATCATCATTATTCATTTGTATGTTGGTTTTTATAATCGAATTTGGAAATGTAAAACCAATGATGGAGGAAATAAATTTAGGTGGTAAAATTCATTTTAAATGGTTATAATGTAACATCCTAAGATTTTATAAAATATATTTGAGAATTAAATAAATTTTTATAGAATTATTTTATTATATGAATCAACATATTTATCTTTTATTACACACAACATTGAGTTTCTCTCATAGAGTGCATGACCCATGACATTATGCCTTAGTGGACCACAGAATAATAATATTATAAATGGTATTATATTTAAGAGGATAAGGATAGTTTAAAATAATTAATAAAATGTAAATATATATTTCCTACTCAATTTAAATTTATATATTAATTCATAGTATATAGTAAATTCATTGTCTGTAATGTAATTATAATGTTCAGAGAAATGTTTTCATCATATTTTTTTTAGGAAAAAAAATAATAAAATTAATTTATAGATACTTCAAAAATTTTATTTGATAAAATTATATTCATTTTTTAAATCATCAAATATAAATTAAATTATGGAAAAATCTTTGGGTTTTTCACAAAATATTGATTTTTCAGTGTGAAATACTGATTTTTTAAAAAATATCATTTCCTTTTACTAAATATGTTAATTTACATTCACAATTGAGTTTTAATGTATCATTTTTATTATATATAAATATTCAATCCACTTAATTCATTTTAAATCATAATTATATTGGATTTTTGAGTATGTTTGTTTGTTTTTTAAAAATGGATTTTTCCTTAAAACTATTTAAAAGTGCATAATGTTTCTTAATTGTAATTTACAAAAATAATACCATATTATTGTTATATTATACTAAATTTATATATAATGTATCAATAAATATTAATTTTTATACATAAAATTTTTATTATTTGACATATATTTAATATAAAATATTCTTGTGCTAGAAAAAGATAAACTTCTAAAAAACGAGCATTTTCACCACATCTGCAATTGTTGTTTTAAATTAAATTATTGATAATTTAATTAATTTTTTAAAAAATCATAATATAATTTTCAAATCAAAATTTAGTAGTTATATTATGGTTAATTTTATATAATTTTTTGGAAGTATTAATGTCTTGATGAATATTAAAAATAATGAAATATAATTAAAAACTTCCCTTTCATTTAAATTATATATAAGTTAAATTATATTTTAAATAATTTTTAATGTAAAATTTGTTCAATAATATATTTATTAATCTAATTAATGTAATTTTAATCAATTTCATATTGAAATTTGATGTTAAAACACTATAAATATTTGTACATTTTCTTTTTGAAAACTCTCTTTCTTGTTTCTTTTGTGTGGTTAATTTTAAATTAAATTTGTCCACTTCCATAAAATGAATTTGAAAAATTGGATTAAATATTTTTAATATGATTAATTGATATTATATAATAATTAAATTTTAATTTATGTCACAACATATTAGTGAAAATAGTAAATATTAATTACTGCATTTAAGGTAAAAATGTGTTTATCTAAGGGTTAAACTAAAAATACAAGGATTATATATACCTAAAAACATGTCTAAAATATATTTTATGTAAAGATTTATGTAATATGCTTTATAAATCTATACATCACTATAATTTTGATATTTTTTAATTGAAATAAATCATGGGTTCTCCTTCTTCATTTAAACAAATTACAATTGTTCCACTTGCCTCACTTATAAATTGTCAACCCCCTCTCTTCTTTTCATCAATCCATAAAACCTATATATATAGGAAATTATATGACAAAATAACTTCCTAAAATCACTAATATCGTTATAGAAGACATAAATTTTGGATTAAATCCTACCTATTATGGATTTGGAGAAAAAAATACTAAGGTGGTTACCCGATGAGGAGGTAATGTTCTTCAATTAGTGTTTTTATTTTATTTCATTATCTTACTCTATAATATATTTTTGAAAACAAGATGATCTAAAAAAATTATTATTTGAATCATATTTTTATATTTCTATGTCAATTAAATTACCTAAATCCATATCCACTTCTATCAAATGGTTATTGAAATCATCATCCATGTGAATAGTGGACTACAACCTCGTGAACTGATGTCATTAATTTTTCCATTACCACCTCTAATGGATTTTTGTGATTTTTGATATAAAGTATGTCTATGTTATTTATAAATTAACTATACCTCTATATTAATTATATCATATCTATATTTTTTACATTTCATTCCATAGGGGATACGATAACATCGTTTATGTGTACAACGAATTACCAACTCACGAAGTGACTTGATTTGTTTTTAGTAATGCATTGAATAGAAGATAATAATGAAAAATAAATGTAATTTACCTGATATAATTATGATATTCTGGAAATATTTATCCTTATTAAAATATAATATATCATTTAGTCATAAATTTTATCCCACTAAATTATGATAATGTCGTTCATATATGTGTGATGTACCTCCTTCATGATGCGATGTAACTATTTTTTCATCACCACACCATATAAATGATATGTATAATTAAATAATATTGTATTTATTATATTATGATTAATATTTAATGATAATATTTTCCTACTTACTTTTGGTAATGACCGTTGAAAAATAGATTTTACTCATGCGTACGTATAACCCATCCTTTCTAGTATCATAATATATGTAATATCACAAATACATATATCAAGATTAGTAATAATCTAATAATAAATGTATAAATATTATAATTATTTTGTGATTATTATTCTAGAGATAATTGAACTATTAAGAAAGTAATAGTGATTAGAATAACAAATCAAAACATGTTCATAAAACAAAGCGGTTATTACCTAAAACATGAAAATTACGAAAAATTAATAATAAATGGCTAAAAAAATGAGATACATAAATAATATATTTAATTATCTATATAATTATTTCTATATAATATATTTATAATAAAATTACATTTATTATACATGATATTTGAACATGTATAATGAAATTCGAAACTCAAGGTAAGGTATTTTGGTATAACTTAGTAATTCATTAAAAAAAGTTATTATAAAAAAGGGATTAATATGTGTTGTATATATAATATCCATGAATTTATTTTATTTTTATTATACTTAAAATTATTTATATTTACATATCAAAATAATAAACTCGCTTCAATTTGGATTAATGTTCAAAAGTTACCTAGTTGATAAGGTATTCTTACTTAATTTTCCTTCTTTAAGACATATGGTTATGTTATGAGCCTATATTATTGAATATGATTCAAATTAAGACCCTTTGAAAAGTAATATAATGAATTTAATTATCCTCAAGGTATTTTATGTTTCATTTAATGATATTAATTATTGTGGCTTACTTTTTAATGTTACCAAAGTGGTGAAGATATTATGTTACAATCAAAACATTTTTCTAGATTGTTTATGATTAAGTATCCAATGACATAATATTATCATCCATCTCTCATGAAACTCAACAATTTTCATGGTCTCTATTCATTTTATGAGAATAAATTTTCCCTTTTTTTTCCCTCTATTTACACAAGAGTTCAAAAAAATATTTTTAACATAATGAATCCCTATTACTCTCTTAGGTTGAAACCACTATATCATCCAGAACATTATTTTCTGAAAATATTTTAAAAAATATTATTTTTAATTTGATATTTTCTTATTAATGGCCTTTTAATCTGAGTTTTTCTTTTTTTAACATTAATTTAATTTAATCTTTATGTTTTTCCAAAAAAAACATTTTGGATTTTGGTGAAAATGTGAAAGTAAGCCTTATTTTAATGTTTACCAAATAAAAAAAATTCAATTATCATGAAAAATATATTTTTAATATTCCTTTATAAGTTTTAATGGCAATTAGAATTAATAATAGTTTTAATTGTTATTTAAAGCATCCTTTATATAATTTCTAGGTAATTTACCAAGTATATTAGTTTGAAAATGTTTTATGTTATAAGTAGTTTTTCTATGTGAAAAGGATATTTTCGTTATTAAATTTTTTAAATTATTTTCAATGTGATGTTTATTAATTTTTCAAATTTATTATCAAGGAAAATAATTTACAAAATATATTTAAAATAATTTTTTTTTTCAAATAAATGATATCTTTATCTGTAAATGTTCCTTCTGATTTATGTTTCAAAACTATTCTCTATCTATAATTTAATCCCTTGGTATAACTTATATTTTTTTGGGTATATAAACAATTAAGAAAATGTTTATTATTTTTATCAATATTTTATGATGAAAAGATGTTTATAAAACATATTTCTATTCCAAAGGATATAAAATGATAATGTTATTATAATACCTACCTTTTTTTATATAGGTTAAGATATGATGAGATGATGAAATTATTATAAATCATATCACTTTTTGTATGTTATTATTTGATGACATGTGTATAAAACCTATTTAATTTCTTTGGTTAGTATATGATTAATTTTTGGATATCTTGTGGCATGCATAAGTATGATTTCCATTATGTGATGATAGAACTTATGTGTACCTCCAATTCATTAGGACAATATTTATATCTCATGAGATATATACAATTTTAATGGGTATTTAGAATAGATTAGAAGAATTTTTTTTGAAATGATGATCTTAGGATTGTACCTTGACTACGACAAGGATTTGGGGAGTGAAACAATTCCACTATGTTGGAAATGTTAGTGATCCGTGACTACAACTCGAATTTTTTCCTATGATTGTGTTTACGACAGAATTACATTTAAAATTCTTTTTTTTCTCAATGATCTTACTGATTGATTAACTTATTATCTTTTGATATAAACTCGAAAATTTTAATCCACCACTCTGTATTTTGTTCTTTGATTTGACAGATTTTATTTTCATGTGTTATTATCATGTTTTGATACCCACATATTCATTCTATTGTTATGTGTCTCCCTTATATACCCTTACTAATCATTTGAGATCACTCATTATTGTATTCCATTTCCCAAAGTTCTGAATAATTCTTTTTGGAAGGGTATGTATGTGAATAATACTATAGGAGAATATAATTATGGGATAATTGAAAGATCTTTCACCACATTAGAATATTGTGTAACTAGTATCAAAATACACTAAATGTTTCCAGTTTTCAAGACTGTGTTTATTTAATGTATTGAATATTCATTTAAAAATAATAAATATTCATTTAAATATATTTCATATCCATTTATTAAAATCCTACTTGAAAATAAATAACCTCCAAGGAAACAAAAACACTATTAATTTTATAATTATACCACTAGGATTTTATATTTACTACTAAATATCCATTAGTTGGTAGAAAATGAAACATCCCATTACTATTTTATTAGGGACTCCAATAAAATCATTGTGGTTTTCCAATCGATTTAGTTTTAAGGATACCTATAATGATGATGTTAGTGATTTGTGGGACATTCAATAAGAACATGTCATTTTATTTGGCTATAGAATAATTTCTGGCCATGTTTCTGGGTAACACGCCATGTAATTATTATTTGGAACAATCCATGAAAGGGATCACACTACGAAATATTACACATCATGAATGATGGTTACATGTTGTGACATCTTTAAATAAATAAATTTTAACTTGAGGTGATGGATTTTTCAGTGTACTAATTCAGAATGGACTTCCACATGTGACATGTATTTTTCCACCGTGTAATGGCGTGCATGCGGATGTTAAAGATAACATGATGTTTTTTGTTTTTATTAATTTTCTAGATCTTCATGTCTCTCTACCAGAGGAAGTTCCATATCATTTTTTAGAGACTCACCCCCTTCTAGATCGATCCGTTCAATAATCAATATCTATTGCTATTATGGTGCATCCCTCTACATTAGTAACCATCCCATTCCATTATTTACGTGATCAAAGTATCGCCATTGGGTGATGTCATAGGTTACTTTAGTCTATGAGTGCTAATTAATATTAGTTTCTTCCCAGATCTGTTGTGTGATCTCATTGTATAGGCCTTTTCATCCATTGGTCATGGTGTAGAAGGTGTTTGCAATTGAGGTTTGAGAGTTTCCTCTCTTCTATCAACCCATTGCCATCTTAATTGAATCATTATTGATGTCGATTTGATTCTATGTCCTTCGTGAAATTTTTGGGTTTCTTTGAATTTTGGTTTCAATTAAGGGCATGTGAAACCCATGATTTGAAGTTGGTGGTTCAGTCACTACCCGACATTGTTGAACATAATTATTTTTCATTGTAGACGATTATCTATATTGAAAGTAGCATGATTTTTTTGTGTGGATTAAAAATATGTTTAAATAAAAAATTCTTTTCCCTAGATATTGATTAATGTAGAAAAAGTTTTTATTTTTAAATAATTGAATTTAATTACGATAAAGGGAACATTGACTAACTTGGGTACATAGGTTTATGGATTATCTTCGGGGTATCATCCATTGTATTTTGATTATCAAGGAACTTTGTCTTCGTGATTTACCCTTTTTCCTAGGAAAATTGTTTTAGGAGACTGATATTGACATTTTCTGGGTGTTTACTTGTGGTTTATTCCTTCGCTTACAATACATGTCATTCAAGGATCAAAATTCATGTACTTTATTGGTTGTAGTACGAGTATTCTATGGTCTGGACCCATAATATTCCATGCTGTAGTGATACCAATGCCTCTGTTTTTTCTTTCATGGATTTTTGTGTTATCCATCATATGCATGTTTATGATTTAGGAAAATTATATAGAATGTTTTCTTTAAAATTTATATACCTGAATTTATTTAGAAGTGTGGAAAAAGGGAAATGTTTAATATTTTTTCTATAAAACTACTTTACTACTTATCATGCCAGGTTTTAATTAATATGATCATATAACGATTTTTATATAGAGATTGGGTAGGAAAAAACATGGTGGGTTCCTACAAAGCCTGTTATCATACACCATAATCACCCCATTGGTTGTGCATAGAACTTTGTTTTCCATCCAGTGCAAGGAAAGGCTTGGTGCCGTAGTGAGGTAGTGAGGTTTTTGTCAGCTGGTTGGGTAGTGGGTTGTGATATTGCGGGAGTCCATCTATACCATCATTTATAGTGTATATTAGGTTTTCAGTTATTTTATGTTGGAATTATATTGTAGTTTTTATCTATTTTTTGTGTTTTTTTGTTTCTGGTGTTCCTTTATGGTTATGGCATGTATGTCTTCTTCTTCCTCTGATGTTTCTTCTTGGTCATTATAAATATATATATATCATCTGTCTATTCATGTTGGGAGAAATTATTCCCTATGTTGTGTAGTTTGATGCTCAAGTACCTATCGCCAACCCGTGGGGATCGATAATTCATTTGGGTATGTAACGAAATGGGTTAGGTGCCGGGTTTAAGGGCCACCTAGTTCACTTCATTATTATTTTTTATAAGACGAGGTATTTCCTTAAGGGTCCTTTTCCTGGGATATATGTTATAATGGAGATAGGATTGTCAGTACTGGAGAGGTATGATTCAATAAGTGTCTAGCCAGATCATGTTATAATGAGACCCATGTTTCCATGTGATGTTGGGACGTGTTTCTCTAGTATTAGTTTTTATTTTAAACATATGAAATTTTTTATTGCTTTACTAGTTTGAGTTAAGAATAAATCTGTTTTATGGTCATTCTTATGTTTCTATGTGTAATAGTATGCCTCTAATACATTTCAAAACATTCTTCAAGAAGGTACAACTTATGCTACTCAAGGGATCCCACCTATAGAAAAAAATCTCATCTGAACTACCATACAGGTAGTTCGATCTATTGATAAAGGTATACCACGAATTCAATATTGTAGTTTTTGAGGTACCACTAGAAGATGGATCCGAGAGGGATCGATTGTGGGAGTTATTGCAAGAGAAAACTTTGTTCATTAATGTAATGAATAAACCTCAAGAATATGAGGACTGGATGGATATGACTGATCAAATGGTCTATATTCTGACACACCTGAGAATCTCAGGGTAATGTTTGTAGTGTTCACACATGTTGGTAAACAAGTGATGGTGGGATTAAATGGTTCCAGAAAATAGGTGTGTTGGCTTGGATAAGAAGGGTTTCAAAAACCTATTCATTTAGTAGTTTTTCTTAGATTTCTTGATACTATAAATGTATATAGATCTCTTGTATTTATTATAGTGAGATCGTTTTGTGTCAGCATACACCAATAATTTTTTAGTAGTCTTTCTTTCTCTTGATGTGATGAAGAATGACAATATGAGGTCTCAGAAGTACATGTAGCATTTGAGACAAGATATCAGATAAGATGTGTTCAGGTTGAAACTGTATAACTTTGCATAAATTCTAGAGAGATATATGATGGATGAAATTAATATGGCCATCATGGTTGGTTTTTCCACCTCCTCCACTCCTTCAGGTGGGAAAATTCATGGCCCACATGGGTAAAAAAAGAATAGGAAGTATCATGGAAGGATTAGTGGAGGTGGGTCTCATTAGTGAGCCTCTTATGCACCCTCTATTACATCATGTAATGTTCTCGTGACTTAGTATCAGTTTAGAAAGGAAGAATACCCAAGATGTTATTGTCTTTTAACCATGATTACACGGAATAGCTGTGGACGCATTGGTCATTTTCAGTTCTTATATCAGGATATGATAGTGCCTCATTATGGTTTGGGATTGTCAACTCCAAAGGATAATATGGTACAGACATAAGCTTCAATGACTATAAGGCTCCTACCACAAGCCTCATTAGCGAAGAATTTCTCATGGTAGATGAGTATTCTATTAGAGTTCATGGTGGTATGAAAATAGTGAAACGTACTATCCTTATTGGATCATCAGTAGAAATTGATTTATTTGATATTGTTTCCCCACAAAAATTTAATCTTCACGTTTTAGTGATATAATTAATCATCATAAGGAACCTAATTCCTTTAAAATGGTTTTAGTAACACCTCTTCGTACGAGGAATGAGATGTGGTTCATTTTTTATTTATGTCCATTAATTATAGCTGATATAGAATTGGGGTGGTATTTTTTGATTATTGATCTAGATTTATTTTACATCATCGTTGGTATGTATTAGATTATCAGTCATTAAGATTAGGTAAATTTTAATCATTGGAATGTTTAGTTTCTTGGTGTCAATGGGATCTCTCATGTGTTTTAGAGAGAGTGGGACCCAAAGTTATGTCATGGAGGACCTTCCCAACAAGATATCATGATTTTTATGGTTTATGTTTCATTTTATCCCAATTTGATTTCTTATATTGATGAATTTCCCATTTTTGTTAGAGAGTTTCTTTACATTTTCCGAGACAAAAATATAATCTTCCTCTATAGAGAGGTATAGTTTACGATTGATCTGGTGCAGGCTACGCATCCGATATTGATACCTATTTATCATATGGCACTAGAGGATATAAATGAGATCATGGTTCTGTTATAAGACATATTGGAAAATGTTTTCTTTCACCCATGCATTTCTCATTAGGTAGTCACTTTCCTCATTGCTAAGAAAGCATATGGTTCACTTTGATTATGTGTGGAATATTTGAAGTTGAGTCATTAAATGGTTAAGAACAAATATCCTCTTCCACATGTGGATGATCTCTTTGACCAATTAATGTGGGATAAGTTGGTTTCAATGATTGATCAATAGCCGGGGTTATCATCAACTCAGAGTTTCAGTGTCTGATTTTCCAAAGGCAGCCTTTAGGATATAGTATGGTCATTATGAAAATAATGTGATGCCTTTTGGTTTGACTAATGCACCTACATATTTTATGGATTTCATGAATTATATATTAAATCAATATCATGACACATTTTTAGTATTGTTTGTGGATGATATTTTGGTTTATTCAAAATCTTAGTGTGAGCATGAGCATCATCTGAGTTTGGTTCTGAAAATTATGAGGAGTTACTATTTATATGTAATGATTTTTAAATGTAGTTTCTAGATTCAAGAAGTGATGTTCTTGGGGAAAATAATTTCGTAGAATGGATAATCTATTTATTATGATTAGTTAATTATTTTCTCAAGGAAGTAACCACATAATGTTATTGAGATATGAAGCTTATTTGGTCATTTCAGATACTACTAATGTAACATAGTGAAATTCACATGGAGTGGGTTGTTTTAGAATTCTATTGAGGAACTGAGAATACATTGGACATTAGATCTTATATCTTGATCTTACCAAAGCCGGGTATGGGATGCATAGTAATTTATAATGATTCATGAACATGTTTGGGATTTGTTCTTATGCGTGATGACCATGTGGTAGAATATGGAACATTTCAACATCAACTACAGGAAAATAATTTCTCCACTCTTGAATTAGTGATTTCTACTATTATGCACGCACTTATGTGTTGGTGGAATAATAGTTTTGCGAAATGGTTCATGGTCTTCTCTAAACATTAGAGTCTGAGCGATATTTTTCACATAAATACTTGAATATTAGATAGGGAAAATGCGTATAACACCTTTATATGTTTGACTTAAATGCCTCCTACACCCCAAGAAAGGGGAATGTTGTTCCAGAATCCCTTAGAAGAAAATTACCATGACAGGTTGTCCTAGAATTGACGGAGGAAGGGAACCTTATATGGGTTTTTGATCAGTTGCATCTGGATGGACAAGAGGATGATTCATGCATCATTATGGCTAGTGTTCAGTTATCATCATCTATACTAGAGTCTATTTTTCTGACATACAATTGGGATGATGTGTTTCATAACACTCGAGAAATTCATTATGGTGAGGAGACCATTTCGGGTTTGTCACTTTCTTAAAATGTTATAATTAACTTGGGAAAAAAGATTTTCTTCCCAGCATCATTGAGGATTTTATTCATGTCAAACAATCACATCTATTCATCATATTTTTATCCAACAACTAAAAATGTGTATTATTACATGAGGTGATGATTTTGGTGGTCGAGTATGAAGCGTGACATTACAGACAATATGCCTTGTTGTTACACAATCTAATAGAAAAAGGTAGAGAAATTGAACTCTTATAGATTACTTCATCCTCTTCAAGTTCACACTTTGAAATGGGTTGTGGTATCAATGGATTTATTGGTGGATTACCATGGGCTCACTAAGGGAGTAATTTATTTTTAGGGGTATTTTATTGGTTAATTATGTTTACTCATTTTATTCTGATCATGGATACAACTAATGTTGAGGATTTAGGAACGTTGTATATGCAATATATTATGAGGTTACATGGGATACCTTCTACAACTTTTATAGATAGGGATCATAGGTTCACCTTAATGTTCTGCAGGATTTTCCAATATAAAATAAGAACTCAATTTATGTTCAGAATAACATATCATCAAATGATAGATAGTAAAATCTATTGAGTAATTGAAATCCTAGAGAATATGTTCTGTGATTGTGTCATGGATTTTAGTGGATCATCATAAAAACAGCTGGGTCTGGTTGTGTTTTTTTTACAAAAATTGTTTTCAGATTTTTCAAATAATGGAACACATTGGGGCATTATATAGTCACTCATGTAGATCACCACTTTGTTGTGATGTGGTGGGCGAAGTATCTTTATTTGGATAAAGTTTGGTTTGTAAAAATTCCATGAAAATTTAGAATGTACATCAACATCAAGTTATAACACAAAGTCAAAATAAATGATTTGGTGATAAACGAAATTGATCATTGTAGTTTTCCATAGGTGAATGGGTAATCTATAAAGTTCATCCCCGGTTGGGTCATTGTAAATTATGGAATTCAGGAAAGTTATCATTGAGATATGTTCGACCTTATGAGGTCACTAAGCACCACATATAGTTTTCTTATTCGATATAATTTATATTTTAGATGGAATATTTTCCTTATGGTTTACATATATCTCATCTCAAGAAATATCACCCTGATTCTGATAAGGTTCAAATATGGGAAGATATTGAATTAGAGCCAGATGCTTCAATTTTATAGAAAACAATTGAGATCATTGACTATCAAGTAAAAGGCTTGTGTGGGAATTAGATTCTATTGGTTAGAGGTTAATGGACGTAAGGATAATATTATCATGTGACTTGGGAATGAAAATCTCTGATGAGGAAGTAATGGCCTAATCTCTTTCTAGGGATTACATCTTCTAAATGACTTCTGAGGGATGGAGATATTTATGGTGTGGATTTTTTAACATCCCAATACCATTTTATCTTGTATTCACATAACCTCATTGTGCAGTTTCAATCCTTTTAGTTTGTATGTATATCTATAGTATTTAATTTAGACATTTTTTCACTTTCACTAAGAATCGGTCATTTTTACAGGCTGTAGAATGATTTCAAACTATGTAACTAGCTTACACACTGTGTAATTATCGAAAGGCAGATGTCATGAAAGGGATCACGCTGTAAAATATTAATCATCAGGATTGGTGTTTTCACGTCATTATTTCTTTAAATGTCGAAATTTTTATAAGAGGCAACAGATTTATTGGCATACTTATCCATCATGAAATTCATGACATGAATGGAGGATTGATGATGTGTAATGGCTTGCGTATAGTTTTTAAGGGTAATGTGTGTATTTTTTGTTTAAATTCCTTCTCTGTTTCTTTATTTCTCTAGACCTAAGGTAGTTCTAGCCTATTTTTTTGACACTCATCTCCTTCTATATCGATCCTTTCTACACTAGATCTCCATTGCGGTTGATGTGTGTCTATATAGGTGAGTAACCCTCTCATTCCATTATTGCATTTGAGAACAATATCACCATTTGTTGACAAATTTGGATCCATTGTTCTATAGTTGGTGATTAGTCATGCTTCTATCCTTGATTCATTGTGTGATAAAATTTTGGGGGCCTTATCTTCCATTGTTTGTGGTGTGGTAGGTGTTTATTTTTGAGATATGTGAGTCTCCTCTCTTCCTATGACCAATTGAATTCTAACATGAATCAACATTTATGTATATTTTATTCTAGGTCCTTCCATGACATTGATGGGTTTCACAAATTAAATATTTATATTATGGACGTGTGTGACCTGAAATTTGAGCTAGGTTGTTCCATCTCTAGCATGTGTTGGTGAACATGATTTTTTAATTTATAAACATTTTTTTGTAATGATATTGTCATGATTGTTTTTTGTATGTTGAAAATATTTTTCAATGAAAATGGATTTTAATTGGTTATTGATAAATGGAGATAAAATGGGTTTTGTCAAAGCATTAAATGTATTTTGAAAAAGAGTACACGTGTTAACTTGGGTACATATGTGGAAGGTTTAGTTGGGGCCATCATCCATTGTTTTTTGATTATAAAGGAGGTTTTTATTCATTAACAACATGAAAATAATTTCGCCACTCTTGATTTAGTGTTTTATACTATTATGCATGCACTTATGTGTTGGTGGAAGAATAGTTTTGGGGAAAGGATCATGGTCTTCTCTAATCATTAGATTCTGAGCGATATGTTTCACATAAAGACATGAATATTAGATATGGACCCTGGGTATAACACCTTTAGATGTCTGACATCACTATCTACTACACCCCAGGAAAGGGGAATGTTGTTGCATATTCCCTTCATGAAAAATACAATCATAGCTTGTCCTAGAATCGACCGAGGAGGGGAACCTAATAGGTATTTTTGATCAGTGGCATCTGGATGCTCAAGAGGATGTGTCATGCATCATTAGGTCTACTGTTTAGTTATCATCATCTATACTACAGTCTATTTTGATGATATAGAAGTAGGATGATGTGTTTCAGAACACTCAATAAATCCTTTCTGGTGGGGAGACCATTTCGGCTTGGTCACATTATTCAGATGGTATGCTTTACTTAGGTAAATGGACTTTCTGCCCAGCATCTTTGAGGATTTTCTTCATGTTAAACTATCACTAATCTCCATTGTAAGTTCATCCAAGAACTAAAAATATGTATTATGACATGAGGTGATGATTTTGGTGTCTGATTATGAATTGTGACATTGCTGAATTTATTCCTAGCAGTTACACCTTCCAAAAGATAAATGTAGATCACTTGAAGCCTTCTCGATTTCCTCAGCCTTTTCCAATTCTTGCCTGGAAATGGTATGCGGTATCAATGTATTTTATGGTGGATTATCGTGGGATCACCAAGGGAGGAATTTAGTTTGGGTGGTTGTGTATTGGTTAATGACATTTCCTCATTTCATTCCAATCAAGGATGCCACTAAATTTGAATATTTGGGTAAGCTGCATGTGCAATGGATTGTGAGGTTACATGGGATACCTTCTACAATTATTTCATATAGGGATCATAATTTCAACTCAATGTTCTTTAGGATTGTAAAATTTGTGATGGGAACTCATTTTATGTTTACAATAACATACCATCGAAAGACAACAAGTCAAATAGAGTGACTAATTCAAATTATACATAATATGTTCTACTGTTGAGTGATGGATTTTAGAGGATCATGGGATTTCCATCTGGGATTTGTTTTGTTTTTTTACAACAAAATATTTCATATTTATCGAATAATGGCACACATTGGGTCATTTTATGGACACTCGTGTACATCACCACTTTTTTAGGATGAGGAGGGAGAAGTATATTTCTTTGAATAATGTTTGGCTTGGAAAAAGTCCATGAAAATCTAGAATGTACCTCAACATTTGGTTATAACCCAAAGTCAAAATAAATCATTCGTGGATCAATGTAATTGATCATTGAAGTTTTCCATAGGTGACTGGGTATTCTGGAATGTTTCTCCACAGTTGGACCACTGTTGACTAGGGAATTAGGGAATGTTAGCTTTGAGATATGTTCGACAGTATAAGGTCGTCGAGCTCCTCATATAGTTTTATTATTATATATAATTTCTATTTCAGTTGGTAGGTATTAATTATGTATTCCATACTTATCATATCAGGAAATATCACCCTGATTCTTCTAAGGTTCAGAGTTAGAAAGAAATTGAATTAGAGGCAGATTCATCTATTCTAGAGAAACCAGTTGAGATCATTGACTCTAAAGTAAAAGGATTGTGTGGGAAGATGATTCTGTTGGTTGTATTTATAAGGATGTAAGGATAATATTATCCTGAGACATAGAAATAAAAATCATTGATGGGGAAGTAGTGGCCTCATCTACATCTAGGTATTACATCTTCCAAATGACTTTATGGGGATGGAAATATTTATGGACCTGAGTTTATAACATCCGAATAACATTTTATCAAGTATTCCCATAACCTAATTTTTCAGTTTTCATCCTTTTAGGTTCTATGTATATATATAGTAGTGAAGTTATAAATTTTTTGGACTTCCACTAAGAACCATTCATTTTTACATGTTGTAGAATGATTTCAGGCCGTGTAACTAGCTTACACACTGTGTAATTATCGATAGTCAACAGTCATGTAAGGGATCACATTGTAAAATATTAATCATCAAGAGTAGTGTTTTCACATCATTAATTATTTAAATGTCTAAATTTTTATACGAGTCAATGGATTTTTTGGCATACTTATCCATCGTAAAATTCATGACATGAATGGAGGATTCATTATGTGTAATGGCATATGTATAATTTTAAATGATAGTGTAAATGTTTTTTGTATAAATTCCTTCTCGATGTCATCATGTCTCTAGACCTAAGGTAGTTCTAGGGTTTTTTTGAGAGAGTCATCCCCTTCTAGATTGATATGTTTTAATCTGGATCTCCATTGCAGTTGCAGTGCGTCTCACTAGGTGAGTAATTTTTTTTTCTTTTATGGAATTTGAGAACAGTATCACCATTGGTCAACATCTTTGGATTCACTGTTCTATGGTTGGTGATTAATCATGGTTCTTTCTGAGATCCACTGCGTGATATCATTTTGGGGGCCTTTTATTCCGTTTCTGGTGGTGTGGTGGGTATTCATCTCTGAGGTATGTGAGTCTCCTCTCTTCCTCCGACCAATTGACTTCTAACATGAATCAACAAAGATGTTGATTTTATTATAGATCCTTCCTTGACATTTTTCGGTTTCACTGATTTTAGATTTCTGTTACGGGCATGTGCAACCTGATATTTAAGGTAGGTTGTTCCATCTCTAGCCTATGTTGATGAACCTAATTTTTTTCTTTGTAATATATTTTCTTTATTGATATTGTCATGATGGTTTTAGGTGTTCTAAAAAGAGTTTACAATAAAAAATGGGTTTTTCCTTGGTTATTGATAAATGGAGATTAAATGTGTTTTTTAACGCATTAAATAAATTTTGATAAAGTGTACATAAGTTAACATGGGTACGTAGGTGGAAGGTTTAGTTTGGGATATCATCCATTGTTTCTTGGTTACCATGGAGGGTTTTCTTAGTGAATTAAACTATTTTATAGTCCCTTTTTTCTAGGGTACCAATATTGAAATTTTGTGGGGTTTACTAATGTGGCATTCTTCTACTTCTTAATCTATTTATTCTAGGTTCTGAACTTTTGAACATGATTGATTGTCAAACGTATAGTCTGTGACCTAGACTTATATTATTCCTTGTTGTTGTGATACATATGCTTTTTTTATTTCATGGATTTCTATGTTATCCTCAATATGAATGATTATGCTTATGTAAAATGGTATGGAAAATTTTAATTAAATTTGATAAACCTTATTTTCATTATAATTGTGAAAAAAAGAAAAACGTTTTCCATGTTTTCTATAAAACAACTTTACTACATATCATGAAATGTATTATTTAAAATTACCATATACGGAATTCTTTATTGATACTATGTATTGAACACCTAGGTGGGAGCCTACTGAGCCTATTATCTCACACCATGTGCACATCTTTAGTGTTGTGTAGACCCTTGTCTATCTTCTTGTGCATTGAAGGGAAAGCCACCATAGTAGGGCGTAGAGGTTCATGTTAGATGATAGTTTATCTAGTGGAGATATGGTGGGACACCATCCCTACCATTGTGTGAAGTGGCTATTTGTTTATTTAGACATTTGTTGTTGGACTTGTCTTGGAGTTTTTAACTACTTTTCCATTTTTATGATTTCTCTATTTCCATATAGTTATGGCATATATTTCTTCTTCGTCTTCCACTATTTCATCTTATTCAATATATATGTATATATTATATGTGTTTGTTTATGATGGGAAATTTTTTTCCATCTATTGTGTTGTTCGATTCCTGCAAGATTGTCACCAGCCCATGGGAATCCGAAATGCCTTTCGAGTATGTAACGAAATTAGTCGGTTTCCAGGTTTAAGCGATACTAGGGTCGGGTTGTTACTGAAACATAGATTACATAAAAAACTAGAATATCTATTACAAAAATTTAGTATCACATCTATTAGTACTAGTTTCATAGGATTTTTCTTGTTCACATAGTTGTCGGTGACAATTTTCCATGTTATCCCTTGTATTGGAACATTGAGTTCCATAATACTCAACTATCAGGAAATTGAAGAAAAATATATTTTTAGAATTTCTATAGCATTGAACTTATAAATTTAATGACCATCGTCCCCACATTTAAATAATTTACCAGTCAATCTAATTTAATTCCTATATTACTATTTCAAACTTGTTTATATGTAGGAAATTTAATCTTCCTTCCTTCATCATATTCCTCACTTTATCATTAATGATACTCTATCTTTTTATTTATTGATGTGTTTGGGAGATTTCATTCATTCCCACTATTATACATATTTCCATAGACACATCTTGGGAATAATCACAAGATTTATCATTCAAAACATTATACCAATAGGTTTTTTATTGGGATTATTTTCTCATTTTCCATTTATTCCCTTATTAACATGTCTCCTTTAGGATTTATCAATACCTAACCCCATTATAGTTAACATGAGAGATTATCATTATATGATTATTAACATAAGTAACTATTTGACAACTTAGTATGAGGATGTCTCATAATATAACACTATCATGTTAGTCTATAATTATTAAGAATAATGTTGTTTAAGATTTGTTTGAAAAATATCCGTCTAAATATAACCATTATCATTATTAATGTATCCTTGGTTACATTGAAATGGGTTCTCTCATAATCTATAATCAAATCCTAAAAATTTAGATCCCACATTTTTATGAATATTCTAGAAATATTCTAAACCAATAATCCATTGAAATTTATACTTTAATAATCCATATGATCCTCAATTTAGGAAGTCACATATCAATAAATATGTTCCTTAACTAATGAATCTATGAGTTCAATCTATGTTATACACGGTATCATTCTTATTTGGTTGTCTAATCTAAAAATATCCAATTTCATAAAAATTGTTTAAAAAGATAATTTTAATTAATCAAATTATACCCTAGGGTAGTTCCAAACCAAGTACAGAGTTGGACACTTAGTTGGACACCATGAGGCAATTGAGTTTATACTCATTTTACTCTTTTTGGGGGAATTACTATGTACATCTGTGATAGAGAGTGTATACGATTTTATTATCCAAACAACAATGTAGTTTCTTGGAAAATCACAAAATATCCATATTACCATTACATCAGAATATTATATTATAGATATAATTCATACAATGACTTACACATAGGGTTTTCAAGAAAGTTCATTAACTCAAATCCCAAAATAAAATGTACATTATTTAATTTGTATTAAATAATATATTGTTCAAAATGGATATTATTATCTAGGATGTTCTTATTATCTAAAAAATATTAATAAAAAAATTAATTTAAATAAATATTATAATCTCTAATGTTATAAAAATCCTATTATGATACCAACCATTGACAACCTCGAATCACACTTTTGAATCGGGTTACATTAAAAAATACATTACAAACTATATTTGATACCGAATAAAAAAATTAGTATAAAAAAATCCCATAATTACATGAAATAATGAAAATATTTCATTTCATACATTCCCTAGACCATTTAGTTATAGTTCTTTAAAGGATTCAAGATAAAATTAAATTAACAAAAACAATTTATTTCTCAATGATTGGATATTTTCCCCTTCTATATATGAAACTACATAATCAATGAAGAGTTTTTAACCTCTCCCATTTAATTCTCGAATAAAATTCTATTATATTTATATTCTCTAATAAAATTCATCATTACATGGGGAAATAGAAACTTAATAAAGGGTGAGGTAAAATGTTCAGAATGGGAAAACATGTAACAAATCTTATCATGGAATAAGCACGACCTAAATATTTTTGGAAAGAATATATAAACATGATAAATACATTATCAACTAAAAAATTGAGAATTTAGTATCAATGAAAATAAATTAAGACATTGATATCAATAATACTCATATCATACTAATGGAATGCATAATTATAGACATTAAATGTTTGTTTATCAAGGCCTTGTTCCAAGAACTCATCCTATAGTGGGATGTTGAAATCACCATAACCATTAGAAATTTTCTCAGGAGACTTATTTATTCATCATAGGTTTAAATAATTATGGGCCCCTTCTATCACTATATTAGTTCCAATAATTTCACTGTAAGAGTAGACAAGATTTTTTATACCTTTCCTGAATGAACCTATGAATACAAAAACAGATATATATGTAATTATTAATACCAAATTTGATTACATAATCAACTTGTGTTATTAGTAAATAATCGTAAAGAATATCAAAACATTTCTCTATGTCAACAAATGGGATAACTAGATCAAAACCTATTTAGATAAGGAAGGTAGATGGTAAAACAGTATGTACATTACGTTCCAATAATCATAATTAATGTAATAACAACATTAAAATTACTAATAATTTGTCATATTTTAATAAATAAATGACACTTCAATGTTAAAAACTTATAATATGTATTATGTGATATTTTCACTTATTATAGTGACATGACTATATGGATAAGTCAATTATATAATACCATGATAATAATATATTCCGATAAAGAAATAATATCATTTCAAATTAATAAATACCCATTGTAACAGTTGAAACATAAGAGGGTGTTGAAATAAATGAAAATCACACTATCATAAACAATACCATAAATATATTAATAAATAACAGATTAATAATAAAATAAATCCCAAAATTTCAATCCCCAAAACAACTATGTATATATACATATCTATATATAAATAACAAAACATAAACACAATCAAGGTAAATATTTTTTATAATAATAAGATAAATACATGACAAAACAAAAAATATGTTATGGATATTTTTCATTGATGTAAATAAAAATTATACTTGTTGTTTTTAATGGTAACAAACGAAAAGGTGAAATCAAATCCTTTGAAAACCTATATTTTTTAAAATAATATACAATTATGGATTCATGAAAATAAATATGTCTTCCATTTTAAAATAAGGAGTGGAAGTCAATAAATTTTAATGTGAATTGAATTTTTTTATTAATATTAAAATATCGTTTTAAATATCACATTGTAAGAACTGTACTAAAAAATAATTTTCCTGTCATTATTTTCACACATATTTTTATAATACAGTATAAAAAACATTATTAGTGTTGGATAACACAAGAATAGAAAATAGTTATTCGAAATGAATCATTTTACCTATATAAAAGTAGAATTGAGTTATCAATATCTCTTATAGAAAACATACATAAAGATGAATAGTGTAGTGACCCATTTTTACATTTGATGATATTGGAATATATTATGAATTTTTTAAATATAAGAACTATAAAAACATGAAATTTTAGGCCTATTTAGATAGGAATTGATATTATAAAATATTATATATTTTAATACCACATGCACATAGTATTTATGAAATAATGGTTTATCTTCTGAGTGGATCCTAATATGGTAAATCTAAAACACAAACTGAATTAAAAATATTGGTTTTACCCTACGCATTCCCTAAGGATGGATGACACTAGATATTTGTATTAGCCAACCGATGATCAGAAAATTATGAGGATTATTTAATTCATTAATTTAATTTATTTATTTACAAATGATAACATAATTTCCTTTATTAATACCCTAGGAATAAAATTCCAGTTTTTCCACAAAATCATGGCTGGATTTCAGAGGTGTATTGAATAATTATTCATTTGTGGATTTAATATATATGATAAAATGTTGATTTAATCAAGGTGAACCGACAAACAATAAATACATAAGATCGTCCTCATCACTAAAAAATGTGTTTTCCAACAAATATCGATCCATTTTTTAGGTTGATCTCACCAATTGATTATTTCATTTTTTAATTAAATGATTATTTAAGGACTAATTATCTAATTTTTATCTATGATTTTTTAATTTCTTTATATGAGTCATGATACCTTGTATTATAATTTTTATGTTAAACCTCTTGCATCATGTTATATCAACATGTTTACATAATAATTGTCCAAGAACTATTGGGAAATGATGAATTAATTTGTTCTTGTTTTTTCTTCTTCTTTCATCACATCCTTTATTTTTATCCTATAGGGTCACAGTTAAACATTAACTCGACTATTTCATATCTGATTGAAGAAATGAATTCGTCCCAGTAGCATAAACAACACGTGTATTGGTAGATTACTGATGGATTAATGAAAAATGTGGGATATATGTTGAACTATATGGATCTAGGATCTCGATTTATGATGGGACCGATCTTCATGTGTATAATAGGAATTTTTGGCTCATTTAATTGATACAGATGCATATTGATTATTTTCTAAAGAAGATTGCCTAGAATCTTATTTATATCCAGCCATAGATGGTGGTGTGTGTAATTATTATTTTTTATAATAACAAAGTCTTGTATTTAATTTAATAATATTAATCATTGTAAATTTTATAAGCGTTCCTTGGGTATATGTTTTAATTATATATGAATTATAATAATAATAATTCAATTATTATTATTTACGAGAGAAGAGATTCTGGCATCATGCTTGATTGAATTTGGTGAATTATTTAAAGTCACATCTTGTATCAGATAAGGGGGTTCATTATATATATTATATAATTTCAATAAAATAAAATGGAAGAATGTGGTGATCATGGTGTGTCACACAATCACCCTTCATGAGAAAGGGGAATGATCTCTTTTTATTTTAATGTACAATATTAAAATTAATATTATTATCATTATTACATTTTCCAGTGTATCTTCATCATGCGATGTCAAATTGGTGATTCATATTTGGAATCATGAACCTAGCATTGTGGTAGCTAATTCAAGGATAATTTTTGATAACTTCTAATAACTAAGGACTCGGGATCATGAAGTGATATCCCTACATATCTATAATGAAGAAATGATTTTTCACTAGTAGTCCATTTATGGAAAGTCAATAGACCAAACTAACTATTGTAGTGTGATGGTTTCAACGTAGTGATCTATTAGGGCATTCATGGATATCTTTTGTGATATACTGGTGGATTGATGTTCAGTCCCAAGAGACCGATGAAGATCATTGTGTGCCTATTATGATTTTCCCATAATGATATTTTTTCATATGCACAACCCACCCTAATTAGTATTCCATGTTGAAATGATAGTATCTATCATAGTTATTTTTTAATATGATTCAAGAATTTATAATAGAAATTCTTTAAAAAGAGATGTTTTTGGTGATGAGAATTGTTTAGAAGGATGATCTTAGAGATTTTAGGTATGGAAAGCCACCTGTCACAGTAGGGAACAAGGCCCCCATATTCCCCTATACCTATGGAGATCCCCCACTAATTGAATAAGCAATGGGTCTCTTACATATTAAATTAATCTCCCAATATACACTAGGGCATGGGTCTTCAACTTATAGAGCGGGCCCCCTTAATGGGAAATGGTGTGCGTCCTCTACTTGCTATGTTCCCATTGCAAACCAGGGTATGTATATTATTCTTACATAGTGAAAGCCTATTACTGAACTATATCACGGGTCATCTATATAATATGTGAACCTCTCCCCTTATTCACTAGTTTTTGGGTCCTTTATTTGGAATTACCTCCTCTCATGTGTATCAAAATAGTGAGTTATGGGTCCTCCGCACAGTCACCTTGATTGATGCATGAGATAATAGGATTCAGAGATGAACCCTTGGGTGTTGATCAAAATATCATTGGACTAGGTTGGGTTGGGAGATGGAGACCCCCTTTCACTCTATTGTAGATATATTTTATTAATATATATATTTTTGTGTGTGTGTGTGTTTTTGTGTTTTGTTCCCATCTTGATTTGGTTTGTTATGTCTCCTTCTGTGATATATTATACTGCTCCCATTTCAGTATTTGGTGTGTCTTACATGATATGTATATAATCAACCCTACATAGGTGTTTCCCTAATGTGTCATGTATTATGAAGATTATGGATATATCATTGGTAAATTTGGAATATCATAGCATTAATGGTTGAATATATCATATACAGTGGTTAGGCTTGGAGAACAAGATTGAGACTCTCTCAAAATTCATTATTCTGGTAGATTTCAGGACATGACACTAGTTTAGGTTGGGTGAGTAGTTTTACCCCTAGTGTATTTGTCATATTCTAGTTTACCATGATGTATTGCCTTTGGTTTATTTAATTCATGATTATACAATATATTTTATATACCTTTTTGTTATGCACCTTCACTAATCTATAGTGAATGTTTTGTGTGTTCATATATGTATGATGGGAAAAGGTCTCCAATTTATGTTATGCCTTCTCGATGATTTTCACTTTCTGATGGCCTATGGAGAAGGTATACGAGTTGGGGTAGGCTAACCTTTTATTGGCCATACAGTCCATGGTTATGCTAGTCGATTTAGTGGGTTATTATATTTGGTTCAACCTAGGGTATAATTTTTAGTTAGAAACATAGTTAATAATTGTTTGGGACTTATTTAAAAAATTTCAATGTGTGATGAGGGAGTAATTTAGGTTATAAAATTCAGTGTGGGTGTGGTGGAAGATATATCCATACACCAGGAATATGGATACATTTTTTGACTGAGAATATTTATAAATAACTTGTTGTGAACTTAGTATATACATCATATAGTATTTATTCCATTGACAATACATTTTGAGTCAACTACAATATATATATGAGGAACATACAATTTTATGTCTTCATATGTAATTTCACCAAACTTAATCCACAAAACCTATGCCTCAAACCGAGTCAACAAATGACGTCAATCATTCCTCCCCATACGCCGAAGGATTCCAACTAGTTTCAGGGGTCTAATGAGTCAGGTGAGGATACTATACCCTCTTCACTGGAGTAATCCATAGAAATAAACAATATAAAAAGTGTAAAAAATACATACAACCAATATAAATACAAGAAAAACTTCTCAGAACTGGGTACAAACCATAACACGACATTAATAGTTTCATGAGAAAAAATTTGTTCACGTGAATAAAACACAAAAATAAGACAAAAGGACAATCCCCAAATGGGTCCTGACTCTCATTATAGATCCTTCTCCCTGAACATCTCGAGTCTAACTCAATATCCTTGTGTAGGGATTTTTCCATTATCATGACCTGCAACAAAAAAATCTTCTTGGGTATAAAACAAATACCTTTGAGGGGTGTGAGTATAAAACTCAGTAGGCCACCACTAACAGTTTTCAAAATATCCTGTCTAATAGATAGTACATGATTATTAAAAATAAACAATATGTAAACCATTGGTAGTTCAAGTACCAATAGTTAACAGTCATTAGTTAATTAATGACTAGTATTTATCCATGTTCCATTTCTACCACCATTTTTTAAAAATAGTCCATTCTTATTTCATGTTCTTTTTGATAGGAATATAGATATTCTCTACCTGGTTCTATGGAAATAAATCATTATGAAAAGTGTAAATGATTTAAATCCCTATCTCACTCTGGATACACATATCACATCAATGCATTTTACTCACCTCAAAGTCTCAATCTGGGTGGATAGTAACCATTAAGGGAATAGAGCCTCTATCCCATTCTCTAACCTATGAATTTATGGGGATGAGTTTAGATCCTCATCCAAACTCAACCCATGGTCCTAGTACCTCATTTCAATACCCCACTCTACTAAGTCATGTTCTCATTATTTTTTTTCAAGTCTTCAAAAGCATACAATTACACAATCAAGCATAACCAATGCAATAAGAATTCACAATACATAACACCAACATGGAAAATAAAAATATTCCACAACACATTTACACAATTACATATTGAAATACATAATAATTTATCCACTTTTCCATTCTCATTCCATAAAGCCTTAAGTGTATTCAACATCCTCATACCATATCCAATAATCATTAATTACCATATATCAACCCAATTATCCCATTCATCATTTCACAAACATTAACCCATTATGAACTCAAGTACCATTATCAAATCACATAACATAACTAGTGTATTATATTCAATAATTTTGGTTTACCACAAAATTATCATGTATCAACTCATTCCACATATTCATTAATTTCCCATTCAATTAACCAATTTCATGGTCTCCATTAACATGCACTAATTCCCATTAGAATTTATAACCCCAAGTCACTATATAATTGACATAATATCCTTCAAAACAATATCCCTTTTTCATGTCATTGCAACAACTCCTTATTCTCTTTTAACTCCAGGCATATCTATCTCTATTCCATTTACAACATAATCATGTATTAAAACATGTTCTACATGGGAGTCACACATGACTCAGAAATCCATCACTTCACTCTACCACTCTCTAGGTCGGGCATCGCCGGTGCACCCATGGGTGGACCTAAAGTGGAAAAGTAATCTACTATGTATCCCACGGGGATTGTGAGGGTATCAATTGGTTATTTATATTCCATTTTTATGAACCACTACCACAAAACCATGAACACAATTAGAGAAAATCAAGGAAACAAACTTCCATGCATAAATCTAAAACTAAACAACAGTATAAAATGGGTAGACCACCTACCTCATATGATGAGAGAACTCTTAATTGTGGTCTTGAATCTAGATTCCAACACCCCTTGAATATCGAATCTAGGTTTCATTAAAAAAATAGGGTTTTAGGAATTTAGATGGAGATGGATGACACTACAAACCCTAATCTGAAAAAGATAAGAAAGTGGAGCATTAGACATACCTTGAGATTCGATCTGAAACCAACAACGCTCCAAAAGGCAATGATTCGACAGATATATTTCCTTGGGAAGATGGGTTCAACCAATGTCATCACTATAATTGCATGGGGTGGAATGGAGGTATATTTCCAGTTGGGGTTTAAAATCCTGGGATGGAATTTTTGAAATTTTCCAAAAAAAACTAGGCTGGACTATTTACTCACATGGTTTTCCAAACTATTTCAGAGCCACATTCTTAAAAACACCCCTCTGTATGGTTACCTAGGATACTCAACATGGTTTTCAATAACCATAGAAGGCATTGTACACTATGCAGTTACTATAGTAGGCAATGTAGAAAGTTTATGTAGCAGGTACTCGGGCTACTGGTTTGGACTTGGATTCGTTAAGGCTTTCGGGCCACCTAGGCCTTTGGGTCAGTAGGGATTTTGGGCTACCTCAAGGCCTTTGGACCACATGCAGTTGTCCTAGACACATTAAAAAATGATCATCCTCAAAAGAGGATTCAGAGTAGGTGTACTCTCTAGAGAAGAGCCAAAGGTATTTTTTAGAATAATAGGGTATGGCTATGCCATCAGGACCTTCTTGTGCATGCACATGAAGTCTAGCCAAACGGCCATCCAAAGGCGGAGAGCTACTATCATGATGCAGATGTTGGGGAGGGGCAGATCATTGTAGATGGTCTAGTTGAATTCCATAAGACCTTAGGTTCATATATTATCCTAATCTTATGGGCCATGTAATTGCAGTGCCTACGGGCCTTGTAAGGGTTTCCCCTCATCTCTAGAAAGGGGGTTATCAAAAATCAATAAAAATGAAGGCCTTCAGGCCATTTGGGATCATCTATGAATCATTATGAATCCATCCCTATAAGACATTCAACTTGGATTTCCTATCCATTTCAATCTTCCATGTTTCTTTTTTCACATCACTGTGCCAACTGAACACGGATCAAGGGAACAGACTTCCATACATGTCTTCCTTACCACAGCCATAAAACAAACCGAAAACTACTCATGGATTCATCAACATCTACCATAAAAAACCACTAGAACATCACAGAGAAAACTTATACAATAGTTCATGACTGACTACACATAGAAACTTTTCCCACAATATCACATAATATGGAGGAACCAATAAACACCCCCTCAGTCTGATCCACTACACAACTCCAGACCCAAATCACTGGGAATATTTGTTCGTACCTTTTTCACCAACTCTAACATTGGACAAACTCAATATCACCCAAATGAGAATGCATGGTTCATTCAACCCCACTTCCCCACATATGAAGATTCACCAATATCAAGGAAAAATCACCTGAATCACAACTCATCCTTCATATCCCCTAAATGTTTCCAACTCACCATGCCCAAACATACATAGGGTCATCACCTTATATTGGAATCCTTCCACACTGTCAAAACCATTTGGGTGGATATTCCTACACTATCCTTTTAAGTACTATGATCAAATCAACCACACTAAGGTAGAAATTTATTTACTAAAAGTTGTTTTTCATCACAACATGAACCTGGAGGTGGTTCACTCTCACCATACCAATACATGTTTACTATCTTAGGTTGGAAAACACCTAATAGGCTTGTCCCAGAACAAACACCTTCAATTGATGGTACACTACCCCTTACTCACCTTCCCAATGTGCTTACATACATAAAGCCTATCATTATCAACCAATACACCCAGTGAGTTTTATTGTCGGAATTCCTATAGGATTCCATTATCAAGGAATTATTTCCTTCACCCTGTCATTAGAATTCACCCTTGGTATTACACCACATTTCATGTCCAAGGTTCAATAATCAAAAATATGTTTTAAATCCCCGACAGGTGAAATTACCCGAGTCTAACCCCGATCGTTGATAGAGCTTTATAACACAACCTCCCTTTCCACAACCTCTTTTAATAAGAATCCACACCCTTCAATGAAATCAAGACATACATACCATGCTTAACATGAAACCACCCTGAGATCAAAGCCAACACATGTCTCATCAATCACCACATCCAATTACCACAGTGCCTCTCTGAGGAACCAAAAATTCACCCCACATGTTCTTCATTGGATTCCTAGTGCCACTAGCTAAACATGATGTTTTACACTCTACATCAAGGAATAACTTATCACTCCGCACCTTAAATGTGTCATTACAATTTCTCTCTAGGAAGGATTCTGACCACCATGTCTTACACTTGAACAAAAGCTAAACCCGAAAACGTAGACATGGACCTCTACCATTTTCCCAAAAAAAGAAAATGAACCTCACCCTATTCCCATTATCAGATTCTGTGAATGACACCCATGATGTCTCTTGACATTTGGGCCATCCTATGGAACACTCTAAAATCCATCGAGGGTGTACGTCCCATAATCATGCTCTAAACAATCCATTTCCAAGCATGTAATCTCTTTGATTTCCATCATCCATCCAAAAACCTTCATGACTCTTGGCATAGAGGAAGAGATTCTAAACATACCTTATAAGATAACATGACATTGAGTAGGATCATTAGTAGATAAGGAATTATGAGAAGTTATTGAATAACCCTAACACCCACTTAACCATTTATGATGTTGAATTATTTGACTTTGTCCTATCAATTAACTCTGGCTCCGTTACCGAATGCATCTCAGAAACACTTAACCAATGTAGCTCAGGTGTGATTGCCAAGAAAGTCTCAACACTACTCCATAAAAAAATACCACGGTAGTCGTGAACCAACGTTTCCGGTGTCACTACATCAACCACACATCTCAAATTCTTGTGATGTGTCTCTGATAACTAACAACCAAAAAAATAGGTCTATCACACTAATTAAATCAATAGTCTCTCGCAAAGTACCTTTATCTATGTGTAACCCATCACTCTCTTACATAATTGACCAAGTATCTATGTTAGATACCCTCAAAATCCCTATGTAATCATATGAATCTTAACCAGAAACCAAACCATTCATACAATCAAGTACTACCACATGAGAACAATCAAATTGGATGTCACCATCAAGCAAAAGCATATAACCCCACATCAATTTTCATTGTCTCTTCCACTTGGAAAAAACTTGAAGACCTATATTAATCATCATCCAAATTGGTATGTCAAATATTCATATGATACAACCATTCAAATAAATAATTACCTTTTATCAGAAACATTAGGGTTCCACAATGAAAGAACAAGGCACTACAAAACCATTCACTAAAACATGGTGGTACTTATTATGCAATGACACCACCTCTGAAGCATCTCCCGCACATTATATTCCACAGTACGTTCTCTGATGTCCAATCCTCTAACAAAGTCACCCTTGATTTTATAAAACTATCATTGAATAAAAAAATTTTGAGTGGCACAATAGACAATCAACCTTCCCAATTATCCCTCAAGGACAAACCTGCACAGTTAAATACATTGAGTCCCACTATCAAATTCTAAAACATCTACATGTTCAAAACACACCCAAAACCACTAGAAACCCTATCTAAACTCTCTCGTAGGTATCCTTATGTTTGAATGATACCAACTTCATATTCTGGAGTCACAACAATGAAATTACTTTTGTCTTCTATACAAACCATACAGATTATGACATGAACAATGAAATTATTTTGAATGGAACTCTCACCCCCATTCCGATGCACACTTTTCCTTGAACACCAAATAATCATTTACTCTAGATTTTGTACCAAGCATGTACATATTCATATGCACTATTTGAAGAACATCCATTATAGGGTTCAAAATAAAACACGTAAGGTATCTATTCACATGGTCACCAAGACCCAAGCACCATCCTATGGTCCAACATGCACTCCGTACAGTCACGAACACTAAGAGTTTCCTCACTATCATTACCTCACAACTCCTCACAACCCAAAGGCCAAAACCTTACCAAGGGTTCCCTAAACAGACCACCTAGGCCATATCAAAACATGACATGCCTGACAATCCAAATAAAAAGGCTCAAACTAGGGTACTTCAATTTCCCCAAACTATACATATAAGGGTAAAAAAACACAAAGTAAACCATAATTTGAACTCAAAAATTCTCATTTTATAATAATATTTAACATATCACTCCCAAGAATGACCAGTAGTATTTAACCACATATGAAAACTATCTAACTCTATCAACTATAAACAAAACATTATTCATAATCTATCCCGTCATTCATCATCACACCTTCAACACAACCTCTACCATACCTAATGCTGGTCATTGTCAACATTGGGTAACCATTTTAATTAGTCACGAGTCTTTCGTCAACACCTCTTCAAACCAATTCACCTTTTACAACATGATCACTTTCTCTTAGGCACATTTCCCATTTCAAAACTTGTTGCAATGATCCTTTTAACTCATTGAAACCTTTTATTCGAAAAAATTCATTAAAAATTTTATCCTCATTATGCAATCTTTTTTCATTAAACTAAATAAACATTTACAATTTTTCATTACACAAAATGATAACCCATTAATAAAATTTCGTTATACACGATATTCCATCAATATTCATCTGGAGCCTTTTCATTCATCTCCTAATATTACAATTTTTAGGAAACATTTTTTTAGATTTATCACGAAGGTATAATTAATTCTACACTCCATGCCTTGCAATACAATCCTGTTTGTGTTCTTATAATGACGCATTCCACTTATAACCCTAGGTGCCCAAATTTTTGCAAGAACATACAACCTAATGTTATTCCTAAAATGAGAAAAATATCATAAATATGTCAAATGACACCACATGTACATCACCCAATGACAAAATATTATTCAACTATAACAACACACAAAAATAATAACATTTACCACCCATGGTGATATGGGTTTCCCCCGTACATGGGTTAGCTACTCGAAATAACGAGCTCATTACCGAGGCCCAACACCTCCAAATCAATTATAAACAATCCCCAAATAATAGGAAATATAATATAAATCCTCTCATTCTACTTTTTAATGTCCCCAACATGAAATCCACTAAACCTTTGACCCGTTCCAAGTCGCCACATGACATCAAGCATGCCTCCCTACATATAAGAGGTTTTTGACTAGTAGTGAGGGTGTAATGAGTCACGTGGGGAGACTGTACCCTCTTTAACAGATCAATCCATAGAAAGACACAATATAAATTATAGAAACAATTTGAAAAACCAATAATCATACAAGACAAACATCTCCCTACTGGGTACAAACCATATATCAACATGAAAAATATCATGAAATATTATTAGTGCATGTGAATAAAACCCATAAATAAGACAAATATAGAATACCAAAATAGTTATCAACTCCATTTTCAGACCCTTTTTCATGTAATTTATGATCCCAACACAACATCCTAGCATAAGGGATTTTCCGTTATCCAAACCTACAACCAAGATATCATCTCAGGTACCCCATGGTGGCCCGAGCAGGATGTGATTACAAAACATAGTAGTCCACCACCAATAGTGTTTAAAAATATATCATTTTAAATAGATATTTCAAGAGCGTACAAAATAACTGGTAACTAAATCAGGTACATATTGGGTGAAAATTGTTAAAACTGTTCATTTAATTGATGAAAATATTAATCCCAATTCAATTTCTTATTCAATTATTACTTCATAGTTAATTCTTATCATAAGTTCTTTGGTTTCAGCATGTACATAATCTCTACATTGGTATAAGGAATCAATCATTATGAATAGGGGAAATAAGTCATGTCCCTATCCAAATATGGTTACACATATCTCATATACACATTATCATCACCTAGATTCCTCAACCTGGGTGGAATGCATATGTTAGTGGAATATAGCATTCATCCCCTTCTGTAACCCATGCATTGATGGGTTAGTGTTTAGAGCCCCGTTCTAACATGGCATGTGGGATTAGAACCTAATGTCAATTACCCACTCAAATAAGTCTTCTGAACATGCTTGTTTATCAAGTCGCCACAACCATACCATTACTCCACCAAGAAAAACTAATTCCATCTGAATTCCCAAAACAAAAAAACAACATGGAAGACAAAAATATTACACAACACTATTAAATAATTTAGAAATTAAATTTCATAATCATTTATCCACGTTTCCATAATCATTCCTTAAACACTTATGTTTATTAATAAACTTCATAACATATAAAATATTCTTCAATTACCATATATTATCCCACATTGCCCATTAATCATTTCCCATGCATTTACCACTTATAAAATAATGTACCATTTTCATATCACAAAACACAACCACTATTACAATAAATAATTTAGGTGTACCACATAATTCTCATGTGTTAACCTATTCCATATATTCATCCATTTTCCATTACATTACCCAATTTCATGTTCTACGTTACCATCCACTAATCCCATTATTAATTTCTAACCGAAAGTCGTTAAATAATTGACATAATATTTTTCAACGCAATTTCCAATTTTAATGTCATTACAATAACACATTATGCCCCAATCACCCAAACCATATCTATAATAACACCATTTAAATCTTAATCTATATTTAATATTTTTTCTACATGGGATTCACACTTTTCTAAGAGTTCATTCGCATAACTCTACCACACTCTAAGATTGGTATCTCCATACACCCTATGGAGAACTAAAATTGTCAAGTCAACCTCTACACATCCCACGGGGATCGTGAGGGTGTCCATTGGTCACATAGAAAAAACTTTTTATCTATAACTCTAGTGAAACCATGAACACAATTTGGGATATAGAAGGACACAATATTTCACAAACAAATCTCTAATATTACTATGGGATAATACTTGTAGAACTCAGACGTTAAATTTGATGATGAGATAACACTTTATCATGGTCATGAATCCGAATTCAAACACCCCTTGAATTTCTAATCTTTGTGTAACAGGAAAAAGAGGGTTTTGGTATTTATAATTAGATGGAAGAAACTACAAACTATAAATCGAAAAAAAGAATCAAGAGGAGAATAAATCATACCTAGGGCTTTCATCAACAACCAACAACACTCCTAAAGGCCATGAATCAATGGATAACCACCCTTGGTTTGATTGGTTCATTTAAACTCATCACTAGCGTTTAAGGGGTTGGAATGGAGGAAAATCTTGAGTTGGGATTTAAAATCCTCAAATTTAATATTTTTAATTTTCTCTAAAATAATGGCCCACAAGTTTTACACATATGGTTTTACCAACCGTGGAAAACCATGTGTGAGCCATTTTCCAATAAACATTGAACTTCACAGTTCCCTAGGATACTCAGCATGGTTTTCCCTAACCAATAGCAATCCATGAAACATGCCCAAGAACGGCCTTTTATTCCACTTTTCATTTATTAAACCTTCATAAAACCCACAAGCTTTCACATGAATATGGGAAAAATTATCTATTTAAAAAGAATATTGAAAACCAAATCATAAACACAATCATACCATACGAAATGTTGGGATCTTACATGATCTCTTTTACAAAGCCTCAACGATGACAGCCAGTTAGGATACTGATTTAGGATCTTAATGATGGTTTTATGAGTGATGAAACCTTAGTTTAGGGGTCATAACATGAGATCCATCATCTATGATGTTTGGTAGCTACACCCCCTCCTATAATGAAATAGATTTTACCACTATGAAAGGATGATAATGTTTACTATATTATGCCTATAAAAGTTCAAGAATGAGATGATTTTGAGGTTCCATGGTGGGTGAAAATCCTAGGAAGTAGAATTTTTGCATAATTCGGTGATCTGAGTCATTAATATTTTTCAGACCATAACTGATCATATATTTTCATACATAGCTAGTCTTTTTCATGGGAAAACATTATTAGGGTAGAGTCTTATCACATAGCTACATGATGAGTTGTAACCTTCAATGTCTGACTACATATAGGTATTTATTAAGGTGTACTGCCCCCTGCTCTTACATTTAGTTCTTATTACTATGTCTCTATAGCTATATGAATGTAGTATGATGTGTTCTGATAATATCATGTGTTTCAATAACCTTATGTCATACTCCCTTGACATGGTTCTGGATGGTAACATCTAGAGATGGATTATTGAGTTGTTTCTCGGTAGAGACATTCAAGGAAATTTCCCCCATGCATTCCCACATACGATATTGTACTATAGTGTGAATTGGTGATTTTGAGATTCTAATCTGAGGTACTCTATGTATTTTGATCTGGTAGTGGATTTCATGGGGTCGATTCATATACAGTTGCTTGTGGGATATAGTCAGTAGGATCTAGGTGTATAATATTTTTCTTGGGATGGTAAAAATCACGTAGACATGAAATTTAAGATTCTCAGAGAGTTCTATGGCATCACAGATAGGTCAGATGCTTTGCATGTAATTGGCATGCTCTAATGGAATGTGATTTCTTAATCTGACCTACTTAGTAGAGTATGTCGATAGTGGATGTACTACCATGGAAGACACAACATCATGGTGAGGGTTCTACCATGAATGGATTGGGTGGCCCAATGGAGATATTGATGTAAGAGGATATGTAGGGGCACCTAGAGTAGGATCGAATGGATGAGGGGGATGTTATGGGGTACTTAAAATAGATCCACTACCTTTCACATTATTGGCTCGGAAATCATGAAGTCAATTTCATGGGTAGATTCATGCCATTGAATTCTATGACTCGATAGCTAATGAGACAATGTTAGGGAAAAAATTAGTAATTATATACTTTATAAAATAGTTTCATACATATGTGAAATTCACCCCTTTCTTTCTTTGTCCCTTTTGATAGAGCTAGAGATCCTAATTGCAACCTTAAAATAATAACTTTTTTTAATGGTTCTGATTTGGTGTAATTCATAAATTTCTCTTATCTATCGATAGTGTGATCTATCATTTGGGGGAGAGAGTTTAAAGTAAGACCTATTGGTCTCCACTATGAAATATTATGTTATTATATTTGGTCTGGAATGATTTTCCATCATTAAATAAAAGATTTACTATCATCACATAAGGGTGATATGACTTCAGATATATGGGATATGATTCTCCTTTTCAGGTAGGAAACAACTTATAGTTGAGTGATGAGGCTTTACAATATGGAAATAGGCCATTACCCTTCAGTTGGATGGTTTATCCCTATGAATAGTGGGAACTTCTGGCACATGGATTCCACCAATAGTGGATGATTTAATGGATACTTCCTTGAAAATATTATGTGTCTACCAATATGGAGAGATATAGACTTATACACTGTATTTCAGCTAAGGATGAGTTTGATATCTTATTTATCATATTTGATGAAACCTTTAGATCTCTATGAGAGGAGGGTGTATTTAGGGGACCTTCGAAATAAAGGTTTTAGGAGACCCAGTGTTCCCCCTTGGGCATCTTTGATTGTTTCAGGAAATGGTTTGGTGGGATAATGTATCTTTTTATGGATTATCATCACTTAAACTAGGAAGAAATAATGAATATCTACCTCTAGAGAATTATTTAAGATCTATTTTATTTTTTTGAGGATATGATTTGTTCTAGAAGATCAATATCATGACTGACTACAACTA
This sequence comes from Viscum album, assembly GCA_963277665.1. NCBI lineage: Eukaryota > Viridiplantae > Streptophyta > Magnoliopsida > Santalales > Viscaceae > Viscum > Viscum album. The sequence goes on from OY728161.1 coordinate 696,093,883, forward strand.
GATGATAGTTCTTGAAGATTATATTCTAAATCTAGCACTCTGATGTCACCACAAACACTGTGAGTTTCTGATCATTCTTTTAAGAGTTTGAAATTCCCCCCACTATGTTTATTCTATTGATGAATCAGACCATCCATCCATACATGGATTTAATTTTTTTCATCATTGACGACATACTCATATACTATCTATTATAGGAAGAGAATGAAGAGTGACTAAGTATATTTATATAATTTTTCATAGAGAATTTTATTTATGTAGTTCTATGTATGTTCTAGTTCTCGATCATGAATGATCACATTCCATGGTTCTCCATTTCTCTGTGATGTTTAGTTATAAACTCTATAATGATAAATATAGTTCTTGTTTGGGATCCACCCCAAAGTATGTATGTGGTTTGGAGTTTTCATTTATTGGTGGGTTACTATATGAGTATTTTGGAATATTTTTCTAGGATTTTATCCCTTATATCACCCTAATCTTTAAAGGTTAGATTTTCCCTAGATTAAGTAGTGATAGAGAGCCTTCATGAAGTTGATACTGTGGTTAAACAATGATCCTTTATTGAGACTATAAGAGGAGAGAGTGGTGAATATAGTGAATTATGATTCCCTAGGAGATAATATTAGCAATTTGTTGACATAAAGGTAGGAAATGATCATGTATGGGTCAACCCATTTGATACCCCATGATTATAGCTATGAGACTCATGGACAAGAGATGGAAGTGGTTGTTTTCAGTTGAAGGATATAAAGGCACTCCCTTCTGAGGGTTCACTTTATTGTTTACAAGTAATTAGAGTCTTAGGTATATCTTCATGTAGAGAGATCATAACCTGAGAGAAAGGCACGAGTTATAGTTTCTATTGGTATATGACTTTGAGATATAATATAATACAAATAAGGTAAACATGGGGAAATATTTTAATATTAGGATGTCCCATTCACACTTGACAGATAAGGAATCTGAGTAGTTGGCTTCTTTGTAGAAGACCGTATTAGAATAATGGGGTGAAACTTATCTTTTGTTGATGGTGTTAACACGTCTGATTCTCCAGCATGTGAGGGAGGATCAGTTTGGATACATCGACTAAGAGGTTATTTATCTATATATATCCATTGGGGATTCAGCTGATAGATAGTTTGAATTTGGGGACCATATGAGCCATTTGTGGGGACAGATGAGTGTTCCAGTCCACATGTGAAGGTAGGTGATAGGGTAGTTCCACACTTCTCCACTAACTATATATATCAGTGTCAGGAAGATGTAATGTGGAGTTTATAGGATGATTGTATTGGATGAAATGTGGTTGAGTATCAATGAGTTTGTCACTTGGTGACTCACATGTCATCATGTGAAGGATGGGTACCTAGTTCTGAAATGTTTGACACAACCTCTTGAGATCCCAGAGTAGAAATGGGGTAGAATATACATAGACTATTTTTTAGGGATTCCATAGATAGTGAGATTCCATGGTTATATCTATATGATTTATTACTAAAGTACGAAATGGAAAACTTCCTTTCAGTAAAGTAGATGATTTCAATTGACTGTACTGGTATTTTGATTTTGTAGGAATCCGTCCATTTCCATGGGGCACCCTTGAGGATTATATCTGACAATCATGTGTAGTTTATTTCATGGTTGTGGAGATTTATGTAATTAGAATATGGGACACAATAAAAAATGAGATTTAAATTTTCCCCCAAACAAATAGAACGATTGTGAGTACTCTCACTGTGTTGAATTTTTTTCTAAGAGATTTATTTGGGACATATATTAATGCTGGGATGATCAAATAACATTGATTGAGTTCTATTATAATAATACATATCACTCTACGATCATCATGGAACCATTCGAGTCCATTTATAGCATCCCCTAAAGGTCACCCTTATGTTGGACTCAAATTGGGGAGGTATCCATTATTGCGATATAAATGGTTCAAGTGATAACCGAGAAGGTCTAGGTGATCCATGAGTAGTTAAAAATAGAAAATATATGATATATATCATACATAGATCAGAATTATTGGCCTGTTGAGTTCTATAAGAGAGATCATCTAATCATGATAGTATTCCCATGAGGATTATTTAAAATGTTTACCATAGTAGTAATTTTATCCCATAGTTTTATCAGGCTATTGACGATCTTATACATGGGATGTGATGCTGTGACCCACATAGCCTTACAACCATTATTGGAGAGGAGGCATGACATCATCCTAGTTTCACATCTAATGAGATATAGGTATGATCATACAAAGGAGATTGACTGGGGTGAGTTGAAAATTGAGGATGTAGCACCTCCATAGTGTACATAATGTTGATTAATAATTGGCATGAGTGGATCCTACAATGATAGGAAATTCCCTTGGATTCTATTCTATAAAATCATTGGAGAACACATAAGAGATCTTAGGAGTGAGAGACATAGTTGTAGGATCAATATCCACACTATTTTAGATTTTTCGTTCAAAGGATGAGAATTCCTAAAGGGGGAATATTGTAGTGACTTTTTTATCCATGTAAGACTTTGAAATATATTAAGAAACATTTTTTAGTGCTAGGAATTAAGATGATGTAAAATTAAAAAAAATAATGAGCACAAAAGTGATATTATAAAAATATTAAAAATATTAATATCATGTAGGTAGTTTTTTTGGAAATAATTTTTAATATCCTGAGTGGAGAATTTGAATAATAACAAAAAAACATAGTTGAATCCAAAGTGGGGGTTCTACCCCATGATTAACCTAATGATTTTCGACATCAGACATTCATGCTAGGTAGACATTGTTATGCTTGTTAAGTGTAATTATTAATAAAATTATTTATCTAATTAATTTAATACACATAACCATATTTTTTCTATAAATAACCTGTTATAAAAATTCTATAGGTCCGTCTACATATCCCTTGGAGGATTTGGGAGGAGGATTAGAGAATTATTGAGCAGATGATTGGCATCAGAAGACATCCTATGATCAGATCAAAGTGGATTATTAGAAATATAACACAACTGATCATCCTCATCATCAAAGAATGTATTATTCAACAATTAATGATAATTTATAGTGGTAGGGATATTCAATTGCGGATATATCCCATTTTATTGAAATATTGATCATGTATTAATTATCTAATTTTTATTTTCTATTTAATTATTTATCCACTTGTTCTCTATTATCTGGTTCTATAATTGAACCATTAACCCCTTTTTTCCATTGATATCACCCCTTTTATATAAAAATTTTCCAATAATTATTTTCTATTGATGTTTCTATTTGTTCGAGTTATTTTTACCTATCTGTTCTGCATGTTCTTCACTGTTTTCCTATAGGAATGTGGTTTGACATTTCTAACATGGGTTTTATTATGATCAAACCCTTAGATTTTTTTAGTTGCATGAATGAAACAAAAATTCTGTATTTTGGGATGTGTTGATGAAGAAAGGTGTCTACAGATGATACTTAATATATCTAGGTTCTGTAGGGGATATAAGAGTGAATGTATGAATCATAGGAGTTGTGTCTAGGGATGTGAATTTTTTAAAAATGGATATTGACTATTTACTCAATGTATAATGATATGAATCCAATTTTTTCTAGTTTTTATGGCATTGAATTTTAATAATAATAATAATAATCGGTTAAATTTGATTTTATAATATTATATAATGGAATTTTTGTAATGGGTCCCCATGTATACGTTTCAATCAAATATGGATTGAAATCAAAATAATTCAATTTTTATAATTGTTGTGAGATATTATTATGGACGTATGTTTGAAATAAATAAGGGAATTCCATATAAAAATATCATTTATATCAAAAGGGGTTTTGTTATATATATTATATAATGATTATATGTTAAAAAAGGGATAAATTGTTGTACATGGGGTTTCAGGTGAGCCCTAACATTGGAATGATGGGAAGGAAATCTTACGAGTAATATATTATTATAATATTAATTATATTAATCAAAAATATTAATATTAATATTTCAATTAACATGTTTAGGATGTATCTTCTTGGTGTAATGCAGAATTGGAAAGCCTTCAGTGACATCATCATCCGTTAATTATGGTGGATGATTGAATACCAATTTTTTATACCTTTTTTTGGATTAAGTCTTGGTCCCATGAAGTGATGTGCATATTATTTATGATTAAATGAGTTTTTCACTGAGTGTCTATTTTGTGTACATAAATAACCTATCTCAAGTGTCTTTTCATGATGATTGCAATTTTTTGGTCCATTTTTCCATTAATACCTATTTGAGATAATATATCAGGGGATTTATATTTTATCCTGATAGAAGGTTGATGAGCCACATGTGCTCTTCATGTTTGGGTCCATATATGGATTTTGGATCACATGTGTCCTATATAGAGTAATTTTCCCTATAGAACACAATGATATTATATACAGTGGGTTATTAGATATTTATATAGGAGTTAAGTGTTAATATACTTTATTGTAGGTTCATGATGATGATAGTGATCTGGCATGATCATCTCAAAGATGTTTGGGTTGGAAAATTCCCTATTGCACCAGGGAGCAATCCCCCATAATTCCCTCTATCTATTGAGTAGAACTCCTTGATGAACTTGTTCTTGGTTCCTATACCTATTGAGTGTCACCACCTAATGGACTGGGATATTGGTCCAATACCTATTGAGTCGCACTCCCTCATGGACTAGGGAATGGGTCCTCTACCTACTGAGTGGAACCCCCTGACAGAATAAGACGTGGGTCCCACTCCTATATAGTTACAACAAATGATTAACTACGGTGTGGATCTTATAACTACTGAGTGAAACCCCCAAAAAGGACTAGGTCATGGGCTCACTACAAACTAAGTGGAACCCTCTAATTTATTATAGTATGGGTCCTATATTAATGATTTTGAAACATCAAGTGTGTGGAAAAATGGTTATTTTTGTGTCCTCCACATGGCAACCTTTAGAATACATGATATCCTAGTAATTATATAGGGACCATTTAGATATCTTCCCAGAATAATCTACATCAGTTGACCTATGATATTGATATCCCCTTTCTCTATTGTCTTGGATTATTTTTTGAAAATATATATGTGCTATTTGAATTATTTTCCTTCTTTATTTGGATTAATTTGACTTATTATATTGTATTTATATATTACCCATTTGGTCTTTCACAAATCATACTATGAATATATATACTCACCATAGAAATTTTTTTTCCTTCACTAATATTTTTTTTTCATATGATTGGTAGATCATTGATGATTTCAGTGGTGAATAGTATACAGAGGTTCATTGATCATGTATTATGGTTAGGCTTGGAGATCATAATCCAAGATCTATAAACAATATTTATTCAAATATATTAAATATAATAGTTTAGTTTTTGTAGGGATTTTATTTTTCCCTTTTCAATTTGTTTTTAATCACTCTTACTCTAATGTATTCCCTAGGGGTTGTTGTATTCATTATTTTACTCTAAATATTACATTCCTTTTTATTATTTCTCTAAATTATTTGCTATAGATGGATGGGTGCACTAATATAGTTACACTAGGAAAATATCTACCTTTTTTATTCATTCTTTATTGTTTTCACTAGCACATGAGATATAGTTTCGGGCATTAGGTTGTTTTATCTTGGCCTTCCACCTGCCAAGAAGGCCCTTGCGGGTTGGGTTATTATACATAGAAAATTGGGATATGTGGTTATGTTGTAAAAATGTAAAAAAAAACTATATTATAACACATAATAAAATCATATAGTAAAATTTACTAAAATTATATGAAATTAGTTATATTTGGTGATCATAACTCAATTAATGAAAATTTAGTTACAAACACTCATATGATTGGGGTAAAAATTGATTCGAAAGGGCTTTAATGTAAAGAACAGTCCTTAGTATAGTTTACCATTTAATATACAAGTATATAATGTTTACAATATTCATTGTATAATATATAAATTGATAAAAATATAATAAAACATTGTTTTTAACATGTTTCATGTATAAAATAATTTTAATTGAGACCAATAAAACCCGTAAATAATTATTACCATTTTAACCAAACCTAGAAAAATAGTGGGGTTTTACATAATAATAATATACTATGATTAAAATTTATTTCATGAATTTATATCTCAAATAGGATGTAGATGAAACACAAATATTAATCTATATTCATATTACAAAAAATAACTCACTGAGGAGAATTTTAGATAAAAAATACTACCATGGTCTAGCATCATTATGCAATTTTTCCAAACATCTAAACTAATTACATGAATATCATTAATTTTTTATCAAAGAAACATATTCGTATGTATAATAATTTATATTTATCTCTTAAAAACACTCTATATATATTAATATTAGTTACTTTTATCATATTTTTATCCTTGAGATAAGTAATATTTATTCCATTGAACTAGTTTCAATTATTATTAATGAATGAATGGTTGTTTAACTAATGGGTTCAATTTTCATATGACCATAAAAAATAAATAAAAAACATTATTTCATATTTATATTATATTGTTCCATTAAATAGATTATAATAGTAATTAATGATATAAATTAATATTATATTAAATTAAGTGTCTAAATCGACTGAAAAAATAATCGTCTGTTACTAATTGATGGTTACTATGTAGTTTATTTAATATATAATTATACAAGAAGAATAATGATATTATTTATTAATTATTTTGGTATATCGTAATATTACTGTTGTATAACTCGATGATAATTTATTTAAATCCATTACATAGCAAGAAGAGATCATTTTCTTCACAGTTCGATAATTTTAAACGGTTGAATTAATGATAATAAATTATTCATCATATAAATAAAAGGCAATAAAATTTTCCATTAAAAACCATAATGATATAATTATAAAAATATATATACATTAACATCATGATGATCTATGTATGGATGTAATGGAATAAAAAATAAAAATCATTCATTTCATTTGGGTGGTATTCCACTAGTTGTAAGAACCTAGACCTTATATTCTTGTGTGTTTCCCTTTTCTGGATCCTTTTGAGAAAAAGACAATTTTCTGGAGGTTTTCCAAGGGTGTACGGTTGGCGCACGATCTGAAAAAACTGTGTGGCCAGCCCATGAAACATGCACCATTTACAGTGTGCCCTGCACAGGATGTGCACGGTTTTTCAAACCCTGTGGGAAAGCTGTGAAACGTCCCTAGATGAGTCAGTAGCAACCGCACGGTTGGCACTCAGTTTGTGAAACTATGCGGGGTAACCATACATCCACTTAATGTAGGGGTTTTATGTCTGGGGACACTCAAGATTCCTCATTATGCTTCCATTATTCCTCCCAATCATGGCTTGTGTGGGAGTTGTGATTTTTAGAGGTTGGGGGAGCTCCAAGACTCCTTTTGGAGGGAAATCGAAGGGGTTTCTTAGTGGATCGAGGGTGGCTCTCCTCAGGTAAGTCCCTCATTTAGTTATTTGAGGAGTTAGTTAGGGTTATCTCTCTCACTCTCTTAGATTCCTATATCTATATGGGTTTAATTAAGATTTAGGGTTGTGTTGCCATTGTGTGTTAAAGGTTTACCTTGTTTATGTTAGAGAAGGGTTTTTGAGGTGGTTTCGAGGAGGCATTCACCTGGTTTGTAGAGTGTTTCTGCGAAGAGGTAGATCTCGCCAAACCCTAATAGGTGGGTGGTTTGCGCCTTTCAGTTTACGGTCTTTGAATTGTTTGTGCAAAATCGCCAATACCCATGAATGGGGAATTGTGTGTTTACCATTTTTAACCCTGTTAATATCCTACTTTACTGGTGTACATGAGTAGAGGATTTTTGTATGTGAATAGGGTAGATTATTATTATTTTAAGGTGTTTCCAATGCATGTTCTTATTATGATTGTTTGGTTCTACTTAACCTGTTAGGTTACATCGTTTATTTCCAATGATTAGTATTGTAGGATGAAGTGATCTTTCTTATATAACATGCTGATATGATGTAGACTACAATCCAAGTAGTTATTTTGGTTAACTTTGGTCGATACGCATTGAAATACATGTTTGACTTACGCAGGGTAGTGAGAACCTATTATTGAAGACCATTGGGAGAATGGACGTAAGGGAATCTCTAGAGTTTCTTTATATTATACGGTGTGATACCACAAGGGGAATTGACGTTGAGTGCTTCCCAAGAGAGTGTATAGTTCCTTGATGTGGGAGACATGGTGAATGTGATGATGAGTGCATCCCCAGAGGACCTTTATATATGATACAAGACTATAGGGGTAATTGAAAGCAAGTGATTCCTCAGAGAGTCTATGTTTAAGCTGAACCAGAGAGTTTAGATTGAGCATGATGCCCAGAGGGTTGCCTGTACTTGATAGGTTGGACCAGTGGGGATAGGCTATGGGCCCCATCTAGAGGGTTACCTATTTGATAGCTTTTTGCTTGGGTAGCTAGGTATGACTAGAGGGTATAGGCTGTGGGCACATCCCAGAGGGTTACCTATGATGTTTATCTACATGGATAGTTGATTCTTGATTCTGAAACTATGGAATGTTTACTGTTATGTACTTTCCTGTTTACTATTCCAATACTTTTACCTGTCATATATTCACTGTCTGTTAGGCACAGATCCTGTGGTGGTTGCCTATCGCGATTCATCTCACACCATTTTTGGGCCATGATTTTTGTCCCAAACTAATTATATTGTTACAGGTATAGACAAGTGCAAGCACCCTTCTACTTCAGGTACTTGTTTTCATTGCAGCTAGAGAGCATGGGACCAAGATGTGGCTTGCGATGCTGAGGAGATTTATTATCTGTTTTCATTTTGTATATTGGTTTACTACTGTATTACGCATTGTGAATTGTTTGGATGATTTCATAGACATATATGTATCATGCATCGTATATATATATATATATATTCTCCAGTTGTTTTGTTTTTTTGTCTTTTGTTGTTACTATTTTTTGGTATTATTACTTCTTTCTCTATTATTTATCTGTTTACATCCACTATGAACTCTACCAATGAGAGCGTAGATTCCCCACTATCACACCCAAGGCCCTCACTTCTAGTCGGTAGCATATTCCATTCAGGTAAATGCTCTTGAGGCCATGTGTCCAACCAGGAACAAGCACCTCTCGGTGTCTTCCAAAACCGGGACGTTACAATGTGGAATCAAAGGAATTATTTTCTACATGAATTATTGTATTGAGCCTTTTTCCAGGCATAAGAAGGAATAGGTACTTGTTAATAATATGTACCCATGATTAAGTAACCCATGTATAGGTAAAATCCAATCCACCTCCTTTATTCCAATTTTTCTGTTTTTCAATTTTATAGATGATTTGATTTCACCATTGAGTGATTCACATATTTATATTGTTATCGTTGATGTTATTGGCGTTATATTTTTGTCGTAATCTGATGAGATGAGAGTCTTCCATCTCAAGAATCATATAGACACTTTTTTGAAATCACACGTCATGCATTATTTCCATGCCATTTAGAGTGAATTAACAATTACATGCTGGTGTGATAGATGTTGTGTGGAATATGCATGTTGTTGTGATAGGTGCTTTGATAAAAATACCTACTATTTGATAGGGTATTGTTTTATTAAGGTTTTTTTAGGATGAACACAAAATTTCTATTCATGTGGTGTTATGGGCCCTCATGGACCAGAACATGGTGGATCATCACCTGTCTTTTCTTGTTTATAACATTTGTAAGATGCCAAGCTTTGATTCGTGGGGAGTATGGGTCCTTGAAGATCGGAATTTGTCACTCTCAAAGATCATTTCTGTGTTTATGTGGGTTCGATAGTAGTTTTGAGGCTTACTAACTAGAATAACCTAGAATGAATTCCATGTAGTTTTGACTACACAACTTGTGTTCCTCTGTTCGTAAAAAACAGTCTTTATAATGTACACGTTGTGTACTTTCCGTACATGCCATGTACTCAAAAGTTTCAGTCTCTATTAATATTTATCTAAGGCATGCATTGACCTTGTAGAGTTATGCCACTGAGAGGTCCTCTGATTTTACACTAGCCACATGGTAGTGATCAGACACCGGATATAACTGATCAGGGACATCCTGCAGATTCTCCAATTATCCCCATCTTGGCACCAGCAGTTATACCTAACCTAGGTGTTGATGAAAAGATCATGGAAGGAATTGTGAGGATTATGAGGACCTTTCAAGGAGCATCACCTCATACCCTATCGATGGATGATTTGACATGGGTATTTTAGCATCAGCATCCTCCCACTTTCTCATGGGATGTGGAACCCCAAGCTGCTGAGTCATTGCTAGAAGCCATGTTAACATTTTTTGAGAATCTTTAGATACCTCTAGAGAAGAGGGTGAATATTTCCACCTATATGCTATGCTCTGAGACTCCACCAAGTGGTGGTGGGATGTGATCTCATAGGAGGGATGCCAATAGAATATGGCTTGGGATGAGTTTCGGTGCATCTTTTACGATTAATTCAATCTGGAGAACTTGAGGGCCAATCGAGCCCAAGATTTCATGAGTCTAGGGCATGGTACTCTTACTGTAATGGATTATTCCTCTATCTTCACAGAGCTATGGTGTTTCACGCCTTTCCCAGGAGGAGATGAGTTGTTCTTTTCACAGATGTTTGAGGATTTTCTGAGGCACGACATCCAGTCGCAGGAGAACATCATCAGGTTGATGTCGATATCCTCTATCGTCAACTAGGAGATGATTACAGAGCATAATCTGATGGATTATCGTGCTATGATACTTTGTGGTTTGGTATTCATAGTTAGTGCTCTTCCACATTATAGTAGGAATCTCCACAGGTAGGCTGCACAAGGAGATCAGAACAGGAGTGATGCATCTTCCTGAGCCAGGTGGTGTGCTACCATTATGGAAGCAGTAGGCATACGAGGCCAGCTTGCCCGAGAGACCCAGTGGAGTGTCGATCTGGTTGTAATATGGGTCACCTTCATAGATTTTGTGAGTTCTTCTAACCCACATATGGTGACATGGGTTCTTATGGGACTCCTCATACAGGAGAAGCTCCACCAGTTTCTCACCAGTCTGGGAACTGTAGTTCTTACAGCTGATCGGGACGAGGTGGAGGTCATGGTCGTGGTATCCAGTCACCCGATTTTCAGAGACATCATGGTGGATCAGGTTAGACTAGTTATGTAGGGTCACATGGCTGCAGTATAGACCATACTTTTTCAGTGGAATAGACCCAACATGAGTAGGATCTCAGACCTTCTATAGTTCGAGGTACAATCCTAGTTGCCTCAGTTTTATCTTCAGCTCTTTTCGACAAATGGGCTTCTCATAGCATTATCTCTATTATATCCATGGAGAGCCTTGGGCTATATATCTTTTCTTCTGCTGATATATTGACGCAAGACACTCCATTTGGGACTAGAAAAACTAGTGTACGTCAGTGAACAGAGTTCCCTCTACAGGTTGGTGGATATCACTATCTGTGGAAACTCTGTATCTTAGATATGACATGCTATGATTTCATTCTCGGGATGGACTGGTTAGATCCATTCTAGGAAGTTTTCAACTGTTATCACCATAGGGATTGTTTTATTTCACTAGAGGGTATATCTTTTCTTCATAGAGGCGAATGGGATATCCAGGCGAGCAGAGTGGGTCTAGATCATCATGGGTTAGGAGGAGTTAAGCCCAGATTGTTAGTCTATGTCAGGATGACCAGGGGACATCTCAGATTGTCTTTCCTCTAATGGAGGATTGTTTCAGGGATGTATTTTCAGAGGAAATTTTAGGTTTTCCTCTTGAGCGTGATGTAGACTTCTCGATTGAGCTTGTTCCAGGAGTGGCACTGGTGTACATTCCTCATTATGGGATAGCTACACCTAAGCTGAGGGAGATCAAGAAGCAATTGGATGAGTTATAGGCAAAGTGTTTCATCCGACCCAGCACTTATCCTTGGGTTTCGCCAGTACAGTTTGAGAAGAAGGTGGACGGTACCATCAGGCTTTGTGTGGATTATTATATGTTGAACCAGTTGATGACAAGAACTGATATCCCTTTTCTAGGATTGAAGATCTATTTGATCAGCTTCGAGGAGACTGGGTGTTCTCAAAGATTTACATGAGATCTGGTTATCATCAGTTTCTAGTTAGACTATCTAATTTACCTCTTACAGCCTTCCAGAGTAGGTATGGTCTATACATGTATATGGTTATGTCATTAAGTCTCATGAACACACCTGTAGTTTTCCTGGCACCAATGAACTGAGTGTTCTATCCATACTTGGATTACTTCGTGGTTGTGTTCATGGATGATAACTTTGTTTACACTCATACTTGAAACGACTATTCTGCACATCTTGAGATTGTTTTGAGTACACTGAGATTGAATCAGTTATATGCTAATCTCTCAAAATTCCACTTTTGGATGAATTAGATTCACTTTCTGGGTCATGTAATCTCAGAGGTCAGAGTGTCAGTAGAACCAGAGAATGTGAGGGTAGTATTTTCCTAGGAGAAGCCGAAAACATCTTTGAGGTACAGTGTTTTCTAGGGATATATGGATACTATATCCATTTCATACAATACTTCTCATGCTTAGTAGCACCATAGACAGGTCTAACTAAAAAGGGTGAGAAGTTCTTATGGTCAGATTCTTATGATTCAACCTTTCAGGATATGAATAGGAGTTTTACATCAACAACGATACTAGTATTGCTAGAACTGAGAAAGAGCTATATTTTTTACTGTGATGCACCAAGTATTGAGATGGGATATATGCTTATGCAGGGAGATGGGGTCATTGCGTACGGGTCTCGGTAGTAGAGACCACATGACAGTAATTAGCCGACGCATGATCTGGAGTCAGCAACTGTTGCTCATGCCCTACAATGTTGGTTACATTATCTTCTGGAAGAACACTCTGTGGTTTTCATCAACCAAAAAATCCTCAAGTACATCTTCACTCCATGTGATCTGAATTTGGGACATTAAAAGAGGGTTGAGTACCTTTAGTCTTTTAACTTTGAGCATGCCTACACTCCTGGGAAAGGCAATACAATAATGTGTTGAGTAGGAGGACTAAGATATAGGCTGTTCCATAGGCTAGTAGGGAGTGTCAGCTTATGGATATGTTCTCTGAGATGCATTTGGAGGTGCACGATAGATGGGGGAAGACATTTCATTCTTCTGTAGCTGTTACATCTACTCTTCTTGATTGAGTGAAAATGAGGCTGCTTTCAAATTATGATTGCCTAGTCCTATGGGAATGTGTGTCCAGGGAGGACACAATTCCTGGATGGACCATTGGATAGGAAGAGATCTTATGTTTCTAGGGACACATACGGGTGCTAGCAGATATACACAAGGAGATGATGTGTGATTTTCATTCCTCAGTTTGGGTAGTTCATCCTGATGTCACCAAGATGTATTGTGATCTACAACATCAGTATTTGTGGCCAATTATGGAGAGGGACATTAATAGTTTTTTCTTGAGGTGTTCCACCTTTTAGCAGGTGAAGGTGGAGCACCAGATATAAGGTCCCAACCTTAAACATTACTTAATCTTGAGTTACTTCAAGAATACACATTGATGATCTTTTCAGGTTTATAGTTTTAGAGAATTATATCCTAAAACATGCATTATATTCCACATTTAAACAAAGTGGTTACATAAATTATTGTACTGTTTTCCCATCAACAGAAACATATTTAAAATAAAACATGGATTATTTCTTGACACTTCCTTGACACTATCATCACATCATGTACCTTTCCCTTGACCTACGAAAAACATTTCAAAAACTTGGGAAGACCATAAAAAGCTCAGTAAGGGATATAAAACTATGAAATGAAAACATTAGTTCATGTATGAAATCATACTTTACTCATAAAACATAATCACTTTAACATAACTCATCAAATCATAAATAAATCATAGAAATAATAAGACATAAATGTAACTTGAGGAATTCATAACATTCTTACATATAGAGCAACCCTCTTGGTTACATTTGGAATACCCATCTCAGTATATTCCCTAAATCGCTTTGGAGAAACCTTACTATTTAACTCCTTCGCGTTACCCAATGCATTGGAGAGCTATATCGGGCTAAACCGCCCTTAGATTATCACGGAACCACACGTCTTCATAAAAATTCCCATGAACAATAACATAATTGTATCACATAAAACATGCATAAAAGAAACATAACATTTCCACTTTTCAATCACAAAATATCAATACATCACATTGACAATAAAACATTATGAAAACCATTTTCCGTACCAACATAAAATAAAAGTAAAACATGGTATTTATATTTCATTAAAAAAATGTTATGGCTTGTAGAGGAAGCTGAAACTCAAATTATGGTCACGGTGGCAGAGAAGTCGTTGTCGCCACATACGTACAATAAAAAAACATTCCCTCTTGTCGTTTAGTAAACGCTTCATATAAAAAATATTCCTTTTGAATAAACATAAAAGTAAAAGGGGTTTATACACCGTATGAAATAATGTTGTGTATAAAACAAAATATGCCTCAATGAAAGGAGATTGAGACGAAGCCCCATACTTTGGGTCCGACTTGACTCGATCGTTCTTTAACGTCCTTTAAATTGGGTAACACCTCTTGGTTATAACCAAAAGGGTTTCATGAAGATCGTTTTGCCTAAGGTATGGATTCTAGGATGAAGAGAGGGATGTGGAGAGACAATATGAGTAGAGCTTGGCTGAGCCAATTGCTTGAGAAGTGTGGGTAAGGAGGTAGAGGTGGGGGCCTTTTATAAGAGGAGAGGAGGGGCACTCTTGGAAAGGTATAAAATGTTACTTTATTTTCAAATTATTTTCGAATTTTAAAGGTCCCAAATTGATGTATTTTGAGGATAAGGTGATAAGGGTTCGAAATATACTCATCCAATAGGTCATTGACAAGTGTAATTCATAGATTTTACATTATCATTTCATATTATTTAAATCATTCATTAATGAGGTAATCGCTGCATCATCATGATGTCATAAATAATTTAATTTATAAAAATTTAAAAAAATACTATGATATAGGAAATATTTTTATCTTTCCAATGACTATTTTTAGTCCAATTGATCATTTATGTAGTCAAAATTAAAAATGTTTTCCTCAGGTGATAAATTCTTTCTTATATTTAACTTTATTTAAAAAATAAAAAGATAAAAAGTCATTATCACACAAAAGTGATTCCATGGGGTCCCCAAGTTTGGCACAAGGCATCCCATGGTCGGCCATGACACAACCAGTAGAATTAGGACACATGTTGGTGTCATTTTTTATTATTATGATATTATTTTATTATCCTTAACTACACGATTACTAATTAATCAAGATAATTAACGATAATTACCGTTGTTACTACTCACAAAGTGCAAAACCAAAAGAGTCTTGATTACGTAATTTGGTCCTTTTGATTAAAAATATGGAATACATTTACCAAATTCCAAACATAGAAATTACAATAATTAATTTTAAAATAATTCCCGTTCTCAAAACCAATAGCGGGTTTTTTAGAAACAATATCTATGAAAAGTTTGGCACTTGTTTCTGCCCAATTACAAAGTGAAATTAATCCCAATGAACACCATTGGATTACATGGAAAAAATATATTCTATTTACTATTTAAAACCAATTAAAAATATTATCTAACTATATAATTTAATTAGATGAAAATGCAGTTTTGATGTAAAATGCTGTATTTTTAACTATTCATTAAGAAATGAACATTGTTAGAAAAATACCAAAAATTTATCGAAAGTAAATTTCAATGTCCCAATAATAAAGAATAAGTTTATTTTGACAAATAGAGCTTATAAAATTTTCAAAAGTTTTATTTAAAAGTAGTTTTCCATCAAAAGGCAGTAAAACAATCTTTTAAAAAAATCAGTGTATTCCATGCTTAAGATTGGATTTATTCTCGTTTTAAGCCTCTAAAACAATATATAATTCATAAATAGACATAGATAAGAATATATATTATTTATTACTTACTTGTGATGTTACACCTGTGACGAGCAATGAATTTGTAGTAGTTACCAATTCTCGAGTGGAAGTGGAATGATGTCGCGATTGATTTATTGACCAGTTTTCCGTGGTCTCCCCGATGGAATGATGCAGTTTGGGTCATCATTGATGGGATTGTGAAGTTTTTTCACTTATTTTCAATCAACGATACCTTCAGTGTTGATGTGATGGGACAGTTGTATGTCTGAGAGATTTTACATCTTCATGGAGTTCCACACTCCATTATTTAAAATAGGGATGCATGTTTTACTTCTCCGGTCCGGCAGGGGCTTCAGAAGGCATTGGGTACACATGTACATTTGAGTAAATCTTACCACCCCATGAAAGATGGAAAGTCTGAGCGTACAATTCATGTGATTGAGGACATGCTCTGAACATGCATTCTTAATTTTGGAGGTTCTTGGGAGAAGCATATACATCTTGTGGAATTTTCCTACAGTAAAATTTTTCTTGCAAAAACACTAATGGAATATTATGAGGATTTGTATGGTAGACCATGATGATAAACCTTGTGTTCACTAGAGGCAGGAGAGGCAACTTTACTGGGACCTCTTATTTTTTAGGAGAGCACAGAATAGATAGAGTTGATTCGGAAGAGGATGGATACTGTATAGTCTCGACAGAAGACTTATGCTGATAATTGAAGATGACCTCTGGAGTTCGATGTTGGGGATCAGGTTTTTCAACGTGTCACATAGAGGTTGGGACATAAGAGGATGATGAGTCCAAGTAATATTTCATCGAGGTACGTCGGTCCATTTTAGGTGTTGGAGAGAGTTGGCTCAGTCACCTATCAGTTTCAGTTACCCTAGAGGTACCGGGCTATGCCCGACATCTTCCACGTTTCACAGCCTCGACATTACATTTCAGACCTGTCTCGTGTCTTTCAACCGGAGGAGGTTGAGCTAGAAGTGGATGTGTCATTCGATGAGCATCTTATCAGGATTGGTGATCACAGTACAAGGGCACTTCGTGGTTGGTCTTTTCCTTTGGTATGAGTGCAATGGTAGCACATGCAAGTACAGAATGAGACAGGGGAGAGAGAGGCTGATGTACGCGCACATTGGCCAGAGTTGTTCATGGTTTCTTCTTCTACGCTGCACTAGGGTTATTCTGGGAAAAATTTCTTTAAGGGGGAAGCTTGTAAGAACTTGGACCTTCTTTTTTTATGTTTTCATTTTCTGGTAGCATTAGAGAAAAAGTAGATTTTCTGGGGGTTCTACAGGGGCGCAAAGTTGGCGGATGGTCTGAGTAAACCGTGCGACCAGCCTAGGAAACCATTCACTATTGACAGTGGGCTCCGCACGGGCTTCGCATGGTTTTTCAAACCATGCGGGCAAGCCATGCGAAGTCCCTCGATGATATAGTAGCAACAACATGGTTGGTGCATGGTTTTCCAAATCACGCGGGGTTACCATGCACCCACTTAAAGTTATGGTTTTTAAGTCTTAGGCCACTCGGGATTCCTCATTCCTCGACAATTCTTCCTCCCACATGTCTCTCACGAATGTTTTGAGATTTTTAGAGGATGGAGGAGTTCCTTGGTATGTTCTGGAGGCAAATAGAAGGGGATTCATGGTGGATCAAAGGCAGTTCTCCAAGGGTAAGTACCTATCTTGGTTCTTCGAGGTTTTAGGTAGGGTTATCTCTCTCCCTCTCTTTGTTTCCTAGATCTACAATTTTTTCATGTAGATCTAGGTTTGTGTTTCCTTTTTTTGTTAAAGTTTGACCTTGTTGATGTTAGGGAATATTTTTTTGGTGGTTTCGAGGAGGTGTTCACCTAGTTTGGAGCGTATTTGGGAGAAGAGGTCGATTTTTTCAAACCCTAAGAGGAAGGTGATTGAGGCCTTTCAGTTTAAGTTATTTTAATATTATGTGCCAAATCGCCGATACCCCTAAAAGGGGTAATGTGTGTTTACTATTTTTAACCCTTTTAATTGCCTTCATTGCTGGTATGTGTGAGTAGAGGTTATTTTTATGTGAATATGGATGATTTATATGATTTGGAGTTGTTTCCCATTCATGTTCGGCTTTCGACCATTTGGTTCTTCTTATCCTGTTAGGTAGATTCGTTTGATTACCATGCCTAGTATTGTAGGATGGAATGATCTGGCTTATCTGACATGTAGATATGATGTAGACTGCTAGCTATGTAGGTATTCTAGTTTACTTTGGCCGATATGAGTTCTTGTACCTGTTTGACATACAGAACATTGTGAGAACCTAGTGTAGTAGACCATAAAGAGAATGGACGTAAGGGCTTCTCAAGGGTGTATTTATATTTTACGATGTGAGATCACAAGGATAATTGACATTGAGTGCTTCCTCAGTGAGTCTTTAGTTCCTCGACATGGGCCACATGGGGAATGAGACGTCGAGTGCTTCCCTAGAGAGCCTTTAGATTTGATACAAGACTATAGGGGTAATTGATGACGAGTGCTTCCTGATAGAGTCTATGATTACGATGAACCATGTGGGCTAGACTGAGGGTTCTTACCAAAGGGTATCTTGTACTTGATAGCTAGGACCAGAGAGGATAGGCTGTGGGCACTTCCCCGAGGGTTACCTGTTTTTTAGCTGATTTTTTGTGTTGATAGGTATGATGAGAGAGGATATGATTTGGTAAATTCCAAGAGGGTTACCTATTGTGTTTATATACAAGGATAGTTGTTTCTTGATATTGAGACTGTTGATAATTTACTGTTAAATACTTTCCTATTTACTATTCCTGTACTTTTACCTGCCATATATACACTGACTGTTAGGCAGAAATCATGTGGTGGTTGTCTACTAGGATTCTTCTCACACCCTATTTGGGCCATGCTTTTTGGCCCAAACATATTATATTGTTGATGTTATATAAATGGAAAATCACCTTTCAACTTCTAGTACATGATTTCATTGGAACTAGAGATCATGGGAACAAGCTAAGGCATGCGATGTAGAGGAGATTGGATATTTGGTTTCCTTTTGTACTTTGGTTTAGTTCTGTATTCATCATTGTGAATTGTTTGGATGCATTCCTAGACATATATGTATCATGCATCATTGATAAATATATTCTCCAATTGTTTCTTTATCAGTATTCCATTGTTACTATTGTTCCTTATTATTACTACTTCTACTATTGTTTATATGTCTACATCCACTGTATACTCTACCAATGAGGGCATAGTTTCCCCACTATCACACCCAAGGCCTTCACTACTAGTCGACAGCCTCTGGAATTTGGGGAAATGTGCATGAGGCCATGTGAACAACCGGGTACAACCACCTATGGATGGCTTCCGGAACTGGGATGTTATACAAGTACACGTTCATATTTATTACATTTTCTATAAAATGAGATTATGAAGTATTATGGAATATAATTTTAGAATATAAATTATTTCATAAACATAATAATAAGATATTAAATTTTTTATAAATACTATTCTATGAAAGTGTTAAATGGAAATAAAACACATTGTGACATTGAGGCGGTATTCTGCACTACGCAGAAATGGTATTTTTGTTTTTCTTAATGCAAAGAAATGAATGGTTTATTAATTATAATTACCATATAATAATGACATTATGTTTATATAAAAAAGTTATTTCAATATATTTGGATTTAAAAAATATAATTTTAAAAATAAAAATAAAAATTAATGTTCAGTAAAATGGATTACTCACATTGAGCACTTTGATATTTCCTTGGAAGATCACAAACAAATGGATGGGGTATTGTTCTATATTAATACTAGAAGATCAATAGAGTGGATGATTTTTATAGGGTAAGGAATAATGGGTGATTTCTAGGATGAAAATAATTTTTTTGGAATGCATGGAAGGCTGGTGAGTGGCCACATTAATATGTGGTGATAATGTCATTTTTGTAAATATTATAAATTATAATTATTTGAGAACATGTTAAAAAATAAATGTACATAATAAATTTGTGAAATAAATCAATGTTTAATATATGTGTTCAATACCCACACATCATATTCTCAATTACTAGCATGTTTTTATCATAATTAATTCACTTTATAGCTTAAATTATAACTCTTACCCTTTTAGTTTTTACAGGAGTAATTAATTTTTTCCTAAATCAATTTAATAGTCATAACTAATAACAATTTCATAAAAACAAGTTTACGTGAAACCACTACATATAGATTTTAAATTCAGTTCATTTTTTTCAATTAGTAAAATTTTAAAAATTCATTTCATAACCAAAATATAGAATGTATTTAAAATTTTTGTAGAAAATATTTCTTTTGTTCAAAAAATAAAATATTGGGTTTTAAATTCAAACCAATAATTATAAATTTATAATTTCACATATAAATTGCATATATTTCTTTAAATAAATGTTCCTTGAATTTTTAATTTTTTATTTAATAATAGTCATATAATAAAATCCATATAATTTATAAAAAAATATTATATTTCACTATTCAACCAAAAAGTATTTTTTAAAAATATAAAAAATCATCATACAAATATTTTGTTATGATTAATAAAAAACAATCGTCGATTCGATAAATTAAATATATTAAATTTTAAAATTAACAATTCAATTAAATGGTTATATATAATGAAAAACTATTTTATAGGAAATTAAATTATTAGTATATTAACCCTTCTAATTAATACTTCATTATATTTACTAATTAATATTAAAAAATTATATATATAAAATATATTCTTTCATCATTTACAAAAAACATCATGAAATATGATTCATATAAAATTAATACTTAATATTTTGAAAAATACACATCTATGCATAAAATGATCACATTTTTCACTTTTTCTACACTAATTAGATTTAATTTTTGTTAAATGTATATTTAATTTTATTTAAATAAATATTTGGAAAATTAGTAAATCGTATTCATTATTGAAAAATCAATATCTAGGTTTTAAAAGTCCAAACATATCATGGTTCCATTATAGTTCAGTGTTTCATTTAGTACATGTAAAAACACATTTAAATATTTAAAGGTAGTCATATGTTAATATTTAAAGGTGTTAAAAGATTCAACATAAGGCTCTTTACAGTGAACTAAATTTTTTCACCACTTATTATCCTCAAATATATGTTTTATAATAAGATATTCCAAAATTATAGGAGGAATCAATGTAATTTTTATTAAACATTCATGGTAAGAATGATTAGTAATTAAAATTGTTGAAAGTCTTATATAATAATAGTTTCAATTCTTGAATTAATATTGAATCACATAACACATTTCAGGGGAAACAATATCATATACCAACTTCTTTAGAATAAACAGTAGAGAGGATCTTTCTAATCCAAAAACATTTAAGTATAAAATAAATAATGTGACAACTATATGTTTTCATATTATGAAATCTCAAAGTATACTAAAATGTACTGACAATGATAAATGAATGGATTTATAATTTCAAGTTAGAGATCATGTTTTCGTGAATGTATCTATATTAACAGTACTTTAAAAATTACACAATATAGTATCCTTAGAAAAAAATTCAATTTCATTCATTCCAAATTACCTTTTAGGTTTTTAGTTTTATTGAATTAAGTCCAAAATCTTAAATATTAATCCTTTATATTACAAAGTGGAATGTTCTAATAAGTATCTTGTTTTTCATGAAAATATGAATTTTACTCTAAAACATGATTTATTTTCATAATAAATCATGATAGCATAAAAATAAACTTCTTAGTTTCTATTTGACATCCATAAAACGATTTTAAAACATTTTAAAAATGTGAGATTAGTGGAATAATATTTTTAAGGGACAGTAATAAAATTAATCCATTAGTCCAATGAAAAACAAGAAAATCGATTTAATGGATAACTTTATAATTTTTTTTTCTATGAGAAAATTATATAAATCATTTTCACATGAAAAAAAAACACATCTTGTATAATGAAAATATTTGGACCTCATAGAAATAAAATACAACAACATTCATGAATCATATAGAAACACCTTTCTAACTCGTGTTAAAGAAACAAGACCGCAATATAATATATAGGATAAATGATATGGTGCCTACCTCATTTTTTATTCCAATGAAATGCAAAATTACCCAATGAAATGGAGAGTTATAATGGGATCCTCTATAGTATACGATATATTAGGATCATATATTTCTCATGTTCTTTAGTGAGGATCAACCAATATTTTGAGATATATCAGGCTCAACCATTTCCAAAATAAATTTTAAAGTACTTTATGACTAATAAAACATTTTATTAAGGAAATTTTACATTATAAATCATAGGAAATACTATTTTATACCTAAATGAAAAACACATTAAAATATAAAAATACTCAAATATCTAGAGAAAAAATCCAATCAATTTTAACCATAAATAATGGGAGTGGATTTTTTTCTTTATGGAATATATGAAATGTTGTAAAAGAATAAAAAACCAAATATATTTTATAGTGGCAAGAATGTCTGTTGTTGTCGTATTAATTAAAATAGAATAAAACTTTTTTCCTTTGTAAATAAATTTAAAACATTATGTAAAAATGATCCTTTGAAAAACCTCTAAAATTATTATAAATAGTTGTAAAATATACGTTATAATCATCAAAAGACCATAAAAAATTGTATATTGAAAATTTTTATGAAAATGGATAAGGAAGAGGAAGAGTTGGAAGAGTGACTTAAAATATGTTTTTAATAGAATTTACTTTATGTATGATAATAAATATTTTCCTATTTTATTAAATTAATATAATATAAAATATGGTACATATTATATTTTTCATCAATAAAATCATAATTAATGATTTCCTGAAAAATTTACATGAACATGGATCCAAATTCAAAAGTCATTGAAAATAAAAGATTAAAACATTTGAAGCAAGGTTATAAGTTAATGTTTGAATTGATTTGTGTCTAGCTATTGATGTTCATAATTTATATTAAAGAATAATTAAGTTATGCTAATTATTTACTTCCTTAAAACACTATTTCAATTTTTATTACTATTATTTCCACAATATGATCAATTATATATTAATTTATCATAATGTAAGAAATTTTGATTATATTCAGCCCATATGTCAAAAACTAAAATTTTAGGATGACTATGGACCACGATTTTATTATCTCAACATAAATAGAATAATATAAATGTAATAATTATATTTATTATAAATAATTTAGTATTTTAAAACTGAATATGAATTTATTCTAAAATGGAAGACCGTACATACACATCAGTGATGTTTCCATTTTTAAACCATCATTTTGAAAAGAATGTAAGTAATATTTTATCATTCTATAATGATTATAATATGATAAATACAATAATATTTCCTTAAATAAACTTATATATAATATATGTGATTTGGTGAGTAAGAATGAATCACATATCTTTATGGAGGCGGTAGTACATATGTACGCACGAATGCCATTATCTCTTTTTAATGAACACAAAGTTAAAATAATATGTGTCATATTATCATTATAGAATGTTAAATTTTCTATGATTTTAACATATAATCAAAAAATAAATCATTATAACCATTATTTAGAGGTAGAAAATGAAAATGAATAACTATGGTTCGTAATGCGGTATTCATCATTACATAGGAATGATATATTACATTCCCATTTGATGGAGGTTGGATATGGATATAGGTTATTATATTATCATAATAAAATATTAGAATATATAAAATGGTGATTTTTTTATGTAATATGGGTTATTTAATATTATAAGGATGTCGTAGAAGAAATAATAAAACACGTGATTAAAAACAATACATCTTTTTCAAACAATTTCTTATGTTTACAAGAAAATAACTCATAGGTTGGTTTCATGATCAAAATAAGGCCTACATAATACCATTAGGTAATTAAACATGAGACTTTGGTATCAATATTGTAAACTAAATGGTTAATGGACTGTTAATAAAAGAAGATATTAGGCTCCCGTTTATAACAAAGGGGAGGGGAACCCTTTGAATTTTGGAAGATATTATTTTAATATAAATTACTATAGATTTCCAAATGGATAAAACATGATACAATTAAACTATGAGATGATTATGGGTCAAAAATATCAAATAAAATTAAATTTATACAAGTTTATATTACATATTTACCCTTATCTTTTTTATTTGATGCTCCGTTTATCCTTTTAAAAAATGCGGTGAAATTAATGTTTTTTACAGTTAATGCGTTAATTGAAAAATATAAAAGGAAAAAATATCCATAAATGGAATATGGATGAATGTTTAAACAATATCACAATCACTTAATGGAAGATAATAGTTTCAGAAACTTTAAATCATTTAATAAAATATTATTTATTATAAAATATCATTAATGACAATTTGCGAACTATTCGTATAAATTATCATAAAAATTAAAGTAAAAAATATATTTATATTAAAATGCATTAAAGAATATATAATATTTCGCATATATTTAAAAAAAATAGATTTGAATAAAGAAATTCCAATATTATTATTTTTGTGTTATTGAAAATTATTTTATTTCTTTTTGTGATACATTCCCTAGCATCTAAAGATATTTTTTGATCACTAAAATTTATAAATAAACTAACATTATGAAAAATTAATTTAAATTTAAAACAAATATTTATAACTAAAAATACAATTCATTTATATATGTGTAAAAAAATTAAAGATAATAATCAAATATAATGTCATTTTTAACATTACTTTATATAAAATAATTTATTAAGAAAAATCATTTGTAAATAGAAAAAAGAACATATAATTGTTTTCTAATATTATGGATTATACATAAACATGAAATATAATATTTTCATGTTTTATGGTGAATTTTTATTCCTTATCAATAAATTTTTACATTAATAAACTGATTAACAATTTACCATGATAAAAAATGAATAAATTTATTAATCAAATTGAAAAAATAAAAGATACATATTTAAAATATTTATAATACCTATTTTCATATATAGAAACCATTTTTCAGGATTTAAACATAAAAGTTGAAGATTTTAATTTAAAATTTAACCAATAAAACACAAAGAAAAACATTTTTTCAGAAATGATATACTTTTCTAGTGTAGAATTTTTTTTATAAAAAATTAATATATAATACTAAATTAAAAAAAAATAAATTGATTATTTTACAAAAATGAAAAATTAATTTTTTTAAAATATTCCAAAAAATATCTACATTAAAGTCATGAAGATTTTATGTAGTATATGCGCATGAGTAACGTTTTTAATATTTCAATGATCATTATGGAATAAATTTAAACATTATTTTATATTTACATAATTATAATAATAAATTAAATAACATAATTATTATTTACATATAATTATATATATAATCCATGTGATGTGATTAATAAAAAATAATCGATGCATTGTAGAGGTAGTTGCACACTCATATGCACAAACAATGTTATCATTTTTCAGTTAATGAAATAGTTAGAAAATTTGTGTTACATTGAACATTATGAATTATAAATAGGTCATGAATAATATATATATATATATAATGAATAAATAATAAAAAACCACCAATGGGATGAAGTGATGGAAACAAATTATATTTGTTCAGGAGGTAGTATTTTTCATACACACAAATGATGTTTTAGTTTCCCATTTGATGGATGATGATGATTTATTTATTTTATTAAATTATCATAATAAAACCTTTGTAAATGTTTGGTACTTAATTTATTATATTATTACTATTTAATATTTTTTAATGATTTTTAATAAGAAAAAAAAAACATGATTAAAATGGTACATCTTCAACATACGACCTCTTATGGTTATCCCAAAGATGAATCCAAATATTTATTTATAATAAAGAAGGGATCTAGGATTTGGGGAGGGATTCAAGTAAATAATTTTGTCTATGAATGGTCAAAATATATTGTTCTTGAGTTATGACGAAATTTTATGAATAGTTACCCTTTTATAAGAGAAAGGAAATGCACTCCTAGAATTTTTTAAATTATTAAAATAACTTAAATTAATTTTCATGTGAAAATGGAAGAAAAAAATATATTATTATAATATAAGATTATTATGGGTCTAAAAAATCTCATATAATAAAATTAATATTTTTTTCGATCACTTTTTTATCCAAATTCTTTTTTATCCTCTATTAACATATTTAAAAAATACATCAATATTAGTGTTGTTCTCTGAAAAAGGGTTAATATAGTTACTATAAAAGGAAAAATACCATAAATGGACTATGGATGATAAATTAATCCCTATAATAATAATATTGAAAATAATAATGATATCATTAATTTTATTTTATTTAATAAATAAATTTTTTATTATAGAGTACATTAATGTTAATTTTTTAACTTTTCAAATAATTTATATATTTAAAATTTCTAGAAAAAAATAGAATAAAAAAATGTGAATAATTTTTTTAATATTTCATCTTTTTATAAAATTTTATTTAAAAGGAAAAACTAAATAAAATAGTATTACTTTTATTGTTTAATACATCGTTTTATTGTTTTTCTAGTTATTCCTTAAGAATAGTGTCACTATTTAATAACCATTTAAGATAAATATTTCTTCACTGAAAATTTCAAATAAATTCTCAAAATAAAATAAATATTTAAAATAAAAAATTAATAATTCAAACCAAACATATGCTATGTTTTTACATATATAAAAAATTTCAAGTTAATAAAACCAATAGTGTGACATTTATCACATTACACTATATAAAATAATATAAATGTTAAATTCATCACTAAATGGGAAAAATATGACATATATACTACTTTTTATGATTATGAATGTTATAAAAAGATCTAAAAAATAATTAAGAATGTTTTATGGTCAATTTTTAGTCGTTATCCATTAATTTTTTACTTTAAAATTTTTTATTTACTAAATAATATATTAATATAAATTACAAAGGCTACTATTCATAATGAATTGTTATAAAAGTAAATTATTTATCCATTTTGGAACTCAGAAATCAAAATATTGAATAAATTTTTGATGACATTCTACACAAAAGTGAAATAATTTTTTTTATAATTAAACAAAAAAACTCATTGAAAAACTTTTTTTAGAAATATATTTTTATATATGACATGTTTTTATACTAAATTAAAGTATAAAATTAATTTTAAATACAATTACTGAAATAAGATGTAGTTAATATTTAATACTAAAAAATAATAATTTTACAATCAAAATACACAAAAAAATAAAATTTTCCATAAAACATTGTATTTTCATTATTCATTAAAAATAATCTTATTAGAAAACTATAAAAAACTATATGAAGATAATTATTTAATGATTAATTATAAAATTAACAACATTATGTTATATGATTTCAAAAAAATTCAAAAATTAATTGTAATATTATATCAAAAAAATAAATAAAAACCATTTTTGAAAACAAAACATATTTTTGAAGTATAAAAATATTTCTCTAGAAATTGAGTAATAATTTTATTATAATATGTATTTTGTATTTATTCTTCTATAATTTTATATGTATTTCAAAATTTAGTTAATCCTACTTATAATTTCTAATTCAATGGTTATGATATAATGGTATCATAAAAATAATAATATTTAATAATTTTTGAAACCTTTGTGTTGGGTTTCATAAACTCTATCAAACAAAGTATTATATTAACCTTTAATTATTTAAGTATCTACATGGAATAGTTTTATTTGGTTTGAAAATAAATAAAGACTAATTAATAGGTGCATATGGGATTTTGAATTTCTGGAATGAATTGGAGTTGCAGATTACCATTTCAAAATTCCACCAAGCCTCTCTAAATTCCCCAACGTGTTCTATAAAAATAATATGTATGACCCAATGCAAGTGATAATATTTTATGAAATATAATTTAAATAGTTGTTAATGCACTCTAATGATCCTATCATGAATCTCGATAGTAGAGAATGAGAGTTTCATAATCTTACGGATCAGTTGGTAATGGTACATTAAAGAAATAATAAGACCATTGACGTGATTTCATAACTTGAATAAGTTATTATAAATAACTACCCACATGTAATAATTAGTTAAAATTAATAAATTCTCTCCAAAATATTTTTTTAATTGGGGGAGACTGTACTACATGAGAAGTAATTATAGTATTTAAGAAATTCATTCAAATGAAATTATAATACAAGGCAGATAGATTTATTCAAGAATGTGATTAATACATAAATTGATAAATATTTTAAATTGAATATGATATAAGGAATTTTAGTTATCAATTTACTATGTAAAAATAATCTTTGGTGGAACTTTTTTGTTTTGATTTTCTATAAATAGATGTGTTTAGGGTGAATAGTGATAAATTATGATTTTTCAAATACTCCCACTTTTATGAAATATAATGATTTAAGGTTAACAAGATATTTTATGAAACCATTTATAGGAAAAATATATATATATATGGTGTAACATAATGAATATAAAATTATAATGATATTCATAGATATAAATTGTTAATGTTTTTGGAATCAAAAAAATATTTTTTTAAATAATCATGGTTTTTAATTATTCCCTACTAATCTAAATTTAAAATGTGTACATTTATGTTTTTGTTTAGTTTAATTGATATATAAACATTATCTAATATTAATTTATGAAATTATTCCTACTGGAAATAACAATATACATTATTTTTTGATCATTTTTTATTAAAATTATAGATTTTCTTATAAACCATTTTCGTTACATTTATGAATATAAAATAAAATGAATTTTTACCAATTCTTGATACTAAATCCTAAAAATTGGATTCCCTATTTATATATATAATAAATTATATTCAGTTATAGAGGAAACATAATTTTTGTTTATAATTAATAGTAATCGAAATATATTTGTTTCACTTCATGTAAGCATAAAAATTTGTTAAAAGAGTAAATAATAAATAGATAGATCTTCTAAAGAAAAATAAAAATGTTTCTTAAATATCATTGGTTTATTTATATTTCATAGTTTATTTTTTCATCATTTAATTTGGTATAAATCGGATCAATATGATATTATATGAAATATCTTATATAATAATGTTTTATGTTTTTGTATGTTTTCCACCTACCTCCAATAAAACTCGTACCCCTCTCATATCGTCTCCACACTTATTTAGAAAAATAAAGTAAAAAAACTAGGCAAAATAAATTACCAACATTATACCTGACAGTTGATAGGTCCTAGACTCACCAAAATACCACATCAAAAGTCCTAAGATAGTAGCTACTAGATAATACCATAATAATGGTCATGTGTTCTTTCTAATATTTTTCATATTCCATTCTACGTAAACCTAAAAAAATATTAAATAACTATGTTTATGTTATTATATTAATTTATTAACAATATTTTTTTTGTTCTTATGTTAATTGTACAAACATTTTCAGTCTTTTTCCAATGTTGTGGAAAATGAAGACATTGAATTTGTGTACATACGATATCCCATCTTCAAGTAGTGTTGTAATTTATTATCATCCCAAATTTACATTGATGGATATAAATATGAATCTAATTAATATATATATATATATAAGATATTTATAAAATAATTAAGATTTTGTAAATATAAGATATTATATACCTTTTACCATTTAATTCGTTGGGAAATGATATCTTCATTCATGCAAACTTGTGGAGTACTAATCCACAAAATGAAGTGATTTGGTTTTATTCTACTACCATGTATGGATTATTATAATGTTGTATATAATTACATTTATGACATTATAAAATCATATAGAAAATAAAACCTGTAAAATCATGGAAATTTGCACCTCAACCTACTGAATAAAAATAAATACATTTCCCCTTTTAGTTAATAAAAAATCGTTAAAATTCAGTGAATCTAATTAAATATAATATAAATAAAAATTAACTATAAAACATTGAGTCACATTAGTCTGAGGATCAATTTAGGTATCGAGTATTAAATAATTAGGAAACCATACTAGAAATTAAAATATATAATATATATTTAAATGGGATAAAACCAAACATTAATAGTTTTGGTAGTGTTGTATAAGTTAATGATGTCATAATTACTATATCATTCCGGACTCGAGAAAACTAGACTGAGTAGTTATATTACATTATTGGTAGAGAATACACGGGTTCTAATTGAACCAAGAGAATATTATTCTTGGAAGAAAATATTCATACATACATTACATTTTAATAAATTGGATACACCATTAACATATTGAGGGAACAATATATAACCATTCCTTATATAATTAGAAATAAAATATATTAATTAACTATGAATCATGGGAAAAATAAAATCAAATAAGTGAAACCTCATAAGATTTGTATGAAATCATAGAAAATATAACATATAATAAAATAAATGAGGAATATGTCTCGTGATTAAAATTAATAAAAAATTTAATCCATATTATAGCATAATTTAGGGCAATCTATATCAATTAAAATTAATGAAATCTTATATAAGAACAATCATTTCTCTCATACTGATGGAATGAATAATTCTGGACATCAATAATACTATCAAGGCCCTATAAGAACACTTTACTAAGATGGGTAGAGGTATACACCAAAGCCCAGTTTTTTTTCTCTCATGAAACATATAAATACATTGATGTCTATATATTTTGAGGAATCAACCATCACCTTTGTAATCAACTAACACTAATTCCACTAAACCAATTACTTGAGGTTGTGTTCTATATGACCACAATTGTGCCTCCTCATAATCTAGTGGATTTAAAAGAGATAATCTTGTATATAAGAATACCATGGGATGAATACACCCTGAAATAAGATTTGTGATATTATTTGAAATAATAAATTTATTAATAACTATGAAAAATATGTAATGTAAATACTGTAAGGAAATGTTGACAAATAAACCAACCAGGATTACACTATACAAATGTAAGTGCTATAAATAACCGAATGAATCTACAATGGGTAAACCATATAAAATAAAAATAAATCAATCACAATAAATAAATACACCATTATCATCCCAGACTAGGATCGATCTCAAATCGGTCCCATCAATCATACTATATCCTAACCATCCATGAAAAACATCATGCAATCAGTTTTGTTACATAAACCTACATCATAAAACCATGTATTTACTAATTATTAGGCTTATAAGTTAAATACTGGCCTAATCATTGTTTGAGAACAACATTGTATTTCACTAGAAAAGACATCACATAAATAACTAGTCTCATATTCACATTCATACAGAAATTTTATAAATAAAAAATTTAAACACTAATCATCAAAACATTTAAATAAAAATGCATAGAAAACACAAAAAACCTAGGGTTTGAATTCACTATTGTAATGGTATATAATGTCTTCATCTATAGTCTAGGTGTATCTAATAATTTCATAATAAATTTTACAAACCATCATTCATTGGGGGTAATATAAACATCTCAAATCCAACAACAAATATTTAAGGGTAATATAGGAATGCCTAGGGTCCCAGGGACAACCTGGGTGATAGATTCATCCTATGTTTTACAATCAATCAATAATCCATATATACTAGGTCAAAATTATCCCTCGTTGCATCGATAAAAACCCTGACATCATAAGGTTTGGGTTTATCTCTTGTCCATCAAGTACAAATAATTATACACGAGATTCATGTTTTCCATCAGTGTAATGATCATAATCAAAACCAAATTTCATTACATTAAAATAATTTTAGACACACATCATTATCTCTATTTAATAAGATATGATTACACAGAATAGTGTATCATTTAACATTGCTATTCTAAAATGAAATTTCATTCCTTCTTACCCAAAAACAATTCAAAAACCATTTCCATTATCAAGGCCATTTACCATTTCAAATCCCAAAACCAAAATACCATTTTTGAATAAAATAATAACACACCATCTCCGATACTAATATAAAAATACCAAAAATATATCATCAATAGACTTTTACAATTCAATTTGAAAATCCAAACACATTTAAATTCCCTTACCATTTTAATGGTTTGACTCAAAAACCAATACAATTTATCATAATCGATGAATGTTAAATTTATTTTCAAAATAATCAGTTTCCAAACAAATCCATGGGATAGAAAAATAGAAAAATATATTAACAATTTAATAAAAAAAATTACATGAAATTGTCTAATGTTTAAATTTGGCACCTTATTTTAGTAATGTGAAGGATTCAATAACTTCATAAATCATAGACTAACACCCATTATCCAATTTTAACAAACAACCCTTTAACTTCAAAAAATACAATACAATATGGTTTATTATAGAAAAAAAATACCATAACCTTTGGCTAGTCCACTGATTGTGCATTGGATTTCAGTTAGTATAAAATAAAATTGAATTGAGTAAGAATTCAAATTCCTTGGAGACATTTCATGTTAGCTATAACTCGCTAAAAACCACTTAATAGCCATAGAAACCAATTTTTTTTAGATGATTGGTTGAATAAACTAAAAATATAACATGATTGGGATGAAACCTAATTAAAACAATATAAAATGGATATCCAATTATTATGAGAATATATTGAGGGAGAAATACAAGATTTGTTTCTATAAGGTTTCAAAAACATGAGTTAGAGGAGAAGGGGGAAGACCCTGGTGAAATGATTGGGCTTAACCCCACATTAAAACACCCATTAGTCCACTAACTAGTCAATAAGTTCCAAACGATTAACATTTAAGCACTATCATATAAAACATGGGTCCCTAGGTGGTCAATGATCCCAGGTAGATCTTCAGTTTTTTTGGTCATCAATAACTTAGTGGACATATATCATCTAGATCATACCGTGGAAACATTATGATACTACGGAAAATCTATGTAAAAAACCACAAGTTAACTTTAAATAGATCTCTATCACCCATATGTGATTCATTACAATTCTAAAATAACATATTTTAGGTTTCCATACACATGAAATATCATCCCAACATAAGGTTTAAAATTTAAACCCTCTAGTAATTCAAAATTCATGATCTTTTAAAATAAATTCATGTGATCATTTTAATAGGGACTTATATACTTCATACCATAACATTCATTTTACGTGATAAATACTTATAATGATCAATCGATGTCACCATATGTATATTTGTTATCAACCACCATTCAAACTACCACACTCTACACTTATGTGAAAATTGCACTTCCTAATCATTAATAAATAATAATACAGCATGAAATGTGATTTGATGTAAATTATCTCCATTATCATTGAAATAATATGATTATTATCCTGTAAATACATCTACATTGAGACACCCATGGGTCATCATCTAGTATATTAACACGTCTATGTTGATTCTGACTATAGAACATGATCATGAAAGTCAATTGTGATGCATGATGCCTACCACTAATAGAATTTCATTACCAAAACAATATTATAATATTTCAAATGCACACCTACTACAATTTACAAAGTACCAAATCTAACCAGTCATGGGAATACTACTCTAGCGACAATTGTTATCCTCATTTCAAATCCCAAATTTTTTTTCCTCTACCATCCATGTGCAGCCTAGGCACACCGAATCATTCTTTGAAATCCCATGTCAACTCAATCAACTACCTGTTAATCCCAAAATGACACCCCCATTACATTTATATGACCATGAAATTACTCTATGCACAAAAACCATAATCACACCTTCTGTGGACAATATTCCATCAGAATTATTGGTTTACAATTTTTGGTATTTTAAATCCCAGGAATTAAAAACATAATATTTAATAATTCATTATATTATTTTCAATAAAACAATGAGAATTCAAAGGACCATTTTCCTTGGAATATCAGACCTATATTTTTATAATAAAATAAAAAAAATACATTATCATTATTTAAAATTACACATAATACATATTTCATCAACATAACTTCTAAAACTACATAATATATCATTTTTAAAATACATATGGTAAAGTAGAATCTAAAAATCCATTGAAGTGAATAAAAATATAAATAATTCATAACATGAGACTCAAGATGCATAAAATGATATCATAATGGGGATGAACATAAAAATAGATACATGGAATAAGTAAATTATTTCATATGATTATAAACATGTCAAAATAACATAACACTAGATAGCATAAAGAAAAGTCAAGGGAAACTCTGATGACCAACTTCATAATGTGATAAAGTCTCATGGTGGACATAGATTCACCACACAATCCATTACATAAAATCAATTTAAAAATAAATATTTAACCAATACATTAAAGAGATATATAATTCTTGTCCCACCAAACAAATAAATTCAAATCAAACATATTTTTGCTAAATGAATATAAAACCATAAATAAATCATAAGCATGATCTTACCCATGAGAAAAAGTGTATTTAATAGTTTTGATTAGGGAATAACTGAAGGATAAATCATTTGATTTATTTAGATAAGAAGGAATTAAATATTTTGAATATCCATTATCATAAAATAGGTATACATCTTAAACATGGATAACTATTTTAAAACAATCTTGGGACAGATCTAGGAGTATAAATAATAATAACCCACTTGGGTGGTGCATTACTAAAAAAAGTAAAATTTATTTTTTAATAATGATTGAAATTATATTATTCCATAAAAAATTGAAGAAACATGGTTATACATAAAATATATATATTTTAAAATATAATAAGCTTTTAAAATATTTTCATGTTGTGTGTTTCTGAAAATGAGAAATGAAACGAGAATGTTCAACTCAAATGGGTTAACATAAAAGTGGTAATATTCAAGGGATGTAATGAAATGTATAACCACAATAGTGAATTGAATATTTAACATGGTATATATTTAAGGGATATATATTAAAAAAAGTACATATACATGATAATACTACGGCATAAAATGTATAAAAAGAAAGTGAACTTATAATTGTCTAGTTACTAAGGAGATATAGAAGATCCCTTACTGTATGTCCAGATTCATTATGTACATGAACGTATCATCCTAAATAACACTATTAGGATTATAAAATATTTAGGTAATAATATTACATAGATAAATTTCATATTCAGGGATACTATAATCTTCATATGTTATTTACTTATTATTTGTATAGTTCTTTTCCACACATCGGTTACTTGATTTCTTTTGATAAATACATCGTAACTCCGAATGTTTGTTTACCATGGGGTAATGTGTTGTAAAATATTTTCATAATATATTAAATATTAATTTTTATATTCATATAAATATTATATATAATATAAATTTCAAAATCCTTCAATGATGGGTGGGGCTGAAAAATAAAACTCAGTACTTATTGAGGATATAATTTATATGTGTATGTGAAAAATGATATCATATCTCAATGAATGATAGGGAAATAAATTATATAATTATTTAAAATTAAAAATAATTTATAATTTATATATAAAATAATTATTCATCCATTAAAAAATATTTATTACCCATAAATTGTTGTAATGAAAAATAGTAGAATTTGATTTGTGGAGGTGGTAGACTTCCCAACACATTAATGATGTTTGTACTTCTCCATGAAGATAAATAGGAATAAATAATGTTTATTATATTAATATAATAACATATAATTATAATTATTATAACATATAAATTATGTTTTGATATATAAATGATTATTTGAATATAATGATTATGAATCAAATTTTACGAAGAATGTAATACCTAAATTTATGGATTGATCATCATTTAGAGATACCCTCTTAAGTAAAAAATGAATATATATCATTTGGACCATTGTAATGGGGATGATAAAATTACTTCTATGTTATGTATATTTATTGTAGGATCAATGGAAATTGTAAGTGTATGTGTAACCATATATTGGTGGAAGGGATCACCTTTTTTTAAAGTGAATAAAGGGAACATTTAAGAAAATTCCTATACTATTACAAGATAACAATACATGATTACTTTGTCATTGTTTAATGTCCATAGATCAATAACTCTCTCTCTTGGAAAAACAGGGTTATTATGTGACATGTTTCATGCCTCCTCATATTTAAAATGCTTCCAACTAGTATCTGAGGTGTGATAATGTCGGGAAAAATCCATCAATGTAACATTGCAGTATTTTTTGGTAGATTTTGTTTGTCGAAAACGTGGGTTTCTATGGTCTTTTATGAGGTTATTTATAGTCTGTTGACTGGTCATGTTGAATAATATGTAATAGATACGAATGGATTCCATAGAATCTATTCAACAAAATAACGTACACAAGGTGTTGTGGTTTCTATGTGTTTTCCAATTTTTGGGGCACCAAATATGGACTTCTTTGTGAATTATAAAAAGTATTATTACTTGAATTACCTATGAAAATATGGAAAAAGAATGTGTTTCATGAACATGGTATTCACAAAGGATGATTCACAAGGAATCAAAGACAGCTGAGAGTGATATACACAACAATAAAATACATCACAAATGATGCTCGTGAAGATCATCATGAGTGGGAAATTGTGGTGGCATGAAGGTTCTCATAGAATTAACCATGATTACAACAATCACCATGTATAGTATAATTTCCCTACAACATGATGAAAAAGGAAGCATCACGGAAGAAAAGAGTGAGCATTGTGAAATGTTGATAACCTGACCGAAATGTTATTAAATCAATGGAAACTCCTATAAATAAGCATATACACCCTTCAGAAAAGTAATTACACATTATAAAAATATTATTTCTCTGAAATCACGATGGTGGTTGACGAAGTGTGGTTCATGAATGGTGGTTCGTGATGGTGATATTCAAATAGGTTCATGAAGTCTCTAAAAGCCAACAGAATGTCATGAGCATCACAAAAGGAGTTTCATACAAAGAAGTTCACTAAGGCTATAAAATACAATTAAATGATCTATAAATCATGAAAGTAAGATAATTCATGAAGGATAAGTATGATTCAGGAATAAGAGGAGATTCAAAAAGTCTATCTAATATTCACAAATGAGGTGTGCTACACATAGGCTAAGTTTTTTTCAAAAAAGATAGGAGTTTCATGACGTCAATTTGAGGATCACAGAATAGGATCTTCATGAATGCACTAAGCATCGTGATGGTTGTTCAGAAGGAATTTCATAGTAAATCTACAGTAAAGTGGTATAATTTAGTGTTTTAGAGTTGGGCATCAATAGAGAATATATTTATAACTGAGTTTGTAGTCTTTAGATGTAATGAATGGACTATTAAGTCCATAGACTGTGAGTGGATCCCTTCGAAGAGAAGTGAGAAATAGAAGAGGAATATGATTATCCTTTCCACAAACATTGAGAAATATAAATAGAAATATGGAGTTACCCATGGAAAATTAGTGATATGACCCTATAACTTGTAAAGTGTTTGAGCCAAGGTATATAAGATATATAACCCAGACAACCATTCTTAGTAGATAGTCTTATTGTATTTGGAACTACTATAACAATGTCATTGTATGCTCCATGGGTGTGGTCTAGTGATGGTGACCAAATTAAAATTGATATGTCATGTGAATGATTTCAATTTTTTTGATACATTTCAATTATAAGTAGGGGAAGATTGATTTGTTTTATGATGAAACAAGATCTGAAGTATTAGAAGTTTTAATCATTCATACTAGGATTAACTACCCCAACCATCTAAATGTACAAAACCTAATTGATATGTCAATTTGTATCATAGTGATATGTTGAAAGTCTGTGATTCTATCTCAGCAGATGAAATAGTGGTTTTCAATCATAATGAGATTCTGATCATCGATGGGATCAATTTTCATATATGGATGATTCAGATACAACACTACATTTGATCCTTAATAATGTATATGATTACAAATTTTATGGATGGAATATCCGATAATATGGATAGTTGATCATTATCGAAATCTGAATAATGATAAATGAATATTGATTCTATGGGATTCAATTTTTTTGGGGGGATAAATATAAAATAAAATATATATGAAAGTGATTTCATGTATCACTTCACTTGCTATGTGGGAGATGTTTATTAATATTTATGTGGTGACACATAATTCAGGGAGGAAAAGTTGTAGGTTCAATAAAAAAATATGAGGATCATAGAGTGTATCCCAAATAGTCTTTTGATACATTATTTGATCAGATGAATGTTGTTTTAGAAGACATATGCACTCTTGGGAAAATTATTTAATATAAAACCATTGTTAAATTCATATTGAGAAAACATCAACCTCAGTTTAATTTAAAGGATTCAATATCAGAATATAAAGATCCAAAGGATCCGTCAATCGATATATTACATAGTACTCATGTAACATATTTAA
Organism: Viscum album; assembly: GCA_963277665.1. Classification (NCBI taxonomy): domain Eukaryota; kingdom Viridiplantae; phylum Streptophyta; class Magnoliopsida; order Santalales; family Viscaceae; genus Viscum; species Viscum album. The sequence continues at coordinate 696,132,221 of OY728161.1, forward strand.
TGAGAAATTATTTTAATGATGTATTGTAAATGGAAATGAATAATGAAGTTGGATTCATGGTCATGAAAATCTTACCATTGAATATTGATTTGAAGATGAAGAGATATATGGGGTGATGTCGTTTCATTAATCAAATTTTCAAATAGGGAAATTATTGGTCAATGGGAAACATCCAGTTAAATGAATTTGATGTGAAAAGGTTGGAAATATGACTACAGGGATCTCTATGAAGTTTTATGTTGATGGAGAGGATGATGTTGAAATTACAATGATTAATTTTTTAACCTACATTAAAGTCATGAAAAGTTTTAAGAAAAATGTTTTCTAAAGAAGAATATGCTTCCAAGTGTATATGATAGTTATATAGAATATGACGTAGAAGTGATGGAGGAATAAAAGGATTATAATATATATTCTATGGTGGAATATGTAAAACATTATCATATTAGGGAAGAGAGAGATAAAGTTGAAGAAGAATTCAAAGCAAGATATAACCTTTAGGATGAATTTGAAGATGCACTTGAAGAGATAGATATATGGAGATCCAAAATAATGAAATCCATCAATATTGGTCATGATGCCAAAATGTATATCTAGAAAAAGGAAGAATAGATGTCTGAGTTATACGAAAAAAATGAAAAAGTGAAGTCATCTATGCCAGAGTGCTCAAAATGATTTTTGAGTACAAGACCACGTTTGAATAACTAAAAAGGTAAATTGATATTATGATACCCATTGTAGAAGATCAAATTAATAATACAAAAGTAGTTGAATTGGATTTTTTCAGCATGTGATGAACTGTTATGGATTAAAAAAAATCATAACTCTTGGTACGATATCGAGAATAAAGATTGTTTCTGAAATTGAGAAGATATAGGTTGATCATAGATGTAACACCCCATGATTTCATAGTGTGTTATTTCTTCAAAATAATTCAATAACTTGCACTACACGCAACACCGAGTTGAAGCGTACCATGACTTACCAAACTAGCCGTTATGAATAGTAATACCTACTTTCTGAAATTTTATAAATTATATCTCTCAAAATGGACTTCATTTTTGGATTAGGAATATCAAAATTAGCCTAGGGTGAAATTTCGGTACTTTTCGGATAACTTTAATATTTTGATGAATAGTGAAAATTACTAAATTTTAATTAGAAACAACTTTTTTAATTGAAATAATTATTAGTGATAAATTATGAATTTGAGTGGTTTTAAAGTATAATTAGAATATATTTTTACCATTTTATCCAATGATGTTCATTAGAATTAATTTCACTTTGAAATTGGACCTAAACAATTGTCAATCTTTTGATATATATTGTTTTTTAAAAACACGCTATTTGTTGTGACAACGGGAATTAATTATAAAATTAATTAATGCAACTTATATGTTTGGAATTTTGTAAAATAGAAATAATTTTTGAATTTGGAATATCAATTATATCTTAGGGTGAAATTTTGGCATTGTTCTGAAAAACATCAATTTTTGATGAATAGTGAAACTACTAAGTGGTAGTTAAAAAAAACTGATTTATTCATAAAACATAATTTTACCGCTTCTGTGAATGAAATTTAAAAAATCCGAGAGACACGATTAATATCAAGAAGTAAAATGTGGTTCAATGAGATGAAAATAATTTTTGGTGAATAATAACTTTTTCACTTTTATTTACCACAGTTAAAAGTAAATAGGGTAATTAAGGGTAGAAATGATATAATATTACCCTAGAACATGTCCTAATTCTATTGGACAAGTGTATCTCGACAAAAAACAACCTTAGGAATAAAATATTATCATTTAGGTCCACTTGGATTAGATTAGGACATTTATTATTTTTCAAAGAAGAGTTAAAAGAGTTAAAATAAAAGTTAATTTAATAAAACATTTTTAATATAGGGATATACATAAGATAAATTCGATTGTAAATATTTATTAGAAATACAATACTATTACCTACATAATTATGTTTTATTTATAATTTTTAGACATTAAATAATTTAATTTATTTGTTACACAATGATGATGCAGTAATTACCATAATAGTGAAAATCTAAAATAATTGATATTATAAATAACCAAATAAATATAATATGAGACTTTTAATGAATTAAACTAATTTTCTAGGATAATATGACATATTAGTATTGATTTAATTGACTTTTTTCGAATTAATCATTCTGTTATGAGTTTCACAAAAATCAACTATTGAATAGTGTCAAAATTGACATAAAAGAGTTGTTTAAAAAATATTATATTATTAATTGATATTAAATTCCTAAAAATCTAAGTTTAGGCCAAGAGACTTATATCATGATAGGTGTATCATTAATGAACCACTTAGGGGTCGCTTGGATGTATATAGTACGTTTATTAACTATATAATATAAAAATAATAACTGACATGGTAAATGTCAAACTAATTAACTAAGAGTTAAAACTAAAAGATAAGGTTAATATAGTAACCCAAACCTGTCCAAATTATATTGGATGAATGGTTTTCGACCTATTCCTACCTTAACGTTTGAATAATAAACTTTTGAGGCATTATAAACTGAATATGAATTTATTATAAATTAATATTTCTAGCTTTTCAAAAGGTGCCCCTCACCCCTCTTATAAAAGGGCACTCCCCCTTCTCATTACTTCACACCTTCAAAGCCTTTTGATTCTGCCAAACTCTGCCCAAATACTCTCTCAACTTACCTCAATACAACCTAGATGCCTTATTTTGATCAGAATTCCAACCTAATGAGCCCTTTTGATCAAATCAAAAGGAATAACCATAAGAAGAGGTAATGTCTTGACCACCCTTTTTCAAATTCATTTCTTCTTCCACTTCTTATTTATTTATTATTACCATTCTAAAATAATAACTCCAGTATCTTATATATACTGTGATGTTATTATAAATATGGTACAACCATATTCAGTATTCTATCCACCCTTTGAATAACATGTCACCATACGTGCGTACGCACGGCTTACCGTCTCCACGTCATGGTGTAATTGTTATTCAATATATTATTATTTGGATGGGTATAATAATGATGTGTAACTCATGTGAATAATAAATATAACAAGATACTGATTCTGTATATATGATATACTATCCAATTATATATTATTTTAATATCAAATGAATGATATTGTTGCTCGTGCGTATGTACGGACTACTGTCTCCACGAACACGATGAGATTCATTCTCCATCATATCCATTCAAGTATAATTATCATTTTATGATTTAAAAATATTGTTTATGGACTAGATATAATTATGAATATGAAAAAGATACAACCTAACCATTACAAACATTTCTTACGTAACAAAACATATAAAATAAAACGAGTAAGTTTACACCTGAAACGACGATAATACTAAGATATTATTAACAAAGAAATGTTAAAAGATCATATATGATATCATATTAATATATATGATTCTTGTATAAATTGATAACAATTAGTTCACCATTATAAAGGAGGTTAACCTACCCTCAACCAAGGAAAAGTACAAGGTAAGGGTTTATTTCACAATCTCTTCATTATCCGAGGTTGTTTATACACAATTATCTACTGGGATCTCTTTATCATCCACATCCATGTTTCTTCGAAATGTATTTCAAAACATTTTTACTATTTAAAAAGAATATGGGTTAAAGTAATTTTTACACTTATTTTTTTTAAAGGAATATTTCAATCGTTTTCTAAACAAGGAACTTTTTACCTTTCGACCAATTTAAGGTAAGAATGTTTTTTAAACTTATACAGCAAGTGCTGCTATTTACCGCCGTTATAAAATCGTCAAAGCTTCCCTTACAAGATTATAAGAATATTTTCAAAGTAAATAATTTATTTTATAATTATGTGACTTTTAAATGATTTCAAAATGAATATTTTAAGAATTTTTGAAAGGTACTCTTTATCAAGATCATAATTTTAAATGTTTTAAAGATTTATCTTTCTAAATATTTTTAATTAATGTCCATGTTTTCAAAATGTTTTTAAGGATTTATTTATATGGACATGAAGGTTTTGAAATGATATTTATTTTCAAAAGTTTCAAAGTGGTATGGGACACTTTGATTCAAAAATCTCTTTTAAATTACTTCCTTTATAAATGTGTGACTTTTAAATGATTTTGAGAAAAGAGATATTTCTCTCAAATAGTTTTGATTTCATCTATGTCAACATCCATTGATGGATTTTAAGCTTATTTGAAGTTGATTTATTATGATACAAAATTTCTATATTATATTAAAGGTTTTATGATATGTTTGACTATGGATGTGCTATTTTTATATCATTCATGGTTTATGGTGAAAATATTGACATTTCGTATGCTAGTTTTAATACGACTGTTTATGTTATGTTTAAACCTTTTCATATGGTAATGCATTGGACTTAATATGTAACGGGTGGAGCCCGATATAGCTCCTCGATGCATCGGTAGGTCTCATGAGACAAACTAGTGTCTTGGCACAGGGAATTGGAAAATTCTTATTTGTAGTATTGGCACGAGGCCTTGGCTATGAGGTTATGATAGTCTGGCATTATGCATTCCATCATTATAAAAGTGGTTATTGATATTGCATATTATTATTCGATTAGTAGAATATTCATGTGAATAAGTAAATGACATTATTTCATTTTACTTTTGCCATACTATGTTGATGTTCAAGTTTAAAAGTCTTTTGTTTTAGTTATACATTGCCTTAAATTTTTATTCTTATTTATGAAAGTTTCTGCTTTATTGTTATCCTTACTGGGCATTTGGGCTCACCCCTTTTCTATGTTTTATTTTTCCTAGGATGTGAAGAATTAATTTATGAATGACCTGCAGGGATAATATGTGGGGATATGAGTGTGGAATATGGAGACAATATATTTTTGTAGCTTTTCAGTTATTGATATAATGTAAAACTTTATGAATATATGTAGTCTTTCCAAGGCTACTAAACCAATCGGTCTTTAAGGATTTGATCTTTCTCGTGATCATGCAAATTTTATGTAAAAATGCACCGACTCTTGGTAACTGGGGTCGGGGCGTTACAGTTGGTATCAGAGGAAGTTTAGTACAAACCATGGAAGCTAGATTTAGATAAACTCTTATTAGAGCACATAGACCTAAGATGGACCTTGAGGATTATTATAGAATAACTTCCTAGAATTTTGGTATTGTAGAGATTTTTTGAGTTTTCCGAGAAATACATCCCTGTCTAGATACGAGCAGGTAGAGGCGGATCTAGCACATATGTACCTAGGGGTAAAACCTGAAAACACCGCTTTGAGCTAGACTCGAACGAGAACTGGTTCACGACAACGGGCCTTGCTGCACTCTTGGTTACACCACTCCCGGGGGATATGCTTAGGATAATTATCATTTTATTTACAAACCATTATTAAGGGTTTATGAGTATATACTTCCTCAAAGGAGACATTTTTATGATTATGGATTATATCCATAAACTATTTAATTTATGTTATGTGTTTTACAAGTTTGGGATTAGGTATTGTTATTAATAAACTAATCTAGTGTATGCCATTTTTTAGAAATGGCGCCCAGTAGAAGGAATGATAACTCTAGCAATGCACATGATCCAAAGAGAAAGAAGGATCATATCTTTCTTGGTCTTAAGCCAGAAGTTATAAGAGAAATAGTCTCCTATGTATTATCATCATATGAAGAAATAATATCATGTGTTGATAAGATAAGTAAAGAATTTACTGAGTCCTATGGCTTTGAAGGGAAGCAAGAGAAGAAAAAGATGGAAGAGAGAAATATGGATAAAGGGAAGAGGGAAAAGAAGAATTTTTCTATATGTGATAACTGTGGGAAGAAACACCCTGGAACTTGCCTGAAAGGAATGGGAGTTTGTTATAAGTGTGGAGGAAAAGGGCACAAATTATGTGACTCCAAGGGTAAGAAAATGGTTTCAAATGTACAATGCTTCATTTCCAAGGAGTTTGGACACTACGCGAACCTATGTCCCAGTCATCAGACTATGCCGCAAATGATTCTATTGGATAATAATCAAGTTATGATACTACCACATATGAAGATGAATGATTAGATTTCTTATGTTGATTATGTCAATTGAGTGTTGTATCAACAATGTACTTGTTATAATAATTATGGAGTATATAAGGATTGTACTGCAGTACTATTTCATTAAGGACTTGAGATTGTGTGGAACAAAGAAAAGTGACTCAATAGCAGGATAAATTTTTGGAAAATATATGGTTGATAGAATGATAAACCATAATATAGTTCTGATACCGAGGTAGTGATTTTGGAATAATACATGATTGATTTGGATAAATTATATTGGATATTATTGACTACCTTGAAACTGATTAATGATTTGTATATTCCATCATTGTTTGGGTTTAAAATATTTTTGGATTGAAGGAGTATATCTATTATTCTTTAAGGAATAAGGGATCATGAATGTAATCAATAAGGTTTTATGGTAATTCAGGATGTTACAGTGTTTTAAAAGAATACATGATGAAGGTGTTCACTTGTTATTACAGGGAAAAAAGGATCTTTATTGTGTTTACCTTCCTTATAAATTTTGGACTGAAGTATTTTGGATAGTTCTAGTTTGGATTATTTTTTATTTCCATAAAAGGACAACCCGGAGGTCAGGCGGCAACCCGTCGTGTCCGGCAAGGCCGCAAGACTTGAACCCACAACTGAAGGGCGACAAGGGTGTATCACCTACCACTGACCCACATGATGTCCTGGATTGAATAATGTCGTTTTTTAGATTAATTATAAATTATTTTTTTAACCATATACGAATAGGAAAAATAGAATATTATTTTTAAGTTCTATTATCTTTTAGAGTGAATGATGAGTCTGTGGTAGAAATTAGATAAAGGATGGAACTCTACTTTTCAAGAATAGATTTTTTCTTCTTCTCTTATTATATGAATAAATTAATTCTTATACTTTATTTTAGGAATCCTAAAACCAAAAATGTGTTATCCTAATACCCTATGTTTTGTTGAACCGATGGTATTTCAAATCATCATAGATTGATGAATTTAAAGACCTCAATTTTAAACTTGTTTGTGATTGATGACCTCAACAACTACCTATAAATATTTACGTCTTTCCTCTAATTATATGTCTCTAATTTCCACCAATGTTCTCCTAATAGAGATCATAATTTGGTGGTGACCCTTTCATTTCTCTTTTCCTCATATTAAGACTAAATTTTAGTAACCCAATTTCTGATGTGGGTTTTCCCACAAAGATATTTTTTATTTTAAACCTTTTATTTTTCAAAGAACTATTTCAAAATGCGAGGACGCAATTTATTGAAGGAGGGGAGAATGTAACACCCAAAGATTTCATAGTGAGTTATTTCTTCAAAATAATTCAATAACATACACTACACGCAACACTGAGTTAAAGCGCACCATGACTTACCAAACTAGCCGTTATGAATACTAATACCTACTTTTTGAAATTTTATAAATTCTATCTCTCAAAATGGACTTCATTTTTGGATTCGGAATATCAAAATTAGTCTATGGTGAAATTTCAGTACTTTTCAAATAAGTTTAATATTATGATGAATAGTGAAAATTACTAAATTTTAATAAATTTTTTTTAATCAAAATAATTAATAGTGATAAATTATTAATTTGAGTTGTTTTAAAGTATAATTAGAATATATTTTTACCATTTTATCCAATGGAGTTCATTAGAATTAATTTCACTTTGAAATTGGACCTAAACAATTGTCAATCTTTTGATATATATTGTTTCTTAAAAACACGGTATTTGTTGTGACAGCAGGAATTAATTATAAAATTAATTAATGAAACTTATATGTATGGAATTTTGTAAAATTTAAATCATTTTTTAATTCAGAATATCAATTATAGCTTAGGGTGAAATTTTTCCATTGTTATGAAAAACTTCAATTTTTGATGAATAGTGAAACTACTAAGTGGTAGTTAAAAAAAACTGAATTTTTCATAAAACATAATCTTACCGCTTCTTTGAATGGAATTTCAAAAATTTGAGAGACACGGTTAATATCAAGAAGTAAAATGTGGTTCAATGAGATGAAAATAATTTTTGGTGAATAGTAACTTTTTACTTTTATTTACCACGATTAAAAGTGAATAGGGTAATTAAGGGTAGAAATGATATTAATATTACCCTAACACATGTCCTAATTCTATTGGAAAATTGTATCTCGACCAAAAACAACCTTATGAATAAAATATTATCATTTAGGTCCACTTGGATTAGATTAGGACATTTATTATTATTCAAAGAAGATTTAAAAGAGTTAAAATCAAAGTTTATTTACTAAAACATTTTTAATATAGGGTTATACATAAGATAAATTCTATTTTAAATATTAATTATAAATATAATAAGATTACCTACATAATGATATTTTATTTATAATTTTTAGACATTAAATAATTTAATTTATTTATGACACAATGATGATGCAGTAATTACCATAATAGTGATAAAAATTGATATTATAAATACCCAAATAAATATAATTTGAGACTTTTAATGAATTACACTAATTTTCTAGGCTAATATGACATATTAGGATTGATTTAATTTACTTTTTTTCAAAGTAATCATTCTGTTATGAGTTTCACAAAAATCAACTATTGAATAGTGTTGAAATTGACATAAAAGAGTTTTTAAGACAAATATTATATTATTAATTGATATTAAATTCCTAAAAATATAAGGTTCGGCCAAGAGACTTATATCATGATAGATGTATCATTAATGGACCACTTGGGGGTCTCTTGGATGTATATAGTATGTTTATTAACTATATAATATAAAAATAAAAAATGACATGGTAAATGTCAAACTAATTAACTAAGAGTTAAAACTAAAAGATAAGGTTAATATAGTAACCCAAATCTTTCTAAATTATATTGGTTGAATGGTTTTCGTCCTATCCCCACATTAAAATTTTAATAATCAACTTCGGAGCCATTATAAACCGAATATGAATTTATTATAAATTAATATTTCTATCTTTTCCAAAGGTTCCCCTCACCCCTCCTATAAAAGGGAACTCCCCCTTGTCATTACTTCACACCTTAAAAGCCTTTTGGTTCGGCCAAAATCTCCCCAAATACTCTCTCAAATTCCCTAAAAACAACTTAGAGGCCTTAGTTTGATCAGAAAGCCAACCTAAGGAGCCCTTTTGATCAAATCAAAAGGAATAACCCGAAGAAGAGGTAATGTTTTCACCACCCTTTTTCAAATTCATTTCTTCTTCCACTTATTCTTTCATTGTTATTACCATTATAAAATAATAAGTCCAGTATATTATATATAATTTGATGTTATTATAAATATGTTACAACCATATTCAGTATTCTATCCACCCTTTGAATAACATGTCACTATACGTGCGTACGTACGGCTTACCGTCTCCACGTTGTGGTGTAAATGTTATTCAATATATTATTATTTGGATGGGTATAATAATGATGTGTAACTCATGTAAATAATAAATATAACATGATAAGGATTCTGTATATATGATATACTATCCAATTATATATTATTTTAATATCAAAAGAATGATATTGTCGCTCGTGCGTATGTACGGACTACCTTCTCCAGGAACGCGATGAGATTCATCCTCCATCATATCCATTCAAGTATAATTATCATTTTATGATTTAAAAATAATGTTTAAGGACTTGATATAATTCTGAATATGAAAAAGATACAACCTAACCATTACAAACATGGCTTACGTAACAAAACATATAAAAGAAAATGAGTAAGTTAACACCCGAAACGACGATAATACTAAGATATTATTAACAAAGAAATGTTAAAAGATCATATATGATATCATATTAATATATATGATTCTTTTATAATTTGATAACAATTATTTCACCATTATACATGAGGTTAAACTACTCTCAACCAAGGAAAAGTACAAGGTAAGGGTTTATTTTACAATCTCTTCATTATCAGAGGTTGTTTATACGCAATTATCTATTGGGATCTCTTTATCATCCACATACATGTTTCTTTGAAATGTATTTCAAAACATTTTTACTATTTACAAAGAATATGAGTTAAAGTAATTTATACCCTTATGTGTTTTTAAAGGAATCTTTCTGTCATTTTCCAAAGAAGGCACTTTTTACCTTTCGACAAATTTAAGGTAAGAATGTTTTTTTAACTTATACGGCGGGTACGGCTATTTACCGCCATTATAAAATCGTAAAAGCTTCCCTTACAAGATTATAAGAATATTTTCAAAGTAAATGTTTTATTTTATAAAAATATGACTTTTAAATGATTTCAAAATGAATATTTTAATAATTTTTGAAAGGTACTCTTAATCAAGATCATAATTTTAGATGTTTTACAAATTTATCTTTCTAAATATTTTTAATTAATGTCCATGTTTTCAAAATGATTTTAAGGATTTATTTATATGGAAATGAAGGTTTTTAGATGATATTTCTTTTCAAAAGTTTCAAAGTGGTATGGGACACTTTGATTCAAAAATCTCTTTTAAATTACATCCTTTATAAATGTGTGAATTTTCAATGATATTGAGAAAAGAGATATTTCTCTCAAATAGTTTTGATTTCATCTATGTCAACATCCTTTGATGGATTTTAAGCTTATTTGAAGTTGATTTATTATGATACAAAACTTCTATATTATATTGAAGGTTTTGTGATATGTTTGACTGTGGATGTGCTATTTTTATACCATTCATGGGTTATGGTGAAAATATTGACATTTCGTATGATAGTTTTAATATGAAGGTTTATGTTATGTTTAAACCTTTTCATATGGGAATGCATTGGACTTAATATGTGACAGGTAGAGCCTGATATAGCTCCTCGATGCATCGGTAGGTCTCGTGAGACAAACAAGTGTCTTGACACAAAGCTTTGGAAAAATCCTATTTGTAGTCTTGGCACGAGGCCTTGGCTATGTGGTTATGATAGTCTGGAATTATGCATTCCATCATTATGAAAGTGGTTATTGATATTGCATGTGATTATTCGATTAGTAGAATATCCATGTGAATAAGTAAATGACATTATTTCATTTTACTTTTTCATACTATGTTGAAGTTCAAGTTTAAAAGGCTTTTGTTTTAGTTATACATTGCCTTAAATTTTTATTCTTATTTATGAAAGATTCCACTTTATTGTTATCCTTACTGGGAATTTGAGCTCAACCCTTTTCAATGTTTTATTTTTCCCAGGATTTGAAGAAGTAATTTATGAATGACCTGCAGGGATAGTATGTGGGGATATGAGTGTGGATTATGGAGAAAATATATTGTTTTATCTTTTCACTTATTGATGTAATGTAAAAAATTATGAATATATCTAGTGTTTCCAAGGCTACTAAACCAATCGGTCTTTCGAGATTTGATCTTTCTCGTGATCATGCCAATGTTATGTAATAATGCACCGACTCTAGGTAACTGGTGTCAGGGCATTACAATAGAGGTTGGGCATAACGGAAGCAACAAAAAAATCCGAAGGATAATACTGGTAAGAGGGTTGATCAAAAGCATATAGGTTATATGATTAGTGTTATACCGCAAAAAACTACTCTAAAATTGAGGATTGATTTGGGTATGAATCAGATTTAAAATATTCAATGAACCCAAGTGACAACCAGTTGTGTAGAAGCGACATGTATTATTGGACCTTGAATATGGTGTTATTGTGGTTTAAATATTAGACACTCTCAAAATTATTGTTTCATTGAAAAGGGATATCGAAGGTAACATGAATGAAAATGGAATCCAAACAGAGTGAAATAATATATATCATCATTTGAGGATCTTGGTTTTTAGTTTATATTTTATTCCACCTATCTAGGTAGTGTACTTCTACCCTTCATAGGAATGTACATATACAGAATCAAACTAGTCCCATACAAAAATTAAATGGACCACCAATTGAGTAGAAAACGAAATATTGGTTTGTAGTATTTCAAGATGAAGTTGTTCCATCACACACCCAGGAACCTAAATATCATCAATCCATATAATGTATGAACTAGAAATCATGGATCAAGATGAAAAGAGATGAGAAGATAGTGGTTGAAAATATTTCTTTTATATCATTAGATCAAAATATAATATGGAAAATTGATAGTGGATGCAACTCATATATGACATGAGATATAGATCTTGTGATTGGAATCTGCTATAATAAAGAAGGTGTTGTATGATTTTGAAATTATGAAGGACATAAAATTACTAACATTAGAAAAGAATGGTTCAGGAAAAAATACATAAGACATTCAGATGCTCCAGTTGTTGAAGGTGACGGTCACAAATTTCCTTATGTTAGACGAAAATGTGACTCATGTCATATAAAAAGAAATTCCAAGAAATTTTGTTTCATCAAGGAAATTGATGGTAAAATTATTTGTTGGTAAAGTGTGTGAAATATAATCTCTACATTATGAGTGGAGATGAATATATGTGTTTTTCTCCAAGGTAGAAGAAAATGAGCATTAAAATAAACATATTTTCAATTTAGGCTAAACAACCTTGGAAGATCAGGTAAAATATGATACCACCGAAGACATTCCAATATTCTCATGTGATCATACTCATATGTGATATGCTTGTTAACAATTTAAGGTCATTCAAAATATATATACCGAAAAAGAACAAAGTTCAACAAAATTTCATGATATTGTTCATATTGATGATTGCAGACCAATTTCATCAAGATATATTGATTAGAGGAGAGACTATGTTATCATCATTGATGATTTTAGTTGAATGGAATGGGTATCAATAATCACATAGATGTTATATGTATTCGATGACATTATAATACAATGATAGGAAGTTGGAAATATTCTAGGTTAGAAAATCCAAATGATTAGAACAGATAACTGAATCAAGTTCACAAATTTTTATATGGAGGATTATCTTGGAAAAAATGGGATAAGAAACCATTTTTAACTACTAATAACTCCCTATTATAATGGTTTTTTTGAGATAAGACATCTAATTATTAATAATATGGATATAACAATGCTCGTTGAGAATTAACTTCCCGATATTGTTTGAAAAAAGGTGTGATGACAACAGTATACAAATAAAATATAACGTTACTATATCCAGAAAATTTTGAAGACTCCATATGTGCTATGTTATAGAAAGTTTTGGTCATTGATGTACTTTATAGATTTCAGAAGTAATTGTTTTATTCTCAACAAGTAGAAATACATGATGTCTGAGTCTTGGGGGATGAAGGATATTTCATGGATACTCAATGAAAAGAACAACATATAAAAGCATCAATATGTGGATGGAAAGGGTTGTAGAAAGACTTTATGTAACTATTGTGGAATATCTGTATAATATTCTATAAATACATGATCAGTCTCAGGAGGATAGTGGTGAAGAGATTAGCATGTTAGGGGATTTTTTAGTTCTAGAGGTTGATTTACAATAAGATTCAGATAATGTAAAAGATGACTCGAATTCAGTATCCACAAAAGAAAGCAAAGAAGAGATAAAATTTATAGACCAAACATAATTGGTGATAAGATAGTGCAAGATCTCAAAAGGTCGATAAATACTCCACAAAAAGAATCTTACTTATCACATAAATCATATTGAAATAATTTCACATTCATTTCCGAATATAAATATTCCTAGGTTGTTTTGAGAAGACATGGATTAGATAATTTGAAGAAAATGATAACTCCAGTGGCTACATGGATAGAAATGTCATGGGAAAATGAAGGAAAAGTGGTAAATGTCAATGAATATAGTCCAAAAATTGGATGCATGTTGTACTGAATGGTGACATGTTCAGATATTTTTTTCACCTTATTTCAATAATCATGGTATCAAATCAACACCAAGGAAAATAAAATTCTAGTAGTGATAATATGTTTTTGGTATATCAAGAAAACTATGGATTTTGGTTTGATTTACAATGAAAACTCTTTGCAAGATTTATTGGGATATACATATTTAGATATGACCAGTTCAGTTTATGATAGAAAATCTGCATTTGTTGGTGCATTCTATAATTTTGGTTTATGTATTTATTTGATAATAATGAAAAAAATACTTCCTTTCATTGATCTCCAAAGAAGATGAATATATTCTGTCTACTCAAGAATTCCCACAATTATTTTTGACGAATAAGTAGCATGATGGTATGTGAGTAAAAGTGAAGTCTTTGATAAATATCGATTGTGATAATTCAAGTGCAATAATTCATTGAAAAAATACATTCCATAAATCAAGTAAAAATCACATTGAAATCAAGTACCATTTTATCTTGGAGTGGGCCGAGTGATGGATTGTTAAGATGGAGTATGTTCATACATAACAACAGGTTGTAGACATTATAACAAAGAACTTACTAAAATTAGTTTTTTAATGGAATCATCTAGATCTAGGAGTTTAGTCGACTCCCCACACATGCAATAATTATTTATTTGGGACCCCCTCTCCCTATGGTATGGATTATTTTTTCACAAGGTAGTAATATGCATTCTTTACCCTAGTTCTTATAACAACAAGTTGTACTTCATGTTCCTTGATAAAGGTGTAGAATATTTGGATGTTCAAATGGGAAAGTTTTATTAATAATGACATGGGGAGATGTTTTTTGGTAGAGCAACGAGATTGGGTTAGTTATAGAAGACATGTAAAGAATTGAGATAGGAGGAGTAATAAATCTTATGATACTAAAGGTGATTGATAAGCGGTTCTATAGCAAAGACAATATATTTTTTATTGAATGTAGTTGTGAGATTTTATAATGAAGTTATTCATTGATGAAATTTTCCATACAGTCTTGTTTCACTTTTTGAGGATTGTTCTTGTGGGATTAGAGTGTGTGTTGAGTTAGTATCTGATCTCTTTCTTAATAAAAATACATGAATGGATAATGATGATGGAAGAAACATTAACAATATATCAAAATGAAAGGATTTTTCAACAAACCCAAAGGTGTTGATTGTTAAACAAAAATCCCTCCCGATAACATTGCAGAATTTTTGGGTTGATTGTGTTTTTTTGTAAAAGTAGTTTTCCAATGTATTTTGTGGTGATTCAATGAGTTTTCTAACTAGAAATGTTGAAATAGATCCAAGATAGTGGAATAGATTCTATGGAAGTGGTTTTGAAAGTTTCATACATAAGGTGATGTAGTTTCCTACGGTTTTGAAAAAATGGGGTCCAATATTTAGAGTTTGGATAGCATTGAAAAAGTGTATATACTTGAAAGACTTATGGGAATATAGAAAATGAAGGATTTTCATGATGATGGGCTTTAGTAAAGGTGTTTCGAAAAGGATCAATGAAAGATAACGGTGATCTTCATGAGAATAATGAGCATCGAGAACAACAAAGGTGAGGATCATTATGACATCAAAATCATCTTCATTGAAAGACCTAAATTTAAAACAAGCATCGTAATTAAAAATATTCTCCTATAGCATAGAGAAAAAGGGAGCCTCATGGTTGAAAAGAGGGAGCATTGTGAAATGTTAATGATTTGATCAGAATGTTATGGAATCGTTGGAAATTCCTATTAATAACACTATACTCCCTTCAGAAAATTAGAATAACTTAAAAACATATTAAGGATCTAGAATCATGAAGGGTGGTTCGCAAAGGGTGGAACAAGAAGGGTTGTTCACAAAGGTGTTATGTGTTTAATGTTTTGATGGCTGTAAAATCGGACTGAATGTTTTGAGCATCATGAAATGTGTTTCCAACAAAGAAGGTCATGATCTCTATAAAACCACCTGACTGTTTTGATCATCATGAATATAAATTAATTCATGATGGCTAAGTAAGATTCATAAACAAAATTTTCTTCATGAAGGCATGTTGAGCTTCGCAAAAGAGGTGTGCTTCATGAAGGATAAGTGAGATTCATAAATGGTAAGAGCATCACAATTTCTATATGATATTCATGAATGAAGATTTATGTGAATGCAATGAGCATCAAGAATCTTGTTTAGAATGAATTCCCTATTAAATATGTGGTAAGCTGTTATTCATCAGTTGATGAAATGTGGGCATCAAAATAACACTTTTTATAACTAAGGATTTATTCATTAGTGATAATGATGGGACGTAGGAGTCCATAAACTGTGATTTAATCCTTTTTAATAGGTGTGAGAAATGAAATTGGAAGATTGTGATCCTTTCAAATGGTAATGTGCAAGAAAAAGAGACATAAAGAGTGACCCTTGTGAAATCTGTGAGCTGATACTAATCCTTGTAAATGTAATGATGTATAGATGAGATCTACCATGAACCACAATTATTGGCTTTGTGGATTAGTTGATTGTGTACAATTAACTATTATTATTGTATTCTCCTTGGAAATAGACCAGTGAGTGTGAACCAAGTAAATTTTTTTTGTATCATTCATGATATCAACTCTATTCATACATTAATACTGGAAAGGGAGAGAAGTTTGATTTGTTCAATGATGAAGCATGATCTGAAGTGGTAAATGTTTTATTCTATCATACCCTAATTCACCCAAACCCTCTTAGGGTATTTTTCCTAATTGGGCTAACAAATAAATATAGCAAGGAGACTATACCCACTAGTATATAGTTAAAAATAGTGGAAACATAAATAATAATAAATATTAGAATAAAAGAAATCGTGTAAAAAATAAATCATCCAACTCAGAAATAGGAGGAACAAATAAACAAAAGGATAATGAACTATGTAATGAAATTATATTGTTTATTAAGATGTCAAACTGAATGTAATAAAATCAAATGAACCAGGTAACACAAATAAAATCAGATGAACCAGGTCATGAACCTCATGTAGGTCCCATATCTTGAGAGAAACCCATAAAAATAACCAAAAATCAATAATAATCAAAACACCCTTGTCCTAACCCACAACCACACAATTGATTGGGTACCGAACAATATCCCAATTAAGGTGTCAGTAAATCTGTGTAGGTCGACACCGACATGTCTAAAAAAACTTATATGATAATAAGAGTAAGAAATAAAGTGATAAAAACGTGTTTTAATTAAATAATTAATAAAATATATAAGTTAACATGCTTCAACACCATTCCATAATATCTTTGATCACATGACATGACCATCCCAACCAAAACCACTTATCCATTTCATAATCAATTAACCGGAAAGACACCTCTGTATAAGATGTTCAAAATCATGGAAAAGGCCTCTATATTAGTATTTCATCATCCTGGACAAGCCCATTATATAAGAATTTCATCATATGATTAAATCCCAATATATAAGAATTTCAACATGAATGTTGGCCAAACCAGGTAGATAAGAATTACAGTATGAAACTTGTTTGGGAATACTATACAAACATTGTTGCATTAATCACAATTGAATTCATAATATAAAGTATATGATATTATATCATATGTCCTAGTTGTTAATTCTAAAATTTATCATTTGTCTTTCAATTATAATTTCATTTATCATGTGGTCTTCAACCATTAAAAATCTTGTTTTCACCAAAGAATATTATATAAAACATAGCCATTTTAAAATCAATAAGGCCTAACTAATGTTATTATATCTCTAGAAATAACCTAAGGTCTCATGTAATTCTAAAAATAGTATAAACCATTATTAAATTCATTCATCATGGATTCTCACACCCAAACAGTATCCAAATTCCATGATTCAACTCCATTGAGTCCATAGGGAGCTAAGGAATAATCCAAAAAATTATTTATTAGCATTTACTATTCATTTTGTAATTAATTTATATTTACATTGTGTTAGTGAAATTAAAAATATTTCATATACATAAATAATTATGTATGACATAGGTTAGGTTTTAGACAAACAACATTAATATATAGATTAAGATAAAGCCTCTAATGGGTAATTCCAACAAAAGATATAGGTGATAATGATCACTAGAGAAAACTAGAGAACCTTAGATATAGATCATATCCTAAAACAACCATGGTAAGAAGATTCCAAATATATAATAGAGATAAACTGTAGTTAGTGGAAAACCTATTCAGAATAACTCACCTGAGATTGATTTCATGATTGGGACGTCTGGAATGGAGGAATGTGCTCCCAAATCTCCTTGAAATGACCATTATCTTGAGAGGGGGAGGATTCACATAGATGATGTATGAAAAAATATTAACAGACTGAATTATAACTACTAAGACTGAGAATTAAATGGTTTTAAATATATTAAATGTCCTGTAATTCATGATTTATGATGAAAAAATACATTTTCATTCCTTCTGGTGAAATTAACCATACACGAAAACTACATGTACTACATTTTAGATTCTTAATATGCAATTAGTTGATGTAATGAACCATTTCCCAACCTGTATTCCATTAATAACATCTTCTTAGAGAGTGTTACATTCTGTGTAACATGTTTACACATCCAATAAATTCCCAACATAAATTTTTAAACCCAGCTTCTGGAAAATCACTCGAACCGCCTCTAAAGAAAACCAATCTCATGAGAACCCCTAACATGCCTGTTTTACAAATTTATACCATAACTATATTAATTATAAATAACATAAATCTCTAAAAATTCTATAATTGTCCCAAAACAAATATCTATGTATTTAAACAAAACATAATCAATAATAATTAAATAAATAATAATACACAAACAAATTTTTTTAATGCAAAACTCAAAGGTGGAGGAACAGGGAAAAAGATGAGATATTAAAACAACCACACCATATAACATCTAATCCTAGTGCTACTCTAACCATAAATGGGGGGTCTCGGTGAACATTTATTTCCACTATGATCAAATATCAGATTCCCTCTCCTAGGTATCCTCCTAAACATGCCCATGCTTCCACGACACTCAAACCAGAGGTATAGTCCTGCCACAAAGATGCTTCAGCCTATGCATCCACAATCCCTTTTAGATTTTGATCAAATGATTAATATACAAAATGATTTATTCCCTCCACATATACAATATGATAAGTTTCATGATGATATATTAGACCATGTGGCATGTGAAACACATCATGCATATCCATATAATTATATAGTAGAGAAAATATGTATTCCACAAGACCAACCATTGTAGATATCTCAAACAGCCCAAAAATCATGGAAATATATTTACCTATATCATTATATGGAATTTATACAACCTAGGTGGAACCAAAAAAATTATGACCAACATCAAAATCCAGAAGTCATCTTTTATGGTTTGCGTATAATTTATGCTTTATTTGCACAATCACCGACCACTTCCAAATCAATTGAACCTTATATGATATATGCTACATGAGACTAGGAGATAAAAGTGATGAATATCCTACCTCAAACAAAAAATGTTAACAAAATGTCCTTCCAAAAATTTTCTTGAATGTTTCCATATAGATCAATTCATGGAAACTATTATTATATAAATAAACTACTAGTGAAAAATGAAGCTCCAACAAAAAACTAAAATCAAAAACACCAGATCATGATAAACATTCTAGAATTAGAATAGCCACTCACATTGATCATCATAATGTTGATGATAAGTTATAATATGAAGATACTACGTTCCAAATGCCTTCTAAAGAACCTACCTGAACAAAGATGTGAAAATAATATATCTATTAGAAACGATATTCATCATAACATCATGCAACAACACTATCCAACACTCGTAATGACTACCCAGATCATCAACAATTATTGTCTCCCAAATAGTAATGAATTATGATACATTGATTAATCGATCCATAATCACTCATATTTTATCATTCTTATAGGATGACCCGGTTAATCATATACTGCTACGAAAATGGACTTTAACAATGCTAGAAAAGTGTTGACTAAATAATAAATGTTAAAAACCTAAACCTTTTGGCAGTGACTATAAAATCTCTGATAATTTCCCTTTATTAATGCATTGGGAAGTGTTGATAAAGGGCCATATGGAATTATTCTATTATAACACACTACATCACACAAAACTAACCAGATATTAATAAAAAATCACATAGTATATAATTTAAATGAAATGAAATTTATTAAAAAAATATATGAAAAAAACTATATTATATGCATTTCAAACATTGGTTTATAGAAATAAATAAATTAAAATTATTAATTTTTTAAAAAAACCATAATAATAGTTTATCTTACCATGAATCCCATTAACATTTTTCATCAAACTACCAACATTTCATTATTAGTTTCGAAGAAAACATCTCAACTCGAAAAAAATAATCCAATTATATAATAAAACAATTAATATGTGTAACACTAAAAATAAGTAAATTAAACAAAATAATGAAATAATATATTATTTCTGTGGATAATGATTTTACTGTGAAAATATCAAGATTAACTATATGATAGATCAGTGGATATAACTTGAAGGAATGTGATGAATTTCAATACTACAGGACTGAAAGGTTTTGTGGGAGAAGAATTTTGTGAATGCTTTGGTTAGTAAAGGGATGAAAGATGGACCTAGAACCCCAAATCGAACAAAAGAATCCACCTCTATATGAAAAAATTATTATTTTATTAATAATAAAAATAAATAAATTAAACATACATATGAAACAATACATTAATTCCATAGAAAATTAATTTACTTTGAAAACATCAAGATTACCTATTTAATTGAGAAAAGGTAAAATCATTGTTCATCCTACAATGGAATTTTATGTAACTCGAAAGAAAGTGATAACTGAACCACTCAAGTGGTGAAAAGGTTTTAAGGGAGAGGGTGCATAAACGATGGAAATAGAACAACAAATCAAACAAAAGAATACACCTATATAAGAAAACAATTATTACATCATTGATATTTAAAATAAATAAAGTAAACAAAAATAAGAAACAATACATTATTTCTAGGGACAGTTATGTTACTATGAAAATATCATGATTACTTATGTGGTTGAGCAATGAAAATGGCATTACTCTTCTAGAAAAGGCTAGTCACATGGACATAAATCATCATAAAATAAATGATCATTGCAATGAATAATGAAAATTTAATCAAAGATCCATTATGTTAATTTTCTGAAAAATATATCCTAACATTATCTTTTTATATTTCCAAAACGTTTCCTTCATTATATTTTCTTCTTTGGAGAGATTGGTAACATCATCTTGTAAAGAATACATAATCTGCATGAGTAGTCAACTATTTTATTTATATTATTTTAATGCATTACTGAACATATAATATTATTAGGAAAAAAATAATATATTAACAAACACTTTTACCTTCTCCCAAGACTCTCTCTCTCTCTCCCTCTCTTTAATGTTTTTAAGGATTTGGTTCCTCTTTCGATAATCCAAATCCCATATTTGTATCCCCCTCTAATGTAAGAGAAATTTTTTAAATTGGGACTCATATGAACTAATTGTGATGGCCCAATGAATGTGTCATCCTTGATTGAATATCAATCTGACTAAATATTTTTTAGTCGCCAGCATGATAATTGACCAATTATAGTTTTTTGGATTTGAGACAAAAAATATATTTACTTCTTGTGAATCCATTATGAACAACTCATCATTTTTTACTTCTTCACTAGAATTCACTTTTACAGTGCCCATTTAATCTACATTCACTTTGTTGATATTTTCAACCCATTATCAATGAAAAATAAACAATGGAAATTTTGAATAATACAAATAGTATATCTTTTAGATAATAGCACAATATGAAATATTTGCATAAATTGGAATTCTATCCTTAGAACCAAATATGTGCATCGCTTTATCCCTAGCGTAAAACCACTATTTTTATCATTCTGAAATATTCATGTTCATTTTTATATAATGTTAAACCATTTATTAAAAAACCGGTGTAAGATATAACATTTTCATTTGGCCCTCTGGAACGCCATTGAATTCGTTCTGAAATTGAATTCAAAATTTTATATAAGTCTATATAAATATGATCTCTAAATCATACTATAAACTATTGATTATTGGTATTTGATATCCATCCTTCCACCCTTTTATAGATTAAAAAAATAAGAGTTTCTTTGGGGAATTTATTTTAAAGATCAACATCTTCACTATTATGTAATTGGTAGAAATTTTATTTCTCTTCATCTATCAAGGTAATTGTAACAACATATCTCCTAAAAATCCCTTAACCCATAAGGAGTTTACAATAATGTGGCTTTTTCATATCAATGAATTAAACATCTAATATGTAATACATAAATAATTCAAAATCATCTTCAACAATATATTGTTCTGTAATACAATGTTTTGGATGACATAGATTCATGACCTACCCTGTCAAAATCATCATATATTGTTCAATGGGGTACACCCATCAATAATGGGCAGGAGCACATAGTTTAACCTCTCTGACCAATTCAAAAAATAAGGTGGATCATTATATCAAAGAATTATTGTAAAATAATATATCTAATTCACATAATATGACTGAAATATTCTTATTTATGATGGAATGATTTTATAGGTATACAAAATTACTGATTATGGATTTGAATAAGAAGTGGATTCTGGTAATTGTATGTCATTAATTTTGAGGATGAATGTAATAAAATTCAATTTACATTAATTATTGCATCGAAACAGGCCTATTATTTGATGTTAGTCCTTCTAATGTCATATTTTTCCTTTAAACGACACTGTAGATTTTTTATGAATACCCTTTTGGAACTTTTATGCTATTAAGATAATGGAAAAATTGCAATTCTACTATCTGGATAGACTTTAAGCAGCTGGATGAAGGAAATTCGGCATTTTACCTCTCACTGATTTAAACTATTCTTTTATCCCCATTTCAATCATGACCATCCTAGCCTTTATGTCAACAATAATTTTTTCTAGAACTTTTTTTAATGTGCCAATAACACTATAAAATAAAACTTTTTCTACATGCATGACATCAGGAAAATGTTTTACATACAAACAATTCCAATACGGTAATTCAGAGATAATTGATCCCTTATACTTACCCATATTTTATGATTTTTGGAAAATGTTTTACTAAAAAGTGTGTCCTTATTTTTTTACATTTTTGTATAGTTTATCAAATGTTTCTTGAGACGGTGTTTTACATTGTTCATTCCTGTCAAATGACATTATCCAGGAGCTATATCTACGTCATCGAGGTAAAACTTTTGATGTCCTAAAACCCATTGTTTGGGGAATGATTCAATAGAATTAAATATGTTTGATTTTAACAAATGTGACACCCCAAAATTTCATTATATATATAGCCTGATATATTTCAATAAGTGGGGAATTAAATTATCATTACATACAAAAAGGCCCTAAATGTGAATCCTTCAATTCCATGAGCACCTTACATTATAACACCTTTATACCACATCAATTTCAAATCTTTGATCAATGGAGCCAAATAGACATCAATACTATTATCAGGTTGATTTGGTCCATATATAACTAATGAAAACACAATGGATTTACTGTTCATGAATAACCATAGTGTAATGTTATAATCTATCAACCTTATAGTCAGTATACTGTGAGTACTACTATGTACACCAAAATGATTTATTACATCTGTAGATAATGCAATATTAATGTAATTCATCTTATCTCCAAATTCAGGAAACTTGTAATCAATTTTATACAGTGGATGATAATTTTTTGGTTGATGTAGGTTCCCAAATTAAATTTTTTTACATTAATTCCATGTTAATTTTTTTGTGGTTTTCTAACATCCATATAGTCTTCTACAGTATAATATTTTATGAAAATACCATACATAATTTGAAGGAAATGATTCATTTTTCTTGTATCAGTTTTCGCCACAAATAAGATATTTTATTAGGGACTCATTGTCCTCGTGAAACAATATGAAATAATTTGAAAAAAATGTATTAATTAGATATCATGACCATTGAAAATAACATTCTTATAGAGAAATATGTTCAGTATGGTAGTTCATTTTAATCTGGTAGCATATCTTTTAGAAGACCATGTAGTTCTTTAAATTCGGTGTCACTCCATCTACTATCAACTTTCAAATTATATAACATCAATACAGCTAACAATGTTGGGTATTTAGTACAACCAAAATACAATGGATTCATGGAAAAAAAATTAACTCCTCAAACAACTATTGAATATTACAAAGGCCATCTTCTATTTCCATTGAAATTTCTTCCATGTGACCTCCATCATCCTTTACAAAGGTATTCATATAAATAAATTCATAAACCATATTATGATCTGAATCGATGTCGACATTAAATTTTTCCCCGCATTTATTCCAACCATTATAACTTTGAACTATTCCCTGAAAAATCAAATTTTCTTCCAACTCTTACAAACTAATTTTTCTTGAATAACAACAACATAAATATAGTATGGGGATTTTGGAAAGGTCAACTACATTCTCTAGTGAAAACATTATGAACTCTTTAGCTCCATCATCATATTCATTTGTCAAAAAATTAGAGTTCATCAATTTTCATTTCATATCCATCATATTGGGTTCATAAAATATTACTTTTATACTATATATAAAAAAAATACACATAAGATATTCATTATCAAAATAGAATCTAATAAAAAATTATTATAAGGGAAATATAGACCATTTATTCTAGAATTTCAAATCCCTTCGATATTCCAAATCGAATAATAAGGGTTGTTAGAATTTGAAAAAATAGAGAGAGATAAAGGTAGATAAAAAATTATTTTATCAGTAAACATTATAGGTGTAAACATGAATACGGATAGTTTAATGACCCTCGACTGAATTACCAAAACAATACCTGATCAAATCATCATATGACCTCTAACACACCTCAATGTCACTAAATGATGGTTTAAACATTGGTTGAAAACCCCATAAATTGGAGGTGGTTACCACAAATTGATACAATTAGTACCAGTGGTCCAACACAATTCTAGCACGACCCTTGGGGTCAATAGACATGTAGACCCAAAATCATCAACACTAGATATAGGAATACCAGTTTGAAATCAACTATGTAAATTAATGATGAAATATATATATAAAAACACATACATGTAACAAAAAAATAAAAACAAACTTATAGTATATATGAAATATTAATCTAATAAAACCCTAATATTAAAACATATAGTGAACTATAAAGACACTATAATGATTCAAAACGTAAAGGTTTCATGTGATCTAAACTCATGTGTTTAACTGGGGATGACCCCCTTTTAATCTACTCCATAAGAAAACTAAGGACGATAGTGAATTATGGGAGAAACTAGATCATATAATATATATAACCAAGAGGGGAACATACATCAATCCACTAATGTGGTTCCTAAAAATATCATGTGATGGTGCATGTCCACTCAGCTATCTATGAAAGGATCCATCATATATATAATCATTAGGGAACCAAAATGTTCCTAAAATCACTAGTCAATAAACAAGAATATTCATTAAAATTCTTCCCTCCGTATTCTCTGTAGGGGTGGTATCGCTGGGGAGGGGTTTCAGGCATGGTCGTAGGGTCAAGTCCTCATGCCAGCGATTTACCTATATTATTTGTGTCATGTTGTGAAACACATTCGTTGTTGTATGTAATTTTTAAAAAATTCAATACATGAAAAATTATATACATTTATATATATATATATATATAAGAAGAAAAATATTTTTCAAGAAAAAGTAAAACTTTGTAGGAAAAAAAATTGAACCAATCCAAGGTTCAGAGACATATGTATGCAACAGATCATACATCATTAGTCAATATAATGAATGGACCACAGATTATTCCTTAAATAACAGATTATGGAAAAACATATACAATGGGTCATAAAAAAATAATAGAAGAAAAATAAAAAATGAAACATAAAATAGACAAAGAAAATTTCAAGTACAACCTCTCTTGGTTAAAGAAAATAGGATACCCTCTTTAAAAACCCTAACTACAATAGACGTCTAGATTCCAGACTAGATGTTGGAGCAACGGGATGCAGTCGAGTGGTGTCATTCGAACATTGATTCATCAAGGATATGTGTCGGTACCAAGTGACTTCCATGGAAAAATTCTATATCACGACGAGTTCACAAATAGTTAGTGTTTTTAAAATACTTCAAGACAAATTTATAAACGCTTATTTAGAATTGATAAAGATCGGTCATTATAATGCTAAAAACCCACTAATAAAATAAAACATTATCTGTTCTAATTTTATAACACAGATAAGTATTAATTTTGTCAGTGCTGATAAATATTATCTTTATTAGTGCTAAAAAGCGCTAATAAATGATTTATAATTATAATTATAATTAAAAAAATTTATATATATATATATAAATATTAAATACATATAAATATATATATTACAAATATTCCACTTAAAATATATTTATTATAATTTTATAATTATTATTTATAATTAATGAAATATTTTTAGAATATAATATTTAAATCAAAATATATATTTATATAATTATACATATATATATAATAAATAAATATAAATATATATAAATTAAAATAAATATTTAATTAATTACATTTATTATAAATATAATAATAATTTAAATATATATAATAATTTATTTTTAATTATATAAATAATATCAAAAAAATAAATTTATATATTTATAATCCAAAAAATTATAAAATTATAAATATAGAAAATTTCCATATATAAAAATATTTACTAATATATATATATTTTTAAAAATATATTTCTAACATTATTAATGAATATTTAATTTTAAGTGCATGAATATATGTTAAAAATGTGTGAAATTGGATAAATTATGAATAAATACACTTCAACGATAATGAAAACATGGATATCTTTCGTGAGTGTGCGTTTTAATATATAATAATTCATTAATTACGTATATGTGAAATCAATATAACATAACTTTTATTTATATTAATTTTAAAAATCAAACGACATTCAATAATATACCGAGTACAATGAAATTAGTCAATATTTTTAATTCATATTAATTTTAATTATAAAAAATAACTCAATAAATATATGACTATTTAATATAAAGCACATAAATATTTGGTAATATATAAATCATATTTATATACATTAATACATATCTATATATTTAATATATACAATTTAATAAAATTAATTATTATAATTATAAAATTAGTTAATGTTTTTTTATTTTATAATTTATAATCAGTCGATTCATTATTATTAATAAATAAGTAATTAATAAAATTGGTAGTATTTTTTTTAATAAAGCCCTTTTTATTTTTTTTATTTTCTTCATTTATGCTATTCAGAACATTATTAGCACTAAAATTCTGATGAAAAAATAAATATTTATCATGGATAAAAAAAGATCTAATAAAGGATAACCTTTATCAGTGTTAAGGATTAAGTGTTGTTAATGGTTCCCTTTATCAGCACTAATAAAGCGCTGATAAATGGTTAAATTTATTAGCACTACTAAAATTTTCATTTATCAACATTTTTATAG
Source organism: Viscum album (assembly GCA_963277665.1). Lineage (NCBI taxonomy): Eukaryota > Viridiplantae > Streptophyta > Magnoliopsida > Santalales > Viscaceae > Viscum > Viscum album. The sequence continues at coordinate 696,159,687 of OY728161.1, forward strand.
CACTGATAAATACCCGTGCTTTTTAATAAATGTTTTCAAGTAGTACTATTAGAAAATATATTGTGAAATCATCCCATTTCCACTCAGGAATGGTATGTGTCTTCTACAGCGTAGAAATCTTCTAATGCTCATCATTCACCTACTGATAGGTGAGACATTTCATTATGAATTCTTCTACCATAATCATTATTCCTAAATAGTATTACCATGAATAGAGATCATGATACATTTTTTGAAACCAAGGTATTCTGACCATCTAGAAACATGAATCTATATCATGATCACATCACGCAAGACCATATCAACCCATACTCATTTGTGGAAAAGAAGATAATTTTCACATCCAGGGGACCCTCTAGTTTATATATCCCAACAATATAATCAATCTCCTATATCTATGACTCCATGTAAAATAACTTCTATATTGTGATCTAGTCAATAGGAAATGTTATAACAGTTGTTGAAGCCAGATTTAATCATCCCTAGGAGTCCTGAACATATAAATGCATGTCTGAAAGGGGAAACATCATATTATAGTTGTTGTAAGACTCCCAAAATAAATCTATACTTGTTTCCAACTCATTTAATTGGAAATTATATTTTTGGTAACCTATTTATAGGTTAGTATGATGTTTAAAGACAATAGATAATTGACCCACTATGTCACACCCGTTTTTTCTAGATTTGGATTATGATTTTGTTTGATGGGAATTCTAGTTTTTCAATTGTGTTATGGGTGTGATGGGTGAAGATTTATGGATTATTTCCTTGTATAAATTTTAGTCCATGCTGGTCCCTAGGTTCATTTTGAAATTTTGGAGAGAACATGAATGTTCAGCCTCGACAGACTCAGGTGCACGGTTGGTTCCCAGTTAGTGCCAACTATGCGTACAATCCATACAATAATACGGAAGGATACAGAGTCTACCATATGGCTATTGGATTTTTTTGAGAAACCGTGAAGTTGATCCCTATGTAACAATGTGGTTTTTCATCCATCAGTGTTTGATATTTCATGGTAACAACACTGTCTATTAAAATGGGGAGCCTAACTATGCAGTTTCCCAAAATTATAATATATTAGGATTTTCAAGTATACTTATATCAGGATTTTAATCCAAAACCCTCCCTTTATCTCTTAATGGGTTCATTTGGCCCTAGGAGAGCACTTTATTTTTCCTCACGCCACACACTTCCATCTATGGTGTTTCCAAGGGAAAATCATCATGGGTGTGGTCAGATCACTATAGGTAACCTCCCATCCTGATCTCCCTCTTCTTTCATCATTCATTTATTCTTGGTTTCCATTTATCCCATGGTCATTTTACCATTTTTTTCCCCGTAGTTTATGTTTGTTTTTTTCCATTATATATCCTCTTCGTATATCTAGTGTTTTTTAACCCCCATTAAGTGATTTTGGGCATGTGTTGTTGTTGTTCCATGGACTTGAGGTAGCTTTTCCAATGCACATGGCCTTTAAATTTATGAACTCTTAGTTTCATGCTTTTCACACCTTCTATAATTTATAAATATTTATTCATAGTCCTAGATTCATTTTTTTGGTGTGAAAATTGTGTTTTAATATTTCATTTTTGTGGATAGTGTTTTTGTTCAGTAAATAGCGCACAAAAAGTATATGATTAAAATACTGATTAGATTTGGTGGGTTATTTGTGATATGAAATGCAGATTTCAGATTGTTAAATGCACTAGTAATATGTGAAATGTTGTAATGGGTTCGTTTTATGGGTTTCCCAAGTGATTCTAGGTTTTATAAATAAATTGGTATTGGTTATAACAACTTTTCCATTTGTTGTCTATAAATGGACCATTTGGCATTTGATAAAAATGGTTTTGTTTCTAAAGTGTAACATGAATGTTTAATGGAGTTTTTTTAAATGTATTGAACTACTAAATGGTGTATTTACACCTATTTTGAAATAGGGATTGCATGTATGATAAAATTTTGTTTTGTGAAATGCTTAAAGGAACATTTGGAATCATTTGGAAATTGATTAAAAAAAATTATCACATCAACCTCCTCTTGATGTTTCTCATGACACACATATATATAATGTATGGGATTATATTGTTTTGGAATCATCTTGATTTATTATCAAGGCTCCTCAGTTGGAACCCTTTGTGTTCAATTTATTCTATGTCATGAGATTTCTCCATGGGGATACATGAGGTGAGGCCTATTGTGAACTATTATTATGTATATGACTTGAGAGGATTATTTGCTGGAATCAGTTGGATCACCCACATTATATACATAAGACATGGGAACCTGGTCTATTCAAATAATTTTATTTGAATTATTATTTCACGGGTAGGCCACATACTGACAAGTGGACCATAGTAGGTGGATATATTTGTGTTTATTACTACGGTATTGGTCCCCTCAGTATGTCCTGAGTAAGGGTGGTCCGACATTTGAGAATTTTTTATTTCATTATTTATGCCACTCTATCGGGGATGGGGTCTCATAAATTATTATGTTTTGGATTTGTGGGACTCACTTGTTTTGATAATCCCAAATCATCATTATTTTTCATGATAATCATGTTTCATTAATATTTATAGTTTCTACGAAATGATAACTATCAATATTTAATCTCATTGATCTATTGATTATGTTTACAATGAAAAATTTATCTTAGTTGAAGGTCACTGATAAAAGGTACCGATGATGGTTACAAATGAATGTTACCAATGGAAGTTATCAATGGGGGAAACTAATGATGGTTACCAATGACTGTTACTGATGAAGGTCACCCATAGAAGGTTACCGATGAAGGCTACTGATGAAGGCTACCGATGAAGGCTACCAATTTAGTCTAGCGATTAATCCTACTACTGATTCCTACTATTGAGAAGGCTACTACTACTAGTCTACCGATTCCCACTCTTCTACTATATACATTATCAATTTGTTATGATTATTCTAACAGTCATATTTTGTAAATTTAATTAGTCTAATATTAATGAATGATGATTTTAGACATACCAAGAGACTGTATCTTGAAATAGTATGAGCTATGAGAAGGACCACACATGGTCTACATAATCTATTGTTGGAACTAAAAAAATAAAATAATAGACCAAGGAATAAAATAACGAGAGAGAAATTCATTTAAAGAGCATACTCGCTAGATCAAAGAGAACAATTATGATCCATCCAACACTTACACTTTGAAACCAAGAGCATCATGATGATCATTTGGAAGAACAAAATTCACATATTTCTACCATTCTTCTTCAAATACTTTATAATCAATGAAATGGAAAACCTCGGTACTTGGAAGCTAGAACCTAGAGTGGCAATAATCTGTTTTGAAGACATCTTCCAGAAATAGATTTGAACTACAATGTCTTCACTCTAAGAAGTCAAGATCTATACTGCTGACACATAGATATTTATAAAATAAATATTATACTATTAGATTAATTGTGTTTTTTTATATTTTTTAGAAGTTAGTGCTTGTCTGTTACACAAAATGTATCTTATTCTTGAACAATAAGATACTAAAAATCCTCAAATCAAAATTTATTTAGACTTTGTTTCCTATGTGTAACTGTGGAAGATACTTTGTGTGGTCTTGATTGTTTTTTCATGAAGAATGGTGGTAGTGGGTGTGAGCCCGGGATAGTTTGTGAAAAATATTTTAAAGCCCGATACAAGCTATGTATCATGTTAATTGGTTATATAAACTTCTTGGTGGTAGGTGATCACCATGTAGAGAGGATTAAGTATCGTCTTGAGACTACTCCTTTTGTTTAACTATTGTGTATTCTACGTTTTTTTAATACTCTGTTTATCTATATTATGCTACATATAATTTCAAAAACATAAAACTATTTTACATTAACTCTGATATTAAGTTTTGGTTAGTGTGTGTATGTGTTTAATTAAGTAAAATTGTCTTAGAAGTGGAATACTTGATGTACACTGATTCAACAGAGGACTAATCACCATTTGAGAATATGTTTTCCGTCTAAACATCTATACCTCTATTTCATTGATTAACTAGGATGTTTCCAAATTGGGGTATCTTTAACATAATGTTTTATCAAAAAAAATTTAGTATATACTCAATTAACCCCCTCTTGATTTTCCACTCCAAAAAACATTTGGTAACAAGGGATTATATTTTTTGCTACCATCTAAACTGTTGTGCATGTTTTCAAAATCTTTTCAACTGTGATTTTATTTGTATCTTAATGATCATAAAATTTCTGTCATATAAAATTTTTTAGTTCTTTAAATTCTAATTAACTATGGGCCATAGAATTGAGGGTGCAGCTTCCAGCAATCTACCTTTTATATTGGTAATTACTATTATCAGAGGATATTAAAAATGAAAATGTATCTATAAAGAATGGGTCCTGAAATCTGGGACACAATTGAAGAACAAAATGAACTGCATGTTACTTCTAGGTACACATGGTCTCTGTTAACTAATGCTACATTTAATAATAAATATAAAGAAATGAATGCATTGTACCATTTACTAGGTGATGAGGAATTCAATAGAATATCTTCTTTTAAAACTGCTTATGAATTCTGGGATACTTTGACTATTTCACCAGAGGGAACAACCAATTTTAATGAAATGGGATTTTATACATGTTGGGTAAAAATCCCTCTATGTATCATTGAAGCATTTTTGAGGTGATTGTGTTTGTTGACAAAGTGGATAACGATGATGTTATTGTTGACAAAGAAAAACCATGACATGCAATCTTGTTGACAAAGGTGATTTCATTGTGGCATGCCGAGTTCAAGAGATGTGGTTAATGATCAATGTTTGATTCAAGAACTTAAACAAAGGAATGGATGATCTGTATGAGGTACAAAAATAACTTCAAAATAATGCAAAGGAAAGAGGTTCACACAATTTTGGAAGTGGGTCGCGCAAGGGACTGGCAAAGGAAGAGACCTGCACCCTGAGACTTGCGCGTCGAGGGTTGACTTGCGCACCATCGTGCAGGGTGGTAAAATTGCCTATAAATACTAGACCACCCCTCCTCATTTCTCAAAGGAGTTCAACACTTTGAAGAATCAGAGCTACTGTCACGCTGGTGTGGTTGTCGCACAAGTGGTGTTGTGTCCTGCAAGTGGGACTTGCGTGATAGATTTGAAGAAGGGCGATTGTCATTTGTTGCGTGCCAATATTTGTTTGGATGTAAAGGGAAGTGGATCGCACAAGTTTGGAGTTGAAGAAGCTTGTGTTGCGCAAGTGTCTAAGGTGCACTTGCGCTTCAGTTGTGACTTTCATGCCGTGTTAGACATGCGTCCCAAGTAAGGATTGATTCATTATGGTTATTTCGAGCTGCGTGAAAGCTAGAAGATTGCATGAAACCTTCATTGCAAAGTTAGATCAATCTACAGGTGAAATATAGACTTAAACCGTGCATCTACATATAGAGGAATATGCATTCATTAACGCAAATGAAAAGACCTATAGGTCTATAAACTGTGAGGGGATCCTTTCCGGAGCAGTGAGAAAAGGAAGAGGAAGAAGGTGATCCTCTCCACCGAAAGTGAGCCAGAGAGAGAGAAATAGGGAGTGACCATTGGGAAAGCAGTGGGATGACCCTAAACCTTGTAAAGGTAGTGAGCCTGGACAGAGTGAAAATACCCGAACCATTTAATCAACATCTAGTGAATAATAGTTGAATTTGGTATGACAGGCAAATTTTCAGCGTATGCTCATTGGACATAGCCCAGTGAGGGTGAACCAAGTAAAAATTTATATGTATTCCTTCTCACATCCATGCATTGCATTTAAATCTTCATCATCAGATAAAGAAGAAAATAAGTGATCATAATAAACACAAAATTGAAAACAAAGTGACCCTTGTAATAAAGAGGTCAAGATCCTGTGGGGCAGGATGAACATTGAAAAAGAATATTCATACCTTGATTCACCCCCCCCCCTCAGTGTATATAGGCCCCTATTGGTCCTAACAATTGGTATTAGATGGGAGGTTTCTTTTATCATATTTGCTTACTCTGACTTGGTTCAGTCGATTGCTCAATGTTAAAGATCCAATCTGCTCTTATCATACTGTGACATGGAAATGGGAAGAACATTAAAGAAGAAGTAGAAGGCTCGTGGTATTACCCACTGTGGAAGTGTCAATGGAAAGAGTGTGATTCAGTTAAAAGAATCATGTAGTGAATAGAAAAATGGTTTGGATGAATCATACTACAAAAATACATACCCATTAAATGATGCTGAAGGAATGATTGAAGAACCTGCTTTTTAGAGTGATGTTGGAACAAATGATGATGAAGAAACACCCAGAAGTCGAAAAGAGGATGTTGTCCACAATGCAAAAGAATTGGATATGAAATTGGATGAAGAGATGAAAACTAAAGATATTCAGATCCAAGCACTTGAAACTGAGATCAACTAGCTATGTGTTCTGAATCAAAGGGTTATTTATGTAGCTACTGATCTGAAGGTGAAAAATTATTCTCAAGATGAAGAATTGCAAAAGAGATCTACAAAGGTGGAAAAATAAAAAGCTGGTGACAAGGGGAAGAATTTGAAATCAGATGAGATTCATAATTTGAAATATAAAAATGATGATCTTTCTACATATCTATCTAAACTAGTTAATAAGAATCAAAGGCTAAATTTAGATAATTCATGTTGTTCTGATTCTATTAATGAAGAAAAATTTGAAGGGAAGGAGAAATGTGACATGGTGGAAAATCTCACACGGGAACTAGAAGATGAGTTGAGTAGCGGGAAGAATCTCAGAAAAGAACATAATGCTCAACATGAATCAAGAAATAATAATAATCAACAATTGGAGGAAGAAATAGAGAAATCCATGAAAGAAATGGAGATATCAAAGGACAAATGAAAACCTAACTTGAAGGATGCACTGTACTTACTATTTTATTGTCCTTCAGAAGGTAATTATATAATGAAAAGGAAGTATGAGATTTATAAGGAGAAACAACACAATATATTCTCAGCTCAAAGACCATAAACTTTTGGAAAATATGTCATTGGATTTGATGAATCCCCTCCTGTAGGTGCTGGAGATCGGCCTAAGAGGACAATTACAAAAAGAAGTGACGAAATTTGCTATTTTTGCAGGATTTATGGCCACACATCAAGCTTTAGTTCAGAGGATTTGGAATACATTTGAGGCAATGAAAATAGAATCATTAACAAATCTAAGAATAAGAAGAATAATCATGAGAAATCAGAGAGAAGAGTCTCTCAAGGGAAAACATTCATCAGATGTTTTTACGGTGGAAGAAAAGGACACAAAATGAGTATGTGTCAGGAAGCTATAGAGATCAATGTCCATGGAAGAACACAAGATATTTCAATATCTCAACATAGAAATGATGTAATGAGGTTTTCCTTTGATGTAAAATGTCTTATATGTTCAGATTATGGGCATTTGTCATGAAATTGCAGCAAGAAGATCACAAGAAAGGGAAAGCAACTCAAAAGGAGATTATCGACCCCAGTGATGCATAATGAGAAATTATACAATTGGAGACAACATGGTAAGGAGAATAATAGGCTTAGATCCTCAGGGGTATCTCACAGATCTGAAAAAAATTGTATCAGTCACCTCCTCTGTCATACTCACAACAGCTCTCAAAGAGAGAATGTGAACAAACCTGGAAGATTAAGGGGAGATCTACTGCAGATGTGATAAAGAAAAATGAATGTTCAATGGAAGACTCAACACCAGTGAAAAAGAGTTTGGTGACTCAAAAATCTGATAAAAGAATGATGAACAATGAATGTATTAAAAAAATTTCATGTCGTGTTTTACAGCTAAAAGTGGAGGAAGGTGCAAGATCCATTCAATGGTGGAAGAAGCAAGGGAAGTTGAAAATTAGAGAGATTCCTAAATAAAGAAGGAATCAAGGGAAATTCAATTTTGTTGGAACATCAAAGACGGAGATATGTACTTGTGCGTTTAAGCCCCAAATGGTGAGAAAATCCAAGCTTACAGAATCTACATATCAATAAAAGGCTCAGCATGTGGATAATGGATTCTTAGTCATATGGCCAGAGCAGTTGAAGTTGGCTAGGCAGATAGAAGAATCAATGAAAGAGTGTGATGCTCTACAATAAAGAATCAATGGGTTGACCCTTCGGGATCATCCACTATCCTCATCTTGAGGATTCCATAAGATACCCTCTTCCTATGTATAAAAATTCTATTAACTGATGATTCATGTTTTTCAGGTCATAGGGATATATGATCCAAAGGGAAGTGGCATCTAAAGATGCATGGTGGACAAGATGATATGCTTCAGATTATTGATTGGCTTAAATGAGGTACCAAAGTTGATTGAGAAAGGGAGAAACAGAGCACAATAGGAAGTGATTGTGTTATTAACTCTATCTCTTATTTCCTACACCAAGTTCCAACTATGTAGGCTTAGATATTTGGTTAATGGATCGATGGTGAGTGCCATATTTGAATAAATAATGCATGATGAGAAGAATGGTTATGATTCTAAACAATATGACTAACCACTAGAAGTGTTTCATGACATAGGGGGAGCATTCAACAATAAAATCAGATGCAAGATCTTTCAATGCAATAATTGGATGACTCGGTTCAGGTGTTTTCTATGGAGGGAAGACATATTGTGGGGGAAGTAGCAATAATCAAGCATCTCATGATTATTTATCTTGCTCTAACAATGTGGTATCAGCAGACTGCATTCAGGATACCATGAAACTACGAGATTAAATCAATGGGCTATCAAAAAAAATTGGAGAGAATATGTTCAATGAAATGATGTCATTGAACAATAACAGTGAAAATTTTTCTATTAAAATTAAGGAAGTGGTAAGAGACTCAGGGAGAGTAGAAGTGGCAGAGGATGAATCAGAAGAAGATACTGATGATGAACGTGAATGTGTGAAGTCTTTGTCTGCAAGGAAGCCAAAGAGTCGAGCTTAAATTGATAGAAAAAATATCATTGGTGATCAGACAACTCTAGTTCAGACTCAAAAAATGAAATCGTTACATCAAACAACGTTTTTATCTCAGGTGGAGCCGATTTTTTTTTTGATGCAACTGAATATAAAAACTGGGTTCAGGCTATGAATGAAGAGCTTGATCAAATTGACAAGAACCAAATGTGGTAGATTGTTTTGAGGCCAGTAAACAAGAATTTCATCAGGAGTAAATGGGTCTATTGCAACAAGATGAATGAAGATGGCACAGTGATTTGGAAAAAAGTACAACTATTGTGCAAGGGATACTCCCAGATAGAGGGAAACAATATTGATGAGGCATGTGCATAGGTTGCAAGGCTAGAGAAAATCAGATTATTTATTTCCATAACAGTGTAAACAAAGTTCAAAATATTCCATATGGATTTCAAATCAACATTATTGATTGATGTTCTGGAAGAATAAGTGTATATTGAGAATCCAAATAGTTTTCTCATTCACGAGGATGAGAACAATGTTTTCAGGCTGAAGAAGGTGTTGTATGGGCTAAAACAAGCACCAATGGCATGGTACTCAACGCTTGATCAGTAATTGAAGAATCTTTGTTTCCAGCGTGGGGGAGTTGATTACAATCTCTATTTCAGCAATAATTGTAATCCAAAGTTTATGGGGTCATTTTAGGTCGATGACATAATATTTGGCAGATTAGATGAAGCTCAGTGCAAACAATTTTTTGAATTCATGAAAAATGAGTTTGAAATGACAATGATTGGCGAGCTAATGATTTTCCTTGGTCTACAGGAGACACAAGAAAGGAATGGAACATTAATTTCTCAATCCAAATATGCCAAAGGTGTTTTAAGAAGGTTTGGAATGAAGAATTCCAAGTAGATGAAGACTCTGGTTTCTACCTGGATGAATTTATCAAAATATGAGGATGACAAGGCAGTTAATATCAAAAAATATAGGCAAATCATTGGAGGTTTGATGTACTTGACTACGATAAGGCCTGATATTGTTTTCACCAAGTCCAAGTAGCAAGATATTCGAGTAATCCCATGGAGAGACACATGCTTGCAGTGAAAATAATACTTCTGTATATCAAAGGCACTGTGGATTTCGGTCTGATGTATAATGACAAATCACAATCAGTGTTATTGGGTTACACAGATGCATATTGGGATGGATAAGAAGATGACAGAAAATCAACGTCAGGAGGTGTATTCTATCTTGGTGGATTGTGTATTTATTGGCTATGTAAGAAGAAATATTTCATTTCATTGAGCACTGCGGAAGCTGAGAATATTGCGGCCACTTAAACATGCACACAGTTATTGTGGATGAAGTAGCAGCTTGATGATATGGGATTTGATGTGAAGTCTCTAATCATAATCCAGTTTGAAAACTCAATTGCTATAAATCTCAGCAAAAAACCCATCCATCAATCAAGTAAAAATAACATTGAGATAAAGTATCATTTTATCAGGGAGAATGTTGAGCAAGGAATCATGAAGTTGGAGTATGTGCCTACAGAGATATAGGTTGCAGACATTCTGACAAAGGCCTTACCGAATGACACTTTTTGTAACATCCCAGGTAAATAAAGAATAAAGAATTTTCATATTTTTTTTAATATTTACAAATTAAATATTAATTTTATTTTATAGGGGTTTCTATGTTCGATAGCTTACCCGATACGCAACGATGAGTTTCTTTGAAACTTACGTAGCACACTAGTAATAAAATAATATTATTTTAAATGTTAGTTAACAAGTAGCCGTTGTACTGGCAGGAATGGATAGAAATAACTAAAATATGATTAGATATGTTTTTAAATGTTTATACATTTACCCAATAAAAGATAAAGGCTTAAAATACGGAAAGAGTTAAATTTTAGGGCATATATACTCTAATTTTCACTAAAGGTTCACTTATCACCTTTTAATGGTGAACCGTCATTAAATATAGTTTTGATCACTCTTATACTTTATTTTGGACCAAATATAACTCTTCTTTAGAATCGGGACATCAAAATTTACTTTGTGTAAATTTTTGGTACCTTTCTGATAATGTTGATTTTTTTATGAATAGTGTAAAATGTTGTATTTTAATTCAAAACCTCTTTTTAATCTAATTTATTTATATGATTAGATTATTATTTTAATTGGTTTTAAAGTGAAATTAGAAAATATTTTTACCAGTTAATCCAATAGTGGTCATTGGAATCAATTTCCACTTTGAAATTGGACTTAAACTGGTGTCAATATTTTGATACTTATTGTTTCACAAAAACACGCTATTTGTCATGAAAGTGGGAATTAATTATTAAATTAATTAATTTGACTTATATGTTTTGAAATTTGTAAAATGGACTTCATTTTTGAATTCGGAATATCAAATATAGCTTAGGGTGAATTTTTGGTAATTTTCTGAAAAACTTCAATTTTTGATGAATAGTGAAACCACTAAGTGGTAATCAAGCAAACTGATTTTTCAGTTAAATGAAAGTTTACCACTAATGTGTATTGAATTTTGAAAATCCGACATACATGGTTGTCATTAAGAAGTAAAATTTGGTTCAATGAGATTAAAATAATTTTTTGGTGAATAGTAACTTTTTTTCATTAATCGCGATTAGAGGTAATTAGTATAATTTAAGGTAAAAATGATATTATAAGAATGTGAAAACACCATGACACTTGTCCTACACCTATTGGGTGAGTCATGGCCGACCAAGACAAGCCAGGGGCCAACTTGGGGACCCCATGGAGCCACTTTAGTTGGAAAATGACATTAATATATTTTTATTTAATGTTAAAGTGAAAATGACACTAACATAAATTGTTTTACTAAAATACTTTTTCACTGGGGTTATACAAGTCCAAATTTTGATTATAAATAGTAATTGGAAATATAAAAAGATTTACTACATCATAGTAATTTTTTTTATAATTTTTAGACTTTAAATAAATTAAATTATATATGACATAATAATGATGCAGCGATGACATCATTATTTGACGATTTAAATAAAATGGAAAGATAATGAAAAATATAAAACCTAAACATGTCCAAAACCAATTGGATGAGTGGATTTCGAACCCTTATCACCTTATACACGAATTATATCAATTTGGGACCTTTTAAAACCGAAACACATTTTCAAATAATGTAATATTTCTTTACATTCCAAAAGTGCCCCTCCTCTCCTCTTATAAAAGGCCCCCACCTCTACCCCATTTCACACACTTCTCAAGCCTTTGGCTCGGCCAACCCCTGCCCAATTACTCTCTCCACATCCCTCTCCTCATACTAGTGGATTCCCTTTGGGCAGAATCTTTTTAAAGGAAGCCTTTAGGCTCAAATAAAAAGGGAGTTACACTTTTAAAGGTAATTCATTCTCTCTTGTTCATTTGTTTTATTTTGCTTCTCCAACCCTCTAAACTCTTTTTATTTACTTCTTTTGTAACAAAAAAAGTATCTTCAATATACTAGTATGTTGTTATAATATGTATTTGAGCTACACTCTCACACAACTACTTCAAATGGTTAAAGAACATACGGTTTCTGTGGATGGCGAAATTCTGCCTCCCGAAATAATGATTGTTCAATACTCATTTAACACCTTCAAGGGTGGCCATTATGATGTCACTATTTTTATATATGATATATAATATGTTTATGTTGTCTTTAAGCTTCTGTATTTTTCATTTTTGGAATACCTTTATGGTTTCCATTATGGGTAAACACGATATCTTCATTTAAGGAAGTGCAGACTACCGCCCCCTCAAAGTGATGTGATTCGTTAATGCCATATGTGGGACGTGTAAAGGATGGATTTAAAGTTATTATATATGATGTTATACTGGAATTATAATATACCTATATATAATTATTATTTCTTTCCATTAAAGTATGAGATAGAAATGAAAGTAGCGTTCATGCGTACGTACGGCTTACCGTCTCCATGAACGGTGCATTTCATTTCTTATCCCCAAATGTAATGAAATATTAAAATGACATTTATATAATGTATATATATAATTAAGGATATATCTAAATGATGAATATAATTCTGGAATTAAAATATACATACCTCTCATTTAGTTTTAATTCCACTAATATGACAAAGAAATGAAAGTAGCGTTCATGCGTACGTACGGCTTACCGTCTCCATGAACGGTGCATATCATTTCTTACCTCTAAATGATTATGTAATATTATAAATACATGTATATGCTGGATATATATGATATATATGATATCCAAATCAGGAATTTCATTCTGGATATAACGAACTTTTGACCACATGAACAACATGTAATTGTAAGAAGTCAACTTTCGACTTAAGAACCAAATATTGACAAAACAAACATTATTAACTTAAATGGTTACATAATGTTTATAACATGGAAATAAGTGATATAAAAGGAATAATGAACTTTAAAAAGGTTCTTAATCAAGTATAAATAAACATAAGTTTATTATTCAGGACGTTAAAGAACGATCGAGTCAAGTCGGACCCGAGGTAAGGGACTTCGTCTCAATCTCCTTTCATTGAGGCATATTTCGTTTTATACACAAATTTCTTTTATACGGTGTATAAACTCCTTTGAATTTTACTTTTATACAAAAGGAATCTTTTTCTACGAAGCGTTTTACTAAACGACAAGAAGGAATGTTTTTTTAACGTACGCGGTGACAACGACTCTTTCTGCCGCCGCGAGTATTATTTGGTCTTTGGCTTCCTCAAAAAGCCGTAATGTTTTTAAAATAAAATAAATACCATATAATCTTTTATGTATTTTGGTATTGGAAATTGTTTTGATAAAGGATTCTATTATGATATATTGTGATTGAAATGTGGAAATGTTATCATTCCTTTATATTGGTTTTATGTTTTATGATTTTATATTGGTACTTGGACATTTTAACGGGTGGTTACGTTATAAACCATATGACGGGTGGTGCCGTGAATACCGGGACGGGTGGTTACGTTATAACCTCCAATGCATTGGGTATGGAAGTCGGACGTATGGCTATTCCATTAAGTATGTATGGAAATTGGCCGTATGGCTATTCCATTAAGTGATATGTGTGGAAGTCAACCGTATGGTTATTCCACTTAAGTATGTTTATCTCCCAAGTTACCTTTATATATGTTATGTGTTCTTTTTATGGGTTTTATGGTAATCCTTTGGTTACAAAAAGGTAAGTAATGATACTTTATTCAGTGAATATTTTTTACTACTTCATGAAGGTGAAGGTATTACTTAGATAGAGTATACATGGTTTACTTGATTTTGAAAAACTAACAGTTTTCATTCTTTGTGTATCCCTTACTGAGCTTTTTATGCTCACCCCATGTTTTTCAAAATGTTTTTCATAGGACTTAAAGTGGAATAAGGTCAAGGATGGGATCAAGGGAATTTCATGCTATCTAAAACATGGAATCTAGACATCTTTCTTTTTAAGAGATTTTATTTTTTGGAGACTTAGTAGAAGTGTCTACTTTGTAATATTTTAAAATGTAATAGTTATGTTCTAATTCTCTAAAACTCTAAACCTGAAAAGATCCTCAATGTGAATTATTCTTTTAATTCAATATTAAGTAAGGTTTAAGGTTGGGGCCTTATAGTTGGTATCAGAGGTCGGTTTAGACAACTTTAGGAGTTAGAAAAGTGTTAAATTATAATATGATTGAAATGATATAACATTTACGGATTACCATGTTGCTTCGCCTAAGATATTTCGGTGTTCAGAATGGTTTTCTGCATAGGAAACAAAGTAGCTATGTTGGGACGACATCAGGAGGAAGATAACCTTCCAAATAAGCAACCTGAGATGGTCGGAATCGGAACTGAACAGTTTGTTGCAGTGATGGCACAGTTGACTCAGGCTATAAATGGTGGTGGTATCCATGCACGAGATCATCCAGATCAACCGCATAGGAACATGTTAGTGGTGGAAAATTTCATGAGGAAACATCCCCCATCATTCAGAGGATCATCTGACCCTGTGCAAGCTGAAGGGTGCATTAAAGCACTGGAGAATATTTTTAATGTCATGGGGTGTTCAGAACATCAAAAGGTTAGTCTTGCTGTTTACCGTTTTGAAGGTGAAGCTGATCAGTGGTGGTCGATGGTGAAAAATATAAGGGATAGTGATGAGATTGAGGATCTTCACTGGGACGAATTCAAAGGTATGTTTCTTGAGAAATATTTTCCTAAGGTGGTTCGTCTTAGGATGGAAAAACAGTTCCTAGAATTGAGGCAGGAGGATGATTCAGTGGCTGCTTATGAAGAAAAGTTCACTTGATTGGCAAGGTATGCTCCAAACTTCATACGAGATCTTGATAGTAAAATAAACCGTTTTTACTCAGGGTTAAAGCCAAAGTATCGAAGGGCTTTAGCTTCTCGTGAGTTCAAAATTTATGAAAAACTTGTTCGATTTGCGGAGAAGGTGGAAATGGAGTTTGCTGATGATCAGGTGTTCTATGACAAACAACAGAATAAGAGGTCTAGTTGGCAGGAAAAGGGGAAGAATTCATCAAAGAAGCAAGGAGGTAAGAAAACCAAATATCCATCCTGTGAGAAGTGTGGTAAAATGCATCCTGGAGAATGTTTATCCAAGTCTGGTAAGTGCTTTTGGTGTGGTATGCCTGGACATATTGCTCGTAACTGTAAGGAAGATGATGAAGCAGGAAATGAAAGGCCAACGGTAAGATGTTTTAAGTGTAATGAAATGGGTCATTATGCAGACGAGTGTCCGACAAGGAGCTTGAGTGATGGGAAGAAGTTATACTACAAGCAGAAAGGGGTGGTAAAATCCTTTGCAACAACTTCAGCAGATATTGGGCCATCGAATGAAGTGGTATTAGCTCCAGGGAGCTCAGTATTTTTCGAAGATTGACTTGAGGTCGGGGTACCATCAGTTGAAAGTAAAAGAAGCAGACGTTCCGAAGACTGCGTTCCGTACTAGATATGGCCATTATGAATTTGTAGTTATGCCTTTTGGGTTAACCAATGCACCTGCTGTATTCATGGACCTTATGAATAAAATTTTCCATGAGTTCTTGGATATGTTTGTGTTTGTGTTTTGAGGTTTGTGAAGAGGTTATGTGTTCCTTGTGATTCACAGTTGAAGAATGAGTTGTTTTTTCATCCTGGCAGTACTAAGATTTACAGAGGTCTGCGGGAGTATTACTGGCGGGATGGAATGAAAAGAGACATTGTTGATTTTACTGTGAAGTGTTTGACATGTCAACAGGTTAAAGCAGAGTAGCAGTTACCGAAAGGGATGCTTCAGCCTTTACCAGTGCCAGAGTGGAAATGGAAGAATATATCCATGGACTTTGTTGTTGGATTACCGAGGACATATCGAGGTAATAATGCAATCTGGGTTATTGTTGATCGCTTGACCAAATCTGCTCATTTCCTTGCTATACGAGATACTTTCTATCTAGATCAACTTTCCGTTTGTATCTTAAAGAGATAGTTAGGTTATATGGAGTTCCTCTCTCCATTGTATCGGATTGTGATCCCAGGTTTACTTCTAACTTTTGGAAAGGCCTTCAGAAGTCGTTTGGTCCTGAATTAAATTTTAGTACAGCATTTCATCCTCAATCAGATGGTCAGTCAGAACAAACAATTCAGACCTTGGAGGATATGCTACGAGCTTGTTCGATGGATTATCAGGGAAGTTGGGACCAACATCATTCTTTGGTTGAGTTTTCTTATAATAACAGTTTTCATTCCAGTATACAGATGGCACCGTTTTAGGCATTATATGGGAAGCGGTGTCGAACTCTAGTTTTCTGGGATGAAGTTGGTGAAAGGAAGTTGATGGGACCAGAATTGGTAGAAGAGTTGGCAGAAAAAGGTCAGTTGATTCAGAAAACACATGAGAACTGCTCAGAGCAGGCAGAAGAGTTATGCGGATAACCGGAGGAAGGATCTATCTTTTGAGGTAGGTGATCATGCTTTTCTCAAGGTTTCTCCTTGGAAAAGTGTGATGAGATTTGGTAAGAAAGGAAAGTTGAGTCCATGGTTGGTTGGACCATACGAAATTCTGGAAAGAGTTGGATCAGTTGCATACCGAGTGGCTTTACCTCAGTGTTTATCTCAGGTACACAATATTTTTCATGTTTCGATGTTGAGAAAGTATATGCCAGATCCATCTCATGTTTTGAGCCCAGAGGTAGTTCAGCTGGAAGAGAACCTATCTTATGAGGAACAACCGGTCCAGATTCTTGACCACAAGGAGTAAGTGTTACGGAATAAGGTGATTCATCAGGTAAAGGTTTTGTGGAAAACCAATGTGATTTAAGAGGCAACGTGGGAATCTGAAAATGCTATGAGGGATAAATACCCCCACTTATTTTGATAAGTGAATAAAATTGCGAGGACGCAATTCCCAAAAGGGGGGAAGGATGTAACATCCCAGGTAAATAAAGAATAAAGAATTTTCATATTTTTTAATATTTACAAATTAAATATTAATTTTATTTTAATGGGGTTTCTATGTTCGATAGCTTACACGATACGCAACGATGAGTTTCTTTGAAACTTACGTAGCACACTAGTAATAAAATAATATTATTTTAAATGTTAGTTAACAAGTAGCCGTTATACTGGCGGGAATGGATAGAAATAACTAAAATATGATTAGATATGTTTTTAAATGGTTATACATTTACCCAATAAAAGATAAAGGCTTAAAATACGGAAAGAGTTCAATTTTAGGGCATATATACTCTAATTTTCACTAAAGGTTCACTTATCACCTTTTAATGGTGAACCATCATTAAATATAGTTTTGATCACTCTTAAACTTTATTTTGGACAAAATATAACTCTTCTTTAGAATCGGGACATCAAAATTTACTTTGTGTAAATTTTTGGTACCTTTCTGATAAAGTTCATTTTTTTATGAATAGTGTAAAAGGTTGTATTTTAATTCAAAACCTCTTTTTAATCTAATTTATTTATATGATTAGATTATTATTTTAATTGGTTTTAAAGTTAAATTAGAAAATATTTTTACCAGTTAATCCAATGGTGGTCATTGGAATCAATTCCACTTTGAAATTGGACTTAAACTGGTGTCAATATTTTGATACTTATTGTTTCACAAAAACACGCTATTTGTCATGACAACGGGAATTAATTATTAAATTAATTAATTAGACTTATATGTTTTGAATTTTTTAAAATGGACTTCATTTTTGAATTCGGAATATCAAATATAGCTTAGGGTGAATTTTTGGTAATTTTCTGAAAAACTTCAATTTTTGATGAATAGTGAAACCACTAAGTGCTAATCAAGCAAACTGATTTTTCAGTTAAATGAAAGTTTACCACTAATGTGTATTGAATTTTGGAAATCCGACATACATGGTTGTCGTTAAGAAGTAAAATGTGGTTCAATGAGATTAAAATAATTTTTTGGTGAATAGTAACTTTTTTTCACTAATCGCGATTAGAGGTAATTAGTGTAATTTAAGGTAAAAATGATATTATAAGAATGTGAAAACACCATGACACTTGTCCTAAACCTATTGGGTGAGTCATGGCCGACCAAGACAAGACATGGGCCAACTTGGGGACCCCATGGAGCCACTTTAGTTGGAAAATGACATTAATATATTTTTATTTAATGTTAAAGTGAAAATGACACTAACATAAATTGTTTTACTAAAATAATTTTTGAGTGGGGTTATACAAGTCCAAATTTTGATTATAAATATTCATTGGCAAGCTAAAAATATTTCCTACATCATAGTATATTTTTTATAATTTTTAGACTTTAAATAAATTAAATTATATGTGACATAATAATGATGCAGCGATGACATCATTATTTGACGATTTAAATAAAATGGAATGATAATGAAAAATCTAAAACCTACACATTTCCAAAACCAATTGGATGAGTGGATTTCTAACCCTTATCACCTTATCCACGAATTATATCAATGTGGGACCTTTTAAAACTGAAACACATTTTCAAATAACGTAAAATTTCTTTACATTCCAAAAGTGCCCCTCCTCTCCTCTTATAAAAGGCCCCCACCTCTACCCCATTTCACACACTTCTCAAGCCTTTGGCTCGGCCAACCGCTGCCCAATTACTCTCTCCACATACCTCTACTCATCCTAGTGGATTCCCTTTGGGCAGAATCCTTTTAAAGGAAGCCTTTAGGCTCAAATCAAAAGGGAGTTACACTTTTAAAGGTAATTCATTCTCTCTTGTTCATTTGTTTTATTTTTCTTCTCCAACCATCTAAACTCTTTTTATTTACTTCTTTTGTAACAACACCAGTATCTTCAATATACTAGGATGTTGTTATAATATTTATTTGAGCTACACTCTCACACAACTACATCAAATGGTTAAAGAACATACGGTTTCCGTGGATGGCGAAATTCTGCCTCCCGAAACGATGATTGTTCAATACTCATTTAACACCTTCAAGGGTGGCCATTATGATGTCACTATTTTTATATATGATATATAATATGTTTATGTTTTCTTTAAGCTTCTGTATTTTTCATTTTTGGCATACCTTTATGGTTTCCATTATGGGTAAACACGATATCTTCATTTAAGGAAGTGCGGACTACCGCCCCCTCAAAGTGATGTGATTCGTTAATGCCATATGTGGGACGTGTAAAGGATGGATTTAAAGTTATTATATATGATGTTATACTGGAATTATAATATAACTCTATATCATTATTATTTCTTTCCATTAAAGTATGAGATAGAAATGAAAGTAGCATTCATGCGTACGTACGGCTTACCGTCTCCATGAATGGTGCATTTCATTTCTTATCCCCAAATGTAATGTACTATTAAAATGACATGTATATAATGTATATATATAACTAATGATATATATAAATGATGAATATAATTCTGGAATTAAAATATACATACCTCTCATTTAGTTTTAATTCCACTAATATGACAAAGAAATGAAAGTAGCGTTCATGCGTACGTACGGCTTACCGTCTCCATGAACGGTGCATATCATTTCTTACCTCTAAATGATTATGTAATATTATAAATACATGTATATGCTGGATATATATGATATATATGATATCCAAATCAGGAATTTCATTCTGGATATAAAGAACTTTTGACCACACGAACAACATGTAATTGTAAGAAGTCAACTTTCGACTTAAGAACCAAATATTGAAAAAACAAAAATTATTAACTTAAATGGTTACATAATGTTTATAACATGGAAATAAGTGACAAAAAATTAATAATGAACTTTAAAAAGGTTCTTAATCAAGTATAAATTAACTTAAGTTTATTATTCAGGACGTTAAAGAACGATCGAGTCAAGTCGGACCCGAGGTAAGGGACTTCGTCTCAATCTCCTTTCATTGAGGCATATTTCGTTTTATACACAAATTTCTTTTATACGGTGTATAAACTCCATTGAATTTTACTTTTATACAAAAGGAATCTTTTTCTACGAAGCATTTTACTAAACGACAAAAAGGAATGTTTTTTTTAACGTACGCGGTGACAACGACTTTTTCTTCCGCCGCGAGTATTATTTGGTCTTTGGCTTCCTCAACAAGCCGTAATGTTTTTAAAATAAAATAAATACCATATACTCTTTTATGTATTTTGGTATTGGAAATGGTTTTGATAAAGGATTCTATTATGATATATTGTGATTGAAATGTGGAAATGTTAACATTCCTTTATATTGGTTTTATGTTTTATGATTTTATATTGGTACTTGGACATTTTAACGGGTGGTTACGTTATAAACCATATTACGGGTGGTGCCGTGAATACCAGGACAGGTGGTTACATTATAACCTCCAATGAATTGGGTATGGAAGTCGGCCGTATGGCTATTCCATTACGTATGTATGGAAATTGTCCGTATGGCTATTCCATTAAGTGATATGTGTGGAAGTCAACCGTATGGTTATTCCACTTAAGTATGTTTATGTCCCAAGTTACCTTTATATATGTTATGTGATCTTTTTATGGGTTTTATGGTAATCCTTTGGTTACAAAAAGGTATGTGATGATACTTTATTCAGTGTAGATTTTTACTACATCATGAAGGTGAAGGTATTACTTAGATAGAGTATACATGGTTTATTTGATTTTGAAAAACTAACAGTTTTTATTCTTTGTGTATCCCTTACTGAGCTTTTTATGCTCACCCCAAGTTTTTCAAAATGTTTTTTCACAGGACTTAAAGTGGAATAAGGTCAAGGATGGGATCAAGGGAATTTCATGCTATCTAAAACATGGAATCTAGACATCTTTCTTTTTAAGAGATTTTATTTTTTGGAGACTTAGTAGAAGTGTCTACTTTGTAATCTTTTAAGATGTAATAGTTATTTTCTAATTCTCTAAAACTCTAAACCTGAAAAGATCCTCAATGTGAATTATTCTTTTAATTCAATATAAAGTAAGGTTTAAGGCTGGGGCCTTATACTTTTGAGAGGCATCGACTAGCTCTGAGAGTTCAGTCGACTCCCCGCACTTAAAAGAGTGTGGATGTGGGACCCTCCCACCGTCTCCCCGAGGTCTGATGTGTTTTTTCCTAATTTGATGAAATGTGTTCTCTACTCTGTTATAGACAAAAAAAGAGCGATATTTGGGTTCGTTGAAAAAGGGACAGAAAATAGTGATAGTTCAAGGGGGATACAATGTGTCTATTTGACAAATCACGAATGATACTGGGAGAAGCTGACATGTGGAGCATCGAGATAGGGGGAGTAAGAAGAAAGGGGGAGCGTATCAAATCTGACGATGCTAGAAGTGATTGATCAAAGAATAGATATCACGACAGATGAGGATCGTGATAAAAGTAGATGAGTGGTGTTGGAAGAATATTTCCAAAAATTGGTATCAGTTTGGTGAAAATTGCTAACAGTTTGGTGTCAATAAGGGCTGTAAGAGATGAAGTGATTCATTGATGAACTTTTCATTTACTCTTGTTTATTACACCGAGCATTACTCATGTGGGATTTGATCACATGTTGAGTAAATCCTTGATCGTTATCAGAATTTCATTTGAGCGAATGGTTGGTGAAGAATTAACGATGTATCTTTTTATGGAAGAGTTTTCAAAAAACCCAAAGGGGGAGATTGTTGGGAGAAATTCCCTCAAGGTATCATTGAATCATTTTTGAGGTGATTTTGTTTCTTGAAAAAGTGGACAACAGTTTTGTGATTGTTGACAAAACAAAACCATGACATGAAAACTTGTTGACATAGGGGTTTTCATGGTGGCATGCCAAGTTCAAGATCTTTGGTTAACGATCAATGTTTGATTCAATAACTTCAACAAAAGAATAGATGATCTGTAAGTGGTACAAAAAGAAATTCAAAATAAGGAAAAGGAAATAGGTTCACACAATTTTGGAAGTGGGTCGCGCAAGTGACTGGCAGAGGAAGAGACCTGTGCTCTAAGACTTGAGCGCTGAGGGTTGACTTGTGCGTTGTCGTGTAGGGTGGTCAAATATCCTATAAATACTGGACCACCCCTCCTCATTTATCAGTGGATTTCAAAAATTGAAAGAATATGATCTCCCGTCATGCAGGTGTGGTGGTCGCACAAGTGGTGGGGTGTCACGCAAGTGGGACATGCACACCATATTTGAATAAGGGCGATTGTTGTTTGTTGCATGCCAATATTTGTTTGGATGTAAAGGGAAGTGTGTCGTGCAAGTTTGCAGATGAAGAAGCTCTTGTCACGCAAGTGCCTGAGGTGGACTTGTGCTCCAGTTGTGACATGCGCGTCGGGTTAGACATGCGTGCCATGTAAGGGTTGATTCATGATGGTTATTCCGAGCTGCGTGAAAGCTAGATTATTTCCTGATACCTTCGTTGCAAAGTGAGATTCATCTACAGGTGAAATTTGGACTTCAATAATGAATCTACATATAGAGGAAGATGCATTCATTAATGCAAACGAAAAGAACTATAGGTCTATAAACTGGGAGTGGATCCTTTCTAGAGCAGTGAGCAAAGGAAGAGGAAGAAGGTGATCCCCTCCACCAGTAGTGAGCCAGAGATAGAGAAATAGGGAGTGACCCTTGGGAAAGCAGTGATATGACTCTAAACCTAGTAAAGGTAGTGAGCCTCGGACAGAGTGATTGTACTCGAACCTTGTAATCCATATCTAGTGAATAATAGTGTAATTTGGTATGACTGGCAACTTGTCGGTGTATGCTCCTTGGACGTATCCCAGTGAGGGTGAACCAAGTAAAAATCTCTATGTCTTCCTTCTTACTTCCATGCATTTCATTTAAAAATTCATCATCAGATAAAGAAGAAAATAAGTGATCATAATAAACACAAAAGTGAAAACAAATTGACCCTTGTAATAAATTGGTGAAGATCCAGTGGGGCAGGACGAATATTGAAAAATAATATTCATACCCTGATTCACCCCCCCTCTCAGGGTATATAGGCCCATATTGGTCCTAACAATTGGTATCAGATGGGTGGTTTCTTTTATCATATTTGTTTACTCTGAATTGGTTCAGTCGATTTCTCAAAGTTAAAGATCCAATCTACTCTAATCATACTGTGACATGGTAATGGCAAGAACATCAAAGATGAAGAAGAAGGATGGTGGTATTACCCACTATGGAAGTGTCAATAGAAAGAGTGTGATTTAGTTAAAAGAATCATTTAGTGAATAGAAAAATGGTTTGGATGAATCATACTATGAAAATACTTACTCATTCAATGATGCTGAAGGAATTATTGAAGAACCTAATTTTCCAAGTGATGTTGGAACAAGTGATGATGAAGAAACACCCAGATGTCGAAAAGTGGAAGTTGGACACAATGCAAAAGAATTGGATCAGAAATTGGATGAAGAGATGAAAACTAAAGATATTTATATCCAAGCACTGGAAACTGAGATCAACAAGCTAAGTGTTCTGAATTGAAGGTTTCTTGTATAAGGCCCCAACCTTAAACATTACTTAATATTGAGTTACTTCAAGAATACACGCTAGGGATCTTTTCAGGTTTATAGTTTTAGAGAATTAGATCATTAAACATGAATTACATTCCACATTTAAACAAAGTGGTTACATAAAAGATAGTACTCTTTTTCCCATCAACAAAAACATATTTAAAATAAAACATGGATTCTTTCTGGACACTTCCTTGACACTATCATCACATCATGTACCTTTCCCTTGACCTGTGAAAAACATTTCAAAAACTTGGGATGAGCATAAAAAGCTCAGTATGGGATATACAAGTATCAAATGAAAACATTAGTCAATGTATGAAATCATACTTTACTCAGAAAACATAATCACTTTAACATACCTCATCAAATCATGAATATATCATAGAAATCATAAGACATAAATGTAAATTGAGGCATTCATAACATTCTTACCTAGGGAGTAACCCTCATGGTTACATTTGGAATACCCATCACAATATATTCCCTAAATATCTTCAGAGAAACCATAATGTTTAACTCCATCGCGTTACCCAATGCATTGGAGAGATATATCAGGCTCACCCGCCCTTATTTTATCATGGAACCACCCGTCTTCAAAAAAAATGCCGAAGAACCGTAACAAAATCATATCACATAAAACATGCATAAAGGAAACATAACATTTCCACATTTCAATCACAAGATATCAATACAAGACGTTGATATAATAAAAACATTATCAAAAACATTTTCAATTAAAAAATAATAGAAAATTAAAATATGGTATTCATTTTTCATTTAAAAAAAAGCTATGGCTTGTAGAGGAAGCCGAAGCTCAAATTATGGTCATGGTAGCAGAGAAGTCGTTGGCGCCGCATACGTACGACAAAAAAACATTCCCTTTTGTCATTTAGTAAACGCTTCAAATAAAAAAGATTTATTTCGAATAAAAATAAAAGTCAAAGGGGTTTATACACCAAATATAAAAATGTTGTGTATAAAACAAAATATGCCTCAACGAAAAAAGATTGAGACGAAGTCCCATACCTCGGGTCCGACTTGACTCGATTGTTCTTTAAACTCTTGAATAATAAACATGACTTAATTTCTACTTTCTTAAGAACATTTTTAATGTTCATTAGGCCTTTAATATCACTTATTACAATGTTATGAACACTATGTAATTATTTAAGTGAATATTGGTCGTTTTGTCGATCATTGGTACTTGAGTCAAAAATAAAATATTTATAATTACAAGTTGTTCATAGGGTAAAATATCCATTATATCCAGAATTATATTCATGATGTAGATATCATATATATCATATATATCCAGTATATACATGAATTTATAATATTAAATAACATTTAGAGGTATGAAATGAAATGCACCGTTCATGGAGACGGTAAGTCGTACGTACCCATTAACGCTACATTCATTTCTATTTCATATTTTATGGAATGTAATCATAATTATATAAAGGTATTTTATAATTAAAGTATAATATCTTATATAATATCATTAATTCCATCCTTTATACATCTCACCTATGGAATTAACGAATCAAATCACTTTGAGGGGGTGGTAGTCCGTACTTCCTAAAATGATGATATCGCGTATACCCATAATGGAAAACATAAAGCTATGCCAAAAATAAAAAATAAAAAAGCTTAAGTAAAACATAAACATATTATATGTCATATATAAATATAGTGACATATTAATGGCCACCTTTGAAGGTGTTAAAAGAATATTGAATAATCATCGTTTCGTGAGACAGAAATTCCCCATCCACAGAAATAGTATGTTCTTTAACCATTAGATGTAGGTGTGTGTATGTGTAAATCAAATAAATCTTATAAAAACAACCTATTATATTTAATATACTGTTTTTGTTACAAAATAAATGAATAAAAATAGTTTAGCGGGTTGGAGAAGCAAAATAAAACAAAAGAACACAATTGAAGACATGACCATAAAATCGGGTAACTCCCTTTGGTTTGATCCAAAAGGGTTTCTTGAAGAGCGTCCTGACTAAGGTAAGGCTTCTAGGATGAATATAGGGATACGGAGAGACAAAAGGAGTAGAGATTGGATGAGCCAAATGCTTTAGAGGTTTGGGTAAGGAGGTAGAGGTGGGGGCCTTTTATAAGAGGAGAGGAGGGGCACTCTTGGAAAGGTATAAGATGTTACTTTATTTTCAAATGAGTTTCAGATTTTAAAGGTCCCACATTGATGAATTTATAGGATAAGCTGATAAGGGTTAGAAATATACTCATCCAATAGGTCTTTGTCAAGTGTAGGTCTTATATTTTTTATTATCTTTTCATTTTATTTAAATCGTTCATTAATGAGGTAATCGCTGCGTCATCATGATGTCATAAATAATTTAATTTATTTAATGTCTAAAAATAAAAAAAATCAATGATATAGGAAATCTTAATATCTTTCCAATAAAAATTTATAGTCAAATTAATAATTTATGTAGAAAAAATTAAAAATGTTTTACTCAGGTGAAACATTCTTTGTTATATTTAACTTTCTATAAAAAATAAAAAGATAAAAAGTCATTATCACACAAAAGTGATTCCATTGGGTCCCCAAGTTTGGCACAAGGCATCCCATGGTAGGCCATGACACAACCATTAGTATTAGGACACATGTTGGTGTCATTTTTTATTATTATGATATTATTTTATTATCCTTAACTACCCGATTACTAATTAATCAAGATAATTAACGATAATTACCGTTGTTACTATTCCCAAAGTCCAAAAACAAAAGAGTTTTGATTAAATAATTTGGAACTTCTGATTACAAATATTTAATCCATTTTACCCAATTCTAAACACATAAATTGCAATAATTAATTTAAAAATAATTCCCGTTGTCAAAACAAATTGCATGTTTTTTAGAAACAATATCTTTGAAAAGTTTGGCACTTGTTTATGCTCAATTAAAAAGTGAAATTAATCCCAATGAACACAATTGGATTAAATGTTAAAACAATATTCTATTTACACTTTAAAAACAATTAGAAATATAATCTAACCAAATAATTAAATTAGATGAAAAAGCATTTTTGATGTAAAATGTAGTATTTTTCACTATTCATTAAAATATGAATATTGTCAGAAAAATACCAAAATTTTTTCCAAAGTAAATTTCAATGTCCCAATCATAAATAATAAGTTTATTTTAACAAATAGAGCTTATAAAATTGTGAAAATATTTTTTTAAAAATGGATTTCCATCAAAAGGCAGTAAAATAATCTTTTAAAAATATTAGTGTATTCCATGCTTAAGATTAGATTTATTCTCGTTTTAAGCCTCTAAAACACTATCTAATTCATAAATAGAAATATATAAGAATATATATTATTCAATACTTACTTGGTATTTTACATCCTTCCCCCCTTTAGAAAATTGCGTCCCCATAATTTATTTACTTATCGAATAAGTGGGGGTATTTATCCCTCATTGCATTTTCAGATTCTCATGTTGCCTCTTCACTCATGTGGTTTTTCCACAAAACCTTTACTTGATGAATCACCTTATTTCGCAACAATTTCTCCCTGTGGTCAAGAATCTGGACCAGTTGTTCCTCATATGATATATTCGCTTCCAGCTGAACTTCCTCTGGACTCAAAACATGAGATGGGTCTGGCATATACTTCCTTATCATTGAAACATGAACAACATTGTGTACTTGAGATAAACTCGGAGGTGAAGCCACTCGGTATGAAACTGATCCAACTCTCTCCAGATTTTCATATGGTCCACTGAACCATGGACTCATCTTTCCTTTCTTACCAAATCGCATCACACTTTTCCATGTTGAAACTTTGAGAAAAACATGATCACCTAACACAAAAGAGAGATCCTTCTTCCTATTGTCCTCATAACTCTTCTACCTACTCTGAGCTATTCTCATGTGTCTCTGTATCAAATGAACTTTTTCTGTGAACTCTTCTACCAATTATGGTCCCATCAACTTCCTTTCACCCACTTTATCCAATAATGCTGGAGTTAGACACCGCTTCCCATATAATGCCTCAAATGGTGCCATTTGTATACTGGAATGAAAACTATTATAATAAGAAAACTCAACCAAAGAAATATGTTGGTCCCTACTTCCCTAATAATCCATCGAACAAGCATGTAGCATATCCTCCAAATTCTGAATCGTTCGTTCTGACTACCCATCTGATTGAGGATGAAAAGCAGTACTAAAATTTAATTCAGTGCCCAACGAATTCTGAAGGCCTTTCCAAAAGTTAAAAGTAAACCTAGGATCACGATCAGATTCAATGGAGAGGGGAAATCCATGTAACCTGACTATCTATTTAAGATATAAATGATAAATTTGATCTATGAAAAAAGTATCTCGTATAGCAAGGAAATGAGAAGATTTAGTCAAGCAATCAACAATAACCCAGATTGCATTATTACCTCGAGGTGTCTTCAGTAATCCCACGATGAAGTCCCTGGATATATTCTCCCATTTCCACTCTAGCACTGGTAAAGGATGAAGCATCCCTTTCGGTAACTTCCGCTCTGCTTTAACCTGTTGAAAAGTCAAACAATTCATAGTAAAATTAGCAATTTCTCTTTTCATTCCATCCCACAAGTAATACTCTCGATGATCTCTATACATCTTAGTACTGCCTGGATGATCTGAAAACGGAGAACTATGAGCTTCACATAACAACTCTCTCTTCAACTGTGAATCACACAGAACACACAATCTCTTCCCAAATCTCAAAACAAAATCATTATCAATGTTGAATTCAGGAAACTTACCCTTCTGAACCAGCTCTAACGTTTTTCTGCAACTCGTTGTCTTGCTTCGATGCTTGCATAATTCTGTCTAATAGAGAAGATTTCACTGATACCTCAAACAAAACAGAAGAACATCCTGCACCGACAACTTCTATACCAAAGTTCATAAAATCCTTAACCAAAGGATCACGTTCCAAACAAAACATTGTTAATGAATCATTAATTTTTTGACTCAAAGCATCATCAACTTTATTTGCTTTTCCTGTATGGTAATGAATTGTACAATCATAATCCTCGATTAATTCTAGCAATCTCCCTTGTCTCTTGTTCAATTCTTTTTGAGTGAATATATACTTTAAACTTTTGTGATCGGTATATATTTTAAACATTACTCCATAAAAATGATGCCTCCAAATTTTTAAAGCGAAAACAACAGTAGCTAATTCCAAATCATGTGTAGGGTAATTTACCTCATGAGTTTTCAACTGTCATGAAGGATAAGAAATTACCAGATAATTTTTCATTAGGAAACAACCAAGTCCTTTTAATGAAGCATCAATGTAGATAACAAAATCACCATTCCTGGAAGGTAGTGCCAAAACTGGAGCACTCACCAATCTTCTTTTCAGTTCCTAAAAAAAATTATCACATTCTTTTGTCCAGATAATCTTAACACCCTTCCGATTTATCTTAGTAATTGGACGAGATAACCATGAAAAATTTCTATCAAACCTTCAGTAATAGCCTACCAAACCAAGAAAACTAAAAATCTCGGTTACATTTGTGGGTCATGGCCATTATTCAACAACCTTTGTTTTTGCAGGATCCACAGTTATTCTATATTTAGAAAAAATATGACCAAGGAATGAAATTTGTTGTAACCAAAACTCACACTAGCTGAATTTCCCATGAAATTTCTTTCATTTTAAGGTTTGAAAAATAACCCTTAAATGTATTTCATGCTCCTCTTTACTTTTAGAAAACACCAAAATATCATCAATGAAAAAAACCACAAACTTATCCAAGAATTCATGGAAAATTCTATTCATAAGATCCATGAATACAGCAGGTGCATTGGTTAGGCCAAAAGGCATAACTAAAAATTCATAATGGCCATATCTTGAACGAAACACTGTCTTCGGAACATCTGCTTTCTTTACATTCAACTGATGGTACCCCGATCTCAGGTCAATCTTTGAAAAATACTGAGCTCTCTAGAACTGATCAAACAAATCATCGATATGAGGCAAAGGATATTTGTTCTTAACAGTGATGTTATTCAAGGCTCTATAATCAATGCAAAGTCTCATAGAACAATGTTTATTTTTAACAAATAAAACAAGATCACCCCATGGTGATGTGCTAGGTCGAATGAAACCTTTCTCGAATAAATCATGCAATTTCTCCTTCAACTCTAAAAGTTCAGTTTGAGCCATTCGATAAGGGGGTTTTGAAATTGGATTAGCATCAGGAACTATGTCAATAGTAAACTCAACTTCCTGATCTGGTATTATTCCAATAAACTCATCAAGAAAAAAAATCAGGATATTCATTTACCACTGGCACATCATTAATCTGAACAGTTCCCTTATTTTTAACAATATGTTCAAGGTAACATTCTTTTCCATCTTTTACAAGTTTCTCGGCCTCTTCATATGTCATCAACAGTAAGGGTTCATTCTTGTACACAAACTAAAAGTATTTCTAAAAAGAAACTTCTTTAGCTCTACAGTCAATCTTAGCATGGTAAATAGAGATCCAATCCATACCCAGGATAACATCAAACATTACTAGAGGAAAAACAATAAGGTTTGCAGGTAGGTTCATTCCACGGATAAGGATAGGATGATTCTTATATATTATTTTTTCCTCAACATTGCCCCCATGTGTTTTTACCACAAGTTCAGGAGTCATTTATTAAGATGGTATTCCCCTTTTACTAGAAATGTTTTCAGAGGTGAAAGAATGTGTAGACCCTAACTCAAACAACACACTGGCATAATATGAAAAAATAAACAAAGTACTTGATACAACATCATTTGATGGCCCGACATTTGCTGAATTAGTGGAAAAGGATTTCACCACCCCTTTCTTCTTGTAGTCTAACTGCTTCCCATCACTCGAGCTCTTTGTCAGACACTCATTTTCATAGTGACCCATCTCATTTCACTTAAAACATTTCACTAACTGTAAATCAAACTTGGTCTTACCATCATCCTGATATTTTTTAGTGTAATCACGAGCCTTATGTCCCATCTTACAACATCAGTATAACATTATAGAATTCAGAAGACATTCCCCAACATGCCTTTTACGACATTTATCACAAACTGAAAACTTTGTTTTCTTACCATCAGGCCTTTTTGAAGAAGTCTTTCCTTTCTCCTACCACCTCGGTATCTTCTTCTGCTAGTTGTTATAGAACACTTGGTCATCGGCAAACTCCATTTCCACCTTCTCAGCACATCAAACAAGCTTTTCATAACTCTTGAACTCGCGAGAAGCTAAATCCCTTCGATATTTTGTCTTTAATCTTGAGTAAAAATGATTGATTTTACTATCATGGTCTTGGATAAATTTTGGAGCATAACTTACCAACCGAGTGAACCTTTATTCATAGGAAACCATTGAGTCTTCCTCTTTCCTCAATTCAAGGAATTGTTTTTCCATCCTAAGTCAAACAGCCTTAGGAAAATATTTCTCAAGAATCAAACCTTTTAATTCATCCCAGTCAAGAGAATCAGTCTCATCAGTATCCCTGATATTTTTAACCATCGACCACCACTGATCTGCTTCACAATCCAAATGGTAAATAGAAAGACTAAACTTTTGATTGTCTGAACACCCCATGACATCAAAAATTTTCTCCAGTGCATTAATCCACCCTTCAGCTAGAATATGCTCAGATGATCCTCTAAATGATGGGGGATGCTGCCTCATGAAATGTTCCACCACTGACAAGTTCCTCTATGGTTGATCTGGATGATCTCGTGCATGGATACCACCACCATTTATCGCTTGAGTCAACTGCGCCATTACTACAACAAACTATTCAGTTCCAATTCCGACCATCTTAGGATGCTGATTCGGAAGGTTATTTCCTTCTGTATTCCTTCTTAGCATTGCTTCCTTGTTTCCTCTGTGAGAAACAATTCTGAACAAACATGTCTTAGATGAAGCAACATGGTAATCTTCAAATTTAATATCATTTCAATTCTACCATAAAAAAATATTTTTGGATAATCATTTAATAGAATTATAAATCCAGAAATTATCTAAAATGACCTCTGATAGCAACTATAAGGCATGATCCTTAAACATTACATAATCTGGAGTTACTTCAACAATACACTCTGAGGATCTTTTCAGGTTTAGAGTTTTATAGAATTATATCATAAAACATGCATTACATTACACATTTAAACAAATTGGTTACATAAAAGATAGTACTCTTTTATCCCATCAACCGAAACATATTTAAAATAAAACATGGTTTATTTCTTGACACTTCCTTGACACTATCATCACATCATGTACCTTTCCCTTGACCTATGAAAAACATTTCAAAAACATGGGATGAGCATAAAAAGCTCAGTAAGGGATATAAAAGTACGAAATCAAAACATTAGTCCTTGTATAAAATCATACTTTACTCATAAAACATATTCCCTTTAAAATACCTCATCAAATCATGAATAAATCATAGAAATCATAAGACATAAGGGTAAATTGAAGAATTCATAACATTCTTACATATGGAGTAACCCTCATGGTTACGTTTGGAATATCCATCACAATATATTTCCTAAATCTCTTCGGAGAAACCCTAACGTTTAACTCCTTCTCATTACCCAATACATTGGAGAGCTATATCGGGCTCACCTGCCCTCAGTTTATCATGGAACCACCCTTCTTCATAACCAATTCCCAAGAACCATAACATAATCATATCACATAAAACATGCCTAAAGGAAACATAAAATTTCTACATTTCAATCACAAGATATCTATACAACACATTGATATAATAAAAATATTATCAAAACCATTTTCAGTACCAAAATAAAAGAAAATTAAAACATGGTATTTATTTTTATTTTTAAAAAATTTTATGGCATGTAGTGGAAGCCGAAGCTCAAATTATGGTCATGGCGGCAGAGAAGTCGTTGTCGCCGCATACGGATGACAAAAAAACACTCCCTTTTTTCGTTTAGTAAAAGCTTCATATAAAAAAGATTCCTTTTGAATAAACATAAAATACAAAGGTTTTTATACACCATATAAAATAATGTTGTGGATAAAACAAAATATGCCTCAATGAAAGGATATTGAGATGAAGTCCCATACCTCAGGTCCGACTTCACTCGATTGTTTTTTAACCACCTGAATAATAAACTTGAGTTAATTTATACTTGCTTAAGAACCTTTTTTAAGTTCATTAATCCTTTAATATCACTTATTACCATGTCATTAACACTATGTAATTATTTAAGTTAATAATGTTTGTTTTATCGATCATTGGTACTTGAGTCAAAAATAAACTTTTATAATTACAAGTTGTTCATAGGGTAAAATATCCATTATATCCCGAATTATATTCATGATGTAAATATCATATGTATCATATATATCCAGTATATACATGAATTTATAATATTACATATCATTTAGATGAAAGAAATGAAATGCATCGTTCATGGAGACGGTAAGCCGTACGTACGCATGAACGCTAATTTCATTTCTATTTCGTATTTTATTGAATGTAATCATAATGATATAAAGGTATATTATAATTCCAGTATAATATCATATATAATATCAATAATTACATCCTTTATAATTCCCACTTATGGCATTAACTAATCAAATCACATTGAGGGGGCGGTAGTCCGCACTTCCGAAAATGAAGATATAGCGTATACCCATAATGGAAACAATAAAGGTATGCCATAAATGCAAATACAGAAGCATAAGTACAAAATAAAAATATTATATATCATATATAAATATAGTGACATCAAAATGGCCACCTTTGAAGTTGTTAAATGAATATTGAACAATCATCGTTTCGTGAGGCAGAAATTCACCATCCACAAAAACAGTATCTTCCTTAACCATTAGATGTAGGTGTGTGTAAGTGTAGCTATAATAAATCATATAACAACATCCTAATATACCGAAAATACATTTTTTGTTACAAAATAAATGAATAAAAAGTGTTTAGGGGGTTGGAGAAGCAAAATAAATCAAAATAACACAAGTGAAGACATTACCTTAAAATCGGGTAACTCCATTTGGTTTGAACTAAAAGGGTTTCTTAAAGAGCTTCCTACCAATGTTAAGGCTTCTAGGATGAATAGAGAGAGGTGGAGAGACAAAATGGGCAGAGAATGGCCGAGTCAAAGGCTTGAGAAGTGTGGTTAAGGAGGTAGAGGTGGGGGCCTTTTGTAAGAGGAGAGGAGGGGCACTCTTAGAAAGGTATAAGATGTTACTTTATTTTCAAATGAGTTTCAGATTTTAAAGGTCCCACATTGATGTATTTTGAGGATAAGGTGATAAGGGTTAGAAATATACTCATCCAATAGGTCTTTGACAAGTGTAAGTCTTAGATTTTACATTATCTTTTCATTTTATTTTAATCGTTCATTAATGAGGTAATCGATGCATCATCATGATGTCATAAATAATTTAATTTATTTAATGTATAAAAATTAAGAAAAAAATACTATGATAGAGGAAATATTTTTATATTTCCAATTACTAATTATAGTATAATTTATCATTTATTTATACAAAGTTAAAAATGTTTTACTCAGGTGATACATTCTTTGTTATATTTATCTTTCTTTAAAAAATAAAAAGATAAGAAGTCATTATCAAACAAAAGTGATTCCATGGGGTCCCCAAGACTGGCACAAGGCATACCATGGTCGTCCATGACACAAAAAGTAGTATTAGGACACATGTTGGTGTCATTTTTTATTATTATGATATTATTTTATTATCCTTAACTACCCGATTACTAATTAATCATGATAATTAATGATAATTACCGTAGTTACTATTCACAAAGTCCAAAAAAAAGATTCTTGATTACATAATTTGAAACATATGATTAAAAATATGTAATCCATTTTAACAAATTTCAAACACATAAATTGAAATAATTAATTTAAAAATAATTCCCGTTGTCAAAACAAATAGCGGGTTTTTTAGAAACAATATCTCTGAAAAGTTTGGCACTTGTTTATGCCCAATTCCAAAGTGAAATTAATCCCAATGAACACCATTGGATTAAATGGTAAAAATATATTCTATTTGTACTATAAAACCAATTAAAAATATAATCTATCCATATTATTAAATTAGATGAAAAAGCAGTTTTGATGTAAAATGCAGTATTTTTAACTATTCATTAAAAATCAACATTGTCCGAAAAATACCAAAAATTTATCCAAAGTACATTTCAATGTCCCAATAATAAGGAATATGTTTATTTTGACAAATAGATCTTATAAAATTGTCAAAAATTTGATTTAATAATGGGTTTCCATCAAAAGGCAGTAAAACAATCTTTTACAAATATTAGTGTATTCCATGCTTAAGATTGGATTTATTCTCGTTTTAAGCCTCTAAAACACTATATAATTCATAAATAGACATATATAAGAATATATATTATTCATTACTTACTTAGTATGTTGCATATTAACGTAGCTACTGATCTGAAAGAGAAAAATGATTCTCAAGATGAAGAATTGGGAAAGAGATCTGTAAAGGTGGAAAAATAAAAAGTTGGTGACAAGGGGAAGAATATGAAATAAGATGAGATTCAGAATTTCAAATCTAAAAATGATGTTCTTTCTACATATCTATCTGAACTAGTTTAGAAGAATCAAAGGCTAAAACAAGAGAATGCATGTTGTTCTGATTCTATTGAAGAAGAAAAATTTAATGTGAAGGAGAAATGTGACATGGTGGAAATGCTCACACGGGAACTAGAAGATGAGTTGAGTAGAGGGAAGAATATCAGAAAAGAAAATAATGCTCAACTTGAATCATGAAATAAAAAGAATCAACAATTGGAGGAAGAAATAGAGAAACCCACGAGAGAAATGGAGATATCAATGGACAAATGAAAACCTAAGTTGAAGGATGTACTGCACTTACTATTCAATTGTCCTTCAGATGGTGATGATAAAATGAAAAGGAAGTATGAGATTTATAAATAGAAACAACACAATATATTCTAAACTCAAAGACCATATAGTTTGGGAAAATCTGGCATTGGATTTGATGAATCTCCTCCAGTGCATGATAGAATGCAAGCCGTGAACAGTTCCAGGAGTGGTGAAAAACCTGTAGGTGCTGGAGATAGGCCTTAGAGGAAAGTTACAAAAAGAAGTGATGACTGTTGATATTTTTTCAGGATTCATGTCCACACATCATGATTTTGTTCAGAGGCTCTGGAATACATTTCAGGATGTGAAAACAGAAACATTAATAAATCTATGAATAAGAAGAATCATCATGAAAAATTCGAGAGAAGAGTCTCACAAGGGAAAACAT
This sequence comes from Viscum album, assembly GCA_963277665.1. Lineage (NCBI taxonomy): Eukaryota > Viridiplantae > Streptophyta > Magnoliopsida > Santalales > Viscaceae > Viscum > Viscum album. The sequence goes on from OY728161.1 coordinate 696,195,963, forward strand.
TCATCAGATGTTATTACAGTGGAAGAAAGGGACACAAAATGAGTATGTGTCAGGAAGATCTAGAGCTCAATGTCAGTGGAAGAACACTAGATATTTAAATATCTCTACATATAAATGATGTAATGAGGTTTTCCTTTGATGTAAAATGTTTTATATGTTCATATTATGGGAATTTGTCAAGAAATTGCAGCAAGAAGAACGTAAGAAAGGAAAAGGAACTCGAAAAGAGATTCTCGACTCTGGTGATGCATAATGAGAAATTATACAGTTTGAGCCTACATGGTTCGGAGAATAATAGGCTTAGAGACTCAGGGGAATCACACATAGCTGAATGAAAGGTGTATCAGTCACCTCCTATGTCATACTCACAACAGATCTCAAGGAGAGAATGTGAAAAAACCTGGAATATTAAGGGGAGATCTACTCCAGATGTGATAAAGAAGAATGTACGTTCAATGGAGGACTCACCACTGGTGAAAAAGAGTTTGGTGACTCAAAAATCTGATAAAACAATGATGAACAATGAATGTATTAAAAAATTCTCATATCGTGTTCCACAACGAAAAGTGGAGGAAGGTGAAAGATCCCTTAAATGGTGGAAGAAGCAAGGGAAGATAAAAAGTATAGAGATTCCTTCACAATGAAGGAATCATGGGAAATGGAATTTTGGTAGAACATCAAAGACATAGATATGTACTTGTGGGTTTAAGCCCCAAATGGTGAGAAAATCCAATCATGCAGAATCTACATATCGTAAAAAGGCACATCATGTGGATAATGAATGCTTAGTCATATGTCCAGAGCAGTTGAAGTTGGCTAGGTATCTAGAAGAAGAAATGAAAGAGTGTGATGCTCTATAAGAAAGAATCAAATGGTTGACCCTTCAGGATCAACCACTATTCTCATCTTGAGTATTCCATAAGATACCATCTTCTTATGTATAAAAATGATATTAACTGATGATTCTTGTTTTTTAGGTCATAGGGAGATATGATACAAAGGAAAGTAGCATCTAAAGATGCAAGATAGACAAGCTGATATGCTTCATATTATTGAGTGGCTCAAATGAGGTACCAAAGTTGAATTAGAAACAGAGAAACAGAGCACAATTGGAAGTTATTGTGTTATTAACTCTATCTGTTATTTCCTACACCGAGTTCCAACTAAGTAGGCCTAGAGATTTGGTTAATAGATCGATGCTGAGTGCCATATTAGAATAAATAATGCATGAGGAGAAGAATGGTTATGAGTCTAAATAATATAACTAACCACTGGAAGTGTTTCATGACACAGGGGGAGCATTCAATAACAAAATCAGATGCAAGAGCCATCAATGCAATAATTGGATAACGCAGTATAGGTGTTTTCTATAGAGGGAAGACATATTGCGGGGGAATCAGCAATAATCAAGCATCTCATGATTATTTATCTTGCTCTTACAATGTGGTATCAGGTGACTGCTTTTAGGATTCCATGATACTGTGAGAGAAAATCAAAGGTGTGTCAACAAAAATTTGAGAGAAGATGTTCAATGAAATGACGTCATTGAACAATGACACAATGAAAATTTTTCTGTTAAATGTAAGGAATTGGTAAGAGACTCAGGGAGAGAAGAAGTGGCAGAGGCTGAATCAGAAGAAGATATTGATGATGAACATGAATGTGTCAAGTATGTGTCTGCAAGGAAGCCAAAGAGTTGAGCTGAAATTGATAGACAGAATATCATTGGTGATCAGACAGCTCTAGTTCAGACTCGAAGAATGAAATAATTACATCAAAAAACATTTTTATCTCAGGTGGAGTTGAATTTTTTTTTCTGATGCAACTGAATCTGGAAACTAGGTTCAGGATATGAATATAGAGCTTGATCAAATAGAGAAGAACCAAACATGGGTGATTGTTTCGAGGCCAGTAAACAAGAATGTCATCGGGACTAAATGAGTCTATTGCAAAAAGATGAATGAAGATGGCACAATGATTAGGAACAACGAACATCTATTGTGCAAGAGATACTCCTAGATAGAGGGAAATGATGTTGATGAGGCATTTTCACCAGTTGCAAGGCTGGAGACAATCAGATTATTTTTTTCCATAGCAGTGTAAAGAATGTTCAAAGTGTTCAGGATGGATGTCAAATCAGCATTCTTGATTGGTTTTCTGGAATAATAGGTGTATATTGAGAAGCCAGATTGTTTTCTCATTCATGAGGATGAGAACAATGTTTTCAGGCTGAAGAAGGCATTGTATGGGCTGAAACAAGCACCAAGGGCATGGTACTCAACGGATGATCAGTACTTGAAGAAGCTTGGTTTTCAGCATGGGGGAGTTGATTACAATCTCTATTTCAGCAAAAATAGTAATAAAATGTTGATGGTGTCGTTTTATGTCAATGGCATAATATTTGGCGGATCAGATGAAGCTCAGTGCAAACAATTTTTCAAATTCATGAAAAATGAGTTCAAAATGACAATGATTTGTGAGCTAATGTTTTTCCTGGGTCTAGAGGTGACACAAGGAAGGAATAGAACATTCATTTTTCAATCCAAATATTCCAAGGAGGTTTTAAGAAGGTTTGGAATGGAGAATTCCAAGGAGATGAAGACATCGTTTTCTACCTGGATGAAATTATCAAAATATGAGGATGGAAAAGCAGTTAATATCACAAAATATAAGCCAATCATTGGAAGTTTTCAGTACTTGATTGCAAAAATTCATGATATTGTTTTTTCCCACATGCCAAATACCAAGATATCAGAGTAATCCCAAGGAGAGCCACATGCTTGCAGTGAAAAAAATAATTCGGTATATCAAAGGCACCATGGATTGCGTTATGATGTATAATGGAAAATCTAAATCAGTGTTATTGGGTTAGACAGATGCATATTGGGATGGATAAGCATATGACAGAAAATCAACGTCAGGAGGTGCATTCTATCTTGGTGTATTGTGTATTTCTTGGATATTTAGGAAGCAAGAATGAATTTCATTGAGCACCGCGGAAGCTGAGAATATTGCGGCCACTCAAACATGCACATTGGTATTGTGGATGAAGCAACAGCTTGAAGATATGGGAGTTGATATGAAGTCTCCGATCAGAATTCAGTGTGAAAACTCAATTGCAATAAATCTCACCAAAAATACCATACATCAATCAAGGACAAAGCACATTGAGATAAAGTATCATTTTATCAAGGACAAGGTTGAGCAAGGAATCGTGATGTTGGAGTATGTGCCTACAGAGCTACAGGTTGCAAAAATTCTAACAAAGGCCTTACCGAAAGATGCTTTTGAGAGTCATGGACTGGCTCTGGGAGTTCAGTCGACTCCCCGCACATAAAATAGTGTGGATGTGGGACCCCCCTCCATCTTCATGAGGTCTGATGTGTTTTTCCCTAATGTTATGAAATGTGTTCTCTACTCTGTTATAGACTAAAAAGGATCGATCTTTGGGTTCGTTGACAAAGGGGGTGAAAATAGTGATAGTTCAAGGGGAGATAGTGTGTCTATTTGAAAAATCATGAATGATACTAGGAGAAGCTGACAGGTGGAGCAGTGAGATAGAAGTAGCAATGAGAAAGGGGGAGCGTATCAAATCTGATGATGCTTGAAGTGATCGATCAAAGAATAGATATCACGACAGGTTAGGATCGTGATAAAAGCAGATGCATGGTTTTGGAAGAATATTTCCAAAAATTGGTATCAGTTTAGTGAAAATTGGTATCAGTTTTGTGTCAATAAGAGGTGTAAGAGATGAAATGATTCATTGATGAACTTTTAATTTACTCTTGTTTCTCACACCGAGCATTTCTCATGTGGGCTTAGAGTACGTGTTGATTAAATCCTTGATCGTTATCAGAATCACATTTGGGCAAATGGTTGGTGAAGAATTAATGGTGTATCTTTTTATGGATGAGTTTTAAACAAACCCAAAGGGAGAGATTGTTGGAAAAAAATCCCTCAAGGTATCCTTGAAGCATTTTTGAGGTTATTCTGTTTGTTGAAAAGGTGGAAAATAGTGTTGTTATTGTTGACAAAGAAAAACCACGACATGAAAACTTGTTGACAAAGGGGATTTCATGGTGGCATGCCGAGTTCAAGAGTTGTGGTTAATGATCAATGTTTTATTGAAGAACTTCGACAAAGGAATGGATGATCTAGAGGAAGTACAAAAAGAGATTCAAAATAAGGCAAAGGAAAGAGGTTCACACAATTTTGAAAGTGGGTCGCGCAAGTGACTGGTCACGGAAGAGACCTGCGCCCTGAGACTTGCGCGTCGAGGGTTGACTTGCATGCCATCACGCATGGTGGTCAAATTTCCTATAAATACTGGACCACCCATCCTCATTTCTCAATGGAGTTCAACACTTTGAAGAATTAGAGCTCCTGTCGCGCAGGTGTGGTGGTCGCGCAAGTGGTGGTGTGTCGCGCAAGTGGGACTTGCACGCCAGATTTGAAGAAGGGCGATTGTTGTTTGTTGCAGGACAATATTTGTTTGGCTATAAAGGGAAGTGTGTTGCACATGTTTGGAGATGAAGAAGATTGTGTCACGCAAGTGTTTGAGGTGGACTTGCACTCCATTTGTGACTTGCGCGCCGGGTTTGACATGCGTGCCAAGTAAGGGTTTATTCATGATTGTTATTCTGAGCTGCGTGAAAGCTAGAAAATTTCCTGATACCTTTGTTGCAAAATGAGATTCATCTACGGGTGAATGCTGGACTTCAATAGTGAATCTACATATAGAGGAATATGCATTCATTAATGAAAATGAAAAGACCTATAGGTCTATAAACTGTGAGTGGATCCTTTCCAGAGCAGTGAGCACAAAAAGAGGAAGAAGGTGATCCACTTCACCGGCAGTGATCCAGAGAGGGAGAAATAGGGAGTGACCCTTGGGAAAGCAGTGAGCTGACCATAAACATTGTAAAGAAAGTGATCCTGGGATAGAGTGATTGTACCCGAACCTTGTAATCCACATCTAGTGAATAATAGTGGAATTTGGTACGACCGGAAACTTGTCGATGTATGATCCTTGGACGTAGCCCAGTGAGGGTGAACCAAGTAAAAATCTCTATGTCTTCCTTCTTACTTCCATGCATTTCATTTAAAGATTCATCATCAGATAAAGAAGAAAATAAGTGATCACAATAAACACAAAAGTGAAAACAAAGTGACCCTTGTAATAAAGAGGTGAAGATCCAGTGGGATAGGAAGAAAATTGAAAAAGAATATTCATACCCTGATTCTCCCCCCCTCTCAGGGTATATAGGCCCCTATTGGACCTTACAATAGTTATCAGATGGGAGGTTTATTTTATCATTTTTTTTTCTCTGACATGGTTCAGTCGATTGCTCAAAGTTAATGATCCAATCTGCTATTATCATATTGTGACATGGCAATGAGATGAACATCAAAGAAGAAGCAGAAGGCTGGTGGTATTACCCACTGTGGAAGTGTCAATGGAAAGAGTGCGATTCAGTTAAAAAAATCATATAGTGAAAAAAATGGTTTGGATGAATCATTCTATGGAAATACATGCTCATTAAATGATGCTGAAGGAATGATTAAAGAACCTAATTTTCCAATTTATGCTGGAAGAACTGATGATGAAGAAACACCCAGAAGTTGAAAAGAGGAAGTTGTCCTCAATGCAAAATAATTGGATCAGAAATTGGATGAAGAGATGAAAACTAAAGATATTATTATCCAAGCACTTGAAACTGAGATCAGAAAACTAAGTGGTCTGAATCAAAGGCTTATTGTATAAGTCTGCAGCCTTAAACATTACTTAATCTTGAGTTACTTCATGAATACACACTGAGCATCTTTTCAGGTTTATAGTTTTAGAGAATTAAATCATAAAACATGCATTACATTCCACATTTAAACAAAGCGGTTACATAAAAGATAGTACTCTTTTTTTCCATCAATGGAAACATATTTAAAATAAAACATGGATTCTTTATTTAAACTTCCTTGACACTATCATCACATCATGTTCCTTTCCCTTGACCTGTGAAAAAAATATCAAAAACATGGGATGAGCATAAAAAGAACAGTAAGGGATATAAAAGTACGAAATGAAAACATTAGTCCATGTATGAAATAATATTTTACTCATAAAACATAATCACTTTAATATACCTCATCAAATCATGAATAAATCATAGAAATCATAAGACATAAAGGTAACTTAAGGCATTCATAACATTCTTACGTAGGGAGTAACCCTCATGGTTATGTTTGGAATACCCATCATAGTATATCTCGTAAATCTCTTCATAGAAACCTTAATGTTTAACTCCTTCGTGTTACCCAATTCATTAGAGAGCTATATCGGGCTCACCCACCTTTAGTTTATCACGGAACCACCCATCTTCATAAACAATTACCAAGAACCATAACGTAATCATATCACATAAAACATGGAAAAAAGAAAACATAATATTTTCACATTTCAATCATAAGATATCAATACAACACATTGATATAATAAAAACATTATCAAAAGAATTTTATATAAAAAAATAAAAGAAAAGTAAAACATGGTATTTATTTTTCATTTTAAAAAAAAGTTATGACTTGTAGAGGAAGCCGAAGATCGAATTATGGTCATGGTGGCGGAGAAGTCGTTGTCGCCACATACGTACGACAAAAAAACATTCCCTTTTGTCGTTTAGTAAATGATTCGTATAAAAAATATTCCTTTTGAATGAATATAAAATTCAAAGGGGTTTATACATTGTATAAAAGAAAGTTGTGTATAAAACAAAATATGCCTCAATGAAAGGAGATTGAGACGAAGTCCCATCCCACGGGTCCGACTTGACTTGATCATTCTTTAAACTCATGAATAATAAAAATAACTTAATTTATAATTTCTTAAGATACTTTTTCAAGTTCATTATTCCATTTATATCACTTATTACCATTTTATGAACACTATGTTATTATTTAAGTTAATAATGGTCATTTTGTAGATCATTGGTACTTGAGTCAAAAATAAACTCTTTAAAATTACAAGTTGTTCATAGGGTAAAATATCCATTATATCCAGAATTAAATTCATGATTTAGATATCATATATATAATATATATCCAGAATATACATGCATTTATAATATTACATAACATTTAGAGGTATGAAATGAAATGCACTATTCATGGAGACGGTAAGTCGTACGTACGCATAAACGCTACTTTCATTTCTATTTTTTATTTTATGGAATTGAATAATAATGATATAAAGGTATATTATAATTCCAGTATAATATCATATATAATATCATTAATTCCATCCTTTATACATCCCACTTATTCCATTAACGAATCAAATCACTTTGAGGGGGTGGTAGTCCGTACTTCCTAAAATGAAGATATCACATATATCCATAATGGAAACCATAATGGTATGCCATAAATGAAGAATACAGAAGCATAAGTAAAACATAAACATATTATATATCATATATAAATATAGTGACATATTAATGGCCACCTTTTAAAGTGTTAAAATAATATTGAACAATCATCGTTTCGTGAGGAAGAAATTCACCATCCACAGAAACAGTATGTTCATTAACCATTAGATGTAGGTTTGTGTAATTGTATCTCGAATACTTCTTATAAAAATATCATAGTATATTTAAGATATTGGTTTTGTTACAAAAGAAATGAATAAAAATAGTTTATGGGGTTGGTGAAGCAAAATAATAGAAAATAACAGAAGTGAAGACATTACCTTAAAATTGGGTAACTCCCTTTGGTTTGAACCAAAAGAGTTTCTTGAAGAGATTCCTTCTTATGGTAAGGCTTCTAGGATGAAGATAGAGATGTGGAGAGACAAAATGAGAATATCTTGGACGATCCCAAGGCTTTAGAGGTGTGGGTAAGGAGGTAGAGGTGGGGGACTTTTATAAGAGGAGAGGAGGGGCACTCTTGGAAATGTATAAGATGCTACTTTATTTTCAAATGAGTTTCGGATTTTAAAGGTCCCACATTGATTTATTTGGAGGATAAGGTGATAAGGGTTCGAAATATACTCATCCAATTTGTCATGGACAAGTGTATGTCTTATAGTTTACATTATCATTTCATTTTATTTAAAACGTTCATTAATGAGGTAATCGCTGCATCATCATGATGTCATAAATAATTTAATTTATTTAATGTCTAAAAATTAAAAAAAATACAGTGATATAGTAAATCATTTTATATCTCCGATTAATATTTATATTCAAATTGATAATTTATGTAGAAAAAATTAAAAATGTTTTACTCAGGTGATACATTCTTTGTTATATTTAACATTATTTAAAAAATAAAAAGATAAAAAGTCATTGTCACACAAAAGTGATTCCATCGGGTCCCCCAGTTTGGCACAAGGCATCCCATGGTGGGCCATAATACATCCCGTAGTATTAGGTCACATGTTTCTGTCATTTTTTATTATTATGATATTATTTTATTATCCTTAACTACCCGATTACTAATTAATCAACATAATTAACGATAATTACTGTCGTTACTATTCACAAAGTCCAAAAACAAGAGTCTTAATTACATAATTTTTACCTTATGATTACAAATATGTAATCCATTTTACCAAATTACAAACACATAAATTGCAATAATTATTTTAAAATTAATTCCCGTTGTCAAACCAAATAGCGGGGTTTTTAGAAACAATATCTATGAAAAGTTTGGAACTTGTTTATGCCCAATTACCACAATTTTATTACATGGTAAAAATATATTCTATTTAAACTTTAAAAAAAATTAAAAAGATAATCTAACAATATAATTAAATTAGATGAAAAAGCATTTTTGATGTAAAATGCAGTATTTTTCATTATTTATTAAAAAATGAACATTGTTAGAAAAATACCAAAAATTTATCCAATGTAAATTTCAATATCCCAATCCTAAAGAATAAGTTTATTTTGACAAATAGATCTTATAAAATTGTCAATAGTTTGATTTAAAAATGGTTTTCCATCAAAAGGCTGTAAAATAATCTTTTAAAAATATTAATATATTCCATGCTTAAGATTGGATTTATTCTCGTTTTAAGCCTCTAAAACACTATCTAATTCATAAATAGACATATATAAGAATATCTATTATTTATTACTTACATGGGATGTTACATCCTTCCCCCCTTTTGAAAATTTTATCACCGCAATTTATTTACTTATCGAATAAGTGGGGGTATTTATCACTCATTGCATTTTCAAATTCCCATGTTGCCTCTTCACTCATGTGGTTTTTCCAAAAACCTTTAGGTGATGAATCACCTTATTCCGCAACACTTGCTCCATGTGGTCAAGAATATGGACCGGTTGTTCCTCATAAGATAGATTCTCTTCTAGCTGAACTACCTCTGGACTCAAAACATGAGATGGATCTGGCATGTACTTCCTTAAAATTAAAACATGAAAAACATTGTGTACCTGAGATAAACTCAGAGGTAAAGCCACTCAGTATGCAAATGATCCAACTCTATCCAGAATTTCATATGGTCCAATGAACCTTGGACTCAACATTCCTTTCTTACCAAATCGCATCACACTTTTCCATGGTGAAAATTTGAGAAAAAACATGATCACCTACCTCAAAAGAGAGATCCTTCCTCATGTTCTCCGCATAACTCTTTTTCCTGCTCTGAGTTGTTCTCATGTGTTTCTGTATCAGCTGAACTTTTTCTACCAACTCTTCTACCAATTCAGGTCCCATCAACTTCCTTTCACCTACTTCATCCCAGAAAGCTGGAGTTCGACACTGCTTCCCATATAATGCATCAAATGATGCCATCTGTATACTGGAATGAAAACTGTTATTATAAGAAAACTCAACCAAAGAAAGATGTTGGTCCCAAATTCCATGATAATCCATTGAACAAGCACGTAGAATATCTCCAATGTCTGAATTGTTCATTCTGACTGCCCATCTGATTGAGGATGAAAAGCTGTACTAAAATTTAATTCAGTACCCAACGACTTCTGAAGGCCTTTCCAAAAGTTATAAGTAAACCTAGAATCACGATAAGATACAATGGAGAGGGGAACTCCATATAACCTGACTATCTCTTTATGTTACAAACGAGAAAGTTGATCTAGGGAAAACGTATCTCGTATAGCAAGGAAATGAGCAGATTTAGTCAAGCGATCAACAATAACCCAAATTGCATTATTATCTCGAGGTGTCTTCGTCAATCCCACAATGAAGTCCATGGATATATATTCTCACATTTCCACTTTGGCACTGGTAAAGGCTGAATCATCCCTTTCGGTAACTGCCGCTCTGCTTTAACCTGTTGACAAGTCAAACACTTCATAGTAAAATTAGCAATGTCTCTTTCCATTCCATCCCACCAGTAATACTCCGGAAGATCTCAGTGCATCTTAGTACTGCCTGGATGAACTGAAAACAGAGAACTATGAGCTTCAAATAACAACTCTATCTTCAACTATGAATCACACGACACACACAATCTCTTCCCAAATCTCAAAAAAAATCATTATCAATGTTGAATTCAGACAACTTACCCATCTGAACCAGCTCTACCTTTTTTCTGCAACTCGGTATCTTGCTTCTATGCTTGCTTAATTCTATCTGATTGAGAAGATGTCACTGATACTTGAAACAAAACAGAAGAACATCTTTTACCGACAACTTCTATTCCAAAGATCATCAAATCCTTAACCAAAGGATCACGTTCCAAATGCAACATTCTAATGAAGCACTACTTTTTCGACTCAAAGCATCAACCACTTTATTTACTTTTACCAGATGGTAATTAATTGTACAATCATAATCCTTGATTCATTCTAGCCATCTCCTCTGTCTCATGTTAAATTCTTTCTGAGTGAATAAATACATTAACTTTTGTGATCGGTATATATTTCACACTTTACTCCATACAAATGATGCCTCCAATATTTTAAAGCGAAAACAACAGCAGCTAATTCCAAATCATGTGTAGGGTAATTTACCTCATGAGTTTTCAACTGTCGTGAAGCATAAGCAATTACCTAATCATTTTTCATTAGGACGCAACCCAGTCCTTTCAATGAAGCATCCCTGTAGATAACAAACTCACCATTCCTGGAAGGTAGTTCCAAAACTAGAGCATTCACCAATCTTTTTTTTCAGTTCCTAAAAACAATCATCACATTATTTTATCCAGGTAATCTTAACACCCTTCCGAGTTAGCTTAGTCATTGGTTGAGATAACCATGAAAAATTTCTAACAAACCATCGGTAATAGCCTACCAAACCAAGAAAACTACGAATCACAGTTACATTTGTGGGTCATGGACATTCTTCAACAACCTTTGTTTTTTCAGGATCCACAGTAATTCCATCTTTAGAAACAATATGACCAAGGAAAGAAATTTGTTGCAACCAAAACTCACACTTGCTGAATTTCCCATATTATTTCGTTTCATTTTAGGTTTGAAAAATAACCCTTAAATGTATTTAATGATTCTCTTTAATTTTAGAAAACAAAAAAATATCATCAATGAAAAAAACCACAAACTTATCCCTGAACTCATGGAAAATTCTATTCATAAGATCGAGGAATACAGTAGGTGCATTAGTTATCCCAAAAGGCATAACTAAAAATTCATAATGGCCATATCTAGTATGAAACTCTGTCTTCAGAACATCTTCTTCCTTTACCTTCAACTGATGGTACCCCGATCCCAGGTCAATCTTTGACAAATACTGATCTCCCTGGAGCTGATCAAACAAACCATCGATATGAGGAAAAGGATATTTGTTCTTAACAGTGATGTTATTCAAGGCTTTATAATCAATGAAAATTTTCATAGAACCATATTTCTTTTTAACAAATAAAACATGATCACCCCATGGGGATGTGCTAGGTCGAATGAAAACTTTCTCTAATAAATCTTGCAATTGGTCCTTCAACTATAAAAGTTCAGTTTGATCCATTCGATAAGGGGGTTTTGAAATTGGATTAGCATCATGAACTAAGTCAACGGTAAACTCAACTTCCCGATCAGATATTATTCCAGGCAACTCATCATGAGTAACATCAGGATACACATTTACCACTGGCACATCATTAATCTAAACAGTTCCCTTGTTTTCAACAATATGTGCAAGGTAACATTCATTTCCATATTTTACAAGTTTCTCGGCCTCTTGATATGTTATCAATATTAAGGGTTCATTCTTGTACACAAACTGAAATTCTTTCTGAAAAGAAACTTCATTAGCTCTACAGTCAATCATAGCATGGTAAATAGAGAGCCAATCCATACCCAGGATAACATCAAACTCAACTAGAGGTAAAACAATATGTTTTACAAGTAGGTTCTTTCCACGGATAAGGATAGGAAGATTCTTAAAAATTATTTTTTCCTCAACATTTCCCCCAGCTGTTTTTACCACAGGCTCAGGAGTCATTTCTTGATATGGTATTCCAATTTAACCCGAAAAGTTTTCAAAGATGAAAGAATATGTAGAACCCAAATCAAACAACACACTAGCATAATCTGAAAAAACAAACAAAGTACCTTATACAACTTCATTTGATGGCCTGACATCTGCTGAAGTAGTTGAAAAGGATTTCACCACCCTTTTCTGCTTGTAGTCTAACTACTTCCCATCACTAGAGCTCTTTGTTGGACACTCGTTTGCATAATGACCCATCTCATTGAACATAAAACATTTCATTAACTGTAAATAAAATTTAGTCTTACCATCACCCTGATCTTTTTCAGTGTAATCACAAGCCTTATGTCCCATCTTACCGCATCGTTAGAACATTCTAGAATTCAGAAGGCATTCCCCATCATGCCTTTTACAGCATTTATCACAAACTAGAAACATTGTTTTATTTCCGTCAGGCCTTTTTTGAAGAATTCTTTCCTTTATCCTGCCACCTCGGTCTCTTCTTCTTCTGGTTCTTATAGAACACTTGGTCATTAGCAAACTCCATTTCTACCATCTCATCACATCGAACAAGATTTTCATATCTCTTGAACTCGTGAGAAGCTAAATCCCTTCGATATTTTGGCTTTAATCCTGAGTAAAAACTATTGATTTTACTATCAAGGTATCAGATAAAATTTGGAGCATACCTTGCCAACCGAGTGAACCTTTCTTCATAGGAAGCCACTGAGTCTTCCTCTTAACTCAATTCCAGGAATTATTTTCCATCCTAAGTTGAATAGCCTTAGGAAAATACTCCTCAAGAATCATACCTTTGAATTCACGCCATTCAAGAGCATCAATGTCATCAGCGTCCCTGATATTTTTAACCATCGACCACCACCGATCAGCTTCACCCTCCAAATAGTAAATAGCAAGACTGACCTTTTGATTGTTTGAACACCCCATGACATCGAAAATATTCTCTAGTACTTTAATCCACCCTTCAGATATAATAGGATCATATGATCCTCTGAATGATGGGGGATGTTTCCTCATTAAATTTTCCACCACTGACATGTTCCTCTGCGGTTGATCTGGCTGATCTCGAGCATGGATACCACCACCATATATTGTTTTAGTCAACTATGCCATTACTGTAACAAACTGTTCAATTCCAATTCCGACCATCTCAGGATGCTAATTCGGAAGGTTATTTCCTTTTGTATGTCTTCCTAGAACTGCTTCCTTGTTTCCTCTGTGGAAAACCATTCTGAACAAACAAGTCTTAGATGAAGCAACATGGTAATCTTCAAATTCTATATCATTTCAATTTGACAACAAATATTTTTTTTGGATAATCATTTAATAGAATTTTAACTCCTAATGTTATCTAAACTGACCTCTAATACCAACTATAATGCCCGATCCTTAAACATTACTTAATCTTGAGTTACATCGACAATACACACTGAGGATCTTTTCAGGTTTAGAGTTTTAGAGAATTAGATCATAAAACATGCATTACATTCCACATTTAAACAAAGTGGTTACATAAAAGATAGTACTCTTTTTTCCCATCAACAGAAACATATTTAAAATAAAACATGGATTCTTTTTTAACACTTCCTTGACACTATCATCACATCATGTACCTTTCCCTTGACTTGTGAAAAACATTTAAAAAACATGGGGTGAGCATAAAAAGCTCAGTAAGGGATATAAATGTATGAAATAAAAACATTAGTCCATGTATGAAATCATACTTTACTCATAAAACATAATCACATTAACATACCTCATCAAATCATGAATAAATCATAGAAATCATAAGACATAAAGGTAACTTGAGGCATTCATAACATTCTTATGTAGGGAGTAACCCTCATGGTTATGTTTGGAATACCCATCACAGTATATTCCCAAAATCTCTTCAGAGAAACCTTAACGTTTAACTCCTTTGAGTTACCCAATACATTGGAGAGCTATATCGGGGTCACCTGTCCTTAGTTTATCACGGAACCACCCATCTTCATAAACAATGCCCCTGAACCATAACATAATCATATCACATAAAACATGCATAAAGAAAAGATAACATTTCCACATTTCAAACAAAAGATATCAATACAACATAATGATATAATAAAAACATTATCAAAACCATTTGCAATACCAAAGTAAACGAAAAGTAAAACATGGTATTTATTTTTCAATTTATAAAAAAATTATGGCTTGTAGAGGAATCCGAGGCTCAAATTATGGTCACGACGGCAGAGAAGTCGTTGTCGCCGCATATGTACGTCAAAAAACATTCTGTTTTTCCATTTAGTAAATGATTAGTATAAAAAAGATTTCTTTTGAATGAACATAAAAGTCAAAGGGGTTTATACCCCGTATAAAAGAAAGTTGTGTATAAAACAATATATGCCTCAATGAAAGAAGATTGAGACAAAGTCCCATACCTCGGGTCCGACTTGACTCGATCGTTATTTAACCTCCTGAATAATAATCTTGAGATAATTTATACTTGATTAAGAACTTCTTTCAAGTTCATTATTCCTTTTATATCACTTATTACCTTGTTATTAGCACTATGTAATTATTTATGTTAACAATGGTCGTTTTGTCGATCATTGGTACTTGAGTCAAAAATAAACTCTTTATAATTACAAGTTGTTCATAGGGTAAAATATCCATTATATCCAGAATTATATTCATGATGTAGATATCATATATACCATATATATCTAGTGTATACATGCATTTAAAATATTACATAACATTTAGATGCAATAAATTAAATGCACCGTTCATGGAGACAGTAAGTTGAACGTACGCATGAACGCTACTTTCATTTCTATTTCGTATTTTATGGAATAGAATCATAATTATATAAAGTTATATTATAATTATAGTATAATATAATATATAATATCATTAATTCCATCCTTTATAAGTCCCACTTATGTCATTAACAAATCAAATCACTTTGAGGGGGCGGTAGTCCGCATTTCCTAAAATGAAGATATCACATATACCCATAATGGAAACAATAAAGGTATGACATAAATGAAGAATACAGAAGCTTAAGTAAAACAAAAAAAATATTATATATCATAGATAAATATAGTGACATCTTAATGGCCACCTTTGAAGGTGTTAAAATAATATTGAACAATCCTCATTTCGTGAGGCAGAAATTCACCATCCACAGAAACAGTATCTTCTTTAACCATTAGATGTAGTTGTGTGTAAGTGTAGCTCAAATACTTCTTATAAAAACATCCGATTATATTGAAGATACTGGTTTTGTTACAAAAGAAATTAATAAAAATATTTTAGGGGGTTGGAGAAGAAAAATAAAACAAAATAACACAAGTGAAGACATTACCTTAAAATCGGGTAACTCCCTTTGGTTTGAACCAAAAGGGTATCATGAAGAGCTTCCTGCCTAAGGTAAGGCTTCTAGGATGAATATAGGAATGTTGAGAGACCAAATGAGCAGATATTGGCCGATTCAAAGGCTTGATAGGTGTGGGTATGGAGGTAGAGGTGGGGGCCTTTTATAAGAGGATATAAGGGGCACTCTTGGAAAGGTATAAGATGCTACATTATTTTCAAATGAGTTTCAGATTTTAAAGGTCCCACATTGATGTATTTCTAGGATAAGGTGATAAGGGTTCAACATATACTCATCCAATTGGTATTTCAAAAATCTAAGTCTTAGATTTTACATTATCTTTTCATTTTATTTAAATCGTTCATTAATGATGTAATCGATGCACCATCATGATGTCATAAATAATTTAATTTATTTAATGTATAAAAATTTTAAAAAAATAATATGATATAGGAAATATTTTTAGATTTCCAATGACTATTTATAGTCCTATTTATCATTTACTTATACAAAGTAAAAAATGTTTTACTCAAGTAATACATTCTTTGTTATATTTAACTTCTTTAAAAAAATAAAAAGATAAAAAGTTATTATCACACCAAAGTGATTCCATGGGGTCCCCAAGTTTGGAACAAGGCATCCCATTGTCGGCCATGACACCACCAGTAGTATTAGGACACATGTTGGTGTCATTTTTTATTATTATGATATTATTTTATTATCCTTAACTACCCGATTACTAATTAATCAAGATAATTAACGATAATTACTGTCGTTACTATTCACAAAGTCCAAACACAAAAGAGTCTTGACTACATAATTTGGACCTTCTGATTAAAAATACATAATCCATTTACCAAATTACAAATACATAAATTTCAATAATTAATTTAAAAATAATTCTCGTTGCCAAAACAAATAGCGGGTTTTTTAGAAACAATATCTATGAAAAGTTTGGCACTTGTTTATGCCCAATTCCAAAGTGAAATTAATCCCAATGACCGCAATTGGATTAAATGGTAAAAATATATTTTATTTACACATTAAAACCAATTAAAAATATAATCTAACCATATAATTAAATTATATGAAAAAGCAGTTTTGATGTTAAATGTAGTATTTTTAACTTTTCATTAAAAATGAACATTGTTAGAAAAATACCAAAAAATTATCCAAAGTAAATTTCAATGTCCCAATAATAATTAATAAGTTTATTTTGACATATATAGCTTATAAAATTGTCAAAAGTTTGATTTAAAAATGGTTTTCCATCAGAAGGCAGTAAAACAATCTTTTAAAAATATTAGGGTATTCTATGCTTAAGATTGGATTTAGTTTCATTTTAAGCCTCTAAAGTACTATATAATTGATAAATAGACATAGATAATAATATCTATTATTAATTACTTGCTTGGGATGTTACATATTGACATAACTACTGATCTTAAGGAAAAAAATAATTCTCATGATGAAGAATTGTGAAAGAGATCTGCAAAGGTGGAAAAATCAAAAGTTGGTGACAAGGGGATGAATATGAAATCTGATGAGATTCATAATTTGAAATCTAAAAATGAAGATCTTTATACAGAGATATCTGAACTAGTTTAGAATAATCAAAGGCTAAAACAAGAGAATTCATGTTGTTCTGATTCTATTGAAGAAGTAAAATTTAAAGTGAAGGAGAAATGTGACATGGTGGAAAAGCTCACATGGGAACTGGAAGATGATTTGAGTAGAGGGAAGAATCTAAGAAAAGAAATTAATGCTCAAATTTAATCAAGAAATAAGAAGAATCAAAATTGGACGAAGAAATAGAGAAATCCATGAATGAAATGGAGATATCAAAGGAAAAAGGAAAACCTATGTTGAAGGATGAACTGCACTTACTATTCGATTGTCCTTCCGAAGGTGATGATAAAATGAAAACGAAGTATGGCATTTCTAAGGAGAAACAACACAATAAATTCTCAGCTCAATGACCATATATTTTGGGAAAATATGGCATTGTATTTGATGAATCCCCTCCCGTGCATGATAGAATGCAAGTCGTGAATAGTTCCAGGAGTGGTGAAAAACCTGTAGGTGCTAGAGATAGGCCTAAGAGGAAAGTTACAAAAAGAAGTGACAACATTTGCTATTTTTGCGGGATTCATGGCCACACATAAAGCTTTTGTTCAGAGGCTCTGGAATATATTTCAGGATGTCAAAACAGAAACATTAATAAATATGAGAATAAGAAGAATCATCATGAGAAATCAGAGAGAAGAGTCTCACTAGGGAAAACATTCAGCAGATTTTATTACTGTGGAAGAAAGCGACACAAAATGAGTATGTGTCATGAAGCTCTAGAGCTCAATGTCAGTCGAAGAACACAAGATATTTCAATAAATCGACATAGAAGTGATGTAATGAGATTTTAATTTGATGTAAAATGTTTTATATTTTCAGATTATGGGAATTTGTCAAGAAATTGCAGCAAGAAGAACGCATGAAAGGAAAAGGAACTCAAAAGGAGATTATCGACTCCAGTGATGCATAATAAGAAATTATACAATTTTGAGAAAACATGTTAAAGAGAAGAATAGGCTTAGAGCCTATGGGGAATCACATAGAGCTGAATGAATGGTGTATCGGTCACCTCATCTGCCATACTCACAATAGCTCTCAAGGAGAGAATGTGAACAAACCTGGAAGATTAAGGGGAGATCTAATCCAGATGTGATAAAGAAGAATGAACATTCAATGGAGGACTCACCACCAGTGAAAAAGAGTTTGGTGACTCAAAAATATGATAAAATAATGGTGAACAATGAATTTATTAAAAAATTCACATGTCGTGCTCCACAACGAAATGTGGAGGGAGGTGCAAGATCCATTCAATGGTGGAAGAATCAAGGGAAGATGAAAAGTAGAGAGATTCCTACACAAAGAAGGAATCAAGGGAAATGGAATTTTGGTGGAACATCAAAGATGGAGATATGTACTTGTGGGTTTAAGCCCCAAAGGGTGAGAAAAGCTATGCCTGCAGAATCTACATATCGGAAAAAGGCTGAGCATGTGGAAAATGAATGCTTAGTCATATGGCCAGAGCAGTTGAAGTTGGCTAGGCATCTAGAAGAAGCAATGAAATAGTGTGATTATCTACAAGAAATAATCAAAGGGTTGACCATTCAGGGTGAACCAAAATCCTCATCTGAAGGATTCCATAATATACCCTCTTCCTATATATAAAAATGATATTAACTAATGATTCATGTTTTTTAGGTCTTAGGGAGATACGATCAAGAGGTAAGTGGCATCTAAAGATGCAAGGTAGACAAGTTGATATGCTTCTAATTATCGATTGGCTCAAATCACTACCAAATTTTAATGAGAAAGGGAGAAACAGAGAACAATAGGAAGTGATTGTGTTATTAACTCTATCTCTTGTTTCCTTCACCGAGTTCCAACTATGTAGGCTTAGAGATTTGGTTAATGGATTGATGCTGAGTTCCATATTAGAATAAATAATGCATGAGGGGAAGAATGGTTACGAGTCTAAACAATATGACTAACCCCTGGAAGTGTTTCATGACATAGGGGGATCATTAAATTACAAAATAAAATGCAAGATCCATCAATGCAATAATTGGATGACTCGTTTCAGGTGTTTTCTATGGAGGGAAGACATATTATGGGGGAAGAAGAAATAATCAAGCATCACATGCTTATTTATCTTGCTCTAACAAAGTGGTATCAGCTGGCTGCTTTTAGGATACCATGAAACTACGAGAGAAAATCAAAGGTGTGTCAACAAAAATTTGAGAGAAGATGTTCAATGAAATGAAGTCATTGAACAATGACAGTGAAAATTTTTCTGTTAAAATTAAGGAAGTGGTAAGAGACTTAGGGAGAGCAGAAGTAGCAAAGGATGAATCAGAAGAAGATACTGATGATAAACGTGAATGTGTCAAGTCTTTGTCTACGAGGAAGCCAAAGAGTCGAGCTGAAATTGATAGAAAAAATATCATTGGTGATCAGACAGCTCTAGTTCAGACTCAAAAAATGAAATCGTTACATCAAACAACTTTTTTATCTCAGGTGGAGACGAAATTTTTGTTTTGATGAAACTGAATATAAAAACTGGGTTCAGGCTATGAATGAAGAGCTTGATCAATTTGAGAAGAACCAAATGTGGGAGATTGTTTTGAGGCCAGTAAACAAGAATTTCATTGGGACTTAATGGGTGTATTGCAACAAGATGAATGAAGATGGCACAATGATTCAAATCAAAGCACAGCTAGTGTGAAAAGGATACTCCCAAATAGAGGGAAATGATGTTGATGAGGGATTTGCACCAATTACAAGGATGAAGACAATCAGATTATTTTTGGCCATATCAGTGCAATGAAAGTTCAAAGTGTTCCAGATGGATGTCAAATCCGCATTCTTGATTGGTGTTCTAGAAGAATAGGTGTATATTGAGAAGCCAGATAGTTTTCTCATTCATGAGGATGAAAACAAAGCTTGCAGGCTAAAGAAGGCGTTTTATGGGCTGAAACAAGCACCACGATCATGGTACTCAACGCTTGACCAGTACTTGAAGAAGCTTGGTTTCTAGCGTGGGGGAGTTGATTACAATATCTATTTCCGCAACAATAGTAATCAAAAGTTGATGGTGTCGGTTTATGTCGATGACATACTATTTGGCGGATCAGATGAAGCTCAGTGCAAACAATTTTTCAAATTCATGAAAAATGAGTTTGAAATGACAATGATTGGAGAGATAATGTTTTTCATTGGTCTACAGGTGACACAAAGAAGTAATGGAACATTCATTTCTCAATCCAAATATGCCATGGAGGTTTTAAGAAGGATTTGCATGAAGAATTCAAAGGAGAATAAGAATCCGGTTTCTACTTAGATGAAATTATCAAAATATGAGGATGGATAGGCAGTTAATATCACAAAATACAGGCAAATCATTGGATGTTTTCTATACTTCATTGCGACAAGGCCTGATATTGTTTTCTCCACATGCCAAGCAACAAGATATTAGAGTAATCCGAAGGAGAGCCACATGCTTCAGTGAAAAGAATACTTCGGTATAACAGAGGCACCATGGATTTCGGTCTGATATATAATGAAAAATATCAATCAGTGTTACTGGGTTACACATATGAAGATTGGGACTGATAAGCAGATGACATAAAATCAATGTTAGTAGGTGCATTCTATCTTGGTGGATTGTGTATTTCCTAGATATATAAGAAGAAATATTTCATTTCATTGAGCACCATAGAAGCTGAGTATATTGCAGCCACTCAATCATGCACACAATTATTGTGGATGAAGCAGCAGCTTGAAGATATGGGAGTTGAAGTGAAGTCTCCGATCGGAATCCAGTGTGAAAACTCAAGTGCTATAAATCTCAGAAAAAATCCCATCCATCAATGAAGGAAAAAATCAAATTGAGATAAAGTATCATTTTATCATGGAGAAGGTTGAGCAAGGAATCATGAAGTCGGAGTATATGCCTATAGAGCTACAGGTTGTAGACATTCTGACAAAGGCCTTACCTAAGGATGATTTTGAGAGGCATCGACTGGCTCTGGGAGTTCAGTCGACTCCGCGCAGATAAAAGTGTGTGGATGTGGGACCCCTCGCCATCTCCCCGAGGTATGATTTGTTTTTCCCAAATGTGATGAAATGTGTTCTATACTCTGTTATAGACTAAAAAGGATTGATCTTTGGGTTTGTTGACAAAGGGGGGGAAAATAGTGATAGTTCAAGGGGGAGACAGTGTGTCTATTTGAAAAATCATGAATGATACTAGGAGAAGCTAAAAGGTGGAGCATCGAGATAGGGGGAGCAATGAGAATGGGGGTGCATATCAAATCTGACGATGCTAGAATTGATCGATCAAAGAATAGATATCACGACAGTTGAGGATCGTGATAAAAGTAGATGAGTGGTGTTAGAAGAATATTTCCAATAATTAGTATTAGTTTGGTGAAAATTGGTATCAGTTTGGTGTCAACAAGGGGTGTAAGAGATGATGTGATTTATTTATGATCTTTTCATTTAATCTTGTTTCTCACGCCGAGCATTACTCATGTGGGCTTAGAGTACATGTTGAGTAAATCCCTGATCGTTATCAGAATCGCATTTCAACGAATGGTTGGTGAAGAATTAATTATGTATATTTTTATGGAAGAGTTTTCAACAAACCCAAAGGGGGAGATTGTTGGGAAAAAATCCCTCAAGGTATCTTTGAATCATTTTTGAGGTGATTGTGTTTGCTGACAAAGTGGACAATGATGTTGTGATTGTTGAAAAAGAAAAACCATGACAAAAAAACTTGTTGACAAATGGGATTTCATGGTGGTATGATAATTTCAAGAGTTGTGGTTAATGATCAATCTTTGATTCAAGAACTTCGACAAAGGAATGGATGATCTAGAGGTGGTACAAAAAGAAAAGATACAAAGTGGCGCCATTTTCCAGTGTTTGCCATATTTTTGGGCTTGAAAAACAACAAATAAATAATAGTGGTTTTTGGAAAAGTGACTTGCGCACCGTGTACTTGATGGATTGAAAACTTGAGCGCCTATTGTTTTTCAAGATTAGAACTTCAAAATATGGCAAAGGAATGAGGTTCTCTCATGTTTAGAAGAGGGTCGCACAAGTGCCTGGTAGGGGAAGATACCTGCATGACGAGACTTGCACGCCGAGGGTTGACTTGTGTGCCATCACGCAGGGTGGTCAAATTGCCTATAAATACATGACCAACCCTCATCATTTCTCAATGGAGTTCAAAACATTGAAGAATCAGAGCTCCCGTCATGTAGGTGGCCTGGTCGCGCAAGTGGGGGTGTGTGGTGCAAGTGGGACATGCACGCTAGATTTCAAGAAGGTCGATTGTTGTTTTTGCACGCCAATATTGGTTTGGGCGTAAAGGGAATCATGTCACGCAAGTTTGGAGTTGAAGAAGCTTGTGTTGTGCAAGTGTCTGTGGTTGACCTTTTCTTCAGTTGTGACTTGCGCACCGAGACTTGTGCGTCGGGTTAGACCTGCATGCCAAGTAAGTTTTGATTCACAACGGTTATTCTGGGCTGCGTGAAAGCTGAAATATTTCTCGATACCTTTGGTACAAAGTGAGATGCATCTATGAGTGAAATATGGACTTCAACAGAGCATCTACATATAGATGAAGATTCATTCCTTCATTCAAATGAAGAGACCTACAGGTCTATAAACTGTGAGTGGATCCTTTTCAGAGCAGTGAGAAAAGGAAGAGAATGAAGGTGATCCTCTCCACCGACAGTGAGCCAGAGAGAGAGAAATAAGGAGTGACCCTTGGGAAAGAAGTTAGCTGAACCTAAACCTTGTAAAGCCAGTGAGACTAGGAAAGAGTGACTGTACCTGAACCTTGTAATCCATATCTAGTGAAGAACAGTGGAATTTGGTATGACTAGCAACTTGTCGGCGTATGATCCTTGGACGTAGCCCAGTGAGGGTAAACCAAGTAAAAATCTATGTGTCTGCCTTATTACATCCTTGCATTGCATTTAAAGCTTCATCATCAGATAAAAAAGAAAATAAGTTATCATAATTAAAAAACAAGTGAAAACAATGTGGCCCTTGTAATAAAGAGGTCAAGATCCAGTGGGGTAGTAAGAACTTTGAAAAAGAAAAATCATACCCTAATTCACCCCCCATATTAGGGTATATAGGCACCTATAGGTCCTAACAATACATATACTATTAATTATGATAATTCTAAAATGAAACATGATAAACTTATATCGGAAAGGTATATCATGTTCAATGAAATAGTAAATACCACGAGTCTTCTTGGGAAACTAGTGGAGAACAAGGATCAAATTATGAGGATCCTTCACTGCCTATGAGATAGATGCAGAGGTACTTCTGTTTCTATTTGAGAATCCACTGAAAAAAGCTAGTTACCAATGGAGGAACTAATTGGAAAAATTATGATGTATGAAGAAGAGATTAAAGTAAATCAAGAAGCAGATGAAGAACCGAGAATGAAATCTGTAGCATTCAAGACTGATACCTCAAAGAGAAATGATAAAGAAACAATTCATGCTTTTGTAGACACTTCCCCCAGGGAAGATTCATCTTCTGACAATAATTATGAGATGGATCATCTTTCTAGGTGATTCAAAAATATCTACCATAAGAATTAGATCTTTATAAAATAAAACTATAATGGAAGATATGCTAGTAAAGGATAGTGGAAAATGAAAAAAAATGGAATGGCCACGCAATTGAGATAGTCTGCTATGAATGTAAATTAAAAGGCCAGGTGAATGATAATTTCATGCTGTTGAATTTTAAGAATAATTATGAATACAATTTAAGGGATATAAAATGTCTATGAAAGCTTCTTGGAGTGTTTTAGAAGATAGATTCAGTGGATCTGACACTTCTGAAATTTAAATGATCAAACATTAAAACCATTGTTTCATGACAGAAACATTTGAGGTAAAACTCAATTCTCCTATACATAATGTCTAATATTCTAAGAATTAATGTAAATTCAGTATCTACGAGAATATGATTAAGGATGAAATATTTGAGTAATGTGGAATTCTTGAGGATACCTTTAATGAACTCATGGATAAATATAAATTATCAAAAAGACAAAATTCTTTAAATGAAAATTATAAGTCTGATTTGGATATTAAGAGAAAAAATGCGCTCAGATGTTAAAAGAAAATACTGAACATAAATTATCAAACAAGAAATTAAAAATAATTATTGAGAAGTTTACTGAAGGAAGAGATACCTTAACTTAGTTTCTAGTGAAAAAAGTTGCTCCAAAAAACAGAACTGGTCTAGGATATCAACTAGGACATTGAAGGATTATTAAAAATAAATTTGTTCCAAATTCTGGATAGTTCACTACTAGTTCAAGTTCTATACCATATTTCAAAAAATATTTTATAAAGTACCTAATAAAGTGTTCATGTCCCAAAAAATATAGGTTGTGTTTTGGAAACCATTGAGACGAGTATGGGTTCCCAAAGCATTACTTGGAACCTCTCTGGGCCCATGGAAATCTAGTTCCCAAAGTTACCCTACACATAATCTGTTTTGAAATAAAAATATTTTAAGATATTCTATAATACACTATGGTATTTGGAATGTGGATGTTCAATACATATAAAAAAAATACTATTCATGATTCAAGAGGCTAATTTATTTTTATGGTGGAAAAGATACATTCAGTGGTAATTTTAAGGGGAATATCGTTGACTTAGGCCAAATTGTTGACCCTACTATTATATTAATTTTGAAAGTAATTTTTGATGGGTTAAAATACATTATACTAAGTATCTCTCTGTTGTGTGATGAGGGTATTAATGTTATGTTTGAAAATGTTGAATTCAATGTTTTTAATTCTAAAAATTATTTAATTTTTACTTCTCTTAGAAATGAAAATATATATGTCGTTGATTTAAAATCTTTCGCATATAAAATATTTTCTTGTTTAAATATTTTTCATAAGGAATCCTAGTTATGGAATATATTATTAGGATGTTGAAATATGAAATCACTTTGGAAACAAACTAGGAACGGTTTATTTAGATACTTACCAAAATTTGAATTTCCCACATGGAATGTTTTGTAATAATTTTTAAAAGAGAAAACAACCTAGTGTTTCTTTTAAACCGAAGAAATAAGTTTCCACTAATCTACTACTAGAGTTGGTTCACATGGATGTGTTTGGACCATCTAGAGTTTCAAATTTAAATGGGAAGCATTGTGTTAATGTTCTTAAAAATTATTTTTCTATATATACATGGGTATACTTTGTAGCTCACAAAAGTGAGGTACGTTCTTACATCATTAAATATTCTCAGTATGTAGAAAATCATTCAGGACAAATAAATATTTATTTTGAAGTTATCATGGTTGTGAGTTTGAAAATTAAGAGTTAGAATTGTTTTTCTCACAATATGGCTCTAATAACAATTTTGTAGCTTGTAGAGCACAAAAACAAAATGGAGTTGTAGAAGGTTAAAATTTTACACTTTAAGAGATTTCCCTAATTATGCTAAACAGGTATAATCTGACCATCTATTTGGGGGTCATAGATAATAATAAATCTTGTTACATCATCAATAGTGTCTTAATTAGACCTATTCATAAGAAAAACCCTTATGAGCTATGGAAAAATAGGTAGACATAGGTTAATTACATTAGAGTGTACGGTTGAAAAGTATTTATTCTTAACAATGTGGATAATCTTGAAAATTTTTCATCCAAGAATGATGATTGAATTTTCCAAGGCTACTTAATCACAAGTAAGGCTTATAGAGTATTCAATAATAGAACCAAATGTGTGGAAGAACCAGTTCATTTAAAATTTGATGAGACAGATCCACATGATCCCAAAACCTATGTTGAACAACTAGTAGATGATATGCCAATTCTAGACATTAATAATAAAGATAGTGAACCCTTAGTGAAAAAAAACTAGTTTGGGAAATTTTCCAAAATCTGAGCATGGTGAAACTGAACCTATTGACATTCACGAGGAGTCTAGTTCATCTCTTTCTAGAGTTATTAAAACCCTCGAGAATCATCCATTAGATTCTGTAGTTGGTGATCTAAATAGAGGAAACCAAACTGAAGCATCTATTAGAAAACAGGTTGAACATCAATCCTTTCCTTCACAACACTAACCAAATAATATTATTGATGCTATTAGTGATGAGTTTTTTGTGGAAGCTATGCAAGAAGAATTAAATTAGTTTGAAAGAAAAAATGTTTAGGAAATAGTAGAAATACCTAAATACACTTTGACCATAGGCTTTAAATGGGTGTTTATAAATAAAGTTGATGAATCTGGAAACCTAGTTAGAAACTAGGTTAGACTATTTACACAAGGATATAATCAAGAAGAATGAATAGACTATGATGAATCCATTGCATCTATATCTAGACTAGAATTTATTAGGATACTACCTTTTTTGAAACTCATCTGAATTTCAAACATTATAAAATGGATACCAAACGAGGATTACTAAATGGTTTTATAGTTGGGTATGTATTTTGAACAACCCCATGGATATAAAAATCTCCATTATTCAAATAATGTCTTTAAACATTCTAATTCTTTATATGGAATAAAAAAAGATCCAAGAGCTTTGTATGACAATATTTTTTCTTTTCTTAATTCAAATGGTTTTACTAAAGGAATAGTTGACCCTTTTCCTTTTATTAAAAGTATTTCAAAATATATTTTAATAGTAAAAATTTATGTAGATGACATTATTTCTGTATCCTAAAAAAATTCATTATGTACTTATTTTTCAAAAATTACGCAAGAAGAATTTGAAATGTGTTTAATGGGGGAACTCAAATGTTTCCTTCAATTTAAAATTTATCTAAATAAAAATTGTATTGTTTTAAATAAAAGTAAATATACTATGTTTCTCTCGAAATGTTTTGTCTTGGATTTTAATAAATGTAGTTATACACCTATAAGTACAACTTGTAATTTGGATGTTGATGAAACTAGAGTATTAGTGGATCAAACCAATTACAATGGTATGATTGGGTGTCTGATCTACCTTACTTTATGCCATCCGGATATTAGGTTCAGTGTATTCATGTGTTCTCTTTTTCAACCTAATCCCAATGAATTTTAATTAATTACAATTAAAACGATTTTTAAATATCTCATGTATTCTACAAACACAAGACTATTTTATTGAAGAGGACACTCATTTGATTTAATAATTAATTCAGATATTGACTTTATTGGTTGCATGTTAGGTAGATAGAGCACCACTGCAACATGTAAAATTTTGGGCATGCCACTAGTATCATATTTTAGTATGAATCATAATTATGCTTCACTGTCAAGTGTTACAGGTGAATATATAGTTGCTGGTAGTTATTCTGCTCAAATTTTATGGATGAAACACACATTAATAGACTATGAATATCAATTCAAACATGAGTACATAAACTGTGATAATACAAGTGATATTAACATCTCAAAAAATCCAGTATCCCATGCTATGAAAAAGCACATTGATTTGTGACATCACTCCTTGAGAGATTATTATCAAACATGAAATATAACTCTTGAATTCATTAGCATTGAACACAAATTGGTTGATATATTCAAAAATCCTTTTGGTTTTTAGAGGTTAAATTATATCAAACATTAGTTAGGTATGATAAACTATTAATATTATACCTCACCATTAGGACCTCAATATTAGGACCTCACTGTTTGACCACACTATTAGGACCTCAACATTAGACCTCTCTGTTTGGACCTCACTGCTATGACATCACCATTAGAACCTCACTATTACGACCTCACCATTAGTCCTCACCGTTTGGAACTCACTATTAGACCTCACTGTTGGGACTTCACCATTAGGTCCTCTCTGTTAGACCTCACCATTGTACCTCACTGTTGGTCCTCACCATTATATCATACCATTGTACCTCATCCTTGGACTTTACCATTGGACCTCACTGTTGGACCTCACAGTTAGAACTCACTAATATGACATCACCATTAGACCTCACCGTAGGACCTCACCATTAGACCTCACCATTTGGACCTCACCATTACACCTCCCTATTTAGAACTCACCATTAAGACCTTACCATATGACTTCATTGTTGGACATCACCGTGGGACCTCAATTTTGGACCACACTATTGGACCTCACCATTTGACCTCACTGTTAGAACTCACAGTTAGACCTCACTGTTGACACTATACTGATAGTCGACCTTAGGTCTGGGGCTTTATGTTTTTCAACTAAAATCCAAAACGTTTTAATATTGTTTATTTCTCTTACATGATTTTGTTTTCAACCCAAAATGATAAAGAAAAGTACATAACACATTTTTATCTACACCAATCCTCTCTGAAACCGCGTTCCTTATTACCATGGAACATACGCTTTTTCTAAAACCCATGACCCACTCCAGATTGTAATGAAATGATTGAAGAGGCTGATTTTTGGGGATGAAGGAGATGCAATGAACCCTAAGATACCTCAAACTTAGTATAGTGTTGGATGAAAGGTTGTGGAAAAGTTGGTCAATCCACATTTATCGAATAGAGAAATCCTGGTGGAAAATAAATTAAGTTCATAATGGCTACTGTAGAGCACGTATCTAGTGCTGAATGAACTCAAAGATCGGTATTGGTTAGAATGCATTGAAAATAAAAATGGTCCCTATGACCTAAATCTGGTGATGGAATTTTAGGAAACTCTAATGCTCGAGAAGTCTAAGGATGAAAAACGAATATCTTCAATGGTAAATGGAGTAACTGTGACCTTCTCCTCTGTTTAATGGGAAAAATGATTAAGAGTTCCACATGAAGTGATTTTTGATTACTACACTAGAGTGGTTCCTCACACTTGTGAGTTCTTATGTTATTAAGTATCTTTGGATGAACTGATCATGAATGAGTTCCCTTGAAATTTTATTGCTGATGAAATGAAAGGAGAAGATATGTTTCTTTTTATGTTTGTTCAGCATGTTCTGTGTCAGTGAGAGGGGACATTGCTACCATGAGGTTTTAGGACATGTATCTTTTGTATCTATTGAAGCATGGACAGAAGATAAATCTTTATAGGTTGCTGATGATTAAGTTATAAGATATGAAAAAACCTAGTTCCAAATAAAATGCCTTGTTTCATGACAGAATGATATCCTTGATGTTTTTAGTGAAAGGAGTTGTTGTATATAATGATGATATAGTAGTTGTAAGGGAAAACTTCTGCATTTACCAAATGATTTTCATGTTTATGAAGATAAGCTGGAACCCTTGGAAAAGGGGATGGGTAAATAATGAGGCAAAACTATATGAAGAGTTCAACCGTGTCACCCATCCAATTAGGACAATGAATAAGAGAGATCTAGGTCTAATGAATAATGAATTTGAGATAGTGTAATCATATCAAGAATAATATATTTCTATTGTGCAAGAAACGAAGGATTCTCATATATATGGAAATAGTGATCTTGACCCTCCCACAAGTACTCTTGCCAATACTGTATCCTTTGGTGAGCCTAGATCCCTAAAATGATTTCCTGGATAAGAGACTATCCGTAGGGACTATCATGATGCAGAAACCAGATTAGAAGAAGTAGAAGAAAATGTATTAAGACACGTTAGAGATACCTTAGAGGAAGAGGATGATACATAATCTAGTCATGATAATTTTAAGATAGATACTGATAATAGTGAATAAGAATTTATAAGTCTCACTCTACTGTTAAGATATTAATGATTTGGAGAGTGTGTAGATGAATAGGTTTCTAAATTGGTTGAAGAGAGAATTTCAATGGAAGTGGTTGAAGATTCTATAGAAGAAGTGGCAGTGGACTCTCACGAAGATGTAGTTGATGAAAGAGGCTTGTAAAAGATGAATGTAATTGATTGGGATAATTTTCTAAGTTAGGGGTTGGATCCTATTTCCCCAAGATTATTTGTTGTTGCTCATGGAATAGATTATTTGTTAGAAGAACCTACATTCATGGTCTTGGGGTTAGACTATGGATAATATGAAGATGAAAAGCCTAACTAAAGCCCTCCAATTCGTTCTCTTTTAGAAACCAATATTGTGCATCTAGTAGATCTTCTACCTTGGGATTATGTGAATAAAGATGATTTTGAATCATTAAAATCAGATATGAATAGACACATTGATGAGAGATCCGTTGGGATAGAGAGATCAGTGGCTCAAAACCCAGAACACATGACATATGCATTTGAAAGGCTAATTTCTACCTCTCACTCAAATATTAAACATGATTTTAAGGAATTTCACACTCAAGTTACTATCTTGGAAGAGTATATGGAATATATAGAACAATCAATTTTGAGTTTAAACTCCAAAATCGCTTCTATGGTTCAAGTGGAAAAAGACATTACATATGTTAATAGTGGTGTTCAGCTGATGGTCATTGTGTTTGAGGACATTAAGAAGTCTATGGAGTAACATGTTGGTGGTCCGGATGATAATGTAAAACAGATGAGCAGTGGTCTAACCATGTCTTTTATAGTTATAGTGTCTTTCACTATGTCACCTTTGTGTGCATCTGCAACCCCTTCAGCCTCTTCTCCTATGGATTTAGAAGCATTCCAGTCTTTTTCTTGAGAAAAAGTGGATAATTTCTGTATTTCTAGTACCTTAGACCCTTAGTCTATGACTCAGGTCATTTCCACTACAAGATATATTCATAATCTTGTGTGATATTACTTAAGGGAGGCTTCTCATGATTAGAAGGCCATCGAAGAGAAAATAGATTTCTATTACAAAACATTGTACACTAAGCATCATATGGATGGTCACCTCAAGATGTTGTTCAAAAAACTAAAGATCCCACCTGTCACATAGGATTTTAAGGATAAAGTTAACAGGATTAGAGAATTGAATCATTCCATTAAATAATTCACGGAGAATAAGGATGAATTTATCTCAGCTATGGAAAGAAAAGGAAGAATTATTATGGATTTCAAAAATCTATTTTATCCCTTCCTCCATATGGAATGCACTATCATTATTGTTACAACAACAATACCTTCTTCCTCAGCTACCTCAGGCTCTACCAGTGCTGCCCCGTTGAAGACTCATGCACATTCCATCAGAAGATTGATGGCTATGATTCCTCAAAGATCTATAGACTATCTGTCTACTGATGCTTCTAAAGCAGCTCCTCCTACACTGCTTACTGCCATACCTCATCCTATCCATCCATCTTCTGGACCGGCCTCCTCACCATCCAAAGAGAAATCTCCCTTAAAAATTTCTATAGTGGATTGAATCTGGGATGTCTCAGTTGATAGGTAACATTGTAATATTTTTGTATATTGTAATCTTGCTTCATTAATAATAACATCTTCTTTCATAACATTTTTTCTAAAATTATTTTTTTTAATCACAAAGGGGGAGATGTTTTTAGTCCTTTTATATATGCATGTATATTATCCACAATATCCCATGTTCAATTTTGGAGATCCATAAGATAGGTACTCTGTTACCTATGAAAAAATTACCCAATGTTCATAACCATGATTCAATAATACATAAATGTAAATATTCTATTACAGAATTTTTGATTATAAAAAATGGGGAGATTATTGACTCACCTATTTTGATAACCCAAAATCGTGATTAGTTATCTAGATAATTGTTTATAATTAATATTTTATAGTTTCTATCAGGTGATAACAATGTATCTTTAATCTCACTGTTCTATCCATTATGTTTATAGTATAAATTTTCTGTAAGTTGGAAGTCACTGGTATAAGGTTTTCAATGAGGGATACAAATGATGGTAATCGATGTAAGGATACCAATGAAGGCTACAGATGAAGGTTATCGATGAAGGTCACAGATAGAAGGTTACTGATGATGGTCATCGATAGAAGGTTACTGATGAAGGCTACCGATGAAGTCGACTAATGTAGTCTTCCAATGAATCCTATAATTGAAGCCTTCTATTGAGAATTCCACAATTACTAGTCTTCCTATGCACACTCTTAAAATACATAGTTTATAAATTTCTTATGATTATTATAATGGTCATATTTGATAAATTTAATGCTTCTAATATTATTTAATTCCGATTGTAGACATATGAATTAACCATATCTAGAGACAGTATGAGGTACAAGGAGGACTGGTTGTGGTCTACCTATTCCTTCGTCAAACATAAAATATAAAATATATGTCCGAGGAAGAAAATAATGTGGGAGAAATTCATGAAAAGAGTTTACTCGCTAGATAAAAGAGAACAAGGAAGTACCATCCAGCACTTACCAAGAGGTTTGACACTCTATTTTGGATACAACATCTAGAAAAAGACCCGAACTGCAATATCTTCACTCCAAGAAGTCAAGAGTTTAACTGATAACACATAAAGCATTCTAAACACAATTCTAATACTATTATCTATATTTTGTTCTTTTATATTCATATAAAGTATGTGTTTTTTGGTTTCCCATACTATCTCTTGTTCTTGAAATAGATGATACTAAAAATACTCACATCAAACAATTTTTACATGTTTTGCCCACGTGTAACTATGGAGGAGACATTGTGTAGTCTGGATTGTTTTTTTTTTTTTTCAGGAAGAACTGTGGAGGGGGTGTGATCCCTGGATAGTTTGTGAAAAGTATTGTAAATACTGATACATGATGTGTATCAGGTTTTCTATTAATATAAACGGATTCATGGTAGGTGATCACCATGTTGATAGGGTTATGTCTCAGCTTGAGATTAGACCTCTTGTTTAACTCAGTTGTGATATTTGTTTTTTAATACTGTGTTCTTATATTTTTCGATGCTTATAATTTCAAAAACAAAAAACTGTTTTACATTGACTCTGATTGTTATTTTTGTATAGTGTGTGTATGTGAATAATTCCATAATCTTTTCTCAAAAGTTTAATAAGTGGTGTACACTGATTCTACTGAGGAATAATCACCCTTTGAGAAACTTGTTGTGCAAAAAAACATCTATATATCTACTTTTTTAGTTAACTGGGATATTTCCCAATTTCCGGATCTTTATCATAATGTGTAAAATGAAATTTAATGTAGGAAATTAATATAGAACATCATGTGTTTCCACCCCGACCAATATGATTATTCATTATCTATTGGGTTCACCTTTGTCTATTATCTCTTATTTTCATGAAGTGATGATTAATATACTTGTATGATTATTTCTATTGCACTTGTCTTAGGATTACAGTAGTTCCTTTTTCTGTAGTGTTTTACATGGGAAATAATGTGTTAGGTGTAAATTTTTTTATTTAAAATGTTTTAAATGAACAGAGTTTTTTATCCTCTATTGGTACAAGTTAGAAATTTAATCATCACTTTCACCTTTAAATTGTTTTCGTATCACTAATGTAATGAACATTGTTTTGTAAAATGAATAAGGGAAATGGGTTGTAAATTGTTTTTATTAAAATTCATAGAAGATTATACTATTATATATTTTAGTTAAAACATGAAATTGGTGTTTCTTTTATTTTAAATGAATTAAATTTGGAAATATATTATCAGGTGAGCCTACAATGTATTAATACTAACACCTATATTTCGATTCTATTTTTATTCTGTGTGTTTGTTCAGCATGTGTTTGATCGCCTTGTGTGATCAGTGCCTGTTTTGTTGGAGAGTGACCAACGGGGACACATAATGTTAATGTGGTACTCTAGTTCAATTGATTTATTTTTATTGTTTTTTTAATTTTTACATTCATGTATAAAAGATGTATAGTTCAATTTTATTTATATGTTGGACTGATTGTGAATCTCTCTGTTTTTGGATTGTTTAATTTTTATTAGGATAAATCATTCACTTTTTATACTCTATTGATTCCTTAAACTAATTACCATCCTCTGGGGATCAATAACACCCTTTAGGACATGCCACCATAAGGTCTTGGGTGATAGGTTTAGGGTTGACCTGGGTTGGTTCGGGACAAAATAGTATCAGAACAGGTAGATTCTTATATGACCCTTCTTTTAAGAGCACTCGCTGTTATCTAGGGTTGAAAAGGCAGATTGGGTAGAATTTTTAGGAATCAAGAGGTAGGTGCCGGAAGAGAGTCGTGAACTCTTGCTCGTTCTAATCCTTGATTTTCCTCAGGATGTCTGGTTTTCCAAGATTCAAAGTCATTATGGATTTTTTGGTGATAGGGATATGAAATAGGAGTTTGGATAGTGTTCTATATGAGATCATATGCCTGGAAATCCTTTTGGATTTGGGGAAATGGTCTTAGAATACACTCCATGTTGGTTGGGTGGTGGACATATTGTCACCAACCATATGGTCATGTCACTAACCAAAAACAGTTCCCTCTTGTGGGTCTTCTCGACAATTATTGAATGATAAAAATTTCATTGAAAATTATTTGTTTGAGAATTGTTAATACATGGTTTTAATGGAATGGTTTTAATTTGAAAATGCAGAAAATGCATTTTCATTATTTACTTTAGGAATGGTTCTAGAATGTATGTTTTTTTTAAAAAAATTGTGGGTTAAAATAGAAATGGTTTAATGGGATTGTATTTCCTTAATCTACGAATATGGTTTTTCGAAATAAAATTATTGAATGAAATATGTTATTTTGTAAAGAATGAATTTTTGAAAAAAATATTGAATAAAAAAATCGGTTTTGGAAATTGGATTTAAATGATTGGTGTTTTTATGAAGTTGTTTTGTGAAATTGGAACTTTGTTTTAATTATTGTAGATAGTGGCTTATGAAAATAGGCTTTGGTAAAATATTGAAATGGAAAATGATTGTTTGAAATGGAATTTTTAATTTTAATTTTTTAAAAGTATATGGAACGTGTATTAATCAAATTGTTTTGGTGAAATGAGATACGTAGAATTTTTTGAAAAATTTTTTCTGAATGAGATAAAAATGATTTATGATGGATGTCTATAGGATCTCATTTTAATTCATCGTAAAATGGTTTGATCTGTATAATATAATAATGGGTTTTGACTGGGTGGTTAGTGAAGGTTAATCATTTTTTAAATGAGTTAAATAAATTTGTTTGGATGAGGGGATGTTTTGTTTTTTCCTTTTGGGTTCTCATGGGTGCTCACATGTGTGGTGGCTTGTGGAAATGTTGATGATGCATTGTATGGATGGGTGGATGGATACTATTGTTGGATAAGAATACTCATGTTAGTGGGACTTGATGGAGACCATTTGGTGTAACACCCTGAGATCTTATGAGAAATATTTTCTTTAATGTCTTATGTTATACGCAACACTGAGGGAATGTTTCACTACACATAACACTGGATTTCCTTGAGTTTCAAGCAAGAGCAACCTTCCTCAATAGCGTGCGTTGTACGCAATACAAAGTTTCACTAAACAACGATATATTATTAAAACATTACACAAACTAGCCTTTATAAATATTGTTGACCACATTTTGAATTTTATATAAAATTATAATTCATCTTACATATGATATGAGAAAAAAATCAATTTTTCGGATAAAATATTTATATTTTTCAAAAATGATGTTTTCCAACATTTGATGGCACACAAATTTTTAAACTAATTTTTTAAAATTTTATGATTTTAATTTGAAAAAATAATATTCTTCTTTTGAATCAGGATATAATAATTCATATTGGATAAATTGTTTATACTTTTCTGAAAACTTTCATATTTTGATGAATAGTAAAAATATGCTATTTTTTTAAAACAACTTTTTTCATCAAGATAATTTATATGGATAAATGATAAAATTTAATGGTTTTAAAGTAAAATTAGAATATATTTTTAAAATTTCATATAATTTATGTCATTACCATTAAATTTTCCATTGAATTCATAGGTAAAAACATTTAAATCATTGACAATGTTTTAACTTTTAAAACCTATTTTATTAACAACAGGATTAATTTTAAATTAATTACTGAAAATTCTATGTTTTGAATTTTGAAAAATGGATTCCATATTTGTATTCAGTGGGTCAAAATTATTTAAATTGGTTACTTTTATTTTTTTCACATTATGAATAGTAACTAAGGTAAATTTTATTTACTACGGTTAAAGGTAAATTGGGTAATTAAGGGTAAAAATAAGATTATAAAATTACCCTACCACCTGAAAAAAATCTTTTGGGTGAATATAAGTCTGCCCATATCACCAAAGGGTCGAAATAGATTTGTTTCATGGACTATTGACCATGAAAATGATATAATTATAATTATAACCCATGAAAGTGAACACATGTCACTCTCTTATATCTTATAACTGTAATAATTTTAATTTAGAGACAAACATCAGAAAACCAAGAATATAAATATAATGTAGAAATCTAATAAAATTATCTACATCATGAGAAATTATTTATAATTTTTATGGACTAAATAATCACCATTAATGTTTCTACAATATTGATGTATAAGTTATTTTATTGAATAAAATATCAAATAAATGGTTTTAAAAATATGAAAATAAATATTATATGAACTAATTAATGTTCTCCACAAATTATATAGAATAATATGGCAAATTAGGAATATATAAAATATTTTGGTTTGAATATTTTCAATGTGGGGACATTATTTAAATGCAAATAAATGAATAGTGTCAAATTTAACAATATTGTTATTTTATAAAAATAAGATTTTATAAAATTGATTAAAAATCACAAAAATATTTCAAAATTATAAATTGAAATTTATATGGTCTAAAATGTCATAAATTATTCAATTTTTTAAAATTAGAAACACAGAAGTAATTATTTATAACAATTTAAAATTTTGATTATTATTACCACTAATAAAATTATATAGATTAAATAAGGTTAAATCAATTTGATAAGTTTAAAATAAATTCCCAACATTTTTAAATTCTATTGGTTGATTTGATTACAACATTATATCATCTTATCTCCAAATTTTCTCATTTCTGGAGGTTTTTATGTGGGGATTGAATTTATTATAAATTAATATTTCTTATGTTTTCAAAGGTGCCCCTCTCCCCCCTTATAAACGAAAGCCTCATACCTCTCCCCTTCACAGAATTTAGATCCTTCAAGATCTTCCAAACCATGTTCATTTCTCTTATACACTTCTCTAGAAACATAATATATGTGTTGGTCTTCTTCAAAGACCAACATTAGTTCCCTACGTGGAGGTTTAGAATAGGCGCGTCAAAGAAGAGGCAATATCCTTTACCAATTAATTCAAATTAATTTCTTCTTCTACTTCCTCTTTGTTATTTTTTCATTTTAAAGTAATAACATCAGTATCACTCATATACTGATAAGTTATTATAAATATTAACCAACCCAATTTCACCTTCTATCCATCCTAGGGAAAACGAAATCACCGCACATGCGTACCTACGAAATACGATCTTCACACCGTGGTGTAATCTGTTTTCCACCACCACCTTACATGCACGAGTATAATGGTGTAAAGAATAAATATATATGATTATTATAACATGATACTATTTCTGATATATTCTATCATCCACTACAATACCCTTCAATAATTATGAGAATGATATCGTCGCTCGTGTGTACGTACAACTTACCGAATATCAAGTAGCAATGAAATATTACTAATAAGAAGAAATTAATACGACCATATATTATATCATAACAATTAATATGATTCTGGAATAATTCAATGACATTATTTAAATCATTATATAGGTGGTTTGAATACGTAAAAAGAATATCATACTTAAGGTAAGGGAAAATCTCACAATCTCAATTTTTATTCGAGATTGTTTATACATTGGTATTTACTGGGGAATATTTATCATCCAAATCCATATTTCGTCAATATTTAATATTATCCCCCTACAATATTTTAAATCTAATTTTACCTGTTGGTGACTTTTTAGAAAATGATATGAATGGAATCATTATCATTTTCAGTAGAAGATACTTTTTGTCTTTTCCGGCCAAAGTACGAGAAGAATGTTATTTAACATATACAAAATGAATGGATTTTTATTATTTGATTGAAAATTATTTCATTGAAGCTTACTTTACACGTTTTATGTTTTATTTTCAATTAAATTCTTTTATTATGACTTTTTGATAATGGAATGGTGTTTTTGAAGTAGAAAGGATGTTTTCATCAAGAATGGAGTTCAAGTGTTTTATAAAAATTATTTTCCTTCTAAGATAATATAGGGCACTATTTACATTCCTATTATTAAATTTATTTTATTGTGTAATGATGGAATTACTTTTATGAAGTCATTTTATGTTATATGGATTATGTTATTATGGAATGATGTCTAGGAATACCATTTTTATTACGTGGGTTATACTATGATGTATGATTTTTTATTTTGTGGCACACATAATAATGGTTTCATTATGAGATGGGTGGGACCTATATCTCTCTCCAATGAATTGGTTAATGATTTATATCTAATGAGATAGTCATGCCTGGAACAGAATGTTAATCCTATTTAGTGATACAAGAATGGAACGAGGAATGAAGTCGGTTCAGTAATGGTATTTTTCAGCTATGATGGTCTTGGAAATGTCTTTTGACTAATATGAAATTATTTTCTATGATTATGTGTGTATTCCACAATGTTCCATGTTTTATGTTATGATTATTGGGATTACATTTCACTACTATGATTTATCCCTTGTCATGATATTATGATCTCTTTTGCAGGTTACGATTGTCAAAATTTTATGTTCTTATGAATATGATAAGATTGATATTTCCTTTGTTTACCCTTACTGAGCATTTGAGCTCACCCTTTTGTATGTTTCTTTTCCCCAGGTCAGGAAGAAGGGTTTTAAGTATGATATTCCAAAATGGACTCTAGATATGATTATATAAGAAGGATACAATGTAGATGATTTATGAACCAGTTCTTTATGTTTCCCAGTTTCTAAAGACACTATTCCTATAAGGTCCTATCTTGGTTTTGTTATATGTTTTAATAAGTATTCTTAAATTCTGAAGTAATAACAATGTATGTAAAGTATGGGTCTTCATAGTTGGCATCAGAGGAAAGGTATAGTGATCCTTTAGAAACTAGGATATGAAAGTCGTAGTAAGATCCCTAAGGATGTGTCTAAGCATAAAACACAATATTATTTTTTCAGAAATGTCTATGAATAATCTATGATAAGACCTAAAGTGTGAAATTTTGTTCTTGAATAAGTGGTTTTCCTGTCATGATTATTCTTTCTCACACTATGCTTCTTGGTTTTAGTCAATGGATGGAACCCGAAGGAACCGTGTTAATGCTGAATGTGACAAGAAATGCAATGATTATCCCCCTAAGCAAAAAAACGTTATGGGAGATGGAATGTAAAATCATGTATCCATGATCAAACAACATTCTCAATCTATGAATCATGAATGACTTCGAAATAAGAAAATTAAGGAGTAACATTCTGTTGAATCCTTCATGATGCAGTGTCCACATTCATTCAGTGGGTCTTCTGATCCATTTGTGGATGAACTGTGGATTAGTACCACTAAAAAGATGTTTCAAGTTATACAATGTTCTAAACATGATAAAGTAATCTTAGAAGTATATCATTTGGATGATGAAGCTGATCAATGGTGGAATCTTATCAAGAATACTCGAAAAAACAAAATTGAGTCCAAGGAATGGGACGAGTTCAATAAAATATTTTTCAATAAGTACTTCCCTTGTATTCTTCGAACAAAGATAGAGAAAGAGTTTCTTGAACTGAAGAAAAAAGATGATGAATCTGTTGGTACCTATGAAGCAAATTATACAAGGCATTCTAGCTACGATTCTAGGATTATTATCAAACCTGAGAGTAAGATCAATTGATTCATTAGTGGCATAAAACCAATTTCGGAAGGGAAATATCTATAAGGGACTTCAATAGCTACGAGGAAATTATTTGATGTTCTCTCAAGGTTGATATAGAGATTGGAGTAACCCATCAGTCATATGGGTTCGATAAGAAGAGGAAAATTAAATTCGAAGGAAAATCTAAATACCACACTAAAAATAAGATGAGTTTTCTGTAGAGACCCGAAGCCTAACGTACATGAACATTACATTACTTTTGCAGAATACTTAATACATAACAAAATTACACACACAAGGATCGTAATAGTTTAGTGTCTTTGGAAACTCGGAACGTAATCTTCTAATCCTGGTGAAAGATCTTCAAAATCTCCCACAAAGATCTTCCTTTTTTTTTACCTAAAACCTTTCTTTATATCCTGGGGAAAAGAAAACATAAAAGGGTGAGCTCAAATGCTCAATAAGGGTAAACAAAGGAAATATCAGTCACATAATTTTCATAAGAACATAACATTTTTGGAAATCTTAACCTGCAAAAGAGAGCATAATTTCATAACATGGGATAAATCATAGTAGTGAAAATGAAATCATAACATAAAACATTACTCATTGTGTCATACACACATAATCATAGAGAATCATTTCTTGTTAGTCAAGACTCATTGCCAAGACTATCTTAGTGGACAAAGTCCCTTTCTGAATCGAGTAATCCTCGTTTCAGTCCTGTTTCACTGAACCGGTATAACCTACCATTCCAGCCATGTCTATCTCATGAGATATGAAATCTTTACCCAATGCATTGGAGGGAGATATAGGTCCCACCCATCTCTTAATGAATCCTTTCTTATGTGTGCCACAAAATCATAAATCATACATCATTTCATAACCCATGTCATAAAAATGGGATTCTTAAACAACATGACATCATAAAACCATTCATATAAGATAAAGGAATTCATAAACATAATTCCATCACAACATAGTCAAATCAATGTAAAAATATGGATAGAAACAGAACCCTTTATTATCTTAGATGGAAAATAATTTTGATAAAACACTTGAAATGAATTCTTGAGGAAAATATCCTTTTCTCCTTCAAAATCAATTTCTTTTCACAAAACATCATGCAATTTTAAAAGAAAGATATTTTATTGAAAATAGTCATGAAATATTTTAGAGGAAGCTTCATGAAAATAAGGCTTTATAAAACAGTAGAAATCAGTTCGTGCCGTATAAGTTAAAAAAACATTCTTCTCGTACTTTTGTCGAAAAAGTCAAAAAATACATCGTACGAAAAACGACAAAAGATTCCTTTCATACATATTACTAAAAACTCACAGAAGGGTAAAAATGGATTTAAACAATTGTAGGTGGATGGAAATAATATTACATATTGATGAAACATGGATGTGGATGATAAAATACACCCCAGTAAATACTTACGAATAAACAATCTCGGATTAAAATGAGATTCTGATATTTCCCTTACCTTAGGTCCGACTTGCTTTGTAAGTGTCCGAACCTCCTGTATAATGATTTAAATCATGTTATTGACTTATTACAGAATCATATTCATTGTTATGATATCATATATGGTTCACTTATGACATTATATTACCCGTTCTTTTGTAAATTCCATGTTAAAGAAGCGTTTTGGGTAAAATCGTTTCATTTATCTTAGGTGTTTTGACTTGTTGTTATTGACATCATTATTGCTTATATCATGATTTACTTACTTCCAGAATATAGAATATGATTTATATATCATATATATTCAGTATATATATATATAATAGGTAGATAAATAAAATGAAAAACACCGTTCATGGAGACGGTAGTCCGTACGTACGCATTAACGCTGTTTTCCTTTCCTTATTGTCTTGAATGGAAGTAAGTAGATGACATACATATGTATATATATACATAAATACAGTAGCTTTATAATGTCATATAATTCATTATTATTTCTTATATATACATTATAATCATTCTTAAATGGTTAACATGGAGAATGAATCTCATCGCGTCGTGGAGACGGTATTCCGTACGTACGCACGAGCGATGATATCATTTCTATAAATATTGAATTGAATTGGAGTGGATTATACAATATATCATAATAAATATGATGTTGTAATAACTATGTATAGTTATTCTTTACACCATTATACCCATCCATGTAAGGTGGTGGTGGAAAATAGATTACACCACGGCGTGGAGACGGTATTCCGTACGTACGCACGCGCGGTGATTTCTTTTTCCGTAGGATGGATAGATGGTGAAATAGGGTTGTTTCATACTTATAATAACATATCAGTATATGAGTGATACTGATGTTATTACTTAATAATGAAACAACCTAAGAAGAAGAAGTGGAAGACGAAATAAAGATGAAAGAATTGGTAACGGTAATTACCTCTTCTTTGAAGTGCCTCTTTGAGACCTCCTCTTAGGGCACAAGAATTGGTCTTTGAGGAAGACCAGAACCTCTAGGATGTTGCTAGGGAAGTGGAGAAGAGATTTGGGCAGGGGTTGGCCGAGCTTTAGTGCTCAAATTGGTGTGAGGAGGAGGGGGAGGAGGTGTCCTTTTATAGGGGAGGAGAGGGGCACCTTAGGAATATCTCAAAATATTATTTTATATTAAAGTCAAAATCGGTTTATAATGGTTCCAAAGGGTCTTATTTCGAAGCTAAAGTGGGGATGGGTCGAAATCCTATCAACAAATAGAATTTAGACAAGTTTAGGATATTATTTTAACCTTATAAATTAGATTTAACTCTAAGTTAAATAGTTTAACTTTTACCATGTCTTTTTGTTTTCTTTCACTATATGGTTAATAAACTTACTATAACATGCCAAACGAACCCCAAATTGTTTATTATTAATATATATATCCTTATATAAGTCATTTGGCCGAACCTTAGATTTTTAGGAATAAAATAACAATTAATAATATAATAT
Source organism: Viscum album (assembly GCA_963277665.1). Taxonomy (NCBI): domain Eukaryota; kingdom Viridiplantae; phylum Streptophyta; class Magnoliopsida; order Santalales; family Viscaceae; genus Viscum; species Viscum album. The sequence goes on from OY728161.1 coordinate 696,239,057, forward strand.
TTGATTTAAAAACTATTTTGTGTCAATTTTGACACTATTTGATATATGATTTTTGTGAGAGTCATAACAGAATTAAATGTTCGAACCAAGTTAATTAAATCAACATTAATATATCATAGTAACCTATAAAATTAGTGGAATTCACAAAAAGTCTCAAATTACATTCATTTGAGCATTTATAACATCAATTATGTTAATATTTCCTTAAAAGGGTAATTACTGCATCATCGTTGTGTCATAAATAAATTTATTTATTTAAAGTCTAAAAATCATAAATAAAATACCATTATGTAGGAAAGCTTTTTAGCTTTATAATGAATATTTACAATCGAATTTATCTTATGTATAACCCTATATTAAAAATGGTTTAGTAAATAAACTTTGATTTTGTCTCTTTTAACTCTTCTTTGAATTAAATAATAATAAATGTCCTAATCTGATCCAAGTGGGCCTAAATGGTCATATTTTATTCATAAGGTTGTTTTTGGTCGAATTACACTTATCCAATAGAATTAAGACATGTGTTAGGGTAATAGTAATATCATATTTACCCTTAGTTACCCTATTTACTATTAACCGCGGTAAAAAAAGTAAAAAGTTACTATTCACCAAAAAATTATTTTTATCTCGTTGAACTAAATTTTACTTACTGATATCAACCGTGTCTGTCGGATTTTCGAAATTCCATTCACAGAAGCGGTAAAATTAAGTTTTATGCAAAATTCAGTTTTTAACCTACCACTTAGTAGTTTCACTATTCATCAAAAATTGATGTTTTTCAGAACAATGCCAAAAATTTCATCCTAAGCTATATTTTATATTCCGAATTCAAAAACGAAATCTATTTTACCAAATTCATAACATAGAAGTTGCATTAATTAATTTTATAATTAAATCCCGCTGTTAAAACAAATAGCGTGTTTTTAAGAAACAATATCTATCAAAAGATTGACACTTGTTTATGTCTAGTTTAAATGTGAAATTACATCCAATGACCAACTGTAACGCCCCGACCCCAGCTACCCAGAGTCGGTGCATTACTTCGTAACATTGGCATGATCACAAGAAAGATCAAATCTCGAAAGACCGATTGGTTTAGTAGCCTTGGAAACACTAGATATATTCATAAGTTTTACATTACATCATAAAATTAAAAACTACTACAACAACATAATGTCTCCATAATCCACACTACTATCCCCTCATAATGTCCCTGCAGGTCATTCATAATTTACTTCTTCACATCCTGGGGAAAAATAAAACATAGAAAAGGGGTGAGCTCAAATGCCCAGTAAGGATAACAATATAGCGGAAACTTTCATAAATAAGAATAAACATTTAAGGCAATGCATTACTAAAACAAAAGCCTTTTAAAATTGAACTTCAACATGGTATGGCAAAAGTAAAATGAAATAATGCCATTTACTTATTCACATGGATATTCTACTAATCGAATAATCACATGCAAAAATCAATAACCACTTTCATAATGTTGGAATGCATAATGCCAGACTATCATAACCACATAGCCAAGGCCTCGTGCCAAGGATACAAATAAGATTTTGTCAAGGCCTTGTGCCAAGACACTAGTTTGTCTCATGAGACCTACCGATGCATCGAGGAGCTATAGCGGGCTCCACCCGTCACTTATTAAGTCCAATGCATTCCCATATGAAAAGGTTTAAACATAACATAAACATTCGTATTAAAACTAGCATACGAAATGTCAATACTTTCACAATAAACTATGAATGGTATAAAAATAGCACATCCACAGTCAAACATATCACAAAACCTTCAATACAATATAGAAGTTTTGTATCATAATAAATCAACTTCAAATAATCTTAAAATCCATCAAAGGATGTTGACATAGATGAAATCAAAATTCTTTTAAAAGAAATATCTCCTTTTATTTTGAAATCATTTAAGATCCATATAAAATAAAACATTTTCTTTGAAAATATTCTTATAAGCTTGTATGGGAAGCTTCAACGATTTTATAACGGCGGAAAATAACCGCACCCGCCGTATAAGTTAAAAAAAACATTCTTACCTCAATTCTGTCGAAAAGGTTAAAAAGGACCTTGTTTTGAAAACGACGGAAAGATTCCTTTATAAACCTCTTATAAAAAGTCAAACAAGGGTATAAATGACTTTAACCCATATTCTTGTAAATAGTAAAAAAATGTTTTGAAATACATTTCGAAGAAACATGGATGTGGATGATAAAGAGATCCCAGTAGATTATTACATATAAACAACCTCGGATAATGAAGAGATTGTGAAATAACCCTTACCTTGTACTTTTCCTTGGTTGTGGTAGGTTAACCTCCTGTATAATGGTGAAATAATTGTTATTAAATTATACAAGAATCATATACATTAATATGATATCATATATGATCTTTTAATATTGATTTGATAATAATATCTTAGTATTATCGTTGTTTCGGGTGTTAACTTACTTGTTTTCTTTCATATGTTTTGTTACGTAAGACATGTTTGTAAAGGATAGGTTGTATATTATTCATATCCAGAATGATATCAAGTCCTTAAACATCATTTTTAAATCATAAAATGATAATTACGCTTTAATGGTTACGATGGAGAATGAATCTCATCGCGTTCGTGGAGACGGTAGTCCGTACGTACGCACGAGCGACAATATCATTCTTTTGATATTAAAATAATATATAAATGGATGGTATATCATATATACAGAATAATTAACATGTTATATTTATTATTTACATGAGTTACACATCATTATTATACCCATCCAAATAATATTATATTGAATAACAATTACACCACGACGTGGAGACGGTAAGCCGTACGTACGCACGTATGGTGACATGTTATTCAAAGGGTGGATAGAATACTGAATATGATTGTACCATATTTATAATAACATCACAGTATATGTGAGATACTGGAGTTATTATTTCAGAATGGTAAGAACAAAGGAAGAAGAAGTGGAAGAAGAAATGAACTTAGAAAAGGGTGGTGAAATCATTACCTCTTCTTCGGGTTCTTCCTTTTGATTTGATCAAAAGGGCTCCTTAGGTTGGCTTTCTGATCAAACTAAGGCCTCTAGGTTGTAGTGAGGGATGTTGGGAGAGTATTTGGGCAGAGTTTGGCCGAACCAAAAGGCTTTGAAGGTGTGAAGAAATGAGAAGGAGGAGTGCCCTTTTATAAGAGGGGTGAGGGGCACCTTTGGAAAAGCTAGAAATATTAATTTATAATAAATTCATATTCGGTTTCTAAAGGCTCCAAAGTTGACTATTCAAAGGGTGAGGTGGGGATAGGTCGAAAACAACTCATCCAATAGAATTTAGACAGGTTTGGGTACTTATATTAACCTTATCTTTAAGTATTAACTCTAAGTTAATTAGTTTCACTTTTACAATGTCTCTTTGTATTTTTATATAATATGGTTAATAAACTTACTATATACATCCAAGCGACCCCCAAGTTGTCCATTAATGATTAACCTATCATAATATAAGTCTCTTGGCCGAACCTTAGATTTTTAGGAATTTAATATCAATTAATAATATAATATTTGTTTTAAGAACTCTTTTATGTCAATTTTGACACTATTCAATAGTTGATTTTTGTGAAACTCATAACAGATTGATTACTTCGACCAAAGTCCATTAAATCAATCCTAATATATCATATTAGCCTAGAAAATTAGTTTAATTCATTAAAAGTTTCATATTATATTTATTTGGGTATTTATAATATCAATTATTTTAATTTTTCACTATTATAGTAATTACTGCATCATCATTGTGTCATAAATAAAATAACTTATTTATTGTCTAAAAATTATAAATAAAATATCATTATGTAGGAAATCTTTTTATCTTTCCAATGAATATTTATAATCGAAAATCCAACATGTATAACCCTATGTAAAAATTGTTCTTCTAAAAGATATATGCTTGTGTCATTTTTGTATTCATTTTAACTTAATTAAAATAAAGTGTCATTATCACTTACAAGTGGATCCATGGGGTCCCAAAATTGACACAAAGATGCCAATGGTCGACCATGTATCAACCAATAGGGTTAAGACACGTTTTAGGGTAATTTTGTATTATTATAATATTATTTTTTTAACCCTTATTTACCGGATTTACCCTTTAACCATGGTAAATAAATTATTTACCGCAGTAATTATTCAAAATGTCTAAAAATAAAAGTTACCTATTTACATAATTTGGACATCCTGATTCCAAATATGGAATCCATTTTCCTAAATTCAAAACACAGAAGTGGCAGAAATTAATTTAAAATTAATTCCCGCTGTTAAAACAAAAAGCGTGTTTTTAAGAGATAATAACTATCAAAAGATTGACACTTGTTTATGTTCGGTTTAATTGTAAAATTATGTCCAATGACCAAAATTATATTAAATGGTAAAAATATATTCTAAATATACTTTAAAACCACTCAAATTCATAATTTATCACTATTAATTATTTTGATTAAAAAAGTTGTTTTTAATTAAAATTTAGAAATTTTCACTATTCATCAAAATATGAAAGTTATCCGAAATGTACCAAAATTTCACCCTAGGCTAATTTTGATATTACGAATCCAAAAATGAAGTCCATTTTGAAATATAGAATATATATGATTTCAAAAATTAGGTATTACTATTCACAACGGCTAGTTTAATTAGTTGTGGTGTGTGTTAGAACTCGAGGTTGCGTACAACACACGCTATCGCATTATTCAAAGGGAAACGTACCGTAGAAGCTTGGGGTGTTACATTCTCCCCTCCTTCAAATAATTGCGTCCTCGCAATTTCTAGGGTATTACTGCATAAAAAGACTCGGGTGGTTCTTCATCATAAGTTCCTCGGGTTCCCACGTTGCCTCTTCCATCTTATGATTTCTCCACAAAACTTTTACCAGACGCGTCGTCCGGTTTCTCAGTACTTGTTCTCTTGTATCAAGAATCCTGACGGGCTCTTCACAATAAGACATATCCGGTTCCAGTTCTAATTCATCATAGGTGAGTACATGCGTTGGGTCAGGCATGTATTTTCTCAACAGAGATACGTGGAACACATCGTGAACTTTGGAGAGACTTGGCGGCATTGCCAATCGGTAAGCTACAGCCCCAATTCGTTCTAGAATTTCGAAAGGTCCGATGTACCTGGGACTCAATTTACCTTTCTTACCAAAACGTATGACTCCCTTCCATGGAGATACCTTCAGGAAAACATGATCACCGACTTGAAATTCCAAATCCTTCCTTCGATTATCGGCATAGCTCTTCTGCCTACTTTGAGCTGCTTTGATGTGATTTTGGATTACCTTTACCTTTTCCATCGTTTCCTCCACCAGTTCTAGACCTACAAGTTTTCTTTCACCGACGTCATCCCAACAGGTTGGTGTACGACATCTCTTTCCGTATAACGCTTCATATGGTGCCATCTGTATACTCGAATGGAAGCTATTGTTATAGGAAAATTCTACTAGTGGTAAATATTGATCCCACATACCCTGAAAATCAAGTGAGCAAGATCTCAACATGTCTTCTAAGGTCTGAATAGTCCGTTCTGATTGTCCGTCTGTCTGAGGGTGGTAAGCAGTGCTCAAATGAAGTTTAGTATCCAGGGATTTTTGAAGACTTTTCCAAAATCTTGAAGTAAAACGGGGATCACGATCAGAAACAATCGATAGGGGTACTCCATGAAGTCTCACAACTTCATTAATATATAGTCTTGCTAGACGTTCCAGGGGTAGATCTTCTCTTATAGCAAGAAAATGTGCTGACTTGGTAAGACGATCAACAATAACCCATATTGCATCGTTCCTTCTAGGAGTCTTTGGTAGCCCCATGACAAAGTCCATCGTAATATTGTCCCATTTCCACTCCGGTATGGGAAGAGGTTGCATGACTCCTCCAGGCTGTTGCCTTCCAGCTTTCACTTGTTGACAAACCATACATCTTGACACAAAATCAGCAATATCCCTCTTCATGTTGTCCCACCAAAAATGTTCCTTCAAATCTCTATACATTTTGGTGCTCCCAGGGTGTATAGAGAAATTGGAACTATGAGCATCATCCAGCAATTCCCTTTTTAGATCAGGTAAATCGGGAACACAAAGTCTCTTCCCGAATTTCAAAATTCCACCTTCATACGCAAAGTCTCTCAATCTCCCATCATTCACAGCTTTAATCTTCTTCTGAAATTCTTCATCATCGGTCTGAGAACTCTTAATCCTTTCTAGTAAAGATGGTTTGGCAACCATTTGAAAAAGAATTGATGTTTCACCTTCCCTGGTTATTCCCATGTCCATCTTCACTAGATCCATGAAAATTGGATCCCTTTCAATTCTCATCATGTTCAGAACTCCATGGTCTTTTCTGCTCAAAGCATCTGCCACCTTGTTTGCCTTCCCCGGGTGGTAGTGTATCGTACAATCATAATCCTTGAGTAATTCAAGCCATCTCCTTTGCCTCATGTTGAGTTCTTTTTGTGAGAAAATATACTTCAAACTCTTGTGATCAGTATAAATCTCACATTTTTCACCATAGAGGTAGTGCCTCCATATCTTCAAAGCAAAGATCACAGCTGCTAACTCAAGATCATGAGTAGGATAGTTTTGTTCATGAATTTTCAACTGTCGTGATGCATAGGCAATAACTCTATCATTCTGCATAAGGACACAGCCAAGTCCTTTCTTCGATGCATCACTATAAATAACGAACCCATCATTCCCCGATGGTAGAGTCAATATAGGAGCATTGACTAATCTTCTCTTCAGTTCTTCGAAACATTCTTCACACTCTTTTGTCCAAACAAATTTAACCCCTTTACGTGTGAGCTTCGTTAATGGGTTAGCCAATCGGGCAAAATTCTGGACGAAACGTCGATAATAACCTGCCAAACCAATAAAACTACGTACCTTAGTTATATTCGTAGGTGCTGGCCATTCTTGGATTGCCTTGGTCTTAGAAGGATCAACAGAGATTCCATCTTTAGAGACAATATGGCCAAGAAAAGAAATCTCCTGAAGCCAGAATTCACACTTGCTAAACTTTCCATATAATTCATGCCTCCTCAGAGTCTTCAAGATAATGCGCAAGTGATTTTCATGATCTTTGTAGGTTTTGGAGTATACCAAGATATCATCAATAAATACCACCACAAATTCATCGAGATACTCCTTGAAAACTCTATTCATCAGATCCATGAATACAGAGGGTGCATTAGTCAATCCAAACGGCATTACAGTAAACTCGTAATGCCCGTACCTGGTTCGAAATGCTGTCTTCGGAATGTCTTCCTTCTTCACACACAACTGATGGTATCCAGATCGAAGGTCAATCTTTGAAAAGTATTGAGCTCCATGCAGTTGGTCAAATAAATCATCAATACGAGGTAGGGGATACTTGTTCTTTATCGTTATAGCATTGATCTCCCTGTAGTCGATACATAACCTCATAGATCCATCTTTCTTTTTAACAAAAAGAACAGGGGCTCCCCATGGAGAAACACTAGGGCGAATAAATCCCTTATTACTCAATTCCTCTAGTTGTTTCTTTAGTTCGACTAGCTCTACAGTGGCCATTCTATAAGGGGTCTTCGATATAGGCCTTGATCCAGGAATTAAATCAATGGAAAACTCTACTTCTCGTTCTGGAGGATGTCCAGGTAAATCTTCCGGAAATACATCTACAAACTCTTTCACAATAGGTACATCATCTATTTGAACATTTCTTTCCTCACCAGCAGTTATTTCATTCTCTTCCTCCCCGATAATTGAATTAAGTTGAGCTACAGGGGGTGGATCTAAATAAGAATTAGGTGGTGACGATTCTGCTCTAAAAATAAGGTGCTCCTTATCATTATCATCAAGAATCGTAACCTCTTTCTTCTTACAATAAATCTTCGCATCATAGTCCGAAAGCCAGTCCATACCGAGGATTATATCAAACTCAATCATAGGTATGACGATGAAATCAGCAGATAAAGAAAATTTATGTGCTCTAATGGGGACTGATTCACAAAACTTTGTTGCAACGATACTTCCCTTAGGAGTTTTAACTGACAACTCCCTTATTAAATCAAATTGGAAATATCTAATTTTCTTAGCAAACTGGGAAGATATGAAACAATGCGATGATCCAGAATCAAATAATGCATTTGCTAAACTTGAGGAAACCATTAAATTACCTGCCACCACGTCTTTCGGAGCTTCTACCTCAGCAGTAGTGATAGCATAAGCCTGGCTTTGATCCCTTGGCCTCTTCTGAGGTAAGTTCTCCTGACGCTTAGGACATGCATTTGCATAATGCCCCATCTCCCTGCAATTGTAGCACTGAACGTTGGTAGCTTCCTTCTTCCCCTTGCAATCATGAGCTTGGTGGCCTTTTTCACCACACTTGTAACAGACTCCCATTCCCTTCAGGCAAGCACCGGGGTGTTTCTTCCCGCACTTACCACAAGATGGATATTCAACCTTTCCCTTCTTCCCCTTATTTCCATTCCCAGATTGATCGGCAGGTCTCTTCTTCTCTTGCTTTGCTTTAAAGTCATAAGACTTAGAGAATTCCTTTTCGGTCTTGATAGCACATGAGACAATGTCTTCGTACGATGAAAAGGATTGTGAGACTAATGCTCGACGGAGAAATGGTTTTAACCCATCAAAGAAACGATCAATCTTACTTCTTGGGTTGCGAATATAATCTCCAGCATACCTCGCTAACCTCGTAAAGTTAGCCTCATACTTTGTGACATTATCATCCTCCTTTTGTCTCAGACTCAGAAATTGCCTTTCCATATCTGCTCGATGGTCGCGAGGAAAGTATTTTTCTAAAAACAGATCTTTGAACTCCCTCCATTCCATGTTTGATACTTCATCATCTTCCTTCATGTTTTGAATCAATGACCACCATTGATCAGCATCTCCAGTGAGGCGGTAAACTGCCATGGTAACTTTTTCCCTTTCACTACTCCCCAAAGCCTGAAATATTTTCTCTAGGGAAAATATCCATTGCTCAGCTACTAAGGGATTTGTACTCCCATTGAACGTTGGTGGTTGTTGTCTCATGAATCGATCTAACATTGATCCTCCACGCTGCGGATCTGGGTGCTCCATACGGGTAAGGTTATTATTCATAACCTGAGTAAGTTGTCCCAGTATGGTGATTAGCTGATCAGCACCAGTTGCATCACCAGCCCCACTATAATTATCTTGAGCAGGAGGGCAATCCCTACATGGAGTGCGTGCATTGATACAGTTTCCATTTCTTCCACTAGGCGCCATTTCTAAAAAAATGGCATAAACTAGATCAGTTTATGCATCAAAATACATAATCCCATACTTATAAAACACTTAACATAAATTGAACTATTTATGGATATAATCCATAATCATAAAAATGTTTTCTTTGAGGAAGTATATACTCATAAACCCTTCATAATGATTTGTAAAGATAGTGAGAGTTATCCTAAGCATATCCCCCGGGAGTGTCGTAACCAAGAGTGCAGCAAGGCCCGTTGTCGTGCACCAGTTCCCGTTCGAGTCTAGCTCAAAGCGGTGTTTTCGGGTTTTACCCCTAGGTACATCTGTGCCAGAGCCGCCTCTACCTGCTCGTATCCAGACAGGGATGTATTGCTCGAAAAACTCACAAAATCTCTACAATACCAAAATTCTAGGAAGTTCTTCTATACTAATCCTCAAAGTTCATCTTAGGTCTACGTGCTCTAATCAGAGTTTATCTAAATCTAGCTTCCAAGGTTTGTACTAAACTTCCTCTGATACCAACTGTAACGCCCCGACCCCAGCTACCCAGAGTCGGTGCATTACTTCGTAACATTGGCATGATCACAAGAAAGATCAAATCTCGAAAGACCGATTGGTTTAGTAGCCTTGGAAACACTAGATATATTCATAAGTTTTACATTACATCATAAAATTAAAAACTACTACAACAACATAATGTCTCCATAATCCACACTACTATCCCCTCATAATGTCCCTGCAGGTCATTCATAATTTACTTCTTCACATCCTGGGGAAAAATAAAACATAGAAAAGGGGTGAGCTCAAATGCCCAGTAAGGATAACAATATAGCGGAAACTTTCATAAATAAGAATAAACATTTAAGGCAATGCATTACTAAAACAAAAGCCTTTTAAAATTGAACTTCAACATGGTATGGCAAAAGTAAAATGAAATAATGCCATTTACTTATTCACATGGATATTCTACTAATCGAATAATCACATGCAAAAATCAATAACCACTTTCATAATGTTGGAATGCATAATGCCAGACTATCATAACCACATAGCCAAGGCCTCATGCCAAGGCTACAAATAAGATTTTGTCAAGGCCTTGTGCCAAGACACTAGTTTGTCTCATGAGACCTACCGATGCATCGAGGAGCTATAGCGGGCTCCACCCGTCACTTATTAAGTCCAATGCATTCCCATATGAAAAGGTTTAAACATAACATAAACATTTGTATTAAAACTAGCATACGAAATGTCAATACTTTCACAATAAACTATGAATGGTATAAAAATAGCACATCCACAGTCAAACATATCACAAAACCTTCAATACAATATAGAAGTTTTGTATCATAATAAATCAACTTCAAATAATCTTAAAATCCATCAAAGGATGTTGACATAGATGAAATCAAAATTCTTTTAAAATAAATATCTCCTTTTATTTTGAAATCATTTAAGATCCATATAAAATAAAACATTTTCTTTGAAAATATTCTTATAAGCTTGTATGGGAAGCTTCGACGATTTTATAACGGCGGAAAATAACCGCACCCGCCGTATAAGTTAAAAAAAAACATTCTTACCTCAATTCTGTCGAAAAGGTTAAAAAGGACCTTGTTTTGAAAACGACGGAAAGATTCCTTTATAAACCTCTTATAAAAAGTCAAACAAGGGTATAAATTACTTTAACCCATATTCTTGTAAATAGTAAAAAAATGTTTTGAAATACATTTCGAAGAAACATGGATGTGGATGATAAAGAGATCCCAGTAGATTATTACATATAAACAACCTCAGATAATGAAGAGATTGTGAAATAACCCTTACCTTGTACTTTTCCTTGGTTGTGGTAGGTTAACCTCCTGTATAATGGTGAAATAATTGTTATTAAATTATACAAGAATCATATACATTAATATGATATCATATATGATCTTTTAATATTGATTTGATAATAATATCTTAGTATTATCGTTGTTTCGGGTGTTAACTTACTTGTTTTCTTTCATATGTTTTGTTACGTAAGACATGTTTGTAAAGGATAGGTTGTATATTATTCATATCCAGAATGATATCAAGTCCTTAAACATCATTTTTAAATCATAAAATGATAATTACGCTTTAATGGTTACGATGGAGAATGAATCTCATCGCGTTCGTGGAGACGGTAGTCCGTACGTACGCACGAGCGACAATATCATTCTTTTGATATTAAAATAATATATAAATGGATGGTATATCATATATACAGAATAATTAACATGTTATATTTATTATTTACATGAGTTACACATCATTATTATACCCATCCAAATAATATTATATTGAATAACAATTACACCACGACGTGGAGACGGTAAGCCGTACGTACGCACGTATGGTGACATGTTATTCAAAGGGTGGATAGAATACTGAATATGATTGTACCATATTTATAATAACATCACAGTATATGTGAGATACTGGAGTTATTATTTCAGAATGGTAAGAACAAAGGAAGAAGAAGTGGAAGAAGAAATGAACTTAGAAAAGGGTGGTGAAATCATTACCTCTTCTTCGGGTTCTTCCTTTTGATTTGATCAAAAGGGCTCCTTAGGTTGGCTTTCTGATCAAACTAAGGCCTCTAGGTTGTAGTGAGGGATGTTGGGAGAGTATTTGGGCAGAGTTTGGCCGAACCAAAAGGCTTTGAAGGTGTGAAGAAATGAGAAGGAGGAGTGCCCTTTTATAAGAGGGGTGAGGGGCACCTTTGGAAAAGCTAGAAATATTAATTTATAATAAATTCATATTCGGTTTCTAAAGGCTCCAAAGTTGACTATTCAAAGGGTGAGGTGGGGATAGGTCGAAAACAACTCATCCAATAGAATTTAGACAGGTTTGGGTACTTATATTAACCTTATCTTTAAGTATTAACTCTAAGTTAATTAGTTTCACTTTTACAATGTCTCTTTGTATTTTTATATAATATGGTTAATAAACTTACTATATACATCCAAGCGACCCCCAAGTTGTCCATTAATGATTAACCTATCATAATATAAGTCTCTTGGCCGAACCTTAGATTTTTAGGAATTTAATATCAATTAATAATATAATATTTGTTTTAAGAACTCTTTTATGTCAATTTTGACACTATTCAATAGTTGATTTTTGTGAAACTCATAACAGATTGATTACTTCGAACAAAGTCCATTAAATCAATCCTAATATATCATATTAGCCTAGAAAATTAGTTTAATTCATTAAAAGTTTCATATTATATTTATTTGGGTATTTATAATATCAATTATTTTAATTTTTCACTATTATAGTAATTACTGCATCATCATTGTGTCATCAATAAAATAACTTATTTATTGTCTAACAATTATAAATAAAATATCATTATGTAGGAAATCTTTTTATCTTTCTAATGAATATTTATAATCGAAAATCCAACATGTATAACCCTATGTAAAAATTGTTCTTCTAAAAGATATATGCTTGTGTCATTTTTGTATTCATTTTAACTTAATTAAAATAAAGTGTCATTATCACTTACAAGTGGATCCATGGGGTCCCAAAATTGACACAAAGATGCCCATGGTCGACCATGTATCAACCAATAGGGTTAAGACACGTTTTAGGGTAATTTTGTATTATTATAATATTATTTTTTTAACCCTTATTTACCGGATTTACCCTTTAACCATGGTAAATAAATTATTTACCGCAGTAATTATTCAAAATGTCTAAAAATAAAAGTTACCTATTTACATAATTTGGACATCCTGATTCCAAATATGGAATCCATTTTCCTAAATTCAAAACACAGAAGTGGCAGAAATTAATTTAAAATTAATTCCCGCTGTTAAAACAAAAAGCGTGTTTTTAAGAGATAATAACTATCAAAAGATTGACACTTGTTTATGTTCGGTTTAATTGTAAAATTATGTCCAATGACCAAAATTATATTAAATGGTAAAAATATATTCTAAATATACTTTAAAACCACTCAAATTCATAATTTATCACTATTAATTATTTTGAATAAAAAAGTTGTTTTTAATTAAAATTTAGAAATTTTCACTATTCATCAAAATATGAAAGTTATCCGAAATGTACCAAAATTTCACCCTAGGCTAATTTTGATATTCCGAATCCAAAAATGAAGTCCATTTTGAAATATAGAATATATATGATTTCAAAAATTACGTATTACTATTCACAACGGCTAGTTTAATTAGTTGTGGTGTGTGTTAGAACTCGAGGTTGCGTACAACACACGCTATCGCATTATTCAAAGGGAAACGTACCGTAGAAGCTTGGGGTGTTACACCAACATTGTATTAAATTGTAAAAATATATTCTAAATATACTTTAGAACCACTCAAATTAATAATTTATCACTATTAATTATTTCGATTGAAAAAGTTGTTTTTAACTAAAATTTAGTAATTTTCACTATTCATCAAAATATGAAAGTTATCCGAAAATCACCAAAATTTCACCTTAGGCTAAATTTGATACTCCGAATCCAAAAATGAAGTTCATTGTGAAATATAAGATTTACAGAATTTTTAAAAAGTGGTTATTACTATTCATAACGGCTAGTTTTAATAATATTTTAATAGCATATCATTGTTTCGTGAAACTCAGTATTACGTACCACACACGCTATCGAGGAAGGTTGCGATTGCGTGTAATGCAAGCCAAGTCAAGGATGCGTGTTGTGCAAGCTCCTTTTGGTGTAGCGTACAACACAAGACATTAGTGAAATAAAAAAGAATATTTTTTTATAAAAACTCGGGCTGTTACATTCTACCCCCCTTAAAATGAATTTCGCCCTCGAAATTCGTCGGGGTTATAAATGGTTTACTATTCGAAAGTTTCTTTAATAGAAACCCACATCGTAAAAAGGAATACCAAAACTTGGCTTTAAAAACTAAAGTATGAAATGTAACGATTACCCAAATAAACTAATCACAGGGTTTCCACATAGGTGAAAATATGGATATGGAAGAAAAATCTAACCATCATGTTCTGATGGAGAGTGGTAGAGAACATGGCTATGGAAAAGCCAACAATCACAAATCCATAAATTTGTGACGATCTAAGGTACCATCCGATTCATTAGGTATAAGATCACTAGGACAACATTTTTTTGGTTTTCAAGATCATTTCCCTAAAGTTGAAAATTTGACTTAGAATAAATACTTACTTTATTTTGGTACAATCTCACTGTTGTTCGTGCCTTTAACAATTTCCACTTCATCTCTTAAATAAATGAAGTTGAATTTGTTATTCGTGAAGTGTTAGCAGATCATGTGATAGAAGGATGGGTCATTCCATCTATTTCAAACAAAGGGTTAGCAAAAGTTATAAGTCCATCTTATAGTGAGATTAATCGTATATGGTTCCAAAAATGAACTTATACTTCATATATCATACCGCTTAATAAAATAAAACTAGTTTCTACTAAACAGGGACTTCCTGTAGGCCAGTGGTAGGCGATAAAGGCCAGTCGCACTTCGGTTGTGGGTTCGATTCCCACAGCCTTGTCCGAAGCGATGGGCTGTCGCCCGTCCTGCAGGTTGTCCTTTTTATAAAACTATATTACTATAACATCCCATCAATAATATCAAAAAAAATTTCTATCCTTAAACAATACTAACTTATGTCCAACATAATCAATTTTAATCTTTAGGCTTGTCCATAATACTGCAGTCCACTCTCATAATATAGTGAAAACGATTACCAGAGATTTAATACTGTCATTGATCCCCATATATCATAAGATATGTCTTGTTGGTCACATTCCAAACATTCAAAGGCCTTAATCACGTATTCTCTTGAATACCCATTGAACCTTAGTGAAAACATGAATGCAGTTAAAAGTTACCTCTTTCCTCATACCAAAATCCAAAAATTCTATATACTCAAACCATGATATAACCTTCTCCTTATATCAGTTATGAGCTCATGAATACAATCAAATACCTCATTATCTTATTATTCCTTCATTATGCGCATATCATCTACATTCCAAAAATATCTGAATAACCTTTCATGGATACTGGTAACATTAATCATACACTTTCAAAACACAAGGAAAGACAACAGTGTAACAATCCTTACATGTCTCTTTAATCCATAGTACCATGAGATTACTTATACAACATTACACATGATAAACATGTAATCATTCCACTACATTCTTAATCCATTGACCGAGCTTCAACAATTCTTTCATCTCACATATCATTTGTAGTCTCTTCATCATCATCCACATAAATACTTCCTGTACGACCATACTGATTCTCTTCATGAGTCTTTCCCTTAGGGCATTGGTTTGCATAATGCCCATACATTCCACATTTAAAACACTTAACCATTTTTGATGTCGTAGCAATACCATTATCCTCATCCATGGTGTTAACCGACCCTTTTCCTTTGCACTTACTTGCTTTGTGTCCTTCTTTTCCACACCCAAAGCATCTTCCAGTTCCCTTGAAACATTCTCCTTGATGCCTCTTCCCACATGATTTACATAGGGGAAATTGAACTTTCTTTCCTCTATGATCATCATGAAACTCCATCTTTCTCTTATTAGCCGAGTCAGGAAACTTACCAAATTTTACTTTATTGATCATATTATGAGATTTCTGATTCGGCATAATAATGATCTTTGGACTTCCAAATCCCATTTCATTTGGTTGCTCATGAAGAATATCATTCCATTGTCCATCATATTCTCCATTATCGTGAATCATCTTGTTTCCAGCCATTTTCTAAAACCCAAAATGAATAGTGTGAGAGGCAAAAATCATGCTAGGGAAAACAACATAATAAAGGGGGAGTACCTTCAATATCTAACATCTTAGGTTAAATTCTAAGATCGTTAACGTAGTTCTAGGACTATATCCTATACGTATACTTATCCTTAGGGACATCCCTAGACACACCTTAGAAATATCTCTAGGGATCTCACTAACGTTTTCGCATCCTAGTTTCCAAAGGTTGACTAAACCTTTCCTCTGATACCAACTGTAGAGACCCGAAGCCTAACATACATGAACATTACATTACTTTTGCGGAATACTTAATACATAACAAAAATACACACACAAGGATCGTAATAGTTTAGTGTCTTTGGAAACTCGGAACGTAATCTTCTAATCCTGGTGAAAGATCTTCAAAATCTCCCACAAAGATCTTCCTTTTTTTTTACCTAAAACCTTTCTTTATATCCTGGGGAAAAGAAAACATAAAAGGGTGAGCTCAAATGCTCAATAAGGGTAAACAAAGGAAATATCAGTCACATAATTTTCATAAGAACATAACATTTTTGGAAATCTTAACCTGCAAAAGAGAGCATAATTTCATAACATGGGATAAATCATAGTAGTGAAAATGAAATCATAACATAAAACATTACTCATTGTGGCATACACACATAATCATAGAGAATCATTTCTTGTTAGTCAAGACTCATTGCCAAGACTATCTTAGTGGACAAAGTCCCTTTCTGAATCGAGTAATCCTCGTTTCAGTCCTGTTTCACTGAACCGGTATAACCTACCATTCCAGCCATGTCTATCTCATGAGATATGAAATCTTTACCCAATGCATTGGAGGGAGATATAGGTCCCACCCATCTCTTAATGAATCCTTTCTTATGTGTGCCACAAAATCATAAATCATACATCATTTCATAACCCATGTAATAAAAATGGGATTCTTAAACAACATGACATCATAAAAACATTCATATAAGATAAAGGAATTCATAAACATAATTCCATCACAACATAGTCAAATCAATGTAAAAATATGGATAGAAACAGAACCCTTTATTATCTTAGATGGAAAATAATTTTGATAAAACACTTGAAATGAATTCTTGAGGAAAATATCCTTTTCTCCTTCAAAATCAATTTCTTTTCACAAAACATCATGCAATTTTAAAAGAAAGATATTTTATTGAAAATAGTCATGAAATATTTTAGAGGAAGCTTCATGAAAATAAGGCTTTATAAAACAGTAGAAATCAGTTCGTGCCGTATAAGTTAAAAAAAACATTCTTCTCGTACTTTTGTCGAAAAAGTCAAAAAGTACCTCGTACGAAAAACGACAAAAGATTCCTTTCATACATATTACTAAAAACTCACAGAAGGGTAAAAATGGATTTAAACAATTGTAGGTGGATGGAAATAATATTACAAATTGATGAAACATGGATGTGGATGATAAAATACACCCCAGTAAATACTTACGAATAAACAATCTCGGATTAAAATGAGATTGTGATATTTCCCTTACCTTAGGTCCGACTTGCTTTGTAAGTGTCCGAACCTCCTGTATAATGATTTAAATCATGTTATTGACTTATTACAGAATCATATTCATTGTTATGATATCATATATGGTTCACTTATGACATTATATTACCCGTTCTTTTGTAAATTCCATGTTAAAGAAGCGTTTTGGGTAAAATCGTTTCATTTATCTTAGGTGTTTTGACTTGTTGTTATTGACATCATTATTGCTTATATCATGATTTACTTACTTCCAGAATATAGAATATGATTTATATATCATATATATTCAGTATATATATATATAATAGGTAGATAAATAAAATGAAAAACACCGTTCATGGAGACGGTAGTCCGTACGTACGCATGAACGCTGTTTTCCTTTCCTTATTGTCTTGAATGGAAGTAAGTAGATGACATACATATGTATATATATACATAAATCCAGTAGCTTTATAATGTCATATAATTCATTATTATTTCTTATATATACATTATAATCATTCTTAAATGGTTAACATGGAGAATGAATCTCATCGCGTCGTGGAGACGGTATTCCGTACGTACGCACGAGCGATGATATCATTTCTATAAATATTGAATTGAATTGGAGTGGATTATACAATATATCATAATAAATATGATGTTGTAATAACTATGTATAGTTATTCTTTACACCATTATACCCATCCATGTATGGTGGTGGTGGAAAATAGATTACACCACGGCGTGGAGACGGTATTCCGTACGTACGCACGCGCGGTGATTTCTTTTTCCATAGGATGGATAGATGGTGAAATAGGGTTGTTTCATACTTATAATAACATATCAGTATATGAGTGATACTGATGTTATTACTTAATAATGAAACAACCTAAGAAGAAGAATTGGAAGAAGAAATAAAGATGAAAGAATTGGTAACGGTAATTACCTCTTCTTTGAAGTGCCTCTTTGAGACCTCCTCTTAGGGCACAAGAATTGGTCTTTGAGGAAGACCAGAACCTCTAGGATGTTTCTAGGGAAGTGGAGAAGAGATTTTGGCAGGGGTTGGCCGAGCTTTAGTGCTCAAATTGGTGTGAGGAGGAGGGGGAGGAGGTGTCCTTTTATAGGGGAGGAGAGGGGCACCTTAGGAATATCTCAAAATATTATTTTATATTAAAGTCAAAATCGGTTTATAATGGTTCCAAAGGGTCTTATTTTGAAGCTAAAGTGGGGATGGGTCGAAATCCTATCAACAAATAGAATTTAGACAAGTTTAGGATATAATTTTAACCTTATCAATTAGATTTAACTCTAAGTTAAATAGTTTAACTTTTACCATGTCTTTTTGTTTTCTTTCACTATATGGTTAATACACTTACTATAACATGCCAAACGAACCCCAAATTGTTTATTATTAATATATATATCCTTATATAAGTCATTTGGCCGAACCTTAGATTTTTAGGAATAAAATAACAATTAATAATATAATATTTGATTTAAAAACTATTTTGTGTCAATTTTGACACTATTTGATATATGATTTTTGTGAGAGTCATAACAGAATTAAATGTTCGAACCAAGTTAATTAAATCAACATTAATATATCATAGTAACCTATAAAATTAGTGTAATTCACAAAAAGTCTCAAATTACATTCATTTGAGAATTTATAACATCAATTATGTTAATATTTCCTTAAAAGGGTAATTACTGCATCATCGTTGTGTCATAAATAAATTTATTTATTTAAAGTCTAAAAATCATAAATAAAATACCATTATGTAGGAAATCTTTTTAGCTTTATAATGAATATTTACAATCGAATTTATCTTATGTATAACCCTATATTAAAAATGTTTTAGTAAATAAACTTTGATTTTGTCTCTTTTAACTCTTCTTTGAATTAAATAATAATAAATGTCCTAATCTAATCCAAGTGGGCCTAAATGGTCATATTTTATTCATAAGGTTGTTTTTGGTCGAATTAAACTTATCCAATAGAATTAAGACATGTGTTAGGATAATAGTAATATCATATTTACCCTTAGTTACCCTATTTACTATTAACCGCGGTAAAAAAAGTAAAAAGTTACTATTCACCAAAAAATTATTTTTATCTCATTGAACTAAATTTTACTTACTGATATCAACCGTGTCTGTCGGATTTTCGAAATTCCATTCACAGAAGTGGTAAAATTAAGTTTTATGCAAAATTCAGTTTTTAACCTACCACTTAGTAGTTTCACTATTCATCAAAAATTGATGTTTTTCAGAACAATGCCAAAAATTTCATCCTAAGCTATATTTTATATTCCGAATTCAAAAACGAAATCTATTTTACCAAATTCATAACATAGAAGTTGCATTAATTAATTTTATAATTAAATCCCGCTGTTAAAACAAATAGCGTGTTTTTAAGAAACAATATCTATCAAAAGATTGACACTTGTTTATGTCTAGTTTAAATGTGAAATTACATCCAATGACCAACATTGTATTAAATTGTAAAAATATATTCTAAATATACTTTAGAACCACTCAAATTAATAATTTATCACTATTAATTATTTCGATTGAAAAAGTTGTTTTTAACTAAAATTTAGTAATTTTCACTATTCATCAAAATATGAAAGTTATCCGAAAATCACCAAAATTTCACCTTAGGCTAAATTTGATACTCCGAATCCAAAAATGAAGTTCATTGTGAAATATAAGATTTACAGAATTTTTAAAAAGTGGTTATTACTATTCATAACGGCTAGTTTTAATAATATTTTAATAGCATATCATTGTTTCGTGAAACTCAGTATTACGTACCACACACGCTATCGAGGAAGGTTGCGATTGCGTGTAATGCAAGCCAAGTCAAGGATGCGTGTTGTGCAAGCTCCTTTTGGTGTAGCGTACAACACAAGACATTAGTGAAATAAAAAAAAATATTTTTTTATAAAAACTCGGGCTGTTACATTTTCCCTTATGCTCAATGTTTGGAAAGAAACATTGAGGTAATTGTCTTAAAGGGCCACGTAAATGTTTTATGTGTGTAAAAGACAGTCATCGTGAAATTGAATGATGAAGTGATGGGAAAATGATGTCTATTGATGCGAATAATGAAAAAGATACATAGAATGAACCTCCTACACTTCAATGTTACAAGTTCAAGTAAATGGGTAATTTTCCAATCAATGCTCTAATCCAAGGGTTGTTGATGATGATCGACCTCAACAAACTCTTAATTCCAAAGACAAGGGAATGTCACTTGAAATTTCTATCAGCGATGTGGAGTATCATAATGAAGTGGTGAAATGTACACTTATCATCCACTCTAAAGTAGAAAATGTTTTATTTGATTATGGATCCAACCACTCTTTTATTTATGAAAAAATTTCTAAGGGTATCGCCGTACTACCCCAAAAATTAGTTGTTTAGTTAGCTTTGACAACTCTTAATGGCACAACAGTCGCATCAAAAGATTACGATTCTTCTCCGATTGATGTTTCTTGTAAAGTGCTTCCTGTAAATCTTGTGATCCTTCGTATAGAAGAATTTGATGTGATTATTGGCATGGATTGGATTTATATATATTTCACATATATATTTCCAAATAAGGGATGTCACATTTCATATTCTGGATCAATCTATGATCATCTATCGATGCAAGAATTAACATAACCTTACAATGGAAATTTCTTCCATATTATGTGTATTGATTCAAATAAATGAAGGTTATTTATCTCAAATTATTGGAGATAAACTCACGATTAAGAATATTCCCATTGTAAGAGAGTTTGTTGATGTATTTCAGAAGAATTTCCAGGTCTTCCACAAAATCGTGAAGTTGATTTTTCAATAGAACTCATACTGGGTGCTATGACCATTTCAAAGAAACCTTATAGAATGGACCCAATTGAGTTGCTGGAATTGAAGAAGATACTCCCAGAAAATATTGATAAGGGATTCATACACCCTAGTGCATAACCTTGGGGACCACCTGTTCTATTTGTTATGATGAAGTATGGATCAATCAGACTCTGAATTTATTATTGACAACATAACTAGATCACTACCAAGAACCAATATCGTCTCCAACGCATTAATGAATTATTTGACCCACTACGCGGAGCTAAATACTTTTCCAAGATTTATCTTCATTCAGGGTATCATAAATTAAGGGTAAAAATGTAGGATATACCAAAGAATACATTCTGTACATGGTATGAACACTATGAATTTATAGTGATGGCATTTGGTCTTACTAATTCCCCTGCTATGTTCATGGATCTAATGAACAGAGTCTTTAGAGACTATATTTATCTGTTTGCGATAGTTGTTATAAATGATATTATTGTCTATTCAAAGATCAAGGAAGAACATAAAGATCACTTGAGAATTGTATTAATGACCCTATGAAAGGAGAAGCATTATTCCGAAATTACAATGTGTGAATTTTGGCTTCAAAAAGTTTATTTTTTGGGTCACATAACCTAAAAAGAGGGGATATATATTGATCTATAAAAAACATACGTTATCGAAAGATGGTCAAGACCATTAATAGTAATTGTGATCTGATGTTTTCATGGTTTGGATGCATATTATCGATTTTTGGGGAATGATTTTTCACGATTATCTATTCTACTCACCAGGTTGACTTCAAAAGGAGTTATGTTCATCTGGATGAAGGAGTGTGAAGAGAATTTCAAGGAGTTAAAAAGAATGTTATCCAGTGCTCCTGTGCCTACAATTCCTTATAGTGGAGAATGGTTTGTGATCTACAGTGATGCATCCAAGAAGTAATTGGGGTCTGTTCTCATGAAAAATGATATGGTGATAGCTTATGACTCACGACAGTTGAAAATATATTAGAAAAATTCTCCCACTCATGATTTGGTTTCAGCTATGGTAATCATTTTATTAATGATTTAGAGGAATTATCATTATGGTTAAAGGTGTGATATCTATACTGATCATAAATTTTAAAGTATATTTTCATAAAAAATGAGATGAATTTTCCCCAAAGAAGATGGTTGGAGCTGATTAAGGATTACGACTTCTCAATTTGTTATCACCCTTGGAAAGAAAACAAGGTGGCAGACACATTAAGTCGACAAGACCATGCTAGCATATCCATGATGAGGATCACAAAAGATACAATATTTATGTATTTACAAAAGATGGATCTTGGAATTATAATGGAAGGAGAAAAATATTGTCTTTCTCTAATGAATGTTCAACCATCTATACATGTGAAGATTAAAAAGGCACCAAAAAAGGTTTAGAGTTACAAAAGAAGGTTATAAAATTTCTGGAATTCCACATTGATTATGAGGAAATAATAAGGTTCAAAAATCAGGATTGTGTTCCTCCCATCCAAGAATTAAATAAGGAAATACTGGATGACGCTCATAGTTCTTCATTCCCTATTCACCATAGAAGCCCAAAGATGTATAAGGACTTGAAAGAGTACTTCTGGTGGGATGTCATGAAAAGAGATGTTTCTGAATATGTCTCTCGATGCATGGTTTGTTCAAATGTTAATGTTGAGAGACAGAAGTCTAAGGGGATGTTACAAACATTACCCATACCAGAATGGAAATGGGAAAACATCACTATGGACTTTGTCACTAGACTTCCTAAACCAACCAAAGTCAATAATGCTCTCTAGTTTATAGTTGATCATCTTATGAAGTCGGAACACTTCATTTCTATTAGAGATGATTTTTCCCTTGATCAGCTTTCCAGGATATATGTAAAGGAAGTGGTAAGATTGCATGTAATACCACTTTCTATTATATCTGATCGGGATCCGAGGTTTACCTCTAAGTTTTGGCGAAGTCTTTAGCATACTCAAGATACATAGTTGAGTTTCAGAACTTCTTATCATCTTCAGACAGACGGCCAGTCTGAGAGGATAATTCCAACATTGGAATACATCTTGAGATCTTTCTCTATGGATTTCAAAGTTGGTTGGGAGGAACTCCTAACATTGGTGTAATTTTCATATAATAATATCTTTCACTCCAGTATTCATATGGTTCCTTATGAATATCTCTATGGAAATAAATGAAGAAATCCAACTTTTTTGGATGAAGTTGGTGAAAAAAAATCTATTAGGAGATGATCTTGTTGATGAGATGTCAGAAAAGGTCTGATCTATTCAACAACACATAAGAGTAGCTTAGATTTTACAAGAGTGTAATGCTGACAACTGAAGAAAAGACTTAGAGTTTGAAGTGGGTGATAAAGTAGTCTTAAGAATACATTCGTGGAAGAGAGTAATGAGATTTGGATAGAAGGGAAAGATGAGCCCTAGGTATATCGGTCCTTTCAAAATACTGGATCAGGTTGGGAAGGTAGCTTACAGATTAATAATTCCACCAAATCTCTCTCAAGTTCATGATGTGTTCGATCTATCTCTCCTAAGAAAGTACACAACTGATCCTTCACATGTACTAAGCTTAGAAGTTGTACCGCTGGAACAAGATCATTATTATAATGAATAGCTAATAGAGATTCTGGATCGTAGAGAAAAAGTTCTATGAAACAAGACCACTCACTTGGTTAATGTTTTATGGAGGAACCACCAATTAGAAGTAGCTACATGGGAAGTTGAGGATATGATGAGGGAGAGGTAACCTCATCTGTTAGTTACGAAGTGATGAATTTTGAGTGAGAAATTAATTTTAAGGGGGGGTAGAATGTAACACCCTAAGATTTTATGAGAATTATAAATCAATTTTTATGGTCTTATGTTATACGCAATACTAATAGAATCATTCACTATACACAACACTGGCTTGGCTTGCGTTACACGCAAGGGGAACCATCCTCGATAGCTTGCATTGTACGCAATACCGGGATTCACTAAACAATGATATTTTATTAAAATATTATATGAACTAGAAATTATAAAGAGTATTAAGAACCTTTTGATTCTATATAACATTTTAATTCATCTTACATATGACATGAGAAAAAATCAATTTTTCAGATAAAAGAATTATTTTTTTTCAAATATAAGGTTTTCCGCCTTTTGATGGCGCACCCATTTTAAATATAATTTTTTAAAAGTTTATGAGTTCAATTTGAAAAAATAAACTTCTTATTTTGAATCATGATATAAAGATATACATTGGATAAATTTTGGATACTTTTATGGAAACTTTCATATTTTGATAAATAGTAAAAATATGGTAATTTTTTTAAAAACAACAATTTTCATGAAGATAATTTATATGGTTAAATGATAAAATTTAATGGTTTTAAAGTATAAATAGAATATATTTTTACCATTTCATATAATTTATGTCCTTACCAATAAATTTTCCCTTGAATTCATAGGTAATAACATTTCAATCTTTGACAAAGTTTTATCTTTTATAACTCGTTTTCTTAACAATAGGATTAATTTTAGATTAATTACTATAACTTCTATGTTTTGAATTTTAAAAAATTTATTCCATATTTGGATTTAGTGGGTCCAAATTATGTTAATATGTTACTTTAAATTTTTTGACATTATGAATAGTTACTACAGTAATTTTTTTACTACAGTTAAAGGTAAATCGTGTAATTAAGGGTAACAATAATATTATAAAACTACTCTACCACCTGGAAAAATTCTATTGGATGAATAAAAGTAAACCCATATCATCTAAGGGTCTAAATATATTCATTTAATGGATTATTGACTAAGAAGGATATAATTATAATTAAAACTAATGAAAGTGACAACATGTTACTCTCTTATATATTATAAGTGTAATAATTTGAATTTAGTGATAAACTTCATAAAACCTAGAATATAAATATTCTAAAAAAATATAATAAAAGTATCTACATCATGAGAATTTATTTATAATTTTTAGGGATTAAATAATTATCATTAATGATGACACAATAATGTCTTAGAAGTTATTTTACTGATTGAAATATCAAATAAATGGTTTTGAAAATATTAAAATATATATTGTATGAACTAATTAATGTTCTACAAAAATTTTATAAATTAATATGACATATTATGAACCTATTATATATTTTGGTTGGAATATTTCCTTTTTGTGGATTTTATTTTAATTCAAATAAATGAATAGTGTCAAAATTGACACTATTGTTATTTTATAAAAATCACATATTATAAAATTGATTAAAAATCACAAAAAAATTTAAAAATTATAAATTGAAATTTAAGTGGTCTAAATTGTCATAAATGATCCAATTATTGACAATTCAAAACACATAACAACTTATTTAAAAAAATTTAAAATTTAGAATATTATTACCACAAATAAAATTAAACATATTAAATAAAGATAAATCAATTTGATAAGGTTTAAAATAAATTCCCAACATGTCTAAATTTTATTTTCTGATGATATTACAACCAAATATCATCTCATATACGAATTGAGTCATTTTAAGAGGTTTTTATGTGGGATTTGAATTTATTATAAATTAATATTTCTTATGTTTCTAAAGGTGCCCCTCTCATCCCTTATAAAAGGGAACCTCCTCCATCTCCTCTTAAAAACAATTTTATCATTAAAGATCCACCAAACCCTATCCATTTATCTTCTCCACTTCCCTAGAAACATAATAGATTTCCTGGTATTCTTCAAAGTCCAACATTATTCCCCTAATAGAAGGTTTAGAAAATGCAGGTCGAAGAAGAGTTAATATCCTTTAACGAATCATTCAATTTTATTTCTTCTTCTACTTCTTCTTATTTCTTTGTTTAATTGTAAAGTAATTACATAAGTATCACTCATATAATTATATATTGTTATAAATATGAAACAACCTTATTTCACTTTCTATCTGTACTAGGGAAAATGAAATCACCGCGCGTGCGTACGTACAGAATACCATCTCCACACCATGGTGTAATATGTTATCCACCACCACCATACATGGATGGGTATAATGGTGTAAAGAATAACAATATATGATTATAATAACATGATACTAATTCTATGATATTCTATCAACCACACCAATACCATCCAATAATTATGTTTACGATATCATCGCTCGTCTGTACGTATGACTTACTATCTCCACAATGCGATGTGATTCGTTCTACATGATCTTCATTAAACCATGATTATGTAAATGAACTGAATAAATAAATCTGATGTATGATATACTAATACTTAAATGATTTAGCTATAACCTAAAATTTGGAATAAGAATTTATTCGACAAAACACGCATAAGATCATAAATCAATGAACACCAGAATAACAAGTAGCAATTAAATATTACTAATAAGAAGACAAGAATATGACCATATATGATATCATAACAATAAATACGATTCTGGAATAATTCAATAACATTATTTAAATTATTAAACAGGAGGTTCAGATACGTACAAATAATATCATACTTAAGGTAAGGGAAAATATCGCAATCTCAATTCTTATCCGAGATTATTTATACTTCGGTATTTACTGGGGAATAATTATCATCCACATCCATGCTTCCACAATATTTAATATTATTGCCCCAAAAAAATTTGAAAACTAACTTTACCTACTGGTGAATTTTTTATTAAATGATATGAAATTATTCTTTTTTCTTTTTTAGTAGAAGATACATTTTGACTTTTCCGGACAAAGTACGAGAAGAATATTTTTTCAACTTATACAACATGAATGGATTTTTATGATTTCATAGAACATTATTTCAATGAAGCTTCCATTACAATTTTTCATTTTCATTTTCAATTATCTTCTTTTAGTATGAAATTTTGAGAAATGAAAGATGTTTTTGAAGTATAATGGATATTTTCTTCAAGAATGGAGTTCAAGTGTTTTATCAAAATTATTTTCCATCTAAGATAATATTGGGTTCTGTTTCAATCAATATTTTTAAATTTTTTGCATTATTTAATGATAAATAATTTTTATGAAGTCTTTTTATCTTATATGGATTATGTTTTTATGGAATGATGTTTATGAATCCCATTTTTATTATATGGTTTATGGTGTGATGTATGATTTATGATTTTGTGGCACACATAAGAATGGTTTCATTATGAGATGGGTGGGACCTATATCAACCTTCAATGCATTGGGTAAAGATTTATATCACATGAGATAGACATTTATGGAATGGAAAATTAATCATGTTAAGCGATACAGGACTAGAATGAGGAGTGAACCCAGTTCATTCATGGAATTTGTCCACTATGATGGTCTTGGCAATGAGTCTTGACAAATATGAAATTATTTTTTATGATTATGTGTGTATTCCACAATGATTCATGTTTTATTTAATGATTATTGGGATTACATTTCACTAATATGACTTCTCCCATGTCATGATATTATGATCTCATTTTTAGGGTAATATTTTAAAAAAATTATGTTCTTATGAATATGATATGATTTATAAATCTTTTATTTACCGTTAATAATCATTTAATCTCACCATATTGTATGATTTCTTTTCCCCAGGTCAGGAAGAAGGGTATTAAGTAGGATATTCCAAAAGGGACTCTAGATATAATGAAATATGTGAGATACAGTGTAGATGATTTATGAACCTATTGTTTATGTTTCCCAGTTTCTAATGAAACTATACCTATATGGTCCTTTCATGGTTTTGTTATATGTTGTAACAAGTATGATTCAATTCTGATGTAATAGTAATTTATGTAAATAAAGTGTCGTTATAATTGGAGAGTGAGCAAAATATCCAACAACATGTTTAATTTTCCAAATTTTTTTTAATTTGGAAATTGGGGTGTTCTTGTTATACAATTCCTATGTGGAATGATTTTATATAATATAGAAGTTCTATTTTTTTGTAATTTCCCTCCTCATAATCTATAATTGATACTCTTGTTGTATGTTGTGTTGATATTTTATTGGTAGCACACTCTTGATGCAGTGTATTAGCAAGATTTTAGAAAAAAAATTGGGATGTATTTGATAATATTTCCATATATATTAGTGTATGTTTTACACGACTTTTGGTTCATGTGATGGGTTTGATAGAGCTCTGATTTTCTAGTTTTCTTATTTCCTTGTGTTCACTACTAAGGGGATATGATGATTGTTGTATTATGGTTATGGGTGTTTCTCTGTTAGAAATATTTCAAGTTGATCAACCAAGGGATATCATTTTTAATATTTAGAAGGTAAATCCCAATATTTTAAGGAGTCCCCAGCCCATCAGTTAGAATAGTGAGCTTCATTGGCTTTCTCTATGATGCTTTGATGTTGCAGTGATTCCTGTGGTTGTGGAAGTTATGATTAGTGAGGTTTTGTGGGATTCTTTTTATATTTTGATAATTAATTTCTTCATTTGGAGTGAGATAGAATGTTTTTGTACATCTATAAATTATTATTTGGGTTAAGGTTGTGTTGTTTGAAGAATTGAGTTTCATGGTGTGTCATAATACATTGTTTATTACTATGAGTTTCATATGGCTTCATGTGGCAGAAAAAGAAGGAGTCTTCGTTATGGGATTAGAATATCATGAATGTGAGGTAGTATATGCTTCATGAATTAGTTATCTAGTCATAGGTCCAAAAGTAAATCTTGTGTGTAGTCAGAAATCCCAATGGTTTTTGGAGTAATGTTTAGTTTTTTCCTCTACTATTTCAGTAAGGAGGTTCTAGTGTTTCTATTATGATTTCCTTTTCACTGATAATTCCATCTGGTTTCAGAGAGAATTGTGGGCTTATCACTCACACTATTACTATGAATATGCATTCTGGTATGTGATTTCCCAATCAATGTCCTCATGTGGACCACCATGTGAGTTAGATGTAGTATATGTTATTATTTATATGATAGGTTTGAGTGTTGGGTATTTTCATGCACTACTTTAGTGGCCCATTCAATGGGTCCCTTCCCACCTGGCTTATGTGGTGAGTGTATTCGGTAAGTTCAAGATGTTCTGGATTAGTTCATGTCCCCTCTATTCGATCATGGGTAGTTTAAATTCTCTAGATGTGTTCTCATTGTATTTTTTCCTTCTTAGATTGATTAATTCATGGTGGATGTGTTTTGGATGTGTTTTGTGAGAATGGTCTGGCTCTGGTTCATGATTAATTTTTAGTTGATTTTTTATAGTTTGTCATTAATGGTTGGGAGAGACAATGTGGGTCTCACTGAGTTTTCTCTTCAAAAGTCATCAGGTGCTTGTTTAACATTAATAGTGTGGTTTCCATAAGAGCTTCCCCTCTATCGGTGAGTTATTTTGGGTTTGTTTCTGGATTGATCTAGTTGCAGTGTCTTCTTTTAAAGATTTTTTTCAGTATCATTCTTATATTGGTTGAGAATTGGGATTCTTGGGAGAAGTAAAAAAAATTCTTGTTTTCAGATTGGTTGTGGATGCTATAGTTTCATCCATTCTTAGTTGTAAGAATGTTTTTATGGGTTTTTATTTCTCTTCAGGCAATGGTTTTTTTATTGGTGGTTATTGATGAAGTGTCCTTGTTTTAAGAGGTTGGATAGTGTTGATGTGGAATCCTTAGGCATTAATCAATTAGCTTGAATTTTTTGTGGATTTCTAGTAGAGGAAATCATTACTGGTGGGAGATTTGTTAGACATATATTTAATTGTTTTGGTTTATGAATTGGTTCAGTGGGAAATATGGTATATATATATTAGGTTTTGGGGTTCTAGTTATATGGGTTCTGAGTTTTAGAGTGTTTCCTTAACTACATTTCCCCCATGGTTACCCTTTGGTTGGTTTGGAAATTTTATAGAAAAATAGTAGATTGTCCTTGGAAGACCATGACACACAATTGGCACACCATTACTTCCTACCATTAGGAATGTTATAGAGCCTACATCACATCTATCAGATGGTTTGATTAATTTTGAGGTTGATACCTAGGTAACTATGTGGTCATTCATCCATAGGAAGTCGTTATTTCATAGTTACCACACAGTTTGTTAAACTATGTGTCTTTCCCTGATTTTAATATTTTAGGGTTTCCAAGTATACAAAATATTTTGATGTCAATTAAAAACACTCCCTTTATCAACCACTAAGATCATTCATCCCATGTTTATCTATCCCCTCTTCCCCAATCCTCCCTCCTCTATCTAGATTGATTCCATTGAGAAATATTCAATGGTTTAGTCAGATATCTCAAGGTATCCTCCTCTCCCCATCTCCCTCTTACTTATTCTCTGATTTCTTCTTGGATTCCATTTATTCCAAGGTTATGTTGACCTAGGGAATGGTTTTACACTTATTTTATATTGGTGTTTGGTTCCTTGATGGATCCTCTTCTTAGATCTAGAGTTTTGTAACCCTCATGGAGTGATTTTGGGTGCACGTTGTTATTGCACCATGGAATCAAGGTTGGTTTTCCCATGAACATTCGTTTTTATTTTTAAAACCATTAAATTCATGATTCACCCAACTAATTTAATTTTAAATATTATATATGATACATGGTATAGTTTTTTGGAGTGAAAATTGTAATTTAAGCCTTTTTTGTCATAAAAAGAGTTGTTTCGATAAATAGCACACACAAAGTGAATGATTAAATTTGATGTTAGATATTGTGGGTGGTTTGTGATATGAAATGAAAGGGTTATACATTTAAATGAATTGGAAAAAATTATAAATTATATATTGGGTGACTTGTATGGGTTATACAAGTGATTATTGGGTTTATAATGAAATTTGTATTGGTTATTAGCCTATTTTTTCATGATTTGTTGGTGAATTGATCGTTTTTCATTTGATAAAAATGGGTTTTTAGTGTAAAATGAATGTTTTAATTATTTTTTTAAGAGGATTGAAATAGTAAATGGTGTTTTTATACATTTATTTATGTATTTATTTAATGTTTGATTAAATTTGGTTTTTGGAAATTCTAAATGACTCATTTGGAAACTATATCTAATTAATATAAATGATTATTATGATAACCTCCACTGGATTTTTCTCATGATATGTATATGTATAAAGGATGGAATTTTCCCACTTTGGAATCCTTATGATCTATTATTAAGGTTCCCTGGTTGGAACCCTTTGTGTTCTATTTATTAAAATGCATGAGATTAGTCCTTGGGGAGACTCGAGATGAGACACATTGGGAAATATTATTATATATATATATATTGTGATTGGATTCTCAAATGGAATTGGTTGTCTTGCGCCCATAATATACATGATATATGGGATCTTGAAATAAAGTGATAATTATCTGAGAATGATTGTTGCCCTGGTAGGTCACATACTAACCAGTGGCCCATAATAGGTGGATATATTTTGGATTATTACTATGTGAATGTTCCCCTCAGTCTGTCTTGAGTTAGGGTGACCGTGATTTTGGGAATTTTATTATTTTATCATGTGTATCATGCTACTAGGAATTGGGTCTCACGTATTATAATGTTCTATGTTATTCTTTACCTTCTTAGATCACATAGGTGTATTAGATCTTTGGTTCATTTAATGATGGTTGAGATACTTGTATGATTATTTCCATTTCCCTTGTTGTGTGATTCCGGTAGTTTCTTCTTGTGATTTTTACACAAAAATTGATGTGTATGTTTTAAATTGGTTTTTGAATATTGGTTTAAAAAAATAGTGTTTTATCCACTATTGTTTCAATATGAAAATGTAAGCATCACATTCCCCTTGAAACAGTTTTTGTATCACTAATGAAAAGAAGTTTGTTTTTTGAATGAATAAGGGAACTAGGTAGTAATTTTTTTTATGTAAAATGTGATGGAAATTATTATATTATATATTATAGTTCAAACATGAAATTAGTGTTTCATTTTTTTAATGGAAGTGCATTGAGAAATAAATAATCAGGCTAGGATACTATGTTTTAATACTAATGCCTATAGATTGATTATGTAATTATCTCATGTGTAGAATAATAAAGAGTTTGATCACATTGGATGATGAGTTATCATTGTGCTGGAGAGTGGTCTATGAGGTCACATGGAGTTAGTGTGGTCATATAATTCTGTTGAATTATTTGTGTAGTTTTTTACCATTAAGTTTCGTGTATGAAGGATGTTCAGTTTAATTATTTTATATACTGGACCTCTTGTGCATCTCTCTACTTTTGGTTGTTCAATTTTTTCTGGGAGAGATAATTTCTGTTGTGCACTATGTTGATGAATGACACTAGATTCCAACCCATGGGGATCATGAACACCCTTCGGGCCATGCCAGAGATCATGTCGGGTGACCGGTTCAAGGTTGACCCTAGATGGTTTGTGACACACATCCACTGCCGATGGTTTAGGTCCAACAATGAATATATGATCCGAAGGATCTTGTGGCCTATTTACAAAACAAACCACTCTATCATAATATTTTGTCTATATAATCACATTTCATGTACAACCATGGCCAACTAAAGATCATGTGTAGGTTTATTACTATAATGCTTCCTCAATTGTCTTGATCCATAAAAAACCACTTGATCCTCATACATTATAACGCCTCCTTATATTACTATAGATGCATCATAGTACATGGTATATGCCTTACCCAGAATAAGTAATCTAATAATATGTGTTATGGTCAACCTTCTCGTCAACTCCTGAAAATATTTATCATATGAATTTGACCAAAAGATCATCACCCAACCTCGATCAGCCCCTAGATCGGTGCTGCTAGAAGGGATATGTCATGGATAAAGAAGAACTGATAAAATCCTAAACCTATAATGACTTTAATGATGAATAAATTTTGTGTGGATCCCAATATAAAATGACTGATACCTTCCATGGTTCTACTAACACCCCTTCATCTTACATTAAATGTCAAAAGAAGTCCACATTATGAAGTTATAAAATTCATTTAGTACTCTTGGCATAAAGTAAACAATATCTTAATGTAACAAATATTATGTCAATATCATAGGCATGCACATATATGATGTAGGATTACAATAAGTTGTAATAAAAATCTAGCATGAACTGATTCAAAAAATGAGGAATGTTCTGATTCATCCTGTCCATGAATACTGATGGTGCAATTGTTAAAAAAAATTAATCACTAAAATCCCTTCAAATCTATACCTACTCCTAAAGTAAGAACGAGGTATGTCTGATGGTATCACCCTGAAATAGTGGTATCATAACATACAAATGATCTTGATGAATATATTAGGTTCCTTTCTTATGATTAAATATTTCATGGATGCGATGAAGGGGATACTAGTTCTTGGCCATCATGTAGTTCAATATCTAATAATCTACCCATAATTACAAATTCCCTTCATCCTTCTTGGGGAATTAATTAGAGAACCCCCTAGAGATGTACTATGTCATATTAAACACTTATATTCCAAATCATACAACTGGATGTTGGACTCCTAAGGCTCTATTAGTTTCATTATATAAGGTGGGTTAGAAAATGTCTATGTTTCTGGAACTTACTCAATAAAAAACATGATATATCACATGGGCATAAATCTATAAAAATCGTTAGGATAGACATAATGGAATCATTCTACCACTGGTTGAAATATATCCTAAAAAATATCACCATCATTTAGAAAAATACAATATATCTAATCCATGAGACAATATAATATTCAATTAAATGGTTCTACATGACCAGACTAAAGATCCCACTAACGCTGGTGAAAATAGATTCGTCATTCTAGAAATATAATGTAAACAATCATCTAGAAACATTAGATATGAGCTTCTTGTAAAATTAACCAATAAATATTTCAAAAAAATCAATCCCATCATTTCCATGAAAATGGTTCCTAGAATAAATGATTTCCACTAATTTCTAGATTACACACATTGAAACATTTTAAATAATCATTCCACAATCTAAATAGTGTGTTGATAGATATGATACCATCCATTTTTTCTAAATAAAATCCCAAAATGATTTAAAAAAGAGAATATAAATAGTAATGTGATGCTCCTATATGGAACATAATTATATCAAGGCTAGAATATAAAATAATCACACCCCTTATGATAGCATCATATAAATCCTCACTAGTCATAGTAGTCTTCACAGTGTGTAGCTTACTAGCCCTTATAAATTAGGTTGTTCTTTGATTCCCCTATGAAATTCCATTTTCTTCATACATTCACACCTGGAATAGGCAACAATGTCCACTACCTCTGCCTAATCATAAATTTTGAATCCATCTACCTATATACTGAGGGGTAAATGAGTTCATTCCAGACACGGGTACATGTCACAATACACTTCCACCACATATCTATATTATTCACCAACAAAACCTCAGAAAATTACCCATCCTACTTCAAACACGATAATTTATAGTCGGATATATATGTAAATGAAAATTTTGGCCCAATTTCAAGCATTGATAACACATCAATGGAAAAAACTCTTAATATGGAATCCCACATACCTTTATTATTTTCATTTTATTTCCTTGATGATAAATTTCATTATGGTGCCTCTTGCAAGTAAAAGAAGAGATCCAAGTAACCTATAATGAAACAACTTAACCACTTCTCAAGGGTTCTCTCAGATCACCCTCTAGGATGAATTCATGATGCATCACATTAAAAAAGCTACTCAATACAATGATGTTAAACTTTGACCAAATCATAATGCAAATCCCATACTAAAAATCTATCACCTTAGTAATATCATTAGAATCTAAATATGGCACAAATCACTACTGGTTGATGAAGCATCATTCATAGTGCATAAATGAAATTCCTTCCTATAACAGATTCCTAAACATAGGATCCATATCACCCCTTAAAATAATCTAGTGGAAGAGGATCCAGAAAATAACATCAACTTCCTTATAAAAAACATCTCATATTTTTAATAATGGTCTAGAATATCCCACAATTACAATACTGGTATACACGGAATTTATGTTGAAAGCTTCAATATCATATAATCCGATGTCTCGAGGTTCTTGTAGAACTTTTTCACTGACTTAACCCAAAATATGGCTACCTAGGGGCCTCCCTCCCCAAAATATTGATAGAATAAAATTTTAAAACATCATCATCAGCTTAGATATAGATGAAAAAAATGAGAAAAATCATTATTTACATGGATTTCATGTCTTCAAAGAAGATATCATGAATCTAAACATCAATATGATCCTAAATATCCATAGGAATATATGGTTTAGTTGTCTTAGAAGCATACTGATTTCCACTCTCTTAATGCTCTACATGAAGATGAGGAGACCTAATATTATATATATGAAAAGAATAGTCTTTAGTATATAGGAAATGATGTTGTATCTCAACATGTGTCAAAAATAGGGAACCAATGGCTGAATGTCTATCTAAACAAGGATTAAGAATTATTCCTCCTGAAATAATAGTCATTTCATATCATTTATCCAATATAATATGTATCTCATTTTATTGTTCATATCAAATTATATAACACTTGTTATAACTTTTCCCCTATCATGAACAATGAATATCAAGATATATCCCATTGTACCTATCATGAAGCATGCAAACTCAGCGAATAGAAAAATAGGCCACAACTGTCAATATCAATAAAAAAATTATATCACACAACATTTGAATTAACCTTGGTTAAATATCATCAATCGTAATAAGAATACATCATGAACAAAAATCCCATCCATGGGAACATGTATTAT
Organism: Viscum album; assembly: GCA_963277665.1. Lineage (NCBI taxonomy): Eukaryota > Viridiplantae > Streptophyta > Magnoliopsida > Santalales > Viscaceae > Viscum > Viscum album. Next base: position 696,275,198 of record OY728161.1, read on the forward strand.
CCCCCATTCATGGGTTCTCCACTCACATCTAGAATCTCATTAACAAGACTCAAGACATACTAGTCTCCTTTATATCATTATTATGTACTAAACCAATAGAAATAAAAATCATACATATATGATACATCATTGTAACATACCCTTTTCCAACACACTCTCACATGGCCAAATTGGATTAGTTAGAATACCTCAAGAACACATGCTCATATGATAGTGTCCACTAACTAGAAGAGGGGGTGTGATCAATATAGTGGGGAGACTATACCCCATGGTATAAAGTTATAACACAATAAAATCTCAATTATAATAAATATCAGAGTAATAAAAATAGAGCAAAATTTACAACAATAAATTATGAAGCAAAAGGATAAAAAAAATGAACCAAATGAAAATTAACAATGTAAATATAAGATAAAATGTATCTAGATGTCAAAATGGACATAAAATAAATAATGGAACTATCTGAAAAAAAGTAACTCAAGTGACCTAGGTCCTGAACCGCATGACAGTCTTCTCTCCAATCTCTAGTCCATCAAACATGAAATACTCAAAAAAGTGTCCTCTTCCCTTATCCAAACCAGCATCTATGTATTATAATGTTAAAAAATATAGAGGCCCAATTGGGGTTTGATTAAAAATCTGTATGTCAACAACATTATTTAAAAAACCATCATGAAAATACGTGCATGAAATAAGGGGATAAACATTGTATTAATTTTGTAATTAATACAACATAATAGTCAACCTGATTTGGCACCAAGAAACAATGACATTGATATTGTATAAATACAATTCAATCAATAACATAAATCCCCTAGAATAATCTAATAACATGTTATATCACCATGTATAATAATTTCAACATTCCTTCAAATCACTCTATATAAGCCATTCATCATCTATGCCAAACCCTCTATATAAAAATTACAAAAAGAAACTAGGCATATACCGTTAAATAGAATTATATAATTTATTACAACCCAAATCATAATAGAAAGGATATCACAATGTCATATCATAACTCCCAATGGTTAATTCTACAAATAAAAATTGTTTGTTCAATTACATATTTCATTTATGAAGATGTATTTATCCATTAAAATTATTGTTTACACAAAATTATATTACATCAAACAAATGTATTTCAATATCAACAAATTCATTAACTAAGTTATAATATTTCAATCAATCACTTGATATCTCATATGATGATAAACTCACTTTACACCATTATGCAATTCATTTTTCCCAGGTTCTCTCACCCAAAGTGTTTCCATAAGACAAGTCACTACTCTATGGAATCTAAAGGGATCCAAGGAATAATATCACACATGATTTCACATAATTCATCATAAAATTAACTAATGTAATTTTTTTTATGTAAATCCACAATATTTCAAAACAAATTAAAATTAAATAGACCGTATTTTTATGTTTGACCACCAACCATAATTTAGTGATCAAGACCACACCTCTAACCGATAATGCCACTAAAGTACGCAGGTGAAGAAGTTCTCAATAAAAGACATTATCAAATGAGATCATCATCAAATCCCAAAAAAATGTAGTAAAAACATTCCAACTATATAAATGAGTGTACTGGATTATATTGAAAAACATAATTAGAACAATTCTCTATAAATTGATCATATGATTGGGATATAAAAAATGTTGGATGGCCCTCCAAAATCATCTTGAAATCTCCTAGGGATTTAAAGTCTCAGGATACATGAAGTAAAAGAAATAAAAGATAAATATTTAATGGCATATAACCATTAATCAAAATATATAAATTATGTGTATGTTTATTGCACGATGTGTAATTATCAATGTATGAGTTACGCCGAAATTCAAATCGCCTTGTGTGAAATTATCCCGACAAAGAATTTACATGGCGTATAATTTAGATTCAAGTAGTGTAATATGTTCACATTATAAAATAGATTAAAAAAATTATCCTTTTTATAGTATATTCTATGAGATGGTTACAAGTCATTTAGCATGTATAGAAGACACTTAAATGCCTTATAGAGAGCTTTAATCCTTACATTTGTAAACACACCTGAAGCATGTCCATATCCTTCCAAACTCACTACAAACCCTCATAATCCCATTTAACTCATTAATACATTGAACAAATTAATTAAAAACATAAATCCAAAAATATTATTCTATTTTCCCAAAAAAAATCTCTATATTTGAACGAGACAAATTCAACAAGGTTTAAAGCCGATGTAAAACGCAAACAAAGAGGTTTAACATAAAACTCAGTGAGAGAAATACTTGTAAAAAATATGCGATCTAATTAAATGTTTCAAAAATATTATAATAATGCATTTTTGGGGTAATATTGGTTCATGATTCCCTCATTCAATACTTTCCACACTTGTTATAAACATAATTTGTATTTTTAAATATGGTTTTTTATATTTTTTCAATCTTATTTTTACCTTAATAATTTTTTAACAAAATAATATTTGTTTTATTTAATAATATAATTTAAACCCTTGTACCAAATTTTGATTTTATGAACCTAAATTTAATCTATATTAAATATAATTCGATTTATCAATATTATAATGTCATATTTTAAATTAAAATAATATATATATATATATTTAATTTGTAGAAAATGTATAATAATTTTGTAATCTTTAAAATTATTTATTATTGATTAAAATTAAAAAAACATTTAATATAGTAATCTATTGTTCTAAACATAAAATTAGAGAAATATATGGACTTATATAATATTCATTGATAAAATTATATTTACATTGTATTTTTAAAATGATTACTTTAAAAATAACATTTTAGCACTATCGATATAATTAATAATAATCTTACTATTATTTCCTTTATGCATAAAATAATGAAATTGGGATTTTGAGATTATATTTTCATAATTATATAAAAATTGAAATATTTTATATAAATAATTTTTAAAAGTTATAATTTCTAATTTTTATTATAAGAATTTAAAAATAGTTTCTAGTGTGAAATAATACTTGAGAAGAAAAAATATTAAACCTATTATTTATAATTTAAATATTTAGTTTATAAATTGATAAAAAATTATATTTTTCATGTAAGACGACTTTCTTATACTATTAGGTCATTATTCTATTATAAATGTGATTTTTATTTTCAAAAAATTTGAATTTTTTTCTATCCACTTCGAAATCATTTATTTTAGTAAAACCCAATAAAATCACCTGAAGGTAATTTTGATAAAATAAATAAAAAAGGGAATTTAATTTTCTCAAATTTAAATTATAATTATATTATAAATACAAATTATTAAAAATGTATTTATTAATATTTATTATTGATATATTAACGACTATAATAATTCTCTAAGAATTTCCTATTTATGGATAACTATGTTATTTCATGTAAGGTATAATTCTCAACATAATACACATTAATGTTATATAATCATTAATTTAACATTTCATTACATTATCCCCCCCCCAATAATAAATTTCAATGTTGAAATTTTATCTAATAAACAATGTTTAAAAAAATATGGAATTTTTTTTCATGGTGCATTAAAGATCCCATAATTCCACTTCAGATAAATGGTTTCTCCAAAATAATGTTACATAGTGATTTATATTATAAAAAATAACTATTTCTCTCTAGTTTAAGATCTATTTCAATTCCACCTCATAAAAGAGATAAATAACTAATTATGCAAACTCTAAATTCATTAAATTTTAGTGGATATTTTATGAACATCCTTAATATGGGTACATGGAAGACATCAAGTAGTTTGGGCTAGTTTGGTGGTTGTTCTAATAAATATTCCCAAACTATAATTTCATTAATAATCTCACTAGGGAATATATATCACATACGTTACATCCCCTTCTTCAGACATCTCATGGATATATTCTTCAAATACTTTTTTAGGTATAATTATTCATAAACTATACACTCAACAATTCATATATTGTTACTAGGGTAACACATATATCGATTCAACATTTATTATATATATATTGATGATTTTATTTGGAAAAAATATACTATTTCATTAACATTATATGGTACTAGAATCAATTTTTCACCTACATTATCCCATAAATTGGTTTTCTACTTCTCTTCTTATAGAGTGATTCTTAGGGGTCCATTTTTATTCTTGAGATGAAGCTGTTGTTATATGAAAACTATTCCAAAGTGAGATGTCAATACATACATCCCTTAATGTGAATAGATAAATCTATAAAAAAATTTCATGTGTTTAGATAATCTATTTATTTTTTCCATCAGTTTGGGGATTATGATTCATACTAAAGTCTGAATCTATACAGAAGAATATTTCATAACATTAAATATAACCTCAAATATAGATCTGATACAATAAATTATGGTGGTATAAGAAGCTTTACCACTTCTCCCATATGTATAACTGTTATGAAATAATGTGATATGACCTATAGAATATAAATGATGTGAGTATTATTTATACGGAATCCCACTAAAATGCATATATAATTTCAATATTTTTACGTCTTTATAATTCCCTTAATAGATTCCATAGTGATGTGTTCCTATTTCCACTTATGTTTGGGAAATGATTAAATTATCCATTTATAATGTCTTCTCATGTAATTCACTTTCTAAAACACTTGGAAAATTGATGTATATTCAACAATATTCATCTACATACTATACAACAATAGTTTCTTCAAATATCGTTATAAAGTTTTCGTTTCTAGGGTGAATGGATAATGTCAAGCTATGAGAATCATTCCCTATATACTTTTTTATAATGTAATCTAATGGGATGTGGATTCATTCTAAAAATATCAAAACCCCTTTATCAATTCCCTTAAAAAATAATTTTACCTAACTCATGGAATCCAACCTATTTTTTATATTTATACCATAAATTTGAGTTCTCTTTATAATATTTTACAATGCTAGATGAGCTTTCATTTTAGATATATAAGATGTTGTTACTCTCATTACGATACAAGTGTCCATTATTTAAATGACCAATAATATCATACAATTCTCAATATCATCATTGATAAGGTTTTCAAGTCATGTATAATTAGGAAATCATCCACACTATTACTCATCCATGGATGGAAGTACATTGATAAATTATAATGCTTGAATGTCTCTAAAAAACAAATTGTTTCATGTTGATCACATTTTATGTAAATATATATTTTAGTACCTTATGGTCTATATGTATAAAACAATCCATTAATATAAATAATATGTCTAAATTTATCATATGATGATTACTATGTCCTACTCGAAATCATTCATCAAATTGTTATGTTCATTCCCATTTAACTATATCATGAAATATTCCAACACATGATCATTCAATATGAGTACATAACCAAAACCATTTTTTAAATATTTCTATAAATAACAAAAAATTCACCACTTTTGGATTTGGTGAGTACATGTTTTCTAATTATCCACTTTTTTGGATCCATGAATGTCTCTTCACACTAATCTATCCAAATATTGTTGACTCCTTTAGATGAATGATTGAATAGTGTGTTTAACAATCTATTGAAGAATCTCAAAAATCTATGATTGTTCACAACTAATCTGAGGAAAATAAGGATATTATTCATATATGATGGTATATTAAAATATTCAATCACCTTAATCATAAAATAGTATATTGATATGAATTTACATGTGATAACCTTTCCCATGAATTATACTTTTTTCAACAATTCAATCACATTAAATTCACTTTTCATATAACTTATCCATACTCAATGTGTTCAACATATTATTTAAATACTCTCCAAGTTCCTCTGTCTTCTAGAGTATACAAGAATATTATCTATAAACATTATCATAAATTTATCAATGTAACATCTAATGACTCTATTCATTTTTCCTATAAAAATCGTTAGATCTTTCATGAGTCCAAAAAGAATGATAATGAACTCATTGTGATCATAAATTTTATGAATGATTATCTGTGTAAGTGCCACCTTATTCACATTGAACGGATGATATCCTGATATAATGTCCAATTTAGAGATATATTGGGCTCTGTATAACAGATTGAACAAATCAGAAGTCTATTAATGTGGATAATTAATCTTTATTTTGACCTTTATGGGTTCAAGATAATTTAAATAGTGATGCACATACCCATCCTTTGTTTTAAATATGTGGACTTATTTACCCCTAGGGGAACCACCACGTCATCTAAAACCCATGTCCATAGGTTCAGTTAATTTCTTCTATACATCATTGAGTGCAATTAGGGGATGTTTTATATAGAGTCTTGTGTATCAACATAGACATAGTTTATAATGTAAATTATGAACTAATCCTAGTAGTCTATATGATTAAAATTAAAAAAATTATGGAATTAATTAGTATAATCCCTTATAACGTGAATTCCCTAGAGAACAGTTTTCTCAATTAATTCAATTAGTTGAGCTTGTTATGATTGGTTATAATGAAAAAATATTTGTAATTATAAATAAAAATTCATATGAGGTCATCCATCACCTTACACATGAAAATAATATGTTGGAAATTTTAGATTTAGATGGTGATTTCATTATCTTAATTGTTGAGGTGGGATATATGGAGATAAATTTGATTTGTTATCATAATAACATAAAATTCCAATAAAGTGATTATAAAATGGTAATAAATTATTCCCATAAATATTAATAGGTTAGTAGTTATATACAGGAGATGAAAAAAATTTATTCCATTAAAAATTATAATGATAACATAACCTTCATCTTTTTCAGTAGTGTTTGAATAGTTCTACAAAAATTGAGTTATATAAAAGATTGTGTTGAATGAGAATAAATAATAATTATTTTTAATTTATGATAAAATTACTGGCTTACCAATCAACACATAGTTTCATTTAATTACATCAAATTTTGTAATTAGATAATACCAAACTTGATCTCTTAACCATTGTGGTTTTATTATTTGATATATTTGGAAACCCTTGGCATTTTTGTTGGATTGAAATGTTTCAACATTCCTTATTGTTGAAAAATTGGAAAACAGTATGATAAGTAATTAGAATATTTCATATTAAATAAAATTAGTTGGATTATTGAAATCACATATTATTGTATAGGAATTATTTCACTACATTAAACACATGAAATGAGTCATTGTCCCTTTGAGACCGTTTCTAGCATGCTTCTTACCATACATTGACCTATGGGATGTTGGATATTCTTACCTAAATGAGCATTATCAGGTGATCCACTATATTTAAACATCATTCTATGCTTTTAAAATATAGTCACAATATACTTTTAATAATTTCATATTACTATATCTATATTTAGGGATCATCAAATAACATCTTCATTATTGTAGAAAAGGATTTTTCAATATCTTTGTATACTCGACTATACCCTACTAAAGAAGCAGTTAATTTTATATTTTTTGTTAATGATAAAAATAGTAGCAGATTTTAAAATCCATGTGTAGTTCACCAGATAAAATATTATGGATTTTTATTCATCTTCCATGATTATGAGTAACTCCATATCCATTTTAATGGGGAGTGTGAAAGGGAATTAATACTTGGTAAACGACCTCATAAATTCACCCCTCCAAAATCTTATATATTCTAGTGGTTTTGTATTATAGATCAATGTTCACCCCATATCAACTTCTCCATCAAGGTTTTGAACATACAATTTAACATTCTATTTCTTAGAGTGTTATTAGAAGGATAATATCCTATTGATTAAGTTAATCTATTTTTTTTGGGATTTGGGATCAGAGGATCCACAAAATTTTTTATGTCTCTAACACATAAAATATTTAACAACAAAATTATATCTTAAAGAAAATTCCTAATGATTAAATTTATTATTGTTAACATGTGGCAATTGTTTAAACACCTTAGGATTAAATATTATGTTATCTCTTTAATGTAATTCAATAGCATGCACCACACACAACACCAAGTTCCAGCGAACCACGACATACCAAAATACCCATTTAAAAGGTTGTTATGAATAGTATTAACTTCATATTGAATTTTATATACCCCATGTAATTTTAATATCCATATTATTAGTTTTATAGTCATAATATAAGAAAAAAATTAATTTATCAAATAAAATAAGTATTTTTCAAACAATACCATTTTATGACCTTTTATTGGAGAACCCTTTTTTAAATCCAATATTTGAAATTTTTTTAAATAAAATTTTACAAAATTAAATTCATATTTATAAGTAGGAAATAAAAATTTATTTTGGATTATTTTTTGTTGTATTTCTGATAACTTTAATATTTTGATGAATAGTGAAAATTGTAAATTTTAATTAAAAACAAATTTTTTTAGATAAATAATTTATTTTGTTAAATAATAAATTCAAACGGTTTTGATTATTGATAATATTATATTTTTATCATTTAATTCAATTTTTTTCACTGTATATAATTTTAAATTTAAATTGGACATAAACACATATCAATCTTTTGATAGTTTTTACTTCCCAAAAACCTGATTTATGGTTTTGATAACGAGCAATAATTTTTAATTAATTAATCAAACTTATATGATTTAAATTATATAAAATATAAATATTTTTTTGAATTTTTATTATAAAAATTATCATATGGTGAATTTTTGATATTTTTCTGAAAACATTCAATTGTGATGAATAATGAAAACCACTACGTTATTGTTTAAAACCGGATTTTTTTAAATAATTAATAATTTTATTTCACATTATTTTAATGTATATATAGATACATAATACAAATATTACCCCAATATAATTAATTTTAGTCATTTTATTACTATATTATATTTATAAAATTTAAGCGAACTATTTAAAGTCTCTTACCCACCTTCTAGTCATATTTACCCACCTTCTAGAAAAAATTGAAAATATGCATAAAACATAATTTTACATCATTTTGAAATTTAATTTAAAAATTCCGATAGACATGGGTGAAAAAATTATCTAAAATGTGGTTTAATAGGATGAAAATATGTGTTGCTGAATAAAAACTTTTGAATTTTATTTACCATAATAAAAAGTAAATAAAGTAATTAAAATTACAAATATTATTAATATTACCCCATCGCATGTCATAATTCTATTGTATTAGTTTATTTAGACCATAATCATCATTATGAATAAAATAATATACTTTTAATCAATTTTGGTTTGATATGGGCATTTATTATATTTTATTTATTGAAGAGTTAAAAGTGTTAAATTTAAAGGTTAATAAATAAACCATTATAAATATAGAGTAAACATAAGATAAATTCCATTGTCAGTAATAATTAGAAAGATAAAAATAGTTCCAACTTCATTAAATTTTATTTCTTATTTTTAGAGATAGAATAATTAAATTTATTTATTACACAATGATGATGTAGTAATTACCTTATTAATGAAAAATTAAAATAATTGATAATATAAATTAAAAAATAAATGTAAATTGAGACTTTTGACACAATAAAGGAATTTTATTGTTCAATATGACATTTTAGGCTTTGTTAAAATAATTTTTTAATAAGTTATTGATTTTTGATGACTTTTAAAAAAACAATACTACATAGTATAAAAATTGACATAAATCAGTTTTTGAAACTAATAAAATTTTATTAAATGATATAAAATTCTTAAAAATATAAGATTTGTAAAATACAATATATAATGAAATATATTTTATTTATGAACAACTTTTGGCTCTTTTGGAATTTAATAGTATGTATATTTACCATGGAATATAAAAGTACTAAAAGACGTGGTAAAATTTATACTATTTAACTAAGAGTTAAATCGAAAGGAGTTGGTTAATATGATTACTTATACTTGTCTAAAACTTATTATTTGAATGTTATTAGACCTATATCCACCTTATAATCGAAATAAATACAATTTTACCAATTATAACCTGAAAATTATTTTATAATAAAATAATATTTTAAACATTTCATAATATGCTTGTCACCTCTCTTATAAAAGGGTACTTCCGATTCTCTAGAATTCAAATCACCAAATCCATTTGGATCAAACAAATATGTTCAAATATCATTCCAAATACCATCACTTCAACCTAGAGGACATAATTCTATCAGAAAGCTATCCTATGGATCCCTTTTCATCCAATCAGAATGAATCCCCCAAAGAAGAGGTAATTATTTCATCACCTCTTTCAATGTTATTTTCTTCATCCACTAACTATTTATTTGATGTTTCCATTACAAAATAATAAATCCATTAAAATATAAATTTTATGATGTTATTATAAATATTGTACAACCATATTCAATATTCTATCCATCCTATGAATGGAAAAGTCACCATACGTGCGTGCGTACGGCTTACCATCTCCATATCAATATGTAGATATTTATTCAACACTCCATTATTTGGATGGGTATAATAATGAGTATAATTGATGTAAATAATAAATATCACATGGAAATAATTTTTTTTAAAAATAATATAACATCTAGTTAATCTTGAATTCAATATCAATAGTATGATATTATTGCTTGTGCATTCATACGGCTTACCATCTGCACGACACGATGAGAATCATTTCCACATTCACCATTCAACAATGATTATAAAAATATATATTATTTATAAGTATGTAATATATGATATAATAATTATAATTGAAATGTATTGATATATATATATGTATATAAATATATCTTTTCCCCTACTTCCTTTCAATTGATAATAAAACGCAAACAACATTTATGCATACGTGCGGTATACCGTCTCCATTAACAGTGTTTTCCAATTCAAATATTGATCGATTTTAAATATTTATATTATATATATATTATATAAATCATCTTTTACATTCTGTAAGTATTTAAATTATGATCTAAGTGAAACGATCAAAAATTAAAACTTAAAGCACGTACGATAATAAAAGTTATTAGTACCCGAAATGTTAATTTAACATAGAAATTATTTGTAAATTGTTAGTGTAAAGTCAAAAAATGAATCATGTATGATATCGTAAATATTAATCTGGTTCTTGTATAATTTAATAACATAATATGTTCGTTATACTAGAGGTTAAAAATACCATCTACTAAAGGAATGTACATTGTAGGGGTTAATTCCTCAATCTCATTATTATATGAGATTGTTTATATGTATGTTTTTAGTGTGACATATTTGTCATCTCTTTCCATGTGTCATGATTTTTTTTCAAAAGGAATATTTTAAGGTTTCATGGTAGGGTCTCTTTAACTATATCATCATTGAAAATGTTTTAATTATTTTTTTTCTAAATCTAATTAATTAATTTCCATCTTTTCTAAATTATTTTATCTATTTGTTTTTATGGACATGATTGTTTTAAAATATTAACTTTTTTCAAAAGTTTCAAAGTTGTATGAGATAGTTTGATTAAAAAGTCACTTTTAAATGACTTCCTTTATAAATGTGTAATGTTGAATGATTTCACAAAAGATGGATGTTTCTATCAAAGAGTTTTAATGATCATTTTAAACAATTTTAACATCAATTACAAGATATTATTATTTATTAAGGTTGATTTATTATAATAAAGTCTTCCATACAGAATTGAAAATTTTATGATATTTTTGACAGTGGATGTGCTATTTTTTGTACCCTTCATGGTTTATGTTTAAATTGTTGACATTTCCTATGATAGATTTAATTTGAATGTTTATGATATGTTTCAACCTTTTCATATGAGGAATGAATTGGACCTAACATGTGACTGGTGGAGTTCGTTATTGCTCGTTGACACATCTATAGATCTCATGAAACAAATTAGTTTATTCACACAAGGTCATGAAAAAATTTATATTTGTAGTCTTGGAACTAGGCCTGACTATATTGTTATGATTTCCAGCATTATGCATTCCCTAGATATAAAATCTGTTATTACATGGGATTATTTGACTAGTAGAATATCCATTTTCATGTTTATATATTAATGTTTGATTTATGTTTTCCATATTATTTTAATGTTTGTGTTTGAAAATTATGTTATTTTTATTACAAATCATCCCAAAAAAGTTTATTTCTTCCGAAAAATTATAAACCCAAATGAGCATCTAAGCTCACCCCTTACTTATGTTTAATTTTTCCATGATTCTGAGATGTTTATTATAATTGATATAAAGGGTTAAGCATGAGTAATAATGGTGTTCTCATTAGAATATTTATGTATTGTTTTATGTTTGTATTTGTAATGTAACATTCATGTATGTAATCTATTTTCAAGGACTACTAAATAGATCGGTCCTTCTAGACATGATTCCTTGCAATCATTCCAATGTATTAAAATAATTCACTTTCTCTGGGCATCTGGTGTCAAGGCGTAATAGTTGGAATCCTTGTAATTTTATCAAAATCCATAGAAATAAGTTTAGATAAAATCTGATTAGTAAAAGTTTCCATAAGATAAAAATTGAATATTAGTAGAGAAGAACATTAAAAAATTATGGTAGTGTTGAAGTTATGTGGGGATTTCGAGAAATATATCTCTATCTGGATACTAATAGTGGATGTGGTTCTAGAACAGATGTACCTAGGAGTGAAAACTCTAACAAGGAGTTTCGGGATTGACCAGGGTTATCATGGTACACGAAAACGGGCCTTACTACACACCTGGTTTCACACTCTCAAGGGATATGCTAAGAATATTTCACATTTTCTTTACAAAACAATTATGAAGTATTATGAGTAAATATGTCGGCAAAGAAACCAATGATATTATTATGATACAAGATTGGTGTAAATATTTAATAAGAGCTGAAAATTTTTATAGTCTTTAATATTAACTAGAATATGGTTTAATGTCATTTATACCCGTATTTGATATTCTCTAATTTTTTTGAAGGAAATATTTCAATCGTTTTCCTTACAAGGTACTTTATATCCTTATAGAAAAATTATTGTATGAATGTTTTATTAACTAATATGGAGGTTGCAGCTACTTTCTACAATTATAACACCATTGAATCTTTCCTTACAACCATTTAAGAATATAAAAAAATGTTTTATTTTATAATTAGCTGACTTTTAAATGAGTTCAAGACATAAATAGTCATTTCAAACAAATAGTTTTGATTTCATCTAGGTCAACATCCTATCATCATTTTACATTTAATTGAAGTTGATTTATGATGATGCAATAATCCATATTCTATTAATGTTTTTATGATATGTTAAACTATAGATGTGTTATTTTTATACCATTCATTGTTTATTGGTATTGTAATAACAATTCATGTTCTAGTTTTAATATGAATGTTTATTTCATGTTTCAACCTTTTCATATGAGGAATGTATTGAACATAATAAGTGATGGGTGGAGTCCAATATACCTCTTCGATGCATCGGTAGGTATCATAAGAAAAACTAGTGTCTTAGCATATGTCCTTTACAATATATTTTTTATAGTCATGGCATGAGTCCTTAACTATGCAGTTATGCTGTCTGACATTATTCTTTTAATCATTATGAAATTGGCTATGGATATTGCATGTGATTATTTGACTAATAGAAAACCAATGTGAATATGAAATTGAATTAGTTGATTTTTCTTTGCCATATTATTCTAATGATTATGTTTAAAAGTCTTCTTTTTTAATCTTATACATTGCATTAAATGTTTAAGATTATTTATGAATGTTTCTACTATATTGTTATCCTTATTGATCATCTTAGATCACCCATTTCATAGGTTTTATTTTTCACAGAATGTGAAGAATTATATTATTACTAAAATGTAAGTATAGGATAAGGGATATGTGTAATGACCCAAAAATTTAGAGAAAGTTATTATGTTAAATATTTCGAATTTTACGAGTCTGTAGTTTCTAACAGCGCCTGATTCTGAGGCCTGGTGTACCCGGAATCAATTTTTGATGTTTTGTTCTGGTATATTCAGTAAACATACGTGCGATATTTTCTATCTTTTGAACCGGGGCTTGGAATTGAAATCAGAGGGCACCGATGAACTTGTTGAACTGGTATTCTCTTAAGGGGACCTTTGCCGCATTTGGGTTTTATGTAGGTTGAACGTTATATTTGGGGATTTATCTTAAATTAAATAAAATTGCGGTGATACACAATTTTATTTTAAGAGGTTGTTATTTCCTCCAAGAAGAAGTTAGGGGTTGGGCCCACACCCCACATAACCTACCATGTAAATTTTTATTGTGGTGGGGCCCACACTAACCCAAAACATTCCTCCTCCCTTCAACTCCCCAATAATACCCCTTTTTAATTTTGTCAACTCCTGTCTTTAAATGTGAATTCTCCACCTCCCTCCATTGATAGTGAAAACCCCATCAATTGAATTAATTAATATTATAATTAAAGATTTTGTGTGTCAACGATTCATTTTTGAATTATTTTGAAATGGTTTTCAAGTTTATTATATAGGGAGCCTTTTATTTCATTTTTGAGGGGCAAATATACTATTGGGGAGGCTCTGGAGAATTAAAATAACGTTGATCCTTTTTCGAAGAAGAACACCGTACTTCAATGAACAACATCCCCAACGAAGAACTTCTTCAAATGAAGCTTCTTCCTCGGATGCACCCTAATGTCAAGGAATCTATGTTGTCTTCGGATTCTCTTCCCCATGTCACAATAACGATTATTTCTAAAATGTTGACGGGATGGAACCATTCTCCATGACGCTGTCTTTCGCAACGCCCGACTACAATGACGCTCGTCTTCCACGACTTGTTGACGTACGACATCAATTACGAGGTAGGGGGTTTGTGTCAATTTTAATTGAATAAAATTGCTATTCATTCTTCGTTTAAAAACACGTTTTATCTTTGGCCATATGATACCGCCTAACACAGAGAGCACGGGCCGAAAAAACATGACCCGACGACCCTCCGTTGATCCATGTTTTATTTTAATTGAGGTGGCGATGGAAGAGGGGGAAGCAACCAGAGGAAGTGGTGGCCATGTGCCGGGCGTGTGGAGAGGAACCACGACCCGCAGTAGTGGGTCGCTCGGCTAAAGAAGAACCGTCCGGCCGAAGTTGGCCATGCTGAAGGACCGTGGCGCCTCTAAGACGCCGTGTTGCGGTGAATTGCGGCCCGCACATCGCGGGATGCTTCGATGTCGAACAGGCCGGCTTGTCAGAAGGCCAAGTTAAACCAGCCATGACACCCGCAGGTACCGCGCAGGAGGACAGCAGTCCGCCCGTGCGGGCCCGTCCCTCCAAGAAGTCCGGCCAGCTTCGGCCGGCCGTACAAGAGTTCTGGCACCGCTAGTTCGAGAAACTGGGGGGGGGGGGGCGCCCCCCCCCCCCCTCATCGCTTGGCTGGCCAGGCCACGCCTCACCAGGCCGGGCCGACCCCTCATCTGGATCGGACCCACTGAGCAAGGATGGTACGACTAGCCAGCCCACCTGGCTTGACGGCCCGGGCCCGTTTCTCTTAAATGCAAATAACTTCACGACCGTACATTCGATCGACACACCTCCTTTGGAAATGGGACCTTTGGGGAGAGGTTGTACTTTTTCGATACTCTATGTCAGTTTGGGCCACTTTTGAAAACAACTAGGTTTGGAATGAGCATAATTCAACTGGGCCCTTGGAACAGAAAAACCAATAACTCTCATAACGGGTGTCTGATTGACGTGTCGTCTGTCGAGTTGGGTTTCTTTTGACGAGACAGAACTTCAGGATACATCAGCTCTGGACTTCGTGATTTTTTATGTATCGACCCCCTTTTCTCGAGGAGAGGACCCTCCCGGAATTGAGCGTGCTATGTGTGGGAATCCTAGAGCTGACTGGGACTGCGACAACAACTGCACTGGAATCCTCTGTGGGTTCGACATCGATGACTTCTGTACTAGGATCCTTCATGGGTTCGATAGCATTGACTACAGTTCTTATATCCTATGTCGGTCCGGCAGTTTGACCTATGTTCTTGAATCCTGTGTGGGTCCGACAGAGTACCTGGTCTTGTATGCTGTTTGGGACCGACAGCTTAGCTAGTCTTGTATCTTGTGTGGGTCCAATGACTTAGATGAATCAGTGACTACATATGATCATCTCTATTACTCTCGAGATAAATGGTCTTGTATCTTATGTGGGTCCGAAAACTTAGTTGTTCTTGTATCCTATGTGGGTCTGACAGCTTAGATGATCTTGTGGCTACATCTGATCAACTATGTCTCTCTAATATTGTGGCATTCCTGTATGAGTTGATACATTTCTTTAAACCATTATCATTATTGTGATTGACTTTAATTCCATTATGTAATTGGTTTTTTCTTGAGCTCGTGAGTTGGAGTCGGACTGAGTTTGGTATCTTAGGTATATGTATGGGCATATACATAAGTAGTGTTGGTTCATACTTTGCAGTTATAACTTTATTAGGTGGTTTATCCTTTGTGGATTATGGGAGACTTGTAGGGTCTCGGGGTCCCTACTGTGTATTTTTATACTCACCCCTGCACGGGCTATGCCCACACATCATTGTGTTGGATGCAAACATTGAACAGTATTGGCAGAGGCAGAGAGCGTGCCGGGACCGGACGGTACCTGGAGGAGGACCACACGAGGAGATGGTACACGACGTAGACCGATAGACGTGGAGTGCTAAGGTTGACATCTGTACCGACCCTTCAGGTAGGATACTCGACAGATGTTCCATGAGGATCCCTTTTTAGCTATTTTCCCTTTTTCAGTTGTACTTTCTTTCTGTTGTACCTGTACTTTACCGTTGGGATTCTATTTCCGGCCCCTTTACTTTCAACACCACTTTTTGTATACAGTATTCACATAGTGTTTACTTCCTGTTGTGTACTATATTGTGTTTGTTTTCATTCATAAAGTAAATGACTTCCCATCGTAGATATTTACGTCTTTGGTGCTAGTCTCCAGCCCCTTGCCTATGGAAGGCGGGCTTGGGGTAGTCACGGCACGTGTCCCGAGGACGGGTCGTGACAAATTGTTATCAGAGGAGTCGGTTCTACCACAAAACATAGAAATCTGATTAATCTTTATGTGAATAAATAGTTTTATGAGTATTGAGTGTGGTTTTTAGTATAGGTACTCCAGTGTTGGTGAGGTGGCCGACGTATCCATACACCAAATCCCTGACCTCTGATTTTCGACTAAGTGCACAAAAAGACTGATTGTGTGTGACTTTCCTTTGAAGAGATTCCTTTGTGGTCTCTTTGTGTCACTTCACAAGGTATAACTTATTGACCATGGTGTACCTGTTCTTTATCAGGATTCCACTACGAAGACAACCAACTAGGGTTCCCGAGAGAGAGTACACGATGACGGCCCACTAAGAGACGAGGCTCCGGTGCAGGGCCCTCTTACTATGATGGAACCTTCTGGTGGAGTACCAAGAGCACCACCACCCATTGGGCAGTAGATGACACCGGCCGCACTGGTGGATGGTGCATGCCGACTGAGCACGTTGCATGATTTCTAGTGGTAGAGGCATCTGAGGTTCGAGGCGAGATAGATTACCAGGAAGTAGAGGACTGGATGGGGGTGATTTCTGGAGTTTTCCACCTAGATGAGACACTAGTAGAGAAGATGCAGATCTTTGCAACTAATCTTTTTCAACGAGTGACCATGAGGATGGTCAGCATAATGATTATGTTTTGGTACACAGAATGTTTTTTGAGATGGTACCTTCGGGCAGTGTGCCAACTATATCACTTCCCGTAGGTCAGCAGACACTATTGGCTGTACTGGTAGAGGAAACTTGTAGGCTTAGTGCCTTACATGTGTTTCGAAACCAGATATCCCTCAAGATCCATGGAGAGGCCGAACCACATTTGGCTAAGGACTGTCTTGAGAAGATGGAGGAGAGTTTTCTAGAGCTTATACAACTTCGGAAGGACAATGTGTCAGTAGCTGAGTATTCAACGAGCTATACCGATCTTTCCTGGTACTCAATGAATATGATTTGATCAGAACATTAGAGCTCGGACCTCTGAGCATGGTGTGTTAAAGGATATCCGAGCCAATACTTTTTCCTCTATGCATTCCTACATATGTTATGTTTCTAGAGAGAACCATTGTGGTTGAATGTTCATTGGCTGAGTGGATATAGCCAGTGAATATAAATAGTTGTAATGAATGAAAATGCTGTCAATCTTGGAGACTTGAGTGTGTAAAATGTTTCGTTAAGAGGAAGTGTTAAGGACAGACGATTCTAAATGGATGATGACGTGGAGGTAGAGCTAGGAGAGTATCATGAGCTGGTGAAGATTTCAACATGTTACAACCACCCACCATTGTAGTCCCCTCCAGGCTCATGGAGCTGGAGGGCAGGAGAAGAGATTAGCTGCATGCGATCAAGGAGTGTGACCCAAGGGCACAAAGAATGATTTGAGATACGGTCTGTGTCTACTACAAGTTTCCGTATTAATAGACATAGGTACCAATCATTACTTCCATCCACAAATCTTGTCATAGACCTAGAGTTTCTGGTTAAGACATTGACCTGACCCTTATGTCTAGAGATAACATTGGGAGGAGACTAGATAATGACACTTACGCCGAAAATATGATCTGAACTTTGAGGAAAGATTTTCGGTTGGAACCTCTTTGGGGCAGCGTCGAGGCCTTACGACATTTATTAGGGTATGGACTGGACAACCAAAATTCATAAACAGATTGATTGTATTAGAAAAAAGGTTGTGGTTTTTCTAAAAAGTTGGGATGTGTTTTTCCTAGGTCAGAAAAAAGGAAAACCTAGGAAGAACTGGATGTAATCATGCATTAGAGGGTGCATTCGATCACTCAGGAGTCTTCCAGACTTACCTTTGTCCGAGACTTCTCCAGAGTTGCAGCACCACTATCAGCATTAACGATGAAGGGGAAACCTTTTGTTTGGTCAGATAGATGCAAGTAGAGCTTTCATGATTTGAGTAACAGATTGACCAGTGCACCCATCATGAGGCTACCAGAGGAGGGCATAGGGTATGTACTTTACAGCAACTCATCAGGGACCAGACTCTGGTGTTTCATGACATAGGAGCGAGCATAGATCACTTATAGATCTCGTTAGCTAAGACATCATGTGAAGAACAACACTACGCATGATCTGGAGTTAGAAGTAGTGGTCTTAACCTTAAAGATGTGGCAACACTATCTGATGGGTGAGCTCTTTATAGTCTACTCTGACCACCAGAGTCTCATTTACATCTTCTCCCAAACAGACCTGAACCTGAGACAGTGGAGATGGCTCGAATTATATAGGACTATGAATTTGAGATAGTCTATACCCCTGGGAAGGGGAATATTGTAGAATATCCTCTCATCATAAGAACGAGAATTCAGCTGCTAGGAGAGGCAATGGAGCAGCAACCCGCGTTGCAGATATGCCTTGTGGATATATATGGAGCAGCCTTTCTACAGTCTCTCACAGTCACTCCCCCACTTCCTCAGCGAGTCAGAGTGGCGCAACTTGGGGAAGCTGACTGCGAGACAAGATGTTCTCAGACATCCTCAAGACTGGCACCCGAATGATTTTCTGAAGGTGGGGAGTATGCCATCCTCTTTAGGGGATATACCATGGTACCAGTTTCACTACAGGATGAGGTGATGAGGGAGTTCCACACATCCCCTCTAGCAGTACATCCAGGAGTGGCGAAAATATAACAGGACCTCAGACGATAGCACTAGTGGTCAGGTATGAAGAAGGCAGTAGCAGAGTTCATTTCACGATGCCTCACATGTCATCAAGTGAAGGCAGAGAACCAGGTACCAGAAGTCTAGGTTCAACCATTAGATGACCCATAGTGGAAGTGGGACGGGATGTCCATGGATTTTGTTACAGCGATTCCACCTACATCCAGAGGACATGACTCAATCTGGGTGATTGTCGACTGACTCACCATGTCGGCCCACTTCTAACTGATCAGAGAGTAGATATCAGTAATGATCTTGGTACACCTCTAAGTATAAGAGATCATATGACTTCATGGTGTTCCATCGACGATCGTCTTTGATCAGGATGCACGCTATACTTCCCGGCATTGGAAGGGGTTGCAGGAGGCATTTGGGATGTTGCTACGTCTGAGCACCGTCTTCCATCCTCAGAAGGATAACCAGACTTAGAGGACCATTCAAACTCTCGAGGACATGATTCGTGCATTTCCCCCAACTTTGGTCCCATCTGGGAGGATCACCTACCCTTGGGAGAGTTTGTGTACAACAACAACTACCACTCCATTATCAGGATGGACCCTTACGAGGTGTTGTCTGACCGACCCTGCAGATCACCACTGTGTTGGACTGACCTAGGAGAGTCAGCACTTGTAGGACCAGATACGGTTCAGGCTACAACGGAGAAGGTGTAGATCATCCATGAGCAGATGAAGAATGCACAGAGTAGAAAGAAGTCCTATGCCGATAGGAGATGAAGACTACTGGAGTTCGAGGGTGGAGACCACTTCTTCCTATGGGTCTCACCTAGACAAGGTTTGTGGATATTTGGTGGATGTGGCATGTTATCTCCGCTTACCATTGGCCCTTTTCATGTCCTCAGTAGAGTAGGTGAGGTGGCATACCGCCTGTCCCTTCCACCTCAGTTGCACCGGGTGTATGACGTCTTCCATGTGTCTCAATGGAGGAAATATGTGCACGACCCAAACCACAACATTGACCATGTGGAGATGGACATAGAAGACATGGTGACATTCACAGAGGTCCCAGTGGAGATACAGGATCGATAGGAGTAGGTCCTACATGGACGGTCGATTCCTCTGGTGCGCATTAACTAGAAGCACGAGAACCTCCATGAGAGCACATGGGAGCGGGAGGGTCAGATGCGTTCTCAGTACCCCCATTTGTTTTCCTAGTGTGTGTTGTAGTTTTATGGGGACGAAAATCCCAGAGGTGGGGGTAATGTAAAACCTGGAAATTTCAAGGAAATTTTTTTCTTAAATATTGGGAATATTACGAGTCCGCAGTTTCTGAGGGCGCCAGATTCCGAGGCCCGGTGTGGCCAGAATCAATTTCTGAACATTTTTTCAGGTATGTTCAGTAAACGTACGTGCGAGTTTTTCTATATTTTGAACCAGTGCTTAGAATTAAAATTTGAGGGTATCGATGAACTCGTAGTGCCAGTATTCACTTAATGGGACCTTTTCTGTAGTTTTGTTTTATGCTGGTTGAAATTAATATTTGGGGATTTATCTTAAATTAAATAAAATTGTGGTGAAACACAATTTAATTTTAAGAGGTGTTTATTTCATACAAGAAGAATTTAGGGGTGGGGCCACACCCCACTAACCTCCCATGAGAGGATTCTGTGTTGTGGGGCCCACACAAACCCAAAAAACTTCTCCTACCCTCAACTCCCCATTAATACCCCTTATTTATTTTGACAACTCCCCACTTCAAATATGAATTCTCCACCTCCCTCCATTGATGTGCCAACCCACCAATTGAAATAATTAATCTCATAATTAATTATATTGTGTGTCAATGATTCATTTTTGAATTTTTTTGAAATTCATAGCATGTTTATTATATTGGGAGCCTTTTATTTCATTTTCGGGGGGATAATATACTATTGGGGAGGCTCTGGAGAATTAAAAGAAAGGTGATCCTTTTTCGATGAAGAACACTGTTCTTCAACGAAGAACATCTCCAATGAAGAACTTCATCCAATGACACTTCTTATTCGGATTCACCCCGACGTAATGGAATCTACGTCGTCTTCAGATTCTCATCCCGCGTCACGACAACGAGTCTTCCTCCAACATTAAAGGGACGAAACCATTCTCCGCGATGCCATCTTTTGCGACTCCCAACTACTGCGATGCTTTTCTTCTGTGGCTCGTTGACGTGCGACTTCAATTACGTGGTAGGGGGTTTGCTTCAATTTCAATTCAATAAAATTGTTCTTCGTTCTTCAATGAAACCATGTTTTATTTTCGGCCTTATGAAACTGCCTTACGCTAAGGGCGTGGGCCAAACGAACATGGCCCGACGACCCTCTGTTGATCCATGGTTTATTTCGAATGAGGTGGTGACAGAAATGGTGGTGGATACTGGAGGAAGAGGTTTTTGTATGTCGGCCGCTTGGAGAGAAACTACAGCCCGCATCAGTGGGCCGCTCGGCCTAAGAAGTACCGGCTGGCCGAATTAGGCCATGCTGTAGGACCATGGCACCTTTGAGGCGCTCCGCTATGGATATAAGCGGCATGCACTTCGCGGGCCACTTCGGCAGCGAACCAGGTGGCACGTATGCTAGCCGGGTTGAATATGTTGCTGCACTCACAGGTTCCGCACGAGAGGACAGCGACCCGCCCGTGCGGGCCGCTCGCGTCGGGAAGTCCATCTGGCGCCGCTTGGCACCACCGGTTCACAAAAAAAGGTTGGGTGCCCCCCCCACCCCCGCATCACTCGGCCAGCCTGGTCGTACCCCTCCAGGCCGGGCCGTCCCCTCAGCCAGGTCGGACCCACTGAGCTACGACGGGTCGAGCCCATTTCGCTTAAATTCGAATAACTTCATGACCGTGTGTCAGATCGTCGCACCGTCTACTGCACTAGGACCTTTGCAACGAGGTGGTCATTTTATGATAATTCAAGTGAGTTTTGGACAACTTTAGAAAACATCCATGTTTGGAACAAGCATAATTCTATCCGGGCCCCTAGAATGGAAAAGACAATAACTCTCAGATTGGGCGTCCGATCTGTCGTGTTGGGTATCTTTTTATGAGACAAAACTTCGGGATACATCAACTCAAGACTTCGTGATAGTTGATGTATCGACCACTTTGCTCGAGGAGCAGACCCTCCCAAAAACGAGCGTGCTGTGTGTAGGAATCCTAGAGCTGGCTAAGACTGCGATGACTACTGTACTGGAATCCTCCATGGGTTTGATAGCGATGAATTCTGTTGTGGGATCCTCCATGGGTTCGATAGCGATGACTACTGTTCTTGTATCCTATGTGGTTCTGGCTGTTTGGCCATTGTACTTGTATCCTGTGTGGGTCTGATAGAGTAGCCGGTCTTGTATCCTGTGTGGGTCTGACAGCTTATCTGGTCATGTATCATGTGTGGGTCTGACAACTTAGATGAATCAGTGACTACATCTGATCATCTCTATTACTCTCGAGATATCTGGTCTTGTATCTAGTGTGGTTCTAACAACATAGCTGGTCTTGTATCCTATGTGGGTCCGACACCTTAGAAGATCGAGTGGCTACATCTGATCAACTATGTCTCTCTACTATTGTGGCATACCTGTGTGAGCTGATACATGTGTTTCAACCATTATCATTATGGTGATTGACTTTACTTCCTCTGTGGAATTGGTTTGTTCTTGGGATCGTGAGTTGGAGCCAGACTGAGTTTGGTAACTTAGGTATATGTATGGGAATATACCTAAGTAGGGTTGGTTTATACTTTGTGGTTGTATCTCTCTTCTATGTTTTATCCTTTATGGATTCTAGGAGACCATCGGGTGTCTCGGGGACCCTACTGAGTATGGTTATACTCACCCCTATACGGGCTATGCCCGCACCTCGTTGTGTTGGTTGCAGACCTTAGACAGCATTGACGGAGACATAGAGCGAGCTAGGACTGGACGGTAAACAAAGGTGGACCACATAGAGAGAAAGTACACAGAGTGGACCAATAGATGTGGAGTGCTGAGGTGGACATCTGTTCCTACCCTTCAGGTAGGATAATCGGCTGACGTTCCAGGAACTTTCCTTTTTAGCTGTTGTCCCTTTTTTAGTTGTACTTCCATTTTTTTGTACCTGTACTTTACTATTGGGCTTTAATTTCCGGCCCCAATACTTTCAGCACTAATTTTTGTATATAGTATTCACTTGGTGTTTATTTCCTGTTGCGTACACTGTTGTGTTTGTTTACATTCATAAAAAAATTCTCTATCAGCATAGAAATTTATGCCTTTTGTGGTAGTCGCCATCCCCTGGCCTATGGAAGGAGATCTTGGGGTAGTCATGACATCGGCCTCGAGGACGGGTCGTGACAATATGAGTTTCTTATACGGAGAAACAATGTAAATTTTTATTCATATTTTTATGTATAACTTATGTATGTATCTAGTACTTTAAATGATACTAAATTGATCGGTATTTCAGGACACGAATCATTATATCTTGCCAATGTTATGTGATAATACACCGACTTGGGGTAACTGGGGTTGGGGAATACATTTTGTATCGGGAGAAGTTTAGTGAAAAACCTAGAAACTAGATTTAGAAAAACTCTTATTAGGGAACATTACCATAAGAGAGACTTTGTGGATCTGTATAGAATAAATAAATATATTTTTGTTAATGTAGATATTTTGTGACATTTCCAAGAAGTTCATCCCTGTCTAGATATGAGTAGGTAGAGGCAACTTTTTCACATATGTACCTAGGAGTGAAAACAGTGAGAAGGAGTTTCGGGCTTAACACGGGGTACCGTGGT
The DNA here is from genome assembly GCA_963277665.1 of Viscum album. NCBI lineage: Eukaryota > Viridiplantae > Streptophyta > Magnoliopsida > Santalales > Viscaceae > Viscum > Viscum album. The sequence continues at coordinate 696,299,613 of OY728161.1, forward strand.
TCACGAAAACGGTTCTTGCTTCACTCTTGGTTATAACACTCCCTGGGGATATTCTTAGGATAATTCAAATTTTCATTACAAAATCATTATGAAATATTTATGATTAAATAATTCCTCAATGAAAACATTTTTTTTATGATTATGGTTTATATAGATAAACTGTTCATTTTTTGTTAAATGTTTTACTAGTTTGAAATTCTGTATTGTAATTAATAAACTAATCAAGTGTATTCCATTGTTTATGTAACATCCCCGATAAATAAAAAAATAATTCATTTTATTTTTAATTTACAATTTGTGTAATATATATTAATTTTACTATAATGTGGTTACTGTGTTCGATGATGTACCCGATACACAAAAACAGGTTTATTTGAAATCTTACGTTGCACTATAATAATATAATATTATTATTTTAAATGGTAGTTATAACCTAGAAGTTTTATTGGTAGGAATGAAAAAAACTAACTACAATATGACTATACATGTTTGTAAAATGATTGTACATTTATCCAATAAATTTTAGTGGCTTAAAATAAGAAAGAATCCAATTGTAAGCATAAATACTCTAATATTCATTAAACGGTCGGTTTACCGCGTTTTGATAGCGAACCCTTTTTAAATATAGTTTTTTTAACATATATATCTTATATTTGACCAAATAACTTTCATAATTAGAATCGGGATAGAAAAAATCACTTTGGGTAAAACTTTGGAATTTTTTTATGTAATTCAATTTTTGATGAACAGTGGAAAATGCATTATTTTAATTCTAAACTGCCTTTTAATCTAATTTATTTATATAGTAATATTATATTTTTGATTGTTTTTAAAGTATAATTACATTATATTTTTACCATTTAATCAAATGGTGGTTATTGGAATTTATTTTACTTTGAAATTGGACCTAAACAAGTGTCAATATTTTGATAGATATTGTATCTTAAAAACACTATTTGTTTTGACAAAAAGAATTAATTTTAAATTAATTAATGCAACATATATGTTTTGAATTTTCTAAAATAGAAATCATTTTTGAAATCATAATATCAAATAAAGCATAGGCTTATTTTTGGTATTTTTCTGAAAAACGTCCATTTTTTGATTAATAGTGAAACAACTAAGTAGTAGTTAAAAACTAACTTTTTCATTTAAATAAAATTTTATCGCTTCTGTTAATTCAATTTCAAAAATCTGGCATACATGGTTTTTATTAATAAGACAAATCTGGTTCAGTAATATTAAAATAATTTTTTCTGAATTGTAACTTTTGACATTTATTTAGCACGGTTATAGGTAAATTGGGTAATTCAAGGTAACATGAATATTATAAAAGTACAAAAGAACCTTTACACTTTTCCCCACCTTATTGTATAAGTCATTTTAGACAATGGGCTTCTTTGGGTTGATTTTGGGACCCCATGCTGCCACTTGAGAGTGATAATGACACATTAGATTAATTAATTTTAAGTAAAGGAAAACATGAAAAAAACATATCACATTTAGTAAATTAATTTCTAAATGGGGTTATATATATTATAATTAAAAATATAAATATTCATTTTACAGATAAAAAAATTTACATCATCATTGTATTTTTTTATAATTTTAATAAATCAAATAAATTAAATTATTTACGACAGAAAAATGATGCAGTATTTACTTAATTAATAAATGATTTAAATAAATAAGATTATAAATATTAAACTAACATCAAAAACCTATTAAATGCATATTGGATGAATTTATATCTACCATGAGTCATATTTTATTTGACATTAATTAGTTTTGGTTATTCAAAAGATGAAAATATTTATATAATAAAATAACAATTTCACACACTCTTAAAGAGCCCCTCCTCCCCCTTTTAAAAATCATTCACCTCTAACCCATTCCTTACATATCTCAAGCCCCATGGATCATCCAAAACCTACCAAAATAATCTCTCATGATCCCTCTCTTACACATTGATTCCTTACCCTAGGTAAAAGGCACTTCAAGAATTTCTTTTAGTTGAAACAAAAGGGTGTTACCTGAAATAAAGGTAACAATTTCTCATAAATTATTTTCTTTTATTTTACTAATCTAACCCCTAAACTATTTTTATTCCATTATTTTATTACAAAACCAGTATCCTCAATATACTAGGTTGTTTTTATGAGAATAATTATAACTAAACATACACACACCTATATCAAATGGGTGAAGAACTTACTGTTTATGTGGATGGAGAAATAATGCCTCTTGAAATGGTGATTGTTCAATTATCTCTTATCGCCTCTAATAGTGTCCATTAAGATGGAACTGTATTTATATATTATATATTTTTTTTTTTTTATGCTTCTATATTTTTCATTTATAGCATACTTTTATGGTTTCTATTATGGGTTAACACTATAATTTCATTTGAAGATGTTCAGACTACCGCACCCTCAAAGTGATATGACTCATTCATGCCATATGTGGGACATATAAAAGATGGAGTTAATGAAATTATATATTAAATTGGAATTATAATATACCTACGTATTATTATGTTTTCATTACATTAAATACGAAATATAAATGAAATTATCATTCATGCGTACGTATGACTTATCATCTCCATGAACGGTGCATTTCATTTCATACCTATAAATGTTATGTAATATTTTAAATACATATATATATATACATGATATATATGATATTTATGATATATAAATAATTAATATCATTCTGTAATTAATCGACATTTTACCATATGGACAACTTGTAATTATAAGGTGTTAATTTTTGACTAAAGTACCAAATTTCGACAAAATGACCATTATTAACATAAATGATTACATAATATTTATAACATGGAAATAAGTGATCTAAAAGGAATAATAAACATGGAAAAGTTTTTAAATCAAGTTTAAATTTACTTAAGATTATTATTCAGGATGAACAAGGAACAATAGAGTCAATTCGAACACATGGTAAGAAATTTTGTATCTCACATTTAATTTCATGATATTTCCATTGATCACCAATTATTTATTTCTTGTGTTGTTTTATGTACTACAATTTCATATATTCTATCATTATTATCTCTATATTCATGGTATTATTTGATTAATTTGGTGGTTATTAACATTTGGTCAAACGACTCAATTGAATTACAACGTGTTAGGGGGTTTTCATCCCACTTTGTTTTCCCATGAGATTCATCCTATATTTGACACTATTTAATTTTGTGTGGCGTATGTATTACACTGATTGTATTCCTTGTGAAATATACTTTAATTTATGGGTATTTACATCTTCATTTAATGATCCTTATTTAATGGGGTGTATGTTTCATAAGTTACCAAAGTGTTAAGGTAACCTTTCACCCTATTCTTTTTAAATGACTTATTTTTTAGTGACTTTTAATTTAAAACTACTTATATTGTGATATGATCTTATATATCGTTATTTCTATCAATTTTATGTTCATTTTATGAGATACCATTTTTCACTCTCATCAACTCATTTTCTGAATGATAATGTAACACCGTTAGGCTATCAAATTTCTGTAAGGGAACTTCTTTAACAAATTTCAATTTATTGGGTTAAACATCTACTTATTCATTACATTGTTCTATGAATATGTGTGAATATCCATTTATTTTTTTTATCTTAATATACACATATAATGGGTTTATTATTATTTCTCTCACATAATTATGTCATTGATTTATCCTTAATATAAGGATACCATCTTTACAAGGGATTTCGTCTCAATTTACATTCCATTGAGACATCAATGTTGTTATGCACCAATTCACTCTTATGTGGCGTGTATACTGTCCTTTGGAATATTATATCATGAATCCATTTATTCTCATGATATTATAAAGTTCTCATTAAATTATATTTCTCAATTATATGAATTCAAGTGTCTCTCATTTTAGAAAAAACACATAAACTACAATATCATTTTAAATGTTTTATTGATTTTTTCTTCTAAATATTGCTTATTAATTTTCATGTTTTAAAATTGGGTTTAAGGATTTATTTATATGGATATTAATGGTTTAAAATTTTAATTCCATTAAATGTTTTAAATTGTAATGAGACACTTTGATTCAAAAATCACTTTACTAAATGTTTTAAATTGTTTGGAAAATGGTTTGATAAAGCATTGATTATGTCAATATATTGAAATTATCTATTTTTATTGAAATTTAGAAATGTTATCTTCCTTTATGATTATTTTAAGTGTTCTGAATATGTAATGGATATTTGGCATTGTTTATGTATACGAGTGGTTCCATGATAACCCTAGGGTAGGTGGTCCTGACAAAGCTCCCCAATGCATTGGGTAATGTGAAACAGGTAAATGTTAATGTTTCACCTGAGATATTTAGGGAATATATTGTGATGGGTATTCTAAATGTGACTCCCAATGTAGCTGTGATAGTTACAATGTAATTATGATATGAATTCCATAAGTTACAATTATGATTTATGATTTCTTTGTGTTATTCATTAATCATATGATTTCTTAAGGTATATTATGATTGAAAAGTATGGTTTCGTTGATTTTCATTTATTTATGGGATAATGTTTTCCTTCCTTATTTGATAACACTTACAAATCTTTTTATTCTCATCCAACGTTTTTGAAATGGATTCCACAAGACTTAATAGATGAATAGAGTCAATGATGGGATCGAGGAAAAGTCATGTTGTCTAAAACATGGATCTAGACATGATTATTTTGAAGAGATTTTATTTAATGAAAAATGGATACTTCCTAGTAGTGTTTACATGTAATATTCATGTAGTTATTTAATAATTATGGCCTAATTCTCTATAACTCGAAACCTTAAAAGATCCTCAATGTGAATTCTTGACATAATTCCAGATTATGTAATGTTTAAGGCATGTTCCTCATAGTTGGTCTCTTAAGAAGGTTTAGATAACATTATAGGTTAGGGTGTTATTTAAGAATATGCGACATATTCATAATGGTTAGCATATTATATAGAGTCATTGTTATTTTTGAGATGATAAATGGTTATTACATTTTCGTATGAATAATGAAAGGTATTGGATAACCTTTGAGTCTAAAACATGTTGTGGTTTTTTTGAGGAATTTGTCTCTTTTTTGTAATGTAATGAAATTGTATAGTTTTTGAAAAAGGAAAACACAAAGATAGTGTGACAACCCGTCGCATCTAATAAAGATGTGGGATTCGAGCACACAACATAATTGTGATTGGGATTTATCACCTGTCACTGAACTACATGAAGTCCCGTATTAATATGACTTATTCTTTTTAGTGAAATGATTTTATGGATCCAGAATATGTTTATTTGGGGTCTTATGTTTTATCAAATGAACAACCATAATATAAAAAAATGATATCAATATTATGTAATAGAGTTTATTTTGGAAGAAATTATATCTCTTGAAAACATTATATACTTAAGGAAAATAAAAAAACGACGGTATTTAATTTGTGGAGTAATCGGTGAAATATTATTTTGGAAGAATCTGTGTTTTTATTGTGGAAATAAGGGGATTTGGGTTATTTATGGAAATGATTAATCTATCATAGTAAATATGTGTTTAGGTTAGTTACAAATCAGTATGTGACTTTAAGAGTACTCGATGTGTTTGGCGATAAATGTTAAGATTTACCGTAGATTACTAAAAGATTAAATCACTTTAATTTTTGGGTTTCAATATTAGTTTGAATTACTTGGAAGAATATTAAAGGCAATTATAAATTGAATGGTATTTCTTGAACATTGATTTTTTTTAATTTTAGAGATTAAGTGTAGTATTTCTTTTTATAATGGATTAACTTTTTGGAGATTATCTGATCTTGTACTAACCATTTCTGTTTTGGTTAAGGTCTAAAGTCATAAGAAATATACAGTTCATCATTTGTGGATTATTTGATACTCAAGAAGTTGATTCTATTGCTTTTAATGTGACCAGGTCAGTTTGAATATTCATCTTTTGGAGAAAAGATAAGTTTGTGGTAGATAGTTAGTAAAGTATGAATGTTTACATGAAATGTATGTATGTTTTCTTATATTTTTAGTTAATCCCATAAATAAATTCCTCAACATTATGAAATGTAACTTAAAACAAAAATGTTTTATGTTAACTTTTCTTACTAGGGAATCAACGACTGTTTAACCCATCAAACGTCTGTGATATTCTGGTGGTTAAATTTATCATAATCATGTTTTCTATCACTCTCCATCAGAACATGATGGGTTTTTTCTCCTCCATATCCATGTTTTCATGTAATCCTTGTATTTTTTGTATCAGGTAACCATTGTACTTATCTTATTTTATATTAATGTGATAGTTTTATTGACTCTTTTTCTTATTTGGGGCTTTCAATGTAGTTTCCAAGACCAATTATAAAATTGAAAGGACGTAATTTCCAAAAGGGGGAAGGATGTAACATCATAGGTAAATAAAAAAAATTCATTTTTTAATTAATATTTTTCGAAATAAATTTTAATTTTACTTTAACAGGGTTGCTATGTTCGATGGCGTACACGATATACAACAACATGTTTCTTTGAAATTATAATTTGTACAATAATAATATAATATTAGTATTTTAAATCGTAGTTAACAGATAGTAGTTTTATAGGAGATAATGTACAAAACTAACTATCATATTATTATACATGTTTTTAAAATGTTTTTACATTTATCCAATAAATATTAGAGGCTTAAAATAAGAAAGAATCAAATTTTTAGTATAAATACTCTAATATTCATTAAAAGGATGACATACCGCCTTTTGAGGGAAACCTCTATTTAAATCTAAGTTTTATCCCTTATATAAGTTATATATGACCAAATAAAATTCATCTTTTGAATAGGGATATAAAAATTCACTTTGGGTAAATTTTTGGTATTATTCTGATAAAATTAATTTTTTTACGAATAGTGGAATATTCTGTATTTTAATTCAAAATTTCCTTTTAATATAATTTTTTATAGGGATAGATTTTTTTAATTGCTTATAATGTATAATTAGATTATATTTTTACCATTTAATCCAATGGTGGACATCGGAATTAATTTCACTTTGAAATTGGACATAAACAAGTGTCAATCATTTGATAGATATAACTTCTTAAAAACACACTATTTGTTTTGACTATGAGAATTAATTTTAAATTAATTAATACAAATTATATTTTATGAATTTTATAAAATAGACATCAATTTTTCATTCGGAATAAAAAATATAGCATATGCTATTTTTTTGTATTTTTCTAAAAAAAACATCAATTTTTTATGAATAGTGAAACCACTATGTAGTAGTTTCAAAACTGACTTTTTCATTTAAATGAAATTTTAATACTTCTATGAATTTAACATTCAAAATAATACATACATTTTTTTCATTAATAAGTAATTTTTTTTCAATAAGATGAAAATATTTTTTGGTAGAGAGTAACATTTGACTTTTATTTACCACGGTTAAAGGTATATAGGGTAATTCTAGGTAAAATGAATATTATAATATCACGGAATTACCTTAACAGTTGTCATAAACTTATTTGATGAGTCATGGACGAAAATTGGCATCCTTGGGGCGATTTTGGGACCCCATGGTGCTACTAGGGAATGATAATGACACTTTAGATTAATTAATTTAAGGTAAGCAAAAAATGAAAAAAAAATATCTTTTAGTAAATTAAATTTTAAATGGGATTATATAAGTTATAATTTAGACAATAAATATTAAATTGAAAGATAAAAATATATAATACATCATGGTATGTGTTTTATAATTTTTAGAAATCAAATAAATAAAATTATTTATGAAACAAACATGATGCAGTATTTACATCATTAATAAATGATTTAAATAAGTTAGATTATTAATATTAAAATAACATCAAAAACCAGTCCAATTCGAATTGGATGAATTAATTTCGACCATGAGTCATATAATATCTTACTTTATATAGATTTGGACTTTTAGAAACTGAAAATAATTATATAATAAAATAATATTTTCACACATGCCTAAATTGCCCCTCCTCCCCATATAAAAAGCCATCACTTCTAACCCATTCATTACACCCCAAAAGCCACTTGTATCATCCCACCAAAGCCCAAAATGGCTCTGAATATCCATGACATCCTCCTAGAAGACTTTCCTTATACAGAAGGCACTTCAAGAAGTCATTTTGGTTCAAACCAAAGGGAGTTACCTGAATTAAAGGTAACTATTTCTCTAAAATTCATTTCTTTTATTTTACTTCTCCAAACACTAAAAACATTTCATTACAGTATTAAATAATGTCAAAATTATCCTCAATATACTAGGTTTTTGTTATTATAGTGATTTTACCTACAAATACGCACATCTCCATCTAATGGGGGATGGACATACTATTTTTGTGGATGGAAAATTAACACCTCACAAAATGATGATTGTTCAATTAACTCCTACAACCTCAAATGGTTTCCATTAAGATGGAACTGTATTAATATATGAAATATATTATGTTTATTTTTTCTTTATTATTCTTTATTTTTATTTTATAGCATACCTTTATGGTTTCTGTTATGGGTAAACGCGACAATTTCATCTGAGGAAGTGCGGACTACCACCCCCTCAAAGTGATATGACTCGTTCATTCCATACAAGGGATGTGTAAAGGATGGATTTAATGAAATTATATATTATATAGGAATTATAATATACATATTTATCATTATATTTTCATTCCATTAAATACAAAATAGAAATGAATGTTAGAGTTCATGCGTATGTACGGCTCACCGTCTCCAAGAACGGTGCATTTTACTTCATACCTCAAAATGTTATGTAATATTATAAATACATATATATACTATATATATGGTATATATGATATATAAATAATTAATATCATTTTGGATATAATGGAAGTTTGACCACATGGACAACTTGTTTTTATAAGGGGTTATTTTTTGACTCATGTACCAAATATCGACAAAACAACCATTATTAACAAAAATGATTACATAATATTTATAACATGGTAATAAGTGATATAAAAAGAATAATAAACATTAAAATTTTTATTAATCAAGTATAAATTAACTTATGTTTATTATTCAGGATTAATAAGGAACAAACGAGTCAAGTCAAACATGTGGTAAGGGATTTCTTATCTCACTTTTAATTATATGGTATTTACATTGTTTGCCACTTATTTATTGAATGTGGTGTATTTAATACTTCCATTTGATATATAATATCATGATTCCCTTTATATCCATTGTTCCTTGGGATTAATTTGGTGGTTATTAAAATTTGGTCCTACAACTCAATTGATTTACAACGTGGAAAGGGTTTTTCATTTGTGTTTTTTCCCATGAGATTCATGTTATGTTTACCACTATTTACTTTTGTGTAGTTTATATACTCCCCATGATTTTAATCCTTGTGAAATATAATTTAATTAATTGTTATTTACATCTTCATTTTTTGATCCATATTTCATGGGTTGTATGTTTTATTTGTTACTAAATCGGTAAGGGAACCTTTAACCTTATTATTTTTAGAAGACTTCTTTTTTATATGTATTTTAATTTAAATCTTCCAATGGTGGGATATGTTCTTATATATCCTTATTTCTGTAAATTTTATGTCCAAATTATGATATACCCTTTTTCTCTCTCATCATCTTATTTTTTGAATATTAATGTGACATCGTTAGACTATTGAATTTATGTAAGGGAACATCTTTTCCCAATTTCAATACATTAGGTTAAACTAATACTTGTTCATTATGTCATTCTATGAATATGGTTGATTAACATAAGATTGTTTTAATATTAAAATACACTTATATTGGGTATTTTATTATTGTTCACACATAATTTTGTCATTGATTTATCCTTTATATAAGGATATCATTTTTATAAGGTATTTCATCTCAATTTACATTCCATTGAGACATCAATGAGGTTATGAACAAATTTACAATTATGTGGATATTGTCCTTTGGCATATTATATCATGATTACCTTTATTCTCATGATATCATAATGTTCTGATTAAATGTTATTCCTCAATTATTTGTTTTCAAGAGTCTCTCATTTTAATAAAAACTCTTTAACTATAGAATCATTTTAAATGTTTTAATGAATTGTTCATCTAAATATTTCAAATTAATGTCCATGTTTTAAAAATGGGTTTAATAGGTTTTATTTATATGGATATTAATGGTTTAAAATGTTAAATCCTTTAAAAGATTCAAAGTCGTATGGGACACATTGATTCAAAAAACTCTTTATTAAATGTTTAAAAATGGTTTTGGAAATGGTTTGATAAAGAAACAATTATGTATACATCTTGAAAACATATATTGGGATTGCAAAGTGGAAATTTTATCTTCCTTTATTATTATTTTACATGTTTTGATTATTTAATGGATATTGGGCATTTTTTACATATATGGGTGGTTCCATGATAAACCTTGGGCGGGTAAGTCCGTGATAGCTCTCTAATGGATTGGGTAACATGATAGAGGTAAATAATAATGTTTCTCCTAACAGATTATGGAATATACTGTGATGGGTATTTAAAATGTGACTCCATATGTAGCTGTGATAGCTACAATTTTATTATGTTATGAATTTCATAAGATACCTTTATGAATTATGATTTCTGTGTGTTATTCATAAATCTTATGATTTCGTATGGTATATAATGATTGAACGGTATGGTTTCATAGGATAATGTTTTCCTTCTTTATTTTATAACCCTTAGTGAGCTTTTTATGCGCATACCATGTTTTTAAAATTTTTCCATAGGACTTAAAAGATAAATATTTTCAAGGATGGGATCGAGGAATGGTCATGTTGTTAAAAACATGGAAGTAGACATGTTTTTATTTAATTGATTTTATTTTATGAAAAATGGATTATGATTTGTATTGTCTACATGTAATATTCAAATTGTTATGTAATAGTTATAGAATAATTCTCTAAAACTCTAAACTTGAAAAGAACCTTAATTTGAATTCTTGACATATTTCAAGATTATGTGATGTTTAAGGATGAGTCCTTATAGTTTAGAAATGGTGCCTAGTTGAAGGAATGGAAACCGTATCAACACATGTAATCCATGTATGGATTTACCTCCTACTCAAGATAATTATAGTAGAGCTAGTGATGAAACATGTGCGGAAAAACTTATAACCATACAAGGATAACACACTCAGGTTAGGAATAATAACCTTTCCCATATTGAGTACCCTGATCTACAAAGTGGAGGATCGATGTTAGACCGCTTCATCAGTCAACAACCACCAACATTCAATGGTACTACAAATCCATTTCTAGTTGAGCAGTAGATAATTTTCATATAGAAAATATTTCACTCTTTTGGAGTAGTGAAAGAGAAAATGTTGTCATGGTAGTTTATCACCTCAAGGGAGATGCAGATCAATGGTGGTAATTAATTAAAAAAATAATAATGGATGAAGAAGTATGAAATGTGGAATGGAGGAAGGCTGACTATATTTTCGTAGAAAAATACTTTCATCATTACAATCAAGTGGATATGAAAAGACAATTTCTATGACTGAGGAAATAGTTGGATCAGCCTGTTTCAAGGTATGAGTCTAACATTTCAATATTTTCAAGGCATGATGCAAATTATATACGTAACACATGGAGTAAGATAGATCAATTCTATGATGGGTTAAAACCTTTTCTCCCTCAATCATTAGTCTCATAATCCTTCTCATCGTAATAAAGATATTGTCTCATTTGTTATCAAGACAAAAAAGTAATTCAAAAATTCTTATGACTTGAAAGAAATGAAATTGGTGAAGATATATTCTCAACACATAAAAAATGGAAATAAGGAGAATGAGGGGAAAGTATAATTTCTTTCCTTAAATATATTAAGGAATAAAACCCCCTTACTTTCCTATATGGAATGGATTTCTATTAAATATGTGGTGAAAAAAGCCACCAAACACGTGATTTCAAAAGGAATAAAGATGATTTCAATGTTGAATGCTACAATGGTGTAGAAATGGGTCATTTTGAAAATGAATTTCTTATGCGCCAAGGATACATACCTCAGAAAAGGCCAATGATGCAAGGCCAATCTTATGGGATAACTACTGGTAAGGGTGAAGCTCTGAATAATGTGGTTGTAGGTAATTTAATGGTTTCCTCAAATTTAGCCAATTCTTTGTTTTGTTCTGGATCATATCATTGTTTCATATCCTCCCGGTTTTCAATGAAAATTAGATATTTTAAATTTGATTTATCATGGGAGTTTTCAGTCAAAACTCCCCAGGGAAATGTCTTTGCAACAATGTATTGTGAATCAATATTCATTAGGGAATATAAACATGATTTATCTACTGATTTCACCGTAATACCCATGATTGAATATGATATAATCCTCAAAATGGATTGGATTTAATACAATTCTGTGAAATGTTATTGTAAGAAGATGGATGTTACAATTTTTGATGATGATGATGATAATGAATTTCTTATCTTTAGAGTTGAAATGTCACCATATGATTCATATCTAGAACCACCCCTAATAGCTCTACTAAATTCAATTATTGTGGGGGGGGGGAATGAAATAACTATTGGTGAGGAAAGGAATGTTAAAATAAAATGTACCTACTATGAAATAATATGTTGATGTGTTTCTAGAGGATTAACCTAGAAATCCCTTAGAATAATGAATTGAGTGTTCCATTGATTTAATTCCTGTATCAAGGACTATATTAACGACTCCTTATAGAATGGACACAATGGAGTTAGTTGAACTAAATAAACTACTAGAGGAATTGAGTAATAATGGATTTATTCATCCTATTGTTTCTGCATGGGGATCCCCTGTTCTTTTGGTTAAGAAGAATGATGGATCTATGAGGTTGTGAAATTACTACATAAAGATCAATGCTATAACAAAAAGTAACATGTATCCCCTACATCACATTGATTTTTTATTTGATAAACATCATGGAGCTCAATAATTTCCAAGATTGACCTCCGATCTAGATATCATCAATTGTGTGTGAAGAAGGAAGTCATTTCAAATACATAGTTGTGTATCATGTATTGGCTTTACGAATTTAAAATAATCCCTATTGGACTGACTAATGTGACAAATTATTTCATGTATCTAATTAATAGAGATTATAAGTAATATCTTGATGACTTATTAGTGGTTTTTATTGATGATATATTGGTATTATCAAAAAGCTATGATGATCCAGAAAATCACTTGTGCACTATTCTAAAGACAATTAGATGAAATGAATTATATGGGAAGTTTTAAAAGTGTGTATTCTTGTTTTCGAATATTTCTTTTCTTGTCCTTATTGTCTCTATGGATGGAATCTCTATTGATCCTTATAAAACAAGAGAAATCCATGAATGGCCCTCACTAATGAGTATAATGGAGCTACACCATTTTATATGTTTAGTAGGTTATTATCAGCGCTTCATCAAGAAATTTTCCCAATATGCTAACCCATTAACCAATATCACACGTAATGTGGTTAAATTTGTTTTGATTGAAGAGTGTGAATATTTTTTTGAAGAATTGGTGAAAATATTAATCAGTGCTCTAATATTTACACTACCATCATTGAATCATAGGTTTGTTATCTATGGTAGTGCTTCAAATAACAGGCATGGATGATTCATTGTAAAGACTGATAGAGTTATTTTCTATGTGTAACACCCCGACCCCAGTTACACAGAGTCATAGTATTGTTAAATAACATTGGAATGATCACAAAAGAGAAATTCTCAAAAGACCTATTAGTTTAGTAGCCTTGGAATAACTAAATACATTCATAAATATTACATTACATCATGAAGTGAATACTAATACAACAACATCTTTTATTCATATCCCCTCATAATATCCCTATAAGTAATTTATAAATTACTTTTTCACATCTTGAGAGAAATAATATATTGAATGAGGTGAGCTCAGATGCATAGTAAGGATAACAATATAGCAGAAACATTCATAAATAAGCAGAAACATTTAAAGAAATGTATAACTAAAAAAAATCCTTTTAAACATAAACTTCAGCATAATATGAAAAATATGAAATGAAATAATTCAAATTATTTATTCACATTGATATTTTACTAGTCGAATAATCACATGCAATATCAATAACCACTTTTATAATGATGGAATGCATAATACCAGACAATCATAACCATTATGTCAACACTACTAGAATTTCTGGTTTTCGAGGCGGGTTATTTATAGAGGCCGCCATTTGGCGGCCGCTAATACTATCAACAGCGGCCACTAAATGGCGGCTGCTGTACATTAATTCCTAAAACCCTATTTTCCCCTCCCTCCGCTCCCTGACCCCGCGACCCCCCCTTCCCCGACCCCATGACCCCGACCCCCGCGACCCCGACCCCTCGACCCAGAGACCCTGGCCCCTGGCGATCCCTCTCCGACTCCCGATGACCCTCCCCGACCCCCGGAGACCCCTCCCCGACCCCCGGAGACCCCGGCCCCGCCGGCGACCCCGACCCCCGTCGACCCCGACCCCGACCTCCCGGCGACCTCGGCAACCCCCGGCGACCCCGTCCCCCGGCGACCCAGACCCCCAGAGATCCCCACCCCCTTGCCTTCGTGCTACTCCACCGGAAACCCCGACAACCCCCACTAACTTGCCTCCACACTGCACCCCCGTGACCCTGACACCCCCTGCCCGCTCTGCACCCTGGGGACCCCCACCGCCTTGCCTCTGCGCTGCGCCCCCGTGACCTCGACACCCCCGCGACCCAGCAAACCCCACCCCTTCCCGCGCTGCACCTTTGGATAGTCCCACAGCCGTCGTCCCCTCCCAGCCCCGTTGCATCCCTCCAGCAAGTCCTCTTGCCTCCGTTGGACCCTTCCGGTCCATTGTGCCCCATCGTGTAGAACCCTCCACGCTTCGTCCAACGGTTCCGCTCCTTTCGAGTCCGGCCATCGAACCTCTGTCGTCAAGTCACTGCGGCATCATGGATTCGCAATCAAGTCACACCCCATTACCCAAGGTCGAGTCCTCCATAGGTAAAAATATTTATGAGTTATATATGTATAAAAATTGCTTGATTAACTATAATTTCTTTTAATGTAGGTATGTCACAGGGTGGTCACAGTGGTTCACCTGATGTTGTTGGTATGTATGTTTTCATTTTTCTAAATTAATTGATTGTAATTTTCTGTTTATATTTCCCTAACTATTTCTAATCATTAATTTATATTGTAATTGAATTATGAATTTATGTTTATCAGGATCTACTGCTTCTTCCAGCAGACGCAGGGGTCCTGGTAGAGGGGTTTGATCCTGGAACTCTGGAGCCCGATTGGATGTGTTATTTGATGACACATTTCATCCAGTTGGAGATGGTGCTACTGCATTGAGTCGTTATTTTGGGAATATGATACGAGACTCACACAGATTCCCTCTGATGACTCGTGACTGGAGTTCTTTCCCTCAGGATATGATGGAAGGATTATGGAGGGAGGTTCAGGTAAATTCAATGTTTAATTTCTCATGATATTGTTATTATTATTGTCCCATCTACTAACAATATTTTTAAGAGGATAATTTGACATCCTGTCCAGATGAGTTTCGGGCTGTTTGTATGTCCAAATGCCGAAAATTATGGAAGGATTACAAGTCAAGGGTGATGAGAGAACACTGGACACCATTTGTGGGTGTGCCAAACATTCTACAGCGAGTCCCTCCGGGCATTCTTCCTGTGCAGTGGTAGGATTTGGTTGAGTTTTGGTCGAGTGAGGCAGAGATAGTAAGATTTATTACTTTTAATCTATAAATGAATAATTTTTCAAATGTCTATTAAGTAAATACATTGAATGTAGACCGAGTCTGCTCGTCATTCACATAATCGGGCAATGCAGGGCACGCATTCTAGACTTGGCACTCGACATGTGTCATAGATCAGACATGATGTAAGTTTAGAATTCACTATTTCATTCATATTTTAAAAATATTTTAGTATAACATGGTGAACCCCTTTATTATAGTTACACCAATGCGGCAAGCCAATCGATCGAATGTCCATATGGATGAGGACTCGTATGGCGAGTGATCCCGAAGTTGCCGGTGTTATAGTACGAAAATTATTTACTAATAAATGTAATTTTTATTTTATATAAATTATTCATATTTGTTCATTGATTTATTATATGCTACAGGCTCAGTTTGAAGCTCAATTAGCAGAGTTTCCAGAGGAGCAACGTCGTAGTATTGTGAATAGAGATGAAATATTTCACCGTGTCGTGGGGCGTGATGGTCATGGTTATTATTTGACTTATGGAAGTGGTGTCCCATGACGTGCAGTTGTTAGAGTAGATGTGATGGGTTCATGCAGAGGGTCAGGGATGCGCCCACAGGCTGAGATAGATGCTTCTATGCAGGATATGCAGCGCAATTGTGATTGACAGTTTCAGCAGTTACGTCCAGAGTATGAGGAGTGGTTGTCACAGATGTCAACACGTATCGATTAAATGACAACGCAACAAGTGGTGCCACAGGTAAAAAATAAAACAAAACATACTCAGATTGAATTTTATTGATATGTTTAAGATACATAATATTGATATATATTATAGGCCTCGAATACATCTGGTGGACATCACACTGATATTGGTGATCCAGATGAGAATAAACCCCATGCATGAGGTAATTTCATTTTTGTTAATGAATTCTTTAGAATTTTTTATATCCTTAATGAATATAATTTTCCGTTTTTACCTATATTAGTTTGTTTTAGTTTTTGAGGATGACATCTTCGTGCACTACAAGACTAATGATGATCATACCCAACATCTTGACATCATACAGATTACACTTATTGACTATATGTCATGCTATATATATGTCAGTTTATTATTGATTATATAGGTATAGTTATTGGGTCAAATAATCTCAGAGGAAGGTGTGTCAGTGGATAGAGAGAAACTCCAGGCAATTGTTTCTTGGGAGAAGCCCAAGAATTCTTTCGATATTTGTATCTCTTTAGGGTGAGTGAATTGTGACGTGTACGCGCAGACGGCACGTCAATCGGATATGCGGTCTGCGCCGTAGGGCTCATTATGCATTTTTTAAGTGTTGCGCGCGCTTGATAAACGCACGTGTGGGGGACCAAATGAGCCGAATGAAGTCTGAATGGCCTGAAATCAGACGAAATCAAAGGGTGAGTGAATTTTGATGTGGTCGAGTAGACGACACGTCAATCGGACCTACCGTGTGCCTGTGGTGACCGGGAATTCCGTTTTGGTGTAAAAAAAGGCCAAAACGGGCATCTAACAGTCAAAATCCTAGAGGACGACATCGTATTGACCTGAAATAACAGACCAACAGTCTAATTATTATTCGATATGTGTACACGCAGACTTCACGTCAATCGGACGTGTAGTCTACGCCGTAGGGGTCATTATGTGTTCTTTAAGTGGTGCACGTGCTTGATAAACGCACGTGTGGGGGGTCCAAATAGGCCGAAAAAATTCCGAATGGCCTGAAATCAGACGACATAAAAGGGAGAGTGAATTGTGATGTGGTCGAGCAGACGATACGTCAATCAGACGTGCCCTGTGCCCGCGGTGACCGGGAACGCCGTTCTGGTGTCATAAACGGCCAAAATGGGCGTGTAACGGTGAAACTCATAGAGGATGACATATG
This sequence comes from Viscum album, assembly GCA_963277665.1. Lineage (NCBI taxonomy): Eukaryota > Viridiplantae > Streptophyta > Magnoliopsida > Santalales > Viscaceae > Viscum > Viscum album. Next base: position 696,317,318 of record OY728161.1, read on the forward strand.
ATTGAACTGAAATCACAGGAAAACAATATAATTATTATTCGCGATGTGGACGCGCAGACGGCACGCCAATCGGATGTGCGGTCTGCGCGGTAGTGCTCAGTATGCGTTCTTTAATTGTTGTGCGTGCTTGATAAACGCGCGTGTGGGGGTCCAAATGGGCCGAACGAAGTCCGAATGGCCTGAAATCAGACAACATAAAAGGGTGAGTGAGTTGTGATGTGGTCGAGCAGACTACATGTCAATCGGACGTGCTATGTGCCCGCGGGGACCGGGAATGCCGTTCTGGTGTCACAAACGACCAAAACGGGCGTCTAACGGTCAAACTCATAGCAGATGACATCGGATTGACTTGAAATCACAGGAAAATAGTCTAATTATTATTCTCGACATGTACGCATTGACGGAACGTCACTAGGATGTGCGGTCTGCGCCGTAGCGCTCATTATGCATTCTTTAAGTGTTGTGTGCGCTTGATAAACGCGTGTGTGGGGGGTCCAAACGGGCCGAATGAAGTCCGAATGGCCTAAAATCATATGACATCAAAGTGTGAGTGAATTGTGATGTGGTCGAGTAGACGACGCATTAATCGGATGTGCCGTGTGCCTGTGGTGACCGGGAACGCCGTTCTGGTGTCATAAATGGCCAAAACGGGCATGTAACTGTCAAACTCATAGAGGACAACATCTGATTGACCTGAAATCACAGAACAACAATTTAATTATTATTCGAGATGTGTACGCGCATACGGAACGTCAATCGGACGTGCGGTCTGCGTGGTAGTGCTCATTATGCATTCTTTAAGTGTTGCGCGCGCTTGATAAACACGCGTGTGGGGGTCCAAACGGGCCGAACGAAGTCCGAATGGCCTGAAATCAGACGACATCATAGGGTGAGTGAATTCTGATGTGGTCGGGTAGACGGCACGTCAATCGGACATGCCGTGTGCCCGTGGTGACCGGGAACGCCATTCTGGTGTCATAAATGGCCAAAACGGGCATCTAACGGTCAGACTCATAGTGGACGACATCGGATTGACCTGAAATCACAGGACAATAGTCTAATTATTATTCTCAACGTGTACGCATAGAAGGAACGTCAATTGGACATGCGGTCTGTGCGGTAGTGCTCAGTATGCATTCCTTAAGTGTTGTGCGTGCTTGATAAACGCGCGTGTGGGGGTCCAAATGGACCAAACGAAGTCCAAATGGCCTGAAATCAGACGACGTCAAAGGGTGAGTGAATTGTGATGTGGTCGAGTAGACAGAACGTCAATCAGACGTGTCGTGTTCCCGCGGTGACCGGGAATGCCGTTCTGGTGTCATAAACAGCCAAAATGGACGTCTAATGGTCAAACTCATAGAAGACGACATCAAAATGACTTGAAATCATAGGAAAACAGTCTAATTATTATTCGCGATGTGTACGCACAGATGGCACGTCCATCGGACATGCGGTCTGCACCGTAGGGCTCATTATACATTCTTTAAGTGTTGCGCGCGCTTGATAAACGCATGTGTGGGGGTTCAAATGGGCCGAGCGAAGTCCAAATGGCCTGAAATCAGACGACATCAAATGGTGATTGAATTGTGATTTGGTCGAGTAGACGGCACGTCAATTGGACGTGCCATGTGTCTGCGGTGACCGGGAATGCCGTTCTGGTGTCATAAATGGCCAAAACGGGCATGTAACGGTCAAACTCATAGCGGACGACATATGATTGACTTGAAATCATAGGAAAACAGTATAATTATTATTCTCAACATGTACGCGCAGAAGGAACGTCAATCGGACATGCGGTCTGCACGGTAGTGCTCAGTATGCGATCTTTAAGTGTTGTGCAAGCTTGATAAACGTGCGTGTGGGGGTCCAAACGGGCCGAACGAAGTCCGAATGGCCTGAAATGAAACGAAATCAAAGAGTGAGTGAATTGTGATGTGGTTGAGTAGACGACACATCAATCAGACGTGCCGTGTGCCCGCGATGACCGGGAACGCTGTTTTGATGTCATAAACGTCCAAAACGGGCATCTAACGATCAAACTCATAGTGGAAAATATTGGATTGACCTGAAATAACAAGACAAGAGTATAATTATTATTCGCGACGTGTACGTGCAGACGACACGTCAATCGGATGTGCGGTCTGCGCCATAGTGCTCATTATGCATTGTTTAAGTGTTGTGCGCGCTTGATAAACGCGCGTGTGGGGGGTCCAAACTATCCGAACGTAGTCCGAATGGCCTGAAATCAGACGACATCAAAGGGTGAGTGAATGGTGATGTGGTTGAGCAGACGACATGTCAATCGGATGTGCCGTGTGCCCGTGGTGACCGGGAACTCCGTTCTGGTGTCATAAATGGCCAAAACGGCCGGTAACAATCAAACTCATAGCGGACGACATCTGATTGACCTGAAATCACAGGAAAATAGTATAATTATTATTCGCGACGTGTACGCGCAAACGAAACATCAATCAGACATGCGTTCTGCGTGGTATTGCTCAGTATGCATTCTTTAAGTGTTGTGCGCGCTTGATAAACGCGCGTGTGGGGGTCCAAACGAGCCGAATGAAGTCCGAATGGCCTGAAATCAGACGAAATAAAATAGTGAGTGAATTTTGATGCGGTCGAGTAGAAGGCACGTCAATCGGACCTTCAGTGTGCCTGAGGTGACCGAGAACGCCGTTCTGGTGTCATAAACGGCCAAAACGAGCGTCTAACGGTCAAACTCATAGCGGACGACATTAGATTGACCTGCAATCACAGGACAACAGTCTAATTATCATTCGAGACATGTATGCGCAGACGGAACGTCAATCGGACTTGCGGTCTGCGACGTAGAACTCAGTATGCATTCTTTAAGTGTTGTGCGCGCTTGATAAACGCGCGTGTGGGGGTCCAAATGGGACAAACGAAGATCGAATGGCCTGAAATCTGACAACATCAAATGGTGAGTGAATTGTGATGTGGTCAAGTAGACGGCACGTCAATCGGACCGACCGTGTGCCCGCGGTGACCGGGAACGCCATTCGGGTGTCATAAAGGGCCAAAACGGGCGTCTAACGGTCAAACTCATAGAGGACGACATTGGATTGACATGAAATCATAGGAAAAAAGTCTAATTATTATTCGAGATGTGTACGCGCAGAGGGCACGTCAATCAGACGTGCGGTCTGTGCGGTAATGCACAGTATGCATTCTTTAAGTGTTGCGCGCGCTTGATAAACGCGCCTGTGGGGGGTCCAAATGGGACGAACGAATTCGGAATGCCCTGAAATTAGGAAACATCAAAGTGTGAGTGAATTGTGATGTGGTCAAGCAGATGAAACATCAATCGGACATGCCGTGTGCCTACGGTGACCGGGAACGCCGTTCTGGTGTCAAAAACGTCAAAAACGTGCATGTAACGGTGAAACTCAGAGCGGACGACATTGTATTGACCTGAAATCATAGGAAAACAGTCTAATTATTATTCGCGATGTGTACGCGCAGACGACACGTCAATCGGACATGCGGTCTGCGCCGTAGGGCTCAGTATGCGTTCTTTAAGTGTTGCGCGCGCTTGATAAACGCGCATGTGGGGGTCCAAATGGGTCGAACGAAGTCCAAATGGCCTGAAAACAGACGAAATCAATGGGTTATTGAATTGTGATGTGGTCGAGCAGACGACACGTCAATCGGACATGCTGTGTGCCCGCACTGACCGGGAACGCCGTTCTGGTGTCATAAATGGCCAAAACGGGCGTCTAACGGTCAAACTCATAGCGAACAACATTGGATTGTCCTCAAATCACAGGACAACAGTCTAATTATTATTCGAGACATGTACGCACAGAGGGCACGTCAATCAGACGTGCGTTTTGCGCGGTAGTGCTCAGTATGCATTCTTTAAGTGTTGTGCGCGCTTGATAAACGCGCGTGTGGGGGTCCAAACGGGCCAAAAGAAGTCCGAATGGCCTGAAATCAGACGATATCAAAGGCTGTGTGAATTGTGATGTGGTCGAGCAGACGACACATCAATCGGACGTGCCGTGTGCCCGCGGTGACCAGGAACGCCGTTCTGGTGTCAAAAACGGCCAAAAAGGGCGTTTAACGGTCAAACTCATAGCGGACGACATCAGATTGACTTGAAATCACAGGAAAACAGTTTAATTATTATTCAAGACGTGTACACGCAGACGGAACATCAATCGGACATGCGGTCTGCGCCGTAGGGCTCATTATACGTTCTTTAAGTGTTGCACGCGCTTGATAAACGCAGGTGTGGGGGGTCGAAATGGCCCGAGCGAAGTCCGAATGGCCTGAAATCAGACGACATCAAAGGGTGAGTGAATTGTGATGTGGTCGAGTAGACGATACGTCAATCGGATGTGTCGTGTGCCCGCGGTGGCTGGAAACGCCGTTCTGGTGTCAGAAACGGCCAAAACGGGCATGTAACGGTCAAACTCATAGCGGACGACATCTGATTGACCTGAAATCATAGGAAAACTGTATAATTACTATTCGTGACGTGTATGCACAGACAGAACATCAATCGGACGTGCGGTCTGCGCGGTAGTTCTCAGTATGTGTTCTTTATGTGTTGCGCAAGCTTGATAAACGAGCGTGTGGGGGTTCAAATAGGCCGAATGAAGTCCGAATGGCCTGAAATCAGACGACATAAAAGGGTGAGTGAATTTTGATGTGGTTGAGCAGACGTCACATCAATCAGACATGCCGTGCGTCCGCGGTGACCGGGAACACCGTTCTAGTGTCATAAACGGCTAAAACGGGCGTCTAACGATGAAACTCATAAAGGACGATATCAGATTGACCTAAAATCATAGGTAAATGGTGTAATGCTTACTCGCGATGTGTATGCGTAGATGACACATCAATCAGACGTGCGGGCTGTGCCGTAGGGATCATTATGTGTTCTTTAAGTGTTGCACGTGCTTGATAAACGCGTGTGTCGGGGATCCAAACGGGCCGAACGAAGTCCGAATGGCCTGAAATCAGACGACATCAAAGGGTTAGTGAATTGTGATATGGTTTAGCAAACAACACGTCAATCAGATGTGTCGTGTGCCCGCGGTGGCCGGGAACGCCATTCTGGTGTCAAAAACGGCCAAAACTGGCGTGTAACGATCAAACTCATAGTGGGCAACATCTGATTGACCTGAAATCATAGGACAATAGTATAATTATTATTCGCGACGTGTACGCACAGACGACACGTCAATCAGACGTGCGTTCTGCGCGGTAGTGCTCAGTATGCGTTCTTTACGTGTTGCGCGTGCTTGATAAATGCGCGTGTGGGGGTCCAAAAGGGCCGAATGAAGTTAGAATGGCCTGAAATCAGACGACATCAAAGGGTGAGTGAATTTTGATGTGGTCGAGCAGACAAAATGTCAATCGGACTTGCTGTGTGCCCGCGGTGACCGAGAACGTCGTTATGGTGTCATAAACGGCCAAAACGGGAGTCTAACGGTCAAACTCATAGCGGACGACATATGATTGACCTGAAATCATAGGACAACAGTCTAAATAGTATTCGCGACATGTATGCCCAGAAGACACATCAATCAGACGTGCGGTCTGCGACGTAGTGCTCAGTATGCGTTCTTTAAGTGTTACGCGTGCTTGATAAACGCACGTGTGGGGGTCCAAACAGGTCGGAAGAAGTTCTAATGGCCTGAAATCTGATGACATCAAAGGGTGAGTGAATTGTGATGTGGTCTAGTAGAAGGCACGTCAATCAGACCTGCCGTGTGCCCGTGGTGACCGGGAACACCGTTCTGGTGTCATAAACGGCCAAAACGGGCGTGTAACGGTCAAACTCATAGCATACGACATCGGATTGACATGAAATCACAGGAAAACAGTCTAATTATTATTCTCGACGTGTACGCACAGACGACACGTCAATCAGACATGCGGTCTGCGTCGTAGGGCTCATTATGGGTTCTTTAAGTGTTGCGCGCGCTTGATAAACGTGCGTGTGGGCGGTCCAAACGGCCTGAACGAAGTCTGAATGTCCTAAAATCAGGCAACATCAAAGGGTGAGTGAATTTTGATGTGGTCAAGAAGACGACACGTCAATCGGACAAGCCGTGTGCCCACGGTAACTGGGAACGCCGTTCTGGTGTCATAAACGGCCAAAACAGGCGTGTAATGGTCAAACTCATGGTAGAAGACATTGGATTGACCTGAAATCATAGGAAAACTATCTAATTGTTATTCACGATGTGGAAGCGTCGACGACACGTCAATTGGACGTGCGGTCTGCGCCGTAGGGCTCATTATGCGTTCTTTAAGTGTTGCGCGCGCTCGATAAATGCACGTGTGGGGGGTCCAAACGGGCCGAACGAAGTCCGAATGGCCTGAATTCAGACGACATCAATGGGTGAGTGAATTTTGATGTGGTCGAGTAGACATCACGTCAATTGGATGTTCCGTGTGCCCTCGGTGACCGGGAACGCCGTTCTGTTGTCATAAACAGCCAAAACGGGCGTCTAACGGTCAAACTCATAGAAGACAACATCTAATTGACCTAAAATCACAGGAAAACAGTCTAATTATTATTCGCGATGTGCACGCGCAGACGGCACATCAATCGGACGTGCGGTCTGCACCATAGGGCTCAGTATGGGTTCTTTAAGTGTTGCGCGCGCTTGATAAACTCGCATGTGGGGGGTCCAAACGGGCCGAACGAAGTCCGAATGAACTGAAATCAGACGACATCAAAGGGAGAGTGAATTTTGATGTGGTCGAGTAGACAGAACATCAATCAGACGTGTCGTGTCCCCGCGGTGACCGGGAACGCCGTTCTGGTGTCATAAACGGCCAAAATGGGCATCTAACGGTCAAACTCATAGTGGATGACATCGGATTGACCTGAAATCACAGGAAAACAGTCTAATTATTATTGGCGACGTGTACGAATAGACGGCACGTCAATTGGACGTGTGGTCTACGGCGTATGACTCATTATGCGTTCTTTAAGTGTTGCGCGTGCTTGATAAATGCGCGTGTGGGGGGGGGGGGGGGTCCAAAGGGGCCGAACAAAGTTCGAATGGCCTGAAATCAGACGACATCAAAGGGTGAGTGAATTTTGATGTGGTCAAGTAGACGACACATCAATCAGACGTGTCGTGTGCCTGCGGTGGCTGGGAACGCCATTCTAGTGTCATAAACGGCCAAAACGGGCGTGTAACAGTCAAACTCATAGCGGACGACATCAGATTGACCTGAAATCATAGGAAAAAAATCTATTTATTATTCACGACGTGTACGCGTAGACGGCAGGTCAATCGGATGTGCGGCCTGCGCCGTAGGGTGCATTATACGTTCTTTAAGGGGTGTGTGCGCTTGATAAACGCGCGTGTGGGGGTCCAAACAGGCCGAATGAAGTACCAATGTCCTGAAATCAGACGACATAAAAGGTTGAGTGAATTGTGATGTGGTCGAGTAGACGGAATGTCAATTGGACGTGCTGTGTTCCCGCGGTGACCGGGAAGGCCGTTCTGGTGTCACAAACGGCCAAAACGGGCGTCTAACGGTCAAACTCATAACGGACGACATCTGATTGACCTGAAATCATAGGACAACAATCTAATTGTTATTCGCGACATGTAAGCGCAGACAGAACGTCAATCAAATGTGCGGTCTGCACCGTAGTGCTTAGTATGCGTTCTATAAGTGTTGTGTGCGCTTGTTAAACGAGCGTGTGGGGGTCCAAATGGGCCGAACGACGTCCGAATGGCCTGAAATCAGACGACATCAAAGGGTGAGTGAATTTTAATGTGGTTGAGCAGAAAGAATGTCAATCGGACGTGCGTTTTTCCCGCGGTGACCGGGAACGCCGTTCTGGTGTCACAAATGGCCAAAACGGGAATGTAACGATCAAACTCATAGCGGACGACATGAGATTGACCTAAAATCACATGAAAACAATCTAATTATTATTCGCGATGTGAACGCACAGACGGAACATCAATCGGACGTGTGGTCTGAACCGTAGGGCTCATTATGTGTTCTTTAAGTGTTGTGCGCGCTTGATAAACGCACGTGTGGGGGGTCCAAACGGGTCGAATGAAGTCCGAATGGCTTAAAATCAGACGAAATCAAAGTTTGATTTAATTGTGATGTGGTCGAGCAGACGGAATGTCAATCGGACGTGTCGTGTGCCCGCGGTGACCGGGAATGCCGTTCTGGTGTCATAAACGGCCAAAAGGGGCGTCTAACGGTCAAAATCATAGCTGACGACATTTGATTGACCTAAAATCACAGTAAAACAGTCTAATTATTATTCGAGACATGTACGCGCAGACATCACGTCAATCGGACGTGCGGTCTGCACCGTAGGGCTCAGTATGCGTTCTTTACGTGTTGCGCGCGCTTGATAAACGCACGTGTGGGGGGTCCAAACGGGCCGAACGAAGTCCGAATGACCTGAAATCATACAAAATCAACGGGGAGTGAATTGTGATGTGGTTGAGGGGACGTCACATCAATCGGATGTGTCGTGTGCCCGCGGTGACCGGGATCGCCGTTCTGGTGTCATAAACGGCCAAAACGGGCGTCTAACAGTCAAACTCATAGCGGACGACATCAGATTGACCTAAAATAACATGAAAATAGTATAATTATTATTTTCCACGTGTACGCATAAACGACACATCAATTGGATGTGAGGTCTGAACCGTAGGGCTCATTATGGGTTCTTTAAGTGTTGCGCGCGCTTGATAAACGCGCATGTGGGGGTTCCAAATGGGTCGAACGAAGTCCGAATGGCCTGACATCAGACTACATCAAAGGGTGTGTGAATTTGGATGTGTTCGAGCAGATGGCACGTCAATTGGACATGCCGTGTTCCCATGGTGACCGAGAACGCCGTTCTGGTGTCATAAACGGCCAAAATGGGCGTCTAACAGTCAAACTCATAGCGGACAACATCGGATTGACCTGAAATCACAGGACAAAAGAATAATTAAAACAATTGAATTAATGATTTTAAATTTTTAAAATGGTAATCAAAATTATGAATATATTTTGAAAATCATATACATTAGATCTGTTACAGTATGTTTGAAGTTAGATATGTTAATTGGTTTTCTAGGCTTTATTCGGTACTAATTTTATTATTAAATTTTGTTATGCAGTTATATGTGATGATGGATGCGATTTTGGAAGATGACTTCTGAAATTTATTTAGGTATATATTAATGTATAATGGAATTTTTTTTAAAAAAAGTTAACATTTTATAGCGGCCGCCATTTGGCGGCCGCTAAAGTTTATCCCAGCTTGCCTACAGAATTCGCCAAATGGCGGTCGCTAATAGCAACAACGGTAGGAAAAAAGCGGCCGCCTTTTGGCGGACGCTAGGCAGCCGCTATAGGCCTTTAGCGACGGCTTTTGGCGGGTGCTATAGGCCTTTAGCGACGGCTTTTGGCGGCCACTAAAGGTCATTATTGTACTAGTGCAAGGCCTTCTGTCAAGACTACAAATAAGATTTTGTCAAGGCCTCGTGCGAAGACACTAGTTTGTCTCATGAGACCTACAGATGCATCAAGAAGCTATAACGGGCTCCACCAATCAATTATTAAGTCCAATGCATTCCTCATATGAACAGGTTTAAACATAAAATAAATGTTCATATTAAAACTAACATACGAAATGTAATTACTTTCTCTATAAACCATGAATGGAATAAAAATAACACATCAACATTCAATCATATCTCAAAACCTTAAATACACTACAAATGTTTTTTATTAAAATAAATCACATTCAAATAAGCTTAAAATCCATCAAATGATGTTAACATAGATGAAATCAAAAAAATTTGAGAGAAATATCTCTTTTTTAAACATTTAAAAGTCAAATAATTATAAAATAAAACATTTAATTAGAAAATATTCTTATAAGATTTTAAGAGAAGATTCGATGATTTTATAATGACATAAAATATCTGCACCCGCCGTATAAGTTTAAAAAGACATTCTTACCTTAATTCTGTCGAAAATGATAAAATGGACCTTGTTTGGAAAAAAAAGAAAGATTCCATTATAAAATTCTTATAAAAATTCTATAAGGGTATAAATGACTTTAACCCAATGTCTGTAAAATACTAATAATGATTTGAAATACATTTTTACGAAACATGGATGTGGATGATAAAGAGGTCCCAATAGATAATTACGTATAAACAACCTCCGATAATGAAGAGATTGCGAAATAAACACTTACATTGTAATTTTCCATGGAAGAGGGTAGGTTATCCTCATGTATAATAGTTAAACCATTGTTTTTAAGTTATAAAAGAACCATATACATAATTATGATATCATATATGATCTTCTATTAATGCTTTGTTAATAATATTTTAGTATTTTCGTCATTTCGGGTGTTAACGTACTCATTTTATGTTATATGTTATGTTACATAAGTCTTGTTTGTTATGTATATGTTGTATCTTATTAATATCCAGAATGATATCAAGTCCCCAAACATTATTTTTTATCATTAAATGATAATTTTTCTTGAATGGATACGATTGGGAATGAATCTCATCGTGTTCGTGGAGACGGTAGTCTGTAGGTATGCACATGCGAAAATATCAATCTTGGTATATGAAAATAATAAATAATTGGATGTTATATCACATATAAAAGATCATTATTATGTTATATTTATTATTTAAATTAATTATCCATCATTATTATACCCATCCAAATAATAATTTATTGAATAACAATTACACCACGATGTGGAGACGGTAAGCCCTATGTACACACGTATGGTGACAGGTCATTCAAAGGTTGGATAGACTACTGAATATGGTTGTATCATATTTATAATAAATTCATAGTATATAGAATATACTGGATTTATTATTTTATAATGGTAATAATAAATAATGAAGAAGTTGTAGAAGAAGGGAACTTGAAAGAGGGTGATGAAAACATTACCTCTTCTTCGGGTTCATCCATTTGATTTGATCAAAAGGGCTCTTTAGATTGGATTTCTCACTAAAGTAAGGCCTCTAGGATAAAGGAATGATATTTTAGAGTGTATTTGGGAAGATTTTTGACGATCCCAAAGGCTTTTAATGTGTGAATTAGTGATAAGGGGGAGTGCCCTTTTATAAGAGGGGTGAGGGGCACCTTAGGAAAAGCTAGACATATTATTTTATAATAAATTCATATTCGATTTATAATGCCTTCAAAGTAGATTATTTGAATGTTAAGGTGGGGATGGGTCGAAATATTTTCAACCAATAGGTTTTAGACAGGTTTGGGACACTTAATTAACCTTATCTTTTAGTTTTAACTCTTAGTTAATTAGTTTGACACTTACAATATTTCTTTCTATTTTTATATTATATAGTCTATAAACATACTATAAACTTCCAAGAAACCCCAAGTGGTCCATTAATGAGACACATATCATTATATAAGTCTCTTGTCCAATCCATATAATTTTAGAAATATAATATAAATTAATAATATAATATTAGTTTTAAAAACTCTTTTATGTCAATTTTGACACTATTGGGTATTTTTTTTTTGATAATTTCATAACAAAATTATTACTTAGAATAAAATTTATATAAACAATCCTAATATGTCATATTAAACTATAAATTTAGTGTAATTTAGAAATAGTCTCAAATTACATTTTTTTGATATTCATAATATCAAATATTTTAATATTTCAGTAATTGGGTAATTAATGCATCACCATTTTATTATAAATAAATTAAATTATTTAATGTATAAAAATTATAAATAAAATACCATTATTTATGAATGATTTTTAACTTCTTAATAAATATTTATAATTTAATTTATCTTACATATAACCCTATATTAAAAATGTTTTAGTAATTAATAGTTGATTTTAACTCTTTTAACACTTCATTGAATTAAATAATAATAAATATCCTAATCAAATACAAGTGGAAAAAAATGATAATTTTTTATTCCTAATGTTTTATTTTGTTGAGATACACTTGTACAATATAATTTGGAATGTGTTAGGGTAATATTAAAATCATTTGTACCCTTAATTACCCTATTAACTTCTAATTATGGTAAATAAAAGTAAAAAGATTCTATTGATCACAAATTATTTTTATCGTACTAAACCAAATTATACTCTTTCATATTAACCGTGTCTCTCATATTTTATAAATTCCTCCCAAAGAAGTGGTAAAATCATGTTTTATGTGAATTTCCAAATTCTCCTAGGAGGTGGGTAAAAGACGGTGAAAAGTTCCATTAAATTTTTATATATCTAAAATGATTCTAAAATAACTCCAATGAATATCATTTAATGTATATAGGTATTATGTATCCATTTTTACCTTAAATAAATTCATATAAAATAAATAATTATTTAAATAAAAATTCAGTTTTAAACCACGACTCAGTGTTTCTCACTATTCATCAAAAATTGAAAGTTTTCAGAAAAAGACCAAAATTTCACCTTAGGAGAATTTAGATATTCCGAATCCAAAAATGAAGTCCATTGTGAAATATAAAATTTATAAAATTTCAAAAATTGGGTATTACTTTTCATAACTGCTAGTTTGATTGGTTGTGGTGTGTGTTAGAACTTGAAGTTGCGTAAAACACACACAACTGTATTATTCAAAGAGGAGCATAACATGGATGCTTGGGGTGTCACAATATGTATCATGATAACTGAAAACTTCATAAAGAAAACAATCCTACTCATGATAATGTGTTAGCAGCTGTAGTATTTGTTTTGAAGATACAAAGACACTATCTATATAGTGGAAAAATTGAGAAATATAATGATCAATGGAGTTGGAAGTATATTTTCTCACAAAAAGAACTCAACATGAGGAAAATATGTTGGATTGAACTATCAATGATTATGATTTCACTATACAATACCACCCATGGAATTAAAATAAGGTGGAATATTCTTTGATCAGAAATGATCAAGGAGTTCTAAACAAGATGATAGTTGAAAGGGATCGTATGTTCAAGGATCTAGTAAATCTGGATATGGGAATTATCATGGAATGTGAAACATAAATACATTTCCAATGGTTTCCAAATCATATTTACTAGAAATGATAAAATGACCTCTGAATGATGAGAGAAGTTTCAAAAGAATATTTAATCTATGAATTATGGGATATTGATCGGCTTCGTATATGAAGATGGAATTTTGACATTTGGGAAGAGGATTTGTGTTCCATTCATACCAAATCTTAAATGTGAATTGTTGGATGATGCTAAAAGATCCAATTTTACTATACACCCTTGTAGCACAAATTTGTATTGATAATAGAAGAACATATTTTATGGGACAATATAAATATAGAGATTGCTGATTATGTGTCAAGATGTATGGTTTGACAAGATAATAGGGTTAGAAGACAACATCCATGAAGAGTAATGTAACCACTTACCATACCTTACTAGAAATTGGATGATATTATAATAGACTTCATTAAGGGGATACCAATGACTCATAGAAGGAATGATTCCACATGGGTCATTGTTGATAATTTTACCAAGTCATCACATTTTCCTATTATTAGGGAAGGTTTACCACTAGAAATTTGAGAAATAATATATATTAATGAAGATGAATGACTTCATGGTGTACCCCTGTCGATTGTTTGTGATCGTGATCACCATTTCTCATCATGTTTTTAAAAATATCTTAATAATGGACTAGATACTGAACTTCTTTTGAGCACTTCCTACTACCCTCAAACTGATGGATATTTATAAAATTATATTCAAACCTTAGAAGACAAGTTGAGTTCTTTTTCACTTGACTATAATGGAATGTTGGTTCATTATTTACCTTTAGTAGAATTTTTCTGTAACAATAGCCTCAATTCAAGTATTCAGATGGAACCATATGAAGCATTATATGGAAAGGGATGTCGCACAACAACATTTTGGGATGATGTTGGTGAATGGAAACTTGTTTTCCCATAACATGTTGAAAAAATAGTTGAATGGGTGAAGATTATCCAAACCCAAATCAAATCATCTATAAGTTGGAAAATAACTATTCTAAAAAAAGCAAAATGATTTGGAATTTCAAGTTTCATTTCATGTTTTCCTGAAGGTATCTCCACGGAAGGGTATTATAACATTCAGTAAGAAAGGTAAATTATGTTCGAGGTACATCCGACCATTCAAAATTCTTGAACGAATATGACTTGTAGCGTACCGTTTGGAAATGTCGCCAAGTCTTTTTAAAGTCCTTGATATCATCCACATATCATTGTTGAGAAAATAAATTCCTGACACAACACATATACACACCTATGAAAAAATAGTACTATAATTTCATATATCTTATTGTGAAGAGTCTATCAAAATTCTTGATACCAGAGAACATGTGTTGAGAAGTAGAACGACTCATATGGTAAAAGTTCTATGTCGAAACCATAAGATGGAAGAGGTAATGTGTGAACCTGAGGATCATATTCGGAATAACCACCCGAATATTTTTATGCATTAGTATTCTAGAAATATAGTGGAATAAAATAAATAAATATGGGATGAATTTAACACTTCAAGCTTCCATGATATGTTTCCATTTGAATAATACAATAGCGTTCGATTTACAAAACATCGAGTTCTAGCACAACATGAAAAATCAAACTATTCATTTTAAAAGAAGTTATGAGTAGTAATCCCCAATTATTAAAATTTTATAAATGTTATGTTATGAAAATGGACTTCATTTTTTGATTTGGAATATCAAAATTAGCTTAAAGAGATTTTTTTATTCCTCTAAAAAATTTAAATTTTTTATTAATAGTGAAAAAGTCTATGTTATTGCTTAAAATCCACTGTTATATAAATAATAATAATAATTAATATTTCAATTTATATTAAAGTTAAAATATATACAAAATAACTTTAATAGTCCAATTTAATTCGTTGAAGTCATTTTATAATAAGATTATATACATAAACTTTTGTTGATATTTTTACCGTCTTTTACCAATCATTAAGGACATTTAAAAATTTGTATAAAATATAATTTTACTAATTCTGTTAATTGAATTTCTAAAATAAAAGAAACACCTTTGGAACCATTATATATTATTTGGTTGAATAGGATGAAAATAATTTTTTTTGTGAATAGTAACTTTTGAAATTTATTAATCATGATTATAAGTAAATAAGGTAATTAAAGTTAATGAAGATATTATAATTACCCTAACACATGTCCTAATTCAATTATATTACTGTATATTGACCAAATTCTACCATATTAGGAAAATATTATCCATTTCGATCCACCTGGTTTAGATTAGAACATTTCTTATTATTTTATTTAAAAAAGGGTTAAAAGTGTTAAATTCAAATTTTAATTACTAATAAATTTCTAATATAGGTTTATAAATAAGATAAATTAGAATATTATTATTCATTATAAATTAAAAAATATTTTATACATAATGGCATTTAATTTATAATTATTAGACATTATATAATTAGATTTATTTAGGACACAATGATGATGTTGTAATTACCTTATTAATGAATGATTAAAATAATTGATATTATAAATATCCAAATAAATGTAAATTAAAACATTTGATGAATTACACTAATTTGATAAGTTAATATTACATATCAGGGTTTATTAAACAATTTTATATGTGATTAACTTGTTATCACTTTCAAAAAAACAAAATACCAAGTAGTGCAAAAATTGCCATAAATGAGTATTTATAACAAATACAATATAAATAAATAATATAATATTACAAAAAAAAATAAGATTCGTCCAATAAACTATTATGAAAATATATATGTCAATAATGAACCAATTGGGGATCTTTTTTAATTTTTAGATTATGTTTAACAACCATTTATTATAATAATACATGAATACATGTAAAAAGTTATACTATTTAACTAAGAGTTTAATAAAAAATATAAGGGTAATATGTTTTCCTAAACCTATCTAAAACCTATTGTTTTTTATTTTTTCTACTAATACCCACCTTATCCTCTAAATAAATACATTTTTATCAATTATAAAACAGAAATGATTTTATAATAAAATAATATTTCAATTTTTTCCTAAAATGACCCTCACCTCTCTTATAAAAGGGTACTTCCCCTTAATTCAAAATTACACATCCGAAGCCATTTGTCTCGTCCAAAACCTGATTTAATATCCTCCCAACTACCCTCTCATCAACCTATATGACTTTCTTTTATCAGAAAAAATCTTACGAAGCCCTTTTGATCAAATGAAAATGAAGCACTGAAAAAGAGGTAATAAATTCATCACCTCTTTCAATGTTATTTTCTTTTTCTACTTCCGCATTATTTTTTATATCCATACCAAAATAATAACTCAAATTCATTATATATAATGTGATTTTATTATAAAAATTTTATAAACATATTCATTCTTCTATCCATCCTATGAATGATAAAGTCTCCATACATGCTTATATACGACTTACCATCTCCACATCATGGTATAGTTTATATTTCGAAACTTAGTTACTTGGATGTGTATAATAATGAGTATAAATAATTTAACTAATTAATATAACATTTTAATGATTCTGTATATTTCATATACCATCCAATTACATAATATTTTACCATCAATCGAATGATATTTTCAACGATTTTTACATATGATTTATCCTCTCCACGAATGCGATAAGATTCATTTCCCCATCGTAACCATTCAAAAATAATTTTAGTTTCATGATTAAAAATAATTTTTTAGAACATAATATCTTTATGGATATGAATAAAATACATCATATACATAAAAAAATGACTTATGTATCAAAACATATAAAAGAAAACGAATCAGTTATCACCCGAAACAATGATACTACTAAAATATTATTAAAAAAGAAAAAATACTAGATCAGAAATGATATAATATTTTTGTATGTGGTTATTATATTATTTAATAACAATGATTTATCTATTATAAAATAGGTTAATGTACCCTCATATAAGTAAATTTTAAATGTAATGGTAAATTTGACAATCTCTTTATTATCTGATGTTGTTTTTACGAAAGTGTCTTCTTTGACTTCATTACCATCGACTCCCATGTTTCATAAAAATTTATTTCAATCCATTATTACTATTGAATATAATGTTTTAAATATTAATTTTTACACTTTAATTAATTTTTTTTTAAAATTATTTGAAATGAATCTTTCTGTCCTTTACCAAACAAGATACTTTATGACCTTTTCGAAAAATTATGGTAAGAATGATTTTTTACTTATAAGGATAGTGTAGCTATTTTCCACCATAATAACATCTTATAATAATCCCTTAAAATATTATAATAAAATTTTAAAAATAAATTTTTTCTTTTATAATTACATTAATTTTAAATGATTTCAAAATGGAGAGAGATATTTCTCTCAAATATTTTTTATTTCATCTATGTCACATCATTGAATAGATTTTACACATGATTGAAGTTTATTTATAATTATACCATCTTCCCTATAGTATTGATGATTTTGAGATATGTTTTACTGTGGATGTGTTATTTTTATACCATTCTTGTTTTGTGGTTTAAGTATTAACATTTCATTTTCTTGTTTTAATATGAATGTTTATGTTATGTTTCAGCATTTTCATATGATGGATGAATTGGACTTATTAAATGATGGGTGGAGCTCTCTGATGATCCTCGATGCATCGGTAGGTCTAATGAGACAATCTAGTGTACTTTCACAATGAATTGACAAAATATTAATTATAGTCTTGGAATGAGGGCTTTACTATGTGGTTATGATGTCCATCATTATGCACTCCATCGTTATAAAATTTTATATTGATATTTCATGGGATTATTGTACTAGTAGAATATACTTGTGAATAATTAAATGGAATTATTTGATTTATCTTATCCACATGATGATGTTTTAGTGTAAAAGGTATGTGTATTATTCATAATTTTTTTTCCATAAATGTTTATGATTATTTATGAATGTTTCCTCTATTTCGTTATCTTTTCTGAGCATATGAGCTCATGCATTTTTTTTAAGGATTTGAAAAATAATATTCTGACTCACCTGTGTGGATAAGATATGAGATATGAGTTTGTTCAATAGAGAAACAATGTTGTTTTATTATTCACACTGTAATGTAAAAATTATATATGTATCTATTACTTCATAGGCTACAAAATTGATCGTCCATTTGGGACATGATTCCTTATATCATGCCAATTATATGTAATTATACACCTATAATGGGTAACTGGGGACAGGGCATTACAAAACAAAAAATGTTTTATCAAAATATCTTATGTTTTGTTGAACATATGATATTTTAAATCAACGTAGATTTATGGATTTGAGGCCCTAGATTTTCCATTTATTATTCACATGTTTGTTATTTATGACCTTAACCACCCCTATAAATATTTACAATTTCCACCAATTATGTGTCTATAATTTCCACCAATGTTCTTATATTCAAAATCCTAACTTGGTGGTGACTTTATCATTTCCCTTTCCCTCTTAATAAGACTAAATTTAAATAACCCTATTTTCGATGTGGGTTTTTCACAACGGTATTTTCTATTTTATACATTTTATTTTCAAAGAACAATTTAAAATTTCTTGGATGCTATTTATAAAAGGAATGGAGAATTTAACACACTACAATTTCATAGTATGTTATCTATTTAAAGTAATTCAATTTCTTGCGCGACACGCAACCCCGAGTTCAAGCATACCACAACATACCAAACTAGCAATTCAAAAATAAGTTATAAATAGTATTATGTTCATTTTGAATTTCATATACTCCATATAATTTTAACATCCATATTATGTGTTTAATAGACATAACATAAGATCAAATTCAATTTATCAGATAAAAGTTGTATTTTTAAAAAATTAAATTTACCTCCTTTTAATGGGGAACCCTTTTGAAATATATTATTTGAAAATTTAATATGTTAAATTTAACAAAATAAACTACATATTTATAATCGGGACTTAAAATTTTAGTTTGGATAATTTTTTGGTATTTTTTCTGACAAATTTCATATTTTTATGAATAATGAAAAATACAAAATTTTAATTGAAAACAACTTTTCAATGAAAATAATTTATAGTGATTAATTATACATTCAAATGGTTTTTAATTATAATTAGACTAAAATTTTATAATTTAATCCAATTAATTTCATTAGTAGTAATTTTACATGTAAATTTTACATAAACACAAATCAATATTTTGATATTTTTGACTTCTCAAAAACCTACTTTCTGGTTTTGACATCGAGAATTAATTTAAAATCAATTAATTTAACATCTAGGTTTTAAATTTGGTGAAATATCAATATCTCTGGAATTTGGAATTTCTAAATTATCTTATGGGGAATTGTTTGGTATTTTTCTAAAAACATTCATTTTTTCAAGAATAGTAAAAAACACTACGTTATTGTTAAAACAGACATATTATTTTAAAAATATTTTTTTATAAATATATTGTAATGTCCACATAGATATATAATACCTATATTAGTAGATTATAATTCATTTGAGTCATTTTATAATAATCTTACATATTTAAAATTTTATTGAACTATTTAACACCTTTTACCCACCTTCTCGACACATTTACTCAGCTTCTAGAAACATTTGAAACATTTCCTAAAATGTAATTTTATAGCATCTATTAATTGAATTTAAAAAATATGAGAGACATGGTGGATGTCAGTATGTAAAATGATATTCAATTGGGAGAAAATGTTTTTTGGTGAATATTATATTTGGAATTTTATTTACCATGATTAAAAGTAAATAATGTAATTAAAGGAAAAAAATATTAAAATTGTCTCAGAACATGCCATAATACTATTGGATACATGATTATCGACGAAAATAAATATTATGAAAAAAATTAGGCCCCATTGATCCATTATGGATAAATTAGGACATTTATTATATTTTATTTAATGAAGAGTTAAAAGTGTTAAATTTAATGATTAATATCTAAACAATTTTTAATATCATTTTATACATAGGATAAATTCGATAATAAATAATCATTAAAAGATAAATATATTTACTAAATCATGTTATTTTATTTATAATATATTAAAATTTAATTATTTAATTTATTGATGAAACAATGATGATGCAGTAATTACATTATTAATGATAGATTAGAATAATTGATTTTATAAATTACTAAATAAATCTACATTGAAAATTTTGATGGCATACTATAATTTTTTAAGTGAATATGAAATGTTTTTTTTATTCAATGTATTTTTCATGCCATTATGTTCTGATTACGTTAATAGAAAATACTAAATAGTTTCAAATTGACATAAATGAGTTTTTAAAAAAAATACAATTTTATTAAATGATATAATATTCCATAAAATATAAGATTCATCCAAATGAATTATATAATGAGATATATTTCCTTAATGAACAAATTTAGGTTCCCTTGTAATTTTATAGTCTGTTTATTAACCATGTCATATAAAAATATCATAAGACGTGGTAAAAGATGAACTATTTAACCAAGAGTTAAATAAAATAGATAAGGTTAATATTGAGACCTAAAATTTTCTAAAACCTATTGGTTGAGAGTTTTTCTACCCATTCCCATCATATAATCCAAATAAATCCATTTGGATACACTAGAAACTATAAAATATTTTATAATAAAATAATATTTCAAGATTTAAATAATGTGCCCTTCACCTCTTATAAAAAGGTACTTCCCATTCTCTCAAAGTGAAATCTCCAAATCCATTTAGCTTATCCAACCCCTACTCAAATATCCTCCAAACTACCCTGACTTAATTATATAGGCCGTACATTATTTGAAAGACAACCTATGGTTCCCATTTGATCAAAACAAAATGAATCACCTTCAGAAAATTTAATTATCTCATCACCTCTTTCAAAGTTCATTTCTTCTTCCACTTGATATTTATTTGTTTTTTTTTGCATACCAAAATAATAAATCTTGCACATAATACATACTTTTTGGTTATTTTAGATATTGTACAACAATATTCATTATTCAATCGACTCTATTAATGACAATGTCACCATATGAGCGTAGGTACGGATTACCGTCTCCAAGTTGGGATATAGATTGTTATTCAATGCTTCATTATTGGGATATGTATAATAGTGATTATAATTAATGTAAATAAATAATATTACATGGTAATGATTGTATATATATAATATAACATCCAATTAAAAATTATTTCACCATTAGTAGAATGATATCATTGCTCATGTGGGAATATGGCTTACTGTCTCCATGATGTGATATGATTGATTTCCACGTTCACCATTCCACAATGATTAATATATATATATATATATATATTATTAATAATTATGTAGTATATTACATAATAATTCTACTAGATATATATATATATATATATATATCTTATACCCTTTAATCCGATTAATAGATTAGTAAATAGAAACAACATGTCTGCGTACGTACGGACTACCGTCTCTATAAACAGTGTTTTCCATTTCATATGTCTATCTATTATACATATTTTTATTCTAAATATATTCGATATATAAATTACAGTTTATATTCTGTATTTATTTTAATCAGGATCTATGTGATACAATCAAGAATAACAAGTTAAAACATGTACGATAAAGAAAGAGATTGTAATACGAAATGTTAATATAACAAGGAAATTATTATTAAATTGGTATTATAATTGAAGGACCTAGGGACACCCTGAGAGGGGAGGGGTGAATCAGGGTGAAAACTTTTTCTTTTAATGTGATGGATATTTCTCCCACGTTGGTAGGAACTTGTTGAAGCTGTATGAAGAATATGATTAGAAAGAAAGCATTCACATGCACAGAGATGACACAACACTTTTTAATTTGTTCACCACTAAGGGCTACGTCCAAGGAGCATACACTGACAAGTTGTCGGTCATACCAAATTCAAATAATCTTCACTAGCTATGGATTACAATGGTTCGGTCATAGTCAATCTGTCCTAGGCTCACTGTCTTTACAATGGTTTAGGGAAATTTCACTGCTTCCCTTGAGTCACTCCCATTGACTCCCCTTGGCTCACTGCCCTTGGTGAAGACACACTCAGTTTATAGACGTGAAGGTCTCTTCGTCATTGCATAAGAATGCATCCACCATTGCATGTAGATGCTCTATTGAAGTCCAATTCTTTCCAGAAGATGAATCTCACTTCGCGCTGAGGGTACCAGGTGATCTTCCAGCTTTTGTGCAACTTCAGAAGGATAGATGAACTTTAACAACCCTGGAGCGCTTACCCAAGCCCGGCGCACATGTTTCAATCCTGGTGCGCAAGTCACTTGCACGGTACAAATTCGGCGCGCATGTGACACCAAACTACTTGCGCGACACTGCCTCCTTCAACACCAAACTTGTGCGACGTTGCCCCTTTAACTCCCAAACTGCCTTGGTCGCGCAACCAACAATCGGCCCGCAGCCTCAACTTGCATGACCCAACAACCACATGTGAGACTCAACCACTTGCACGATGAGAGATCAAAAAATCTCAAAGTCTTGAACTTCATTACAAATGAGGAAGGTTGTTCCTCTATTTATAGGAAAAATGGACCCCCTGTGCGGTGGCACACAATTCTTCCCTCGACGCACAGGTTCCGCCGCGAAGCTCATCCTCCCTAGCCTCTTTCGCACAAATCACTTGTGTGACCACACAAACACTTGCGCAACCACAAAAACACTTGCGCGACCTTCTTTATTTTCCATATTTTGAAGTTATAATCTTGAAAAACAATAGATACACAAGTTTCCAATCCTCCTAGGCATCGACGCACAAGTCTCTTCACGGCGTGCAGGTCACTTTCACGACCGGCCCAAAACTTGCGCGGCCCTTATCCCATTTCCATTTTCCCATGTTTTGATCTTGAAAAACATATGGCGCACAAACACTTGCACGAACTTCTTTCAACACTATTGTCTGCTTGAACTGTATGATCTCTTTGCTATTACACATTCTGAACATCCACTGAGGATTGAAAACAAACACAAACATTCTCCAAATCATGAATAGAAGACCATGGTCCCCACAATCTCCGCCTTTGGGTTTGTTATCAATCAGAAAATAAATTAAATAGATCTCCATCCATGTGCAAACCAAAAAACGCAAGAAACAATTCAGCCAACACTATATGTCTACGTGAGCAATGATCGGTGTAGAAAACAAGAGGGGATGCTTGAATTGGGTTCCAGAGTTTTCTAATTCTCAATGATGCCCATGAATCATTACATGATTGATGAATTCCTTCTTATCCTTCTCAACCTATCACTGACACCGAATTCGCATTGGGTCACAGGAGTATTACAAGTCTGAGCATGCCTGAATTTATTCCTTTCTCCCCCATTGACAATAAACCCAAAGCCTGGTAGTTTGTTCAACGTTCATCTCAAACCATACTCCCCCTGGATAGTATCTCCCCCACAAACCTGCATCACATCCATAAATAGATAAAAAAAAGTTTTCATAATCAGGGGGAGGGGTAATGCGTATCCTCCTTATGCACTGGGAGGTGGCTGAACACCAAGGTTAAACTAATCCTTCTCAAACACAGCCGCTGACAGTGGCTTGGTCAAGATGTCAGCCACTTTCTCATCAGTTCCCACATGATCCATTCTAATCACCCCTTGTTCAACTTTTTATTTGATAATGTGATACCTGATTTCAATATGTTTCGTACGGGAATTCTGAACAGGATTCTTCGTAATATCAATTGTGCTCTTGTTATCACTATAAATTACCATTGGTTTATTTACCTCATCACCAATATTTGTTAATTGTTGTTTCATCCATAGTAGTTGTGTGCATGCCTTTGTGGCAGAGATATACTCAGCTTCATCAGTACTAAGAGAAGTACTTTCTTGTTTCTTTCTCAACCAGCCAACAAGTTTCTGCCCAATATAGAAGGCTCCACCACTAGTGGACTTTCTGTCTACTACATCACCAGCCCAGTCAGCATCAAAAAATGCTGATGATTCACTATCCCTTCCGGCAGAAAAAATAACCCGAATTTATGTGTACATTGAATGTACCTCATGATTATTTTTACTACCTCCATATGTTCCTCCTTTGGATTACTCTGAAAGCAGGCCGCAAGGCATGTGGAAAAGAAAATATCTGGCCATGTCGCTATCAGGTATAGTAGGATCCCAATGCTCCTCCTGTACATGGTGGGATCAACAGAGTCCCCATCCTCATGCTTTCCAAGTTTAGTTCCAACTGCAATCGGAGTTGACATTGGTTTGGAATCTTGCATATTAATCTTCTTCAGCAGCTCCTGTGTGTATTTTTCCTGAGAAATAAAAGTGTATTCCTTCTTTTGAATCACCTACATCCCCAAGAAATATGTGAGCTCCCCAATCATAGACATTTCAAATTCTAATTTCATGTGGTTGGAAAATTCATCCACTGATTTCTGCCCGCTGCCACCAAATATGATATCATCAACGTAGACTAGAACCATGAATTGATCTTTTGGAAAATTCTTCACATAGAGATTGTGATCAACTCCTCCTATTTTGAATTACAACTTCTTGATATATGAATCTAGCCGTGAGTACCACGGCCGTGGTGCCTTCTTCAAACCATATAGAGCTTTCTTCAGTTTTCAGACCTTTGTTTCATCAGTACCCAAAACAAAGACCACTGGCTGTTCAATGTAGACATCTTCTTCGGGTACACCATTCAAGAATGATGTCTTGAAATCCATTTGATAAACTTTATATCCTCTTATGTGTGCCATGGCAAGGAAGAGCCTGATTGAATCCAGTCTAGCCACTGGAGAAAAGGTTTCATCAACATCAAGGCCTTTAGTCTGGGAGTATCCTGTACATACCAATCGTGCCTTGATTCTGATGACACTTCTGTGGTCATCAAAATTATTTTTGGAGATCCATTTGGTACCAATCACATTGTGACCTTTGGGTTTCTGGACAAGATCCCATGTTTGATTCTTTTCAATCTGATCTAATTCATCATTCATGGCTTTCACCCAAGATTCATCATTTGTAGCTTCTTCGAATGAGGATGGTTCAACAACTGATAGAAATGAAGATTGCGTGTTAATCCTCATCCTTTATGTTTGAGTGGGTGCACTCCTGTCCCCAATTATATTGGATGGATCAATCTCAGCTCTTCAATTTCTCTTACGAGGTTCAGTAGCATTCTCTTCAGCCACAGTTTCTTCTTCAGATTCTTCTTTTGAGCCAACATCATGATGTTACTGCTGAGTTTTTTGAATAACTTCCTCTATTTCTGTATTTGTATTTCCTTCACGTTCACTTTCTTCCTGACTTTCTATCACATCATCATATGACATCCTTGATGCATTTGTTCTTTTCTCTTCAATTATCTTAACATCACTACTTTCCACATTCCTTCCTAAACTCTTGTTGAAACATTTGTAGGCTTTACTGTTCATTGAGTAATTGAGGAAAATTGCTTCATCTGCCTTATCACCATATTTCCCTTGACTTCATTGTTTGTTCCTGATGAAGCATTTACTTACAAAGTCACGAAAGTGTTTTAAAGAAGGCTTCCATCCATTCCTCAATTCATATGGTGTCTTAGTCTCAGCCATATAAAGTCATGTTCGATTCTGAATGTACACTGTAGCCTGAATAGCCTCTTTCCTGTAATGTCGTGGAATACGACTCTCAATCAGCATAGTTCATGCCATATTGTTCACCTTTCGATTCCTACATTCAACAAATCCATTTTGTTATGGAGTTATCACAGCAGCTACATCATGTTGTATCCCATGCTTCTCCAGATAATTTTCAAATTCAATGGACGTGTATTCTCCTCCATTGTCAGATCGCAATACTTTGATTGTCCATCCAGTATCATTCTCAGCGATTCGCTGATATGTTTTCATGAAGTCAAGGACTTGTTGTTTCCTGTGAATGAACATCACACATGCCATTCTACAATAATAATCTATGAAAAGGACAGAGTACCTTTCTCCATGAGTCCCGGAAACATTTACCGGCCCACATACATCTGTATGAATCAGATCAATAAGGTGAGACACCCTATTCTTCTTTGGTCTATATGAACTACAGACCAGCTTCCCACGAATGCAAGCATCACAAGATTTTTCATGTTCACGCTTCATGTTGGGAATGTCCATAACAATTCTCAATTTTGATATTTTCTCCATGTCTTTTTGATTGATGTGTCCTAGTCTCTGATGCCATAAATTGTTTTCTTCTTCAACAGTCATGTAACCAACATTTTTTTCACTATCAACATGATACAGGTTGCCTTCTGTTCTGCATCCCTTCATATGTGAATTGCCTGTCTTTCCATTGATAATGAATCCTTTCTGATTAAAAGTAACAATAAGTCCCGAGACAAAGAGTTGACTCACGCTGAGGAGATTATGACGTCGACCATCTAAGTAATGAACTTTAGTCTTCTTTAGTTCTCCATTAGCTAATATTGTACTTCCACTCCCTTTTATTTTTAGAGCTCCATCATTACCAATTCGTACTGTACCATCAACCTTCCTTTTGATATCCGGTAACAGGCCAGAATTACCTGTCATATGAGATGAACAACCGCTATCTAGAATCCAGGTACTGTTGTTCTTTGTAGCTTTTAGGGCCACCTCTGCAAGGTTGGATTTCTCAATCTTCATCCTTTCCTTCCATGAGACATTGGATTGTTTATATTTTACTGATGGACTTTCAATTATCTCTTCCACATACCCAGGTTCATCAATGTTGAAATCTTCTTTGAGAGGAGAGAACCTGTTTGAGAGAGAAACACTGTCTTGCTGTCAAGATATGACTTTTCTTGAACTTCGGTATGAGGTTTCCATGTCCCTTCTCTACCTACAGTTAGCAGCCTTATGACCAATGTTAGAACATCGATATCAATATCTATAGAAATTGTTTCATCTATAAGAATTAGAATATGAATTTTTTCTCCTTTGTTGACCTTCTATATCTTCTCTATTTAGATAGCTTCTTGCCTCTTCGCAATAAGACATGGTATGGCACAGATAGCCACATAACTGACACTTCATGAGTGGACATGTCTTCTCACATGGATTTATCCTCATACCATCTTCCTTGGGAGAATAGTTAGACTGTATGTCATTTCTAAATGTTTGAGGATAACTTTCAGTTCTCCTTTTATTTTGGATTGAGGGTTCCTTTTTCAGCAGTTTAGGCAATGTTTCAAAATGTTCAACTTTCATATTATCTTTCTTTTGGATCTTTTCACTTCTAGAAGCTCATGTCTTAGCTTCACAGCAAATTCCACTCCTTCCCATGGAAGATGGTCTTTGATCACTCAAGATTTTTACAACCCCATCTGAACCACAATTGGATCTTGCTAGTAATTCTGCATCTGAGAATCTTCCAAACTGTATTTTCTTCCTTGATTCTTTTTTAATTGATTTGTCTCCAGTTTACTCCTTATTGTAACAACTTCCTCCTCAAGACCCTCACCAGTCTTGGATTTTTCATCTAGTCTGGAGGTGAGGTCATTGATGACCTTTTCCTACTCTTCAATTCTCAGCTTCAGATCCACTACATCATCATTTCTTTCAATTATTTTAGACTGTACCTCACAAATTCTTCCAGTCGTTCAATTCCAGCTTCATGTTGATCAACGTATTCATTTGATTCTTCTACAATTTATTTCCACTTATTACAACTATTACATTTAGTCTTAAAATTATTAACCGCATCCTTAAGTTTCATCTCGGGATCTACATAAGTTCTCAGTTGTTTTTCTCCACCATTATCTTCTGACTTTTCAACAGTACCCATCATGGAAGCATGGTTCTATGATTTGAATTCTGGTTCTTCTTCATCATAGAATTAATTATCATTTTCTTCCTCTTCACAGACAAAACTCTTCCTTTGCATTCTCTTTCCAGATTTGAAGTTTAACATTTTGAAGAACCTTTTCTAAGGCTTCTCGAAGCATTCATCTTCACTATCATCATCATTGATCTTTCTTCTACACTGAGAGGCAATGTCCCCAGCTTTTCCACAACAAAAACATGCGAGAGGTAACTTCCCTTTGAATTTACCTTTTCCCTTCTAGAACTTCATTGCAATGAGAGAAAGAATTTCTTTTTCTTCGTCATCTTCACCACTACTATATTTTGAGATTTTTAGTTTATCCATGGATTTGATGCCATTTCCTTGCTGACACGAGTCGTATCATCTTCTGGTTTGACTCTCATTTCATATGCTACTATGCTGCTCAGTAGATCATCCAGAGAAAGTTTGGAAATATCCATTTCCTCAAGAGCTGACACCTTTGCATTGTACAATGGTGGAATTCTTCTTAATATTTTCATTGAAATATCAATGTATTTGATTTCTTCTCCTAGACCCCGAATTTCTCCAACCACTTCAGTAATTCAATTGAAGAATGATTCTGCATTCTCATCTGGATGCATCTTCAGATCATCAAACCGATTGTGCAACACTTGTAGCTTCACCTCCTTCACTTGGATATTTAGTTCATAAATATTCTAGAGTTTATCCCACATGGATTTTTCTGAGGTGAAATTAATCACCTTTAGGTAGATCAGATCATAAATGGCTGTAGTGAGTGCATTTTGTGCTTTAGCATCTGCATCCAGAATTTTCCTGTCTGTTTCAGTCATAGCTAGGCCTGTTGGATCAGTGACTTGTATTCCTTACACTGTAGAAAAAAGAACTTCCATTCCAAGAGATCTTATTTGAGATCTCATTCTGTTATTCAAGATCTAGAAATTACTTCCATCAAAATGAGGGACTCCCCTGACATTGAGTGCATTCTCCATGAAAAAAAGGACAGATTCAACACCAGCAACCTTTACGCTCTGATACCACTTGAAGGACCTAGGGACACCCTGAGAGGGGAGGGCTGAATCAGGGTGAGAAATTTTTGTTTTAATTTGATGGATCATTCTCCCACGTTGGTAGGAACTTGTTGAACCTGTATGATGAATATGATCAGAAAGAAAACATTCACATGCACAGAGATGACACAACACTTTTTACTTTGTTCACCACTAAGGGCTACGTCCAAGGAGCATACGCCGAAAAGTTGTCAGTCATACCAAATTCCACTAATCTTCACTAGCTATGGATTACAAAGGTTTGGGCACAGTCACCCTGTCCCAGGCTCACTGCCTTTACAAAGGTATAGGGAAATCTCACTGCTTCCCTCGGGTCACTCCTGTTGACTCCCCCTGGCTCACTGCCCTTGGTGAAGACACACTCAGTTTATAGACGTGAAGGTCTCCTCATAATTGCATAAGAATCCATCCTCCATTGCATGTAGACGCTCTATTGAAGACCAATTCTTACCAGAAGATGAATCTCACTTCGCGATGAGGGTACCGGGTGATCTTCCAGCTTTCGTGCAACATCAGAAGGATAGATGAACTTTAACAACCCTGGCGCGCTTATCTAAGCCCGGTGTGCAAGTTTCAATCCTGGCGCGCATGTCACATGCGTGGTACAAATTCAGCGTGCAGGTGACACTAAACTACTTGCACGACACTGCCTCCTTCAACACCAAACTTGCGCGACGTTGCGCCTTTAACTCCCCAACTGCCTTGGTCCTGCAACCAACAATCGACGCGTAGCCTCAACTTGCGCGACCCAACAACCACTTTCATGACTCAACCACTTGCACGACGAGAGCTCGAAAAATCTCAAAGTATTCAACTTAGTTAAAAATGACGTGGGGTGGTCCTCTATTTATAGGCAAAATGGACCCCCTGCGCGGTGGCACGCAAGTCTTCCCTCGGCATGCAGTTTCCGCCACGCATCTCACCCCCCCTAGCATCTGTCGTGCAAATCACCTGCACGACCACACAAACACTTGCGTGACCACAAAAACACTTGATAGACCTTATTTCTTTGCCATATTTTGAAGTTATAATCTTGAAAAACAATAGACGCACAAGTTTACAATCCTCCTAGGCATCGGCACACAAGTCTCTTCACGGTGCGCATGTCACTTGCACGACCAGCCCAAAACATGCGCGGCCCTTATCCCTTTTCCATTTTCCCATTTTCTGATCTTGAAAAACATATGGCGCACAATTTTACTCTCCTTAAAGTACACGACACGCAAGTATATTTTCCAAAAACACTTTTTGTCATTTGTCGATTTTTTGGCCAAAAATCATTGGCAAACACTGGGAAACGACACCACCTTCAATACTATTGTCTGCTTGAACTATATGATCTCTTTGCTATTACATATTCTGAAAATCCATTGAGGATTGACAACAAACACAAACCATACACAAAATCATGCATAGAAGACCATGGTTCCAACAATAATTTGATAAATGAATAATGTATGATATCATAAATATTAACCTTCTTCTAGTATAATTTCATAACATACTGTGGAAATTATACTAGTGTTTAATCCTACTCTCGACTAAATGAATATATTAGGAAAGGGTTAACTATACAATGTCATAATAATACGAGATTATTTATGTGTAATTATTTACTGGAAAATGTTTATCATACACGTCCATGTTTCATAAAAATTCGTTCAAAAGGAATATTTTAAGGTTTTATAAAGGTTCTCTTTAACTTGACCAACATTTTCATTTCTATAATGATTTATTTTTCAAAATAAATTTAATTAATGTCTATTTTTTCCAAATTATTTGAAGGATTTATTGATATAGATATCATTTTATTGAAATGTTTATTCTTTTCAAATGTTTCAAAGTGGTATTGAAAACTTTTATTCAAAAATAACTTTTAAATGTATTCCGTTACAAATGTGTGACTTTTAAATGATTCCACAAATGGGATATTTATCCGAAAGAGTTGTACTGGTCATTTTCAACTTTGTCTACATCCTTTACAGGATATAATTTTTGATTGAGGTTGATTTATTATAATATAATCTTACATACTGTATTGAAAGAGTTATGATATGGTTGACTCTGGATGAGATAATTTTTACCCTATTTGTGGTTTATTGTTAAATTAGTGACATTTCATATTCTATTTTTAAAACAAATTTTATTTCTATGTTTCACCCTTTTCATATGAGGAATGAATTGGACATAGTGAGTGAAAGGTGGATCCCACTATAGCTCCTCGATGATGTGGTAGGTCTCATGAGACAAATTACTTTCTTGGCACAAGGACTTGAATGATTTTTTATTTTTAGTCTTGGAATGAGCCTTGAATATGTGGTTATGATTTCTAGTAGTATGCATTCCATGGTTATGAAATTAGCTATTATATGGGATTATTTGACTAGTAGAATATCCACATGCATGTTTATATGGAAATGATTGATTAATTTTTTCCATATTTTGTCCATGTTTATTTTTAAAATGGTTTTTGTTTTTATTACATATCTTTTAATAAAATGTTATAGCTTCACCTAAATTATTTACCCTTTACCACATTCTTATGTTTTGTTTTCCCTGGTTTCCATGATGTGAATTATGATTGATATGCATGGTTGATCTAGGGGAATAATTTCATTCTTATATGATTATTTATGTTATGTTTTATGTTTGTATGTGTAATGAAATATTCATTTATGTAATCTATTTTCCATGAATACTAGAATAAACGATCCTTAGAGACATTATTTATTTTAATCTTTCTCATGTATTAGTATAAGGCACCAGCTCCGACCGTCTGGGTTCAGGGTGTTAGAGTTGTGCTAGTTCTTCGTGAGGTTTTTTTGCAATTACTCCCATCATGTTAGAAACTTCATTATGGAAATAATCAAAATGGCCATTAAAAATATTATTTAAATGATAACAGGTAGTCCAAAAACATGGAATAAGTAACTCATACATGATGTTAATGGCCTAACTTATATATTTTAGTATTTAAATAAACATAATACTTGGTCATGTTCTAATTAGGGATTCTTTACTAATTATGATCTCTAAAAAAATAAGTTCGAATACATTATAATGGGTTTTAAATAGAATGTCTACTAACCAATTAATATCTCCATGGATTGTCAAACCAGGTGCACAATATGGGCCCATTCACCGCACAATAGAATGATGGTTGAAATATGATAGACCAAAGCTTTTTAGGGAATCTATTAGTGTATTCATATATTCTGAAACCACCTCCACATGTTGTATCTTGACAGGTTTGTATTTCTTAGAAAACAACATAATCATTCTAATACCAATATTCTAGATGTCTAATTATTTTTAGGATTATTCATTACAATTATACCTAGGGGTTTCAATATATTTTCTTCACTATACATTTAAAAAATTAATAAAACATTAATTTGAAACTAACTATGTCCAAATAAACATTAAATACATAATATTTCCAAATTCATACAATTATTTTCCAACTAATAAACATTTTGGATCGAGATGTCTATTGTATTTGAATATTAGACAAAAAAATACAACAACATGGATGTAGAAACATTATATTTAGTTAAACCAATACTTAGTTATCAAAAAATATATGAATATTAAAAAAAAAATTCGACATATTAGGAGAAATACATTTGGAAAGGTGTGATATCGATAGAGTTGTTAGCGATAGATAGAGAAATAATATATATCATTAGAGGAAAGTGGCATAAAATGATATCATAAAGAGGATGATCATAAAAATATACATATGAAAAATGTATGTTTTGTTATAATATCATATAAATGTTTAGAAATATTGGGATAGATATTACAATCATATGAAAAGGGCCACTCTCAAGTCTATCATCACAAATTACAGAAGTACTATATTGGATTTTGGTTCACTCGCAAATGCATTACATATTACATTTTGATATATGTTAAATTATCTAACAAATTAGAGTGATATATGAATATGAACATGTGGATGAGATAAATTTAAATCAGACAACTTCCTAGAACATGCGGAAAATAAAACATACATGATTCATATGAGTGATAAAAATTACAAGAAGGAATAGCCTTTTAGAATTCTAATTCACAGAATAATTAAAGGTTATATAATAGTTATTCCCTGGAGAATAATGATTTAAATCACATTAAAATTTTATAAATAAAATTTCTCTATAATTCATGAACTTGGAGATCAAATATATAAAATTAGTGGGAATGATCTATAAAAAAATCTATACAACTGAACCAATCAGTGGTTCATTGTAAAATAATTAAGAGATATTTTAAATAATAGATTAATCATATAGATTTGTATAACCCGTGAATTGAATGAACATGTATATCTCTATAATTATTTGGTTTTTATACATTATTCAAGGATTAATTACAATTTATGGGAGTGATTTTCGATGTGATACAAAAAACTAGGAATTTACCTTTAACTTAAATCACTTAAAAGATAGAAGAAATATCTATGAAAAAATGTATAACCTGAAAAATGAATAAAATATTTAGAAAATTTTATATTTAAGTGGAATATATATAAATAATAAAATATTTACATTAGAAGTACATGGGTTCTTACATTTTATATATACATATTAAATATTAATCGAGGAATATTCATTGAATTTAACAATAACACATGCCTTAGAACAATATAGGATTAGTGTCATTAGATGCATGGATACATAATAATATGATAAATATAAAATATTCATCATTAATTTCGTCACAACTGTATCCCTTCATAGAAATATCATACTTAAAA
This sequence comes from Viscum album, assembly GCA_963277665.1. Classification (NCBI taxonomy): domain Eukaryota; kingdom Viridiplantae; phylum Streptophyta; class Magnoliopsida; order Santalales; family Viscaceae; genus Viscum; species Viscum album. Next base: position 696,351,007 of record OY728161.1, read on the forward strand.
TCTTTATTCATTACCTTGTGAAGGGAAACATAAGAACTGGTGGTCTCTGATACTTAGTAATTGAAAACACAAGTGATATGAATTAATGATCATAAGTGATCATAATATGATAAATATAAGGATATGATAACATTATAAAGGCATAGATTTACCATACAAAATCAATCAATGATTAGTAATCATAAAACAAGGTGTAATTTGTTTTTTTAAACTTTCTTCCCCAATTGTGAGAAATTATCAATAATCAATAAAAATCCAAGAAAACATATTAAAAAATTTTTAAACAATTTTTTAGAATTTACATGGGTATATAAAATAATTCATATAATCACATATCACTACATTGACTATCATAGTGTATTGGGTACACAACTCATCCCATCATTTCTATAATGATGGTTTACTCTCAAGACTATCTTACTTGAAAAAGTACCTTATAGAACTTGAAAAACTCGCCAATCTAGTATATATTATATCATGAGATATATTTTTATACCCATTAAATTATATGGATATATAATTCCCATACAACCCATTACATAATAAAAAACAACACATATGTGTGCTGTAAGATCATAAAACCTAAACAAAAATGTCAAATCGTAACTCTTGGATGGGGTATGAGTTTCATTAACATTTAAGAAAAAAATAATAAAACATATTGGGAAATAATAAATATGTTTTCATCATATAATGAAAACATTAAGTGCTAGGAAACCTCAATTTATGTTTTTATATATAAAAATACAATTAAGAAATCACTATAACATTTTTGTGGAAATAACCATTTTTTTTATATCACTAATGTAGAATATAAAAATTTTCAAATTTTTATGGGAAAGTTTTTTTCGAAAAGAACCATGGAATATTATAACGTAATCCTAGAATAAATTTATATTGATTACGGTGTCAAAATATTTTATTGTGGTGTATGTTAAAAAAAATATTTCTTTAATGTTGGTAAAAATTTAGAGGAACAAAGTCTGGATAATGAAGAGAATATTTTAAAAAAATTATATAGTGTAATTAATTGGTAAAATTAAATTTTATAAATATTGGGAAAATAATGAAAAAATTATTTGAAATATTTTAAGGAAAATACATAAATAGAGAAATTGATTTCTTTTTGATGTGGTAAACGAGTTCATTTTTCATTAAAAACACTCATTCAGTCTCTTGGGTAACTAATTGGAAAAAATAAATAGAATTAAATGAAATATTCAAATATAAACATATACAAATATAATAAATATTACATTTTTTAGATAAATAAAATAATTTCCTCGTAAAAAAATTCAGTCATAGACAATCATGGAAAAAATTATATTGTAACATAAAATACATACCATTAGTCCAAATTTTTTTATATGCCTTACAAACTACAATATTTTAAAATTAAATTGATTATAATTTTATAAAATAAATATAATAATACCTATAATACCATATATGTTTTACTTATAACATTTTATCACTCAATCATTTACAATCATCCACTTTCATTATCATTTTGGCTGTTGATAGCTTTGTTATTTTTGCATGCTTTTGTTTAGTGGTTTTGGTTCATGCACTTTGATTATTGATAATTAATCTCCATAATTTAATTCATGAAAAAATAATATATATATATATATATATATATTAGAGTTATATTTATAGGAATTCATATAAAGTAGTAAAGAAAAATGAATTACAACACTCTATAATGAAGGTAGTTCGTACGTAAGCATGAATGATGATTGCATTTTTTGGTGGATATAATGAATGAAACTAAAATATTAATTAATATTTATAGATTAAATATTATAACATTAATATAATATATGAAAATAAATCTATCATAACAACTATCCATGAAGGATGGTTTTGGATAATGAGTCATATTTCTACGTGGTGTTAGTAGTCCACACATACATACAAGAAATACATTCATATCACATTAGATTGAGAAGAGGGAGAATTTTTTTAGCAAATTATAACAATAACATCTATGTATACATATTATACTATATTTATCATAGTTTTAATGATGCAACAATATTAGAGAAAGAATAAGATGAAATAAAATTAAAAGTTCTTTATTTAGAACTATACATGTTTAATGAGAGACCTCTCTTGGAAGACTCCTTATGTCTGAAAGGATTAGCCTTAAGAAAATACTATAAGATATAGGATGAAGGGAAGCAATCTAGAAATGTTTTAAAGATGTTATTATGAAATATAGAATATATAATTAGTGAAAATAAAGGATAATAATAGGTTTCATATCCTAAGTCAGCGGAGGGACACCTAAGAAAATTCGTAAGATTTTTCAATTGTTTACGGACACATTCATCTAAAAGAGGACAAAAAAGGAATGTGATTCTAATTTTAGATAATAAAATGTTTAAATACCATTAAACTATACTAATTTTATAGGTTTGGGTTGAAATACTACCATTATATCATTGTTTAACCCCTAGTAAACCCATTTAATCATTAACCATGGTAACATTGTTTTACTATTTTTACTTTTCAATATAATAAAAAAATTTACAGATACTATTGTATTATATTATTTTGTATGATTCAAAATATTTAATTTATTTTACCAAATTCTTTTTCAATATGGGTTATAATTTAATTTTATTTAGTCATGAAAAATCCAATGAAAACCCAATTTATATTAATTATTTTTAAGTGAATAACATAATTTACTTCCATTCCATAGATTTTCAAAACCATAAAATGAATTTTGAAATATTGTGATGAATATATAATCACTAAATTTTACTAAAAACATAAATAAATACTGAATAAATAAATTTTGTAAGATAATAACACATTGTTCACATAAAATGGATTTTTTGATCAATTGGTTTAAATCCCAAATATAATGTAATTCAAAAATAATGAATATTGATGATTCATCCATTATTACGTAGATTATTTATAATTAAAATTTTCTTATAGTATATTAATATAAAATTAATAACATAATGAGACATTTATTTGAAAATAAATGAAAATCGTTACAAAAAATTGTTTTTTCCACTATTCATTGAAAATAAATATTTTTTGATAAATTTAAAAAACTCAACCTTTCAGAATAGTTAAATGATTATTGAAAAAAATTATATTCATTTCCCTAAATAATTTTTTTTGTAAAATTTAAGAAATTACTAACAGTTTTATTCTATAAAATTTTTATTAAAATAGTTTTTTTTGAAGAAAATCTATTTTGAAGCATAAAATTACAATATATATTATATAGTACTTATTTATTAAAAAATAATCAACACAATTTCATTAAAAAAATCATCACAAATATTTTTCATATAGCTATGATTAATATTCATACATTCAAATTTGATAGCTTGGTTATAGTAGATTACAATATAGTGGTTCACACAGACTTAGGGTTCCATGTATGGATAGATATAAAATACTTTTAGTTTTATTTCAATAGAAATATATATAAAACCATTAAGTTTTACATTGTAACTCCCATAATAAGAAATTATCTAATAAAATTATATTACACTGGTAATTGTTTTTGTATATCTCTACATTTTTACATCCTTAGGATCCCATGTAGCTTCCACAAATTTCCAACTTCTCCAATGAACATTAACCAGGTGAGTATTGTTTTTTGGTATAACATTGTCTACAGGATCCAAGATATAAAATAGGTGTTATTAAATAGAATGTTCATGATACAGTGTTATAACTTTTAATTATAGTACATTCAAAATACTAGATATGAAATTTAGTTCATAGATGATCATCTAGAAACAATGAGGGGTGAATCATTGTACACTTGTATTAAGACTTTTTTTTCACATTTAACAGAAAATTTAATATGAACCTCTATACCTATTATAGTGAATATGTCTTTAATATTATCAATTATAGTCACATTACATGCATGAAAAAATGTAAATTAATCACATCACATTGTTTTTTCATAATGTTCTTCCCAATTCGGGAGACTATATCTGTTGAATCAATAAGGGATTCTGATTACATTTCAGTTCCTACATGTTTCGAAAATCACAAACACACTATCTCAAAAAAAAATATTTTTCCAAAGATTTATTTTAATAAGGAAGATTTTCAATCCTCATGGAAATTCTATTTTTTCTAAAATTTTCCTTAATAAGGAAATTTTTTCTTCTCCTAATAAAATTAATCCTTACATGTTTTTCATTGTTTATATTTTAGTTTCTCAAAATAGAACTCTTTTAATTCCTAAGTGAAAATTTTGGTTTCACATATAAAACCTCATATTTCTATAAATACTTAGATATTGAGTATTCTATTTTCTGGATCATATTTCAGACTCCTAATTATCTGGAATTTAGATTCCAAATTCTCTGAAATCTGGGTTCTGAATTTTCTTAAATTTGGAATCCGAATTCTTTGAATTTCATTTTCAGAATTATCTGAAATATAGAATCCGAATTCTCTGAAATTCAGGTTCCGGATTCATTATAATTCAGACTCCGAATTCCTTAGAATTCAATCTCCGAATTACCTAACATTAAGAATCTAAATTCCCTTGAATTAAGACCCCGAATTACTTAGAATTAAGACTCCTAATTCCATATAAATCAACTCTGAATTCCTTAGAATTCAGGCTTTGAATTCCTTAGAATTCAGACTCCCAATTCCTCTGAATTCAGACTCTAAATTCATTAGAATTAAGACTCCATATTCCTCATAATTTAGACTCTGAAGTCTACAGAATCCGAATATCCAATTAATATAGACTCCTAATGTTTTCTTCTAAGGCTCTAAACATTATTTTTCCATACACTCCGAAAAAAATATTTGATAGATAAACCATATTTAGTTACCCTTGTTGTTGTTATAAAACAATTTCATTCATTCTATTTCAAACTAACCGTTGTTTGAGTAACATTTGTATAGGTCCCTCTGAAATTCAAGGAAAAATTTGGTCATTGGAGGAGGGGGTCGGCCGTGGGAGATGTTCCTATAAATATGAACTCATTTGATTAAGCCCAAGATACTGTTCTAAAACTCTAGAGAGTACATGTTTCTGGAGATATTTTTTGATAGAGAGATTCTCATGTTTTGTGCATACAGAATATCTTATTTATGATTCTTTGTGCAACTCTGATTATTATTGTGTACTATCATGGGTTTTTGGGGAAATGAATATATAGGAGACGACTTCCTTAAAGTTCAAGGACTTTTTTGATAAGGAAGATAGAGGTGCTGACTACATTGAAGTTCGAGTGCTTGTGGGGATAAGAAGATAGATTCCGATATTCATATTGAGGGCTCATCAAGGTGTGGGAAATATAGAATTTCTTGAAAGTATAAATCAAGCGAGCTTTATTAATGGTTTTTGGACACTCAACTATTTGGGTTAAAATATTTCATACTTCTTACATGTATTGTTTCAATGTTTTTTTCAGCAACATTAGGATTATTGATGATTGTATAACTATCTAATACTTTGTTAAACATGTATACTCTAATTAGTAAGATTATATACACTTTAATGTAAAATCTTTTTCCTTTTAAACTTCTCATAAGTTTAATTTCTGGAACCATATTTCTGGAATCTAACAAGTTTGTAGAACTAATAGGTCTTGTGAAATTTACATGTTTAACTTTGTTAAACAATAGAATGTTTTATATCATATTTAAATGTTACAAAGGAATTTTTAATGGATATAATTCACCCCACTCTTGTATAGTGAGCATCTACATCATATTTCTATCCTACAATTGGTATCAGTGGATGTCTCCGAAATACTAATATTCACATATTAGTTTTCTTGATCAATATTACTTGGTTCTATTATTCCATGATTAGGATTTTTATCCTCATTTACAAACATTTATATCTAACAAGATTCTGTTGGGATGATATTCTCTATTAGATGGTAGGAATGAATGTTGGTTCGATTGACAATATTAATCCTACAAGACCACCTATATTTTATGGGAATGATTAAGAATATAAGAGAGATCGTATGACTATTTTTGTTATTAATTCATGAGTGGAAAACTTTTTTATGCATACTAGAGATTACAAGATTCCCGATAAATAAGTCAGAACATTTACTAATGAAGAAGTGTCAGAATATCAAATAAACTACAAGGTATGCAATACATTGCTGTGTTCTATGACCAGGAATATATATAGCCAAATTTCTTCTTGTGATGCTGCAAATTTTATATGGATGAAATTGTATGTTCTCGTTTTGGAACATCCAAAGTTATCGAAACTAGAAGAGATGTTCATAGAGAAGAATATCATGGATTTCAATTCTTTATGGAGAACCATTGTACAAGGTACAACTATGGTTTATGACTATTGATTACAGTTTACAATATATGGGTGAAAATGGTTTAGATGATGAGGAACTTGTGGTCAAGATTAAAGATATCATACCTAATGAGTGGGAATCAAAGAGAACAACTATTGATGAGAATATTAAAGTGTCACATATTACTCTTGTAGTGATTTTTGAAACTATTATTCAACATGAGACAAGAATGAAAATAGATGCTGATCTAAATAAGAATAAGAATTGAATTGGATGAGTTGTTTTTATAAATACATAAAATCATATGAATTCCATGAATACTTAGAGAGTTACAATATCCAAATATATGAGGACTATTATTTAATCTGAATCTAGTGGATGTGAATCTTTAGAAAAAATGTTAGAAAATCATTCTTGAATGATGAACAAGATTGTTGGACAGAAGAACACTCAATCTAGATACATGAATAAAGAAATAAAGGAAAATAAATACTATGAATTTAATTTCTATGAATGAAAAATATTAGGGCATATAAGTCCATATTTTCCTATTCCTAAGAGAAAATATAGAATGGAAAATCATTTTAAGGGGAATTGAAAGAAATACTGGAAGGATAAATATATGAATGTTTTGAAAGCCAATGACACCTGGAGTGCTAGTGGAAGTGACTCTTATGAAGAATCCATAGAGTATGAATATTATAAATAGAATAATATTGGTCTATTATCAATGATACCTTTTGAAAATAATTGACTAATGGCTAAGGTACACAATGAAAAATCCATTCCCAATGTATCATTGAACTCTAATTATAGTGATAGTAAATATTATGAATCCTTGGATGAAGAATATTCTTCTGATGAAGATAATACTTTACCTACTTATGATAAAGTGTCTAGGTTTTCTAAGATCCCTGAGAATGAAAATTCTAATCACAAGAAATAGTATGATAAGGAAAATTCTTGAATTACATTTCATACTAAGGAAATTTCAGATCTTTCTAAAGAGAATGATAATTAAACCCTTGATTTTGAATGTATTTCAAAAAACCTTGATGAAGTTAATTTTGATAAGGATAAACTATCAAAGGATTTAGAAAAAGTAATTTCTAAGAAAAATGTTTTAGAGACTAACTTCAGTGCTAAAACTAATGTTTTTTAGGATAAAAACATAGTTATTAAAATGATGTCAGAGATATTTTCTTTGAGGAAGTGTTTGTCTAACATTACCCTAGGTAGAGAAAAATTTAATAAGACATATTCCCAAATTGGACCTCTAATAAATATTTCTGGTTTTGGTTAAACTAATTCAAAAACAATTTTCAGTAACAAAAATTTTGTACCTCAAAGTGCTCCATTCTGCACTAAGTGTTAGTGTGATGGGCATTAGTAAAAAAAAATCCTTAAATAAATCTCAATACATATGAATTCATAATGCTTATTTTTTCAACAAATATGTGGATTCTTAAAATTTTGCTTTTTGAAATTTTTGGATCAAATAATGTTTTGGTACCAAAATTCTAACACTCTTATTATTAGTAAAGCAATGAAATTTCCAATAGCAGTACATGGTACATGGATAGTGGATGTTTTCCCGACATGTGGATGGTAACAAAAACATCATTGAAAATATTATCAAGACAAAAGGATATATCATTCTTCAATTTATCGGAATGCAATATCAATTTGCTGATATTCTCAAAAAATATTTACCATCTGATAGATTTGAATACATTAAACAAAACATAGGAATTATAATTGTAAGGTAAAATTCTCTATTTAATTTTTTTAAAACCTATCTCCTTACAGAAACAAACTCAATATCATAGTGGGATTACATTTGCGTGTTAGTTAAAACATTCATAACCAAAATTTTAATAATTAATTTTTTAATCTATATTTTTCTAAATATAAAATTTTCATTAACCAATTTTTGGAATTTAAAGTACTTCAAGATGAATTTTCCTTATTGAAATAATTCTTCTTAGAAATTTGAAAGGTATGTTTTCTTTCCAAAATTTCTGTAATCATCATTTACTTGTCGGAATTGTCATTTTTTTGAAAAATTATTAGATTCATTTTTCCTCACATCCGAATGTTTTTCATAAAAACCCAAAACAATCAAAATCTATCAAAATAATTCTACAGCTATCATATAGACCATTAGAGCATTTCAAGAAGTATTCAACCATTTCATCAATCAAGGATGTGGAAATGTCACATCAATTTCCTATATAAAGGACCCCCCGATGGTTGTACCACATCGAATCCCAAGCCTTTCTATGATGAAACACTACCCGTCCTACTTAAGATCATTATTAATATCTCTGGTCATCTGTAGTTATGAATATCTAATGAATCCTCTCCTCAGAATGAAATCTCAAAAGTAAAGGAAATCCTTGAATGGAGGATTTATTATGGAAGGTTGGTAGACCCATACTTCTTTAATAATTATGATTCAATCATCTCAATGAACATCAAGTTCAATATAGGGGAGAGTATAACTATATCTAAACCCAAGGTAGAGGATCTGGTGATTCCATAGATGATAATAGAGTTCTATAAATCCATATTTTTTTTCAATCAAGGAGGCAAAGAGAATGTTTCTTTCAAGAGTTATGGTTTGAATTACTATCTTTCCTATTCTAAAGCAGCTGGTTTGATTGGAATACCTTATGAAGGAGATGCTAAATTTTTTTTCTCATAAGTTACATTATATTGAGGAAAACATTGATTAGGAGAAGGACATAGAGTTCCTTTTTTTGGATGGAGTCATGAATCTGAAGATACTTCATCATTCATCAAGTTTTTGGATTCATGAACTTTGGGTGCAAGGGTTTATCATTCAGATTAAAGGAGACAAATATACTCTGATGAAAAGTGATATATATGTTTTGGATTTCGTAGTGATCCTCTGGAAGATAAATCTCGTTAAGTATATTTTGGTTATGATTGGGATTATCAAGAATAGAAATCTGAAGTCTCAGATTACCATGTATATGGAAATTCTATCAAATATGATTGTTTCTTATTTAGATTTAATGAAAATTTCCTACAAATCAAAGTCATGAAATTTCATGGTAATTTTTCAATGTGATGAAACTCTATCAATAATTAAAATTGGATTTTCTAGGGAATCCATAGTGAATTGTGATTTATCAAATTAAGAAGTTGATTCTTTTTCAAAGAAGCATGTTGTAGATGAAACCTACGAGAAAGGTGGAAGGAAGAGAAATGTGAAGGAAATTCAAGAGATTGAAAAACATTATGTTCCCAAGGAAATTCAATTTGCACCACTGAAGTCAAAGAATCAAAAAAATATTATCCTGATGAGGTAGTTGCAAAATAGATAGAGGCTATGAAAAAAAGAATGGGAGCCTAGGTTTGGCTTGGACCCTACTGAGGAAAAATCCTACAAACAAAATGTTGTTGAAGATATTGAGAATAATAAAAAAAGAGAAGAATGAAAAGAAGAATATGTATGAGGCTGAGATAGTACAATCTATTCATAAGGATTTTGAGAAGACATCTGAGAAAATTTTGGTACCCGAACCCATTTTAATAGAATCAATCCCAGAGACTCTGAGAAAGAAGGTGGTGATTCTAGAGCGAGATCAGGAAGAAGAAATAATGCAACAAGTAAATGTTGAAGAATAAGAAGAAGGGAGAGGTAATACCAAAGATTTGATAAAGAAATTAGATGATTATCATAATAAGTAGAGTACTTTTGAGAAGTTATCAATCCAAACCTCTAAAGCTATGTCTTTAAAACTTGCTACCCCAAAAAGAATGATAAGGATGATAAATAATTAAATAAATTGTCTAATGAATAAAGTAATAATAATTATTTCATACTGCTAGAGGGTGTTTATGCAAGATGGGAGAATGAATAAGATGATGATGATAAGATTTTTCAGCTACTAGATAGTGAACAATTATCACCTAAATAAGAAGAAATCATTTCATGAATAAATAAGGGAAAGAAGGTGATAGTTGACACTCTTAACAAGCCTATAGTTAATAAGAACGATGTTGGAGCTTCATCAATGAGGAAAACTGAAGTTCATGAAAGGGAATCCATATCAAAAAATAATTTGTATTCAAAATCATATTATCTTGGACATGGCATCGTAGCTCAGTCATTGATTAAGTTGGTTGGTATAATTCATTTATTTCCATGCATAGATTCGAGATGAAAAATGCTTCAGCATTATTTAAATCAGAAAACTGATTCATTATCCATGGTTGTGGATAAGTGTGTCAATCATGAGGTAGATTTCAATGATTTTTTCATTCATTATGTGACCATAAATGATATTTTAATAAGATTACTAGTTGTTCATGGGAAATTATTGAAGAGATAAAAATTCCTGATGAGTTTCAGGATAATTTCAAGGATGATCTTGAAACTTAAGATGCTATGTTCAATGATCTCACCATGTATTTTGAAGAAAATCTATCTTATGCAGAATCTACTTAGAAGCATGAAGTGAAAGTTATGAATGGTAAATTTTAATTAGTTTCTCAATGTAGGAATAGGTAAAGGGATCTTTTATTCAAACTTATGAAAAAACATGATAAACACAAAGAATCCTTGAAGACTTAAGAAGACATGCTTAAGGATCAGAAAGAAAAAATTAAAGACATAGTAAAGAAAAGTGAAGATCAAGATCAGCTGCTCAAGCACATGGAAGATGATCAAAAGGAACCCAAGAAGCTCGAAACTATTATTGAAGAAGATGATGTAAAAAGAGAAAGAGAAATAATTTCATTCAAATCCAGTATTTTGTTGTATTTTCTTGTTGTAAAAATTCTTTCAATCGTCGCGATATTTTTGTTTCAATTCATATATTAGGTTGTTTAGTACTAATATTTCAGGTACCATATTTTCATTTCTATTCCATTCATTTCTTTTTGAAAATCACAAAGGGGAAGAAAGGAATGGGAAAAATGAATACAAAGTAAGTAATAAATTTCCCTATGTAATAAATAATTAATATAAGGGGTAGTTTTTATCATGATGATTTTCATATGCATGAAATTACAAAATCTCATTCAACAAATCATGAAACGATCCTTAGGGATTTTGAAGCCTAAAGGGGAGTTAGTCGTATTCATTATGATCCATAAGTATAGGGTGATAAGTTTTACTTTCATGTTGATAAAAATGTCTATTTCCTTATATTCTTTTTAGTTAGGATGTTTGTGCTTTCCAAAAAGAGAAATATTGTTTATTTAATAAGGTTTCCATATGTTTTTTCCATTATTTTATGTTTTGAAAATCACAAGCACACTATCTCAAGGAAAATTTTATTTCTCCGAAGATTTATTTTAATAAGGACGATTTTCCTTCCTCAATGAAATTCTACTTTTTAGTCAAATTTTCCTTAATAAAGAAAATTTTCCTTCTCCAATGATAATTTTTACATACCTATTTGTCATTGTTCATATATTAGTTTCTCTAAATATAAAAATTTTTTATTCGTAAATGTTAAAAAAAAATCATGTCTAAAACATTAAAATTCTATAAATTCTTAGATATAGATTATTCTGTTTTTAGGATCAGAATTCAGACTCCTAATTCCTCTGAATTCAGATTCCAAATTATATAAAATTCATGTAACACATTCTCTAAAATTTAATATTCAAATACAATAAAATTCAGGTTCTGAATTCTCAGAAATTTAGAATCCGAATTCTCCAAAATTCAGGTTCCTAATCCCTTTGAATTCAAACTCTGAATTTCATAGAATTTAGAATCCGAATTCCTTAGAATTCTGACTACCAATTCCATAGAAATCATAATATGAATTATTTATAATTTATACTCTGAATTATATAGAATTAAGACTCCAAATTTCATATAATTTAGGTCCCAAATTCCTTGTAATTCAAACTCTGAATTCCTTAGTATTTATACTCTAAATTCCTCAGAATTTAGACTCCAAATTTATAAGAATTCAGACTCAAAGTCTACAGAATTCTGATTTTGAATTCCTTGGAAAACAAAAACGGAATATCCATGTAATATAGAATCTTATTGTTTTCCTCGTAGACTCTAAAAATTATTTTTTTCTTTTAAATTTGAAAAATAAATCTGATAGGGGAACCATATTTTGATTACCCTTGTTATTGTTATAAAATGATGTCGTGAAATCTATTTATAAATAACAATTGATTGAGTGACACATGTACATGTCCCTCTGATATTTTTGAAAATAAATAACCATTAGAGGAGGGAACAGACCATTAGATAAGTGCCTATAAATAATAGATCATTTGATTGAGCCTAAGATACTGTTCAACAACTCTATAGATTACTTGCTGTTGATGTGATTTCTAAAGAGAGAGACTGTCATGCTTTACGCATACTAAAAATCTTGTTCAGATTTCTTCGTTAGACTCCGATTAATTTTTTGTATAATCTAGGGATTTCGGGTATAGGATGACATAGGAGCTGACTACCTTAATGTTTGAGGACTTTCTTGATAAGAAAGACATAGGTTTCAACTACCTTGATGTTCGAGGGCTTACGGGGATAGCTAGACATACTCCGATATTCCTATTGAGAGCTTACCGTTGTGTGGGTAAGATAGAATTTCATGAATTTACAAATCATGGGACCTTTAGCCATGTTTTTTTGAATACCCTACTAATTGGGTAAAATGATTTTATACTTGTTACTTGTACCGATTCACGTCTGATTTCCTCGGAATTTTGATTATTAAGGAAATTATAAATATCCAATACATTCTTATTATTATATAATCTTATTAGTAAGATTCTATATGGTTTAAGGTTTAATCTTTTTCCTTGTGGGCCTCTCTAAATTTTCATTTCCAGAACCGCATTTCTGGAATCTAGCATGTTTGAAGATCTAAGTGGTCTTGTGAATTTACTTAGTTTTACAATGTTAAACAACAGAAAGTTTTATATCAATTATAAAAGATCAAAATTAATTTTTAACAGATACAATTCACCCCCTCTTTTATCTTCAGATTCTACGTCATATTTCTATGTTATAATATCCTCAGTGTATTTGGGGTGATCATAGACACAAATTCATTTCTTGTATATAAATTTGGTTAAAAATTAAAAATTTATCTAAAAAACCCCAATATAAAAAAAATACATAATCCTTGATCACTAATGGTTACATTGTGCCATCTCTAGATGGTATGCTTAGATAGGAACCCCACATTGTTCATTATACTAACTCTCACCAACTCTAGTTTGTTATATTATAATGAATCTAATTATTCATTTATCAACACAAATGTTGTAAATGTGTGTGCCCAAGGAACAGGATTATCATTACTTTTGGACTATAATTTCTTGTATATAATGATTTAAGCATGAAGAATTGTAACTATGATAGTGTAGATATTTTTCATACACTATTTTCATAGTAATTTCCTTTTATTTGGATTCTTATCAAATGTTTACAATAGTTCATGGTCAATAATGACAACCTTTATATTCTAAGAAATTATTTTTAACCTATTTTTTATGGTCTAGGTACATTATTCTGACTACAAACTAATTTTCCCTCAATATTAGGCTATGTGGGAACATAAGAATTTATACTTATTTTCATTTAGTTAGAAAATGTTGATACTGAGTAAATGAGGCCACAAGAAATGACTCGTAAGTAAGAGCACCAAATTTTTTAGGTTTCATTGTTTGTTCCAATATCCAAACATCTGAATTGGTATCCTTACATGAGATCATCACCAATGTGTACAATTTTATCATGTACATTGATGACAGGAAAAATCCCTCACATTGAAATTATGCCATGTAAACTTGTGTTAGGTGCATATTTGATGGTATGATATCGGTTTAATGGTCAATATCAAATTTGATTCTTCAAATTGGATGGGAAGTAATGAGACCAGTTGATCTGATTGGTAGTAACCTAACTAAATATATGGTCATGGTAGAAAAAGGTATGTCCATCCATTAAGGATAATGAATAATAATAGTAGAATGGACGATGAAAACTGTGAATCCCACATTATGAGATATCATGAAAAAAAATATTATATTGCATGGCATGTGTTCATGGGATGATTGTCAATTCAATTACGTCTATTCATATCTTAAGGGACCTTGATGGGTTTCTGGGCTCCACTCCAGCCCTGTGAATAGTATTCAGTGCTATCGAGATAAGGTCTCATAGGTTCACACAGAATAGAACATTCAAAATTATATCATATTATACTGAATTTGAGTATTAGAAATGGTGGGGGCCCAATAAGAGTGCGAGGTATGTTTTACTATACAAATTCTCTAGGAAAAAAATCTGTACTATTCTTGTTTAGAATAATTGTAATTAAATTTATTAATTTAATTTATTATATATTTTTAATATAAATACATGGGAAAATATTTTAAAAAGGAATATTATTTTAATAGTCATGGTTCATTATATATTTATGGTAATGATGATTCGATTGAATGTATTACTTATATCATGTAATATAATTATCATATTACAGGTATGTGATAAAAATATAAATGATATTTATGAATAAGTAATGTAGTAATAATATATATATTTATGGTCAGTAATAAATAGTTGGGGGCTAGGGAGCCTTTTCGGGTAATTTTATTAACTGTTTATTTACATATGGGGGTAGGATTGTCAATTTAGAGGTTCTATAGTGATGAAATGTTGATGAGAATAGAAATGGTGTTTAGTGAGGTACATTATTCAATTTATATGAGCCCAATCTAGGGGGAATTTATACCTCCCATGATCCACTGACCTTGTTGGGTCACTAGGTGTCTCACTAGGTTAGAAGAAGGGTGAAAACCTCTTAGCTAACAAATAGTTCTATCAATTCATCATTGATCGAAATTTTACCCTGTGGAACACTCTTTCATCCTGGATGGAAGCAAATATTTTCCCACTAAGAATTCTCTGAATAAACTCTTTGTGTGGAGGGGCGTTTCTTGGTGTTGAGGGTTCGAAAAGGCCACTCTTGGAGATTCCCTTTCGAAATAGAGAGGTGAGAGGATCTCACCTGAAAATATTCACTGCACAAGAAATGATAGTCACTCTCTCCTAACACCCTTCACAATGAATGAAGATCCTTTTCATCAAACTGGACCGAGCCCTCCATTATAGATAGAAAACAATATATGTTGTCATCTTTTTGAAGGCAAGATCATCGTCTTATCTATGTTGTAGCTCTAAAAATTCAATGATCAATGCTCTCGTGTTGTTTGTGATCACATGAGGATGATCAGAGGAGATTTCAATTGGCTCCATTGTGAAATTATCACTAGAGTTGAGTAGATTTCGATAGTAAATTTAAATCGAACCATATAATTTTAATTTTAAATTTTTTATTCTTAATGATTCATTCAAGATTATACTAGTACCAGGATGTGTCTCACTGGTGATTGTATTATGACATCGATCATCGGTGAATATATTTAAAAAACTCAAACCATGATGATTTATCTTGTGACAATAGTATGAGGATACAATCTATTGGCATGAGAGATTGGTTTTAATGAAATTTTCAATCCAAGGGAAAAAATTAAATTTTCATTAAATTTTGAAGAGGACATGACAATGACCTCAACACCATAAACATATGTTCAATCAGATATCAGAAAACAAATTTATGGCCATCAAAATATTTAAATTGGATTATAATTTTAATAAAATTTATGATATAAAAAAATCATATAATATCTATATCTATAATTTTAAATTACACAATTGGATTCTTTTGGTGATACACGCTACTTCAGCTTGATTCATGTGGACATAAAATTATTTTCTATCTAGAAATATTTCTACCAGATTATTGGATCGAATGTCAAAAAAATAATATATAATTTATATTTTTTACCTCATGTTATTTTTTATCCACATATTTCTCCATCTATGCTCGTCTAAGTCGAAACCCCCTTAGATATCCCCATAGCTTTTCCCTGGGTACTGAGGGACACCATTCTATACTTCGTAATGGCCTAATATTTACAAGTGCGCCACCAATCACTTGATACATCCCTCCCCTCTCCTCTACCAATCCAACTCAATGAATCCCCTTTGTACTTACCACCTTGTATACATGTAATTAATATAGGAATGTTTAATGCATTCGAACTAATACTGAGTCTCAAACTGGGAAATGTATTTGCAATGTTTTTATATTTTTTTATGGGGTAGCGGAGGTTCTTGGTGATAAATAATACACAAACTGGAAGAAAAATAGATCATTGCAAGAATTACGTTTTTTTTGTAAGTGATGCCTTTGTCCATTGGAGAAGGGGCCCTTTATTCTATTACTCTCTTCGAATGAACATTAGAAGATACCCCAAACACGATTACATATGTTAAATCATGGGATTTTAATCCCATTTTTTAGAAAAAAGAAAAATAAAAATTTCTCTAGTAGTTTGTGTAGCCCATCTACACATGATGACTTCCTCCACCACCTTTACAAGTCTATTGTGTCAGATGCCAATCGAAATTGAGACTACTATCAAAATAAACTCATCTGCTAGTAGAAACTGATCCAAAACATAGAATTCCACTAATTACTCCCAATAATGGGAGTGTAACCAAAAACACTCCCTCTAATGAACAATTTGGGTTAGAATCTATATCCACCATCTCCTTGCAGTCATCAAGATTCTGTTTCGGAAGAACCCTTTCCATCATGTGTGAACCATTATCGTTGGTGTGGATTTTCACGATATTCAAATTTTTTTGTCCCATAACATTTAAAATAATTTTATATCGAACATCGATGTGTTAATACCTGGAATAAAATGTTGGGTTCTTGCAGAGATTAATATAATTATGACTATCATAGTAGAGATTACAATTCCCTAGTTTCTATCCCATATCATGAAAAAATTTCTTCATCCACAACTTATCTTTGGAATCTTTAGTGACTGATGTATATTCCTATTATATGGTGGATAATGAAATACAATTTTGATGTCATGACTTCTATGAGACTACTCCCATGAAAATGATATTAGTTTCCTAGATATAGTTTTCCAAGTGTCTACATCTCCAACAATATCTGCATATGTTTATCCTTCCAAAACAGGGCTGTCAATTCTAAAACATAATAAATGACTGGTTTTATCTCATAGATATATCAATATCCATTGGCCTTATTTCCAATGCCACTTTCTTGGATATGATAATAACCAACCAAAAATGCCAACAAAGTCACAAATTCTTAGTCTGGTGCACACCTTGAAATATATAATATTTCCAACTATACAATAATAAGGAAATTTTTCAATTTCTGCTCACTCCTAAAATGATGGACACTGACTTATCGTGAACCTAAAATTATTCTCAAGTAGAGTGTGGACTACATTGTCCTTGATTCTAATGTTTCATTCAATAACCTTTTCAATGTACTGCTCCTAAGATAGACAGATCATATGATTCCTTTTGTCATGAGTAATTGTCATACCCAGAATCTACATAGCATCTCCCAAGTCCTTCATTTCAAAAGATATGTTCAAATCCATCTTCTACCTATCAGTCATGGTTATAACACTATCAAAAATCAGAATATAACCATGAAAATTCAATAAGATAATGAAATCGCCATCATATATGAAAACAAAGTGATCAATAGTTGTCCTGCTATAATCATTTTTCTCCATGAATGAGTAAAATATCATGTACAAATGCCTCAATGCCTATTTCAGACCATATAAATATTTATTAATCATGATTTCTATGATTTCATTTACATTCACCAGAAATACCTCTATCTACCCAATATATATCTCCTTATAAAGATCACAATGTAATAATGATGTCTTTAGAAAATGTTTTTGAACCTCCAGGTTCAAAATAAATGAAAATCCAAGAACAAAACTGAATGAAGATTTTTAACCACCAGAGAAAAAATTTCCACAAAGGTAATAACTTTCTTCGGTCTAAAGCAATTCACAATCATTTTAGCTCTGTATCATGGCTATGAGCTGCCAATGTCTCCTTCAATTCTATACATCCACTTTTTCTACTGATTTCTTTCCATTTGGTAATTCTACAAAAGCAAAAGTATGGTTCTTGTGAAATGATATCATAACTTCTTTAATTTCCATCTTTCATCCATCTTTTCTAGAATCTTTACTGCATAATCATAATTGTCTGGCTCTCCCCCATCAGTGATCATCACATTCTCCTTTCATGAGTATCTACAACTCTGTTTTTGTTCTCTAGTGGATCTCCTTAAATATTCATTATGGTGAATCTATTACAGAATATCATATGATAAAGACCTATCAACAGATAGAGACATATTAACTTATATATATGTATAATTAGTGTCACATATCACTCTCTTGAATGATGGTAATGATTGTGGGGAGACTAGATTCAGAATGATAAGAATTTCTTTCAGCTATGACTTTTCTATAGTTTATAGCTTTTCAAAGTCAACAATCATATGATCCTCAAGAAACACAAAATATTTGATTTTGACAATCCTTCTACTAATATGATCAACGATTCTTTATCCAAACTCTTCTTGAGTGTATCACAAAAAGATAATATACTTCCATTTTCTATCCATCTTCTCCCACTCATCTTTCAGGATGTTATCAAATTTCAAATAGCCAAATACACTCAAGTGTTTTTAAGAAATATATTTATCTATCAATACACTTTTTGGAACATTATATTTCATTGGAGCTGAAGGATAAATTTTGATAAGATAAACTGTGATCATCATAGCCTCCCATAAATGTTTTTTGGAAGCTCTCATCCGAGATCGTACGTATTATTCTCTCACAAATTGTTATGTTCATCCTCTCAGCAAGACCATTATGTTGTGGAATATTTAGTGCTAATTGTTTCTTCCTGATGCTGAAACTCCAGAAGTACTCCGGAAATAGACCACGGAACTCTCCTCTATTTTTTTCTTGCACTCACATTAACCACATGCCTATTTCGCTTTCCAACTGTAAAAAAAACTGCTTGAAAGTATCATGAAAATTATATTTAATTTTTAATGAAAATGACCGAACATTCCTAGAATGACCATCTATATAGGTAAAAAAATAAATTGGACCTCCTATCCTATTAGTTATCATAATGAAAGAATTATGGTGAATAAAATCAGAAATGTTTTATTTTTTGGATGGTATATAACCAATAAATGATACTCTGGTTTTGTTTTCATGTCATACCATCATCAAAAGTATCCAAATGTGAATATTTTATTCCTAGAAAGAGATTGTTCCTGGAGAGAATTTAAATTACTCTCTCACTCATATGACCCATCCTCGTGTGCCATACATCTACAGGAACATCTTGTTTGGTTTTGTTTACTTATCTTCCACACAGAATTTCATTCGTGATATAAAGAAAATTATCTTTATTTCCATTATGAATTACCACATTACCATTGTTAATCATCTATTTCCCATCACCAAAATAACTGACATATCCCTCATTGTGAAGAATTATAGTGTATATCTGATTGAGGAAATAATCTGGAACATGGATCACATCCTTCAAAAATAACCTATATCAAACATTAGCTTCTAGAAAAATATTACCAGTACCAACAAATTTGGATGAACCATCATTTTCCATAATCACATGTTTGATATTTCATGAAAATTAAGATGAGATAAAATATCTTCTTGCACTAACATAGTAGGTGGAAACAAAATTAGTCACCCTTATCGAGTCATGGCTGGATATACTAAACTGATTGTCTTACTAAACAATAACAATATCTTCATTATCCACTGCTATATAATTATATTCGGTCTGATAATCATGATTCCTCTGCTCTGACTTCAAATTTTTACACTCATGGATTAAGTGTTCATGATTTCCATAGTGGTGGTGATAATGTCAAATACTGATATAGATTTTGGTATCTTCCTCCCTTAAATACATTGTTCACAAGGTTCCCTTACTCAAATTATTCCCTTCAATTTCTTCTCCCTTTGTATTTTAAGGACATGCGCCTCTCTTTTAGGTGTATGCCCTTCTTCTTTTCTTCTGGACTCTTTATTTAATTTTTTTTGATTCACTATCTCTACAATGAGAGTTCCATCTTGAGTTGAATTACATAAAGACACAACTACTATGTCCCACATCTCCCGTAAAGAACTCAACATCGACAATGAGTGTAACTCATAATCAATCATCATTTTCCTAGAATTCAGCTGATCAATAATATCATTTAACACACTCATGTGATCTGAGATGTTGGTCACTTCATTATATTTCAAGTTTAAAAGAAATAGTATCATGTTTTATTTGTTTTTTGTGTATGTCCTTAAGTAAATATTTTCCAGTTTTGGCCAATGAATGGTAGCATCATGTTCATTCGAAAAAACTAGGATTTATCTCTTGTCAATCCACACACTAATTTGGGAAGCACACTTCCTATTGAATATGACATACTCTGTATCTATTGGCGGGATACTGAATGACGTCTTCTAATCATTTTTACCACTTGTTGATGTTTCGTTCTTTTTCAAAGCAACGGGATTAGTGGTTTCAACTATAGAATTCCAAAAATATTTAATATTGAAAAGATATTTATTTTCAATTTCAAGAAGTAATAATTATATCTAATAAGTTTAATCATGTTACTGGTATTTTAATCTATTCATGCTGGTCAAAATATGAGAATACATCCATACTGATGTGTCCATAATGGTCGAAATACCTGCAATCAACTCATGTATCGCTGAAAACGGACACTGATTGGCTGAGAAATGACCAAAACAGTTTCAACAGTTTGAGTTAATTGCTTACATTGTATTGAAGTGGTGCTGATGTGGTGTTCCATAGTAGTGGTCGAAAAGTCACTAAAAACATGAACAATGATGTCTTTTCTGACATGGGGGTACTTTAGCACCCGCAGTGTGAACAAAAGTTTACTGATTCAAACTAGTTTGTTTTAGCTATGTTTTTACATCGCTTGAAGTATTGTATTTGTATCACCATGATCTTTCTAGATCTGGATTCGAATTTGTTTTCTAAAATATCCATTTTCCGATCTCCAACAAATTACACTATCTCATCATTGGTTCACTTCTGATGCCTCTGATAACAATTTTTCAGTGTATCATATGTTTTTGGTGAAAAAAACACACAAAACATTTAGAAAAATGGATCAATACAAGATTTATGTGGGTTGGTAGTGATTCCTATGTCCCCAAGTGAAGGGGACCTTATTTATATTACTCTCTCTGGATGAATTTCGGAGGATACAAAAGACATGATTACATATGTCAAATCCTAATATTTTAATCCTATTTTATAGATTGTGGAAACCTATAAATTCAGCTGGTTGTCTGGGTAGCCCATCTATTAATGATGAATTCATTCGCCACCAACTACAAGTCTATGGTGTCGGCTGCCACCTAAAAATTAATCATCTATCAAAGGAGACACATATTTTGGGGGTTGATCAGCAAGAAACTAAAATCTGCTGACTTCTACAAAAAAAGGGAATGGCCCCCAAAATTTATTATTTTAATTATTACAAAGTAGGGTTTCAAATAATATTTTAATAAATGTTGATCATTGAATCATCTATACATCATTGTATTTATATGTGTATGCTCATATAGATAAAAGTAATTTATATGTATTCCAAATTCCCGATACCACATCTCATGTGTTTGAGTGTTATTGTATAATGATAAGGATAAACAATGTTGTAGTTTTAATCCTAATTGGGAAACAATTCAAACTTGAGTTTGTTGTCGTGGAAGATGAGTGATGCATCTCTTGTCGCTTGGGTAGCAACCCGAGGATATACCCTGAGAATATATGTTGATTCATTATTCACGTAATAGATCAATGATTAGTATCATGTCATGGTGAAATCATTAAATTTATTTTATAAAGGGTTTATTATTTAATGATTGTTTATTTTTTTTGTGATCACATTAAAAAATAATCAAACATGAATAGAAAAAATGAACATGACCTGATGTATGTTTTATTATTTCTTGAATGATTAAATGTGTGTGTGATCAAATACTATGTGGTTAAAATATAAAAATTAATTTCAGTTAGATAATTGACAATTAAAACACTCAATGAAATATTATGTCACAAACACCACCTGTCAATAGAATTTAAACAAAACTGGGTGTACGGGGTTCTCAATAGCCCTAGTTGAGGGTCCCTACTACTATTGGAGTGTTTAAATGAGAGAGATAAGTTGAAATAACTATATATGGTTGCAAAAAAGGATCGATTTCTATATTATTAAATATTTATAGGTCATGTATTACAATTTGTTTTTTGATTTTAGAAGTTTGGGACTAAATCAATTGATGAAGGATTTGTGAGTCACTGTGGTTGGAAAGCTTAGTTCTGCCCATGTAAATACTCATGTAGTAGAATATATATAGTTCATAAAAAATAAGAAAATTTTTCAAGGATCTTATCCACTAGAATAATCAAGAGACAGAGTATTCCTACATTAGTAGTGAGGGCTATTAGGGTTTGATAAAATTGTAGGATACTTTTAATGATTTAAATAATTGATAATGTTTAATATATAATAAAGAAATTGGAACTAACCTACTAGTATTTAATTTTTATAAACAATTTCTATTAAAGACACAATCAAAATATGATTATATTCAACAATTTAAATGTCCTCACTAGTATGACATTTCAACAGTAATAAATGCGCTTGAACATTGATCTACGATTTAAGACATTAATGTTGTCAATGTCCTTATACCTATTCTCCTACCTCATGAAGAGAGGATGTAAAAGGCAGAAATAGGTGACTTAAATGTGATGAATTTTATATTTAAATTTTATTTTTATCATTAAGGACTAATGAGGGTTATTGATGAAACATAAGGATATAAATTTTTTCACATGTTTTATCTTCTATGAGAATCTTGGAATGAGAAAGATAGAATTATAAAAACAACATGATGTTTAAACTATAAAAATGCAAATTAAAAAATGGATCATTATCATTATAAACATCCCTTTTATAATTTTTTCTCATCCAAATATTCCAAATGTTTAAGGTTAAAAAATGAAATGATTGGAGAAAACACTACATTATTTATTGGGTTATATTATCCATGAAAATTATAACCAAATAATTTTTTTTATTTATCTATTAAGGTGATGGTGATAAAAGAATAAGTGAAAAGGCTAATGAAATATATAATACAAATGTCACATTCAGACCACCCATCTATGAAAATAGAAATAAAATCAAATATGAGGTTATTTACATTGCATGTCATGAAATAATTATGTAAATGTGTATATTAATTGAACAGAATTGAAGAATAAAGTAGTCACATATTCGTTAAATATATTCATCAATTGTATGCAATGGTTTTGTAATAGTTATGGGCGGTTTAATACAATATTTATATCCCATATATATATTTAAATAAATGAACGAAGTGAAAAAATAAACATTTCTTGAAGTAAGGTTAATTTTCTACGCGGCTGAGACTATGTGATTCCCATGTTTGTGCTGAGAATTACATGACTTCTATTTGTAATATTTAATGATCCTAGTTTAAAATGTAATAAGGAATACCAAAAAAATTATCTAATTCATCTATTCATATGAAAGACACATTATTCATATTAAGATTTTTTTTCATGTGGTGTTTTATACAGATCCAATTATTCAGTAATAACCAATTCATTAGCATTAATAAATGAATATAAAATGTAAAACATATATATTCCAACTATGGAATGATAATTCTTTTTCATGAAAAAAATGTAGTGAAAATGATATACCTTGAAGGGTTATAAATTATTTGGAGTTTAATAATATAGGTATTGTGGAAACATTTACTTATTTTTTATTGGAAAAGAAAAGCATTATTAATTAATATATGTCAGAAAGAATATGGTATTATTTTAGCTAGAGATAATGAACTATTAGAAGCATAAACTAGTTTTAAGTATATGTCATAAGTTTTCATAAGTGTTCCTTTATGTAATGTGAATGTGAAGTGAGGATTATTCATGGATAGAATATATGAGATGAATCAGGCCTATGTGTAAAGGAATATCTTTTCCAAGAATACATTTATCAATATAATGTTTTATTGAGTGATTACAAAAGGAAAATTACCTTATATGAATCAATTTTATTTTGTTGTAATGGAGGGCTCAAGATGAGTTTTATATGAAAACATTGATCATTAAAATATGCATTGGAGTATTTTTTAAAAGAAAATTTACATAACACGATTATGTCATCATGTAAGTTAAAGGAGTGTCAATGTTGAGACACATAAGCAATGAAAAAACAACAATTATATCCTAGACATGCATCGAAAATAATGAAATTCTATAAGGAAATATTGATATCATATAAGATATAATAATACATAAATACATCATGTCAAAATAACATGTTCTTAGATTCATTTCTTGTGTTATGATAAAAACAAACACGCATCAAACAAAACATAGTTTTCATCCGAAGTAATCATCCTAATGTTTTTTAATCATATATCATAAGTCCTAGAGGTAGAAATTTATAGTAATGTTATGGGTTATATTTTATGAATCATTGAGGAGAAATATTTGAGATAGTGGGATCATGGTTGGCCAGAATTTATCCAAAGATGAAGATTCAAAAATAGTTTTCATATGAACACATTACATAAGAGGAGTGGTGGAGGAATTTTCTAGTGACAGATACTATGTCGGAAGGATAAAACCATGGAAATATTTTTATATTCACCATGTCCTGTGATATATTATACTTTGAGATCAAAATATCCTAAAATTATGTAGTAAATATAAATTATAAATTATTAAAAAAATTAATTAAAATTATATAATGGATTCCTTTGTCAAATTAAGGGGGGTATATCATTAATGAATATTATAGTTGGTATTCATGTGACACTATACACAGGTGGTACATACCACTACAAACTCTCTATTAACAACACGTCATCATGCCTAAATTAATAAGAATTTTACCATTCATGTCTATTTTATATGATAATTTTTTGTAGTGTTGAATGTCATGATCACGAATCATGGAAGGCATCCATAAAAATAAATAAAAAGGGATGGTGACACCATGAAATAAAATTAAGGGGTGAATTCTTCTGAAATACATTTTGGGATAGAAATAAGTATATTTATTTTATAATATTTATTAAGAATGAATTTATTCCATGGGATTTCAAGAGGAGAGTGGGAGAAAAAAAATTCAATGCATGACATGTCAGATGACATATGGAAAACAACTTTTTGTCTTACTATTTGTTATGATTAGAATGAATGTAAATCTCATGATATTTATGTAAGTAGAAATGTACGTATCCTGGGAATATATCTACTTATTTATATTTATTTTTTTCTTATTTCAAGTTATATTATATTTATTGGCAATGTAATAAAACATAAAAGTTAGAACAATTCATGAGATAAATTTTACCAGTATCACACGCCACCAATCTCTCCAAAAATAAATGTATGGGGAATTAGAGTAGATAAAAGTGTTTGGAAGAAATCCATAAGCACAAAAAAGGGTTCTATAAAGTGTTACATGTTATGTACTAGTTAGGATTTATCCAACATATAAATAATTTTAGAATAATATTAGTACTAATTTGGTGTACTTTTTGGAAGCAGTTAAAAATATCCAATTATACTTTTGAATGTAAAAAATTATATATTTACCTTATATTTGGAAATAAAGGGACTATAGTTTTAAGTGAAAAACTATCCTTTCATTGATTAATATTATGTAATATAATAGTTATCCTATGGTAATTGGAATGAATAGTTCATTGAAGCTTGTGGTAGCCATATCATCAAATATTGCGTGTATTGAAACCTCAATGGATTCCATAGAAGCATTTTATAATACACTATGATGTATTCTAATATATAGAATCTCATGTAGTATGTAATGATTTACGATAATATATATAGTGATAATCCCATTACAAGAACCTTCTAAGATGATATTATTTGATAATGGACAAAAAGAATTTTCTTGTGGATATCATCACTGGAGGAGTATTAATCAGGGAGGATAGGGCATAGATAAATGAATTTAGACATATGGGATTCATGGAAGGCCTACGACTAAATACATAACTTTTTGAAAACATGATTTTATCATGTAAGAGCTAATATGGTTAGTTAATTCTGACACTAGTTCATGTCTATGTGTTTCAGATGTGGGGGCACTAGAACCAACATTATACATAACTTTTGAATACACATCATGTATATAGTTAGATATGTATGATGTAATCATGCCATGATAGTGTTGATATTTATTCATCCACTATTTTCGTGCTAATGTCAATAGATAATTATTCGTATCATAATGTTATAGATGTTCTAGGATATATAAATAGAACATCAAGATAATATGAAATAAATCTTAAATAAATATAATATGTTCTAGATAAATTATTTTGACCTGACCCATATGATGTTTACATATGAGAATATTGGGGTGCATAAGCATAGGGACATATTATCTTGAAATTTAAACATTGTGATATAGAGTAGATAAGACCATAAGAAATGAAACGCCAATATGAACACCACATGTTTTTGGTGTCATTGTTTATTACTCTCTGTGAAGATGAATATTGGTCTCCGAACATTAGAATATTTTCAATGTCTACCATTTTATCAGATACTATAACAAAATAAAAAAACCATGAAATTTAAGTCATGGAGAGGGAGATTGTGTTAGGTGCGTCTTTGGTGGTATGAAATTTGGTGGATGGTCAATGTATAATTGGTATCTTTCAATTAGATTAGATATCTCGATCCCAGCTGATCTAGATGGTAGTACATTTACTAAATCTAGGGACATAGTCGAATAATTCATGTTCATCCAGTGAGTTTAATTAATAAAAAAATTAAAATAAATCACACAATGTTTATGTCATGTTTTATGGTATACCGTGAGACAAAGTGATTACATTAAAAAAAATGTGTTCGTAGGAAGGCTAAATTTTCTATGACTAATTCTTATATCTATGGGTGTCTTGATGAGTGTCTACACACCACAATCAATAATATTTATTCCAAATTATCTAGACAATTTCCTAGAGTTTCACCCATGATATCTTTTTCAACATCTTTGTTATTATTATGAAATGTAGTGTAGCGCATGGAGGGCCTAACCATAGGGTCTAGGATTTGTCCAATGATATATGATGACCTAGGAATAAATAAATTAAATTTATTTTAGTTTAGAATATTTGAAATTAAATTTATTTATTAAACATATTGACATATTTTAAAGTAAATATTTTTTAAAACATTTAATGAATGAATATTATTTTAATATTCAATATTCGTTTCATTTTGTGGGATTGATGATTCATGTGAATGAATCTCTTTTACCCTATGCATTCACTGATCAACCATTGTCTCAATATCATTTCAATGATTGAAAAATCCCATCATCATTTCTACTATTCCAAAACATTATCAAAAAATGAGGCATGCTCGGATACAAATTTGTAATTCTTTGAAAATGATTTTACATAACTAGTACCCCAGGAGGCATGCGACATGATATAATGTAGACATTCTCATACACTATGGGGCGTTGAATGGAATTGGGATTATATGAGTATATAATGGGGATACAATACCCTTTAATATGTGTAGATAAAGTACAACAAATAATTGAAATTTGATAAAATATATCAAAAAAACATCGTACATAAATAGTATTATATGATAATAAATAAATCAAATGTTATAACATTGTAAAAATTATCTTTCTATATTAGAAATAATGCATCTCCCATGTAATGATAATATAAATTAATTATAAATTAATCAAAATCAAATTAAACACTAAACTCATTCGAGACTAGTCCAGAGTCCATCCTGGTCCCATCAGTCATATTCAATTAAGACATTATATTTAAAAACACATCCAATCATCCTGTTCTAAAAAGATACCACAAATTTCAAAATACTAGTATCTTCTATAGAATCAATGATCCATGGTTACTAGTTTAGGTTTTTATTAAAAATTAGTATGCTACCACCAATGGAATCCCTATGATTATAGTTTTGATATATATGTTCATGTAGATGTAATATAAATAATTAATTAAAAATAAAATTATGAAAACAAATATATTTAACAGAAAAATACAAAAAATGAACCTATGTGCCAGATTATCCTAGGCAATGGAATATACCAACAAAAAATAGTTCTAGAGTTTCTCTAAGGACATGTCAATTATTTTTCTAACCCATTTCTAACATTGGGTAATTATACATTCCAACCCAAAAAACTAGCACCCGAGGGATAATATACCAATACCTAGGGCTGTAGTGTCTAGCAAGGATTATGAATAACCATATGATATTCTATTTATTGTCAATAAATATCCACATAGGGGCTAAATTGACCCTTTTTCTATCAGCAAAATGATACCAATATGGGTGATGAGTTCACCCCAGGTCTGTAAAAAGAAACCATGACCACCCTAGTGTCATGTACACCACACATCTAATGTGATAGCTAAAAATAATAAATATGTTGAATGAATAGTTTCCATAAATAATTCATAATATATAACATGAAATAAATACAAGGCACAATATATCTTTTAACACATCCAATTCATATTTTAATTATATTTCCCATTACAAATAAACATTTAAGAAACCACATCCAATATTATGTCAAATAATATTTTAACATCCTATCTCCAAAATATTGTTTCCAAATAACACCTTAAAATAACATTTCCAATACTATATACCAAAATAAAAAACATATAACTTCAATACCATTTTATATTTCCATTTCAAAATCAAAACCCATATACATTTTTGTACAATTTGAAAAGTCTGATTCAAAATTAAATTCCATTAATCTTGAATAATTATACCGAAATTCTATATCAAAATTTTTGTTTCAAAAAAATGATCCCAAATATAGAGTATACATTTTTAAAAACATGCTATGAAATGTTGGATCTCTAAATTGGGAATAATATTTATGGATAAAAAAGGATAATATAATTTTATAAGATCTAGGTTGAATCCTGGTAAACTATATGACTAAAAAACCTCTAAAAATTAACAAATAAGATTGAATTTGGGTTTGGATTAGGGACAACTACTTCGACCGAATAAAATTCCATTATATTTTCATCAGAATCTAGTTCGGTTTAAATAAAATGGAATTGATGAAGGATACAAATTCCTTATAAATATGTCTTAAGAACATGAACTCACATACCACTACATTATAGCATAGGATATCCCATAATGGTGGAAGATAATGATTATAATCTCCTAATTATCTCCACATCATGAGAAAAAACAATATTCAAAAACCATATAGAGGATATCCAAAATAGAGGAGAGGAGATGGAGAGAGACATACATTAGTTTATAATAGAAATTTTCAAGGATAAAACTACAAATAAAGATTATAGAGGTAGAACTAGGTGAAATGATTAAGATAAATCATTATTATAAACAACTAGGAGGCAGTCGAATCAATGATGAAGTACCACTAAACTATTCATTGGACATCAACTTATCAATGACCCCATTAAGATTCCAGTATTCTATTTTTGGCCAACTTCTATATGATGATCATATATGGGTAAGCTGGTGATTCTTGACTATAATGTTATAGGCCCGAATCTAAGTCATTAAATCAATTTTCACTTATATAATTTTTTAAATAATCATAAATCATGACTTTTATAAAAACACATATTTGGGGTCCCCGCACATTTTTAATCTCATCGATAATCATACATCAATATCCCACCCCTCCAATAATTCAAAATTTCTTATTACCTTAAACAGAATTCATGTTCCTATATTATAGGGGAATTCCATCATAAATAATTCCAATACATTCACTATAAGAGTAATCCAGACACTTTATACCATTTAATAAAAAACATATGGGTGAATAAAAAAATGGCTATCCATATAATGAAAAATATGAAAAAAATACTTCCCCATTAAATATAATAATTTGGATTCATATGATAACATACATTAATCATATAAAAATATAGGGGAATTTTCAATAAAATATGATGTACCCCTATGAATTATATATAGTGTAAATATTAATTTCATTTTTTGGGTTATCAATTGATTATAGTAATTTGGTTTAATAGGTTTCAATGGTCAATGGAAAATGTAATTCTAGAAAATATCTTTTATTATGGTTAATAATTAGCATGTGAATATTTTAAAGAATATTTCTCATGAGTGCCTAGCCACCAGTACAGTTTCATCCCACTAACCAAAAATTATTGTGATGATTGATTCAATGATAAAAAATCTTTTTAGGTGATTTTTCTTATATTAATCTATCTAATATCCAAGTGAACTTTCCTTAATAAGGAAAATAATGTATATTCCATGAAAATAAAGAAACAATTACATTACCAAAACATATGATGAGTTTCCCATCACTGAAATGAATATGTTTTACAATATTTTTGGTAACTCTTATATCAAAATAATGTGAGGTAGGGATAAAAATATAGTCATTAAATTCCATTTACATCCATTATAAATATGTGAAAAATTATTCCTTGGAAATTTATTTACCACATAGTGGGAAAATATTGTGGAATGACATAAGTCCTAACAAATTAATATTTAGAGAGAAAACTATAGTTATAGATGTTTTAACCATTCTATCAAAATATATCTAAAGAGATGATAAAAAATTTGTCTTCCAATAAAATAAATAATTTTATTTTATGATATAACATCTCAAATCGGCAATATATAAACCACATAAATAAAATTTGTTGTATAATACAAATTTTTTCCCAAATAGAGGAATATGATAAGATAATCTCATTTAACATGAGGAACATAAAAACACTTTGAAGGATATATATTTATGTTATAAAAAAATTACCATAAAATAAAAATATTTTAGGATAACTTTTCTAAATTTTGTTGTGTGTACACTACTTATAACACAATTTTTTCATAATACAAACCATTTATTTAACGCTGGAAATTTAAAGAATACTCTTACCTCATAAAATTAATTATGTTGACTTCTATTTATCTTTATGAACAATGAAATTAATTTAAATAACTATTTACCCAAAAAAATATTTAGTTTTTTGAGGATAATTTATTATATATAGGAATTTATTTTTAATATAGTTTCTATTTATATCACTTACATGGGGTTGATATATTAACTTCTTTGTAAAATTAAATTTTATTGGCATTGGAAAAGGGGTTATAAAATAACTTCATGATTTATAATATTATATATTTGAATATCAATTATTAATATATTTTATGAATATTTATATTTCGTAAATCTTCTCCCAAAAATAGAGACAATTTATGAATGGTACCCCGATATGTCCATTTAAGGTGGTAAAAGTTGGTACAACCATTTCATATTAGAAACACATATAAAAATCAAAAAAATATTATTATAGAGTTTTAATGTATTAAAAAATATCATATTATTTAATAACAAATATTTTTGAAACTTCAATTTATGGTGGGGAAGAAACAATTGATAAGTTGTTCATGGAGGTGAGGGAATGCGAACACTCATGACGAATTTTTAATTTTTCACACTGATTTTGGAGGATGTGATAAAAATGTATTCTATTTATATAATAAAAAACAAAAATAATGACTCAGATTATGTTACAATTAATTTATAGATACAGGGGAATTTATTGGTGTAAAATAAAAAAATAACTAGAAACTTTGGGATCAAAGGATTACGTATCCCTAGGAAATTCTTAATTAGTAAACATTATACAAAATCTTATCTATTAATTTTATTATACATAAGTTTTAAAATTCTTGGGATTAGTTCTTAGGAGAGTATAAGGTTGAGTTTTTGTATATCTAATGCTTTATAATGCATTATGAAAATGGGAATGAGTTGGGATAATCATATTAGTAGTTAGAATGACATTTTTTAAAAATAACTTTACTAATCAATAATATTACAAAAAATTATTTAATAAAAAGTCACCCAATATTTCAAATGATGGCTTGGTAAAGATATAAAATCAAACCCCCTATCCCATTCAATATCAAATATTTTTTTCACAATTTCATTCCATTTGCAGAAGGGTTATACATTTTTTCAGTATTTTACCCGTACTGTAGAAACTCCACTTTTACCATCATTAGGTACTTCTAAAAAAAATTAAAATTGATATTTTTTAATAAAATATAAATTGTTATTAAATATACTAAAATAATTTTAAAAAGTAAAATATTTATGATTTATAAAATTAAATTTTAGTATAATCACACATAACATGTAAATATTGTTTCTTAAAAAATGATTATTTTAATCAATAAATTTATCTGTGAGATATGATTATCATTTTTTAATTGTTCAAGAACTAAGTTGTATTATTTTAATAATAATTATGTGGAGTTGATATTAGTGAAACAATTATTTTTTCTAAACTTATTTTTTATTAAATGGAAATACCTAGAACAATATCTTATTAGAATTGAAATATTACTTTGGTTTTATAAGGATAAATATAGGTACTAATTTTTTTTAAAAACTCATTAAAATTAATAAAAGTATTCAATAAATAAATTAATTGTTTTATTAAAATTATAATTTATAATTATATACAGATAGGGTAATAAATATCATTGTTTTTCCAGAACAAGTATTTTCACTATTTATATAAAATATATATTTTTTAAAAATCCAGAAATTTCTCTTAAAGATAATATCATTATGGTGAATTCATAGGGGAATTTTATTTTGTTAATATAAAAATTTAAAATAACAAAGTATACAGTTGTATAAAAAATGTATAATATATCAGTTGGGTGTGCATTTTATGATAGTCTTGAATATGGTGTTTATGATCTACAGTGGATTCAGGGTTAGTAAATTCCACCATAAATAATTTCATTTTCAAAAATGGGTTATATATAAACTATAAAAGTCATGAGAATATTCCTTACTCATAGTTTAGTCAGGATCTAATGTTCCCTCTTCTGGATTATAAATTATCTGAAGGACATACGATTACTAAGTTGTTCAATAATGCAATAATAGCTCTATGGTACTATGAATCTAGAAATACACTACAATATAAGGAATATTTTTATCTAAAAATATTTCACCAGATGGTTATCCATTCATTACATATTGATTCAATTTCAACATTAATGAACTATTAAACTGGAATGGATGGAAGTTATAACAAACTACTATTATAAAACTCCATTTCATTATAGTATTTTAATATTCTCAAGGTACCTAAGGCATAACATTCCCTTTTTACAAGACCTCACAACTATATTAAAGGGTTTTACCATTATTGATTAATAATAATTTAGCTAAAATTATATAACCTTCCTTAGATTATCAAAAAAATTGTGATCCTTTAATATTATCATTAATTTTTAATATATTAAATATAATTTTCTCTACAACATGTGTAAATAATAGCTTTAATTCTATTGATTTCTCTCATGTGATTGGAGTATGAAACATCTTACAATATTAGGCTTATTATATATTCATATGGATGCTTGAGTAGAATGTATTATTGCATAAAAAATTATTCTAATGTTAGATAAGGGTTCCATATTCTCCAGAAGTGAAGAAAAAATGACCATAAATTGTCTTCTAAAATCTGGAGTGTCCTTTCAGATTACTAATTTTTTTTTATGATAGGTGGTTCATAAATGTATCACATTGTCAAGATCCCTTCATAGAAAATTCTATAATTTTTATGTTAAGATACGGTCATGATAAGATAAAATCAATTGAGATATCATATGAATCCTTTTGATTTAATTTATATATATAAAGAAATTGTTCTTAAGGTGTTGAAAATATCTTATCATTATAAATTCGAAAGCACAGTAACATGATCAATGATGACCTATATATCAATGCTCTTCATTGTAGTTTATTTGGATTCTATAGAGAAAGAGGACTATAAAATTTTCCCATATCTATATTGGTATAGGAGGGGGTTGTACGGATCCCTTAAGATGTTTCCGTTTAGCCTTTACTTACTCGAATGAAATGAATATGGACTCATAGTTTACAATATCTCACATTGTACCATCCCACACAAAATTATCCCTTAAAGCCCTAAAAATCATTATTCTACTATGGTTTATATAGAAATTTGAGTAGTTTACATCATCTATTAGTTCAATTTAAATATCTTCTATGGATGGAATAGATAACCTCTCCCACATAATCACCAATTAATCACTATTGATAAAGATTATTAATTTCTGATAAATAACTTTTTTAATATTTATTTAAATTTTATCTTCATCTTTCTGGGATATCTAATTCTTTTAGAGTATGGAATGTTTAGAAATTTAATATAAAAGGAATGGTGAATCCCAATACTTGAAAATCACCATATCTATCTTTACAAGATCTATGTATATAATATTTCTTAATCCTCACCATCATAGGAATTATATATCCCCACCAAATTAATTTTAACATCACAAGTAATTAATGAATAATATATATTCTTATATATGTCTATTTATTAATTAGATAGTGTTTTAGAGGCTTTAAACGAGAATAAATCCAATCCTATGCATGGAATACACTCATATTTTTAAAATATTTTTTTACTGCCTTTTAATGGAAAACAATTTTTAAATAAATGTTTTTACAATTTGATAAGCTCTATTTGTCAAAATAAACTTATTCTTTATGATTGTGACATTTGAATTAACTTCGGATAATTTTTTGGTATTTTTCTGACAATGTTCATTTTTTTAATGAATAGTGAAAAATACTACATTTTACATCAAAACTGCATTTTCACCTAATTTAATAATATGGTTCAATTATCTTTTTAATTGTTTTTAAAGTTTAAATAGAATATATTTCTACCATGCAATCCAATTGTGGTCATTGGGATTAATTTCACTTTGGAATTGGGCATAAACAAGTGCCAAACCTTTCATAGATATTGTTTAAAAAACCCCTCTATTTGTTTTGACAACAGGAATTATTTTTAAATTAATTATTGCAATTTATGTATTTGGAATTTGGTAAAATGGATTACATATTTTTAATCATTACTTCCAAATTATGTAATCAAGAGTCTTTTGTTTTTGGACTTTGTGAATAGTAATGATGGTAATTATCGTTAATTATCTTGATTATTTTGTAATCGGGTAGTTAAGGATAATAAAATAATATCATAATAATAAATAATGACACCAAACTATGTCCTAATACTACTGTTTGTGTCATGGACGACCATAGGATTCCTTGTGCCAAACTTGGGTACACCATGGAATCACTTTTGTGTGATAATGACTTTTTATCTTTTTATTTTTTTTTAAAGAAAGTTAAATATAACAAAGAATGTATCACCTCATTAAATTTTTTTTATTTTTGTCAACACAAATGATAAATTGGACTATAAATAGTCATTTTAAAGCTAAAAATACTTCCTATATCATAGTATTTTTTTAGACATTAAATAAATTAAATTATTTATGATATCATGATGATGCATCGATTACCTCATTAATGAACGATTTAAATAAAATGAAAAGATAATGTAAAATCTAAGACATAAACATTTATAAGACCTATTAGATGAGTATATTTAAAACCCTTATCACCTTATCCTATAAATACATCAATGTGGGACCTTTAAAATTCGAAAATCATTTGAAAATAAAGTAACATTTTATACCTTTCCAAGAGTGCCCCTCCTCTCCTCTAATAAAAGGCCCCGACCTCTAACTCATTACCCACACTTCTCAAGCAATTGGCTCAACCAAGCCCTACTCATTTTTGTCTCTAAACATCCCTCTATTAATCATACATGCCTTAACTTAGGCAGAATGCTCTTCAAGAAACCCTTTTGGTTCTAACCAAGAGGAGTTACCCGATTTAAAGGTAAAGACTTCTGTAATGTTCTTTTGTTTTATTTTTCGTCTCTGACCCCATAAACTCTTTTTATTCATTTATTTTTTTAACAAAACCAGTATTTTCAATATACTATAATGTTCTTATAAGAATTATTCAAGATAAACTTACACACACCTACATCTAATGGTTAATGACCATACTGTTTCTGTGGATGACAAGTTTCTGCCACACAAAACGATGATTGTTCAATATTTTTATAACGCCTTCAAAGGTGGCCATTCATATGTCACTATATTTATATATGATATATAATACATTTAGTTTTTCCTTAATCTTATGTATTTTTCGTTTATGGCATAACTTTATGGCTTCTATTATGGGTATACACGAGATCATTATTTTAGGAAGTGCAGACTACCATCCCCTCAAAGTGAATTAATTCGTTAATTCCATATGTGGGATGTATAAAGAATGGAACTAATGATATTATATATTATATTATACTAGAATTATAATATACCTTTATATCATTATGATTCCATTCCATAAAATACGAAATAGAAATGAATGTAGCGTTCATGCGTACGTACGGCTTACCATCTCCATGAATGGTGCATTTCATTTCTTACCTCTAAATGTTAGGTAATATTGTAAATTCATCTATATACTGGATATATATTACATACATGATATCGAAATCATGAATATAATTATGGATATAATGGATATTTTACCACATGAACAGCTTGTAATTTTAAAGAGTTTATTTTTGACTTAAGTACCAATGATCAACAAAACAACCATTATTATCTTAAATAATTACATAGTGTTCATAACATGGTAATAAGTAATATAAAAGGAAGAATGAACATGAAAAATGTTCTTAATCAAGTAGAAATTAACTCATGATTATTATTCAAGACGTTAAATAATGATCGAGTCAAGTCGGACCCTAGGTATGGGACATTGTCTCTATCTCCTTTCATTGAGGCATATTTTGTTTTATACACAAAATTATTTCATATGGTGTATAAACCTTTTTGTCTTTTATGATTATTCAAAATGAATATTTTTTATATGAAGGTTTTACGAAACAAAAAAGGGAATGTTTTGTTTTTCGTATGTATACGGTGACAACGAATTCTCCGCCGCTGTGACCATAATTTGAGCTTCAGCATCCTCTACAAGCCATAAAATTTTATTAATGAAAAATAAATACCATGTTTTACTTTTATTTTATTTTGGTACGGAATGTTGTTTTCATATTGTTTTATTATCACTGTGTTGTATTGATATCTTGTGAATGAAAAGTGGAAGTGTTATGTTTACTTTATGCATGTTTTATGTGATACAATTATGTTATAGTTCTTGGGAATTGTTATGAATACGGGTGGTTCAGTGATAAACTAAGGGCGGGTGAGCTCGATATAGATTTCAAATGCATTGGGTAACGCGAAAAAGTTAAACATTAAGGTTTCTCCGAAGATATTTAGGGAATATACTATGATGGGTATTCCAAATGTAATAAAGAGGGTTACTCCCTACATAAGAATGTTATGAATGCCTCAAGTTACCATTATGTCTTATGATTTCTATGATTTTTTCAAGATTTGATGAGCTATGTTAAAGTGATTATGTTTTATGAGTAAAGTATGATTTCATACATGGACTAATGTTTTCATTTCATACTTTTATATCCCTTACTGAGCTTTTTATTCTCATCCCATGTTTTGGAAATGTTTTTCAAAGGTCAAGGGAAAGGTACATGATGTGATGATAGTGTCAAGGAAGTGTCAAGAAGGAATCCATGTTTTATTTTAAATATGTTTCCGTTGATGGAAAAAATTATTACAATCTTATATGTAACCACTTTGTTTAAATGTGGAATATAATGCAAGTTTTATGATCTAATTCTCTAAAAATCTAAACTTGAGAAGATCCTCAACGTGTATTCTTGCAGAAACTCAAGATTAAGTAATGTTTAAGGTTGGGGCCTTATAGTTGGTATCAGAGGTCACTTTAGATAACTTTAGGAGTTAGAATTATAATTAAATGATCATCCAAATTTTTTTTATGGTCAAATTGAAATGATATATCATTTGTAGATTACCATGTTGCATCATCTAAGACATGTTTGTTCAGAATGGTTTTCCGTAGTGGAAATATGGAAACAATGCTAGGAAGGCATACAGAAGTAAATAACCTTCTGAATCTGCATCCTGAGATGGTCAGAATTGGAACTAAATAGTTTGTTGTAGTAATGGCACAGTTGACTCAAGTGATAAATGGTTGAAGTATCCATGCACGAGATCAGCCAGAACAACTGCAGAGGAACATGTCAGTGGTGGAACATTTCATGAGGCAACATCCCCCATCATTCAGAGGACCATCTAACCATGTGCTAGCTGAAGGGTGGATTAAAGAACTGGAGAAGATTTTCGATGTCATGGGGTGTTCATACAATCAAAATGTTAGTCTTGCTATTTATCATTTGGAGGGTGAAGCAGATCAGAGGTGGTTGATGGTTAAAAATATTAGGGACGTTGATGAGCTTGATGCTCTCGACTGGGATGAATTCAAAGGTATGTTTCTTGAGAAGTATTTTCCTAAGGCTGTTCAACTTAGAAGGGAAAAAAATTCCTAGAGTTGAGGTAAGAGGAAGAATCAGTGGCTGCCTATGAAGAAAGGTTCACTCGGTTGGAAATGTATCATTCAAATTTTATCAGAGACCTTGATAGTAAAATCAATCATTTTTACTCAGGATTAAGTCCAAAATATCGAAGGGCTATAGCTTCTCGTGAGTTCAAGAGTTATGAAAAGCTTGTTTGATGTGTTGAGAAGGTGGAAATGGAGTTTTTCTATGACCAAGTATTCTATAACAACCAGCATAAGAAGAGACCGAGGTGGTGGGAGAAAGGAAATAATTCTTCAAAAAGGTCTGATGGTAAGAAAACTAAGTTTCCAGTTTCTGAAAAATGTTGTAAAAGGCATGATGGGGATTGACTTCTAAATTCTGGAAAGTGCTACCGATGCGGTAATATGGGACATAAGGCTCATGATTGCACTGAAAAATATCAGGGTGTTGGTAAGACCAAATTTGAATTACAGTTAGTGAAATGTTTTAAGTGCAATGAGATGGGTCACTATGCAAATGAGTGTCTGACAAAGTGCTCGAGTGATGGGATGCAGTTATACTACAAGCAGAAAGGGGTGGTGAAATCCATTGCAACTACATCAGCAGATGTCAGGCCCTCAAATGAAGTTGTGTGTGGTACTTTTTTTTGTTTTTTCAGATTATGCCAGTGTGTTATTTGATTCGAGGTCTAAACATTCTTTCATATCTGAAAACTTTTCTACTAAAATGGGAATAACATCTCAAGAAATGACTCATGAACTTGTGGTAAAAACACCTGGGGGAAATGTTGAGGAAAAAAGATTTTATAAGAATCTTCCTATCCTTATCCGTCAAAAGAACCTACTTGAAAAGCCTATTGTTTTTCCTCTAGTAGGGTTTGATGTTATCCTGTGTATGAATTGGATCTCTATTTACCATGATAAGATTGACTGTAGAGCTAAAAAATTCTCTTTTCTAAAAGCCTTTCAGTTTGTTTACACGAATGATCCCCTACTGTTGATAACATATCAAGAGGCCGATAAACTTGTAAAAGATAGAAATGAATGTTACATTGCACATATTGTTGAAAACAAGGTAACTGTTTAGATTAACGATGTGCCAGTGGTAAATGAGTATCTTGATGTTTTTCCTGATGATTTTTCTGGAATAATACCAGATCAGGAAGTTGAGTTTACAGTTTACTTAGTTCCCGATGCTAAGCCAATTTCAAAACCCCCTTATCGAATGCCTCAAACTGAACTTTTATAGTTTAAGGAGCAATTGAACGATTTATTAGAGAAAGGTTTCATTAGACCAAGCACATCTCCATGGGGTGATCTTGTTTTATTTGTTAAAAATAAAGATGGTTCTATGAAAATTTTCATTGATTATAGAGCCTTGAATAACATCACTGTTAAGAACAAATATCCTTTGCCTTATATCGATGATTTGTTTGATCAGCTCCAGGGAGCTTCGTATTTTTCAAAGATTGACCTGAGATTAGGGTACCATCAGTTGAAGGTAAAGGAAGCAGATGTTCTGAAGACCGTGTTTCGTAAAAGATATGGCCATTATGAATTTTTAGTTATGACTTTTGGGCTAACCAATGCACCTGTTGTATTCATGGATCTTATGAATAGAATCTTCCCTGAGTTCTTGGATATGTTTGTGGTTGTTTTCATTGATGATATTTTGGTGTTTTCTACAAGTAAAGAGGAGCATTAAAGTCATTTTAGAGTTATTTTTCAAACCTTAACAGAAAATAAATTTTATGGGAAATTCAGCAAGTGTGAGTTTTGGTTGCAAAAAATTTCTTTCTGTGGTCATATTGTTTCTAAAGATGGAATAACTGTGGATCCTTCAAAAACAATGGTTATTTAAGAATGGTCAAGACCCACAAATGTAACCATGATTCGTATTTTTCTTGGTTGGCCAGACTATTACGGAAGGTCTGGTAGAAATTTTTCACGACTATCTAGTCCAATGACTAAGAAAACTCGAAAGGGTGTTAAGTTTATCTGGAAAAAAGAATGTGATGATTGTTTTCAGGAACTGAAAAGAAGATTGGTGAATGCTCCAGTTTTGGAACTAACTTCTAGGAATGATGAGTTTGTTATCTACAGTGATGCTTCATTGAAAGTACTTGGTTGCGTCCTAATGAAAAATCATTAGGTAATTTATTATCCTTCACGACAGTTGAAAACTCATGTGGTAAATTACCCTACACATTATTTGGAATTAGATGCTGTTGTATTCGCTTTAAAAATTTGGAGGCATCATTTGAATGGAGTAAAGTGTGAAATATATACCAATCAAAAAAGTTTAAAGTATATATTCACTCAGAAATAATTGAACACGAGACAGAGGAGATGGCTAGAATTAATCAAGGATTATTATTTTAGAATTCATTAACATTCGGGAAAAGAAAATAAAGTGGTTGAGGCTTTGAGTCGAAAAAGTAATGCTTCATTAACAATGTTGTGTTTGGAATGTGATCCTTTCGTTAAGGATTTGATGAACTTTGTCATAGAAGTTGTCGGTGCAGGATGTTCTTATGTTTTGTTTTAGGTATCAGTGAAATCTTCTCCATTAGATAGAATTAAGCAAGAACAGAAGAAAGAAAAAGAGTTGTAGAAAAAGGTAGAGCTAGTTCAGAAGGGTAAGTTGCCTGAATTCAACATTGATAATGATTGTGTTTTGAGATTTGGGAAGAGATTGTGTGTGTCGTGTGACTCACAGTTGAAGAGAGAGTTGTTATGTAAAGCTCATAGTTCTCTGTTTTCAGTTCATTCGGGTAGTACTAAGATGTATAAAGATCTTCAGGTGTATTACTGGTGGGACTGTATGAAAAGAGACAATGCTGATTTTGTTGTGAAGTGTTTGACTTTTCAACAGGTTAAAGTAGAGCGGAAGTTACTAAAAGGGATGCTTCAGCCTTTACCAGTGCCAGAGTGGAAATGGGGAATATATCCATGGACTTCGTTGTGGGACTGCTAAAGACACCTCGGGGTAATAATGCAATCTGGGTAATTGTTGATCGCTTGACTAAATCTGCTTATTTCTTGCTATACGAGATACTTTTTCCATAGATAAACTTTCCAATTTCTATCTTAAAGATATAGTCAGGTTACATGGAGTTCTTCTCTCCATTTTATCTGACCGTGACCCCAGTTTCACTTCTAACTTTTGGAAAGGCCTTCAGAAGTCGTTGGGTACTGAATTAAATTTTAGTACGTCTTTTCATCCTCAATCAGATGGGCAGTCAGAACGAACGATTAAGACATTAGAAGATATGCTACGTGCTTGTTTGATGGATTATCAGGGGAGTTGGGACCAACATCGTTCTTTGGTTGAGTTTTCTTATAATAACATTTTTCGTTCCAGTAAACAGATGGCACCATTTGAGGCATTATATGGGAAGCGGTGTCGAACTCCAGCTTTCTGGGACAAAGTGGGTGAAAGGAAGTTGATTGGACCAAAATTGGTAGAGGAGTTGGCCGAAAATATTCAGCTGATACAGAAACACATGAGAATATCTCAGAGCAGGTAGAAGAGTTATACAGACAATATGAGGAAGGATCTCTCTTTTGAGGTAGTTGATCAATTTTTTCTCAAAGTTTAACCATGGAAAAGTGTGATGCGATTTGGTAAAAAAATAATGCTGAGTCCAAGGTTCATTGGACCATATGAAATTCCGGAGAGAGTAGGATCCATTTCATACCGAGTGGCTTTACCTATGATTTTATCTCAGGTACACAATGTTTTTCATGATTCAATGTCAAGAAAGTATATGCCGGATCCATCTCATGTTTTGAGTCCAGAGGTAGTTCAGCTGGATAATAATATATCTTATGAGGAACAACCTATCCATATTCTTGACCATAGGGAGAAAGTGTTGCGGAATAAGGTGACTCATCATGTAAAGGTTTTGTGGAAAAACTAAATGAGTGAAGAGGCAACATGAGAATTTGAAAATGCAATGAGGGATAAATACCCCGACTTATTCGATAAGTAAATAAATTGAGGGGATGAAATTGTCTAAAGGGGGGAAGGATGTAACATCCCAACTAAGTAATGAATAATATATATTCTTATCTATGTCTATTTATGAATTATATTGTTTTTTAGAGGCTTAAAATGGGAATAAATCAAATCTTAAGCATGGAATACACAAATATTTTTAAAAGATTCTTTTACTGCCTTTTGATGGAAAAACATTTTTAAATCAATCTTTTTACAATTTTATAAGCTCAATTTTTCAAAATAAATGTATTATTTATGATAGGAACATTGAAATTTACTTTGGATAAATTTTTGGTATTTTTCTGATAATGTTCATTTTTTAATGAATAGTGAAAAATACCGCATTTTACATCAAAACTGCATTTTCATCTAATTTAATTATATGGTTATATTATCTTTTTTAATTGGTTTTAAAGTGTGTATAGAATATATTTTTACAATGTAATCTAATGGTGGTCATTGGGATTAATTTTACTTTGTAATTGGGCATAAACAAGTGCCAAACTTCTCATAGAAATTGTTTCGAAAAAACCGGCTATTTGTTTTTACAACATGAATTATATTTAAATAAAATATTTAAATTTATGTTTTTTTAATTTGGTAAATTGGATTACATATTTTTAATCAGAATTTTCAATTTATTTAATCAAGACTCTTTTGTTTTTGGACTTTGTGAATAGTAACGACGGTAATTATCGTTAATTTTATTGATTAATTAGTAATTGGGTAGTTAAGGATAATAAAATAATATCATAATAATAAAAAATGACACCAACATGTGTCCTAATACTACTAGCTGTTTCATGGCCGACCATGGGATGCCTTGTGCCAAACTTGGGGACCCCATGGAATCACTTTTGTGTGATAATGACTTTTTATCTTTTTATTTTTTAAAGAAAGTTAAATATAACAAAGAATGTATCACCTGAGTAAAACATTTTAAATTTTGTCTACATAAATGATAAATTAGACTATAAATAGTAATTGGAAAGATAAAATGATTTCCTATATCAAAGTATTTTTCAGACATTAAATAAATTAAATTATTTATGACATCATAATGATGCATCGATTACCTCATTAATGAACGATTTTAATAAAATGAAAAGATAATGTAAAATATAAGCCTTAAACCTCTGAAAGAACTATTGGATGAGTATATTTCGAACCTTTATCACCTTATCTTCAAAATACATCAATGTGGGACCTTTAAAATCCGAAACTCATTTAAAATAAAGTAACATTTTATACCTTTCCAAGAGTGACCCTCCTCTTCTCTTATAAAAGCCCCCCCACCTCTACATCCTTACGCACACTTCTCAATCCATTGCATCGGCCATGATATGCTCATTTTGTCTCTCCACATCCCTCTCTTCATCCTATAATCCTTACCTTATGCATAAATCTCTTCAAGAAACCCTTTTGGTTCTAACCAAGAGGAGTTACCCGATTTAAAGGTAAAGACTTCTCTAATGTTATTTTGTTTTATTTTTCTTCACCATCCCCCTAAACTCTTTTTATTTATTTATTTTGTATCAAAAACAGTATGTTCAATATACTAGGATTTTGTTATAATAATTATTTTATTTACACTTACACACACCTACATCTAATGGTTAAAGAACATACAGTTTCCGTGGATGGCGAATTTCTACCTCACAAAATGATGATTGTTCTATATTTTTATAACACCTTCAAAGGTGGCCGTTAATATGTCACTATATTTATATATGATATATAATATGTTTATTTTATCCTTAAACTTCTTTATTTTTCAT
Organism: Viscum album; assembly: GCA_963277665.1. Taxonomy (NCBI): domain Eukaryota; kingdom Viridiplantae; phylum Streptophyta; class Magnoliopsida; order Santalales; family Viscaceae; genus Viscum; species Viscum album. The sequence continues at coordinate 696,395,585 of OY728161.1, forward strand.
TTATGGAATACCTTTATGTCTTCCATTATGGGTATACGTGATATCTTCATTTTAGGATGTGTGGACTACCGCCCCCTCAAAGTAATTTGATTCGTTAATGTCATATGTGGGACGTATAAAGGATGGAATTAATGATATTATATATGATATTATACTGGAATTATAATATACCTTTATATCATTATGATTCCATTCCACAAAATATGAAATAGAAATTAAAGTAGCATTCATGCGTACGTACGGCTTACCGTCTCCATGAATGGTGCATTTCATTTATTACCTCTAAATGTTATGTAATATTGTAAATGCATGTATATACTGGATATATATGACATATATGATATCTAAATCAGGAATATAATTCTGGATATAATGGATATTTTACCACATGAACAACTTGTAATTATAAAGAGTTTATTTTTGACTCAAGTGCCAATGATCGACAAAACGACCATTATTAACTTAAATAATTACATAGTGTTAATAACATAGTAATAAGTGATATAAAAGGAATAATGAACTTGAAAAAGGTTCTTAAGAAAGTATAAATTAACTCATGTTTATTATTCCGGACGTTAAATAACGATCGAGTCAAGTCAGACCCGAGGTATGGGACTTCATCACAATCTCCTTTCATTGAGGAATATTTTGTTTTATACACAACATTATTTCATATGGTGTATAAACCCCTTTTACATTTATGTTTATTCATAAGGAATATTTTTTATACAAATAATTTACTAAAAAATAGAAGGGAATGTTTGTTTTGTCGTACGTATGCAGCGACAATGACTTCTCCGCCGCCGTGACCATAATTTGAGCTTCGACTTCCTCCACAAGACATAACTTTTTTTAATGAAAAATAATTAAAATGTTTTAGTTTTATTTTATTTTGGTATGGAAAATGGTTTTCATAATGTTTTATTATCAATGTTTTGTATTGATATCTTGTGACTGAAAAGTGGAAATGTTTTGTTTCCTTTATGTATGTTTTATGTGATACGATTATGTTATGGTTCATGGGCATTGTTATGAAGATGGGTGGTTCCGTGATAAACTAAGGGCGGGTGAGCCTGATATAGCTCTTCAATGCATTGGGTAACATGAAAGAGTTAAACATTAAGGTTTCCCCTATGAGATTTAGGGAATATACTATGATGGGCATTCCAAATGTAACCAAGAGGGTTACTCCCTACGTAAGAATATTATGAATGCCTCAAGTTACCTTTATGTCTTATTATTTCTATTTTTTATTCATGATTTGATTAGGTATGTTAATGTGCTTATGTTTTATGAGTAAATTATGATTTCATACATGGACTAATGTCTTCATTTCGTACTTTTATATCCCTTACTGAGCTTTTTATGCTCATCCCAAGTTTTTGAATTGTTTTCCACATGTCAAGGGAAAGGTACATGATGTGATGATAGTGTCAAGGAAGTTTCAAAAATGAATACATGTTTTATATTAAATATGTTTCATTTGATGGGAAAAATGAGTAATATCTTTTATTTAACCACTTTGTTTAAATGTGGAATGTAATGCATGTTTTATTATCTAATTCCCTAAAACTCTAAACCTAAAAAGATCCTCAACGTGTATTCTTGAAGTTACTCAATATTAAGTATTTTTTAAGGTTGGGGCCTTATATTAATAACTCATAAATCATGATTTACTTCCTTGGGTTGTCTTGTATCTGAGAAATATACGTCTCTAAGTACTTCAAACCATATTATTGTCCTTATATTGATCTATTTATGAGATAATATTTTCCTAATACACTTTTGGCCTGAATATATATATTTTATCTCCTAACATCATTGTATTGTATATATAAATTTTTAATGACAAAAATATGGATTCCAACTCAAGGAAATGAGTTGGATATGACTATGGTAGGATTTTTAATTTCATGGATGCATATGAAACCACCTTATCATTATAAATAATAATGTAACCCTATCCTTTTGTAAATGTGTAACAATATATTAGAAATACATACTTACCAAATTTTAAGGTTTTTACTAAGAAATTGACGAGTCTCCTGTTAAGAAATTAAAAAAATGCTTATCATTCCATTTTCCATGATAATTTAGCCCCATAATATGCTTACTTGGTTAACGGGCTGGAAAACCTAGAAAAATATTCAACAAACATCCATTAATAACTAGATATTTCCATGAAAAGTTGGGCCTATGTTATGTTTGTTTTAAAAGCCCATTCTTTTTATACTTTTTTATTCGGAGGTTCAATATATATCCCACCCTTGGAAAAATTAGGAATATGAAATGAAACAAAATTGACCCAAAATTAATACTTACTATATTTCCCATATAATATTTTTCTCTAGTGTATCCAAAATTATTTCTATAAGACTCCAACCATATTCATATATATTATAGAATATTAAGGCATCATTAATAAGTGCCACCATAAAATTTTAAAAATAACAAAAGAACACACTATTTATTAGATATATACTTAATAAAGGTGTATTAATCAATCATAATGAATTACTATAAACTCAAATTGTTCATAACATGTTAGAAATTTCACCTTTCATATATCATATATTTTAAACCTTAGATGATAATAACTATAGTGAATGTTGATCGTTGAAAAATATAAGACACAATAAAGTTGATCAAATAAGTCAGAAATGATTTATATAAAATACATACTGTTTAATGTAATAGACTATTCATCCATGTAATCGACGAAAAGACTCATACAACCACCCATATATTTCATGAATGAGATAAGGCCGCCCCTAAGAGACACCTATGGTAATATAAATCACCTTTCACCCAATTCATCTACATATTTAATTTACTCCAAAATATTCACTAGTTTAATTCTACATGGAGTTTTATATATTTTCATTACACCAGGAAAAAATTAAATGGGGAATTGAACAAGCAATCTAGTGATAAACTACATAATTATAAATGAAAAAATCAATTTTTTTACAATGTGTACACAATCTAATATTTAGTAATTCCCATTACCTATATATCCTTATTGAAAATTCTATTTTACTATAATTTCATTAAGTAGAGCAACTAGGGGAGGATCTAAATATTATTTAGATGATTATGTTTCCCCTCTAAATAAAAATTATTCCATATAACATTCGTGAATCCTAATCTTTCTCTTTGGATTTTTTTTCTTTATGAATTAAAATCCAATACACACAAATAATGATATCAATTTAAAATATATATGTATATATAATATTAATGAATTAAAATATAATATATCTAGGAATAATAATTGGAACTTATAGACATCACATTTATAAAATATGGTTTTAAATCTTATTCTAACTAACAAAACCCTAATAAAGGATATATGGATATATTATATGTTTTACTCAAACATGGAACATATAAATGATTGTGATTATTTAATATAAAATAATACATTAATTAACTTTGTGTATATAATACATGTACATTCAACCATGTAATTATGAACTTCGACATTAGTAGTGACATTCACATAATATTGACCAATATGTAATGACCATTTGTGAGGTAAATTTTTATGAGGTTTGTAACATTTTTTAATGTCTATATTTTAAACTATAAAAAAACCAAGAGTATATTTTTCAATCATGTGGTCTATTATTCAAATATATATCATATGTGGGAAATTATTTTCTTCCATTCACACGATTTATTTGATTTTTCTTCCTTGATTCTTTGTTGGCATATTATTCGATTAATTGAACATGAATACATATATCCTAGAAAAGTACATATATATCCTATTAGTACATGGGAAAGTGTATTTATATGATGAAATCGTTTGAGAGACCACAACCCTCAATTTCATGAAACTAATATATTATTTAGATGATCAATATTTATTTTTGGTGTATAAAAAAGTAAATAATATGAATAGTAATCCATAAAATTTTAGCCTCTTACTCAGAAATGTTTTCAACCTCCATTTGTCTAAAAATATGGAAATTAAATTCAATTTCTACTCTTTATATGTCAATAAATTGATATTTATAGAATACCACCTTCTTAGTTCTCAATTATATATGCTTTATATTATCTTGTCATTCAGTGTTTATATTTAGAGGTCACCATAGGCTCACATCTCTAATCAGATGATAGACCACCATGATATTTTTTTCCTTTTCACTGTCACCAAAAGTGAGAAATATATTCTCTAATGATATATTCCATTGTACCACTTCCAATAGATTATTAAATTAATAGAATATTTGAGGCTATTGTTTTATAATGTGTTCCAACATTGTAAAACCATGTTCTATTCTTGAAGGCCACTCAATGAGTGATATATTATGTTTTGAAAACTAGAACAGCAACCCTAATATTGATGTGATCTAATTACCCTCAACAATTGAATTATTGTCATGTATTGGGCGAATATACCTACATAGACTATGAGTGCCGATATGATTCTCATGCCTCTATTTTGACACCATCATTCATTAAAGGCATAAACGTAATCAATTAATGATGTTGAATTGTGAAATGAAATTACTATTAAGTGTTACAAAGTATCACCTATAAATTTTAATGATTTTTCATATTTCTTGTTATATTTAACAAGGTTCATCTAAATCTAAATTGTAATGTTCCAATTAAATTTTATCTGATGACAAATATAATATATTATACTTTAGAAACCTAGTGTGAGAAGTTTTAGTAAAATATTTTTTTATTGTAAAAGTGTTCTCATAGTATCCAACAACAAAGTGGTCTCAAATTACTCTATAAATACATATATAACATTTTCAATCATAAGATACATTCGTAAAAAATTTAGTGTAAATTATAAGGCCCCGACCTTAAACCTTACTTAATCTTGAGTTATTACAAGATTACACATTGAGGATCTTTTCAGGTTTAGAGTTTTAGAGAATTAGAACATAAAACTTGCATTACATTCCACATATAAACAAAGTGGTTACATAAAGATAGTATTCATTATTCCCATCCATGGAAACATATTTAAAATAAGACATGGATTCATTCTTGACACTTCCTTGACACTATCATCATATCATGTACCTTCCCCTTGACCTGTGAAAAACATTTCAAAAAAAATATGGGATGAGCATAAAAAGCTCAGTATGGGTTATAGGAATATGGAAAGGAAACATAAGTTCATATATACATAATAAAGATAAATTAATTTACCCGTAAAACATAAGCTCTTTAACATACCTTATCAAATCATGAATAAATCATAGAAATCATAAGACATAAAGGTAACTTGAGGCATTCATAACATTCTTACGTAGGGAGTAACCCTCTTGGTTACGTTTGGAATACCCATCACAGTATATTTCCTAAATCTCTTCGGATAAATCTTAACGTTTCACTTCTTCGTCTTACCCAATTCATTGGAGAGCTATATCCGGCTCACCTGCCATTAGTTTATCACGGAACCACCCGTCTTCATAATAATGCCCAAGAACCTCAACATAACCGTATCACATAAAACATGCATAAAGGAAAGATAACATTTCCACATTTCAATCACAAGTTATCAATAAAAAACATTGATATAAAAACATTATGAAAACCATTTTCAATACCAAAATAAACGAAAAGTAAAACATGGTATTTATTTTTCTTTTAAAAAAAGTCATGGCTTGTAGAGGAAGCCAAAACTCAAATAATGGTCATAGCGGCGGAGAAGTCGTTGTCACCTCATACATACGACAAAAACATTACCTTTTGTCATTTAGTAAAACGCTTCGTATAAAAAAGATTCCTTTTGGATTAACATAAAATTCAAAGGGGTTTATACACCGTATAAAATAAGGTTGTGTATAAAACAAAATATGCCTCAATGAAAGAAGATTGAGATGAAGTCCCATACCTCAGGTCTGACTTGAATCGGTCGTTCTTTAATCTCCTGAATAATAAACTTGAGTTAATTTCAACTTCTTTAAGAACCTTTTTAAAGTTCATTATTCATTTTATATCACTTATTTCCATGTCATGAACACTATGTAATTATTTAAGTTAATAATGCCCGTTTTAACGATCATTGGTACTTGAGTAAAAAATAAACCCTTTGTAATTATAAGTTGTTCATGTATCCATTATATCCAGAATTATAATCATGATGTATATATCATATATATATTATATATCCAGTATATACATGCATTTATAATATTACATAATCATTTAGAGGTAATAAATGAAATGCACCGTTCATGGAGACGATAAGCCGTACGTACGCATGAACGCTACTTTCATTTCTATTTCGTGTTTTATAGAATAGAATCATAATGATATAAAGGTATATTATAATTCCAGTGTAATATCATATATAATATCATAACTCCATCCTTTATACGTCCCACATTTGGTTTTAACGAATCAAATCACTTGGAGGGGGCGGTAGTCCGCATTTACTTAAATGAAAATATCGTGTTTACCCATAATGGAAACCATATAGGTATGCACAAAATGAAAAATACAGAGTCTTAAGGAAAATATAAACATATTATATATAATATATAAATATAGTATCATCTTAATGGCCACCTTTCAAGGTGTTAAAAGAATGTTGAACAATCATCATTTCGGGAGGCAGAAATTCTCCATCCACGGAAACAGTATGTTCATTAACCATTATATGTAGGTGTGTGTAGGTGTAGCTCGAATAATTCTTATAACAACATCCTAGTTTATTGATGATATTAGATTTGTTACAAAATAAATTAATAAAAAGTGTTTAGGGGGTTGGAGAAGCAAAATAAAACAAAAGGACTCACGTGAATACATTACCTTAAAATCGGGTAACTCCCTTTGGTTTGAGCTCAAAGGCTTCCTTGGGAAGACTTATGCCCAAAGTGAGGCTTCAAGGATTATTAGAGGGAAGTGTAGAGACAAAATGGGTAGGTGTTTCCCGAGCCAAAGGCTTTGGAAGTGTGGGTATGGAGGTAGTGATGGGGGCCTTTTATAAGAGGAGAGGAGGGACACTCTTGGAAAGTAAAGAAATGTTACTTTATTTTAAAATGAGTTTCGGATTGAAAAGGTCCCACATTGATATAATTCTAGGTTAAGGTGATAAGGGTTCGAAATGCACCCATCCAATAGGTTTTGGACATGTGTAGTTCATATATTTTACTTTATCATTTCATTTTATTTAAATCCATTATTAATGAGGTAATCACTGCATCATCATGATGTCACAATTAATTTAATTTAGTTAATGTCTAAAAATTATAAAAAAATTCTCTGATGTGGGAATATTTTTAGATTTCTAATGACTATTTATAATAAAAAATCTGACTTGTATAACCCCATGTAAAAATTGTTTTAGTAAAATAACTCATGTTTTTGTCATTTTTACTTTAACATTAAATAAAAAGTTATTTATGTCATTTCCCAACGAAAGTGGCTCCATGGGGTCCCCAAGTTGACCCATGGATTTTCATGGTCAGCCATGACACATAAAATGAGGGTATGACATGTGTCAAGCTAATCTCATATTATTAAAACATTATTTTTACCTTAAACTACACTAATTACCTCTGATCGCAATTAAGAACTTAAAAGTTACTATTCACCAAAAAATTATTTTAATCCCATTGAACCACATTTTACTTCTTAATGACAACCATGTATGTCGAATTTTTGAAAATAAAAACACAGAAGTGGCAAAGTTTCATTTAAACGAAAAATCAGTTTCTTTAACTACCACTTAGTGGTTTCACTATTCATAAAAAATTGACGTTTTTCAGAATAATTCCAAAACATCACCCTAAGTTATATTTGATATTCTGAATTAAAAAATTATGTCTATTTTACAAAATTCAAAACATATAAGATGAATTAATTAATTTAATAATTAATTCCCGCTGTCATGACAAATAGCGTGTTTTTATGAAACAATAAGTATCAAAAGATTGACACTAGTTTAAGCCCAATTTCAAAGTGAAATTGATTCCAATGACCACCATTGGATTAAATGGTAAACATATATTCTAATTTAACTTCAAAACCAATTCAAAACATAATCTTTTCATATAAATAAATTATATTAAAAATAGGTTTTGAATTAAAATACAACATTTTCACTATTCATTATAAAATGAACTTTATCGGAAAAATACCAAAAAATCACACAAAGTAAATTTTGAGGTCACAATCATAAATAATAAGTTTATTTTGACAAAAATAACTTATTAAATTGTCAAAAGATATATTTAAAAATGTTTTTCCATTAAAAGGAAGTAAAACAATCTTTTAAAAATATTAGTGTATTCCATGCTTAAGATTGGATTTATTTTCATTTTAAGCCTCTAAAACACTATCTAATTCATTAATAGGAATAGATAAAATATCTATTATTCATTACTTACTTGGGATGTTACATCCTTCCCCCTTTAGAAAATTACATCCCCACAATTTATTTACTTATCGAATAAATGGGGATACTTATCCCTCATTGCATTTTCAGATTCCCATGTTGCCTCTTCCATCATGTGGTTTTTCCACAAAACCATTACCTGATTAATCACCTTATTCCGTAACACTTTCTCCCTGTGGTCAAGAATCTGGACCGGTTGTTCATCATAAGATAGGTTCTCTTCCAGCTGAACTACCTCTAGACTCAAAACATGATATGGATCTGGCATGTACTTTCTCAGCATCGAAACAAGAAAAACATTGTGTACTTGAGATAAACTCGGAGGTAAAGCCACCCGGTATGCAACTGATCCAACTCTCTCCAGAATTTCATATGTTCCAACGAACCTTGTACTCAGCTTTCCATTTTACCAAATCACATCACACTTTTCCATGGTGAGACTTTGAGAAAAACATGATCACCTACCTCGAAATATAGATCCTTCCTCCGGTTATCCGCATAACTCTTTTGCATGCTCTGAGCTGTTCTCATGTGTTTCTGTATCAGCTGAACTTTTTCTACCAACTCTTCTACCAAATCTGGTCCCATCAATTTCCATTCACCCACTTCATCCTAGAAAGCTGGAGTTCGACACCGCTTCCCATATAATGCATGAAATGGTCCCATCTGTATACTGAAATTAAAACTATTATTATATGAAAATTCAACGAAAGAAAGATGTTGGTCCTAACTTCCTTGATAATCCATAGAGCAAGAATGTAGCATATCCTCCAATGTCTGAATTATTCGTTCTGACTGCCCATCTGATTGAGGATGAAAAGCTGTACTAAAATTTAATTCAGTACCCAATGACTTCTAAAGGCATTTCCAAAAGATAGAATTGAACCTGGGATCACGGTCAGATACAATGGAGAGAGGAACTCCATGTAACTTGACTATCTCATTAAGATACAAACAGGATAGTTGATCTAGGGAAAATGTATCTCGTATATCAAGGAAATGAGAAGATTTAGTCAAGCAATCAACAATAACCCATATTGCATTATTACCTCAAGGGGTCTTCGGAAATCCCACAACGAAGTCCATGGATATATTCTCCCATTTCCACTCTGAAACTGGTAAAGGATAAAGCATCCCTTTTGGTAACTTCCACTCTACTTTAACCTTTTGACAAGTCACACACTTCACAGTAAAATCAGAAATATCTCTTTTCATTCCATCCCTCTAGTAATACTCACGCAAATCTCTGTACATCTTAGTACTGCCAGGATGAACTGAAAATGGAGAACTATGAGTTTTACATAACAACTCTCTCTTCAAATGTGAATCACAATGCACACACAATCTCTTCCCAAATCTCAAAACACAATCATTATCAATTTTGAATTCAGGAAACTTTCCTTTCTGAACCCGCTCTACCTTTTTCTGCAACTCACTGTCTTGCTTTTGTGCCTGCTTGATTCTGTCTGATAGAGAAGATTTCCCTGATACCTGAAACAAAACAGAAGAACATCCTGCACCAACAACTTCTATGCCAATTTTCATCATATCCTTAACCAAAGGATCACGTTCCAACCGCAACATTGCTAATGAAGCATTACTTTTTCGACTCAAAGCATTAGCCACTTTATTTGCTTTTCCAGGATGGTAATGAATTGTACAATCATAATCCTTGATTAATTCTATCTCTTTTATTTGTCTCATGTTCAATTCTTTCTGAGTAAATATATACTTTAAAATATTGTGATCAGTATATATTTCACACTTTACTCCATACAAATAATGCCTCCAAATTTTTAAAGCGAAAAAAAAACAGCAGCTAATTCCAAATCATGTGTAGGGTAATTTACCTCATGAGTTTTCAACTGTCGTGAAGCATAAGCAATTACCTGATCATTCTGCATTAGGATGCAACCAAGTCCTTTCAATGAAGCATCACTGTATATAACAAACTCACCATTCCTGGAAGGTAGTGCCAAAACCGGATAATTCACTAATCTTCTTTTCAATTCCTGAAAACAATCATCACATTCTTTTGTCCAGATAATCTTAACACCCTTCTGAGTTAGCTTAGTCATTGGACTAGATAACCGTGAAAAATTTCTAACAATCATTCAGTAATAACCTTATAATCCAAGGAAACTACGAATCTCTATTACATTTCTGGGTCTTGGCCATTCTTCAACAAACTTTGTTTTTGCAGGATGAACAGTTATCCCATCTTTAGAAACAATGTGACCAAGGAAAGAAATTTGTTGCAACCAAAACTCACACTTTCTGAATTTCCCATACAATTTCTTTTCTTTTAAGGTTTTCAAAATAACCCTTAAATGACTTTCTTTCTCTTCTTTAATTTTAGAAAACACCAAAATATCATCAATAAACACAACCACCATTTATCACCTGAATCAACTGAGCCATCACTGCAAAAAACTGTTCAATTATGACTCTGACCATCTCAGGTTTCTGATTTGGAAGGTCATTTCCCTCAGTATGCCTTCCCTGAAAATCTTTTATGTTTCCTCTACGAAAATACATTCGTAACAAACATGTCTTAGATGAAGCGACATGGTAATCTTCAAATGCTATATCATTTCAATTTGATCATAAAAAATATTTTTGGATAATCATTTAATAGAATTATAACTCCTAATGTTATCTAAACCGAACTTTGGTACAAACTATAAGACCCCGGCCTTAAACCTTACTTAATCTTGAGTTATTACAAGATTACACATTGAGGATCTTTTCAGGTTTAGAGTTTTAAAGAATTAGAACATAAAACTTGAATTACATTCCACATATAAATAAAGTGGTTACATAAAAATAGTATTTATTTTTCCCATCAACGGAAACATATTTAAAATAAGACATGGATTCATTCTTGACACTTCTATGATACTATCATCATATCATGTACCTTCCCCTTGACCTGTGAAAAACATTTCAAAAAAAAACTTGGGATGAGCATAAAAAGCTCAGTATTGGTTATAAAAATATGGAAAAGGAAACATAAGTTCATATATACATAAGAATGAAATCATACTTTACCCATAAAACATAAGCACTTCAACATACCTCATCAAATCATGAATAAATCATAGAAATCATAAGACATAAAGGTAACTTGAGGCATTCATAACATTCTTACGTAGGGAGTAACCCTCTTGGTTACGTTTGGAATACACATCACAGTATATTCCCTAAATCTCTTCGGAGAAACCTTAATGTTTCACTCCTTCGCGTTACCCAATGCATTGGAGAGCTATATCAGGCTCACCCACCCTTAGATTATCACGGAAACACCCGTCTTCATAATAATTCCCAAGAACCTCAACATAATCGTATCACATAAAACACGCGTAAAGGAAACATAACATTTCCACCATTCAATTACAAGATATCAATACAAAACATTGATATAAAAACATTATGAAAACCATTTTCCATACCAAAATAAAAGAAAAGTAAAACATGGTATTTATTTTTCTTTTAAAAAAATGTATGGCTTGTAGAGGAAGCCGAAACTCAAATAATGGTCACGGCGGCGGAGAAGTCGTTGTCGCCGGATACGTACGACAAAAAAATTCCCATTTGTCGTTTAGTAAAACGCTTCGTATAAAAAAGATTCCTTTTGGATAAATGTAAAAGTCAAAGGGGTTTATACACCGTATAAAAGAAGGTTGTGTATAAAACAAAATATGCCTCAATGAAAGGAGATTGATACAAAGTCCCATACCTCGGGTCCGACTTGACTCGGTCATTCTTTAATCTCCTGAATAATAAACATGAGTTAATTTCTACTTGTTTAAGAACCTTTTTAATTTTCATTATTCCTTTTATATCACTTATTTCCATGTCATGAACACTATGTAATTATTTAAGTTAATAACGGTCGTTTTAACGATCATTGGTACTTGAGTAAAAAATAAACCCTTTATAATTACAAGTTATTCATGTATCCACTATATAAAGATTTATAATCATGATGTATATATAATATATATAATATATATCTAGTATATACATTCATTTATAATATTACATAATCATTTAGAGGTAAGATATAAAATGCACCATTCATGGAGACGGTAAGCCGTACGTACGCATGGAAACTACTTTCATTTCTATTTCGTATTTTATAGAATGGAATCATAATGATATAAAGGTATATAATAATTCCAGTTTAATATCATATATAATATCATAACTCCATCCTTTATACGTCCCACATATGGTTTTAACGAATCAAATCACTTTGAGGAGGCGGTAGTCCGCTCTTCCTTAAATGAAGATATCGTGTTTACCCATAATGGAAACAATAATGGTATGCCCAAAATGAAAAATACAGAAGTTTAATGAAAAAATAAACATATTATATATCATATATAAATATAGTGTCATCTTAATTTCCACCTTTTAATGTGTTAAAAGAATGTTGAACAATCATCGTTTCAGGAGGTAGAAATTCGCCATCCACGGAAACAGTATGTTCTTTAACCATTAGATGTAGGTGTGTGTAGGTGTATCTCGAATACATATTATAAAAACATCCTATTATATTGAATATAGTGGATTTGGTACAAAAGAAATGAATAAAAAGAGTTTATGGGGTTGTAGAAGCAAAATAAAACAAAAGGACTCAAGTGAAGACATTACCTTAAAATCGGGTAACTCTCTTTGGTTTGAGGTCAAAGGCTTCCTTGGGAAGACGTCCTCCCAAAGTGAGGCTTCAAGGAGTAAGAGAGGGAAGTGGAGAGACAAAATTTTCAGGGGTTGGCCGAGCCAATGGCTTTGGAAGTGTGGGTAAGGAGGTAGAGATGGCGGCCTTTTATAAGAGGGGAGGAGGGGCACTCTTGGAAAGTAAAGAAATGTTACTTTATTTTAAAATGATTTTCGGATTAAAAAGGTCCCAAATTGGTATAATTATAGGGTAAGGTGATAAGGGTTCTAAATGCACCCATCTAATAGGTTTTGGACATGTTTAGGTCATAGATTTTACATTATCATTTCATTTTATTTAAATCCTTTATTAATGAGTTAATCACCGCATCATCATGATGTCATAAATAATTTAATTTATATAAAATCAAAAAATTAAAAAAAATACTATGATGTAGGAAATATTTTTATCTTTCTAATGGATATTTATAATAATAAATCTGACTTGTATAACCCCATGTAAAAATTGTTTTAGTAAAATAACTCATGTTTGTGTCATTTTTTACTTTAACATTAAATAAAAAGTTATTTATGTCATTTCCCAACAAAAATGGCTCCATGGGGTCCCCAAGTTGACCCATGGATTTTCCTGGTCGACCATGACACATCCAATGAGGGAAGGACATGTTTCAAGATCATCTCATATTATTAAAAAATTATTTTTACCTTAAACTACACTAATTACCTCTAATCGTGATTAAGAACTTAAAAGTTACTATTCACCAAAAAATTATTTTAATCTCATTGAACCACATTTTACTTCATAATGAAAACCATGTATGTTGGATTGTTGAAAATAAAAACACAGAAGTGGCAAAGTTTCATTTAAACGAAAAATCAGTTTCTTTAACTACCACTTAGTGGTTTCAATATTCATCAAAAATTGAAGTTTTTCAGAAAAATTCCAAAACATCACCCTAATCTATATTTGATATTCTGAATTCAAAAATTATGTCTATTTTACAAAATTCAAAACATATAAGATGAATAAATTAATTTAATAATTAATTCCCGTTGTCATGACAAATAGTGTGTTTTTATGAAACAATAAGTATCAAAATATTGACACTCGGTTAAGCCCAATTTCAAAGTGAAATTGATTCCAATGACCACCATTGGATTAAATGGTAAAAATATATTCTAATTTCACTCCAAAACCAATTCAAAAGATAATATAATCATATAAATAAATTAGATTAAAAAGAGGTTTTGAATTAAAATACAACATATTTCACTATTCATTAAAAAATGAACTTTATCGGAAAAATACCAAAAATTCACACAAAGTAAATTTTGATGTACCAATCATAAAGAATAAGTTTATTTTGACAAAAATAGCTTATAAATTTGTCAAAAGATAGATTTAAAAATGGATTTCCATTAAAAGGCAGTAAAAAAATCTTTTAAAAATATTACAGTATTCCATGCTTAAGATTGGATTTATTTTGATTTTAAGCCTCTAAAACACTATCTAATTCATTAATAGGCATAGATAAAAATATTTATTATTCATTAAATACTTGATATGTTAAATAGATTATTACCCTTTATATCATTTCATTGAATAAAATTATTATACTAAAGGATTCATAGGGAAATTACAATAAATAAGGGTGAGATCAGATTCTCAATAAAGAGTATAATATAACCAAATGTATAGAAATATAATTAGATAAAAACTAAATAGAAGAAATAAATATTCAAAATGAATCCATAATCAACTAAAACACAAGGCTTATGATATCCATGGAAATAAATGAAAATATTGATAAAAATAATCATTGATCTAAGGAAAATGATTTGTATAATGAAGATCATAAAATTTATTTCAATGCCTTGTCACAATACACTATACATATATGGGAAGTGGTATAAAAAAATTATATGTTTATTTTTTTGAGACATGTTTATTCGTCAATTGGATATAAAATTATGGCCCCCCTCATGTCACCTAATTATGTCAAATCTATTCACCCTTATAGCCAATAAGTCATTTCATACCAATATATAAGAAACCAAAAAGTGAATAAAAACATGGATATTTATATAGTGAATAAAAACCCATAGTAAATATAAATATGTGCATGTACTATATAATATACCAAAATTAACATAGAATCTATAGGGGATTGTAATTTTAATAAGATGTAACCTTGTAACTGGAATTTAGAGGAAAGGGAACCTTAAATATAAGGGGTTATGCATGGATGATAATAATTGGGTTAAATTGTTTCGATTAGTTATAGAATAAAAAAATGGTAGAAAAATACATTACCATATTTTATAAAGAGTGTGTGAATATTCCCAATCATATTCCCCAAGAGTTTCAATCCATGTGTTCATGATTAAGACCACTCATTGTGCATCAGATTAATGACGAAGTATATTATTTACTGTCCCTCTTATGGGTGATTACTGCTCACTTCATCTATTCAATTATTGCATCCACATTTCTATGTTCATAATAATATTTATTTTTGTGAAATTATATACAATTTTACCTCACCATAATGTAGGGTTGATTTCTACTATAGAAAATATTCAATATTACAACAATTTTTTGGTCTTATTGAAGTAAAAGATTATGAGAGAGGGTAACATTAAATACAAGTAAATCTATTAAATTTTTAGATTATTAAGGATACAATTACTCAATACTAATTTATAAAGTATGCTAATGGGAATAGTTTTTGATTGTATCATGTGTCCCAAATAAAGAAAATTGAGATAGAGAAACCTATATATGGCTACGTTTCTAGTACAATCAAATCCATTATTATGAAAGTGTTTTTAATTAATATTAAAATACCATGACTAAATTAATATCAAGATATAACATCTCTAAAAGGATATATATACATAATATAAATAAAATTAAATGCATTATTCAAAACATGTCTCATAGGGAGGAATATAAGTTGTTAAACCATAACAACATGATGAGCCTGAAAACTGAAACACCCGAGTGTCAATAATAGTTCTTAAAAATTATAAAATTTTGAACTCCACCAAAATAAATTTTTTAATAATTCAGGTGAAAAATATTCCAATTTTATACAGGTAATATCTACTTTCATCGGAAATTTTGATATTAATCAATGGATTAGTATTTGAAAATTTACTATAGAAATAAGATGTATAAATGAATAAAATTATATTATTTTGATGTCGAAATTTTATTAAAAATACTTTTTTATAATTTTTTCAATTAACATTTTATTTAATATAAATTTTATAAAAATGATTGAAAAATCATTTTTAGGGAATGTTGGTTATTTTTCAGTATTCTTTTTTTAAAAGGCATAATTACTTTACATATTAATTATTTAAAATACTATATAAATATAAATGATTAAAATTAAATTTATTGACTAAATTTCATAAAATAATAATTTATTCACATATAATTGTTAATAATAGTTATATAGTTAATTTAAGGCCATCACCTGCTTGAAAATATTTTCGAGAAAAAACTATTTTTCGACAAGTTTTGTGGGTTTATTTTTAATTGAATTTCATTAAAAGTTATAAATTTAATTTTATAAAATGGATTACATATATTTAATAATTATTATTTATATTAGGTAATATATTAAATTAAATTTTCTTTCATAATTAATAGTAAAATTAAGAAAAAATTATTACTATGGTTTATGTCAAAATCGGTTACCTAGGGGGGATCTAAAAAGATAAGGGTTAAAATGATCTAAACACATGATGAAACACAATTGGTTTGAAATATTTAGACCCTATACTTATAAAATATAAATATGATACATTTTGGATTCATATTTTTAAAAATGTCACATGAAATTATTGAAAAATATTGAAAGATTACATAGGTTCCACTCAGCACAATTATAAAAAGGAACAACCTCCCCTTACTTCCTTATACGTATAAAGTCATTTCGTTCAAGAAATACATTCCAAAATTTCTACCCTAAATACTTATAAATTTTATTTAACTGTTTTTATTCCTAAAAAAACCATAAGCTCCTTAATAAGAGCTTAATATGTGGATTTTCTATTAGAAGTTAATTTTCCTAAACAAGATCAATATTTTGTACTTCTTCATTTATCACTTTCAATTATATCATAATAATTAAATATAAGAAAAAAATGTACCATATATTTATATATTTTTATTTTTATTTTATAATATTCATCGCTCGTATTATACAAATAATGGGATCGATAACCATCACTCATGTTTATGGTGGACTACCACCACATGAATATATGTAATTTGTCTTCCATCACGAAATCACATTGTAAATCATAATGACCGAATAAATTAATTTATATAACTTCTATAAAATTATATTTTCTGTAAAAAATTAGTATATAATATAATTAAAAACCCTATCACCCATTAAGTAAGTGATTATGTCTCTCATCCGTAAGTACAATCTACGGTCTCTATGAATCAATTAAATTCATCTTCCATGTCCAAATTTAATGAATGAATCTAAAAAGGTATATAAAGAAAAAAATACGATACATATAATATTAATATAATTTAATAGATGATTCTAAAAAACCTTATAATCATAAGTATTTACATCCAATATAAATTATCAACAGGAAAATAAAACAGATAACACCTGAAACAAGGTTTTGTAATTTTGTATCAATTTACACTCCATTATGATATATTTTTTATTACGCACCTATAAACTTTTAAGCGGTGTATATAAATCTTATTTCATATTTTTATCATGAATAACTATCAACTTATTTTTATTAAATTTTAATTTCTTGTTTATTATTTCATTAAGTAAAAATTTAAATGTTACCAAAGTGGTAGTAATTTATTTATCAAATTATGATTCTTTGGTGATGGGTTATATTTTTTTTTATTGAATCCTATCATTTATTATTCATAAGATCCAATATTTTTATTATTGTTTGAATAGTTTTGGATTCCACATTTTTTATTCATTCATTTCCACTCTATTAAACAATAATCTAGAAAAAATGATTAAATGAAACATAATTTTTATTTCTTTTTAAATTGAGTATATTTTTATTCTATGTCCACATATATTTTAAAAAAAATTAAAATTTTTATTATTATTAATAATATTATTTAATATGTACATTTAAGTTTTTCATTTCAATTTTTAAAAGGTAATAAAGGGATAATTATAATGTTTTCCGTAAGGTAATTTTCATATTTATTAACAAAATTCAAAAGGAATGATTTTAAACATTTATGATGTCAATAAAATTTCCCAAAACCAATGCCATTTTATGATATTTTTCATCTCATACATTTTTTGAAGGGTTTAAAAACAAGAATTTTTAATGAATAATGATTTTAGTATTTTCTCCATTTTATTTATTTCTCCAAATGGCCTTATTTTATTCCATAATTTATTTTTCTAATGAATCTAATTTAATATATTATATCTTTTTAATTTATTAGTTGTTTAATTATAAATGAAACGTTCACATTATATTTATCATTTGTAATTTTAATTATTTTATATTTTAATGTTATTTTTATCATATATATAATTATTTCTAAATAAATATAATATTTTTTCATATGGTGTTTTTCTATGAAATTGATTGGCTTAAAAAAAGAAAATATTGGTAAATACATATTATTTACTCAATTCATATTATTATTGATAAAAATATGGTTTATTAATTTATTCAACCTATAATATTTGAGGAATGCTATTTACATGTGGTGATAAGTGTTTCCTAATTATAGATATCCCCTTGTTGCATAAACTTGTATTATTAGATGAATCGGTTAGCCATGTTAAATGTGTTTTTGGTACATACCCCCCGCATCAATTAAATTACCTCGATATAAGTTCATGATTGTATAAATATCATTATTTACAAGATCAAGAAATCCTATAATTATAATTTACATCATCGAGAATTTATTTATTATAATATTTGATATTATTTCATTTATATAATGAATATATGTTTTTTTAAAATTATTTATTAAATATAATGTGTTTTATATTATTTACCTAGCTATATTAATTATTCCTTATTAACTCCTAAAATATTCAACTATATGTAACACTTATTGATTAAATAAGATCAATCATATATTTTTACTTTCCAAAAGATATGGAGACTGTTTAATTAATTAGGTTTCATGGATGCCAAAATTTTTTTATGTTTTATATTTTATTTCTAAGTTAAAATGTGCATTATATATGTGTCTAACTCTCCAGGACTAACAAACCAACTGGTCTTTTAGAATTACAACCATTATATCTATTCCAATTTAATAATGTATACAAAGACTCTTTGTTTTTATAGTTGGGGTTGATATTGTTGTTATTAAATAATGTTATTTGAAACTTTGGAAACATGATTTCAAAAAAAAATAACGATCATAACTAAATGATGAAATTTGATGAAATGTGAAATTACGTAATAAAATCCTATTTTTTTATTAATTTCGATATACATATTTGTTCCAATCAATAAATCCCAAAATTAATTTAAATGTGGTCATGGTTTTTAAATTGTTGTACCTAGGGGTAATAAGATCAAAAATGGATGATTTGTGTTTGATTCTATCACCACCATGTGAAAAAAATTACCTTACATTCCTCATAAATTTTATCACTTAGGGGTTACACAATGGATAATTCCAATTTTCATTTCAATCATTTATGAAGTATTTGAAAATATTTTTATGACTAAAATACACCCCAAAATAATAAATTTTTATGATTCTGATATTAACAATGCCTATATTTTCAATAAATGTCAACTGTTACAAGAGAGTTAGAATTATATGTAATTATTTTAAATTTATAATATCATTAGATAGTCTCGTATATTAAATTATTCATAAATGAATCATGGTGGAAGTAATTGTATTATTACAAAGCCCCAATCTGTAAATTTCCCTAATGAGCATGCTAATACAACTGGTGTTGGAGTATGAGAAAATCCATTATATAATAGGGAAGATAACACAAGGTATATATAATAAACATGAACATGTGGAGAGAATGATGTTTTAGGAAATGATTAACTTATATTGGATCACATAATATTATAGAATAACACATATTTTAGTGGAACTACTAATCTAGTTGTAGCTGAATAATGAATTAAGTCCCTTGAAATGATATTTCATTCCTAGATATTCAATGAATTGAGAAATATTATATTAAAAGTATAGTTCTAAAAGTATATGTTGATATTTTCAGGGCACTGATCAAACATACTAGGGTTTTAGACGCAATATAACACATATATATAATATATTTTAATGAAACATTTTTCAAAAAATATTTTTCTCGTAAGAAACGAAATAAAATGAATAGATTGACCCTCATATTCATTAAAAAATAGGAATAGAGTGTTTCATAGCTTGGGTATAAATTTGTAATAATAGAAATTTATTCTTTATAATACTGACATAATAAAGAATAAATTATTTACCAATTCATTTATGGGGTTATGAAAATTCATCAGAGTGTACTGTTTTCTCAAAAGCTTCTATCATATGATGAAATAGATTTATACACCATCAGAAAAGTGAATAAAAATTATAAATGAAATATAGGAAATAGTAATCAATATAAGAATAGGTATTTTTGAAAGAAATAAAATTGGAAAACATAAATAAATAAGAATAAAATTAATCAATTTCAATCATGTAAAAGTCATGGAAAGAAACATCCTGGAAAATGCCAGAAAATAATGAGATTGTATTATAAGGGTTGTGATAAGGATCATCTAGATCTTGATTTTAAGGGAAATAAATATAAAGCTTCTACATGGTGCTTCACCTAGAATAAAGTGGGTTATTACTCAATTTAATATCCCATGAACAAAAGTAAAATACTACATAAGTTAGAAATGAGACATGGACAAGCATATGTGATCACAATAGCTAAGGTTGATGTACGCAAAGATGTGGTGGCAGAAAATTTAGTTTTATAATCAAATTTAGCTAATGATTTATATAATTATACATTATTACACTATTTTATATACTTTATTTCATCCAATAATTTTTTTTCATTACATTTCACATTAATAATGGATTTCCTAATAAGAATTCATATTAGAAATCACATTATCACTAGGATATGTGAAGTGGCTGCAATTATAACAGCTAAATATTCCTTATTTTGACTATATTATGGTTATAACTATGGTTAAAATTGATATAATATGTGGTAGATATTGGATATCTAAATTTTATGCAAAAATTTATTTCTAAGGGAAAGAAATTATAAATTGAATGGATGATATAAAATTCCATATCTTTGGTGAAGAGACATAATCATTTGATTCCTGTCTAGATCCACCCCAATTATCTCTTTTGAATGAATTGTTTAGAAAGAAGAGAAAAAATATATGGATTTAAGGGGTCATGTTTAAATTGAGGACTTTCCGTTTTCATTGGAAAAAATTGAGGTATTTCCTAATAAATTACCCAGACACCCCAAAGAGTGTGAAGTTGAGTTTTCCAATGATTTAATTCATAACTCATGAATTATATCAAATAATCCCTATATAATGTGAACTAAAGAATTAGCCGAGTTGATAAAAAACTAGATTGTTGTTGTGACACAGGATTTATAATCCTTAGTGACTCTTTATGTGTATCCCATTAACTCTTCATTAAGAAAAAAGTGGGATCTATAAGGGTATATATTGATTATAAGGAAATTAATGTTATTATCAAAATGAAAATTTATCCTCTACCTCACATTGATGAATTATTTTATCAAATACATGGAGGCTAATATTTTTCAAATAATATACATCATTCTAGGTATGATCGTTTGTGTGTAAATAATGAAATTATTGTGATGAAAACATTATAATACGTGTATTATGAATACATGTTCAAAGTAATTCTATTTGGATGTAATATTTCAAAATCCATTTTTATTGATCTAATAAAGAGAGTATACAATATGTATCTGGATAATTTTTTTGTGGATTCATAGATGATATATTTTTTTATTCAAAATTTATGAATACCATTATAATCACTTGTCAGTCATTATTAATACTCTTAGAGTAAATGAGTTATTTGGTAATTTTCATATGTGTGAATCAAATCAATAATATGTTTCTTTTCATGGTTATATTGTATCCAACTATGGAGTCTCAAAAGATAGTATTCTGAAATATAGAGGTAATGAATGTTCTACAATACCAATCGTAACTGTTGTGTCTAATTTCAATTCTTCAGCACAATAATATCAAAAAATCATTAAAAAAAATTAATTTTGGAAAACCCGTTAACAATGAATGTACATATAGGTGCTATGCTTAGATGGAAATAGTATTGTGAATAATGTTTTAAATAATTTATGTGGATATTTTTCAATGCATTGATTTTGAATTTACCATGAGGAAATGATTTATTACACATAAATAGTGACATGTAAATGAACCTATTTGGTTATTTTCTTATGCCAACTGAAAATGTTATTGAATATGCATCAGGGATATTAAAAATAATTAATATAACTATCTAACTCATGAAATTGAGTTGGATGCTATAATATTTTCTTTGAGGTTATGAGGAAATTATCTATGTGTTAAATTTCATGAGATATATGAACCCCATAAGAGCCTAAAATATATATTTTCACAAAAAATCATGCCATATAATGATAATTGGATGGATAAAAATTCTCAAGGATTATGATTTCTGATACAATACCACCCATGGATGGTAAATAATATAGCATATACATTGGGTAATGAATACCATTGAGTTATAAACCAAATGAGGATTGATAGGGATTCTATGGTGATTGATCGATTAAATAATTCTATGATAACTATTTTGAATGGAGAGACATTACCCCCATTTAAAATGATTGTGAAACTATATTTACTAGGAGAAATAATGTCTACCCACTTAATGATGAGAATTTTTAGAAAAAAAATAAATCCATGAATGATGTGAATTTAATAAATAATTTCTAAATGGAAGGAATTATAAAATTTGGAAATTTAATATTCCGTCTATACCCGAACTAAATAAAGAAATGTTGGATGATTCTGAAATTTAAAATTTAACTATACATCCATTAACATCAAAATTTATATGGATTTGGGGTATCTTTTTTTGATTGTATAATATGATGCCAGAAAGTTCTTAATATGTATCATGATTCATGGATTATCAACAGGATAAGGATGAGTAAAGATATCCTAGAAGTGTCATGAAACCTATATGTAATACCATGTGGGAAAATGATTATATTACTATGGACTTTGTCACTTGATTTCCAAAGAATTATTGAATAAATAATTTATTATGGGTTATTGATGGTCAACTAAAAAAATATGTCCATTCATTGTTATAAGAGAATATTTTATAATTTAGTTCCTATAATAACTCTATATTATTGATGTTGTAAAAATTATTAGTGTACTAATTTCAATTATATCTGATATTTATCATTGATTTACATTAAAATTATGAAAAATATGTTAAAATATCGTTGAAAATGGTATTCATTTGAGAAATGCCAACCATCCTTAAATTGATCAAAATCCTGATATGACTATTCAAACATTATAATACATGTTGAGATCGTGGTCACTTGAATTTAAAGGTATATGGGATCATTATTTATCTATAATTGAGTTTTCTTGTAAAAATATCCAACATTTATGTGTTCCATTATTGTTGTATAAATAATTATATGGAAATATATTTTTTACTCCAACCTGTTGGGATTATGCTGGGGAAAGGGAACATAATTCTCGAAAAAAATTTAAGGATAAAAAGACAAAGACAATGAATATGTGAAATCATATTAAAGTTTATCAATGTAGAAAAATTAGTTATATTGATAACTGGTGGTGGAATTTTATGTTTAATGTGTGAGATCATGTTTTCATTAATGTTTCTCTATGAATGTTTGTTATATGATTTGGTACAAAAGGAAAATTTGGCCCTTTGTCCATCAAGTCACATGAAATTAATGAATGAGTTATATATTTGAATTATTGATTTGAAATGAAACCAATCCTCTATAATGTACATAATGTGTTATTCAAATCATCATTATGTAATTACATTCCAGACACACATAATCTATCATCTAAAAATATGTAATTGGAACACTATATAACTTATAAATAAGATCTCATCTAGATTATAGATATATGTGATAAATTATTGACGAATATGATGAATTACCTATTAATGGTATATTCTATAAATCATATAATCAAGGAAGGAACATGTGAACATGGTGATGATATGAAGAAGAACAACCATCATTTTTTAGAATGAAATATACATTAAAATTTAATGTTTGAATGTTTTGTATGAGAAAATAATGTATCAAAAATATTTAAAATAATGTGAAAATTATATTAAAAACAATAACTCAAATTCTAATTTTAACATTTAATGGCACAAAAATTCAAATATGAATTGGTGAATGTTGACTTTGATCATACATGGTCAAAATAATCAAAAAATGAGTATTTGAAAACATTTTTTAGAAATTATATTTATGAATTATTGCAAATATAATATTTCAATATTAATTATTTTATTTATAATTATATATTATAATATATATAATAAAACTTTATTTAATATATTTTTTATAGAATTAACCATAAATTAACATTGAGGTAAAAAGTGATACGTTCATAAAAATTTTATTTAAAATTTATATTGTATTAAATTTCAAATAATTAAAATAATCATTATTCATAAATGAATTATATTAAATGTATAATTTTTTATAATATATTAATTTAAATCCATATAATGACTATTACATTTAATAATTTCAATTTTAATTTTCGTATGCTTGAAAAACACATTTCATGAAAACAGTTTTTCAATTCGAATTGTGGGATTATTTTTAAAATTAAAATACTCTATTTATGGTAATTGAATTTCTGAAAATTGCTCCTTGATTTTGAATAATCATAATTAATATTATTCTATAAGTTGAACTGATGTTTTTCATAATTAATACTTGATGTAGTAAAATTTAATTACTATGAATATTGAAAAAATAGGTTTCAAGTGGGTTAAAAAAATAATGATAATGGTTCAATTGAATTGAAATTTTTTTAATCCCCATTATTTGGTTTTATATACCCGAAATACTTTTCACATTTGAATATAATCCATCTAATTTCCATATAATTGAGAGTATGACCATACATTGTTGTAAAAAATTGAAAAATTACAATAGTGCCACTCACATCAATTATAAAAGGAAACATACTCACCTTTACACTTCTAACCTTCAAAAAATGTATCTCAAATAAATAGTATAGAGATAAATCCAAAAAAAAATTCAATTTCTATAACTTTTTTTCTTACCAATCAAAAAACCCAAGGGTTCATTAAGAGTGACCTAGAGGAGGTTTTTAGATGCGAAGGTCACTATCCTCACGAAAAAACGTTCTTTTTTATTTCATATTTTACAACCTTCAATTATGAAATACTAATTAAAATATAATTAAGTATTTTATACTATATATTGTGATGTTATTATGAATATGATATAATATATATCCTCCCCATTCTCTATAAAATGTGAATTGAAACCATAGATCATGTCTATGATGAACTAATACTTCATGAATAAATGTAATTTTTCGCATCACTAACTCACGAAGATTTCCATAGTTATAGAAACAAGGAATATATATAATAATTATGGCACAATATTTATTCTATAATCTTAACATATCACATAATTATTTACTCATTATCCCATTATATAATTGATGAGGTCTCTCAAGCCTACATATAGCCGACCATATTTGGTAAGTGATGTGAAAAATATTCCATGTCAAAATTTTATGAATTATTATGAAAATAAATATTATAATAAATATGATTATTATAAGATTAATTAAATTAATTAGATTATTTAATTATATCTTATACAAATGATTTGGTTATTCTGTAAAAAATCATGCATAAGAAAATGTTGTAGTTAACTCTTGAAACAATGGTAAAAAACATATTGTAAAAAATGGGTGTTTATATCATATAATAATATCATATATAATATTGTAAATTTGAATTTTTTTCATCTTTAATTAAATAAAATGATTATATATATTATTCAAGGGGTTAAATCAGTATTAGATAAAGGGAGTAAGGAGTGAATGGAATTTCATCTCAATTTCCACTCCATTCAAAAATATTTTCTATAATTAACCTATTAAAATTTATGTTCTATAAATACAACCAATTTGATATATATAATAAGACTATATATTTATTCATAATGATTAATGCTTCAATCCGTTCTTATTCTTTCACAGGGTTACATTATAAAAGTTACCAATCACGTAAGAATTTAATTTAAAATATCCCTTTATTTCACGATTTATTATATTTTTAGTGAATTAATGATATCATTTATCCTTAATAATATCTGTTATTTATCTTATAATCTAAATATTTATGCATTTCCCATATTTTCTTATAGTGTTTCCTCTTGTAGAAACTTGAATCATTAAAAGAAAATTTTAAATATTAAATGATTTAATTTAAATTTTTTTTGGGAATATAATTATTCTAGGATTGTAACAGCTTAGATAATGATATAATAAACCCTTTTTAAATTTTTTTAATACTTAATAATTTTATAGTAAAAGTCATTATACAAAATATTTTTTAATTTATAAATAAAATAGAAAATATTTTTTTTATGAACTCGTATCTAATATAGGGTTATCTATATGATTAATTTAAAAATTATAGAATTTTTATTTTATACAATTAAATTAAATTTTTAGATCATAATATCCAAATTAGCATAGGTTTAAATTTTTATAATATTCAAGAAATATTTACTTTTCCATGAATAGTTTAAAAATCATATTTTTTAAATCTGTCATTTTATTCCAATAAATTATGTAATTTTTAAATAAATATTATAATTTTTATTTTATTTAAAGTTATATACGTATTATTTTTTATATTTAAAATAATCTATAATATTTAATTCATCTTTATAATTTATTTTAGTTTTTTTTGTTTTAAAAACACATTGTTTCCATTACTGTTTTAAATACCAGAACGTATCCCATTTTATTTTATTAAAGTTACACATAATGAGGAATAATATAAATTATATTTAAATATTATATATCTATAAATATTAATTTTTATTTATATAATTTTTATTAAATTTCATTGAGTAATTATAATTTCATCTCAATTCATATGTAATCTATTTCATGTAAACTTGTTTTTTCATCATGTGTGTGGGTTTTATTTAAAACTAAATTATTCTACTTATATATATATATAATAGTAAAATTAAGAAAAACATTTATATATGAATATATTTTATTATATAATATGATAAAATTAATATTTTTTTTATAATAAATAGTGAAAACATGAACAAAATTTCTTGGTTAAGATGAAAGCATGTTACTAATGGGATAAACTAATAAGATAAGTGTTTAAATGACTTAAATTGTAGTATATAATATATTTAATTGATGTGTAATGAAATTATATTATATAATTATCATTCTGTTTAAATTTTAGACACTTTTGGTTTCTGAAAATAATGGGAATCACTTTTTTTCATAAATTATATATCTGCACTCTCCCCCACATAGAAAAGGAAACCCCCTGTTGTATTCTATTCACACCATCAAAGCCTTTCAGATCAAAAAACACATACCAAAATACCTTTTTCAAATCAATCCCCATGACCTACAACCTATGGGGTGTTCATAAATCGATCCTAAGATGGCTTCCGGTGAAAACTAAAGGAGGATGTACAATGAATAAGTATCATGCTTAAATAAGGAATTTTATTTTATTTCTTCTTCCCCTCCTTGAAAATTTATTAATTTTTTATTATATAAAAAATTAATTTTTTTTATATAATGAGATTTTAGTATTTAAATTTCATATCTGAAATTTATCTCCCCTTCATTCAAATGTGAATCAAAGCCAACAATAATTTGTATAGTGGACTAACGATTAGAAACTGATGTAAATTGATTTTCATCATCTCTTATAAAGACATGTTAAAATAATTTATTTAAAGTATATATATAATATTTTAAAAAATACTTCTTCAAATATTATATCACAAATACCATCTTAATTTCCATTTATTAGGGGATATGACAATATCTGACATGTTTACGGTCGACTACCACCTCATGAAGGTGTGTGACTTTTTTTAGTAACATTTTTCATGAAAGGTAAAAATGGAAAATTTAATTAATATATATAATATATATATGAAATAATTATGATATTCAATGATATTTTTTATCATTCTTAAATTATAATATATCATTTTTTTCTTAACCTTCAACTCACTTATTAATGAAAACATCATTAGTGTGTACATGTTGAATACCGCCTCTATAAAATAATGTTATTCATTTTCATCACCAAATACATTGACTAGATATATATATTTATTTATTTAATGAAATAATATTATATATATTATTTGATAAAAATTATTATGGATTACATATCACTTATCATCTTTTCATAATGATCATTGACAAAATTGAAATGTTACTGATGCATATGCATCTCTTACACTCTAATTGATTGTTATGTTGATCATTTTTCATAACCAACATTAATTATAAATTTTAAAATTATCATTAATGTATAATAATTATAATTATTTTAAAATTATTATTCTTGATATTTTGAAATAATGACCACTTAGAACATTGTTTACCAACCGATGTCATTTTTTACACAGTATCCAATTATTGTCAAAACATAAGATTTAAAATTAATAGTTTAATTAATTTTATATGAAATGGTAATAAGTGAAATAAAAGGAATAATATAATTGGAAAGGGATCTTGTGGAATTTAGTAATTAACAAGGGTTTATTATTTAGGAAGCTAAATAATTTATTAGATGCATCATAGTCAAGGTAAGGGACATTCATAAAAATAACATTATATTTCCCTTAAAAAAATTATTCTTCAATGAATATATTTTTTTAAAATATTTTACGGATGTTTTTTTATATTGGAATTTATAAATAATAAATGAACAATTTTGGCCTTATTTTACATTATTTTAACAGTTTTCAAAATATCATCTTTTCATAGAATAGTTGAATTTATTTATAAAATAAAAATATAATATTTTGTTTTAGAATCTACAAAAAATTGACATTTACATTCACCATTAATGTTATTTTATTTATAAATTACATTACATTGTTTTCCATTTTCATCATATAAAACCCTACTTTCCCTTTTTGTGGTTAAATTTTTTATTGAAATTGTATTTTAAAATCGAAAGTGTATTTGGATATCTGGAAATGTTTTCTAATTGGTGAAAATAATATTTTATGAGTGTAATATTGTAAATTGAATTATTTTATAATCTATGATTTTGTTATGGTTCATTGAAATTATTTACGATTATTAGAAGTTATATTATAATACAATTAGAGGTGGTTATGTTATTAACCATATAGGGATGGTTTAGTTACAAACAATGGATATATTTTTAGGCAATAATCCAGTGATGGTCTGTTATTTTATAAACCATGGGTGGGGTAGATTTGTGATAGCACACTAATGCATTGGGTAAGGAATTTGACAGTATTTTATGTCGATTTACATGAGTGATATGGGAAATTCCTTCAAAATTTTCAAATATATTTTATCTATGATTTATATATGTTTTCATTATAATATTATGATTTCAGAATTGGTAACAATTGATATTATTTAAAAAATTATATTTTTTACTACTTCTAATGGTTTAAAAACAAGACATTGTGAAAATGTTTTTATGTGTTTATCAAGAATTCAGAGTAACCTATATTTGTTTAATTTTTGGGTTTATGTTTTATTATAAAATGTTTTTTAAAAATATTTGGTTAGGTATGGTGATTTATTGGTATAGAAAATGATTCTTTTGAGCACAATGATTACATTGAATAGAAAATTTTTATATGTTTTCATAGACTATGTATTTTATTTCATTCAAATTTTAAAGTACCCATCTATTTTTACTTTTCTCATACCATGTTTTATGATTTTCTCAATGGTTTTATTGTCGTGTAGGAAAAAATAAGATGTCATACTGAATGTTACAATGATTTTTCCTAAATAGATAAAAATGTTTATTTTTTAAATTTTAATATTTTGGAAAATTTTGATACTTATTGAAGATGTTTTCTTTTTCAAATTAAGGTTTTTAATCCGTTATGAAGTAATTATATGAAAATTTATACCTAAAAAGATGATAAAAATTATATAATGTGAATTATTTACAAAAACACAACATTATGTTATGTTTATGGTCTGTCCTTATTATTGTTATTATAGGAGATGATTAGATAACATTATATTTTAGTATAATATTAATATATTACCATCGATATAGTATACATTATTGTAAATTTTTGTATATTGAAATTGAATACTACCATGTTTCTTCAACTATTTTTTTGATAATTGTTTTTTATGGAAGAAACAAGGAAACTATTTAGGAAGAAACCTTGAATATTATATCCTTACATAGAGACATCATAGAATGTTATGAATTATAGATGAGAAGTTTATTTTTGGGATGTCTTAGTTAAAAAAATATAAAAATAGATGTGGTATCCAAGATAGGGAAAATTTTATTTTACCATATAGGAACATGTCGAAAATTTATGATTTTAGGATAATATATCCTATACTGTTCATTGGATCTTCAGATCTAGTGGTAATTATGTGGTAGATTAAAGAACATGAAAATATTTTTTGTATCATGGGTTATTTAAATAATAATATTGTAATTATTTATATCTACCTATTTGAAGGTATATCTGACATGTAGTGGTAAATGTTTAAGAATATAATATATATGAAATTTATTAATACCCTATAATGGGATAAATTAATAAAATATTTTTTCATCAAAAATATATTCCTAGGGGTTTTCAACATAGGATGGATAATATTTTTGTGTAATTAAAACAAAATGAGGAATCTTCAGTGGCCACATATGAAGAAAAATTCATGCAATTGGAATGTTATGTAACATATTTTATCCATGATCTTGATAATAACATTACTTGGACATTCAAATGATTAAATTAGTGATATAAAAGGTAATTAGGTTCCCAGGAATTAAACATTTATGGGATACATGGTTGATATAATTAGAAAGTATAAATAGAGATTGATGATGATCATATATTCTATGATATAAACTACTAGAAATGATCTTTGAGGTTGGAAAATTATAGGATGGGATTTAAGAATAATGGAAGTAAGAAATTAATGCACCAATATTAGGATAAGTGTGGAAGAAATAAAAATTTGGTTCATAATATGATGTATTTTAAGTGATTCGAATTGGGTATGTATTGTATTTTGACTCATGATAATATTGAAAATGATAACAAAATAATGAAAATCCAAAGCTAAGATGTTTTAATTTGAATTAGATGGATAATTACAGCAATATAGGTATTAATATGGTTACTCATGGTGATAAACAACAAGTTTCAATGACAAATAGATTGGAAAAACATTTTTCTAATAATATTGTTTTCGTTGGGACATTAAATAAAGTTGTTAAATGTATGTCACTGGTTTTTATAAATTATTACAATACATTTTTTAGTAATATTTCGTAAAAATCATTTATATCAAATAAATATTCATATAAATGGGAGTATAATCACATGAAAAGATAATATAAATTTTTGTGAATACATCATGTGGAAATATTAATTAACCCATGATTTAGATGAGTATTCTTATTTCTATTAGTTGGATGATCAATCCTAAAACTTTTGTTGAAATTTCATTAGTGGTGTTTGAAATCATATTGGGTACAAATTAGATTTTAGTTTATCATGATAATATAATATATAGAGCTAAGAATTATTTTTCAATGATTTCATAACTTTGAAAAGGAACCAAAAAGATGTGAAATTGATTAGAGGTGGCAGTGAAAGTTACCAATATTATATTATTGAAAATAAATTAACTATTCAAATAAATTATGTTCATGTAGTGAATGAATAGATGGAGGTATTTTCTAATGATTTTTCTAGTGTTATTCCTAGCTAAGAGGTTTAATTTACTGTTTAAATAGTTCTTGACTCTATGCATATTTATAAAACCCTTATCAAATAGCTCAAGTAGATCATTTAGAATTTATAATGTAATTATAGTAGTTGTTAGATAATAGAATCATTAATATAAGTAATTCACATCTTGGAGCACATATTTTTTAATAATAATAATGATATGTCATTGATATTTTTCATCTGTTTTAGTTCCTTGAATAAAATAATAGTGATGAATTAGTTTACTTTTTCAAATATAGATTATTTGTTTGATTAGATCGAGAAATATTACTGTTTTCAAAGATTTATCTAATATTTGGGTACTATGTATTGAAATTTAAGGTGGATGATTTTACGAAGACTATATTTCACACTACATAAGAGAATTATTTGTTTTTAGATATTATTTTTTGGTTTTCTAATTCACTTATTAGATTTACCTACCATAAGAAATTTTACTCCTTCTGTTCTTGTATAAGTTGTTTTTTGTGTTTCTTGATGATATTTTTGTATATTTTAAATGATAGGAGGATGAATAATGAAACCTAATGGTTTTATTCAAACATTGAATGAATAGAATCTATATAGAGAATATAGTATGTGTGATTTTTTTGAACAGTGTTTCTTTAATTGGATTTAATGTTTCAAATGATGGAATAATTGTTGACCTAATTAATAAAATATTTGTGATGAAAGGAAAAGTCCAAAATATTTCCAAGAGATTCAATCTTTTCATAGATAAGTGGTTACTATTGATGGTTTATTGAAATAAATTCATTGTTGCCTATCCCAATGATTATGTTAACAAAAAAATATTTTAATCATCTAAATAAAATGAATTTGATTAATGTTTTTAGGAACTAAAAATATTATTATTAAATTCTATGGTTTTGGCCTAGGCCCCTATATATAGTGATTTTTTTTCTATACTGATTCTTCTTTTTAGGGAAAAGGTTGTATCTTGATGCATAATGACCAGGTAAATTCTATTTCTTCAAGGAAGATGGAACCTCATGAGTTAAATTATTCTACACATATTCTATTATTAGATAATATTGTTTTTATCTAAAATGAATTTATATTTTATTATAATTAAAAAAATAAAAAACCAAAAAAAATACACATAATGGGGCCTAAAATAAAGAGGCCTTGGGGAATTATCCAAAAAAATTATGGTAACCTCAACAGGAATAGAATTGAGACCAAATAAGATAAAGAACCACTCAACCCAAGGTTATCTACTGATAAGAATTTGAGTAAAAGCATTTCCTTCATGCCAGATATTGATGATGGTCACAATATTGTTTAGAAGCTTCATGCACCTTTTAATGGAGTATTCCGTGAACCAAGAAGTATGACCCTTACATGAAATTTCATTGTATATTTTAGTCTAACCAATCTCAATGACCCTGATAGGAATAATCCTCTAATTGCAATGTAGAAGGACCATGAGCATGGAATGCACCTCCACAAGAAGGGAGTCACTGTTCCAAAAGAAAGAAAAGAAAGCTACCACAACTGATCATTTGGGATCTCTAATAAATCCACTACTCCTCATAGATCCCATTAAACAGAAATCATATTTGATTAAATTATTACCCTAGAGTGGGGTCTTCCATTTGACTCATTTTCCTTGAATAGTTATGTTGAGGAGATCCAAGGGAAGGGAGGGACATATGTCCATGAGTAAAGTACCATACGCTGAGCAATTTCACATCCTAAATATGTCTAGAACACAATATATGATATTAAAAAGGATATCTGTGAAGGTCCTCAGAGAGGAAAGATGCCACATTTCATCTCTTTTATGCCAGAAAACTCAAAACCTAGTAGAAAAAATTAATGCTATATATTTCATATCAGGTCTGAGATTATTCACCCCTGGAACCATTGGTGTAGAAAGATCTCAATTAAAGAAACCTGATAATAAGAACAATAAAATTGGATGAAAGATCCCGAGACCACATTGTCCCAATCAGTATTGATGAATATATGTACAGTTTACTCAAAATTTTGTACCCTGAAACTGAGAAAATTAATAACATGAATGATTCATTTACACTAGATGCTTTCATCCATAGGTAGGAAATTATTAAGGACACAACACAACATGAAAAATAATTTTGAAGGTAGCTCTATGCACCATAAAATCTGTCTTTTATTGTTGTTGTATTCTTTAAAAATTTTGAGGAATATTTTTTATGGATAAAAATGTAATATATATATTGATAAATAAATTTTTTCAGTATATTATTATGCATAAAAGGATAAACATGAGGAAGAGAATAGGTATGAAACTATAAAAAAGTTTTAATTTCATGATTCATAATCATCCAAGAAAAACAATGTATCGCAGTCTCTATGTCAGAAAATAATTCTATATTAATAATAAAATAATTATAACATGATTTATTGTATAATGATTTGAAAAACAAATCCCTAGATGTTTTGGAGAAAAGAACCTCTAGTATTTTTACACGTTTTAGTACAATCACCTCAATCTGAAAAAAATAAGCAAGATCGGATGGGGGATAAAACTATAAACGAAAATGTTAAATTGCATAATATTTATAATTTAATAAATTTAATTTTTAAAATGAAGTTATAATATGATTTGAATAGATATTTAATATGTCACGTGATTACCAAATGAAGGGATAATTTTTGAGTGAAGCTTATAGTCCCCCATTTTACATTCATCCTGGAAGCAATAAATACACAGAGACAATCAAGTGTATTATTTGTTAAATTGTATGAAAAATGATGTTGTTGAATTTTACATGTTATTTGTGACTTATCAGTAGGGTAATAAAGAATAAAATTTATCAAATGGAAGTATTCAAAATTTTATAGTCCTATAATGGAAACAGAAAAATATATAAATGTATTAGATTGTAAAATTTACAAATACATCTCGATATTGAAATGCAGTTTGGGTTACTATATAATTATTGAAGATATATATACATTTTCCTCACATTTGAGATCTATTTCATTGGTTCAGCTTTGTTGACTATATCTCTATGAGACATTTTAGTTGAATAGAGTTCTTCTATATTTTGTATCCCACTATGATCCAATTATCACACCTAATTTTTAGAAAGGACTTCAAAAGTAATTGTTTACATAATAAAAATTTAGTATAACATGAAAACCTCAATATAATGGTACATTTGATGGAATGGCTCTGATCATTTATTATATCTTTCATTCTTATTCAATAAATTACATTGGATGTTGGGATCATCATATTTCTTTGGTTGAGTTTTATAATAGATTTAGTTTTTTATTCGATATACATATGACATGTTTTGAGTCATTATATGAAATTAGGTGTCAAATAAAGTATTTTTTGGTATGAATTAAGAGAAAGGATGTTTAATGGACCATATATGGTAGAAGAAATTTTATGGAAGGTATACCAGATTCAGTATGATATTTAGATGGATCAAAATGGGTAGAAACATTATACTAATAATAAGAAGAATGTTAATTCTTTTCAAGAATGTGATCACGTTTTCCATACATTATCTCCATGGAAAAGGTTATGCATTTTTCTAAAAAGGGGATTTCAAGCCCATATTTTATTAGATTATAAGAAATCTTGTAGAACGTGGTGTCATTTTCTTATTGAGTGGATTTTCCCTAGTTTATCCCATCTGCAAAATTTATTTTATAGTTCAATGTTATGAAAAAATCTGACGTATGTATAACATGTATTGATATATAATGTAGTTCAGTTTGAAGATACTATTTCTTATGTGGATTATCCGATTCAAATTCAAGACTGTTGAGAGAATTGTTTTTCAGAATATGGTGAGTCACCAAGTAATTGTTTGGTGGAATAAACCTATAGTCAATGAAGTAACATGGTAATCAAACACTGATATAAGGGAAATATATCACCACTTGTTTAATAAGTGAATAAAAATATTAGAACATAATTTAAAAAAGTGCAGTGATTGTAAAAAAATTTTAATGATAGAATAAATTATTTTCATGTTTAATAATTTTTATGAATTAGATTGATAAATTCATTATAAAAAATATTATGTGATTTTAATTAAAAAATAAAAAGTTTTAATTAAACTATTTCCATATAAGTATTTAATTTAATATTTTACTTTTAAATTATATAATTTTAATTTAATGAAATTATTTTTATGAATCATCATATCAAAATTAAATTATGGTGATATTTAAATTTATTTCAGAAAATATTTAATTAATATTGTATAGTTAAAATACTGATGTTTGTAAAACTATAAATAGTTTTTCAATAAATTATGTAAATTAAAATTCCCATAATTCTTTAAATTCTATTTAATGTAAATTATATTATTTAGAATTTTTTTTTCAAAATAATTAAATTTAAATAAAAATTATAATGGATTTTAGTATGATTTTATTTTTTTTATAAAACGCATTTCTTATGGAGACTATTTAAAGTAAATAACATTACTACATTTTAATAATTTAATGTAGCTCCTAATAGATAATGATTTAAATGAAATTTATATATTATATATATATATAATTTTAAAGTATTATAATGATTATTACTAGTCATAATATAAATATAAAATCATGTCATGTTGGAACTACTTCATGTAATGATGTCTACACAATCTGTATAGTTCTTTAATGTGCAAGAAGACACCTGAAATCTATTCCTCCATCTTTTTCACAAATAATATATTCATCGTGGTTCATATATCTTTAACACGCAAATAATTATGAAGGGTCATATGAGTACATCCCACAAACATCAAGGATTCAATGAACATTAAGATCCCATTCAAAAATAATGAGTAAATTATAAAATCAATTTAATTTTATTCCTTCACCCAAATATGTGAATTTTGTTCCCTAATCATATTTTTTTAAAACAATGATATTTTCTTCTCTGTAAGAATTTTATAATATGGAAACACTCTAAAAAATCTGGAGTTTTGTTTCAATTATAATGAGATGACTGAACCAAAATATCTTTCCAATGGTAGTGAGAGATAATGAGTAACATGAATCCGCACATAATATTAATCATGAAATAGAAAATAATGAAACCATTTCATTTATATATTTGAGTAAGTTTACTATGAGGCCTAATTCTTCTTCTCAAAACACATTCGGGTAACAAATTTATATTCCCATCACACAATGGGATGCATGATAATGATCTATTTTCATCAAAAAAAATAATATATCCTAAAAATAATATGTAACAATAGAATTCACTCTAGATAGATTCTTTTTATTTATAATTAATCATCACTAATATAAGGAATAAACCTTTAATAAGTAAAAATCTTGAACTGAGACAAGAATTCACATTGAGGATCTTATCTGATTTAGAGTTTTAGAGAATCAGACCATAACTAT
Organism: Viscum album; assembly: GCA_963277665.1. NCBI lineage: Eukaryota > Viridiplantae > Streptophyta > Magnoliopsida > Santalales > Viscaceae > Viscum > Viscum album. The sequence goes on from OY728161.1 coordinate 696,433,121, forward strand.
AACATTACATCTCAAATATTATGATGTATAAAATTCAAATCGGTATTTATTTATTCACAAAATAAAAAACTATTAAAAGTAATCAAGAATTATTTTCTTGATATAAATCCTCCTGAATTCTTCCATGCTTTTACCCTACCTTGTACTACGTGAAAACCTTTTCAAATACTTAGGTTGAGTATAAAAAGCTTTGTAATGGTTATAAAATAATGAAGGAAAACATTAGTCCATAAAAACATTAAAAACAACATCTCTTTAACATACCTCATTATATCATAAGATTTATTAATTTGAGATAGAAAGAAAAAAATCATATTTGTAACTTGTGGTATCTATAACATCATTACATTGTAGCTTTCACTGCTACGTAGGGAGTTATGTTTGGAATACCCATCAAAATATTTCCCCTCAATATATTAGGATAAACATTAACATTTACCTCTTTCATGTTACCAAATGCAATGTATATATATATCCGGATCACCTGCCCTAGGGTTATCATGGAACCACCCTTATACGTAAACAACTCCCGTGAACCATATCATATTCATAATATATAAAATAAACAAAAATGAATGATAAAATCTCCACATTTCAATCAAAATATATCAATAAAATAAATTTACCTAACAATTCCATTATCAAAACCAATTTGAAAACAAAAATACGTAAATGATTATATGGTATTTATTTTTCTATTAAAAAATTTATGGCTTGTTAAGAAGGCAAAGATCAAATAATATTTGGGGCGGCAAAAAGGTCATTATCACCACTCACGTTAAAAAGAAAAATTCCTTTTTTCCATTTAGTAAAACAACTCTTAGAATAATATTCCCTTGGAATGAAATTAAAATTCAAAGGTGTTTATACACCATATAAAATAATGTCGTGAATAAAGGAAAACATGCCTCAATGAAAGGAGATTGAGATAACGTCCCTTACAAAGATCATTTTTTTAAATAAAATAGATCAATTTTATGTATTCACAATAAGAACACATATATCATGCATAAAAACATGATCATATTTAAAAATTAATTTCTCACATAATCAAAGAATGACATAACCAAGAAAGAGAAGATCAACCCAAATAATGGAAATTGGGTTAAGAAGTTCCCTTAACTCGTGTCTGACTAGACACGTTCATTTTTTAATCTCCTAAATATTAAACTGATGTAAATTTATAATTCCTCCAGAAACATTTTTAGGTTCATTATCTCTTTATATCACTTATTTCCACATTATATATATTATACTGTCATTTAAGTTAATAACAGTCTTTTTGTCGATATTTTGTACATTAGTCTAAAATGAACTTATAATTACAAGTTGTCCATGGAGATAAAATTCAATTATCTCATGACTGATATTAATTATTTAAATGTAATTTATAAAGATATATATATCTAGTATATATATGTATTTATATTAGTACATAACATTTGGATGTTAGAAAAGAAATGTGTTGTTCATGGGGTCGGTAAGCCGTACGTACGCATAAACACTACTTCTATTTCTATATCGAATTCAATGGAATAAAAACATAAAGATAAAAAAATGTGTTATAAATCCATTATAATATAATTTATAATTTCATTAACTCCATCCTTTATTTGTCCCATGTATGGAAGTAATGAGTCATATCACTTTGAGGGGGCTGTAGTCCGCACTTTCTCAATTGAAATTATTGTATTTATCCATTATTGAAAACATAATGATATGATAAAAATAAAAAAATATAGGGAAAATATAAATTATATATATATACATATATATCACATATAAATACAGTGAAATCATAATTTACACCATGAGGGGCGGTAGGAGATATTTGAACAATCATCATTTCGTGAGGCGGTATTTTTCCATCCACGGAAAAAGTATGTTCATATCAATTAGATGGAGGTGAGTGGATGTGTAGATAAAATTAATCACATAAAAACATCCAATTATATTGATTATACTTTTTCTATAAAAAAATTTAATAAATAGAGTTTAGGGGGTTTGATAAGGAAAATTAAAGAAAAGAACTTGAGAGAAGATATTACATTTAGGTTGGGTAACTCCTATTGGCTTGAACCAAAAGGATTTCTATAATTGTCTTCATCCCATGGAAAGTACTATATGAGGAATGGAGAGATGTTGGGTTCTTATAGGAGTATATTTTAGACAATCCAAGATTCTTGATGGGTGTGAGTAATGGGTTAGAGTTGATCACTTTTTATAAGGGGGAGGAGAGGCTCTTTTGGAAAGTCTGAAATTATTATTTTATTATAAAATGATTATCTATTCAAAAAGGATGAAAAAATATTTAATTCGATGATAAGGTGCATATAAGTCAAAATAAAATCATCCAATAATAATTTTACAGTTTATTGATATTTTTAAATCCTCAAATCTCATTTATTTAAATTATTCATTAATAAGGTAATCAATGTATCATTATTGATTTATAAAGAATTTTATTTAAATGATGTCTAAATATTATAAATAAAATACCATAATGTAGGAATTTTTTATATTTTTCAAATGATTATTTATAGTTGAAGATATAACTTATATAACACCATATAAAAATAGTTTTACTAAAAATAATATGTTTTTGTAACATTTTCTTTACAATAAATTATTTAATATTAAGTGTCATTATCACTTCCATGTGGCTCAATGGGGTCCCAAAATCGACCCCAAGGATTATCTTAGTCAGAAATACCTCATCCAAAAGGGGTAGGTCATGTTTAAGGGTAATTTAATATTCTTATAATACTATTTTTACCCTTATATTCTAGATTTACCCTTTCACCATGATAAAATATAATATTTACTAAAGTAATATTCATTATGTCTAAATAATGTTACCTATTGACATAATTCATAACTCATGATTCCCAACATATACTTTATTTTTCTAAATTCAAAATACAGAAATTTGATAAATTAATTTAAAAATAATTCTCATTGTCAAAACAAAACGCATGTTTTAAAATAATAATAACTATCAAATGATTGAAACTTTTTTAATTCATTCTCAAAGTTAAATTATATCCAATTACCCAAACTGGTATAATGGGTAAATAAAATGTAATTAAAAATTAAAAACAATTAAAAAATAATATAACCATATATTTAATGTTGATTAAATGGATATTTTGAATTAAAATACGGTATTTTTTACTATTCATTAAAAAATTAATTTGACAAAAAAATTACAAATATTCTCCCAATGTAAATTTCAATGTCCTGATTCTAAATGAAAATATATTTTTCCAAATATAACACATAAAAATGTAAATCACTATATTTTAAAAGGGTTCTCCATCAAAAGGTGATAAAATTTCATATTAATGATTATTATAGTATTTATGCTTAAAATTAGATTCATTAATATTTTATGAATCTAAAATTTATAGGATAAATGTAAAATCATTTTAAAAACATGTATAATAATATTTTAGATAGTTATGTTCATTCATTCCATTACAATGGCTAGTCATTAACAACAATTTAAAATAATAATATTAAGTTAATATATTTCAGTATTACTTAACGTTCTGTGCGATAAAAGATTTCAATGTAACCCATTGTTGTGTATCAGGTACACCATCGAACAAAGCCTCCCATTTAAAGTAAAATTAATATTAAATTCACAAATATTAATAAATATGAAAATGTCATATTCATTGTTAACGTGGGATGTTACATCCTTCCCCATTCAAGAAATTGTTTCCTCTCAATTTTATTAACTTGTAAAATAAGTTATTGTATGTATCACTCATAGAAATTTCTGATTACCACATTTATGCTTCAACCCTATGGGTTTTCCACAAATAATTTTCTTAAGGGATTAAATTATTCCCTAACACTTACTCTCTTTGGTCAATAAGTAGGAAAAGTTATTCCTCATAAGCAATATTTTCTTCGAACTGATCTACCATTGGACTCAAAATTTTAGATAGATCTTTCATAAACATTATCATCATTAAAACATGAAATAAAATTGTATAACTGGGAAAAATGGAAGTATAGTCACTCTATAGGAAACTGGTGCAAATTTCTCCAGGATTTCATAGGGACTAATGAACCTCATACTCAACTTTACCTTCTTTCCAAAACACATCACACTTTTCCATATAGAAACTTTAAGAAAGACTTGATCAACTACCTCGAAAGAATGATCCTTCCTCTAGTTATCCATATTACATTTATTCCTGCTCTATGTTGTTCTCATGTTCTTCTAAATCAACTGATCTTTTTCTGCCATCGGTTATTCAAATTCTTGTCCCATTAGTTTCTTGTCACCTACTTCATCCCAAAAATGTGGTGTTCAAAACTAATTTCCATATAATTCCTCAAACAGATCCATCTATATACTGGAATGAAAAATTTTATTATATGAAATTTCAACAAATGAATGATGTTGGTCTAAACTTCCCTAGTAATCCATTGAGCAAGAACAAAGCATATCTTCAAATGTCTGAAGCGTTCATTCCAAATTCCCATCTGATTGTCAATGAAAAGTTGAACTACAATTTAATTCAGTACCCAATGATTCTGAAGGCCATTTAAAAAATGTTAAAAGTAAACCAGGAATCATGATCAGATACAATAGAGAGGGTAACTCTGTGAAACGTGACTATCTCTTAAACATACAATAGAGAAAGTTGATCTAGAGACAAAGTTTCTCTAATATGATGGAAATGATCATATTTAGTCAGTTGATCAACAATAACCTAGATTTAATTATTACCTCGAGAAGTCATTGGTAATCTCACAATGATTTATATGGATATATTTTCCAATTTCCACTCTGTCATCAGTAAAGGCTGAAGTATCTCTGTCAGTAACTGTCGTTCTGCATTAACTTGTTGGCAAGTCAAACACTTCAGAGTAAAGTAATTGATATCTCTTTTCATTCCATTCCACCAGCATTACACTTGAAGATCTTTGTACATCTTAGAACTTCTAGGATAAACTGAAAACAGAGAACTATAAGCTTCACATTTTAACACATTATTCACCTATGAATCACAATACACTCAAAATAACTTCCCAAAACTCAAACCACAATCATTAATAATGTTAACTTTCAGCAAAATTACCTTTCTCAAACAATTCTACATTTTTTTCAAGTCACTATATTCCTTCTATTATGCCTTAGTTATGTCTGTTAGAGATAATTTCACCAACACATAAAAATAAGAAAGGAATTTCTTGCACTAACAACTTCTATTCCAAAGTTCATCAAACCTTTAATCAAAGTATCCTGTTCCAAATATAACATGGTTAATGTAGCATTTCATTTTCATCTCAATGAATCAGACCCTTTATTTTCCTTTACTAGATGCTAATGAATCGTTGATTCATAATCCTTGATTAATTCTAGCAATCTTCTCGATCTCATGATTAATTCATTCATTGTGAATATATTTCAAACATTTGTTGTCAGATTATATTTCACATTTTACTCCATACAAATTATTTCTGTAAATTTTTATAGCAAAAGAAACATTAGTTAATTCCAAATCATTTGTAGAGTAATTTAACACATTTGGTTTCAACAAACATTAAACATAAGCAATTACCTAATCATTCTATATTAGTACACAACCAAATCCTTTCAAAGAAGAATCACTGTAAATAACGGACTCACCATTTATGGAAGGCATTTCAAAAATAAGAGAATTCACTAATATTATTTTCAATTAATTAAAACAATCATCAAATTCTTTTGTCCAGATGAACATAACACATTTTCGAGTTAATTTTGGATGTGGGATAGATTACCATGAACAATGATCATCAATCCTCTGGTAATAATCTTCAAAACCAGGAAACCTACATATCTCAGAAATATTTTTGGGTCTTGGCCAATTTTAAACAAATTTTGTATACCAAGATCAACATTTATACTATCTTTAGATATAATATGACCAAGGAATGAAATTTTTTGTAACCAAAACGCAAATATTACAATTTTCCAATACGGTTTATTTTCTTTTAGGGTTTTAAAGTCATCCCTTAAATGACTTTCATCCTCCTATGAAATTTTATAATAAACAAAAATTTCATTAATAAAAATATCCAACATTTTTCAGTTGAGTCAACTCGGCCATCACTATAAAAAACTGTTCAATTCCGATTCTGACCATCTGAGGATGCTGATTTGGAAGTTCATTTCCCTCAATATGCCTTCCTTGAAAAGTTTATATGTTCTCTCTACAAAAAACCATTCTAAACATAAAAATATTTTATATGATGCAACATGGTAATCGGTAAATGCTATATCATTTCATTCTTACCATAAAATAATTTATGGATATTAATTTAACAATATCCTAATTCCTAAAGTTGACAAAACTTACCTCTGATACCAAATATAAGGACCCAACCTTAAACAATTCATAATCATTAATTCATAAAATAATTCACAATGAGGATATTTTCAGGTTTATTGTTTTAGAAAATTAGGCAATAACTATTACATTTCATATAAAATATTACAAAGTAAACAAATCTACTAATATTTCCATTTTTTAATAAAATTAAAACTTCTTAAATGAAAACAAGAATTATTTTCATGATATAAATTTTCATAAATTATTTCATTCTCTTACCCTACATTATACCATGTGAAAAAAATTTCAAAAACATGGGATGAGCATAAAAATACTGGTAAGGGTTATGAAATAATGAGGAAAACATTAGTCCATCAATACATTAAAAAATAAGCTCTATAACATAGCTCATAAAATCATATGATTTATTAATACGACATAGATATCAAAAATCACAAGGGTAACATGGGGCATCCATAACATATTTATATTGTAGCTTTCAATGCTACATTAGTATTTTGGTTTGGAATACTCATCAAAGTATATTCCCTAAATCTCTTAGGGGAAACATTAAAATTTCCCACCATCATGTTACCCAATGAATTCGAGGTGAATCATGGGCTCACCCACCCTAGGCTTATCACAAAACCACCCGTATACAAAAACAATTCCCATGAACCCTAAAATATTCATTACACATAAAACCAACATTAGGTAAGGATAAAATTTCCATATTTGAGTCATAATATATTATTTAAATATATTAACATAACAAATCCATTATCAAAAACATTTTCAATACCATAATATTTAAAAGATTATATTCTATTTATTTTCCTTTTAAAAACATTATGGATTTTTAAGGAATCGAATGAACAAATAATAAACATGGGGGTGGAATGGTCATTGTCACCACCTACATTAAAAATAAACATTCCCTTTTCATTTAGTAAAACACATGGTAGAAAAATATTCCCTTTGAATGAAATTAAATGTCAATTCTTTTTATACTCATTATAAAAAAATGTAATGTATAAAACAAAATATTTATTAATGAAAGGAGATTGAGATGAAGTCCAATAAAAAGATCCCTTTTTAAAAATAAAATAGATCTATTATGTGCATTCACTATAAGTAGACAAATATAAAGAAAAAGTTAATGATTAGATATAAAATTTAATTTCTCACATAATCAAATAACGACATAAAAAATAAAGAGATGTTCAACCCAATGAATATAAATTGGGTTCAGAGGTTCCCTTACCTCAACTCCGACCTGACCCGTTCATTCTTTAATCCCCTGAATAATAAACTGAAGTTAATTTCTACTAACTGGTAAACATTTTTCTTTTTTATTACTCAATTTATATCACTTATTACCACCTCAAAATCATTATATAATCATTTAAGTTAATAACGGTATTTTTGTTTATATTTGGTACATGATTCAAAAAATGAACTTCTTATAATTAAAAGTTGTCCATGTGGTCAAAAATCCATTATATCCAGAATTATATTCATAATTTAGATATCATATATATAATATTGATCTTGTATATATATTAATATATAATAGTACATAACATTTTAGGGTAATAGGTGAAAAATATCATCCTTGGAGACAATAAGTCGTACGTACGCATTAACACTACTTCCATTTCTATTTGTTATTCAATGGATTGAAAATATTATTATACATAGGTATATTATAATTCCCATATTATATCATATATAATTTCATTAACTCTATCTTTTATATTTCCCACGTATGTCATGAATGAGACATATAACTTTGGGGGGTGGTTGTCTGCACTTCCTCAAAGAAAATTATCTTATTTACCCATTATAGAAATAATAAAGGACCAATTTAAATGAAAAATACATAAGAATAGGTAAAATATAAATATAATATATATATATATATATATCACATATAAATATATTACCATCATAGTGGCCATCATGAGAGGCGGTAGGAGATATTTGAACAATCATCATTTCGTGAGGGAGTAGTTTACCATCCAGAGAAACAGTATGTTCATATCCATTATATGAAGGTATGTGAAAGTATAGTTCTAATATTTATCATAATAAAATCTTGGTAAATTTAATATACTGGTGTATTATGAAATAATTTAATAATAATAGTTTATGGGGTTCTTGAAGGAAAATAAAAGAAAAGAACATTAGAGTACATTCTACATTTTTAATTGTGTAACTCCCATTAGTTTGAACCTAAATGGTTTCTAGAATAGCCTTCTTCATAGTGGAAAGAATCTATGAGAAATAGAAGGGATTTTGGTAGCTTTTTTGAGAAGATTATGGATGCGCCAAGAGGCTTGAGAGGTGTGAGTAATGGGATAGAGGGGATGGAATTTTATAAGGGGGTGGGAATCTTTATGAAATATTGAAATTATTAATTAATTATAAAATGAAATTCTGTTTTAAAAGGTCCAAAACATATTTAATTCAAATATAAGGTTCATATATATCTATATAAAATCATACAATAATAATTGTACAACTTTTAGATATTTTCTAATCCTTATAATATCATTTTTTTAAAATCATTAATTAATAATGTAATCACTGCATCATCATTATTTCTTATTGTATTTTTTCGATGAATAAAAATTATAAAAAAATATCATAAATTAGGAAACATTTTATGATTTCATATGAATATTTATAGAAGAATATATTTCTTATATAACCCCATATAATGTTTTTTTACTAAAAGATATATGTAGATGTTACTTTTTTCATTACTTAAAATTAAATTTAATAAATTGTCATTATCACTCTCAAGTGGCTCCATGAGGTCCTGAAATAGGCTTAATGTTTCTCTTAGTTAGTAATATCTAATCCAATAGGGTTAAGATAAGTGTATGGGTAATTTATTATTATTATAATATTATTTTAACCCTTATTTTCTAGATTTAATATTTAACTATTGTAAAATAAAATATTTATTGGAGTAAATATTAATAGTGTCTAAAAATAAATGTAATCAATTTAAAAAAATTGAAAATCCTAATTCCAAATTTATAATCCATTATTCCAAAATCAAAATACAGACATTGCGGAAATTAATTTAAAATCAATTCCTGTTACTAATACAAACATCGTGTTTTTAAGAAATAGTAACTATTAAAAGATTGAAACTTCTTTTTGTACATTTTCAATGTGAAACTACATACAATGGAAAACATTGGATTAAGTGGTAAAAATATTTTCTAATTACACCTTATAACCAATTAAAATGATTATTTAACAATAAAAAAATATAGATGAAATGCAGTTTTTGAATTAAAATACAGTATTTTTCACTATTAATTTAAAAATTAACATTATTTGTAAAATACCATAAAATAACCATAAGTAAATATTTATTTCCTGATTATAAAGAAATGTCTTATATGGTCATATTGACCATATAAATGTGGAGAAAACTAAATGTAAAAATGGTTCACCATCAAAACGTGGTAAAACATCTTTTTAAAGAATATTATAGTATTTATTCATAAAATTAGATTCTTTCATATTTTCAGCCTCCAAAATTTTTAGGATAAATGTAAAAAAATTTAAATACATGTATATAATCATATTTTAGTTAGATTGTATCATTCTATTCAATACAATTTCTACGGGTTAAATACCATTTAAAATAATAATATTAAATTAATATTTTTCAGAATAACTCAACTTTGTGTGTAGTGTATGTTTTACAAGAGACCTGTTGTTTCATATTTGGTACGACATCGAACATAGAATCAAAATTAAATTAAAATTTATATTTAATATGAAAATATTGACAAATAAGAAAATATAATACTATTTTTTTACCTGGGATGTTACAACTGCCTCTTTTCTATGTCTAATTTCATGTAGAATCTCTTAAAAATAATGTCGAGTGAATCATGTTTAGAATTCTAAAGGTACTCAGTGTTATAAATATTCACTAAATGTGTATTTTAAATTTATTAAAAGATGTCATAATGATTCATGGAATCTTATCTTATATGTTTTTGTGTTTTCTCCTCAAGGTGAAGTTCTATAAATTATGAAATTAATATCACATAAATAATTAAATCTCAATATCGTCCACGTTTTTAGATGTCCTATACTACTATTTTTTCATTTATATTTTTGAGTAAGATAAATTTTAGATAATATAATGCATGTATATATAGATTGAATGCATGATAACTCACATTCATCTAATTTATGAGATCATGATAATGAAACAATTTAAAGAATGATAAGTTCATATATTACATTTGTTCAATCATGCTCAAAATTAAATGAAACTAGTAAATACGTGAAGAAAACAATAAGAAGTATATAGTGATGATGTGGAGGCTAGTGGATTTTTGTATCACTTCAATCTGAATAGATGTGTTATGTCCATATAATATTATGGTGTGCGAATTGTTCAACTCATGTTCCCATACCAATAAACCATTCAGGTTATCTAAAAATTCTATATAACTTATTCCATGCCTCTCACCACTCAATATGGTAGTGGGTTTTGGCACCCAAAATAATAAATACATACCATCCTCACAAGGCCACATCCATGCATGTGTGTTCCACTCAAGGTACCCTTCATCGCATTCTATGCCTGAACTCAATGTATTTTATACACCCTCTGATCCTTATGATATAATGACGGTCCCCTATGAGAGTAAAGAATTATCCCCATCCACTCAATGACTAGTCAGGTCAAACCAAACCCACATTTTTACCACATCTTTTTTAGACAGTCCATGGTTGGCATGTGTTGGGGATATACACCTCCAGATCCTCGTTCTTGATAGTACTCTCCATGTGGGTGCTATTTATTATCCCCTACCAATCTATGAATGATAGTGTCAACCCTATCAGTTGTTGTCTAAAATATGTGGTTGATAAGGTCCTTTGTTTCCTTATGTGGAACGAATTTTTTTTCACATATAAAAAAATTATGTGAAAACATCCACCATATATAAATGTATAATACAATGTCAATATTAAAAAATTTCAGTTTATGAATAAAATAGATGAATCCATCTATATTTTCTTATCCTTCACTTAAAATCTCTCATCATGAAATAATAAATATATCAGGTCCATATTCTATCTTAGTTATCATATTATAAAACCATTATATTGATTCATTTACATTCTACGTTATATAAAAATTATTGGATGGATCATCTATATTAATAATTAAAGTATAAATCATTATTACACTAAAAAATATTAGTATTAGTCCATCATAATTAAGAATATTTCAGTAATTGTTATAGTTAGTTTATTCTATTTGTTTGTGTTATCCAAATATATCAAATAATTGATATATATTCTTCAATATATGGAGATTAATTTTATCAAAAGATATAAAACTTCTTTAATGTGGAGTAAACATTTATAAAATGTGTGTATTCATGTTGTAGATGTTAGTTCTCAATAGTGATGAGGTTTTTTGAATCAGTGTTTGTAGAATTATTTTCGATAGTTTTGATAGGTTTATTTGGGTTGTTAGGTAGTTTCCTATTAATATGGAATGGGTTTTCAATAAATAATATATGTAGAATGGGATTGTTGATATAAAAAGGTTAATGATATAAATATTTGATTTCATATTAAATGAAACTGGGAAGTAAGTACATTAAATTAATTAATTTAAGTAAAATAGTTTTCAATAATATATTTGAATGTCGAAAATGGTGTGATAAATAGAGAAGTTATGATTGGTGTGGGGTTTTCAAGTCCTGCAATATATTTTGATTGAGTTGTGGTTTCATTCCATAGAAGTTTTTTACACGATATGTTTTGTTTGAGTATCCTATATTACATTATAAATATAATTTTATTCTTTTTGTGTTAAACCATATGATGAAATTTAATGGATAATTTTTTAAAAAAAATTAATTTTCATGTTATTTTTTACATATAACCACTTGATGATGGTAACATGGCCATGTAAAATAAAATATTTTTTTTTCATGTGATTTACCAAATATATATGTTTAAGAGGAATGGATGGATGACTACTCCCTCTTCCCTAATCTCTCTTTAGAAATTGTATGATATATTATAAATTATGGTATATAAAAAAATTTGGGTTGATTTGTATATTAGTTATATTTTATTTATTTAATAGATTATATTGTTTATTGTTGCGAGGTGGACACATGAGAATTGATGTCCCTTATAATAGGATGTCAAGAAGTTTATTTATTTTATGTGTACAATCACTACTATGATAAGGATGTGATGTATAGAATTGATTTGAATACATAGAGAGTGAAATGCATTGGTTGAGTTGAGATGAAGGTTGATGTCAATATGGATCATGTTAACTTATTTTGATAATGATGTGATGTGTTGTTATAATGTGATGATGTGGTATGTGTAGGAATACACGTGTTTATTAATACCATAAGGTATGTAGTTATGTGTATATGTTGTAATAGAATGGATCAATGCACATGACATAATACATATGGTCATGATAGTAACAATTTCATTGAAGAGGTGTGTCTAGGGTACCATCATGATATATTTATTTGATATTTTCCAGACATAACGGAATATGATATTTGATGATTGATCTTCATGAGGTTGTATGGTAATTGACCTGATGAATATCGTGAGATTCATTCAATTTATTTATTGTGTAAATCATAAGATTATTCCCTATTTGTAGATTTTTTTTAGGTATGTTCTTATTATCTATAAAGATCTGAAAAGCATTATCTATATGTATCTAATTAATTATAAATATATAAATATTGATGTTCCGATGAGGACTTTTTGGACCGATGTGAACCATACTAGCTCATTCATAATGGTGGAGTCACTACCTTAGATGATTCATTTTTTAAATTTTTCTAGAGACCTTACTGATGCTACCCCTTTATATGCATTTTGCATAAATTTTATTTTGTATAATATGGAGAATATTTGTGTTTTATTAAATTAAAGGAATTATAATCGAAATTACTTCAATATCTGTACTTTTAATCCCATAATTCTAACATCAAACCCATGGATAATTGGAGGTGGGATTTGAGTGTTAGTCCCATCCTCATTATCAAAATAAAAGGGGTTTTAGTCAGATTTATTAATGAAAAAAAATATTATCACAAATATGGGATGAAAATTGAAGAATTCATACTTATTGATTCAGTATATTTGATTTACTTTTTATATTTACAGGGAATTATTACTTCTAAATTCTATTTTTTTAGTATCATGTAAAAATTAAACTTCAAAATCATAGTTGATTCTTGTATATTTTCATTGTGTCGTTATAGTTATTGAATAAGATTATATTTAATAAGAAATAATTTCTTTCATAAGACATAGTCACTTATTAGAATTTAATGTATAATAGAATGGAATCATATTTTAGAAATAATTATAATGATGTTACAAAGTATTTGTGTTTGTATATAATTTCATGGATGAAATGTGTACATATTATATGAATGTTTTAAAAAATAATTCAATTATTTATTTGCTTCATAAAATTTTATATTTGATTATATTATAAAAATTTATAATGATTTTTAATAAAAAAAAACTTATATTTTATGAGTGATAATATCTTTTCAAATATTTGGGTATCAATGAGGAAAAACATTATTTTTGAAAAATTATATTTTCCATGTGAGTTATCCTTTTTTAGTTATAAGTTAGTATTTTGTTGTTTATAAATATTATTTTATTAGGGATAATAAATAAATTATTTATGGTGAAATTTTACATTGCATTATTTTTTTAAAAAAATTATATATAAATTCAAATCATTTTTGTAAATTTATATCATATACTAATTGCAAATACATTGTTTCCTATATTTACAGAATATGGAACATTAATGTGATATTGACTATATTTTTTTCAAAAAATTATTATTTTTTGTATAGATTTCAATTTTGATTATATTCAATTATAAATTTTATTAATTATTAATGTTACTTATTTTTAATTTAATTGAAAATTATATTATATTTTCATGTTTTTATATATTTAATAATTTCTATGATGAGTACTATTTAATTAAAATTTTTATTAATGTGAAGTTTTTGTTAATTTTATATTATTATTATATTTGTACTGATTATAAATTATGTTAATTAATTAGAAATCATAATTTTAAATCAAATTCAATATGCAGTAAATTATGTTCTATTAAAAATTAATATATATAAATACATTGATTCCTTATTATATTTGAAACAATATTTTTTTAGATTAATATACATGTATTTTTATTTTCATTTACAATTTAAACTTTTTATTTAGAAATATGGAAATGTTTTTTATATAAATACATTTCAATTATTTGTGCACTCACTAGGCCTTAGAGTTGGATATGTAGCCATGTATTTTTATCAATATAAGTCCAAATTATTACTGCATTATCTATCCTTTAATTTTATTAGAATATTATTTATGATGATTAATGACAAGGATATATGGAAATTAAATTCCATTTACATATTAATCTGTCCTTTTATCATCCTTATATAATATTTCAATCATGGATTATTCTCTGCATGGTCGCCACATAGATTGAGGAGCTCAATTTTCTCTATAAATTATTGTTATTTGGTGTTTAATTGAGATTCATTTATTATTGTTATCTCCAACAGTTTTAGGTTCATGAGAATAAGGGAAATAGACTATAGGTAGATTATTTGGGTTCCTACAGTTGATTTGATTGATTCACATGCATATTCTTTATTTGAAGGTGTTTAGATATTTTTTGACATATATATTTTGATTGTAAATATTTTCATGTTTGTTATTGATGTAGTGGTTATTTAGGTAATATTATCCAAAAAGAGTTACATGGTCTATCGAAGTAAAATAATACTACATTATGATTTTACTTCTGTAGTGTGAGCTATATATATCTATTACATGTTCAAAGGGTTACTAGACCATGTTTAATATGTGTTCCACTATATATCCACTAGGAAAACACATTGTAATCATGTAATATTGAAAGTTTATCTTAAAAAAGAGTGATTATAGCTAATTAATACTATATTTAATTAAATATAATGTCTATTAATAGCATATTATTATGTAAAATATTTTTTAAAATATCATCACAAAAAATATATTTATGTAAATAATGGTAAAATAGTGGTAATATTAGCATCAAAATTTTTTATTCATAAACCCTTTAACTAAATTTATTGAATCATTAATATTATTCCCACTCAATCATTTGATTGATCTAGAAACACACTATCATGTTACATTGTATATGGATAGGTTCTCATAATCATTCATCAATAAGTTCCACTATAAAATTTCATGTCTTCTAGTTTTTAATCAATTATTTTTTAGTTAATATGTTACAATAAAAGATCATACCTACAATTCTATCTCACTATTTTCTAGGAAAGACTTAAACTATCATTCATTCACTGATCCAAAATATTCTTCAACTAGGTGATAAAACTATTGAATCATAATGATTAAAATAAAGAATTTTCATGAATTCAATTTATTAAATAAATCATAGTCTTTATTATCTAACAATTAATGAAATACCCTCCCGTAATTTAGATACTTATACTCAAAAAAATTAATCAGAATAATCTAACTAGTGAGATATATTTCGTATAAAGATTCTCTAAATCCTACAACTGTCTAAAATAAATATTCACTATAACATATGTGACTTCTAAAATAAACCCATTCTCTCTATAAATGGGTATGATTGTTATAATTTCGTCTAATAAATCATTAACAATGTGACACTTCCACATTATTAGTCTTCCCTATGACAACACCAAATTTAAATCTATACAAAAAGTTAGACATAATTTATCATCCTTTGAGTTCAAACACGATGATACTTCCTCCCACATTGATATTATGTCTCTCTTTAATTTTCTACCATATATACATGTTGTTTGTGAGTTACATAATATAGATATTCAAACCGTGTAAAATTTTCCCCTCATTTCATGTCATACTTGTGTCCCAAAACATCATCAAAATCATTGTTGATGAATGTTATATCCATTTATACATATCATTGTTAATTATTCATAAAATTAAAATAACTACAAGACATCTTATAATACATTATATCACTATTTCAGTCATTTAAATAGATAGTGCTTGAAACCCTTCACTATCCAATGATGAAATATATTAAGTGTTTCAGTGTGCTATATTGACATATTATTTAATGATCTTATAGAACATCACTCATCAATTCTATCCAATATAATCTCTCACACACACATTATAAGGTATTTTTATCTATTTAGATAAATCATAGAATGTAAAAAAAACAACCAGTTTTTTGAGCATTCATGATGTAAAATATCAAATTTATACCTATATTGATATTTGTAATAGGTAATGTTGGTTCATTTTCATTTAGTAGACGGAATATAAAATCAATTATGCAAAAGTTTTTGTTGTATTTATATGTTATGGTGTAGGTAGAGTATTCATCTTTTAACTATATAAATATTCCCAAAATTACACATATTTTGATTCCCATTATTAATCTACATGTGAATCCTCAGTGAATGATCCATAGAAAATTATTCTTCAATATATATATATATATATATGCTTGAATGATATTAATTTCTTTTATAAGTGACCATTATACAATTAGAAATATTAAAATATTAAAAATTATATTCCTTATATTATAATTCCTAATTATGTTGAATATAGATCATAATATAAAAAAATATTCATAAAATATTTGGAAATTAATACTAATCATATTTTATTGCACGTGAAAATTAATTTACTTAATTATTTGTAGGAATTTTTTTTTCAAGGAAAATAATAATAAACCCCTCTCATTAGAGATCCAAATTACACTGTCTAAATTTATCAAATATTGATTCATCTAAAGTAGATATTATAAAAATGTCAACTTTTTCTACTTTTTTAGAGTATTTTATTTTCATTCCCTTAAATCTCTATTTATTAAATGCAATAATTTTTTTCATAATAAATTAAATCAATATTGAGCTTCTACATGATTTGTGTATGATTAATCCAATGAAAACCATTCTTACTAGTAGAAATCCCTAGAAAATAATAATTCTAATTATGATAAGGATGAATCCTTTTCTATTTAGATTGGATATGAATTTTGAATTTTATTAATGACATAGATTTTTTATATGCACACCCCCATTACCTAAATATATAAAAAGACATTCATTTCATTTCAAATTTACAAACATTAGTAAAATTAAAATTTCATCATCTAAAATATGAATTTTGGTGAATCATTATAGTGTTACTCTTAAATAATATAAAAGACACTCATGGTTAGATTCATTAATAAATTTTATTAATGATATTTTTTTATTAACCAACAATTTAAATTCAATAAAAAGTCTATTGTCCTGATACTAATTATATTATTAGATACTATATATCCTAGAGTTTTACCGTAAATTATTATATATATTATTAAAAAACATATCTCCATTAATATTCCCTCCATCCTACTTAATTTTACATAGATTATGATTATTTTTTACATAATTAGTGAGATATAATGAATGATATAACAAAATCCATGCAATATAGATATAAAAATATAATGAATAAT
Source organism: Viscum album (assembly GCA_963277665.1). NCBI lineage: Eukaryota > Viridiplantae > Streptophyta > Magnoliopsida > Santalales > Viscaceae > Viscum > Viscum album. The sequence continues at coordinate 696,451,064 of OY728161.1, forward strand.
GGAATACCCTTCTCTAATTTTTAATCAATAATTATTATGTGTGAACTATTTTTACATATTATATCTAAGAAAATATCTTTGTTTCATAAAAATATTTTAATATACATAGCATGTATAATAATAATTTAATGTTATATAAAAAATATAGATTAATGTTCAGGTGTCTTGGTTTCACCAAAATAGTTGTTATTTTAGAGTCTTCAAACAGAATTGGATTCTATTAATCTTTTATCATTATGATGGTTTATATATCCTTAATTTTTTTAATATATATCAACTTACACATCCCATTGATGGAAAGTATTTTTCCTCCATATCTATAAAAATCATAATCACAATTATAGTATACACATAACTCCTCGAATGATCTGGAGACATAAATTTAATATTTAAAAGAAAAAACTTTTTTCTATGACTATACATTATGACATTATATCGTTACTTTAAATTTATCTCATTAATCATTATTTAATGATACAATTTGGGAATCTTTAAATTTTTTCATACATTCATATTGGAATATTTTATAATTTATTCGAATTGATTCAAATCAAAAATCATTTCGAAGATACTACTATATAATATATTCTCAATGAATTAACTGCAAAAAATTACTTATGTTATATTTTTATAGAAAACTGTATTTAAAAAATACCTAGAATATATAAATATATTATTATTGGTGTTTTCAATGTAAGCATCTATTAATACAATGAATTTTTAAATTTTAATGGACAATATTTCCTTAAATTGAAAACAATAATTTTTATACTCACCTTTTGACTTATTTCATGCCAAATATTTCTCTATTATTTATAAGTTATTTTTTCAATTTAGTTTTTCCAAACATACATAAATATATGTGTTAAAAATTTACTATTCCAAAATTTGACACTATTATCACTAACATTGGCCCATGGCACTCCATATATCAAAAACATGTTTGTCTTAAAAAAATTATTCACTAATGATCATATGATGTCTAGAAAATATTATTCCCATACACAAAAATTGAAGTGGAACCCAGTGTAAAAATTATATTTTTTCTGATGTGATTTTTTAAATAAACCCATAAAATATTTTCTCTATAAAATAACGAATTGTTTTTAAAAAAATAATGTTTATTATATATCCTTTATTTTCACTATATTTCATTCATATGGAACATATAATAAATATTTATGTACTATCACATATAATTAGACTATATTTTCAGTGTAAACCACCCAAATAAATCATATAAATTGTTTTCATAATGTCATAATTTAAACCACATGAATTTTAGTGATGATGATTCATAATTGGTGTAATTTTCTCAATTTAAAAACACCTCATCTTAATTTAATCATTTTCATATATTTATAAAAAATATATCCTCAAGAAATTATTATTTACTATCCACCTTGAACAACTTGTTTTCACTCCATAATAGAATTATTAGTATCCCAAATTTCTTAGGACTATATATATTAATTTTTATCCAATAATATTTATATAATTGAATAAAAATAGATTTTAATTGGTTAATTATCTTGGTAATGAATCAAAAAGATATTTTATTGAGTTTTAAAGTTAGTATAGGTTATTTATTCCTTGATTCTTATCTCCTTTATAATTTTATCCTCATATAAAACTCTTACATTAGAATAACACAACGAATAAATATTAAATTAGTTTTATTTAATAGGATTGAGTATTCCTGGGCAGAGTGGCCAATGTGTACGTCCACCATCACTTTAATAAGTTATTTTCTATATTTATGTATTTCATTAACAATTTATTTCTTTAAAATACATATAGAACAAAAATTCAAATGATCTATGTAATGTTACATCAAAACATTTTGTTGGAAATGTTTCCAATTATATTTTCTTTACCTGACCATAAATCATATAATAAAATCACATGATTAATGCATTATTTAAATAGATAAATTCCAATATGGAGAGGAGATGGTTTTTCTAGAGACTAATTACTTATTTATTCTTATAATAGTTTCATGTAGCTTTTATGAATGTTAAATTTCATATCCTTATATTATAGTTAGAAGTATGGTCTTAAAATAATTTATAACTACTTGATAAATATTTTATAAAATCCAACATGGAATAAGAAATTCAACATTTTGTTTCCTGTTTTTTAGTGATCTATAGGTATGAATTTAATCATTTATTTTCGAATGTAAATAAACTCATACAAAAATAATTTTTCTTAATAGAATGAATTCGTTTAGTACTAAAATTAATTTATAATTCACACCATAGAATGTATAAAAAAAATATAACTTGTCTAAATATAGGTCAAATAATAAATAAATCATCTATAACTTTTTAAATAGCACATCCCACCATATGATGTAATATTTATATTATAATCATATAGAATGTCGCAGAAGCACCGCACATTACATAAAGAAATTGTTAAAAATAGAAATTCTAGTATTGAAATGTGAATGTTTCCATTATTTATATATTTAGATAAATAATAAATTCGTTTTATCCATATTAACCATCACATAATAAAAAATACGTTGTAAAATAATATAGTTATATATATTATAAATAATGTGTGTGGGTAAAATTTATTTCATTATTACATTATTATGTGTTCTAGAATAATTTCAAACTCACCAACAAAATAATATAATATTTTAAATGATATCAATATTCCGACATAGTAAACTATATTTTCCTAATCCTCTACACATTGTTTTTTCATTTTTAATGAACCAGACTGGCTTCCACCTGAACTGAAATCCAAACCATTAAAACAAGCCCATGGTCAATAAATGATATTTAAAAACTAGCAAAAACATCATAATAATCATATTATACGTAGAGGGAATTATTTCACCAGAAATAATATTTAAATAAGTAGTGAATCATCATAGATAATTATTGTATGAAGATACCATAGTATGGATGTGCATGCTATGAAGAAACACACATATGGAAAATAGTATAAAAAATTTATACAATTCAATGAAATTAATTCCTTTATAACACATCAAAATACCTCTAAAAAATTATCTCCTATAATTAAACATCCATAATTCCACATTCATAATTCACCAATTATTAATGAATGTAAATGAAATTGGGTTTAATGGTATCGATGGTTTAGAAAGAAAAATAAATAAATCTAAAGAAACAATAACATTGTTATGATTTTATTTGAATAACCAATACCTATTACAAACATTCTATATGAAATAATTAGGAATAAACTAAAATTCGAATTTGAAATATAATATAGGTGTGAGAATAAATGTTTGGGAGGCTACCACTGACCATTCTATAAGGATAAAATTTAATTGTAAACCCATTTCATGAATGTTTTAATTACATTATAAAAATTAATTTTTTCTTCTATAATTTATCAAAAACTGATAAGATTCAACAATATATTTGAAATCCTTTAATTTTAATTTTTCTTAAATTAAAACAATATATATGAAAATATTTCATTAAAAACTATAATACCTTACAAGAAAACCCATTTTTGTTCAAAAATACATTCATAAGAAATATTTACAAAAATTATATAGAAAGTAATTCTTTTGAATAAAATGATCAACCAAGTGGATTCACATCACTAGATAAAACAACATTAAAAAATAAATTAATCAACTAAGTGATCTTCACTATTAAAAAAATCAGGGAATGCACTATGTTGTAGAATAAATTACCTATATCAAACATAATTCCATGGGTTGGGTTTCAAAACTGACACTATGGGATCTTACTGTAATGATATTGGAACATGTTAGTTGATACAATGGGCATATATGTGTATGTTGAGAAAGTGTCCTATTTTACATCTCTCTTAGGGAGTTGTGGGGACCTAGAAATACCCACACCTAAGAGGATTCCACTCTCATATGCTATATTCCTTCATGATCATAGTAGAAAAGTGAAACATGAGTCCCAATGCCTATTAGTGTCCAATGGTTCTTGTGATGTTGACATTAAATGGATATGTGTGACAAAATATGTAATGATGAAATCTGACATCACATGTATAATAACTACTCAACATCACCTCTATCACCCTCTCTAGAAACATCCATTTTAAATTCATCACTATACACCACATACAATAAACACCATCTATAAAGGTAAAAAATAATGTTGGATGACATAGTGTCTCACACACCAAATAAATTTTAAAAACCTTGTAAATATGCCATGTGGGATATAATAAAATCACCATGGAATACATGTCAATTCTTTTAACATTTAAATTTCTATTTTAAATTTTTTTAATAATAATCTCATAAACCACATTTAATATCATCTAAAAACAATATCCACCTTAAATAAAACCAATAAATAAAATCTTAGGATTTTATTTTTGCAAAATAATTCCATAAAACCGATCTTCCACACACATCAAAATAGATGAAAAGATCAAAATATTTAAACATTTCATTTCATTTGATACAACCCATTATATTCATTTATATTATATTAATTCTTGAAATAGTTTTTTAATGTATATAATTTCATGTATCACATGAATTTATAAGTAAAAAAATTAATCCATGTGATAATTCACTATAAAGATAAAAAAACCATTTAAACACTTAGTATTCATTCAATTATGAAACTAGGTAAATTTCCCCCAAAAAAATTGAGTTAAATATATTATTACATATATTTTTATAATATTATAAAATATCTAATTCCACTATTGAAATGAAAATCATTTCAAACCTGTTTTTCCATTAAAATAATTCTTCATTGAATTTAACACAATCATTATAATATCAATATATTATTTTAATATTTGAAATAAACTATTCTATAATTTAATGTTTGATCATGGAGAAAATATATCTATAATCTAGGATTAATGTTCCATAACATTAAATAGCAGTTGAATAGAGTAGAAAAGGGGAAATAAATTCAATAACAATAAGATTAAGAATCAAATCAGAATGAAAAACATACATATGGATCAAACTTGAAAAGGTGAAATGATGGGTGAATAAGAAACTAAGAGAAGTGAAATAATAGAGAGAAGATATGTCCCTACCATAAATATTCAACCTAAAAATAGGAAGAATATTCTTTAAATCTCCATGGGGAAGGGTGGTGTAAAATGATAAAGGATAAATTGATAGATATGTGTGTCGAACCTTGGAATCTTGTGAGAATGTGTTATTATATTTCTAAAAGATATATAATAATAAAGATGGAATGGTTTCTAAGACCATTTTTTAAATAATATAGTAAAAAAATGGATGTACTGTGGAATATGGACCATGATGAAATACTAGTCCTGGATCCACTATTGTAACCAGGATTTGAGTCCATGATGCGACCAGCTTGGAAATGGAAGTGGGGATCCCACCCCTTTCCGAAACCATTTATAGTGAGGTATTACACCCTTGGTGTTGTGGTGTAGAAAATAGCAATAGAATTCCCCATTTTGAAGACACTAAAATAGAATAGAATATTTTCCTATGCTTACATTTATGATAGATCTGGCTATGAATTCTATCAGTAAACAAAATTAACATAAAAATAGAAAAGAAACTCTTTAGTGATATGATTTGTGTCATAATACCCCTGTCATTCCAATTTCTACCCCAAAATTTTTGCACTGTTATAAAAGGAATCTGAATATGAATGGAAATTTCACTTCAATTAATAGGGTTGGTGGGATGGTGAAACACTAAGAAGATATTAAATAAATATAACCAATGGAAGTGATCCATCAACCAAACCATTCAACAAAAATTTATAAAAAATTAACCATTATCTAGCAAAATCATTAGATTTCATCGACCGTAGTATGACCTAGACCAGCGAACATGGACATCAAATAGAATGGAGACTAATCATTGATGTCCCCAACATTAAAATTCATATATTTTTTGAGAAAATAAATATGAAACAAAAGAAAGTGGTAACACTTCTACACAAACACTATCAAAAGAAAATAAAAATATATAATCATCCATAAAAAGAAAAGAAAACATTGTGTCAGGAACAACCTAGAGGAACACCAAAAGACACATCCATCAATTTCACAATGTCTATCATGATCAAAAAAAATACAAAATAATTACATGGGAGATATCCTTGTGTAACTACAAATAAGGGTGATATATGTTATCCATAATGATACACTATCTCATTGAGAATTTGTTAAAAACTAATTGAAAAATATTAAATATCACATATATGTTATATATATAACATTACCTAAGAAAAATGTTTATAAATATTAAATTATTTCCAATGAAAAAATAAAATATTTCAAAATAATTATCACCACATGAATATAAATGATCAGTATCATCAACAACTAGACATATAAGACACTTATTTCATAACTGATTAACAACTTCAACCAAAATTTTCTTCTCTCATTAAATCTTTCATATAAATTCACTACATAATACAGTTTATTATAACCTATTGAAAATGGAAAAAATAAATTTTGAGATATTATTATTAGTAATGGTATTCATGAGAGATATTAATCGATTATTATATTTATGAATATTTTTCAAATATATTTTTTATATAATGATCATAATTTTCAATATTCACACTTAATTTTTGATATATTTTAAATCACGTTTCATGTAAAAAAAGCTTATAATTTCAAAAAACATTTTTAATACGAGAGATGAATCATAATTAACCAATAATTATCAATATGATTATGTCATATCTATAAGAGTATGTTATATGCATTTTGTAACTATCATAAGAATATAAAATATTTTCATTAGTGATGACTTAATACCCTGACTATAATTTCATAGTGGAAAAAGCCCCATTATAGATTTGGTTCACTTTGTAACCTCCTTTCATACATGGAATTTGTTTATATGACAACCAATTTCAGATTATTCCATTATATATTAATCATTAACTAAACATTAGAGGTATATATAATATCGATCAAATATATTAGGCAATTATAACTATATATATTCCATAAGATTATAAAAACATTTTGGAATTAATCATTTCATAACCTATCAATGAGGATGAGGTTCCCAATTTACAAAATAACCGAAAATAATAATATAGATATAGAAGGAGCATGGATGGGATCATTATATCGAATCTATAATGAATCATAATATACATAAAAATATATGTAACTGGAAAATAATATCATTTAAAATAACATTAATAAATTATTTGAAAACATGAGAAAAATAACCTTATCTTTTTTTATATAATTTGAAATAAAAATATTCTAGAATATTGATGGAATTATCTTATTGGAAAATTACCAGGGAAAATTATAATGGATTATTATGTATAAGTAATATTTATATTGGTTATGAAATTAGTTAGTGGGGTAAATGTTATAAAAATGTCTCTTACACTGTTCTTAAAAAACATCACAAATTACTATTTTAGAATTTTTTTTAAAAAATCATAAATTATTTAAAAGGATAGTAAAATATCTTTTTATATAACATCAACTAATCATTGTATGATATAAAATAACATTCTAGGAAATATATTCATGAAAAAGGTCATGGAAGAAGATGTTCTTATGAAAAGTTAATTTATTATAAAATTTCATTAATTAATTTTTATATATATTTTTATGTACCAAATAGAGTAGAAGAAAATAAAACATGAAAAGAAACAATGGATAAGACAATATTTTGGTTTTATAGGATAAATAATACGAAAATCTCCTAATGTAGATTCAAACATAAATAATACACTTAAAATTAATTTGCAATATAAAATCATACCACAAGTCTGACTTTCATTGGATACACTCATATTATCCTGAATAAAACTACATATTTATTATACATATAAAATCCATATTAATATATATATTACAATATAAAATTCCATTATAATTTTCAATCACCCATTTACTAAAAAGTATTCATTAAAATAATTATCCGGGGTGTTAACTCTCATATTTCCCATGCATGTTTTCATTTGATAGTTCTGATACATAATCCTTGATCGTAGTTTCATCATCTCTAGATTCTTAATCACATTATATCTATCATATTTATTCAGTATTTATAGTTTAAGCATCATTCATATAAGATGGTGAATGAAAAATGAATAACTTTACATCATGGGGATTGTAGTCTATATGTAAACATGCGTAATTATTTAAAGAAATATAAAATATAATATAAATTTTATGTATTATAAAAATATCATAGACATCAAATATATTAGTTAAATATGCCTATATAATGACCTATTAAGGACATTTATGAAAAATGAATCATGTAGCTTCATGGAGATGATATTACACATGTATGCATGATGTACATGAACATTTGACATAAATTGGGAAGGTGGGAGAAATTTATATTAAAAATAAAAAAAATCAATATTGTAATGAGACTTATTTAATAATTTTATGATGGTTATATAATATTTATTATAGTTTTATAGAATAATTATTCTTGAAATGGATTGGAAATGAAATTTCTTCCTTCATTGGGAAACCTCCATGGGTCATACCATAATCCTTAAAAGGCAACACTATTGGAAAAAATGAATATCTATAACATGTGAATTGAAGAAAAGTTGATATTTGGAGAGAGATGTCATGAAATATTTGGAATAAAAATTATGAAAGAGTGAGGTTAATAGGACCTCCTTTTATAACAAAGAGGAGTGAAACTCTGGAAAATAATTAAAACATTATATTACAATAATATTATATTTAATTGAAAGAGAAAAAAGATATTTGAAATGAAAATATAAAATTAGGGTATGTAGAACTGCCTCCATTAAATCAAATTTATTCATATTTTGAGATATTTTATGATTTATCTCTCTGGTTAACGCCCGTTAATCTTTTTAACCCTTCACATGGTGAAATAGGGTAACCATGATTACTATTGATTATTAAAAAAATTGAAAATGAACTACATATCAAATATAAAATAAATTCGATATATAGAAAACAATTTTAGAAATTTAACTCCTATAATTGGTATAAATACATTTTAAGATAAACATGAAAATTCATAATGATTTGTTTTAGAAAAACTAATTTTTATTCATAAAAATGAATATAATAAAATTTATTAAATGGTTAAACCATTACCAAAATATAAAAATATTCCCATGAATTTATTATATAAAAATTTAATTAAAATTTCTCTTAAAAATAGATAATTTTAATTTATTATGTTAAAAACATATTATATCTATAAATAGAGGTTTTCTGCAATATAAAATTTTTTACCATGAAATTATTTTATTTTTATTAATATCCAATTGTTAAAAAAATATTTCATGTTAAACATGTTTAAAAAATCTATATATTAAATAATATAAATTAATATTAAAATAAAAACATATGATAATGTCAATGATTCTAAATATAAAATTATAAGTTGTTTTATATGATGAGTTATATTTCCTCTATGAATTGGACATTATTTTTCATCAATTAGTATGTAATTTTAATATATCATAATGCGAATTATTTTATAATATATAATAACCATTCACATAAGGGAATGGTTTAATGCATCAAAATATATTATATTCATTTATTTATTTATTATAAATATATTCAAAAAATAAATGGGACCTATATTCTCCCCCCACATATAAATTTCTCCAATAAAATTTTTTCACTCTGATATAGAAAAATGAGATAACATTTTTTTTCAATACATCCTCATGTACCATAATTTTTTCCTATAATTTATGATTAATCTAGATAAAATTAACCCTGTTATTATTCTTGTTTTATACATATTTATCTATGTGGTTAATGATTTTAATCGGTAGTTCTTCGTAAGACCGATCATGGTCAAAATTTATAACCTCTGAGTTCTATATATGTAAATGATATGGTATTTACTTTCTAAAAATAGATACATTAAACACATAGTGTCATAATAAGAAACATAGATGATGAACCATGTGATAATATACCAACCCAATATAATCAATTGTTTCATAAGGACTGATATATTGGGGGTTTACCATTCCATAGTTCTATATATCAAAAAATTATTACAAGTTGATATACATAAAAAAAATTATAAATAAAATATAATTCCACGTATAACTCAGATTATTATAATAAAATTTCTATCAACTATGAGTATCCAAAATGTTTTTCTTAATATCTCTAAGAATCTCATCAATATTCTTAGTTAGCTCAGGTCTCAACAAATTTCCTTCACTAACATTATCATAAAAATTTAGAATATTTAAATTTTTTCTATTTATGTATTTATAAGAATCCATATGAATTATTGAGTGAATAATGTTCTTGTATGAAAATCATACCATATAAAGGTGTTTATCCCAACCATCACAACATCCATAGTGAAATCTATCCACATATATTATAAATTTTGAATGGTCTTATCAAACTGAATATCTACCATTGGATGGAATATGGTTCAAAATAAAACCACCATATTCAATGATTGATTATGAATTATTTATCATCTTTATTTAATCCTCAGATGTTGATAAAATATGATTAACCATGGTAATCTATTCAACCTAACCGCTTTTTAACCATTATTAATGTGATATGATAATGAATGAAATAATATATTATAGTAAGAAATGTTTTAATATACAAATGTGATTGATTACAACCCAAATATAATTATTATATTTTTATTTCTTGTGGATTCCCAAGATGAAATCCCTGGTTTTTTTCATTTCTAATCAGGTGTTGTATATTGTTTCTACATCCCCGAATAAATAATCCTCTTAGCCGTATCTTTTTATCATACCATGTACTAAGAAACATCCATTATATTATATCTAATAATATTCTCCCCCTTGGAAATTTTTTTATGAACACTCTATATATCATTAACATATATTATGAATATTGAACAATGAAATTCTGGCATCATAGAACTAATTCTTCAATTTTTTTTAGGTAAAAAATATACCATGTTTGTGAATTGATTCATTATATTATTATAAGTACCTGACCATAAACATTAGAAAATAATGAATTAAATTAATAATTAACATTGAAATTTTTTTCAGGTTTAGATTTTTAGAGAATTAGTCCATAACTATTACATTAAAACTTGAAATTTAAAAGTAGACAGTACTACTCAGTATCCATTTTTTTCATAAAATAAAAACTCTTAAAAATAAACTTTTCTAGTTCCATGTTTTAGATAGCATGACTATTCCTTGATCCCATCCTTGAAATTATTTATCTTTAAGTCATGTGGAAAACATTTCAAAAACATGGGACAAGCATAAAAATTTCTAAAAGGGTTATAAAATTTGGAGGGAAAACAATATCACATCAATAAATGAAAATAAATGAAACCATAATTTTCAATCATAACATACCTTATGAAATCATAAGATTTATGAATAACACACAGGAAACATTAATCATAAAGGTTAATTGTGGAATCCAAATCAAAATTACATTTTAGCTATCAAAACTACATAGGGATTTACACATGGATTACCCATCATGGTATATTCCCTAAATCTCTTAGGAGAAACATCACGTTCACCTCTGTCACGTTAACCAATGCATTGGAGAGCTATCTTGGGCTCACCCTCCATAGGATTATCATGGAACCACCCATATACATAATCAATGACCAATAGAAATAACATAATCTTAACATATAACACATGTATAAAGGAAATATAACATTTCCACATTCCAATGTATCAAATCAAGATATTGAAATAAACAATGTTTTATCAAATCATTTTCAAAACCATTTAAAAAGTGATTTTTGATTCAAAGTGTCTCACACAATGATTAATCTTTTAAATGAATTATCATTTTAAAACATTATTGTCCATATAAAAAATTCCTCAAACCCATTTTTAAAACATGGTCATTAATGTGAAATGTTTATAATAATACATCTTTAAAACATTTAAAAAGATATTTTAGTTAAAGAGTTTTTAACAAAATGATAGACACTTGAATGAAAATAATTGATGAATAACATTTAATAAGAACAATATAATATCATGAGAATAAATTGGTTCATGATATAATATTTCAATGTACAATATATACTCCATATAAGACTGAATTGGTGCATAACAACAATGAAGTCTCAATGGAAATGTAAATTGAGATGAAATCCCTTATAATGATGGTATCCTTAAATTAAGGATAAATCAATCACATAATTATGTGTGAAAAATATAAATACACCAAATATAATAGGATATTAATTGTAAAAAAATCATAGGTCATTCACACATATTCATTGGATGACATATTCAATAAGTATATGTTGAACGCAATGAATTGAAATTGGGTTAAGAGGTTCCATTGTAAAAATTTGACAGCATAACGGCGTCACATTAAAATTCATAAAATGATTTTATGAGATAAAAAGGGAATATCATCACTTGGCTATAATTTTTACATCAATAAGGATATAGAATAACATATCCCAACATAATAATATGTAAATTAAAAGATATAATAAAATGAAGTCTTTTATAAAGAAGAGGGTGAAAAGTTCCCTTTCCGATTTGGTTACATACAAACCATATGGAACTTGAAATAAGTATCATAAAATGAAGATGTAAATACTCATAAATGAAAGTATATTTCATAAAGAGTACAATAATGGGATGTACTTACACCACACGAAAGGAAATAGTGGCAAATATAGTATTAATTTCACGAGAATAAATAGTGAGACGAAACCCTTTACCATGTTGTAATCAACTGAGTCGTATGACCAAAAGTTAATAACCACAAAATTAATCATAGAATAACATGAATATAATTATAATCATTATAATATATATCAAATTTAAGTACACAATACACCACATGTATTTAATAAGTGGCAAACAATGGAAATCTCTCAGAATTAAAAGTGAGATAAGAAAATCCCTTACCTTGTGTCCGACATGACTCGAGCGTTTTTTAATCTCCTGAATAATAATCTAAAGTTAATTTATACTTGATTAAATAACCTTATTAAAGTTAATTATTCCTTTTATATAACTTATTACCATGTTATAAACATTATGTAATCATTTATGTTAATAACGTCCATTTTGTCGATATTTGGTACTTGAGTCAAAAATGGACTCCTTATAATCACATTTTGTTCATGTGGTCAATGGTTTATTATATCCAGAATTATATTCATGATTTTTATATCATATATATCATATATATTCAGTATGTACATGTATTTAAAATAGTACATAACATTTAGAGGTAAGAAATGACATGAACCATTCATGGAGACGGTAAGCCATACATACGCATGAACACAACATTCATTTCTATTTCTTATTTTAATGGAATTAAAACATAATGATTCATATATATATTATAATTAAAATATAATATATAATATAATTAACTCCATCCTTTATACATCCCACTTAAGGAATTCACGAGGAACATCACTTTGAGGGGGCGGTAGTCTACACTTCCTCAAAAGAGATTATCGTATTTTACCCTCTATGGAAAGAAAAAATTGTGCAATGAATGGGAAGTAAAGAATCATAAGGAAATAATAAACATGATATATATATCATATATAAATACAGTGCCATCATAATGCACAACATGAGAGGCGGTAAGAGTGAATTGAACAATCATCATCTCGTGAGGTGTTAGTTTTCCATCCACATAATCATTATGTTCTTCACCCATTAGATGGAGGTGTGTGTAAGTGTAGTTCAAATATTTATCATAACAACATCCTAGTATATTTAGGATACTGGTTTTGTGTAAAAATAATGGAATAAAAATATTTTAGAGGATGGAGAATTAAAATAAATGACAACAATTTAAGAGTAACTGTTACGATTAATTTGGGTAACTCCCTTTGGTTTGAACCAGCGGACTTCTTGAAGTACCTTCTTCCTAAGTTATGACTTCTAGGTGGAGGAGAGGGTTGTAGGGAATATAATTGGGAAAAGTTTGGAGGATCCAAATTGCTTGAGTGGTGTGAGGAATTCGATAGTAATGGTATCCCTTTATAAGGGAGAGGAGCGGATATTTATGAATGTGTTAAAATATTATTTTATTTTATAATGATATTCATTTTCTAAAGGACCACAAATAATTTTTGTCGAAGATATGATGTAACACTCGAACCCCACTAGGCTGGAGCCAGTGCATTACTTTTGATATTGGAATGGTTAGAAGGAATAAAAATCATGAAGGAATGATCAGTTTAGTAGTCTTGAAGAAACTAGATACGTTGATTTTATATAAATTACATTGTATAAGGTTAAAAAATACAATCCATAGTGAAAAACAAAAACTGCATCCACTAGCACAAAATAGATGACCTCCTCTTCATAACCTATTGAAGGTAAACAATGAAAGAGGTGACCTTAAATGCTCAGTAAGGGTTACAAATACCAGAATAATGTGTACAATAATAAGTGAATCATAATCAATCTGACATAATAAAAATGTTATAGTGAATAAATGAACAACTAATGTCATTAATAAACTGAGAATGAAACTACATCTATATATTTTATTATAGTGAAAACTTTATGGATAATAATAATAACTAACAATGAATAAAGATAATTCTTATTAATTTGACGTCATGTTTCTGGAACGTGAACCATAATACCATAAAAACGGTTTAGCACTATGGGTAGAAACCCGTATGATATTTAGAAACTAACTCGAAGGGTATGTTGCCAGATTGTTTTTTCTCATGAGACATAATAATGCAACGAGGGGATGTAGTGGGCCCCACCCACCTCTATATCCAAATAATTCTTTATAAAATGATTCAATACAAGAAAAATATGCATTTTTAATATCAGTATAGTGTATAGAATAGGGATTCATCAATAACATCCCAAATATACACCGTATGTGAAATGGTGTACAGTTTAGACAATAAAAATATCCCTGACATAAGATTATGGATATTTAAGACAAATATAATTTCAAAGGTAATGTGATCTCAAATGTGAAGTTGGTACACCACATAACGATTATTAGGTTCACAACCCAAAGTTGACACATCAAAGGGTATATTTTTTAAAAAAAAGTGAGAGAGAGGATCCCTTACATTATACTTGAAGGTGTTCTTATCTTGTTTTTAAAGACCTGAATAAAAAAATTAGGATTATTAATTAATAAATACATAAGCAATATTATATTTAATTTATATGGTATAACCTTATTATTTTCTTTAATGGATTCTTTGATGGGTTTAATAGATTAAATCTTATTGTTTTGGAAGCATTTTCTTACTTGGTTTCATGATTTGTTTACTTGTATTCATGAATGGAAGTTGGTTTGAAATATAGTTAAACATCCAGAATTGTTATTATACATTACTTCTGAAATTAATGAGATATAAATTATCTTATTATGATTCTGGTTATATTCCATGAGGGTGACTCATTCTATAAGTTAAAAATAAACGCTTGAATTTGGCTTGGCAGTTTTTGTGCACAATAAACTTGTTTCGTATTATTATTCCATATTATGAACATATAAAGATTAAAAAATGATAATCATGATAAAAAACATATATCATGACCTTTTTAAACTATATATTTGGTTTCATTAACAGACATGAAATAATTAATGGAAATTTAAATTACATCGTCCACGATGTCGGTAATTCGACACATCACGGACAATGTTTTTATTCATTAAATAGTGGGAGAGGTGAATAATAATGATGAAAAATATTCAATAAACATTAGAACATCCAAAAAATAAAATATTATTTTGCATAAATTCCTCTTGGTTAAGATGAGGTGAAGAAATATGAAGAAAATAAATGTATCTTAAAATGAATGAAAACATGATAAATTTCTCATGAAAATTCGTCCGCCAAACGATGTCTCGTAAAATTTCAGAAAAATAGTTTGATGAGAGGAATGGAATATCTCATTAATCATACATAATATGTATAGTAAGGGGGAATATATAATTAAATATCCCATCACAAGACAAAGGGCAAGGAATAGAATAACATAAAATGAATGAAAAGAATGAAAATAAAGGAGGTTATTTACCTCTTGATCTCTTCTCCATGAGATCCATCTTAAGGGCTTTGGTTTTGGTCTTTTGGTGAGACCAAAGATTTCTGGACGTGTGGGAAGATGTTGGGAAGGTATTTGGAGAGAATTTGGAGAAGGAACAAGGCTTGATATGAGTGAATGGAAGTGGTGGTGAGATGGGGTTTTTATAGTGGAGGAGAGAGGGGATTTCTTAATATAAAACTCCTTAATTTATTATTTCTCCTAAAGACAAGGAATAGTGAGTATTACATGACCAAGTAAAATAAATGGGCAATGTGAATTCAAACCAAGTGGGCTAACATCAGCAGAGCATCATCGATGACTCAATTAATCCATAATTTAGCATTTATTGTAAATTATCAGATTGTACTTTGCATCAAAAATTCAAGTATTTTAGAAAAATACCAAAAATTCACCCTAACCATTTTTAGACATGTAGAATCCAAAAATGAAGACCATTTTTCAAAAATAATTTTGTCAATATGATTATTTTAATATTTATTTAAAATAATATTTTATTATCAAAAGCAGTCTTAAGACATTCGTTAACTCATTCTAAAATATAGGTATAACGTGCTTCCAACATGAATATTATTTTTATACCAAAATAGGGTAGGTTACTACTCATTAGGGTATATCACTATTCATAAGGGTATGTTATTATTCATTAGGGTCAGTAACTATTCACCTATTTTTTTTTGTTTTATTAGACTCCAAAAAACATCTTGAACACAACTGTGTATGCACGATTTATAAAATTCTAATCACAGAGCTGGTAAATTTATTTTTAGTGGATAAATTATGGCTATCTCCTATGAGTAACCATGTTTTTTTCTATAGGGCTCAGTGATTCATGAAATATATTCTACCTAATGAATAAAGTGTATTTAATTGAAACATACAATAAAATGTTTGCGGTGCTACATTATTCCCTCCTTCGGAAATTCTTTCCTCAAAATTTTTATGTATAAATCCCACCAAAATGATGTGGGTGATTATTTTTCATTACATCATCAGTTTTCCATGTTGCTTCCTCCATATTCTAGTTTCTCCAAAGAACCTTTACTAGGTGAGTTTTCTAATTTCTCAATACCTATTCCCCTGTGTCAAGAATCCCAATAGGCTTTTCACAATATGATAAATCAGGTTCCAGTTTAATTTCTTCATATGTGAGAACATGTGTTGGGTATACCATGTATTTCTTCCACAATGACACAGGGAACACATCATGAACCATGAAGAGATTTGGCGGCATCGCTAGATGCTATGCTACAGCACTGATTCTTTTCAGAATTTCAAATGGCTCAATGTACCGAGGGCTTAGTTTCCCTTTCTTACTGAACCTTAGGACACCATTCCATAGAGATTATTTTAGAAAGACATGATCTCCCACCTGGAATTCCAAATACTTTCTCTGATTGTAAGAAAAACTCTTATGCCAACTTTGGGCTGCCTGAATATGTGCTTCAATTTTTTTCACCTTTGTCATGGTCTCTTCAATACATTCTGGGCCTATAAGTTTCCTCTCCCCAACATCATCCCAACAAGTTGGAGTTCCACACCTCTTTCCATATAATTCTTCATAAAGAGCCATTTGAATAATAGAATGGAAACTGTTGTTATAGGAAAATTCCACCAAAGGTAAGTACTGATCCCACTTACCTTGGAAGTCAAGAGAGCATGACCTCATAATATATTCTAAAGTTTGAATAGTCCTTTCATAATGTCCATCTGTTTGGGGGTGATAATATGTACTCATACAAAGCTCAGTATTCAAAGCTTTCTGGAGACTTTTCCAGAACATTGATGTAAACTGAGGATCTTGATCGGATACAATTGATAGAAGTGCACCATGAAGTATTACAACATCATTAATATACAGTCTTTCCAGTCCCTCGAGTGGAAAATCCTCTCGTATAGGAAGAAAATGTGCTAATTTTTTAAAACGATCAACAATTACCCATATTGAATCGATCCTTCTAGGTGTCATTGGTAGTCCGGTGATAAAATCCAACGTAATGTTATCCCACTTCCACATAGGAATAGGTAAGGGTTGCATAACTCCTTTGGTATGTTTTCTCTCTGCCTTCACTTGTTGACAAATTAGACACCTTGACATGGAGTCAGCAATTTCCCGCTTCATATTATCCACCAAGAAATATTCCTTCAAATCTCTATTCATCTTGGTGCTACCCGGGTGTATATAAAATTTTGAGCTATAGGATGTGTCTAATAGTTATCTTTTTATCTCAGGTACTGATGGAACACATCACCTCTTCCCAAACTTTAGAACTCCTTCATCACACACAAAGTCATCCAGCCCTCTATCCTTAACTGCATTAATTTTCTTTTTCAGATTCTCATCATCATATTGAGAAATTTTTATTTTTTCTTTTCAAAGAGGCGACATGGATTGGTTACCCAATCCATGCCAAAAGAAATTTATTAAATAAAAAGGATACAAGAAAATCTCGAGGTGTAAAATGCATACACCATCTTGAAAATATAAAAGACCAACAAAGATACAACTTTAAAAAAACCGGGTAAAAACATCAAAAGATTCTAGAAGAAACCAGAAGAAAATCTGCATGATCAGCCCCACCATTTCATCCTCATTCTGGAACTTCAGAATCCAGAGCAGGATCCACACTTTTCAAAGCATATCTGAATCAGACAGGGTATCGTCTCCACAAGTCCGCAACAAAACAGGTACAAGGAAGGACCAGTAGCAAATAACCAATAGAGAACTTGAGTATCCTGGCGAAATCAAGATAACTTCAAACAAAAGTAGATAGAGGAAATCAAGAAGATAAAACCGTGGGTCTCCAGCAAGAAGAAATCTGCATGTGCAAGTTATCAAAGAAATCCAAAGGGCGGGCTTCCTAAAGCTCCAGAAGAAGATCTGCACTTACCGAGCAATCCAACTAACTCAAGGGACTCCCAACAAGACATCAACTTTCTTTTCCTTTTTTTTCACTGAATAGCAATTCAGAATCCATGCACAATTGGCAGAACAGGCTCAAAGTCAGGTTTAGAGGCAGATCCAAATCGGAAATTTTAAAAGCACATAAGCAATGAAAAAACTCAAGCAACTATTTCTGATCTGAAGCAAACTGCAAAAGAATAAGTCAACAGGAATTCTGGAGGATTAATTGCCTTCTTCTCCTCGAAATACCTAGTTCAACTTTATGAAAGGTTTCAGCAGAAATTTCACCACTTTTCATTTTCTCATAGGCCAATCCTTTTTGCTCTTCCCAATGAGCATCAAATTTTTTTAATTGTTCCTCAAGGGAGAGTTGTGATGTAATCTCATTAGTCTCATCAGCTGGGGTGTCATGAACTGTCTCATTATTGACAGACTTATTGGTATTGATAGAGCGAGTGATGATGGTTCTTTCCATCTGTGAGTAATCTCTCCTTTTCCTAGTTTTCCTAGGGTTAGGAGTGATGAATCCATCTTCATCTACCATGAGTTTTTTGCCCTTTCTGGCCATTGAGTTCAAGAAATTCTCCTCTAACTGCCTAGTCTGGTCTTCTACTTCTTCAGGAACATCACTGGATTCGGAGGATTCTTCCTGTTCAGCCTCTTGGGCTTCCTGGGTTTGGGTGTTCAAATCCTGTTCCTTAGCCACAATAGTAGGTTTAAAATCAGTATCTGTGTTAGTGGGTTCCAGAAAATCAGGAGGTCTGTCCATATGAGTAGCATCCTTTTCTGTGGAAACCTTAACAACATTAGTAAAATCTGACTCTTGAGAAATTTTTATATTTTCTAGTAATGATGGTTTAGCAATCATTTGAAAGAGGAGTGATGTTCCGCTTCCTTAAAATTCCGATATCCATCTTCAGTAGATCTATAAACATATGATTTATTTCAATCCTCATTTGAGTCAGAAGGCCATGATCTTTCCTGCTTAATGCATCTGCTACCTTATTCTCCATTCCTGGGTGGTATTGTATTGAAAAATCCGAATCTTTGAGTAACTCGAGCCATCTTTTTTTCCACATATTGAGTTCTTTTTTGTGTGAAAATATATTTCAAACACTTATGGTCCATATAAAACTCACATCCCTCTCCGTAGAGATAATGCATCCATATTTTCAGAGAAAAGATTATGGATACTAACTCAAGATCATGATTTGGATAATTTTTCACATGAGTCTTCATCTGTCTTGATGCATAAGCAATAACTTTATCATTTTGTATAAGGATGAAACCTAGCCCATTCTTTGATGCATCGCTATATATCACAAACCCATCACTTCCAGATGAAAGAGTCAAAACCATATCATTGACCAATCTTCTTTTCAATTCTTTGAAGCATTCGTAACACTCTTTTTTCCACACAAACATAACCCCTTTTCATGAGATCTTGGTTAGTGCGTTAGCCAGTCAGGCGAAATTCTGAATGAAATGCTTGTAGTAATCTGCTAAGCAAATAAAACTGTGTACCTCATTTATGTTTGTTGGCATGGGAAATTCTTGGATTGCCTTTGTCTTTTCAGGATCAACTAGGATTCCATCATTAGAAACAATATGGTCTAGAAAAGAAACTAACTGAATCCAGAATTTCTAATTTCTAAACTTCCAATATAAATGATTTCTTCTCAGAGTTTTCAGAATAGTTTGCAAATAATCCTCATGGTCTTAATATATTTTTGAGTATACCAAGATATCATCGATGAATACCACAAAAATTTATCAAGATATTCCTTGAAGACTCTATACATTAAATCCATGAAAACAGAGGGTGAATTTGTCATTCCAAAAGGCATCACTGTAAACTTGTAATGCATGTACCTTGTTTGAAATGCTGTCTTTGGAATATTTTTCTTCCTCACACGTAGTTGATGTTATCTGGAGCGAATTTCAATATTCGAAATGTATTGAGCTCCATGAATTTGGTCAAATAAATCATCAATTCAGGGCAAAGGATACTTATTCTTTATTGTAAGAGCATTGATTTCTCGGTAATCATTACAATGCCTCAGGGATCCATCTTTATTCTTTACAAACATGACTGGGGCTCCCCATGGAGAAATACTAGGTTGAATAAATATTTTGTCACTCAAATCTTCTCCTTGTTTCTTCAGCTCCACTAACTCCGCAGTGTTCATTCTATATGGGGTCTTTGATATAGGTCTTCCATCACAAATTAAATCAATAGGGAACTCAACATAACGCTCTGGTGGATGTCCTGGTAAATCCTCTTTAAACACATCAATTTACTCTTGCACTATGTGAAAACCATCAATTTGGAGATTTATTTCTTCACCCATATATGTGGTTTTATCTTCCTCTCCAAGTATTGCATTCAATAGAGCTACTGGGGGTGGTTCTCGATAACAATCAGGTGGAGATTTTTCTGCCCTAAAGACAAGGGATTCCCCACCATTTTAAAAAATTATAACTTACTTCTCCTTACAATAAATCTTCGCATAATAATATGATAGCGAATCCATGCTGAGAATTATATCAAATTCAGTCATTGGTATGATAAAAAGGTTAGAAACTAAAGCACGTTTTGGTGAGTAGAGGGGGACTAGTCAACATGCATTTGTTGCAATGATACATCCCCCGAGAGTTTTGACTGAAAACTCCTTTATTAATTCTAATTTAACATATCTAATTTTCTAGGAAAACATAGAAGATATAAATGAATTTGATTATCTAGAATCAAATAATGGGATACACTGTATTAGTTTATGAATCTCAAATAGAGAATCACTTAACATATATTGAAATTCTATTCATATCTAGTCATATAAATAATGTTCCTCTAAAGAGAAATTTACATTAAATCATTCATAATGGATTTTAAAGAAAAAATGAATTATCCTAAGAATATCCCCCTGGAGTGTCGTAACCAAGAGTGCATCAAGGCCTGTTGTCATGCACCAGTTCCCGTTGGAGTCTAGCTCAAAGAGGTGTTTTTGTGTTTTTCCCCTAGATACATCTGTGCCAGAGCCGCCTCTACATGCTCGTATCCAGATAGGGACATATTGCATAAAATATCCACATAATATTTTCCTTACCAAAATACCAGGATATTATCGTACATTTAACCTCAAATACAACCTTAGGGCTTTGTTCACACTATAAATTTCCTAATCTTGTTTCCATGTTTCCTACTAAACATTCTCTGATACCAACTGTAACACCCTGACCCCACTAGGCTAGAGCCGGTGCATTACTTGTTATTTTGGAATGGTTAGAAGGAATGAAAATCCCAAATGAAAGATCAGTTCAGTAGTCTTGAAGAAACTATATACACTGATTTAACATGAATTACATTGGATAAGGTTACAAGATACAATCCCTAATGAAAAACAAAAACTGCATCCACTAGCACTCAATAAATGACCTCCTCTTCATAACCTGTTGAAGGTAAACAATGAAAGGGGTGAGATCAAAGGCTACGTAAGGGTTACAAATAGCATAAGAATGAGTACAATAATATGTGAATCATAATAAATCAAACATAATCAAAAAATCATAGTGAATAAATGAACAACTAATGCCATTAATAAACTGAGAATGAAACTGCATCCATAGATTTTGTCATAGTGGAAACCTCATGGATAATAATAATAACTGGAAATGAATAAAGAGGATGCTTATTAATTGGAATTCATTTATCTGTCATATTAACCATAATACCGTAAAAACGGTTTAGCTCTATTTGGTAGAAACCCGTCCGATTTTTGGAAACAAACTCAAAGGTTCTGTCGCAAAGCTGTTTTGTCTCATGAGACCTATCGATGCATTACGGAGCTTTAGTGGGCCCCACCCACCTCAACTCCCAAAACATTATTTATACAATGATTCCGTACAATATCAATATTCCATTCCAATTTTCATATAGAGTATATAATACAGATTCATCAATAACATCCCAAATATACACCATATGTGAAATGGTATACGGTTTAGACAATAAACATATCCATGAAATGAGATTATGGATAAATAATAGAAATATAATTTCAAATGGAATGTGGTCTCAAATGGGTAGTAGGTACACCACATAAGGATTATTATGTGAACAATACAAATTTGTCAAAACAAAGGGGATATTTTTGAACAAAATTTTTAGAGAGGATCCCTTACCTTATGCTTGAAGGTGTTCTTGTATTGTTTTTAAAGACATGAATAAACAAATTAAGATTATTAATTTATAAATACCGAACATGTTTTATATTTAATTGATATGGGATAACCTTATTAAGTTCAATAATGGCCACATTGATGTGTTTAAAATAGTAAATCTTATTATTTTGGAAGCATTTTCTTACTTGGTTTCATGATTTTTTTACTTGTATTCATGAATGGAAGTTGGTTTTAAATATGGTTAAACATACCGAATTGTTAATATACATTAATAGTGACATTAAAGAGATATACATGATTTAATAATGATTCTTGTTATATACCATGAGTGTGACTCATTCGATGAGTTGAAAATAAACACTTGAATTTGGCTTGGTAGTTGCTGTCCTCAATAAACTTGTTTTGTATTATTATTCCATATTATGAACAAATAAAGATTAAAAAATTTAATAAAGATAAAACAAATTTATTATGACCTGGTTCAACCATATATTTTGTTTCATGACCATACTTGAAAGAATTAATGGAAATTGAAATTATATCGTCCACGATGTCGGTAATTTGACACATCACGGACAATGTTTTTATTCATTAAATAAGTGGGATAGGAGAAGAATAATGATGAATAATTTTCCATAAACATTGGAAAATACAGAAAATACAAGATTCTGGAGCATACATTCCTATTGGTTAAAATTAGGCGAGGAAATAAGAAGAAAAAAAGGAATCTTAAAATGAATGAAAAATTGATAAATTTCTCACGAAAGTTTGGCAGCCTAACAACGTCTCTTAAAATTTCATAAATATAGTTTGATGAGAGAAATGGAATATATCATCATTTATACATAATATGGGCTGTAAGGGGGGATATATAATGAAATATCACAACACAATCCAAAGGGAATGAAAGAGAATAACATAAAATGAAAGAAAAGAATGAAAATAAAAGAGGCTGTTTACCTCTTAATCTCTTCTCCTTGAAATCATTCTTGAGGGATTTGGTTTTGGTATTTTGGTGAGAAAAAAGCTTGTTGGACGTGGGGGAGGATGTTGGGAGGGTATTTGGACATAATTTGGGGAAGGCACAAGGCTTTATAGGAGTGAATGGAAGGGGGTGAGATGGGGTTTTATAGTGGACGAGAGAGGGGATTTCTTAATATAAAACTCATTAATTTATTACATCTCCTCAAGACAATGAATAGTGAGTATTCCACGACCAAGATTAGTAAATTGGTCATGTTAATTTGAACCAAGTAGTTTTACATCAGTAGTTCATCATCGATGACACAATTAATACATTATTTAGCATTTATTGCAAATTAAGGGATTCTACAATTCATCAAATATTCATGTATTTCAGAAAAATCCAAAAAATTCTACCTAACCATTTTTCGACATGTAGAATCGAAAAATGAAGTCTATTTTTCAAAAATAATTTTCTAAATATGATTATATTAATATTTAATTAAAATAACAGTTTATTATCATAACAAGATTTAAAACATTCATTAACTCATTATAAAATATAGGTATATCGATCTTCCAACATGAATATTATTTTTATCCAACAATAGGGTAGGTTACTATTCATTAGGGTATATCACTATTCATAAGGGTAAGTTACTATTCATTAGGGTAGGTTACTATTCACCAAAAATTATTTTCGTTTTATTAGAGTCCAAATAACATCTCGAACACAACCGTGTATGCCAGATTTTTAAAATTCAAATCACAATGATGGTAAATTTAAATTTAGTGGATAATTTATGGCTATCTTCTACGAGTAACCATGTTTTGTTCCATAGGGCTCAGTGATTCATGAAATATATGATACCTAATGAATAGTGTGTATTTAAGAAAAACATACCATAAAATGTTTGGGGTGCTACCTAAGATGACTCATATTCTAAATAAAATCATCCAATCAGAATTTGACATGTTTTGGAAAATATTTTAATCATTATAATATTATTTATTTAAATAATTTATTAAATAATAAATACTACATCATTATTTTGTCATAAATAATTTAATCTATTTGATGTCTAAAAATTATAAAAAAAATCCATTATGTATGAACTTTTTTAGATTTCTAATGATTGTTTATGGCCAAATATATAGTTTATTTAACCCCTTCTAAAAATTAATTTACTAAAAGATATTTGCTTTTGTAATTTTTTCCTTTACAATATGTTAATTAATTTAAATAGTCATTATCATTGACAAGTGGCTCAATGCGGTCCCAAAATACACCAAAAAATGACCATGGTCATAAATGACTCAACCAATAAGGATTGGAAAAGTTTTATGATAATTTTGAATTATTATAATATTCTTTTAACCTTGATTTACCGTATTTACCTTTAACCGCGGTAAATAAAAGTCAAAAGTTAATATTCATCAAAAATTATTTTCATCTTAATGAACCACATTTGACTTTATTATTACAACAATTTATGTCGGATTTTTGAAATTCAATTCACTAAAGTGGTAAAAATTCATTTAAATGAAAAAATCATCTTTTTAACTACCACTAAGTGGTTTCACTATTTATCAAAAATTAATGTTTCTCAGAAAAATACCTAAAATTCAGCCGAAGCTATATTTGATATTCTGAATTTAATAATTATGTCTATTTTACCAAATTCAAAATATAGAAGTGCAATTAATTAATTTTAAAATTAATTTCTGTTATCAAGACAAATACCGTGTTCTTAACAAACAATAACTATCAAAAGATTGATACTTGTTTATGTCAAATTTCAAAGTGAAATTAATTATAATGACCAAAATTGGATTAAATGGTAAAAATATATTATAATTTCACTTTAAAACCAATTAACAAGATAATCTAACCATATAAATAAATTATATTAAAAGGCACTTTTGAATTAAAATACAATAGTTTTCACTATTCATTAAAAAATTAACTTATTCAGAAAAATTCCAAAAAAATTACACAAAGTATATTGTGAAGACACCGTTCTAAAAAAGGATTTTATTTGGTCATATAGAATGTATTAAAGTGACCAAAAATATATTTAAAAAGGGTTTTCCATTAAAGGGCGATAAATCGGCCTTTTAATGTAAATTATGCATAAAATTAGATTCATTCACATTTTAAGCCTCCACCTTTTTATTGGATAGTGTAAATACAATTAATAATCATGTATAATCATATTTTAGTTAGTATTGATCATTCTCGCAAAAAAATGGCTAAGAGTTAACTACCATTTAAAATAATAATATTATATTATTATTGTGCTACGTAAGATTTCAAAGAAACTCGTTGTTGCGTATCAGGTATGCTATCGAACATAGAAACCCTTTTAAAGTAATATTAATATATAATTCAAAAATATTAATAAATGTTAAATATGAATGATCCTTCATTTACCTGGGATGTTACATCCTTCCCCCCTTTTGGGAATTACATCCTCGCAATTTTAAAATTGTACTCAAAAACATCATTGGAAGCCCCACATCGAAATAAGAGTCAATAAAACTATAACTTTAAAAGAAAGGACGAGAATTACAATGGTTACCCAAGACAACAGATACTACGATTCCATGAAAACATGGATATAGAGGAGAAAACAAACTATCATGTTCTAATGGAGAGTGATAGAAAACATTTTTAGGTGAAATTTAACCCCCTGAAAATCACAAACTTGTGATGGGTTAAACAGTATTTGATTCCCCAGTAGGAAAATTTAATGGAAAAGGTTTTTGTTTAAATTTACTTTTCATTGAGGAATTTGTTTATGAGATTAACCAAAAACATAAGGAAATATACTTACTTGTTATGTAGACATTCATATTTTAATAGATTTCTAACACAGACTCATATTTTTTCCAAATGATGAGTATTCAGGATGGATTTTTTTCACAATAAGAGTGTTATAATCTACATCAAGAAAAGGAAATAATCCAAAAAAGATGAACTATATATTTCCCATATCATTAGATATTAACTAAAAACAAAACGTTTAGTATAATATCAGATAACCCCCCCAAAAGGATAAACATTTACATAAAGAAAAACTACTCTTAATCTCCAAAATTGGTCTAACAAAACCCAAAGTACAACAAAGACTATTCAATAAACAATTTTCCCCAAAATTCATCAAAAGTAATCCAAAATGTTATTTTAACACAAATGTCATGAGTATTTAATTACATATACTTCCTATATACATCTTAACATTTATCTCCAAGAACTACCAGTTAATCATAATGTCTCATATTGAAAAGTAATTAACTTAATCAAATATTA
Organism: Viscum album; assembly: GCA_963277665.1. Taxonomy (NCBI): domain Eukaryota; kingdom Viridiplantae; phylum Streptophyta; class Magnoliopsida; order Santalales; family Viscaceae; genus Viscum; species Viscum album. Next base: position 696,478,434 of record OY728161.1, read on the forward strand.
TCCATGATATGTTAATAATTTTCATAAATAAATCAAATCATCATGTGTCCATAATAAAAACATAGATTCCTCAAAACTGAAATTTAAACCATTATTCCACAATTAAAATCCCATTTTATTCTATCTTCCTTAGGAATATAGTGTTTCCTCAAAAGATATAACATCTTCCACAACAACCATTTATCACATAATCACTAAACCATTTTTCAATACTAAGTATATACATTTTATAAAAAATAAGTTCCAGAATCAACTAATTCATGGTCCATAAAATCATTTTACTAAATTAATATGTCTTACTAACCAAGGAATTCATGTAATATAGTGGTAGGCGATGAACCCTTATCTCACTTTGGTTGTGGGTTCGATTCCTACAGCCTTGTCGGATGCGACGGGTTGTCACCCATCCTACGGGTTTCCCTTTTTATAAAACTCAAAAATAACACTAACATGTTTTAACATCAATGGTTTCCTTATACATCTCATTTTCATCCAAATTCATTATTATCTCAACATCTTAATTCATGAAGTCTTATTTCACCACCATATGTTAAAATAAATCAATCCCTAAAATGATGAACATCATACCTTGATCATGGTGTCCATTTGGTTTCATCGTCATCTTGATCACGTTAGTAGAAGGTAAATGCATTGAAAAAATGATTTATAGATCCTTCAAAATTAGTTGATTCCTCGTTCCAAATACACCTTGTACAACATGGGTCAAATGGGTGTTCACAGAAAAACAGGTTTGGAAAATAATCAGTTATGACATATAATTTAAAAACATCTAATGAAACATGATTTCTATAAAACAGTCTAATCAAATTTTAGATAAAACATTAAATTAACGGTCCTTTTAATATAGTATAAGTATATTCTGAGAGACTATATTTTAAAATCAAATATAAATAGATTGTGTAAGGGTCTCCTTTTTCAACACCTTTTTTAAAATCATAATATTCTTCAAAATCTTGTGATAAGGTAAAATATTTGAAAATGTCTTGATTTTATTTAACTTTCTTGAAAATATGAAAATATTGTCATAATAGGGTTTTTACAAAATAGAACCCATGATCCATGATGGTAATGAGGTATAGTGGAGGAGTCTGATATCTCAAACAGCTGCTTGCAAGTGATTTGTATGCTATAAAATGTATCTCAATCATCTGATCATGATATTGCAATAATTATTCCAAGCATGTGATCAGGAAGAGATAGGAATGTCGTTTGAGATCCCCTTCCTTCCATTTTTAACTGACATTCCTTGATCTGAAAAAGTTATAAAAAAAGGATTTAACTGAAATAATAGATAGGGACTAACCATATGCCTAACGAAAATTCATAATCCTTAAATTTGTCTAAACTGACATCTGATACCAACTATACGGACTCGTCTTTAAACATTACTTAATATTGAATTAAATGAATAATTCACATTGATGATATTTTCAGGTTTAGAGTTTTAGTGAATTAGTCCATAACTATTACATTATATCATTAATATTACAAGTAGACACTACTAATCAGTGTCCATTGATTTCATAAAATAAAAACTCATAAAAAACATTTCTAGTTCCATGTTTTAGATAGAGTGACTTTTCGTTGATCCCATCCATGACCTTAATCATCTTAAAGTACTGTGGAAAACATTTCAAAATCTTGGGATTACCATAAAAATCTCAATAAGGGTAATAAAATAAGGAAGGAAAACATTAGCCCATCAATAAATACAAATCAATGAAACCATACATTTCAATCATAACATACCTTATGAAATCATAAGATTTATGAATAACACACACAAATAACAAATCATAAAGGTTAATTATGGAACCCATATCAAAAGTAAATTGTATCGATCACAACTACATATGGAGTTACACATGGAATACCCATCACTGTATATTCCCTAAATCTCTTAGGATAAACATCACGTTCACCTACGTCACGTTACCCAATGAATTGGAGATCTATCTCGGGCTCATCCGCCCTAGAATTATCACAGAACCACCCATATACTTAATAAATGACAAATAACCATAACATAATCATAACATATAACACATGTATAATGGAAATAATAATTTCCACATTCCAATATATCAAATCAAGATATTTAAATAAGCAATGTTTTATCGAATATTTTTCAAAACAATTTAAAAAGTGATTTTTGAATCAAAGTGTCCCATACCACATTGATGATTTTAAATGAATTATCATTTGAAAACATTAATCTCTATATAAATAAATCCTAAATCCCATTTTGAAAACATGGACATTAATGAAATTTTTTAGAATAATAAATCTTTAAAACATTTAAAACTATATTTTAGTTAAAGTGTTTTTTGACAAAAAGAGAGACACATGAATAAAAATAATTGAGGAATAACGTTATATAAGAAAATTATAATATCATGAGAATAAAGGGGTTAATGATATAATATGTCAAAGTACAGTATATACACCATATAAGAGTGAATTAGTGCATAACAACAATGAAGTCTCAATGGAAATGTAAATTGAGATGAAATCCATTATAAAGATGGTATCCTTAAATTAAGGATAAATAAATCACATAATTATGTGATAAATATTTAAATACACCCAATAAAAGTGGATATTAAGTGTTAAGAAATCATAGGTCATTCAAACATATTAATTGGATGACATATTCAAAAAGTACAAGTTGAACCCAAAGAATTGAAATTGGGTTAAGAGTTTCCCTTGTAAAAATTTGACAGTCTAATGACATCACATTAAAATTATGAAAATGAGTTGATGAGATAAAAAATGGAGTATCAGAACATCGATATAAATTTTTCATCATAAAGGATAGAGAATAACCTATCCCAACATAGTAATATGTAAATTAAAAGACATAACAAAAAAAAGTCTTTTTTAAAGAGGAGGGTGAATAGTTCCCTTACCAATTTGGTAACTGACAAAACATACGCCACATGAAAGAAGTATCATAAAATGAAGATGTAAATACTCATAAATGAAATTATATTAAATAAATTGTACAATAATGGTTAGTACATATACCAAAAAAAGGAAATAGTGGCAAATATAGCATGAATCTCACTGGAATAAAAAGTGAGACAGAACCCTTTACCACGTTATATTGAACTGAGTCATATGACCAAAAGTTAATAACCAAAAAATTAATCACATAATTACATGGATATAATTATAATCATGATAATATATATCAAACAAAATTAAAAAATAAACCACATTCAATTAATAAGTAGTGAACAATGGAAATCTAACGGAATTAAAAGTGAGATAAGAAAATCCCTTACCTTGTGTCCGACTTGACTCGATCGTTCTGTAATCTCCTGAATAATAAACTAAAGTTAATTTATACTTGCTTAAAAACCTTTTCCATGTTTATTATTCCTTTTATATCACTTATTACCATGTTATTGTCATTATGTAATCATTTATGTTAATTAAATCCATTTTGTCGATATTTGGTACTTGGGTCAAAAATAGACTTCTTATAATCACATGTTGTTCATGTGGTCAACGGTTAATTATATCCATAATTATATTAATAATTTTGATATCATATATATCATATATATCCATTATATTAATTTATTTATAATAGTACATAACATTTGGCGGTAAAAAATGAAATGCACAGTTCATGGAGACGGTAAGTCATACGTATGCATGAACACTACATTCATTTCTATTTCTTATTTTAATGTAATTAAAACATAATGATACATATATATATTATAATTACAATATAATATATAATAAAATTAACTATATCCTTTATACATCCCACAAAAGGCATTAACAAGTAACATCACTTTGAGGGGGTGGTAGTCCGCACTTTCTCAAATGAGATTATCGTATTTACCCACTATGGAAACCAAAAGGTGTGCTATAAATGGGAAGTAAATAATCTAAGTAAATCATAAAAATAATATATATATCATATATAAATACAATTCCATCATAATGGCCACCATTATAGCGGTAAGAGGTAATTGAACAACTATCATCTCGTGAGGCGTTAGTTTGCGATCAATAGAAACATTATGTTCTTCACCAATTAGATGGAGGTGTGTGTAAATATAGATCAAATACTTCTCATAACAAAATCCTTGTATTTTTAGGATACTGGTGTTGTTACAAAAGAATGTAATAAAAACATTTTAGGGGTTGGATAAGTAAAATAAAAGAAAACAATTTAGGAAAAACCGTTACCTTTAATTTGGGTAACTCCCTTTGGTTTGAACCAAAGGACTTCTTGAAATGACTTCGTCCTAAAGCAAGGATTAAAGTTGAAGGAGAGGTTTGTAGGGAGCATAAATTTTTAGAGTTTGGATGCCCCAAATTTCTTGGGAGGTGTGAGTAATTGGATAGAAATGGTCTTCTTTTATAAGGGAGACGTGGGGCTCTTTAGGTAAGTGTGAAAATATTATTTTTTTATATAATGATATTCATTTTTTGAAGGTCCAAAAATCATTGTAGTAGAAGATAAGATGACTCATCTTCTAAATAAAATAATCTAATCGTAATTGGACTTGTTTTGGATAATATTTCAATCATTATAATCTTATTTATTTAAATCATTTATTAATGCGGTGAATACTACATCATTATTGTGTCATAAATAATTTAATTTATTTGATGTCTAAAAATTATAAACAAATACCATTATGTAGGAAATATTTTTATATTTATAATGAATATTTATAGTCAAAAATATAATTTATATAACCACTTATAAAAATTAATTTACTAAAATATATTTTCTTTTGTCAAATTTTCCTTTACATTAAGTTAATTAATCTAAATTGTCATTATCACTCCCATGTGGCTCAATGGGGTCCCAAAATCGATCTAAAGATGACCATGGTCATAAATGACTCAACCAATAAGGTCTGGACAAGTGTTATGTTAATTTTGAATTACTATAATATTCCTTTAACCTTGAATTACCATATTTACCTTTAACCGCGGTAAATAAAAGTCAAAAGATATTATTCACCAAAAAATATTTTCATCTTAATGAACCAAATTTTACATCCTGATTACAGCCATGTATTTTTTATTTTTGAAATTAAATTCATAGAAGTGGTAAAATTTCATTTAAATGAAAATAACATTTTTATAACTACCACTAAGTGGTTTCACTATTAATCAAAAATTGATGTTTTTCAGAAAAATACAAAAAATAGGCCTTAGATATATTTGATATTTTGAATTCAAAAAGGTTGTATATTTTACCAAATTCAAAAAAAAGAAGTGGGATTAATTAATTTTAAAATTAATTCCCTTTATCAAAACAAATAGCGTGTTTTTAAGAAACAGTAACTATCAAAAGATTGATAATTATTTATGTCCAATTTCAATGTAAAATTAATTATAATGACCATCAATGGATTAATTGGTAGAAATATTTATTAATTTCAAATTAAAAAAAAATTAAATGATAAAATAACCATATAAATAAAATAGATTAAAAGGCACTTTTGAATTAAAATACAATATTTATCACTATTCATTAAAAAAATTAACTTTATCGGAAAAATTTCAAATATTTACACAAAGTAAATTTTTATGTACGCATTCCAAAGAAGTATTTTATTTGGTCATATAGTGTAACAACCCATGCTTCTACGGTACGCTTCTTTTTGAATAATGTGATAGCGTGTGTTGTATGCAACATCGAATTCTAACACACCACAACCAATCAAACTAGCCGTTATGAATAGTAATACCTAATTTTTGAAATTATATATATTTTATATTTTAAAATGGATTTCATTTTTGGTTTCGGAATATCGAAATTTTCCTAAGATGAATTTTTGGTATTTTTCTGAGAACTTCCAATTTTTATGAATAGTGAAAAATACTTAAAAATAACTTTTTTAATCAAATTAATTTATAGTGATAAATTATATTATTGAGTGGTTTTAAAGTATAATTGGAATATATATTTAACATTTTATCCAATGGTGTTCATTAGAATTAATTTCACTTTGAAATTAGACCTAAACAATTGTCAATATTTTGGTATATATTGTTTCTTAAAAACACGCTTTTTGTTTTGACAATGGGAATTAATTTTAATTAATTTCTGCCACTTCTGTGTTTTGAATTAGGAAAAATGGATTCCATATTTGGAATCATGATGTTCAAATTGTGTAAATATGTAACTTTTATTTTTAGTCATTTTTGAATAATTACTTCGGTAAATATTTTATTTCCATGTTCGACCATGGGAATCTTTGGGTCGATTTTGGGACCCCATGGTTCCATTTGTAAGTGATAGGGACACTTTATTTTAATTATGTTAAAATGAATACAAAAATGACACAAGCATATATCTTTTAGAAAAACAATTTTTACATATGGTTATATATGTTGTATATTCGACTATAAATATTCATTAGAAAGATAAAAATATTTCCTACATAATGATAGTTTATTTATAATTTTTAGACATTAAATAATTTAATTTATTTATGACACAATGATGATGCAGTAATTACCATAATAGTGAAAATTTAAAATAATTGATATTATAAATACCCAAATAAATATAATTTGAGAATTTTAATGAATTACAATAATTTTATAGAATAATATGACATATTAGGAATGATTTAATTTACTTTTTTCGAAGTAATCATTCTTTTATAAGTTTCAAAAAAATCAACTATTGAATAGTGTCAAAATTGACATAAAAGAGTTTTTAAAACAAATATTATATTATTGATTGATATTAAATTCCTAAAAATCTAAGGATCGGCCAATAGACTTATATCATGATAGGTGTACCATTAATGGACCATTTGGGGGTTTCTTGGATGTATATAGTATGTTTATTAAATATATAATATAAAAATACAAACTGACATGGTAAATGTAAAACTATTTAACTAAGAGTTAAAACTAAAAGATAGAGTTAATATAGTAACCCAAACCTATCTAAATTCTATTGGTTGAATGGTTTTCGACCTATCCCCACCTTAACCTTTTAATAATCAACTTTGGAGCCATTAGAAACCGAATATGAATTTATTATAAATTAATATTTCTAGCTTTTCCAAAGGTGCCCCTCACCCCTCTTATAAAAGGGAACTCCCCCATCTCATTACTTCACACCATCAAATCATTTTGGTTCGGTCAAAATCTACCCAAATACTCTCTCACTTACCCTCACTACAACCTAGAGGCCTTATTTTGATCAGAAAGCCAACCTAAGGATCCCTTTTGATCAAATCAAAAGGAAGAACTCGAAGAAGAGGTAATGTTTTCGCCACCAATTTTCAAATTCATTTCTTCTTCCACTTCTTATTTCTTTGTTATTACCATTCTAAAATAATAAATCCAGTATCTTATATATATATTGATGTTATTATAAATATTTTACAACCATATTCAGTATTCTATCCACCCTTTGAATAACATGTCACCATACGTGCGTACGTACGGCTTACCGTCTCCACGTCGTGGTGTAATTATTATTCAATATATTATGGTTTGGATGGGTATACTAATGATGGGTAACTCATGTAAATAATAAATATAACATGATAATGATTCTTTATATATGATATAATATCCAATTATATTTTATTTTAATATCAAAATAATGATATTGTCGCTCGTACGTATGTACGGACTACCGTCTCCACGAACACGATGAGATTCCTTCTCCATCGTATCCATTCAAGTATAATTATCATTTGATGATTTAAAAATAATTTTTAAGGAATTTATATCATTCTGGGTATGAATAAGATACAACATATCCATGACAAACATGGCTTACGTAACAAAACATATAAAAGAAAATGAGTAAGTTTACACCCAAAACGATGATAATACTAAGATATTATTAACATAGCAATGTTAAAAGATCATATATGATATCATATAAATATATATGATTCTTGTATAATTTAATAACAATTATTTCACCATTACACAGAAGGTTAACCTACCCTCAACCAAGGAAGAGTACAAGTTAAGGGTTTATTTTGCAATCTCTTCATTGTTCGAGTTTGTTTATACGTAATAATCTACTGGGATCTCTTTATCATCCACATCCATGTTTCTTAAAAATGTATTTCAAAACATTTTTACTATTTACAAGAATATGGGTTAAAGTCATTTATACCCATGTTTGACTTTTTATAAGTGGTTTATAAAGGAATCTTTCCATCATTTTCCAAAGAAGGTGCTTTTAACCTTTTCGACATAATTAAGGTAAGAATGTTTTTTTAACTTATACGGCGGGTGCGGCTATTTTCCACCGTTATAAAATCGTCGAAGCTTCCCATACAAGATTATAAGATTATTTTCAAATAAAATGTTTTATTTTATAAATATATGACTCTTAAATGATTTCAAAATAGAAAGAGATATTTCTCTAAAAAGAGTTTGGATTTCATCTATGTCAATATGCTTTGATGAATTTTATGCTTATTTGAAGTTGATTTATTATGATAAAAAACTTCTATATTGTATTGAATGTTTTGTGATATGTTTGATTGTGGATGTGCTATTTTTATACCATTCATGGTTTATGGTGAATGTATTGAAATTTCTTGTGCTAGTTTTAATACGAATGTGTATGTTATGTTTAAACCTTTTCATATGGGATTGTATTGGACTTAATATGTGACGGGTGGAGCCCGCTATAGCTCCTCGATGCATCGGTAGGTCTCATTAGACAAACTAGTGTCTTGGCAGAAGGCTTTGACAAAATCTTATTTGTAGTCTTGGCATGAGGCCTTGGCTATGTGGTTATGATAGTCTTTCATTATGCATTCCATCATTATGAAAGCGGTTATGGATATTGCATGTGATTATTCAATTAGTAGAATATCCATGTGAATAAGTAAATGGAATTATTTCATTTTATTTTTTCCATACTATGTTGAAGTTCATGTTTAAATGGCTTTTGTTTTAGTTATACATTTCCATAAATATTTATTCTTATTTACAAAAGTCTCTGCTATATTGTTATCCTTACTGGGCATTTGAGCTCACCCCTTTTCTATGTTTTATTTTTCCCAGGATGTGAAGAAGTAAATTATGAATGACCTGCAGGGATAGTATGAGGTGATAAGAGTGTGGAATATGGACACTATGTTGTTTTAGTTTTCATTTTTATGATGTAATGTAAAACTTAAGGAATATATCTAGTGTTTCCAAGGCTACTAAACCAATCGGTCTTTCGAGATTTGATCTTTCTTGTGATCATTCCAATGTTATGTAATAATGCACCGACTCTGGGTAACTGGGGTCGGGGTGTTATAGTTGGTATCAGTGGATGTTTAGTACAAACCTTGGAAGCTAGATTTAGATAAACTCTGATTAGAGCACATAGATTTAAGATGGACATTGAGGATTAGTATAGAAGAACTTCCTAGTATTTTGGTATTGTAGAGATTTTGTGATTTTTCCAAGCAATACATCCCTGTCTGGATACGAGAAGGTAGAGGCGGCTCTGGGACAGATGTACCTAGGGTTAAAACCCAAAACACCGCTTTGAGCTAGACTCGAATGGGAACTGGTGCATGAAAATGGTCCTTGCTGCACTCTTGGTTACGACACTCCCGGGGGATATGCTTAGGATAACTCTCATTTTCATTACAAATCATTATGAAGGGTTTATGAGTATATCCTTCCTCAAAGAAAACATTCTTATGATTATGGATTATATCTATAAATAGTTTAATTTATGTTAAGTGTTTTATAAGTATGGGATTATGTATTTTGATTCATAAATTTATCTAGTTTATATCATTCTTTAGAAATGGATCCTAGTGGAAGAAATGGAAACCGTATCAATTCATGAACTCCATGTAGGGATTTCCCTCCTTCTCAAGAAAATTATAGGGGAGCTGGTGATGCAACTAGTGCCGATCAGCTAATCACCATACTGGGACAACTTACTCAGGTTATGAATAATAACCTTACCCGTATGGAGCACCCTGATCCACACCATGGAGGATCAATGTTAGATCACTTCATGAGGAAAAAACCACCAACTTTCAATGGGAGTACAAATCCCTTAGTAGCTGAGCAATGGATATTTTACCTAGACAAAATATTTCAGGCTTTGGGGAGTACGGAAAGGGAAAAAGTTATCATGGCAGTTTACTGCCTCACTAGAGATGCTGATCAATGGTGGTAATTGATTCAAAATACAAAGGAAGATGATGAAGTATAAAATATTGAATGTAGGGAGTTCAAAGATCTTTTTTTAGAAAAATACTTTCCTCGTGACCATCGAGCAGATATGGAAAGGCAGTTTCTGAGTCTGAGACAAAAGAAGGATGAGAATGTCACAAAGTAAGAGTCTAACTTTACAAGGTTAGAAAGGTATGCTGGAGATTATATACGTAACCCAAGAAGTAATATTGAACGTTTCTTTGATGGGTTAAAACCAATTCTCCATAGAGCATTAGTATCACAATCCTTCTCGTCGTACGAAGACATTGTCTCATGTGCTATCAAGACCGAAAAGGAAATCTCTAAGACAAATGACTTTAAAGCAAAGAAAGAGAAGAAGAGACCTGCTGATCAATCTGGGAATGGAAATAAGGGGAAGAAGGGAAAGATTGAATATCCATCTTGTGGAAAATGTGGTAAGAAACACCCCGGTACTTGCTTGAATGGAATGGGTGTCTGTTACAATTGTGGTGAAAAAGGCCACCAAGCTTGTGATTTAAAAGGTAATAAGGAAGCTACCATTGTTCAGTGCTACAATTGTAGGGAGATGGAGCATTATGCAAATGAATTTCCTAAGCGTCAGGGGAATTTACCTCATAAAATTCCAAGGGATCAAGGCTAAGCTTATGCTATCACTACTGCTGAGGTAGAAGCTCCGAAAGACGTGGTGGAAGGTAATTTATTGGTTTCCTCAAGTTTAGCAAATTCATTATTTGATTCTGGATCATCGCATTGTTTCATATCTTCCCAGTTTCCTAAGAAAATTAGATATTTTCAATTTGATTTAACAAGGGAGTTGTCAGTTAAAACTCCTAAGGGAAGTATTATTGCAACAAAGATTTGTGAATCAGTCCCCATTAGAGCACATAAATGTTCTTTATCTGCTGATCTCATCGTCATACCTATGATGGAGCTTGATATAATCCTCGGTATGGACTGACTTTCAGACAATGATGCGAAGATTTATTGTAAGAAGAATGTAGTTACAATTCTTAGTGATGATGATAAGGAACACCTTATCTTTAGAGCAGAATCATCACCACCTAATTCTTATCTAGAACCACTGCCAGTAGCTCAACTAAATTCAATTACTGGGGAGGATGATGATGAAATTATAGTGGGTGAGGAAAAGAATGTTCAAATAGAGGATGTACCTGTTGTTATAGAATATGTAGATGTGTTTCCGGACGATTTACCTGGACATCCTCCAGAACAAGAAGTTGAGTTTTCCATTGATTTAATTCCTGTATCAAGGTTTATATCGAAGACCCCTTATAGAATGGACACTGAGAATTAGTTGAACTAAAGAAACAACTAGAGTAATTGAGTAATAAGGGATTTATTAACCCTTTTTTTCTCCATGGGGATCCCATGTTCTTTTTGTTAAAAATAAATATGGATCTATGAGGTTATGTATCGACTACATGGAGATCAATGTTATAATAATAAAGAACAAGTATCCCCTACCTCTCATTGATGATTTATTTGAAAAACTGCATGGAGCTCAATACTTTTCAAAGATTGACCTTCGATCTGGATACCATCAGTTGTGTGTGAAGAAGGAAAACATTCCGAAGACATCATTTCGAACCAGGTACGAGCATTATGAGTTTACATTAATGCCTTTTGGATTGACTAATGCACCCTCTGTATTCATTGATATGATGAATAGAGTTTTCAAGGAATATCTCGAGGAATTTTTGGTGGTATTTATTGATGATATCTTGGTATACTCCAAAAGCTACGAAGATCATGAAAATCACTTGTGCATTATCCTAAAGACTTTGAGAAGACATGAATTATATGGGAAGTTTAGCAAGTGGGAATTCTGGCTTCAGGAGATTTATTTTCTTGGCCATATGGTCTCTAATGGTGGAATCTCTATTGATCCTTCTAAGACCAAGGCAATCCAATAATGGAAAAAACCTACGAATATAACTGAGGTACGTAGTTTTATTGGTTTAGCAGGTTATTATCAACGTTTCGTCCAGAATTTTGCCCGATTGGCTAACCCATTAACGAAGCTCACAAGTAAAGGGGTTAAATTTGTTTGGAAAAAAGAGTGTGAAGAATGTTTTGAAGAACTGAAGAGAAGATTAGTCAATGATCCTATATTGACTCTACCATTGTGGAATGATGGGATCGTTATTTATAGTGATGCATCGAAGAAAGGACTTGGTTTTGTCCTTATGCAGAATGATAGAGTTATTTCCTATGCATCATGACAATTGAAAATTCATGAACAAAACTATCATACTAATGATCTCGAGTTAGCAACTGTGATCTTTGCTTTGAATATATGGAGGCACTACCTCTATGGTAAAAATGTTAGATTTATACTGATCACAAGAGTTTGAAGTATATTTTCTCACAACAAGAACTCAACATGAGGAAAAGGAGATGGCTTGAATTACTCAAGGATTATGATTGTACGATACACTACCACCCAGGGAAATCAAACAAGGTGGCAGATGCTTTGAGCAGAAAAGACCATGGAGTTTTGAACCTGATGATAATTGAAAGGGATCCAATTTTCATAGATCTAGTGAAGATGGACATGAGAATAACCAGGGAAGGTGAAACATCAATGCTTTTTGAAATGGTTTCCAAACCATCTTTACTAGAAATAATTAAGAGTTCTCAGACTGATGATGAAGAATTTCAAAAGAAGATTAAGGCTGTGAATGATGGGAGATTGAGAGACTTTGTGTATGAAGATGGAATTTTGAAATTCGGGAAGAGGCTTTGTGTTCCCGATATACCTGATCTAAAAAGGGAATTCCTGGATGATGCAAATAGTTCCAATTTCTCTATACACACTTGGAGAACCAAAATGTATAGAGATTTGAAGGAACATTTTTGGTGGGACAATATGAAGAGGGATATTTCAGATTTTGTGTCACGATTTATGGTTTTTCAACAAGTGAAAGCTGGAAGGCAATAGCTTGGTGGAGTATTGCAACCTCTTCCCATACCTGAGTGGAAATGGGACAATATTACGATGGACTTTGTCATGGGACTACCAAAGACTCCTAGAAGGAACGATGTAATATGGGTTATTATTGATCGTCTTACCAAGTCAGCACATTTTCTTTCTATAAGAAAGAATCTACCACTGGAACGTCTAGGAAGACAATATATTAATGAAGTTGTGAGACTTCATGGAGTACCCCTATCGATTGTTTCTGATCATGATCCCCGTATTACTAAACGATTCTGGAAGAGTCTTCAGAAATACCTGGATACTGAACTTCATTTGAGCACTGCCTACCACTCTCAGACAGATGAACAATCAGAACGGACTATTCAAACCTTAGAAGACATGCGGAGATCTTGTTCACTTGACTTTCAGGGTATGTGAGATCAATATTTACCATTGGTAGAATTTTCCTATAACAATAGCTTCCATTCGAGTGTTCAGATGGCACCATATGAAGCGTTATACGTAAAGAGATGTCACACACCAACCGGTTGGGATGTCGTTGCTGAAAGAAAAATTGTAGGTCGAGAACTGGTGGAGGAAACGATGGAAAAGGTGAAGGTAATCCAAAATCACATCAAAGCAGCTAAAAGTATGCAAAAGAGCTATGCCGATAATCGAAGGAAGGATTTTGAATTTCAAGTCGGTGATCATGTTTTTCTGAAGGTATCTCCATGGAAGGGAGTCATGCGTTTTGGTAAGAAAGATAAATTGAGTCCCAGGTACATCGGACCTTTCGAAATTCTAGAACGAATTGGGGTTGTAGCTTACCGATTGGCAATGCCGCCAAGTCTCTCCAAAGTTCACGATGTGTTCCACGTATCTCTATTGAGGAAATAAATGCCTGACCCAATGCATGTACGCACCTATGAGGTATTAGAACTAGAACCCGATCTGTCTTATTACGAATAGCACGTCAGGATTCTTGATACGAGAGAACATGTACTGAGAAACAGGACGACACGTCTGGTAAAAGTTTTGTGGAGAAAACGATAAGATGGAAGAGGCAACGTGGGAACCTGAGGAACTTATGATGAAGAACCACCCGAGTATTTTCATTCGATAATATTCTAGAAATTTCAAGGACAAAATTATTTGAAGTAGGGGAGAATGTAACACCCCAAGCTTCTACAGTACGCTTCTTTTTGAATAATGAGATAGCGTGTGTTGTACGCAACACCGAGTTCTAACACACCACAACCAATCAAACTAGCCGTTATGAATAGTAATACCTGATTTTTGAAATTATATATATTTTATATTTCCAAACGGACCTCATTTTTGGTTTCGGAATATCGAAATTATCCTAAGATGAATTTTTGTTATTTTTCCGTGAACTTCCAATTTTTTGAATAGTGAAAAATACTTAAAAACAAATTTTTTATTCAAAATAATTTATAGTGATAAATTATATTATTGAGTGGTTTTAATGTATAATTAGAATATATTTTTACCATTTTATCCAATGGTGTTCATTAGAATTAATTTCACTTTGAAATTGGACCTAAACAATTGTCAATCTTTTGGTATATATTGTTTCTTAAAAACACGCTTTTTGTTTTGACAACGGGAATTAATTTTAAATTATTTTCTACCACTTCTGTGTTTTGAATTTGGAAAAATGGATTCCATATTTGGAATCATGATGTTCAAATTGTGTAAATAGGTAACTTTTATTTTTAGACATTTGGAATAATTACTTCGGTAAATATTTTATTTATCATGGTCAAAGGGTAAATCCGGTAAAAAAGGGTTAAAAAATAATATTATAATAATACAAAATTACCTCAAAACATATCCTAACCTTATTGGTTGATATATGTTCGACCATGGGCATATTTGGGACGATTTTGGGACCCAATGGGGCCACTTGTAAGTGATAGGGACACTTTATTTTAATTAAGTTAAAATGAATACAAAAATGACACAAGCATATATCTTTTAGAGAAACAATTTTTACATAGGGTTATATATGTTGGATTTTAGACTATAATCATTCATTATAAATATAAAAAGATTTCCTACATAATGATATTTTAATTTTAATTTTTAGACATTAATTAGTTTAATTTATTTATGACATAATGATGACGCAATAATTACCATAATAGTGAAAAATGAAAATAATCGATATTATAAATACCCAAATAAATATAATTTGAGACTTTTAATGAATTAAACTAATTTTCCTGGATAATATGACATATTAGGATTGATGTAATTTACTGTTTTCGAAGTAATAATTCTGTTATAAGTTTCATAAAAATCAACTATTGAATAGTGTCAAAATTGATATAAAAGAGTTTTTTAAACTAGTATTATATTATTAATTGATATTAAATTCCTAAAAATCTAAGGTTCGGGAAAGAGACTTATATCATGATAGTTTTATAATTAATGGACCATTTGGGGGTCTCTTGTATGTATATAGTACGTTTATTAACTATATAATATAAAAATACAAAGTGACATGGTAATGTCAAACTAATTAACTAAGAGTTAAAACTAAAAGATAAGGTTAATATAGTAACCCAAACCGGTATAACATCTTTTGGATGAATTTTTTTCGACCTATCCCCACCTTAACCTTTGAATAATCAACTTTGGAGCCATTAGAAACCGAATTAAAATTTATTATAAATTAATATTTCTAGCTTTTCCAAATGTACCCCTCACCCCTCTTATAAAAGGGCACTCCCCCTTCTCATTACTTCACACCTTCAAATCCTTTTGGTTCGGCCAAACTCTACCCAAATACTCTCTCAACTTCCCTCAATACAACCTAGAGGCTTTATTTTGATCATAAATCCAACCTATGGAGCCATTTTGATCAAATCAAAAGGAAGAACCCGAAGAAGAGGTAATGTTTTCACCACCCTTTTTCAAAATCATTTCTTCTTCCACTTGTTCATTCTTTTATTATTACCATTCTGAAATAATAACTCCAGTATCTTATATATAATGTGATGTTATTATAAATATGGTACAACCATATTCAGTATTCTATCCACCCTTTGAATAACACGTCACCATACGTGCGTACGTACATCTTACCGTCTCCACGTCGTGGTGTAATTGTTATTCAATATATTATTATTTGGATGGGTATAATAATGATGTGTAACTAATGTATATAATAAATATAACATGTTAATTATTCTGTATATATGATATACTATCCAATTATATATTATTTTAATATCAAAAGAATGATATTGTCGCTCGTGCGTACGTACGGACTACCGTCTCTACGAACGCGATGAGATTCATTCTCCATCATATCCATTCAAGTATAATTATCATTTGATGATTTAAAAATAATGTTTAGGGACTTTATATAATTCTGGATATGAATAATATACAACCTATCCATGAAAAACATGGCTTACATAACAAAACATATAAAAGAAAATGAGTAAGTTAACACCCGAAACGACTATAATACTATGATATTAATAACAAAGCAATGTTAAAAGATCATATATGATATCATATTAATATATATGATTCTTGTATAATTTAATATCAATTATTTCACCATTATACAGGAGGTTAACCTACCCTCAACCAAGGAAGATTACAAGGTAAGGGTTTATTTCGCAATCTCTTCATTATTCGAGGTTGTTTATACGTAATAATATACTGGGATCTATTTATCATCCACATCCATGTTTTTTAAAAATGTATTTCAAAACATTTTTACTATTTACAAGAATATGGGTTAAAGTCATTTATACCCTTGTTTGACTTTTTATAAGTGGTTTATAAAGTAATTGTTCTATAGTTTTCCAAACAAGGTGCTTTTAACCTTTTCGACAGAATTAAGGTAAGAATGTTTTTAACATATACGGTGGGTGCGGCTATTTTCCGCCATTATAAAATCATCAAGGATTCCCTTACATGCTTATAAGAATATTTTCAAAGAAAATGTTTTATTTTATAAATATATGACTCTTAAATTATTTCAAAATAGAAAGAGATATTTCTCTAAAAAGAGTTTTGATTTCATCTATGTCAATATCCTTTGATGGATTTTATGCTTATTTGAAGTTGATTTATTATGATACAAAACTTATATATTGTATTGAAGGTTTTGTGATATGTTTGACTATGGATGTGCTATTTTTATACCATTCATGGTTTATGGTGAAAGTATTGACATTTCATATTCTAGTTTTAATATGAATGTGTATGTTATGTTTAAACCTTTTCATATGGGAATGTATTGGACTTAATATGTGACGAGTGGAGCCCACTATAGCTCCTCAATGCATCAGTAGGTCTAATGAGACAAACTAGTGTCTTGGCACAAGGCCTTGACAAAATTTTATTTGTAGTCTTGGCACGAGGCCTTGGCTATGTGCTTATGATAGTCTGGCATTATGTATTCCATCATTATGAAAGCGGTTATTGATATTTCATGTGGTTATTCGATTAGTAGAATATCCATGCAAATAAGTAAATGGAATTATTTCATTTTATTTTTGCCATACTATGTTGAAGTTCAAGTTTATAAGGCTTTTGTTTTAGTTATACATTGCCTTAACTGTTTATTCTTATTTACGAAAGTTTTCGCTATATTGTTATCCTTACTGGGGATTTGAGCTCACCCCTTTTCTATGGTTTATTTTTCCCAAGATGTGAAGAAGTAAATTATGAATGACTTGAAGGGATAGTATGAGGGGATAAGAGTGTGGAATATGGACACTATGGTGTTGTAGTTTTCATTTTTATGATGTAATGTCAAAATTCAGGAATATATATAGTGTTTCCAAGGATACTAAACAAATTAGTCTTTCGAGATTTGATCTTTCTTGTGATCATGCCAATGTTATGTAATAATGCACCGACTCTGGGTAACTAGGGTCGGGGCGTTACATATAGAATGTATTAAAGTGACCAAAACTATATTTTAAAAGGGTTATCCATTAAAAGGCGATTAATCGGCCTTTTAATATAAATTATTCTTAAAATTATATTCATTCACATTTTAAGCCTCTACCTTTTTATTGGATAAGGTAAAAAAAATTAACAATCATGTATTATCATATTATAGTTAGTTTTTATCATTCTCTCAATTACAACGGCTAGGAGTTACCCACCATTTAAAAAAATAATATTATATTATTATTGTGCTATGTAAGATTTAAGAGAAAATCGTTGTTGAGTATCAGGTATGCTATCAAACATAGAAACCCTTTTAAAGTAAAATTAATATTTTATTCACAAATATTAATAAATATGAAATATGTCTTATTTTTCAATTACCTAGGATGTTACAATTATGGTCAGGTTAGACCTCTAAATAAATATTTATATTATTATGTATCTCCATATCTTCTTTATTTTCCTATATAATTCTCAAATTAATTTATAGTAAACCATTCATCTTAAAAAGATTCGGTCTTTCTCCATTTACTTGTTATTTCATGAATTATCCTCTATAAATCCATATATATTGGATATCTTTCTATCCATATCAAGGAAATACTAGCATGGACCCTATTATTATATGATTAGTATATATTTTATTACAGTAACCATAATGATAATGCATCCATATAATTAATGAAAAATTACAACTTCCCTTTGAAAATAATAATCCAGGTAATTTTTATGTTGAACCCTCCATTTTCAAGAGGAATAATCTATTACCGTGTATTTATACATGATAAAAGATCCCAATCACTTATTTGAAGCATCACTATATATCATAAACTCTTATCCACTCTAGTTTAGTTTGATCATGGTTTCAATAATGAAAAAACTACTATTTTCCATAAAATTATCTTAAAAATACACTATCCATTGGAATCTAGATCCCTTTGACATCTACATGGTTTTGGGATTTGATATTCCTGAAAAATTTCTCAATACGTATTTGTAGTATAAAACCATCTTAATATAAATATAGATTTATTTCATTGTAGTAGGTCTTGTCCATTGTTCAATAACATTTCATTTTTAGGATATAAAAATATACAATCTCTTATAAATACATGTTCTATGAATTATAATTTCTATAGATATAATTAAAATAGAAAAAATTCTGAAACAATATTTTCCAACCACATTGTCTTCAATAGCATCTTAAAATGATCTTCATTCTCTTAAATTATCTTTGAACATATCTTTGTATTATCTATAAAGACTTCCAAAAACTAAAATGGTTAAATTTAATGAATCTAAAATTAGATAAATAGAGATAACCTTAGAAATTATATGTCCAAATGGAATAACCTTTAATTTTATTAACACTACCTCATATAGAAGGAAATGTATGATATGCCTTTATTTGGGACCCTATAATGATTATATATAGATCATATGTTTATATTTAATGTGTATTAAGCTCCTAAATATTGTTTAAACTAAACCTCATTATGATTCAGAGGATAATTATTCTTGAAATTGATCTGTTTATGTTTTTGACAATCAATGGAGAGATGCATTGATCAACCATTCTGCATTAATAAAATATTAGTAGAACCCCATGGTTATGTATTTTTCTAACTTAGTCCCATATAATTACATTTATATAGTTTCTTCTTCAATTATTATAATTCAATCTTTCTCATTATATATGTTTTATATGAAATGGGTGTATTTCCATGTATGTGTTCTGTTGAAAGCTCAACTTCATGATTCTAGGGTAAACTAGAAGTCTCTTTTTGAAATACACTAGAATATGACCACACATTATTAATATATTTAATTTTTACATTCTCTTGAACCAATATTGATATATAACCCTCTTTAATATGTAATGAGACACATATACTTGAATTTATTTTCACTGGACGTTCATATTATTTCTACTAAAAAACAAAAAATCAATAGTTAATTCAGAAAATGAAATGATACATGCATTTATTGAAATTTGATAAGGTATTGAAATTAATAAAGACAACAAATTGTTACAATGTCCTCAAATTCAACTAGTTTATGAATGACATGATTTAACAAAATCACATTCTCAAAAAATTCTAATAGAGAGGAGTTACAATAGTGAGATATGATCATCATACCTTAATAATATTTCAATCATAATTTAATATATAATAATTTTGGTGGTTATGTGACATCCAAATAACATTATTTAGAAATAAAAACGTAGTTAAAATAATAATCAAATAAGATAATTTTTTGTTTTGGATAGTTTAAAAAGGGTACCTTTCAATTTCTCATTATCAAGACACGCTTCATAAGTTTTAATCACATGATATTTAATTTTATCTCTTTGTTTTAGAGGTCATTATTAACAAATTTTATTAAAAAACCTTATCTGAATTTAATGATTCAAATAATTCTTATAATAATTATTTTGACATGTTTGAGTTTGGGTTTTGAATTAAATTAAGCTATGACCAAATTTTCTTCATTGTATTACATATTTACATATTTTTAATATTCAGCTTCTTAATATACTTATTTTCCAAACATAAAATATTTACAGCTTCTATTAACATTATTTTACCATTGCTTCATTCAAAAAATATATAATAATAGAAGATTCTATTTTTCCACAATGGGACTTACTAATGAAATTTCCTGAAAAATATTTATTTATATTATTATCCAAACCATGTGAATGATGTTAATCTATATTCTCCATTTCTCACATGAGGTAATATCAAATGAATTATTCAATGATACCAAATTTCCTCATATAAAACATCTTTCATTGATATGGATTTAATATAATAGAGAACATAACAATTTGTATTTCAAGTTTTTTCATAAAAAGATAAGAATACCACATTATTCTTATGAGGGTTTAAATATAGGTAACAATAGATTCAGAATCCTTCATCTTATGTTAACAAAATTCATTGTACAATGTCATGAAAATTATTATAGGAATTTACTTACTAAATAATATATTGATAAACTAATCACATTTCATGGTGTTAATTTTTTCCTTGTGACTAATATTCACAATAATAATACATCATTTATCATCTTCACCATGGAAATGAAGAACCACTATGACACCATATTCATGCTTTGGTCACTAGGTAATAGAAAATATATTTTTAGTGCTCATAATTTATTTGTCAAAAACAAGAGGATCTTAAGAGACAATGAAATATTGTGCATGTTTCATCCTGAATTATAAGAGTGTACATTGGTCCCAAATTTTATCATCTAGAAGATTACCATGATTCATGTGTTGATATAGTTTCTTAAGCTTAGAAATAATTTTTTTCATCCATCTCCCATTAAATTTAGTTTCTCAAGATTCAAATCAATACATTATCTACAATATTAATTTTTAGAAGATAATATTTTTTTAAATCAATTCATTGAAATTAAAAATAATATTGTATGCATAAAATAATAACTGGAGGGATAAATAATATAATAATGAAAATAATTCATGATAGGTACTAAATTAGGACACATTTTTATCATCCAATGAAACATTTATGTTCAAATTATATAACAATCATTTAATCATATGATTACATAAGTTATTTTCCCCTATTCCTTATAACATAATCTCTAAAAATAACTATACAATACTATGGAACAATCTAAGGGGACTCAAAAAAACATACATAAATATTACATATTTTTAGACAATAACTGTAACGCCCTGTCCCCAGTTACCTAGAGTCAGTGAATTATTGCGTAACATTGGCATGATAACAAAAGATCAAGTCTCGAAAGACCGATTAGTTTAGAATCCTTGTAAACACTAGATACATTCATAAGTCTTACATTACATCATAAAGTAAAACAAAACTAAAACAATATCTTTTGTTAATATCCCCTCATACTATCCCTGCAGGTCATTCATAATATACTTCTTCACAACTTGGAAAAATTAAAACATTGGAAGGGGTGATCTCAGATGCTCAATAAGGATAACAATATAGCAGAAGCTTACATAAATAAACAAAAACATTTAAGGCACTGTATAACTAAAACAAAAGCTTTTTTAACTTAAACTTCAACATAATATGGAAAAATTAAAATGAGATAATGCCATTTACTTATTCACATGGATATTCTACTGGTCTAATAATCACATCCATTATCAATAACCACTTTCATAATGATGGAATGCATAATGCCAGACTATCACAACCACATAGCCAAGGCCTCGTACCAAGACTAAAAACAAGATTTTGTCAAGGCCTCATGCCAAGACCCTAGTTTGTCTCATGAGACCTACCGATGCATCGAGGAGCTATAGCGGGCTCCACCTGTCACTTATTAAGTCCAATGCATTCCTCATATGAATAGGTTTAAACATATCATAAACCATAACATAATCGTATCACATAAAACATGCATAATGGAAAAACATAACATTTCCACATTTCAATCACAATATATCAATACAACAAATTGATATAATAAAAACACTTTCAAAAACATTTTCAATACCAAAATAAATGAAAATTAAAACTTGGTATTTATTTTTCATTTTACAAAAAAGTTATGGCTTGTAGAGGAAGCCGAAACTAAAATAATGGTCATGACGGCAGAGAATTCCTTGTCGCCACATATGTATGACAAGAAAAACATTCCTTTTTTTATTAAAACTCATCGTATAAAAAGATTCCTTTTGAATAAATGTAAAATTCAATGGGGTTTATACACCGTATAGAATAAATTTGTGTATAAAACAAAATATACCTCAATGAATGGATATTGAGACGAAGTCCCTTACAAAGATCATTTTTTTGAATAAAATATATCTTTTATGTGTATTCACTATAAGTACACATAAATAAAGCAAAAATAAAAGATATGAAATAATAATATCATGACATAATTTGAAAGTAGGAGATTAACCCAAAGAACAGAAATTGGGTTATGAAATTCCCTTACCTCGTGTCTGACTTCACTCGACCATTCTTTAATCTCCTAAATAATAAACTAGTGTTAATTTATATTTTCATAAGAACCTTTTTCATGTTCAATGTTCCTTTTATATCACTTATTACCATGTTATGAACATTATGTAATTATTTAAGTTAGTAACGGTCATTTTGTCGATCTTTGGTATTTGAGTCAAAAATAAACTTCTAATAATTACAAGTTGTTCATGTGTTGAAATATCCATTATATCTAGCATTATATTCATGATTTAGATATCATATATATCATATATATCCAGTATATAAATTCATTCATAATATTACGTAACATTTAGAGGTAAGAAATGAAATGCACCGTTCTTGGAGACGATAACCCGTACGTACGCATGAACACTAATTTCATTTCTATTTCATATTTAATGGAATGTAATCATAATTATATAAAGGTATATTATAATTACAGTATAATATCATATATTATATCATTTACTCCATCCTTTATACATCCCACATATGGCATTAACGATTCAAATCACTTTGAGGGGGCAGTAGTCAGCACTTCCTAAAATGAAGATATCATGTTTACCCATAATGGAAACCTTAAAGGTATGCCATAAATGAAAAATACAGAAGCTTAAGTAAAAAATAAACATATTATATATCATATATAAATATAGTGACATCTTAATGGCCACCTTTGAAGGTGTTATATGAGTGTTGAACAATCATCGTTTCATGAGGCAGAAATTTCCCATCCACAGAAATAGTATGTTCTTTAACCATTAGATGTAGGTGAGTATAAGTGTAGCTATAATACTTCTTAAAACAACATAATAGTATATTGAGGATACTGTTTTTGTTACAAAATAAATGAATAAAAAGATTTTAGGGGGTTGGAGAAGAAAAATAAAACATAAGAACACAAGAGAAAACACTACCTTTAAAATGATTAACTCTTTTTGATTTGAGCTCAAAGTCTTCCTTGAGAAGAATTCTTCCCAAATTGATGCTTCTAGGAGTAAGATTTGGATGTGGAGAGAAACAATGGCCAGGGGTTTTTCCGAGACAATGTCTTTAGAGGTGTGGGTAAGGTGGTAGAGGTGGGGGCCTTTTATAAGAGAAGAGGAGGGGCACTCTTGGAAAGTAATGAAATATTACTTTATTATAAAATTATTTTCGAATTTAAAAAGTACCAAAATTATATATTTCTAGGATAAGGTTATAAGAGTTCTAAACCACCCATCCAATAGGTTTTTGACATGTTTTGGCCTTATATTTTACCTTACCTTTACATTTTATATAAATTGTTAAATAATGAGGTAATCGCTGCATCTGCATGGTGTCACAAATAATTTAATTTATTTAATGTCTGAAAATTATAAAACAAATATAATGATGTATGAAATATTTTTATATTTCTAATTAATATTTATAGTCAACAATATGACTTGTATAACACCATTTACAAATTGTTTTAGTAAAACAACTCAAGATTGTGACATTTTTATTTTAACATTAAATAAAAAGTTTTTAATGTCATTTTCCTACAAAAGTGGCTCAATGGGGTCCCAAAGTTGACCCATGGATTTTCTTGGTCGTCCATGACTCATAAAATAGGGGTAGTACAAGTGTATGGGTATTTTCTTATTTTTATAATATCATTTTCACCATAAATTTCACTAATTAACTTTAATCACGATTAATAAAACATAAAAGCTACTATTCGCCAAAATATTATTTTAACCCCATTGAACCACATTTTACATCCTAATGAAAAACATGTATGTCGGATTTTTTAAGTTCAATTCATAGAAGAGGTAAAGTTTCATTTAAATTAAAAATCAGTTTTTTAACTACCACTTAGTGGTTTCACTATTCATCAAAAATTGAAGTTTTTCGGAACAATGCCAAAATTTTACCCTAAGATATAATTGATAATCCAAATTGAAAAATGATGTATATTTTAAAAAATTCCAAAAATATAAGTTTCATTAATTAATTTTATAATTAATTCCAACTGTCACAATAAATACCGTGTTTTTAAGAAACAATATATATCAAATGATTGACAATTGTTCATTACCAATTTCAATGTTAAATTAATTATAATGACCACCAATGGATAAAATGGTAAAAATATATTATAATTATACTTTAAAACCACTAAATAGTATAATTTATCAAGATAAATTATTTTGATTAAAAAAAGTTGTTTTAAGTATTTTTTACTATTCTTAAAAAATTAGAAGTTCTCAGAAAATTACAAAAAATTCAACTTAGGATAATTTCGATATTATGCATACAAAAATGAAGTCCATTTTGAAATATAAAATTTATATAATTTTGAAAAGTTGGTATAACAATTCATAAGGGCTTTTTTGATTGGTCGCGGTGTGTTAGAATCTCGAACATGCGTACAATGCAAGCTATTGCATTATTGAAAAAGAAGCGTATCATGGAAGCTCAGGGTGTTACATTCTCCCCTCCTTCAAAAAATTGATACCTCGCAATTTGAAATTTTTCATTGAAAGTAACAGGTTTAAAATATAAAATATCATTGTGGAAAACCCACATCATAAATAAGGTTAATAAAATTTAGCCTTAATAAGAGGGAAAGGGAATTGAAAAAGTCACCACCAAATTATGATCTCTATTAGGAGAACATTTGTGGAAATTAGAGACATATAATTTGAGTAAAAACGTAAATATTTTTAGGGAGTGATTGAGTTCATCAATCACAAACAAGTGTAAAATTGAGGGACTCAAAGCCTTCAATCTATGGTGATTTAAAATATCATCAGTTCAAAAAAAACATAAGGTATTGGGATAACATATTTTTTGTTTTAATATCCATTTCCTAAAGTTTAACAATTAATTTATTCATAGAATAAGAGATAGGTATATATATATATATGCTTGACAAGTAGAGTTTCAACCTTCATCTAATTTCTACCACAAACTCATCCTTCACTCAAAAAGATTATAGAACCCAAAAATATTATATTTATCATAATCGTACAAGGTTCTAAATATTAACACATACCTTTAAGATTAGAAAAACTATTTTTTAATAACTAGGGACTTCTTATATGATATTGGTAGGTAATAAAGGACTGTCGCACTATGGTTGTGGGTTCGATTCCTGCAGCTTCATCCGACGCGACAGGTTATCCCCCAACCTGCAGGTTGTCCCTTTCCTAATACTATAGTATTATAATATTACAAAAATAATCTTCAGAAATGTTTTAAACTTAAATAATACTATCCAAAGTTCAACCTAATCCATTCCAACCTTTATATTTATCCAAAATACTTTTTCCCAAACTCAAAGTCCAAATTTTATTAGGAATGTAAACACAATGAAGATCCTTTTTTCTGCGTACTAACATGTGAACACCTTCATCATGTATTCTTTTAAAACACTAAATCATCCTGAATTACCATAAATCTTTTTGATTACATTCATGATCCCTTATTTCTTATAGAATACTAGATATAATCCTTCAATCAAAAAATGTATGCAAACCATTAATCAATTTCAAGGAAGTCAAGAATATCCCGTATAATTTATCCAAATCAATCTTATATTATTCCAAAATCACTATATCGGTATCAGAACCATATTATGGTTTATCGTTCTCTCAACCATATATTTTCCAAAACTTTAACCTTATATTGAGTCACTTTTCTTGGTTCCACACAATCTCAAGTCCTTGATGAAATAGTACTGCAGTATAATCCATATATACTCCATAATTTTTATAACCAGTACATCATTGATACAACACTCAAATGACATTATTCGTAAATAACAACATAAGAAATCTAGTCATTCCTCCTCATCTGTGGCAGTATAATATCATGATTATTATACAATAACATCATTTGGGGCATACTCTGATGATTTGGTCATTGGTTTGCATAGTGTCCCCACTCCCTGCATATGAAGCATTGTACACTTGAAACATTTTTCTTACCCTTGCAGTCACGCACTTGGTGTCCTTTTTCTCCACACTTATAAAAACTCCCATTCCCTTCAGGAAAGTTCCCAGGTGTTTCTTCCCACGGTTATCACATATTGGAAAATTATTCTTTTCCCTCGTCCCTTTATCCATCATTCTCTCTTCCATTATTTTCTTATCTTTCTTCCCTTCAAATCCATAAGACTCATAGAATTATTTACTTATCTTATTAACACATGATACTATTTCTTCATATGTTGAGAACTCATGGAAGACTATTTCCCTTATAAATGTTGGATTAATACCGTAAAAGATATGATCCTTCTTACTCTTTGGATCATACATATTGATGGGGTTCACATTCCTTCTACTGTTTTCCATTTCTATTCAATGGCATAAACTAGGCTACTTTAGGAATTGCAATGAATAATTCCAAACCTCTCAAATACTTAAAGTAAATTGAATGGTTTTTGGATATAATCCATAATCGTAAAAAATGTTTTATTTGAGGAAGTATACACTCATAAACTGTTCATAATGGTTTGTAAAAAAATGATAATTATCCTAAGCATATCCCCCGAGAGTGCTGTAACCAAGAGTGCAGCAAGTCACGTTGTCGTGAACCAGTGCCATTCGAGTCTTGCTCAAAGCGGTGTTTTTGGGTTTTACCCCTAGGTACATCGTTGTCAGAGCCGCCTATACCTGCTCGTATCCAGATAGGGATGTATTACTCAAAAAACTCACAAAATCGCTATAATACCAAAATTCTATGAAGTTATTCTATATTAATCCTCAAAGGTTATCTTTGGGATTTGTGCTCTAATCAGAGTTTATCTAAATCTAGATTCCAAGGTTAGTACTAAACTGCCTATGATACCAACTGTAACGCCCCGACCCCAGTTACCTATAGTCGGTGCATTATTGCGTAACATTGGATTGATCACAAAAGATCAAGTCTCAAAAGACTGCTTAGTTTAGTAGCCTTGGAAACACTAGATACATTCATAAGTCTTACATTACATCGTAAAGTAAAACAAAACTACAACAACATCTTGTCTTCAAATCCCCTCATACGATCCCTACAGGTTATTCATAATATAATTCTTCACATCCTGGAAAAATTAAAACATTGGAAGGGGTGAGCTGAGATTCTCAGTAAGGATAAAAATATAGTGGAAGCTTTCATAAATAAACAAAAACATTTAATAAAATGTATAACTAAAACAAAAGTATTTTTAACTTAAACATCAACATAATATGGAAAAATTAAAATGAGATAATGCCATTTACTTATTCACATGGATATTCTACTGGTCGAATAATCACATCAAGTGTCAATAACCACTTTCATAATGATGGAATGCATAATGCCAGACTATAACAACCATGTACCCAAGGTCACGTGCCAAGGATATAGACAAGATTTTGTCAAGGTCTCATGCCAAGAAAGTAGTTTGTCTCATCAGAACTGCCGATGCATTGAGGAGCTATTACGGGCTCCACCCGTCCCGTATTAAGTCCAATGCATTCCTCATATGAACAGTTTTGAACATATCATAAACAATAACATAATCGTATCACATAAAACATGCAAAAAGGAAACATAAAATTTCCACATTTCAATCGCAAGATATCAATACAACACATTGATATAATAAAAACACTTTCAAAACCATTTTCAATACCAAAATAAATGAAAATTAAAACTTGGTATTTATTTTTCATTTTAAAAAGAGTTATGGCTTGTAAAGGAAGCCAAAACTCAAATAATGGTCATGGTGACAGAGAATTCATTTTCGTCGCATACGTATGACAAGAAAAACATTCATTTTTGTCTTTTAGTAAAACACATCGTATAAAAAGATTCCTTTTGAATAAATGTAAAAGTAAAAGGTGTTTATACACCGTATAGAAGAAATATGTGTATAAAACAAAATATGCCTCAATGAATGGAGATTGAGACAAAGTCCCTTAAAATGATCATTTTTTAAATAAAATAGTTCTATTTTATGTATTCACTATAATTAGACATAAATAATGTACAAATACAAGATATGACATAATAATATAATGACAACATTTTAAAGTAGGAGATTAACCCAAAGAACAGAATTTAGGTTAAGAAATTCCCTTACCTCGTGTCCGACTTCACTCGACCGTTCTTTAATCTCCTGAATAATAAAATAGAGTTAATTTATATTTTCATAAGAACCTTTTTCATGTTCATTATTTCTTTTATATCACTTATTACCATGTTATGAACATTATGTAATTATTTAAGTTAATAACGGTCATCTTGTCGATCTTTGGTACTTGAGTCAAAAATAAACTTCTTATAATTACAAGTTGTTCATGTGGTGAAATATCCATTATATCCAGAATTATATTCATGATTTAGATATAATATATATCATATATATCCATCATATACATTCATTCATAATATTACGTAACATTTAGAGGTAATAAATGAAATGCACCGTTCATGGAGACGGTAATCCGTACATATGCATGAACGCTACTTTCATTTATATTTCGTATTTAATGGAATGAAATCAGAATCATATCAAGTTATATTATAATTCCAGTATAATATCATATATAATATCATTTACTCCATCCTTTATACATCCCACATATGGCATTAACGATTCAAATCACTTTGAGGGGGTGGTAGTCCGCACTTCCTAAAATGAAGATATCGCGTTTACCCATAATGGAAACCATAAAGGTATGACATAAATGAAAAATACAGAGGCTTAATTAAAACATAAACATATTATATATCATATATAAATATAGTGACATCTTAATGGACACCTTTGAAGGTGCTATATGAGTGTTGAATAATCATCGTTTCGTGAGGCAGAAATTCACCATCCACAGAAACAATATGTTCTTTAACCATTAGATGTATGTGTCTGTAAGTGTAGCACTAATACTTATTATACAAACATCCTAGTATATTTAGGATACTGATTTTGTTACAAAAGAAATGAATAAAAAGTGTTTAGGGGATTGGAGAAGAAAAATGAAACATAAGAACACAAGAGAAAACACTACCTTTAACACGGGTAACTCTTTTTGATTTGAGGTCCAAGGCTTCCTTTGGAAGACTTATGCCCAAAGTGAGGATTATAGGAGTAATAGTGGGATGTGGAGAGACAATATGGGCAGGGTTTGGCTGAGCCAAAGGCTTGAGAGGTGTGGGTATGGTGGTAGAGGTGGGGGCCTTTTATAATTGGAGAGGAGGGGTACTCTTGGAAAGTAATGAAATGCTACTTTATTATAAAATGGTTTTCGGATTTAAAAGGTCCCCAAATTATATATTTCGAGTATAAGGAGAAAATATTTCTAAATCCACCAATCCAATAGGTTTTTTACATGTTTAGATCTTAGAGTTTACATTATCTTTTCATTTTATTTAAATCATTAAATAATTAGGTAATCGCTGCATCATCATGGTGTCATAAATAATTTAATTTATTTAATGTATAAAAACTATAAAAAAATATATCATGATGTAGGAAATTTTTTTATTTATAATTAATATTTATAGTAAACAATAGGACCTGTATAACCCCATATAAAAATTGTTTTAGTAAAACAAATCATGTTTATGACATTTTTATTTTGACATTAAATAAAAAGTTTTTAATGTCATTTTCCTACCAAATTGGCTCCATGGGGTCCCCAAGTTGACCCATGGATTTTATTGGTCTGCCATGACTCATAAAATAAGGTTAGGACAAGGGTAAGTGTATTTTCATATTTTAATAATATCATTTTTACCTTAAATTTCAGTAATTAGCTTTAATCGCGATTAATAAAACATAAAACTTACTATTCACCAAATAATTATTTTATTCCCATTGAAACACATTTTACATCCTAATGACAACCATGTATGTCGGGTTTTTTAAATTAAATTCATAGAAGCGGTAAAGTTTCATCTAAACGAAAAATTAGTTTTTTAACTACCACTTAGTTATTTCAGTATTCATCAAAAATTGATGTTTTTCAGAACAATGCCAAAATTTCACCCTAAGCTATAATTGATATTCCGAATTAAAAAATGATGCCTATTTTGAAAAATTCAAAACATATAATTTTCATTAATTTATTTTATAATTAATTCCCGCTGTCACAACAAATAGCCTGTTTTTAAGATACAATATATATCAAAAGATTGACAATTGTTCATGTCCAATTTCAATGTGAAATTTATTATAATGACCACCATTTGATAAAATGGTAAAAATATATTCTAATTATACATTAAAACCAATAAATAGTTTAACTTATCACTATAAATTATTTTTATTAAAAAATGATGTTTTAAGTATTTTTCACTACTCATAAAAAATTGGAAGTTCTTAGAAAACTACAAAAAATTCAACTTAGGATAATTTCAATATAACGAATACAAAAATGATTTCCATTTTGAAATATGAAATATCTATAATTTTAAAAAGTGGGTATAACTATTCATAATGGCTATTTTGATTGGTCACGGTGTGTTAGAATCTCGAACATGCGTACAATGCAAGCTATTGCATTATTGAAAGAGAAGCGTATCATGGAAGCTCGAGGTGTTACAATAACTATATATATTACATAATAACCCATTCCCAAAAACAATTAAATTATAATTTATATAAACAATATAATAAGATAAACATATTTCTATAAATAAAAGAAATATATCATATACACAAATTCTCACATTGTACCGTTCATAGACATATCCTACTTAATCCATTTCTTCATAAACCGGAAAAATGGAATCATATGAAATGGTATGCCTTGATGGTCATTAATTGTAAACATGGGATATATCAATTTAATATCATATGAATATATATATATCACCACAAGGTTATTAGATAATGATTTTAACATATTATGTTCATTCATAATTTTTAATATATAGATAACAAATATTGTGTCATGGAATGTATCCTTATCATTTTAAAAAACATTATTATTAAGAGGTAGATGTAAATATTAATAAATAACGAACTATGAGATACTATCATGATAATAATAAAATTTATTAAGAATTGTGTTAAAATAATAATTATAAAAAATAATTTCATTACTTAAGGGTACCTATTAATATTTTCATCAAATTGGGAAAACGTCCCATAATAGATTGGGTTCATTCCCCAACATCTTTTAATACATGGAGTGGGTTCAATAAATATACTCATTCATAATATCTATTGATAAATCACAAATTATACAATGAATTATAGTGTTATATATTTATTGGACCACCAATTAAATAATTAAAACTATTTTTATATGATCCCTAAGATTAGAATATAATTTATCAATTCCTCATTGCATATACTGAAGTAAAGTAATGTATT
Source organism: Viscum album (assembly GCA_963277665.1). Lineage (NCBI taxonomy): Eukaryota > Viridiplantae > Streptophyta > Magnoliopsida > Santalales > Viscaceae > Viscum > Viscum album. The sequence goes on from OY728161.1 coordinate 696,510,805, forward strand.
TCATATTGATTTTCACATAATATATTTATAATGCATTTTTAGAAATATAATGGATGGAAAAATAATTTCTTTTCCATGGGGATGTTTAAAAAATTTGAAATATTATGGGAAAGATGAAGAATTATTTTATAAGATCATTATAACCATTCATAAAGTAAATGAGAAAAAATATATTTTTCCCTTGATGAATGTTTGAAAAAAAATTAAAGGTATATTGAGAAATTTTATTATTGAAATTATCATTTTAAAAATTTATCAAAATATTTAAATATATTAATTGAAAATATGTTATGAATTTTGTTTTCATTTGTGAAATCTTATATCAAATATTACAATCTAAATTTTTCTAAAACATTATAAATAAAATGAAAAAAAAATTATAAATATTATTTTTCATATATTTAATATAATTTAAAATATGTTTTAAAATGACATTAAATAATAAATAAATTGTATAAAATACTATTCAGTAAATTAATTTAATGAACATAGACAAAGATGAAAAAGTTAACCGACCAAATATAAAATAAGGTATACTTTTGATAAACAATTTCTAGATCGTTAAATAAAAATAAAATAAGATTAAAAACCAAAATAACTGTTGGAAGTAGTAATATATGGGTTCAATTAGATAAATATCATATAATTTATATAATTTATATTCAACATAAAAAACTTCAATTAAAAACGAAAATTTAATGTAATCTCTAACCTCAATTACTCATTTCATCATATGAGATCTTATGATACTTTATAATAAATTTAAATTCAATTTAAATTTATAATATATCAATATTAATACTTATATTATAAAGAAAAATTATTTATAATTTACAATTATATATTGAATAAAAAAAATCCTTAAATAATCATACAGGTAATTATTTATTTTATTTCCCATTCATGTTTTAGGTTTGACTGTTCGAGTCCTTCTACCTTGTTCATGATTTTCTCATCTCAATAATATTAATTATTCTATAATTTACATATATATTCATTATATACACTTTTACATTCAATTTTTAGGGTCGTTATGATAAATTACATACACGGATTTGTGGTAATGGTAGTCCATTCGCAAGCATAAGTGATGTAATAATTTCTCAAAAAATGGAAAGAATGAAATGAATGTAACAATATATATTTATAGATTAATAATAAAACATATTTCATATATATATTTTAAATAAATATATATTAGAATCCATGTACGGAGTGAATGAAAAATGAATCACATCTCTCCGTAGGTGTGATAATCTAATGAAATGCATGGAGGACATTATCATTTATCATAACATGGAAAAAAGGTTGAAATTTGACAATTTTTTTTAAAAAATATCATCAATACAATTATTATTTTTATTTTATCATTATATGATGGTTATAGATGATTTATAGTCGAATGATGAGAAATAATCTCAAAATATATTTTCAATAAAAATACATCTTATTTGGGGAAACATAATTGTCTTAAACATTTATAATTAAAAATATGGTATTATGGGAGGATAATAAGATATTAAATGATGGGATCGAATTTTTAAATAAATTTGAGATGTTATTGGGTGAGATATATGATTACAAATGTTTACAATAGTGAGGGGAATAAATTAACATTTTATAATTAAAGTTCGTTGAATTATTGTAAATTCATATAACATTAAAATATAATAATGTCGCATTCTAATTAAAGTAGAAATAAGAAAAAAACTCAAATATAATATAAATTCGTTTCTAAATATATTTATCCATGTTTTAAAGATATATTATTTTTCATCACCACGTTAGACCCCACATTAATATTTTTAACTCTTACTATGGTGAAAATGTTTTTCCATGTTAACTCTTTATAATGAACATAAAATGATAGTGTAATTGTTAATTTCTTTTAAAATGATGATATATTTTTAGAAACCAATTTTTTAAATTCAATTCATATATGTGGGTGAAATTCATTTAAATATAAACTTTCAAATAGTAAATATTTTTTTTATAAAAATGAATTTCTTAACTTAAGAATATTTGTAGTTCTATTCATTTCCTTGTAAAAACCATTTAATGAATTTTAATGTATTTTATTTAATATATTGTATATATATTTAATTTTTATTATTTATTAAATTTATTTAATTTAACTTTTTATTTCAAAAACTTCCCATATAAAATAATTTATTCCATAAAAAACTATTATAACATTATAATAATTTTATTTTAATTACATAACTATAGATATATAATTAATTAATTTAAAAAATTAGAGAAAAATAATTTTTCATACAATTTATATGCTGAATTTATTTTTAGATTATCAATATATAGAAAAATCTATTCTCATAAATAAAATACTGGAAATCATTTCTTTTGGAACATTATTAATATCCAATTGAAATAATTTATTTACTCAATAATTATATTTTATTTAATTACCAAAAATTGTTCTTAATTCTTTAATTTTGAGTCATTATTCACATTACATCATAGTTGTGTTCTTCACTAGCTATCATTTATATTTATTTATTAAAGTTATATATTTCATACAATATCTGGGTGTCATAATCAATAACCTTAACACCCAAGAAATCTCAAAATATTTTTAACATGTGCATCCATTTATATTCAAACCACAACGCTGAAAATTATAAAAAAAAGATCTAGAATTTAATATGTTCATTAACCTAATAAAATAACTATAAGGAAACCATCATCCCATAAGAACAAATCATGGAAATCACAGGTGAAAGTTTTAAGAAAGAATAACCACCAAATCCCCAATAGAATTTAAACCATCTGAATAAATCCAAAAACAACATACTAAAACTCAACACGTCCTCCAATATATCATATTGTTCCATTGAACATGATCATAAGGACTCTAACACAAGATTCACCTAAAGTGTTAAGATAAATATTACCTCCCTCAACTCTTCATAATCATCCACTGCCCGAGAGAAAACATAGACACTATCAAAAGAAAATAATATACTAATATATGAGGTCCTATGATAGTTTCACAGGGAGAAAATGTTCTAATTCCACACCTTAATTTGTTGAATGGGTTATGAATATAATATTAAAAATCACCTCTAAATAAAAAACTGGCCGAAATTATAATTCCAAGAGAAAAGGTTTCAAATATTTTCTTTGACCATTCAAGGATTATTATGTGAAATAGATCAAGATATGATTATATTCTATTAATTTTTTTTAAAAAACCACTAATCTAATTAAAATGGATAAAAACAATATAATGTGAAAAGATTATAAAATATCACTCACACAAAACAAAACAAAAATATTAATTTTAAAAATGCCAAACAATAATATGATATTTAGAAAACACAAAACCTAATTGAAAAATAAATAGTAACCATTTTATAATTTTAACACCATTTCAAAGCATTCAAAATTAAAATGTATATTTTTCAAATAAATTCTAAAAAACCCAATTTCTTTCCTGATAATTATGCTAGAACTCGAAATGATATAAAATATCATATAAATTTTTTTATATAAACTTTATTTTATATAACCCTTGAAAATAATTTAGAAAAAAATAATATAATATAAGAGAAAGAAATGTTTTATTTAAAAAAAATAAAATTTTGTATAAAACCATAAAATAAATTAAATAGCATTATCAAATTCTCTCCAATAGCATAAAAAATTAAACCAATTCTCTTTTAATAAAATGAAATAATATAGAAAAAATTAGAAGTAAATTTTTCTATAAAATAGGTTTAAAAATAGTACAAAATAAAATATAAATCGACATTCATGTTTAGTAGTGTCCCATGAACCATTAACACATGCTCTACCTAACTTGATTGACAATGGGTATTATCAGAGAACTCTATATCATCCTCTAAAATAACTTTAAGATTATGATAACCCCTAAATCACATAATAAATTTGGGAAATTCTTATTTCATTGTCATGAAAAACATAAAACTAATCAACAATGAAATCAAAATCCTCAAATTGATCCTAGAATACCATTAAAAATTGAGGATATGAATGGAAAATTGATAAATAGAATCTCTACTAAACCTATGGCTAGAGTCCTATCCACCTTTTAATTATACTACCATTACTAATTAAATTAATAATGGTGATTAAAAACTAGGTATTATTGAAAAAAATATGTTCAGGTGCAATTTTTATAGAACATCATTGGCTTCCACCTAAACCAATATCAAAATTTGTACTTCAAGAGAAAAATGTGACGTTATTTATCTATTTAAGTGATAGATAAGGAAATGGAATCAGATTATAATTGATGGGAAATATTTCCCATAAATAAATGTTACAAAATAAATAAAATAACATGATTAAAAAAATGGAAAAATAAAATATATAACTAATTTAAATAATTTCATGCAATTTAATCCAAAAACTCTTGTACAACACCCTATCATAAAATATCCCATTTAATTTAGAATAAATAACCACACAAATATATTTCATAATCTGTTAATGAGAGTATAACAAGTAGGTACGTATTATTTTTACAGTGAAATAATGAAACAAAACAAAAAAGAATAAACACTAACATATCTATGAGCACAATGGAAAAAAATTCCACAATGAAAAAAAACCCATGTGTAAACAGAAGGAAAAAACCTAAAGATGAAATTTAAAATTTATGTGGGAATAAATACTCATATTAAAACTATTCAAATAGACATAAGAATAACTTGAAATTGTAAACCCGTTTCATGATAGTTTTAATTACATTACCAAAATATTGTTTTTTAACTCAAGGAGTAGAAAACTAAATAATATTCCTAACAAATTTATGAACCATTAATTTCCATTTTTCTTGAATAAAAAACCATTATGAAATATATCTTTTAAAAACATTGGAGGAATAAAGAATATCCCCCATTTTAGAACTATTTTAATAAAAACCAGACCCCAAATTCATTATAAAAGAAAAACATTCTACGTGAATAAATAAATGAACTAAAAAGATTTACTTTACTAGAAAATGAAATTAAAATATAAATATCCATCAATTAGTGTCTAAATTGATGTAAATAATCCAAGGGATGAAATAACAATTCAATGAAATCCCCAATATCAAGAAACTGATTATGAAATGGGAGTTGTGGGATAAAATATTGGCTATAAAAAGGACAATGTTGTACCTTTCTCACATATTCACTTGGAATGTATGAGTATCATTATTAAATGTCCCATTAATTACCACCCATAACTAATGTTGGTGAACTACCATTACCATCCCCTAGGGGGTGAAACTCTGCTAGGTAGGAAGCAAGTTTGCAAACACGAGACTATTGGCTTATGAATCCTACACTATATAAGTTACAAAAGGATCTGATGACATTATCCCAAAATTGACGTGATTGAGTAAACATAAAATAATAATAACATTTCTCAATAGAAAAATTAAAACCCAACATCACCTATGAATCATTTTATTAAAACAACCCTATTCCTTCAATAATTCAATGACCATAAAAACATCAAACCCCACCTATACGGCCCCATCCTTAAACCTTACTTAATCTTGAGTTATTACAAGATTACACATTGAGGATCTTTTCAGGTTTAGAGTTTTAGAGAATTAGATCATTAAACTTGCATTACATTCCACATTTAAACAAAGTGGTTACATAGAAGATAGTATTCATTCCTCCCATCAACGGAAACATATTTAAAATAAAACACCGATTCTTTCTTGACACATCCTTGACACTATCATCACATCATGTACCTTTCCCTTGACCTGTGAAAAACATTTCAAAAACTTGGGATGAGCATAAAAAGCTTAGTAAGAGTTATAAAAATATGTAAAGGAATCATGAGTTCATATATACATTATAATGAAATCAAAATTTACACATAAAACATAGGCACTTTAACATACCCAATTTAATCATGAATAAATCATAAAAATCATAAGACATAAAGGTATCTTGAGGCATTCATAACATTCTTACGTAGGGAGTAACCCTCTTGGTTACGTTTGGAATACCCATCACAATATATTCCCTAAATCTCTTCAGAGAAACCTTAATTTTTAACCCCTTCGCGTTACCCAATGCATTGGAGAGCTATATCGGGATCACCCGCCCTTAGTTTATCACGAAACCACCCGTCTTCATAATAATTCCCATGAACCATAACATAAACATATCACATAAAACATGCATAAAGTAAACATAACATCTCCACATTTCAATCACAATATAATATTTTAGGATATTGAAATAATGAATCCATTCAAAAAGAAACCATTTCCAAAACCATTTATAACATTTAATAAAGAGATTTTTGAATCAAAGTGTCCCATACCACCTTGAAGCTTTTAAAATTTTAAACTATTAATATCCATATAAATAAATCCTTAAAACCAGTTTTAAAAGATGGATATTAAAAAGAACAAATAATTAAAACATTTAAAGTGATATTTTGGTAAAAGGGGTTCTACCAAAATTAGAGACACTTGAATACAATAATTGATGAATAACATTTAGTCATAACTTTATAATATCATGAGAATAAATGGATTCATGATATAATATTCCAAATGATAGTATATAAACCATATAAGAGTGAATTGGTGCATTACAATAATGAAGTCTCAGTTGAAATGTCAAATGTGATGAATTCCCTTATAAAGAAGGTATCCTTAAATTAAGGATAATTCAATCTCAAAATTATGTGTGACTAATATAAATACACACAATATAAGTCGATATTAAGTGTAAAACAATAAAAGTTAATTCACACATATTCAAAAGATGACATATTCAATAACTACATGTTGAACCCAAAGAAATCGAAATTGGGTTAAAAAGTTCTCTTGGTAAAATTCGTCAGCCTAACGACATCACTTCAAAATTCAGAAAATTAGTTGATGAGAGATCAAAAGGGAATCTCATCACTTGGTAATAAAATTTACATCAATAAGGTTATAAAATAACATATCCCAAAATAATAGTATGTGAATTAAAAGACATAACAAAAGAAGTATTTTAAAAAGAGGAAGGTGAAAGGTCCCCTTACCGAGTTGGGTAACTTTCAAAACGTACACACCATGGAAGAAGGGTCATACAATGAATATGAGAATACCAATAAATGAAATTATACTATACAAAGTGTATAATATTGGGAAGTACATACACCACTCAAAGGAAATTGTGGCAAATGTAGCATAAATCTGACGGGAATAAAAGTGAGATGAAAAATCCCTTACGAAAACTCGGGAGCCTAACGACGCCACTTAAAACTTCCAAAATGGATTGATGAGAGGAAATAGGGTATCTCATCATATTACCATAAAATTAACAGTGAGAGGAATATAAAATAACACCCCCCATCATAACAAAGTTGAGTTTAAAATAAGTGACATAAAGGAGAGTACTTAAAAAGAAAGAGAGAGGTTATATCTCTTATGAAAATTTGGCAGCCTAACGGCGCCACTAAAAACTTCCAAAATGGATTTATGAGAGAGAATAGGGTCTATCATCATTTGAAAAAAACTTACAGTAATATTAATATAAAAGAACATCCCAATAACAAGAAAGATGAGATTTAAAAGGAATGACATAAAAGATTGTACTTAAAAAGAAAGAGAGGAGTAGGATCCCTTACCTCGGGTCCGACATGACTCGATCATTTTTTAATCTCCTAAATAATAAACTTGAGTTAATTTCTACTTCCTTAATAACCTTTTTCATGTTAATTATTCCTTTTATATCACTTATTACCATGTCATAAACAATATGTAATCATTTATGTTAATAATATTTGTTTTGTCGATATTTGGTGCTTAAGTCGAAAGTGGACTTCTTACAATTACATGTTGTTCGTGTGGCCAAATGTCCATTATATCCAGATTTTTATTCATGATGTATATATAATATATATCATATATATCCATTATATTCATGAATTTATAATATTACATAACATTTAGAGTATTGAAATGAAATGCACCGTTCATGGAGACGGTAAGCCGTACGTACGCATGAACGCTACTTCCATTTCTATTTCATATTTAATGGAATTAAAACATAATGACAAATAATAGTATTTTAATTCCAGTATGGTATCATATATAATATCATTAAATATATCTTTTATACGTACCACATATGGTATTAACGAATCAAATCACTTTGATGGGGCGGTAGTCCGCACTTCCTTAAATGAAGATATCGTGTTTACCCATAATGGAAACCATAATGGTATGCCATAAATGAAAAATACAGAATCTTAAGTAAAACATAAACATATTAGATATCATATATAAATATAGTGTCATCTTAATGTCCACCTTTGATGGTGTTAGAAGAATGTTGAACAATCATCGTTTTGAGAGGCAGAAATTCGCCATCCACGGAAACAGTATGTTCTTTAACCATTAGATGTAGATGTGTGTATGTGTAGCTAGAATACTTCTTATAAAAACGTCCTAGTATATTGAAGATACTTTATTTGTTACAAAAGAAAAGAATAAAAAGATTTTAGGGGTTGGATAAGTAAAATAAAACAAATGGACTCAAGTGAAGACATTACCTTAAAATCGGGTAACTTCCTTTGATTTGCGCTCAAAGGCTTCATTGTAAAGGATTATGCCCAATGTGAGGATTCAAGGAGTTGAAGAGGGATGTGGAGAGACAAAATGAAAATGGTTTGGCCGAGCCAAAGGCTTTAGAAGTGTGGGTAAGGAGGTAGGGGTGGGGGCCTTTTATAATAGGAGAGGAGGGGCACTCTTGGAAAGGTATAAAATGTAACATTATATCCAAATGAGTTTCGGATTTTAATGGTCCCACATTGATGTGTTTAGAGGATAAGGTGATAAGGGTTCTAAATCCGCCCATCCAATAGGTTTTGGACATGTATAGGTTTTATATTTTACATTATCTTTCCATTTTATTTAAATCGTTAAATAATGAGGTCATCGCTGCATCATCATGATGTCATAAATAATTTAATTTATTTAATGTCTAAAAATTATAAACAAAATACTATGATGTAGGAAATATTTTTATGTTTCCAATGAATATTTATAGTCCAAAAGATCATTTATGTAGACAATATAAAAAATATTTTACATAGGTGATACATTCTTTGTCACATTTATCATTTTTAAAAAATAAATAGATAAAAAGTCACTTTCTCACAAAAGTGATTCCATGGGGCCCCAAAGTTTGGCACAAGGAATCCAATGGTCGACCATGAGACAACCAGTAGCCTTAGAACACATTTTGTGGTCATTTTTTATTATTATGATATTATCTTATTATCTTTAACTACCCGATTACTCATTAATCAAAATAATTAAAGATAATTACCGTCATTACTATTCATAATGTCCCAAAACAAAAGAGTATTCATTAAATAATTTGGTCCTTATGATTCCAAATATGTAATTAATTTTACCAAATTCCAAACACATAAATTTAAATAATTAATTTAAAAATATACTTCCCGTTGTCAAAATAAATAGCAGGTTTTTTAGAAACAATATTTATGAAACTTTTGGCACTTGTTTATGCATAATTACAAAGTGAAATTAATCCCAATGACCATAATTGAATTACAAGGTAAAAATATATTCTAATTACACTTTAAAACAATTTAAAATGATAATATAACCATATAATTGAATTATATTAAAAAGCAGTTTTGATGTAAGATGCAGTATTTTTCACTATTCATTGAAAAATGAACATTGTCAGAAAAATACCAAAAATTAACCCAAGGTAAATTTCAATGTCCCAATCATAAAAAATATGTTTATTTTGAAAAATAGTGCTTATAAAATTTTCAAAAAGTGGATTTAAAATGGGTTCGCCATCAAAAGGCGGTTAATCGACCTTTTAATGAATATTAGAATGTTTTCTCTTAAAAACTGGATTCATTTGCATTTTTAATCCTCTAAAATTTATTGTCAAGAGTAAAAATATTTGAAAAACATATATAATTATTTTTAGTTAGTTATGTTCATTCCCGCCATTACAACGGCTAGGCGTTAACTACCATTTAAAATAATATTATTTTATTATTAGAGTGCAACGTAAGATTCCCAAGAAACTCGTTGTTACGTGTTGGGTATTCCATCGAGCATAGCATCCCTTTTAAAGTAATATTAATATTTTATTCACAAATATGGAAAAATATAAAGATGTCATATTCTTTATTTACCTGGGGTGTTACATCCTTCCCCCCTTTTGGGAATTGCGTCCTCGCAATTTTAAAATTGGGCTTGGAAACATCCTTGAAAGTCCCACATCGAAACAAGAGTCGGTAAAACAATCACTTTAAAATAAAGAAAGATAAGTACAAAGGTCACTCGAGTTAACCCATAATAGGATTCCAAGTATGAAAATATGGGCATGGAGGAAAAAACAAAGGGTCATGTTCTGATGGATTGTGATAGAAAACATTTTTAGGATAAAGTTAACCACAAGAAAATCACAAACTTGTGATGGGTTAAACCATATTCGATTCCCCAGAAGGAAAAGTTAATAGACATCATTTTTGTTTTAAGTTTATTTTTATTGAGGAATTTATTCATAAGGAAACATAATCACTTATCATGTTGACTTTTAACTCTTATTAGATTCCTTACACAAACTCATATTTTCTCCAAAAGACGAGTATTTATGAAGACTTTTTCACATTAAGAGTACTATAATCAACTTCTAGAGGATCACCTAATCCACAAAAAGAGAACTATATACTTCCCATGTCTTTATACATTAACCAAAACCAAAACCAAAAAGGTTAGTACAAGATCAGATAATCCAGAGAAGGATAACCCATTATAAAACGAAAATATATTCTTAATCTCCAAAATTTTGTCTAACAAAACCCAAAGTTCAATGAGGACCATCAGATAAACAATTTGTCCATAAAATTCTTCAAAGTAAACCAAACTAAGATTGAAACCCAAATATTTGAAGGATTTAGTCACATAGTCTTCCAAGTTAAATCGTAACATTTATCTCCAAATAACATCAGTTGCTCTTAATGTCTCGTATTGAAAAGTAATTAACCTAATCACATATCCTCCATGATAGGTTAATAAATTTCCATAGATAACCCAAAATCAACGTAGTCTTAATTCATAAAATCATCTAACTAAAAAGAATCAGTCAAACTAACCAGGGACTTCACGTAGTCCAGTGGCAGGCGATAAATACCAGTCCCACTTTGGTTGTGGGTTCGATTCCCGCAGCTTTGTTCGACGCGACGGGTTGTCACACAGTCTGCGTGTTGTCCTTTTTCCAAAACTATATAATTCTTAAACCATTCCCCAAAACGAGATAAAATCTTCAAAAATGATCATAACATATTTTAACCGCAAGTTTACCTCATGCCTTTCATTTTCCATCATAACATATAATAACCCATAATTACCTCAAAATCAAGGATCATATAAACTCTAATGTTTACCTTTATAATTATTACCTGAACTTCCACATCGATTGGCCATCTCGTACATGATGCATTACAAATCATACCAAGGTTCAAGTGGTTGATCATGACTCCTTGGTAGTTGGTTTAGAACAACCACGAGTTTCCTCATTGAATCCCCCATTTCATCCAGTCTCTTAATCAGAGAACCACCACAGTTTCCTTCAAACCTATTGTCACTTTGGTGCCTGCTAGATCCATCCATTTACTAAAACCAAAAAGGTCAGTGTGAGTATATCAAAAAAAACCATCATATACTAATGAGGAAGATAAACACCAAGATATACTTACTCATTCACTTTATCTAAAACTAGGACTCTTTCTGAAATCCTATCCATTATGGTACTGTCGCTTATGCTTAGTGAATACCCTAACCTCTAAAGTTATCTAAACCGACCTTTGATACCAACTATAAGGCCCCAGCCTTAAACCTTACTTAATCTTGAGTTATTACAAGATTACACATTGAGGATCTTTTCAGGTTTAGAGTTTTAGAGAATTAGATCATGAAACAAACATTACATTCCACATTTAAACAAAGTGGTTACATAAAAGACAGTATTCATTCTTCCAATCAACGGAAACATATTTAAAATAAAACACAGATTCTCTCTTGACACATCCTTGACACTATCATCACATCATGTACCTTTCCCTTGACCTGTGAAAAATATTTCAAAAACATGGGATGAGCATAAAAATCTCAGTAAGAGTTATAAAAATATGGAAAGGAAACATGAGTTCATATATACATTAGAATGAAATCATACTTTACCCATAAAACATAGGCACTTTAACATACCCCATAAAATAATGAATAAATCATACAAATCATAAGACATAAAGGTAACTTGAGGCATTAATAACATTCTTACGTAGGGAGTAACCCTCTTGGTTACATTTGGAATACCCATCACAGTATATTCCCTAAATCTCTTCGGAGAAACCTTAACGTTTAACCCCTTCGCGTTACCCAATGCATTGGAGATCTATATCTGGCTCACCCGCCCTTAGTTTATCACGGAACCACCCGTCTTCATAATAATTCCCAAGAACCATAACATAAACGTATCACATAAAACATGCATAAAGTAAACATAACATCTCCACATTTCAATCACAATATAACATTTTAGGATATTGAAATAATTAATCCATTCAAAAAGAAACCATTTCCAAAAATATTTAAAACATTTAATAAAGAGATTTTTGAATCAAAGTGTCCCATACCACCTTGAATCTTTAAAAATTTTAAACCATTAATATCCATATAAATATATCCTTAAAACCACTTTGAAAACAAGGATATTAATAAGAACAAATAATTAAAACATTTAAAGTGATATTTTGGTTAAAGGGGTTCTACCAAAATTAGAGACACTTGAATACAATAATTGAGGAATAACATTTAGTCAGAACTTTATAATGTCATGAGAATAAATGGATTCATGATATAATATTCCAAAGGACAGTATATAAACCATATAATATTTAATTGGTGCATAACAACAATGAAGTATCAGTAGAAATGTCAAAAGTGATGAATTCCCTTATAAAGAAGGTATCCTTAAATTAAGGATAATTCAATATCAAAATTATGTGTGACAAATATAAATACACCCAATATAAGTGTATGTTACGTGTAAAACAATAAAATTTCATTCACTCATATTCAAAAGATGACATATTCAATAACTACATGTTGACCCCAAAGAAATCAAAATTGGGTTAAAAAGTTCCTTTGGTAAAATTTGACAGCCTAACGACATCACTTCAAAATTCAGAAAATGAGTTGATTAGAGATCAAAAGGGCATCTCATCACTTGGACATAAAATTTACATCAATAAGGGTATAAAATAACATATCCCAACATAATAGTATGTGAATTAAAATACATAACAAAAGAAGTCTTTTAAAAAGAGGAGGGTGAAAGGTCCCCTTACCGAGTTGGGTAAATTTCAAAACCTACACCCCATGGAAGAAGGGTCATAAAATGAAGATGTGAATACCCATAAATGAAATTATACTTTACAAAGTGTATAATATTGGGCAGTACATACACCACTCAAAGGAAATTGTGGAAAATGTAGCATAAATCTCACAGGAATAAAAGTGAGATGAAAAATCCCTTACGAAAACTCGGCAGCCTAACATCGCCACTTAAAACTTCCAAAAAGGATTGATGGGTGGAAATAGGGTATCTCATCATATTACCATAAAATGTAAAGTGATTGGAATATAAAATAACATCTCCCATCATAGCAATGAAGAGCTTAAAAGAAGCGACATAAAGGAGAGTACTTAAAAAGAAAGAGGAAGGTTATATCTCTTACGAAAATTCGGCAGCCTAACGACGCCACTCAAAACATCCAAAATGGATTGATGAGAGAGAATAGGGTGTCTCATCATTTGAACATAAAAATTAAAGTAAGAGTAATATAAAAGAAAATCCCAATAACAAGAAATATGATCTTTAAAAGGAATGACATAAAAGATTGTACTTAAAAAGAAAGAGAGGAGTAGGATCCCTTACCTCGGGTCCGACTTGACTCGATCATTCTTTAAACTCCTGAATAATAAACTTGAGTTAATTTATACTTCCTTAAGAAAATTTTTCAAGTTAATTATTCCTTTTATATAACTTATTACCATGTCATAAACATTATGTAATCATTTAAGTTAATAACATTTGTTTTGGCGATATTTGGTTCTTAAGTCGAAAGTGGACTTCTTACAATTACATGTTGTTTGTGTGGACAAATGTTCATTATATCCATAATTGTATTCATGATTTAGATATCATATATATCATATATATCCACTATATTCATGCATTTATAATATTACATAACATTTAGAGTTAAGAAATGAAATGCACCGTTCATGGAGATGGTAAGCCGTACGTACGCATGAATGCTAATTCCATTTCTATTTCATATTTAATGGAATTAAAACATATTGATACATAATAGTATTTTAATTACAGTATGGTATCATATATAATATCATTAAATATATCCTTTATACGTACCACATATGGTATTAACGAATCAAATCTCTTTGAGGGGGCGGTAGTCCGCACATCCTTAAATGAAGATATCACGTTTACCCATAATGGAAACCATAAAGGTATGCCATAAATGAAAAATACATAAGCTTAAGTAAAACATAAACATATTAGATATCATATATAAATATAGTGTCATCTTAATGGCCACCTTTGAAGGTGTTAGAAGAATGTTGAACAATCATCATTTCGAGAGACAGAAATTCACCATCCACGGAAACAGTATGTTCTTTAACCATTAGATGTAGGTGTGTGTATGTGTAGCTCGAATCCTTATTATAACAACATCCTAGTATATTTAAGATACTGGAGTTGTTACAAAAGAAAATAATAAAAAGAGTTTAGGGGGTTGAATAAGTAAAATAAAACAAATGGACTCAAGTGAAGACATTACCTTAAAATCCGGGAACTTCCTTTGATTTGAGCTCAAAGGCTTACTTGGAAAGGATTCTGCCCAAAGTGAGGCTTCAGGGAGTTAAAGAGGGATGTGGAGAGACAAAATGAACAGGGGTTGGCCTTGCCAAAGGCTTTGGAAGTGTGGGTAAGGAGGTAGAGGTGGGGGCCTTTTATAAGAGGAGAGGAGGGGAACTCTTGGAAAGGTATAAAATGTAACATTACTTCCAAATGAGTTTCGGATTTTAATGGTCCCACTGTCACGACCTTTCCTCGGGGCCTGTGCCGTGACTACCCCAAGCCCACCTTCCATAGGCCAGGGGCTGGCGAATAGCACCAAAGGCGTAAAATCCCGATAACTGGGAAGGCATTGCCTTTATATAAGAAAACAAGCACCACAGAGTACAAGAGGAAGAAGTAAACACTAAGTAAAAACTGAGTACAACAGTAAGTGCGGAAAGTAAAAAGGGGCCGGAAAACAAACCCAAACTGCAAGTAAAGTACAACTCGAAAGGGGAAAACAGCAACTGAAAGGTAAATGCCGCTACACCGAGCTGTCCACTGGAAATCCCATCTAAAGGGTGGGTACAGATAGCTCCTCTGCTCCACAGGTACCGTCGTCTGCTCCGTGCACGTCCCGCCCAGTGGTCCATCTCTGGGTACCGTCCCGCTCTGCAAGCCTCAGCTAAGGTCAACATTGTCCGTCATCTGCAACCAACACAACGTAGTGCAGGCAAAGCCCGTGCAGGGGTGAGTATAAGCTACTCAGTAGGGACCCCGAGACCCCTGAAGGTCTCTCAAATCCACAAAGGATAAACCACGAAGAAAGGTATTATCACGAAGTAACAACCGACACTGCTTAGGTATATGCCCATACATATACCTAAGTCATCAATTCAAATACGCTCCAACCTCCGAGCCCAAGTACAACTCAGTCCGCACAGGAAAGTAAACGTATTCCACACAGGAAAGCAAAACGTAATCCACACAGGATTGCACAACACAGTCCACACAGGAAAGCAAAAGGATTCAGCTCACACAGGTATACTTCTTTAAAGGACGACAAAGATGATCACTGATCCATCTAAGTCGTCGGACCCACGAAGGATCGATAGGTAACTAACCCCCGCAGAGACCCACACAGGATCAGGCCCACACAGGACCTGTAGGCGCTGGTTCACACAGGACCGCTGAGCGCAAGGACCCACACAGGATCAGACCCACACAGGATCGGGCCCACACAGGACCTGTAGCACTGATCCACGTAGGATCGCTGAGTGCTGAAATCGTCGTCGTCGAATCCACATAGGATCTTTGTACTGTCGTCGTCGCAGTCACAGTAGCAGTAGTAGCAGTAGTAGTCACAGTAACAGTCGCAGCCAGCACTAGGGTTCCCGCACACAGCAAGCTCGTTCGGAGGGTCCGCTCCACGAGCCGAGAGGCTGATACATCAACTGTCACAAAGTCCAGAGTTGATGTATCCAAAAGTTCCGTATCGACAACAGGAACTCAACGCAACAGACGGCGCGTCGATCGGACGCCCGGTCTGAGAGTTATTGGCATTTTCGTCCCCGGGGCCCGGTTGGTTTTTAAGGCAAAACCAACCCGACCGTACTCCACCTGCGTCCAAACCTCGGGCGGAGTATGCCAAAAGATCCTTCTCACTAAGAGGAACTCAACACAGCTGACGGCACGTCAATCGGACGTCCGTCGCTCAAGATATGTGCGTTTCTGCTCCGAAGGCCCGGTTGGTTTCGTGAACGAACCAACCCGGCCGAACTCAAAGTATTCCGAAACCTTGAGTGCGATATACCGAAACGACCGTCTCGATCCAAGGATCGCGTTTCCGCAGACGGTTCATCGATCGGAGGTACGTGGCTCAAGATATGGCCAAAAGACCGAAACTGATTCGAAACGGGGGGGGGTCCGGGTCCGGGCCGACCCGGCCCGACCCCCCCCCCCGGGTCGACCCGACCCGGGTCCGAACCGGGTCGACCCGACCCGGGTCCGAACCGGCCCGGCCGGCCGGCGGCGCGGCGGCCGCGGTGGCCGTGGCGGCCTAGCGCCGCACGGAGGCAGCGCGCGGGGGGGCAAAGCCCCCCGCTTGATTGGGAGGCGGCGCGGCTTTTTAGCCGCGCCTGTTTGCAAACCCCCCCCCCCCCCCACGTGGGGGGCTTGATTGGCAGGAAACGGGGGGGCCGCCTGCCCCCCCCCCCCCCCCCCCCTCAAAGGAACCGCACTCCCTCATAAAGAGGGGGGGTTTTAGAGCTGGCCGGGGGATTAATTTCCCCCGGTTTATTACCATCCGGCCGGCCAGCTGGCCGGCCGGTTTTCTCCAACGGGACCGGAAAATCCGGTCCCCTCTTCGGCTTCCGACACCGGCGGCCCGGCCGCCGGTCTCCTCATTCCGCCGCGGCCAGGAACCGGCTGTGGTGTTCGTCGTCCGGCGCGGTGCGACGGCACCGCGCCCCTCCGCCGCACTTTGATTTCCTTCAACGCGGCGCGACAGTGTCGCGTTCTGGATGATTCTTCCATGGCGCGCGCGCGACGGCGTCGCGTAAAAAGATTCGGCGAATAACCGCGTGGTGCGACGGCACCACGCCACCTTAATTCATCCGCAAAATAAAACACCAAGAACGAAGGAGGGGGTTCGGCCGTGTTCATGCGGTCCGGCCCCCTCACGTTAAAACACAACTTAAATATTCAATATCCTCACGTTAGTCATGCGAACCACGAGCAAGAATAAAAAAATTAAACCAAATCAACAACCCCTACCTTGGGTATACGTTCGAGGATTTGTCTATTTCCGCGGAAGTCGACGTCGCGGAGATCGGGCGTCGCGGTAGTTGTTCGTCAATTCCGTTGACGAAGAGATGCGTCCGATGCGATACGTCGTTGGTGAAACTTCTTATGTCGACGAAGAGAAACCAAGGAGGAAGCGGTGTTCCCTCTCGTTGACACGGAAGACGAAGAAGAGCGGAGCGGCGTTCTTCGTCGGAGCTTGAGTGTTCTTCGTCAAGATGAGCGTTCTTCGTCAAGATGAAGAATATGGAGGAGGAGCTCTCAAAATGAAATCCACACAAGTTGGCTAACAAAATAAAATAAGGTCCCTCCTTATTTTATTTACCAAGCCTAGGAATTCAAAACATCAAATTCAAAAAAACATAACACTTAATTAATTAACATGTCATGTGTAATTAATTAGATGTTAAGTTTACAAACATTTAAGAGGGAGAGAGGGGAGTTTAAGGGGGAAGTTGAGAGGTTTAGGTTCGTGTGGGTCCCACCACACTTAATCCTCTCAAGGGAGGTTAAGTGGGTGTGGGTCCCACCCCTAACTCCTTTTGAGAGGAGTTAACCTACAAAAGTGAAATAAAAAGAATCCACATTTTTTTATTCAACTTTTTATAAATCTCCCAAAAACTAACTTTCAACCCGCAACAAACGCAACTTCCGAAAAGGCCTCTTTAAGCGAATATCGGCGCTGCGAGTTCATCGGTGCCCTCAGATTTCAATTCCGAGCATCGGATCAAAAGTTAGGAAATCCCGCTCGTTTGTTCACTGAACGTACCCGAGCCAAACTTCAGAAATTGATTCCGGGCACTCCCGGCCTCGGAATTAGGTGCCGTCAGAAACCGCGCTCTTGTAAAATTCTAAAGAAAATTAAGAAAAAATTTCCCTTGAATTTTACTGGTCTTTACATTACTCCCACCTCAGGGCTTTATGTCCCTGTAAAGATACATCAAAACTAGGGAAACAAATGAGGGTACTGAGCACGCATCTGAGCCTCCTGCTCCCATGTGCTCTCCTGGAGATTCCCGTGCTGCCATCTGATGCGCACAAGAGGAATCGATCGCCCACGCAGGACCCGCTCTTGTCGATCCTCTATCTCCACCAGGACCTCCGTAAAAGTCGCCCCATCGTCAACGACAAGCTCCCAATGGTCAATGATGTGCGTCAGGTCGTGCATGTATCTCCTCAGCTGAGATACGTGGAAGATGTCGTGCACCCGGTTCAACTGAGGTGGTAGAGCCAGGCGATAAGCCACCTCACCAATCCTGCTGAGAATCTGGAAGGGTCCGATGAAGCGCGGAGATAACTTGCCGCCTCGGCCAAATCTCCGAATACCACGTCGAGGTGAGACCTGTATAAGAACGTGGTCTCCATACTCGAACTCTAAAGGTCTCCCTTTTTAGGTTAGAGCTGAAACTCAAAACTCCTACTGCCACGAGGGTAAGGTTGGCCGACCCAAGAATGATCGGCTACACCCTCCCATGAACGAGTTTATCTTGTGCTGCCCAGGGTTTATTTTTCGCCGACCAAGGAAAACCCATCCCAACGTTTGCCTAATACCGTCAATTTGAGTATGAAAAGTGATTGCCAAATACATACTCAAACTAACGTCGTAAGGCCTCAACGCTGCCACCAAGAGGTCCTAACCGAGACTCTCGCCTCAAGGGTCAGATCACACCGTCGGCGTAAGTGTGACTATCGAGTCTCCTCCCAAAGGTATCTCCAGACGTGAGGGTCAAGTCAACGGCTTAACCAGAATCTCTAGGTCTGGGACTAGATTCATGGAAGGAAGGGATGATTCGTTTCGATGCCTGTGGCTACGACAGCTAGTAGAAGATAAATTCTGCACTTCGAATCATCCTTAGATCCCCTTTTTGGTCGCACTCCATGACCGCAAGCAGCTACCCTCTTTCCCTGCTCTCCAACTCCCTGAGTCTAGCGGGGACTACAAAGGCGGGTGATGGTAACATGTTGAAATGTACACCACCACGAGCTGCTCTCCAAGCTCTGCCTCCATGTCTGCTGCTCTGCAGATTCATCTGTCCTTAACATTTCCTCATCTTGAAACATTTTACATGCCCAAGTCTCCGAGACTGGTGTCAGTTTCCTGCTTTCCAAACATCTAACATTCTCTGGCTGTATTCGATCAGCAAAGAATTCTCAACCACAAAGGTTCCTTCTAGCACTCTAGCCTAAGTAGAAATGCATAGAGAAAAGGTGCTGGCTCGGAAGCCCTTAAACATACCATGATCAGAGGTCCGACCTCTATTGCACTGATTGAAACGCTTCCATCGAGTACCTGATATGTTCGGTATGCCTCGATGAATTCTCAGCTAGGCGGAAAACTCTAGCAATCGCCTCCAGCCACTGCTCTGCTGTCTAGAAATCTGCCTCGCCTCGTAACTTCTGAGGCCTCTACTGCTGGAACTCATGCAATGCGCTCCGCCAGCGTGCACAGTTTGCTAGTATAGCCGTTGGCATCTGCTGCCCAACAGGTGGTGATGTACTGGTACACCACCCTAGGGTGCCAACATAGTAAAAAGGGCCCTGCACCAGAGCCTTGTCGCTCGGTGAACCGTCATCGAGTACTCTCTCGGAACTCCAACTGACTGTCTGCGTGGAGACATCCTGAATAGAAGCGACACGGTCAACGTCTTATACCTGGTGAGCTGATATAAGTAATCACAAAGAAAACATTGAAACACACATGCAATCAATGTTTTCGTGCATTAAGTCGGAAATCAGAAGTCAGGGTCCTGGTGTACGGATACGTCGGCCACCGCACCAACACTGGACTCCCTGGACTGATAACCACACTCAATACGCTAAAAATTATTGCTTCACATAGAAAAGATCAGAGTTTGCGGTAGAACCGAACTCCTCTGATACCAATTTGTCACGACCTGTCCTCGGGGCCCGTGCCGTGACTACCCCAAGCCCGCCTTCCATAGGCCAGGGGCTGGCGACTAGCACCAATGTAACACCCCAAGATTTCATAGTGTGTTATTTCTTCAAAATAATTCAATAACTTGCACTACACGCAACACTGAGTTCAATTGCACCATGACTTACCAAAAAAAAAGCCATTAAAAGAGGTCATGAATAGTATTAACTAAATTTTAAACTTTATATAATCCTTATAATTTTAGAATCCATATTATGAGTTTCTTAGTCATAATGCAAGAACAGATTCATTTTCAGTATTGCACTTTTATCAACTTTTGATAGTGAAACCTTTTTAAATACAATATTTTAAACTTTTTGACTAAATGGAGACATCAAAAAAATTTAAAATGAAACATCCCAAGCTTCCACGATACGCTTTCCTTTGAATAAAACAGTAGCGTGTGTTGTACGCAACTTCGAGTTCTAACACACCGTAACCAATCAAACTAGCTGTTATGAATAGTAATAGCTAATTTTTGAAGTTATATATATTTTATATTTTAATATGGACTTCTTTTTTGGATTCGGAATATCAAATTTAGCCTAAGGTGAAATTTTGGTACTTTTCGGATAACTTTAATATTTTGATGAATAGTGAAAATTACTAAATTTTAATTAAAAACAACTTTTTTAATCAAAATAATTAATAGTGATAAATTGTGAATTTGAGTGGTTTTAAAGTATATTTAGAATATATTTTTACCATTTAATATAATGTTGGTCATTGGACATAATTTTACAATTAAACCGAACATAAACAAGTGTCAATCTTTTGATAGTTATTACCTCTTAAAAACACGCTTTTTGTTTAGACAGCGGGAGTTAATTTTAAATTAATTTCTGCCACTTCTGTGTTTTGAATTTAGAAAAATGGATTCCATATTTGGAATCAGGATGTCCAAATTGTATAAATAGGTAACTTTTATTTTTAGACATTTTGAATAATTACTGTGGTAAATATTTTATTTACCATGGTTAAGGGTAAATCCGGTAAATAAGGGTTAAAAAATAATATTATAATAATACAAAATTACCCTAAAACGTGTCCTAAACTTATTGGTGGACACATACCCGACCATGAGCATCCTTGGGTCAATTTGAGGACCCCTTGGAGCCACTTGTATGTGGTAGGGACACTTTATATTAATAAAGTTAAAATAAAAATAAAAATGGCATAAGCTTACATCTTTTAGAAGACCAATTTTTACATAGGGTTATACATGTTGGATTTTCAATTATAAATATTAATTAGAAAGCTAAAACGATTTCCTACATAATGATATTTTATTTATAATTTTTAGACATCAAATAATTTAAATTATTAATGACACAATAATGATGCAATGTTTACCTCATTAATAAATCATTTAAATAAATAAGATTATAATGATTAAAATATTATCTAAAACCTGTCCAATTCTTATTGGTTGATGTTATTTAGAATACGAGTCATCTTATCTTCTACCTCAATGATTTTTGGACCATTATAAACCGAATATAACTATATTATAAAGTAATACTTTCACTCTTTCCTAAAGAGCCCCTCTTCTCCCTTATAAAAGGAGACCACTTCTACTCATTCCTCACACCTCTCAAGCCACTTGGCTCGTCCAAACTCTGCCCAACTAAGCTCCCCACATCCCTCTCCTCCTCCTTGAAGCTTCCCCTTAGGCAGAAATCATTTCAAGAAGTCCTTTGGTTCCAACCAAAGTGAGTTACCTAAATTAAAGGTAACGATTTCTCTTAAATTATTTTCATTTATTTTGCTTCTCCAACCCCCAAACTCTTTTTATTTCCTTTCTTTTGTAAAAACACCAGTATCCACAATATACTAGGATGTTTTTATAATAAGGATTCAAACTACACATACACACAACTCCATATAATGGATGATGAACATAATGTTTCTGTGGATGGAAAACTAACGCCTCACGAAACGATGATTGTTCAAATACATCTTACCGCCTCTCATGGTGGCCATTATGATGGAACTGTAATTAAATATGATATTAATGATATGTATTTTATATATAAGCTTCTGTAATTCCATTTTATTTCATATCCTTATTCGTTTCATGTTGTATATACATACGATAATTTCATTTGAGGAAGTGCGGACTACCGCCCCCTTAAAATGATATGACTCGTTCATACCACACATGGAACGTATAAAGGATGGTGTTAATGAACATAAGTAACATATATAAAATATTATATTATACTGGAATAATAATATACCTATGTATCATTTGGATTCAATTCATTTAAAATGAAAAATTAAATGGAAGTAGCGTTCGTGCGTACGTGCGGACTACCGTCTCCACAAACGCGATGAGATTCATTGTCCATCATATACATTCAAGTATAATTATAATTTTATGATTTAAAAATAGTATCTAAGGACTTTATATCATTCTGGATATGAATAATATACATCCCATTAATAACGAATATGGCTCACATAACAAAGAATATAAAGTAAAATGAACCCGTTAACACCCGAAATGACGATAATTCTAAGATATTATTAACAAATCAATGTTAAAAGATCATATATGATATCATATTAAAGTAAATGATTCTTGTATTATTCAATAACAATTATTTCACCATTATACAGGAGGTAAACCTACCATCGACCAAGGAAAAATTACAAAGTAAGGGATTCTCTTATCTCACTTTCAATTCCGTGAGATTTCCATTGTTCGCAACTAAATTATTGAAAGTGGTGTATTATGTACTGCCATTTGATATATATTATCATGATTGTCTTTATATTCATGTTATTCTGTAAATCATTTGGTGGTTATTAACTTTTGGCCATACAACTCAGTTGATTAACATGGTAAGGGATTTTCTTATCTCACTTTCAATTCCGTGAGATTTCCATTGTTCACCACTTAATTATTGCATGTGGTGTACTGCCCATGATTGCATCCATTGTGTATTATACTTTAATTTATGGGTATTTACATCATCAGGGTATGATACTTCTTTCATGGGTGTATGTTTCGTAAGTTACCTAATCGATAAGGGAATTTCAATTTCAATTTCCACTCATTTGGCTTTACGCATATTTCATTGATTATATTACCCCAAGATTATATGTGGAATCACTATTCATTTGATTATGTCATAATTTCCACTCCCCTTCCTGTGGATATAAGTTTGATACACATAATCACTCCATTGATAATTCTCATGTCATTGATATGAATTTGATAAGAGTAATTTTAACTCATTCTCCATTTATTGAGTTAAACATCCAATTCGTTGGTATTGTTTTTACAAGAATATGTGTGAATATCCTTTGATTGATTTACACTGAATATCCAATCATATTTAGTGTATTTATATTTGTCACACATAATTATGTCGTCGATTTATCCTTAACCTAAGGATACAACCTTTATGAGAGATTTCATCTCAATTTACATTCCATTGAGACTTCTTTGTTGATATACACCAAATCACTTTTATGTGGTGTATATAATGTACTTTGACATAGTATATCATGAATCCCTTTATTCTCATGATATTACAAAGTTTTGATTACCACAATTATTTGTATTCAAGTGTTTCTTTTGGTTGGAACCTCTAACCAAAATACCATTTTAAAATGTTTTAAAGACTTATTCTTCTATATCTTGCTCATTAATGTCCATGTTTTAAAAATGGTTTTAAGGATTTATTTATATGGACATTAATGTTTTAAAATTAAAACTCCTTTTAAAAGTTTCAAAGTGGTATGAGACACTTTGATTCAAAAAACACTTTTTAAATGGCTTCTTGACAAATAGTGTGACTTTTAAATGATTTCAAGAAAAGGGGGATATTTCCCTCAAAATGTTTTGATGATTATTTTCATCTATGTCAACATCCTTCATTATTCATGATTGAGCTTAATGTGATACAATACAATCTTCCATATTGTATCAAATGAGTTATGTTTGACTGTGGATGTTCTATTTTTATACCATTCATGGTTTGTGGTTAAAGTATTGACATTTCGTATGCTAGTTTTAATATGAATGTTTATTTTTATGCTTAAACCTATTCATATGAGGAATGCATTGGACTTAATAAGTGACGGGTGGAGCCCGCTATAGCTCCTCGATGCATCGGTAGGTCTCATGAGACAAACTAGTGTCTTGGCACAAGGCCTTGACAAAATCTTATTTGTAGTCTTGGCACGAGGCCTTGGCTATGTGGTTATGATAGTCTGGCATTATGCATTCCAACATTATGAAAGTGGTTATTGATTTTTGCATGTGATTATTCGATTAGTAGAATATCCATGTGAATAAGTAAATGGCATTATTTCATTTTATTTATGCCATACCATGTTGAAAGTTCATGTTTAAAAGGATTTTGTTTTAGTTATAGATTGCCTTAAATGTTTATTCTTATTGATGAAAGTTTCCGCTATATTGTTATCCTTACTGGGCAATTGAGCTCACCCCTTTTCTATGTTTTATTTTTTCCAGGAAGTGAAGATGTAAGTTATGAATGACCTGCAGGGATATTATGAGGGGATTATAGTGTGGACTGTGGAAACTTTATGTTGTTGTTGTAGTTTTTCATTTTATGATGTAATGTAAAACTTATGAATATATCTAGTGTTTCCAAGGCTACTAAACCAATCGGTCTTTCGAGATTTGATCTTTTTTGTGATCATGCCAATGTTACGAAGTAATGCACCGACTCTGGGTAGCTGGGGTCGGGGTGTTACAGTTGGTATCAGAGGAAGTTTAGTACAAACCTTGGAAGCTAGATTTAGATAAACTCTGATTAGAGCACGTAGACCTAAGATGAACTTTGAGGATTAGTATAGAAGAACTTCCTAGAATTTTGGTATTGTAGAGATTTTGTGAGTTTTCTGAGCAATACATCCCTGTCTGGATACGAGCAGGTAGAGGCGGCTCTGGCACAGATGTACCTAGGGGTAAAACCCGAAAACACCGCTTTGAGCTAGACTCGAACGGGAACTGGTGCACGACAACGGGCCTTGCTGCACTCTTGGTTACGACACTCCCGGGGGATATGCTTAGGATAACTCTCATTATCTTTACAAATCATTATGAAGGGTTTATGAGTATATACTTCCTCAAAGAAAACATTTTTATGAATATGGATTATATCCATAAATAGTTCAATTTATGTTAAGTGTTTTATAAGTATGGGATTATGTATTTTGATTCATAAACTGATCTAGTGTATCCCATTGTTTAGAAATGGCGCCCAGTAGAAGGAATGAGAACTCCAGAAATGAACATGATCCAAAGAGAAGGAAGGATCATATCTTTCATGGTCTTAAGCTAGAATTTATAAGAGAAATAGTCTCCCATGTATTATCATCATATGAAGAAATAATATCATGTGTTGATAAGATAAGTAAAGAGTTTACTGAGTCCTATGGCTTTGAAGGGAAGCAAGAGAAGAAAAGGATGGAAGAGAGAAAGATGGATAAAAGTAAGAGGGAAAAGAAGAATTTTCCCATATGTGGTAACTGTGGAAAGAAACACCCTGGAACTTGCCTGAAAGGAATGGGAGTTTGTTATAAGTGTGGAGGAAAAGGGCACAAAGTACATGACTGTAAGGGTAAGAAAATGGTTTTAAATGTACAATGCTTCATTTGCAAGGAGTTTGGACACTACGCGAACCTATGTCCCAGTCATCAGACTATGCCACAAATGATGCTATTGGATAATAATCAAGTTATGATACTTCCACAGATGAAGAGGAATGATTAGAGTTCTTATGTTGATTATGTCAATTGAGTGTTGTATCAACAATGTACTTGTTATAATAATTATGGAGTATATAAGGATTGTACTGCAGTACTATTTCATTAAGTACATGAGATTGTGTGGAACAAAGAAAAGTGACTCATTAGCAGGATAGATTTTTGGAAAATATATGGTTGAGAGAATGATAAACCATAATATAGTTCTGATACTGAGGTAGTGATTTTGGAATAATATGTGATTGTTTTGGATAAATTATATTGGATATTCTTGACTACCTTGGAACTGATTAATGATTTGTATATTCCATCATTGTTGGGGTTTAAAACATTTTTGGATTAATGAAGTATATCCAGCATTCTATATTGAATAAGGGAGCATGAATGTAATCAATAAGGAATATGGTAATACATGATGAAGGTATTCATATGCTATTACGGGGTAAAAAGGATCTATATTATGTTTACCTTCCTTATGAATGTTGGACTGTGATTTTGGACAGAAGTATTTTGGATAGTTCTAGTTTGGATTATTTTGGATTGCCATAAAAGGACAACCCGGAGGTCGGGCGGCAACCCGTCGCGTCCGGCAAGGCTGCGAGACTTGAACCCGCAACCAAAGGGAGACAAGGGTGTATCACCTACCACTATCCCACGAGATGTCCTGGATTAAATAAAGTAGTTTTTTAAAAGATCTGGTATATGAATTATAAATTTGTTTATTTTGGAACCCTCTATGAATAGTATAAATAGAATTTTTTTTACGAGTGAATGATGAGTTTTGGTAGAAATTTATTAATGGATAAAACTCTAATTATAAACTAAGTATATCTCCTTATGATCTTAGCCAATCTCATAAATAAATTCCTCATCATTAATAAAAGGAACTTAGAACAAAAATGTTGTCCTAGATGGTACCTTAAATCATCACTAATTTATGGCTTTGGGATTGTTGGCCTTTTCATAGCCATGTTCTCTACCACTCTCCATCAGATAATTGATGGCTAGATTTTTCTTCCATATCCATATTTTCTTACATGGAACCCTAGTATGTGTTATTTTCGGTAATCTTCATACTTTCCACTCTTTATTTTAAATAGAGGCCTCATTAATACATTTTTCGATGTGGGATTTCAACTAAGATATTTTGAAACGTCAAAAATGTGTTATCCTAATACCCTATGTTTTGTTGAACCGATGGTATTTCAAATCATCATAGATTGATGAATTTAAGGACCTCAATTATAAACTTGTTTGTGATTGATGACCTCAATCACTACCTATAAATATTTACGTTTTTCCTCAGATTATATGTCTCTAATTTCCACCAATGTTCTCCTAATCGAGATCATAATTTGGTGGTGACCCTTTGATTTCTCTTTTCCTCATATTAAGACTAAATTTTAGTAACCCAATTTCCGATGTGGGTTTTCCCACAAATATATTTTCTACTTTCAACCTTTTATTTTTGAAGAACAATTTCAAATTGCGAGGACGCAATTTATTGAAGGAGGGGAGAATGTAACACCCCAAGATTTCATAGTGTGTTATTTCTTCAAAATAATTCAATAACTTGCACTACACGCAACACTGAGTTCAATTGCACCATGACATACCAAAAAAAAATCCATTAAAAGAGTTCATGAATAGTATTAACTAAATTTTAAACTTTATATAATCCTTATAATTTTAGAATCCATATTATGAGTTTCTTAGTCATAATGCAAGAACAGATTCATTTTCAGTATTGCACTTTTATCAACTTTTGATAGTGAAACCTTTTTAAATACAATATTTTAAACTTTTTGACTAAATGGAGACATCAAAAAAATTTAAAATGAAACATCCCAAGCTTCCACGGTACGCTTTCCTTTGAATAAAACAGTAGCGTGTGTTGTACGCAACTTCGAGTTCTAACACACCATAACCAATCAAACTAGCTGTTATGAATAGTAATACCTAATTTTTGAAGTTATATATATTTTATATTTTAAAATAGACTTCATTTTTGGATTCGGAATATCATATTTAGCCTAATGTGAAATTTTGGTACTTTTCGGATAACTTTAATATTTTGATGAATAGTGAAAATTACTAAATTTTAATTAAAAACAACTTTTTTAATCAAAATAATTAATAGTGATAAATTGTGAATTTGAGTGGTTTTAAAGTATATTTAGAATATATTTTTACCATTTAATATAATGTTGGTCATTGGACATAATTTTACAATTAAACCGAACATAAACAAGTGTCAATCTTTTGATAGTTATTACCTCTTAAAAACATGCTTTTTGTTTTGACAGCGGGAATTAATATTAAATTAATTTCTGCCACTTCTGTGTTTTGAATTTAAAAAAATGGATTCCATATTTGGAATCAGGATGTCCAAATTGTGTAAATAGGTAACTTTTATTTTTAGACATTTTGAATAATTACTGTGGTAAATATTTTATTTACCATGGTTAAGGGTAAATCCGGTAAATAAGGGTTAAAAAATAATATTATAATAATACAAAATTACCCTAAAACGTGTCATAACCTTATTGGTGGACACATAACCGACCATGAGCATCCTTGGGTCAATTTGGGGACCCCTTGGAGCCACTTGTATGTGGTAGGGACACTTTATATTAATAAAGTTAAAATAAAAATAAAAATGGCATAAGCTTACATCTTTTAGAAGAACAATTTTTACATAGGGTTATACATGTTGGATTTTTAATTATAAATATTCATTAGAAAGAAAAAAAGATTTCCTAAATAATGATATTTTATTTATAATTTTTAGACATCAAATAATTTAAATTATTAATGACACAATAATGATGCAATGTTTACCTCATTAATAAATCATTTAAATAAATAAGATTATAATGATTAAAATATTATCTAAAACCTGTCCAATTCTTATTGGTTGATGTTATTTAGAATATGAGTCATATTATATTCTACCTCAATGATTTTTGGACCATTATAAACCGAATATAACTATATTATAAAGTAATACTTTCACTCTTTCCTAAAGAGCCCCTCTTCTCCCTTATAAAACGAGACCACTTCTACTCATTCCTCACACCTCTCAAGCCACTTGGCTCGTCCAAAATCTGCCCAAATAAGCTCCCCACATCCCTCTCCTCCTCCTTGAAGCTTCCCCTTAGGCAGAAATCATTTCAAGAAGTCCTTTGGTTCCAACCAAAGTGAGTTACCTAAATTAAAGGTAACGATTTCTCTTAAATTATTTTCATTTATTTTGCTTCTCCAACCCCCAAACTCTTTTTATTTCCTTTCTTTTGTAACAACAACAGTATCCACAATATACTAGGATGTTGTTATAATAAGGATTCAAACTACACATACACACAAATCCATCTAATGGATGATGAACATAATGTTTCTGTGGATGGCAAACTAACGCCTCACGAAACGATGATTGTTCAAATACATCTTACCACCTCTCATGGTGGACATTATGATGGAACTGTAATTAAAAATGATATTAATGATATATATTTTATATATAAGCTTCTGTAATTCCATTTTATTTCATATCCTTATTCGTTTCATGTTGTATATACATACGATAATTTCATTTGAGGAAGTGCGGACTACCGCCCCCTTAAAATGATATGACTCGTTCATACCACACATGGAACGTATAAAGGATGGTGTTAATGAACTTAAGTAACATATATAAAATATTATATTATACTGGAATAATAATATACCTATGTATCATTTGGATTCAATTCATTTAAAATGAAAAATTAAATGGAAGTAGCGTTCGTGCGTACGTGCGGACTACCGTCTCCACAAACGCGATGAGATTCATTGTCCATCATATACATTAAAGTATAATTATAATTTTATGATTTAAAAATAGTATATAAGGACTTTATATCATTCTGGATATGAATAATATACATCCCATTAATAACGAATATGGCTCACATAACAAAGAATATAAAGTAAAATGAACCCGTTAACACCCGAAATGACGATAATTCTAAGATATTATTAACAAATCAATGTTAAAAGATCATATATGATAACATATTAAAGTAAATGATTCTTGTATTATTCAATAACAATTATTTCACCATTATACAGGAGGTAAACCTACCATCGACCAAGGAAAAATTACAAAGTAAGGGATTCTCTTATCTCACTTTCAATTCCGTGAGATTTCCATTGTTCGCCACTAAATTATTGAAAGTGGTGTATTATGTACTGCCATTTGATATATATTATCATGATTGTCTTTATATTCATGTTATTATGTAAATCATTTGGTGGTTATTAACTTTTGGCCATACAACTCAGTTGATTAACATGGTAAGGGATTTTCTTATCTCACTTTCAATTCTGTGAGATTTCCATTGTTCACCACTTAATTATTGCATGTGGTGTACTGCCCATGATTGCATCCACTGTGTATTATACTTTAATTTATGGGTATTTACATCATCAGGGTATGATACTTCTTTCATGGGTGTATGTTTCGTAAGTTACCTAATCGATAAGGGAATTTGAATTTCAATTTCCACTCATTTGGCTTTACGCATATTTCATTGATTATATTACCCCAAGATTATGTGTGGAATCACTATTCATTTGATTATGTCATAATTTCCACTCCCCTTCCTGTGGATATACGTTTGATACACATAATCACAACATTGATAATTCTCATGTCATTGATATGAATTTGATAAGAGTAATTTTAACTCATTCTCCATTTGTTGAGTTAAACATCCAATTCGTTGGTATTGTTTTTACAAGAATATGTGTGAATATCCTTTGATTGATTTACACTGAATATCCAATCATATTTAGTGTATTTATATTTGTCACACATAATTATGTCGTTGATTTATCCTTAACCTAAGGATACAACCTTTATGAGAGATTTCATCTCAATTTACATTCCATTGAGACTTCTTTGTTGATATACACCAAATCACTTTTATGTGGTGTATATAATGTACTTTGACATAGTATATCATGAATCCCTTTATTCTCATGATATTAAAAAGTTTTGATTACCACAATTATTTGTATTCAAGTGTTTCTTTTGGTTGGAACCTCTAACCAAAATACCATTTTAAAATGTTTTAAAGACTTATTCTTCTATATCTTGCTCATTAATGTCCCTGTTTTAAAAATGGTTTTAAGGATTTATTTATATGGACATTAATGTTATAAAATTAAAACTCCTTTTAAAAGTTTTAAAGGGGTATGGGACACTTTGATTCAAAAAACAATTTTTAAATGGCTTCTTGACAAATATTGTGACTTTTAAATGATTTCAAGAAAAGGGGGATATTTCCCTCAAAATGTTTTGATGATTATTTTCATCTATGTCAACATCCTTCATTATTCATGATTGAGGTTAATGTGATACAATACAATCTTCCATATTGTATCAAATGAGTTATGTTTGACTGTGGATGTTCTATTTTTATACCATTCATGGTTTGTGGTTAAAGTATTGACATTTATTATGCTATTTTTAATACGAATGTTTATTTTTATGCTTAAACCTATTCATATGAGGAATGCATTGGACTTAATAAGTGACGGGTGGAGCCCGCTATAGCTCCTCGATGCATCGGTAGGTCTCATGAGACAAACTAGTGTCTTGGCACAAGGCCTTGACAAAATCTTATTTGTAGTCTTGGCACGAGGCCTTGGCTATGTGGTTATGATAGTCTGGCATTATGCATTCCAACATTATGAAAGTGGTTATTGATTTTTTCATGTGATTATTCGATTAGTAGAATATCTATGTGAATAAGTAAATGGAATTATTTCATTTTATTTATGCCATACCATGTTGAAAGTTCATGTTTAAAAGGCTTTTGTTTTAGTTATACATTGCCTCAAATGTTTATTCTTATTGATGAAAGTTTCCGCTATATTGTTATCCTTACTGGGCATTTGAGCTCACCCCTTTTCTATGTTTTATTTTTTCCAGGAAGTGAAGATGTAAGTTATGAATGACCTGCAGGGATATTATGAGGGGATTATAGTGTGGACTGTGGAAACATTATGTTGTTGTAGTAGTTTTTCATTTTATGATGTAATGTAAAACTTATGAATATATCTAGTGTTTCCAAGGATACTAAACCAATCGGTCTTTAGAGATTTGATCATTCTTGTGATCATGCCAATGTTACGAAGTAATGCACCGACTCTGGGTAGCTGGGGTCGGGGTGTTACAGTTGGTATCAGAGGAAGTTTAGTACAAACCTTGGAAGCTAGATTTAGATAAACTCTGATTAGAGCACGTAGACCTAAGATGAACTTTGAGGATTAGTATAGAAGAACTTCCTAGAATTTTGGTATTGTAGAGATTTTGTGAGTTTTCTGAGCAATACATCCCTGTCTGGAGACGAGCAGGTAGAGGCGGCTCTGGCACAGATGTACCTAGGGGTAAAACCCGAAAACACCGCTTTGAGCTAGACTCGAACGGGAACTGGTGCACGACAACGGGCCTTGCTGCACTCTTGGTTACGACACTCCCGGGGGATATGCTTAGGATAACTCTTACTATCTTTACAAATCATTATGAAGGGTTTATGAGTATATACTTCCTCAAAGAAAACATTTTTATGATTATGGATTATATCCATAAATAGTTCAATTTATGTTAAGTGTTTTATAAGTATGGGATTATGAATTTTGATTCATAAACTGATCTAGTGTATCCCATTGTTTAGAAATGGCGCCCAGTAGAAGGAATGAGAACTCCAGAAATGAACATGATCCAAAGAGAAGGAAGGATCATATCTTTCATGGTCTTAAGCTAGAATTTATAAGAGAAATAGTCTCCCATGTATTATCATCATATGAAGAAATAATATCATGTGTTGATAAGATAAGTAAAGAGTTTACTGAGTCCTATGGCTTTGAAGGGAAGCAAGAGAATAAAAGGATGGAAGAGAGAAATATGGATAAAAGTAAGAGGGAAAAGAAGAATTTTCCCATATGTGGTAACTGTGGAAAGAAACACCCTGGAACTTGCCTGAAAGGAATGGGAGTTTGTTATAAGTGTGGAGGAAAAGGGCACAAAGTACGTGACTGTAAGGGTAAGAAAATGGTTTTAAATGTACAATGCTTCATTTGCAAGGAGTTTGGACACTACGCGAACCTATGTCCCAGTCATCAGACTATGCCGCAAATGATGCTATTGGATAATAATCAGGTTATGATACTTCCACAGATGAAGAGGAATGATTAGAGTTCTTTTGTTGATTATGTCAATTGAGTGTTGTATCAACAATGTACTTGTTATAATAATTATGGAGTATATAAGGATTGTACTGCAGTACTATTTCATTAAGTACTTGAGATTGTGTGGAACAAAGAAAAGTGACTCATTAGCAGGATAGATTTTTGGAAAATATATGGTTGAGAGAATGATAAACCATAATATAGTTCTGATACTGAGGTAGTGATTTTGGAATAATATGTGATTGTTTTGGATAAATTATATTGGATATTCTTGACTACCTTGGAACTGATTAATGATTTGTATATTCCATCATTGTTGGGGTTTAAAACATTTTTGGATTAATGAAGTATATCCAGCATTCTATATTGAATAAGAAGCATGAATGTAATCAATAAGGAATATGGTAATACATGATGAAGGTATTCATATGCTATTACGGGGTAAAAAGGATCTATATTATGTTTACCTTCCTTATGAATGTTGGACTGTGAGTTTGGACAGAAGTATTTTGGATAGTTCTAGTTTGGATTATTTTGGATTGCCATAAAAGGACAACCCGGAGGTCGGGCGGCAACCCGTCGCGTCCGGCAGGGCTGCGAGACTTGAACCCGCAACCAAAGGGCGACAAGGGTGTATCACCTACCACTATCCCACGAGATGTCCTGGATTAAATAAAGTAGTTTTTTAAAAGATCTGGTAGATGAATTATAAATTTGTTTATTTTGGAACCCTCTATGAATAGTATAAATAGAATTTTTTTACGAGTGAATGATGAGTTTTGGTAGAAATTTATTAATGGATAAAACTCTAATTATAAACTAAGTATATCTCCTTATGATCTTATCCAATCTCATAAATAAATTCCTCATCATTAATAAAAGTAACTTAGAACAAAAATGTTGTCCTAGATGGTACCTTAAATCATCACTAATTTATGGCTTTGGGATTGTTGGCCTTTTCATAGCCATGTTCTCTACCACTCTCCATCAGATAATTGATGGCTAGATTTTTCTTCCATATCCATATTTTCTTACATGGAACCCTAGTATGTGTTATTTTCGGTAATATTCATACTTTCCACTCTTTATTTTAAATAGAGGCCTCATTAATACATTTTTCGATGTGGGATTTCAACTAAGATATTTTGAAACGTCAAAAATGTGTTATCCTAATACCCTATGTTTTGTTGAACCGATGGTATTTCAAATCATCATAGATTGATGAATTTAAGGACCTCAATTATAAACTTGTTTGTGATTGATGACCTCAATCACTACCTATAAATATTTACGTTTTTCCTCAGATTATATGTCTCTAATTTCCACCAATGTTCTCCTAATCGAGATCATAATTTGGTGGTGACCCTATGATTTCTCTTTTCCTCATATTAAGACTAAATTTTAGTAACCCAATTTCAGATGTGGGTTTTCCCACAAATATATTTTCTACTTTCAACCTTTTATTTTTGAAGAACAATTTCAAATTGCGAGGACGCAATTTATTGAAGGAGGGGAGAATGTAACACCCCAAGATTTCATAGTGTGTTATTTCTTCAAAATAATTCAATAACTTGCACTACACGCAACACTGAGTTCAATTGCACCATGACTTATCAAAAAAAAAGCCATTAAAAGAGGTCATGAATAGTATTAACTAAATTTTAAACTTTATATAATCCTTATAATTTTAGAATCCATATTATGAGTTTCTTAGTCATAATGCAAGAACAGATTCATTTTCAGTATTGCACTTTTATCAACTTTTGATAGTGAAACCTTTTTAAATACAATATTTTAAACTTTTTGACTAAATGGAGACATCAAAAAAATTTAAAATGAAACATCCCAAGCTTCCACGGTACGCTTTCCTTTGAATAAAACAGTAGCGTGTGTTGTACGCAACTTCGAGTTCTAACACACCGTAACCAATCAAACTAGCTGTTATGAATAGTAATACCTAATTTTTTAAGTTATATATATTTTATATTTTAAAATGGACTTCATTTTTGGATTCGGAATATCATATTTAGCCTAAGGTAAAATTTTGGTACTTTTCGGATAACTTTAATATTTTGATGAATAGTGAAAATTACTAAATTTTAATTAAAAACAACTTTTTTAATCAAAATAATTAATAGTGATAAATTGTGAATTTGAGTGGTTTTAAAGTATATTTAGAATATATTTTTACCATTTAATATAATGTTGGTCATTGGACATAATTTTACAATTAAACCGAACATAAACAAGTGTCAATCTTTTGATAGTTATTACCTCTTAAAAACACGCTTTTTGTTTTGACAGCGGGAATTAATATTAAATTAATTTCTGCCACTTCTGTGTTTTGAATTTAAAAAAATGGATTCCATATTTGGAATCAGGATGTCCAAATTGTGTAAATAGGTAACTTTTATTTTTAGACATTTTGAATAATTATTGTGGTAAATATTTTATTTACCATGGTTAAGGGTAAATCCGGTAAATAAGGGTTAAAAAATAATATTATAATAATACTAAATTACCCTAAAACGTGTCCTAACCTTATTGGTGGACACATAACCGACCATGAGCATCCTTGGGTCAATTTGGGGACCCCTTGGAGCCACTTGTATGTGGTAGGGACACTTTATATTAATAAAGTTAAAATAAAAATAAAAATGGCATAAGCTTACATCTTTTAGAAGAACAATTTTTACATAGGGTTATACATGTTGGATTTTCAATTATAAATATTCATTAGAAAGCTAAAAAGATTTCCTACATAATGATATTTTATTTATAATTTTTATACATCAAATAATTTAAATTATTAATGACACAATAATGATGCAATGTTTACCTCATTAATAAATCATTTAAATAAATAAGATTATAATGATTAAAATATTATCTAAAACCTGTCCAATTCTTATTGGTTGATGTTATTTAGAATATGAGTCATCTTATATTCTACCTCAATGATTTTTGGACCATTATAAACCGAATATAACTATATTATAAAGTAATACTTTCACTCTTTCCTAAAGAGCCCCTCTTCTCCCTTATAAAACGAGACCACTTCTACTCATCCCTCACACCTCTCAAGCCACTTGGCTCGTCCAAAATCTGCCCAAATAAGCTCCCCACATCCCTCTCCTCCTCCTTGAAGCTTCCCCTTAGGCAGAAATCATTTCAAGAAGTCCTTTGGTTCCAACCAAAATGAGTTACCTAAATTAAAGGTAACGATTTCTCTTAAATTATTTTCATTTATTTTGCTTCTCCAACCCCCAAACTCTTTTTATTTCCTTTCTTTTGTAACAACAACAGTATCCACAATATACTAGGATGTTGTTATAATAAGGATTCAAACTACACATACACACAAATCCATCTAATGGATGATGAACATAATGTTTCTGTGGATGGCAAACTAACGCCTCACGAAACGATGATTGTTCAAATACATCTTACCGCCTCTCATGGTGGCCATTATGATGGAACTGTAATTAAATATGATATTAATGATATATATTTTATATATAAGCTTCTGTAATTCCATTTTATTTCATATCCTTATTCGTTTCATGTTGTATATACATACGATAATTTCATTTGAGGAAGTGCGGACTACCGCCCCCTTAAAATGATATGACTCGTTCATACCACACATGGAACGTATAAAGGATGGTGTTAATGAACTTAAGTAACATATATAAAATATTATATTATACTGGAATAATAATATACCTATGTATCATTTGGATTCAATTCATTTAAAATGAAAAATTAAATGGAAGTAGCGTTCGTGCGTACGTGCGGACTACCGTCTCCACAAACGCGATGAGATTCATTGTCCATCATATACATTCAAGTATAATTATAATTTTATGATTTAAAAATAGTATCTAAGGACTTTATATCATTCTGTATATGAATAATATACATCCCATTAATAACGAATATGGCTCACATAACAAAGAATATAAAGTAAAATGAACCCGTTAACACCCGAAATGACGATAATTCTAAGATATTATTAACAAATCAATGTTAAAAGATCATATATGATAACATATTAAAGTAAATGATTCTTGTGTTATTCAATAACAATTATTTCACCATTATACAGGAGGTAAACCTACCATCGACCAAGGAAAAATTACAAAGTAAGGGATTCTCTTATCTCACTTTCAATTCTGTGAGATTTCCATTGTTCGCCACTAAATTATTGAAAGTGGTGTATTATGCACTGCCATTTGATATATATTATCATGATTGTCTTTATATTCATGTTATTCTGTAAATCATTTGGTGGTTATTAACTTTTGGCCATACAACTAAGTTGATTAACATGGTAAGGGATTTTCTTATCTCACTTTCAATTCCGTGAGATTTCCATTGTTCACCACTTAATTATTACATGTGGTGTACTGCCCATGATTGCATCCACTGTGTATTATACTTTAATTTATGGGTATTTACATCATCAGGGTATGATACTTCTTTCATGGGTGTATGTTTCGTAAGTTACCTAATCGATAATGGAATTTGAATTTCAATTTCCACTCATTTGGCTTTACGCATATTTCATTGATTATATTACCCCAAGATTATGTGTGGAATCACTATTCATTTGATTATGTCATAATTTCCACTCCCCTTCCTGTGGATATAAGTTTGATACACATAATCACTCCATTGATAATTCTCATGTCATTGATATGAATTTGATAAGAGTAATTTTAACTCATTCTCCATTTGTTGAGTTAAACATCCGATTCGTTGGTATTGTTTTTACAAGAATATGTGTGAATATCCTTTGACTGATTTACACTGAATATCCAATCATATTTAGTGTATTTATATTTGTCACACATAATTATGTCATTGATTTATCCTTAACCTAAGGATACAACCTTTATGAGAGATTTCATCTCAATTTACATTCCATTGAGACTTCTTTGTTGATATACACCAAATCACTTTTATGTGGTGTATATAATGTACTTTGACATAGTATATCATGAATCCCTTTATTCTCATGATATTAAAAAGTTTTGATTACCACAATTATTTGTATTCAAGTGTTTCTTTTGGTTGGAACCTCTAACCAAAATACCATTTTAAAATGTTTTAAAGACTTATTCTTCTATATCTTGCTCATTAATGTCCCTGTTTTAAAAATGGTTTTAAGGATTTATTTATATGGACATTAATGTTATAAAATTAAAACTCCTTTTAAAAGTTTCAAAGGGGTATGGGACACTTTGATTCAAAAAACAATTTTTAAATGGCTTCTTGACAAATAGTGTGACTTTTAAATGATTTCAAGAAAAGGGGGATATTTCCCTCAAAATGTTTTGATGATTATTTTCATCTATGTCAACATCCTTCATTATTCATGATTGAGGTTAATGTGATACAATACAATCTTCCATATTGTATCAAATGAGTTATGTTTGACTGTGGATGTTCTATTTTTATACCATTCATGGTTTGTGGTTAAAGTATTGACATTTCGTATGCTAGTTTTAATACGAATGTTTATTTTTATGCTTAAACCTATTCATATGAGGAATGCATTGGACTTAATAAGTGACGGGTGGAGCCCGCTATAGCTCCTCGATGCATCGGTAGGTCTCATGAGACAAACTAGTGTCTTGGCACAAGGCCTTGACAAAATCTTATTTGTAGTCTTGGCACGAGGCCTTGGCTATGTGGTTATGATAGTCTGGCATTATGCATTCCAACATTATGAAAGTGGTTATTGATTTTTGCATGTGATTATTCGATTAGTAGAATATCCATGTGAATAAGTAAATGGCATTATTTCATTTTATTTATGCCATACCATGTTGAAAGTTCATGTTTAAAAGTCTTTTGTTTTAGTTATACATTGCCTTAAATGTTTATTCTTATTGATGAAAGTTTCCGCTATATTGTTATCCTTACTGGGCATTTGAGCTCACCCCTTTTCTATGTTTTATTTTTTCCAGGAAGTGAAGATGTAAGTTATGAATGACCTACAGGGATATTATGAGGGGATTATAGTGTGGACTGTGGAAACTTTATGTTGTTGTAGTAGTTTTTCATTTTATGATGTAATGTAAAACTTATGAATATATCTAGTGTTTCCAAGGCTACTAAACCAATCGGTCTTTCGAGATTTGATCTTTCTTGTGATCATGCCAATGTTACGAAGTAATGCACCGACTCTGGGTAGCTGGGGTCGGGGTGTTACAGTTGGTATCAGAGGAAGTTTAGTACAAACCTTGGAAGCTAGATTTAGATAAACTCTGATTAGAGCACGTAGACCTAAGATGAACTTTGAGGATTAGTATAGAAGAACTTCCTAGAATTTTGGTATTGTAGAGATTTTGTGAGTTTTCTGAGCAATACATCACTGTCTGGATACGAGCAGGTATAGGCGGCTCTGGCACAGATGTACCTAGGGGTAAAACCCGAAAACACCGCTTTGAGCTAGACTCGAACGGGAACTGGTGCACGACAACGGGCCTTGCTGCACTCTTGGTTACGACACTCCCGGGGGATATGCTTAGGATAACTCTCACTATCTTTACAAATCATTATGAAGGGTTTATGAGTATATACTTCCTCAAAGAAAACATTTTTATGATTATGGATTATATCCATAAATAGTTCAATTTATGTTAAGTGTTTTATAAGTATGGGATTATGTATTTTGATTCATAAACTGATCTAGTGTATCCCATTGTTTAGAAATGGCGCCCAGTAGAAGGAATGAGAACTCCAGAAATGAACATGATCCAAAGAGAAGGAAGGATCATATCTTTCATGGTCTTAAGCTAGAATTTATAAGAGAAATAGTCTCCCATGTATTATCATCATATGAAGAAATAATATCATGTGTTGATAAGATAAGTAAAGAGTTTACTGAGTCCTATGGCTTTGAAGGGAAGCAAGAGAAGAAAAGGATGGAAGAGAGAAAGATGGATAAAAGTAAGAGGGAAAAGAAGAATTTTCCCATATGTGGTAACTGTGGAAAGAAACACCCTGGAACTTTCCTGAAAGGAATGGGAGTTTGTTATAAGTGTGGAGGAAAAGGGCACAAAGTACGTGACTGTAAGGGTAAGAAAATGGTTTTAAATGTACAATGCTTCATTTGCAAGGAGTTTGGACACTACGCGAACCTATGTCCCAGTCATCAGACTATGCCGCAAATGATGCTATTGGATAATAATCAAGTTATGATACTTCCACAGATGAAGAGGAATGATTAGAGTTCTTATGTTGATTATGTCAATTGAGTGTTGTATCAACAATGTACTTGTTATAATAATTATGGAGTATATAAGGATTGTACTGCAGTACTATTTCATTAAGTACTTGAGATTGTGTGGAACAAAGAAAAGTGACTCATTAGCAGGATAGATTTTTGGAAAATATATGGTTGAGAGAATGATAAACCATAATATAGTTCTGATACTGAGGTAGTGAATTTGGAATAATATGTGATTGTTTTGGATAAATTATATTGGATATTCTTGACTACCTTGGAACTGATTAATGATTTGTATATTCCATCATTGTTGGGGTTTAAAACATTTTTGGATTAATGAAGTATATCCAGCATTCTATATTGAATAAGGGAGCATGAATGTAATCAATAAGGAATATGGTAATACATGATGAAGGTATTCATATGCTATTACGGGGTAAAAAGGATCTATATTATGTTTACCTTCCTTATGAATGTTGGACTGTGAGTTTGGACAGAAGTATTTTGGATATTTCTAGTTTGGATTATTTTGGATTGCCATAAAAGGACAACCCGGAGGTCGGGCGGCAACCCGTCGCGTCCGACAAGGCTGCGAGACTTGAACCCGCAACCAAAGGGCGACAAGGGTGTATCACCTACCACTATCCCACGAGATGTCCTGGATTAAATAAAGTAGTTTTTTAAAAGATCTGGTAGATGAATTATAAATTTCTTTATTTTGGAACCCTCTATGAATAGTATAAATAGAATTTTTTTTACGAGTGAATGATGAGTTTTGGTAGAAATTTATTAATGGATAAAACTCTAATTATAAACTACGTATATCTCCTTATGATCTTAGCCAATCTCATAAATAAATTCCTCATCATTAATAAAAGGAACTTAGAACAAAAATGTTGTCCTAGATGGTACCTTAAATCATCACTAATTTATGGCTTTGGGATTGTTGGCCTTTTCATAGCCATGTTCTCTACCACTCTCCATCAGATAATTGATGGCTAGATTTTTCTTCCATATCCATATTTTCTTAAATGGAACCCTAGTATGTGTTATTTTCGGTAATCTTCATACTTTCCACTCTTTATTTTAAATAGAGGCCTCATTAATACATTTTTCGATGTGGGATTTCAACTAAGATATTTTGAAACGTAAAAAATGTGTTATCCTAATACCCTATGTTTTGTTGAACCGATGGTATTTCAAATCATCATAGATTGATGAATTTAAGGACCTCAATTATAAACATGTTTGTGATTGATGACCTCAATCACTACCTATAAATATTTACGTTTTTCCTCCGATTATATGTCTCTAATTTCCACCAATGTTCTCCTAATCGAGATCATAATTTGGTGGTGACCCTTTGATTTCTCTTTTCCTCATATTAAGACTAAATTTTAGTAACCCAATTTCCGATGTGGGTTTTCCCACAAATATATTTTCTACTTTCAACCTTTTATTTTTGAAGAACAATTTCAAATTGCGAGGACGCAATTTATTGAAGGAGGGGAGAATGTAACACCCCAAGATTTCATAGTGTGTTATTTCTTCAAAATAATTCAATAACTTGCACTACACGCAACACTAAGTTCAATTGCACCATGACTTACCAAAAAAAAAGCCATTAAAAGAGGTCATGAATAGTATTAACTAAATTTTAAACTTTATATAATCCTTATAATTTTAGAATCCATATTATGAGTTTCTTAGTCATAATGCAAGAACAGATTCATTTTCAGTATTGCACTTTTATCAACTTTTGATAGTGAAACCTTTTTAAATACAATATTTTAAACTTTTTGACTAAATGGAGACATCAAAAAAATTTAAAATGAAACATCCCAAGCTTCCACGGTACGCTTTCCTTTGAATAAAACAGTAGCGTGTGTTGTACGCAACTTCGAGTTCTAACACACCGTAACCAATCAAACTAGCTGTTATGAATAGTAATACCTAATTTTTGAAGTTATATATATTTTATATTTTAAAATGGACTTCATTTTTGGATTCGGAATATCAAATTTAGCCTAAGGTGAAATTTTGGTACTTTCGGATAACTTTAATATTTTGATGAATAGTGAAAATTACTAAATTTTAATTAAAAACAACTTTTTTAATCAAAATAATTAATAGTGATAAATTGTGAATTTGAGTGGTTTTAAAGTATATTTAGAATATATTTTTACCATTTAATATAATGTTGGTCATTGGACATAATTTTACAATTAAACCGAACATAAACAAGTGTCAATCTTTTGATAGTTATTACCTCTTAAAAACACGCTTTTTGTTTTGACAGCGGAAATTAAAATTAAATTAATTTCTGCCACTTCTGTGTTTTGAATTTAAAAAAATGGATTCCATATTTGGAATCAGGATGTCCAAATTGTGTAAATAGGTAACTTTTATTTTTAGACATTTTGAATAATTACTGTGGTAAATATTTTATTTACCATGGTTAAGGGTAAATCCGGTAAATAAGGGTTAAAAAATAATATTATAATAATACAAAATTACCCTAAAACGTGTGCTAGCCTTATTGGTGGACACATAACCGACCATGAGCATCCTTGGGTCAATTTGGGGACCCCTTGGAGCCACTTGTATGTGGTAGGGACACTTTATATTAATAAAGTTAAAATAAAAATAAAAATGGCATAAGCTTACATCTTTTAGAAGAACAATTTTTACATAGGGTTATAAATGTTGGATTTTCAATTATAAATATTCATTAGAAAGCTAAAAAGATTTCCTACATAATGATATTTTATTTATAATTTTTAGACATCAAATAATTTAAATTATTAATGACACAATAATGATGCAATGTTTACCTCATTAATAAATCATTTAAATAAATAAGATTATAATGATTAAAATATTATCTAAAACCTGTCCAATTCTTATTGGTTGATGTTATTTAGAATATGAGTCATCTTATATTCTACCTCAATGATTTTTGGACCATTATAAACCGAATATAACTATATTATAAAGTAATACTTTCACTCTTTCCTAAAGACCCCTCTTCTCCCTTATAAAACGAGACCACTTCTACTCATTCCTCACACCTCTCAAGCCACTTGGATCGTTCAAAATCTGCCCAACTAAGCTCCCCACATCCCTCTCCTCCTCCTTGAAGCTTCCCCTTAGGCAGAAATCATTTCAAGAAGTCCTTTGGTTCCAACCAAAGTGAGTTACCTAAATTAAAGGTAACGATTTCTCTTAAAT
The DNA here is from genome assembly GCA_963277665.1 of Viscum album. Lineage (NCBI taxonomy): Eukaryota > Viridiplantae > Streptophyta > Magnoliopsida > Santalales > Viscaceae > Viscum > Viscum album. The sequence continues at coordinate 696,554,912 of OY728161.1, forward strand.
TATTTTCATTTATTTTGCTTCTCCAACCCCCAAACTCTTTTTATTTACTTTCTTTTGTAACAACAACAGTATCCAAAATATACTAGGATGTTGTTATAATAAGGATTCAAACTACACATACACACAAATCCATCTAATGGATGATGAACATAATGTTTCTGTGGATGGAAAACTAACGCCTCACGAAATGATGATTGTTCAAATACATCTTACCGCCTCTCATGGTGGACATTATGATGAAACTGTAATTAAATATGATATTAATGATATATATTTTATATATAAGCTTCTGTAATTCCATTTTATTTCATATCCTTATTCGTTTCATGTTGTATATACATACGATAATTTCATTTGAGGAAGTGCGGACTACCGCCCCCTTAAAATGATATGACTCGTTCATACCACACATGGAACGTATAAAGGATGGTGTTAATGAACGTAAGTAACATATATAAAATATTATATTATACTGGAATAATAATATACCTATGTATCATTTGGATTCAATTCATTTAAAATGAAAAATTAAATGGAAGTAGCGTTCGTGCGTACGTGCGGACTACCGTCTCCACAAACGCGATGAGATTCATTGTCCATCATATACATTCAAGTATAATTATAATTTTATGATTTAAAAATAGTATCTAAGGACTTTATATCATTCTGGATATGAATAATATACATCCCATTAATAACGAATATGGCTCACATAACAAAGAATATAAAGTAAAATGAACCCGTTAACACCCGAAATGACGATAATTCTAAGATATTATTAACAAATCAATGTTAAAAGATCATATATGATATCATGTTAAAGTAAATGATTCTTGTATTATTCAATAACAATTATTTCACCATTATACAAGAGGTAAACCTACCATCGACCATGGAAAAATTACAAAGTAAGGGATTCTCTTATCTCACTTTCAATTCCGTGAGATTTCCATTGTTCGCCACTAAATTATTGAAAGTGGTGTATTATGTACTGCCATTTGATATATATTATCATGATTGTCTTTATATTCATGTTATTCTGTAAATCATTTGGTGGTTATTAACTTTTGGCCATACAACTCAGTTGATTAACATGGTAAGGGATTTTCTTATCTCACTTTCAATTCCGTGAGATTTCCATTGTTCACCACTTAATTATTGCATGTGGTGTACTGCCCATGATTGCATCCACTGTGTATTATAATTTAATTTATGGGTATTTACATCATCAGGGTATGATACTTCTTTCATGGGTGTATGTTTCGTAAGTTACCTAATCGATATGGGAATTTGAATTTCAATTTCCACTCATTTGGCTTTACGCATATTTCATTGATTATATTACCCCAAGATTATGTGTGGAATCACTATTCATTTGATTATGTCATAATTTCCACTCCCCTTCCTGTGGATATAAGTTTGATACACATAATCACTCCATTGATAATTCTCATGTCATTGATATGAATTTGATAAGAGTAATTTTAACTCATTCTCCATTTGTTGAGTTAAACATCCAATTCGTTGGTATTGTTTTTACAAGAATATGTGTGAATATCCTTTGATTGATTTACACTGAATATCCAATCATATTTAGTGTATTTATATTTGTCACACATAATTATGTCGTTGATTTATCCTTAACCTAAGGATACAACCTTTATGAGAGATTTCATCTCAATTTACATTCCATTGAGACTTCTTTGTTGATATACACCAAATCACTTTTATGTGGTGTATATAATGTACTTTGACATAGTATATCATGAATCCCTTTATTCTCATGATATAACAAAGTTTTGATTACCACAATTATTTGTATTCAAGTGTTTCTTTTGGTTGGAACCTCTAACCAAAATACCATTTTAAAATGTTTTAAAGACTTATTCTTCTATATCTTGCTCATTAATGTACATGTTTTAAAAATGGTTTTAAGGATTTATTTATATGGACATTAATGTTTTAAAATTAAAACTCCTTTTAAAAGTTTAAAAGTGGTATGGGACACTTTGATTCAAAAAACAATTTTTAAATGGCTTCTTGACAAATAGTGTGACTTTTAAATGATTTCAAGAAAAGGGGGATATTTCCCTCAAAATGTTTTGATGATTATTTTCATCTATGTCAACATCCTTCATTATTCATGATTGAGGTTAATGTGATACAATACAATCTTCAATATTGTATCAAATGAGTTATGTTTGACTGTGGATGTTCTATTTTTATACCATTCATGGTTTGTGGTTAAAGTATTGACATTTCGTATGCTAGTTTTAATACGAATGTTTATTTTTATGCTTAAAACTATTCATATGAGGAATGCATTGGACTTAATATGTGACGGGTGGAGCCCGCTATAGCTCCTCGATGCATCGGTAGGTCTCATGAGACAAACTAGTGTCTTGGCACAAGGCCTTGACAAAATCTTATTTGTAGTCTTGGCACGAGGCCTTGGCTATGTGGTTATGATAGTCTGGCATTATGCATTCCAACATTATGAAAGTGGTTATTGATTTTTGCATGTGATTATTCGATTATTAGAATATCCATGTGAATAAGTAAATGGCATTATTTCATTTTATTTATGCCATACCATGTTGAAAGTTCATGTTTAAAAGGCTTTTGTTTTAGTTATACATTGCCTTAAATGTTTATTCTTATTGATGAAAGTTTCCGCTATATTGTTATCCTTACTGGGCATTTGAGCTCACCCCTTTTCTATGTTTTATTTTTTCCAGGAAGTGAAGATGTAAGTTATGAATGACCTGCAGGGATATTATGAGGGGATTATAGTGTGGACTGTGGAAACTTTATGTTGTTGTAGTAGTTTTTCATTTTATGATGTAATGTAAAACTTATGAATATATCTAGTGTTTCCAAGGCTACTAAACCAATCGGTCTTTCGGGATTTTATCTTTCTTGTGATCATGCCAATGTTACGAAGTAATGCACCGACTCTGGGTAGCTGGGGTCGGGGTGTTACAGTTGGTATCAGAGAAAGTTTAGTACAAACCTTGGAAGCTAGATTTAGATAAACTCTGATTAGAGCACGTAGACCTAAGATGAACTTTGAGGATTAGTGTAGAAGAACTTCCTAGAATTTTGGTATTGTAGAGATTTTGTGAGTTTTCTGAGCAATACATCCCTGTCTGGATACGAGCAGGTAGAGGCGGCTCTGGCACAGATGTACCTAGGGGTAAAACCCGAAAACACCGCTTTGAGCTAGACTCGAACGGGAACTGGTGCACGACAACAGGCCTTGTTGCACTCTTGGTTACGACACTCCTGGGGGATATGCTTAGGATAACTCTCACTATCTTTACAAATCATTATGAAGGGTTTATGAGTATATACTTCCTCAAAGAAAACATTTTTATGATTATGGATTATATCCATAAATAGTTCAATTTATGTTAAGTGTTTTATAAGTATGGGATTATGTATTTTGATTCATAAACTGATCTAGTGTATCCCATTGTTTAGAAATGGCGCCCAGTAGAAGGAATGAGAACTCCAGAAATGAACATGATCCAAAGAGAAGGAAGGATCATATCTTTCATGGTCTTAAGCTAGAATTTATAAGAGAAATAGTCTCCCATGTATTATCATCATATGAAGAAATAATATCATGTGTTGATAAGATAAGTAAAGAGTTTACTGAGTCCTATGGCTTTGAAGAGAAGCAAGAGAAGAAAAGGATGGAAGAGAGAAAGATGGATAAAAGTAAGAGGGAAAAGAAGAATTTTCCCATATGTGGTAACTGTGGAAAGAAACACCCAGGAACTTGCCTGAAAGGAATGGGAGTTTGTTATAAGTGTGGAGGAAAAGGGCACAAAGTACGTGACTGTAAGGGTAAGAAAATGGTTTTAAATGTACAATGCTTCATTTGCAAGGAGTTTGGACACTACGCGAACCTATGTCCCAGTCATCAGACTATGCCGCAAATGATGCTATTGGATAATAATCAAGTTATGATACTTCCACAGATGAAGAGGAATGATTAGAGTTCTTATGTTGATTATGTCAATTGAGTGTTGTATCAACAATGTACTTGTTATAATAATTATGGAGTATATAAGGATTGTACTGCAGTACTATTTCATTAAGTACATGAGATTGTGTGGAACAAAGAAAAGTGACTCATTAGTAGGATAGATTTTTGGAAAATATATGGTTGAGAGAATGATAAACCATAATATAGTTCTGATACTGAGGTAGTGATTTTGGAATAATATGTGATTGTTTTGGATAAATTATATTGGATATTCTTGACTACCTTGGAACTGATTAATGATTTGTATATTCCATCATTGTTGGGGTTTAAAACATTTTTGGATTAATGAAGTATATCCAGCATTCTATATTGAATAAGGGAGCATGAATGTAATCAATAAGGAATATGGTAATACATGATGAAGGTATTCATATGATATTACGGCATAAAAAGGATCTATATTATGTTTACCTTCCTTATGAATGTTGGAATGTGAGTTTGGACAGAAGTATTTTGGATAGTTCTAGTTTGGATTATTTTGGATTGCCATAAAAGGACAACCCGGAGGTCGGGCGGCAACCCGTCGCGTCCGGCAAGGCTGCGAGACTTGAACCCGCAACCAAAGGGCGACAAGGGTGTATCACCTACCACTATCCCACGAGATGTCCTGGATTAAATAAAGTAGTTTTTTAAAAGATCTGGTAGATGAATTATAAATTTCTTTATTTTGGAACCCTCTATGAATAGTATAAATAGAATTTTTTTTACGAGTGAATGATGAGTTTTGGTAGAAATTTATTAATGGATAAAACTCTAATTATAAACTACGTATATCTCCTTATGATCTTAGCCAATCTCATAAATAAATTCCTCATCATTAATAAAAGCCACTTAGAACAAAAATTTTGTCCTAGATGGTACCTTAAATCATCACTAATTTATGGCTTTGGGATTGTTGGCCTTTTCATAGCCATGTTCTCTACCACTCTCCATCAGATAATTGATGGCTAGATTTTTCTTCCATATCCATATTTTCTTACATGGAACCCTAGTATGTGTTATTTTCGGTAATCTTCATACTTTACACTCTTTATTTTAAATAGAGGCCTCATTAATACATGTTTCGATGTGGGATTTCAACTAAGATATTTTGAAACGTCAAAAATGTGTTATCCTAATACCCTATGTTTTGTTGAACCGATGGTATTTCAAATCATCATAGATTGATGAATTTAAGGACCTCAATTATAAACTTGTTTTTGATTGATGACCTCAATCACTACCTATAAATATTTACGTTTTTCCTCCGATTATATGTCTCTAATTTCCACCAATGTTCTCCTAATCGAGATCATAATTTGGTGGTGACCCTTCGATTTCTCTTTTCCTCATATTAAGACTAAATTTTAGTAACCCAATTTCCGATGTGGGTTTTCCCACAAATATATTTTCTACTTTAAACCTTTTATTTTTGAAGAACAATTTCAAATTGCGAGGACGCAATTTATTGAAGGAGGGGAGAATGTAACACCCCAAGATTTCATAGTGTGTTATTTCTTCAAAATAATTCAATAACTTGCACTACACGCAACACTGAGTTCAATTGCACCATGACTTACCAAAAAAAAAGCCATTAAAAGAGGTCATGAATAGTATTAACTAAATTTTAAACTTTATATAATCCTTATAATTTTAGAATCCATATTATGAGTTTCTTAGTCATAATGCAAGAACAGATTCATTTTCAGTATTGCACTTTTATCAACTTTTGATAGTGAAACCTTTTTAAATACAATATTTTAAACTTTTTGACTAAATGGAGACATCAAAAAAATTTAAAATGAAACATCCCAAGCTTCAACGGTACGCTTTCCTTTGAATAAAACAGTAGCGTGTGTTGTACGCAACTTCGAGTTCTAACACACTGTAACCAATCAAACTAGCTGTTATGAATAGTAATACCTAATTTTTGAAGTTATATATATTTTATATTTTAAAATGGACTTCATTTTTGGATTTGGAATATCAAATTTAGCCTAAGGTGAAATTTTGGTACTTTTCGGATAACTTTAATATTTTGATGAATAGTGAAAATTACTAAATTTTAATTAAAAACAACTTTTTTAATCAAAATAATTAATAGTGATAAATTGTGAATTTGAGTGGTTTTAAAGTATATTTAGAATATATTTTTACCATTTAATATAATGTTGGTCATTGGACATAATTTTACAATTAAACCGAACATAAACAAGTGTCAATCTTTTGATAGTTATTACCTCTTAAAAACACGCTTTTTGTTTTGACAGCGGGAATTAATATTAAATTAATTTCTGCCACTTCTGTGTTTTGAATTTAAAAAAATGGATTCCATATTTGGAATCAGGATTTCCAAATTGTGTAAATAGGTAACTTTTATTTTTAGACATTTTGAATAATTACTGTGGTAAATATTTTATTTACCATGGTTAAGGGTAAATCCGGTAAATAAGGGTTAAAAAATAATATTATAATAATACAAAATTACCCTAAAACGTGTCCTAACCTTATTGGTGGACACCTAACCGACCATGAGAATCCTTGGGTCAATTTGGGGACCCCTTGGAGCCACTTGTATGTGGTAGGGACACTTTATATTAATAAAGTTAAAATAAAAATAAAAATGGCATAAGCTTACATCTTTTAGAAGAACAATTTTTACATAGGGTTATACATGTTGGATTTTCAATTATAAATATTCATTAGAAAGCTAAAAAGATTTCCTACATAATGATATTTTATTTATAATTTTTAGACATCAAATAATTTAAATTATTAATGACACAATAATGATGCAATGTTTACCTCATTAATAAATCATTTAAATAAATAAGATTATAATGATTAAAATATTATCTAAAACCTGTCCAATTCTTATTGGTTTATGTTATTTAGAATATGAGTCATCTTATATTCTACCTCAATGATTTTTGGACCATTATAAACCGAATATAACTATATTATAAAGTAATACTTTCACTCTTTCCTAAAGAGCCCCTCTTCTCCCTTATAAAACGAGACCACTTCTACTCATTCCTCACACCTCTCAAGCCACTTTGATCGTCCAAAATCTGCCCAACTAAGCTCCCCACATCCCTATCCTCCTCCTTGAAGCTTCCCCTTAGGCAGAAATCATTTCAAGAAGTCCTTTGGTTCCAACCAAAGTGAGTTACCTAAATTAAAGGTAACGATTTCTCTTAAATTATTTTCATTTATTTTGCTTCTCCAACCCCCAAACTCTTTTTATTTCCTTTCTTTTGTAACAAAAACAGTATCCACAATATACTAGGATGTTGTTATAATAAGGATTCAAACTATACATACACACAAATCCATCTAATGGATGATGAACATAATGTTTCTGTGGATGGGAAACTAACGCCTCACGAAACGATGATTGTTCAAATACATCTTACCGCCTCTCATGGTGGCCATTATGATGGAACTGTAATTAAATATGATATTAATGATATATATTTTATATATAATCTTCTTTAATTCCATTTTATTTCATATCCTTATTCGTTTCATGTTGTATATACATACGATAATTTCATTTGAGGAAGTGCGGACTACCGCCCCCTTAAAATGATATGACTCGTTCATACCACACATGGAACGTATAAAGGATGGTGTTAATGAACTTAAGTAACATATATAAAATATTATATTATAATGGAATAATAATATACCTATGTATCATTTGGATTCAATTCATTTAAAATGAAAAATTAAATGGAAGTAGCGTTCGTGCGTACGTGCGGACTACCGTCTCCACAAACGCGATGAGATTCATTGTCCATCATATACATTCAAGTATAATTATAATTTTATGATTTAAAAATAGTATCTAAGGACTTTATATCATTCTGGATATGAATAATATACATCCCATTAATAACGAATATGCCTCACATAACAAAGAATATAAAGTAAAATGAACCCGTTAACACCCGAAATGACGATAATTCTATGATATTATTAACAAATCAATGTTAAAAGATCATATATGATAACATATTAAAGTAAATTATTCTTTTATTATTCAATAACAATTATTTCACCATTATACAGGAGGTAAACCTACCATCGACCAAGGGAAAATTACAAAGTAAGGGATTCTCTTATCTCACTTTCAATTCCGTGAGATTTCCATTGTTCGCCACTAAATTATTGAAAGTGGTGTATTATGTACTGCCATTTGATATATATTATCATGATTGTCTTTATATTCATGTTATTCTGTAAATCATTTGGTGGTTATTAACTTTTGGCCATACAACTCAGTTGATTAACATGGTAAGGGATTTTCTTATCTCACTTTCAATTCCGTGAGATTTCCATTGTTCACCACTTAATTATTGCATGTGGTGTACTGCCCATGATTGCATCCACTATGTATTATACTTTAATTTATGGGTATTTACATCATCAGGGTATGATACTTCTTTCATGGGTGTATGTTTCGTAAGTTACCTAATCGATATGGGAATTTGAATTTCAATTTCCACTCATTTGGCTTTACGCATATTTCATTGATTATATTACCCCAAGATTATGTGTGGAATCACTATTCATTTGATTATGTCATAATTTCCACTCCCCTTCCTGTGGATATAAGTTTGATACACATAATCACTCCATTGATAATTCTCATGTCATTGATATGAATTTGATAAGAGTAATTTTAACTCATTCTCCATTTGTTGAGTTAAACATCCAATTCGTTGGTATTGTTTTTACAAGAATATGTGTGAATATCCTTTGATTGATTTACACTGAATATCCAATCATATTTAGTGTATTTATATTTGTCACACATAATTATGTCGTTGATTTATCCTTAACCTAAGGATACAACCTTTATGAGAGATTTCATCTCAATTTACATTCCATTGAGACTTCTTTGTTGATATACACCAAATCACTTTTATGTGGTGTATATAATGTACTTTGACATAGTATATCATGAATCCCTTTATTCTCATGATATTACAAAGTTTTGATTACCACAATTATTTGTATTCAAGTGTTTCTTTTGGTTGGAACCTCTAACCAAAATACCATTTTAAAATGTTTTAAAGACTTATTCTTCTATATCTTGCTCATTAATGTACATGTTTTAAAAATGGTTTTAAGGATTTATTTATATGGACATTAATGTTTTAAAATTAAAACTCCTTTTAAAAGTTTAAAAGTGGTATGGGACACTTTGATTCAAAAAACAATTTTTAAATGGCTTCTTGACAAATAGTGTGACTTTTAAATGATTTCAAGAAAAGGGGGATATTTCCCTCAAAATGTTTTGATGATTATTTTCATCTATGTCAACATCCTTCATTATTCATGATTGAGGTTAATGTGATACAATAAAATCTTCCATATTGTATCAAATGAGTTATGTTTGACTGTGGATGTTCTATTTTTATACCATTCATGGTTTGTGGTTAAAGTATTGACATTTCGTATGCTTGTTTTAATACGAATGTTTATTTTTATGCTTAAACCTATTCATATGAGGAATGCATTGGACTTAATAAGTGACGGGTGGAGCCCGCTATAGCTCCTCGATGCATCGGTAGGTCTCATGAGACAAACTAGTGTCTTGGCACAAGGCCTTGACAAAATCTTATTTGTAGTCATGGCACGAGGCCTTGGCTATGTGGTTATGATAGTCTGGCATTATGCATTCCAACATTATGAAAGTGGTTATTGATTTTTGCATGTGATTATTCGATTATTAGAATATCCATGTGAATAAGTAAATGGCATTATTTCATTTTATTTATTCCATACCATGTTGAAAGTTCATGTTTAAAAGGCTTTTGTTTTAGTTATACATTGCCTTAAATGTTTATTCTTATTGATGAAAGTTTCCGCTATATTGTTATCCTTACTGGGCATTTGAGCTCACCCCTTTTCTATGTTTTATTTTTTCCAGGAAGTGAAGATGTAAGTTATGAATGACCTGCAGGGATATTATGAGGGGATTATAGTGTGGACTGTGGAAACTTTATGTTGTTGTAGTAGTTTTTCATTTTATGATGTAATGTAAAACTTATGAATATATCTAGTGTTTCCAAGGCTACTAAACCAATCGGTCTTTCGAGATTTTATCTTTCTTGTGATCATGCCAATGTTACGAAGTAATGCACCGACTCTGGGTAGCTGGGGTCGGGGTGTTACAGTTGGTATCAGAGGAAGTTTAGTACAAACCTTGGAAGATAGATTTAGATAAACTCTGATTAGAGCACGTAGACCTAAGATGAACTTTGAGGATTAGTATAGAAGAACTTCCTAGAATTTTGGTATTGTAGAGATTTTGTGAGTTTTCTGAGCAATACATCCCTGTCTGGATACGAGCAGGTAGAGGCGGCTCTGGCACAGATGTACCTAGGGGTAAAACCCGAAAACACCGCTTTGAGCTAGACTCGAACGGGAACTGGTGCACGACAACGGGCCTTGCTGCACTCTTGGTTACGACACTCCCGGGGGATATGCTTAGGATAACTCTCACTATCTTTACAAATCATTATGAAGGGTTTATGAGTATATACTTCCTCAAAGAAAACATTTTTATGATTATGGATTATATCCATAAATAGTTCAATTTATGTTAAGTGTTTTATAAGTATGGGATTATGTATTTTGATTCATAAACTGATCTAGTGTATCCCATTGTTTAGAAATGGCGCCCAGTAGAAGGAATGAGAACTCCAGAAATGAACATGATCCAAAGAGAAGGATGGATCATATCTTTCATGGTCTTAAGCTATAATTTATAAGAGAAATAGTCTCCCATGTATTATCATCATATGAAGAAATAATATCATGTGTTGATAAGATAAGTAAAGAGTTTACTGAGTCCTATGGCTTTGAAGGGAAGCAAGAGAATAAAAGGATGGAAGAGACAAAGATGGATAAAAGTAAGAGGGAAAAGAAGAATTTTCCCATATGTGGTAACTGTGGAAAGAAACACCCTGGAACTCGCCTGAAAGGAATGGGAGTTTGTTATAAGTGTGGAGGAAAAGGGCACAAAGTACGTGACTGTAAGGGTAAGAAAATGGTTTTAAATGTACAATGCTTCATTTGCAAGGAGTTTGGACACTACGCGAACCTATGTCCCAGTCATCAGACTATGCCGCAAATGATGCTATTGGATAATAATCAAGTTATGATACTTCCACAGATGAAGAGGAATGATTAGAGTTCTTATGTTGATTATGTCAATTGAGTGTTGTATCAACAATGTACTTGTTATAATAATTATGGAGTATATAAGGATTGTACTGCAGTACTATTTCATTAAGTACTTGAGATTGTGTGGAACAAAGAAAAGTGACTCATTAGCAGGATAGATTTTTGGAAAATATATGGTTGAGAGAATGATAAACCATAATATAGTTCTGATACTGAGGTAGTGATTTTGGAATAATATGTGATTGTTTTGGATAAATTATATTGGATATTCTTGACTACCTTGGAACTGATTAATGATTTGTATATTCCATCATTGTTGGGGTTTAAAACATTTTTGGATTAATGAAGTATATCCAGCATTCTATATTGAATAAGGGAGCATGAATGTAATCAATAAGGAATATGGTAATACATGATGAAGGTATTCATATGCTATTACGGGGTAAAAAGGATCTATATTATGTTTACCTTCCTTATGAATGTTGGACTGTGAGTTTGGACAGAAGTATTTTGGATAGTTCTAGTTTGGATTATTTTGGATTGCCATAAAAGGACAACCCGGAGGTCGGGCGGCAACCCGTCGCGTCCGGCAAGGCTGCGAGACTTGAACCCGCAACCAAAGGGCGACAAGGGTGTATCACCTACCACTATCCCACGAGATGTCCTGGATTAAATAAAGTAGTTTTTTAAAAGATCTGGTAGATGAATTATAAATTTGTTTATTTTGGAACCCTCTATGAATAGTATAAATAGAATTTTTTTTATGAGTGAATGATGAGTTTTGGTAGAAATTTATTAATGGATAAAACTCTAATTATAAACTAAGTATATCTCCTTATGATCTTAGCCAATCTCATAAATAAATTCCTCATCATTAATAAAAGTAACTTAGAACAAAAATGTTGTCCTAGATGGTACCTTAAATCATCACTAATTTATGGCTTTGGGATTGTTGGCCTTTTCATAGCCATGTTCTCTACCACTCTCCATCAGATAATTGATGGCTAGATTTTTCTTCCATATCCATATTTTCTTACATGGAACCCTAGTATGTGTTATTTTCGGTAATCTTCATACTTTCCACTCTTTATTTTAAATAGAGGCCTCATTAATACATTTTTCGATGTGGGATTTCAACTAAGATATTTTGAAACGTCAAAAATGTGTTATCCTAATACCCTATGTTTTGTTGAACCGATGGTATTTCAAATCATCATAGATTGATGAATTTAAGGACCTCAATTATAAACTTGTTTGTGAATGATGACCTCAATAACTACCTATAAATATTTACGTTTTTCCTTAGATTATATGTCTCTAATTTCCACCAATGTTCTCCTAATCGAGATCATAATTTGGTGGTGACCCTTTGATTTCTCTTTTCCTCATATTAAGACTAAATTTTAGTAACCCAATTTCCGATGTGGGTTTTCCCACAAATATATTTTCTACTTTCAACCTTTTATTTTTGAAGAACAATTTCAAATTGCGAGGACGCAATTTATTGAAGGAGGGGAGAATGTAACACCCCAAGATTTCATAGTGTGTTATTTCTTCAAAATAATTCAATAACTTGCACTACACGCAACACTGAGTTCAATTGCACCATGACTTACCAAAAAAAAAGCCATTAAAAGAGGTCATGAATAGTATTAACTAAATTTTAAACTTTATATAATCCTTATAATTTTAGAATCCATATTATGAGTTTCTTAGTCATAATGCAAGAACAGATTCATTTTCAGTATTGCACTTTTATCAACTTTTGATAGTGAAACCTTTTTAAATACAATATTTTAAACTTTTTGACTAAATGGAGACATCAAAAAAATTTAAAATGAAACATCCCAAGCTTCCACGGTACGCTTTCCTTTGAATAAAACAGTAGCGTGTGTTGTACGCAACTTCGAGTTCTAACACACCGTAACCAATCAAACTAGCTGTTATGAATAGTAATACCTAATTTTTGAAGTTATATATATTTTATATTTTAAAATGGACTTCATTTTTGGATTCGGAATATCATATTTAGCCTAAGGTAAAATTTTGGTACTTTTCGGATAACTTTAATATTTTGATGAATAGTGAAAATTACTAAATTTTAATTAAAAACAACTTTTTTAATCAAAATAATTAATAGTGATAAATTGTGAATTTGAGTGGTTTTAAAGTATATTTAGAATATTTTTTTACCATTTAATATAATGTTGGTCATTGGACATAATTTTACAATTAAACCGAACATAAACAAGTGTCAATCTTTTGATAGTTATTACCTCTTAAAAACACGCTTTTTGTTTTGACAACGGGAATTAATATTAAATTAATTTCTGCCACTTCTGTGTTTTGAATTTAAAAAAATGGATTCCATATTTGGAATCAGGATGTCCAAATTGTGTAAATAGGTAACTTTTATTTTTAGACATTTTGAATAATTACTGTGGTAAATATTTTATTTACCATGGTTAAGGGTAAATCCGGTAAATAAGGGTTAAAAAATAATATTATAATAATACAAAATTACCCTAAAACGTGTCCTAACCTTATTGGTGGACACATAACCGACCATGAGCATCCTTGGGTCAATTTGGGGACCCCTTGGAGCCACTTGTATGTGGTAGGGACACTTTATATTAATAAAGTTAAAATAAAAATAAAAATGTCATAAGCTAACATCTTTTAGAAGAACAATTTTTACATAGGGTTATACATGTTGGATTTTCAATTATAAATATTCATTAGAAATATAAAAAGATTTCCTACATAAGGATATTTTATTTATAATTTTTAGACATCAAATAATTTAAATTATTAATGACACAATAATGATGCAATGTTTACCTCATTAATAAATCATTTAAATAAATAAGATTATAATGATTAAAATATTATCTAAAACCTGTCCAATTCTTATTGGTTGATGTTATTTAGAATATGAGTCATCTTATATTCTACCTCAATGATTTTTGGACCATTATAAACCGAATATAACTATATTATAAAGTAATACTTTCACTCTTTCCTAAAGAGCCCCTCTTCTCCCTTATAAAACGAGACCACTTCTACTCATTCCTCACACCTCTCAAGCCACTTGGATCGTCCAAAATCTGCCCAAATAAGCTCCCCACATCACTCTCCTCCTCCTTGAAGCTTCCCCTTAGGCAGAAATCATTTCAAGAAGTCCTTTGGTTCCAACCAAAGTGAGTTACCTAAATTAAAGGTAACAATTTCTCTTAAATTATTTTCATTTATTTTGCTTCTCCAACCCCCAAACTCTTTTTATTTCCTTTCTTTTGTAACAACAACAGTATCCACAATATACTAGGATGTTGTTATAATAAGGATTCAAACTACACATACACACAAATCCATCTAATGGATGATGAACATAATGTTTCTGTGGATGGCAAACTAACGCCTCACGAAACGATGATTGTTCAAATCCATCTTACCGCCTCTCATGGTGGACATTATGATGGAACTGTAATTAAATATGATATTAATGATATATATTTTATATATAAGCTTCTGTAATTCCATTTTATTTCATATCCTTATTCGTTTCATGTTGTATATACATACGATAATTTCATTTGAGGAAGTGCGGACTACCGCCCCCTTAAAATGATATGACTCGTTCATACCACACATGGAACGTATAAAGGATGGTGTTAATGAACTTAAGTAACATATATAAAATATTATATTATACTGGAATAATAATATACCTATGTATAATTTTCATTCAATTCTTTTAAAATGAAAAATTAAATGGAAGTAGCGTTCGTGCGTACGTGCGGACTACCGTCTCCACAAACGCGATGAGATTCATTGTCCATCATATACATTCAAGTATAATTATAATTTGATGATTTAAAAATTGTATCTAAGGACTTTATATCATTCTGGATATGAATAATATACATCCCATTAATAACGAATATGGCTCACATAACAAAGAATATAAAGTAAAATGAACACGTTAACACCCGAAATGACGATAATTCTAAGATATTATTAAAAAATCAATGTTAAAAGATCATATATGATATCATATTAAAGTAAATGATTCTTGTATTATTCAATAACAATTATTTCACCATTATACAGGAGGTAAACCTACCATCGACCATGGAAAAATTACAAAGTAAGGGATTCTCTTATCTCACTTTCAATTCCGTGAGATTTCCATTGTTCGCCACTAAATTATTGAAAGTGGTGTATTATGTACTGCCATTTGATATATATTATCATGATTGTCTTTATATTCATGTTATTCTGTGAATCATTTGGTGGTTATTAACTTTTGGCCATACAACTCAGTTGATTAACATGGTAAGGGATTTTCTTATCTCACTTTCAATTCCGTGAGATTTCCATTGTTCACCACTTAATTATTGCATGTGGTGTACTGCCCATGATTGCATCCATTGTGTATTATACTTTAATTTATGGGTATTTACATCATCAGGGTATGATACTTCTTTCATGGGTGTATGTTTCGTAATTTACCTAATCGATAAGGGAATTTGAATTTCAATTTCCACTCATTTGGCTTTACGCATATTTCATTGATTATATTACCCCAAGATTATGTGTGGAATCACTATTCATTTGATTATGTCATAATTTCCACTCCCCTTCCTGTGGATATAAGTTTGATACACATAATCACTCCATTGATAATTCTCATGTCATTGATATGAATTTGATAAGAGTAATTTTAACTCATTCTCCATTTGTTGAGTTAAACATCCAATTCGTTGGTATTGTTTTTACAAGAATATGTGTGAATATCCTTTGATTGATTTACACTGAATATCCAATCATATTTAGTGTATTTATATTTGTCACACATAATTATGTCGTTGATTTATCCTTATCCTAAGGATACAACCTTTATGAGAGATTTCATCTCAATTTACATTCCATTGAGACTTCTTTGTTGATATACACCAAATCACTTTTATGTGGTGTATATAATGTACTTTGACATAGTATATCATGAATCCCTTTATTCTCATGATATTACAATGTTTTGATTACCACAATTATTTGTATTCAAGTGTTTCTTTTGGTTGGAACCTCTAACCAAAATACCATTTTAAAATGTTTTAAAGACTTATTCTTCTATATCTTTCTCATTAATGTCCATGTTTTAAAAATGGTTTTAAGGATTTATTTATATGGACATTAATGTTTTAAAATTAAAACTCCTTTTAAAAGTTTCAAAGTGGTATGGGACACTTTGATTCAAAAATCAATTTTTAAATGGCTTCTTGACAAATAGTGTGACTTTTAAATGATTTCAAGAAAAGGGGGATATTTCCCTCAAAATGTTTTGATGATTATTTTCATCTATGTCAACATCCTTCATTATTCATGATTGAGGTTAATGTGATACAATACAATCTTCCATATTGTATCAAATGAGTTATGTTTGACTGTGGATGTTCTATTTTTATACCATTCATGGTTTGTGGTTAAAGTATTGACATTTCGTATGCTAGTTTTAATACGAATGTTTATTTTATGCTTAAACCTATTCATATGAGGAATGCATTGGACTTAATAAGTGACAGGTGGAGCCCGCTATAGCTCATCGATGCATCGGTAGGTCTCATGAGACAAACTAGTGTCTTGGCACAAGGCCTTGACAAAATCTTATTTGTAGTCTTGGCACGAGGCCTTGGCTATGTGGTTATGATAGTCTGGCATTATGCATTCCAACATTATGAAAGTGGTTATTGATTTTTGAATGTGATTATTCGATTAGTAGAATATCCATGTGAATAAGTAAATGGCATTATTTCATTTTATTTATGCCATACCATGTTGAAAGTTCATGTTTAAAAGGCTTTTGTTTTAGTTATACATTGCCTTAAATGTTTATTCTTATTGATGAAAGTTTCTGCTATATTGTTATCCTTACTGGGCATTTGAGCTCACCCCTTTTCTATGTTTTATTTTTTCCAGGAAGTGAAGATGTAAGTTATGAATGACCTGCAGGGATATTATGAGGGGATTATAGTGTGGACTGTGGAAACTTTATGTTTTTGTAGTAGTTTTTCATTTTATGATGTAATGTAAAACTTATGAATATATCTAGTGTTTCCAAGGCTACTAAACCAATCGGTCTTTCGAGATTTGATCTTTCTTGTGATCATGCCAATGTTACGAAGTAATGCACCGACTCTGGGTAGCTGGGGTCGGGGTGTTACAACCAAAGGCGTAAAATCCCGATAACTGGGAAGGCATTGCCTTTATAAAAGAAAACAAGCACCACAGAGTACAAGCGGAAGAAGTAAACACTAAGTAAAAACTGAGTACAACAGTAAGTGTGGAAAGTAAAAAGGGCCGGAAAACAAACCCAAACTGAAAGTAAAGTACAACTCGAAAGGGGAAAACAGCAACTGAAAGGTAAATGCCGCTACACCGAGCTGTCCACTGGAAATCCCACCTGAAGGGTGGGTACAGATAGCTCCTCTGCTCCACAGGTCCCGTCGTCTGCTCCGTGCACGTCCCGCCCAGTGGTCCACCTCCGGGTACCGTCCCGTTCTGCCAGCCTCAGCTAAAGTCAACGCTGTCCGTCGTCTGCAACCAACACAACGTAGTGCGGGCCAAGCCCGTGCAGGGGTGAGTATAAGCTACTCAGTAGGGACCCCGAGACCCCTGAAGGTCTCTCAAATCCACAAAGGATAAACCACGAAGAAAGGTATAATCAGGAAGTAACAACCGACACTGCTTAGGTATATGCCCATACATATACCTAAGTCATCAATTTAAATACGCTCCAACCTCCGAGCCCAAGTACAACTCAGTCCACACAGGAAAGTAAACGTATTCCACACAGGAAAGCAAAACGTAATCCACCCAGGATTGCACAACACAATCCACACCGGAAAGGAAAAGGATTCAGCTCACACAGGTATACTTCTTCAAAGGACGACAAAGATGATCCCTGATCCATCTAAGTCGTCGGACCCACGAAGGATCGATAGGTAACTAACCCCCGCAAAGACCCACACAGGATCGGGCCCACACAGGACCTGTAGGCGCTGGTTCACACAGGACCGCTGAGCGCAAGGACCCACACAGGATCAGACCCACACAGGATCGGGCCCACACTGGACCTGTAGCACTGATCCACGTAGGATCACTGAGTGCTGAAGTCGTCGTCGTCGAATCCACACAGGATCTCTGTACTGTCGTCGTCGCAGTCACAGTAGCAGTAGTAGCAGTAGTAGTCACAGTAACAGTCGCAGCTAGCACTAGGGTTCCCGCACACAGCAAGCTCGTTCGGAGGTTCCGCTCCACGAGCCGAGAGGCTGATACGTCAACTGTCACAAAGTCCAGAGTTGATGTATCCAAAAGTTCCGTATCGACAATAGGAACTCAACGCAACAGACGGCGCGTCGATCGGACGCCCGGTCTGAGAGTTATTGGCATTTTCGTCCCCGGGGCCCGGTTGGTTTTTAAGGCAAAACCAACCGGACCGTACACCACCTGCATCCAAACCTCGGTCAGAGTATGCCAAAAGATCTGTCTCACTAAGAGGAACTCAACACAGCTGACGGCACGTCAATCGGACGTCCGTAGCTCAAGATATGAGCGTTTCTGCTCCGAAGGCCCGGTTGGTTTCGTGAACGAACCAACCCGGCCGAACTCAAAGTATTCCGAAACCTTGAGTGCGATATACCGAAACGACCGTCTCGATCCAAGGATCGCGTTGCCGTAGACGGTTCATCGATCGGAGGTCCGTGGCTCAAGATATGGCCAAAAGACCGAAACTGATTCGAAACGGGGGGTCCGGGTCCGGGCCGACCCGGGCCGACCCCCCCTGGGTTGGCCCGAACCGGGTCGACCCGACTCGGGTCCGAACCGGCCCGGCCGGCCGGCGGCGCGGTGGCCGTGGTGGCCGCGGCGGCCTGGCACCGCACGGAGGCAGCGCGTGGGGGGGCAAAGCCCCCCGCTTGATTGGGAGGCGGCACGGCTTTTTAGCCGCGCCTGTTTGCAAACCCCCCCCCCCCCCCCCCACACGTGGGGGGATTGATTGGCAGGAAACGGGGGGGCCGCCTGCCCCCCCTCAAAGGAACCGCCCTCCCTCATAAAGAGGGGGGGTTTTAGAGCTGGCCGGGGGATTAATTTCCCCCGGTTTATTACCATCCGGCCGGCCAGCTGGCCGGCCGGTTTTCTCCAACGGGACCGGAAAATCCGGTCCCCTCTTCGGCTTCCGACACCGGCGGTCCGGCCACCGGTCTCCTCGTTCCGCCGCGGCCCGGAACCGGCCGCGGTGTTCGTCGTCCGGCGCGGTGCGACGGCACCGCGCCCCTCCGCCGCACTTTGATTTCCTTCAACGCGGCACGACGGTGTCGTGTTCTTGATGATTCTTCCATGGCACGCGTGCGACGGCGTCGCGTAAAAAGATTCGGCGAATAACCGCGTGGTGCGACGGCACCACGCCACCTTGATTCATCCGCAAAATAAAACACCAAGAACGAAGGAGGGGGTTCGGCCGTGTTCATGCGGTCCGGCCCCCTCACGTTAAAACACAACTTAAATATTCAATATCCTCACGTTAGTCATGCGAACCACGAGCAAGAATAAAAAAATTAAACAATAATCAACAACCCCTACCTTGGGTATATGTTCGAGGATTTGTCTATGTCCGCGGAAGTCGACGTCGCGGAGATCGGACATCGCGGTAGTCGTTCGTGAATTCCGTTGACGAAGAGAAGCGTCCGATGCGATACGTCGTTGGCGAAACTTCTTATGTCGACGAAGAGAAACCAAGGAGGAAGCGGCGTTCCCTCTCGTTGACACGGAAGACGAAGAAGAGCGGAGCAGCGTTCTTCGTCGGAGCTTGAGCATTCTTCGTCAAGCTCTTCGTCAAGATGAAGAAGATGGAGGAGGAGCTCTCAAAATGAAATCCACAAAAGTTGGCTAACAAAATAAAATAAGGTCCCTCCTTATTTTATTTACCAAGCCTAGGAATTCAAAACATCAAATTCAAAAAAACATAACACTTAACTAATTAACATGTCATGTGTAATTAATTAGATGTTAAGTTTACAAACATTTAAGAGGGAGAGAGGGGAGTTTAAGGGGGAAGTTGAGAGGTTTAGGTTCGTGTGGGTCCCACCACACTTAATCCTCTCAAGGGAGGTTAAGTGGGTGTGGGTCCCACCCCTAACTCCTTTTGAGACGAGTTAACCTACAAAAGTGAAATAAAAAGAATCCACATTTTTTTATTCAACTTTTTATAAATCTCCCAAAAACTAACTTTCAACCCGCAACAAACGCAACTTCCGAAAAGGTCTCTTTAAGCGAATATCGGCGCTGCGAGTTCATCGGTGCCCTCGGATTTCAATTCCGAGCACCGGATCAAAAGTTAGGAAATCCCGCTCGTTCGTTCACTGAACGTACCCGAGCCAAACTTCAGAAATTGATTCCGGGCACTCCGGGCCTCGGAATCAGGTGCCGTCAGAATCCGCGCTCTTTTAAAATTCTAAAGAAAATTAAGAAAAAATTTCCCTTGAATTTTACGGGTCTTTACACCCACATTGATGTGTTTCGAGGATAATGTGATAAGGGTTAGAAATCCATCCATCCAATAGGTTTTGGACATGTTTAGGTCTTAGATTTTACATTATATTTACATTTTATTTAAATCGTTAAATAATGAGGTCATCGCTGCATCATCATGATGTCATAAATAATTTAATTTATTTAATGTCTAAAATTTATAAATAAAATACTATGATGTAGGAAATCTTTTTATATTTCCAATGAATATTTATATTCCAAATTATCATTTATTTAGACAATATTAAAAATATTTTACATAGGTGATATATTCTTTGTCACATTTAACATTTTTTAAAAATAAATAGATAAAAAGTCACTTTCTAACAAAAGTGATTCCATGGGGCCCCCATGTTTGGCACAAGGCATCCCAAGGTTGGCCATTAGACAAAAATTAGAATTAGGAAACATTTTGTGGACATTTTTTATTATTATGATATTATCTTATTATCTTTAACTACCCGATTACTCATTAATCAAAATAATTAGAGATAATTACCGTCGTTACTATTCATAATGTCCAAAAACAAAAGAGTCTTAATTACATAATTTGGACCTTCTGATTCCAAATACTTAATTCATTTTACCAAATTACAAACACATAAATTTCAATAATTAATTTTAAAAAATCTTCCCATTGTCAAAACAAATAGCGGGTTTTTTAGAAACAATATTTATGATAATTTTGGCACTTGTTTATGCCTAATTCCAAAGTGAAATTAATCCCAATGACCATCATTGAATTACATGGTAAAAATATATTCTAATTACACTTTAAAACAATTTAAAAAGATAATATAACCATATAATTAAATTATATTAAAAAGTAGTTTTGATGTAAAATGCAGTATTTTTCACTATTTATTGAAAAATGAACATTGCCAGAAAAATAACAAAAATTAACCCAAGGTAAATTTCAATGTCCCAATCATAAATAATATGTTTATTTTAAAAAATATAGCTTATAAATTTTTTAAAAATTGGATTTAAAAGGGGTTCGCCATCAAAAGGTGGTTAATCGACCTTTTAAAGAATATTAGAATGTTTTCGCTTAAAAACTGGATTCATTTGAATTTTTAATCCTCTAAAATTTATTGTAATGAGTAAAAATATTTGAAAAACATATATAATTATTTTTTACTTAGTTCTGTTCATTCCCGCCATTACAACGTCTAGGCGTTAACTACCATTTAAAATAATATTATTTTATAATTAGAGTGCAATGTAAGATTCCCAAGAAACTCGTTGTTGCGTGTTGGGTACTCCATCGAGCATAGCATCCCCTTTAAAGTAATATTAATATTTTATTCACAAATATGGATAAATATAAAGATTTCATATTCCTTATTTACCTGGGGTGTTACATCCTTCCCCCCTTTTGGAAATTATGTCCTCACAATTTTAAAATTGGGCATGGAAACATCCGTGAAAGTCCCACATCAGAACAAGAGTCGGTAAAACAATCACTTTAAAATAATTAAGTATAAGTACAAAGGTCACCCGAGTTAACCCATAATAGGATTCCAAGTATGAAAATATGGACATGGAGGAAAAAACAAAGGGTCATGCTCTGATGGAGAGTGATAGAAAACATTTTTAGGAGAAAGTTAACCTCAAGAAAATCACAAACTTGTGATGGGTTAAACGGTATTCGATTTCCAGTAGGAAAAGTTAATAGACAACATTTTTGTTTTAAGTTACTTTTTATTGAGGAATTTGTTCATAAGGAAACATAATCACTTATCATGTTGACTTTCAACTATTATTAGATTCCTTACACAAACTCATATTTTCTCCAAAAGATGAGTATTTAGGAAGACTTGTTCACATTAAGAGTACTATAATCAACTTCTAGAGAATCAACTAATCCACAAAAAGAGAACTATATACATCCCATGTCTTTAGACTTTAACAAAAAACAAAACCAAAAAGGTTAGTACAAGATCAGATAATCCAGAAAAGGATAAACCTTTATAAAAAGAAAATCTATTCTTAATCTCCAAAATTTTGTCTAACAAAACCCAAAGTTCAACGAGGACCATCCGATAAACAATTTGTCCATAAAATTCTTCATAGTAAACCAAACTAAGATTGAAACCCAAATATTTGAAGGATTTAGTCACGTAGTCATCCAAGTTAAATCGTAACATTTATCTCCAAACAACATCAGTTTCTCTTAATGTCTCGTATTGAAATGTAATTAACCTAATCACATATCCTCCATGATAGGTTAATAAATTTCCACAGATAACCCAAAATCAACTTACTCTTAATTCATAAAATCATCTAACTAAAAATAATCAGTCAAACTAACCAGGTATTTCATGTAGTCCAGTGGTAGGCGATAAATACCAGTCACACTTTGGTTGTGGGTTCCATTCTCGCAGCTTTGTCCGACGCGACGGGTTGTCACACGGTCTGTGTGTTGTCCTTTTTACAAAACTATATAATTCTTAAAACATTACCCAAAACGAGATAAAATCTTCAAAAATGACCATAACATATTTTAACCTCATGTTTATCTCATGCCTTTCATTTTCCATCATAACATATAATAACCCATAATTACCTCAAAAGTAAGGATCATATAAACTCTAATGGTTACCTTTATAATTATTACCTGAACTTCCACATCGATTGTTCATCTTGTACATGATGCATTACAGATCATACCAAGGTTCAAGTGATTGATCATGACTCCTTTCTAGTTGGTTTATAACAACCTCGAGTTTCCTCATTGAATCCCCCATTTCATCCAGTCTCTTAATCAGAGAACCACCACAGTTTCCTTCAAACCTTTTGTCACTTTGGTTCCTGTTAGATCCATCCATTTACTAAAACCAAAAAGGTCAGTGTGAGTATATCTACAAAACAATCATATACTAATGAGGAAGATAAACACCAAGATATACATACTCATCCGCTTTATCTAAAACTAGGACTATTTCTGAAATCCTATCCATTATGGTAATTTTACTTATGCTTAGATAATACCCTAACCTCTAAAGTTATCTAAACCGACCTTTGATACCAACTATAAGGCCCCAGACTTAAACCTTACTTAATCTTGAGTTATTACAAAATTACACATTGAGGATCTTTTTAGGTTTAGAGTTTTAGAGAATTAGATCATGAAACTTACATTACATTCCACATTTAAACAAAGTGGTTACATAAAATACAGTATTCATTCTTCCCGTCAACGGAAATATATTTAAATTAAAACACGGATTCTTTCTTGACACATCCTTGACACTATCATCACATCATGTACCTTTCCCTTGACCTGTGAAAAATATTTCAAAAACTTGGTATGAGCATAAAAAAGCCCAGTAAGAGTTATAAAAATATGGAAAGGAAACATGAGTTCATATATACATTAGAATGAAATCATACTTTACCCATAAAACATAGGCACTTTAACATACCCCATCAAATCATGAATAAATCATATAAATCATAAGTCATAAAGGTAACATGAGGAATTCATAACATTCTTACGTAGGGGTAACCCTCTTGGTTACGTTTGGAATACCCATCACAGTATATTCCCAAAATCTCTTCAGAGAAACCTTAACGTTTAACCCCTTCGCATTACCCAATGCATTGGAGAGATATATCGGGCTCACCCTCCCTTAGTTTATCACAGAACCACCCATCTTCATAATAATTCCCAAGAACCATAACATAAACGTATCACATAAAACATGCATAAAGTAAACATAACATCTCCACATTTCAATCACAATATAACATTTTAGGATATTGAAATAATGAATCCATTCAAAAAGAAACCATTTCCAAAACCATTTAAAACATTTAATAAAGATATTTTTGAATCAAAGTGTCCCATACCACCTTGAAGCTTTTAAAATTTTAAACCATTAATATCCATATAAATAAATCCTTAAAACCACTTTGAAAACATGGATATTAATAAGAACAAATAATTAAAACATTTAAAGAGATATTTTGGTTAATGGGGTTCTACCAAAAGTAGAGACACTTGAATACAATAATTGAGGAATAACATTTAGTCAGAACTTTATAATATCATGAGAATAAATATATTCATGATTTAATATTCCAAAGGACATTATATACACCATATACGAGTGAATTGGTGCTTAACAACAATGAAGTCTCAGTAGAAATGTAAAATGTGATGAATTCCCTTATAAAGAAGGTATCCTTAAATTAAGGATAATTCAATATCAAAATTATGTGTGACAAATATAAATACACCAAATATAAGTGGATATTAAGTGTAAATCAATAAAAGTTCATTCACACATATTCAAAATATGACATATTCAATAACTACATGTTGAACCCAAAGAAATCGAAATTGGGTTAAAAAGTTCCCTTGGTAAAATTCGACAGCCTAACGACATCACTTCAAAATTCAAAAAATGAGTTGATGAGAGATAAAAAGGGAATCTCATCACTTGGAAATAAAATTTACATCAATAAGGATATAATAGAACATATCTCAACATAATAGTATGTTAATTAAAAGACATAACAAAAGAAGTCTTTTAAAAAGTGGAGGGTGAAAGGTCCCCTTACCGAGTTGGGTAACTTTCGAAAGGTACACCCCATAGAAGAAGGGTCATACAATGAAGATTTGAATACCCATAAATTGAACTATACTATACAAAGTGTATAATATTTGGAAGTACATACACCACTAAAAGGACATTGTGGCAAATGTAGCATAAATCTCACAGGAATTAAAGTGAGATGAAAAATCCCTTACGAAAAATCGGCAGCCTAACGGCGCCACTTAAAACTTCCAAAATGGACTGATGAGATGAAATAGGGTATATCATCATATTACCATAAATTTTACAGTGAGATTAATATAAAATAACACCCCCCATCATAACAAAGACGTGCTTAAAAGAAGTGACATAAAGGGGAGTACTTAAAAAGAAAGATAAAGGTTATATCTCTTACGAAAATTCGGCAGCCTAACGGCACCACTCAAAACTTCCAAAATGGATTGATGAGAGATAATAGGGTCTCTAATCATTTGACCATAAAAATTACATAAGATTAATATAAAATAACATCCCAATAACAAGAAATATGAGCTTTAAAAGGAATGACATAAATGATTGTACTTAAAAATGAAGAGAGGAGTAGGATCCCTTACCTCGGGTCCGACTTGACTCGATCGTTCTTTAATATCCCGAATAATAAACTTGAGTTAATTTCTAATTCCTTAAGAAAAATTTTCAAGTTCATTATTCCTTTTATATCACTTATTACCATGTGATAAACATTATGTAATCATTTATGTTAATAATATTTGTTTTGCTGATATTTGGTTCTTAAGTCGAAAGTGGACTTCTTACAATTACATGTTGTTCGTGTGGCCAAATGTTCATTATATCAAGAATTGTATTCATGATGTAGATATCATATATATCATATATATCCAGTATATTCATGCATTTATAATATTACATAACATTTAGAGTTAAGAAATGAAATGCACCGTTCAGGGAGACGGTAAGCCGTACGTACGCATGAACGCTACTTCCATTTCTATTTCATATTTAGTGGAATTAAAAAATAATGATACATAATAGTATTTTAATTCCAGTATGGTATCATATATAATATAATTAAATATATCCTTTATACGTACCACATATGGTATTAACGAATCAAATCACTTTGAGGGGGCGGTAGTCCGCACTTCCTTAAATGAAGATATCGTGTTTACCAATAATGGAAACCATAAAGGTATGACATAAATGAAAAATACATAAGCATAAGTAAAAAAAATATATTATATATCATATATAAATATAGTTTCATCTTAATGGCCACCTTTTAATGTGTTAGATGAATTTTGAACAATCATCGTTTCGGGAGGCAGAAATTCGCCATCCACGGAAAGAGTATGTTCTTTAACAATTAGATGTAGGTGTGTGTAAGTGTAGCTCGAATCCTTCTTATAATAACATCTGAGTATATTGAAGATACTGGAGTTTTTACAAAAGAAAATAATAAAAAGAGTTTAGGGGGTTGAAGGAGTAAAATAAAACAAAAGGACTCAAGTGAAGACATTACCTTAAAATCGGGTAACTTCCATTGATTTGAGATCAAAGGTTTCCTTGGAAAGGATTATGCCCAAAGTGAGGCTTCAAGAAGTTAGAGAGGGATGTGTAGAGACAAAATTGGCAGCGTTTGGCTGAGCCAAAGGCTTTGGAAGTGTGGTTAAGGAGGTAGAGGTGGGGGCCTTTTATAAGAGGAGAGGAGGGGCACTCTTGGAAAGGTATAAAATGTAACATTATTTCCAAATGAGTTTCGGATTTTAATGGTCCCACATTGATGTGTTTTGAGGATAAGGTGATAAGGGTTCGAAATCCACCCATCCAATAGGTTTTGGACATGATTAGGTCTTATATTTTACATTATCATTCCATTTTATTTAAATCGTTAAATAATGAGGTCATCGCTGCATCATCATGATGTCATAAATAATTTAATTTATTTAATGTCTAAAAATTATATAAAAAATACTATGATGTCGGAAATATTTTCAGATTTCCAATGAATATTTATAGTACAATATATCATTTATGTAGAAAAAATTAAAAATATTTTACATAGGTGATACATTCTTTGTCACATTTAACATTTTTTAAAAATAAATAGATAAAAAGTCACTTTTTCACAAAAGTGATTCCATGGGGCCCCCATGGTTGGAACAAGGCATCAAATGGTCCGCCATGAGACAACCAGTAGCCTTAAGACACATTTTGTGGTCATTTATTATTATTATGATATTATCTTATTATCTTTAACTACCCGATTACTCATTAATCAAAATAATTAAAGATAATTACCGTCGTTATTATTCATAATGTCCAAAAACAAAAGAGTATTAATTACATAATTTGGACCTTCTGATTCCAAATATGTAATTCATTTTACCAAATTCCAAAGACATAAATTTGAATAATTAATTTAAAAAAACATCCCGTTGTCAAAACAAATAGAGGGTTTTTTAGAAACAATATTTATGAAAAGATTGGCACTTGTTTATGCCTAATTACAAAGTGAAATCAATCCCAATTACCATCATTGAATTAAATGGTAAAAATATATTATAATTAAACTTTAAAACGAATTAAAAATATAATATAACCATATAATTATATTATATTAAAAAGCAATTTTGATGTAAAATGCAGTATTTTTCACAATTCATTGAAAAATGAACATTGTCAGAAAAAATACCAAAAATTAACCCAAGGTAAATTTCAATGTCCCAATAATAAATAATAAGTTTATTTTAAAAAATAGAGCTTATAAAATTTTCAAAAATTGTATTTAAAAGGGGTTCTCCATCAAAAGGTGGTTAATCGACCTTTTAAAGAATATTAGAATGTTTTCGCTTAAAAACTGGATTTATTTGCATTTTTAATCCTATAAAATTTATTTTAAAGAGTAAAAATATTTGACAAGAATAAAATTATTTTTTAGTTAGTTCTCTTCATTCCTTCCATTACAACGGCTAGGCGTTAACTACCATTTAAAATAATATTATTTTATTATTAGAGTGCAATGTAAGATTCCCAAGAAACACATTGTTGCGTGTTGGATACGCCATCGAGCATAGAATACCCTTTAAAGTAATATTAATATTTTATTCAAAAATATGGATAAATATAAAGATGTCATATTCTTTATTTACCTGGGGTGTTACACCACCCATAGATGGAAACTGTCAAGGTGGTAAAACGTGGGGTTCATTCACCCCCAATATTTATAAAAAAACAAATATACCAAATGGACCTTAATAAATTTGACATGGAATTATATATCCGATTTTATATCATTTTTTATTCCACTTCAAATCATTCTTGAAAACAGGCCCTTTAATTCCTGATTGAAAATCAACATAAAACATTATCCCCAAAAATCAATACCATTTATGGGACCAGCGCCTTATCTCCTTTCAATATAATCATATAAAACCATGATTATAAATATTCAAAAACCTATTTTGGATAAAATACCCAAAAAACACATTCTATTCAAAAAAACCCATTACTAAATTTTATTCAAAATTTAATTTAAACAATTTACAAATATATGAAATTTATTGTATCACATCAATTTTCATTAATAATTTTGAGCCAAATGATAAATTTTATTATATAAACAAAGTCCTTTTAAATTAATTGTATTCATTTAGGATGATAGTTCAATAAATTATTGAATTGGATTGGATGGATTTTTTATTGTTCAATTTGGTACAGGTTTCGAAATTGAAAAGTCTGCTACATTGAAATGAAAATAAAGTAACACATGAAATTGCATTCATATATTGCATAAAAAAATTTAATACTATTATTATAAAATAGAATTTTAAATTTAAAAGAAATTGAATATTTAGTTATAATATTTAAGGGTAAATAATAGCGAAAACATTCTTCAAATCGATAGAGAATGGTCCAGAACACCAAATATGGGTTGATTAGAACCTGAATGGTGAATCAATCAATTTATAATTAAGATCATGAATTATGTAAAAACTAAAACTATTTTTTGGGATTGAAAATTAATAATCATTCTGATTGGGGAAGATTAAATAAATACAAGAGTTAGAAGAGGTGGAATAGGATTCACAAACACTGATAAATGACCTCAAATTGGAATGTATACTCATAAAAATAACAATGGATAAGGGAGGTGTTTAAGGGGGAAAACGAAATTAATAGTTGGGGGTAACAACTCGACATCATGTGAACAATGGGGGTGATGGAAGTATAATGAATCAAATGTAAAATAGGGTAAAAAGGTTTTTTGAACCATTTTAAAAAATAAATCCAACATGAGTAGAAACTATCTAAAAAGACTACATACGAGAACTAGTGGGTGAGGCCCTTCAACGGTATAACAACCCAATATTTTCATACATATGTGTGAAATAATTTATTAAGTACATTAATTACATTACAAAAATAAACTTTTTTGGATCATAAAATTATATTTCATTAAGAAGCATGAAAAAATAAAAAACTAGTTTAAAGGGGAACTACATCATTTCCCACTATGTTCTGCATAACTGGTATAATTATTATAAATAAACATATATAATAAATTTTATCATAATATGGGATAATGAAACACAAGAATGGTTTATCATTGTTGATCAGTAAGGTAAAACAATGGTGATATGTAAAAATAACATGAGAATAATGGTATGAGAACATGATAATAACATATAAAAAACCATTCCCTACAAATCAGATATGACAATAAAGGGTCATTGGTTAACTATTGGTAGATCATAAGACTTTAAAAATAATGGGATCAAAGAAAATTTTCCATGAAATTCTAAAAATACCATAAGGTGGAATTATGTCATACACATAAGAATATAATATAATTTCCATTATATTCAATGTTTATTGTCTTGTCTATCATAGTAAAATGGGATCACTTCCCAAACTATCACTGTTTTCATAGATATCTCCCTAGATAATCATAGCAGAACAATTTCCATATTAAATTATGTTCACTCTCCATTTCTCCTTTACTTTTCTCTTTAGATTTCAATTATTATACATTACATTATAGGGAGATATAGTTCCCACACCTCACATAATTAAAATCATAAAAATGTGTTCAATAAATTCCAAAAAAAATCGTCATATTGGAACCTATAAATATAAATGGGTTTAAGATGAATTTCAACATATTATTACTCAGGGGGGAGAAATGGGTTTTATATACATTTTATAATATGATAAATAATGGAAATAAATGAGTTTTATATATATTTCATTATAACATAACCCATTGAAAATATATTGTATCGAAAAACATATCTTCATCATAATAATAAATCATCTGGATAAATAATAAATATTGTATTATAGGATCAAACCCCAACAAAACCCAAGTATCGCAAATGGTTTTCGATGGTGATGAATATAATTTTGATAAAAAAAATTAAAAATTTCATGTGTAATATTTTATTCCCATTTATAAAAACCATCATTAATATATAAAAACATACCAAATATTAAATAAAACATTTGCTTTGAAAATAATATTGTAATATTGTAATGGATGCTTAAAAAATTGAGTTCTCATGATGAAAAAATGTTTCAATTTTTCTGCACACATTAAATCAATGATATTTTAACATATTCGATAAAAGTCAACATCACTTAATTAAAAAAATTAAATGAAGATTATTTTAAATTTTTTTTGGGAATATTAAAACAATGGAATAAATTACTTCATAAATTCGTAGAGTACATTTAAAACCATTATAAACACATTTTTTAAAACACCAATATGGAAGAAACCCCAATTGACTGAATAAAAGAATTATGATTTTTCATATACAAATTTATTTTGAACTAATGAATTAATTAATATAGGAAAATTAAGGGAAACATGTATTCTAGTTATATAACTACTCTAGAATAATATTTAACTGTTTCATGAGAGACGTATCATAATATTTTAACATTTTAAACGTAATCATAAAAAATCATGATAAATGATGAGATTGTAACATGAAATCGTTAACACATTGGTAACTTCTATATAATGTGAACCATTAAATATTAAAATAAAATGAAATATTAAATATCATTATAATATATATTATTAGGATATAAAATTTTAATGATAAGTATATACACCTCAAAAAATATGATAGGTGCATAACATGTCAAATATTCCAATTAATGTGATTTGAGAAAAAATCTATCACCTTTAGTATACAATTACATAATACACAATAAAATATAAAATATAATTAAAATAAGTTTTTAAAATTCATTTAAATAACCATAATTATATATAATAACAAATATTATTAACTTATGATCTCTTATTAATTGATTATTAGAAATTCCATGTGGGTTTCAGGTATTGGGAAGGAAGTTAATTTTTTCATCTATGTTTCGATTGGTTATTTTTGGTCCTCGAATAAAAATCATGGCCAATTAAACACTATAATAAAATCATTTGAATTAATACATATATAAATTTTTTTCATATAATTATTTATTTTAATAAATAATATTTTTATATATAAAATGAAATACACTGTTAATGGAGATGATAGGTCGTTCGTATGCATGAAAGATGATTAGTTTTCAATTCATTATGAAATGAATAATTATAAGTTATATATTACCATTAAAAAATAACATTATTTCATATATATTAAAATATTTTATTAAAAGTTTCTTATTACCTTCCATATAAATCATTAACTAATCACATCACTTCACGAGGAAGTAGACCTCTATACACACTAGCAATGTTATCATTTTCCCAAAAAAGGGAATATTAAATGATATTTGTGAAATAATATTTCAATAGGTAGAATAATATAATATTTATATGTTATATAGTAATTTAATTGATCATTATATATAGTTGTGATAGGTGGTGATGGAAAATAAGTAAAATACGTTCGTGAGCCAGTCATCCACCAAACACACGAATGGTAATTTTGTAAATATATTGTTTTCCATGTAATTTTTTAAAATATATGGAATATTTATTAGTCTGCATAAATTGATGGCGCGTGATTCTGAGGAACGGTATTCCCAGAATGAATTTCTTTACATTTTTTATGGTACATTCAGTAAACGTGCGAGCGCAGTTTTCTAACTTTGGAACCAGTGCCTAGATTAAGAATATGAGGGCATTGTTGAATCTGCTACTCCAGGATTCCCTTAAATGTGGTGTTCCCTTGACTGTAGTATGTCCAAAGAAGAAGTAACATTTTGGGACTTTTAAAAGAATAATAAATATAACTTAGTTAATTTTTATTTTAATTCTTTTCCGCCAATGGACAAGTGGAAACATGGGACCTCTGACAGGTCAAGACAATAAATGGCATGACATTTCAATCCTATGTAACATATCTATTGATGAATTAGGAAGGTTCCTAATTAATTATCCCCCCATTAATTCCGAATATTGTTACTTACCCTCCCCCTATCATGTATATATAGAGCTTGAGGAGGGTTGTCGACACTACTTCACTAAGCAACAATGTGCTGACGAAGTACCAAGATTCCCAACCCTTGGAGGATGGAGCCGGTTCCTGTGAGAGGTGATGAGCGACACTGAAACTCCTGAACTAAAGAGCGACAATAAATAAAATTCAATGGGGGATAGTTGTGGGGACGACGAACACCAACCCACATCCTCAATCATGGGCATTCTCCACCGTTCTTGAGTTAGAGGTTTGATTCTTTTTTAATTCAAGTGTTATTATTAAACCCTTTAATTCTCCCTCATGATTGCAATCTAATGCGGATGGTGTATGCCTAATGAACTCAGCATGGACCCTCCGCTACCATGCTACCCTTGTACCTCTGTGGATGATTTTCGGAGTGACTGCACCAACCATCTTCGATGGTGGTGGCACACCATCACAGATTGCAAGAGGACGTAGCAACGCTATGTCAGGATGGTAAGTGTAGCGGCCATACCCAGAGGAGGTGCGATACATCATCGTGCAATGCCTGTGAGAAAGGGGTCACAGTTAGTGAGATGTGCTAGTTGGAGGAGTCATCAAGCACGTCAACTGACTACATAAGAGAAGGGTGGAATAAACAGTGCACCACTAGTTAGAAATGAGTCGTAGCCAAAGCCGTAGAGAATGGGTAACTCGTGCCACCATTGAGTTTCATCATGACCGGGAGGCCCCCACATGGCGTCGATGTTTCTCATGACAAACGACCATTGGGCTGTTTGGAATACATGGGGTCTTACCCCCTACCAGCTTGGGTGGACAGAGGGATGCGCCTCCAGTGGGCCTTGTATCACATGGCTGGACCACTTGCCAAGTGGTCGCCTGCAACTATAGTCCAGGCCACACGGGGCTGGGCCAGCTTCCAAGCAGACTTTCTGCCCAGGTGGCCACGTTCCTAGTGGGCCACAAAACATTGTGGTATGGGCCGCCCCTTTCGGTCCGGGATGCCCCATTGCATGTCAGGCCGGACCTCGAACCAGGAGTACAAGCCTGTCGGGGCCCAATCTAGTTGGGTGGGACACAAACTGGGTAGGGTCATCCTACACTGGACTCGATCCCAACCGGTCTCAAAAACAGTTAATAGGACATATCATGTGAACCAGACGTCCATTTTACGAACAGTATGTGCCACTGGGATCCTTGTATCGAGATAGTCCTTTTGGTACACTCAACTTGATTTTTAAAGATAGTTGGAGTATGACTGGGTTGGATCGAACCCGAATCCAATCGAGCCCTTGGAAATAAATTCTTATAACTCACAGACCAGTCATATGAATGATGCGTCATCTATCACATTTGAACCCTTACGACAAGGCAGTTCTTTGGGTTACACAATTGTGAATCTTAGTGACTATTGAACTATTACCGATATCCTAAGCGGCAGACTCTACATAACTCGAGTGCACTGGGTGTGAGGAATCCAGTAGTCATCTGTAATGTGAAGAAATAACATCGATCATGTGTGGGTCAAATTATATTAGATCATGTGTGGCTCAGCACTCAATGATTTTGTGTGGGTCAGGGAAAATCGATCTTGTGTGGGTTAGTAGGGGTTAGTACCTATCGATCATGTCTGGGTCAATAATAGTGCTACCTAACATAATAATATGATCTAGTTTACGAATAATCCTATGTAATGTTTTACATAAGTTATACCTGAGTGTGAGATGAGTCTTTTTCATGTGTGGTACTTAAATCATCATGGTGTGACATGTGTGGTACTTTCCGTTTCGTGGTGTCACCTATGTGGAACTTCTACCATTTTGGTGTGTTCTTCATGGTGTCAGATGTGTGATACATCTTCCTTTGTGATGTTATCTTCATGGTGTAACCTATGTGGTACTTCCAGCTTTGTGGTGTTACTTATTTTTTACTTCATCCTTTGTGATGTTGTCTTCGTGGTGTTTCCTGTATGGTACTTCAATATCTGTGGTGTTACCTTTGTGGTATTTCATCCTTCATGGTGTTACCTTTTTGGTATTTTCATCCTCATGTATGAGATGAGTATATCTTGATAAATTTGGTATATGTATGGGCATATACCTAAGTAGAGTTAATGAATTGCTTTTAGGTTTTACAATCATGGAACTTTGAGAGACCTATGGTGTCACGGGGTCCCAATAAAATATCATTATACTCACCCCCGCATGGGTTGCACTCGGACCTTTTCGTGTCTAATGTAGACGATGGAAAACATTAATCGAGGCTAATAAAGACAAGACTGGAAGGTACTCAGAGGTGGACCATTTGGCATAACATGACACATGGACTACTTATCATGATATGTACCTACCCTTCAAGTAGGATCCATAGTGGATGATCTAGGAGA
Organism: Viscum album; assembly: GCA_963277665.1. Classification (NCBI taxonomy): domain Eukaryota; kingdom Viridiplantae; phylum Streptophyta; class Magnoliopsida; order Santalales; family Viscaceae; genus Viscum; species Viscum album. The sequence continues at coordinate 696,590,099 of OY728161.1, forward strand.
AATTTGGTACTTCTCAATTGTACTTGTACCTTTTTAAGATGGTCTTGTATTCTAGACCCATTTACATACAATAATCTTTTTCATTCCTCACACATTTACGACAGTAGTATACATAGTGGTTTCTTTTTTTTTTGTGTTCTGGGACTGCGTGTATGTACAAGTTAAAAGGAAATTTCATCCCTTATTAGTGATATGCCATTCTGGTGCAAGTCATTAGCCCCTCGACATTAGAATGTGAGCATTAGGTAGCCACGACAAGTGCCACGAGAGACGGGTAGTAACAAAGTGGTATCAAAAGATTCTGTTCTACCAAAGAACATGTAATTCTATATTTTCTATGTAGCGATAGTGTTAATTTTTATGAGTGTGGTTTTCAATTTAGAGAATCTACTGTTGGTGCAGTGGTCGACATATCTATGCATTAGGACCCATAATTCTAATTTCTTACTCAGTACACTGTAACACAAATTGTGTGTATTTTTAAAAAGTTTATCTTGTGATCTCTTTGAGTAAGATAACAAAGTATAAATTAATGACCTTGGAACACTAGATTTTTTCAGGATGTCACCACATAGACAACCATCCATGATTCTCGAGTGGGTACGTGATGACGGCCCACCGGGTGATGAGGACTTTGTGCAAGGCCCTCTTATGGAGTTAGCATCTTCAGGTGGTGTACCAGCAGCACCACTACCTGTTGGGACGTTTTTTCCACCATCTCCACCAGTAGAGGATGCACAATGACTAATCATGTTTCAAATGTTGCAGTAGAAGACCACTACGAGGTTATGGAGCGAGATGGATCCGTAGGTGTTTGAGGATTGGTTGAAGGTTGTAGTCAGAGTTTTTGACATGTTCAGGACACCATCTAATCTTAATGTGATCCTAACATCCATACTTTTTCATGAAGCAGCAGGGAGATGGGGGAGCTTGACACATCAAATACATAATGAGAAAACCCTCATCTAGGGAGACTTGGATAACCTTTTCAATTAAGAGTTCATCCTAGTGACCTTATGCTCAGTGCGTATATAGGAGTTGATGCACTTACAGTAGAGAACATGACTGTGGCCCAATACATAGCAAGGTTCAATGAAATATACCACTACTCCACCGACATGGTACACAAACCTTTTTTAGAACATAGAACTTTGAGTAGGGCCTCTAATAGATCATCAAAACATCGATGATATCGCTCTGCATTCAGACGAAATCTATAGAGTTAGCATTTCTGGTAGAGAGCTTCTTACCTGAGCAGGCACCGATAGCTAGAGCCCCCACAGTATGTCAGGTAGTAGAGACATCTGTAGCAGGTAGTTTTTGGATAACGTAGGGGGCTATGTGGGGAAAGACATCTAGTGGAAGACCTCAGGACATAGGGTCGGTGATGTGGGTCTCATGGGACAGAGGAGGACAACTGAGGAGCAGGCAGTGCTACTCATGTGGTGGGGAGGTCCACATGCCTCGCGACTGCCCGAACTGCCGTACAAACAACCTATAGACAGTCGAGGGACCACCATGGAAGAGGAATATATTTGATATGAATGGTCCACAAGAAGTAAGTGTATGTGGAAGAGGCGATGATCGTGTTTTACGTGGTGAGAGACTATACAATGTTCTACTGCCACAACCTCCAGTTAGTCCATTCCAACCATAGGGAGTAGGAGGAAAGGGATGAGATCCGCTCCTGGAAGCTGAGGCATATGAAAATGGTGATCCAGAGACGATTAAAAGTATGATCTATGTCTACTCTACCTTAGTTGCAGTATTTATAGATAGAGGTTCTTGTCACTATATTATTTCCATGACTCTCGTTCGGAGCTCATAGATTCTAATGGAGTATTTGGATCGATCAATAGGGCTAAAGGCTCATACAAGAGATGATTTGATGATTACACATTATTTACAGTATTGTGATATTATTCTAGGTGGTGAGAGATTCATCTAGGATCTTCTAGGAGTGATGTAGAGGCCTTAAGATGTCATCATTTGTATGGACTAGTTATCCATAGGTCAAGCTCAAATTGACTGTATCTGGCGCAAGGTGCGGTGTGTCTGCATGGATAAGTTTAGGTTTTTATTCACCAGTGAGAAGGGGACCTTTTTAGAATAGGATGTAATTACCCCGAAGGGGTGCAACTGATAACAAATTTTCTAGCTATCCATACAATCAGTGTCATAGATGTTGAGAGTCTGAGATGTCCTGTAGTTGTGGCCAAGTATGCTGGTGTCTTTCTTGATGATGATCGAAGACTACATCCACACAGAGAAGTTGAATTTTACATCAACCTATACCTAGATATGAAACTGATATCTACAAATGCATATCAGATGGATCCCACAAAACATCGTGAATTACGGGTATAGTTAGAGGACTGGTAGATAAAGGGGTTCATAAGGACCATCGTTTCTCCCTGGGAAGCCCATATTTTTCTCTATAGGAAGGAAGATAGGATTTTGAGACCCTGGGTGGACTACCAGTTCCTGAACTAGGTGACCGTGAAGAACAAGTATCCACCTCAGAGGATTGATGATCTATTCAATCAAATGAATGGAGGTCTTCGGTTATTTAAGACATACCTATGATCAGGATATCATCAGATCAGGTTATAACATGGGGATGTACAGAATACCACCATCAGATGTCGGTATGAACACCATGAGTTCGCAGTTTTTCCATTTGGCATTTACAATACCCCAACAGTGTTTATGGGACACATGAACCGGATCTTTATGTCATACATCGATCGCATTGTGGTGGTCTTCATTGATGAAATCTTGATATACTCAGCGATGGAGGAGGAGAATGTTTATGATCATTAGAGTGTTCATGATACAGTCTTAGAGAACCTGCTTTATGGTAATCTTTTGACGTTCCAGTTCTAGATCTGAGATGTCCACTTTTTATGACATGTTATCTCTAAGGCTGGAGATGTAGTGGATCCAAAAAAGATAGAGACGTTAAATGCTAAGGAGCCACCCAGGAGTGTGATAGTGGTGCAGAGATTCCGGGGGCTGACTGGATACTACCAGAGATAAATGTCTGACTTTTCTAGAGTTGAGGAACCATTTTCAGCATTGACTAAGAAGGTACACCCCTTCTTATGGATGGAGGTCTTCCATTAGATTTTTTAGGTGATATGGAAGAAATTGGAAACTAGCCCCATATTGAGGCTACCAGAAGTGGGCATTGGTTATGTAGACTTATATGATACATCAGAGAACATACATGGTTGTTTACTGATGCAGGATTAAAAACTGATCACCTACAACTCATGAAAACTAAGGCACAATGATTAGAACTACGCTACCAAGTACAAAAATTTAGCAGCAGTGGTCTTCGCTCTTAAAATAGGGGGACATTACATGATGATAAAACATTTTACAGTCTACTCTAATAACATGAGACTCATGTATATATTCTCCCAGAATGACCTGATCATGAGACAACAGTGATGGATAGAGATCCTCCAGGACAATGAATTTATGATGGTCTATACTCTTGTTAAGGGGAAAGTTGTATCAAATGCACTCTGCAAGAGGTTTTGTATGCATTTTCCATGAGTGGAAATATTTCATCTAGCCATGATGTCAACATCATTCATGGATAGAGATAGAGTAGCTTACCTCGAGTCTATGAAAATCACTACCCCTCCTTCTATGAGTCAGGTATTTGCTTCTTGGGGAAATTTACTGCATGGCTCGACGTGCTCAGATATCCTCAGTACATGCACATGATTGATTTTCTGATGTTGGGGACCACATCATCCACTTTAGAGGATGTACCATGGTACCAGTGGTGCTACGTGTGGAGGTGTTTATGGAGTTCAATATTTCCCTTTTGGTGGTACATCCTGGTGTGGAAATGATGTACCAAGTCCTCCGACGTTGACATTGGTGTCCAGAGATGATGAAATCAGTGGAGGAGTTCGTCTCTCAATACCTCACATGTCAGCAAGTGAATGATCAGCATTAGTATCCAGCAGTCTTAGAACAACTACTAGTGGTTCCAGAGTGGAAGTGGGATGGAATATTTATGGACTTCGTGACAAGGCTTCCACACACGTCTAGGGGACATGATTCTATCTGGGTGATCGTTGAAATAAACACCATGTCGGCCCAATTTCTACCTATACAAGAGCAAGGATCTATAGAGGGATTGGGACTTCTCTACCTATATGAGATTGTGCGACTTCATCAGGTTCCATCAATGATCATCTCTGAATGTGATGCACATTTCACATCCCAGTCATGGAGGGGATTACATGAGGATTTTGGGATTCAGTTGCTTTGGAGAACATCATTTTATCCTCAGTCAGATAGTCCGACAGAGCGAACTATACAAAAATTGGACAACATGCATCGTGCTTGCATCCTATAATTTGGTCGCAATAGGGAGGATCACATTCCCATAGTGGACTTTGTGTACAATATCAGTTATCACTCCACTATCGGTGTGGAACCCTTCGAGGGCATATACTATCGACCTTGTAGATCACCTTAATACATGACGGACCCAGAGGAGTCATCATTTATGTGTCTAGAGTTGGTACGTTCTACCACTCAGAAGGTGCATCTTATTCAAGAGAAGATTAGGAAAACATAGATCAGATAGAGGCCTTATGCTGATAGGAGATTGAGAACATTGGATATCGAGGAGGGAAAAATGTATTACTACAGGTCATGCCTTGAAAAATTTTATAGAGATTTCATCAGGGTGTAATGTTACCACTATGGTTTATTAGACCGTTTCCAATAAATCGGAGGATAGGTAAAGTGACATACCACTTGTAACTTCCATCAATGTTGGATAGGGTGCACGATGTGTTCCACATATCCTCGCTGAGAAGATATTTTTATGACCCATCTAACATCATCGACCACGATGAGTTGGATTTCGATGATGGGGTGATGTTTTTGAAGGTTACGGTAGAGATTGAGGATCTACATGAGGGAGTTCTTCATGGGATATCGATAAATCATGTGTGTGTTCGTTAGAAGCATGAGAACCTCTAGAAGGGAATAATGGAGCTGGATGCTCATATTCGGGCTCAGTAACCCCATTTTTTTCTTAGTCTATATTTTGACTATAAGGGACAAAAATCCCTATGGTGTGGATAATATAAAGACCATGATTTTCCAGTTATTTTTTTTAAATATATTGAATAAATATGAGTCTGATAAAATTGATGGAACATGATTATGAGGCCCAGTGTTCCTGGAAAGAATTTCTTATCATTTTTAAGTTACGTTCAGTAAACGTACAAGTGTAATTTTCGAACTTTTGAATCATAGCTTAGATTAAAAATCAGAGGGCAACGTTGAATCCATAACACGAGAATTTTCTTAAGAGAGGCATCAATTTGACTGTAGTAGTTCAAGAAAAAAATGTATAATATGGGGAATTTTAAAGAATAATAAAAATAACTTAGTTAAATTTTATTTTATTTATATTTCTCCAATGGATAAGATACAACATGGTACCGGTGACATGTCACACAAACAAATGGAATGACCACTCAATCCTAAGTAACAGATCAATTGGGTAATTTGGATGTTTTCTAATTAATGAGTCCCCATTAATTCCCAAAGATGTTACATACCTTCAACCTATAATATTTATATGGAGGTTGTGAAGAGTTTTCAACACTACTTCATCTTGAAACTAATTGCTGACAATGTGATGAGATGAAAAACCCTTCGGGGACGAAGCCAGTTCCAGCGAGTGCTGACGAGCAACACCGAGAAACCCAAAATGATGATCAAAAATCATGTAATGTCTTTGGAGGCTTGTTGCAGGGATGGAAAACACCAACCGACTTCTTAAATCATGGTCATTCTCTGTTTTTAATGATGTAGGGGTTTTATTTTTGATCAAATCAACTGTTTTTTTATCTCATTAATTATCCCTTATGATTAAAAGCTATCACCGAAGGTACAGTCCTAAAGAACCTAGCCCAGAACCTCCAATAACTTGCCACACTTGTGCCTCAATGGATGATTGTTGACGCAGAAGCACCAACTGGGTTCGATGAAGGCAACATGTAATCGTGTGTCACAAGAGGAGGAAAGGGCACTAAGCCACAACAGACCACAGAGGTGCCGGTATTAGCTGTCCGCAGACAAGGTGCGGCGTGCCACCGGTGAGCAAGGGCCCACGGCTCGTCAGCTGCATCAATTTGAGGAGGCGACCGACACATCGGCTAGCTGTGGAAGTGAATGGCGGTGTGACCAGCATGCCACCAGTGGGAATGGGGCCACCGTCAAAGCCGCATAGAAGTGGGAACCCGCACCTCCGACGAGTTCTGCGGGGACGGGGCGGCACCCACATGGTGCCAACATTTCCAAAGCTGAACACTCTCCACGAATTTTAGAATAACGATGGTCTCATACCCTCTTTCCATCTGGGGAGGACAGTGGGCTATACCCCCTACTGGCCATGCCTCACAAGTCTGGCCCACCTGCCCAGTGGTGTGCGAACTCTTATAGGTCTAGCTAGGCAACGACCTAGCGGGCTGAGCCCACCACGGCCTAGTATAGCCGGGTCGGAACCGAACTGGGTCGGGTTTCCCCATACCAGGTTGGACCAGACCGAGTCCCAACTAGATCCTGAATCACATAAAAGGCTATTTCATGTGAAACAAACATCTTTTTGACGAACCGTATGTGGTATTAAGATCCTATGATTGAGAATGTACTTTTGGTATAATCGTCATGAGCTTTGGAGAGAGTAGTAGTACGTACAAGTTGGATCAAAACCAAATCCAACCAGGCCCTCGTAACTAAAATGCTTATAACTCACATACCAAATGTCTAATTGACGCACTATATGTTTCATTGGAACCCTTATGACATGAAGGATCTTTTGGATACACTGTTTAGGAGCATAGTGGCGGTTTAGTTATGACTGAAATCTCTCAGGGAATATTTTATGGAACTCAAGTGCACTGGGTGCGAGAAATCTAGTGGGATACTGTAATGTGAATAAAGTATATCAATCCTGTGTGTGTCTGCATCTATCAATCCCATTTGTGTCCTCATCTATCAGATCATGTGTGGGTCAACGCTCAATAATCCTATGTGGGTCAGTGCATACAGTTCCTGTGTGGGTTAGTGGGTGTTAGTATCTATTGATCCTGTGTGGGTCAGCAGTAGTGATACAAAATAGAATAAGACGTTCTACCATACGACTAATATTATACAATTTTTTACATAAGTTATAGTTGAGTGTGAGATGAATCTTTTATATATGTGGTACATCAATCTTATTGGTGTTACATGTGTGGTACCTTGATCATCACGGTGTCACCTTGGCGGTACTTATACCTTTTTGGTTTTGTCTTATTGGTGTTACCTATGTGGTACATCATACATTGTGGTGTTATCTACATTTTTTTATTGGTGTGGTACATCCAGCTTCATAGTGTTACTGGTGTGGTACTTCAACTTTTTTGGTGTATTGTTCCCATTGTCACATGTGTGTTACTTCTATATATGTGGTGTTACATGTGTTGTATTTCAACATTTTTGGTGTCACAATTGTGGTATTCATTCCACATGTATGAGGTTTGTACATATTGATAACATAGGAATATGTATGGGCATATACCGAAGTAGAGTTGATGTCCGGACTTGTGGAATTACATTTGTGGAACTCTGGGAGACCTGAAGGGTCTCAGGGTCCCTACTAAGTATCATTATACTCACCCCTACATGGGCTACACCCACCCCTTGTTTTGTCTCGTGAAGATGACATACAACATTGATTGAGGCTGAGGGAGCCGCGACTGGACGGTATTCAGAGGTGGACTATTTGGTGTGACGTGATGTAGGGATTAATGATTGTGAGTTGTATCTACCATTTAGGTTGGATCAATGGTGGATGATCTAGAATATTTTTTTACTTCTCAGTTGTACTTGTATGTTTTTCATTTGGGCCTGTATTCCAGGCCCTTTTACATTCTGCACTCATTTACTTTCAACACACTTTTACTACCTTAATATACATCATGGTTGCTTCCGGTTGTGTTCTGGGATAATGTGTATTTATAGGGTAAAAGGAAATTACTTCCCATATTTGGGATACACATTCTTGGTTCTAGTCACGAGCCGCTGGCCTTTGGATGGCGGGTATTGGGTAGTCATTGCATGAGTCTCGAGGGACAGTTCATGACCGATTTCACATCCCATTTGGTGGAATATGAGATATATATTTTTTATTAAAATAAATTAATAGAATATTATTATAATGGAGATAATATTTTTGTTTTATCATTAAGTTTTAATATTATTCTATGTATGTTCAAGAGAAAAATAATATAAAAAAGAAAATTTTGAATTTACCTCTTATTCAGAGAGCCTCTTTCAGTTTAGACTAAAATTCATTACATGAATAATTTATAATCAAAATAAATCCACTATGATGTGTGAAGTAAATTATGGAATATATATAGGTATTCATAATCTAATCCAAATGTTAATCAATGTGTGAATTTTATAGAAGACGAACTACCCACTTGTAAGTGCCGTGAGTGACACACATGTAAATTTTTGAATGAAAAAGGTTTACTAATGGTATTCACATTTCAAAATCCCCAAAATGGATAAATATAGTTCATTAGTGGTTATAAGAATTAAACTTTTCCATCCAATGGGATTTGGAAATTTTTTAATGTAATTTACAACCATAGTATTTTGAGTAACGCCCAGTAACCCCATTTTAACAATAACCATAGTAAATAAATTTGTAACCCATTTATACAATTAATTTTTTTATAAAAAATGATGGTTATATTATTATATAAAAAAATAATTTTAATTTTAAATATGAAATCAATTTTTTGAAATTCTATTCATGTAAATGGAAAAATAATTTTCAAATTAAAACTACAGAAGTGATTTCATAGTGGTTATCGAAAGAGAAAATGTTCAAGTATTTTAAAAATTTTTTATATAAAAATTTAATATTAAAAAGATTTCAACAACTTGTATAGTTTTAATAGATATATAATTTAATTTTTTTTAAATTTTATTCCAATATTATTTTTAAAAATCAATATAATAAATTCATTGAATGATAATATAGTATACTAAAAACCAATATTTTTCAGTATTAATAAAAATAAATTATTATAAAAAATCCAAAAAAGTAACCCTTAGTAAAAATTTACTTGTTTATTCCAAAAATAATGTTCATGTTTTCAAATAATATTCATCATATTTTCTAAAATATTCTTTTACAAAAATAAATAATGAAATTATTTGAGAAAATAGTATTTTCAGTACATATATAGATATTACCACAAATTAAGTATTGTTTTATCATTTTTTTTATTTTTTTTATTCCATTATACACACGATTTAATACATAATTTTCTTGTTAATAGATTTATTTTTTATATCTATGTCATAAATTGAATGTTTAATCATAATATCAATAGTATACTGGGGTTCGTTAGATATCGATGTTGGGTAGAGCATTATTTATAAAACATATTTATTTTAATCAATAAATTTATTTGAATATAGATTTCAGGATTTACATTCCACCATTATTAAAATTAATTTCTCCATTGAAATTCCTCATTATTTTAAAAAACAATTTATGATAATTTTATCTCCTAACATACTCAAGTCCCAATGCATCTTTCTTAAACTAGCGGTCTATTCTAAATGTATTGGTCAGATCAGAGGTCTTGTTTCACAGATAATTCATTATTTTTTCCAGAATCTCCGTAGGTTCTTACTCCTGAGAAATTTCTTGATCCCTCATTGTTACCTATCATTTCAGTACATTTGACGGGTTATGTATTAACATAACGATAAAGGATACATGAAACACATCTTGGACAAGTGAGGGGATTGGTGGAATCTCTAATTGATATGACACCATCGTAACATGAAGAATAATTTAAAATTAATAGATATACCTAAGGAATAGTTTCAATTTCATCATGAATCTCATTAAATTATTTTGTGGATAAATTAATAAAAATTCCTTATCATTAACAATACATTCCATATATCATTGATGATAATCCATATAAATATTTTCTCAAATGGGTACATGCCTTATATGTTTTCAAAAGATTCTAATCATCACTATAATTTCATCAATTGTATCAGGAACCAATAGATGCCTTTATCCAACTATATTACAACACATTTGATCTATACATTTAGTTCTATACATGTATTCATAATAATCTATCTAAATAATCATATGAATTATATTCTTGATTGAAAACACATTTATAAGAAGGTGTTATTCCAAACCAGCATGGAAATCCAAATTACATGATCTCAACATATCCTTTAAGGTTTTAATTATTATCACACACTAACCATATATCAATGGATGATATGTTGTGTAAAAACAAAACTACATATCATGAAAATTATAAATAATTAACCATTATATTAAGGTAAACCTCATATATCAATTAAAAACAATAGAATGTGGTAACACAAAAAACCTTACCACTTCCTTAATTTATATCATGGAAATATGTTCCAAATAAAATTATTATTTAATAGTGATGAAATGTACTAGCATGGTAAGATAACTGACTACCACCCATTTATCATTGTTCTATTTTGTTGTTTAAGGGAGTTTGATGAAAAAATCCATTGTGATTTTTTCCATTTCTATTCTCGTATGGGTAATGGATATAGCATCCCCTAATAATTTTTTAATCTAATATATATATATTAATGATAAAATTGGAATTGATATAAAATCATTGTGATATATCTCTTAATTATATCCTACTAGAAATAATCATTAAAATATCAATACATCTTTATAATTCCAGGATGAATAAATATCTAATAACTATGAGCTTCTTATAGAAACACCACTTTTATAACTAGTGTATTGGTAATAAATACATAGTTCATCAACATGATCATTACATCACAATCAACATTAAATCCAGGAGCATTTCTGACCTACTCTTTCTATTCAATATCATCCTTATATTACTCCTTAATCATTTCATGGATTAACACTCATTTGATGATTATAATATTTATCACCTTCCATCGGCATGTATAAAACCATATTTTTAAAATAAAAAAAAATATTTGGTCATTTCAGATCTTTATAATGGATTATAATTAATTATACTTTCGACTAAAAGCATCAACCACCTTGTTATCTTTCCCAAGTTGGTAATGTATTAAGAATTAATATTCAATAATTACATTTAACCATCTCCTATGATGCATGTTCAATGCCTTCTATGTTATTATTTTACATCAACTATTTAGATTAGTATATATAAATCAATTTTTCCCTTTAATATAATTCCTCCATTTCGGGGGTGGAAAAAACACCATGAAAATTTTTAAATCATTTTTTGGCTAATTTTTATCACGAACCATCAATTTTCTTGAGGTATAAGATATAACCAATTATTATATATATATAATCATCTTAATACCTTCGTGGATGTATCACTAAGGAATAAAAACCCTTCCTTAATATAGGGTAAAATATCATCTTGTTCCATGACTAATATTTTCATTAATTACTTGAAATTTTCCACACATTCATCAGTTAAAAAGTACGTAGAGCCCTTCTATGTAAACTAGGTGAGTGTATTAGATAGCTGAGATAAAATATTAAAAATCCCATAAAAAATAACCTTAAATTTAGAGAAAAAATATGATCTCTGTCCCTATGGTTGGTTTGAGCCATCATTCAACAACATTCATCTTATATGGACCCACTATTATAGCATTAGTTAATACAATATGACAAAAATGTGAAAAAAAATTATATCCAAAATTTAAACATTCTATTTTTTTATTCATCAAATCCCTCATTAGGGTCTTCATTACAACTCTAGGATTGATATTCATGAACATACTATTTATTTCAATAGATACATATATCATATATAATGGCTACCAAAAACTAATCAATGTATTTCCAAATGAATCTATTTATTTTATACATGAATATATCAGGGACTTTAGTAATACCAAATAATATCACTATGTACTCATAGATTTCATATATTCTACAGAATTTTTTCCAAGGTATATCCCCATTTTTAACCCTTAATTGATGATATCGAGAACAATGATCGATCATTGAAATGTATTGAGATCAACATAGTTAAACAATCATGTCATTAGTATAAGGGAAATGATACTTTTTCATGACCATGATCTTTTTTAGAATATGATAATAAATGAATAGATTCATAATTAAATCGTTCTTTTTGATATTGAGAATCGGTTCACCACAATGTGACATTCTTGGATGAATAAATAAGTTTTCAAGAATCTCTTGATGTTTATTCTATAATTTCACAACTTTCTGAAGGACATTTTATAGGTAATATTTGAAATAGTTGTGGAACCAGATATTACTTCTATTAAAAACTAAACATAAACATTTTGTTTATGAATTGAAAATTATTCTATAAATACATCAATTTAATCTCACCCAATATGATTATTATCAATGCGGAGTTTCTACCCAACCATCTAGGACATACACCCCCTTTTAATAGAAATTGAAACCCATAAAATGGATGTTATTTCTAGGAGAAGATCATATTTTTAATAACACTAATATATTTTCATATGTTGAGTAAGAATTTAAAATATGGATTCCCATATGTGAACATTATGTAGAGAAATCTAGTAGATGTTTATGATAACATCAAACTCACCCAGAGGAGGAATGACATGAATTTCATGGAGCACATTCCCACAAAATTCACCGGGATAAGAATCATATACTTGAAATGTGAGGATTATTCATTTAGGGTTTCTCACAAATAATTATGTTTCTAACCATGTTGGTGGATTCAATATACCATTAGAAAAATATATAGATATGTAATAATGGGAATATCTAGATTGAAATAATATGTTAATAGTTATTATAGGTGGAAAGTTTATATTTCGCTGAACATTTATCACACCACTCGTCAAAAATACTGGTTTCAGAATATTTACCATTGTCTCATAGAATAATAGGTTTCTAATATAGACAATTACAATTAATATTACTTTTTAAATTGGTGATAATTTAATCCATACTACCTGAATTTTATATTCTATGTGAGGGTGAAAAATTATGATGGGTTACACTAGATTCCATTTCCACCTTTAGAGCACATAGACCAATTTAATCGTAACAACATAAGTCACATATGGATAACACCCTTTAAAATATTGTTTTAGATATACTTAATAATAGATAAAACTTTCTTTTAGTATGGATTATAATTCCAAATGTGTTCATTATATGTGTTGTAATATTTTCCCCATAGGTTCCAATTGATTTAAAATCAATCAACTTTAGATTTATTAATTTTGTCTCTGTTTTCATATAAATAATGTCAGGAATATACTTATTGAAAAATAATATGTTAAACTCATCCCAATCCATGAATAAAATTTCAACATGTTACATTGTATTCATGTTTAGGTTCCATCATTAAACAATTTATCCATTGAAATGGCACCCAAAAAAATATTTTTTCATGTTCCAAATACTAATGAATGAAAAATAAAAGTTTAGTAGTACTAATCCAATTATCAATCATAAGAGGATTGATACAACCAATAAAAGAGGTTTCAAATTTCCCCACAAAGTAATGAAGAGAATTTTTTTCCCATCTTTTTCATTTGGTTTCTCATCATGATTCGTAGTATGAGAAATTTATGTGATCATATAGACAATATTTTTCATTCTAACTCCCATTATATTTGATTTCTCGGGAGGAAAATCATTTAATTGTCCATTTTATTCAATATTTACCTTATTCCTTTTGGTTTAGCCATCAAATAAATCCTCAATTATTATTCTAAGAAACAATATAAATCCATGATTAGATCCATGAATCATCCAAATATCATAAGTGAGAGTTACCCATGATCAGATTCCATCCGTTGTCTCTGATACAACTATAATAAACCCAGCTTTTCATATGTAGAAATTAATTATTTTTGGATGAGAATTCATTGAATTACATAATCACATGCATATGAATCATAATAGTATTGAACCTTTTGAAACATGGTTAAAAAACTGGTTTATATGTGAATTACATCATCTCCCACTAATTTCTTCATAATTCACACCCTTCTAAGAAAAATCATATAAAACAAATTTATTCATAACCAAAGTAAAAAAAAGATAATAAAGGGTGATCACAAATTTTATGTAAGTGTAATAAATATATATATAAAAATATAACATGAGATGAAGGGTATGATAACATGAGAATAACATTTGAAAACCAAACCCATCATTTAAAAAATCTTAATCTTGGCTCAAGGAATAAGTATTATATGCTCACAAGATATGTATCATAAGGGAATAAATTAATAAGACCTATTAAATAATAAAAATGGAATAAGACATGGACTTTTTAAATTCGTATTATAAAAAAATCATTTAAATAATGTCGAAGAACCATTTCCAAGCCTAACATAGTGCCAATGGCTCACATCCCAAAATATAATAGTTTTCACAATTCCTTCCTAATTCCATCATAATGGAAAATTTTCATTATTGAACTACTCACAATCCTCATTAACATATTATTCCTCTCATGATATTTCCATATTTCTATATCAACCGCTCCCCCACAACATGTACCCCTCATGGGACGACAATGAGAGAAGTGAGATAATGACACCTGAGTCCCACCTCTGGTAGTCCCCGAGTTGGAGAGCTGCATCGAGGGTGTAGTAAACACCCAGATGAGAGAGATTACCCTCTAAGAGAACACATGTGAATGATAAATATAAGATAGGCAATAGATAACTCCTACATAGAACACAATGTTAAAGATACCCAAGTGCACATATGTAATGTAATCCAAGAACTACAACAACCAAAATGGAAAATAGCACGTACCAAAATAAAGGAAAAATACTAAGACAAAGAATCATGAAAACATTTGAAAAACCCCAATCTATTAATAAATAACATATCCACAAAACTTCTCCAAGTGACCCAAAAAACATCTTTTATATACATTGGGTGATTATAATAGTATACTAAGTAGGATCATCCTTGGAACCTCTTATGTAAATGTACAGAATCCATACTAAATCACAGTGAACAACATGTGAAACTAAATATTCACCCTAATAGGTATACTGTCTTCCCAGTCTCACCTTGGATACTCTTTCCAGATATCTCATATAAGAGATTATAATATAATAAAATAAATTAATCGTACCCCACCACAACATTCTTATGGGTTGGTTGATTTTTTCCAATGTCACACTTCCTACACATCTCTCTCCAAATATGACATCCCGAAGAAACCTTGGCAAAAGAAACACAACATGCACCTCATACAACATAAACACCACATACCCAAAACAAATAGTAACTAGGTAGTTTTTGGTAGCCACCACAACTCACAAAACATGTATCATACATTAGGTATTATACATCTAGTCATCACAAACCATACACCAGGTAATGATCCTCAATTTTTCACAAGATATACACATCATACCTATAGTTTTCAGTAGGAAACTATATCCAAAATAAACGTGTGAAGTAAAAAAATCCATTACCCCCTCTACAAAAATATATGAGGAAAAGTAACTATCCTTCATAACAGCAAGTGTAACTACCATGAGAAGAGTGTGGGGTGAAAGGGTATAATAATACATTCATCCTCCAACTAGAATGTCGGGGGAAACACCCCCAAGGTTCACAATCCACGAGGTTCTTATTTACCTAATTGACATGGTGGAGTAGAATATTGAAACACAAAAATAACATGATATAATATAGTTCTCAATAATAATATAGGAAAAACCATGTCTTAGACTAACCTCCAGCTAACGTCTCTATGACTCCAAACTGAAAGAGCCAAGACTAGATAGCCTATAAGAATACAACCACTGAAATGGATACAATATGTTACTCTTACGTTTTAATCTGTTTTACATTAAGTTATTTAATTCTTTTAAAAAATTTATTTTCCAAATAAAATTATATTTTAATTCTATTAACGATCCATGCCCTCCAGGAATAACAAAACAGAGTCCAAAGATTCTCAGAAATACCACCATAGCATTAAATCATATAATGTTTGGTCCTAATGGTTCAAAAATCATATATTAATGTATTTAATGACATTACCTGTTTCCATAACTATAGGTATTCTAAAAAATATTATATTTTACTAATTACAATGTCCTCATCATTATGAGTAGATGGGATACCGATCAAGTCTTTTCCACCTATAGAATGTGTGTCAACCCACCCATCCTCAAGAATCTAAACTCAAAAAATACATGGCATACCCTAGTTTCATTAGCCTCTTTTAGAAGTAGGGTAAGAAAGAACATTTGCCTATTGATTTGGGGAATGTAAAATAAGATAAACCAAAGACAAATTCAACATGCATCCAACATCTACATCAATGGGTAATCCCATATTCAGCTAATTATCTATTCTTTAATGTCCTCCCCGACACCCATATGCATTAACAGATGCATCTCGCCACTCAATGGGGTAACTGATATCACAAACACTAGGCCTCCCTACCCCCACATAACAGAAAAACCCTCTAGGATCATCCATCCGAGGCTGACATCACTTCACAAAAAGTCAGAAACAAATAAACATAGTAACTAGACTCTTGGCCCTAAAAAGGCATTCGTCCTTCACACCCAATGAGCTCTCATGGATCTGAAGAACAAGGCACTTTTCATTTACTATAAGAGGAAAACTCAGTCCCTAGAAGGAATTATATTTTTATTCATGAAACAGATTCATAAGATAACTTGAATTAATCGATTAATTATTAATAGTTCCAACTATAAGAATCCTAAACAAAAAAAAAACAAATGAATTCATTAAAAATGTATCTTTAATCCAATTGAAAATTATTTATCAATTAATTCGGACTTTATGTATTTTTAAATTTTTCAATAATGAAAAATATGGTAACCAATGAAGGAATAAATATCCCATTATCTTGAAAAGTAAATGGAAAACATTATTCAAATAATATGGCAGCAACATATGATCAATAACAATTATTTAATATAGTTTAAATATTTATTTTGTTAATTTTATTATGATAAAAGGGGATAAATCATGATAAATATATGATTGAACATTAATAAATAGGGAAGAAATTAATCACATACCATAAATGATCATTGATGTTCTTCGAAGAAGAAAATACCATAGAACAGATCATGATCACCACTCCCATAATGACTGCATCCACCTTGAGGACTCAGTTACACAATCACACCAACAAAAATAAATGAAATATATATTATAAACATAAAGATTAAACACAATCACAAGGAAAGGTGAAACATAAGGAATCAGATTGAGGATCCCATAATAACTGAGGTAGAATATACCTTACATAGGAGACATATTGAGACTTCTTGGATGCACAAAAATAAGGGGTGCACATACAACATGAAAAACTGCAAGGTGAATACAGTACATGTCTAGAACACAACAAATGAATATTATGGAAGAAAAAACCCTAGGAAACTTGTACCAAGATAATAATAAGAAGGAAAAACACAGGTCATCCTTTGGTAAATCATAAAAGATCAACGATTTACATATGGCTAATGTTTCCCATTAAAGGGTGATCTCTTAAATATTACACATTTTGACTGAGTGAATGCAGTAAAACCCTTTTTAAAATTTATATATATGTTATAGGATTTAAATTTCCCTTAAATACAATCAAAATGGATTGAAAATCTTTTTATTTCCTAGAAAACATCAATGGGGAGAAACTGCAGCAAACTGGAAAACTAGAGAAAACAGAAATTTTCAAAATTTGTTGGAAACGACCCATCATTGGGTGATTCACTATTTCGAATCACTGAGGGATGAGATACTGCTGGATAATTCACCATTGGGTGAATCACCATTGGATGAGCAACTACATGTACCACTAACCATTGGATGAGTCAATTATCGGCAAGTAAATATTGGATGGCTCACTGGTGGGTGAGTCAGTATTGGATGAGTAACTATTGGATGAATCCTTGTTGGTGAGCCACCTTTGAGAGATATCGGTGTGATTCAACATTGGAGAGATACTGTGTGAGTTCCATTTGCGAGATACTAATATGAGTCACCATTGGCGAGCTACCAGTGTGAGTCACTCTTCTAACTCAGCACTGCGACTCACCGCTATGACTCAACATCAAGACTAAATTTCACAACCTACAATTATGGAACTACCATTCCAGACGCACCATTGATGAAATTCTAATTTTAGGAAAACTATTGAACTGATTCACATTGACCTCCCAGACAACCTCAAACACTAAATTTTAAAAAAGTAACATACCGAGGTGTTTTGGGCTATTAAATCATATACCTATCAAACTATCATCACCCTCAATAGTCCAAAAACATCCTAGGTAGGAAACCGAAAAGCGATTGTCCAAATATACAACAATCAAGATACCTATCAATTGTCTCACCACTATTGGAGCTCAACCACTTCTGTAACACCCCAGGTAAATAAAGAATATTTAAATTTCATATTTATCCATATTATTGAATAAAATATTAATATTACTTTAAAGGGAATTCTATGCTCAAGGGCATACCCAATACGCAACAACGAGTCTTTGAAATCTTACATTGCACTCTCATAATAAAATAATATTATTTTAAAAGGTATTTAACACGTAGCCATTGTAATGGTGGGAATGAATGGAACTAACTAAAAATGATTATATATGTTTGTAAAATATTTTTACTTTTATCCAAAAAATGTTGGAGGCTTAAAATGAAAATGAATCCAATTTTAAGAATAAATCTTCTCATATTCATTAAAAGGTTGATTAACCGCCTTATTATGTAGAAACCTTTTTAAATATACTTTTGACTATTTTTTATGTTGTATTTGACAAAATAGAATCATTATTTAGAATCTGGACATCAAAATTTACTTTGTGTGAAATTTTGTTATTTTTCCGATAAAGATCATTTTAATTGAAAATGATGCATTTTAATTCAAAACCTCCATTTAATCGGATTTATTTATATGGATATATTATATTTTTAATTAATATTAGAGTGTACGTAGAATATATTTTTACCATTTAATCTAATGGTGGTCATTGGAATTAATTTCACTTTGAAATTGGACTTAAACTAGTGTCAATCTTTTAATAGATATTGTTTCTTAAAAAAACGCTATAGGTTTTAACAGCGGGAATTAATTATTAAATTAATTAATGCGACATATATGATTTGAATTTTGAAAAATAGAAATAATTTTTGAATTCGGAATATCAAATATAGCTTAGGATGAATTTTTGGTATTTTTCTGAAAACATCAATTTTTGATTAATAGTGAAACCACTAACTGGTAGTTTAAAAATTGATTTTTCGATTAAATGAAACTTTACCACTTATGTGATTTGAATTTCAAAAATCCTACATACATGGTTGTAATTAGGATGTAAAATGTGGTTTAATGGGATTAAAATTATTTTTTTTGGTGAATAGTAACTTTTATGTTTTTAATCATGATTAGAGGTAATTAATGTAATTTAAGGAAAAAATAATGTTTTAATAATATGAAATGACCTAGAAACATGTCCACCTCTCATTTTATGTGTCATGGCCGACCAAGAAAATCCATGGGTCAACTTGGGGACCCCATGGAGCCACTTTGGTGGGAAAATGACATAAATAACTTTTTATTAAAGTTAAAATTAAAATCTCACAAACAAGAGTTGTTTTACTAAAACAATTTTTAAATGTGGTTATAGAAGTCATATTTTTGACTATAAATAATCATTATAAATATAAAAAGATTTAATACATCATGATATTTTTTTTTATAAATTTTAGACATTTAATAAATTAATTTATTTATGACATCATGATGATGCAACAATTACCTCATTAATAAAGGATTTAAATAAAATGAAAAGATAATGTTAATACTATAACATAAACATATCAAAGGCCCATTGGATGAGTATTTTGGGAACCCTTACCACCTTATCCTCTAAATAAATCAATTTGGGACCTTTAAAACCAGAAAATCATTTGAAAATAAAGTAACATTTTGTAACTTTCCAAGAGTGTCCCTCCTCTCATCTTATAAAAGGCCCCCACCTATACCACCTTACCCACACCACTCAAGCCTTTGGCTCGGCCAAACTCAGAAAATTTTGTCTCTCCACATTCCTCTATTACTCCTAGAAGCCTCAATTTTGGTAGAAGTCTTCCCAAGGAATCCTTGGAGTTCAAATCAAAGAGAGATACCTGATTTTAGGGTAATGTCTTCACTTGTGTTCTTTTGTTTTATTTTTCTTCTCCTACCCCCTAACCTCTTTTTATTAATTTATTTTTAAACAAATCCATTATATTAAATATACTAGGACGTTTTTATAATAATTATTCTAGCTACACTTACACACAACTACATATAATGGTTAAAGAACATACTGTTTCTGTGGATGGTGAATTTCTGCCTCACGAAACGATGATTGTTCAATATTCTTTTAACACCCTCAAAGGTGGCTATTAAGATATCACTATATTTATATAAGATATATAATATTTTTTTGTTTTACTTAATCTTATATATTTTTCATTTATGTCATTCCTTTATGGTTTCCATTATGGTTAAACACGATATCTTCATTTTAGGAAGTGCGGACTACCGCCCCCTCAAAGTGATTTGATTCGTTAATACCATATGTGGTACGTATAAAGGATAGATTAAATGATATAATAAATTATACCATACTGGAATTATAATACTATTATGTATCATTTTGTTTTTATTCCATTAAATAATAAATTGAAATGGAAGTAGCGTTCATGCGTACGTACGGATTACCGTCTCCATGAACGGTGCATTTCATTTCTTACCTCTAAATGTTATGTAATATTATAAATTCATGTATATAATGGATATATATGATATATATTATATCTTCATAACTAATATAATTATTTATATAATATATATTTTCCACATGAACAACTTGTAATTATAAAGAGTTTATTTTTGACTCAAGTAGCAATGAACTACAAAACGACCATTATTAACTTAAATAATTGCATAGTGCTCATAGCATGGTAGTGAGAGATATAAAAGGAATAATGAACATGAAAAAGGTTATTAATAAATTATAAATTAACTCAAGTTTATTATTCAGGAGGTTAAATAACGATCGAGTCAAGTCGGTCCCAAGGTAAGGGATCCTACCCCTCTCTTTCTTTTTAATTACACTCTTTTATGTCATTCCTTTTAAGATCATCTTTCTTATGATTGGGATGTTATTTTATATTAATATTACTGTAATTATTATTTTAATATGACTAGATATCCTATTTTCTCCCGTCAATCCATTTTGGAAGTTTTAATTGGCACCATTAGGCTACCGAAATTTCGTAAGGGGCTTTTTATCTCACTTTGTGTTTTCGTGAGATTCATGCTACATTTGCCAATATTTCCATTTGAGTGGTGTATGTACTGTCCATTATTCTACTCTTTGTGTAATATAATTTCATTTATGATTATTTACATCAATGATGTATAGTCCTTCATTCATGGGGAGGGCGTTTCGAAAGTTACCCAAATCTGTAAGGGAGCCTTTCACCCTCCTCTTTTTAAAAGACTTATTTTGTTATGTCTTTTAATTTTCACCTTATTATGTAGGGATATGTTCTTATATATCCTTATTTCTGTAAATTTTATGTCCAAGTGATGATATACCCTTTATCACTCTTGTCAACCCTTTTTCTAAAATTTGATGTGACCCCATTAGGATGTCAATGGAACATCTTAACCCAATTTCGATTTCTTTGGGTTCAACATGTAGTTATTGAATATGTAATACATTGAATATGTGTGAATGACTTTTGATTATTTTACACTTAATATCCACTTATATTGGGTTTATTTATATTTTTCTTACATAATTATGAGATTTATTTATCCTTAATTTAAGGATACCATCTTTATAATGGATTTCATCTCAATTTACATTTCCATTGAGACTTCATTGTTGTTATGCACCAAATCACTCTTATATGGTGTATATACTATAATTTGGAATTATATATCATGAATCCCTTTATTCTCATGATATTATAAAGTTTTTATTAAATGTTATTCCTCAATTATTGTATTCAAGTGTCTCTCATTTTGTTAAAAACCCTTTAACTAAAATATCGTTTTAAATGTTTTAATGATTTAATCTTATAAATATATCTCATTAATATCCATGTATTCAAAATGTTTTTAAGGATTTATTTATATGGATATTAATGGTTTAAAATGTTAAAATCTTCAATGTGGTATGGGACACATTGATTTAAAACTCTATTTATTAA
Source organism: Viscum album (assembly GCA_963277665.1). NCBI lineage: Eukaryota > Viridiplantae > Streptophyta > Magnoliopsida > Santalales > Viscaceae > Viscum > Viscum album. The sequence goes on from OY728161.1 coordinate 696,612,453, forward strand.
ATGTTTTAAACTGTTTTTAAAATGATTTTTAGAATGGATTCATTATTTCAATATCTTAAAATGTTATATTGTTATTGCAATGTGGGAATGTTATCATTCATTTATTCTTATGTTATGTTCTATGATTATGTAATGGTTCTTGGGTATTGTTATGAAGATAGGTGGTTCTCTGATAAACTAAGTGCGGGTCAGCCCGATATAGCTCTCCAATGCATTGGGTAATGCTAGGGAGTTAAACATTAAGGTTTCTCTGAAGAGATTTAGGGAATATACTTTGATGGGTATTCCAAACGTAACCAAGAGGGTTACTCCCTATGTAAGAATGTTATAAATGCGTCAATTTACCTTTATGTCTTATGATTTCTATGATTTATTCACGATTTTATGAGGTATGCTAAAGTGATTATGTTTTATGGGTAATGTATGATTTCATTATTATATATATATGTACTCATGTTTCCTTTAAAAACTTTTTATAACCCTTAATGAGATTTTCATGCTCATCCCACATTTTTGAAATGTTTTTCATAGGTCAATGGAATGTTACATGATATGATGATAGTGTCAAGGAAGTTTCAAGAAAGAATCCATGTTTTATTTTAAATATGTTTCCGTTGATGGGAAAAATGAATACTATTTTTTATGTAACCACTTTGTTTAAATGTGGAATGTAATTCATGTTTTATGATCTAATTCTCTAAAACTCTAAACCCGGAAAGATACTAAATGTGTAGTCTTGTTATAACTCATGATTAAGTAATGTTTAAGGCTGGGGCCTTATAGTTGTTATCAAAGGTCGGTTTAGATAACTTTAGAGTTTAGAGTGTTTTTTGAGAAAAAGTGACAAGTTGTGTATAACCACAATGGTTAGTATATTAGATGGAGTCATGGTTTTTTTTGAATGTTAGAATGAGTTTGAGATAACTTGGATAACTATATCTTGGTGTTTATCTTTGTCTTTTTTATTTTATGATTTTACTGATATACTCACACTGACCTTTTTGGTTTTAGTAATTGGATGGATCTAGCAGGCACCAAAGTAACAGTGTATTTGATGAAAACTGTGACAGTTTTATGAAAGAACAACTGAATGATATGGGAGCTACAATGAGAACTCTTTTGGTTATCCTCAACCAAATATCTGGAGTCATGATTGACCACCTGAACCTTAGTGATTTTTATAAAGCATTGTGTATGGGAGAAACAAATCCCTACGGATGTTCAGGTAATAATCATAAAGGTAAGTATGTTCAAAAACCTATGTGTCAAATATGTGGAAAGAAACACATAGGAAAATGTTTGAAATGGACAAAAAGATTCTATAGATGTTGAAATGAAGGTCATAAAGCAAGAACCTGCCATGGAAAAAGGAAGCATCTAGTTGACTCTAGGAAAGGGAAATAAGTTCTTTCTGAAGGATCAATTGAATGTTTTAAATGTGGTGTGCATGGTCATTATGCAAACACATGTCCTACGATGAAGTTTCAAGAAGGGGGTCACTATGATCGTACAAATATTCATTTACCAATACCTAATTCCATTCTGATTGAGGATGAAGAAACTGACAATGAAGAATGAAAGGTATGGATTATTTCTTAACATATGTTTTCCTATTACTGGAATCATCAGATATGATTCATGATTTTTTTGTAGGAACCAAGTATTTCATAATAAGTTGAAAAGGAATGTATAATGGATCATGAAGAATGTTGAATGAGTAAGAAGTCAAATTACAAGGGATTTAAGGGTTATAGTAGATTTTAGGATGGTGAAATTCTTAGATATACCATGTTTCTTTTGATGATGGGGATACATTAGAATACTTTTTATAGTAACCCTGATGTTTGATATATGAAAATTTTATTCAAGGAATAATTATCCTTTCTTTTGTGGATATAGTTATAAAGAACCATTTGGGTTTATATGATCCTTGAATTTGAGGCAATTACTAGTTAATACTTTTTGGGTTGAAAAATGGAAGTAATCAGATAACCTTTGTGGTTAAAATATGTTATGGTAATTTTTGATGAATTTATCTCTTTTTGAGAAATGTTATAAAATTATATTGTATTTGAAAAGGGACAACACGCAGACCGTGTGACAACCCGTCGCGTCGGACGAAGCTTCAAGAATGGAACCGACAACCAAAGTGCAACTGTTATTTATCACCTACCACTAGACTATGTGAAGTCCCTGATAAGTTTGAATGATTGTTTTTTAGTTAGATGATTTTATGAATTAAGAGTAAGTTGATTTTTTTGGTTATCAATGGAAATGATTATCCTATCATGGAGGATATGTGATTAGGTTAATTACTTTTCAGTATGAGACTGTAAGAGTATCTGATGTTATTTTGGAGAAAAATGTTAAAATTTATCTTAGAGGACTATGTGATTAAATTCATTAGAGAATTGGGTTTCAATCTTAGTTTGGATTACATTGTAGAATTTAATGGATAGATGTTTATTTAATTGTCTTTGTTGAACTTTGGGTTTTAGTTTTGTTTAAGGTCTAAAGACATGGGAAGTATATAGTTCTCTTTTATGGATTATGTGATTCACTAGAAGTTGATTATAGCTCTCTTAATGTGAACAAGTCATCCTAAATACTCATCTTTTGGAGAAAATATGAGTTCATGTAAGAAATATTGAAAAATTTGAAAGTCAATATGACAATTAAGTATGCTTCTTTATGTTTTAGTTAAGCTCATAAATAAATTACTCAATGAAAAGTAACATAAAACAAAAATGTTGTCTGTTAATTTTTTCTACTGGGGAATCAAATACCGTTTAACCCATCTCATGTTTGTAATTTTCTTGTTGTTAACTTTCTCCTAGACATGTTTACTATAACTCTCCATCCGAACATGACCCTTTTTTTCCTCCACATCCATATTTTCATACTTGGAATCCAAGTATGTGTTATCTCGGGTGACATTTGTACTTATCTCCCATTCTTTTAATGTGATAGTTTTACTGACTCTTGTTCCAATGTGGGATTTTCAATGAAGCTTCCAAGCACAATTTTAAAATTTCGAGGACGCAATTCCCAAATGGGGAGAAGGATGTAACATCCCAGGTAAATAAAGATTATGACATTTTCATATTTATCCATATTTTTGAATAAAATATTAATATTACTTTAAAGGGAATGCTATGCTCGAGGGCGTACCCAATATGCAACAACGAGTTTCTTTGAAATCTTACGTTCCACTCTAATAATAAAATAATATTATTTTAAAAGGTAGTTAACGCCTAGACGTTGTAATGGCAGGAATGAATGGAACTAACTAAAAAATGATTATATATTTTGGTCAAATATTTTTACTTTTATCTAATAAATGTTGGAGGCATAAAATGAAAATGAATCCAATTTTAAGCATAAATCTTCTAATATTCTTTAAAAGGTCGATTAACCACCTTTTGATGGAGAACCCTTTTTAAATATAATTTTTACAATTTTATATGATGTATTTTACAAAATAAAATCCTTCTTTAGAATCTGGACTTCGAAATTTGCTTTGTGTAAAATTTTGTTATTTTTCCGATAAAGATCATTTTTATTGAAAATGTACCATTTTAATTCAAAACCTCCTTTTAATATGATTTATTTATATGGATAGATTATATTTTTAATTTATATTAGAGTGTATTTAGAATATATTTTTACCGTTTAATATAATGGTGGTCATTGGAATTAATTTCACTTTGAAATAGGACTTAAACTAGTGTCAATCTTTTAATAGATATTATTTCTTAAAAACACACTATTTGTTTTGACAGTGGGAATTAATTATTAAATTAATTAATAGAACATATATGTTTTTAATTTTTCAAAATAGGCATCATTTTTGAATTCAGAATAACAAATATAGCGTAGGGTGAATTTTGGTATTTTTCTAAAAAAAGTCTATTTTTGATGAATAGTGAATCCACTAAGTGGTATTTTAAAAACTGATTTTTCGTTTAAATAAAACATTACCACTTATGTGATTTGAATTTCAAAAATCCAACATACATGGTTGCAATTAGGATGTAAAATGTGGTTCAATGGGATTAAAATAATTTTTTGGTGAATAGTAACTTTTAAGTTTTTAATCGTGATTCGGGTAATTAGTGTAATTTATGGTAAAAATTATGTTTTAATAATATGAAATGACTTTGAAACATGTCTTACCCTAATTGGATGTGTCATGGCCGACTAATACAATCCATGGGTCAACATGGGGACCCCATAGAGCCACATTGGATGGAATATCACATAAATAACTTTTTATTAAAGTTAAAATAAAAATGTCACAAGCATGAGTTGTTTTACAAAAAAAAATTTAAATTGGGTTATACAAGTAATATTTTTGACTATAAATATTCATTAAAAATATAAACAGATTTCCTACATCATTATATTTTTTTAATAATTTTTAGACATTAAATAAATTATATTTTTTATGACATCATGAAGATGCAGCGATTACCTCATTAATATAGGAATTAAATAAAATGAAAAGATAATGATAAAATATAACATAAACTTGTCAAATACCTATTGGATGAGTATTTTTAGAACCATTACCAGCTTATCCTCGAAATAAATCAATGTGGGACCTTTAAAATCCGAAACTCATTTGAAAATAAAGTAACATTTTGCAACTTTCCAAGAGTGCCCCTCCTCTCCTCTTATAAAAGGCCCCCACCTCTACCACATTACCCACACCTCTAAAGCCATTGGATCGGCCAACCCCTACTCATTTTGTCTCTCCACATACCTATATTACTCCTAGAATCCTCACATTGGGCATAAGTCTTCCCAAGGAAGCCTTTGATCTCAAATCAAAGAGAGATACCTGATTTTAGGGTAATGTCTTCACTTGTGTTCTTTTGTTTTATTTTGCTTCTCCAACCCCCTAAAATCGTTTTATTTACTTCTTTTGTACAAAATACAGTATCATAAATATACTAGGATGTTTTTATAATAAGGATTCTAGCTACACTTACACACACCTACATCTAATGGTTAAAGAACATACTGTTTCTGTGGATGGTGAATTTCTGCCTCACGAAATGATGATTGTTCAATATTCATTTAACACACTCAAAGGTGGCCATTAATATGTCACTATATTTATATATGATATATAATATTTTTATGTTTTACTTATTCTTCTGTATTTTTCATTTATGGGATACTTGTATGGTTTCCATTATAGTTAAACGTGATATCTTCATTTTAGGAAGTGCGGACTACTGCCCCCTCAAAGTGATTGGATTCGTTAATACCATATGTGGTACGTATAAAGAATAAATTTAATGATATTATATATTATTCCATACTGGAATTATAATACTATTATGTATCATTATGTTTTAATTCCATTAAATAAGAAATAGAAATGAAAGTAGCGTTCACGCGTACGTACGGCTTACTGTCTCCATGAATGGTGCATTTCATTTCTTACCTCTAAATTTTATATAACATTATAAATTCATTTATATAATGGATATATATTATATATATGATATCTAAATAATTAATATAATTCTGGATGTAATATATATTTTACCACATGAAAAACATGTAATTATAAGGAGTTTATTTTTGACTCAAGTAGCAATGATCTACAAAACAACCATTATTAACTTAAATAATTAAATAGTGCTCATAGAATGTTAGTAAGTGATATAAAAGGAATAATGAACTTGAAAAAGGTTCTTAAGAAAGTATAAATTAACTCAAGTTTATTATTCAGGAGGTTAAATAACAATCGAGTCAAGTCCGACCTGAGGTAAGGGATCCTACCCATCTCTTTCTTTTTAAGTACACTCTTTTATGTCATTCCTTTTATGCTCATCATTATTATGATTGGGATGTTCTTTTATATTATTATTACTTTACTTTTTATGTTCATTTTATGAGGGACCCTATTTTCTCTCATCAGTCCATTTTTTAAGTTTTAATTAGCGCCGTTAGGCGGCCGAAATTTCGTAAGGGTCTTTTTATCGCAATTTGTGTTTTCGTAAGATTCATGCTACATTTTCCAATATTTCCTTTTGAGTGGTGTATGTACTGTACATTATTCTAATATTTGTGTAACATAATTTCGTTAATGAGTATTTACATCAATGTTGTATAGTCCTTCTTTCATGGGGAGTACGTTTCGAAAGTTACCCAAATCGGTAAGAGAACCTTTCACCCTCCTCTTTTTAAAAGACTTATTTTGTTATGTCGTTTAATTTTCATCTTATTATGTAGGGATATGTTCTTACATATCCTTATTGCCATAAAATTTATGTCCAAGTGATGAGATACCCTTTATCTCTCTCATCAACCCTTTTTCTAAAATTTGATGTGACGCCGTTAGGATGTCAAGGGAACTTCTTAACCCAATTTCGATTTCTTTGGGTTCACCATGTAGTTATTGAATATGTAATCCTTTGAATATGTGTGAATTACTATTGATTATTTTACAATTAATATCCAATTATATTGGGTGTATTTATATTTGTCTCACATAATTATGAGATTGATTTATCCATAATTTAAGGATACCATCTTTATAATGGATTTCATCTCAATTTACATTTCCATTGAGACTTTATTGTTGTTTTGAACCAATTCACTCTTATATGGTGTATATACTGTCATTCGGAATATTATATCCTAAATCCCTTTATTCTAATGATATTATAAAGTTTTTATTGAATGTTATTCCTCGCGTATTGTATTCAAGTGTCTCTCATTTTGTTAAAAACCCTTTAACTAAAATATCATTTTGAATGTTTGAATGATATAATCTTATAAATATTTCTCATTAATATCAATGTTTTCAAAATGGTTTTAAGGATTTATTTATATGGATATTAATGGTTTAAAATGTTAAAAGCATCAATGTGGTATGGGACACTTTGATTTAAAAATCTCTTTATAAAATGTTTTAAATGGTTTTGAAAATGGTTTTTAGAATTGATTCATTATTTCAATATCTTAAAATGTTATATTGTTATTTCAATGTGGGAATGTTATCATTCCTTAATACTTATGTTATGTTCTATGATTATGTTATGGTTCTTGGGCATTTTTATGAATACAGGTGGTTCCATGATAAACTAAGGGCGGGTGAGCCTGATATAGCTCTCCAATGCATTGGGTAACGTGAAGGAGTTAAACGTTAAGGTTTATCCAAAGAGATTTAGGGAATATACTGTGATGGGTATTCCCAACGTAACCAATAGGGTTACTCCTTACGTAAGAATGTTATGAATGCCTCAAGATACCTTTATGTCTTATGATTTCTATGATTTATTCATGATTTTATGAGGTATGTTAAAGTGATTATGTTTTATGGGTAATGTATGATTTCATTCTTATGTATATATGTACTCATGCTTCCTTTCCATACTTTTTATAACCCTTACTGAGCATTTTATGCTCATCCCGTGTTTTTGAAATGTTTTTCACAGGTCAAGGGAATGGTATATGATATGATGATAGTGTCAAGGAAGTGTCAAGAAAGAATCCATGTTTTATTTTAAATATGTTTCTATTGATGGGAAAAATGAATACTATCTTTTATGTAAGAACTTTGTTTAAATTTGGAATGCAATGTACGTTTTATGATATAATTCTCTAAAACTCTAAACATGAAAAGATACTCAATGTGTAATCTTGTAATAACTCAAGATTAAGTAAGGTTTAAGGATGGGGCCTTATAACTTCATTAAAGGAACAACATGAATCAAAAGGCAAAAACAACTAGCTACAAAACACTCTCATGGGGGAGATACTTCTCAAAAGATAGAATGAAACAACAAGAATGAAGAGAAATCCTCCCCAAACAGCACCGAAGGAACATAAATCCTTTCATTAAACAATACATAGTGATGTTTATACTCAGAAAAACTATTAGGGGCCTTTCGAAAAACAAATCGGTCTCCCCAGACCTCCACCTCAAGATCCACCTACTAGGATTCTTCTACCCGAGACACCAAATGATTACACCATCAACAAGAAAAATACAACCTCCACCCCCATATTCTCCCATATCTAGATGTAATGATAATAGTTCTTCCATCACTCTGAATGAATAAACCGATTCATGTAATACATCACTAAGTGACTTTTGGGAAGGAATATTAGTTACAACATTCCACTTTTTAAAGTTACATGGAATTTTAAAGTTGTAATCCTATAATAAATCAATCTAATAACTATGTCACAAGTTTAAGTAATACTTAGATAAAATATTCCTCAAGATATTATGATTGGTAAATGACACAAAATGATTGACAATGAGTTTATGTCTCTACGTTATTTAAAAAGATACCACTACCGCCAACACTAGAACATGGATGGCATAGTTACATTCACGGGGTTTCAACTACTGAGTCCCATATACACAACCAATATATGCTCCACCAGAACACATCCCAACCCAAAAAGAAATTCTTGAAAAATGACCTCAACATAAACTCTTTCTATTGGTAGAAGAAGAAACGGTGAATTTACCGACATGTCTTTCATATACTCCAAAAATTCCCGACACTGATCGGTCCATACGAACACCTACTCCTTTCTAGTAAATGCTGTTATTAGAGTTTCAACCCATGGGAAATTATCTACAATACTACTGCAATAGCCAGAAAGACCATGGAAACATCACACTTCTAACATTGTGAGGGGAATTCCCAACACACAACTGCTTCTACCATTGATAGATCCTGAACTAGTGCCTAATGGGACACAACATGTCCCCTGAAATGGACTTCTCATGCAAAAAACTCAATATTTGGCAACTTCCCAAACAACATCCCATGGTGATGAACTCCAAAAAAACAGGTAGATGTTATGAATTTTCCTCCTCATACAAGTAGTAAAGTAGAATTTCATTGATGATAAATACTATGATCATATCCAAGAACACATGAAATGAAATTTTTGTTAACCCCATGAACACAACTTGAGAATTATTTACACCAAACGACATCACAACAAAATCATAATTACAATGACAATAACAGGAAGCAATCATTACGATATACTCATACTATACAAGTATATGATGATATACTGACCATAAATTAATCATTTTAAACCAACATGAACACATAAGTTGGTCAAACTAAACATCAATATGTGGAAGAGGATAGCAATTCTTCACATTCACTAGGTTCAAGTTATGATAATCAACACACAACTAGAAACTACCATCAACCTTCATTACGAACAAAACCAATGCACCCTATAGTGACAAGATTTGCCGAACTAAACAATAACCCAATAGAACATAGAGATATATATATAGTTCTCTCACAACTCATAAGGTTCCATATTATATAGAATCATTGAAATCTTAGACACACCTAGATATATATTGATCCCAATCATGATCTACTTTCATGAGGGAAACACTACAACCTCTTATTGGAATACATCAATGTACTATTAAATTTTCATAATAAACGCAGGTTGTTGAACCTCTAACAAAATCAACATCAGCTCAGTCATCAAGGAGGACAATGAAAGAACATGCCTCTGATCCATCCGAGGGTCTTACTAACCCAAAAAAATGAAGGCTCTCCATCAGCATCGAAGATCACTAAATTCCCCTTGAAGAAATCTGTGATATGTTTTTAAGAATAAATTTAATCCAAGATAGATGAATGAATATAGGTGAATTTGTATACATATAAAATATCCCCAAGAGAGGTGCTGACCTAATAGAATCTCATAATATCTATATACTTTAATGAAGTCATCTCGACCTCCAAATGGCATAGTCAATGGAAAGGGAAATGGAAGCATGTCTAAATCACATCCCTTCACATCAAAAAGGGTAGGTGATATGAAAGAGTGTGAAACTAATAAATCAAAAAATTCATACAACCAATTATAAAACACAAAAAGGGTACCATAAACAACGTCTAGCTCACCTAGAACTGTAAACACTAAAGCATGATGCTAACCACGACCTGATACACAAACTCTCTAACCATACTAACAACCACATCCATGGTCGTGATCTACTATCTAAGGATGGGGAACACCCCATGTCAATCATTTTACTACCCCTAATACTATATACTAATCCAAAAATGGTGCAACATACTTCAGTTGCCTTAGTTAGAGATTACTCAATAGAATAACTTAAGGTGGAGAAAACGGTGTTGGATGACTACTTTGAAAGGTAAGCCACTCACGCTGGATGATGACCTCTACCTCCATAAATAAAACTACCACTTGATTCCTTAATATGATCATGATAATCATTTACCAAGGATAAATTATTCATTGATTTCTGGGACCTGCCCTCAATCGAACAAAAACTATTTTACCATGAAAACCCATTAACCAGGACGAAAGATCTGCATTGTGGGGAATCTAAATGACTTGCCTCTAGTGATGATTTTATTCTGGATAACATAAAATTCCATTTTCATCATCTCGAGATATGTCGTGATCATAAATTATGCGATTTAGTGATAAATATCTTGATTTAAAGCCTCGGTGAAATTCCCAACCATGGCCTCCTCACCTGGCTGTACGTTTGATGCATATCATAGAAGGTATATGAAATGGATCTCAAAATCCCGCACATTGGATCAACCCTTCCAAAGAGTAAGAAGCTCCAATTGACTAGCCACCATTGCATTAAAATAAATAAAATTGGATTTGAAAAACTCTTGCATGCACTCCCATCAGACTACCGACTCCTCACAAGCCTCGAGACACAATAACCACCACTACGTCACTTCCTCATGCACCATCGTCACAACCAACCATAACTAGTGTTCTTTCCAAGCATGTACTGAACAAATGGATATATCAAACTCCTCTAACTAGTCTTCTATGACTACATTAGAAATGGATCCCTCGTATTTTTTTAGACTATAATGTCAAAACATTCAGATTATCCCCCTCCATGTTTCATCTTCATCAACCTCTACTGTATGTTTATATTTTCGAACATCCTACTAGATATCCTCTATGCGACCCTAATAAGGATGTCAACATGGATCCATAATTGAAAAATAAATAATCGTCGGATAGAATAAACAAATAATATTTAATATTTAACATTAATTAATTGGTTTCTTTTATTTATTTTTTTAATCATATCCCATGGGGAACCCATTCAATAACAATTACAAAGAGGAATAAGGCATTATCCATTCATAGGTATCTACCATTGAATAATTATCACCACATTTAGTAGAAACTATAATCTAGAAGTTCCATGAATCATGTCACAAGGGATGTTAAATACCAGTCTCTCAGCTGATCTCCCGTGGTTACAGTAATTGATAAATATAACTAACACTATTTCCATACCAACCCAAGCATCCTCATCTCATCCTAACTCCAAACTCCATCCTATACCTTAACCATAACATTAATAAATCTATTTCATGACCCCTTAACCACAAATTTTACCCCTACTGGGATGTAAATTGAAGAAGGAAGATAAAGTCACCCTAGTCCCAACTCCAGTAGGCCCCGTGATGGTGAAAATCACCGATGGTATAATAAACACACTGGTGGAAGGAATTTTCCTCTATGAGAGAAGACGAGAAAGTGAAATATAAGATTTAAACCAACCTAATAATTCTCATAACTCAAAGAAAATGAATCCCAGGTTTACATGAGTAATTTCATACAAGAGCTACTACAACTAAAAGGGAAAACATAAAGTATCAAGAGAAACTAAAATGACATCGAACATAAAGTCGAAAACAATTCCTACAAAATACCAAGGAGGTATTAACTTGACTGATCTCCAACCTACATTATGTGACCTAAAAATAGTTTATATATACATACAGTGAGTATAATAATATACTTATTTGGTTCCTCCGTAGATCATTTTGTAAAAATGTATAGAAATCACGCAAAAGCAGAGTGAACAACAAGTGAAACTAACTCATCAACTAAATAGGTTTTCAATGTTCCTAACCTCACCATGGATACTATCAACATGTATCACATATAAGAGAATATAATATAATAAATAATATGAAGGTACAAATCTACCACTTACCTACTTGTTTTTTACTTTTCTCCATTGTTGCACATCTTTGGAATCTCTCTCCAAATAGGGTATCCCGAACACACATGGAAGAACCACACCATTCAACTCGTATAACAATACCACCACTTCCACAAAACTGAAAGTAATTATGTAGTTTCTATGATCCATTGTATCTTGTATAATGTGTATTATAGATCAAGTATTATGCCTAAATCCATAACAACCGAATAAATATCCACTATCCATCACAAACAATACTTTCCACACCGATAGTAGTCTGTAGGAAAGTATATCCAGAATGAATGTGTGTGAAATAACCACGATCTATTATATACCTATACACCCATATATGGGAAAAAATAATTTTCCATCATACTAGAACAAGTAACTACAAATAGAATAGATTGGGGGAAAAAGAGGAAGTCATTCCTCCATCCTCCCATCAGAATGTTGGGGAAAACACCATACCGGTCAGATTACATTGAGCATCAGTTTCCCTAATCGTTAAAGTGGAGTAACATATATAAACCCAAAATTTTGATTATATAATATAGATCACAACCACACATTGGAAAAAACATAATCGTTGACTAAATTGCAGCTAATGTCTGCCGAAATCCCATCCTCCACTAAAATAACTAGATATCATATAGGCACACAACCATTGAAAGGGATACTTTAAGATTTGCGTCCCCTTTTATCAGTTGAACATTATGTGAATTAATAATTTAACCAATAATTATCCATTATCATTTTCCACATTACATACCATTATAATTCCAACATAGATTCATACCCTCCATGGATAAGATAACTGAGTACACGACATATCAGAATTACCAACTCATCATTGCATCCCAGAACATTTTTACCCCATGTGTTAAATATAAATTAATCACTTATTTAATGAAATTATAAAATTACATATTTCTATCTATTCTAAGAAAAAGTTCTAATCTACCAAAAAAAGAGGATCAATAGAGTGAGTAGATGAGATACTCATAGAGACTTCACCACGTATAGCTGGAGTAGATACCCATCCATCCTCGACAAGATAATCATGTAATGAACGTGGAATACCCCATGAGTCTTCTACTATTTTGGAAAAAGGGAAAAAATAACCTTATGAAAGTTTTTTTAGGATGTAATATATATATAAAAAAATAGATTCATCAAGCATATAACTTCAACATCAACGGGTAGGCCCCACATCAACCTGATCCATCACCTCTGTTGTCTATCCTCGGAGCCATTTGTTTAAACTAATGCATCTTTCCACTATAGGAATAAATGATTCTAAAAATACTAGGACATCTGCACCCCATATACCAGAAAAACTCCCTCATGATCACCCATCATAGGCTCACATCACATCAAAAGTAGTAGGAAACATACAAACATATAAATTGTGCTATTGACCCTAAACAAGGAATTCACCATTCACACCTTATGAGCTCTCACGGCTCCAAAGCACAAATCACATGGCCTCTAAAAATACAAGGAACCTCAAACCCTACAATGAATTATATTTTTATTCATACAAATTGTTTTTATTCTATCTTTAATTTACCTAAACATTATTCATAGTTTCAATAATGGGAAATCTGAACAAAAATAATAATGAGATTCATTAAACATTCTTCCTTAAATCATTATCCAATTAATTATAAATTAATTCTATATTTATGTCCTTTACCAATTTCCATAAATAAAATAATTATTTCAATAAAGGCATTGATATCAAAATATATTGTAAATAAATAGTCAATCCATTATCACTGTATACAGAAAAATCAAACGATCAATACCAATTCATTAATAATGTTAAAAAATTTATTACTTAATTTTCACTATGATTAATGGTTATAAATATTTCTAGATATAATATTTAACATAAATAAATTGATAATTCATTAATTCTTAATCTCAAAAGGTCACTAACATTTTTTTCATAAGAATATACCATGTGACAGATCACGATCACCTCCCCTACAATGATTATATCCACTCGAGCGCAACATAACACCACAACACCAACCAAAAACTGAAAAAAAAATCCATTACAAACCTTGTGATCACATTCCATAACATGGAAATGGGAAATGGAATTAAATAAGTCGAGGAACCTAGAAAACCTAATATAGAATTTATATTATATCGATAATGGTTCAACACGTCCTAGTTTCACAAAAATTGGGGTTGTGTATGTTGCAAGAAAAACAACAAGGCGAACATGAACCAAGGATACAAATCAAATAACGACTCTTATGAGAGTGAGAACCCCTTCCATATCATTATATGTGAATAACAAGAAGGGAGAACATCTTTGGTGTTTGGAAAATCTGAATAGAACAGTGGTTTAGATATGGATTAGATTTTCCATTATAAGTGATTTTTGTCAAGATTATGCGTTTTGGCTAAGTAAAGTAACTCCAACCCTTAATAATATTTTGATAGGTTTTATGGGATTTTAATTGTGTTTAAATACTATATTAATTGTCTTTAAAAGTATTTTACATAAAATAAAATGTCAAAGGGGTAAAATGGTAGTGAACTAGAAAACTATACAAAGTGTAATTTTGACTAACTATGTGAAATGACAAACCATATGGTGAGTCACCATTGAGTGTCACTAGTGGATGAGAAACCATTGGATGAGTAACAATTTGGTTACTAAAAACTAGATGATCATTCACTAGATGACTCACTGTTGGATGACTCATTAGTGGGCGAGTCACAATTGGACGACTCAATGGTGGGTGAGTCACCATTGGATGTCACACAATTAGATGACTCGCTATTTGAAAGTCACCTTTGTGAGATACTAGTGTATGTCACAATTTCTAATCTACTAGTGAGAGTAACCATTGGAATGCTTCCTGTGTGAGTCATCATCAGGGAGCCACTGATGTGAGTCACCATTGGCGAGCTATCTGAGTGGGTCACAATTGGTGAGTTACCCGTACGAGTCACCATTCTAACTCGTTACTACGACTCACAAATTTGAATAACCATAAAAAATAACCGTTGCGAACTACCTTCAGTGGCCTAAAATTATTGACTCATAATTAGAAAATTTTGATTTTTTGAAAACACTTGAAATGAGCCACCATAAACTCCCAGAACACCAGAAACACCATATTTTCCCCATGAAAATGACTAAGGTGGACCGAGCCATTAAACATTACCCAATGTATTTTATAGAGATATAAGTCCCACCATTCACATAATTAAAATCAAAAAAATTCATTCTGTTATTTCATAGAACATTCATAATATCATTACAAATTAAAATAGCTAGGCTTCATATTCATCACTTCATAATGTATCCCATGGAAATGAACTGGGTTTCATAAAAATTTCATCATAACATAACCCAAGGAAAGGAAATGGTTTACATATATATTTTATCAAAGCATAACAATTAGATAAAAAATTGGATTAAAAACATCTCTTATTTAAAATAATAAACCATCACAAGAAAGAATATGAATAGGACCACAAGATCATATACCATGTAAAACATAAGCTATAACAAATTTTGTTTTCATTTTTGAAATGAAATTCAACATAAAAAATAATTAAAAAATCTTGAATAATTAATTTTTTTTTTGAAAACACTTATTTAAAAAATGAAAACAATCCTAATATAAAATAAAACATTATCATTGAAAGTATTCTTACAAACAAGTGATGTAATATTTAAAACATTGAGTGGTCATGACCACAGGAAGTCCAATTCATGATGTACACATCAAATCAAAAATTCAATTCACATTTTTAGTAAAAGTAAAAATGGCCCCTTTTAGAATTGGACTAGAATAATCATTTTAGTAATTATTTTAGAAAATAATTTAATTAAAAAAATTATTTAAAAATTATTATGTAATTTTTTTAAAAAATATTAAATTTACCATGGTTCCATTATCTAAATTATTTTACAATGATATAAATATCATATTAATTTATTTTATATGTATTGAGTGTAA
Organism: Viscum album; assembly: GCA_963277665.1. Taxonomy (NCBI): domain Eukaryota; kingdom Viridiplantae; phylum Streptophyta; class Magnoliopsida; order Santalales; family Viscaceae; genus Viscum; species Viscum album. The sequence continues at coordinate 696,628,464 of OY728161.1, forward strand.
ATAATAAAAGTCTGATATAGAATATGAAAGACACAATTACTGGAATTGGAAGGTCGTAAGTACATATGAATGTTGTTTCCATTTTATGTATATATTGTAATAATGAAATGTAAATACTATATTACCATTATAGAATAATTTATTTGTTATATATATCAAATATTTTCATTAAAACTTTTAATTCCTATACCCTAGTAGCCTAGAGGCAGTGCCTTACTTTATTACATTAGTACCACAAATAAGAAAGTCGGTTCCCAAAAGACCCAATAGTTTAGTGTCTTTGTAAAAACACGATACAAACAAAAGATTTACCATAAAACTTGAAATGAAGTGAACATATAAAATCCATTATAAGCATCACTAAACTACTATATTATCACTAAAAGACATTCGTAATATAAATCATCACATCTAGGGGAAAAATGAAACATAAAAAATGGGTGAGATAATATTTTCAATAATGGTGTGAAATATAGAATAATATTTAATAAATAAATATAACAAACATGGTATGGTGGAAAATTTAAAACACATGAACGTAAATATAATCTTGGGCCTTTTACAACATGAATAAAAGAAGAATAATTAATTCCATTAATAATCACATGAGAAAGAAACATGAACATGGATATTATACTAGTCTGAAGATCATAAGTACTATTAATCACAACTATAATATTGAGTGAATAAATAATTAATATCATTATAAACATAACATCAATGAATTAGGAAATCCACCATACATAAGTGGGTAAAAACCCAGTCTAGTTCTTTTCATGAGAGCTATCGATACATTGAAGGGAAATAGAGGGCCCCTTCCCTCACTTACCAAGTCCAATGTATTTCTCATATAAAAGGGGTGAAATTAATCAACAAAAAAATTCTCATTTAAACATAAACAATATATTTAACAAGTATTACCAAATGAATATGCATAATGGTAAACCATCTAGAGAAATATATAGAATGATATCAAGAATGTACATCCCCAGTCAAAATAAACACAAAAAATTTAAAAGAATATGGAAGATAGTAACATAAGAGGCCAATTTCAAAAAATAAAAAGATATATTAAAGGGTGTTTATATAAATATATATACTCTAATAAAATCATTGAATAATTATTGAGATAAATAACATATTTACTTTTAGAAAGTAGATTTCCTTGGAGAATCATTTTATATTTTTCAAAAAATCCAATTATAAAAATTTATATCCCATAAAATAAATGGAATTTAAAATTAAATTATGTTTTAATATTAAATGTTTTCCAACGAAATATTAAAAATGGAAAAAGAGTTTTTAATAAACATTAGAAATGGGACACATCAGTGAGGTTTGAAGAACAATAAAAATAGTATTTATTGTAGTGAAAGGTTTAATTGTTTAAATAAAACTAAAAATGATATCATATATTTTATCATGATAAAAATATCAATTTTAGGAAAATATTAGTTCTCTATAACCGAGTGTGAACTGTCCTAGAAAATGGGAATGCAATTGGGTAGTACCCTTTAATCGGTCTTTCTTATCAGGATGAATTAGAATGGGAACCTTATAAAAGATGTACATATCCATAAAATAAAGATAAAATGATATGGATACCGAAGTTTTTAACATTTATCCACAATGTATATGGAGTATATAAAAATAAAGCAGAAAACAATTTGGGTAAATATAAGGAAATCATAACCCGAATAAAAAATAGAGCCTCTGGGAGAATCTCTTACCATATGAACGAATGAATTATTCACATGTAATTAACATCCGGGATAATCAAATTATATTCATTATTAACATAATAAAACAAATAATTAAAATTTACATGATTTATTATAATTTTTTCAAGTTCATTTTGGGCTTTTTGGTGAGTCTAAAGATTCAAATTTTTCATTCGAAAGGGTTCGTTTCCTTGGTTTTTCATGATTGATTCACTTGTATACATGCATTAAAAACCATGTAAAATTGAAATAATTATTCATAATTGAAAGGAAATGTAATTAATTAACATATAGGATCTTTAATGGTATTATAATTCTTTTTTTAGATATGAGTCTGATTCAAATAAATAAAGAGTTAATGATAATAATTTAGATTATTTTGGTATTTTTTTTGTTCATCATGAATAATTGTTTTCTTAGGGAATAATATTATGTATATATAATAGTTCCAAAACATTACATTAATTGTATAACATATATAAAAGGGTATTTTAACCATAAAAATTGGTTTATGAACAACCTTGAATTCAGAATTGAAAAACAAAACCACATTGTCTTTGAAGCTAGAAAATCTATGCCTTAAAGATAATGTTTTTATTTTTAGAATATAAGGGGAATATAATATAATTGATGGTTTATATAACATTAACATAAAAAATTATAGTTTATTGAAGGATCTAGAGTTAATAGGTCACATCAGAAATGGGATTTGAGGGATTTACCAGAAAATAAAATAAATTGAAAGAGAGGGAGAGAGAAAGATAAATAGAGAAAGGGAGAAGCATTATTCTCTTGACCGACGCCTCCACAAGAACCATTTTAAGTGACATGGAAATTGTTTTTTTGGTGAGACCATAATGAAAAAAATGTGGCTGAGTGTTTTGAAAGAGTAAATTGGTAGAATTAAATCAGGATTTAAAGATATAGAGTTGTGAGGAGAAGAGGTGGTTAGGGGTGGTAATTATAGTGGTGAAGAGGGGTGTTTTTTGATTATATTATTCACTAGATTTTTATTTTTTGTCAAGACTATGATTAGTTTTCATTCCCATGAATAAATATAATAAAGAGATAATGGGATTACAATATTATGGTTCTTATATCATGAATCTGTCATCAAATAATGTATTTAAGTAATAATATTATTTACCATAAATTACCACATTTCACTATTAAAAAATATTTAACAATTTTTTAAAAATTTAATAAATTTACCAAAACTATTATTTGAGGTAAAGAATTAAAAAATGTACTTAATTATATGCGAATTATTTTCAAAAACATATTCATTTAAAATTGAATTAAAATCATTATTTATTTGAAAAATACCATTATTAAAATAATAACTTATTTTATGAAACATTCAAAATTTAATTACGGTCTCATGAAATTATCATATATCTATATGGATAAAAAATATTAACTAGTGAATCCATTATAGGAAAATAAGTATTATTATAAATTATCATATAAATTAAATATAACTAAATAGTCATTTATGCTAAAAAAATTGACACTTAATAGATATTTTTTAAAAATAATTAAATACTTATTCCATGATGTATATATATTATATTTTCATTCATAAGTTAACAAAATTATATATATATTTTCATATAGAAGGTTACATTTCTATTTGTCAAATTTCTTTTCATAGTGTCCACATTCCTATTACAATAGCAATGTTAATATTTTATAGTATATCATGGTTTTAAACTTGGTATCATTAGATACATAACATATTGAAGATGATAAATTTAAAAGAGACGTACCAAATGTAATGGAAATTGTTTTAAAATGTCACCTCATAAAAGGATTTGGGTATTTCTTTATCATAAATATCTATGGTTCCCATATTGAGTCTTTATTTTTATGATTTCAAAATAGTACCTTTACAAGTCAGGTCATCTGATTCATCAACTACAGCTCCCTAGTGTCCAGGATCAGTAATGGATCTTCACTGCAAGATAAATCAGGTTCCAATTCTATTCCTTTAAAAATTAAGGACATGTGGTTGGTATGGTATGTACATTCATAACAATGAAATTGGGAACACATTACGTACATCATAAGGGAAGGGTGGAATTACCAAATGTTAATTGACATCACCAATTATCTTCAGGATTTTAAAATATCCAATATACTTACGGATCTGTTTCCCTCTATTTATAAATCTTATAACACCCTTCCATGATGATTCTTTCAAGAAAACATGATCTCCCACTTGAAATTCCAAATCCTTCCTTATATTGTCAATACAAATATTTTTCTTACTTTTATCTTCTATTTATTGGGTTTAAAAGTTTTTATTTTTTGGTCGTTTCATCCACAAGTTCTAGGTCTTCAAGTTTCCTTTCAACAACATTATCCAAACAAGTTTGTGTACAACATCCCATTCTGTAGAATGATTAATATGGTGTCATCTAAATAATCCAAGGGAAACAATTATTATATCCGTACTCAATCAAAGGTAAATAAGGATCCTACAACCCATTAATGTATTGTGATCATGTTATAAACATGTATTCTAAGATTTGAATGGTTATTTCAGACCGCTCGATTGATTGAGAGTGACAAGATATACTCAAATAAAGCTCAGTATTTATTAATTTCTAAATATTTGTCCAAAAATTCAATTTAAATGAGGGATAATGATCAAACAAAATAGTAATAGGTGATCCATGGAGACTTAAAACATTATTATTATAATGTATTTTAAGGTAGTCTAGTAGAAAATCCTCTCTTATAATGATGAAATGAGAAAATCTTGTAACTCGATCAATAATTACCAACCATGAAACATTCATTCAGGATGTATTTTGTAATATAGTGAAACAAAATCCTTATAAATTTCATCTCATATCCATGTATGAATATGTATATGTTTCAGGAATCCACTTGGATATTTTCATTTAGCCTTCACCCATGGATAGACAAAATATCTGAATACATAATCATAAATTTCATACTTTACATTATCCCTAAAAAATGTTTTTTCAAACATCTAAACATATTAGTTCTTCCAGGTTGTATAGGAAAATTTGAGCGATCAGAATCATCCAATAACTCCATTTTTATCTAGAGTATATAGTTAACACATATTCTCTACCCGAATTTCATAATTTCATTATTATATAGGATGACATCCATATTCACATATTTCACCACATTAATTTTCCTTTGAAAATTCTCATAATCAATTTGATAACATTAAATAATTTAATATAAATATGTTTTGAAAACCAATTGAAATATAGTGTATGTTTCACCTTCCTTGATAATTAACAAATCCAACTTTTCTTGATGATTTTACATAGGATCCTTATAAATCCGTATTTTTTCATAACACCTTGATCAATCTTTCTTAATGAATCTTTTACCTTATTCACCATCCCTAGGAGGTAATGTATTGATTCATCAAAATCCTTGAGTATCTCCAGCCATTGCCTTTTGCTTGTGTTGATTAATTTCAATGAGAATATATATTTCAACAACTTTTGATATATATATATATATATATAAAATATTTTAATACAGAGATAGTGTATCCATATCATCCAAGAAAAATTATGGATTATAACACAAGATCCTGTGCTAGATAGTTCATTCAATGTGTTTTTAACGTCCTTGATGCATAGGCAATAACACTATCATTCTGCATAAGGATACAACCAATTCCATTAATTGATGCTTCACTATAAATAAAAAATTTACAATTATCCAATGTTAGATTCATGATCATATAATTATTTAATATCCTCTTAAAATTATCCAAAACATCTTTATATATATCTTTTCATAAGAACATTACCCCTTTGGATGAATTCTTGGTTAATGGTTTATATAATCTGGAGAAGTTCCTATAGTAGTATAATAAGACAATGAAACTACATACCTATGTTATTTTCATGGATGTAGGACATTCCTAATATTCCTTTATCTTCATAAGATCAACTGATATTCTATCCTTATTGTCACTATGTCCAAGAGAAGAAACTGTTTGATTCTATAATTCACAGTATTGAAACATCCCATAATAATCATTTCATCCAAGATTTTCCATAATAATATGAAAATTATAATGACCCATACATTATATAAATTGATATTTCATAAAAGGTTAATACAATTCATTAAAAAATATAACAAGGCCATGACAGGACTATATATGTATAGTGCCTTTTGAAACTTGGAAACAAAAAGTACATGTTCAAAAGACATCTTTATTATCGCCCACTTCTTTCATCATAATTAGACCCCTTTTTGATATATAATACTCAATAGCTTTCTTCATGTCATGGGGAAATGAAACATATTAAAGGGTGATCTCAAATGAAGGGTAATGGTAAACAAGTGAGATATCTGTCATATCATAATAATAAGTCAGAAGAATATTAAAATTTAAAATATTATCCTACATTTGAAAGATCATGATAGCACGCCATGGTATAATTCATAAAATTTCATTAAAAGAAATGAACATAAACCCAACTGTAACAACATAATACATGATATTTTGGGGCATACACATAAGGATAAAAAACATTTCATATTAGTCAAGGATCATTTATAAGCCCATTATAATGGACAATTTCCATTACTGAACCAAGACCACTCCTTGTTCCAGCCCTGCATTACTGAACCGAGATCAATTATCATTCCATCCACGTTTATCTCATGAGATATGAATTATTACCAAATTAATTGGATGAATATATTCATCCAACCCATATCATAATTAAATCATTATTATGTGTTCCACAAAAACATTAATCATTCCAGGCATGTATTATTAAATAGTCAAAATTCTACGAGATTTTAAAATAAAATAAAATAATTTAATAAAAATTAAATTTGGTAAAATAAGTTTCATGTAAATAAAGCTTTATGAATGTGTAAAAATATTTTTAATCCATACAAGTTAAAAAACAGTCTCCACATACTTTTATCGAAAAAGTCAAAAAGTACCTCATATCCAATAATGAAAAACTATTCCTTTCATACCATTTAATAAAAATTCAACAGTGGATAAAATTGAATTTATGAAATTATAGAAGAATAGACATAATATTAAATATTTAGGAAATATGGTCGTGAACGATAAATACACACCCAATATATATATATATATATATATAAACAATCTCGGATAAATATGAGATCGTGAAATTATCCATTACCTTTTAAGTCTGATTTCCATTGAATGTATCTGATCCTCCTTTATTATGATTTAAAAAATGTCACTAACTAATTTCAGAATCATATTTAATTTTATAATACCATATATGATCATATTTTCTTATTTTTGTTAACAACGTTTCATTATTAATTGTAATTAGGGTATAAACAACTTCATTCCCTTATGCATGTTTTATGGAATAATTTTTGTTTAACCATTATAGGTCAAAGTTATATCATTACAAACAAATATTAAATATATATATATATATATATCATATTTTTAAATTTTATACATTCATTTCATATTTATTTAACAAATATCATGTATAATGAATCACATCACATCGGGGAGATGGTAGGTCATTCATATGCTTGAGTGATGATATTATTCCCATAATTGTTGAATTCTATTAATGTGAATGCTGTATATTATTTCAGAATTTAATATAATGTTATAATAATCATATATAGTTATTATTTCCATATTTATACCCATTGAAGTTGGGTGTTGTTGAAAAACATATGACACCACAAACTGGAGACGGTATGCCATACGTCCATATGCGTGATGATTTAATTTTAATAGGATAGATAAAAGGTTGAATATTGCAGTTCCATATTCATAATAAAATCTCAGTATATATGTAACATTTTAGTAATTATTTTATTTAAGAATAAGAAAATTAATAGGAGATAGAAGAAGAAAGAAGACTGATAGAATCTGAAGAGGAGATAAGATCTTCTTTGATGTGCTTCCTCTAAATATCCTCTTAGAGAAATAGAGTTCTCCTATGAAGAAAAACAGAACCAATGTAATGATGATAATAATGTAGACAAGGGAAAAGGGTAGGGGATGGCCGATCATGATGGCTGAAGATGAAGAGAATTTAAGAGGCGAGGGATGAGGATCTCTATTATTATTGAGGTGAGGTTCAATTTTGAGATCTCCATAAATACTATTTTATAATAACATAAAAACCAATAGAAATGATGAAACATTCCCCAATTTATATGGTGATATGATATAGGGCTATAATTTCATGAACTATTATATTTTAGATATGTGTTTCTATAAATTTATACCTTATCATTTTAATTAACACATAATTAGTCTCTTTAATTCTTAACTAGGGAAACAACTTTTTAAATATTACAAGTGTACAATATTTACATATTCAATTCCAATTAGACCATAAATAAATTTATTATATTAAGATAATATTGTATCTTCAAATAACTATTTTATTATATTTTTAAGTGGTAAAGGTCATATATAAATTTCATTAGAGTTATTAATTATCCCAAAATATATTTATTTTAATATTTAAAAAAATTATTTATTATCCCTCTTAATAAAAAAATTACTACTTCTATTTTTTGTAATTATTTAGTATAATTATTTTTTCTATGAAATTAAAAATAAATTACTATAATTAATATATATATATATATATATACTTTCTTTCAGAATAATATTTTTATTCAAATTTACATTCATGAAAAACTAACATTGAAAATGTTATAGTAAATAGATTATGAATATGACAACATTGACATCACTTTAACTAAAAAACATTATTGTCACAATCTCTTCTATAGGGTTGTAAATTGCAACTAACTCAACCACTGGATAGATATGGTTTATAAATATATGACCAATAATATTTTTTGTTGAATTTTAGTTTTTTATGGTAATTATCATTTTAATAAAAAAATTTGATTAATCATCAATGAATTATTTTTTACAACATCAAAGTATATTTCCTTAAGGTAATTATTTCATTAAAAAAAATTAAAAATAAATTACCCTGAAATAGAATGGTTTTTAGATTTAAAATGATTTTTGACAAAAAAAATTATCTTTTTTATAACATAATATAAAAAATAATTTAGTTATTAAAATTTGAGTGAGACATATTTAACTTTTCACTGAATAAAATAAATAAAATATCCAAATCTTATCTAAGTGGAATTAAAAGGACACCATTTCAATTCTAGGGTTATTTTGGTAAAAAAATATTCCATTGATATTAATACATGTGTTTGGGTATTTAAATAATTTTATTATTACGCTTAGTTACATGGTTTACCATTTTACTATATTAATAAAAATTACTAAAGATAATATTCATAAAACCCATAAATAAAACAAAACTATTTAAATAATTGGTACCTATTAATAAAAAATATGGAATCTGATTGTCAAAATTCAGATAATATAATTTGGAGTAATTAATAAAAAATTTATACCGTTGTGGGAAAGAGAGAACACATTTTAAAAGTTAAAACATTGCAAAAGATTGTAATGGATTTTTCATTTGAATTAAATGTAAAATTAATGTTAATATCATACATTATATTGAATGATAATAATATATTATATTTATTATATACCATTCAATGTTATAATTCAACCATATATATTATTTTGATGAATAATTTGTTATCAAATAAAATTCAGCGTATTTTTACTATTCATCAAAAATTGAAAGTCATCCTACAAATTTTAAAATTTCATCAAATAAAATTTTTTAAATATTGACTCCCATGATAATGAATATTTTGTAATATAAAAATTATTAATTTCTCAAAATATTAATTTAAGAAGGTTTCTCCATTAAAAGGCATATAATTCCCCTTATCAAAAATATTTGTTTTTATACAACAAATAGGGTTTATTCATAAAATTTGACAAAAATATACATCTGATGTATCATACATATTTTATTAAGTATTAATAATATATATTTAATAAATTTCATTTACTAATAGTAATTCACATAAATAATGTAGAAATATAAAATAGATTTATATTTTTATACATTTCCAAAAGGTAGTTATATTTTTTTTTATCCTAACAGCTATGTTATAATAGTTATTGTTTATTAATCGAATCTTGTGGGTCATTTAAACTCACGATTGAATTCCAGAAAGCAATTTTAGAATAAAAATTATTGAAAGAAATTTTTTTATAAAAACATCCATGTGTTACAACCTATTATCCTTAAACTAAATTACATTCTTTAATTTTCTCACTTTGATACCAATATATGAGGATATCTCTCACTCAAAATATCTTCAACTTACCACATAACATCCTCAAATTGGCGGTTCATCCCTAAAAATTTATCTTTGTGAATTGTCTTGTTTTGATGAAATTTTTCTCTACGATCCAAAATATCCATTAGTTGTTCTTCATAAGAACGGTCTTGATCGAATGGTATGAATAATTAGTTTAGAACATTTAAATGATTAGGTATGTATGTTATCAGGAGAGATACATGGAACACATCATGAACATGTGACAAATTTAGTGGATGCTTTAATCAGTGAGCTAACTTCCCAACATGATATAAAAATTATAAAGGAATGATATAACTAGGGATCATATTACCCTTCTTTTCAACTCTCATTTGTCACATACAAGGAGATATCATAGAAACACCTTATCACTAACTTCAAACTCTAGTACATTTAATTGGTTGTCTGTATAAATTTTGTGTTGACTCGGAGCATGTCTTATGTGTTGTTTAATAGACCTGACCTTTTCTAGAATTTAATCAATGTGATCGAGTCCTAATAGCATTCTTTTCCAAACATCATCCAAAAAATTTAGATTTATACATATATTTACATGGAGGGATTAAAAAGGAAGCATATTAATACATGAGTGGAAGCTATTATATTAAATAAAATTCAACAATAGTATTTTTCTATCACAAACACCGTTGAAATCCACAGCGAAATCTATCAAAATGTCTTCTTGAGTTAGAATTGACCTCTTAGACTGACCCTCTATTAGAGGATGATAAACAGTGGAGAAAATAAACTCAATATCCAGATCCTACTGAAGACTTCTCCAGAAAAGCAAGGTAAACGTTGGATACCGATCGAATATAATGGAAATTGGTACTCTATGAAATATTACAACTTCTTTACATATATCATGGCAAGGTGATTAATAGAGATATCTTCTCTTATAGAAATTAAGTGTGATGACTTCAAAAGGAAATCAACTATAACCTATATATCATTATGGCCTTTAGATGTTTTGGGACGTCCTATGAAAATGTCCATAGTAATGTTTTTCCATTTCCATTCAGGTGGGTGTATTGGTTGGGACATCACCTTAGAGTTATATCTATCAGCATTAGCTTTATGAGAAACCATGCTCTAAGAGACATATTCAACAACAACTATTTTCATTTCATACCAATATAAATACTCATTCAGGTCCTTGTAAATCTTTGTTATTCATTGGAGAATGGATAATCTAGACGTATTAGCCTCATATTATAGATCCTTCATTAATTATGGTATGGGAGGAATAAAAACAACATTCTGAAACCATATTATTTCATCACAATCAAGGCTTTACTCATGACCATTTCTCACCTTCTATCATATCTATGAATCTTTATTATACACCTCCTTATTCATCACATTTATAGTTGGATGAACATTAATTTGAGAAATAGAAGATTTCTCCCCTTTGTATTAAATTTAATAATCCTTATTTCTGAAATCCACAATATTGGATATTTTTTATCCTCATCAGGGATAAGATATCATTGTTATTTCAAATCATAGCAAATGCCACCTTGTTCAATTTCCTAGTGTGGTAATGTGTTGAGAGGTCGTAATATTTAGTCAACTACAACCATATTTTTTTAAACATATTCAGATAATTCTATGTGAAAATATACATTAAAATTTTAGGATCAGTATAAATATCACACATTTCACCATAAAAGATAATTCCTCTATATCATTAGTGAAAATATTATCGCTGCTAACTCCATCTCATGATTTGGATAGTTTTTCTCATTGGTATTTAATTATTGTGGCATATTTAAAACATGGGTTAAAACACATGTTTGTTAATTTATCAACCCAAATAATCCATGAACTAAATCATTTAAAAACGTAAAATTCATTTACTATTGAATAGTGTCATTAAAATTTTAAATTATACTGGGTGTGTCCAAAAGTTCATTCTACCTCTTATAAAAGTGAATCACATACACCCTTTCAAACACACAAATACCATTATGATTACACATGGTAACTATTATCATTTATAATAACTCTAATCTCCTCCCACAAAATAAATCCAATTTTAACTCTTAGTTATTATAAGATCCTAATGGTCAAGGGATCTACAAATGAAAAAAATAAAGGCTCCAACTTAAATTATTATCTCCACATATGATTTTCATATTATTACTAATTTTATAAATATCTTCTAACCATAATAATATGTCGATTTATATATCATTTTTGACATTATATGTTTTTATATTAGTGTTCCAACACTTATTCAATTATTTTTCATCGACATCTAAAAACTAAATAACTACATATTGGAATAGCCTGGACCTTAACCTACATAGGGTGGAGTTGTTTATTTCTAATTACCACATTTTATGGATTTTATTAATTGTAGTAATAGTGACCAAAAATGATATATTTAATATAGTGAATAAAAATAAATTTCAATTTTATAACTACCTTCTCCCCTATCACATGTTGAGAAACAGAAAAACTAATCATGCGTATGTACATAATACCACCTCAACAACGTAAAATTTTATCAATATTTGTATATATTTTCAAATATGTCAAGAAATATTCATAAGTTTTTCATACAAATAAAAAATTTACTTTTATTTTATAATAATATTATTGTAAAAGAAACAGCTCCTAAACTATATTCAACAATCAAGTTATGCATGTTCATTTTTGGGTAGGTTTAACCATGTATGTGAATAATGATTTCAAATAAAATTATTGATGATTACAAGAACCTAAAATTTAATATTATTACAACATATTATGAATATAATGTATTTTATTGAGTTATAGATAAATTATATTATTTATTTCTTATAATATTAATGTACCTTTTTTATCGCAAAATTACATAAATTAGTAATTTACTATTCATTTTCTCGTAATGAAAAAAATATGGAATGAAATAATAAATTCTTCAATAAATATAAGATATATAATAAATAATATTAAATAATATATAAAATATGTACTTGGTATCAATTGATGGGTAATGGTATCATATCATTTTTCATGAAAAAATTTGTTAAATTTATTAACACCCAATGGTGAAATGAGATTAGAATAATATAATTCCTGAAGTTAATTAATATTCATGAAGAATATAATAGATTTTATACATGTCTGATGTTATGAAAAAAGTGATATTATGTAATATAAATAGGTTTTATAAGATAATATACATTTAGTAACTATGTATGCATACATGGTAAGGTATTCTCAACTCAATATCTCATATATATATGGACATCTTTTTTATTGCACACCAATTATCATTTAATTGTTGTCTATACTACCTATATGATATATTATATCCCTAATTAATTTTTAATACATTGTATTCAATATTCGATGTTATGGTCATTCTCCTATAATTATTTTCATCTATAGTTTTCACTATCACTCAGGGTTTGCGTTCAACATACATTAAAAAATAGATACCTCTAAAATGTGAGAATACAACAAGATAATTTTTAGTATCATTCAATATAAGGCATATAAAATTTTTAACAACATTAAAAAATAAGAACTTTGTATTTGATAGAGTATGTGACACAAAAAGAAAACATTGGATGAAAATATAATGCTTTATGAATTTACGATAAATTTATTATTAAATACATCCATTATCTTCAATTTCATGAATTACATTAAAAATTTATTTTATTTTTCATTTAGGTCAAAAAAATTATCTTACATTACACAAAACCAAGAGTTTAAATTATGTTACACACTATGAGTTTAAATAAAATATGAAATATTATTAAAATATAATTTTTAACATAATTCTCACCACATAGCCATCAGAATAGAAGGTATGAATACAAAATACTGAATTATGAAAATTATGGTAATCTATTTATTAGAAAAATACAATAATCATTTAAAATATAAATAAATGTTTTTTTTCTAAATAGCAATATTTTTCAAAAAGGCAGTTTAATCACTCTTTGAGAACATAATATAAAATTAATTTTATTATATATTTTTTTAATAATTTAAAATGAATATTTTTCAAATTAGAAAAAAAAATTATGTTAGAATTTTTTTTATTTTTGGAAAATATTAACATTGTTATTAATAATCCAAAATATTTAATTTTAATTGAAAACTAAATTATCATTTAAATAATTTATAATGTTAAATTATAATCATAATTTTTTTTAAAGTAAAATTATAATGATTTTATATCAATTAATCCAATTTATTTCATTTAAATTATTTTTATATATAATATTATTATAAAAACGTTGTAAAAATTTTCAAATTTTATTCATTAAAATGCATTTTTTAGTCGCTTGGTCAATATTAATTATAAATTATATTTTTTCACTTTAATAAATTCTATTTTGAAAAATAAATTTAATATTTTGAATCAGTTTAATTTATAATATCTAATAAGTTAAAAATAATTTTTTACCAAAATGAATATTTAAAATAATAAAAATTAATTACAACAGTTATGGTAAAAAAATTGGTTTATTGAGTGTTAATCTAAAATGATATGGGTTATAAATTACCTAAAAACTTTTAAATCAACAAATTATAGGATATAATTATTTATTATATATTTTATGCTCGATAATGGGCCATTTTGGAAGCATGTGACAATATAAAAACTTCTAAATGATTGAATATTTCAAAAAAAAACGCTACTATACTACTCACCTCACTTATAAATTAACACCCCTCTACACTATTTTTCACAATATCAAATATCATTTCACAGCCAATAAATAAAACAATAAATTCCCAAATTCCCTCCTCTCATCCCGGATTCCTTATATTTTGAATAAATTTAACCTTTGATGTTTGTAGTGAAAACCTAGGAGAGATCCCCACAAAAGAGGTAATGTTATTCAAATAGATTATTTATTTTGTTTCTTTATCCACCTCATTAAATTATCATTGAATACTATATAATATATTAAATAAATTATCATCTATATAACAAAATATTTTTATAATAATGGAATGACCTAAATCAATCTATAATTAGTTAAAATGGGTTTTTAAATAATTGTTCTTGTGTACAAAAGACTACATCCTCACGAACTGATGTCATTAATTCTTCCATTACCACTTTTTTTTTAAAAAGTCACAATTTATTGGAAAATGAAAAAATGATTACATGAGTCTGAAAGACAGAATCTTATTACAATCTTTCTCAATAATAGGAATCAAATGTCCAGGCAAGTCATTCTGCCATGTAATGTACTTGTTGAATCCCATATTGGAAAGACCGTCTGCAACGATATTTGATTCACAGAAAACATGAGTAATAATGTAGTTGATCTCCAAAATCCAAGCAAGACAATTAATCCAATGGGATATGAGAAGCCAAGCATCAGGCATCACACCAATCCAAATAGCCTGGAAAATATTTGTTGAATCACTTTAAATGCAGATATTGTTCCAAACATTTAGTTGAGAAAAGTCATCAGGATGAATGAATCCCATCATTTCCACTTCAAAGGGCCTTGGTCGTACCACATCCACCAAAAAAACATCAGAGACATTGGCCATCATGGTCTCCAAAAATGGATCCACGTCATGAAGTTCCCCGGTTTCCTTTGGACGCACCATGGACATTCATATTGTTCTAGACTGGAAGCGGGGCCTGCCAGAATACCTCAAAGGTTCGTCTAGGCGGATATTAAAGACCATTAATCCGATGATGACGAAGGATATCAAATTCTCACACGATGTTGTCACAATAGGCTTTCGGAATTGAGGCAGCATCATGAATGGCAGTAAAAATCCACGCCTAACCTACATTAATCTTGAATGTTCATTTATTATAAAGAATGTTATTTCGGTCATACCAGATCACATGGAAGAGCTCAGCAACAACAGCCAAAAAAATATTATTATTTTGTTACGAAGAAATGAATCTAGAATATATTAGATGTTGGGAGAATATTGAGATATGGGGTAACCATATGCAACCAAAGATGTCAAAAATATAGTTTCAAATAGATGATGATTTAGCACAAGAATGAAACAGATAGTTAGTATTATCCATATGTTGGTTACACAAGTGACATTAAGAGAAATGTTAGATCCCAAAGGATTGCAAACAAACATCAATGGGGACTCTATTGTGAACAATACTCCAAACAAGAGTGAGTCTCAAGGGTTTAATATAAGGTTTTCTAAAGGACTTCAACCAATATTTATTAGAATCAGTATCAATGAAATTGTGATTATAGATACTCTTGGAGTCAAGGAAACCATTACCGAAATGATACAAAATAAATAAGTCATAAAAGATAGAAAAATGATAATTGTCCATGATATTTTTCATGTTTTCAGGCATGTCTATATTGTGTGAACTCACAAAGTCCCTTATAGTGGATTTGGTGTTATCATTTGGGGAATCTTGAAGCAACATGGAAATTAGAGGAACCCACATCCAGTTTTCAATCCATAATTTCATGGTAGAATCAGAAGTGGCCATCCATCTATAGTTTTTCATAATTTTAGTGTAGGAATGATTAATGGATGGCCAGATGGAAGAGTGTATATAGTTCAAATTTCCATTTCTATGTTTAGTGATTAATCAGTTTTGGAGAAAAGAAATATAATCCGATTTTTTATTAAGAAGAATCCAAGTGAGCCTATCTTGAAGAGAATCATTAAAAAGTATCAGGTTTTTAATGCCAATACCACCCTTATCTAGAGGATTACAATAGGTCGACCAAGGGGTGGTCACTAGCTTCCTTTCAGGCGTGCTTCTGATCCAACCAAAATTTTCTATGCAAACATCAATTTTCTATAGCATACCCGGAGGACAATTGTAAACCATCATCGAATAGACCATTTTGTAGACAATAGTATATTTTAAAAGACAAATTATACCAGCCATGGAAAGGGATTTACCCTGCCAAGAGGCATGTTGTTTAATGACTAGGTCATAAATTTGGTAGAAGTTGTTGTATTTAGGTCTTCCCCAAAATATAGGCATGCCAAGATAAGTAAAAGGGTAACAAACTTCCTTAATGCCCAAGAAATTGATGATATTAGTTTTCCAATTGTATGGAATGTTTTTTCAAAAAACACAAAGGATTTATTCCATCATATATATTGTATATAGATTTCATCATAATGAGACATGGTAGTTTTGAGACTTCAGATATTCATTTTATCCCCTTGTAAGAAAATAATTATGTCATCAGCATACAAGAGATGTGTTGGCATATTGGTATTTCTGGAAACCTGAATAAGTTTTTTTTTTAATTTTTATCCACTAGACGAGTGAGCAGTATGCTTATGTAATCAAATGAGATCGCAAACAGAATTACTGAAAGAGGGTCTCCTTGACTAACTCCCTTTGTGCATTTAAATAGTCCTTTAGGGACACCATTTACAAGAACATAGATGAAAACTACGTTGAATAAAGATTTTATCAAACTGATGAAGGAATCATTAAATCCAAATCTCTACAGGAATTTAAAAATGAAACTCCAACAAATGCTGTCAAAAGTTTTTTTGATATCATGTTTTATGGAAACATTACCGCCCTTGGTGACTCTATTGAGACCATTAGGGCATTCAGTGGAAGTGTAGATAAAATCTTGAATAGACATACCCTTGATAAATCCAATTGATTCCAAGAAACATTTCTACTACATTTATTAGCAAGTCTATTCGTAATACGTATTGATATAATTTTATAAAGGGTATTGATTAGAGAAATAGATTGGAAAAGGATAATATCAAAGAAATTATCAAATTTAGGGATTAAAATAAGAAATTGGGCATTTAAACCCAGGGGGTAGAACACCAGTGGGGAAGAATGATCGGACAAGTCTGTAAACATTGGTATGATTCAACTCCCAATATTGCTGGAAAAAACCATTATTGAAGCCATCCGAACCCAAGGCACTATCAGGGTTATGACTAAAGACAGTTTCTTGAATTTCATGATCAAGAGGAATACTTAGAAGCTGTTTATTGTCCACATCATTCACCAATGTCGTAATGATATAAATAATGTGGTTATTTTAGACATCCAGACAATTGAACAACTTATAAAAGTAGGTGACGACATGATTTGCAATGTCTTCCAAAGTGTCAATGAGTCCGTGTTCGTCCCTATTAAGAGAAAGAGGTCGACTGGATTTTATAATCCTTTAAAGATAATTATAGAACTTTTTATTTCAATATCCATCAGTAATCAATTTATCTTTAAATATTTTCTTTTGCATGTTATCCTTAAGGAGAAGAAAAGAGTTGAGTTTGATAGAAGTTTCGATTTCATGCTAAGGATCTAAATTGAAACAAGCACTAGAGTTGGTATTTTGGATTTGAATGAGAACATTCCAAATATAAGAGATATTATCATCATGATTCTTGAATATTTAGATGCACCAACCTTTAAGAGACTGCTTTAGTTGCCTTAGTTTGTTGACAGAACAAAAAGTATCTTTTTGATATCACATGCTTTCCCAATGATTATTTATGAAATTAGTACAATCATGATCCAAAGATCTAGAAATATTGAATTTTAATGGAATGTAATGTTTATGACCCTTAATTGAAAGATTGATAAGAATAAGATGATGATCTGAGTTAATATTGTTTATGGTAATTCTTGAAATGGTATCCCATTTTTCAAGAACAGAGATATTAGTAAAAGCCCTATCAAGCATGCTAGCAGTAACCCTATTTTAGTGACGTCTATACCAAGTGAATTTAGCACCAATAAGATTAATCTCTATAAGATTACAATCCTCATTGGATGATTTAAATTCTCTTGAGGATATAGGAGAGTTTGACAGTCTAATTGTTTCATTAGAAGCTAGATTCACATTAATGCCCCCAAACACAAACCAGTGGTTAGGAATGTTATTGGAAAAAACACTAAGGCCATGCTCACACTATTTATATGATATATATATAACTATATAATATGGTATATATGATATTATTATCATTTTTGAAAGGACTATATAATATAAAGATTCTATTCATTATAATCACTTCAACATGGAAACATTACTCTTCTATATTCATGATCTACCATCTTTATGATCATAACATAATTATATTTTAATAAACATAATTAATGATTGGGTTTAAAGCTATAATTTTTTATAAATATTATAATTATTTATTGATTTTTATTGTTTATTTATTTAACTATATAATATGGGCAATAAATGGAACATTCAAAATCGAACACGGAAGAGAATGCATGATGATTAACAAATGAAAAAATTAAAAACAATGAAATATTATTAATAATATGATGGTATAATGTTATAATATGATTGTATATTAAATTATAAATATATTTATGGTTCTTTTATAAATTAATAAAAAATTTCAAACCATTGCACAATCAGATAATTCATATTCAATTAAATGAAATCACAAGCTATGTGATTTTGCCACAATTTACATTACATTGATATTTAATTGTTATTTTGAGGCACTTCAATTATATGGGATGCATATAGAACCCACTAGACATATAATATTTGGATTAATTCATAATTATTTGTTTATATTTTTCACTTCAAATAATTTCATCCACGGTGGATCTATATGAAAATTACCATGTCGTAAAAGTTGTTGTCTAATATTAATTTCTTTTGTGAATGTTAAAAATATCTTGAAATAATAACATTATTAATAAAAAATTTCATTGGAAATTAAAATTATCTAATATATCCATGTTCCTTTATAATGTATATTATTATTTCCATAATAAAATACCATTTTTATATAAAGTATTTAATACAAATTTTCGATTGGGGAAATATTAATAAACATACATCCTTTACTCAATTATGAGATTAGATGATTGAAATATAGAATTTTGAATTAAATTGAATAATATTTATATATGATTAATTATTTGGGATGAGAATATTTGGTGGGGAGTGGTATAATATAGTGCATAGATGCATTGGTATGTATCATGAGACTTATTACATTATCCAAATTTAAAGGGATCTACCTATCAGTTTTAAACAGTATACTGAAAGGTATTGATAATAAAGGTATCATGATACTTGAGCTCTTTCCATTGAATTATAAAAAATTTAATCCTTTATGAAATTACTAAACATTGTCACTGATATTTTAATAATGATATTATCTCTAGAAGCATTACTATATTGGTTAATTAACTAAATTTTGTGAGATTTGGTTTTTTACCATTCCATATTAACTATGGATTATCTGTTCATATGGTCAATTTATTTTAATGGAACATATTTCTATTTATCTACCCTTCAATGTTGATTATTATATAATTATTCCTGAAAAATTACATTGTAGTTACCCTTTACGGATCAATTGGGATCACCCTTATTGTGTTTCCTTTCCCCACGATATAAAGAAGTTATATTTCAATGATTCTTTAAGGATATATTTTATTTTATATTGTTACGTATTTTTTAGTTTTTTTAAAATTGTGTGGTTATTATAAGGTAATTTATATTTTATTTTGTCTTATTTTTATTGCATGGATTTGTCATGGGTTTTTAAGGAAAATGATGACTTTTTTGATGGGAAGGAGGAGAACGATTGGAACAAAGTTAGTAGGAAATATATTCCATGGAAATTGGAACTATTAAGACTAACCATATTGGCTTATGGACTTTTTTTATTTATAGTAATGTTTCATTGAATAATTTACACAACTTGGTGCATAGGCGTGCCCCCCTCCTGGAAAATCGTCTAGCAAAACCGTGCAACCTACAAGATGTTTGAAAATCCTAAATGTTTTATACCACCCTACCAAATTTTTACTCCAAATGACCCATTTATCTCTTAACTAAATCATTCATAGCCTATGTGTGCCTCACTATCATAATCTCATACATTGGGTTCCTAATAATGGATGGATTTAGGATATATTCTTCGAGAAACATTACGTATTATCTACTATTCCTCTATTATTCCTTATCCTTGGTCTCTTCTCCATTCTTTATTGTGTTCTAAATTTAATATTATGTTATTTTTTATCTAATATGGGTTCAAATATTTTATCATTAGTTAAATAATGATTATTATGGTGCTGTCTTGCTTCTCAATCATCTCTCCTTAGTGAGGTTTTCCGTTTCCACTCGGTATTGATAAGGTTTCAAATTATAAGATGGTGGATCCATGAATTAACCTTATTTGCTGATTTTACAATGATTTATTAGTTATCTAAATGGGTTCTATAAACTATATTTATGGTGAAAGGGGTGTCTTCCATTGGTTATTGTGTGTGTTAAATGTTTGATGATGATTTTACATTTGCAAATGGATGTTTTTAAAGTGTGACATTGATTACTTAAATTGTTAATACATAACTGGTAATTTCATTTGATATGTATACTAGAATTTTTGAACATACGAATACATGGTGTCTCAATGGGAATAAAATGTCTAATATAATAGCCTTGCTGAAAGGGTCGAGGCCTCATATCAGTAGTATTATTAACTAAAACTCTAACTAAAGATACAAGATGGGGATTCATTAGATTATGTAGGAGATAAACTGATGCATCATGTTTGTGATCACTAAGTTTTATAGGATCCTAGGACCCATATAACCCTTGTACCATAGGTACTTCATGTGATTATCAGGCAATGATATTATTACCCATCATTTTTTGGAGGTATTAATATAATCTATTAATTCTAAACATGTTTTTTTTAAATTGTATTTTTAAAATAAATTTAGCATGTCAATTTTTCATCTAATTTACTGCATGGAATTACTTTTTTTGGTATCATGTTGGGCACTATGGATTAGACAAAACATACACCCTCAATTGTATGTACACCATGTGATGTTTAAGCTCAATATAAGAATTTCCATCTATGGTAAATATAGGGGTTCAATGTGCAAGTTAATTCTTTTTTGGATGGGCTTTGGTGGGGGTGGAATGAGGTAATTGAACCATAGGTTATGTGGGTTCTATTTGATATGGTTG
The DNA here is from genome assembly GCA_963277665.1 of Viscum album. Lineage (NCBI taxonomy): Eukaryota > Viridiplantae > Streptophyta > Magnoliopsida > Santalales > Viscaceae > Viscum > Viscum album. The sequence goes on from OY728161.1 coordinate 696,650,374, forward strand.
GTTCCCATACAATTTTTGGATACTTTTTTCATTGATATTGAAAAATTATTAAATCGTGTTGTACTGTATTTCCATTGTAACTTGGTTTATGGATGTTGTATTTGATGTGATGTAATTACAATCAATTTTTGATTAAATGTTTATTTGGATAATCGATTCTGAAATGTTTTAAGTGATTTTTATATTGTAGTTTCTATCCTATGGGGATCAAGAACATGCTTTAGGACATGCCACATGCCAGGTTAGTTATTTGGTTAGATGGAAGCCTGACCTAGTTCATGAAAATTTTGTATCAAATTAGTTTTCCCTTTAATCTTGGTAATTTTACTTTGGATAGATTGGATACAAGGATCTAGGACTTTTGAGGCATGTGGTTCTGGTTGAATGTGTGATGTACATCCAAAATAGCTCATAATAGTCATTGGGTCTCCATTGGATGATCAGAATTTGATTTGAAACCTCCTCCAGATGTGATAAATATGTCTGAGACAGTGCATGAACACAAAGGTGTTGTGGATTGGTTTTATTTGATATTGGGTCTCCCTTGGTTTTCTCTTGACATGTGGAAATGATTGATTGTTTTTGTTCATGAGAATTTCATCAAATGGGGTCATGATAATGTTCTTGGTTTTTTTAAATGATGTAAAATTATACCTCCCTAAAGAAATACAATGAAACCATGGGAAGAGGACTAATAGAATTATCCATGAAAATTTGACCAAATTATTTGTGGAAGAAGTGTTTGGGGTTGTTCGAGAATTCAATCAAGGATATGGCTCTGGTACCACTCATGTTAAGGAACCTGAACCACCTCTCATTATACAAAAAACATATCAATTTCTCAAGAAAAAAACTCCTTCCTTTTGGGTTATCATGGATCCCCAAGAGGTGGGATTGTATGGAAAATGTTTATAGGTTATTATATTTTCAGAAGACACATAATGTGATCAAGGTGAAATGTTCTTCATTCATGTTGGAAGGCCCTAATTGAAGGCGATGCTACATATTCATCCATGAATGAAAACAAGAGTATATGAGTTGGATGGACATCATGGTATCCTTAAATGGGTATAATTTCACTAAGACCAAACACCTATTCATGACATGGGAGTTTCTAGAAAACCACCTGGGGGATTCGATTGTGTTGTAACATACCGACAGTTTTGAAAAATTGGTCTGTTTGATATCTGATGTAGTTTATATTGATAAGTTAAAGGATAAATGTTTTGAAATTGGGTTTTAGCTAGATATTCAATATCGTTCCTTATTTTTCAAATTGAATCCATATTCCGAGGTAGTTGAGCAAGCCTGGATGGGAGATATTGATTGTGATGGTAAGCATGGTTTCTCTATATACGATTTAGTAGTGGTTCAGGGAGGTCCAGGAATATCTGAGAAAAAAACTAAATGTGATGATCAGGATTAAATGGGAGGTAGTAGTTTATAGAACCCATACCAACCACCTTCATATAATACTAAGGATGTTTGGTTTTCTATGTTCTATCATTATGGAAGTATGTGGAATGTGTGGTCAACATTTCCAATTCCTCCCAAACCTTGCCATAAGTTTTGGTGCTTGGGTGAGTAGTTGAGGTTCAGTAAGAGAGGCTTTCTAACTCATAACAGTGAAGGTTCTTCAACACACACGGAATTACTAGTCCAATCTAGTTCTTCAAGGGTTTTGATTTCTTGATCAATTGGAATTAGTTATAAAGATAGATCCTCATATATGTAGAGTCATATTAATGTAGAGTTGCAAGTAGGTAATCTATCCCAATCATTTCTATAAATAAATAACCTCTATTGTATGGACAAGGAAATAGTTTAATCAGATACAAGACCTACAAGAGTTCAAGGTACAATTTTTATTGCGTTATCACAAGATATAGTTTTATATGACATGGTTTATTTTATATAATATATTTATAACATCTTGTTGAATTGTTTAAATTTACAATCGATCTTATGCCTTATAATTAGGAGTTGGAAACACCACTTGGAATGAAGTGGGAGAAAGGTTTTATATTTCTATTCCTTTCCATCACTATATCAGGGGTCATGCTACAATGGGACATATGGGGTTTTGAAATAAATATTTTTGAAATTATCATCAATTTTGAGTGGATGGTACATTTCAGGGTGCAAGTTGATTTTTATTATCTCCTGGTGAATTTTGTGGCACCTGATTGGAGTAAGAAGGTTTTTCATGGTGAATGGGATCCACAACCATGGTGAGATGGACCTCCACTTTCAGAGTTGGGAAACCTAGTTTTCCAGGTCACATCGATCATGTTGAGGTATTACGATTGATATTTTGAGGATGTATTCCCTCTAGTGGTAAATGATTTACCATAGGTGTTTCACGTTGAGTTCTATATTTTTTCCTCTAGAATAGGATTGGTTGTTTTTTATTGCTATCATTTTGGGAATGTAGGATATATCTTTTCCATCATTTGGGATGTCCTATATAGAAATTAATGAATTAATTAAATAGTTGTATGATTTAGAATTCAATGGATTTATTCACATTAGTGTCTCACCATAGGACACCTCAGTGCAAGTTTCTAAAATGGTTGATGGATCTCTCTGGTAGAGGATTAATTACCATAAGTTTAATAAGGTCACAATTGAAAATAAATGTCCCTTTTCCCACATTTATTACTTATTTAGTCCTCTTGATGGAGAAAGGTGGTTTTATAATATTTCCCTATGTTCTTGGTACCACCAGTTTTGTGTTAGAGGGGTAGACAATCCAAAGATAACATTCCAAACAAATTATAGACACATTGAGTATTTGGTCATGCCTCATTGTTTGAAAAATACACTGGTAGTTTACAAGGCTCTTATGAATTGTGTGTTTATAAATACATAAAATTTTTAATCATTGTGTTTGTGGAAGAAATAATGGTATACTTTGGGATAGAGGAGGTTCATGACCAGCACTGGAGGACCAGTCTATGATAATTTCTGAATCACTATATCAATTGTTAGTACTAAATGTGAACCTTTTAGATATGTGAAGATATATCTTAGGTCGCATGATCTCAGAATGTGGAGTTTAGGTGGTCCCTAAAAAAATTGGAGGTATGATTTCATAATAGTTTCCAAGGATCATCATCATGATAGTGAGATTTTTGATCCTGCCAAGGTAATCTTGTCAACTTGTATTGGAATTCTATTAGTTTTCTTCACCAATTAATGACCATAAAACATCGGTAATGTTAGAGTGGAGGATATAACATCAGGTTCCTTTGGAGGATGTCATGTTGTGATTTTCCACTACCCCTTGTTTAACCCAACCTAAATTAGGGAAGGAATATGTGGCCTACATTGATGTTTCATGTACAGGGCTTTGATGTGTATTGACGTAAGATGACCATATAGTGGTTTATGAAGGTAGGATAGGGGTAGTTGCAGCTTGATCCTAGCATAGGTCCGGTCTTGAAATGAACATCCTCAATTTTCTTCCTCATTTAGTGATAATTAAAATTATATTGACACAATTTATTTATGGATGATAAATTTTAAAGACCCATGATTTCAGATCATTCAAAATACATTCATGGTAATATATCATTTTTCACCCAATACACATAACATAAATAAATTACATGTATTAATAATATATTATTAATAAATATATCCTAATTACTAAAATGGTAAACCAATAATAGTTATTAAATTTAAAATAAAAATAAATAATGCAGGTTAATGTTAACAATTTTATTTTCAATAAATTTATTTATTTATATTCATTATTTCCTTCAATAATGGTTAGTACAAAAAAGATTAATTTAAATTTTAACAATTTATATTCAATTTTGACTGCATTCCAAAAAATTACTATTGGGTGAAATTATTAGATTTTGTAGAAAAAACTACTTTTTAGTGGGAAAATAATGATTTTCATGATACCATCAAAATGTTATAAAATATAAGCTTTTTAAAAATATATATAAATTTATATAAATTATAATTTATCATTTATAATTTAAAAATACCACGTCGAATATGTAAACCCATCCATAACATTTAAATAATTTATGAAGCATTTTCACAAAAACTGTTTTCTAAATGTTTTTTAATTAATTAAAACAGATGCAATGAATATTTTTATTTAATTTGTAAATAAAATGATATTATTTTAATTTTCATTATTATAGAAAATTCATTGAAGTCAACATAATTGAAAATTATATAGTTTTCATAAATCATCTAACATAAAAATTTTCTTTCTCCAAAAATGAAGGTTTTACACTATACAATAAAAAATGATATGCTTAATATAATAAAAACATAGAAATATAATTTTATAAAATTAATCTTATATTTAACAAAATTAATTTCATATTATATTTTTTGAAAAATTTCATTTTTGTGTCCCTTATTTATAATGTTAGGATTAATGTCAAATACCATGATAATGGTGAACAAATTATCTTTATACTTGTATTATATATATATGATGAAATTTATATCTAGTAAATGAAATATAAATCGATGAAATAATTAGTTAAATATAACTTATAAACTCATAAATAAATATAATAACACTTATTAAATTTAAATTTAATATTAAATAATGTTACGAATCAATAATAGAAAAATGCCACTTTTCATTTAAAATTGTTTCTCTATAAATTACTTATTTCAAAATAAAAGATAGTTTTTAACATTAAAAATTTGTATCAGATTAAATATATGCTAAATTAGTTTCGTAAAACCCATATTTGGTTATATGGGGTTTTTATATGAATATTAAAACATAGAACAATTGAATAAAGAAAGAAAAAAAATTTAACTTGTAAAAGAGAAATATGTAATCAATAAATGATTAAAGTAATATATCATGATCAAAAAATTATTACATAAAATTTATGTGATTTAATCTATTAAAATAATCCCTATAATTAATATTCTTTTCTTTGGATCCTTTTTATAGGGAATATATTCGCTCAATTATTAAATTATAACAGGTAATTCCAAAAGTGTCATTTTCCTCTCATATAAAAGGGGATCACTTACACCCTTTCATACACAAACAAATCATTAGAATTCCCCTATTAAACTATGAATTTTATCACTTACTATACCTCAATGCAATATATGTCATCCCCATGATACTCTTCATAATCATAGTTTATTTACTTTATTGGGAACCTATGAGGGAATATCAAGTCTCCAATTCAAGTGTTATCACTACATATGATTTTATTTTAAAACATACACATAGAAATATAATATCATAATAATAACATGATTGCATAAGTATCATTATTAAAATAATATGTTCTTATATTAGAGATATAACCCTTATATATTTACTTTTAATCTACATATATTTCCATTACCCAACCCAATGGAGATCAAGATGGAATTGCCCAAGCCCGCCACCATAGGCTTGGGTGTGGAGATAAGCGATGAAAGGAATAAACAAAATGGAAATCCTTTTTATAAGGAAAATGTTTACACAAACCTCACCATCATGATGACAAAGTTAATATGAATAATAATATAATGATGAATTAACTATAATATAACCATGAAATCGAGTACCAGTAGTGTGTGCAATAATATGAAAGTGAAAGTTAAAAATATCGGAAAAAATATATTTCCATCTAAAAATATGTGTCATCAAGAATAAAACGTAATGGTAAATATTTTGAGAGAGGAAATCTCTTTATCTCAAGGCTTCAACCACTGTATGTGGTAAAATTCACCAGGTGTCCCTAAACTCAACTGTAATTTCCATTAACCTTCTTATCATATTCGTAATACATGAAATGTCTGGGAAAATCCCAAGTAGGGGTGAATATATAAAAACCCACTGAAATGTCCCAAATGATGAAAATGATTTAATAAGAGGCACTGAATGAATAGATAGTATACAACACAACCCAAAGAAATATAGTAATAAAATCCCATGATATATATATATATATATATATATTCACACCAAATAAAAAATACATAGTTATAAATGGGGATCAAAATCCCATAAATCAGCCCAGAAATGTGTTCCATTAGTTCTAGAAGACAATCATCGATGCAAAACATCTTATGTGGCATTCCATATTTGTATCATTGTGGGGGGGTTCATGACTCAAAATTGTGCCACACAGTCGATGGAGAATAATCTCGTGCAAATGGACTTGCACCCTACTACATTGGGGGGGGGGGTCCACGAAATGGATGGAGGACCCGTGCACAATTGGAATGGGGGTATAAATCGGTGGATAAAATACATTATCCACAATGACATGTGAAGGGTGGTGTACTAAGTAGATAGAAAAACCCCTCTCTAATTCCATAGGTGGTACAATATAGTAGTTGGAGGGCATGCACCCTTATTCTATAGGGGGTACCAGTCATTAGAAATATGACACAAACCCAAATACCATACGGGGCGAGGGATAGTAATGAATAGATAAATGACCCGCACCATAATTCCATTGGTGTTACCAATCAATATATATAAGACATGAACCATAATTACTTTGGGTTAACACTCATTAGATAGAGTTACCAAAACTTAATCCCATAGGGGGTACTAAACAGTATATAGTGAACCAACGCATTAATCTATTAGGGGGTACCACTCTAATGATCCCACCTGATCTCTGATGTCATCAAGCATTTACTAAAAAATCATCACACATGAAACATATTTTAATTGTATCTCAAAATCAACTATGGAATCACCATCTCATTCTATGAGGTAATTTCAATGTATATTCTATTCGTGGTTCAAAATTAATGTCCATGAAAAGGATATCTGAGATGTACAATATGATTTTGAAAATAAGTAGGGGTACATGGAATGTTAGGTAACCCATTCATTGTGTGATCCCACTACACTTCCTGGATGTGTCCCTATCGGTATATGGATCACTTCCCATGTACAACTACATGACATGTGTAGGGATTACACTACATGAATTAACCACATGGATCCCATCCCGTTCCAATGTTTGGGTCTGTGTAACTCTTCACATGTTCGTGTACTCAAATACATTTTGTGAACTCAGTAATTAAAATTCATGTGTAAACCCACAATACACATTGGTTCAAGAACCCTATGTCACAAAATGTGTCAGTGTTACACATGGATTGTGATAAATAAAATTGCACATAAGCCATAGAGGAATAGATTCTTGTGCAAAGTGATTTGTGTTCTGTAGAACTACATTGTTTGTACTCACATTTTTTAATATTCACAGATCATATTCCATGATTCGATATCTACCCCTATCAGCATTGTTTCCTTATTTTTCACCTGAAATGGTGTACTTATCCAACAATGTGTGATTTTGGCCCTTCAATGGCCATATATCGAATAACCATTACTTCATTTGGAGGCGACACACACCACGAAATTCTCTCTTTTCTTTCTCATTGTCTCATATCCCATATATATGAAATACAACATGTTATTACAGAATTCATCCCTTATAATTTATGATTCCATGAACCATTCCAAAAAATTCACAAATTCCATGATTCTGGTGGTCTAATTGGACTCGATACTAGCCAGTAAAGTCTTACCAATTCCCCAAGGGAAAATCGACAAACAACACGATGAAATTTTTGGAGTAATGGATAAAATAAATGGTGTCACAATCACTGGAAAAGTGTTCTTGGAAAAAACTTCCATATTTTTTTCTATCTATGGTGCAAAAAAATTTGAATAATCTTTTAAAATTGTTACATAGGCACATGAAATGGTTGTGATAGATGCATATCAAGTAATAGGTTTGATCATGCTAAAATGGTTTGTTCAATTAGGATTGAAACAAGAAATTGATGAATCATTCCTTTTGTTGGAACCTTCATAAAAAAATTAGATTCTAACCAATTATTTAGAGAAATTTTTTTGTTTGTATCATCTCGGTCTACCTTGATTTGGAGTCTCATCGTCATATGATACCAATTTTCCAATGAGGGTTTTTACAAAAAACTTTTATTGATCCCAGGGTTATGAAACTAACCAATGTGATCCATCCATAATGTTCTATTTAAATGGATTTTTTATCGGTTAATTAAATTAATGAAATAAAATTAATTATTTATTTAACTAAACACACCTACCCACCGAGATTTTTATCTGAATCCCATGCGCCAACTTAATTTTGTTCACACATAGGGTAAAACTCACATACCAAATTCAATTATGGTCTCAAATTTTTGACATTTGGATTCATTTATGAATTATCCATTCATATTTATGAAAATACCTATTCATAATATAATATATTTTTTATATTTTTAATTAAATAATTTTTGGCACATCGTGCATCAGAATCACATGCTATATCAGTGCCTTACTCTGAATATTTATGTAGAAATAATACAATGTATTGAATTAAAAAAATAGGTACACTATATTTGTCCCTAAGTAAATGTTTTTTACCTCAAAATTATAAAAATAAAAATCATGGGATACAAATATTACATTTAGATCTCCGGCTCCCAAGAGCACTCCAACACGATACAGTACTTCCCCAAAATATGAACCAAGGTTACAGTCCATCCATGCAGATTCATGACATGATGATACAAAATCACCACTATATTCCCCCAAAATGTGTATCCATCCTTAATTTTAATCTCTCAAAATTAAATATCATGCATGTGGCCAGGCACATAACCCCTCATCTATGACATGTTGATGATGTTTTTCACCCACTCAAATTGTGAGTAAAGGGTGAGGTTGTATCTAACCTCAAAAAAAGACTTTAAGATCTAGAATGGCCAAATAAACCTCATGGATAGCTTACCTCCCAGTTCGATACTCTGGAATCCTAATTGTGGGGACACTCTCAATAAAAAGTGGCCTCCCTATATGAATAGTAAGGTCCTACAAAATTGATCTTTATATGATTTCTGCCGTCTATAGGATATCCTCATCCACTCAAAAATGTTGTATACCTTCACCATCATCACCTAAAACATCTATTTACCGAAAATAGATCCCTCTTTAATATATTACAAGAACAAGGGTGACCATAAGGGACTCCCATACAGGGCCTCAAAATGTTTCATGCTGATAGTATAGTGGTATCTATTGTTGTAACCATACGATACTAATTGAAAGTGATCATCCCATATCATTCAAAATTTTGACATGAAATCCCTATGCATATCCTCTATCTCCTAGATTGCGCACTTGGACATCCATTATTTATGGGAGTGGAATACTGTACTCATCCGCATATATATCACAAATTCTTGTTGCATTCCTCTCCACAACCATGATGTGTACCATGCATGATGGTCAGAGAAAATATTTGAGGGAACCATGTGAAGGAAAAACTATCCAATATGTTCATATAACCTAACTCAGCACCAAACATTGATCCCTTATATCAAGTAATATTGATGAAATACAAATTTAGTCATATATAACGATGTTATAATAATGAAACTTCACTGTAAATGGGATTCCAGTCACGATTTCCATGTAAATGTTGTCCATTTTCACGTCGGTATATCAAGTGGCTTCAAAAATCTTACCAGAACATGGTGATCATTCTTCACATGTTGACTGGTGAGGCATTGAGAGATGAAAATATCCCCACTCAATATCAGGCTAGCACACAAAAATTACTACTGATGTCATCTATACATATTCACATAATTGGAATGTACAACTAAAGGAGAAGTTTGAAGCAATCTCATCAACTCCTCCCTCATCGTGGTTGGCACCATCATCTGCCCTAAAAATGATGTTATGATTCCGTCCTTCTGAAAATCATGAAGGAGAATATCATAATGTTATTCGATCATAGAATATATCATAGTCGTTATCTCTAAATTGGAAATATCTCATATGATGATAGAGTGGATGAGTCAATACCATCAACAGATGAAAACCTACACCCTCCTACACAATCGGGGTCATCTACAAGGAATGCAACTTCTCAAAATCCTCCCGCACAAAAAATTGGTATTTATGCTATAGTAATATTTTACCATGTGTCCTTCCCTTAGATTATTGACTATAATGAAGTCACGGTACTGAAAAAATACAATGTAGACCTAGTACCTCATGTTCAATCCTCTATACGTGAATACATACTTGAGACAAGGATGGTCTGATTATACCAAAAACCACTCTCCCAATTGATAGTGACTTCTAATGCACAAAGATAATACTAAAATTTCTATCACTAGGACATGAATTGTGTAGTTAATCATGTGTGGTCTCAACTTCCACAAACCATAAGTTATAACAACCTACATATTCCTTAACATGAATCTCTTCCCAACACATGATAAATCACAGTACACTTGAAAACCATTTCCCACCTCTAGTAGTCATAAAACAGTAATGCTCATCAGCCTCAACCTTAAATACTTGAAATCTTTATGTATCTTCTCAGTCCAGGTAAAAAAATTCAATTTCCATGTTAGGGAATTCAAAGGGGATGAAATCATGGATAATTCTACAACAACCCTCATGTAGTACCCCATAAATGCAAGAAATATTTTAATTTATGAACATAATTGGGTGGATCGAGTACCCGAACATCATCGATATTTGCTGGGTCCATTGACAATCCATTCAAAAAAATGAAATGCCCTAGAAATTGGACCTCATGAATCTAGAACTAGAAATTTGGGATCATAACAAAAATTATGTTCTCTAGAAGCACGACTAGGACCATAATCATGTTCAATCTATGATTCTCCCTTGTCAATGATTATACAAGTAATTCATCAATTGAGACAACCAAAAACTCATATATATATTTTTGGATGATCTGGTTCATCAAAGGAAAAAACACTACAAGGGAATTTTTCCCACCAATGGGAATTATAAAAAACTCATCGTGTTCGTAGCATCGTCAAAATGCCATCTTCAGAATATCAACTTCATGATCTCTCAACTAGTGATAGTTGTACATAATATCGATATTCAAGAACCATGACACCCATAAACACTGGTCGAATAGGTTTTAAATCATCTTAAAGGGGTACTTTTTCATCATTTTGGCCTATTTTAAGAAAAATTACTCCATGAAATTCCTAAATATCCCATCCACATTTTCCACAAAAAACATTGCGGATACCTGTGAGGAAAAATAGGATAGATAAAACCTTTCTCCCAAATGTCCTCCAACTATAACCATAGAACACAGATCATAGTAGGGGCTATCTGATTGGTCATAGAATATATCAGTGATGTCTTAGGATTCAGTTAGATATAAAAATTCATATCCCACCTCGGAGGTAGTCCTGAAACATCATCTGGGAATACATACATAATGTCATCAATGAATGATGTAATATATAATCCAGAAAAGTCTAATTCGGTAAAATATACATTGGCCAACTAATGGGTGATGGTTTAGAACCTTCTTCTCAAAAAACCCACTCTCCCATCAATGAAATCACTCTCTCATGTAATGAAAAATGTCAACCCATCAGTATTAATTCCGATAACTCATCTACTGTGATAGTAAATATCTGATCATACTATATCCTACAAATATATACCCATGATGTAATCAGATGGTTCAACCATAATGACCAAATTTTCCCACATGATCCTCTATCCACCATGTTATAACTCATACATCCAGAAGATATATGAGATTTAATATGTGTATCCCACAGAAAACTAAATAGAAAGTTGCTGAAAAAATACTCAACATGGGCCAACATATCTCGTAGTAGGAGTAAATATACAATTTATATACTCAAACCTATGTCTACTTATAATATATAATGAGTATAATAAAAAATGATCATATCTCTGTTCATATCATGAACTACTAGTTCATAATCATTCATCACCAACAACAATCCATGACCTTGACCACCAACTCCCTAAACATGACATAGACCACCCAGTGGTGGTGGTATAAGAAACTCATAGTTTTTTCAACTACCTATATATCCTCTATATGGATCACCACCTTTTCCTCTACCAAATCTTTCTCCATAGGGGACACCCTAACCTCACCTTAGAGATCCTTGATATTTGTGTTTGCTATGTAGTGGTGTGATGTCATCTATAATTATTCCATACTCATTATGTTTGGTCAGGAAATCATGTGTCATTTTTCCTCTCCCACCACCTGAATAGAACCACCCACATCAGGATAACTAAATACCCTTTGTGTTCCATGTGTTGTATAACCACGTGTCTGAGTCTGGTCATGGGGAGGTCTCCCACACCATGATCTTGGCCACAGGCACCTATTAGCTGTAGGAGATGACTATTCCCTATAACACCCACTACCACCTCAATCTTCCAATAGTACCTCTGATAGGATGCTATCCCTCTCAATTTCCTTCTCCAATACCCCTATATTAGGTGGAATACACAATAGAACTAGAATGGAATGGATATCCTTTCGGAGAACCTTCTCAAATTTCTATGCTCTGAAGTATCCATTCCATATAATGTTAAGGGATTATCATGTAAGTTCTATGAACCTCATAGTGTACTTATCCCATAACAACCCTCCCCACTACATCTGTAGAAGCATATAACTATGAATCGATTATCTGATGTAATGGTATTAATCCTCAATAAATAACTTCTCAATGTCTATCAAAGAGAATGTAGATTCATCATTAATCTTTGAAACAATACTACACTAGTACCCATCTGCTCGATGAAAATGATATCCACAAGAAGAAATACCAAATCCATTGGTGTTTGAAAAAATTTGATAATATGGATCACAATATCTATCAGATCCTCAACTTATTGGAGAACTGGATTTCCATGAAACCTCAGTAGCCCCTAACATTGAAGCTAACAGATTGTGTTAAGCATGGACACATCATGATCACACCCTATTGGAATGTTCTGCTACCGAACTAGTTGGTGTTTTGTGACCTGTAGACCTAGAGGAAGGATATCATAGGATGGAATCATAACCACAGACTCGTCATTCATTATACCTTCATCAAATTCTGGAACATATCACCAAGATGGATGTCATCATGGAGGCATCCTAATTTTTTTTTCAAGATGTACCATGGTAATATAGGAATATATATATATATACATACAATTTTGAGTTGAAATAAGAAGGAAATTCAAATCAAAAAATCATATAATATGTATGCACAATTGATCTCTGAAACCAATGTATCAGTATTTTGAGTTGACATGAAGGTATTAAAGGTACTATATAATGTATTCAAAGGCCACTACACCAACTCTAGATTCCCAAGACTGAAATCCACACTCAAAATTAACAAATCCTTGTAAGTGGACTACCCCAAACACCACCACATGTAATTTCCTTCTCTAATATCAATATGTCATGAATCGACCGAATAGGGATCAAGACAAAACTACCCCATGTAAGATCCCAGACCTTCTTTTCAGGTATGCTTTTCCTTTTCTGGTCGTTTTTTATAAAAAATGGGGAAAACATGGAAATTTTCAGAGTGTACGCCGTGTAATTTGTTGTCGCGCGAGGCTGTGTGCTGGCTATGTCTGGGACACACACATGACCGTGTGGGGTGATGTGGAGAAAACTTAAAGCAGAGTACGAAAAACCAATGTACACACCATGTAATCTAAAAGTACCCACCATGTAATTTTATTTTTATTTTATTAATCAGTCCGGGGTCGCGTCTTAACCATGTTTTCATCTTCTTCTCTGCCTATTTCCATACGGGGCGTCCGAAGAGGCTGAATCTTCTCCGAGCCAATGATCTCTCACCAATTCTCTGAATCAAACACCATCGGATGCAATAGAATCACAACGGTGAGTTCGTGGTTCTTCTTTGGCCTCATTTCCTATTTTTTCCTCTTGTGTGAGTTATCTGAGGTTGAATGTTTTAGACATTTTTCCAGATCTACTCCATTCTATGATGATTCATAGGTTGAGGTTAGAGTATATCAATATATCAGGATCGAGGTAGGTGGTTTGATTCCTTACATTGAATGTCCATGAGTTTTTGTGCAAAAGTGTTGGATATCCATGTATCAGGTATCTCGGGATTGGGTTTTGAACCTGTTTTATTTATCTTCCTTAGATTTCTTGTGTGCGTGAGGCTATTAGATGAATAATTCTTTCTTGTTAGCATGTTCGAGGATCACCCCATGGGTGTTTTCCTTCGTTTTTTCTGCTTACCTCATTTTGTCTTAGGTTGCCTATGAGGTAAACCTTGTTGTATTAATTGCGTGCCTTGGCATGAATGATTGAATGTGTTGACTGTTTTTTAAATGTGTTTTTTTTTTCATTTTATATATTGTCTAAGTAGTTTCTGAACATACTAAGGGCTGTTACAAATCGTTTGTGTACGATAGCTTTAACTCAGGGATGCGAGAACCTGCTTTAGTTAGAATATAGAGGGAATTGATGTTGAGTGTCTCCTCAGAGGCCATGTTTAATTATTACCACTATGATACCATAAGGGGGATTCACTTGGTGATCTCCCACAGGGTCTATTAATTATCGAATCGAGACAAAAGGGGGAATTAGGCGTAAGCGGTTCCTCAGAGAGTCTGCAGTATCATTGCAAGACCATAGGGGGAATTGAAATTGAGTGCCTCCTCAGAGTGTCTATTCCTTTGTTCGAATGCTTGACCATAAGGTCCTGCACACGTGAGCCACCCAGAGGGTCAGTGTAATAAATATTGTAGGATGGTTGTGATGAGTCCACCAAGCCAAAGAACAAGCTTGGGTTTGTACTGCATGTAGTTAAGTAGTCTGTTGAGATACCCGTTGTGTTACTTTCTATGCCATTGGACTATAAATCTATTTCATATATTCAATCATGGATGATTAAATGATTGAATTAAATTTATAAATAAATGTGAATAGATTTTTCTATGATTGTTTACTTTAGTGTGCCCTATTTCTCTATTGCATTTATTTCTATTACTTTTTCTATATTTCTCACTGATAGTAGGGCACAAATATTTTAGTGGTTGCCTACTAGAATTAGTCTCACACCCTATTTGTGTCCTGATTTTTGGCCCAAACAGGTTATATGGTTGCAGTTGTGGATAGGTATTATGTCCCTTCATCCTCAGGTGCTTGGTAGCAGGTTAGAGCTGGAGAGCATGGGGCTGACCTTAGGCTTGCGATGCTGCTGGAGTTTACAGTTTACTTTTACTAATTGGGTTTCTGTTGTGTTTCAGCATGTTGTTTTGTTATCTATTTTCCATAGAAACTTGTGTCATGTCGAATCATTATTATATTATACATCGCTTCTGCTATTTAGTTCATTTTTTATGGGTTGTTTACTACTTCCTCTATTGTTTATTATTTCCTCCTGCTGTATACTTTAGCAAATGAGGGCATTGTTTCCCCACTGACTCATCAAGGCCCTCACTACTAGTCGGAAGCCTCTGGCATTTGGGTAAATCTGCTTAAGGTCATGTGGCGAACCGTGTACATGGTCCCAGTTGTGTGGCATCAAATTCAGGTCGTTACAAAGTGGTATCAGTGGAGTATTCCTTCTTTTCTCTTTTCCTTACTATTTGGCAACAATAGACAGAGATAGGAAGTGATGGGTAGTTGGTACATAACTGTGCCTAGGATTAATTAACCCGTGTACATGGAGATTCCATATTACCTAGTAATTGATATTTTTAGTTATTTCAAGTGTTATAGTTGATTATATTTCATCATTGGGTGATGCACTTGTTTTGTGCTGTTACAGTTTACATTATTGTCATTCTATTTTGTTGCAACCCAATGAGATGATGGTATGCCATCTCATGCATCATATAGGATCTGGTTATAGAATTTCATTTCATTCATTTTACCAAGCCATCTAGGGTGAATTAGAAATTGCATGTTGTTGTGATAGATGTTGTGATAGATTATGCATGATTTAGTGATAGATGGTGTGATAGATAGACCTGTTATGCTTATAGGGTGTTATTTATTTTACAACTTATTCAGTATGGATGCCAACCTTTGGTCATAGAGGTGTCATGGGCCCTCAAGGATCAGAATTTGGTGGATCGTGGGATTTTCATACTCTTTACTAGTTATATGCATTGTTATGATGTCAAGATTTGATTCGCGGTGAGTATGGGCCCCCACAGATCGGAATTTGACACATAGGTGTTGGTTATACATTTTTTCAGTGTTTTTGGGGAGTTTTGTATGCCTACTTCCCAGAAACACAGATAACATGGCGTGTGGCCTTATAAACACACGCTTTATGTTCTTATGTTTGGGAAAAACTATTTTTCACGGTAACATGCTGTGTACTTTGATGTAGACGACGTGTACTCTTCTTCCGTGTGATCCAACCATGTAGTTGAATACATTGTCTGGAAAATCTTAGGGACAACACACCGTGTACCATGTTGACATTCCATGTAGTAATGGTCTATATGACCCAGCCGTGTAGTTGAATACATGGGATGGAAAATCGTATGGACAATACGCCGTGTACGTTGTTGACAAGCCTTGTAGTTTTGGCCTGTGTACCAATCTTTGTGGTAACGAAAAAGACAGGGGAAAAACCTTAAGGACACACTATGCAATGGATAGACATGCAGTGTAGTCTTTCAATGGGATAGTTTGTGTGACTTAGTCGTGTAGGAATAACCAGGCAAGAGGAAAATGAACGTTACACAGCATGTATATTAAAAGAACATGCAATGTAGTTAGGGTTTACATAGCCTAGTTGGCCGGTGTACACACCCAAGTAAAATATTTCTAGAACACGCTGTGTGTAGGAAATGCATGCCGTGTAACTATGTTTTTCCAGTTTTAAAAGTTTTCCTCTTCTATTCTGTTTTATCTCCTTTGTTTTTGAAACTTTGATCTTTTGTTAATAAATTTGTGCTTCTGAGCTTGTAGAGTCATGCCAGCAATACGTCCTCTTGTTTCACATCATGGATCTGACGATGATTTTACACCGCATATGGCATAGGAAGTTATCCCGGATACTGGTGAAAACACACAGTTCCGTGAGGGATTCATGAGGTTCAAACAAAACATTCCAGGAGCTCACCAACCTGCCCAGTCTATGGAATAGCTTACGCAAGTCTTCCAGCAGCAGCTTCCTCCCACATTCTCTGGGGATAGAGGATCTCAGGTAGTTGGATCTCCGATCGAAGCGATGGTTTCTATCTTTGATCATTTTGAGACACCCTTAGACCGAAGGGTGAAGCTCGTGACTTACATGCCTCGAGATTCCCCCAAGAGATGGTGGGACATATTTTCTCAGGCAGGGCACCAACAGATAGTTGTTTGGGAGGAGTTTCATTGTACGTTCTATAACTACTTCTACCCGGAAACACTGACGTCTGATAGATCCAGACAGTTCATGATCCTACAACAGGGTACTCTATCGGTTATGGAGTATTCCTCCTGTTTCACTAAGATACGACATTTCACTCCCGTTCTGGGGAATGATGCACTGTTTTTGGCGTGGATATTTGAGGAGGGCCTCAGACCAGAGATCAGATAACAGGTGAATGTCTTCCAGTTGACCTCTATTTATTTGATAGTCAGCAAGCCGTTGATCACAGAGGGGAATTTGAGAGATACTGGAGCATTAATCTAGCGCGGTTCAACATCCAGAGTCAGTACTCATTCTACTGACAGCAGGAAGCACCACTGAGAGAATACATGAGGTGACTCGAGGAAGCGAGATGTTCCATCAAGTAGCAACGTTGTGTGCTACCAGTGTGGGAAGGATGGGCATAAAAATCCCTAGTGCCTGAGGGACCTAGTAGGGTGTCGATCTTGAGGCAAGATGAGTCATCTTTAGTGGGTTTTCAAGGTTCATATTCCAGTGGCTAGTGAAGGACAATCAGTTTCGACTCCGTGTACAGGAGCAGATTTACCAATTTGACAACATACAGAAAGATTGAGTTCTAAAGACCATTCTGGCTTGGGTAGAGGCTATGGATGCAGTGGTCAGGCTCAGGGAGGATCATCTCAGAGATCTCAGGCTGCTGCACAGGGTCGCTGTACTGGCCAGACGTTTGCGGTGGAGCAGATTCATCAGGAGCAGGATCCTAGACCTTACATAGTGAGAGGTACGATCTTGGTAGCCTCAGTTTTATCTTCGGCACTTTTCGATACAGGATCTTCTCATAGATTTATTTCGATTCACACTATGGAGATCCTTAGACTTACTCTCTTTACTTATGAGGATATGATGACTCTAGACACTCCCTTGGGACTTAGAACTGCTAGTGTGTGTCAGTGCATGGAGTGCCCCCTAGAGGTTGGTGGGTCTCACTTCATGTGGGATCTTTATCTCCTAGAGATGACAGGTTATGATTTCATTCTAAGAATGGAATGGCTAGTTACTTTTTAGGACCTTGTTGATTTCTATTGTCGCAGGGTCAGTTTCACATCACCAGAGGGAAGATCATTTCTTCACAAAAGTGAATGGGACATCCAGGCAAGAAGAGCTAGACCAGAGCATCATGTGTTTGGCAGTGTTACATCCCAGATTTCTAGTTTATATATGGATGATCATTTGATTTATCAAATGTATTATCTTCTAGTGGATTATCGTTTTCCGGATGTCTTTCCAGAAGACTTTTCAGGGTTCCTTCCAGAGTGGGAGGAAAACTTGTCTATTAAACTTGTTCTAGGAGCAGAACCTGTATCCATACCTCCTTATAGGATTGCTATGCCTGAGTTTCAAGAGCTCAAGAAGAAATTGGAGGAGTTGCAAGAGAAGGGTTTTATCCAACCCAGTACTTCCCCTTGGGGTTCTCCACTTTTGTTTTCGAAGAAGGCGAATGGGACTTTATGGATTTGTGTGGATTATCGAAAGCTGAACCAGTTAACGGTCAATAACAGGTATCCCATGCCGAGGATTGATGATATTTTTGATGATCATCGAGGAGCCAGGGTGTTCTAGAAGATCGACTTGAGATCCAGCTAACATGAGTTGCACTTCAGACTATAAGATATACATCTTACAGCCTTCTGAAGCAGGTATGGTATGTACTACTATTCAGTTATGTCGTTCGGTCTCACAAATGCGCCAGAAGTCTTCATGGCACTAATTAACAATGTATTCTATCTTTACTTGGATTCCTTCTTGGTGGTTTTTGTGGAAGATATCTTGGTTTAATTTCACACTTGACACGACTATGATACCCATCTTGAGATCGTATTGAGTAAACTGGTAGAGCATCAGTTATATGCTATGATCATTAATTTCCTCTTCTAGATGGATTTGATTCACTTACTGGGTCATGTAATATCATATAGTGGAGTATTAGTAGACCTAGAGAAGGTGAGAGCGGTAGTTACACCGAGGAAAATGAAGAATTTCTTCAATGTATGGAGTTTCGTAGGACTAGCTGGATATTATAGGCAGTTTATACGTGACTTATCATGCTTGGAAGCAACGTTGACGGGCATGACTATGAATGGTTTGAAGTAAGTTTGGTCATAATCCTGTGATTCATCCTTTCGAGAGATGAAGTGGATTTGACTTCAGTACCGATTCTAGTTTTACCAGAGCCGGGAGAGAGTTACACAGTTTTCTATGATGCATATGGCATCAGGCTTGGAGTTGTGCTTATGTAGGAGGATTGTGTTGTTGCATATAGATCCCGACAGTTGAGGCCACATGAGAATAACTATCATACGCACGACCTGGAGTTGGCTGCTATTGTTCATTCATTGTGTTGTTAGAGACATTATCTTTTGTGAGATGATTTCATGGTATATAATGACCACAAGAGCCTCAAGTATATCTTCACGCAGCATGACATAAATTTGAGATAGCTATGGTGGGTCGAGTACCTATATTCTTTTTAAATGGAGTTTGCTTATACGCTTGGGAAAGGCAATGATGCGACAGATGGACTGAGTTGGAGAACTCAATTACAGGATGTTTGGGAGGCGAGCAGTGAGTGTTCGCTTATGTCTCTCTTCTCTGAGATGCATTTGGAGGTGCACGACAGACAGGGATAGATGGTTCATTCTTCTATATCTGTTACATACACTCTTCTGGATCGAGTTCTAATGAGGAAGCTATCATACCCATAAGGCCTAGTCGTATGAGAGGGTGTGTCAGATGGAGACCCTACTCTAGGGTGGACAGTGGGATATGATGATGTGTTACTTTTTCATGGTCGTGTATGGGTTTCAGAGGACATACGTGGGGAGATGATGTAGGAGTTTCATGCTTCAGCTTGGGCAGTTCATCCTAGTGTCCCAAAGAAGTATCGAGTCTTACATCATCAGTATTAGTGGCCCGGTATGAAGAATTAAGTGGCTGATTTTGTTATGCGGTGCTACACTTTTCACTAGGTGAAGGCCGAGCATCTGCGACCAGTAGGGATTATACAGCAGTTACCTATTCCTGAGTGTAAATGGAATGGTGTTGTAAAGACCCGTAAATTTCAAGGAATTTTTTTTCTTAATTTTCTTTGGAATTTTACAAGAACGCAGTTTCTGACGGAACCTGATTCCGAGGCCCGGTGTGCCCGGAATCATTTTCTGATGTTTGGCTCAGGTACGTTCAGTGAACGGACGAGCGGGTTTTTCTAACTTTTTAACCGGTGCCCAGAATCGAATTCTGAGGGCACCGATGAAATCGCAGCGCCGGTATTCTCTTAGAAACGCCTCTTCCAGAGTTGCGTTTGCTCGGGTGTGGTTTTTAATTTTCGGGCTTAAAGTTAAGAAATAAAATAATTTTGCGACAACTTTATTTTATTTCACTTATGCCACATGGAAGCCACTTGAAGCCACTTAAAGGAGGCTTGAACTGAGTTGAACTGGATAGGATGCTATCCAGAAATATCCTACCCCCTTGGTAGGATATTTGTGAGGTGAGACCCGCACGAGCCCCGCCGTTTCTTTCTGCTAAGAAACGCACCCGTGAAAACCCGTCTTAATGAAAGTCAACCGACGCGTTTTCTAAATTCTTAACAGACCATTTAATTGGGCGGTTTATTTCGTGAATTAAATGGGTCGTTTCTTTCGTTGAATTAATTAAACGAATTGATGGATCGTTTCTTAACCAGTTTTTCAAATTCGTTGGCGTAATAATAATTTAAGACCAACGCTTAACCTCTGGTTATTTGCGCTTGAGAAGATTTGGGAGAACCCTCACAACTTCTTCTCCCTCACGAAGAACGCGAAGAACGCGAAGAACGCGAAGAACGCGAAGAACGCCGAACCCGGAAATCGACGACGCCTTCGCCCGAGACGTTCTTCCGATCTCCGATCTCCGATCTCCGATCACCGACCATTCGAGGTGAGTGCTTTCAGATTTCCTCTCAAGTTCTTTTCTTTGGTTTTAAACGAAACACAGATTTAAATATTAATAATTTAAATCTGTTGTTCTTGATTCGTTGAGCTCGCCGACTCAACGCCGGAATCCGCGACGACGCGACGCCTCCCCGCGACGACGCGGCGATCAATCTCTTCCGCGACGGTCTCTTCCGCGAAGAACGCCCGCGCACGACGATCATCAAGGTAGGAATTCATTTTGGAAAATTACCCCTTTTTAATTTTCTCGTGAACGTTCTTGAAAATTAAAAAGCCAGTTTTCAATGAACTATTTTATTTTAATTAAAATTGTTGGATCATGTGTTGGTCGTTTTTCTCCCGGTTGTTTATCTCTAACGCGGAGGGTGCGGGCCGAACGAACACTGCCCGACGACCCTCCGTCGTTCTTCATTTTTTTGTGCGGATTTGACGGTCGACGACGGAACGTGCCGCAGCGGACGTTTGACGATCCCGCAGTAAAGAACGGATCCCGGGAGGAGCAACGCCGCAGACGGGAAAGAAAACGGGCCACCGGAGCGACGCCGGCGGCCCGCGGAAGTTGCCGGCGGCGCCGGCGGCCGGAGGCGGCGGCGCCCCGACGCGCTGCCGGACGAAATCCGCCGCGGCTTCAGCCGCGGCGGTGGCGGCCAAACGGACCCGCGGCGCACGGGTCCGGTTCATCCGGGCGGACGCGGCTCAGCGCGTCCGCGGCTCGCCAGCGCGGCCCGCACGCGGGCCGCGGTCCTACCACAAGCCGCGGGTCAGCGCCCGCGGCTTCCACCCGCGCGGCTCGGCCAAGCCGAGCCGGCCGAGCCGGACCGGCCCTGGCTGGGCCGGGCCGGGCCCGCCGGGTCGGACCCGGGTCGGTTCGACCCGGTTCTGGTCGACCTGGTTCGGGCCGACCCAGGGGGGGTCGGGCCGGGTCGGCCCGGGCCCGTACCCCCCATCTTCGGACGTTTTCGTTCAAACGCCCGTATCATGAGCTTCGTGCCTCCAAACGACTCGCCGTCAGCGGCAACGCGATCCTTGGATTGAGACGGTCGTTTCGGTATATCGCACTCAAGGTTTCGGAATACTTTGAGTTCGGCCGGGTTGGTTCGTACACGAGACCAACCAGGCCCTCGGAGCGGAAACGCTCATATCTTGAGCTACGGACGTCCGATTGACGTGCCGTCAGCTTCGTTGAATTCCTCTAAGTGAGACGGATCTTTTGGCATACTCCGCCCGAGGTTTGGACGCAGGTGGAGTGCGGTCGGGTTGGTTTTGCTTTAAAAACCAACCGGGCCCCTGGGACGAAAATGCCAATATCTCTCAGACCGGGCGTCCGATTGACGCGCCGTCTGCGACGTTGAGTTCCTGTTGACGATACAGAACTTTTGGATACATCAACTTCGGACTTCGTGTCAGTTGATGTATCAGCCTCTCTGCTCGTGGAGCGGACCGTCCCGAATGAGCTTGCTGTGTGCGGGAACCCTAGTGCTGGCTGCGACTGCTACTTCGACAGCGACGACCGTGCAGAGATCCTCAGTGGACTGCGGCGACGACTGTGCAGAGATCCTCCGTGGACTCCGACGAAGACCGTGCAGAGATCCTCAGTGGACTGCGGTGACGACTGTGCAGAGATCCTCAGCGGACTGCGACGACTACTGCACTCATCGATCCTACGTGGATCAGTGCTACCGGTCCTGTGTGAGCCCGATCCTGTGTGGGTCCGATCCTGCGTGGGTCAGCGCTCAGCGGTTCTGTGTGAGCCAGCGCCTACAGGTCCTGTGTGGGCCCGGTCCTGTGTGGGCCCGATCCTGTGTGGGTCATCTCTCAGCGGTTCTCTGTGAGCCAACTTCTACAGGTCCTGCGTGGGCCCGATCCTGTGTGGGTCACTGCAAGGTTAGTACCTATCGATCCTTCGTGGGTCCGACGACTTAGATGGTTCAATGATCATCTTTATCGTCATCCGAAAAAGTATACCTGTGTGAGCTGAATCTTGTGTTACTCTCCTTTGTGGATTATGTTGAGCTATCCCGTGTGGATTTACTGTTTACTCTCCTTTGTGGATTGTGTTGCTCTATCCTGCGTGGGTATACGTTTTGCTTTCCTGTGTGGACTGGGTTGTGCTTGGGCTCGGACGTTGGAGCCGAACGGGAATGGAAGACTTAGGTATATGTATGGGCATATACCTAAGCCGTGTCAGATGTTACTTCGTGATTGTATCTTTCCTTTGTGGATTATCATTTGTGGATTTCGGGAGACCTTCGGGGGTCTCGGGGTCCCTACTGAGTAGCTTATACTCACCCCTGCACAGGCTATGCCCGCACTTCGTGGTGTTGGTTGCAGACGACGGACAACGCTTATCGTGGAGGAGGCGTGCGGAGCAGGACAATACCTGGAGGTGGACCACTGGGCGGGACGTACTCGGAGCGGTTAGGTGGACCCGAGGAGCAGTGGAGGCTATTTGTACCCACCCTTCAGTTGGGACTTCCGGAGGACGGCTCGTCGCTGCAGTTTTCCCTTTTCAGTTTCTGTTTTTCCTTTCAGTTGTACTTTACAGTTGGGCTTGTATTTCCGGCCCCTTTTTACTTCCAGCACAGCTTGTACAGTTTTACTTAGTGTTTACTTTTCCGCTTGCTTGCTCTGTGGTTCTTGTTTACTTTTCAAAGGCAATGTCTTCCCTTTTTGTTGGGATTTACGCCTTGGTGCTAGTCGCCAGCCCCTGGCCTATGGAAGGCGGGCTTGGGGTAGTCACGGCACGGGCCCCGAGGACGGGTCGTGACAAATTGGTATCAGAGGTGGTCGGTTCTACTGCAGACTCTGATCTTTCTTCTATGTGAAGCAAAAGTGTTTAGTGTATTGAGTGTGGTTATCAGTCCAGGGAGTCCAGTGTTGGTGCGGCGGCCGACGTATCCATACACCAGGACCCTGACTTCTGATTCCCGACTTAATGTACGAAAACATTGTTTGCATGTGTGTTTCAAGTTTTCTTTGTGATTACTTGTGTCAGCTCACCAGGTATACTATTCTGACCGTGGAATACTTGTTTCCTTTCAGGATGGCACGACGACAGCAGCCAGCTAGGGTTCCCAGAGTAGGGCGCGACGACAGCCCGCTGAGCGACGAGGCCTCGGTACAAGGCCCGTTGACAGCAGAGGAACCGGCGGTACCTTTACCCGCCGAGCCCCCGATGCTTCCAGCACTGGCAGCTGACGACGCACGACGCCTCGGAGCTCTTCACGAGTTCCAGCGCCAGCGACCACCCAGGTTCCGTGGGGAGTCGGACCCCCAGGCAGCCGAGGACTGGCTGGAGGCGGTCGTCCGAGTTTTCAGGCTAGTGAGGACACCAGCAGACCTAATGGTGATCCTCGCGGCGAGCTTACTGCACGCAGCAGCCGGACGCTGGTGGAGCCTGATGCTCCAGGTACACGATGAGGCCTCCCTCATCTGGACGGACTTCGAGAGCCTCTTCCGCTCAGAGTTCGTCCCGGCCACCCTCCGAACGGTGCGCATCCATGAGCTTCTTCAGCTGCGGCAGGGCAGCTTGACGGTCGCTCAGTACGCGGCGAGGTTCACCGACCTTTCTCGGTACTCGACAGACATGGTACGGGACCCCTTCTTCCGGGCCCGGACCATCGAGCAGGGTTTGAGACACGAGATAAGGGCATCGCTGATCTCCCTCAGCATCCCGACCCAGGCAGGAGTACTGGAGCGAGCCCTCCTGATCGAGAGCTTCCTGGCTGAGTCCACAGCGAGACCCACCGCAGGGCGGCAGATAGCGGAGTCTTCGGCAGCTGGTAGCCGGCGGATGACTTAGGGTTCCAGGTGGACCAGACCTTCCGGCAGGCGACCTCGGGACGCTGGCTCAGCAGTGCAGAGAACCCGGCCCGGAGCCAGCCTTCCGAGAGGTAGACAGTGCTACGAGTGCGGCGGGTAGGGCCACATGGCTCGTGACTGCCCGACCCGTCGTACCGAGGGGCAGCAGACAGTGGAGGGGCCACCCAGGCAGAGGCAGAGGGTCGACTGTGGCGGTCTGCAGGGAGGAGGCGGATGAGGCAGAGGAGCTGGCCGAGCAGCAGGTGGTGGGCGATGCTTTGAGGCTATGCCACCACCACCACCAGGAGGCCCGCCCCGACCACAGGGAGCTGGCGGGCAGAGACAGGCTCATCTCTAGGTAGCAGAGGCCAACGACCACGGCGCGCCAGAGATGATTCGAGGTACGATCTGTGTCTATTCCTCCCTTGCTGCAGTTCTGATAGACACAGGAGCGAGTCACTCTTTCATAGCCACTGCCCTTGTTTGGAGCTCGGAGATTCCGACAGAGCCGTTGGCTCGATCCTTACGTCTAGAGACTCCTACGGGAGCAGACTCGATGATTACGCACTGGTGCCGGCAGTGTGAGATTACTCTAGGAGGCGAGAGCTTTGGCTGGGATCTTCTTGTAGAGGTGTCGAGGCCTTACGACGTCATCTTGGGCATGGATTGGTTATCTACGGTCCATGCTCCGATTGACTGCATTAGGCGCAAGGTGCGATGTGTGCGCACCCACGGGAGAAGGTTCACCTTCACCGGCGAGAAGGGATCCTTAGTAGCACAGGATGGACTCACGCAGAGGAGAGTTCAGCCCATCACTCATCAGTTGGCTAGCCTCATCCTGGGAGCAGTTGACGTGCGGAGTCCCAGTTTTCCTGCAGTGGTGGATCAGTACGCGGACGTCTTTCCCGATGACGTTCCAGGACTACCTCCTCGCAGAGAGGTAGACTTTTATATTGACCTGTACCCCGGGACAGCCCCGATATCCACTCCATCATATCAGATGGCCCCCACTGAGCTTCGAGAGCTGCGAGTACAGTTGGAGGACTTGCAGGGAAAGGGCTTCATCCGACCCAGTGTTTCGCCCTGGGCTTCCCCGATTTTGTTCGCCAAGAAGGCGGACGGGAGCTTGCGACTGTGTGTCGATTATCATCGCCTGAATCAGGTGACAGTGAGGAACATGTATCCGCTACCCAGGATTGATGATCTCTTCGACCAGCTCAAGGGAGCACGGTGGTTCTCGAAGATAGACCTCAGGTCAGGCTATCATCAGCTTAGAGTTCGAGACGAGGATGTGTAGAAGACGGCCTTCAGGTGTCGGTATGGCCACTTCGAGTTCTTGGTTATGCCTTTCGGCGTGACCAACGCTCCAAAAGTGTTCATGATCCTCATGAACAGGATCTTCCAGCCATACCTCGATCGATTTGTCGTGGTCTTCATCGACGACATTTTGGTGTACTCGACGATGGAGGAGGAGCACACCTACCACCTGCGTGTTGTACTAGACACACTCCGAGAGCACCAGCTTTATGGAAAGCTCTCGAAGTGTCAGTTCTGGTTGCGTGAGGTCCACTTCTTGGGGCACGTCATTTCTGAGGCGGGAGTTGCAGTGGATCCCGCGAAGATAGAGGCAGTGCTAGCTTGGGAGCCACCCAAGAGCGTGACAGAGGTGCGGAGTTTCTTGGGCCTAGCTGGATACTATCGAAGATTTGTGCCGGACTTCTCCAGAGTTGCGGCCCCACTCTCAGCCTGACGAAGAAGGGGAAACCCTTCGTGTGGTCAGACGGATGTCAGCAGAGCTTCCAGGAGCTGAGGCAGAGGTTGACCAGCGCACCTATCTTGAGGTTTCCTGAGGAGGGAGTTGGATACGTAGTCTACTGCGATGCATCAGGGACCGGACTCGGGTGTGTCCTGATGCAGGAGCGGGCCGTGATTGCCTACGGATCACATCAGTTGAGGCCTCATGAGCAGAACTACGCTACCCATGACTTGGAGTTGGCAGCAGTGGTCTTCGCCCTGAAGACATGGCGACACTATCTGATGGGTGAGCGCTTCACAGTCATTTCTGACCACCAGAGTCTCAGGTACATCTTCTCTCAGAAGGACCTGAACCTGAGACAGCGGCGATGGCTCGAGTTCCCCCATGACTATGACTTTGAGATAGTCTATACTCCTGGGAAGGGGAACGTGGTGGCTGATGCCCTCAGCAGGAGGACGGGCATCCAGCTACTTGAGGAGGCGACAGAGCAGCTAGCCGCTTTGCAGATATCCTTCGTGGATAGAGATGGATCAGCCTTCTTTCAGTCTCTCACAGTCTCTCCTCCACTTCTTCAGCGGGTCAGAGAGGCACAGCATGGGGATGTTGACTTTGAGACGCGACGTGCACAGATATCCTCGGGACAGGCACCTGATGGTTTCTCCCTTGGAGCAGAGCACGATGTCCTTTTCAGAGGACGTACCTTGGTACCAGTCGCCTTACGAGAGGAGGTGCTGAGAGAGTTTCACACTTCTCCCTTGGCGGTACATCCTGGAGGGGCGAAGATATACCAGGATCTCAGGCGACAGCACTGGTGGCCGGGCATGAAGAAGGCTGTGGCAGAGTTCGTTTCACGGTGCCTCACCTGCCAGCAGGTGAAGGCAGAGCATCTGGTACCAGCAGGCTTGTTACAGCCTTTGGAGGTCCCGGAGTGGAAGTGGGACGGGATATCTATGGACTTTGTGACTAGACTTCCACACACTTCCAGAGGTCACGATTCTATTTGGGTGATTGTTGACCGACTCACCAAGTCAGCACACTTCCTACCCATCCGAGAGCAGGGCACAGTGGAGAGCTTGGGGCGTCTCTACGTTCAGGAGATTGTATGACTTCACGGTGTGCCATCGACTATCGTCTCCGATCGGGATGCTCGTTTTACTTCCCGGCTTTGGAAGGGGTTGCAGGAGGCGTTCGGGACGCGATTACGTCTGAGCACCGCCTTTCACCCTCAGACGGATGGTCAGATGGAGAGGACCATTCAGACTCTCGAGGACATGCTCCGTGCATGTGTCCTCGACATTGGTCGCAGCTGGGAGTACCACCTACCCTTGGTAGAGTTCGCGTACAACAACAGCTACCACTCCACCATCGGGATGGCACCCTACGAGGCGTTGTACGGCAGGCCTTGCAGATCTCCTTTGTGCTGGACAGACCCTGGAGAGTCAGCACATGTGGGACCAGAGATGGTCCGGGCCACGACAGAGAAGGTCCAGGTCATCTAGGAGCGGATGAGGACAGCACAGAGCCGGCAGAAGTCATATGCTGACAGGAGGCGGAGACCACTAGAGTTCGAGGATGGCGACCACGTCTTCTTGCGGGTCTCACCTCGACGTGGTTTGAGGAGATTTGGCCGAGGCAGCAAGTTGTCTCCACGCTTTATCGGACCCTTCCAGGTCCTCAGCAGGGTTGGCGAGGTGGCTTATTGCCTGTCTTTGCCACCTCAGTTGCACCGGGTGCACGACATCTTCCACGTATCCCAGCTGAGGAGATACGTACACGACCCGACGCACATCATTGACTATGGGGAGCTAGACGTGGATGATGGGGCGACTTTTGCGGAGGTCCCAGTGGAGATAGAGGATCGACAGGAGCGGGTCCTACGTGGGCGATCGATTCCTCTTGTGCGCATCAAATGGAAGCACGGGAACCTCCAGGAGAGCACTTGGGAGCGGGAGGCTCAGATGCGTGCTCAGTACCCACATTTGTTTCCCTAGTTTTTGATGTATCTTTACGGGGACGTAAAGTCCTGAGGTGGGAGTAATGTAAAGACCCGTAAATTTCAAGGAAATTTTTTTCTTAATTTTCTTTGGAATTTTACAAGAACGCAGTTTCTGACGGCGCCTGATTCCGAGGCCCGGTGTGCCCAGAATCATTTTCTGAAGTTTGGCTCGGGTACGTTCAGTGAACGGACGAGCAGGTTTTTCTAACTTTTGAACCGGTGCCCGGAATCGAATTCTGAGGGCACCGATGAAATCGCAGCGCCGGTATTCGCTTAGAAACGCCTCTTCCGGAGTTGCGTTTGCTCGGGTGTGGTTTTTAATTTTCGGGCTTAAAGTTAAAAAATAAAATAATTTTGCGACAACTTTATTTTATTTCACTTAAGCCACTTGCAAGCCACTTGAAGCCACTTAAAGGAGGCTTGAACTGAGTTGAACTGGATAGGATGCTATCCAGAAATATCCTACCCCCTTGGTAGGATATTTGTGAGGTGGGGCCCGCACGAGCCCCGCCGTTTCTTTCCGCTAAGAAACGCACCCGTGAAAACCCGTCTTAATGAAAGTCAACCGACGCGTTTTCTAAATTCTTAACAGACCATTTAATTGGGATGTTTATTTCGTGAATTAAATGGGTCGTTTCTTTCGTTGAATTAATTCAACGAATTGATGGATCGTTTCTTAACCAGTTTTTCAAATTCGTTGGCGTAATAATAAAGTAAGACCAATGCTTAACCTCTGGTTATTTGCGCTTGAGAAGATTTGGGAGAACCCTCGCAACTTCTTCTCCCTCGCGAAGAACACGAAGAACGCGAACAACGCGAAGAACGCGAAGAACGCCGAACCCGGAAATCGACGACGCCTTCGCCCGAGAAGTTCTTCCGATCTCCGATCTCCGATCTCCGATCACCGACCATTCGAGGTGAGTGCTTTCGGATTTCCTCTCAAGTTCTTTTCTTTGGTTTTAAACGAAACACAGATTTAAATATTAATAATTTAAATCTGTTGTTCTTGATTCGTTGAGCTCGCCGACTCAACGCCGGAATCCGCGACGACGCGACGCCTCCCCGCGACGATGTGACGATCGATCTCTTCCGCGACGGTCTCTTCCGCGAAGAACGCCCGCGCACGACGATCATCAAGGTAGGAATTCATTTTGAAAAATTACCCCTTTTTAATTTTCTCGTGAACGTTCTTGAAAATTAAAAATCCGGTTTTCAATTAACAATTTTATTTTAATTAAAATTGTTGGATCATGTGTTGATCGTTTTTCTCCCGGTTGTTTATCTCTAACGCGGAGGGTGCGGGCCGAACGAACACGGCCCGACGACCCTCCGCCGTTCTTCATTTTTTTGTGCGGATTTGAAGGTTGACGAGGGAACGTGCCGCAGCGGACGTTTGACGATCCCGCAGTAAAGAACGGATCCCGGGAGGAGCAACGGCGCAGACGGGAAAGAAAACGGGCCACCGGAGCGACGCCGGCGGCCCGCGGAAGTTGCCGGGGGCGGCGCCCCGGTGCGCCCCCGGACGAAATCCGCCGCGGCTTCAGCCGCGGCGGCGGCGGCCAAACGGACCCGCGGCGCGCGGGTCCGGTTCATCTGGGCGGACGCGGCTCAGCGCGTCCGCAGCTCGCCAGCGCGGCCCGCACGCGGGCCGCGGTCCTTCCTCAAGCCGCGGGTCAGCGCCCGCGGCTTCCACCCGCGCGGCTCGGCCAAGCCGAGCCGGACCGACCTTGGCCGGGCCGGGCCGGGCCAGCCGGGTCGGACCCGAGTCGGGTCGACCCGGTTCGGACCGACCCAGGGGGGGAGGGGGTCGGGCCGGGTCGGGCCGGGCCCGTACCCCCCATCTTCGGACGTTTTCGTTCAAACGCCCGTATCTTGAGCTTCGTGCCTTCAAACGACTCGCCGTCAGCGGAAACGCGATCCTTGGATCGAGACGGTTGTTTCGGTATATCGCACTCAAGGTTTCGGAATACTTTGAGTTCGGCCGGGTTGGTTCGTACACGAGACCAACCGGGCCCTCGGAGCGGAAACACTCATATCTTGAGCTACGGACGTCCGATTGATGTGCCGTCAGCTTTGTTGAATTCCTCTAAGTGAGACGGATCTTTTGGCATACTCCGCCCGAGGTTTTGACGCAGGTGGAGTGCGTTCGGGTTGGTTTTTCCTTAAAAATCAACCGGGCCCCTCGGACGAAAATGTCAATATCTCTCAGACCGGGCGTCCGATTGACGCGCCGTCTGCGACGTTGAGTTCCTGTTGACGATACGGAACTTTTGGATACATCAACTTCGGACTTCGTGTCAGTTGATGTATCAGCCTCTCGGCTCGTGGAGCGGACCTTCCTGAACGAGCTTGCTGTGTGCGGGAACCCTAGTGCTGGCTGCGACTGCTACTTCGACAGCGACGACCGTGCAGAGATCCTCAGTGGACTGCGGCGACGACTGTGCCGAGATCCTCAGCGGACTGCGACGACTACTGCACTCAGAGATCCTACGTGGATCAGTGCTACCGGTCCTGTGTGGGCCCGATCCTGTGTGGGTCCGATCCTGCGTGGGTCAGCGCTCAGCGGTTCTGTGTGAGCCAGCGCCTACAGGTCCTGCGTGGGCCCGGTCCTGTGTGGGCCCAATCCTGTGTGGGTCATCTCTCAGCGGTTCTGTGTGAGCCAACTTCTACAGGTCCTGCGTGGGCCCAATCCTGTGTGGGTCACTGCAAGGTTTGTACATATCGATCCTTCGTGGGTCCGACGACTTAGATGGTTCAATGATCATCTTTATCATCATTCGAAGAAGTATACCTGTGTGAGCTGAATCTTGTGTTACTCTCCTTTATGGATTGTGTTGAGCTATCCCGTTTGGATTTACTGTTTACTCTCCTTTGTGGATTGTGTTGCTCTATCCTGTGTGGGTATACGTTTTGCTTTCCTGTGTGGACTGGGTTGTGCTTGGGCTCGAACGTTGGAGCCGAACGGGAATGGAAGACTTAGGTATATGTATGGGCATATACCTAAGCCATGTCAGATGTTACTTCGTGATTGTATCTTTCCATTGTGTATTATCCTTTGTGGATTTCGGGAGACCTTCGGGGGTCTCGGGGTCCCTACTGAGTAGCTTATACTCACCCCTGCACGGGATATGCCCGCACTTCGTGGTGTTGGTTGCAGACGACGGACATCGCTGATCGTGGAGGAGGCGTGCGGAGCAGGACAGTACCTGGAGGTGGACCACTGGGCGGGACGTACTCGGAGCGGTTAGGTGGACCCGAGGAGCATTGGAGGCTATCTGTACCCACCCTTCATGTGGGACTTCCGGAGGACGGCTCGTCGCTGCAGTTTTCCCTTTTCAGTTGCTATTTTTCCTTTCAGTTGTACTTTACAGTTGGGCTTGTATTTCCGGCCCCTTTTTACTTCCAGCACAGCTTGTACAGTTTTACTTAGTGTTTACTTTTCCTCTTGCTTGCTCTGTGGTGCTTGTTTACTTTTCAAAGGCAATGCCTTCCCTTTTTGTTGGGATTTGCGCCTTGGTGCTAGTCGCCAGCCACTGGCCTATGGAAGGCGGGCTTGGGGTAGTCACGGTACGGGCCCCGAGGACGGGTCGTGACAGATGTCACGATGGACATCATGAAAGGGTTACTGAGATTGCCTCGAGTGAATGATGCAGTTTGGGTTGTAGTGGACAGGCTCATGAAGGTTGCGCATTTCTTACCGATTAAGGAGACCATCGGTGTGGATGTGCTTGGGAGGTTGTACATCCGAGAGATTGTGTGATTTCAAGGGGTTCTGAGTTCTATGATTTCTGATAGGGACTCCCACTTTACATCACATTTTTTGTAGGGCCTACAGAGGGCTTTGGGTACACATGTACTTATGAGTACATCATACCATCCCCAGACAGATGGTCAGTCGGAGTCCACGATCCATGTGCTGGAGGACATGCTACGAGCATGCGTCCATGATTTTGGAGGTTCATGGTAGAAACATATAACTGTAGTGGAGTTTGCCTAAAATAATAGTTTTCAAGAAACTATTTATATGGAACTTTACGAGGATTCATAAGGTAGGTCGTGCCGATCAACCTTGTGTTGGCTAGAGGTGAGAAAGGTAGATGTGAAGGGGACCTCATCTTATTTAGGAGACCTCAAAGCAGGATGAGTTGATTTAGAAGAGGATGGATACTACATATTCTCAGCAAAAATCTTATGATGATTAGTGGAGATGACCTTTAGAGTTCATGGATGGAGATCAGGTTTTCTTGTGTGTTACCCCGAGGTTGGGACCTAAGAGGATTAGGAGACAGGGAAATCATTCATCGAGATATGTCAGATCATTTGAGGTTACGGAGAGAGTCTATTTGGTTGCTTACACGTTGCAGTTACCTCAGAGGTATCAAGATATGCATGACATCTTCCATGTTTCTCAACTTCAGCGGTATTTCTCAGACCCATATCATGTTTTTCAAACCATGGAGGTTGAGCTAGAGGTGGATGGATCGTTTGAGGAGCATCCAATCAGGATTGTTGATCATTGTGAAAAGGTACTATGTGGCTATTTGGTCCCTCTGGTAATGGTGCTAGGGCTGCACTGCCGTGTACATGATGATACATGGGAATGGGAAGCCCACATACGATCAAAGTTGCCGGAGTTGTTTTAGGTTTCTTCTTATACACATCGTTAGGAAATCTGGGGATAGATTTTTTATGGGGGGATGTTTGTAAGAACTCAGACTTTCTTTTCAGGTATATTTTCCTTTTCTAGTCATTTTTGAGAAAAAGGGGAAAACCTAGAATTTTCAGAGTACACACCATGTACTTTATAAGTACACACTATGTACTTCGACACTGTGCGATGTCGTGTGCTGGCCATGTCTGAGTCACAAACCCAGCCATGTGGGGTGACGTGGAGACCACTTAAATCGGAGAACGAAAAATCAAAGTACACATCTTTTACTCTAAAAATACACGCTGGGTACATTTCTTTTTATTTCATTAATCTGACCGGGGTCACGTCCTATCCTTGTTTTTGTCTTCCTCTCTACCTAATTCCATTTTGGGTGTCCAAGGAGGCTGAATCTTCTCTTCTCCACTGATCTGTCACTGATTCTCTGAATCGAACACCGTCAGTTGCAATAGAATCACATCGGTGAGTTCTTGGTTCTTCGTTCGCCTCGTTTACTATTTCTTCCTCTCATGTGAGTTATCTGAGGTTGAACATTTTAAATATTTTTGACGATCTACTCCTTTCTAGGCCAATTCACAGGCCAAGGTTCAATTATATCAATCTAATAGGATCGAGGTAGGTGGTTTGATGCCCTACATTGAATGTCCTGGAGTCTTTTGTGAAAAAGTGCCGGATATCCATGTATCGGGTATCTCTGGATAGGATTTTGAACCTGTTTTATTTATCTTCCTTAGATTTATTGTGTGATTGATTCAATTAGATGAATATTGTTAGCTTGTTAGCATGTTCAAGGATCTCCCCATGTGTGTTTTTCTTCGTTTTGGCTGTTTACCACCGTTTGGCTTAGGTTTCCTATGAGGCAAACCTTGTTGCATTTATTGCATTCCCTAGTTTGAATGATTTCATGTGTTTTCTACTTTTTAAATGATTTTGTTTCATTTTAGATTTTATCCAAGTAGTTGCTAAACATACATATGGATGCTAAGAATTGATTACGTATTATTGCTTTTACTTAGGGCTATGGGAACCTGGTATATTTAGACTATAGGGGGAATTGACATTGAGTGCTTCCTCAGAGGTCTTATTTAATTATTAGCATTACGAGGCCATAAGAGGGATTTACTTTGTTCTCTCATAGAGGGTCTGATAATTATCGAATCGAGAATAAAGGGAGAATTACACATAAGTGCTTCCTCATAGAGTCTGTAGTATCTCTACAAGACAATAGTGGGAATTGACGTTGATTGCTTCCTCAGAGTGTCATTACCTTTGTTTGAATTCATGACCAAAAGCACATTCCCACGGGAGCCACCTAGAGGGTTAGTGTAATAAATATTTTTGGTTGGTTGTGACAAGTCCACCAAGACAAAGAACAAGCTTCATTTTGTATTTCCTGTAGTTTAGGTAGTCGGTTGAGATACATTTTGTGTTACTTGCTATGCATTTGGACTATAGAGACTTTTTTTATATTCATTGGTTGATGATTAATTGATTGAATTAAATTCATAAATAAATGTGAATGGAGAATTGTTGGATTGTTTACTTTAGTGTTCCATGTATCTCTACTGCATTTAGTTCTATTAATTTTTCTATATTGCTCACTAACTATAGGGATCAGATCTTATGGTAGTTTCCCACTAGGATAAGTCTCACACCCTCTCTGGATCCTACTTTTCGTCCCATATTGGAAATATGGTTGTAGGTGTGGACATAGATTTTGGCCCTTCTATCTCAGGTGCTTGATTGCTGGTTAGAGCTGGAGATCATGGGACCGAGCATAGGCTTGCGATGCTGTTGGAGTTTACAGTTTACTTTTGCAACATTGTATTTAGTTTTGTTTCAGCATCTTGTTTTGTTTACTGCTTTCCATAGGAACATGTGTCATGCCGCATCAATATTATATTATAAATCGGTTCCGCTGTTTTGTTTAATTGTTGTGTGCTGTTTACTGCTTCTGCTATGGTTTATTATTTCCTTCCTATGCATAATTTACCAAATGAAGGAATAGCTTCCCCACTGGCTCATCAAGTCCCACGATGATAGTCGGCAGCCTCTAGTGTTAGGGGAATCATGCTTGAGGACATGTGGTGAACTGGGTACGGGGCGCCAAGTTGAGTGGCTCTGGATTCGGGTTGTTACACACCAATCCTGCATTCATAGTCTAATGGTGGAAAAAATAACAAAATGACATGACCTAAATTTCAAACCATTTTCTAATTCACCGTTATGAACAAACCTGCTCACCTCAATTAAAAAGTGAAGATGAATAATAATAAAAAGATTCAATATCCACAATATAACATTGCATATGAATACCTCAAGGTTTTTTAATGCCTTAGACCTAGTTAACTAGATTCGAGGCATTATTAAATTACATTATCATGATACAAGGAATAATATCTAAAAATAATGTTGAGATTTTGTAACCTCGGAAGTACTAGATACATACATAAGTTATACATTACATCATGGGGTAAAAAAACAAGAAAATTGTGTCCCCTTTGAAAACACTTATATCCTTTATCTTATACCTACCATTCAACCATCAAATACTTCTTCAAATCTTGGAGAAAATAAATCATAGAAAGGGGTGATATCATATGCTCAATAAGGATAAAAATATATCAGAAACTTCGTATGTAAGAATAATAATTTGAGGCTATGTATAAGACTAAAATATATTCCTTTTAAACATAAAAATCAGTATTTTATGGAAATTTTAAATCAAATAATTCCATTTACATATTCAGATGGATATTATTTTAGTTGAATAATCACACGACATATCAATAGAAAATTTGTTAAGGATGGAATGCATAATGTCAGACATCATAACCACATAGTCAAGGCCTCATGCCAAAACATCAAATAAGATTTTTTCATGGCCTTCTACCAAGACACTAGTTTGG
The DNA here is from genome assembly GCA_963277665.1 of Viscum album. Classification (NCBI taxonomy): domain Eukaryota; kingdom Viridiplantae; phylum Streptophyta; class Magnoliopsida; order Santalales; family Viscaceae; genus Viscum; species Viscum album. The sequence goes on from OY728161.1 coordinate 696,686,699, forward strand.
CTCATGAGACCTAATGATGCATTAGGGAGCTATAGTGGGCTACACCCATCAGTTACTAAGTCCAATTCATTCCCCATATGAAAAGGTTGATACATAACATAAACATTCGTATTATAACTAGCATACAAAATATTGATATGTTAATCATAATCCATGAATGGTATAAAAATAAAACATCCACAATCATACATATAAAAAATTCATCAGTACAATATGGAAGACTTGTATCCAAATAAATCAACCCCATATATGTATAAAATCAATTAAATGATTTTGACATAGATGAAATCTAAATTATTTGAGAGGAATATCTCTTTCTAGTTTGAAATCATTTAACAGTTATGTAATTATAAAAGAAAACATTTATTTTGAAAATAATCTTATAATCATGTGAGGGAAGCTTAAAAGGTTTAATAAAGGCCTACAATAACCTCACCCACTATATATGTTAAAAAAAATTTATACCTAAATTTGTCAAAAAGTTCATAAAGTACTTTGTTTTGAAAATGATAAAAAGATTCATTTAAAAACATTTTATAAAAAGTAAAACAATGGTTTAAATGACTATAACCCATAGTCTACTAAATAGTAAAAATAATTTGAAATAAATTTTTAAGAAACAATGATGTTGATGATAAAAAGGTCCCAATAGATAATTATGTAAAAACAAACTCTGATTATAAAGATACTGTGAAATTAACAATTACATTGTACTTTTATTTGGTATAGGGTACATTAACATCATGTATAATAGTTATATCATTGTTATTAAATTATAAAATTACTAAATACATAAATATGATATCACATATTATTTTCTAATATTGATTTGTTAATAATATTTTAGTAGTATCATTGTTTTGGGTATTAACTGATTCATTTTCCACTATATGTTCTGTTACGTAAGTCAAGTTTATTAAGGATAACATGTATTTGATTCATATCCAGAATGAAATTATCTTAATAAATATTATTTTTAATAATTAAATTATAATTATTCTTGAATGGTTACGATGGGTAATTAATCTCATCGAGTTCATGGAAACGGTAATCAGTACATACGCATGAACGCTACATCCATTTAATTTTTTTATTTTAAACAGAATGAAAACCAATTGATACATAGGTATATTATTCTTATAGTATAATATAATTTTTTATATATTTTATTTTTGTTCAGTAACACCATCCTTTATGAGATCCTTGTATGTTATGAACGAGAAATATCACATTGAAGGGGGCGGTAGTCCGCATTTCCTCAAATAAAATTATAATATATATATATATATAACAGGAAAATAATAAATGTATAAAATAAAATATAATTACAGAAATTTATAGGAAAAATAAGTATCATATATATCATATATAATTATAGTGACATCAAGATGTCCACCATAAGAGGTGGTAGCATACAATTGAACAATCATCATTTTGTGAGGCAGTAGTTTGCTATCCACAGAAACATTATATTCTATACCCATTAGATGGAGGTGTGTGTTAGTGAAGTTCAAATCCATATCATAAAAACAACCTAGTATATTGATTATACTGGTGATGTTATAAAATAATGTAATAATAAGTGATTATGTGCTTGGAGAAGTAAAATAATAGAAAAGATCGTTAGAGGATATGTTACTTTTATATAGGGTAAATCCCTTTGGGTTGAACCAAAAGGCTTATTTGATGTGCCTTATGATTATTATAAAAATTATAGGAGGAAGATATTGATTTTGGGAGCTTAATTGGGTAGAGTTTGGACAATCCAAGGGGCCTGAGAGGTGTGAGAAATGGGTTAGAGGTCAGAGAATTTTATAAGGGGGAGGTGGGGCTATTTAGGAATGTTTGAAAATATTATTTTATATTATAATGATATTCATTTTCTAAAGGCCCAAACCTAACTAAATTCTTTGAAAAAATGAATAATTTTCTATCTAAAATCATCCAATAATAATTGGAATGGTTTTGGATTTTTTTAAAATTTTAAAGTCACATTTAATTAAATCATTCATTAATTAGGAAAACACTACATCATTATTGTGTCATTTATTATATTACTTATATGATGAATAAAAATTATAAAAAATTTACCATGATGTATGTAATATTTTCAAATGTCATATTATTATTTATAGTGGAATATTTAAATTACATAAATTCATATAAAAATTTATTTACAAAAAGATATATGATTATGTTATTTTTGTATAAACATGAAGTCAATTAATATAAAGTGTAATTATCACTCTAATGAGGCTCCATGTGCTCCCAAAATCAACCCAAGGATTCACATGGTCGGACACGAATTATTAAATAGGTTTATAAAATTTGTTAGAGTAATATAATATTATTAAAATATATTTTTTTCCATTATTTACCAGATTTACCCCTTTAACCATGGTAAATAAAATATTTACTGAGGTTATTTTTCATAATTTCTATAAATAAAAGTTACATATTTACACAATTTTGACCTCCTAAATTCAAATATGGAATCTATTTTTCCAAATTCAAAACAGAGAAGTTCTGTAAATTAATTTATAATTAACTATCGTGGATTAAACAAAAAAATTGTTTTGAAGAAATAATAAATATAAAATGATTAACACTTGTTTATGTCCAGTATAAATGTGAAATTACATCCAATGTCATAAATTATATTGAATGAAAAAAATATATTCTAATGATACTTTAAATCCATTGAAATTTATAAATTAACACTGTAATTTATTTCAATAAAAAAATTTGTTTTAATTAAAATTTTGTATTTCACTGTTCATCATAAAATGAATGTTTTCATAAGAGAAAAAATAATTCACCCTATGATAATTGTGATATTAAAAATCCAAAAAAGAATTCAATTTTGAAATAAAGTAATAAAATATCAAAAAGTGGGTATTATTATTCATAATGGCTACTTTGATTGGTTGTGGGTTTTAGAATCTCGAAGTGGAAAACAATGCACGCTACTGTGTATTTCAAAGGGAAATGTACCATGGATGGTTGTGGTGTTACTTTCTTCAATAATTCAAATAATTTCATTCTGGAAATATCATAAATACTAATAGATAAAATGTATTGGGTGGTTTTTCATCCTAAGATCCTCAAGTTCCCACTTTGCCTCTTCCATATTATTATTTCTCCAAAGAACATTAACCGGACGAGTTGTCCAGTTTATCAACAATGGTTCTCCAGTATCAAAAAATCCAATATGATCTTCAAAATATAGAATATCGAGTTCGAGTACTATTTCTTCTTAGGTGAGAACATGTGTTCGGTCAAGCATGCATTTTCATAACAGTGATACGTGGAACCCTTCATGAACATTGAAGACACTTGTCAACATTGCGAAACGATAAGCTACAACTTCAATTAATTCTAGTATTTTGAAATTTCTGATATACCTGGGACATAATTTTCATTTAATACTGAATTTTATAACACCCTTCCAGAGAGATACCATCATAAAAAGATGATCTCTTACTTGAAATTATAAATCTTTATTTAGGTTATCGGTATAGCTCTTTTGCCTACATTGATCTGCTTGGATGTGGGTTTTGATAACCTTTACCTTTTATATTGTCTCCTCAACATGTTCTAGGCCCACAAGTTTTCTTTCACATACAACATCCCAACATGTTGATGTTTGACATCTCATTCCATATAATAATTCATATGGTGTCATCTGAATAATTGAAGGGAATCTATTGTTATAGAGAAATTCTACCAGAGGTAAATGTTGACCACGGATACCTATAATGTCATGTGAGTAAGGTCTTAAATTGTAAGCTATTGTTTGAATAGTCTATTTTGATTGTCCATCGGTTTAAGGGTGGTAGGCAGTGCCCAAATGATGTTCAGTATCCATTGTTATCGGAATAATTTTCTAGAATCTCGATGTAAAACACGGATCATGATCAGAAACAATTGATATGGGTACTCCATGATGTCTTTCAAATCATTAATATATAGTCTTGCCAGACGTTCATGTTTTGAATCTTCTCTTGTAGATATAATATGATTTGACTTGGTAAGAAGATAAAAAATGATGGATATTCCAACATTCGTCTAAGATCCTTTGGTAGCCTCAAGAAAAATTCCATTGTAATATCATCCCATTTCCACTTTGGAATAGGAAGAGGATTCATTACTCCTCTAGGTTGTTGTCTTCCACCATTCACTTGTTGAAAAAAACATACATCATGACACATAATCTTCAATCTCTTTCTTCAAGTTTTCCCACTGAAAATGTATCTTCAAAGCTCTACACATCCTAGGGCTACTAGGGTGTACAAAGAAATTGGAGCTATGAGCATCATCCAACTCTTCCCTTTTTAGATCTTGTTTGTTAGGAAAACAATGTCACTTCGCAAATTTCAAATTCCCATCATCATATACGATGTTGATTAATATACCACACATCACAATAATAATTATCTTTTGAAACTCCTCCTCATCAGTCTGAGAACGTTCTATCCTTTCTAAGATAGTTTAGCAAAAATATGAAAAGTTATTGATGTTTCACCTTCTATGATTATTCCAATATTCATCTTTACTAGATCCATAATCATATGATCTCTTTCAACTCTAATATAATTAAGAACATCATTATCTTTCCTACTCATAAAATCTACCACATTATTTGGCTTCCCTAAGAGGTAGGGTATGGTGCATTCATAATCCTTGAGTAGTTCGAGCCATCTCATTTTCCTAATTTTGATTTCATTTTTTAGAAAATATTATTCAAACTCTTGTGATCAGTATAAATCTCACAATTTTCACCATATAGATAGTGTCTCCATATCTATAGATCAAAAATTATAGTTGCTAACTCAAGATCATGAGTGGGGTAGTTTTTAATGTTTTTTTATCTCTCGTGATGCATAGAGAATAACCTTATAATTATTCATTTGGAAAATACCATGTCCTTTATTTTAAGCATCACAGTAGATACAAAAAATAATTCCCCAATAGTAGAGTCAATATAGTATCATTGACTAATCATATCTTCAGTTTTTCAAAACATTTCTTCACACTCCTTTGTCCAGACAAATTTATCCCCTTTATGGGTGATCTTGCTTAATGGGTTAGCCAATTGGGAATTTTTTTGGACAAAGTGCCAATAATAACCTATTAATCCAATAAAATTGTGTACCTATATTATACTTGTTGGTGCTGGTTATTCTTTTATTACCTTTCTAATTGACGGATCAACCGAGATTCCATCCTTAGAGACAATATGTCCATGAAATGAAATATCCTAAAGCAAAAATTCACACATGCTGAACATCCCATTTCATTCATTTCTTCTAAGAGTTTTATGTATATTGCGCATGAAATTTTCATGATCATTTTATAATTTGGAGTATACCAAGATATCATCAATAAATACCACTACAAAATTTTCATGATATTCCATGAAAACCTAGTTCATTAGATCAATGTTGACATTTGGTGCATTAGTTAGTCCAAAAGGAATTATTGAAAACTCGTAATGCCAGTGTGTGGTTCAAAATTCTGTCTTTGGAATGTATTCAATCTTCACACAGAACCGATGATATCTAGATTGAAGGTCAATAATTGAAAAATATTGAGCTCCATGAAGTTGCACAAATTAATCATCAATATGATATAGGGGATACTATTTATTTATTTTTATAGTGTTGATCAACCTGTAGTCAATGCACATCCTCATAAATCAATCATTCTTCTTAACAAAAAGAACAGGGGCTCCCCACGGAGAAACCCAAGGGTGAATAAATCCTTTATTACTCAAATCCTCTTGTTGTATCATTAGCTCCACTAATTACATATGGGCCATTCATTAAGGGGTGTTTTCTATCATCCTTGAACAATGAATTAAATCAAGGGAAAACACAATTTCTCATTTTTGGGATGTCCTGGAAAATGATCTTGAAATACATCAACATGTTCTTGTACAATATATACAACCTGTATTTGAACATTCAAGTCCTCAAATATAGTCATTTCACTCACTTCCTCCCCAAGAATTAAATTTACTAGATCTAAAAGGTGTGGATCTAGATAAGAATCAGTTGGTCGCGTTTTCCCTCTAAAGATAAGGTATTCCATATCATCATAAACAATTGTAACCTCTTTCTTCTTAAAATAAATTTTCTAATCATGGTCCAAAAGAAAATCCATACTGAGGAATATATCAAATTAAATCATGGTTATGATGATGAGATCAATAGATAAAGAACATTTATATTATCTAATGGGGAATGAGTCACAAAACATTGTTGCAATGATACTTCCCTTAAGAGTTTCGACTGATAACTCCCTTATTAAATAAAATTGAAATTAAAAAATTTTCATAGTAAACTGGGATGATATGAAACAATGGGATGATCCGGAATCAAATAATGCATTGGATATACTTGAGGAAAACATTAAATTACCTTCCACCACATCTTTCAAAGCTTCATCCTCAGCAGTAGTGATCATATAAGCTTGGAATTTCTCCCTTTTCCTATTTTATAGTAATATTCCATGTCGATAATGACATTCATTTTCATAATTCCCCATTTCTATATAATTGTAGCATTTAACATTGACCACCTCTTTCTTTACATTATAATCACGAGCTTGGTGGATTTTTTCAGAACACTTGTAACATAATTTCTTTCCCTTCATGAAAGTACCAGGTTGTTTATTCCCACATTTACTGCAGGATGGATATTCAACAATTACCGTCACCCACTTATTTCCATTTATAGAGTGTTCAACATATATCTTATTCCATTTCATTGATTTAAAGTCGTAAGACTTTTAAAATTCATTATCTTTCTTGGTATCACATTAGAAAATATCTTTTGTTATCCTTATAATGTTAGCCTCACACTATGCAGCATTATCATCCTCTTATTGCCTCAGACTCTAAAATTGTCTTTCCATATCAACATGATCTTCATGAGGAAAGTATTTTTCGATGAAAATATTTCTGAACTCCCTCCATTCCATATTTGATACTTCTTCAACCACTTTTGTGTTTTTAATTAATGACCACCACTGATCTGCATCTCCCTTGAGGTGATAAACTAATATGAAATTTTTTCCCTTCTTCTAATCCCCAAATCGTGAAATATTTCCACTAATGAACTTATCCATTTCTCATTTACAAATGGATTTGTAGTCCCATTGAATGTTGGCGGTTTTTGCCTCATGAATTTGTCCAACATTTATCCTTCGTGTTGTGGATCAGGGTGCTCTATACGGGTACAATTATTATTCATAACCTGACTAAGTTGTCTCTATTTAGTGATCAGGTGATCATCACTAGTTGCATCACCAGCTCCACAATAATAACCTTTAGTAAGCGGGAAATCCCTACATGGATTATGTGTGTTGATACTGCTATCATTCTTTCCACTTGGTTCCATTTCTAAACAATTGCTTACACTACATTAGTTTATGAATTTTAATACATAATTCCAAACTTGTAAAACACATAATATAAATTTAATAGTTTATCAATATAATTCATTATCATAAAAATATTTTCTTTGAGGATATATATACTAATATATACTTTATAATGGTTTGTAATGAAAATGTGAATTATCCTATGCATATCCCCCATAAGTTTCATAACCAAGAGTGCAGCAAGGCCCATTGTTGTGTACCAGGATTCCTCAGGTCAAAACTGCAACTCTTTTGGGAGTTTTTGCTCCTCGGTACACATGTTCTAGATCCACCTCTACCTACTCATAACCATACATGGATGATTTTTTTTGAAAATACCCAAAATATCTTCATTACCAAAATTCTAGGATGTTCTTCTATAAAAATCCTCAAAGTCTATCGTAGGGTCATGTGCTCTAATTAGAGTTTATCTAAATCTGGTTTCCATGATTTGTAATAAACATCCTCTAATAACAACTATAACACAACAACCCTAGTTACCTAGAGTCGGTGCATTAATACATAGTATTGGCAAGATACAATAAATCATTTCCCTAATAGACCGATTAGTTTAGTTACCTTTGATGTACTAGATACATATATATGTTTTAAATTACATCTTGAGAAAAAAACAACAAATTTTTTTCCCCTTTGAACACACTTATATCTCTTATCCTATAACTAGAGGTCAACCATTAAATAGTTTCTCACATCCTTGGAAATATAAAACCTAGAAAGGGGTAATCTCAATAGTCAGTATGGATAAAAAGATAGTAGAAACATCATAAATAAGAATAAACAAGTAAGGAAATGTATAAGACTAAAAAATAAAACATTTAAGCATTAAAATCAGTATAATATGAAAAATATAAATCAAATAATTCCATTTTATTATTCACATGGATATTCTACTAGTCAAATAATAACAAAAAATATCAATATAGAATTTCATAATGATGTAATGTGTAATGTCTGACATCATAACCACACTATCAAGTCCTCATGCTAAGACTACTGTGTCAGACGCTTTCACCTGGGCACGCGCATCCGTCTGTGGGGGACGCACAACTGTTGCCCCGCATTCCCGCTTTCCAAAGGCAGGCGACATTCGTTCCTTGTTCAGGTACGTCTGCTCCTAGATCAAAACGAGATGATGGGATGTCGGGTCTTCCTTCCGTGGATTCCTCCTCAGAATTCGTCACCTAGTCTGGGTCTCCCTCATAGATTTAATACGTTGTTCGTGAATCTCATTCTCGGTGCCATATATTCATGGATGCTGGTTAATTACACTACTTCTGTCAAGACATTCCATGAGGTCTTGACATGGTAGCAACCTTTGGTCGGAGTAGACGGCAACATCAGTCATGTCGAGGCATCTCTCAGTGCATGGACATTGGGGGGACCTGTATTATTCCTCATAAGAGGGCATCTGAAGGGTGCAGAACTCGAGGCATCCCACATTATATGCGGGGAATAATATTCCATATGAGGTTTTCCTCAGCATCCCATGTTTATCACGGGGAATGCCGCAAGTTTAACGTCTTGAGGAGACGGTTACGCCAAAGGCGTGTCATCCGAGGTTTTCCTCAGGCATCTCATGTTTATCACGAGGTAGGCCACGGGTTTAACGTCTTGCGGAGACGGAATGAGGGTGATCAGGGGATGTGCGCCCCATGATGGGGGACACCTTGGATTACCATTGGATGGGATTGAACCTCTTGGAGGTTTCCTATGTACCCTGTGTAGAGGACAGGGATCAAAATCCACGTAGATCAAAGGGGTGATGAATTGGGGTGTACACAGAGGACAACGACCGGGAGACATGTTGGGGCTTATGCGTGGATAGCGGCCCAGGTATTGCTAGGATCAATGAGGAGGGTGGATGGCATGATCCCACCAGGATGTGGCGGCCCGGGTAAGAATCAGAGCAGATAATGGAAGCATGAATGAAGTCGAGGGGGGATGAAATGGGACCATCACATGGGCGACGGTGAAGTTGGGATTGAGCCTCGAAGAGACCTCCTACGTATCCCCATGGCAGGGAATCCATGTCCGCTTAGTTCGGGATGGTGTGCTGGAGGACTGACGTGAATGTGGACCTTGGTCTGATGGGTGTCATCAGCGAACTAACGTGAAGGTGGACCTTGCTCCGATGGGCATCATCAGCAAACCGACGTGAATGGTGTCAGGACGACTGGGTGATGGGATTGAACCTTTTGTAGGATTCCTACGTACCATGCCTTGACATGGATCAAAGACCACGTAGTTCATAATAGTGTGCCGACGAACCCACACGAATGAGGATCTTGGTCCGGATGGTGTGGGGCTTACACACTAGGCTACCCAGGTGCTGGTGAACCGACATGAAGATGGTCGGAGTGACCAACGGGTGGTGGGATTGAACCTCTTGGAGGCTTCCTACGTACCATGCCTAGAAATGGGTCAAATTCCTCGTAGTTCAAAGGGTTTCATCGGTGAACTGACGTTAAAGTAGACCCGGGGGTCCACTAGTGGTGGGCTTGAGCCTCATGAAGGCTTCCTTCGTACCATGCCATTACATGGATTAAATACCTCACAGTTCGGGTTGGTCACAACGTCTTTCCCTTGGGCTGGAATAAAGTTTAACATCATGCTCGACGAGAGTGATCCCTGATGTGAATAAAAGATGGTCGGTGGGCTTGAACCTCGTAGAGGCTTCCAACGTACAATGCCCTGACATGGATCAAATTCCCTGTAGTTTGGAGGGGCTTCGTTGGCGAACCGACATGAAGGTGGACCTTGGTCCGATGGGTGGTGGGCTTGAACCTCTAGAAGGCTTCATACGAACCATGCCATAACATGGATCAAAGACCTCGTAGTTCAAATGATGTAATTCGTTAGCGAACCGACGTGAAGGTGGACCTTGGTCCAATGAGAGATGGGCTTGAACCTTAGGGAGGCTTTCTACGTACCATGCCTTGACATGGATCAAAGACCTCGTAGTTCAAAGGGTTTCATCGGTGAACCGACGTGAAAGTAGACCCTAGGGCCCACTAGTGGTGGGCTTGAGCCTCGTAAAGGCTTCCTACGTACCATGCCATGACATGGATCAATGACCTCGTAGTTCAGGTTGGTCACAGCGGCTTGCCGTCAGACTGGAATACAGTTTAACGTCATGCTAGATGAGAGTTAACCCTGGCGTGAATAAACGACGAGTGGTGGGCTTGAACCTCGTGGACGCTTCCTACGTACCATGCCTTGACATGGATCAATGCCCCCGTAGTTCGGAGGGGCTTCGTTGGTGAACCGACGTGAAGGTGGACCTTGGTCCGATGGGTGGTGGGCTTGAACATATGGAAGGATTCCTACATACCATGCCTTAACATGGATCAAATTCCTCGTAGTTCAAATGATGGAATTCGTCATCATACCGACGTGAAGGTGGAACTTGGTCCAATGAGAGATGGGCTTGAATCTCGGGGAGGCTTCCTACGTACCATGCCTTGACATGGATAAAATATCTCATAGTTAAAAGGGTTTCATCAGTGAACCGACATGAAAGTAGACCCAGGGGCCCACTAGTGGTGGGCTTGAACCTCGTGAATGCTTCCTACGTACCATGCCATGACATGGATCAATGTCCTCGTAGTTCGGATGGTGGGTGTCGGGGAACCTACGTGAAGAAGGAGGGACCATGGTCCAAAGGGGGATAGGCTTGAACCGCTGGGAGGTATCCTACGTACCATGCCTTGACATGGATCAAAGTCCTCGTAGTTCAGGTTTGTCACAACGGCTTGCCGTCAGACTGGAATTATAGTTTAATGTCATGCTAGATGAAGGTATAACTCAACATGAATTGGATGACAGGTGGGCTTGAACCTCATGGAGTCTTCCTACATACCATGCCTTGACATAGATCAAAGACCTCATAGTTCAAATGGGTGTGAACTTTAATGTCATGCGGGGCAAGGGCATACAGTTTAACATCTTGCTAGACGGGGGCACATAGTTTAACGTCATGTTGGACAAGGTCATGCAGTTTAACGTCATGCTGGACGAGGGAATACAGTTTAACGTCATGCTGGACGAGGTATTGTCATGTCCAATGCCAACTCTAAGCCCACGTGAGTCATGCTCGGTGTGAGAAATAAGAGACATGAAGGACATGACGATCACGTCACGAAGGGTGCGTCCGTGAGAAGTGAAGAGGGGATTACGCGTTAAGTGTCCAATTAGTGTTGGGACTTACTCCAGGATGGAGGCCCGAAGAAAAGGATGATGATGGTTTCAGGCTTGGGGCATGAAGAGGCTACCTACATATCCCTGTGGCAGGGAATCAAAGTCTACGTAGTTCTTCTGATGATAGCTTACCGCCTATTGGGGGTTTCAATGGCTTACCGCTGGATTGGGTCACAACGGCTTACCGCTGAATGGGGTGTCAATGGCTTACCGCTGGATGAGATCAAAACGGCTTACAGCTGGATAAGGATCACAACGGCTTACCACTGTATGGGGTCACAACGGCTTACCGCTGGATTGGGTCACAACAGCTTACCGCTAGATAAGGATGTGAACGACATACCGCTAAATGGGGTCGCAACGGCTTACCACTGGATTGGGTCACAATGGCTTACCGCTGGAAAAGGATGTGAACGGCTTACAGTTGAATGGGGTCACAATGGAATACCACTAGAAAAGGATTTCAACGGCTTACCACTGTATAGGATCAAAATGGCTTACCACTGATTGGGATCACAACAGTGGATGGGGCTTACGCGAGGAAGCTGCCCGGGTGCCGCAAATGAGCTGCAACGGTGAATGAGGCGTATGCTAGGAAGTTGCCCGAGTGCCGCTAAGGAGCGACAATGGTGAATGGGGCTTACGCTTGGAAGCTGCCTGGGCGCCGCTATAGAGCGACAATGATGAATGGGGCTTACACAAGGAAGCTGCCCGGGTGCCGCTATAGAGCGGTAATGGTGAATGGGGCTTACGCAAAGAAGCTTCCCAGGTGCCGCTATGGAGTGGCAATGGTGAATGGGTCTTACGCAAGGAAGCTTCCCGAGTGTCGCTATGGAGCGGCACTCGTGAATGGGGCTTACGCTAGGAAGCTGCCCTGGTGCTGCTATGGAGCAGCAATGGTGAATGGGGCTTACGCAAGGAAGCTGCATGGGTGTCGCTATGGAGTGGTACTGGTGAATGGGGATTACGCTAGGAAGGTTCTCGGGTGCCGCTATGGAGCGGCAACGGTGAATGGGGCTTACGCAAGGAAGCTGCACGGGTGCCGCTATGGAGCGGCACTGGTGAATGGGGATTATGCTAGGAAGCTGCCCGGGTGCTGCTATAGAGCGGTAATGGTGAATGGGGCTTATGCAAGGAAGCTGCCCGAGTGCTGCTATGGAGCGACACTGGTGAATTGGGCTTACGCTAGGAAGCTGCCCGGGTGCCGCTATAGAGCAGTAATGGTGAATGGGGCTTACGCTAGGATGCTGTCCGGGTGCCGCTATGGAGCGGCAATGGTGAATGGGACTTATTCAAGGAAGCTGCCCGGGAGCCACTATGGAGTGGCACTGGTGAATGGGGCTTACGCTAGGAACCTGCCCGGGTGCCGCTATGGAGCGACAATTGTGAATGGGGCTTACGCAAGGAAGCTGCCCGAGTGCCGCTATGGAGCGGCACTGGTGAATGGGGCTTACGCTAGAAGCTTCCCGGGTGCCACTATGGAGCGGCAACGGTGAATGGGGCATACGCAAGGAAGCTGCTCGGGTGCCGCTATGGAGGGGCACTGGTGAATGGGGCTTATGCTAGGAAGTTGTCCGGGTGCCGCTATGGAGCGACAATGGTGAATGGCGCTTAGGCTAGGAAGCTGCCCAGGTGCCGCTGTCGAGCGACAATGGTGAATGGGGCTTACGCTAGGAAGTTTCCCGGGTGCCGCTATGGAGCGGTAATAGTGAATGGGGCTTACACAAGGATGCTGCCCGGATGCCGCTAAGGAGCGGCAATGGTGAATGAGGCTTACGCTAGGAAGCTGCCCGGGTGCCGCTATGGAGCGGCAATGGTGAATGGGGCTTACGCTAGGAAGCTGCCCGGGTGCCGCTAAGGAGCGGCAATGGTGAATGGGGCTTACGCGAGGAAGCTGCCCGGGTGCCTCTATGGAGCGACAATGGTGAATGGGGCTTAAGCTAGGAAGCTACCCAGGTGCCGCTATAGAGCAACACTGGAGAACGGGGCTTATGCTAGGAAGCTGCCCGGTGTGCCGCTATGGAGCGACACTGGTGAATGGGGCTTACGCTAGGAAGCTTCCCGGTGTGCACTATGGAGCGACAATGGTGGTTGGGGATTACACTAGGAAGCTTCCCGGATGCCTCTAAGGATCAGCAATCGTGGAGGGGGGCTTATGCTATGAAGCTGCCCAGGTTCTGCTATGGAGCGACAATAGTGAATGGGTCTTATTCTAGGAAGCTGCCCTGGTGCCGCTATGGAGCGACAATAGTGAATGGGGATTACGCTAGGAAGCTGCCTGGGTGCCTCTAAGGAGCGGCACTGGTGAATGGGGATTACGCTTGGAAGCTGCCCGGGTGCCGCTATGGAGTGGCACTGGTGAATGGGTCTTACGCTTGGAAGCTGCCTGGGTGCCGCTAAGGAGCGGCAATGGTGAATGGGGCTTATGCTAGGAAGCTGCCCGGGTGCCTCTATGGAGAGGCATTAGTGAATGGGGCTTACGCTAGGAGGCTGCCTGGGTGCCGCTATGGAGCAGCAATGGTGAATGGGGCTTACGTTAGGACGTTGCCCGGGTGCCGCTAAGGAGCGGCAATGGTGAATGGGGCTTACACTAGGAAGCTGCCCGAGTGCCGCTATGGAGCGACAATGGTGAATGGGGTTTACGCTAGGAAGCTGAACGGGTGCCGCTAATGAGCGGCAATGGTGAATGGGGCTTATGCTAGGAAGCTGCCTGGGTTCTTCTATGGAGCGGCACTGGTGAATGGGGCTTACGCTAGGATGCTGCCCGTAATGTCTTCCTCATGTCTTGCCAAGAGGGCATCCCGACTCACTGGTGGGTTGAGGTTTAGGATTCTACACCTATGCGCTAGTGCACAAGTGGGATAACACTGAGGGGTGTTGGAATTTTGCCACTGTAATCATGGAATTAGGCGTCTTATGCTTATAGCATAAGGCATCTCTTGTTCAGAGAAAGAGGCATCATATTTTTCGAACATAGGGTGCACTACAGTTTATAGTCATGTAGATAGGACTGTTAGCATCTCATGCTTGGAGCATAAGGCATCTCTTGTTTGGAGCATGAGGCATCTCTCAAATAGGGTGAGAGGCATCCTATCATTGGTTAGATAGGGAGTTCTATAGTTTATAGTCATGTAGATAGGACTATTGGCATCTCGCGCTTGGAGCATGATGCATCTCTTGTATAGGGCAAGAGACATTCTATCATTTGTTAGATAGGGAGTACTACAGTTTATAGTCATGTAGATAGGACTGTTGGAATCTCATGCCTGGAGCATAAGGCATCTCTTGTATAGGGCAAGAGTCATTCTATGTGTGGAACATAGGGAGAATACTACAGTTTAGAGTCATGTAGGTAGGACTATTGGCATCTAATGCTA
This sequence comes from Viscum album, assembly GCA_963277665.1. NCBI lineage: Eukaryota > Viridiplantae > Streptophyta > Magnoliopsida > Santalales > Viscaceae > Viscum > Viscum album. Next base: position 696,701,719 of record OY728161.1, read on the forward strand.
GGAGCATAAGGCATCTCTCGTATAGGGCAAGAGGCATCCTATCATTTGTTAGATAGGGTGTACTACAGTTTATAGTCATGTAGATAGGACTATTGGCATCTCATTCTTGGAGAATAAGTCATCTCTCATATAGGGAAAGAGGCACCCTATCATTTGTTAGATAGGGTGTACTACAGTTTATAGTCTTGTAGATAGGACTGTTGGCATCTCACGCTTGGAGCAAGAGGCATCTCTCGTATATGGTGAGAGGCATCCTATCATTTTTTAGATAGGGAGTACATAAGTATATAGTCATGTAGGTACGACTGTTAGGTAGAAGGTGCCTAGAAATGGTTTTTGTTGGGACTTATGCAAGGGCGGCCCTTTCTGGTTCAACCTGGCATAGGAGCCAAGTGATAGGGTTTGGAGGAGTTTCCTGAGGAATGGTTCGACTCAAGGTACTCGGGGAATTGATGATGAGAATCTCAACTCATGACATGGAATGAAACCCAGAGGAATATGAAAACTCAAGGTGTTTCATGGTGTGTGGAGGTGTGTGTCTAATCATGCTATTCCATAGGTGGAAGGTGGGAGCACATCAGTGCGCAATGGAAAATCCCGACGTCCCGGACCGAAAAAGGTCGTGGTGCGACTCTCCATTTTTCATGGGGGTCTGTGATGGTTGCAAAGGGTCCGACCTGGAGGGCTGGGACCATAGCCCGACACTGAGGCCGAGCGCAGGTGCAGGGCCGCAGCCCCCCGCGGTATGGACCAGTGGGCGCGATGGTAGGATCCTCGCAAAGGATAGGTCTTCGCAAAGTAGCTTCGCGGAGCATGGCCTCGCGGAGAAAAGGGGTCTCGCGGAGCAAAGGGGTCTCGCGGAGCAAAGGGGTATCACAGAGCAAAGGGGTCTCACGGAGCTTGGTCTTGCGTAGCTTGGTCTCATGGAGCAGCATCACAGATCATGGGCTCGCAGAGCATGGACTCACGGAGCCTCGGCTTGCGGAGTAGCAACGCGAAGGAAGCTGCTCGTAGAGCATGGCTTCGCAGAGCCGCATTGCGAAGCTCCGCTCGGCCACCCAAGGGGCGAAGTGGCCTTGGCCATCCGTTCGGAGAAGGGGGTGAGCTGGGTATTTATATGCATGTGGCGCCACGAAGAATAAATCTCGCGCCGCCTCTAGTGCATCGTGGCGCGCTCACGAACGTCAAATTCGTTCGCGGAGAGGTACCGCCTCCGGAGCTTCGCGACGGGCACGCGAACGTCAAATTCATTCGCGAAGAGGTACCGCCTCCTCTGCTTCGCGGTGGGTCTTCACATCGCCTCGTGAATGTTATATGGGTTTGTGGATCCTCTCGCCTCATTACTTCGCGGCGGCGCTCCGCAATCGCGGAGGCAACTTTACGAATGGGCTTTGCGAACCGGTTTTCCAGCCAAACTTCAAATGTCCATAACTCATAATCCGTAACTCTGTTCAGGCCCTACGACCTACCAAATCGAAGCATGCAAAATGGATTACGATCTTGGATCATGTATGGATGCATTTGGAAAATTTTTGGGGACGCGTGTTCCGGTGCCAACAACTAAAAATATGATTTTGTCCAGGCCTTGAGCCAATATCCTAGTTTGTCTCATGAGACCGACTGATGTTTCAAGAATCTATAGTGGGATCCACTCATCACTTACTATGTCCAATCCAATCCTCATATGCAAAGGTTGAAACATAACACAATCATTCATATTAAATCTAGCATATGAAATGTTAATACGATACCTATAAATGATTAATTGTTTAAAATGAAAAATACATAGTCAAAAATATCAAAATACATTTAATACATTATAAAAGAGTTGTATCATAATAAGCCAACATAAAAAATGTATAGAATCCATTAAATTATGTGGTCATAGATGAAATCTTAATTATTTGACAGTTTCTATTTTGAGATCATTTAAAAGTACTGTAATTATAATATAAAACTATTATTTGTAAAATATTATTATAATATTGTTGACTCTCCTTTCATCACAAAATCTAAAAATCGGAAAAGGGGAATACCTGAGCTCAAAGTGATTCAACCTTTGAAGAAAATATCAAAAATCGACAAAGGCATGAACAAAGGATCAACAGCAACTGCACCGCGCAAGTTATATCACTGTCGCGCAAGTGGACTTGCGCGACGCACCGTGGCGCGCAAGTGACTTGTACGACCTAAGTGATAACCGCCCCGTAACCACCCGGGGTCTTCTCCTGCCTATAAATAGACCCTGTGGGCCCCCAATTCGAGAGGATCTATTTCCATAAACTCGGATTGAAGCTCCTGACGCCCAAGTCTCTTCTCAAAGCTTCCGGATCACTTCTAAGGTAATTTCTTACCTAGAACGGAAGATCTAAAGAGAAGAAGGAAGGCCTAATTGTTGAAACTTATCAACACTTGCGCGCCACCTTATTTCCTTCAATAGAACTTGCGCGTCCCTTTTCTGGAAGAACCTCATGAGGATTCTAAAGTGATTAATAAAGAGTTGCTCAAGTATTCTAATGCTGGTTGAAAATCTCGCAAGTACCCCACATGTCGCGCAGGTATACCTGCGCGGCCAATACTTGTGCGCCCACGCGCGCCTTTCAAGACTTGCGCACCCCTACCTTTTTTGGGTGCCCATCTCGCCCATTTTACCCCTCTTAAGCCATCTCACCTTTCATATTCAATATTCAGTCTTCAAGATACTCTTCAAAGTCATTTATGGCATGATTTCTTGATTTGACTTCCTTATTTGAAAGGAATTCAATGGAATATCTCTGAAAACATAGTGATTTATACAGTTTTTATGTCACCAAAGATTGAGATTTCATTCATTCAACCTCATACTTTAAGATGAGAGAATCCTTAACCTGGGTCTCCTTTTCAGGAATAAGTCCCCGTCATAAATTTTGGGCATCCTTCTTACGAGTAAGCCCCAAGTCCCATAATTTTGGGCATCCTTCTTAGGAGTAAGCCCCAAGTCCCAAAATTTTGGGCATCCTTCTTTGGAGTAAGCCCCAAGTCCCATAATTTTGGGTATACTTCTTAGGAGTAAGCCCCAAGTCCTCTAATATGGGCATCATCCTCAGGAGTAAGCCCCAAACCTTAATCCCTAATCTGGGTCTCCTTTTCAGGAATAAGACCGAGTCATAATCTTGGGCTTCCCTCTCAGGAGTAAGCCCCAAGTTCCCTAACCTGGGCCTCCTTTTCAGGAATAAGTCCCAGTCATAAATTTTGGGCTTCCTTTTCAGGAGTAAGACCCAAGTCCCTTAATTTATCTTAACCAGTCCTAATTTACCCTTGATTTGGGTTTCCTTTTTAGGAGTAAAACCCAATCATAAGTCCCCTCCTAACTTGGGCATCCTCCTTAGGAGTAAGCCCCATGATTAGAGTATTCAAATCTCCATGAAGCACATATACCTTTATGGACCCTGTTCATGGATTTTCTCCCTAAAAGTGAATCCTAAACCTTCATCTATCTGGGTAGTCATACATACATAAGCCCCAAACCATTTCTTATGATTGCATATTTCATGGAACAATTGTCTTTTTTTACCAATACCTCTTGTTTCTCACACCGGGCTGACTCACGTGAGCTTAGAGTGTAAAAGTAATTATGACATCCTTCATTGAGCCATCAATCATAAACGTCATACTCCCTTACTCGAACTACGTGGGTTCTAATTACTTTTCCAAAACAAAGGATATGTAGGAAGCCCATTTATGGGTTCGATCCCAACATTGAAATAATCTATGTCCTTCTGAATGACGATAAACTTCAAGTGCCCCACTGAGTGGCTTAAAACCAGCATGGTCATCATAATGACCAAGAGACTTTTATATAAATGTTTTGAAGGATACCATTGACCAAGAATCTCTAAATAGATATAGATGATTCTCTATTGATGAAGAACCTCGAATACATATAAAAGATTCTCTAAATTTCTTACATATTTAATCATTGATTGTTAAAACTAAAGGAAAGATCATTTTATACTTGGTAATGTAATAAGGATTCACGAACATAACTTAAATCTATAAAGAGAGTCCCATAGTAGACAATAATTCCCCTCAAAAAGGTGTGATGAGTCCGATTTCCCATCCTATAGACCAATGCAAATTCCTAAGCCTCATTAATCCACAAGCTAATGAGCACCTACCTTTGGAAAGTAGGTCCAAACGGATGTGGAATCATTGGATGTGTCCAGTTCTACGAAAAAACCCGTTAGAAAATGATCGGAACGTTTGAATCTCCCATCCAGGAGGTCATCCACAAATTCCGTGCGAAACAAAAAATGGTGAACCTGATGTGAATCCTTAACCAAGTAAAAGTGATGATCTTTTTATTTTTTATGCCCCTTGGGCCAAAAAATAAATCATTGACATGTGCTCATCCAAAAGATGCAGTGGCCGGATTCATCTTGATTATGTCTGTTATATAGAACATGCACTCTTTTCTCAAGATCTTCTGCAAAATGGCTTTCCTTAAATTCACCCCTGTGAATACTGCTGTTGTGAACACCTCTACTGTGAGGTCAGCTGCTGTGAAAACCAATGCTGCTACTCCTGCTGGAATGTCGTCCGTTCTGAGGATGACATCACCAAATCAGCGTCTTCAACATTGGGTTTCTAATGCCCTGGTTAAGGAGTACCATCGCAATGGTAGTATCCCAACTCTGGAGGCCGCTCATCAAGCCCTCCAAGTTAAAAACTCTACCTGGTCGTCCGGACAATGGTGACCAGCGATCAAGAAGCAGACGGTGCTGACTACCCTCTCCAACCGTTTCAGGTCGTTATCCCCGGAACACAATTTCCATTCACTCCCTTACTCTGAGGAAGTGAATGAGCAGGTCCATGAGGGTCATAATTCAAAAAGACAGGAGTCCTTCCCGAGGGATCCCATCAACAATCGCCGCCAGACTCGTGCGGTAGTGCTCCCTCAACATGATGAGGGTACCGACTCCAGGCATTCAGCTCAGGTTCCTCGAACCCGAGCAGGCCAGATGAACCGCCAGAGACGGAATCCTGTTAATAATGGGCAGTTTATCATTCATGCCATCTCCAGAGAAGTCCACCAACCTAAATTGGTGGAAAACAACGAACAAGCACACACACCTGTCCGTTTTAATTCCGTTGTCCAGCAGACTCGTCTGGCAGCATCAAGCCAATCCCGCCAGGCAATTCCGGCAGAGTACTATAGGCAGGAACATACACCTGCTTATGCATCACCAGTTAGTCAGCAGGCTCATCTGACTACATATGATGGATCTCGTCAACTGCATTTGGAGAAGTGTAATCAGCAGGCACATACGCCTGCTGATACTAATCAAGCCTACCAACAGTCTCACTTGGTATCGCACAGAGAAGTCAGTCGGAAAGCCCCGACGACAAACAGGAGGCAGACTCAACTCTCTTCCTCCACACTTGAGTACTGTCAGGATTCACTGACAGGAAAAGGAGGACAGGAGCAGGCATATACACCTACTCCAAACCCGGAATAGATGTATATCCCCGTTCCGGCGGCTGAAGTCACCAAACATATTTTGTCAATGGTGAAAGAGCAGAAGCAAATTCCTGCTCATATTCTGGATGCTTTCCAGGATATCATAACAGCTTCAGCATCATCTCAGGGACAGACACATAAATCTATCCCTAGCAGTGGAGTGACACATCAACGATTCACTCTGGAACAGACACACACATTTGTTCCAGTCCAAGAGGGTTATGGGGAATAATCCCCCATATCATACGGACAACCAAGTCAGGCACATACACCTGATTTGAGTGGAGATCCTCAGCCTAACCTGACCATCTTTCCTGATCAGGCACATACACCTGCTCAGAGCAATCACTTTCGTCATCAAGTGATTTCTAAATAGATTAAGAAGGCATCTAAGAAAAAGATCTGCCCAACACAGTCAGGAGATCAAAGCCTAATCTGCAACAAGGCCTTGCTCAATGCTGGAGTTCCTGAAGCCCTCAGAAATTTATCTGTCGGAATTCAAGAATATAATCCCTCAGTTCACAATAACAGGAACATTAATTCTGAAGGTCTTCAACAGACACTTCCTCGTGAAGGCTTGTTTCATGAAAATTCGGTCAATCTTGAATTTTCTTCTTCAGATGAGAGCCACAGGAACCCCTTGTGTAGTCAGAAGACCAAGGAGCAAGAGATCTCATCTTTTGCTGTAATCCATTATGGCGGTCCTCCCCATGATGATGAATTTCGCAGCGAAAGACCTCTCTGCAGTAGTGATTCACATTGCCTGGAAAATACTCCAGTGGACAATGTAGTTCCGAGAAAGCCCTCTTATCTTGAGGAACTTGCAAATGCGAAACCAGTCATGTCATATGATTTATTTCTAACAAGTGAAATACTTTTTCAATCAGAAGATATCCCAGGGTGTTGGTCATTCTCTGAACCACCCCTAAGTCATGCATCTTCTAGTTTGATCAATGATCTCTCTACCAATCTTGTTGAATCCGATGAAGCAACAAGGAAACACAAAATCTGGTCAAAACAGGTAGAAGAGTCATCATTTAATGATAAAGAAGAAATGCTGAACATGAGGAAGAAACTGGAAAAAGGTGAGGTACTAGTCATGTTTTGGCCTTTGGCTGACTCCCAGTACGACATTCCAAAGATGTTGACGGATGATGGAATCCATGATATTCGTCTCAACATATGGAAAACTCTTTGTCAATTAAAGAAGATGGTATTATCTTATTATGAATATGAACATAATCTTAAGATAATAGAAGGGATACAACGTCAGATTGATTTTGAATCTCTATCAGTCTCTCGGTATCCGAAGGCTGAAAAGCAACAAAGACCCCTTCAACGGTCATGCCTTGGAGCACTAAGAAAATTGCGTCAATTAATTGACAATGCACCATCTGATGTTCATATCAGAGGATGGGGTGTTCACGGAGCACTACATTTCACAGTTCTTTCCAGTCAGCAAAGCCCACCGAAAATGGTCTCATTAAATGTTATTTCCCATGGCCGTCCACAGTCAATGGGATTTGTTCATAATCAAAATCATGCTCAAGAATAGGCTTCAACTAGTTCCTCTCAAAATCAAGCATATAGAGAACAAGTTGTTGAATTTCTCCTACATCAAGAAGGCTAGAATATTGCACAAGGCTCTCATATGGAGCAAACACGTCATCAAATGACAGAAGATTCGGAAATCATCCAACGGTCTGTTGAACCAGGTGATAAAAGTGGATACATGTTAATGCATCCAGCTAATTTCCGAACTAAGATTCGCAAGATCAAGATATCTTTTAAGATGATCTCAGACGTAGCATTTCAAGAGCCACCCCAACTTTTCAGACTGGGGACTCCTTTAACCCAACCCTCAGAGTCAACAAATGGGATTCGAGGAGTTGAGAAGAAATAGCAGGAACATCCCCAGTTCACAAGACTAGGGACTCTTTCAAATCATCAATCCCCTCCTCAGAGAATGTCGGTCTTTTCTCGATTGGGGAAGAAGCCCCAAGAGGAACGAAGAGCCAAATTATCAGGAGATTCCCTCCAAATTATAGCTCGTTAAGATGTTCCTAAAGGATTGAATCAACAAAAGGCAATGTCTCATCAAAGATATTAAAGAAGACAATATCACAGAAATGTTGATAGAAGGGATGCGATGCATTATGCATCAATCAATGTCATCAATGCCGTTGTTTCTAATCCACCAGAGGAGACTCACTCAGGGGACTCAGATGAAGAGCGTCCTGCTCAAGAAAATGTACGCACCGATACAAATGAAGAAGGTGTATGTACACGAAGTCAAAGGATTACTCAGAACCTAGGTAATACACTTCCCTCCCTCCAAAAGGTATCCAAAAAAGGGAAGGGAAAGAATCAGGTAACATATCCTTCCTCTGGAGAAGGTCAATCGCTCTCATTAGAGCAAAGGTTTTCACAACAGGAGGAAGAAATGAAAGAATTAAGAAGAATGAATGTAGAACTACTTCAGAGTAGTCTTCTTCTTAAGATTTCTGAAGTTCGACAGCCGAAGGAATTTGTTGCAGTTACTGAGATGGATCAATAGTATCCTTCTTTATCAGTACACCCTCAGAGGTCTAATCCCGTGGGTCAAGCACAACAACAGTTGGCAGTGCTATCATCGGTTACACCAACAACCACCACGTCTGTCCAAGCTCCATTCATTGCACCTACTCAAGACCAGATTCAACTGGATGTTTATCAAAAGTTAATAACTACTATTGAGTCATTAACAACTCGGTTAGATACTATGGAAGGGAAACGAGCGCAAGTTCAACCGGAAAAGAAATTTTACCCTGAATGGGTAGATTCAATTTCTCCTCCATATAGTTTTGGAAACCCTGTTTTCCCTACATTCAATGGATCAGGCGACCCTGAACAACATTTGACGCATTACGTGTCTTGTTGTGATCCTATGATGGGAACTCCAGAGCAGTAAGAAGCAGTGAAACACAAATGCTTCGTGAGAACCTTGCAAGGACCAGCTTTTGTCTGGTATACAAGCTTGCAATCCCGGTCAATCATCGGATGGGAGGATCTTTATCAAACATTACTTCTTCAGTTCAGCTCAACTTTGCCAAAAACGACAGTTTTCGATCTTACAAACTGCAAGAAAAGAGAGAATGAAAGAGTATCTGATTTCATTGCACGCTGGAAGGGATTAACATATTCCATGAGTTTAGCACTCCCTTAGGAGGAACTGTTGCCAATATGTGTGGAAAATTTGTGTGATGAATTACGCATGCCATTGATCCTTGTGAAATACGTAGGAGGGTTTCGAGACCTTACTTCAATCGCTCAACATATTGAATATTTCCTTATACAGGCCAAGGTTAAATCTCGTGTAATTCCACCAGCTCCAGGAAAGAGAATGGGTAAAGCGGAAACTGCTACATTTATTCTTAAACAAGCACCAGTACCTATTTCTACTTCAAAACCTTCATCTTCTCGAAGGGCTCCACCTCCTGAATGCCAACAACAAAGGCTGTTTCGTCCAAATGATCAAAGATATCAACAACGAAAACAATTTGAGGATTTGAAGAGTAAAACATACTCTTTCTGAAGTGAGCATGTTCCTGGTTACTTCATTTCAGCTCTGGAAAATAATTTGGTTCAATTACCAGTGCCCAAGAGGCCAAACAAGGAAGGAGATGAAGACCGTCCCAATTATTGTCCCTTTCATCAAATGTTGGGGCATCCCATCCAGGAGTGTTTTGTCATTAAAGACCTCCTACAAAAAATGGTCGACTTGGGACAAGTCAAATTAAAGGGTTCTTCAGTTCATGTAGCGTGTGTTACCGCTACAGATCCAGAGGAAGGAGGCGAGTGGTAGGAAGTCAAAAGAAAAACTGCGCAAAAATATGATGATTGGATGGTCAGAAAGACAATCAATCGGACCCATGCCATTTTTCAAACACAATTGAAGAAGCCAATTGTGTCTCCTACAAAAGCTGCAGTGAAGCCTCCATCAAAAGAAAAATCCTCAAAAGGGAAGCGCAATTCAAAGAAGAAAGAGGAATCAGAAGAAGATGAGTATGTATCGGGGCCTAAGTTTTCTTTGACTCTGGCAGATTTCATGCCATCTACTTCAAAGAAACGGGAACCACCCCATCAAACGGAATAGCCTAAACAGGCTAGTCAGGCAAGGTCTTTATCAGACGAAGAGTTAATCTTCGGTTCTGTTAATATGATTCAATTAACAGATCCATATTCCAGTCTTGATGAGCCTGAATTCCCTGTATCAAATAAGGGAATCAGATGATGTTCTAGAGGTTCAGGATACAGGGGTATACGTGGATCTTTCCAAAGCCACTACTCCAATTCTACCCCTTATAGCACTGTGTATCCAGCAGAAACTCATGGTAGATCCCTTTAGCGAGCTCAAAAAGAACAAGCAAGTTATTCTACCAATGGCCAACTCAGTTTTGGAACAGTTATTTTGGAAGACCGATTAAAGGTTCCATCTTCTTTAACTCCACAAGTAAATGGATCTAATCAGTCTAATCTTCCAAAACCAAGGATGTTGCCAACTTCTATCCCAATACAAGATGCATCAGCTTCCAAAGCATCTGCTTCCAAGGTACCTGCTAAAACACATATTCCTGTTGGGAAATGCAGACCTCTAGATCAAAAGTATTATATATTGAAACACTTGGACCAATTACCAACCAAGTTATCAATTTTGGATGCTTTGAATCTGTCAAAAGATCTTCGGGAAGCACTCATCGAAGCTTTGTCAAGTCCTCCGGAGTTTGAAGCTGAAATTGCTGCAGTTGAAGTCTATCACATAGAGAATAATCCTGCAGAATTCCATGCAGTGATATCTTTTACTGATAATGATGAAGATGATGTTGTTCATGGGAACATAAAACCTTTTTACTTATCTGGAAAAGTCAATGGTGTAGATATCCGAAGAGCTTTCATTGACAATGGTTCAGGAGTCAACCTCATGCCCATTCGTACACTTCGTCGATTAGGCCTCACGAAATCTGATTTATCTCCTTCTACCATGATGTTACAAGGATATGATAAAAATGAACAAGAACCACTGGGAGAAGTTACACTCAGAACTCAGTTTGGAGATCTTGTATCCAATTCGGATTTCATGATTGTTGATCAAGACTCAGCTTTCAATGTCTTTCTTGGAAGAACCTGGCAACATCAGCAAGCATCTATTCCTTCATCATACCATCAATGTCTCAAATACTGTTTCAATGGTCATGTTGGAACATTGTATGGTGATAAGGCCTCGTTTAAGACATGTGAGTCTCAATACATTGAGGCAGAATTTTTTCACATGAAGGGAAGAGAAAAATCTACAATGAAGGAAATTACCAAAATTAATGCTCCATATGGTTTGGAGAAAATTCCAATAAATCCATTTACACATGTGAGTACAGATTATGTGTTACCTATCAGTCAAATTGAAAAAATAGTCCCAAATCAAAATACTCTAATGGAAAGTTCCACAATGTCAATTACGACAATTGAGCCAGACAACATGGGAGAAATTGGTAACCTACCAAACAGTGATGAAAGCATAAGGGGTGACGTTTTCATTTCATCTGCTGAAGTCCAACAAGTCTATAATTCTCCGATCAGGCCAGAAGAAGTTATAGCAACACCAGAGGTGAATAATGATGTCGATTCTCAATCCATCAACTCCTCTTTATTTCCCAAAGAAGGCCCTTTATCATCAATAGGGTCGGAAATGGAAGCTTCTTCATCAAAATGTGAAAATTTTGACATCTATTATGATCATAAGAATTTCGTTTTTTCATCTACTATGCAAGTAGAAATGGAAGAAATATCACATAATGAAGAGGAAGAGGAAGGTCTTAGAGTTGATCCTCCAGCATTTGAAGAGGGTATCTCTACCACTGTGGATGAACTCAGAGAAATAAATCTGGGTACAGAGAAAGATCCACGCCCCACTTTAATTAGTGCGGCCATGACCCATGAAGAGAAAGAGATGTATATTTCTTTTCTAAAGAAAAATAAAGATATTTTTTCTTGGAACTATACAGAAATGCCTGGGCTTGATCCTGATATTGATACTCATCATTTGGGTTTACCAAAAGAACATCGAGGATTTAAGCATGTCGTGAGAAGAACACACAAAACTTATGCTTCCAAAATTGAAGCTGAAGTGGATAAACTGATCAAAGCTAACTTCGTCAGAGAAGGTCATTATCCCAAGTGGTTGGATAATATTGGCCCTGTATAGAAAAAAACGGACAAATTAGCGTTTGCATCGATTTCAATGATCTTAATCGGTATTGTCCTAAAGATGATTTCCCAGTTCTGATTACAGAACTCTTAATTGATGCGACGACTGGTTATGAAGTACTCCCCTTCATTGATGGATATTCCGGATATAATCAGATCTGAATGGCCCCAGAAGATGAGGAATCTACAGCTTTCAGAGCTCCTCAAGGTGTGTTTTGTTACCGGGTGATGCCATTTGGTTTAAAGAATGCAGGTGTAACATATCAACGCGCCATGCATCGTATCTTCAAACCTTTCTTAGGGAAGTTTGTTGAATGCTATGTAGATGATTTGGTGGTTAAATCTAAACAACGTTCTAATCACTTGGCTGATTTGGAAGTCATATTCCACAGGCTTCGACAACATAATTTGAAGATGAACCCCTTAAAATGTTCTTTTGGAGTAACCTCAGGAAAATTCCTCGGCTTTGTTGTACGCCATCGTGGTATTGAAGTCGATCCTAAGAAGACCAAATCAATCCTTGTTATGTCACCTCCTCAGAATTTTAAATAATTAAGAGGACTTCAAGGACACTTAGCCTATATTCGGCATTTCATCGCCAATTTGGCAGGAAAAATTTTACCCTTTACCAAATTATTGAAAAAAGGAGTCACTTACCAATGGACTGAAGAATGTCAAGATGCATTTTATGTTCTCAATAAATACCTCTTGAGTCCACCAGTACTCATGCCACCTATTGAAGGTAGACCACTTATCCTCTATGTGACATCTCTAGAGTGATCATTGGGTTCCTTTCTCTCTCAAAAGAATGATGCTAGGAATGAAAATTGCCTCTACTATATCAGTAGAACTATGATTGAAGTAGAAACCCGGTATTCAAGTATTGAGAAGTGCTGCCTAGCATTAATCGTTGCAGTCCTGAAACTGAGACACTACTTGCAACATCACGAGGTCAAATTGGTATCTCGCAATAATCTACTCAAATTCATCCTTAGTCGTCCAATGATTACAAGACGTCTAGCAAGGTGGGCAGTTATCTTGCAGCAGTTAAACATTCGGTATGTGTCTCAAAAGGCAATAAAGGGCCACGCTCTGGCTGATTTCCTGGCTGAACATCCTTCCATGGAAGACACGTCCTCAGATATTGAACTCCCTGATGAGGAAGTTTTCTCTATTCAAGAGAATCCTCAAACATGGGAAATGTATTTTGATGGTGCTTCTAGAAGTCCAACAGGGAATAAAATGGAAAATCCTAAATTCAACAATGTTGGTTTAGGAATTGTGCTCATTTATCCAGATAGAGCAGTGTTACCTTATTCCTTTTTATTGTGGGAAGGAGGTACTAATAATGAAGCCGAATACCAAGCTCTTATTAAAGGTTTCGAGTTAGCGCTCCAAGCACAAGTGAATCACTTAAAGGTGAAAGGTGATTCAGACCTGGTAATCAAACAAGTCAATGGGGATTATGCCATCAGAAAAGAAGAATTAATCCCTTTGTATGATTACGTCAGAGAGTTAATGGCAGAATTCCCTTCAGAACCGACATTTTCTTATGTCCCAAGATCACAAAATGCTCAAGCTGATGCACTGGCTAATATAGCCACAGCTCTAGTAGATCCAAATCGGGACGAGACAACCATCAGTATTGCCCACCGTCGTTCAATTTCACCTTATGATCAAGCCAAAACAGAGGAAATTAATGAAATTAGTCCCATTCCTGAACCATATGGTCATACTACAGGATGGATGTCACCTATCAGGGAATACCTTCAAAATGGAACACTTCCACCTGATAGAGTCGAGAAAGAACAAATCTGGCGACGTGTGGTCAATTTTACTCTTTATGATAGCGCAAACCACCTAGAGAAAATTATCTACAAACGTGGTTTTGATGGAGTTCTCTTCAGATGCATTGATGGTGAAGAGACAATGGTTGTCCTGAAAGAAGTGCATGTAGGAGTCTGTGGTTCCCACCAGTCTGGACATAGATTGTCTGATCAAATTCGAAGTCTTGTATACTTTTGGCCTTCAATGATACAAGATTGTGTTGATTTCACAATGAAGTGTCATTCATGTCAAGTACATGCCAACTTCATTCATCAACCTCCAGAGTTGCTTCATACAGCTAAATACTCATGGCCATTTTCCACATGGGGAATGGATGTGGTGGGACCTTACCCTTCAGCTACGGCCAAGCAGTTTAAGTACATTCTTACTACTACTGATTTCTTTTCCAAATGGGCAAAGGTAGTACCTCTCAAAAAATTCAGTTCTAAATGCATTTTTAGATTCATCAAGCCTAAAATCATTACTAGATTTGGTGTCCCTCATACCATATTGATGGACAACGGCACTGACTTCTGTTCTTCTAAGGTGAAGAAATTGTATCAAGAATACAACCTTAAATACAACCATTCATCTCGGTATCATGCGGTGGCCAATGGCCAAATAGAAGCCTTTAACAAGAATCTTTCAAATATACTGAAAAAGATGGTGGATAAAGATAAGAGGTCATGGCCTGATAAAATATTTCATGCTTTATGGGCTTATCGGACTACCACCCGCAATGCAACGCGGTCACCTCCATATTCGTTGGTATATGGAACAGAAGCAGTCTTTCCAATTGAAGTTCAATTGCCCTCACTCAGAGTATCCATTTGTGATCAGTTATCTACAGATGAGCAATCCCAAAAGCAACTGAATGAATTGGAACAGTTATATGAGAAATGATTGTTCACTTTGCACCACTTGGAAATCTATCAGAATCGAATAGCACGAGCTTTTATCAAAAAATTTCATCTTCGTTCATTCATTCAGGGAGAATTGGTATTGGTTCTCAGAACACCAATGATACCAGGAAAGAAGCCTCCCAATCTTGAAACAAAATGGGAAGGACCTTATTCAATACATAAGGTCTACTCCAATGGAGCTTATTCATTAATCTCAATGGATGGAGAACTCCTCAGGACTCCAACCAATGCCATATTTCTGAAGAAATATTTTGTATAAACACAAAATATGGTCCCCAGAACCAAGATTCTTACAATTGGTTCATATAATAGTCCATTATGACTTTAAACTGCATCATCCACGGTCTATGCATATGACCTTAAACTATTTTCACTTTCATCCAACATGACATTAAACTGTAGAAATGAAGATGCCCCTGCAACATGACACTAAACTTTGCAGCACCATTTCGTCCTTGCTATATGACATTAAACTATACAGCAATGGTCCAGTATGACCTTAAACTGTAACTTCGTCCCACACAACGTTAAACTGTGAAAAAGTTCCCTAAACCGTCTAGCATGACCTTAAACTGCATCTTCCCTGGTCCATGCATATGACCATAAACTATTTGCAAGTCCCTTACGTCCAACAAGATGTTAAACTGTGACGTCCTAACTACATGACGCTAAACTATATAAAAGTCCCTTACGTCCGAAAAGACGTTAAACTATATAATCTCAAAGGTCCAACATTACATTAAACTGCACCATTCACGGTCCATGCATATGACCTTAAACTATTCACACTTTCGTCCGACATGATGTTAAAATGGTACACTCTTTTGTCCTTACTGCATGACATTAAACTGTACAACCCCCCTTTCGTCCTATATGACTTTAAATTGTATTGTCCCCATCGTCCTAACTACATGACGCTAAACTATGCAGAAAATCCTTGATATGTCCTACATGACATTAAACTGTTATTTTGTCCCTGCTACATGACAATAAACTGTGCAGCTCCAATAGTCCTAACTGCAAGACTTTAAACTGCACAGTCCCTTGATATTTCCTACATGACATTAAACTGTGCATCGTTAAGGTTGTTGTTACCTCTTGTTTCTCACACCGATTATGACTCACGTGAGCTTAGAGCAAACCTCAACCATAACACTCTCTTTGGGACCCTAACCATGTGTAAGTCCCAACAACATTTTTTGTTAGATCATTGTCCCCAAGAACAACTTGATCATTAATTAATTCTTTAATTGAACTAAACGGACTTTGATCCTTTCCCTCCAGGCTGGGTATGTAGGCAACCTCCCAGGGTTCAAGCCCGAAAACAATCTCTTCACATCGGTTCACCACCATCTCATATGATGTTGATTCGTGAAACCGCACCTTGAATCAATATCTTTACATTAATTCTCTTTCGTCCTTGTTATATGACGTTAAACTATGCAAAACTTTTTTCCGGTATGACAATAAAATACAATACTATTTTATTTCCTCATTTGAGAGAGAACTATTATTGACATTGATTTTTCAATCATGGTTTTCATTTTCAAAATACTACGTGCATACACGAAAATACCTAAACTTTTTGTCTCAGATTAATCCATCATTGCACTAAAGTCCCCTTTCACCCTTCACATGTACGAACCAAATTTGTACAAAGGGTAGTTCTAGAACTACGTGGACTTGATTCCCATCCCTATGGGATACGTAGGAACATTCGAGTGTCCCTCGAATCCAGTCCCAAGTCTTTTGGGCCTAACCCCAAATTTCACTTTCAGTCCCTTGGCTGAAAAGTCCTCATGAAAACACACGGTGTATTCATTATTATGGTCCGAATTCTATGACCCTAAACTAAGATCTCTCATACTTTCGTCCTGCATGACGTTAAACTGCATTTCAAGAACTACGTATGGATTGATTCTCATTCTTAAGAGATACGTAGTGAAGTCCAAAATTTCAATTCAGGACCCAGCCACAACATGATTATGGTTATCATTGACCTATGTATCTCTATATATATTGGACAATACCCATCTTTATGTGTTATAATCCTAACCTTAAATATTTTCAGATCTTCATAACCCTTTAATGACTTCTAGTCACAAAAATGTCAAACTTCTGAGAATTCTTTTTCTTGACTATGCAGCACGTGCCCATAGGTGGCCTTGCATAAACAGTCTACATAACAGACTTGTCAGCCAAAAGATGCTATTTATTAGACCATGCATCCAATGCCCTTAGGTGGCCCTGCATATTTCAACCCCCTAACGGGTTTGTTAAATGATAGTAACTTCATTCTTGGGAAGAATGCCTCTTTTGTCCTTATTTGTCTTAAACGACAGTATGTAGGGATCCGCAAAAAAAATATCCATCCTTAACATATTTGTCCCATATCCTTTTTCATGATCTGAAAGTATTCAAGTCTATGGTTTATTCTTCTTCCCTACGTTTGGGTCAGACCATCGTAGGAGTGATATTCATCCAGTTCTTCGATAATCATGTCTGGAAATATCTTCTTCATATTCAAGTACCTCTTTCCATACAACAAACTCTATACTTTAGAAAATTTGAATCTCCATAAACTTTCACTGGATTTTAGAACTAGGAAATTAAATTTCTGAGAGTTCTTTTGTCTGACTATGCAGCACGTGCCCATAGGTGGCCTTGCATAAACAGTCCACATAACAGACTTGTCAGCCGAAAGATACTATATATTTGACCACGCAGCCAATGCCCTTAGGTGGCACTGAATATTTCAACCCCCTAACGGGTTTTGTTAAATAATATTAACTTCATTCTTGGAAACTACTACTTCTAATTCCTTTTAGCTCTTTTTCATATCATTCCTCAGATTCAAATATTCTTCAGCCATAGTTTACATATTTTCTCTCATACTTGAGTATGGTAATATGTTTCCAGATAAATTGTCAAGGAATTGAATCAATTTTAATCCATTTTGGTCAAATTTATTTCGACCTTAAACATTATCCCCTTTATGTCCGGCATGCATGACTTTAAACTGCCCACAAAAGACAAAGGAGCTCTGAATAAAAGTCAAGTTCCAGCTCACTAAATATACATTTTTGTATGATTTAGGTAATATTGAGCAATTAAAAGATTTAACGTTTGTAGCGTTATTTGTAATAATCCTAGTAAAAATCAAACTATGCTTACTAAGCCCATTAGCTTAAGTAAATTTGAAGCAGGTAGTGAAATAATGCAGGTTCAAATGATTGAAGATGAAAGTGTTTTTCATTGATACACAAGAGTTAGAAGGACATCCACAAACTGGAGTCTCTTCTATTTTTCAAGAATTACAAGAGGCTTCCAACATAACAATTCATTTGATTTACGGCATTCTGAGCTTCATCAGCAACCACCGGGAATTCATTCATTCAACTGGATACAATAAGAGATGCAGTGATACCAGCACTTCTTGGAACAATTGTAAAAGGATGTTCTTGAGTGCGGTTTGAGAAAATTTTCTGCTGATCAAACAGTGACTCTGTTTCTGTCCAAGAGACATGGAAGATGGATACATGGATTTGAGAATTTAGCATTGGAAGTAAAGAGCCATTTGGAGAGAGTACTCTTTTCAGATATTGCTCTAATAGCATGTTTGTCTTCTCTCCACCAACCGGTAGTGGAAAACATTTCATCCCATGGGTTTGCCATTTTCATATCTTTAAAGAAATGGCATGGAAGGAGAACTTGAATGTTCACACCATTTTTGTTGCTCTTAATGCACAGCATAACTGAAATAGAGGAGTAGCAGTGCAGCTGCATCTCAGGTATATAATTGTTTGCATTTGGATCATTGACTCCATGCAGATGACCATGACCACACAGAGGTAGATGGATGATCTGTGGAAAATTAGGATGATATTTCTTCAAGTACTTAGCCAAATCTGGGAGAGTGCTGTTGCATATATCATAGTAATCATGGCCAATAATGTTCATCATGTCATCAATCCGCTTGCTAGCCAGTTCATCAACCATTCCAATTCCCTTGGGAACCACTGAATCTGCACAAAAGATGAATAAACTAACTCTTAAATGGAAAAAATGGCTAAGGCATAAAGTCGCGCAAGTCTAAAAATGGCGCGCATGTATTCGTGTTCCGCGCTAGTTTTTGACGCGCAAGTATAAACCGCGCAAGTACTATTTCCTTTACAATAGCGCGACATCAAGGAAAAACATTGGAAAACAGAGCACCTTGCATGAAAAAGATAACCTCCACGATGAGAGCTCGAGAAGATTGAAGTCCAGGAACCCAGATACTTTGTACGGAGGTGAGGCCATGTATTTATAGGCCAGGAGGCCTATCTGCGTGCCGTACCTAGTGCGCTCAAGGCCTGCGCGGAGAAAAATTACGTGCCGCCTCTACGCCATGAGGACTTGCGCGCCCCCTTTTCCTTTGGATGGATTCGATTTCCTCAGAGTCAAATCCTCATTTCTCTCCAGATCCAACTCTGAGGGGGGACTTTTGTTGACGCTCCTTTCGCCACAGAATCTAAAAATCGGAAAAGGGGAATACCTGAGCTCAAAGTGATTCAACCTTTGAAGAAAATATCAAAAATCGACAAAAGCATGAACAAAGGATCAACAGCAACTGCACCACACAAGTTATAACACTGTTGCGCAAGTGGACTTGCGCGTCGCACCGTGGCGCGCAAGTGACTTGCGCGACCTAAGTGATAACCGCCCGGTAACTGTCCGGGGTCTTCTCCTGCCTCTAAATAGACCATGTGGGCCCCCATTCGAGAGGATCTTTTTCCAGAAACTCAGATTGAAGCTCCCGACGCCCAAGCCTCTTCTCAAAGCTTCCGGAACACTTCTAAGGAAATTTCTTACCTAGAACGGAAGATCTAAAGAGAAGAATGAAGGCCTAAGTGTTGAAACTTATCAACACTTGCGCGCCACCTTATTTCCTTCAATAGAACTTGCGCGTCCCTTTTCTGGAAGAACCTCAAGAGGATTCTAAAGTGATTAATAAAAAGTCGCTCAAGTATTCTAATGCTGGTTGAAAATCGCGCAAGTACCCCACATGTCGCGCAGGTATACCTGCGCGACCAATACTTGCGCGCCCACGAAAGACTTGCGCGCCTTTCAAGACTTGCGCACCCCTACCTTTTTTGGTTTCCCATCTTGCCCATTTTACCCCTCTTAAGCCATTTCACCTTTCCTATTCAATATTCAGTCTTCAAGATACTCTTCAAAGACATTTATGGCATGATTTCTTGATTTGACTTTTTTATTTGAAAGGAATTCTGTGGAATATCTCTAAAAACATAGTGATTTATACATTTTTTATGTCACCAATGATTGAGAGTTCATTCATTCAACCTCATCCTTTAAGATGAGAGAATCCTTAACCTGGGTCTCCTATTCAAGAATAAGTCCTCGTCATAAATTTTGGGCATCGTTCTTAGGAGTAAGCCCCATGTCCCATAATTTTGGGCATCCTTCTTAGGAGTAAGCCCCAAGTCCTATAATTTTGGGCATCCTTCTTAGGAGTAAGCCCCAAGTCCCATAATTTTGGGCAACCTTCTTAGGAGTAAGCCCCAAGTCCTCTAATATGGGCATCCTCCTTAGGAGTAAGCCCCAAACCTTAATCCCTAATCTGGGTCTCCTTTTCAGTAATAAGACCCAGTCATAATCTTGGGCTTCCTTCTCAGGAGTAAGCCCCAAGTTCCCTAACCTGGGCCTCCTTTTCAAGAATAAGTCCCAGTCATAAATTTTGGGCTTCCTTTTCAGGAGTAAGCCCCAAGTCCCTTAATTTCTCTTAACTAGTCCTAATTTACCCTTGATTTGGGTTTCCTTTTCAGGAGTAAAACCCAATCATAAGTCCCCTCCTAACTTGGGAATCCTCTCTAGGAGTAAGCCTCAAAATTAGAGTATTCAAATCTCCATGAAGCACATATACCTTTATGGACCCTGTTCATGGATTTTCTCCGTAAATGTGAATCCTAAACCTTCATCTGTCTGGGCAGTCATACATACATAAGCCCCAAACCATTTCTTATTATTGCATCTTTCATGGAACAATTGTCTTTTTTTTACCAATACCTCTTGTGTCTCACACCGAGCATGACTCACGTGAGCCTAGAGTGTAAAAGTAATTATGACATCCTTCTTTGAGCCATCAATCATAAACGTCATACTCCCTTACTCGAACAACGTGGCTTCTGATTCCTTTTCCAAAACCAAGGATATGTAGGTAGCCCATTTATGGGTTCGATCCCAACTTTGAAATAATCTATATCCTTCTGAATGACGATAAACTTCTACTGCCCCACTGAGTGGCTTTAAAACTAGCCTGGTCATCATAATGACCAAGAGACTTTTATATAAATGTTTTGAAGGATACCATTGACCAAGAATCTATAAATAGATATAGATGATTCTCTATTGATGAAAAACCTCGAATACATATAAAAGATTCTCTAAATTTCTTACATATTTAATCATTGATTGTTAAAACTAAAGGAAACCTCATTTTATACTTGGTAATGTAATAAGGATTCACGAACATAACTTAAATCTATAAAGAGAGTCCCGGAGTAGACAATAATTCCCCTAAAAAAGGTGTGATGAGTCCGACCTACCATCCTCTCGACCAATGCAAATTCCTAATCCTCATTAATCCACAAGCTAATGAGCGCCTACCTTTGGAAAGTAGGTCCAAACTGATGTGGAATCATTGGATGTTTCCGGTTCTACGAACAAACCCGTTAGAAACCGATCAGAACGTTTGAATATCCCATCCAGGAGGTCATCCCCGAATTTCGTGCGAAACAAATATTTTAATGGATATTTCAATGGTGTTATAACAGGAGAGAATAACTTCACCCACTGTATAAGTTAAAAATAATTCTTAAAATAATTTTTCGAATATGTCATAAAGTACCTTTCATGAAAAACTATGGAATGATTCATTTCAACCCATTTTACAAGAAGTGAAACAAGGGTATAAAAGAATTTAACCCATAGTATAGTAAATAGTAAAAATGTTTTGATATAAATTTTTAAGAAACACATATGTGGATGATAATGAGGTCCCATGAACTACTTACTCAAAAACAACTTCGGATAAGAAAGTGATTGTGAAATTAATCATTACCTTATAATTTTCCTTCGTTGAGGGTACATTAACCACATTTATAATAGTTAAATCATTGTTATGAAATTATAAAATAACTACATACATATATATGATGTCATATATGATCTTCTAATATTTCTTTGTAAAAAACATTTTAATAGTCTCATTGTTTAAGGTGTTAACTAATTCTTTTTATTTTATTTTTTTTTGTTACGTAAGTCATGTTTGTTTTAGATAGGATGTATTTGATTCATATACAGAATGATATTATGTTCATAATTTTTTTTAATAATCAAATTAATATTATTCTTGAATGGTTACGATGGGGAATGAATCTCATATCATGTGTGGTGACGGTAATCCGTATGTACACATGAACACTACTTCCATTTTATTTTTTTAATTTTAAATGGAAAGAAAACAAATGATATATAGGTATATTATTATTCCAGTATAATATAATATTTTATATATGATACATAAGATCATCAACACCATCTTTTATACATTCCAGGTATGGTATGAATGCGTCATATAACATTGAGGGGGCGGTAGTACACATTTCCTCAAATGTAATTATCGTATATATATAACATGAAAAGAATATAGGTATGATATAAAAATTATTTAAAAAAGCTTCTAGATAATATAAATATAATAAATATCATATATAATTATAGTTACATCATAAAGTCCATCATAATATGTGTTAGTAGAAGATTGAACAATCATCATTTCATGAGGTAGTAGGTCGTCGTCCACAAAAACATTATGTTCTATACCCATTAGATGGATGTGTGTGTAAGGGTAATTATAATAAATCTCATTTAAACATCCAAGTATAGTTAGAAAACTGTTTTTTATAAACTAAATGAATATTAAGTGTTAATGGGGTTGGAGAAGTAAAATAAAAGAAAAGAACATAATATGAGATGTTACCTTTAAAATGGGTAACTCCCATTGGTTTGAACCAAAAGG
Organism: Viscum album; assembly: GCA_963277665.1. NCBI lineage: Eukaryota > Viridiplantae > Streptophyta > Magnoliopsida > Santalales > Viscaceae > Viscum > Viscum album. The sequence goes on from OY728161.1 coordinate 696,724,292, forward strand.
CTTTCTTGTAGTGCCTTTTGACAAAGTTAAGGCATCATGGAGAAAAATAGGGATCACGGGAGATTAATTGTGTAGAGGGTGGATGAGACAAAGGGCTTGAGAGATGTGAGAAATATGTTAGAGGTGATAGATTTTTATTAGGAGGAGGATGGGATCTTTCGAAATATTTGAAAATATTAGTTTATTATATAATTATTTTCAGTTTCTAAAGTTGAAAAACACATTATATTCTAATATTATAAGACTCATGTTTGAAATAAAATCATAAAATATTAATTGGATAGTATATGTAAATTTTTTTTATTTTTTATAATCTCTTTTATTTAAATCATTCATTAATGACTTAAAAACAACAACATTATTTTGTCATAAATGATATTATATATTTAATATATAAATTTTATAGAAAAAATAACATGATTTAGGAAAAATTATTATCTTTCAAATGAATATTTATAGTTTAAGAGATAACTTATATAACCCCATGAAAAAACTGTTTTAATAAAAGATATATGTTTTTGTCATTTTTTTCATTACATTAAATTAATTAATATAAAGTGTCATTATCACTCTAAAGTGGCTCTATGGGTGCCCAAAATAGACCCAACGATTCCCATGGTCGGAAATGTATCATTAAATAGGGTTAAGACACATGTAATGGTAATTTAATATTATTTTTTACTCTTATTAATGGGATTTAACCCTTTAACCATGTTAAATAAAATTTTAACCAAAGTAATTATTCATAATGTCTATAAATAAAATTTACCAATTTACATAATTTCGACCTCTTGATTCAAAATTTTGTATCCATTTTTCAATATTCAAAACAGTGAAGTAGAAATTATTAATTTAAAATTAAATCATGTTGTAAAAACAAAGAACATGTTTTTATAAAAAAATAACTATATAAATAATGACACTTGTTTATGTCAAGGATAAATGTGAAAATACATCCAATGACCTAAATTATTTTAAATGAGAAAAATATAATATAATGATACATAAAAACCCTTCATATGTATAATTTATCACTATAAACTATTTCGATTAAAAAAGTTGTTTTTTATTAAAATTTAGTATTTTTATTTATCCATCAAACATTGAATATTTTTTGAAGAGTTCCTAAAATTCACCCTAATCTAATTTTGATATTATAAATCCAAAACTGATGTCCATTTTGAAAAAAATACTAAAATTTCAAAAAGTGTGTATTATTATTCCAGATTTCTTTTTTATTGGTCATGGTGTGTAAGAATCTCAAAGTTGGGTACAACGCAAGATATTTCATTATTCAAATAGAAACAGACTATGGAAGAACGGGGTGTCACATTCTTCACTCCTTCAAATAATTTATTCATTTAAATTTCTAGAATAATTCGACAGAAAATTATTCATTTGGTTTTTTATTAGAAGTTCGTTGGTTTACCACGTTGCCTCTTCCATTCGATGATTTCTCCACAGATCCTTTACCAGATGAGTCATCTGGTTTCTCAAAACCTGTTCTCTTGTATCAAGAAACTTGATAAACTCCTCATAACAATACAAATTGGGTTCCAGTTCTTTTTCTTCATAGGTGAGTACATTCATTGTGTCAAACTTGCATTTTCCTAATAGTGATACTTGGAACCAATAATGATCTTTGGAGAGACTTGGTGTCATTTCCAAACGATATGATACAACTCCAATTCGATCTAGAATTTCGAAAGGTCTAATGTACCTAGGAGTTAATTTTCATTTCTTACCAAATCTTATAACAACCATCCAAGGTGATAACCTTAAGAAAACATGATCTCCAACATGAAATTGCAAATAATTATTTTGGCTTTCAGTATGGCTCTTTTCCTACACTGAGATGTTTTGATTTGGGTTTGGATAACCATCCCCTTTTCTATTATTTCCACAACACGTTCTAGGCCTATGAGTTTTCTTTCACCAACATTAACCCAACAATTTTATGTGTGACATCTCGTTCCATATAACACTTCATGTAGAGCCATCTAAATACTGGAATGGAAACTCTTGTTATAGGAAAATTCTACCAGTGGTAAATATTTATCCCACATACACAGAAATACAAGTGATCAAGATCCCAACATGTCTTATAATGTTTGAATAGCCCTATATGATTGTCCATCAATTTTTGGGTGGTAGATAGTGCTCAAATGAAGTTCAGTATCCAAGCCCTTCTGAAGATGTTTCAAGAATCCTAAAGTAAAACGGGGATGAAAAATAGAAACAATCGAAAGGGGTAATCAATGAAGTCTTACATCATCATTAATATATATTCTTTTTCATATGTTATAATGGTAAATCTTATCTTATAGAAATAAAATGAGTAGAAATAGTAAGAAGATCAATAATTACCCTTATTGTATCATTCCTTCTTGGATTCTTTTTTATCCCCATGATAAAGTCCATCATAATATCATCCCATATCCACTCAGGTAGGGGAATATGATGCATGACTCCCCTAGGATGTTGTCTTATAGATTTCACTTGTTGACAAACCATACATCTTGACACATAATCAGTAATCTCTTTCTTTATGTTGTCCCACCAAAAAAGTTCATTGAAATCATAATACATCTTAGTTCTACAAGGGTTTATAGTGAAATAGGATCTATGAGAATCATACAACAATTCCATTTTTATATCTGGTATGCAAGGAATAGAAAGTCTCTTCAGAAATTTCAAAATCTCATCTTTAAATAAGATGTGAATTAATCTCTAATCATTCGAAACCTAATTATTTTTAAACTATTCATCATTAGTCTCACATCATTTTGTTATTTTTAATGAATATAGTTACAAAACATTAAAAAAATTATTGATGTTTCACCTTCAAGGATTATTCCTATATACATCTTTACTAGATCCATGAATATAGGACCCCTTTCAACTCCCATCTTGTTCAAATATCCTTTATCTTTTCTGATCAATCCATCTTCCTCTTTATATTCCTTTATTGGGTGGTAGTGTCTAGTGAAATCTTAATCATTGGCTAGATTGAGCCATCTCCTTTGCCTCATGTTGTGTTCTTTTTGTGAGAAAATACAATTCAATCTCGTTTGAATAGTATAAATGTTACGTTTTTCACCATATAGATAGTGTCCCCATATCATTAGAGAAATGATTACAACTGCTAACTCATGATCCAGAGTGGGATATTTTTTTCATGAATTTTTAGTTGCAGTGGTGCATAAGGAATAATCCTATCATTCTTCATAAGGACACAACTAATCCATTTATTAGAAGAATCACTATAGATAACATAAACATCATTTCCTGATGGTAGAGTCAATATAGGATCATTGACTAATATACATTCAAGTTCTTCAAAACATTCTTCACACTCTTTTTTACAAACAAATTTAACCCCTTTATGTGTGATCTTGGTTAATGGGTTATCTAGTCGGGGAAATTTTTGAATGAAATGTTGATAATAACCTGATAAACAAATAAAACAGCGTACCTCAGTTATACTTGACATTATTGTCCATTAATTGATTTCCTTGGTCTTTAAATGATCAACATAGACTCCATCCTTAGAGACAATATGACCAAGAAATGAAATCTCTTGAAGCCAGAATTCACACATACTGAACATCCCATATAATTCATTTCATCCATGTGTGATTATAATATTTTTCATGTGATTTTCATGATATTCAAAGATTTTGGAGTATACTAAGATATCATAAATATATACCACTACAATTTTATCAACATATACCCTGAAAACTATGTTCATTTGATCCATGAAGATAGGGGGTTAATTGGTTTGTCCAAAATGCATTATTTTAAACTCGTAATTCATATATGTAGTTCTAAATATTTTCATTGGAATTTCTTTATTCATCACACACTACTGATGATATCTAGAATAAAGGTCAATATTTGAAAAATATTGAGCTCCGTGAAGTTTCTCAAACAAATCATCTATGTGAGTTTGTGGATACTTGTTCTTTATTGATATAGCATTTATCTTCTTATTGTCAATGAACAACATCGTAGACACATCTTTCTTCATAACAATAAAGCCAAGGGAACCCCATTAAGAAACACTAGGGTGAATAAATCCTTTATTACTCAACTACTCTAGTTGTTTCATTAGATCCACTAATTATAAAGTTACCATTCTTTAAGGGGTCTTCGATATTGGCCTTGAAATAGTAATAAATCAATGGAAAACTCAATTTATCATTTTAGAGGATGTCAAGGAAAATCCTTTATAAATAAATCATCATATTCTAGTACAATAGTTACATTCTCTATTTTTACATTCCTTTCATCACTCACAGTTATTTCACTCTATTCAACCCCAATAATTAAATTTAGTAGAGAAACTGGGGATGGATCTGGGTAACAATATGTTGGTGAAGTTTCATCTCTAAAGATAAGGTATTTTTTATCATCATAAAAAATTTATCATCATTGTTCTTACAATAAATTGTCTCCTCACAGTCTGAAACCCAATCCATACCGAGCATTATATTAAGTTATTGCATGGGTATAACGATGAAATCATCAGATAAAAAAGATTTATATCCCCTAAAGGGGACTGATTCAAAATACATTGTTGTAATGATAAATTCCTTAGGAGTTTGGACTGACAACTCCCTTACTAAGTCAAAATGGAAATATCAAATTTTGGTAGAAAAATGGGATGATATGAAACAATGAGATGATAATGAATCAAATAATTCATTGGCTAAACTTGAGGAAACCATTAAATTACCTAACACTACATATTTTAAAGCTTCAAGCATAGTAGTAGTGATTGCATAAGCTTTTCCTTGCTCCCTTACAATTTTTTTATTTATGTTTCCTTGGTGCTTTGGACATTCATTTTCATAATGCCCCATTTCTCTACAATTGTAGCATTCAACATTGAAAACCACTTTCTTTCCATTGCATTCACGATCTAGGTGGCCTTTTTCGCAACACTTATAACTGAATCCCATTACTTTCAGTCATGTACCTGGGAGTTTCATCCAACATTTACCACATGATGGATATTATACTTCTACCTTATTCCCCTTATTTCTAGTTCCACAGTGTTCAAATGATCTATTTTCTCTTTCTTTGCTTCAAAGACGATGGACATAGAGAATTCCTTATCTGTCTTGGTAACACATGAGATGATATCTCCATATAATGAGTAGGATGGTTAGACTAATGCTCGACAGAGAAATGGTTTTAACCCAAAAAAATAATCGATCAATATTAATCCTTATGTTACGTATTTAATATGTAGCATGCCTGGCTAGTATTGTAATGTTAGCCTCATACATGATGAAATTCTTAGCATCCAATTGCCTCGGACAAAGAAATTGACTTTCCATATCTGCTCGATGGTCAAGATGAATGTATTTTTTATATAAAACCTCTTTAATCTACCGCAATTCCATATTTGATACATCTTCATCCACTTTATTTTTTCGAATTAATGACCTCCATTGATCTGCATCACCCATGAGGCAAAAAAACAGTCGTGATAACTTTTTCCGTTTCACTACTACCAAAAGTATGAAATATTTTCTCTACGGAACTTATCTTTTTCTCAACTACAAATGAATTTTAATTCCCAATGAATTTTTCTTGATTGTGCCTCACGAATCAGTCTAACATTGATCATCCACATTGTGGGTCAAGGGGATTTATATGGGTAAGGTTATTAAACATAACTAGATTGAGTTGTCTGAATATAGTGATAAGATGATCGGCACTATTTTTATCACCATCTCTAGTATAATTATATTGATTTGGAGGAAAAACCCTATATAAATTATATGTGTTGATAGAGTTTTCAGTCCTTCCACTAGGCGTCATTTCTAAACAATGGCATACACTACATTAGATTACGAATCACAATACATAATTCCAAACTTCTAAAACACTTAACAAAAATTTAATCATTTTTCAATATAATCAATAATCATATAAATGTTTTCATTTATGAGGTATATACTCATAAATCCTTCATAATGGATTGTAAGGAAAATTAGAATTATCTTAATCATATCCCCCTGGAGTGTCATAAAAAAGACTAGAGCAAGGCCCGTTGTTGTGTACAGGGATACCTTGGGGGAAGCCCAAATCTAATTGTTAGTGTTTTTCACTTTTAGGTACATATGTTCCAGAGCAGCCTCTACCTGGTCATATCTAAATAGAGATGTATTGCTAGAATAACACAAAAAAATTTACATTACCAAAATTATTTGATGTTCTTCTAAACTATTCATCAATGTCTATCTTAGGGTATTATTTTCTAATCAGTGTTTATCAACATTTATTTTCCAAGGATTGTACTAATCTTCATCTAATATCAACTGTAATTCCCCAACCCTAGTTACCTAGTGTAGGTGAATTATAAATAACACTAGCATGATACAAGGAATCATGTCCTGAATGACCGAATAGTTTAGTAGCTTTGGAAGTACTAGATACATACATAAGTTTTACATTTCATCATGAGATAAAAACAACAACAACATTTTGTACCCTTTGAAAAACGTATATCACATAGACAGTCCATATAGGTCAACCATAAAATACATCTTCAGATCTTGGAAAAAATAAATCACTGAAAGGGGTGAGCTCAGATGCTCGGTATAGATAAAAATATAGAGGGGACTTCATAAATAAGCATAAATATTTATGGAAATGTATAAGACTAAAACACAAGCCTTTTAAATTTAATATTCTACATAACATTTAAAATATAAATATTATAATTGCATTTACTTATTCACATGGATATTCAACAAGTTGAATAATCACATGCAATATCAATATCCAATTTCATAATGATAGAATAAAAATTGATAGACATCATAACCACATAGTCAAGGAATCATACCAAGACTAAAAATAATTTTTTGTCAAGGCCTTATGCCAAAACACTAGTTTGTCTAATGAGACCTACCAATTCTTCAAGGTCTTATAGCAGGATCTACCCATAACTTAATAAGTCCAATGCTTTCCTCAAATGAAATGGTTGAATTATTATAAAAACATTCATATTAAAAATAGCATACTAAATGTTAATATGTTTACCATAAACCATGAATGGTTTAAAAAAAATCTGTAGAAAAAGATATCTAAAAAAATTCAATATAATATAGAATGTTTGTATCATAATAAATTGACAACAGACATGTATAAAATCCATTAAATGAAGTTGACCTAGATGAAATCAAAATTATTTGTTAAGAATATTTCCTTCTATTTTGAAATCATTTAAATGTCAGTTAATTATAAAAGAAAACATTTATGTTAAAAATATTCTTATAAACTAGTAAGGTAAGATTCAAAGGTATTATAACATTTAAGGACAACTGCAGCCGCCATATAAGTTAGAAAAACATGCTTACCTTATTTTTTTAAAAAGGTCATAAAGTATTTTGTTCGGAAAAGGACGAAAAGATTCCTTTCAAAAATTTATCTATAATTTCATAAAAGGGAATACATAACATTAACCCATAGTCTAGTGAATAGTAAAAATGTGTTTAAATACATTTTTATGAAATATAGATTTTGATAATAAAGCGGTCCTAGTAGATACTTACTTAAAAACAACATCAGATAATTAAGTGATTGTGTAATTAACCCTTACCTTTTACTTTTCCTTGGTCGAGGGTATGTTAACATATTTTAAAATATAAAAATAATTATTTTTAATCTAAACCAAAAAAACATATAGAAATATGATATTATATTTCATCATCTAATATTACATTGGTAATCATATTTTAGTATCATCTTTGTTTCGGGTGTTAACTGATACGTTTTCCTTTATATGTTTTGTAACGTATGTCATGTTTGTTATGGATAAGATGTATTTGAATCAAATACAAAATTATTTTATGTTCATAAAAATTATTTTAAATAATTAAATGAAAATTATTCTTGAATTGATCCAATGTGGAATGAATCTCATTGCGTTCGTGGTGACTGTAATTCATACGTACGGTCGGACGCTACATCCATTTCATTTTTTAATGTAAATAAAACCAAATAATACATAATTATATTATTAATCTAGTATTATATAATACAGTAAATATGTTAAATTTGTTCGTTAACTCCATTTTTTATACGTTCCATGTATGTTATGAACTAGTCATATCACTTTGAGGGGGTAGTATTCTGCACTTCCCCAAATGAAATTATCATATATATTCAACATGAAAAGAATAAAAGTATTCTATAAAATGGAATTATAGAAGCTTATAGATAAAATAAATAAAATAAATATCATATATAATTATAGTTCAATCATAATGGACACCATAAGAGGTGGTAATAGAAGATTGAACAATCATGGTTTCATGAGGTGAACATTGCATCATTATGGTGTCATATATGATTATATTTATTTGATGTCTAAAAATTATATAAAAAATCCTAGGTTTTATGTAGATTTATTATATTTCAATTGAATATTTATTTTGTAATAGATAACTTACCCAACCCCATGTAAACATAGTTTTACTAAAAGATATATGTTTATGTCATTTTTGACATCACATTACATTTTTTAAAATAATGTGTCATTATCACTATCAAATGGCTCCATGGTGTCCCACAATAGAAAAAAGGATTCCCATGGTCGGACATATATCAATAAATAGAGTTAAGATATATGTTTGGGTAATTTAATCTTATAATAATATTATTTTTTACACTTATTTACTAGATTAAACACTTGAACCATTTACATAAATTATTTACTAATTTAATTATTCATAATGTCTAAAACTAAAATTTAACAATTTATAAAATTAGGACCTCCTGATTCAAAATATGGAATCAATTTTTCCAAATTCAAAACACAAAACTAGAATACATTAATTTAAAATTAATTCCAATGGAAAAATCTAAAAACTTGTTTTTATGATATAATAACAATAAAAAGAATAACACTTGTTTATTTCCAATTTAAATGTAAAATTACATACAATGGCCTAAATTATATAAAATGATAAAAATATAATCCAATTATAAATAAAAACCATTCAAATATATAATTTAACACTACAATATATTTTGATAAAAAAGGTTTTTCTAATTAAAAGATAGTATTTTTCACTATTCATCAAAAATGACATTTTTTTAAAAGAGAAACAAAAAATCACCCTAAGCTATTTTTGATATTCCACATCCAAAAATGAAGCCCAATCTGAAAAAAAATTATAAAATTACAAAATGTGGTTATTAATATTAATAATGGCTAGTTTGATTTGTTCTGGTGTGTTAGAGTCTCGAAGTTGCATACAACGAAAGCAATTGCATTATTTAAAGGGAAACATACCTTGGAAGCTTGGGCTATTACATTCTTCGCTACTTAAAATTATTTCAACCTCAATATTTATAGAATACAACTATATAAAATTATTTGGGTGGTTCTTCATCATAAGTTCCTCGGGTTCCCACATTTCCAATTCCATCTTATGATTTTTAAATAGAACATTCACTAGACGAGCCATCTAATTTCTCATCACTTGTTCTTTGGTATCATGAATTCTGATTGGCTCTTCATAATAAGGTATACGAGGTTCCAGTTCTATTTCTTCATAGGTGAGTACATGCATTAGGCCCAGATTGTATTTTATTAACAGTGATACGTGGAACAAATCATAATCTTTTTGGTGACTTGGTGACATTTCCAAATGATAATCTACAACTCCAATTTATTTTAGAATTATGATTGTTCTGATGTACCAGGGACTTAATTTTCATTTCTTACTGAATATTATAACACCATTCAATGGATATACCTTCATGAAAAAATGAATTTATATATGAAATTCCAAGTCATTTTTTCCAATATCGGCATAGAACTTCTTCCTACATTGAGCTTCTTTGATTTGGTTATGGATAACATTCTCCTTGTCCATTGTTTCCTCAACATGTTCCAGGATTATGAGTTTTCATTCACAAACATCATCCATCCATGTATATGTGCGACATATCTCTCTATATAACACTTTATATGGTTCCATCTGAATACTTCAATAGAAACTGTTGTTATAGGAAAATTCTACCTGAGGTAAATATTCATACCACATAACATGAAAGTCCTATGAGAAATATTTCAACATTTCTTATAATGTTTGAGTAGTTCGTTCTGATTTTCAATTAGTTTGAGGGTGCTAGGTAGTGTTCAATTGATGTTAACTATCCAATTACTTTTGAAGACATTTATAGAATCAGGATATTAACGACGATCACAATAAGAAACAATTGATAGGGGTAATCCATGAATTTTTTCAAATTCATTAATATATAGTCTTTCCAGATGTTCAAGTGGTAAATCTTCTCTTATAGAATGAAAATGGGCTGACATGGTAAAAAGATCAATAATTCCCTATATTGCATCATTCCATCTAAGAGTCCTTGTTATCCCCAGGACAAACTCCATCATAATATCATCCCACTTCCACTCAGGTACGGGAGAAGGTTGCATGACTCCTCTAGGATGTTTTCTTTCAGATTTCACATGTTGAAAAACCAAATATTTTGACACATAATAAAAAATCTCCCTTTTCATGTCATCCCTCCTAAAACGTTTCTTCAAATATATATACATTATAGTGCTACCAGAGTGTATAGAGATATTAGAGCTGTGAGAATCCTCCAATAATTACCTTTTTATATCTGGTATGTCAGGAGCGCAATTTCTATTCCCAAATTTCATAATCCCATCTTTATATATGAAGTCGATAAATCTCCCATCATTCATAGCTTTAAATTTCGTTTGAAACTCCTCATCATCAATCTAAAATCATTTTATTAATTATAATAAATATGATTTAGAAACCATTCAAAAAGGAATTGATGTTTCACATTCCAATATTATTCCCATGTCCATCATTAATAGATGGATAAACATGGTATATCTTTAAACTCCAATCATGTTCAAAACTCCATGATCCCTTCTTCTCAAAGCATATGACACCTTATTTTCCTTCCCCAGGTGGTAGTGCATGGTGAAATCATACTCATTGAGTAGTTTGAGCCATCTCATTTTCCTTATGTTGAGTTCTTTTTGTGAGAAAATATAAATCAATCTCGTGTGATAATTATAAATCCCCAATTTTCACCATTGTGATAGTGTGTCCATATATTCAGAGCAAATATTATATCTATTAACTAAAGATCATGAGTGGGATAGTTTTGTTCATAGATTTAAAGCTACTATGAAGCATATGAAATAACACTATCATTATGAATAATGACACAGCCATGTCCTTCCTTTGAATCATCATTATAATTTACAAAAGAATCATTCCCCGATGGTAGGGTTAGTATTGGGTCATTGGATAATATGTATTTAGTTTATCAGAACAGTTTTTCACACTCTTTTGTCGAAAAAATTAACCCATTCATGTGTGTGACTGGTTAATGGGTTTGCTAGTCGATTTTTTTTGACAAAAGACAGATTAGAACCTGTTAAACAAATAAAACTATATTATTAAGATATACTTGTTAGTGTTGGACATTCATTTATTTCGTTTGTCATTAAAAGATCAACATATATTCCATTCATAGAGAGAATATGGCCAAAAAAATAAAATATCTTGAAGGTATAATTCACACTTGCTGAACTTCCCTATTAATTAATTTCTACTATGAGTCTTTAAAATAGTGCGTAAGTGTTTTCATGATCTTTATAGATTTTGGATTATACCAATATATCATCAATAAATACCAATACAAGTCATCATGATATTCCATGAAAACTCTGTGCATTAGATCAATGAGGACATAGGGTGAATTAGTCAGTCCAAAAGGAATTACTGTAAACTCATAATACATGTACCTAGTTCGAAATGTTGTATTTAGAATGCCTTCTTTATTTACACACAAATGATGATAACTAGTTAGAGTTAAATATTTGAAAAATATTGAGCTCTATGAAGTTGATCAAATAAACATTCAATGTGAGGTATGGGATACTTTTTTTATTCTTATAGCATTGATCTCCCTATAGTCAATGCACTATCTCACATATCCAAAGTTTTTCGTAAAAAAAAAGAACAGGGGAGCACCATGCAGAAATGCTAGGGAGAGTAAATCCTTTATTACTCTGCTCATCCAGGGCTTTTATTACCTCCTCTAATTCCATAGTTTCCATTATAAAATGTTTCTTTGATATGGGCATTGATCTAGGAATTAAATCATTGGAAAACTCAATTAATATTTTTGGAGAATGTCCAGGTAAATCTTCTTGAAATATATCTACATATTCTGGTAAAATATGTATATCCTCAATTTGAACATTCCTTTCACCACCCATAGTTATTTTAATCTCTTCCTAACAATAATTGAATTTAGTATAGCTACAAGGTGTGGATCTAAATAAGAATCAGATGGTGAAATTTCTCTTCTAAAGATAAGTTAATCATTATGATCATCGAACATTGTGACCTCATTTATTCTATCAATAAACATTCACATAATTTTAAGGAATCTAATCCGTACCTACGATTATATCAAATTCAATCATGGTTACGACAATGATATCAGCGGACAAATAACATTAATATTCCCTAATGTGGACTGATTCACAAAACATTGATACAATAATACTTCCCTTATGAGTATTGACTGATATCTCCCTTGTTATATCAAATTGGAAATCTCTTTTATTATTAGAAAACTGGGAAGATATGAAACTATGTGATGATCCAGAATCAAAAAATTTATTTTCTAAACATGAGAAAACCAGTAAATTTCCTGCCACCACATCATTCGGATCTTCAACATTGTAGTAGTGACCACATATGCTTGGCCTTTCTCCCTTGAAATTTTTGAGGTATGACTCCTTGGTGCATAGAACATTCTGTTTAAAAATCTCCCATTTCTCTATATGTATATCATTCAACATCAACAGACTCTTTCTTTCCATAGCAATCATGAGCTTGTTTTCCTCTGTCACTACAATTGTAACATAATCCTATTCCCTTCATGAAATTACTAGTTTGTTTCTTCCTATATTTACCACAGTATTGATATTCCAAATTTCCCTTCTTCCTCATATTTCAATTTACCGAGTGTTCAACAGATCTCCTATTCTATTTATTTTCATTAAAGTCACAAGACCAAGAGAATTATTTTTTGGTCAAGATATCACATGAGAGAATATATTTGTATGATGAGAAGTATTGTGAGAATAATTATTAATAGATAAATGATTCTAAACCACCAATGAATCGATCAATCTTACTGTTGGGGTAATGTATATAATCTGTAGCATCCCATGATATCTTTGTAATTTTAGCCACATACTTTGCAACATTCTTATTCTACATTTACCTCAGACTCATAAATTGTCGTTCCATATCCACTCGATGGTTATGAAGAATGTATTTTTCTAAGAAAATATATTTATACTCACTCCATTACATATAATATACTTCTTCATCCTCCTTTGTGTTTTTAATTATTGACCACCTTTGATCTGCATCTCTCGTGAGACAATAAACTACCATGTCAAATTTTCCCTTTGGCTACTCCCGAAAGAAAGGAATATGTTTTATAAGGAACTTATCAATTTCACATGTCCAAATTGATTTTTAGTCCCATTGAATAATGGTGTTTTTTACCCATGAATCAGTCTAACATTGATCCTCCACATTCTGGATCTGGGAACTCCATACAGGTAAGGTTATTATTCATAACCCGAGTGAGTTGTCCCAGTATGGTGATAAGCTGATCAGCACCAGTTGCATCACCGTCTCTACTATAATTATCGTTCATATGAGGGAAATCCCTTCATTTATTACATGGGTTAATATAGTTCCCATTTCTTCCACTAGGATAAATTTCTAAATAATGCATACTCTACATTAGTTTAGGAATCACAATACATAATCAAAAACATGAAAAACACTTAACATAAATTGAAAAGTTTATGGATATAGTACATAATCATAAAAATATTTTATTTTTAGAGGTTTGTACTCATAAATCATTCATAATGGTCTGTAATAGAAATGTGAATTATTCAAAACATATCCCATAGGAGTGTCATATGAAAGATGGTAGAAATACCAGTTGTTATGTACATGGATATCCCGGCTCAACCACAGAACACAATGTCCGAGTTTTAACTCTTATGTACATTTGTGCCAGAGATGCCTCTACCCTCTAGTATCTAGAATTGAATGTATTTCCTAAAAAATAAATAAAATCTCTGCATTAATAATATTATATGATGTTTTTCAATAAAAATCCTCAATGTCTTTCTTAGGGTAATGTCATCTAATCAAAGATTATCTAAATCTAGTTTCCATGGTTTGTACTAATCTTCCTTTGATACCAACTATAACACCCCAAACCTAGTTAACCATAGTTGGAGAATTATTATATAATAGTTGCGTGACATAAGGAATCATTTCCCAAATGACCGATTATTTTAGTAGCCTCCATGTACGAGATAGATACAAAAGTTTTACATTACATAATGAGATAAAAACAACAACACATTTTTGTCCCATGTGAACACACATATATACCTTATCGTATCCGTGTAGGTCATCCATAACATACTTCATCACATCCTGGAAAAAATAAAACATAGAATGGGTTTATCTCAGATGCTATTAAAGGATAACAATATAGCAGAAAGATCATAAATATGCCCAAAACAAATAAGGAAATGTGTAAGGCTAAAACATAATCCATTTCAGCTTAAAATTCACAATAAAATGAAAAATATAAATCTAATAATTCCAATTAACTTTTCATATGGATATTATACTTGTCGAATAATCACATCCAATATCAATAGCCAATTTCATAATGACGGAATGCAATTTTCAGACATCATAACAACATATTCATGGAGTCATGGCCAGACTAAAAATAAGATTTTCTGAAGGCCTTATGCCAAGACACTAGTTTGTCTCAGGATACCAACAGATGCATCGAGGAGCTATAGTGTGATACACCCATCAATTACTAAGTCCAATTAATTCCCCATATGAAAATGTTGAAACTTAACATGAAAATTTGTATTAAAAATAGTGTACAAAATGTTCAAACATTAACCATAAACCATAATGGTATAAAAATAACACATCTATGGTCAGATATATCACAAAACCATCAATAAAATATTGAAGATTTTTATCATATTAAATCAACATCAAATAAGTATAATATCCATTAAATAATATTGACATAGAATAAATAAAAATTATTTGAGTTGAATATCATTTTCTATTTTGAAATCTTTTAAAATACATGTAATTATAAAATAAAATATTTATTTTGAATATTTCCCTTTATTCTTATAAGGTAAGCATCAAAGGTGTTATAAGGATGGAGAATAACCTCACTCGCTGTATATGTTAAAAAAGAATTTTTACCATAATTTTTCAAAATGGTTTTAAAGTACCTTGTTTGGAAAACGACGGAAGGATTCCATTCAAAAAAGTTTATAAAAATTCAAACAAGGGTAAAAATGTCATTAAACCGTAGTCTAGTAAATAGTAAAATTGTTTTTGATATACATTTGTATTAAACATTTATGTGTATGATAAAGATGTTCCAGTAGATACTAACACAAAAATAACCTCAGATAATAAAGTGACTGTGAAATTAACCCTTACCTTGTAATTTTCATTAGTCGAGGGTACATAAACCTATTATATAATAGTTAAATAATATTTATTAAATTATAAAAGAGAAAAATTGATAAATATGATATCATATATGTTCTTTTAATATAGCTATGATAATAATATTTTAGTAGTATCATTGTTTCAGGTGTCAACTGATCTGTTTTTCTTTATATGTGTTGTTACGTAAGACATGTTTGATATAGATATGATGTATTTGATTTATATACAGAATTATATTATGTTCTTAAATATTATTTTTAATAATCATATGAAAATTATTCATGAATGGTTATGAAGTGGAATGAATCTTATCGCGTTCGTGGAGAAGTTAATATGTACGTACGCACGAATGCAACTTCCATTTCAATTTTTTATATTAAACGGAATGAAAACCAGATGATAAATAGGTATATTATTATTTCAGTATAATAAAATACATTATATATGTTACTTATCTTCATTAACACCATCTTTTATATGTTCCATGTACGTTATGAACGAGTCATATCATATCGAGGGGGCGGTAGTTTGCACTTCCTCAAATGAAATTATCGTATATATAAAACATGAAAGGAATAAAATTATATTCTAAAAAGTATTTTAAAAGGTAATAAGTAATATAAATGTCATTTATATCATAATAATTACACATTCTTCATAATGGAAACCAGACGAGGTGGTAGTAGAATATTCAACAATCATCGTTTCATGAGGCAGTATTTCTCCGTCCACAGAAACATTATGTTCTATTCCTATTAGATGGAGGTGTCTGTAAGTGTAGTTCGAATAAAT
Source organism: Viscum album (assembly GCA_963277665.1). NCBI lineage: Eukaryota > Viridiplantae > Streptophyta > Magnoliopsida > Santalales > Viscaceae > Viscum > Viscum album. Next base: position 696,740,722 of record OY728161.1, read on the forward strand.
ATCATTACAAAAACCTAGTATATTGAGGATACATGTGTTGTTATCATTGATAGAAATAAAGGGAATTTTTGGTTTTGGAGAAGTAAAAAAAAGAACATGACTTAAGAGGAGATGTTACCTTTTAATTGGGTAACACCATTTGGTTTTAACCATAAGGCTTCCTTGAAGTGCCTTATGCCAATAGTAAGGAATCTTGGGGAAAGAGATGGATGTAGGGAGAATAATTATGTAGATTTTAGTCTAGTAAAGGTGCTTGAGAGGTGTGAGAAAATAGTTAGAGGTGAGTCCTTTTTATTAGGGGGATGAGGCTAAATGTATGTATGTTTGACGATTTTATTTTATTATATAATGATTTTCAGATTATAAAAGACCAAATATCCATAGATTCATAGGTAATATGACTCATGTTTTAAATAATGTCATCCAATAACAACTAGACAGGTTTTTGAATATATGTTTAATTTTTAATATATCAATTATTTAAATCATTCATTAATGAGGTAAAACACTGCATCGATATTGTGTTAGAGATTTTTTATATGATGTCTAAAAATTATAAAAACAATTCCACGATGTAGGAAATATTTTTATCTTTCAAATTATTATTTAATGTAGAAGATATATCTTATATAACCCCATGTAAAAATTGTTTTACTAAAATATATATGTTTAGGTCATTTAATTTTTACATTAAATTAATTAAAATAACATGTCATTATCAGTCTGAATTGGCTCAATGGAATCCCAAAATCTACCAAAGGATTTCCATGGTAAGACATGTATCAATAAGTAGGGTTAATACATGTATTTTGGAAATTTATTATTAATATAATATTATTTTTAACCCTTCATTACAAGATATACCTCTTTAACCATGGTAAATAAAATATTTACCGAAGTAATTATTCATAATGCCTAATAATAAATGTTACATATTTAAAAAATTTGGACCTCCTGATTCCATATATGGAATATATTTTTTCAAATTCAAACCACGGAAGTGGTAGAAGTTAATTTTAAATTAATTCTCGTTGTGAAAACAGAAAGCGTGTTTTTATGAAATAATAACTATCAAAATAATAACAATTGTTTATTCATAGATTAAATGTTAAATTACATCTAACTACCTAAATTATATTATCCGAGAAAAACATAATCTAATGATACTTAAAAACCATTCAAATGAGTAATTTATCACTATAAATTTATTCTATTAAAAATGTTGTTATTAATTAAAATTTATTATTTTCACTATTCATAAAAAATGAATATTTTCAAAAGAGTACCAAAAATTCACCCTAAGCTAATTTTGATATTCTGAATCCAAAAATGAATTCATTTTGAAAAAAAATTATAAAATAGTAAATTGTGGGTATTACTATTAATAATGGCTAATTTGATTGGTCATGTTGTGTTACAATCACAATGTTTCATATAATGCACGCTATTGCAATATTCAAAGGGAAACGTACCGTGGAAGTTTTGGGTGTTAAATAAATAAATAATGAGTGTTAAGAGGAAGTAAATATTGTGTCCCTTTAGAAGCTAGTATTACCCAGGTAATATGTCATGTTACAATGTCCATGTACGGATACATGGTGTTTCCTTGTCCATGTACTACTGGTCATGGTTGTGTTTATCTTGATGTGTCCATGTGTGAATAGATGTTTATGTTCCCGTGTAACTATCAAGGACATTCCAAGCACAATATATGGGTCACAAATTGTGTGACGTAAACCACATGTCTTACGACACATTACACTATGTGAAACACATTCACCGTAGCCAAGGTTCCATACACAACATGTGTTTACGCATTATATGTTGTGTGCTGTAGAATTTTATGGAACCCACGGTATTTATTTCACATAATCCCAAACCATAATGTACTCTAATTTTTTAGCCAATACCACCCCATGATAGAGGAAATAGTCCGAGTATGCCTCACTATTTCCACTCTCTATAATCTAGCCATAAAATTTTCATGGTAATTAGTTTTCGTCACACCTCTTCATCATCTCCTTCCAATCCAATAAGATCAAAGATCATCAGACAGATCCAAATCCATTATCACTTTCATCGCATGAAGAATGGTGGGAAAAAACCCTGAAACACAAAGTGGAATGAACCAAGACCATGGTTGGGTATTTCTCAATCCTTGTCAAATATACAAATAAATTAATACCCAAAAAAATAAATGATTCTCCCATATACTATAAAATCACACATACTTATAATAAGACTGATCTGTGAATCAATCCCTTGGTTTAGAGAATCAACTTTGACATAGTATAATTAAATTGGCATCAATCCACATTAAAAAAATTGCCTAACTCGAGATCAATAATTTCTAATGAATAATTAACCCACATCACTTTAATTTTTCTGATCCTCAAATCCTATTACACACTGTTCAAGGTTACACGATTTGATGTCTCTTTCCCTAGAAGGATCCTCTAAGACCCTCTTTTAATGATTATCTGGCTCTCCAGGGTTAAGCAGCCAACCATGAGAGTTTCTCACTATAGTATATTTATAATCAATTCCAGGTCTTGGATATTTATTAAAATAAATTATTTTAATCAATTCATTTTTTCATACACCTTCCCATGACAATCCCCTACCCGAACATCCAACATACTGTAATGTTAAATCATGTATATATAAAATTTGTGTTTTAAACTCAATAGAGGTGTCATATTTATGATATCATTCTCCATTTCACTGTTAGAAAAAAAAATTAACAATTAAATGTTTGATATTTAATATATTAAATAAATTTAAAAAACAAATATTGGGATCATCAAGCATTGGAATTTATTGTTGTCTCCATTCCAAGCATTGAAAATAATCGTTAAAATAATCTACATTAATACTTGTTAAAATCAAAGTCATTACCCAATTATTTTTTTTAAATTAATGTGTGATGTATTAATGAATTTTTTAATAACCTGGTCGAAACTATTAAAAAAATATGATAATTGATAATTATAGACCAAGAAATAAGAAAATAAGGAATGAGGTGTGATGAAATATTGAAAATCGATAGGAAAATTTATTTCCATCCATTGAATTGATTTTTTTGTTTTCATATAATAATTATCGGAATGAACTGGATTTCCATTCATTTTTCGGGAAACCACTCTCAGTAAATCTTGATAACTTCTTGTTGACCAATTTTCTTGAAAATTATAAATTAATGTCTAATATATTACAATCATGTAATCTATTATTGAACATTAAATTTTAATTGAATTACCTTCATTAAGGAAAAATTAATAAATCAATAACATAGTAATGAAATGTATAAAAAATAATGTATATAATAAATATCATGCCAATATATTTCCCCCAAAAATACTTTAGGAAATATTAATTTTCAAATTAATGAAGTATACAAATTTTATGATGAAAAAAAATGATGGAAAATGGGAAAATGGGTTGAATAATTATCTTTATACCATTGGCAAGCCCCAAATCATGATCCCATCTCATATATAATGTCTCATTTTATCTCTATTTCTAGTTTGGTTTTTCCCTATCATCTATTCCTAATTAACACAATAAAAACACATACAAATAAATTTACTAAAATATTATGAAAAAAAATAAAAATGAAAGAATGGAACTTTGTAAAAACACATGGAATGAATAATATTTCCAAAATTTTATTCTATAGAATATATTAATTATATAACCATAAAAAAATATAAAAATAATTTACAACAATCATAAAACAAAAAATATTAGTTTTTTTAACAACACCTATGAAAAAAACAATATCAAGTCAACACGAAAAATTCAAATCCAATACATGGAACAATATGAATGAAAATTCCAAATTTGAAAGAAAAAAAATATTTAAAAATATAATATCAATCAATATTTCATAGAGAATAAAATATTAGTTGTTCTCAAAATTTATAAAAATAAAAAAAACATAACTTTTAAATATATTTAAATCCAAAAATATATAATTTAATGGAATATTAATTAAATATTAAACAAAAAATTTAATAATAATAATGTATTTTTACCAAAATGACCATTTAAACAAAAAATTATCATAACAAAAATAAAATTATTAGAATAAAATTCCTAAAATTTGAGATATATCAAATTCCCCAACTAATAAAAAATCCCCAAGAAATAAACTCACAAATGTAGTGGAATATAATTTATCTTAAAAGTGAAATATATAGAATGAGAAAAGATATTATTTTATAATTATTTTTCCTCCCATGGATTCATTAGGTTGTTATCTATGATTGCTATTGTAAAAAAAGATAAAGGATTAATATATTTTTATAGAAAAAATTCTGTTTGAAATTTTTTGAAACTCTTAAAAAACATGAAATCAAATTTAACTAAAATTTCCTGATTTACATTTTTGAATATTTTACATACTCAAATATTTATTTTAGATTAAAAAGTCACATCTTATATAAAAGTGAATTTAATAATTTAATTGAAAAATAAAATGCCTAAAAAATATTTTATCTAAATAATAATATCATTTCAATGATTTTGAGTTCATTTAATAACATCATTAATTTCAAATCTCATGATATAATATATAATTGTAATGTTAAAATAAATATAAATTTTTAAGTGATACCTTCAAAATATTACAAAATGTTATAAAAATCAATGAAGGAATGAAATCATGTAACCTGAATGAATCGATTTGAAAATTGAAAACATTCACCCTCTCATAGTGTAAATAATTTCCTTCAAATCGACAAAAAATATAAAATAACTTAAAATTAATATTAAATACTTTAAAAATAAAATTTTAAAGACTGTTTGAGAATTTTAATGAGTTATTAAGGAAGTATATCTTAGAAATTTTAATGACATGTGTTCCATGCCCAAACCACATCATTTTCCCCGATGTCGAATCGTAAATCGGAAGAAATAATTTAAATAGTTATGTTGAAACAGTATTTGTAATTCAATATTTTAAAAATATGTTAAGTGATTGGATGATGTTAAAAGTTTTGTTTCAAAAATATTAAAATTAGTTTAAAAATATGTTCAAAAATAAAAATAATTCCTTTAAAATCAGAATATTTAATTTTAATTTTCCAAATGTAAAATAGCTTTTATAAATGATTAATTAACCACAACATGTCATTTCCAAAAAGATTTTAATTAAAATAAAATAGTCCTAAAATAATTTTCAGGGTCAAAATATTAGGCTTCATCACAATTTTAAATGATTTTAAAAAAATTATTTACGGAAAGGTTATAGTGTTATTAATTAAATATTTAACCCGAAAATAATTAATTTAAAGTTACTAATTATAAATTAATATCAATATTAATATTTCATAAAAATTAATGACTTTTATAATAACTTCCATTATAGTTGAATCTTTTCTTCCATAGTGAATCGAAATTTCCTATCACTATTATAGTTTACGATAAACAAGATATATCAATTTAGTTTCTTTCTAATGTGTAAAAAATGAATGTTATATATAATTATTTTAATTCCCTTTTTAGAATCAAATGGATGGTTATTTTATCGCCCCTTCTCTTTACATGATATATTGGAACTGTTTTGTATTGATTGTGTAATTCTTGTTCAATTAATAACCATTATTAGCTTGCATTAGTAGACTATATCATGAGAAATTATTATTTTATAATGAATGGGCTCAAATTTCTATTTTAATGAAATAAATTTTAGTGATATCACTATTGACTTAATGTTCAACTTTATTTTTATTCTGATTTTTATTGGAACATGATTGATGGTTTTTTTAAAATTTTTGTTAGGAAGTCATTGAAATGTTTATTCAATAAAAACAAACTGATTCTGAAATTATATAACTATAGTAGTGTTTTTTTATATTATAAAACCTTCTACCATTATAATTATATTCCTATGAATTTATTTCAAGGATGTTAAATTTTTTTTGAATATCATAATCCATTTTATCGATGCAGTTTCCACCAACTGATTGGTGAACTACGATTAGTATTGAGGATAAAAATCCATTATATATGATATCTATGAATACATGGATAGATATTTAATTGTGGGGGATATTTTTGTGTAAGTACATAAATCTATATAATCCCCCATGAAAAGGTCTTCTATACTCTATATAAATGTTAAGTGTCAAATTTTAAATATATCCTTTTAATGTTGTTGTGTAAAACAGTATGATAATAGAATTTTAGACATGTTCACAAGTTTGAAACATTTTTTAATCTAGACCCAAAAAAATTATTGGCATTTCATTTAACACACAAGTAAAAAAAATGCCATCCATGGTTTATGTTTAGTGATCCCTTATATTAGTAACTACTACAATATATCATAAAAGTTTATAATGATGTCTAATGTTTCCTCATTTGAAAAACCATTATCTTTGGTAAATAATGAGATGTATGATAGTTTCATCTCCATGTTTTGGGTTTTATGGATAATCCTAACATAGGATGGGATTATCGAAACATGATGGAGTTGAACCTTCATAATTTTAGGTGTTTCTAAATTGATTGAAATGATAACAGGTTTTTAGGTCTTATCATTAGAATCATGCCCTCTCTCTCATAGTCAGGTTTTCTGTTATAGTTTTTCCTTTCCTAAAATTCCCATTATGTTTTTATTTTTTACTGTTTAATGAGTATACATTCTTACACCATCAAATTGAATCTATGTAAAAACAATGATTCAAAAATAATCCTGAAAAATAAAACATAAATTTTATAAAATATATTTTTTCATATTTTCCATATTTTAGTATTTTTTTAGTCTCAACTTCTTATAATAGAAATTGTGATTTTTTTTGTAACACGTGATTATAAACTCTAAAATTAAAAAAAATATTTTTTTTCATCACAAAACTTTTGAGAAGAAATTAAATTCAAAAACAAAAATGTTTTTTTTTTCAAATCGAATGAAAAGAACCCTAAAAAATTTAATATTAGAAAAATATGTCAATGATGTAAAATAAAAATGTGAACAAATAAGCATGAGTTGAAGAACAATTGTGTAGATATGAAAATAAAAAAATTAAGGTTCAATGATGGATCAATTCAATTATAAAATAAAAACCTAAGGTTAATAGTAAATTTATAAACCATTTTTAATTAGAATGCATATTATTTAATAGATTTTCCATTATATTTATAAATATATTCTAATAATTATAAACAAAAATTTCTTTCATAATTTTGAGCACCCATTTATGATAATATTGAATACCACAAGGCATGATGATTTCATGATGAAATAATATTATTTGGTCAAATATTTTAACCAAGGAAACTATAGATGTACTTGAAAGTGTAAAATAATTTATTTATTTAATTTAAATCAAAGAGGGAAGTACAAAAATAACAATATTACAGATAAAAAAATAATGAATCAATAAAAGACTAATCTATTTCTTCTGAACATTATATATTTTTGTATAAATGATTTTAAAAATGTCATTGTGAAAATAAAATTAAATAATGAAAATTGAATATGGGTTAAAGGACCTTCTCAATTATGTTGATCAGCCTCTCTCCAACCTCAATTGTCTTATATAAAGTATCCAAATACATCTCATTACACCTACTTATTTCCCTTCCCACTATTGTAAATCGAAATATATAATACCCCTCCCTAAAATAATCTGAATAATAGATGGAAAATATTTTGCACATCCCCCCAAAAACACATTCTGGAATGATATTGGTTTTGGCTAGAAATAGGGCTATACGGTTTTATTGTGGGAAAGCTATACCCCCTGAATATGGGGATAAATAAATATAAATAGTAATGATATTAACTGAAATATAATAAATCGATGAGAAACTAAAACATATTTTAAACATTTAACCACCCACTGATTCATGAATATATCAATACCTTAACAAATGGAAATAAAATCACCCCACAGATCCTCTATTAATCCCAATTTAGAGACAACATCCAAGCTATACAACTGAAACCTGTAGTCACATGCATCATTCCAGCCTATTCCTACAATAAAAATATTATAACTACACAGATACCCATGTGAAACGGATATGTGAGTAGTGTGTGAGTAAATGATTTATTGTGGAACAACTAATTTGTTCAGATAATTACCAATATTTCATTTTAAATGTTCATGAGATATGTTATATATAAATAAGTAGATAAATAATCATGATTCAAGTAAAATATTAATCCACATCAATGCATATTATTATACTGATTATATAGTTTCTATAAGCATGTACAGAGGACCTCCCCTCAATAGAATTATGAATACACCATTTTCATACACATATAACTTGGTTATTAACTAATATCTATCGTCGATTCATTGTTTCATTGCCCATATCGACCATACCTCCCCATCCAATGTCAAAATGTATATGGGAATTAGAAACACCATGTGAGTGAATTTATTCACCCAAATGGGGTATCATTCTCACATTTCCAATGATGAGTAAAAGACAATTTGGAATCTCTAGGAATCCATATCATTTATTAATTTGTACGAAATGTGAAGTAGCACTTGTGATTTCCTGATGACAGTTTGAAATATAGTAACTAGGATGAGGAAACCATATTTTATAATACAAATATAGGTGTGAAATATTCTTAAGAGACCAATGAAATCATTAGAAATACCCTCCTTAAATCCTGGAATCATTGTCTATGGGTTCCATTAGTTGGTGAATCCTTTTCCAAACAATTTTTGGTGCATCAACCAGATCCTAGGGGGAATCCTATAAATCAGTCGAGGTGATACAATACAAACCCTCAAGATTTTATACATCCATGGATATGTATATAATCTCACATTGAATATAATAATTCAATTTGAATCTTTACCATCATAAGAATTCAAAATATCCTACTGGTATCTCTTTTAAAATACAAAAACTAAAGAAATCACTATAGTATCACTATATCGATGTTACCCCAACCATCAATTGAATTACTGTAAATATCAAATCATAATACATGGTTACTGGTTACTATGAGCCACCTCTTGAAATCCACTATTGTATTAAACATATTATTTTTATATAGACATGCTAGTAATAGACCCTAATATACCATATCACTGAATCCCAAACCGAACAGGAATCTTAAGGCCTTATCCATCTCATTAGGTTATTCCAATGTATCTATTCGAGTCACATCAGTTCTCATCCAAATTTAATATTCCTAATAATCATAGGAATTCACATGTCAAAATTATTAAAATATAATTTATATATAGGGTTTGTATAACATATATTCTTATCACTACCATCATAACCAAATTATGAAAAATATCAGTTTGAGTTCTAGGTGAAACATTTACCCACAACTACCCATGATCATACACACCCTCTATCGGTTTTTCAGTCATCATGAACCTACATAGGTCTATTCAATCACTGCATTTCAAGTAACAATTGTATGAATCCTATGTCTCAATATAGGTTTCAGGTCAACATCCAATGTTCTTCAAACATTGGGGTAACATCATCATCCACTACGTAGCAAGGACACACTGATTACATGGGTTTCAATAAAGCAGAAATATTTTAGGAGATAAAGAATGAACCATATTTATTTTCTATGCCTCAGTTGTTGAGTACACTCACCCATCCCATCAACTATTTCATATAGTTAATCAACCTCTACTAACACATAAATTTTAAAGTAATTTTCCACTCATGGTCGAGGTAGTCCAACCAAAACCATTTTTCAAAATATTCTTAGAAATTAGTGCATCCTAAAAAAGTAAACAAATTAAAAATTAATTAATTAAAATAAACAGGTAAACACCCTATGAAGCGTGACAACCTAAAACATGAATCAATCAAATAATAGCTTCCATGGGGAAAGTACATTGTCCACTAATCTCATTATATTTTTTCCTAATTTACCTTATAAGGAAAGAATCTATTCTATGTCCCATCCCACACTGTTTAGTCTCACCTATGATAAACCAAGACACTCTCAACATAAAGATCTCATGACTCGAGATGAAAAAAATAATTATTTAATATAAACATTTTTACTTAATTATTTAATTCAATTTCATCTTTGTATAAATATAGATAACTTAAACTCTCATCAAATCACACTAATACCAAAGCTGACTAGCTATGGGAGGCCTATAGAAAACTCCCAACACCAATTTATGATATTATCATAAGAGGTTGAACAAAAACCACAATTAATTTAACATAATTAAAAAATACTTATATAATACAAAAAAGTGATTCATGTTTTATGATTTGATGAATAAATACTCCAAAAAATCATCCAGTGTTGTCTTCCACCTAGGTAACGTGAATGACCCTATAGAATTAGGAAAATTTACCAATCATATGTGAAATTTCACCTCAAAAAATTAACTACAACAATGTATAACTATTGGGGAGTATAAATAAATGATATGAGAAGAGGGATAAGTGATTATACCTTGTGTCATCATAGAAAAATACCACGAATAATTCCTTCAACTACACAAGATCCCATGAAGATATGGGAGGGGAGGCTCTAACTAGAAGAGATGAACATAGAGGGGAGGGGAATAAAAAATATAAAAACACAAGGGGGAAATAGTATTTTAATATTCTAAAAATCATTTTATCTACCTCATTGTAGTAGGTAGTGGCTACTACAACTACTAGTCACCGCCTTCTAGCTTATGCTCCCATTAGAGCAGCCACCCATCCCATATTGAGACTCTCTTTAGCCCTAGGATGACATATTAACCTTTATATATTACCTAATCACTTCTCTGGTAAAATTTATCCACTCATAACATGATCTTGCATACATTAAAATAATATAAATCGTTTAATTAAATAAAAACTCAACATGTATATAATATATTTCCATTTTTTTGGAAACAAGGCCATAAAAACTCCCCATAATGACACATATTATCCCCAAGATGCCAATAAGGAATCTAATCATAGATCATCCCAATCATAAGTTTTCTATTATTTGCAAAATGATTGAACCCCATCACTAAACATTAAATGATCTCTTAAAAAACATCATTTTTATGTCACATAATGAACTAAACCATGATCCAAAACCTATTATAATAACTATAACACTAGAATAATTCATTACCATGCCCATCCCACCTCGAACATGACCAAGTCGTCATCAAAATTTTCATTCATCCAATAGTTTTCTCAATCATAGTTCATAATTAGTAAATTTAAATTTTGTGTCTTTTTCATCCCATCCATTAGAATTATTCAATTGAAAACCAAACCCACATTAAATCATTGTAAATTTTTTTGGTTTCATCATAACATGAAGAAAATGACATGAATCACCAGTCCTATAATGGTTCCAATCTTCACTCTCAAATTCCAAAACCAACAAAGGAGTCTCCTGAACCCAAGTCTAACTCAGGAATGATAAAAAGACCTTTTAATTTCCCATCCCAATAATTAAAATTCCCATCACATCAAAAATAATGAACCTACACTGTTTTCCAGTTTGAAAATTCATATTTCATAAAAAAAATGAATGTGAACCACCTCAGGCCGACTTTACCAAAAATGATAAACTCCACCCACCGATGCATTTCAAAAAACAACCTAATCATAATGTATTTATGTTAAAATGATTCATTTCATCTTCCATGAACATTAACTAATGTTCATGATGGACTCTTGATTGGTGTTTTCAGTTAGATTCCAAACTATCCTAATCTATTATAATATACAACCACAAGCAACAACATACATATGAACCATACACTCCTATAAACCTTTAAATTATAACTTAATCCTCATACTAATTCATTTCATGGTCCAACATCACATCTGATCACCTATATTGAATTTTTAGGGAGTATTATTGCAAATCGTGATAATTTTAGCTAGAATAATAATTCCAAAAGGATGGTCTATTGACCAGTCAATCACTTTTCGACCATTCCCACCCTAGAGTATCATGGCCCATATTACTCTCTACACTATAAGAGGGTATTTATTCAGACTATAATGCCATATTCTAATAAACATGAGACACACACCATCAATTGAAAAATAAAACCACTAGTGTGGCCATTCCTAATTATTTTTGGGTTCTAACATAATATTACGTATTTCCTATTATCAAATTCTTGGAAGGAAACCCGCAAAATCTAACAGTATTCTTACAACAATAATGTCCTTTGCATCTAATTTAAAAGGGTACATTACCCAATATATGAGAATCATAATATTTCTCTATAGAAATATTCTTAGGAGGATCCATTATCAAAAACATGTGTAGATATTCCCATGTCACCCTCCCCACATAAGACCTCACTTATATTTGTCCAAATATCCAGTTAATCACTCCCATAATAATACCAAACACTTACCATCATAAAAAATCACTAAAATTTCTTTCCCTGGTCCTAAATTAAATTGACACCTCACCAAAGAATCATGTGTCATTCATCTATAATCTATTATAGTGGGTGTATAATTTCATACCACTAAAACCGTCACCATAACCATAATCTAATCATACATCAACATAATAGATTAACTGTGCTCAATGAAATTTCAACTCATTAAACAAGATCACCCACCCAATGTAATGAGTCAAAAAACATGAGTGCCAACCCTTTCACAAAACTTACTCAACAACAATTCCTAAATTGAAAACACATAATATGACTCTACCAATGAATATAATGTATCAAAATGCATTTACATAATCTCAATTACACCACCCATGCATCAATACCACACAAAATTATATCATAGTGGTTTCTATAACAATGCACCAATAAAAACTAGATAACCCCTATTAGTATTTTCCCTCAATCAACAACCGAACATTCCAACTAAATTAATTCAATGTTGTAAGAAAACCGAATCTAGGTTTTACCAATTATAACAAAATCCAAGCCTCAAATAGTTCATCCCATGGAAAATCTATAATGTTTCTACCAACATTCATACAACATATCATATCGCAATACCCATTCATGAGTATCATCTTAGATGTGTCATCACCAAGCATTAAATTAACCTACCAAGGAACAGATTCTCATTGAGAATCCCTACATAAAACATAAACCATATGAATAGAAAAATATGGATTATTACCCATAAAAAATTATTTGAAATTCTATATCAATTGTGAAAAATAATGTGTTTTGATTAGATTAATTGAAATTCAAATATATGTGAGAAATCTTCATCGAGGTTGTTACATGTACATTAAATATCCAAACTGATAGGGTGAACAAATACATATTCAAATATAACTATAATATATTTATGAAGATACTTATACATCAATCCTCTTATAATAAAACTTTTAAATAAAAATTCCACTCCCAAATATATGGGAAACCAACGTATAGGTTGGTAGTTAGAGTTCATCTCATTGAACCTAGGGGAACCACCTTATCCATGAATTTATATATCAGACTTCTCCATATAAAATTTTATCACACTACAATAACAACTAAAGTCAGAAACAAAGTTATTTCTTATTAATTGAAATCTATAAACATAGGTTCAGTTAAATGCAATACCATTACAAGCTATATTGGAGAAAACATTATATTTTGTTATTGGTATTCTATGTTACTAGACCTATACCAAACTCACCCTCATAGGGAATTCCTATGACTAAAAAACAACCCATTCATACACCTCAGAATAAGACAACGATCATTTATTATAAAATAAAAATAATTATTATATTTTTTTTATAAAAAACATTTATTTTATTTGTATTGAGATAAATTATGAAAATATTATTATATTAATTTTACCATTATAATGTAGTTGTTTAATTTTTGGTATAAATAAGAGTAAATTAATTTTTAAATAAATTTATACTGTACATACTCATTATAAAACTGATTACAAATTCATTATAAATAAAAAAAATTTTATAGTGAAGTATTTTTATGCTATAAAATGAATATTCATCATAAATGATATTATTGAAATATTTTTTAAGAAATTATAATTAAAATATAACTGATTTATAAATTCAATTTAATAATATTAACAAAATTTTTTAAATCAGAATATCAATATTAACTTATGGTAAAATTTTGAATTCCTCTAAAATAATAAATTTTTTAGGTAATAATATAAAATCATTTTTGTTAAATGCTATTCATTATTTCATTAAGAGAATTTATTTAAAATTATGATAATATTTAAGATTTTATTTCAACATTACCAATGATAATTTTTTAGAATAATATAATTAAATCCATTTGAATCATCAATATTTTTATTTAAATATAATTTAATTTTTATACTTGAAATCTCATTTTTTTCACAAAAATTCCTTTCATTTAAATTTTTGAATTTACATTAAAAATTATTTCTGAAACTTATATAGATAAAATAATTAATAATTGATACCATATTTTTAATCATGTGGTTCAGTTTTTATAAATTATTAATTTTGGTTTTTATTATTCTAAATAGTAGTAATGGAATACATTCATTACCTTAGTATGTGTAAAATGTGTAAAATTCAGTTAAAACCATGATATAATGTCCTAAAATCAACCGAAATAATTATATTATTTAATTTAAGGGCTTAAATTTGACGTTATCTATCATAAATTCATTTCTATGTCACTTTGGTTGAATTTCCCATTAAAATGAGAATAATATTATCTTAAAAAAGAGAGATTCCCAAAATGAATCCCAATTGGATTTTGTAAAATAAATTTTTTTATATAAGTTTAAAATGAGGATAAGTTTTGTTATATATTTTTATTAAAATATGAAATAATATTTTTATCTTGGTAATTTGTTTTAAACATATATTAATGAAATAATATTAATAAATTCTTATACTATACCGACGTAGTTATTGTTCAAGTAGTCTAAAAATAATTTAAATGAATTTAAAAACACAAAATGATTTTTTGGGGGTGAATTATATTTCCCCTTGAAATTAAATGATTAATATAATATATGCATAAGTTATATATTTTTATATTATAATTCTGTTTCTATATTTATGTTTTTATGATTTAATGAATACAATCATAAATGTCCTTAATTATATTTTATGAAACTATCTAAAAACATAAAATACGTTAATTAATAAAATAATGAGGTTAAATTGTTTAAAATATGATATATTTCCAAATTATGAGCTAATTGATAACATATATTTAATATTACAAACCTGTAGAATTTAAATTTTTTATCATGTTTAAGGGTAATGTTTTTTAACAAAGGTGTTAAACCTAAATATTTGGTTTAAAATGACCCCAAAATGTGTCTAAATTTCCTTGGATTATGATATTTAAACATATAATTTTTTATAATTCATGTACATTATAAAGAATTAATCATGAAAAATATTATTTTATTTTATTCTTTTAATAAATTTCACGTGTTCCCCTAGCCTCACAATAAATGGACAGGCTCCCTTAATTTATTTTCACCGTAATGAAAATAATAGATAAATTAAACCATACCCAAATATCAAATAAACATCAATATTTATGTTTTAAATGTTGTTTTATTCATAAAATACTTTTCCAATGGTCCTTAAGAAGGTATCTAAATATGTTCTACAGAAGTAGAGGTAATTTACCTATTAACCAATTTAAATTTATTTCTCCTTTTACCTCCACTAAATATCTAGTAATCCTAATAAAATAATAAATTTATCTTAATAAATATACTTATATATTATTATGATAATTAAACAATAATTATTATCCCTATTTCAAATAAAATAAGGAGTGAAACAATGGCTCATGAAAACATGTGGACTACCACCTCCATTTAGAGAAATAATTCATCTTACATTACAATAAATCATTTTATGGGTATAAATATTATATATGATATTTTAGAAATAATAATACTTTTTGAATTATAACATTATATGAATCTTTTGATGTTCCCTTTAGACAATTATTGATGTCACTACTTGTGCGTATGATTGAACTACTTCCCCTATTAATTAATGTGATATGTTTTACATTTACTCTTTAAATTAATGATAATAAGAATAGTTTTAGAGGATATATATGATATATATGATATCATAATGATTCTTAAATTTTTAATTATTAGCTAACATTATTTCATACATCCATTAAACTGTTAAAACAATGTTCATACATATGTACGACTGAACATCACTATGAATGATATAATTCATTTTTTTATTTCTAAATATTTTGGATGAATATATATATATATATAATATATTTTATATTTATATCATCTCTATAATTTTTATGATTAATGATCCATGAAATATGTAACACTTCATCATTTTATGAAATATTTTATTCAAAAAAAATTATTTCTATGATAGCCAGTGTTGCAGAAAAAAAATTATTTTTTATGTCTCATGATATACTATAATTATTATTATTTAAAAATGAAAATTATATCCAAGACACTAAAAATTAGTTATTAATTGATATAACCCATCATTTAAATTAAATATAATAAAAATATATTGATATATAAGAAGTTAATATTATATAAATTAATCATATACTTGGAAAATAAATTTTTAATAAAAAATTATTTAAATTCAATTTTAGAAAAATTTACAAACAAAAAATTTGAGATAATTATAAATTTTAGAGGTGAAAATTTACATCATATTTTAAAATAAATTATGAAAATTATCATAGAGTGAATTTTTTCAAAATCCCTTTTTCAATGCATCTATGGGTAGATTTATTATTTATATTTTATGATTTAAGTGAATATAATAATGTGGAATTTATTCAATATTTTTAATCAGAATAATTAACAATATAATATAAGTAGAATATAATTTTTTTCATATTTAATTGTAAAAATAGAGAAAACTAAGTTCCACAATTATGGTTAAAATGAGTTTTCCGAGAGTTAAACTAAAAAGATAAGGGTTAAAATGACTTATAATCTTTTCCAATTACTTTTTTATGTTCAAATATTGACCATATATATTCTAAATTTCTCGAATGAGTAATTTTAATTCATTGTTTCATGCATAAAACATTTTTACAAATTATTCCTTGAAAAATATCAATGTCTATGCACTCCCCACTCAAAAAAGGTAAACCTCACTCCTCTCTTCTTCACACGTACCCTGAATTTTGGATAAAAAATAACTACCTAATTAATTCATGTAATTATCATACCATGTACCATTGACTTTATTTGGTTTTATATTTTACCATACGATGGTATTTGTTGTAATTATTAGGAGGTTGGCAAAGAAGATGTGTAATTCTTAACAGTGTATTATTTTTATTTATCCGTCCATCATCATAAAATATTCATAAAATATTATTATAAAATTTAATAAATATTTTTAATATTATTATATGTTTTTATTTAAATTTAATAGTCCATATACATCACCAATTGGATCAAAAGTGAAGATAACTCGTTGACCAAGGGTATGATGAACAACCATATCGTGAACTGATGAAATTAATTTACCACTACCTCCTATCATGGGTTAATATAATGATAGATTTAATTTGTATATATATTATATTTATGATTTCATTATATTTTAACAATTATAATATCAAAACTACCTTATATGTTTGAATCTACTGGAAAATGATAATGTCGGTCATGCATATGTTTATAATTCAACCTAAATGAAGAAATATGATACATATTTCATTTAAAATTAAAATGGAATTAAAAAATTGTATATTTTATGAAATAAATGAATAATATGATTTTAAAATGATTATGGGTGGTTGAAATCCTAATTATCATTTTCATATTCCTTCCACAAAAATATTGAAACAGTTTTCATGCATACGTATTTACCTACCATCTTGATGAATGTTGTAATCCATTTTTTTATTTACTAATTTTATAAATGGATATATATATATATATATATTATGAATATATAAGATATTATATCATGGTATGTTTTTTGTAAATTATTTTACCATTGTTGACATTCATGGAACAAAACTACCAAATAATAACCAACGTGGAAGCTGATGAAGTTATCACCCGAAATAACGATTTCAATATAGAATTGTTAATGAATGGGTGGTAAGGGGGTATAAATAAATAATATATTATTTTATATATATATGATTATATTTCTTGAATATATATATATATAATATTTATTTTTTCAGAGGCTCAAATGTGTATAGAGAACGTCGAGACTAGTGTTAAGGGATTTCCGTATCACTTTCATTTACATGGTGCATATTCCATAATAAATAGTAATTTCTCTTTTATGGGGTTTATAATTACGATTTTGTATTTTATGAAACTTATATTAATAATTATGGTATATAAATTTCATTACATGGTTCACTATTTCATGGGATTTACAAATCAAAAGTTACCCAACATAAAAGGCGATATGTTAAATCACATTGATTACCCTGATTTTTTATGATTATTTTTATGGTGATGAAATATTATGATATATATCTCATGAATATATTGACTTAAATTATATATGGCTTATATATATAGATATTTTTTATTTCATTTAAATCTCTTTAAGGACTCAAAGTTCACCAATCATTTTATAAAAAAATAACATTATTTATCTCTTCATTTGATAATTCTTTTATCTCTATGTACGTATCTTATTAATTAATATTAAATAATTTTTATTAAAATTAAACAATTAATTTTTAATACAAATATTAACCATGTTTAAACTTTTAAAAATTTATATTAAATAGTATCATTTTTTCATTTTGTATAAAATGATATTTTTTAATGTTTATTAAAAATGGGAAAGTAATTTTAATTTCAACATTTTTTACAGGAAATAAATTTCCCACTGTCATGACTTCAAAATTGTTTAAATATTTATTTATATTTTTTATGGTTTCTTATATTTTTCCATTAATATTTGGGAATCATTTATAATTTATATAAGTGATTTCAAAATTGAAAGTGTAATCTTCACTAGAAATGAACTATGTGATCACTCAAAATAATTTCTCATAGAAAATGAAATCCAATGATATTACATGTTATTTATTAGGTATATGAACCAATGATACCATACTTATCATTTATCTAGATGATTTATATTTATAATGAAATTATTTTTATGAAAACCATTCCTTTTCATGGGTTATGATTTTATTAAATGAGTAATTGTTTATGAAAATACATTCTTTTACATGGGGTAATCTATGTTGATGTTATTATGAAGCCCATTTTATTTAATGGGTTCTGATATTATGAATTATTTATGATCTTGTGGTATATATATGTATTATTTTATAATTTTCTGTAAGGAATGTATATCTCCCTCTAATTGATTGGATAAATATAAATTTTCTATGAGAAAAAATGGAACACGAGAATTTATCTAAATCCCATAGCAAGTGGGTGAAGGGATGTTATCCCATTACAAATGAATAGGGTACATGAGAGTTTTCCTTAATACCCAAATAGTGGACATGGGAGTATATCCAAATACTAAAGTAGGTTCTTTAATGTTTTGAAAAATCTGAACATGGTATGGATGTCTTGGTGGGTATCCTTAATAGTATATTTTAAATACTTATGTGTATGAAAAAAATATATATATATCATTACAATGTCAAAATATCATAGCATTTGTTCTTGGATTCCATTATTATTCATTTCATATGAACATCCATGATTTTTTCCATGACCCATGATTTTTCACCAATATTTGTTTTATGGTTTTCGGTTTTTATTCTCATGTTATCATACACTTATGCTCATGTTGGGTTGATATATCTCTTTCTCACACAAAATAAATTTCTATGTAAACATATTTTAATGCATCTTTTCCCCATGATAGGAAAAAATGAATTATATATTTTTTTTTCTAAGAAGTTCATAGTTATGAATTTTTTTGCGAGATTATATAGTTCACTGATAAACTAGTTTTTCACATTCAAAAATTTAAAAATATAATACACTTATAGAATTTCGGTGAGTATAATTATGTTTTATAATTAATATTATTTTAATAAGATGTGATACGTATATATAAAATGTGAGGGTCTCTTTTGTTGGTAAAAAATAATTGTTTAGTTAACCATTGGATACTAGATTGAGATATATTTAGTGATAAGCCTAAGGATTTTTATAGGAATATGAAAATCTATAGAAAATATAGTGATGCATAGATTGAGTAGTGTCTATGAAATCACATCCCGATATGGATACTACATGTTGATGTGTAATTGGAATAATTATACCTTCTTTTAATAACTTCTAAATAATAACATTTGGCTTTGATTTGATCGTCACAATGATCTTGAAAATGGGTCGTTCTTTACACCTTTTCAAACACATCACAGGAATATGTTTTAGAAAACAAAAAAAAAATTATAAATCATTATGAATTATTTGAATATAATTAATGTATTACCTTGGATAATACTAAGTTGTTATTGATATAATTTTGTTTCATGAACTTCAAATATAATATGTTATTTTTCGTGAATATATATATTCCAACTATGATTATTGATACTTAAATGATGTGTTTTGGTATTAGTAAATTAATATAACATAAAGGAAACCCTTTGAAAAATAATATAAAAAAATTAATGATATTTACTCATAGAAACAATATATTATAATAGATACAATCATAAGTATCATTATTATGCTCTCGAAATTTTTTCAATATATGAATCATATTTAACAACTAAATTAGAAAAGGAGGGAACAAAATTATTTTCTATTTTCAATGCGAAAAAATACACATTAATTTAGTGGTTCTGCTGATCCACTAGTTTATGTGAAATTTATGAATACAACATAAAATATATTTTACAATCTCATCTGATCCAATAATGAAATAAATCATTTTGGATGTATAAAATTTTAAAGGAGAAGTCAATTAATGGGTGAATATTATCATGAATATGAGGGAAAATGATGAAATAGAGTCAATATGCTGGGATGAGTTCAATATCTTATTTTTCATTATGTACCCTTCTTGTATTCATCATTTGAAAGTGGAGAATTAAACCCATTATAAAAAAGAAGAAGTATGATATAGATATTTGTACCTATAAAGTAAATTTTACAAAACATTGTAGTTACATGTATAAAATTATTCTCTAAATTTATTATAAGGTTGAGGGATTCATTATTGGCATAAAAATAGTATCTAAAGGGAGTTAAAAAAAGGAACTATTCTAGCTATGAATAAATCATTTTATTTGTTATCAATGTGTAAATGGATATCATTGTTGAACCTAAATATTATTGTTTTTATATGAAATGAACAATGGAATTCAAAGGAAAATCTAAAAACAATATAGAGAAGAATATAATATTTCCTTCATTCATAATGTGTGGATGAAAATGTGGATTTAAATTTTATAATGGGACTATAAAATGTTTCATGTGTGGAATAAATGTTCATCGAGTGGATTATTTTCCTAGTTATAGAATGATGATAACTAATGATACAAATAAAGATTCATATCTATGTAATACAGTACCAACACATCAATGTTTCAAATACAAGGAGGTGAGAAATTATTATAACAAGTTCTAAAAAATTAATGAAAATTTTTATGATTTACATTAGTAACCTCATAAATAAATTGATTGTGAGAAATATCATATGATAATATTTTTAATGTGTGGTAAAATAACAATGTGGTGAATGGTACACATACCATTCTCTCAATAACTAAAAATGTCATATTATATTATAGATTTTCCAACACATTTATATCTCAATAAATTTATTTGGGTATCATGATGAAATATGAATGGTTAGAGGTTGAATTACATGTGAAAGGAAACAATGTTATGATGATCACATTTAATGTCTATTATTCTTCTCAAGATGATTTTAATTTGAATTTTCTTCATATAAATCTATTTATACTCCCTTTTGTTGAATTTGATGTAATAATAGGAAAAAATAAACTCTCTATATATAAATCTCAATTATCTTTCAACTTAAGGAATGTAAAATTAGATTTTTATAACTAAATTATGACAATCTACAAGTGAAATTATAAATATTAACTTCCAATGTAAATTCCCCCCACTGTTTGTGTCTTGAGTTCTATTAAAAACACTATTTATCCTAGATGACAGGGGAGAAACTCAACATCGATGATATTTTTGTTTTAAATAATTTTTTTGAATTAATTTCTTATTCTTCCAAAAAATCAAGAATATCAGTTATCAATAGAATGGATACCTGGTGGTACACCTATTTTAGTGAATTCTTAAAGAATCATGTCGATTGAGTTGTCGGAGTTAAAGAATAAACTATAGGGGGATATTTATAATTGATTCATTTATCCAAGAGTGTCTCCATGAGGTTTACTAGTAATTGTTTTTATAAATTATTATAGATTGATGTCCAATTGAGTTTATAATATGGAACTGAATGAGATCTCAATGAGGAAAAAGTGTTATCTACCCAAAATTTATGACATGTTTTATCAACTATATAGAGATCAATACATTACCAATATTAACATTCTTACAAGATATTATCAATTGGTGTTCAATATGGAGTATATACCCAAGAATGAATTTCATACATGATATGAACACTATTTATATATATACATATGCAATTTGGGCATACTTATTTTCGACAATATTAATGGATTTAATGAATATTGTATTAATATATTACCTTGACATGTTCTTGGTTATTTGTATAGATGATATTAATAAATATTCAAGGATAACAGAAAATAATGATGAAAACATAATAATTTTCCTAATGAAAATATTTAAGTACAATCAAGTTTGAAAATATACCAAGCGTGACTTTGTACGATGATGTATTCATATTTTGAGTCATAAAATCTCTTCAGAGGTTTTATCAATGGATCCATTAATGTAAAAGGCTATTAAATGATATCCAAGACCATCCACGATGTATAAGATTTGTAGTTTTCTTAATTTGATATGATATTATATAATATTTGTAGAAAATTTATAATGGTAGTCCAATACATGTACCATGTTAACACTATCAGGATCTAGGTTCCAATAGATAGCTGAATGTGAGAGAAATTTGATGAAACTAAAGAGAAGGTTAGTCAGTTTGCAAATTATTAAATTAAAATTTAGTGGAGAATGTATTTTTATCCAAATTCTTAATTGATGAGATTTGTTTGTGATCAGATGTATAATGATATGGTTATATATGTAGCCTTGTTAAAATTTAAGGTTCTAGTAAATTTTTTCCCAAATTATGAGTTGGAGCTAGTACCATTATTTTTTTGTTAATGATATAGAGGAATTATACTTACTAATAAAGGTGTTATATATATTAATGATAAAAAAAGTAATGTATATATTCATATTTAAGTAGTATAATATTCCATAAAGAAAGAGAATTGATCTTTTTAATGAATATGTATCCTCAATACATTACATCTTAGCGACGGAGAACAAAGTGGATTCTTATTGGTGTAACATCCTAGGTAAATAAAGAATAAATCATTTTCATATTTATTAATATTTATGAATTAAATATTAATTTTAATTCAAAGGGGTTTCTATGTTCGATAGCGTACCCGATACGCAACAAAGTGTTTTTTTGAAATCTTACGTTGCACACTAGTAATAAAACAATATTATTTTAAATGGTAGTTAAAACATAGTCGTTGTATTGGTGTGAATGAATAGAAATAACTAAAATATGATTATATATGTTTTTTAAATGTATTTATATTTATCCAATAATCGATAAATGCTTAAAATACAAAAAGAATTCAATTTTAGGCATATATAATCTAACATTCACTAATGGTCGACTTATCGCCTTTTGATGGAGAACTCTCTATAAATATCATTTTGGTCACTCTTATACATTCTATTGGATGAAATAAAATTCTTCTTCAGTATCGGGGAATCAAAATTTACTTTGTGTAAATTTTTGATATTTTTCCGATAAAGATCATTTTTAATGAATAGTGAAAAAATGTTGTATTTTAATTCAAAACCAATTTTAACCTAATTTATTTATACGATTATATTATCTTTTGAACGTTTTTAATGTGAAATTAGAATATATTTTTACCATTTAAACCAATAGTGGTCGTTGGAATTAATTTCACTTTGAAATTGGACTTAAACTAGTGTCAATCTTTTGATCTATGTAGTTTCATAAAAACATGCTATTTTCTATGACATCGGGAATTAATTATTAAATTAATTAATGTAACATATATGCTTTTAATTTTTTAAAATAGAAAACATTTTTGAATCTGAAATATGAAATATATCTTAGGGTGATTTTTTGGTATTTTTTCTGAAAAACATCAATTTTTGATGAATAGTGAAACCACAAAGTGGTACTTAAAAAACATATTTTTCGTTTAAATGAAATTTTACAACCTATGTGATTTTAATTTTACAAATCCGACATACATGGTTTTCATTATGAAGTAAAATATGGTTCAATTGGAATAAAATAATTTTTTGGTGAATAATATCTTTTATGGTTTAAATCGCGATTAGAGGTATTTAGTGTAATTTAAGGTAAAAATAATGTTTTAATAATATGAAATGACCTGTAAACATGTCCTAACCCTTATTGGATGTTTCATGGCCGACCAATAAAATCCATGAGTCAACATGGAGACCCCATATATCCACTTTGGTAGGAAAATGACTTTAAAAAAGTTTTATTTAAAGTTAGAATTAAAATGTCACAAACATGAGTTGTTTCACTAAAACAATGTTCTATTGGGGTTATACAAGTAATATTTTTTACTATAAATATTAATTATAATTCTGGAAAGATTTCCTACATCATGATATTTCTTTAATAATTTTTAGATATTAAATAAATTATATTATTTATGACACCATGATGATGCAGCGATTACCTCATTAATGAACGATTTAAATAAAATGAAAATATAATGTAAAATCTAAGACATACACATGTTAAAAACCTATTGCATGGGTGGATTTCGAACTAATATCACCTTATACTTGAAATTTATAATTTTGGTACCTTTTAAATCCGAAAATCATTTTATAATAAAGTAACCTTTATAACATAACAAGAGTGCCCCTCTTCTCCTCTTATAAATGGTGCAAACCTCTACCACCTTATCCACACCTCTCAAGCCTTTGGCTCAGCCAACCACTTCCCATTTTTTTCTCAATAGCCTTCTCTTACTTCTAGAAGCCTGAATTTGGTCAGAATTCTTTCCAAGGAATCCATTGAGCTCAAATCAAAAAGAGTTACCCGTTTTAAAGGTAGTGTTTTCTCTTGTGTTCATATGTTTTATTTTGCTTCTCCAACACCCCTAAACTCGTTTTTTTCATTTCTTTTGTAACAAAACTAGTATTATAAATACACTAGTATGTTGTTATAAGATTTATTCTAGCTATTCTTACACACACTTACATCTAATGGTTAAATAACATACTGTTTCTCTGGATGGCGAATTTCTGCCTCACGAAACGATGATTGTCCAACACTCTTATAACACCTTAAAAGGTGGACATTATGATGTAACTATATTTATATATGATATATAATATGTTTAGGTTTTACTTAAGCTTCGGTATTTTTCATTTATGGCATATATTTATGGTTTCCATTATGGGTAAACACGATATCTTCATTTTAGGAAGTGCGGACTATCACCCCTCAAAGTGATTTGATTTGTTAATACAATATGTGGTACGTATAAATGATATATTTAATGATATTATATATGATATTATATATGATATTATACTGGAATTATAATATAACTTTATATAATTATTATTTCTTTCCATTAAAGTATGATATAGAAATGAAAGTAGCATTCATGCGTACGTACGACTTACCATCTCCACG
Organism: Viscum album; assembly: GCA_963277665.1. Taxonomy (NCBI): domain Eukaryota; kingdom Viridiplantae; phylum Streptophyta; class Magnoliopsida; order Santalales; family Viscaceae; genus Viscum; species Viscum album. Next base: position 696,766,478 of record OY728161.1, read on the forward strand.
AACGGTGCATTTCATTTCTTATCCCCAAATGTAATGTACTATTATATGTACATATATATAAGGGATATATATGATTTATGTTACATCTAAAAGATGAATATAATTCTGGAATTAAAATATTCATATCTATCATTTAGTTTTAATTTCATTAATATGACATAGAAATGAAAGTAGCGTTCAAGCGTACATACGGCTTACCATCTCCATGAATGGTGCATTTCATTTAATACCTATAAATGATTATGTAATATTATAAATTCATGTATATACTAGATATATATGATATATATGGAATCTAAATCATGAATATCATTCTTGATATAATGGATATTTGACTACGTGAACAACTTTTACATATAAGATGTTCACTTTTGACTCAAGTACCAAATATCGACAAAACGACCATTATTAACTTAAATGATTACATAATGTTCATAAAAAGGTAATAAGTGATATAAAAGGAATTATGAACTTGAAAAATGTTCTTATGAAAGTACAAATTAACTTAAGTTTATTATTTAGGACATTAATGAACGATCGAGTCAAGTTGGACCCATGGTATGGGACTTCGTCTCAATCTCCTTTCATTGAGGCATATTTTGTTTTATACAAAAACTTCTTTTATATGGTGTATAAACCCCTTTGAATTTTAGGTTTATCAAAAAGGAATATTTTTTAGACTAAGTGTTTTACTAAACAACACAAGGTAATGTTTTTGTCGTATGTATGTGGCGACAATGACTTCTCCGCCGTCGTGACCATTATTTGAGTTTCGACTTCCTCTACAAGACATACCTTTTTTTTAAATGAAAAATAATTACCATGTTTTACTTTTATTTTATTTTGGTATTGAAAATGGTTTTCATAATGTTTTTATTATATCAATGTGTTGTATTGATATCTTGTGATTGAAATGTGGAAATGTTATGTTTCCTTTATGCATGATTTATGTGATATGATTATGTTTTGGTTTTTGGGAATTGTTATTAGGACGGGTGGTTCTGTGATAAACTAAGGGTGGGTGAACCCGATATAGCTCTCCAATACATTGGGTAACGTGAAGGGGTTAAACGATATGGTTTCTCTGATGCGATTTAGGGAATATACTATGATGGTTATTCCAAACGTAACCAAGAGGGTTACTACTTACGTAAGAATGTTATGAATGCCTCATGTTACCTTTATGTCTTATGATTTCTATGTTTTATTCATTATTTGTTGAGGTATGTTTAAGTGATTATGTTTTATGAGTAAATTATGATTTCATTGATTCTTACGTATACATGTACCCATGTTTCCTTTCCATATTTTTATATCTCATACTGAGCTTTTTATGCTCATCTCATTTTTTGAAAGGATTTTCAAAGGTCAAGGGAAAGGTACATGATGTGATGATAGTGTCAAGGAAGCGTCAAGAAAGAATCCATGTTTTATTTTAAATATGTTTCAATTGATTTGAAAAATGAGTACTATCTTTTATGTAACCTCTTTGTTTAATTGTGTAATGTATTTCATGTTTTATGATCTAATTCTCTAAAACTCTAATCCTAAAAATATCGTCAATGTGTATTCTTGAAGTAACTCAATATTAAGTAATGTTTAAGGCTAGGGCCTTATAGTTGGTATTAGAGGTCGATTTAGATAACATTAGGAGTTATAATTATAATAAATGATTATCCAAAAATATTTTGTTATGGTAAAATTGGAATGATATAGAATTTGAAGATTACCATGTTGCTTTATCTAAGATATGTTCATTTAGAATGGTTTTCCACAGAGGAAATAGGGAAGCAGTGATAGGAAGGCATACAAAAGGAAATATCCTTCTGAATCAGCATCCTGAGATGGTCAGAATTGGAGCTGAATAGTTTGTTGAAATAATGGCAGAGTTGACTAAAGTGATAAATGGTGGCGGTATCCATGCACAAGATCAGCCAGATCAACCGCAGAGGAACATATCAGTTGTGGAACATTTCATGAGGCAACATCCCCCATCATTCAGAGGATCATCTGACCTTGTGCTATCTGAAGGGTGGTTAAATCACTGGATAAGATTTTTGATGTCATGGGGTGTTCAGACAATCAAAAGGTTAGTCTTTCTATTTACCATTTGGAGGGTGAAGAAGATTAGTGGTGGTCGATGATTAAAAATACTAGGGACGCGGATGAGATTGATGCTCTTGACTAGGATGAATTCAAAGCTATGTTTCTTGAGAAGTATTTTCCTATGGCTATTCCACTTAGGATGGAAAAACAATTCTTGGAATTGAGGAAAAAGGAAGACTCAGTGGATGGCTATGAAGAAAGGTTAACTCGATTGGCAAGGTATGCTCTAAATATTATCCAAGAACTCGATAGTAAAATCAATCATTTTTACTCATGATTAAATCAAAAATATCAAGGGCTTTAGCTTCTCGTAGTTTAAAAGTAATGAAAAGCTTATTCGATGAGTTGAGAAGGTGGAAAAGGAGTTTTTCAATGATCAAGTGTTCTATAACAACCAACAGTAGAAGAGACCATGGTGGCAGGAGAAAGGAAAAAATTCTTCAAAGAGGTCTGATGGTAAGAAAACTAAGATTCCAATTTTTGATAAATGTGGTAAAAGGCATGCTGGGGAATGTCTTTTGAATTCCGGAAAGTGATACTGATGCGGTAAGATGGGACATAATTCTCTTGATTGTACTGAAATAGATCACGGTAATGGTAAGACCAAATTTAATTTACAGATAGTGAAATGTTTTAAGTGCAATGAGATGTGTCACTTTGAAAACGAGTGTCTGAAAAAGAGCTTGAGTGATGGGAAGAAGTTAGACTACATGAAAAAAGTGGTGGTGAAATCATTTGCAACTACTTCAGCAGATGTCCGACCTTCAAATGATGTTGTATCAAGTAATTTGTTTCTTTTTTCAGATTACGCTAGTGTGTTGTATGATTCACGGTCTACACATTCTTTCATCTCGAAAAACGTTTCTAGTAAAATGTGAATACCATCTCAAGAAATGACTCCTGAACTTGTGGTAAAAACACCTGGGAGAAATGTTTAGGAAAAAAAAGATTTATAAGAATATTTCTATCCTTAAATGTTGGAAGAACATACTTATAAACCTTATTGTTTTACCTCTAATAGAGTTTGATGTTATCTTGGGTATGGATTGGCTCTCTATTTACCATGCTAAGATTGACTGTAGAGATAAAGATATTTCTTTTCAGAATGGATTTCAGTTTGTGTACATGAATGAACCCTTACTGTTGATAACGTAACAAGAGGCCGAGAAACTTGGAAAAGATGGAAATTAATGTTACCTTGCACATATCGTTGAGTACAAGGGAACTATTAAGATTAATGATGTTCTAGTGGTAAATGAGTATCCTGATGTTTTTCCTAATGAGTTTCCAGGAATAATACCAGATCGGGAAGTTGAATTTACTTTTGAGTTAGTTCCTGATGCTAAGCCAATTTCAAAACCCCCTTATCAAATGGATCAAATTGTACTTTTAGAGTTGAAGGAGAAATTGCAAGATTTATTAGAGAAAGGTTTCATTTGACCTAGAACATCACCATGGGGTGCTCCTGTTTTATTTGTTAAAAAGAAAGATGGTTCAATGAGAGTTTTCAATGATTATAGATCCTTGAATGACATCACTGTTAAGAACAAATATCATTTTCCTTATATCAATGAATTGTTTGATCAGATCTAGAGAGCTCAGTTTTTTTCAAAGATTGACCTGAGATCGGGGTACCATCAGTTGAAGGTATAGGAAGATGATATTCCGAAGTCTGCGTTTCGTACATGATATGGCCATTATGAATTTGTAGTAATTACTTTTGGGATAACCAATGAACCAGCTGTATTCATGGACATAATGAATAGAATTTTCCATGAGTTCTTGGATAAGTTTGTGGTTGATTTCATTGATGATATTTTTGTGTTTTCTAAATGTAAAGAGGAGCATGAAATTCATTTAAGGGTTATTTTTAAAACATTAAACGAAATGAAATTGTATGGGAAATTCAGCAAGTGTGAGTTTTGGTTGTAACAAATTTCATTCATTGGCTGTATTGTTTCTAAATATGGAATAACTGTGGATCCAGAAAAAATAAGAGTTGATGAAGAATGGCCAAGACCCACAAATGTAACCGAGATCCGTAGTTTTCTTGGTTTGGAAGGTTACTACCGAAGGTTTGTTGAAAAAGTTTCACGGTTATCTAGTCCAATGACTAAGAAAACTCGTAAGGGTGGTAAGATTATCTGCACAAAATAATGTGATGATTGTTTTCAGTAATTGAAAAGAAGATTGGTGAATGCTCTTGTTTTGGCACTTCCTTCCAAGAATGGTGAGTTTGTTATCTACAATGATGATTTGATGAAGGGAATTGGTTGTGTCCTTATGTAGAATGATCAGGTAATTTCTTATTCTTCACGACAGTTGAAAAAACATGAGGTAAATCACCATACACATGATTTGGAATTAGCTTCTGTTGTTTTCGCTTTAAAAATTTGTAGGCATCATTTGTATGGAGTAAAGTGTGAAATATATACCGATCAAAAAATTTTAAAGTATATATTCACACATAAAGAATTAATCATGAGAAAGAGGAGATGGTTGGAATTAATCAAGGATTATGATTGTACAATTCATTACAATCCCGGAAAAGTAAATAAAGTGGTTGATGCTTTGAGTCTAAAAAGTAATGCTTCATTAACAATGTTGTATTTGGAATGTGATCCTTTGGTTAAGGATTTGATGAACATTGGCATAAAATTTGTTGGTGTAGGATGTCCTTTTGTTTTGTTTTAGGTAACAGTGAAATCTTCTCTATCAGACAGAATTAAGAAAGCACAAAAGCCAGAAAGTGAGTTGCAGAAAAAGGAAGAGCTGGTTCAGAAGGGTAAGTTGCTAGAACTTAATATTGATAATGATTGTGTTTTGAGGTTTGGGAAGAGATTATGTGTGCCTGGTGATTCACAGTTGAAAAATGAGTTGTTATGTGAGGCTCATAGTTCCTCGTTTTCAGTTCATCCTCGCAGTACTAAGATGTACAATGATCTGCGGGAGTATTACTGGTGGGATAGAATGAATTGAGTTATTGCTGATTTTACTGTAATGTGACTGACATGTCAGGACGTTAAAGAAGACCAGCAGTTACCGAAAGGGATGCTTCAGCATTTACCAGTGCCATAGTGGAAATGGGAAAATGTATCCATGGACATTGTTGTGGGATTAACAAGGACATCTCGAGGTAATAATGCAATATGGGTTATTGTTGATCGATTAACTAAATCTGCTCATTTCCTTCCTATTCGAGATACTTTCTCTCTATATAAACTTTCTTGATTGTACCTTAAATAGATATTTAGGTTTCATGGAGTTCCCATCTCTATTGTATATTACCGTGATCCCAGGTTTACTTCTAAATTTTTTAAAGGCCTTCAAAATTCATTGGGTACTGAATTATATTTTAGTACGACTTTTCATCCAAAATCAGATGGGCAGTTAGAACGAACAATTTAGACATTGGAGTATATGCTATGTTCTCGTTCAATGGATTATCAGGGAATTTGGGACCAACGTCTTTCTTTGGTTGAATTTTCATGTAATAACAGTTATCATTCCAGTATACAAATGGAACAATTTGAGGCATTATATGGGAAGCGGTGTCGAACTCTAGCTTTTTGGGATGAAGTGGGTGAAAGGAAGCTGATGGGACCAGAATTGGTAGAAGAGATGGAGGAAAAATTTCAGTTGATTCAGAAACACCTGAGAATATCTTAGAGTAGACAGAAATGTTATACAGACAACAGGAGGAAGGATCTATCTTTCGAGGTAGGTGATCATGTTTTTTCTCAAAGTTTCACTGTGGAAAAGTGTGATGCGATTTGGTAAGAAAGGAAAGCTGAGTCCAAGGTTCATTTGATCATATGAAATTCTGGAGAGAGTTGGATCAGTTTCTTACCGAGTGGCTTTATCTCCGACTTAATCTCAGGTACATAATGTTTTTCATGTTTCAATGTTAAGGAAGTACACTCCAGATCCATCTCATGTTTTATGTCCAGAGGTAGTTCAACTGGAAGAGAATCTATCTTATGAGGAACAACCGGTCCAGATTCTTGACCACAGGGAGCAAGTGTTTCGGAATAATGGAATTCATCAAGTAAAGGTTTTGTGGAAAAACCACATGAGTGAAGAGGCACAATGGGAATCTGAAAATGCTGTGAGGGATAAATACCCCCACTTATTTTGATAAGTGAATAAAATTGTGAGGACGCAATTCACAAAAGGGTGTATGGATGTAACATCCCAGGTAAATAAAGAATAAAACATTTTCATATTTATTAATATTTAAGAATTAAATATTAATTTTACTTTAAAGGGGTTGCTATGTTCGATAGCGTACCTGATACAGAACAAATAGTTTCTTTGAAATCTTACGTTGCATACTAGTAAGAAAACAATATTATTTTAAATGGTAGTTAACAGGAATCCATTGTATTGGCGGGAATGAATAGAAATATATAAAATATGATTATATATGTTTTTTAATTGTTTTTACAGTTATCCAATAAAAGATAAAGGCTTAAAATACGAAAAGAATTCAATTTTAGACATATATACTCTAACATTCACTAAAGGTCGACATATCGCCATTTGATGGGGAACCGTCTATAAATATTGTTTTGGTCACTCTTATACATTTTTTTGGACCAAATAAACTTATTCTTTAGAATCGGGACATCGATATTATCTTTGTGTAAATTTTTGGTATTTTTCCGATAAAGTTCATTTTGTAATGAATAGTGAAAAATGTTGTATTTTAATTGAAAACCTATTTTTAATCAAATTTATTTATATGATTTGATTATCTTTTGAATTGGTTTTAAAGTTTAATTAGAATATATTTTTACCATTTAATCCAATAGTGGTCGTTGGAATTAATTTCACTTTGAAATTGGACTTAAACTAGTGGCAATCTTTTGATACATATTGTTTCATAAAAACACTCTATTTGATCTGACATCGGGAATTAATTATTAAATTAATTAATGTAACTTATATGATTTGAATTTTGTAAAATAGAAAACATTTTTTAATCCAGAATTTCAAATATATCTTAGCGTGATGTTTTGGTATTTTTTTGAAAAACATCAATTCTTGATGAATAGTGAAACCACTAGGTGGTACTTAAAAGAACTGATTTGTCGTATAATTGAAATTTTACCACCTCTATGTTTTGAATTTCAAAAATCTGACATACATGGTTTTCATTAGGAAGTAAAATATGGTTCAATGGGATTAAAATAATTTTTTTGTGAATAATATCTTTTACATTTTTAATCGCAATTAAAGGTAATTTGTGTAATTTAAGGTAAAAATAATGTTTTAATAATATGAAATTACCTAGAAACATGTCCTACCCTTATTTTATGTGTCATGGAAGACCAAGACAATCCATGGGTAAACTGGGGGACCCCATGGAGCCACTTTGGTAGGAAAATGACATTAAATACTTTTTATTTAAAGTTATAATTAAAATGTCACAAACATGAGTTGTTTTACTAAAACAATTTTTAATTGGGGTTATAAAAGTCACATTTTTTACTATAAATATTACATGGAATTATAAAAAGATTTATTAAATCATGATATTTTTTCATAATTTTTATACATTAAATAAATTAAATTATTTATGACACCATGATGATGCAACGATTACCTCATTAATGAACAGTTTTAATAAAATGAAAATATAATGTAAAATCTAAGACCTACACATGTCAAAAACCTATTGGATGGGTGGATTTCAAACTCTTATCAATATATCCTAGAAATATATAATTTTTGGAAATTTTAAATCCGAAAATAATATTATTATAAAGTAACCTTTTATAACATAACAACAGTGCCCCTCTTCTCCTCTTATAAATGGCCCCTAACTCTACCACCTTACCCACACCTCTCAAGCCTTTGGCTCGGCCAAACACTACCCATTTTGTCTCTACACAGCCTTCTATTACTTCTAGAAGCCTCACTTTGGGCAGAAGTCTTCCCATGGAATCCTTTGAGCTCAAAAAATAAAGAGTTACCCATTTTAAAGGCAGTGTTTTCTCTTTTGTTCTTATGTTTCATTTTGCTTCTCCAACCCCCCTAAAATCTTTTTTTTAATTATTTTGTAACAACAACAGTATCATAAATATACTAGGATGTTGTTATAAGATTTATTCTAGCTACACATACACACACATAAATCTAACGGTTAAAGAACATACTGTTTCTGTGGATGGTGAATTTCTGCTTCACGAAACGATGATTGTTCAACACACATATAACACTTTCAAAGGTGGCTATTAAGATGTCACTATATTTCTATATTATATATAATATGTTTATGTTCTACTTAATCTTATTTATTTTTTATTTATGGCATACCTTTATGGTTTCCAATATGGGTAAACGCGATATCTTCATTTTTGGAAGTGCGGACTACAACCCCCTCAATGTGATTTGATTCGTTAATACAATATATGGTACATATAAAGGATAGATTTAATGATATTATATATGATATTATACTGGAAGTATAATATACCATTATATAATTATTATTTATTTCCATTAATGTATGAGATATTAATGAAAGTAGCGTTCATGCGTACGTACAACTTATCATATCCATGAACGGTGCATTTCATTTCTTATCCCCAAATGTAATGTACTATTATAAGAAAATATATATAATGGATATATATGATGTAGGTTACATCTAAATGATGAATATAATTCTGCAGTTAAAATATACATTTCTCTCATTTTGTTTTAATTCCATTAATATGACATAGAAATGAAAGTAGTGTTCATGCATACATACAACTTACCATCTCCATGATCGGTGCATTTCATTTCATACCTCTAAATGATTATGTAATATTATAAATTTATGTATATACTAGATATATATGATATTTATGTAATCTACATTATGAATATCATTCTTGAGATATTGGATAATTGACTATGTGAGCAACTTGTAAATATAAGAAGTTCAGTTTTGACTCAAGTACCAAATATCGACAAAACGACCGTTATTAACTTAAATGATTACATAATGTTCATGAAAAGGTAATAAGTGATATAAAAGGAATTATGAACTCGAAAAATGATTTTAAGAAAGTAGAAATTAACTCATGTTTATTATTCAGGCCATTAAAGAACGATCGAGTCATGTCGGACCCGATGTATGGGACTTCGTCTCAATATCCTTTAATTGAGGCATATTTTGTTTTATACACAACCTTGTTTTATACGGTTTATAAACCCCTTTTAATTTTATGTTTATCCAAATAGAATCCTTTTTATACGAAGCGTTTTACTAAATGATAAAAGGGGATGTTTTTGTCGTACGTATGCGGTGGCAACGACATCTCCACCGTCGTGACCATTATTTTAGTTTCGGCTTCCTCAAATAGCTATACCTTTTTTAAATAAAAAATAAATAACATGTTTTACTTTTCTTTTATTTTGGTATTGAAAATGGTTTTCATAATGTTTTTATTATATCAATGTGTTGTATTGATATCTTTTGATTGAAATGGTGAAATGTTATGTTTCATTTATGCATGTTTTATGTGATACGATTATGTTTTGGTTCTAGGAAATTATTATTAGGATGGGTGGTTCCATGATAAACTATGTGCGGGTGAGCCCAATATAGCTCTCCAATGCATTTGGTAACGTGAAGGGTTTAAACATTATGGTTTCTTCGAAGAGATTTAGGGAATATACTGTGATGGTTATTCCAAAAGCAACCAAGAGGGTTACTCCCAATGTAAAAATGTTATGAATGCCTCATGTTACCTTTATGCCTTATGATATCTATGTTTTATTCGTGATTTGATATGGTATGTTAAAGTGATTATGTTTTATGAGTAAAGTATGATTACATTGATTCATACGTATATATTTACTCATGTTTCCTTTCCATATTTTTATATCCCTTGCTGAGATTTTTATGCTCATACCAAGTTTTTGAAATGTTTTTCACAGGTCATGGGAAAGGTACATTATGTGATGATAGTGTCAAGGAAGTTTCAATAAAGAATCAATGTTTTATTTTAAATATGTTTCCGTTTATGGGAAAAATGAGTACTATCTTTTATGTAACCACTTTGTATAAATGTGGATTGTAATGCATGTTTTATGATCTAATTATCCAAAACTCTAATCCTGAAAATATCATCAATGTGTATTCTTGAAGTAACTTATGATTAAGTAATGTTTAAGGTTGGGGCCTTATAGTTGGTATCAGAGGTCGATTTAGATAACATTAGGAGTTATAATTCTATTAAATGATTATCCAAAAATATTTTTTTATGGTCAAATTGGAATGATATAGAATTTGAATATTAACATGTTGCTTCATCTAAGACATGTTCATTTAGAATGGTTTTCCGCATAGGAAATAGGGAAGTAGTGCTAGGAAGGCATACAAAAGGAAATAACCTTCTGAATCAGCATCCTGAGATGGTCAGAATTGGAACTGAGCAGTTTGTTGTAGTAATGGCAGAGTTGACTCAAGCGATAAATGGTGGGGGTATCCTTGTACGAGATCATCCAGATCAACCGCAGAGGAACATGTCAGTTGTGGAACATTTCATGAGGCAACATCCCCCATCATTCAGAGGATCATCTGACACTGTGCTAGCTGAAGGGTGGATTAAAGCATTGGAAAAGATTTTCAATGCCATTGGGGTCTTCAGACAATCAAATGGTTAGTCATTCTATTTACCGTATTTAGGGTGAAGCAGATCAGTGGTGGTCGATGGTTAAAAATATCAGGGATGCTGATGAGATTGATGCTCTCTACTGGGATGAATTCAAAGCTATGTTTCTTGAGAAGTATTTTCCTAAGGCTATTCGACTTAGTATGGAAAAACAATTCTTGCAATTGGGGAAAGAGGAAGACTCAGTGGATGCCTATGAAGAAAGGTTCACTCGATTGGCAAGGTATGCTCCAAATTTTATCCGAGACCGTGATAGTAAAATCAATCATTTTTACTCAGGATTAAATCCAAAATATCGATGGGCTTTAGCTTCTCGTGAGTTCAAAAGTAATGAAAAGCTTATTTGATGTGCTGAGAAGGTGGAAATGGAGTTTTCTGATGATCAAGTGTTCTATAACAACCAACAGAAGAAGAGACCGAGGTGGCAGGAGAAAGCAAAAAATTCTTCAAAAAGTTATGACGGTAAGAAAACTACGTTTCCAGTATTTGAAAAATGTGGTAAAAGGCATGCCTGGGGAATGTCTTCTAAATTCTGGAAAGTGCTACCGATGCAGTAAGATGGGACATAATGCTCGTGATTTCACTGAAAGAGATCACGGTAATGGTAAGACCAAATTTGATTTATAGTTAGGGAAATGTTTTAAGTACAATGAGATGTGTCACTATGCAAACAAGTGTCTAAAAAAGAGCTTGAGTGATGGGAAGCAGTTAGACTACAAGAATAAAGGGGTGGTGAAATCATTTTCAACTACTTCAGCAGATGTCTGGCCATCAAATGAAGTTGTGTCAGGTACTTTGTTTTTTTTTCAGATTATGCCAGTGTGTTGTTTGATTCAGGGTCTACACATTCTTGCATATCTGAAAACGTTTCTAGTAAAATGAGAATACCATCTCATGAAATGACTCCTGAACTTGTGGTAAAAATAGCTGTGGGAAATGTTGAGGCAAAAAGATTTATAAGAATATTTATATCCTTATACGTGGAATGGACATTCTTACAAACTTTATTGTTTTACCTCTAGTAGAGTTTTATGTTATCCTGGGTATGAATTGGCTCTCTATTTACCATGCTAAGATTGACTGTAGAGATAAAGAGGTTTCTTTCCAGAAAGGATTTCAGTTTGTGTACAAGAATGAATTCTTACTTTTGATAACATATTAAGAGGAAGAGGAACTTAGAAAAGATGGAAATGAATGTTACCTTTCACATATCGTTGAAAACAAGGGAACTGTTCAGATTAGTGATGTTCTAGTGGTAAATGAGTATCCTGATGTTTTTCCTGATGAGTTTCCTAGAATAATAACAGATTAGGAAGTTGAATTTACTGTTGACTTAGTTCCTGATGCTATGCCAATTTCAAAACCCCCTTATCGAATGGATCAAATTTAACTTTTAGAGTTGAAGGAGAAATTGCATGATTTATTAGAGAAAGGTTCCATTCGACCGAGAACATCACCATGGGGTTCTCCTATTTTATTTGTTAAAAAGGAAGATGGTTCAATGAGACTTTTCATTGATTATAGATCCTTGAATGACATCACTGTTAAGAACAAATATCCTTTTCCTCATATCGATGATTAGTTTGATCAGCTCCAAAGAGCTCACTTTTTTTCAAAGATTGACCAGAGATCGGGGTACCATCAGTTGAAGGTAAAAGAAGCTGATATTCCGAAGACAGCGTTCCATACACGATATGGCCATTATGAATTTGTAGTAATGACTTTTGGGCTAACCAATGAACCTGCTGTATTCAGGGACATAATGAATAGAATTTTCCATGAGTTCTTGGTTAAGATTGTGGTTGTTTTCATTGATGATATTTTGGTGTTTTCTAAAAGTAAAGAGGAGAATGAAAGTCATTTAAGGGTTATTTTGAAATCCTTAAAAGAAAAGAAATTGAATGGGAAATTCAGCAAGTGTGAGTTTTGGTTGAAAAAAATTTCTTTTCGTGGTCGTATTGTTTCTAAAGATGAAATAATTGTGGATCCTGCAAAAACAAGAGTTGTTGAAGAATAGAAAAGACCTACAAATGTTACCGAGATCCATAATTTTCTTGGATTGGCAGGTTACTTTCGAAGGTTTTTTGAAAAATATTCACGGTTATCTAGTCAAATGACTAAGCTAACTTAGAAGGTTGTTAAGTTTATCTGCACAAAATAATGTGGTGATTGTTTTCAGTAGTTGAAAAGAAGTTTGGTGAATGCTCCAGTTTTGGCACTTCCTTCCAGGAATGGTGAGTTTTTTATCTACAATGATGCTTCATTCAAGGGGAATGGTTGTGTCCTTATGCAGAATGATCAGGTAATTTCTTATTTTTCACGATAGTTAAAAACACATGAGGTAAATTACCCTACACATGATTTGTAATTAGCTGCTGTTGTTTTTATTTTAAAAATTTGGAGGCATCATTTGTATGGAGTAAAGGGTGAAATATATACTGATCAAAAAAGTGTAAAGTATATATTCACACCGAATTAATTGAGAATTAGATAGAGGAGATGGCTAGAATTAATCAAGGATTATGATTGTACAATTCATTACCATCCGGGAAAAGTAAATAAAGTGGCTGATGCATTGAGTCAAAAAAGTAATGCATCATTAACAATGTTGCGTTTGGAACATGATCCTTTGGTTAAGGATTTGATGAACATTGGCATAAAATTTGTTGGTGCGGGATGTCCTTCTATTTTGTTTCAGGTATCAGTGAAATCTTCTCTATCAGACAGAATCAAGCAAGCACAAAAGCAAGACAGTGAGTTGCAAAAAAAGGTAGAGCTGGTTTAGAAGGGTAAGTTGCCTGAATTTAATGTTGATAATGATTATGTTTTGAGGTATGGGAAGATATTATGTCTTCCTAGTCATTAAAAGTTGAAGAATGAGTTGTTATTTGAGGCTCATAGTTCCCCATTTTCAGTTCATCAAGGCAGTACTAAGATGTACAAAGATCTGCGGGTGTATTACTGGTGGGATGGAAAAAAAGAGATATTACTGACTTTACTGTAATGTGTTTGACTTCTCAGGAGGTTAAAGAAGAGCGACAGTTACTGAAAGGGATGCTTCAGCATTTACCAGTGCTAGAGTAGAAATGGAAAAATGTATCCATGGACTTTGTTGTGGGATTACCGAGGATATCTCGAGGTAATAATGCAATCTGGGTTATTGTTGATCGATTAACAAAATATGCTTATTTCCATCCAACTCGAGATACTTTCTCTCTAGATCAACTCTCTCGATTGTACCTTAATGTGATAGTCAGGTTGCATGGAGTTCCCATATCCATTGTATCTGATCGTGATCCCAAGTTTACTTCTAACTTTTGTAAATGCCTTCAAAAGTCATTGGGTACTGAATTAAATTTTAGTACATCTTTTCATCCAGAATTAGATGGGCAGTCAGAATAAAAAATTCATACTATGGAAGATATGCTACATGATTTTTCGATGGATTATCACGAAAGTTGGGACCAAGATATTTCTTTGGTTTAATTTTCATATAATAAACATTTTCATTCCAGTATACAGATGGCACTGTTTAAGGCATTATATGGGAAGCAGTGTCGAACTCCAGCTTTTTGGAATGATGTGGGTGAAAGGAAGCTGATGGGACCAGAATTATTAGAAGAGATGGAAGAAAAAGTTCAGTTTATTTCAGAAACACCTGAGAACATCTCAGAGTAGATAGAAAAGTTATGCAGACAACAGGAGGAAGGATCTATATTTTGAGGTATGTGATCATGTTTTTCTCAAAGGTTCACTGTGTAAAAGTGTGATGCGATTTGGTAAGAAGGGAAAGCTGAGTCCAAGGTTCATTGGATCATATAAAACTCTGGAGAGAGTTGGATGAGTTGCTTACCGAGTGGATTTACCTCCGAGTTAACCTCAAGTACATAAGGTTTTTTCATGTTTCAATGTTAAGGATGTACATGCCAGATCTATCTCATGTTTTCAGTCCAGAGGTAGTTCAACTGGAAGAGAATCTATCTTATGAAAAATAACCAGTCCAGATTCTTGACCACAAGGAGCAAGTGTTGCGGAATAATGAGATTCATCAAGTAATGGTTTTGTTAAAAAACCACAGAAGTGAAGAGGCAACATGGAAATCTGAAAATGCTATGATCGATAAACACCCCCACTTATTTTGATAAGTGAATAAAAATGCGAGGACACAATTCAAAAAAGGGAAGAAGGATGTAACATCCCAGGTAAATAAAGAATAAATCATTTTCATATTTATTAATATTAATGAATTAAATAGTAATTTTACTTTAAAGGGGTTTCTATGTTCGATAGCATACCCGATATGCAACAAAGAATTCTTTGAAATCATACGTTGTGCACTAGTAATAAAACAATATTATTTTAAATGGTAGTTAACACGTAGATATTGTTTTGGCGAGAATGAATAGAGATAAATAAAATATGATTATATATGTTTTTAAATGTTTTTAAATTTATTCAATAAAATATAAAGGCTTAAAATACGAAAAGAATTCAATTTTAGACATATATACTCTAACATTCACTAAAGGTCGACTTATCACCTTTTGATGGCCAACCGCCTATAAATAGAGTTTTGGTCACTCTTATAAATTCTATTTGACCAAATAAAATTTTTCTTTAGAATCAGGATATCAAAATTATCTTTGTGTAAATTTTTGGTATTTTTCCGATAAAGATCATTTTTTAATGAATAGTGAAAAATGTTGTATTTTAATTCAAAACCTCCTTTTAATATAATTTATTTGAATTATTAGATTATATTTTGAATTGGTTTTAAAGTGAAATTATAATATATTTTTACAATTTAATCCAATAGTGGTCGTTGGAATTAATTTCACTATGAAATTGGACTTAAACTAGTGTCAATCTTTTGAAACATATTGTTTCATAAAAACACCCTATTTTCTCTGACAATGGGAATTAATTATTAAATTAATAAATGTAACTTATATATTTTAAATTTTGTATAATATACATCATTTATGAATCCAGAATATCAAATATAGCTTAGGGTGATGTTTTGGTATTTTTCTGAAAAACATCAATTTTTGATGAATAGTGAAACAACTAAGTGGTGCTTAAAAAAACTGATTTTTCGTTTAAATGAAATTTTACCACCTCTGTATTTTGAATTTCAAAAATCTGACATACATGGTTTTCGTTAAGATGTAAAATGTGGTTCAATGGGACTAAAATAATTTTTTGTTGAATAGTAATTTTTAAGTTTTTAATTGTAATTAGAGGTAAATAGTGTAATTTCAGGTATAAATAATGTTTTAATAATAAGAAATGACCGAGACAGAGGTCCTAACCTTATTGGATGTGCAATGGCCGACCAAGACAATCCATGGGTCAACATGGGGACCCCATGCAGCCACTTTGGAAGGAAAATGACATTAAAAACATTTTATTTAATGTTAGAATTAAAATGTCACAAACATGAGTTGTTTTACTAAAACAATTTTTAATTGGGGTTATACAAGTCATATTTTTGACTATAAATATTCATTGGAAATATAAAAATATTTCTTACATCATGATTGTTTTTTATAATTTTTAGGAATTTAATAAATTAAATTATTTATGAAACCATGATGATGCAGCGATTACCTCATTAATGATCGATTTAAACAAAATGAAATGATAATATAAAATCTAAGATATGCACATGTTAAAAACCTATTGGAAGGGTTTATTTCGAACTCTTATCACCTTATCCTTTAAATATATAATTTTTGGTACTTTTAAATCTGATAATCATTTTATAATAAAGTAACCATTTATAACTTCCCAATAGTGCCCCTCCTCTCCTCATATAAAATTCCCCCACCTCTACCACCTTACCCGCACCTCTCAAGCCTTTGGCTCAGCAAAACCCTACCCATTTTGTCTTTCAACATACCTCTATTACTCCTAGAAGACTCACTGTGGGAAGAAGTCTTCTCAAGAAAGCCTTTGAGCTCAAATCAAAAAGAGTTACCCGTTTTAAAGGTAGTGTTTTCTCTTGTGTTCTTATGTTTTATTTTGCTTCTCCGACCCCCCTAAAATCATTTTTTTTCATTTCTTTTGTAACAACAACAGTATAATCAATATACTAGGATGTTGTTATAAGAAGTATTCAAGCTAGACTTACACACACCTACATATAATGGTTAAAGAGAATTTTGTTTCTATGGATGGCGAATTTCTGCCTCACAAAACGATGATTGTTCAACACTAATATAACACCTTCAAAGGTGGCCATTAAGATTTAAATATATTTATATATGATATATAATATGTTTATGGTTTACTTAAGCTTCTGTATTTTTCATTTATGGCATATAATCATGGTTTCCATTATGGGTAAACGCGAAATCTTCATTTTAGGAAGTGCGGACTACCACCCCCTCAAAGTGATTTGATTCGTCAATACCATATGTGGTACGTATAAAGGATATATTTAATTATATTATATATGATATTATACTGGAATTATAATATACCTTTATATAATTATTATTTCTTTCCATTAAAGTATGAGATAGAAATGAAAGTAGCATTCATGCATACGTACAGCTTACCGTCTCCATGAACGGTGCATTTCATTTCTTATCCCCAAATGTAATATACTATTATAAGTACATATATATAATGGATATATATGATGTATGTTACATATAAATGATGAATATAATTCTGGAATTAAAATATACATATCTCTCATTTAGTTTTAATTCAATTAATATGACATAGAAATGAAAGTATCGTTCATGGGTACGTACAACTTACCGTCTCCATGAACGGTGCATTTCATTTCTTACCTTTAAATGATTATGTAATATTATAAATGTACGTATATAATGGATATATATGATATATATGGCATCTAAATCATGAATATAATTCTTGAGATAATGGATATTTGACTATGTGAGCAACTTGTAAATATAAGAAGTTGACTTTTGACTCAAGTACCAAATATCGACAAAATGACCGTTATTAACTTAAATGACTACATAATGTTCATAACATGGTAATAAGTGATATAAAAGGAATAATGGACATGAAAAAGGTTCTTATTAAAGTAGAAATTAACTGAAGTTTATTATTCAGGACATTAAATAACGATCGAGTCAATTCGGACCCGAGGTATGGGACTTCGTCTCAATCTCCTTTAATTGAGGCATATTTTGTTTCACTCAATCATTCATACATATCTTTATAAATCTATATATCTAAATATTATACAAAATCTAAATTATAGGTATGATGTTATGGTAAATTTTTATTAGAACTCAATATAGATGAATAAATGTGAGAGACAAAAAAATTAAACAACTCATAATGGTATAAAAATTTTTGATGAAAAATTATGCTGGAAATCGTTGGATTGATATGAAATTCAATGTTGTTGAGATGTTTTTCTAAAAATATCTCCATGGATGAATGTTATGATATTAGAAACGTGGGTAATGTTGAACATCCACCAAAACACTAGTAATTTCACATTTAGTTCAATATATTTGTCATAGTGAAGATCATAACAGCCCTTCACATGTAGTCAAATGAGAGGATACACCACTAGAGAAATACCGATATTATGATGAATAACTAGTATATTTTTTAAATCCATGAATGATAATTTTACGAATTAAGACCAATCACTTGTTCCATTTTTATGCACAAACAACAATTTAAAGAAGTTACATGTGAACCTGATAATATTATGAGGCCTAATTGTTATAGCTTATTTTTATTATGGTGGTGAATTTTAATAGAAATTTGTTTCAATGGTGGTACAATGTAACACCCCTAGTTTTTAGGAAATATTTAATTTCAATAAATTTTATTTCTTTTATATCTTGTGTCAAAGAAAAACTATGTTTTAATTAACCAAAATATACTATTAATAATATATTTAAAAAGACCATTATATCCCAGCCATACAAAAATATCGTATAAATATAAATACACACATTTTAAAATTTATGAAAATAAATGTGTATTCAATGATAAGAAATAAAACTGTAAAAAGGTTTTTATATGCTTTTAAAATACATTTTTCTGATGAAATGTTCATTTGTTGATTTTTAGGAAAAAATAATATTTTTTAGACAGATCAAGTTTATTTTTTCAAAAAGAAATAGGTTTTTTAAAATGATGATTAAAAATTGGTATTAGTGTGAAATATTCTAAAAAAATTCAAATGTTGAATTATTCAATGGATTATAAAAAATATGAATTCTTATTGGAATCATTGTTTCTATATAATTAAGATAGATATTTAAAATATATTTTAAATTTGTTTTAAAATTAATATACGTAAAATGATATAATATTAAATTTATATTAGTTCATGAGAATCATTTATATGATATATTTTGATATAAAATAATTTAATACTTTTGGAATCATATTATTTAGAAAAACAATTTTTTATGAAAATATTGGTTTAATTTTAAATTTTATTCTAACTATTCTAAAAATTGAACTTGGAAAAAATTGATTCTATATTTGGTATAAATTTATATTTTATTATATTATTTGGAGAAGATAAATTTTTGTGATAATTAATTCTAAAAAAGAGTACAAAATAATTTATATAGTTAATATAAAAACAGGTTTAATATGGGATAAAATTAAAATATAACAGTTAAAATGTCGAAAATACTTATCAATTTCATATTTTTTACCCATATTTATACCTTAAAACATATAAGGATCACTAATGTGCTATTTTTAAACATTTTGGGATATGTAATTCATGGATACAACGTTTCTTAAAATAATAGCAACTGTATCCTCTCCTGCACTTTTAATAGAGTACCCCCTCTCCTCTCCACTTCATAATAAGAGATTATTTTGTTTTAGAAAATATCACTCGATTAACTTTTCATAATTACATACCCATTTCCATATATAGATTATATTTTTGGAAACCATCTTGTAATAGAATCTGTGAAAAACATTAGTAGGTCAAAGGACAAAGATGAATTATTCTTAATTGAGCTATTTTTTTCTCCATACGACACCTTATAACACATCACATAACCATAATGTTAAACTAAAATAATTCGGCCTCTATCAATATATCTAATAACATAACTCATCAAAGAACCATAATGTTTTACACAAACATGTCATCCATAGGTTCTAAAACAACCAATGAATCCATAATTTATTAAAATGTAAAGGCATACAAGGAAAAGGAGGATCAACTCAAGCATAATATATTGTGTCCACATCAATGTAAAAGGATTAAAATGAGGGATACACTAGTAAATTCATTCTAGATAAAAAAAGTCTTCTGTTATTAGACATTTTCATTTTAGAAGACTACCTCCCCGCCATGTCTTGGCCATTTGGGGAGCGTCTCATTCCTAATCTAATAATGACTCAGATGATACAATTGGAGAGTATCATATATTGACCCTCCAATATATATCCATAATGTCCATTTCTTGGTAATAACAAAATCCATATTCATGATTAATGGAAAAAAACTTCTACACTGGTATATAATCATTTAATCAAAAAACATTCTGTTCCATCATAGAAAATGTGGCATCAAGCTAGATGAAATACCATTCTTCCACCTCTTACCTATTTCCAACAATGGGTGTTTATCCTTCCAGGTCCCATGGATGCATAATTCAAGAGTTCCTTGAATTTTTTTGACACATTATTCATGAGAGGCACCACCAAATTCAATATATTCATTTTTCATAAAATTGGATAAATGATGATGATATGAAAACAAGATTCCCAGAAGGCTAACATCACTGCTATTAGTGACATCTTTCATTTGAATCATATATTCCACAACCTGAAGTACATGTAATTGGGAGTCATGTAATTTTAATTTTTTTTGGATGGACAGTTGAAATCCCTCATTAATCACAAGTATTTTCTTGAATTTGGACAGGGATACTTTCATATGCACCTATGTAAATTACATTTTACCTCAACAGACATTAATTATACCATGGATAGTTTCATCTAATAACGAACAAACACCCCCTTCCAAATATACTGATGAAATCATACTTGAGTCCAAGGAATTTGGTGGATAACCCATCCCTTATGGACCACTATCATCCAATATTGAAACCTGAACATTTATCCAGTTTTTAATCATTCCAGGAGATTTTGAATTATTTTTTATCTTACCTTTAATACCCACAATAGAAATAATAACCTCTTGGATAATCCTTTGATCAGAGAAGTACCAAATAGATGATTCATCTATATATTTATGACCCACAAAATCAACAACAAGTCCAACATTTATATCCATTTCTCTTCTTTATGGATTATATGTGTGTACTGTAAACGTTTGGGTCATATATGACATTTTGATAATGGAACCAATAGGTTAAGTGACCGGGTATTTATAGGATGGTTTCTTCTCACTCATGGATGTATCAAATCTCTCAATATATAGAGGATTTATAAACTCTTAATGTGAGTGTGGATATTCATCCTCATCAAAATCATCCCATGTCCTACAATTCACCTTCTCATATCAACCCATAAACGAAGGTCCAATATCACTATTAATTAACAATTATTTTCTATTCACATTAGAATTAATATTTGGAAATTAATACCTCCATGATTTTCCATCAAAAAGATAATGGACTACATCCTCAGTCTGTTCATTTTCCATGCTTCCAATAATTTCATCATTCTTATTCCTTCACTCAGAAACCACATGCCCTTTCAATTTATAGAAAATAATCCAAGACGCTTTCCTGCATTATTCTTTGGAATTATAAATGGATTTTTAACTACTAAAAACAGCGCTAGTTTCTCATATTGGATGCATAAATCAAAATTATAATCCGTAGTGGGCAGAGTAACATTATCAAGAATTATTCTTCATGTATTATGAATTAAATAGTATTTGGAAGTGTCTACTCAAAATAAAAATAATCATCCAATAATGGAATCCCCATTTTGAGGGGATACATGGTATCCAATATTCATTCTCCATGTTTTTGGTCCCAAAGTAAGAACCATTCTTGAAATAATCAATGAGTCACATATCTTGAACAAATTGATGATTATATCTTTATTAGAATATATAAGATTTGAATTTATAGTATTGATCATTTTTAAAAAAACCCAATAAATTCTAGAATAAAAACATATATTATAATCACATGATTACAACCTAAGAGGAATAGAAAACAACCCAACTTTAATATTACTCAGAAAATGATTCAGGTGAGGAAAAAATGTATCCCTTCTACTCTAGAATTATGGTAATAGAAATGAACATCTACCAGAATACATATAGCCATTGAAACATGATCCAACCATTCAATGGATATAAAACCCTAGTCTTCTTTGAGATTAATTGAGTTGAACTCCTACAGTCCCATAATCACCATTCCCACTATACCGTAATCGTATAGTTTACTTGAATACTGTAGATAAAAAAAATATTATTTCGGTGTAAAGTTCATATTCAATAAAAAAATTATAACCACATTATTAGAATCAGGACATACCCTACTAAAAACCATTATTTTTATCGTAGGTAAAGAAAGATAATAAATGGTGATTTTATATTCCTAGTAAGGTTAAACAAGTTTGATATCAATATATGATCACATACATGTATTAGATTGGAATAAAGTTGTGAGATCATAATCCTAACATAAAATGTTTATAACTAATCTATCAGTAATTATTGACATGATTAATCGTATTAACATAACATTTTAAACGAAAAGAATCTTAAGAGTTATGAATTATCGTAAATCAATCATGAAGCATATATTCAAATAATATCAATATAACATACCATAATAGTGTAGAATAATCATAAAAAAATAAAAAATATATCATATATAATTTATATATATGGATTCCATCATATCACAATGGACAAAGAATCAAAAAATATATTCTATATCATAACAGATCCTCAAAAACAATCTTTTGTTCATATCATAGTGGATCAATCATACTTACATGTTTCCCATAATTGATTGAAAACCAAAATTCATTTCCTATAATTATCTGATTATAAATAAAATAATACCCATTTTATCCTAGGTCTATAACTATATTACTCATCACATAATTAAATCCATACATATATTCACAACAATATAATAAATCATTCATCATATCATCATATCGTAACCCACATAAATGATACATGTTTCATAACAATTTCATCATTTCATCATAGAATAAACCCAGGAAAATGAGTGAGATTGTTAAACATATCATCATTGTACTAATAAAATTTTAAAAAATATTTATAGAATTATTGGATAATATCATAGGTAAATTTAAATTAAATTAAAAGATTGTTATATTTATTTTACATAATCATTAATATTTTAAATGATTATTTATTACATAAAATAACATATTCCTTTTAAAGTAACATATTTACAATCATAAAATTTAAAAAAAATTATAGGAAAATTAATGAAAATTAACCATTGAAATTTGAAAAATAATCATAATATCATTGAGCAGTCATGATGGTGGGAAATTATATTCATGCTCTAAAAGGTAAACCATTGATTTTTTTCACACCATTAGAAAAAAGTCACATCTTTTGAAAATAACATGAAGGTTATATTTAATCATTTTCAAATGTTTTAAATGATAAAAAAATTATTTATAAAGTGTTTGTATATAGATCGAACCATTCATTTAAAAATTTTAGATAAAACATTTATGAAATAAATATGATTCCTGATTAAATGAGGATAAATAAGTTTTGGATATCATTAAAAAACTTGATAGATATTTTTTAGATCCAAAGAGAGAAAAATCATAACAAAACATAAAATATCCAAATAGTAAACATAGGATAAGAAAATATAATGGTTCTGTCTTATACAAAACATATATAATCACTTAATGTAAATTCAAGCATAACCAATATCTAATAACATGAGATTGAATCATTAATCTCTCACCTCACGTATTGTTCCACTTCATATTTATAAAACCATCACATAAAATAAATATATTATTTATATACATAATATAATAGAATATAAAACTTCTATATCAAACCTTATATATTTTTAATTATGATATCTTATCTCTTGCTTATTCAGAATTTTTTTATTAAAATAACTATTTTTGGGGATAACTACGTCATTTTCATGCATTCTATAGTTTGGTAGTTCTATTACGTGAACTGTGATCATGATTAAATTTCCATAAAAAATACAATCATTTAATGAGTATCATCCTTTAAAATTATATAATTTTTTTTTAATTTTCATACATATTAGTGGTGAATAATTTATTACACAACTTCATGGAGATGGTAGTCCATACATATACTTGAGTGGTGCATCATATTTCTGATGGATGAAAAAATAATAATATAATAATTCCACTTTATAACACTATAAAAATAATTAAAATGCCATATATATTTTCATTATATTATAAATTATAACCATTATGGTGAATTTGTTTGAATATTTTTTTTCATAACTCTATTGATGTGGTAGTCTAGATCTTTTCAAGAGTGGTGTTTACCTATCCTCTATGATGTAGTTAAGGTGGATAACGATTGTTACATATTCATAACAAAAATTAAGTATATTTTATATTCTATAATAACTATTTAATAATTGAAACAATTTAACTATATGATGTAAAATATGAAATAAAATTAAGGGTAATAAATTAAAGGTAATATGAATTAGTTGAGAAACCATATTTGGATAACTCATTAATCCAGGAATGGATGGTCTTTTACATGAAATAAACCGCTGGCCGCAGGGAAGTAAAATTTTATGTTCTTATTTAATATGTTTTCCATCATAGATGGATAAACATTAGGAATAATAATGAAGAGGAGGTGCACTACAAAAAGTGGAAGAAATGACATACTTATAATTACAAAAAAAAATTAAATAATATATATATACAATCATCAAGTAATGTGGAACAATAGAACCATATATTTGAATATAGGATGTGTCAATGTCAATATAGAGTAAAAAACATTTATGTATTTTATGGATATATATCAATCCTTATCATCCATTTAAACCACATTAAAATATTTTTAAACCATAATAACTTTATTTTTTTACCATGATTACTTAATTATTTAACAAAAAATAAATGGATACTTCTACGAAAAATATATAAATAATTATTATTAATTTTCACATAATTAATTATACTAAATTTCATTAGTTGATAGAAATTATGTTCAGTTAAACAATAAAAATCTATGATGATGTTTTTTTATCGAAATAACTAATTAAAGAGTAAAAATAATTTCAATGTGAAATAAAGAAATAATATATTATAAATAATTTTTAATGGTAAAATTAAAAAAAAGGTATTATTTCATACCTTTATGGGAGTCCATAACTAAATGGAATTTCCTAACTATCAATTAAATAAAAAATAAATATCAATTAAATATAACCTACATTGAAAATAATTCATTCATGAGTTCAAAAATTCAAATATTGATTTTTAATAAAATATTTTACACTTAAAAAAAGTTTTCTCAAAATACACTCATAAAATATGATAATTTAATATTTTTGAGATATCTTAATGATTTAAACATTATATTTAATCTCATATTACATGTTTAACCATTAACATGGAGACAAATATTTACCATGATAATTTTCATAATGGCCACATTTATATTAAACCACTAAAATATATTAATTATTGTGATTTTAAATATGCAATCAATTTTACCAGAATAAATTTCAATAAATGTTTGAATTAAATTTTTAATTAAGCGCACAAAACACAATGAACAATTTTTTTAGGGAATATGAGTTTATAAGCATAAATTTGAAATTATTTTTATTCCTAAACTATTATAAACCATTAAATTATTATTAAAACATATAATTAGTTATATAAAAAATTAAATTACTTAAAATTATTGTTAAATATATATTAATCTAATCCATTATGATATAGAATTTCCACAAATAAAGTAATTATTTTATAAAAAATATATGTTTTAACATCAAATGATTTTATTTTAAATTTTAAAAAATTAATTTGTAATTAATTAATTTTATATACTAGTAAACAAAAAATTTTAACAAAAAATTTTATCTAATTAATACACCATAATTCAACTACAAGGATACAAATTTTTCATTATATAATAATATTTTAATAAAATATAACGATTCAATTAAAGTCATTGTTACATGTTATTAAATATATCATTATTTTAAATAAGAAAATAAAAGATTAAAATATTAGGATGTTATAATGGTCTCACCAAAATTCCATGATATATAGTCTTATGGAGAAACCCAAGAGATAATTTATAAGGGAAGGGTAATACTATCAACTGAATCATTCAATGTTCATAACTTCTTCTACAACTCCAAAGTTCCATCTAGCCATGAACTTATGGTAAAATAAATATTTCTACAATGTAGAAAGTTTATTATGATATTACACTAACCATTATATAATTTTCTCCAATAATCACCAAAAAAAATAAAAATGTTATCATGAGTGTGTGCAAACTACAACTTCTATTAAAAACATGGTTCTTTTTCCATTACCACATAACATGGCTAAAATTATGAATAAATTTAGATTTTAAAAACTGAAATTTTGAAATTTTTAACATTTTCTAATGATAATATATGATAATATTTATTTAATAAATTAAAAAAATATGATAGTTGAATTTTTTGGATTAAATATAAATTTCAAGGATCCTTTGTTAATTTATATGATTTTGTTATAACGTTTTGATTAGAATAAGTACTATACTAATGAAATAATAATGAGCATAAAAATCCATAATAATGGAGACCATGAAATTATTATATAATACATTTGATCATGATAAACAAACCAGAGGTGTTATGTAGTAATTTACTGAACAACAAGGAGTAAATGATGTTAGAAAAAACTATATTTAATAAAGTATAAAAAAGTAGATGTATAATGTAATATTAAAATATGATTAATAATGTTACAGGGTATATAAAATGAACATAATTTTATTATTTGGGTTGTTATGTGCATGTGTAAAATAATTTTAGACCAGGAGTAATTATATACATGTCAATTTCAATTCGATAAGAGGCTATTTAAGGTTATAAAAATATTAATTAATTATATGGTTTATATAATATGAAAGAATTTATTTTGATCATATATAATTATTAAATAAATAGATATGTAGAACCATATGTTATTCATGTTTATTATTCATATTGATTCATATGTTATATTGTCCAGTGGGTTTCATCTCAAAATTTAAAATTTTAATATAAATATTATTTTATACAGAAAATTTAATTGAAATGGTGTATACTATCTGAATTGGGAAAAAAATTATTGTGAAACAAGATTTTCAAAATATGGATATTAAATATTTTTATTCTAATATTAAATAAATTACACAAAGACACACATGAAGACTACAATATTTTATTTTATTTTGATAAAATCAACACAATAATATAATTTGGTAAATCATCTTAAACATATACTATTAAGATCTTATAATTTTTTACTCTTCAAAATGATAACATATTAAAACCATTCATAATATCTCAAGGATATGAAATAAAAGAAAGGGTGAGATCAGATTCTCTATAATATTAAGAAATTTAGATACCAGTGATCACACAATCATTTCATGAGAATAAATGTATGAAAATATGATAACAACATTTGAAAACCAAACCCTTCATATCAATGATCAATATAATGAGCCAAAAATTAAATATTGGTCATTTATAAGACAATTATAATTAGAAAATACAATAAAATGTGCCATGAGAGCATAACATTGGTATAATAAATACAATTATTGTATAGGGATGAGTAAAGAGAATCCTTTTCATGGAAGTCAAGAATCACTTCCAAGGATATCATTGTTTAATGGGTTCACTCTCCAAACATTCAAATTAGCCAGGGTAAACTCCCAAGAACATAGTTATAGACAAAGAAACATACCGAACTGTGGTCACACCCTATTATTATCTTATCTATATATTGAAATATAAATATCTTCCTATAAAATTATAGAGATATATATGTACCACCCATTACATAAGGAATATAATTTTTATGATTTATAAAAGTACAAGAAACATACATTATACCAAAACACATGATATGAAATGGGTTTCATAAAAATATAATTATATCATATATTTGGGAAAAGATACATCTTTCAAAAACATTTCAGAATTTTATCATAAAATAAATCATGAAGAAAAGTGCATTTTATAAACATCATTCTATCTTTAACATACCCCATTAAATGAAAATATTAAATCAACATCCATGTATAATATCCCCGACTAAAAATAGGTAACATCAATGGATGTTATTATATATGGAAAATGATTTTGATAAGACTGATGTATCATTTATTATCAGAAATGATATAACTTTTAAAAACACATTTAAAAAATAAAAATTAGTAAAATATTTATTAGCTATCATTCATTTAGTATAATCATTTACAAATTATTATTAATGATTTAATAATTAATTAATAATTTTTGGTGAAAAAATAATTTCTTCTTTGGAAATCACATTTCATAACAAATTACATTTTTAATATAATTTTCTTGGAAAATAAACATTTATACATAAAAAGGAAACAGTAAAATTATTAAAAATATGCCCTGAGGAAAATATCCATTCCAAAATGGTTTTTTTGAAATAAAATAAATTACGGAAATTACTTTCTCCCAAAAAAACAATGAAATAATTAAATTAATCTTTTCAGATTTTCATTAAATTCAAATGGGAATTTTTTAGAAGATGACATGAGGATTAAATTCATTAAATTTGTAAAAAAAATTAAAAAGTTTAAATAAGTATTGAATATATAATTTTGATAATGTAAGAAACATTTTTGATGTTGCTATTTTAAAAAATGGGTTATGAAATAAAAATAAATTTTCTGTTGAAGATAGAAATAAAGTTGGTTTTATGATTTTTTTAAATAATGATGATTAAAATATTTTGAAATTAACATAAGAAGTTTAAAGTATATAAATTACTATATGACAATAAATTACATGAGTTTTTTAAGTGATGGGTTGTAGGAATTCATTATTGGAATCATAATCATGAGAAATAATTTTAAACGATGCGATTGCAACTGAAAATTCCTACAAAATTGGTAACATTGAAACATAATCCCGATGAATGAATATAATTATATTTTAAATATAATATAATAAATATAGTGATATTAGTGATATAAAATTAAAAATATTAATTCAATACACATTATAAAATAACATAGCTACCCAACATAACCCTTGTACTAATGATGTAAAATTAAGACAAAAATCCCTTACTGATATGGTAACATTTGAAGCATAAAACCTATGAAATATTGTTATTAATAGGGATATTTATATACCCATAATTTTAAGGATAATGATAATAACATATATTAATAGGAATTATTTAAAGAATATAAAAGAAAAATTTAGTGAATATGGCATGTTTCTCAAGGAAAATAAATGTGGGACAGAAATTCCTTACTGTAAGTATTTTCTTCCTTTCTACTAGTTCAATGCTCCTATAGAATAAATATAATTTTATTATAAGTATATTAAATGTTAATAATTATATTTTTATATCGTACCATATATTATTTTCTTATGAACTATTATGAACTATTTATTAATTATTCCATGTTAATGTCTCATGTTGGGAAATAACTGAATTGTTTTTTGTATATGTTTTTATATGTAATTTTAGGTACTCTTATTTTGACCATGGTTACATCACCTAAATAATTTTAAAAAGAATATAACTTTCAAATATATTCAGTATTTATAATTTTATATTAATCCATTAAATTTATATATATTAAATAGAATATATAGTTTAGAGAGATGGCATGTCATATGTATGAAAGAACATTGATTCCCTTTTTAAGAGTAATTGAATGAATTATAGGAAAATAATATATTACTATTATAGAATAACTTATATTTCATATATATCATAGATCATCATTAAAAATACTTTTATTTCCTTCCATTTAAAGCATTAATGAATCACATTTATTCCCGAGGTGGTAGTCTTCCATCTTAATGAGCGAAATTATCATAATAAATAAAATGAAATGTATAATATTATATGTCATATAAAATTTAAAAAAGAATAATAATATCATATTTTTCATAAATATTAATTAAATTTATAATTATATCTATCAATGATAGGTGGTTGTATAAAAAAAGAAAATTTATTCATGTGGTCATTGTATTCCATACACTTGATCGATAGTTTCATTTTCCATTTGTTCAAACTGGGGATGTGTATAGGTTATTACATTAATATAATTACTTATTATTATACAATGGATAATTTTAATAAATTTTATGTACATAATATTTAATTTGATGTAGATAAATAATATTTAAAAATGATCATAGTGATGATAATTATCTTAGCATAGAACCACCACCTATAGGTCTCTTAGTAATGAACCTAGTGTAGGGTTTTTGGGAGGAAAATAAGATTATGAATATGTAAAAGGAGGTTTGTGATGTATATTTTCATAGTTTTCTCAACTAAATTAATTGAGAAATGTGAGTATGTGTTGGGTGGGGTGGAATTTTATATATGATGGAAAGGAACCGACATGATAATTAATTGGAAATCTCCCAAAAGAATCCAAAATAATAGAGTCATTCAGAAGAAAAAATATTCCAAATGAACATATAATTAATATTGTGATGGATAATACTAAAATTTGTCCTTAATGTCGGAATTTAACAAGACTTTTTTTTTTATTTTAACAATTATAATTTTAGATTAACCCATTGTAAACAAATTTTTACAATAACAATGGAAGTTATTTTTTTCCTATTACAAAATCCATTATTGTCAATATTTATATTGAAATAATTTTTTTATATTAATAATGAAAATTAAAAATATGGTGTAAATTTAATAAAATTCGATTTGAATAACTGGAAAATTTTTATTTTAAATTGTTCCTTTAATCACGGTGAGAAACAATTTTTCCAAAGGGAAAATGAAAAAACCGTAAAAATGATTTTATAGTAATTTTAAATGTATTGTTGGGTGAAATGAAATAAATTGGATTAGTAGATAAATATTAATAAAATGATAATTTTTAAACCATATTTAATTTATTATAGAAATTATTTTAATGGAATATTAATTCCTAATTAAAACTCGTTTTTTTCACTATTATGGAAAATTTTATCTTTTCCAAAAATTATCAAAAATCAGCTCCAAGATAATTGTTAAATTATAATTTTAGAAGGTAATTTTATTTTTTATGATAAATATTATAATATAAAAAAACAATTATAAAACATGTGCACCAATGATGACAAAATGCCTTTTTAGAAAAATATAGTTTTAAGCGCCAAATAAGATTTATTATCATTTTTTATCTATAATAGAAATAATATTACTGTAAAATATATGTTTTCATATATAATATATATAAATTTTATTTATATGAATTAAACAAACGTTATATTTTTAATTTATTCATATAAACCACAATTTTTCACATAAAAATTGTTTTCTAGAAAATGATTTTATTTATTTCAAAATGGTATTATTTTCTATTAATATTAAATGAATACTATTGAATAAATTTGATATATGTGTATAAACCAAATTTTCATTATTCAGTTAATCATATTCATAGCTACCATAAATATAGTTAGGTGATTACAGTTATATTAAATAATAATACTTCAATTATATGTTACATTTCATTTAAACACTTTGTTGTGGGTAATACTAGATACACCTATTATTGTGTATACCCCCAGATTAAGTTAGTGTTTTATTTTAAAAATTCTAAACACATATTTCATATATCACAGAAATATAAATGATATTAAATTTATTTTTTTAAGAAATCATAAAATATCAGAAATTTATATTCTGGCCTCCCCTAAAATGAATTCACCCCACTAAATTAATGTCATTAGGACCGAATACTAAGGAAAATTCTACATCCTTAAATACTTAAGTTCCCACATAAGATCTTAACCTTTTTAGTTTCACCATAAAAAATTTATTTTCTGTGTAGTCTTGTTTAGTAGAACATTATATTTTTATCCTAGAATCACAAGTGATTGTTGCTTATATATAAATGAGAATTCTCCAGTGGTACGACATTTGATTTCATTACATGTGTAGGATCATGTTTGAAATTTCATGTGATAAATAAGTGGAACACATTCTAAACCTGATATAGGTTTAGTGGAATCACTATGTGAAAATATTCCATCATATTACAATCATCAATATCAAATGGACTGATATACCAAAGGATAAGTTTTTTACTTCATTCGTCTATAGAGAAATTAATAATGATAAATTCTCTGGAACATGAAATTATAAATCCCATAGATGATAATCAAAATAACATTTTTTCGACATTGTGCTTCTCATATGATTTTCTAAATCTCCATAACCTTCTTAACAATTTTATCATCTAGCTCATGTCCCAATTGAATTATTTATTCAACTTCATTCTAGTATTTTAGCATTGTATACATCATTCCATACAGGGATACATAATGAGTCAAATAAATTATTTATTAAAATATATTTTTATAAGAAAACTCAAATATAGAATTTTGTTGATCCCAAAATCCTTTAAAATTTATAGAATAATTTAATAGTATATCATTTACTATTTCAACTGTTCCCTCAGGATAACTAACTATTATAGGATTATAGAGGGTGTTCAAACATAACTCTCTTTCATTATCATATTGAAAATTTTCAATTAAAATCAAGGTAAAATCATATCATTATTAGTTATTATTGAATGTTTTTCTCCATGCAACTATACGACTTATTTAATGCATAGTCTAGAAAGATTATCCAAAGAGAAATCATCTCTAATGTCAACGAAGTGTGATGAATTCATAATGTAATAGACTAAAACCCACTATTTTATCATAATTAATGATAATATAAACCCTAAAGGTTACCATTATGTTTAATTATATGTCCTAAAAGTGTATTAGAATTCATCTTCTGATTATATTTTCACTAAAATCTATAAAAAAAATAAATTGTATTTCCATTAATGTATCATAAGATTATACATAATACTGATAAAATACTACCATATAAAACTATTAAGGTGTATAAATTACTTTGAATATATATTAAACAATACACTAAAAAAACCTTGTTGGTATCCAAATAAATTATCTTATTTTTATATGGATACATATACACATCCAAATGATAATTCAACCTTTTTTTCTCCATATAGGCCTTTATATTATAAAAAATAATTTTAATTTTATGATTGGGTTCATCTATGTACTGATAGGATAAAAATTTGATTTATTTAATCTATTATCCATTGATAGGGATAAAATAACCTAAATTTTCACTAAATGATGAACTATACAATTTTTTTTTGGGCTCATTCATACAATATAAAAAATTAAATTCCCAAAGAACTAGGGGAGGATAACTGTGACATAATAATCATGGATTACATTAACCAATGGGATTTCATATGATTTCAATTTATACTTTTTCAATAATGGTTTTTGTGGCTTATAATCAACATTAGACTTTGGATTTAAGCATTGATTCACCTAATTACCAAACACCTTGCATGTGAAAGATTTTATCACAGGTGGTGCATTATTTTGAGATCTCCCGATACAGTTAGTTCATTTAATGTAAAAATCATTTCACATATCATTCATTTTCATTATGGATTTTATTCCAATAAATGTGACACCCCTTGATCCTTTGAAGCATTCAACATAGATTTTCTATAATAAATCATGTCATGTATGTGACATTAATTTCATATCAATATGTGATTTATACAAGTTATCATAAGACTTAATCATTTATTTCACATCAATGATAGGAGAATGGTATGAATCAACAATTTCCATATCTAACTATAATTCAAATATAATTTCACATTTATAGTTATTAAAGTCTCTTATAGAAAATTATTTTCAAATGAAGTGTTATATTACATAATATAATTGATCAATTTTTTTAGTATGATGACTAATCAAGAAGATTAGAGTGAAATTCATATAAAATTAACTTTGTATGAAGCCAATGATTCTCCATTTGTCTATTTATGAATTTAAAATCCTTTAGTCATTTTTTTCGTTGAATATGATGGAAGTAATTACTAAAAAATTTAATCATAAACTCATTCTATTTTATTGATTCAATCACCACTACTCGAATTGTATCCTTAATAAAGATACAACACTGATATTCATCACATTACAAATTATAGACCACTGAAATTAATTTATCATTTTTCGAACTACATATAATGGGAAATATATTTTCAATGGTTCTGATCCATTTATAAATAACTATTGGATCAAATGAACCACTAAAAGAATGTATGTGTTTCCTTTAGAATAAATCTGTTGAACAATTCTTAATACATATCTAATTTTAAATTTGAGCAAGATTAATGGATTTAGAATTTTGTGTGATCATATAATTGATATATTTTCTTCAATCTACTATAACATTCAGTTTCATAGGAGGATAAATATTTCACTATACATTTCATTACACATTAACATTTTTTCCTTTAGGTCATAGCCAGAAACTAGAACTGGAAATAATAGTGTAGGAAACACTAGTAATAGTGAAGAACCACATAATCCTGGAAAACAATTAATAAGAAGTATATTTCATAAGAATTTATTTTCAATATCCAAAACCATAGTATTGAAACACATGTTATTAATAATCATTATTCAAATCCTAAATAATGGTTTATAAATATATTGTGAATTTGTAAAATATATACCATGTTTGTCTCTATTAAGGTTCATAGTAAGGCCCATTTTCATTCACTAGGTGACATTTGAGTACATCTCTATGAACCCTTTTCTATTTTGTTACCCTTATGTATCTCTCTGCGAGATCCAAAATCACTTGTTTTATCCATACCTGGAATTAATTTTTTGGAATACACTTTATCTATCATTTATCAAAATTCCATAATATTTTAATTTACATTTTCACAAACATAGAATTATCTACATACATATCCATATAAATATCCATGTAAATCTCTCTATGGATATCAAAAATGTCTTATAATTGTAGTTTTTGAAGAAAAGATAATCATTTACGTTGAATAAAACTATATCAACCTAGTATTTTCATACATGAATATTACATCTCTTTAAATTAATATTCAATAAATTTCCAAAATACATGATTGTAGACCATAATATATTAGTTTATTTTTAGATAAGGTATAAAATATTTTAATTTGGTGAATGTTATTCAAAAACCCCATAATAATATTCAATTATATAAATTATAAAAAACATACCCAACATAAATAATTTCTTCCTAAACTAGGGAAAAAAAATTTTAAAGGGTGATATTGGATTCAACATTAGGATATTATAGTTATATATGAATGATCACTTAAGCATGATAAGAGTATATTGTTGTGATAACATGAGAATTAAATTTGAAAACAATACCTTTCATATCATGGATCAATTCATAAATCATGGTATACATATTGGATGTTCATAACACATGACTCACAAGGAAATCAAAGAAGATCAATTAAAGTATAAATTTGGAATAATATTTAGAATTACGGAATACACCTATGTATAAAAAATAATTTCCATAATATTAATGTATCGCATGAATGGCTATCATAACATAATGGGTTCACTACCCAAACCATCATAGAATTCACGGTTCACTCATAAGACCATCATAGCCGAAATAACACTAAATGATCAAGGTTCAATCCGCATCCCAAATTTTTGTATGTCACGAAATATAAATATTTACATAATGTATTTTAAGGGAGATATATGACCACACATCACATAATGAAAATCATATTTATTTGTGACACGAGATCATAAATAATTCATCATATTGTAACACATGAAAGTATATGTATTTCATACACATGTTATTATATCATATCCTTTGGAAAGAAGGCATGTTTCATAATAATATCACAGTTTTATCATGTAATCCCCCCCTCAATAGAAGCCAATTTCATTAACCTTTATCATTATAAACATAAACCATTCATGGGAAGAGTAAGAATTGTATACTTAGGTCACATCCAAATAATTTATATGTAAAATCAATGGTTGTCAACTTAGATATGAAATATATCCTGAGGATAAACATAAAATATTTGTTGATGAAAAATAATTTTCTTTAAAAATCACTTTTAAAAACTAAAAAATGATAAAATAGTTTAGAAAATATTTTCCTTAAAAATATTTTTTGAAAAATTATAAAGGAATGATTAACAATAATTTAAAACATTTTATGATAAAATAGATTCTTTTGGAATTAAAATTTATTCATAAATATATATTTAATTATGAAAATCCTTTTAGTTGTAAATATTCATTGAAACTAAAAAATCGGTCATTACAAAACACTTAAATAATTTCTTGAGGAAAAAACAATAATTTTCTTGAAATTCATGATTAAAAACACCAAACATTATGAAAATAATTTCCCTTGAAAATGAAATTTGAAATAGATAAATGAACATTTAAATTGTTTAGTGTTCTTGATAGAATAAAATTCCATTCACGTGTCATACCGTAAAACAAATTAGTACCTGACACATGAAATTTCACAACATAATCATTAAATAAAGAAATCACATAAACAATATCATAATTATTAGTTAAAAAATATTTAGTCATAGGTGGAAGATATATTTGAAGGAGAGACATATACTTAATGGAACACTATATATTATAGATAATTCATTTGCTACATGTGATTTGAGCCTTAATTCAATTAAGATATTTTCTAAAACTAGTCATCGCATGAAATGCCATCAATGAATAAAATATGGTTATAAATTTCAATGACAAATAATTTATGAAATGGGAAACTGTTGAATGATGTTGAATGTATGAAAAAAATGGAATTATTATTATTCATTATTTAATTATATATATTAATTAAATTATATTTCAAATTAAAAACAACGAATAATTTTTTTTGATTACTATTTTTTGACGTTATGGAGAATGCAATAAATTATAATTTGAAATTGAACGAGATACAATAGAGAAGGATGGATATTCAATAAATTTACAAAGATTGAAATAAATTATTACTGTATTTTAATTAAAAGATTTATAATAAACTATTTAATGAATATAGAAAATTTAAAATATGTCATGGATAATTTTTATAAAAATAATAAAAAATAAACAAATTTGAATGACACAACCATATCAGTAAATTATTATTTAAATTTATCTACTGAAAAAGTTTGATTGATATTAAAATAAATAAAATCATGAAATGTATCAGGTATATTATTTCATTATTTTATCATTAATTTGTAAAATCATTGTTATATTGAAAAAAAAACAGTCATATATTGTGAAACTTAATACACCTTTTAGTATTTATTTCTCCATATTTAAATGATTCCCACATTTGTAGAAGGAAAAAAACTATTGTATAAATAATATATGAAAGATTGAAATATTTTCATTCTTAATCTACATAAACATGTCAATAAAATGATATTAAAAATATATATTCTTGTGAATACTTTTATAGGATAATGATTTCTATGTTAATGGTTAAATCAATAAATTTAATCTAAATGTTTAAAAATACATAAAAAAATTTATGGATTTTTTGTACAATTTACTAAATAAATCCTATTGAGTACAATATAATGGTAAATATATTACATTGAACATGAAATATTCTTTTATATTTCAGATCGATACCATGAATTCAGTGAGAAAAAGTACATGTAATGTGTACAATGTATGAAGTTGGATACAATTTATGAAATAATATATACTAATATTTAAAATACATTGGTAAAACAATATAAATCATTTAAAAGTATACAAATAGTATACGAAAATTTTATATTACAATAGTTATTTCTAACAATTGAGTATTTAAACAAATACAATATAATATAATCTGAGAAGTTTTATATATTATGAATTTAAACACTATATTTCAACAATAATAATACAACAAAAATAAAATAGGTTATTAAACAAATGATAATAAAACAAAAAATTAAATAATTTATAAACAATTACTGTTATGATTGAACAAAGAAATAAAATCAGTCTGTTTAAGGTAAGAAATTCTTTATCTTCTAGTCCCATAATCTATTATATGATCATATAATCTATCACACTATTTCCTAGACTACCACATGATCACACAATAAATTATATTCTGGGTTTTTCTATATTTCCATCATATGTGATGGTTCAAAATT
Organism: Viscum album; assembly: GCA_963277665.1. Classification (NCBI taxonomy): domain Eukaryota; kingdom Viridiplantae; phylum Streptophyta; class Magnoliopsida; order Santalales; family Viscaceae; genus Viscum; species Viscum album. Next base: position 696,804,521 of record OY728161.1, read on the forward strand.
TCACAGGGTTGTAGTTCCAACCTTATAGTCAAACTTCACAGGAACCCAATGTACACAGTAGAATGAAATTTAATTTTTGAGTATCCTTAAAAATAAAAAAATCTTTTGGAAATGGTAGAAGAAGAATGTGCTTCCTTATCAGGAAACACTTAAAATTGAATCAGATTATATAAATTATTTTCAAATCATTTTATAGAGGGAAAATAGTTCCTAATATACTCATACAACACATAGATATATGTTACAAGATTCCACATACTAATAAACCAAAAAAAATCATCATATTATCAATTATGAGTATCATATTCCATTGTAAGCATCCTCCGACATAGATGGCATGATACCCCAAAATGTGTCTCTAAATACATCTCTCTGTATCCCTTGTCTGAAATGTCCATCCAATAAAAGTTCATTGTAATGTTGCTTACTTATTATAAAAACATGTGTGACTCCCTCCTAGTGTGTTTTACTCACTTATATGTGGGTGAGTTAGTGAATTAGGTTTCATTATGTGGGCCATAGTGTTTATCAAACTCTTATAAACATAGATAGATAATATTTACTAGTCTGACAATGCCTCCACATGAAATATTGTTTAATGCATTTTTTTTCATAACACAATTTGTATCAATGTTTTTATTCTCCTAAATAAAATTTATAAATCTTCTAAAATCATTAAAAAAATTCTACCCAAATACCCCATCAAAATTATATAAATTCTAAATCTATGGGACATTGTCACGAGATTTTCATTTTCAATAAGGTTCATGGGAATACATATAATATTCAAAGCATATTATTCAAATAATACAACCATTTAATTAAATGAAACAATAATACTCACAATATAAAACCCGATGAATTTAGTGTATGTCTCTTCTAAAATTAAATGTCTTTGATAGCTAACATTGCACGCAACACCGAGATTAAACGAACAATGATATACTATAAATATTATTATTTAAGATGAAAATTATCTAATAGTTGTTAAATTATTGGATATGAATAGGAATAAATATCATCTGAAATTATATTATTTAATTCAATTGATACTAAATAAGATATTTAATATTATTCTCAAAAATCATCATGTGTGTTTTCTAGACATTATCCGAAAATAGAACCAATTTTTACACATTATGACATTATTTTTATAAAATAATTTTTCCACCTTTTTTTGGAGAACATGATTTAAAACTAAATTTTAACACTTTTATAAATTATATTTATAAAAAATATATTTGAAATAATAATATAATTATTTATTTTGGATTAATTTTTTCATATTTTTCTGATTTGTTTTAATTTTTTGATGAATAATGAAAAATATTGCAATGTAATTTAGAATGGAAATTCATAAAAATAGTTTATATTGTTAAATTATGTATTAAATTAGATTAAAATTAAAATTAGACTAATAATTTGAATATTATCTCATAATTCTTCAATTATTGATTTTTTATAGTAATAAATAACTGAAAAAATATATGATTTAATTAATTTGATACTAATTAATTAGAAATAAATATAAAAACCAAGATATACTACTAATATTATAATTTTGAATGAAAATTATCTCATAGCCTATAAATTATTTTTTATAAAACAGAGTAAATATTTTATTAAGGTATATGATATAATTTATTAGTTAAAAATTATTTAGAAATTAATATAAAATCCAATTTAATATAAATGAAAAGTTTTTATATCAAACTGTCGTTATGCACCAAAGGTGTTTTATCCTAATAAATATAAGTAATTAATATTATAGAACGATCTTAATGAAATATGTATATAATATATTTTATATATTATTTAAAATTAATTTTTTTGGTTATCAAGAAATGATCAGAAAATAAATTTAATTTTTACACATAAAAACATTGTTTTTTCTAAAAGTTGTTTTGCCGCCTTTTATGAAACGTTTGCTTTAAACATGATAGTTTAATTCATTTAAAAATAAAATTTGGAAAAATAAACATTATATTTGAAATCACAATATAAATATTTATAGTATCTTAATTTTTGTTATTTTCTTCATATGTTTCATATTTTTACGAATAATGGAAAATCCTGCATTTTAATTTTTTTAACAATGTGAGCTCTATGGCTGTTGGATTAATTAAAATAAAGGTTACAAGAGTCAAAATGAATTAATTTTACATTTAACCAAATTAACAAGGGAACCCATGTCATCAAGTAAAGTGTAAAAGTTGAGACATCTTTCTATAATGACCGCTTTATTTGAAATCCCATCAGCTATCTAGTTTTCTTCTCGGAAAGTGTTAGAGATGAAGTATTTCTTGAAGGACAGCCTATCATGAAATTTTCCCATTTATTGATCAATATTCTTGATATTTTAATATGAACCATTCTTATGGCTTGTATAGTAGTAGTGAAATCACATTCTAACCAAACACAACTCCATTTTCTATGATGGGCACATTCCATTGCCCGGATGAGACACATCATTTCCAATTCCAGTGTACTGACATTTCCTCAAGAAAAATGAATGATCTCCACCACATCATCATAACGATATCTGAAAATTTAAACATAAACCGATGGTCCTCAGATATCCTATGATCTCTTCCTTTGTTTCACTTAAGCCATCCCTAAAATGGGGTAATATAAAAAACATCAATGGTTTTATGTGTGATATGGAAGTCAACTTCAACATTGTGACACCTTGGAATCAACAAGTCCCTAATCGAGTTGATGCACTTTAATGTTTGTTAGGTATTAACAGTTCAGACTATATCTTGGATTTTCTCGAAGGCATGTTAATCATTAAATCTAGTCCTGTAATCAATACATTTGTGCATTCCTCACTAAATGGAGTTAGTCAATTAAGAAAAATCCACCCTAAATATGAATGTACGTTGTTCGGAGAGTTGGAAAACATGAATTGCATCTAGTAAATTTTAAATTGAATTTTTTTGGGGGACATAGTGATAAAATCTATTGAATATAACCTGTAATGATTATGAGAATCTTTGAATGCTGAAAAATAAGTGATTCAGGTCATATATTTACTAGTGGCCTATTAGATATTTAAAGCACAATGAAATCCTAACTCTTTGGAGGTTACGATATATAAGAGTCTTGTTGAGTGAAATCATACATATCTGTGTAAACATAGAGGGTATCATATATTTATTCATTAAGTCACCAATATATTTATACTCACCGTGAATCTGATCTTTATAGAAACATTTCGAGTAAAGGAGACTATTTGAAGACCCTAATCATTTGAGAATTTCATCTTGATTAATGAATTCATAGTTGTAAACTCTATGTCCAATATCATCTGGAAGCATCCCAATATTTTCTAGATGATCATTACTTGTAATATTGTAATGAAGAACATAATTATCAGTTCTATCTTAGTCAACTATAGGTTCACCTACAAAATTTTCATTCAAAAAACACTCTAAAAATTTCATGTTTTTTTATCCATTATGATTATGTAATAATTTTATCATAGAGGAACATCAGTCTAGAAACAATGAGGGATTTAAGATCACTCATTGTTCATTCTAGTTACCTTTCCATGAATCTAGTTCAAATAAAATATAGGGAAAAATATTTTTTTATAATTCTCTATATTAATTTTCATAGTAAGTATTTTTTGAATATTTCCATATTCCTGATTCAAATACCTCCATGTTTCATAGAATGAATTTTTTTCAATGGGGTATTGATGAATCAACATTGTAGAATAATTCAACTCTAGAAAAAGTTTTTCAACATAATGTTAAGAAATATTATGATATAGGAAAGATAATTATACCCCATTTATGGGTGAACAATCATTGAGATCACCACATTTATTATTAGGTATATCCATCTTTCCATTAGTATAGTCTTTCCATTCCATGATTCACATGTTCTTCTAATTTCATACATTGCATTTGAAAAGTTTAATGATTGAGGCTTTCCCCCGAACAATGTATCACCAATGTAAACAAAAGGTAATATACCCTCCTTTATATCTAAATCATTGGTGAGACTAATATTCCGTATGGACGGGATGTTATTGGAAAAAAATGATTTACTATAGTTGATTGATTACCCTAAAACTTTTTTGTAAATTTTTTGGAAATTTTTTAGATTGTTGATATTTATCCTATACACCTAGGAAAAAATGGAAATGTAGTTAGAAAAAAATAAGTGGGAGGGAGCAAGGGTACCTCTAGAAACTCTGGTGGTCATCAAGACATTGTTGATCACACTCTAAATGAGAATCCTTCTTAGATATTCCTTCAAAAGAAAAATATAAGGGATTAAAGGGGGTCCCCAAATCTCACCCCCAAGAGAAAGGGATGTAACATTCTGGGGACATATTGATGAGGGTGGAAAGTTGGGCTCATACAAGAAGATCCTTGATCGGGTGAATGAATATCATATTGAAAACAATTCTCTGTAACACTCTACCAATAAATCCCCATTCCATTATGTCAAATAATTTTTTAATTTAAATTTTTAGATATATGTTTCTTCCTTGAGTACATTTCTTATGGAGGTTGACACACTCTGAGGAAATAAGTAGATATTCTTGAATGCTTCTTACTATCACAAACCCAAAACTGGATCCTGGATATTATCATCTCTAAGACCATGGATGTTCTATTAGCAGTGATTTTTGTGATCACTTTTTCAATGTTATTTAAGAGATAATGTAACACCCCAGGTAAATAAAGAATATGACATTTTCATATTCATCCATATTTGTGAATAAAATATTAATATGACTTTAAAGGGGACGCTATGCTCAATGGCGTACCCAACACGCAACAACGAGTTTCTTGGGAATCTTACGTTGTACTCTAATAATAAAATAATATTATTTTAAATGGCAGTTAAAATGTAGCCGTTGTATTGGAGATAATGGATAGAAATAACTAAAATATGATTATATATGTTTTAAAATGTTTTTACATTTATCCAATAAAAGATAAAGGCTTAAAATACGGAAAGAATTCAATTTTAGGCGTATATGCCCTAGTTTTCACGAAAGGTTCACTTATCAGCTTTTGATGGCGAACCGTAATTAAATATAGTTTTGTTCACTCTTATACATTCTATTGGAAAAAATAAAATCCTTCTTTATAATTAGGACATCAAAATTTACTTTGTGTATGTTTTTGTTATTTTTCTGATAAAGGTCATTTTTTATGAATAAGTGAAAAATGTTGTATTTTAATTCAAAACCTATTTTAATCTTATTTATTTATATGATTAGATTATCTTTTTAATTGTTTTTAATGTGAAACCATAAAATATTTTTACCATTTTATTCAATGGTGGACTTTGGAATTAATTTCACTTTGAAATTCGACACAAACAAATATCAATCTTTTGATATATATTGTTTCTTAAAAAATCGCTATTTGTTTTGACAGCGGGAGTTAATTATTAAAATAAATAATTCTACTTATATTCTTTGAATTAGTTAATATAAATATCATTTTTGAATTCAGAATATCGAATATAGCTTAGAGTGAATTTTTGGTAATTTTCTAAAAAACTCCAATTTTTGATGAATAGTGAAACCACTAAGTGGTAATCAAGAAAACTAATTTTTCAGTTTAATGAATGTTTACCACTAATGTGTATTAAATTTTGAAAATAATACATACATGGTTTTCATTGGTATGTAAAATTTGGTTCAATGGGATGAAAATAATATTTTGGTGAATAGTAACTTTTTTTCATTAATTGCGATTAGAGGTAAGTAGTGAAATTTAAGGTAAAAATGATATTATAAAAATATGAAAACACCATTACACTTGTCCCAACCATATTGGATGAGTCATGGCAGACCAAGACAACCCATGGGTCGATTTAGGGGACCCTATGGAGCCTCTTGGGTGAGATAATGACTTTAATGCCTTTTTTTAAATAAAGGTGAGAATGACACTAACATAAATTGTTTTACTAAAACAATTTTTAGAAGGGGTTATAATAATCATATTTTTGTCTATAAATACTCTTTGGAAAGATAAAAAGATTTACTACATCAGGATATTTTTGTTATAATTTTTATACATTATATAAAGTAATTTAATTATGACATTATGATGATGCAACGATGACCTCATTGATGAATAGTTTAAATAAAATGAAACGATAATATAAATTATAAGACCTAAACTTGTCCAAAAACTGTTGGATGGGAATATTTCGAAGCCTTATCATCTTATATTAGAAATATATCAATGTGGGAGATTATAAATTCGAAACACTTTTTAAAATAAAATAATAGTTTTATGATTTCCAAAAGTGCACCTCCTCTCCTCTTATAAAAGGCCCCCACCTATACCTCATTTCACACACACCTCAAGCCTTTGGATCGGCCATCCCCTGCCCATTTACTCTATCCACATCCCTTTACTAATCCTAGAAGATTCATTTTGGGCATAATCCTTTCAAAGGAATCCTTTAGGCTAAAATCAAAAGGAGTTACACTTTTAAAGGTAATTCATTCTCTCATGTTCATTTTTTTTATTTTGATTCTCTAACCCCATAAACTCTTTTTATTTACTTCTTTTGTAACAACACCAGTATCTTTAATATACTTGGATGTTGTTATAATATTTATTCGAGCTACACTCTCACACAACTACATCAAATGGTTAATGAACATACGGTTTCCGTGGATGGCGAAATTCTGCCTCCCGAAACGATGGTTGTTCAATACTCATTTAACACCTTCAAAGGTGGCCATTATGATGTCACTATTTTTATATATGATATATAATATGTTTATTATTTCCTTAATCGTCTGTATTTTTCATTTATGGCATACCATTATTGTTTCCATTATGGGTATACACGATATCTTCATTTTAGGAAGTGCGGACTACCGCCCCCTCAAAGTGATGTGATTCGTTAATGCCATACGTGGGACGTATAAAGGATGGATTTAATGTTATTATATATGATGTTATACTGGAATTATAATATACCTATATATCATTATTATTTCTTTCCATTAAAGTATGAGATAGAAATGAAAGTAGCGTTCATGCGTACGTACGGCTTACCGTCTCCATGAACGGTGCATTTCATTTCTTACCTCTAAATGATTATTTAATATTATAAATAAATGTATATGATGGATATATATGATATATATTCTATCCAAATAAGGAATTTCATTCTGGATATAAAGAATCTTTGACCACACGATCAACATGTAATTGTAAGAAATCCACTTTCAACTTAAGAACCAAATATCGACAAAACAAACATTATTAACTTAAATGATTACATAATGTTTATAACATGACGATAAGTGATCTAAAAGGAATAATGAACTAGAATAAGGTTCTTAATAAAGTGTAAATTAACTCAAGTTTATTATTCAGGACGTTAAAGAATGATCGAGTCAAGTCGGACCCGAGGTAAGGGATCCTACACCTCTCTTTCTTTTTAAGTACACTCTTTTATGTCATTCCTTTTAAGCTCATCTTTCTTATGATTGGGATGTTCTTTTATATTACTCCTACTGTAATTATTATGTTCATATGATGAGAGACCCTATTTCTCTCTCATCAATCCATTTTGGAAGTTTTGAGTGGCGCCGTTAGGCTGCCGAATTGTCGTAAGAGATCTAACCTCTCTCTTTTTCTCTTTAAGTACTCTCCATTATGTCACTTCTTTTAAGCTCCTATTTGTCATGATGGGGATGTTCTTTTATATTACTATTTTTGTAATATTTATGTTTATATGATGAGAGACCCTATTTCCTCTCATCAATCCATTTTGAAAGTTTTAAGTGGCGCCATTAGGCTGCCGAGTTTTCGTAAGGGATTTTTCATCTCACTTTTATTCCCGTGAGATTTATGCTACATTTTCCACAATTTCCATTTAGTGGTGTATGTACATCCAATTATTTTACTCATTGTGTAATAGAATTTCATTTATGATTATTTACATCAATGTTTTATTTTCCTTCTTTCATGGGGCGTATGTTTCGAAAGATGCCCATGTCGGTAAGGGAACCTTTCACCCTCCTATTTTTAAAAGACTTATTTTGTTATGTCTTTTAATTCATATAATATTATTTTGGGATATTTTCTTCTTTATCCTTATTGATGTGAATTTTATGTCCATGTGATGAGATACCCTTTTTATCTCTCATCAACTCTTTTTCTGAATTTTGAAGTGACGCCATTAGGCAGTCTAATTATTGCAAAGGAACTTCTTAACCAAATTTCGATTCTTTGGGATAAACTTGTACACCTTGAATATGTCATTCTATGATTATGTGTGAATTTCCTCTGATTGTTTTACACTTAATACCCACTTATATTTTGTGTATTCGTGTGTCACGCATAGTTATGTAACTGATTTATCCTTAATCCAAGGATACCGTCTTTGTATGGGACTTCGTCTCAATCTCATTTCATTGAGGCATATTTTGTTTTATACACAAATTTCAATTATACAGTGTATAAACCCCTTTTACTTTTACGTTTATTCAAAAGGAATCTTTTTTATACGAAGCGTTTACTAAACGACAAAAGGAAATGTTTTTGTCATACGTATGCGGCGACAACGACTTCTCTGTCGCCGTGACCATTATTTGAGTTTCGGCTTCCTCTACAAGCCATAATTTATTTTAAAAGAAAAGTAAATACCATGTTTTACTTTTCTTTTATTTTGGTATTGAAAATGGTTTTCATAATGTTTTTATATCAATGTGTTGTATTGATATCTGGTGATTGAAAGGTGGAAATATTATGTTTCCTTTATGCAAGTTTTATGTGATACGATTATGTTGAGGTTCTTGGGCAATATTATGAAGACGGGTGGTTCCGTGATAAACTAAGGGTAGGTGAGCCCGATATATCTCTCCAATGCATTGGGTAATGCGAAAGAGTGAAGCGTTATGGTTTTTCCGAAGAGATTTTAGGTAATATACTGTGATGGGTATTCCAAATGTAACCAAGAGGGTTACTCCCTACGTAAGAATGTTATGAATGCCTAATGTTACCTTTATGTCTTATGATTTCTTTGATTTATTCATGGTTTGATGAGGTATGTTAATGTGACTATGTTTTATGGGTAAAGTATGATTTCATTCTTATGTATATATGAACTCATGTTTCCTTTCCATATTTTTATAAATTTTACTGAGCTTTTTATGCTCATCCCATGTTTTTGAAATTTTTTTCACAGGTCAAGGGAAAGGTACATGATGTGATGATAGTGTCAAGGATGTGTCAAGAAAGAATCCATGTTTTATTTTCAATATGTTTCCATTGATGGGATGAATTAATATTGTCTTTTATGTAACCACTTTGTTTAAATGCGAAATGTAATGCAAGTTTCATGATCTAATTCTCTAAAACTCTAAACCTGAAAAGATCCTCAATGTGTAATCTTGTAATAACTCAAGATTATGTAAGGTTTAAGGCTGGGGCCTTATAGATGGTATCAAAGGTCGGTTTAGATAACTTTAGAGGTTAGGGTATTCTCTAAGCATAAGTGAAATTACCATAATGGTTAGGATTTCAGAAAGAGTCTTAGTTTTAGATAAAGTGAATGAGTAAGTATATCTTAGTGTTTACCTTCCTCATTAGTACATGATGGTTTTGTTGATATACTCACACTAACATTTCTGTTTTTAGTGAATGGCTGGATCTCGCAGGCACCAAAGTGACAATTGGTTTGAAGGAAACTATGGTGGTTCTCTGATTAAGAGACTCAATGAAATGGGGTATTCAATGAGGAAACTCATGGTTGTTATAAACCAACTATCAAGGAGTCATGATCAACCACGTGAACCTTGGTATGTTCTATAATGCATCATGTACGGGATGACCAATCGATGTGGATGTTCAGGTAATAATAAAAAAGGTAACTATTAGGGTTTATATGATCCTTACTTTTGAGGTAATTATGGGTTATTATATGTTATGATGGAAAATGAAAGGCATGAGATAAACTTGAGGTTAAAATATGTTATGTTTATTTTTGAAGATTTTATCTCGTTTTGGGAAATGTTTTGAGAATTATATAATTTTGGAAAAAGGACAACACGCAGACCGTTTGACAACCCGTCGCGTCGGACAATGCTACGGGAATCGAACCCACAACCAAAGTGTGACTGGTATTTATTGCCTACCACTGGACTACGTGAAGTCCCTGGTTAGTTTGACTGATTCTTTCTAGTTATATGATTTTATGAATTAAGAGGAAGTTGATTTTGGGTTATTTATGAAAATGATTAACCTATCATGGAGGATATGTGATTAGGTTAATTACTTTTCAATACGAGACTTTAGGAGCAACTGATGTTGTTTGGAGATAAATGTTACGATTTAACTTGTAAGACTATGTGACTAAATCCTTCAAATATTTGGGTTTTAATCTTAGATTGGTTTACTTTGAAGAATTTTATGGACAAATTGTTTATCTAATGGTCCTCGTTGAACTTTGGGTTTTGTTGGACAAATTTTAGAGGTTAAGAATAGATTTTCTTTTTTTATAAAGGGTTATCCTTTTCTGGATTATCTGGTCTTGTACTAGCCTTTTTGGTTTTGGTTTTGGTTAAAGTCTTAAGACATGGGAAATATATAGTTCCCTTTTGTGGATTAGGTGATTCTCTAGAAGTTGATTATAGTACTCTTAATGTGAACAAGTCTTCCTAAATACTCGTCTTTTGGAGAAAATATGAGTTTGTGTAAAGAATCTAATAAAAGTTTAAAGTCAACATGATAAGTGATTATGTTTCCTTATGAATAAATTCCCCAATAAAAAGTATCTTAAAACAAAAATGTTGTCTATTAACTTTTCCTACTGGGGAGTCGAATACCGTTTAACCCATCACAATTTTGTGATTTTCTCATGCTTAACTTTCTCCTAAACATGTTTTCTATCACTGTTCATCAGAACATGACCCTATGTTTTCTCCTCCATGTCCATGTTTTCATACATGTAATCCTATTATGGGTTAACTCGGCTGACCTTTGTACTTATCTTTCTTTATTTTAAAGTGATTGTTTTACTGACTCTTGTTCCGATGTGAGACTTTCAAGGATGTTTCCAAGCTCAATTTTAAAAAATTGCGAGGACACAATTCCCAAAAGCGGGGAAGGATGTAACAAACCAGGTAAATAAATAATATGACATTTTTATATTTATCCATATTTGTGAATAAAATATTAATATGACTTTAAAGGGAATGCTATGCTCGATGGCGTACCCAACACGCAACAACGAGTTTCTTGGGAATCTTACGTTTCACTCTAATAATAAAATATTATTATTTTACATAGAAGTTAACATGTAGCCTTTGTATTGGCGAGAATGGATAGAAATAACTAAAATATGATTATATATGTTTTTAAATGTTTTTACATTTATCCAATAAAAGATAAAGTCTTAAAATACAGAAAGAATTCAATTTTAGGCGTATATGCCCAAGTTTTCACTAAAGGTTCACTTATCACCATTTGATGGAGAACCCTCTTTAAATATAGTTTTGTTCACTCTTATACATTCCTTTGGACCAAATAAAATCCTTCTTTATAATTGGGACATCAAAATTTACTTTGTGTATGTTTTTGTTATTCTTCCGATAAAGTTAATTTTTTATGAATAGGTGAAAGATGTTGTATTTTAATTCAAAACATCTTTTAATCTAATTAATTTATTGGATTATATTATCTTTTTAATTGGTTTTAAAGTGAAACCATAAAATATTTTTACCATTTTATTCAATGGTGGACTTTGGAATTAATTTCACTTTGAAATTCGTCAGTTACAAATATCAATCTTTTGATATATATTGTTTCTTAAAAACACGCTATTTGTTTTGACAGTGGGAGTTAATTATTAAATTAATTAATTGTACTTATATTATTTGAATTAGGTAATATAAACATCATTTTTGAATTCGGAATATCGAATATAGCTTAGAGTGAATTTTTGGTAATTTTCTGAAAAACTCCAATTTTTGATGAATAGTTAAACCACTAAGTGGTAATCAAGCAAACTGATTTTTCAGTTAAATGAAAGTTTACCAATAATGTGTATTGAATTTTGAAAATCCGACATACATGTTTGTCATTAGTATGTAAAATTTGGTTCAATGGGATGAAAATAATTTTTTGGTAAATAGTAACTTTTTTCATTAATCGCGATTAGAGGTAATTAGTGTAATTTAATGTAAAAATGATTTTATAAAAATATGAAAACACCATGAGACTTGTCATACCCCTATTGGATTAGTCATGGCCGACCAATACAACCCATGGGTCGATTTAGGGGACCCTATGGAGCCTCTTGGGTGAGATAATGACTTTAATGCCTTTTTTAAATAAAGGTGAAAATGACACTAACATAAATTGTTTTACTAAAAAAAATTTAGAAGGGGTTATACTAATCATATTTTTGTCTATAAATACTCTTTGGAAATATAAAAAGATTTCCTACATCAGGATATTTTTGTTATAATTTTTAGACATTAAATAAATTAATTTAATTATGACATCATGATGATGCAACGATGACCTCATTAATGAACAGTTTAAATAAAATGAAACGATAATATAATATCTAAGACCTAAACTTGTCCAAAAAGTACTGGATGGGAATATTTAGAAGAATTATCATCTTATATTATAAATATATCAATTTTGGACCTTATAAATTAGAAACACTTTTGAAAATAAAATAATATTTTCATGATTTCCAAAAGTGCCCCTCCTCTCCTCTTATAAAAGGCCCCCACCTCTACCTCATTTCACACACTCCTCAAGCCTTTGACTCGGCCATCCCCTGACCATTAAATCTCTCCACATCCATCTCCTCATCCTAGAGGATTCCCTTTGGGCAGAATCTTTTCAAAGGAATCCTTTAGGCTCAAATCAAATGGAGTTACACATTTAAAGGTAATTCATTCTCTCATGTTCATTTGTTTTATTTTGCTTCTCCAACCCCCTAAACTCTTTTTATTTACTTATTTTGTAACAACACTAGTATCTTAAATATACTACGATGTTGTTATAAGATTTATTCGAGCTACACTCTCACACAACTACATCAAATGGTTAAAAAACATACGGTTTCCGTGGATGGCGAAATTCTGCCTCCCGAAATGATGATTGTTCAATACTCATTTAACACCTTCAAAGGTGGCCATTATGATGTCACTATTTTTATATATGATATATAATATGTTTATTCTTTCCTTAAGCTTCTGTATTTTTCATTTATGGCATACCATTATTGTTTCCATTATGGGTATACACTATATCTTCATTTTAGGAAGTGCGGACTACCGCCCCCTCAAAGTGATGTGATTCGTTAATGCCATACGTGGGACATATAAAGGATGGATTTATTGTTATTATATATGATTTTATACTAGAATTATAATATACCTATATATCATTATTATTTCTTTCCATTAAAGTATGAGATAGAAATGAAAGTAGCGTTCATGCGTACGTACGGCTTACTGTCTCCATGAATGGTGCATTTCATTTCTTACCTCTAAATGATTATGTAATATTATAAATACATGTATATGCTGGATATATATGATATATATGCTATACAAATCAGTAATTTCATTCTCGATATAAAGAACTGTTGACCACATGAACAACATGTAATTGTAAGAAGTCCACTTTCAACTTAAGAACCAAATATCGACAAAACAAACATTATTAACTTAAATGATTACATAATGTTTATAACATGACAATAAGTGATCTAAAAGGAATAATGAACTAGAAAAAGGTTATTAATAAATTGGAAATTAACTCAAGTTTATTATTCAGGACGTTAAAGAATGATCGAGTTTAGTCGGACCCGAGGTAAGGGATCCTACACCTCTCTTTCTTTTTAAGTACACCCTTTTATGTCATTCCTTTTAAGCTCATCTTTCATATGATTGGGATGTTCTTTTATATTACTCCTACTGTAATTATTATGTTCATATGATTAGAGACCCTATTTCTCTTTCATCAATCCATTTTGGATGTTTTGAGTGGCGCTGTTAGGCTGCCAAATTTTCGTAAGAGATCTAACCTCTCTCTTTTTCTCTTTAAGTACTCTCCTTTATGCCACTACATTTAAGCTACTATTTGTTATGATGGGGGATGTTATTTTATATTCCTATTTTTTTAAACATTATGTTGATATGATGAGAGACCCTATTTCCTCTAATCAATCCATTTTGGATGTTTTAAGTGGCGTCGTTAGGCTGCCGAGTTTTCGTAAGGGATTTTTCATATCACTTTTATTCCCGTGAGATTTATGCTACATTTTCCACAATTTACTTTAGTGGTGTATCTACTTACCATTATTTTACTCATTGTGTAATATAATTTCATTTATGAGTATTTACATTAATGTTGTATTGTCCTTCATTCATGGGGCGTATGTTTCGAAAGATACCCATGTTGGTAAGGGAACCTTTCACCCTCCTCTTTTTAAAAGACTTATTTTGTTATGTCTTTTAATTCACATAATATTATTTTGGGATATGTTCTTCTTTATCCTTATTGATGTGAATTTTATGTCCAAGTGATGAGATACCCTTTTTATCTCTCATCAACTCTTTTTCTGAATTTTGATGTGACGCCGTTAGGTTGTCTAATTATTGCAAGGGAACTTATTAACCCAATTTCGATTCATTGGGATAAACTTGTACACCTTGAATATGTCGTTCTATGATTATGTGTGAATGTACTATGATTGTTTTACACTTAATACCCACTTATATTTTGTGTATTCGTTTGTCACACATAGTTATGTAACTGATTTATCCTTAATCCAAGGATACCGTCTTTGTATGGGACTTCGTCTCAATCTCCTTTCATTGAGGCATATTTTGTTTTATACACAACCTTCTTTTATACGTTGTATAAACCCCTTTGACTTTTATGTTTATTCAAAAGTAATATTTTTTATACGAAGCGTTTCCTAAATGACAAAAGGGAATGTTTTTGTCGTACGTATGCGGCGACAACGACTTCTCCACCGCCGTGACCATTATTTGAGTTTCTGCTTCCTCTACAAGCCATAATTTTTTTAAAAGAAATGTAAATTCCATGTTTTACTTTTATTTTATTTTGGTATTGAAAATGGTTTTCATAATGTTTTTATATCAATGTGTTGTATTGATATCTGGTGATTGAAAGGTGGAAATATTATGTTTCCTTTATGCATGTTTTATGTGATACGATTATGTTGAGGTTCCTGGGCATTATTTTGAAGAAGGGTGGTCTCGTGATAAACTATGGGCGGGTGAGCCCGATATAGCTCTCCAATGCATTGGGTAATGCAAAGGAGTGAAATGTTAAGGTTTCTCCGAAGAGATTTTAGGGAATATACTGTGATCGGTATTCCAAACGTAACCAAGAGGGTTACTCCCTACGTAGAATGTTATGAATGCCTCAAGTTACCTTTATGTCTTATGATTTCTTTGATTTATTCATGGTTTGATGAGGTATGTTATAGTGCCTATGTTTTATGGGTAAAGTATGATTTCATTTTTATGTAAATATGAACTCATGTTTCCTTTCCATATTTTTATAACCCTTACTGAGCTTTTTATGCTCATCCCACGTTTTTGAAACGTTTTTCACAGGTCAAGGGAAAGGTACATGATGTGATGATAGTGTCAAGGATGTGTCAAGAAAGAATCTGTGTTTTATTTTCAATATGTTTTCGTTGATGGGAAGAATGAAAATTGTCTTTTATGTAACCAATTTTCTTAAATGTGGAATGTAATGCAAGTTTCATGATTTAATTCTCTAAAACTCTAAACCTGAAAAGATCCTCAATGTGTAATCTTGTAATAACTCATGATTAAGTAAGGTTTAAGGCTGGGGCCTTATAGATAATGGACATAATTTTTTATCTCATAGGATTTCTCAACATTAGAAATAAGAGAAATTAATTGAGCATTTAATCCTCGATTGAATATCCCAACTTTTAAGAAGTGTTTTACAAGTTGGAATACCTCGTTTCGTATTAGATCCCATTATGGTTGGGGGAATTTATTTGTGAACACATTGGGTCCAAGATAGATTTCATTATTGATTCCAAATAAAAACTCAATGATTTTAGAATCTGTTGTCATAGAAGTGATGAAAGTATTGTCTTACTAATTTATAAATCTTGGAATAATGCTTCTTATTAATAGTTCACCCTTTGTTGGTTTCTTTAATAGGTTCCTTATAAAAGATATAATGTGATTATAAATCTATTCTCATTCCTATATAATTACATCTCCATCTTTGAGTAAGGAAAGTGGCCTACAATTCAATCTAAACTATTGTAGTTCATTAAAAATTTTAGTATTTGTGTCCCCATTAGAGAGCCACTATAATTTATAGATGCCTTTCTTAATGTATTCTTTTAGTTTGATAAGATTTTTAATAATGGAGGAAATTTTATATTCATGTATCATTCTTATGAGAATGTTTTTTAGTAATAGACACCTTTATATTATTTAAGATGCATTCCATATTATTAATTTCTGCATCCATTGAACTATTCTTATACATCCCTCAATATATAAGGATAATTTATTTTGAATTTTTAACATGGAGATACAGATCACGGGATTGAAATTGGATGTCTTCAAGACCCATGATTCCTAAATAATAATTGAGAAATACCTCAAAATAATCCCAGGTATTATTGTACCTAAAGGTGATTTTCTGCTTCCTCTTATTATTAAGTAAGATGACCAGAATGGGATCATGATTAGAATTGTGTTTGGCTAGAGTGACACATGAAATTGATTTCCAAACACCAATTGAGGCCACACAGACTAAATCCCTATAAATGTTTTTCCTCATTACATTAATATGACTTCTATACCATGTAAATTTATCACCAATAAGAATTATCTGAGCCAAAACAGCCTCTTCTATAAAGTCTCTAAAATAATTTATGGATCTAGAATTAATCATAGGTCTGATCATCTCATCTACATTTAACAAAAAATTTATGTCCCATTCTATAATGCATGGATCCATAAGAGAACATGAAATAAGTATTATCTGATCACATAATAGTTTTTTGTCAACATTGTTGTCCTGATGCACAATAAATCGGAAAAACATTTTCTAAATAGTCTCCAATAAATAGAAGGTAAAGTAATGATTATCTTCAAAAACAGTAACTGGGTTATCATTACTATTATGAATAGTAAACTGAACCCTATCTAGAATAGGAACAACCCATTCTATTCCTATAATTTAATAACCATTCTTTCCAAAAATATTTCCTAGCATTGGTGAGTTAATATTTGGCTCAACCATTACTTTAATTTTATGTTTATTCCGAACTATAATGATCTGAAGGTAACCCTTCATGTTAGGATTTTCTAGGCCATTACTCTTCCAAAATAGTATCCTCAATATTTATTTTATTGGTGATGAGTCCCCCTTTCTATTTTTATCAAATCATTGATATTTCTTTGTAGTCCCTCATATATTTTCATTGACCTCATATTTGAATTTTTTGCAGGTCGAGTCACCTTCTTATTTATCATTATAGAGAGTATAATCTGCCTGAACAAGTTCTATAAATGGGTTTCTAATTATTAGGATTATAGCATGTCTTGTTTCTATTTTCACATTATCATTTTTATTTGGTTTCAATTAAGGACCTATCCCTTCTCAAGATTTTAAGTAGGGTTTCACTTAGATGGAATTAAATATCTGATCTTGAAATTTTAATCATCATTTCCCTTCTAAATTATATAAATTTGTTCTGGTTCTTCTAAATCTAGCCGAGATTGTTACATATGATCATTAATATTAGATACAATTTTAGAAAATTTAAACTCTTCTGTGTGTGTTTCAATGAAAATTGGAAAAACATCTGAAAACAAATCTATAAAATGATCAGTAGGTTCCTCTAGATGATTACCCTACACATTTATTATATGTGGATAAACTATCCTCTCAACATTGGACTTGTTCATTTCCTCTTTCTCTATATGATCTTCCCATGAGGGACTACCTAGTCAGTCTTGTCGAGTCTCCCTGAATTCATGGTTTCAATGATATTTCATTTTTGAGTATCAACCATACTGATCTTCCTTCATTGTGGGATATCATTCTAAACTGTACTAGAGGTAGCTAGGTTATCCAATTTTTTGACCACATAATTATTTTGAATGTTAAATCCTACCATCTTAAAGTGCTCAGAATACTGAGGCAGGTTCTCAAACTCGAATTTAATCTCTAATTTGTGGTCCTTTACATCCATTAAAATTTATTTAGGGAGTATTATTTCCATATTAATATCTATAATTACCCTTTCATAATCACCATGGTCCCCATTAATGGTTTGTTGATCAATTTTTAAATGGGTACCAATTCCAGAAGCAATTTCGTTTAGAATATTGGGGTGCCAGTTGACCCATGGAAGTTCATGAATCCTTGTCCATGCCTAGGCTATGGAGTGTCGCTGTTTGAAAGGACTGAAATTCACATCCCACTCCAATAACCAAAATAATCCATGCATTATGTTATGATTTTATACTCTCCAAACTATATCCATATCATCATGTCTTTCTAAAATAACATGAGTGAACCCCTTCATAATCAGTATGAGTCTCCACCTTACAAAACCCTCGAAAAAAAATGTGAAATTCAAATCTACAGAAGGAGTTGATTTCATAACTTTGAAATAAGAATCGCAAACTAGTACCAATATCTTGAATAAATCATTTCATTCCATCAGAGCATCTGGATTCACCACTATAGTGATTGATCCACTCTCGAGCATTTGTGCACAGACTTTTTTCCTAATCCAGATCTACCATTGGGGGGGACAAAAAGTGCCTCCACAAACGGGATATGTCTATTAGGTAGGGATTAATAAGAGTCCTCCCCACATATATTTTGAGGAGATGTGGAGTATCTTTCATAATATGTTTTGAATGAATCCATTATTTAACAAGATACTAGAGAACAAAAGGTTCAATACCATCGAGATGCCAAGGTGTGATTCCCACTCTCACCATTCATTTACACTTAATTAACTAATACATGAAAATAATATCCTTTCAAACAATACAATATTGAATATATGAGAGGTGTTGTGGGTTCTGTATTTCCCAGAACCATGATGAATAACTCTATTCATTTGAAGTAGACTTATCCTTGTATTTTAATTGAAAACCAATTTTTAATCTAAGTAGATTATAATGTTAAATTTTAATTTAAATTGGAAGAAAATAAATATTAGATCAATAATATATTTAATAATTTAGTTATGATTAATGGAATATTTTTATTTTTAAATTATTATACAAAATTATTTCAAACATTTGAAACTTTTCACTTTATAAACAGGTTTTCTCACCTTGTCTACAAAATTAATTTTAAATAAATTTAACCAATTTTCTTTTCAAAAATTTGAAACATTCATTCCATATTTATTATTTTATTATACATGATTTTTAAATAGGTATATTTTAATTTCTGACAATATGAATAGTAAATATAGAAATTGATTCATAATAGTTAAGGGAAAATCATATAATTAAGTGTATAAAATAATTTTATAAATATTATAAAAATAACCAAATAGTTTAAAAAGTGTATTTGATATAATTTATTTGATATTCACATTAATTAATGATTGTTTGACATCCTTAATGTCCTCTATAAATTTTATAAATAACATTCACATGATATTTTTGAGTTTAAAGAGTGTATATGAAGATATAAATGTTCCTTATTTTTTACAAATCTATTTTAATTAATTGTGTCAAAATTTACATTAATGCTATATTAAAAGAAATAATTTTTTAATTAAATGATATAAAATTTATAGAAATATTAAATTAGGTAAAATGATTAATATAAGGATTAGAATATCATAAATTATTCATTTTTGGTTCCTTTCCTCTTATTGTATCAATATTGACCCTCAAATAGTAAAAGTCCATGTTGCCACAGTAAGAGTTAAAGGGATTAAAAACGGGTTCAAATGAAAAGGGAAGGGAAATAATGTGACCTAAAAATGTATAAAAATTATTTGAAGAATATTAATAAAGCCTTATAACCATGAAATTATATTAGAGTTTTTAATGGAATCATCCATGAATATTAGTTGAGTATTATATAAATGAATGATAATAAAAAAAATTCACTCTATTTCTATTTAATTTATTTTTTAGTTTCCCCATATAAAAAAGTCATGATATGAATGAAAATAAATACATATTTAAATATTTATGAAAAAAATGGTTACCACATCCAACATATGAAAAAATAAATATTTGAATAAAAATAATTGATTTCGGAAGGAGCTCCTCACATCATCTATAAAAAGAATCCTCCTCAATCATATCATCTACCAATTTGTGCCATCTAGATCAACCAATAATATAACATATTTTATAAACATCATTCTTTATGTTAAAGTGGTACTATTCCTTCAAAAATACCAACCCTAGATTAATTATGAAAAGACTAAAAGAAGTTCTCTGAAGAAGTGGTAATCGTCTTTATCGACTCATTCATGTTTGGTTCACCTTCCACTTCATATACACAAGTTTTTCCTATATAAACTAGTAAAATGATATAATAGATATTATTAGATTTTATTAGGATTGTGATACACCATATTCCAAATTTTATACATCCTATTAAAAAATATAGCACCACGTGTGTGTACATACAACTTATCCTCCCCACATCATGGTGTTATTTTTTAATCATCACTATATGATGATATGTATAATGTTGGAAATACTACATATATATTATAATTATCACATGATTATGATTATTTAAAAATTAATATACCAACAAATTATTTAACCTTTCACAATTAAGGTAATGTCACCTTCTCTCATTTGTACAAATGGCATACCATCTCCACGACACAATACGATTCATTTTCAATGGTCATAATTCATGAATTATTATAAAAAATTTATTTAATTAATTAATATATCATTTAATAACTTAATATAATTATTTATATGAAATAAATATATCTCATTCAAATACACTATGACTTATATGATAAAACATGGATAATAAAATGAATCATTCAACTCATATAAGAAGCGTAATAACAATATATTAATAATAAATAGGTGATAAAATAAAATTACATGATAACATTTGATATCATTAATATAAATATGGTTATTAATAAATTAATAATAGGATTTGTACCATTACAAAAATTTTAAATCACATTAAACAATAAAAATGTTCAAGGTAAATATTTCTTATCTCGCATATTAATTCTGTGAGATATATTCCATATTAAAAAATAAGTACTTTTTTTTGGTGTATATACATCCCCTTTTATATAAAATTTCTTGAATCTCACTATTTTCATGGTATTAAAAATTTCATTTCGTAATTATTACTTTTTATGGGGAATACGATTCAACTGATTACAAAGTGTTAAGGGTTTTCTTAACCCAATTTTGAATCATTGTGATAAACATCTACTTCATTGATTTTGTAACATGAAGATTATGTTTGAAATGTTTTTTGAATATATTATTATGTATCTAATATTCTTTATGTGAATTCATATCGGATACACATAAGGGATTCATTTTATTATTACTTAAACTGTTTTCCTTTTTTTACATACGTTGTATAATTTAAATGTTATTTGATTAACTTGGAAAATAATTTTACATATGTATCAATTAATAAATATATATATTTATATATATTAAGGAACTTTTTTATTATTTTATTAGTTATATTATCAATTCATTGAATGAGAATCCATGGGTGGGAATGGGTTATGGATTTCCCTTCAATCCCTTAGTAGTCCCATGGGACGAATCAATTAATTTATGATAATATGGGGTTTTAACCATAATTATTAAACTATTTAGTGAGTGTTCTTGGGGATATAGGTTCATAAAATAGATACATGGCATCAAATAATTTATCATTTGATGTTTTAAAATTTTATTTATTATTTTCTAGTGAATTTACACTTTAAATAAAATATATTGATTCATTTAATTATATATATATTGAATAACTGGAATTTGTGTTAATTTATTTACCTCCTGATATTAATTATACTCATTGATTCATGATATTTTCGAATTTAATTAACCCTTAAGGAGCAATTGAGATAACACTTATTATGTTTTATTTCCCCAGGATATTAAGATAAATTCTTGGATTAAATTTTAATGATCATAAGTAGTTGATTATTTTATTTATGAGTTTTCATATTCTATTCCCAATGTAAAATAGTTTTTTTTAATTTACAATGATTACCAAATATACTAAACCGTTTCTCCTTCATGATGTGATTCTCATAATCATTCTTGTGTAATAAAGTAAGGAATTTTCTCTGGATAATTTTGGGATGGGTTTTTTAATTGGTATAAATGAAATTTTAGTTGAAATTATGAGATATAGATTAAAGAAAAAATATGAGAAAATGAATTACTATTATTGAATTTTGGCCTATTTCTAATGAATCCAAACATTTGATTTAGAAATTTTTTATACCTAAATTCATTATTTTGGTTATGTGATTTGCTAGTTTTAATATTATACATTATCATTCTTAATGTTGTGACCTAATCTAGTGTATGAATTTTTATAGAAATGGAATCCATCAAATGGAATGGGAACTAAATGAATACAAATAATCCAAATTTTGTTATTGATCCATTATTCGATTATTTTAAGGCAATATTTTGACATGAACTATTTTCCCATACATTCTCCTGAAATGAGGAAATATTATCGTGATAAAACAAGAATAATTTCATTAAGGGATTCAAGGTGATAAAATATTTTGTATTTGAAAACAAGAGACACATTATGTTTTTTGGAATATAATGTTATACAAATTGATAAAATTCAGTAACCATCCCTCTGAATTTTCGGACTTTGAAATTATGAAGAAGTATTTTGGAGGATTCTTAATCTAAAAAACTTATAAAGTTGATGAAGCTGAACATTATATTTTATTATTTCATGTTAAAGTATGATTTATTATATAGAATAAAATTTATTAACTATTTTGGATTTGATAAATGATTAAAGGTCAATGGAATGAATTATTGATCTTTTGATAAAGGAACATCTGGTATAAAATTCCTTTTTAATATGCATCTCTTGGTTTAATAAATTATGTTGAAATAGATCAAAGAATATACAAAGCATAAAATTTTGGTTATGCAAAGAAAATAAATAAATTATATTTATTTTATCATGTTTTTATCTATAGAGTAAAATAATTCATCAACATTTGGAAAATATTTTTTGAATAAAAATGTTATTTATTTAACATTCTCTTAGAGAAATCAATTGACTTTTTACAGATTATAGATCGATGATTTTATAACGGTTGGCATTATAATGATCATGCTCTATATCAAAATCCATCTGATCATGATAGTTATATTTCTACTTCATGTCCATATTTTCACTTCCCAAAATTTGTTTCCAATTAAAAAGGCCAATATCATAGTGAACATCTTATTCTTCTTTACATCTTATTAAAATGACATTTTATAAAGCCAATTTACAATGTGGGTCTCCCTAAAAAAACATTCAAGTTTCAAATATTATATTTTGATGTTCAAAATCATATTTTGAGGATGAAATTTATTTATGGATGGGAGATTGTAACACAAAAAAAATTTAGGACATATTTATTGATATATATAATCACATCAATAGCTTACGCTGCTCAAACCACAATGCTTTAATGAACCACGATATAGTATTAATATAATTATTTAAATTAAAAATTTTCTTTTACCATTATATTGGTTTAATTAATTATATTAACTTTATTTTGAAAATATATTTTTGAATTCACTTATGATTAGTTAAAAAAAATATAAATTCAAATTGAATATAAATGAAATGATTTATAATATAGTAATATTATGAACCAATGGTTTTTTATCCAAATTAATTAAATTAATTTATATAATTTGATAATTGTAATGAAATTTATATAAAATATTTCATTATTGTTTTTAAAATTAATCATTGGTTGTTTATATACCTGATAGAAAAAAAATCCCAATTGTTACACATAATATTGTTATTTTTCTAAAAGCTTTTTTACCACTTTTTATTGAAATGCATTCAATAAAAATAAATTCTGACACTTTTATAAATATTAATTGGAAAAATAAAATTTAACTTTGAAATAATAATATAAAAATTTACCTAGGTTGATGTTTTGGTATTTTTCTAACATGTTCAATTTTTTGATGAATATTGAAAAATACTTCATTTCAATTGAAAACTGGTTTTTTATCAAAATAATGTACAATGTAAAGTTAAATTTTAAATAAATTTAAATGTAAAATAAGGTAAAATATACATATATTATTCCAATTAATGTCAATGTATTCAATTTCATATTAATTCTTTATATAAAAAAATCAATCTTTTGAACAATTTAACTTTAAAAACATGTTTTCTCACCTCATTCATAGGATTAATTTTAAAATAATTTTTTCCACTTATGTATTTTAAATTTCGAAAAATGAACTCTTTTTTGAATCATATTTTCAAAATTTATTAAATCGGTCCCTTTTATTATTAGTCAATATGAATAGAAAACATAATGATTGTTTTTTACATGATTAAGGATAAATCAGTTAATTATTGGAAAAAAAATATTATAAATTCTATAAAATTACCATAGCATTTGTACTTATTTTATTGGATGAATTATTATCAACCTAAATCATCATTGAACCTATTTTATGAGCTATTGGATCCACATGAATGACTTTAATACATTTATATTATTTCATGTTAAGACAACTCAATCTTATTGCACTAATGTTTTTAATACGTATTAAAATTTTCATATGTGGTTATCAAAAATATAACTTCGAATATAAATAGTAATTTTAAGTATAATTTTTTTTCATCATCATGATAATGTATTTTTTATTTTTAGGAAATAATAATTACCTTAAAGGCATAAAAATGATGATGTAGTATTGGATTCATTAAAGTAAATATAAAAAATGATTTTTTAATATTTAAACTAAATATAATATAACAAATTTAATGTCAAAAAAAAAATTTATAGTCAATTATTACCATTTAGTGATTTGTAAAAAAATTAAAAGATAACATGTATTTTTTTTAATTCAATGTAATGAAAAGTGTCACAATTTCCATTATTGTTAGGCTAAAATAAATAATACTTATTTTATAGACTAAAATTTATTAAAATATAAAATTATTAAAAATAATTAATATGAGGTAAAACAAATTATCCATGATTCATTTATGGTTTGTTATTAATTTTATAGTATAAATATATAGAATCAAAGAGTAAAAATCATGGTTTTCACAACATGAGTTATAGTGACTAAATAGTGGATAAAACCAAATGATAAGGGTAACAATGTGAGCTAAAAATTGATAAAAATTATAATATTAATATTATTAGAAACTCTTCCCCTTAAAATATAATTAATGTTTTCAATGGACACATTTCAATGAAAATGAAATTAAATTATTTAAATCAATGATTCTTGAAAAATGTCACTCTCTATGGAAATAATATCTTGTATGTGTCCATATAAGGATAAAATATTTATATAAAAGAAAATAAAAATATATTTTTTTAATAAAGAAAAAAATCACTATATAAATCCATATTTACTTTTTAGATATTATATAATTAATTTAAATTCTTATGTAACTTATTTATTTAATTATCTAAAAAATAAAATACTTTATATTAAAATTATTACTTTTTCTATATTTAGGATGATTTATTGAGTCTAATGAATTTTTTATTCCTGTAGGATATATTACAGATGAATGAAACCATTATATTCTAATTCCAACTTTTTATATAGGTATTTTAAGTGAAATTAAAGGAATAAAATAAAATTTTACAAAAATGTTATTTTATTGATTTAATATTTTGTAAAGTTATTAAATAATATTTTTAGTAATTAGTCACAAATGAATAATATATTTTCCATATTTTATCACCCTATTCAATAATATTCTATTTTTATGTATTTTTCTTCAGAATATCTATATTACAATTTATTCTTTTTACGATTTCTAAAAGTGACCCTCATCTAAATTATTAATGGGAAAATCCTCCCTTACTTCCCCACGCCTATTTGAGCAATATAGATTGAAAAAACCTTACCAATTCATATAAAAATCATACTTATTTTTGTTATATAGGTAATTTTACTTTCAAAATACCCACCCTATATCCCATAAGGAGTGATTAAAGGATGTCCATTGATGAAGTTGCAATCATATTTAAAGAAATTTTCATGATTTTTTCTTATAAAACGTTAAAACCGTGTTTTGTTAGACTAATAATGTAATAATCCTATAAAATATATATTTTCAGATGTTTATATTATTATTAGACAACTATATTCCACATTTTATCCATACTATTAAAATCGAAAGCACCGCTCGTTTGTACGTACGCCTTACAGTCTCCATGTTGTGATGTAATTATTTTCACCACCACATGTATGGGTATAGTGATGGGAATAATTGATATAAATTACAATTATTAAATTATTATGACTATGAAAAATTAATATACCATCTACATCCTTAACCCTTCACCATTAATGGAATGATATCATCGCTCACACAAACGTATGACATACTGTCTCAATGACATGATGAAATTCATTTTCCATGTTCATCATTGAAGAATAAATATAAAAATATATATATAAGTAATAAGTTTAATATAGATGACTTTAATATAATTATAAATATTAATTAACTATATAATACTTCAAATTACGAAGACGTTAACAAAAAACATACATTAGAAAATGAATCTTTTAACACCTAAAACATGGTTAATAAAGAAATTTTATAAATAGATAGGTTATAAAATCAATTAATACAATCATATATGATATAATTAACATGGGAATGGTATATTTATTAATTAATATCATGCATTAAAAAATTATACATTATGTTAATTTACCTTTAACTAAAGGAATGTGGGAGGACGTAATTTCTCATCTCAATTATTACAGATGTGAATTTTATTCCTTATTTTCTTATAATTTCTTTGGGGTGGTGTATATAGTGAAGTATTGATATATAATATCTTGAATCTAGAATATTATATTGTATTAAATTTTTTATTTTATAGTTATTACTTTTATGGGACATTCGATTCGACTGATTACAGAATGGTAAGGATTTTCTTATCCCAATTTCTAATCATTGGGTTAAAAACATATATCATTGATTATGCCCTGAATAATTATACGTGAAAATATTATTTATTATATTTTTATGTATTTAAGATTATTTTATGTGGATTTACAATGGATACCCATAACCGATTCCTTATATTATTTATAAAAACATATAACAATTTTACATAAAAAATTTCTTGGAATGTTATTTCATTAAATGGGGAAATAATATTAAATCAATATCATTTAGTCAATATAGATATTTTATAATAATTCACATTTTTTCTAATTGAATCATTAATTTTATATATAAGGAAATTTTTGGAATGAAATACATGGGTGATCTCAATTATTGATATCACCTTTATGCGTCAGTAATCCCATGGGATGGATTTTTTATATTTGAATTATGTATGTTTTATCACATACTGATTAAACTATATTGGGAATTGTTGTAATGGTAGAGGTTTATGTTTGAGTTACATGACTTAAAATAATTTATATTCACTTTCATTCATAATTTAGTTATTATTAACCTATGCATTTTAACTATAAAAAATTATTTTGTAGTATTTAATTATAATAATATTCATTAAATGTCTTTTGTGTTTTGTTGTTTAAATTTAAAAATTTATTATTCACATTAATTAATGATAGTTACTATTGTATGTAACACTTAGTATTCATTTTTTCAAACCCTAATGTTGTTTTCTTTACCCAGGGTATGAAGATGATTTTTCGAATAAAATTCAAGGATGTTGAGAGGTTTATTTTGTTATGAATTATGATTCACTTTCTTTTCCCAAAGTAAAATGGGTTTCATTTATATATCTGATTTACCAATAATACCAAACTATTTAGTACATTTGAATAATATTACTTATAATCATGCTTATTTAGTAATTTAATGCACCGGTTTTGGGTAACTAGGCATGGGGTGTTTACACAAACAATTTATTTCAGCACATGATCTATAAATATGTGTAATTAGTAGTTAATAGGGACTAATATGGTTTTAGAAAGAGGAATCAAGAAATTAATAATGAAATTCATTAAAACCCCATAATGTCCTGGAATCACTGTCACTAACATTATGGTAATACCTTAACCCTTTTCTATAATGCATCTTTAAAATATCTGGTTCCCTATATATTATTATAAATCATGGTTAATGTTTTTGTAAAAATTCCATACCTGTATAATTATATCGTATTCTACGAATCAATATTCATACTTTTTAACCCATACATAATCATCAATAAACATAAAATTCTATTTTAAAAAATAATGACTACAATTGGTCTCAATTATTCTGGAATGTGAATTTCAATTTATAAACATAGTACCTCTGTAAAGGTATTGTTAATGTGAGATAATCTATTAATTCTGTATTGTAATGAAAAATTATCATTATAATAAATAAAATTAGACATAATTAATTTAATATAATTATTTGTGTAATAAATTTTATATTAATTAATATGATGGAATAAAGGAATAATATCACCACTTCTCATAAGATCAGTAAGTGGATTATGATAGTTGAGACATAAATATAGTAAATTTTCACACAACTGATAATATGGTGTATATATATATATCAAAAAGGTAATAGATAATGGAGATAATGAATATGGATATGGATAATACAAGTTATTAGGAATCCTTCATAGCATAACACTAATCTAGAGCCTGATTGGATCTTTAGATTCTACTACATGGTGAATGAAGAATGAAACTTTTGTGCTATAAATATGAGGAAAAGTTCATAGATGGATGATATGGGGATATAAATTGTTTTATGAGTGTATATATTAGGGTATCAATTATGTACCATGGTCTATAATTTGTGGGTGAACACAAAAATTATTATTATTTTCCCCAATAATGAAAAATCATTCCACAACAATATCATTTTATTCCAAAAAAGAATTGTGCTGGTAATATTTTTTATTTTTTTATTTTGGAATATCAAAATTTTAATTAATTTTTTTTAATTACAATAATCATTTCAAAT
The DNA here is from genome assembly GCA_963277665.1 of Viscum album. Taxonomy (NCBI): domain Eukaryota; kingdom Viridiplantae; phylum Streptophyta; class Magnoliopsida; order Santalales; family Viscaceae; genus Viscum; species Viscum album. The sequence continues at coordinate 696,833,731 of OY728161.1, forward strand.
GCATAATACATGGAAGGGGGTGTAACAAGAAAATTACATTAGGTGTTGAAGGATTAGTCAACAATAATAATCCAAAGATTAAACAAAATATATTTTGTGTGTATAAATTATAATTAATATAACTAATTTAATGAATTAAAAAATTAAAATTCTAAAATATAATAGGTGTCACAATCAAGGGATGATGATATAAATTACATGAAACTACTCAAATAAATTATTAATAATGGAGAGAAAATAAATAACATGACCTTTCCATACATTTATTTTAAGTGGAGTGGGATGGTGGTGGAGTCGAAATTGAAGATGGAAACCACTCCACTTCACTTCTCTTTGGGTTTTCCATGGCTACTCTAGTCTCAAATATCAATGAGGAGGAATTTAATATGATTTTTTTGGATGAATAATAACTCTATATATTTCTTCTTCTTTTATTTATAGGATTCTAATACATATAAATAGATGGGTGTCTAGTTTCCAAAACTGGAAAAATGATATGGATGTGTGAGATCACTGTGTAATTCCCCGATATTTCATACTTTCATATCCATCAAATAATCATATTTAATAATTAAAATAAATTAATCATCACATTTGGGAAACCATTGGTTTAAAATGATAAATATAATAAAATAATATTATGAAATAGAAATTTTACAAACAACCCTATAACATCTCTTATAAATATCCACATATCTTAATTGTTTAAATTGATCTAAGTCAACAATGTTTTCTTAGAAATTCATGATTTCCTAGTGTGTTCACTATCATATCTCTGATGTTTCAAAAATCATTGACCACTTCTTAACCAATTGGATATATGTTCTAAAACTATTCACAACATAATAAAATAAATTCATTTGATGAGATTTATATTTATTAAATTGAACAGCTTCAAAAATATACTTCTTCCAACCCGATGGATTTTAAAAATCAACACAATTTTTAGTGATCATATAAATAATTGATTGATTTTAATTTGTTTTAGGGAAATAAAGGTTGTTTTACTATGAAAAAACTATATTTATAAAATAATAATTACTTTTGATAATACATTTTAAAAGTAAATTAAAAAAATAAATAAAACAATAAATTATATAATCCTTAAAAAGAATTTGTCAAATGAATTTTTAATTATTTTTATTGTTAGATAATATAAATACAAAATTCATAAGGATTAAAAACTATTAGTATTTCATAATACTATATAACAGTTATAGTGTTTTCTTATTTGAAATTCATAATAAATAAAATATATAAACATATTTCTTTATATTTGTGAATAAATAATTCAAATACAAGTTTTATTGTGAAAAAATATTTTTTTCTAAGAAAAAAGAATGTATCATTTAAAATTTCAATTACTATAGAGTGGATTCCTTCCTCACAAAGTTAATTTTTAAAATATGTGCGGTATAAGCCTGATTAAATGTATCAAAAAATTTAAATAATGTAAAATATATAATTGCATCATCTTTATTACTCAGAAATAAGTGGACCATTGACGTTGGTATTCATGTTCCAAAAATGATATTGAAAATTTAGAGAAAAATATGATTTTGAAAAATAATAGTGCCCTAATATATTTAAAAAAATAAATAGTTTTTAAAATTATGTAATGAATCTAAAACTATAATTAAAAATATTACTCAAAATAATATTTCTATAAAAATAAATATATTTAATTTAATGAGACAAAAAAATCAATTGTGACATGAAATAATTAATATAAAAAACATTAATGTTTTAAATCATGTATATGGGCCAAACATAAAAACTAAAAAGAAATGAAAGGATTTAATATTAAATCGTATACATCATGTTCCATTCAATATTGATGAAAATATAAAATATATGATATATATCTTAATTTAAAATAATTAATATTGATGAATAGAAATTAAAATTGAAAAAGGTTTTTCATCTAGTGATTGGTTTCCAAATCCGTGCATCATGAGTCTAAATTTAATGAATATATACAAATCATATCTTATAAAACAGAATAGAGGTATCTAATTTTTTATGATTCAAATTATGAAATGTTTCAATACATTTAAAATAATATATTGATTCCCCCTAAGTATTGAACAATTAATCAAGTGAAATTAAATCTATAAGGAATGAGTTCAAATATATTTGTAATCTAAAGAAAACATGGAAAGGTAGTAAGAACACGATTCCTGATATCATCCTAATTCAATTAGATTACATTGAAATGAAAATATATATTAATTAATACAAAAATAAAATATAATTTTCAAATTAAAATTTATGTGGAACTGGAAATTTAGTAATAAAATCAATAAATTGGGGTATATGTTTTTTTTATTTTTAGGTGAATTAATGTTGGATATAATACGTAATTTAATTTTATATAAATTGAACACATGAAATATAAATGAATAGTGTATAATGGTCATTGAAAATAAACAATTAATATGAGGCTAAAATAATAATACGTTGAATGTGTTAATGATTAGATGAATAATGCTAAAAAACATGTAAACATAAATCATAAATGATATTATATAAATTACATGAATTTTTTGATTTATTTTCATTGAAACATGATTATTCAAATAAACTGATTATCCATGTCAATCGAAATTACATGAAATGAGGAAAATCAAGGAACTGAGATGATAGAATAATGAAAGAAAGCAATCATATGAATAGAAGAACTGATGATAGCACATAATCAATAAAGAAGAAAAGACATGAAAATATATATTAAATGTTGGTGAGTGTAATGTAATGGACGTCATTTTAGTAAATTCTTGGAGTTACTACAAAATTAATTTGGATATAATGTAAATTTTTATTCCATTTTTTTAAAAAAATTATATTTGTATCAACCATATGGAAACTGATTATTGGACTTAAATGTTTTTCATATCTTTCATAAATTCCGTAAACTATTCACCTATCAAACATTGGTCTCATATCAGCCCGAAAAATAAGAATATACTCTTAAAAATATAAATATTTCTAAATACTAAGTGTAGATTCTTATTGATAATTAATACTAAATATATTTGGAGACCGAAAACATGTATTTTTTAATATAATGCATATTTAATATCGCATATATAAAAACATAGAATACCAATATTTATAAATAAAATGAAAATAATATAAATAAAATGAATATTATATAAACAGAGTTCATATTTCATAAACCAAAATCATATTTCATAATAAATATATGGAAATGAATATTGTAGATATTCAGAAGAAACATTTCATATTCTATATTTTAATAATGCATATAGGTTATATTGACATATATTCCTATCAAAAGAACATAACATACACATAATATAATTATAGATTGAATCTTTAATGATTTATATTTTGAAAAATAGAACATATATAGAATATTTTGCCTAAAATAGAATAAAAAATATACTAAACAAGGTAACATTGAGGGTTCAGTAATAAAAACACTAAAGTTGTTGGTAAATAATAACCAAGGACAAAAAATGATGCAATGTTAATTAATAAATGATACCCACAATATTTCGGGTTTTCACCTCTAACTAAAATGGGTATGAAATAAATAATAACATTTAATCCATAGAGGATATGTTATTTGGAGATTAATCCTATTTATCATTTTGAGTTTTGAACACCAATGGATAAACATAGAAAGAAGAAATAATTATTGAAAGAGTGAGATAATTAGAGTGTCATGTGTGGGGGATATGCAATTTCTATCCTAATAATGGGGATGACCGAGTATAGTTGGTGAAACAAATTTTAGTGACCACATTGGTGAGTGGAGTTGGATATTGAAAGAGGAGGTAGATATGGAAATAAAAGAGGCAAATTGAGATGGATAGAGTCTAGGATATGGTGCTCGAGATGTGAAACTATGTGAACGTGGTGGAGAGGAAGAGCATGAAAGAGGGAGGCTGAGAAATATTATTAGAATGTTTTATAGGAGTTAACTTATGTAGGATAGAGGAGAGAGAGAGAGTAAGAGAAATGAGAGTAGAGGACCTATCGTGTGTTGGGGAGGTGTATGCCCGGATGAATTGTAGTGGAAGGAATTAAGGTATAGGTGGATGGGGTGAAGGGAGGTGAGTCACGTAGGGAGATGGGGAATCCTAACTGGAGGGAGTGGAACTGAGAATGTAAGGTAGTATGGTAGAGGGAAAATAATAAATTGTTTCAAAAATTAATGTCATGAGGAAACATGGAATGTTAAGGAACATACTTTAGTATATATAAAAGATATATCATAAATATATCATAAAATATTAGTTAATATTGATGAATAACAATAAAAAATTAAAAAGGTGGTAAAATTAGTGATTATATTTTGAATACGCTCATCACTAGTACTGAAGGATTGAATATGTAAAATTAAAATAATATAAAACATAATGTATGACTATGTATTTATATTCTTCTGATTATGAAAATTTTCTATATGATGGAATAAAATATACAGATTCTATAGAATTAGTGATCAATCAATCTATGAAATTATATATATGAGGAATGTTGACATATATAATTTTAATGTGAGGAAATGGTATAAAGTTTTTAAGAACATGATTTCTAAGAAATGAATAATTCTATGAGATTAGTTGGTAATGAAAATATATATTTCTTAATACAAAATGAAAATATAATTTCTAAATTAATATTTTTGTACAATTCAACATTTACATATGAATAAAATAAGTTAGAGGATATTTTTAGTATTCATTTTAAGGTAATGTTGGATATAATTGACATATTTTTTATATATTTCAATCTTCAAAGATAACCAAATGTAAGAAATATGTTTTTCCAAAATATCTGATAAAATAAAGTAAAAAATAATAACACAAAGGTAATTTAAATGATTAAATGAACACTGATGCACAAAAAACTAGTTTGGAGAAAAAAAGTATAATATTTGTAACACAATACATAAATGCATTGAAATTTCTATGTTGAAACAAGATTACAAAAATAAACCATTGATTTCTGTCTCTTGAAATCATCAAAACTAATGATAATAAAAGAACTCAGATGAAAAAGTAATGGATAGTAGTAATAATGTGATTAGAAGAACTAATGGAAGTGTAGATCTAATAAAGAATCAAGAAAATTAAAACACGTATGAAATTTTGAGGAGTGTAATGAAATGGTAGTGATTTGGATAAATACATGATATATCTATAAAATTTATATGGATAAAAAAATTATATTAAAAAATATACTAAAAAGTATACATGTATCCAAGATAGTATATCGACAACTATCCATAAATGTTATTGACATTTTTTATGAATTACATCAACCTTTCACCAATCTCACAAAGGTCAAATATGTACTCATGAATTAAGTATGTATGTCAGAAAAACTATTCCAAAAAAACTAGTGTTGATTCTAAGTAAGATTTAATATTGTATATATTTAGTGATAAAACATGTATTTAGAAGAAGACTATATAATAAATTTTTCATATGTTTAAAAAAATATATATCAAAAAATAAATAACAAACCATTAAAATAGTGAATATTTCATAAAAATAATGCATATTTCATCAATAAAATTCACATTTCATAAATATAATTTATATTGTGTAATTTATGAATCCAAATAAATATTTAATATATTGATAAGGCTTATTTCATATTTCTTGTATCCAGAATTCATATATGATATATTGACATAGATTCATATCAAAAGAACATAATATGATTATAGAATGATTATAGAAATATTATTTAATGGCTTGTATATTTACAAATAATACATATAATGAACATTGTTTCACCAATGGAATACCGAATATGATAAAAAGTAGAACAAAGAGAGTTCATTAAGACAAAATATTGGATATTTTGTAAAAGAAAATCCAATGGTTGTGGAAAAATGTAATGGTTAATAATAGATGACTCTCATAGTGTCAGGGATTCTTCACATTGAACTAAAATGGTAATAAAATAAATCAAACTATTTAAACAATGTAATGTTAAGAATTTTCAGATGAATACCCATTACCATAAAAAATTTCAACTAAGAAAAGATGTCAATAAAAATAAGAAATTATCATTAAAAGGGAGAGTGAATGGGAGGGCAATGTGAGGGGAGATGGAATTTTTATTAGGAGGAGGGAGATGGACTGGAGTGTGTTCTTGGGGTTAGAGTTAAAAACCTATAGAGTAGACTCAAAATCAAAGGAGGTAGTGGATATGGAGAGGTGTATAGATAAAAAGGGATGTAGAGATAGGCTCATAGATAGAGAATAAGATGTGGTTAGGTGGCAGGGAGGATATACACACAAGGATGATGCTATCATGGAGTTGTGGTGAGGCGAAGAGGTGGATAGGTGGGGAGGAATAATGGAGGGGGAGAAATGGTAATAGATGAATAATCATGTGTCGGTGAAGTGGAGGCCTAGATGAAGTGTAGAGGACGATATGGGTGTAGGGGTAGAGGTAGATCAAGAGAGAGGATTTGGAGAGGGATATGGGGAATACATAGTGGATGGAGAGGAATATAGAATGTGAGGATGATGGGAATCACAATAAGTAATAATCAATAGAAAATTAGACATGGTGATGAATCATGGTAGTATAAAGGACATTGTTGAGTACATATAATTGATTTTTTATTCGATTTTTTCATAAAAACAAATTTTTTTTTAGGAAAATGTTGTAAAGAAATTTTGTAAAAAACTATAACATGGGTATAATGTTCATGAATAAAAAATTTGAATAATATTAAAAAATATATTTTTAAAGAACTTTGAGAAAAAATGGTTTTGTAATAACAAATGTAATTGAATGAAGAGAGAAATTATGTCAATTTTTCATAATTTTTCTAAATATTGTTTTTATTAGTTGAGAAAATTGAAACGAGAATGTAAATTCTAAATAATGTATTTTAAGAGAATAAAATTCATTAGTTTTCTTAGATATATCTCATAATATATCATAAATGGTAGCATAATCATTAGAAGTCCAAATAAAAGATGATATTATGGCATAAAACTCTTACCACATTACTATCATTAACATTTGATAAAAATTAAATAATAATATTAAATAAACCATATTGTATAAGAAAAAATTATAATAATGATATATCATTTCATATTGTCCATATATACACCTCATAACATATTGATGGTGCATAACATAATGTATGTCCCAATAATGAAAAATTGAGACAAAACCCTTTATCACAGTGGTAATGTTTGAACCGTAAGCATCATGAAAGAGAGATACTAAAATGGATATGTATTTACCTATAATAATATGGAAAATAATCATATAATTCATTAACTAGTAGTGTCTAAAAGAAATAAATGAAACACATGGTGAATACTAATTGTGTCTAACAGAAAATAAAACTGAGATATAAATCCCTTACCTAAAGTCTCAAATTACATTTTACACATTATAACATATTTTATTATAAATATAATTTTTTTATAAATATTTTATAGAACAAAAGTTATATATATATCACACAATATAATTTTTTATCAACACCTTTTATTACCAATTAATTAACAATTTAATTTTAAAATCATGTTTTGGGGAATAGTTGTTTTGTTTTTACTGTGTGTTTTGATTTTGTATTTTAAGTCCTATTTACTTGATAATAGTTAAATAATATCCAAAATGTCATTTTTAATATAAATATCTTTTATTTATATTACATATGAAATTGGAGTAATCCATAAAATTTAGAGATTTAAAATTTAATACATCAGTTAGAGAGATAGTATGTCATATGTATGCATGAATACTTTATCCATCTTCATGATTGACTAAAATAAATGAAGGTATATAATATATTAACATTGTAGAATAAATTTTATGTAATATATATCACATTTTTTCATTAAACCCATCTTTTTTTGTATCAACGAAATGCATGAATGAATCATATCTCTTCAAGAGGCACAAGTTCATCATACACACTAAAAAATTTATTATATTACAAAAAATTAGAAATTATTAAATTATATGTGATATTATAATACATTAATTATACTAAAATCTGAAATAAAATATAAAAAATTTAATCAAGCATTATATTATGTCGTGAGAGGTGGGGATGGATAACAAACTACATCAGTTCAAGATGTGGTAGTCCAACCGACAAACAACTTTCTGATTCCTTTTCATTGGGATAGATGTGGAGATGGATATAGGATACTGAATTAATATAATAATGTCACATAATATAGGATATATTTTTGTTATTTAATATTAAATTTTATGAATAATGAATATAAGATCTTAGTGAAGAAAATTACCTCCCCTTAGAAGGGACTTCATTGGATATTTTATTAAGGACACTAGTGTTGGTCATTTTGGGGGAAATAATGATCTAGAACCTAGATAATGATGTTTGGGAGGGGTTTTGGAAGGTATTTTTGGATGAAATAATCATTATAGGTTTTGTTAAGTGATCATTGTTGGTGGAATTTTATACGTGTGGGAAAGGAACCCAATTGGAAACTACTTGGATATTTCCCAACCAAATCCAAAATAATAAATTTGTTCCATAGATAATTGATTAAAAATGGCTGTATATTAGAACATCAGATGTATAATATTGAAGTCAATTAAGCCAATTTAAATTCTACAAGTTTAATATTCATTTTAACACTTATCTTTTTAGTTTAATATTTTTAATTCCATTTTTACATTAACTGTGATATTTAATTTATTATTATTTTCAGTATTCAATATCGTAAAAAATGAAAATTCCCTTATTATACAATATTAAATATTATAATTCCATATATGGAATCCAGTATTCCAAATTGAAATATAATAAGTGAAAAAATATTAATTTAAAATTTTACTCAAAGACAGGATGATAAATCTTCTCTTCAAAGGGAAAATACTTGAATGATTTAAAAGAATTGAAATCAAAATTCTATATGAAATTTTTTCCAATAATATAAATAAGTTTAAAATATATATAATGATCTAATGTTACATTTAAACCCTTATTTAATGAATCTGAAAAACTTGTATATTGTAATATAAAAAAAATGTTTATTTTTTCATGTAAATTTTCTAGAAGTTGAAAAATTAATTTCAAAGTATGTGCACCAAAGGCAACAAAACTGATTTATAGAAATATATAGTTATAATAATAAAAATGGATATATAAATATATATATTTTAAAGAAAACATATAATATAAATGATAAATTCATTATCGAATATATAATTCTATCAGATATATAATTTTATTCACCAAAATTTATTTGATAAATTTATTATTGTAAAACACATCTATTTACATAAAAATATGTTTTCAAAAAAATATTTCTTATTTATAAAAGTTTATTATTTTCATTTATAATTATATGTTCACCAAATAATACATTTTATATAGGCATGAATAATATTTCCAAAATTTATTCCATCCTATTTATATCCTCTATCCCAACGACTAGCTGAAAAATATTACATTAAATTATAAAATTTCAAAATTATGTTACATTTAATTTATCTTTGATGATGTTTTTAATGTATGAAATATGTATTGTTTCATCTAATTTAATTGAAACTTATTGTTACATGAAAAACAAGTTAAAATCGGTGTTTTGTATATTGAAAATTATACATGATATTAAATTTATATGAAAAAAATTATTAACAAAAATATCAGGGTGTTACATTAATGTCATGAATTATCCTTATTTATGGTGTTTGTAAATAATCATTAATCACTATACCTATCAAGATATTTTTATAATATACTCTATATAACTATCAGTCATTCATGTAAAATACCCATTATTTAAAAATTATTTAATAATATTCACGAATAATCATTAGTATGGTATAATACTTCCCCATGAATTAAAATATTATAAATTATTTTAAAATTTAAAAAATTAATATCCATTCATTATGTTCTATATATTGGAATATTATTAATATCATCCATGAAAAATAAATTAATTTTTTAAATTTAAATATACCTTCATAGTTTATATTGTATCTCCTTGAGTTTCATATTTCATTTAAATTAGTATACCATACTTTTATCATTGGTGATCAATATAAATTCATATATATAACTATGTTACGAATAATTTATAAACCTTGAATTATGATTTCCTACTTTTTCCATAAATTCCATTATCTCTAACATTTATCTTTTTCATTTCAATCCTCATTAATTTTTTCTATCATTAATATAATATTAACCTTTTAAATATTTTGAAATAATTTTTTCTATCTTATTTAATGGTTTAATATTTCATCAATGGGTTTATATATCATAATCATTGATCTTATATACATTCTTTGAGAATTTATTGTATGAATTTGTACTATTATTATAAATTTAGTGAAATACTATTCTTATTTTCTGGTAATATTTTTCAATATATGTCACTTAAATATATACCTTCATGAATATTTTTTTATATATAGTTTTGTATATATTTTTAGTTCCCATATTAATTTACACTTTTTGGAAAAAATGGGTTATGGGAACATAAATTTTAGCACACCAAATCAATGTTTTTAAAAAAATTAGTAGATAATATAAAACATATTAATTTATGGAGATTTCCATTGTTATAAATATGGGTTTATGAAAAATAATAAGAAAATTAAATTTTTAATAATATCCCTGATTTATTTAACAATGAATAACCTAGATGTTTTGTTTTTATTATTTCAACACCTGGACACTTATCTTGAATTTTCTACAAGGAAGTCCATATTAATGAATAACTTACTTTTTGCAGATAGGATGTTTAACAATGATTCAATTTATATTTATCCTTTGAATCTTGGAAATTTTTCATTCGGTTATTTCATAAATCATAATCATGATTCCCACTTCCTTCCAATCGTTTTCTTCATGCTTATTGTTTATATTTCAATTTCATCTCTTATTTGACACATATGCATGTACATATTATGATTTGATTGGAGGTTTTAATATATCTCCCTAACGAACATGATATATATAATATCCCATGAGATACAATTTATATTTAATATGAATTATTAATAATGAATTAATGTATGTTGCATAGGCGGTTAACATAAACACAATATGTTGTGATGGAGGTCATCATGAGAATACAATGAATAGGATGCTGGTATGCCTATGTTATGTTCTATTGGAATCTTTACATGAGTTATATATTTAATGACTTCTTTATGACGTTTAAAAATTCATACGATTCCATGATCATGAGACATCATTCCCTTATTCCTAGTTTCCATTACAATGATAATCCTCATTATGGTATAATGTTATGAATCCTATCCAATTTTGGGCTTCATAATTTACACTGATTAGTCCTATGATGGGATTTCATGCTCATTATTTTACTTATGCGTTTTTTCTATAGTATCTAATTTATTTATAGATGATCTATGGGTTTTATGATTGATATGTGGAATTTTTTATAATGATTTTGTTTATAAATGTATTCTAATTTCTTTTTGTATCTAATCAAAAAAATACAATAGAACAATGCATCCATGGATCATATTGTAGGTTTTATATGCTAAAAAAAAATATTACTTGTAAAGGTATTTGCATTGTAAATTTATATTCTAAGAATGAGATTTTCATTTTTTTAGATTTATATTAAAGAGTATTATTGACAACCCTATGTATAATCTATAAAATTTGGTATGATCATGAGGGTTTGGTAAAATAAATGTTCTGTTGTTTTCATAAAATGTAAATCTTTTCATGGTACTAGGATTTTCATTTTAATTATATGGTATATATATATCAATTGGAAGTCATCTTGATGACTATGTGATGGTTATTAACCCAATCATGAACCGGTTCTCCACAAAGTGGCCTAACTACACACCATTCCAAACAATGATGAAATATTTTATTTGGCCAGCTACATTCTATTTTATATCAATTATGGTGGATTATTATCCAATTTTATTTTAATTATTAGGTTTATTATAAAGAGAGAACATAACATAATGTATCCTACATAAGCCAAAGATAGTTAAAGAAACAAACAAGTAGGCCATTGTTGAGATGAAAGTATCATAGGTTGAAATGAAGGTTTGATTTGAGAAGATGACTTATGGTTGATCTCTCATATTTATATAATTATATTATATTGGATACTATAATAACAATTTTTGTTTTGGTATTTTGTTTAAATATGACTATGGGGATAAATGTGTGAATTCTATATATCCTAAAAAACTATATCTTACAATGGAAAAGGGTAGAAAACTTAAATGATTGAGAATCACAATATATTCCAGTTGTGATAGAAATGGTATGTATCAATGTCTATCATAATGTAGTGGGTTTGATTACAAAATATATGTTGTTTATATTTATTTTCATTAGTGGGTGATATTTTTCCATGGTATTTTGGTATATTATAATTTTTTAGGGTTCTATGAAACATCTATGGATTTTTCTTCTCTTGTGTTTCTATAAAGGTATGGAAACATATTTTATATGGTATTAGTAACATTTAAAATACGTTTTATGACAAGGTTATATTTATGTGAATTATTATTGAAGATTGCCTAATTGAGGTATGAATAAGACTTTATTTTTAAAATTTTGATTGGATTTGATAAAAGTAAGTCAGGGAGTGTTAATACTCATGGAATTATTTAATTACTTGGTGAAAATATGATACATGATATTTTTGGGGATGTTTATATCATTTTCGAGAATGTGTAAAATATATATATATATATATATATATATTCATGTGTATAAATTTCTAAACTACAGTTTAATACCATTTTATGATTAATGTTAAGATTATTTTTTTATGAATATTGTATTTTTGCGTGGTTGAATTATATGAGTAATTTTGTTGTTTTAGAAAGTTATGTTATGTAGAACATAGTATTATTAAATTTAACTACTTGATTATATGATTATATAGAAAATTGTTTTTATTATAATAATGAATCTGAAATTAATATAGTCATAAAAGGGTAGTTTGTATGTCATATTAAGAAGTTATATCCCAAATAATAATAATGTTAAGAAAACCCTAACATATATTCATTAATTAAGAATAAATAAAATTGTGAGAATAAAATTGATTGAGTAGAGGATAATGTAACAAACTCAAATTTTATTATATGTTTTCCTATAACTATTTCAAATTTTTTTAATATCTTTATCCACCTATGACACCAAACAAACACATAAATTTTATATGTCTACTCCATTTAGACCTATTAATTGAACTAGCTTGTATAGATAGATATATGTGAATTATTAACTACAGATATATAAGTGTGTGTATTTTTTCATTAATGTGTTTAAGAATATATATTTTTAGATTTTGTATTGTTTATTAAATAAAATGAAGTATATTTTTTTTCAAATGATGTATTTAATAAAATATAGTGTTGATTTATTAATGATCGCTTTATTAGTTCTTTATATACATTTAGAAAAAGAATTTTTTTTAAAAAAGGTATTTTGAAAAATTATTATTCATTATTATATTTTAAGATTATATTTTTTTAAAAAAACTAAAATTTTTATTTATAATTTCTATATTCATATAAGATGTATTTTTTCATTATCTAAAGAAGATGGTTTTTTAATAGGGACAAATAATGTATTTATAAATAAAGATATTTTAATTAATTTTTTATTATATAAGAATGAATTTTAAGTTCAATAACCCTTTTATTTAAACAAAATATGTTTTCATATAAGTTAATTATGAATTAAAAAAAATATAAATTTATAAATTCATATTTCACATTCGGGAATATGGGTAATATTTTTTAATATTTTTAATATATTATAAATTTATTATTTAGTAATTAATTTTTGACACATATTTAATTTTGATGTAATAAAATTTATATATTCACAGTTTCATCATTTAAAAATAATCGCTGTATTAATTTATTGGATTTATATAAAATAATTATTTTTCAGATGAATTTTCAAAAAAAGTTTTTTTCAAAAGAGTTCCTTGTATAAATTTATCAAAATATATGATATACATATTGTTTAATAAATCCATTTAATTTATAAAATATGTACTTATATAATAAAATTTAAAATTTAAAATATTTATTTAATTTTTTTTATTCCTATGTTCAACATTATAAAATAAAAGTAATATTTGAATTCTAATATCTAAAATTGATTTGGAAGATCTAAAATAATTAAAAATTAATTTAATAAAACAGAATTTCAATATTATTTAAAATAAACCTATTATTAAATTGTTTTATAAAAAAAATGCATTTAGGAAAATAAAATTCATTTATAATCACATCCCATGCATAAATTTTATGTTTAAAATGTTATTTTTATAAAAATTTGTTTTTACGAGTTATGTGAACTCATATTGAAAATAATTCTTATAAATATTATAAATGTTATTTCGAAAAATTATTTACATATTTAAATTATGTATGTATAAATTAGTATATAATTTCAACAAAAATATAGGTCATTAAAAATTGTATATAAGGGTCTAAGTGGACATTAAAATATATGGGTAAATTATTGTAAAACTTGTATAACTTAGTGAACGTTGTTGCGAAATGTGAAAAATAAGTGTGACCTTAGATGGAATAGGGGGGATAATACTTATATATATATATATTACCATACTTTTTATATGGTTTTGGATAATATTCCCTTGAATAATCAATTAATAATTCTGAGAAATAATGATCTCTTTCCAAAGATACATTTTCTTCACCAATAAAAAGAGACCACCTCCTTCAAATGTTTCCATCCACTCATGAGTACCATATCTACAAAAAACTAAAATGATATCTTCAGAACACTCTATCCTTTCATATAAATCTTTGGTCTCACCAAAATACAATTCTAACAAGTTATAAAGTTTTACTGAAGGGGGAAATTCCTAGATAAATGTAATACTCTCATCACAAATTTTCTATGTTATTTTCTTCTTTTATTCCCATACAGTCCCTTATATCCAGGACATTATTATTATATTATCATTGACACTAATATGGAATTAAATTGTAGTAATGAAATATCAATTTATATTTTCCTCCAAAATCATTGAGGAAAACAAAAACATGATCATTCGTGCGAGATGAATGTCACCTCTAAGAAAGGCATGTTTTTCTTTCCATATCCTCCTTACATGGAAGACTTTGAATATTTATTCATTATAAAAAATATATATATTTAAAACTATGAATAGATTTTTATTATAATATATGTCATTATATGAGTATTAGTTTTTAGAAATTATTATAATAATGTTAACCATACCTTTAATGGACATTTCAATGAAAATTTTTCAATTTGTATATTTTAAAAAACAATGATATTGTGTAATTATTTTCATAATATAATAATGATGGAAATAATCCTCTAAAATTTTGGATATTTCGATGTTATTCTAAAACACCCTTGAACACTTCCTACAAATCAAAAGTGTTATAAAGATATTAACTGAACATCCCTTAGTAAATGATGTATGGAAAAAATATATTTAATTATTTTAAATAAAATTTATATGGATTATATATAATTAAATATATTTAAATATGTTTATTTGTTTTATATCTAATTAATGTAATTGTATTATTTACGATTGTAGGTGCACATTAAAAACTATTTCAGATATGTAGTATGGATTGACGACTCAATTTATTTTCACTGAGACATGTTTTAATGTTATGCGTAAATTTATTATTTCATTGCATTATATATATAATGAAATAATTTATTTTATAATAATACATGATTAATGTTGTGGGATTAAATGAGACAGAATATTTCCAATATTTTAATAATTTTTATTAAAAATCTACCAAAATAGTAGTGGTTTGATCTCTAAATGTACTTTCTGAGACATATTGTGTTTTATGTAACAAATTTATTTAACATGAATTTGTAAACTAAAAATTGGATATTTATTATCAATAATAATATTTATTTATTTTATTTAAATTTTAAATTCAATACATCTCACTTAAATAAGGCTTTTATTTGTATGTTTCATAAGATGTTACAGTTTCGTATCAATCACCCTTCATTGTGGGATGATTCTATAATATTCTCCAATGTTCATTTATTGGATGTAACTATATATTTGATGAATTATAATATCAGAAATTTTTTTATCATTGAAAATTCAATACCATTCATTCAATTCATTAATATCTGTTGTTACTGATATCTTACACCAATTTCAATGGTTTCTCTTAATTAAATATTGTTTCTTTATTTATAATTTATCTCCTTGATTTTTATATTTCATTTCATATGGTACTCCATTTTTATATATGAGAATGTTAATTTTTAGTCAAATATTCTTTATCGATGATTTTTATTACCATCTGATTGAGAATCTATGTGAAGAATAATTCTAAAACTTCAAATGGAATGTTTAACGTCATTATCCATAATTTTCCATTTGACTAATTATAACCCTTTTAACATGAATCCCAATTATGTTTTATATATTTATAACAAATTATTTACCCTCTATAATTTTTAGGTGAATTTTTATAATCATATTTTATGTCATGGTATTTGAATAAATTTATTTTTAAACAAAAAAAATAATTTTCATACCATCTTTGTTACATTCCATTTTCTATTTCTCTTTAATTATCTATATTATTAGGAAATATTCATCTCATATACCACTTATATTTTTGTATAATTTTCCATTTCATTTGTTATTTTTAAATATATTTTCCATTTTTGGGTTTATAGAAGTTCTTATTTCCCGTTAAAATTCCCACTTTCTAGAAAACCCTGTTTATGGGAACATTGAGCTTTCTAGTATCGCATGGAGAAACACAACTACATAATATATTTAATTAATAAATAGATATTAAAATATACAAATAATTATATATATATACATTTAGTTTAATGTTTGGTATTATGAAAGACAATATTCTTTTTCCTTCCTTAAAAATATTTTTATACTCATTTCACAATGAATCACACATGTGGTGCATTTTTATTTTGACTTAATACTACCATTTTTATTGATTTTTTTAAAGAAAGCCACAAAACAATGAGTCAAGGGGGTCTAATGTAGTGAAGTCCCAATGCATCATTAACAATAAAATTGATTCCATCGGTGGGAAATGATCCCATGTGAATGAAGTATTATATAATTTGAATCGTCAGAGCTACAGAGGCCAAAAAAACTACGGCAATGTTTCCTTCCCGCCATGTATGAGGGATTTATGGGTGGACTCCCATGAGCAGTTTACATTTCCTGATCATGTAAGAAATGTTCCAAGGGTACTGATTCATGCCGGACAATACATTTTCAATACCTATGTTCCTTTTATAATTATGAATCTTAAAAATGATTTAATTCCATATTTATTGGAATAAATAATATTAATAGTTTGTTTATTCCTTAAATTAGAATCATTAATCCTACTTCCATTCAGTGGGTTTTATAAGGCCCCAGCCTTTAACCTTACATAATCTTGAGTTATCACAGGATTACACGTTGAGGATCTTTTCAGGTTTAGAGTTTTAGAGAATTAGATCTTAAAACATGCATTACAACCCACATTTAAACAAAGTGGTTACAATAAAAGATAGTATTCTTTTTCCCATCAATAGAAACATATTGAAAATAAAACATGGATTCTTTCTTGACACATCCTTGACACTATCATCTTATCATGTACCTTTCCCGTGACCTATGAAAAACATTTCAAAAACTTGGGATGAGCATAAAAAGCTCATTATGGGTTATATAAAAATAACAAGGAAAGGAAACATGAGTTCATATATACATAAGAATGAAATCATAATTTACCCATAAAACATAGGCACTTTAACATACCTCATAAAATCATGAACAAATCATATAAATCATAAGACATAAAGGTAACTTGATGCATTCATGACATTCTTACATAGGGAGTAATCCTCTTGGTTACGTTTGGAATACCCATCACAGTATATTCCCTAAATCTCTTCGGAGAAACCTTAACGTTTCACTCCTTCGCGTTACCCAATGCATTGGAGAGCGATATCGGGCTCACACGCCCTTATTTTATCTCGGAACCACCCGTCTTCATAATAATGCCCAAGAACCTCAACATAATCGCATCACATAAAACATGCATAAAGGAGACATAACATTCCCACCATTCAATCACAAGATATCAATACAACACATTGATATAAAAACATTTTGAAAACCATTTTCGATACCAAAATAAAATAAAAGTAAAACAAGGTATTTATTTTTCTTTTAAAAAGAAGGTATGGCTTGTAGAGGAAGCCGAAACTCAAATAACGGTCACAACAGCGGAGAAGTCGTTGTCACCGCATACGTACGACAAAAACATTCCCTTTTGTCGTTTAGTAAATGATTCGTATAAAAATATTCCTTTTGAATAAACATAAAAGTCAAAGGGGTTTATACACCGTATAAAATAAGGTTGTGTATAAAACAAAATATGCCTCAATGAAAGGAGATTGAGATGAAGTCCCATACCTCGTATCCGACTTGACCCGACCATTCATTAATCTCCTGAATAATAAACTTGAGTTAATCTCTACTTTATTAAGAACCTTTTCAAGTTAATTATTCCTTTTATACCATTTTATGAACATCATGTAATCATTTAAGTTAATAATGTTCATTTTGTCGGTATTTGGTTCTTAAGTCAAAAATAGACCCTTACACTTACATGTTGGTAATTTGGTCAAGGTTTTGTTATATCCAGAATGATATTAATGATTTGGATAACATATATATCATATATATTCATCATATACATGTATTTATAATATTACATCACATTTAGTGGAAAGAAATGAAATGCACCGTTCATGGAGACGGTAAGCCGTACGTACGCGTGAACACTACTTCCATTTCTATTTCGTATTTTCTAGAATGGAATCATAATGATATAAGAGTATATTATAATTCCAGTATAATAAAATATATAATATCATTAACGTTATCCTTTAAACATCCCACATATGGTATTAACGAATCAAATCACTTTCAGGGGGCGGTAGTCCACACTTCCTAAAATGAAGATATCGTGTTTACCCATAATAGAAACAATAATGGTATGCCATAAATGAAAAATACAGATGATTAAGGAAATAATAAACATTTTATATATCATATATAAAAATAGTTACATCATAATGGCCACCTTTGAAGGTGTTAAATGAGTATTGAACAATCATTGTTTCGGGAGGCAGAATTTTTCCATCCACGGAAACCGTATGTTCTTTAACCATTTGATATAGTTATGTGAGAGTGTAGCTCGAATAAATTTTATAAAAACATCCTAGTATATTTAAGATACTGGTGTTGTTACAAATGAATTAAATAAAAAGAGTTTAGGGGGTTGGAGAAGCAAAATAAAAAAATGAACATGAGAGAATGAATTACCTTTAAAAGTGTAACTCCTTTTGATTTGCACCTAAATGCTTCCTTTGAAAGGATTAATCCCAAAGGGAATACTCTAGGATGAGGAGAGGGATGTGGAGAGAGTAAATGGGCAGGGTATGGCCGAGCCAAAGGCTTGAGGAGTTTGTGAAATGAGGTAGAGGTGGGGGCTTTTATAAGAGGAGAGGTGTGACACTATTGGAAATCATGAAACTATTACTTTATTTTCAACAGTGTTACGAATTTCTAAGGTCCCACATTGATATATTTCTAAGATAATATGATAAGGCTTCGAAATATTCCCATCCAATATTTTTTTTACAAGTGTAGGTCTTAGATTTTATATTATCGTTTCATTTTATTTAAACTGTTCATTAATGAGGTCATCGTTGCATCATCATGATGTCATAATTAAATTAATTTATTTAATGTCTAAAAATTATAAAAAAAATATCCAGATGTAGGAAAACTTTTTATATTTCTAAAGAGTATTTATAGACAAAAATATTTTTAGTATAACCCCTTTTTAAAATTGTTTAAGTAAAAAATTTATGTTAGTGTCATTTTCACCTTTATTTAAAAAAAGGAATTAAAGTAATTATCTCACACAAGAGGATCCATAGGGTCCCCTAAATCGACACATGGGTTGTCTTGGTCGTCCATTACTCGTCCAATAGGGGTATGACAAGTTTCATGGTGTTATAATATTTTTATAACATCATTTTTACCTTAAATTACACTAATTACGTCTAATCGCGATTAATGAAAAAAAGTTACTATTCACCAAAAAATTATTTTCATCCCATTGAACCACATTTTACATAATAATGAAAACCATGTATGTAGTACTTTCAAAATTAAATACACATTAGTGGTAAACTTTCATTTAACTGAAAAATCAGTTTTCTTGATTCCCACTTAGTGGTTTCACTATTCATCAAAAATTGGAGTTTTTCAGAAAATTACCAAAAAATCACTCTAAGCTATATTCGATATTCCGAATTCAAAAATTATGTTTATATTACCTAATTCAATGAATATAAGTAGAATTAATTAATTTAATAATTAACTCCCGCTTTCAAAACAAATAGCGTGTTTTTAAGAAACAATATATATCAAAAGATTGATATTTGTTTATGTCGAATTTCAAAGTGAAATTAATTCCAAAGTCCACAATTGAATCAAATGGTAAAAATATTTTATGGTTTCACTTTAAAACCAATTCAAAACATAATCTAATCATATAAATAAATTATATTAAAAGTGGTTTTGAATTAAAATACAACATTTTTCACTTATTTATAAAAAATGAACTTTATTTGAAGATTAAAGAAAACTTACACAAAGTAAATTTTGGTGTCCCAATTATAAAGAAAGATTTTATTTGGTCCAAAAGAAAGTATAATAGTGACCAAAACTATATTTAAGGAGGGTTCTCCATCAAAAGACGATAAATGAACCTTTTAGTGAATATTAACGTATTTATGTATAAAATTGAATTCCTTTTTTATTTTAAGCCTTTATCTTTTATTGGATAAATGTACAAACATATATATTTGTATTTTAGTTATTTCTATTCATTCCTGCCAGTACAATGGATACATGTTAACTACCATTTGAAATTATATTATTAGCATGTAACGTAAGATTTCAATGAAACTCATTGTTGCGTATCGGGCAAGCTATCGTACATAGCAACCCCTTCAAAAAAAATTATTATTTAATTAAAAAATATTAATAAATATGAATATGTCTTATACTTTATTTACCTGGGATGTTACATCCTTCCCCCCTTTTGGGAATTGTGTCCTCACAATTTTATTCACTTATCGAATAAGTGGGGGTATTTATCTCTCATAGCATTTTCAGATTCCAATGTTGCCTCTTCAACCATATGGTTTTTCCATAAAACTGTTACCTGATGAATCACCTTATTCTGCAATACCTGCTCCCTGTGGTCAAGAATCTGGACCGGTTGTTCCTCGTAAGATAGATTCTCTTCCAGCTGAACTACCTCTGGACTCAAAACATGAGATGGATCGGGCATATACTTTCTCAACATCGAAACATGAAAAACATTGTGTACCTGAGATAAACTTGGAGGTAAAGCCACTCGGTATGCAACTGATCCAACTCTCTCCAGAATTTCGTATAGTCCAATGAACCTTGGACTTAGCTTTCCTTTCATACCAAATCGCATAACACTTTTCCATGGAGAAACTTTGAGAAAAACATGATCACCTACTTCAAAAGAGAGATCTTTCCTCCTGTTGTCCGCATAACTTTTATGCCTACTCTGAGCTGTTCTCATGTGTCTCTGAATCAACTGAACGTTTTCTGCCATCTCTTCTACCAACTCTGGTCCCATCAGCTTCCTTTCCCCTACTTCATCCCAAAAAGATGGAGTTCGACACCGTTTTCCATATAATGCGTCAAATGGAACCATCTGTATACTAGAATGAAAACTGTTGTTATAAGAAAATTCAACCAAAGAAAGATGTTGGTCCCAACTTCCCTGATAATCCATCGAACAAGCACGTAGCATATCCTCCAAAGTATGAATTGTTCGTTCTGACTGCCCCTCTGATTGAGGATCAAAAGCTGTACTAAAATTTAATTCAGTACCCAAAGACTTCTGAAGGCCTTTCCAAAAGTTGGTAGTGAACCTGGGATCACGATCAGACAAAATGGAGAGGAGAACTCCATGAAACATGACTATCTCCTTAAGATACAAACGAGAAAGTTGATCTAGAGAGAATGTATCTAGAATAGGAAGGAAATGAGCAGATTTTGTCAATCGATCAATAATAACTCCGATTGCATTATTACCTCGAGATGTATTTGGTAATCCCACAACAAAGTCCATTGATATATTCTCCCATTTCCACTCTGGCACTGGTAAAGGATGAAGCATCCATTTCGGAAACTGCCGCTCTACTTTAACCTGTTGACAAGTCAAACACTTTACAGTAAAATCAGCAATATCTCTTTTCATTCCATCCCACCAGTAATACTCTCGAAGATCTCTGTACATTTTAGTACTGCCAGAATGAACTGAAAATGGAGAACTATGAGCTTCACATAACAACTCTTCCTTCAACTGTGAATCAAAAGGTACACAAAATCTCTTCCCAAATATCAAAAAAAAAATCATTATCAATGTTGAATTCAGGAAACATACCTTTCTGAACCAGATCTACCTTTTTCTGCAACACACTGTCTTGCTTTTGTGCTTGCTTGATTTTGTCTGATAGAGAAGATTTCACTGATACCTGAAACAAAACAGAAGAACTTCCTGTACCAACAACTTCTATGCCAAAGTTCATCAAATCCTTAAACAAAGGATCACGTTCCAAACACAACATTTCTCATGAAGCATTACTTTTTTTACTCAAAGCATCAACCACTTTATTTTCTTTTCCCGGATGGTAGTGAATCGTACAATCATAATCCTTGATTAATTCTAGCCATCTCCTTTGTGTCATGTTCAATTCTTTCTGAGTGAATATATACTTTAAACATTTGTGATCAGTATATATTTCACACTTTACTCCATACAAATGATGCCTCCAAATTTTCAAAGAAAAAACAACAGTAGTTAATTCCAAATCATGTTTTGGGTAATTTAACTCATGTGTTTTCAATTGTCGTGAAGCATAAGCAATTACCTAATCATTCTGCATTAGGATGCAACCAAGTCCTTTCAATGAATCATCGCTGAAGATGACAAACTCACCCTTTCTGGAAGGTAGTGCCAAAACTGGAGCATTCACCAATCTTCTTTTCAGTTCCTGAAAACAATCATCACATTCTTTTGTCCAGATAAACTTAACACCCTTCCTAATTAGCTTTGTCATTGGACCAGATAACCGTGAAAAATTTCTAACAAACCTTTGGTAATAGCCTACCAAACCAAGAAAACTACGAATCTCGGTTACATTTGTGGGTCTTGGACATTCTTCAACAACATTTGTTTTTGCATGATCAACGGTTATCCCATGTTTAGAAACAATGTGACCAAGGAATGAAATTTGTTGCAACCAAAACTCACATTTGCTAAATTTTCCATAGAGTTTCTTTTCTTTTATGGTTTGAAAAACAACCCTTAAATGACATTCATGCTTCTCTTTACTTTTAGAAAACACAAAAATATCATCTATGAAAACCACCACAAACATATCCAAGAATTCATGGAAAATTCTATTCATTAAGTCCATGAATACAGCAGGTGCATTGGTTAGCCCAAAAATCATAACAAAAAATTCATAATAGCCATATCTTGTACGAAAAGCAGTCTTCGGAACATCTCCTTATTTTACTTTCCACCGATGGTACCCCAACCTCAAGTCAATATTCAAAAAATACTGAGCTCCCTAGAGCTGATCAAACAAATCCTCGATATGAGGCAAAGGATATTTGTTCTTAACAGTAATATTATTCAAGGCTCTATAATCAATGAAAATCCTCATAGAACCATCTTTCTTTTTAACAAATAAAAAAGGATCACACCATGGTGATGTGCTAGGTCGGATGAAAACTTTCTCTAATAAATCTTGCAATTGCTCCTTCAAATCTAAAAGTTCAATTTGAGACATTCGATAAGGGGGTTTTGAAATTGGCTTAGCATCAGGAACTAAGTCAACAGTAAATTCAACTTCCTAATCCGGTATTATTCTAGGCAACTCATTAGGAAAAACATCAGGATACTCATTTACCACTGGCACATCATTAATCTGAACAGTCCCCTTGTTTTCAACAATTTGTGCAAGGTAACATTCATTTCTATCTTTTACATGTTTCTCGGCCTCTTGATATGTTATCAACAGTAAGGGTTCATTCTTGTACACAAACTGAAAGTCTTTCTGAAGAGAAACTTCTTTAGCTCTACAATCAATCTTAGCATGGTATATTGAGAGCCAATGCATACCCAGTATAACATCAAACTCTACTAGAGGTAAAACAATAAGGTTTGCAAGTAGGTTCTTTCCACAGATAAGGATAGTAAGATTCTTAAAAATCCCTTTTGCCTCAACATTTCCCCCAGGTGTTTTTACCACAAGTTCAGGAGTCATTTCTTGAGATGGTATTCCTATTTTACCAGAAAAGTTTTCAGAGATGAAAGAATGTGTAGACCCCGAATCAAAAAATACACTGGCATAATCTGAAAAAACGAACAAAGTACCTGATACAACTTCATTTTATGGCCCGACATCTGCTGAAGTAGTTGCAAAGGATTTCACCACCCCTTTCTGCTTGTAGTATAACTTTTTCCCATCACTCAAGCTCTTTGTCAGACACTCGTTTGCATAGTGACCCATCTCATTGCACTTAAAACATTTCACTAACTGTAAATCAAATTTGGTCTTACCATCACCATGATCTTTTCCAGTGCAATCACGAGCCTTATGTCCCATCTTACCACATCTATAGCACTTTCCAGAATTCAGAAGACATTCCCCAGCATGCCTTTTACCACAATTATAACAAACTAGAAACTTAGTTTTCTTACCATCACACTTTTTTGAAGAATTCATTCCTTTCTCCTGCCACCTCGGTCTCTTGTTTTGCTGGTTGTTGTAGAACACTTGATCATCGGAAAACACCATTTCTACCTTCTCAGCACATCGAACAATCTTTTCATAACTTTTGAACTCACGAGAAGCTAAAGTCCTTCGATATTTTGGCTTTAATCCTGAATAAAAACGTTTGATTTTACTTTCAAGGTCTATGATAAAATTTGGAGCATACCTTGCCAATCGAGTGAACCTTTCTTCATAGGCATCCACTGAGTCTTCCTCTTTCCTCAATTCCAGGAATTGTTTTTCCATCCTAAGTCGAATATCCTTAGGAAAATACTTCTCAAGAAAAATACCATTGAATTCATCCCAGTCGAGAGCATCAATCTCATCAGCGTCCCTGATGTTTTTAACCATCGACCACCACTGATCTGCTTCACCCTCCAAATGGTAAATAGCATGACTAACCTTTTGATTGTCTGAACACCCCATGACATTGAAAATATTCTCTAGTGCTTTAATCCACCCTTCAGCTAACACAGGGTCAGATGATCCTCTGAATGATGGGGGATGTTGCCTAATGAAATTTTCCACCGCTGACATGTTCCTTTGCAGTTGATCTGGCTGATCTCGTGCATGGATACCACCACCATTTATCGCTTGAGTCAACTGTGCCATTACTGCAACAAACTGTTCAGTTCCAATTCCGACCATCTCAGGATGCTGGTTCGGAAGGTTATTTCCATCTGTATGCCTTCCTAGCACTTCTTCCCTATTTCCTCTGCGGAAAACCATTCTGAACAAACATGTCTTAGATAAAGCAACATGGTAATCTTTAAATGCTATATCATTTCAATTTGACCAAAAACAAAACTTTTGGATAATCATTTCATAGAATTCTAACTCCTAAAGTTATCTAAACTGACCTTTGATACCAACTATAAGGCCCCGTCCTTAAAACATACATAATCTTGAGTTATCACAAGATTACACGTTGAGATTCTTTTCAGGTTTAGTGTTTTAGAGAATTAGATCTTAAAACATGCATTACAACCCACATTTAAATAAAGTGGTTACAATAAAAGATAGTATTCTTTTTCCCATCAATGGAAACATATTGAAAATAAAACATGGATTCTTTCTTGACACTTCCTTGACACTATCATCTTATCATGTACCTTTCCTGTGACCTGTGAAAAACATTTCAAAAACTTTGGATGAGCATAAAAAGCTCAGTGTGGGATATATAAAAAACAAGGAAAGGAAACATGAGTTCATATATACATAATAATGAAATCATACTTTACCCATAAAACATAGGCACTTTAACATACTTCATAAAATCATGAACCAATCATAGAAATCATAAGACATAAAGGTAAATTGAGGCATTCATGACATTCTTACGTAGGGAGTAACTCTCTTGGTTACGTTTGGAATACCCATCACAGTATATTCCCTAAATCTCATTAGAGAAACCTTAACGTTTCACTCCATTGCGTTACCCAATGCATTGGAGAGCTATATCGGGCTGACCCGCCCTTAGTTAATCTCAGAACCACCCGTCTTCATAATAATGCCCAAGAACCTCAACATAATTGTATCACATAAAACATGCATAAAGGAGACATAACATTCCCACCTTTCAATCACAAGATATCAATACAACACACTGATATAAAAACATTATGAAAACCATTTTCAATACCAAAATAATAGAAAAGTAAAACATGGTATTTATTTTTCTTTTAAAAAGAAGTTATGGCTTGTAGAGGAAGCCGAAACTCAAATAACGGTCACGACGGCGGAGAAGTCATTGTCACCGCATACGTACGACAAAAACATTCCCTTTTTTCGTTTAGTAAACGCTTCGTATAAAAATATTCTTTTTGAATAAACGTAAAATTCAAATGGGTTTATACACCGTATAAAATAAGGTTGTGTATAAAACAAAATATGCCTCAATGAAAGGAGATTGAGACGAAGTCCCATACCTCGTATCCAACTTGACCCGACCGTTCTTTAATCTCCTGAATAATAAACTTGAGTTAATCTCTACTTGCTTAAGAACATTTTTCAAGTTCATTATTCCTTTTATACCATGTTAGGAACATCATGTAATCATTTAAGTTAATAATTATCATTTTGTCGGTATTTGGTTCTTAAGTCAAAAATAGACTTCTTACACTTACATGTTGTTATTTTGGTCAAATGTTCATTATATCCAGAAAGATATTAATGATTTGGATAACATATATATCATATATATTCATTATATACTTGTATTTATAATATTACATCACATTTAGAGGTAAAAATGAAATGCATCGTTCATGGAGACGGTAAGCCGTACGTACGCATGAACGCTAGTTCCATTTCTATTTCATATTTTCTGGAATGGAATCATAATGATATAAGAGTATATTATAATTCCAGTATAATAACATATATAATATCATTAACTTTATCCTTTACACATCCCACATATGGTATTAACGAATCAAATCACTTTCAGGGGCGGTAGTCCGCACTTCCTAAAATGAAGATATCGTGTTTACCCATAATGGAAACAATAATGGCGTGCCATAAATGAAAAATACAGAAGCTTAAGGAAAGAATAAACATATTATATATCATATATAAAAATAGTGACATCATAATGGACACCTTTGAAGGTGTTAAATGAGTATTGAACAATCATCATTTCGGGAGGCAGAATTTTTCCATCCACGGAAACCGTATGTTCATTAACAATTTGATGTAGTTGTATGAGTGTGTAGCTCGAATAAATCTTATAAAAACATCCTAGTATATTGAAGATACTGGTTTTGTTACAAAATAAGTAAATAAAAAGAGTTTAGTGGGTTGGAGAAGCAAAATAAAACAAATGGACATGAGAGAATGAATTACCTTTAAAAGTGTAACTCCTTTTGATTTGAGCCTAAAGGCTTCCTTTGAAAGGATTCTGCACAAAGGGAATCCTCTAGGATGAGGAGAGGGATGTGGAGAGAGGAAATGGGCAGGGGATGGCCGAGCCAAAGTCTTGAGGAGTGTGTGAAATGAGGTAGAGGAGGGACCTTTTATAAGAGGGGAGGAGGGGCACTTTTGGAAATCATGAAACTATTATTTTATTTTCAAAAGTGTTTCGAATTTCTAAGGTCCCACATTGAAATATTTCGAAGATAAGATGATAAGGCTTCGAAATATTTCAATAAAATAGTTTTTGGACATGTTTAGATCTTAGATTTTATATTATCCTTTCATTTTATTTAAACTGTTCATTAATGAGGTCATCGTTGCATCATCATGATGTCATAATTAAATTAAATTATTTAATGTCTAAAAATTATAAGAAAAATATCCTGATGTAGGAAATCTTTTTATCTTTCCAAATAGTATTTATAGACAAAAATATTATTAGTATAACCCCTTATAAAAATTGTTTTAGTAAAACAATTTATGTTAGTGTCATTTTTACCTTTATTTAAAAAAAAGGCATTAAAGTCATTATCTCGCCCCAGAGGCTCCATAGGGTCCCCTAAATCGACCCATGGGTTGTCTTGGTCGTCCATGACTCATCCAATAGGGGTAGGACAAGTTTCATGGTGTTTTCATATTTTTATAATATCATTTTTACCTTAAATTACACTAATTACCTCTAATCGCGATTTATGAAAAAAAAAGTTACTATTCACCAAAAAATTATTTTCATCCCATTGAACCAAATTTTACATAATAATGACAAACATGTATGTCGGATTCTCAAAATTCAATACACATTAGTGGTAAAATTTCATTTAACTGAAAAATCAGTTTGCTTGATTACCACTTAGTGGTTTCACTATTCATCAAAAATTGGAGTTTTTCAGAAAATTACCAAAAATTCACTCTAAGCTATATTCGATATTCCAAATTCAAAAATGATGTTTATATTACCTAATTCAAAGAATATAAGTATAATTAATTAATTTAATAATTAACTCCCGCTGTCAAAACAAATAGCGTGTTTTCAGAAACAATATATATCCAAAGATTGATATTTGTTTATGTCGAATTTCAAAGTGAAATTAATTCCAAAGTCCACCATTAAATCAAATGGTAAAAATATTTTATGGTTTCACTTTAAAACCAACTCAAAACATAATCTAATCATATAAACAAATTAGATTAAAAGAGGTTTTGAATTAAAATACAACATTTTTCACTTATTCATAAAAAATGAACTTTATCGGAAGAATAAAAAAACATACACAAAGTAAATTTTGATGTCCCAATTATAAAGAAGGATTTTATTTGGTCCAAAAGAATGTATAAGAGTGACCAAAACTATATTTAAAGAGGGTTCGCCATCAAAAGGCGATAAATGAATCTTTTAGTGAATATTAATGTATTTATGTATAAAATTGAATTCCTTTCTTATTTTAAGCCTTTATCTTTTATTGGATAAATGTACAAATATATATATTCGTATTTAATTATTTGTATTCATTCCTGCAAGTACAATGACTACGTGTTAACTACCATTTTAAATTATATTATTAGCGTGTAACGTAAGATTTCAAAGAAACTCATTGTTGCGTATCGAGCACGCTATCGTACATAGAAACCCCTTCAAAAAATATAATATTTAATTAAAAAATATTAATAAATATGAATATTTCTTATTCTTTATTTACCTGGGATGTTACTGGTTTGGTCATTCATTTTATTTACATATGGATTATTTTTTGATAAGAATCATATGTACATGTACATATTATGATGTAATTTGTGAGACTATTACAACAATAAAATTAATTGGGTAATGATAATGTCTCATGAGATAACATATATAGTACACATACAGTTATTATACACACATTAGGTATGGTGGATCAACAGTTGAGTAATATCACAAAACTACAATATTGTCCTACATAAGAATATAATTATTTATAAAAATGTTATCATATGTTTGGTTTTATTGGTGGTTAGCATTATCATATTCTTATGATTTCATTATTTGTGATGATTCCACATTCTGGTATTTTGATA
Organism: Viscum album; assembly: GCA_963277665.1. Lineage (NCBI taxonomy): Eukaryota > Viridiplantae > Streptophyta > Magnoliopsida > Santalales > Viscaceae > Viscum > Viscum album. The sequence goes on from OY728161.1 coordinate 696,863,648, forward strand.
ATCATTTGATGCCAATCACTAATTCTATGTTTCCATGCTTCATAATTTCCTCCTTCTGTTTCATGCTATGACTCCTAAAATAAATTACATAAAATATTAAGTTTTTTTATTCCCTTAAATTCATTTCCAACTCAACCTATTCAATGTATATTTTTACAAGTGTACCCAATGTAGTTTTAGAAAATATATTTTTTCTTGCATTTATATTTTGAAATTTATATAAATATGATTTCTGTTTAATGTTACTTTTAATTTATCTAATTATTAAAATACACTAGAACACATTATCTATATATATTATTATCGGTACAAAATTTAGCAATTCATGTTATGATTTATGTTTAAGTCTTGGAGAATTATAATCTATATCAATGTGTGATTTATCTACTCCATGGAATGTCTTAATCTTATCAAAAGTATGTGTCATTATAAAATTTTGTCTCTTAGTCATAAACAAATTCTTGCATGGATGATGGCCTATCACTACCTCTATATACATTAGAATGAGACCTTGAAACATTATATATACATTATTACAATAAAATCTCCAGTGACCTAATGATCTTACACCACCCCCAATATGAAGATTACTTACATAAAACATATGATAGTTATCTATATACCTATCTAAATGGAAGTACATAAAATTTATTATGAACGAGGGAATTAAATTAATTTATATTAGAAAATTTTCTTATATGGGAGAGATATGTTCCATAATGTAATAAGTAGTTTGTGGAAAATATGGTGAAAGGGAACCCAAACTACATCGCATAAGATAATCTATTTTTATATTTCTCTTATGGAAATGGCATATAATATCTCTAGAACAGTAGAGTATTCAAATGTCCTAGAAATGTTATCATGATACAACTATAAAAAAGGAATGATCCACCAACTATTGATTAGACAAAAGCATAAATATGAATACTTGAGACCTATATCTATCTATAACCCCATTTTAAAATCGAGTCATTTAATTTATTTTGAGACTCTAACTCTAGAGAAAAAAGATGAACTCCATTAAATTATTAGAATATTTTGTGATTTTCTGTTTATTTGAACTAATGAATACAAACACTCTAGATTTACTATAATCTATATTTTCCTATTAAAAATTCCAATTGATCATTTCATGGAAGTAATTCCACACAAGGTCATAATTAAATATTTTCCTAGTTCACCAGTACAACCCATATCTGAATCGTAAATGAGAAACATTTTTATTGAACAACCGCATGTGTATTAGGCAATTAAATGATCTTTAAAACCATTTTATAACCATTTCTCACTTATAGATGGCCATTTATACATTGAAAAGTGAATTTTTATCCAGAAAAATCCCCTATGCACTGTGATTATCTAAAATGATACCTATATATTGCTTTTGGGAATAAAAATTATATTTTTTTCGTTTCATCCTCCATAGAATGGGTATCTTTCCTGATATCTTCAATTATATTAGGATCAAAAAATAGGTAGGCCCATGGTAAATTGTCTGCATGTCCTTTAGTAAGGTTTAAAAGAGTTATTTCAAGCATTATGGGATTACATAAATTAATAAAGGAAAATAAAATCAATAAATATATAAAAATTCATATGTTAAAGATATAAAATTGAATTAAATTGTTGATTAAATATAAAATAATGAGGATACCCTTTATGATTCATTAAAATATAGAATATGTGATTTTTTATATCACCTACAATATACTAAACGGAAATTTTAAAACTATATATATATATATATATGTAAACATCATTCAAAACATCCCCTAGTTAGTCATGGTTAGGTAAATAAATCAATCTACTTGTTCATTCTCATCACATGATCCTCAGTTGTCCCACCTCTTGGCTAGTTTTATTCCAAAAATATATAACAAATCCATGTATTTTATATCATTTCATCACAATCCAACATAGTCTACACCTATTAAAATACTAAAAAACACCACGAACATTCCTAATTTTTTTCCTAATCTCTAATGGCCATCATTGAGTTCCTGGGTGTCATAGGACATGCCATAAAGAATGGATTCATGTAGTGATTATAGACATCATAAAGTTACTAATTGAGAACACAATATGACCCTACTATACATTTTATGTTCATAAAATTATTTTAATACCAATAATAAATTGGTCAAAACCATTGAAAAATAATAATAAGATTATTGAATCATAATTGAAAAGGGAATCTATAGTTCTATTTTTTCTAGTTGTTCAATAAATTCAAAAAATTAAATGAGTGAATAAAAGGGATATGAGTTGGTAATTAATGATCAGAATAAATTGTCTAAATATAAAACAAAAAATAAAAAAAAAATATACCCTTCTATAAGTGATATGTGTCACCATCACACCATGTCACCACTTTACTAGAAAATTTTAACATTATAACCCACGACCATCCATTAATTCCATTCCTTGTCCAACATCAGATATAATAAGGACTTCATACAAAAATTATTGTATATATGTTATGATAATTACAAGGCCAACAAGACCACACAATGTGTTCATCGTAAACTATTTGTTTAAAATAACCATGGTGTTATATTTTTAATTAAATACAAATTATTAATACTTAATCATTTTTTATTTAAATAAGAAAAATGATATACACAATTTTCAATGTGAAATCTAAAAAAACCAAATGATGTGATTTTTAATCATACAAAATTAGGGATAAACCTATTTTCCCCAAGTATATATAACCTAGGAAATAGATTTACCATCCAACTAGAATAATATATATATATAATTACATCATTAGACAATGATAATTCAAAAAAAATGCACATTTCATGATATGGTGAAATAATTGACAAGTGGAAGAGAGCATTTTTTATATATGTTATCTTATCCATACAGTATATATTTTTTATGATGTTTAACTGAAAAATAAAAAACATTATTTTCGAAATAATTTCACCAAACATCATATAATAATTTCTAAATGATTCATTAGAAAAATATTAAATCCATTTTAGTCACTTTGACAAAAGGAATTAATTAAAAACTTCATATTTACTTAATATTATCATTTAATATGATCCATAACATTATTTATATAATTTTATAAGTATTATTTAATAATTATGAATTAATGTATCAATAAATTAATGTGAAAAAATTTATATAACCATATTTTACAAGTAAATCATAATAGATCCTAATAAATCATCTAGAACTAATTAAGTGAGAAACATATAATAAAAATATAATCACTATATTTAATATCCATATAATTTTTTGGAAAGAAAAAAATGTAATGTTACATTTCCATTGGGGCTATAGATTAAACAATGAAATAAGGATGAATTAAATTACATGATATTATATGAGGGAAATAAATTATGATTTTTTAAAGAATCATTGAATAATAACCATAAAATCAAACCATATATCATGACAGTAAGGTATCATATGCATGAAATAATTTCTTGTAAAAAATGGTGAAAAAATTATTTTTCAAACTAGTTAAGTATACTAGAATATATTTATTAATATATAATTTTTATAGTATTGGTTATACCACTAGGTTTATAAATAAGGTTTTATAAACTATATTATAACTATGTTGGTGGTACTAGTTTCACATAGGTCATTGCACAATTTTCTTAATAGATATGTAAACACTTCAACAATCATGTAAATCCCCTATCATATATGATTTTAGTTTTTAAATGGTTGTCACAAGACTGTCCTGAACAATGCGCTAGTTTCAATATCATATTATCATAACATTTCCGAAGAAAAAAATCTATAATAGAATCAAAATGATAATTATGAATAAATAACATATTTATAACATTAAAATTTTCTCATGGGTGAAATAAATTCACTATATGGAATCAATATAAGTCATATTTAAGTAAATAGATTGAATTTTTTGATAATATTTTATAGTTGTAGTAAGTTAGAGGCATATAAAATAACATTCAATAACTCTATGATTCAATCATGGTTTTAAAGACCTATTAATAAATTTTTTACTTTTTTATATTCTAATAATCATCATATTTGGGTTGATTGGGCTTCTTAAAATTCCATTAAAATATCATCTTTGATTAGACATTCATATTAACATATTCAAGTACATTATTTTTTCTATTTTTCATCTCCATTCAGATTAATCTTAATAAAAATTTCTTTTTTAACATGAATAATATTTATATAGTTTTTTAGAGTTTTAATAAGTTATTTATTACATTACATATAGATTATCATGAACTTTGGAATCATCTCTATTGGAAAATGTTTCTTAAAATAAGATTTTCTCTTTAGGTGAAGAATTTTGTTTTCTTTATCACTATTACATTATTATTATATTTTTATGGGAATATATATACCCAATTATGGAGGCCAAATTTCCATGAGTGGATTCTTATATTATTAAATTTAATGATGTTTCTATAACTGTTGTTCACAACCTATGGATTTTCACTCTTAGAAATCACTTTCATTTAATCTTATAAAATTCTAATTACTAAAAAAGGGCTTAACTACTTTTTATATTGATTCCATTATTTTCAATAGCTTATTCTATTAGTTTTTTTATCTCTATTGAGTTTTTATAGTTATACATAGTGTGGTATTTCAAACCAATAAATAAATTAACCCATCTATGATTAACATATATTGAAAGAATACTTATATAATTTTTAATATTTTATTCCATCTTATATATTTTCATAGACACTGTTAATTAGATGGTTTTCCCACAATATAATTTTAGCTATTTTCGTATCTATTTTAATATCCTTTACATTGATATTATTACTTTTCTATACATGACTATTGAATGGTGTGTCCATAAAAAAACTATTCATGGATATGACCACTTATGTAGTTATTGTCTTAGAAGTTCTCTAATAAATCAAATGTTTATTATTGAATCTATTATTTTTTTTATATGACGATTTACTTTTCATTGAATGTTCTTACATTTTATCATTAAATTCTCCTAATTATATGAATTTTATAAACTACATAGATTAAAAAATTATTCCAATACTCAACATCCTAATGCCTAAATATCAAATTATATTAGGAATAGAAATGGAATGTCCTTCTCAATCAGGTGGATGTAATCTTGATAGAATGAATACCTCACTAATTTAAGTAATAAACTGCACATTTTGACTATTCAGGGTTAAAAAATGTCATTAGTATGATTAAATCAATATTTTATATTCATATGGATATTTTGGAGTATTTTCAATCCAAACTTTTAATTGTTTTTACGTAATATTTTAACTAGTATATATATAATTGAAAAAAATTTATTTGTAGTTTGTGTTACATTTATCAATTATCATATGATATGATGATAAGGGTATTAACATATTCAATAATTACCAAAAAATAATTCGTACTAGATCCACAAATTTCCTTATAATTGTGTGTGGAAAAATTCATATTTTCTAGTACATAGAATATCCCACCCTATAATAATTAAATAACATCCAATTTCCCCTAATATTATAGACACCTAATATTTATTTATTTTATATCAAACATTGATAATACCATATTTTCTTCCATATCCATCTTCATCTTCATTATTTTTGTCATTTTTAATTATTCTAATATCGTAAAATTATTTTACAAGATATTTTATTGTAATTTTATTTTAGACATATTTTAGAATAATTACAACTGATTGTGGTTTTTTATAGATAATTAAATTCATAGATAACATTGAAATATATTATTTGAGTCACTACATTAAAAAAATGACATTTAAAATAATCATTAAATAAATAAATTATTCTATTTTAATGAGATATTTATCATTACATGGGTAAGATACCTACATTTACAATGATTTAAAAATTATTGAAATTTATCTATGAGATTTTATATTCAGACAAATGGATGTATTCAAAAATAGGTTGAAGAGTTTTAGAGCATCCTAATCTTAATCTTTGCTCGGATCTCGCGTTTTTGGAGAAACATCATGAGGTGCATAGTTGGTACAATGTACTACCAAATCGTGCAAAAAACACTACGACCCATTCAAACATGGTAAAATTATGATTTCACCACGATATTATTTAATTTCTAACAATTTTTTATCTTCCTCCCCAAACACAACATTACTCTCTTTTTATCTCTTCCATGGTCCGCTCTCTAGCATCAATGTTTCTCCCTCAATATAAATTTTATCCTTCCACCATTAATTAAAATTTATATCTACTTATGAGTGACTAAAAATGATTCCTTAACTTATTCAATTAAAATTGAGTCATGAATTCTATTTCTAGGTGATATAATATGCTCTATGTTTATGGAATTTGCCAATTTTACTGAATGATCCAATAAATATTTGAATCTAAATTTATTACCGAATGACAGTTTCTCTACCACTATATGGTTTTTGTATATTAATTTTTTCCAAAAACAATGTTCATTTATATAATTCATTAACATTACACGTGATTAAAAATCTATGCATTTCCTCAAAAAAATAAAAAACACCATATTTAATATTTTAACACTACAAGAGTTACTCTGGTATACCATTATGTTTTTATAGGTATCCCACATTGAGAAGTTCCTCCCCATTTGGTGTGATCATTAAAATACATTTATTTCATAAATGTTAATGTCACCAAACAACATTTCATGTAGTATTTTTGGGAACATAATTGACTGGTTTATTATAATTGAATGTATAATGAGTATTGTGTCCATTTCACATTGAATATCTATGAAGAAAGGATATTATATTGAATTAATATAATGATAATAATTTAATGATAGAATATTATATTATATTAACTCTTTAATAGAACTATATATTTTTATGATACTTGGTTATGTGATCCATTACTTTTTGTGATACACTGCCATAGAGACCATTATATTTAAGAAACATGGGCATGGAATACATTACAATTTATTATAATATAGAATATAATCCAATATAATTATCATTCATCTTTCTGGGGACCCTTATAGTCCATGAATCTTGTTCAGGCCATCCCATATACTTGTGACACTTGCGAATGACTTCTTTTATTACTGCATAAGACTCTTGTGACTATGCACGAATGCATGAGTAACGTCACGAGCCTAGTATATCACTACGAATCTATATATATTTTTACCATGTATATTGATCATATATATACATTCATTCATGCATACAAATATATAAATTTATATATATATATATTTATATTGTGAATCATATACTGAGATACCCCAACTAATGCTGAAGTAGGTAGTGTATTCCTGGGGTCCTTATGAACTATATAAGAATTGATTAAAGTTTAAATATTTTATTTATCATGATATATTTTCACACTTCATTTTTGCATACCCTTGATGGATTATAATGTATTCTATTAGTAGGGTCCTGTTGAGTACATGTCACACGAAATTTGGGCCACCGATTGGTACCCAAAAAGAAATCTTGGTTGAAGCTGGTGACAAAGGTAAGCGTCTAGATTTTGATTCGTGATTTTTTCCATGTATAGTTTATGATATAAGTTCATTGATCTTATGAACGTTATCCTATTTGTGATATTTTTTTTGTTTTTGTCATTTTTATAAATTGTTGCATATACGTGATGATATGATTCCAGTGTTTACCCAATCTGTATAACTTAGAAACATGACATCATTTTGTACATGAAATTGACTATTCTTCAACATATTTATTATATATTGATGACTTATTATTCATGGGTAATTTTATAATGTTGTTTCCCATGATTACAGTTATTGTATACCACTATGGTACACATTGATCATCATGGTATAGCCTATCCACTATACCATCATGGAGCCTGATAGCGTGTTGATTGAATAAACCATATAAGGAGGTTTTTATGAATACATGGTGTAATTGTGTTTGAATACATATGTGTAAATCATGATTGAGATGTCACAATGTAGTAATAGATCCCATTTTCATTTTTTCTTACGAATTTTGGATGGTATATCGGATACTAGAAACATATTGGGGGTTGGTAATGAGCCTATTCCATGGATAATCTAACCCACATACAAGGATATTCTATTTTACATGGCATATAAAATATTTATTTGGGATTTTTATAGTTAAATTTTATTGATATCAATATTGGGACACATAAATGTATGTTGTCATTAGTTTTTTTTATTATGGATTTTCCATTTCCCTTGGTCTGGTAAGGCAAGGGGGTATATATCATTCCTTTTAATATGAACCAGAGGATTCACATGTCAAAAATATTCTATTCCATATTAATTTTACTCTCTAGATTAACATCTATATATTAAAATTTCTTTGACTGTGATATTTGCAATTGTGAAAATTTTCATACAATGTTTGAATATGTGTATTAATTAAAATTATTTATTATACTAAATAGTTTTCCCATATATCATAATGGTGACACCTAAATAAATAAATTAGTTCATGTTTAAGTCGATGTACACCAGTCACATGAGTTTAAACCTAAGTTGGTTTTGATTACTATCATGAATGTTCCCCCAGCGCCCGTGCAATGACTACCCCAAGAACACATTTCATAGGCCATGGGATGGCGACTAGAACCAGAATGCCATATCCTTAAAACTAGATGGCACTGACTTTAATCCTGTACACACACAAACTATATTCAAAATAATTGTAAACAACATTATATATCTGCTGAGGTAAAAGTGTGAGCTAATAGTCAGGGTGCCTGTTTACAAGCCCCTATGAAATAGATAATACTACATAAAAGGAAACAAACTATTGAGATCATCCACCAACTATCCTACATGATGGGTAGGTACAAATTTTCACGGTGGCTCTCCATGTCTACCGGTCACTTCCATACACCGTCATGTCTTGGATCCCCGAGTATCAGTCAAAGATTCCTCTCATCTTCACAAGACTCAATAGGGTGCTGGAGAAACCCATGTAGGTGTGAGTATAACAATACATAGTTGGGACCTTGAGACCCCCTATGGTATATTAGAATTCCACAAAGAAATAACCACAAATAATAATCTCAATCAAAATGAACAAAGAAAAAGACAACTTACACCATGTATAACTAAAGTTTATAAATACATATGATTATTTGTAAAGAAAGATCATCTTATTCTGAATAAGTGCCTCTGTTGTTGACCCGTATAGGATCACTGAGCATTGACCCACATATGATTGATAGGTGATGACCCACACACGATCGATGAGTGGTGACCCGCAAATGATTTGACCCACACAGGATAGATCAGCGCTGATCCACATAGGATCGTAGAGTATTTTTCCTCACCGGATTGGTATAAAATAACCCACATAGGATCTCTGAGTGTTGACACATAGAGGATCAGACCCCCACATGATCGATTGCTTCCGGCCCATAATGGATGTTTCTTTATTTGGCACATCAAAGCCAGCCACTGTAATCCCACACTTTGCACGCTTGAATTCATGAGGACCCACTCCTTACGCCAATATTCATAGTGGAATTGGAATAAAGTCCCAAGATGACGAATGCTGATGAACCCCCATGTCAAAAGGGTTCTAATGCAAAACATGGTGCATCAACCGGATGCCCACTCTAAATGTTATATGAATTTTCAAGCCAATGTCTTGGTTGGATTCGGGATCAATACAACCCGGTCATACCCCAACATTATCTAAAACTCAAGTGGATTATCTCAAAAGGATTGTCTCACCATAAGGGATCCATCTCTGCAGACAGTTTGTCAAATGGACAACTGGTTTAAGAGATGCATATTTAATAGAAAATAATCTGTAAGTGGTTTAGGTTCCGGTCCAAAGTGACTAAGATTGACCCGGTTTGGATGGGCCCAGTTTGGACCACAAATCCATGGGTGTGGCCCAGCACACCCAGACGGGCACATCTAGCTGGGTTGTAGAACCCCTCGGCCTCCCTGGGTGCCCGGGGGTCCACTCCCCTCCTAATAGGCTCAGCTATTCAGGTCCTTCATTCAGCGACGCTAGTTGGTGCCACACGAAATAACAGATCCATGTGGACTGGTCATCTGCAGACCTGAGGATGTGGGTCCACCTTCCATCACAACTCGGAGTTGCGACCATCCTCAACTATATACCACCCAACTAAAACGTTGCTGGAAAAGCTCATCCACCCCTATTAGTTGTTCCACCATTGGGAATAACCATCTGGTCCTATCTGGTAGGAGCCAGTCGCTGCCCCCTCCTTTCATCGACACCTCCGGGGAGATGGAGCTTCAATGGGCCTGCAGTGAAGCTCTGATGGTCGTATTTTCTTCCCGCCTACACCTACGGCCCTCCCGAAACAACACCTATACTTCGCAGCCATCGTTTTCACTTTATCCCAATATTTTTTTATTTCCCATGAATAACACAACCAATACTGAGATTGACAAGGGGTCTGGGCCTGGTTGGTTTGACTCGCGCCGTCCACGTTAACATTATAACATGGGAGGCAATTCATGAATGAACAACACTTTGTTAAACAAAAAAAACCCATAACTCTAATATATTGTTAGATGATGAAGATGCCGAAGATAGATTCGCATTCAAAGCATGTTCATTTGCATTCCTTGATATCCAGATTGAATCCTCAATGACATCAATGTTTTGTTCTACGATGGTGGAAGTTGTCGCTATCACATCATTTGGAATTTCTCATGGGCTCCCAAATCACATGCCAACCTCTTTTTTAAATAAAATAATGGTGGCTTACAATTCACCCAATTAATGTGGTTCTTTAATGAGTTTAATTAACTAACTCATTATTCTCTCGATGGTGTGGTCACACAACCAAGTGCAATGGACCATTAAATGACCTGACAACAAAGAGGCCTAACCATAGTCTCTCATTAGTTACAAATAACCAAATAAAATAACTAGAGTTATTTTATTAAAAAAAATAACTTTTTTTCCAACCCTTACTATTTGAAATTAAGAATTTCCTTGGATAATCTTTATGGTTCGAATTCAACAGAGCCCTTGGATTTTTAATCCGAGAACCTGTTAAAAATATAGAAATTTGTGCCCACAAGTTTACTAAACATACCTGTAAAAAGATCAAAAATTTATTAACAGTCACCCTCAACTCATGTCAGTCAAAATTATTCTTCTTCTAAGTGGAACATACCCTCATGATCTCAATGGTACTCTTCGATTTTGAATCCGAGTTACTGTTTAAAAGTTATAAATATTTAACAATAAAATATTTGTTATAAAATAATTTTATTTATGGCCAAAAACTATATTAAAATGTTGGTCTATGCCTGCCAATGTTAGGACTATCCTAGTAAAGTAATACCCTCAAAAGATCAGTGGTGGTCTCATATTTTTAATAGGAGTCGTCGTTCATCATTAATAAGAATTTGAAAAATAAAATTATTTAATTTAATTATTTTATTTATGGTTATGCCATTTTATGGTTTTCCTCATGTAGGCCAATGTCGACTAAAATTATGTCATGCAAATGGTAAACACACCATCCTAAACAAAATGGTTCCCTCAGATTTGTACTATGGGTAGTGGTTTTAGAGTTATTCCACTATTTCTGTAAAACTGCTCACGTGGTCTAAGTAACTCATAAAATTTTTCATTGAATCATTTTGGGCACTCTGGACATCATAATCACATTCCATCAATTATGCCAGTCTTATAATAATTCAATATATTTTAAAAAAATAAGGTATTTTTGGGTCGTTATATTCTCCCCACCTTTGGGATTTATATCTCCAAAATCCAAAACAAATGAAAATTTAAAAAAATAAGAGTATTGAGAATGTGTCTGTGCTTCCTTCTCCTTTGTACTCTCATTGATATTCCCATTCTTTCACTGAATGTGCACCATAGGAATTGACTGTCCATGAGGGACTCGCTCTTGTCGACCAACTATCTCCACTGGGAACTCCACAAAAATCACCCCATATCCATTGTCTAGCTTGCCACAGCCGATGGTGTGTGATGAATCATTCATGTGTCCCCTCAGCTATAACAAAAGGAAAAAATTATGAAGTTGATGCATATATAGGGAATACATGGGTGGCACACACCTCACAAACTCTGCTGAGATTATGAAAAGGTCTGATGATCCTCGAATATAACATTTTTCACCAGTCAAATCTCTGTAATCCTCATCAGGTTGAGACCCGATGGAAAACATGATCACCCTCCTCAATCATCAAGGGTCTTAGTCTCCTATCAGCATATGACTTATGCATAATTTGTGTAAGCCTCATCCACTCATAAATGATCCACACGTTCTCGGTGGTAGCTCATACTATCTCTCGACCCATAAGTGCTGACTCCCCATTGAATGTCTTGTATAAATGTGAGCTTCATTGTCTCCCATAAATGGCCTAAAACAGTGGAATGAAAATGGTGGAGTGATAGATATTTCTATAGGAAAACTCTACTAGTGGTAGGTGGTCCTTCCAACTATTACAAAAAACCAGGACACAAGTAGGAAACTTTTCTTCCATTGTCTATATGGTCCACTCCATCTGACCATCTGTCTTAGAAAAAATTTGTTCTTAAGCATGAAAGAACCTTATTCTCATCTCGTACTAACTGAAAATTAGGAATCTTTAAATAGACTCTAACATCACATTCTTCATCAATGGAAATCAGTACTATTGTCAGAGGTCCGGGTACATCTTATCCACACCAGGATGTACATCCATAGGTTATGTATTTAATTCTATCAACAACTCCTCCAATAACGTCACTGGTACCATGTTATGTCCACTACAATAGATGATGTGGTACCCACCTTTACAAAAAAAATCAGGAGACTATCCTGAGGATATCTGATAATGTCGGGTCTCGTAGTCAACGACTCCAAGATGAGCCTCCTAGACTCACTGAAGGAGTGGTGGAGTGACTGTTATAGACTAGAGGGATGTTTATTCATCAATATCCATGTGGGATACCTACCACATGGCTAGCTTCTCTATCCCCTCTCAGGAAAACTATAAAATTCAACTCCTGCAAAGTGCATCTGTCACCACATTCCCCTTCCTAGGAGTGCAGACTATCTCAGTTTCATTTTTGTGTAGAAAGTCCATCCATCACCATTATATTAGGTTTGGTACCTTTTGTTAGAAGTCATACCTCAAACTCTTGTGATTGGAGTAGAGATTAAACACTTCTCCCTATTATTACCTTCAACTCGTGAAGCTCTATGGGAGAAATTTGATATGAAATTTTACATATTTGTGTTATCCTTGGGTACAAGGTAACGAAAAATTCCCTCTTCCTATAGGGAGGAAATCCTGGAAGAATATATTGATAGGATGTTCCCACACTCTTCCACTCGTGTTGGGTATTGAAAACTCAAAACCCCTGCTGCCATGAGGCTATGGATGGATGACTCAAGAGTGATTAGTTGCACCCTACTATGCATGACTTTATCCCATGATACCAAGGTTTCCTTTTTCACCCCCCATAAAAAACCTCATTCCAACAATATAGATATACCACAAGCTTTTTCTTTAAATATTCAGTCTGATCATGAACTATGTATGACCAATACATACTCAAACAAATGTTGTAAGGCCTCGACACTGCCACCAACATGATCCAATAGAAAATCTCACCTCAAGGGTCAGGTCACATCATCAGCATTAGTGTGATTGTCGAGTATCCTCTCATAGGTATCTCAAGACATAAGCTTCATGTCAATAGTTTAACAAAAACCTCTAGTTATTGAACATGATTCCTGAGAAGAATGAACTATTATTACATAGGTCAATTAACACGAAAACAAGTAGTAGACAAGTATCGTAAAATGAGTCATTCCGGGATCCCTTGGGTCACACTTTTTGACTTCTTACTCGTAATCACTTCCCCTTATCCTCCATCTCCCTATGCCTGGTAGGGACCACATCGAAGTGCTGGTTGTAATATATTGAAATATATACCACATCATGCTTCAATATTACCTCCTCATTCACATCTACAACACTGTAGATTCGTTTATCGTAATAAATTACTCTTCCTAAAACATTTTCACTTCCTATTCTCGGTGATCAACTATGGTATCCAACCTTCCCTCTTATAGAATTCACTAGCTATATCTGCACATACAAATAATTTTCAACAAAAAAGGTTTTCTCTATAACCCTAACATAAGTAGGAATTAATAGAGGAATGATTCTTGCTCAGTTTTCCCAAAACACCTCTCGTATGGAGGTCTAAGCCTAGATGCACTGGTTGTATCATATTCATTGACTACCCGGAATGGTCGGTACACCTCGAAGATTACTCAGTTACTAACATGTCATCCTATCTAAACTGTAGATACTCTTCAGAAAACAAAACCCTTAGCTATTATGTCAAGAGACTACCTTCTCTAAAGAGGTCTCTCAAAATCTATCCACATAAAATTCACCTCATTATATGATAGGGGTATTCTAAACCATACCATCAACCTTTTGAGCCATGTAGAGTACTCACATCCAAGACCACCACATGATATAATGGTTCCCTTGATAGATGGAAACATGGTCACCATCTTAGGCTTGGCATTAGATGCTTGTGAGTCGGTATCACCTCTAAAACTGAGGGGTTTCAGTCACTGAAATGATTGTAAGTCACTAAGCCAATTTGGTTCCTTTACCAGTATCACCGGTACTAATTGTTTACCAACAGGAAGTGGTTTTTCTAAGACATTGCCCAATGATTCCATCTTAGGACACAATCCTTATACTGAAGCCTCATCACTATGTGGACCATAATCATGGTCACTAATTGGAATCCTGAATAGATTTTTGCATGGAGGCATCTTTAAAGAGCATCACGATGAACCACACGAAATATGTTATACCTGGTGATCAGACTCAAAAAGATATCAAGAGAAACCCATTTTCAAAACATATGAAACTAGTGTTTTCATCTAACGAGTTAGAAAACATAATTAAGGGTCCTGGTGTTTGGATACATCGGCTGCCACACCAACACTTGAGTACCTGGACTGAAATCCGAACTCAAGACACTTAACACAATTGACCCCTTTGGAAATATAGTCTCATAGTTTTTCTGGAAGAACAGACCACCTTTGAAACCACTTTGTCACGACCCAACCCATGAGTCCCGTGTTGTGACTACCACAAGCCCACCTTCCATAGGTCATGGGTTGGCGACTAGTGTGGAAAATGTGTATCCATAAAATGAGAAGGCATTTCCTTTAAACCATTACACAAACATACTAGGTACACAACAAAATTAAACCGCATAGAGAAACATCTAAATTAAAAGTGTGAACTGAATGTACATGGGCCAGTATACAAGCGCAACGAAAAGAGATAATATAATAGAAAAGGATAAAAACTCCTGAGATCATCCTCTAAGGATTATACCCAAATTGTAGGTGCAGATAATTACTTCTGCTCTCCATGTCTACCATCCACCCTTGTACACATTCAAATCATGGCTCCCCGAGTCTCAGTCAAATATGTTTGTCGTATGCACAAGACCCAACCAAGTGTGGGAAATATATGTGCATGGGTGAGAATAACAATACTATGTAAGGAACCCATGTCTGTAGAAGGCTCTTAAAATTTCCCAAAGCAATAACCACAAAGCATGATCTTAATCACAAAGCAAAAAAAGAAAAATATGGATCACACCAATTATAACATAAGTACATAAGTACATATGATTAAATCTAAAGATAGATCATCATATTCTTTCAAGAGGATCTTCTGTTGACCCACACTGGATCGCTATGCACTGAACAACAAAGGATCATTATGCACTGACCCAGACTGGATCGATTGTGCTAACCCACCTAGGATCGCTGAGTGCTCACACACACAGGATCGATGAGCACTGACACACAGAGGATCTGACCCACTCATGATCAATAGGCATTGACCTACACTGTATCATTGAGTGTTGACCCACAAATGATCGATATGAAATAACCCACATTGGATTGTTGAGAGCTATCCCACATAGGATCTGACCCTCAAAGGATTGATAGGAGCTGACCCACACAAGATCACTCTTCATTCTCCACGTCACAGCCAACCACTGAATTCTCACACATATCACACTTTCTTTTTTGAGGATCCATCCTCAACCCATGGGTTTTTTTTTTAAATTATAAATATTTCCCATGAAGAAGCAACCTGATGACCCCCCATGTCATAAGGATTCCAATACAATATATAGCACGTTAATCGGATGCCCGGTCTGAAAGCTTTAGGCATTTTACTGGTGAGGGACTGGTTGGATTTTGGATCGATCCAACCATGAAGTACACCAACATTCATTAAAACTCATGTGGAGTATCTCAAAAGGACCATCTAATAAAAAGGGTTCTATCACCATAGATGGTTCATCAAACAGACATCATGTTTAAGTGATATGCCCCATTAAGTGGGATTGGGCCGGTAGTGGGTCTAGGTCTGGTCTAAACCGGTCGGACTGACCAGACCATACCTGAAGGGGCGGACCTAGAACCGGTTCTGCTGGGCTGGGTAAGACCCCCTTGCCTGCGGGTCTGGCCCGACTCACCCGGTGGGGCGCAGACCGCCTGGCCTAGGAACCCTCCCGCCCACTAGCTGGCGCGATATTCCTCTCCCCTCCCGAGCAGCTCGGTCATTTGGGTCCATCAATCATCAATGCCTGTTGGCGGCGCTCCACCTAGACAGTTCTTATGGACCGGTCATATGTGGATCGATGGGGGTGGGTCTACCTTCCTTCATTGATCAGACCTGCAACCCTTGTAGAGACCCAAAGCTTTACTTACATGGACATTACATTACTTTTGTGGAATACGTAAAACATAACAAAAATAGACACACAAGGACCGTAATAGTTTAGTTTCTTTGGAATCATTGAACGTAATCTTTTAATCGTGGTGAAAGATCTTCAACATCTCCCATAAAGATCTTCCCCTTTTTTCATACCTATAACCTTTCATTATATCCTGAGGAAAAGAAAAAATAAAAAGGGTGAGCTCAAATTCTCAGTAAGGTTAAGCATGGATAAAATAAAACAAACCATATACATTTGAACATAAAAACAAGAACATAATGTTTAAAGATCAAAATCCTGAGCAATGACATAAAACATGGCAGTACGTAAGGCATAGATCAAAATATAACATTAATCATCATAAAATAGCTTGTAAATAAAACTTGTAATTGTATAAAAACATTAATAACATGATATGATTTCCATAGTATCCTAGGCATTTCTATGAAGACCATCATAGTGGAAAAAGTCCCTTTATGAATCGAGTTCACTCCTCATTCCAATGCTTTATTACTGAACTAGATTAAATTACCGTTATAGCCATGTTCATCTCATGAGATATAAATATTTACCCAATGCATTGGAATGATATATAGGTCCCACCCATCTTAAAATGATATCATTCTTACTTGTTCGACAAAATAATCTTAAAACATTCATCATAACCCAAAGAATAGAATGGGTTTCATAAACATCATCCCATCATCACATTATCCATATAAAACAAATGGATATTTCATCATATGAAAAGTGAAACCATGTAAATCATAGAGACATTATACTTGAAACATACACTTATAAAATAATGTCATCTTATATGTAAAATGGTTTTAATAAAACACATGAAATTTATTCTTTAGGAATATAACCTTTCTTCTTCAAAATCATTTTCTTTTAAAAAAATTCCATGTAAATTTAAAATAATTGTATTTTGTTGAAAATAGTCATAAAATCATGTAGAGTAAGATTCATGAAAATGAGTCATTATGAAACCGTAAAAATCCATTCACGCCGTATAAGTTAAAAAAACATTCTCCTCGTACTTTTTTCGAAAAAGTCAAAAAGTATCTCATATGGTAAACAAAATAACGATTCCTTCCATATGATGTGGTAAAAGGGGAAAAATGTCTTTAAACATACATGGAAGGAAAGTAAATATTTTATGAAAACATTATGAGAACATATGGACATGGATAATAAACATAACCCCATTAAATATTTACGAATAAACAATCTCGGATAAGAATGAGATTGGAATAATTATCCCTTAATTTAGGTATGATATTCTTTGTACGTATCTGAACTTCTTGTATAATGATTTAAATAATGTCATTGACTTATTACAGAATCATATTCATTTTTATTATATCATATATGGTTCACTTATGACTTTATATTACCCATTCTTTTGTAAGATCCATGTTAAAGCAGTGTTTTGGGTAAAATCGTTTTATTTATCGTACATGTTTGGACTTATTGTTCTTCATATTGTTACTTATATCTAGATTTACTTAATTATAGAATGTAAAACATTATTTATATGTAATATATATTCAGAATATAAATATATATATGATAGATCGACAAATGGAATGAAATACACTATTCATGGAGACGGTAGGCCGTACGTACGCATGAACGCTGTTTTCGTTTCCTTATTGAATGGAATGAAATTAAGTAGATGAAATAAATAAATATATACATAAATAAATTATCATTAATATGTAATATATTTCATGATAACTTATTATATATACTTTATAATCATTCATGAATGGTTATCATCGAGAATGAATGTCATCGCGTCGTGGAGACGGTAGTCCGTACGCACGCACGAGTGATGATATCATTCCCATGATCATGGAATTGTATTGAAGTGTATGTATAATATTTAAGATTCAATATCACATTACAATAATCATATATAGCTATTTATTTACATCATTATACCCATCCAAGTGAGGTGGTGGTCGAAAACAGATTACACCACGGCGTGGAGACGGAATTCCGTACATACGCACGCAAGGTGATTTCATTTTCTGTAGGACGGTTAGATGGTGAAATAGGGATGTTTCATACTTATAATAAACTATAAGTACATGAGTGATACTGATGTTAATAATTCATAATGAAACAACTAAAGAAGAATAAGTAGAAGAAGAAATAAAGTTGAAAGAATCGGTAACAAACATTACCTCTTCTTTGAAGGGCCTCTTCTTAACCTCCTCTTAGGGGTCTAAAGAAGGTATTTTAAGAAGACCATGACCTATAGGATGTTAATAGGGAAGTGGAGAAAAGAAATAATTAGAGGTTGGCAGATCTTGAATCCTCAAAGTGGTGTGAGGAAGAGAGGGAGGAGGTGCCCTATTATAAGGGAGGAGAGGGGCACCTTAGGGAAACTTAAAATATTTTTGATTATAAAGTCATATTCTGTTTTTAAGATCTCAAAATTGATTTATTTAGAATCTAAGGTGGTAATGGGTCGAAATAATCTCATCCAATATGTTTTATACAAGTTTAGTTTTCTATTTTATCCATATCAATTATATTTAACTTTTTGTTAAATAATTTTACTTTTAGCGTGTCTTCTTGTTTTCTTACACTATAAGGTTAATAAACCTACTATAACAAGAAAAACGACCCCAAGTTGTTTATTATTAATATATATAACTTTATCTAAGTCATTTGCCCGGACCTTAGATTTTTAGGAAAAAATAACAATTAATAATATAATATTTGTTTTAAAAACTATTTTATGTCAATTTTGACACTATTTGGTAATTGATTTTTGTGAAAATCCTAACAGAATTATTAGTTCTAAAATTTAATTAAATCAATATTGAAATGTCATATTAACCTATAAAATTAGTGTAATTTATAAAAATTCTCAAATTACATTTATTTGTGTATTTATAACATCAATTATGTCAATATTTTATTAAATAGATAATTACTGCATCATCATTGTGTAATAAATAAATTAAATTATTTAATATCTAAAAATTATAAATAAAATTCCATTATGTAGTAAATCGTTTTATCATTCTATTTAATTTTTATAGTCGAATTTATCTTATGTATAAATCTATATTAAAAATGATTTAGTTAATAAACATTGATTTTAACTATTTTAACTATTCTTTAAATAAAATAATATTAAATGTCCTAATCTAATCCAAGTGTGACTAACTGGTCATATTTTATTCCTAAAGTTGTTTTTGGTAAAATTAAAATTATCTAATAGAATTAGGACATGTTTTACGGTAATAATAATATCATTTTTTACCCTTAATTACTCTATTTACTTTTAACCGTGGTAAAAAAGTTAAACATTACTATTCACCAAAAATTATTTTCATCTCATTGAACCAAATTTTAATCCTTGATATTAACTGTGTCTCTCAGATTTTTGAAATTTAATTTACAAAAGTGGTAAAATTTAATTGAAATGAAAAAGTCAGTTTTTTAACTACCACTAAGTGGTTTCACTATTCATCGAAAATTGAAGTTTTTCAGAAAAATACAAAAAATTCAGCCAAAGCATTATTTGATATTATGAACTCAAAATTGATTTCTATTTTGAAACATTCAAAACATAGAAGTGGAATTAATTAATTTTAATATTAATTCTCATTATCAAAACAAATAGCGTGTTTTTAAGAAAAAAAAATATCAAAAGATTGACACTTGTTTATATCCAATATCAATGTGAAATTTATTCCAACGAACAAAATTGGATAAAATGGTAAAAATATATTCTAATTACAATTTAATCCCAATTAAAAAGTTAATATAACAATATAAATTATTGCGATGAAAAAAACTGTTTTTAATTAAAATATAGTGTGTTTTTACTATTCATTAAAATATTAAAGTTATTAGAATAATATGAAAATTTTATCCAAAGTAAATTTTTATATCATGATTCCAAAGAAGAATTTTATTTTGTAAAATTAAACTTATATACATCTCAAAAATGAGATTTATGGTGGGTGCGCCATCAAAAGTCTGGAAAACTGCAATTTTATTAAAATACATATTTTACATGAAAAATTTATTTTGTTCTCATACCATATTATAGAAAATTTATAAGATGAATAATAATGTTATAAAAATCATTATGTAGTTAATAATATTCATAACTGCTAGTCCATAATAATATTATAACAATATATCATTGTTTAGTGAAACCTAGTACTGCGTACTACACACGCTCTCGGGGTAGGTCACGATTGTGTGTAATGCAAGTCAAGAATAATGTTTCATTTACTAAAAGCTAATTAGGTGGTGTGTATAGAACAAGCTAATCTTGGTGTAGTGTATAATATATGATCAAAGAAATTAGAAATAATATATCTCATAAAATCTTGGGGTGTTACATTATACCCCCTTAAAATGAATTTCGTCATCCAAATTCGTCAGGGTTATAAATCATTTACTATTCATAGAAACCCACATCGTAAAGAGGCATACTAAAAAATAATTTTAAAAACTAAAGTATTAAATTTAAAGATTACCCAAAGTAACTCATCACTGGGTTTCCATATAGAATAACATAGGTGAAAATATGGATATGGAAGAAAAAGATAATCATCACGTTCTGATGGAGAGTGGTAGATAACATGGCTATGAAAAATCCAAAAATCACAAATCCATAGATTTGTGATGATCTAAGGTACCATCTGATTCATCGGATATAAGGGCACAAGGACATCATTTTTGGTTTTCAAGATCATTTTCCTAATGTTGAAGAAATATGAATTAGAATAAATACATTCTTGAGTTTTGTAGAGTCTTGTTGTTGGTCATTCCTTGGACAATTTCCACTTCATCTCTTAAGGAAATGAAGTTGAATTTTTCATTCATGAAGTGTTTGCAGATCATGTGATAGAATGATGGATCATTCCATCTATTTCAAACAAAAGGTTAGCAAAATTTATCAAATATTCATAAGTCCATTTATGGTGAGGTTAATCATATACGATTCCAATAATGACCTTATACTTCGTATATCATACCGCTTAATAAAATAAAACTAGTTTCTACTAACCAGGGACTTCCTATAGGCCAGTGGTATGTGATAAAGGAATGTCGTACTTCGGTTGTGGGTTCTATTCCCACAGCCTGCTCCGACGAGATGGGTTGTTGCTCGCCCTGCAGGTTGTCATTTTTCTAAAATTACATCATTATGACATTACATCAACAATATCAAAAATTGTTCTAGCCTTAAACTAACTTATGTTCAACAAAATCCATTTCAAATCTTTAGGCTTATCCAAAATACTTATGTCCAAGCTTATAGTATAATGAAAAAAGATTACTAGAAATTTCATCTACCGAGCATGCGAATACCATCATTTAACCCCGGTATATCTTGTTGATCACATTACAATCATGTGAATACTTTAATCATGTATTCTCTTGAAAAATGAATACCCATTTAACTTTAGTGAAAACATGAATGCTGTCAAAAGTTAAATCTTCCCACATACCAAAATCCCAAAATTTCTATTTACTCAAACCATGATATCACTTTTTCCTAATTTTAGTCATGATCTCATTAATACTGTCGTATTATTTTCTCCTTATACTTTCATTATGCGCATTTCATCTGCTTTCCAAAAATATTTCAATCACTTTTTCATGGCTACCAGTACCATATAATTATTGAAAACCAATACATAGATATTCCAAAATTACACAATACCATAAATGAGATTCCATGTTACTATTTTGAAATCCCATTACATAAACAATTAATAATTACACAACATCATTTTCATACTCAACATCCCAAATAGTGATCGCATGAGACTTCCCTTTATCCTTTTCCTTAAGAGGTTGCTCACGTTGATCATCATTAGCCAATGGATTAGGGCATTTATTAGCATAATTCCCCATTTCCTTCCACATGAAGCATTGACGTGTTTGTGGAGAGTTATCTAAAGTCCTTTCTCTATTCACATCATTAGAATCCTTTTTCCCATTACATCGACAATCAACTGCTCAATGACCTTATTTTCTACACTTAAAACATTTTCTAGTACCTTTTAAGAAATCTCCACCGTGCTACTTTCAACACATTGAGAATAATGAATCATTAATCATATTTTAACCATTGTTCTGAGATTTCTCCTTGAACTCCATCTTTCATTTCTTTTCAAAACCATTAGATTGATATGTTACACCAACTTCCAGTTCTACCTTGATAGGACAACGCACAATTTCTTCATATCTAATGATGTCTCTTATAGCTAATTCCCTTCAAAGACTTGGTTTTAAGCCACTGAAAAATCGATCGACGTTACTTTCAGGTTGGATGATAAAGCCAGATGCATACCTTGCAAGTCTTGTAAAATTCCCTTCATATATACCAACAGATTTATCATACTTCTGCTTTTGCTCAGGAAACTCCTTTTACATCTTTGTTCGAAGAATACGAGGGAAGTACTTACTGAAAAACATGTTCTTGAACTCATCCCATTCGATGGACTCAATTTCATCTCTTTGCCTCGTATTCTTGATAAGATTCCACCATTGATCAACATCACCTTCCAAACTATATACTGAAAAGATGACTTTATCATGATTAGAACATTGTTGAACTGAAAATATCTTTTCAGTGGTACTGATCCATTGTTCAGCCACTAATGGATCAGAAGACCCGCTGAATGAAGGTGGACACTACCTCATGAAGGATTCAACATAATGTTGCTCCTTTCTCTGCTCATTTTGAAGACCAGAATGATTCATAGCTAGTGTAAGTATAGAAATAAAATTGTGCACTCCATCTCCCATGACATTGGTTTGGATAGGAGAAAAATCATTGGATTGTCCATTACATTTATAAACACGGTTCCTTCGGCTTCCAGCCATCGTCTAAAACCCAAAAATAATATTGTGAGAAGAAAATACCATGCTAAGGAAAAATATTAATAAAGGGGGAGTACCTTCAATATCTAACATCTTAGGTTTAATTCTATGATCGTTACCACAATTCTAGGACTATAACCTATACGTATACTTAACCTTAGGTACATCCCTAGATATACCTTAGAAATATCTCTTGGGATTTCACTATAGTTTTCGCATCCTAGTTTCCAAAGGATAACTAAACCTTTCCTCTGATACCAACTGTAGAGAATCAAAGCTTGAATTACATGGAAATTACATTACTTTTGCAGAATAATTAATACATAACAAAAACAGACACACAAGGACCGTAATAGTTTAGTGTCTTTGGAAACATGGAACATAATCTTCTAATCGTGGTGAAAGATCTTCAACATCTCCCATAAAGATCTTCCCATTTTTTTACCTAAAACCTTTCTTTATATCCTTGGGAAAAGAAAACATAAAAAGGGTGAGGTCAAATGATCAGTAAGGGTAATCATGGAGAAAATAAAACAAACCATATACAATTGAACATAAAAACATGAACATAATGTTTAAACATTGAAATCTTCAGCAATGACATAAAACATGGCAGTACGTAAGGCATAGATCAATATAGAACATCAATCATGTTAAAATAGCATGTAAATAAATCTTGTAATTGTGGTAAAACATTAAGCACATGATATGATTTCCATAGAAGCCAAGGAATTTATGCCAAAACCATCTTAGCGGACAAAGTCCCTTTCTGAATCGAGTTCACTCCTCGTTCCAGTCCATTATTACTGAACCGTATTAACTTAACGTTCCAGCCATGTCTATCTAATGAGATATAAATCATTACCCAATGCATTGGAGGGAGATATAGTTCCCACCCATCTCATAATGAAATCATTCATACGTGTGCCATAAAATAAACTTAAAACATTCATCAACACCAAAAGAATAAAATGGGTTTCATAAACACCATCCCATCATCACATAATACATATATAAAAAATTTATATTTCATCATAAGAAAATTGAAAACATGTAAATCATAGAGACATTATACTTGAAACATACACATATGAAATAATGTCATCTTATATGGAAAATGGTTTCGATAAAACACTTTAAATTAATTCTTGAGTAAAATATCCTTTCTTCTTCAAAAACATTTTCTTTTCTCAAAATTCTATGAAATTTTAAAGGAAATGTATTTTGTTGAAAATAGTCATAAAATCTTGTAGAGTAAGCATATTGAAGATGAGGCGTTATGAAACCATAAAAATCTGTTCACGCCGTATATGTTAAAAAAACATTCTCCTCGTACTTTTTTTGAAAAAGTGAAAAAGTACCTCATATGGTAAACAAAACAAAGATTACTTCCATACCATGTGGTAAAAGGGTAAAAATGACTTTAAAAATACATGGAAATAATGTAAAAATTTTATGAAAACATTTTAAGAACATATAGACATGGATAATAAACATAACCCTAGTAAATACTTACGAATAAACAATCTCGTATAAGAATGAGATTGGAATAATTATACCTTACCTTAGGTATGATATGCTTCATACGTATCTGAACCTCCAGTATAATGATTTAAATAATGTCATTTACTTATTACAGAATCATATTCATTGTTATGATATCATATATTGTTCACTTATTAATTTATATTACCCGTTCTTTTGTAAGTTCTATGTTGAAGCAGTGTTTTGGGAAAAATTGTTTTATTTATCGTACATGTTTGGACTTATTGTTCTTTGTATTATTACTTATATCCAGAGTTACTTAATTAGATAATGTAAAAAATTATTTATATGTAATATATATTCAGCATATACATATATATTATAGATCGATAAATGGAATGAAATACACCGTTCATGAAGATGGTAGGCCGTAAGTACGCATTAACTCTTTTTTCGTTTCCTTATTGACTTGAATGGAATTAAGAAGATGATATACATATATATATATAAATAAATCCAATATCATCATTACGACATATATTTCATGATTACTTATTATATATACTTGATAATAATTCATGAATGGTTGTCAGGGAGAATGAATCTCATCGCGTCGTGGAGACGGTAGTCCGTACGTACGCACGAGCGATGATATCATTCCCATGATCGTGGAATTGTATTGAACTGTATGTATAATATTTCAGAATCAATATCACTTTACAATAATAATATATTTTTATTTATTTAAACCATTATACCCATCCATGTAAGGTGGTGGTCGAAAACAGATTACACCACGGCGTGGAGACGGTATTTTGTATGTACGCACGTGCCGTGATTTCGTTTTCCGTAGGATGGATAGATAGTGAAATAGGGTTGTTTCATACATATATAACATATAATTATATGAGTGATACTGATTTTATTACTTCATAATGAAACAACTAAAGAATAATAAGTCGACGAATAAATAAAGTTGCAAGAATCGGTAACAGACATTACCTCTTATTTGAAGCGCCTCTTCTTAACCTCTTCTTAGGTCACTAAAGATGGTCCTTGAAGAAAACCAGTACCTCTAGGTTCTTTCTAGGGAATTGGAGAAGATAAATTGTTAGGGGTTGGCTGAGCTTGATGGCTCCAAGTGGGTTGAGGAAAAGACGGAGGAGGTGCCCTCTTATAAGGGAGGAGAGGGGAACCTTAAGAAAACTTAAAATATTTTTTATTATAAAGTCATATTTTGTTTTTAATAGATCCAAATTGATTTATTTCGAATCTAAGGAGGGGATGGGTCGAAATAATCTCATCCAATATAGTTTATACATGTTTATGTTTCTATTTTAACCTTATCATTTAGATTAAACATTAACTTAAATATTTTTACTTTTACCATGTCTTCTTGTTTTCTTACAATATAAGATTAATGAACTTACTATAACAAGACAAAAGAACCCCAAGTTGTTTATTATTAATATATATAACCGTATCTAAGTCATTTGGCCGAGCCTTAGATTTTTTAGGAATAAAATAACAATAAATAATATAATTTTTTTAAAAAAACTATTTTATGTCAATTTTGACATTATTTGGTAATTGATTTTTGTTAAAATCATAACATAATTATTAGTTCGAAAAAAAGTTAATTAAATCAATACTAACATGTCATATTAACCTATAAAATTAGTGGAATTCATATTAAGTCTCAAATTACATTTATTTGGAAATTTATAACATCAATTATGTCAATATTTCATTAATGAGATAATTACTGCATCATCATTATGTCATAAGTAAATAACATTTTTTAATGTCTAAAAATTATAAATAAAATACCATTATGTAGGAAATATTTTTATATTTCTAATTAATATTTATAGTCGAATTTATCTTATGTATAACCCTATATTAAAAATTGTTTAGTTATTAAACATTGATTTTAACTATTTTAACTATTCTTTAAATAAAATAATATTAAATGTCCTAATCTAATCCAAGTGGGCCTAAATGGTCATATATTATTCCTAAGATTGTTTTTGGTCTAATTACACTTATCCAATAGAATTAGGACACGTTTTAGGGTAATAATATTATTATTTTTATCCTTAATTACTCAATTTACTTTTAACTGTAGTAAAAAAAGTAAAAAGTTACTATTCACCAAAATTATTTTCATCTCATTGAACAACATTTTAGTCCATGATATTAACCGTGTCTCTCGGATTTTTAAAATTCAATTCATAGAAGTACTAAAATTCTAGTTAAATGTAAATGTCGGTTTTTTAACAACCACTAAGTGGTTTCACTATTCATTGAAAAATGATGTTTTTCAGAAAAATACCCAAAATTCAGCCTAAGCATTATTTGATATTCCAAACTCAGAATTGATTTATATTTTACCAAATTCAAAACATATAAGTGGAATTAATTAATTTTAAAATTAATTGCCGTTATCAAGACAAATAGAGTGTTTTTAAGAAACAAAAACTAACAAAAGATTGTTACTTGTTTATATACAATATCAAAGTGAAATTAATTCCAATGAACACCATTGTATTAAATGGTAAAATTATATTCTAATTACACTTTGAAACCAATTAAAAAGATTACCTACCATATAAATTATTGTGAGGAAAAAAATTGCTTTTAATTAAAATATTGCGTGTTTTTACTATTCATTAAAATAAGAAAGTTATCAGAATAATATGAAAATTTTATCCAAAGTAAATTTTTAGATCCTGATTACAATGAAAATTTTATTTTGTAAAATTGAACTTCTACAGATGTCAAAAACAAGATTTAAGGTGGGTGCGCCATCAAAAGGCGGGAGAACTGCAATTTTATAAAAATACATATTTTACATGAAAAATTTATTTTGTTCTCATACCATATTCTAGAAAATCTGTAAGATGGATAATAATGTTATAAAATTAAAAATGTAGTTAATTCTATTAATAAAATCTAGTCCTTAATATTATTATAACAATATATCGTTTTTAGTGAAACCCGGTATTGCATACTACACACGCTCTCGAGGTAGGTCATGATTACGTGTAATACAAGCCAAGAATAGTGTTTCATATACTGTAAGATAATGAGGTGTTGCATATAGTACTATCTAATCTTGGTGTATTGTATAATAGAAGATCAAAGAAATTAAAAATAATATATCTCATAAAATCTCGGGGTGTTACAACCCTCCTCCGCGGAACGCTGTCCTAGTGCACCACCCAACATCAACATGGAATACAAAAGTCATCCACCAATGTCTGTCGCAAAACCTTTAGGCACCATCAACCCTTCAAAGCTAGCGGTAGCCAGCAGCCACATCCTTTGGTAGTCAGCAGTGCCACACCGACGGAGGTTCTGCAGGCCACCAGTGAACACTCAGTGGTCTGATTTTCCACTTGTTTGTGCCTATAACCGTCTCGTGAAGACCCCGAAAGTTCACTACCCTCGTTTTCACCTTACTGTGAAATTTTTAGGTCTCCTATAATGCACATAACCTATACTGAGATCGGAGAAGGGTCTGGGCCGTGATTTTTTGGCCCACACCCACTGCATTATCATTATAATAGGGGGCACAATTAGGGAATAAAAAACACATAGTTAAACAATGAAACCCCCTATCAAATATATCTTGGTAGAAAATGCAGCTGATGAAGACGTTCCATGTTTGAAACAAGTTTATTGGCATTCATTGATCTATATATTGAATCTTAAAAGGCATCGAAGATTCATTATAATATGGTGTAAGATATCGCCAGAACATCATTAAGAATTCTCTCATGGGATCCCAAGACCCACACCAACCTATTTTTTAAATAATAGAATGTGAAGTTCACTTGTTACACAATTAAAGTGGTTCATTGATATGTTTAATTATTAAACCCATTATTCTCCGGATGGTGCGGTTACACAACCATGTGTAACCAGACATTAAATAATCAGAAAACCCAGCGTCACCGCTACCATCCCTCATCAGTTACAAAAAAATAAATAAATTTACTATTGGAGTTATCTTGTTATTGGTTTTTAATATCCCAAAATTTAATTTTTAATCTGACCCTTTCTAATCAATGATAAACTACGCCTATGCGAATGTCAGAACATCGAATTCAATAGTGCCCTCATATTTTTAATCTGATCAGTGGTTCAAAAGATAGAAATTTTCATCCATGTATTTACTAAATGTTCCTAAAAAATGTTTAAAAAATTATAAACAGTCACCCTCGACCCACACTGGCCATGTTCAGGCTCCACCTAAGGGGACCACTCCCTCACGAGCTCAAAAGTCATTTTGGAATTCTAATCAGAGTTATAGTTTAGAAGTTATAAGTATTTGAAAATAAAATAATTGTTACTTTATTATTTTAATTATAGGAAAAAATGAGTTTCCATTGTTAGCTCACACATTCCAATGTTAGGATATGTCAATGGAAAGCATAACATCACATGATGAGCGGTGGTATAGGATTTTTAATTTGAGTCACTGTTTGTGAGTTAAAAAATTTCAAAAATAAAAGATTTTTTTAATTATTTTATAGAATATTTAAAAAATTTATTTTTTTCAAATTAAATTGTAATTTTAAATCTTTATATTTAAATTTACTCATGGTTATATTTTGGTATTTTTCAGAATATATTGTCTTTATGTGAATAATGAAAAATAAACAATTGTGTAAAAATATATTTTATTTCCAATAAATTATGTCATTTAAAGACAAAATAATGTTTTAATATAAAATAATTTTTTTATTATATTTAACCCACATAATTGCATTTTGATCCATATTATATTAGATTTTAGAATTAGTTTACTTTTGGGTTTAAAAAGTGTTTTTTTAAACTAAATTTTATGCATAAAAATTATACATTTTAATTAAATAAAATATTCCCAAATAAAGAATTTATAAACTCTAACATATATATTATATATCAATAAATTTTTATTTATATTTTTATTGTGATTATTTTTTTAATATAGAGTTAATATATAACCATCCTTTGCGTGAAAAAATACCCTAATTGAAAGCAATATTCTTCATTGCATTTGTGGGTTTTTTATTAAATATATTATTATATATATTTAAAATGTTTATTGGAAAAAATGAAGTTAGTTTTTTAAATCTTCCTAAATATATAATTTAGGGTTTGTTTTAAATGATTACCAAAAATGATTAAAATTATGATTAATGTTGAATAATACTAAATTTTAGTTAAAAAATAAAATTTATTATACATTATATATCAAGAAAATTAATATTTAAAATTATTTTTAATGTCAACCTAGTTAAAAAATATGTCTATAAATATATTTTATTCCATTGGAATCAATTTTACATTCAAATTGGATATAAGAACTTCGAAAACATTTGAACATTTTCTCGTTCAAAACCCATTTGTTTCTCACGTTTACGGGATTGATTTTAAATTATCATATTATACATATGGATTTAGATATATTAAAATGGATTCTATATTTTGAATCATTATAATTTATATTATCTATTTTGGTTTATATAACATATACCTCAATGACTAGTGATAGAATCAAATATTAATTAGAGCGATTAAGGTCAAAATGGTTTTACTCAGGGTATAAAATACATTAATAATTAAAATGATATAAAACTCTATATAAATTATATACTTCATGAAATATATTGGCCACATTTTGTTTGAGTCTCATGAATACATATTTATTATTTAATGAAGAAAAAATGTGTACACATTTTACATTTCAAAATATTAAACTGTGCTACACACCTCACATATAAAAGGCCACAATATCACCTCTCTTATTCACACCAAAATATAAATTTGGTCTGAAAAATACCTAAAAATGAATTAAAACAGAAAATTCCATTCATCCTAGAATACATATTTGGGTCATAATGTCATTGTAGGAAGCATAATTGTGCAAACCTATGGTGATTATCCAAAAAATAGTTAACATTCATCATTGAGAACTTTTAATTTTATTCTTCCTCCAACTACTAAAATTATTATTATACCATACTTATATATCTAACATCCTTGTTCCAGGTGCTTCCAAAAGTTTCCCAAAACCCAGTTGGTCATATGACCTTATGCACGTTTCCTCGAATGCTAGAGGCTTCCGACTACATGTGATAGGCACTTAGTGATAATGGGGAAACTATGCCTTCAATGATAGTGTATACAAATCGAAAACCAAATAGTAATCAATAAACGAAGCATTAATACCATTAAACAAAATAAAATAAAGTAAGACTAATATTAATATAAAAACTAGAGAATATATAAATGATAATGTAACATGTGTCTGGGAAGGAAGACAAACTAGTCACAATGTTAGAAATACATTACTGAAAAAGAGTACAAAAAACAAGTTAACTCCAAAAACATAAAAAGAATCGGCTTTTTCCCATGATCCACACCTCTAACAATAATACTGTACCTAATGAAAACGGTTACATCCCTTATATACACTTATAACCATATAATCTGTTAGGTTAAAAAAAAATACCCAAACCAGGTGTCATACAAATTCAAGAAGAGAACAACCAAAATATCTATTCATTATTGTCAGTGAATATATATATACTAGAAAAATTGAAGAAATGAATTAATCAACTAAAAACTAATCAGAAGTATACCATCCTATAATTTTCAATTACTTTCATTTACGTTCATTATTCAATAGTTGAATCATGTAAACCTTGGGATATATCCTACACTCTATATCCCCTATATAAGAGACACAATAGACATCCCACAAGACCATCTAAACCAACCAGTAAGATTGAGTCCAAACATGTGTTTTAGCTTGGGAGACTCCTCACAATCATTCAATAATTCATGAGAAATCCTATATGAATATTTACACCATCAAACCCCACTTGTTTAATATATATTCAATTCAATAAATAACAACCTTCTGGGAAATATACCATAGTCTTACCCCATTGGCCCCACATAACACAAAACATCTAAAAACGACTATATGGGCATCTCTGACGGTCAATATCCATTTGGGTTGTATAGAAAAAATAAACTAAAATAACCCCCTGACATCTCTCATAGTCAATTCCCATGGATCCAACATTCATTTAATAACCACAATCTAGGATGCTATCACAGTATAATCCCTCTGGTCTATGACCAATTGAAATCTATCACCATCAATACCTCTGGGTTAATATAAAAACAATTCATACATAAATGAAACAACCTTGAGAAGCTATCACTATCAAATTCCCCTTGGTAAGATATTAAATTGTGATTCACTTTCATCTCATATAACTAGTATCTCTTTCATAACAACACGTGGCATGGAAAACAAGAAGATTGTAACATGCATTCTAGACCAAATATCCACAGTCAATAAAACAAGGGAAACAGACCCATAATCAAGGTATAAAACCTTATGCATATTCCATTACCCTTTTATCAATCTAGTAAACAATACTAGAAAGTATAGAAGGTCTAATTCCAAACACAGAAATCCCCAAATGTGGTTACATGGAATATTTAGAATATATATTTCAAAGACCATCAACAAAAGGCATAACCGACCTACCATGATGTCTCATGATCAACACTCTTGAACATCTTATCTTGAATCATCCTATAATAACATAGATAAATAAAAATAGTGAATAATAATCCTTGAAATACAAATTGGAGAGGTGGAATTATGAAGAAAGACTCTAGGGAAAGAGAGAACTCATCGGTGGGATTCCAACACACCTTTCAGAATCTCAATAGGAACTCATACGAGGAATAAATAGTGGTTCGAAGTTTTCATTATTCTCATCACTCGACTATATGAAATAGTTGGAGAAGAAGATTGTTATAGACGTGGGACACGACCCTGACCCAATATATAAAATAAAAACAAAATTACATAGCATGCTCATTTAACTTACATTCCTTATACCAGCCTCACCCGGCCCCTACATTAGGCAGTATCCTGGGTCACCTACATGGACATGTTCTTGGTTGTTAGATGGAAAGTACAAGGTTGTACGCTGTACCTGAGTACACAGAGTTTTTGCACAAGTACATAGAGTATTCATAGAAAATTCTCAATTCTCCCCTTTTCCTCAAAAACAAACTGAAATCATGATCTATACCTGAAATAATGATTGATGTTCTTACAATCTTCTCCCCTTAAATGAATTCATCCTCAAGTTTACCTTCCATGGGTTGTGAAGAATAAGATCCAAAGATCTATGGAATCTGGGATAACATGTCATCCTATAACTCCCAGGTCCCATCCTATAATCACTTGTGCTACCATAACACCTGTAGTAGAAGAACAAATAGTCTATGAAGAACCTTCAGGCTACGATCCACAGTCTGAATATGATGGTCTTCTATTGATGAATCAACCATCATCTCAACTTCAACAAGTTTAAAAATGTGAGGCTGGTAAGAAAATTAACACATCAGCTGAGATACATGGAAGACACTGTGTGTTTCCTAGAACCTCTGAGGTAAATACAACAGATTGAAAATCAGCCAGACTCTCTCTAAAACCTCAAATGACCCGACATATCTCTATGAAAGATTCCCATGTCTCATAATCCCCTTGTTTCCCAACATCATTGTGACACATAATAAAACCTAATCTCTAACCTCAAACTCTAGGGATTATCTCTGTCGATTAAAAAAAGACTTCTTGAATGATTGTGTAGTATCCATCCACTTTTCAATCAAATCTACCTACTATTTGGTCTCCTAAACAAGATTAGGTCCCAACATAGTTGTCTCTCCTTCCTCAAACAAACATAGTGTTGATTAGGATGTCCAAATGATCAAACCCTCTATGGTTCTATCTGAATCATTTCCTGAAAACTTTGACTGAAGGAAAACTACACAAGGGAATGTGTCTCCCCCAATATCCCCCAAAATCTAGCACACATGCTCAAAGCATATCCTCCAAAACATGAATCATTTGCTTAGATAGACCATCTGTATAGGGATAGTTTGAAATAATCAGAATTAGATGTGTACCAAAATCCCTCTATAGTTCTGCCATGTCATGAGAAGTAAACCAGGTTTCCCTATCTGAAACTATAGTGTGTGGAACCCCATGAAAATGTATAATATATTGAATGAACAACCTTCCAAAATCATCAACAATGAATTTTTTTTGGTTGGAATGATATTTACATCCTTCGTGAGTCTTTCACCAGCAACCCAAAACACATCATTCCATCGATTCGACCTCGGTATACCCATCATGAAATCCATCGCAACATCATTCCACTTCTATTCAAGAATGAGTAAATGTTGTAAAATCCCCCTAGTCATTGATGCTCAACATTCAACTCTATGTTTTATTGGTTTTAAATAGGATCATATATTCCATTTTTCTTATAAACTGTTTTCTAAAATTATACAACAAATGAAAAGATTAATTATTATTCTATCTCCATATAAATATCAATTCTATTCTAAAATTATTTCCTATCAATACCATCATATATTGATGTTTATTTTTATTCAATTGGTAATATGATCTAATGATAACATAAAATTAATTTCTATGAATTAATTATGTTAATGTCATTATGAAATGTATTTATTCACAATGGTTAATCTTGATATCAAAAATTATAAATGTTTCCATGTTATTATGGAACCAATATGTATGATTTATCCTGATGTTGTGTATTGATATATATATATATATCTACCTATCTATGTAATTGGTTAGTGTTTTATTTATTTTTATAATTTTTTTTAGACATGGGTATGAAATACTAACCCACTATAATATGGGATATAGATACATGAATATATAAAGAATTGTGATATAGAATATTGGGATGTAAATTACAAAACAACAATATTTTCTTGAATGGGATTTGAATTATTGAAAAAACATGTTATTGTATATGGGGACATAAATTACAAACCCACCATGCAATGGGAGAAAATGATTTCAATTCATACCCACAATATAATGAGAGCCAATATCAGGATTTCATGAAAAAATAATAAATGGTAGATAGGAATGTGAATTCATAACCCATGATTTTTTGAGATATAGGAACCTGAAATCATATCCAACAATGTTAGGATTTTTATGCTTCTCTATATTTATTATTCATAGGTTTTTAAAAATCATTTTATTATGATGATGCATGTATTATTGTATTCTCCATTACATTTTCACTGGTTTATTAATGATGAACCACTTTTATTTTGGTATTATTTCATGACATAATGTTCTTGGAGCATCATTATGAAATCATTCCAACAAGGTTATCTTATATAGGATTTTTAATATCAATTATTGTATTTTTTATTTACCATTACTATTAAACACAAGTCACCATTTGTTGTAATTCCCTTACCTATGTTATTTATATAAGAATAAACTAATATGTATAAATAATGGGTTTTATTTTGTTGATTCAATGAAAAAATACTCCCAATTATGCTAAATATCCTCCTTAAATTAGATAATATCAAATGAAACTATTCCTTTGGGTTTGAGTATGTTTTATATAGTGATACATAATGTTTAAAGTTTTGAAATATAAGAATTTTAAACATGGATCATCTCACTTTGTATCAAAGGAAGTTGTAATGTATGTGTTTATAGTATTAAATTTGAGAGTGTGGGTTTGGGTCATCTCACTATAGACACATAAGAGACATGATGTGGTATGGGTTATTATTTATATACAGTGAAAAATGCATCTTAATATAGTTTTTCTAGTATATACCACTGTTAGGTTAGTATTTTAGCTGTTAGAAAATTATTTATAACAGGATATTATGAAATGGTAGATCACATTTCCCTTAGTAGTAAAACATGTTATTTTTTATTAGTTGGATAGGTTAGTGGTAAAATGAAACATTGTATGAGTGGTACATGGTTATCTTCTTAAATTCTTTAGTAAATATTATGCATAACAGGGTAATGTTTTTTTATTAAGTGTTTCACTTGGAATGTTTAAAAAAATATTTTAGATTTGTGAGGGACGTGTAATGTTAAAAGTCATAAATTATGTTGTTTTGTTAGGTTTATTTAGTTTTAAATCCATTTCAGAGATAAATATCACATTAGATCATGTGATCATATCTAATGAATGTGGAAATATAAGAGAGAGATGGTGGGTTGCGGAGTGTGTTAATTTCAAAAGCTAATAAATTCATGATTCTCAAATATATAGTGGTTTCGTTTTTATTATTCTGAGGATACATGGCTCCTCGATAGTTAATTGTTGATGATGAATGGATATGTCTGTTTAGATTGACCATTCAATTGAAATTTTTTGTTGATGGATGATGAATGATAGAAAATAGATTTAGGAACAATCATAGTTTCTTATTTGATCTATCTTTGGTATGGGACCAATGATACTACCCTAAGAGTCAGCATATGGTGGATCATTGAAATTGTATAATGAGGGTTTTAAATTAGAGATGTTGTTTTTTATTTTTTGGCTTCTCATGGAATTAATTCTTGGTACTTATATGATTATGTGTTACACTAACAATTATACAAAAATTCTATAGACTATAGTATTTTTTAGTAGAAGGAGAATGTTGTATGTATTGATTAAAACATAGAGATGATCCTTCCATGAATAGAATTTTACTTTTTTTAAATGGATAAATGATGTCATTTTCAATGTGAGATTGTCCCATAAAGAAACATGGTTTGATATATAATTGGGAGATGGGTTATAGTATCATGTGTCAAATGGGAATGATGAGATAATTGTTGGTGCCACTAATATGATATCAAATTGTCTATGTTGGTAATTTTTAGTATTCTATTTATGGTTATAGTTGGTTTCTAATCATAATGGGTGAATAGGGGCCGGTTGAATTATTAAATGGCTATTAGGGCTATTTAAAATTTAATTAGATTGATGCTTGGTTCATGTGTTAGGGATGATGTGTTTAGATAATCACGTATCATGCTTAGTGGTTTATGGATTTTGTTGTGGATTTTGTGGGTGGTACCAATTTTGAGATGGTATAGAATATACTATAGTGGGTATTTCTATACCAATATGGTGATGAATTATCCATGTAAATGGTGATCATTGCCATATTTTGGTAATTATAGATGTATAAAATAGTTAGAGATATTATGACGTTGATGTTTCTATATAATATTTGAATGATGAACCATAGTTGATTCATCGATCATACAATATTATTATATTCATTTATTGTGAAATATGTTGTAGATAATTTATTATCTAAAAATGACTATTTGTGAATGGGTTGTTGATGTTCTTATGTTCTCTGATATCATCTAGGGGATGAACAATGTGTTATATTTCTATTTATATCATTATATCTCAATGTATATCTCTAGAAAGATGATTATTATTGATCTGTATAGTTCTAAGTATTTTTAAATTGGAAAGGGATTTTTTTTGGCATCATATATGTCACATTAAATATTATTGAGGTGTGTGGGTTTAGACACTGTGTTTTATGTGAAATGACAGTTAGAATGGGTATAAAATCTAATAGGGGATCTATGAATAGTTGTAGTCATGAGAATTACTAGAATCTGATTTCCATGGAAAAATAAATTATTAATGTTTTCATTAAAATGATTTTTTGAGATACGAATACCCATGATTAGGAGTTTTTAATATCCTATATCATTAGGGGTTGGTAAATTCATTATCAATTGGATTATTTTGATTGAAGTAGTGGTGTATCAAGAATTTTTATTTGAAATAGTATTACAATAGATGGGAAAACTAAAGAGAGTTTAATTTATCATTTCTTACTGTTTTATGTGTAATTTTTTCAGATATTGATAATGGTGTCCCTATGTTTATTTTTTTCCACATAGAGATATACAATACCCTACAGTACAACACTGGGTACCTGGAATCTATTATTAGGTTTCACAAACCCTATATGTTTGATCAAATGATATTTTTATTTGTACTAGTTCTTGATATGTTTGTTAGGTTGCCAACAGTAGTGCATTGTGTTCTAGAAGGGGTTTTTGTTTTTTTTACGTAGAGTAAGACCCATTTTTAAGGGTTCCCCCTCATTTTCATTTTAATAAGAACTCATAAGAGGGAAATTTTGCAGAATCACGCCAATTTTTCTCAACTCAACGTCCCGTAAATCCCCCATGGATGTGGGGATGATAATATTTAATCTATCTAAGATGGTTACTCTTCACCTATGATCTTATTCCAATCTCTTATTTTGTTTTCACTTGTTTTTTTTTGGGTTTCAAATGATTTAAATTTACTTTTTGTGAATATAATTGAGTAATCTTCCAATATATAATTTTTATATTTTGGCGGGTTGTGGATGTTAAATGTGTAATTCTATTAATTGATCCCAATTTTGATGATGGACTATTTCTTGATGATATATCTAGTGGTTTATTTGATTTTATTTAAATTTAATGATTTCTTAAATGACTATTTGTGAGGCTTTCCTTTGTATGACAACCTTTGCTGTAGCTTTTTTCATTGAAATGTTGTTTTGTGAGGTCTAGTCCATATGTGGAAACATGGTGAGTTTTTTTATATTATACTGTATGGAATTAAAAGCTTAAATTAATTTAAAAAATTACCAATATATTATATTCACTTATTTTAGGAGATAATGTATCAAATATTCAAATGGGATACTGGATGGTTGGATGAGGATTGTTCAATTTGCAATAACAATGATAATACTATTATAGTGGTATCTAATCCCCTAATTTATAAGCATATGAGTGTATACCAAGGCTTTTTCATATTCATGGAGGATTTTTTTGGGATGGTCATGTGTTCCTTGAGTGTGGTTAAAATGATGTAAGATATTATGTTAGAAAATGTAGGATTTGAGTGGATATCCAAGTATTGGTTTGGAGTGTATAACCCCCATTTTTAGGTACTTTAATCATTATTTATGTATTTATTTTGTATATAATGATTGAGTTATGTTTCAGGAGGTTCAATGGAGGATAGTCATATTTTGATGGATATTTTTGGATGCAAATCGTTTGACCATGTTTAGTAGAAACCACAAATCACATCTACGAAACTATTTAAGATTGTTTCTAGGAGGGAAGGTAGCTCTTGATAGATGGAACATGGTTTCTCCACATAATATTGATTACAAGGGAAACCAAGCACAATTTCACTATGCCGAATTCACAGTTGGTGCATGATTTTTCAAACTCTGTGATGCAACCATTAGAGTTGTTTTCAAATGATCGTAGAAATAAAACATTTTGTTCACAATTTCCTGAACTATGTAGTGTAAAATCATCCCTCCAAAACCTGTGGATCTATTATGATTTTTTTCTTTATGAAAAATGTTCCCATAATTATCAAAAAACATGAAATAAATTATATTTCAATGTATGATAAACATTTCCCTTCTATCTAGGAGTGATCCTCATGCATTTTAAAGGATGTTGTAAATCCTAATTCTCTGATATGTATATATTCATAACTATTATTAATTTATCTCTTATCATTACCTTTCGTATAATTCAAGATTTAATTTTCTGTTGAATGATCAATTTTTCAGGATGGGAATTGTGATGTTCTGTAGCTAGATCTAGGGATGAAAATGTGATTGATGATCAGATGTAGAGAACCTTGTTCGGTTCATAATTTTCACCAACATTTTGAGTTATTTGGCCTTCTTATCAATTCCAATTAATTTTGATATGAAGTCTTCATTTTAATTTAATGGTTTTATTGAAGTATTTTTAAAATAATTTGGTGATTGTATTTGGATATTTTATTTTTTTAATGATCATTATAAGTAAAAAAGTTGTTAGTTATAACAAGAAAACCATTTTTTATAAATTTAAAATTTAGATTTTAAAATTATAGATTGAATTCATGCAGAGTAAATTATTGTTTTAGATAATATAAAAAGAATGATTAAGTTTCATTCAAACTAATTATAATAATATTGGAACTAATGGTTGGTCCTGGGTTTAATGGGATAGATAATGGTCACCAATTACAGCCATGAAAAGGGATGTACTTTGTTTTTAATGTTCCCTCATAATTGTTAATGCAAATTTTAAGTGTATATGATTTTTTGGTTCTGCGAATGTGAATTTAAATGAAATATACTAATTGAATTTATAATGATTTTCTAATGGATTGATTGATTTAATTAATTGAAAAATTATTTTGTATTTGAAATCTATTTTGGATTTGATTTAAATTGGAATTAGTTTTTTAAAACTATTTTATATGAATGAGATAATTGGTCTTTTATTAGTGTAATGAGTTATGTTTTCAATCTATATATCCTATTAAATTTTTAAATACCCCCTTATTGGGAAATATTGTACATTTTTAGATGTCATATAATGAGGCATAAGTAATGGGATGGTATCTCAGTTCATTAGCGATGTATCTAAATACCTCAGGTGTGTCTTTATTAGTTGGAGTTTTGAGTAGGTCATGAGTTTCTAGTATGTTTTCATTATTGTCTTTGATTTTTTTTCACTTCCTTTAGATGTATTCTCAATGTTTATACTTGTTATGATTATATAGTGATTGATTTGCATCTATTTTTATTTGAATGGTTCTAGTCATTAATCATATATATGTTGGTTTTTTAGTGTGATCATTGTTTTTTGTTTTATCATTAAATGGTTTATCATCCCACAAATATTTCTTAGGCCCTTAACAGTTTTTCACCTTTGGAGTCTTGGAGATGTCATGTAAGGCCAGTAAAACCCACTGCCTCATCCCAATAAAATGTGTGAGGGACAAGATGATAAAAATTTCCTCCGTTTTTTGATACATCAATATAATTCTATGAATTTTTGTATGTACATGGGATGGTAGTAATGAGTTTGATTATTAGAAAATGTATTGTAGATCATGAAGAGGCGAAGCTGACCTATTTATTCCAAACATCCTGTTACCATGTCTTTTATGTACATTTGTTTTTTAGACACATCCAATGGAGTTTTGACCTTATCATTACAAGTTTATCAGTTAAGAGTTTCCTAACATGCATTGATAGACATATTTCATAATAGTACTGAATTGTTCATTATTGTTTTAATTATTAATTAAATTGTAATATTTACATTTTATTTTTGAATCGTTTGTATATTAATTAAAAATAATTGATTGTAAATATAATTTATTGAGGTATTTTTGAATATAGTTATATAAATTAATAATTGATACAATTGTCTTGGGAAATAATTCTAGATTAATGTGTATATAATTTAAATTTGTAGAGAAAATACTTCAGTTTCTGTTGAATGAGACAAAATTAAGATTGTTTTTGTAATAGAAAATGGCACCTTTTGCGCTATATAAAAACCAATAAAAGTAGATACAATGAATGTGGATTCACTAGAGGCATATGTGAATATAGAGTTGCTCAATTGTACTATCCAGTATTTTCAAGATTTGGATTGATGGAAGAGAAAGGATGAACCAACAAAGATATATTATTTAATTCAGTTCAAGAATAATAAACCACCCACACATTAGGGGAATTATCAATTGAAAAAATATTAAAGATAAAGGTGTTGAATCAAATACATGAGTTCATTTGGACACCAATAGAGTTGAAAATAAATTCAGAATTTTATATACTAGAAGATATAGTTTTTCAGTGGAGGTATTTAGTAGTTTAGGTTAAATCTTCCCATGGAATGGAATATGAGGATCTTGAAAAATTTTCAACAA
Organism: Viscum album; assembly: GCA_963277665.1. Lineage (NCBI taxonomy): Eukaryota > Viridiplantae > Streptophyta > Magnoliopsida > Santalales > Viscaceae > Viscum > Viscum album. The sequence continues at coordinate 696,905,396 of OY728161.1, forward strand.
GATATTCTATCCTTAATTGTTTACGATTATTCTAACATTACACTTCTTAATTTCTAAGTTGTAGAATCATTCAGTAACAAAGTATGAATCTAAATTTATGAATTTATTTCACTTTTCATTGGATGGTTCAAAAAGTGAATCCTTGAAGGAATAAATTTATATGATGGGTTTGAAATAATATGTGTTCTCAAATATTCATGGTCTATGTATTATCAATTATACAGATATGGTCAATAGGGAAACGAAAATTCAAATATATATCTTAAGAAACAAGAGTAGAATATACATGTTTTTTTATATGGGAACTATTGGGAACAACAGTGATAGAAATAAGATGATGATGGGAACCTTTTATTAAGGTGGTGATATATCTCACAATCATACAATGGGATGTACGAACATACATCCTCAATAGAATTGTAATCCTAGATTTTTTAGTGTGGTTCAATGGATCACATCATGTGATATTGTATAATGCTACCTAGAGAATTTCGCAACTACAAAAATATTTGAAATCATCAACACTATTTTCCTCAATCTATTAGGTCATGTTCTAGTGACACATCTCATGTCATGAAATTTTTATATTCCTTGATGGGTAGGGTGGTGAATAATATATATCATCCATAGAACCATGTGAATCGTGGTGATTCAATGAATACCATAAATCCTAAACCAATTTAATCTCATCGAGAAAATAATGTGAAATTCATAGTGACTAAACAATTTTATAGAGCTATATAATAGAAAACCAATGATAAATACGAACCACTGATTGTTTTTTGTGTGATTATTTTGGATTCAACATTTATACTATCTTATTTTCACGTACAGACACATCGCATTTATGGATTTTTTTTCTCATGATGTTGATCTTCTCGGTTTACATGTTGATAGGATGACGTTGGTATAGAAGATCCAAAACAATTTATTATTAAAGGAGTATTGGGAAATGAAATGTGCATTTTTTTGATAACAATATATGGGACAGATTTGGTATGAGATATCTCTATAATAGAGATGAATGTCTCTAGATTCATTCATGGAATGGAATGTATGACTAAAATCGAGGCACATATCATTATTCATGAATTCTTGGTGGGTTTTAAATCTTCTTATATTGACAGAAATATATTAAAATGATATTTGAATGTGGATCAATGAAGAACAATACCACTGGTACTAGGGGTTGGATCTATCTCTTACAAGAGGATAAAGGTTTTTTTCATGGAATATGAGATTTGGAATATAGATTTTATGACCCTAGTGGATCACTACCTGGATGAGTTTCTTAACAGCTTCTTGGGGTTTACACAATTTTAGTTTATGATTAATCTGCTAAGATAGAAAATTATGATATCAATTCCTCGATATAAAATATAGGTAACCAAATTGATGTAATTAAATGATAATTCAGAAGAGTTAAAAATTAATGTATTAATTTGATCGAGTCTGTATCTATGGGAAGTATCAAAAATTTTTATGCAGATGGATGATGGAACTATTAGACATTGTATATATTAATACACCCTTAACAAAGTTTCTATAAAGGATTGGTATCCTCATCCATGAAATGATAATATATTTTTTCAATTTAGTGGAGCCATTTGGTACTATAATATTTATTTTCGGTTGGGATATCACAAATAGCAGGTTCATAAGTAGGATATTTTTAATACATCTTTCAGAATAATATATGACCATTTTGATGACATTGTTATTGATTTTGGTCTTATGAATGCATCAAAAATCCTTATATCATTGTAGAATCAAAAATTTAAATGTTTTATAGATTTATTTATTATGGAATTTGAGGATTATATACTACTGTATTATAGGACAATGGTAGATCATAAGAAAAAAGGATATATTGTTGATTATATCAATGGATAATTTTTAAAATTTCATGTTATCAAATTTTTATTTCTATATAATTGAAGTACATTTCGATAGAAATATAATTTTTTAATTTTATACTTTAGATTCAAAACATATAGAATTTGTTATCTCCTCAAAATCGCTGAATTTGTTTTTGAAATAAGTTGTATCCTAGTCCTGGTGGGATAATATGGGCATCTTGTACATAAAATTTCATGTTTCGAATCACCAATGATAGCATTGAATAGGAAAATAATTTCTTTTCAGTGGAACGAATAATGTTAAAAATACATTCAAGAACATAATTTTAAACTTATATTACTGCATATTCCAATGTTTATAAAGTATATATAGGGAAATGTAGTCTATTTTGATGCATTAATATATAGAATGTGATACGTTCTCATACTTGAATATCATGTATTATCTTTTGGTACATGATATTTATGGTTTCATAAGAAGAATTACCTAATAAAAAAATTATAATTGAATACTATAATAAGTGATTTGAAAACAGAACATCATTATCTTTTTGGGGAGAAATTATGTTGTTTCCATACCAAACAAGAATGAAGACCATATTATCTAAAATATATTTGGAGATAAGGGACTAAATATTGATTACATACATTTTAATGTTAATATTTAACATGATATATAAACTAAGTAAAATGAATTTGGAATAAGATTAATTAAGAATGGATTCTTATAATCAGTTGTCCATACATGGTTTGTGTCACTACTCCCTCCCCACAAAGTGTACCCCTCCTAGGTCGAAAATGTGAAAAGGGAGATAATGACCCCTGATCCCAACCTTCATTAGGCCCAGGGTTGGCGACTAGCACCGAGGGTATAATAAACAAACAAATGGGAGGCATTACCATATAAGAGAACACAAACAGAAGAGAGAGATAAGATAGATACCAACTAACTCCAACTTAGAACTGAAATATAAAAGAAACCCAATTTCACGTATGTAATTCCATGAAAAATTACTACAACTGAAGAGGAAAAACACTAAGTACCCTAATGAAAGTAAAAACTGTAGCAACCGGAAGCCCGAACAGCTCCTCCAACCACAAGCTAGTAGTATCTAGCCCGATATCCAATATGCTTAAAGTGACCTAGAAAATAGTTTGTATATACATAGTGTGAGAATAACAGAATACTCAGTAGGATCCTCCTCGAAGCCTCCCATGCAACTGTATATAAATCAAGCTAAAACACAATGAACAACAAGTGAAACCAACTTGTCACCTAAAAAAGTATACTAAGTTCCCAACCTCACCATGGCTACATTGACCAAGTAACAAATAAAATAATATATCATATAATAAATAATATCAAGGGATACACACTACTACTTCCCCACTAGTTTGACACATTGCCCCAACGTCACACGTCCTAAGAATATCTCTCCAAAAAGGCTTACCTGCAGACACCTAGGTGAAGCACCACAATCTGCACCTCATGCACATAAAAGGCTTGCCTACATACACCTGGGAGAAGCACCACGCCATCCTCACAACAAAATGTAATTAGGTAGTTTCTGGGAGCCACCACAACTCGCATAATGAGTATTATACGTCTGGTATTATACATTATGCCATTAGAGCTCATACACTGAGTAAGGATCCTAAAGCTATCACAGCGTATACAAGTCACACCTATAGTAGCCTATAAGATACTATATCCATAATATATGTGTGTGAATAACCAAAATCCATTACAACCCACTACACACATATATGGGTAAAACTAACCATTGTACCTAACAGCAGATGTATCATCCAAGAGAAGAGAGCTGGGCCAAAGGGGATTGTCATCCATTCATCCTCCCACCAAAATGTTGGAGAAAACACCCCCCAGGGCTCAGAATCCCTAGGGTGATAGTTTCCCTTACTGACAGGGTGGAGTAGTGTATATAAACACAAAAATTATAGAATATTCTATATCTCACGACCACACTATGGGCATAACCTAGTCTTAGACCCACTACAGCTAACATCTCTCAGTCTCCAGGCTGCTACTTCTAAGACTAGGTATCCTATATGCACACAACCCTTTAAAAAGTTTAATTAGATTACTTCATTCTATTTTTATCAGTTCAAAATTACGATAATTAATTCATTAAATATTAATTAACCCTGAACCATTCCACATTAGACTTCATTATCATCACACCCAAAGTCCATTTTCCCTTTAAAAAAATAAATTACAACCTCACCATTTTTTTCTAGCGAACTGACACCATTTTATCAAAAATTTGTTACATAAAAACTCCCCCATATTCCTAGGGATTGTAGAAAATAATTCAATGATTCTAACACAAGGGGATAAACACTGTGAGTAGATGTACTACCCGTCATGTCTTTTCCACCTATATCAAGAGAGTAGACCCATCCTTCCTGGAGAAGTAAAACATGGAAAGTACTTGGCATACCCAACGCGTCTTCACCTCTTTTGGAAGAAGGGTAGGCAAGACCAGCTGCCTTGAGTAGTAGATACAAGTAAAGTAGACAATCAAAAAAAAAAAGAAACATCAAGCAACCAAAAATCACATCTATCGCATTACATCATCCCTGGTGTCCTTCCCGTCACCCACATGCATAAACCAATGCATCTCGCCACTATAGGCATCATCTGTTTCCACAACCAAAAGGCCCCTATGCCCCCACATATCACAACACCCCTCTTGGGTCATGTCTCAACATAATTAGAGGGAAAAAAACCATCACATCAACTAGGATATGGCCATTCAACAATCAAGAGGTTAACTCAGAACACTTCAAGGAATTATCAAATGATCAAATTCTCTAATCCATCATTAATTAACATATTTAAAATACGTTTCTTCCAACATTGGGAAACCTAACAAGTTTTCCATCAAAAAATATTAAACTTGCTTACTATGCTAATTTGATTAACATAAAATTACCACAAGAACCCAGATTCATTTTCATGCCTCTTTATCTTTATCTAAACAATTATTAATTAATCCTGGTTTACGTTCTTTACTGATTTCCAACAAGAACAACAGCTAAGCAAAGCAAGCCTAGACATCACACTGTCTATCAAAATAAGAGGCAATATCATATAGTCGATAAAATTCCATTATCCAATTAAAAATGATTATTATGTCAATTACATCGTCATATAGTGGTATGAAACATGCTAACATTGTAGTTTCATGTAAAACAAATAGAAGAAACGAATCCCCTACCTCTATGGTTTTTTACGAAAACCATGATGGTTGAAGAACCCTCAAGAATCCCGGGTCGATTCTCCAAAACCCTCCTTAGATCTCTTCTCCTAGAATGATCTAGGCCAAAGATCATCACATTTGGCCTCCACACACATAGATCTACTAATAACGGGTGTAGATCTAAGAAACCGAGAGAAGAGGAGAATTATATCTAAGTAGATCTATAAAACCAACAAAAAAACGATCACATACATCATGAAACTAGATTCGATTCGCCAAGAGAAGCATTCAGATAGCTTCCAAAACACATGGTAGAGGTTCTCCTACCATCAAGGAAGGGTAATAACGAGTTATGGACATTCAATAGCTTGAACGAGCACATTAGAGGTAAAAGAGTTGATATCGACAATTTCAGTATCTAAACTTATGTCCTTGCACGGTTTTCTCGCATGGTTAGAAAAACTCTGTGTAACTGTGTGGTCATTACTGCCTCATCAAAAACTCCTCGAATGGTTAGGGCGCATGGTAAGACAATTCGTGCACTAATTGTGTGTTAGCCACTACCTCCAAGACCATCATCGCATGGTTTGGCTGCACGACTTAGACAAACCATGTTCGTCCCATACAGAAGCTATTTCCCTTTAGTATTCCTTAAAATATTCACCCAATGCACCCCCAAGTCACCTTAACCTCCCAGAACAACTCTAACACCGCATTTTCACAAAGTAATGGACTAGAGAGGTCTTGGCCATTACATCAGATACCTCTCAAAACATTCTCATCCTCGAGAATCCATAACCCACCTAAAGTGAAAATGAAACTGGGTCTGAACAACCACTCACTGAGATACCTCTCAAAAGAGAGCAATCCACAAAAGAAAAAAAGGGAGACATCTCATAAACATGAATGTTTCATAAGCACATAAGTTACAATGATACATGAAATGATTTAATCATAAAACAACTATGGGTACTGAGCAGGTATCTATGAATCAGATTCCCATGTACTCTCCTCCAAGCCACCGTGTCGCCACAAGACACGAACTAAAGGAATAGAACTCATGCGCAACACCTTCTCCTTGCGGTCCTAGAAATATACAGGTCGCTTCTCAAAGGCTTCATAATCATCAACATCGATCTCTACCCAATAGATGATATGAGTGTCATCGGGAAGATAACAATGGAGATATGATACATGGAAAACATCATGTATCCGACTCATATGAGGGGGAAGTGGTACTCAATATGCCACAGCTCCAACATGAGATAAAACCTCAAAAGGCCCAATGAACCAGGGAGAAATCTTACTTCCATGACCAAACCTTCACTACCCACGACGAGGAGTCACATTTAGAAACACAAGTTCCACATAATTAATCTATAAGGGCCTCCTTCTTTGATCTGTATATGATTTCTGATGATCTTGCGCTGTGTTCATCCTCTCACCAATCACCTGAACCATCTTTTCCCTATTCTGCACTAGTTCTGATACATGAATTAGTGACTATATGACCCCATTCCAGTATAACGAATAATTTCAAGGCCAGACATACACGGATTGAAACGGTTCCATACTGATGGTGGAGTGAACACTATTATTGTAAGAGAACTCCACCAAGGGTTAGTGCCTTATCCATGAGCCTCCAAAATCAAAAACACAAGAGTGTAACATTTCTTCCATAGTTTTTATGGTTCTCTCTGTCTGACCATCCATTTGAGGATGAAAAGTAGTGATATGGTATAGTTGAGAACTGAAAGAATGTTGGATACCTCTCTACACTTTGGAGATAAAACAAGGATCATGATCCGAAATGATCATCCTAGGGACTCCATGAAGTCTCACAACCTCATCTAGATACTGCCTGGACAAAAATTCCACTGATCTTGGCTCCTTGATTGATATAAAGTGGGCCGATTTTGTTAAAAGATCCACTACCACACAAATAGCATCATGTCCACTCAGAGCTTGAGGTAAACAAGTAACAAAGTCTATTAAGATGTCCTCCCACATCCACTGAGGAATCTCTAATGGCTGTAGAAGATTACATAGAACACGGTGTTCGACCTTCAACTTCTGGCAGACTAAACCTCGAGACACAAACTCTGTAATCGTACGCTTCAGCCCAGGCCACCAAAACTGACTCCACCAGGATCGGTACATCATTGTCACGCCAGAATGTACTGCTAAAGGTGAACTATGGAACTCTTGGAGAACTGTCTCATGCATCGTCATGGGAACAAAAAGCCTTCAATGATACAACACTGGGTGTTGTTTATCGTCCATCCAACCATCAAGGGCCTCACCACAAGCAACTCGGTCTCTCCATACCTCCACCTCATGATCCCCCAACTAGGACTCTTCCACATTCTAGACCATGGATGACTATAACATCATATGAAAAAGAAAACCTCTACCCCAAACATCTCTCATATCAATATGAAATGCTGAAAGTTCTTCTTTTACTCTCCAGTAATCACCAGATTCTCACAAAGCATCACTACGTGACTTTAGGCTTAGCTTATCAGCTACAACATTCCCCTTTCCAGGTGTATATGATATTTTGAAGTCGTATTCCTGTAAGAACTCCATCCACCAACGATGTCGTAATTTTAGGTCACGTTGAGAGAAAAATTACCTCAAAATCTCATGATCGGTAAAAACCACAAAGCGCTCACCAATGAGGTAATTTATCCACAACATTAGAGAAAACACCGCAGCTTCCAACTCAAGATCATCGGTGGAATTGTTGCGTTCATGGGGACGCAACTACCGTGACCCATTAAGAAACAACTTTCCTCTACTGCATGAGAACATAGCCTAATCTCAGATGTGAAGGATCACAGAAAACATCAAACTGAACTCCCTCATTTGGAAGACAAAATACTGGATCACTTAATAACTTCTCATTTAGATACTCGAAAGAATAATGACATTAATCAGTCCATATGATTTCCTGATCCTTCCTGGTCAAAGCTGTCAGAGGAGTTTCAACTAATGAGAAATTGTCTTTGAACCTCCTGTAGTAGCCACTGAGTCCATGGAAACATCGCACCTCTGAAACTGTCTTTGGGGATTCCCAAGACACAACTACTTCTACCTTCGATGGATCCACAGAAACTCCATGTTGGGACACAACATGCCCCATGAAACGGACTTCTCTAGTCCAAAACTCACACTTCAACTACTTCCCAAATAGATTATTTCGATGAAGAAATACCAAAATGACTTGTAGATGATGTGCATGTTCCTCTTCAGATTAGGAGTACACAAGGATTTCATTTATGAAAACTACCACAAATGAGTATTGGAACTCAGAGAACATAGTGTTCATCAATCCCATGACTACAGCTGGAGCATTCGTCATGCCAAAATGTATTACCATGAAATCATAATGCCCATGGTGACAATAGAATGCAGGCTTCGGGAAATCCTCATCCTTCTCAAACATCTGATGATATACTGACCACAATTAAATCTTGGAGAACCAACTTGTACCATTATGTTGATCGAATAATTCATCAATCCATGGAAGTGTATAGCGATTCATAATTGTCACTTTGTTCAAGCAACAATAATCAACTCAAAACCGCAAACTGTCGTCAGACATATTCGTGAACAAAACTGGTGCACCCCATATTGGCACACTTGGATGAACGAAACTGCACTGTAACAGAACATCATGCTATATACTTATCTCTCACAACACAGAAGTGGCCATCCTCTTTGAATACATAGAGATGGGTGACGCTCCAGGCTATAGATCGATCCCAAACACGATCTCTCTTCGAGGGGGTAATGCTACAACCTCTTCTGGAAATACATCAGGGTACTCCTCTAAGACCCATTGAAGCGCTAACTACCGAACCTCTTAAGAAATCATCATTATCTCAGCAGTCATGGACGATAAGAATGGGACATGCCTATGACCCATCGGAGGATCTCGTTCACCAACAAACACCACTTGATCTCCATCCACACCAAAGAAAAAGACCTTCAGCCTGAAGATATCCATGATAGCCAGCACCAAATACAACCAATCCATGCCATGAATGATATCATATGGTTTTATTCGTAATCATAGTAAATCTTTCCTTGAGTGGTGTTTCCCCTGCACTAGGTCACAGTCTCTACATACTTCAAACAAGTCAGATCGACCTCTAACTGGTGTAGTCAATGCCAAGGGAACTAGAATCCTATCTACCTCATGTCCCAAATCATGGAAAAGGGAAGGTGATTTGATGGGTCATTTCACTCTTGAATAAAACAAGGAATACACTAAGGTAGAAAACATTCAATGGGTACCTCGAACAATATCTGGATCACATGGTGCTAGAAATGCTAGGTCATGAAGGTGACCATGACCTCCTCCATGTCCACTCTTACCCTACTAATGACCACCACCAAGGCCACCCACTGCTCTCTATGGATGGGGAGCATCATGGGGTTTCCCCCTACCTTCCCCATCTACCGTCTGCTGATTTAAAGCTAGTGCAACAGGCTGCTACTGTCTTGGATGAAACTGCCACAATGGAGGAACTTGGAGCTTAGTGCATGTTGCTTGTTGACCACTCTGAAAGGTCAGGCACTCCCGTTACTGATCGTCACAACCACCCAAAAAAAGCACATGATCCCTTGGTATAGGCCAGAGAGTTGCTGCCTCTGGAGAAACGAGATGTGAAGGACTGGGACCTACCCCCGGATGAACTAAAATTCTTCTGCCCTGAAAACCAAGAAATTCGGGACCACAACCCTTCCTCGTTAGGGATCATGATGATACCCCTCTTTTGATAATATTGTCCTAGACAAAGTTATCTCGACAACCTCTGCCATCGCCAGCACCTCAAGATATGTCTTCATTATGAAAGGGGTGACCTGGCACTGGATCTCTGGACTCAATGCCTCCTCGAAATGCCACTCCATGGACTCCTCATCTGGTAACATGTCTGATGCATATCATAAAAGGTTTCTGAAATGGATTCCAAACTCTCGAATAGTATATCTCCCATGTCGAATGGTAAGAAGCTCCTGGCAACTGGACGCCTTTGCAGTCGAAGAATGGAACTCGACTCTAAACTTGCCTCGGAACTCCTCCCATGATATTTTGCATTCTTCATGATACCCAAGGAACAAGAAACACCATTGCCTCGCTGCTCCACGTAGAATTTTCACAACTAAGGACACCCAATGATTTTTCTGAGATCAAATCGAACTAAAGCCTATCTCGACTTCCTCTAACCATTCTTCCATGACTGCATCTAAAACAGAGCACTCATACTTCCGCAGACTCTTGAATTGAAACTCTCGAACTGTCTTACTCCAAGTATCTTCTTTGTCAACCTCTACCCTGAGGCGAGCTGCTGTTACAGCCGGCTGGAAATTTTTTTCGCAAACCTAACAAGGATGTCAACCTGGAGCCATACCTGTAATGTAACAAACCATAAGAGATCCTAAACCTAGAATATGGAAGAATCATCATTAATTAATTAATTTTTTTATTTTATTCATTTTAGTTTAACCTATTCCAAGGTCTACCCATTCAATCACAGGCACAAATAAGAGTGATACATGATACTTTCCTAGGTCTCTACCCTGAAACTATTATCACCTTGTTTAGTAGCCATTGTAAACTTAAATGTTCGTACATCAGAGCATAGGGGGCCCAAAACGCCTATGTCTCTACCGGTCTCCAATTTTACCTCACTTTCTAAAAATTAATGACATTTTTTCCTTACCAACCCATGCAACCTCACCTGTGCCTAACTCCAAACTCCATCTTATCCCTCAACCATACCTCTAATAGCACTCTGTCCCCACCCCTCTCCACAAAGTGTACCCCTCCTAGGCTGGAAATGTGAAAAGGGTAATAATGACCCCCAAGTCCTGCCTCCAGACGGCCCCGGGATGGTGACTAGAACCAAGGGTATAATAAACTCACAAATTGGTGGAAGTAACCTCTAAGATAACATATGAGGAAGAGAGAGATAAGATAGACACCAACCAACTCCAAATCAGAACTAAAATATTAAACATTCCTAAGTGCACGTATGTAATTCCATGAAAAAGTACCACAACTGATAGAGGGAAAACTGCAAGTACCCAAAATAATGTTAAAACAACAGCAACCACAATCCCGAACAGCTCCTCAAACTATAAGCTGGTAGTATCCAGCCTGATCATCAACCTGCTCCAATTGATCTGAAAAACTGATTTTATATACATTGGTTGAGTATAAAAGTATACTCAGAAGGATCCTCCTTGATTCCTCTCATGCAATGTTAAAGATATCATGTTAATACAAAGTGAACAACAAGTGAAACTAACTCGCCACTTAAACAGGCATATTAAGTTCCCAACCTTACAATGGCTACTCTCACTAAGTAATGCATACAAGAATATATCATATAATAAAAAATATCAAGGGTACCATTCTACTAATTCCCTAATGGTTTTCTTCTTTTCCCCAACATCACACATCCTATGAATTTATCTCAAAAAAGGCTTAATCGCAGACACCTAGGTGAAGCACCATAATCAACACCTCGTGCACCACAAAGGCTTGCTCACAAACACCTGGGTGAACCACCAAAACATCCTCACAACCAAAAGAAACCAGGTAGTTTCCAGGAGCCACCATATCTCACATAACATGTATCATACATCGTGTATTATACCTCAATCCATAAGAGCCCATACACCGAGTAAGGATCCTCAAGCCATCACAGCGTATACACATCAAACCAATAGTAGTCTATATGATACAATAACCATAATATATGTGTGTGATTAACAACATGCCATTATAGCCCTCCACACACATATATTGGGAAGACTAACTGAGGTGCCTAACGAAATTAGTATCTACAAAGAGAAGAGACCGGGGCCAAAGTGGGTAGTCATCCATTCATCCTCCCACCAGAATGATGGGGAAAACACCCCCTAGGGGTTAGTATCCCCGATGTGTTAGTTTCCCTTACTGATACGGTGGATTAGCATATAGAAACAAAAAAAGTACAAAATATACAATATCTCAAAACCACACTATGGGCATATCCTAGTCTTAGACCCACTGTAGCTAATATTTCTCAAACTCTGGGATGATACTTCTAAGACTAGGTATCCTATATGAACACTACCATTTAAAATGCATTATTAGATTACATCATTCCCTTTTTATCAGTTCCACTTTACATTAATAAATTCATTAAACATTAAATATCCATGAACCATTCCACATTAGACTTCATTAGCATCACACCTAATGTCCACTATCCATTAAAAAAAATAAAATTACATCCTCACCATTTTGTTCCAGCGAACTCCAACCCCATGGGTTAACACCATTTAATCAAACATTTGTTACATAAACACTTTACATATTCCAAAGCACTCTAGAAAAGCATTCCTTACTTCTAACACAAGGGGCTCAACATGGTGAGTAGATGTACTACCCATCGAGACTTTGTCGCCTATAGCAAGAGTGTAGACACGTCATCCCTAGAGAATCTAAACATGGAACGCACGTGGAATACCCCATGTTTCTTCGCCTCTTTTGAAAGAAGGGTAAGTAAGACCAGCTGCCATGGGAAGTGGAGAAAAGTAAAGTAGACAATCAACCAAAAGAAACTACAAGTAACCAACAATCACATCCAACCCATTCCATTATACATGGTGTCCTCCCTAGCACCCACATGCATAAAACGAAGAATCTCGTCACATTAGACATCATCAACTACCACAACCAAAAGCCCTATATGCCCCCCATATATCACAACACCCCACCAGGGTCACGTCTCAACACAAGCATCAGGAAAAAAACCATCACATCAATTCGGTTATGGCCCTTTAAAAATCAAGAGGGTAACTCAGAACCCTTCAAGGAATTATCAAACAATCAAATTCTATAATACATCTTGAATTAACCAATTTATAATATGTTGGTTCCAAAATCGGGAAACCAAACCAGTAAGCTATCAGAAAAGATTAAACCTGATAACTGCGCCAATATGATTAACATCAAATTACCACAATAACAAGATTCGTTTTCATGCCTCTTTACCTTTAGCCAAAAAATTACCAATTAATATCGGAATACGTTCATTACCGTTTTCCATCTAGAACAACAGCTAAGAAAAGCAAGCATAGATATCACACTATCTATCAAAATGAGAGGAAATACCATATGATAGATACGATTTCCTTATCAGGTTCGACATGTTTATTATGTTAATTGAATTGTCATTCAGTGGGATATAACATGCCAACATTATAGTTTAACATAAAATAAAGAGAAGCAATGAATCCCCTACCCCCAAGATTTTTGATGAAAACAACGATGGTCGAAGAATGCTCAAGAAACCCGGGTTTATTTTCCAAAAAACCGCCTTATATATCTTCTCATAACAAGATCATGACCATAGCTCATCACATTTGGCATCCACACACATAGATCTAACCATAACGGGTGTATATCTAAGAATCCTATAGAAGAGGAGAAGTAGATCTATGTAGATCTAAGAAACAAACCAAGAATGATCGCGTACCTCACGAAAACGGGTTTGATTCATCACGAGAATCCTTCGGAACACTTACAAAATGCTTGGGAGAGGTTCTCCTAGATTGAAAGAAGGCTAATCCTGATTTATTTCTATTAAATAGCCTAAATTATCATGTTAATGGAGAAACAACTGAGATCCAAAATTTTAGGATCTAAACATAAGTTTCGGCACGGTTTCCTCGCACGGTTAGACAAATTGTGTGCTAACCATGCAGTCACTACTGCCACATCAAACAGCCCTCGCACAATTAGGCCACATGGTTAGACAAACTATGTGCTAACTATGTGTTATCCACTACCTCCAAGACCAACCTCGCATAGTTTGGCCGTACGGTTCAGACAAACAGTGCTCCGCCCATGTGAAAGATATTTCCCTTTAGTCGTCCTTAAATGATTCACCCAACGCACCCCTAAGTCACCTTAACCTCCCAAAACACCTCTAACACCACATTTTCACAATGTAATGGATAAGAGAGGTCCGGGCGATTACATTTTGAATCAGTGGAAGCTGGTATAGATTATAAAAATCATACACCTGGATTGTACTGATCTAGGTGATGATGAAATATTCCTTCCATTCCATTTTTTTTAATTTGTTCATCTTGTGAATGTGGATCAGATATTTGATCCCCAATGTGCTACCATGAGGTCAGAACTCAATGGTGGGGAGACAACTATAAGATGGAAGATAGAGGGATGTTCAATTTTTTTATTTAGAAATCAAATCATGGTACCTTTTTTGTCACGAATAATTTATTGATTATAACCACAATTAAAACTGGTCCATTTATATATGATTAAAAAAATTTTATAATGTGATCATACTATGTTTTGGTGGGTTTCCATGAAAACATATGTGGATGATTTTTGTTTTGATATGCTTCACCTATAAAGTTGTTACTTCTAAAAACCAATGATAAAGAGTATTTTTATTGTATTAAACAATTCTTGTGTGCAAGTGGGAACATATATCAATGGATTCAATGAAAGTTTTACCATGAATTGTTATGTGAGACTATTCCATATATGTAATATTGGGACATATCATGAACATGGATCATTTTTTCCAATTCATGAATGCCAAAAAGTGGATGAATTTTAATCTAAATATATCCATGATGTAATAATGAGGCATGGTGTTCTAATATCAATTTTTTTGAAAGAGACACATTGTTTAATTTTTTATTTTTTAAGGCCATACCACAATTCTCTTGGGAATTATATGATTATTAAAATGTATCATCATCCTCATAATGATGGAAAATAAAATAGGATGATCAATAAATTAGAGGACATGATTAGTGATTGTGTAATGGATATTGATGCCTCATGGGAGAAGCATATAACATTTTTAGAGTTCTCTCACAAAAAACATATATCCGGACAAGATACATATAAATGATTTTGAATGGTTTAATGGGGTCCTATTTATTATCCACATTATTGGGATGAAATGTGTGAGATGTCACTAGTTAGAAACATCTTTGTATAAAAGACAATATAGATGATTATGTTGAGAAGGAAGATAATGGAAATGGCTTATAATCATTAATGATCATATGTGGATCAACATCGATGACCATTTCAATTTCAAATGATCGACCATGAGTTCATTTGAATCTCTCTAAGGCTAGGGAATCATAGTTATGGTAATTAGGGAATGTTATCTCTTTATTAAATAGGATCTTTTGAGATTCTATAAAGAGTTGTCGTGATCAAATATTGACTGTATTTTCCATAATGGTTTATTTTAGTGCATATTGTGTTTCATGTGTTTTACTTGAAGATGTATCAACATGATGTTGGCCATGTGAATCGAGGGGGTCACGTTTAACATGATATAGATGCGATGTCGGATCATGTGATTGTACAGATTTTGGATAGGAAAGAAAAATCCTTGCATGGAATAATAATTAATATAGTGTGGTATTTATGGAAAAAAGTGAAATTTCATGGAAATGATTGAGTGTAGAAAGGAGGTGATAGAGTAATGACTTTAACACTTCATGAACAAAATTTTATTAAACTTTCATGGGACATAAATAATAATGGTAGGGTGGATTTATCACCCATAGATATAGTTAACTATAGATTTATCTATGTTTTTAGTCATATATTGATTGGGTTTTTTATTTGATGATTTGAATGTGTCTTGAAATGTATTAACAGATTTTCTATAGGATTTATTTTTAGTAAAATTAGTAAAGACCATATAACACCTCTGAGAAATTATGAGGATTATGTGGAATGAGGGAATGAATCACTTCACGATTAGAACATAGTTTTTCCAAGCCATGTGGATTATATGATAAATTGTGCACATTATAATAATGGGGAACAATTTTATGGTGCATGATTTGTCTATCCATGTGAGGTTCTAGATTACGATATTAGGAACCACATAGTTACTGAATTATTAGAAACCCCATAATGTCCATTCCCAATATTCACATTCCACGACTACCCCATGCACATATTTAATTGGTCAGTGCGTGGAAACCTACAATATGTTGGCATATCACAAACAAGGGATGCCTTATCCTAATATATATGTTCACACATACACATCTCCAAAACCATACAATGAAAAAATGTAAAACAATCAGACATGAATAAATCTAAAATCCCATAATTAAAGTAAAACAACTAGTACTATAAAGAAAAAATGATAACTAGAAGCCAAACAAAAATAAAAGAAATAAGTCCAACCATTAAAATCAGTGATGGCTTATCACACCCAATTATTCATGTATTTTATTATACTATATATCATTGGGTATCTTGGATTTTTTCATGAATTCCATGTGTGACTAAGATGAGTTTTGAAGTGTTTATTTTTCATTTTTTTGTTTAGTGGAAGTCCAATAGTTCATTGTGAGTATTTGAATAATATATGAAAACTTTTTATTGGCAGTGAACTCTGCATGTTCGGTGCACAGTTGGATAAACATTTTTTCTGAACCCCGGTAACCGTGTGGAATTTATAGCTTCATACATAACATACCACATGGCCAGAACACAACTGATCCTAGTTACCTGTGAGGTTGGTGGTGGGTTCGGAAAAAACTTATCACACGGTATGTACACTCTTGGTGAAACCATGCTGGTTAGACATAACGTTGACCACCTATTGGAAAGTGTCTGTAGTATTTTTGGTACACTGTTTCATAATTTTTTCATCCCACCCATAAATTTTTCCATTATCTAAATTTTTTGGATTTTTCAAAATTAACCATTTGGAGATTTTAACCAGAAACACACTCTTCCTCCCCCACTTGATTCATTTGACCCTATTAGGGATCTCCCCTCTTACTCATGCCTTCCACCTCCTTCCAGGGTGATTCTTTGTGTAAATTATCAAGAGTATGTCTATATCTCTTAAGGTAATGATCTCTTCTATTATTCATATCCCTCTTTCTATTATTTTCACATCAGTTTCACTCAACCTATAGTCATCTCAACATAGGATTTTTTTTCCCATAAACTTATTATGGTTTTTCCAATTTTAGTGTTCTTATTCGATGTTCTATGGTTTAGAACCCACATGGACTGATTAAGGCATGCATTGCTGGTGCGCCATGGATTCGAGGTTGGAATTCTTGTGAACATGAATTTATAATATGAAAATATAGATTTCATGATTTATGAACCTTAATTAAATTATATATATCTATATATGATCCATGGATACGTTTTTTGGGTTCAAAATGGTGGTTTGTTCTTTTTTAATGATAAATAATATTGTTTTGTTAAATTGCAGACACCAAGTGTTTGATTAATTTCCATGTTGGATATTATGGGTTATTTTTTATATTAAATGCCTGGTTTAAGTTTTTAAATATATTATAAACATGAGAATTGATGTTTGAGGATTCTTTTATGGGTTTACAAGGTAGTTTTTGGTTTTATAAAATAATGAGTATTGGTTTTTCTGGTGAGATAGCATGTATTGTTGGTTAGAGGTCTAATTGGCATTTTAATAAAAATGTTCTTGTATTGAAATTGCGATGTAAATGTTTTATTAGGGGTTTTAAATGATTTTATAATTGAAAATGGTGTATTTACAACATTTATTAAATGTGGATGTGTATCATTGGTGAATGAAGGTTTGTGAAAAAGGCTTAAATTCTTATTTGGAAACTTTGTGAAAATGGGGAAGGTCTTTATTATAAAAACCACCATTTGGTGATTTAAATCATTTTATATGTTAAATGGATAATATTTACTAATTCTTGAATCCATGGGAGCCATTATTAGAGATCCTCGATATGGACTCCTTTTGTTCTATTTGTTCTATGGAATGAGAGCATTCATTAGAGTGACTTAGGGTGAGGTATGTTGTTGAATTAATATTGTTATATGCTTATGGTTGGATGATCACAGGTAAAATGTTTGATCACCCAATATATACATGAGACATAGTAACCTTGAATATGGAGGGAATATTTTTATAATGATTGTTTCATTTTCTATTTTACACCCCAAAAGATGCCCCATAGTTGTAGGATATGTTTGGGGTTATTGCTATGGGATTTTCCACTCTGTCTATACTGAGTTGGAGTGGCCAAGAGTGCAGGGGAGTTATTCATTTCATCTCGTGTGGTATGATACTTGGGATGGCTCTCATATATTATTATATCTTGGATTATTCAAGATCCACTAGTTTCACCCACATCTCTTATCATAATACTTTTTACAGCGATGATTGAGATAATTGTATGTTTTATTCGATGCCCTTATTTTGTGGATATTATTGAGTTCTCATTATCTGTTGTTTTCTTGGGAATTTTTGAGTTTTATTATAGCAGTTTTATCAATTTTTTTAATGAAATGGCGTTATATACACATTGGTACTCTTGGAAAATGAAAGCACCAATTTTCCCTTGAAAATTTTAACGTATCACTAATTGAATATACCTGGTTTTGAAATGGAGGGAAATGGTTCACAAATTGTTTTATGTAACATGTATGGAATATATTACTTTTATATATTGTAGTTAAATCAAAAATATGATGTTTATTTTTTTAGAGGAATTGCATTGGGAATAGAATATCCCGCTAGCCTGCTCATTTTTAATATTCACGCTTATAATTATTTTGGGTTTTTAGACATTGGTTCAGGTTTCAGCATGAGTTCTCTTTCCTTGGGTGACAATTGATCTTTGTGTTGGTGTGTGACCTATATCTTCAACTAGAAATTATATGTTTTTATAGTTTGTTTTGACTTTTATAATTGTTGTTGTTCAATTCATCATCATTTAAGATATTATCAGTTCAGTTTTATTTATATTGAATTTATTTATTCATCAATACACAGTTTATATTCATTATTGTTAATTGGGTAAAAACACTTATTTTCTGTACTCTGTTGATGTCTGACAATAGTAAACATCTCATGTGGATCTGGAATTCCCTTCGTTTAGTGCCATAGACCATCTTGGGGGATTCTGTTAGGGTTCACCTGCATTTTTTCATGAATAAATGTTATCAAAGAGTGGTTGGATCATTAAAGGATAATTCTTTATAGATAGACCCTTTTAACTTGAGAATATAGAATGTAGATGAAGTTGGATTATTAATACTCAAATAGTACATGTAGGATGAGTGTTTGGAACCCTTTCTCATTATATCCCCATGTATCCATGTTAAGTCCAATTACGTGAGTCTCTTATGTATTTATGGATTTTTTTGGTGATTGGGATACAAAAATAGGAGTTGGGATAATAGTCTTTATGAGCTCATAAGGCCTGTAAATCCATGTGGAGCCATGCACATGGTCTAGAATGATCTATGCGTTAGTTGTGTGTTCTAAATATGGACTCTAAATATATGTTCAAGCCTCCCACCAACACTTGTTCCTTCTTATGAGTCTCCCTGAGTCATCATTGAGTTCTGAAAATTATGTTGAAAACCTTCGTGGTGGATTTTTGAAAACATTGTTTTGATGGTAATGGATGGGATTTAAGAATGTAGGAAAATGGGATTTTTAGAATTAACCCTAATGAAGACTTTGAAAAATGAGCATGTAAAAATGACCTATTGGGTGTAAAAATTAATTTCATTCATGAAATTGGTCATTTATAATCAATATGTAGAATCTATAGAAAATTGATTTAAGTTTGGGAATTGTCTTTTGAATACCAATAAGTGGGGTTTTAACCAAGTTGATTTTGATGAAGTGGGATTATTTAATTTATAGGAATTTTTTTTAATGAAATGATAAGGATTTTTGGAAACTATGGGGTTTTATATTCATGCATGTTAAAATGGATTGATGTGAGGAATTTTAAAAATGAATTTTGACTTTGTTTAAAAAGATCCTTTGTGGGGATTGTGATTTTTGAATTTGGTGGGATTTTTTGTTTGGAAAATTAGGATGTTTTGGTTTAGCCTCTGTGGAAATATGGGTCATCACATAAATTGTTGTATTTGGGAATGTGGATGGATTCCATCTATAGAATTGTGAAAGGGTTCCCTGGGTGGAAAAAAACATTCATGTGAGTGAGACTCTAATGAATAACAATGGAAAGTGTTTAACCAAACAAGTTTGTTTAAAATCAATTATGTTTTTAAAAAAAGAGAATTTTTTATGGTAATAGTAGCTTGTTTTCCTTGGTTAAATGTTTAACATATATTCATTGTTTGTTATTAAGGATCATTTTTGTTGAGTTGTCCATGTTTTCATTCTTGGATTTTTTTTGTCCAACTATTTCACCCATGGAGATTTAACGGGTGATTGTTGTGCGAATATGGGTAGTTCCCTGTTATCAGGATTCCATGAGGATCATCCTATGGAATTTGTTGAGTTTTTGATTGTAAAAAACCCTCTCCATGGGGGAAAAATGTATCCTCTTGACGAAAAAGAATTGATGTGAAATACTAAAAGGAACTTTAGCATCATTGAGTATCCCGATTTTTTAAGGTCATGTTTGTGACTGTCATGCTTAAATGTTCACCATGGTGGTGGTGGTAGTCATTGTCTTAAAACAAGACGCATGAATGCCATACTTTTATTTTCTTAAAGGATTTGTCAATCTGTTAGTATTTATCTAATAATTAAAGGGTGAAAAATATGATGGAGATGTGCTACATTCTACAAGGTCATGAATCAGTGTCCATATATTTCCATCATTTTGTGGACCTAGTTTTTTAACATGTGATGTAGAAGTAGATGATTCTAAGAAGCCTCAACATTTCGATGTTGGGATTCATATCGAGCTGGAGTAAAATTTTTTAGAGTTCAATCGATTCTATTATTATGATATGATGTGGCAAGCCATCGATTTTGAAACATTGATGGTCGGAGTGAATGAGGCAGTACTTATTCCATCAATTCTAGGAAGTAGTGGGGGACAGTATAATAATGATATGTGAAATAAATTCAAGGAAAATAGAGCATTATGTGGAATCAAATGGCCTTGGGATATTTAATTAACTTCTTCTAGGCAAGATATCATGGTGTGTTATTAGTATGGAAAACAGGGAAATAAGAAGTCATCATGTCCAAATTCTCCAAATCCCTTAGATTCTTGTGAATGCTAGGGTCACATGTAGTAGTTCTGTTAGGGAATTGAAAGAAAGTGGCATGGAGTCAACTCTCATAAGTGATGTTTTGTTTGGAACTGCATTATTATTCCTTTGTTGTATGTGTAATTTAGTGTAAGAGTTAGTTTGTTGTGGTGGTTGTTTTAGTGGTGTTTTTGATTTTCTATATTTTGGGATGTTGTGACTCGTGTGATGAACTCAGGTTGCAATGGATATCTGATTTTCTTTTATGATATTTTTGGCACTTTATTTTTATCTATTCGGTTGATATTTGTTCTATATTGCGATTGTTGATTCCTGACTGCGATTCCATTGATGATTCAATCATCAAACCTTCATTCATAGGTCCTAGAATAAAGCTAGCACGTATTAAGGAATTCCGAAGTTGTGGGGAGTGTTGGCTCAATTCTTGTCCCAAAAATTCAAGAGTGGGTGGTATAAATGTTCTTGTGGTGTTCATGTTAGCTGTGGATGGTAGTTCATTACGAGAGAATGTATATTGTTCGCATGTGTGGGAGGGGCCTGGTTTGGGATCGTGTTGAATTTTCTCCTGGTCATTGTTGGTGGGATTCTAAGGGAGTGTATGCCCATTATAGGTATTGTTGATATTTATCCTAATATCATGTTGGATTCTAGTTGTTTTCTAATGCTGGGTATTCCATTAGGGACTTTCCCCTATTAGTGGTATACTTATAGTTGGTTTTGGGGTTATTATAGATGATGTATATTTCATTTGAATTTATTGGTTTATCAATTGCATTTTGGTTTGGGTGAGACATTCTAATCATTAATGAAGGCCCAAGAATCTTGTTTTTATCATTGTTTTAGATGTTGTTGCTAGATCCTTCTATTGACTCTCAGAGATAGGTTTTGGTTTGATTCGTTATTTTAGCTGAGAGGCCTGAGTTTCATTGGTAGTTGGTGAAATTTACTACGCTTATGTGGTTAGATAACATTGATATGAAATCCTTAAGCATTGATCAATCAATTAGAGTGTGTTGTGGCATTCATATGGTGGAAATCATAAATGGTGAGGAGAATTGTAACACATGTTTTTTATATTCATATATTGTATTCATGTTCATTAGGAATCCCGTACTTTTTATTGAGTTTTAGTTATGATGGGGGATGCATTTTGATGTGTTTCATTGTCTAGTTTTTGTTCTGTGGAAGTGACCCATTTCATTGAGAGTTTTTGAAGAAAATTTTGAGACTTTGGTTGGGTAGATACCTATGTAAAGTTGGAACATGGTTTGATAATCCATGTGGCTGGAACCAGGTAACTATGCATCATGTATTGCTTCATAGAGAAACTTCTGCATGATCAGTGCATAACCATGGAACTGATCCCATTTACCCATAAAACAGGTGGTGGGTTCAAAATAACCTACTGTTTGGTCTATGAACTATTGATGAAACATGTATATTTGGGTGTGTAGTCAATCACCTATTGGGTAGTTTCATCCTCATGGTTGGCGCAAAATATGATAATCCATGTGTTCAACCCATACAGGTTGCCCTAATATAATTTTTTGGGATTCTCCAAGATTAACCGTTTCTTTATTTTAACCCAAAACACTCTATTCCTCCACCACTAAATTTTATTGACCCTATGAGTGCTCTCCCCTCTTCTTATAACACCCCTCATCCTTCTAGTGTGATTCAAAGTGTATATATTCTAGGGTTTGTCTTAATCTCTCACGGTAACCATCACATTTCGTCTCTCTCCCAATTTCATTGATTTTCACTTGACATTCTCTCATCCTATGGTCATTTAGACCATGATTTATTGTTTCCTTCAACTTGTGTTTGGGGGATATTCTATTTTACTATTCCTCATCATGGATCTAGGTTTTTGTATTACTAGTAGAGTGATTTCCAGCATATGTTGTTGGTGAACCATGGATTCGAGGTTTGTTGTGTGGTGCACTTGCCTTAATAATTATGGAATCATTATTTCACACATTTAACAACATATTAACACTCTAAATATAATTATATGATCATTGGATATGTTTGTATCTATGATAATGTTGTTTTTATAAATTTTGTGATAAATAATGTTTTTTCGTTATATTGTGCACACCAAGTGTTTGATTAAATTCCAGTTCGGATTTTATGAGTGATTTGTGATATAAAATCAATGGTTTGGGTTTGTAAAAATAATTTCAACATGGGAAAATCATTATGGGGTTCATTTTATGGGTTTCCAATGTCGTTTTGGTTTTTAGAAGAGAATTTGTTGGTTTTTATGGTGATTTGGAATGCATTACCAGTTATTATCCCGATTATGATTTTTATTAAAATGGAATCATCTTAAAAGAATGATATAAAACTTTTAGTCATTTATGTAAATGATTTTTAAATTTAAAATTATGTCTGTTCATCCTTTATGAATGATGGATTTGTATCATTGATGAATGTTGGTATTTGAAAAATCTTTAAAGGACCATTTTGAACCATTGTGAAAATGGTGAAGGTTTTTATTATGAATACTTCAATTAGACTTTTATCATGTTTTATTAACTTTAATGGATGGTATTTCATCACATATAAATCATTGATATCAATTTTTAGATATCCATGGCATATAATTTTTGTGTTTTATTTGATTAATGTTATTAGATTGGTATGCAGAGTGACTCGTGGTGAGGTATATTATTGGAATATTATTATTATTATTATTTACTTGTGACTAGTTTCTAAATTGTAATCAGTTGGATCCCCAATTTGTAAATGGGACATAGACACCTAGAATATTGAGATAATTTTCTAAAAATTATTGTTTCAAAAGTTAGATATTCACAAGTAGGTGGCCCATAGTAGGTGGATATATTTGGGTTTCTTTATATGGGATTTACCCCTCAGTCTGTCATGAGATAGGATGACTGAGAGTGTTAGGGTTTTTTTCAACGTGTGTGACATTATATTGTGGATGGGTCTGATGTATTAGTATGTTTTGGATTAGTTTTGATATCCTAGTTTCTCTCAGGTCTATAATCACATAGCTGCCTTCATCAATGCTTGATATACTAATATGTTTAGTTCTATTTCACATATTTTTTTGGATATCATAGATATCTCATTGTGTCTGATTTTCATTGATTGTGATGAGTTTTATTCTAAAGTTTTTATGAAATATTATTTTTAAGAAAAGGTGTCACATACACTTTTCAAATATTTTAAAATGAATGAATCACTTTCCCAATATAAATTTTATTATATCAATAATAGAATAAACATGGATTTGAAATGGATGGAAATTGGATGTACATTTTTTAATTAAAATGTGTTGAAAAGAATAGGTTTATATATTGAAGCTAAAAAATGAATTTGACATTTCTTTTATTTTAAATGAATTGCATTTTTAGGAGAGTATCGAGCTAGAATACTGAGTTTTATTACTCACACCTATATTTTATTTCAATTTTGTGGTGTGTGGTACATGTTTTATCTTAAGATTTCTCACCTTTATTGATGGTGAATCATTGTGTTGGAGAGTGACCCATAAGGTCACCAGAACATTATGTTGTCATCTTATCTTTTTTCTCTTGATTAATGGTCTTTGTTCGGTATAGATTCATGTAAAAGAAGTTCAGTTCAGTTTTTTATACTGAACTACTTTATCCATCTTTCAACTATTTTAGGTCTTTATGGTTTATTGGGTGAAATCATTCCATTTTGGTACTCTTTTGATTCCAGTCACTAGTTTCTTGCCACTGGGGAGTGATGATGATTTTTGATCCATGCCATAGATCATCTCGGATAACCATTTCATGGTTGACCTGGGTTGGTTCATGAAACAACTACTATCATAGTAACAGCAAGGAAATACCTCAATCTATCTGGATAACTAATATATATATTCTTTGGTTATCTCTAATACTCTATAAAAGATCAATCATCTCTATAATAAAGCACATGTTCTGGAATATTCAATTAAGGGGTGAGTATTACACTTCATAATAAGAGACTACACAATCACTAAGCATATATAATATAAATTAGTAATCATATCATCTCAGGTATATGAAAATATCACATATTTTAATAATATAACGATATAATAAACATAAGAACACCATTTCATGGTAAATTCAAGAACATAATTCCATTTATGGATTTATAAATGAAGTGTCTACATAACACATGTCCATAATAACAAACTCTATAAGTTGGACAGATCTGATGGTGTCCAACTAGGATGTCATGGCCATTGGGTATTACCATAACAAGTATAAACTGGAATTCTGAAGAGAACTCTAAACATAAGTGGAACATAGTCAAGGCCATAGGGTATACCAAAAACCCATTATGGATTAACCCGCTATGTAGCGAATCGATTCATTTTTATATTTTGTCATGATGATACAAATAATCCCACCTATGACAAACACGATGATAGAGGATATCACTCTAGGCCTCAAACAAGTATTCCAACAACTCTATCCTAGACTAAATTTCCACATAAGAGATCACCATTCTAGGAATAGCATGTGACTATATACAAAAATATCAAGGAATGGATCATGGAAACACAACTGAAGAAGGAAAGGTATCTAATCCATCATTGAAGAAGTAAATAATGTTTAATTGTAGTACACAGTGTGTCCCTTTGGAACCGTCTCCTATGCATGTATCACGTCCTTTCCTCGTGTCTGTTTTTTTTCCTAAGTACATGGTGTGTCTCAGACCATGTACTAGAGGTCGTGTATATGTCCATTTGACCATGTCCACATCTAGCTAATCGAGTGTGAATGTGTGTATCTCCTTATACACACTAAATGATAATGGTAAAGGGCCACATACAATGAAATAAAAGTCCCATGATGTGTGATATTATGTTCTCTATAGAACCCTACCTCCATATTGGGGGGTCAGACATGGCATGTGATCCCGAATTACATGTCATGTGACAAGATATTTCTAGAAACTAGAAGATCATTCTCACGTATCATCACCTTCTCCTATAAACACCTATATAGACACAAATCATTTTAGGGAGTATGGATCTTTTCTCTTTGAGCCACATTATCAGCTATCGTCATAATCCATTCACCAAATTGTATATGAAATAACAATTTCACATCTCCGGGTAGACACACCTCAAAACATGCATGAATAACCTTCACCCAGTCCTAATATATCATCATATCACAATCCCATCATTAATAAGAACCCGTATCTATGAAATAAATCCATTTAGCCATGTAATGGGTGTGCATTAATTATTTATCATGTATTTTTTAAACCACATGGAAAAGGAAAATCTCCCAATGAATGAAGAACATGGATGGAAATTCAAAACAATAATACATCGATAATGGATAACAAGAAATATTCTTTTTTACAGGTTTTTTTCCATTCTTAATAAGAACAAATATATATAACAAAATCAACAAAAAAATCTCCAATCCCAAATAATACCCACACCAAAAACAATGTATAATCAATAAGAATATCAATTAATTTGTTTATTGATGAGTGTTTGGCATATGAATACTAAAAAACAATATCAAAATAGAAAATAATTTCATACCATGATTTCAATCAATCTATAGTGAATAATTATTGCTCATTGATATCATTGGAATGATCCACACGTTTTTTTGGAACAATGATCCCCATAATTCGTTGTCATAATAATGTCCTACCATGATTTCTATCAATCTCAAATAGTTCCACAGTTATGAGGAAAACATGAAAACTCAATCATATCAACATAAATATATTTATAATTAGTTCGTGATGTTTTAATTAAATAAATATATTTATTTAAATCTTCACCCACAACTGCATTCTACGTGAACGTTTGATTCACTCCAAAGTTAGGTCATGGATAGGGTAAAACGTATGCTCTAAGCTCAATAGAGGCCACATATTTTTGATTCAATAATTTTTATGAGTTAGTCCACTTTCTGAAGATAATTTTTCCTGAATGATATTTAATATATTTAATATATTAAAAATTTAATTATAGGCACATAAAACCTCATAATCATGCACCGCAGAAAAACAAATCTTTAAAAATAATCCAATCATTATTTTAATGAAATACATTGAAAAATTAGATTCATTACATTCTTCCCACCATAAGGATTTACATCCCATAAATAAAAAACCCACGGTTTCAAAAAGAGATGTTGATACTGAGCATTCATCTTGGTCTCTAGCTCCTAGGTTCTCTCCTGATGATTCCCATACTTCCTTCTGACACGAACGAGGGGTATCGATTACCCATGGAGGATCCTCTACTATAGATCCTTAATGTATATTGGGTAATGAGTTATGGTATCTCCTTCTTAAAAGTGCATAATTCCCTAGTTCATATTGTGAAAAGGGTCATGCATATACATCCATATCTATGACACATAGAATTCATTGTGTATCTAGTATAACTGTGTCTGTAGAGAAAAGTGGTACAACACATAAACAAATATTCTATGTATCTGGAATGTTCTAGTGAATCCCACTGATATATTTTTTCCCTGTCCAACTCACTAAAACCCACAACAAGTTGAGAACATCAAGAACACATGTTCAGCATCCTAAAACTCAAATATCCTTCATCTTTAGTCCATATAGGTCTTATGATGGATTTGTGTAGTCCCCATTATTTCCTAGATTATAATCACCATACTTATAGTGGTTTACACCAACATTGGTATCATATGTGCTAACTCCTTTAGGTCATTCTAGCTTAGTGGATATCAATATGGTTACTAGAACAATACCTCAAATGGAGGCATTCCGATAGGGGAATTGTTGTTTTTAATGAAGACTCCAACAATCTTAGTCGATCTTCCAAACTTTGGAAAAATTCCCACACAAAAAAGATCATATAATGTATTCCATGAACTCTATGTAACTCTTAGTATGGATATCATTTTAGTGGTGAAGCATCATCATAAAAGTTAACTGAGTCCCATAACACCCCAGAAATACATTCCATAACTGAGGTGTGAACGGAGTATACTAGGCAGAAATTATCATCGATGGAGCTCAGTGGAGTTAGACTAGATTCTGCATATAGAGGCATCAAAATCTCTCCGCTAAACTCTTCTCATGAACAACAAGGATGTTGGTCGATATGGCGGGTCATTCTAAAATAACATGTAGACAATAATGTCCATTGGATTTATGCTTTAACCTTATCATGATGTACATGAATATCAAATCCCACTTCCACACTGTCACCCTATGAGATTGAGTTAAACCTAATGGAGCATAGTGATCAACATTCACTTTCTGACAATTAAGTCATTAATGATAAAATGATACAACTCCCTCCATTATCTCAAACAAAATACCTAATTTCAATAGTACTGGTACATGTTCACCACACCAAGATATACCCATATTGGAGATATATGAAACTCCATCACAACCTCCTCCTACAATGTCAGTAGTACCATCAGGTGAACTCATCAATTAATGAAATTCTCCACACCTTAAAAAACCCTTAGGAGCATGTCTGGTGGATATCTAAGAATATAGGGTTCACACTAAGAATCACCATGTTTTGCCTCCATGACTCAATTTAAAAAAGGATGGGAAATAACTATCTCTTAAAGGATATATTATTTATCCACTCTAATAATGGATATTAGTAATGAGTCCAATGGCTCTAACCCCTTATGCAGAAACTATAAAAAATATCTTTTGCTGAGGACGTCTTCTACCACATTACCCTTCTTATTAGTATAGAAAATATATAACTCATAACCAGGGAGAAAATCTATCAATATACTTTATCTCAAGTTAATATCATTTTGGAATAAGTTATCCTTGAGACTATTGTGGTTAGAATCGTCGATAAGTCATCACCCATCAGGTAGTGTCTCCACATATTTGTGTGACGACTACAATTTCTTTCTCATGATCATGGTTCAGGTAGTTCTTCCCATCTGGTCTCAACTATCATGAACCATAAGAAATAACCCCCCACCTCTTCATTTGAACACAACCATACCCAACCTCTAATTTATCACTGAATACTACATACTTGACATATTCCAATGAAAATATCAAGAATAGATTTCTCATAAATCCCAGAATAAACTCTTAGAAAACCTAGTGGCACCGATATTTAAAATTAAATGATTCCCCATTTGGGGAAATCATGTAATGGAAGTTGATATCTTGCAGAAAACAGATAAAAACGTATGATTTTACCATATAACCCCAAGGATTCGATGAACCTACATCTTGATAATGCGTGGATCCTAAGATAACATTTCCTTGACCTTTATGGGAATGACCACAACTCCAAATGATGAGATAACATTTCTAGAAAAAATAACCTCCTTAAAGTCTAATTTTAACATTGATATAATCTTGTATACTTTTTTTCAATTTAAAAATAGAACCAACCTCAAGTGCCTTGTGCGATCCTCCTTAGATATGAAGTACAATATGATATCATCGATGAATAATAACTCAAAATGGTTAAATAATGGCTGAATGATTCATTTCATAGGTCCCATAAAAATAACTAGGGTGTTAATCATATAAAAGTTAATAACAATGTACACATATTTAATGTATCAACATTGGAATGTGGTATTTTATATATCCTCATCCCATACATGGAACTTGTAATAACTAGGCCAGAGGAAAATCATTGTGAACAGTCATGCCCCTCTCAACAAGTTAAATAGGTCACATATATTCTTTAGTGGATAATTTTAATTACCATCACATGGTCTAGGTGATGGTAATGAACATGAAGAATAAATCTCACGTTGGTCTTCTTGGAGAACAATACTAATGCTCCCCGTGGAATGATAGTATGTCTGATAAATCCATCACCTATAAGTGCACTATCATTACCTTCATCTTGTGAATCATGATAGGTGGAATAAAATATGCTAGAAGAAATATAGGGGACATCAAGGGATATATATCAATGCTAGAATTGTGTATCTCAGTGGTGAGGTATGGTGAGAATTTCTTCAGGAAATAGGTCTTTATACTCTAGCACCGCTGTAGGAAGATGAAAACTCATAGATTCTACTATACCAGTGGGCATGATCTGTAAATGATGACTGATTGACTACACCATCAACATGCGAGTTAATCCTTCTTTTCCTAGGTCTCATTTTAATCCAAAAGGTATACCTAGTCCCATCGATCCATACACAACACATAATATGCATACAATAGTCTATCAATACAAGTATAATAGATAACCAATCCATACTTAAGATGATGGTGTAAGGCCTCATCAAATCCACAGAGAGATCTTGATTGAAACAGTTACATCCATGATCATATTAAACTATTAGCACAAATGTGTGATCACTAAGTCACCCCTAGTAGGAGTCTCTATGACCAATGGTTGTGTAATGTGATCAACTAGTTATTTTATGATTATATGTATAAAAGTGTAAATAATTGAATAAAATTCAATTGTGTCTATAATAACTATAAACAAGTAAGTGAATACATATTTCATACCTTGTATCATCAATGGATTTGATGGTTCATAATCCTCGATTACGTGCAACAAACCTTTTCAATATCACATAACTCATTGAGTCTGGTGTGGACCACTAGGGGTGCTGGTGGGAAGAAGTATAAAAGTCCTCCACCTCTAGTTTCTCTCCCCATACCTCTTTCACATCCACAACCCTACAGACATCCCTGATCATACTATTATATCAACCTAGGATGACCATCCAATGTCACTCTACTAGCCATTGGTTGGGTTAGAAAATCCCATGTGAGATATCCCCTTCCATAACAAAGGTATAACCATATATCACTTGTTTTACTAGATTAATCTCATTTCCCAAAAATGTAGACACTCTATCATTGGATCTCCTCCTTAGACAACTCAAATTTCCATGTCCCTGTGACTATCATCGACTTCCTACTGCCCTAGAATCATCTATTGTGTGCCCAATGACCTCACCAACAGTATGGGTATTCTCATTCAAGAAATACATGTCCCCCAATTCACATTCCACCTTAGGTAGATATTCATTGAGGCATCACACTGGTTGAAATTTCTAAATGTATTCCTCATCAAAATGTTTTATTTCGAAAGAAATGATCACATACCAAAACTATAGTGTATTGAGTTAGGTTCGTGAACTTCGATGGATACTTACCCATGATCATAATACCCTAGTCATGCTATAGAATCATCTAGATGTAAAAAAACCTACACGTAACATGGGAGGACTCCTCTATAAAAAGATTCTGAGACACTGATTTTACCATAGTGTCCTCATTATATGATTGGGTTACAAAGCCACACCATTTTCCATTAGTTCCAAGTAGAATGATATTATCTTGGAACATAATATTATCTTCTAGAATCTTAATAGGATAAATGACTCATGTGACTACATCAAACCAGTCCTCATCCGCCCATGGGTTGTGCCTTTAATTGAACCTGATGGGTCTCTATCACTAAAAGTCGTGATGGGAACTCAGACTAAATAAAACATTAGCTATTAATTCCAATACCATATGCTTCTTGAAAGGTGGTGGTATGACTGCTGCACTGACTAGAGATGGCACCTCCTGACCCGTACTTGTTTTGAAGCCTCGTTACCGAGATTCTCATCAACATGATCCAAAATTTTAATGATAGTTGAAAAAAATTCATGGATGCATTTTGAAAATGAAAATTAAGTTCCACGATCAATGAGTACATACAGATAGGAAACTCGATAAGTATATAGAAACCACATTCCGTTAATATATGATGCATGTACCAATTCTTTCCTTACATATAGTGTCTACATGTATGGTTTCAACAAACATGTTATCAGACACTTATTAAATGGATGTTTCATCCTCTAAAACAACACCAGATTCCATAGACTAAATTCCAAACCTATAAAACTAGACACTGTTCCCCCAAATAAATCCTAAAGAATATGATCCAAAGGTTGAACCGATGTACATTTTACCACTCTGTCATGACCCATCAAAACATACCCATTACATGTTGTCCATAATCATGAATCTAACAGTCGAGGGGCGGGAGAATAGTACTGAGTAGGAATATCATTCCTCTTAGATGTCGATGCTTATAGTACCTATACACACAAACACATATCCAAACCCATTAAATGGTGAAATGTGAACTAATAAATAATAATGTTTTTTTACCTATCAAATCCTACCATTAGAGTATAAAAACATTTATTGAATATAAAAATTACTATACAAATTCTCACCACATAGAAACTAAAACCACGTCCAACCTATATAAAGAGAGAGGAATAGTTTCAAAGTATCCTTTTAAAAATACATTGTTCTATCTCGCTCACTATGTATAAAGTGGTTCTAGTCACTCTATATCCCCATCAAATGGTTGATTATTTGAATACGACATGGAATGTGTGGATAAATCCCATGCACGGTTGAGTATAAAAATACCTACTTGAAAAACCCTAAAATATCTAAGAATATATCATAATAAATAATAATAATATGCTCACATGTGTAAGTCATCAACACATATTTCAATAATATATACATATATAATCAATATAGAAACAATGTCTCAAGGAAAATTAAAAATCATAATTATAGTCTTGGTTTCCTAATCAATGGTTCCATGTACCACTCATCTATGATAACACACTCCATGATTCATATATTACTAATGGATTCTTTTTAATACAAGGTTAACATCAATTCATTCCCTAAGAAGTACATACTAGAAGTATGAAGAAAATGGTAAAAAGAAAATATCACACCCAAGGCCATGGGGTATACCAAAAACCCAAAAAGGATTAACCTGTTACAAAGGGGATCGATGCCCATGTAGTGTTATTAAAAAAGATGCCATGAACCCCACCAAGGGAAAAAATGAGGATTGGGTATCACACTCCAAGCCTTAGGGAATGATTCCAATAACTCTATCCAATACTAATGCTCCATAGAGGGGATCACCAACTAATGTATACTACAAGACTCCATATTAAACCCTCATTGAAAAGAATAATTGAGCATAATATAATGAATCATTCCCATGATAAAGAGGAAACCATCTCCAATCTATAAAAGAAGGTGTACACTCCATGTACTTGTAGTACAAATTGTGTCCCTTCAGTATTGGGTCATAAAAATGTATTAATAATCATTCCCATGTATTTATCTATGCTTGATTAGAAGATGTGACCTTGCATATATACTCCTAGACATTTTACTATTTTTCTGGTCATGAACATGTCTAATTATCTGTGTCCATGTTTTTGTACCTCCCCATGTATATTCAATGATTCGAGGAAAGGGTCACATGATAGGTGACAGATGTCACACACCATGTGATGTTTATCTTCACTGTCGAACCCTAGCATCACACAATGGGAACCACCCAGCATTTGATCTCGGACGGAACAACGTGTAACCAAGAATTTCAAGAAACCAATATATCATCTTCACACATCATTGTCTTTTACTTCGTACACTGATCGAATTATGAATCACACTAGGGAGTATTTATCTGGTCATGTCAAATCTTGTCATCACGTCTCACTAGAATATAGATATTAAATCATATAGGAAATACCTCTGTCACATCTCCAAGTAGACATACATCAAAAACCACACAAAGAAAGAATATCCTGTACCAATCCATCATTATAGATCAATCCCATCATTGACCAAACCTATATCTATAATATCAATAATTTTTACCAAGAAACAAGTTTGAAATGATTATTTAACCGATATTTATCAAACCACGGGCCAAATGAATGGCCCATTATGAACAACCAATGAATATTGAAGATAAAAATATTAAAAAAATGAATGTTTTTCCTCATCTATTGTTTGTGTTTTACTCAATTAATTCCAATTTGAAAAAAGATTAATGATATACAATATAATAAACAATTAAATCCTATAAAATGAATAATATTTATCACATAGCCACAATATGCATGATCCATGAATCAATTCATTAGTTGATTGAAAAAAATCATCATAGGAATATATAAATTTTAAATAATTATAAAAATAACATCATATCTCAATTTTGATCAATCACATGTAATGAATAAGTACACGTCGATGTCGTTGGTGAGATCTAGATGTTCTGTTGGTAGAACAAATTATTATCCCATTTCCTGTAATCATTTTCAAACAAAATATACTCCAATGATCTCTCAAATGGTTTTAGGTTTATGTGGGTAACCCTGAAAATCAATAACAACCATATAAATATAAGAAAAATCAGGTCATGATGTTTTAATTAATAAAATAAATTTAATCAAATTATTAATTAAATGACCATCCGTGGCCATGCCCAACAAAAATTCCCAACATGTATTTTGTATTCATCATGAAATATGTTAATCCCATTATATGAACTCAACATAAGATTCATATTTAGGTAATGAGCATCCTTTGAGAGTAAATCTACTTTTTCAAGAAAATTATTTACTGGTGATTTTTATAATATATAGTATGATTCCAAAATTAATTTACATAACGCATGGCCTCTAAATATCATGTCATATTAGTCCCTAGATCTAAAAATAATCCATATATTATTCCTAATAAATACATGTAAAATTTTAGTTGTTACCCAAACCATGCAGTATATAGTCATCCATCAAAATCTTTTAGATCAAATCATATTTTATTTCATAAATACACACTTTTCACCTAGTTATACAATAATATGATTTCATGTTTCCCCCAAGTTGTTATATATGTTTCCCTTTAGTTTGGGGGTAATTCATAAGAATTTCAAAGGATTTTAGAGATCAATATCTATAGTAACTCTCTATTAATGGTAATTTATCATTGATATGTTCTCTATCACATTGTCAAAACATTAGATATAACCATTTTATGATTTATCTATTTACGATGAGATCATTTGTGGTCTTTCATGGCATGATATGGGGAAGGAAAAGTGTTTTTCAATCAGATATAGATAATAATTATGTCATTATTTGTCTTCACTTACATTTCTATGGTTAGTGGATTCTCTATCGATACAACATGTTTTATTAATAAAGGATTAGTTTTAATTAATTGAATTTCATATATTGTTTTGGAAATAATTGGGTGATTCTTGATGGAAAATGAATTTTGGAATTTTCATGTAAATTAGGAAAACATTCGTTGATCTTGTAAAAACCACGTTGTTTAAAATACTTAAATGATGATTTAAAAATTATATTTTGAATTAAATAAGAAAATTTATTTGTTAGAATTTGTAAAAAATAAGAATTATTTTATTAAAATTATTTGTAATAAGATTTCAATTAATGGTTAGGTGTTGGTTGAATTTTATGGATTATTGCTATGAACTACCTCCATCAAAAGAGATAATTGTGTTTCTATAGTTCCAAAATCAATGGTAACACCAATATAGATGGAGAGTGTGTGTCTGTTTTCTTATATGGTAATGTAAATCAATATTCCAAATAGAATTTGGAATGTTTTTATAATGAAGATATATTTTTCTGTCATTGGATAACTGTTTTGGATTTGATATAAACTATGTCAAATTGTTTTAAACTATTTTGTACAAATTAGATAACAATTTTTTCACAGTGGAATTTTTGGGATGTCATTGGGGAAATCCGATAAGAATAGACTCACCAAATTTATGGGATCTATTATGTGTTTTTAAATTTCATCTACCTTGGCACAAGTAATGAAAATGTATCTTAGTTATTCTTTGAAGCCTCTTGATAACTTAGGTGTGGGTAATTTTGTTGGATTATAGAGCATGGAAAGAGTTTTTTGTTTAATTTTATTAGTGTATTTGTGTATGGTTGTGTTGGATTCCCATTGTATGTTGTCAATTGGTTTCATATTTTTTACTCTAATATGGTTTTTCCTTTCATTATATTTTTATTTTTATGGGTTCACTCATGATTCTTATTGTAGTTTGTTTCGTATGGTGATCATGGTTTGGTTGTTTTATCAATAAAGGTAAAATAATCCCATAAATGGTTTATAGGACCTTGTAATTTATTTAATTTATAGTGTATTTGGGATTTCACCTAACGCTAGTAACACATAACGCCTCATCCCATGAAAATTTGTGAGGGCCATTATATTGCTACGGATATCAGTTTTCCAGATCCTAGAGTATCAGTGTTGGAAAGTTCGTATGAAAATGGGATGGTAACAATGAGTAATTTTTTCATAACAAGATATTTATAGGATAATGATGTGTAGCTATCATATTTATGATGAAAATCTAGTTACCATGTAATTTTGGATACATTATTGTATTTAATGAATTATAGTAAATTTTTCACCCCATCATCAGGGGTTTAGATAATGAGAATGTTAAGATATTAAATGATAGAATGAATTCCAACAGGGATATAATTTTTCAATACAGAGTTATTTATTTATGAAAATATAAAACTTAAGGTTGATGTTTTTAAAAAGTATAAAAATGTTATCAAAATTTTTTTCTGAAAAAGGATTAGTTGTTCTATTTTGAAAATAGTTACAATGGATTATGTTGGATAAAATTTTTGTGGATATATTTGGGGTAATATGTGTAAATGAGATAAATTGAAAAATATAATCCTTGAATATCTAGTGAATTATAATAAATGGAGTTTGTGTTGTTAACATAAAATGGAATTGGGTAGGCTTTGTAGTAATCTATCGGAAGAGGAGGCTAAGAATTTTGTATCACCATAACTATATGTGAAAAAAATTGGTCAAAATAATTTACTATGATTTTCAGCATATGAATTGAAGGGAATAGAATAGATAAACCAAGGAAATCAGATCATTTAGTTCAGTTCCATTAGATATTCCACCCACCATTCAAGGGTATTATGTACCAAAAAAAGAATATGCATGGGTTAATAAAAATAATTGAATATTTAATTTACATGGTACACCATATAGATTAATGTTATATTAGAAATATGGATTGTGGAGGTTCTAGAACGCCATTTACTGTATTTAATACTTTAGGATAAATTGAAATAAAATAATCTTATTATTTTTGTACAAGTATAATTTTTCAGCAATAGATTATGTAGCTATTTTTATGATTTATTTCATTATTTTACTGGAGTTTTTTTCAAGTGAATTCTTAAAGGGTTTCATTTTTTGAGTTAGGACTAAAACCAAATGTAATCTAAAATGAAATTAGTATAATGTATTACATATTATGTAGATATTTGCAATATAGTTATGGTAGCATAATGTTACATCTCGAGAAACACAGTTGGAGGAATCCGAATTATTTCATCAGTAGGGGGTAATAACACCAATAATGGAAATAGAAAGAAGAGGAAAGAAGAGGAAACCAATTCTCTAGGAGTGATAATTTATAGAATCAGCCTATAGGATGGTCAAATTACATCATTGATCAATGATTAGGGATAGCTATTCTCTACGTGGTCCACCATATCCCATCATGCATGAGTGTATAACACCACCTAGAACATGTCACAATTGCAAAAATATGGGATATCCTCATCACTATTGTCACACTACTCAATGGTTAGGTGATAGTGAAAAATAGCTTGCTTCGAAAACGTTGTATTCTTATATGGGATGAGTTCAAAAGAATATATTTCATCAATAGAACTGATCAATCCATGGAGATTCTAGGAATACCATGACTTCCCAACCATTGAAATCAGAATAGGGAAATAAAGAGAAATATGCATTGAGTTTGCAATTGTATAGAGCTATGTAATTGATCATAGATTATGAATGGAGACAATCAATAATCAGAGGTATTATTATTTTAAATTTGACCATTATGACTTCTTTTATTGATATAGGAATTCCCCATTCATATATTTCATCTCATGATGTAGATATTATTGGTTTGCATATTGAGATGATTCCTTTGGTTTCTAAACTCCATACACCATTGGTATAATGAGAGTGTGGAGGTTTGAAAATTTAATTTTGATTAATGAAAAATAAATTTGACAATGTTTCTATGGGATTTATCTTTGATAGACGAATTCCTATAACAAAAATCTCTGAATGGATTAGCTGATGAACATTGTGGCCCATATTGATTTTTATACATTTTTGATGAGTTTTATATCATATGATGGAGAAACAAATATCATTAATGTTTATTGGGTATTGGTTGAAAGAAAAACTAGAACATTTGAATTCGAAGATGGAACTATCTTGTACTTGTTTAAATAAATTACATTAGCATCAATATATGAGATAAATATCAGTGATTTTCTATCCACAATGGATCAATTCCATGATTTTGTTTTAAGAACATTTCTCAGGTTTTCAACACAAATGATAAGGGGTGTTTACAATTGATCCCATGCTAGATATTAGTCTAATCTTACATTAATCATATCAGATGGAAAATTAGAATTACGGTAATGGAACATTCATTTAAAATATTTAGATTGTAATTAGTCATTATGATTATATATGTATATATGGACAACACCAGTAAATTTTTTAAAACTAAGTTGGAACTCATAATCTTTTTTTATATTATCAAAATCAAAATCATGTTATGATAAAGAACATGATTCATATTAAATCTATTGATGATATGTTTGATCAACTGAGAAGATCCTAATGGTTCAACAAAACTGAATTGTATTTGAGATATCACCATCTACGAGGTCAAATAAAGGATATTATATATAAATATTTATGAATAATAAATGGAAATTTCAATTTCATTGCAATGAGATTAGGAATTATCAATGCACCAGAAAAATTTATCTAATTTATGAATTACATGTTTCAAAGGTATCTATATTCCATTATTGTGGGTTTTTTGGATGATATAATAGTGTATTCTAGGAAAATGTTGAATTCTGAAAAACACATTACTATATTTTTGTGTACCCTTTAGGACCATCATATTTATTCCAAGTTATCACAGTGTGATTTCTAGATATAAGAGGCTTGTTTCGTTGTACATTTCATTTATGAGAAAAAGAATTTACGTAGTTATGGAAAATATAGAACATGATATTTATCAGAAACCCCAAATGAATATCTATGTGATACAAAGTTTCATTGGATTTGTGGGATACAGTAAACATTTTCTGTGTTACTTTTCATGGTTGGAGTCCAAGACAATATCATCGATGAGGAAAATTGTTCATTTCTAGTTGAATGATGAATTCATAAATTAATTGAAAATATAATTAGGTTAGACATTCATTAGATCAAATTATATTATTTCCAGAGAATGGAAAGGGATATGTAGTATATAATGATGCATTGGTATCTCTGTTTGGATGTGTTTTTAGACAGGGAGATCATGTTGGTGCTTAAGTATCAAAAATTTATGGTTTAATGAGAATATCTACCCAACCATTGTTTTGGAATTACATGAATTATTTCATGCATTTAATACATGGATTCAGTATCTCTTTGGTGATAAATATAATATTTTTATAATCAATATGATAATGGAAACAATTTTTTTATTAATACATATAAGGATAAGGAACTAAATATTGATGAAATACCCTTAAATTTTTAACTTCTACTTGATATATACAACACATAAAATGTAATTAGTTATGAGGATACACCAAGAAGGAATTCATATAATATAATTGACCGAGATGCTTAAAATAAGTGGAAACTATTATTGTTTATAGCTAAAAATAACCCTAATTGTTCTGACGTGGTTGATGTCAATGTTTTCTTCACGATGTCAATTGTTTCTAATTTGGTTTATCATGTGAAAGAAGAGATGATGTTCAATCCTGATTGTGTTACCTTGAGGTAAAATATCATTGGTTGGGAGACCATTTTATTAATGGAATATGAATGAGATTTCAGTTTTGAATATTATAGATCAGATTATGGTATATTTTGATTTTGTGGTATGACTTATTCATTCTTATGACCTATTGAAATGGTTTGTTCATATAGGAAACAAAAAGATGTATAATGTGATGAGATTCTAGTTTTTGTTGGTATACATGAAAAGGTTATTGAATGAGTTCATTTCTAGATGCCTCACCTATCAAAAATTTCATGTTAAACACCATCAACCAACATGCATGTTACAGTCCTTAAATATTTTCTTGTGGATGTGAGAATACATGGCCATGGATTCTGTGACATGTTTACCATGAATGGTTAGGAAACATGATGAAATTTGTGTTATTTTGGAACTAATAATAAAATAGGAACATTTTATCCCAATTTTTAAAACCTTGCTTGGGAAGGAATCTTTTAAAATATATATCCAAGATTTTTGAAAGAGGAAAAGACATCCAGTCACGATTGAATATGACAGAGGACCCATATTTTAATATTTACTGATAAATACGTACTGAAATTCCACAGTACTCAATTGAGGATGATCATGTCATATAATCCTCAAATACATGGAAAATATGATATGAAGATCCAAACATTAGAGTACAGAATTATGGATTATTTATTCAAAATTGTTGGCACATATGAGTATCATATTCCATTAGTGGTGTTCTAATAAAAAAAATTCAATTCATAATACATATGGATTATTTTTATGAATTATATTATATATGATTCATTATCCACTTTTTTCGGTAGAAACATGTGAGACATCCATGGGTGGAACCATACTTTTGAAAGAGATAATGGATGAGATTGATTTCATCTATAAGTGAATGAATATACATCAAAATTGTTAGACATCATAGGCATATCTTTTATGCTGACAATTTTTATTGGATTTTTGTGACCAAATGTTCTTGTTAACTCGTAAATGGATTGTTTATATTAGTTTTTGTATACTAATATGTCATTTACTCAACACATATTCCCTTTTGAGACACATGAATGTTTTTTGATGTGGGATATCATTTTAAATTTCCACTAAGGATCAAATTAGTTCATAATTTTCTTCATGTTTCTCACTTGAGGATGTATAAACCAAATCATCACCATGTGATTCCATGGGATCGTGTTAAACTAGGGAAGGATACTATGTTGATTCGTAATATTATACAAAAAGTGGATAGGTAAGAGAAATCCTTGTCTGGGAAAGGTATCGAACGAGTGCATGTTTTGGGGTAACATTTTCATATTCATGAAGAAATGAGGGAGTGTGATATAGTAATGGCTCAAAATCTTCAAGGAAATTGTGGTTTTATACATTCCATGGATAGATAGACAAATTTAGTTCATGACAATTTATTTAGGTTTATATAATTTCTGATTTATGTTTCAGTAGTTTTGTAAGAGTTATGGATTGTGATTAAGGATTATACGGAGGTGCACTATTTGATCATGGACAATAGAATCGTTGAAAAACCACCTTGAAACAATCCAGCTTGTCTAGAAGGACGGAAAATAGCTCTGCATGGATGGCGCATGGTATGTATAAACTGTGGGGATTCCAGGAGGAAAATTTATCCATATTGTAGCATGAAATGCATAGTCATTCCATTGTGTTTCTAACCATATGATCGAACAATGTAATATTTTATATTATGATCGTAGAAACTACTTGGTTATTATCTGGGTTGATAAACGAGGCATCCATACTATGTGGCATACCATCATCCCTATGAAATTTGTGGATCTAATCTAATTTTGTATTTTAATACATTTTTTCCACAAATTATCCAATGAAATGAATACCTTTTTCTCCCATAGTGTGATATACGTTTTCCTTTATTCTCAGAGTAATACTTATTTGTTTCAATGGTTATGGAATATCGTTATTTTTTGGTAATTATTTGTTAATAGATGTTTCATGTTGATATTTTATCACTCTATCTCTAGATAAAATAGATCTAATATCTTGTGGATATATTCACATTTTATGATGGAAATTGTGATTTTGTTTTCTAGATATAGTGAATTAAAGTTGTTTCTCGATCAAATCATGTTATAATTTTGTCATGCATTTTTGAACAATATTTTTGTGGTAGGTGGTTTATCTCTCGATTCCATTTGATTTAGAATTGATGAAATATTTTTATCTAAATGATTTTAATGAAATGGTTGTCCAATAATTTGGTGATTCTATAGGGATTTTTTTGGAATTAATTTGGAAGGTATGGAAAATTATAAAGTCATTGAAAAACCATGTTGTTTATAATTCAGAAATGGTGATTTTAAAATTTATAGTTTGAATTAATTTTGTAATTTATTGTTTTGAAGGATTTAAAATGATGTAATTGTTTTGATTTAAATGGATATTCATTATATTGGAATTAATGGATGGGTGTCATTTAAATTGGATAAATAATGGTTATGAACTACAACCATCAAAAGGGATGGATTATGGATGTGAATTTCTATCATCATTGGAAAAACCATGATTGAGTATCTATTTGTGTGTGTGGTTGTGTGTGTGGAAATGGAAATTAATATTGAATATGGAATTGAATTTTATTTTCAAATTTATTGTCTGATATATTTCCTTAGAATAAATTTTGTATTATATTTTTTTGGATTCAATATATAATTATTTAAATTGTATTATATTATTTTATACAAATCACTAACAAGTTCTGTCATAGTGGAATGATTTGGGAAGTCATTAGAAAAATTATACAAAGTTTATACTCACCCAGTAGCTGGTACCTGTTATGCATTTTCATATATCATTTATGAAGACACAATTAATGTCATTGTATGTTTGTTATTTAATGATTCCTCTAGATTCAATGGGCATGACTTGTCGTGTTGGATATTGGAGTGGGTGGGGAGTTTCGGTTTTGATCCATTTAGTTTCTTTGATATTTTATGTCATTGGTTTCCCAGGTATGTTGACACATGGTTTATAATTCTTTCTATGATATAGATGTTGGTGGGGTTATATTTTTAATTGTACGGATGTACAAATGAATTATGTAGAGTTTGGTTGGTTATTGGTGATTGTGGTTTGGTAGTTTTATCTATAAATGGAAAATCATTTCCAAAATGGTTTTGATGCCCTAGGAATTAATTTATATCCAATTGTGTCTTGGGAATGTCACCAATGGATATTAACACCCACTTCCTCCTCCCAAGACAATTAATGAGGGGACGAATGTTACAACGTGTTTCATTGAAATAAAAAATATCATATTGATGAAGGAGAGTGAATTATAAAAAAGTTTTGATAACCCATAGACTATTTTGGGATTGAAGTGTAATGTGAGTGGCCATTTATTATCGTTTAAAATGTTATGAAGAATCCCAAATTGGTACATTCCTCAAATAACATTTATTAAATTTGTGACCATGTATAATATGACTTAATGGGATTGGTCTATGGCCCTTAATCAAATGCTCTCATATAAAATATAAATTATATGGAATGAAATTAATATACCATGGATAGCTAGATTGTCTATGTGAGGTTTGTTTTTTTAGTGGATTCTATTTTGAATTGTTTATACTAGTTTCATATTGAACTACTTTGTCAAATGGGAAAGATAATTTACTATTGTATTGTACTTCTTTAGATATGGACATTGGGATGTGATGGTATTGGTATTTTTATAACAATATATGTATGAATTGACTAATATGGGTGATCTTATTACCTTATAGTGAATTTAGTCATTTTATAATAATGGTTCATTGAAAATTATTATAAATTATTGGCATTATGTAAATAAATATAATGTGAGAATCATCATGAGAAATTAAGAAATAATTTTTTTTGTTTATGGAGGAAGATTTGGTAAGTCACTATAGGATCGATGACAATACCTTGTATATAATTAGAGTGGTATGTTCAATATTAATGATTTATTGATGGTTCAAGATCGATGGGATAATCCATTGTAGTTATATTTTATAATATTATGGATTGATTCATGTATATGATTTGTTATATTATAGAATGATTTGTTAGGGATAGTTACATAAATTTACTATGGGACACCCACTAGTGATCTAATTGGTATGGATGGGTTCATACAGTAGGGATAGGTAACGACAATGTATTCCATAACTATTTATTATTTATGATTAGGTTTGTTCCATAGGTGATTAAACCTCAATATAAGTGGTGATGTGTTGGAATTAGTTGTGAATATGAGACACCATTTTTTGTAATATGGTGTTTAAAAGTGACATTATTATTATTCCACACCTTGAGACATTTGGTTATATTATGATATTATGTTATCAGACTATTACATATGTAAGAGTTTAACTATTGACCATGTGTTTTTTGGGAGTGGAAATGACTTGATATGTGACCTAGAAATTATTGAGATGTTTTCTGTAAATATATTATTTTGTTGATATACACTATATAATTTGTCATGGATTTTGGATTGATATAACAAGATTTGTTCTAATTTTTTAATTGGGGAAACATGTGGGGTTTTTTGATGTGTTCTTCAGATTAGTGAACGATCACATCACTTATTTTTTTGGTGTTTTATAATATTATTTTTGTATACATGAATACAACGATATTATGGAATATATAAGGTTCTTAATAGTGGATCCATTCTATGATTTAAAAACTCATGAAATACGTCATATTTTG
The DNA here is from genome assembly GCA_963277665.1 of Viscum album. NCBI lineage: Eukaryota > Viridiplantae > Streptophyta > Magnoliopsida > Santalales > Viscaceae > Viscum > Viscum album. The sequence goes on from OY728161.1 coordinate 696,949,991, forward strand.
TGAATGTATAGTCTTTTTATTTAAACATTAATTTAGAAGTTGCATGATAGAGTTACATGGTGTAGTTATATGGATGATATGAGTCAATAATGAGGGAAACTCGGTTTGTTGTAATTTATTATTTCAAACATACATTTTTTTTAATATTTTTTCAATTCATAAACTCATTAGAAAATCCCTATAATAAATTAATGTTCTTATAGAACAATTTATATAGCATGTTGAGATTTTATAGTGTTTATGTTTGGTAATTTTCTATAAATCCATATACTTAATGTAAATACATATATTTAATACGTTATTTATATGATATTTTACGTAATGATTCTATGAGGATTGTATCAACATTTTTCTATAGACTATCACAACTTATCGTAGCCAATTAAATATTTGGTGCTGAACCTAATTTCCGATAACCCCCATTGTTCTGACCAATGGTAAATTGTTGAAATGAAATAATGATATAGATGCTCAATAATCAATAGAGGGGTTAATTGTATAATTTTAAAAATCCATTGGAAACATTAAATTTGGTATAAACCTTCATATTGTTTAACAATGTTAAACAATATAAAATCACAAGACCCTTGAGTTTTACAAACTTTCATGATTCTGGAAAAATTCTTTGGAAAATGATACATAAGAAAAGTTTATAAGGAAAAATATTCTACCATAATGCATATATAATCTCACTAATATGCGTATACAATTACAAGAATGTATAAGATAGTTACACATTCCATTTTAATCATAATGTCGTGGAAAAAACATGAAACAATAAATGTAACACGTAAAATAACTTTTAAATCAAATTTTTTTGTATCCAAAAACCTTGGATAAAGGTCACTTGATTTATACATTCAAGAAAGTATTACTTACCCACACAAGGGTAAGTCCTCGATAAGAATATCGGAGTCTGTCTTGCAATTCCGGTAATCCCTCGAACAACATGGTAGTCAACAACTTTGTCTTCCTTATCAAGGAAGTCATCAAACTTTAAGGTAGTTGACACCTCTTTCTTCCTATCCCCAAAGCCCTCGATTGTACAGAGCAACAATCAGTGTTTCACGAAGAAATATGAACAAGATATTCAGTACGCAAAAATTGTGGGTGTCAATCTCTCTATAAATCACTTCAACAGCATGTAATCTCTAGATTGATCAATGTGTTTAGTAGTTTTTAGCTCATTCACATGAACTCCTATTTATCGGTGCATTTCCAACGGTCGGCACCCTCCACCAATATTCATATTATTCCTTCAATTTTGAAGGGACCTCTACATGTGTCACACAAACAACGGTGGGTTAGAAAAAAATTCATGAAATCATTTTATAACTATAACAATATTATTTAAAAGAAGGTTTCTTAACCAAATTCCTTTTTAAGAGTCTAAGATTAAATAAAATTCAGACTCAAAGAAAGTTAACATTCAGATTCAATATTACAAGGATATTCAGTTTATGTTTTTCAATGAATTTAGAATCTGAATTATAGAGTCTTCAGAGTCTGAATTTAGAGAAATTCAGAGTATGAATTCTCAGTATTTCAGAACCTAAATTCTATGGAATTTAGAGTATGAATTCTATGGAATTAGGTGTCATAATTCTATGTAAATTGGTGTCTGATGTCTACGGAAATCGGTGTTGGAATTCAATGGATCTTGGAGTCTAAATTCTAATGAATTCGAAATCTGAATTTCATAGAATTCGAAGTCTTAATTTTGGAGAATTAGGAACCAGAATTTTAGAGAATTCAGAACCTGAATTCGGATCATGAAAATAGAATACTATATATCTATGTATTTATAGAATTCTGAGGTTTTAGATGTGTAACCTAATTTTTCACTTAGGAATAAAATGAGTTAGATTTAGAGAGAAAAAAATATGATCAATTAAAAATAGGTAATGATAAATTTCCACGGGGAAGGAAACTTTTTTATTAAGAAAATATCATAGGGAATATGAAAATTTCCTTAAGATAGGGTGTTTGTGATTCTGAAAACATGAAGGAATTGAAAAGTCATAAGGAAACCTTATGGACTCAACAATCTCACCCATTTATGAAAGCATAAATATCGTTATAAAAAATAATATAAGGACATAGAAATTTTATGGGCTTGTAAAAAAAATTATCTCCCATTACTTATGGATCAACGGGAATATGATTAACTCCCCTTAGTCTTTGGAAACCCTAAGGATCTTATTCTGAATTTTCTCAATGAGATTTTTCATTTTCTTGCATATGGAAATCATCATTATGAAAACTCCCCCAGAGATGAACTCCCCCTTAATTTGGGAAATTTCTACTTTACTAAGTATTGTTGTGACATTACATTCCCCTCTTTTGTGATTTTCAAAAAGAAATACAGTTAATGGAAATGAAAATATTGTACCTGAAATAATAGTACATAACAACCAAAAAATATAAAGAGAAATATGAATATCATTAGGATTGAAAGAATTTGTACAACATGAAAATAAAACAAAAGATCGGATTTGGAAAGTATTATCCTTCCTTCTCCTTTGGAATCAGCATATTCACGATGGTTTTTAATTTCATGAGCTCCTTGTGATCCTATTATGCATTATTGATTTACTGATCTTGAAGTTATGTTTTTTACTCTATAGATTTAATTATGACTTCCTGTGACTTAAGATATTCTGCTTGGGCCTTCTGAATTTCTTCATACTTATCATGTTTCTCTTCAATCTCAATTCTGAGATCTCTTTCCGTCTTTCAATTCTGAGAAGCTTAATTCAATTTCCAATTCAGATCTTTCACATTTGGGTTCCGATAAGTCCATTCAAGATATTTATTTTCCTCAAAACTATTAGTGAGATCCTTGGTATTCACTTCTTTAGTGTAAAATGCCTCAGTTTCACTATCTTGAAATTCATCACAGATTTTCATTTCTTCTATTGTCCTCCTTGACCATCTTTTCATCTTCTGGCAAGATATTTTATGAGGCTCTTAGCTAATGAGAAATTATTTGAAATCTTCTTTGAGACTAACATGTTTACCCATCACCATGGATACTAAATCCAATATTTTATTTAACATATGCTGAAACATTTAACATCTAGGTTATATACTAGGAAATATTGGAATTTTCTGAACCAGATTCTTCAAAAACTGAGAAACAAAGTCATGTCCAAGTGACGATGATTCTAAATCCGAAACATTGGTTCGTGATTATTATTTTTTCTATTACAGCAGCATTCTTCTTCAATGAAGCACAAACATATTTCTTATTTACCACAGTTTTTCAAGGTGTATCATCTATCACATGTTTTCCCTTATCATCTTTCGGAATAACTTCTTATATATTAGAATATTCATGTTCTCTATCGGATTTCTATACAATTTCATCTTCATCTACTTCTTCCTTCATGTCTCTTGCCTCAACATCCCCGCGGTGAATGAAATCAGGATTGCTACTATCATTTTAAAACTATATATTCCCTTCTTCCCCACAGTTCTCAACTTTACCTAGGGTAGCAAGTTTTAAAGAACTAGCTTCAGATGTTCGGATTGATAACTTCTCCGAAGGATTCTCCTTCACATGAGAGTCTTATACTTTCTATATTATATCTTCAATATCAACACTCCCTTATTATTCATGTTCATCCACTTATTCTTCTTGCACTATTTCTTCTTCTTGAGGTTGTTCTGTAATCACAAACGTCTTTCCTGGAGTCTCTGGAAACGGTTCAATCAAAAAGGAATCTAGTACAATAATTTGTTCATAGGATTTTTCAGTATCCTTGATAAGATATTGAATGAATTAATCTTTTGAAAATTTCTTCCTTTACATATTTTATTTTTTCTTCCTTTTCAAGATTCCCATCAGTCGTTTCCTTTAATTCTTTTGCCTCAACAGAGCCCATGCCAATCTTCCATTCCCATTCCTTCATATTCTTTGTATCTTCTCTATACTTAGCCACTACCTCAACAAGATATGTTTTTTATTTTTTTGGCATTGGAGGTGTTGACTGAGTTTCCTTAGCCACATGATATTTTCTATTCTATTCCAGTTCATTGACCTTCCTCTTCCTTCAACCCTTTTTAATGGATTCATCCACTTCCATCTTTTTTTATTGAGCTTCATCATCTGCTTTTGAAAAATAATGAAATTATCTGGATTGACTATTAAATCCAATCTTTACCCTCCCTAGATTATCATCACTCAAAATAATCACATTTCAAATTACCGTCTTAGAATTGAATGGAATCTTGAATGACTTAATAATAAAAACAATGATCATTGAAAGAATGGCTAGTTATATAATAATCTAAGACTTCAGAGTTTAATTATTTATATTCTCAATCGTAACCCAAATATTCTTAACTAGGTTTATCATTCATATGTTCACCAAGATATCCAGAACATACATATCGCTTTGCTTCAAGTATCCTTGCCCCTTTTCTCATAATAAGAAAACCAGGAACCCATAGATGAAGAATCCAAATATTTGTAGAATGATGAATACTTTTCAGAATCGTCACCTCCGAACGACCAAGACAAGCTAGATAATTTTTCCTGTCAAGAGATCCAATTTCATTGGGAAGCATGTGTGACAAAAACTATGCTTCTCCTTCATAAGTAATTATTGTCAGATTTGGTGAAATGTTATAAGAAAGAGAGTATGTATTTCCATATCTCTTGAAAAAAAATTAATCTCTTACACCTTCATTGAAAAAAATATCCGTCTCATAGAATTCGACTAGTATTTCAGGATACACCAGATCCTGTGCTCTTGGTTTTGATATACATGCACTTTCCCAACTATTCATCTTGATATTATTGGAATCAATGGTATCATACTTGGCATAAAACATCAGATTGACTAACCTATCTAGGTATATCTTCCACCCAATGATATCCTTAATAGATTACATTTCTTTCTGAGAAGAGTCAAATGTAGACATTCGGATGTAAGGAATATTTAAATAGATGGAAAAACTATAAAAATTGAGGCAGAGCTTATGTAGGTTAAGGATTGAAATTCGATGTGGAAAAACCATCAGGGGTTATTTATATAGGCAATAGAGTTGATGGTTCAACATCCTCGATTTATCCAATGGGTGAAATATGTGTGAGAAGATATGATGGTTGGGATGAAAGACGTTGAAGGATTTTTATATATTCCTATTATTTTAGTTTTTTAGGATAAAACATGCATATTTTAGGAAAAGTGAATTTGAAAAGATTGAAACAAAAAAAATTCCAACAAGTAAATGATTACTATGAAATCATAGAAATGGAATCATAAATTTTAGATTTCCAGGAATATTATACGTAATAAGGAAAATTGATCTTGAAGAGAATTAGATTCCAAAAAAAAATTATATTATGAAAAATATTGACTTACAAAAAAATCCAGATTACAAAAATTTAGACAATGAAAATTTTGACTACAAAAATTTTAACTACGAAATATTTGACTATGAAATTTTTAACTACAAAATCATTAACTACAAAAATTTTATTTACCAAAATTTTAGCTCTAAAAATGTTGATTGTGAAAATTTTGACTACAATAATTTTGGCTAACAAGAAAATGTACTCCCCCAATGAAAATCAGTTTTTTACTTTATGGGTATTGGTTTCAACAAGATGTTAATATTAAATATTACTTTATAGTTATCATTCCTAACTTTTGTTTTATGTATTCATATATATTATATGGTAATTATTTTGTAAAAATATCATCAATTTGATCTTCTGTTCCGATAAATTGAAGAATGATAACTCTTTATTGTGTGTGATCCCTAAGAAAGTAAAGCCTAAAATCTATGTGTTTTTCACGAGAGTGATGTGAAGTGTTTTTACATAAGGCAATGAAAAGAGTATTATGAACCAAAATTAGTATCTTGGTAAAACACATTCCATAGTTTGTGAGTGTGTGTTGCATCCCCAACACATGAAGACGGCAATTTCTACCTACTACATATCCAACTTCAACAGTGGAATGTACTATTAAGTGTTGGTTTTTTCATGACCAAGAAACTCATAAATATCTTATGTAATGACATGTTCCAAATTTACTTTTCTTATCTGTTATACATCCACCAAAGTCATCATCTTAAAATCATTTCAAAATAAAATAATTTCTAGATGTATAAAAGAGTCATTGATCCATGGTTCCCTTTATGTAGAAAAAAATCATATTCCCTACCATTAAATGAGATTCATTAGGATTGGATTGATATCATGCACATAAGAATACTGAAAACATTAATTCTGGATGACTAGCTGTCAAGTAATGTAGAATTCCTGTAATATCTTTGAAAAATGTTTGATCTACTGGTTTCCCAACTTCATCAAGATCAAGTGAATTTGAGGTACCAATGGGAGTACTTATACTCTTAGTGTTTTCATGTCAATACTTTATAAGAAGATCCTTAATATACATATGTTGGGATGTATTAATTCCTTCTCGTTTTTTGAGAAATTTGAAAACCAAGGAAAAATGTAAACTCACCCATCATACTCCTTTTGAACTCAGATTGCATTAGATCTGCAAAGGAATCAGTTAAGGATTGCTGAGTTGACCCACATATAATGTCATCATCATAAATAAGAACACTCAAAAAAAAATTCTTATCATCAATTATAAAAAGGTTTGGATGAGAACATTATTAGCATAATTTTTTTCAATAAAATTTTTTTTAATTCTATCATACCAGGCTCTTGGGGCTTTTTAATAACCATATAATGCTTTCGGTAAGATGAAAAATATGATTAGGATGTTTTGTATATTCAAAACTAGTATGTTGTTTGAAAAAACGTCCTCTTGGACATAACCATCAATGAAAGAACATTTAACATCCATATGAAAATGATTGAAATTAAAAAATGCTGCAAAGGGAAGTAGAATATGAATAGATTCCAGTCTAGCTACTGGAGAATATGTTTCTTCATAGTTTATTCGTTCTTGTTGATTATATGCATTAGAAACCAAAACTTGCTTTATTTTTTACTATGATTCCATTTTCATCAGAATTGTATCAAAAGACCCATTTTACTCCAATAACAGAAGTCTACTTAGGTCTTTTAACCATGATCCAAACTTTATTCCTTTCAAATTCATTTATCTCATCTTGTATGGGTTTTATCCAATCATCATCAGCTAATGCTTCATTAGTGTTTTTTTGTTCTAATAGGGAATGGATTGAAAGATGTTCTAATTCATTTCATAAAGAAATTCTAGACCTTATATGTTTATTTACATCTCCAATGATATTATCATTGGGATGATTTTTAAAGAACAACTGATTTGGGTTTTGTAAAACATGTTCATCAACGAATGGTAGCATGTATTATAGGGTAAATGCTTTAGAAAAACTTTTATTGACATTTTGACTATCATAAGGATCTTCTATCATGGTTTGATAATCAGTTTTTTAAAACACATTTGATGATGTCGGTTGAGGTTGTTTAAAAACAAAAGGATTAGTTTTGTCGAATTAACATGTATTGTTTCTTCAATAGTACATAAATTTTTATTAAAACACTATATGCCTTAAAAGTTATGGAGCAGACTAAGAAAATTCATTCATTATATTTTTGTGTGATTTTTTTAGATTAGTTATAGTATTCATAATTAATACCTTGCAACCAAAAACCTTGAATTATAAAAGCCTAGGTTTCCCGCCAATCCATAACTCATAAATTGTTTTATGAAAAAATGTCTATTCAAAACACGATTTATAGTATAACAAGCAATACATATATCTTCAACCCAAAAAATTTTGTCTACTGAATATTCACTCAACATGGTTCTTGTAATCTCTTGATGAATTCTATTTCTTCTTTCAACAACACCATTTTCTTGAGGTGTCATGGTGCTGAAAAGTTATGAGTAATGCATTTTTTAGAATTTTTTTTTTAAAAATCAGAATATTGAAATTCTCCAACAGGATCACTATTAATAGTTATCAATGGAATCATTATTTTTTTTTAACTTGGTCTCTCAAACTTTTGAAATAAAAAAAATCATCATATTTATTTTCTAGAAAATAGGCCCATGAAAATCTTGTGTAATCATCAACTATAACAAATACAGAATATTTGCCTCCAATGCTTCTAGATTGTGTTGGAACAAAAAAATCCATATGCACTAACTGTAATGCAAAAGTAGTTGAAACTTCCATGATTGATTAAAACTTTATTTATGTTTATTTCCATATTGACAAGGATCGTAACCTTGAGAAGAATCAAATCTAAGATCCGGTAGATCATTAACTATTTTTTTATATATAGTTTGCATTGTTTCCTAAAATTACAGTGTCCAAACCTTCTATTACATATACAAGAAAGATCTCTTATTTAAATTAAACATGGTAGATATTGGCTCCTATGGTATTTTATGTATATTCTGTATACATTCACTTGATTATGGGTAGAAATAATAAACTCTTCCTTGGAATTGTTTACTAAACACTTGTCATTCCTACCATTCACAATGAAACCTTCATCGCATAATTGAAAACTTCTCATAATGTTGTGCTTAACATCCTTAACAAATAAAACATTTGAAATCGATATTATTTCAAGAGGAACAATGTTTGATTTACCAATAATTTCTCCTCATGCATTGTCTCTGAATGTCAATTTTCCTTCCTTTTTCTTGATAATCTTTTCAAAGATGTTTTTGTTACTAGTCATGTGATGGAAACATCCACTATACATATACCATGTATTGATGTTGGTACATTCATTAACTTCTTCAAAACAATAGTGTTAGACTTTCGAAACCCAAACATTCTTGGATCCATATATTTCAGAAAGAAAAAGTTTAGTAATCCTCATTTTCTCTGAAAAATAAGCCTTATGAAAACCTAAAGAATGAGTTTTGTTTAAGGAACAATTTTTCTTCCCAGTTACCACCACACTGACACATAGTGAAAAATGCAACATTTGAGAAACAAAATAATTATTTCTAAAAATCATTTTTGAATGAGAATAACCAAAACAAGAATTATTCCGTAGAGGTCGAATTTGGAAATACATCTTATCAATGTTTTCCATACATAAGGTAAATATTGAAAAAAAACATCCTGAAGGAACATATATCTAACTTCAGTCTAATAAATAATTTTTTATCCTAAAAAACGTTAGTTTTATCACTAATGTTAGTCTCAAAATCATTTTTCAATGAAGTTACTTTTTTTATATCTTTAGATAGTTTATCCTTCTCAGAATTAACTTTGTCAAGATTTTTTTAAATACTTTCAAAATCTAGGTTTTTTCTAATAAAGATCATTGGAAATATATGATATTTCCTTACATAGAATATATATAGTAGAATTTTCCTTTTCATTCTTTTTCATGACTTTAGAATTTTCATTCTCGAGATGCATAAAAAACATAGAAAAATATTCATAAGTATGTAATGTATCATCTTCATTAGAAGAAGATTCATTATCCGAGGGTTCATAATATTTACTATAACTATAATTAGAATTTATGGATACATTGGTTATCAATTAAACATTGTGTACCTTACCCATTAGACCAATATTTTCAATAGGTAATGTAGCTAATAAACAAAGATTTTCTTGTCTAGAAGATTCATACTATGAGGATTTTCTGATGAGTCACCACCACTAGCACTCCAGTTTTCATTGGCATTCAATAAATTTTTAGATATATCCTTGTAGTAATTTTTTCTATTCCTCTTAGAATATTTTTCTTTTCTGACTTTTCTCTTAATTATAGGGAAATCTAGCATTATATGTCTTGATCTCTTGCATTCATAGAAACTAACTTCCGAGTCTTTCTTATCATTTATATTTTTCCTCTTGTATTTATACTAAAAGTATTTCCTCCCAAATATGTGGTTCATACATCGAGCAAGATTATCTAGTTAATTCTTAGATTGTTCACTTTCACATGATTTGGATTGAATAACAGTCTTCTTAGATTTGGATCTTGTAACTCTCTAAGGAGTCTTGGATTTCATATTATATGCAGTATTTGAAAAAGAAAAAAAATCCATTTCCATTATTTTTCTTATTTAGATCAACATCTCTTTTAATTATTCCCTCATGTTGAAGAAGAGCTCCAAAAATCTGATCAAGATTAATTCGTGGGATTTTTCTATTCTAATATATATCTCTCCTCTTGCATTCCCACTCATTACGGATGATATCTATAATCCTGTCCACAAGTAACTCATTATTTAACGCTTTTCACCAATGGATTGTAAACAATTGAAAATGGTCATAAAACTCTTTTGTACATTAAACAGTGGTTCTCCATGAGGAATGAAAAAACCATGATATTTAGCTATAATTACAGCTGTTCTAGTTTCGATAACATTGGAAGTGCCCAAATTCGTTTCCTCCAATTACCTCATAAAACAATTTGCGGCTTCGCAAGAAATAATTATGATATATATATTCGTGGTCATGGAATACAACAATATATTTTGTACATTATAGATAAGTTGATATTCTTACTTTTCATGACTATTAAAATTTCTGACTTCTGTTTCAAGAATCTTGTAATCTCCAATAAGCATAACAATGTTTTCCACTCAAGTATTATTAACAAATGTATTCATAAGATCTCTCTAATATTCATAATCATTCCCATCAAATAGAGGTGGTCTAGTTGGGTTAATATTGACAATCGAACCAAAATTCCTTCATTTCATCTTAAGAAAATATATTTCCATGGAACATAGTTGGTAATAAATGTTTGTAAACAAGTTAAAAAATAACCTAACAATAGAAAATATAGAACAATGAAAACATGAGAAAGAAACCTTATATGTTAATATAATTATTTCAGATACCTCCTCTAATACCAATTACAGGATTGAAATAATTATGTAGATGCTCAATATACAAGAGGTGTGAGTTGAATACTTTAGAAATTCCATGGGAACCATTAATGATGGTATAAACCTTCATACTGATTAACAATGTTAAACAAGGTAAATTCATAAGACCTATTACTTCTATAGAATTTCTAGATTCTAGAAATATGGTTATAGCAATGAGACATAAAAATGTTTACTAGGATAATAATTCTAACATAAAGTGTATAGAATCTCAATAATTAGATTATACAAGTTCAAGAAAGTATAAAATAGTTATACTTTCCATATTAATCCAGATTCACTGGAAAACAAACATGAAACCAAGAAATTAAAACGTACGAAAATTTTTATCCCAAATAGTAGGGTATCCAACAATCTTGGTTAATGGACCCTTGGTTTATACTTTCAAGAATGTCTGTCTTACCCACACTTGGTTAATCCATCGATAAGAATATCAGAGTCTGTCTTTTATCCTGGAATGCCCTCGAACTTCAAGATATTCTGCACCTATGTCTTCTTTATCAAGGGTGTTCTCAAAATTTAAGGTAGTTTGGACCTCTTTCCTCCTATCCTCCGAAGCCCTCGATTGTACACAGTAACAATCAGAGATGCACGATGCAATCTGAACAATATGTTCGTTATCCACATAGCATAAGAGTCTCTCTCTTTATAAATCACTTCATCAGCATTTAAACACTATATTGATCAATGTTTATCACTAGTTGTTATCTCGTTAAAATGATATCCTATTTATAGCCGCATTTCTAATGGTCGGCTCCCTCCTCCAATGGTTATATTATTCCTTGAATTTTGGAGGGACCAATACATGTGTCACTCAAACAACAGTTGGTAAGAAATAGAATGCATGAAATTATTTTATAACTATAAAAAGAGTATGTAAAATAATTTTTCTCAACCAAATTCAATTTTCTGAGTCAAAGGATAAATATACTTCGGAGTCTATGAATGTTAACCTTAAGTGTCTATATTACAAAGATATTCAGATTCTGTTTTTCAAGGAATTCAGAATCATAATTCTATAGAACTCAGAGATTAAATTATGAGGAATTCATAGTATGAATTATAATGATTTTGGAACCTAAATACTATGTAATTTAGTGTTTTATTTCAAATGAATTCAGTTTTTGAATTTTAAGGAATTCGGAGTTTGAATTCTATTGAATTCGGTGTCTGAAATCAAAGGAATTCAAAGACAGAATTCTTTGGAATTCAGAGTCGAAATTATAAGGAATTATGAGTATGAATTCTAAGGAATTCGGAGTCTAGAATTGAAGGAATTTGGAGTCCGAATTTCATAGAATTTAGAGTCTATATATCAATGAACTGAGAACATGAATTTTAGAGAATTCAGAACATGAATTCAGAATCAAAAAAAAAAAGAATAATCAATATCTATGTATTTAAATATTTTCGAGGTTTGAGATGTTAAACTGAATTTTTGACTTAGGAATAAAAAGATTTTGATTTAAAGTGACTAAAATATTAACAATGAAAAATAGGCAATGATAAATTTCCACGGGGAAGGGAACATTTCCTTATAATGAAAAAACATAGTGAAAATAAAATTATCCTTAAGATAAGGTGTTTTTGATTTTCAAAACATAAAGAAATGGAAAATTCCTAAGGAATCCTTATTGACTCAACATCATTTTCTTGGGAATGTGTATTAAATTATTCATTTTAATCAATTTTTTACATTGAATTACAACTTGCAAAAGAGTTTTGAGTTTTTTAAATGATGGAAATAAAATCCTAATATTTATTGTGTATTTTAAGATTATTGATCATGTAGAATTTATGCCCAATATAACAGTAAACAAGACTATTGGAATATAAAATTGTATCACCAGACTTGTTTATTTATCATTAGAATTATAACATGAATTATTGAAATTAAAATTGACAATTAAAATTTTAAAACGAATTTAAATAATATATAAAATCATTAAAATAATTATATATAAATTTTAAATGACCTGATAAAATTATTCATACCTGAAAACTCAAACTGAGCGTAAGTGTGTATTTTAATAATGTAATTTCATATATTTTGTAAGACCAAAATTTTGTTTAAATCACAATATTAATATTACTGTGGGTTAAATTTTTTTTAATAAAGTTAAATTAATTTTTGGATTTAAGATATGATAATTAATGAAGAGATAAATATTTAATAAAATTTAAGAAAACATTTATGGATTAATACTCGAACAATTTTTTTTTTCAAAAACACCATTTTTATGAAATTATATTGTTAGAATAATGGTCTAATAAATTAACAAATGATTTTATTAATTTAAAAAATCATTATGAATATATGATATTAATTTAAAAATAATATTATTAATTTAAAAACCAAAAAAATAATTTCCAATGCAAAAAACTATAAAGTATACAATGAAGAAAATTATTTTTTCATCTATAATTTTTAATAAAATATTATGTACAGTGTTTAAATTTTTTGATATTTATAATTAAATTTATATATGTTTCTCAATGAATACAACTTCTTCTTTCAATAAAAATTATACAATATTTTTATTTTTATTTTATATAAAATACTGCTCTCTTTCATCTATAAATACACATTCTAACACCTAAGGAAAATCAATTAAAAATATATTATATTACAAAATTTATTCACATATTGGATATTTCAATCCTCAATAGATCTGGTATGATTTTTCTTCTTCTATTTTAATCATGAATTTATTATATTACAATGCTAGAAAATGAGTAAACTGAAAGGAAAATTTAAAATTCTTCCATATTCATTTCACTTTTCTTCATGTATGAATATAATAAAATACTAACATGTAATTAATTCCTTATAAAAATTGTAAATTAGTATATTAAAATTATATTTTCAATATTAATTTACTATAAAAATATTATTTAAATATATTTATTGATAATATGCATACATGTTTACATCATTATGTTGTTCACAATATCTAACAAATGGATAGTTTACTATATATGAGGAAATTCTCAATTCATTATGTATCGTTCACATTATATATAATTATTTTACAATATATATATATATATGATTCACTATCATATAATATTGTTAGTATAAACTACTTATAAAACATATGTGTTCCCTCTATCTCCCTTCATTAACATGTCTTATTAACATTCGATTAACTACCTACAAGGATGTTGTAAATTCATTACAAATCACCATAAGCATGGTGGGATAGCGTATCTCATTTATAATTTTATGATATATAATTGAATTTATTTTCATAATAAGAAATAAGTATCAGTTAAGGATATATACCAATAAATTTGAAGTATAAAACCATATTTTATACCTTATAATCTAAAAATTTTTATTAAATAAATTTATTATTAAGGGGTATTTATTAAAAATTATTTCCAATAAATATTTTTGTTCAATAATAAGATAAATAAATTTAATATACTTTTTTATTAATGATTTAATAAACATATATTAATAACATATGTTTCTTAAAAATGATGATACAAATAGAAATAGGGTATGTAGACTCTCACTCGACAATTCACTACCAGACTCTCTCTTCAGGACTTGTATTATTTTATATATTTCAAATATATGTTATACCAAAATTCTCACAACATTTCTCTCATTAAATGATATGAGGTTTAATATTTCTATTTATTATAATATAAACCATGTATACTTTAATTATACCATATAATGATCATGATTTAATTGTCCAAATATTTCTCCTTAATGTTATGTCTCTACTTATTGATCAAATATGTTTCATAATGACTATATACTAACATATAAATCACTATTTATTATTTTCAGTATTATGTTCATTTTATTTACATTTATATTATAGTTTCTATGATTTTTTTAATTTATGATTCCATGTTAAAAAGGGGATTCTCTCTAAATCTTAATCATTAGATTCACTGTTTTTTAAAAATATTGATTAATATGTTTTTATATTTTTTTACCTCAATTATATAAATCTATTTCTTATTTATTTTCATATTTTTGGTTTACATATTGAAATTATAAAATATTTTACAAAATAAAAAACTAATTATATGCAATTGGAGACTCTTAAATCTTCCATTTTTTCATTCACTCTCTCTTACTTTATATTTACCCTATACCTATTATAAAATACATTATTATATTATTCTTTTTTTCTCTTCTGCTGGATATTAATCTCATTCTTTAATTCATATGAATTTTTTATCACAGTCATGATTTTTTAAAAAGTCCTTATCTAATAATATCTAATTAGTCATTCTTATTGTTATTCTTACCCTATTAAAGAAAATATATCATTCAATTGATTATGTTACTCTGAAATTTATATAACTTTTTCCTATGTTATATGGGAAACATCCAGGAAAATTCATTGAAATTACCCTAATTATAAAATTATATAACATATAATAGTTTATCATTCATTAATCATAATTGTGATTGATATATCATTTGTTTCCATATATAAATTATGATTATATGTATATTATGATCTGACTTATATGCCTAAAATTTTATATCCCTACAATGATCTAGATCAATTATAATATCACAAGATATCATTTTGCATATATATGATATAGTGAGATTTTTGAACAATGTAACGCATGTTCCTTATAAATTTATCATTATATATAATGTTATGATATCTATGTAGTAATCCTTGAGCTATATTTATGATTTTTAATTTTTTCATATAAAAATCTATATTCTATTTAATAATTTTTTATACATATATCATAATGACTCATAATTCTCCCCCTTCAACATGTATTTATTATTGTCCCATGATACTTCCGACTAGTCCTCCCCTTACTATAAACCCATATCACCATTTCATGTATGTATTTTCATTGGTGAATAAATATACTACATAAAACAAGAATATCAAAACAAATACTACAACTAATGAATTTAAATAATATTTCATGTTTATTTTTTATTCAATCGAAATTGTTTTTTATGATGATTGTAAACCTAACAATTTTTTCAGATGTGTTATTAAGTAAATTTATCATAAAAATGAAATAATAAAAAAATAAGAACTTTTAATGTCATTATAAATTTTAAATAAAATAATGATGAATATTGAGTGAAAATATGAAATGTATAATTATTTCATAATTTTTTTGAGAATAATTGATGATAATCTGAAAAACATGTGTCAATAATTTTTTTTGTATATTTGTAATTATATTTTTCTATTTTTTGTTGATATGGTGTGTGGTGGCGTATTAGTAATGTATTGATATGGCCATTGTTGTTTTGATTAAAACCCGAATTCTTTTTCAGTGATAATGGTAATTAATTATTGAAGTTTGTGTGTTATAATTTCCCAATGATTTAGACGAATTTGGAATGAATTAAAAAATATAATTAGAAGGGGTTATTATAAATAGGTAATGTGATGAGTTTTATATTTTAAATAACATAAATATTATTTCATGATTGAAATTTAAAATTGAAGTTACATGATGTAATATAATGGGAAATATAAAATTTGATTTTAATAGTGGTCGTGTGGTTATCCAAATAAATGTTGTAAATGAATTCATATTCTGATTATGTTTAATATAAATTTAGAGTTTTTTTTATTTTTAAATTTACTAATTATATAGAGGTATAAATAATTGGTATTGTGTGGTTGTGGTGAACTTGCATCAAGCTGTGGATATTGAGGTGTATTTGATATAAGGTGCATCCTACGGTTAACTTTGATTGTGTGTGTGTGTGATATGGTTTTATATTTTCTAGCACACCACCACGAAAATTGGTTATTGTGAAAAACAATAAAATTATGTGTTTTTTTGTTATATTCCCAATATTTGGGATTTTGGTGACAGAAATGAAGAATTTCATATTATATCTTTCTCTTGACTTAATACATAACATTTTTATAGTGTGATGCCATCGAATATTGAATATTGTGCATAGATGAGACAATATAAGATAAATATTGATATATTTTAGTGGTCTAGTCATGAAGTTTAATTGATTATTTTGATATGTGTTTTTATTCTTGTGATATAGTTATGTGATATGAGGTTCTATTTTACATATATGGAATAGATAAGAATGCACAGATACATTCCATTTGGATACGAGGGAAAGTAGAAAAATTGGGGAATATATATCAGGTGTCATTTATAATATATTTTATGTATTATTATATATATATATAGCTAAATATTTTATTTGAATATATTAAGGTCATGTAGGGATGTAGTTTTCCATGTAATGTAAAATTGGACAATTTCACTACTAATTTATTGAGGCTTTAGTATACTAATTATTCATTCACATGATATTTTAAAGGGATAAACAAAAAAATATTCTTTTATTATTACATCTCTATTATATAAATTTTTTTTTCTAGATATTTACTGTGACTCCTAGAAAAACTAAATTAAGAACGACATATTTGATTGCCTGAATGACATGCGACATCATGCGCGTAATGTATTACAAATATCTGTATACATTATACTATATTTACAATTTAAAATATATTCTATATATTTCAATTCATGAAACACTAATTTATCATGAAAAACATGCAACACTATGTTATCATACATCATACGCAACAACAAACTTCTTATATAGATTGAGTTTCAAATAAATGAATCCTTCTTCGATGGCTTCTGCTATAAGAAGTGGCCATGCATACCGAGAAGAAATATATAATACAAATGTTTTTATTTAAAAAAAAGATAAATACTTTCAATTATGAATTTTATTAACTAAATTATGAATATATATTATTTATAAAACTGTATAAGTAGTTACAGATAAAGTATAAATGAATATAAGAATAAATTGAATATTAAAAGCATATATTTAGAAAACAAATTTTTATGCTCACGAATCTGTTTTAAAATAATAATAAAAAGTAATTATAGTTATTTATTTATTTTATTGGAATATATATTTTATATATTAAATAAAATATTTTTTATATACATCCAATAGATTTGGGTTGCATAATAGAAGAGGAACCACGATATTTCACATAAAAACTTATTAAGGCATTTTTGTCGCTTTATAATAGGGAACTCATTTAATCTTTAATTTGGACACTCATAAGTATTTATTTTTTAAAATTAAAAATTAATTTCGAAATAATAATTGCATGATTTTATTAGTATTAATTTTTCTAATTTTCTTAAGAAACATCAAATTTTTAGTGAATAGTGAAATGTACTACGTTTTAGTTAAATACTTCCTTTTCGTTTAAATAATTACAAATGTTAATAAATTTTATAGTTTTTTTATAGTCAAATTGGATTAATTATACATATATTAATTTAATTTTTTTGATTTTAATCAGTATAAATTTAAAAATTGAACATAAAAACCTAACAATATTTTGATCATTTTTCAACTAATCCCAGTTAATCTATCTGTCTTCGAGTGTAGCATTAATCATATCATTTTTCAATTCTATGATTTTATTTAAAAAATGTACAAAATTATAATAGAGATAATATTTATTTTCCAATGAGATCAAATTAATATTTCCGAAAAATGAATAGTGATTGTGATTGTAATTTATTATATTTGATGAAGGTGTAATTACAATTAAAGTGGTATAAAACCATATGTTTAAGTGCCCAAATTACCTAGCCACATGTCCAAAACCAATTTTATGGCCTTTATGTTGACATTATATTTCCATTATTGTGATCGGGCGTGCATTTATTTTTTTAGGTATTAATATGTGTACACCAAATTTCAATTTAATAATACCATTTGAGTCCTTTTCCATCCCAATAAAAGGCCACTACCTCTACACATTCTTCACACCTCTTAATCATCTTATGTTTGAACAATACATATCCAAATTTTCTACCATTATTCCTATAAAATAACTTTAGTCACACCTTTTTGAAAAGAACCATCCAAAAAATCATAATGTTTCAAACCAAATAAATTTACCTGATTAAAAGGTCATGCATTTTCTCAATCTCTTTAGTCTCATTTCCATTATCCAACCCCTAAAATCTCTTTATTATATTCATGTCTAAAAACAATAGTATATTATACATACTAGGATGTTTTTATTATTATATTTTAACTTACACTCACATACACCGCCATCTAATTGGTAAAAAACATAATGTTTATTTGGACGACAAATCGATGCCTCCCAAAACAAGGACTTTTGATTCTTCTATTTACGCCTATGATTGTAGAAATTATGATGTTAAATTTGTTTGTATTTGTTATATATTATCTTTATTATGCCTATATATTTCATTATACCTTTTATAATAAATAAATTGACTATTTTAATATAACATTAATATGATAACATCATTTGAGGAAGTGTCAACTACCACTCCCTCAAAGTGATATGATTTGTTCATATGATACATGGAATGCAAAAATGATGGTTATAATTATAAAATTGAGACCTAAAAAATATCTACATGATATTAATGAAATAATAAACTTTCTAGAAACACAGATTCACCCACACACACAAACACACACACACACACATATATATATATATCATTTTATTTATAACCTCTTCACAAACATTAAAAGAGATAACGTCATTCATAAATGTGACGAGTACCACCTCCTCAACATGACACGATTCATTTTACACCATAGAATTATATATAAAGGGATATGAGATTAAATAATATGGTATTTACAATTTAATTATATATCTATAATTATTTTATTTAATTATCTTCTTTCCCCCATGATCATTTAACAATGGGAATTTTACTCATGAGTTCGTACGACCTACCATCCCTGTTATTATAACATTGAATAATTTTTCTTAACCATATTTAATTAATTATTTAGAAGTATTATTTATTTTTAAATGTGATAATAATTTAATGGTATGTATTATGTAGATTTTTTTAATGAATCTTATTACAATAGTTGACTAACAATAGTAGTTTTGAAACATTAAGTGAATTTGGTAAAAAACCCTATGATAAACTAAATACGTAAGAAGTTGTTAAAAACATGGTAATAAGTGACATAAATTTATTTATATACATGTAAAAGGTTATAAATCAATTATAAAATTAACACATGTTTATTATATATTAATATTAAGTATTTTCACCAGAAAAGAAACACATGGTATGGGATTATTATCTCATTTTCTTTATGTGAGGCATACATACTTATTGTAAACCTAATTTCTTATTAACAGTGTACATTATTAAACATTGTAAAAATATATCATGAATTATTTTATCATCATGGTATTTAGATTTTTTATTTAATGCTTATTAACTTTTGGTTTTCCAATCAATTTGATACTACATTAGAAAGGATTTCCACCTCACTTATTACATCTATGAGAAAAATGTCTTATTCTCTACTTAAGTAATTTATTTGGTGTACGAACTAGAAAATTTGATATAATATAAAATGAATTTATTTTACATAATGTTATTTAGAACATTCATTTAATAGTATTTGTTCATGAGGTTTATGATTTTAAAACAATTCAATGTGGAAGGGGACAATTTTGAATGTTTAATGATTATTCTCCTCAATAAAGTTCATAATCTCACTTCCTATTATGATTGCTAACTTTAAATTGAAGCTATAATTTCTTTGTAATAATTTCATATTGAAAATTTAAAAGAATATCCAATATATGATGTAATGGACATTGCTATTTCCAAAATTGTATACAATTATTCATCGGGTGGATACATTAAAAATTATTTGATTAAAAGGAAAATTATTGACTAATCTGTATTTTTTATTCAATATGGTTATTTGAAAAGTATTATTAGTTATCTTGGATATTATATATTAGGAATGATTTGTACATGAAATTATGGGTGGATCCTAGACATTATATATCCCATCAATGCATTGATAAGTTCACATGAGTCTAATAATTATTCAATTGGGTTTCTACCATTAGTGTTAAATCAACTTATAATGGGTCTTGAAGGCAATATATATTCCGGTGCTTGATACATGAAGTCCAGAGAGAAAGAAATTTCAGTAAAATTATTTTATGTTATTATTAATCTATGAGATTTTTCATCGACATATCTATGAATACATTTCATTTCCATTCGTTGATTAATAGAATGTGTTTTAGTTTCATTCCATCTCATATTTATCTTTCTGTATCTATTTATTTCTATTACATGTGTCTCTAATTATTACCTCGACATATATCGTATTTAGGTTCGTTATGTATATTTATTACATGGCAAGTGTTCTTCATTATTTTCTATTCAATAATCATTACTCTCATTGACTCGTTATTGCTTCCAAAATATTTTCCCCTTACTGAGAATTTGAGATCACCATTTTTATGTTTCATTCAATTGGAATCCATGATTAATAGTATGTAAGAAATGCCTGAATATACCTTATGGATTAGAGTTATCCTCAATATTTCACATTGTTTAAATGAATATTTTTAGACTGAGTTTATCTATTTGTAATATAATTCTCATTTATGTATTTAGTTTAACAAGAATACTAAACTTATAGGTCCTCTAGTGAATTAATCTCAGTAATCAAGAAAATTTAGTTAGTAGAAGACATCATCTATTTGAAATATGGGTCTGGTTATCTATAGTTTGTTTCAATGGGAGTTTATTAGAAACCTTGGAAACTAGATTTAAAAAAAAAAATTAGAAAACATAACCCTAAGGCAGAATTTGGGATAATTATAGATAAAAATACATAATTATGGTAAAGTATAGATTATGTGGTTCTTCTTATCAATATATCCCTACCTGGATACTATTGGTGGGTGTGGTTCTGAAAGAGATGTTCCATGGAGAAACAACTCCAAAAAGCGGTTACAAGATTTAATTGGAGTAACCTAATACACAACAATAAGCCTTAATTAACACCTAGTTTGAAACTCCTGTGAGATATGAATAGGTGAAAACAAATTTTATTTATAGACCATTATGAATTAGTTTGATACATAATAAGTAAACTAGGTTAAAAAAACTGAACATTAAATTGAAGATAATGTTTCATGATTTAGAAATCCAATTAATGATTATATAAATAACCCTAGGAAATGGAATGGCCTATGTGGAAAAACTGGATGATGTATTTATGTATTGCGGTAGTATTGAAAGAATTAGTTAAAATTATATTTTGTGATTTTCTTAATTTCAATTATGTCCATCATATATTTTTTTGAAATATTATTAATATGGTTTCAGAAAAAAAACAAAATATATTCCAAGTGAAAGACATTAAAATTCATCAAGGCTACGAGCCTTGAACCCATAACCAAATAATGATAAGGGTTTCATGGAAACCACTGACCTAAGTAATGTTCTTGTTTATTTTCAAAGCTTTTAGTTAAACAATATAACAAATAAATTTTAATATGGAAGAAGAAATAAAACTTTTGAGTATTTGACATATATCTACTAATGATATTTATTTTGGGAGATAGTTGAAGATAAATAGTAATACATGTCACTATTTAATAAGCCTTACGATTCATTAATTTTTTTCTGCAATAGTTATTCAAAAATGCATTATTGTTACTTAATTTCCAGTAGTAAAGGAATGATTTAGAATTGATTGAAGTAGAACTAAAATATATGAATATTAATATGAAATTTAAACATAAAATATAAGAATATTTTGTTATATAATTGGTTTGTAAAATGTTTACCCAACATTTTTAAAAATACTTCTTAATAAAATTATTTCCAATTACCTACATTTATGTGGAACTAATAGCCTTTTAAATCATAAAAAATATGTGGCTTTGAGTCCCTCAACATTCCATTTATATTTCACTAATTTTGGATGGATGACGACATTCAATACCTACAAATATTTACATTTTTCCTTAAATTTATGTATATATTCTTTCCATTAATGTTTTTATACTTACAGACCTAGTTACATGGCTTTCCAGGTGACCTCTGTACATAGAATGTTATTTTTTATAGAAGAGTACATATGTGTAAAGACCCATAAATTCCAAGGAATTTTTTTTCATAATTTTCTTTTGAATTTTACACGAACGCGGTTTCTGACGGCACCTAATTCTGAGGCCCGGGGTGCCCGGAATCATTTTCCGAAGTTTGGCTCAGGTACGTTCAGCGAACGAACTAACGGGTTTTTCTAACTTTTGAACCGGTGCTCGGAATCGAATTCTGAGGGCACCGATGGAATCGCAGTGCCGGTACTTGCTTAGAAACTCCTCTTCTGGAGTTGCATTTTCTCGGGTGTGGTTTTTAATTTTTGGGCTTAAAGTTAAGAAATAAAATAATTGTACGACAAACATTATTTTATTTCGCTTAAGCCGCTTGGAAGCCACTTGAAGCCTCTTAAAGCAGCTTAAGCTGAGTCGATGCAGATATGGTGCTATCCAGAAATATCCTACCCTCTTGGAATGATATTTGTGAGGTGGGGCCCGCACGAGCCCCACCGTTTCTTGTCCGCTAAGTAACGCACCCGCGAAAACCCGTCATTATGAAAGTCAACTGATGTGTTTTCTTAATTTATTAATGCACCAATTAATTGGGCGGTTTATTTCATTGAATTAATTCTACGAATTAATGGGTCGTTACTTATCTCTTTTTCATTTCTTAACCGGTTTGAAATCCGTTGGCATAGTAATAAAATAAGACCAACGCCACATCTTGAGGATTACACGTTGGGAGGATTTTGACAGAATTCTTGTGCCTTTACCCATCTTCGCGAAGAACGCAAAGAACGCCGGCTTCCGACGAAGAACGGCGAACCATTGAAATTGACGACGCGACGACGTGTGCCACGACACCGACATTTCCTCTTCCACGACGTTCTTCTGTGACGTTCCTTCGTCCGCAACGAAATCTTCGATCTTCTGTTTGAGGTAAGAGTTTTCTGGTTTCTTTTTTTTAAAACTCCTTTGTGGTTTTTAACAACGCATGGATTTAATTATTAAAATTAAATCTGTTGTTCCTAAACCATGGAGTTCGTTGATGCACACCGTATTCCGCGACGACACGATGCCCTTCCGCGACGACGCGACGCCTTCCGCGACGCAACGATCGCCTCCTTCTGCGGCGATCAATTCCGCGAAGAACCCGTGGGCGAAGACATGACGAAGTAGAGATTTTTATTTTGGAAATACCCCTTTTTATAATCTCGTGAACGTTATTTAAAATTAATGAACCAGATTCATATGAAAAATTTTAATTTATTAAAATTTTTGTTTCATGTGTTGAATAATTCTCCCGTTATTTTTTAACTAACGCGGAGGGTGCGGGCCAAACGAACACGGCCCGACAACCCTCTACCGTTCTTCGTGGTTGTGCGGATTTGGCAGGCGATGGAAAAACGTGACGCAACGGCGTTTTGATGATCCCGCAGTGAAGAACGAAACCCGGGAGGAACAACGATGCAGAGGGGAAGGAAAACGGACCACCAGAGCAACTCCGGCGGCCCGCGGAAGCCGCCGGCGGCGCGGCGGCGCCCCGGCGCGCCGCCGGATAGGGCCGCCGCGGCTGAATCCGCGGGGGCGGCAGCCAGTGGACCCATGGCCACGCGGGTCCAGCTCACCCGCACGGGACGCGGCAGAAGCCGCGTCCTCTTGACAGCGCGGCCCTTCGAGGGCCGCAACACCTCCAACCCGCGGGGGCAGCGCCCCGCGGCACCTGAGCGCTCGACCGCTCGGCCGAGCCGAGCCAGGCCGGTCCGACCGGCCGGGCCGCACCCTGGCCGGATTGGACCGGGTCGGACCAGGTTGGGTCGAACCGGTTCAGCCGATCCAGGGGGGTCGGGCCGGGTCGGCCCGGGCCCCGACCCCCCGTCTTCGGACCGTTTTCGGTCTTTTGGCCGTAACATGAGCTATGGGCCTCGGAACGACGCGCCGTTAGCGGAAACACGATCCTTGGATCGAGCCGTTCTTTTCGGTATATCACACTCAAGGTTTAGGATTACTTTGGGTTCGGCCGGGTTTGTTCGTACACGAAACCAACCGGGCCCTCGGAGCGGAAACGCTCATATCGTGAGCTACGGACGTCCGATTCACGTGCTGTCGACTTTGATGGATTCCTTTAATGGAGACGGATCTTTTGGATTACTCCACTCGAGGTTTGGACACAGTTGGAGTGTGGTCGTGTTGGTTTTAACATAAAAACCAACCGGGCCCCCGGGACGAAAAAGCCAATAACTTCCAGACCGGGCGTCCGAATGACGCGCCATCTGTTTTGTTGCGTTCCTATTGACGATACGGAACTTTTGGCATCCTCCGCCCGAGTTTTGGATTCAGTTGGGTTATAGCCGAGTTGGATTGTGCCCGAAATCCAACCGGGCCCCTGGAACTGAGAAAGATGGCATCTTTCAGACCGGACGTCCGTTTGACGAACCGTCAGCGGTGTTGGTGATCACGTTGAGAAACGGTCCCTATGAGTATACCCTATGAGTGTTCGGGGTATAGTTGAGTTACAGCCGGATTGGTTCGTACACGAAACCAACCGGGCCCCAGGGATGAAAAGGCTAATAACTCACAGACCGGGAGTCCGTTTGACACACCGTCTGTTGAGTTGAGACCCCTATGACGAGGCGGTCCTTTGATATACTTCTTCGTGGGACTTTGAGATACTTAGAGTATCGACCTGTAGCTCATGGAGCGGACCCTCCCAGAGACGAGCGTGTGGAGTACGGAGATCGTGTAGACGACTGAGACCTGACGACTGCTTGACCGACTCAACTTGGAGTGAGTCGACTAGCCCAGTGGACGGAGCGCCCGGTATTTGGCGGTAGACCCACGGCGGACGGAGCGCCTGGTAGTTGGCAGCAGACTCGCGGTACTCGACTGGAGGAGTACCTCTGTAGGCTATTTGGGAGAGCGCCCAGTATTTGGCGATAGACCCTCAGCAGACGGAGCACCCGGTAGTTGGCCGCAGACCAGCATTACTCGACAGGAGGAGTACCTCAGCAGTCTTAGGTTAGTGAGCAGTACGTCGGAGTCGTGACAAGACCAGTGTACATTTCAGAGACGGAGCTCTTCAGTAGTTACAGTTTCGATAATGAAAATCCTGTGTTGAGCTGTGACTTTTGACCTTGTGTTCACCTCATGATTGAGATGGGTCACTTGCTAACTTAGGTATATGTATGGGCATATACCCGGGGTAGTGGTTATCCGTTGATTTCAAAATCCTTGTGTTTTCTCATGATTGAGATGAGTTACTTGATAACTTAGGTATATGTATGGGCATATACCTAAGTAGAGGTTATCTGTTGAGATCTTCTTTGTGGTTATCCTTGTTGGTTTAGTGAGACCATGAGGGTCTAGGGGTCCCTACTGAGTATTGTTATACTCACCCCTGCACAGGCTATGCCCGCACCTCGTTGTGTTGGTTGTAGACGACGGGCAGTGCTGACGGAGGCCGAGTGTTCGAGGACTCGATGGTACCGGGAGGTGGACTACACGACGAGTGAGCACCCAGAGGTGGACTACACGACGAGTCAGTACCCGGAGGTGGACTACACGATGAGTCAGTACCCGGAGGTGGACTACCCGACGAGACGACACATAGAGTCGGTTGACGGGTGAGAGCGTGGAGGAGGCTGTCGGTACCTACCCTTCAGGTAGGATCCACGGTGGACGACCAGGAGCTGCGCCATCTGTACCTA
The DNA here is from genome assembly GCA_963277665.1 of Viscum album. Classification (NCBI taxonomy): domain Eukaryota; kingdom Viridiplantae; phylum Streptophyta; class Magnoliopsida; order Santalales; family Viscaceae; genus Viscum; species Viscum album. The sequence continues at coordinate 696,976,457 of OY728161.1, forward strand.
CCCTTTAGGTAGGATCCGAGGAGGATGACCCAGGAGCAGCTTCCATCCTTCCAGCTGTTATCTTTTCTGTTGTACTTGTTCAGTTGTAGTTGTACATTGTTTTGGGTTTGTATTCTGGCCCATTTACTTTTCAGCACTTCTCTTGTACATAGTGGTTACTTTTTTCCGCTTGCTTACTCTGTGGTTCTTGTTTTCTTTTATAAAGGCAATGCCTTCCCAGTTATCGGGATTTATGCCTTTGGTGCTAGTCGCTAGCCCCTGGACTATGGATGGCGGGCTTGGGGTAGTCACGGCACAGGCCCCGAGGATGGGTCGTGACAAATTGGTATCAGAGGAGTTTGGTTCTACTGCATAAGATATAACTCTGATGTTTATTTCTGTGAGGAAATAGTGTTAAGAGTACCGAGTGTGGTTTTCAGTTCAGGGAGTCCAGTTTTGGTGCGGGCGGTCGACGAATCCATACACCAAGACCCTGACAACTGATTTCCTACTTTGTGCACGAAAACACTGATTGCGTGGGTGTTTTCCAGAAGTTTTGTTTATATTTCAGCTCAAACCAGGTCAGCTCACCAGGGATAATCTTTTAACCGTGTCACGTTGTTTCTTTCAGGATGCCTCCCTATGGACGACCAGCTAGAGCCCCGAGAGTGGTACGTACTGACAGCCCACCGAGCGACGAGGCCTCAGTACATGGCCCTATCCCATTTGAGGCACCAGCGGAGGCACCAGCGGTACTACTACCCGTTGGGCCACCGATGCCACCAGCCCCAGTAGCAGAGGATGCACGTTGCTTGAGCTCACTACACAAGTTTCAGCACCAGAGGCCACCCACGTTCCAGGGAGGGACGGACTCGCAGCCGGCTGAGGATAGGCTGGAGGCTGTGGTGAGAGTCTTTAGTCTAGTGGGGACACTGACAGATTTCATGGTGATCCTTGCTGCTAGCCTTCTTCAGGTAACAACAGGAAGATGGTGGATCCTGATGCTTCAGATGCATGACGAGGCGACACTTCTATGGGCAGACTTCGAGAGCCTATTTCAGGCAGAGTATGTGCTAGCCACCCTTCGAGCTGTGCGTATACAGGAGCTACATCAGCTACGGAAGGGCAGCATGTCAGTGGCGCAGTACTCAGTGAGATTCACAGACCTCTAATGCTACTCCAAAGATATGGTACGGGTCCCATTCTTCAGGGCCTGAACCTTCGAGCAGGGGCTCAGGCGAGAGATTAGAGCTTCTGTTTTTTCTCACAACATTCCGACGCAGACAGGGGTGTTGGAGAGAGCCCTCTTAGTGGAGAGTTTCCTTGCTGAGCAGTCTCCAGAAGCAGGACCCACCACTAGCCAGCTTGCGGCAGAGTCTTCTACAGCAGGCAGTAGACAGATGACACAGAGGTCCAAGAGGACCAGACATACTGATGGCCGACTGCACGACTCATGTTCAGTTGTGCGGGGAAACCGGGGTGTAGTCAGAGCAAGACGTGCCAAGAGTGGACAGTGTTACTCCTACGGCGGAATTGGTCACATGGCACGTGACTGTCCAACCCGCCATGCAGATGACCAGCAGTTAAATGAAGAACCTCCGAGGCAGAGGTAGAGGTTCGATCAGGGAGGACCGCATGGAGAAGGTGGCCATGGCAGAGGAGCTTGCCGTGCAGCTGGAGGTGGACGACGCTTCGGGATGTTGCCACCACCACCACTAGGAGGCCCACCCCAACCGCATGGGACAGGAGGACACGGGAGAGCTCATCTTCCGGCAGTTGAGGCCTATGGTCATGGAAATCCGGAAGCACATGGACAGGAGCGGGACTAGCTTCCGACCTGGAGGCTATTAATCCTGTTGCTTCTAGTTTTGTTGATGTTTGTCTGTAGTTGCTTTGTGTCATTGTACTGTGAGCTACAATAATGAAAAGACACTTATCTTTGTAATGTTTTCTTTCCTATCCTTTTTGTTTGGTTGATACTGTGTGGTCCCGGTTAAGACTGTTGACTTGAACCTCACTTTCAAGTTTTCTACTGAAGGAGACCTAGTGACAACACACTGATGCCGACCGTGTGACTTGACCCTTGGAGGCGAGAGTGACAGTTGGATCTCTTGGTAGTTACGACGAGGACTTACGACGTCATCCATGGCATGAATGCATCATTCATGTCAGGATTGACTGTATTAGGAAACGAATGTGGTTCATCCAGGGGATGATACCAGATTTCTCTTATCGGAAAATAAGAAATCATAGCAGCTCTTGTGAGACCTGAGAAGGACCAGGTCATCCAAGAGCGAATGAGGACAACACAGGGCCGACATAAGCCTTACGCTGACAGGACTTGGAGGCCTCTAGAGTTCGAGGATGACCATCACATCCTTATACGAGTCTCACCTCGACGAGGTATACAGAGATGTGTCCAGGGAGGCAAGTTATCTCTGAGGATCAACGGACCTTTCTAGGTCCTCAGTTGGGTAGGCGAGGTGGTTTACCGCTTGACCCATCCACTTCAGTTGTACTAGGTGCACGACGTTTTCCACATATCTCAACTGAGGAGATACGTACTCGACCCTCCGCATATCATTGACTATGGGGAGATGGTCGTTGATGATGGGGCGACTTTTGTGGAGGTCCCAGTGGAGATCGAGGATCGACAGGAGCGGATCCTAGGAGGACGGTCGATTCCTCTTGTGCATTTTCTTTGGCAGCACGGGGACCTTCAGGTGAGCACATGTGAGCGAAATTCTCAGATGCGTGCTCTGTACCGCCTTTGTATCCCTATGTTTGTGGTGAAGCTTTACGGGGACATAAAGCCTTGTGGTGGGAGTAATGTAAAGAACCGTAAATTCCAAGGAAATTTTTTTTCTTAATTTTCTTAGGAATTTTACAAGAACGCGGTTTCTGAAGGCACCGGATTCTGAGGCCCGGTGTGCCCGGAATCATTTTCCGAAGTTTGGCTCCGGTATGTTCAGTGAATGGAAGAGCGGGTTTTTCTAACTTTTGAACCGGTGCTCGGAATCGAATTTAGAGGGCACCAATGGAATCGCAGCGCCGGTACTTGCTTAGAAACGCCTCTTCCGGAGTTGCGCTTTCTCGGGTGTGGTTTTTAATTTTTGGGCTTAATGTTAAGAAATAAAATAATTGTAAGACAAACTTTATTTTATTTCGCTTAAGCCGCATAGAACCCACTTGAAGCCGCTTAAAGCAGATTAAGGTGAGTCGATGCGGATAGGGTGCTATCCAGAAATATCCTACCCTCTTGGTATGATATTTGTGAGGTGGGGCCCGCATGATCCCCGCCGTTTATTTTCCGCTACGTAACGTACCCGCGAAAACCCGTTATTATGAAAGTCAACTGATGCGTTTTCTAAATTTCTTAATGCACCAATTAATTGGGCAGTTTATTTCATTGAATTGATTCTACGAATTAACGGGTCGGTACTTTTCTCTTTTTTGTTTCTTAACCGGTTTGAAATCCGTTGGCGTAGTAATAAAATAAGACCAACGCCACATCTTGAGGATTACACGTTGGGAGGCTTTTGACGGAATTTTTGTGCCTTCACCCTTCTTCGCGATGAACGCGAAGAATGCCGTCCTTCGATGAAGAACGCCGAACCGCGGAAATTGACGACGCGACGCCGTGTGTTGCGACGCCGACGTTTTCTCTTCCACGATGTTCTTCTGCGACGTTCCTTCGTCCGCAACGAAATCTTCAATCATCTGTTTGAGGTAAGAGTTTTCTGGTTTCTTTTTTTTAAATTCCTTTGTGGTTTTTAACAATGCACGGATTTAATTATTAAAATTAAATCTGTTGTTCATGAACCACGGAGTTTGTCGACGTGCACCGTATTATGCGACGACGCGACGCACTTCAGCGACGATGCGACGCCTTCCGCGACGCAACAATCGCCTCCTTCTGCGGCGATCAATTCTGCGAAGAACCCGCGGGCGACGACTTGACGAAGTAGGGATTTTTATTCTGGAAATACCCCTTTTTATAATCCCGTGAACGTTCTTTAAAATTAATGAACCGGATTCATATGAACAATTTTTATTTATTAAAATTGTTGTTTCATGTGTTGAATAATTCTCCCGTTATTTTTTAACTAACGCGGAGGGTGCGGGCCAAACGAACACGGCCCGACAACCCTCCTCCATTTTTCGTGGTTGTGCGGATTTTGCGGGCGATGGAAAAACATGACACAAGGGAGTTTTGATGATCCCGCAGTGAAGAACGGAACCCGGGAAGAACAACGATGCAGGCGGGAAGGAAAACGGACCACCGTAGCAACTCCAGAGGCCCGCGGAAGCCGCCGGCGGCCGGAGGCGGCGGCGCCCCGGCGTGCTGCCGGACAGGGCCGCCGCGGCTGAAGCCGCAGCGGTGGCGGGTCCAGCTTGCCCGCACGGGATGTGGCAGAAGCCGCATCCTCTTGACAGCGCGGCCCTTCAAGGGCCGTAGCACCTCCAACCCGCGGGGGCAGCGCCCCGCGGTACCCGAGGGCTCGGCCGCTCGGCCGAGCCAAGCAAGGCCAGTCAGACCGGCCGGGCCGCTCCCTGGCCGGACCGGACCGGGTCCAGCCGGGTCGGGTCGACCCGGTTCGGCCGACCCAGGGGGGTCGGGCCGGGTCGGCCCGAGCCCAGACCCCCCGTCTTCGGACCGTTTTCGGTCTTTTGGCCGTAACGTGAGCTACAGGCCTCCGAACGACGGGCCGTCAGGGCAACACAATCCTTGGATCGATGCGGTCATTTCGGTATATCGCACTTAAGTTTTAGGATTACTTTGGGTTCGGCCGGGTTGGTTCGTACACGAAACCAACCGGGCCCTCAGAGCGAAAACGCTCATATCATGAGCTACGGACGTCCGATTGACATTCCGTCGACATTGATGGATTCCCCTAAGGGATACTTATCTCTTGGCTTACTCCGCTCGATGTTTGGATGCAGTTGGAGTACGGTCGGGTTGGTTTTGACTTAAAAACCAACCGGGCCCCCGGGACGAAAAAGCCAATATCTTCCAGACCGGGCGTCTGAATGATGCACCGTCTGTTGCGTTGCATTCCTGTTGACCATATGGAACTTTTGGCATCCTTTGCTCGAGTTTTGGATGCAGTTGGGTGATATCCAGGTTGGATTGTGCCCGAAATCCAACCGGGCCCCTGGAACGGAGAAAGATGGTATCTTTTAGACCAGATGTCCGTTTGACGAACCGTCAGCGGCGTTGGGGATCACGTTGAGAAACGGCCCCTATGAGTATACCATATGAATTTTCGGGGTGTAGTTGAGTTACAGCCAGACTGGTTCGGACACAAAACCAACCGGGCCCCGGGGATGAAAAGGCTAATAACTCACAGACCGGGTGTCCATTTGACATGCCGTCTATTGCGTTGAGACCCCTATGACGAGGAGGTCCTTTGAGATACTTCTTCGTGGTACGTTGAGATACTTAGAGTATCAACCTGTAGTTCGTGGAACGGACCCTCCCAGAGACGAGCGTGTGGAGTATGTAGACCGTGTAGACGACTGAGACCTGACGACTACTTGACCGACTCGACTTGGAGTGAGTCGACTAGCCCAGTGGACGGAGCACCCTGTATTTGGTGACAGACCCCTGACGGACGGAGCGCCTGGTAGTTGGCAGCAGAACCGCATTACTCGACCGGAGGAGTACCTCTTTAGACTATTATGGAGAGAGCCCGGTATTTGGCGACATACCCTCAGCGGACGGAGCGCCCGGTAGTTGGCCGCAGACCCGCGGTATTCAACAGGAGGATTACCTCAGTAGTCTTAGGTTAGTGAGCAGTACCTCGGAGTCGTGACAGGACCACTGTACACTTCAAAGACGGTGCTCTTCAGCAGTTACAGTTTCGATAATGAAAATCCTGTCTTGAGCTGAAACTTTTGACCTTGTGTTTACCTCATGATTGAGATGGGTCACTTGCTAACTTAGGTATATGTATAGGCATATACCCGGGGTAGTGGTTATCCGTTGATTTCACAATCCTTGTGTTTCCTCACGATTGAGATGGGTTAATTGATAACTTAGGTATATGTATGGGCATATACCTAAGTAGAGGTTATCTGTTGAGATCTTCATTGTGGTTATCCTTGTTGGTTTAGTGAGACCATGAGGGTCTCTGGGTCCCTACTGAGTATCATTATACTCACCCCAGCACGGGCTATGCCCGCACCTCGTTGTGTTGGTTTCAGACGACGGGCAGTGCTGACGGAGGCCAAGTGTTCGAGGACTGGACGGTACCTGGAGGTGGACTACACGACGAGTCAGTACCCAGAGGTGGACTACACGACGAGTCAGTACCCGGAGGTGGACTACAAGACGAGTCAGTACCCGGAGGTGGACTACACGACAAGACGACAGACAGAGTCGGTTGACGGGCGAGAGCGTGGAGGAGGCTGTCTGTACCTACCCTTCAGCTAGGATCCGAGGAGGACGAACCAGAAACCTCTTCCTCCCTTCCAGCTGTTATCTTTTCAGTTGTACTTGTTCAGTTGTAGGTGTACTTTATTTTGGGTTTGTATTCTGGCCCATTTACTTTTCAGCACTTCTCTTGTACTTAGTGTTTACTTTTTTCCGCTTGCTTACTCTGTGGTGCTTGTTTTCTTTTATAAAGGCAATACCTTCTCAGTTATCGGGATTTATGCCTTTGGTGCTAGTCGCCAGCCCCTGGCCTATGGAAGGCGGGCTTGGGGTAGTCACGGCACGGGCCCCGAGGACGGGTCGTGACAATATGATCCATTCTCACGATGTGGGATTTGAAACATAGAAAGCATCAAATAATTTATCCCTGAGATATATTTTAAATTGTGAGGATGAAATTAAAATAATGTGTGGAGAATGTTACACCCTGAAAAACTAATTTATGCACCTTGTATTATATAGTGCGTATGACACGCGACAACAAACACGTAATGTTATATTTTATTTCATTAATTTACATTATATTTACAATTTAAAATAAATTCTATATATTTTAATGCATGAAACACCATGTTACCATGAAATTAACATGAAACTAGGTTAGCATAAAATATACAAAGTGATGTGATTCATCTATAGCTTACCTTACATCCAAAAGTGACCATCATTAATGGCATGCACTATACACAATACCTCGTCTTGCAGAGTATCAAACATAAATTAAAAAATATTATTTAATATAATAAGATATTAACTAGCAGTATGGATAGTATAAATTTTTTTTTGAAAATAATATATTTAGACAACTAAATAATTGGTTCTAAATAAATTACAATTTAATATAATAACCAATTGAATATTAAATTCATATTTTTTTAGAAAACTATTTTTTGAGCACCTGAAATTGTTTTAACCTAATAAATAAAAGTAATTAATATTAAATAAATTTTTAATTTGAATGTATATGTTATATATTCTATAAATTATTTTTTATATTCATCCAATATATTTTGGAAGCATAAGATAAAGTCAAAACAAATATTTTACATAAAATCCAATTAAGGAATTTTTCCCGCCTTTTAATGGAGAACACATTTAAATCTTATTTTTCAAACTCTTATGGTTTTAATTTGATATAATTAATTTAAAATTAAAATTAATATGGTTAAAAATACATTAGGACGAATTTTTGGTATTTTTTTGAGAAACTACATTTTTATTGAATTGTGAAAATTTTGTGTTTTAGTTAAAAACTGCAATTCTGTTAAAATATTTATTAAAGATAAATTCAATTATAAATTTCTTTTAAAGTAAAATCATAATAATTATACATCCATTAATATAATTAATTCATTATAATCACTATTATTTTTAAAAAAAATATAAAAACATAACAATTCTTTTATCATTTTTCTAGTAAAACAAGGTAATTGCTCTTTTTATGAGATTAACATTTGTCTTAATTACCCTGATTCAATGATGTTAAATTAGAATATTGTACATAAATTTTATTAATAATGTTAATATTTTTTGTTTAATAATCCTAAACTGATTTTTTTAAATAATAATTAGTGAATGTGAGTAAAATTAATAATATTGATTAATGTGTAATTTGGTTTCAAATGCACTAAAACACAAATTTTAAGAGACCAAATGTGTTATCCACATGACTAAAAATTTTTTAATGGACATATATCTTCCATTAGACATTCATTATTGATATTGGGTGGTTTTTTATGACTTCCTTCAAGTAATAACATCTGTCCACCTATTATATCTTCAAAAATACGTGGTGAGTCATTTTCTATCAATATAAAAGGCCACCACCTCTACCTAATCCCCACACCTACCCAACCACATATGTTCAGCCAAGAACTTCCTAAGTAGTCTCAAATAATTACTCTCCCAATAATAGAAGAATCCCATTGATAATAAATTCTTCTAACAAATCCTTTTTGTTCATACCAATTGAAGATACCAAATTTAAAGGTAGTGTTATTCCCAAACTCTCCAGATTCCATTAAATCCTTCACCTGCTAAAATCTCAGTATTATGTTATTGTATGACAAAAACAGGATCCTAATTATATTATGATGTTTTTACAATTCTATTTTATCCAAAATTTACAAACACCACCATATAATGGTTAACGAACATAAGGATTCTATGGAAGACAAACTACTTCCTCACGAAACAATAATTTTTCATTTTTCTATTACTGCCTCTCATGGTGGCCATTATGATTTAAATTTATTTTATAAATGTTATATGTTATCTTTATTAAGTATTTCAACTTTTTTAAACCATTTATATTACATACATTTAGTACATTCCATTTTACTTTAATAAGATAACATAGTTTGAGGAAGTGTGGAGTACCACCCCTTCCAAGTGATTGATTCGTTCACACAGTACATGGAATGTATAAATTATTTTTATAATTAAAAATCTGATATATAAAAAACCAATATATATATATGATATTAATGAAATAATTAAATTTATGGATATATATATATATAAATATCATTTACATTATTACCCCATTACATGCGTTAAAAGAGATAACCTTGTTCATGGATGTGTAGACTACGCCTCCAAAACAAGAGGTGAATACATTTATAGATAATAATTCAATATATAATTATATTCTATTAAATTATGTTTTATTTATTATATAATTTTAATTAAAGAACTATTTTATTTACTATTCTTATTTCAAGAAGGATAATTTAAATGTTGATGCATTACTCATAAGTACTTACTTGCTACCCTCTTGATGATTATAACATTGATTAATTTTTCAAAACAATACTTAATGATTGATTTTAAATGTAAAATTCATCTATAAATATGATAATTTTTACAAATATATTGTTATAGAGATGTTATATAATGATCCATATGACCAAAGATGACCAACATTAGTTGTTTTGACATAGAATCTAAATTCCTTCACCCCCACGATGTAAACATAATTGTTTGAGAATTTGTATGCAACATGGTAATTTGTGAAATAGATGTAATTATATACATCTAAATAGTTTGGAGGAATGTAGAAAAATAAATTATGTTTATTATACAATAATTTTAAGGATGTTCACCTGAAATGAAGCACACGGTAAGGGATTCAGGTCTCACTTTCATTACCTGATGCATTCATAATTATTGTATACATAATTTATTATATATGGTGCAATTAATTCCACATTATCATATAATATTATCATTTATTTTATCATAATGGTATTTAAATTTATTATTTATTGATTATTACCATTGGGTATTCTTATCTATTTGTTACTGTATTAGTAAGGATTTCCATTTACTTTTACATCCATGAGAAAAAATTCATATACAATAATTACTTATTTTGTGTTCCTACTTATAATTTTTATATATTATATAATGAATAACATTTCAATCATAGAATTAAATAATTTTATTTAATAATATTCCTTCACTAGTTTTATGATTTAAAAATATTTTAAAGTGGTATGGCACACTTTAGAATGTTTTAACATTATTATCCTCATGAATGTTCTTAATATCACTTCCTTTTATTATTTTTTACTTCACTGTGATGTAATCACATTATTATAGAATTTTTTTTATCAAAATTATGATTTTATATCCATACTCTCATATAACAGATATTGGTATTTCCTAAACTGTATACCATTATTCATTGGGTGGTTACATTGAAAATTATTTTCATAATTGTGGAATTATTGATAAATTTGTATTTCTCATTAAATATTGTTATTTGATTAAGAATATTACTTATTTTGGATACGCAATATTAGTAATTCTTTGGACGAGAAATGATTGGTGGTTCCTGGACGTTATATATCTCCTCAATGAGTCAACAATTTTACATGTGATAGATAATTGCAAAAATGGTTTTCTACCATTAGTTTTCAACTGTCTCGTGAAAGGACATAATGGTAATTTTTTCTCATGTTCGTTAGACATAAATTCCAAAAAGGAATAAATTTCCACCATACTAGATACAATTTTTATTCATCCATGATATTTTGTTTGGACATATATATATGGAAACATTTCATATCATTTCATTAATTAATGCAATGTGTTTTTGTTTCGTACCTATCCATATATATTTTTACTTATATAGTGATTTGAATGGAATGTGTTTCAAATTATTAACATTCCATATTTCTTATGTAATTTCATTAATTTTTTTTGATTACATTGAATGTTTCTTATGTTAGTTGCCATTCCATAATCATTACTCTCATTGATTCATTATTGCTTCGACTATGTATTTCCCTTACGGAACATTTGAGTTCACCTTTATTATGTTTCATTCCCCCTGAATCCATGATGATTACTATGAAAGAATTTTTGGACTATTATAGATGGAATAGAGTTATTATAATGACCCGAAAAAATGAACATATTTAATTTATAGAACCCTTTCCTCCTATTAATGTTTTAGTATGTTTTATAGAAGAAGCACATCGAATTACATCAGACCCAAATTATAGTTTTTCAAAATGATATAATTATTATAAAAAATTATTGTATATGGAATAATGATTATTTTAATTAATCAGTATGATTTAAACACCCCTTTTTAAATTAAAATGACAATATAATTTTATTTTTTAATGTTTTAGAAATATCACTATATAATTTAACTATTCCTTTTCTATACTCTATTTTATAATAACTAAGGATTTTTATATTTAAATGCTAAATTTATAATACTTACAGATCATTAATGGTTATATAAACATCATTTTTTAATTTCAAATATAAAAATTACCCTATGATAATTTTTTAGATGTATTGAAATATGTTCCAATTTGATGAATAGTATTTTAAAAAAATATTAAAAAATATTTTATTATTAAATAGCATTTTAGGTGAGATGATTTTCAAAAAATGGTCTTCTAATGTTGTGATCAGTAAGAAATTTAGATTATAATAATTTTCTCTTTATTTTTAGTGAATAGTAAATTATGAATAGAAACATTCCTTATGAATAGTTATAAATAGTAATGAATAATAAATTGACCAAAAAAATAGAAACATCATCCATGAATGTATAAATACAATTTAGACATCCAAAAAGTGAGAAAATGATCATAGTATAAGTTTTGGTATTTTGGTATGTGATAAATAATTGATTTAAAATTTTGTAATTATGTTAATAAATTATAATGGAAATTTATTTTCATAAAATTTAATTATAAATTGTTTATTTACTGTCTAATGGTTATATGCTAAACTTAGGACCTTGATTACTTTTTTTGGTGTTAAAAAACAAGTTATAATTGTAGAGTTAGTTTTTAATAAATAATGATTTTAATTAAAAATTAAATAAAAAAAATTATAAAATCATTGTAAACAAATGGAGTTCATTTTTGAATTCAAAGCAACGATATTATGTCAGGGTGATTTTATGAGATTTTTATAAACTGTATTCTTATTTTTTGAATAGTGAAAATACATATTTTAGTTTTATGTGTTTAATGACACCATTAATGCTATAATAATGATGTAATATTTCTAGGAAGGTTGTGAATTGTGATATATGTTTTGAAGTTTCCCAATTGGCCAATACCAAGGGCAACTAATATGGGCAAGCCCATGGTTTTCCAAATACCACCGAAGAGGTGTCCCTTGGAAATTAATAAAATATTCCACAGATTTTTCAATAAATACCAACCCATTCCTTTATTATTTCATTCCAAATACTCCTCAGTGAAGCTGAAGTCCTTTACCTCCCATGGTGTCATCACAAGGAGCCCTAAATTCCACCATGGGCCCAACTATCGAGATATTGATGTCGCATTTAATGTTAAGGGAACATCTCACCCTCCTATTGTATGTTTTTCCATCCTTTAGGTTACATCTTCTAGTTTCCATTTTATTATTTTTGGGTATGTTATTTTATATCATAATTACTATACCTTTCATGTTCAGTTTTTTATAGACCCTTTCCACTCTGATCAACTAATATTTGGAATTTTTATGTCATGATATTATGTTGTCGAATTTTCGTAAAAGAAATCTCATATTCTCTTTTCCACCGAGATTCATTTTCCTATGGTATTTCATTGAAAAATCCATACCATGATCCTATTTATATTTATTTTTTACCTATAATAAAAAAGATTAATTTATTGATTTCATACCCTTGTCCTATAATTTTAATTTTATTTCTAAAACCATGTTATATAGTTGTTATACTACATAAATATTGTCTCAAAATATCGCTCTTTTTCATCAGAAATTCTCTTGTTTTATTTATCTAAATAACAACATATTTTTTCATTTCTAGAGGTATACATCATGATAGATAATTGATCTATTTTATTCTGGAATTTATATACAAGAAACCCTCTTTCCTTTTCCAAGGGTTAAAATGACATAACGATCATGTTTCTAGGCACTTTTAAAATGTAACGATTTTCAAGTGAAACCCATTACTTTTACTCTGTATGGGTTATTTATGAATATTTTTATTATTATCTATTTGGGTCACATGAATATAAAGACATATTAAGGGTTAACCCTGATAAAACTCCAACATATTGGGTAAATAATTTAATCTATTGAGATGAAATGTTTCACAATACCTTGGTGAATAACCATGGCAATTTTAAAGACACCTTGGGGTTGAACCATTATGATATGTTCATGAATGTCAAAATTATATTTTGAGGACACATATTATTGTTATGGTTCATGTTATTTTCATTATTATATGCCTTTACTTCCATATATAGTGTATTTATGTTTTTTATCACGTTCATATAGATATCACAATTAAGCAGATTCCCTTACTTCTTTTACTAGGCCTTCTGCTCACAAATTACATTGATCTATATTTAGGTTATGAGATTCAGTTATTTTAAATAGGATGAACCTTAGATGAATCCTTAAAATTGTATTATATGTTGTTTAATGTTTTCAAGAACATTGTTCCTTATTTCCAAAGCACTAGTCTTTACAGATCCTCTGTTTGTTAAATGTAATTAAAAGTTATGTTATAAAAAGGAAGGATGCAAAAGTAATCTTCATGTTGTTTATTTGTTTAGAAGAAAAAATAGATGTTGTAATTTGGGAATCCATTTGTAAAAAAATTATTATATATTTATTTGGATTATACTACACTAATCGGACCTCCATGACATGATTCTGTATAATCATACCAATGTATTTAGTACAAGACACTAACTCTAGACCATCTATGGATAGGTTGATGCATTTGTGATTACATTAGTAATCCATCTATACATTACTATATCATATTGTGCAAATAATTTTTCCAAATTATTTTATTTTTGTAAGAGGTTCACTTGGTATTTATCAATGTTATTTGGTTTGTATATGAAATTTATTATATTTAATATATCATTGGATTTTTTAAATATATTTTTTACTTTATTAGTGGTTTTTTCTTATCTTTAATTGAATTTATGATGGAGGTACTATACATTACATTTTTTTATACCATCGGTGCTAGACATTGACCCATGGGTCAATAAAAGACTCTTTTAGGGGCGACACATGGATTTCATAACATTATAAAAGGAAATATAAAATGTATGTGCCATGAAATATTTGTGATGTTGTATTTTTTGGATTTATGATAGGGTTATATGATAATAAATGTTGAGGAACGATTTATTTTTTAGGGAACGTAAATTATTTCATGTTTAGTGAGTGATGTAGACAATGGAAGACTCGCATGGACATATATATGGCCTCAATGATCTAATACAAGGACCTTAAACACATATTATTACTGTTAATAGAATATTCTTATTTTTGTAATAGAATATGGTGGGGTACATTTTGTATAATTTATTTTTACTATGTTGTTTTTTTTGTATAATATTATTGAATTTAATTGATATATGTTAAAACATATTTTAATTAAATTAATATGCTGTGTGAAAAATTATATATTTCTTTATAGAGATTAATAGTTTAATTTATACTCATATTTTGGATAACTAAGAGGTGTAATAGGATATCCTAATTGATCATTCACAATTTTACCTAGAGGTGGATGATTCCTATTGGAAGGACCTATGTGAGTTTCTATATAACGTTGAACTAATATATTAGAGGATATTATTATATTAGAGTAAAATCTGGGGTTGTAAGAACATTAAATTTATTTAGGTATATCTAGTGTGAGGAATTATTATTGGATTGAGTTTTATAGTATCTTTTTAATGGTTTAACACTATTGAAGTGGTTTATATTCCACAGGGATTATAAAGAGTCTAACATATCATTATAGAAGATTCATAGTTAGTTTTGAGATAGATATAATTATTCAATATTGATTGTTACACAATGTCAATTTTTTTCTATGTATATATTTGATATGGGGGGTTTATTGTAAGTTATTAAGGAGTTATTCTAATTAATCAATTCTACATCTCTCACAGTCTATATTCGGATAAAGATGTAATAGTGTGGAATTTTATGGATTCATTGTGTCTGGATATATAGAATTGAGTCAACCCATTAAATATTATGGCATATCAGAAGTTATTGAAAATGATTTAGATTAGTTAAAAGAGAATTAAATTGATGGTGTTTCCCTAATAGGAGATCCATCATAAATTACTAATAATTAAAAAAGGATAAATATTATTAATTTGGTAGGATATAACATTTCTAGTATGTGTTAATTCATTATTAGTCTAATTAATATTTTTTTGAGAGAGACCAGTTCCATAGTTACAATTGAGTGTTCTGCTGTGGTTTGATTTGTTTTTGGAGGTAATGTTTATTAAATTATTTATGGTGCATCTATATTCAACGGTTATATTTGATTTGTAGTCTATATCATAATAAAACATTAGTAATAAATTCATCTTAATCCATTCATATATCCTTCAGTCCATTGGATTTTTGATAGTGTGGGTAAGATGTATTATATTGTAAAAAATATCATGAAATTCTCCATACACATTCACCTGGTATTGGGTGATTATGTTGTCATAGACATTATGTGGGGATGAATTTTGGCGGAGTGCGGTGTTAATAGATTTGATCTATTATGTTTCTAACATTAGGTGGTCAAAAGATCATTTAATGTACCATATATCACTATACTACCATCGTTTATCCCATATTTTATATATGATCATTTCACACCATTATTGAACCTTCGATAGTTCATGGATTATATATAATTGTATATAAACACATAGTGATCTTGGAACTCACCACACTAGTAGGATGTCAGTTGATCTTATTAATGTTTCATTAAAGATATGAGTTGTTAATGGGAAAATATCATGTTTATTATAGTTTCATCATATTTTTCATGTATGAACATGATATCATCCCTGTAATTGATATTTTGTATTCTATAATTGAAATTATATATTGATTATATAGGTGACTTAGTTTCATTGATAAAAAAAGTTAGTTAGAAATGTTCATCTATGAGTCGGGTCATTATATTGAACATATTTATAAGGATTATTTATTTTGAGGTACTAATGTTGATGATGAAATCAATGGATGTTCAATAGAAATGTGTCTATGTGTTGTTTGGGATTATTTGGATAACATTATATATGTTGTTTATCACACTATTATCTTTATATGACATTGTATTTGAGATATGGTTTTGACTAATTATCATTATGGTTTTTAGTTTTCCTAATAGGATGGATCCATTGTAGCTGTATGTGATGTATATTTATATTTATGAATTTTTTATAGAAGTTTTTAATCTAACAATATTTTTCTTCATTTTGATATTTATTTTTATTTAATAATTATTTAGATATTAGTTTTATATTGATCATTTTTTATTATCTATTAAATTGGATGATGATTTATATCTACAAGATTTTTATAATGAATATTAATGTTTTGATATCTTTAGTAGAGATAATTGGGTTTTTATGAATTATATATTATCTTGGAATCATGAAATGAGATTTATGGTCGACGATGTCCAAAAATTAGACTATAAGGGTCATTATAAAATCATTTGAACCATGTATATTTATTTTAATGTGATTAATTTCATAAATATGTTCATGGAAGTAATGAAATCATTATTTCCTGAGTCTGAGGATCTAGTTTTGGTACTAATAATTTTTTATATCCTCATGTATTTTTGGTTTTTATATTATCATAATGAACATTTATGGGATTTTTATACTTCAATTGATGGAATCAGGGATATAATAAATAGTAAATGTATAATTTCATGACACATAATATGAACTATTTAGGTAGTTATATGGAGTGGGTGTTAATGACTTGAATTTTGAGATTGTAATTTCTTGGGTGCCTCCCAACAATTTTAAGGTGTTTTAGTAATTTATGTTCCATTAAAGATATTATATTACATTGAAATATAAAATCTTTTAAAAAATATATCCATAAGAAATTTAACACGAAGAAATTGGAATTAATGTGGATAAATTTGTTTCATGATGAAATTTGATATTTATAGTATAGGTGTTCAACACTCTACATCATTATCCTACAAAAAGGGATTAATTATTGATTAAATATAATTTGTTTCTAATTTTGAAATTGGTTGTGTATTATTGTTTCATATAATCCTGATCATATAATGTTCATTATAATATTATCCTTGTAAATTTTACTATGCCCACGATGATCAAGATATTATAGTATTAGAGTTTTCATTAGGGTAATAAAATAATATTATATTTGAGGGAATTATAGAATTATCATACTAGAATAGATTGTGATATATCTTCTTACAATGGGATTTAATTTTTTATGTGATGGTGGTTAATTGTTTTTGAAGGATTATGATTTTGAGATCACCCACAATTCAATTAATGTTAATGTTGTGGCTAATAAACTAAACAATAAGTCCCTTATTTAATATTTATATGTGGATACATATCTATATATGTGGATGGAGGAATTTCCCAAGAATGGTTTTTATTTTAAGAAAAATTTTAATTTGATATTCCTATATTTGATAACCATGCATTTTAATTGTTATATGAGGTTGATTATTCTCTGGTTGGAGATCCGAAGGTGGGGGTGTGGATATATTTTTTCATCAATTGAGATTCTCTCTAGGGATAGTTATAGGATTATAAATATTGATTTCTATTTAAAATAATGTTTTTACCATCGGTGATACAATAGTATCATCAACATGAGTTCCAATTATCACATATACTAGTGTATCATTATATATCAAATATGGAACACAATATGCATATTCAACATATATTTTTTGATAAAATGATATTAGTTGATTGTTCAATATCTCAATTATTATAATTCTCCATATTGATATAGGAATGCATAATTTTAGGAATTTCATTGAAGCCTTTAGCTATTCCTCATGGGAGCTAGGAGGATTGATGAATACATTTCTTTATTTGTATTCCTTGAAATTTTGGATGATATAAATCGATCGAGGTAGTCTATTATTAATCAATGATGGATGATCATTTCAAAATAATTTCTATTTTAAATGTGGTAAAAACATTATTTAATATATATATTTTTGTCTAACTGGGTCAATAATATGTGATAAGAATAATCATTTTTGATTTTGATCCTTGATTTAAATAATAATTTTTGAAGATCATGTAGCATGATTTTATCCCCATATTATTCCATAGAATTATCTTTTATCACTATATGTATACTTAAATAATGTTAATTATCCTTATTAAAGTGTATTTTTTTTATAATTTTATTCCCATTTTTAGTTGTTTGTATAAATATGAATATTTTTTAGTACATTTCACTAATAATGATAAATATCATCTTTTTTTTAATAACTCTTTTGGTTTTGTTGAATGAAAATCCTTAAATGTAACATTTTTTCATGACTAGGATATGATTGTAATAAAAAATTAACAATATTTCGTGTGAATAATTACCAAGACGATGAATGTGATTCATAATCATATTAGTGTTAGTAATCATTTTTTAAATTCTTATATTGCTAATTGGGGGTCTCAATTTTTTTAGGATGTTAATGCATTCCTTATGTATTCTTCATATCATGGTAGGATATATCTAATTAAGGTATTAAACTTATTACTATTTATATATGGAATTTATAGGTATTTAATTGATTCAATGATATAGTCAAGTTGTTTTCACTTCAAATGTAGATAGAGAAGATTAATGATAATTTCCGTGTTTCTTAGATTTTTAGATATATTCATGATGACTCTTATTCTTTTGATTTGGGTTATTTGTATATTAAGTATAATTAAATATTCAAGGTGTGGACTATTAAGGTTAAAAATTTATAATATAAGCTAATTAAAAATGTATTTTAATCGCTTAGTTCATATTTTATAGAGGGATTATGGTTGAGATGAATTCTAGATGGAGTGAGAGTTTAAAATTTTCTTATGTATGTAGCTTATTTTTAGATTATTTAATTATATGATTTTAATGTTTAATATTTATTACTTGATAGATCATCATTACTATATTCTATATGAAGCTTATGTGACACTAATATTCATGATTGATAAAAACCTATTGATGTAATTAGGTTTTAGGGTTCAATTTTTTCAGGGTTTGTTTTAATTCACGTGGTTGAGATTCATTGGAGTTATATCTCATATAGGAAAATAAAATTAACCAAACTTATATTTTTGTTATGTTGGAGAACTTGAAGTGGTTAATTAAATTTTATATGGGTATAAATTGAGAATAATTGATTTTTTGGATTATAAAAGAGATCATTCAATGGTCTGGACTTCTTTATTTCATATTTCATCCAATGTTTTTAAAGGTGTGGTTTTATTCATTTTTAATGAATATCGAAAAATACTACTTTATATGTCAAACCCATCTTTTCATATAATTTATTTATATAGTTAAATATTTCATCTAATGGGATTTAATTTGAAATTGGGTTATGATATTATAATTTAATTAAATGATGGTAATTAGAGGTAATTTAAATTTGAAATTTTATGTAATCAAATTTCAATCCTTTGGTAGTTTTTATTTCCTAAAAGAACGCATTTTGGTTTTCAAAATGGGAATTACTTTTAAATTATTTTCTACTAATATTCTGTTTTGATTTTGGAAAACTATATTCCATATTTGGAATCAGTTGATATAAATTGTATAAATAGTTAAAATTTATTTTTAGACATTATGGAAAATAACTTCTGTATATATTTTATTTA
This sequence comes from Viscum album, assembly GCA_963277665.1. Lineage (NCBI taxonomy): Eukaryota > Viridiplantae > Streptophyta > Magnoliopsida > Santalales > Viscaceae > Viscum > Viscum album. Next base: position 696,996,047 of record OY728161.1, read on the forward strand.
TCGTGGTTAAAGGGAAAATATTGAAAATAAGGCTAAAGAGTAATATTATAAAAACATTAAATTACCATAATATGTGGCTTATCAAAATGTTATGATATATTTTCAACCATGGGAATCGTTGGGTATATTTTGTGACCCCATGGATCCACGTGGATGTGAAAATGAAATTTTATATGAATTAATTTTTGTTAAGGAAAATATAACCTAAACATATATCTTTTACTAAAACAATTTTTATATTGTGTTATATAAGAGATAAAATTTACTATAATAGTCATTATGAAAAAAAATAAAATTACCTATATTATTGTATCATATTTATAATTTTTAGACATCAAATAAATATATATATTTTTGACACAATGATGATGTATTGATTCCCTTATTAACGAATGTTTTAAAAAATGTGATTATAAAAATTCAAATAAATTAATTTTGATTATTTTTACGCTATATAATAATTTTAAGGATGCATATGACCTTTTTATATTTTAATAAATTATGTTTGTTCCAAATAATCATGTTGTTATAGATTCTTTAAAATGTCACGATATAAATAGTATAAAAATTGACACAAATGAGTTTTTAAAAGAAATATTTTTTTATTAAATGTAAACATCTAATATGTTTCCAAATGAATAAGATAATGTTGACCATTTCATTTGTGAACCACATGTTTTTCGATTTTCATTTGATAATAACTATAATAACCATATAGTATAAATATACAAGAAGACTTGGTAAGAGTCAAATAAGATAACTAAGGGTTAAAGCTAAGGGATAAGGTTAAATTTGAAATGAAAACATGTCTAAAACCTATTGTATAAGTGTATTTAGAACAATAATAATATTATATTCTAATTAAATGACTTATGGACTTTTTGAAACCGAAAATAATTTTATATTAAAACAAATATTTCCAATCCATCCTAATGTACACATACCCCCACTTATAAAATGGAACCTCCTCTAACACTTACTCACACCAATCAAAACCCCTTGCCTCATCCAACCTCAGACAAAATATTCTCCAAAAATCCCTTTATTCCTCATATAATCCTTCAATTTATCATAAGGCATATAAAGAAGGCCTTTTTGCTTATATAAAAAAGAGTTACGCGATTTAAGGTAGTGTCTTCAGTCATACTTATTCCATTTATTCTCAATCTCAAACACCCTAAACACTCTTTATTATATTATTTAATAAAATCAAAAGTATATTAAATAAAATAGTATATTATTTTGAGATTTATTTGACCAAAACTCCCACACATCTCCATCTCATAGATACGAACATATTCTTTTTATGGAAGGAAAACTACTACCTCACAAAACTATGATTGTTCAATTATCTCCTACCACCTATCATGGTGGCTATTATGATGGTACTGTATTTACATGTGATATTTATTATATTTATATTTTCTCTATTATTCTTTATTTTTTAGTTATAACATAACATTGTGGTTTCCATAATTGTTAAATATGATAATTTAATTTGAGGAAGTGTGGAATACTACCCCCTCAATGTGATATGACTCATTCATGCCATATATAGAATATATAATGGGTTGTAATAATGCACATATGTAATGTATATAAAATTTAATATTAAATTGTAAGTATAATATACCTATGTATCATTTAGTTTTCATTCTTTTAAATATGAAAAACAAATGAAATTATTGTTCAAGTTTATGTACAACTTACCGTCTCCATGAAAAATGCATTTCATTTATTATATCTAAATATTATGTACTATTATAAATACTTAGATACTGGATATTTATGATATTTAAATCATGAATACAATTGTAGAGATAAATTGTTTTTGACCACGTGGATATTTTGTAATTCTAACAAGTTCATTTTTTATTGAAGTACCAAATATATGAAAAACAAAAATAAATACTAACATAAATAATTGTGTAATGATTATAAATTTGTAATAAGTGATATAAAATGAATAATAAAATTGAAAAAGGTTCTTATGAAAGTAGAAATTAACTTATTTTTATTATTCAGGAATAACACAGAACATACATGATGTGTCAGACACAAGGTAAGGGACTTCATCTCAATATCCATTCATTAGGGCATATTTTTATTTATACACAGTTTTAATTTATATGATTTAAAAAAAATCAATTTTAATTTTATTTGAAGGTAGTATGTATCTAGTGTGGAAATTTACTAAACTATAAAGGGATTTTTTTAATGTACGGGTTGACAACGACCTTTCCACTGCCGCTAGCAAAATCTTATATTTGGCTACCTATACAAGCCGATGTGTTTGTAAAAGGAAAATAAATAAAATATACCATTTTTTATGTATTTTGGAAATGAAAATTGTTTTGATAATGTATTTATTATTTCAATATCATGAATCGGTATATTTTGATTTCAATGTGGAAATATTATCATTCCCTTTGGTGTTTTGATTATGTTATGATTATTGGGCATTATTTACGTATATAGGTGGTTCCATAATAAACCAAGGGCGATTGAGCCCGGGATATCACTCCAATGCATAGGTTAACATGATGGAGTAAAATGTTAACGTTACTCAGATGATAATTAGGGAATATACTGTGATGGTTATTCCAAATATAACTCCCTATATAGCTGTGAAATCTAAAATGTAAGTTTATTATGGATGCCACAAGTTAACGTTATGATTTATTATTACAATCCATTATTAATAAATATTATTATTTCATGTGATATTTTTATGATCTTGTGTCATATTAGTGAAAAGTATGATTTCATTGATTTTTATGAATTGATGAAATAATGCTTTCATTCATTATTTTATAACCATTACTGATATTTTATTGCTAATCCCATGTTTTTGAAATGATTTACACAAGGTATACGGTTGGGTATATTGGAGGAATAATTTATGAATATTTATATCTAGAAAATATTTCATGATTTATTTTAAGGAATGTAATTTTTGTCAAAAACAAATTGGATAGAGAAAATATGTATGCTTTTTAATTTTTGAGATGTAATGTAATAGTTATGGCCTTATTATCTAAAACTCAAAACATGATAAGATAATCAATTTTAATTTTTTACTTGACTCGTGATTATTTAATACCTTATGTTCATGTCCTTAAAGTCGGTATCAAAGGTCGGTTTAGAAAACTTTTAGAGTTATGATTTTTTTAATTTAATATACATAAATTATTTTTACTTTATGGTAAGATTGAAATGATATAGTATTTTAATATTACCATGTTTCTTCACCAAAGATATTTTTGTATTAAAAATGGATTGACATAGTGGAAACAATGAATCTTTTATTGCATGAAATCAAGAAGAAAACAACTTCCAAATTCTTAACCTGAGATAGTCAGAATTGAAACTGAATAGTTTGTTGTAGTGATTGAATAGTTAACTCATTCTATTAATGATGGTGTGATCCATGCACGATATCAACCATATCAACCATAGAGGAACATTTCTATAGTATGGAATTTCATAATTCACCATCAACTATCTTTAAGAGTATCATCAAACCATATTATATTTAAAGGGTAGATTAAAGCGCTGGAATTTTTTTTGAGTTCATGAGGTGTTTAGAATATCAATATGTTAGTCTTGATGTTTATCATTTTGATGGTGAAGTCGATCAGTGGTGTTCTATGGATAAAAATACCTTGGATATTGAGGATATTCATGCTCTAGATTGGGATAAATTTGAAGGTATGTTTCCTGAGAAATATATTCCTATGGAAGTTCAGTTGAGGATATAAAAACAATTCCTGGAATTGAAGTAAGAGGGAAAATCAATGACATTTTAAGAAGGAAAATTCACTCTACGGGCAATTTATGATTCAAATTTTATATGATATCATGGTTTTAAAGTAAATATTTTTTTATTTATGATTAAAGACAATGTATCAAATGGTATTTATCATCTAATGAGTTTGAAAGTTAATAAATACTTGTTCGATGAGCAGAGAAGGTGTAAATGGAGTTTTCTGATGTTCAGGTGTCCTTTGAAAAACAAAAAAATAAGTGGTCGGTGTGGAAGATGAAAGGGAAGAACTCTTGAAAAAATTATGATGGTAAAAAACATAAGATTAAATTTTGTAAAAATTGTGTCCAAAAACATACTGGGGAATTCCATTTGAATTCTTGTATATGTTACTGATGTGTTAAAATGGGACATGTTTCTTTTTACTGCACTGAAAAATATCATTGTAATGGGAAAAAAAATACTATTTAAAGTTAGTAAAATGTTTTATGTGAAATGAAATGGGTCATTATGAAAATTAGTGTCTAACAAAGAACTTATAATAGGGAATGCAGTCAGACTACAGAAAGAAAGAGGCGGTGAAATCCTTTGAAACTACTTTCGTAGATGTTGAGAAATCAAATAATGCTGTATTAGGTACATTGTTTATTTATTCAGATTGTCCAATTGTGTTTTTTGATTCATGGTCTAAAAATTAATTCAATTATTTTTTTTTTCTTAAATTGGTAATTCCATATCTTGATATGAATCCTAAACATGTGGTAAAAACACATGGAGGAAATTTTGAGACATAATGAAATTATAAGAACGTTCATGTCCTTGTGTGCGGAAGGAATCTATCTACAAACCATAATGTTTTTCTTCTAGAAGAGTTTAATGTTATTTTGGGAATGTATTGGAATTCCATTTATCATTCTAAGATTGAATACAGTTTAAAATTGGTTTCTATTAAGAATGAATTTCAGTTTGATTACAAGAATGAAACCTTAAATTTGATAACATATCCAGATTCTAGGAAACAAATAATATATGGAAATGATTTTTACCTAGCCCGTATTATAGAAAACAAATTATCTATTTAGATTAATGAGGTGAAAGTGGTAAATGAGTATCCTTATGTTTTTTCTTATGAGTTTCCTTGTATAATACCTACTTGGGATGTTAAATTTAAGGTTGACAATGTCCATGATACTGAGACAATTTCAAGACCCCATTATCAAATAGATGAAATTGATCCTTTAGAGTTAAATAAAAAATTACAGGATTTATTTGATAATGGTTTCATTAATCCGAGAACATCACCATGGGGTGTTCTTGTCTAGTTTTTAAAAAAGAATGATGGTTCAATGAGACTTTTCACTGATTATAGAGCCTTGAATTACATTATTATTATGAACAAGTATCTTTTTCCTCATATTGATGATTTATTTGATCAGCTCTAGGAATATCAGTATTTTTCAAATATTGAATTGAGGTTGGGGTTCCATCAGTTGAATGTGAAAGCAGAAGACATTACAAAGACCAAATTTTGTAATAGATATGGCCATTATGGAATTGTAGTTATACCTTTTCGGTAAACCAATTCACCTTCTATATTCTCAATTCACATGAATATAATTTTTCCTGAGTTCATGGATATGTTTGAGGTTGATTTTATTGATTATAATTTGTTAATAAATTAAATATAAATATTATCATGAATGTTATTTAAGGATTGTTTTTTAAACCTTAAATATATTGAAAATTTATGGGATATTCAGAAAGTGTGACTTTTGGTTACAACACATTTCATTCATCTGTCACATTCTTTCTAAATACGGCATATCAGTTGATCTTGATAAAACTGCTGTTATTAATTAATGGAAAAGTCCCCCAAATGTACCTGAGATTCATAGTTTTCCAATTTTTATAGGTTATTACCGATGTTGTGTTGATAATTTTTCCCGATTATTTATCTGAATGTCAAGTAAACTAAAAATTTGTTAAATATTTTCAGACAAAAGAATATGATGATTGTTTTCGGAAATTTATATGAAAATTGGTGAATGATTCAGTATTGGCATTACATTCCAATGATGGTGAATTTTTTATCTAATGTGATTCTACATTGAAAAGTCATGGTTGTGTCATAATGTTGAATGATCTGGAAATTTCTTATGCATCATGTCAATTGGAACCTCATGAGATAAATTACTATACACATGATTTTGTATTAGCGGGTATTGTTTTTCTAAAAAAATATGGAGGTATCATCTGTATGGTGTAAAATGTACAATATATACTAACCACATAATATTTTAGTATATATTCACTAAGAAATAATTGATAATGAGATAGAGGTGAAGGATGGAATTAATCATGGATTTTGATTTCATGACTCATTACCATCCACGAAAAAAATAATGTTGCTGATGATTTGAGTAGAAAAAGTAATGAAATAATTACCATGTTACGTTTGGATCAAGATCAATTGATTAACGATTTGATGAAATTTTGAAATGAATTTGTTGGTGCATGAAATTCTTCTGTTTTGTTTCAGGTGTCAGTGAAATCGTAAAAATAATATAGAATAAAGAAAGCATTTAATGATGAAAGTGAGTGGTAGAAATAGGTATAATTGGTTCAGAAGGGTATGTTACTTGATTATAAAATTTATTAATATTGTTTTTTGATGTTTGGGAAAATTTTATATCTTCCTTTTGATTCAGAGTTGAAGAAAGAGTTGTTATCTGAAGCTCATAGTCCTCCATTTTCATTTCATCTTTCTAGTACTAACTTGTATAGAGATCTTCAGGAGTGTTACTGGTGGGATCTAATGAAATGAGATATTGCTGAATTTATAGTGAATTGTTTAACATATCAATAGGTTAATGATGAACGATATTATTGAAAGAGATGCATTAAACATTTCCAATGATAGAGTGGAAATGGGGAAATTTTTCCATGGACATAATTGTTGGAATGCCGAAGACATCTCTAGATAATAATGTGATCTATGATATTGTAGATCGATGAACTAAATCTGCTCATTTCTATTAGATTCGAGATACATTGTATCTAGATCTACATTATCAATTATATTTTAAGGAGATTGTGAGGTTTCATGGATTTCCCCAATCCATTGTTTGTAATAGTTATCCAAGGATAACTTATAACATTTTTAAATTCCTTCAGCAGGTGTCGGGTACTGAATTAAATTTTATTACAACATATAATTGGCAATCAGATGGACAGTATGAACGAAATATTTAGACCTTGGAAGATATTCCACATGTTTGTTCAATAGATTATAAGAGAAGTTGGGACAAACATATTTTTTTGATTGAAATTTCATATAATTATTGTTTTCAATCTATTATATAGATGGAACCATTTCAGATATTATATAGAAACCAATGTCAGCTTTTTAGAATGATGTATGCCAATTGAAGTTGAAGAGACCCGAATTGGTAGAATAGATGGCATAAAATGTTCCATTAATTCAAAATCACATGAGAACATCTATAATCAGGAATGAAAGATATGTTGATAACTGGATGACGGATCATTTTTGAGGTAGGTTATCTTATATTTCATAATGATACTCAATGGAAATGTGTGATGCATTTTTTTAAGAAGAGAAAGCTGGAGATAATGATTATTGGACACAATGAAATCCCAAAGAAAGTTGGATTAGTTTCCTATAGATTCTCTTAAACTCCTTGTTTATCCCATGTACACAATCATTTTAATGTTTAAATGTTGATAATGAATATGCCAGATCCATCTCAAGCTTTTAGTCCAGAGGTAGTTCAGTGGATATAGATTCTTTCTTAAGTGGAACAACAAGTCCGGATTCGTGACTAAAGAGAGAAAGTTTTGTCAAATAAAGTGATTCATTAAGTTATGGTTTATTGGAAATACCATATGTTTTAAGAGGAAACAAGGGAATATGAAAATTATACGAGGGATAAATACAATCACATATTATATATATTAATAGAATTGCAGGGAAGCAATTCCCAAAAAGGGGGGAAGGATGTAACATCCCAAGAAAATAAAGAATATGAAAATTTCATATGTCTTAATTTTTGTGAATTAAATATTAATTATATAATAATTGGGATTCTATTTCTGATAGCATATTAAACACACAAAAACAGATTTCTCAAAATATTACATTGCACAATACCGTGATTTATACAAAAAAATTATATAATACTATAATTATTTTTAAATAGTAGTTATCATTTATCCCCTTTATTGGAGTTAATGAACATAACTAATTATATTATGATTAAAAAAAATTCATAATGGTTTTTACATTTATAAAATAAAATTTTGAGATTTATAATGAGAATGAATCCAATTTTAAGAGTATATACGCTAATATTTTTAAATGGTAGTTCTACAACCTTTTAATGGAAAACCCATATTGAATATTGTTTTTATTACTTTTATATTATCCAATTTACAAAATAAACTACCTATTTAGAATATTGACATCAATATTTACTTTGGTTAAATTTTTGGTTTTTTTTATCATGGTCATTTTTTAATGAATAGTTATAATACTGCATTTTACGTCAAAACTATCTTTTCATCTAATTTATATATATAGTTTAATTTTCCATTTACTTTATTTTAAAGATTAATTAGGTTGTGATTTTTTCATTTAATCCAATAAAATTCATTGGAAATTATTTCACATTGAAGTTGGGCATAAAAACATTTCAATCATTTGGTAGTTTTCATTTTATAAAAACACACTTTTTGATTTTCACAATAAGAAATAACTTTAAATTATTTTTTTCAAATTTTTTATTTAGAATTTGATACCATATATTCCATATTTTGAATCAGGATGTTCAGTTATTGTGAATAGATGTGTCTTATTTTTAGACATTATTAATAGTAACTTTAGTAAATATTATATTATCAATGGTGTAAGGGTAAATTTGATAAATATGGGTTAAAAGTATTATATAATAATATTAAATTACCATAACACAAGTCATAAATCTATTGGATTATATAGGGACTTCCATGGGCATCCTTGTATCGATTTTGGGACCCCATTGAGCTATTTGTATGTGAAAATGACATTTTATAAAAATTAATTTTTAGATAAGGAAAATATAACCTAAAACTCTATAATTTCATAAATGAATTTTTATATGGGGTAATATAAGTGATCTATTCTACTATAAATATTTATTATAAATATAATAATATATTCTACATTGTGGTATTTTATTTTAATATTTTGAAATCAAATAAATTTATATATTTTTGACAAAATGATGATATCGTTATTACATTATTAAGAATTTTTAAAATAAATGAGATTATAAAAAATAACATAAAATTATTTGGTTGATTTTTAAGCAATAAAAAATTTTGGGGATGATTATAACTTTCTAACATTTATTTAAAGATGTTTTGTTTGAAATAATCAAGTTGTTATGTCTTTTTTAATAATTCATTATATGAATAGTATATAAATTGAAAAAAGTGTTTTTAAAATGAACACTTTTTTATTAAATGATTTTATAGTGCTAAAATTTGAAATTCTTCCAAATGACTTAGATAAGGTTGAAATTTCATTAATGGACTACTTGTGGTTCTATTGACATTTTATTTTAACTATATTAACTATATAGTTTGAATATAGAAGAAGGCATGTTAAGAGTCAAATAAGATAACAGCGGGCTAACCAAAAATGATAAGGTTAATTTTGAAACCAAAATTTTCCTAACACATATTTTGGGAGTGTATTTTGAAAAATAATCAACTTATCTTATAAGTAAATGTGTTTTGGACCTTGGGAAACCGAAAATCACTTTATAATAAAATAATATTTCAATGCCTTTCTAAAGTATGCCTCTAATTTCTTATAAAAGGGAACCACCTATAACCCTTAAACACACCACTCAATCCCCCTTGAATAATACAAACACTAAACAAATAAAATCTTAATATCCCTATATTCATCTTGGAATCCTTACCTTGGGAAGAAGGCCAATAATTTTTTTTCTTATATCAGAAGGAGTTACTCGATTTAAGGTAATGTCTTTTCATAAGCTTCATCCATTTATTTTTGTTCTCCAACCAACTATAGTCTCTTTATTCCATTATTTTATAACAATGAAAGTATAGTAAATATACCAGGGTATTTTTTGGGAATTATTCAAACTATACTTCTATACACCTTCATCTAATGGATACAAACATATTTTTTCTATGGACGACGAACTACTGCCTCACGAAATGATGATTATTAATTTTTCTCCTAATGCCTCTCATGGTTGCCACAATGATGGAAATATATTTATATGTGAAATATTTTATATTTTTATTGTCTTTATGAATCATTATTTATCATTTATATTATATCTCAATGTTTTTTGTAATGGGTAAATACGATAATTTCATTTGAGGAAGTACAGACTACTGCCCCCTCAAAGTGATATGACACGTTAATGAAATACATGTAATGTATAAAGGATGGTATTAATGAACATATGTAACATATATAAAATATGATATGATATAATAATTATAATTTACCTATGTATCATTTTGTTTTCAATACCTTAAATATGTAAAAATGATTGTTCCGTTCATGCGTATGTACTTCATACCATCTCCATGAATTATGCTTTTAATTTAATATATACAAATGTTATGGCTTATTGTAAATACATATATACTAGATATATATGATATTATAATCCTTAATAAAACAATTAGGATAATAGGCTTATGACCACATGGATAATCGGTAATTATAACAAGTTCTTTTTTGAATCATGTACCACGTATTGGAAAAAAGTCCTATATTAACTTAAATAATTATGTAATTTTTATAATGTGGCAAAAATATATATAAAAGGAATAATGAACATGAAAAATTTTATTTGGGAAGTATAAATTATCTTATGTTTATTATTCCGAAAGAATAAGGATCATACATGACGAGTCGTACACAAAGTAAGGGACTTTGTCTCAATCTGATTTCATTGAGATATATATTGATTTATACATTACTTGATTTTATATGGTGTATAACCCCTTTTTACTTTTAATTTCATTTAAGGGAAATTTTTTTATATGTTTCATCTTACAAAACATCAAAAGGAATGTTTTTTAACATACGTGGTGACATGACCTTTCTGCCGCTGTTAGAATTATTTGATATTTTCTTCCTCTACAAGCCATAGTGTTTTCAATGAAAAATAAATACCATATACCCAATTATATATTTTCTTATTGAAAATGGTATTGATAATATATTGATAATTTGAATATCTTGAACTGATATCTTTTTATTTCAACGTGGAAACGCAATCCTTCCTTTGTTTGTAAATAATATATTATGGTTCTTGGATATTTATTACGTATATGGGTGGTTCTGTGATAAAACTAGGGAAGGTGAACCTAAGATTTCACTCCAACGCATTGGGTAACATGACAGAGGTAAACATTATTTTTCCACTGATTATATTTAGGGAATATACTTTGACGGGTATTACAAAGGTAACTCCATATGTAGTTGTAAAAGCTACAATGTAAGTATGTTTTGGATACCACAGGTTACTTATATGATTTATGATTTCTATGTGTTATTAATAAATATTTTGATTTCATGAGGTATGATAAAGATATTAAACTATATGAGTGATAATTATGATTAAATTAATTTTTCTTGGTTGAAGGACTTATTTTTTCATTGCTTATTTTATAACCATTACTGCAATTTTAATGTTTATCCCATGTTTTTGAAATTATTGTCATAGGGTATAAGGAAGGGTAAGGGAAATGAATAATTCAATAAAATTTATATAAATAATATAATTATTGATTTATTTTATGGAGTTTTATTTTTCTGAAAAAAAAATTTGATAGAGAGGAAATGTCTAGTTTATAATTTTTGAGATGTAATGCAATAGTAATGGCCTAATTCTATAAAACTCTAAACCTAAAAAGATCCTCAATTTGAATTCCTAACTTATGTCAATATTATGTAATGTTTTTAGGTTGGGTCTTGTATTATGTCCTTTATTCCCCATAGTTAAGACTATCCTTCCATATTCAAAGAACATGGAAACAACTTTATATTATGGAAAACGTGGTCAAACATTAAATAATATGCAATGAATAAAGAAAAAAACAAGGGAAAAACTTTGAAAAATTCCATATAGTGGGAACACATATGTGATTCTCACTCCGAATAACTCTCCTCGAGTCCACCATGACTCTATAAAACACGAACCATATGAATGGTCTGTCTACACAACACCTTCTCTTCACAATCCTCAAATCTTACTGAATGCTCCATGAATGTCTCATCGTCCATAATATCCATCTCTCCCCAGTCAAGGATGTGGGAGTCATTGTGTTTATATTTAAAAATATGAGAGATATTTAATACTTCATGGATATTATCTAACCATGATGGACACACCATATGATATCCCACCTTGCCAACACATCCCAACACTTCCAAAGGTCTGATGAAACTATGTGAAATCTTGACCCCTTTAACGAAGATCTGATTCCCACATTTCAGGGATACCATTAATAAAACATGGTCCACAACCTAAAACTCCCAAGGACTCCTATTATTATCAAAATACGACTTCATTTAGTCTTGAGCCAATTTCATCCTCTCGTGCACAAGCTGAACAATCTTTGTCATGATTTCCACGACCTCCTGTCTAAGAAGGGATGCATCCCCAACCTCCGAACATTATACAGTTGATCGACACTATCATTCCTACATGACATTTAATGGTTTCATTTTAATGGTAGTGTGATATCAATTATTTTAAAAATATATTCTATAGGAATGTGTCTTAACCATGTTCTTGCGATGTCTAAGTCACTGGCCCAAAACATGTTATTCAATATCTAGATGGCTATCTCAGTCTACCCATGCATCTGAGGGTTAAAAGTAGTTCTGAGTCACAATTGGTTTCCAAGAGAAAGTGGTAATCCCCTCATGACTCATGAATTAAACCATGCATCTCAATCAGAGATGATAGTCCTTGAAACTCCATTCAGACTCACCACATCACCAAAATACCCCTATATAAGTTTTCCATTTTTCTCGACTTCTAAATCTCCATGAATTGAGATGATTTCATAGACCGATCCTCCAATAACTAGATAGAATTATATAATCCCAAATACCTAGGTCGTCTTCTGAATAAATCAATTTTTTCCATCCCACATCAACTCGATAACTTCTTAGTGCTGGAACAGACCGTTAGGGACATGGTACTCAGCATTCACCTGATGACATACTTGGAACCTTTCCCCAAACTACACCACTTCATGCTTCAACAAGGGCCACAGAAACTATTCACTAAGGCCTCTGTACATATTGGAATATCCATGGTTTACAACTAGCTGTGAGATATGTAACTCACATAGAAGTCCCTCACACATTGATACTAGGAAAAAAATCTTCCCATGAAACAAAATTCTGTTCTAACTATCCTCTAACCATCCCATTGGAGAATTACCATGGCCTACATGATTATGCGTCACCCAATCCTATGAGTCACTCTAATAATACTCCTCCACCTGCTACACCAAAGAAGATTTCACTGATATATCAAACATATAATATATTCCACTATCCTCCGCAACATCCAGGTGAAATGTAGAAAACACCCCAATTCCCTTACAATCATCCATTGATTCATGAACTACGTCTTTATATGTCTTCTTATGTAATGAATCTACCACATCATTCCCATTTCTCAAGAAGAAATAGATATCAAAGTAGTAGTCTTGGAGGAACTCCATCCACCTTCGCATCTACAAGTTCAGTTCTCTCTAAGAAATGTTATTCCTCAAGCTCATGTGATTAGTAAAGACTACGAAGTGCTCCCTATTAAGGTAATTTCACCACCACATCAATGTAAACATGATCATAGGAATCTCCAGGTCAGGGGATTCATAGTTATGTTTGTGAAGATGTAGCATCCTTGACAGGTAAGAGATCACTCCTCCCAACTTCATTAGAACACACCCAATTCTTGGACATGAAGTGTCACAAAAAACAAAAAACAATACCCCTTCCTCTTGAAATTTGAGTAATGTATCACTAACTAGATTCCCATATTGATATTTGGGGGATTTTTTACAATACAAAATTCACACAATGGCCTGGTATTTTATCGTAAAATCCATCAATGAGCCGCAACTTGAGGGAAGTTAGGTACGAACCTCCAGTAATTTTCCTCTAGACCAAGGAAGCTACAAACAACTACCAAATTCATGGGTTCTTCCCTTGAAACAGACACTTTGAAATTTGAATTTTAGTACCCCCAGTTTCTAGAATGTAACCCTTACATTATACTTTTATAGGTTTTAAATGTTCTGGGTGATGTATAGGAGAATCAGATGATCCTGGAGTGAAGTTTGAAGCAAAAGAGAAGGCGCATGGGCGGCACATGGTTTGTCAAACCATGAGGCCAAACCGTGCGTGTCTGATTGCGGAAGAAGTGGCTCTCACTTGGTCGGCACAAGGTTAAGGGTAACCATGCGATGAGTTCGTTCCTGATGGATGGTTGAGGCAGAAGCTAAGGCATGGTTAGTGTACAGTTTGTCAAAATGTGAGGACTAACCTTGCGATCACATAAAGTTAGATCCTAAAATTGTGTATCTAACTAGTTTTGCCTTTAATTTCCATTTTTAAACCTCCTAAGCAGCCCTAACTTGGGATTATTATCTCTTGAAGGTTGGAATACTTCTCACAAGCCTTCAAGATGAGATCTGAAAGCTTCTCTTGGCGAATCGAAGCCATATTCTAAAGGTATGTGATTGTTATTGATTGGTTTATTAGATCTATGTAGATATACTTCTCCTCTTCTCTCATTTTCCTATATCTACGCCTGTTATGGGTCGATCTACGGGTGTGAATTCCAAATATGACATGATTTTTGACTTTTTTCTGTTAGGAGAAGAGATCTAAGGAGGGTTTTTGGAGTTTTGACCTTTTTTCTTGAGTGTTCTTCGTCTGTGGCTTGGTTTCTACCAATTTGTTGAGGTAGGTGGATTCACTCTCGATTCCTCTTTCTTAGAACATGAAGGCATAGTACAAATTGATTTAATCTATTGTTTTTTATTGTGAAATTGAGGTGAAAATCATGTTATAAATCATCTTTAATGATGATTTATGGATTATGATGAAATTTTTGGAAATGGAAATAATGGTTTGTGAAATGTTTTTTGGTTTCATGATTTTAAAATAGTGATTTTAAAATATGGATTTGCGGGATTTGGAAAAAGGTTTGTGGGAAAAATGTTTTCAATAAAACGGTGTTTTATTGAACTGGTTTTGGCTTGGTTGAAATGGTGTGGTTTTTGGGCACACTTGGTGTGTGAGTTCATATTTCATTTACGAGGATTTGTTGAAATATGACCTTGGGATCAGTGCCAAAAGTGTAATGGAATCTGAGGAATAATTACCTTTTGACAACTTGGTAGATCAACGAGAGACTGCTCATGAGTATGGAACTGTCATAATGATAAATTCGTAGTGGATTTCACGGGTCATGAAATGGTTGGTTGTGTGGATTTGTGAAATGGAATGAAAGTGCCAAAATGGAAATGTGAATTTGATTAGGAAACTTTGCTTGGTTGCTTGGTTGGAAAATGGTTTTTGTTGGAAAAATGTATTTGACATGGATTTTTCTATATTATGAACTGTTTTGGAATTCATTTATATAAATTGGTTTATATGAATGTGCTAACATGTTTTATCCTAGAGGCATGTGTTGGGAATTCATTGAGGAAAACCTGTTGAGTTTCATTACCCACCACCCGCTTTGGCACATTGGTGCTTTTGTAGATGTCGTATACCTGGATGTTGGAAAAGATAAGGTGTCACACATTTATAGCACTACTTCATGAATCTTGGTCTTGTTTGTGATGTTGGATCTTGGAACTTGTGAGGCATGTAGTTGGGTTGTCATCTTGAAGACTTGTAGTTGTGTTTCCACAATTTACTCTGATATGGTTTTGTACTTCATTGTTGCACTGGGTTGGATTTTTATGAAAATAATGGTTGAGTTGTTTTGTTTTTAAATCATGCATAATATGGTGGTTGCTTGGAGTTCTTTATCTAATTTTCTCTGTTTTATTGTTGTTTTTAGTGAAAGGTTAAATCGTTCCCCGTGTATTTTGAAACCCTTCGACATTTATTGCCAACCTTTGGCGCCTTGGGGATGTCGCTTAAGGACAAGTAATGACTCATTACACTCTCAAGCCAATGAGAATTGTGGGTAATTACAAATGGTATCAGCTTGTTTGGTCCTTACCTAACAAGTACTCATCGATGTTCTTGGTATTGGTGTTGAAATTCCATCTTTTCTATTCCTTGGGTGCTCTTCATAGTCATGAGTAGGATTTTCAGAACATGAAATGTATAGCATAAAAGGACGTAGCTAACCTGTTTATGTTTAACTTCATGTTATCAGGGTTTTGGATATATAAGTGTTTTTGATACACTTCTAGAATGTTGGAAATCTCATTATCTTGGGTTTATCCAATGAGATGAGCATGACATTTATTATATAGGAATGACATCCCACTAGGATTGCATAAACCATTTTGAGAAATGGATTATGGTTTGATGCAAAAGCGTGATTTCTGAAAATTTTAAGAACGTTTCTAAATGAAATATTTTGAAAAGATAATGGTTGATGTATTTTGAAAATATATTGATTTTCAAAAGAAATAAAATATTTGCTTTAGAAATGGTTTGAAATCGATGTTGTGATAGTGGTGTAATGGAGATTAAAATGATAAGCCTTCAGTTTATAGGAAGGGAGACTAATGGTGTGCCTTGTTTGAATAGAAAATGACACCCATTAGACTTCACAGAAACCAAATGAAAGAAGCTATGGAGAATGTGGTTGCACCTAAACCACGTGTGAAACCAGAGCTGGTTCAGAGTATCATAAAATCATTTTAGGCAGTGGACATGGGGAATCAGAGAGATGAGTCAAGGCATGTAGACCATTCCGTCTAGTTCCAGAAGAAGAATCCACCCATCTTTCGGGGGGATTTGGAACCAAAAAGGGCGGAGGTTTGGCTGAGTAGGATGAATCGTATCTTTGATTTCATCCTAACATCAGTAGATATGAATGTAAAGTTGGGGACGTACATTCTGGAGGATCTTGCATGACATTGGTGGGAGCTAGGGGGGTAGTCTAAGGTGTATCAAGGCCTGGGCTGGAAGGAATTTAAGGAGTTGTTCAATAAACAATTATATCGTCACATATTCAAGATCAAGAGGACGATATTAATTTTCAGTCTGAAGTAGGAGAATCTCTCTGTCACAGAATATGCGGCTAAATTCATGAATTTAGTGCACTTTGCACCAGAAGTTGCTGTAAGTGTGTTACTGAAGCCACACATATTTGAATTAAGATTACGACATGAGATTCGTTCGAAGATAGCTGTGATCTGTATTACGGATTATAAAGAGATGGTAATGTAAAGACCAGTAAAATTCAAGGGAAATTTTTTCATAATTTTCATTGTAATTTTAAAAGAATGTAGTTTCTGGCAGCACCTGATTCCGAGGCCTGGTGGGCCTGGAATCAATTTCCGAAGTTTAGCTCGGGTACATTCAGTGAACTAACGAGCGGGTTTTTCTAGCTTTTGAATCGGTACATGGAATTGAAATCTGAGGACACCAATGAACTCGCA
This sequence comes from Viscum album, assembly GCA_963277665.1. Taxonomy (NCBI): domain Eukaryota; kingdom Viridiplantae; phylum Streptophyta; class Magnoliopsida; order Santalales; family Viscaceae; genus Viscum; species Viscum album. The sequence continues at coordinate 697,013,523 of OY728161.1, forward strand.
GCTCCTGTATTTTCTTAAGAGGACTTTTACCATAGGTGTGTTTTCTTGGGAGGAGAATTTAAATTTTGGGGTTTAAGGAAGAAATAAATAAAATTGTGAACAATTTTATTTTTGTTAACGAAGGGAGTTAAATTCTACCATGGAAGTTATTTGTGGGACCCACAACCACCAAACTTCCCATGTGTGGATATGTGGGAGGTGGGGCCCACATGATACCCTAACCCCCCTTGATCTTCCCATAACCCCCTTGACCTCCCATAACTCACTTCCCTCTTAATTTTTGTAACTCCACTTTAATTTTTGTAACTCTCCCCTCTCTCCTCTTTAATTTTTCCAAAACACATCTTAAAATAATTGATTATTCATGTTCAATTAATTTAACTAAGTGTTTGAATTTTTAAAAAAGTTTGAATGCATGTAAAAATAATAAAATAAGGAGAGGCCTTATTTTATTTTTGGGAGTTTTGTTGTGTGAGAGAATTTGGGAGAGAGCTCTTCCCTATTTTGAATAACATCATCTCCAAACGATGAACGACCTTCCAACTTGGCGAAGAACGCTCTATGTTTTCCCCAATCCTTTTTCTTCCTCTTCCGCGACAAGGAAGGAGACACAGACCATGGAGACCGATGCCAATAGCAATGTTCTCCATCTTCTTCTGACGTTGACGGAAGTGATACCATTCTTCCACGACACCCGACTACCCCGACGTTCGACTACCGCGATGTTTGACTTCCGCGACTCAATGACGTGCGACATCAATTTCAAGGTAAGGATATTTATTTGGTGTTATCTTATCTTTTGAGAAAAGAATGAAGAGAAAGGACCAACCATTTCCATGTTGATCCGTGGATCGTTCGTTCATGCCGGTTGATGTTGAGGTTTATTGATTTTTTCGTGAAATATTTCTATGTCGTACGTTGACTTCTATTTGATGGCAGCTTGCTATCGTTATAACGGGAGGAGGTTGGACCACACAAACCCGGCCGACCCTCCTACACCTTGTTGATGATTATGTTGCGGTTCGGAAGATGGCGACATGGAGTGACGGCACCGCGCAGGAACCTGGAGTGATGCGGCAAGGATGCGCGGCGCCGTCAAGGCCGAACAAAAGTGTGGTCGCAGTCGGGGCTACGAAGGCAAACGAAAGAATCCAAAGTTTTTTCTTTTGACGTGCGGATCGTCGGTCATTGACAGAACGGAACTCAGAGACGATTTGATGTTTATGCAGGGAATTACGGGACCCGGGATGAGCATCGGCGCATGCGGAATTTAAAACTGACCACAGGAGCAACTCCGTTGGTCCACCGACACCACCGGCGGCGCGGGTCGCCGGTACGGCGGCGTTGGTGGCACCCCGGTGCGCCACCTGGAGAAACCGCTGCATCCGCGGAGCACTGTCTTGCTGGCCGAGCCAGCGAGCCCCGGGCTGACCTAGGCCAACATGGGCGGACCGGGCCGGGTCACGCCCAGCCGGGTCGGGTCGAACCGGTTCGGGCCGACCCATGGGGGTTGGGCCAGGTCGGTACGGGCCCAGACGCCCCGTTTTCGGACCTTTTTGGTATTTTACCCATATCCAGGGCTACAGACCTACGATCGACGCACCGTCAGTGGAAATGTGATCCTTGGACCGAAACGGTCGTTTTGACATATTTCACTCAATGTTTCGGGATACTTTGGGTTCGTTCGGGTTGGTTCGTACACGAAACCAACCAGGCCCTCAGAGAGGAAACACTCGTAACATGAGCTCCGGACATCCGATTTAAGTGTTGTAGACTTTTTTGGATTCCTCTTGAGGAGAAGGAACTGTTGGCTTACACCGCTCGAGGTTTGGATGTCGTCGAAGTGCGGTCAGGTTGGTTCGCTCACGAAACCAATAGGGCCCCTGGAACAAAAAGGCCAATAACTCACAGACCGGGCGTCTGATTGATGTGTCGTCTGTCTCATTGATTTCTTCTTGATGAGATGGAACTTTCGGCATACTTCCCTTGGGTTTTGGATGTAGTTGGATAGTGGCCGGGTTGGATTGCACCCGAAATCCAACCGGGCCCCTGGAACGGAAAAGATGATATCTTTCAGACCAGATGTCCGTTTGGCGAACCGTCAGTGGCGTTGGTGATCACATGGAGAAACGGTCCCTATGAGTATATCCTATGAGAGTTCAAGGAACAGTTGAGATACATCCGTGTTGGTTCGCACACGAAACCAACCGGGCCTCGGGGACGAAATGGCTAGTAACTCACAGACCGGGCGTCCGATTGACACTCCGTCTATCGTGTTGAGACCCCTATGACGAGGCATTTCGTTGAGATATTTAGAGTATCTACTAGTAGCTCGTGGAACAGACCCTCCTGGAGACGAGCGTACAGAGTACGGAGACCGTGTAACTGGTTGTGACCAGATGACTTCTTGTCCGATTCGATTCGGAGTGACTAGCATAGCCCAGTGGGGAGCACTACTTTGTGAGGTGGCAGACCCATGGCAGAGGAGCACTACTGTGTGAGGTTGCAGACCCACAGTACTCGACAGGAGGAGTACCTCTGTAGGCTATGAGGGGTAGCACTAATGTGTGAGGTGGCAGACCCATGGCGTAGGAGCACTACTGTGTGAGGTGGCAGACGCACGGTACTTGACAGGAGGAGTACCTCAGCAGTCATAGGTTGGTGAGAAGTACCTTGGAGACGTGACATGATCACTATACTCCCAGAGATAGAGTTCTCCAGTAGTTACGGTTTTGATAATGAAAGTATTTGTTTGAGCTGAGTCTATGTCCATTGTGTTTACCTCATGATTGAGATTGGTTACTTGATAACTTGGGTATATGTATGGGCATATACCTAAGTAGAGGTTATCTGTTGAGATCTTCTTTGTGGTTATCCTTGTTGGTTTTAGTGAGACCTTAAGGGTCTTGGGGTCCCTACTGAGTATCCTTATACTCACCCCTGCATGGGCTATTCCCGCACCTCGTTGTGTTGGTTGCAGACGACGGGCAGTGCTGACAGAGGATGAGTATTCGAGTATTGGATGTTACCTAGAGGTGGACCACCCGACGAGACATTACCCAGAGGAGGACCACAAGACGAGATAGTACCTGCAGGTGGACCACACGATGAGTCAGTATACAGAGGTGGACTTCACGACAAGACGACACACGGAGGAGGTTGACAAGTGAGAGCATTGAGGAGTTGTGCTATCTATACATACCCTTCAGGTAGGATCCGAGGAGGATGACCCATGAGCTACTTCCTTTCTTCCAGCTATTGTCTTTGTTCAGTTGTTGCTGTTTTTCCAGTTGGGTTTGTATTCTGGCCCATTTAATTTTCAGCACATTCATTGTACTTAGTGTTTTACTTCCGCTTTTACTCTGTGGTGTTTTGTTACTTTTATAAAGGCAATTCCTTACCATTTATCAGGATTTACGCCTTTGGTGCTAGTCTCCAGCCCCTGGCCTATGGAAGGCGGGCTTGGGGTAGTCACAGAACGGGCCCCGAGGACCGGTCGTGACAGGTAAACAGAGAAAAAGTAGAATAAAGAGACATCTCAGGAGCTATGGGAGGAAAAAGTATGATGATACCCACAGGAACAGGTATGATCTCTATTTCTGGGAACAAGTAGAAGAGGGACACCTACTTACAATGTGGGAGTGCAAATCAGAATCAGAAGGTTGTATCGATGAATCTTCCTCCATGAACCAAGATAAAAGATGGGTGTTTTCAATGTGGCGTGATTGACCAAATAAAACAAGAATGTACAGAACCACCAAAAGCATGTCACAATTGCAACAAGATGGGGCATCTTCAGTGATATTCTCGTAGTGCTCCCAGGTCGGGTGCGCATGACACTTCCTAGGAGTCGCAGAAATCTTATGCTTCAACAGGGAAAGGACAAAAAAATCATCTTCTCTAGTAGAATAGAGCTAGTTATTGTGATTCCAGGAATACCATGAAACCTCAGGCAGGTCAATCTCAACAAGGCAATAAGGAGTATAGTGCAGCCACAAAGAAATTGTTTGGAGCGGAACATGTGATTGTGGATGACCAGTCTGGACGGTCTACTATGAGATGTACGATTATTTAAAATTCTACCATCATGCAGGTGGTGTTCGATACTGGCACATCCCATTATTTTCTTGCTTCTCGGATAGCTAATTTTCTGAACATAAAACTTGAAATGATTACTTCTGTGTTTAAACAGAAAACTCTTCATGGTGAAAGACAATGTCAAGCCTTCATGTGTAGATAATGTGCTATAACAGTTGATGGAGGTGAGTTGAAGTGGGACTTATCCATGTTGGAGATGGATGTCTATGATATAATCCTGGGTATGGATTTGTTGAAAACGTTTATGGCTCACATTGACTATTATGGGAGAACGGTTAGTTTCAAGACAGAGGACGGAATCGACCATCTCTTCAGAGGAGAGAGGATGGTAAATAATGGTGCAAAGATATTGTTGGAACCAATGGTGGGAACAATCTCTTACCAATTGGAAGCATTGACTTTGGCATCATTGGAAGAGATAGCGGAAAATAGTTTTCCAGCTATGGTGGATCAATTTCCTGATGTTTTTCCTGAAAAATTCTACGGGTTACAACCTGTAAGAGAATTGGATTTTATGATTTATCTCCTTCTGAGGACCAGTCCTATATCTCTTACATATTATAGGATGGCCCCAACAGAGTTAATGTAATTAATGGTGCAGTTATATGAGCTTGAAAGAAAATGATTTATTCAGCCAACCGTGTCTTCGTAGGCAGCACCAGTTTTGTTTGTAAAGATAACATATGGAACATTGAGGCTATTGTTGGATTATCGTAAACTTAACCATGTTACATTAAAGAATAGATATCCACTTCCACACATTGATGACCTGTTTGATCAGTTGAGGATAGCTCAGTGGTTCTCCAAAATTGAATTACGGTCAGGATATAACCAGTTGCGAGTTCGGAAGGTGGATATTTTGAAGACAGCCTTCAAAAGTAGATATGGACACTACGAATATGTAGTCATGCCTTTTGGTCTTACAAATATGCCAGTGGTCTTCATGGATTTTATGGATCAAATTTTTCATCCATATCTGGATTCTTTTGATGTGGTGTTTGTGGATGACATATTGGTGTATTCAAGAACAAGGGATGATCATGAGAAACATTGGGAGATAGTGTTGGAAATCTTGAGGGACCATCAGTTGTATGAATAAATTGTTAAAGTGTGATTTCTGGATACAAGATGTTCGTTTTCTGGGCCTTTTCGTTTCTATGAAAGGTGATTAAGTGGATCCAGAACAGATAGAAGGTGTACTTTCTTGGAAACCGCCAAAGAATGTCTTTGAAATATAGTGTTTTCTTGGTTTATCTGGTTATTACCAATGATTTGTGCATGACTTTTCATGACTAGCTTCACCTATGACATCATTGACAATGAAAAATAGCACATTTCAATGGACAGGGTAATGTCATTGATCTATTCATGAGTAGAATGTTCGCCTTACATTAGCACCCATTTAGATTTTTTTCCAGAATCAAGATAGGGGTATGTGGTGTATTGTGATGCTTCGAGAACAAGGTTGGGTTTTGTTCTCATGAAAGGATACCATGTTCTTTCTTATGGTTCAAGGAAGTTGAGGGTGCATGAGAAGAATTACCCAACACACAATTTGGAGTTAGCTGCAGTTGTCCATGCCTTGAAGACATGGCATCATTATCTCTTTGGTGAGAAGTTCACTGTGTTTACATATCACAACAGTCTGAAACAAATTTTCTCACAATTATATTTGAATTTGAAACAAAGTAGATGGATGGAGTACCATCAAATGTTCGACTTTTACTTGATGTATACATCGGGTAAGGGTAATTCAGTGGTCGATGAATTATGCAGAAAGTCGTATGCTCAGTTGGATAAAGAAGCTTCAGATTAATGGCAGTTGATGTCGGTCATAGCCAACATGCTTGTGGAATGTGAAAACCAAGATGATGTTGTAGTTTTTTTTCTAGCTACGCTTGTTCCTGAACTGGTAAATGTTGTCAAAGAGTCACAAAAATCTGATGTGGAATGTCTGATAATGAGTTCAAAACTAAATGGTGGGGAGACCATTGATACCTGGAAACATGAAGCGAGATCAGTTTTGTGTTTCAGAGATCGGATGGTTGTACATATAGTTTTTCAGGAACAAATCCTTAATTATTACATCCATTATATATGGGTTGTACATCCGGGAACACAGAATATGTATAAGTCGCTAAAGGCACATATTTGGTGGAGCGGCATGAAAAGGAAGGTGGCCGAATTCATCTCGCGATGCATAACTTATCAGCAGGTTAAAGCAGAGCATCAGATACCAGTTGGTATGTTACAGTCTTTACCTATCCCAGTATAGAAATGGGAGCAGATAGAAATGAATTTTGTTTCAGGTATTCCAGGAATGGTCCGGAAACATGATGCCATTTGAGTGATAGTGGATCCTCTAACCATGTCGGCCCATTTCATCCCAATTCGTGAAACCCATAAAATGGAAGATATTTCAAAAATCTATATTCATGAAGTGGTAAAGAGGCATGGTTTACTAGTGTATGTCATCTCAGATAGAGATCATAGGTTAAAATATCATTTCTGGAAATCCATACAACAAGCCCTTGGAACTCATGTGACTATGAACACGGCGTATTATCCATAGATGGATGAGCAATCCTAGTTGACGATATAAAAGTTGGAAGACATGTTGCAGGCTTGTGTAATGGGTTTTGGTGGCTAATGGGACGAGAATATACCCGTAGAGGATTTCACATACAATAACAGCTATCAAGCCTCGATACACATGGCTCCGTTTGAAGTAGAGTATGGGCATCCTTATCGTTCTCCACTATCCGGGGTGGAAACTAGTGAAACATCACTAGTCGGGCTGAGCCTTGTACAAGAAACAATAGAGAAGATTCATTTGATTAGAAAGAGGATGGAGACGGCTCAGAGACATCATAAAGCTTATGCGGATCATCGCCGAAGAACATTGTCATTTGTAGTGAATGAAAACATCTTTTTGAGAATCTCTCCAAGGCTTGGAAAAAGTCATTTTGGGAAGCAGGGAATGTTATATTCTCAGTATATAGGCCCTTTTGAGATACTGGAATGGGTTGGTGAGGTGGTATATCGGTTGGCATTACCACCATGGATTAGTGTAGTGCATAATGTCTTCCATGTATCTCAGTTGAAGAAGTATCGGCCCGATCCTGACCATATGATCAGATGGGATCACATTGACCTAGAGCCTGATACTTCGTTGATATATATCCTGGTGCAGATTTTGGATAGCCAAGATACAGTCTTTCATGGAAAAATCATCCGCCTAGTTTGTGTTTTGTGGAAACATAGTTAGATTCCGAAAAGGAAATGGGAACACGAGAATGAAATGAAGGAGCAGTGGACAGAACTCATTCAGTCAAGCAATTGTTTTCTACTTTTCTGGGATAGAATGGTTAATGGTGGGGAGAATTTAGTACACCCCGGTTTCTGGTATGTAACCCTTACCTGATACTTTTCATGGTTTTAAATGTTTTGGGGGATGTTTGGGAGAATCAAAAGATCCTAGAGTGAAGTTTGAAGCAAAGGGGAAGGTGCACGGGTGGTGCACGGTTTGTCAAACCGTGCGGACAACCCATGCATGTCTGACTAAGGAAGTAGTGGCTTTCGTATAGTTGGTGCACGGTTAAGGGAAACTATGCGATGTTGTCGTTCGTGAAGGATGGATGTTGTAGAATCTATCGCACGGTTAGCGCACGGTTTTTCAACCCGTGCAGACTAACCGTGTAGTCACATAAAGTTAGATCCTAAAATTGTTGATCTAACTCGTTTTGACTTTAATTCCCTTGTTTAACCCTCCTAATCGTCCCTAACTCGTGATTACTCTCCCTTGAAGGCTTGATGACTTCTCCCAAGCATTCCAGAGGCGATATGAAGGTTTCTCTTGGTGAATAAAATCCAGATTGTTCAGGTATGTGATTGTTCTTGATCAGTTTCGTAGATATTCATAGATCTACTTCTCCTCTTCTATCAGTTTTCTAGATCTACGCTCGTTATAGGAAGATCTATGGGTGTGGATTCCAAATATGACACGATTTGGTCTTGGTTGTGTTAGGAGAAGAGATCTAAGTAGGGTTTTGGAGTTTTGACTTGGTGTTCTTGAGAATTCTTCATCAGTGGCTTGGTTTTTCCCAATTTGTTGTGGTAGGTGGCTTCACTCTTGATTCCTCTTTCTTAGAACATGATCACTTAGTTCAAATTGATTTAATATCTTGGTTTTTATTGTGAAATTTTGGTGCCAAGCATGTTATAAATTTTCTTTTATGATGATTTATGGGTTTTGATGAAATTGTTGAAATTGAAAGAATGGTTTGTGAAAATTGGTTTGGTTTCTTGATTTAAAAATAGTGATTTAAAAATATGGATTTTCAGGATTTGGAAAATGGTATGTGTGGAAAATGTTTTCAATAATAGGGTTTTTTATTGAAATGGTTTTGGCATGGTTGAAATGGTATGATTTTTGGGCATACATGGTGTGTGTGTTCATATTGCATTTATGAGGCTTGGTTGAAATATGACATTGTGCTCAGTGCCAAAATTGTAATGGAACATGGGGAATGATTACATTGTAACGACTTTGAAGATTGAAAAAAGTCCACTCATGAGTTTGGAACTGTCATAACGATGCATGCATAGTGGATTTCACGGGTTGTGAAATGGTTGGTTGTGTGGATTTGTGAAATGGAATGAAAGTGCCAAAGTGGAAATGTAAATTTTATTGGGAAACATTGCTTGGTTTCTTTGTTGGAAAATGGTTTTTGTTGTAAAAATGCACTTGACGTGGATTATGCTATATTACAAAATGTTTTGGAATTATTTGATTTAAATTGTTTTATATAAATGTGCTAACATGGTTTATCCTAGAGGCATGGGTTGGGAAGTAATCGGGGAAAACCTACTGTGTTTCATTACTCACCCCCATCCTTGGAACATTGGTGCTTTTGGAGATTTTATATACTAGGATGTTGGAAAAGGAAAATTTTCACATGTTTATAACACTACATCGTGACTCTTAGGTTGGTTCGTGATGTTGGATCTTTAAACTTGTGGAGCATGGAGTTGGGTTGTCATCTTGAAGTCTTGTAGTTGTCTTTCTGCTATTTACTCTGATTTGGTTTTGTACCCTGTTGTTTCACTTAGTTGTTTTTTTATGAAAACAATGGTTCAGTTGTTTTGGTTTTAAATCATGCATAATATAGTGGTTGCTTGGAGATGTTTTTCTAGTTTGATCTAATTGTTGGTTGTTTTCAGTTAATGTGTAAATCATCCCCCATGTATTTTGAAACACTTCAGCATTTATTTCCTGTCTTTGGTGCCTAGGGGATGTCTCATAAGGCCAAGTAATGACTCGTTACACTCTCAAGACAATGAGAATTGGCGGGTCATTACATTAATGGTCCACAACAATTCATTGATGACACAACATGTGTTAATGGAAGTGAACCACTTGTGTGAAGAACTAGAACTTTGACAATATCGAATAGATTTATTGGTGTTGGAGGACCTTTAAGACAACCCCCAGATTCTATGTGTGCTTTTCCACTATCCTTGAGTTGGTTAGGATATCATCGACAAACATGAAAACAAACGGGTATAAGTACTCATGGAGAATAGAGTTTATGAACCCCATGAACATTGATGGTGATTTTTTGAAAATGAATGGTATGACCACAAACTTGAAATCCCCTTACATATTTTTGAAAGAAGTCTTCGGGATGTCACACTCATTCACCCTAACTAGTGATATCTATAAAAATATTGATCTTAATGAACCAATCTCATCCCTTAAACTGGTGGAAAATATCTTACATCTTTGAGAGAGGGTAATAGTACTTGATAGTCGCCTTTTTGAACCTCTAGTATTCTATGCACAATCTTAGAAAAATTCCCTCCTACTTCGCACACATGACTGGAGCTCCCAACGATGGCACACTTGCCTTGATAAAAATCATATTCATCAAGTCGTTGACCTGAATTCGCTACTCCAAAAATTCAGAAGGCATCATCTGATAGGGTTCCATCAAGATAATATGGTCATCGGGTTGCATGTACATCTCGAACCCAACATAACATCATGTGGGTAGATTCACAACCACTTTGGGGAAAATATCATAGATCTAATAGACACCCTCCAGACCAACAACTATATATGGGTCTAAGGATTCCAAAAATAGCTTGGATAATAAAGAGGGAAGATGATCCACACCCTGATTACCCACCTAACACCTATACTGACCAACTAAAACTACACAATGTCCATCCATACCTGAAAACAATACTCTCTTATATAAACATACATTAAATGTGTGCACAGAAAACATCCAATCGAAGGGTGACAAAAATAACTAAGGAAGACACAAAGCAACTAATCCTAGTGGACGATCTTATAATGTTCATCATGGTACATGAATTCCCTCCAAGAAACCTAAAATTAGTTTTAATGAAGTAGGGTGAGTATATATGTATACCCAGAAAGAAAAAATATATCCACCCTTGCACATGTGGTGGAGCATTCTAATTCCCTTGTACGAAAACTGTAGAACTTCAATGCACCAACCAATGAGTGCTTACTATCCCAACCTCATCAAGGAACACTCACCGAATTAATCAAGTCATGTAATGTAGTTGTATAAGCACATAGATATTTGGGCACCTATCACCACATTCCCACTAGTTAAATTCTCATCCATAACGGCTAATGTCATGACGCTACTACTATTCCCATATGGATTCCCACTAACACAAACTACCCTCACACACCTGGGCCTCAGACCACACACAATCCCACCCACAGAAACCTATGCCACAACAACTAGTACTCTTGCCTAACGAAACCTAGGCCTCTTCATTTAGAAACCCGGGAAAACAAACTTTTCCTGAAAACACCTATACCTCTCATCCACAACAAACCTTATCTATATATCGGGAAATATGGTATGCTTTAATCCATTACAGCTTTCCCGGAAACACTTGAGTGGTATGAAACCAGATGAGGGTGTGATGCAGAAATTCGGAAACCAACCATCCATCCCCCCACTAGGATGTTGGAAAAAACACCCTTCCACATGACAGGGGACAGTTTAGAACATGGTCTTCAACCAATGTGGGTGATTATAGAAATCCCACTGAAATTATATTTATATACATATATGTATGAAGAAACTCATCCCAACAAATAAGTCCCCACAATGGAAAACCAACTCATACAGAACCATAGATGCAACTACCCCTATATTCACAACCACCTAACAACCAATACCAGTGAATAACCCAACCCCTTTTTCAATTAACCAATTGAAATTTATTTCTTATGTGATTCACTAAAATTTATTCTAGCATGACTGGGTATCTACCAACCACAACCATATTATAACAAGTGATTTCACCAGATTTGTAGTCCCACAGCATGATCCAATACCACCACTACCAATTAACATTCATAAATGTTATACATCACAATCCAAATATTTCCATGATGAAATCCCATTGCATAACAAGTCAATAACCACCCCACAGTCCCACAACACAATTTCATGTGGCGAACTAAAAGCAACGAAGGGAATTTTACTTCACACAAGTTTGTGCATTCCACAATCAATCAATATCTCACACTAGGATTCCAAAACACCCCCTATACTACCCCACAAACAAATCACATAAAAAATACCATCAATCCCCACCCCCACAACACACACACACCACTCCCTTCTCACAGATCCAACACTCTTGACTAGCCATATACTCGCAACCATTCTCCCAACAGCAGAACCACACAACTCGCACAATTTCACAAAACCCAAAAGAACACAACACTCAAAAACACATATCAACATGATATATTAAGATTTTCTAACCACTATTCTTTAATTTCACCTGATAAAAATGGTTTATCATACAAGGATTTTTCATCTTGGGTCATTCTGTTCACATAACCTAGTATATGTGATTACATAGATTTGGATTTCCACCCATTATTGAGATGGAAACAAAAATAGTAAAAAATGGTCAACCATATATAGAAAAAAACCACAAACGACCATAATTTTTAGAATTAATATAATAATAAAAACCCAAAAATAACGGAAGATAAAAAATTTAATAATAAAGAAGACATCAAACCACTCCCATACCATCATTTCATAGACCCAGTTATATTTTGATCATATTCCATACATATTTATTTCTTATTTTAGGAAAGGTATTAAACCATTATTCATATGGAACCATTATTACATATACCCCATATGATTCAAACTTACGGAGAGGAAGAATGATTTATTTTATGGTTGATCATTGTTTTGAATTTCCACCTTGCACAAAAAATAGGGGATCACACGAGCTGTTAGAAACACCATGAGAACTGAGAAAGAGGGGATCTAGCACATGTGCATGATTCTTCATGGGAATAAGTATCTTAGTTCACCATGGGGAAAATGAAAACACAATAGGGAGGCAATATCATAGCTTGGAAGTGTAAGATCCTACATTAAATTATAAAAAGATTCGAACAGTCATTAACATGATATCATATTCAATATTACACAGTTTGAGTGTCTCAAATCTCTTATGATGTTATAATAGTAATGAAATAATTAATATGCATTGAAAGACCCTTTAAAAGTCCCTTGAAGGGTCATAAATTTAGTTTATGTTAAATAAGACGTAAGAGGGTAAAAACTACGAAAACAGGAGAAATTGGAAATTCAGCCAAGGCTGAGACACCATTTGGTGTGGCACTATTTCAGTGGGGAACTGTCATTGTCCACTATCATTGTGCCACTGTTTGAGTTAGATTCAATTTCAATTTCAATGTTTCGGTGAAACCATTTGGAAAAACATGATTTTTGGAAAAGCTCTTCAACCAACCACTGTGTTCCCAAAAACATCTTAAATACTAGATTTTTACAAAGGAATGGCTGGAAAAATATGAGTTATTAAAAAATTAAATGAAACCTAATTCGATAATTTTCAATATTTTATTATAAATATGAAATACATTTTAAATTTATTTAATCATATAAGTTTTAGTAATTATATTAAAATTAATCACATTTATATAATGTGAGAATGTGATTTTTAACTAAAAACATTCATAAGAATGAAATGTTTTTATATCAAAATTCAATGTAAATTGAATGAAATGACCGAACTATTATAAACTGATAAGAAGATATATAATTATAATTTTAAAAAATAAAATATATAACGAAAAAATAATAATTAATCTTGAGAAAAAATTTTGTTCAATTAAAATGAAATATTTTTTTCCCTATTCATAAAAACATTAATCTTGTGAGAAAAAAAAATTAAAAATTAATCCAATGTAAATTTTGAAATTTTATATTGATATTAGTACATTATATTTTCAAAAAAATTTATAAATCTTTCCCAAAACATGATTTAAAACAATTGTACCATATAAAGGTGGAAAACATTCCTTTAGAAAATTAAAACATTTTATACATAAAATAGATTTAATTTATATCTTATGCCTATAATAAACATTGGATGACTTTAAAAATATTTTTTAAAATATATAGAATATATATTTAATTAATATATTTCAAAAATAGTGATTAATTTTATTTATTATGATCAAATACTACTGTAGGCATAAAAATATATTTTCTATAAATAAATAATATTTTATTGGAATTTATTTTTTTCTAATGAATTCATCTTATAAACATGCATGCACTATACTTCTATAATTTTTTAAATCCAATTCAGTATATCCAACTTAAAAATTATTATAAATAAAGTAATATTTAATAGTATATCATGGTTTTTTGATTCATAGTGTTTCATGCAATGTATACTATCAATGAAATTACATACAATAAAATATTGGCGTATTACATTCTCTCATGCTTCAACAAGTTGTTCCCTCTAATGTTGAAATAGCATTCCAATATCAATGGTTGATACTTGAAAATTCCTTTTAGTTAATACTACATCTAAAATAGTATCAATTAAACAACATATTGATAAGAGGGAAAGTGATATAAAAAGGCCACTATATGATTAGGCTATAAATTAGGATTACATTAATGAAATGTGAAAATAGGGACATGGAAGTGAAAGAACCATCAAGTTATGATAGATAGTGGTAGAGAATATAGTCATTTGAAATTATATCATCAGAAAATCATTAATCTATGATGGGTTAAAGTGGTTATAGATATCTACGTAAGAAAATTAAATGAATATATTTTTTCTTAAAAATTATATTCCAATAAATAAAGGATTATTCTAATATTTAGAAAAAAATACTATAATCTAGAATTACATGATTAATTTCCAATTCATATGAATAAGTCAATATTTTTGTTCTACTTCTATCTATAATCACTTCATTTGGTACACATGGGAATTAATATTCAATATGAATTTTTTTTGTTTGAACAATTTTAATGGATCATATGGTACATAAGTATTTCTTTTATCCTTTATTGTTTAATGAAACCATAAATGTTAGTAAAAATTATTCAATAAATTATACATTAACATCAAAAAATAATATCCAATGTTCAACTAAATCTATTCAAACGATATGAATCATCCATACTATATCTATCCAAATTCATTGTCCAAATATTTATAAGGTTACTAGATTTTAAAAATCATATTAACACCATATTTCCCCTACACAATATAACACATATATTATTTTAAAATATGAAATATAAGAATACCATTATCACAATAAAAACTATAATGATATCATAATGCCATCCTAATACATAAATATGAACTACTTGGGTACAATATTTTTATATCTCATGACTCTTATAAACATAATATCATAAAACAATTCACGAATCCTTATATAGAAATAAATTAATTATTCTACTTGACTATAGTAATAACATAATATTTATCATGTTCTCTTTTCTTATTCAATGCTATATTTCATTGATAATTTGTATATTCTTGATCAAGGTGTCCCAACTCCATAAATATGTAGTGGTTCACATTATTATATTATTTCATTCCTTTGAAATCACGATCCTGGTGACCATTCTCTCCACACTTGAAACAAATTTCCATTCCCTTCAAGCATGTACAAGGGTGTTTCATCCAAAAATTGTCACATGTGGGAAAAATTTTCTTTTCCATTTTCCCTTGATCCATATTTTACTCCACCATTATATTCTTCTCGTTCTCTTCCTTAATGTATAATTATTTATCATTTTTAATAGTAAATAATACTATAAATTCATTTGATGATAATTTTTTGGATGATAATTTCTTTTGGAGGAATGGATTTATCCCATCCATGCAACGATCAATTTTGGTCCTTTGGTTACATATGTAGTCTCTCTAATTCCATCCATAATTTGTAAAGTCAGATTCATATTTAAAAACATTATCATCTACCAGTTTCCTCAGATTAATGAAGTTTGTCTCAATATCTACTTGTTTTTAACATGGGAAATACTTTTCGATGAAAAAATCCTTAAAATATTTACATTCTATTTTTTATATCATCCCTTAGTTTTTATTTGAATCAGTGACCCCCACTCATCCTAATCACTCATGATATGATAAAATAACAATACTACAAAAAAATGGGCAAGAGAAGTGTTACCCCTTTAACAGCGCTAAAAAATCGCTGATAAAGGGGGCCTTTATAAGTGCTAAAAAAAAGTACTGATAAAGGGGTGAGTTCATCAGCTCTAAAGAAAGCCCTGATAAAGGCCCCATTTATCAGCATTTTTTTTCACTGATAAAGGCCCCCCTTTATTAGAACTTTTTTAGCAGTGTTGGTAAATGGTGGTTTTATAATCCCTTTTTTCAATCATTGATAAATTTTATGTCTAAAAAAGGAGAAAAATAAATTATTGCTCTATAAGTATATTAATATTTATATAAATATACTATATATTTTTAAAATATGTTTTAGATATGTATAGATAGACTTTAAAATTTATCATATAAGAAATTTAAGGAAATTGGCTTCAAAATATTTAAAACTTTATTATTAAATAATAATTTTCTAATTATTATATATAAAAAATTATTTTATAACAATTTGAAGTCACAAAAAATCAAAACAATTAATAAAAGATCTAAAATAAGTTGAAAATGTAACTGAAACTTCAAACGACTATAACTTTTGATCTGAGTGTCCGATTAAGCTCTACAGCATATCAAATTGAAGCATGCGACGATATCTACATTCTAGTGAATGAGGAAATTCATCTGTAACATTTTTTAGGCCAATAAAGGCTTATAAAGACTCCAAAACTATATTTTTAGTCGGGATACCCTGATTTGTAAACATTCAAATAGGTATATAATCTAATACGGATGTCCATCATCCATGTACCACAAATCATGTCAAGTATTGAATCATTTTCTTCAATTTGACTTTTTTTAGATTTGATACATGCATCTAGATTATATATTATTATCGTTTTAACATTCCATAGGTTTTTAAATATACATATATATGTATTTATTTTTAAATATATATGTGTATGTTTGTGTGTCTTTTGTATATATATATGTAAGTATTTATTTATGTAATTATAAACACACATAAAAAACATATTTCCTAAATGTATTTAAAACTAATATTATAAGAATATATTTATATACAAATAAATATACGGATAAAAATTTATAACAAAAAATACATATATAAATAAATAAATATAATATATATTAATATACGAATGAAAATATATATATATATATATTGATATATGAATAAATATATTTATATTAATATGAATCTATATCAATATACGAATAGATATAACAAAAAATATATATAAATACATATATCATTATATAGAGATGAAACTAAATAACTTAGTCGTAAAGGTGCTGTTGCGAAAGGGGGAGGTTATGGGTTCATGTTCTGGTAGAGGCAAAGGGGTCTGCGAGTGTGAGGATCCACAGGAAGGGTAGCGCGCTAGGGACCTTTTAGAACTAATAAAGGGGGAGGGGGCAGTGCTTTTAAATTCTCTCCCTGTATTATTTGATTATATTTTAAATTTTTTAAAAAAAATTAACTTTTATCAGCGCTTTTTGAATGAACTTATAAAGGTACTCTGTATCTTCGTAAAAAAAAGCACTGATAAATGGGTGTTTTATCAGCTCTTTTTTTAGCGCCATTAATAGATTCCTTTTTCAGAGTTATTTGGAGAGCTGATAAAAGGGAACCCCCCATATATGCATTGAGCTTTATAGTGCATTTTTTGTGATATTAAAGCCCATTTTAAGTGCTGATATAGGCCATTTGTGAATTAGTGTAACATGATAACATTATCCATTAAATTACATTAAAAAAATAGAAATATATTATCTAAGAAACTTTTCCACTTCTCAGAAATAATTGGATTTATTATCCAATTGACAGATTAAGGTTGTTGAATCATGAACAGGTATAACATTGTTACTCTACATTTCGGATTAGGATGACCCATAAGGGTAAGGGTATTTTTTATAAACTAACTCAGTTGTCCCAGTATGGTATTAAAATTTTTATAAGTATTTGTAGCTCTAGTTCCAACATTATTATATTTCATTGAAGGTCAATCACTTCATTGATTACATGCATTGATTAAGTATTCATTCCCTTTAGAGAGTTACATTTCAAAATAATGACATAAAGTAGATTAGATCATAACATTATGAAAAAAACTGTATAATATCAAAACTAGAGAATCAAATAACCTAAATTGAAAGTGTAGGTATAAATAATCTCTAAATCAAAAGAATAGTTTATTTGTATAAAATTTTAAATTTTTCAATATGGTATCACCGTCAAATTATTTTCCCTAAATCAAATTTCCATGGTTATAACTGAAATTTCACTGATTCCAACTGTAACGAACCACAAAATAGTAACATGGACCTGATTATTTTCTTTTTACCTTGTAACAATATAAAAATTATTAAATACCAAATGAAAAAATAGTTTAGTGGCCTTGTTAATCTATATACATAATTAAAATTCATGTTATATTTTCAAACATATATTACACAAATAATTTTATATAGTATTCTATTATTCCCATTTGTGTAACCTTTCCTATCAGTCATAATATACAGTTAAAAATCCTGGGAAAATTAAGTGAAGTATGAAAGATATTATCTAAGATGCTTAGTAAGGGTACACATAAAACATAATCTATCATAAACAAGTATAAAGGATCATGGGATTTTAATTAAGTGAAACACATTCTATTTAATCTATAATTAGTGCATAATATGACTAGAATGAAAGATGATCAAATAATTAAATATAAACAATCACATGTTAATGATAGTAAAACACGGATATTTTATTAGTCAAACAATCACATGGATTTTCAATAACCAATCTCATAAATAGTTAATTAATATTACAGGACATCATAAACATATCATCAAGTCTTCACAGAAGACACCATAAAAATTGGGTAAAACATGAGCCAATAAAAAATCTAGTTTTTTTATGAGACAAACTGATGTGATCAAAGACTATAGTATGCCCTTAAAATCACATACTAAGTCCAATACATTTTCATTAGTAATACGGAGAAACATAACCAATATAATCATTCATATTAAAATTTACCGTACCAAATGTGAGTACTTTAACCATAAACAACAAATTGTATCAAAATAGATCATTCACAGTCAAAATGAAACTTGAACCACTGAATAAAATATAGAAAACTCAATCATAATAGAATAAACTAAATAAAATATATTATCAATCAAATTATTTTGACAAAGATGAGAATACTCTAATAAAATCATTATTAATATCTTGAGAGAAATAAACCCTTTTACTTTGAAATAATTTATTTCAAACATCGTAAACTTTTAAAAGAAAAAATTTTCACTATAAATATTATTTAAAAAATTATAAGGAATACTCAACACATTAATGTGTCAGGATAGAGGAATACTACACACATTCTGTATAAATATTTAAAATGTTCCTTTTGTATTTTTGCTAGAAAAGTCATAATGTGCCGTATTTAAAATAAGCATTTTTTTATTAAAACCATTCTATAAAATGTTGTACATGGGTAAGAATATTTTAATGATTTGAAGGATAATATTAAAACCATTTTATAAATTTTTAATGAAACATATACGTGGATGATAAATATTCCTCAGCATATACTTATTTATAAACAATCTTAAAAAATAATAAGATTTTGATATTAACCCCTACATTGCATTTTACAATATATGAAAATTATTTAAACAATAATATAATGGATTAATGAATTTTATTTATTTATACTAGAACCATTTAAATATTTATGATATCATATATGATCGTCTTATATTACTTTTTTATAACATTTCTCTGTTACCCTTGTTTAATGTTTTAAATAAATCATTTTCCTATGAATATATTGTCATGTATGTCCTATTTATTATTTGTATAATATATTTCATTCAAATAAATAATTATATTAATTTCATAAATATCACATTTAATAATTAAATTACATTTTATTATCATTATTTAGTGGTTGACATGGATAATGAATCACATCGGGTCATGGAGATGGTAGACCGTACATACGTATGGGTGACAATATAATTCCCATCTCAGTGAATGAGTAAGTAAGTTGATGGAATTTTAAAATTTTAATATACCATATAATGGTAAAATTAATATATATATCCATTATTTCCATAATTTTACCCATTCGAGTAAGATGGTGATGAAAAAAATACACCACTGAGTGGAGATGGTATGTCGTATGTACGCGCACATCATGATTTCTTTTTTTCATATGATGGATAAATCATGGAATATGATTTTATGATTAACATAAAAAAATTTCATTATATATATTATAGTATATTTTTTAATTTATCTTGGGAAATGTAATTAATTAGAAGAAGAACAGGAAATAAACTTGAATAAGTTGGTAAAAAAATTACCTCTTCTTATGTGGACTTCCTTTATATTGACACCTAAGGGATATAGAGTTGGACTTTTTGGAACACCAGGTTCTACATAACATGGGTACAAATATTTGGAGGAGAATTTTGTAGGTTTTTTGTATTTTAGGATAAATATGGTGTGTGTAAGATATATATGGGGATATCTTTTATAATTGAGGTTAGGGGAACTTTTGGAAACCCTCAAAATATTAAAATAATATAAGTTAATTTTAACCTAAAAATGGATCAAATTTGTGTTATTTCGAATATAAAAGTAGTACGGGTCAAAATAAACCCAAAAAATAATTTATTAAAAATTTTAGGTCACATTCTTAATCTTAGGTTTTTGTTTTACCCCTTATATAATCCATTTAATTATTGCTATAACCATATGGGTTTTTACTCTTTGTACATTTAAATAGTTACAATAAAATTATAATAAATCCTTAAATGTGTAATATATGAAGTCTTTTTTACATTATCACAATCATTTTGATAAGTTTTAATTTTTTTTATTTTATGATAATTAATAAAATATTTTTTTAAAAAATATCATTAGTTTCAATCAGACTCTGTTCATTAAATGATTTTTTAAAACAACTCAAAAAAAAATTATAACTTAAAAAAACACATAATATATCAATTATCGGTCTACATCAACTAGAAAATTCATCTATTATATTAATTATATCAAATTATATTTATTTTATTATATTTCATAACATATATTTGATATGTCCATGAATTTAAAAAGAAATCCATATTCATTACGAAATCCATTAATTTAATTTTATCATTGCTTAAAATTAAAAATAAATTGTCACAAGGAAGATAAAAAATTTTACTTTCAAATGACATTTTATAGTCAAAGATATCGTCTGAATAATCAAAAATTAAAAATTTAAAAGATATTGATTAAATGAGTATGAAATATTGGACATTCTATGAAATAAAATACTAGAAAATCATTAAAGTTATCCTAGTGGCTCAAAAATCTCATAAAATTAAATAAAAAGTTGACTTTTGTTGAAAATATATTATTCAAAAAAATAAGGACAAGTCTTAGTGTAATCAGATAATACATAAAATAAAATTTTTATCCCAAATTACATGATTTAACTTTAACTATGTTGATAAATCAATTTCGAATAATACAATTCAGAATGAGGAAATACATTATTTAAATAATTTGTGCACACAAATTATAAATTTCGAATCCATTTCTAAAAATTTAAAACACTTAAGTTACAATAATTAATATAAAATTAATCCCATGTAAGAAATATAAAAATAAGTTTTTAAAATTAAAATATTCAAAGTAATAAAATGTTTTTAGAATGAAATTAAATATGAAATTTATTAAAAGGACATACCTTTTAAAAAATAATAATTTATTTAAATAAAAATAATTTATAACCAATAAAATTTTTTACTTAAAACTATAAATTACTAAAGACAAAAATGATTTTTTAAATATAATGCATTTTTTTTTCAAATTTCACCAAAACATAAAACATTTCTGAAAGTTACTGAAAATAAAGAAAAAATTAAATTTTATATTTCTAATTGATATAATAGGTTTATTTTTGTGAAATATATAATGTAAAAATTTCCAAAACATGACTTTAAACATGTTCTCCATCAAAAGGAATAAAAAATTCCTTTATAAATTTATAAAATTTTATACATAAAATTAGTTTCATTCTTATCTCATGTATACAAAGCATACTATATAATTTTAAAAACTATTCGATGAATATATAAAATATATATTTAATTATTAAATTTAATAATAGTGAATAATTTAATTTATTATCAATAAATACAATTTTTAGTATAAAAGAAGATTTTTAATAACAACACATCTTTTATACATAATTTGTTTTTATTTTAATTTCTAATTATTTAATTGTATAAAAATTAATAAACTATATTTTCATTATTATTTAATATTATTCACAATCACTAACATAGTAGCTCGGGTGAAATTAAAAATAATTTATATAGTATCACAATTTATTTAAGAACGATGTTGCATGCATCATATACTATATTAGAAATTGCTTACTGTAAAATCATAGGGTATTACAATAAATGTTATTTGGTGATGATAAATTAGATCACATCAATTTTTATGGGTGTAATATAAAAATATGAATGAATGAATTTATCATATATTAATATATCTGAAGGTAAGAATATATATGATATGTTATCTTACACATAAATAAAAATTTTCATGATTATCAAATATATACTTTAAATAAATCATTATAACCCATCCTAAGAGGTACTGATGGAGAGAAAAAGGAATTATTTTGTAGATTTGGCTATCCAGATGTGTACATAAATTATGTTCATGATACAAATTAGATGATAAAATAGATAAAAATAGTTTTATCATAGTTGTGAAAAAAAATTATTTTATAGATAATGATTTTATTATATCATTTTAGTTTATTAATAATTTATGTTTATATTTCAATCTGTAAAATGAAAATTCACAATTAAGTGTTACAATTCATCATTAGAAACACAATTTTTTCATTCTATTTAACCCTTTGTCCTTGGTGTAATGATGCAACAAACAAATTTCAACCAAGTAGAGTTACGTTTTGAAGGGATTCAATCTAGTATTGGATGAACTATATTGATCCAATGTATTGAGGATGATAGTATAAGTGGTTCCCATATATAAGTGAGGAGGGGAGAACTATTGAAATTTCATAAAGTATTAAATAATTATAATTTAATATTCCTGTAAAACTGTCACACAACATATAAATTTAAAATATATGACATATATTTATTTAAATAATCTAATATAATAAAACTTTTACATGTTGAGGTGATGATTTCACTATTATATATTTTTTATGACCCCTATTAACCCTTTGATAATTACAATGATATCAATGTTTTTTTATTTTTTATGGGACAAGAATGTGAATATGAATGGAATAGTTGACAAGAAATTTACCATGTAGTATATTTTAAAAAAAAATCCCATTACTGTTTTTATAATAAATTTATACTCGATTTCAATTCAATCAATAAAAGTTTGTACATTAAAATATATCACTAATATCATATATGGAACTGTTTATTTAATTTGACATTAATTTCACCTGGACAAAAATTATATTTTAATATAATAATTGTAAATATCATTAACATATTATATTTTTATTATTATTTTGAACACTATACCTCATCCATACAATATAACATTTAAATATTTTTAATCATTTATAAAAAATTCTCTTTTACGAATGTACACTACGTCGACATTGCGTAAGAATTTAATGTAATTATCTCTTTAATAACAAAATGTTAATATTATTTAAATTAATCATTAAAATTTCAAAAAAATATTTAGAACCCAATAAAACTTCTTTTTACCTAACGATAAAAATTTAGAATAAATAAAATAAATATAGTGTAAATTTTTTAAAAAAAATTTCAAATAATATCAATGTCATTATCCACTAAATGTTAAAAAATTCATATATTTATGAATTTGATGTTACATGTTCAAAAAAAATATTGAATAAATTAATAATTTTTTTTATTGATAGTCATAGTCCTAATCACTAAATTTTAAACATTATTTACCTAATTTATCCTTGCATAGGAGACCACTATTTACAACAGTTATTATTCACAATCAAAAAAATAAAAGGAACTGTTTTTCCAAATATAAAATTAATAATTATAAATATGAAATCTATTTTTCAAAACTAAATTTATATATGTGCGGAAAATGAATTTATGAATAAAAATTAAAAATCAATTTAATACATAGTATAAAAACTGATTCTTATACCGAAAAATTAACGTGTAAGAAATTATGTATATAAATTATTCCTACATCATTATTTTGATTATTTATAACTATTTAATGCTTAAATTACATAAGGATTAAATCATGAGAATAACTGATGTTTTTAATTAAAATAAAGGTTTCTAATACAAGTGTTAATATTTTTTACTATTAAATGAAATGTGAAATCATTAAGATAAATATTAAATTTTAACCAAAAGATAATTTTCATATTTTGAATAAAAGGATGATTTATTTTTAACATATATAATTTTTATATGTGTATGAAATAAAATATAATAATTGATCTCAATAATCATTAAAAATAATTCATCATGGAAACATATTTGTGAAGAAAAAGTTGACATCAATAAAAAATAGTGCTTATTCAGTATGAATTAATTCATAAATTTTTACTGACATATGAATTCATACAAACATATTTCATAATTTGTTTATTTTTTATTCATAACCACTTATTCAATGGATATGTTGTCATATTAATTTTTAAATAATAACATTTCCTAGATTATTTAAACATAGGGTTTCATATTGTATGAATTGTAGAACATAATTTTCATTATATAAAATATCAGTGTGTTACATTCTTCCCCATTAAGAAATTCCATCATGAAAATTGTATTATGATATTGGTATGTTTTCATCATTTTAATGTAAATTTTTTCAATCCCCGATCATATAAAGGACTAAGAACATCCTTTTAGAAATAGGGAACTGGAAATATGAGGTTCATTTTGAAGAATGTCTTATAAGGTATCCAAATTGATGAAAATTTGTTGTAATTCCAAATATGGTCATCGTGGAAAATGTAATGTCTATATAATATGGGAGGGTGATAGAGTAAACTTTTCCAAATAATGTTACGGATCATGATAAAGTTAATTACCATAAAAAATAAACCAACTAGATGTCAAAAGACCATCAATTATTCAGAAAAAAATGTAATTGGATAATATATTAATATCAAAAACCATTTCATATGGTTTATTTTTTTACCATAAACATTTATAATATAAAAAAACATAGCTAATTTTCAATTATAATACAATTATTTAATAAATTTTTAATAAATTTTGATATGTATATCCTAAAAATGTTTAGTTAGTATGCTTTTTTCATTCTTGAATCATAGAAATCAGTTTCTAATTGATCACATAATTATTAAAAAGATAAAAATATTTTCCACACATCCTTATTTATTATCCAAAACCAAAATTCTTAGAATGAGGTATGATAATTCGAAATTTTAATGATACTTCTTGTTAAGAAATATAAAATTAACCATTAAATCCAAAATAATGACACCCAATATTATACATAGTTTATTCGTTAATAAAAGAATAAAATTATTTATTGTATTTCGAACAATATTTGAATCCAAAAACATAATTGATTTGATCACATATTTTTCAATTATTATTTTAATTTTTATTGCCAATAAAATGTTTCCACTCATAATTTCATATTCTAAAAATGTATACACTACAATCATATAATTCCTTTATTTTGATAATCATATTCATAAACTACCCGATTCACCATAAAGAGATTTTAAAATTATTTATTATTCCCAAAGATAATTCTTATTATATTACTCAAATAAAACAAACAATAATAATATAATATTATATATAACAAATTAATTTAATGATCCTTATAAATATTGTTATGTTATTCTGAAAAAACATTAGTCACTCAATTAGGAAATCTCATTTCAATCCCAATGTTATCTATTCGCTAAAGCATATATTCCGAAATTTAAATAATCCATAATTAAATAAAAATCAATGATTATATAAACCCAAATTTTTATCAATAATAGTAAATATTATTCTCAAAAATCTAAAGAGATTTTTTCTCAAATAAATTTTAACATGTTAAACAAAAGGGCTATATATATCTCAAATAATTATCAAAACTCAATAAATGTCCCCCAATGTTTTTCCATAATACAATACCACAAAAAGTTATATATTCCATTGAAGTTATTATATTCCATTAAAATAAAAATTCATGATGATATCTATAACTCTTAAAATAACAATTACCCAAAAACATCATAATCTCTAATGTTATTTATACCTTTCATATGATACTAACAATATAGACCCACGTTGAAACAATCCGTAAAATAAATCATTATAAAGGATAACACATTATTTAATTTTGGGGATATTATATGTCTATATTTTTAGATTATTTTGTCATAACACATATATATGAAACCCAATTATTACCATTGGGACACTTCTAGTGATTACAAAATTTCCAATAATATTACATATTTTTAATGAATCCTTTTTTCATTTCATGAAAAATCCTATATTCTTTCATTAGTACATATTATTTTTTATCATTAATCCATAAACCCTATGAAAATACCATTTTTTGGATAAGAATATAATCACATCAAGGGAAATATAATAAGAATTTAATAAACCCATTAGTCTATTTTTAAACTATGAGAGCAGAAAAAGAATTTACATTTAACATAAAAAACATTTTGTTTAAATAATTATTTAATACTCATGGAATTTGTTTTCATTACCATATTATTACACTAATAACTATACAATAAAACATTAATCAAAAATTATCATCATGAATGTTTTGTAAAAAAATATCAAAACGAATTGAAATATTTTCCACAAAAACATTCATTTTTACCCCAAAATGGAAGATTCATTCTATTAAAACAAATTTTCAATAGATTAACTTTTGGAATAAGATTACTGACATGGAAAAAAAATTTAATGATAGAAATTAGTGTATCTTATAATTTAATCTAGAAATAAAATATTTCTTGTGGAAGTGATAAATCCCATTGAAGACATACAACTTAAAGTAGAACACTACTTTTCCCATTTTGTAATGTATGTCAAAAAAATTCATATAATATGCGTATAATGATTCCTTTTTAATTCAATTTTAAATAGTAAATAAATAAATAAAATATACTTTATATGTTTTTTATCCTTATATTAAAATAAATATACAATAATTTTATGAATGTGAGCATAGAAAAAAAATTAGAAAATAATTTTAGGAAAAATTAAATAAAATGATTCATGATAAATTCTCCCTTAACTCAAGTATGAGTTATAAAATACAATTATTTTCATCACGAATAACAAACTCATATTAAAAATATAAAAGACTAATATCAATTTCACATTATATTATTCCTTTTATTTTATTAGTTAATATGTTAATAAAAATATTCAATTAAGTTCATGTGAGATATTTTGATGATATTCAGCGCATGTGCCCAAAATGAATATATTATGTTAAAAATATTGAAAGTGGAATATATTAAAATATATATAGAATAATAATATTCAACTGATTGTATTTTTTTGTAAATTAATTATAGATTTATAACAATCCATGCAAGGTGGTTATGAATAATTAATTAAGATACAATCATGGAGACAGTATGTCCTAGGTACGCATGAGTAAAAATCCATTTTTTCAATGATAATAAAGAATAGATGGCATGTTTTATGTTAATTTTAAATAATGGTTATTATATAATAAATATCGTATTATATTTTTAAATATATATATATATACCATCCATGAGATATTGTGATAAAAAAAATCACATCACTTCACCGAGAGAGTAATCGACATATATACCCAAATGACATTATCATTTTTCAATTGATGAAACAGTAAGAAAATTAAAGACCAATTTTCAATATTGGATGAATATTATATTATGAATATTATTTATTTATATTCATAAAATCCATCATTATAACAATCAATGAGAAATGGTGATATAAAATGGAATTCATCACTTCATAGTTGAGGTAGTCAACACGTACACATGAATGATCTTTCTATTACCATTTGATTGAAAATAAAATGAATAACAGTAGTAACATTAATATAATGACATTTAAATATATAATATATTTTTGTTATATTTTATCATAATGATTTATTATGATTTTAATGATATTGACGAAGAACTAACATGAAACCACAAATTTAAGAGTTATAACTTTTACATGGAAATCCCTTAGTCATTTACACATTAAGAATTCTAGGATTAACTTTTAATGATAATATAGCCACTAATATATCTAGATTTATTTTTTTGTAATTATTTGGTAATGGATTAACCAAAATAAATTTCACTAAATGTCTGAGGATGAGATCTATTCTATATGTGCAGAGTGGTTCACTATGCTAATTTCATAAAATGATAAATTAATATAAATTAATTTAATTATAAATGTCAAAAAATGAATATATTTATAATATAATATTATTATTATTATAAATAATATATTAATATAATATTTTAACATTAAAATGTGTTTTTTGCATCCATCTGTCTTTGTTTTAATACTTTAAAAACAGCTTTGAAAATTATGATGAAATCAATGTTTTTTCAAGGGTTAGTAATTTTGAGAAAAAAATCTTAAAAAAATGTATTTTTTTAGTATTTTGATCAATATAACATTAACATGGTCAATAATAATATTTTTATGAATATTATTTTCATGAATAATTTTTTTATAATAAAATATCATTACATTCATTTTTGGAAGAATTCATTTAAATTTGACTTAATAATCATTAAGATAAAAAATTAATTTCAATATAACACTTTTAAAAAAACCTAGTATGATTTTGTTCTAGAAAATTTAATATAAAACTATAAATAAACCCAGAACTGTCACTTTTAGGTGTTTCTAAATCATTTACATGATCTTTTTATGAAATGTAGAAATATAGTTTCAACGTTACATAAACATTTACATTAAAAATTTCAGTATTAAAAAAATTTATATGATAAAAATAAACCAATCATATATATAATAACCATTTAGTATATAACACATTACCTTTTTATACATATGATATAGAATTAATCATATTAAAATAATGAGAGTTACCTTTTTTTTACCTCTTTTTTTTAAAATTATAATAAGGTCATTTTCTATGGTATGTGTCAATTAATTGCATTTGTATCTATCCTTTTCTGATTATGGTAAAAAAATTACAAAATAATATAATAAACGGTGTTAGTAAAAATTTTAGGCCTTCTGTAAATATTTTAAACAATTATTTCCCAATTTTTATTACCACGGAGAGAAATATTTACTAGGGTTAATATTCGTAATGATGAAAAAATCAAAAGGAACAGATTATAAAAATTTGACATGATGAATCAAATTATGGAATAAATTTTTCATTATTCAATTTCATGGGGATAAAGAAATTAGATTAACATAGATATTCATAATGAACTGAAAGATATTTGTATAAAAAGTATTTTTTAAGATGAATACAAAACTTATACAAAAAGCAGTTATAATGATAATAACTGTGTAATTAATTAGATTATTTATTATTTATATATAATTAATTTACATTATGATCAAATATATAGAATAATTATTTCTTTTTATTAAAATAAATTATATATTAACAATAATTAATTAATCTCTCAAATCTCTAAAAAATAAATATTTTTAGAGAAATATCCAAATTTCACCAAAATATAAATTTGATTTATTGATTTCAAAAATTGAAGTCCATTTTTTCAAATAAAATTTTTCATTTTTTTTATTATGATTTATATTTTTTCATAATTATATATTATAATTAATGTCATTGAGAATTTTTTTTGTAGAATTAAATGACTATTCCTAAAATTGAATTCTTATATTCTATGAATTTATCAATAAATTTGTTCTATGTTGGATATATATATATATATATATTATATAATGTAGTCATTCCAATTCATTCCTACCAATTAAATGATTGATTTATAAATGTAAAATTTAAAAACCAATACTCTGGGGTTCGTTTAAGTTTATTGTTTCGTTATATATATGATATGGACCAAAATGGTATTCATATAAAATATCCGCCTATTTGATATTTTTTACTATTAATTAGTTTTTAGTCATAAAATATAGACTGAGTACCATAATGAAAATTATATATACTTATTTTCTTATTTTTAATGTTTTTTTGTCTCATTATAATTATCTCGTTGTATTTATCCTATTCAGTTATAGTCTAATATTTTTAAATATATAGATAATGTTAGATTATTTCAAAATATTGAAATTTATACTAACTTTAGAATTCTAATGGTTTAACTTATGTGGAGATTTTATATCCTTATAAGATTATATGGGTGATTCTTTCAACCTATATTGAAAGTATTTTAAATTAGATCTTTCATCACCACATATATATATAATAATTACACACATATAAAGTATCACAAATATTAGATTATTTTAATTTGTATGTTTTATGATCAAAATTATATAAATGAGGTGAAAAATTACCATATTTTACATTGAAATTAATTAATCCTTATTTCTTTTTTTTGTGAAATATATTCTACAATTCGTTGGAAAGATTTGATATTTGAGTATTTTAATCTTCTATGGTAGTAAGTTCATTAATATCTAAAACATTCCAATTTTTTTTAATATTAATTCATAGTAATCAACATTTACGTGTACATTAACACCTCATCTGCATTTTATCCACAATAATATAGTATATATAAATTAACTGTTTCTTAGTACATGTATTTTAATTAAACATAAATGAATTTAATATTTATTTTTATTTATAATATTATATGTATTAATTGATGAAAAGGAATATCAATTCATTTCCAATGAATCTTGTAACAACTCATGCTCTTTGGATATAATGATCGAAACACCTATTTTTAAATCCAGGTCCTCCATTTATTCTAAATCATTCTATTAAAATAATTTTAATTATAATAACAACATATTAGTGAAGTATCACTATACTAAATGTGAAAATTTATATCTTCCCCCATTAAACAGTATGGAAAAACCTTCCACCTGATTTCATATTCTATGAACCTATTAAATGGTTCAAAATAAAATAATTTAAAAAAAAATTAGTGATTTTATAACAATTCCATGGTGTAATCCTTGAAATGTAGGTAGATAACACATATGTTGATGTTATAGTTCATGTACCATTCCATTTATTTTTATTATGATATAATATATATTTCAAAATATTCATGTAACTACTATACCATTATGTCTTTTTGAAATTTTCAAATTATAATAATGAATAATGAATCCATTTACCATCCCCCTCATTCCAAATCCCAATTATATTATAAACCCTTATGAACATAGTGGTTATTAATAAGCACAAATGTAAACGTGGTATGTATCATGGATAATGGGTTTTAAATCTCCACCTAGTGGTCATAATATTCAAATAAAAATACAGAACTAATGATTGTATTATTTTTAAATAATCAATTACATGAAATTAAAATGACTTATAATGTATAATTAATGTACCGAATTATTTTTTTAATTTTGTATTTAGATTTTTATCAATTGAGGACTGATCAAAATTATTTCCTGTAATGGATGCTAGGAGATATTTATTATTATACTTTTGTTGTCTAACATACATATTATTCAGGTAACCACAATGAGATGTTGATAAAAATGATAATTTTTTTAGAAAAATATAAAAGGGAAACATGTGTTAATCCCATAATATTTATTACTATTAATTATTTAAAATTAAAATTGTGATTTCAGTGGGGAAGTATTCAATTTAATGAAACGTAAACTATGTATTTTTAAATGGATGTGTGAAAATAGTGATACATGAAAACTATAAATAATTTATTTTAGGAATAATGAATTAATTTATATTTTACTTTTATTTTTACTACATTAAAGTGAATTAAATGAATTAATTTAATCATCAAATTCTTTATTATTATTTCACACATGTAATCCATTGACTCGAAATTCTACCCTAATGTATATCTTCCGATCATGACATGGTAACTTGTCATAGATCCATTAAATGGGTTTAGTGTTCTATTGTATACAATTAGATTTTAAATAATTTATTAGGCTACATCTATATATCAGTTCCTAAAATCACTCTATTTCTTATGATATTCAATAACATTCATTCTATCACCCATATAATTGATTTATATTGTCACTAATCATATTAGTTAGAAATAAATATTTAAAAATTACTATTGTTTTCATTTGATTCAATATATCAAAGTGATAATAAACAAAATATCACCCACTCCAAACTCTTAATTATACCAAACAATCTCATACTATATAATAACAATAATATATTTTGTATGAAATGTTATCTATAATTATTCTTAGTCAACATCTATATTCTACCAAGTTTATCTTATTTCATAAAATTGACTTCCTATGTCTATTTTATATATCTGGTTTTAGGTTCCCTATTTATAAATCCTCTTACACCTTCTCTAACCACATGATCAATGTTTTTTTTGTACAATATACAATAATTAATGAACTCCTAAAAAATTAAAAATCCATTTTATATTCTTTTTAGTACTATCACCATGTCCTTTTTTTCCATTCACAATATATTATCACTCTCTATTTTAGTTGAATTTTACTTTATATAATATATTCTAGGGGTTCAAAATTTAGTTAGACATTTAGTATATATGATTCCATTTATTCAATGTATTCCATGTGTAATTCAACATCATCAATGGATCCAAATTATTTATCCAATATTCATCATCATCTAGTTTTTTGGAGTTTTTTAGTTTTATTATAATCATTTATTAATTATTTCAATAATGCATAAAAACTATCCATACTCTAGAAATAACAAGTTTTATTTTTTCATTATACATAGCTCACATTATTAACACATACACTATAATGATTTTATATATTTATTATGGAGTGTTATATATTACATTAATTCTATATGGATCACTATTTTGTTGTAATGAATGTTATTTATGTCTATACCTATCAGCGATCACAATGCATATAATATTATTATCTAACATTGTTTACATTTTCATATAATTCTATATTATGTAATTTATCAATGATATTCAAAAATAAAAATTTATCTTCCATAAAAAATGGAAAATATATCCATTTAATCCATTATATATATTTATTGAATAATAATTAATCAATGTATGAAATTAATTGTTGATATTTAAAATAGGGTATCAATATTTATATTTGGTGTATCATATAATAATAATTGTTCTAATTGAAATAAATGACATGACTCAACATTTTGATCACATGTATTGGGGAAAAATAAATACAGGATTGTATTTATCATGGAAAGAACACAATACCATTGATAAAAAATCATCACAATATTGAGAATGAACACAATTAGTAAAAACATTATCCCTTCTTTGAGATTTGATGCAGATAGTGTTAAATCATTTTCACATTATTGAGAGATGCATCACTAAGTGATTGAACATGAATATTGGTATTCTACTTTATTACATTGAAAAAATCATACTCAGGTTGTTTTCAACATTATCCTTGTAACAGCCCGACCGTAGTTACCCAGAGCCGGTACATTATTTTAATACATTGGCACGATTACAAGGAATCATGTCCCAAAGGACAGATCAGTTTAGCTATCATGGAAAATAGATTACATACATTAAATTTACATTGCAATTTGAAGCATAAAACACAATATATATAGTTCTTTGAGAATTCCTTTTTTCCCTTTATCATGACCATAAATATCAATCATAATATACTTCTTGGAATTCTGGGAAAATAAAACATATGAAAGGGGTGAGCTCAGATGCTCAGTAAGGGTAAATAATTTAGCAGAAGCTATTATATTATAAGGCTTGATGTGCAATAAAAACAACAGCCTTTTAAACATAAAATTGAACATAATATGATAAAAATAAATGAAACATTACCATATAAACATGCACATGGATATTCTACTAGTCTAATAATCACATGTAATAACTAATTTCACAATGAGGGAATGCCTAATATCGGACATCATTATCACATAGTCAAGGCCTCGTCCCAAGACTAAAAATAAATTTTTTGTCAAGGCCTTGTTCCAAGACACCAGTATTTCTCATGAGACCTTCCGATGCATTGAGAAGCTATATTGGGGTCCACCTGTCACTTACTAAGTCTACTGCATTCCTCATATGAATAGTTGAAACATAACATAAATATTCATATTAAAACTAGCATACGAAATGAAAATACATTACCCAAAAACCATGAATGGTATAAAAATAGAACATCCATAGTCAAAACTATCATTACTCATTCAATACAGTATGAAATATTTTATTATAATAAATCAACCTCAATCAAAAATAATATCCAGTAAAGGATGGTGACATAGTTGAAAATGATGAGTATAACTTTTTGAAAGAAAATTCGTTTTTTGTAAAATAATTTAATAGTCACACATTTATTAAGGAAGTAATTTAAAAGATATTTTTGAATCAAAGTGTCCCATGCCACTTTGAATCTTTTGAAAAGAATTTTCATTTCAAAACACTCATGTCCATATAAATAAATCCTTAAAATCATTTTGAAAACATATACATTAATTAAAAAGATTTAAAAAGATAAATCTTTAATACTTTAAAATGATGTTTTGGTAAAAATTACCTTAAAAGATATCTTTTGAAAACTGTTTTATGAATCATTGACAAGGATAATAAAAATTTCCCAGTAAATACTTACACATAAATAATCTTTGATAATAATGAGATTGAGGAATTG
Source organism: Viscum album (assembly GCA_963277665.1). Taxonomy (NCBI): domain Eukaryota; kingdom Viridiplantae; phylum Streptophyta; class Magnoliopsida; order Santalales; family Viscaceae; genus Viscum; species Viscum album. The sequence goes on from OY728161.1 coordinate 697,047,948, forward strand.
ACCCTTACCTTGAACATTCCTTTTGTCAAGGGTACGTTTAACCTCTTGTATGAAGATCGTAGTATGTTATTAAATTATACTAGAACTATATTATTATTTAGGATATCATAAATCATTCATTTATGACTTTATATTACCTATTTAATAATAATTTCCATGTTAAATTAACATTTCAGGTAATAATCACATTTTTTATCATACGTGTTTTAACTTTTCACTCTTGATTGTGTCAAATAGATCAAGATTTAAATACATCAAGAATATAAATCATGATTTATATATGATATGTATTTATAATATAAATATGTATAACATACATATATATGAAATTAAAAACACCATTTATGGAGACGGTAGTCCGTACGTACGCATAAATGTTGTTTTGGTTTTCATATCGTATTGAACAGAACTAAGTGAATAAGATATATGTTTGTAAATATATATATATCTCCATTATAATTATTATATCATATATTACATACTTAGTAGTAATATATGTTTTTAAAATCTTTGATTAATGGTGAATGTGGAAATGAATATCATCACGTCGTGGAGACGGTAATCTATACGTACGCTCGACTGAAAATATCATTTCATTAATGGTGTGGAATTGGATGGTATATTAATATTACATAAACATTATCATGTTAGTTTCATTATTTATATACATATTACCCATCATTATATCCATCATAATAACACAGTGTTGAATATCAAATTACACCATGACGTAGAGACGGTAAGTCGAACGTATGAACGCAAGGTGACAATATCATTCATAAGATGGATAGAATAATGAATATAGTTGTTCCATATTTATAAAAACATCAAAATATATATAAGATACTGTAGATATTATTTTATAATTGAAATAACAAAGAAAGAATAAGTGGAAGAAGAAAATAACATGAAAAAGGTTGGTGAAATTATTACTTCATCTTCAGGTTCTCTCTTTGGATTTGATCCAAAGGGATCCTTAAGATGGATTTATGATGAGAGGATTGACTTTATGTTGAAGGGAGGATAGTTAAGAGATAATTTTAGTAGAGTTTGGCCGATTCAAAAGCCTTTGAAGGTGTGAATTAGAGAGAAGGGGTAGTACCCTTATATAAGAGGGATGAGGGGAACCTTAGGAAAAACTAAAAATATTATTTTATAATACAATTATTTTCTATTTCAGATGTCTCAAAAATGAATTATTTATAGTCTTGTTGGGGATGGGTCGAAGAACACTCAACCATTAGGTTTTATACAAGTTTAGGTTACCATTTTTACCCTATCATTTATATTTAACTCTAAGTTAAATAATTTAACTTTTACCGTGTCTTCTTGTATTTTAACACTATATTGTTTATAAACATACTATATACTACCAATCACACCCCAATTTGTTCATTAATATCATATATATTATTATATAATTATTTTGGACGAACGTTATATTTTTAGGACCTTTATATAAATTAATAATATAATATTTGTTTTTAAAAACTATTTTATGTCAAATTTTACACTATTTTCTATTTGTTTTTTGTTAAAATAATAACTGCACGATTACTTCAAAAAAATACATTAAATAAATAATAACATGTCATATTCACCTAGAAAATTTGTGTATGTCTTAATAATATTGAAATTATATTTGTTTTAATATTGATAATACAATTTATTTGATTCATTCATTAATAAGGTAATTACTACATCCTTATTGTGTCATTAATGAATTTAATTTTATAATATTTAAAAATTATAAATAAAATACCATTATTTAGGAAATATTTTTAGCTTTATAATTAATATTTATAGTAGAATTTATCTTATGTATACCACTATATTAAAAATGGTTTAGTCATTAAACATTGATTTTAACTCTTTTAGCACTTCTTTAAATAAAATGTCTTAATCTAATCCATGTAGACCTTAATGGTCGTATATTATTTCTATGGTTTTTTTTGGTCGAATAAAACTTTTCTAATAGAAGTAAGACATGTTTTAGGGTAATAATAATATCATTTTTACATTTAATTACATTATTCACTTTTAATCGTGGTAATAAAAAGTAAAAACGTTACTATTTACGAAAAATTATTTTTATCTTATTGAACCAAATTTTACTCCTTTATATTAATTTTGTCTCTCGAGTATTTGACATTCATCTCACAGAAGCGGTAAAATTATGTTTTATGTGAATTTACAAATTCTCCATGGAGGTGGGTAAAAGACGGTGAAAAGTTCAATAAAATTTTTATATATCAAAAATTATTATAAACTGACAATAATGAATTACATTGAACATATATAAGTATTATAAATCTATTTTGGCCTAAAATAAATTGAAATAAAATTAATAATCATTTAAATAATAATTTGGTTTTAAACTATAACTCGGTGTTTTTCACTATTCATCAAAAATTAATAGTTTTCATAAAAATACCAAAAACTTACCTAATGAAAATTTTGATATTTCAAATTCAATAATTAATTATATTTTAACAAATAAAAAAATTAACTTGATTTTATTAATTTAAAATTACTTCCCACGGTCAAAACCAAAAGGCGTATTTTTAAGATATAACAACTATAAAAAATTTGACACTTATTTATTTCCAATTTCAAAGTAAAATTACATAAAATGATCATCATTGGTTAAAATGGTAAAACATAATCTATTTATACATCCAAACCATTAAAATGTATAAGGTAACAATATAAATTATTTTGATTAAAAAAGTTGTTTTCAGTTAAAATCTAGTATTTTTCTCTATTCACCCAAATAAGAAAGTTATCAAAAAATACAAAAACATTATTGAAACTAAATTCTTATGTCCTGATTCTAAAGAAAAAGTTTACTTTGTCAAATTGAATATATAAATGTTTCAAATATTGGATTTAAAAAGACATTTCCATTAAAAGGCTGTAAAATTTAATTTTTTGAAAAATACTTCTTTTATCTGAAAAAATGCATTTGTTATTACATTATGTCTAAGAAACTCATAATATGGATTCTAAAATTATAAATATTATTTAATGATATAAATTCAGTTAGTACTATTCATAACTACTTTTGAACGGCATGTTTGGTAAGTCATGGTGAGCTATAACTCGGTGTTGCGTGCAGTGCAAGTTATTGAATTACTTTGAAGAAATAATGTACTATTAAATATTGGCGTGTTGCATTCATTCCTCCTTTAATAAATTGTTTCCTCGCAATTTGAAATTATTTTTCAAAAATAAAAAATTTGAAAATAGGAAATACCTTTGGGAAAACCCACATCAGAAATTAGGTTAATAAAATTTAGTCTTTATAAGAGGAAAAAGAGAATAAAAAAGTCACCACCAAATTATGATCTCGATTAGGAAAACATTGGTTTCAATTAGAGATGCATAATTAGAGGAAAAACATAAATATTTATAGGTAGCGATTTTGGTCATCAATCCAAAACATGTGTAGAATTGTGTGCCTCAATACCATTAGTCTATTATGATTTAAAATACCATCGGTTCAACAAAACGTAAGGTATTAAGGTAACACATTTTTTGTTTTATGATCCCTTACATAATGTTTAATAATTAATATATCCATAAAATAAGATGGAAATATATATATATATATATAAATATGTATGTATTTATACATATAATTGACAAGTAGAGTTTCATCCATCAATTAATTCCTACCACAAACTCATCATTCACTCTAAAAGATTAAATATATATATATTCTATTTATCCTAATTGTATAGGGTTCCAGAAATATTGAATTCATAATTCACATATCATACCCTTTAAAAATACTTCATTATTCAATCAAGGACATCACGTGGGTCATTTATAGGTGATATACCCTTGCCACCCTTTGGTTTTGGGTTCAAGTCTCGCGGCCTTTCTGGACGTGACAGGTTGTTGCCCGACCTCCGGGTTGTCCTTTTTATGAAAATCTAAAAATAACATTAACAAAAGTCTCCAATTTCAAACTTAATCTATTCCAACCATTAGAATTATCCAAAATACATATATCCAAACTCTCATTCCAATGTTTATAAGGAAGTTAAACATAATGAGGAAACTTTTTTCCAGGTAATAACATGTGAACGCCTTCATCGTGTATTCTGTTACAACACCGCAACATCCTGAATTACCAAAATCAACCTTCTCTTATTCCAAAATTACTACATTAGTATCAGGGACATATAAAGTCAATTCCCCAATGAAATAGTACTATATTATAATCCTTATTTATCTCTTTAATTCATGTAACCAGTATACTATTGATAAGACACTGAAATGAACTAATTCTCTAGTATCAACATTAGAACACCACTCATTCCTCTTCATCTGAGGTAGTATCATAACATGATTATTATCTAATAACATCATTTGAAGTATACTCTTATGAATGGGACATTGATTCATGTAGTGTCTCAAAACCTTGTAGATGAAGCATTTTACATTTGATAACTTCTTCTTTCCCTTAAAATCATGTACATTGTGTCCTTTTTCTCCATACTAATAACAAACTCACATTCGCTTCAAGAATTTACGAAGGTGATTCATTCCAAATATATCAAATATTGGAAAATCCTTCTTTCCCTTTATCCATCTTTCATTCTACCATCCGTTTATTCTTTGGATTCCCTTCAAAGCCATAGGATTCATAGATTTATTTACTTATCTTGTTTTCACAAGATACTATTTCTTCATATGTTGTGAATACATGTGAGAATATTTCCCTTCTAAATTTTAGCTTATTACTGTGAAAGATATGATCCTTCTTACTCTTTGGATCATACGTATCGCTGGAGTTGACATTCCTTCTATTGGGTTCCATTTCTGTACAATTGCATACTCTAGGTCAGTTTATGAATGACAATTCATAATTCCGAACATGTAAAATACCAAACATAAATTGAACAGTTTATGGATATAATCCATAATCACAAAATAGATTTCATTGAGGAGGTATAAACTCATAAACCCTTCATAGTTTTTTGTAAATAAAATGAGAATTATCCAAAGCATATCCCCCGGGAGTGTCGTAACCAATAGTGCAGCAAGGCACGTTGTCTTGAACCTGTTCTCGTTCGAGTCTAGCTTAAAGGGGTGTTTTCAGGTTTTATCTACAGGTACATCTGTGTCAGTTCCACCTCTACCTTCTCGTATCCAGAAAGGGATATATTTTCATAGAATACACAAAAAATATCTATATTAGCAAAATTATAGTAAGTACTTCTATACTAATCCTCAATGTTTATCTTAGGTCGATGTGCTCAAATCAGAGTTTATATAAATCTAGCTTCCATGGTTATTTCTATACTTCCTCTTATACCATCTATAATGACCTGACCCCAGTTACCTAGAGCCAGTTCATTATTTTAATACATTGAAACAATTAAAAGGAATCAAGTCCCGAATGACTGATTATTTTAGCAGTCATGGAAAATAGATTACATACATTAAATTTACATTACAATTTGAAGTACAAAACACAACATATATAGTTCTTTGAGAATTCCATTTTTACCTATAGCAAGACCCCAATATCAATCATAATACACTTCTTGGAATCCTGTGAAAATAAAACATATGAAAGGGGTGAGCTCAAATGCTCAATAAGGGTAAATAATTTAGTGAAAGCTATTAAATTATAAGGCAAGATTGGTAATAAAAACAACAGACTTTTAAACATAAAATTTAACATAATATGGTAAAAATAAATGAAACATTAACATATAAACATGAACATGGATATTATACTAGTCAAATAATCACACGTAATAACTAATTTCACAATGTGGGAATGCCTAATACAATACATCATTATCACATAGTCAAGGTCTCATGCCAAGACTAAAAATAAATTTTTTTTCAAGGAATTGTGCCAAGACACAAGTTTGTCTCATGAGACCTACCAATGCATCAAGGAGCTATAGAGGGCTCCACCCGTCACTTACTATGTCCACTGCATTCCTCATATGAATAGTTGAAACATAACATAATCATTCATATTAAAACTAGCATACAAAATGTCAATTAATTAACCATAAACCATGAATGGAATAAAAATATAACATCTAAAGTGAAACATATCATAAGTCATTCAATAAAAAAAGGAATATTGTATTATAATAAATCAACATCAATCAAAAATAATATCCAGAAAAGGATGCTGACATTGTTGAAAATGATGAGTAGATCTTTTTGAGATAAATAACATTTTTTGTAAAATCGCATAATAATCAAACATTTATAAATGAATTAATTTAAAATATATTTTTTAATAAAAGTGTCTCATAACACTTTGAAACTTTTGAAAAGCATTATCATTAACAAAATTCATGTCCATATAAATAAATCCTTAAAATCATTTTGAAAACATGGAAATTAATTAAAAAGATTTAGAAAGATAAATATTTAAAACATTTAAAATGATGTTTTAGTAAAAAGTACAATTAAATAATCCCTTTGAAAAAATCTTTATGAAACATTGACATGGATAATAAAAATTTCCCAGTAAATACTTACACATAAACAATCTAGGATAATAATGAGATTAAGGAATTAACCCTTACCTTGAACATTCCTTTTGTCAATGGTACCTTTAACCTCCGGTATGAAGATCGTAGTATGTTATTAAATTATACCAGAATCATATTAATATCTAGGATATCATACATGATTCATTTATTACTTTATACTACCCATTTAATAATAATTTCCATCTTAAATTAACATTTCTGGTAACAATCACTTTCTTTATTGTACGTGTTTTAACTTTTTACTCTTGATTGTATCACTTATATCTTGATTTAAATACATCCAGAATATAAATCGTGATTTATATATGATATATATTTAGAATATAAATATTTATAATAGACATATATATGAAATGAAAAACACCGTTTATGGAGACGGTAGTCCGTACATACGCATAAACGTTGTTTCCGTTTTCATATCGTATTGAACAGAACTAAGTGAATAAGATATATGTAAGTACACACATTTATTTAAATATCTCCAGTAGCATTATTATGTAATATATTATATACTTATTAGTAATATGTATTTTTATAATCGTTGATGAATGGTGAACGTGGAAATGAATCTCATCACCTCGTGGAGACGGTAATTCGTACGTACGCACGAGTGACAATATAATTTCCTTAAAGGTGTGGAATTGGATGGTATATTAATTTTAAAAATACATTTTAAATGTTACTTTCATTATTTATTTAAATATTACTCATCATTAAATCCATCCAAATAACATAGTTTTGAATAACAAATTACACCATGGTGTGGAGACGGTAAGCCGTACGTACGCACGCATGGTGAAAATATCATTCATCAGATGGATAGAATAATGAATATAGTTGTTCCATATTTATAATAACATACCAATATATATAATATACTATATTTATTATTTTATAATAGAAATAACAATGAAATAAGAAGTGGAAGAATAAAAGAACATGAAAGAGGGTGGTGAAATTATTACCTCTTCTTCTAGTTCTCGCTTTGGATTTGATCAAAATGGATCCTTAAGATGGATTTATCACTAAAGGAGGGCCTCTATGATAAAGGGAGGATTTTTGAGAGAGTATTTTGGCAGATTTTAGCCGTTATAAAAGGCTTCGAATGTGTGAATTAGAGAGAATGGGGAGTGTCCTTTTATAAGAGTGGTGATGGGAACCTTAAGAAAAATATAAAATATTATTTTATAATAAAATAATTTTCGTTTTAAAATGTCTCCAAAATGTATAATTTTTATTCTATGGTGGGGATGGGTCGAAAAACACTAAACCAATAGGTTTTATATATGTTTAGGTTACGATTTTAACCTTATCATTTAGATTTAACTCTAAGTTAAATAATTTATCTTTTACCGGGTCTTCTTGTATTCTTACACTATATGGTTAATAAAAATACTATATACTGCCAATATAACTCCAATTGGTTCATTAATGTCATATATATTATTATATAAGTCTTCTTTCCGAACCATATATTTTTAGGTCCATTATATCAATTAATAATATAATTTTTTTTTAAAACTATTTTATGTTAATTTTGATAGTATTTAGTATTTGTTTTTTGTTAAAATAATAAAAGCTTGATCACATAAAACAAAATTAATTGAATCAATCCTAACATTTCATATTCACCTAGAAAATTCATGGATGTCATAAAAACTTTGAAAATATATTTATTATAATTTTTATAATACCATTTATTTGATTCTTTCATTAATAAGTTAATTACTGCATCATCAAAGTATGAATAATAAATTTAATTATATAATAGATAAAAATTATAAATAAATTACCATTATGTAGGAAATACTTTTATCTTTCAAATGAATATTTATAGTCGAATTTATATTATATATAACACTATATTAAAATGGTTTAGTCATTAAACATTGATTTTAACTCTTTTAACACTTCTTTAAACATAATTTCTTAATCTAATACATGTGGACCTAAAGGGTCATGTTTTATTTATTAGGTTTATTTTGGTCGAATTACACTTATCCAATAGAATCAGGACATATTTTAGGGTAATAATAATAACATTTTTACCCTTAATTACCCTATTTACTTTTAACTATGGTAAATAAAAGTAAAAAGTTAAAATTCAAAAAAAATTATTTTTATCTTATTGAACCAAATTTAACTCCTTGATATTCACCCTGTCCCTCGGATTATCGAAATTCAATGGACAGAAGTGGTAAAATTATTTTTTATTTGAATTTACAAATTTTCCTAAGAGGTGGGTAAAAGATGGTGAAAAGTTCAATAAAATTTTTATATATCTACAATTATTATAAACTGACTATAATGAATTACATTGAACTTATATAGGTATTATGAATCTATTTTGACCTAAAATAAATTTAAATAAAATAAATAATTATTTAAATAAAAATTTAGTTTTAAACATAACTCGATGTTTTCCCTATTCATCTAAAATTTATAGTTTTTATAAAAATATAAAAAAATTTACCCTAAGAAAATTTTGACATTCTGAATTCAATTATGAAGTCTATTTTACCAAATTCAAAAAATATATGTTTCATTTATTAATTTAAAATTAATTCTCGCTGTCAAAACCAAAAGGCGTATTTTTATGAATTAACAACTTTCAAAATATTGACACTTGTTTATGTCCAATTTCCAAGTGAAATTACTTAAAATGAACATAATTTAATTAAATGGTAAAAATATAATCTATTTATACATCCAAACAATTAAAATGTATATTTTCACACTATATATTATTTTGATTAAAAAATTTGTTTTCAGTTAAAATATAGTATTTTCCCTATTCACCCAAATATGAAAGTTATCAGAAAAACACAAAAAATTTATTGAAACTAAATTCTTATGTCCTGATTATAAAGAAGTAGTTTATTTTTTCAAATTGAATATATATAAAAGTTTCAAATATTGGATTTAAAAATGCCTCTCCATTAACATCCAGTAAAATTTCATTTTTTGAAAAATACTTCATGTATCTGAAAAAAAATTATTTGTTCTTAAAAAATGTTTAAGAAACTCATAATAGGGATTCTAAAATTATAAGGATTATATAATGTTCAAAATTCAGTTAATACTATTCATAACCGCCTTTTAACAACTAGTTTGGTAAGTCTTGGTGCGTTAGAACTCGGGGTTGCGTGTAGTGCAAGTTATTGAATTACATTGAAGAAATAACGTACTTTTAACTCTTGGGCTGTTACAATACATGTTTAATATATTATTAGAATCTATTAATTAATAGAAAATAAATATCGTGTGAATAATGAAAATAATTTCTCAATTTATTGAAATAAAAATGATTGAATAAATCTATTTTTTTATAAAAAATATAATTATTGACTTCATATTAAAAAAATATTTAACTTTTTTTACTACATCAATATTCTAAATTTATATAAACAAAAAAAATAATCATTAATGGAAGTTTTTTCCTTAAAATAGATAATTATTATAGTAATCATAATATTGGATTCTTGTTTATTTGGTGATACTTTAAATTTGAATGATGGATTTATAAGAGTGATTTTGAGGATGAATCATGATAAGTTGCTATATTATAGGGTATTTTATTAGATTTTTTTAGATGTGGGTTTCTTATTTAGTTTTCCTATCTAACATAACGGTGAATAATTTTTTTAAATTTTGATCAATGATATTGAGATATCACGTAGAGGTGATACAATGTTCATTCACCATTAGAATGATAGGTTTTTACTATAGGTATTATCTACTGATAAATAAATACATTAAATAGGAATAGTTACATATATAATGAAATTTTTTGATCATGGGAGATTAGATTCCAAATATGTGTCCAATAATATAATACAAAAATGTATATGAGTTGATGTTTTTAGACTAATTAAAACTTATTATAGAGATATGGTATATACAAAACTTCTACTATGAATTATGATGGATGGATTAGAGATTAATAAATTGAGATTCACATATTAATTTCATCATGTGAACTAGAAAACATAAAATACATTAACACACCATTAATAATGATAGGTTAGTCATTTTTTTATTCCAGAAAAGTTTCAGTATTTTTTATGGATGAAAGATAGTTAAGTGGATAACATAATTTTATATTGATTAATTTTCAGGATTTTGGGAACTCGTAAAATTAAATATGGAAGATATAGAGATATTAGAAACATTTATAAAATCACAAAACCCCACATAATTGGTCTAACACCAAATGAATAAGGAGATACATTAGGGATTCAGAAAATAAAATTTTATATAATGGGATAATATATTTATTGAGAAGATCTCACTTCAATTTCTGCATTATATTATATATATATATTTATTTACTATGATTTGTTTGATCATTTTTATTTTGAAACTATTATTTGATGAAAATATTTCTATTGAATTTAAAATGGCATCTAAAGTTCAATGATCATTCACCGAGAGAGTGTGGGGGATATTTCAATTCAACTATTTTATAATTTTCATTCAAAAATCCAATTATAAATTATTATTGTAATGAAAATATAAATATTTTTGATTAAAATACACATTGTTTCACATAAATATAAGGCACAACAATTATTACATGGTTCACAATTCAAAACTAATTGATAAATCCTTTGAATGATCTAGAACAGTCCATGATCCCAGTATTTAAATTTTTTAATATAGTGGATACAATGAAAATTATTTATTCATAAAATATTATTAAATTTTTTTTATCCTAACATGTGTTATATTATACGATGTATAATTCTATCATGGTTTTTTTTAGTACAGACCCTATTTCTCCTTTAAATTTTATCTTATGTTATCTATTTTAATTATTATTCTATATTAATTTATCATACGCAGAATAAAAATTATATCACACTTCTTCTCATAATACATATACTTTACTGAGATAAATATAGTTTTTAATTTATTCAAATATGAATTACACAACCACATTCAAATGAGTAAAATATATATAACCTCCCATGATTACATTCTACTAATTTGATCAATCAATACCTTTTCATAACACTTAGTTTATATCATGGTTCATAGGGAATTGTATTTCAGAATCCCATGAACCACCATTTTATACCCATTAGAAGAAAATTCTATGTTCTATAATAAATCACAAAAAGCCCATTCCTGTTTCCACTTAATACTCACATTAATGGTGGAATAAATCATTATGGTATAACAATAAAATTTTTCATCAACCATTTCCAAAAACATATCTCCACAATTACATGATATTAGACATTATTATAAGAATTCAACAAACATAAATTTACAAGATAATTAAAAATTCATGGACGAATCATTATGATATGATCTTAACCATCACTACCCAAAAAAAACATTCATGGTCCAAATAACACGAACCAATTTAAATTTATATTCACATATAGGTTCCTTGAAACACTATATATATCACATCAAGCACATTACCCGCATCCTGGTTAGTGAGGACTCAGAATGTTCATCCAAGAGACATGAGATCAAATCTGGTTGATTCCTACTAAGACCTACGGGTCATGAAAGTATCTCTAAGCCTTAGGGAATTTTAGGGTTGTACCTCACACATTGAAATGTTTATTATCAGAAATAAATAAAAAATGAATTTCTTCAGGAAATTATGTTGGTCGAATATATCTCTATGATGTTATTTACCTCAACATGGTGCGACTTTCTCTGACACACAATTTAAAGGTGAATTGTTTTTTGATATCCACCTAACATTGGAATGACATTGGAATTCATGGTAAAACTAATATATTTTGTCTCAAGACATTCATTACATGAATAAAATAAAACATTTTCACAATTATACTTCAAAAACACCATGAACACTTATGTTATATCATGATATAATTTTACCTCTGTAATATTAATCTGACACATCATGTACTATTGTGTGACGTTTTAAATTCTGCATTTTTTTGGAAATACTACATCACCAAAATAGTATCTAATTTGGTAAAAAAATATGATATGATCTTCTAGGATTCAAATAAAACATCATAAAAACAAATATAGTATAAATTAGTTCAAAATTACTATTACTTAAAACATAGAAAAAATATATAAATGATAATTTATCTATATATTTATTAGATAATATCAATTTAATTTAAAAAAACATAAATTAATTATACAATTGATAAACCTATTTTTTAGGGTTACATCCCCATATGCACAAAATATAGCCATTACAAATATTACTATTTTTTAATCTAAGTAGTTTCCCTATTTATTTTTACCAAAATCTATTTTATCAATATGTTGATTAAAATTGTTTCTAAAATTCACATTAAATATATAAACGTTTCACCATTAAATTATTATAATTATTATAAACTGTCATGGGATACTCCTGAAATGGGCCACCTAAACATCCCACGCCAATCCTGATGTGAATTCCAAATCACCTCAGGTAGGTAACAAGAACCAAAGAATAATATGTGGTCTCATGGGAATCATTTTTTTAGTACCAAAAGGAGACATAGATCATCAACCAAGAAGGTTGACATGAACTATTTTGGAATCAATAGTTTATGCAAATAATAATATTTTTGTAAAATGTCTTAAATAATTTTTTTACTATTTCAAAAATAATGTAAAATTATATAAAATAGTGTATAATAGTATATAATATATAATAAATATAGAAAAGGATGATATCAAGGATGCTATATAAAAAATACAAAGAAAAAACCAAACACATGAAAAAATATCCCTGTGACCTATTTTCCATAAACTATCCATAATATTAATATTCTCTTTGATTGGTTAGAAAACTTTAGTTAATTATACAAAAGAAGCTACAGTATACTAACACAATGTTGGACAAGTATTATGTGATAATATAAAAGAACATAAATAAATATCCATTAATTTCATTAATTTCTTTTTCTACATCATTGGACAAAGATAAGATAAATATATATAATGAAAATAGTATTTAATTTCATTATCAAAATAATAATATGGTATTTTAAAAACCATTCATTAAAAACCATACCTATTTTTATGATGTTTTTCAAAAACAAGGTAAAACCATTTCGTTTAAAAGCATTCTATTTTTTATCATTACTTAAAAAAAATCATTTCCAATACTGGGGAAACACAATATAAACCTATAAGGAAGAACCCGTACAAAATATTCAAATATAAACAATAAAGATTGTAAAAAATGAAACTTTTAGTAGATTACATATTAGAATAATAATAATGTGTTATAGATATTATTCAAAATTAAGAATGTTGCCATATACATATAATCATGTGAATTATATAAAATCTATTGAGGTTATGCTAAATGAACTAGGGTTGGACACATTGACATTCCAATCGATTAATTCCCACACACACTCATATATATATATATATAATTAGATTTTGTGTCATAACATTCATGATAAAAATTTAATATATCTCCATATTCCATGGGGAATATGTCATATCTAATTGATAATAGATAGTAACTACCTATATATACATCACAATGATGCCTAGTATGAATAAAATAATATTTATAATATATGAGTTAATATATCTAGATTTTCATCCTAGAACAATATATGTAGTCAAATCCCTATCCCTACCTCTTTACACTAACCAATGTGATTCCCCTCTAAAAAACTCATGAATATCTATTCAAACAAAAATGAGTCCACTATTGGAGCGAAGAGCAATTGAAATAACATTTAGAAGGGTCCAATAATGATATTTTTTTTAGGAACAAGAATATTTAATTTAATCCCTTTTCAAAACTATACCAATCTACTATTTGTTACAAACCAATTTTTAATATTCTGATATGTTTAAATTTATTTTTCATGAAAATTATATATAAATAATTATATTAAACACATGTTAATTACAAAACATAAACCTTAATATTTATTAAAAAACAAAAATTAAATGAAATTTTCACTCATGTTTCCCAAAAATCGACAATACGTCATTAAATATAGAATGATACTTACCAACACCATGTGACATATGAAAAGAATAGAGACCATATGGAATAAACAAGAATACCAAGAAACACAAAGAAAATATGTAAAACTACACCTTGAATATTTAATCCAAATAATGAAAATCTATTATATGTCAAAAACATATATTTGATAAGACAATTATCCCTTCAATTAATATCTTAATTTTACCAGTCTCCCAATGAATAGATTTTTTCATATAACAAAATAATAAAATCATATTCTTTGGAAACCACATTAGAAACAAATATTAATATTAAGACCACCGTAAATTTATGGAATCATATTTTAGAAGGAATCAACATACATGTTGTGTAATAAAAAAATAAAACTTCATAGAAACACCTACCTCATGTCATTTTATGGTAGAAAAACCTCTTATTATAGGAATATTATAAACTGGGACCATATTTTCAACCACTCAAAAAAATACCTAATAAATTTAATTAAACTATCAATCTGGGGGACTCTAAATAAGAGGATAAGTTCACATGGAGAGTGGAAACATACCTAGTAGAAAAAAATTGAAAAATGGTACTTTGAATCATATGTAAGAAAAATATATTTATGGGAGAAGATTAAAAATAAAGGGAGAAGAATTAGAGAACTCCCTAATTGGATATTTAGTATGTTTCTGTGAAGAATAGAAGAAGGTAGGTCAATATTGGATTTAAATTTCAGAGTTTGGTTTTAGAAAACAATGATTTTGTAAAACTGTTCATGCCACGTGGTTTGGATAAACTATTTCGAAAATAGTGTTCCAACTATACAAAATTCCATTATTTAAAATTTTAGATTGTCACATGTTTAATTCATGGATTCTATAAAATATGAAATACCCATTTAGAATGAAATCCTCATAGAAGGGTAACCCTATATAGTCCCCACTTAACCATGCACTACTATTATAGACTATCTCTAAACATAAAAAAATAGATATAATAATTCCCTACATAAGGGTAACCTGAATAGTTTACACTAAATGATGAAAACAAATCAATGAGTTGTGGGAGACTAATGAAAGGGTAAGATTAACTATATATATTAGTCATGTGCCTGATGTTGAAACATTATAATTTTTAATTTTCAATGAAATTTAATTTCAAAATCTAGAAGAAAGAAATAATAAAAAAATTATAAAATAATATAGAAATTAATGGGTAGTGTGTTAATATTATCCAAATCATAAAAAATTCCTTTCATTGGATCTCACCAAGTACCAAAATTAAAATTACATAATTCCATAGTTTTAATGAGGAGAATAAATACATGTCAAACTGAATCCACAAATTCCATCAAATAAGTATGAATCAAAAATAAAAGAGTCCATACCTATATATATCTCACACCTAATTTCCTATATTAATATATCACAATATGGTGACCCAAAATAGATCTCCCCCATTTAATAATTCCTAATCATGGTGGATCAATGAGAAATTTTAGAGGCGCCATGACATGTTCTAACTAAAGTGACCTAAGAAATATGAAGAACCTGATATCAAATTCATATTTAATTAGTGAAAAAGTTAACTCTCCAAATTATAAGAAATCATAAATTTTCCATATAATAATCCATAGATCAAAAATGAAAAAAATAATGAAAATAAAAATAATTGGATAAGAATAACATTATTCCAAAAAATATGTGAAGCAAACATATAGATTCAATGTGTTGTATGGTTTTGTTCCCCCAATTATGCTTCATGTTATATTATTTCTAGATATATTCACACTAACCGGAGTGGTGATTTTTCATTGAGATTAAAGATATGGAGTACTTGGAATTCCTAAACAGACCCATTAAATAGAAATAATAGAAAACATATACTTTGATGAATCAACTACATAAGTAGTGAAATATCCTATAAATGATTCATTTATATTTTTCTTCTCAATAGATGTGGAGGCCTCATCAACACCATAAGACAAAGGGATTCCACACATAATGGTTTCCTACAAAACAATTATCTCATCCATGGAATCCAACACAATTAAATAATTGTAAAAGGTATTTGTAGATAAATTCACACTAAAATGTTCATTTAGATTAAATAAATCCAGAAATATGTGAACCTTCATGGAGTAACTCTATATAAACTCCCATGAAAATGAATGTTAAACCTTGAAATAGTCTAAACACACCATCATTAATTGAGAACCTTCTATAGACTTATGATATATTATAAATTATTATGATTCGTAAATTCTTTAAATATTCATTGAAAAAACATTTTAATAAGTAAAACACAATAATATTTGACATAAAAGTAATCTTTGTTGAATTATATTACTCGTTATAAACCCATTACAAAATAATACCAACCACAACATACACTCTTACAGAATTAATTACTCTATAATATCTAGATATATATATTCAAAATTTTATAATGACTCTACAACATTTAATGTACCCTAAACACCCAATAGATAATCATTCAATAATAAAAAGTAGGCTCCACCACTACACCTTTTGTTTGGGTGGTCTCATCAGCTAATTAAGGAACACTTTAAATCCAATGAATCATCATAATTTTTGTCTATAGAATACTCTAAACAATAAGGGGAAATTCATAACTAAATCAGTAAACACTCATTGTAAACTAATACAAACCAAAAAAAATTTAAAATTTAAATAATTATATAGAAAATTCTATAAAGATTACAATGTATTATTAAAAAATCATAATTTTATAAATTATGTAATCACTACATTTGAATTTCCAAATCACAAAAACTATTTGATAAAATATTTATAATTCACACATAAATGTAAAAATATATTTTCACACTCAAAATTATTGGGTGGTTTGACATGATTATAATATAAGGCCTACAGTGTTCCCTAACCATAAACACATTACATTTATTTTTTTGAGACAACATGTTTATAGTTAAAAATTAAAATCTACCCTTTGAAAACATGTATAAGTATTAAAAATTATTGTAAACAGCCCAAAAAATATAAATATACTCTTCTAATATCATTAAAATAAACATAAAGAATCTATATAGCATCCATAATAATTTTTCAAAAATCAAGATTAATATTAATTTATAATTTTAGGTTGGTGGATTTTCTTGCTTTGGAAAAACAATTTTTCAACACCATGTGAGAACCATGAAAAATCCAAAATATGGTAAACAAATCCTTCCACCTAGGGAGTACATAGTTTTCCATATTATGAATGAAAAATGTTCACTTTTTTTACTATATAAATTCATCTTTTATAAAATTAAAACATTTAAATGGCACACATATAATTGATTTACTAAATTTTCAGAAAGTATAATAATTAATAAGGAAAACTCAAAATTCAATATTCACACCCCCAACATCTCGTGGAAGCTCTCATCATAGAACGATAAAGTTATTGAGAATCCCGACACACACCAACATATCGATATCTAATAGTTGTAAATCTAATATTCCAAACACCCCAAATAATACAGTGTTCCATAGGATCCCATTATTATAAAAAACACCGCCTTGATACAATTTGGGGAAAACCCAATCATGGATCACATATGATCCAATCCCCAATCCCAAGAGAAATATACCCAATGTGTGTTCAAGATCACCCCATGATTGTGATATGTATAAGAACAACATTTGTTTGGTAATGTAAATTTTTTTCATAATAAAATGTTACATACATGGAGTTTCTTCCAAAATGTTTGAAATGACCAGTCTGAGTATCAAAGGTAAATTAAAAAAAAATAAAACAAGATAAAAGAGATAATAATAATATAAAAATAACATGAACATTATAATAAACAAAACATTGAAAGAGTTGAAAATAATAGAACATATAGAACATTAAGGTAATAGTAGGCCACGTTGGTTGATATATCCCCAATATAAAAGAAAAACTAAACACCTAATAGGATATCCATGTGACCTCTTGTCCACCATTATTCTATAATACCCACTTATCCGTTGAGTGAATCCAATAATAAAAATGATCCGTAAAAACTAAAGTAAATATAATCTATAAAGAATAAGTAAAATATAAGCATATAAAATCTCTGTATCCCATCACCAATGTGACATTTTATTTACATTTACAAAATATTTCACAAACACTTGTTTAAATTATAGGTGAATATGGTATTTTAATCCTCTGAGGGAACTTCCCCCTGACAAAAGGATCGAGTGGGACTGTGTCTCAGTCTACATATCTACCTATAAAGAAACACTTCATGTGCATGATAAGGAGTCCTATTTCTCCCATGGGGGCATTGTATAAGGAGTCATGGATGTGTAAAAGATCCAAAGATATGTTGAATCAGGTTGATTTATCTTCCCAAAACATGATGTCTAAGGGATATGGATCAATACACAAGGATCTCCCATTTAAATGATTCAATTGTTAATTTGGAATGATGGGCCGATTGGAGCCCAAGTTAAGTTTGTCTTCTTTTCTTCTATCCTCTCTAGTCAAAAGGTGCCCATGGTTTCCATTCATGAACATAAACAAAAATCATCTATAATCAGAGAGTTTTCCCAAAAACTATTTTTTCGTTGCAGCATGCATGTCATCTGGTTAATAGTCATATTTATGAATATTGGAATAAATGGTGAACTATTGATAGAGTCCATATGGAGGACTAGTTTTTCAATATCAAGATAACCCAAGGCTGGTCTCCATAGATGCCTCTTCCATGTTTGGGAGATATAATATTCCCTTTTGGGTATCTTTGTGGGAGGACATATGGAACGATGACTCTAGATCTAAATAGTGGATCGTGGGGGCGGGGGGGGGGGGGGTCAATGTTTTGGACGATTCGATTGAAAGAAATTATAGAGGCTCATTTCTCATGTGGGATAGTATGAATTTTATTTGTTTCATGGTAGTTAAGTGTCTCTCAGACCCATGATTTGTGGGAGAGAAATATACATTGTGTAACAACCAGTGGGGGCCCTATCACATGTGGGGCAGTTTAGATCATTTCTCAGACAACATGAAAGTAATTTATATATTCTCCATCATGTTGGTG
The DNA here is from genome assembly GCA_963277665.1 of Viscum album. Lineage (NCBI taxonomy): Eukaryota > Viridiplantae > Streptophyta > Magnoliopsida > Santalales > Viscaceae > Viscum > Viscum album. The sequence continues at coordinate 697,067,473 of OY728161.1, forward strand.
ACCCACCTGGTTAGGGGAATCTAAAACAATTCCCTTCTTCTTGTCTCTTTGAGTTCAACGTAGTGGCCACACGAGGCGTTCGGGTTTTCAAGGTTCTGGGTGGACATCACAGGTAACCATGACCTAGTTATCTTGTTGTGGGTTTTCCATTGTCAGTGTAAAAGTGGTAAATCCTTCATGGTATAATAATTAGGATGAAACATACAATGATTTCTTGTTCCATTGACCTTGTTCCCTTCGGGAAGAATTAAATGATGTCATGAAGATGGTCAACTTACTTGAGAGTAGTCTGGAGGTGAGGTGGGATGAAAGGGTCTATGATGAAATATCAGGGAAGAAGGTGATCTTGGATGACATGTTCATCAAGAAATTGTATTTGGAAAGGTAAGGATCTCGTATTAAATGGATTAAGTATGTAGATAATAACTCCACCTTTGTTCATGCATGAATAAAAGATAAGGGACGTCTAGACAATCTGAATATAATACTGATGGATGGATCCTCCTCTAATGATACGGATGTTGGGGGAGGCTTGTATAACACTTTTTTACTATATCTTTTGGCATGTCTAATTAAAATACAACCCAATGTGTATTCATCAGAGTCCACATAATTATTTCATGTGATTCCTAGTATCGTGTCTGATTAACATACTGGCATACATAGAGTGGTGCATGACGAGTTGGAGATCAAGGATGAAGTCTTGGACTTAAAACCACATAGCATTGTAGGCCCTGATTGGTTCCCATATTATTTTTACATGTTCTCATGGTATATGTTGAAGCTTTATTTGATACATGCTATTCAGAATTTCTTTCATGGTGGTAGTTTTTCGCAGTTTTCTAGTGCCACCAGCCAGGTTCTTCTACTGATGATCAAGAGGCATTTTTCAATCTCTAATTGTCTCTCGGTGAACATGTGCAACATTCCTTATAAGATACTAGCTAGCATCATTGTCTCAATACTTATCTCTCATTTAATGTGGTGGATATCCCTAGAACAACACAAATTCATCATGGGGAGCTCAGAACAAGAAGCCATTACTCTGGAATAGGAGAAGCTCAATGACATCAACATCATATCATGGGGGAGTCTAACATGCTCATTAAAGTTGATATGAAAAAATCCTATGATTAGATTGAAATGATCTTCATTAACCTAGTTCTTTCATGTATGGGTTTTAGCTCCTGTAACATCGATATTATATTCCATTGATTGAGTTATTTGTGAATATTAGTTTATTTTATAGGAAAATCATATGATTTATTCAAGTAAACCCATGGATTTAAGAAAGGGGAACCCATTTTTCCATCCCTACTTATTCGAAATCAGGTTGTTTTAGTTCGTCTCATCTAGAGATGCATTAACAAACCGGAAATCCTCCAATATTGTCTTCGATTGAAGGCTCTAGAGACATCTCACCTCATGTTCCCTGATAATACCATTCTGTTTATTAATGAACTGTGTAGATCCATGTCTAGGATAAACAGAGTGCTGGAAGTGTATTGTCAACTGAGTTGTCATATTTTTATGTAAGGTATGAGTGAATTATTTATCTCTAATAGGGGTTGCACCATGAAGCTGCAATCATTCAATAGGCTTCTTGGCGTCTATTTTGGGTTGTTCTCTATGGTTAATCTCAATTTTACCATCTCGTTAAGAAGGCATCAGATCTGGAAAGTTGATGATCTATTCCCCATGATTAATAATAGGGCGATGAATTGGAATAATATTTTCATGCCTTTCTGCAGAAGGATAGCTCTAGTTAATTGTTTTATGGTGTCTTCTCTAATCCAAGACCTCTACTCAATCAATGTTCCAAAGAAAGTTATCAAATATATTTATTTTATTCTCACTATCTTCATTGGACATCCTTCTTCAGAATGGATGAATAATTGGGTGGATTGGTAAAAAATGGAAAACTAGTGGGAGAAGGAGGCAAAAATGTGTGCAACCTGAAGTATTCCCTCTACAATATTCATAAAATTCTTCCAAGGGGTGTTCTGAAATGATGTACTCTCTAGAGGAACACCATGAAATATACAACATTGTGTCATCATGGTTCTTTGGAGTGGTCTCTCTCTTCCCCCGGTAGGTGATTGGTCCCATTGTTTATGTGCTTTTTCCCTTCTCTCATTGGATGGTTGGGAAAGGGGAGTCTTTCTTCTGGAACTCAGAATGGGGTAGCGGGGTATTGGGGTATTTGTGTTGTCTAGCCACTTACATCTCATTCAATGAGGTCGGGTTCTCCCCTAAGATCATCAATGCAATTTTGGATAGGTATATTCATGTGTATTTTCCCCTCATCAATTTTAATGAATTGGAGGGAAATGCATTTTCACAAATTCCACCCCTTCCTTTTCTCTTTGAGGGAGGTCCATATTCTATTTCATTATTAGGCACAGTGTTTGGGCTAGAATGAGATTGTTTGAGTGAAAAAAATCCCTTCCCCCAAATTCATTTTTCTAACATTGAGGATTAAAATATATCCCTCCATAGTTATGATAATATCTATATATTGGTTATCCCCTTATTTGTCCAGGTTCGTGTGCTAAATTGTGCATAATTAGGAGATCACTACTCACCTTTTATTTTGATGTGAATGTGAGAGAGAGGTGTGGAATGACCTAGGAAAATTCATAGCAGGTCATTCTCTGAATAAGTATATCCTATTATTTTTTTAAAAATGGATTTGTGGCTCTAAGGGGAGAGGAACAGAGAGGGTGGCCATGTTGGTGGTACTGCAAGAAATATTCTTGATTCATTGGTTAGCACAAAACAAATAAAATCATGAGGGTAGAGATGGGATTTATCGTGTGATTACAGTATGGGAAAAAAACTTTTTAATAGACCTGAACAAGGTAGTGAGATATTCAATGGAGGATTCCTCATTCCTATTTATCAAGAAGGATCCAGGTCAGGGATTGCTTCCTCTGTCGAGATCGGCAAATGGGACAGATGGTGACCTCCTTTAGAGAAAATGAAACATAACATGTACGATTCTTGTGTCCACAGAAGTATAGGCAGAGGAGGATTTCTTTATGATACCAATCGATCGGTGTACTTAGCATATTCGGCCAGGATTGTAATGTCCCGGAACTGGGTGCCACACAATGGGTGCCCTGAGCCCGGATTGCCACGTGACCTCCAGCGCATTTCCCCAAATTCCGGAGGCTGCCGACAAGCAGCGAGGGCTCAGGTCTGATAGTGGGGAAACTATGCCCTCATTTGTGAAAGTGTAGCGCAGCGGAATATAAAATAAAACATGCACAAACAGCGGAAGTTGTAAACCATACACAACTGAAATACACAAGAATAGTGGATATAACCATCAATATATAAATGATGATTCTAAATGTCTCAAGTTCTATGAAAATAGACAGAACATGTTATATATCAATACGATACAACCAAAATCAGAGTACAACAAAACAAAGAAAAATAGGTGGCAGCGGCATCGTGAGCCTAGGCTCTATCCCATGCCCTCCTACTCCTCTGCGACAATCAAGTACCTGTATAAGGACTCTTTCCCTTATGCACACATGCAGAAACGTAATCTGTTTTGGCCGAAAAGCGTGACCCAAACAGGGTGTGAGAAATATATCTCAGTAGGCACCCACCAAAGGCTCGTGCCCAACTGCGTGTAAGCATGCCACGATAGTGTGCAATAGTAAAATGAAATAATGTAAGCATTACTCAAAAGTAACAACTATCAGTTATATTTCCATTTTTAATATTCATTTAATCCATTTAATACATGAAATCACAACAGTGCATTTCTATGTAAACAGTCCACGTCCTCAGACAAGAAAAACCTTACCCTCAGGTAAGCAGAACCCAACCCGCAGGTAATTGCCCTCAGGCATAACAGAATTTTGCCCTCATGCGTAGGTAGTGTCACCCTCAGGTACAGAGTCAATTTCCCTCAGTCATGGAAGAAGTTTCCCTCAGGCTGAAATAACAACTTCACTCAGGCTAAACAGTGCAGTTCCCACAGGCTAATCACAATAACTCCCTCATGCTAAAAAGGTAATCGGGCCATGCCCAACATCTCAAAATATAGTAAACAAGCAATTCATCTCAAGGAAATTCCACAATTACTACATTAAAGGCATACCCTCAGGTATCCTGGCCAAACGGCTAAATAGTGGAACACACCCCTAGGGTGGTTCCGGATCCAAGCAACGATCCCAACTAGAATTTTATTATCACCATTTCATCACCTATGAAATTATATGCATTAAATATAGCAACAACCTCAGCCACACGACACTCCATCAAGGGTTCTTGGCACAAAAATGCACAAAAACACACGACAGTTGGAAAATAACACAAATCCACCTACCTTATACGCCAATGAACGATATACCAAAACACCGACTCCAGAAACTCCCAAGAACGGCATAGATATGACGAGGAACAAATCCCATTAAAATGTAAATAACTTCCTCTCGGGAAAGAATTGGTATGAACGGTACTAGGAGAGGTGAGGGCTTACCCATGCGGTTCCAACGAGATCGTCTGAAGCCGAATCAGATTCCAGATGAACACACGGTGGATATTCAAAGGTCCAACCGTCCTCTTTGGCTCCAAAATGGATCAAATGCCTCCTCTTCCAAATGAGGAGGCTACTTCCTATTTTAAGCCAAAAAAATAAAGTACAAGACATGTAATTCTGAGTACAGGGTGTGTACTTATTTCATTTAACTGTTCATTTGGCGGCACCACCACACTGTTCACCCGTCGACGTAATTACACAGCATGTACTCTTGAGTACATAGCGTCTACTGTAGCCCAACTGGCGGCGACTCCACCTACTTACTATTCAAGCCTGCCGACTGACTACATGGCGTGTATGGTACCACTACACGGTGTGCAGTCGGTTCCTACAGCCCTCGTCGCTGACAAGTCTACACACCCCGTGTACTCATCCCAACACAGCCAAAAGTACACGACGTGTGGACAAAGTACATGGCGTGTAGTTTCGAAATTTAGCATTCTTTTCCATTTTCCATATTTTCTGAAAAACACATAAGGAAAAGAAAAAGGAAGAAGCCCGTACCTAACCAATAAGAACCAGGTTCTTACAAACTTCCCCCCTTATAGCAATTCATCCCCGAATTTCCCTTCCAAGTGTGGTGAAGATAAAGCTCAGAACAGCTCTGGCCACTGAGCACATACGTCGGCCTCCCGCTCCTAGGTCTCTTCTTGCACTCGGCCATGCTTCCATAGCACCCGTACGAGATGAACGGACTGGCCTCAGAGAACCTTCGTGATCCTGTCAACGATACGGATCAGATTCTCTTCAAAGGACGCATCATGCTGAAGCTCAACCTCCCCAGGCTGAAAGGTGTGAGACGAGTCTGAATGGTAGCGACGCAACTAAGACTCATGGAACAAGTCTTTCATGGCTTGGTACCACTGCGGTAACTGCAACCAATTGGTAACCAGCCCAACTCTCTCCAGAATCTTGAATGGCCCCACATACCTCGGTGAATGTATACCCTGTATCTTGATCTGCTTGTGTCCCAGCCTCGAAGAAACACATAGAAAAACATGATCCCCAACCACAAACTCCAAAGGTTGTCTATGGCGATCAGCATATGACTTCTGACAAGACTGCGCGGTAGCCATCCCATTCTGATTCCACTAGACCTGCTCAGATGTCTCCTACACGAGCTGTGGCCCCAGTAAAGATGCCTCACCTTCCTCTAACTAGTACAATGGTGATCGGCATGGCCTACCATATAAATCCTCGTATGTTTCCATCTCAATAGTTTCCTGAAAACTATTTTTATAGGAAAACTTGACTTAGTGTATATGCTTCGTCCAAGAGCCCCCAAAGTCTAGGACGCATGCGAGAATCATGACCTCTAGCACTTGTATTTTCTGCTCTAACTGGCCATCTGTCTGAGGGTGGTATGCTATGCTCAGAAGCACCTGTGTACCCAGTGCCCTATGAAAACTCTTCCAGAAACGAGATTCAAATCGGGTGTCCCTATCTGAAATGATAGAACGAGGGACCCCATGAAGACATACGATCTCTTGGATATACAAAATTCTGATATCGTCCACACCAAAGGTCCCCTTGATTGGAAAAAAGTGAGAAACCTTTGTAAGTCTGTCCACAACAACCCACACGGCGTCATTTCCACGACGTGACCTCGGCAAACCCGTCACGAAATCCATCGTGACATCATCCCATTTCCACTCTGGAATGGGTAACTACTAAAACATCCCAGCTGGTCTCTTATGCACTGCCTTCACCTCCTGACAGGTGGAACATCTAGTAACCAACCCAACTATCTCTCTATTCATACTCGGCCACTAGTACTAACGTCTCATGTCTCGGAACATCTTGGTAACCCCAGGATGAACTGCCCATGTTGAAGTATGAAAATCCCACATTATCTCCTCGCGTATATCCCCCAGAACCCATACTCATCAATGGAAATGCAAAACCTCATCGTCGCCTATCGTCCAACTGGAAGTAGGGTCCTCACTTGCCATCGACTCCCGTAGATCTAGGCCTTCTAAATCAGACAGTTTCCCCATACTGACTATATCCGGGAGGGTAGAAGTCACAGCTAATGATGAATGATTAGTCTGCCCCTGACTGTCAGTCACCTACAGATGCTTCTCAGAAAACAAAACCATAATATGCCACTCACCACTGGCCTCCTGCAACGCATGTATCTGAGTCTTCCTGCTCAGTGCATCATCTACTGCATTACCTTTACCAGGTGTATATGCAAGCTCAAATTTGAAGGACTGTAGGTACTCGACCCACCTTCGTTACCTCAGATTCATGTCACGATGTATAAAGATATACTTGAGGATTTTGTGGTTGGTAAAGACCATAAAATGCTCTCCCAACAGATAATGTCTCCAACATCGCAATGCATGCACAACTGCAGCCAACTCGAGATCATACGTCAGGTAATTCCTCACATGCGGCCTCAACTGTCGAGACCCGTACACAACGACTCGAATGCCCTACATCAAAACGGCTCCCAGACCAATCCCTAATGCATCACAGTAAACTGTATAGCTCTTCCCCTACTCTGGAAGTATCAGGATCGGTGCTGATGTCAACCTTCCCTTCAGGTCCTGAAAAGCTGCCTTGCAAGCTTCCGACCAAACGAACTACACACCCTTCTTAGTCAGAACATACAACGGTGCTATTACGAGGGAGAGGTATTGTATGAAGCATCTGTAGTAACCAGACAGCCCTAAGAAACTCCGTATCTCAAACACATTCTTAGACTGCTCCTAGGAAACTACTACTCTCACCTTCTCTAGGTCTACAGCAACTCCTGCCTCTAAGATAATGTGACCTATGAAGTGAATCTGGTCCATCCAAAAGTGGCACTTTGAGAGCATAGAATATAGCCGATGCTCTCTCAGTTTACTCAATAGGATCCCAAGGTGGGTGGAATGGTCGTGTCGAGTGTGAAAGTACACCAAGATGTCTTCCATGAATACTACCACAAATGAATCAAAATACAGATGGAAAACACGATTCATCAGAATCATGAAAACTACTAGCGTGTTTGTCAGTACGAACGACATAACCATATACTCATATAGACCATACCTTATCCTGAAAGCTGTGATAGGTATATCTGATGTTCTAACGTGCAGCTGATGATATCTGGATCTCAGGTCAATTTTCGAGAACACTCGTGCTCCACGAAGCTGATCAAACAGATCATCTATCCTCGGCAAGGGATATCGGTTCTTAACCATCAACTGGTTCAGATTCAGACAATCCACGCAAAGCCTAAGGGTACCATCCACCTTCATTGAAAAAAGGATTGCAGAACCCCATGGAGAAGTACTGGGTTGGATAAAACCTTTTGTCTCTACCTCCTCTAACTACCTCTTGAGCTCATGCAACTCAGGTGTGGACATCCGATAAGGAGGAATGAACACTGGTGTTGCTCCTGAAAGTAGCTCGATAGAGAAATCCACCTCACACACCGGAGGTATACCTGAAAAGTTGTCCGAGAAGACATCCCTAAAACGATCGACAACTAGAGGGAAATCCGTTTGACAAGTCCCCTGGTCATCCAGATATAAGCTCGCAATCTGGGATGTGACTCCACCTCGCCCATGATGCTCTATTCCATCTCGACTCTCCTGAACATCCCATTGGCCCTTGTATAGAAACTCTCTGCCCTCTGGTGACGTGAAACACACCCTGCGACGATAGCAGTCTACAAAAGCTCAGAAGGGAACCAACAAGTCCATCCCGAAAATGACGTCCTATCTCGTCATCTCCAAGACATAGAGGTCCCAAAGGAAGTGACACCCACCAACCTCAAGGGGGAACCCCTTGCGCCGACGCACACCAACAGTTCTAGTCCCCAACAGAGTGTCTAGCATCATGATATCAAAAGATGACGAAACATTGAGCCCAAGGCTCTCCAAAACGGGTACAGATATGAAACTATGCATAGCAACCATATCAAAAAGTACTGAAGACAAGACAGAAGCTACTAGAATAATACTTCTGACCATAGAAGGTCTGGGATAATGCTCCTGCTGGGTCTGTTACACTGAATATGCATGCCCAGTGCCGCGGCCTGGCGACACAGCCTGGCAACCCTGAGCTGTCCCGCCCTGATGCCTCTAAGATCCTGGTGTATGGATACCATGGCCACGACCACCATCTCTTCATGCACGACCTAACGTATTCTAGTTCCCTGACTGGTAAGAATCCACTGGTCCTTCTCCCGAATGCGAAGTCTGCTCAGAACCCCTCTCACTAGACACCAGTGGAAACGCCCTACAAAAGCGCTGCAGATGGCCTAGCTTGCCGCAAGCTCGGCACTCCACTATGTCTCATGGACACTACAGTCTCTTATTCCCCACTCTACCACACTAGTAGCACCTGACCAGACCTCCTAAAGCATTCTTCTGACTGGTACTACTTCCCGGAGATAATTCCATCTGTCTCTTCCTCTTGGCAATAGAAATAGTACCAGTAACTGGTGCTGAACCACCCTAGCCCACACCACTTGATTCCCGCAGGTTCCTCTCTGTAATCAACGCATGGTTCACAATCTCATGTACAGTAGGTAACCTGAAAACATTCACCAGTGCTCAGATGTCATACCGAAGACCATCCTCCAAATTTCTGGCTCTCAGCATCTCATCACCCACCAGAACAGGTGAAAAACGCTGAAGCTCCAAAAAATGAGCAGAATAGTCCATCACTGACATAATGACCTACTGGAGATTCATGAACTCTCGAGATCTATCTTCCCTCAGTTTCTCGGGAATGAAGAAGTCATAGAAGACTGCCTGAAAATATTTCCACCTCATGTCCCTTTGATGCTCTGACTGGGTGGTAACATCCCAACACATCTTGGCGGAATCACAAAGCATGTAAGATGTGAGCATGAGCCTCTGCCCTGGAGGAGTCTCAAGATGCTCGAAAATAGTCTGCATTGATCCTACCCAAGACTCTGGAGCCTGTGGTCCACCATCCCTTGAAAACGTATGCGGATGCTGCTGCTGAAAGATGCGCTTCAGCTCATCCATAGATCTAGCAGCCTGCGGTGCTCCCTGAAAGGTCTGCATAAACTGCATAAAACCTTCACGGAACTGCGCCTCCGCGCCTATGTCCGGTATAACAGCTGGTGCCGCATTTGGCTCTACTGGAGGATCCACTAGTAGCCGATGGCCCACCATCTCTGGAGTATAATTTCCGTCGCTTTCCTGGTGAACAACTCATGGTCGTCTAGGCGGCATGACACTACATGGTTAAAAGAACGCCTCATATTCAAAATTATTATGAACGAAAATCGAAGGAACCACAAAAGAAACAAGAGGAAGAAGGCATTAAAAATATTCAAAACAAGACTACACAGCATGTACAATGACTACACGGCGTGTACTTGACTTTCCTTCCCCTGCCCAGGTCCTTCTACATGGATAAGCCACGCGGCTTCCGTCGAACAAAACTACACGGCGTGTATATTATCTACATGGCGTGTACGATTTTATTTTCCAACTGCTTGTGTCATCTGTGACACGGCCGACTACTCGGATTGACACTACTCGGTGTGTTACACCCGCACACGGCGTGTACACCACCCCGTTTCCTAGCCACACGGCTAACTCCACACTGTTTTTCCTCAGACCAGACTACACGGCGTGTCCCAGAGGTACACAATGTGGTTAAAGGGAGGTGACACTAGCCCGTGTTGTTAGTTACACGGCCGAGTCCCCAGGTCACACTACACGACGTGTGCATCATTGACATGACGTGTTCTGTGAAGAAGTTCACTTACCCATGTTGTTAGTTACACGGAAAGAATACGGGTCAACACTACACAACATGCAAAAAACAACACGGCGTGTTTTACCCAAGCCCTTCCCTACCCAGTGTCGCCGCCCACACAGTTTGCGACACTGGAAGAGACTAAACGATGTGTACTCTGGGTACACGACGTGTACTAAAAAAGATCATTTTTTTCTTCCCGAACAGAAGAATATACATGGTGTGTATAAAGTACTACAAGGCATGTATACTGGCCTTCCAGACAGTATGCCTCTGAAACTTGCCCAGAAACCAGAAAACACTTAAAAAAACCACACCTGTGTGTCAAATTCCGACCCGTGGGGGCCCATACTCCCATGAATGAATGTTTAACATCTTATATGTGTTACAACCAACAATCCTTCAATGATCCACCAAATTCCGGTCAAAGGGGGACCATTCTCTCGAAAAACCAAGGTTTGGCGTCAATTCTAAAAACAGGATCAACAAAAACACCATATCACAAGGCAGGTATTTATCAAGCAGTTTTTCCAACAGCATTCTTTTCTAGCACAAAAACTATCACAACAACATGAAAATTATAATGCACCTACATGGCATGGAAAATATGCATGTAATGTGATACCTAGAATGTGCCTATATGATGCATGAGATGGCATACCCTCATTGTAACACCCCAAGATTCCATGATATGCTTCTCTTTCAATAATGCAATAGCATGCATTGTACACATGTTTGAGATTCTAACACACCGCGGCCAATAAAAATAGCCATTATGAATAGTGATACCCACTTTTTAAAATTATAGAAATTTTATATTTCAAAATGGACTTCATTTTTGTATTCGTAATATCGAAATTATCCTAAGTTGATTTTTTTGTAATATTCTGAGAACTTCCAAATTTTTATGAATTGTGAAAAATACTTAAAACAACTTTTTTAAATCAAAATAATTTATAGTGATAAATTATACTATTTAGTGGTTTGAATGTATAATTAGAATATATTTTTACAATTTTATCCAATGGTGGTCATTATAATTAATTTAACATTGAAATTGGACATGAACAATTGTCAATCTTTTGATATATATTGTTTTTTAAAAACACGCTATTTGTTGTGACAACTGGAATTAATTATAAAATTAATTAATGAAACTTATTTATTTGTAATTTTTTAAAATAGACATCATTTTGGAATTCAGAATATCAATTATAGCTTAGGGTTAAATTTTGGCATTATTCTGAAAAACATCAATTTTTTATGAATAGTGAAACCACTAAGTGGTAGTTAAATGACTGATTTTTCGTTTCAATGAATCTTTACCACTTCTATGAATTGAATTTCAAAAATCCGACATACATGGTTTTCATTAGGATGTAAAATGTGGTTCAATGGGGTTAAAATAATTTTTTGTGAATAGTAACTTTTATGTTTTATTAATCGCGATTAAAGATAATTAGTGAAATTTAAGGTAAAAATGATATTATAAAAATATGCAAATATTCTTACACATGTCCTACCCCTATTGGATGAGTCGTGGCTGACCAGTAAAATCCCTGGGTCAACTTGGGGACCCCATGGAGCCACATTGGTAGGAAAATGACATAAAAAACCTTTTATTTAATGTTAAAATAAAAATGTCACAAACATGAGTTGTTTTAATAAAACAATTTTTAAATGCGGTTATACAAGTCATATTGTTGACTATAAATATTAATTATAAATATAAATATATTTCCTACGTCATGATATTTTGTTTATAATTTTTAGACATTAAATAAATTAAATTATTTATGACACCATGATGATGCAACAATTATCTCATTATTAAACAATTTAAATAAAATGAAAATATAATGTAAAATCTAAGACCTTCACATGTCAAAAACCTATTGGATGGGTGTATTTAGAAATCTAATCACCTTATCCTAGAAATATAAAATTTTGGGACATTTTAAATCTGAAATGCATTTTATAATAAAGTAACATTTCATTACTGTCTAAGAGTGCCTCTCCTCTCCTCATATAAAAGTCCCCCACCTCTACCACCATACCCACACCTCTCAAGCCATTGGATCGGCCAAAACCTTCCCATTTTTTCTCTCCACATCCCTATCTTACTCCTAGAAGCCTCACTTTGGGCAGAAGTCTTCCAATGGAGGCCTTTGAGCTCAAATCAAAAAGACATACCCATTTTAGAGGTAGTGTTTTCTCTTGTGTTCTTATGTTTTATTTTTCTTCTCCAACCCCCTAAACTCTTTTTATTCATTTCTTTTGTAACAACACCAGTATCCTACATATAATAGGATGTTTTTATAAGAAGTATTAGAGATACACTTACACACACCTACATCAAATGATTAAAGAACATACTATTTATGTGGATGGAGAATTTCTACCTCATGAAACGATGATTGTTCAACACTCATATAACACCTTCAAAGGTGGAAATTAAGATGAAAATATATTTATATATGATATATAATATGTTTATTTTTTAGTTAAGATTCTTTATTTTGAATCCTTGCAGCGGATTATTTCCCAGAGAAGTTCTGGCCCACGGCGGCGCTGAATTTCCGCATACCCGAGTCTCTTACCCCTGAAGAAGTGGGATGCTTTTGTCGAACCCTCTGGGCGACGCACTTCCGCCTCCATTGCGAACGAGTGGTGTACCCCAGAAGTCGTGATCACTTCGAAGAAATCAGCGAGCAATGCCGCCTGATCGATGCGGCCGCACTCGTTGTGACACAGCACCCCGAGTCACCAGGCCAACAGAGCGCCCTTCAACGAAAATGTGTTCAGAGTCTTAAAGCACTCCGCAGAATTGTCAGGGAAGCCACCCCCCATGTTCAAGTCCGTGGTTGGGGACGCGATGCCGCTCTCCTCTTCGACCCTATCCGACGACAGCCCGATTCGCTATGCGACATTGAGGATATGCCCTCAAGAGGGGTCACAGTCCACATGGCTAATGTTGTGAATAAGGAAGATGAGATTGAGTTCCTTGATGGAGACTTATCATCAGAGGGCGTACCGCCGCTTCTCGACCCGTCAGGGAGAGTTACCCGTCATCAGAGGAACCTGCTAGGTCTCCCCATACCCACCGAGTCGCTGCCACTCGGTCGAAGCACTGGCAAGGGTAAGGAGCACGTCGGAACAGTCAAGCACTCCGACCCGTCCGCCTCTGTGCAGAAAACAGACGAAGATCCTGAGAAGGCCACGTTGCGCCAGCAGCTTGCTGAGCAGAAGAGGCTGGTTGACGAACTCTTGGCTGAACGCGCCGCAGAGCGACGACCCGACTATGGTAATCCCAGGCCGGGGCAGCAGGGGAAGGAACAACTTCCCCCCGGCGAGATGCCTCCGGGAAACCCTGATCATGCTACTGCCGCATACAGGGCGGAAGCCGGAACACACGGCAAGAGGGCGCGATATGTCTCGCCAAACCCCCTGAGTGACGGGGCAATCTGAAGAATCCAACCCGGGTTCCCCCAGTCGCCCAGCAGGTCGTCCAGCCAGTCGACCCGCGAGCAGCCGAAGCCATCTACTGTGTTGAAGAACCTGGAAATGTGCTTGTGGTTAGGGATCCCCGTCAAAACAGGGACCCCCACCCGGAGGACCTTATTGCGGCACTCACAGCCCGCCTCGAGGCGTTGGAAACACGGCTGGTGGCGGTCCCACCGGATGGCAAGCCTTATCCCGCGTGGGTGGATGATATGCCCGCGCCTCCGGGTTTTGGGAACCCCACTTTCTCGCCTTTTAACGGGACATGAGACCCACCCCAGCACTTGGCTCATTTCTCTTCCAGGTGTGGCCCCATGCTGGGGACCCCGGCTCAGCAAGAAGCCGCCAAGCTCTGATGTTTCGTACAAACATTGGAAGGTCCGGCATTCGTCTGGTACAGCCAGCTCCCTATCGGATCGGTTACCGGTTGGGAGGATCTTCGCCGGCAGTTCTTATACCAGTTATGCTCCACCACGCGAAAGACCAGCATTGCGGACCTTTTCAAGTGAAAACAGAGGCCTAATGAGCGGGTTGCAGACTTCATCGCCCGGTGGAAAGGACTTATGTATTCCCTCGATATGCCACTGACTCAGGAGAAATTACTGACGATGTGTGTGGGGAACGTCAAGATAGAGCTGGTACCCTCCTTGATTACCCAGAACTATCCTTGAGGGTTCAGAGATTTCTCGGATAAGGCCCAGCGCCTCGAGGAGGCCCTGTAACAGGCTAGTCAGGCACGTTTGCTGCCCCCTATCATCCCAGCCAGGAGGGCCGCCAGGGCTGAACCCGCCACATTGGCTCAAATAGAAGCCTCGAGGCGGCTGGAATTGCTGCCGGCGGCACCACCCCCGCAACCCCACAGAGGTCCTCCACCTCAAGCACAGGCTCCTGCCCAGCAGCGACCGCCTCAGAACCGACAGGTTCCCCCGCGCAATGCGCCACCGCCACCTAGGCGAGACAACCAGGCACCGCCTCCTCGGCAGGCCCCTCCGGTCCCTCGACAGGACCAGGCCCCCAGGGCCCCCTATCCGGAAAGAAGGTACCAGACCTATTCGTTCAACGAAAATCAGGACCCTGGCTACTTCCGAAGTGCTCCAGAGCAAGGGATTGTGCGTCTTCCTGAATGCAGAAGGCCGGCAGAGGCGCATCTCACCGATCACCCCAACTACTTCCCTTATCATCGGATCCTGGGGCACACCCTCAAGTGATGCTATGTGTTTAAAGACTGGCTTCAGGACCAGGTCAACAACAACATAGTCAAGTTGGGCCCAGCGCCAGCGCAAGTGGCAGGCGTCTTTGCGGGATCAGAAATCGGCAGCGACGGCGAAGGTGAGTGGCAGCAGGTCCCTAGCCGCGGGTCCAAGAAATACGACAACTGGATGGCTCGAAAAACCATCGTCCGTGCCCAGGGTATCATCCAGGCACGCCTGAAGCAATCGGAACCTTCAGAAGAAGTAGTCGGTGCCTCATCATCGTCTTCACAGTCGACCTCTGCCCAAAAGGGCAAGCAGCGGCGACGCAAGAAGAAGCAACGTGCACCGCCAGTGCCATCGTCATCCCGCACTCTTGGAGACTTTATGCCTCCTGAAATGGGAATTCCATCCAGAATCCGCCCAGCGGTGGATGACTCTTTGAGTGACAGTCAAGGGTACGCTTCGGTTAACACCGTGGAGCTGGTAAAGCCCTATATGACCCCCGATGAGGGGGAACCCTAGGCAGACCGCCCCAACGTTTCCAGCCGACGTCAACGTCAGCGGAATCGCAATCGTGCCGGTCATCGAGGTACGTCAGCAGGCACTTGAGGCCAAGCCGTGCATGCTACCGAGACCAGACAGTAGGCTCAGCGCATATCTCAGCACGCGCAGACCCATCCAACACCCTCGGCTCTACCTCCACTGCTGTTCGTGTGGCTGGATCAGGGAGAGCTGCCTCGTTCGTATCACAGCCAGTCTTGCCCGGCGACAGGCCAGCCTCCACTGTCTGATCTTAGTCCGGAAACTACTCTCCAGGCTTCTACTAGCAGGCTGCAGGATGTACCCAGTGCTAGCCGACCGCCAGTTCAACCGGCAGGACCCGCTATGCCTCCAAATGCCGAAAACCCCCTGTAAGCAGAGGTTCGCGTTTGGCACACAAGTATGATGTCCTAAAGCACCTGGCCGGCATTCCGGTGAGGCTTTCCATCCTTGAGGCCCTGCGCCTGTCATCCGAGATGCGTGAGGCACTTGCCGAGGCCCTAAGGAGTCCCCTCCAGTTCGAGACGGAGGTAGCAGCTGCGGAATCCTTCCACACCGAGACGTTTGAAAACGCTGAATGTCAGGCGGTTATCTCGTTCTCCGGTGAAGATAAAGACCCTCCTATACAGGGGCACATTCGCCCACTGTATATCACTGGACACTTTAACGGTGTGGAAGTCCGTCGCTGCCTCGTTGACACGGGTTCTGGAATCAATCTAATTCTGACCCGGACGCTGTGAAATCTGGGTCTGTCCGAAGGTGATTTGACTCCCTCTGACCTCAGGATCCAGGGGTAAGATAGGACAGAGCAAACCCCGGTCGGAAAGATCCGCCTGAAGACTCAGTTCGGTGGCATAATTGCCAGCACCGAGTTCATGGTTGTTTCTCAGGACACCGCCTACAACGCATTGATGGGTAGGCCATGGCTCCATCTGCATGCAGCGGTCCCCTCGTCGTATCACCAGTGCCTTAAGTACTCGCTCAACGGTCGAGTAGGCGTGCTCCAAGGAGACGCGACCCCTTTTGCTACTTGTGAGGCCCGCTATCTGGATGCAGGTTATTACAAAAGTAAGCACAAGCAAATCCTGGTAAGCGAGGATGAGCCCGCCCCGATCACAAGTGATCCCTGGGCAAGCATGGACGACCCCTACATCCTCCCGATCCACCGGTTGGAGGCCATGACCCCTGACATGGGACAATGTTTTGTTGTTTCGGGTACGCAAGGAAGGCAGGTTCCCGTGTCCAAGCGACGGCGGAAAATCACCTCGTACTCCTACATCAACCAGGCTCGGGTCATCCCGGAACCTCCTACCCCTGTACGGTACCGGGACGTCAAGCTCATGACAACGACGGTGCGCCATACGTGTCTTTTTCGCTGGGCTGGAATTAACCGAATCAGGCCGACACGTCACCACTGCTTTGATATCATCAAGCGTGGACCCTTAGGCCGAAGGCCGGATGGGATAGGATCAAATGCATTCATTGCTATGGTTTCGACGACAAGTGAGTCTCCTGATGTGATGACCGCTGCAGCCCGAGCCAGCACCAGCTACCCTGCGAATCTTGATAGCCCAGAAGTATCTTCCGTCGCGGGAAGTCCCCCCACGGCTGGGGAGGAAGACTTGGAGGATGATCCCCCAGCCTTTGAAGAAGGCGTCTCTACCACGGTTGATGAACTGGTACTGGTGAACCTTGGTAGCGAGGAAGATCCAAGACCCACATTGATCAGTGCATCCATGTCCCTCGAGGAGCGGAAGCAGTATGTAGACTTCCTCAAACAGCACCACGATGTGTTTTCCTGGAGTTACGATGAGATGCCAGGGCTGGATCCCCAAGTGGCCGTCCACCGTCTGGGCCTCCCAGCAAAACATCGTGGGTTCAAGCATCCTCCCAGGAAAATGCACCCTTCTCATGGTGCTATGGTTGAGGCCGAAGTTGACAAGCTTATCAAAGCCAACATCATTATGGAGGTCCAGTACCCCAAATGGCTCCCCAACATTGTGCCGGTCAGGAAGAAGAATGGGAAGATCAGAGTTTGCATCGACTTCCGCGATCTCAATCGCCACTGCCCAAAGGATGACTTCCCACTCCAAGTGACGGAGCTGTTGATTGACGCCACGACCGGGTTCCAAGCCCTCTCTTTCATGGATGGGTATTCTGGGTATAATCAGATTCGGATGGCCCCCGAAGACAAGGAGTCCACTGCCTTCAGGGCTCCCCAGGGTACCTTTTGCTACCGGGTAATGCCATTCGGTTTGAAAAATGCAAGTGCCACTTATCAGAGGGTCATGCATCGCATATTCAAACCGATCCTCGGGACATTGGTAGAATGCTACGTGGATGACCTTGTAGTCAAATCATGCCAGCGCCAGGACCATCTCAAAGACCTTGAGAAAGTGTTTTGTTTCCTCCGTTCCCGTCACCTGAAGATGAACCCGCTGAAGTGTGCCTTCGGAGTCACCTCCGGGAAGTTTCTGGGTTTTGTTGACAGATACCGAGGTATCGAGATCGACCCGGAGAAGATCAAGGCCATCAGCCAAATGCCTCCTCCGAGAAACATTCGAGAGCTCCGAGGCCTCCAAGGCCACTTAGCCTATATACGCCGATTCATTGCGAATCTGGCCGGCAAGTGTAAGCCCTTTTCCCGGCTCATGAAGAAAGGCGCTGCCTACGAATGGGATGAGGAGTGTCGGATCGCCTTCGAGGAAATCAAGCAGTATCTGCTCCAACCTCCGGTCTTGATGCCACCCGTCTCTTGAAAGACGCTGGTCCTTTACGTAACCGCCCTGGAGAGATCCCTCGACGCGCTGCTCGCCCAGAAGAATAACGAGGGCACTGAGAACAGTCTCTACTATCTCAGTCTCATGCTTCTCGATACGGAGGTCAGATATTCCCTTAACGAAAAGAGCTGCCTTGCACTCGTCTTCGCCGTGCAGAAGTTGCGACACTACCTGCAACACCACGAGGTGCAATTGATCTCTCGGGTGGATCCGCTGAAGTACATCCTGAACCGCCCCATGCTGACTGGCCGACTAGCACGGTGGGCGGTGATTCTCCAGCAGTTTGACATCAGGTTTGTGCCTCAGAAGGCCGTTAAGGGACAGGCGTTGGCAGACTTTTTAGCTGCCCATCCAACCTCCGTGGATCAATCCCTGGACCTGGATTTCCCCGACGAGACGATCCTCTCGGTCGATCATGCTGTCCCATGTTGGAAAATGCATTTCGACGGCGCCTCCCGGATCCCCACCAGTAGAAGGCTCAATGACCCCAAGCTCAACAGAGTGGGTCTGGGTATTGTTTTCATTACCCCGGCGCAAGCCGTCCTGCCGTACTCATTCCTGTTGTCAGAAGGTTGTACGAACAACGAGGCAGAGTACCAAGCTCTCATCACCGGCCTCGAGTTGGCCCTTGAGATCCATGTACCCCATCTACATGTGAAGGGAGATTCCGAGCTGGTAATCAAACAGGTTAATGGCGACTACGTCTTCAGGAAGCCAGAGCTTGCACCGTTGCTGGAGTACACCCTCCTCTTAATGGCCCAGTTCTCTTCTCGACCAGAGGTTACCCATGTCCCACGGTCGCAGAATGGCCAAGCGGACGCCCTAGCTGGCTTAGCCGCATCGCTCGAAGAACCCGAGCAAGATGATTTGGTCATACACGTGGCCCATCGGAGAGTCATTGCTCCCGTCACCCAAGAGGACCGTGATATCCTGCGGGTAAGTCATCTCACCACCGGACCCTCCATATCGGGAGTCCCGGGTTCGTCAGACGCAGTGGTTGAAACCACCCCCAACTGGAGAGCACCTTTTGTCGAGTATCTCCAAAATGGTCAGCTCCCGGACGACCGGGCCGAGCGCGAGTGAATCCAACACCGCGCACTTCAATTTACCCTCTAGAGCGGCCCCAGTCTTGAGCAGATCCTCTATAAACGGGGTTTCGATGGTGTCCTCCTCCGTTGCATCCAAGGAGTAGAGATACATCAAGTTATGCAAGAGGTTCACGCTGGTTCCTGTGGCGCCCATCAAGCTGGGCCAAATCTGTCCCATCAAATCCGGAGGTTAGGGTACTTCTGGCCCTCCATGATCCACGATTGCATTGGATACGCCAAGAGATGCCACGTGTGCCAAGTACACGACAGCTTCTTGCATCGGACGCCAGAACCCCTCCACCCCACCATGTACTCTTGGCCATTTGCGGTATGGGGACTCGATGTAGTGGGACCGTATCCGCCGGCAACAGCCCGCCAATGCAGGTTCATCATGACTGCTACAGATTTCTTCTCCAAGTGGGCAGAAGCAGTTCCGCTCAAAGAAGTCAAGGCCCGTTCCATCGTTGACTTTGGGAGCTCCAACATTATCCACCGGTTTAGAGTCCCTCACACCGTCCTCACCGATAACGGCACCAACTTACGAGCGGCTGAACTCAAGAAATTGTACGCCAAGTACGACATCCGTTCGAACCATACCTCCCGCTACTACACGCAGGCGAATGGGCAGATCGAGGCATTCAACAGGACCCTCTCTAACATTCTGCAGAAGATGGTTGGTCAGAACAAGAAAAGTTGGCCGGACAAGATCCCAACGCCCTCTGGGCTTACCGTACGACGACTCGCAACTCTACCCAGGTGACCCCGTATTCCCTGGTGTATGGAGCTGAGGCTGTCCTACCCATTGAGATCCAGCTGCCGTCGCTACGCACTGCAGTTTATGATCACCAGACATCATATGAGGTAGCCGAGATCCGTCTAGCTGAATTAGAGGCACTGGACGAGAACCGGCTTCGTGCCCTGCACAATCTGGAAAGGCATCAGGAAAAGATAGCGAGAGCTTTTGACAAGAAGGTTCGTCTCCGCTCTTTTCTACAGGGTGACCTGGTACTGGCCCTGCGAGTCCCAATGATTCCCGGTAGGAAACCGCCCAAGTTAGAACCCAAATGGGAAGGGCCTTATATCATCCATAAGTTTTACCCCAATGGAGGATACTCCTTGGTGACCACAGATGGAGAGCGTATAATCCCTCTAACCAATTCCATATTCCTCAAGTGATACTTTGCCTAGGGCAAAAGTGGTCCTGCACGACCCTAAACTGCGAGAGGGTCCTGCACGACCCAAAACTGCGACTTGGTCCCGCATGACCTTAAACTGCATCTCCGTCCTCACTGCAAGACGTTAAACTGCAAGTCAGTCAGGTCTCCCTGACTGAGGCTCAGCCTCAGGCCCCTCGACCTCTTTGGGCCCCTGGCCCCGTCTCCACCGCGGTCTGGCCCCAGGCCCCCTCGTTTCTCTCCGACTTACCCTCTTATGGGATCGTACGGTACAGTGTAGGACTACGTCCTCACGTTGGGATCATGTACCATACCGCACACATCCCCGAATGAGATTCCCCTCGTCCCGCATGACGTTAAACTGCATGTCGAGAACTACGTATGGCTTGATTCCCATCTTCATGGGATACGTAGGAACGCTCGGACGCCTCGTCTTGAGCCCAACCCCAAGCTTTTCTCTTCCGCTATTCCCCCTGGGAATAGTCTCTTTGGAGGATCTTTGTGTAGCAGGGAGTGGGCTTTCTTGGCCCCGCTCATGCAACCCCACTCGCGCAAAGATTGTAAAGGTCGCACCATGCGCCCACTCTCGTTCTTCTACCCTCCCACGTCCTCACCGGATGACGCTAAACTGCATGGCCTTCAAGAACTACGTATGGATTTATTCTCATCCTTATGAGATACGTAGGAACGCCCGGACATTTCGTCCGTTGGCCCAGCCCAAAAGCCAAAATCTTCCCCTCGGGTCAAGACATGGCAGGGTGCACACTTTTTCCCCGACCCACGTCAAGCAAGCCTCGACCCGGCTGCACATTCCCCCCTGGAGGTGTTTGCCCCTTTCGTGGATGAACACAACTGAGCTTCACCCACTCCTTGACTGGGATTCTGTCACCTTTCACACCCAGAGGGACCCCCGATTACGGCCTGGATACAATGCCCAAGGGCTCTCCTACCGATACGGGCCAACGTCCCCGAGGGTTTTCAAGCAACAAATCGATACAAGTCCCTCGTTGCGAATTTGGTCAATGGTCGACGCTCATTTGTTGCCCCCATATGGGTCACCATAGGAACGCTGTGTTTCGAACATGGTCAACAGTGTCCTGGATCTTTGGGTCCACCCCGAGATGCCCCAGGTATCAAGAACAGTGATCCCCTCTGCCCCATCCCGAGGTGACAAACTTCCCCCAGGTGGTGCTAGCGATCCGGGCCATGGCCCAGGATTCCATATAAGGGTGTACGGTGTGATGCAGGACTACGTCCTCATTCACGTTGGGATCATGTACCATGTCGTACTCCCTCCCTTTATGAGGCCCAGCCTCATGCCCCTTGGCCTCCTCGGGTCCCCGACCCCCGTCCTCATGTAAGATGTTAAACTGCAAGCCAGTCAGGTCTTCCTGATTGATGCTTGACCTTAGGCCCCTTGGCCTTTCCAGGTCACAGCCTAGGTCCCTTCTTACCCGGAGTGTACGGTGTGGTGTGGGACTACGTCCCCATTCACGCCGGGATCATGTGCCATGCCGTGCAACTCCCTTTACGAGGCCCAGCCTCAGGCCCTTTGGCCTCCTTGGGCCCCTGGCCCCCCATCCTCATGTAAGACGTTAAAATACAAACCAGTCAGGCCTTCCTGACCGAGGCTCAGCCCCAGGCCCCTTGGCCTTTCCGGGCCTCGGCCCAGGACCTATCTTATAGGATCGTATGGTGTGACGTAGGACTACGTCTTTATTCACGATGGCTTCTTTTCCATGCCATACACCTCCCTTGTTTAGGGGTATATTACTCCCCTCCTCGTCCAGTATGACGTTAAAATGCATTTCAAGAACTACGTGTGGCTTGATTCCCATCTTAATGGGATACGTAGGACCACCTGAACTGGGTCCAGCCCCATCTCTCGGGAATCCTCATCCCATCTTAGCCCCTTGGCCCATCCTTCCTCCATGAGGGGATCATATGGTGCGGTGTGGGATTATGTCCTCATTCACGATGGTCTCGTGATGACCACACCATGCTCCCACCCCCCTACTGAGCTGTTTCGTCGATCCCTTTTTTCGGCGGTTCACCAATGTACTTAAGAGTACTCTGGTTCATTACCTGGAATGCCAAGCTTTACTCAGACACGTCCGCACCCGCTTTCCAGGCTTTGCGTATCCCCGCATCAGGGCTTTCACCATCTTCCACACCCGGAGGGACCCCCAAGAACGGCCTGGATACAATGCCCAAGGTCTCTCCTACCGATACAAGCCAACGCCCCCCCAGGGTTTCGGACAACAAATCGATAAAATCCCGCGTTGCGAATATGGTTAGCGGTCGATGCTCGTTTGTTGTTCCCACCTCAGGCTAACGCGATACAGACGCTGTGTTTCCGTCATGGATAACAGTTTTCCTCTGTCGTCACGCCAACCCATTAAGCCCAAATGCCGGGTACACGATTCACACCCTTCGTCATTTCACCATGTCCGAGTATAATCTCAGAACCCCCGGTACTTTTCCTCCGTGCACGTCCGCGCATTGGGAGAACAAGCTACATCAAAGGTGTCCTTCGAAACTCTCTGCTGACTCCCCTTTGATGGACTCCCCAAGTATTGCAATGAGGATACCCCCCTTGTTTCCCACACCGAGTTTACCTCACGTGGGCTTAGGGATTGGGTTGACATCTGTGCTTACTCGGGAGCTGTCAACACCCACGGTCCGAGCTGTAAGATCATAAACTAAGACTCTCATCGGGAACTACGTTCAAGACCCCTTTCTTTGGACCCAGCTTGAGTTAAACAAATTTACCTCTCTAATCCTGCCTTCAGGACCCTTATCACAGGGCTGCGTGGCGCAGTGTAGGACTACGTCCTCATTCACGTCGGGTTTGAAACAACTGCACCACGCACGCCCCCATTCTGAGGTTCAGTCCTCCTATTCCCTATCCTGCATGTCATTAAAAGGCACCCTTCAGAACTACGTGTGGCCTGATTCCCATTCTAATGGGATACGTAGGACCACCTGGATGTTTACGATTCGGGTCCATCCCCACCTCCTGGTGATCCCCTGATCTCCCAGTCACCTAGGCCACTTAGTTTATCTCTCTCCAGAAGGGGGATGTGTAGGTATGATACAAGGTTTTGGGCACCATGCCCCCTTCCCCTGGGAATCTGCCATCTCTCGATCACCTTCAGGGTTGAGTCCCTTGACTCCCTGCAGTGGTTCACCCATGTATTAAGAGCACTCTAGTCTAGGACCAAGAGTGTCAGATTCAACTTGATCAAGTTCCTTCCACTTGTCAAGCTTCGTGTTCCCCCCTATTCGGACTTCCATCATCTTTCACACCCAGAGGGGCCCCCAAGAATGGCCTGGATACAATGCCCAAGGGCTCTCCTACCGATACGGGCCAACGCCCCCCAAGGTTTCGGACAACAAATCGATAAAATCCCGCGTTGCGAATATGGTCAGCGGTCGATGCTTGTTTTGTTAGTCCTCATTTCAGGCTAACGCGACAGGATGCTGTGTTGCAAACATGGTCAGTAGTAATCCTCTGTCGTCACGCCATCCCCTTCAGTCTATGAATGTTGGTTGCATGATTCACATCATTTTCCACCCCATCATGTCCAGGTGGAATCTCGACACTTTTGGCGCTATCCCTCAGTGCACCTTTGCATGCTAGGGGGGCAAAAGCTGCAATTTGGCGTCCTTTGGGGCTCCCATGGTCCGAGCTCTAAGAACATAAAATAAGATCCATTCGGGACCACATACAACTTAATTCCCATCCTCATGGGATACGTAGGACCGCCCAGACGCCCTGTCTCCGGGTACAACCCAATCGGGAAGCCAGTCTCTCTTCCTGTTTCACCTCTGTGTAGGCCCCTCGGCCTAAGGTTTCCCTCTCCGGATGGCGTACAATTTGATGTGGGATTATGTCTCTATCAATTGTGTTTTATAACACTGTGCACATTTCCCTCCTAGAATCGTCCCTGCTACGTCTGCGCTGCATGACGATAAAATGCATGCTTGGTCCTATCATATGACCCAAAAATGTGACATTATCGTTCTGGCCGCACAACGAAAAACGGCACTGCATTGTGGTGACCTCGTTGTAGAGGAAATCACGTTGGGTATTGGTCTCATGCCATGCCATTTGTCAACGCCCATCATGGCTTGATTGTTGTGGCGACATCACGACCTACAGTTCTAGGCCGGTCGCTTCACAAAAAAAACCCATTCACCTTAAAGAACAAACAAGATACATCAAATTCTGCTTCTCTTAGTGAAAGGGTTATGCCCACACTTCCCTTTTCCCCTGGCACTGGTACCTTACCGTTCCACCTTCCAGAACTACGTATGGATTGATTCTCATCCTTATGAGATATGTAGGAGCGCTCGGGTACTTCCCCGTGGGCCCAGCCTAACCCTTGTGTTCGGTCCCTCGACTCGAGCATTTCCTCGGAGAACGCATGGTAAGCAGGACTATGTCCTCATTCACGTCAGGTTTTGATGTCATGTGTCCCCTGATCCCTTTTTTCCATCCATGGTCCAAATTCTATGACCATACACTAAGATCCCCCCAAGGGAAAGGAATCTTCTCCCTCTCTCTAATACGTTTCGTTGCCGTATTCAGGTGTGTTCTGAAAAAGAGCTCGAAGCGTGGGATTTTCACAGGGACATTCTTCTCATCTAATGACCAAGCTTCATGAGCTCGCTATTTGGATCCTCATCCTCTTCCACATCCAAAAGGACCCTCGGACGTCGTGGATACTAAGCTTAAGGGCTCTCCATGAATGCTGGACCTAAGGGCCCTTCAATCGTTTCGGGCCAACGTCCCTACGGATATTTGACAACATTTGTGACATGGTCCCGTGTTTCGAACGTGGTCAATGGTCGACCCTCATTTGTTTGTCCCCATTTTAGGCTAACGCGATAGGATGCTGTGTTACGAACATGGTCAGCAGTAATCCTCCATCGCCACGCCGCCATCATCGTGATCCGAATCTCGAGCGTCATGATTCACACGTTTCCACTTCCTTATGTTCAAGTGGAACTCCATCATACTCTGCTCTTTCTCTTCGCGCATCTAGGTGCGCTAAATGATCGTGTTAGTTTCATTGGGCTAGTAGTCTCCGGTTGTCCCTTTTCCCTAACCTTCCCCTCTATGCGTCGGGAAATTCCCACCACTACTACTTGTTTCCCACACCGAGCGCGACTCACGTGGGCTTAGCAGTTTTGGCTGGATGTGTACCAACACGGTCAGGCTGCTCCTCGTCCAGAATGACGTTAAACTGCGCTTCTAGAACTATGTGTGGCTTGATTCCCATCCTCACGTGGGATACGTAGAGACACCCAGGCGTCTTGTCTAGGGTTCAGCCCTTGGAATCACGAAATCTTGTTCCTCCCCATTTACAGCCCCTACCAGAGAGGCCCTATCTGGAAGAAAGAATGATCCGTGATCAGGCCGATGCGCCCATCTGGCGTACTCCCACCACGGTGGTGCAACTACCAAAGTGTTGGATTCTGTTTGAACAAACCATCACTCCATATTCCACGCTTTGCGTGCCCCTTATTCGGACCCTCGTCCTCTTTCATGTCTGAAGGAACCCCCTAATGGCCTGGTCTCATGCCGCATCAGCTCACCTATCGTCCTGGGCCAACGTTCCGGAAGACTGGTCATGTTTGGAGGGACCCCCAATAACGTCCTGGATGCTACGCCCAAGGGCTCTCCTACCGTTACGGGTCAATGTCCCGAAGGATTGATCGACGAAAAATTGATAAAATCCCGCGTTGCGAATATGGTCAGCGGTCGATGCTCGTTTGTTGTCCCCACTTCAGGCTAACGTAGTAGGGATACCGTTTGTCCGCCACGGCTAACAGTTTTCCTTTATTGTCACTCCATCCCCACAGTGTTCCGAATTTGGGTTTCGTGATTCACACATCCCATTTTCATCTGTTTGAACCGATTTCAGCGCCCTTGGCGTTGCCCCGGTCGTGAATAAGAGCACGTTGAAGAAACAGTAATTCGGCTATCCTGGAAGTTCCTCCTCCGATCAAGCCTTCCCCGTCTTTCGGAAATCTGGACTGGCTCGGGAAATTGTCGTCAAACGTCCCGCAAACATTGTAGGGATGTAACAAGGCAATTCAACAGTGGAAATCGTGCGTGCCACGGCACTCAAAACAATGGAGAAAGAAAGAGTTGAAGCACAAAAGTGTTAATAAAAGTATCTTTCGAGTTTGTTACAGTACTCGGGGGTTGACATCCCCCATGGATGGGTTGACCCCGTCAAAGGAGCGTTGTAGCTCTGCCACCCGTTGACTTGCGGCGTCCAAAGCCTGTTGCCGCTGATTCAACTCCCGCTCCTCTTCAGCAGCGGTAGGGTGTAATTCGTCAACTCTGGCCCTGGCCCTTTCTACCTCGGCCCGGATGGCAGCCATCCTTCCAGAGGTCTGCCCCATATGCTCCTCAGCCTCTGCCAGCTGGGCCTTCAATCGTGAGACCAGCTCAGACTGCACATCAAGAGTGGCTGAAATCTCGTTGGCCCAGATCTGCATCTGTTAGACCTCGCCTTCTGCCTCCTGGAGCTTCCTAATGCTGATCGCCTTCCTCCGCTGCCATCCCACGCTCAGCCCACGATCATGCTCCCGGATCTTCTCAGCCATGAGGTCTCGGATGAGCACGTGAGGGAGTTGGGCATCCACTCCCCCGACACATAGTTCGCGCAACCGCGAGCGGAGTCTATCCATTTCGGCCAGCCATTGCGCTTGGGGAGTGTCCCTGATAAAGCGTGTGATTAGCTTCCACGACCGGCGACAGACTATGATGCTGTCTTCCTCGTTAGAGGCCGTTTCGTCCCAATCCGCGCGGTCGGCAGGCTTGTACGCAGGATATGCCTGCAGGAATTCCTCAGCAGGATCTGCATCTGGTGTTGAGTCTGGTACGACACCTGATGCCGACGCAGGCAGGACAGGACTGGGACCGACCGGTTGATCCTCTTCTTCAGAGTCCACCTCGATGACTTCAGGTACGGCCCTGCTGGTGGACCCGCCAGTGATGATGTGCGTCGCAGCTTGAGGAGATGGAGGGACTATTGCCACCATCACCGGCATGCCCCTAGGAGGGACGCCACCAGACATCCCGACCAGCCTCGCCACAGCGGCCCACGCCAGTCGAAGAACTGTACGACAGAGAGACATAAACGTTAGTTGGCATGGTCTACATGTGACAAAGAGGACACCGGTGGGAGAGACTTACGAAGATCGACCTCCGAGCGCTTCTCCTTAGCCGGTACTGACGGGGCCCAGAGACGAGGCCCCCCATATACTGTTGGAAGGTCTGGAGATTCCAGAGGAGCCGCCTCAGGCCCCCTGGTCCCACCAGACGCAGAACTGGATGCAGCCATATGCGCGGGTTCCGAATGTCCCGCAACATCACCCGCCAAGGAGCGAGAACGAGGCCTACGAACAAGTTCCTCCTGCATGGCTCAAACATCGGTAAGAAGTCCATAGAGATTCAAGAACAGATCGTAAGAAGAGAAGTTCGGAATGCTACCTCGAGAGCCTCCGTGAAATCGTCGGATTCTGAGCCTCGGTCTCCGACCTCGCCCTCCTCCAGCGGGCTCCCTCCTCCAGCCTCATCCTCCCGAGAGGAGCCCTCTAATTCCTCTGGCAAGGGGAAGCACTCCCTCAGATCAGCAACCGATAACTGTGGGGTGACTGTCTGATTCAACAGTACCCTCACCCTGTCTGTCATTGGGCGAGGGACACCACTAGAGTGGACGTAATCCTCCAGCTCGTCCAGGTATTGTCCCGCCACCGCTGGAGACACCATGAATCCAGCCCGAACTGGGCCTATGCCCGACAGTTCCATCCCGAGGCGATTCAGGTGGGCCCACATCTCAGGTGGGCTGAGGAATTGCCGGTAGACATCCCAAATGTCCCAAGATTCCGGAAAGACGGCATCTTCTGCCATGTCGATGTGACGCAGCCGCTTCCCTGGAGCCTGAGTGGATATCCGACAGAATCACCTCGGTGGCCGCCCCTCCGAATGACCCTGCTCTCCCAGAATCACCGGATCCACCGCTGCTGCCGAACCCTCGGCCGGTGTGGGTCTCTCCGCCAAGGCAGCTCCGCTGCCGTGAGCGGCCCTAGCTGCCCTCCGACCCCGACCTCAAGATAAAGGAGGCCCACCATCACCAACCCAGATCGTTTCCTGCTTCAGCATCTCCCCGGGATAAGCGGCCTCCCAGCTGATGGCGTACTCCTTCGCTAAGCCGAAGGCGGCGGTGGACGGAGGCAATGCGATCTGTATCCTTCCATCCTCACGCGTGAACATGAGCCACAGCTGCCTCATCACACACGAGTGATCCTCGTGATGCACCTCCCAGTAAACCTGCGGGGTCAGCGGCTGGAGGCACTGGAACTGCCTCGCAAAACGATGCGGGGTGTACGGTTCACAGATTGGCTCACGATCTATCCGAGCCACGAAAACTCCACCTCAGAAGGCCGGGAGGTAAGCCCGATGTTCTTCCGTTCCCCATCCATCATCAGTAAGCCTCCCCGTCGGCAGTGGGAAGTGATGAAAGTTGAACTCGTCCGCCCTCCACACCCTATTCAGCACCATCGGAACAGCCAGTTTGAATGGGAAGCTCCCAACTGCGGTCAGAATGGAGGGGCGAAAGTCTGATCTCGGCGGCGAAATGGGGTTTGGATAATCGTAAATCCCCCTGATATGCGCCGCGATCCACCCATACAGGAGGTGGAAGGGCCCGCATATTCTTGGCGGCTTCTTGCCCTCACTAATATTCCGCAGCATTCTGTACATTTTGGTGAGCATCGGGATCCCCAGGTTGATCCGCTGCCCCATGGCCAACATCGACGCCATGATGAACGAGCTGGGCCGTACCCCCATGCTTGTATCTCTCACCGGCAGGATCCAGCCGCAGATGAGAGCCGCGATGAACGCGGCCATCCTGACTATTGGCTATTGTTCGGTGCTGACACTGAAACCCCAAGTCTTCCATTGGCTGTCCCTCAAAACCCGCCAATACGAGTGCCCCTTGCCCCGCTGGGCTGCCCTTGGACAAGTTCGAGGCCTTGGAGGGAACTCCCGATCTTCTGGGAAATTCAGGAAGCATTTGAACCATTTTCTGAGGTGGACATCCCTCACTGCCTCCTTGTCCTCTCTAGGGACAAGCGCCATCAGCGCTGACGCCAGTCGCGGAATTTTCTCCGGATCTCCCCACGCACTGGCAACAGGGAGGAACTCGTCGTACATGGCCCCCAATATCGGGACCCTAGAAACCTGGTAGACATCCCACAGGCTGATGCCCACCTCCCCGTGATGCAGGTGAAAAGTGTTGGTTCTGGATGACCATCTACTCAACAGTTCCGGCATCAGCTGCTTTGGTTGATAAATGTGGAACTGGGAGGCCCATGCCGCCTCATACAATCCCACTCTCCTCAGCTCGGCCTCGAACTCCTCGCATGAGGCGCCTACCCAGTAGGCCCAGGCCCAGTCATCGGTAAAGTTGCCACCCTAGCGCAGGTCCCACTCATCAGACCATCCCTTCTTCAGATCCTGCAGAGCCGCCTTCAGCATGGTGCGGTAGAGAGGAGGGGACGTCTCCGGTTGCAGTGGCCTCCCGTCAATGTCGTTCACATGATTTTAGAGGCAATCAGAGGTGACGGGTGTGAAATCCTCCTGCGCATGACCATCGGCCGCCCTGAACCATTGGTGCTGGCATGGTGTGCTCCTGAACCAGCAAGCTGGTTCCTCCCTTCTCTCCTCAGGGATGAAGACGTCATCCCTCAGCCCGAAGCCGTACAACGGCAGTTTCTTGCACTGCGGATAATCCTTCTGACCTTCCGACAGCAGATCTGTCAGAGATGTGTGGTCCGAATGGCTGCGAACCATTTTCCCCAAGCCTGGACGGTTGGCCATCTCATCCCGGCGAGCAGCATCTGCAAGCACTCCCAGCACAGCCACTTGATGGGACATTTTTATTGTCGACCTTCAGAAAAGTTTTTCCCCTGGATCGCGAATCTCGGCCGCGAATTTGAATCG
This sequence comes from Viscum album, assembly GCA_963277665.1. Lineage (NCBI taxonomy): Eukaryota > Viridiplantae > Streptophyta > Magnoliopsida > Santalales > Viscaceae > Viscum > Viscum album. The sequence goes on from OY728161.1 coordinate 697,098,068, forward strand.
CGAAGCTCGACCGCGAAGTGGAATCGCAAAGATCGGTCGCGAGACCAAGTCGCGAAGTCTGGCCAAGGCCGACAAGAAGTTCGCCTAGCGCGGACACAGAGTCGGAGACTCGCGGTTCGCCGCGAAGCTCGATTCACGGAGTGCTGTCGTGGAGTACGCGGAGCTTCATGAAGTAGAGAGCGCACAAAAAGACAAGGCACATGAAGACAAAAGAGGGCGGACCCCATATTTATAGGCGGCAACCCCAGAGCATCGCGGCACACCTCAACCGCGCGAAGCATCGCGGCGCGTCCGGCCCCGACGAGCATCGCGAGGCCCCTTCGCGGTGCCGCATCGCGAACCACCAACAATTTTGGCGATTTTCCCTCAGACTTCGACCCTTCGCCCTCCGCGTCTCCAAGTCTGAGGGGGGGAATTTGTTGGCGCCAAAAATGTGGCCCGAAACAAAGGAACGAAAAAGGTCGGCGCGCTGCCTCACGAAGCTCCACCGCGAAGCTCCGTCGCGAAGCCTCGCCGCGAAGCGCCCCAACCATGGCGACAACGCAAAGCTCCAGAGGCGGTAATCCTCCGCAAACCCGTTTGACGTTCACGAGCCGCCGTGACGCTCCAGAGGCGGTAATCCTCCGTGAACCCATTTGACGTTCGCGAGCCGCCGCGAAGCTCCAGAGGCGGTAATCCTCCGCGAACCCGTTTGACGTTCGCGACCCACCGCGAAGCCCCGAAGGCGGCGCGCGAGCCCTGCTTCGCGGCGCCCCTTCCCTATAAATACTCGACTCCCCCGGAGTCCCAAAAGGACGGACAATCCGACCTTTCGGCTTCTCCTCTCCCGAATCGCGAAGCAGGGTTTTCCCCGGGAATCATGAGCTCCGCGAGGTATTTCTACTTCGCGAGACGACTCTGCTTTGTCTCGTTTTGAGCCCCTCTTCCAAGAGGGATGCCCTTCGCGAAGCTCAAGGGCATTCGCGAAGGAAGGGGATTCCCTAGGGAACCCGGGCAGCCGCGGAGCACTTGTGCTTCGCGAAACACCCAACCCATACGAGTCATCCCTATGCTAAGGCAGGATCGCTCCACTTCGCGAAGCACATTGCTTGGCAGGACCCTGCTTCGCGAACCACACCTTCTTCGCGAGGCAGTGCTCCGCGAACACTGTTCCACTTTGCGAAGCACCTCCCATTCACACCTACGCCCCATGCTAAGGCTAAGGCACCCCACTTCGCAAGGCACACTCCTCTGCTTAGCGATTCCCCTTTCCGTGCGACCCTCCAGGTTTGCACGATGTGATTTCAAAGTCCCATGGATAACACCACCCGTAGCGTTGCTTCGCCTAATGCTTCTTCACATAGGCACGCTAACGACTATTGCTTCTTCTCATAGCCACGCTAACGTGGACCCCTCGATGGTTCGTCCCACTACCCCCCTTTACCATGGCCTTACCGGCACATTCCCTTCCCCAAGGACCAGAGTGTACCGGTTATGTAAGCCCTAGGGGTGTGGAGTGAACCCATCTCGTCCGAGCTGAAAGACGTTAAACTGTCAAGCACCACGTCCTCAACACATGACGTTAAACTGTGACCCAACCTCGTCTCCCTCACGAAGGGTCCCCCCAGCTCGAACATTCTTTACACCACTCGTCTCCACGGGAATGGAACTCTTCCGCACATGTAATGATATCCTCCTTGTTGGAGTGGTGTATGTTCGCAGGGGAAGGGCCACCTCAGAGCGTAAGCCCGTAACCTTTGGTACAGATGATTGCACCCGTGCATCTCCGTACTTCTCCACTACCACGGTCGGTGGGGGACGTGATAGGGAATGAGGCACCTCCCTATGGGCCTCCATCCTGGAGTAAGTCCCAACACCATGGGCCGCCCAACACGTAAGCCCCTCTTCGCTTCTCACGGACGCACCCTTCGCGACATGATCGTTAGGTCCTTGCAACCTCTTGTTTCTCACACCGAGCATGACTCACGTGGGCTTAGAGTGAGCACCGACCCTGACCTCCCTATTCGAACTACGAGGTCTTTGATCCATGTCAAGGCATGGTACGTAGGAAGCCTCCATGAGGTTCAAGCCCACCCGTCGTTTATTCACGTCAGGGTTCACTATCGTCCTGCATGACGTTAAACTGTATTCTCCGAACTATGAGGTCTTTGATCCATGTCAAGGCATGGTACGTAGGAAGCCTCCACGAGGTTCAAGCCCACAAACAGTGGACCAAGGTCTACTTTTACGTCGGTTCACCGACAAACCCCTTTTGAACTACGAGGTCTTTGATCCATGTCAAGGCATGGTACGTAGGAAGCCTCCACGAGGTTCAAGCCCACCAACAGTGGACCAAGGTCTACTTTCACGTCGGTTCACCGACAAACCCCTTTTGAACTATGAGGTCTTTGATCCATGTCAAGGCATGGTACGTAGGAAGCCTCCACGAGGTTCAAGCCCACCAACAGTGGACCAAGGTCTACTTTCACGTCGGTTCACCGACAAACCCCTTTTGAACTACGAGGTCTTTGATCCATGTCAAGGCATGGTACGTAGGAATCCTTCACGAGGTTCAAGCCCACCAACAGTGGACCAAGGTCTACTTTCACGTCGGTTCACCGACAAACCCCTTTTGAACTACGAGGTCTTTGATCCATGTCATGGCATGGTACGTAGGAAGCCTCCACGAGGTTCAAGCCCACCAACAGTGGACCAAGGTCTACTTTCACGTCGGTTCACCGACAAACCCCTTTTGAACTATGAGGTCTTTGATCCATGTCAAGGCATGGTACGTAGGAAGCCTCCACGAGGTTCAAGCCCACCAACAGTGGACCATGGTCTACTTTCACGTCGGTTCACCGACAAACCCCTTTTGAACTACGAGGTCTTTGATCAATGTCAAGGCATGGTACGTAGGAAGCCTCCACGAGGTTCAAGCCCACCAACAGTGGACCAAGGTCTACTTTCACGTCGGTTCACCGACACACCCCTTTTGAACTACGAGGTCTTTGATCCATGTCAAGGCATGGTACGTAGGAAGCCTTTATGAGGTTCAAGCCCACCAATAGTGGACCAAGGTCTACTTTCACGTCGGTTCACCGACACACCCACCCGTCGTTTCTTCACGTCGGGTCCCATCTTCGTCCGACATGACGTTAAACTACATTCTGGTCCAGTGGTAAGCCATTGCGACCCAACCCCATTTGAACTACGAGGTCTTCGATCCATGTCAAGGCATGGTACGTAGGAATCCTCCCAGAGGTTCAAGCCCAACTCCCATCGGACCAAGGTCCATCTTCACGTCGGTACGCTGACGATGCCCATCGGACCAAGGTCCACCATCACGTCGGTACACTGACGACATTCATCGGGACAAGGTCCAGCTTCACGTCGGTTTACCGGCACCATCCCAAACTACGCGGACTTTGATTCCCTGCCACGGGGATACGTAGGAAGCCTCGTCAAGGCTCAAGCCCAACTTCACTGTCGCCCCCCTGCGATGGTTCCACTTCACTCTCCTTCTACTGCATTCACTGTCGCCCACGGGCTAGCCCCGGTGTCGATATCCCTTCAAGGAGGATCCCTTAATCCGATTTATCCCAACTAATGCTCTGGTTGGGTTGATCTGTCTCCGCTGGACGGTAAACTCGCGACATACCCTGTGTTGAACATGGGAAGATGAGGAAAACCTCAGATATGTGTCTACGACATGTAATTCCCCGCGCCCGATGTGGGATGCCTCGGGATTCCACGCCCTCGAGAAGCCTTGTGATCAAGGATAACAGACAGACATGCCAGGTACCCCAGCATCCAGACACGCTAATGATGCCTCAACGTGACTACTCCCCTGACTGAAGGTTGCTGCCCTGATTGGACCCTTTGGAATGTCTCGACAGAAGCAGTGTAATTCACCAGTGTCCATGGAAACATGGAACTGGGAAGAGTTTCACGAACTACGTACTAAATCTATAAGGGAGACCCGGACTAGGTGACGAGTTCTGAGGAGGAATCCACAGGAGGGAGAACTGACATCCCATCATCCCGTTTCGATGAAGGAGCATACGTCCCTGAACAAGGAGCGAATGCCGCCTGCCTTTGGAAAGCGGGAATGTGGGGCAACAAAGCCGCGCGTCCTCCGCAGACGGATGCGCGCACCCCGGCGAAAGCGTCGGAAATAGTGGTCATTGCCGAACCCATGAAGGATTCTAGTACGGTAGTCGTTGCTGTCACAACCAGCTCTAGGGTTTCCTTACACAGCACGCTTGATTCCGGGAGGGTCTGCTCCTGGAGCAAAGGGGGTCGATACATCGATTGTCACAAAGTACAGTGTTTATGTATCCCAATGTTTTGTCTCGTAAAATGAACCCAATGCGAAATAGGGCACGTTAGTCGGATGCCTAGTTCGAGAGTTATTCTCTTTTCAGTTCTAGGTGCCTGGTTGGAATTATTCTCGTTCCAAACCTGGACATTTTCTAAAGTTGTCCAAAACTCAATTAGAGTATTGAAAAATGACCGCCACATCACTAGGGTCCTAGTGACGCTGACGGCGTGTCGATCAGACACACGGTCTTCGAGTTATTCACCTTTAAGGGAAAACGAGCTCGACCCGTTAAGACTAGTGGGTTGGCGAGTTGGGTCAACCTGGTTTTGTCGGGTCCAACCCCGCATAGGGTCGAACCAGCCCAATGGGTCACGCGGCTCGGCCTAAGGGGTGCGGCCCAACCTGAAGGGACACGAACCGACCTGATCCAGCACGGCGCGGCGCGGCCCCGCCTGGCGGTGCGCGACCCTACCCGGCTCGGCGCGGCCCAACCAAGCATGGCGTGTCCCTGACCGGCTCAACACGGCCTGTCTGGCCATGGCTCGACCTAGAGGGGCCGAGCGGTCCGAGGGGGGGGGGGGGGGCTTTCCCGAACCGACGACGCCAAGCGGCGCCTCCCTCCCAACCGGACGACAAAAGCCGACCTCCCTTCCTGGAACAAGCGGCCCGCATGGGGGGGCCACCGACCCTTCAATGTGGCACCCTCCTGTTGTCGTGGCTTCTTCGTCCCATCCAGCAGATGAGCCGGATGTTTCGCCTGCCGAAGAGGCCTACAGAATGCTAGCCACGGTCCTCCACAGTGCGGTGCCCCTTGTGGCGCCGCAGACTCCCTTCGACCCAGACGGATTTTGCCGGTCAGTTCTCCTTCTTTCGAGTGGCCCATGGTTGAGGACCACGGTTCTTCCCCACATATCCAGAGCATGGAGGCTGCTTCCGTTCGTCTCCACTGCCACTGGTTTCCACCTCAAAGGTTTCCTAGAACAATAAGAGCGTCTTTGGGCCATGTTCGTTCGGCCTGCAGCCTCTATATTAGGCGGTATCAAATGGGAAAACTTAAAACATGGTTTCAACAAGGTATGAAGAACAATTTTATTCAATTAAAACAAAAACAAACCCCTACCTTGAAATAAGATTCGCGGTAGTCAGGAATCGTGGAAGACGGCGTCACGGGGAGATGTCATCAAGTCATTGATGCCAGGGTAGAAGGATCTGAGGATGGCTCGTCATCGGTGTTCCTTGTGGGTGGCTACTTCTCCATTGTCAGGGTCAAAGATCTAAAAAAGTGACCATAATTCTTCAGTGGTTCTTTGTTGGATGGACTGTGTTCTTCGTTAAATATAATAAATCCTTCTTCAAATTCTCAAGAGCTCTCACAAAATTTTATCAACACAACGGATGCCCCAAAATAATTAAATAATAGCTAAGGATATTATTTTTATTCACACATGTAATTAAAAATTCCAACTAATTAATTAAATAATTTAATATTTTTAATTCATTAATTTACATGTGTTGGCAAATATTAAAGAGAGAGAGAGAGAGAGGAGATGAGATCTCATTCAATAAGGAGGAGTTTTCGAATTAATTAAAGGGGTGTTAATGGGGAGTTGAGGGAGGTGATAAGTAAGGGCTCTTGTGGGTCCCACATCACAAATATCCTCTCATTAGAGGTTATGTGGGTGTGGTCCCCACCTCTAACACTCCTTGGGAGGAAATAACCAACTTCCATAAATAAAATTGTGTTTCACAAATTTTATTTATTTTATTTAATTCCCCATATTTTAACTCTCAACCCTCATTTAAACAAATGTGTTAAAGGTCCCCTTAAGAAAATAATGACACTGCAAGTTCATTAGTGCCCTCAGATTTCAATTCCATGCGTTGATTATAAGATAGATAAATCCATAAGTACGTTTCCTGAACATACTGGAACAAAACTTCAGAAATTTATTCTAGGCACAACGGGCCTCAGAATCAAGTTCCATCTGAAACCGCAGACTCGTAAAATTACAAAGTATTTAAGAAAAAAACATTCCTGTAAATTTCTGGGTCTTTACATGTCCTTTAGATCCCTGAGACTGGTGGTGACCACCCCCTTCTGCTCTTATACCTACTATACCAGACCTGGTGATATACAAAACTTCATTCTCCAAGCATTGTCTCTGCCATGGGGGTTCATCTTCGAGCTCCCTCTTTGTAGTATGAGAGTTTGAAAAATCCCTAGTGAGATGCCCCCAACTAATACAAGTGTAACACCTCCTCTCTTGCAGCTAATCTTTATCTTGTCGATGCTATTGTACATCACACCCATGTGTCTGTATCTGGGCATGGGTAAGCCTCAAACTCCATGATCATGTTTCCATTCATCTGATCACTATATTAGACACCTCTAATTTGTGTCCACTGTAGTTGGTCCCATTCACATGGTGCTTCACTAAAAAAATTCCAACTACCAGGGCACGTTCTAGTACACCAAATAGCATAAGTATTCTGAGAGTTATTGTAACACCTAAGACTTTTGTGGAAAATATTTTGTTTTTATTTTATATAAATCATCAAAGGAATCTTTTACTACACACAACACTATCTTGGCTTGCTTTACACGCAACCGCGAGCTTCCTCGATAGCTTGCGTCGTACGCAATACCGAGTTCCACTAAACAACGATATGCTATTAAAATATTATTAAAACATGCTGTTATGAATATTACTAACTGAATTTTAAACTTTATATCATTTTAATTCAACTTATACATTTTCTAGTATGAGGTATAAAAGTAAAATAAGTTTTTTTGGATAAAAGAAATATTTTTCAAAAAATACAGTTTTGTCGCCTTTTGATGGCGCACCCACATTAAAAATAGTTTTTGACATGTTTATAAGTTTAATTTGAAAAAATAAAATTCTTCTTTTGAATCAGGGTATAAAATTTTCTTTGGATAAATTTTTGATATTTTTCTGATAACTTTCATAATTTGATGAATAGTAAAAATATGCTAATTTTAAATTAAAAACAATTTTTTTCATTGAGATAATTTATATGGATAGATTATTATATTGAATGGTTTTAAAGTATAAATAGAATATATTTTTACCATATAATATAATTTATCTCATTAGCATTAATTTCATATTGAATTCATAGGTAAAAACATTTCAATCTTTGGCAATGTTTTAACCTCTAAATCTCGTTTTCTTAACAACGAGATTTATTTTAAATTAATTACTGAAACTTATATGTTTTAAATTTTAAAAAATGGATTCCATATTCAGAATCAGTGGGTCCATATTATTTTAATAGACTACTTTTTATTTTTGGGCATTACGAATAGTAACTACGTTAAATTTTATTTACCATAGTTAAAGGTAAATCAGGTAATTAAGAGTAAATATAAGATTATAAAATTACCCTAACACCTGCAAAAATCCTATTGTATGACTAAAAGTCGTCCCATATCACCTAAGGGTAGGATTAGATTCATTTAATGGAATTTTGTCCATGAAAATAATTTAATTATTATTAAAATCAAAGAATGTGACAACATGTCACTTTCTTAAATCTTATAAGTATAATAATTTTAATTTGGTGATAAACTTAATGAAACATCGAACATGAATAGTCTACAGAAATCTAATACAACTATCTACATCATAGGAATTTATTTATAATTTTTAGGGATTAAATAATTATCATTAATTATGACACAATAGTGATGTTGAAATTATTTTATTAATTAAAATATCAAATAAATTATTTTAAAAATATTAAAATAAATACTATATGAACTATTTAATGTGATAAACTAATTTTATAGATACATATTACATTTTATGAATCTATTAAAGCTTTTAGTTAGAACATATCGTTTGTATATATTTTATTTAAATTCAAATAAATGAATAGTTTCAAAATTAACACTATTGCTATTTTATAAAAATAACATATTATAAATTTTTTTAAAAATCACAAAAGTATTTAAAAATTATAAATTAAATTTTATATGGTATAAAATTTTATAAGTGTCAAATTATGGAAAATTCACAACACATATGTAATTTTTTTTAATAATTTAAATTTTAGAATATTATTACCACAAATAAAATTAAATTGATAAATAAGGATAAATCAAGTTGATAATGTTTAAAGTAAATTCCGAACATGCCTAAATTTTAGTTGTTGATGATATTAAAACCCTATCACATCTAATCTTCGGATATGAGTCATTTTGGAAGTTTTTAAGTGGCGTTGGGATTTAATATATTCTAATATTTCTTATATTTCCAAAGGTGCCCCTCTCCTCCCTTAGAAAAGGGCCCCTCCTCTCTCTCTTCCTCACACCAATTTGAGCCTTAATGCTCAGCCAAACCCTGCCCATTTCAATTCCCCACTTCTTTAGAAACCTACTAGTGGTATTGGTCTTATCAAAAGACCAACTCTAGTGCCTTAAGAGAAAGTTTAAAGGAGGCACTTCGAGAAAGAGGTAATACCTTCTACCGTTTTCTTCAAGTTCCATTCTTCTTCTACTAACTCTTATTTAGTTGTTTCATTATGAGGTAATAAAACAAGTATCACTTATATACTGATATGTTATTATAAATATGAAACAATCCTATTTCAGCTCTTATCTATCCTACGGAAAACGAAATCACCGCGCGTGCGTACGTACGGAATATCGTCTGCACGCTGTGGTGTAATCTATTTTCCACCACCACCTTACTTGGATGGGTATAAGGGTGAAAGTAATGAATATATATGATTATTGTAAAGTGGTATTGATTTTTAAATAGTATACATACACTCCAATACAATTCCACGATCATGGGAACGATATCATCCCGCGTACGTACGTACGGAATACCGTCTCCACGATGTGATGTGATTCGTTCTACATGATCTTCATTGCATAATGATTATATAAATGAATTAAATTAATGAATATGATATATATTACACTAATACCATTCTGGAAATGAGGTATCTATAACCTAAAGATAAGAATAAGAATTTATTCGACAAACACGCATAAGAACAAAAAGTAATAAACACCCGAATAACAAGTAGTAATGAAATATTACTAATAAGAAGCAAGGAATATGACCATATATGATATCATAACAATAATTATGAATATTTAATAAGTCAATAACATTATTTAAATCATTATAGAGGAGGTTCAGACACTTACAAATCAAATCAGACCTAAGGTAAGGGAAATATCACAATCTCATTTTCATCCGAGATTGTTTATACATTGAAATTTACTGGGGTGTATTTTATCATCCACATACATGTTTCCTAAATATGTAATATTATTTCCATCCACCTAAAATTGTTTAAATCCAATTTTACCCTTCGGTGAGTTTTTAGTAAAATATATTAAAGGAATCTTTTGTCGTTTTTCATACAAGGTACTTTTTGACTTTTCCGACAAAATTACGAAGAATGTTTTATTAACTTATATAGAATGAATGGATTTTTAAAAAATTATTTCCAAGAAGCTTCCTTTACATGTTTTAAATTTTATTTTTAATCAACTTCTTTTAGTTTATAGTTGTATGACATGTTATGAAAGGAAACTTTTTTTGAAGTAGAAAGGATATTTTCCTCACGAATGGAGTTCAAGTGTTCTATCAAAATTATTTTCCATCTAAGATAATAAAGGGTTCTCTTTCTATCCCTATTTTTACATTGATTTGACTATGTTGTGATGGAATTATTTTTATTAATTCCTTTATCTTATGTGAATTGTTTTATGATGTCACGATGTTTAAGATTACCATTTTTTATTACATGGGTTATGTTATGATGTATGGTTTATGATTTTGTGGCACACATAAGAATGGTATCATTATTAGATGGGTGGGACCTATATATCCCTCCAATTCATTGGGTAATGATTTTATATCTCATGAGATAGACATGGCCGGAATGGCAGGTTAAACTGGTTCAGTGAAATAGGACTGAAACGAGGAGTGAACTCGGTTCAGAAATGGACTTTGTCCACTAAGATAGTCTTGGAAATTAGTCTTGACTAATAATAAATTATCCTCAATGATTATGTGTGTATTCCATATAGTTTCATGTCTTATGTTATGATTATTGGGATTTCATTTCACTATTATGATTTATCCCATGTTATTAAATTTTGATCTCTTTTGCAGGTTAAGATTTCCAAAATGTTATGTTCTTAGGAATATGGTGTGATTGATATTTCTTTTGTTTACCCTTACTGAGCATTTGAGATCACCCTTTTGATTGTTTTCTTTCCCCAGGTTAGGAAGAATCTTATTAAGTAAGATATGACGAAAGGGACTATAGATATGATGAAATAAATGAGAGATAGTGTAGATGCTTTATGAACCAGTTGTTTATGTTTCCCAGTTTCTAAAGATACTAAACCTATAGTACTTTCATGGTTTTGATATATTTTGTAATAAGTATGCTTCAATTTTGATGTATTAACAATGTATGTAAAGTGTGGCTCGTTATAGTTGGTTTCAGAGGAAAGGTATAGTCAACCTTTGGAAACTAGGATGTGAAAGCCTTAGTAAGAACCCCAAGGAAAAGTCTAAGCATAGAACACAATATTAGTGTTTTAGAAATGGCCATGAATAACCTAGGATAAGACCTTAAGTGTGAATTTTTATTCTTGATTATGTGGGTTTTCTATTATAATTTGTGTTGCTCACACTATTCTTCTTGGTTTTAGTCAATGGCTGGAACCCTAAGGAACCGTGTTAATGCGGAATGCGATGGGCAATGCAATGATTGTCCCCCTGAACAACCAAACATTATGGGAGCTGGAATGAAAAATCTTGTAGCTATGCTCACAAAACATTCTCAAGCTATGAATCATGCAGGACTGCCAAACGAGCAAAGGAAGGAGCAACATTCTGTTGAATCCTTCATGAGGCAGCGTCCACCTTCTTTCAGCATGTATACTGTTCCATTAGTTGTGGAACAATGGATTAGTACTACTGAAAAGATATTTTCAGTTCTTCAATGTTCTGAACATGATAAATTCATCCTAGCAGTGTATCTTTTGGGAGGATATGCTGATCAATGGTGGAATCTTATTAAGAATACGAGGCAAAGGGATGAAATTGAGTCCATGGAATGGGATGAGTTCAAGAACTTATTTTTCAATAAGTAGTTCCCTAGTATTCTCTGAAAAAAGATGGAGAAAGAGTTTCTTGAACTGAAGCAAAGAGATGATGAATCTGTAGGTGCCTATGAAGAAACTTTTACAAGACTTTCAAAGTACGCTTCTAGTATTATTATTCTACCTGAGAGTAAGATCGATCGATTCTTTAGTGGGTTAAAACCATGTCTTCGAAGGGCGTTAGCCATAATGGACTTCAGTAGCTACGAGGAAATCATTCGATGTGCTCTCAAAATCGAGATGAAGATTGGAGTAACCCATCAGACATATGGGCTTGATAAGAAGATGAAAATGGAATTCAAAGGAAAATCTAAAGAGCACACTGAAAAGAAGTTGAGATTTCCCTTATGCTCAAAGTGTGGAAAGAAACATGGAGGGAGTTGTCTTAAAGGGACAAGTAAATGTTTCAAATGTGGAAAGGAAGGTCATCAGGCATTTGAATGCCGCAATTATGAGAAGAAGATGTCTAATGATGCAAACAAAGGAAGGGACACACAAAATGAACCTACTACACTTCAATGCTTCAAGTGCAAGGAGATGGGGAATTATGCCAATAAATGCCCTAATCCAAGGGTTGATTATGATGGTCGACGTCAACAAACTCTTAAGGCCAAAGACAAAGGAAAGTCACATGAAATTTCTATCAGCGATGTGGAGTACGATAACGATGTGGTGAAAGGTACAGTTACCATCCACTCTAAAGTAGAAAATGTTTTATTTGATTCTGGATCCACCCACTCTTTTATTTCTGAAGATTTTTCTAAGGGTATAACCGTATTACCTCAACAATTAGATGTTGAGTTAGCTGTGACAACACCTAATGTCACAATAGTCGCATCAAAAGTTTAAAATTCTTCCCCGATTGAAGTTTGTGGGAAAGTGCTTCTTGCAAATCTTGTGATCCTTCCTATAGTGGAATTTGATGTGATTATTGGCAGGGATTGTCTTTCTTTATATGGAGCTCATATCAATTACCAAATAAGGGAAGTCACATTTCATATTCCAGATCAATCTATGATCATCTATCGATGCATGGATGAACTTAACCTTCCAGTGGAAATTTCTTCCATCTTATGGGTCTTGATTTCACTTAATGAATGTTATTTATCTCAAATGGTTGGTGAGAAACTCACAATTATGAATATTCCCATTGTACGGGAGTTTGATGATGTCTTTATGGAGGAATTTTCGGGTCTTCCACAAAATCGTGAAGTTGAGTTTTCAATAGAACTCGTACCGGGTGCTTTGCCTATTTCAAAGACACCTTATAGAATGGCCCCAATTGAGTTGCAGGAATTGAAGAAGCAACTCCAAGATAATCTTGATAAGGGATTCATATGCCCTAGTGCGTCACCTTGGGGAGCACCTGTTCTGTTTGTTAAGAAGAAAGATGGATCAATGAGACTCTCCATTGATTATCGAGATCATAACAAGATCACTATCAAGAAAAAATATCAAATCCCATGCATTGATGACATATTTGACCAACTATGCAGAGCTCAATACTTTTCCAAGATTGATCTTTGTTCATGGTATCATAAATTAAGGGTCAAAAGGGAGGATATACCAAATATGACCTTCCGTACAAGGTATGGACACTATGAATTTATAGTGATGCCATTTAGTCTTACTAATGCCCCTTATATCTTCATGAATCTGATGAATAAAGAATTTCGAGACTATCTTGATCAGTTTGTGGTAGTCTTTATACACGATATTCTGGTATATTCAAAGAGCAAGGAAGAACATGATGATCATTTGAGAATTATATTGAAGACCCTGAGAAAGGAGATACTTTATGCCAAATTTACCAAGTGTGAATTTTGGATTCAAAAAGTTTCATTTTTGGGTCACACAATCTCAAAAGAGGGGATATATGTGGATCTAGAAAAACAGAGGTTATCGAAAGATGGTCGATACCAACAATAGTAACTGAGATCCGAAGTTTTCTTGGTTAGGCCGGATATTATCGATGTTTTGTGAATGATTTTTCACGATTTTCTAATCCACTCACCAAGTTGACTCAGAAAGGAGTTATGTTTTTATGGACGGAGGAATGTGAGGAGAATTTCAAGGAGTTGAAAAGAAGGTTATCCAGTGTGCCTGTGCTCACACTTCCTTGTAGTGGATAAAGGTTTGTTATCTACAGTGATGTATCCATGAAGGGGCTGGGGTGTGTTCTTATGCAAAATGATATGGCGATAGCTTATGCCTCATGACAGTTGAAAATACATGAGAAAAATTACCCAACTCATGATTTGGAGTTAGCTTCGGTAATCTTTGCATTAAAGATTTGGAGGCATTACCTTTATTGTGAAAGGTGTGATATTTATACTAATCATAAAAGTTTAAATTATATTTTCACACAAAAGGAGCTGAATATGTGTCAAAGAAGATGGTTGGAGATGATTAAGGATTACGACTTCTCAATACATTACCACCCTAGGAAATAAAACAAGGTGGAAGATGCATTATGTCGACAAGCCCATGCTAGTTTATCCATGATGAGGATCACAAAAGATCCAATATTTATGGATTTACAAAGAATGGATCTTGGAATTATAATGGAAGGGGGAAAATCATATCTTTCTCAAATGAATGTTCAACCATCTATACATGTGAAGATTAAAGAGGCATATAAAGAAGATGTAGAGTTACAAAATAAGGTGAGAAATGTTCCTGAATTCAACCTTGATTGTGATGGGATAATAAAGTTCATGAATCAGGTCTGTGTTCCTCCCATCCCCGAATTAAAGAAGGAGATGCTGGATGAGGCTCATAGTTCTTCATTCTCTATTCATCCTGGAAGAATGGAGATGTATAGGGACTTGAAAGAGTACTTCTGGTGGGATGGCATGAAAAGAGATGTTGCTGAATATGTCTATCGATGCTTGGTTTGTCAGAATGTTATAAATGAGAGACCGAAGTCTAAGGGGATGTTACAACCATTATCCATACCCGAATGGAAATGGGAAAACATCACTATGGACTTTGTCATAGGACTTCCTAAAACATCCAAAGGCAATAATGCTATCTGGGTGACAGTTGATCGTCTTACAAAGTCTTCACACTTCATTGCTATTAGAGAGGATTTATCTCTGGATCAGCTTGCCAGGATATATGTAAATAAAGTGGTAAGATTTCATGGAGTACCACTTTCTATTATATCTGATCGGGATCCGAGATTTAACTCAATGTTCTAGCGAAGTCTTCAGCATACTCTGGATATAGAGTTGAGTTTCAGCACTGCTTATCATCCTCAGACAGACGGTTAGTTTGAGAGAACAATTCAAACTCTAGAAGATATGTTGAGAGCTTGCTCTATGGATTTCAAAGGTTGTTGGGATCATCCCCTACCTTTGGTGGAATTTTCTTATAATAATATCTTTCACTCCAGTATTCAGATGGCTCCTCATGAAACTCTCTATGCAAAGAAATGCAAGACCCCATCTTGCTGGGATGAGGTTGGGGAAAGAAATCTATTAAGACCTGATCTTGTTGATGAGATGGCAGAACAGGTCCGATCAATTCGACAACACATAAGAGCAGCTCAGAGTCGACAAAAAAGATATGCCGACAACTGAAGAAAAGACCTAGACTTTGAAGTGGGTGATAAAGTGTTCTTACGAATATCTCCCTGGAAGAGGGTCATGAGATTTGGAAAAAAGGGGAAGTTGATCCCTAGATATATCGGTCCTTTCGAAATACAGGATCATGTTGGGAAGGTAGCTTACTGATTGGCGCTTCCACCGAATCTCTCTCAAGTACAGGATGTGTTCCATGTATCTCTCCTGAGAAAGTACATACATGATCCATCACATGTACTCAGCTCAGAAGTTGTACCGCTGGAGAAAGATCTTTCTTATGAAGAACAACCGATAGAGATTATGGATCATTGTGAAAAAGTACTACGAAACAAGACCACTCATTTGGTGAATGTTTTATGGAGGAACCACCAATTAGAAGAAGCTACATGAGAGCTTGAGGATATGATGAGGGAGAGGTATCCTCATCTGTTTGTTACAAAGTGATGAATTTCGAGGGCGAAATTCATTTTAAGGGGGGTAGAATGTAACACCCGAAACTTTTATGAGAAATATTTTGTTTTTATGTTATATAAATCATCAAAGGAATCATTCACTACACACAACACTAGCTTGGCTTCCTTTACACGCAACCGCGGCCTTCCTTGATAGCTTGCGTCGTACGCAATACCGAGATTCACTAAAGAACGATATGCTATTAAAATATTATTAAAACTAGCCGTTATGAATAGTACTAACTGAATTTTTAATTTTATAACATTTTAATTCAACTTATACATTTTCTAGAATGAGGTATAAAAGCAAAATTAGTTTTTTTGGATAAAAGAAATATTTTTCAAAAAATACAGTTTTGATGCCTTTTGATGGCGCAACAACATTAAATCTAGTTTTGGACATTTTGATAAGTTATATTTGACAAAATAAAATTCTTCTTTTGAATCAGGGTATAAAAATTTACTATGGATAAATTTTTGATATTTTTCTGATAACTTTCATATTTTAATGAATAGTAAAAATACACTAATTTTTAATTAAAAACAACTTTTTTCATTGAGATAATTTATATGGATAGATTATAATATTGAATGGTTTTAAAGTATAAATATAATATATTTTTACCATTTAATATAATGTATGTCATTAGCATTAATTTCACATTGAATTCATAGGTAAAAACATTTCAATCTTTGGCAATGTTTTAACTTCTAAAACTCGTTTTCTTAACAACAAGATTTATTTTAAATTAATTACTGCAACATATATGTTTTGAATTTTGAAAAATGGATTCCATATTCAGAATCTGTGGGTCCAAATTATGTTATAGACTACTTTTTATTTTTGGGCATTATGAATAGTAACTACGATAAATTTTATTTACCATAGTTAAAGGTAAATCGGGTAATTAAGGGTAAATATAAGATTATAAAATTACCCTAACACCTGCCAAAATCCTATTGGATGACTAAAAGTCGACCCATTTCACGTAAGGGTAGGATTATATTCATTTAATAGGCTTTTTTCTGTTAAAATAATTTAATTATTATTAAAATCAAAGAATGTGACAACATGTCACTTTCTTAAATATTATAAGTATAATAATTTTAATTTGGTGATAAACAATATGAAACATCGAACATGAATAGTCTCAAGAAAGATAATTCAATTATCTACATCATAGAAATTTATTTATAATTTTTAGGGATTAAATAATTATCATTAATTATGACAAAATAGTGATGTTGAAATTATTTTTTTAATTAAAATATTAAATTAAATGTTTTAAAAATATTAAAATAAATATTATATGAACTATTTAATGTTATAAACTAATTTTCAAGATACATATGACATTTTATAAATCTATTAAACCTTTTATTTCGAACATATCGTCTGTATATATTTTATTTAAATTCAAATAAATGAATAGTGTCAAAATTGACACTATTGTTATTTTATAAAAATAACATATTATAAAATTGTTTAAAAATCACAAAAATATTTAAAAATTATAAATTAAAATTTATATTGTCGAAAATGTCATAAAGTGTAAAATTATAGAAAATTAACAACACATATTTAATTATTTATAATAATTTAATATTTAGAATATTATTACCACAAATAAAATTAAATTGATAAATAAGGATAAATCAAGTTTATAATGTTTAAAATAAATTTATAACATGTCTAAATTTTATTGGATGATGGGATTACAACCCTATATCATCTAAGATTCGAATATGAGTCATTTTGGAAGTTTTTAAGTGGGGTTGGGATTTAATATAAACTAATATTTCTTATATTTCCAAAGGTGCCCCTCTCCTCCCTTATAAAAGGGAACCTCCTCTATCTCTTCCTCACACCAATTTGAGCCTTCAAGCTCGGCCAACCCCTACCCACTTCACTTCCCCGCTTCCTTATAAACCTACTAGAGGTACTGGTCTTATCAAAAGACCAACTCTAGTGCCTTAAAAGAAAGTTGAAATGAGCCACTTCGAGAAAGAGGTAATACCTTCTACCATTTTTTCAAGTTCCATTCTTCTTCTACTACCTCTTCTTTAGTTGTTTCATTATGAGGTAATAACATCAGTATCACTTATATAGTAATATGTTATTATAAATATGAAACAACCCTATTTCACCTCTTATCCATCCTACGAAAAACGAAATCACCGCTCGTGCGTACGTACCGAATACCGTCTCCACGCCGTGGTGTAATCTATTTTCCACCACCACCTTACTTGGATGGGTATAAGGGTGAGTTTAATGAATATATATGATTATTTTAAAGTGGAATTTATTATGAAATAGTATACATACACTCCAATACAATTCCACGATCATGGGAACAATATCATCGCTCGTGCGTACGTATGGAATACCGTCTCCACGAGGTGATGCGATTCGTTCTACATGATCTTCATTGCATAATGATTATATAAATGAATTGAATGAATTAATATGATATATATTAAACTAATACCATTCTGGAAATGAGGTATCTATAACCTAAATAGAAGAATAAGAATTTATTTGACAAACACGCATAAGAACAAAAATTAAATAACACCCGAATAACAAGTAGTAATGAAATATTACTAATAAGAAGCTAGGAATATGACCATATATGATATAATAATAGTATGTATGATTGGTAATATGTCAATAACTTTATTTAAATCATTATACAAGAGGTTAGGACACTTACGAAGCAAATCAGACATAAGGTAAGGGAAATATCACAATCTCATTTTTATCCGAGATTGTTTATACATTGAAATTTACTGGGGTGTATTTTATCATCCAAATCCATGTTTCCTAAATATTTAATATTATTTCCATCCACCTACAATTTTTTAAATCCAATTTTACCCTTTGGTGAGTTTTTAGTAAAATATATGAAAGGAATCTTTTGTTGTTTTTCGTACAAGGTACTTTTTGACTTTTCCGAAAAAAGTACGAAGAATGTTTTTTTAACTTATACGGCATGAATGGATTTTTAAAACATTATTTTCCAAGAAGCTTCCTTTACATGTTTTAAAGATTATTGTTAATAAACTTCATTTAGTTTATAATTGTATGACATGTTAAGAAAGGAAAAGTGTTTTTGAAGTAGAATGGATATTTTCCTCAAGAATGGAGTTCAAGTGTTTTATCAAAATTATTTTCCATCTAAGATAATAAAGGGTTCTATTTCTATCCCTATGTTTACATTGATTTGACTTTGTTGTGATGGATTTTTTTTATGAATTCATTTATCTTATATGAATTGTTTT
This sequence comes from Viscum album, assembly GCA_963277665.1. Lineage (NCBI taxonomy): Eukaryota > Viridiplantae > Streptophyta > Magnoliopsida > Santalales > Viscaceae > Viscum > Viscum album. Next base: position 697,116,851 of record OY728161.1, read on the forward strand.
ATGATGTCACGATGTTTAAGATTCCCATTTTTTATTACATGGGTTATGCTATGATGTATGGTTTATGATTTTGTGGCACACATAAGAATGGTATCATTATGAGATGGGTGGGACCTATATCTCCCTCCAATGCATTGGGTAAAGATTTTATATCACATGAGATAGAAATTGCTGGAACGTTAGGTTAAACCGGTTCAGTGAAACAGGACTGAAACGAGGAGTGAACTCGGTTCAGAAATAGACTTTTTCCACTAAGATAGTCTTGGAAATGAGTCTTGAATAATAAGAAATGATCCTCTATAATTATATGTGTATGACACAAAGTTTCATGTTTTATGTTATGATTATTGGAATTTCATTTCACTACTATGATTTGTCCCATGTTATGAAATTATGCTCTCTTTTGCAGGTTAAGATTTCCAAAGTGTTATGTTCTTATGAATATGGTGTGATTGATATTTCATTTTTTTACCCTTACTGAGAATTTGAGCTCACCCTTTTGTATTTTTTCTTTCCCTAGGTCAGGAAGAATCTTATTAAGTAAGATATGCCAAAAGGGACTATAGATATGATGAAATAAATGGGAGATAGTGTAGACACTTTATGAACCAGTTGTTTATGTTTCCCAGTTTCTAAAGACACTATACCTATACGGTCCTTTCATGGTTTTTTAATATGTTGTAATAACTATGATTCAATTTTGAAGTATTAACAATGTATGTAAAGTATTGGTCATTATAGTTATAGCCAAAGGCCTGACTTCATATTGTAGTCCATGCTAGATGGTCATGGCCTTGTACCGTATCAGCATAGTAGCAAGAAGGATTCGTGAATCTCAATGACTAATCTGATACTGGAATTCCTCCTTAAAGTATGTATAGTATCACTTATATGTGTACAAAGTAGGAATTCTCCCGAAAGAACTAATCTTTGAAGAGGATCTCAATGTTTATCCTTGTGAGGGTCTCCTCATCATGAGTCTGAATCATCAAACTCTACAATATTCGTACTATGCCCCGATGAAGACATGAAAATGAGAATGCCATCTAGTCAGGTGGTGTCCTCACTAGGAGGAAAACATGCATAATTACCTCCATCCAGTCCTTAGATACCTGATGATCTATCACACCAGGTAAACCGGGAGGTGTCTGTTGGAGAAAATAATGTAGTGCACTCAGCCATCGCGCCTCCTCACCCTGAACATTTGGTTGCAACTGTTTCTTATCGGGTGGTGGCATCAGTAGTGAACCACCCAATGTTAATTCCTCTTTATCAGTGACCTACACTGAAGCATTCAATTTGGGAATACCATCATCACGATATTACTGTGGAATCCTATATGTCTATCATCTTGGAGGCATCCTGAAATGATCGATGATGAAACACGATTAAGAGTATATCTAGAGAGATTACTCAAGAAGGAAGTGGAAATCATAATCATTGTTATAGGTGTCAAAATTTATTTTTTTCACCATAACCAATGATTTCATATTATGATTTGGGTAATAGGTGTCTAGAATCATGGTGTACTGATACGTCGAATTCCACATGAACATTAGAGTCACTGGCCTTAATGTCGAACTCAAAACACTTAACTCCGTTTCTCACAAAAAAAACAAAAAACCCTTGGTCCATAAGGTAGAACTTACCTCATTTGATTCCACTTTGTCATGAATTGTTCCTTGGGGATTTTACCATATCATCCCCCAATCCCGCATCCCGAAGGTCTGGGGTTAGTGACTAGGGCCAATGGCATCAATCTGCAAGTGGGAGGCATTTTCCTGGATACATGTGCACACATGCACTAACAAACCAAATACAAAAATCTGAATGGTTAACACTATGTAATAGGAAACTAGAGTACACAAGAAATAAATTCATTGAGTGGTAAAACCGGTCCACTGTACAATCCCTTCCGAAAAACTAGGATCAACAAGGTATTAAGGGAGAATTAATGGCTATCTGGGGTAAAATTTCACCTATTCACTAGTGTAGTGAAGCTAAATGTATAAAAAGTAGTATGTCTTGTATTACTGGTCAAAGGCCACCATTTCCACCATAGTAACGTTCTTTGGTCTTGTCTCCCTGAGCACCTTCATTGAAACATCGAACATATTCCCCAATCACAACTCATGCAGGAGAAACCTGGGCAAGGATGAGTAACTCAATACTCAGTAGGGAACCCTGAGTCCCTCGATGGTCGCTCAGAAATCCTAAAAGTAAAACACCAACAAAAAACCATGAAGTAAACCACACATCTGAAACTATGAAGTAAAACATAATGATTATGCATATTCAGATATACTCATGTATATTCCCATAAAAATACCTAGGTCATCATGATATACTCCTCAAAACCACAATGAAACATAGGAATCCAACCTTAGACTCATTACTGAGATTTTCAAAGATGGATCAATGTGTAACTCAAGGATAAAAAGTATATTCTCCATGAGCTATCCATCCCTCATGGAACCCATCTGAGAGTTTTACACCATTTGGTAGAACTCAACCGTTACTAATTGTACGTCTGAAATGATGTGATCCATTAAGAAAATTATGCTAGAAAATCCTTTAGTGACCGGTATTAGAGGTCTAGCTGACATAGTCATGTGCCCGGGGAAAGTCCATGTGATTCCATGTGATGATGCCCACTCCTTAACCATGTTTTCGGTTGGGGAAGCGCTGCCCAATTATAACCCTTTATATCTCAGTCGCTCCAGTCATAAGTGGGATGCCCCTCAATCCATTGAGGGAGCACTAACATCTACCATGGTATCGATAAAATCAAGTAGAGGGGCCCGATCCTCGAAAAGTATTTCATGTAGTCTAGGGACCTCCAAATCCTATGACATACCTACTCCTCATCACTACTATGAGAGAGGGATGTACTACTGTATAAGTGAGGACCTGCACCATACCCAGTAGGGGAGTACAAATTGGGTAGTTTTTTAACGGTGGGGGACTCGTACTCTATTATATCAGGGGAGTACGGACCCCGGGAATGAGGACCCGTAGCCTAGAATGACAGCGGAGTACTGACTCTACTAGAACAATGTGTAATGTGGACACACACCCTGAATCGGTAGGGGAGTACTACTTAGTGACATGAGGACCCACACCCTACTAAAGTAGAATATTAGCTGACTCAGTCACAATATTGGTTGTGGGGGACCCGCACCCTAGAACATTATCGAATTACTAACCCCAAGCTAGAGGACATTCTTTATATAATGACAGTGGAGTAACTACTCTATTGTATCATGGTGTAAGGAGGACTCGTACTCTACCTGGCAGGGGAGTAACTAACTCTATGTTAGTTGTGTCTCCATGACCTGCACCCTAGACCAATAAAGATGTACTAACTCTGAAGATAGAAGATCCTTGTTAAGGGAGAATGAACCTGCACCAATGATGTGTCGAGTCTCGTCTCTACTTTAGAAGAGAGTTAAGAGATACTCGCACCTTGAGTGGTTTAGGGAGTATCCATCATAACTCTGACCATAAGAAATTACATGGTTCTTCTACCCAAGAAACTGGTAGTAACTCATCATCTGTGAAGATCCACGATGAGGTGAACATATGATCTTCCTATTATAAGGGTTTGAACGTTACATACAACATGTCAATCAAATTCCCATTGTTTGAGTTATATACATTTTAGTACCACGGTCCCGACTAGATGCATTGTTGATCCGACATGGCTATAATTATGATTTCACCAAATCTCACGTGAAATATCTCAAATGGACCTACCCATTCATGGATTCTAGCACCGCAGGGAGTTCGTCAAACATACATATGGATTACAAGAGAAGTCTTTTTAAGCGTAATTGGTTTGAAATGGGTCTGGGTACGGGCTAACCCAGACGGAACGACCCAACCAGATCCTGCCCGACCCAACCCAGGTCTGAACTGGCCCCGAACCAAATTGACCTGGTTCTGGCCCTGGACCAAACTGGTTCGGAACCCACAAAGGTCGACCCAGCCTGATATGGTTTGTAGAGTACTTTAATTAGTTTATATAATTTTTATTTTAATATTTTTAAAACCATTTATTTGATATTTCAATCGTTAAAATAACTTCTAAATCACTATTGTGTCATCATTATGTAAATTATTTAATACCTAAAAATTTTAAATAAATTCTCATGATGTAGATAATTTTATTATATTTCTGTAGAATATTTATATCCGAGGTTTTATGAATTTTATCACTAAATTAAAATTATTACACATATAAGATTTAAGAGAGTGACATATTGTCGCTTTATTTGATTTTAATAATAATTATATCATTTTCATTGTCAATAGTCCATGAAACGAACCTATTCTGATCCTTAGGTGATATGGGTCCATGTTTATTCAACCAAAATAATTTTGGCAGGTGGTAGGGTAATTTTAAAATCTTATTTTTACCCTTAATTACCCGATTTACCTTTAATTATAGAAACAAAAATTAACATAGTTAATATTCATAATGTCAAAAAAATAAGAGTATTATATTAACATAATTTGTACCCAATTAATCCAAATATGGATTCCATTTTTCAAAATTCAAAAAAATGATGTTTTAGTAATTAATTTATTATTAATCCCATTGTTAAGATAACGGGTTTTAAAAGTTAAAAAATTGTCATAGACTGAAATGTTTTTACTTATTAATTCAATGTAAAATTAATGGTAATGACTTAAATTATATTAAATGGTAAAAATATATTATATTTATAATTTAAAAGCATTAAATATTATCATTTAACCATATGAATTACCTTGAGGGAAAAAGTTGTATTTAAGAAAAATTTATCATATTTTTATTATTCATCAAAATATGAAAGTTATCAGAAAAGTCTCAAACATTTATCCAGTGTCAATTTTTGTATCCTAATTCAAAAGAAGAAGGTTATTTTTTCAAATTGAAATCATAAACCATTCAAAAATTAGATTTAAAATGGGTGTTCCATCAAAAGCCGAAAAACATCATTTTTTAAAAAAATAATTCTTTTATCCGAAAAATTGATTTTTTTCTCATATCATACGAAAGATGAATTATAATGGTATATAAAATTCAAAATGTGGTTAATAAAATTTATAATGGATGTTTTATATAATATTTTAATAACATATATTTGTTTAGTGATACTCGGTATTGCGTACAACACAAGAAATCAAGGAAGGTTGCTCTTGCGTGTAACACAAGACAAGCCATTGTTGTGTGTAGTGAAAGATTCCCTTGGTGTTGTGTATAAAATAAGACATAAAAAAAAATTAAATATTTATCATAAAATCTCAGGGAGTTACAGTTTCACATTGATGATCCTTTTAGATTTATTATTTTATAGAATTAGGCCAAAATTCATATATTACAACCCCAATTTTAGAATGCATACACTTCTTCTAAAAATCCGTTTTTCTCACAAGAAAATCATTTAAAATGAGTAAATATTTCTTTTTAGGATCTATAATGACCCTTGAACACATACATGTATCTATTCATTATTAAATATAGTGAAAAAACATTTTAAAAGTTAGTATGATCACTGAATGGTATGTTAGGAATTCCAATATAAAGAAAACTATTAGGCTTGTGAAAACATAAAAACCCATCAATAATTTATCATAAAGTAATAAATTCCACCCTTATTTATTATATATTATACATTGAATATAATCTCATTTCATATCATTTTTATAATTAAAATATTTCCATAAAACCATAATAAATAATAGATAACACAGAAAGGTATCATGTGATATAATTATACCTTAATTGAATGACCATGTGATCGACATCCATATATATCACTATTAATGAATTGAATAAACATATGGTTGACATCCATACCCAATGAATTCGAGGTTATAATGTATCCAATCATCCTTTATATATCATGGAACCATCATTCTTTGTTTTTCACTTAACCATAAGTCAAATTTCTAGGTTCAATTATATAATCATCACCCATAATAGATTTTAATTTTCAATATCTAAATCATAAAATTTAATTTGAATCCCATAGAAAAAATTTCAAGATATTGAAATATGTATTCAATTTTAATAACAATTATGAATACCAAAATATCGAAAATATGAAATAAAAGTATTTTTTATTTTAAAAACATTAAGAATTGTATAGGAAGCCAATTATCAATAAATAATCATAGCGGTAGAGAAGTAATTATCACCATATATATTTAGAAAAGAAAATTTCCTTTTTCATTTTTAAAGAAATTGAAACGTTTCATATTGAAATATTCATTTTTAAAATTGTTTACTGAAATTAAAATTCAAAGGGTCTTTTTATATAACTCACAAAAGATGCTGGTGAATAACATCAAAATATTCCTCAATAAATGAAAAGAGATTGAAATGACGCCCCTTACCTCAAGTAAATATCATCATGTATGTAACACCACAGGTAAATAAAGAACATGAAATTTATATATTTATCCATATTTGTGAATAAAATATTAATATTACTTTAAAGGGGACACTATGCTTGATGGGGTACCCAATACGCAAAAACGAGTTTCTTGGGAATCTTATGTTGCACTCTAATAATAAAATAATATTATTTTAAATGGTATTTAACGCCTAGTCGTTGTAATGGCGGGAATGAACAGAACTAACTACAAAATTATTATATATGTTTGTCAAATATTTTTACTCTTTACAATAAATGTTAGAGGATTAAAAATACGAATGAATCCAATTTTAAGCGTAAACATTCTAATATTCATTGAAAGGTCGATTAACTGCCTTTTGATGGAAAACCTCTTTTAAATACACTTTTTGAAAATTTTATGTGTTATATTTGACAAAATATAATTATTCTTTAGAATCAGGACATCAAAATTTACTTTGGGTAATTTTTTGGTATTTTTCCGATAAAGTTCGTTTTTTAATGAATAGTGAAAAATGTTGTATTTTAATTCAAAACCTCTCTTTAATCTAATTTATTTATATGATTATATTATCTTTTGAATTGTTTTTAAAGTAAAATTAGAATATATTTTGACCATTTAATCCAATAGGGGTCATTGGAATTAATATCATCTTGAAATTGGACTTAAACTAGTGTCAATCTTTTGATACTTATTATTTCATAAAAACACGCTATTTGCTCGGACAACGGGAATTAATTTTTAAATTAATTAATGTAACTTATATGTTTTGAATTTTTTAAGATAGACATCATTTTTGAATTTGGAATATCAAATATAGCTTAGGGTGATGTTTTGGTATTTTTCTGAAAAACATCAATTTTTAATGAATAGTGAAACCACTAAGTGGTACATAAAAAAACTGATTTTTCCGTTTAAATGAAATTTTACCACCTCTGTGTTTTTAATTTCAAAAATATGACATACATGGTTGTAATTAATAAGTAAAATGTGGTTCAATGGAATTAAAATAATTTTTTGGTGAATAGTAACTTATAAGTTCTTAATCGCGATTAGAGATAATTAGTGTAATTTAAGGTAAAAATAATGTTTTAATAATGTTAAATGACCTATACACATGTTCTAACCTCATTGGATGTGTCATGGCCGACCAAGACAATCCATGGGTCATCTTGGGGACCCCATGGGGCCACTTTGGTTGGAAAATGAAATAAATAACTTTTTATTTAAAGATAAAATAAAAATATCACAAGCATGAGATGTTTCAATAAAACAATTTTCAAATGGTGTTATAAAAGTCATAATTTTGACTCTAAATATTCTTTGGAAAGATAAAAATATTTCCTCCATCATGATATTTGTTTTATAATTTTTAGACATTATATAAATAAAATTATTTATGACATCATAATGATGCAGCAATTACCTCATTAATAAAAGATTTAAATAAAATGAAAAGATAATGTAAAATATATGACCTAAACATGTCCAAAACCTATTTTATTGGTGTATATAGAATCCTTATCACCTTATTCTAGAAATAAATCAATGTGGGACCTTTAAAATCAGAAAATCATTTTAAAATAAAGTAACATTTTGTAACTTTCCAAGAGTGCCCCTCCTCTCCTCTTATAAAAAGACCCCACCTCTACCACCTTACCCACACCTCTCAAGCCTTGGGCTCGGCCAAACCCTGCTTAGTTATCCTCTCCACATCGTTCTATAACTCTTATAATCCTAAATTTTTTCAGAAGACTTCACAAGGAAGCCTTTGAGCTCAAATCAAAGAGAGTTACCCGATTTTAAGGTAATGTCTTCACTTGTGTTCTTCTTTGTTATTTTTCTTCTCTATCCCCCTAAACACTTTGTATTAATTTATTTTTTAACAACTCCAGTATCTTAAATATACTAGGATGTTTTTATAAGAAGCATTCGAGATACACTTACACACCTACATGTAATGGTTAAAGAACATACTGTTTCTGTGGATGGCGAATTTCTGCCTCACGAAACGATAATTGTTCAACACTCATATAACACCTTCAAAGGTGGCCATTAAGATGTCACTATATTTATATATGATATATAATATTTTTTTGTTTTAATTAAGCTTATTTATTTTTCTTTTGTGGCATACCTTTATGTTTTCCATTGTGGGTAAACACGATAATTTCATTTTAGGAAGTGCAGACTACCGCCCCCTCAAAGTGATTTGATTTGTTAATACTATATGTGGGATGTATAAAAGATTGATTTAAAGTTATTATATATGATTTATGTTACATATAAATTATGAATATAATTATGTAATTAAAATATACATACCTCTCATTTAGTTTTAATTCCATAAATATGACATAGAAATGAATGTAGCGTTCATGCGTACGTATGGCTTACCGTCTCCATGAATGGTGCATTTCATTTCCTACATCTAAATTATTATGTAATATTATAAATACATATATATTCTGCATATATATGATATATATGATATCCAAATAATGAATATAATTCTGGATATAATGAACCTTTTACAACATGAACAACATGTAATTGTAAGAAGTCCACTTTCGACTTAAGAACCAAATATAGAAAAAAACATTATTTACTTAAATGATTACATAATGATTATAAATGGAAATAAGTGATATAAAAGGAATAATAAACTTTAAAAAGGTTCTTAATCAAGTAGAAATTAACTCATGTTTATTATTCAGGACGTTAAAGAACGGTCGAGTCAAGTCGGACCCGAGGTAAGGGATCCTACTCCTCTCATTCTTTTGAAGTACACTCTTTTATGTCATTCCATTCAAGCTAATCTTTCTTGTGATTGGGATGTTCTTTTATATTACTCTTACTGTAATTTTTATGTTCATATGATGAGATACCCAATTCTATCTCATCAATTCATTTTGGATGTTTTGAGTGGCACTGTTAGGCTGCAGAATTTTCATAAGAGATCTAACCTCTCTCTTTCTTTATAAGTACTCTCCTTTATGTCACTTCTTTTAATATTCTCTTTGTTATGATGGGGGATGTTCTTTTATATTCCTATTTCTGTACATTTTATTTTAATATGATGAGATACCCAATTTGATCTCATCAACCCATTTTTTTAAGTTTTAAGTGGCGTCGTTAGGCTGCCGAGTTTTCATAAGGGATTTTTCATCACACTTTTATTGTCGTGAGATTTATGCTACATTTGCCACAATTTTCATTAAGTGGTGTATTTAATGCCAATTATTTTACTCATTGTGTAATATAATTTCATTTTTGAGTATTTACATCAATGTTGTATTGTCCTTCTTTCACGGGGTGTATGTTTCGAAAGATACCCATGTCGGTAAGGGAACCTTTCACCCTCCTCTTTTTAAAAGACTTCTTTTGTTATGTCATTTAATTCACATAACATTATGTTGGGGTATGTTATTCTATATCCTTAGTGATTTAAATTTTATGTCCAAGTGATGAGATACCCTTTTTATCTCTCATCAACTCATTATCTGAATTTTGTAGTGATGTCGTTAGGCTGTCAAATTTTTCCAAGGGATCTTCTTAACCCAATTTTGATTCTTTGGGATAATCTTGTACTCCTTGAATATGTTGTTCAATGAATATGTGTAAATAAACTCTGATTGTTTTACACTTAATATCCACTTATATTTGGTGTATTAGTTTGTCACACATAATTATGTAATTGATTTATCCTTAATCCAAGGATACCGTCTTTGTATGGGACTTCATCTCAATCTCCTTTCATTAAGGAATATTTTGTTTTATACAAAACCTTCTTTTATACGGTGTATAAACCCCTTTGACTTTTACTTTTATCCTAAAGGAATCTTTTTTATACAAAGCATTTTACTAAACGAAACAAAGGAATGTTTTTGTCGTACGTATGCAGCGACAACGACTTTTCCGCCGCCGTGACCATTATTTGAGTTTCGGCTTCCTCTACAAGACATACCTTTTTTTAAAAGAAAAATAAATACAATGTTTTACTTTTATTTTATTTTGTTATTGAAAATGGTTTTCATAATTTTTTTAAATCAATGTGTTGTATTGATATCTTATGATTGAATGGTGGAAATTTTATGTTTCCTTTATGCATGTTTTATGTTATACAATTATGTTGGGGTTCTTGTGTATTATTATGAAGACTGGTGGTTCCGTGATAAACTAAGGGCAGGTGAGCCTGATATAGCTCTCTAATGCATTGGGTAACGTGAAGGGGTTAAACGTTAAGGTTTCTCCAAAGAGATTTTGGGATGATACTATGATGGGTATTCCAAACCTAACCAAGAGGGTTACTCCCTATGTAAGAATGTTATGAATGCCTCAAGTTACGTTTATGTCTTATGATTTCTATGATTTATTCATGATTTTTTGTGGTATGTTGAAGTTCTTATGTTTTATGGGTAAATTGTGATTTCATTCCTATGTATACATGTACTCATGTTTCCTTTCCATATTTTTATATCCCTTATTGTGATTTTTATACTCATCACAATTTTTTCAAATGTTTTTCACTGGTCAAGGGAAAGGTACATAATATGATGATAGTGTCAAGGAAATGTCATGAAAGAATCCATGTTTTATTTTAAATATGTTTCTGTTGATGGGGAAAAATGGGTACTATCTTTTATGTAACCACTTTGTTTAAATGTGGAATGTAATGCATGTTTTATGATCTAATTCTCTAAAACTCTAAACCTGAAAATATCCTCAATGTGTAATCTTGTAAAAACTCATGATTAATTAAGGTTTAAGGTCAGGGCCTTATAGTTGGTATCAAAGTTATGTTTAGATAACTTTAGAGGTTAGGTTATTATCTAAGCACAAGTGACAATAGGTTTGAAGGAAACTGTGGTGGTTCTCTGATTAAGATACTAGATAAAATGGGGGATTCAATGAGGAAACTCATGGTTGTTCTAAATGAACTATCAATGAGTCATGATCAACCACTTGAACCTTGGTATGATCTGTAATGCATCATGTATGAGATGACCAATCAATGTGGATGTTCAGGTAATAATTATAAAGTTAACCATTAGAGTTTATATGATCCTTACTTTTGAGGTAATTATGGGTTATTATATGTTATGATGGAAAATGAAAGACATGAGAAAAACTTGAGTTAAAATATGTTATGATCATTTTTGAAGATTTTTTCTCATTTTGGGGAATGTTTTAAGAAATATATAGTTTTGGAAAAAGGACAACACACAGACTGTGTGACAACCCGTCGCGTCGGACAAAGCTGTGGGAATCGAACCCACAACCAAAGTGCGACTGGTATTTATCACCTAGCACTGGACTACGTGATGTCCTTAGTTAGTTCGACTAATCCTTTTTAGTTATATGATTTTAGGAATCAAGATTAAGTTTATTTTGGGTTATCTATGGAAATGATTAACCTATCATCGAAGATATGTGGTTAGGTTAATTACTTTTCAATATGATAATTTAAGAGCAACTGATGTTATTTGGAGATAAAAGTTAATTTGTACCTTGGAAGACTATGTGACTAAATCCTTCAAATATTTGGGTTTCAATATTAGTTTGGATTACTTTGAATAATTTTATGGACAAATTGTTTATCAAATGGTCCTCACTGAACTTTGGGTTTTATTGGAAAAATTTTGGAGATTAAGAATATATTTTCTTTTTATAAAGGATTATACTTTTGTGGATTCTCTGACCTCATACTAACAATTTTGGTTTTGGATTTTGTATAAAGACATTGGAAATATATTGTTCTCTTTTGTGGATTAGGTGATTATCATGAAGATGATTATAGTACTCTTAATGTGAACAAGTCTTCCTAAATACTCGTCTTTTGGAGAAAATATGAGTTTGATTAAGGAATCTAGTAAAAGTTGAATGTCTACGCGACAGGTAAGTATGTTTCATTATGATTTAGTTAAGCTCTAAAATAAATTCCTCAATGAAGAGTAAAATAAAACACAAATGTTGTCTGTTAACTTTTCATACTGGGGAATTGAATACCGTTTAACCCACCACCAGTTTGTGATTTTCTTATGGTTAACTTTCTCCTAAACATGTTTACTATCACTCTCCCTCAAAACATGACCTTTTTTTTATTCCATGTCCATGTTTTACTATATGGAATCCTTTTATGGGTTAACTCAGGTGACATTTGTAATTCTCATTCATTATTTTAAAGTGATTGTTTTACCGACTATTGTTCCGATTTGGGACTTTCAATGATGTTTTAGAGCCCAATTTTAAAATTGCGAGGACGCAATTCCCAAAAGGGGGGAAGGATGTAACACCCTAGGTAAATAAAGAATATGACATTTTTATATTTATCAATATTTGTGAATAAAATATTAATATTACTTTAAAGGGGACGATATGCTAGATGGCGTACCTAATACGCAACAACGAGTTTCTTGGGAATCTTTCATTGCACTCTAATAATAAAATAATATCATTTTAAATGGTAGTTAACGTCTAGCCATTATAATGGCGGGAATGAACAGAACTATCTACAAAATGAATATATATTTTTGTCAAATATTTTTACTCTTTACAATAAATGTTAGAGGATTAAAAATGCGAATAAATCCAATTTTAAGCGTAAACATTCTAATATTCTTTAAAAGGTCGATTAACCGCCTTTTAATGGCAATCCTCTTTTAAATCCACTTTTTGAAAATTTTATGTTTTATATATTAAAAAATAAAATTCGTCTTTATATTCGGGACATCAAAATTTACTTTGTGTAAATTTTTGGTTTTTTTCGATAAAGTTCATTGTTTAATGAATAGTGAAAATTGTTGTATTTTAATTCAAAACCTCTTTTTAATCTAATTTATTTATATGATTATATTATCATTTGAATTTATTTTGAAGTAAAATTAGAATATATTTTTACCATTTAATCCAATAGTGGTCGTTGGAATTAATATCATCTTGAAATTGGACATAAACTAGTGTCAATCTTTTGATACTTATTGTTTCATAAAAACACGCTATTTGCTCTGACAACAGGAATTAATTTTTAAATTAATTAATGTAACATATATGTTTTTAATTTTATAAAATAGAAATCATTTTTGAATTCGTAATATCAAATATAGCTTAGGTTGAATTTTTGGTATTTTTCTGAAAAACATCAATTTTTGATTAATAGTGAAACCACTAAGTGGTACTTAACAAAACTGATTTTTCCATTTAAATGAAATTTTACCACCTCTGTGTCTTGAATTTAAAAATTCTGACATACATGGTTGTCAATAGGAAGTAAAATTTGGTTCAATGAAATTAAAATAATTTTTTTGGTGAATAGTAACTTTTAAGTTCTTAATCACGATTAGAGGTAATTAGTTTAATTTAAGGTAAAAATAATGTTTTAATAATGTGAAATGACCTAGACACATGTTCTACCCAACTTTAATGTGTCATGGCCTACCAATACAATCCATGGGTCAACTTGGGGACCCCATGGAGCCACTTTGTTTGGAAAATGACATAAATAACATATTATTTAAAGTTAAAATAAAAATGTCACAAGCATGAGATGTTTCACTAAAAAAATATTAATTGAGGTTATAGAAGTCTTGTTCTTGACTATAAATATTATTTTTAAATCTAAAAAGACTTCCTACATAATGATTTTTTTTTATAATTTTTAGACATTATATAATTAAAATTATTTATGACATCATAATAATGCACCGATTACCTCATTAATAAAGAATTTAAATAAAATGAAAAGATAATGTAAAATCTATGACCTAAACATGTCCAAAACCTATTATATTGGTGTATTTATAATCCTTATCACCTTATCTTCGAAATAAATCAATTTAGGACCTTTAAAATCCGAATCTCATTTGAAAATAAAGTAACATTTTGTAACTTTCCAAAAGTGCCCCTCCTCTCCTCTTATAAAAGGCCCCCACCTCTACCACCTTACCCACACCTCTCAAGCCTTTTACTCGGCCACACCCTGATAAATTTGCCTCTCCACATCCTTATCTTACTACTATAATCCTCACTTTGGGCAGAAGTCTTTACAAAGAAGCCTTTGAGCTCAAATCAAAGAGAGTTACCCGATTTTAAGGTAATGTCTTCACTTGTGTTATTTTGTGTTATTTTGCTTCTATAACCCCCTAAACTCTTTTTATTCATTTATTTTGTAAAAAATCAAGTATCATAAATATAATAAGATGTTGTTATAAGAATCATTCGATCTACACTTACAAACACCTACATCTAATGGTTAAAGAACATACTGTTTTTGTGGATGGTGAATTTCTGCGTCACGAAACGATGATTGTTCAACACTCATATAACACCTTCAAAGATGGCCATTAAGATGTCACTATATTTATTTATGATATATAATATGTTTATGTTTTACTTAATCTTCTGTATTTTTCTTTTTTGGCATACCATTATTGTTTCCATTGTGGGTAAACATGATAATTTGATTTTAGGAAGTGCGGACTACGGCCTCCTCAAAGTGATTTGATTCGTTAATGACATTTGTGGGATGTATAAAAAATGGATTTAAAGTTATTATATATGATGTACGTTACATATAAATGATGAATATAATTATGGAATTAAAATATACATACCTCTCATTTATATTTAATTCCATTAATATGACATAGAAATGAAAGTAGCGTTCATGCGTACGTACGACTTACTCTCTCCATGAACGATGCATTTCATTTCTTACTTCTAAATAATTATGTAATATTATAAATAAATGTATATTCTGGATATATATTATATATATGATATCCAAATCATGAATATAATTCTGGATATAATGATCCTTTGACCACACGAACAACATGTAATTGTAAGAAGTCCACTTTCGACTTAAGAACCAAATATCGACAAAACAAAAATTATTAACTTAAATGATTACATAATGTTTATAACATGGAAATAAGTGATATAAGAGGAATAATGAACTTGAAAAAGGTTCTTAAGAATGTATAAATTAACTCAAATTTATTATTCAGGACATTAAAAAATGATCGAGTCAAGTCGGACTCGAGGTAACGGATCCTACTCCTCTCTTTCTTTTTAAGTACACTCTTTTATGTCATTAATTTTATGCTCATATGTATTGTGATTGGGATGTTATTTTATATTACTCTTTCTGTAATTTTTATGTTCATATGATGAGAGACCCTATTCTCTCTAATCAATCCATTTTGGATGTTTTGAGTGGCGCCGTTAGGCTGCCGAATTTTCGTAAGAGATCTAACCTCTCTCTTTCTATTTAAGTACTCTCATTTATGTCACTTCTTTTAAGATCCTATTTGTTATGATGTGGGATGTTATTTTATATTCCTCTTTCTTTACATTTTATTGTAATATGAAGAGAGACCCTATTTGATCTCATCAATCCATTTTTGGAAGTTTTATGTGGCGTCGTTAGGCTGCCGAGTTTTCATAAGGGATTTTTCATCTCACTTTTATTCTCGTGAGATTTATGCTACATTTTCAACAATTTAATTTTATTGTTGTATGTAATGCCCATTATTTTACTCATTGTGTAATATAAATTCATTTATGAGTATTTACATCAATGTTGGATTGTCCTTCATTCACAGGGTGTATGTTTCAAAAGATACCCATGTCGGTAAGGGATCCTTTCACCCTCCTCTTTTTAAAAGACTTTTTTGTTATGTATTTTAATTCACATAATAGTATGTTGGGGTATTTTATTCTATATACTTAGTGATTTAAATTTTATTTCCAAGTGATGAGATACCCTTTTTATCTCTCATCAACTCATTATCTGAATTTTGTAGTGATGCCATTAGGCTGTCAAAGTTTTGCAAGGGAACCTCTTCACCCAATTTTGATTCTTTGGGATAAGCTTGTACTCCATGAATATGTCGTTCTATGAATATGTGTGAATAACCTATGATTGTTTTACTTTTAATATCCACTTATATTTGGTTTATTAGTTTTTCACACATAATTATATAATTGATTTATCCTTAATCCAAGGATACCGTCTTTGTATGGGACTTCATCTCAATATCCTTTCATTTAGGCATATTTTGTTTTATACAGAACCTTCTTTTATACGGTGTATAAACCCCTTTGACTTTTACTTTTATCCTAAAGGAATCTTTTTTATACAAAGCATTTTACTAAATGACAAAAGGGAATGTTTTTTTCGTACGTATGCAGCGACAATGACTTCTCCGCCGTCGTGACCATTATTTGAGTTTCGGCTTCCTCTACAAGCCATACCTTTTTTTAAATGAAATACAAATACCATGTTTTACTTTTCATTCATTTTGGTATTTAAAATGGTTTTCATAATGTTTTTATATCAATGCGTTGTATTGATATCTTGTGATTGAATGGTGGAAATGTTATGTTTCCTTTATGCATTTTTTATGTGATACGATTATGTTGTAGTTCTTGGGTATTATTATGAAGACGGGTGGTTCCGTGATAAACTAAGGGTGGCTGAGCCCAATATATCACTCCAATGCATTGGGTAATGCGAAGGGGTTAAACGTTAAGGTTTCTCCGAAGAGATTTAAGGAATATACTATGATGGGTATTCCAAATGTAACCAAGATTGTTACTCCCTACGTAAGAATGTTATGAATGCCTCATGTTACCTTTATGTCTTATGATTTATATGATTTATTCATGATTTTTTGGGGTATGTTAAAGTGATTATGTTTTATGGATAATGTATGATTTCATTCTTATGTATACATGTACTCATGTTTCCTTTCCATATTTTTATATCCCTTACTGAGCTTTTTATGCTTATCCCAGGTTTTTGAAATGTTTTTCAGAGGTCAAGGGAAAGGTACCTGATATTATGATAGTGTCAAGGAAGTGTCAAGAAATAATCCATGTTTTATTTTAAATATGTTTATGTTGATGGGGAAAAATTAGTACTATCTTTTATGTAGCCACGTTGTTTAAATGTGGAATGTAATGCATGTTTTATGGTCCAATTCTATAAAACTCTAAACCTGAAAAGATCCTCAATGTGTAATCTTGTAATAACTCATGATTAAGTAAGGTTTAAGGCTGGGGCCTTATAATTGGTATCAATGGTCGGTTTAAATAACTTTAGAGGTTAGGGTATTCTCTAAGCACAAGGGACAATAGGTATGAAGGAAATTGTGGTGGTTCTCTGATTAAGATACTATATAAAATGGGGGATTCAATGGGGAAACTCATGGTTGTTCTAAAACAACTATCACGGAGTCATGATCAACCACTTGAACCTTGGTATGATCTGTAATGCTTCATGTACGAGATGACCAATCAATGTGGAATTTCAGGTAATAATTTTAAAGGTAACAATTAGAGTTTATATGATCCTTACTTTTGAGATAATTATGGGTTATTATATGTTATGATGGAAAATGAATGGAATGAGATAAACTTGAGGTTAATATATGTTATGATCATTTTTGAAGATTTTATCTTGATTTGGGAATATTTTAAGAATTATATAGTTTTGGAAAAAAAACAACACGCAGACCGTGTGACAACCGGTCGCGTCGAACAAAGCTGCATGAATCAAACCCACAACCAAAGTGTGACTGGTATTTATCGCCTAACACTGGACTACGTGAAGTACCTGGTTAGTTTGAATAATTCTTTTTAGTTAGATGATTTTAGGAATCAAAAGTATGTTTATTTTGGGTTATCTATGGACATTATTAACCTATAATCGAGGATATGTGATTAGGATAATTACTTTTCAATATGAGAATTTAAGAGCAACTGATGTTATTTTGAGATAAAAGTTAATTTGTACCATGGAAGACTATGAGACTAAATCCTTAAAATATTTGGATTTAAATCTTAGTATGGTTTAATTTGATGAATTTTATGGACAAATTGTTTATCAAATGGTTCTCGTTGAACTTTGGGTTTTGTTGGAAAATTTTGGAGATTAAGAATAGATTTTCTTTTTATAAAGGATTATACTTTTGTGGATTCTCTAGCATCATACTAACAATTTTGGTTTTGGATTTTGTCTAAAGACATGGGAAATATATAATTCTATTTTGTAGATTAGGTGATTCTCAAGAAGTTGATTATAGTACTCTTAATGTGAACAAGTCTTCCTAAATTCTCATCTTTTGGAGAAAATATGAGTTTGATTAAGGAATCTAGTAAAAGTTGAAAGTCTACGTGACAAGTAAGTATGTTTCATTATGATTTAGTTAAGCTCAAAAATAAATTCTTCAATGAAGAGTAACATAAAACAAAAATGTTTTCTGTTAACTTTTCCTACTAGGGAATCGAATACCGTTTAACCCACCACCAGTTGTTGATTTTCTTATGGTTAACTTTCTCCTAGACATGTTTACTATCACTCTCCCTCAAAACATGACCCTTTGTTTTTTCTTCCATTTCTATGTATTCCTACATGGAATCCTAGTATGGGTTAACTCAGGTGACCTTTGTAATTCTCATTCTTTATTTTAAATTGATTTTTTTACCGACTCTTGTTCTGATGTGGGACTTTCAAGGATGTTTCCGTGCCCAATTTTAAAATTGCGAGGACGCAATTCCCAAAAGGGGGGAAGGATGTAACACTCCAGGTAATTAAAGAATATGACATTTTTATATTTATCCATATTTGTGAATAAATTATTAATTTTACTTTAAAGGGGACTCTATGCTCGATTTTGTACCCAATATGCAACAACGAGCTTCTTGGGAATCTTACGTTGCACTCTAATAATAAAATAATATTATTTTAAATGGTAGTTAATGCCTAGCCGTTGTAATGGCGGGAATGAACAGAACTAACTACAAAATGATTATATATGTTTGTCAAATATTTTTACTCTTTAGAATAAATGTTAGAGGATTAATAATGCGAATGACTCCAATTTTAGGCATAATCATTCTAATATTCATTAAAAGGTCGGTTAACCGCCTTTTGATGGCGAACCTCTTTTAAATCCACTTTTTGAAAATTATATGTGTTATATTTGAAAAAAAATAAAATTCTTCTTTAGAATCGGGACATCAAAATTTACTTTGTGTAAATTTTTGGTATTTTTCCGATAAAGTTCATTTTTTAATTAATAGTAAAATATGTTGTATTTTAATTCAAAACCACTTTTTAATCTAATTTATTTATATGATTATATTATTTTTTGAATTGTTTTTAAAGTAAAATTATAATATCTTTTTACCATTTAATCCAATTTTGGTCGTTGGAATTAATATCATCTTGAAATTGGACTTAAACTAGTGTCAATCTTTTGATACTTATTGTTTCATAAAAACACGCTATTTGCTCTGACAGCGGGAATTAATTTTTAAATTAATTAATGTAACTTAAATGTTTTTAATTTTGTAAAATAGAAATCATTTTTGAATTCATAATATCAAATATAGCTTAGGGTGAAGTTCTGTTATTTTTCTGAAAAACATCAATTTTTGATGAATAGTGAAACCACTAAGTGGTACTTAACAAAACTGATTTTTCCATTTAAATGAAATTTTACCTCCTCTGTGTCTTGAATTTAAAAAATCTGACATACATGGTTGTCAATAGGAAGTAAGATGTGGTTCAATGGAATTAAAATAATTTTTTTAGTGAATAGTAACTTTTATGTTCTTAATCGCAATTAGAGGTAATTAGTGTAATTTAAGGTAAAAATAATGTTTTAATAATGTGAAATGACCTAGAAACATGTTCTACCCTAATTGGATGTGTCCTGGCCGACCATGAAAATCTATGGGTCAACTTTGGGACCCCATGGAGCCACTTTGGTTGGAAAATGACATAAATAACTTTTTATTTAATGTTAAAATAAAAATGTCACAAGCATGAGATGTTTTCACTAAAACAATTTTTATATGGGGTTATACAAGTAATATTTTTTACTATAAATATTGTTTGTAAATCTAAAAATATTTACAACATCATGATATTTTGTTTATAATTTTTATACATTAAATAAATAAAATTATTTATGACATCATAATGATGCAGCGATTACCTCATTAATAAAGGATTTAAATAAAATGAAAAGATAATTTAAAATATATGACCTAAACATGTCCAAAACCTATTGGATTGGTGGATTTCGAAACCTTGTCACCTTATCCTTGAAATAAATCAATCTGGGACCTTTAAAATCTGAAACTCATTTGAAAATAAAGTAACATTTTGTAACATTCCAAGAGTACCCCTCCTCTCTACTTATAAAAGGCCCCCACCTCTACCACCGTACCCACAACTCTCAAGCCTTTGGCTCGGCCAAACCCTACTCATTTTTCCTCTACAAATCCCTATATTACTCCTATAATCCCCACATCGGGAAGAAGTCTTTACAAGGAAGCCTTTGAGCTCCAATCAAAGAGAGTTACCCGATTTTAAGGTAATGTCTTCACTTGTGTTCTTTTGTGTTCTTTTGCTTCTATAACCCCCTAATATCTTTTTATTAATTTCATTTGTAAAAACTCCAGTATCTTAAATATACTAGGATGTTGTTATAAGAATCATTCGAGCTACACTTACACACACCTACATCTAATGGTTAAAGAACTTACTGTTTCTGTGGATGGCGAATTTCTGGCTCACGAAACGATGATTGTTCAACACTCATATAACACCTTAAAAGGTGGACATTAAGATGTCACTATATTTATATATGATATATAATATGTTTATGTTTTACTTAAGCTTCTGTATTTTTCATTTGTGGCATAACTTTATGGTTTTCATTGTGGGTGAACACGATAATATCATTTTAGGAAGTGCGGACTACCACCCCCACAAAGTGATTTGATTTGTTAATGCGATATGTGGGATGTATAAAGGATGGATTTAAAGTTATTATATATGATTTATGTTACATATAAATGATGAATATAATTCTTCAATTAAAATATACATACCTCTCATTTAGTTTTAATTCCATTAATATGACATAGAAATGAAAGTAGCGTTCATGCGTACATACGACTTAACGTCTTCATGAACGGTGAATTTCATTTCTTAAATTTAAATGATTATGTAATATTATTAATACATGTATATTCTGGATATATCAAATATATATGATATAAAAATAATGAATATAATTCTGGATATAATGAACCTTTGACCACACGAACAACATGTAATTGTAAGAAGTCCACTTTTGACTTAAGAACCAAATATCGACAAAACAAACATTATTAACATAAATGATTACACAATGTTTATAACATGTAAATAAGTGATATAAAAGGAATAATGAACTTGAAAAAGGTTCTTAAGAATGTATAAATTAACTCAAGTTTATTATTCAGGATGTTAAAGAACGATCGAGTCATGTCAGACCCGAGGTAAGGGATCCTAGTCCTCTCTTTCTTTTTAAGTACACTCTTTTATGTCATTCCTTATAAGCTCATATTTCTTGTGATTGGTATGTTATTTTATATTAATAATACTGTCATTTTTATGTTCATATAATGAGAGACCCTATTCTATCTCATCAATCCATTTTGGATGTTTTGAGTGGCGTCGTTAGGCTACCGAATTTTCGTAAGAGATTTAATATCTCTCTTTCTTTTTAAGTACTCTCCTTTATGTAACTTCTTTTAATCTCCTCCTTGTTTTGATGGGGGATTTTATTTTATATTCCTCTTTCTGTAAATTATATTGTAACATGATGAGAGACCCTATTTGATCTCATCAATCCATTTTTGGAAGTTTTATGTGGCGTCGTTAGGATGCTGAGTATTCATAAGGGATTTTCATCTCACTTTTATTCCTGTGAGATTTATGCTACATTTGGCACAATTTCCTTTGAGTGGTGTATGTAATGCCCATTATTTTACTCATTGTGTAATATAATTTCATTTATGAGTATTTACATCAATTTTGTACTGTCCTTCTTTTACGGGGTATATGTTTCGAAAGATACCCATGTCGGTAAGAGAACCTTTCACCCTCCTGTTTTTAAAAGACTTATTTTGTTATGTCTTTTAATTAACATAAAATTATGTTGGGGTATGTTCTTCTATATCCTTAGTGATTTAAATTTTATGTCCAAGTGATGAGATACCCTTTTATCTCTCATCAACTTATTATCTGAATTTTGTAGTGATGCTGTTAGGCTTTCAAATTTTTGCAAGGGAACTTCTTAACCCAATTTTGATTCTTTGGGATAATCTTGTACTCCTTCAATATGTAGTTCTATGAGTATGTGTGAATAACCTCATATTTTTTTACACTTAATATCCAATTATATTAGGTGTATTAGTTTGTGACAAATAATTATGCAATTGATTTATCCTTAATCCAAGGAAACCGTCTTTGTATGGGACTTAGTCTCAATCTCCTTTCATTGAGGCATATTTTTTTTATACACAACCTTAATTTATACGATGTATAAACCCTTTTGACTTTTACATTTATCCGAAAGTAATATTTTTTATACAAAGAATTTTACTAAACAACAAAAGGGAATGTTTTTGTTGTACGTATGCGGCGATAACGACTTCTCCACCGCCGTGACCATTATTTGAGTTTCAGCTTCCTCAAAAAGCCATACCACTTTTTAAAAGAAATATAAATACCATGTTTTACTTTTCGTTTATTTTGTTATTGAAAATGGTTTTCATAATGTTTTTATGTCAATGTGTTGTATTGATATCTTGTGATTGAATTGTGGAAATGTTATGTTTCCTTTATGCATGTTTTATGTGATACGATTATGTTGTGGTTCTTGGGTATTATTATGAAGACGGGTGGTTCCGTGATAAACTAAGGGCGGGTGAGCCCGATATAGCTCTCCAATGCATTGGGTAATGTAAAGGGGTTAAATGTTATGGTTTCTCCGAAGAGATTTAGGGAATATACTATGATGGGTATTCCAAACGCAACCAAGAGGGTTACTCCCTCTGTAAGAATGTTATGAATGCCTCATGTTAACTTTATGTCTTATGACTTCTATGATTTATTCATGATTTTTTGGGGTAGGTTAAAGTGATTATGTTTTATGGGTAAAGTATGATTTCATTCTTATGTATACATGTATTCATGTTTCCTTTCCATATTTTTATATCCCTTAATGAGCTTTTTATGCTCATCCCATGTTTTTGAAATGTTTTTCACAGGTCAAGGGAAAGGTACATGATATGATGATAGTGTCAAGGAAGTGTCAAGAAAGAATCGATATTTTATTTTAAATATGTTTCTGTTGATGGGGAAAACGAGTACTATCTTTTATGTAACCACTTTGTTTAAATGTGGAATGTAATGCAAGTTTTATGATCTTTTTCTCTAAAACTCTAAACCTAAAAAGATCCTCAATGAGTAATCTTGTAATAACTCAAGATTAAGTAAGGTTTAAGGCCGGGGCCTTATAATTTATATACATTATATTCTTGATTAATAATGTTTTGTTTAATTTTTAACATTATTAAGATTTTTTTATGATTGTTATTACTTTTATATAACATATTATCATGTAATTAGAAATAAATAATTATTTATGTTTATGTTGAGCATATGATGATATTCAATACATGAGTGAAAAATGATATTCATATGATTTCTATAGTTTAAATGTTTCATTTTTAAATCATATCTCGGAAAATATTCAGGACATATTAGTCAATTTTAAATATTAATTATACTTGTAAATTAAAAAATTCATTATAGTTATTAAAAACGAACTACATTGTAATCATAGTGACAACATGCCTGGAAGATGCATGAGTAAGGATTAAATTTTTCAATTATCATAATGGAAATATGGTAAGTATTATTTAACATTTCTATAATGAAAATAATGTAATTAATATTATATATATATATAATATCTATGTTATTTGGTGATTAAAAACTATGGACATCACTTCATGGATGTCATAATTCACATATACACACGAGTGATGTTATGATTCTAATGTGAATGGAAATTAAAAATGTAATTTACATATTTTTCTCTTATAATGATAAATATTCACTTAATATTTCATATGAATATTTATTACATCATTATAATAATTATTGAGATATAGTTATAGGAAATTACGAATATAATTTCTTGGAGGTTATTGTTGAGACATACGATGAAACAATTAATTCCTCTCCCAATTGATGGAAGTAAATATATATTTAGGTGATGATATTAATATAATAACATCAAATTATATTAATGATATTGGGTTTTTCATTTTATCATTTTTCAAAATGATTTGGAATAAGTGGTTGAAGAAATTAAATTAAAATAATTATATAAAAATGATACCTCTTTTACAGGAGATCTCTATTGATTAAAACCTTAACACCTATAAATATATTGGTCTACCTAATATATATACTCTAGAAAGTGGGTGGGATTATATTAATGTATTTAGACAACTCATGTCCAGTACCAATTGGTTTTGATGTGTGATGAAATGATATGAAATTGTGCCCTTTTGTAAATGATGAGAGGGGTACTCTTGGAATTTTTCAAATTAATAAATTAATATAAATTCATTTTCATTATAAAACTATTTATAATAGATTTATTAATAATACAGTATTACTATTGGTTGAAATAGAATCATCCAATTAAAATTTGAAAAAATTTGAATATTTTTTTATCCTTATATTTTAGTAGTAACCCTTTTAACTCCAACAATTTTAGGAACTAATTTACAATTTAAGGATTAATATAATTACAGTAACATTACAAAATACTAAGAAAAGATATATTTATGACATTTTAGGACATATCCCATTTTTTTGGATTAATCATGGATTTTATAATATTTTATATAATTTAATAAAATATTTTATAATTCAAAATATCATTAGTGTCATTTTTTACACATTACTTTTGTTGATATTTTATAAATATCATGACATAATGAAATATTATAAAACAACCACTCTAAAATATAAATAACATTTTTTATTAATCAATAAAAATAAATAATGACATTAATTTGATCATATTATATTTATTAGAATATTAATAGTATAATTTAGTTAATTATTAGAATAACGAGTCAATTACTCCATCATCATTGTGTCACCATTTAATTAAACTATTACAATAATAAAAAATAAAAGTAAGTCACCATGATATAGAAAAAATATTTAAATTTCAAAAACTATTTATATTTAAACATATCCCTTACATAACCCTATATTAAAAATATTTTTCATGTTAATAATAAAAGTGTGATAAAAATTCATTCTTTGGAATAAAATAATATTAATTTGTTAAACTCATAAACGTGGCTTAAAAACGTTATATTTATTCCCATATATGATATTAGGTGAAAACAAAGTTATCCAATGGAATCCAAAAATGTTTTATGATTGTTTCTTATAATAATATAACCCATAATTATTCAATTTACCCTTAAATACTTTTATAAGAATAAAAATTCATTTCACTATTAATATTTCACAAAAATGGGGTTGATCCGATTAGATCATAAAATTCATATAGATAACAAAAATTTATGTACATTTTTAAAAATTCAAAACACATTAGTGGCTATTATTAAACAAATATTAATCCCATCGACGGATCGAGAAAACATGTTTTTAATGTTAAAATCTTCTATTGTTCATAACATATTTATATCTACATTAATAGATAAAATGATTACAATTACTTAAATTAGATTAAATGATATAAAATTGATTTAATTATACATTAAATCTAGATAAAATTTATTTTAACTATATAAATAAATTTGATGAAAAAGATTTTGTGATCTAATATTTTGTATTAATCAGTATTCATCAAAATATTAACAGTCTCAGAATGTTACCAAATAATAAAAAAATGTAAACATTGATACTATAAGTATAAATAAGGGGGTTATATTTTAATATATAATTTATAAAATTGAAAAAATTGATTTAAAATGCTTTCTCCATAAAAAAGTTGTAAAAATTCATTTTTAAAAAAATACCCATTTTATGCTTAAAAATAAATTTGGTCTTGTATAATGTCTATAAAAATTAATGTAAAACAGTAAATAAAATATTATTTATATAACAATAATATAATCTAATAATGGTGATTTATTAATTCATTGGTGAAAATCACATTTCGGAATATTCAAATAGGCCTTTATAACATCATTTCATATAAAAAAGGGCTTTATATTCATTAATAATTAATTAGTCAAAAATAATTAATTACATATACAAGTGTAAGAAATATTTTCCTTATTTAGTTAACATAATTCATTACCACCATTACTTCTGCTTTGTTTCAGCGATATGATTAATATATTATTTAGTTGTTCATTTTAGGGTTGTTGTGGGGTACCATGTATGCTATCAAACATAAGATATTAATTTTAAAAATAGGGTATGTTAAAATATGTAGTGTTTTATTAATTTAATGTGATAAAAAATATGGCCTTCAATATTGTTTTTTTGAGAAATCCAATATTTGATCCAAAGGACAAATATATACTAAAATATAATATAAATATGTTTAATGTGTAATTAATTGAAATAAATATTACTGTATAGTATTTAATTTTTATAATTAATTTTAGAAATAAAATGTATATTGATATATTTATATAATATGATTAAATGAAATGATGTTTTTATATAAAACTATTTGTTATATATTCTCATAAAAATCGAAATTTTCGGCAAATCCCAAAACCTCACCCAAAAATATTTTGAGATAATTATTTAAAAAATACAGATAATTATATCCAATAAATTTTATAAAATTTCAAACCTTTATTTTTATTATTTTTGAAGAAAATAGATAATTTTTTTAGGAAAATAGATTTCTAAAGAGTAAAATTACTTTTCTAAAAAAATTGATTTATTATTTACTAAAAAGTTATTAATTTTTTATCCCGAGTAGGATATATATATATATATAATAAATTATTTAATGTTATTCATACTTACAATTTCAAAAATTAGGATATAAAAGATATATATATCCAGGTTTATTTAGTTATAATGTTTCTTGTTAAATACTCTTTCAAACATAGATATATTTTGTAAAATTTTGTGGTGTTACATCGTCCAAAATTTGTTAATTTTCATCCAAACAAATAGAAATTTTTATTGATAATCAACTATTTCAAAATTAGAAATTATTTTTTACGTAATCCTGCATCGTATAATTGACTGATAGAACCTCCTCTTGATGAAAGTGTCAGGGAAGTATGCAAGTCATCGAGAATAATAGATTCTAGCTTTCCAAATAGGGGAACAAAGGTGGGAAGTTAATATTTGGGCATAGAAAATACAATAATGCCAAGATAATGATATTGAGTTATATAGGTCATTGATCGCAAGATAGTTTAGTATCAAGATAATGATAACAAACCCAAAACCATATACCAAAAAGGTTTTTAAAAGACCATTGATTTCATTCTAAATGATGTTATTTTAAAAAACATTTTGATTAACTTTCCTTTTCCTAGAGTTGGATAATTATTTCAAAAACTATACTAATTTAATATAAAAATATACTTACATGATGAGAGTAATTTCATCCTTTTATCAATTTCCACCATAAATATCATATTTTTTACCAAATTATGGGTATTCATGATGATTTTCTTCATGACTACCACCTGAAATAAAATATTAAAAGACCACAGAATGATTGAAGGGATAATAATTTTATTTCAATTATCTATACAAATTATCCAAAATCAAAATGATTAGAATAAATTACAATGGTTTCCAAAATGATTAAACCATCATGTGATAATATAAAACATTAAACTACTAAATTCAATAGTTTTACCCAAGATTATAATAAATAATTTTTAAAAAACAAAAATACTAAATAATTTTTTAACCTCTAATGTTATATATTAAATTAATATTTCAAAAAAACATGATATTAATTATTTAGAAATAAAATTAATCACTTAGTATCTAAATCAGAATTTATAATAGTGGTTATATATATGATAAATATTGGAATCATATAAATACCACAACACACAAGATCATATAAACACTATAGGTTTTCAATGCCATAAAACATATCTTAAAAATATAAATATGTAATTCATAGTAAAATAAATAATTTCATGCAGTTCAACACTATAAAAAATTTCATAAATATTTATTAATAGATTTAATATTTCATCACTTAAAACATTAAGATCAGAGTATAAGGAAATTAACATTTACCAACTTTTATCTTATAGTCCTTGGATAGTATCCATAAATATTAAGAAAAAAATATTTTAAAACAAAAAAACAACAATTTTATCTAAACCTTTCGAATGATTCTTTATATAACATCCTTGAACTCTCACTCCCAAATCCTTTGAAAAAATAATAAAAATTACATTTTTATTCTTTGATATAGATTTTGGTGTTCCAGTTTTTACCATCCAAAACATACATAATAAAAACGTATAATTTCGATCACATTCAAATTCAAGGACGTTTTATGTTTATATATTTATTGAATTAGATAAGACACATATATAAAAAATAAACATGAATTAAAGAGGTTATATTTCTATCTATACACATATTGTTATATTCGATGTTATATCATCAACATCATACAAATAAAACCATTGTAGAAATAATATATTTACAATCAATTTTTATAGCATAGGGAAAATGAATCGTAATTATGGTTAGATTAAATTATCAACAAGGGTAATCATAATAAGTTAAAATTAAATTTCATCAATGAGTATATGGTGTTCATGTCTATGTATGAATACATAATTTGATTGTATGAGAAAATCATTGAATAACTCATTCACATCAGTACCTAAATCATCAATCCCTAAACATTGAATAAGACGTAAAAAAAGTAAATATTCATGAGAAACAATAACATTCATACATTTGATATCAACATTAAGAAAATAAAAAATTATATACCCTTGGAAATCATAGATTAAACGTATTGGAATCATGGATCATCATCCTCTAAGACCCTATAGAGAACCCATAATATCTAAATGACAATATGAACAACTTCCATTATTATACTCTAGAGAAAATAATAATTACTCAATCATATGGGGTGCTATCTAGGTGAAATAATCATATAAGCTATATCAGGACCAACTAGCTCCATTGAGTAGCTCCCATCATTGATAATTTCTATGAAACAAATCATGAATATGGTAAAATGAGGTTTCATTTTATTTCAATACTCATGAAAAAACTGTAATTCTAATCATAACTTCTTTAACACATGGAAAACAAATGGGTCATATAACAATGAAATGTACACAAGATTATCCTTTTGAAAAAAATGGGTTCATTGAAAATATAATTGAACCTTAATTAAATCATTGAAAAAAATTTTTTTTACAAAAAAATCATTGAAACATAATTAACACATGGAAAAAAATTGAATTAATGATAATATCATTGAAATAATATTAATCCATATAGATGAATAATTGTCATGGAATCGTTACAATAAATCCCAATTGGATCATATGTAATTGTAATTTTTTTGACATTTATGAATGTCAAAATCCTAAACCGTCATTAAAAATAATATTAAGGAAAACTAATATTTTCATTTTGAAAATCAAATTTTAAAAATAAAAATTTACAAATATTTTACAAATAATTTTTAAATTTTTTTTTAGACATTTAAGGGAATGATTAATGAAAATTACAGACATGATTGAAAAAAAATATATTCATTTCATAGATGTTAAAATTAAGCATTAATATCAAAAAAAATTGAAAAAAATTGTAAAAATCGATCCATTTATAAGACATTATGTAATTTCAATTGAAAATAATTTTAATTAATTTGAAAATAATATAAAATATCATGTCAAATAAAATTTGGAAATAAATTATTTTCTGAAAATAATATTTTTGGAAACATTTTAGAAATTATGGATATGAAATATAATGATAACCCTTTTAAATAAATTACATGATCACTATCTCTTAGAAATGAATTACAAGATTCTTATTAAATAAATATTTTTGTAAATGAAATTAAACTAGCGAGACACATTCATAACCTGATGTGAATAAATGATATGGGGCTCATGAAAATAATTTCATATTATTTGAAACAAAATAATCATGAACAAAAACTATTTTTAATGAAATGACATTCTATCATAAAGCCTTTTCTTCTTTGCTAACTAATCAATTGTAAGATCTGTGAAATAATAAAAAAGGTTAAATTAAATATAAATAAAATTAGGATTATCTGGAAATTATATGTAAAATTATAGTATATATAACATATAAAAATATATTTCAGGTATTGAAATATAATATTCATCAATTGAAGTGATTTTAGATGAAATCCCAAACAACGTTCAATAACTATGAATTAAAAACCCTTGAAAGTGAGATCATAAAATATATTTATATATCCTTATTAATTTCATGAAAATAATCATAAAATAAAAATGGGAAGTATATAACCCACCAAATAATGATATTTTTTGAATATGGAATGTGTATCATAAAAATTAATGTTATACCCGATGAAATCATACATCAGATAATGACATTCCTTCTGTGTCCATAAAGACAATTATAATAAACATACATTAATTATTTGATTTCATAATATCCTTTAACATGATTATCACCTTATGGATTAAATATTTATTTTGTTTCATAATAATTAAATATTTCGATAGTTAATGAGTTTTGTCCACATCAGAAATTTTGAGTATGTTTTGTTTACTATTAACATCTATGGGGTCCCTACTAGAAATCATGCTTTTCATAACACTTGTATACCAACGGTTCTTTTGAACCGTTGTTATAGGTGATATTTACCAATGGTTTATGAAAACCGTAGGTAAAGATCTGTAAAAATTGAGTTTCACCAACAGTTTGATGAAACCGTTGGAAAATATGGGTAAAAATGACTTTTCCCTATGGTTTGATGAAACTATTGGGAAGGATGGGGAAAAGGAGTTTTCCCAACAGTTTCATCAAACAGTTGGGAAATATTATGTTTTTGCAACAGTATTTAAAAACCATTGGGAAAAAGATGCCCCAAATTCGCTTACGCTAGGTATCACCCTCCCCACGATTCCAGAAGCATTGCGCGACTCTCCCCGAAGTGATTCCGACTCATAGAAGCCCGTCAGAAGCCCTAGCACAGGTGCATGTCTTCCATAAGATCAGCTGCCAAGTTAGACTCCTTCCACCTATTATCATGGATATCCTTCCACCTCTTCTCATGGATATCCTTCTGTTCTCAAGGATATCGTTATTCCCAATTTCTAGGGTTTTTTTAAAATTTTATAATCTACTACTCCACGAATTGTGTACTCAAATCACTACATCGGTGTACACATTGTCCATTTAATGTTTTCATTACACATATACATTTATTAGGGTATGGTGTCTCTTTATTGTGTTCTAATTTTAAGGATTCATAGTTTATTTTAATCTCAATGTATTAAATATTACAACTTCATGTATATGAAGTCATATGAAACTATTTTTAATATTTATTTTAGTATTTCATGAAAATCACTCCTTCCATTAAGATCATGTCAAACATGAAGTTCTTGTTCATCTTAATTTTGGTACAATATGTGTATTACATAACAAGTATGTATCATGTTTTTATCAAAATCAATATATATATATAATGACACACTGTTCACTTATCCATTGCACAATAGAACATATGAAGTGTCTTCTAGAACTTTGAAAAATTGTATGTGGTCCCTAATTATTCTTCATAGAAAAAATAATAAATACTTAACCATACAATCCAATGTTATTTATGAATAAAATATTTATAAAGGAAACTCTCGGTGGGACCTCTCCTTTTCCCATGTAGTACATCTTCTTTATTCATGAAACTAATTCACATAATGTCAAATTCAAAATATTAGTGAATATTAGTTTTCCTAATAGAACCATTAATCATTCTGCCTTCAATATCATACATGAGTTATTCAATCACCTTTTTAATACACAATGACCATTTTGACTAATTTTGGGTTCCTCAAAATGCTTGGGAAAATCAGAAAAACAAATATATTGAATCATTTTTCTAATATAGTTTCATGGATACAAGTTCATCTCGAAAATCATGACTGCGTGGTTAAAATATCATGAGGAACATTAGAGTATTATTCTTCACATAGATGATGTTTTTTTCTTTATCTATGTGTTTTTTTCACAGCCTATGCAACCTCTAACCTCATTTAATCTGTGAACTCATGTCATTATTTCAAGACTTCATTATCACTAGAATGTATGAAATTGAATGATTAAAACCCATCCCCACATGATTTCTTATCTTTTATAGTGTCCAATATATGGAATATGAGCTTTTGAATTCATCACTTAACCATGATCATATATTGCATTTCCCACAAGATGATTGTACTTATATAACATTAGGATCAATAAAATATGTTTTTCATTATACGTTTTATATTATGTGTCCTTCTCAGAGAATACTAACTTTTATGAGGGTGGGTTCTTTTCACTAGACATGCTAAAATGTGTAGACATCCATAAAAATGATAGATATGTCACATGTTTAATTCAGTAATGTTGTTATAATTGACCTACTTTATTATTAATCGCAAATTTAAAAATAATTTTTTTTCTATACTTAATGAAATTAACTCTTTTTACAAGACATGATCAACCTATTAATGTAGAATCCTAAAATTTATCCACCCATTGGGTGCCCTTGACTTAGGGAAGTAATTGAGTAATGAAAGGTACGACCATAGAGGTGCCAGTAATGAGTTATTGAACATGAGTAAATGATTTGGGATTCCTATAACACATAATCGGACCTGAGGCATGTGCCTCTTATATACCTAATGAAAATGAATATAAATAAATTTTATTTTAATTTATGAGTACTTGGTCTTCACATTATTTTAAGAGTTCACTACATCGATTAGAAACTTATTCCTTTATCATTTACATAAATGTATTTTCTATTAAAGTAAAATCCTATTGAATTGTTTATGAAAAATTGACATATATAAATTTTTTTATTGAATGGAAATAAGTTGGATGTATGAAACCGATTGGATCTGAAGCAATTTTCAAAACAATTTTGAGATCTTTATAGATTTTTCCTTTCACAATGCTTCAGATAGTGGTCTCATTCACTGCCCATGTTCCAATTGTGTTGGTAGACCATGGTTGAGTTGTGAAGAAGTCAGCTACCACATAACGAATTTTTTTTTCAAGAAAACTACTTTTTGTTGTATCATAATGGGGATAATATGATATCTCAAATTGGTGCTGATCGAAATGAAAGGACTGGAATGGGGAATTTGTTTGATGATCGATTCCTGTTTATTCTTCATCATGAAAAAGAAAGGATTTCGAGTCAAGAAGACTTCAATATGAGGACAATTGATGCATCGACTGAAAATGAAAATATTGATAATGTGAAAAAATTGATTGATGCTGCCACAGCTCCAATATATAGATAATGCGATAAAATGAAAAATCTAGAATTTTTGATCTGATTGTTTCATGGGGAAACTATGTATAGGATTTCTAATACAGAAGTCGATTACATTCTTACCCACTTGAAGGAATTACTTCCAGAAGAGGCATATATTCCCTCAAAACACTATATGGGATGGAAGTTACATGGGAAACTTGGATTTTCAAGAAAAAAAATTCATGATTTCCGGAAATATTGTAGTTTATTCATGGAGGAAAACGCTGAACAAAATGATTGTATAAATTGTGGCACATCCCGCTGGAAGTCCAAATCTGATGGAACACCATCTCTCATTCCACAGAATGTAATGTGGCACTTTCCATTGATCCCCAGACTCCATAATCCTTTTATGTCTGATGAAATATCAATAAAAATGAGATGGCATGATACTGAGAGAAAGAAGACTAATGATGAGTTGGTTCATCCTGCATATGGATTTTCATGGAAGAGATTTGATGATCGACATAAGGCCCTAGCCTTAAACATTAATTAATATTGAGTTACTTCAAGAATACACGCTACAGATCTTTTCAGGTTTAGAGTTTTAGAGAATTAGATCATAAAACATGCATTACATTCCACATTTAATCAAAGTGTTTAAATAAAATATAGTACTCTTTTTTCCCATCAATGGAATAATTTTTAAAATAAAACATGGATTCTTTCTTGACACTTCCTTGACACTATCATCACATCATGTACCTTTCCCTTGACCTGTGAAAAACATTTCAAAAACATGGGATGAACATAAAAAGTTCAGTAAGGGATATAAAAGAATGAAATGAAACAATTAGTCCATGTATGAAATCATACTTTACTCATAAAACATAATCACTTTAACACACCTCATAAAATCATGAATAAATCATATAAATCATAAGACATAAAGGTATCTTGAGGCATTCATAACATTCTTACGTAGGGAGTAACCCTAGTGGTTACGTTTGGAATATCCATCACATTATATTCCTTAAATAACTTCGGAAAAACCTTAACGTTTAACTCCTTTACATTACCCAATGCATTAGAGAGCTATATCGGGCTCACCCGCCCTTAGTTTATCACGGAACCACCCGTGTTCATAACAATTCCCAAGAACCATAACATAATCGTATCACATAAAACATGCATAAAGGAAACATAATATTTCCACATTTCAATCACAAGATATCAATACAACACATTGATATAATAACATTATGAACACCATTATCCAGACCAAAATAAAATAAATGTAAAACATGGTATTTATTTTTCATAAAAAATGTTATGTCTTGTAGAGGAAGCCTAAGCTCAAATTATGGTCACGACGGTGGAGAAGTTATTGTCGCCGCATACGTACGACCAAAAAAAATCTCATTTTTTGTTTAGTAAATGATTCGTATAAAAAAGATTACTTTTGAATAAAATTAAAAGTCAAAGGGGTTTATACACCGTATGAAATAAAGTTGTGTATAAAACAAAATATGCCTCAATGAATGGAGATTGAGACGATGTCCCATACCTCGGGTCTAACTTGACTCAATCATTCTTTAACCTCCTGAATAATAAACTTTAGTAAATTTCTACTTTCATAAGAACCTTTTTCAAGTTCATTATTCCTTTTAAAATCACATATTACCATGTTATGAACACTATGTAATTATTTAAGTTAGTATTGGTCATTTTGTCGATCATTGGTACTTGAGTGAAAAATAAACTCTCTATAATTACAAGTTGTTCATAGGGTAAAATAACCATTATATACAGAATTATATTCATGATTTAGATATCATATATATCATATATATCCATTATATACATGAAATTATAATATTACATAACATTTAGAGGTAAGAAATTAAATGCACCGTTCATGGAGACGGTAAGCCGTATGTACACATGAATGCTACTTTCATTTTTATTTTGTATTTTATGGAATGTAATCATAATGATATAATTGTATATTATAATTCCAGTATAATATAATATATAATATCATTAATTACATCCTTTATACATCCCACATATGGCATTAACGAATCAAATCATTTTGAGGGGGCGGTAGTCCGCACTTCCTAAAATGAAGATATCGTGTATACCCATAATAGAAACCATAAAGGTAGGACAGAAATGAAAAATACAGAATCATATGTAAAACATAAACGTATTTTATATCATATATAAATAGAGTGAAATCTTAATGGCCACCTTTTAAGGTGTTAAAATAATATTGAACAATCATCGTTTCGTGAGGCATAAATTCACTATCCACAGAAACAGTATGTTATTCAACCATTAGATGTAGGTTTGTATATGTGTAGCTCAAATAATTCATATAAAAAAATCCTAGTATATTGATGATACTTGTTTTGTTACAAAATAAATTAATAAAAAGAGTTTAGGGGGTTTGAGAAACAAAATAAAACAAAAGAACACAAGTGAAGACATTACCTTAAAATTGGGTAACTCCCTTTGGATTGAAGCAAAAGGATTTCTTGAAGAGCTTACTGCCTAAGGTAAATCTTCTAGGATGAGGAGAGGGATGTGGAGAGACAAAATGTGTAGAGCTTGGCCGAGCCAAAGGCTTCAGAGGTGTGGGAAAAGAGGTAGAGGTTGGGGCCTTGTATAAGAGGAGGGGGGCACTCTTGGAAAGGTATAAAATGTTACTTTATTTTCAAATGAGTGTCATATTTTAAAGGTCCCACATTGATGTTTTTCTAGGATAAGGTTATAGGGGTTCGAGATATACTAATACAATAGGTTTTTGACTAGTGTAAGTCTTATATTTTACATTATATTTTCATTTTATTTAAATCGTTCATTACTGAGGTAATCCCTGCATCTTCATGGTGTCATATACAATTTAATTTATTTATTGTCTAAAAATTATAAAAAAATAATATGATGTAGGAAATATTTCTAGATTTCCAATTAATATTTATAGTCCAAGATATAATTTATGTAGAAAAAATTAAAAATATTTTACTCAGGTGATACATTGTTTGTTATATTTACTGTATTTAAAAAATAAAAAGATAAAAAGTGATTATCACACAAAAGTGATTCCACGGGGTCCCCAAGATTGGCACAAGGCATCCCATGGTCGTACATGACACATCCAGTAGTATTATGACACATGATGGTGTCATTATTTATTATTATGATATTATTTTATTATCCTTAACTACCCGATTACTAATTAATCAAGATAATTAACTATAATTACCGTCGTTACTATTCACAATTCCAAAAACAAAAGAGTCTTAATTACATAATTTGGACCTTATGATTCCAAATATGGAATCCATTTTACCAAATTACAAACACTAAAATTGAAATAATTAATTTAAAAATAATTCCCCTTATCAAAACAAATAGAGGGCTTTTTTGAAATAATATCTATTAAATGTTTGGAATTAGTTTATGCCAAATTCCAAAGTGAAATTAATTCTAATGACCACTATTGGATTAAATGGTAAAAATATATTCTATTTAAACATTAAAACCAATTAAAAATATAATCTAGCCATATAATTAAATTAGATGAAAAAGTAGTTTTGATGTAAAATGTTGTATTTTTGACTATTCATTAAAAAATAAACATTGTCCGAAAAATACCAAAAATTTATCCAATGTAAATTTCAATGTCCCAATCATAAAGAATAATATTATTTTGAATGATATATCTTATAAAATTGTCAAAATATAGATTTAAAAATGGTTCTCCATCAAAAGGCGGTAAAATAATCTTTTAAAAATATTAAAGAATTTTATGCTAAAGATTGGATTTATTCCCATTTTAAGCCTCTAAAATACTATCTAATTCATAAATAGACATAGATAAGAATATATATTATTAATTAATTAATTGGGATGTTACATCCTTCCCCCTATAGAAAAATTCATCCCCGCAATTTATTTACTTATCGAATAAGTGGAGGTATTTATCCCCCATTGCATTTTCAGATTCCCATGTTGCCTCTACAATAATGTAGTTTTTCCACAAAACCTTTACATGATGAATATCCTTATTCCGCAACACTTTCTCCCTGTGGTCAAGAATCTAGACCGGTTGTTCCTCATAAGATAGGATCTCTTTCAACTGAACTACCTCTGGACTCAAAACATGAGATGTATATGGCATGTACTTCCTTAACATTGAAACATGAAAAACATTGTGTACTTGAGATAAACTCGGAGGTAATGCCCCTCGATATGCAACTGATCCAACTCTCTCCAGAATTTCATTTGGTCTAATGAAACTTGGACGCAACATTCCTTTATTACCATATCGCATCACACTTTTCCATTGTGAAACATTGAGAAAAACCTGATCACCTACCTCAAAAGAGAGATCCTTCCTCCTGTTGTCCGCATAACACTTCTGCCTGCTCTAAGCTGTTCTCATGTGTTTCTGTATCAGCTAAACCTTTTCTTCCAGCTCTTATTACAATTATGGTCCCATCAACTTCTTTTCACCCACTTTATCCTAGAAAGCTGGAGTTCGACACCGCTTCCCATATAATGTCTCAAATGGTGCCATCTGTATACTGGAATGAAAACTGTTATTATAAGAAAACAGAACCAAAGTGAGATGGTGGTCCCATCTGATTGAGGATCATAATTCATACTAAAATTTAATTCAGTATCCAACGACTTCTGAAGGCCTTTCCAAATGTTAGAAGTGAACCTAGGATCACGGTCAGATACAATGGAGAGAGGAACTCCATGTAACTTGACTATCTCTTTAAGATACAAATGGGAAAGTTGATCTAGGGAAAAAGTATCTCGTATAGAAAGTAAATGAGCAGATTTAGTCAAGCGATCAACAATAACCCATATTGAATTATTACCTCGAGATGTCTTCGGCAATCCCACAATGATGTTCATGGATATATTTTCCCATTTCCACTCTGGAACTGGTAAATGATGAAGCATCATTTTAGGTAACTGCTGCGTTACATTATCCTGTTGACAATTCAAACACTTCACAGTGAAATAAGCAATGTCTCTTTTCATTTCTTCCCACTAGTAATACTCTCGAAGAACCCTATACATCTTAGTACTGCCTGGATGAACTGAAAATGGAGAACTATGTGCTTCACATAACAACTCTCTCATCCACTATGAATCACACGACAGACACAATCTCTTCCCAAATCTCAAAACACAATCATTATCATTGTTTAAGTTAGGCAATATACCATTCTGAACCAGCTCTACCTTTTTCTGCAACTCGTTGTCTTTCTTCTGTGCATGCTTAATTCTGTCTGATAGAAAAGATTTCACTGATACCTGAAACAAACAGAATAACATCCTGTACTGACAACTTCTATGCCAAAGTTCATCAAATCCTTAACCAAAGGATCACGTTCCAAACACAACATTGTTAATGAAGGATTACTTTTTCGACTCAAAGCATCATCCACTTTATTTTCTTTTCCCGGATGGTAATGAATTGTACAATCATAATCCTTGATTAATTCTAGGCATCTCCTCTGTCTCATGTTCAATTCTTTCTTAGTTAATATATACTTTAAACTTTTGTGATCGGTATATATTTCAAACATTACTCCATACAATTGATGCCTCCAATTTTTTAATCTGAAAACAACAGCAGCTAATTCCAAATCATGTATAGGGCAATTAACTCATGAGTTTTCGACTGTCGTGAAGAATAAGCAATTACCTGATCATTCTGCATTAGGACGCAACCAAGACTTTTCAATGAAGCATCACTGTAGATAACAAACTCACCATTCCTGGAAGGAAGTTCCAAAACTGGAGCATTCACCAATATTCTTTTCAGTTCTTGAAGACAATCCTCACATTCTTTTTTCAAGATAAACCTAACACCCTTCCGAGTTAGCTTAGTCATTGGACTAGATAACCATGAAAAATGTCTAACAAACCTTTGGTAATAGCCTTCCAAACCAAGGAAACAACGAATCTTAGTTACATTTGTGGGTCTTGGCCATTATTCAACAACCTTTGTTTTTGTAGGATCCATAGTTATTCCATCTTTAGAAACAATATGACCAAGGAAAGAAATTTTTTGCAACCAAAACTCACATTTGCTGAATTTCCCATACAATTTGTTTTCTTTTAAGGTTTTCAAAATAACCCTTAAATGTATTTCATGATCCTCTTTACTTTTATAAAACACCAAAATATCATCAATAAAACATCCACAAACATATCCAAAAACTTATGGAAAATTCTATTCATAAGATCCATGAATAAAAAAGGTGAATTGGTTAGCCCAAAAGGCATAACTAAAAATTCATAATGGCCATATCTTGTACGAAACATGGTCTTCAGAACATCTGATTACTTTACCTTCAACTGATGGTACCCCAATCTCAGGTCAATCTTTGAAAAATACAGAGCTCCCTGGAGCTGATCAAACAAACAATCGATATGAGGCGAAGGATATATGTTCTTAATAGTGATGTTATTCGAGGCTATATAATCAATGAAAAGTCTAATAGAACCATATGTTTTTCAGCAAATAAAATAGGAGCACCCCATGGTGATGTGCTAGGTCGAATGAAAACTTTCTCTAATAAATCATGCCATTGCTCCTTCAACTTTAAAAGTTCAGTTTGAGCCATTTGATAAGGGGGTTTTGAAATTGTCATAGCAACAAGAACTATGTCAATGGTAAACTCAACTTCCCTATCATGTATTATTCAAGGAAACTCACCAGGGAAAATATCATGATACTCATTTACCACTGGCACATAATTAATCTGAATAGTTCCCTTGATTTCAACATTATGTGCAAGGTAACATTCATTTCCATCTTTTACATGTTTCTTGGCCTTTTGATATGTTATAAATAGTAAGGGTTGATTCAAGTACACAAACTAAATGTCTTTCTGAAAAGAAAATTATTTAGCTCTTTAGTTAATCTGAGCATGGTAAATAGAGATCCAATCCATACCCAGGATAACATTAAAACCTACTAGAGGTAAATCAATAAGGTTTGTATGTAGGTTCTTTCCACGGATAAGGATAGGAAGATTATTATAAATTCTTTTTGCCTCAACATTTCCCCTATGTGTTTTTACAACAAGTTTAGGAGTCATTTCTTGATATGGTATTCCCATTTTATGAGAAATGTTTTCAGAGATGAAAGATTGTATAGACCATAAATCAAACAACACACTGGAATAATATGAAAAAACAAACAAAGTACTTGATACAACTTCATTTGATAGCCCGACATCTGCTGTAGTAGTTGCAAAGGATTTCACCACCACTTTCTGTTTGTAGTATAACTTCTTCCCATCACTCGAGCTCTTTTTCAGACACTCATTTGCATAGTGACCCATCTCATTGCATTTAAAACATTTCAATAACTGTAAATAATATTTGGTTTTTTTATCACCCTGATCTTTTTCAGTGAAATCACGAGCCTTATGTCCCATCTTACTGTATCGGTCGCACTTTCCAGAATTCATAAGACATTCCCCAGCATGCATTTTACCACATTTTTCACTAACTGGAAACTTAGTTTTCTTACCGTCATAACTTTTTGAAGAATTGTTTCCCTTCTCCTTCAACCCCGGTCTCTTCTTCTGCTGGTTGTTATAGAACACTTGGTCATCAGAAAACACCATTTCCACCTTCTTAGCACATCAAACAAGATTTTCCTAACTCTTGAACTCACGAGAAGCTAAATCCATTCGATTTTTTTCTTTATTTCTGAGTAAAAACGATTGATTTTACTATCAAGGTCTCAGATAAAATTTGGATCATTCCTTTCCAACCGAGTGAACCATTTTTCATAGGTAGCCACTCAGTCTTCCCCTTGCCTCAATTCCAGGAATGGGTTTTCCATCCAAAGTCAAACAACCTTAGGAAAATACTTCTCAAGAAACATATATTTGAATTAATCCCATTCGAGAGCATCAATCTCATCAGCGTCCCTGATATTTTTAACCATTAACCACCACGGATCTGCTTCACCCTCCAAACGGTAAATAACAAGACTAAACTTTTGATTGTATGAACACCCCATGACATCGAAAATATTCTCAAGTGCTTTAATCCACCCTTCAACTAGCACACGGTCAGATGATCCTCTGAATGATGGGGGATGATGCCTCATGAAATGATCCACCACTGACATGTTCATCTGCGGTAGATCTAGCTGATCTCATGCATGGATACCACCACCATTTATCGCTTGAGTCAACTACGCCATTACTGCAACAAACTATTCAGTTCCAATTCTGACAATCTCAGGATGCTGATTCGGAAGGTTATTTCCGTCTGTATGCCTTCCTAGCACTGCTTCCCTGTTTCCTCTACGGAAAACCATTCTGAGTAAAAATGTTTTAGATTAAGCAACATGGTAATCTTCAAATTTTATATCATTTCAATTTGACCATAAAAAAATATTTTTGGATAATAATTTAATATAATTATAACTCCTAAAGTTAACTAAACTGACCTCTGATACCAACTATAAGTCCCCAGCCTTAAACATTACTTAATCGTGAGTTACGTAAAGAATACAAGCTGAGGATCTTTTCAGGTTTATTGTTTTAGAGAATTAGATCATAAAACATGCATTACATTCCACATTTAAACCAAGTTGTTACATAAAAGATACTACTCTTTTTCCCATCAATGGAAACATTTTTAAAATAAAACATGGATTCTTTCATGACACTTCCTTGACACTATCATCACATCATGTACCTTTCCCTTGACCTATGAAAAACATTTCAAAAACCTGGGATGAGCAAAAAAAGCTCAGTAAGGGATATAAAAGTACGAAATGAAAACATTAGTCCATGTATGAAATAATACTTTACTCATAAAACATAATCACATTAACATACCTCATAAAATCATGAATAAATCATAAAAATCATAATACATAAATATAACTTGAGGAATTCATAACATTCTTACGTAGGGAGTAACCCTCATGGTTGCGTTTGGAATACCCATCACTGTATATTCCCTAAATCTCTTCGGAGAAACCTTAACGTTTAACTCTTTCGTGTTACCCAATGCATTGGATTGCTATATCGGGCTCACCTGCCCTTAGTTTCTCACGGAACCACCCTTCTTCATAACATTTCCCATGAACCATATCATAATTGTATCACATAAAACATGCATAAAGGAAACATAACATTTCCAATTTTCAATCACAAGATATAAATACAACACATTGATATAAAAACATTATGAAAAAAATTTTCCATACCAATATAAAATAAAATTAAAACATGGTATTTATTTTTCATTAAAAAATTTAATGGCTTCTAGAGGAAGCCGAAGCTCAGATTATGGTCATGGTGGCAGAGAAGTCGTTGTCGCCATATACATACGACAAATAAAACATTCCCTTTTTTTGTTTAGTAAAAGATTCTATAAAAAATATTCCTTTTGAATAAACGTAAATGTCAAAAGGGTTTTATACACCGTATGAAATAAAGATTTGTATAAAACAATATATGCCTCAATGAAAGGAGATTGAGATGAAGTCCCATACCTCGGGTCCGACTTGACTCGATCATTATTTAACCTATTGAATAATAAACTTGAGTTAATTTATACTTTCTTAAGAACCTTTTTCAAGTTCATTATTACTTTTATATCAGTTATTACCATTTTATGAACACTATGTAATTATTTAAGTTAATAATGGTCATTTTGTCGATCATTGGTACTTGAGTCAAAAATAAACTCTTTATAATTACAAGTTGTTCATAGGGTAAAATATCCATTATATCCAAAATTATATTCAGGATGTAGATATCATATATATCATATATATCCAGTATATACATGAATTTATAATATTACATAACATTTAGAGGTAA
The DNA here is from genome assembly GCA_963277665.1 of Viscum album. Classification (NCBI taxonomy): domain Eukaryota; kingdom Viridiplantae; phylum Streptophyta; class Magnoliopsida; order Santalales; family Viscaceae; genus Viscum; species Viscum album. The sequence goes on from OY728161.1 coordinate 697,160,505, forward strand.
GAAATGAAATGCAGCTTTCAAGGAGACGGTAAGTCGTACGTACGCCTGAACGCTACTTTCATTTCTATTTCTTATTTTATTGAATGGAATCATAATGATATAAAAATATATTATAATTCCAGTATAATATAATATATTACATCATTAGTTTCATCCTTTATATGTCCCACATATGGCATTAAAGAATCAAATCACTTTGAGGGGGCGACAGTCCGTACTTCCTAAAATGAAGATATCACGTATATACATAATGGGAACCATAAAGGTATGCCATAAATGTAAAATTCAGAAGATTAATTAATTCATAAACATATTATATATCATATATAAATATAGTTACATATTAATGGACACCTTTGAAGGTGTTAAAAGAATATTGAACAATCATCGTTTCGTGAGGCATAAATTTACCATCCACGGAAACAGTATGTTCTTTAACCATTAGAGGTAGGTGTGTGTAAGTGTAGCTCTAATACTTATTATAAAAACATCCTAGTATATTGAAGATACTGTTTTTGTTACAAAATAAATTAATAAAAATAGTTTAGGGGGTTGGAGAAGGAAAATAAAACAAAAGAACACAAGTGAAGACATTACCGTAAAATTGGGTAACTCCCTTTGATTTTAACCAAAAGAGTTTATTGAAGAGATTCCTGCCTAAGGTAAGGCTTCTAGGTTGAGTATAGGGATGTGTAGAGACAAAATGATCAGATCTTGGCTGAGCCAAAGGCCTGAGAGGTGTGGGAAAGGAGGTAGAGGTGGGGGCCTTTTATAAGAGGATAGGAGGGGCACTCTTGGAAAGGTATAAAATGTTACTTTACATTGAAATGAGTTTCGGATTTTAAAGGTTCCACATTGAAGTATTTCTAGGATAAAGTGATAAGGGTTCGAGATATACTCATCCAATAGGTTATTGACCAGTGTAAGTCTTATATTTTACATTATCTTTTCATTTTATTTAAATCGTTCATTAATGAGGTAATCGCTGCATCATCATGGTGTCATATATAATTTAATTTATTTAATATATAAAAATTATAAAAAAAATACTATGATGTAGGAAACCATTCTAGATTTCCAATTATTATTTTTAGTCCAATAGATCATTTATTTAGAAACAATTAATTTTTTTTACTTAGGTGATACATTCTTTCTTATATTTACATTGTTTAAAAAATAAAAAGATAAAAAGTCATTATCACACAAAAGTGATTCCTTGGGGTCCCTAAGTTTGGCACAAGGCATCCCATGGTCGTCCCTAACACATCCTGTAGTATTAGGACACATGTTGGTGTCATTTTTTTATTATTATGATATTATTTTATTATCCTTAACTACCCGATTACTAATTAATCAAGATAATTAACGATAATTACCGTCGTTACTATTCACAAAGTCAAAAAACAAAAGAGTCATAATTAAATAGTTTGGACCTTATAATTACAAATATGGAATCCATTTTACCAAATTACAAACATAGAAATTTCAATAATTAATTTAAAAATAATTCTCGTTGTAAAAACAAATAGAGGGTTTTTTTGAAACAATATCTATGAAAAGTTTGGCATTAGTTTATGCCCAATTCCAAAGTTAAATTAATTCTAATGACCACTATTGGATTAAATGGTAAAAATATATTCTATTTACACTTTAAAACCAATTAAAGAGATAATCTATCCATATAATTAAATTAGATGAAAAAACAGTTTTCATGTAAAATGCAGAATTTTTCAATATTCATTACAAAAATGAACATCGATAGAAAGATACCAAAAATTTATCCAAAGTAAATTTCAATGTGCCAATAATAATTAATATTTTTATATTTAAGAAATAGAGATTATAAAAGTTTCAGGAGATAGATTTAAAAATGGTTTTCCATCAAAAGGCAGTAAAACAATCTTTTAAAAATATTAAGGAATTCTATGCTTAAGATTGGATTTATTCCCATTTTAAGCCTCTAAAACAATATCTAATTAATAAATAGACATATATAATAATATATATTATTTATTAATTACATGGGATGTTACATCCTTCCCACATTTTGAAAATTGTGTCCCCAAAATTTATTTACTTATCGAATAAGTGGGGGTATTTATCCCTCATTGCATTTTTAGATTACCATGTTTCCTTTTCAATCATGTGATTTTTTCACAAACCCTTTACTTGATGAATAACCTTATTCGGAAACACTTTCTTCATGTGGTCAGGAATCTGGACCAGTTGTTCCTCATAAGATAGGTTCTCTTCCAACTGAACTACCTTTGGACTCAAAACATGAGATGTATCTGGCATGTACTTCCTTAACATTGAAACATTAAAAACAATGTGTACCTGAGATAAACTCGGAGGTAATGCCACTTGGTATGAAACTGATCCAACTCTCTCCATAATTTCATATGGTCCAATTATCCTTGGACTCAACATTCCATTCTTATCAAATCGCATCACACTTTTCCACGGTGATACTTTGAGAAAAACATGATCACTTACCTCAAAAAAGATATCCTTCCTCCTATTGTCCGCATAACTATTCTGCCTGCTCTGAGCTGTTCTCATGTGTTTCTGTATCTGCTGGACTTTTTCTGCCAACTCTTCTACCAATTCTGGTCTCATCAACTTCCTTTCAACCACTTCATCCCATAAAGTTGGAGTTCGACACCGCTACCCATATGATTCCTCAAATGGTGACATCTGTATACTAGAATGAAAACTGTTATTATAAGAAAACTCAACCAAATAAAGATGTTGGTCACAACTTCCCTAATAATCAATTGAAAAAGCACATAGTATATCCTCCAAAGACCGAATCTTTCATTCAGACTGCCCATCTGATTGAGGATGAAAATCCGTACTAAAATTTAATTCAGTACCCAACGACTTCTGAATGCCTTTCCAATATTTAGAAGTGAACCTGAGATCACAGTCAGATACAATGGAGAGAGGAACTCCATGTAACCTGACTATCTATTTATGATACAAACAGGAAATTTGATCTAGGGAAAAAGTATCTCGTATAGCAAGGAAATGAGCAGATTTAGTCATGCAATCAACAATAACCCAGATTGTATTATTACCTCGTGGTTTCTTTGGCAATCCCACGACGATGTCCATGGATATATTATCTATTTTCCACTTTGGAACTGGTAAAGGCTGAAGCATAACTTTCAGTAACTACTTCTCTACTTTAACCTATTGACAAGTTAAATACTTCACAGTAAAATTAACAATGTCTCTTTTCATTCCACCCCACCAGTAATACTCCCGAATATCTCTATACAACTTAGTACTGCCTGGATGAACTGAAAACAAAGAACTATGAGTTTCAAATAACAACTCTCTCGTCAAATGTGAATCAAATGACACACACAATCTATTCCCAAATCTTAAAACACAATCATTATCAATGTTGAATTTAGGAAACTTACCCATCTGAACCAGCTATACCTTTTTTTGCAACTTGTTTTCTTGCTTCTGTGCTTGTTTAATTCTGTCTAATAGAGAAGATTTAACTGATACCTGAAACAAAACATAAGAACAAATTACACTGACAACTTCTATGACAATGTTCATCAAATCCTTAACCAATGGATCACGTTCAAAACACAACATTATAAATGACGCATTACTTTTTCGACTCAAAGCATCAGTCACTTTATTTTATTTTCCCAGATGATAATGAATTGTACAATCATAATCCTGGATTAATTCTATCCATATCCTCTGTCTCATGATCAATTCTTTCTAAGTGAATATTAATTTAATCATTTTTGATTGGTATATATTTCACAATTTACTCTATACAAATGATGCCTCCAAAATTTTAAATCGAAAACAAGAACAGCTAATTCCAAATCATGTGTAGGGTAATTTACCTCATGAGTTTTCAACTGCCGTGAAGCATAAGAAATTACCTGATCATTCTCCATTAAGACGTAACCAGGTCATTACAATGAAGAATCACTGTAGATATCAAACTCACCTTTCCTGAAAGGTAGTACCAAAACTGGAGCATTCACCAATGTTCTTTTCAGTTCCTGAAAACAATCATCAAATTCTTTTGTCCAGATAAACTTAACACTCTTCCGAGTTATCGTAATCATTGGAATAGATAACCATGTAAAATTTCTAACAAACCTTCTTTAATAGCCTGCCAAACCAAGAAAACTACGAATCTCAGTAACATTTGTGGGTCTAGGCCATTTTTCAACAACCTTTGTTTTTGCAGGATCTAAAGTTATTCCATCTTTAGAAACAATATGACCAACAAATGAAATTTTTTCCAACCAAAACTCACACTTTCTTGAATTTCACATACAATTTATTTTCTTTTATGGTTTTAAAAATAATCCTTAAATGTATTTCATGCTCATCTATACTTTTATAAAACACCAAAATATCATCAATGAAAACAATGAAAAACTTATCCAAGAACTCATGGAAAATTATATTCATAAGATCCATGAATACAACAGGTGAATTGGTTAGCCCAAAAGGCATAAGTAAAAATTCATAATGGCCATATCTTGTACGAAATGCAGTCTTCGGAACATCTGCTTCCTTTACCTTCAACTGATGGTACCCAGATCTCAGTTCAATCTTTGAAAAATACTGAGCTCCCTAGAGCTGATCAAACAAATCATCAATACGAGGCAAATGATATTTCTTCTTAACAGTGATGTTATTCAAGGCTCTATAATCAATGAAAAGTCCTATAGAACCATCTTTATTTTTAAAAAATAAAATATGAGCACCCCATGGTGATGTGCTAGGTAGAATGAAACCTTTCTCTAATAAATCTTGCAATTTCTCCTTCAACTCTAAACATTTATTTTGAGTCATTCGATAAGGGGGTTTTGAAATTGGCTTAGCATCAGGAACTAAGTCAATGGTAATCTCAACATTCTGATCTCGTATTATTCCAGGAAACTCATTAGGAAAAACATTAGGATACTCATTTACCAATGGCACATCATTAATCTGTATAGTTCCATTGTTTTCAACAATATGTGCAAGGTAACATTGATTTCCATCTTTTACAAGTTTCATGGACTCTTGATATGTTATCAACAGTAAGGGTTTATTCTTGTACACAAACAGAAAGTCTTTCTGAAAATAAAGTTCATTAGCTCTACAGTAAATCTTAGCATGGTAAATAGAGAGCCAATCCATACCCATGATAACATCTAACTCTACTAGAGGTAAAAATAATAATGTTTTAAAGTAGGTTCTTTCCACGGTTAAGGATATGAAGATTCATAGAAATTATTTTTACCTTAACATTTCCCCCAGGGGTTTTTACCACAAGTTTAAGAGTTATTTATTGAGATGGTATTCCAATTTTACCAGAAAAGTTTTTAGAGATGAAACAATGTGTAGACCCCGAATCAAACAACACACTGTAATAATCTAAAAAAACAAACAATGTAACTGATACCACTTCATTTGATGGCCTGACATCTACTGAAGTACTTGCAATGGATTTCACCACCACTTTCTGCATGTAATCTAACTGATTCCCATCACTCGAGCTCTTTGTCGGACACTCGTTTGCATAGTGACCCATCTCATTGTACTTACAACATTTCAGTAAATTTAAATCAAATTTGGTCTTACCATCAACCTGATCTTGTTCAGTGCAATCACAAGCCTTATGTCCCATATTACCACATCGGTAGCACTTTCCGGAATTCAAAAGACATTCCCCAGCATGCCTTTTACCACATTTATCACAAAATGGAAACTTAGTTTTCTTACCGTCAGACCTTTTTGATGAATTATTTCCTTTCTCCTGCCACCCCGGTCTCTTATTCTGCAGGTTGTTATAGAACACTTGGTCATCGGAAAACTCCATTTCCAACTTCTCAGAAACATTGAAAAAGCTTTTCATATCTCTTAAACATGGTATAAGATAAAGACCATCGATATTTTGGCTATAATTCTAAGTAAAAACGATTGATTTTACTATCAAGGTCTCGGATAAAATTTGGGGCATACCTTGCCAACTGTGTGATCCATTCTTCATAGGCAGCCACTGAGTCTTCCTCTTGCCTCAATTCTAGGAATTGTTTTTCCATCCTATGTCAAACAGCCTTAGGAAAATACTTCTCAAGAAACATACCTTTAAATTCATCCCAGTCGAGAGCATCAATCTCATCAGCGTCTCTGATGTTTTTAACCATCAACCACCACTGATCTGCTTCACCCTCCAAATGGTAAATAGCAAGACTAACCTTTTTATTGTATGAACACCCCATGACATCGAAAATCTTCTCCAGTTATTTAATCCACCCTTCAGCTAGCACATGGTTAGATGATCCTCTTAATGATGGGGGATGTTGTCTCACGAAATGTTCCAACACTGATATGTTCCCCTGCGGTTGATCTAGCTGATCTCGTGCATGGATACCACCACCATTTATCGCTTGAATCAACTATGCCATTACTGCAAAAAAAAGTTCAGTTCAAATTCTAACCATCTCAGGATGCTGATTCGGAAGGTTTTTTCCTTATGTATGCCTTCCTTTCACTACTTACCTGTTTCCTCTACGGAAAACCATTCTGAACAAACATGTCTTAGATAAAGAAACATGGTAATCTTCAAATGCTATATCATTTCAATTTGACCATAAAAAAATATTTTTTGATAATAATTTAATATAATTATAATTCCAAAAGTTATCTAAACCATCCTCAGATACCAACTATAAGGCCCCATCCTTAAACAGTACTTAAACATGAGTTACTTCAAGAATAAATGCTGAGGATCTTTTCAGGTTTATTGTTTTAGAGAATTAGATCATAAAATATGCATTACATTCCACATTTAAACAAAGTGGTTACATTAATGATAGTACACTTTTTTCCCATCAACAAAAATATATTTAAAATAAAACAGGGATTCTTTTTGACACTTCCCTGACACTATCATCACATCATGTACATTTCCATTGACCTGTGAATTTTTTTTTAAAACGTGGGATGAGAATAAAATGCTTAGTAAGGGATATAAAAGTATGAAATGAAAACATTAGTCCATGTATGAAATCATATGTTACTCATAAAACATAATCACTTTAACATACCTCATCAAATCATGAATAAATCCTTCAAATCTTAAGACATAAAGGTAACTTGAGTCATTCATAACATTCTTACGAAGGGATTAACCCTCATGGTTACGTTTTGAATACCCATCAAAGTATATTCCCTATATCTCTTCGGAGAAACCTTAACGTTTAACACCATCACATTACCCAATGTATTGGATATCTATATCAGGCTCTCCCTCCCTTAGTTTATCACGGAACAACCCGTCTTCATAACAATTCCCAAGAACTATAGCATAATCGTATCACATAAAACATGCATAAAAGAAACATAACATTTCCACTTTTCAATCACAAGATATCAATACAACACATTTATATAAAAACATTATGAAAACCATTTTCCATACCAAAAAAAAAATAAAAGTAAAACATGGTATTTATTTTTTATTAAATTTTTTTTATGGATTGTAGTGGAAGTTGAAGTTCTATTTATGGTCACGGCGGCAGAGAAGTCATTCACGCTGCATACATACGACAAAAAAAATCCATTTTGTTGTTTAGTAAACGCTTCATATAAAAAAGATTCCCTTTGAATAAATGTAAATGTCAAAGTGGATTATGAAGCATATGAAATAAAGTTGTGTATAAAACAAAATATGCCTCAATGAAAGGAGATTGAGATGAATTCCCATACCTCGGGTCCGACTTGACTCGATCGTTCTTTAACCTCTTGAATAATAAACTTGTGTTAATTTCTACATGCTTAAGAACCTTTTTAAAGTTCATTATTCCATTTATATCACTTATTACAATGTTATGAACACTATGTAATTATTTAAGTTAATAATGGTCGTTTTGTCGATCATTGGTACTTTAGTAAAAAATAAACGCTTTATAATTACAAGTTGTTCATAGGGTAAAATATCCATTATATCCATAATTATATTCATGATGTATATATAATATGTATCATATATATCCATTATATACATTGATTTATAATATTACATAATATTTAGAGGTAATACATGAAATTCACCGTTCATGGAGACGGTAAGCCGTACGTACGCATGAACGCTACTTTCATTTCTATTTCATATTTTATGGAATGGAATCATAATGATATAAATGTATATTATAATTCCAGTATAATATCATATATAATATCATTAATTCCATCCTTTATAGAACCCACATCTGGGATTAACGAATCAAATCACTTTGAGGGGCGGTAGTCCGCACTTCCTAAAATGAAGATATCGCGTATACCCATAATGGAAACCATAATGGTATTCCATAAATGAAAAATAAAGAATCATAAGTAAAACATAAACATATTATATATCATATATAAATATAGTGACATCATAATGGCCACCTTTCAAGGTGTTAAAAGAATATTGAACAATCATCATTTCGTGAGGCAGAAATTCACCATCCACAGAAACAGTATGTTCTTTAACCATTAGAGGTAGGTGTGTGTATGTGTAGCTCAAATACTTCGTATACCAACATCCTAGTATATTGAAGATACTGTTTTTGTTACAAAATAAATGAATAAAAAGAGTTTAGGGGGTTGGAGATGCAAAATAAAACAAAAGTACACAAGTGAAGACATTACCTTAAGATCAGGTAACTCCCTTTGGTTTGAACCAAAAGGGGTTGTTAAAGAAATTCCTGACTATTGTAAGGAATATAGGATAAGGAGAGGGATGTGGAGAGACAAAATGTGTAGAGCTTGTATGAGAAAAGGCACAAGAGGTTTGGGAAAGGAGGTAGAGGTGGGGGCCTTTTATAATAGGAGAGGAGGGGCACTCTTGGAATGGTATAAAATATTACTTTATTTTCAAATGAGTTTCGGATTTTAAAGGCCCCAAATTAATGTATTTAGAGGATAAGGTGATAGGGGTTCGAGATATACTCAAACAATAGGTTTTTGACAAGTGTAAGCCATATATTTTACATTATCTTTTCATTTTATTTAAATCGTTCATTAATGAGGTAATCGCTGCATCATCATGGTGTCATATATAATTAAATTTATTTAATGTATAAAAATTATAAAAAAATACTATGATGTAGGAAATATTTCAAGATTTCCAATTACTATTTATAGTCCAAGAGATCATTTATGTATAAAATATTAAATTTTTTTTACTTAGGTGACACATTCTTTGTAATATTTACTTTATTTAAAAAATAAAAGGATAAAAAGTCATTATCACACAAAAGTGATTCCATGGGGTCCCCATGTTTGGAACAAGGCATACCATGGTCGACCATGACACAACCAGTAGTATTATGACACATTTTGGTGTCATTTTTAATTATTATCATATTATTTTATTATCCTTAAGTACCATATTACTAATTAATCAAGATAATTAACTATAATTATCGTCGTTACTATTCAAAATTCCAAAAACAAAAGAGTATTAATTACATAATTTGGACCTTCTGATTCCAAATATGGAATCCAATTTATCAAATTAAAAACACTAAAATTGAAATAATTAATTTAAAAATAATTCTTGTTGTCAAAACAAATATAGGGCTTTTTTGAAACAATATATATGAAAAGTTTGGCATTTGTTTATGCCCAATTCCAAAGTGAAATTAATTATAATGACCACTATTGGATTAAATGGTAAAAATATATTCTATTTACACTTTAAACCCAATTAAAAATACAATCTATCCATATAATTAAATTAGATGAAAAAGAAGTTTTGATGTAAAATGCAGTATTTTTTTTCTATTCATTAAAAAATGAACATTGTCAGAAAAATACCAAAAAATAATACAATGTAAATTTCAATGTCCCAATCATAAATAATAAGTTTATTTTAAAAAATAGAGCTTATTAAATTGTCAAAAGATTGATTTAAAATGGTTCTCTATCAAAAGGCGGTAAAACAATATTTTAAAAATATTAGAGAATTCTATTTTTAAGATTGGATTTATTCACATTTTAAGCCTCCAAAACACTATCTAATTCATAAATAGACATATATAAGATTATCTATTATTCATTACTTACTTGGGATGTTACACTCTACATCCTTATTTTGCAGCTAATGTGCGTAATGTGAGGTTGGGTCTTTCATGCGACTATTTTAATCTGTTTCGGAAGATTCTTACTTAGAACAGCACATGGACAATATTTATACACATTTATAATCTCCCCCCATGGTTGTGTATGAATAAGACTTTCACTTTCATGATTATACTCATATCTGGTCCTTCTAATCCCGACATTGATATTGATGTATACATACAACCTTTAATAAAATATTGAAAACTTCTTTGGGATGTGTGTGTGCGCACATACGATGCATGTTGGAAAGACATATTTCAGATGCGTGTTGCAGTTATGTGGATGATCAATGATTTTCAGGATTATGCAATGATGTCTAGATGGAGCAAAAAGTGAAAACTGTCATGCCATGTTTGTATAATGAATACACGATCAAAAACACTGAAACATCATTGTAGTTTCAGTTTTATGGGACATCGATGATTCTTGTCAAATGATCATCCACATAGAACGAATCATCGAATATTTGATAATACCATAGAGACCGATTATCCACCTCAATGTTTGTCTGGAACTGATGTGCTTAAGGAATTAAATGATTTCAGTTTTCCATTCGGGAAGGGTCAAATGAAATCTGGAAAGAGAAAGAATTTTTCCACTGAAACCTGTTACAATTGGAGGAACAAGTGTATGTTTTTTCATTTTCCTTATTGTTCAACCAATTTTTTACATCATTTCTTAGACGTAATGCATATTCAATAGAATATTTTCAAAATTTTTTGCTTTCAGTTCTTATAAATGTCAAGGGGAAGCCAAAAAGATTATTTACGATCTCGGTGTGACTTGGTGGATTGGGGAATCAGACCAGAATTGCATCTTGTGCGTATCAGTGAAAATAAATGAAAAATTCCATGTGCTTCTTATGTGATGACACCTATGAAAAAAAATAATTTCTGGATGTATTAGAGACTATTAGTGTTCTTGATGGCTATTCAAGCAATATATCTAAACGGGTCAACAGAAGAGATTTGAAGCTAAAATCATTGAAGACTCATTATTACCACGTGTTACTGCTTGAGTTTCTTCCAATTGTAATCTATCATCTTTTGTCCAAAAATGTAAGGGTGACTGTTATTCAGTTGTTCCATTTGTTTAGAGATCTCTGTGCTAAGAAGGTTTCTAATACTTTCTTTCAAAAAATGTTGGCAGAATCCCCATTAATATTGTGTGAGTTGGAGAAAATATTTCCTCCATCATTTTTCACATGCATGATGCATCTGACTGTCCATATTCCCACTGAAATACTTCTCGGAGGACCTGTTTCTTTTCATTGGATGTATCCAATTGAAAGAAATATGCACACATTGAAGTCTATTTTCTGAAATAGGAATCATCCTGAAGGTTCTATCGTGAACGTTTATTTGGATCAAGAATGTATGGATTTATGCTCAATTTATTTATCTTATCATACTACAAGAACAAAAAATCCAATGAGAAATGAATAAGAAAAGTATGAGAAAATTAAACCCAGTTTTCTATCACTTTCTCAAACAGGAGGAATTCCTGGATCATATACATTGATGAAATTATGCCACGAAGAGCGGGAGATGGCACATCACACAGTTTTGTTGAAATGTGATTTTTTCGATGAATATATCAGGTAAAAATATATTATATGTTTATCTTACATATATATCTATTAAAAAATTCAAATTTTGTATCTATAGGGAACATGAAACAATGATAAGGAGGAAGCATTGTTCTTTATATTTGAGAAAGAGAGAGACTTTCCCTAGCAAAGAGTTTTTATCTTGGTTAAAATTGAAGGTAAAAATATTACTATTTAAAATAATTATATCAATATTTAATTAAGTTTAATATTCATTTATATTTCAAGTATTGATTTTTTTTGCTGACTCTGAGGAAATAAGAGCATAGTCTTTTGGTCCTAATAATGTGGTTCGTGATGGTAAATCATTTGTTATCGATGGGTACAAATTTATTGTCACTGAACGAGAAAAGAACATGAGAACAGAACATGATGGTGTTATGGTTACTGCCACAATAGATTCTTATGCTAGTGCATTATATAGAATACCACAATTTGAAAATGTGGGTTATTATGGAGTCATTGAGAAAATAATAATATTGGATTATTACTCTCACGGATGAGTCACAATGATGAAATGCCATTGGTTTGATTCGATGACGAGACATGGAACATTTATTGATGATTGTGGATTTCGAGTAATTAATATGACTCGTACTCTTGCTACCGAAGAACCATATGTGTCAGAATCAATGGATAAACATGTTTTTATGTCAAAGACCAACTTCGACCTGAATTTGGTGTCATAGTTGAAGTAATTCCATGACATATTTTGGATGATGGTGATGATGGAATTGACACTGTCCCTAGTGACATTGGAACCAATTCATTTATTTATTTTGAGGAATCCAATAGCCCAATTGTCATATTTTATTGTGAACTTGAAGTTGTGGTTGAAAATAGATAGAATCATTCATCCATGTTCTCAATTCTTTTGGTTTACCTCGAGTTGGGTTGTTAAGGTTGGTAATATTCAAATTGATTTAGTACTGATCACAAATATGTTTTAGCTGACTTGATCGTTATGTGAATTTTCAATGTTTATTGGTTGATGTTTAATTTGAATTGAATTTCTTAATTTTTAATTGAACTGTATTCAAACCTAGTCAAAAAATATTTCTAACATAGTGAACATTACAACTTGTATGATTTATTAAATCCATTCAAGATCTTCTAAAAAAATTGACTACTAAATTACCAATGAATCCTCATATTCCCTTGTATATTTAGTTTTTTGGGTTACACATTAGTTTTCTTTTTCTAATTAATTACATATTTGTATTCAAAAGTATGAAATGTAGCCAATTGAATAGAGATGAAGGAAAAAAATGGTGGAAAACAATCGTTGAATGGTAGAGATGGGAGTTCCACCATTAGTGCCTACAGTGAGTACCTTATTTCAAATATATATATTTAAAGAATATATAATATCATGTGATTAATTTCTTTGTAAATATTCATGTAGGATCCACCTATATGTCGACAGTTATTCGAGGAGGAGCCTAGTACTGGTCCTAGTACTCTGGTCGGTGGTACAAGGAGGTTTCGTACCAGTGGTGGATGAGTAGCTTCGCGTACCTGATTAGACCATGCACCTCCCTCTAACATGTCATCCTTCCCACATTCTGATCCCAGTGTGTCAATAGGGGAAAACAGGATATTTAGGCCCCCCCCATGTTTTGACTACCTTTTGCATCCTATGGCCCATCTTTTTCATATCCCAGGATGATTCCCACTCCCCAGTCAGAATCCAGTCATACAGCTATCCCATATTCGTTTTCATCTACTTCTGCCCCTTTGAGCTTCTATATTACATGTTCTTAGACTCCTATTCCACCACAGGGTGTTCCATTAGTTTATGTGGATCCAGCGGCGCTTAGTGATCAGATTGGAACATGTATATTTATAGAACCCTAACAAATGTTTATAGCAATATTAATTTTCATTATAACATGTTTTGATAATTTTTTTTTCATGCATGACATATACATATACTGATAGGAGGTGGGGGCGGGGGCGTACATGCATGTGTGCGGTGTGGAACCACCACTCACAGGTTATGATGGATTACAATGAAGACAACCAAATGGTAGAGAAAACATGGCAGCAATGTCGTAGTTTTTTGGCAACGCTTTCCAAATACTCCGACATCACTCCCGTCTGCCCGCTATCGTGGCGACATCTTCCACTTGAGGTCATGGAAAGAGCTTGGGATGTGATATGGGTAAAAAATCAATTGTATTTAGTTCCATGAATTGTTTTTGTATTTATATGAATTAATATTTTGATGTCACTTTCGATTTAATTTTCCCAATAGCGAGGGTGCACGAACGGAACGTCTAATGGATATAGGCGAGCTTTGGAGAGCCTAAAATCATGAGTTGTATATTGGATGGCATGCTGGAGTTTTCAATGAGTTAGAGGCGGTACCAGTCGTGGAATATTGTCCTGTAGAGTAGTATTTTCAGATGAGTACTCATTGGACGACTGCCCAGTTTAAGGTATTAATTACATTTTAGGTATTTAAATAATAAATTTCATGTTTTACATTAATATTATCCTTTTAATTATAGAATATTATTTAGGAATAATCTGGAAAAAATAAAAAAACATTGATGCTAAAAAATACCTCCACACACTATGACGTACTACGATGCCAGATCATGAGAGGAAGCATGCATGACAATTGTTTATAAGTTTTATTTACTACATACACTTTATTTTGTTTTCCTAAATTATTTAATCAATTTCTATTGTTTTCATAAACATTTAGTTTTCAATGTCATTTTTGAGGATAATACAGAATATTTAAGGACGTCTGCCTTTAGAAAAACTGTTTTGCTCGAGTAGACGAAAAAGGATGGAAGTGTCATAAATGAAGGAACTCAAAAAAAGATTGTAAGTTTTAATATGTTTATTTTATATTTTAATATATATTTTATAACTTAATAATATATTAATATTTGTAACAGGCTTCTTCAGAGGCCCTTGATGCCCAAGAACCTGAAAATTTTGGGCCAACTGATCACTTACATCAGGTGTTGGGAGAGGATCATCCTGGAAGAGTACTCTGCCAAACTAGGATTGCCCCTAGAAGGTATTTTACCTCCTTAGGTATGAGTTGTAGTACCACCGAGCTTCATCAAGTTAGGGCACAGGCAGAACAGACTGACAAAAGGTCCATAGAGACAACAGAACCATCTGCTAGGGAAAATAGTGAATTTATGAAATTTATTGAAGTTATACGTTCTACACTTCAACTAGAGGCCATCCCAACATTTGATGAATATATGTCTTCGATACGTTCAATATATGGTTCACTAGGTGGATGTTATAGTGGTGTTTAAGTCGATTTCCAGCCTAACGATGATGACGTAGAGGAGTCTAATGCGGAATAAGAGGGAGAGAAGGAGGGCGAGGCAGATGGCGAGGGTGAGGAAGATGGCAGGGGCGAGGAGGAGGGCGCTGAGGTGGGTGAGGACGATGATGGGGATGAGGACAAGGGTGATGATGGTAGTGATGATGGCGATGATGGTGATGGTGATGTGGGTAAAATTGATCTATTACATTTTTGAATATTATTACTGAGATTTGATGTTTAATGTATTCTAGTTTTTGGTTTTATCTAGACCCATAATATAGTATTGGGGTTGAATTATTTTTATATATTTTCTGTTTTCATTGATGTTGTTGTCTTTTAGTGGTTGTGGGGTATCCTAAGAATGTTTATTGTGTTTTGTATGTTTGGGAACTCCCTGTACATCCCCCCTTCATCCTGGACCTTGGACAACACCCCACCATCCTCTTTGGACATCGGACAACACCCCCGGAAAGCCCCCCAGACAGCCCCCCACCATCCTCCTTGGTCCCCAAATAGCCCCCCGGACACCCCCCGGAAAGTCCCCCCGGACAGCTCCCCGGATAGCCCCCCAAACAACCCCCCACCCTTTACCTTATAACCCAGACATCCCCCCAAACCCCACCTGGACAGCCCCCCGCACAGCACCCCCACCCTCCTCCTTGGTCCCTGGACAGCCCCTCGGACACCCCCTAGACAACCCCCATACAGCCCCCCTCACCCTCCCCCTGGACACCGGACAGCCCCCCAGACTGACTCACTGGACAGCCCCCCAGACTGCCCCCCCCAGACATCCCCCCACCCACCTCCCTGGACCCCCATACAGCCCCCCACCCTCCTTCATATCACTTGCATTTTTCTTATTTCTCTGATCATGCAATGATATTTAGGATTATTCCATTTTTGTTTGTCTTGAATTATATAAAAGTCTTGGTAAGATTATTAACTCATTTTCATCAAATGAAACTGATAATATACTTTAATTTGAATACAATTTCTTGTTGTACATTCTCCATGTTATGTGAATTATGCCTTTTTTGATTTGGTTTACTTGTCAATTGTTAGGATAAGACATGGGTTACATGTTAAGGACTCATGGACGGACTCATCATGCTCAGATAATTTAAACATGAAATTACAAGATGTATGCTTTTGTTTCCAGGAGAGGGCTACCATGATGGTTTTTATTACACATTTTTGACGAGTACCAATCATCCCCACCTCAATCCGAGGCCCAGTGTGCCTGGCACCACTCAATGTGTCTCATGTTTATTTGAAATGGACAACGTTTCAAGTGAAAATAAAAACTAGCATATGGAAAACCAACCAAATGGATTATTATTGTTTTGATACATAAACACAACGATACATTGTTCATATGTGACTTGTAAGAGACAACCCCTACTCAATCCAAGGCGTGGTGTGGCCGGCACCACTAAAAGTGTCTCTATTTTGTATAAAATGGACATAATTTTAAGTAAAAACAACAACTAACATACGGAACACCAACAAAAAGAAATCACAATGTGTTTTTTATTTAGGAAAATGATCCATGTGTCATCTGTGACGTGTACGAGTTATCCCTGCCTCATTCCGAGACCCGGTGTGGCCAGCACCACTAAAATTGTCTCTTTTGTTTCAAAAGGACATCATTTTAAGTGAAAACAACAACTGACATATGAAAATCTGAACAAATCCATTCAGATTGTGTTGATACTTTAGGAAAACGATCCATGGGTCGTTTTTGACGTGTACGAGTCAAACCCATCTAAATATGAGGTGCGGTGTGGAAGATAGCACTCTAACTGTGACTCTTTTGTTTAAAATGGATGGGATTTTAAGTAAAAAAACAACTGACATATGGAAAACCTACCAAACACATTCAGATTCTGTTGATAATTTAAAAAAAATGATACATGGGTCATATTTGATATATACGAGTCAACCCCATCTCAATCCGAGGTGCGGGGTGGCCGACACCATTCGAAGTGTCTCACTTTTGTTTGAAATGGATAACATTTTAACTGATAAGTAAAACTAACATATGGAAAACTGACCAAACACATTTTGTTTGCATTGATACTTTAGGAAAATTATATTTGGGTTAAATGTGACGTGTACGAGTCAACCCTGCCACAATCTAAGGTGTGGTGTGGCTGACACTACTCTAAGTGTCTCGGGTTTATTTGAAATGGACAATATTTTAAGTGAAAATAACAATTAGCATACGGAAAACCGAAAAAATGCATTCGGTTTTCACTGAAACATTAGTTGAACGATCCATGGGTCATATGTGATGTGTACGAGTCATCCCTGCATCAATCCAAGGAACAGTGTTGCTGGAACCACTCAAAGTGTCTTTCATTTGTTTAAAATGGACATCATTTTAAGTGAAAACAACAACTGTCATACGAAAAACCGACCAAACACATTCAAAATGTGTTGATGCTTTAGGAAAACGTTCCATGAGTCATTTGTGACGTGTAAGAGTCAACCCCATCTCAATCCAAGATGCGGTGTGTCTGGCACCACTCAAAGTGTCTCTCTTTAGTTTAAAAAAGACATCATGTTAAGTGAAAATAGCAACTGACATTTGGAAAACTGAACAAAAGCATTCAGATTTTGTTGATAGTTCAGGACAACAATTCATGGGTCATATGTGACTTGTATGAGTTAGTCGCGCCTCAATCCAAGTCATAGTGTGGCCGGCACCACCAAAAGTGTCTCTTTTGTTTAAAATGGACAACATTTTATGTACATACGGAAAACTGACCAAATGGATTCTGATTATGTTGATACATTTTGCCAACAATCTCTGTGTCATATGTGACATTTACGAGTCAACCCCGCCTCAATCTAAGGTGCGGTATGGCCAGCACCACTTAAAGTGTCTCTCTATTTTTTCAAAAGGACATCATTTTAATTGAAAACATCAACTAGCATACATAAAACTGATCAAACGCATTTGTATTGTGTTGATACATTAGTAAAATGATACATGGGTCATTTGAGACATGTACGAGTCAACCCCATCAAAAACCGAGGTGTTATGTGGCTGGTACCACTCTAACTATGTCTCTTCCGTTTAAAATGGACATGTTTATAAGTGAAAAGAAAAACTAGAATACGAAAAAATGACCAAACACATTCGGAATCTGATAAAAAATTAGGAAAATGATCCATGGGTCATATCTGACATGAAAAAGTCAACCGCGCTTCAATACGAGTTGCGGTGTGGTCGGGATCACTCTAAGTGTCTCCCTTTGGTTTAAAATGGACAACATTTTATGTATATACATAAAACCGACCAAACACATTCAGTTTCCATTAAAAAATTAGGAGACGATCCATGGGTCATATGTCTTGTGTAAAAGTCAACCCCGCCTCAATCTGAGGCACTGTGTTTTCAGAAACACTCAAAAAATCATTCTTTTGTTTTAAGTGGACATTATTTTAAGTGAAAACAACAACTAGCATACAGAAAAACAACCAAACGAATTCTGATTGTGATGATACTTTATCACAATGATCCATGGGACATATGTGACGTGAAAAATTTAACCCCCACTCAATCCAAGGTGTAGTGTGGGAAACAACATTCATAGTGTCTCTCATTTGTTTAAAATGGGCATTATTTTAAGTGAAAACGAAAAATGACAAACGAAAAACTGACCAAACACATTCGAAAAGTGTTTATTATTTAATACATCGATCCATTAGTCATATATGACGTGTATGAGTCACCCCAATTCAATCCGAGGCACAGTGTGGCCGAGATCACTATTAGTGTCTCTCTTTTGTTTAAAATGGACATCATTTTATGTACATACGGAAAACTGACCAAACGGATTCTGATGTTGTTGATACATTAGCAAAACAATCCATGGGTCATATGTGACGTGTACAAATAAACCCCGACTCAATATGAAGCGCGGTGTGGCCGGCACCACTCAAAGTGTCTCTATTTTGTTTCAAATGAAAACTTTTTAAGTGAAAACATCAACTAGCATACGGAAAACCGACCAAATGCATTCAGATTGTGTTGATACATTAGGAAATTTATCCATTGGCCATTTGAGACAATTATGAGTCAACCTCATCTAAATTCGAGGCGTGGTCTATCCATTACCACTCTAGATGTGCCTCTTTTATTTAAAATGGAAAGTATTATAAGTTAAAATAACAACTGGCATACGACAAACCAAACAAACACATTCTTATTCTGTTGATAATTTATCACAACGTTCCATGGGTCATATATGACGTGTATGAGTCAACCTGGGCTCAATCCGAGTTGCAGTGTGGCCGATATCACTCTATGTGTCTCTCATTTTTTTAAAATGGACAACATTTAAAGTACATAAGTAATACCAACCAAACACATTCGGTTTCTGTTGAAACATTAGTAAACCGATCAACGAGTAATATGTGACGTGTACGAGTCAACCGCGCCTCAATTCGAGGTGTGTTGTGGCTGACACCGCTCAAAGCGTCACTCAATTGTTTAAAATGGACTTCATTTTAAGTGAAAACAACAACTAGCATACGGAAAACCGATAAAACAGATTCTGATTGTATTGATACTTTATCACAACAATCCATGGGTCATATGTGATGTGTAAGAGTCAACCCCGCCTCAATACGAGGCACGGTGTGGGCGAAACCATTTATAGTGTCTCTCTTTTGTTTAAAATTGACATCATTTTAAGTGAAGACAAAAATTGACATACGAAAAACGGAAAAATCACATTCGAAATGTGTTGTTTATTTCGGAAATCTATCCATGGGTCATATGTGATGTTTACGAGTCGACCCCACCTCAATACGGGGAACGGTGTGGCCGAGATCACTCTAAGTGTCTCTCTTTTTTTTACAATGGACAACATTTTAAGTACCTACAGAAAACTGTCCAAATGGATTCTGATTGTGATGATACTTTAGCACAAAGACCCATGGGTCATATGTGACGTTTACAAATCAAGCCCGCCTCAATCTGAGGCGCGGTGTTGACGAAACCACTCAAAGTGTCTCTCTATTATTTCAAAATGAAATCATTTTAAGTGAATGCATAAACTAGCATACAGAAAACCGGCGAAATGAATTTGGATTGTGTTGATACATTAGTACAATGATCAATGGGTCCTTTGAGATGTGTACAAGTCAACCCTGCCTAAATCTGAGGCACATTGTGGCAGGTACCACTCTAATTGTGTATCTTTTATTTAAAATGGACATGATTATAGGTGAAAAGAACAACTAGCATACATAATACCATCCAAACACATTCAGATTCTGTTGATAATTTATCACAACGATCCATTGGTCATATGTGACAGGTACGACTGACCCAGGGCTCAATCCGAGTTGCGTTGAGGCTGGGATCACTCTAAGTGTCTCTCTTTTGTTTAAAATGGACAACATTTCAAGTATATATGGAAAACTAACCAAATGCATTCGGTTTCCATTGAAACATTAGGAGAACGATCCATGGGTCATATGTGACGTGTACAAGTCAACCTCACCTAAACACAAGGCGTGGTGTGGCTGACACGACTCAAAGTGTCTCTCTTTTGTTTAAAATGGACTTCATTTTAATTGAAAAAAAACTATCATACGGAAAACTGTCAAACAGATTTTGATTCTATTGATAACTTTTAAAAAAGATCCATGGATCATATGTAATGTGTACGAGTCAACCCCAAAACAATCTGAGGCACGGTGTGGGCGACACCATTCATAGTGTCTCACTTTTGTTTAAAATGGACATCATTTTAACTGAAAACAACAACTGACATACAAAAAACTGACCAAACACATTCAAAATATGTTGATGCTTTAGGAAATAGATCCATGGATCATATGTGACATTTAAGAGTCAATCTCGCCTCAATCTGAGGTACGGTGTGGCCAGGATCACTCTAAGTGTCTCTCTTTTTTTAAAATGGACATCATTTTAAGTACATGCAGAAAACTGACCAAACAGATTCTGATGGTGTTGATACATTATGAAAACGATCCATGGGTCATATGTGACGTGTAAAAATCAACCACTGCTCAATCTGAGGCTCGGTGTAGCCAGAACCACTCAATGTGTCTCTCATTTGTTTCAAATGGATATCATTTTAAGTGAAAACATAAAATGGCATACAGAAAACCAACCAAACGCATTCGGGTCGTGTTGATAATTTA
Source organism: Viscum album (assembly GCA_963277665.1). Lineage (NCBI taxonomy): Eukaryota > Viridiplantae > Streptophyta > Magnoliopsida > Santalales > Viscaceae > Viscum > Viscum album. Next base: position 697,181,753 of record OY728161.1, read on the forward strand.
GGAAAATGATCCATGGGTCATTTGAGACATGTACGAGTCAACCCTGTCTAAATCTAAGGGGCGGTGGGGCCAATACAACTCTAATTGTGTCTCTTTTGATTAAAATGGACAGGACTATAAGTTAAAAGAAGAACTAGAAAACAGAAAAGAAAACACATGCATTTATATTCTGTTGATAATTTATCACAACGATCCATGGGTCATATGTGATGTGTACGAGCCATCTTGGGGTCAATCCGAGTTTCGGTGAGCTTGAGATCACTATTAGTGTCTCTATTTTGTTTTAAATGGAAAAAATCATAATAACATACGGAAAACCAACCAAACTCATTCAGTTTCCATTAAGACTATAGGAGAACGATCTATGGGTCATATCGGAAGTTTACGAGTCATCCTTGCCTCAATCTGAGACACGGTGTGGCCGACACCACTCAAAGTGTCTCTCTTTTGTTTAACATCGTCTTCATTTTTTGTGAAAACAACAACTAGCATACAGAAAACCAACCAAACTGATTCTGATTGTGTGGATACTTTATCACAACGATCCATGGGTCATATTTGATGTGTACGAGTCAACCTCGCCTCAATCCGAGGCACAGTTTGGCTGACACCATTCATTGTGTCTCTCTTTTGTTTAAAATGGACATCTTTTTTTGTGACAACAAAAACCGACATACAATAAACTGACCAAACACATTCAAAATGTGTTGATGCTTTAGGAAAATGATCAATGTGTCACATGTGACATGTACAAGTCAACCCTACCTCAATCCGAGGAATGGTGTGGCTAGGATTACTCTATGTGTCTCTCTTTTGTTTAAAATGCAGAACATTTTAAGTACATACAGAAAACTGAAAAAACAGTTTTTGATTGTGTTGGTACATTAGCACAACGATCCATAAGTCTTATGTGACATGTACGAATCAACCCCGCCTCAATCTGAGGTGTGGTTTGGTCAGCACCACTCAAAGTGTATCTCTTTTGTTTTAAAATGACATCATTTTAAGTGAAAACATAAAATGGCATATGGAAAACGGACCAAACGCAATCGGATTTTGTTGATACATTAGGACAATGATCCATGGGTCATTTGAGACATGTACGAGTTACCCCCATCTAAAATCGAGGCACGGTGTGGTTGGTACCACTCTAACTATGTCTCTTTTGTTTAAAATAGACAGGATTATAAGTGAAAAGAAAAACTAGCATACGAAAAACCTACCAAACTCATTAAAAATCAATTGATAGTTTAGGAAAACGATACATGGGTCATATGTAACATGTATGAGTTATCCACGCCTCAATCCAAGTTGCGGTGTGACCGGGATCACTCTATGTGTCTCTCTTTTGTTTAAAATGGACATCATTTTAAGTACATACAGAAAACTGACCAAATGAATTCGGTTTTCATTGAAACATTAGGATAACGATCCATGGGTCATATGTGATGTGTACGAGTCAACCCCGCCTAAATCCGAGTCACGGTGTTGCCAACACCACTAAAAGTGTCATTATTTTGTTTAAAATGGACATCATTTTAAGTGAAAACAACAAATGAAATACGAAAAATAGACCAAACACATTCAAAATGTGTTGATGATTTAGGAAATCGATCCATGGGTCTTATGTGACCTGTACAAGTCAACCTCGCCTCAATCCGAGGCACAGTGTGGCTAGGATCACTCTAAGTGTCTCTCTTTTGTTTAAAATGGACAACATTTTAAGTACATATGGAAAACTGACCAAACATATTCTTATTGTGTTGATACATTAGTACAACGATCCATGGGTCATATGTGACGTGTGTGAATCAACCTCATCTCAATCTAAGGTGTGGTGTGGCCGACACAACTCAATGTGTCTCTCTTTTGTTTCAAAAGGACATCATATTAAGTGAAAACATAAACTAGCATATGGAAAACCGACCAAACACATTCGGATTGTGTTGATACTTTAGGAAAATGATCCATGCGTCATTTGATACGTGTAAGAGTCAACCCCGTCTAAATCCGAGGCATGGTGTGGCCGGTACCACTCTAATAGTGTATCTTTTGTTTAAAATGGACCTGATTATAGGTGAATAGAAGAAATGGCATACGGAAAACTGACCAAACACATTCTAATTCTATTGGTAATTTATCACAATTATACATGGGTCATATGTGAAATGTATGAGATAACTCAGGCTCAATCTGAGTAGTGGTGTGGCCGGTATCACTATAAGTGTCTCTATTTTGTTTAAAATGGACAACATTTTAAGTACATACAGAAAACCAACCAAATAAATTCGGTTTCCATTGAAACATTAGTAGACCGATCCATGGGTTATATGTGATGTGTAAGAGTCATCCCCGCCTCAATCCGAGGCACGGTGTTTCCGGAACAACTCAAAGTGTCTTTCTTTTGTTAAAATGGACATCATTTTAAGTGAAAACAATAACTAGCATACTGAAAACCGACCAAAATGATTCTGACTGTGTTGATATTTTAGCACAACTATCCATGGGTCATATGTGACATTTAAATTTAATCCCCACCTAAATCTGTGGTGCGGTGTGGGAAACACCATTCATATTGTCTCTATTTGGTTTAAAATGTACATCAATTTTTGTGTAAAAAACAACTGAGAGACAAAAAACTGACCAAACACATTCGAAATGTGTTGATTCTTTAGGATATCGATTCATTAATCATATGTGACATGTAATAGTAAACCCCACCTCAATCCAAGGCACAATGTGGCTTGGATCACACAATGTGTCTCTCTATTGTTGAAAATGGAAAACATTTTAAGTACATACAGAAAACTGACCAAACAGATTCTGATTATGTTGATACTTTAGCACAATGATCCATGGGTCATGTGTGAGGTATACATATCAACCCCGCATCCATTTGAGGCACTGTGTGGTCAACAACACTCAAAGTGTCTCTCTTTTGTTTCAAAAGGATATCATTTTAAGTGATAACATCAACTGGAATACAAAAAACCGAACAAAGACATTCAGATTGTGTTTATACTTTAGGAAAATGATCCATGGGTCCTTTGAGACGTGTACGAGGCATCCCCACTAAATCCGAGGCGCGGTGTGGCTGGTACCACTATAATTGTGTCTCTTTTGTTTAAAATGGGCATGATTATAAGTGAAAAGAACAATTGGCATATGTAAAGCTGACCAAACGCATTCAGATTCTATTGATAATTTATCACAACGATCCATGGGTCATATGTGACATTTGGGATAATGAATACCAACAACATATTGGAAAATATGTTAATAATTGTTAATGGTTTATGGAATAATTATAAAATATATTGATAATATCATCATTCCAAAAATTATCTGGTGGAATGATTGTGATTAGATAAATAATAAATTATAAGTTGATATATGGATAAAGCAATTTTCAGTAAAATCATCTTAATTATATGTTTATGTAAATTATTAACTCTTATTATGTTTGTCAAATTCAATTTTCCTAATGGATAGGATGTGATTGAAGAACGATTAATTGAATTATAATAATTGTGAATAAAATATAATCATTTCATGAGCATGGGATGAAATATTAGTTTCAAAGAAAATCTAGAGGGTCTAACTTCCATTAATGACTATAAATTTATAAAATTCCATGAGATTATTTCCATTGTATGAGATCTATGAATAAGGTAATATATAATTTTTAGGATTCTCATTAATTATAAATGTATTTATTTTAATTATTATAACAATTTATATAATCACTCAAATACTGAGGTGAATATTATTATGTTAATATTGTTAATTTTTTAAATTAATTATATTTAATTGTATTTTAGTTTTAATTTTTTGTATTATTTTGTTTTCATGAATTTTAATGATTTCATAATTTGAGTTACAATGGTAATTTTTTATGTATATTTAATTAATATTTTGTTAAAGTTATTATTTTGAATTATTAATTCCTTTTTATTTCATATATATTACTAATTATTTGAAGTATTATTTAAAATGGACCAAATGACCAAAGTTACATGAAATATATATGTACATTAGGTCTCACATTTATAACCATAAATTTTAAAATAATGTTAATGTAGAAATTTAATGTTTTGTATATATGTGCACGTGAAATAATAAAAATATATTTAATTTTATTTTTATATTAAAAATATCTTCTAGGGGAAAAATTTATCTTTTGATAATTGTGTACATCAGAGAAAAAAATTCATGTTTGAAAAAATAAAACAAAAATATATCAAAGTTGTTTAAAAAATAAAATATTATTTAAAATTATATGACGTTTTAATTTATTAATATATATTAATTATATTTTATGTTTCTATAATCTCGAACTCATTCTCTTGATTTTTTTGTTTTGAATCTATCTTTGAGATTGGAGGATCAAATTTTTTTTAGAACAACCTTTTGGATTATGCATTAGATTGGAATCTCTAATAAAGGGTTCATTATATATTGTGAAATAACATTCTCCCTTCTTGTTATTAGTGTTATTATTAAAATTGTCTAATTATTACTAACATCATGGATTAGTGGATGTAGTTTTTTACGAAGTGAAAAAATAAAAAAATGCGGTATAATAAATGGGTTTTTAAATCAAAAAATATCCATGATACATTTGTGATTGAAAAGATAACAATATGTACCTCACTCCAGATAAATAATATTTTAGATGTTCATAATTGTATAATAATTTCATATTAATATTTTTTGCCTCGATTTTATTTTCAACATTAATAGATGGTGATGGTATTTTGGTGATGATTATACTGGGGATGAAACATCTCAGGATGATGATTCTAGTAACATAATCTTGAGATATTTTAAATCTCATGAAAATGGTTATGGTAATGATACCGTTAGTGATTTTTATCATGGATATCATTGTTATAAATATATTAAATGTGATAGTGATTTAATATATTTTTTCCCAATTCATTTCAATTTGGAATGTTTATTGTATTTTATTTATATTTTAAACTAGTTTTTTTTAAATTAGTCCCCCAAAAAAATGACCACTACTTCTGCGTGGTGGTCAAAGTCGAAATTTTTATGTTATTATGCATTTGAATTAATGATCACAACAGACTTAATGTAATTATTATAGTTAAAAAAGAATTAATCTGGGGTGTTGGTGGATAAATATATAATACCATAACATGAAACAATGTCAATAGTTAACATACAGATTTATATACCCATTTATATAGATTAATATTTCCCAGATTTAATAATATTATTAATTCTCAATATCTATAATTATTAATATGATGACATTACTCTTATTTATATGGTTTTTTGAGTATAGTGTCTATAAAATCATATTTAAATATAAGGAATAAAGTGAAACAAGTCTATACCAATTCCAGTATTTTATTACTTTTTTTAAATCATGTATACACCATAAATCAACGATTTTGAGAAATATATATAAATTTAAAGCAATGGGAATATCATACTATTCTAGTAATGTGTTGTTATGCATACAAGAAAGTGGGAAGGTGTCTAAATGATATACATTGGGCCAGGTGGTTACTGGTTGGTGGAAGTTGGTCTGTGAGAGATAGTATTGATTGTAATTTCATTGACTTTGTTATATTACACATAAACACATAATGTTTTGGAGAGTCTTATTTTATAAAATATTGGTTATTATTACTATTATGAAAAAATCACTATGATGAGTTTTTCCTTTTTTATTTATTAAACATTACACGATTTAATATACTATGTTCTATTATTTATTATTGATAGATTTTAGGATGAAAAATATTGATGATGTTTATTAGTAAAATAATATTATATACATTATTATCAAATATTTTGGATCGGTGGATGAGGTGTCAGGAAATGTTAGTTTGGATATACCAAACCATTTAATTGGAGATTTTTTCTATATAACTATGAGTTATATTTTTTATCATTATGTGGAATAATACTTTATAATTTTCTTTTTGTTTTGATTTTATAAAAGTTATATTTTTTATTGTGATGTTTTGTGTTTTACATTCATTTGAATAATTTTTTTTATATTCATTTCCTTCAATTAGATTATTTTTATTAAATTTAATGATTTTGGGGGTTATTCAATCCAATTAGAAGTATTTATGTCCACTATAAATGTATCTATAAGATATCATATTGAATGTATGTTGCGAAGGAACACATTATCTAGTCAAAAACTATGGGATGTGTTTTCATATGGATGGGTCATGGTGAGAAACATTAAAATAATTATATATGCAACACACTACCATCCATAGTGTTTGTTTTGACATATATTCAATATAAAGACCATGACGACCAACTCCAAGTCGGGGATTTTGTAATCCTACTCATGGGACATTAACTAATGAGATTCACAAGATTTTATAATTTTAATTTTTAGACATATAAAAGTACATTTATTAATATATAACAAAATGTTTGAGATCCATAACTCCCCATTGACAATATAATCAGAGTAACATTGAGTATATTTTTATTTAATTAATATAAACATTCATCACATTCATTTCTCTCTATTAATTTTACCCTATAACATGTTAATTTGGTCAACTTATCATTTAATTATATAATTTTTCTAAAAATCATTCGAAATAATCTAATAATAATAAAAACTTTATAAATCGATTAATTTATAGATTATTATTATTCACTGAAAACAGATTTCCTTTATGTGTAATCATATATGCCAGACATGGTGACTAAATTTCCATTTAAAGAATAATCTAATAGAAAAAGTTATACTGACTGATTAATACTGATAACTCAATTTTTCACAAGGTGTTACATCCTGAAATGACATCATTTTTTATTTTTTATATTAATGGTGACTTTGGAGTTCCCTTGTGTCTTAGTTGTTCCATTGGTGGTTTGGGAGGGACCAAGAAAATAAAAGTCTAAATATGAATTAGGTCACCTCATGAACAATAAATTATCCCCATGAATGTTATGATGTAGATGATTCACATCCTAAAAGTGGGATTTATAGAATAAGTTTCCCCATGACGACTCCTAATTTTGGAGAAATTATATACATTAATTTTGAAATTAATATCCTTTAAGGTTCTTGTTTTCATGAATTTTGAGTGTCTCAATCCTAGGAACATTTCCTCTCATCTTCCTCCACCTACATGGTGATTTAAACTTGATTTGTTAAACATTAGTGTTGATTATTAACATTAAACCCATCTAAACCTCTTCTTATATTCATTTAATTCTACCTATTTTAGGTTCATTCCTTTTCATGGTCTCAATTACATATGGTTTAATTTTACAAAAATTTTCCTCTTATAATTCTCTGTTATAAGGTTTTTAGGGACTCCTCTTGGATTTATTAGAGTTTTTGGGTAGTGTTATAGTATATTAATGTCATGATTGATAAATGTAATTAAATTAGAGGTAGTTTTTTCATACAACTCTCTTTAATATTAAATATATGATTTATTGTTCTTTAATGATGTGTTTTAAATTTTTTGGAAATAATTATACATTTAATTTGTTAGTTACGTAAAAGGATGCGTAAATTGATTAGTTTTTAATAAATAAGAAAATGGGGGTTTATATTGTTTATTATTTATATATATTTTGTGGTTAATGACTTATTTTTTGAATTGAAATACACAGTATTCTAATTATTAATTAAATCACATAATTTTATGTTATATTAATTTATAAAATTGAATAGAAGAGTTGTTTTAAAATGATCAGTTATTTTCCCCCATTTTTATCAAATATATGAAATATTTATCATATTGACGTAACATAAGAATTAAATATGTTTTTGGTTTTGTAGAGGGATGGTCATTTCATTTATCCTTTAAAATTTACTCCATTGACTAGTTTACACTTTTAATGGTTTATTACAAATAAAAACCCAAAATTTACGACCCTTTAAATGTGATGGAAAATAATAAATTTTGGAATTAATATAATTACTAACCCCATTGAGTGAATTTTAACAAGTTTTTTTACGCTAAGGCCGGGTAGGTTTCTTTTGTGGGAGTTTTTAGGTTTGAGTGAGATAAATAAATTTTTCACTGATATAATTATATAGTTTGATTATTAGTTGAAATTATCACCTCTATTTATATAACATGGGAAGACCTAGTCAACTAGGTGGGAGGATTAGGTAGACATGAGAAATCATTTAAAATTAATCCCAATCCAGTGGCCTTTAGTGGGACATTATTTTTCTAATTGGATGCTTTATTTTGTTAGGCCAGCAAGAGTAGTACATGGTTACTACATGGATTGATTGATGTATATTTGTTCATTAATAAGAATACATTTCGTTATTGATGACCACATTATTTTTTTACTAGATTTTTCTACTCGTGCTACAAGAATTCTATGATATGTATGATATGTTTTTCAATGTATAGTTTCTTATGGTTTCAGAAATGTTTTTGTGATTTGTTTTATTTTATACCTTCAACCTATTTCATCAAAATGTATGAATTATTTTTTGAATGAAATAAATTAAATATTTTATTTTGAAAAAAACATCGTTTTGTGAATATGGGACATATTTCAAAGGAAAAATATTTGACAATTTTTATAAATGAGAAGAAAAAAAAACATATTTTATACCACTATTTTTAGACTAGCTCATTATTGACTAAAAATTAAATTATTATGCATTGGTTTAGTGGGCGGTGGCCTACTGGGGGTTTTAGATAATACCTATATATTATATATTAGCATGCCATATGGATGTTATAATTTTTTTCTTGTATCTCTTGATTTGGTTTTGGTAGATGTGGAAGTGGAATTTAATCAATTTCACAAGCAGTCTTGACTATTGTTTTAATATTGTGTTTCTTTCTTCTATTGATAATTGTATTGATGATTATCCATATATTCATAAATCTGGAATCATGATATTTAATATAATATTTTTGAGTTCAAGGTTTGATATTTCATTACTATTCTATTTCTTATACTAATTTATTTTTATTATTATTTGGTAAAATTATTACCAATCTGCTCTTTCTTATTCCCATGCATCGGTACCCATCTATTGGGGATTGAAAACTCACTTTGGGACCTTTTTTGGTTCAACACTTTTACTGAGTTTAGTGGGGACCCATGTTGGTTCATGAATTTTTTTTATAAAATGAGGTTTATCTTTTTTCATCTTTGATGATTGATATATTTTAGATAACATTTTCATAAATCATTTGGTATATCTTGAATTGGTCATTTATCACCACCATTTGTGATAAGGCCTTAGTTTACAGTGTTTTAAATGATGATTATATCTTTTGATTGTTTTTTTCTATCTAGATAATTTGAATCCTTTATTTTTCGTCATTTCCAAGTTTTAATGTAAATATGGAGGAACACAAGGGTATATGTTACATATACGGGTTTTTTGAAAACTATTTGTTGAGTATGTTACTTAAGTCAATTCTATTGGACTTTCCATTGTCAATATATGGTTTTCCAGACTAAAAATTTAATACCTATATTGTCATTAGTTACCTAGTACTTTTTAATTTATGTTATTTTTATACTTTCAATTTTTTTTAAATTTCACAATTATTTGGTTATAATATATCTTTTTATGTAGTGAGTGTTTGTGTTATAGGTGGATAAATTCAAATTGTGGTTTTAAATTTTATTTGTTGAAAGTTTTTTTTGAAACAGTTTTGATTAAAATAAAAAAATTGTAATTTATACAAAATTATATTCATTCATGAAAAATTTTCAAAACCGTTTGTAATTTAATATACTGTCTCATTCATGGAATGTTGATCTTACCTATAGAAAAGAGGATGGTGTTACTTATTTTCAAGGGTTTTATGTGATGTTAAGAGATATTAATTAGAGTATTTCAAAATATTTATATTGAAATTTATTTTATAAAAGTGGTTATTGAACTATATAAATGTTATGAGAGATTTACCAAAATAAAATAATTTGTGTTTGTGGATTACTATCGAATTAAAGATCATTTTCATTAAAATAATTTTACAAAATAATTTGTCTTCAAAAATTGATTTAAAAATTGGATTCTATTTTGAAATGATTTTTTATATAACCCACTTAAGTCAAATAGGTGAATTTATTTTTATTTTGAAAATAAACATTGATTTAAATTGTTAGTTTTCCAGGAAATTGTAAAGTGTCAAATTTGTGGTTTCATTAAATGGTTTTTTTAAAATCTCATTTTATTTTATATTGTTTAACATGAAGGTTCAGTTTTAGAATTTAAATTGTTATTATTTATATTTATTTTTTATATTTATACCAAATTTGGATTTAGTGGACACATCATTTGATAAATATATTGTTGGGGTATTTTATCCATGTACTCTTATGTTAGAGCTTTGTATTCTTCTTCGCATTCCCTAGAATGTGGATTTCATTGGATTCTCGAAACTCAATTCACATCATTTATTTAGTAAACAATATGATTAAAAAGATATTATATATATACTTATTGTTGAAGTTATTTTTATCGATATTGACCTTAATTAATTTCTTATTGTAATCATTACAACCTTCATACTAGAGGTTGTAAGTTGTAAGTGGTGGAAGTCAATTATTCATTCTATTCCACATATATACCACTCTAGATAGGGTGTCATGGAATTATTCATTTGGATGTTTCATTATTATGTATGTGTTTATACCATTTGAAATTTCACTTTATTTAATATGTTTTCTATTATTGTATAGGACCCCAGGTTACCCTGAGAGGGGAGGGGTGAATCTAGGTGTCAAATTTTTATTTTAAAACAAGGATCTTGTTCCCACATAGTGGGAACTCGTTAAAACTATAAGACTAATGAGAACATAAATAAAACAACCAAAAGAAAAGAGACCATAAATCACTTTTACTTGGTTCACCACTAAGGGCTACATCCAAGGAGTATATGCCATCAAGTTTTTGGTCATACCTAATTCCACTAAACCTAACATGATGTGTATTACATGGTTTGTGTAAAATCACTCTATCCCATGCACAAATCCTTTAAAAATGTTCAGGGAAATATTACTGTGTCCCTCGGGTCACTTCTGTTGATTCCCCCTAGCTCACTACCTTGTGTGAAGTGCCACTCAGTTTATAGACATGAAGGTCTCTTCAATATATTTTCATTGAAGTATTTGTCTCTATTCTACATGAGACACTTATTTCATCAATTAACTGAATTTCTTCACTTGAATTCACTGAATAATTGAACTAGATATTCAATAACATATCGGATGAATAACACCACAGAAGCATGCAATGAATTAACATGCATGCAAGATTTTATAATTGTTGCAAAGGATGACATTCACACTACCCCAAATTTCCATGCAACAGTTATCTTTCATTCAAATTCACCACATGGTTCAATTGGTCTTTTCAGACTAAATGATCACCTTGCATGCAAGATTTACTATCTTCCAATCATTGCCGTGTAAATCTTTCACGTGGCTGAGCAACTAGATTTTCGTTGGAAACTTCATAAGTTTTCCATGGGGGGAATCCACATAATTATAGGCCCCTAATTACCCTAAATTAAAGATATCAATTCATCATTTTCAGTGTGCACAATATTCTTCATCAGCATGAAAACCCACTTTTGATGTCGCATTGCGTGCACAAACCCTTTCCTGCAACATCATCTTTCGTACACTCCATGAATTTTCCAATTTTCAAAATTCTAATCCAGAAAAATGTATAGCACTCAAGTTACAAAAACACCTTCAATGATGCATGAAAAAACTATTCTATCACTCATGATTCTAATATTTCGCACACCTATTTTTTTGTAAAAAACTGGTTTCTCCATTTTCTGATTATCAACCCCATAAATTTGGTAAAAACTGCAGAATGGAACCACCATCAATACTAATTTCAGATCAAACTGTATGACACCTTTCTATGTAGACTCCATTATATTCTAAGAAAGGGTTGAAATTAACAAACCCGAACCATGATCAACACAAAGTAGATTGAAAACAAACACAAAATAAACTCCATTTTTAGGAATGAATATCCTTGTTTCCAACATATTGATCTAGTGATTTTCTGAATTACTTTTTGGTTATTTCATAATTCAGTTGATAATGTTTAAAATTTCATTAGTGTTGTTGATTGATTCTGTTATGGTGATGTAAGAATCTTATTTATATTTTTTATCCTAATTTTTTTTTCATGATTCAAGTTTCTATCCCTAATTAAAATGAGATTGATTAATTAGAATCGTTGTGGTCACATTAATTGTATTGAAAAAAATGATGGTGTCCTCGGGATGTTGAAATCAAATTTAAATTTCTTATTTGAGATGTTCTCATGACTATCCCATGTGGAATTCTATTTATATTTTGAATTATCTTTATTCAATGACTAGTTTTCATTGTATATTTTTGTACAAATGTGGTCCCAAAGTTATGGAATTTCATTTGAATGATTATCATTTGAATGATTATGTACGTCTTGGGGAATCCAGGATCCAGTGTTAGTTATGTTGTGATGTTCTCGTGGATTTAAGGGGATATTGGGTTTCAAAATAAAATCCTAGGTTACCATAACTTGAATAATGGAATTAATATATAGTTTTTATTAATGACTGATTATTTTGAAAACCATACAAAGTTGATAGTTCCCATCACCCGGGTTGGCCTATGATAATGATCTAGGTGTGTTCCTAATTTCCATGGGATTTCGAAAAGCTAATGCGACACACAAAAAACCAATTTGATAATAGTTTCATCCTTTAAAATCCATCATGACTCAACCATGAATAGTACGATCAAAAAATCTCAATAAAATGGATAAAAATATTTGAGGATATAAGAGAGTAAACATAGTAGTGTCCAAAGGAAGATATAATGAACATCATCACCTCTTAATACATAAAAAGTCAAATACAAGACACACACATGACATCGATTTTCTAAAGCACGAAAGTCAACGCATTGATCAAACACCAAATGAGCAACACATAACATCACAACTATAAAATATCAAAAAATATAGTTCTTCAAGAGATAAATCCCAAAAGATTATTTCTCTTCCATTGTAAGAAACTCCTGATAGAGGTAATCAATAAGTCCTAGTAAATTTCCTGGTTCCCATTATGTTACCTATTCATAGTATGATAAGGACTACAAACACCAATAGGTTTTATAGGGAGATAGTTTTTAGTTCCAACTTCAATGTGGAATCCAAAACTATCAATTCATTAAATATTAACTCTGTGATTTAGTTTATGATGTCATGTCCAGTGTAATTTTATCCTAGTGTCTACCTCATGATCACGTATTAATTATTTTAAGAATAAAATTGAAATATAAATCTACCTCTTATGATTTATATTAGAATAAGGATATTCTCATCCACGATGATCATCAGTCTAGAGTATTGAACTTTGAACAGTATAGAGTATTCATATGTGCATCAAATACCTATTATTATGTCATTTTTTGAAATTCGGGTGATAGCATTGGGAATAAATAGTACCATTTACATCTAATCTATAACCCCTATGTCACTACATCGATTAAAAACAATGAGATTATAGAATGATTCATGAAATAGTTAGACTCATTCTCTCTCGAATGTGAGAGATATTAGAGAGGATCTCCCAAAATATAATTTATGAGTATTTCATCGAATTTGATCTTCCTCTGACATAAATATTTATGAAAAAAGAGATGGAAATGGATCCCGGACACCAAAACATATAAAACATACAAATAAATATATAAATTACATCTTAGGACCAATGAATTTTTCTTTTTAAATTTTATTAACATTTTTATCACATACTTGAAATAAATATATTATAAGATAATGGTGGGATATTTTTCCTGAAATATTATTCCCATAAGTGTTAAAAAAACCTTGAATATTAAAATCGTATCTTATCATTAAAAATTTTACAATGAATTCACTATATAAATTATAAAAAACCAAATTAAATATAAACTATTCTAAACATTAATAAGATTAATTTTTTTTCATAGAGATTATTCATGTAACACCCCAAGCTTCTACGGTACGTTTCCCTTTGAATAATGCGATAGCGTGTGTTGTACGCAACCTCGAGTTCTAACACACACCACAACTAATTAAACTAGCCGTTGTGAATAGTAATACCTAATTTTTGAAATCATATATATTCTATATTTCAAAATGGACTTCATTTTTGGATTCGGAATATCAAAATTAGCCTAGGGTGAAATTTTGGTACATTTCGGATAACTTTCATATTTTGATGAATAGTGAAAATTTCTAAATTTTAATTAAAAACAACTTTTTTAATCAAAATAATTAATAGTGATAAATTATGAATTTGAGTGGTTTTAAAGTATATTTAGAATATATTTTTACCATTTAATATAATTTTGGTCATTGGACATAATTTTACAATTAAACCGAACATAAACAAGTGTCAATCTTTTGATAGTTATTATCTCTTAAAAACACGCTTTTTGTTTTAACAGCGGGAATTAATTTTAAATTAATTTCTGCCACTTCTGTGTTTTGAATTTAGGAAAATGGATTCCATATTTGGAATCAGGATGTCCAAATTATGTAAATAGGTAACTTTTATTTTTAGACATTTTGAATAATTACTGCGGTAAATAATTTATTTACCATGGTTAAAGGGTAAATCCGGTAAATAAGGGTTAAAAAAATAATATTATAATAATACAAAATTACCCTAAAACGTGTCTTAACCCTATTGGTTGATACATGGTCGACCATGGGCATCTTTGTGTCAATTTTGGGACCCCATGGATCCACTTGTAAGTGATAATGACACTTTATTTTAATTAAGTTAAAATGAATACAAAAATGACACAAGCATATATCTTTTAGAAGAACAATTTTTACATAGGGTTATACATGTTGGATTTTCGATTATAAATATTCATTAGAAAGATAAAAAGATTTCCTACATAATGATATTTTATTTATAATTTTTAGACAATAAATAAGTTATTTTATTTATGACACAATGATGATGCAGTAATTACTATAATAGTGAAAAATTAAAATAATTGATATTATAAATACCCAAATAAATATAATATGAAACTTTTAATGAATTAAACTAATTTTCTAGGCTAATATGATATATTAGGATTGATTTAATGGACTTTGTTCGAAGTAATAAATCTGTTATGAGTTTCACAAAAATCAACTATTGAATAGTGTCAAAATTGACATAAAAGAGTTCTTAAAACAAATATTATATTATTAATTGATATTAAATTCCTAAAAATCTAAGGTTCGGCCAAGAGACTTATATTATGATAGGTTAATCATTAATGGACAACTTGGGGGTCGCTTGGATGTATATAGTAAGTTTATTAACCATATTATATAAAAATACAAAGAGACATTGTAAAAGTGAAACTAATTAACTTAGAGTTAATACTTAAAGATAAGGTTAATATAAGTACCCAAACCTGTCTAAATTCTATTGGATGAGTTGTTTTCGACCTATCCCCACCTCAACCTTTGAATAGTAAACTTTGGAGCCTTTAGAAACCGAATATGAATTTATTATAAATTAATATTTCTAGCTTTTCCAAAGGTGCCCCTCACCCCTCTTATAAAAGGGCACTCCTCCTTCTCATTTCTTCACACCTTCAAAGCCTTTTGGTTCGGCCAAACTCTGCCCAAATACTCTCCCAACATCCCTCACTACAACCTAGAGGCCTTAGTTTGATCAGAAAGCCAACCTAAGGAGCCCTTTTGATCAAATCAAAAGGAAGAACCCGAAGAAGAGGTAATGATTTCACCACCCTTTTCTAAGTTCATTTCTTCTTCCACTTCTTCTTCCTTTGTTCTTACCATTCTGAAATAATAACTCCATTATCTCACATATACTGTGATGTTATTATAAATATGGTACAATCATATTCAGTATTCTATCCACCCTTTGAATAACATGTCACCATACGTGCGTACGTACGGCTTACCGTCTCCACGTCGTGGTGTAATTGTTATTCAATATAATATTATTTGGATGGGTATAATAATGATGTGTAACTCATGTAAATAATAAATATAACATGTTAATGATTCTGTATATATGATATACCATCCATTTATATATTATTTTAATATCAAAAGAATGATATTGTCGCTCGTGCGTACGTACGGACTACCGTCTCCACGAACGCGATGAGATTCATTCTCCATCGTAACCATTAAAGCGTAATTATCATTTTATGATTTAAAAATGATGTTTAAAGACTTGATATCATTCTGGATATGAATAATATACAACCTATCCTTTACAAACATGTCTTACGTAACAAAACATATGAAAGAAAACAAGTAAGTTAACACCCGAAACAACGATAATACTAAGATATTATTATCAAATCAATATTAAAAGATCATATATGATATCATATTAATGTATATGATTCTTGTATAATTTAATAACAATTATTTCACCATTATACAGGAGGTTAACCTACCACAACCAAGGAAAAGTACAAGGTAAGGGTTATTTCACAATCTCTTCATTATCCGAGGTTGTTTATATGTAATAATCTACTGGGATCTCTTTATCATCCACATCCATGTTTCTTCAAAATGTATTTCAAAACATTTTTACTATTTACAAGAATATGGGTTAAAGTCATTTATACCCTTGTTTGACTTTTTATAAGAGGTTTATAAAGGAATCTTTCCGTCGTTTTCAAAACAAGGTCCTTTTTAACCTTTTCGACAGAATTGAGGTAAGAATGTTTTTTTAACTTATACGGCGGGTGCGGTTATTTTCCGCCGTTATAAAATCGTCGAAGCTTCCCATACAAGCTTATAAGAATATTTTCAAAGAAAATGTTTTATTTTATATGGATCTTAAATGATTTCAAAATAAAAGGAGATATTTCTTTTAAAAGAATTTTGATTTCATCTATGTCAACATCCTTTGATGGATTTTAAGATTATTTGAAGTTGATTTATTATGATACAAAACTTCTATATTGTATTGAAGGTTTTGTGATATGTTTGACTGTGGATGTGCTATTTTTATACCATTCATAGTTTATTGTGAAAGTATTGACATTTCGTATGCTAGTTTTAATACGAATGTTTATGTTATGTTTAAACCTTTTCATATGGGAATGCATTGGACTTAATAAGTGACGGGTGGAGCCCGCTATAGCTCCTCGATGCATCGGTAGGTCTCATGAGACAAACTAGTGTCTTGGCACAAGGCCTTGACAAAATCTTATTTGTAGCCTTGGCACGAGGCCTTGGCTATGTGGTTATGATAGTCTGGCATTATGCATTCCAACATTATGAAAGTGGTTATTGATATTTGCATGTGATTATTCGATTAGTAGAATATCCATGTGAATAAGTAAATGGAATTATTTCATTTTACTTTTGCCATACCATGTTGAAGTTCAATTTTAAAAGGCTTTTGTTTTAGTAATGCATTGCCTTAAATGTTTATTCTTATTTATGAAAGTTTCCGCTATATTGTTATCCTTACTGGGCATTTGAGCTCACCCCTTTTCTATGTTTTATTTTTCCCCAGGATGTGAAGAAGTAAATTATGAATGACCTGCAGGGACATTATGAGGGGATAGTAGTGTGGATTATGGAGACATTATGTTGTTGTAGTAGTTTTTAATTTTATGATGTAATGTAAAACTTATGAATATATCTAGTGTTTCCAAGGCTACTAAACCAATCGGTCTTTCGAGATTTGATCTTTCTTGTGATCATGCCAATGTTACGAAGTAATGCACCGACTCTGGGTAGCTGGGGTCGGGGCGTTACAGTTGGTATCAGAGGAAGTTTAGTACAAACCTTGGAAGCTAGATTTAGATAAACTCTGATTAGAGCACGTAGACCTAAGATGAACTTTGAGGATTAGTATAGAAGAACTTCCTAGAATTTTGGTATTGTAGAGATTTTGTGAGTTTTTCGAGCAATACATCCCTGTCTGGATACGAGCAGGTAGAGGCGGCTCTGGCACAGATGTACCTAGGGGTAAAACCCGAAAACACCGCTTTGAGCTAGACTCGAACGGGAACTGGTGCACGACAACGGGCCTTGCTGCACTCTTGGTTACGACACTCCCGGGGGATATGCTTAGGATAACTCTCACTATCTTTACAAATCATTATGAAGGGTTTATGAGTATATACTTCCTCAAAGAAAACATTTTTATGATTATGGATTATATCCATAAATAGTTCAATTTATGTTAAGTGTTTTATAAGTATGGGATTATGTATTTTGATGCATAAACTGATCTAGTTTATGCCATTTTTTTAGAAATGGCGCCTAGTGGAAGAAATGGAAACCGTATCAATGCACGCACTCCATGTAGGGATTGCCCTCCTGCTCAAGATAATTATAGTGGGGCTGGTGATGCAACTGGTGCTGATCAGCTAATCACCATACTGGGACAACTTACTCAGGTTATGAATAATAACCTTACCCGTATGGAGCACCCTGATCCGCAGCGTGGAGGATCAATGTTAGATCGATTCATGAGACAACAACCACCAACGTTCAATGGGAGTACAAATCCCTTAGTAGCTGAGAAATGGATATTTTCCCTAGAGAAAATATTTCAGGCTTTGGGGAGTAGTGAAAGGGAAAAAGTTACCATGGCAGTTTACCGCCTCACTGGAGATGCTGATCAATGGTGGTCATTGATTCAAAACATGAAGGAAGATGATGAAGTATCAAACATGGAATGGAGGGAGTTCAAAGATCTGTTTTTAGAAAAATACTTTCCTCGCGACCATCGAGCAGATATGGAAAGGCAATTTCTGAGTCTGAGACAAAAGGAGGATGATAATGTCACAAAGTATGAGGCTAACTTTACGAGGTTAGCGAGGTATGCTGGAGATTATATTCGCAACCCAAGAAGTAAGATTGATCGTTTCTTTGATGGGTTAAAACCATTTCTCCGTCGAGCATTAGTCTCACAATCCTTTTCATCGTACGAAGACATTGTCTCATGTGCTATCAAGACCGAAAAGGAATTCTCTAAGTCTTATGACTTTAAAGCAAAGCAAGAGAAGAAGAGACCTGCCGATCAATCTGGGAATGGAAATAAGGGGAAGAAGGGAAAGGTTGAATATCCATCTTGTGGTAAGTGCGGGAAGAAACACCCCGGTGCTTGCCTGAAGGGAATGGGAGTCTGTTACAAGTGTGGTGAAAAAGGCCACCAAGCTCATGATTGCAAGGGGAAGAAGGAAGCTACCAACGTTCAGTGCTACAATTGCAGGGAGATGGGGCATTATGCAAATGCATGTCCTAAGCGTCAGGAGAACTTACCTCAGAAGAGTCCAAGGGATCAAAGCCAGGCTTATGCTATCACTACTGCTGAGGTAGAAGCTCCGAAAGACGTGGTGGCAGGTAATTTAATGGTTTCCTCAAGTTTAGCAAATGCATTATTTGATTCTGGATCATCGCATTGTTTCATATCTTCCCAGTTTGCTAAGAAAATTAGATATTTCCAATTTGATTTAATAAGGGAGTTGTCAGTTAAAACTCCTAAGGGAAGTATCGTTGCAACAAAGTTTTGTGAATCAGTCCCCATTAGAGCACATAAATTTTCTTTATCTGCTGATTTCATCGTCATACCTATGATTGAGTTTGATATAATCCTCGGTATGGACTGGCTTTCGGACTATGATGCGAATATTTATTGTAAGAAGAAAGAGGTTACGATTCTTGATGATAATGATAAGGAGCACCTTATTTTTAGAGCAGAATCGTCACCACCTAATTCTTATTTAGATCCACCCCCTGTAGCTCAACTTAATTCAATTATCGGGGAGGAAGAGAATGAAATAACTGCCGGTGAGGAAAGAAATGTTCAAATAGAGGATGTACCTATTGTGAAAGAGTTTGTAGATGTATTTCCGGAAGATTTACCTGGACATCCTCCAGAACGAGAAGTAGAGTTTTCCATTGATTTAATTCCTGGATCAAGGCCTATATCGAAGACCCCTTATAGAATGGCCACTGTAGAGCTAGTCGAACTAAAGAAACAACTAGAGGAATTGAGTAATATGGGATTTATTCGCCCTAGTGTTTCTCCATGGGGAGCCCCTGTTCTTTTTGTTAAAAAGAAAGATGGATCTATGAGGTTATGTATCGACTACAGGGAGATCAATGCTATAACGATAAAGAACAAGTATCCCCTACCTCGTATTGATGATTTATTTGACCAACTGCATGGAGCTCAATACTTTTCAAAGATTGACCTTCGATCTGGATACCATCAGTTGTGTGTGAAGAAGGAAGACATTCCGAAGACAGCATTTCGAACCAGGCACGGGCATTACGAGTTTACTGTAATGCCGTTTGGATTGACTAATGCACCCTCTGTATTCATGGATCTGATGAATAGAGTTTTCAAGGAGTATCTCGATGAATTTGTGGTGGTATTTATTGATGATATCTTGGTATACTCCAAAACCTACAAAGATCATGAAAATCACTTGCGCATTATCTTGAAGACTCTGAGGAGGCATGAATTATATGGAAAGTTTAGCAAGTGTGAATTCTGGCTTCAGGAGATTTCTTTTCTTGGCCATATTGTCTCTAAAGATGGAATCTCTGTTGATCCTTCTAAGACCAAGGCAATCCAAGAATGGCCAGCACCTACGAATATAACTGAGGTACATAGTTTTATTGGTTTGGCAGGTTATTATCGACGTTTCGTCCAGAATTTTGCCCGATTGGCTAACCCATTAACGAAGCTCACACGTAAAGGGGTTAAATTTGTTTGGACAAAAGAGTGTGAAGAATGTTTCGAAGAACTGAAGAGAACATTAGTCAATGCTCCTATATTGACTCTACCATCGGGGAATGATGGGTTCGTTATTTATAGTGATGCATCGAAGAAAGGACTTGGCTGTGTCCTTATGCAGAATGATAGAGTTATTGCCTATGCATCACGACAGTTGAAAATTCATGAACAAAACTATCCTACTCATGATCTTGAGTTAGCAGCTGTGATCTTTGCTTTGAAGATATGGAGGCACTACCTCTATGGTGAAAAATGTGAGATTTATACTGATCACAAGAGTTTGAAGTATATTTTCTCACAAAAAGAACTCAACATGAGGCAAAGGAGATGGCTTGAATTACTCAAGGATTATGATTGTACGATACACTACCACCCGGGGAAGGAAAACAAGGTGGCAGATGCTTTGAGCAGAAAAGACCATGGAGTTCTGAACATGATGAGAATTGAAAGGGATCCAATTTTCATGGATCTAGTGAAGATGGACATGGGAATAACCAGGGAAGGTGAAACATCAATTCTTTTTCAAATGGTTGCCAAACCATCTTTACTAGAAAGGATTAAGAGTTCTCAGACCGATGATGAAGAATTTCAGAAGAAGATTAAAGCTGTGAATGATGGGAGATTGAGAGACTTTGCGTATGAAGGTGGAATTTTGAAATTCGGGAAGAGACTTTGTGTTCCCGATTTACCTGATCTAAAAAGGGAATTGCTGGATGATGCTCATAGTTCCAATTTCTCTATACACCCTGGGAGCACCAAAATGTATAGAGATTTGAAGGAACATTTTTGGTGGGACAACATGAAGAGGGATATTGCTGATTTTGTGTCAAGATATATGGTTTGTCAACAAGTGAAAGCTGGAAGGCAACAGCCTGGAGGAGTCATGCAACCTCTTCCCATACCGGAGTGGAAATGGGACAATATTACGATGGACTTTGTCATGGGGCTACCAAAGACTCCTAGAAGGAACGATGCAATATGGGTTATTGTTGATCGTCTTACCAAGTCAGCACATTTTCTTGCTATAAGAGAAGATCTACCCCTGGAACGTCTAGCAAGACTATATATTAATGAAGTTGTGAGACTTCATGGAGTACCCCTATCGATTGTTTCTGATCGTGATCCCCGTTTTACTTCAAGATTTTGGAAAAGTCTTCAGAAATCCCTGGATACTGAACTTCATTTGAGCACTGCTTACCACCCTCAGACAGACGGACAATCAGAACGGACTATTCAGACCTTAGAAGACATGTTGAGATCTTGCTCACTTGATTTTCAGGGTATGTGGGATCAATATTTACCACTAGTAGAATTTTCCTATAACAATAGCTTCCATTCGAGTATACAGATGGCACCATATGAAGCGTTATACGGAAAGAGATGTCGTACACCAACCTGTTGGGATGACGTCGGTGAAAGAAAACTTGTAGGTCTAGAACTGGTGGAGGAAACGATGGAAAAGGTAAAGGTAATCCAAAATCACATCAAAGCAGCTCAAAGTAGGCAGAAGAGCTATGCCGATAATCGAAGGAAGGATTTGGAATTTCAAGTCGGTGATCATGTTTTCCTGAAGGTATCTCCATGGAAGGGAGTCATACGTTTTGGTAAGAAAGGTAAATTGAGTCCCAGGTACATCGGACCTTTCGAAATTCTAGAACGAATTGGGGCTGTAGCTTACCGATTGGCAATGCCTCCAAGTCTCTCCAAAGTTCACGATGTGTTCCACGTATCTCTGTTGAGAAAATACATGCCTGACCCAACGCATGTACTCACCTATGATGAATTAGAACTGGAACCGGATCTGTCTTATTGTGAAGAGCCCGTCAGGATTCTTGATACAAGAGAACAAGTACTGAGAAACCGGACGACGCGTCTGGTAAAAGTTTTGTGGAGAAATCATAAGATGGAAGAGGCAACGTGGGAACCCGAGGAACTTATGATGAAGAACCACCCGAGTCTTTTTATGCAGTAATACCCTAGAAATTGCGAGGACGCAATTATTTGAAGGAGGGGAGAATGTAACACCCCAAGCTTCTACGGTACGTTTCCCTTTGAATAATGCGATAGCGTGTGTTGTACGCAACCTCGAGTTCTAACACACACCACAACTAATTAAACTAGCCGTTGTGAATAGTAATACCTAATTTTTGAAATCATATATATTCTATATTTCAAAATGGACTTCATT
This sequence comes from Viscum album, assembly GCA_963277665.1. NCBI lineage: Eukaryota > Viridiplantae > Streptophyta > Magnoliopsida > Santalales > Viscaceae > Viscum > Viscum album. Next base: position 697,204,706 of record OY728161.1, read on the forward strand.
TTTGGATTCGGAATATCAAAATTAGCCTAGGGTGAAATTTTGGTACATTTCGGATAACTTTCATATTTTGATGAATAGTGAAAATTTCTAAATTTTAATTAAAAACAACTTTTTTAATCAAAATAATTAATAGTGATAAATTATGAATTTGAGTGGTTTTAAAGTATATTTAGAATATATTTTTACCATTTAATATAATTTTGGTCATTGGACATAATTTTACAATTAAACCGAACATAAACAAGTGTCAATCTTTTGATAGTTATTATCTCTTAAAAACACACTTTTTGTTTTAACAGCGGGAATTAATTTTAAATTAATTTCTGCCACTTCTGTGTTTTGAATTTAGGAAAATGGATTCCATATTTGGAATCAGGATGTCCAAATTATGTAAATAGGTAACTTTTATTTTTAGACATTTTGAATAATTACTGCGGTAAATAATTTATTTACCATGGTTAAAGGGTAAATCCGGTAAATAAGGGTTAAAAAAATAATATTATAATAATACAAAATTACCCTAAAACGTGTCTTAACCCTATTGGTTGATACATGGTCGACCATGGGCATCTTTGTGTCAATTTTGGGACCCCATGGATCCACTTGTAAGTGATAATGACACTTTATTTTAATTAAGTTAAAATGAATACAAAAATGACACAAGCATATATCTTTTAGAAGAACAATTTTTACATAGGGTTATACATGTTGGATTTTCGATTATAAATATTAATTAGAAATATAAAAAGATTTCCTACATAATGATATTTTATTTATAATTTTTAGACAATAAATAAGTTATTTTATTTATGACACAATGATGATGCAGTAATTACTATAATAGTGAAAAATTAAAATAATTGATATTATAAATACCCAAATAAATATAATATGAAACTTTTAATGAATTAAACTAATTTTCTAGGCTAATATGATATATTAGGATTGATTTAATGGACTTTGTTCGAAGTAATCAATCTGTTATGAGTTTCACAAAAATCAACTATTGAATAGTGTCAAAATTGACATAAAAGAGTTCTTAAAACAAATATTATATTATTAATTGATATTAAATTCCTAAAAATCTAAGGTTCGGCCAAGAGACTTATATTATGATAGGTTAATCATTAATGAACAACTTGGGGGTCTCTTGGATGTATATAGTAAGTTTATTAACCATATTATATAAAAATACAAAGAGACATTGTAAAAGTGAAACTAATTAACTTAGAGTTAATACTTAAAGATAAGGTTAATATAAGTACCCAAACCTGTCTAAATTCTATTGGATGAGTTGTTTGCGACCTATCCCCACCTCACCCTTTGAATAGTCAACTTTGGAGCCTTTAGAAACCGAATATGAATTTATTATAAATTAATATTTCTAGCTTTTCCAAAGGTGCCCCTCACCCCTCTTATAAAAGGGCACTCCTCCTTCTCATTTCTTCACACCTTCAAAGCCTTTTGGTTTGGCCAAACTCTGCCCAAATACTCTCCCAACATCCCTCACTACAACCTAGAGGCCTTAGTTTGATCAGAAAGCCAACCTAAGGATCCCTTTTGATCAAATCAAAAGGAAGAACCCGAAGAAGAGGTAATGATTTCACCACCCTTTTCTAAGTTCATTTCTTCTTCCACTTCTTCTTCCTTTGTTCTTACCATTCTGAAATAATAACTCCAGTATCTCACATATACTGTGATGTTATTATAAATATGGTACCATCATATTCAGTATTCTATCCACCCTTTGAATAACATGTCACCATACGTGCGTACGTACGGCTTACCGTCTCCACGTCGTGGTGTAATTGTTATTCAATATAATATTATTTGGATGGGTATAATAATGATGTGTAACTCATGTAAATAATAAATATAACATGTTAATGATTCTGTATATATGATATACCATCCATTTATATATTATTTTAATATCAAAAGAATGATATTGTCGCTCGTGCGTACGTACGGACTACCGTCTCCACGAACGCGATGAGATTCATTCTCCATCGTAACCATTAAAGCGTAATTATCATTTTATGATTTAAAAATGATGTTTAAAGACTTGATATCATTCTGGATATGAATAATATACAACCTATCCTTTACAAACATGTATTACGTAACAAAACATATGAAAGAAAACAAGTAAGTTAACACCCGAAACAACGATAATACTAAGATATTATTATCAAATCAATATTAAAAGATCATATATGATATCATATTAATGTATATGATTCTTGTATAATTTAATAACAATTATTTCACCATTATACAGGAGGTTAACCTACCACAACCAAGGAAAAGTACAAGGTAAGGGTTATTTCACAATCTCTTCATTATCCGAGGTTGTTTATATGTAATAATCTACTGGGATCTCTTTATCATCCACATCCATGTTTCTTCAAAATGTATTTCAAAACATTTTTACTATTTACAAGAATATGGGTTAAAGTCATTTATACCCTTGTTTGACTTTTTATAAGAGGTTTATAAAAGAATCTTTCCGTCGTTTTCAAAACAAGGTCCTTTTTAACCTTTTCGACAGAATTGAGGTAAGAATGTTTTTTTTAACTTATACGGCGGGTGCGGTTATTTTCCGCCGTTATAAAATCGTCGAAGCTTCCCATACAAGCTTATAAGAATATTTTCAAAGAAAATGTTTTATTTTATATGGATCTTAAATGATTTCAAAATAAAAGGAGATATTTCTTTTAAAAGAATTTTGATTTCATCTATGTCAACATCCTTTGATGGATTTTAAGATTATTTGAAGTTGATTTATTATGATACAAAACTTCTATATTGTATTGAAGGTTTTGTGATATGTTTGACTGTGGATGTGCTATTTTTATACCATTCATAGTTTATTGTGAAAGTATTGACATTTCGTATGCTAGTTTTAATACGAATGTTTATGTTATGTTTAAACCTTTTCATATGGGAATGCATTGGACTTAATAAGTGACGGGTGGGGCCCGCTATAGCTCCTCGATGCATCGGTAGGTCTCATGAGACAAACTAGTGTCTTGGCACAAGGCCTTGACAAAATCTTATTTGTAGCCTTGGCACGAGGCCTTGGCTATGTGGTTATGATAGTCTGGCATTATGCATTCCAACATTATGAAAGTGGTTATTGATTTTTGCATGTGATTATTCGATTAGTAGAATATCCATGTGAATAAGTAAATGGCATTATTTCATTTTACTTTTGCCATACCATGTTGAAGTTCAATTTTAAAAGGCTTTTGTTTTAGTAATGCATTGCCTTAAATGTTTATTCTTATTTATGAAAGTTTCCGCTATATTGTTATCCTTACTGGGCATTTGAGCTCACCCCTTTTCTATGTTTTATTTTTCCCCAGGATGTGAAGAAGTAAATTATGAATGACCTGCAGGGACATTATGAGGGGATAGTAGTGTGGATTATGGAGACATTATGTTGTTGTAGTAGTTTTTAATTTTATGATGTAATGTAAAACTTATTAATATATCTAGTGTTTCCAAGGCTACTAAACCAATCGGTCTTTCGAGATTTGATCTTTCTTGTGATCATGACAATGTTACGAAGTAATGCACCGACTCTGGGTAGCTGGGGTCGGGGCGTTACAATTCAATCCTAGACATCACTTAGATATAATGGTGGACCCCATCAGGTACTAGACTCCTATATATAAGAATAATCCAAACACTACTATATTTTATGTGTGTGAACGTCAAGGTCCTTATTTAAATAGTATGGAATATTAAACAGAACACATTATAGGGGCTTATAAACCCTTTAATTCCCCAATAAAGATAATTTATATTCATAGTAATGAAAACCACTAATGACGACATGCTGTGTAATATAATCTATTCATCACACTATATCTCATAATTATAGATGCATACTTTTTTGTTCATAATAATTTCTGGATTTATTACTCATTAAATGTATAGAATAGACAATACATCTTTTACTATGGTAATAGACCTATTAAAAGATAATATACATAGGATAAAATGGGATCAAGATATCATTTTATTTCAGAAGAAACATATTCTATCTTGATCATTTAAATTATTCTATACCATCCAACCCCAAATATATATACCCATCCAAAAACAATTTACATTGTTTTCATAGTGAGTAAATTTAAAAAATAAAATGGAACACAAATATAATAATCTAATGTCATTAAATTAATTCAAATTATTGTAATGATGAACTACAAATGAATCCCAAAACATGTTGTGTTCTTATTGGAATACTGATCCATATAATCTCTCCCACTCAAGATCATCAATTGAATATATCATGAGAAAAAGTCTCAATTCATATGGGCCCTAAAACCTAACAGTTAGAGATGATTTATGTATGGTTTTAATGATGTATCTATAATATAAGACAAATTTTTAAGATTTCTAAATAGTATCTAATGTTCTCATTGTCGTTAGGAAATTCTATAGATTATTGGGTTGAAAAATAATCTATGTAAAATACCTTGTATACAATTTAGAGATAAATATCTATACTCTTATGGTAATAATATATTATTCACTATTCAGTGTATATATGATATGGTAATAAATGTTCTATTCAAATTAGTGTTCAGAAACAGCGTTTTAAAACACTTCATATGATCTACATACATCATTCTGAATATCAGCCTATTATTTCTCACATGATAAGATCCTGTGACATATGAGTTATCAAATTATTCACTTGGCCTTCCTTGTTTTTCTAATATGGAATCTCTTTTATTTTTGACTTCAACTCCTTGAGGAAAACCCATCAAGAGATTATAACCCTGAGTATTTACTTATGTCATATATCATAACCTAGACATATTGTCTTGTACTAGTATCGTATGATAATCATTATACTAACCCATTTATATATAGTTATTAATCTAATAAATATAAAAAATCATTCCATATATCATAATAATTATTTAGATTCATAAGAATCTATAATATACTATGTATTTATTGATTTGTATTTAGTTGGATTCATTGAAATTACCTTTCTATTTTTCATAAAAATTTAAAACACATGATAAAATATATATGTCTATAAAAGATATTTTATGTAACACTAATAAACTAGTCACCAATTCACTCAAGGTACCAATTACATATCCCTTGTACTCTCCTATGTACTATTTTATTTTCTGGATATAATGTGTGATGTTATCGAAGATTTAACTAATGTTTTCATACCATATTGTATATGTAGGAAAAATTATATCTTGAAAATAGTATAGAATATATGATAGATTCATCACGAAATCCTATGGAATTTTAGTCAACATTATATTATCCTCATTTGTATCACATATGTCTTCTTTATAGAGATCTATCCCTTGTTACATTAAACATTATTCTCTCTAAGTTTTTTTTCCATATCTATTTTTCAATATCTTATCAGTGTTTATAATTTGACATTTTCTAAGAGAACCTCATATCTACCTTAGTATGTATTTTCACTAAAAATTGGTTACTACTATAATTTAATCTATAGATAGTTGATTTTATTCTAGCCTTAGTTAAATTCAATAAAAATAGTTGTTTTCCATGGGTTATAAAACATATTTCACTTTGAAAAAATTGGTGATAACTATAACCTATTATATACCAATGAAGAAAATTTACTCCAAATGAATATTCAATGATCATGATTCTTACTTCAATCATTCAATTTATATCATAAACATTCATCCCATATTAGAATTTTATTGTGTCACAAAATTGTTACAAGGTTAATCATATAAACACGTTATAATAAATGTGGTATTGTCCTCAAATACAAAATAAAATTATCAAAGAATTATTATATGAACAATATAATCCCAATTTATTTACGAACTTTTTTTTCAATGGTTTTGACTTAGACTATGTCCAGATATTTCTACATAAAACTTTTAGAAACAAGTCTTGTTTTATTGTTCTAAACATGAAAATCAATGTATTTTCTTATTTTGAATTCCTACCACAACATTGAAATGTGAACTACAAAAAAATTAATTCTTTAGAAAATTAGTAAATGCATTCCATTATAGAATTTCAACAAAAAATTGAAAAAATTAGCATGTGTTCATTTAATTCATACTAATAGGATTCACTATTCTCATTGAATAATGTATCACCATCCATAGTGAATATAAATCCCCCACTATGGAGTCAGCTTTTATATACATTATCTGTCTCTAGACCATTTCTTTTCCACACTCTATTCTGGAAATAATTCAAATGGAAAATAATTGGGCATCTTTGACATTGATTTAACCCATTTCATTATTTTTCCCATTATATCAAATATATATGTTAACCTATTAAAAAAAATAATTTCCATATATTTACTATTATATGTCTACTATAGTTATTTATTTAATATCCTATATGATATTTCTGATAAAAATCGATATTCTATTTGTGTTTTTCATAATTAATGTTTCATTTTGAATAATACTTAGTAAAATATTTTCATCAATACACATATTGTTATGAAAAAAGGGATTTATACATACTATAACCCAAATGATATAAACTTTTTATTGTAGATAACAAATAGTTAGGGGATAACATTGAAATTTTTAATGCATATCTCAATAATATAATGGAATTTTTTTCAATGCATATGACTCTCATCATTTATTATCCTTTTACTAAAAGAATTAATTTTATGAGATTAAGTAAATATTTATTTATAAATTCCACAAAACATTTTAAATATTTTTTTTCGTGATTAAATTATCATTTATCCTCATTTTACTTAAATACAGGATTTTAATTGAAAAAGAAAATGAGATTTTTTGAATTATTTCACTCTACATTATCTTGAGAAATGAATGATTTTTAAATGTGTTATTCAACTTAAAGGCCCAAAGAAACTCATATATAATAAAAATGATTTCTATTTAATTAATTATTACATTCATACAAACTATTAAAGGAATCAGATAATATATGTGATTTGACTGCTAGCTTCTCCATTGAATAGTTCAATAACTCTTATTGAAAGAATTACAAAATCATGATATTTTAGAGTCATTTCTAAATGATTCTAAATCCAATACATGATTATTATTTTATAAAACAAATACCTATTGTTTTTTATCTACAAAGAGTAAAAATAAAATACATGGTATATCTTACAAAACTATTTTTTGTTTTACTATAAAAATGATTATTTTCCCTAACTAGTTATTCAAGACATATCTTTATTATTTATTAGATATTTTCAATGATTCTAGAATTATTAAAATATTGATTGGGATAAACCACAAGTAAAATTTATTCCAATGTGTAGAAAAACGTCCTTGTTTTTAATGGACATGTGAAATAATTTTTTGGAAATAATAAGAAACCGATCAATTAAAATAAATATTCATGGAAATTAAAAGTTTTTAAATTCTCACTATTAACATTGGAAACTTCATTTCTTAGGTGGTTAGTTAATTGACAATACTTCTTATAGTTTTTTTATCAATAATTACTACTATATTTGGATAAAAATAATGTGACACACATTCAATATTTAACAACCAAACAAGAAAGGGAAACGACAAATAAAATTTTAAATACATAAAAATACAAATCCATTGATTTATTATATTTTAGTTTATTTAATGTTAACATCCATTGACTTACCTATGGGAATAAGAATAAAATATCCTTGTGTATGATACTATTCCACATTTATTTGAAGGGTAATGAAAATGTTCCATTGTTTTCCCTCTTTGCTTAGTCATTTTCTCCTTAGATTTTAATTTTTAAACTATAATAATATAATTTTAATCTTTCATTATGTTCAAATATTTTCAGTGAACCTTATCAAAAATGAAATGAATAATTTTCTCCAAATTTTTTATTTACTATAATTTTAAATGACACTGGAGAAATTTGGTGATATTGATTATATAAAAGGTTTTATTTGAAGATCATGATACATCATTCAATGTAACCATGTTACGTGTAACCCTCATGTCATTCATATTCCTCATCAATTCCTCCTCACAGACAACATGAAGAGGATAAAACATGATATAATCATCCTTCTCCCCATGTTTCAATTATAAAACTTTATAATTAATTATTTCATTATGATATAAATGTCAAATGTGTCATTTATGTGTCCCATATAATAAATTTTCCCATCATCATTTATTGAGGTGGTGCAACAAGTAGTGGAGACATGAACACATAGAATTTCTATACACATAATTGTACATTATTCAAAAGATTTAAGTAAACATGGAAATTCGTACCCATTAGGATATGTTTTTTTGTCATGAATTTCTTGTAGTGAATTTTTGGTTTTACACTCCATTAATATATAAAAAAATATATTTATTTTAGTAATTTTATTATTATTACCATTTATATGGAATTATCATTTTTATTATCCCAAATTTATCCTAATTTTTATTGAAATCCTAGTGTCCCTCAACTATAATCTTCGATAAACTTATTATCAAGATTCTTCTTGTTGATTTCATCCAAAAAAAATCATCATGGTCTATGATATGGATACACCACTACATAGAGTATCAATGAAGGATTCTACCATATTTGCAACATTATCTAAATGATTCTTAATCTATTTTATGATGTCTACTAATCTATGAATGGTAGTAATTATTTATCCATAAACTTTCTTATAAGTAAGTAACAGGCTAACTATGAGTATTTATTTGTTTACAACATTAGTTACGTCTTCCCAAAACCTTGATAATGACTCTAGAGTAGTAGAAGGCACTCTAAAATAGTGTTTATGAGTATCTTATACACCCTAATTTTGTAAAATTAATTTTAGAGAATGCTTTAAGACATTATATTTCTCCAATAGGTTTTATTGTAAAATAATCAACAATATAATATCTCTTTATCAATCATGCAATATGTTATCATAATAATAACATAATAATTTATTATATATAAATACATTCATCATATATTGATTTAATTTATATATGATCACTAATTTTCTATTCAATGTTATTGTGTAAAATTTCACATTCAATGAATAAGAATAAATCATTCATAAAATAATAAATAACACAACTAACCATGAAAATTGAATATTGGTTGTTCTATTAAGTGTAAAGGGATTAAATTTTACCTTAGTGGTTGAAAAACCAAGTCATGTAGAAATTATGTCATAGCACTCACCCCTCTCTAATATATTTAGTCCTTATCAAGAACATCAATAAATCTTAGTGTGGTCTGTATCTTTTTCATCGTCACCATTATATATATCTATCATGTTCATTTGAGACGATCATTAGGGAAATAAAATACACATTTATTTAATCACAAGTGGACACATATTCCATTATATATATATATATATATATATCCGGGAGAGATTATGTGTAGACCTCAAAAAACAAATTATTAAAATCATTACACATAATTGAAATAATAATATAAATTAAAAAACATACACTGGTTGGTCAATGTTGACGACTACAGAACATTAAATAAAAGATACATAATGTAAAATTTATGATAAATTTAACATGAGATATTTAAATATGAATTAAAATACCTAATATTATTTTTTATACAGATAATATTTGTCACGTGAAACCAATATAAATTTGGACTCATTCGATAAAAATTAAATTAAATATTTTTTTAACATTTCGTCCCCCCAACTGGATTAGAAACACTTAAAATGGGTTTTAGGTTAGTTATGTACCTGAATGGTTTCATGTGGGATTGGATGAACTAGTATAGCTAATGGGATTGTTATAGGTAGCCCCCACATGTTTTCATTATATGTAAGTGATAGAGGGGTAATAGTGTGGCATAACATCCATGTATGTTATAAAAAAGAAAAAATATTATAACCAATCAAATGAAACTTAGTGTGGGATAACAATTATGATGCCCCAAAAAAGAGGTGGATAATTTCAATAGGGTAGATTTAGGAAAACATTTAATATTTTTTTTATTATATATAGACATAGGATATTAAAATAAACATTTTTTCATGAAATCCATTAAATTCTAGAATAAATCCACTTACTCCAAGAACTAAACTGACCAAGAGATATAAATTTCTCAGCAAAATTATCTTGGATATAAATGAATTGGAACAACCATTTACGAACGGAATGAGATTAAAATAATATTTTGTTCTTTAGAGTCGTCGAGGAAAATATTTATTCCAATCATTCAATGGTTATATCATGGTCATACAATGTTAGAATGAATCACTATCCACAGATATGGGATCATATTGATTCTCTATCCATTTATTTAATACAATTTTTGTTTTACAAGTCTAAAAAATGACATGAATTCTAGAATTAGAATATTTGGTATCAAAAACAGAACTAAAGAAAAAAAAAGTCCATAAACATAGAAATTCAAGATATGATTAATGTTTGGATTCTATCATTAACATAATCAATGAAAATTAAAAATTTATGATCTTGTATAATTTATTTTAATTATGAAACATTAATAGATATTTTACATCATAAGATTTATATTGTAATAATATTAAACTCATCATTAGAAATTATATATCAAAAATACTAAATGAAAAACTCTATAAATCATAAAAAATTGGTTTGATGGATTGTTGGTTTTTCACTATCTGATATTTAGGAGCTATAATAGACAATCGAAATAGGCCAGACTTCTGAATAATCTATTTGTGTAACCCTATATGTTCTTATCTCAAGAGTATTGGGTACTACATATAAACTAATATTAGAGTTTATAAACCCAACAATTCCCCTATAGAGATGTGGTATAATAATAATAATGATAATAACCCAAGATAGAACAACATGAAATACAATCTCTTTCTCTTAGGATATCTCATAGAGCATGATGTAAACTTTTTTTCTATCCTTTATTTATTTATTATTTTTTTAATTTACTAGATGTAAGTATATTATTAGAATATGGCCATGGATTAGGTAAATGTTACTACATTCAAGATCAATTAGTCATGTTATGTCACTTTTTATGGTTGTGATAAATTTTATCTTGACCATTCAATAAATTCCATAAAACCAATGACATACACAATGAACGCTACCCATCCACAACATAAATACAATGATTTTTATATTGCATCATATTACATAATTAAATGGTACACGCAAATATTAAGCCCAACTCTAGATTCCAATACACAAGTTCACATATAGGACCTACCATCACACAACAATCTTGTGGAGTTAATATTCATGTTTGGTCTAGGGAATCCAAATATAAAACATGATTCCAAAATGATAGTATGATAGCAATATTAATATATGGGAGTCCTTTATCCATGAGAAACAATAAGTATTATTTTAACGATCATTTATATAATGATTTTCACTTTTTAAAACAATTTTTCTATAAAACCATTCATGAGAAATCCATTTTCATTTCTCAAATTATTCATTTTTATAGAAAAATCAAAAAAAGATGAACTAAATAAATAAAAAACATGGTATATAATTATCTATATACCCAAACATGGTATCAAAATGAAATAAAGCATTAACACATTCATATAACCAAATAATGGACCATTGGAATAAGAATTAAAAAAGTCAATCAATGAAAGAACCAACACCATGAATATAGTATATAAAAACCAACCGGTATAATGTAACTCACAACATGGGTTCTAACCATTAGGGTATAATTTAAATTATTATAAAACATGGTTTTTTATATAGATATGTATGTGTAACATGTTTAGAAGCTCTATTGGGCTTCCATAGCCCAAAAAATCCAAGATCTCACTTGGCCCCTTGGTTATGATTTTAGAATCATCCTCAATATTCCTCAAAGAGGCTCATATAGGCCCTTGGAAAAAACATAAAGCTAAATCAATCTTAATTCAAATGGATAAATAGGTCCCCTTGGAATCATATTCATTTTCTATGTCAGGCATGCATACACACACCCAAGGCCCTCGTATTTATTCCACAATTCATAATATCTAAATCCATAAAATGTTACCATCGCATTAGTCATTAGAAAAAAATTTCATGAACCATTTATTCCCAGAATATGAAACAAATTAACACCATGAATGGCCTCCGTTAAAACATTTTTCAAAATTGATTAAAAAAACTAATCCTCTTGTATCATCATTAACAAAGTCATGGACTGCATTAATTAAAATTTCATATTTAAAAAAATTGAAGCCTCAAATTGACTATAGAAAGCATGAATCTCCTAAAATATAGATAAAAAATCAATAAAAAATAAATATAATATAATTTTGATAAAAAAACATTGTATATATTAAAATTAGAGGTTATTCAAGAAGAAATACCTTAAATAGGGAATCCTATTTAGATAAACCTAAAAAATTATAAGCTAAATTTCATAATAAAAATAATTTTTAATTTCCAAAAAATACTACAGTATTTTCACTCTCTATTAAGAAAACCTTATTCTAAATGTGTGAGAGAATCATCCACACCAAAATTAAAACCACATGGTTTTGGGAGACCCTTTTGTTCTTTGAATAAAAATTCTCTTGAATTTAAAAGCACTATTGTCCCACACAAATCTATCTCACATGGTTAGTAAAACCGTTAGAAAAACCATGAACTGGCAATGTGGTTAGTGAAATTTTCTATAAGAAGAAGACTTATGATCCAAAACACTTGAGAACTACATGAACAAATAAATATAAAAATTAAAACTCAAATAATACACAAAAGTGACCCAGGTTTCTTCAAAAATCACCCCAATATGTCACTTTATCCCACTAGATTGTCTACAAGCATCCATAAAAAAATCGAAGATTCAAATTGGCCTTCTTTATTTCATACCTCTCCAATATCTCATGGATATGACCTCTATAATACCAATAATAATGGAAAATGGGATCAATTTACCATAGATATCCTTTTAAAATAATTCAAGATACTTATGGGTTCCTCCATATGGGTGACATTAGGACCACCTCAAAATATTCCCACTATATCGCATGATATGGGTTCTGATGATATCATTTTGGCTGAGAGAAAAAAAGTTATCATGAATAAATGTAATCAATTATGGAAATTATTAAAGACCAGTATATTTATAAATATTCTTCCCAACACAAAATGCATATATGTAAAATGTTGTTCCTTATTAATTTATTTCTTATGTGATGGTGTCCCAATCAAACAGATGTCGTAAGAAACACCTAATCACTGAACTCAAACATTAATAGGTAACAATTTTGACCATCATATGTCTTTGCTGAAAATTATTTTTCACTAATCCTTCTTGAATCTGCCTCTTTATAACCATTTTCTCCTAGATGATACTCAACCCTAAAAATGAATGTTCACCCACTTATGTAAAAGACAACACATATTTTTTTGATTTCTTATATAGTGACTCAAATATGAATATATTAATCATGTCATCGTGACTATTTTAGGGGAAAAATCATCCAATAAAAAAATTATCATTTCATGAATCCCTGATGTCAAGCAAGCATACCCATTAAATGTCTTCATAAATTTGGATGGTCTAATAGAACTTACTATGTTTCTATGAGTTTTATGTCATACTATACATCTTCCTAGTTATCTTATCTACCTAAACTACCTTTAAAAATTGATAATATAGAAGGAAATCATAGTAAAAAATTATCATCAATGTCACCCCATGAATTTTTAAAACCTCTTGAACATATAGGCACCCATGTATATTACCTTAATCGATTCACTAATGTGAAGAAAATGAGATGATTTTGATATAATCTCAACAATAAACTATATTTAATCTCACCCAATAGTTTTATGAGCTGATATGATCAAAATATAATTTAATATTTTTTCTCACTTCAACACTAAAAAGGGGAGAGGACATAATAACCCAATCAGTCTCTAATTCTCTATTTTTATCCTATGTTACGTTAAAAATTAAGAAAAAAAATCATTAACTAATCAAAATTTAATATGAAACAAACACATAGTCATCACGGTATAGAATATATTGCTATGCAAGACTTACTAGATCCGTCTTGAATAATTCCTTCCATTCATCACCTCCAACCTAAAGGTTAATGAATCCACCAAACACTTCTTGAAGAGGGTCAATCCATTGAGAGACTATAATAAATCACTGGAGGTCCCCTAGAATTTAAAAAACTTATAATTTGATGGAGATTAGGTTATAACTAGTGTTCATGTCGAAACTAATTGAAATGAGAGGGTGTGACATACAAAATGGCCAAAACACCTTCTCTTTTTCCTCATACAATTCAAGGTGTTGAATAAAAATAGATTTATAAAACTCCACTGATCAGTTAATTCTCAAATTTCATTGACCAAATAATTTATTCTCAAAAAATTTGAATCTATATTCCCATATAGGTGGGTAAATTCTATATCAAAATCAATGTTTTTAAGATATTCCACCATGAATATCTCCCTAAAGATGATAACCCTATATATAATGATACTCTTAACGAAATTGATATTTGAGTAAACCATAGTAAAATTATAAAATAGGTAATGATGTTGGGAATATAGAGCTTTAACCATTTTAGAAAACCCAATGTTTTGGATGGGGTAATTCCATTCATGTGGGTCTAGCTACTACAATCCATAATCCACCACATGGTAACCCTACATCAGAACACACCCCAACACCACATCTGAGGAAGAAACCATAAAAAATCATCACGAAACACATCAATGTAAAAATATATAATTTATAATAGTCAACCATCTAAAATTTTCCCCATGAAATCAAATAACAACATAGAGATTTAACACATTATTTTTCCAATCATTAAAACAACATTTCTTTAAATTAGGAAGCATGGAACCCACTCTACAAAAAAGGACATCATTTCTACTTGAAGATGATATAAATCATACCATATAAAAATAAAAAATCAATATTATATTTAAATAATATCAACCAATCCATTGAAATAATGAAATAAAAATGAAAAGGTACATCATTATGAAATATCACATGACCTAACGATCATCAATTATGACATGACAGATGAAGAACACAAAACCTTAGTCATAATTTTCACCCAATGGGGTAGTAATATCAGTCATAAATGGAATTTTCTCAAATTTCATACCAATTTAAATAAGAAACTTTCACCCCTTAATTAATAAGTAATCAACCTTATCATGTAAAACAAATTCCATGGATGAAATTGTATACACTATTCCATTTCTAGTGGTAAAACTATATTGAAACCCTTCTAGTTCTACGTTGGTTACATAAATATGACCCAAAGTATGCCTAATAAATTACTCCATCACATATAAAGAATAAATATTAACATGAGTCTGATATCATTGACCATTATAAGAATCTTATCACATCTGTGAAACATTATATAATGAGTAACAAACTGAACTATCTTACTGGAGAGTCAAATTGAAGCATCAAAGATTTCCTAGATGCCCACACTCATGGAACAAATTTAGAGCATCTAGATAACTAAATCTGAAAAAGAAATACTCCCTATAATCCTAATATACCACTGACATACAATGTGATGAAACTATTATCATAGAGACCAATGACTGGTTATCACACATTCCACAAACATATTGTGGTAAATGTTGCTTTCTATTGTCACCATATGATGATCTTTGGCTTTTACCAATTGAAGAAACACCACTGAGACCTATCTTCCTATCTATGTTCCACTATCACATATCATCTATATCAACATCCTCATTATAGATTGGTTAATAAATAAGGTTATGCATTAACTAATCTTATTATTCATTCATAATCCAAAATGATATATATTAAGGTAATTGTTCATTAGGTGTTGAAGAGGCACATAAATGAACATGATTAATTGAGAAGTATTCTTTATTTCCAAATGGAATCCTTTCTCTATCATAAAAAACTCATAGACCTTAATCACCCTAAACTTACCTATATATAACTAATTATTAATGTATATTTTAATGGTATCTAGATGATTTTTTCATTATATTATTCTTGAACCATGAATTCCAATCATTTTATACATTTTCCTTAAAACCTCGAAGTACCTATGAAAAATTCAATATATCATGTTCTTCAAAAACTGAAAGACTAAACCAATTTTATTTCCATCAAATTTTTATGATACGGTATTCCCTAATCTGCATGGAACACTAGAGTATTTTTTGTATTGACCTCATAAGCATTTTCCACCGCCAGTAACATCTGGAATACCCATATGGATGGAGAAATGGATTTCACAAATCACTAACACCACAGAATCTAGATTAATAGATGTTTTTTACTATGTGATATTCATTGTAGTTACCTATTCACACCTAGATGATCCCATTTTAGGATACGTTGTGTGGTCAATATACCACATGTATTCTCATTCAATATACAATATAATTAAATATTATAAATAATTTTAATGAAATAATCCCTAAAATAATTATCATTAGAATCAATAATAAATTCAAATTTAAAAATGGTGAAAACATTAAATCATTAAATACTTTTTCACTGTGAATTATATTCCCACATGGTTATGAAATCTATTATCCAACATTATTTGTTTCACTAGAACATAAAAAACAAGGTCATATCAGTTATACACTGTTATTACTAACTATGATCCTATACCATGTACCTCATTCTGTTCTCACTATTTCACCATGAAACTCCATATTACACCTAGGTTCAGTGTGTCACTCATTATAATTTGTAAATATATAAAATTATATTAAAACTGATATAAACATGATCAAAAATAAAACACACTCCTTGAAAACCCATGGTAACTCATGAATTCTACATGACGATGTTTTTACCATTCACTCACTACAGGATTATTAGCCAATACCCATGGTTTAGAACTATGGGTATAGTAATGAAAAAGCGTATAGGATATCCCCAATGATCTATGAACCATTGGTGCTTGACTCTTTAGGATAGACTTATACCCTTGGCTTCATCTGAAACAATAGGTATTGGTTGAGAAAATTTATTCATACTCATTGTTCACTTAATACCAAGTGTATAATTAGAAGTCAAGAAACAATATCTACCCATAATTCTATAAATATTGTGTATAGTAACCAAACCCCACTGGATTATTGCACCACCATCAATCGCCTCTCACATTACATGAAAATATATAGCAAACCATTGTACACATTTAATGATGTAAAATTATTATATATTATGCATTCAACCATCATGGTATAGATAGATTTTTAACTAATGTAAATTATATAATGTAAATATAAAATCAATATCCTCTTTTAGTTTATTCATCCACACATTTCTCTACCTAAATTAGCAAATGGATGGGATCAATACCTCCCTCATCACCACATGTGCAATCATAATCAACAACAATATCATCATCAGGACTACTAGCATTTGCATCATCCCCATCATCATCAAAATAATCATCATGATCACCACCAACACTACCACCACTTGTACCATAAGATCAACCAACTCTAGGGCCCTCATTACAAAACTTCAATCATTTTTCTTTGGACTCAAGAAAAACAATCATTAGGCATATGTCATTCAATGCCCGATGTATCTTGCTAAAATTAAATTGATTAATATAATAGTGCATTATTTAAAAATATAAAAATGATATACAAAGAATAAATTGAAATTTTATGTGAAGATGAAATAATTAAAATGATTATAAATTTATAAAAATGGTGAATTTTTTATTTTATTTTTTATTTTCTAATTGGCCAATTGGCAATTTGACAGTTTTCCCAATTAAAGAATTCTCCATTTCGTTAGTTGGACATTTTTGGAAAATTAACTATTAGTCCATTTGGAAATTTTTTCATTTTGTTTTTTTTATTTTCAATTTTACAATTTATTATATTTAGATATTTCAATTTTATTATTTTTTCAATGGCTTATTTCTTCTTTTGAACTTTTTGGCCATTTGAACATTTATTAAATTGGCCATTTCCATATTTTTCCATTAATGTGTAATCTATAACGTTATAAATATAGATATTATTTCCATTCATATTAAAATACCTTTTTCCTCACATAACTATCCATTTTCGTGCACCCTAATGTGTGTAAAAATTTCATTTCTTATTTGTAATTTTTTTCCAATGCATCCTACTAAAATTGATACGATTAATAGGAATTAAATATTCATTGAAACCTAAAACTGAATTATAATTAATACTATTGTACCAACCAGATAAATCTACGTTAAGTTAAACAGAATGAACTATGAAAATATATGATTGCTTCAATATATTACCCAAGACTACATTAGGTTCAACATCAATTCTCACAAGGCGAAAATTTAAGGCATCAAATAAAATATTTTGGTCAATATAAATGGGGGTGTCAATGGTTTTAATTTAATCTCTTCCATCATGAGAATTATTTCATTGGATTACATCTACAATGACACTATAATCTTGTCTTATATGATTGTTCACATAAATTGATTCCCAATAACGCCAAAATATGTGGTTAATCAGTAATTACGAATCGGGTCATGTCAATAACTATGAATACACAATCATCAATAATGATATCATGTAATTTCATTAAATCAAACCATTTACATTTCATCATTTTGACTCAATGAGGACGGTAGTAATCCAAAGAAAATATTTTCTCAATAATTCCATAATAATATAAATTTTCATAATGATTCCTACAATATGATTCACTAGAATAATAATCCATTGTACTAGTGATTATGACTCCTTCATGTAATGTTCACGATTTCATTGCTCGATCTGTGGAAAAAAATTTATACTAATGATTAATAAATATTATTTTCACAAACCAATGAATTGGATCCAAAATATAGTGCTCTTAATTCTTGAGAGATGGAGTCAATAATAAAACTGAATACCTATAATATATATATAAATAGTCAAATTAAATAAATATATATATCTTTAGTTAATTAATATAATGGTCATACCTTTTATATCACCTAAGAAGGTGTCTCTTGGATATTCAGAACCTATATCCTTATCAAAGGAAACAATTGATTAACACTACTTATAATTGGTTAATATTACAAACATAATGTGATAAAAAATGTTTATGTTATATTTTAAAGGAATCAATATGAAAGAATATATAATTATACAAATTACATAATTGATATAGTCATCAAAAACCACATTTAAACAAGACTACACAATTTTCCTTATCTCTCTCTTCAAGTCTCAATGTAGCCAATATATATGACATAATAATTCATCTATTTTGTGGAAAAATGGAGATGAGGGATCAATTTCCCCATAGATTTAATCCTCATTTATCATTGATCTATTATGTCTTGTGCACACATTAGAATTGTACACTAAAAGGAATCCATACATTATTATGCAAGATAACCTCTCATAATGGAACCTTCTAGATTATTGTTATTTCAGACATATGATTTCATTGTGAACATATTTCATTAAGTAGGATACATCCATTGAAATAAAATGGGACCATCAAGAAGTTTTTCCATTGGAGTATAATCTTTTAGATGTAGTATATGAGTGAAAAATGATAGAGGACAATGTCTACCAACTGACATAAACTTAATGGTTCCAATTGCAACATTTTTATCAGGAAATGTTTGGATTACAGTTTAGCATAAAGGTCTCTATACCAATGGCACATGTGAATCACCATAAACCTTAAATTATTGGATTGTAAATGTCAGTTTTATTTTGAAATCTATTAATGATGAAGGATGTGATAATCATGATTTTTTACAGATTTTATTTTCAACTTCATTATATTAAATTGTTTATATATGTTTCAAAAATATCCACTAGGAAACATTATATTCATAAATACTTATTTAAACTGATTTTTAAATAAATATTTCATAACATTATTAACACAATGAACGTTTTATTTTCTTTCATTGATACATACAAGATATGGTTCTAGTATAATACCCCAATCCCACAAGTCCCAATGAGATTGTATGTCATCTATGGTCTTCTCATGAATATTTATAAGAATTTAAATAAATATTTGAAATATATTTTTCTCAATTTATATTACCTAAAAATCATGATGTAATAAATTAGTAGCCCAATATACAAACTAAAAAAAATACATTTTTTCTAATCTTATGTGTTTACAATATCAACATTTTTTCTCATTCTAGATTTCATATCAACTATCCCAAATTAAAATTTAAAATATTTTAATTCATTAAGAGTATTAGTTTATGGAATACACTATGGTAGAATTTTGAGTGTTGATAGTATTATCAAACAATTAATGAATCTTCCAATATTGATGATCCATTGAAAATATTCTTCTATGCCCCATGAAGATAAAAACGTGATGACATTTATATATTCTCAGTTGTGTATTCTGTATACAAATAATACATGATAGTTTTCCCATCCTACTCAAACCATATATCAATTCAAAAAATGTAAATCTTTTATAGTATATAAAAGGGAATCATAAATTTAAAATAGATTTTCTTTTAAAAAATCATCGAATGTGTGCACATTCATATCCCAAAACAGCTTCAACTATGTCACGACCTGCCTTCACCAAAAGGAGGGAAGGGTCAAGCGATTGGTAGGCCCATCCTTCTTTAAGATGAAGGAGAGATAATGACCCCCTAAACTCACCTTCGATAGGTCACAGAGTGGTGACCAACACCAAGGGCATGAAATCACACACTAAATGGAAGGCATTACACCTTTTTTTCTTTTAATAGGATCGGGAGATTGGATAGTGAATAACACAACACCAAAATGAAAGTAAAAGTAAAGACATGAACTATTCCCAATGAATGATACAAATGAAAAATCCACAATTTATAAAGAGACTGAAAAGAAAAATACCCAAATGAATGAACAAAAACAACTACGATGATCTGTCACAAGTTCTGAGCTAGTACGATCCAGCACAATCCCTGAATTCTTCCTGGAAACCTGAAAGCAGTTTTATATACGTAGGGTGAGCATACAAGTATACTCAATAGGGAAAACCCAAAGACTCTCGTTCACAAGGTGGTAGGCATACTAATGCCTTGTGAGAAAAGAGATAACCAAGCATCTAACAAGGAAACTAACCACCCATGCCTCACCAAGGCACACTCACCAAATAATGAAATTCATGTAATGTATAGTAATAACACAATGATGTTTGGGTACCCCGCGCTACTTTCCCACTGGTTATTGAAGGCATCATACGCATCGAACCAACCCCGCTATTCTCATCGTAGTCCCACTACCATACCCTGCCCGCACACACCTGGGCCATAACCACACATCTCGCCCACATACACCTGGGCCAAAACCACTAACCTGCCCACAGACACCTAGGTCACAACTGTCACACGTAACCATGCCTGCAAACACCTAGGCTAGAACAACCACTTCCACGCCCGAAGACACCAGGGATAGAAGAACTACTGCCACACCCGAAGACACCTGGGCCTCATCCTGAAGATACATGGGAAACCACCTGCCCACACACACCTGGGCCAACCATGACACTACACTCCCAGAAGATTCTTGGGCTAATTATGGACTTCAGGCCATCACATCCTGCCCGTAAAGTCTTGGGATATTCGAGAAAGGTTGGAGAAAAGGAGCTAATATCCATCCACTCATAGGAGTGTTGGAAAAAAACCCTCCCCATGAAATGGGGGTGTTCGACACTAAGTGCTCAACATGGGTGGGGTGCGAATAAGAAACAAAAAAACTAAAAGTATATGTATTGGTAACAAGCACACTCCCAATCTAAGTTTTTTTCAAACATCCTAAAGAACATTATCCTTATTATTCATTTATAATAGAAGAGAGATACACCAATTCTGAAGTCACAACTCACACAAAACCAAATCCCTAGGTCCCATACCTGTTTTCATGTTTAGTAGTAATGATTAAATAAATTTCTGGACTACTGGGCAAGTAATAGAATAGGCACAAACCAAGCGAATAAGTTACAACCAATAGAAATGTACGCATTCACACCCGGTTCTATTGCAAAGTCACAATAACAAATGGATAAGTGAGATCCCTCGATGTACTGGAACCAAAGAAAACCCCAAGATACAACCCCATGTCCCCCAACATCTAGGAGCCAATGGTTTCTCAACAATAGAGGAATCCACCCCAATTCGTGATATAATCAAAATAACCACATGACCTCAATTTCACATCCTACGAAATCATAGCAACAGGGGATCCAATCCCCATCCATACCACCCAAAAAAACTAAGACTGTGAAATAAACAACTAAATCAATACCTCCAACACAAGGCATACTCAACAAGAATTTTCAGATTTAAAAGATTTAACACACTCCATGATTTCAATTCTGTCGTGCATTAACCGTCTTTATCATAGGAAAGGATAGATCATAGTTATTTCAATTTATTTATCTGAATATACGTGATTAACAAATTCTCTTTACATGACCTACACAAGTGGTAAGGGTTTATTAGTGCATAGATAAAGTCTACCAATGGCCATGATTTTCAGTCAGCTTAAGCCCGTACAATTCAAAAATCATTAATTATGAAAGAGGAGAAAAAAACAGAACAACATCATCGATCACATCCCTCTCCTTTATTCTTTAGAATCCATTGTTTATCATCATTAAAGATGGTACATCCAATTCCATAGAAGCAGTAGAGTACCCACCCATAAAGATACACAGAAAGGAGAAACGTAGTTGAAACGCTACCCGACGATCCAGGATCGACGTTAAGTCCTCGCATGGAAACTGGAAAACAAGAGTGACATGGACTCCATGTAACGCAATCAAGGAAGACTTCAGAACAGGGGTACGGCTCATTGGGAGGAAGGGTACTCCGAGAAAGATGATCGAGAAAAGAAAAGTAGGGAGAAAATATTTTATGTTATAAAGGCTGATAAGGGCTAAGATCACTCCCAGATGGTTAAAATATGGCGAGAAACCGCGTAAAGAGCGAGATCATTGGTTGACCACGTGGCTGGGACACCCCACACGTCATTAAAGGGTCCCCTCCTTTCGGGGTGGTTTATACCGACGAAACCTCATTGTTTTTTTTCATTTATGGGGTACCTCACTAATCATTTAATTTAAACGGGCATTAATGGGCTTTAAAATAGGATTATAGGTGACAAAATGCGGTTTAAAATCCAATTTTCGCAAAATGAGGTGCCATTGGGAAATCCCGTGGGCACCAGTAGGCTAGGTCTTCTAGTAGGCCGAGCCACTAGTAGGCCGAGGCAACCGGTAGGCCACTCTGCCAGTTGGACAAATCTACTGGTAGACTGAGCCATTGGTAAGTCGCAGCTACCGGTAGGCCGAGCTACCGGTAGGCCGAGCTACCGGTAGGTTGTGGCTACAGGTAGGCCGAGCTACAGTTATGCCTAGCTACTGGTAGGCCTGCTACTAGTAGACCGAGCTACAGGTATATCGAGATATCAGTAGGCCGAGCTACCGGTACGCCGAGCTACCGGTAGGCCTACTGCCGGTAGACCGAGCTACCATTAGACTAAGCTACTGGTAGGCCGAGCTACCGGTAGGCCTGGTACGGGTCGACTGAGCTACTAGTAGACCGAGATAACGGTAGGCCGATCTACCGGTAATCCGAGCTACCAGTAGGCCAAGGTTACCGTTAAGCTTCACCGAGAAGCCCAGACTACCCCGAACACCTAAACATCACCTTTTTACTATGTAATGGACCCCAAGACCCCGAGAAATTACATCAGATACTTCTCAAACTATTCTCATCCCCGAGAATATAAGAAAAATCTAGAAAGAGAATAGTGGGTTCTGAACAACCACCCTATAAATACATTTCTCAGGGGCAAACACCTGAGTTGTACCAAAGCTGGAACAGAACCCCTCCTACATCTAGGAACACTCGCCCACATGTCATCAACCACAACGTTCACAACAATCACAAGGATCACAATGTCCAAAACATGAGTTAGTGATTCCCCTACTATATGTCAGGATATTATCCACTTTGGGTGACAGTGACTCACCCGCACGGGTTTAATTGCATCCACATTAATGCGTCCTGATTATTAGTCATGGTTTCCCTTCATCACACATTTGTACACACACACACACACACACAGAGAATAGGGAATATATCATCTAATATCAGCGCAAAACAAGAATTCCATATATTAAAGAACAAGTTACAATATCTCAAGTAGCAGAACAAAAACAACAAGTCAAAAAAGCTATGGGTACTGAACGCGTAACTGGGAATCCTTCTCCCATGTACTCTCTTCCAGGACATGATGCCTCCACAATACACAAACCAAGGGGATGGTTCATCCACGGAGCCCTTTATTCTTACGATCCTCGATCTTGATTGGTTTTTATATGAAGATCTCATCGTCTTCCACATCTAACACTACCGAATAGAAGACATGGGAGTTGTTGTGTAGATATCGACGAAGTTGGGACACATGGAATACATCATGCACCATTAGTAGCAGCGGTGGTAGTGCTAGCTAATATGCCACTTCTTCAACCCGCCACAACACATCTAATGGTCTGATGAACCAGGGAAGAAGCTTACATCCCCTTTTGAGCCTCCTCTTTTCATGCCGAGGGGATACCTTCAAGTACACGTGGTCCCCGACCTCGAACTCCAACGATCTCCTCCTATTATCATCATATGACTTTTTCCGGTCCTGATCAGCCTTCATCCTTTCTCTTATAAGGTGAACCTTCTCTGTCATTCTCTACACCAACTCCAGGCCCAGAACACCTTCTTCTCCAACCTAAGTCCAGCACACAGGTGAGCGACATGACTTTCCATATAGGGCGTCAAATGGAGTCATGCCAATGGTAGAGTGATGGCTATTATTTTAGGAAAACACTACCAGAGGCAAGTGTAGTGCCAATGATCCCCCAAAGTCCAGAATAAATGCCCTCAACATGTCCTCCAAGGTCTGGATGGTGGGCTCTGGCTGCACATCTTTTTGGGGGTGGAAAGCAGTGCTAAGACGTAGCTGGGTACTAAAAGAATTCTGCAATCCCCTCTAGATTCGTGAGGTAAAATGTGTATCCCTATCTGAGACTATGGAACTCGGAACTCCATGCAACCGCACTACCTAATCCTCATACTTCCGTGCTAGAGTGTCCACTACACTCGACTCCTTAATCTCCAGAAAGTGAGCCGACTTCATCAAGCGGTCCACCACTACCCAGATGGCATCGCATCCCCCTTGCACCTTAGGTAGCCCCATGACGAAATCCATCGAGATGTCATCCCACTTCCACTTGGGGACATCTAAATGTTGCAACAACCCGGCTGGAACACGGTGTTTAGCCTTTACCTGCTGACACACTAAGCACTTGGCCACAAACTCTGCCTCATCTCATTTTACTCAAGGCCACCAAAGCTGTCTCCTCAGACCCTAGTACATCATAGAAACTCATGGGTGTACTACAAGGGGTGAGTTGTGGAACTAACTAAGAACCTTTCCATGCATCGCCTCTGGAACAAACAACTTTCCTCAGAAAAGCATCCGGTTCCAAAAGTCCCCATCCACCCTTCCGGAGTATTTCCCTTGTCAACTCGGTCATAGATCACTTATCACTCTGGGTCTCCCCACTAAGACTCATCCACTTGCTGCAAAATAGATGACTGCACTGTCATCTGATAAATGCATCCTCTACCACAATCCATCCTCTCATCTAGGTGCAAGGCAGCCAACTCCTCCATCGTCTTCCAAGCGTCTGCCGACTCTCGGACCGCATCCTTTTGTGACCTCCTTCTAAAAGCATCGACCACTACATTCCCTTTTCCTGAAGTGTAGGAATTCTCGAAGTCATAATCCTGGAGGAACTCCATCCACCTTCGCAGCCGTAAGTTTAGGTTGAGCTGGGAGAAGACATACCTCAAGCTTTTGTGATCTGTGAAGACCACAAAGCGTTATATGATGAGGTAATGTCGCCATAACTTCAATGTGAAAACGACCGATGCATGTTCCAGATTGTTTGTGGAATAATTACGCTAATGAGGGTGTAGCTGCCTAGACCCAAAGAGATCACCCCTCGTTGTTGCATCAACAAACATCTTAGGCCTTACCCTAAAGCATCACAGCACACCTCATACGCCACCCCTTCTTCTGGTAATCTCATCACTAGGGCACTACCCAATTTCTAAATTAGATAACTGAAGGCTACCTTGAACTGCTCACTCCATACGAAAACCTGGTCCTTCTTGGTCATGGCTATCAAATGGGCTACAACTCATGAGAATTTGGGTATGAACCTCCGATAGTAACCTTCCAGCCTGAGCAAACTACACACCCCTACCACATTCTTGGGTTCTTCCCAAGAAACAACCTCCTCAACCTTTGATGGGTCCACCGCTACCCCCTGTTCGGACACTACGTGCCAAAGGAAGTGTACTTCTCATGCCTAGAAAATGCATTTCAAAAAATTCCCATAGATATGGTGCTATCGGAGGACCTCCAAAACATCCTCATATGCTCTGTGAGGTCCTCCTCTGATCTTGAATAGATCCGGA
Source organism: Viscum album (assembly GCA_963277665.1). Lineage (NCBI taxonomy): Eukaryota > Viridiplantae > Streptophyta > Magnoliopsida > Santalales > Viscaceae > Viscum > Viscum album. Next base: position 697,231,143 of record OY728161.1, read on the forward strand.
TGTCATCGATGAACACAACAACGAATCGATCTAGGTACTCCCAGAAGACGGAGTTCATAAGCCCCATGAACACAGCTGGGGCATTCGTAACACCATAAGGCATGACTACAAACTCGAAGTTCCCATTTCTGCATGGGTAGGACATATTCGAGATGTCTCCCTCTTTCACCCTCAACTGGTGATATCCAGACCATAGGTCGATCTTCAAGAACCATCCTTCCCCTTTCAGCTGGTCAAAGAGATCATATATCCTCGGAAGAGGGTATCAGTTCTTGATCGTTACCTGTTTCAGCCTCTTGTAGTCTATCCACAACATGATACCACCATCTATCTTCTTTTTGAACAATTCAAGAGCACCCCACAGTGACGCACTCGGTCGAACAAACCCCTTCTTCATCAGATTGTCAATCTGAATCTGCAACTCCCGTAGCTCTGAAGGCGCCATCCGGTAGGGATCCATCGAAATCAGATGAGCACCAGCCCGCAAATATATCACAGACTTGATATCACATCGAGGGGGTAGAGTCGTCACCTCCTCAGGGAAGACCTCCATAAACTCACTGACGATCCTTGGTACTTCCTCTATCTCAACATCCACTGACTCTACTGATAGCTCAACTGACAAGGAGGAGAGGGGTTCATCTCGCCTGCTACCCTTCTGGCCACTCCGCTCACCAGTGAAAGTAACACCTCAGCCACCCATTTCGGAGAACACAACCCTTCCTCGGAAGCAGTCGATGATGGAACACACAGAGAACAACCAGTCGATGCCTAGGATGACATCGTATGGCTGTATCTATAGCAGTAGTAGATCCCTGACCGAATAATGTGGACTTATCATCAGTTTGCATCCTCTACAAACATATAACGGTCTGACCTACGACTGGTGTGATCAGCACCGTGGGCCATGGATGTCTCTCGAAATCTAGACATAGAGCACGAGCCAGACTGGGTGCAACAAAGGAGTGCGAAGCTCTGGTATCGAACAAGGCGTAAGCAAGGGTACTGAACAAGTTGATCGTACCTCAAACAACTTCTAGTCCCACTAGAACTGCTGCCTCCACCGCATGAAACTATCCACGCCTAGCTCCTCTGCCCCACGCCGGTCGGATGCCTCCCCGAAAATGCCATGTTCGAGGTCCATGAGGAGTGCCCTGAGGTCAGCCTCCCCCTGCAATGTCTGCCCTCAGAGGAGCGGGAGCTCACTACCCCGGCTGCTGCTGCTGGAGGAGCCCAGCTTGAAGTTGCTACTAAGGTGGGTTCTGGGACATTCCACCAATTCCATGTTAAGCTCGACTTCAGTACTGATTCCGGAGACATATATGGATCCCACAGATAAAGCACCTTGGTCCTGGGCCTGAAGGTAAAGGGAGAGGACCGGGGGACCAGAACTGGAACTGCTGCATCCTACTCCCTGCTGGTTGGATCCTAGAGGGTCCCGATGCTGGAGGTCTGGTGCTCACAGCCATCCCCTTTGATGGGTCTACCTAAATCCCCTCTCGTGACACACCCACCCAGCGTGTGCATCCCCTCTACCACCTCTTCCTTCTTCTGGACCTTCATGTTTTTCGTCAAAGTGATGGGGGTAACGGCGTACTAGAGGGAGGGTCGGAGCACCTCCTCTAAATGTCTCTCCTGAGACTTCTCATCTGGAATGAGGTCCGGGGAAAAGCGATGGAGGTCCTTGAACTTGATCCACATATCCTTTACTGACATAATCCCTTGCTGGAGGGATTTTTGCTTCTGTCACTTCTCTACCATCATTGTAGAAGAGTGGAATTCCGCCCGAAACTCCTTCATGAAATCAGTCCAAGCCAAATCAGCCTCTCTTCTCTCCCCCAGGTAGAGCTTCCACTACTGGAGCACTGCTCCCCACATCTGGATGACGACTAGAGGAACCCAGTACTCGGTAAAATTCCGGATCATGACGAAGGATATTAATAGCTTCACTATCTATCCCCCCGTCTTCATGTTAGAGGTGTTTCCCTCGTACTTATCGAGGGTCTGTCTCTGGAAGGCTCGAAGCATCTTCTGCCACTGGTCGTCCTCCTCCTCTCAATCTAGCCTCTGCTGATCGGCCAAGTAAACCTCCTGGGCCTCGATCACCCATACAACTCGTGGTAGTCTCCCGGGTGCCATAGCTACAAGGTATACAAACAATGGCTAAGCCCAAGTAGTGCAGAATATTTCTCTTAAAACTTATTTGACTTATTATTTATTTTAAATTCCCAAAAACACCCTAGAAACATGAGAACACAAGTCATTATGACACATGTACCTTTCCTAGGGCCTCTACCTTACAATCAGCATGGCCTCACTTGGTCGTTCAGTAGGTCCAGATTCCTTTCATCGGATCACGGGGGGCCCTAAAATCCCGTGTCCTAGCCAGCCTTCCCTGTCCTGGTTCACGCACCATGGTCACCCAAAACTGTTGCCCAACCATCCCATGCAATCCTCACTTTTCCTAACTTCAGACTCCATCCTATCTCTCAACCATCACCTATGATACCATTCTGTCATGACCCGCCTTCTCCAAAAGGAGGGAAGGGTTATCAGATTGTCAAGCCCTTCCTTCTTTATGTTGAAAGAGAGTTAATGTCCCCCAAAACCCACCTTCAATAGGTCCTGGAGTTGCGACCAGCACCAAGGGAAAGAAATCACACACTAAATGGAAGGCATTAGCTTTTTCATCTTTTAATAGGATTGGGAGATATGATAGTGAATCCCACAACACCAAACAAAATGTAAAAGTAAAGCCAAGAACCATTCCCAATGCAGGTTAAAAATTAAAATTCACAATGTGTAAAGAGACTAAAAAGAAAAATACCCAAAATAAAGAACAACAACAACTGCGATGATCTGTCAAAATGTCTTAGCTAGTACGGTCCAGCACGATCCCTGAAATCATTATGTAAACCTAAAAACTGTTTTATATATGTAGGGTGAGCATACAAGTAAACACAGTAGGGAAAAACGAAAGAATCTTGTGCACAAGTGGGGAGGCTTACTAATGCCCTTTGAGAAAAGAGATAATCAAGCCCCTAACAAGGAAACTAACCACCCAGGCCTCACCAAGACACACTCCCAAAATAAGGAAAGTCAAGTAATTTATAGTAATAGCACATCGATGTTTGGGTGCCCCACACCACAATACCACTGGTTATTGAAGACATCATACGCATCGAACCAATCACACTATTCTCATCGCAGTCCCACTGCCATACCCTGCCCGCAAACACCTCGGGCACAACTATCACATGTAACCACGTTTGCAAACACCTAGGACAGAACAACCACTCCCTTGCCCGAAGACACCTGGGATAGAATAACAACTACAACGCCCGAAGACACCTCGTCCTCATCCCGAAGATACCTGGGAAACCACCTTCCCACACACACCTATGAAAACCACCACACTAACCTTCCCTTAAATTCTTGGGCTAATAATAGACTTCAGGCCATCAAAGCCTGCCCGTAGAGGCTTGGTCTATTCATGAAAGGGAGCCAAAAAGAAGCTAATAACCATCAACTAATAGCAGTGTTGGGAAAAAACACACTCCCCCATGAAATAAGGGTGTTTGGCACTATGTGATGAACTTGGGTGGGGCGCGAATAAGAAACACCAAAACTACAAGTATATGTATAGGTAAGAAGCACTCAACCAATCTAGGTTTTTCTTCAGACAACCTAAAGAACACTATCCTTACTATTCATTCATAAGAGAAGTGAACAACACCCATGCCCAAGTCACAACTCACCCCAAACCAAATCTCCATGTCCCATCCTTGTTTTCATGTTCAGTAATAATGTTTAAATAAATTTTTTCACTACTGGGAAACTAATAGCATAGGCATAATCCAAGGGAAAAAGTTACAGCCAACAAAAATTTAGGAATTCCTACCCAGTTCTATTGCAAAGTCGCAAAAACCAACGGATAGTGGAGATCCCTCGAAGTACTGGAACCAATGGAAACCCCAAGATACAGCCCCGTTTCCCCCAACATCCAGGAGCCAACGGTTTCTCAACAATAGATGATTCCACCCCAATTTGTGATATAATCAAAATAACCACACAACCTCAATTTCACAACTAGTGAAACCATAGCAACAGGGGATCCCATCCCCATCCACATCACCCTGCAAAACTAAGCCCGTGAAAGATACAATTAATCCAATACCACCAACACAAGACATACTCAAGTGGCATTTTCAGATTTAAAATATTTAACACACTCCATGATTTCAATTCCACCATGATTTAACCGAGGTTATCACATGAAAGGATTGATCCTGGTGCTTTCAATTTATTTAGCCAAATATACGTAATTAACCAATTTCCTTTACACGACCAACACAAGAGGTATGGGTTTATTAGTGAACAGATAAATACTACCAATGGCCATGATTTTCATTAGGCTTAAGGCTGCACAATTCAGAAATCATTAATCATGAAGGAGAAGAAAAAAATAGAACAACATCATCGATCACACCCCTCCACATCATTCTTTAGAATCAATTTATTATATTTATTAATGCCTTTACATCCAATTCCACAGAAGAAGTTGCGTACCCACCCCACAAGATACACAAAAAGGAGAGATGAAGGTGAAACCCTAACAGACGATCAATGATCAACGTTAAGTCATCGCGTGAAAACTGGAAAATAGGAGTGGCAGGAACACCATGGAACGCGATCAAGGAAGACTTCAGAATAGGGGTATGGCTCGTCGGGAGGAAGGGTACTCCGACCAGGATGATCTAGAAAATATACGTATGGAGAAGGTTTTAGTTATAAAGGATGATATGGGATGTGATACATCACTCGCGGATGGTTAAGATATGGATTGAAACCGCGTAAAGAGCGGGATCGTGGGTTGGCCACGCGGCTGAGACACCCCTCACGTCATTAAAGGGTCCCCGACTTTTGGCGAGGTTTAAACTGACGACACCTCCTGGTTTTTTTTCATTTAAGTGGTACCTCACCAATCATTTAATTTAAACGGGAATTAATGGGATTTAAAACATGATTATAGGGGCCAAAACACGGCTGAAAAGCCAATTTGCGCAAAAAAAGGCATCACTGGGAAAACCCGTGGTCATTAGTAAGCTAGGTCTACCGATAGGCCGAGCCACCTGTAAGCCGAGGCTATCAGTGGGCCAAGCTACCGGTTGTCCAAAGATAATGGTAGACCGAGCCACCAGTACGCCGTGGCTACCGGTACGCCGAGATACCGGTAGGCCGAGCTACCAGTAGGCTGCGACTACCTGTAGGCCGCGCTACCCGTACACCGAGCTACCGGTAGGCCTTCTACTGGTAGACTGAGCTACCGGTCGACCGAGCTATCGGTAGACCGAGCTACTGGTAGACCGAGCTACCTGTAGGCCGAGCTACTGGTACCCCGAGCTACCGGTAGGCCTGCTACCAATAGACCGAGATACAGGTAGACCGAGCTACTAGTAGGTCGAGCGATCGATAGGCCTACTACCAGTAGATCGAGCTACCAGTAGACCAAGCTACCGGTAGGCCGAGCTACCGGTAGTTAATGGCTACCATTAAGATTCACCGAGAAGCCCAGACTATCCCAAACACATAAAACATCACATTTTTACTATGTAATGGACCCCAAGTCCCTGGGCCATTACATACTATCATATTAAATGTTATAAGTAGTCATCTATATAATTATTAATATTAAATATTCTATATATTAGTATAAAATTTAAATTTAAAGGTTTTTTATATCCATTAATATAGGGACATTATAAATGTGAATAAAAACATTCCACATTCTTTGAACAACAAACATCTAACCAAGTATGTTAAAACCATCATATAAAAGGCCCAACCTAACATTACACACCTCAGGTGTATAATTGGAATGTTGCTCATCATATTTATAGCATGATAATCCATCTTTTGGATGAGCTAACTCATAATTGACATTAATTTATCTCAACATCATTAAATCACACATTTTTTAGATTTTTTCATAAATGAATAAATTTTTATTTCATCGAATCAGTGGAATGTAGCACATAATTTTTTGTGGCAGACAATATGGTGTTTCATCTACATTATTCTTCGACCAGGAAGTTCGACATTAATTAATGTCATTAATCTATGTTTTTCATTGAAAAAATAAACTTAAATTTTTCAAACAAGCATGAATTATATTATTAGAAAATATGAGATGATTAATTAGATTCAATAGCATATTATGATTCGATGAAATATCTACCTCATAAGGAAAATTTAAATCAAAAGGTAATAATATAATAAATGGACATATTTTAAAATAAATACAAGGTTTTTCCATGATATAACTACATTAATGATTCAAAAAATTCTATGTCACTATATTCCTGATATATAAGAATTTTTCTAGCATCCATTAATTTTTTCATTCTCTCAACATTATCATATTTGTTTATTACCTAATGTGTTTGATATCATGTTTTTCTATCAAGAGAATACTATCTCTCCCAGGATGATGCACAAATGAATATAAAAAAATATATATTTAACTATAACACTTATTTCATTACATTGATTAATAGTAAAAGACTGCTTCATCTTTCCATTATGATACCAAACATAATAGTTTGTTTGAACTGTAGATTTTATTTATATCATAACTATCTTATTACTAAAATAATCATGGTCTTAACAAAATAATTATAACATAGAGACCATATATAACTTCTATTTGAAAAATTGAAAACTTAAAGATCCAAAAAAAATTAAAATTCATCCAAAACATAGTTGAAATCCAATAGGTGTGATACATCCAACCCCTATCCTTTCTATTGTTGGGAAAAAATTTATATTCAAATAAACAATGTAAGCCACAATGAAAAAATTCATTACAACCTAATTTAAAATAAAATTCATCAAGTAATGTTTGTATCCAGAAATATAATGAATAATAGAATCAATATATTCTATAATTAATTCATCAAAATAATAGTATGGCCATGAACATCAACGTACTATAATTTCTCTTTGTATTAAAACAATCCAATAAGTGGTTTAACTATGGTTCATGAAATAAAATTATTTAATAATAGCATAATAATACCTCAAAAATAATGAACTAGTTTATAAAATAAAAAACATGATAATAAAATATTCATGGAATAACCACATATATATAATTTTTAAAATAAAATATACAATTCAATATATTTCTTAAAATTTAAAAAAAAAGAATATAAACCTAAAAAAATAATTCTTTTAATAGTAACCAAAACATTTCTAATAATTTTAATTCATATGGAATGAATTATATTCCACTGCTCAAGGATACTAAAAGAAGAAATTTACCCCTGTCTTTATCATAAATATGAATCCCAACAATAAAAATATCTAAATCCAAAAACTATTCAACAAAAATAATCGCAAATCTATGTTAAATTCATAAGAATCTCATTAAATGTTTTCAAAATGTATTAATTATAATTAAAATAGTAATTGTAATAATTTAGTATAAAATATTTGATCTATATTTGACTAAAGATTTAATAACACAATGATGAGATGTTATGCCAACATTCTGTAGACTAATCACATAAATATATTAAAATGGAAATTACATTCATTAGAAAATGGAAGGATTCAGAACTCACTAACCTCATTTCATCCATGATCAAAATATTGAAATATTTGAATTAGGAGTGGAGAACTCTATAGAGGAAGAGGATTTGACCACTCAATCGGGTGGGGAGATACGTAGTTCTAATGGATGAGGAGGGGAAGGTGGAGTTCGAGAATTAAGATAAATGTGTATACCCAAGGATGAAGAAAAAACAATTGGTATATCCCCACCTATTCCATCAATTTTTTAAATACCATTTGAATAACATTTTCCAGAAACATTATACCCATGGATTATTAAATCCTTAGTTTTAAATTCATTGGGATATCCATGATTTTTATTAACAACTCCTCCACTATGAACTGTTGAACTATGAAAATCCTAAATCATGCCTATGAAAAATCCAAAAATAAAAGAGTTCTTGGATACCATTTAGTAGAGAACCATCCCAGGTCAACTGAACCCATCACATGAGTGGGAATTCAAAAAGGCTCGAAGGACCTTATTTATTATCAATGTATAAAAACAAATTCTAGGCCATCACAAAAAAAAACCCTTTTTTGGAATGATTTCTCCCTCAAGAGTGTGGCATCATCCATCCATGAATTATGTAACCACACCAACTGAATAAAAAAGTTAACTATATATAAATATATAATAGTTTTAAAAAACCATTGAATAAATAATGATATCAAAAAAACCACAGCCAGTGTATAGAAACAAGTCATATATGATGAATACACATTATCTCAAATGTCAAAATTTCTGATCAAAGAACATTGATAAAAACTCCAATGGGAAATATATAAAAACCCAACTGAAAAATCACAAAAAAATCCCCATTATCTAAAAAAAGAGACCACATTTCATACATCATACATAGACCTAGAGGATAGTGAAAAATAAGAAGATCCAAATTTCATGTTTCCCTTTCCTTTACCTTTTCCCTACAACTCAAATGTTTAATATGTCGAAAGGGATATACAGGGCGTGAGACACCAAGACTGGATGGATACCACCATGAATATATTTTATGCCTTTATCCATGAAAACCAATAAGTATCGATTGATGCCCATTTTATCACAATTATGTTTAAATTTATAAATAGGGTTTTAAATCAATTATTTATGAAAATTGTTGGTTTCCTCTTACAAAGTATTTTTTCCAAACACGAAATCAAGGATAAAATAGATGATAAATCCAAATGAAAAGACATGATCTATATAAACAAAAATGGAATCAAGATAAGAATAAGAATTAACACATTCACGTAACCAAATTATGTAACATGGGTATACATATAAAACATCTCAATCAATCACGGAAATAACACCACACATAAATCAAATGAAAACCATATGGACCTAAGAAATACAAACCCAAATATCTATCCATAAATGGTCTAGTGTGATATAGTTTAAAATAAGGTTTTCTATTCATATAAAAATAAATACTAATTTTGATGTCTACACTGGTATCCCTTGGTCCCAAACATCGAAGACCTCATTTGGTCAATTGGTCAACATTTTAGAAGCATACTGAAACATATTTATAAAATAACACCTGTTCATTTAGAAAAAATCTTATAATATCACTCCACCTTTTCCCATTGACTCTCTCAGTATGTTGGAGATTACAATATTTGGATATGTCATGTAAATAATCACACCCCAATATCCCCCATTTGGTCCTCAATACAGTACACATAAATAAATAACAACGGTCGATCACATAATACTATATAAACCAAAATCTTAAAAAAATATTCCCATAATATTCAAATTATTTTACAATATTAATACCTACTATTTAAACCTATCAAAAACATATTTTGAGGATACAATCCTATATGATGCATTTTAACACACATTTTTTACATTGAATCCAACCACCTTTTAAAAACATCATCAAAAAATCAAATTTCTAGAAAAAAACGATTTATCACATCTATAATGGATAATAAAAAAATTATGAATTTATTTAATAGATATTTAAAAAAATGTGATAATGACTTATAGGTTATCGCAAGAGAAAAAAATTATATAGAGACAAAAAATTAAAAAAAACTCTATATTTTACACCATTATGAACAACAACTTAAATCAAGTTGGAAGGTTCCTATCATAATAATTAATGTGGTTAGGAAAACCATTTACTAATCATATACCATACTTTATTTTCACCAAGAATAAAGAAAATTCCTCATCACCTGAGAACTCCAAGAACAAATAAATATATAAATAAGAAACTCAAATAATACATACTTGTGACCCTTATGGAATTACAATTTCATTTTGATTCATTTACAATTATTATCTCTTGTTATCTTGGATAATCTATTTCTATTACTTTATTTGATTTTGAAATATTTTTAAGACAATTTTCTTGTTGTGATGTCAGAGTAATATTAGGAATGTTGTTTGATAAGTAATTGGTTGGTTTATTATTTTTTCTGATGAAGTGATTGAGGAACTATTGTCCTTAGTATGGGGGGGATCAATTATTAAAACAACATTGGATAATTATGAGCATTGTTGATTTTTATTCTATTGTGTGTTATTTAGAACTAGATAGCTTTTTATTTATAGATGTGGTTTAGTGAATTTTAATATGGTGCACATACCACTATTATTAGGTATCTCATGTTAAAGAGTTGTCTAACTCCCTTTCACAAGGTTCAGTAACTGTGTCCTTATAGACCCTAAATTAAATCATATTATTCTTTATACTTGTACAATCCTTCTAAATTAGTGGTTAATCATGATATTTCCCATGCCAGTTCTTTAGTTTTATTAGACTCTACCCTATAGTGAAATTTTTCTTTCTCTTGAGTTTCTTATTAAACCACTAGGGTTTATATGGGTTGATTTTTTAATGGTTTTCCTGTAAATTTTTCAATTTGTATCATTATGGTAATGATTCTGTGAGGTGTCTCATCAGTCTCATATTTTAAACACCCTAATAGAATGTGTTTGGTTTTAAAAACAAAAATGTGTCTGGTTTCAAAAAATTATAAATGTTTTTTACATGAGAAATTAAATTTAAAAGAAACTTAAAAATCATGAGAAATTAAATGGTTTCTGTTTAAAAGTTAATATTTTATTGGAATGTGATACATGGATTTTTTAAAAGTTATATAAAATATTTCATGGGAATTAGACATGATAATGGTTAGAAATGACGTATATATGAAAATCTAAAATATATATTACATTGAAATAGAAATTAACAGTTGATATTTTTATGAAAAATTGAAAATTAAATGGGTATATGGATATTCAAAATAGAATTAAAGATAGTAATTTTTTGTCAGATTATTTCGATATAAAAAAATATAAAATATAGTAAGAAATGATCTAATTTTAAACTTCAAATGGGAATTTTCATTTTCAATTAATAAATTTGGGATTTTAATTCTTTTGGTTTAAGAATTATATTGGAATAGATCCTTTGAATTTATATTAGTGTATTTCAAACTAATCATTGTGTGCGAGGGTTTCTCTTGAGGGCGATCCACGCATCACGATCCTTCTTCGTGACGGTGGAGACCAATGCGCCGGTCCCTCCCCCACCGGCAGGGGAGGGACCTTTTTCATCATCCAAGGGATCAGGTGTCATGTCTTTCTCTAACCTCGAATGTCTCCCTCAATTTCATCAAGCTTCATTATGTCTGAAAGTTCTTGATTTGTTCAATGAGAGACCCAATCTACCATTATTTATCATGAAGTTCAATGAAACCTCAACGCTTTTGAATATGACGCTGATTTCTCGGTTCAATCAACGATTACCATCGGTTTATTCGTTCGATATGTATATTTTCAGTTCCTGGGATTTACAGGAAAGGGTGATAGTGTGTCTGATCGACATCACGAATATCATGATATGTTTTTCCTCGGAGGAGGATTTAGTCAATGTCAGGTCCAGTGGTCCCCATTCCTTCAACGGATATCGGTTATACCTCCTCCGATGGACATATGCTTTCCATATGAAGTGTGATTCCTCCTTAGTGACAGTTTGGGTAAGCTTTTCGAATCTTTCCCTATGGTTTCAGAACCCATCAGTTATTAGAATGCTTGGAAATTTAATCGGTAGATATATGTGTTCGGATATCCAAACTGCAGTTCATTGACATACTGTTAATCTGTGGGTCTGCATTGAAGTAGATGCTTCCAAGGATCCTGTCGATTATGTTTGGATAACTATAGAGTAATAATTTCGATGCAAATAGGAGGTGGTATTCGAATCATGGTTTTATTGTTGTTTGGAATGTGAGTGGATAGGGAACTTGACAAAATCTTATATGTGGGGACCTAAGAATTAGATGGGTATTGGCAATGGTAAATAATCAGAAACTCATTCCACTATAGGACCTCCTGGATAGGAGCCGGTTGGTGTGGATCCATAGGGAAAGTCTCCAGTGGAGGTGAGTTGTGGGACTCGGGTTGTGAATCCTTTGGTGAAGGAATTCTTCAAACGCTTGAGGGTGGATCTGGGTGGATTTCCGTAATCTACACCAGTTGAGGGTGAGGTTGTGGAGGAGGTGCAACCTGGAAGTGTTATCAATGTGGTGGATTCCCAAATGGTTGAAGAAGAAGGTACTAGGACCCTTCAGACAGCTTCATATGCAAGGGCTATGCACGTAGGGCTTGGAACTAATGACAAAGGCTTGGAACACAAGGCATTAAGGGAGGGTGTCTCTCTTTGGAGTAAGGTACTGTATCAAGGATTAATTAATCTGCCATGAAGAGAAATGGGTGTATTTATGATTAAAAATTGATATGAAGGGCTTTCACAGGATAATCCATAATAGGAGGTTGATCCAGCTAAGTCCTTACTGATGAAGGGGGAATCTGGGACAGAATCCAGTGATGGGAAATCTGAGATTTTTTCTGCTGATATAGGAGAAGAATTCTAAGGGTATCCTATAAGACCGAGAGGGAGTAAGAGTTGGAGGGGCTCTCGGAAATAGAGGAAGGACCATTCTTAATTAGCACTGCCAAGGGAGACTAGATCAATAACAAAATCCAAGGGAAACATGGGGGTCAACCACCCCCTTTCATGTTCCAATGATGAAATTGTCCAACCGCGCGAGTCTGGTATGGATACAGACCCTTCTTTGGAGCTGCTTATGCACTCAGGAGAAGAAATGGTGGAAACAGTTTTAACAATTAATGCTACCAACGAAGAAGCTAATAGTATGATGGGAAGACCTTTAAGGGTGGTCACCAATGAGGAGCAGAGTAATTTTATTGACAAAAAGAATCTGATATTGATTAAGGGTTTTAATTATGGGAAGATCAACCAAGAAGAGTACATCAAGGCTTGGGACAAACTGGTGGACCATTTCAAAGGCCTTCTAAAGGATTATTCTGATACTTTGGTTAGCATTATCTCTTGGAATATAAGTAGGAATATTAACACTAACCAGGTCAAACTATTCTTCAATGGTTCATCTATTTCCTTTTGTTCATGAAGGATTGGTTTCTCACTTTTTCCACAAAAGTGTTTCATTAATAAAATTTAAATTTTCTGTCAAAACAGATCATTGATTTTAGTTTGGATTATGATTTTTCCAAAGGTAGTGGTGTTTGTATATTTTTCATTTTAGTTTATATTATATAAATAGATTACCAAGTTAGGTATTATTTTAAAATATTAGGTGTATTAATTTGAATTTATCATATCTGCATTCATATTTATCTCCCTAGAAATGTTTATGTGAAATTTTGGATGTTCATGTATTATAATGTCATTGAGTTCTATCTCTTGTGGTCAGAACTGGAGTTACATGGGATTGGGTTTAGTGATGGGTTTTAGAATATCTTTCCTTATTGTATTTTTTAACATTTTATACTTCCATTCTTATCCCACATTATCGATCATTTTTTATACGACTTTAAAGGATAAATGGTTTTATAGTGGGGATAAGTTTAACATCCTAATCTTTCATCTCTTTTTATAAATTATTATTTGGAAAATATTGAGTTCATGGGAGTCTATGTTGTTTCATGGGTGGTTCAAGAGGGACCAAGAAGGTACAAGTCTAAATATTTACTAGTTTACACCATGAAATAATATTATACCCTGGAATATTTTAGTGGGGATATAATTCACATCAAAAAAGTGTGTTTCATAACTCGAATGGAAATATGATGAATCAAATATTTTTTGAAAATCCAAATGTACCCATTCAATTTAAGACCTATTAGGGTTCATATTTTCCCCATTTATAGTGTCCAATATACTATAACATCGCCTCTAATCACCCATGGTAATTTTAATGGGATTGATTCATTTTTATGGTTTATTATTCCTTGAAAATCCATTAAAACCTCTTCCTCTCATCCTTTCCTTCTTCTTCCTCCTTGTTTTTTCCTAAAATGGTCTTGATAACCAAGTGTTTCATTAAAATAAAATTTTAATTTAAATATTATTTTTATTGGTTTTAGGGATTGCAGTTAGGTTTATATCTCTTCACTATAAATTTTAATTTGCATTATCATAATGAGTATAAAAAATGAATATATTTTAGGTATTTGGTCCATGGATTTTACATTAAAATTAATTATATGATTTATTTTAATTTTATGTTTGGTATTAAAATTCATTTCGTGTTTCTCAATATATTATTGTACATATATTAAAGGAAACTTCCTTCCATAATTTTTCAACAAATGTGGAAAAATGGGATTCTTCATATGAATTGATCTATAAATTTTGTATAATGGTTAGATTCTTATATTGGAAATTTATATTCCTAGTTGGATATTTAATGAACAAAATCATTAAAATATATATTATATCGATTTCAAAAATGACTTAAAATTTTTGTTTATCTAATTATTTAATTATTTTGGACCTTTTATATTACAACAGAAACACATTATATATTACACTTCAAATGTGATTTGAAACTATGTATGTTTGAATTCATTTAATATGTAACCCCGTTGAACGATGTGAAATTGATTTGGAAATCATGGATTAAGGGAATGTTCATATATGGGTGTTCAATGGATGAGTGATATATGTGACTGTTTTTATAATATGATTATATATTTTTCTTATTTTTTGAAAGTATCACCCCAATTTATGTGTTATTAATACCCTAATGATCATATATGGGTGTTGGAAGGCATGGGTATGACATGTGATTGTTTTTCTAATACGCTTATATGTTATTCTTATCACATTAATTGATCACCACCTTCTTTATATAATGTTAATAACTTGTTTTAATGGTTGGATTGTAAGGAACAGGTGCACATTAGTTTTGAATTATACTCTAGACAATGACCATAGGTTAGACAGAGGTTATCCTATGAGATGTGACCCCTTAGTTAGTCTAGCCTCATTAATAATGGGTGTTTGGGTGGGTTGATTGATGAATAGTTATTTATTATAATATATAATTTTCATTAGTGCAGACCATGGTAAATAAGTATATATTTTTTCAATTGGGTACATATAATTCTATGAAAATGATGATATATTTTCCAATTTATGGTTGATTGATGTTTTTGGAAATATATTTTGGGTTCATTCAATGTTTTAGATTATATTATTTTCACTACAATTGGTGAATGATTTTTTTAAAGAAAATTAATTGTTTTTCTATTTAGAAGGAATTTTTTTTATGAATGTAGCTTAATTTTTAATGGATATTTTTTATACTTTATATAAATTAGAAAAAAATTGAAATTTATTTTATACTATTATTTTATAACTACCATGTTATTGATTTAAAATATAATAGTTATGCACTGGTTTAGTTAGTGGAGACCTACTAGGATTTTATCTCATTCATATATATTATATGATAGAAATGTACATGGACACATTTGTTGTTTGTGGATCTCTTTGTTTGGGTGTGTTTGAGATGAAATTGTTGTTTCCTCACTTGTATATAGTGACTTTATTATGGTTGTGTTATTGTATTTATTTCTCCTTGTTTTCAAATGTATCACCCATAAGATATGTAATCCTAGATCTGATATCATAATGTATTATTTATTATACTAGAATTATTATTTTACATACCTTTTATCATTGTCTATTTTCTGCTCAATTATTATTATTGTTAGGAAAAATCATTCCCTATGTGTTCTTACTGATTCCAAAGAACATTTCACAATCTCATGGGGATCGACAACACCCTTTAGAATATGTAGTGGGCTAGATCACGTGACTAAAATCATGGTGTCTTGGGTTGGTTCATTAAAAAGGATTCAAGATTAATTTTAAATTTGGCTTCATCCTCTACATAACATTGAAAATATCCATAGTCATCATCAATAAAAATAAATAAAAATATATCAAACCATTCTTTAAATTTTTAATACATTAAATATATAAATTAATAGTCTGTATTTCATTAATATAATTTTTCTCCCCTAAATCCAAAAATGAATAAATCTCATATATTAATACATATTGATAACATCTTATATCTTCTAAATGAATTTATTAGACCATGAAAAAATATATATCTTAAAAAATATTGACCACATAGAGATGATAAAAACTAAAATTAATCAAGAAAAATAGTACATATTCACTTTAGTGGTGGTGTTTTTATCTCAATAGTCAATGAAAATTATCATTTACCCATCACTCTCATTTAAAAACAAAATAGGTTCTACCCATATAGAAATAGTTGAAGGAATAAATTTAACTTCATATAATTATTATAATGTAATTTTTAGTTTTACTTACACTTCTAGATTTACTTTTAAATTCCTCTAAAATATAATGCATTCATTATATTTTAGATTAACTAATATCCATTTTTAACAATTCTATGAAAACCAATTTATTTATTTTATTGACATATTAAAATATTCTTATGAAATATTTAAGTAATTTTAATTATAATTCATTTTCCATTAATTTTTTTTGTATTACATAATAGTTCCTAACTAATTTATCTAAGACATAACACAATGGTGATTCATGATATATTCCCTGTGAAAAATGAAGCCTCTAAAAATATTTATTGTTATGCAAACCTTGAGAATTGTAACATATTTTTTTAATAAAATGGTTCTTATATCCTTAATTTGAGATCAAAATTTTCCTAATGTAAATTGAAAAGTTAAACATTAATATTAAAATAATATCAATATGTAAATATTTTTTAGATAACATAATACCCAATATGTATAATAAAATAAGTAAAATATATATTTTTTGTGTTAAAACCCTCTTGTGTTTTTAATTTTAAATGAAAATTGATATTTTTAGTGTTTCATTGATTTTTATAACTAACATGATGGAAATAAAATTCCATGTTAAACAGAAATAAAATAATTTATTTGATAATATTGTAAACATAAATTTGATAATAATTATCACCTAATTTTTATCTTGGAATCATTTCATCCTAAATTTAAAAGG
Organism: Viscum album; assembly: GCA_963277665.1. Taxonomy (NCBI): domain Eukaryota; kingdom Viridiplantae; phylum Streptophyta; class Magnoliopsida; order Santalales; family Viscaceae; genus Viscum; species Viscum album. The sequence goes on from OY728161.1 coordinate 697,248,134, forward strand.
ACATTACTTCTCCTTATGAAAATTTTAAGATTTATTATCTTGACTCATGGCCTGATTACATCAATAATTTATCATCTCTTTAAAATTTAGTCTTAAAAAATTGACTAACTAACTATTCTATTTATTATTTATGTAAATAATAGATACTTTTTAAATAGGTAGAACACATTCTTCCGCATTTTATTCAACATTAGAGGGTAAGTTTTTATACTTTTTCCTATTAGAAACATCACTCTCACATTCTTATTGCATACCACAAGTATTTTAGTCTCGATCCAACTTAAACACTTTATATATGGTATTTCATTTCAAAAATATTTTTTGGTGAGTTTTTCTCTATCATATTATTACTCTTCATGATCACCATATATATATAAAATTTTTGGGATACTAATAAAGGTACATATCTATTCTTATAACAAGATGAAAAATAAAAAATGGTATGAACCATACCATTCAATTAGATTTTTTTATAAATGATCAAAAATGAAGGATATTCTTTTTTTATGTTGTGTTTTTTAATTTAGTGTTTTTATAATGAATCTATAAGAAAATATAAGGGTTACTATATTTTAAGGAATCCATTTAACTTGTGAATAATTAAACACTTAATTATGATATTTGTTATCCCCACGATATATTGTTCCTCATATTAGAAGTGGAAGAAAGAAAAACCTATCTTTATCTTCAGATATCTGAAAACAGTTATAATAACTTTTTTTCTAATCATTAATATATGTAGTACTTGGATGGACGAATGGTCATGAAAATACATTATTTATTTATTTTTTTAAAATGAATTGTCCTTCATTATGAAATATATATCTTATTAGTCAACCAAAACTGACCTTGAAAATTTAATTATTAAATACATACAATGATGCATGATACATACATTAAATATAATCTAATGATTTTTACATGAATAATTTATATATTTTGGAAACATAATAAAATTTGGAGTGTTTAGGTTTCCAATATTGTTTATATATCATTTTTTAAACTGAGAAAACACATGTTACTGGAGAGTTCAATGAGTGAATATGTCATTTTATCTGAAAATAGTCTAAAACATGGTCAAAATTCAACTAAGAGGATGGATTCAAAATATTACTAATTCTTCCTAAAAATAAATCTCTCGGATATTTTTTCCATACACCCTCAGTTCTATTATTATGTTAATATGTTAATACTTCATGAAAAACATGACCCATCCTGAGTAGAACTGATAAATTCCCCCTCACGCCTTTATTTTATGGGATCAAGACCTTTAAATTCTATTTGGATCTCTAAACTAATAAAACATTTTCCTTCATGATCCAAAGGGATTGTGGATTCCTAAAAGTATATATCATCCATTGAGAACCTCTCATTAGTACCATATCTCGTAGAAATATGTTGTAGATATCATTTCTGTAGGAACATGACCTTCATAAATGAATAAAATGATTTGTGCCTAATAGGGTTTCATAATACCTTCATATTTCCAAAAACCCATCTCATATGAACCATAGTACCACCCCATTATAGAGAACCCATGTTTTTTGAGAACCACATCCTTGTAATATTATCCGTTTATAATTCTATGTCCTTCAATAATCATGCCTCTAATACCCTTACATAAAGCCTGTCATAAACAAACATACGGTCATGAGAGTCGAGTGCCAATGTGACTTACTATCCAAAATAGGATCTCATGTTCCATGATCATTTACATGACCAATATCATTAACCCTCATCTATAGGATCCTTACTCTAAGTATGGATTATATAATTTTTTCACCTACATCTCTTACGTATAAAACCCAAATATCGGTACCCATACATGTAACCCAAACACAGTAGTGTTTGCACAATGTAACATCTGATATAACCTATGTGGAAGATAGGTAATCCCCAAAGATGGAATCATCATTGGAAACCACTTACATTTATCTGTGATTATGGATAACATTTTATCCTTTCATATTAATTGAAATTGGTCTCCCTAGTTATAAGACACTATAATTTCCAAGCTAAAGTACGTTAAACTCTAGAGAAACACATGAGTTGTTGGAATTTAAACTACATCACAATGTCCATTCTATAATAAATTGAACTATATATCATTCCCCAAGTCACATGATGTTAAACTATATGACAATATCAATATTTCATGACGTTAATCTATAGCCTTACCATGTGTCATGAACATTGGATTCCCCATGTATGGGTCACGTTCAATAATACCCCACCCTATAAGAATATTCTACCTATAATCCCCACAAATATAACCATTTTTTTTGTATAATTTTGTTATATTATGCGTGTAATCCCACCACAAACCTTTATTGTGACTCCTCCCATGACCTGAAAATCCATTCTACAAGAGGTTTAATGTCATGGAAACATGATCATAAAAAATTCATCTTTATATAAATGGGATTAGATCTATTTCTCTTATTAGGTTACGTATTACCCCTGGCTGTGGTTCTCTGATAATACCCTAAGATCGCCATTATATCAATATGTCCTCCCATTTGTAGGTGATGACCTCAGGGTGTGATCATTTGCCATTGAAAATATACTCAACCACACCAAACAAACATATTTCTTCAATATGACCACATTTTCATAGTGAAATTCAATCCAATTCCCTTCCCAGTGTGTGATCTGTGTATAATAGGTATGTCCCCACTGGACATTGATATTTTGACCGTGTTCCCACAAGAAATTAAACCTCTATCCTTGTCCCCAAAAGACATTAAACCTATAAACATCTTCCTTGTATTAGTTTAAACATATTAACATTTCCCCATATTTCTTTAATCATTTTATTGTGTCCCTATAGGACCTCAATAATATGACTCAAACTAATACATGAAAATACATACCTTGTGTGACCAATAATGGATTTCCTAGTTAATAAGACTCTAATTTTATACACCTCTCATGCATGTTTCAATATAATGGACATGGAATGCCTTTAATTCCACATATCATATTCCTCATAAGTGAGATTCCCTCTACTTTGAAAAAGGATTACATAATATATACCTTTCACACCCAAATTCCCCATATTTCTAGAAAATTCTATAATTATCATCATCTTAGACCATAAGTTGTTTCCCTATAATTGTAGAAGAATTTTTATTGACTAATGTACACCATAGGATGGATTTTGAATGGGATCCATGTATATGAATCAAAAATAAGAGGGAGACCCAGACCAAGAGATGAACTCCAAGGTAGAATCCATTGGAGGAGGAACCAAAATCCCATTATCCTAGTTCGATCACGGAACCAACATCCTCAACATTGGTGGTAGAGGTTTCCCTTTTTTTAAAGTGGTAATGTGGGGAAACGAAAATCATTTCACAACCCTGAAAAATAATGAGAGAGAAAGGAATGAAATGAATATAGTGATCTCGATGGGATACTCTTTTCCCTAAACCATGAGCAGATGATTAATGTTTTATTTAACTAGATTTGGTAATAACTAGATCTATTTTGATCAAGGGCCTCTCTTAGAATCCTTAGTAAATCACTTAACTCCCCATAAAATGTAAGGTCCTCCTTGCTCTAGATATCCTGATACTACATAGATAGCATGAGGGGAATCATGTGGCTATTTTTATGTCTTCAATGTCTTATGTGGAGACCCCAATGATGGTATTTAATATCTTTAGTTCCCTACATATATGAGGTGCTGAAATGTCATTAGTGATGCCCTAGGACATCATTTTCAGACCTCCCAATTGTTTGTTTGTTTCCAAATTCTTTATTAATAAAAAGTATTTTAATTTTACAAAGGGTGGACCCATCATGAGACAATTCTCTTATAGCTAAGAGAAAATTAAGAACATTGAGAATTCCTAGTTTGAGAAAAAATGGCATGGATCCTCCCTCAACCATGTACTGGGTAAGTGATGTTGGGAACGTTCTTAATCATCATCCTAAATCCTATACTAATAGCTTACAACATGTATCCCATAGTACTCAATCTATAGGGAATACTTGAAAACCCATTGACAAAAGGAATAGGGGTAGGAGAACCGAATGTCTAGAAATCTGATTCACACCTATCAAATGGAATTGTAAAAGTAATTTCATTTTCTTAATGTAGTCCAGAGGTTGGACATGGTTGTATCGCATGATTAGTTTCTATGTTGATTAATTTACTTGACCAAATCCAACAATGAACTATTTATTCTATTTGATTTTATTATTTTATTATAATATTGAAAAATTAATTTGGTTTTTTATAATTTTGAAAATAATTAAGTGACATGAAATTTTAAATTTCAAACATAAACTAAATTGAAATGATAATAGAATGGAATTAGAATGAAATAGCATCATCCTGAGTTTTCTTTTTCGGTTCCTTCATTATTCTCACTTATGTGTTTGATTTTAGTTTGATCATCCAATCACTAAATCACATGATTAATTAAAATTCATTTATTTATAAATTTTTAATTCATGAATTTCTTTATTAATTTTAATTTCACACCCTATGATAATCAGGTTGATGGAACACCTTATTAGAGGGTGTGGCATCTTCCAAGACCTAGTCCCATTGTGTGTTGTTTCATCTATTGACAGGCTCAACTACATTATTTTATGATATATTCTTTGGAAGAGAGGAAAAATAATTAAAATAATAAAATAGAAATAAATATTAGTTTCATGTGATTGGGATACATTCGTCATAGCCATTCATGCCACTTGAATAAATCATAAACATAGTATAAAAATTTTAAAAAATTCAAGAACACTATACCCTGTAATTGGAAAAACCTCATGATAGTCCCTCACCATCTAGGGAAATAGATCACATACGGAAGCGAGAATAGAATTAGACATAAAAATAAAAAAAGAAGAAAAATTAGTATGTGAAAAGAATAATAAAAACTTATACACATGAAATAAGAAAAAAATAGATGAAGAAGTAAGTGAGTGGGAGGGGGGTAAGATAAATTAATGAAAAGAAATATATATAAAATGTAGGTATATTGGTAATCAAAGTACAAAATAAATGATAATATGAATTAGAAAAATGGATTGGGAAGTGCGGAACACATGATAATAAAATCATTTGCATGAAATTTAGTTAAGGAATTTTTTTTATAAACATCATTTATATTAAAATTAAAGTAGAAAATAGAAAAAAAAATTAAAAACTAAGAAAATAATGAAACTGTTCAGGTAGTAGAAGCATCGGCCTCCACCGATCATCAACTCCAGTGGGTGTGGTACTCCATATTATTGGCGAGGGGTAGAATTTATAGGCATGGTAGAAGTGGCCTCTACCTTCAAATAAAATTCCCCCAGATCTCTCATTAAAATTTATACCTGTGGGACCAGGTTGAATTAATTGGAAAAACCAGATGATTTTTGGTGTTCTTATTTTGGCCTAGAAGAAATAATCATTTAAAATGGAAATGGAAAATGTGGCCTCCTAATTTATCCATTACATGTTAATGGTTGTGGTGGGTGATGTGGAAGTGGTAGGGAAGTGCATAATGTGGTAGGAGAGACTCTTCTTTGACATATAAACTTCATAGTGGTTAGATGAGCATCAAAATGGCTCATCGTGGTTAGGAATGAGATCGTGGAGGACCAATGTGGAATGGTGGATGAACGCTTGAGTACACTCTCTCTAGGAGGTAGATGTCTTGTTTTTAATGAGTTTCAAAAATCAGACAACAATTTTGTGTGTAGAGAGCGACAACAAGAGGTGTATTTTTATAAACTACAACAACTGAGGTGAGATTGAACATATGAATTGTAATCAGGAAATATGAATTCCTCAAAAAAAATGAATATAATTGTGGAAATGGTTTATAAGACATTTTGTTGATTTTAGGCTCAAAATGCATTCATCTGGGTGGAGACCCAGACTCCACCCACACACACCTAAATATGGCTCACACCATATATATCCCATATAAGATTTATATAACATCATTCTGTCCATTGAATTCCCCCCCCCATGATCCAATCTTCCATGTAGTTTTATGTCTAGTGTTAGCATACGTCTTGTTATACCCTTCATGTGTGCTTGTATTCCCAGGTATCCCCTTTATGGGATGCCTATATACAATCTATGCCCTATTGATGAGGTTTGGCCCATTTTCACCGTTTATTAATAACCTTAAAATAAATTTCAAACAATTAAAATAATTTAAGGAGAATTCTGAAATAAATAAAAATCATCCAACTCTTTAAAAAATAATTAATTTTACATATTTTTAATTCTATATTCCCAATTTCCCATAATTTAAGAAAACATTAAAATATATGGGTATTTGGATCAAAATTCCATTTAAACACATTGAAAATTGTGTAAATGTATACATGAAAATTTAGTTCCCCACAACCACAAACAATTAATGTCTTTTCAAAGTATCCAACATTCCAAAAATTAATAGGTGCCCATCACCATATCCGCTTCTACAATTATTTATAATACGATCATCAAAAATCATTTTTTTTCATTACAAAATTGAAGGGTTCATCCCAACCAAAGACATGACGTAACAATAATTAAAAGAATCATCACCATGATAGTACACTACCCCTCATGGGTTGTAAATCCACCCCCATTTAGTCATAAAAAACACTTTGAGAATCCTCTCCCTAAAACATTATGATGGATAAATCCACTACACTGAGTAAAATCATATCACAATACCAGTAGAGGGTCCCCAACCATTCTTAATTGGGGGCCTCTCTATCAGCTCTAGTGGTCCCTTCCCTAATAAGCACACCTCATCCTACCATCAAGACAATAGTGTGGGGGTGTCTTCACATGATTGATAGCAAGACACTAGAATCCTTTTAGTGATGTGGGAATGACAATCCCTATCATGGATGTAACTGATGACCATCATTCTCTATCCCATAGTGAATAATTCCACTACATAATTTATCCCTATTGAACCATGAACAGAAACAATGCACCTCATCATGATGAAGACCGTACCTACCAAAAAAATTCATTATAGAAACATGAAATTTCCTTACAATACACTTTCAGTAATTTTATGATAATCAATATAATAGTTATGAAAATCAAATATCTTGAGTTTTAGAATATTGTAAAAAATAGGAATATACATCACCTGTAGTAAATGATTCATAGTTTTTTATTTAAATTATAATTTTCCCTTTATAAAATCTCATATTCTTCTAATTACATATAATTATCAAAGGATATAATCAATTAAAAGGGTGATATAAAGTCCATGTAAGGGGCGGAATAAGGGACTTGAATCAATAGTATAGGGGTGGGATTAATAAACATCAACATATCATAATCATAAGAACACAATTCTAATAATGAAGGAATAATTGAAATAATAATGTAATGTTACATAAAAATAATCATGTGTACAAAAAACATATTTTAATAAATAATATCATCTTAAATTTGAAAAAACATAACATTATTTTCAAACATAATAAAAATTAGGTCAGGTGAAATATCATGTTAACCAATTATTTTGAGGTATTTTTTATTTTGGTACCACTCATATCAACATAAAATGCTCATAATCATTCATTACATGTGGAAAGATAAAAATTACAATCATGAAATAACCCATTGAAATAAATGAGATTAGTAGAATATTTAGCATAAAATAATTCATGAAATGAAGATTAAGATTTTTAAATAAATAATGGATTTATTTCATTATCATAAAATGTCATTTTTCCTTCTTAAAACAAACAACTCAGGGGATTCAACTGATATTTTTGAAATTTATGTATTTCATAAAAAGTATTCAAAATTGAATAGAAATACTATTTGGAAGGGAAGAAGTATGTACATACACAAAATAAAATTGAATGAATATTTAAAGGGAATATTTTGAATATTATTGGAATATTCATACTGAAATAAATGACAAATATGAGATTATCCAGAATAAGTATTTTGGGTATGATACTTTCCTTACCATATATCCTTCTTAATTTTATCACTTTCCCTACTCCTCAAATGAACATATGTTTATTAAAAATAAAAAATATACTTATTTTAATTTTTTCTAAAATTTATAAATTATAATCATAGGACTATAATACATAATTCTATTCATTGATTTGTAATCATTATTATATTATGTTTTCAATAATAATTTTCCATTTTCCTTCGATTTATCAAATTTTTAAGGGTATTTATACAAATGTAGAATATATTACAGAATCATAATATAAATATATAGAATTTTTTTTGATATCATTAATAATTTTTTTAACCCTCAACAAGTTTGGTGATGAGAATAAAATATGAAATATCTTTATTGGTGGTTAACTAATCATTAAGGGGACATTTTCTAAGGAGGATATTTAAGAATTATGAAATAAAATTAAAAACTAGATATGCTTATTTATTTTCAGATAAGATCAATATAATAATATAAAAATACAAATTAATTAATCACATATGATTTTAGTTTTTACATGACTGATAAAATAAGGAATATAACAGGAAAATACAAAGAATAATTGATTATAACATGCCCTTTATCAATGTTACATCACATTTATGGAATTAGACTTACTTGATTGATAGATTTTATTACTCTAGAACATTCATATGTATTATAAGGGGATTTAGGGAGAAAATTTTCATATCGTTTTATCTTTTTTACATGGGGGCCAATTTGTTTACAAGGGGGTGGAGATGAGTTATCTATATATAGGAGATGGGTGTTTTGGAATGAAATATCAAATAAAATTATATATCAAATTTAAACATTGTAATAGTGATATTAATAAAATTTTGGATAATATATAAATAAATTATAGTGCTTTTAGAACAGAAATCCACTTTATAATTTGAAATCAAATGTTTATCAATAGAAAAGTAGAGAAAATGAAAAAATATATAAATTGAATACTTTATAAAATAGATTTTAGAAATAATATTTAATATATATAAAAAAATATTTTATTTAAAAAACACATTTATCAAATTTTAAATTCTTTTTTTCATTCATAATTTTTTATAATTTATTCGGAAATTATTATATTGTGAAGGATGTAATTTGATGTACATCGATTGTAGAAGAAATTATTTTTACTATTAACGAAAAAATTGATGTATTCTTTATAATTACTAAAAAACACCCTTATAGAATTTATACATAATGATTTACAAAATGAACCTCATTTCATAAGGTAAAAATTATATTATAAGATATGTTAATTTTAAATATAAATATATTGATTTATGTTAAATACATTGAAATAGTTTATTAATTTTTTTTATATATTCATTGAATTTTTTATCTTGATATTTATTTCTTGGATTTTAAATATTAATATTTACTAAAATTACTCATGCAAACTATTATTTATAGTAAATTTTATTATTTTTAAGTCAAATTAATATTCCAACAGTAATGATACTATTCCAAATAACCATGTCACTATTCTCAGTATTCAGTTTAATATTCCAATGATCATAAACTATTCAAATGGTAATATTATCTTCAATAAATACCACATCATTAATTTAATTAATATTCACCTAAATTCATCTCATGGATAAAAATTTATATTTTATAAAATGTCAAATGGGTTGCTAATATATATTATTATTTATAATGTGTTTGTTTTTGGGAAAATGATTCTAGTAGATTGGGGAGATCCATATTTTCCCATTCTATTTTTTAACATATAATTTTTCTCATATATATTTTGTTGAATTGGTTCTAGTGTTCATGGTTGTTCACTATTTTTGGTGATTCTTAATGGAAGGGGCGCTCTGATGGTGGATTGTCTATTCAGAGCGGTGATGATGGTTTTTGGTGGATATGTTCTACTGTGTTTATAGTTCTGAAAAGGGACAATGTTGATATTTTTCTTGTTCCTCACTAGTTAGTATAGGGATGATAATAGTGGTGGAACGTTTATAGGGTGTGTATCTCAAGATTTATCGTATTCCATGATGTTGTTTACATGTGATGACTTTATTAATTTGAATGGGTTGGTTATGTTCAAGTATGTTTGGTGCGGATTGTTTTTGATATAAGGTATTGAAATTGGTTCAAAAGTAGTTGTGTAATTCCCACTTATCCATTAAAATAGTTTTTATTTAGAGAAGTAAAATTTGATTTGGAGGGTAAAATTTAATTTATCTACCATTTTAATTTTTGTCATTTTCATGGGTTTAGTTTCTAATTAATCCAAATATGTTAATTAATGAAAATATGTTGCATGTTACACCATCTGTTGTATATGTATTATACTATAAAATATAATATAAAATGTAACTATTTCAAATATTAATAATAAATTGTGGGTTTTTAAATCGTTACACAATTTAGAAATTTCATCCTTGAAATATAAACTAGTGTTCAATGTTAATAATAGTTGAGTGTACTTATATTTCATTGTTTCCCCAAGTTCCTACATCTTCTAATTATATTTAAGCTTCCTCACAAACACATTTACAATGTGATTTTCTTTTTGTGTATATGTTTTTCTCTTTTTTCTATGATCTTCATCGGCTACTCCTTGTATAGGAGGATATTCTACAATTGTACCACATCCTTATTTAGTATATGTGTTAGACAATTCCTATACTTACTCTAGAGGGATATGGGGAAATCATCAAGAACATTTTCCTTATTTTTTTCACAATTTAAAGGTGGATAACCATATATCCCATGTGATCAATGATCTAAAACAGGTAAATATACCTAGTCCTAGTCTATCCTTTCTTTTTAAATAGTTTGAATATCTTCTATATTGATATTCAAAGGAAATTGGTTTCTCCAACTTTAAACTCCAATTCCATAATTCAATTAATGGTATATATCTCTTTATTACTCTAAACATCATTAAATGTTTTTGTATGGATTAAACATTCTCTACCATCTCTTATACAAGTTCATGTCAAACATTCCTTCACAATATTCATCCAAAAAAGTTGGATTTCTTTATCTCTTACAATAGAGTTATTTATATTGACCCATTAAAATACTTTTTTGGAATTTTTTGTGGTATAAGAAATAAACTAATGGTATATTTTAACAAAAAGCTCCATTCAATTCTATTATGTAGATTCTCATCATTTTCTGATGTGCCAGAATAGTCATTTCATATTTTCCATCTGTTTGGGAATGATAGGTCTTATTGAAATTCAATTCAGTATTCAAATAATGTTGAATACATATCCATAATTTATATTTTAACCATTGATCATGATCATAGAAAAATGAATGTGGTTTCCAATGTATCCAAATCAATTCCTTTGTGTATATATTTAATTTATTTTTAAGTGATAGATCTTCCCAAATAATTATGAAAAGAGAAGCCTTTGTGAGTTGATCCATCCCAACCCATATCAAATAGTTTCCTTTAGATTTCTATGGGAGACTAGAGGAAATTTCCATTGTAATGTTATATCATTTACACTTGGATATATGAAATTATTTCATTTCCACTTATACTATAATCACTCTACAATTACTTGCTGACATACAATACTTTGATTTGTACATTGAAAGATCCATATTAATGGTGTCTAATTAGAAGTGTTCATTGAGATCATGGTACAACATTGTGCATCTATGATGGATGTAGAAATGATAATCTAAATAAATTATCCAACAAAACATCATTTTTCTTGGTTGATGAATGCACACACACATTAGTTCTAAACCTATGCACAGTGTCATCATCAATATGGACTTCATTAATTTTCCCTTCCTTCAAAACATTCACCCCTTTCTGAATCTCCATATCGTCCATTTTTTCTCCTTGATTGCCTCTCAACTAGATGATTGGGAAATAATATGGGAAATGGAGTTTTTATTAATTAGTGTTATGATGTTTATATTCATCATTTACATATCTATGAATGTATGAGATTTCTGAATCTGCATCATGGATAACATAGAATGATATTTTCTAATAAGAGGATTATCTAGCTTGATTTCATTTCTTAGATAATACTGAAAAGTGAAAATAATGTCCTTGATCTTCTCTAACTATCGTTGTTGAAACATGTTTATCCCTTTATGTTTGAATTTTTACTTCAAATTCATGTGATCATTATATATGTCAAAATTCACTCCATAGAGTTAGTCCCTTAAAATCATCAAATTGAAGATCATAGAAGAAAACATAAAATCATGTGTTGGGTATTTCTTCTCATGGATCATCAGTTTTCATGAGTTCTAGGCTATACTGTTTTAATTTTTCATGAGGGAAAAACCCAAACACTTTTCAAAAAATCACTATATAATAACAAAACGTCTACACTATATGGTATTCTTAGTACAAGCATAGTGATTAGCATTTTTATAACCTTAAATATTTCCGCATATTCTTTCATTAAGATATACATTTACCATTTCTATGTTAACATAGTCAATTTTTTATGGAATCACGATAAATTTAACATAACTTATTTTTATTACCATACTATGCTAAGAAAAAATTGTATTTTTATGAATCTTGTGGGTCAAATCCATTCTTCATCTATCATTATCTATAAAGGGTCCATATTAATTCCCTCACCTGTGATTGGGTGCCCAAATAATGTTACTCACTAATATAAATGTCACACTTATGGAATATAGGATACATTTCATATTATTTTAATGTCACTAGTACATTCCCTATAGGCTCTACATAGTCTTTCTTTCACTAAGAGTAAATGAGAATATCATTGAGAATGTCTACCTGAATATTTTCAAATTACTCTATAAAGATTATTTTTATAAAATCCACGAATATTTTTGGGAAATTAGTAATTCTAAAGGGAATAAAATTGAACTCATAATGTATATATCTTGTAGATAATGCTTTATTTAAAATAAATTATATATTTACCTTCATCTAATAATTTTAAGAATGATGATCAAAATTTTTTAATTGTTAAACTTCTCGTACTTGATAGAAATAAATACACAATACTTGGAAAGGGATACTTGTTCATTATATACTTATATTTGATTTCCTGGAAATCTATATTGAGAATCAATGATCCATCCATTTTCATTACAAATAGAGTGGGGGAACAATATGGAAATGTAATTGAGAGTATGAAACCATTGTATGAGTACACTTTCATCTACATCTTCAACACCTCCAATTCGATCGGGGCAATCCTATATGTTTGTTTTGCGAAAGGGTTGGATTAGTTAATGATCTGTATTGAGAAAACTACCGCATGATCTAGTATATGTTAGGAAAAATCTTCTAGAATTATGTCCAAATATTCCATTATTATAGGAATTTCCTCAATGTTGACAATTTCCATAAACACAACCATTTAGGAATTATGACCTCCTTCATATGGTAACATCACCCAAACCATCAAGGGATTATATAAATGAGATCATTGATATTTCATTAATTTTTACTAGAGAATTATATAGTAAGAAATATAGAGATAGATTTACTTTTCATGATTTTGGATGTGTTTTGAATTTAACGATAGCCAGTTTATTCCTAGTATAGCCTCAACATCCACCATGGGAAGGATTTTGATAATCTATAGAATAATTTACTCATAGATAATAATTTTAGATTTTTCCAAAAATTGTGTTGAAATGATGGAAGGACTATAGTATTTGACAAAAAAATCAACATCAAAGTATTTCGTTTCCTTTTGAATTTTTATAGAAGATATACCAGTTATAAATGAATGTGTAAAACTTGAATAAAAAATCATTCATGGTGGAATAGTAATAATACATTATACGATGTAATTTTCACACTCCACGTCAACAAATAGTTTTGGTATAAGACTTAACAAACACATTTTTATTTTTTAGTTTCTAATTTTTATTATCTTGATGTACTCATGGTTAAGTGCGCCAGCTTTTGTAGTTCCCTTTCTCCCTATAGTTGAGGAATTCATCAATGGGAGATGCATTAAAATTATACATTCCTTTCACAATAATGTTGGTTAGCTTCTTCCAGAATATTTTATATTGATGAGCATTGAGGTCATGTCTCCCCCATATAAATCATTTCCCCATACATTTGAGTAAATTACCATGATTCTTATTCTGATATTATAGAAATGTGCATGGTTGGATCATGTTTCTACCATTTTAATTTGACCCACCATCATGAATGATCATTCTTATATTCACATATCATAATCCATGAGACCATTTTTCAAACTTCAAATCCACATTGAGAACATATCTAACTACATATTCATAAATCACACATTCTTGAATATCTCAAGGCTTTATAAAGTGTGGTTTTAAAACAAAAGAAACTTATATATTTTCATATAATTGTTGAAAAAAATCAAAAGTAATATCATAATAGAGTTTTGTTGTTTCTTCAAAAGACATGATTAGTTCAAATTCTGTTCTCTCCATCTATAATAATTCCCTCTGTATCATTGTTCAAAGAGTTATAAGGAAATACTTATTAAAAATTATTTTTTAAAACCCTTTCCATTTTTTATCATCTATTTCATCCTTCATATTATTACTCATTATTAACTCCCATCATTGATAAGAATATCCAAATAATTGATAAATGGCCAGATTCGTCTTCTCTTCCTCACAATATTGGTTCATAGAAATGGAATTATCCATTGATGTAACCAATTTTTCTATGAAAAGTGTATCAAAAGGTCCACTGTATTATGGTACACAATACTACAAAACAAAATCAATATATATTTAATACTTTTTTGGTGAATATTTACATTACACATGGTTTAGGATATTTGTCATACAATGATGTAGTCAATTAAGGATCACCATGATGTTTTGAACACTATATCTCAATGAATTCTGAATATCATTCAAATAATAGTTCATTGACCCATAAATGGGTTATTGGAATAGTCTCTACTAGTTCCCACCCATTTTAATAATAGAAAACGTTTGAAAACAAAATCATTCAACATAAAATAATTATATTATTTATTTCTATTAAAAAGATATCTAAATTCATATATTATGGTTTCTATATATTTAGCCATCCCAAATACAATGATTAAGTGATGTTTACCTATATATAAACTATACATGAGGGTTTTTGCTAGAATTATCTAATACAAATTCTAAATGAGAAAATATATATCCATGATACATACTATAGTGACCCAACTTTTCTTTAAAAGACTTATAAGACACTTTTATGATAATCAACATAATAGTGATACTAATAACAGATCCAAAGGATTAACATCATAGGAATATTTGGCACAAACATCACTTGAAAAAAATAAAATCATAAAACAGTCCAAATTTTTATCTTTCAAAATTCACACATTCTCATTAGTATGATAATTATCTTGATCATATACGTCAAAGATACGGGTGAGGATAAATCCATATAAGGGTAGGAATGATTAAAATTAATCAATAGTACATGGGTGATAATAATCAATATCGTCATATCATTATAATAGTGTCATCATTATAAATTAGAGATAAATATTTTTTAAATACATGGAATGAAAAATATAAATAATAATGAAATATCATAATGTTGTAGTCACATACCACACATATTTATGAATAAATATGCCATTATATTTAAATGAAACATCAGTGTATTAATTATAACATCCAAAATGCGAACAAAGACAGAATCATGTTTATACAGAATCGCATTATTCCATGAGATACGTCACATTAAAAAATCATTTGAGGTTTACATAATTATGGGCCACAGGTATCCCGAATAAATTCACATAATCAAGCATGGCACTTGAATGTTAACATCCATAACTATGAAATAAACCCTAGAAAGGAATGGGGTTGGTATAATTTTTGACAAATAATACATTATGAAATAATCTTTTCATTCCCCAATGAATAATGGAGAACATACATTGGCATAAAAGATTATTTTCTTCAATGAATGGGGAAACAACTCAAGAGTATTCGAGAGACATTTCAGGATTTGAAGTACATTTGAAAAAGAATGGGAAATGTATTAGAAAACATTTTTTAAATATTGAATCATGTATATACCTCAAATAAAATAGAATGAATTTTTATGTGAAGATTTTAGATATTATATGAGCATTAAAACTACAGTGAATTTGAAAATAGAGATAAACCAAAAATAATTATTTCAGATTGAGAAATTCCTTACCATAAATCCCTCTATATTTTTTTCCCTTTTCCACCTTCTGAATAATAAACTTATGTTTATTATAACATAAACCTCATGGTAATTATTTCCATTTTCACAATTTCTGTTTAACAACATTGGATTATATTTCCTAATTCCTGTTGTTATAGGGGAAACCATATAATATCATTATTTATTTAATAATTTTTTGTTTTATAATATTTAATTTTGTTTCCAATGATATTTGTACAAAAATAGAATTAATTCTAGAATCCTATAATTCATAAATTTTATAATTTATATATCTGAAATAACTTCTTATAATAATTCATATGGTCGGTGAAAAGATAATAATTTTATACTATAATGAACAAAACATTTATCAAGGGAATTTATGCCTTATTATAGTAATTTCATATAGTATAAATCTCATAAAATCACTTATAGATCGTAATAAAAACTATATAATAGAAAAATGAATTAATTAATTTTTACTTCTTGATGTTAAGTAACAAATATTGATGAAATAGTATCATGACCATAGAAATATTGATATGAACCATATGAATAGTAAACCATCCAATAAAATAGTAACATATCCTTTGAAAGTAAAAACCAAAATTAGGCATCTTATAAATGAATGTATGGTATAATTATTTCATATTCTATGTTAATAAAAAGACCCTACCTTAAAAAATTACATAATATTGAATTAAACTAATAATTCACATTGAGGATCTTTTTAGTTTTAGAGTTTTAGATAATTAGGACATAACTATTACATTTCAAAATATTACAAAGTAGACACTTCTACTTAGTTATCATTTTTTCATTAAATAAAAACTCTAAAAAACATGTCTAGTTCCATGTTTTATAAAACATGACTTTTTCTTGATCCCATCCTTGACCCTATTAATCTTTCTATCATGTGAAAAATATTTCAAAAATGGGATGAGCATAAAAATCTCAGTATGGGTTATAAAACAAAAAAATGAAAACATTATTTCACAAATACATAGAAAACATAAACTCTTTTATTACCTCATGAAATAATAAGATTTATGAATAACATAAAGAAATAATAAATCATAAAGGTAACTTGTGGCATACATAACATACTTACATTGTAGCAATCACAGATACATAGGGAGTTTACCTGTAAGACCCATCAAAATATATTCCCCAAATCTCTTAGGAGAAACAAGAACATTTACCTCTGTCACGTTACACAATGCATTAGAGATATATCTCGGGATCAGGCGCCCAAGGTTTATCATAGAACCACCCATATATGTAAACAATGCCCAATAAAAATAACATATTCATAACATATAACACAATAATAAAGGAAAGATAACATTTCCACATTCCAATCAAAATATATCAAGTCAATATATTAAAATAAACACTTCTTTATAAAACCATTTAATACATTTATTAAAGAGATTTTTGAATCAAAGTGTCTCATACCACTTTAAAGCTTTTAAATAAACTATCATATGAAAAAATTAATGATCATATAAATAAATCCTAAAAACCATTTTGAAAACATTGAAATTATTGAGAAATATATAGAATAATAAATATTTAAAACATTTAAAATTATATTTTAGTTTAAGAGTTTTTAACAAAATGAGAGACGCTAGAATACAAATAATTGAGAAATAAAATTTAATCAAAATTTTTTAATATCAATAAAATAGATGTATTCATGATATAATATACCAACGTACACAATATACACCATATATTAGAGAATTGGTGCATGAAAACAATGATGTCTCAATGGAAAGTAAATTGAGACGAAATCCATTATAAAAATTGTATCCTTTGGTTAAGGATAAATCAATTACATATTAATGTGTAGAAAATAATAATAAACTCAATATAAGTAGACATTATGTGTGAAACAATCCGAGTTTATTCACACATATTCATAGAATGACATAATGAAGAAGTAGAAGTTTAACCCAATGAATTGAAATTCGGTGAAGAAGTTCCCTTAAAAAAATTTGGTAGCCTATCGTCGTCACATAAAATTTCATAATAAAAGAGTTGGTGAGAGAGAAACAGGTATCTCATCACTTGGAAATAAAATTTAAATCAATAATGATATATAAGAATATATACCTACAAAAGAATATGTAAATGAAATGATATAACAAAAAATAATCCTTTTATAAAGTGGAGGGTGAAAAGGTTCCCTTACAAATTTGAAAACATGCAAAACATAAACCCCATGAAAGAAGAATTCAATGAAGATTTGAGAAACCATAAAATAAATTATATTACATAAATAATAAAATTATATGTAGTGCATCCACTAAAAAAAGGAAATAGTGGTATATATAGCATGAATCTCATTAGAATAAAAAGTGAGATGAAAACCCTTAACCACGTAAAAATAAATCGAGTCATATAAAAAATATAATAACCAAAAAATTAATCGTAAAATACCAAGAAAATAAATAAAATATTGATAATATAAATCTAATTTTAGTACCCAATACACCACAAGAAATAAATAAGTGGTGAACAATAGAAATCTCACTGAATTGAAAGTGAGATAAGATATCCACTACCTCGTGTTTGACATGACTTGTTAGTTCCTTATTTTTTATGAATAATAAACTTTAGTTTATCTATACTTTATTAATAAAATTTTTTCATGTTTATTATTCATTTTATATCACTTATTACCATTTTATAAAAAATATGTAATAATTTAAGTTAATAATGGTGTTTTTGTAGCTATTTATTACTTGAGTAAAAAAATGAACACCATATAATTAAAAGTTGGCAATTGGTCAAGAATCCATTATCTCCAGAATTGTATAAATTATTTATATATATTATATATCATATATTTCCAGTATATATATGTATCTATAATAGTACATAACAATTGGATAAATGAAATGAAATGCACAGTTCATGGAGACAGTAAGCCGTAGGTACGCATGAACAATATTTTATTTTTTTATTTTTATTTTAATTGAACTAAAACATAATGATAGATAGATAATGTATAATTAATGTATAATATCATATAAAATATCAATTAATCAATCCTTTATATGTCCCACGTATGGTACGAACGATTCATATCACTTTGAGGGGGTGGTAGTCCGCACATCCTCAAATGAAATTGTTGTCTTTACTCATAATGAAAACCATAAAGGTATGATAAAAATTAAAAATTAAGAAACATAAAGAATAAATTAAAATAATAAATATCATATATAAATACAGTTCCATCATAATTTCCACCATAAGAGGTAGTAGGAGATAATTGAACGATCATCGTTTCGTGAGTTGTTAGTTTTCGACACATAGGAAAAGTATGTTTTTTACCCATTAGATGGAGGTATGTGTAAGAGTTATTTGAATACATATCAAAACTACATCATAGTATATTTAAGATACTGGTGATGTTATAAAATAAATGAATAAAAAGTGGTTAGGGGTTGTATAAGAGAATAAAACAAAGTAAAATAAAAGATTTTAAGAGAAAATGTTACCTTTAATTTGGGTTTTTCCCATTGGTATGAACCCAAACGGTTTCTTGAACTGACTTTTACCTAAGGTAATGCTAGTAGGAGGAGGATAGGTATGTAGGGAGACTAATTGGACATATTTTGTATGAGCTAAAATTATTTACAGGTGTGTTGAATTGGTTAGAAGTAAGGGTTGTTTATAAGGGGGGAAGGGCTCATTATGAAAGTGTGATAATATTATATTATTATATATAGATATTGGGTTTCTAATGTTCAAGAACATAGTAAGGTAGAAGATACAATGACTCATGGTTGAAATAAATTCATCCAATACTAATTATATAGGTTTTGGATGTTATTTAATATTTTTAATATTATTTATTTAAATCATTTATCAATGTGGTAAACAATGCATCATTATTGCGTACTAAATATTTTTATTTATTCAATGTCTAAAAATTATAAACCAAATACCATGATGTAGGAAACCATTTTATCTTTATAATTAATATTTATAGTCTAAATGATAACTTATATATCACCATGTAAAAATTAATTTACAAAGAGATAATTCTTTATGTCATTTTTACAATTACATTAAGTTAATTAAAATAAAGTGTCATTATCATTCATAAGTGGCTCGATGGGGTACCAAATTCAACCAAAAGATTCAAATGGTCGGCCATTTCTCATTGAATAAATTTAGTAAAAGTGATAAGATAATTTTTAATTATTATAATATTATTTTTACCTTGAATTTCCCTATTTACCTTTAACCGTGGTAAATAAAAGTCCAATGTTACTATTCACCAAAAATAATTTTCTATTTATTTAACCACATTTTACTTATTAATAACAACCATGTATGTCATATTTTTAAAATTTAATCCACCGAAGCGGTAAAATTTCATTTAAATGAAAATCTGCATTTTTAACTATTACTTATTGGTTTCACTAATCATCGAAAATTTATGTTTTTCAGAAAAATACCAAACATTCAGCCTAAGAAATATTTGAAATTATGAATTAAAAAATGATTTCTATATTAACAAATTCAAATCATAAAAGATTCATTAATTAATTTAAAATTAGTTCTTGTTATCAAAACAAATATCGTGCTTTTATGAAACAATAACTATCAAAACATTGATCCTTGTTTATGTCCAATTTCAAAGTAAAATTAATTCCAATGACCAACCTTGGATAAAATGGTAAAATAATAATATAATTACACTTTGAAACAAATTAAAATGGTAATATAATCATATACATATATTAGATTAACATGATCTTTTGAATTAAAATTCATTATTTTTCATTATTCATAAAAAATGAATTTTATTGGAAATGTAGCAAAAATTTACCCAATGTAAATATTTATGTCCTGAGTCTAAAGAAAAATTTTACTTTGTCAAATAGAACATATTAATGTTACCAAAACAAGATTTAAAGATCGTTCTCCATTAAAAGGAGTTAAATAAACCTTTTAATGTAAATTATTTTTAAATTTAGATTCATTCACATTTTAGGACTCTAACTTTTATTGGATAAATGTAATAACATTTGACAAACATATATAATCATTTTGTAGTTAGTTCTGTTTATTTTCTCAATTAAAACGGCTATGTGTAAACAACCATATAAAATAATAATATTATATTATTAGTGTGCAGTGTAAGATTTCAATGAAACCCATTGTTGTATATCGTATAATCCATCGAACATAGCGTCACCTTTAATGTATAATTAATATTTGGATCACAAATATTAATAAATATGAAAAAACGTCTTGTTCTTTATTTAACTAGGATTTTACATCCTTCCACCCTTTTGAAAATTGCGTGCTCTCAATTTTAAAACTCTACTTGTATACATCATTAAAATTCCCACATCGGAAAAGATTCAGTAAAATAATAACATTAAATATAAGAAAGGGAAGTACAAGGGTCAGCTATGATAACCCATACTATGAATCCATATAATATAAAATTTATATGAATTATTGAAAAATGGTCAATATCTTATAGATAGTCATAGAACACATGATTAGGAGAATGTTAACCACCAAAAAAGTCACCAATAAGTGATCGGTTCAACGGTCCATGATTCCCCTGTAGGAAAAGTTAACAAACAAAGTTTTTGTTTTAAGATACTTTTAATTAAGTTAAGGAATTTAATTATGAGAATAACTAAAAACATAAGGAAACATACTTACATTTCATGTAGATTTTCACCCTTTACTAAATTTCTACCACAAATGCTTATTTTCTCCAAATGATGAGTATTCAAATGGACTTGGTCACATTAAAGGTGCTAGAATCAACTTCTAAAGTATCACATAATCCATAAAATATGAACTATATATTTCCCTTATCTATATACATCAACCAAAACCAAAACATTTAGTACAAGATCAGATAATCTACAAATAGGACAAAATTTTACAAAAAGAAAAACTATTATTAATCTCTCAGATTTGTCAAAAAACCCCAAAGTTCAACAAATACAATTCAATAGATAGTAATCCATAAAATCCGTCAAAAATTATACAAACTATGATTGAAACCCAGATCTCATATGGATTTAATTACATAGGCTTCCAAGAAATATCATAACATTTATCTCCTAATATCAACAGTAACTCCTAAAGTCTCATATGGAAAAGTAATTAACCAAATCACATATTTTCCATGATAGGTTAATCATTTTCATAAATAAACAAAATCATAATATGTCCACAATAAAAACATAGAATCTTCCCAAAATAATTCAACCATTATTCCACAGTTGAAATTCCAAAGTATTCAATCTTCCATAGGCATATGGTGTTTCCTCACAAGAGGGAACGTCTTCTACAACAACATTTATCACATAATCACAAAATAATTTTCTTAAACTATGTATTTCCATTTGATAAAACTTAAATTTCAAAAATAAACTTATTCTAGTTCCATAAAATAAATTTACTAAAATAATAATTCTTACTAACTAGGGACATCAAGTAGGCCAATGCTATTCAATGTGCCCCTGTCACCATTTGGTTTTGGGAAAGATTCCTTTAGCCTTTCTAGATGCTACGGGTTGTCACACATACTACATGTTTTCCATTTTATAAAACTAAATTATAACCCTAACATGATTTTAACTCAATGGTTTCCTAATACCACTCATTTTCATTTCAATTCATTATGATCAAAACATTTTAATTCTTGAAGACTTATATATATTGTTTGTTTTTTATTTCACCACTGTATAGTAAAATAAAAAGATCCCCAACAAGTAGAACATCATACATTGTTCATGTTGTCCATTTGGTTTCCTCATCCTATTGTTCATGTAGTTAGAGGGTCCATGCATGGAAACAATGATTTATAGATCCATCAAAATCATTTTCTTTCTTTATACAAATACACAATGTAAAACATGGTTCATATGAGTGTTAATAAAAAAACAGTTTTGTAAAATAATCATGTATGACATATCATTTCAAAACATCTCATAAAACATAATTTCTATAAAACCTTCAGACCAAATTTGAGTTGAAACTTTCAATTAATTGTCCTTTTAAAATACCATAGATATGTGCTGGGAGAATATATTGTAAAAGTTAATATAAATAAGTTGCGCAAGGGTATCCTTCCACATAACCTTTTTCAAAATCATAATAATCTTCAAAATCATGTGATAAGGTAAATATTTTTAAAATGACTTGATAATATTTACCTTTCTTGAAAACATAAGAATATTGTAAAAATAAGATTTTTTTTAAAAACAAACAATGATCCAAGATGATAATGAGGTATAGTGGATGTGTGTGATATCTCAAACAACTACTTTCAAGTGAGTTGTTACTAGAAAAAGATACAAAAACGTCCAAATATGACTTTGCAATAATTGTTGAAAGAAAGACATCAGGAAGAGATAGGAATTTTGTTTGAGATACTCCTCCTTCCATTTGTAACTAACATTCCTTGATCTGAAAAAGTTATAAATAAAGGATTTAACGGAAATAATAGACATAGGGACTAACCATGTTTCAAACAAAAACTCATAATCCCTAAAGTTGTCTAAACCGACCTTTGATACCAACTATAAGGAATCGGCCTTAAAACATTACATAATATTGAACTAAACAAAAAATTAACTATGTGAATCTTTTTAGGATTAGATTTTTAGAGAATTAGTACATAAATATTTCATCTCAAAATATTACATAGTATACACTTCAACTCAGTTTCCATTTTTCATAAAATAAAAACTCTTAAAAAGAAACATGTCATGTTCCATGTTTTAGACATCATGACTATTACTTGATCTCTTCCATGACCCTATTCATCTCTTTTTCCAAGGAATAACATTTATAAATTTGGGATGAGAATAAAAAGATTAGTAATATTTATAAAACAATGAAATAAAACATTAGTTCATAAATACATTCAAAACATAAACTCTTTCAATTATCTTGTGAAATAACACTATTTATGAATCTCAGAAAGAAATCATAAATCATAAAGGTAAATTGGGGAATACCTTACATACAAACATTTTATCTATCATAGATACAAAGGGAGTTACTTTGGAATATCCTTCACAGAATATTCCCTAAATATATTAGGGAAGACATTAATTTTTAGCTCCATCATGTTACCTAATGCATTGGAGAGCTATCTTGGGCTCACCCACCCTAGGTTTCTCTTGGAACCACCCATATAAATAAAAAATTACCAAACAATCATAACATATTTATATCATATAACCCAGGAAAAAAGGAAAAATAACATTTCCATATTACAATCACAATATATCAAAGCAATATATAGAAAAAATCAATGATTTATAAAACCATTTAAATCATTTAATAATGAGATTTTTTAATCAAAGTGTCCCATACTACATTGATAGGTTTAAATGAATTATCATTTGAAAACATTAATTTGAATATAAATATATCCTAAAAACCATTTTTAAAACATGGATAATAATGAGAAATATTCAAAAGAATAAATCATTAAAACATTTAACACAAAATTTTAGTTAATGTGTTTTTAACAAAATGAGAGACGCTGGAATACAAATAATTGAGGAATAAAATTTAATCCGAACTTTATTATATCTTGAGATTAATGGTATTCATTAAATAATATACCAAAGTACCGTATATACCCTAGATAATATGTAATTGGTTCATAATAATAGTGAAGTCTCAAAGGAATGTAAATTGAGATGAAATCCCTTATAAAAATTGTATCTTTAGATTAAGGATATATAAATTACAAAATAATATGTGAAAAATAAGAATAAACTTAATATAAGTGGGAATTAGGTGTGGAATAATCAGAGTTTATTCACAAGTATTCTTTTCATGAAATAATCACGAAGTATAAGTTTATCCCAAATAATTGAAATTGGGTGAAGAAGTTCCCTTACAAAAATTGGACAGCCTTATTTCATGACATAATATTTTCGAAAAAGAGTTGATGAGAGAGAAATAGGTATCTCATCAAAATGAAAAAAAATTTAAATCCATAAGGATATAAATGAACATATCCATACATTAGAATATGTAAATTAAAAGACATAACAAAAAGTATCCTTTTAATAAGAGGAGGTTGGAAATGATCCCTTACCGATTTGGTAACATACGAAACAAAGACCCCATGAAAGAAGGATAATTCAATGAAGATGTAAATAACCATAAATTATATTATATTACATAAATAACAGAATCATGGTCATTACATCCACCCAAAAAAATGAAATTGTAGAAATATTGGATGAATCTCACAGGAATAAAAAGTGAGATGAAAACCCCTTACCACGTTGAAATCAATCAAGTCGTATAAACAAAAGTTAATAAACACAAAATGAATCATAAAATACCAAGAATATAAAGAGAATCATGATAACATGTATCACATTCCAGTACCCAATACACCAAATGAAATAAATAAGTGGTGAACAACGGAAATCTCACGAAATGAAAAGGGAGATAAGAAATCCCTTACCTCGTCTCCGACATGACTTGTTTATTCATTATTCTTCCTGAATAATAAACTTATGATAATTTATACTTGATTAAGATATTTTTAAAAGTTTATTATTACATTTATATCACTTATTACAATGTTATAAACAGTATTTAATCATTTAAGTTAATAATGGTTGTTTTGTCGATATTTTTTACTTGAAAAAAAATGAACAACATATAATTACAAGTTGTCCATGTGGGACGAGTCCTTTATCTCCAGAATGATATTGATGATTTAGATATATTATATATCATATATATTCTTTATATTTATGTATTTATAATAGTACATAACATTATGATATAAAAATAATGAAATTCACTGTTCAAGGAGACGGTAAGCCGTACATACGCATGGACACTACATTCATTTCTATTTCATATTTTAATTTAATTGTAACATAATGATACATAGTTATATTATAATTCCATTATAAGATCATATATAATTTCAATAACTCAATACTTTATATTTCCCATGTAAGGTATGAACATGTCATATCAATTTCAGGGGGCGGTAGTCCACACTTCTTCAAATGAAATTATCACGTTTACTCATAATGGAAAACATAATGTTATGAAATAATTTAATAATTTAGAAACATAAAGAAAACATAAAAATAATATTTATCCTATATAAAAATAGTTTCATCATAATGACCTCCATAATATGCGGTAGGAGATAATTGAACAATCATGGTTTAGTGAGGTGTTAGTTTTCCGACCACAGAAACAATATGTTCATGACTAATTAGATGGAGGTGTATGTTAGTCTAGTTTTAAGAAATCTCATCAAAACAACCTAGTATATTGAGGATACTGTTTTTGTTATTAAAAATGGAATAAAAAGTGTTTCGGTGTTGTAAAAAAATAAATAAATAAAACAACAGAATTGAAGAAAAACGGTTACCCTTAATTTGGGTAAATCCCTTCGGTATGAACCAAAAGGGTTAGTTGAAGTGCCTTATGCCTAATGTATGGATTCTATGAGGAGTATAGAGATGTAGGGAGATTAATTGGTCTGATTTTGGATGAGCCATTGGGATTGATAGGTGTGAGGAATTGGATTGAAGTGAAGGATTTTTATAAGGGGGTGGAGGGGCTCTTCTAGGAATGTGTGATAATATTATTTAATTATATAATGATATTCGGTTTTTAAAGGTCACAAACTGAATAAGGTAAAATATAATTTTACTCATTGTCTAAATAAATTCATCCAATAATAATTGGATAGGTTTTGGATGTTATTTTAATATTTATAATCTTATTTATTTAAATAATTTATTAATGAGCTAAACACTGCATCATTACTGTTTCACAAATAATTTAATTTATTCGAGGTCAAAAAATTATAAAAAAATAAAATGATGTTGGAAATATTTTTATACATTAAATGAATATTTATAGTCTAATGGATATCTTATATAACCCCATTCAAAAATTAATTTACAAAGAGATATTTGTTTATGTCATTTTTCCGATTACTTTAAGTTAATTAAAATAAAGTGTCATTATCAATCATAAGTGCCTCCATGGTGTCCCAAAATCCTCCCAAGGATTCCCATGGTCGGCTATTACTCATCCAATATTTTTAAAACATTGTTTAACGTAATATGGTATTATAATAATATTTTTTTAATTTGAATTACACTATTTACCTTTAACCGCGGTAAATAAGTCGAAAGTTACTATTCAAAAAAATTATTTTCTATTCATTGGACCTCACTTTACATTATAATAACAAACATGTATGTTGGATTTTCTTAATTCAATCCAAAGATGCAGTAAAATTTCATTTAAATGAAAATGTCAGTTTTTAACTACTACTTATTGGTTTCACTATTCATAAAAAATTGATGTTTTTCCGAAAAATAACAAAAATTCATCCTAAGCTATATTTGATATTCCAAATTAAAAAATGATATATATTTTACCAAATTCAAAACATATAAGTTTCATTAAATAACTTAAAATTAATTCATGTATCAGAACAAATATAGTGCTTTTAAGAAACAATATCTATCAAAAGATTAATACTTGTTGATGTTAAATTTCAATGTAAAAATAATTCCAATGACCTACGTTGGATTAAATAGTAAAAACAGAACATAATTACAATTTAAAACGAATTAAAAATGTAATATATCCATATAAATAAATTATATTAAAAGACACTTTTGAAATAAAATAAAGTATTTTTCACTATTCATAAAAATGAATTTTATTAGAGAAATAGCAGAAATTTACCCTGAGTAAATTTTGATGTCCCGATTATAAAGAATAATTTTTTTTCCAAATGGAACATATAAATGTGACCAAAAGAATATTTAAAGGGGGTTGGAAATTAAAAGGGGGTAAATCAACATTTTAAAGTAAATTATGTTTAAAATTAGATTCATTCACATTTTAACCCTAAAACGTTTATTGGATGAATGTAAAAACATTTTACTAACATATATAATCATTTTGTAGTTAGTTATATTTATTCCCTCCATTACAACAGTTAGGTGTTAACTACCATTTAATGTAATAATATTATATTATTAGTGTACAATGTAAGATTTCAAAGAAACCATTGTTGCGTATCGGGTACGACATCGAACATAGCTTCCCCTTTAATGTATAATTATTAGTTACTTCACAAATATTAATAAATATGAAAAAAATGTCATGTTATTTATTTACCTAGAATGTTACAGTAAATATATATTAAAAAAATTATTAATTATGTGTTATTATTTTTGTAAGTAATAAATATTTTATTACGATGTTATTATTAATTTAATAATTTAAAAAAATTCCTTTCATAAAATATATCCGAAAATAAATTTTATGATGTATTATTATTTTATAATAATTCTATGATACCTAGAGAAAATTTTCAAAGTGATTAAATATCAGTTATAAATTTAAATCTATATTTTCCATGTAAATTATGATTTTAATTAAAAATTAGATAAATCATATATAGAAAATTATATTTAAAAAATGGGAATTATTTTTGAATTATATGTAGCTAAAAATTGTTCGGGAAAATTTTTGGGAATATTTTGAAATACATTATTTTTTGGTCATAGTAAAATACTATAGATTATTATATAAGTACATTATAAATTAAATTCACTATACCTAGATTCATCTGTGATTGAAAAAACTTATATCAGAATTTTTCTTCTTTATTTACTATATTTAGTCATGTAATCATCAGTATATCTTATCATGAGTAAAAATAATAAAATAAGGAATATAATAACGGGAAAACACCCCTCTCATCCACTATAAATACCACCCATCGTAACCTCTTTACCCAAAACCTCTGAATCCTTGAGAATTGTCCAAATTCTACCCAATTTTCATTATTAGCCCCTCCCCCACGTCAAGGATCTCATGGACTCCTAAAAAAGAAAAAGTGTTTCCTTATGTGGGTCTTAAGAGGGACAAATTCAAGAGGATAATTCCACTTTCTTTTTATTTAATTTATTTTCATGTTCATTTTTATTTTTATTCTCTCCACACCTCCCATCATCCAAATGAAATTATAAATCCAGTACCTTATAAATAATGTAATTCATTAATGTTAATACAAGATCCATCATCAACCTAATCACTCTCTCTCTCTCTTTTATTCTCAATATGAAATCATCACATGTGATATTTCAATTTTCCGCAATCATAGGTAATGCACTTTCATTTTCATTCAACTCCTTCATAGATTTTAGTAACAATATTACAATCGTTTTTCAATATATGAAAATTTATTTTATAACCATCTTTATGTTATGGAATTAACATATATAAATAATTATAAATGATAAAACAAAATTATTTCCTTGTGATAAAAAAAACTGTCCAAATTAACCTAAAATGATCATCATTAACTTCCATCCAATCATTAAATATCATGTCATTTTAGAAAATTGTTTATAAGATAATTTAAACATTTGCAAGATAATTATTGAAATATAATAACAATTATTCATATTTATATGCATTTTATATGAACATCCATTCATGTGTACTAGTGAACCGCTCGAGAAATATAAGAAAAAAATCACTCCCCAAGGATGCAATTAAACATTGTAAATCACCCAAAAGTCCATAAATGAAGATAATAAAACTATAGTAAATATGTAAAATATATAAAAGGGTATCAATTTTTAATTAATGAATCTACTATTATTATACATTATATTAACAAGAAGGATGAATTCAGATACTGGTTAAGTGGAATTATCAAACCCAACTCTCTTTTGTCGGTTTTTCCTTATTTCACCACATTTTATGTATGGATATTCCATTATGTCTCTATATAAATAATTTTTTCATCATTACCTTATCTTTAATGAGATAAAAATGTTACCAACATGGTTTTATGAAAAATCCAAGATTATTCCAAAATAAATCTTCTTTTAAAAATGTGTCTTTAACTTCTCATGAGATTTCTTCTTCTTAAACAATGATTAATGAAAAGAATATTATTTCCTTTTTGTCTTGGTTAGTACATAGAATATGAGTGTATAATATTTTCTATGATACCGATTTTTTTCAATGCGTTATATTATTTCCAATGTCAATATACTTTCTAGGTGCCTTGTTTTTTAATGTAAATTATGTGATGTGACGGGTGCACCCTGAATTATTTAGCGCCTAAAAGAGTTGGCAATTGAGATGTATCTCATTAAAAAAACAAAATACTTGTGATCATGATGATATCATTGTTCACAACTACATGTGGTAGTTTACCACTAAGACCATATCTTTCATTTTTATGCATTTCTATATTCCATGCTATTATCTAATGCTTCCACTCAAGATTATGATTACGATCCCACGATCATGTAATGTTGATGATGGTAATTCTCACTTCACGTTATATTAATTCATTTCTTTCACTACCCTCTTAATAGGATATTATCACTCTCCTTTAGGAATGATTTCCTTATGTGATTACTTGTACTATAGAGACTGTAAAGACACTATCAAGCTAGATAAGAAATAATTATATAAATTCTTATATTTTTTTAAATGTTATGTATTTTCCTAGTTTTTACAACATTCTAAACCATTGGGATCATGGTTTTGTAGAACAGTCATGTTTTTTATCATTAAAATTATTGAACAATAACGAAATAGAGGTAGAGTTACTATAGTTTATATCATATCATAGTTTAGTTAATTTAGGAATTAGGATTTGGGAAACGTGGTGGAAACCCTTTTTATGGGACTAATTATTTGTAATCATCCTAGAAGATTTGTTTTAAAAAATTCAAAAAATATTGATCTTACAAGATATATCTGTAAACATAATAGAACAACGAAATGAAATTTTTATTCATGAATTTTGGACTTATGTTTTGTTCTAATATTGTCTATTTTATAAAATGGTGGGAACTCTGAGAAACTAGAACAACAAACCATGTGAAGGAAAATGTAGTGATTTCCCGTAAAACATCCCAAATGCTTTGTGTGGTGGAGTTCCAAATTTTAGGTTAATGCTTACCAAGATATCTCAGGTAAAAAACAAAAAATAGAATAATGTTGAATGAATTTCTTAAACTAAGAGGGAGAAACAATATTTTGTGTGTTTTATAAGACAATAACAACCTACATTTTGTGGATCTTCTAATCCACCAGTTATGGATCAACAGGTCTACTCTATAGAGAAGATATTTTCTATGATATATTTTCTATGATGGAGAGGGTGACTCTTTCCATTTATCGTTTATATGGAGAGGCTAATCATTGGTGGGTGTTGATTATGAACACCAAACCGATGGCTAAAATTAAAGAGATGGAGTGGGAAGACATTAAGTTATTGTTTCTTAATAGGTATTTAACTGAAATAATTCATTGAAATATTGAGAGAGAATTTATTAAGATAATGAAAAGGGAAGTATAATCAATCACAACCTAAAAATAAAATTTTACAAGGGCTTCAAGGTACACTTAGATTTTTTTATCATCTACGAATGAAAAATTGGTAAATTCCATAGTGGTTTGAATCCACGGCATCAATATGATTGTTAAATTTATGAATTAAGGAGTGTTGAAGACGTCTGTTGTTGTGATCTAAAAGTGGAGATGTATTTTTTTGAATGTTCACATGTCTATAGTGATATGAAACAAAAAATGAAATTTCATGATAAAGGACCTTACATCAAAAGGGAATAGAAAACTCAATCACCCACATGTAAATAATGTGGGAAGAAGCATCATGGGAACATCCTAAAGGGGGTGGCGAAATGTGTCAAGAGTGGGTGAGAAAGAATCAAATCTTGTAAGTGTGAAAAAAGACATAGTGAAACATGAAAATTTTGGAGAGGAAAGAACATGAACACAAATGGTCCAATGCTACAACTATAGGGAGAAATAGATCTATGCAAGCCAGTTCATTACACCACTATCCCTTAAGGATAATCAGCATCATCACCCATAAAAGACAAAAGAAAAATGTATGGGATATTCCATTACTACGGTTGATGTGGAGAAAGAAAATGAATTTTTACAATGTACACTTCATATTCAGTCAATAATGGAAAAAATAATTATTTGATCATTATTCTACACATTCCATTATTTATTTCAAGTTTGATTGAACTATTGAATCAATTCCCCAAAACCTTGATGTAATGATATCTATAACAACCCCAATTGGTGGAATCATTTCAACCGAGGTGTTGGACTCTTAAATAGTTAGCATATGTGGGATGATTCTTCCAATGAATATCTTGAGTCTTTCCATGGTGATATTTGAATATATTTTTGGAATAGATTGGCTCTCAATATATAGAGAACATATAAGCTATTAAGAAATATAAATATAATTTAATAATTAGAACCATTCCATGCTCCTCTACAAATTCATGCAATGTCTAGAATATTATTTTGAAAATACTTTAATGGTGTGTGTGTTGATTCCTTATGAAAAAATCATACCTCGTACAAAATTTTGAGTCAATGGGAGGATTCGACGTAGGGGAAATTCTCATTGTAGGGTAATATAGTGATGTTTTCGTTATGAGAAACATTGAATTCCCTAAAATCATGAGGTTGAGTTATTAATCTAACTCATACAAAGAAATACTCCAACCTCAATGTATCCCTATAGTATGCATATTATTGAACATGAGGAGTTAATTAAAAACCTTCAAGATAATTTGAAAAAAGGTTCATATGTCCTTGTACATCACATTTGGGGTGTTTCACTACTCTTTCTCAAGAACATGTATGGATCAATGGTGATCTATATCTATTATCATGACTAAAAAAAGATCACCACAATGAAAAAATCTCCCCTAAAAGGATTCAAGACTTGATTAATCAGTTATAATAAGCTCAAAATTCCTCAAAGGTGGATCTTCATTCTAGATAACATTAGATAAATTAGATGAAATAAGATATTTTGAATACAAAATAATGAACAATGTATACACACTATGAGTTCTTATTAATACCCTTTGTGTTTACTAATTCCCATACAATCTTCATGGATTTTTTGAATAGATACATTAGAAATTACCTTAAATTTTTTGTGTAGTGTTTATCGATGATATTATCATCTACACCATGAGAAAGGCGGATCATGAAGAACATTTAATTATTTTGTTGGAGAAGTTAATTAAGGGGATGTTCTATGATAATATACACAAGTGTGCCTTTAGGAAGTATCAAGTCATGTTCTTGGTACATGAGATCATATGTGTGGGAATCATTTTGGACTCTTCATAAATAAAGTCAATTGAAGAATGTCCTAGATGATCTAGTGTCATAGAAATCTATAGTTTTCTTGGATTAATTGTGTAATTACCAAATTCTTTGAGATTTTTATCATGATTTATGAACATAGAAACTATCTTAACATGGAAAGGGGTAATGTATGTCTTGACAGTAAAATTGGATAAAAGATTCAAGGAGCTAAAAAGAGGGCTTATCACTGCACCTATACTCACATTACCAAAAATTCAACAATTTTTTATTATATGAAGTTATTATTCAAATAATGTATTAGGTTTTTGTATCCTGATAATTGATAATGTGATATACTACTCCTCACAACAATTGATGATCCATAAGAATAACTACCACACACATGATTTGAAGTTAAAAACTATTATTGTTTTCCTTGAAAAGCTGGAAGAACTTCCTCAATAGTGAGAAGTGTGAAATATATACCAATCATAATATATGAAAGTATATATTTAGAGAACTTTTTCACAATATTTTTCAATGGATATGGATATATCTAATCAAATACTATGATTACTCTATTCACATTCATCATAGAAAGTGAAAAAGTTTTTGGATGCACTTGGATGAAAAGAACCAACTACTCTATCTATGTTTCTGATTGAGAAAGACACTATCTTTATGGATATGTGAAGGATTTGTTTATAAATCATAGAAATAGGGAATACATATTACCTTTACCAAATGGTTTCCCAACCATTTATCCAAGTAAAGATTAAGTATGTATAAGGGGATTATATGTAGTTTCAATATAAGTTGAATCTAGTAAAGGATCAGAATCTACCAAAGATCTATATCAAATATGATGGTGTTATTTGGATTGGTATGAGGATTTGTTTTCCTAAATCACTAGACATAAAGTATAAGTTATTGGATAATGAAAATAGCTTAAAAATAATATTCCATCCACATTTTACAATGATGTACTTTGATCTCTGATAACACTTCTTGTGTGACATCATGAAGAAGGATATTGCTGAGAATATCTTTTCGTGCATGGTATGTCAGAATGTTAATGTATAGTGACTGAAGTCCAAATGGATGATGCAACAATTTCCTATACCCATTTGAAAATTGAAGAATGTCACTATGGATATTTTCATGGGTCTCCCAAATAAATCAAATGAAAACAATGTGATATTGTTTGTGGTGGACTGACTAACGATGACTAACCACATTATTTTCACATGAGATGATATATAGTTTGATCAAAATGAAATGATATATATGAATGAAGTGATGAGAAAACATATTTTTCCTTCCTCTATTATCTCTGATCATGATCGAAGGTTCACATCAATGTTCTTTATAGGTCTTCAACAAGCTTTGAGTACTGGAATAAATTTATGCCCCGACCTACCACCCCAAAACTGATGGAAAATCTGAAAGTACAGTTTAGATTGTAGAATATATAATAAAAGCATAGTAATCAGAATTAACAGGTTAGTGGTATCATCATCTACAACTTTTTGAGATCTCATACAATAATTTATTTTACTCAAGTAGTGAGATAGCTCTATATGAAGCTTTGTATGGAACGAAATGTAGAACTCCTACTTGTTGGGATGATGTTTGGAAAATAAAACAACATGGACATGATCTTGTGCTTGAGATGGAGAATAAGTTTCAATACATCGCACAACATATCAAAATATCTCAGATGCAATGAAAGAGCTATGCTGAAAATCATCTAAGATACATAGAGTACGACATTGGAGATTCATAATTCCTTCAAATATCACCATGGAAGAGATATTAGTTGTTTGGAAAGAAAGGGATGTTAATTCCAAGGTACATTGGTACATTTTTTTTCCTTTATCGCATAGGATCCAACACCAATAATGTTTCGTTTCTACTAAATATGGATCATGGTCATGATTTGTTCAACAAAACACTCCTGAGGAAGTACATATCTGATCCATCGCATGTAAAAAACTCATAAGAGGTACATATGGAAATGATCTCTCTAATGATGATAATATTTTATAGATCTAATCCGGAGATATGGGGATCTATGAGAAAACCCACCTTTTCAAATTATTGTGTAGAAACCATAAGTATGATGAAAAATCATTGGAACTGGACGAGTTGATGAAAGATGTGTACCCTCAACTGTTTATTTGGAATAAAATTCAGTGAGATAAATTTAAAGGGTGGGGATGTAATGAACCAGACGTTTTTAATTAAAATTTATCCATTCATATAGTAATATAATATATTATAAATCACATAAAATCACTTATGGAAAATAATAAAAAATTTATAAATTAAGAATGAATTTAATAAGATGAATTACTTAAAGTTAAGGAACCAAAACCAACGAAATAGTTACATGACCAGTGGAATAGTATAATCATAAATAAAAATAGTAAATAATCCAATAAAATAATAACATAACCTTTGAAGGTACAAATAAAAATTAAGAATCTTATAAATGAATGTGTCGAACAATTATATCAGTGTCAAAGTAAATAATTATTTTTAAAATTATTATTATTGTGTGGAATTTTTTAAAGTCATAAGTATTTAATTAAAATTTTATGATTAATTTAATAATTAAAAATAATATTTATTTTCATAAAATAAAATTTTAAGTTAATATATATTTCTATTATTATTTAAAGATAATTTTATGATACCTTATGTAATTTTCACAGTGTTATAAAAGAAGATGTAAAGTTAAAATCAATATTTTCCAACAAATGATGATTTTAATTAAAAACTGAATTCTTCATAGATATATAATTACTTTCAAAATATTTTGTTCATTTTTTCATTCTGTATTTTGAAAAATGATTCGGGTGAAATTTTGGTATTTTTCTAAAATATTTGATTTTTTTGTGAATAGTAAAATATGGTGAATTACGGTATAAATACATTATAAATAAAATACCTTATTACTTGAGTAATCACTAATTTATGCACTATAATCTATAATTATCCTTCTATATTTAATTTACACATTCATGTAATCATTGAAATTCCTTGTCCTGTGGAAAATTAATAAATTAATAAATATAATATAGAGAAAACACCCCTCTCATCTACTATACATACCACCCCACACAACCACTTCTACTAACACCTATAAAGACTTTATAATAGTTCAAATTATACCCCAATAATATTAACTATCCCCACACCCACTTTTTAGAGCTACTGGTCTCATCAAAATACCAAAACCATTCCCTAAAAAGGTTTTAAATGTGGGGATATTCAATGGGTAAACTCATTTTTCTTTTATTTTAATTTCTTTTTAAGTTATTTTCTATTTTTTTCACCCATAAAAAACCCAAATAATAAGGTAATGATAAATCCAATACCTTAAATATATTTTAATTCTTTCATATTAATTGAACATCCATCATTAAAATCTTTTCTCTCACTCATTTATTCTAAAAATGAAATTGACACTTGGGATGTATCAATTTACCGACATTGTGGGTGATGCACTTTCATTTTCCATTATCACCTTCATGTATTATAATAAAACCATAAAAATGGTTATGAAATGTTGTTATATTTAACTTAAAACCATTGTTTTCTTCATTAAATAATATAAAAAAATAATATAGTATGATAAAAAACTAAGTTCATTGTGACAGAAAACCACCAAAATTAACCAAAAATGATCATCATTAACATTCATCCAATGATTAATCATCCTAACATATAACCTAATTTCATATAAAATCATAGAATATTTTGGAATATAATTAATAAAATATAATAATAATTCAGGTTATTTATCCTCATTTTATAAAAATATCCATTCATGTTTACAAGTTACTGATCAAGAAAACTAAGAAAACAAACACTTCAGAACGATGAAATTTAACTCTATAACTAATCCAACATACCATAAATGAAAATAATAAACTATAATTAATAAAAAAATTATAACAGGCAATATTTTTTAAAATCAATTAATCTACTGTGATTATACATGATACTAACATGAAGGAAGTATTCAGACACAATGTTAGGGGAATTCTCAAACCCAACTCTCTTTTGTTTGTATTTCCTTTTCACCCCAATTTAAGTATGAATATTCCATTATGGTTCCTTATAAAGTATTTCATCATCATTACTTTATCTTTTCTAGGATATAAATTTTACTAATTAGGTTCGATGAGAAAATAAAAATTATTATGAATCAGCTTTTATCTCAAAAAACATCTCTCTTACTTATCATGGGACTTCTTCTACATCAAAAAAAATTGATACCAAGAATATTATTCCTTTTTCCTATTATGAACTATTTTTTAAACATATATGTAGAGATATGAAACCCATCCCTTTCCATGTGTTATTTTATTTCCAGGGTTTTCATAATATTTAGGTGGAATGCAAGTTAATTTAAATATTATGATGTGATGGGGGCACCCAAAATTATATAGTGCAATATAAATGTTATGATGTGACGAGTGAGCTTGAAACTATATAGAACTCCCATTAATTTTTTAATGTGATTTTTCTCATGTGAAAAAGTTAATTATTCCTGAACATGATGCTAACTTTTTTTCACGACTATGTGTGGTAGATTACCACTAAGACATGATGTTGTGTTTTTATGCATTACCACATTCCATGTCATTATCTAATGATTACACTCATGAATATGATTATGATCCCATTATTAGGTTCTAATGATGATGGTAATTCTCACATAATTTTATATTAATTCATTTAATACACTATCCCCTAACTATGTTATTTTCACACACCTTTTTGATGATTATCCTCAGGTGATTACTTCTACTAAGGAGAAGTAAAGGCTAATAAGAAGATAGAGATTAAGGAATTAAATAAATGTTTATGTTTTATTTTTTAAAAGTTATGTATGTTCCTAGTTTTTCAAAAAATATAAACCATTGGATCTAGGTTTTGTAAATCTTTTGTTTGGTTTATCTTTAAAATTATATAATAATAATGTAAGAAAATTATGGTCACTATAGCAAAATCATCATCAATTGTTAACTGACCATTAATGGGGAATTTTCCATGGAGGGGATAGAGAAGTATGAAATATAATTACATAGTAGATATGATAATTTAAGTATGAAAACATAATTAAAATAATGTTAATATACTAAATAAATTATCATATTAGATTTGATTTTGTATAGGATATATTAGAGGAGGAAAAGAATTGGAAAATGAAAAGAAGAGTTGATGAAAAAATTACCTCTTCTTAGTGTTTCTTCTTTAGTATGGCACTAGATTACAATGGGTTAAGGATTTTCATACTCTAAAATTTCCCAAATTATTCTTATAATCTTGAGGGAGATGATTTTGGTATAGTATTTTCTTTATTTAATAAAGAAGGAGTGGTATTACAAGGGGAGGGAGGGGTTATTTTTCCTTAATAAGAGGCACATTTTATGAATAAAATATTTAATAAAATATTACATCAAACTTATTCCTAATAAAAGTGATATTAATGACCATATTTATTATTTATAAATAACATATAATGGTATTAGGACTTTAAAACCCATTATATTTATAATTACATATGTTATTAAAATGGAATGTTTATAAACAAGAATAGTTTTTATTTTAATAGAGGACTTTATACATTATTCTTTATAAAGTACATTTAAGGATTGGAATATGTTTATTTATTTTGAATGACTAATTTATAAAAAATATTATTTTCAACTTTTTTTATACAAATTTTATAGATTTTATCAGGACATTATTATATCATGAATGATATAATTTAAATACACCGGTTTTTTAAAACCATTAGTTACACCACTCACATAAATTTTAAATTATTTGTTAAAATTACTATAAAATCACGCATGAACTATTATTATTATTATAAATTATAAAATTATATTCATTTTATAATAATATTTTTAAATATAGTTTATTTGAATTTTTTGTATAAAAATTATTTTTCGTATGAAATAACATAAAATAAAGATTATTAAAAAGGTTTTTATATTTTCTTTGAGTTTTTAAAATTGAAATTAATTTTATGGAATTATAATACTTATATTTAAATAAATTAATCATGAAAAATATTTTACATATAAAATTTTATTATGTTCAGATTAAACTAATATTAAACTGTATGGTTTTCTATTCCCAATAGTCAGGTAACAATTCTCAATAGTTTGGATAATATTTAAATAGTAGTATTTCTATTCCAATTGTTATATTACATTATATAAATTATAATTAAATATTTCATTAATTATTCACAGAAATTCCTTCTCAAGGTTCTATATTTCAGTTGTATAAAATTTTGATTATTTTACTCAAATAAGCTTTAATTTTTACAGTTTTGGACATGTGGGGGATGATTCTTGAAGACTGAGGTGATATATATTATCCCATTATAATTTTTTTTAATTTTTATTGTTTTCCCTATTTAAATGTTTGGAATCTTATTGGGATTAGTTTCTTATTAATGTAACTATTTTTATTAATGAAATAAATTATTATTGGTTTCTTTGTTTTTTGAATTTGAATAATAATATTCAATATAATATTACATTCATTTATTTATGATATAATTTATATA
The DNA here is from genome assembly GCA_963277665.1 of Viscum album. NCBI lineage: Eukaryota > Viridiplantae > Streptophyta > Magnoliopsida > Santalales > Viscaceae > Viscum > Viscum album. The sequence goes on from OY728161.1 coordinate 697,288,002, forward strand.
ATCTAAGTTGTTACAACATTCACGGTGTAGGAAGGAAAATAAGTATCATGGGTTACATACCTATTTCACTATGCATAACCCACAAGAGAGGAATCACTATGTCCCATATATAATCATTCTTGGGTTATTATCACATTGGATGAGGTAGAATATGGGATACCAGGCGTCACCATCGACCTCCCTGAATCTGTGGTGACAGATGAATCTATAGAGACAATTCTTCCTTCATAACCAAATGTGGTTGTATGAACCTGTCATTTTAGGTTGGACATCATTGTGACAAAGATCTATTATGTATCTTAAACTCTATATAGGTACATACAAGTGGAGGATTCCTTATCTTCCTTCTAGGGACACACTGTGTAATCATCTCTTCCACCATCATCTTCCAAACTCTATAAATATACCTTGGAATTAGGGGAGGTATATTGGTTGGTGTTGGATCCTCCTTACGATGTCGAGCACTCTACTTACCCAGAGAAGGATGATTCCCTTCCTGATCAACATAAGGACATAGATACCTCTTCCTATAGTGATATGGTAATAATGAAACATCCTAGATTTTATAAACGATATTTGTAATAAATTATTTTGAATTTAAAATATATAGTATTACACATATACAACACATAAAGAAATGGAAAATAATTTATTTCATTAAAATGTAGTGTGAAATTAATCAGAAACTAAACCCATTATATTCAAAAACATTAAAATGGTATAAAAAATATAAATTTGAAATGTTATAATGAGAAAATAAAAATCATCCAAATCATATAGAATCATGAATCCCACAACCAAACTATATGAAACTCAAGAAATATTTGTAAAAAGTGTACTAAAAAAAATATAAATATATATTCTTGAGAGTAATGTAATTGATTAATGTATTCAGTAATCAAGTGGTATTTTTATATCATACCATGAAATTTAGAATAGTAATGCGACCATTCAAAGAAAACATGACTATTGAGAATAAAAACATGGATTTTGAAATGGTAATTTGATCATAAAATAAAAATAAGTATATAAAAAATATTTATCATGAGTAATATATGTGAATAAAATATTATAATTTCATAAAATAAATATATTATTTAAAAAAAACAAAACATCTGCACGTTCTTAAGAAACTATAACTAATGTTATTTCCTAAAAAATAAATTTTTATATGAAAAAATGACCTATTATTGTAAATTATTTTAATAAAACATATTTCATTTCATAAATATGAATGATGAAATTATCAAAGGATTTTTTTTGTAATTTTATAAAATACATCAATTTTTAGGTGTTGAATAATATTATGGTTTTTTCATTGTTGGTGTATTTCATATTATATCATTCATGATGTAATAATGACCCTATATAATATAGAAAATGTTTCCTGATCAAGAACATATTATATTTGGTAAATGTGTCATTTAAATACAATATAATTTTTTTTTTCCAAAAATCAAAATTATCTACCAATGTCTAATGACTAATGTATTCCATAAAAATAATTATTTTTCATTTATTGATTCCTTTTTATTAATATAATAAATTTTAATTATAAATGTGTCTAATGTCCTAATACCATTATAATTTATTAATATATCATCAATAATATCATCAATATCACAATTAAAATTATTAAATAATACATAGTTTTTTATTTAATATCTTTTCATAAAAATACCCCTCTCCCTAAGAATAAATAACCCCTAACCCCTCTTGAAAACCACTCCTCCCTCAAATTCAAATTTTTTAAAAAAAATACCAAAATAATCACCTTAAATCTAATTATAATCCTTAATGATGTTCTTTTTAACCATCTAAATAAACTAGGGAGTGTACTATCATAAAACATATGAAAAATAACGAAGACAATATCATTTCATCAACTTTTCATTATGATTTCCTCTTATTTTCCTATTTTTATATATCCCTTAAAAAACTTATTTTATAAGATTATTTACTTAGTATGTTAAAATTATATTAAAAAATTATAATACATAAATAATAATATCTACCATATTATTATATTTTCTAATTCTCAAACTGCATCCATTTAAAATTCCCAAATAATGGTTGGTTGACAACTAACTAGGATGTTTCAAATTATTTTATTATCACCGACATTGTGACCGTTTATAAAAATTTAATTATGATACAAAAATGGGAAAATATATATATCTTAATCTTATTTAATTAATTATACTTATTTATAATTTAAGATTAAAAAATAGGAAAATTCAATAAAAATGGGAAATTTTTAAAGAAAACATAATATCTAAATATTTCACCATTAATTAATAGAGTCAAAAAATATAATAAAATGATAATAATTTATAATTATTTTAAAAAAATTAATAAATATCCCCTATTGAAAATATTAATAAGTATAATTATTTTATTTTGAAGGATAAAATCAATGAAATAGATCGAGATATATGTTAAGTGTACTATATAATGAAAACTCATTCTTTTGGGTTATATTCTATTTGAAATTGTTTTTAGTGTGAATGTTATTATAATATCAAAATGATTCCCTTTAATTTTTTTATTTTTTTTGGAACATAAATCTTTATTCACTCCCAAATAGTTTTCAATTCTATTAAAAATTATTTTAAAAAAAAATAACTTTCAAAAACATCTCCTGAATCCTATTGAATTGTTTATCCTCTAAAATTACAAAATGAAAATTTAGGATAATATATGATCTCCATTATTCATTTTGAAATCCAAATGTTTATTTAATGTAGTATGATTGCTGAACTATTTTATGAATAACATTCATTTCCATGCATTATTTAATGGATATGATTGTTATCCTTATATGTGGCATGCATGATTATTAGATTTTGGTTATGAGGGGGGTTGGCCGTGAATTATATATACCTGAAATTTATTATATAATTTAAAATACCTCATGAAATAATGTGTCTTATATGTGAAATTGATCTAATAATTTTTCACATTTATGATTTTATTATTTATGTACATTTGTTATGTGTGACACATGATTCTTAATCTATTCAAAATTTTGTGTGGTATTTCACCACCAGGATGTGTTGTTTCATTTCATAGAATATTCCACAATATATGCCTCTATAAAATATTTCCCTTGAGATTATAATTTTTATTCTATTCTTACAATATTATGATGTTTATTATTCCCAACCATTTAATATTGGTTCATCTCCCTTATTCTTCACATTATTAAGAATCTAGATTTCCCTTTTATTTGATAAATATCCTCATTTGAATACATGTACAAAAGAGAAAGTGGGATTATATTATTATATGGAATAATTATTTAATTTTTTTTATTTTACATAAGTGATTTATATTCATAATTTTCCCAATATACTAATCTTTGGATCCAACATTTGTATCAGAAGTATGTGGTTCAACTTCAATGTTATGTGATGGTAATATTTTTTAATTTTGTGTCATTATAGTTTGAATTAGAGATATGGTTTAGTTACTTTGTGAATTATTATTCAATAATATTACTTCCACCCATTATGATATATCTATATATAGTTATAAAATCCTAGATGTATTGTTTTGGGAGAAGGATTCATAATGGGATCGCTTAATACATTACTTTAGACTTGATTTTTTGGTATAAATAAAATTATTATTCATCTTTTTTAACACAATATTTTTTAAATACTTTTCTATCATAGAAAATGGTTATAACCAAGAGAAACATATATAATAACCTATATGTGAGACAATGTATCGAATAACTGAATGACATTCCCTATGTTATGGGATAAGGTTGTAAAAACTTAATGGTGATGCTTACCAACCTATATCAGGTTATGAATAATAACATAAAATATATATAATTTCCACCTCCACCCAATAAAGAAAAATAAACCATTGAGTATTTATTAGGAAACAACTATTTATATTTATTTGATGTTTCAATCCATATTTCATGGAATAATTAGTTAACTCAATTGATATAACTTTTTTGTGGTAATCTTTCTTAAGAAAGAGAAGGTGACTCCAAAAATCTATTATTTATGTGAAAAATTTGATCAATGGTGGTTGTAGATAATGAATACCAAGATTAAGGATTTAGTAGAATAGATGGAGTGGGAATTCTATAAATAAATAATTATGAATAATTATATCCCTATAAACCGTAGTATAATGATTTGTACATAATTATTTGAAAGAATGGAAAATAATGGTGAATATATCAATGATTTTTATGAATACATAACAAGTCATGTAACGAAATAACTCAGGTTACCCTCAAAATTGGGACCAAAGCAGATCCCTTATATACCCGAATGACATTCCCAATCACTATGGGTTTGAGATAATCATCCGATCATCGAAGAAACAACAAGGGAATGAATTTTCCCAACCCTAATGAATGAAATAAAATGATATAATTGATTAAATAATAATGAAATAATGGAAGAATGATATATATAGGTTCCATAATTGTGATAATGGAGATTAAATAAAACAACAACTTAAATTTATACAAACTCGAAGAGAGAATTCCAACTATAAAGGAAAATGAAAAAAAAACGAGTCCATGTAAAGGTCTGGAAACCTCCTACAATACCACCACCATATACCTAACTTAGTTGATTGGGATACCCACCACCTCAATGTGGATCCTTTCCTTTCCTGGATTCTAAAGATATACAATGGTCTATGCACCGCCAAAGGGGTGTGCAATCATTGAGCTAAAAATATCTATATGATACCACCCCAGTTGTCCATAAAAAGTATATATATATAAAAATCCCATTTTATCCTTCAAAATAAAAAGAATGATATTTAGTAAAGAAACTTTATAGAAAACATGGTAAACATTTTCCATTTCCACAGTTCTAAACAAAACAATTGTATATCAATTTTAATGCACATTTTACATATCATCATTCACAATTAGAAAAATAAATATCTATGAAAAAAATTATAATGCTAAGAAATAGAAAAAAATATTAACATCACATGTATCAAAACACCAAGGAATACATTATGTTAGGCTGTAATGTATTTATACCCAAAAATTGATAAAAAAAGCACTAAATCATTGAATGCCAATTATCTACACCTCATGAACTGGGGGACACAACATCATCATATAAATAACTACATCAAATAATCGACACTCTTACATAAATAGAAAAAGTAGAAAGTGAACCCCTATAACGGATGATGTCTTCAAGCTATCCCTTCCACCTTGTACCTAAGATTACCCATGTTCTCTTTTCCACAATCGTCTCAATGTATTGAAAACAATAAATTACCCTTCTATAAAATTGAAAAATTCAATATGCTAACTATAAACTCCTATTTTTCAAAAAAACATTTCATTATTTGAAAATATCCCTTTTCAATTCTTTTATCAATAACCAAGGAAACCACAATTTTCGTCAAATCCCATTCCTAGATGCACAAACGATCATTCTAATTTCATAAGGATTAATTTATAAATAAATTAATAAAAACTGGACAACATTGTTTATTAGAAATATGATAGAGATGAAACAACCTACCTAAATACTCTGGTTTCACATGCCCACAATGGGGTCCACCAATAAGAACAAAGTCGTAGAAGAACATGGAACTCTACCTATAAACAAGGTTTGACCACATGGATTTTAGATCCACAAATCCCCACATGATCTATCAAACTAATGAGAGATTAGATTATGAAATAGAGATAAATCTTACCTGATATGTCAGAAAATGATAATAATGAGGATCAATCAACGAATTAAAAGACTCACAGGGGTTGGCGGGATCCCAAAATATAAAGGGGAATTCTATAAGTCAATATATAGGAACATGGATAGAAAAAAATTTATAAATTAATCCTTTTTATTGTTTCAAAAACAATAACCTTTAATCTAAATGATGTGTGACCTAATTACACATCATGTATTTGATATGTCTCATAATCACTGAGAAATTTGTTGTATTTTGATAAAACGAAAATTTAATGTCATTTATGAGTTAGTCGTCATGTAATCCTATTACACGTTGGGTAACTGTCTAGATGTCTACATAATCAGTATGTTTCATGACAGAATGACAAAAAATTCTCTAACTTCACCATTATAGGTATCCCCACATTTCTTTCATTGCCCTACCCAGACAATAAGAAAGTAAAACCAGGTCAAGGTTAGAAACATACCTATCCGAAATGTAATAGGATGTTAAAACCTATACACCACATGAACTTTCTATGACTAGAAAGAAAATGAAGAATCCTCCATGCCAAAAAGGGGATGTCACAACTCTCTCATTAGTTCCACATAGTCCCATGTCTCGTATAAATCAGAACCATGATTCCATAGAACTTGAACCAAAGGTGTATTCCGCCAACAATGATTATTGGATTTAGAATCGACTATCTTGACTTACCAGTAAGTCAAAAATAATCCAGGATCATCATCAAGATCACACCAGCATAGAACATGATATGGATCAGATATATGATATTTTAAGAATATATACATGAAAAATGTTTTGTATTCATGTTAGTTTTTATTAAATTCTAATATAGTAAGGATCCTTCTCAAATTAATCAATTTCCAGTGATGATGATCAGAATTAGATTTATACCTTCTCTATGTTGTCCCCATTCTCAGAATAATTGACTTAATCCTTATTGTCATATATTGAAACAAGAACTGTCTTATGATGGTACTTTCACCGATATTTGGCCACTGTAGTAGAGATTTTTATGTATATCCACAGAAGGCCACAGAATAATCCATTACAATTACTGAATTTTAATTATTATTATAAAAAACAAAACCAGGAAAAAATGATCATCCTAAGAACCACAAAAGTTGAGTAGATAAGAGTGAAACATAACCACATGAATATGTATTGCTCCTATTGTCTGTCCATTTGTCTATGGATTGTATGCCATACACAAATGAACCATAGATCCCAATTCCTCTTGGAGTGATTTAAAAAACATAGAATAGAACTAGATATATCTATTTTAAACTATTAAAATGGAACTCCATACAATAGAGAAATCTATTTTACATGGAGATATCACAACTGTACAATATTTGTTATATTTTGAGTGGGTATAAATTGATCCATTTTCATAAGTTTTTCCACCAAAATAATATCAAATAATTATTTTTCTCAATACATGGAATACCAATCACACATTACATAGATATCTCATCACACTTCCATGTAGTAATGGGATGTGAATGATCCAAACCCAAATATTTATGATTCTTAGATTTCAATTGTTGGTATGTATAGCAATGAGATACATAGTCATGTTCCATCTCACGAATTTTTCAACATGTCATAGAACATATTCGTGTTTCCATGGTGCACTACCCACTGGGAAATGTTAAAATCCTCCATAAAAACTCTTCTTACTAAATGTGTTAACACAAATTGATTCTGAAAGTAATGAATATCCACTTTAAGAATGACCACTCAAAAATGGTCTCCCCACCATTGAGATATTTTCTAATGTCATGAAACTCATTGTTAAGATGTTATTCCTAAAGAATCAAATTGATAAATGTATAAATCAACTATACATTGTTTAAATTGATGCCTTTCCATGATTTCTAGACTCCAATGTGCAACTGTGAAATAATATCCACGAGGTTCTACTCATTCGATTATTCTTTCATTATCATGTTTAGAAGATACCTTATCAACGAACCTGAAATGGCATTACCCTTCTTTATGGTGTCATAGATATCGAAATCCAATGTATATTCTACACGTAATCTCTATCTTAAATTAAACTATTTTTTAGAAAAGAGATATCTGAGATTCTTATAATAAAAAAAGACATTGAACCTCCCCCCAAAAAGATATTTTCTCTAACACTTAAGTGCGTTCATAATTTTATAAATCTCTATGTCATGAGTGGGAAAATTATTCTCATTTTGCTGGAATGGAAAAGATCCATAATCCACCACATGATCATCATATATAAGAATACAACCCAAACTAACACCATAAGAATCAAAAAACACCATTTACCACTTATATGGCTCATGTATGACCATGATAGGTGCCGATGTCAGAATTAATTTCACGTCATTGAATGATGAATTGCACATTTTTTCCAAGGTGTGTTTTACCACTTTTTTAGTATTGTATGTTAATGGTGATGCATGTTTAATTATATATTTGAACTATTAGTAATATCTAGTGAGACCCAGGAAACTCTGAATCTAGAATACATGTTATGGTTCTTTCAAAGATAATCTATCCTTCACCTTTTCAAGATCAACTAATAATCCAAGTACATAAATCTATTTACCTACGAACTACACTTATTAAATCTAAAAACTATATTTCAATATAATTCAATAGAAACAATGAATTTATAGAATTTCCATAACCAATCATAGATGATGTTCATGCTCAGGATCGTATTTCGAGTAAACCATAATATCATCCATGAAAACTAGCACAAAAGTGTCCAGATATTGATGAAATATTTGATTCATCAAATTCCAAAAAATAATATGCTAATTATTCTGACTAAAAGGCATCAGAATATATTCACAATAGCAATACATTCTATTGAACGAATTAAATAGTATATAAAACTCCTAAACATCGAGGTAAGGATAACTCGACTAAGGATAAATATTAAACAACTACATTCCCATATTTAAATGATCTGATAAATCATCTATATGAGACAAATGATAGATATACATAAAATTTACCCATTTTAACTTCTGATAGCCAACATATATTAGATTTTATCTGTTTACCTTTATCTCAAAGATAACATGTGATACCTAAGGAAAAACACTAGGAATAACAAAAAAAATTTCTAACAGGAAATCTAACTAAACTCATTCTATTTTAACTCCTCTGATTCCATGTCATATGAATGTATCGATATAAGCCACATCCTTGGGACCATGCCAACTATAATATCTACCCTATTATCTAAAAAACACCAAGGGAATGATTTTTCCCAACCCTAATGAATGAAATATGATGATATACATGATTAAAGAAAAATGAAACAATAGAATAATGATATATATAGGTTCCATAACTATAATAATGGAATTGAAATAAAATAACCACTGAAATTTATTCCAACTCGAAGAGAAAAGTCCAACTATAAAAGAAAATGATGAAAAGAAACTACTCGATGTTATGGTCTGGAAACCTCCTACAATACCACCACCATATACCTAACTTAGTTGACAGAGATACCCACCACCTTAATGTGGATCCATGCCTTTCCCGGATTCTAATGATATAGAATTGTCTACGAACCTCCAAAGGGGTGTGCAATGATTGAGATGAAAATATAAATATGATACCACCCTAGTTCTCCACAATAATTCTATATATATAATAAATCCCATTTTTCCCATTCAAAAAAATAGAATGATATTTAGTAATGTAGTTTTATAAAAAAACATGGCAATCATCTCCCATTTCCACAGTTATAAAACAAATGAATGTATATCAATTTTAATGCACATTTTACATATCTTTATTCACAATTAAAAAAATGAAAATCTATGAAAAAAATTATAATTCCAAGAACTAAAAAACAATATTAGCATCACATGTATCATAACACCAAGGAATACATTATGTTAGGTAGTAAACTATTTTTACCTAAAAATTGATAAAAAATGCAATACATCACTGAAAGCCAATTATCTACACCCCATGATCTGGGGGACACCCCATCATCATATAAATAACTATATCCAATAATCAACACTCTTTCATAAAAGGAAAAAATAGAAAGTGAACCCATATAATTGATGATGTCTTAATGCTAAAACTTCAACCTAGTACCTAAGATTACCCATGTAATCATTTTCAGAGTCATGTCAATGTTTTGAAAACAATTTCCTAACCATTTAAGAAATTAAAATTTTAATATGCTAACTAAAAACACTTATTTTTCAAAAATAATTTCATTATTACAAATTATCCCTTCTCATTCCATTTATCAATAACCATGGAAACCACAGTTTTCGTCAAATCCATTTCCCACAAACACAAACTATCATTATAATTTCATAAGGATTAATTTATAAATCAATTAATAAAAACTAGATAATATTTTTTATTATAAATATTATATAGAATAAACAACCTACCTCAAAACTCTGGTTTCACATGCCCACAATGGGGTCCACTAATAAGAACAAAGGCGTAGAAGAACTTGGAACTCTCCCTATAAACAAGGATTGACCACATGGATTTTAGATCCATCAATCCCTACATTATCTATCAAACTCATGGGAGAGTAGAGTATGAAATAGATATAACTCTTAACTGAAATGTCACACAATGATAAGAATAATGGTCATTCACTTAATTAAAAGACTCATAGGGGTGGGAGGGATCCCAAAATATCAAGGGGAATGATCTAGGTTAATTTAAACAAACTTGGAGGGAAAAAAATTTATAAATCCATCCTTTTTATTGTTTCAATACAATGACATTTACTATACATGATGTGTAACATGATTACACATCATGTATTTAATAAGTCTCATAATCAATGAGAATTTTTTTGTCTTTTCATAAAAAGAAAATTTAATGTCATTTATGAGTTAGATGTCATGTTATCAGATTACATGTTGGTTAATTGTCTAGATTTCTACATAATCAGTAGGTTTCGTGATTGAAATTCCAAAAATTCCCTAACTTCACCATTATAGGTATCCCCACATTTCTTTGTTTTCCCTACCAAGACAACAATAAAGTAACACCATGACAAGGTTAGAAACATACCTATAATAAATATAATAGGATTTTACAACCTCTACACCACATGAATTTTCTATGACTAGAAATCCAATGAAAATGCCTCCATGGTAAAAAGAGGATGCCACTACTCTCTCATTAGTGCCTCACACTCCCTTGTCTCAAATGAATCAGAACCATGATTCCATAGAACTTGAATAAAAGGTATATTCCTCCAACAATGTTTATTGGATTTAGAATCGACTATCCTGACATACCACTCAGTCACAAATAAGTCAGGATCATCTTTAAGATCACACTAGAATAGAACATTATATGGATCCGATAGATAATTTTTAAGAATATATACTTGAAACATGTAATTTATTGACATTAGTCATTGTGAAATTGCAATATAGTAAGTATCCTTCCCGAATTTATCAACAACCTCAAAAGGTCCCAAAAAATGGGGGAAATGTATCCTTTCATTCCATGCTGACAATGACCAAAATGGGGAGAGACATTCAAGACCACGTAGTAACCAATTGAAAACTCCAATGGCTAGTGATGATGATTAGAATTAGATTTATACCATCTCTATTTAGTCCCCATTCTCGGAATAATTGACTTAATCATTATTGTCATCTCTTGAAAAAAATTGTTCAATGATGGAACATTCACCAATATTTGGCCACTGTTGTAGAGATTTTTAAGTATAGCCATACAAGGCCACAAAATAATCCATTCCCATTACTGAATTTTATTTATTGTTATAAGAAAACTCAACCAGGAAAAAAATGATCATCCTAAGAACCAACAAATTTGAGAAGATAAGAGTGAAGGAAAACCACAAGAATATGTATATCTCCTTCTATATGTCCATCTGACTACAGATTGTTTTCCGTACACAAATGAACCATAGTTCCTAATACCTCTTAGAGTGATTTAAAAAACATATAAGAGAACTGGAGATATATATTATAAACTTTATAAATGGAACTACATACAACTGAGAAATCTATTTTACATGGATATATCCAAACTCAATAATATTGGTTGTATTTTGAATTTCTATAAATTGAGCCAATTTTTTAAGATTTTCCACCACTACTCATATCACATTATTAGTTTTCTCAATACATGTAAACCTAACCACACATTCCATAGATATCTCATCCCACTTCCAAGTAGTAACTGGATGTGAATGATTCAAACCCAAATATATATGATTCTTAGATTTCAACTGTTGGCATGTATAGCAATGAGATATATAGCCATGTTCCATCTCAAGAATTTTTGCAACATGTCATAAAACATATTCGTGGTTCCATGGAGCACTACCCACTAGGAACAATTAAAATCCTCTATAACAACTCTTCTTACTAAATGTGGTACCACAAAATGATTATGAATGTAATGAATATCCTCTTTTAGAATGACCACTCAACAACGATTTCCCAAGCATTGGGATATTTTTTAAAGGCATGTAACTCATTGTTAAGATGTTATTACTAAATAATAAACTTAAGAAGAGTAGAAATCAACTATATATTGTTTAAAGTGATGTATTTCCATGAATCCTGGACTCCAATGTGAAACTGTGAAATAGGATCCATGAGGTTCCACTCATTCGATTATTCTTTCATTGTCGAGTACAGAAGTTACAATATCAATGAATCTGAAATGACATAACCCTTTTTTGTGGTGTTAGAGATATCGAAATACAATGTATATTCTACACATCATCCCTATCTTAGATTCTTTTTTTTTTGAAATAGATATATATAAGAATCTTATAATCAAAAAAGATAGTGAACCTCCCCCTAAAAAGATATTCTCTCCAACACTTATGTGTATTCATAATTTTATAAATCTCTATGTAATGAGTGGGGAAATTATTCTCAAGTTGTTGGAGCGGAAAACATCCATAATCCACCACATGATAGTCCTGTATAAGAACAAAACCCAAAATAACACCATATGAATCACAAAGAACCATTTATCCCTTACTTGGCTCAGGTAAGATCATGATAGGTGACGATGTCATAATTAATTTCACATCCTTGAATGATGAATTACACATTTTGTCCAAGGTTAATTTTACCACATTCTTAGTATGGGATGTCAATGGTGATTCATGTTTAACGAAATCTTTGAACTGTTAGTAATATCCAGCAAGACCTTTGAAACTCTGATTCTAGAAGACATGTTATCGTTCTTTCGATGATAATCCCTCTTTTACCTTTTCAATATAAACTAATAATCCAAGTACATAAATCTATTTCCATACTAACTACACTCATTGAATCTAAAAACTAAATTTCAAAATCATTCAATAGAAAAAATGAATTTCTAGAATTTCTAGAACCAATCATAGATGGTGTTCATGCTTAGGATCCTATATTGAGTAAACCATAATATCATCCATGAAACTAGCACAAAAGTGTACAGATATTGACGCAATATCTGATTCATCAAATCCATAAAAGTAAAATGAGAATTAGTCTGACTGAAAGGCATCACAAGATCATAATAATATCCATACATGCTACCGAAATATTTAAATAGTATATCAAACTCATAAACATTGATTTTAGGATAACCCGACTAATGATAAATCTTAAACATCTACATTAACTTATTTAAATGATCGGATACATTATATATATGAAAAAAATGATATTTGTACATAAAAGTTTCCCAGTTTAACTTCTAATAGTCAACATATATTATATGTTAACCATCTACCTTTATCTCAAAGATAACATGTGATACCTACGGCAAAACACTAGGAATAACAAAAAAATTCTAATTGGTAATCCAACTAAAACTCATTCTCTTTATACTCCTCTGATTCCATGTCATATCAATGTATCGATATCAGCCACGTCCCTAGGACCAATCCAACTATAATATCTACCCTTCATTTTGGGAGAAAACCAAAGAATATTTCTACTAAATAGTGTTAAAATTTCTGAAAAATGATTGGAAGGTAAACAATAGTAGAAACGTAGTCGGTATATGTCATAACAACAGATAACAAATTCCAATGATCTGGATGGGAAACCCCAATATGACCAGCCCTTGGGTCCCACTTCCCACGAATCACATGAGATATCCCATAGATAGTATGAATCAAAACAGGCCGATGGTAATAATCAACCAATTCTCAATGTGATACATTCCATTCCATGCCTATTATTATGTAAAATTGGTCAAAATAAATAATAAAAAAAGCCTAGAACAACACTGTATCAACTATGATTAATGAGTAAGAGGGATACATAAACCCCTATTATTTCCAATTCCTAAGGGGTTTCACTATATAAAAAATAAATGACATAATTTATAGAATAAGTTTTAGAATATTGAAAAAATGTGTGGATATAAATGAATGGGAGACACTAGTATCAAAAAAATAAATATCTATATAATATGAAATAATTATAGTACCTCTCATTGTCTTTGGAATTCCAATAAACATCCGCTGGACAGTCATGTATTGTGTGAATGTGATTAACTTTAGAGGCATTTTGTTGGATTATTGTAGTCATTAACAAAACAAAATACCCTCCAATATCTTGTGTAGATGAGTTACGACGACCATACTATGTAATAAACATATCCTAATAGAAACATTGTAAATTAATGACACATCAACTACTATTGCACGTCTTCGTGGGCATAGTAGAAAAACACGTAGTTTTTATGATGTTTCTGCACTATTAGAAATTAAATAGAACACTAAGAGCTATAGAAGATGGTTTATAGGATGCTCATTGATGGGAACTACATCAACTGCTCCATAGATGATCCATAAACTTCCTTTTCCATCTATTTATGTCACTAAATCAGCCACTAGATAGAAGAAAAGATGTGAAAAAGATGAAATCTTCAATCATATTCATCTCCCCTGTAATTGATTTTCCTACCTTATCCATATTTCTAGAAATAATTAACATAAATATGTGCAATTTGATATCCGGTCCTAAAACCTATAGGTACTTATATGCCTTTAAATGGTTATTCTTTACCACGCCTAGAGAAAAAAGTATAAGCTCAGAAAACCAGTTCATCTACGCTGACTCTGAATTCTCTCCCTACTAAAAATAGAGAAACTACAATGACTTTTTCATCATATGATACAATAGAAAAAAATACTAGAGGAATAGTGTTTTGAAAACCTTCTATTCCATATCCACATGTCTATATTTCTAGACTATAAAATTCCATTTTAACTTACAAGAACACTTGAGCCTGATTGTTGTAGACTTTACCTTGATATCCATAGGTGTCACGAAAATGTCAAAGATTTGATATATCCAAACTATTCATTAATTCTCCTCTTTAGATTCATTTTTTCCTTAAAAAGATGTTGGATTCTTATACGAGAATTCATGAGATTGATCTCTCTCCACTCTAGCTTCTAGCTATAACTCTACTATTGCATTTTTAACTCTTGGAATGTTTTGATTAATAGAATTAACAACCAATAATATATCCCTCATGATATTCTGGTATATTAATGTATTAAATCGAGGATCATCAGCTTCACCATCTTGAGGAACTCATGGAAGATGCCTCGTGTCACGAACCAGGTCGGGTCATCATCTTACCCGGCACCCGAACCGGTCCGCGACTAGGCTCGAAGGGCGTTCCCAATCCCCACGGGCTGGCACAAGTGCGCAATTATCCAAATGAAACATGGGAAAGATTTACCTTAATAGATAGACATAAAAAAACAAGATGAATAATTTAAAGCTAAAAACTGATAACGAAAGATGACCATAATCTACAGTAAAAAAATTTAAGTTTACAACATGACCCAAAACCCAAAAAAAGAACAAAAATAAAAGGAAAACAAAAATACACTAACTCAAACCTCTAAGAACCATGATATGTAACAACCTCAAGCAACATTCACCAAACTAACACGGGGACACAGCTGATGAAATGAGCCACCAATGTTGTGCATGATGCCTGAACCCGGAATGCAGAAGAAAGAGAAACAGAATCTACATACACCCAATGATGTATGTAGGGTGTGAGCTAAAACCCCAATAGCATTCCACCGAGAAAAGGTTTCACACATAAAAATTAAATGTCAAATATATTTTAAATTTAATGGAATAAAATAATATAAGTGCATAAAAAGTTTTAATGAAAACTGTTTTTAAGGGAAAAATACTATAAAAGGAAAAAATAACTTAAATTAACACACACACACACAGAAACACACACTCTTGGTAACCCCAACGTCACACTGTGTATCGACGGTGAGCGCAAAGCACAAGAGGAGAAAAATAAATGGGAGAGGCCCTAAAGATACTAACAAGAAGTGGGACCCTAGAACATCGCGTCTCAGTGAACAATGTTACAGGAACACAAAAATATACATTCTCATACACGATACACTAGTAGGGAAACAAATCCACAACCTAGTAGTCTCCAACATTATTCGAATGTTTAGTTAGTGTTGTAGTGGTAAATCAAGTAAAGTGCAATCAGGCTGATTCCACTTCTAAATCACAAGCACACTAGTCCTAGTCCACAAAACTAGTACCCATGCTTCCCATATGTGATCAAGTAGTTAAGAGTTCATCTCTAATGTCATAATCACATAATCAGACAAAACAAGACACTACGCGCGCCAAAAACCACCATTTGCACACACAATGGCCATTTGAAATAAGATGCACACTAAGAATATCCCAAAACTAAACCTGCATCAGTCACAGAACCAAAATTATGATTGCACAGTCACAGAAATCACATTTATTATCAAACACGCCACTAATAGAATTTATTAAAGAAATTTCACACACGTCGCATGACATTAAGAACCAAAAAAACATTCACACAATTTAATAAAGACAATATTTCACCCTTACTAATTATTTAATAAACCAATTCAAATTTTCATATATAACTTTTAAAGAGAAAAACATCACTATATATACTAGACCGACCTAAACCCCCTTACATGACCACATACACACAATGCCACCTCAGAACACAATCTGCATCTCACACGCAATTTATTAAACCACCCACACAGTTAAAAATACCACTAATATAATTAAGCGAACTACCAGAAAAAATATCCAAAAAATTTAGAAATATGCCGCATGACTTTAACCACAAAAGACTAATTAAAAAGTTAATTTTTGACTAAACACAAAACGACGCAATATCCAAACACCAATTGCACCCTTTTTTCACATCAAAACAAATTAACTACCCAATGAAATGAAACTAATCAGCAATACAGCATGAGTTCTCTCAACAAAAAAATACATATATCATGAGGCACCCTACTTAACACATCAAAAAAAAACTAAACCAAACGTTACATCAATCTTATACCAAACTACCAAATTAATAATCTAACTACACAACTAAAAAAATCACTAAATATTAACTAGAAATAAGACTTCAACAGAATTTGCACACGTAGTATAAACATACTACTAAACAATTAAACTGCAAATAAAACCTCAGAAAAGAAAAATTTCACACGACCCAAATTAATTAAATAAAATTCTTAATTAATTAAACATGAAAATAAATTAATCAAATAATAATTAAAAGCATAACCACCTACCTTGGTGTAGATACACTTTGCAACTTGGTAAGAAAACTCAACCACTTGCTAATTTCACCTCAATCGACTCAGCTAGACCCTAAAATCCAAACAACATACCACTTATACCCTAAATTGTACCAAAGAAAAACCAATCCATTACCTTAAAACCTATCGACTGAAGAAAAACGCACCTTCGGAGAGGGTGTGGAGAGCTGGTCAGCGCATGATGAAAGCTACCGGAGGTGTGCCGCACAGGAAACTCCGGTCGGGAGGGAGAGGCAGTGGGAGTCCATGTGGTTCATGGCCGCGGATCATCTTTGGTTGGGTGCGATGTGTGATGGAGTTGTGCGAAGGTGGTCATCGAAAAAAATGGATGGCTCTGGAAAGCATGATTATTGGAGGGCAGTAGGGTGAGGTAGTTCGGGGGGGGGGGGGTGTGCGGAAAACTGGAATGGGGAAGGGGAGGTGAGGCGCAAGGTCGGTGTGAGCCGAAGGGGAGGCCATATGAGGGATAGTGTGCATGCGACATGGTTGTTCTCTGGGATGTTAGAAGAGGAGTGAAGGTCGACTCATGGGGAGGAAAGGCGCCTGACGGGAGAAGCAGCAACCTAGAGGCTCTAAGGTTGCAAGGGAAAGGGTCTGTGCGGGGAAGGGAGCAGAGCAAGGAGGGAGGATGAAAAAAAATAGAGAGAGAGAAAATATAATGTAAGGAAATAAATGAAAATAAGAGAAGATAAAAAATTCGGAGTAAAAAGAAAATAAAGAAAAAAGAATAAAAAAAGTTCAAATTAAAAACAAAAAAATTAAAATAAGGGAAAAAATGAAAAAATTAACTGAAATAATAATAATAATAATAACCTAATTGAAAAATTAACTTGAATAATAATAATTCTAATGATAAACCTAAAATAGTAAAACGAACCGCACGAATAAAAGTATTTATTAAGGTCAGACACCATGCATGGTCGCGCACATGCAAAATAACCCAAAATAATTAAAATAAAAATAAACTATGGTCGGGGCGCATATCACTTTAGCAATGTTACACGTCTTCGACCGAGCCAATCCTGCATGTGGACCACTACAAAGCCATACGTTCATTTATTATAAAAATGAAAAAACTCTCATTGTTCCCAGCATGAACCTAAACAAAACAATTAAATCAAATAAATGTATCAGATAAACAAAAAAATTAAAATCATTACCAATGTGCGATGTCGGGGTGTGACAATTCTCCCCGACATGACACTTTCAGCCCCCAGAAAGTCCCAAAAGACAAGATCAACCAAAGGTTTCATGCGAGACCACGAAGGCACCTAAGACAATACCTCAATCAACTGAAGATCGAGCATTCAAAAAACCCAAGACATAAAACTTCAAAGAACTTAAAGCCTCAATCAATATGAAAAATAACTGACAGCAAGGAATTCCGCTCCAAACACAACTATAACATGGAATACCACAACCCCTAACTTAGGGATTACCAGGGCAGCTCTAGATCTCCAAGAAAACTCGTCCATCGAACCACTTCCCGATTTATCCAATTGGCATGGTCGAGGTTGGGAGGAGTAGAATTAAGGGGTTTCTCCACCATGCATACTTTGAAAACATTGTCTTCCACCAGCTCTTCCTATGGTGGTCTCCCCACCATATTAGGGTTTTCGTCAAACATTGGATCTTCAAGTGTAAACAACTCACCAAACTAGAGAAACATCTAACACTATCATGACCATCCAAGATCCCTACATTTAGCCAACCAACACAATATGGGATGTCGGCGAGACCCACACTGGGTCTCCCCACCATTTAAAAATTTTATAACACTACGGAACCTGCGCGAGCATTCCCAGTTTACTTTAAGAAATACTGACTGAACCCTTTATCGCGAACACACCACACGGGACAACCTGCACTAATTATTCTTATAATGGATAACAATGTGAAACATGAGATAACTTTGATAGTAGAAACCCCTAACCAGGAGGTGAACCAGACAGGCACACGACAATTCCATAAGACATAAGAATATCCGACCACAAGAAGTTTCACAGAGCACACCCACTAGCTTTACAATAATTTGTATTTTTCAAACCACTTTAAGGCCCAAGAGGAACCCCAATAAGATAAGACCATGAAAAGGCAAGGGATCCATTCCCCTCACAACATGAAGGAAACCTTTAGAGAGGATACCGAGATAGGTAAATTTATTCTTTCCCCTCCCCGTCACTGCAAACTTATATCTGATCAAGCTCATCCCACATCTGACGAGTTTTGACTGTGCACAAGCTTCACCCTGACACCTATGGTTGTGGCCCTGATGTCTGAAGCATCTACAGCCTCACATTAATAAGCTAACAACCTCTGGCTGGAAGTTCCTCTCCTGGAAAAGCAAGCTTCAGGCTACTTCTCGTCCCCCAAGCGGACACTCCGTCAACATACCAACTAATAATTGCACCGAACCACTTAGGGTGTCCGACTGACCACACTTGAGGTAGGATATTGAGTGGTCTGCCAAACGTGCAACACAAAATGACGAGAGGGGCACTCCAAGAACAAGTCCCTTTGGTCTACACACTTCATTAGATGATGAACCTTCACATACCACAATATGGATGAGACTATCAACTATTACAGACTTTAAGCTGATTGTTCCACACAACCTCCGGAGAACATGAAACCAGCTCATCAGAAAGGTTAACACACCTCAATCTACACCTGTTGATTGATTGAGCACCTATGAGATCTACCAATTTATCTCACCTTCACTTCCTTATGTACAACTGCAGAATGTGGTTAGTCATGAGGATCACAAACAACATTCTCATTTGCAACTAAAACGGAACAATCCATGTTCACCAATCTAGTCCTGATCCACCAGACAGACCCCAGACATCTTACAACCACACAACATTCACAGTTCCTCAAAAAACAAAATCACTTACAACCTTCCCAAAGCATTTAACAATATTCAACTGAACTCGACCTTTACGAACAATCGACCCCACCGAGTAGAACCCAACCCCACCACTCCACTGGGATTCTGAGCTGATCCAAGAACTGTGAGACATTCTGGAAAACCATGGGATATTTCTAGGGGCATATCCCAAACAAGAAACACAAAACATCCTTCCACAAATCCAAAAACCTCACAAATCAAACATCCATAAATCAGACACAAATCAATCAATCTCAATTTGAAACATCAATTCATATTTACATAAAAACACCCCCTTGAAAAACCAAGAATAGTACAATAAAACCCAACAACTCTTTTGAACCCATCGCTTTGAGTTATGACTCATAAACATTTCAAATTCCAAAACCATTTAAGCAAAAAAAAAACCTTTTTGAGAAAACCCCACTTTTCTGGAAACTATATACAACATTAAAAATTAGTCACTCACCACTGATATTTCCGGATGCCTCACAGGTTTTCATTTCCGTGCCACCCAGGCACCCATCAACAGAATTGACCAACTATCTAATAATCAATTACACGTTCCCATGTTTGCATCCATAGGAATACCACTGGACAATGAAAGGTTCTTCCACATTCAAAAATAAATAAATCTCATTATTCCAAAAAAACACTCTCATTAATTTTCAAAATTCATTTCAATGAATCAAGAAAAATTTTCAAAATGATTTCCATTTCTAAAACAACCCACTTCAATTTGAGATAACCTATGATATTATTTTAGGAATTAAATTTTCATCAAATCAAACTCCAAATTTCCTAAAACAAGGTCCAACAGAAATTCACCCCAATTATCATGTCAACTGCACACCAAAATAAAATAAGAGCAGCTCTAATATCTGCTTCCCTTTTTAAATGAAAAAAATTTCACGACAATCCTAAAAACTAAAGCAAGACATTGAAAACATTAAAGCACCTATATGAAGGAGTAGTGGTCATATCTAACCCGGCAACATGGTTTAGCAGACCATGCCCTAGGCAAGCCCCAACCATCATGAATGTCAAACCGTACTCTCGGGCAACACATGGGTCACTACTCCATGTGAGACCGCGTGCAGTACCTATTTACTCATAATTTCATTCCCCATCCACATAGAGAAAATCCAAAAACATAAATCCCGGACTACACCTGGTTAGTAGAGGATCAGAACGAGCATGAGTTCACGACGCTCTTCTCTCACATACCCCTCGAGTACCGACAATCCTATCCCCATTCTACCTAAAATACCAAATAACAAGAACAAACTTCTTTAATACAATTTTGTCATGAACCTGGCCGGTTTTCCATACGACCCAGCACCCGACCCAGTCCGCGTCAAGGCCCAAATGTCTTTCCCAATCCCCATTGGCTCGCATAACTGCCCGGGTATCAAAATTAAACATGGGAATGATTTACCCATATAGATAGACATAAAACAAACAAAAAGATGAATAATTTACAGCTAAAAAATGATAACCAATCATGACCTTAATCTACAGTGAAAAATTCAAGTTTACAACTTGAACCAAAAACCCAAAAAAATGAATAGCAATAAAGGGAAAAATACACTACCTCATACTTCCAAGAACCATGAGGTGTAAAAACCTCAAGCTACATTCTCCAAACCAACACGGGGTCGTCGCTGATGACACGAACCACCAATGTTGTGCACGACGCCTCAACCTAGAATGCAGAATAAACAGAAATATAATCTATATACACCCAATGGTGTATGTAGGGTGTGAGGTAAAAGCCCAGTAGGATACCACCGAGAAAAGTTTCCATGCATAATTTATAAATGAAAAATACATTTTCAATATAAGGTAATAAAAGTAAATAAGTGCTTAACGAATTTTAATGAAAAACGTTTTTAAAGGAAAACTACTCTAAATGAAAAAAAATCAACTTAAATTAACACACACACACACACACAAACTTTCTTAGTAACCCCAATGTCACACTGTGTGCTGACGGTGAGCACAAATAACAAGAGGATCACAATACATGGGAGAGGCCCTAAAGATACTAACGAGAGGTGGGACCCTAGAACATCACATCTTGGTGAAAAATGGTATAGGAACACAATAATATATGTACCAGTGCACAACCCACTAGTAGGGAAAAACATATATAACCTAGTGGTCTCCAAAAATCATCCAAAAGTTTAGTTAGCGTTGTAGTCGTCAATCCAACTAAGTGAAACTGTGATGATTCCACTTCTGAATCACTAGAACACTAGTCCTAGCCCACCCACTTAGTACCTAGGCTTCCCATTTTTTCTCGAGCAGTTAAGAGTTCAAGTATTATTCCATAATCACATAATCAAGAAAAACAAGACACTACACATGCCAAGAACCACCATTTGCACACAGAAAGGCCATTTGAAATAAGATGTACACTATGAATATCCAAAAACAAAATCTGCATCCCTCAAAAAACCAAAATAAAAACTGCACAGTCATAGAAATAACATTTACTATCAAACACGACACTAACAGAATTTAGTTAACAAATTTCACACACGTCACATGACTTTAAACACCAAAAAAACATTCACACAATTTAATCAAGACAAATCTTAATCTTTAATAATTATAAAATAAATCAATTCAAATTTTCATAAATAAATTTTAAAGATAAAAACATTGATTTACATACTAGACTGACCTAAACCAGCTTACATGACCACACACACACAATGACACCTCAGAACATAATCTGCATCATGCATGCAATTTAAGAAACCACCCGCACAATTAAAAATAGCACTACTATAATTAACTGAACTTCCAGAAAAATTTTCCAATAAATTTTGAAATATGCCGCATGACTTTAAACGCCAAAGACTCATTAAAAAATCATTTTTGACTAAACACAACCAGACGCAATGTCAAAAAACCTATTGCACCCTTTTTGCACATCCTGACAAATTAACTACCCAATAAAGAAAAAATAATCAGAAATACAACATGAGTTCCCAAAAAAACAAAATAATTATATCCTGAGGCACCCTACTTATAACATCAAAACACACAAAAACTATAGTAAAATCAATCTCAGACCAATGTAACAGATTAATAAGCTAACCGCACAACTAAAAAATTCACTAACAATTAACTATAAATAATACTTTAGCAGAAAGCGCACACATAGTATAAACAGACTACTAAACAATTCCACTACAAATCAATCCTCATAGAAGACCAATTGTGAATGACACAAATGAATTAAATATAATTATAAATTAATTAAGCTTTAAAATTATTTAATCAAATAATAATTAAAAGAGGAACTACCTACGTCAGTGTAGATACACTTCAAAACTTGGTGAGAAAACGCCACCGCATGATAATTGCACCTCAATCGACTCGACTAGACCCTAAAATCCAAAAATCATAACACATATTCCCGAAATTGAACCAAAGAAACACCAAAACATTACCCAAAAACCTATCGACTGAAGAAACAACAAACATAAAAAAACGCACCTTCAGAGAGGGTGCACAGAGCTGGTTGGAAAATGAAGAAAGCTATCAGAGGTGTGAAGCACCAGAAAATCCAGCCAGGAGGGAGAGGAGGTGTGTGTACATGTGGTCTGAGGCCACATATTAGCTTGGTTTGGGTGCGAGGTGGCCTGGAGGTGTGCGAAGGTGGTCGCTGGAAAAAAGGAGGGTGTCGGACAACAGGAATGCTGGAGGGCAGTAGGGCGAGCTGGTCTGAGGCCGGGGGTGTCAAACTGGAATGGGGAAGGGGAGGTGTGGTGAAAGGTAGGGGCGAGTCGAAGAGGAGGCCATGTGATGGAGACTGTGTGCATGGTGTGGTGGTTCACCGGGAAGTTGGACGAGGCACGAAGGTCGGCTCGTGTGGAGGAAAGGCACCGGACGAGAGCAGCCGAAACCTAGCGGTTCTAAGGTTAAATGGGAAAGGGTTCGCACGGGGAAGAGAAGTGATAAAGGAAGGAAGAGGAAAAAAAGAGAGACAGAGAAAATAGAATTGAAGGAAATAATAGAAAATAAGAGAATATAGAAAATTAGGAATAAAAAGAAACTATTGGTAAAAGTCTAAAAAAAGTTCAAATTAATAACAACAAATTAATATATGATAATAAACAAATTAAAATATTAACTGAATCAATGATAATAATAATAACATAATTGAAAAATTTACTTGAATTAAAATAATGCTAATGATAAAACAAAAATAATAAAACCAACTGTAAGAACGACATTATTTATTAAGGTCGGACACCACACACAGTCGCATGCCTACAAAAGAACCCAAAATAATTAAAATAAAAATAAAGCATTGTCAGGGTGCATATCACTTTAGTGAAGTGATGCGGCTTCGACCGAGACATGCCTGTGTGTGGACCGCTGCTAAGCCAAACATTCATTTATCAGCAAAATACAAAATATCTCGTCGTGCCTAGCTTGCACATCAATAAAAAAATTAAATTAAATAAATGTATCTAATAAATGTAAAAATTAAAATCTTTACCGAAGTGAAAATTCGGGGTGTGACATCTTCGAGGCCTACTGCTACACACCAGAATAGATTAAATGATCATAGAATAGAGTAAATATCAATTTAAACAAGAAAACCCGTATGAAAAAACCTTGATTTATAACAAAACCCAACACAAGAAAAACATATCCCAAAATCCCATGAAAAAAAGAGTCTCATCATCATAAAAGGTTACCATACAATTATCGCAACATACCTATCAAGTCCTAACAATCCAATCTCTAATATAACAAATATCCCAAGACAAGGAATCTTGAGTAAGGAACACATTAGATTATACTTTTTAATGATCCAACCTATGTAACCCTAAAACATGGGTCTTGACTTAATCTGTTACATACCTAAAGGGTAATCATGATCCCCACGGGCTAGTGATAAGCACCCAGGCATGAAACAACAGACCAAGGAACTGATTTTATCCATACCAAAAAAATTACATTGAATGATATAAATAATTAATGATGGATGAAATAGAAGAATAATGTTATATATAAATTCTTTAATTGTATAATTTCTATGAAAAAACCATGAAGCGAGAGAAAAACTAAAAGAGACAAGTCCAGATGAAATGGAAAATTAAAAAGAGAAACTACTCCTTGAAATAGTGTGGGATACCTCCCACCATATCACAAAAAATCTACCCAACTAATATGACATGAAAACAAGTCCCCTCACTATGGCATCCTACCATTCCATATATCAAAATACATACAATATTTTATACACCACAAAAGTAATGTGAATGTTGTTAGATAACAGACTGAATAGGTTCTCACCTTACTTCTTTATTAAAACAGTTTGTGTACAAATTCATGCATTTGAATTTCAAATAAAACATGGCATGGTACAAAGTAAATATATTTTATAGAAAACATGGTAAACATTTCCAATTTACACTATTCTAAACAAAATAATGTATATAAATTTCAAATAATAAGTTCCATATTAACATTTACAATAATCAATATGTATATCAATGTTAAAATTGTTCAAATACAAGATTTTAAAAATTACTAAAGTGGAAGAGTTATCGGAACACTATTGTAAAAAATAGGTTAGGAAGGAGACTACCCATACGCAAAAATCATGGAACATTTCATTGTAGTCCATGAAGGCAATTATATAATCTCTAGGACCATGGAGACACCACAACATGTAAAACCGAATCATCATATACAAACCTATAGATAATAACATACAATCTATGATAAGCGGAATAACAAAAAAGTGACCCCCATAGATGATGGCCTTAAGATAAACATTCCACCTAGTACCCAAGGTAACCCATGTGGTCATTTTCACAATCATCAATGTGTATTTAAATACATTTCAAACCCATTTATGCAATTCAACATTTCAAAAGGAATCCATAACATCTTATTTTTCAAAAATCATTCAATGCTCTAGATATACCGAATTTCATTCCATTTATCAAAAACCAAGGAGAATAATCTTTTCTTCAAATAAATTTTATAACAAACATAATAATTTATTCCAATATCATACCAAATAATTTAGAAATCAATTTATGAAAAAGGAATTGTATAGTTTATCAAACATAGGATAGAGATATAACAAACTACCTCAAGACTCTGATTCCACACACCCACAATTGGACCCACCGACAATATAAATTGCATGGAAGATATAAGAACTCCCAATAAAAGAAATATAAAATATGTTTATTAGATCCATCAATCCCTATATGATATTTCAAACTCTAATAGTCAAGAGAGTATTAAAATGACATAATTCTTACATGGTATGTCACATAATTAATGTAATAAGGATCAATCTCTGAACGAAAAGACATAAAGGGTTTGGAGGGAACCCAAAATATCCTAGAGAAGGCTCTAGGTTGAGAGAAAGATCCCTAAAGGGAATAAAATTGACAATTTTTTTTTCTTTTTTTACTATTTAAAAACAATCCTATGGACTTTACATGATGTGTATCCCAATTAGACATTGTTTAAATCATATGTATCACAATATCTATGAAATCAAGAACCTTTTAAATAAAGGGAAATTTAGTTTCATTTATTATTTTCACATCATGTAACCTTATTACAAAACATGTAATTCTACAAAATAAAACAAAATCAGTATGTTTCCCTCAAAAAATTCAACAAAATCTCTTGATTCAACATTACAGATATCATCTGGTTTCCTTATTATCCCTATATTAGAAATGAAAAAAACAAATACTAGGTTAGAAATTTACTAATTTGAAAAGTAACTTCATATTATAAATCATACAAGTTGAACCTAAACATTTTCTATCTAAATTTATAGAAAATAGATAGATTTATTACTAGTGTTAAACTACACATTTGAAATGATCAAGATATTCAAGAATTTTGGTAGTCACAAAGAATATGTTCTATGAGAATTTAAAGTTGATATGGTTTTTGATGAATGGTAACATTATATTGATATAATAATGTAGGAATTTATTTTCAATTAAGAGGGTAAAAGTTCAATTGAGGAAAGAGGATTCAACAACACACTTTTCATAAATTCGGTTCTAATTATCATGGGAAATACGTCGAGAGAAATGAAAAATTATTCAAGTGAATGAGAGAAGTAAAACAAGATCATGAATTTCAAATATACATGAATAATCTAGCCAGAATGATATAAGGAAGGAACTAACCTCTTAAATATCCACCCATGGTTCTGTTATTTTACTGTTGGAAGTATGAGAATTGTGAAATCAAGTGCCCTAAACCATGGGTCCTTTTGTGTAATCCGTCTATGTAAGCACCAAATACAAAGGAGGATAGGATATCTTATTCAATAAATAATACTAAATTGTATTGTAAAAATGACGTTGTAAAATGTACACATCTTATTCACCTATAAATAGAAAATCTTTTTTTATTTTCATTAAAAAAAATTTATTTATATTGAGAATGATTTTTAGAATTATTGAATCTAAGATTTGATCACATGAAGTATATATATATATATGAAAAAACACTCAATTGGGAAATAATTTCATCTCAGGTCTTTGACTCTTATTATGTTAGCATGTATGGGAATATTATTATAGGGAATATAATAATATGTCCCCTAGTAGAATTTGGCACTATACAGGGCATGTAATGGATCTCAATATATATATATATCATATCAAATTTCATTAAAATGAAATCTGAATCAAAATTATGAACCTATCAATCCTCTAATTCATATTCAATCCTGATCACAAAATTACATTACGAAGTCACATGATGGTGTGGGTGATGATACCCTTTGAAAAAGAATATCTTTCATAATTATTTGTGTTGGAGAAAAGTATAAACCTAGAGGAAATTCCACTTGTAATGGAATATATTGATGTATTTCCTAAAAACTTAATCAAACATCCACCTAATCTAGAGGTATATTTCTAAATAGAGAGAATACATGGAGATAATCATACCTCCAATTCCCCTATTGAATAGCACCGAATGAAATTGAGGAGTTGTGGATGAAACAATAAGAGAATTTGAAAAAAAAATCATACACCCTTGTGTATATCATCGGGTTCCTCCAGTACACAGTGTAATGAAAATGGATGGATCAATGTTTTTATGTGAAAATTAATAGCATATCAACAAGAACAATTTAGAAAACATGTATCCCCTTGCATGGATTGATGACTTGTTTGATCTGCTATAAAGAGATCAAAACTTCTACATACTAGATCATCATTTTGGTTATCACTAGTTAAAGGTAAATAGGGTTGTTATTTAGAATAAAAAATTCTATAGATGTTTTGGACAATATGAGTTCATTTTTTTCACATCAAACATACTAATTACCATGAATTCTTCATAGATTTGATGAATCGATTCTTTAGAGTTTACCCCAATACAATTGGTGTATTCTTTAATGATGAAATTATAATTTATTTGATAAAAAATAATAACATTGAAATAATCTAAACGTTATATTGCATTAATTGTGAAATTATAATGTTAATGAAATTTTTAGTATGAGTTTTTTTTTGGATTAATTAGATCAGATTCATAGGGAACATATTCACAGGTGAGGGAATTTTTGTAAACCATTCAATGTAAAAGGAAATTAAAGAATATTCAAAATCCTATAGTTCCATAGAAATTTATAGTTCTATTAACATATTAGGGTACTAAAAATATTATTAGTAAATTTATCATTATTTTTATCCCACTAATTATGCTATCATGGAAGTGGATAATGATTTTTTTGTAGGAATAATGCGAGGAAGAATTTATGTATCTCTTGAAGATGCTAAAAATTGTTTATGTCCTCATACTAACATCATGTAGAGAATGTTTTTTTCATATATTGTAATTTTTAAAATAATGTAATGTGTTTTTTCCTCATGAATAATAAAAAATTTTCAACCTAATCCACATGAGCACAAAATTTTATGAGCATAAATAACACATTATTTGGTGTAAAAAGATGTGATATTCACCATGATTATTTGGAAGAACTACATATATAGAGAATGGTGAGACATATATACTAATAAAAGGTTATAAAGTATATATTCAAGTTAAGGGATATCAAAAATAAAAATAAAATTTAGTTAGTGCTGATTGAGGAAAATTATTTCTCTATTTAATACCATCCACGAAAGGTGGACAAGGTAGTTGATTATCGTAACAGAAAATAAATTGCTACTTTATCCATGATGCGGATTGAGAAGGACCCTGTATGCATGTATATGCCTAGGATGGATCTAGAAAACATATTTACAATGAATAAATACTACCATGGAAAAATAATTTTGGAGTTATCTATCTAAGAGATGTAAAGAGACACAAATAGGTGATCTAGACATTCAAAAAAAGGGTTTAACTTTGTAATATATGGGAATCAACATTGATTATATATTGATTATGATAGTTTGATGTGTTTTTTATCTTGTATTATTGTGATTTAATAACCCAATATAAAGAAGGTTATGTTGTATAATGTTTCTAGATCATCATTTTCTAATGATCCTAGATACTGAAGGATATATCTGGATCATTGAGTGCACTTTTTGTAACAGCCCGAGATTTTATGAAAATTATTCTTTTTAATATTATTAATGTCTTGTGTTTTACGCTACATCAAAAGGAGCTTGCACAACACACATCCTTGACTTGCCTTGCATTACACGCAATCGCGACCTTCCTCAATAGCGTGTGTAGTACGCAATAACGAGTTTAATTAAACAACAATATGCTATTAAAATATTATTAAAACTAGCCGTTATGAATAGTAATAACCACTTTTTGAAATTTTTTATATTTTATCTTCCAAAATGGAATTATTTTCTGGATTCGTAATATCGAAATTAGCTTAGGGTGAAATTTTGGTACTTTTCGGATAACTTTCATATTCTGATGAATAGTGAAAATTACTAGATTATAATTAAAAACAACCTTTTTAATCGAAATAATTAATAGTGATAAATCATTAAATTGAGTGGTTTTAAAGTATATTTAGAATATATGTTTACAATTTAATACGATGTTGGTCATTGGATGTAATTTCACATTTAAACTAGACATAATCAAGTGCCAATCTTTTGGTAGATATTGTTTCTTAAAAACACAATATTTGTTTTAACAGCAGGATTTAATTATAAAATTAATTAATGAAAATTCTATGTTATGAATTTGGTAAAATAGACTTCATTTTTGAATTCGGAAAATGAAATATAGCTTAGGATGAAATTTTGGTATTTTTTTTGAAAACTTTCAATTTTTGATGAATAGTGAAACCACTAAGTGGTAGGTTAAAAACTGAATTTTGCATAGAACTTAATTTTACCGCTTATGTGAATGGAATTTTGAAAATCCGACAGACACGGTTAATATCAAGGTCTAAAATGTGGTTCAATGAGATGAAAATAATTTTTGTTGAATAGTAACATTTTACTTTTTTTACCACGGTTAATAGTAAATAGGGTAACTAAGGGTAAATATGATATTACTATTACCATAACACATGTCCTAATTCTATTGGATAAGTGTAATTCGACCAAAAAAACCTTATTAATATAATATTACCATTTAGGTCCACTTGGATTAGATTATGACATTTAATATTATTTTATTTAATGAATAGTTAAAATAGTTAAAATCAAAGTTTAATAACTAAATCATTTTTAATAAGGGGTTATACATAAGATAAATTCGACTATAAATATTCATTAGAAAGCTAAACAGATTTCCTACATAATGGTATTTTATTTACAATTTTTATACTTTATATAAATTAATTTATTTATGACACAACGATGATGCAGTAATTACCCTTTTAAGGAAATATTAACATAATTGATGTTATAAATGCTAAAATGAATGTAATTTGAGACTTTTTATGAATTCCACTAATTTTATAGGTTACTATGATATATTAGTGTTGATTTAATCAACTTTGTTCGAACATATAATTCTGTTATGACTTTCACAAAAAATCATATATCAAATAGTGTCAAAATTGACAAAAAATAGTTTTTAAATCAAATATTATATTATTAATTGTTATTTTATTCCTAAAAATCTAAGGTTCGGCCAAATGACATAGATAAGGATATATGTATTAATAATAAACAATTTGGGGTTCGTTAGGTATGTTATAGTAAGTGTATTAACCATATAGTGAAAGAAAACAAAAAGACACGGTAAAAGTTAAATTATTTAACTTAGAATTAAATCTAATTGATAAGGTTAAAATAATACCCTAAACTTGTCTAAATATTATTGGTTGATAGGATTTCGACCCATCCCCACTTTATCTTCGAAATAAGACCCTTTGGAACCATTATAAACCGATTTTGACATTAATATAAAATAATATTTTGAGGTATTCCTAAGGTGCCCCTCTCCTCCCTTATAAAAGGACACCTCCTCCCCCTCCTCCTCACACCAATTTGAGCACTCAAGCTCGGCCAACCCCTGCCAAAATCTCTTCTCCACTTCCCTAGAAACATCCTAGAGGTTCTGGTCTTCCTCAAAGACCAATTTTAGTTCCCTAAGAGGAGGTCTCAAAGAGGCGCTTCAAAAAGAGGTAATTACTGTTACCAATTCTTTCATCTTTATTTCTTCTTCCACTTCTTCTTCTTAGGTTGTTTCATTATGAAGTAATAACATCAGTATCACTCATATACTGATATGTTATTTTATGTATGAAACAACCCTATTTCACCATATATACATCCTACGGAAAAAGAAATCACCGCGCGTGCGTACGTACGGAATACCGTCTCCACGTCGTGGTGTAATCTATTTTCCACCACCACATTACATGGATGGGTATAATGGTGTAAATAATAACTATACATAGTTATTACAACATCATATTGATTCTTATATATTGTATAATCCACTCCAATTCAATTCAATAATTATGGAAATGATATCATCGCTCGTGCGTACGTACGGACTACCGTCTCCACGACGCGATGAGATTCATTCTTAATGATTAACCATTCATGAATGATTATAAAGTATATATAATAAGTAATAATGAAATATATGACATAATAATGATACTGGATTTATGTATATATATATATATATATGTATGTCATCTACTTACTTCCAATCAAGACAATAAGGAAAGAAAAACAGCGTCCATGCGTACGTACGGACTACCGTCTCCATGAATGGTGTTTTTCATTTCATTTATCTATCTATTATATATATATATATACTGAATATATATGATATATAAATCATATTTTATATTCATGAAGTAAGTAAATCATGATAAAAGTAATAATAATGTCATGAACAACAAGTCAAAACACTTACGATAAATGAAACGATTTTACCCAAAACGCTTCTTTAACATGGAATTTACAAAAGAATGGGTAATATAATGTCATAAGTGAACCATATATGATATCATAACAATGAATATGATTCTTTAATAAGTCAATGACATTATTTAAATCATTATATAGGAGGTTCGGACACATACGAAGCAAATCGGACCTAAGGTAAGGGAAATATCACAATCTCATTTTTATCCGAGATTGTTTATACTTTGGTATTTACTAGGGTTTATTTTATCATCCACATCCATGTTTCTTCAATATGTAATATTATTTCCATCCACATACAATTGTTTAAATCCAATTTTACCCTTCAGTGAGTTTTTAGTATTAGATATGAAAGGAATCTTTTGTTGTTTTTCATACGAGGTACATTTTGACTTTTCCGAAAAAAGTATGAAGAATGTTTTTTTAACTTATACGGCATGAATGGATTTCTAAAAAATTATTTCCATGAAGCTTCCTTTACAAGTATTCAAGTTTATTTTTAATCAAATTATTTTAGTTTAAAATTGTATGACATGTTAAGAAAGGAAAATTGTTTTTGAAGTAGAAAGGTAATTTTCCTCAAGAATGAAGTTCAAGTATTTTATAAAAAATATTTTCCATCTAAGATAATAAAAAGGTTCTGTTTTTATCCCTATTATTACATGGATTTGATTATTTTGTGATGGAAACATTTTTATGAATTCCTTTATCTTATATGAATTGTTTTATGATGTCATGTTGTTTAAGAATCCCATTTTTATTACATGGGTTATGCGATGATGTATGATCTATGATTATGTGGCACACATAAGAATGGATTCATTATAAGATGGGTGGGACCTATATCTCTCTCCAATGCATTGGGTAATGATTTTATATCTCATGAGATAGACAGGGCTGAAACGGTAGGTTTTACCGGTTCAGTGAAACATGACTGAAACGAGGGTTACTCCATTCATAAAGGGACTTTGTCCACTAAGATAGTATTGGAAATGAGTCTTGACTAACAAGAAATTATTCTCTATGATTATGTGTGAATTCCAAAAAGTTTCATGTTTTAATTTATGATTATTGTGATTACATTTCACTGCCATGATTTATCCCATGTTATGAAATTATGCTCTCTTTTGCAGGTTAAGATTTCCAAAATGTTATGTTCTTATGAATACGATGTGATTGATATTTCTTTTGTTTACCCTTACTGAGCATTTGACCTCACCCTTTTATATTTTCTTTTCCCCAGGATATAAAGAAAGGTTTTAGGTAAAAAAAGGGAAGATCTTTATAGGAGATGTTGAAGATCTTTCACCACGATTAGAAGATTACGTTCCAAGTTTCCAAAGACACTAAACTATTACGATCCTTGTGTGTATGTACTAAGTATTCCGCAAATGTAATGTAATGTCAATGTACGTCAAGTTTCGGGTCTCTACAGTTGGTATCAGAGGAAAGGTTTAGTCAACCTTTGGAATCTAGGATGCGAAAACGTTAGTGAGATCCCTAGAGATATTTCTACGGTATGTCTAGGGATGTCCCTAAGGTTATGTATACGTATAGGTTATAGTACTAGAACTACGCTAACGATCATAGAATTAAACCTAAGATGTTAGATATTGAAGGTACTTCCCCTTTGTTATGTTTTTTTCCCTAGCATGATTTTTTCCTCTCACACTATTCTTTTTGGGTTTTAGACGATGGCTGGAACCCGAAGGAACCGTGTTGATCAATGCAATGGATAATGCAACGATTTTCCTCCTGAACAAACAAATGTTATGGGAGAAGGAGTGAAAAATCTTATTTCTATACTTACACAAGCTATGAATCATTTTGGACTTCCAAATGAGCAGAGAAGGGAACAATATTCTATTGAGTACTTCATGAGGCAATGTCCACCTTCTTTCAGTGGGTCTTCTGATCCACTTGTTGCTGAACAATGGATCAGTACCACTGAAAAGATATTTTCAGTTCTTCAATGTTCTGAACATGATAAAGACATCTTAGCAGTATATCGTTTGGAAGGTGAAGCTGGTCAATGGTGGAATCTTATCAAGAATACAAGGCAAAGAGATGAAATTGAGTCCATGGAATGGGACGAGTTCAAGAACTTATTTTTCAGTAAGTACTTCCCTCGTATTCTTCGAAAAAAGATGGAGAAGGAGTTTCTTGAACTAAAGCAAAAAAGATGATGAATCTGTTGGTATATACGAAACGAATATTACAAGACTTGCAAGGTATGCATCTGACATTATCATCCAACCTGAAAGTAAAGTTGATCGATTTTTCCGTGGCTTAAAACCAAGTCTTCGAAGGGCATTAGCTATAAGAGACTTCAGTAGCTATGAAGAAATTTTGCGTTGTTCTATCAAGGTAGAAATGGAAGTTGGTGTTACATATCCATCTCATGGTTTTGACAAGAAACGAAAGATGGAGTTCAAGGAGAAATCTCAGAATAATGGTGAAAAGAAGATGAATGTTTCCTTATGCACAAAGTGTGGAAAGAAGCATGGTGGAGATTGTATTAAAGGGACTAGAAAATGTTTTAACTGTGGAAAAGAAGGTCATCGAGCAGCTGAGTGTCGAAGTAATGGAAAAAGGGTTTCAAATGATGTGAATAAAGCAAACACTGCAGAGAACGCACCACCAACACTTCAATGCTTCAAGTGCAAGGAAATGGGGCATTATGCTAATAAATGCCCTAGTCCAAGGGTTAGTGATGATCAACATGAGCAACCACTGAAGGAAAAGGACAAAGGGAAGTCACATGCGATCACTATTGGCAATGTTGAATATGACAACGATGTGGTGGAATGATTAAGTGTTTATGTAATGGGATTCCAAAATAATGTTGTATCATTGAGTATTTCAATATTTATTGATGTGGTATTCAAAGTGATTGAGATATTTTTTGGAAATAAGATGATATGCGCATAATGAAGGGAAAGCGAGAAAATGAAATGTTTAATAGTATTCATGAGCTCATGATTGATATAAGGACTAAGTGATATCATGGTTTGAGTATATTGAATTTTGAGGATTTTGGTATGTGGAAAGTGTTAACTTTAAACTGCATTCATGTTTTCACTAAGGTATTCAAGAGAATACATGATTAAGGACTTTGACTGTTTAGAATGTGACCAACAAGACATATATTATGGGGATCAACGATGGTATTAAATCTCTGGTAATTGTTTTCACTATATTATGAGAGTGGACTGCAGTATTATGGGTAAGCCTAAAGATTGGAATGAATTATGTTGGAATGAGTTAGTATTGTTTAAGGATAGAAGTTTTTTTTCGATATTATTGATGAGATGTTATAGTAATATAGTTTTAGAAAAAGGACAACCTGCAGGACGGGCGACAGCCCATCGCGTCGGACAAGGCTGTGGGAATCGAACCCACAACCGAAGTGCGATTGGCCTTTATCGCCTACCACTGGCCTACAGGAAGTCCCTGTTTATTAGAAACTAGTTTTATTATATTACGTTGTATGACATATAATGTATAAGTCCATTTTAGGAACCATATATGATTAATCTCACTATAGATCGACTTATGTATTTAAATTTTTTTTTGCTAACCATTTGTTTGAGACAGATGGAATGACCCGTCATTCTATCACATGATCTGCTAACACTTCACGAATAACAAATTCAACTACATTTATTTAAGAGATGAAGTGGAAATTGTTAAAGGCACGAACAACAGTGAGATTCTACCAAAATAAAGTAAGTATTTATTCTAATTCAAATTCTTTAACATTAGGGAAACGATCTTGAAAACCAAAAATGTTGTCCTAGTGATCTTATATCTGATGAATCAGATGGTACCTTAGATCATCACAAATTTATGGCTTTGTGATTTCTGGCTTTTCCATAGCCATGTTCTCTACCACTCTCCATCAGAACATGATGGTTAGATTTCTCTTCCATATCCATATTTTCACCTATGTGGAAACCCAGTGACTAGTTTATTTGGGTAACCGTTACGTTTCATACTTTTGTTTTTAAAGATTGGTTTTGATATTCCTTTTTACGATGTGGGTTTCTATTAAAGAATCTTTCGAATAATAAACCATTTATAACCCCGACGAATTTCGAGGGCGAAATTCATTTTAAGGGGGGTAGAATGTAACAGCCCGAGATTTTATGAAAAATATTCTTTTTACTTTTATTAATGTCTTGTGTTTTACGCTACATCAAAAGGAGCTTTCACAACACACATCCTTGACTTTCCTTGCATTACACGCAATCACGACCTTCCTCGATAGCGTGTGTAGTACGCAATAACGAGTTTCATTAAACAACAATATGCTATTAAAATATTATTAAAACTAGCCGTTATGAATAGTAATAACCACTTTTTGAAACTTTGTATATTTTATTTTTGAAAATGGAATTAATTTCTGGATTCGTTATATCTAAATTAGCTTAGGGTGAAATTTTGGTACTTTTCGGATAACTTTCATATTCTGATGAATAGTGAAAATTACTAGATTATAATTAAAAACAACTTTTTTAATCGAAATAATTAATAGTGATAAATCATTAAATTGAGTTGTTTTAAAGTATATTTAGAATATATTTTTACAATTTAATACGATGTTGGTCATTGGATGTAATTTCACATTTAAACCAGACATAATCAAGTGTCAATCTTTTGGTAGATATTGTTTCTTAAAAACACGCTATTTGTTTTAACAGCGGGATTTAATTATAAAATTAATTAATGAAACTTCTATGTTATGAATTTGGTAAAATAGACTTCATTTTTGAATTCGGAATATGAAATATAGCTTAGGATGAAATTTTGGTATTTTTCTGAAAACTTTCAATTTTTGATGAATAGTGAAACCACTATGTGGTAGGTTAAAAACTGAATTTTGCATAAAAATTAATTTTACCGCTTCTCTGAATGGAATTTTGAAAATCTGACAGACACGGTTAATATCAAGGACTAAAATGTGGTTCAATGAGATGAAAATAATTTTTGGTGAATAGTAACTTTTTACTTCTTTTTACCACGGTTAATAGTAAATAGGGTAACTAAGGGTAAATATGATATTACTATTACCCTAAAACATGTCCTAATTCTATTGGATAAGTGTAATTCGACCAAAAACAACC
Source organism: Viscum album (assembly GCA_963277665.1). NCBI lineage: Eukaryota > Viridiplantae > Streptophyta > Magnoliopsida > Santalales > Viscaceae > Viscum > Viscum album. The sequence continues at coordinate 697,325,697 of OY728161.1, forward strand.
TTATGAATATAATATGACCATTTAGGTCTACTTGGATTAGATTATGACATTTAATATTATTTTATTTAATGAATAGTTAAAATAGTTAAAATCAATGTTTAATAACTAAAACATTTTTAATATTGGTTTATACATAAGATAAATTCGACTATAAATATTCATTATAAATCTAAAACGATTTCCTACATAATGATATTTTATTTATAATTTTTAGACTTTAAATAAAATAATTTATTTATGACACAACGATGATGCAGTAATTACCCTTTTAAGGAAATATTAACATAATTGGTGTTATAAATGCTCAAATGAATGTAATTTTATACTTTTTATGAATTCCACTAATTTTCTAGGTTACTATGATATATTATTGTTGATTTAATAAACTTGGTTCGAACATATAATTTTGTTATGACTTTCACAAAAATCATATATCAAATAGTGTCAAAATTGACACAAAATAGTTTTTAAATCAAATATTATATTATTAATTGTTATTTTATTCCTAAAAATATAAGGTTCGTCCAAATGACTTAGATAAGGATATATGTATTAATAATAAACAATTTTGGGTTCGTTTGGCATGTTATAGTAAGTGTATTAACCATATAGTGAAAGAAAACAAAAAGACACGGTAAAAGTTAAATTATTTAACTCAGAATTTAATATAATTGATAAGGTTAAAATAATATCCTAAACTTGTCTAAATCTTATTGGTTGATAGGATTTCGACCCATCCCCACTTTAGCTTCGAAATAAGACCCTTTTGAACCATTATAAACCAATTTTGACATTAATATAAAATAATATTTTGAGGTATTCCTAAGGGGCCCCTCTCCTCCCTTATAAAAGGACACCTCCTCCCCCTCCTCCTCACACCAATTTGAGCACTCAAGCTCGGCCCAACCCTGCCAAAATCTCTTCTCCACTTCCCTAGCAACATCCTAGAGGTTCTGGGCTTCCTCAAAGACCAATTTTAGTGCCCTAAGAGGAGGTCTCAAAGAGGCGCTTCAAAGAAGAGGTAATTACCGTTACCAATTCTTTCATCTTTATTTCTTCTTCCACTTCTTCTTATTAGGTTGATTCATTATGAAGTAATAACATCAGTATCACTAATATACTGATATGTTATTTTATGTATGAAACAACCCTATTTCACCATCTATCCATCCTACGGAAAATGAAATCACCGCGCGTGCGTACGTACGGAATACCGTCTCCACGCCGTGGTGTAATCTATTTTCCACCACCACCTTACATGGATGGGTATAATGGTGTAAAGAATAACTATACATAGTTATTACAACATCATATTGATTCTGATATATTGTATAATCCACTCCAATTTAATTCAATAATTATGGAAATGATATCATCACTCGTGCGTACGTACGGACTACCGTCTCCACGACGCGATGAGATTCATTATTAATGATTAACCATTCATAAATGATTATAATGTATAAATAATAAGTAATAATGAAATATATGACATAATAATGATACTGGATTTATTTATATATATATATATGTATGTCATCTACTTACTTCCATTCAAGACAATAAGGAAAGAAAAACAACGTTCATGCGTACGTACGGACTACCGTCTCCATGAACGGTGTTTTTCATTTCATTTATCTATCTATTATATATATATAATGAATATATATGATATATGAATAATATTTTATATTTTGGAAGTAATTAAATCAAGATAAAAGTAATAATAATGTCAAGAACAACAAGTCAAAACACCTACGATAAATGAAACGATTTTACCCAAAACGCTTCTTTAACATGGAATTTACAAAAGAACGGGTAATATAATGTCATAAGTGAACCATATATGATATCATAACAATGAATATGATTCTTTAATAAGTCAATGACATTATTTAAATCATTATACAGGAGGTTCGGACACATACAAAGCAAATCAGACCTAAGGTAAGGGAAATATCACAATCTCATTTTTATCCGAGATTGTTTATACTTTGGTATTTACTGGGGTGTATTTTATCATCCACATCCATGTTTCTTCAATATGTAATATTATTTCCATCCACCTACAATTGCTTAAATCCAATTTTACCCTTCTGTGAGTTTTTAGTAAAAGATATGAAAGGAATCTTTTGTCGTTTTTCATACGAATTACTTTTTGACTTTTCCGACAAAAGTACGAAGAATGTTTTTTTAACTTATACGGCATGAATGGATTTCTAAAAAATTATTTCAAAGAAGCTTCCTTTACAAGTATTCAAGTTTATTTTTAATCAACTACTTTTAGTTTAAAATTGTATGACATGTTAAGAAAGGAAAAGTGTTTTTGAAGTAGAAAGGATATTTTCCTCAAGAATGTAGTTCATGTATTTTATAAAAATTATTTTCCATCTAAGATAATAAAATGGTTCTGTTTTTATCCCTATTATTACATGGATTTGATTATTTTGTGATGGAAACATTTTTATGAATTAATTTATCTTATATGAATAGTTTTAGGATGTCATGTTGTTTAAGAATCCCATTTTTATTACATGGGTTATGCGATGATGTATGATTTATGATTATGTGGCACACATAAGAAAGGATTCATTATAAGATGGGTGGGACCTATATCTCCCTCCAATGCATTGGGTAAAGATTTTATATCTCATGAGATAGACAGGGCTGGAACGGTAGGTTATACCGGTTCAGTGAAACAGGACTGAAACGAGGGTTACTCGATTCAGAAAGGGACTTTGTCCACTAAGATAGTCTTGGAAATGAGTTTTGAATAACAAGAAATGATTCTCTATGATTATGTGTGAATGCCACAAAGTTTCATGTTTTAAGTTATGATTATTATGATTACATTTCACTTCCATGATTTATCCCATGTTATGAAATTATGCTCTCTTTTGCAGGTTAAGATTTCCAAAATGTTATGTTCTTATGAATACGATGTGATTGATATTTCTTTTGTTTACCCATACTGAGCATTTGAGCCCACCCTTTTATGTTTTCTTTTCCCCAGGATATAAAGAAAGGTTTTAGGTAAAAAAGGGAAGATCTTTATAGGAGATGTTGAATATCTTTCACCACGATTAGATGATTACGTTCTGAGTTTCCAAAGACACTAAACTATTATGATCCTTGTGTGTATGTACTATGTATTCCGCAAATGTAATGTAATGTCAATGTACGTCAAGTTTCGGGTCTCTAAACTTTTAGTGGGAATAAATGTAGAGGGGTGTTGTTATATATGACTCAATGTGATTTGTATATCATCATGTTAAATTAGAGTGATTGAAGTTCGAGGGAATGATGAAACCATTTTCTATAGAAATTTTAATATACGATAACCACAACATTGACATTTTCATTATTATTTTGAATAAATACAAGTGAAATAATGTGATGTGAATTATGGTGGATATACACACCAAGAGATCCCACATCATCACTTTACTAGCATTTTTTCTCAATGTAACAGCTTCCATGATAAACATAAATGAAGTGTTGCTGCAATAAAGATATCACTTTTTATCATCTCTGATCATGGCCCAAGTTTAATATATATATTCCAGAGAAAAAATAATCATTATCTACATTATAAATTGAATTTAATCATGGTCTATCATCCCCAAAATGATGGTGAATATAAAATATCTTTTCAGACACTTAATGACATTTGAGATCTTACATAACGGAATTCCATGAATTATGGGATCAACATCCCCCATTATTTGAGTTCTAATAAAATAGATACTTACACAGAATATTTAAAATCAACACAGTTGAATATATATATAGGAATTGCTTCAATACTCATAAATATTGTGATTATGGAGGTGAATTAATTCAACTTGGATATAACCTGGTGCATAATATTATGAAGAATGTTCAATACATCCAACAAACATATAAAATCTTTTTAGAGTTGTAAAAAGGATTATGATGAAAAATGTCAAAGGGAATATTAGTTTGAATATAGTGGTAAAAGATTCCTTAGAATATTAAATTGTACAATTGTGATGTGGTTTAGAAATAATGGAATACTTAGCCTGGGGTACATTGTCCAATTTTAGATCCATGGCTGCATAATATAAATGACCCATTAGCTTTAAAGTATACCAAATATCAATCATGTTTGTGATGGTTTTAATGTATCAATAGTAAGGAAGTACATTCATTATCCCTAGCATGTACTAAATATGGATCCCATATAAATAGAGAATGACCTCTCATATGAGGTGGAATCATTTAATATCTAGGACCGTAGAGACATATTTATATAGAAAAATCAAACTCACCTTGTCAAATTGTTATGGAAAAATAAAAAATATGAAGAGGTGACGTGGGAACCATAAGAAACAATTAAATAGATGTACCCTCACCAATTCTAAACCAATAATATTAGTTGAAATTTAGAAAATGAAATGTCTAAAGGTGGAGTAATGTAACAACACTGAGATTATAAATGATAATGATATAAATGCATGTTATATTATATTATATTCTAAAAAATATATACAACAAATAAATATATCAAAAATATTTCTTTAATTAATAAATATCAATACATTAATTAGTAAATAAACACGTATAAATGAAAAATAATTAAAATGGAATAAAAATTTTAAATTAATAAAAGAATTGTGGGAAAATATTGATCACCCTAGACTATTAGAATAATAGCCCCCGGAACAACACTATAAAATATGACACTAACTTATAGTAAACCAATCTACATTTTGAAAAATGGAAATAAGGAACCTTGAGTGGAATTTAGGTGAATAATGAATGATTCAATGAAGTTATATTTATAAGAGTTAATATAACCATTGGTATAATAATATGATTATTTCAATAGTTACATGACCATTGGGAATAGTAACATGACCATTGGAAATAGTAACCTAAATATTTGAATAGTTATTAGACCTCAAAATAATAATATTTAATATAAATAATATTTATAAAGAGTAAATTAATTAAATATAAATATTTTAAATCTATAAAATAATTATGATGATTAAAAACCAAAATGAAATACAAAAACATTTTTTAAAAACAATATTTTATGGAATTTCATATAAATCATAATATTATTATTAAAAATCAATGTATATTATGATAGAAACTGATTTTGTTAAAATTAATTTCATTTATTTAAATCATCATATCAAAATTGTCAATGGGGTTTTTTTTGGTAATTTATTGAATGAAATCAATTTCTGCTAGAATAGTAAAAATATAGTTTTTTTAAATAGGTTTAATTTTAATTAAATCATCAGGATGTAATAATTTCCTCATCAATCCTAGAATCATAATATCTATAACAATCTATGATTTTCATGTATAGATATTAGATAATTTAATGAACATTCAATACATTACACAAACACACAACAAAGTTCATTGTTGTATAGTTCCTTTGGAAACCTGGAAACATAAGAAAATGTTTCTTAAGAGTTCAGTACCATCATCCACATAGTTCTACTTAACTATCACCCTTATTTAAAATATCACACGAAATACCTTTCATAAAATCTTCTAGAAATAATATATGATAATTTGTGATATTTTAAGATCGATAAGGTTAAAAAATGAGAAATGCATAAACATAATGTGGGAATGATGTTATTAGAACTAGAGCATAACATATGAAAACTATACTATTAATATCAATGATAAAAATACTGAGTCATGGAGGAATGGTTACCGCTTCACGAAACATATATTATATGTAAATGAAAGGATATGAGCCCTAAGAGAAAAACATGGACTTATGACAAGGAATTTGGTGGTTAACATATTCATGGAAAACATTTTGTCTTTGTCAACCACTATGATATTCATTACATGTCATTCATGTGATAACCAACTATATACCAACATATTTCATGGTATAACCTCCTTTAAAAACTCTTTTAAAATTTGAGATAACATAAAAAAATGTACCAATACTTGATGAATTGGAGGGAGAAATAGGTCTCTTCCATCACATAATGAAAATCAAACATATGTGTGTATCAAATTCAAAAACCAATCAACATATCGGAACCCATTTCAAAATTATTTAATAAAAATTTCCATCATAGAATAACCCATAAAATGGAAATAGGTCTCATAAATTTCTCATCAATTCTTCATATCTTAAATCATGGAAAAAATGGGTTTTTTAACTATTTATTCATCTTAAAAATAAACCACCCGAAGAATGATTTAATATGGTATCATGAGATCCTATACAAAATAAAAAATAACTAATATAAGAGGATTCAATCATATATGGAAAATTATATTGAAAGTGGACCACATATAACATTTCATAGGGAAACAATTTCATTTAAATTCTCTTTTTTAAAACTATAAATTCAATGTATGTTATAGAAATCCATTTATTTTTATAATAAACAAGAAATTAAATTGAATATATAATATTCATTTTGAAATTTTATATTGGAAAATAACTTTTATAGGAAATTAACATTTTCAAAATAAGAATGTCATAAAATATTTTGGAAAACAAATTATTTGAAAACAATATTTTATACATCAAAAATCATTAAAATATATATATATGGGGAAGTCCCCCCATCCCTATTAATCAATAAAAACCCCTTTCAATTTTTTGTTAGATTGAACTCATTACATGGCTCATAATCATATGGGATTTAAATCCCATGACCTATGACTCGGGGGACCAAACACAAATGAAATACCATATATTCCCACCTGGTCATTTGTGACCTGCTCCCTTCTCCTATCATTATAGTTCCTCGACACTCACTATCTATCAATTTCTATGGAAGAAACCATCATCGTATATCGACATCACATATTTTAATCACAATGGAACCATCCCACCACCATCGTTACTATCGTCATCTCTCGTCGTAGTGAAATCATCTACAACTACCGTTACCCATCGAACATCGTAGACCAATTTATCTAACCCAAATTCCTTCCGACCTCTATTGTCAATCATTTTCTCTCAAGGATATCCATGCATAAATACCATCTATTATGACCCCACTTATATAATGTGTTTACTATCTACCATTTTAGTGTCTTTCACTACTATACTATTATCATTGACCCTGCCTCTCACATATTTTCTCCCCATCTCTATTATGGAGTTGTCTTCCAATAATACCATAATATTGGGGCTAATAAAAATTGATCTTGGTTTCAATGTAGGATTATGGGTATACCTTAACTAATAGACCATTATTATACTAAAATTAATATTTGTAACATTTAATGGTTATGATCAAGTCAAATGTCATACATGTTAAAAGAATATTCCATTCAGATTTTCGGTAAAATCTAAATGAGCATTTTTTATTGAAAATCTCATCAAGAAAATAATTTTAAAAATTATTCAAAATTTAATAAAAGGGAACAAATAATTTATTAAATACCATATAATCATGAAAACATTTATTAACAATTTTTTAGAAACATGAAAATGGAATAAAAATTACTTTTGGTCTAAAGAGAGAAACAACGTAGGTTTAATTAAAATTATTCTTTTAGAATATTGATAATATAAAGATAGTCAAATGTTGTGAAAACAACTATTATCAATAAATAAATATATGATAAGAAAACTCATTATATTTTTATATTTGTTTTTATTATTTCATTATTTTAATCATAAACAAAACCATATCTGATAAAAAATGAGATTGTATTATAAAACTATTATCATGTTGGTAACATTTAATCATAATCCTCATTTATGAAAAATTTTAAATGAAAATTAAAAAATAATGAGAATAAATATATTCAAAATATTTCATGTAAATGGGAATGTATTTACACCTTATAAAATAATATAGGTTGATAAAAATAAACATGTGTCAAAGAATTCCAAATAAGAAAACAAATTCCTTATCACTTTGGTAAAATTAGAACTATAAAATTCACAAAAGATAGATCCTAGAATTGTTATATAAATAATTATTATATTTGGGATATTCACTATAAAATAAGTTCAAGGGTAGTATATACGCCATATAAAAGTAACACATGTGAATATGACATATATCTCACAAGAGATAAAATTGGGGCAGAAATACCTTAACTTTAGTCTAGATATCTTTTATAAAAATATAAAATACATTATAATAAATATAGGGTTATTATAAATATATTATATACTTATATTTATATATAAAATACCATATCATATTTACTTATGAATTTTTATTAACCATTTATAAACAATTCCATGTTAAAATCGTGTTTCAGGTTATAACGTATTTATTTTTCATGTATGTTTTTTATTTGTAATTTTCAGTATTCTTATTTGTATCATGGTTCCATAATAGACCCCATTTTAAACATTAAATAAATATAATATAAATTTTTCATATATTTACTGAAATTAATCTATAAAAATTAGTTGTTGAAAATTAAATACATCATTCTTGGATATGGTAGGCCATATGTACACATGAACATTGTTTCTATTTACTCAGAAGATGAAATAAACGAAATTTTAAAAATAAATAACAATTATAGAACTAGAAATTATTACATATATATTTCATGTATTCATTAATTTTACCCTAATTAACATCCAAATAATGTATTTATGAAAAAATAATATCATTGATTTGTGAAGTGGTAGTCTCCCTTATACACAACTGATGTTATCGTATCCCACATGGAATTGAATGTGAAAAAGGTAAATGAGACATATTTTTTCCAGAGGTATAATTATGATAAAAACATAATATATATTAAATTAACATAAAATTATTACAATTCATTTAAAAAATAAATGGAGAACACCCCAAAATTGTTCATGAGGCTATAGTCCTCCAAACACATGAGTGATATTACTTTTTTCAAAAATCATAGGAGCTAAGAATTTATGTAATGACCCATACTTTTTGAATCATATTTTTTACCTAAAATTTTTTATATATTATATTTTATTCCAAACGTATTTCTTAATTTTCTAATGATGTAAATATAAATAAAAATTTAAATATCTGTATTCAACCATTATATGATCGTTGGTCAATATTACAATTGGGAACTATAATCTTTATAATAATTTTAACATATTCATCATATTTTCTAGGTAAAATTTTAGTAATGTAAAATTGATATATAAATCAGATTCAATGTAATCAACCAGTGGAATCAGTCTGTTTGAACCCATATTTTGTAACATGGGAGGGAGTCATCACCAATCGGGTTCCCCCATTTCTAATACCTATTTCAGCTTCAATAAGTGATGCTGGAATGAAATCAAATACAAGAGAAGTTCAAGTTGGTTGATATTATCACTCAGTCAATGTCAGCCATGGCAACCCATGTGACTTCCACTATTGAATACATTACACATAGGGTATATGCAGGAATAATAAGGTGTTATTTGTCAAGGATATAGTTACCTAAATTTTAATTCCACTACATAAATAAAATTTTCATTCCCTTATTTCTGTTTCTAGAATCGTTTTTCAAAATAAAAATGAGATGGATGTTGATAAATTGATTTTTCAGATATATATTTTACTTTTTATAAATACATAATTATTATAAAAAAATGATGCTATTATTAATAATGATTATTTTAACGAAATATTATCATTAAGAAACAGTTATTTAAAATAAATGCTAAAAGAATTTTGCTTTTTTCAAGTGTGAGAAATATTACAATACATTTTCAATATGATATGGTTTTTAATAAATGAATACATTTGTATGTATTAGAAAAAATTGTAATATTTATAGAATTATTAAGATAAAATAAATACATTTTTTGAAATCTGAACATCTATATTAGGTTAGGGTGAATTTATAAGAATTTACTAAAAGTAATTAGTTTCTATGAATAATAATGATACAGATTCAGTTTCATATATGTTAATGAAAAAATAATTATTTCACAGTCATCTAAAAAATAATAAAACCCAATAAATGACTTAAGATATGTTATTTTATTAATATCATGTATTTTTTAATCAATTACCAAATATATAATTTACATTTTAAAATCATTAATCGAATGATTTACATTGAAAATGATATTTTCTGAAAACATTAAATTTTCATTCCATAAGAACTAATATAAAAGGTTTTTAGAATGTTGATTATTAAAATAACTTATAAGTTTGTCAATGATTCTGATATCACTGGTAGGCCAATCATTTTTCATTGACTACTATGTAGGATTCTAAGGCCTATATTCAGAATCTAATAAACAAATCCTCCTCTTTTGAAATAAACACCCAACCAATCCTTTGTTTACATTCTCTACTAATTAATCCCCCCATAATATATGATATTTTTTCAATCCAATGAATCATTACATGGTTTCTTCTATCCCTTGGTGTCTCAATCCTCATGTTTTAGGTGTTTCAAATCAAGGTAAATAAAATATCTTCCTTTTATCTTTATTTGAAAAACCAATTTATGAATATGTCTTAAGAATGTTGTGGTCACTATCTACTATTTATTTTTTATTCATTTCATTACATCCAAATAATTTTTTCTCAATTATAGACCCATGTTCCCTCACTTTTTATCTTTTTCTTAAAACTCCATTTAAACATGTTATGCTTTCTATTTTACTTCTCATAATTTCGTTGTTATCCTCAAGAAATTTATTTATATTTTCTTTTTGAGAATACCCAAATCTCTTTATTTTCATTATGTATTTAAAAACATTTAAAATATATTTATTTTTTATTTTTTTTACATACCTGAAACTGACATTCTTTTTTCATGGGTTTATAATTTTATAATGAAGGTGATTATAATACACTTTTGAAACACTATGATGATGATATGAAACTCATTTTTTTGATCTCAACCGGTTTCTTAGGAAATTATTTATAATGATTTATATGGATCAAAATTAAATTATTACATTTTAATAGTGTGCCCTACTATCACTGAAATTAATTGGGTAATGAATATATTATCTGGAAATGAGATCTTTTATGATACCTTGGTGAATAACCTAACACAATTTTGAAACACCTCAGTTAAAATCCTTGGTTATATTATTATGAATTTATCATTTAAATGTTATATCCATATTTACATGTTATGGTAGTTGTAATTTATATTATGATATGCCTCAATCCATAATGATATTCCAAATATTATTATTGGTATTCTTCAAGATCACTTATAAACGGTTTCCCTTTCTTATTCCCTTACTAGACCTTATGATCACATTTTCCAGTGATGCATGTCCTCAAGTTATGGGATGATGTAAAATTACATGGGATGAACCATTTAAAACTAAATTTACATTTAAATAATATTTTTTATGTTTTCATGTATTATGTACTGTGATTCTAAGAAACTGAACAATAAAAAACCTTTTTCTTTGTACAGTGTAATCAGAACTTAATGTAAAAAAGGATGGATTCCATTTTTTTAAAGTGATATTATTATAAATAGTTATAATAAAATTGTTATTATAATATATAATCCATATATTTCTCATTATATCCATCTATGAGAGGTGGTGATAGAAAATTAATATCATATGTTCTTGAAGTGGTATTCATATGTACACATGATCGATGATTTCATTCCCTAGTTGATTAAAGAGAATATTTGTATAGGTTATTACATTAACATAAAAACATAATATAATATGGGTGGTAATTTTGTAAAAATATTTTCATAGTTTATTAATATTTTAATAATCATTAATAAGAATTAAAATAATAACACATTGTTAAAAACATTTCCTCTACTTTAAACACCCTATTTATTATTTAACTAATTCATTACATGATTGAGTTTCTATCGCCAAAATGACTATATTATGTGGGGAATTACTTAATTATTAAAAAATTTAATTTATTTATTGAAAATATGGTTTCTCATATTTTATGATGGTAGGATAGGTGGTAGTCTTTTAAAATTGGGTCAGAGGTCACACAAGAAATGTTTCAAAAGAATAAAGTGTAAGAATGTTTTTCACATACTAGAAGGAACATAATTGGTAATTATGAAACAATATAATATTTATGTCCAATATTTTTCTACACAATGTGTTTTTTACACGTTTCTATGGGATTTTACATATTATAGTTTTAGATTATCACTTGCTAAAACTATTTTAACCTTAACCACAATAATTAATTCGTATAGTTTTTACTATTAATAAATTTCCAACATCAAGATTAAAATAATATAAATAAATATTTGAACATATAAAAAATATGAACCCCATTTTTACAAATTAAACTAATAGAAGTGGAAAATTTTATTTTAAATAAAAATCATAAAATCATCGAGAATGTGGTTTTCCTTAAGGAAAATGATCAAAATATATAAATGATTATATATAAAAACTAAAAATTAAATTGATTAAAGATAAATAAATTGTATTTATTAGAATATATATTAACTATTTTTCATTTAAATTAATATTAAAAAATATATTATCATTTAAATTCATTGAATTAAAATTTGGGATTTTAATAAAAACTCTTAATTTTATGTATTCACAGATATTTTAATGTTTTTAGAAAATAACTAACTTTTAACTCCAATATAACTCTGAAATTTTGATTTGAAAATTTATGATAATTTTTACCAATAAATTTAATAAAAAGAAAGAAAATAATTTTAAAAACACTTTCTCAAAAGGTGAAAAAATGATTTTTGGAAAACCTTATAGTTTTTATTTTTAAAATTTGATTAATAGTTATCTCATATATAAAAAACTCATAAAATAAATTTTATACATTTTATTTAATATATAATGTATACATTTTATTAAAGTCATTCACCATGATTAATTTATTTAATTTATTAAGATAAAACATGTTTGTATGAAGAAAACTTGTATTTCATAAAAATAATTATTTATTTTCAAATATATTATATTTTCATTCGTAATTTATTGGTCACAAAATAATTAATTTAAAATACATGTGTAAAAATAATAATTTAATATTTTAGGAAATATTTCATATACATTCCATTTTCATGGAAAATAGATAATTATCATAATAAATAATAATATTTTAATATAATGTCTTCTTCCATTAGAAATCGATGTTGCATGTAGGGAAATTTATCCATGAAATTAAAATTACATGAATAAATATTATACAAAATCATTGTGCGATAAATTATACCCCCTTAAAAAAATTTATATTCTGAATTTCAATATAGGATCAGTAATCAATGGATTTTAAAATAAAAATCTCTTTGTTAGAAACACACATTATAAAATGGGTTAATAAAACATCCTCTTATGAATAGAAAAATGGACATGTTAAAATCACCTATTTTAGAACATAATTATATTTTAATTAAGGATAAAAATGGTTTAAATTGAAATCATTGAAATTGAATAGAAAATGGGCACCCATATATTGATAGAGTGTAACAGGGAATATATTCATTAGAAAGATAATGATGATGAATCAATAAATACCTAATAAGTGAAAACACCATTAATTCATTAGAAATAATGGAAAATGTATAAAATTTTATTTCAATAACCTTTTATAAATGTTGGGATTTTTTGGGGAATATGCACTCAAATATTATCATTCAATTTCATAAGTAGAATCTCATCTTTTGGCTTTCCTCAATCATTTTCCACATCATCTCTTTACATTAAGAGATGACTTTTTCATTCATGAATCACTAATAGACAATTAGATCAATAAAATTAAAAGGATTTAATTTTTTATATATCTAGTTATTATCAAAAAAATGGTTATAATAGGTTATCCAATATGTATAAATCTTTTTATTTCAAAATATTTCATTAAAGTCTAAAACTGAATTAGATGATCATCATAGAGAATTACATAAGTGGATAAACATATGACCCTTCCAAAACATAAAATTTAAAAATTTGATCCTTTTGTTTTCCAAATCAATATTACATTAATCCCCCATATATAATTTTTTATATCTTAAAGGTCATATATAAAATATGTGCATTCCATTGACATTTCTTCTCTTTATGCATTATAATAACAATAATTAACACAAAACCTCAATGAAAACGTGAATTATTGCTCATTGAATAAATAAGAACATACGTTATTGATTATATTATTTAAATAATAAATTATTTAAAATCCATAATTGATATCATAACCAACGTTTTTGACAAATCATTAATCAATTCTAAGGTCAAGAATAATATCTAATTTAATTTAACTATATCATTCATCTTTATATCAAAACATGATTCCATTATATAAACCTATTGAACATATTAAGGTTCATAGTACCATAATCATGTGTTTTTTATTAAATATATTCTTTTCATTAGACAGACATTTTTCATAGTCAATACAGTTGAAAATATTCTTGAAAATCGTTAATAGAAAACATTAATAGAAAAATCCTTATTTGTTTCATACTTCATGAATTTCAATACATAATAACATAAATCATACCATTGAATTATTATACCATTAAATAAGAATCATAATATTTTTACATAATAAATAATTCCAATAATATGTAATAAGGATTTTATCTTAATACTTATCAAATAAAATTTTATCTATCGTAAAATTTTTAACATAAACAACACGGTTAGAATAATGCATACCTTTAATATGTTCTTCATGGTATCTTCATCATCAGAACAATAAGCATTAATCATTCCACATTTCTAATTCTCTTTATTAATTTTAACTCTAAGACATTGATTAAAATAATTACCATAATTACTAAATTTTTAGCATTAAAAAATCGATGATAACTTAGGGATACAATATTCTCATCCGTTACATTAACTGAAATTTTCATTTTTCCACTAAAAATACATTATTCGTATCCATATATTCTATACACAGATCATCTTATTAATCTCATGGGATATTCACTTGGGTACTTCTTCCAACATTCTCAACATATAGAAAACATAATCATCTTTCCTTTATAGTCTCCACCACTGAACTCCCCATAAACTATATCTCATTCATAATTTCTGAGTCTAAGAGTGGGTTATATTGATTTTTTAACTATAAGTCATCATAACTTATTAAGAATAATAAATATCCATCACTTGATTTTTTTTACATATTTTCATTAACACATTATCTATCACATTCAACATTAACCGAGTTCCTTTTTTCCAACAGTGAAAAAAACAAAATAACATATTGTCAGAAAATAATCAGAGTTTATAATCATATAATATTGAAAAATAATTTATAAGAAGATTAAATAATTGAACCATATTTTAGATCTATGGCACATTTGGTTTGACAAAGTTCAATTATGATTTCCATCTATTCATATTCTTTATTATGGTTTTTATTGTGTATGTAAATTACCATCAAATACCCACTATGATTATTGAACCTCGTGTGTAGTAAAGAATATAAAATATACTATTTAATGCTCAAGAAAATCCCAAAACCCCTTTTTCATATATATTACCCTAAGGTGCATCGTTCATATAACCACATCACTTGCTGTATCTAGACAAGGATGTAATTTCTTGAAAAGTACTCACTCTATTGTTCACCAATATTCCAATATAATTTCATATACTTATAATTATACATAGTCATATATTTACACATCTTAGTTTTCGAAAATTAATAAAACATATTAAATATTTCTTGAAAACTCCTCACTCTATAAGTTTTTCGCATCGTTCTTTTCATAGATTAACAAAACAAATCCTTTAATTCCAACTATAACAACCCCTAATTTTTATAAGTTTATATTAACTATTTTTTTGATAATGATCAATTACATTAATTAACCACGCACATGAGGACCATAATAGTATAAGTCCTTTAGAAACATAGAAACTTAAAATGGATCATAATATTTATACATCATCTACCACTTATTTCCTTATAACGAGAACCCTTAATAGAAAAATCATATGTAATACCTATCGTCATAACCTGGTGAAAAAAAAATAAGAAATGGTCTTCATAAATTATCATTAAGGGTAAATACATGAAATATGTAAATAGAACATTAGAAAAAGTGAATGAGAACATGTTTCTAATATATTAAATGCATACCCACTATTTCAAATATTAAAATATTGTGTCATGGTATAAATATTGGTTCTTTCCTAAAACATAAGGCCTAAGGAAATTAAATAACATGACCCCTATGAGAAAAAATTAACATAATACATGGAATTATGGAATACACATATGAATAAAACCCATATTTTAAAGATACCCACCAAGACAGTTATAACATGTAATTATTTGTCTAACCATCGATGTACCTACTTCGGGAATGAGATATCCTCCTATCTACCCTCTTTTCATTCTTGATATAACCTCTTGTTTACCCTATTTTCTCATAAAATAATAATAATAATCCAAATCATTGGTGGGAGATATAGGTATGAACCATCACATAATTAAAATCATATATATATGTTCAACATGTTTCAAAACATTCATCATATTAAAACCCATGAAAATAATTGATGAGTCAAAACATGTTTTGATATTCCAATTAATAATTTTTTTAGAAATCACTAATCACACATATCATAATCACCAATATTATATATGATGTATCTTTATATAAAATCGTCATAACTCACATTATTTTTAATATATGTTTTAGTCTTATAAAAATAATGTATCGTAACTAAGCCATGCATCTTAACCCCATGTATTTTAATCTAGTCATGTATTGTAACCTGCACATCTATCATAACTAGGTCATGCATCATAACCACATGTATTGTAACAAGGTCATGTATCATAACCAGCTTATGCATCATAACCACTTGAATTGTAATCAAATGTATCATAACCAGGTCATGTATTGTTACCAGTTCATGTATCAAATCTAGGCCATTAATCATAACCACATGCATTGTAACCATGTGCATCGTATCAAGGATAAGTACCACATCCTCATCATGATTCATAACTAGGTTATGTATTGAATGGTAGACATGAATCATTACCAGGTTATGTTTCATAACCAAGTTCTGTATCATAGTCTGATTATGCATTGTATTCAAGCATCATCAAATGATTGAATATCATGCATTGAAAACATATATGAATTCTATCATAGTGATTTATTATATTCTTATTATGAATCATAACCAGGTTATAAACTGTAATCATTATATGTATTATTATAATGATAAGCCTAGTAACCACATTATGTATTGTACTTTTGAAATGAATTACACACTTATCATAACTAAAATACAAATTGCATGTTACTCATACTAAATGTTTCATAATTTTTTACTTAGTATTTTGGAACAAATATGATTTCATTGAGTTGGTTGTTTACCAATCAAAATGATGTTGTATATTTTGTTTGTTTTGACTATTGTAATGCCAGATTTCCAAGTCCCTCTGAATTGTTTAGGGAAATATAACTGTTGGTGAATATATGATTATTGAAACCTAAGTCATATAAATAAGAGGCCGTTAGGACAAGAATCCATAACTTCTTCTTCCATCATGTTCTATTGAGAGATATTGTGAATTATCTCTTGCTTCATGAAGAAGACTTTATGATACACGATGTGAATGACTTGTTCCTGATTCTTGAATTCTTATAAGAACTTTTTTTATTCTCTACATGTCTAATCAATGTGATAATGATCAAGATATTCCATGGATAAGAAGGAATGTTTCCAATCATTGTATCGACAGATTTTAATTTTTTGAAAGACGGAGGTTTCGATTACTCTCTTATTTAAGGTCTTTTTAGGATAAGAAGATGTGATGTCAATCATTGCATCGAGCAATTTCAATTGTTTGAAAGTCATAGGTTTCAATTACCTTCTTAATCAAGGGATTTCTGGGATAGTAAGATAGTTGTTCCAATCATCGTATCGAGGTATTACCAAAGTGGTGGTATGATATACCTTTTATCATAGGTGAAAGGATACCCTACACTTTGGGATAAACTAATTTTAATTTCTTTACTTTACATTACTATTTGTAAAAGAAAAATATTCACATTGTTTCCACTTTCTATCGATATTCATTTATATTATAATTGTTTCAACTACAATTCATTTATTACATAATTTATTAATAGATTCTATATGTTTTATGGTAGAATCATTTATATTACTATTAGTCCCATAATTGTATTCAATTTGAATACCGTTGGTGGTCATTATTCTTGGTGTTACAACATATCAAATCTATCAGATCCATGACATGTATGTTCTATTATATTGGTTGTGAATTGTTTTAGTTTATGTCCTCTATAACAATATTCTTTATCAACTATTTAAATACAATTTTTTTAAACCTAAAATTAACCCCTCTTATATTATGAATTCTAATATACATCAATATCTATATTATGATCCAATAATTAGTATCGAAGTACGTTTCCACTATTTTCTATTAGTTTCTTTATTTCATTCTGAAAATTAGTTTCATTTCTAATACAAATCATTTGTTTATAACTACACACTACCCTAATGTGTGGAGTGGGAAAGTAATGTTTTAGGAGATGGTGGGAATTAATATTGCATCAATTAACAATCAATACCAAACTAGACAACCTATTTTTGATCAGAATTATAATGATTATTTGAGATATTTAATGATGAATTTTGTTATTAATACTAGAGTGGACAACATTTTGATTCTTACATGAGATTACAAAATCCCAGAAAAGGAAGTCAAAACCTTCACTAACCAATAGAAATAGGAATATCAGTTAAACTAAAAGGTACAAAATACATTGTTGTGTTCAATGACCAGGAATTTATATAGTCATATATCATCATATGAAGAAGCTAATTTTATCTGCATGAAATTGGAGTGCCCATATTTTGGTACATCATATGTTATAGAAACAAGAAGAGCCCTGTTTCGAGCAGAATATCATAGGATTTGTTTCCTTATAGAGAACCAGCATGCAAGGTGAAACAAATATTTATAACAATTCTAAACAATATTCAATCTAAGGGTGAAAAGTTCTTTATGATGAAGTATTTTTGGACATTATAATTGATAAAACAACAAATTATTGGGAATTGAAAAGTAAAACTATGGATGAGAATATATGGGTTACTCAAATCAATCTTGATGAGTTATTGAGAACAATTATTTATAATGAGACAAAAATGAAAAAAGATTTTTATTTCAATAAGATTAATAATGGAAATGGGAGTGTATCTTTTAATACTATATCTTAATCCAAGACACAAGCAACAGTAAAATGATCCAAATATATTAAAGATGTTGTTATATCATCATCAAGTGAATGTGATCACTTAGAGAATGGGTTATCATATATTGCTGGAAGGATGAACAAGATTGTTTGAAATAATGACTTTCAATAAAAAATAAAAAAATACATAATGGATAAGAAATACTTATACGTAATTTCATAGGAGGATAATCATTCTATGGACTTTTTAATAACTTGTATTAATGAAAAATATTTTTGAAAATATAAATAATTCCAAAACAATTTCTTGCGGGAATATTAATTTAGTCATTAGAATAAAATATGAAATCATTTCTCACGAGAATCATTTATCAAACTTTACTACTGGAAGTAATGAGTTTGAAAATATATATTCTAAAATTTTTCCTCTTAGGAATAGTTTTGGAATTTGTTACACTCACTCAAGACCGATTTTTAGTCATAATAATTTTTCCCCCTAAAATTCTCTATTATACACTAAAAGTCAATGTGGTAGACACTAGTAAAGAAATATTCCACTTAATAAAACTAAAACATCAGGATTTTATAAATCTCATTTCTTTTAAAAACTAATACATATATCTAAAATTATTTTATCTACAATTCCTAGATCCAAACATGTTTGGGTTCTGAAAAACTAGTTTTTTGATTTTCATGAAAATAAGAAGTGTACCAACAACAAGAAACTTTGGTACATGGATTGTGATTTTCGTACACTCATGATAAGATAAAATGATTTATTTTAAAATGTTATTAAAAATAAATGTGGAAGAGTGACATTGGGAGATAATTATGAGGGAAATATCGATGGTAAAGCTAATATTCTTCTCTTTGGAAATGTTTAAATCTCCAATTTTTTTCAAATGTATTAAATGAAAACTTAATAGTCTAAGTCAATTATGCGATGAAGGTTACCATCCGAATATTAGGAATGATAAATGTTATGCTCACAATCCCAAGGATGAATTTATTATATTAGACCAAAGGAATAATAATGTATACAAAATCAACTTAGAAGATATTATGATCCAAGACCTACCTTACATAAGTAAAATGGAAGACCAAACCAAGTTATGTAATAGAATGTTTAGACATTGTAACCATATGAACCACTGTAATATCTCAATGAAAATGCATTTTAAGGATCTACCAGATATAAGATTTGGTTCTTCATCTGTTTTTATCCCTTTTCAATATGTAATAAATCCCAAAACTAGCATTAAATAACTCAATGAAGTTTCAACTTCTAATGCATTATAGTTAGTTATCATGGATAATTTTAGTCCTAAACAAATTGGAAAACATTGGATGCATGTACTATGTATTTTTTTAGTTGATGACTACACTTTATTTACATGGGTCTATTTTATAGCAATGAAATTAGAAATATTTTTCTATTTAAAAAAATTTATATCCCAAGATAAAAATTCGAAAATTCTACCATTAATAACTATACATAGTGATGGAGGTGGAGGGTTTTGAAAATTCATATTTAGAAACATTTTTTCGTAAAAAAGTATTAATCATAATTTTTCTTCCCCAAGATCCCCTTATATAAATGGTGTTGTTGAAAGATGAAATAATATTCTCCTAGAAATGAAATGAACCATATTGAGTGAATACACAATTTCTATGCATTTCTGGGATGATGTTGTTAGTAGTAGATGTTATACTGTATATAATTCCTTATATAGACCTTTTAATAATAAAACACAATATGAATTGTGGACTATAAAAAACCCCAAAGGATCTTACATTGGATTATTTAGATGAAATGTATTTATATTGAATACTAAAGATAATTTCTATAAATATTCACCCAAATCTGATGAAGGAACATTTCTTGGTTATTCCACTACTTCTATGGATTATAAGGGTTTCAAGAAAAAACCTCTTGTACTATTGAGGAAATAATGTATGTCTAATTTGATGAAAATGGACCCTTCATTTTTAAACAATCTTCACTTACATCAACTGATGTGTTTATACAATCCTTTTATCAACCCTTGATTGAAAACTATTTTGAAAAGGGAGCTAATCAAGAAAATTATTCTGAAATATTTACCACAAAATACATTCTTTCTTATGTTGATGAATAGGTTTTACAAAACCCAAATCAATGTTCACATAAGAATCATCCTATTGATAATATAATTTGTGATATAAAACAATCTATAAGGACATGAAATATTTTGAGAAATTAAATATAACATCTATCTTTTCAATCTCAATTTTATCCTAAAACATCAAATGAGGCCATAGGTGATGAATATTGGATTAAAGTATTGCAATATGAAATAAATGAATTTGAAAGTAATATATTATGGACCATGGTTGAAAGACCGAAAGAAACAACATTAATTAGTGTAAAATGGGTTTTTAGAAACAAATTTGATGAATATGGACTCATTATATGAAATAAAGTAATACGTTTTCCTATGGGCTATAATCTACGATAAGGAAGACTATAAAGAAACCAATTCTCTAGTAGCTAAACTTGAATCTATTCGAATTTTATTAGTATTTGTAGCATACATCAATTTCAATATTTTTCAAATAGATGTAAAATGTGCCTTTCTAAATGGGTTTTTATAATAAGAATCTTTTGAAAAAAAACCCATGATTTGCAGATCCAAAACATTATGATCATTATTTCAAACATACCAAATATTTTCATTGTCTTAAAGAAGACCCTAGAACATGGTATGATTGACATATATGATTTCTTTTACAAAACAATTATACAAATGGTACTGCAGACCAAATTATTTTTATAAAATTGTAAAAATAAAACATTTTTTTCTTCAAAACAATGTGGATGACTTTATATTTGGATAAAATCAGCATTCTCTTATAGATTCTTCGGTAAATCTAATGAAATATGAGTTCGAAATAAGTATGATGGGTGAGTTGAAATTCTTTTTAGGTTTTCAAATATCATTAAAACCTGAAAAAACCTATATATCTCAGCTTATGAATGTCAAATAATTACACCAAAAATATGGTTATCACTTCACAAAAAGTATTATCACTCCAATAGACACCTCAAATATACTTGATCGTGATGATGCTGGGAAACCAGTGGATCAAATGACTTTTAGAGGTATGATAGGATGTTCGTTATACTTGATAGCTAGTCGTCCAGACATAATGTTTTCGTTGTTCTTATGTGTCAGATACTAATCTAATCCGAATGAATCTCATTTGAAAGTTGTGGAAATTATTTTTCACTACATAAATGGATCTATGGATATAGGATTGTTCTATTCTTCCAGAAATGTTTTTCATTTTGGTATTTATTCATGATAATGACTTGGGTGGTGGAATAATGGATAGAAAAAGTACATCGAGAACATGCCATTTGTTAGGATACTCTTTGGTTTCTTGGTCTTGAATGAAAAAACACTCAGTATCACTTTTCACATTTAAAGTTGAATATATAGCAGTTGGAAGTTGTTGTGCTATAGTGTGGTGGATGAAACACACACTCACATAATATGGAATGAGTTTTTACAAAACCCAAATACTATGTAAAAATACTATTTCCATTGATCTTTGTAAAACTCTAAAAATAACTCACATGAAAAACTTGTATATATTAGGCATCACTTTCTTAGAGATCACACACAAAAAATAGATATTATTTAATAATTCATCGGAATGTAAGATCAAATTTTTGATATTTTCAGAAAACCACTATATTCTGATAAATCTGAATACATTAAATAGAAACTACTATTGAACAATGTATATTAGTCATTCAGATATATTTATTGTTTAACTCATATCCTTAAATTACATTACCACATTTCAATGGGTGAGTATGCATAATTTTGTTGTTTTCACATTTCAATTTTGTGTTAAATCAGTTTCTCTATAATCAGTTTCAATTAATAGTTTTATATTTTATCAGTTTCTCTATTATTGGTATTGTATATATATTTTTTGGTATCATGATTTTATTAGTTTCATGATTTTATTAGTTACATGTTTTTATCAATTTCATGTTTGGACATCAATATTATTGGTATTGGAATACTTCATTTGTACTAAATTATCAGTATTATAATAGATTATCAGTGTGGATCATTCAGTATTAGAATAATTTATCAATACTCAACTATTGGTATTGGATTACGCTATAGGTATGGAACTATCAGTATTGGATTAATTTATAATTACTGAACTATTGATATTGGTTTACTTTATCAGAACATGCCTATCAGTTTTTTATTATTCTATCAGTACTGAATTATCAGTGATATTTTGTATTTGTTTTTTCGATTTTTATAATTTCAATCAGTTTTACATATTCTTTCTATTGTTATCCTAAGAACTGTATACCGGAACCATTAAATCCATCTTCTTACCCTGATAGGTATAATTTCTAATGCCTTATTTCAATTGCTTAAGTATTTATTTCTCAATTATTTCATCTATTTCCAAATCAATTTTTGTGTGAAAATAGTTTTTCTTTAATCTAAAAGTGTCAAGAATTAAAATTCATTAACAACTATTATATTGTTTAGGTCAAATCCTGACCGTCAATTTATTTTTACAAGAACCTATCTCGTATCGAAGTCATATTTTTTTCTCTCAAGACCAACTTCTCTATAAATAGTCAACATGCTTCACAGTCAGTTCTTACCTCATTTTTTGTAATCATAGATCTAATTTGCATTCATAATCTGAAAGATCCTCTAGGTTTGATTTAGTCTTTCTTGACTCATTTTACTACTTCATCTCCAAAATAAATGTCTCCAAAATAATTCTCTTTTTTTGACCATTAGAAGTGAAATGTTAGTATCCTGATTTTTTTATGAGACTTCTGATTCATATTTAAAAAGGATAATAAATTTTCAAGTGTGGGAATCCATTTGTGTGGAATGACCAAGTTCATATCAGGATTATGTGTATCATTGTGAGGAGATAAAATTTTATTAATCAATAGAGATAGAAAAGGCTCTTAAGATTTATTTTATGATGTATGACAAAATGTATACAACATCCATAAAACCAGAAGATACATTTCAAGGTGGTCCATTTGAGGGTGTTGAACTATGCCTTTCTCATAAATTAAAGGATTCTAATGGAACATTTGATATGTCTAAAGATGAATAATTTTTTTATATTTTAATATGGAGAAGAGAAAAGTGAGTCATTTATCATGAGAAAATATACTCATATCCCCCTAGATGTAATGGTTTTTGTTGACAAGAAAGGGTGACAAGTAAACATTTAATATTATAGATGTGTATGTCATTGATTATTTGGTAAAAATGAGGAAGTTCATCCTTATTGATTTTTTATCTTCCTAACAATTATTAATCTCAAAACTAGTGCTATAATATGACAGCTAATCATGTTTCCCACCATTTTTAAAATGTTTAATATTATATTAGTAATATTTTGTAATGTTGAAATTTTGTTGGATCTGATTTCCTTCAAATATCCCTAAATTAATAAGGATATGATAAAAGTAATCATGTTGCAATTCAGTCCTGAATTGAAATTTTTTGAGAAAGTTCAAGATGATGATAAAGAAGAGGAAGTAGTCTAATGTAGTGAGAAACCATCTAAGCCATAAAATACATGTTATAATAAATAAAAGGTAGTTAATTATTCAATTCCCAAACCATCAAAGATACAAAAGGATATATCTGATGAGGTTGTTCCATAGTTGAGAAGGAAAAACCATGAAAATAAAGAAAGAGATCCGTAGTTTGGTTTGGATCCAGCTGAAGCATTAGATTTAAAAATAATATCAGAAGAGGCTTTGAAAGAAGAAGAGAAGAAGTGGTGGATGATGTAGATAAAGGATCATGAAATTGACATTGATACTCTACTCTTAAATGGATGTGGAATCAAAATCTAAAATAGTTATATGGGTTCACCAGTTCAGACATTATCAGATCTAGTAGTAAAAGGAAAGGATAAACAAGATTTTAAACATTCGTCTAAATAGTATATTGCTCAAGAACATGAATAAGAAGAATATGAACATGGAGAAGAATGGAATGAAGGACATTACCTAGAATAATATAGGGAATAAGAACATGGAAAAGAATAATATATAAGTTGAATAAAAATAAGATTCAAACAAGAGAAGTCATACAATAGAATATTCATAAGTTCCATCTTTTAATTTTCTATCTATGGGACCTAATCCTTCTGATAAAGCCTCAAAAAAGGGTTTCTCTAAGAAATTTATTCATATTTCATATCAAGAAAAGGAAGAATACAATAAAAATCAGAATAATCAAGCTGATCTGATTACCACTGAAACTCATTTCATTGATCTCCCTAAATATAATGAAGACACAGATTCTGAATGAAAAATCATTGTGAAAGGAATTCAGTACATTGAATGAGACTTGAATAGACTAGAGAAGCTTATAACATTCATTTCAAAGATTGAATCCTGATTATAAGTCCTTTTAAATGTTCACAATGATATAATAGACTCTATCATGGTTCTGATGGATATGTTACTATGTATTGAATCTGATTTCTAGATTTTTTAGGAACATGCTTCTGAGCATAGTAAGGAATCTAACATGGTTGTGAATTGGTCATTAAATATTGAAGATATTATTAAGAACTAAATTGATAAAGAGGATGAATTTGAATATTGGTTAAATGTTCTCTATTATACGTATCAAAAGACAGATGATAAGTTTTTTGAAAAACTCAAAGTCCTTCAAGGACTAGGTACCTCTCAATGAATAGACTCTGAAGTGCTTGTTGAGATAAAGGAAAAAATTAGAGAATGAGAGTAAAGAGGTTTTTTTCACTCTGAAATATAGTTTTTATCCCAGATAAGGCATGCATACATAGGTTGGATAATTTCAATAACCTGGAATCTAGGATCAAATCATAGGAAGAAATTAATTGACTTCATGAAGACCAGCTCCATAAGAAAGAGAGAATTATTACAAAATAAGATAAGGAGAAAAAAATCTTAACTAAAAGCTCTTTACAATATTATGGAGGGTAGAAATGTGTTCAAATTATAAAACATACAATGGTTAATATTTTGAAAAACACAAGAGGGATGAATGATTTTTGATCTCCTATTGTAATATATACCTTTTTCATTGAATGAAATTACTATTGTTTCATACTGTATTTTAAAACGTTTTTTAAGAAATGAATAATTTCCTTTATTTTTTTTGGAAATCAATAGGGGGGATATTTTTTAATAGAAGAATTTCATGAATAACTTATTAAGGGGGAGAACTCTCATGAAAAATTAAATAGAATATGATCCCTTGAGATTTTTTTAAACCAAGGGTGGAATTAATTGTATTCACTATTATATTCAAAATATTTATTAAACAAAAGGAGAGATAAGTATTTATTGATTTTGTATTGTATTGTGAATACCAAAAAGTATGATCTTGTTGAGTCAAAACATGATTCAACTTTAACATCAATCACTTTTTTTGGAAATCACAAATCACACATATTGTAATCACATATAATATTTATCATTTATGTTTCTTTACAATCGTAATCAGTCAAATTATTTTTCATATTTTTTGTATTCTTATCATAATCATGAATCATAACCAAGACATGCATCATTACCACATGTTTCATAACTAGGTCATGTATCATAACATGTTTCTGTACTATAACTAGGTCATGCATTGTACCCTCTTGTATTGTAACCAGGTCCTGAATCATCACCTGGTTATGCATCATAACCACATTAATTTTAAACAGGTCATGTATCATAATCGTTTCATGTATCGTACTCGAGTAATGCATCATTACCACATGCATGGTAACCATATGTATCATAATTGGATTAAGTATCACATCATAATCATGTATCGTAATCGTTTTCATGAAAACTGGATTAAGTACCCCATCATACCACGCATCGTAACTTGGTTATGTATTATATCATTGTCATGAATCGGAACAAGGTTATATATTGAACTCCTATTATGTATTGTATTCAATCACCATAACAAGATTAAATATCATGCAATTTAACCATGTATGAATCATAACCAAGTGATGTATCATATTCTTTTAATGAATTGAAACTAGGTTAAAATTCAAATCACGATATGAATTTTCATAATAATACGCATAGAAACTAGGTAATGTATTGTACTTTGTAAATGCATTACTCTCATATCATAACCTCAATACCAATTACATGTTACTCAAACTCATTATTTCCTAATTTTTTCATAGTATTTCTTAACTAATACATTTTCATTGAGTTGGTTTTTTAACAATCAAAACAATGTCATGTATTAAATTTGTCTTGACCATTATAATACTATGTGTCCAAGGCCCTCCGAATTTATCAGGGAAATATGACAATTGGATAAAATATGGCCATTTAATCCTGAGGATTATAAATAGGAGGTCATTTGAACCATAATAGACAACTTTTTCTTTCATCAATGTTCTATAGAGTGATTTTTTAACTTCTATTTTACTTCGTGAAGAATCCTTGAAGATACAAGAATTGAACTGCTTGTTCCATGTTCTTCAATTTATATACGTAATTTTTTTCTTCTTTGTGCATCCAATCATTTTGATAATAATCGAGGGATTCCAAGGACATGGATAATTTATTTAGATCATTGTATAGAGGGATTTCAATTTTTTTGAATGATATAATTATCGATTGACTTCTTTATTGAGGGCATATGTGGATAAGAGGACATAATTCTGATCCTCATATTGGGGGGTGTCATTTTATGTGAAAGATAGAGGTGAAGATTACCTTATTAATTGGGGGCTTTTGAGTATTGGAATATAGTATTCACGATCATCGTATAGAGGTATTACCAAGGTATTGGTAAGATATACCTTTTATCCTAGGTGAAATGATTCAATATTATTTCAGATAAAACAATTGTAATACCTTTACATTATATATTTATTTGTAATAGAAATGGAATAACTTCTATTCCTATTAATATTCGTATTCAATTATATTGTAATTGTTTTAATTACAGTTCATTCATTAGAAATTGTATTAATAGATTCTATACACTATATGGTAGAATCGTTTACATTTGTATTACTCTGTTCAATGTATTCAATTCGAATACCATTTTTTTTCATTACATGTGTTATTATAAATATCATATCCCTAAAATACAATACCTGTATAGTCAACTGTATTGGTTATGCATTATATTAGTTTAAGACCTCTTAAACTATGTTCTTTCTCAAGTATTTATATAAAGTGTTTTTAAACATACAATTCACCACCCTTTTATTGTTCCATCTAATCTACATCTACATCTATATTATTCTCCAACTATAAATGTGTTCATAAATCATTCAAAATAGCATAACCTATTGAATGGAAATGTGTCTCATAATTTTATAATCAATTCAAAGTATAATAACCCTTGTAAAATTACTAGGATTCATAAAAATATCTTCATGATAAAAATAACCCATCCAAAATAAATAGTAATAATGGTATCATTGGTTCATAAATCCATTAAATATTTAGTGACATATAAGGAAGTAATCTTATATAGAATTTGATTCAAAAAAAATTAATAGGAACAATTCTTGATAAAAATGAAATTATTATTAACAAATATATTTAAAACTAGAAATGAATCATATATTGAGTAAATCCTTTTAGTTGAAAATAACATTTTAAAAAATTACAACTTTATAAATAATTCAAAAAAAATTCTTAGGTAAAATAACATTTTCCTCAATATCATCTTTTAAAAAATGAAATTAAAAAATTATTCTATAATTTCATTTCATTGAAAATAACATCCGATAGATATAATGGGATATTTAAAACAATGAATATTAGGACTATATGAAATCTGATATCTGTTAAAACAAATTTTTCAATCACATTTTCTAGAAAATGAAAACTAATCCCATTTTAGAAAATGCATGAAGCTTCCCATAAATTAATTTTTTAATTTTTTTGAAAACCATAAAAGGGGATTCATATAATCATAGAAGGACATTAAAAAATTGAATTTTTTTAAAATATTTATACTGAATAAAAAATGATTTTGATCAAATATAGAAGTATTATAGGTTTTTATTAAAACCATTATATGGAAATCATGTGGTAATAACGAGAGGATATTTAGGTTTTAAATTTTATTCTCAATAAATAAAAAAATTAGATTAAATGTGTTGTCTTTCATGATATATTCATAATAACATTTCATCATCAGATATATGAACATGCATAATCCTGATAATTGTTGATTTATTATTATAAAACCCTTCCCACTAGGGTAACATTGATTATAATACCTATGAATGAATAAAAAAATATAGCATGAAAATAAATAAAATAATTATATTTAATTTAAAATGGGTTTTATATACACCCCATAAAGGAATAAAGATATACAACATGACATATGTCTCCAAGAATGAAAATTTGGACATAAACCCCTTACCACTTTGGTATCTCATGAACTATAAACCCCGTGAAATATATATCATAAAATGGATATCTAAATCGCTATAATATTATTTAGATCCATCATTAAATAAATTTATTAAAACTATATGAGCTATATAATTGAAACATGTGGTGAATATGGAATGTGTCTCAATGAATTTAAAAGTGAGATGAAAATCCATTACCATAAGTCTGGAATTATATCATTCATGTTTGAACCTCTATTATAATAAATAATAGGTTAATTTACAACCATTTCATAAAAAAACACACACAGAGAGATATATATATATATATATCAAACCATATATGACTTACTTATGAACATTTATTAACTATTTATTAAATATTACACATTAAAATCATGTTTCGGGTAATAACTACTTTGTTTTTCATGTATGGTTTGATTTTTAATATTTATTACTTGAAAATTGATCAAGGTTATAGAATCTCTAAAATGATAACCATGAAATAAATGTCATGTATATTTAATATATATGTATTTATTATAATCTAAAAAAATTAGAGATATAAAATTTAATACAATGTTCATGGTGATGGTATATCCACGCACGAATAAATGTTGATTCCATTGCCTAAATGGAAGAAATTATAGAAAATAAAGTAATATATTAACTTTAAAGAATAAATATTATTCCATTTTTATCTCATATATTAATTAAATTTACCCAAACTACCTTATATCCATATTTTGGGGGAAAAATAATCAAATTGCTTTGTGAGGTAGTAGTCTACCATACATATGAACAAAATTATAGTATCCCCGCAGAGTGGAATATAAGAGGGTATATGTGGCATATTGATTATATATTTAATATAAATAAATATTCATATATATTAATTTAATCTATCTTTATTTCTATAATATAAAAATATTTAGGAAAAACACATCACATCATTAAGTGAGGTGGTAGCTCTTCGTAAACACGTGTGATGTTATTATTTTTTAATGGAAGGGAGGTAAGAACCTTAATGTGTTATGATAATTTTTTAGGAAAATTAATATCATTAATCTCATATAGAAACATTAAATATGTAATTATATCCATTAGTGAGATGTGGTGATGGAAAACAAATAACATCTCTCCATGAGGCGTTACTTATCTCTACACACAATCGACAATTTCATTTCCCATTTAGTGGAATAAGAGATGTATATAAGGTATTTATTTAACTTAATAACATATGAAAACATGTTCAGTAATTTTGATATTAAATTATCATAGTTATGGAATATTTTATTTATTTACAAAAAATAATTAAAAGAAAACATCTTTGTAAAAACATTACCACTTCTTCAGAAAACCTCTTTAATATTAAAAAAATACTTCCATGATTTGATTTATGATCTCACATATGTATCTAGGATTTGTGTGGGGGATTTAATGAATTAATTTTTATTTTATTTTTTAAAATACAAATTGGTTTTTGTGTGTGACAATGGTATGAGATTTGGCGGCCTTTTAAAAGTTGGGAAGACGATAAATATCAAATTTTTAAAATAAATTTGTTTTCAGTATTTTTTAACATGGAAAGGTATCTAAAATGGATCATTAACAAACATTATATTTTATAATATGTGAATATTTCCCTAAAATTTGTATTTCAAATTTTTCTAGTCTATTTGATTTCTTAAATTATTAGTTTACCCCATCTATAAACCCATTTTAACCTTAACATCAGTAATTAATTTTTTTGGTTTTTAAAATTGATTATGGTAAAAATTTATGTTAAAATTATTGTATAATATTAAATATTATTGTTAAAAATATTAAATCAATTTCTCAACATTAATCATATACAAGTTGAAAATGAATTTTAAAATTAATCGTGAAGATATAATGAGAAATCTATTTTCCAAAGAGAAAATGATTAAAACCTGAAACCATTTTTTTTAAATTCAATCAAAATTCAAATAAATTTCACAAATATGACTAATTAAATAATATTTGAACTTTTTTACCTTTAACTGCATATAAAAAAAAATTCAAACTCTTAGAATGAAAATAATTTTTTTAAAATATTTACTCCATTATAAAATCTACAATATAATTTAAAAAATTAATTTAATTATTTCAAATAAATTTTCTTAAATTGAATATAATAATGGTTTAATTTTTTTTTTTAAAATAGACATAACCCATTTTTAGAAAAAATTCATTTTGTATGAATAAAATTGAATTTATTCATATCTCTTACATAAAAATAACATTTGATGAATGGTAAAATTATAAATCAATATATATTAAATAAATATTATCAAAATAACTCACCTATAGAAATTCATTTAATTTATTGGGATCAAACATTTTTTTAGCATAAAAATATATTTCACAAATGAATTCATTTATTTTAAAATAGTTTTTTATTTTCATGAATAATTAATTTATTTCCTAGGAATTAATTTTATATAAATGTTTAAATCATATAAGTTCATAATTTAGGTAATCATATACATTCTTGAAGTTCCATCATCTATACATTAACTATCATATTAACTAATAATATTTAAATAGTTTATATTATTTCATCAAAACTCAGTGTTATGTGTTGCACAAGATATCAAAGAAATTAAAATTATTTGACCAGGAAAATATTTCATAAAATATAACAGAGTTACATGATCAAATTGAACACATTAAATATTATAAACGAGTAATTTAATTACAATAAACCAACTTTATAAATATTTATATAATTTTACTAAATCTAATGACTATACAGTTCCTTTAAAATTACATTTTTTCTTTTTTCCACATTCCAATTTAATAAAATATTTAATTAGAATTATAATAAGGTTTAATGTGATAAAAAAAATATTTTCAATAACAATGATCTATAATTTCATTAATGTCTCTATTAAAATGTATATCATGCAAATTTTGTTCTTTTAAATATTGTATTCTAAAAATTCCCCATCCTTATTTATAAATAACTATTTTACGTACCCATAGAAAACCACTCATCCCTCACATAAAAAAGAAGAACCTAAACCAAAATACTCTCCCTAAATTACCTTATAATCCTTTTGTTTGTTTTTGAGTAACCAAATATATGAATATATGTAATCTAGTTTTGTCCAATATGAAAAACCTCGAGAAGAGGGTATGATTTCATGAACACTCCATTGTATTTTTATCTTCTATTACATTTATTCTATATAGATTCCAAAAAAATATCAAAAGAATAATGAATTATTATGTTAAAATTATATTATCTATGTTATCCTTCATAATTAATCACATATAATATTTAAATATATTTTATAATTATCAAACCTCCTCCTTTGATAAGGTCCAGTTAATAGTCGGTTAACATCCAAAGATAATGTTTCAAATCACTTTTCTATCCAAATTATTATATATAGTTACAATATTTTATTTATCATATATTAATGTTTGAATATAATTATTTTAATCATAACTAATTAATTATAATTTGGTATAAATTAACTTGAAAAAACATTGAAATCGATGGAAAATAACAAAATTTTGAGTTAAAATTAGTATGAAAATGTATCCCCATTAAAGAAGACAATTAATAAATATAATTGTATGGTTATAATTTATAAATGATTACAAAAATAAAAGTAATTCACCATTGGTTCATGTTTAAATAAATATATTTCTATTATATCAGAGGTGTTATATTGATAAAATAATATGGGATTTTAGGTAATGGGATTCCCAAAACTAGATTGATTATTTAGGTTTTTCTTCTGTTTCTCATTGGATTCATTAAGAATGTTCAAATTGTATCATAAATATTCCCTTTCAATGTTCATTATCTTTTCTTTTGGTGATATATATCTTTCTACCCTCTTAAAAACATTCTAATCCTTATATTCATTTCATGAATGGTGATATTTGAGATAATCAATAAGAAACATTTTATTCCATGGGTTATTTCATTATAAATAATATTATCCATCTCTATGGAAAGAATGATTGTGATCATTTGATGATTATATTAGTGGGTTGATATTATATTTTCATCCAATTAATTGGTTAAGTTTATATATCTAATGAGATAACGTGTATTATATATGAAAATGATTATAACTTTATTGAAATTTATGACATTATGATATATCCACATATGTTATGCATAAACATAGTACTTGATTTAATCATAAATAAATGTTTTATTTTGGAACTATTTTATGATGTTTCATTATTATGAATATTCCATAGTCTAAGAATTTATTAAATCTATTTATCATGATTATAATGATGATATTATTATTTTGATATTATCATAATGATTATGATCAACCTTGTTCTGTATATTCATGTTCATAATTGCTTTCCATTCAATGATTTAATATCACATATTCCTTTGATTTATATCTATGGGTGACTATATGAAATGAATAGAATGTAATCTTTTGAAAAGATAAAGAATAGATATTTAGATAAATTTTTATATTATATTTTGTATATGAAATGTAAATTCCTATCTTTCCCAATATACTGAATCTTTGGATCCTGGATTTGTTTCACTATTATGTTCTTTTTCATAACATTTATGTAATTGATAGGTAATGGAATGTTTGGTTTCAAGAAAAAAAAATTGGATCCTCCTCCAGATGATTGTCCAACGTTCTAAGAATAGTTTTCCCATGTGACACCCCATATTCCGTAATATCGACAACAAGGATGTATTGCATCACATACACCACCAATTTCCCAACCAGCACTAAATGTTGTTTTGGAATATTATTAATATGAATACCCTCCATACGATGATTATGAAGAAGGTGTCGGAGATATTCTGGACATAGACCAATTACATATTATGTTTTGGAAATATTTTCTTTTAATATTCATTTAATGTGAGTCACTGAGGGAGACCATGTGGAATGTCTCCACCAGAATATATATCTAGCATACCTAACCATGAATCCATGACTATCTTGAAGGCATCCACGAGTAAATATCTGAAATTTGACATCACATCAATTTAAAAGCCTTTACACCCTAATTCGTATGGGTTCCAACTATGTTTTCTTTGAATAGGTATCTAGAACATTATATTTATTCATAATGTTATGATTACATCATCTCACTGTGTGCATATAAAATGATAGGGGAATTACCATTCCCTACACTTCTTTTATCTTCTTCAGTGACCTTGTATCTTCAAGAAAGCATTACTACTGAGAGTGAATAATCCTCACCAACCACTTACACTCTGTACATAATCATGATCAATCCCTTGGATGATCAGAGAGACTGAGTAGATTAGATGGGGAATGATATAGAGAACATTCCTCGAGGAGAAACACAATAACAGTATGTTCTTAGAGTAGAAATTTTAACACCCAGGAATTCATGAATAAAATTCCCTATATTTTATTTAATTAAATTTCTTATGGATTAGGAAAACACATGAAATATTTTATTATTATTAATATCTGGATTAAATGAATGTTATGTAATGTTACCATTGATTATATAGTCATTGAAAATAGATCACGGGACTGATAAAAATTTATGTTTTTAAAAAGAATCATTTCGACAAAAACAATAGAGATAATGACCTCATGATATATAATTGGGGCGTACAAAGATCATTTTTCTGAGTTGATAAAGGAGAAGGAATCACTAGGATTATCTCTTGACAAAGTCCAAGACAAGTTCCAATACGTTAAGCTTGAACTGAATCACCTATGAGAGAAGTTAATGTTAATAGAGATTACCACCCAGGAAATGTTATCCAAGTCTCCCCAAAAGTTTTTCACCATTAAACACCTTTGACTTTGGTCTTATATGGATTTTATAAGGGGTAATTTAATAAATAATTATTTATTTATCATTACTTCCACTTTTATAAAAAAAATTCTTATTCCATCAATTTCATTATGAGATTAGATTTTCATAATAAAATAATGCATTAGATAAATTGATTTATCTGGTAAAATGGTAATTTTTAGAAATATATAAATAATTATATTAAACTGAGGATTATTTAATATTATTTTTTTAATAGTGTTTTAATTAATCTACTTTTAATTATAAATGGTGAATTTATTCTGTATTATTTAACTTTATAAATGATTAAGTATTACTTTGCATAGGAAATATATTTTCATACGAGAAAACTGAAATTGTAATTTTAATTTAAGAATTTATTTTGTTGAATTAATGATGTTTTTAAATAAATAATATTTTAAGAAAATATTTTATATATAAATTTTATTAAATATAAATGATCATATAATTTTTATGATGTCAAATTTAACTTTTATTAAAGTTTATATAATATTTTTGTCAAAACCAGTAAATTTTAAAAAAAATAACGGTTTTTTATAATTCAATATTCACATATTTAAAAAATTACTTAGATAAAATGAATATTATTCTTGGAATCACGAGGAATAAATTATCTGATGGTGAATTATTCATAATTTTCTAAGACAATGGAATTTTTGGGAAAAAATTTAAATACCTTATAAATCTATGTGTTTTATGACATCATAATAACCTAATAGTGATGTAATAAAATACTAAAATAGGTATATTAAGCCAATATATGTTTAACCTTTAAAATAATTTTATTTCAGATTGGTTTGATTAAACTGTTTATTCATTAATAGACCTACCAAGACATATAAAATATTTTTTCATTATTAAATGATTTCATTGAGAGTGTGACTCGCCTCCACCTAACCAAGCCTAATATTTTAATATGTTAAAAATTTAGATTTATAAAATATTTTTCTCTACTCCCCTTTGGATTAAAACATGGGAAAATACCATGGGATGGTTTTCGGTTTTTAATATTTATTTATATAGCTTCCAAAACCTACGCTTGGGAAATATTGAAGAATTCCCCTACCATTTTCAATAAAATCCTACCCAAGATCCCACATATCTAAACTAAATATAAATGCATAACGTCGTTACTCTTCATTAATCTCTCTAAAAATCTCTTAAGGAACCCCAAGCTCTCATGAGGCCCCTCCACAAGCCATTGAATACATATACTAATGTTAGGGATTGCTTCCTCTCTCATATTGTACACGTTTCTTTATGTTGTTATGACCTTTTATTTTCAATAAAAAAATTTGTGGAATTAATTATTACCTCCCCCATAAATACCTAATTGTGGTTTAATGATTATAGGAAACTTTCCCTCACATAAAGCCAACCCATGTACATCTATTATCATGTTGAACTTTTTTAAGAGTTATTCCACTTCTCCTCTTTCTTCAAGTTTCATTATTATGTTACTCCTTATATTTCCAAATTCCATGTGTTGGAACATATATCTATATGACACCCTTAATTTCAATTTCATGTACATATGATTATATAGCCCTTTCTCTCTCATCAATAATTTTTTTGAATTTTTCTGTCATCCAGTTATGCTGCGAAAATTGCACCAAAAGTTTCCAAGCCAATATCCTTGTGTAGTGAATACCATACCCATTTCTCTATCATGGGTATTCAACATTATTCACATAAAAATATTGAATTTTACTTAAATTTATGTGTAACAAATTACTAAATCATGTTATAACTTATAATCTTGAATGGTTCCACATTATATGATCAATATGGAACACTTATGCATGAAATGAAATGTTTATAAAGGGTGCACCGTGATAGCTCTCCAATGCAATGTTTAATGTTTAGTATCATAGAATTCCATGTGAAATTAGGGTTTACTCAGGATAATCCATGTACAATGATTCTCGTATCATGATAATATCATGTTGTATGTCATTTCAACATTTCCATGTTATGATAATCAATTGTACCAAGAATTTATGTTCATGTTTTTCGTTTACTCTATTTATCTACATATATCCAAAAATGAATTTCATTTTTCATTCTATGAATTGTTAACTCCCTTACTAAAATTTATATATCACCCTTTTCATATGTATTTCCTTAGGTTATCCCATGAATTGCTATGTATGATGGAATGTTGTGGACATGTAAAATAAGTTTTCAATAAAGATGATGCATTTTATGTCTTCTATTTTCTTATAATGTTCCTAATTTTCCAATACTATAGAACTATCAAACCTCATAGTTGTATTTAGAAAATGATTATGAAATAATTCATGTTTAAATATGTATCATAGAGTATGGTTTTTATAGTTGGTTTTAGAGGATAGGTATAATAATTTTTGGGATTTGGATTAGAAAACCATAGTGAAAGCCTTAGGGATAAGAATAATTAAACTAAATGAATCACTAAATTATGGTGAGTATAGAGTAATTGGTTTATAAAGAAAATACATCCCTATCTTTATTCGAATAATTATATGTGGATCTGGAACAGATATATCTTGGGGTAAAACCCAAAAACATAGCTTTGAGTAAGACTCGAATGGGAACTAATGCATGAAAACAGCATTGCTGCACTCTTAGTTTGAAACTCCTTAAGGATATATTTATATAAATTCATAATATTAGTATGAGACATTATTGATGGAATATGAAAATTTACCCTAAGAATATATGTTTGGATGTAGATCATGTAAAATATTTATTGATGCCTATAAATTTATAAGTTAAAAAATTAATGTAATTTATATGTTATCCCTTTTTAAATTGGATTTCTATTTCTGTGTTACCCATAACATTTATTTTATCCAATACAATGATTGGTAATATGTAGAATCTGGCTAGCAACTAATTCGATAATCAATGTGATAACTGTTCTAATGAGATGCCCAATTCGATGGGAGGATGAATCACAAACTTTGTCACTATTCTGTAATGACCCAAACTTTTACAAATGAAAATTCTATTATTCGTATTAAATGTATTATTATGTAAAATGGTTATATAAAAAATATGCACATATTTGTTTTTATGTTATTGGATTTTAATGTACAGTTAATAATTTTATCGTCGCTAATATAGTCCTTAAATAGTGATCATATGATTAGTATAAATATACGTTTTAACAAATCCAATTTACTCAAAAAAATGATGATATGGCCTCATCTTGCATGACTTATTCATAGAAATCCCACTTTTTATATCTCAAATAGGAGGTGGGTTTACAGGGCTTCCCTCTTGGCCAATCCCTAGCTGAGCATCAACATGTTAAGCTTGAACCGAACTGCCTATGAGAGAAGTGAAAGCTAAAAGAGATTACCACCTGAGTGATGTTGTCTAATCCACCCCAGGAGTCTGTCACCATCACACACCTTACCCTTAGGTCTTATGCGAGTATTATAAGGGGTTATTTAAAATGAACATAGGACTATGATTATGTGCATTAATTTTTTTATAATGAATAAACATTTATTTTATTGTTGTTACTTTTCAATTGGGTTTTAAAGCACTAATTATATTTTTAGTTAATATTTAATTAAGAAACAAAATTTTATTAATTAATTGATTTTTAATTAAATGATAATTTAATAAAATATTGTCTCAAAATTTCTTTTTTTATTAAATATGGTCATATAATTTTAATGAATACAATTGTTATTTTTACTAAGTATTGATAGTTGTTTTTGTCAAAACTCATGATTTTAAATAAATGACGGGTTTTATTTTAAAAGTTAAAATTCAATTATTTAGAAAATTATTTAAACAACATGAATATTATTTTTGGGATTCAGGACATAAAAATTATCTACTGTATAAATTTTCATAATTTTATGAGACAGTCGAATTTTTGGGTAAAAAATGAAATAGCCCTAAAATATATAATGTGTTTTATGACATCATAATTACTTAATAGTGTTGTAATAAAATACATTTTTTTTGTCAATATATGTTTTTCCTTTAAAATAATGTGATTTTATATTTGTTTGATTAATTTATGGTGCTTTAGTGAACCTTCCAGGACTTATAAAACATTTTATCTTTTAAAATTATTTCATTGAGAATGTGACTCACCTCTACATAAGAAATCCTAATATTTTAATATGTTCGGCCATTATACATATAAAAAATGTTTTTCACACCCCATTGGGAAAATCCTTGGTAAAAAATCATGGGTTGGTTTTTGGTTTTGATTAGTTTAATGTGTCTTGACTAAAACCTAAATAAAAAATAATTCCATCTCTTTTCCTATATAATCACACTCAATATCTCATTTATATTAACACAAAATTATTTTAGAACATCCCTCCTCGACACTCATATCTCTTTAATCCTCCCAACTCACCCTATCATTTTTATAAGCCTCTCTCGAGCCACCCCCAAGACTTTGGGATAAAACGTCCAAGTAATGGATTTCTTCCTTTCTCATTTTTGTACAAATTTATGTGTGTTGTTTTTCCCTTTTATTTTCAATTAAAAATGCTGGGGTATTGATTGGAACCTTTCCTATAAATCCATCATTATTTTTGAATGATGAGAGGCCCCTTTATCTCTGAATAATTCCTCCCATGTACACCTATTACCATGCAGAAATCTTATAAGAGATTTCCCTCTTCTCTTTTACATTCAAGAAATTATTTAATATTATTCATCTGAATTACATTAAATATGTTTGGAAATGTATATATATAATCCCCATACATTCAAATTATTTTTAATTTGATGATATTCCTATTTCTCTCTAATAATAAATATTTATGAAATC
The DNA here is from genome assembly GCA_963277665.1 of Viscum album. NCBI lineage: Eukaryota > Viridiplantae > Streptophyta > Magnoliopsida > Santalales > Viscaceae > Viscum > Viscum album. The sequence goes on from OY728161.1 coordinate 697,365,853, forward strand.
GTGTGTCATGCTATTATGCTGCCGAATATGCGCTGCAATTTTCTATGCCAAGGTCATTGTGTCATGAATTCCATGCATATTTCCCTATAATGTGTATTCAAATTTACGAACATTTACTTATCGATTATATTTTTTCATTTATGTATTCCATATTCCTTTATCATGGAATAAATTATGACATTAATTGAATTCATGTTGTATGATTCATGTGTCACACATATTCATGAAATGGAAGGATTTAGAATGGTGCTCCCTAATAGCGCTCAAATGCATTGGGTGAAGATTATTAACATGATTCATCATGTGAAGTGATGGTTTAATCATTCTAATTCAAGTGAAAAGAGGGTTTACTCATGGTCCATGTGCAGTGATCCTTCGATCATGATAATATCATTTTGAATATTGTTTCCACATTTCCATGTTATGATAATCATGCTATATCATGAATTAATGTTCATGTTTCTCTTAAGATCCATTGATATTCCTATTTTATAAATGTATTTTATTATTCATTATATTCCTTTTTTACTCCCTTAATGGGCTTTACAGCTCACCATTTTCACATGCATGTCCTCAGGTTATCTCATGCAATGCAAAGTACGAAGGAATTTTTTGGTCATGTAAAATATGTTTTCAATGGAGATGTTGTATTTTATGTTCTAAGGTGTATTGAAATGTTCCTAATTTCCAATGAAACTAGACCTCTTTATCCTTTGATACTTTTTTTTGTATTACTTGATGTAATAAATCACATTTATGTGAGTAATAAAAAGAATCATTTTTATAGATACTCTCTATGTTAACTAAAGATTTGACTAGAAACATGGTTCAAGAGGAACTTTACCCCCCCGTCAAGAATGAAAATGCCACAACTGAGAGCTTCATGAGACAAATACCTCCTACATTAAGTGGATAATATGATCCAACATTTGACAAACAATGGATCAAATCCATTGAGATGATCTTCTCTATCCTTCAATGTCCCGAAGAAGAGAAGGTTCATCTAGTTGCTTATAGTGTGAAGGGTGAAGCTGATCAATGGTAGACATTGATCAAAAATATGATGCATATGGAAGTGATTGAGGCATTTGAATAGAAATATTTTTGTAAATTGTTTTTTTATATATATTTTCGTCGCACCCTCCGATATAAGATGGAAATGGTCTTCCTTGCCCCAAGGAAAAAAGATGACCAATCCATCAGATCATACATGGAAAATTTAACAAAGCTTTCATGATTAACTTATGTATTTTTTATTACCCCTAAATGAAAGGTTTATTGCTTTTTTGGTTGGAAAAAACATAGCGTAAGGAATTCCATACTGATCTGTGACATCAACTACTATGAGAAAATTTTCTGATGTCCCCTCATTGTCAAAATGGAGATTATTGAATCTCAGGGGTATCATATATATATGAAGTGGAAGGTGGACTTTAATTCTGGAAGTCCGATTAATAAATCAAATAGTTATAATAAATTCTTTCCCTCATCATGCCAAATGTGTGGAAAGAAACACTCTAGAAATTTTCTGATGGGAGTGAGGAAATTCTTTAACGGTAGAAGGGAAGGGTACATAGTGATTAATTGATGACATGAAGAACATGATTATATGATAGATGAGATGAATTCTCCGTTCAACCCTCAACGCATTGTTGATTTATAAAACTACAATGAACCATGAATCTTTTCAATGAAGTGACCTATTCTAAGGGTACTAGGAGGAAACCAAAAACCTTAATGGAAGAAAGGGAGAGATTTTTCAATAACTATTGTTGAAGAAAATAACAACAAAAAGTGGTGACAAGTATGATAGTTATTCATTCATGTTTAGATAACGTACTTTTTGATTCTGGTTCTATGCACTCTTTTATATCACGAATGATTAGTAGAACAATCTCAACACCAGGAAAAATGATTGAAGTAGAGATGTCTGTGAGAAACAAAATGATGCTATTATTGCATACCATGAATATAACTCCTCCCATGTCACAATTTAATGACTGAACATATTGATCAACCAATTCATTTTCCCTCTTGAGAAATTTTATGAAATTATTAGCATGGATTTTCTACCCCTATATAGAGCCATCATAAATTCCATAGATAGGGAAATCACTATCCATGTGGAAAATCGGCCCCCAATTCAGTACAAGTTAAAGGATTAGAATGAATCTTCCTTAGCACAATCATATCAAGTGTGGATATTAATGACCTATAATGACAGTTATCATTATTATATTGTTGTTTCTAAGGTAGGAACCATCCATAAAGACATGTCTTTGTTGAGGAAACTCACAGATCTGTTTCCCATGAAATTGAATGGTCTTCCTCCTAGAATAGATGTTGAATTCTTGATTGATCTCATACCTGGGGAATTTACAATATCCAAAACACCTTATATAATGGTTGTTGGGAATTTTGAGGATGTAATGAAACAACTGTAGGAGAATTTGTCTATAGGTTTTATACGTCCAAGGGATTTTCCAGGGGGTACACCCATCCTCTATTTCAAGAAGAAGGATGGGTCAATGCACTATTACATTGATTATCATGATCTCAATAAAACCATGATAATGATCAAGTATCCTCTACTATAAAATTATGTCTTCTTCGATCTGAAACATTGATCAAAATACATCTCCAACATGGATCATCGGCCAATATATTACCAAGTAAGGGTGATGAAGGATGATATCCCCAACACTACTTTTCATACACGGTACGGGCACTATGAATTCATAGTAGTTCCATTTGGACTCACTAATTCTCCAAAAGTATTCATGGACATGATTAATAGTTAATTTAGATATACTATCAACAAAGTTTTTATAGAATTTATTAACGATATTATAATATAATCTAAAAATAAGAAGGAGCATGAGGAGCATCTAATAATTGCACTAGAGACCATGCAAAATGAGAAGCACTAGGAAATGTACGAAAAGTGTGAGTTATGGTTCAAGGAGGTCTAATTCTTGGGTCAAATAATCACAATAAATGGGATATTTTTGGATTCGTATAAGAAAAACATAAATAATGGAAGGCTAAGGCCAACATATGTGACATATATTCGTAGCTTTGATGGGTTAGATTGATATTATCCCCTATTTGTGAGTCATTCTTCCGGATTTTCAAACACTCTTACTAAGCTAACTTATAAGGGAGTCTTGATTCATTATAATGATGAACGGAAAGATAGAATTAAGAAGGTGAAAGGTAAGCTTATCATTGAAAAAATTCTCACAATACTCACTAGTGGATAACATTTTGTGATATTCAGTTATGCTTTGAAGAAGGTCATGTGATGTTTGTTGATGAAAAATGACAGTAATTTCATAGGCTTCAAGGAAATTTAATGATCATGAGATGAACTATATAACACCCGATCTAGATTTTGATGCAGTAATCTTGACTATAAAATTTTGGTGACATTACCTATTTTCAGATAATTGAGAAATATATACGGATCACAAAAGCCTCATATATAATAACACCGAACAATTTAAACATGCACCAATGAATATGGTTAGAGATAATAAAATACTATGACATATCCATCCATTACCACTCTAGGAATGTGAATAAGGAGGACAATGCTCCATGTTGATTTAATAATGTTTTCCTTATGAATTTTCCATTCCTTAATACTTGGGGGAGAATGCTAAGTCAATAAGGTATCCTTATGACTTTACAATTACTTCTTGTTTTGAAAATCACAAACACCTTATTTTAATAACAACCCATTTTACTCAATGTTTTACATCTATAAAGAAAAAATTCCCTTCCCCAAATAGATTTATCCTTACCACATTTTCCCCATTAATGTCATATTTTCACTAAGTGTAAAATTTGGTTTGAATCCAAAAACCTCAGAATCCTATTATTACCTAGATATGAAGCATTCTGTTTTAGGATCAGAATTCTAAGAATTATGGTACGAACTCTTCTACGGTCTTACTAAAACTTATTAATATTAATTCTAGTTACGAACATCACTATGTTCTGACTCCGAATTCTGAATTAGAATTCTAGTTTCAAACTCCACTGTGTTCTGACTCCGAATTCAGAATCAGAAATCTGGTTACAAACTCCACTGAGTTCTGACTCCAAATTCTAAATCAGAATTATGGTTATGAACATCACTAATATCTAACTCCGAATTCGGAATAAAAATCATGGATACAAACCATCTCACAATTGGTGTCATAGTATGGTATTTGAAATAATTATATTCACATATAAGGTTTTCCCTGCTCAATGTTTTCAGAATATATTCTCCAGACTCATACTTTGTTTCATATTTTCGGATTCATATTTTAAGACTCATAAAGATCATATTCATTTTTTATTATAGATACTCTTGTTATATATTTTTCTTTATTAGGATATTTTCTTTTGTTTACAAACTCATACTACTAAAAAGTTTGTGTGCCAAATATTATCTTAAGGATGGAAAGTTAAATTGTTGGTTCTATTAATAATCTAAATCCTACTAGACCTCCTGTTTTGGATGGAAATGATTATGAATAATTGAGTTATAGGATGAAGACATTTGTTTTCAATACTATAGTTGATAACTATCTAATGCTGGCTGGAGATTATAAGATTTTGGATAATGAAATGAGAACCTTTACGAATTAGGAGAAATCAGAATATCACGCAAACTTCAGAGTTAGAAATACATTGCTATGTTCCATGACTAGGAACATCTATATTCAAATATCATTGTGTGAAGTTGCAAACTGAATCTTTAAGAAACTTGAAGTTACACATTTTGGTACATCTAAATTCATAGAAATAATAAGAGATGTGTTGAGAGATGAATACCATAGCTTTAATTTTATTTATGGAGAACCTATAAGCAAAGTACAGAAATGGTTTATGACCATCATGAATAGATTACAATATATGGGAGAAAATTATTTGGATGATGAGGCTCTTGTAGACAATATCATAGATATCATTCCAAATGAATGTGAGACAAAGAGGACAGTTATTGATGGGAACATGAATGTCACTCATATTTCATTAGATGAGTTGTTTGGAACTCTTATTCAGCAAGAAACCATAATGAAAATACTTGCAAAAATTGTGAAGTAGAAGAATGAGAATGAAGGAGTTTCTTTTACAACCACTTACAATCATTTTAAAGCCAATACCCAAGAAAGAGTAACTAGATCAAAGACAAATAAAGTCATTATTAATCTAGAATATAGTGACATGCGAAAGTATGAGAAAGAATTAGCTAATCATTCTCAGATAATGAACAAGATTATAGCTCAAAAGAACCATAAGAATAAGTACAAGATGAAATATTAATGAGATATGAATGATGGAAAAGTTATGTGTTATGAATATAGAAGAAAATGTCATATCAGATCTGATTTTTCTCTGTTGAAAATGATGGAAAATAAGGAATGGAATTTCGAAAGGAACAAGAAGAAATAATATCAATCAAAGCACAAGAAAAGCCTTAAAGCTAATGATACTTGGAGTGCTAGATGTGGAGACTCTTTAGAATGTGAATCTTCTGAATATGATTCATCTGCATAGAAGAATATGGGATTCATCGCTACTACTTCTTTCCCCAATACATGTCTTATAGTCATGGTATGTTCTACCGAGGATTTAACAAATTTATCTCTTGATAAGAATTTCTATTCTGAAAATATTTCTCTAAATGAGGATACATCATCCTCGGAAATTGAAAAAATACCTTTATATAAATAAGTTTCTAGATTTTCCAAGTTACATGAAGCGAGAAATTGTAAAATCTATATGAAAATAGACAAGGAAAATACTAGAGAGGAAATTATTGCAAAAGTGATTTCAGATCTTTCTAGAGAACATTGAGATAAAGAAGATATTTTAGAAAAAATGTATAATGACCTTGATAATGAAAATTTGGTTAATTAAGAACTTTCTAAAGATCATAATAATGATATTTTAGAGATAAAAGTTTTTTAGGAAAAATTTTAATCTAAGGAAAAGATTCGTGAGGATAGAAATTTAGTCATCAGACTGAAATTTGAAATATTTTCTGTTAATAAGATTCTTGCAAACATTACCTCTGGGACGGAAAATTTTGACAAGATGTATTCTCAAATTAAACCTTAAGGAAACACTACTGGAGTAGGTTAAACTCACCAAAAACCAGTTTTCAATATAAACTATGTTGTTATTTCTAGAGCCCATTTATGCACTAAATGTTAAAGTTGTGGGCATTGGAAGAAAAATTTCACCTTGAATAAAGTTAAATCTCTTCAGTTTTATACAACTTATTTTTATAAACAAATGTAGATTCCAAAAATTTGGTTGTCTAACAATTCCGGATCAAAGGAATTTTTGAATCCGAAAGTCTAGCTTTCTTATTTTCAAGAAGATAAAGAAGGTACCAACAACAATACGTGGTACATTGATAGTGTATGTTCTAGGAATATGACTGGTAACAAAAACTATTTTCAAAATATTATCAAGAATAAAAGAGGAAAATTAACATTCTGAGATAATTCCCAGGAAGAAATTATTGGTATTTGTAACATCATTCTTCTTGAAAAATCTTTTATTTCAAATGTTTTGTTTGTTAAGGTTGTTAAGCACAACCTAATTTTCATATGTCAGTTATGTGATGAAGGTTACCTTGCGAATTTTGGGAATGAAAAGTGCTTAGTACACAATTCCAAGGAATAATTTATTCTTTCTACAAATAGGCAAGAGAATGTTTACAAACTAAACATAGAAGACCTTAGGAGCCAAGATATACCTTGCCTTAGTGCAATGGAAGATCATTCTTGGTTATGGAATAGATGGTTAGAATACTGTAACCTTAGGAACATATGCAAACATTCTATGAAATGATTAGTTAAGGATCTACCGGAGCTTAGATTTGATTCTTTAAATGTTTTTGACCCTTTTCAATATGGAAAGGAACACAAATCATGTTTTGAATAGGTCAGTTAAGTCTCAACTTCTGATGCATTACAGTTAGTTCATTTGGATCTTTTTGGTCCAACACAAACTAGAAGCATTGGGGGAAAATATTATGTATTTGTCTTGGTTGATGATTACACTAGATTTACATGGGTCTATTTTCTAGTAAATAAGTCTGAAGATTTTTATTATTTCAAAAGTTTTAGATCCTAAGTTAGAAATGAAAAAAACATTCCCTTGATAACTATTCATAGTGATCATGGAGGATAATTTCAAAATTTTGATTTTTAAATTTTATGTAGTAGAAAAGAAATTACTCATAACTTCTCAACACCAAGAACACCTAAAAATAAAGTTTTTATTGAAAGAATAAATAGAATTCCTCAAGATATAACTCGAAGCATGTTGAGTGTGTATTCTATAACCAAACATTTTTGGGATGAAGATTCATGTACTGCTTGTTATACTATAAAACGAGTTTTGATTTGAACTTTTCTTATTAAAATTCATTATGAGTTATGGAATGGTAGAAAACCTAGACATTCCCACTTCATTGTTTTTGGTTTCAAGGTATTCATTATGAATACTAAAGATAATATTCATAAATTTGCACCAAAATCTTTTGAAGGAATTTTCTTTGGATACTCCACAACTTCTAAGGCATATATAGTTTTCAATAAAAACACTTGTACTATTGAAGAGACAATACATGTTAAATTTTCTGAAACTGATCCTATGGTTTTTAAACAACACAAACCTACATACTCAGATATGATTCCAAAAACACATTATCAACCTATTATATAAGATCATTCTGATAAGGAAAATGTTTAATAAGATACTACTGAAACATTTTCCCCATAATATTTTCTACTCTATGTTGATGAACATGTTTTAAAAAACCCTAATCAGTTGTTTCTATAGAATCATCCATTTGATTGTATCATTGGTGATGTGAATCAACCTGAAATGAAAAGATGTTCCAGACTAAATGATGTAGAACATCTACCATTCCTTTACCAATTAGAACAAAAAATAATTGATGAATCTTTAGGTGATGATGATTGGATAAAAGCCATGCATGATGAACTAAATGAATTCGAAATAATTAAAGTATGGACCTTGGTTGAAAGACATATGGAAACTTCTATTATTGAAGTTAAATGGGTCTTCAAAAATAAGTGTGATGAAAAAGGAATCATGGTTACAAATAAAGCTAGATTAGATGCTAAAGTCTATAATCAACAAGATGAAATAGCCTATGAAGAAACATATGCTCCAGTATCTAGACTTGAATATATTTATATTTTACTTTCCTTTGCATCATTCTTTAATTTCAAACTTTTTCAAATGGATTTGAAATAATCATTCCTTAATTAATATGTTCAAGATGATGTTTTTGTTGAACAACCTCCTGGATTTGAATACACAAAAAAACCTGATCACATTTTTAGACATACCAAAGTTTTTTATGGCCTTAAACAATCCCATCGAGATTGGTATAATAGACTTACATGATTTTTTCTTCAAAATAACTATGTTAAGGGAAATGCAGATCGATCCCTTTTTATAAAGAAATATAAGAAAAATGTTTTGATTGTTGAAACCTATGTTGAGGACATTATGTTTGGTTCAACTCAACAATATTTAATTGATTCCTTTGTGGATTTATTGAAATCTGAGATTAAAATGAGTAGAATGGGTGATTTAACATTTTTTCTTGGTTTTCAAATCTGTCAAAAACCAGAAGGAATCTATATATCTCAACATAAGTATATTAAAGATATTCTTAAAATTTATGGATATGACAACACTAAAAGTATAAGTACTCCCATTGCTACGTCAAACACAGTTGATCTTGATGAAGCTGGGAAACCAGTAGATCAAACAACATTTACAAGTGTGGTAGGAATTCTATTTTACTTGAAAACTAGTTATCCAGACTTATTTTTTTCAGTATGCTTATGTGCAAGATATCAATCCAATCATATGGAATCTAATTTAAAGTTAGTGATGTCATTTTTTCGCTACTTAAAGGGAACCATGGATTTAATACTCTTTTATACTTATGGAAATGATTTTATTCTAAAAAGTTTTTCGGATGCTGACATTGGTGGATGTAGAATGGATAGAAGTATTACATCCAGAACTTTTCATTACATAAGAGATTCTTTAGTATCATGTTCATGAATGAAACAACACTCAGTGGCACTTTCCACTGCTGAAGCTGAATATGTAGCAGTTGATAGTTGATGTACTCAAGTGTTATGGATGAAACAAACACTCACAGACTATTTCTTGAATTTTACCAAAAGACAAATTTTTTTGTGATAATACATGTTCCATTGCCCTTAGTAAAAAATATTCAATAACTCTCGTGTAATGCACATAGATATTAGGCATCAATTTTTTAGGGATCACACACAAAAAGTAGATATCATTGTTCAATATATCGGAATTCAAGATCAACTTGCTGATATTTTCACAAAATATTTTCCCTCAGATAGATTTGAATAAATTAAACAGAAGATAAGAATGATATTCGTAATGTAATTTTCCTCATTAACGTTCTTTTGAACTAATATATTTACAGTAATAACCTCCTTTTCATAGGGGAAGTATATTTGTTTGATGTTTTTCATATTTTTCATAATGATTTTCTTCATATTTTTTGTAATGGAGTATTTCATATTTTTCATAATAAGGTTTTTCATATTTCTCTTAATAAAGTTTTCCAGAAAATTTAGTAATGAAGTTCTCAAAAAAAAAAAATATTTTCGTTCTCAAAATTTTCCTAATGGAGATTTCTACTTGAAATTTCTGTAATGAAAACTGCTATACCCAAAATATTTCGTAGTGAAGTATTTTTGTTTTCAGGTTTTTTGGGAATATAAAATCCTTCAAGAAGAATTTTCCTCAGTATGAATAATTCACATAAACAATTCGAACGGTATGTTTTTTATTGATTTTTTGTAATATATTTTTACTTACTGGTAGTTTCTTTTGTTTTTAAAATTTGTCGGATTCTAGTTTCCTTAAATCAGATTGTTTTTCTAAAACCTCAAAAGATCAAATCCTACCAAATTTTACATGGGGCATTTATTTCTACTGTCAGATCATATCAGAAAAATTCTCATCCATTGGATTCTTAAGTGAAGTTCAACCATCATTCCAACACCTATAAAAAGGGGACCACAGATGGTTGTCCTACATCAGTTTTCAAAGCTTGTCCATGTCAAATATATTTTCCTCTTTAAAATCCCATTCTAAATTCTTCAGAAGTGCTTGACTCTGAATGTATACAGAAGTTCCTTCCCAAGATATGTCCACTGTCGTGCCGATATCAGTGTGGGAAATTTACAGGGAGAGGATAGTGCATCCAGTCTTCTTCAAAAAATATCACTCTCTTATCTCCAAGAACATCAAGTTCAATGGAATAGGAAGTGTAGCCATTTCAAAGATAAGATCTCGGGATGTTGTGTATCTGGATTTTCTGATAGAATTTTATGAATTATTTTTCTTCTTTAAAAACGAATTTAGAGAAAAGTTTTCCTTCTAAATATATGGAAAGTCATATAAACTCTCATACACAAAGGCTGCTATCCTGTTAGGGCTATCGTATGAATGGGAAGCTGTGTTTTTCTCTCAAAAACATCCTTACCTTCAAGGGACATTCATAAATTTGAAGGCTATGTAATGCCTTCGAATTAATGATGTCAAAACAGCAATAATTTTCCATCTGACTACCACCAATCATATTCTACAATTATTCATTCAAGGCCTTATCTTACTGAGAAAGGGTGACAAGGACACTCTTAATAAAAGTGATATGTATATCTTATATTTTTTTAATCTATGGAAATTCTATTTGGTTAAGAATATTCTCATTACAATTGAGAATATCATGAATGGGAATCTGAGAGCACAAATAATCATGTATCATGGCCCTACTCTCCAGGTTGATAGTTCAGTGTCATGAATCTTTCCATATCCCTTGCAGTTCCAAGCCAAGGAATTTCAATGTGTTTATTATCAGTGATGATACCCTCAAGATTGTAAAGGTTTGTTTATATAAATATTTAGGTGAGTTCTATGATTTACCTGAGGATGAGGCAGAACCCATTCCAAAAAATACAGAAGAGGATGAACCATCAAAGAAGGCTTGAAAAAAATAGGAAACTAAAGGATGTGGAAGAAATAGACAAAACCCCTTGGTACATAGAAGCTCAATCTGCACCTCCAATCCCAAAAAAGCCGAAAGCCTGTCCATATGAAGTGGTTTCCAAATGAGGGGAGGATAAAAATGCATTGAAGGAAAGGGGAACCATAGTTTTGTCTAGACCCTGCAAAGGAAAAATCATTGAAGGAGAAAGCTGCTGATGAGCTTGAGAAACAAGCCAAAGAGAATAAGCATTAGAAACAGATGTCAGAGGATGAAATTTTCCAATCCCTTCTGAGGGATACAAATGTTGAAGCTGAAAAAACTAACGTAACGAAAACCTTTCTAGTTGAACCATTACCTGAGACACCAAGGAAAAATTTTCATGAATCCGCAAAAATCCCAAGAGAAGGATGCTGAAAAGGAATTTGTGGAAGAAGTTCAAGAATACCAAACCTATAAAGAGATAGTTGATCTGATAAATCAAGTAGAATCATTTCATGAAAAGAAATGTGATTCCGAAAATTTGTCAATCCAGAATTCTCAAGCTGGATCTTCAAAACATGCTACTTCGGGAATAGATGGGAAGGGTGAAGTGGAAGTAAATATGTTATCTTAGGAAGAGAGTCATAATCATAACTTCATTCTTCTGGAAGATATTGAAGAAGGAGATTAAAAAGAGAAAATTTATGAAGATAAGATTATACAGTTATCTGAGAGTGAGCAAGAATCTCCAGATGAAGAAGCTATTCTGAGAATCAGTAAGGGGAAACAAGTGGTTGCTGACACCCCAACGAAAGAAATTTTGAGGAAGAAGGAAGCTGGAGGATCCTCTATGAGGAAGTTGGTAGAGCTAGATGATGAACCATATCCATTCAAGATTTCAAATTTGTAGTCATCATCTCTAGGACATGATTTTGTTTTTCAGTCCCTGAAGAAGCTAGTCGACACCATTCTGATCATTCCAGTAATTGACTCTAGATGCTAGATGTTCCATCATATCATGAATCAGAAGTCATATTCTGTATCCACGGTCATGGATAGGTGTGTAAAGATTGAGGCTGATCACAAGAATTTCCTTGTCAACTATAAAGCCGAAAAAATCATTCAAGAAGATGACCAGCTGGTTGAAGACAATTGTTGTAGATTTGAGATAGCATGACCAATTTTAAGAAGATACCAAGGAATAATTTGATACCAGAGACTTCAAAATCCAGGATCTTATAGATTTCATTGAGATAAAGCTAATTCTTGAGCATAATGTTCGGATTCAGGATGTCAAAGACTTGAATGGGAAGTTAAATTTTGTTGTCCGAAGTTGGAAATCATAAAGGGATCTCTGTATTGAGATTCAAGAAAAGATAGAGAAGAAATACGACTTGCTCAAGGTTTATGTAGAGGCCCTGAAGGCTCTATAAGACAGGATCATAGACTTTGAAAAGAAAGTAGAGGAATATCACAAGGAGTTGAAAAAGCTAAAGACAATCGTGAAGAAGTTGATTCCCAAGGAAAAAGAAACAAAATAGTCTAAAATCAGTTCTTTTGTTTCATTTTTTTTCTTGTACTAATTCTTCTAATTGTAATGAAATTATGGTTCCTTGATTTGTTTGGATTTCTATAATTATATTTTAGGTACCATATTTTTTCCCATTCCCTCAAACTCTTTTTCAAAATCACAAAGGGGGAGAAGGAAAAAGAATTATATGTATAAGAAGATATATCTCTATGAAAGGGTGAGTTTACCTAAGGAGGAGTGCTCATTACGATGATTTCCATAGCCAATATAATTAAAATCCCATTCTGAAAATCTAGAATACTGTCCTTAGTGTTCCAAAGCATAAGGGGGAGTTAGTCGTATTAACCATTGGTCATATGTAAAGGGAGATAAGTTTTATTTTCAAAGTCTAGAATTTTTTTTAAATCCTTATATTATTTTTCTTAAGGATGTTTGTGCTTTCCAAAAAGGGGGATAATGTTCAGTCAATAAGGTTTTCCTTATGAATTTTACATTCTTTCATACTTGGGGGAGATTGTTATGTCAAAAAGATATCCTTATTACTTTACCATTCCTTCTTGTTTTGAAAATCACTAACACCGTATTTCATGGAAAAACTCATTTTACTCCATGTTTTACTTCTATAATGAAAAATTACAATCCCCAAGGAAATTTATCCTTACCATATTTTCATAATTCATGTCTTATTTTAACTAAGTGTAAAATTTGGTTTGAAACCCAAAACCTCAGAATCCTATAATTACCTAGATATGAGGCATTCTATGTTAGAATCTGAATTTTCAGAATTCTTGCTTACAAAATCTTCTGAGTTCTGACTCCAAATTCTGAATTAGAATTCTAGTTACTAACTTCACTGAGTTCTGACCCCGAATTCTGAATGAGAATTCATGTTACGAACTTCACTGAGTTCTGACACCAAATTCTGTATTAGAATTCTGGTTATGATCATCACTGAGATCTAACTCCTAATTCTGAATACCAATTCTGGATACGAAAGTCACTGAGTTCTAACTCCGAATTCTAAATAAGAATTATGGATACTAAATTCTATAAGTTATGACTCCGAAGTTCTCTGAATTTTGACACCGAACTCTTAAGAGTTCTACCTCTAAATTCTCATGTACTTCGACTCTGAAAATTGTATGTTCAGGTTCCGAATACTTGTGAATCCATATTCCAAATTTCATTGATATTCAAACTCCTTAATTCTATAGAATTTAGTTTCTGAATTCCTAAAAAACAGAATCTGAATATCTTTGTATTGTAGACTACGAATTCAATATTGGTTAGACTCCAAACATACAATTTTTTACATTCCAAATATTATTATTTTCTTATGCTCACACCTGATTAGTTATAAAATGATGTCATGCTTTTAGTTACTCACTAACTATTGTTTGACTGAAACTTGTATAGGTCCCGCTAAAATTCGAGAAAATATATGACCGTTGGAGGTGGGATCCAACCGTTGGAAATGTGAAAATAAATAGGAGCTCATTTTAAAGATCTCAGGACTTTTGGAGAACAACATTGACAACTGTGCTTACATTATATTGAAGAGGTTTCTAGAGAGAGAGGCTCTTCTAAAATCTCAGGCTTTATGCAGAAAGTTTGAAAGGCATGTTCAAACTTTTCATATTGCAAATTTTCTTCATGCGACTCTGAATGTTGTTGAGTACATTCGAGGGCTTCTGAGGATAGGAAAATAGAGGTGCTGACTACCTTGATTTTGAGTACTTCCTTGCTGAGGAAGACAGAGATGCCTACTACCTGATAGTTGAGGGCTTGCTAGGATAGAATGATAAACTTCGATCTTCGAATCGAGGGCTTACCCTGGGGTGGGTAAGACAGACATTCTCAAAAGTATAAATCAAGAGACCTTTATCTAAGGTTGTCGGATAACTTTCTCATTGGGTTAAAAGACTTACTACTTGTTACTTTATTTGTTAAACGTTTTCCGCGGAAATTGTATTGTTGAGTAATGTATAACTATCATATACTTCCTTATACTTGTACACTGATTTAAGTAGATTCTATATTCTTTAAGGTACAATCCTATTTATTTTAAACCTTTGTTAAGTTTCATTTCTAGAATCAATTTTCTGGAATCAAGAATGTTATTAGAACTTAAAGGTGTTGTGAATTTTGGTTATGAAAAATTTCCATAGGGATTTTTAAAGTATACAATTCAACACCTATTGTATTTGGGAATCTCCTCATTACAAATTCTATCCTACATTTTGTATTATATATTTTATCATACTCACATACCATCTCACAGTCCCTATTGAAAGGGTCCAGAATCTATTTCATTGATGTGAATTTAAAAGGATCCAATCTTCTTATATTTGACGAAGATGGACATGAAAATAACAAAAAAAGGATCATCGCCAATCCTTTCACAAATTATTGCTCAAACATATCTTTTAGAAAGGTTGAAGGATTATTAAAAGGATGATGTGGTAATTCAGTGGAAATGGGAACCTATCTGAAAAGGGAAATCATCGGAGTTCAATGTTAATGAAGAAGGAATTGTTAGATTTGGGTCAAGACTACATACTCCATCAAATCGGGAGTTAAGGAAAGAACTTTTGAATGATGCACATAATTCAAATTTCTCCACTCACCCAAAAAGAATGATATATTGGGATATCTGAGAGCATTATTGGTGGGATATTATGAATAAGGAGATAGATGATTATACATAAAAGTTCCTAGTATGTTAGAGAGTGAAGGATTAAAGGTAGCAGTCTATGGGGATGATGGAACCATTACCCATACCAACATGAAAACGAGATAACATCACCATGGACTTTTTCACTGGATTGACGAAAACATCCAAGAAAACACTGATATCTAGGTTGTTGTGGATCATTTTTCAATGACTACCCACTACATTGAAATTATAGAGGATTTCTCATTGGATCAACTGAAACATGTATACATCATGTATGTGGTATGGTTTCATGGATTACCACTATCAATTATATATGATTGAGATCCAAGATTTACCTTAATATTCTAGAAAAGTATCCAATATGCTCTAAATATTCTGCTAAACATCATTATGTCTTATAATCCTCAAACTGATGTCCATTCAAAAAGGGCTATCAAAACACTTTAGAACATCTTGAGAGCATTCTCAATGGACTTCAAAGGAAGATGGGATCAACATCTTCTTATGGTTGAGTTGTCTTAAAATAAAATTTTCCCCACAATAATCCAAATGTCTCCTAATGAATCCATTTATCGGAAGAGGTGTAGAACATAAGAATGATAGGATGAAGAGGGATAGAAAAAACTCCATGGTCCAGAAATGGTTGAAGAAATGGTGGAAAAGGTTAAGACCACCCAATATCATATTAAAGCTCTACTCAGATTCGAAAAAAGAGTTCTGTCAATAATCATCGACGAAACCTATAGTTTGATTTTAGAGACATGGAATTCCTCCAAAAATCATCTTGGAAGAGGGTAATGTGATTTTCAATGAAGGGAATGCTTAGTCCCATGTACATTCGCCCTTTTGAGATCCCTAATTTCATTGGAGCAGTGTCCAATCAACTTGCACTCCCACCAAGACTATCTCAAGTACATGATGTATTCCATGTATCAATATTGAGGAATCATATACTTTACCCATAACATTTACTCAATCCAGATGTGGTTCCATTGGAGAATGTACTGTCATATGAAGATAAGTCAGTGAAGATCATTGATTTTAGGGAAAAATTCCAACAAAACAAGAGATTTACCTTGTCAAAGTGTTACAGAGAAACCCAATGTTTGAATAAGATATGTGGGGACCATAATAAGTGATGAGGAAAATATACAATCATATATTTTACTGTGGGAAAAATAGTTTTTGAGGGTTAAATATCTGAAGGGGGATGTTGTAATGACCAAAACATTCCTGTATAAAATTCCATTTATTTTATTTATTTAATTATCTTATAGAAATAGGAAATGCATGAACTATTTATTATTATTATTATTATTATTATTATGTTTAAATGAGAATTATGTAACATTACCACTGATAATATAACTGTTAAACAATTATCACATGACTGATATAAATTTATAGTTATTAAAAAGAATCATTTCGACACAAACAACAGAGAGGATGGCCTCATCTAGTAGACTTAGGTCATACGAAGCTCATTTATGGAGCTTGGAAAATAAGTAACATCTATGTTCTTTATTCTAGACCAAGATTAAGCTAAGATTCAACACATTAATCATGAATGGAATCACCTATGAGATATGTTCATGTTAATATAGATTACAACTCAGGAAATGTTATTTGAGCCACCCCAAGAGTCTATCACCATCACACACCTAACCCTTAGGTATTATGTGTGTGTAATAATGGGTTATGTAATAAAGAATTAGTAAATTATTTTGGAATACTTTTTTTGTATATAAAATCCTTATTACAAAAATTCCTTTCTGAGAATAGTTTTTCCCAAAAATATATTGAATTAAAAAAATTGATTTTTAATGTAAAATAGTACATTATAGAAATATATAAATTACTATATTAAAATGAGGTTTTATTAATATTGTAATTATAATAGTGTTATAGGAACACACCATTTAATAAGTATTGATTATATTCCGAATTTGTTTACTCTATGAATGATTAGGTATTCGGTTTGATAAGAATTATATTTTTATACCATAAAAATGATATTATATTTTTAATTAAAGAATTTATTTTGATCAATTAATGTATTTTTGTAATAAATAATACTTTAATAAATTGTTATTGTTATATTATTTAATTATATATAAATGATAATATAATTTTAAACAATTCATATTTAACTTTTATTATGGTTTGTAAACATATTTTTTCAAAGCCCTTCAATTTTCAATAAATGATGGTTTTTATTTTAAAATTGAAAAATCACATATTTAAATAAAAATTTTGATAAAATTAATAATAATTTTGAAATTTTAATATCAAAATTATCTAACGGTGAATTTTTCATAATTTTCTGAGATAAACAAATTTTTGGGTAAAATTTAAAAACAGTGTAAATATATGATGTGTTTTATGAGAACATAATTTCCCAATAGTTATGTAACAAAATAATTTAAAAGTGATATTCGTCGAATATATATTAAATATTAAAATAATCTTATTTTATATTTTTTTTATTAATATTATAATTCCTTAATGGACCCTCCAAGACTTAAAAATATTTTAACATATTAAACTGATTTCCTTGAGAGTGTGACTCACATCCACATACAATAACCTTATATTTTATGAGGTTTGGCATTTGGAATTATAAAATATTTTTTTCCACTCGCCATTGGATAAAATCATGTCCAAAAACCATGGTAAGGTTTCTTGTTTTGAATATTTAATTATATATATTCCAACACCAATGTTTGTGAATTATTAAAGAATTCCCCTCTCATTTCCTATATAATCCCACCAAAACTCCCTATTATATTCACTAAAAATCCTTGTAGAAAGTCGCTACTCTAACCTCATCTCTCTAGAAAACACTCACGTTTCCCAAATCTATTAATAATACCCTCCTCAAACTCTTGAAGTCACACAATCAAGTAAGAGAATTCCTCATTTCTCATTTCTGTCCAAGTTTCTTTATTTTGTTATAACCTTTTATATTAAATTACAATGGTTGATGTATTATTTCTCACCTAACCAATAGTTAATTATTTCTATTTTAATTATAATATACCTCTTTCTATATCACTGTTCCCTCCCTTGTAAAACTGTTACCATGCTGAAATTGGGTAAGAGTTATTCCTTTTCTCCACTTTCTTCAAGTTTTTTATTATGTTACACCTTATATTTCCAAATTCCAGAAGTTGGTACATTTATATATATAAACCCATTACTATAAATTTAATGTACATATTATTTCATTCCATTTCTTTCCCCTCAACTATTTTTATGAATTTTTTTGTCTTGCGGTTATGTTACCGAAATTGTACTGCGATTTTCCAAGAAAAAATAATTGTGTTGTGAATACTATACCCATTTCTCTATTAAAGGTATTCACCTTTATGAACATATACATATTGAATGGTACTAATATGTATTTATTCCACATTCCTTGACATTTTAATAACTTATGATGTGGAATGGTTACATATTATGAGATCCATATGGCACACAGATGCATGAAATGAAATGAATATAAATGGTTCATATTAATAGTTATCCAATGCATTGGATGATTTTTATTATCACGACACGTCACTTGAATTGTGTGTTTAAGAATGCTAATATAAGTGAAATTAGGGTTTAATCATTCGAATTCATGTTCAATGAGGGTTACTCATGCTAATCCATGTGAAATGAGCCTTGGCTCATGCTAATATCATGTTGTCTGTCGTTTCAACATTTCTATGTTATAATAATCATTATATATCATCCATTTATGTTCATGTTTCTCTTATGATCCATTTAAATTAATATTGATTAAAATATGTTGTATTATTCATTTATTCCTTGTGTACTCCATTACTAGGCTTTATATTTCAAAATTTTCTTATATATTTTCTCAGGTTATCCAATGAAATGCTATATACAAAATAATGTTATAGTCATGTAAAATAAATATTACAATAAAGGTGTTGTATTTTATGTCTTATGTTTTCATGTAATGTTCCTAATTTCTTAATACACTAGACCAATCTATCGTCAAGGTTGTCATAAATTCAATTTTATATAATAAAACATGTTTAAATATGTAATAAAGAGTAGGGTTGATATAATGAACATGAAAATATGAGAAAATATAAATTTTTGGCCTTGTATTCCCTTCACAGATATATTGAAACTGACCTATCGACATATTGATATGGTAAAATGGATCTATAAATCCTTCACCCCATATATGGCTACACAAGAGACCGAGTGAGATGTTTGTATGGATTCTATTCTTCTAGTTCTTGAGTAAAAATAGTTGTTCACTATTGAAATCCTCATATATCAGCCCCAAATGGATATAATGTCAAATGAGGTAACATCAAATTTCTATATGTACATCCATTAATACTTATCCTAATTTCTAAGGTCAAGGTAGGCTGTTCCAAATACCTAATAAGGGTATAGGATGGCATCCACAAAATAGGACCCAGATATGTTCTACCTACACCATCTGAAAAACATGTATTCCCACTTTAGGACCATTATTTAATCACCTCATGTTTTATTAGGATGGTTGAATCATTGGTGACTATAAATCCTCACCAAGAATATGTGATATCCACACCCATTTCCATTCTCAGGGTGAGGATGATATAAGAGGTTTTAATGCCAATAGAATGAAATTTATTCCATCCCTCGGTTGATCTTCTCCATCCACACATATAGTTCAGAAATATATTCATTTCCCCATTCAAGGGAACATGTGATCCAAGATAGCACATGGCCCACTACACCTCATGATATGGTCTAATGTTTTGAAATCTAGAGCAGTAGGTTGCCTCCAAGCTCTGGTGTTTTTACAAAAAATGGAGGTTTTAAACTTTTTTCGTTATAGACATATATCCCTATTACCTATCAAAATATTGAATGATCTATACAGATAATTAATCTAATATATTAGTTCAAACTTGTGCAAGAACATCATCAATAACTTGTTGATGTGAAGGCAATGGGCTGACGAGTGATTTGCTAACATCATTCCTTGTCAAAGTCCTACTCCTAATACCTCAATGTGTTGTTTACATAGGAATATATATTAAATTTTTGTGTGGAGAATTTCCAAGATGAGTTATTACCACTTTCATGTCGCTGGGATATTAGGGTCGATTTCAGAAATATTGTAATGGAGATCATTTTCTAGAAGTGGATTTTTAGACGACCAAAAAATTGTCTCGCTCAATACCTTCTATGTATTTTGTACAAAGGATTTAGAAAGCACTTATAGGAATAAATATATAGATAGATTCCATAAATAATTTCCATATATAGGAATTTCTCTCAAACATTCGTCTTCATTCCTAGACTCATTATGAGCGAACTTCCCAAGACCCACAACATGTTTGGGCATCATGAGTTACCTACACATAGAAAAAGAACAAAAAACACTCTTCTATAGATAATCATATCACTGGGAACATCATTTTTTCTCTATAAAATACCATTATAAAAGTTCTACAACACATATTTCCCCAAATAGGTTTACCTAACTGATAATTCAAACTACATTTTGTACAATAGGGTTCTTAGAGAAAATATCAATGATTGATTCATATTAAATGATTAGCTCCAGGACTAGATATACAATCGAATGGTCAAGTTGGATGGAATCCCAATGCATGTGATAAAGAACCTTTCGGGTATACTATTCTTGCATTAGATACTTGATGCAGTTCTCTAATCAAGGGAGATCTGTGAGTCCCTAATAATGTTATAGAATATCCCTGTAAATTTTGAGAATCATGTATCTACTAATGGCCCCTATAATGAATAGGAATTTAAATTAAATGAATAAAAAGTCATAATTTCCTTCTTTGATAAAGATTATGTGGCCACCATTTAGTGGAACATACTGTAGTTGTATGTCACTGTCTAGTTAAACTATGTTTAGAAACATTGATTCATAGCAGATATTACATCTAGGATCAATATCATTAAAACCCATATGATCCATTATCTATTGCTCAAAAATGATGATCGGACTCCCTCAAACCTAAAAAAATAGGGCTATGAATAGGGAGAGGTAATCCCATGAAGAATGATTTGGAAGAAGACTCAATTTGTTATTGGAAAAAAGAAAAGATTTGAAGTTATTCTCATGTAATACTACCTACAATACCATGTTGTAGGGACCCTAGATCCATATTCTTGTGGTTTTCCCATCTATATAGAATTAGTTCCTCAAATAGTCCTTTCGTTATCGAGTAGGATTTCTTTATGGTGATGCTTCCCTCTTCAACTCTTATAAAGCCTACTACTGGTATTCAATGTATTATAATAGGGGTGAGAAAAAACAGCATACATATAGATTCAAGCATATAAATAAACACTAATTATCCAATATCCACCATAATATATCATTGGGAAGAAATCCACAATATCTTCATCCTACCAATCAATCATTAGGAACCAGGAACCATATTTCTCAGAAGCTACTTCATAAACAACAAGAATAATTACATCTCACTAATCACATCATATTATTAAATAAAGAATTCACAACTGAGATTTGAAATTCCAAATCATATTTCATACCATGTGCTTCTCCCCTTGTCCACCGATATAAAAACCACCACATGATCAAAAAAGTTGGTATGACTTGATGGAAGTTCTAGCCATTATTACATTAAGATTATGGGTGGATGGTTTTGTCAGAAACAATATGGGAATGGCTCATAAACTATTGTCACCATGGTATTCACATATAAATAAATCCCCAATGAGTGTTACACCACTATCAATGTAGTTAATATTACCAATCATCAATTTATTGCTCTATAATAATCCCCATCTTCCACTGATCCTCGTGTTTTAGTTGATGAATAATATTTCGATGATTCCCCTCCTACCATTGAAGATAGTGTCTCTTCCAATATCAATGAGTTGTCCCAGGTTACTATTGTCCTAGAGGAATACTCATGACCTACACTGATATGTGTATCCATGTATCAAAAGGAGTAGCGAGTGTATGTGTCATTACTAATGTCCCACCCTGATGTTTTTTCCTATAGAAAAAAATAAATTCCTCAACTCAATCTGTAAAGACTAAAACATTTATATATACAATTTCCCTTATAATTTAATTAATTTTGTAATTATGTATCATTTTTTAAAAATCATATACTTATATTTATATTATATTCTATTGTATTTTAATGACTATTAAGCATCATTACCATTGATTATATAGTCATTGAATAGTTATCACATTATTAATATAAATATACTAGTCAATCAAATTCAATTGACAGAGACTAAATAATGAATCATCCCGACCAATATTTTTATACCCTATAAATCCCATTTATTAGAGATGCCAAGGGAAATAGAATCCCTAGTATTTTCCTATTACCATGTTCAAGCTGAGATCCAACAACTTTTGAATTGGAAAAAAATTATAGGATAAGTTCAAACACATTCAGATCACCACCCAAACCATGTATGTTGAACCACCCCAAGAAATTATCACTATTGTACACCTTAACATTAGGCTTTTTTCTAGTGTATTATTGGGATATATATGAACACCCTATCAATATGAATGTGTGAGTAAATTTTTTATAATAAATAATACATTTTCATCTTATTATTTTTATGTTATTAATGATTTTTGTTTTCATATAATAAAAAATAAATATTATTTATTTGGTAATATTCAAATTAAATTAACGAATTTATTTTCAATGAGTTGATATATATATATAAAAATAAAATTTTAATAAAATTTTACAATTAAATATTTTTTTATTAAATATAAATTTACAATAATGTTTTTATGTAATGTGATATTTTTATAATGGTTCAAAAACTTTTATTGTAAAAAAAACCCAGTGTTTCTCAATAAAATTAAATTGTTATTTTAAAATTGAAAATTAACATATATAAAAAATTATTTTTATACAATGAATATTATTTTTTGGAGTCATAATTTAAAAAATATCCAACAGTGAATTTCTAATAATTTCTCGAGAGGGTTGAATCATTAGGTAAAAATATAACACTGAATAAATAAACGGTGTATATAATGACATAATAATGACCAAAATGTGGTGTAATAAAAACTATAAAGTGTATAAATGAAAACAATATATGATTTAACATTAGAATATTGTGATTTTATTTTTATTTAAATAACTTTTTAATGCCTTTTTGAATCCTCTTAAACCAATATAATATTTTACCATTTTAGAATATTTTTTTTATTAGTATGATTCAATTCCTTGTAAACAGTGTAATTGATTTACAATGTTCATATATTTACCATATATAATAATTAAAAAAAATCCATTATTATAGAAACAATGTGAAAAAACCATGGTATGGTTATTTGTTTTGTTATTTTATTTTAGAGGCTCCAAAACATGTGTTTGTGAAATTATAAAAGAATCCACACTCATTTCCTATAAAAAATAATTCAAGATCCCATTTATCTACAATATATATCCCTGGATAACATGATTAATTTTCGGTCCCCTCTATAGCCCTTTAATTGTTCCCCCAAGGTCTGAATAAGATCATACCATGATTTTGGGGTCACACACTCAAATAAGGGATCCTCTCCTTCTCACCTTTATTAAGGTTTATTAATTATCTTTTTTAATCTATTTCCAATTCATAATGATGGGATAGATATTTAAATGTCCTTATTTCTACCAATTTCATTTTAAAAATATAATATACCCCATTCTCTCTCATCATCTCATTTTATGAATTTTTTAGTGATGTCATTATGCTGCTAAAATTTAATCATGATTTTCTATGCCCAAAAGATTGTGTAGTGAATACCAAAAACATTTCCTATCTTGGTTGTTTAAATTTAAAATCATATACTTCCTTGAAATGGTAATTACATTTATTTTATTACATAATCTTTTATGGTGGAAATAATATTATGGTAAATCAATCTGTGTTGTGTGATATTTGTGGAACACATAAACATGATAATGAAATTATAGTGAAAGGTGGATCTAGAATTATATAGTACCCTAATGCATTGGGTAATGTTTAGTCTCCTAAAATGCCATTACGGGAAATGAAGTGAACATAATTCTTTTATGGGACATTGTCTATCAGTATTTCTTGGATGTTAGGCTTGAACTATTTTATGATAGTGTTTTATGTTTTTGTAGCCTTTCCCATGTTTACTTTATGATTATAATTCCTTATCATGTCACATTATTCATGTTTTTGATTCCTACTATATTTATGAACCAATTATAAAACTATTATATAACATGTATTATTATCTTCATGTTATTCCATATTTATTCCCCTTCAATAATGTATAGATGGCCCTTTCTAATTCATGTCCCTAGGTTATCCCATGCAGTTTTATTTTCAAGAATGTTAATTAAGTTCTCAATATATATATTTTCTTATTTTAAATTAATATGTCGTGTAAATTATTAAAAAATACAGTATAATTATTTATCATACATGTGGTATTTAGTGTACTTTTATGTTATAAATCATGAAATAATGTTTAAAAAATAAAAGGGTTTTCATAGTTGTTATCATAGGGAAAGTGTGTTTATTTTTTTTTATTGGGATTATAAAACTCTAGAGAATGTGTTAAGGATAAGACTAAATGTAATAAAACATCCCTACATTTTAATAAGTATCAATAAAGTGGTTTATCAAAAAAAATACATCCATTTATCGAAACTAAAAGTGGATGTGGCTCTGGGACATATGTACAAAGGGGTAAAACCCAAAAACACCTTGTTGATTTATAATTGACCAGGAACTAGTGAACAATA
Organism: Viscum album; assembly: GCA_963277665.1. Taxonomy (NCBI): domain Eukaryota; kingdom Viridiplantae; phylum Streptophyta; class Magnoliopsida; order Santalales; family Viscaceae; genus Viscum; species Viscum album. The sequence continues at coordinate 697,390,908 of OY728161.1, forward strand.
ATAAGACTTTATACACACCTAGTTTGATACTCTTTGGACATATGACCTGGAAAATTCCTAATCTCAATATGAACAATTCTTAATGAAATAATAAAACACCCAAAAGATATATGTTAGTAAACAACTCATGGATAAAATAGATTCAATCCTATAAATTAAAAATGTAATGAAATACATTTATTTTATAATTCTGATCATTATTGTCTTTTGATTCTATTTTAGGATTTTAATAGTCTAAAAATAAACATCATTAATTTTTCCTTTATTTGATCCAATGGTCACAAATATGAGGAATCAGGTAATGAATCAATGAGATAGGTAATGGGATGACTTCCCCAATGATCTGCCGAACTCAATGGGAGTTGGAATCATAGATATTGTGATGATAGACTCTTAGTTCACTCATGTTCATAATAAAAACCTATACCATGAGGAATATCTAAATCCTCCCTAAATGGGAACAAGCTGTGAGTGACTGATTTGTGTGATAAAGGCCCCCTTATTTAATTTTTTCATCATATTCCTCAATAATGTAATAATTGATCAAATACCTTGATATGTACATCTCCATACCTCAATTTTCTTAGCTAGATAAGGTTCTACTAGCTATTTATCATATAGAGGGTGAAGTTTATATGTGGTTGGAATTAATAAAAAATGTCAATCCTGAGGTAGAGATCGAAGGGATGGGGTGGAAAGAAATATGGAAAATATTTTTTGATAAATATTTTCCTCAAATTATAAGAATAAAAATGGAAAAGGATTTACTTTCCCAAATGAAAAATCTTAACAAATCTAGCATTTGTTTAAAAAAAACATCAAAATTCATTCATGATACACCTCCAAAATTGTTGTTACCCTCAAGTGTAAGGTCCACCAATTATTTGGTGTGATAAAACATCATCTATGAAAATCCCTAGAAATCCAAGACTCTGATTGAAATGAATAAATTGACATATGTACCCCAAAATTTGAGAGGGAGTTCAATGTAGAAATATAATAGTGTTATGAAATATCAACATACAACTTGTAAATAGTGTAGAAGAAAGCACACAAAAAATTTCCTATATTAGAAGAGGAAAATATTTATGTAAAAGAATAATGTGAACCTACATAGATATTTCTATTAGGAGAAACCCACAAATTAGATGAAGGAATAGATTGTTCCAGTCAACCCTCAATGATTTTATCCAATCTTAAAATTCAAGGAACCAATTAAATTTGTAACCCAATGCACAAATCCTATGGTTTTCAATGATAACCAACATACTCCATGGTTGAAAAGGAATGTTTTTTTTCTATCACAACAACATAGGTGGATCCTGAAATTGATGTTGTGGATTATACACTTGTTATTAATTCATGAACATAGAATGTAATTTTTGATTATTGTTATAAGGTATCATTCAAATCATTATATTTTAGTAGAACTGTTCAATTTCAATCACTAAACACATTAGGGTAGTTGTTGTTGAAAACAAAAAATGGGGAAATTCTTTCTTTGCATGTTTATAACTCCTCCTTACCAAACATTTTGGGTTGAAAATCCCTATGAACCTTGTTGTATTATATTTGGTGGAATTTATTTAAACTCTATGAATGTATTACCTTTAACTATATATATCCTACCCTAATTCATGTGTGAAGAAAATCAATATCCTTATCTTGAATCAACCCCTGATTCAGTACAAGTGCAAGGATGTAGATGAATATTCATTAGAACCAAAATCATATTCCTTGATATAATTACCATATGATCAAGCATATATATCATAAATTTTAGAGTCTAAATTAAATAAAATCATTGGATAAAATATGATTATTAGGAAATACAATGACGTGATTAATGAGGAATTTCATTGTCTTCCTCTTATTGAACAGATGGAATTTTATAACTCTCTTATATGAGGGTGTTACTATTATCCGAGACTCAGAATAGAATAGTTATTAGGTCACTTGAGGAGCTTAAAAAACAAATACTGGAGAATCTAGAAAAATGATTCATATTCTAATGTTCATCACCGTGGAGTTCAATAGTCCTATTCATCAGGAAGAAGTATGAGACAATAAAACTTTTTATTGATTATCGTGAGCTCAACAAGGTCATGAAAAATAATAGATATACACAACCATGTATTGATGAATTATTAGGTCAGGTACGCTATGCACATTACTTCTCAACGGTGGATCATGATTTATTATATTACTATGTTAGTGTGAAGGTGGATAATATACCTACAACTACTTTTTAAACAAGGTAGGGACCTTATGAGTTCATAGTAATTCCATTTAGACATATTAATCCTCTAGAAATCTTTATGGACTTTAATAATATAGTCTTTGAACCTTAACTCAAAAAATTAATGGTAGTATTTATAGATTATTTTTTAAAATACTTCAATATAAATTATGATCATAAGGACCATCCAATTATTTTACTAAGGAACTTATGAAAGGATTATCATTATTCCAAGTATAGAAAATCTGAGTTTTGGTTGAAGGAAGTCTCATTATCGGGAAACATAATTACAAGAAATGAGAAAGTTGTAGACCCTTCAAAGACAAAATCTACTGAAGGATAAACTTTGACAACATCTATTATAGATACCTATAGTTTCATTAGATTAACGGGATATTGTCGTTAATTTGTGAGAAATTTCTCACAATTTTCAAACACTCTAACTATGCTAAATTAGATGAGAGTTGTGTTTTTGTTGAATGATTAATGTGAATAGTTATTAAAGGGGTAGAAAAGGGGGATTATGACTTCCCTTATTCCCACAATACCCACAAGAGGATAAATTTTCATAGTATTTATTGATTATTTGATGAATCATTTGGCATTTTGGATAATGCTGAAAAAAATTCACATAATATGCTTCATTTCTATTGAATGTTCACAAACTAAGATCCCCAACCAATTATCTAGAGTTGTTTATAGTGATATTTTCTTTGAAAATTTGACAACATGGTTTATTTTGGGATAATTATGAAATATATATGGATCAAAAAATTATCATGTATATATTCATACAGAATGAGATGATTATGCACCAACGAAGATGGATAGCGTTGATTAGAGAGTATAACATTCAATTCACTACCGTCCATTGAGTGTGAATAAATTGGTTGAATATCTAATTGGAAAATATCCAATAATACTATCATTGATGATAATTGAGAGGGATCTGATATTATAATATTTTAAATTTATTGATGTGGGAATCATATATGATGTAAAATCGTCAATCCTTTAACAAATTATTGTTCAAAACTACCTTATGAATAAGTTAATGGTTTCTCAAAGGGATTATGAGTGAATTAAAATGAATTTGGAATCTATAATAGAAGGTAAATATTCAGAGATAAATTTTATTGATGATGTATCTTTTATATTTGGGAAACTATTAGGATTACAATTAAATGCATAGTTACATAGGGAGTTGTTGGATGATTCACATAGCTCATCCTTATCTATCCATCTTGGATCATAATGATGTTTTGGAATCTTTGGGAACAATATTGATGGGACAATATGAAGAATTAGATCTTGGAATTATAATCAAGAAGCCTTATGTGTCATCACTTGAAGGTATAAATGAAATAATTAAAGGGAATGATGCAACCAGTGCACATTCCATCATGGAAATGGGAAAAATCACCATGGATGCTGTCATTGGTATTGGGAATCCATGAAGATAAAAAATGTTATATGTGTTATGGAGGATCATCTTATGAATACTGATCACATTATTATATTTTTATTAGACATATAAATTTATAAACATGTAGGTATATACATTAGCGATGTGATGAGGCTTCATAGAATAACACTATTTCATATATTCAATTGATATCCATGATTTACCTCCTTGTTCTAGAAATTTTCTTAACATGATCTGAACACTCACATGATCTTTGTATGGCTTCCCACCCACAATCTAATGGAATCATAGCATACTATATAAACACTTTTGTAAATGATGAGAGAGAGATGAATTGACATCATAGATGGATGAGATCAACATCTTCATATAGTAGAGTTGTCATTAAATGAAAAAAATTATTTAAGTATCAAATTGATATCTATGAAACCTTTTATGTGAATAGGTGAAGAACACCTATATTCTAGGTTGAATTTGGTGATGGAAGAAAACGAGGACCCGAAACGGTCGACGTAATCGTGGAAAATGTTAATACCATTCCATGTCACATTAAGGATTCTTAGAGACACTAGAAGATACATTCGAACAATCATTAACCCCACATAGAGTTATATATTTGAGACATTTTATTCCCATGAAAATCTCTAGAGAATAAATTCATATGATTTAAAAGGAATGGAAATCATAGTCCAAGATACAATAGCCCATTTGAGATCTTTGATTGAATTGAAGTAGTGATCAATCGAATAGGTCATTCAATTAACCAATTTAATGTACCTAATGTAATCAATGTATCCCTATTGATAATTTATATACCATAGAAATTACATGTACTCAATCTAGAGACTGTACCATTGGATAATTACCTCTTTTTGGAAGAAAACCCTATGAAGATCTTAAACCATATAGACAATGTTCTATGAAATAAGAAAATGAACCTAGTAAAGTAAAATGGAGAAACATAAAGTTTGAATTAAAAATTTGAGAACTAAAGAATGAAATGAAATTGTGTCACCATCATATTTTTTAGTTTTGGAAAAAATATTGAGGGTGAAATTTATGAAGGGGGGATGATTGTAATGACATGGAATTTTAAAAATAAATTTCTCCTAGAAATTTAAAAAATTGTTCTTTTATGTAATATGGTTTTATAAAACATGTGAAAGTATTTTTTATATCAAATCATAATTAAATTACCATTAAGAATAATTAAAATTGATAATATAGAAGATTAAATGTGATAAAATGTTCAGTATAAATATAGGGTTTTAACAAATCCAATTCACATAGACAAAGGAAGTGATGGCCAATACTAGTAGGATTGTACCATATGAAACCCATTTGTCAGAGCATCTATGGGAGGTAGCATTATTGGGATTTTACCTTGGCCAAGACCAAGAGCAGATCGAATAACATAATCATGATAAAAACATTTATGGGATAATTTCAATATCATCAAGATCGCGATGCAAACTATGTACATTGTACCACCAAATAAAAGTATCACCATCACACACATTACAGTCAAGAATGTATTTGGTGTATTAACAGGTTTTTTTGACAAGACCCCATAAATATTAGTATCTGACTTATTTTTTATATAATGATGAATTAATTTTAATCCTATTATTTTTAATATTTAAATGATTTTTAATTTGACATAATAAAACACACATAGTATTCTTGGTAATATTTATAATTCATCTTTTAAATTTATATTAATGAATTACTTAATTATTTAAATAAATAATATATATAAATGTGTAATTATTGAATTAGTTTTATTAAATACAAATGATTATATAATTTTTTTGAAGTAAAATTTCATTTTTATAGGAGTTCAAAAAAATCTTATTGTAAAAAAACCCAACATTTCTTAACTAATATTGATTATTATTTTTAAATTGAAAATTGACATATTTAGAAATTTATATTGATAAAATGAATATTATTTTTTGAATCATAAAGTTAAAATTTTCAAATGTTGTTTTTTCCTAATGCTATAAGCCAATTGAATCTTCATTTTGAATTTAAATAGTGTATAAATATATGGTGTTTCTTATAACATAATAATGACCCAAAAGAGATTTAATAAATACTATAAATGTTATCCACAAACAAACATATATTTTACATTTAATATACTTTAATTTTATGTTTCTATTATTATTTTTATAAATCCTTTGTGAATCTTTAAAAACCATTAATATATTTTGTGGTTTATTATATTTTATTTTTTATTATTGCTAAATTATACATAATCAAAGATATTATTTAATTATGTTCAGACCTTGAACTTATAAAATAAAAAAACCAATAAAATTTTTTAGAAACCATGTGAAAATAATTGGAAGGATTTTAGTTTTTTTCTTTTATTATATGATGTCCAAAACCTATGTTGAGAAATAATAAAGAAATCCAAACACATGTACAATATAAACCCCCAAAAGATGAAATTTTTTATCCCTAAAAAACTTTTAGGAACATCCTTATACTACCCTCCCCTATATAGATTCCTAAAATGATTCCCCCGTGCTCTGAAGAAGCTCTTTCCATGCATTTCATGTCATAGGAAAAATAATGGGATTCTATTTTTTTCTCCTTTAGTCATTCATCATTATTCTCAAATAACATCCATTTCCAATTCCTATTTTTGGGTTATGAAATTAAATGTACCTATTACTGAAAATTTTATTTTGAAATGTTGAGGTTCCCATTTCTCTCTTTTCGACACATTTTATAATTTTTTATGTGATGTCGTTATGCTAACAAAATTTCACCACTATTTTCCATACCAAAAATAATTGTTTTATACGCCCAAGTGCATCACCATGGGGTGCACCAGTCCTCTTCGTCAAGAAGAAGGATGGGTCAATGCGGCTTTGCATCGATTATCGTGAACTTAACAAAATCACGATAAAGAACAAGTATCCTCTACCAAGAATTGATGACTTGTTTGATCAGCTGCGTGGAGCACAATACTTCTCCAAGGTGGACTTGCGGTCGGGATATTATCAAGTAAGGGTGAAGAAGGAAGATATCCCCAAGACTGCTTTTCGTACAAGGTACGGGCACTATGAATTCATAGTAATGCCTTTTGGACTCACCAATGCTCCAGCAATATTCATGGACTTGATGAATAGAGTCTTTAGAGATTACCTAGATAAATTTGTGGTAGTTTTTATAGATGATATTCTAATATACTCCAAAACCAAGGAGGACCATGAGGAGCATTTAAGAACTGTACTGGAGACTTTGCGCAAGGAGAAGCTCTATGCCAAGTACATCAAGTGTGAGTTCTGGTAGAAGGAGGTCTCATTCTTGGGCCATATCATCACAAGCAATGGGATATCTGTGGACCCCTCCAAAACAGATGCAATTGAGGGATGGCCAAGGCCAACATCAGTAACTGATATCCGTAGCTTCTTGGGGTTAGCTGGATATTATCGACGATTTGTGAGAAACTTCTCACGATTGTCCAACCCTCTTACCAAGCTAACTCGAAAGGGAGTAAAGTTTGCTTGGAGTGATGAATGCGAAGAAAGCTTCAAGGAGTTGAAAAGGAGGCTTATCACTTCACCTGTTCTCACTTTACCCACAAGTCGGGAGCTTTTTGTGGTATTCAGTGATGCTTCGAAGAAGGGCTTAGGATATGTGCTGATGCAGAATGATAAAGTGATATCCTATGCCTCAAGGCAGTTGAAAATCCATGAGCGAAACTATCCAACGCATGATCTGGAGTTGGCGGCGGTGATCTTTGCCTTGAAAATCTGGCGGCATTATCTCTATGGAGAGAAATGTGAGATATATACTGACCACAAGAGTCTTAAATATATATTCACACAGAAAGAGCTTAATATGCGCCAGAGAAGATGGATAGAGCTAATAAAGGATTATGACTGTTCAATACATTACCACCCTGGGAAGGCGAACAAGGTGGCAGATGCCCTAAGTAGAAAGGATCCAGCAATTCTATCAATGATGAGAATTGAGAAGGATCCAATCTTCTTAGACTTGATGAAGATGGAAGTGGGAATCATAAAGAAGGGAACATCATCAATCCTTTCGCAAATGACTGCTCAACCATCTCTTTTAGAAAGGATAAAGGATGCTCAAAAGGGTGATGCGAGAATCCAAGAAAAAGTGGAAGCTATCAAAAAGGGAAAATCCTCAGAGTTTAATGTTAATGAAGAAGGAATTGTGCGGTTTGGGAAACGACTATGTGTTCCATCAAGTTCGGAGCTGAAGAAGGGACTTTTGGATGATGCACGTAGTTCAAATCTCTCTATTCACCCAGGGAGCACAAAGATCTATCGAGATCTCCGAGAAAACTTTTGGTGGGATAATATGAAGAAGGAGATCGCTGAATATACATCAAAGTGCCTGGTGTGTCAGCAAGTGAAGGAAGAAAGGATGAAGTCTAAGGGGATGATGCAACCATTGCCCATACCAGAATGGAAATGGGAGAACATCACCATGGACTTCGTCATTGGACTTCCAAGGACATCCAAAAGAAACAATGCAATCTGGGTTATTGTGGATCGTCTTACAAAGACTGCACACTTCATTGCTATTCGAGAGGATTTCTCATTGGATCAACTGGCACGGATATATATCAGGGAAGTGGTACGGTTGCATGGAGTACCACTATCTATTGTGTCGGACCGAGATCCAAGATTTACCTCTAAGTTTTGGAAGAGTCTTCAACATGCTCTGAATACTGAACTGAACTTCAGTACGGCCTATCATCCTCAAACTGATGTCCAATCCGAGCGGACTATCCAAACACTTGAGGATATGTTGAGAGCATGCTCAATGGACTTTAAAGGAGGATGGGATCAACATCTTCCTCTAGTTGAGTTCTCTTATAATAATAGTTTCCACTCGAGCATCCAAATGGCACCATATGAAGCCCTATATGGGAAAAGGTGTAGAACACCGGCATGTTGGGATGAGGTCAGTGAACGTAAGCTGCTTGGACCAGAAATGGTCGAAGAAATGGTGGAGAAGGTGAAAACCATTCAGCAGCATATCAAGGCAGCCCAAAGTCGACAGAAGAGTTATGCAGATAATCGTCGACGAGACCTTGAGTTTAAAGTCGGAGACATGGTGTTTTTACGCATATCTCCGTGGAAGAAGGTCATGAGGTTTGGAAAGAAAGGGAAGTTAAGTCCAAGGTACATCGGCCCATTCGAGATTCTTGATCGTGTTGGGGCTGTGGCCTATCGACTAGCACTTCCACCTACTATGGCCAAGGTGCATGGTGTCTTCCATGTATCCCTCTTGAGGAAATACATACCAGACCCTTCACATGTACTCTCTTCCGAGGTGGTACAATTAGAAGACGATCTTTCTTATGAGGAGCAACCAGTGAAGATCTTAGATCGTAGAGAAAAAGTTCTACGAAATAAGACAATGCCCCTCGTCAAGGTGTTGTGGAGAAACCACAAGTTTGAAGAAGCAACTTGGGATTCGGAGGATATGATGAAGCTAAGTTACCCACATTTGTTTTAGTGTGGGAAAAGGAAAATTTCGAGGGCGAAATTTCTTAAGGGGGGAATGTTGTAACGACCCAAAATTTCATTAATGGAAAATCCCTCTTGATCCAGTTAAATGTTTCTTTATGAAAAATGTTTTTATAAGATATCAACTTTTTTTTAGTTTTACTTTAAGATTTGTGACCGTTACTTTTATAGCCGTTGAACAGTGATCATCTGGGTAGTTTAAATATAAGGCTTTAACGAACCAATTTTCTACTCAGACAAAGGAAGCGATGGCCTCATCTAGTAGAATTGCCCCTTACGAAGCCCATTTGTCGGAGCTCGGAAAAGAGGTGGCATCTTTGGGCTTTGCCCTTGACCAAGCCCAAGCTGAGCTTCATCAAGTCAAGCTCGAACGTGATCGTCTACGGGAAAAATGGAAGTTGATAGAGATTACCACTCGAGCGATGTTATCCGAGCAGCCCCAAGAGTCTGTCACCACCGCGCACCTTACCCTTAGGTCTTATGCGGCTATTTTAAGGGGTTATGTAACAAATAAGTAGAACCATGTTCATGTACATTATTTTTTTTATATAATAATGAATATAATTTCTAGTCATTTTTGATACTTTGTAATTAGTTTTTAAAGTACAAATGGTGTTTTTAGTTATTATATTAAGAATTATATTTTATTAAATTAAAGGATTTTTGAATTAAATAATATTGTAATAAAATATTATTATTAATATTAAATTAATTTTTATTAAATATAAATGATCTTATAATTTTATGAATGCAATTAAAATTTTTATTAAGGTTTGAAATCCATTCCTGTCAAAACCCGTGAATTTTTTTATAAATGTCGGTTTTTATTTTAAAAGTGAAAATTCACATATTTAGAAAATTATTTAGATAAAATAAATATTATTTTTGGAATCAGGACGTCGAAATTATCCAACGGTGAATTTTTCATAATTTTCTGAGACAGTCAAATTTTTGGGTAAAAATTAAATACCATTTAAATATATAATGTGTTTTATGACATCATAATGACCCAATGGTGATGTAATAAAATACCATAATCCTTATTTTCGGCCAATATATGTTTCATCATTAAAATAATGAGGTTTTGGGTTTGTTTGAATCACTTTTCAAAGCATTAATGGAGCCCTCAAGACTTATTCAACACTTTTCCTTTTTAAATTAATTCCCATGGGAGTGTGACTCACCTCCACATTAGCAACCCTAATTTTTTAATAAGTTCGGACCTTGGCCTTGTAAAATATTGTTTTCCTCTTTCCTTTTCCAGAAACCATGGGCAAATACCATGGGATGGTTTGTGGTTTGGATTATTTTAATATAAGGGGTCCCAAATCTAAATAATAAAGAATTCTCTCACCTTTCCTATATAAACCCACCCAAGCTCCCACTTCCTCCTCACTCAAAGCCCTTGAAGTTCGTCCAACCTCTGCCCTACTCTCTCTAGAATCCTCTCAAGGTGTTCCAAGCTCCCAAGAAGCCTCTCACAAGCCTCTCTCTAGCCTTTGGAAGCACACTTCCAAGTAAGGGTTTTTTCTTCCTTTCTCATTTTTTGTCAATTTTCATTAAGTTGTATTGCCCTTTTTATTTCAATTATGAATGTTGGGGAATGGTTTCACACCTCCCCCATACTGCCCTCTTATTGTTTGAATGATGGGAGAACCCTTTCTCTCTCATTAAATGCCTCCCATGTACACCCGTTACCATGCCGAAATTCCGAAAGGAACTTCTCTCTCTTCTTTTACATTCAAGCAATACTTTTGTATCATGAATCTAAATTCCATTTCAATTGTTGGGACATGTATATATATGACCTCCTTACTGTCCATTACATGTAAATATGATGAGGAACCCCTTTCTCTCTCATCAACTTTTTTTTATGAATTCTTATGTCACGCCGTTATGCTGCCGAAATCGCACCGATTTTCTAAGCCAATGTCTTTGTGTAGTGAATACCATGCCCATTTCTCCATCAAGGGTATTCACCTTTATGAACATTTACATATTGATTGTAAAGTTTCATGTATGAATTCCACATTCCTTTATCGTGGAATAAATGATTATGTTTTATGAATCCATGTTTTATGATCCATGTGGCACACTTATGCATGAAATGAAATGTTTAAGAAGGGTGCGCCCTGATAGCGCTCCAATGCATTGGGTAAAGTATAGTATCATGATACGTCATGTGCAATGAGTGTTGACTCATGCTAATTCAAGTGCAACGAGGGTTTACTCGTGCTTCAAGTGCAATGAGGGTTTACTCATGCTCCATGTGCAATGAGCCTTGGCTCATGCTAATTCAATGTTAAGTGTTGTCTCCACATTTCCATGTTATGATTATCATGCTTTATCATGTCTTTATGTTCATGTCTCTCTTATGCTCTATTGATATGCCTATTGCCTAACATGTATTGTACTCCTCATTTTATTCATTGTTTACTCCCTTACTGGGCTTTATAGCTCACCCTTTTCTTATGCATGTCCTCAGGTTATCCCATGCAATGCTAAGTACGATGGAATGTAGTGGTCATGTAAAGGATGTTTTCAATAAGGATGTTGTATTTCAAGTTTAAAGTTTTTATGTAACGATCCTAAGCCCAAAAGACACTAAACCTCTCGATCTTCTTTGTTGTATCAAGTGAAGTTTTATGTAATAAAGCATGTTTAAGTTGTAATAAAAAGCAGGGTTGTCATAATATATATCTAAATTAGTTAGATAACTACTTGAACTAAAAGGGGATAACTGTATGTAACAATATGTAGTAAAACAGTACTGACATTCATGCTCGAACGACTCCTACAACCACAGGCTATTAGTAAACAATATTATCCCCAAATTAATTCAAGTGACCTGAAAGATAGTTTATATAATATTGGGTTAGTATAACAGTATATATAGCGGGATCATTCACAAAGCCTCTCATGGAAATGTAATGAATGAATGCTGAAGCACACTAAACAACAAGTGATATTAACTAATCACCTAAACATGCATAATAATTTCCCATCCTCAACATGGATACTCTCACTAGTTATATCACATAATATATATAATATAATAATAAATTTAAAGGGTACCCCCTACCACTTCCCCACTTGTTTTCCACTTTTACCCAATGTCACATGTCCTAAGCATCTCTCTCTTAAAAGGATTCCCCACAAACACCTCGGTGGGGCACCACAACATGAACCTCATGCCACACAACCAACAAATCTAGAAATCCAATGTAACTATCTAGATTTTTAGAGCAACCACAACTCACATAACATGTATCATTTTTTTGGGTGTTATACATCAATCAATTAAATCCCATACACCAAGTAAGGATCCTCTAGCTATCATATGATATACATGTTACACCTATAGTAGTCCATAAGAAACTATACCTAGATTATATGAATGTGAATAACCACGAGCCATTACATCACTCTACACACATATTTCGGGAAAACTGACAATTGTGCATTCTAGAACAAATAACAAGAAATGAAGAGTGTGGGGCCAAAGGGGGTTGTTAGTTATCCATTCTCCCATCGGGATGTTTGGGAAAACACCCCTAGGAATCAAAATCCCTGGTGTGTCAGTTTCTATAATCGGAAAGGTGGATTATCATTAGACTCAAAAAATGTACATAATATAATAAAGATCACTACCACACATTGGGAATAACATTGTGGTCGACTAAACTAAAACTAAATTCTCTCATACTCAAGGATGCCACTTCTAAGACTATGTATCCTATAATCACAAAACTAGTTATAGAGCAACATTAGGTTAATCTATCCCTTTTTATCAATTCCCAATTTGTTAATTAATTCCTAAACCATTAATTAAAAATTAAAATTTACCATATTACATCCCATGTCCATTCCATTCAAGATTCATTCCCTCTATACATTACCAAACCGAGCCCATGGCTTCTCATAAGAATTACCTCAGAATTTCATTCCACAAAGCTCATACCCCATGGGATAACATCATTTATTCAATAATTTATTAACAACATTATCACTATACCATAATTCATGTTATTTTAAAAAAATAATTCTATGATTCTAAACACAAGGGGAACAATGTAGTGAGTAGATGAACTACCAATCAAGTATTTTCCACGTATATCTGCAGCGTAGACAAATCCATCCCTGAGAAGCTAAACACAAAAAGAATTTGACATACCCTATGGGTATTCAACACTATTGGAAGTATGGTGTGTAGGATCATCTTATTAAAGAATTTAGGAAACTTAATGAAGATAAAAACCATCTAATTAATCAACAACCACATTAATATAAATGGTTAATCCTAGGATCAAAATGTTCCATCATCCACAGTGTCCTGCATGACCCCCACATTCTTAAAATGATGCATATTTTAGTAATTGGGTCAACTAATTCCACCACATTTGTCCCCCATAACCAGATATACCACAATAGCGCTAAAGTCTCATCCCTCCTATGCTCACTCCAAAACACAAGAAGCAGGAAACAAACAACATAGAAATATGTATCTTGGCCCAAAATATGGGATTAAGTAATCACACACAATGAGATCACACATATACAATGAATAATGTAATTGTCCTTTAAAACGAAGTGGAAAACAAAGAACCCTTCAAGGATTTATATTTACTACACAATCAGTTCATCATTCCAGATTTAATTAACTGATTCAATTAAAATTACATATATGATTCCATTTGATTATCACCATGCACAAACACAACAACTGGTTCATTAAATAAGCCTCTTTATCTTTATAAAAATTACAAATAATTAATATCAGATTTATGTTCTTTACCAATTTCTATCAATAATGACATTTTAATAGGAAAATCATATAGATGACATGATCTAGAAAATCATGAGTCAATAACATCGCTAAGAAATTTCTACCAATACATTAATCATTTTCGAGTATTTATTATTTCATTTTCATTGTCATATAGTTGCTAAAACATGTTTACTCTACAAAAACATATAAAATAATAGACAATCCTTAAATACCCTACCTCCAAAGGTTTTCATCATTATTTGTACAAGAATGGGCCAACAAAATAAATCTTGATCACCTCCCCCGCAATGAAAAAATCCACCCAAGGACTCCACGACACAACCATACCAACAAACATGGAAGAAACTTCCTTTAGAAACACAAAGATCACATTCCATAACATGGAAAATATAATGGGAGGAAACAGATCGAGGACCCAAAATAATGGAGATGTATCATAACTTATATCAAAGAGGGAATGACACTTCTAGGTTACACTAATCTAGGAGGTGCACATGTAGTAGGAAAAAAACCAAGGGGAAACGATCCAATGAAATGAAAATCACACAACTCTTTAGGAACAATGTCTTAAGGTGCCTCACACCAAGACAAAGGAGATGAAATAACAAAGAGGAATATATACTGGCCCTTTTGAAAATTAAAATGGTGTAGAAGTTTAGTTACAGTTTATATTTTCCACTAAAGGTGGATTCGGTCAAGAAAATTTGGTTTGACCGAGTAATGGCACCTAGACCCTTAAGAAATTTTTCATAGGAGTTATGGGGTTGTAATTGTCCTTAAATCTCTCAATTCATGGATTTGAATACATGAAACATCAAAGGTAAGAACCATTAGGATGGTGGAAACCCTGTTAAAAATGTATCACCGATGAAAATGTTACATATGCCTCACCAATGACACTATTCCCATATATCTCACCCATGACATTGTTAAAAAATGTCTCACCTGTGACACCATTCACAAATACCTCGCTAATGACACTATTAAAAATGTCTCACCAACATCATTGTTCACAAATTTATCAAAGACAAAACTATTCACAAATGTCTCACTGACAATGTAACACCCCATGATTACATGGTACGTTTCCCTTAGAATAATAGAATGGCTTGTGTTGTACGCAACTTCTAGTTCAAACACACCACAACCAATCAATCCAGTCATTATGAATAGTAATTCCTACTTTTTTAAAATTTTATCAATTTTATTTTCCAAAATGGACTTCATTTTTTAGTTCGGAATATCGAAATTAGCTTATGGTGAATTTTTCGTATTTTTCTAAAAACATTCAATTTTAAATGAATAGTGAAAAACACCGAGTTGTTCTTCAAACCCGACTATTTATTTCAATAATTATTTATTATATTTATAATTATTTTAGGTTAAAATAGATACATAATACTTATATATGTTCAATGTAATTCATTGGAATTATTTAATGATAAATTTAGATATATAAATATTTTATTGAACTTTTTACAGTCTTTTTCCCACATCCTATGAGAATTTCCAAATTTGTATAAAAATTAATTTTACCTCTTATGTGAATTGAAATTAAAAAATCCAAGAGGCACAATTGATATTAGTATGTAAAATGTGGTTCAATTAGAAAAAAATAATTTTGGGTGAATACAAACTTTTGACTTTTATTTATCACGGTTAAAAGTCAATAGGGTAATTAAAAGTAAAAATGATATTATTATTTCCACAAAACATGAAAAAAATCTTTTATATAAGTGTAATATGAAAAAAAAACAACTGTGGGAATTAAATATGATCCTTTATGTCCACATGGATTAGATTAGGAAATTTATTATTATTTTATTCAAAGAAGAGGTAAAAGTGTTAAATTTAATGTATAATAACTAAACCATTTTCCATATAGGATCACATATAAGATAAATTAGACTATAAGTATTAATTATAAAGATAAAAATATTTCCTACATAATCATATTTTATATATAATTTTTATGCATTATTTAATTTAATTTATTTATGGAAATATTGATGTAGTAATAACCTAATTAATGATATATTAAAATAATTGATATTATAAATACCCAAATAAATGTAATTTGAAACTTTTTATGATTTATACTAATTTTTTTAGGATAATATGACATTTTATGGTTGATTAAAATAATTGTTTTAGAATTAATAATGCTGTTATAAATTTATCAAAAAAAATAGCAAATAGCGTCAAAATAGAAATATAATAGTTTTTAAAACATATATTATATTTTTAATTGATATTATATTCTAAAAAATATACGGATCATCCAAATAACTTAAATAATATTATATATGTAATTAATGAACCACTTGAGGTTTCCTTGGTTGTTTATAGTAGGTTTATTAACCATATAATAAAAAAATATAAAGAGACATGGGAGATGTAAAACTATTTAACTAAGAGTTAAATCTAAAAGATAATGTTAATATCGTGACCAAAAGCAATCTAAATCCTATTTTATGAGAGGATTTAGATCCATACCCACCTTTTCCATGAAAAAAAATCATTTCTGAGACATTAAAAACCAAAAATTATTTTATTATAATATAATATTTCAGTCATTTCATAAGGTGCCCCTCACGCCACATATAAAAGGTCACTTCCCCTTCTCTCATATTCACACCTTCAAAGCCACTTGTCTCTGCCAAACCCATCCCAAATATCCTCACAACTGTCCTCCACTCATATTAGAGGCCTTAAATTAGTTATAAAGACAACCTATGGAACCCTTTTGACTAAATCAAAAGTAAAAACATGAAGAAGTGGTAAATCTTTCATCACCTCTTTCAAGTTCTATTCTTCTTCCACTTCATCTTTATTTGTCTCTTCCATTATAAAATAATAACTACAGTATCATCTATATACTGTGATGTTGTTATAAAAATGCTACAACCATATTTATTATTCTATCCATCCTATAAATGACAAAGTCTCTGTACGTGCGTACATACAGATTACCGTCTCCACATCATAGTGTATTTTGTTATTCAAACACTTCATCATTTGGATGGGAATAATAATTAATATAAATGATGTATATAAAATATATAATATGATAATTATTTTTTATATTTTATATTCTTTCCAATAATATATGATTTCAATCTCAAAATAATGATATTGTGGCTCATTTGTACCTACGGATTGTCGTCTCCACGAATGCGAGGAGATTCATTCCCCAACATATCCATTCATGAATAATTTTCAATTGATGATAAAAAATAATGTTTAAATACTTAATATCATTCTTAATATGAATAAGATACATATTAAATATAACAAACATTACTTACGTAAAAATCATATAATGGAAAATGAATCAGTTTACACCAGAAACGATGATACTACTAAAATATCATTAACAAAAAAAATATTAGAAGATCATATATGATATCATATTTTTGTATATAGTTCCTGTATAATTTAATAAAAATGATTTTAATTTTATACATGAGGTTAACGTACCCTCAACCAAAGAAAATTACAAGGTAAGGGTTAATATCACAGTCTCTTTATTATCCAAGGTTGTTTTTACATATCTATATACTGAGACCTATTTTTCATCCACATCAATAGTTCTTAAAAATGTATTCCAAAACATTCTTACTATTTACTATACTATGGGTTAAATTCATTTATACCCTTTTTTGACTATTTATAAAATGGGTTGAAAGGAAACATTTCTTCATTTTCCAAACAAGGTACCTTATAAACATTTTGACAAAAATTAGTTAAGAATGTTTTTTTAACTTATACAGCGGGTGTGGCTATTTTCTACCATTATATCATCACTGAAGCATCCCTTAAAAGAATATAAGAATATCATTGAAATTATTGTTTTATTTTATAATTATATGACATTTAAATGATTTCAAAATTGAAAGAGTAATTACTCTAAAAAATGTTTTGATTTCATCTATGTCAACATCCTTTGATAAATTTTAATCTAAATTGATGTTGATTTTTTATGATAGAAAACTATTAAATTTTATTGAATATTTTTTGATATGTTTGATTGTGGATGTGTTATTTTCAAACTATTCATTGTTTATGTGGAAATTATTAAAATTTCTTATCCTTGTTTTAATACGAATGTTTATGTTATGTTTGAAAATTTTCATATGAGGAATGCATTAGGAATAGTAAGTAATGGGTGGAGCCCGCTCTAGCTCCTTGATGCATCAGTAGGTCTCATGAGACAAACATGTGTCTTGGAACAAGGCCTTGGAAAAATATTATTTTTATTATTGGCACAAGGCCTTGAGTATGTGGTTATGAAGTATGGCTTTATGCATTCCATCATTATGAAAGTTGCTGTTAATATTGCATGTGATTATTCGACTAGTAGAATATCCATGTGAATAAGTAAATGAAATTATTTCATTTTATCTTTGATATATTATTCTAATGTTCATGTTTAAAAGGCTTATTTTCTAGTCCAACATTTCTTTAAATGTTTATGCTTATTTATGATTGTTTTTGATTTAATGTCATCTTTACTGAGCATCTGAGTTCAATGATTTCAATGTTTTATTTTTTTCCAGAATAGAAAGATGTATATTATGACTGACTTGTAGGGATTGAATAAGGTATATTAGTGTGGCCTATGGATACTATGTGGTTTTAGTTTTTCATTTTATAATTTAATGTAAAACTAATTAATGTATCTAGTATTTCTAAAGATACTAAACTAATCGGTCTTTTGAGACATTATCTTTTGTGATCATTCCAATGTAATGTAATAATGCATAGACTCTGGGTAAATGTGGTAGGGGAATTATAGTTGGAATTGGAGTATGTTTAGTACAATCCTTGGAATCAATATTTAGATAAACTCTGTTTAGAGCTTAATACCCTAAGATAGACATTGAGGATTAGTAAAGAAGAACATCCTAGAATTTTGGTACTATAGGGATTTTTTGTGTTTTCTATGAAATACATCTCTATCTAGATATGATATGGTAGAGGCGGATCTTGCATAGATGTTCCTAGCGGTAAAACCCAAAAACACTTCTTTTAGCTAGAATTTAACAAGAACTGGTGCACGACTACGTGCCTTGCTGCACTCTTGGTTACGACACTCCCAGGGGATATGCATAGGATAACTCTCATTTTTTTACAAAAAGTTATGAAGAAATTATGAGTATATACTTCCCCAATGAAACCATTTATATGATTAAGGATTATATCCATAAAATGTTCAATTTATGTTAATTTTTTACAAGTTTGTAATTATGTATTGTGATTCATAAACTAATCTAGTGGAATCCATTGTATATAAATAGCACCTAGTTGAAGGAATGTAAATCATAGAAATTCACACAATACATTTAGGGATTTACCTCCTACTCAATATAATTATAGTGGAGATGGTGAAACTACTAGTGCTGATTAGCTTATCAAAATAATAGGACACCCCATTCAGGTTATGAATAATAACCATACCCGTATAGAGCAACCTGATCCACAGTGTGGAGGATCATTGATAGACCTCTTTATAAGGAAACAACCACAGAAATTAAATTGGAGTACAATTCTATTTGTATCTGAGCAATGGAAAAATTCTTTAGATAAAATATTTCATGCATTGGGGAGTAGCGAAATAGAAAATGTTTTCAGGGCTGTTTATCACCTCATGAGAGATGCAGATCAATAGTGAACACTGATTAAAAATTCAATGGAAGATGATGGAGTATAAAATATGGAATTGAGGGATTATAAATATAATTTCTATGAAAAATACTTTTCCCATGACCATCGAGTGGATATAGGAAGAAAATATCTGAGTACGATGAAAAAGGACGATGAGAATGTCACAACATTTCAGGATAACTTTAAAGGTTATCAAGGCATGTAGTAGATTATATACGTAAACCAAGAATTTCGATTTATTTATTCATTTATAGGTTATATCCATTTTTTCGGTGAAAATTAGTCTCTTAATCCTTCTTTTCATACTAATATATTTTCTCAAGTTTTATCAAGAATGAAAAATAATCTTCTACGTATTACGACATTAAAGGAAATCAAGAGAAGAAGAGATATGATGAACACTCTAGAAATTGAAATAAGGGGATGAATGGAAAATTCGAATATCCTTCTTGTATTAAATGTGGGAATAAACAAACAGGTACTTGCCTAAAGGTAATGAGAATCTGTTACAAGTGTGGTGAAAAAGGCCACCATGCTCGTGATTGCTAGGTGAAGAAAGAGGTAGTCAATGTTGAATGCTACAATTGTTGAGAAAGGGGTAATTATGAAAATTAATGTCATAAGAACCAATGAATCATACCATATAAAAGGAAAAGGGATCACGGCCATGATTATACTATCACTACTACTGAGGTTGAAGCTCCGAAAGACCTGGAGGTAGGTATTTGACAGTTTCCTCAAGTATATCCAATGATTTTTTTTGATTCTCGATCATCAAAATGTTTCAAATCATCCCATTTTTCTACAAAAATAATATATTTTCAATTTGACATAAGATGGGAGTTGTCATGAAAATCACCTAAGGGAGGTATCATCACAATTTTTTTTGAATCAGTTCCCATTAGAGCATATAAATGTTCTTTATCTACTGATATCATCATTATACCCAGGATTGTATTTGATATAATTCATGGTATAGATTTTCTTTTGGAACATGCTTCAAAAATTTATTTTAAGAAGAAATAGGTTACAATTTTCGAGGATGATAATGAGTACCTTATCTTTAGAGAAAAAACATCACCACCAAATTCTTATCAACATCTACCCACAATGGCTCTACAAAAATCTATTATTGGGGAGAAAGAGAATGAAATAATTATGGGCGAGGAATATTATTTTCAAATAGGGGACCTACATATTTTGGGATAATTTGTTGATGTGTTTCCAGAATATTTACCAGGAGATCCTCCAGAATTAGAAATTGAGTTCTCCATTGATTTAATTCATGGTTCAAGGCTCAAATCGAGGACCCCTTATAGAATGACCACTATAGAATTAGTGCACCTAGAGAAACAACTAGAGGAATTGAGTAATGAAGGATTTCTTTTCCCTAGTTATTCTCCATGGGGAGACCCAGTTCTTTTAGTTATGAATAAAGATGGATCTATGAGGTTGTACATTGAATACAAGGAGATCAATGCTATAATAATAAAGAACTAGTATCCCCTACCATGAATTGATGATTTATTTGACCAAATCCCAGGAGGCCAATATTTTTCAGTGATTGACCTTCGATTTGTATATTAGTAGTTGTGTGTGAAAAATGATGACCTTCTGAAAATATCATTTCAAACCTGGTACGTGAATTATGAGTTTATAGTAATGCCTTTTGGATCGACTAATACACCCTATGTCTTCATAGATCTAATGAGTAGAGTTTTTAAGGAATATCTAGATGAATTTATTGTGTTATTTATTAATGATATCTTGATATACGTTAAAATCTATGAAGATGATGAAAATAACTTGCGCATTATGCTAAAGGCTCTCAGAGGAAATGAATTTTTAGGAGAAATTTAGAAAGAGTGAATTCTGGTTTTATGGGATTTCTTTTCCTAGCCATATTGTTTATAAATATGGAATATCTGTTGATCATTCAAAGACAATGGAAATCCAATAATGGCCATCACTGACGAGTATAACTACTGTATGCGGTTTTATTGGTTTAGCAGGTTATTATGGATGTTTCATCTAGAATTTCTCATGGATGGGTAACCCATTAACAAAGCTCAAATGTAAAGGGGTTAGATTTGTTTGGAAGAAAGAGTGTGAAGAATGTTTTGACGAACTGAATAGAATATTAGTCGATGATCCTATCCTGACTCTACAATCAGGGATTGATGGGTTTGTAATTTATTGTGATGCTCCAAAGAAAGGACTTGGTTATGTCCTTATACAGAATGATAGAGTAATTTACTATGCATCAGAGTGGATGAAAATTCATGAGAAAAACTATCCTTCTCATGATCCTGAGTTTGCAGCTGTAATCATTCCTTTAAAGACATGGAGAAATTATCTCTATGGTGAAAAATGTGAGATATATACCGATCATAAGAGTTTAAAGTATATTTTCTCATAAAATGAACTCAACATGAGGCAACATAGATGGATTTGACTACTTAAGGATTGTGATTACACAATACACTACCACCCAAGGAATAAAAATAAGGTGGAAAATGCTTTGAGAAGAAATGATCATGGTGTTTTGAACAAGATGAGAGTTGAAAGAGATCATATTTTCAGGGATCTAGTGAAAATGGATATGGGAATAATCATGGAAGGTGGAACATCAATATTTTTTTAAATTGTTTCCAGACAATATTCACGATAAAGGATAAAAAGTTATTAGGCTGATGATGAGGGGGTTCAAAATAAAATTAATGTTGTGAAAAATGGGAGATTGAGTGACTTCATAATGAATATGAAATATTGATATTTGGTGAAAGGATTTTGGTTTCTAACATTCATGATCTATAAACAGAATTGTTGGATGATTCTCATAGCTACAATTTCACAATACCCGTTGGTAGAACTAAGATGTTTAGATACTTGAAGGAACATTTTTTATGGGACAACATGAAGTGGGAGATTTCTGATTTTGTGTCAGGATGTATGGTTTGTTTTCATGTGAAAGATTGAAGGCAACATCTTGGACGATTATTGAATCACATTCCCATACCATAGTGGAAATGCAATAAAATTGTGATGGACTTTGTCATGGGGCTACCAAAGACACCTAGAATGAATGATTGAATATGTGTCATTGTTGATCATTATACTATTTCATCACATTTTCTTGATATAAGTGATGATTTACCACTTGAACGTTTATCAAGACTATATATCAATGAATTTGTAAGACTCCATGGTGTACCCCTATCGATTATTTTTTATCATGATCCTAGTTTAACATCAAGATTCTGGAAAAGTCTTCATAATTCCATTGATACTAAAATTCTCTTGAGCACTCCCTACCACCTTCAAATTTATGGACAGTCAGAATGAACTATTTAAACCATAGAATAATTGTAAATATCTTGATCACATGAATTTCATGGTTTATAGGATTAATATTTACCTATGGTAGAATTTTCCTATTACAATAGCTTCCATTCAAGTATTCAAATTGAACCATATATAGCGTTATATAAAAAGAGATGTCACACACCAACTTCATGGGGGTGATTTTGGTGATAGAAAATTTGTAGGCCGCGGACATGTTGAGGAAACGATGGAAAAGGTGAAGGTTATCCAAACCCACATCAAAACAGAACAAAGAAGGCTGAAGAGCTATGCTGATAACTAGAGGAAGGATTTGGAATTTTTGGCAGGAGATCATTTTTTCTTGAAGGTATCTCCATGTAATGGAGTTATAAGATTCGGTAAGAAGGGTAAACTAAGTCCCAGGTACCTCGGACATTTCATTATTCTAGAACGAATTAGGGCTATAGCTTACCGGTTGGAAATACTGCCATGTCTCTCCAATGTTCATGATGTGTTCCACATATCACTATTTAGAAAAAGCATGTCTGACCCACAACATGTACTCATCTATGATAAAATTGAACTGGAACCTGATCCGTCTTATTGTGAACAACCAATCAAAATTCATGATACTAGAGAACAAGTGTGGATACACCAGACGACTCATCTGGTAAGAGTTATATGGAGAAACCATAAGACGGAAGAGGCAACGTGGGAACCCAGGGATCTTATGATGAAGAACCACCCCAATATTTTTATGCAATAATATTCTATAAATTTTGAGAACTAATTTATTTTAAAGAGGGGAGAATGTATCACACCCAACGTCTATGGTATGTTTCTCTTTGAATAATACAATGGCTTGTTGTGTATGCCACTTCGTGTTCAATCACATCACAACCAATCAAACTATCCATTATGAATACTAATACCAACTTTTTTTAAATTTTATAAATTTTATCAATCAAAATGGACTTCATTTTTGGGTTCGAAATATCAAAATTATCGTAGGGTGAATTTTTGGTAATTTTTTGAAAAATTTTAATTCTTGATTAATAGTAAACAACACTAAGTTATTATTCAAAAATATCTTTTTGTTTAAATAATTATTTATTTTATTTAAAATAATTTTAGGTCAAAATATATATATAATATCTATATATGTTCAATGTAATTCATTGGAGTTAGTTTATAATAATTTTAGATATATAAAAATTTTATTGAACTTTTTACTCTCTTTTACCCATCTCCTAGGACCATTTCCAAATTTGTATAAAATCTAACATTACGACTCTTGTGAAATTAATTTCAAAAATTTGTGAGACATGGTTGATATCAATATGTAATATGTGGTTCAATAAGATATTTATTTTTGGTGAATTGTATCTTTTGACTATTATTTACAATAGTTAAAAGTAAACAGGGAAATTAAAGGTAAAAATGATATTATTATTACCATAAAACATGTCCTATTTCTATTGGATATGTGTCATTTGACCATAAATAACCTTAGGAATAAAATATCATACTTTAGGGCCACTTGTATTAGATTACGACATTTATTATTATTTAATACAAAGAAGAGTTAAAAGTGTTAAATTTAATGTTTAATAATAATCCATTTTTAACAAAGGGTTAAACATAAGATAAATTCGAATATAAATATTAATTAGAAAGATAAAACTATTTAATAGATAATTTTATATTATTAATAAATTTTAGACATTAAATAGTTCAATTTATTTATGACACAATGATGACACAATAATTACCTAATTAATGATATATTAAAATTATTGATATTATAAATACCCAAATAAATTTAATATGGGACTTTTTATGAATTAAAATAATTATATAGCTTAATATGACATGTTAGAGTTGATTAATTGAATTTTTTTCAATGTAATAATTTTTTATAAATTTTGGAAAAACAAATTGCCAAATAGTGTCAAACTTGACATAAAAAAGTTTTTAAAACAAATATTACATTATTAATTGATATTATATTTATAAAAATATATGGATCGTCCAAATGTCTCAAATAATATTATATATGTCATTAGTGGAAAACTTTAAGTTCTCTAGGATGTTTATAGTAGGTTTATTAACCATATAATATAAACATAAAAAGAGATATGTTAAATGTCAAACTATTTAGCTAAGAGATAAATCTAGAAGATAAAGTTAATATAGTGACACAAAACTTTATAAAACCTATTGGTTGAGTGAATTTTTAACCATACCCATATTGGGCTGGAAATAAATCATTTTTGAGCCATTAGAAATAGTAAATGATTTTATTATAAAATAATATTTCAATCTTTTTCTAAAGTGCCCCTCACCCCTCTTATAAATGGTCACTTCCACTTCTCTCAAATTCACACCTTCTAAACCATATTTCTCAAAAAAAACCTATTCCCAAATATCCTCCCAACTATCCTCCCTTCATCTTAGAGTCCTTACTTTATTCAGAAAGCCCACACATGGAGCCTTTTTTGACCAAATCAATAGGAAGAACATGAAGAAGAGGTAAATATTTAATCACCTTTTTCAAGTTCCTTTATTCTTCCACTTCCTCTATCATTGCTGCTTCCATTATAAAATAATAACTCTATTATCTTCTATATAATGTGATGTTATTATAAAAATGTTACAACCATATACAATATTCAATCCATCCTATATATGAAAAAGTCACCATACGTGCGTACGTACAGATTACAATCTCCACGTCGTGCTATAGTTTGTTATTCAGACACTTCATCATTTGGATGGGTATAATAATGAGAATAAATGATGTAAATAATAAATATAATATGATAATTATTCTGTATATATGATATACAATCCAATGATACATGATTTTAAAATCAAAATAATGATATTGTTGCTCGTGCATACGTACGTATTACCATATCCATGAACGCGATGAGATTCATTCCCCATCATTTCCATTCAAGGATACTTTTCATTTGATGATTAAAAATAATGTTTAAAGACTTAATATGATTATGAATATTAATAATATACATACTATCGATAACAAAAACATTACTTACATAAAAAATCATATAAAGGAAAATGATTTAGTTAACAACCGAAACTATGATACTACTGAAATATAATTGACAAAGCAATATTAGAAGATCATATATGATATCATATTAATATATATTGTTTTTATATAGTTTAAATACATTTATTTCACCATTATACAAGAGGTTAACTTACCCTCAGACAAGGAAAAGTAGAAGGTAAGGGTTAATTTCACGATCCCTTTGTTATTCGAGGTTGTTTTTACGTAAGTGTCTACTGGGAAATCAATATCATACACATCCATGTTTCTTAACAATGTATTCTAAAACATTTTTACTGTCCACTAGACTATGGTTTAAATTCATTTATACACTTTTTTGACTTTTTATAAAATGGTTTGAAATTAATCTTTTTGTCGTTTTCCAAATAAGGTACCTTATGACAACTTTGAAAAAATTGAGGTTAGAATGTTTTTTAACTTATATGGAGGGTGCATATATATTGTGCCATTATAACATCATCAGAGCTTCTCTTACAATATTATAAGACTATTTTCAAAATTAATGTTTTTTTATAATTATATGTCTTTGATTTCAAAAATGAAATAGATAATTCTCGAAAAAATGTTTTGATTTAATGTATGTAAATATTCTTGGATTTATTTTTAAGCTTAATTGATGTTGATATAATATGATACATAATATGAATATTGTATTTATGGGTTGGTGTTATGTTTGACTGGGGATGTGTTATTTTCACACGATTCATTGTTTATGAAGAAAGTTATGACATTTCGTATGCTGGTTTTAATATGAATGTTTATGTTTTATTTGAATCCTTTTATATGAGGAATGCATTGGAATTAGTATGTGAT
The DNA here is from genome assembly GCA_963277665.1 of Viscum album. NCBI lineage: Eukaryota > Viridiplantae > Streptophyta > Magnoliopsida > Santalales > Viscaceae > Viscum > Viscum album. The sequence goes on from OY728161.1 coordinate 697,417,791, forward strand.
GGGTAGAGCCCGTTATAGCTCCTCAATGCATTGGTAGGTCTCATGAGACAAACTAGTGTCTTGGAACAAGGCCTTGACAAAATATTATTTGTAGTCTTCGCACAAGACCTTGACAATGTGGTTATGAAGTCTTTCATTATGGATTCCATCACTATAAAAGTGGCTATTGATATTGCATGTGATTATTCGACTAGAATAATATCTATGTGAATAAGTAAATGGAATGATTTGATTTTGTATTTTCTACATTACTCTGATGTTCGTGTTTAAAAGGATTTTTTGTACTCTTATATTTTCATTAAATGTTAACTCTTATTTATGAATGTTTCTGCTATATTGTTTTCCTCAATGATAATTTGAGCTCACCCATTTCTATGTATCATTTTTCCCAGGATGAGAAAAGTTTATTATGACTGGCTTTCAGGGACAGTCTAAGTGATATGAGTGTGTCCTATGGAGACTATGTTGTTGTTGTTTTTCATTATACAATGTAATGTAAAACATATGAATGTATCTAGTATTTCCAAGGATACTAAAATAATCAATCGTTCGGGAAATTATATTTTTTTATCATGCCAGTGTTCTGTAATAATGCACCAACTCTAGGTAACTAGTTTTAGGGTGTTACAGACAACAGTTTTCCCAAAAGTCTCACAGAGGACAATGTTCATAAATTTCTCACTGATGAAACTCTTCAAAACTATCTCATAGATGACACAACTCATAAGTGATTCCCTGATGACACAGTTTACAAATGTCTCACTGATGAAACTCTACACAAATGTATCATAGACGAAATTGTTTAAAAATGTCTCACTGAGGACACTATTCAAAAATTTCTCACCTTTAACATTGTTCCAAAATGTCTCACCTAAGACACTATCGACAAATGTCTCACCACCAACACTGTAAAAAAATGTATCACTAATGAAACTATTCACAAATATCTCAAAAAGGTCACTATTTAAAAATGTCTCACCAGAGACAATATTCACAAATGTCCCACAAAAATTACTGTTCACAAATGTCTCACAGATGAAACTGTTCAGAAATTTTCCATAGATAAAAATCATCACCAATATCTCATAAAGGACTCTATTCACAAATGTCTCATAAATGAAACTATTCAGAAATGTCCCACCAAAGGCACTGATCACAAGTGTCCCACTAATGACACTATTCAAAAATGTCTTGCTAATGAAACTATTCAAAAAACAAAAAACAAATTTCACAAAACAAGAAGTTTGGAATTGTGTTACAAATAAGTCACCTTGACCTCAGAGAACACCTCAATCACCATATTTTCACATAGGAATGGATTGATGAGATTCGTTCCATTACATCAGATACATCTCAAAAAATTATCATCCTCAATAATTGAAAACCAAGCATGAGTGGAAACATAAAAAGGGGTCTGAACAACCACCCTTCGAGATACCTCTCTATAATCTCACCTAAAAGGCACTCAATAATCTAACTATAGGAACAAGCATAAAGCTACTCAAAAAATCACAACTAGCCGAAAAAAACTCCCCCATGGGAAATAAATATCAAATTAGAGAAATCCACAATATTCAATAAGAGAAATCCATCTCATAAATAGTAATGTTCTATAGCCATAAAAAATTCATCATTATATAAAAAGTGCTAAACACAGAACAACTCAGCATTTTTAACATGTATCTATGACTCTTGTTCCAAGGTACACTCCTCCATCCGATTATACCTCCCCATGACACAAACCAAGGAGATAACATGACCGAGAAACACCTTCTCCATACGATCCTTGATTACTACAAGCCACTCCTCTAAGGTCTCATCATTGTCTAAATCAATCTCAGCCCAATCGATGACTTGATAGTCATTATGAAGATAAAAATAGAGCTGTGACACATGGAAAACATCATGTATCCTACTCATATTCATGGGAAGTTCTACTTGATATGCCATGAGTCCAATATGATCCAACTCCTCTAAAGGCCCAATAAACAAGGAAGAAATATTACCCCCATGAACAAACCTTAACTGCCCATGAAAGGGAGTCACCATCAAAAACATGTGATCACCAACATTATACTCCAAATGTATTCACCTATGATTGGAATAGGATTTAAGGAAATTTTTTACTACCTTCATCCTATCACGAATCACATGAACTGTATTTGTCTTATTTTGTACTAGTTCTAGACTAAGAATTACTAACTCCCATACCCTTGTCTTTCTCAACAGAGAATCGAATAGTCTGACAAAAAATTCTTCAAAATCCTCCATATATGCTATTTAGTGGGAACAATTATTGTAGGATAAATTTACCATGGGTTAGTTCCTCATCAACAAACCTATAAAATCTAGGTTGCAAGAGCTCAACATATCATCAAGAGTCTGGATGGCCCGCTCTATCTGATTGTCTATCTAATGATAAAAAGTAGTTCTATGGAATAGATGAGAACCAATAGCAAGATGAAGACAACTCCACACCCTGGAGGTAAAACAATGATCTCGATCAAATATGATCATCCTTAGTAGCAAGTGGAGTTCACCACCTCCTCTATATATTTCCTCGAAAAAACCACCACTGAGCCTAACTCCTTGATTTCTATGTGGTGGGATATTTTTTTCAAATGATCAACTACTACTCATATTGTATCATATACTCCTTTAATTAGAAGTAAATTGTAACAATGTCCATGGATATTTCCTCCTACATCTACTGAGGATCATTTAATTTCTAGAGAAACCACCCAGGAACATGGCGCCTAAGATTAAACTTCTGGAATAAATCATTGAGACACAACCTCTATAACTGCACACTTTAACCGAGGAAACCAAAACAGACTCCTCAAATCTCAGTACATCTTTGTCACTCTTGGATATACAACTAAGGGATAACTATAGAAATCTCTGAGAACCATCTCATGCATTTACAATGGATTGAATACTCTTACCTAAAATAACACTCGATGTTATTCAACCCCATAATAACCATAAGGGGCCTTGCCACAGAAAATTCAGTCTCTCTATACCTCCACCTCATGATCCACCAACTAGGAATCCTCCACATACTACAACAAAGATGATTACACCATCATCTGAAAAGGGCATCCTCTTCCCCCAACATCTCACATATCTAGATATAATGCGGAATGTTCTTCCATTATACTATAGGAGTCACCTAATTCACACACTGCTTCACTATGTGACATTATGATCATCGCATCGGATACCATATTTCCTTTACTAGGATTATACATGATTTAAAATTCATAATCCTATAAGAACTCCATCCACTGATGTTGTCAGAAGTTCTAGTCAGACTGGTGGAAAACATACCGTGGGATTTTATGATTAGTTAAGACCACAAAGCACTCTCTGATAAGGTAATGTCTCAATAATGGCATGTAAAAAACACTGGTGAAAAATCATGATCTTGTGTCACATAATGATGTTCATGGGAATAAAAATACTGAAACCCATAAGAAACCACCTATCTCTACTGTATTAGAGAATATCATAACCCTAAACATGATGTATCATAAAAAACATTAAACTGATATCCTTCTTATTGGATGACAAGGAATCAGATCAATGACTTACTTATCATTTAGAGGAAAAAAATCCATCTGACACATATCATTCCATATGAATGCTTGATCCTTCTTGGTCAGCGTTGTTAGAGGAGTCACAATCTGAGATAAATCAGCTACGAACCTCTGGTAATATCTTGTAAGAATAAAGAAACATTTCACCTCTAATACTATCCTACTGGATTCCAACGACAAAACATCTTATATCATTGATTGATCCAAAACTACTCGATGCGGGGAGACACCATTCCCCATGAAATGAACATCTTGAGCCCAAAACTAAAACTTCAACAACTTCCCAAATAGTTGTTGTTGAAGAAGAAATCCCAAAATGTCATGTAGATGATCTGATTTCTCCTCATCTGATGAGGGGAAAAAATGATTTCATCAATGAAGGCCACCATGGAATTATCCAGGAACTCACAGAACACAACATTAATCAACCCCATGAACACATATAGGGCATTCCTGACACCGAACAAAATGAACAAGAACTCATAATGCCCATGACAACAATGGAATGCAATAATTGGGATATCCTCTTCCTCCACATCCAACTGATTATATCCTAAATGCATGTTGATTCTATTGAACCAACATTAACCATTAACTTTATTTATTATATCATCAATCTGTTGAAGAAGACATTTATTTATCACTGAAACATTGTTTAAGAAAAAAAAATCTACACACAACTACAAACTGACACTAGCCTTCTTCATAAAAAAAATAGGTGCACCCCACACTAACACACTTTTCTAAACAAACCCACACTAAAACAGACTATCAAGCAATATATTCATCTCCCACAAATGAAAAGGCTCCATTATATATGGAGATATCGAGATAAGAGACATTCATAGCATTATTACGATCTAGAACACGATCTCCTATCAAGGTTGTAATGATAAACCCTATTATAGAAAGACGTCATGGTACTCTTCTACTACCCTATGAAACTCTAACTACTAAATCAATGATGACATCAACATCATCTCATTCATCAAGGATGATAAGGGTGAATCACACATCTGACCCATCCGAGGGTCCCATTCCACAAAAAACACTGCTGGCTCTCCATCAACATTGAAGAACACCACCTTTCTCCTGAAGAAAACAAAAATGTATTTCTCTTAAAACAACAAATCCCTGATGAGGATGACATATTATGGTTTTATCCTTAAATATATGAAATATAACCATGATTTTTGATGCCCTATCCCTAGCTCACAGTATCTACAAACATCAAACGTGTTAGTTCAACATCCAATTGGCATAGTCAATTCCATGGGAAATAGAAGAATATATACATCTTGTTCCAAATCCTGGACAGAGGTAGGTTATATGAAGGACTTCATAACCCTTGAATTCAAAAAGGAATACAACCGTAGAGAAAATAGAAAAATGGCACCTCGAACGACATCTTGCTCGATCGGCGCAGGAAATGATAAATCTTAAAATTGACCACAATCTTATCGAATACAATTATATCCCTAATGATGACAACTAACATGGTCGCACAGTTATTTATTAGGAAAGATACTATTCTTAGTATATCTTCTTCCTACCCCATTTTCTCTTTTCTGATCCAATGTTGGTGCATCCCTCTGCTACTACCTCAGTTGAAACTACCAAAACAAAGGTACTTAAAGTGGATTAACTGTCTCACAATGAACTCTTTGAAAGTTCAGCAACATTCACTATTGATGACCTTGGACATCAAAATAAAAAAAAATTTACTCCCTTGGAATAGGTATGGTATTTTATTCCGCAAGTTAAATAAGATACTTAGGTTTGGGACCAACTCTTGACTAAAAAAACTATACTTCCCTAAAAACTGAGAACCTCATAACATATATATTCTTCTTGAGGAATCTTGATGAATCCCCTCTTATGATGATATAGTTTTGGATAACATATTATCGATGTCCTTTTCCCTCTCCATCACCTCAAGATATTTCTTCATCATTAATGGGGTGACCTTTCACATGATATAAAGATGCAAAGCCTCCTCTGTATGCCTCACCCAAGCCTCCTCATATGAAAAAAGGTCTGATGAATATTATAAAATGTTCTTGAAATATATTCTAAACACTTTCATACAAATGTTCCCCTATATAAGTGTAACCAGCTCTTGAAGACTGTCTAAATTACCAGTTGATGAAAGAAACTCTGCTCTGAATTGGCCTTGGAACTCCTCACATTAGACTATCGACTCCTCGTGATCCCCAAGGAACAAGAAAAACCACTACCTTGTAGACTCATGCAGCGTCGTCACAAGCTATGACACCCAGTGCTCATTTTGGGCATGAATTGAATGCAATATATATCAACATCGTCAAACCATTATTCTAGGAATGCATCTAAAATTGAGCCATAATAATTCTACGTAATTGGGTATTAAAATTATAGGATTGTCCTCCTCTATGTGTCAGCATCATCACCCTATACTCTATGATGATCGGAAGACAAAACCCGAAGAACATATCCTAGGAAAATCTCACATTAACATCAACCTGTAGCCATACCAGAAAAATAAATAAGAGGTATATCTCATGAAAATGAATAAATAAAACATAACATTAATTAAATATTTTCTATTATTCATTTTAGGTTAACTGATCTGAAGGTCTAAACATTAAAGTAATATCTTAATAAATAATGAGACATGATAATTTCTTAGGTCTCTACCCTGAAACATATATGACCTAATTTAGAAGGCAGTGAAAAATTAAATGTCCCTGCATAATAGCACAGGGGGGCCAAAATAACTATGTCTCAGTCAATCTACCATTTTTATAGTGCATTCAATATTTAGCCAAAACTATTGTCCAACCAACCCATGCAACCACAGGTATCCCTAACTAGAAACTCTATAATATCCCTCAACATGACTCTAATACCATTATTTCATCACTATTTCCCTAGAATGTATACCCATCCTGGTATAGAAATGTGAGAAGAGAGATACAGACCTGTGATTCCCACCTCCAGTAGGCCCCAGGATGGCGACTAGAACTAAGGGTAAAGTAAACACACAAATTGGGGGAATTATCCTATAAGAGAACACTTGTGAAAGAAAGGGATAAGATAGACACCAACTGAATACTACTCAGAAATGAATATAAATGAAATGAAATAACACATATGTAATTTCATGCATGAAATACTAATAATTGGAGAGAAAACTAAAATTACAAAATGAAAGTAAAAAGGCAGCGACCACGAAGCCTGAATAGCTCTTTCAACCCCAAGATTTTAGTAACAATCCTGAGATCCAACCTGTTCCATGTTGCCTGAAAAATAGTTTTTATATCATAGGGTGAGTATAACAGTATACTCAGTAGGATCCTACACAGATCCTCTCATACAAAAAAAATTTGTAAAGCATGGTGAACCACAAGTGATTCTAACTCATCACCTAAATAGGAATACTAAGTTTAGATCCTCACCAGATATACTCTCACCAAGTATCTCATAAAAGAGTATATGATATAATAAACAATATCAAGGGTACCCTGATTTCACATCCCCACTAGTTTTCTTGCTTTTCCCAACATCACACGTCATAAGAATATCTCTCCAAATACTATTTCACACTGAAACGTGGGAAAAACACCATAAAATGCTCCTCATGAAACAAAACCACCACTTCTACATAACCAATGAACCTTGATAGTTTCTGGGAGACACCACATATCAGATAAGATTAATCATATGATAGATATTATACAAAAATACATTATAATTCATACACAGTGTAGGGATCCTCGAGCCATCATTTCCTATTAACGGTACACATATAATAGTTCATATGATATTATTTCTAGAATATGTTTTTGTGAATAACCAAAATTCATTAAATCCATCTACACACTTAGTTGAGAAAAATATGTGTTGTCTCTACTATCACATGTAACAACCAATACATGTGTGAGGGGCCAAAGGGGATAGTCATCCATCCATCATCCTATAGAGACGTTGGCGAAAACACCCCCAGGGCTCTAAATCCCAATGGTGTCTGTTTCCCAAAAAAATAGAGCGGAGTAGCATATAGAATATCAAATGTATAAAATATAATAAAGCTAAAAATTATAATATGGTCATAGCCTAGTATTATACTTATCTATAGATAACATATCTCATACTCCTACCTTCCCTAGAAGAGACTAGACAATCCTATAAGCAGACAACCATTTAGAGAGATACATTAGGCTACTTTATCCCTTATTATTAGTTCAATGTTACGTTAATTAATAATTTCTCCATTAATTATACATTAATATTTTCCGCATTACATCCCATTACCATTCCAACCAATATCCATGCCCTCCAAGTATAACCAAAAAGAGTCCACAACTTCTCAAAAATAATACATCGAAATTAAATTCTACAAAACTCCAACCCCATGGGTTACCATAATTTATTAAATAATTTATGAATAGAATTATCACATTTACATAAGAATAGGAATAATATGATGAAATTATTACCTTCCAAAACAGATGGGGCTCAACACGGTGAGTAGATAAAGTACTCATCAAGTCATTTCCACCTATATCTTGAGTGTAAGACCACCCATACTTGGAGAACAAAACCCAGAAATCAAGTGGCATACCCCATGCGTCTTCACCTATTTTGGACGAAGGGTAAGAAAAGAAATATTACTAAAGTAGTGGAAAAAATAATGTAGATAATTAAACATCACATTCAATAATACCTACTTTCATCTCAATGGGTGAGCATAGCTTAAACTTATTCAATCATCCTCGTTGTCCTCCCCGACACCCACATGGATAAACTGAGTTATCTCGCGACACTAGGAATCAATTACTGCCACCACCACTGTGCCTCCCAAACCCCACATAGCACAATATCCCTCCAGTATCATCCATTCTAGGCTCATTACACATCATGAGCACCAGGAAACAAACAACACATCCACTAGGTTATTGGCCCTAGTCAAGGAATTCTTCCATCCCATGCAATGAGCATTCGCAAATCCAAATCATAAGTCACATGGTATTTAAAACAAATAGGGCAACTCAAAACCCTTAAATGAATTATCATAATAAAAAAATCTCTACATTATTCAATATTGAATTAAATGATTCAATTATGAGTGCATAACTACATCAATTTTATTTTCACCCAGATCAACGATGACAAACCAAGTAAATGAAATGCCTCTTTATCTATAGCCTATTAATTATTAACTAATCCAAATTTTATGTTATTTACAAAATTCAATAAATAACAAAATTACAGATATGATAAGAATAGATATCACAAGATCTAGAAAATCAAGAGGCAATAACATTTTGAAACAATTGATATTAATTATTTAATCTAGTTCAAGTAATTATTATGTAATTTTCATTATGATCTAGTGGATAAAAAAGATAACTATACGACTACACATAAAAGAATATATAATTCTTGTATCACCTAACTCAAAAGGATCCCAAAATTATTTGCACAATAACTGGCCAACACAATAGATCGTGATCAACTATCCCACAATGACTACACCTACTCAAGAATGTATTAGAAAAACCAAGTCACCAACCCCCAAGAAAGGTCCCTTAGAAATATAGAGATCACTTGAAATTACATGGAAATGAGAATGGGAGGAAACAGATCGAGGAACCCATAAAAATATATGTATAACATACCTTTTATAAAAGATTGGTTGACAATTCCTAGTTTCACAATGGAAGGGGTTAAGAATGAAGTGGGAAAACTGCAATGGGAAACGATCCATGGATAACACAATCACCAAACTCCTTATGAAAAAATGTTTACCATGCCTCACACAAAGGGAATGAAGAATAAAGAAAATGTTGAATGAATATTGGCCCATTTTAAAATCATAAAGGAGTATCATTTTATATATAATTTATATTTTTAATTAAAGGCAGATTTGGTCAAGACTATGTGGTTTGACCGAGTAATGAAAACTAGGCACATAGGATTATTATGATAAGAGTTATGGATTTTCAATCATCCTTAAATACCTTAATACAGGGTTCTGAATGTTTTTACAGTCAATGAAAAAATCAAGTGGAAAAACTATGGGAATATGGTTACACTGATCACATATATATCATTGATGACACTATTCATAAATGTATCACTGATGATACTGTTCACAATTGTCTCAGTGAAAAAACATTTCACAAATGTCTGACAAATAAAACTTTTCAGAAATGTCTCTAAAACAACATTGTTCAAAAATGTCTCTCCATCGACACTGTTCACAAATGTCTCACTCTCCACACTTCTCACAAATGTCTAACTTAATACGAAGTTTACAAATATCTCACAAATGACATTGTTTAGAAATGTCCCACTAATGACATTGTTTAGAAGTGTCTCACTAATATAATTTTTCACAAATTTATCAACAATGACTTTGTTCAAAAATGTCTCACAGAAAACACTGGTAACAAATGTGTCACTGATAACATTGTTCACAATTAAATCATGGAATTAAATGTTCACAAATGTCTAACCAATTACATTCTTCACAAATATCTCCCAGACAACATTGTTCACAAATGTCTCACTAATGAAAATTTTCACAAATATATCACTAAGGACACTATTCACAAATGTCTCATTAATGAAAATTTTCACAAATGTCTCCCTGAGGAAACAAGTTAAAAATTTCTATCTGAGGACACTGTTAACAAATATCTCACTGAAAAAACTTTTCACAAATGTTTCACGGAAAACACTATTCAAAAATGTCTCACTGACGACACCATTCACAAATGTCACACTAAAGACACTGTTCAAAAATTTCTCACCAATGACACTTTTCACAAATTTATCACTGACGACACTATTCACAAATGTACCACCAACGAAACTATTCATAAATCTCTCACCGATGACACTGTTTACAAATTTCCAACTGAGGTCATTGTTCACAAATGTCTCACCGATGAAATTGTTAAAAAATATCTCACTGGTGACAATATTAAAAAATGTCTCACCAAATACACTCTTCACATAATAGGGAATAGTGTAAAAAAAATTTGAAAATTTCCAAAAGTGTCATAATTAAGCAACCTTAACCTCCCAGATAACCTTAAACAATAGTTTGTTACAATGTAATGGATCAGAGAGGTCCAAGCCATTATATATATTATATGAAGGATCAGTAGTATATATTTTGTATATATTTTATTTGATAATTTTTATTTATTTTCATGGGATTACATTTTGTTAACAAAGAGAGAAGTCATTTATGATATTCTTAATATTTTATAATTTTTTACAAAATGAGAAACAATCCAATATTTGGACTTAATTTTATTCCCATTAGATATTTTTTTAATAATGAATTCAATTCCTTTTTTCCAAGACATGGAATGAAAAATTTCTTCAATTATCTTCGAAACCCACTAAAGAATGGAATTTTTTAAACGAGGAATATGACTTTGAAATAAATTTATAGAACTATGTTTGGTGAATATATCACACCCACTTACTTATGGTATTGAACTATTACCAAAACATGTTATTTCATTAATAGTGATCTAATAATCCATTTATTAAAGAAAAAAAATCCTATTATTAATGGATGAATTAGTATAAAAGGGTTGGATAATTTAATTTTTTTGATATAAAGATCACATCTTGAACATCAATGACAATATTGATAAATTGGATCCAATGGATAGTGAAAAATTATTCCTTGTATTATCATATTTCATTTTTGGTTGTATTAGTCGTAGGATAGATAAAAGAAATACATCAGGAAATATTCACATTATGTGATAATTTTAGTTTTTTAGTTGAATATGAAGAAAAATTTATTTAATAGACAACTGAAAAGCCTAAAAATATTTTGGATGGTGGTTTTTGTGTACTTAAATGATCAAGAAACACTCCCCAATGGAATTTTTATTAAATATTTATCATAGTCTAATAAATCTTAATAATACAAGTAATATAAAAATTTGAAAAAAATCCAATATATCATTATAAATCAAAGAACACGTATTTAAGGAATGACATACAATGATATCAGTCAAAAAAAATAGATTTCCTTTGGAAATTATTGGTAGAATAAATGATTTAATATAAATATTTATGTATCAATTTTCTCAATAAAGATATGATTTTATCATATATGGGTTAGGTTTTTTATTATTGTATGTGATATCATTATAATTAGATTTTTATGTTTAATATTACATGTTAATATATTTTTCAAAAAGCTATATTTAGATAGAGTTTCATGTTTTTTATAATTATTTCATAAATAACATATTAATATTTTTTTAATGATTAATTATCATATCACAATATAGTGAACTTTTGTATGCAATGAATGATAAAGAGTAAATTAATCCTTCTTGAGAGAACCATGAAACGTTGTGAAAATTAATGTTTCTTCTTCCATCATAATAACCTTTTTCCAAAAATATTTCAGATATCCCTTTATTTTTTACTAATCAATAATGAGAATGATATATTTATTAGACATTGTTGTAGCCAATAACTCATAAATGCTGAAGATGTTTAAAAAAGTGCTTTAAGAGAAGGTAATAAATTTCAGTTGTTTCGAAAAAATGGGTATGATGTTAGATAAATTAGTGAATCTTTATGGTTTTGGAGTTAATAGATGATGAGAAATGAAAAAAATCTATATTATGAGAATTATATTTGAAATTTTATCAAAAAGTACTATTTTATTATAGTAGTAATAAATATCGTATTACCTCGATTATGGATCAAGTTCATTTTTTTTATATTCTAATAGATGAATGGAATTTTCAGGTGTTCGGGTGTGGGAAGTATAAAAAAATACCCCTCTAACTGAAATTTTTTAGGTGACTCCTCTTGAGATAAGTTAATATAAATTTAGATATATATATTTAGAGAAGAAATTTTTCATGGACAATGAGTTAGAATAGAATATTCCAGTTTTGTATATTAAACAATAAATTTCTCAATGATCTAGTGGTTTTGAGAAGACTTCATTTGATGATATTACTTTATTGTATCTATTTTTTGATAGTGAACACCATTAGTATTTTGAGATAAATTATGTGGAATATTTGTCATATTCAGAATAAGTATATAAATTTATATCCTTTTGTAAGTGTTTTAATGAATATATTTATAAAATTTATGTTTATTCGAATAATGAAATGGGATCTCATTATCATGGGTGAATCATCTTGAAGATATTGTACTCAAAAGGAGTGGATACTTCCACCGATTCTATCTAAATTAGACATTCCTATTGGAGTTGATAAGGATGTGGAAGAGTGTTCCATCCTAACTTCTGCTTCCGGAATAGCACATGTGAAAGTTTCACCTCCTCATTTTAGGTTCACATCCCCATATACAAGAGGCATCTAACTGGTGGTGAGGACATAACAGAGTCATGTGGGGTTATTCCATCAAAAACATGTCCAAGGGTTCATTTCTAATTCTACCAAGAATTTGGATTGACCAATATAAATAGTGGGCCTCTCACTAGCCATTAGACAAAAATAAGATCCCATTAGGTCCCCAAAGTCCACAATATAAAAATAGTAACATTTATTTAATATGTTCACAAAAAATATTGTATTAGAGAAAAATAAACAGAATCCATATACAATAAAAAGTCACATTTTCTAATTCATGATGAAAATGATAAAAATAAATATATGACATCCATCAAAATACACATGTCATCATTCCATGTCAATTTCCTCCCCAACCTACTTATATGTACCATGAACACAAATTCATGAAGTAACTATGACCTAAGAGAGAATAAGAGATTATAACCAGGTAAACTAGATCTCACCTCATGTATACATATATGGGGGTAAGTATAACATCCCATTAATTATCCATAAGGCCTCAACCAAGCTATCTGCTACTATGATCAGGTGAATGTGAATGAAATACACATATAGGGTGTAGTCTAGACCATGCAACACACCCACCCTTAAATATATAGAATGTAAGAACTAAAATATCACAAGAATCACAGATTAAAGCCCATGTCAGGATTGACCTCTTATAGTATACCATATAGTTCCTTCACCAATGCTATGAAATAATATGTGTCATACCATAAATCATACAATACATGCCAAAATACAATTAAAAATAAATGTCTTGTAGGTGTTCTAGAACACCTGTATCCCATGTCCCATGCTCATTACATAGGTAATAAGGTCATCAAATACCCTGAGCCATCCCTATTTACCAAGGGATATATATAATTTCATCCCAACTGATCAGTGTTTTCTATGGTGAGGTTAACCATGCTCATCATCCCATCCTAATAGAATATGGGGAGGCCGCCATCGATCACACTGGACCATCCCTACATCCTCTAGGATGGCCTAAATCAATAACATCAACCCATAATCATAGGTTAAAGAGATTATATAATAAATCATTCAAGTCAACCCCCACATATTTTAGTGACTGGATTATCCTCTACATCAACCCAGCCCTATGCATTCATGGATTTCACATAAGTTAAAAAATAAGTAAAATCATATATCAAAAAAGTGGGCACAAAAAATGTCTCTCAACACATTAGCTAATCCTAAGGGAACTATTCCATTAAGACATAGTCCCACCCACAAGAATCCAGTCAGGTCCCTTACATATGTCCCAACCCTCTAAGGGCCCATCATATCAATCGGGATCAAACAACCACTTTTACTCAAACAAAACATTTCATTAGAAAAATAACACAACACTTGAAACTTTAAGGTAATTATACAAAATTTTCTACATTAACATAAATAACCAATTAAACTATAGAAGTATCCAGGTTAGGGACCCCTTCCTCAAACAATTCGATTCCTTTAAATTATAGGCCCATCTATCGTTCCCTCGGCCCTCCTACGATCCATCTAAAACCATGAGGCCATTTTTCAAAACATGTATCTCAAATTTTAATTAAAATAAATTATATTTAAATGTTAAATTAAAACAGAACTATTTAAATGCCTCAAGACTCACATGAAAGTATAATCAGTCCATACAAGGTCTATTCCAACCTATAACTAGTCCACTAGAACCCAACATAACAATAAAAATCATCAAATTATTTTAAAAAAAATCTATACCAATATCCAATTTGAAATAAATGGTTCCAACCTCACTAGTAATCCCAATGATGTTGAAATCATGTCAATTTTGGTGTTGTCTATTACTAATTTCCCTTCTTATCCCATGAATAGAAAAAACACAAATTTTAATATTTTACAGGGGTTAAATTTAGTCAATGTCATGAAATACCCATCAGAAACTCCATAGAAACATACAATTTAAAATACATTGAGTGGGGTATTTACATCAACCTCTATGTACATCTAATAAAATCTACACATGAAATCCCCTTATAGGTTAATTATTTATCAATGGTCTGATGAAATCATCCATCATGAAGTGCCTAGATCAGTGTGAATCACTGAGAGGATGGGTGAATCCGTGATATCATTTAATATTTTTACTAATTTATCCTTTTTAAATAAACCACTATGTCTAGTCAAATCCTTGTTCCATTCCTCTCGTTTCTATTAGCCTTACCTCAAATGATGCAGTAAATGTAAAGCCACTGAACACAAGGAATAACAAGGTGCAGTTCAAAGACTAACTCGTTGTTGTATTGGTTATTCTCGCAAACATATATTATCCAAAATAATATTATTATAAATTATAATAGTTGATACATAGTCCCATTGTACATCTCTTGAGTCCCATAGGTCTTTTATTATACTACTTATCATAGTGTTACCAGAGTACCACTAGCCTATATCAGAGTCCCACTGAAGACTTCTTTCTCCTAGCATTCAAAAGAGATGATTTTGGAAACATTGTGGATGGATATTCTTTGTATTTGACGAGATTTTTTTTTCACACTTTCATATGATTGTCTTCAAGAATATTCAACAACCATTAGTAAGGTATGTTGTCCTTTATCAATAAATTTTGATCACTTTTCTGATCAGTCCTCAGTTAAACAATGCTCATTAAATTATTCCTTCTTCTCATGAAGACCCAACCTCACATGTATGTGTGTATGTGATGCACAATACTTCTTAAAGAATCATTATAGGAAAGAATGGTCTTGCACTATGTTAGCTCTGTATTTTTTCTTGAGTCCCAAAACATAATAAACTGGATAAATGATCTTATTTAACTTTAAATGGATTTAGTCCCATTTATCATATAATTCATGCATGGATTACAAGGGATCAAATACATCTTCTATTTGGATATCAAAATTTATTATTTTTTAGTACAATAACTGAATTCAATAATAGATATCCTTCTTTTCTCAGAGATAATTGCATAAACTTATGTGTTTATTCAAACACTAAGGATCAGCTCAAATGGAATAACCTAAATTGACACACATGCATGTGATTATGCATGATTTCATGCATGCATGGTATCCTGAATATTTTGGATTCAATGAGGGAGTTTCATTCATAGGAATGAATCTCTGTTTTTATTTATTCAATTTTCACACATAGAAATTATTCCATTACGTGTCATTACACGTGCATGGGAATACATGAATTCATCCACTCTTTCTTGTGTGAAAACACCAATGGGAGTAGTATTTTGTGCACACACACTTAATATTTCATATTTACCATTTTCATATTCCCTTTTGGTTCTTAGCACACACACACCTGTTTCTTTTTATTTTGGATTCTATTTAACTATGTTATTCTTGAGTTCTATTTATTCTTCAATGCCCTCTGGTTTGTTCTCCTTTACCCACAGGGTTAACTCCGATATCCTTCACAGATCCAGGATGTAGTTCTTGGTTCAATCTTCAAAAATTTACCACAAGGGTGACATGTACATGTCGTGTGCCTGTAGGATATCTTCTCAGGATGAGACATGAGGTTTCAAAAGAACCTATGTAAGAACCTGGATTTTCATTTCTAGTATTGTTATTTATTTTCTAGCGTTTTTAGTAAAAGTTGAGAATATTTATATTTAAGGAGTACCCGCCATGTACGTTGATGTAACACTCCAAGCTTCCATGTTACGATTTCCTTTGAATAATACAATGGCTTGTGATGCACGCAACTTCGAGTTCAAACACAACACAACCAATAAAACTAGCTGTTATGAATAGTAATACACAATTTTCAAAATTTTTTCAATTTTATCTTTGAAAATGGACATCATTTTTTGGTTTGGAATATCAAAATTAGCCTAGCATATATTTTTGGTATTTTTCTAAAAAAAATTCAATTTTTGATGAATAGAGAAAACACAATGAGTTAATGTTCAAAACCAACTTTTTATTTAAATAAATATTTACTTTATTTAAATTTATTTTAGGTCAAAATGCATACATAATTCCCATATAAGTTCAATTTAATTCATTTAATTCAGTTTATAATAATGTTAGATATATAAAAATTTATTGAAATTTTTACCGTCCTTTACCCACTTCATAAGAGCATTTATAAATTTGAATAAAACATAATTTTACCACTTCTATGAATTGAAACTCAAAAATCCTAGAGACACGTTTGATATCCTTAAGTAATATGTGGTTCAATAATATAAAAGTAATTTTTGGTGAATAGTAACTTTTGACTTTTATTTATCACTGTTAAAAGTAAATAGGTTAATTAAATGTAAAAATTATATTATTATTACCCTAACACATGTAAAAATTCTATTGGATAAGTATAATTCGACCAAAAACAACCGTGGGAATAAAATATGATCCTTTAGGTCCACTTGGATTATATCAAGACATTTATTATTATTTAATTAATGGAAGAATTAAAAGTTTTATATGAAAAGTATAATAAATAAACCATTTTTAATATAGGGTAATATATAAGATAAATTCGATTTTAATATTCATTAGAAATATAAATAGATTTCTTAAATAATGGTATTTTATTTATAATTTTTAGAAATATAAAAACTAATTTAATTTGTGACACAATACTGATGCGGTAATTACCTAATTAATGAAATATAAAAATAATTGATATTATAAATACACAAATAAATGTAATTTAGAGATTTTTATTAATTACACTAATTTTGAATATTAATATAAAACATTAGGGTTTATAAAATAAATTTTTTTCAATTTAATAATGATGTTATAAATTTACTAAAAACAAAATACCAAATTGTGTCAAAATTGACATAAAATAGTTTTTAAAACAAATATTTTATTTTTAATTGATATTATATTCCTAAAAATCTAAGGATCATCCATATGTATAAAATAATATTAAATATGTCATTAAGGAACCACATGAGGTTTTCATGGAAGATTATAGTATATTTGTTAACCATATAATATTAAATTAAAAAGAGTCATGGTAAATGTCAAACTATTTAACTAAGAGATAAATCTAAATGTTAAAGTTAATATACTGATCCAAACCTATCTAAAACCTATTGGTTGAGTGTTGTTTGACCTAAACGCACCATAGATTTGAAATAAATAATTTTTATCCATTAGAAAAAGAAAATGAATCATTTATAAAATAATATTTCAATCTTATTCTAAGGTGCCCTACACCCCTCTTATAAAAGTGCACACCCCATTCATTTCAATTCACACCATCAAAGCCATTTTCCTCGTCCAAAACCTACCCAAATATCCTCCCAACAGTCCTTCCATCATCTTAGAGGCCTTATTTCGTCAAAATTCCACCCTAGGCAGCCCTTTTGATCAAATGAAATGCAAGAACCCAAAAAATAGGTAAATATTTCATCACCACTTTCATGTTCTTTTCTTCTTCCACATCCTCTTTCTTTGATGTTTCCATTTGAAAATAATTACTCCCGCATATTTTACATACTTTATGTTATTATAAATATCATACAACCATATTCATTATTATATAAATCCTATAAATGAAAAATTCACCATACGTGTGTATGTACGGATTACCATCTTCACGCAGTGGGGTAATTTGTTATTCAATCACATCATCACTTGGATGGGTATAATAATGAGTATTAATGATGTAAATTATAAATATAACATGATAATGAATCTTTATATATGATAATCTATCCAATTATATACGTTTTTAATGTCAAAAGAATTTTATTGTCGCTCGCGCGTACTTATGGATTACTGTCTCCATGAACGTAAGGAGATTCATTTTCCATCATATCAATTCATGATTAATTTTCATTTGATGATTAAAAATATTTTTTTAAATACTTAATATTATTCTTCATATGAATTATATACATCCTATCAATAACAAATATTACTTACATAACAAAGCATATAATAGAAAATGAATCATTTAACACCCAAAACGATGATACTACTGATATATCATTAACAAAGAAAATATTAAAATATTATATATGATATAATATTAATTTATATGGTTCTTTTCTAATTTAATGACAATGATTTCACCATTATAAAAGGGTTTAACCCACCATTGACCAAGGAAATGTACAAGTTAAGGGTTAATTTTAAAATCTATTTATTATCTAAGGTTGTGTCTACCTAAGTATCTATTGGGACCTCTTTAGAAAAACTCTGATTAGAGACCATTATCCTAAGATAGACTTTAACGATCTATATATATGAACTTTCTAAAGAAAATTATTGAAGATATTTTGTGAGTATTCCAAGAAATACATCACTTTCCAAACATTTTTATATTCTAATACGAAAATAAACACAAATCTATGCAGTACACACTCCATCCATAATCACACAGAATAACATGTTTTTTCCTTCGATCACACACGCTCACTAAAACAAAATATTGGGCTCCATTGATTCTCTATTAAGTAGAATTACATTCTCAACAAAGGAAAAGCTCCTTAACAAAGAGGTTCATGCATTCCAATCTTCCCAAGGTGAAATCCCTATCACATGTCTTCTATTTTACCTCTCCATGTGTGATAAACCCAAGCGTGTCCTAAAAATTTAGGAGTATTACTCCTTTTGATCTATATTTCCCCCTCCACAACAACCTTTTTCTTGGAAAAAGATCTGATCAAACAAACCACAATACCTTATTATGTCACCAACTCAGCCTTTCAAATCCAATAGATAATTTCCTAATATTTCTAAAAGCCTTGGCTAACCATAATTGGATAAATCTCACTGATCACATAGATCACCTAACCTTTAGAGTGACTCTTAACCAAAACCAACACAGTTCCATCAACACCACATTGCTCGAGTTTATCAATGACCATAATCATTCCCAAATTGTTGCCCTGGGACTGTTATGCTAACTTGTTTCACCACACTCATTCCCCTACCAATTATATGATACATAAACTAAAATATATTATACATTCTCTACCATAGGTGTATCTCTATATTCTCCTAAAAAAACTCCCATTAGAATTACTGACTAGATTATGAGCATCCCTCTTTGCACTGCATCAAATTTCAAAAATGTAACTCAACCGCAACCATAAATTTAAAAACCCATAATCTAAACATTAAAAAAATAGCAAGGATTTTATATAGCTTCCAAAAAATATGAATATTCCACCAATGGTTGATTTAAACTAGTGGTTATTCCTACTATAGTATTCACCTACTATTACCAGACATCAACTGGTCTTAATTAGAGAGCCACACCATATAGAAATCATGTTCTACAACATGAAAAATAACCAAAACCCCATTCAAAAATAAATATCAGGTTAAATCCATGAATCTAACATAATCACATTCTGATACTGAAGCCTTTAGAAAACAACCATTAACATGCTATAAGAAACTCCTACAAAGTATCCAGATCATTCCCACCAAAAAAAACTCCCTAAAAACATTTTTCATAAGTCCTTTACTAGTGTATACACAAAAAATCCATGACATACATATTGGAAAATGGGCCTGCCACCACGAATCTCTGATTAAACACCTAAAAATAAAGAAAATTATATTATACATGTTGTATTTTCTCTCTCCACATCATATCAATCCAAATATTCTCACGCCCACTGAACATAATGAGTGGTTTCCAAACAAGCTTATAATGTATATTGAGAACCCACTTCAAATATCTATTTCATCCACATCAAAAATAAAATAAAATTCAATAAAACCACTCCTCGAAATTACCAATTTATTAACTTGAAAAACATGATTCAAAAAAATTTATACAGAGAAATTGAAATCATTTTTCAAAACACGCCTTTGTATCTAAGGGTTTTCAATAAAAATACCAATGTAACTAAATTCTACATCCCAGCTAGTCTATTTCCAAAAAAATTATGCCTTTTTACCAAAACCACTATGAAATCAAATTTTAAAACCAATTTTCCCTGCTTTTTCACAAAACCTAAAAAATATTCAAACTTTTTCAAACCATTTTTTCAACCATCCAATCAAATAAACCCAAATTATGAAATCCATTTATGCATGCCTCACATAAAAAGAAGATATTTGATTCAAAAATTTGAATTTTTGGAATTTTTTTTTTAAAATTCATTTGTCCATGTTATTAAATATGCACAAAAGAAACTATTAAACATACCCTCATATCCTTATTCATTCAAACACAGACATAATATATGTGAGGAAAACATCAATAATATTATGCGTTTCTTCAATTAATATTTATTTTAACTAGGCCATCATGTCAATAAACACACCTTGTAGGGGTGAATAACATGCCCTTAACATGCCATTACTATGATTCTTATACGTGGCACTGGATCCTAGCCATGCCTACAAAATCGTCCAAAGTGTTGTCCATCCCACAATGGTATTCTCTTTAAAACTGAACAACTCACTCAAACTAGAGTGATTAATCAAAAACCTAGACATCCCCTACCAAATCGAGTTTGTATTGATGTCATTTTGGAAAAGAAAGAATGAAACATACAGTTCAAGTCTCTATAGTCTATCTCATCTTAAAAATATTTTACCCATGTCAAGAAATTATCTAATAATTTTTTTTAATGCCTCGGTCCAAGCATCTAGAATGGGAACCGATTGTGGGTTTCTCCATCACCTCATGAACACCTCCCGATATGCTAGAGGGTTTTCACTATAATTGAGGTCCTATAATGATTTTTTGGGAGATTATTCCATCTAAAAAAATTATAGGTTGTCATTTCCAATTATATAGAAAATGTGCATGTCTTGACTTCACAATGGGTGTCCCAACAAACAATTGTATAATCCAGGAGCCTACTAGAACTCCACAGTGTAGAATGTAAAGGAAGAAAAATATATATGATGAATTAACCATAATCGTATATGACTATTAAAATGTATAGATTCCATATACATTAAAATGGATCACAGACTATTATATATTGAGAATGATAGAAAAATAAATGCATGTATATCAACCGAACAATCATACCATCATGCCATATCCTTGACCACCATGGGCCTTATATGTATATTACCTATTTTTGGACATAAAACATGATTTTCTACCATCCGACACTGAAACCCATTCATTGTAAGATGACATATGTGATTACAATGACCTAGTAGTTATCCGATGTTCCTCAACCAAACTGTAGTATATTTTCATCAAGTATATGTGCATTAAATTCATATAGAATTTATAGTCATGTCCATATGACACAACCACCTAGAAAAACTTAACACATAATCACTATAGTCACACTACCATAATGGCCTGAAGGCTTGAATTTTTTATTATTTTATTATAATCCTATCACGTGGTGTGGTGAATCCCATACAAGGCCAAATGGATTATAAAAAATTACATGACCCATAGGTCGTTGAGGGAAACCCCCAGACAAGAAATCATGGAATAGATCCTCCCCAGCATATGTCAATATATTAACACTACACCTTCTCAGGGATAGTTGGCTAGCTATCCTATGAAATGTTGCACATTCCCAGCACTGATGGAAAAGAAAAACCCTCTCATTCATCCAATTCCAGTTAGCTCTTCTCCATTGAATTCCCCTGCCCTGAATCCTCCTCTAAAGCATTTTCCCTTGTAGTCTGACAGTACATCTACATTTCATGTGTCCTAAAGTCCTTAGGGAGGCCCAAAGTGCTTAAGCTGGCCCGAAGGCCTACAGAATCCACTTTCTCGAAGGTCTTGGGTGGCCTGAAAGCCTTGCATGACCTGAGGACCAAATAGGTGGCTCAATGGCCCAGAAGGATGAATAGTTCTTGTTACTATGGTACTAAACAATACATGCTTCAGTACTACTACAATTCCTACTATAGTACCTTGGAAATACGCCTCCACCCGTATTTGATCTCGGGTCTATTCGATGCACCCACCAAGTTCTCTCCAACCGGGATAAAGCTCATGTGCACTACAGTCCCACGATCACAACTGATTAAATACCATTCTAAGATCCTCCTCAAACAAAAAATCATCGAGTTACCTCATCATTTCCCTGCTAGAATACTTTTTATAGAATAATAATAATACCATATCATCTTTAAATCCATGATGGAATGAAAATCTATCAGGAGATTGATAATGCATGTATACCATGGAATACAAATGTTACTTATCTAGTTGCCTCTTCATGTACCCTGACAATTCCATTAATACTAATAGTTTTCCATCCAGTCACCCAAAACCGTCCTCGTAGAATATTAGAATATCAACAGTGCACAAGATCTCATCCCTAAAACATCTGAGGATTCCACCATAAATCATGCATTTCCATCCTCATAGGATCTAGGTAGTCCATTATAAAGAACACTATTATATCCATATTAATTATATGGAGGATATAATCAATTAAAAAAACCCATCCCCATAGGTTCTAGGGAATCCAATGTAAAGTGCCATGACCCAACCGAATGCACTTTGGGAGGTCAGATCAGTCAATTAACTTTTCTAATAAATCATAAAAAAAACCTAGAATTCAACTTTTATCTCAACTCACCAAATTGTCTTCAATGTTCCAGTCCCTCATGACCTAGTCTCATACACAAGCATCATCATGGGTCCCTTAAACCTATCACAACCCTTTATCGGTATTTTAATTCCATTGGGATTAACACAATATGCTGATACGAAGATAAATTATCATTATTCAAATCCCAAAACACATGAAACATGTAATAATTTTTTCTAATATTGAAAAAAACAAAAGTAACTAATTATCCAAGTTATGTTGTATGATCAATGACACCTACCTTAAATAAGGAAATTCCATTTCTTTCCATAGCCTGACCATCATTGCCTCAAATTTCCCAATCATTACCTCATTCCAAGACCCCCTAAATAATATCAAGTGGAATTATAATAAAATATATTGAATTATTATTTATTTAAAAATTAAATCAAAACTAGTTTAAAATCTTAAGACACAACTAAGGTTCCAATAAATCTATCTGGGTTTTATTTCAAACACTTATTTGTCCATATGAACCCACCTCTACTAAAAACGACATAAAACTAACTAATTAATTAATTTCAACCAAAATACATGATTATTATAAATTCGGACAACCCCACTACGTATACCAATGATGAAACAATCATGATAAATTGGGTGTGTTCAACTCCCAAGGCCACCCCATGACTAGGTCAAAAAAAACCAAAATTTTAAGCTAAAATCATGGTCAATTTTAATTAAATTATTCAAAAAACAATTTAGAATCTCAATGTGAAACATGGATTATAAAAATTAACGAAAATGAAATTTATTTCAACATACAAATACATCATTTACCAGATATTAATGAAATCCCCATAAGGAACAATTAGTTTACTAGGATTTGGTAAAATATTCCACATAAATAGTACAGAAACCAAATAGAAATTAACAAATAATAGAGAAAGGGATCAATGGGTATGAAATTGTAGACCTTAATAAAAAATGAAAATCAAATCATGTCAACATCATCGAGATTGAAAAACAACTATGGGACAGAAAATGAGTTATATTATAGGATCTCAACCTTTTTTTAGTCTAAATGAAAGAAAATAAATCTGGGAGGGTTCAAAAAAGGAACCCTTGAAATCTCAATATTACCCTCAATAAAATAGT
Source organism: Viscum album (assembly GCA_963277665.1). Lineage (NCBI taxonomy): Eukaryota > Viridiplantae > Streptophyta > Magnoliopsida > Santalales > Viscaceae > Viscum > Viscum album. The sequence goes on from OY728161.1 coordinate 697,442,357, forward strand.
GCACCTAAATAGCACTGGTTGGCCGATGGATGTATTCAAAACGGTATCATCTTGTCCACCCATTCTTCTTTTTGATGCCCCTATAACCACTATTCGATCCTCACTTCAAGTCCAAATCCACCACATAGAGATCATTCAACTCATATAATTCTAAATAAAAGGCCATCTTTCAAATAAATCCATAAAAAATGGATGAAAAACTATACCTAGGAATTTCATACACATAATGATATGGGTCATTACCAAAAGAATAATGCTTCTATGTATGTATAGTGATTATAAAAAATATTTATCTCCCAAAGAACCAAATATGTTTTTACATGAATTGAGGTGGATGGTCCTCTATAGGATTTATCCCCTGCCAAAAAAGGAATATGATTCGTAGTTTTTAATTATAATGAAATTCATATAGATTTTATTGATAAGGATAAGGAACCTTATCAAGGAATTGAATCAGTGGTGAATCGTATCATGGTTTTGGACACCTAATGTATATGATATCCCAACATTAATTCAAAAGGATGAAAATCATAAAAATAATATTCATGATATTAATGTTTCATTTTTTCCCATTATAGAATGATTGGGTTTTTTAATAATTATGTATGTTTCCATTAGTCATGTTGAACAAATGACCATATCTATTGTTACTAGTGCTCTTCCAATAATTGATGTTTCAAGACCTATTGAAGATGAAAGGATTGTTCAATAGGACTTGATTAATTTTGAAATAAATAATTTTAGTAAATCAAAAGAATGATAATTTTATAATTGAGGTCATCCTTTCATATCTAAGAGAAAAATATATTTTTGGTTTATCCTTCTCATGTTAATGAGAATTTATAGGTAACCTCAGATGTTCACATTGAAGTCAGGCATAATAGCTTTGAGGGTAACACAACAGATGTTTTACATTGTGATGATCGAATTATGTCAATGTTGTTGTATTATTTAACTATATTTTGTTTGTTGAAGTATATATTAGTCAAATTTAGAGTTGAAATTTATTCTATTAGGTAGAACTATGTTTTGAATAATGGTATATATTATATGAAGAAGATGTTGGTATCCAATTTTGAGTCTATTAAAATATAACCAATGCCTTATCATAATCTATTAATCAAGATATAATTTAAAATACTGAAAATAATGTTCTAATAACTACTGGATATATCTCAAGGATATCTAGTTACTGAAAATAGTCTTTTCTGATTAATTTATCAATTTACGAATAAGGGATGTTCCAAAATATGTCTCCTAACATTCATTCTATGACTACAATAATTACTTCACTAACTATGTGACATAATTTACCTAGAGAACCTAAAAGTATTTTAATTTTATTGGTCTACTAATATTTGTAGTATTCCATTTCACCTTAGAAGGACACTTTAGATACTTTAAATGACTACTATGGAGATGGGAAGTTTTGTTTAGAAAAATGTTTATTTTTTCAATGAAACATATTCCAAGACCCATAAGGAAATATGATTAAATTTTAATAGTCATACAAAGATTTATAGTTCTATTCAAAAAAAATTTCTTATTATTATGATAATATAGGATAAAATAATTAATTTTTTTCGTAGTCTTAATATTTGAACACATCATTGTCTAAAGATGATAGTTTTGTTGAGCTAACAGTGAGATATTCTACTTAAAGTAGACAATATGTTGTTTTGAAAATTTATCCATAAGTTATTTTGATAATATCTACCCATAAAACCCGTCATTCAAGTATTTAATATCATTAGAAGGATGTTTTTATTTTTTTTATCAATAGTTGCATTAGGACGTATGATTTTTAATGTTTCATCAATAAATTTTAGCTAGAAATAAAGGAATATTTTTATGATTTTTCAAAATATGGGTTTTAATAAAATATTAAATTGGATTCACATGTGTGTGAATTCCTCTTTCACTTTTGAAAAATATGTTTTCTAAGATATTCTATCCAAAATCTCAATAGTAATGCTACACAATTCTTTAAACATATCTTTGAGCCTTCTTACATCACTATAATGGAGTGTATTAATCTAATTCCTAAGACCTCTACACATGTTGTTGCTCCATCTGCCTCTTCAAAGATTAATTTATCTCCTATGGGAATGTATTATTTTTTCACAGAATTGGAAGTATTTTTGGTAATTTATAACTAGTTTATTTCAAAATACATCATTGATCTTTAAATAATGACCTAATCAAATTCAATAAAATATTTTTTTCAATAATAACCCAGAATTCCATAATAGATATTACAAATTTTTTATGAACATTCATTAAATCCCACAACCACAAACCCAAGGTTCGTAAATGTATATTTCCTTTGGAAACATGAAACCATAAAAAATAGTTCATAAGAGATTTTTATCATATCTCACATAGTTCCACATAACTAGAACCCTTATAAGATATAACACACATAATACCTATCATTAAAAACATTAGGAAATGAAATATCGGAAAGGGTGATCTCATAAGCCCAATAATGGTAAAAAAGGATATAAATAAGCATAATGTAATTATTTATCTATGAGGACATGGGTATGACATATTAAAAGCAAACTCTATATATCAAAGAATAATATATTGATTTATGGAATAATGATTTTATTGTTTATAAGACATTTATCATATGGAAATAAAATACAATGATCAATAAGAGAATAACATTAAAATATGCTAGTAAATTTTTGAAATACACATAAGCACAAAAATACATATTCCAGGCTTCCTACTGTGACATTAATTACATGTTATGCAAGTGATAACCAACAGCGTACCTAATTAGGGATTGGAATAACCACCCTTATACCCTATTTTTTACATGGTATAACCATATAAAACATTAACCATTACCCAATTGAGTGTCTACATTCCAATATCATTTTGATTTAGTTTTGATAATTACTTCATCCAATCAATATTGGTTTTCTAATAAACTAGTTATGTTCGTCAGATTTTTTATGTCAAGGTATTTATTTTATATCTTTAGAAATAGTGATTGAATTCTTAATTTATTTATTCAGACCTAAATATGAGAATATTATTTTTATTTCATCTATTTAGGTTAGAATCCAATTCAATTGTATTGATATTTCAAATATTCAATTAAGTTGTTACAAGCTATTACAGTGATATTGCAGTTTTCTCCTCAATGAAAATTTGGTATTGTGATGATATCTCATGATACATTTAACCGATTTGTGGGATAATTATATAGTGGGACGTATAAAGTGATTTTATAATCAACATTAGGTTATGTAGATATCAAAATGTGATTTTTTAGAACTTTAAAAAATAATTGATTTGTCTAAAATAGTTTTTCAACTATACACTGAACAAATTAGAAATCATATAGTATTAATTTTACTGAATGTTATAAATATTTCAGAATAACTATAAAGATATAGTGATAGAAATAAAATAAAATTATCTTGACTTCATACATTTACATTAATTTCTAATGAAGTCATCTGGGTGTTCAATAAATTCAGTGAAGATTGAGAATGTAGTTTTCCAGAATTAGTTCTCAAGAATGTTATTGATTCAGTTTTTTAATTATATCAGGGGATTTAAATGTCAGATTGGTTCAGTTATTGAATTGTTAAAAATATAATTAGGTTTAGAAAAAAAATTCTATCAGGATTAGGGCTGAATGTAATGTTAATGAGAACAAAAAAATCATTGAATTATGAAGATATATTGTTTACATTTTCTAGAAACAATGTTCATACAGTACATTGACAAACGTAACATATAGAATCAAACCTATGTTACACTAAAGAGATCACATGTGGATCATAAAACCTTCATTGGAATCTATAATTACTATTAATACCCTAAATTTGGGACGTTTAATGTATGGTAAATCAATGTTACGTTTGAGTTTTTATACTGATAAGAAAAAATGAATGGATTATCATCCCTACATTAATTTTTTTCCATAAATTACCTATAGATGAATGTTTGGATAATAACCATCTATTGAAATAAACCCTACAATAAACAATGAAACCGTACATTATATAATTTAACCAAACGTTTGGTATTTCATTGTTACAAGAATGAACTCAACATTTGAGTTTTCAATGATGTTTTTAAAATCAACGAAATTTTACGAGATTTCTATAATGGTCTTATTACTATTAAATTTTTTTATAAAGTTTTTTATGACCAATTAAAAGGCTCTCATGGATCATATTTAATCCTTCCTGTTTATAAGTGATATTATGAATCTATTGGAATGATTTGATTTGAAATATTAATGATTTATTGCCTATATTTAATGTAGATTGACTAGATTTAAATGGGAGTTTTAAATTTTTCAACAATTCTATTATTATGAAAATCTATTGTTGGAGTTATTTAAATAATATTTAATTCATTTATTAGATATTTATAGTGACGGAATAAAGAGGCGAGAATGCTATACTACTATTGGAAATTTTTATTAACGCTAAAATATCGATTTATTTTGGTTATACTGAAGAAGGGAAATGTTGTTAAAACTGCTGAATATTTATTCAATATATATATATATATGTGTATATCTCACTCTTCAGTAGGAATATATAACACAAAATGACGAAATGGGGATACGTTAATACTTTGTTTAAAAAAGGTGTTGAAAATAATCATAAAGAAGGTCATAGCTTTTGAAGAGATAAATACTTCTTGGTTCATTTTTGTTCACTAATGCTGTAATGAAACAATGACCCTATGAAAACATTGGCTGATATTTTTTCTACCTTTTGAAGAAGAAAAAACATGCTCGCCATTAATGATTAATTTTTTACTGTTGCTATGCTATATTGACGATCATTTTCATCTGCCAGTTTTTGCTTCAACTATGAAGATAAACATGTACCATTGGAAAAATCAATCTCTATTGATTTGGTGGAGTATCGGATGCTCGAACACATTCCTGGTAGAGTTTCATCTTCTCAAAATATACTGTGGAAATATTTTTTCCCAATAATAGAAGCAGAAGGCCTTTTAAAACCCATGTAATGTGTCAATTTCCTACACTTAATTGGGGAAGTTCTTATGATTATAGAAAAAAATGGGAAAATCACCAAGTTCGTAGAGTAGTGTTCTGGTGGTGTGTAAATGGTTATTTTTATGCCTCGAATCACTATACATCTTTATGTTATTTTCCATTATTTATTTCTGCTGCTCATCTGACATTAAATTATAATGAAAAGATTACTTCATTTCAGGAGGGTCATTTTAATATTGTCAAGATTTTTAAAAGGGAAAATACCCCCTCTTGTGTCTTAATCATAGTGAATCAAACCAAAAAATTTCTATCAGATGTAGGGATATACTTCTTTCATTTCGCTCTAACAAGCTCGAGTTACTGATTCAATGGAAGAAAAACCTCATTGGAAAATTTCATAAAAGGTATGTCGATGATCTGTGCTCTTTATTTTATGGGTGATAAGTAGGGATGTTGTATTGCTTGAATTACTATATATTGGATGAATATTGGTTTCATAGTTTTTATTAATATTTACAAACCTTATGAAATTTATAAAAAACTGAAAAATTGAAATGCTGCTAAATAAGTTGAGTATGATATTAATACAAAATACATGAATGACATTATATGTGGTCCTATTGCTGATGAATATAATTTTTTTCCTCAATTTCCTGCTACCTAGGAATTGTGGATGAATATTGTGTATTAATATGAAGGAACTGAAAATGTCAGACAACAAGGGTACGATACTGAAAAAATTAATTTTAACACATTCAGGATGCATGAATATGAGAACATCACTTAGATGAATGAATGACTAACAAAATATGTTAATGATGTTGCTGACTTAGGAACACCAATTTCAACGATATAATGCATTAAGGGTACATAGTGATTTACCTTCTATGTAGAGTTTAATTTAATATCGTATTTTTCAATCCACATGGGTTAAATAATTAAGGTACATAGAAGCTAAAAATCATATTTTTATCAAAAAGGAAACAACTCTACTCAAAGTTTCATTGGAAGAATTTTATGATTCATATTCCATCTAATCTAATTCCATTGATGAGCTACCACATCTTGGAATTTTTTCTCAATATATATAAATTGATAAAATATAAATTGATATTGAATAATGAGGAAGTGAAAAATATATATGAGTGAAAAAAGAATGGTTAGTGGAGTCTTGACTATTATTTGATTAAATATCATAGGAAATATGAATATAAACAAAGAGGAAATAAAGGCATTACAGATTCCAGTATTGCATATAAACATTCATGAGATTAATCTACTAGAAAATCAGAAGTCGAGCATGAAAATCAAAACATTAATCTATTTCTTATGGCTCTATATGATGGGCTAAAATCTTCTTACTATGAAAGCTTCAATTTTGAATGTTTTTTTGCTAAAATTAATAAATTTATTTATGCTTCAAAAAAATTTAATCATTATGAAAAACAACATAAAAATATTATAAAATCATATAAACCTATTTCAATTAATAAAGAGAGTTTTTGAAAATTGATTTATGATTTATGGTCAAATACATCCAAAAAATTCATCTGAACTATATGAAACTAATATTATAGAATAGTTCGATAAAGTTGATAATTTAAATCAAGCATCATGTATACATATTAAGGGATATAATTATTTGAATCAAATTCCTTGTAAAATAATAATTCATAAAGGAAAATATCTTATTGGTACTAATAGAGAAAATCTTAAATTATATATAATTTTTTTTGTTCGGGATTCAAATAGAAAAATCATGTCTCCTGTTAAATGTTTTTATTGTGGTATTAATTGAATTTATGAAAATAAATGATATTTTAGAAAACATAAATGTTGTGGTGCCAAACATGTTCATTATTCAAAAATAGTGTTTATATTTAATTATAAAATGATATAACAAAAAATAAACATATTTGGTTACCTAAATCATTAATTACTGACACTACTGGACTAAATAGAAAATGGGTTTTAAAAGGTACTTATATTTTATATTTTGTAGGTATGCACCACAGAACATCAGAGTTATATCATCAAGTGGATGATTTAAAATATGGGGATTTTTATTTTTCTTATTTTTATTATATTAAATAAAAACATCATTAGAGCTGGAAGAGTTAACTCATAATGAATTTTATTTTCAATTTTAATATTCAATTTAAATATACTCAATGTTTTATAGAAGGGGAGAAATCATTTTTCTTCATCATTTATTCCAGTACAATTATTTTTTATTATTCTTAAACTATTACATATTTTCACACAATTATTTTATCAAATAAAATAATTCATTATTTTATTTTATTAATCAATTACTATGAAACGTTCCATTATGAAGATTATAGAAATGGCTCTCTTGCATATAATAATGTTTTTAATGTTTTACTATTTTAATTAATTTCATGTGCTAAATTAATATCTTATTATTTTTATACATTATTCTATTATTATATTAATTTTTTTGGTAATTTATGACATACATAATATTTTAATTTAAATAGATTAATTTTGTAATTTATATTATTTGAAAATTATATTAATTGAATGATTTGAAAATTATTTTCATTATATTATTTTAATGTACATTAATTAAATTCATTGAAAATCCATTATTATTTTTATTTTTTAGTTTATTTGAAAATTATTATTTACATTCCTTGAAAAAAATTATTTAAATTATTTGAATATCAGAAATATTTAATTTTGATAATAGGGGGAGTTATTTTAAATATATATCATCTGTTTAAATGTTTCATTATTTTGGCATGAATTAGTTGGTTTAATACATTCATTGAAAACTCTTGTGATTCATTTAATACTATTATATATATTTTCATGGGTCCTTGATTATATCTTTCTATCTTTTTGAAGGATGCATGAATTTAAGTGGATTTTATATCGTTGTTTGTATTTAAAATATATTTTTGAAATAAATCATCTTATTAAAATATAAAAATTTAAAAAAAAATCAAAATTTAAAATTTTTAAATATTAAATATTTTGTTTAAAACAAATATTTTTTTTGAAATTTTAAATACCTAATTTTTTATAAAATTAAAAATATTTCAAAAAAATAATTCTCATATTAAATATAGGTTAAATAAATTATTGGTATCAGGTTTAAAATATTTCTATGGGGAGTAATTTAGTTATTAAAATTTAATTATATATATATATATATTCATTTATCTATCTATCTATCTATTTATTTTATTATTTCTCAAATCAGAAATTAAAATTCTTTATAAAAAGAGGAAATAAAATGTATTATTTTATTTACATAAGATCATATATTTTTTATCCTTAAAAAAATAGGGAGATACACTTGGTAGTGATTTAGGGTTTTTTATTATCAAGAATGGGTATATTTTTGAGTGTATCTTTTATAGTCTTATTTTGATTTATTTTTTATAATTACTTAAGCCTATAAATATTTTCTTCTAATATATTTATTATGTGTTTTATATTTAGTACGTAAATGTTATTCTTTTATATCTAATGAAATAGGGATCAGATTCTTACATTGTATATTCTAGTGGAAAGATGAGAATATTTTATTCATTTTATATGTTTATGTCATATACCAATTAAATTGTATCGATATTTCAAAAATACTATTTTTTTGTAACATGATGTTCTAGTGATATTGTAGTTTTCAGCTTAAAGACAGTTCGAAATTATATTTTTGAGAGAATTATAATATTATATAGATAAAAGAGTTTATTTAAGCATCATTAGTTTATATGGAATGCTTAGATGTATTTCTTCTTACTATAAACAATTTAAAAAGTTTCTAATGAAAATTTTCAACAATAGGGGGTATATATTTGAAATCCTTTTGTATTTATTTTGAATCATGTTCTGCAGATGTTAGAAACCATCAATACCTCTAGTGATGGAAATAAAACAAGATTATCTTTATTTCATAAAAATATATCAAATGCTAACAAAGTCTTCTGGATGGTCAAAAAATTCACTTAGGATTGGGAATGCAGTTCCCCAGCTACAATTTTGTAGAATGTTATTGCATTAGTTTTTATATGATATTTGGAAATTTAAATATTATATTGACTCAGTTATTTAATATTATAAAGATTGATATATTTTTAAAAAAAATACCTCATATTGGATTAAGGCTGAATAAGTTGTTATAAATGTCAAAAAAATTAGTAATGTATGAAGTTAAGTTGATTGCATATTCTGGTAATACTATTCATAAACAGTGTTGATAAACATTACGTAAGAAATCAACACTATGTTACTATAATGATTTTGCATATGGATCACAAACCCCTTTGTTGGAATCATGAATTGTGATTTATACCCTATATTTGGGAAGTTGAATGTATGTTTAATGAATGTTTCAATCGGGATTTTATATTGACAAGGTTGAACGTAAGGATCATCATACCTATGATACTTTTTTGTCCACACATTACCTATATATGAATGTTTTTATTAGGAACCATACATTGGATGGACCCCTACACTGCATAAATGAACCAGATGCTATGTAGTTAAACCAAATGTTTGGTATTTTCTATTTACATTAAAGAACCATACATTTGACTTTTCAACGATTCTGTTATAAATCTGTGATACTTAATGCAATTTTTGTAAATGAATTATTATTATTTGTGAATATTATAAAGTGGTTTTATGACTGATTAAAATGCTCCCATGGAATGGAATAAATAATTCATAATTATAATGGACATTATTAATATATTGGAATGATTCGATTTCAAATATTCATGATTTATTGTGTTGCTATTTTTATGGAACCATTTGGACTCTATATAACTTGTTTTGAAGGGATTTAAATAGGATTTTTAATTTTTTCAACACTACTATAATTATTGATATATTTTTGGAGGAGTTATTCCAATTATTTAGAATGCATCTTATAGAGATTTATAGTACATGAATAATGAGGTAATAGAGAGATGCTATTTTTTGGGATATTTATAATGTATATTTGGAAAATACTTTATTTTATCAAAGCAATTTTTTGGAAAAAATTGTTAAACCAAAATTTCGCACAATGACCACATAAAAACATAATATATAATCCACAAAACAAACTACAAGATCATCTTCTCCCCAGAGAATGTACCGAGACACAAGATTTCACTATTGTATGACCCTTGAGAAAGTTGTCATGTCTAGAAAGAATAGGCATGGAATAAATGGCAGAGACATACCCTCTCAATATTAATGTCCAAAAGTCCTTCTCCCATGAAGGCTTCAAGCTCCAATTTTCATCTAAAGATTAACAAAGTAGAGTATTTGATAGAAACACCTAACAATTGCAAATATAGACACATTTCATACACCAATCATCTCAAACCAACCAACCAATATATCCAAAATTAATAGAGTCATTTAGTAATAACATGATATTGCCATAGTCCACTTCACTAAACAGTTTTTAGGAGAAACTTGAAACGTGTGTGTCGGAGACCTCCATCGTCATCTTTTCAAACTCCGAAGCCAGCTGATCCTAGGACAGTATGTACTCCTTCATGATGATATTCCCTTTGTTGAATCTCCATACCATGAGAAGATCGTTTTTTTCTATCCATGAATATTTTTCCTCATTAAGAGAAACCCTTATCACCCATCCCATTATTTTAACAACATCATCCTCAGATGTGTTAAGCAAAAAGACTAGCTCGATTACTTCTTCTTCAGAGCATAACATCAATTCCAATGAATGAATGCAAAGGTCCCCTGATTTCAAATGTCTCCAAATCTCCATGCCATGATTCTAGTTATTTACCTTTTTTGATGATAGAGTCCCCAAAGGGGACGGTAATGAGGAGTATCCATCATCACCTTTCTTATCCTAAGGCTATTGTTGCTCTTCGGACTTAGATCTTCATATGCCGAGAGACCAGGATCACTCCCAATGAGTTCCTTCACGTCGACCTCATCTTCCTCACCAGGTTTATATGAACCATAAATAAAAAATACCACTTTTATTCATTCAAACTTATTACTCAGGTGAACCAGAGTCAGGATTATGAAATCCAATACCCCAATCCTCACAATTATGTTTGGCTCGGTCACATCCAAAGCGGTCACCTAATTCTCCATGTTCGATACACCATTATATGACCATTTCTCCTCAAAATATAGATCATCCTAGGAAACATTATCAATTCCCACCATATATTCCATAACCAATTTACTCCACATCCTATGGGTTTCCACACAAACCTCCTCAAGAAGGGGAATCCCATCACCCTTTTGCGAACTACATTTTTTTGGGCCGCCAAGGTCCTACCTCGGTCTACTGAACACCTTCGAAAACTTCGGGTTATAAATATTCACCACAACCTTCATCTCTGTTATATAACTAGGTGAAACATCAACATTGATGTCTGTTGGATTACTTTTGGGTTATTCCTCCTCAACCCCCAAAACAATTGCGTTACCTGACCTCCACCCACACTACCTGAAGCTAACAGATCCAAGTTATCCTCCACATTAAAATTAACATACTTACCTATGACATTGCACTCCAAACTATCCAGGAATTGATCCCCCTCAGAGACAAGCATCCACTATGTGACCCAACCATTTGTAGCTCATACAAAAAAAACTTATTGAAGCCCTTGTCTACTAGCCTTACACCTTGTCGAGAGACACCCCACGAATGCCCCATATGCCTACAACAGAAACAAAACTCTATCCAATTCTCTTAAAGCACACATTGGTTTCACCTATAATCCTAATAAATTGCGATCCATACATATTAAAAGGGTGATTTAGATACATCCATCTCTAATAAACCCTCAGATTGAATAGATAGAAAACCGACTCCATGATGATATCTGAACATAGAAACCTACCGACTAGATTACTGAACATTTTGATGACAGATGAATTTTGAATCGGAAGAGGAAGGTTTTTGAAACATACCAAAACTATAGCAGAAGGATGATCATGCTTCATGTTAAACTCAAAAAACGATCAAAACATAAAGTACTAGAACCTATGGTAGCTATGGGGTACCCAAAACCTAGCATAGAAGAGGTCCTCCTCAGAAGAAAAATGAACCATGATGTGGTGGTTGTCAAGTAATCCCACTTTATCCCCTTTACATAGATCCCATGAACCATATACATACCTATAAAATGCATCAATCGAAGGCTTACACTACTTGAAGTGCACCACCAATGTGAGACTCAATTGCGTTGTTATTTTTGTGAACTCAACAGTTGATATTTGAAGGATAGGTAACCCACCAATCAGCTCCGTAACTATAGGGAATAACGACACAATCGAGAACCGAGGGAGGAAATCAGGGTTGGAGAATGGTCAAAATGCTGGCTCAAATAGCCTCTTGGGATTCAGAGATCCATCCCTCACTGTGGGTGGAGGGACCGATCCTTGAGCCACCACCGTCACTAGGGTACGAAGAACCTTTGTTCATTTTTTTTCCTATCGCGGTGTAAATATGAAGGAATCATTCATAAACGTTGTTTGCTATTTTTGATTCTGTTTCGAAGAAGAAGATGTATTGTTGACATAATGATTATTTTTTCACTACTACTATGCTATATTGAAGATCATCAACATCTATCAGTTTCTAATGCAACTGTAAAATTTAACTTGTAGCATCATTAAAATATATCTCTAATAATTTGGCTGACTATTTGCTGCTCAGACATAGTTGTGGTGGACTTTCATCTTCTTGGACTAAGTAGTGAAATTTATTTCCCTATAAAATAACCAGAAGTCCAATAAAAACCTTGTATGGTGTCCAAAACCCATACTCATTTTTGAAAGGTATTATAAAAAGGGGACCAACTAGTGAAAATCACCAAGCTCATGGAGTAGAGAATTGGTGGAGTGGACTAGGTAATTTTTGTGCCTCGAACAACTATAAACCATTGTGTTGTTTTCCTTTTTTTATTTCTACTTCTTTCTCGACATTAAGAGATATGGAAATGATATCATTATTTAAAGAGGGATGTTTTAATATTTTCGTGATTTATAAAATGGATCAATTCACCCTCTGTGGTTTATTCTTCGTAGAAATCCCAACCAAACATACCCAATTAATATGAGGTAGACATATTCCCCAACCATCACATAATAAAAATCATACATATGGGTGCCACAAGAACAGAAAACAGTCATCATATCAAAATCCATAAAAAGGGTTTTGTAAGACAATCCATTGTAGAATAATCCATAGAATATGAATGGGTCACACAAATAACCTATCAATTCATCATTACTTGACCAATGTAAAAAGAATGTGTTTCAAAAACATCCCTTAATCATAAGAATAATCTTCCTAAACAAATAATAAATATGGTATCATTGGATAACATACCTTGTAATGATTTTGTAATATAAAATGATGTTATTTTTAAGGGAAAATGATTTTGAAAGAAACCCCACTTAGAAAATTTCATTACGAAAATTAAAATTCTTCTAAAATATTTTTTTAGACTAGAAATTAATTAAATATTTTTGAAATAATATTAATTAAAAATTAAAATGAAATCATATAAATTATGATTTAAAAGTATTTTAAAAAAAATATTCGGAGGAATAACATTTCTTTCAAAATCACCTTATTAAAATTATAAATCCAGAAAATATTTAGGAAAAAATTTCATTGAAAATAACGTTTTAAGTTTATATAAAAATCATTAATCCATTTTTTGATGAATATGGGGAATCCTCAAATACATTTTTTAAAACATTCAAACCCATCTCATATTTCTGGGTAGAGATAACCAATTACGTGGCTCATAAGACCATGGGCCTGAAATTCCCTAACACATGACTTCAAGGCACAATCCCAGAGGAATGAGAAATTGTGCTCACCAAGTTATGCACGACCTGCTTCCATCCCATTCCATCATATATCCACAATTTCCACTATCATTTAAGGATAGTGGAACCCAAAATCAGCATAGATATTCTACCCATTGTCACATTATTGTGGCACCATATCATCATCATCGTCACTAGTGTCATCTCTCATGAAAATGGCATCATCTACAACACTCTTCACCAGTAATACATCACCACCCAGTGTCTCCCACCCCACCGCAATCTGATCTCTATCATCAATCAAGGTCTCCAAATATTTCCATGCATAGGTACCACTGATGAAGATCCCACCGCTAGCCTATGCAGACCAACAACCATGATAGCTTTCATGCCCTGCTAAATAATTGACATTGACCCCCCCCCCTCTCACCTACTAGCTCACAATATCTATTTGGAATTCTCCTATCATAATCACCAAAATATTATAGATAATATAAAGGAATAATAGAATCAATACATGATTATGTGGATACCAATACAACTTTAATATACCAAAAATATTTGGAATCTTTTAAACATTTAATGGTTATTGACAATGGTAAATTCCATACACTTTTAAACAATATTATATTTTCATTTTTGGTAAAATAATAACAAGCATTATTTTGAAAATAACTTAAATATTCATTTTAAAAAAAATTAAGTGTAAAATTACATTAAAATCCCATAGAAACATGAAAATAATATTGACACATTTTTAGAAAACACGAATATAGAAGAAAAACAGTTTTTGACCGAAGAGAGAAATAAGGTAGTTTTTCATTGAAATCATTGTTTTGGAATAAAAATTACAGAAAGAAAGGAAACTTATGGGAAACCAATTATTCTCAAATAAAAATATATTCGAATAAATTTCATGAGTTCTTTGTGATATGGATCTTAATATTTCATCATCATAATCATAAACATAAACATTCCTGATAAATAATGAGATTGTACCATAAAATCATTACGTCTTTGGTAACAATGAATAGTAATCCCCCTGGAAGTATAATAATAAATAAAACATAAAATAACATTATAATAAATAAATTAATGAAATTTCCTGTCAATATGTCTATATATACAAATAATAAAATAATATAGGTGGATAACATGACATTTGTCTCAAAATAAGTCACATTAAGAAACCAATCCCCTACCTATTTGGTAACTTTTGAACCCTAACCGAATAAATATAGATACTAAAATTTATATTTAAATAGAAAAAAATTAGTTTAATAACCATAAAATATATTCATCGGTATGATATACACCATATAAAATAAACATAAGTTGATTATGGAATCTGTCCCACAGGAAATAAAAGATAGGTTGAAATCCCTTATCATCAGTCTCGAATTACATTTCAAAGATGAGAAACTTCTATATTATAAATATATTGTCATTATAAATATATTAAATAAAGATAATTTTTATATCCTACAATATATTATTTACTTGGGAAATTTTATTTCTCATTTATTAAAAACTACATTTTAAAATTATGTTTCGGGAAATAATTGATTTGTTATTCATGTATGCCTTAATTTTTTATTCTTAATCTTTGTACTTTTATCATGGTCAAATAATATAATTAATTTTAACAAGGATATATATAAAATATACATATATTTGATATATTCATAAATTAATCCATAATAGTTAATGGTATAAAAGGAAATACATCGTTCATGGAGATTGTATGTTATACCACGCATGAACATTGTTTACATTTTCTTATGAGGATAAAATTAAATAAATTTAAATAATATATTTCATCTAAATACACATTTATATTCTATATATAAATATATATGTATATATATTATATTCATTATAATTACCATAACTACCTTCCATGCAATGTGTTAGAGAAAAATTAATCACAATGCTTTGCGGGGCGGTAGTCCACCATGAACCCGAATGACGTTATCATATCCCACCAGGAATGGAAAGTATAAAAAGATATATTAGATATATATTGTAATTATAATGAATATATATTTTGAAAAAATAATATATATTAATTTAGTATATATTTATTTTAATCCAAATAAAATATAAAAGGAAAACACATCACATCAGTTCGTAAAGTGGTAGTCTTCCATACACATGAGAGAATTTTTTATTTTCCAAAATGTTACATGGAATGAAAATAGATGTGGTATCATAATTAAATATGAATAATTTTTTCATAAATATAATATATACAAATTTAATTCATCAATATATCATGCTATGACAGGTGGTGATGGAAAATTAATAACATATGTTCATAAGGTGTAGTCTTCGGTACACACGATCAATGTTTTCATTCCCTGCTTGATGGAAGACGAGATATATATAGGATAGTAAATTAGAAAAATTACATCTCATTATATCAGATTTAATTTTTTTATTATATTATCTCATTTTGAGATTATATTATGGAGTTATAATAATAATTAAAAAACAAATAGTTATAAACATTACCTCATTTTGAAAATACCTCTATATTTTTAAACTAAATCCTTTCTACATTGGATTTATGATATAAAAAACACATATATTGTGCGAGAAGGTAACTAATTAGGTAATTTATTTTCATGATCCCCTCCCCAAAAAGTGTACCCTTCTTGGGATTGAAATGTTAGAATAGGGTTAATGACCCCACGAGTCCCACCTTTAGTGGGCCACAGGATGGAAACTAGCACCAAGGGTATAGAAAGGACACAGATGGGAGGCATTACCCTCTAAGAGAAAATGTGTGTAATAGAGAGATAATAGGGATTCCAAATGACTACTTCTCATACTACAACATTAAAGAAACTCATGTACACAACTGTAATTTCATGCAAGGACTACTACACCAAAATTAAATACTACAACTAACAAAAGAATGTAAAACGACAACAACCTCAATGCTCAAACAACTCCAGAAACCCCAATGTATTAGTAACCATCCCAATCTCCAACATACTCCAAGTGACCTGAAAAATATTATATGTAACCTAGGGTGCATATCATATTATACTAAAAGGGATCCTACCTAGAGCCTCTCATGCAAAAATAAAGAAATCATGCTAATGCACAATGAAAAATGACTAAAACTGACTCATCAGATAATAAAATTTATAACATTACCAGCAGCACCATGGATACTATCACCAAATATTGCATACAAGAGTTTAATGTATAATAAATAATATCAAGGTCACCATATTACCACTTCCCCACTAGTTATTCCATTTCCCCCAAAGTCATGCGTCCTAAGAGTCTCTCTCCAAAAAGGCATTACCACAAACACCTGTGTAAAGCACTATAACATTAACCCCATGTATTTATCCACGACAACAACATAACCAAAAGAATCAAGGTAGTTTCTAGGAGGAGTAAAAATTAACATAGAATGTATCGTATATTATGTATTATAACTCAATCAATTAAATCATATAAAACATGTAAGGATCCACAAGCCATCACAACCAATACAAGTTACACCTTTAGTAGTCCATAAGAAAACATATCCTGAATATATGTTGGTGAAATAAAAAAAATCCACTAAAACCCTATACACACAAATATGGGGAATACTACAAATTGTAAATAACAATAATAGTAACTACCAAGAGATCAAAGTGGGTTCAAAGGGGGCAGGAATCCATCCATCCTCCAATTGAATTGTTGGGGAAAACACCACCATGGATCAAAATCTCTTATGGTGTTAGTTTCCCTAAAAAACATAGTAGAGTATCATACAGAAAAACAAAACGTATAGGGTATAATATTTCTCACTAACAGACTATCATGAAAAAAGTTTTCAACTCAACTGTAGCTAACATCCCTTGGAATCATGGTTGCCACTACTTATACTATATATCCTATTAGCACACCAGAATGTTAATAGATGAATTAAATTCCATTATTCCATTTAATCAAATCCAATTTAAATTAATTTGTTTACTAAATATTTATTAATAATATTCATCTTCTATATGTAATTTCATTAACATTATATCCAAGATCCATGCCCTCCGGACATATCAAAACTGAGTGCATGGCTACTAAGAAATATAACCTTAGCACCATATCCCAGCAAGTTCCAATCCCATGGATTATACATCATTTATTATTTTAATTAAAAACAATAAAATTTGGAATATTCGTAGGTATAATATGAAGGAATTAAATGCTAGAAAACCCAAGTGGTTTAACAAGGTGTGTAGATGAGATACCCATTTATCATTTTCTAATTATAGTAGGACCGTAGACACATCCATATTTGAGATGATAAAAACAGAAAGAATGTGGAAAACCCTACATGTCATAACCTCATTTGGAAGGGATATGTAAGACCATATATCACAAGTAGTGGGTAAAGTAATGCAGATAAACAACCAACTGATTTTAAAAGCATCCACTGTAACATAAATGTGTAAGCACATCTTCAACTCATTCCATAATCCTCAGCATCCTTCCTGAAATGAACATGAATAAACAGATGCATCATGCCACTCTTGGTGTCAACATCTACAACAACAACTAGGACCTTCTACCCCCATATACCACAAACGCTTTCCAGGATTTGGTATCACAAGCTCACATCACATTTGGTCCTCCCTTCCCCCACAACAACCAGTTTTGAATACAGAACACATCACTGTTTCTATGAACAAACACAACATGAGTCTATCAAAACCATATAAAGTCCTTCAGCCTTCACACAAAATGATATTACATGAATCCAAAGAATAATGCACTTTTCAATTACCATAAATTGGGCAACTCGTACTCGATAAGGAAATACATTTATTTGTATAGCTGGTTCTTATCCCACATTAAATTAACTAATTCATTATTCCCAAGTCCCAACTATAGTCAACCTAATAGAAAATTCAAAAATAGCTATCGAAAATTTCTTAACCAATTAATGTAATATTCTTTTAATTCATTTATAAACAATAAATAGCATACTTAATTTTCATTAACGAATTTAGATTAACAAGAATACAGTAACAATTTTATTACCATAAAACTAAATAAACAACCATATTCAATAAAGATTCCTCTTTATCTTTCAATAATTAATTTAAGATTATTACCAAAATTATTTTCATTAGATATTTCCATAAAAACTAAATGATAAAGAAGAAAATAATAAATATAACACTATCAAGAAATCACGATCCCAACCATTTTCAACGTATAAGGAAACAATGCATGATTGACTCCAATTCTATAATCAGGTTCACATATTTATTTTATTTATTTCATTGTGATCTAGTGGTTAAAACATGATAACTATATGACAACCTATAAATATAATATTGAATCAAATTATACCATACTTAATATGGTCATTGATATTCATTTCAGGAGAACAGATCAAATCAATGGTTCAAGATCACCTCTACTGCAACATCTGCATCATCTTAACGATGCAGTGCCACAAACCCACCGACTAACCACCATGAAAACACCAATAGAAAAATGGAGATCATGTTTTATCACATGGAAAAGAGAAATATGAGTACATTAATTAATAATACATTAATAATGTATGTAGATCATACCTAATATCAAAAAAGGATTGATGCGGATCAAAGGAGGGTGTTAGGAATCAATCCCATGTGAAGGAGTTCTCAAAATAGTGAAGATAGGGTTTTGGGTCACCTGGAGTCATGGGAGAGATGGTCTAACCATAGGTTTGAGAAACGCGAGTGGTTGGATGTTTAAAAAAAATCCATACATAGGTAAATACATGATGTGCAATTCCCTTTAACTTCATGTGATGCCTATAGGTCGGGTTCCTATGAAAAAAACGTTGCCTCAATATTTTATTTTATTTTTAGATCCCAAAAATACTTCATGCTATGAACACCTCATTAATTAAATTAAATAATCCATGGAATAAGATGTCACATAATGTAATTTAGTTACATGATGTGTAATCATCCCCTTTCAGTTTTACTTAACTACACATCTCCAAACATCTTCTGATCCACCTTTGAGCCCATAGATATTCAATAATATTAAAAGGGTTGATCCATGCATATCATGGTGTTTTCATCACATATCTCTCAAAACATTCTCATCCCCCATAATCCAAAAAAACCGAAAGTGGGAAAAATATAGGGACATCCATATTGCCACTTAGTGAGATACCTTTCAAATAGTCTTCCACATCATGAGTTTTCCCCATCGATGAAAGACAACAGAAAACTCTATTATAACCAAAACTAGATCCTAAACACCCTCGCGACATGGATTCCTCTCAAAAGAGATAAATCCATAGTAATAAATAATAAAAATATTTCATAAAAAGAAATGCTCTACAACCACATAACAATCAATGTGACAAAATAATAACAAAACATTAAATAGCTCGAGGTACTAAGCATGTATCTGCGACTCAAATTCCCAAGTAAAATCATCCATTCCACTATGAATACACAAAACACAATCCAAAGGGATATAATTCCCACACATTATATTCTGCATGGTGTCTTGGATCTCTACATGCCACACCTCAAAGGACACATCATCGTCAACATTAATCTTACCCCAATCGATGATGCGAGAGTCATCATAAAGATAATAAAGGAGTTGTGACATGTGAAAAAGATCAGTTATCCTTCTCATCTGTGGGTGAATGTTTACCCAATACACCATGAATCCCACCTGAGGAAAACCCAAAAACATCCCTAAAAACATTGGATTAGGTTTACTCTAATGACCAAACCTTCACTCCCCAGGATGGGGAGTAACCTTCAAAAACACAAGATCCCCATAATTAAACTCAAAAGGTCGCATCATATGATCGGCATATGATTTCTGACTATCCTAGACAACCATCATCCTCTAACAAATAACCTAAATCATATCTATCATATTCTGTACCAGTTATGTCCCGAGAATTATAGACTCTCCATCCCCAGTCCAACACAATGGAGAACAGAAAGGTTATCCATACAAGGATATAGATATTTCAATACCAATGGTGGAGTGGAAAAATATTATTGTACGAAAATAAGACCAAGGCTATGTGCCTCATCTATGAACCTCTAAAATCTAGGACACAATATTGAACCTACCATCATGAGTCTAGATGGTCTGTTCTTTCAGATTATACTTCTAGAGATGAAAAGCAATGAAAATACATAACTGAGAAACAAAAGAATGATAGAGTCCTCTCAACAACCTATAGGTAAAATTGGGATCATGATCATAAATTATCATCATTGGGAACCAATTGATTATCACCAGCTTCTCTAGATATTTTGTTGAAAAAACCTCAATGAAAACTGATTCAATGATATCTATGATGTGGTCTGATTTCATCAAATGATCCACTACTAAACATATTGCATCATAGCCTCACTAGTAGTAAGTTTAACCATTATGAATTTCTATCAATATTTCATAACACATCCATAGAGGAACATCTAGTGGATAGATAATACCATGGGGAACATTGTTCTTGGACTTCACCTTCTGGCAGAAAAATAATCAAGACGCAAACTCTCAAACTGTACACTTCAATGAAAGCCACCAAAACAGACATCATAATGTTCGGTTCATCTTTGTCACACATATATGTACCGATATGGGTGATCTATTGAACTCTCTATGAACTATCTCACCCAAATTCCAAAACAAGGAAAATAATTCCCTGAAATAACATTTGGTGTCGTTAATCTTCATACCAACCATTGGGGGCCTCTCCATAGAGATATTAGTCCCTCCATCCCCTCACCTCATGATCCCCAAACTGGGATTACCTCACCTTATACACAAAATATTTCTACACCTTCATCTAAAAAAGTCATCCGCTACCCCAACTTATTCTATATCTAGATGTAATGAAGTAATCTCTTCTATTACTCTCTAGGTATCACTTGATTGATGCACTGTATCACTTCATGACATCATGCTCAACCCATCCACCAAAACATTACCCTTTCCAAGTGTATATCAAATTTTAATGTCTTAATTATTTAATAACTTTATCCACCTATGTTTTCACAACATCAAGTCACACTATGGGAAAACTTACACCTGGAACTTATGATCAGTAAAGACCACAAAACACTCACCAAATGAGGTAATGTCTCAAAAACATCAAGGAAAACACCATTTCCTCCACCTTGATATAATGGTTAGAATAGTAATGTTCACGGGGACTTAAGTTATAGGAACCATAAGAAAGGAATGATCTCTGTAGCATCAGGACACAACCATACCAAAGACATGACACATTATATAAAACATTATACTAAACTCCTTATATAGGGAGATAATGAACAAGAGCGATGTCTAATTTATCTTTTAAATACTCAAAAGGAGACTGAGACTTATTAGTCCATAAGAATTACTGATTCATTAAGGTCAAAGTTTTCATAGGAGTCAAAAACCGAGAGAAATCGGCTATAAACCTCATGTAATAGCCTTCATGATCAGGGAATCTTTACACCTCATCCACAATCTTATGGGTATCCCAAGACACATATGCTTCTATATTTGAAAAATCCACATCTACTCCCCGCCAGAACACAACATGAAACATTAGACAGACTTCTCAATCCCAAAACTATATCTTCAATAGCATTACAAATAGATCATATCGACTAAGAACTCCAAAGAGAGAAGGTATATTCTCTGGATGCACCTCCTAAAATGCTATGTATGCCATAATTTCATAAATGAAGATTACCATGAAGATATTCCTGAACTCACGAAACATAATATTCCATAAATTAAGGAACACATATGGAGCATTCATCACACCAAACAACATAAAAAAACTCATAATTCCCATGATTATAACATAATTTAGTGTTCTTGATATCCTCATTATTTACATGTATCTGATGACATTATGACCACAAATAGATCATAGATAACCAACTTGAACCCTTCAGTGGATTGAATGAATCATAAATCCGTAGAAGTGGATATAGTTTCTTCACTGTTACTTTGTTCAAGTATCAATAATCGATACACAATCACAAAATGTCACCATCCATCATCATGAACAATACTTGTTCACCCCAAGGGACTCTCTGGGCCGAACAAAACTATACAATAATAGATCATGATGTTGTATTCATAACTCTCTCATGTTTGTGTGCACTATATTATATGAAGATATTGAGATAGTAGAAACACATGGTCATAGCTTGATCCTGTACTCGATATCTCATCAAAGGGGGAAACACTACAACATACTCTATAATGTCATTATGGTACTCTTTTACGACCTTGGGAACCACCATTTGATTAAAAAATGATGAACTCAACATCAATTCTTCCATCAAGGATGAGAAGGATAGAATACGCCTCTTCCCCTTCTGAGGGTCTCAATCACAGATAAACATTGTTGGATTTCTATATATATCGATAAAAAAACCCACCACTTGAAAAAATTTATGATAGCTTGAACCGAATACAACCTATACATTCTAAGGATGACATCATCGGGGTGTTTTTATAAACAATGGAAATTTTCCCCAGAGTGGTTCTACTCCATCACTATCTCATGGTATCTACATACGTCAAGCAGTTCAGCTTGACCACCAACAAAAATAGTCAATGTTAATGGGAGTGGAAGCATCACAAACTAAATTCACAAGGCATAGAAATGTGAAGGTGATATGAAGGAGTGTATTTATCCTAAAGCAAACAAGTCATCCACCCTAGTAGAAAACAAGAAATTTATTCCTTGATCAAAGTCTGAGTCACCTACCACATGTGATGGAAATGCATGAATCCGCCTAAAACCTACTACAGAACCCCTCTGACCTTGCCAGAGACCATCCCCACATCCGAGCACTTATCTACGAGGATAAGAAGCATCCCAGAGCTATCCTTTTACACCCTATCTACTCTATGATGATAAAAATCTATTGAAACCTCCTAATGCTACATCACACAGACCTACCTGAATGGAGGGATATGAAGAGGAACACATGACAGATGCTGACTTCTCAAAATGTCCAGGCACTCTCACTACTGAAGTCCCTTGTATCCATAATAAAAACATTAACTTGATCACATATCATATTCTAAAGAGATTCTACCCTAGGATAAATGAGATACTGGGAGATGGGTCATACCCTGGCTGATCCAAAACTCTTCCTCCGAAAAAAACATGGAACTCTGGACCACATATCATCTTTATGAGGAATCATGATGACTCAACTATCATGAAAATTTGGTTTTGGATAACGTCCTCTCAATGACCTTTAAACATTCCAGTATCTCAAGAATTTTTTTACCTTAATTGTGGTGACATAGCATATGATCTCTTGACTCAAATCCTCATGGAAATGCCTTTCCCTGGACTCCTCGTATGGAAATAGGTCTGAAGCATATCAAAAATGGTTCAAAAAATTGATTCCAAACTATCGCATACTGGATCTCCCATGAAGATGTGTAATTAATTCCTAATGAAGGGATCCCTTCACGGCCGAGGTAATATACTTGACTATGAAATGTCTCAGAACATCTCTCATAAGAATATCGACTCATCGTGATCCTCGAGGATCAAAATACCCAAATACCTTTCTTCCCCACTCTACATTGTCACAACCAATGATATCTAGTGATCCTTCTAAGCATGGATCTAACTTATGGCTATCTCAATCTTTTCTAACTAGTCTTATGTGACTAATTCTAATATGGAGACATCATACTTTGCATGACTCTGGTGTTGGAAATCTTGGATATTTCTTCTCTAAGTGTCGTTATCATCAGTCTCTACACTACGATGATCTGCTAGTGTATCCTACTGAACATATTCCACAAGAAACCAATGACGATGTCGAACTAGAGCCATACCTATAAAATAAAAAAATATTAGAGCTCGTAAACCTATAATATGGAATTATATGACATTAATTAATTTTTTATATTCATTCATTTTTTGATAACCTATCCCATGGTCTACCCATTCAATCACATGTGTAATGAAGAATGATGCATAATCCTTTATTAGGTATCTACATAGTAACAAGTATCACCTCATTTAGTATCCACTATAACATAATGTTTTTTGCAGTGGGTCAAAGGAGGACCCAGATAACTATGTCTTAGTTGGTATGATGTGTTCACAACACCTTCAAAACTTAAGTGAAACCATTTTCATACTAATCCTTGGAATCTCACCTTTCCCAAAATGAAAACTCTATCCTATCCCTCAACCGGACCTTTGAAACCACTCGGTCACGACTCCCGCCCCACAACATGATCCCCTATAGGGTCGTAAATGCAAGATGAGGAATAATGACCTGTGAGTCCCACCTCCAGTAGGCCCTGGGTTGGAAATTGGCACCAAGGGTATAACAAACACATTAATATGAGGAATTTCCCTATATAAGAAAACATGCTGAAGAGAGAGAAAATAAAGATGCCAATAATGCTCTGATTAGACTAAAATATAAAATAATATCATGTACAAATATATAATTTCACGTAATAACTACTATAACTGAAATGAAAAACTGAATGTACCAAAATAAAGTAAAATTAAAGTCACCATGAAGCCCATGAAACTCATGTAATCCCATCCTAATAGTAACCATTCTTATCATAATCCTACTCCATGTGACCTAAAAAATAGTTAATATAACATAATGTGAGTATAATAGTATACTTAGTAGAATCCTCCCTGGATCTTATCATGTAAAAGTAAAGAATGCATGATAAAGCATGTTGAAAAACGATAGAAACAAACTCATAACATAAACAATTAATCTAAGTTCCAAGCCTCACCATGGTTATTGTCACTATGTATCACATATTGTAGTATATTATATAATAAATTTTAACACCCCAAGCTTCCACGGTACGCTTGTCTTTGAATAATACACAAGTGTGTGATGTACGCAACATCGAGTTCTAACACACACCACAACCAATCAAACTAGACGTTATGAATATTAATACCCACTTGTTGAAATATTATAAATTTTATCTTTCAAAATGGAATTCATTTTTGGATTCGGAATAACGAAATTAGATTACGGTGATTTTTTGGTATTTTTATGAAAACATTCAATTTTTGATTAATAGTGAAAAACACTGAGTTGTAGTTTAAAACCGAAATATTATTTAAATTTAATTGTGGTCAAAATAGATGCATAATACCAATATAAGTTCAATTAAATTCATTTCATTTAGTTTAGAATAATTGTAGATATAAAAAAATTATTGATCTTTTCACCGTCTTTTACCCAACTCCTACGAGAATTTAGAAATTCATATAAAACTTAATTATACAACTTCTGTGAGAGGAATTTTGAAAATATGAGAGAAATGGTTAATATATAGTATTAAAATGTGGTTCAATAGGATAAAAATAATTTTTGGTGAATAGTAACTTTTTACTTTTATTTACCACAGTTAAAAGTAAAAAGGGTAATTAAGGGTAAAAATGATATTAATATTACCCTAACACATGTCCTAATTCTATTGGACAAGTTCGTCATGGCCAAAAACATCCTTATCAATAAATATTATCATTTATTTCCACATGGAATAGATTAATACATTTATTATTATTTAAATCAATGAAGAGTTAGAAGAGTTAAAATCAAAGTTTAATTACAAAAACATTTTTAATATAAGGTTATTCATAATATAAATTCTATTGTAAATATTAATTAGAAATATAAAAGGCTTTACTACATAATGGTATTTTATTTATAATTTTTAGACATTAAATAATTTAATTTATTTATGACACAGTGGTGTTGCAGAAACAACCTAATTAATGAAATATTAAAATAATTTATATTATATATATTTAAATAAATTTAATTTGAGACTTTTAATGAATTAAACTAATTTTATCGGTTAATATGACATGTTAGAATTTATTTAATTATTTTTTTTAGAATTAATCATGATTTTATAATTTTCACAAAAATCAAATTCCAAATAGTGTAAAAATTGACAAAAAATAGTTTTTAAAACAAATATTATATTATTAATTGATATTCAATTCTTAAAAATATGAGGTTCGGCCAAGATATGTATATAATGATATATGTATCATTAATGGACCACTTGGGGTCTCTTGGAGGTATATAGTAAGTTTAATAACTATATAATATAATAATAAAAAGAGACATGGTAAATGTCAAACTATTTTACTAAGAGTTAAATATAAATGATATGGTTAATATAGTGACCCAAACCTGTATAATATATGTTGGTTGAAAGGATTACTACCCATACCAACCTTAATATTTAAACAACCCACTTTTTATCCATTAGAAACCGAATATGAATTTATTATAAAATAATATTCCTATCTTTTCCAAATGTTTCTCTCACCCTTCTTATAAAAGGGGACGCCCCTTCTCTCTAATGTACACCTTAAAAGTATTTTTTCTCATCCAATACCTCCCCATATAATCTCTCAACATTCCTAAATTACACCTAGTGGCCTTAGTTTGATCATAAATCAAACATAAGGAGCCCTTTTGATCAAATCAAAATGAAGAACCCAATTAAGAGATAATGTTTTCACCACACTCTTCCATGTTCCTTTTTCTTAAACTTATTCTTTCATTGTTATTACCATTCTTAAATAATAAATCCTCTATATTTTATATACTGTGATGTTCTTATAAGTTTGTTACAACAATTTTCAGTATTATATCCATCCTTTGAATGACATGTCACCGTACGTGTGTGCGTACGGCTTACCGTCTCCACGTCGTGGTATAATTGTTATTCAAAAAATTATTATTTGTATGAGTATAATAATGATATGTAATTAAGGTAAATAATAAATATAAATTGATAATTATTCTTTATAAATGTTATACTATCCATTTATATATTATATTAATATCCAATGAGTAATATTGTCTCTCGTGCATACGTACGGACTACCGTCTCCACGAATGCGATGAGATTCATTCCCCATAATATCCATTCAAGTATAATTCTCAATTGATGATTAAAAATAATGTTTACGGACTTGATATCATTCTAAATATGAATAATATTCAACCATTCCATAACAAACACGGCTTATGTAACAAAACATATAAAATAAAATGAGTAAGTTAAC
This sequence comes from Viscum album, assembly GCA_963277665.1. NCBI lineage: Eukaryota > Viridiplantae > Streptophyta > Magnoliopsida > Santalales > Viscaceae > Viscum > Viscum album. The sequence continues at coordinate 697,470,262 of OY728161.1, forward strand.
ACCCGAAACGATGATAATACTAAAATATTATTAACAAAGAAATATTAAAAGATAATATATGATATCATATTAATGTATATTATTCCTTTATAATTTAATAAAAATTATTTCACCATTATACAAGAGGTTAACCTACCCTCAACTGAGGAAATGTACAATGTAAGGGTTTATTTCAGAATCTCTTCATTATCCGAGGTTATTTATACGTAATTATCTATTTGGACCTCTTTATCATCCACATCCGTGTTTCCTATAAATGTATTTCAAATAATTCTAACCTCTTTACATACTATGGGTTAAAGTCATTTATAACATTGTTTAATTTTTATACGATGTTTATAAAGGAATATTTCATCCATTTTTCAAACAAGGTACTTTTTAACGTTTTCGACAGAATGATGGTAAGAATGTCTTTTTTAACTTATATAGGGGGTGCGGCTATTTTCTGCATTAATAAAATCATCAAAGCATCACTTAAAATCTTACAATAATATTTTCAATGTAAATGTTTTCTTGTATAATTATGTGACTTTTAAACGATTTCAAAAAGGGATATTTATCTCAAATAGTTTTGATTTCCTCTTTGTCAACATCTTTTGATGGATTTTAAACGTATTTGAAGTTTATTTATAATGATAAAAAACATCAATATTGTATTTAAGGTTTTTTTGATATGTTTTTAATGTGGATGTTTTATTATTATAACATTCATGGTTTATGGAGAATGTATTGACATTTTTTATGCGAGTTTTAATACGTATGTTTATGTTATGTTTACACCTGTTCATATGAGGAATGCATTGGACTTAATAAGTGACGGATGGAGATCGCTATAGATTCTCGACGCATCGGTTGGTCTCATTAGACAAACTAGTGTCTTGGCACAAGGCCTTGACAAAATCTTATTTGTAGTCTTGGCACAAGGCCATGACTATGTGGTTATGATAGTCTGGAATTATGCATTCCTTCATTATGAATGTGGTTATTGATATTGCATGTGATTATTCGAATAGTAGAATATCCATGTGACTATGTAAATGCCATTATTTCATTTTATCTTTTCCATATTATGCTGAAGATCAGGTTTAAAAGTCTTTTTTAGTTATATATCTCCTTAAATGTTTAGGCTTCTTTATGATAGTTTCTGCTATATTTTTATCCTTACTAGGCATCTGAGCTTACCCCTTTCTATGTTTTATTTTTTCTAGGATGTGAAGAAGTATTTTATGAATGACCTGTAGGGATATTATAATGGGATATGAGTTTGGAGACAAGATGTTTATGTAGTTTTCACTATATGATGTAAAATAAAATTTATGAATGTATCTAGTGATTCCAAGGATACTAAACTAATCAGACTTTTGAGACATGATCTTTTGTGATTATGCCAATGATATTTAATAATGCACCGACTCTGGGTATTTGGGGTCGGGGAATTACAGTTGGTATCAGAGGAATCTTAGTGAAAACCATGGAAGCTAGATTTAGATAATCTCTGATTAGATCACATAGCCCTAAGTTAGACTTTGAGGGTTAGTATAGAAGAACTTCCTAGAATTTTGGTATTGTAGAGATTTTGTGAATTTTCCAATCAATACATCCCTTTCTGGATATGAGTAGGTAGAGGTGGATCTAGCATAGATGTACCTAGGGGTAAATCTTGAAAACACCGCTTTGAACTAGACTCGAACAGGAACTGGTGCATGACAACAGGCCGTTCTGCACTCTTGGTTACGACCCTTCTAGGGGATATTCTTAGAATAATTCTCATTTTCATTACAAACAATTATTAAGGGTTTATGAGTATATACATCCTCAAAGAAATCATTTTTAGTATTATGGATTATATCCATAAATAGTTCAATTTATTTTATGTGTTTTACAAGAATAGAATAATGTATTTTGATTCATAAATTGATCTAGTTTATGCCATTGTTTAGAAATGGATCCTAGAGGAAGAAATAGAAATTTTATTAATGCACGCACTCCATGTGGGGATATACCTCCTACTCAAGATAATTATATTGGAGATGGTTATACAACTGGTGCTTATCAGCTAATCAACATACAGGGAAAACTCACTCAGGTTCTGAATAATAACCTTACCCATATAGGGCACCTGGATCCACAACGTGGATGATCAATTTTAGATGGATTCATGAGGAAACAACCACCAATGTAATATGAGAGTACAAATCCATTAGTAGATGAGCAATGGATAAATTACCTAGAAAAAATATTTCAGGCTTTGGGATTAGTGAAAGGGAAAAAGTTGTCATGGAAGTTTATCCCCTCATGGGAGATGTTGATCAATGGTGGTCATTGATAAAAAACACAAAGGAATATTATGAAGTTTTAAATTTGTCATGGAGGGAGTTCAAATGGATTTTCCTAGAAAAATACTTACCTCGTGACCATCGAGCAGATATGGAAAGACAATTTCTAAGCCTGCGGCAAAAGGAGGATGAGAATGTCGCAAAGTATGAGGATAACTTTACAAGGATAACGAGGTATGTTGTATATTATATACGTAACCAAAGTATTAAGATTTATCATTTCTTTGATGGGTTAAAACCATTTCTCTGTTGAGGATTATTCTCACAAACCTTCTCGTTGTATGAAGATATTGTCTCATGTGCTATCAAGACCGAAAAGGAATTCTCTAAGTCTTATTAATTTAAAGAAAAGCAAGAGAAGAAGAGATCTACTGATCACTATGGGAATGGAAATATGAGTAATAAGGGAAATATTGAATATCCATCCTTCAGTAAATGTGGGACAAAACAACATGGTACTTTCTTAAATGGAATTGGAGTCTGTTACAAGTGTGGTGAAAAAGCATATCATGCTTGTTATTCCAAGGGGAAGAAGGAATCTACCGATGTCCAATGCTACAATTTCATGGAGATGGGAGATAATGCAAATGGATTTCCTAAGAGTCAGGGGAACATACCTCAGAAAAGGCCAAGGGATCAAGGCCACGCTTATGCTATCACTACTGCTGAGGTAGAAGCTCCAAAAGATGTGCTGGCGGGTAATTTAATGGCTTCCTCATGTTTTTCAAATGCATTATTTGATTCTAGATCATTGCATTGTTCCATATCATCCCAGTTTTCTAGGGAAATTATATATTTTTAATTTGATTTAACAAGGGATTTGTCAGTTAAAACTCTTAAGGGAAGTAGAATTGCAATAATGTTTTGTGAATCATTCCCCATTAGATCACATAAATGTTCATTATCTGCAGATCTCATCGTCATACATACGATTGAATATGATATAATACTCGGTATGAATTGGATTTCAGACCATGATGAAAAAAATTATTGTAAGAAGAAGAAGGTTACTATTTTTGTTGATGGTGATAAGGAACGCCTTATCTTTAGAGGAGAATCACAACCACCTAATTCTTACCTATATCCACCCTCAGTAGGTCAACTAAATTCAATTATTAGGGAGGAAGATAAAGAAATCACTATGGGTGAGGAAAGGAATGTTCAAATAGAGGATGTACCTATTTTCAAAGATTATATAGATGTGTTTCCGAAAGATTTACCTAGACAACCTCCAGAACGAGAAGTTGATATTTCCAATGATTCAATTCCTGGATCAAGACCTATATCAAAGACCCCTTATATAATGGCCATTGTGGAATTAGTTGAACTAAATAAATAACTATTGTAATTGAGTAATAATGGATTTCTACGCCATAATGTTTCTCCATGGGGTTCCCTTGTTCTTTTTGTTAGAATGAAAGATGGATATATGAGGTTATGTATCGACTACAGAGAGATCAATGCTATAACAATATAGAACTAGTATCCCCTACCTCGCATTGATGATTTATTTGACCAACTGCATAGAGCTCAATACTTTTCTGAGATTGAACTCCGATCTGGATATCATCGGTTATGTGTGAATAAGGATGACATTCCAATGACAGAATTTCAAACCAGGTATTGGCATTACGAGTTTACAGTAATGACTTTTGGATTGACTAATACACCCTCTGTATTCATTGATCTAATGAATAGTGTTCTCAAGTAATATCTTGATTAATTTGTGGTGGTATGTATTGATGATATCTTGGTATACTCCAAAATCAACGAAGATCATGAAAATACCTTGCGCATTATCATGAAGACTCTGAGATGACATGAATTATATGGGAAGTTTCGCAAGTTTGAATTTTGGATTCAAAATATTTCATTTCTTGTCCATATTGTCTCTAAATATGGAATATATGTTGATCCTTATAAGATAATGGAAATCCAAGAATGGCCTGCACCGACGAGTATAACTGAGGTACAAAGTTTTATTGGTTTAGCGGGTTATTATCGACATTTCATCCAGAATTTTTCTCAGTGGGCTAACCCATTAACAAAGCTCCCACGTAAAGGGGTTAAATTTGTTTGGAAAAAAGAGTATGAAGAATTTTTCGAAGAACTTAAGAGAATATTAGTCAATGATCCTATATGGACTCTACCATCGGGGAATGATGGGTTCGATTTTTATATTGATGCATCGAAGAAGGACTTTGTTGTGTCATTATGCAGAATGATAGGGTTATTGCCTATGTATCATGACAATGAAAAATTAACGAGCAAAACTATCCTACTCATGATCACAACTTAGCAGCTGTGATATTTGCTTTGATGATATGGAGACACTACCTCTATGGTTAAAAATGTGAGATTTATACTGATCACAAGATTTTGAAGTATATTTTATCACAAATAGAACTCAACATGAGGCAAAAAAGATGGCTTGAATTACTCATGGATTATGACTGCATGATACTCTACAACCTGGGGAAGGAAAATAAGGTGGAAAATGCTTTGAGCAGAAAAGATCATCGAGTTTTGAACAATATGAGGATTGAAAGTGATCCAATTTTCATGGATCTAGTGAAGATGGACATGAGAATAACCATGCAATGTGAAACATCAATGCTTTTTCAAATGATGTCAAATAATCGTTACTATAAAGGATTAAGAATTCTCAGACCGATGATGAAGAATTTGAAAAGAAGATTAATGGTGTGAATGATGGTATATTGAGAGACCATTTGTATGAAGATGGAATTTTAGAATTTAGGAAGAGACTTTGTGTTCCCAATATACCTAATCTGAAAATGGAATTGTTAGATGATGACCATAGCTCTAATTTCTCTATACACCCAGGGAGCACCAAAATGTATAGAAATTTGAAGGAACATTTTGGGTGGGACAACATGAAGAGGGAGATTGCTGATTTTGTGTCAAGATGTATGGTGTGTCAACATGTGAAAGCTGGAAGGAAATAGCCTGGAGGAGGCATGGAAACTCTTCCCATACTTTTGTGGAAATGGGACAATATTACGATGGACTTTGTCATGGGGCTACCAAAGACTCCTAGAAGGAAAGATGCAATATGGGTTATTGATGATCGTCTTACCAAGTCAGCACATTTTCATTCTATAAGAGAAGATCAACCACTTGAACATCTAGAAAGTCTATATATTAATGAAGTTGTGAGACATCATGGAGTACCCCTATAGATATTTTCGGATCATGATCCCCATTTTACTTCACGATTCTGGAAGATTATTAAGAAGGCCTTAGATACTGAACTTCGATTGAGCACTACATACCACCCTCAAATAGATGAACAATAAGAATGAACTATTCAAACCTTAGAAGACCTGTTGATATCATGCTCACTTGACTTTCAGGGTATGTTGGATCAATATTTATCTCTGGTGGAGTTTTCTTATAATAATAGCTCCCATTAAAGTATTCGGACAACACCATATGAAGTGTTTTAGGGAAAAAGATGTCGCACATCAACCTTTTAGGAAGACATTGGTTAAAGGAAACTTGTAGGCCCAGAAATGGTGGAGGAAACAATGAAAAAGGTAAAGGTAATCCAAAACAACATCAATGTAGCTCAATGTAGGAAGAAGAGCTATGATGATAAATGAAGGAAGGATTTGGAATTTCACATAGGAGATCATTTTTTATTGAATTTATCTCCATGGAAGGAGTTATACATTTTGGTAAGACGGGTAAATTGAGTCCCATATACATTGGACCTTTAGAAAATCTAGAACGAATTGGGGATGTAGCATACCATTTGGAAATGCCGCCAAATCTCTCCAAAGTTCATGATGTGTTCCACGTATCACTGTTGAGAAAATACATGCCTGACCCAATGCATATACTCACCTATGAGGAATTAGAACTGGAACTTGATCTATCTTATTGCGAACAGCCCATTAGGATTTATGATACCAGAGTGCAAGTGCAGAGAAACTGGACGACTCGTCTTGTAAAATTTCTATGGAGAAACCATAAGATGAATGATGCAACGTGGAAACCCGAGGAACATATGATGAACAATCACCAAAGTCTTTTCATGTGGTAGAAATATAGAAATTTTGAGGAATAAATTATTTGAATGAGGGGAGAATGTAACACCCCAATCTTCCAGGGAACGCTTCTCTTTGAATAATATACTAGCATGTGTTTTACGCAACTTCAAGTTCTAACACACACCACAACCATTCAAACTAGACATTATGAATAGTAATACACAAATATTTAAATTTTATAAATTTTATCTTTCAAAATGGAATTAATTTTTGGATTCAGGATATCAAAATTAGATTAGGGTGAATTTTTTTTATTTTTCTTAAAACATGCAATTTTTGATGAATTGTGAAAAAACACTGGGTTATAGTTTAAAACCATAATTTTATTTACATTATTATTTATTTTATTTTAATTTTATTACAATAAAAATAGATAGATAATACCTATATTAGATCATTTAATTTCATTGGAGTTAGTTTAGAATAATTTTAGATATATAAAATTTTTATTAAACTGTTCACTGTCTTTTACATACCTCATATGAGAATTTTGAAATTCACATAAAACATAATTTTACCACTTCTGTGAGTGGAATTTCAAAAATCCAAGAGACACCGTTAATATCAAGGAGTAATATGTGGTTTTATAAGATAAAAATAATTTATTTCTGAATAGTAACTTTTTACTTTTATTTACCACAGTTAAAAATAAATAGGGTAATTAAGGGTAAAATGATATTAATATTAGCCTAAAACATGTCCTAATTCCGTTGGACATGTGTACCTTTACTAAAAAAACCATACAAATAAAATATTATCATTTAGGTTCACTTGGATTAAATTAGGACATTTATTATTATTAAATTCAAAGAAGATTTAAAAGAGTTAAAATGAATGCTTAATTACTAAAACATTTTTAATATAGGGTTATACATAACATAAATTATATTTTAAATATTAATTACAAATATAATAAGATTTCATACATAATGTTCATTTATTTATAATTTTTAGACATTAAATAATTTAATATATATATATGACACAATGGTGATGTAGTAATTACCTAATTAATGAAATTTTAAAATAATTGATATTATAAAAATCCAAATAAATGTAATTTGAAACTTTTTATGAATTACACTAATTTTATTGGTTAATATGAAATGTTATTATTGATTTAATTATGTTTTTTCGATGTAATCATGCTTTTATAATTTTCAAAAAAACCAAATACCAAATAGTGTCAAATTTTACATAAAAGATTTTTTAAAACAAATATTATATTATTAATTGATATTCAAATCCTAAATTTATATGTTTCATACAAAAGAATTATATAATGAGAGGTGTATCATTAATGGACCACTTGGGGTCTCCTGGAGGTATATAGTTTGTTTATTAACTATATAATATAAAAATAAAAAGAGAAATGGTAAATGTAAAACTATTTAACTAAGAGTAAAATATAAATGGGAAGGTTAATTTAGTGACCCAAACCTATAAAAAATATATTGGTTGAAAGGATTTAGACCCATAATCACCGTAACCTTTAAATAATAAACTTTTATGCAATTATAAACCGAAGATTAATTTATTATATAATAATATTTCTTGCTTTTCCAAAGGTTCCCCTCACCCCTCTTATAAAAGGGCACTCCCCCTTATCACTAATTTACACCTTCAAAGACTTCTGCATCAGCCAACCCCTGCACAAATATTCTATCAACATCCCTAACATAGACCTAGAGGCCATAGTTTGATCATAATTCCATCATAAGGAGACCTTTTGATTAAATAAAAAGGAAAAACCCGATTAAGAGGTAATGTTTTCACCACCCTCACTCAAGTTCCTTTCTTCTTCAGCTTCCACTTTATTTGTTATTTCCATTCTAAATTAATAACTCTAGTATCTTATATATACTATGATGTTATTATAAATATGGTACAACCATATTCAATATTCTATCCATCCTTCGAATGACATGTCACCATACGTGTGTACGTACGACTTATCGTCTCCACATCGTGGTGTAATTGTTATTCAAAAAATTATTATTTGGATGGGTATAATAATGATGTGTAATTCATGTAAATAATAAATATAACATTATAATGATTCTTTATATATGATATAATTTCGAATTATATAATATTTTATTATCCAAAGAGTGATATTGTTGCTTGTACATACGTATGGACTACCATCTCCAGGAACACGATGAGATTTATTCCCCATCATATCCATTCAAGTAAAATTATTATTTGATGATTAAAAATAATGATTAAGGACTTCTATCATTCTAGATATGAATTATATACAAACATTCCATAACAAACCCAGCTTAGATGACAAAACATATAAAATAAAATGAGTAAGTTAACAGTCGAAACGACGATAATACTAAGATATTATTACCAAAGCAATGTTAAAAGATCATATATGATATCATATTAATGTATATGATTCTTTTATAATTTAATAACAATTATTTCACCTATATATAGGTGTTTAACCTACCCTAAACCATGGAAAATTACAAGTTAAGAGTTTATTTCACAATCTCCTAATTATCTGTGGTTGTTTATACATAATTATCTACTGCGACCTCTTTATCATCCACATCCATGCTTCTTAAAAATGTATTTACAATAATTCTTACAATTTTACAGACTATGGGTTAATGTCATTTATACCATTGTTGACTTTTTATAAGATGTTTATAAAGGAATATTTTGGTCATTTTCCAAACAAGGTCCTTTTTAAAATTTTCGATAGAATTATGATAAGAATGTCTTTTTTAACTTATACAGCGGGTGCGGCTATTTTCTGCCATTATAAAATAATCAAAGCTTCCCTTGTAAGGTTATAAGAATATTTTCAAAGTAATTGTTTTATAATATAAATATGTGACTTTTAAATGATTTCAGAAATGGGATATTTCTCCCAAATAGTTTTGATTTCATCTATGTCAACATCCTTTGATGGATTTTAAGCTTATTTGAAGTTTATTTCTTATGATACAAAACTTCCACATTTTATTAAAGGTTTTGTGATATGTTTCACTGTGTATGTATTATTTTTATACCATTCATGGTTTATGGAGAAAATATTGACATTTCGTATGCTAGTTTTAATACAAATGTTAATGTTATGTTTAAACCTGTTCAAATGAGGAATGCATTGGACTTAATAAGTGACCGGTGGATCCCGCTATAACTCCTTGATGCATCGGTAGGTATCATGAGAGAAACTAGTGTATTGGAACAAGGCCTTGACAAAATCTTATTTGTGGTATTGGAACAAGGCCTTGACTATGTGGTTCTGTTAGTCTAGCATTATGCATTTGTTCATTATGAAAGTTGTTATTGATATTTCATGTGATTATTCAACTAGTAGAATATCCATGTGAATAAGAAAATTAAATTATTTCATATTATATTTTCCATATTATTCTGAATTTAATGATTAAAAGTCTTTTTTTTATAGTTATACATTGCTTTAAATGTTTATTCTTATTTGGGAATGTTTCCGCTATATTGTTATCCTTACTGGGAATCTGAGCTCACCCCTTTCTATGTTTTATTTTTCCCTAGATGTGAATAAGTATTCTATGATTGACCTGAAGTGATAGTATAAGGGGATTTGAGTGTGGAGACAAGATATTGATGTAATTTTCACTTTATGATGTAATGTTAAATTTATGAATGTATATAGTGATTCCAAGGTTACCAAATTAATCAGTATTTCGAGACATGATATTTTGTGATCATACCAATGTTATGTAATAATGCACCGACACTGTGTATCTGGGGTTGGCACGTTACATAAATAATATCATGTCACCCAACTACCACTTCCCCAATGGTTTGCTGCTTTACCCCAATGTCGTGCATCCTAAGCATCTCTCTCCAAAAAGGATTTCTTGTAGACACCTAGGATAAGCATCAAAACATGATCCTCATGCAACTCACCACCAAAACCACACATTGAAAAGTAGTCAGGTAGTTTCATGGATCCACCACAACTTTCATAGCAAGTATCATACATCAAGTATTATACCTTAATCCATTACATACCATACACATTATATGGATCCTCAGTCCATCATAGACTATACATATTACGGATATTTTAGTCTATAAGAATATTTATCTAGAATATTTGTATTTGTAATAACCAAATGCCATTATATCTTTCCAAACACATATATAGGAAAAATTGTCCATTGTGAATAAAAGAACTAGTTAATAAAAAAGGAAGAGAGAGGGGTAAAATGGGGTAGTTAATATACCATCCTCCCACAGGGATGTTGGGGAAAACACCCCGAAGGCTCAGAATACCTAGGGTGTTAATTGCACTAACTGACATTGTCGGTTATCATATAGAAACACCAAAATTACATGATATAATTCATCTAAAAAACACACAATGGTATAAATCTAATCATATATTCAACTTTAGTAAATGTTTCTCACACTCTCTACTTCCATAAGTAAGACTAGATATCTTATAATCACACAACCATTTTAAGAGCTACATTAAATTTACATATCCATTTTTATCTGTTCCACATTACGTTAATTAATTATTTAAACATTAATTAACTGTAATAATTTATTACATTTCATTTCATTACCATTCCATCAAATATCTATTCCCTCCAGGAATAACCAAAACAAGTCCACAGCTTCTCCGAAATATAACATCATCATTAAATCCTAGTAAGATCTAACCCCATGGGATAAACATCATTTATTCATTTATTTAACAAAATTCCAATTTTCAAAATTTATATGTATTGTAAGAAAGCATTCTACAATTTGAAACACATGGGGCTCAACATGGTGTATATATGGGAAACCCATCAAAAACTTTTCCACCGATAATAGGAGTGTAGAATCCTCTATCCTCGATATGCTAAACACATAAATAATGTTGTAAAACCCACATATCATTTAAAGTTTTATAAGGAGGGTAAGTAAGACAATATTTCTCAAAAAGTGGGGAAAGTAATGTAGATTAAAAAAAAATATATTTAACAAGAATCCACTTTCACATTAATGTTTAATCCATACTTTAACCAGTTCCATCATCCTTAGTGTATGTCCAAACACAAACATGAATAAATTGATGCATTACTCCACTCATGGAGTTTACATTTCCTACAACCCCTTGGAATCCGTACCCCACATACCACAACTACCCTCCTAGTTTGGCCATCCCAGGATCACATCACATCTATTCTTCCTTTCTCCCACACCACATGTCTCTCATTCAAGGATCTTCACAAGAAGTTGGAAAAATCATAGAACTTTTCTCTTATCCTCAATGTAAGGCATTCAACATTCACACACAATGAGAACTCATGGATTTAATGCACAATTAATATGACATTTACAAGTTAGTGGGTAACATAGAACCCATAAAGAAGTACATTTATTCATATAACTGTGTCTTATCCCATATTTAATTACCCAATTAATTATTCACAGGTTACAATTACAGAAAACCTAAAAAAACAAGCTATCATAGTTATCACAAATTAATTATTTGTTTAATTTAATAAGACATTAACAATTTCAACAACAAGATTCATCATTCTTCACATTTATCAATCAGTTTAGTTAGACATGCATACTACAACAATTTTGTTATCAACTAATTTAAAAAACAACAAATGGATTAATTAAACATTCCTCTTTACCATTGGAAAGTTAATTTAAAATAAATCCCGACATTACATTCATTATAAATAAAAAAACGACAAGATAGCCATGAAAATCATAGATATCACACTATATATAAATGTAATAGGAAAAACGTTATCACAAAAAATGTAATAATATACGACTGATACCAATTCTTTAATATTTTTCAAATATTTATTTTTTCAGAATCAATTTGATCTAGTGTGTAAAACAAGATAACTATAAAACTGCACAAAAATAGAATTTAGAATCCACAAGTCGCATATTTCAATAAGTTGTTTACGTTAACATCTTGACTATTAATCAAAGAAACAGATCATGATCACCTCTCTTGCAAAAAATGTATCCACCCAAGGATGTCGTGGAACAACAACACCAAACAACCACCATGAAATTCCATTAGAAACACGGACATCACACACCGTAACATGTAAATGATTAAAAGGAGGAAAAAAATAAATGAAAACTTATAAATGGAGATAAAAAATACCTCATATTAAGGGCATGACATTGTATATCGAAGGAGGTAGTAAGGAATCGATCCACATCGAAGGATTTTCTAAAATAATGGTGAGAGGGTCGACAGGTCGCATAGATTCTAGTCAGAGTTGTTGAAACCGTAGGATTGAAAAACACATGTAGCTAGAAATGTTTTAAAAACATACTACATCGAGGAATTACATGAGATGTAATTCCTTTTCATGTCGTGAAATTCATCAAGGTCATGTTCTGCGGAAAAACATGTTGCCTCATAATTTTATTTATTTTTCAATCCCGAAATACTTGACGTCGTGAACCCATATTTCATTCCATGAAACTACCCATGAAACGTGATTCCATATGGTCTAATGTATCTAAATTATGTGTAGTCCTTTTAATTTTATTTTTACTTAATTGAACACATCTTATCTGCTTCAGATCCTCCTAAAAGAACTTATATCATCAATAACTTGCAAAGGGCTGATCCACATGGATTCAAGACCTTATATATTTTACATATTTTCTAAAAAAATGGGTTTTAACTATTAACAGTATAGTTTTGGTAATTAATGTTTGTCTTTGTGTGTGGGGGGAGGTGGGGTGAGGTGGGGAGGTTACACATTAATTTTTTAATAGAATAAATGATAACAATGTTTTGTCACATGAAAATGAAAAAAATCAGTTAATTATCATACCTTAAAGGTTATAAATACTATATAGTTCAATAAATGTGTTATTAAAACATTATTCGACATTTTACCACATCTATATTTGGTTTAAACCCCAATAAAACTATTTTAAACATTACCAAAATAATTATTTAGTATGGTTTTTACTATTCTTTTTGATAAAAAATTAAAATGAACATATTTTATAATATTAATAAAACTGATAAAAATATATGAATCTAATTTTAAAAATTAATTTAATAGACGTTTATAATTATATTTTAAAATTAATCCTGTAGAAATGATGTGAATATTATTTTCCAAAGAGAATATGTACAAAAGTATTAAATGTTATTCTATAAAATTTAAAATTTAAATTGATTTCTGTTAAATAAATTTTATGGAAAGGTATATAATTGAAATAATTTTTCATTTAAAAACATATTTAAATAAAATTTAAATTGTAAATTCTTTGAATGGAAATTTTTTTTATTAATAAAAACCCATTTGTTTCACAATTCCCTAAAAATTTTATCTTTTCAAAAAATTATAAAAAATATAATCCAATATGATTTTTTAACTAATAGTATACAATTAAAGATAATTATTTCAGACGAGTCCTCTAAAAGTGTAAAAAAATAGTTTTACAAGTACATGCACAAACGGTATCAAAATTGAATTTTAGAAAATAAAATTGTTTTATGCATAAAAATCAATTAATTCTTCTCTTATATATAGGAACCACCTAACACGATTGTTAATTTTTTTGGAATATATATTAATTTTTTTTTATTAAAATCATTCACTATGATTTATTTATATAATGTACTACGATAAACAATGTTTGGTCGAATAAAATTAATTTTCCAGAAAATTATTTCCATTATTTCCAAATAGTTTTTCTATTAATTTATAATTAATTATAAACCTAATAATTAATTTAATATACATGTGTGAATTTTTTCAAAATTTATGTAATCATATTCATATATTCCATTCTAATTTCTATGCTATATCAATTATAATAAATAATATTATTTTTAAATTATTTCTGATTCCGTTAGAACTGGGAATTGCATGTCGCTAAATTTTTCCATGAAATAAATTTAATTTTAAAAAATATATTTCATTAAAACTTGGTGTGTTTAATTCATCCCTTTTATAAATGACATATTTTGAATTTGAACATGGGAATGATAATCAATGGTTTATCATTTGAAATCCCTTGGTGGGACACCCACCTAGTAAACAATGTTACTAAAAATCCTATTAAGATATAGAATGAGATGTGTGAAGGGCACATATAATAAAAAATAATTAGGCATCCATATAGGATAAAATTGGAGGAGAATTGAAAAATTGACTTTGAATTCAAAACTAATGAAGAAATACTATTAGAGATTAATGTAGAATATGTATAAGATAATGTTAGTGATAAAGATTTCTCAAATTAGGGATAGGTGAACATGATATTAATTCATCATAAATTAATATAAATGAATAAAATTTTATTTCAATACCCTTATCCTAACCTTGCATAATTTTTAAAAAAATTAAAAATTTGTTAATATCATTCCAATTCATAAGAACAATGTCCTTATTTAGTTTTTCGTTGATCATTTTCACTTTATCTCATTACTCTAACAGATGAATTTTTCATTCCTGAAGCACTAATGGATAATGATATCAATAAAAAAATAATTTTTCATTCCCTTTATCTCTAGTTATTATTATAAAATGAATACAATGTGATATAATATATTATTAAATATTTGTATGATATATACATTAAAATGTAATACCTATTTGAAAGTTCCACATAAACAATTACTTAAGTGGTTCACCATATAATATTTCAAAATTTCAAACATTATAAAAATGTTCTATATTTTTTCCATAATAATCCTAACATTAATCTCCAAAATATAAATAATTATATCTTATTGGTTATATTTAATATATGTTTATACGATGATCATATATTAACCTAGTGCATGTTAATATCCATAATTAACAAAAAAACATCAATGATAACATGTATTATTTCTCATTAATAAAATTAAACCACATATTTTTGAATATATTAATTAAATCCAAAATTTTCTAAAACCAATCAATAACAATAGAATCACCTTTTCGACAAATCATTAATCAATTTTGAGAACATCAATACAATCCAAATTAATATATCAATATCAATAATCTCTTTATAAAAACTACATACAATTTCATCAACATAAGAAACATATTAAAAGTTATCATGCCATTATAAGGTGGGTTTTTGATTAAATATCTCCCTTTCATTGCATAACATTTTTACAAGTTCAATACAATTCAACGTAATCTTGATAATCCATGATGAAAAACATTTATAGAATATATCCTCTTATGTTTTTTGATTTTTTAATTGCATTATAAAAAAAATCATTCCATTTAATTCATAAGTCATTAACTAGGATTAACCATCTTATTCCTTAATAATTGTTTACAAAAATGTGAAATAATAATATTTTATAAATAATCATCAAACTAAATTTGATATATATTATTATATTTAACAAAAAAATAATGTTAGTATAATGAAAACCTTTCATATTCCATTCATGGACTCTTCATCCTATCTTGCATAATGTTTACTCATAAAAAATTAATCAATAACTTTAAAAAAACCGCTTGTAAATTTATTTGAATAGTTCCCATAATTAACACATTTAAAACATTCAACAATAAATTATACATTAGAGAGACTATTATTCCCATCCATTGCATTAAATAAAATTTTCATTTTCCATCAAAAATTATATTATTTTTTTCGTTCTTATCCTTAGTCGGAACATATTACCATTCCATTGAGATATTAACATGGGTGTTTCTTCCATCAATATCAACATATAAGAAATCAAATCTTCCTTCCTTTATGGTCTCTAACACCCAAAATCTCAATGAAATTTATCCTTATATTTTTTGTGGAGTAATATTGTGGGTTATAGGGAATGTTTTTAATCATTTATTATTATTACTGATTTTTAATTATCAAAATATCCTTCACTACGATCATTGTACCATTTGGTTTCTCATCCAAAAAATATATATAACATTTAAAACTAAACAATATTATTTCAATTCCTACAACTGAGTAAGACCAAAAAGAATAGTGTTAACAAAGATAATATTAGTGGAAAACCAAAAAATGAGGAAGAATCATTTGTATGATGACTAAATATTGACATCAACTGTTCTATCCACAAAACCTTAGGGTTAACAGAGTTAAATTATGATTATCATAAATTCTAATCCTTTTTGATGATTTGTAAAGAGTTTTTGAATTCCCAATGAATATCCCCTAGGAGCGTCAAACCTTTTCCACAATAAGGATCATTTTCTTACACCATTTAACGATCATCTCAAGGATGAAACACCTTTCTCAATTTTATTACCCCTTAGTACAACTGTTACAGAACCACATCAATTATAGAATCTAGAAAGGGAAGTAATTTAATAGAATCCACTCTCTCTATAACTCCCCAATATTACTAGTTAATTTCCTATTCATATATGTATACTTAGACTTATCCTTTTAAATATCCTCATATATATCCTTATACAAATCCCAACTGATGTCTGTATATTTTATATCATCCTAGTTTCTAAAGTTTGACATGAAATATAATTTAATAACTGTATAATCCAATATTTTAATACATATATACTATTTTGTTTGATAAAATTTAATTAAATTAAACAATAACCCACATCGGGATCTTAATAGTAAAGGGACATTGGAAACATGGAAATATAGACAATTTCATTATAATAGTTCTACAACTTCTCCCACATAGTTCTAAATAACTTCCACCATTATTATAAATATCATGTCTAATACCTTTCATAATTACCATGGGAAAAGAAACATAACATTAGGGTGAGATCTTACACTTAGTAAGTGTAAAAAACAAATATATTTATACCCAATGTGAGAATGTGTTTACAAGAACATAATCATGATATATGGAATCCATATCCTTCATTTAAAAATAAAAATATAATTCATGTCATAAATTTTGATAGTTTATAAGAAATAAATCATAATGAAATCTGATAACATGGCCCACTAGAGAAAACAACTATCATAATAAATGGTATTTTGGAATATACATAAGAATAAAATCCCATATTTTAAGGATACCAATAAAGACATTAAAACCAACTTAGTAATGTTCAAACCACCCATGTACATACTTCAGTAATGGTATAACCTCCTATGTTACATCATATTCGGATTGGTATAACCGTTTTTATACCCAATAACTCATAAAACACCAATACTTTGTCAACGATCTAGTGGGATATATGGTTTCCACCTATCACATAATGAAAACCATACTTATGTTTTCCACATTATAAGAAAACTATAATCATATTATAACATATGAAAAAAAAAATTTCATAAAACATTCCATCATAGAATAACCTAAAGATTAGAAATGGGAAAAATAATTTTCTCAACAATTAAACATATATTAACCCATGGAAATGGAATTTATTTTATAAAAATCTCATTATTATACTCATAATCCATCTATGTAAATAATAAATATGGTATCATTGGTTTATACCCAGTAAATATTTAGTAACATAAAAGGGAGAAATATTAGATAGAAAAATGTTTTGTAAAAAATTATCTTCGAAAGTTTCATGATTATAATGAAATTTATTTTAAATTAAACTTCTTAAAACAAGAAATTCATAAAATATTTTTGAAATAATTTCTTTGAAAATAAACTTGATTAAATTCAAAGGATGATTTAAGAAACATTTAAAACATTCCTTGGGGAAAATAATATTTTATTCAAAATAATTATTTAATTGTAGAAGATCATAAAATATTATATAAATCCTTATATTTGAAATGAATATTTAACAAATGTAATGGGATCATCAAAACAATGAATTTTCATGAATTGAATAAATTTCATACATGTTAAAACAATGTTTACATTCACATTTTTTATAAAATCTATAGGGCTTATTTTTAAACGAGATATAATAATCCCTTTTGAATAGTTTTTTCAAAATAATCAAAAAGGATAAAAATTACTTTAAAAATATCATAGGAATGTAAAAAAAACTTTTTAAAATGTTTCTTAAATAATTTAAATGGAATAAAAAAGTGTTTTTGATCAAACAGAGAAATAATATAGGATTTTGTTAAAACAATTTTATTGAAATCATAATTATATAATGTGGGGAAAGTAAAGAATAAAATTTTATTACCAATAAGTAACTAAAGGATAATAATATTCATGATTTTATTGAGATATTCATAATAATATTTCACCATTAGAATTATAAACATAAATAATCATAATAAATGATGATATTGAATAGTAAAAACATTACCACATGGGTAACATAGAATCTTAATCCCCATGATAGAATAAAATAATATTAAAAATAAAATTTCATTATAAAAAATAAATTATAGATATTATATGTCAAATGGGATTTATATACACATCATAAAATAATATATTTTTATAATGTGACACATTTCTCAAAATATCGAATTGAGACCAAAATCTGTTACGAAATTTGTAACTTTTGAACATCAAACACCCTAAAATATTGATACCAAAATTAATATGTAAATAGAAATAATATTAAGTAAAATAATCATTAAATTAATTTATTCACTATCTTTTCACTATATGAAAGAAACACATGGTGAACCTGGCATGTTTCTCGATGATAATTAATGTGAGGTGGAAATCCATTACCCTAAGTGTCAACATCCAACAAAAAAATTTACTAACAATTTATTATATATATAAAATTATTTAATGTAAATTAAATAACCACATGTACACACACATACACAAATATATATATGAAAAAATATATTATTTTATTCTGACCATTTATTACAGTTTTATTAGTAAATAAATGTGGAAGTCATGTTTTGGTTAATATCTGATTTGTTTTCCATGTGTGTTTTTATATTTAAATTTTTTGTAATCTTAATCTTATCACCGTTAAATAATCTATATAATTTAACCATGACATAAATATCATATATATTTATTTTTTATTTATTTTTTCTAATCTATAAATGTGAGGGATATAAAATGAAATACATCATTCATTGAGATGGTATGCTGTATGTATGCATGAATGTTGATTCCATTACCTTAAGGAATAAATATAATGAAAATAAATTAAAATATTAAAATTAAATAATAATAATTATTCTCAATATATCTCATATATTCAAAAAAATTACTATAATTACCTTCTATGATAATTATTAGAGAAAATGAATAACATCACTTCGTAAGGTGTTTGTCTACCGTACACATGAACAACATTATTTTATCCACAACAGAATGAAATTTCATAGGTTATATGTTTTATATTTATTATCTATGTAATATGATAAAAATTTCATATATATTCATTTAATCCACCCATACTACCATAATAGTAAAATATAAATGAAAATCAACACACATCGGTTCTTGCAACTATTGTCCTCCGTACACATGAGAGACATTATTATTGTCCAACAGGTAGGGAGGTAATATATTAGCAGTGATAATATAATCTTAGAGGTATAATAATATCATAAATATCACATATAAATATCAATTAAATCATCATATCTATCTTTTATAAGTGTTTATGGAAAACAGATAACATCATTTCGGGAGGTGGTTGTCCTCGGTACAAACAATCGCCAGTTTCATTTCCCATTTGGTTAAATAAGTGATGTGTTAGGTTAATCAATTATTATAATAACATCTAAATACATGTTTGATAATTTTTATTTTATATTTTCATAGTTAACGAATATTTTATGGATTTCTAAAAAAATTAAAACAAAAATTCATTGAGATTATGGCCATTTATAACATTGGGAGAGGATACACATAGAATTTTTTAAAATAAAAATTATTCCAATGGGTTCCACCTAGAAGACAGTAACATACTAGTTCCAGAAGCAACCCTAGGGTGCCCCGTACCCGATTGTTCACATGGACTCAAGAGCATTTCCCCAAATGCCAGAGGCCGCCGACTAGCAGTGAGGGCCTTGGGTGTGATATTGGGGAAACTATGCCCTCATTGGCAGAGTACACAGTGGAAGAAAAATAACTATTCAATAGTGGAAGCAGTACTAACCAACAATATAACCGCGGAAGACTAAATCAAAAACTGGAGCACATATGTATATATGAAATGAAGTATGATACATAACTAGGAAAGTATCAAAACAAGTCACAATGCTGGAAAACACTATAGTACCAAAACATGTACAATAGAAAATTTAACAGCTCCTCAGCATCGCAAGACAATGGTTGGTCCCATGCTCCCATACTCCATGCAATCAAGTTCTAGAAGTCAAAGGGTGCTTTCCCTTGTCTATACCTGCAACAAAATTGTCTGCTTGGGCCCAAAAGCAGGGCCCAAATAGGGTGTGAGATAAAATCCTAGTAGGCATTCACCCGAAGATCTGTGCCTAACAGTTATTGAGTTTAGGGCAGGTAAAAGTACAACAAGCAGTAAACAGCAATAGAAACAGTAGGAATTAAATAGTAACCAGTAAAACAGGATGATACATAGAAGCAATCCATCCAAAACAAATCAATAACAGTGAAACAAATAGATATTAAGCCGGAAAACCTATGGTAAGTACTCACCGCCATCCCCTCTGGTCTTATCCAAGAAGTACCACAACCCTCTGGGCAGTTCACTCAGCCTAACCCCTCTGGCTTGGTCATACGAATTAATGAGACTCATTGGGGAAGCTCACTAGGTCAATTCCACTTATAGTATAGGGTAGTCAGGGACTCCCTTGAGGAAGATCACACGGTCTAACCCTCTCAGCACCAAGATCTATAGACTCTATGAAGAAGCTATCTCGGTCAATTCCTCTTATAGCCTCAAGTATACCGCAGTCTCTCTGAGGAAGCTCACTCGGTCAATTCCTTATCTAGCCTAGGAAGGTTCTTAAAGAGATTCAAACAAGGTAAGATTCTCTAAGGAAGCTCACTCGGTCTACCCTCCTTTAGTCAATAAAAACCAAGACTTTCTGTGAGATCAAATGATCCATCCCCTCTGTAATATGTAATATCTAAGAATATTTGGGAAGCTCACTCGGTCTATCCCTTATAGTCTATAGCACCTGGTTCTCTCAGCCTCATGTCAGTCAGTGCATAATAATACTATAAGGCCAAAGTACACCTATAGAGCTACTTAGCTAACCAAAGTACACCAATAGAGCTACTTAGCTAAACAGTCTACAAGGCAACAAGCATGTCATGAGTTTCACTTCAACCTATAACCATGAGGCATTAAAACATGTGTGCAGCCAAAGGAAAACGATAACCAAAGGTCATAAACAGAACAAATCAAGGGAAAATACATCCAAGCACGAAACATTATCCTCTAACATGGTAAAATTACCTCTACACAAGCATAAAATGAAGGAAGGAATACAACGAAGGTAAAAAGGGGTAACACGCAATACCTTGTTCATGGGTACTGGTGGAAATTCACACATAAACTCAAATACTTTGAACGGTATGGCACAAACCACCTACGTCAATCCTAGGAGATCGATATACTTGAACCATTATGGTTGACTCTCCCTAGAATGTCGTAGATCTGAGAAAATGCACAAAACGTTCAACCTTAGATCATTTGAGAAGGAGGAAGAATTGAAAAACAAGGCTCAAGTAGAAGGAATAAATCACCGCTGCACTTCCAACGCAATCGAAAGAGCTCGAATCAGAGAACGGATAGAGGCTCGGGAATCTGGAGAGGTTTTTCGGTCATACGACGTCTCTCAGTCGAACCAGACCTAGAAGAAGGTGATTATGACGATGAGGTGCGACCCCGGTCTATTTAGTGAAAAAAAAGAAAATTAAACAGCGTGTATTTTTAAACTACACGGTGAGTAGTGTTTGTTTCCGTACTCCGCCATAATCAGCCTCCACGTCACCCCTACACACCGTGTGTGTGGCTCGGACATGGCCAGCAAAAGGATTCGAGCGGGAAAAGTGTACATGGCGTGTACTCAGAAAGTACACGGTGTATACATCAAAAATTTCCAGAAACTCCAAAAATTATCAAAAACTCCAGAAAAGGAAATACATACGTGAAACGAAGATCCGGGTTCTTACAAACTTCCCCCCTTAAAGAAATTCTTCCCCGAATTTCCCTAGATGGTCGTAGAAGAAGAAACCACTTACAGCTCTGGCCACTGCGATCGAATCATGGCCTCCCTCTACCATGTCTCATCATGTAAATTCTCATGCTTCCATAGTACTCATTCAAGAGAAATAGACCGGCCTTGGAGAACCTTTGTACTGCGATCGAAAATCCGGATAAGATGCTATTCAAACGACGCATCTGCGTCGAGCTCAACCTTCTTGGGCTGAAAGACATGAGACAAGTCTGAAAAGTATCATCCGATATGAGAGACGTGGAAGACGTCGTGAATACCCTGGTACCTCTGAGGTTGTTGCAACCGATAGGCAACTATCCCAACTCTCTCCAATACCTCAAATGGCCCGACGTACCGCGGTGAAACCTTACCATGTCTCTGAAACATCTTGTGTCCCATCCTCGGTGAGACACGCAGGAAAAATTAATCTCTGACCTCAAACTCCAGAGGTCGTCTCCACTAATCATCATAAGTCTTCTATCGAGACTGTGTTGTAGCCATCCTCTTCCGAATCAACTCTATCTTATCTAAGGTCTCCTCAGCAATACGAGGTCCTACCAAAGCTGCCTCTTCTTCCTTTAGCCACCATAAGGGTGATCGTCATGGCCTACCATACAGAGCCTTATATGGTTCCATCTGAATGGTCACCTGAAAACTATTTCTGTATACGAACTCCACAAGAGGTATATGATTATCCCAAGAAACTACCGTTGTCTAGAATGGATGCTCAGATCATATCCTCAAGCACCTAGATCGTGAACTCGGACTGGCCATCAGTCTGGTGATGGTATTCTTTACTCAAAAGTACCTGTGTACCCAATGCCTTCTGAAGTCCCTGCCAGAACCGAGAGGTCAAGAGCACATCCATGTCTGAAACAATGGTGTGTTGAACTCCATGTGGACATACAAACTCTCGGATAAACAGTCATCCCAGATCATCAACACTGAAGGTCTCCTTGATTTTAAAGAAGTGTGATACCTTCATAAGCCTTTCTAGGATGACCCAAACAACATCACTTCCTCAAGATGACCTTGGAATCCCTGTCACGAAGTCCATCGCGACATCATTTCACTTCCACTTCAGAATGGGTAACTGCTGTAAAAGGCCTGCTAGTCGCTGATGCTAAGCCTTCACCTGCTGACAAGTAGAGCATCTTATGACAAAACTAGAAACATCCCTCTTCATACCTGGCCACCAGTACTAGCAATGATGATCCTGATACATCTTGGTGTCGCCAGGATGAACTTCCCAAACTAAGGAATGAAAATCCTATATCGGCTCCTCTCGTATGTCTGCTGGAACCCATACGCATCCCTGGAAATGAATGATCTCATCCTTGCCCACTGTCCATCCAGGAAGAGGGTCCCCTTCTAACACACTCTCCCTTAGGAATAAGGCCTCTGAATATGATAGCTTCCCCATTCTTTCTCAATCCAGAAGTGTAGTGGTAACAACCAGATATGAATGAATGGTCGGTCCCTAAATGTCTTGCACCTCCAGATGCATCTTAGAGGACATAGCCATAAGCTACCACTCACTGCTAGCCTCCTGAAATGCCTGAATCTGAGATCTCCTGCTCAAAGCATCAGCCACTGCATTACCCATTCCCAGCTTATAGGTGAGCTCTATGTCAAAGGAATGATAATACTAGACCCACCTACACTGTCTCAGATTCAGATAGCACTGAGTGATGATATAATTGAGACTCTTGTGGTTAGTAAAACCAAAATGTTCTCTCCCAGGAGATAGTGTCTCCAATAGCATAAGGCATGAACAACTGCTGCCAACTCCAGATCATGTGTAATGTAGTTACTCTCGTGTGGCCTCAACTGCTTAGACCCGTAAGAAACGAACCCATCTCCGTACATGAGCACAGCTCCTAGCCTGATACCTGAAGCATCATAGTAAACATTGTAACCCTTGATCATCTCTGGAATGACTAGTATCGGTGCCGACTTCAACCTCCCCTTCATCTATTGCATGTATGACTCACTAGAATCTGACCATAAAAACATCTCCCCTTTCTTGGTAAGACCTGTCAACGTTGCTGCTAGGCATGAGAAGTCCTGAATGAAGCATCTGAAGTACCCATCCAGCCCTAGAAAACACCACACCTCAAAAAAGTTCTTCGGATACTTTTAGGAAACTACAGCTCTCACATTCTCTAGGTCCACAGATACTCCAGCCTCTTTGTTGACGTGACTGAAGAAGTGAATCTGATGCATCCAATAGTGGCACATAGAATGTTTAGCATATAGTCGATGTTGTCTCAATGTACATAGAACGATATCAAGATGTGTGGCATGGTCATTTCAAGTGAGACTGTACACCAAGATATCATCCACGAAGACCACGACGAAGGAGTCCAAGTACGGATGAAACACTCGGTTCATCAGTGGCATGAAAACTGCAGTCACGTTCATGAGACCAAACTGCATGACTATATACTCGAAAAGACCATAACTGCTCTTGAAAACTGTCATAGGTATATCTAATGATCTAACGTGCACCTGATGATAACAAGACCCCAAGTCGATCTTTGAGGACACACAGGCTCCTAGAAGCTGGTCAAAGAGGTTGTCGATCCTCAGAAAGGGATAACGGTTCTTGACCGTCTACTGGTTTAGCTTCCGATAATCTACACAAAGCCGAATGGTACCTTCTGCCTTCTTCGCAAATAGATCAGGCAAACCCATGGAGAAGTACTGGGTCAGATGAAACCCTTTGCCTGCAACTCCTCCAAATGCTTATTGAGCTCCTGTAACTCAAATGTATCCATCCTATAAAAAAGAATGGACACTGGTGCTGCTCATGGAATGAGCTCAGTCGTGAAGTCTACCTCATGATATAGTGGTAAACATGAAAATTATTCTATAAATACATCCCTAAAATGATCCACCACTGGAGGAATCTCTAACTGTGAAGTCCCCTGGTCATCCAAATAAAGACTAGAAATCTGGGATCTAACTTTCCCTAGCCCATGATGCACTAGTCCAGCTCTACCCACATGGACATACCACCCTTTTCTATTAAGGAATGATCCACCATCTGGTGATATGAAACACACCATGCAGCGATAGAAATCGACAATTTCTTGGAAATGAACTAACCAATCCATCACGAGAATGACGTCATAGCCCATCATCTCTAGGAAATAGAGGTCTCATAAGAAATGACACCCTAAAACCTCATGAGGTCACTCTCTACATTGACATAAGCTAGGTTTCCTCATTCCCAAAGGTTTGTCAAGAGTCAAAAAGTTGGTAGATGAAAAGATACAGAGCCCAAGGCCCTCCATGGAAGCAACAGAGATAGAGATATGGGAAGTACCTTTATTGAAAAGGGATGAAGATATAACTGAGGCTACTAAGATCATACCTCGAACTGTAGAAGGGCCGAGATCCTGCTATTGATAGGTCTTCTCCATGGTGAATGACTGGACTGCACCACGGCCCTGTGCCCCTGGCTGACCGCTCTGAGCTGATCCACTCTGTTGTCGCTGATGACTTGGCGACTGACCACCACAGCCGCGACCTTCACCTCAGCTTGAACGGCCGGAAGAACTCCAGTTCCCTGAATGGTGGAAAACTGGTGAAGCATCTCCATAATACGGGGTCATAGAGGAACCCCTACCACTAGCTGAAGGTGAGAAGATGTGATAGAAATTCTGAAGATGTCCCATCTTGACGCAAGTCCAGCACTCCATCAGATCCTTATGGCACCGAGGCCTAGTATTCTGACTCCTTCCGCAATGGTAGAATACAACCTGGCTGCTAGAAGACACATCTTGTTAACCCCGATCTCTTTGAGAAGACTCTCTGCGACGCTTCCTACTGTTTGTAGGAGGAACACCATCTCTGGATGACGAACCGCCCTGGATCATTACTCTAGAATCCCTCACATTGCGCTCAGTAATCAATGCCTGGATGATGATGGAGGATATCAAATTCAACTAGAAGATATTCACCTAGGAATGGATCTCATGCCTAGGACCGTCCTCGAACTTACACGCAAGGGACAACTCATCACCTACTAGGATCACTTTGAAATGCGGCAGCTCAGAGAAACGAGATGAGTACTCTATAATAGAAAGAGTACCCTGCTGCAGACTCATAAAATCCCGGGCTCGATCGGCCCTTAGGGTATCTGGATAGAATTAGTCATAGAATGTGCATTGAAACACATCCTAATAAATATCATGCAGACTCCCTGACCATGAGATCACCTCCCACCACCCCTTGGTGGTGTCTCGGAGCATATATGTAACCAACATTATACTTTTATCTGGAGGGATCTCTAGGTTCTCAATGATTGTCAGTGTGGCCTCTATCCACGAATCTACAGCCTGGGGTCCTCCATCGCCTGAAAAAGTAGGAGGATGCTGCTGCTTGAAAACCCATGTCAACTCAACCATCGACGGGGCATGAGGCGACACTCCCTGTAATTTCTGCATCATCCTCAAGAAATCCTTCATGAACTGTGCCTCAGTACCTGCAACGGGTACAACTACTGGTGCCAAGGCTGACACAACAGGAGGCTCTGTAGGAGGTCCGTGGTCGGCCATATCTGGTGTTAGGTCAACGTATGGCAACTGACGCACGACTAGAGGACGTCTTGGAGGCATAGCTCTAAAAGATCAAAAGCACACCTTACATTAGGATTAACAATGACTGAAAACACAAGAGTACAAAATAGGAACAAGGGAATAAACTATCATGTTTTACAAAACACAACTGCACGACTTGTATAAAAACTACACGGCGTGTCTACATATGCCGTTAACATGGGCGTGTACCCCTGCCTGAAAGATCTCGTGACACCCAAAACTACACGGAGTGTTGTTCCCACACATGGTGTGTACTTGAACTCTAAACCCCTGCACGAGTTTCCTTAAACGGATAACCCACATGGTTTAAATTAACCCCAGACTACTCAAAGTGTTCCATTGGGAAACGGCGTGTACTAGACACTGCCTCGACCACCCGTGTTGTTAGTTACACGAATTTATACACGGCTGGCCCTTATACGACGTGTTCTGAACAAACACGGTGTGTATAAGAGAAGGTGACATCGTCCCGTGTTGTTCATAAAACAGCCGGGTACCTGGGAAAGACATACACGACATGTTCCGAAAGCAACACGACGTGTCTTAGATAAGGTCACGCCGACCCGTGTTGTTTGTGACAAGGCCGGATACCAGGACAGAACTACACTGCGTGTCCCTTTAGAACACGATATATTCCACTCGTGCTTCCCTGACCCGTGTTGTTAGTGACATGTCCGAGTACAAGTCTCTACACTACACGGTGTGTACATACCGTACACGGCGTGTTCCTGAAGTTATTTCTATAACACCATGTTTCTACTCACACAGTCAAAGACACGGCCTAAAAACTAAACAGCATGTAACTAGAAAGTACACACCGTATATTCTGGGTTTTTCATGGCAGTATCTCAAAAACTGCACTGAGGCCCAGAAACACTGAAAACAAGGCAAATAGGTACCAAATTCCGATCTGGACGGTCCCATACTCCCCGCGAATCAATGCATGGAATCCCCTACAGTCATATATAAGAGAAAATAGGATCATGATCCACCAATTTTTTATTCCAGAGGGCCCATAACACCTTAAGAATCAACACTTGGCATTCATTTAAACAAATTAAAATACAACAATCCTCTAACAATGTATCAGATATTATATCACACACATATCACAATAGCATGCATAATCTACACAAAGTCTATCAAAACAGCATGCAAACACTAATGCACCAAAAAATGCATGGCAAGAATACATGGAATTTGATTTCTACAAGTTCTAATATGATGCATGAGATGGCATACCCTCATATCATCGGGTTGTGACAGAAATAAAACCGTAATATTGAAACAATAACAGTACAATGTATGTGAATCACTCTAGGTGAAATTGTATCAACCGTAACATCTCAAGACCAGAAAAATGCAGTAAACGTGGGAGTATGGATTTTCCTTTTACACGGGTTAGCTACCCCCGGGAACATCTTATAACCAAGTACCGAATCCATCATATCCCTCTCTATAGTCTCCAAACAATAATTTAAGAGAAATGAAGGCCTCTGATACCACTTTGTAATGTCCCTGTTCCGGAAGCGACTAAGAGGGGCCCCGTACCCAGTTGGTCACATGGCCTCAAGCGCATTTCCCCAAATGCTAGAGGCTGCTGACTAGAAGTGACAGCCTTGGTTTTGATAGTGGGGAAACTATACCCTAATTTGAAGACTACACAACGGAATAAAAATAAATATGCAATAGCGGAAGAAATAATAACCAGCAATATAATAGTGGAAGACTAAATCAACAACTGGAGCACATACGTATATATGAAATGATGCATGATACCTAACTAAGAAAGTAGCCAAACAAGTCACGATGCTGGAAAAAAATATAGTACAAAACAAGTACAAAAGAAAAGTAAACAGCTCCTCAACATCGCAAGCCAAATCTTTGTCCCATTCCATCATACTCCAAGCATTCAAGTCCTAGAAGTCGAAGGTCTCTTTCCCTTGTCTATACCTGCAACAATACAGTCTTCTTGGGCCCAAAAGCATAGCCCAAATAAGGTGTGGGATAAAATCCCAATCGGCATCCACCTGAAGTTCTGTGCCTAACATTCAGTGAGTATATGGCAGGTAAAACTACAATAAGCAGTAAACAGTAACAGCAAGTAGTAGGCAGTAAACAGTAAGCAATAAAACAGGATGATACAAAGCAGCATTTAATCCACAACAAATCAACAGCAGTGAAAGAAATAGATAATAAGCCGGAAACCGTCTGGGAAGTACTCACAACCATCCCCTCTGGTCCTATCCATGAAGTACCACAACCCTCTGCGTAGTGCACTCTTCCTAACCCCTCTGGCATGGTCATACTAATTAATGATAATCTATGGGGAAGCTCACTCGGTCAATTCCCTATATAGTAAAGGGTAGTCAGGGTCTCTCTTGAGGAAGATCACGTGGTCTAACCCTCTAATACCCACGGTCTAGAGACTCCATAAGGAAGCTATCTCAGTCAATTCCTCATATAGCCTCAGGTATACGATAGACTATCTGAGGATTCTCACTCGGTCAATTCCTCTTCTAGCCTGTGAAGGTTCATAAAGAGATTCAAACAAGGTAAGACTCTCTGAGGAAGCTCACTCTGTCTACCCTCCTGTAGTCTATAAAATCCAAGACCTTCTAGGAGCCCACTCGGTCCATCCCCTCTGTAGTCTGTAATATCTAAGACTCTCTGGGAAGCTAACTCGGTCTATCCCATATAGTCTATAGCACCAGGTTCTCTCACCCCTCTGCCAGTAAGTGCATAATAATTCAATAAGGCCAAAGTACACCTATAGTGCCACTTTGCTAAAAAATCTATAAAGCAACAAGAATTTCATGAGTTTCACTTCAACTTATAACCATGAGCACTACCACAAAAACTATTTTTCACAGCACCCCCCTTTATCAGCGGTTTCTTAGTAGCGCTGATAAAGGCCCCCCCCTTTATATGTGCTTTCTTAGTAGCGCTGATAAAGGGGGGCCTTTATCAGTGCTTTTTTAGCGCTGATAAAGGGTCGGATTAAAAAAAATTAAAAATATTTTAATATATAAATATAGTTATATTGTTATATAAATATAATATATAATTTTTAAATATTTTTTAGATAAGTATAAATGTACATTTACACTTATTATACTTTATATATATATATATAAGATATTAAGTGAAAATGGCATCTTATAAAATTAAAAATATATATATAATTAATAATTTGATAATCATTATGGAGTAATAGTCATTTAATAACAATTTGAGGACCAAAAAAATTAAAAAAATTAAAAAAAGATCCAAAATATGTTGAAAACGCAACTCAAACTTCAAACGGCCATAACTTTTGATCCGGGTGTCCGTTTGAGCTCTACCACATATAAAATAGAAGCATGCGATGACCTCTACGTCGCTGTGACTCGGGGGGAGCCTTGTCAAGCGCATTTAGAGGCCAAAAGAGGCCCAGAAGGCCTCCAAAACTGAGTTTTTTATCGGCGTACCTAGATTTTTTAACATTTTGTGGATTTTCAAACTCGTTTAAGGGGGTATTATTGGATTTTCTTAGTGGGGACTAAATTTAGTCCAAGGTATTACAATCATATTGATATTATGTCATTGAAATTTCATCCTTTTTTATAATGAACTGATATTTATAATCAAATATATAACTATATGTACATATTTTTTATATATTCGGACCTAAAAATTAATTTTTTTAAATAAATAATTAAACATATTTACATATAAAATATATTAGCTTTATCTAAATAATAACTAATATCCATTTTTTTTAAAATACCAATATATGAATATTTATATACCTATATATTAATCTAACTATATATATATATTAATCTAACTATATATATATATTAATCTAATAACTATATATATATATATTAATATAACTACATATATATATATATTAGTATTACTATAAATATATATATTAATATCACCATAAATATATATATTAATATCACTATATATATATTAATATATCTATATAAATATATATTCATATAACTATATATATGTTAATATAACTATATATATGTTAATATAACTATATATATGTTAATATAACTATATATATGTTAATATAAGTATATAAATGTTAATATAACTATATATTATTATAATATATATATTACTATACGAATAAATATAACTATATATATATATACATATATATTAATACAACTATATATATATTAATATTACTATATATATTATAATATAACTATATATATATATTATAATATAACTATATATATATATATATTAAAATAAATATATATTACTATACGAATAAATATAACTGAATATATAAATATATATATATATAGAGATATCATGAATTGGAAAGAAAATCAAAATAGAGTAGTGGTAAGGGCTTAGGCCCGCAGGGGGGAGGTCTCAGGTTCAAATCCTGGTGGAGGAAGAGGTGCGCGCGCATGGGGAATATTAGAGCAAGCGATGTTAAAGGATGGAGGGGGATGCGTGGGGTGTTGTAGAGGGGCTGAAAAGCACTGTAAAGGGGGGGGGGGGTTCAAGCACTATAAAAGCCCCCTCGATTGGAAGTTTTTTTTAATTTTTTTTAAATTTTTTTTACTTTTATCAGCGCTTTTTTAAAAACACTGATAAAAGGGTCCTTTATCAGCGCTAAAACGAGAGCGTTGTTAAAGGAAGCGCTGATATAGGATCCCTTTATCAGCGCTAAAAAAAGCGCTGATAAAGGGGTCCTATATCAGCGCTTTTCAGAGCACTGATAAAGGGGACCCCCCCTTTATATATGCTGGCTTTATCAGCGCAAATCTAGCGCTGATGAAGGCCATTTTTAGCACTGATAAAGGCCGTGTTTGTAGTAGTGGAGGCATGAAAACATGTGTAGCAGCCAAAGGAAAACGAGATCCAAAGGTTGTAAACAGAACAAAGCAAGGGAAAATACATCCAATCAATACAAATTATCCTCTAATGTGGTCAAATTACCTCTACACAAGCATACAAGAAAGGACAGAAAAAAATGAAGTTAAAAAGGTGTAACCCGTAATACCCTGTTCACGGGTACCAGTGGAAATTTTCAAATAATCTTAGAGACTTTGAACGGTAATGCACAAAAAACCTACCTCGATCCTAGGAGATCGATATACTTGATCCATGACGACTGATTCTCCCTAGAACTTCATAGATCTGAGAAAATGAACAAAATTTTCAACCATAGATAACATGATATGGAAGAAGAATTGAAAAATAAGGCTCAAGCATAAGGAAGAACTCACTGCTGCGCTTCCAACGCAATCGACAGAGCTCGAATCGGAAAATAAATGGAGGCTCGGGAATTCAGATAAGTTTCGCATCCGTACGACGTCTCTCGGTTGAACCTTACCTTAAGAAGACGATAATGACGATGAGGCACGACCCTGGTCTGTTTAGTGAAAAAAACGAAATGTACACGACATGTATTTTTAAAGTACACGTCGTGTAGTGGGTTTTTCATTACTCCGCCAAAATCGGCCTCCACATCACCCCTACACACCGTGTGTGTGGCCCGAACATAGCCAGCACACGGCATCGAGCGGGAAAATAGTACACAGCATGTACTCAATAAGTACACAACTTGTACTTCAAAAATTTCAAGAAACTCAAAAAATTATGAAAAACTCCAGAAAAGGAAAGACATACCTGAAATGAAGATCCATGTTCTTACAAAGACGTTTAACAAATAGATCGTCAGGAAATCTTATAGGATATATGATTTAAATATGTTAATAAAATTGTTCTCATTAAAATTTCTTAAAAAATTTATCCCTTATATTTTCAGTTTAACCCCATAGTATACCCATTTTAACTATAAACGTGATAATTAATTTTTATTGATTTTACTACTAATTTTGGTAAAAAAACTTATTTTAACATATTAATTATTATTATAAAAATATGGAATCATTTTTTTCCAAATTCTAATCACATATTTAATAAAAAATAAATTTTAAAAAAACTTGCTAACATGATAAGAAATCAATTTTCCATTAAGAAATGTTCAGAAGTTAAGAAGTTTTTATTTTGAAATTAAAAAGAAAATAAAATAAAATAAAAATAATTGAACTATTAGATATATAATTGAACCAATTTTACATTATAATATATATT
The DNA here is from genome assembly GCA_963277665.1 of Viscum album. Taxonomy (NCBI): domain Eukaryota; kingdom Viridiplantae; phylum Streptophyta; class Magnoliopsida; order Santalales; family Viscaceae; genus Viscum; species Viscum album. The sequence continues at coordinate 697,503,427 of OY728161.1, forward strand.
AATATATAATTTATCTTGTAAATGCATTGAATGAAAAGTTAGTTTTTTATGAAAATGAATATTTTTTTAAAAAAAATTAATGAATGATTAATATTTTGATTAAATTATATCAACTTCACTCTAACATATTTTCTTAATTATTATTTAAAAAAATAATTTTATTTTTTAACATTTTTATGATAAATTTTTACAAAATTACATTAATCATATGTTTACAAAATGAGACAAGACTTATTTTGAGAAAAATGTAGTTTCATTGCATATATTTGGATTTATTATTATCTCATACATTGAAAACAAATTATGAATGTAAAAAATTTGTTTGAATATATAAAATATAATTATCATGAAAATAATTCAAAAGGAGTTACTAATTTAATTTATTGAGATAAAACAGGATTTTGAGTTTTTAAATATATTTCTAGAAATATATTTCCCTTATTATCAAGTGGTTTTAATTTTCATTTATAATTAATTGGTTTACAATGAATTATTGTTAAATACCTTTTTAAAACCTATAATTTCATTATTTTGGAAATAATATTTATACCATCCACTCATATTTCTAGGAAAAATATATCATATTAAATAATAATATTTTAATAGTATGTCTGGTTTTACTAAAACTCGATTTTTCTTGTATCATAAACTATCAATAAAATTATAATAATTTGAATAAAGATGAATAAATTAACATTGTTTTATTGGATAAACCAATAAAAAAATAAATTTTATAGATGATTCATTTAAATACAATAATCATGTTTTCTATATAAAAATTATTTTCCAAAATATAATGTCTATATTATTCCATTAAAATGAATGTTTTTACATTTTCCAAAAATAAATTTTATGAAAATATATAATTATAGAAATAATGGTGTTCAATATACTATAACCATAATATTTTGTTAATATATGATCCATAATTTCAATAAAATCACTATCACAATGTTTACATTTGATATTATATCTTATTTAATATTTTTTCCCAAAAATACCCCACTTGATAATTATTTTTATCCCATCTCCCTTCCCATTGCAAATCACTAATCCTTCACATACCAAAGAGAAAACAATAATAGTAAACTCTCCCTAAAAACCCTTATAATAATTATGGATGTTCTAGAGTGACCAACTCTATTCATTAAGGTAATCTAGTTCCTTATAATAGAAACAATGTTGTGAAGAGGGTATACTTTTATCAAAACCTTTCTACATTTTCCACTTTTCATTTCCCATTTTTATATATACATTTCAAAATAAAATCTTATAGGAATAATTATATAGTATTTATTAATTATATTGATGATTTTATCATATTTAAATAATTAATTCTACTATTTATAAAAAATTTCATAATTTATGAACTTTCTCTTTGGATATATTCAAGTTAACAACCATTTAATTATTAAAGTGAATGTTTCCCATTATTTTCTTATCAAAAAAATTATTGCTAGCTAATATAATTTATTTAATATACATAAATGCGTAAAATAAATTATTTTAATCTTCATAAAATAATTCTATTTATATATTATTTACCTTGAAAAGATAGTGATATCGAATAATAACATGATATATTTAAGGGGAAAATGATATCAAAATGTTTCCCCCTTAAATAAAGAAATTAAGAAATAAAAAAATTAATATAATTTATAAATACAAAAAATTGAAAACAATTCACAATTTTTCATGTTTTAAAAAACATATGATTATTATTTAAGTAGTTGAAAATAGATGAAGTTATGCCGGATTTATGGTAAAGGGTTTCTTAAACAAAAAATGATGATTATTTATTATCTCTTATTTAACATTTACTTCATTGTGGATGTTCCTATAATATCAAAAAATAAGACATTTATGTATTATTTTTATTTTTTCATGGATATTCATGTTTGTACAATTTATAAAAAATTATAATCCATTTACAATTCATCCTAAAAATAACTTTTATATCTGAAGCATCTATAAAACCCTCTTGAGTAGTTTCTCCACTAGTGAAGAAAATTATATTTTATGGAAATATATGATCTTCTTTATTAATCGGGTAATCCGAATGTTCATTTCAAGAATAAAGATATGTGAAATAATAAATAAAAAAAATTTGATTAAAGGTTTTATTTTATGACTATGATTTTTATCCTTCGATGATGCATGTGTGATTACGACCATTTAGTCATGATACTGATCGGATGAAAATTATATATTCATTGAATTCATTTGGTAATGTGATATATATAATGATATAATGTGTATTATTAATTAAAATTATTCAATATTTATTAAAATTTATGATAACACGGTTTATGCACATATGTTATGCATAAACATGTTACTGGAATTGTTTACAACAATCTGTGGTATTTGGCCAATATATTATGATGTTTTTTTATTATGAATATTCCATTGTTTGGTCCATTATCAAATGTTTTCATCGTTATTATAAAAATGATCTTATTATTATGATATTATAATATTTATTAGGATCCCCACCTATAATTGATTCATATTCCTTATTCCCACCCTAATCCACTTTATGCTCATCGTTAACATTGATGTATATCCTTGGGTGAACATGTAATAAAGAAACTGTAATCTTTTGTAAGGATAACTAATAATAATTTAAATAAATTTTTATGTTTTATTTTTCACATATGTTGAAAATTCATAAATTCGTCAAGATACTAAACCTTTGGATCTAGTATTTGTATCACAATTATGTTTTTTTTATTAAAGGTGACATAATAGTAATGTAAGGTAATATTGGCTTGTTATACATGGAGTTGTATCTTCCTATATAAGACAGCCTCATGTTCCATGGATTTTTTTACAATGTGACTCCCCCTCGGCTAGATAATAAATAAAAAGGATGCTCTAAATCAGAACCACACCCTGTTTTTTAATGAGATCATATTGGGGTTGGACGATATTAAGAATATGAATACCCTCCAAATAAGGATTTAGAAGATGTTGTATGAGATATTCTGGGCACTGACCAAATATCAGTCAGTTATTGGATTCTCTTAACCATTAAATTCATTATTTTTGGAGTCCCTCATGGAGAAACATTTTGTGTGATTCCAGCAAAATATATATCTAGTTAGTAGACTAATGAATCGATGAGTATCTCAAAAAAATACATAAGCAGTGTTGGATACTTTGCATCCCTGCATTATTGATTCCTTAGCATCCTAACTCGAATGGGTTCAACATGAATTTTCTACGAACCTCTATTAGGATCCTTTCATTGAATAAACATGTAATGAAAATTTCATCTCACCACATGATGAATAGAGGCTAGGGGAATTATTCTCCATCCATTTCATTCAACATCGTCAGATATAACTAGATCATTATACTTTTATACCTATTGATTGTGAAATATCCTAAGCAACCATTACCATTACGAGCATCTTCATGATCAATCGCTTGGATAACCATAGAGACTGAGTTGATGAAATGAGGCATGATAGATATAACCAGCCTAAAAGAGAGACACAACATCAGGAATATATATTTTTTAAGCCCATGTCCAGATCAGATAAGATTGATGATAGGACCAGGAAGTCTCCTCATAGAGGTACTATCACCTTTCAATTAGCATCTTGATATTGTAAAAGGAATTTATGAATCATTTATCCCATATGATGCTACACAAGAGACTGAGTCAAATTCATAGATGGAAACATTCCAACAATTTCGTGAGTTCTACAAGTGGCCCAAAGTTGATATCCCCATCGATCCACAACTAGAGGGATACAATGTAAATTGGGCCCACATCCGTCCACTACCCAAACAACCAGTCCTCTTTGTCTAGGTATCCAGGGTCGAGGCAGGCTGTCCTAAGTACCCAATCAAAGTAGAGGATGATATCTACGACACATGAACTTGATATGGAATTAAAACACTATATAAAAAGCATTACATCCCACTTTAGAAACATGAATAACTCAAATCCTTCTCTATTATGATGGTCCACGAATTTGTGACTACCAACCCTCGCTAAGATGATGTGATATCCTCCAGCATTTAATATCTCTAAGCCTTGGAGATACAGTAGGTTTTGATCCCGCCTGAAGGAAAGCTATTATGTCAATGGGTGGACCATTTCCATACACCCACAGAGTTTGGAAATTTATTATTTTCAATATTCAATTGAACATTTGTTCCAATGCAGTAACTGGCCCTCTTCCCGTCATGATATAGTCTGTTGATGAGATCTCTAGAGAATCAGGAAACAACCATGCTATGGTGATTTTCCAAATCATTGGAGTTAAATAAAATTGTTTGTTATGGTCATTCAACCCTATTATCTATCACCTTACTGGGGGATCCCTATAGATAGTTCCTTTATCAATTATTTTCTTCCCAGTATAAGATCAACATCACTTACTTCTTAAAGTGAATGAAAAGTGTTGACAACCAAGTCGATGACATCATTCCCCGATGGAAGGGGCTCACACAATTCCAAAATGTGTGATTTTATTAGTAAAATATATGAGGTATGTTTGTATATAATTTACAAGATATTCCTATTCACATTGTCATCTCCATGATATATCAAGGTGGTTAAAAGAAAAATTAAAAGTGATCAGTGTCTAGAAGAGGGATTATAGCATACCAAATGTTGGTCCAAATCATTACCTTTTCTATCCTCTATACATAGGCTTGTCAAGGCCAATACAGATACCACTTTATAGACTGTGGCCCTAAATATTATCTCATTTAGGAACCTATATCATACATACCACTTCATGTGTGTCCACGTTATAGGAACACTTCCCAAAATCCACAACAGGTTCATGAACTCAGAGTAAGTTTTATATAGAAAAAGATCAAAATGTTCTCAATCATAGATAAGTAGGTCCCGATGTACATCATTTTTCTTCTTAAAAAGACCATTCATATGATTCTAAAAAAACAGATTTCCCTTGGAGTTGGACCTCACTGATCCTAAAAACTACTTTTTATACCACTAGGTTATTGGATAAAATAAAAAAGAGTGTTTCATATTTAAATATTAGATCATGGACTAGGTAGACCGTGTTTTTTTTCTAGTTGGATTATATCCCAGAACAGATTGAATATGTATGTGCCAACCATGATGGAAACAACATAGGCTATTATGAGTGGAATAAAGCACCTGGATAAAGTAAACAATTGTACACAGAAAATCTAGTGTGTAAGATAGTACCTCATAGATGATACATTATTTAATCCCATTTAAGAAGACTAGAAACCCCTAACATTATCATTCATCCTCCCTCTGCAACATATTCATCACATCCCTCCAAATCTTAGAGAAGTACCCACTGATGTTTCATGTTCAATCATTGTTCCCCACCATTAACAAAAATATCCTATACTCTATATGTCTTCATTACCCCTGAATTGGGGGAATCCACCTTAATATGTATCTTCATAGAAGAAAACATAGATAAAGAACAAGAATATTATTATATGAACATTGTTATATTGGTGGATCATCGTATAGTGCACAACCCTGGGGGATTATATATGTCCCCCTCTAGATCCTCAAACTAAATTTGTTGATGGAGTGGTATGCACCACATTGAAAAATAGTATGTCCATGCATGTGATCCAAAAAGTATTATTCATTCCAATAAGAACATATAGTAATCCATGAATAGTTTAAAAAATGAATGATCTTCACAAACAACATTATCCTATATACTCCCATGACCAACAAAAATATTTTATTGTATTCCTCAATTATATCATCCTTTGAATTTGATGTAGTCGACCGGGTTCTGATCTCCACTCTCCAATTCTCATCTAAAACCATCCAATCAATATTGAAACATAATGAATCATCCAAACCATAGAAACTATGATATTGGAAGCCACTAAACTCTTTTTTTGTTAGATATACCTAAATGTTACGAACATTCCCCTTTCATAGAAGATTGATGTGACAAATCACCTCGCCAGTATACTAGGCATGCACTAGATCCTTGATGTAATCCTCCCATCAAGGGAGATGTGTGGGTCCCTAACCAAGTAATTATAGATCTCTATAATATTTGTGACTCAAGTACCTACAATTTTTCAATATCACAAAGCGGAATCATAATTTGAATAATACAATGTCATGATTTCCTTCTTTGATGAAGATGAGGATGCCACCATTTGGTGTCCCGTACTCCTGTTGCGCATTGCTGGAAAATTTAATTGTACAGAGATCCATTGTTTTTTAGTTGATATTAGCTCTAGAATTAATCTCGTCAATTCACATATGTTTTAAAACACGGGATCAAAAAAGTGGATCTGAATCCCTCCATCCTGACAATTTAAGGGTATGTTAAGAGGAATATAATTATATATATAATTATTGGGATGAATAATCAATTTTGGGATTTTTTAGAAATGATCGATTTGATGTTACTCACATGGGATAATGCCTAAAAACCTTATTTGAGAGACTTAGCACCATATTCATGTAGTGGTCCCATCTATATACCATTAGTGCCTCAAATACTCCTTAAATGGTCAATTATGAGTACTCCAGGGTGAAAATTCCTCCTTCAAATCTTGTAATTATCACTCCCTAGATTCCATATACTATAAGAGGGAAGAGAAAAAGAAATCATCGTAATAGAGTTAAGAATATCAATAACCCATAACGATCAAATAGTTACCTCAATATATCCTTCATAAGATATAGAGGGATGCTTCATCCTACTAATCCATCTATTGGAACCTACAAACATATATCTCATAATCTACTTCATTGTATTCAAGAATAAGTAATTCTCACTGATCACGTCACATGTCTACACATGAAAGGTATAATTGAGATTTGGAATTCCTACTCTATTTTCATACAATGAGTTTAACCCATATCCAACAACCTCCAAATATCATTTCAATATTAAAGGTTGATATTTCATTTAGAAAATACTTGTGATTGACTCATAAATTTCTGTCACCATCCTCTCCTCTAAGAATGAATCTTTCACTATGGGTTCCTCCCCTACCAATGCAGAAAATAGTATAACTTCAATGTTTATAGATCTAGAATATTATCTTTCATAATTTGATATTCATGCTTTAGTAAATTAATACTATTTGGATGACACAGCAACATCCTAGGAAGAGTGTGTATCTACCACAATTAATGAGTTGTCCAAGTTTACTTTTGTCATTGAGGATGACATGTGGATGACACTAATCCGAAAAGTCATGTCTCCAAAAGAGTAGAATGATTATGTAGATTTCCTTTATTAACCCCAAAATTCATTTTCTTTTTGAAATGAATACATTCCATAACACAATCACTATTCAATCATTCATCACCAATGTTTCCAAGTGGGACATCATGGGTTGAAAAAACCACTTAGAAGACTGATCCATTACCATAGTTCCATTTTATAGAACAAAATGAAACATATTATCAAGAATGAATTTTTTTGTGTTGTTATCTTACCAATGGTTTGACCAAAATTATCATTGATAGGATAAAGGACAAAAAAATTAGAGTCTTCGGTGACTTTTGGCAACTCAACCACCATTGCCTGAATGACGATTTCCCCCTTCCGATAGCAAAGCTTTTCATTGATGAAACCTCATATTTCCAAGACCAATCCTTAATATATTGATTCTCCATGTATAATAAGATCTAGATGGATCACAATTATGAAGAATCCAATGCCTTCAAGTAACCCTAGGTATCCCCTTCTAAAAATTAATTCAATTTAATTTGAAGAAATCTTTGGTTGAATGCCTATATAACATGAACCATGTCTTCAAGCCGATCTTCAGGACATAAGTGGAGTGTTATATGGAACATTTGGTGGTAATATATTTCCATGTTATGGAACATATTTAGGATCTTCATAAATTTTTCAAAATTTTCCACTAACTTCACCTGATGATGAATCCCTTGAAATGACTATTTATGGTTACCGCAAGAATGTCCCTCTTATTAATTTTTATCTATAGAGTAATTGATATAAATCCTGAAAATATCAAATCAATTAGAATGTTTCCAAATCCATTCATCCTTTAGTAGATTCAGGTTATTCATGGAATGTTTTCCTATGTATAAGGATTTGTTAAAAATTCGGATAGTAAGTGTATTTCCACCTCATGGATCATAATGAATGGAATTGTCTGTTAATGGGATGAAGGATGTTTGGATGCATTCATGGAAATCAATATGTATATTCTATAGTATTTGGTCTTGATTCTAAACATCCATGTAAATATTTGATTCGTATATGTGACCATCATATAATGGTCCTTTGGCACACTATTATGACAAAATAACAACGAGGGTAGTGAAAATATCATGTATTACCTCAGCTACATGATACTCGACATGAAGACAATACATTATCCCTTTGATAAGAGATTATTGATACAGTAATTCATAATTTATATGTTAAAACACTAATTATAGAACCTTGATATGTAGCTATAATCTCAAGTTGATATGATGAAGTTCATCTTTAACCACCCCATGCAAACTAAGTGATTGGCATATTGAAAAGTAATTCAACAGCAGTTTGACATCTGTGTTCTCCCCATGAAATATTTCAATGTCAAATAACTATAATAATTATTGGATACTTATCATATCTATAGGGAACATCCACTAGAAATCAACTTCCCAGATGAGCTTATCATCTCCAGGGATCTGATGGCACCCTATTGAAAGATTCTCTTCAATGGAGCTACTCGAAGCCCAATCTAGGGAATTTTAAATAATCTCAAACTCAAAATTATGGTTATTCAGATTATTTTTATCAATGATTCATGATTTTTATTTACATAATCATTTATGTTAAATAATTATTGCACCAATATTGAGGATGAGTATTAGGAACTTGTCAATGGTCTTTAATTGGACCATGAAATTCATTTTCAACATTTTCATGTGAAGGGAGACTCAGATATATTCATAAAAGAGGTCAATGGAGAATATTTAATCATGAATAAATAAATTTTCCATTGATAGAGATGAATAATGAGTTAATAGGATAGCTTCATTCATAGAAAAATGTAACAGATGTTCTTTGATCCTATGATGATATAGTTGATGTCTTGGAATGCATGTATGTATCGCTTATTTAGTCTATCCAAGATGACATGGTTATTCATGTGGCACATATGTGTGTAATTTACCCTGTTACATTTGAAATTATGGATAGAATGATAAATTGTTAGATTAAGGATCTAATATATATGTTTAGTAAAATGCTCTGTTTATCAAAGAAACACCTGATTGGATTACCCCTTCATTAAGAATCTCCATTGTAGGACTCTATTTTGAGGTTGACCCAAGCGTGAGAAAATTAATTTTCATGAAGTGTTTTTCAACCTCCAGGATAGCCCCAACATATAATAGACACACTATAAGTGGGATTACCCCTTTATTATGTATCTGCATTGTAGGACTCTATTTTAAGGTTGACCCAAGCATGTGAAAATTAAATTTCATCCAGTGTTTTTCACCCTCCAGGAAAGTCCCAACCTATAATAGACACTCTATAGGTGTGGGATTGATGGAATCATCCTATACTGGATTCAATTGAATTGGATCACTCAATCCATTTGGTAAGACCAAATCATGTAATGTGAGGCCCATTAAGTAGGATTGATGCTCTCTCGCCAGATCTATATATTTGGGTACATCCATAACACCATGTTTCATGACTATATCTAATTCACAAAAAAATTTCATACATGCTAGAACATTACTAACTTTATACATCATCCACCAAAGAATATCTACGACGCAAAATATTCTATTCCCCTAACTATAATGGGACTCGATATTGTGTTCCCCAATATATGAGTTAAAATTAAAAAGTTCATTTTAATTATACATACCACAAACTTGTTCTCAAAATGGGAAAATGTCAACCTCCTCACAAGAAGTTAGGACCATGTATTTTATTTAGTTTGTGAAGTTCCATATCGTACATATATTAAGAATACCTCATGCTATTATCACAAAATATTTAACCACATTTTTATATACATAGCTAAAGATGTTATATGCCATGTAAAACATCTAGTCCAACCACACCTCTTTCTATCAAATACAAGAGAATGGATATATTAATCCATTAAACAAAGTCCACTCTAACATTATTCAGAATATGGTTGTCCAAACCAAATATTATTGATCTAGTAATATATCTAATTCAATTTGGACTACATAGTGATGATCCAAAACTCCAATAATGATACTCCACACTCCCTTGTATATGGGATTGTGTCTGTTTTTTTTATATTGGTTCAACTATATTCATAATAAATGGCCATTTATGATCAAAATTTTTCTAGAATATAGATAGGAAATCCAGATGTTCGAGATTCATACCATAAACTACAATAGATCCATACACTTCATATAATATACGGTCACAATAATTGAGTAGTGTATGTATTAAAAAATGATTCTCCTCCACATGTTCTTCAATTTGATGAGATTCCAGATCTGGGTAAATTGATTATACCTATGAAAAGGACAATGGATCTAGAACCCAACTATTAATGACCTTATCCATTAATAAGGTCTACTCTTGTGGTGAATTCTCTTTGATCATCATGGATGGGTAGCACACTATTCCACCCACCAATTACATGTTTCTCATGTACTACATAACATGAACTATCATACCTATGTATACGTTATATGATAGTATATATAGAGCCCATTTCCGAGTCACATGATATAAAACTATATAACAACATATCAGTCCCTTAACATCAAACTATTGGATAACATATTAGTCATGTGATGTTAAACTGAACAATTTCATTGCCAAAAAATATGATCTTAAACTACAGCATACACACATCCTCAATATATGACATTGAACCTTTTTTTAATTTAATATATATGGGATGTTAAATTACATGTCCAAAGTACCAATTTAATGTAACGATACTATTTGATACATTAATCCCTAATTTGGGAGGATGTGCCCCCTATGGGTGTCACTCATCTACCACATCACATTTTAGAATAATGAATTACTTGATTCACAACCCCATGTGATATGTAGCAACACCTAGATAAATTTGTTTGTGACTTACACAACCCAAAAATATTTCAAGGAACTCCCCCTTAGTAACAAGTCCATATTTGGAATTAAAATACTCATATCCACCACATTTTATTGCATAGAAGAATAAATTCTAAACTATATATCCTTATTTAAAATCATTATTGGTTTACATACATACTTCATGAATTCCTTAATTTGATCCCCATTATCCTACCAATCTATATAGGCCCTCTAAAAATAATTTTTTTAGAAAATCTATAACACCTATTAACCTATGAATATTCTTCAAAGGATCTCTAGTGTTAGATGATTGTTCCAATGTTTCAAACATGGTCAATAGTTGATCCTATATTATCACATTTCATCCTTGACCGGTGTGGTTGTGAGACCTTAATTTTGAACATTGTTAGTATTATTTCCCTACTCATTGGTCTCCTCATTCCATGGTATAGTATTGAATTTCATGATTTACCCTCATTCCCATCTACCGTTGTTTTGATAGAGTTTTAGCACTATGGTGATATCATCCAGTACATTGGAACATAATGAACAAGAAACTCAATGTCATCATGAATTCCACAAACCGCTTTCTCGTCTCCATCATTCTCTCCCTTGCAACAATTTAATCTCCTTTTCTATCCTTGTTTCTCAAACTGATCATCGATGACATGGGCTTACAATTCATTTTTGGACCTTCTATGGATTTTTTAAGACACACAAACCCTTATAAATTGAATTTAATCTTGTTCAAAGAATCATGAACATAAAATAAGTGAATTTTCTTTAGAGATATGTTTTATTGAATTAGGAAATATTTTCCCTCTCTACATGTCTCGATGTTACTTCTTTGTGATGTAAAAACATACCCAAAACAAACATTTCCTTTTTGTCCACTATAACAACCCTTATATTTATTTCATACTTAATCATATTTTATTACATAAAATATTCACTTGATATAACATATAATATCATGAGGTATAATTGATTTGGGACTTAGTAACATTACATAACAACTTAAAACATGAAATACCCATCTTTATTGAAATCTTCTTTTCCATGACCACCCACATTCCATTGTATTTAACGTTTCAGGGGATAACCTAAAGACATTCATAAAAAAGGTGAGATATAAATCCCAATAAGGATTTAAAAAAATAAATAAATTATTAATTAAATACATTTTAGTCAATATGTGTATCAATGGATCATAATAGAAACATGAACATAAAAGAACGATAAAGCCTAATTATCATTACATGGAAATGTGGAAGCAACATTTAACATGATATAATCATGAACCAAGTCTCATTTCACATGGAGCACGAGTAAACCCTCATTAAAATCAAATAATCTTTAGTAAAACATAATTGTAATTGATGTATCATGATAGTAGTCTTTACCCTATGCATTAGAGCACTATCTGGGGGCACTGTTCTTAATCATTTCATTTCATGCATAAGCGTGCCACATGGATCGAATAACATTGATTCATTAAAAACAATCATTTATTACATGATAAGGGAATGTGGAATTAATTAATTAAACTCATTAATAAATATGTAAATGTTCATAATGGTAAATACATTTGACAGAGAAATGGAAACGGTATTCACTACACAATGACATTGGCTTAAAAAATCGTGGTGCAAATTCGACATCATAATGACATGGAATAAGAATTAATAAAAAGGTTGATGAGGGAGAAATGGGTGTATCATTATATATACATTAAATAAAAAGTAATTGGTCAATATAGATACATGTACCAATATATTTAATGGAATTTATATTCATAAAACAGACTAATTACATGGATTCAAATGAGGAGTGAGAAATACCTTACGGAATTTTGCCATGGTAAAAGTGTACATAGGAAGAATTAATGATAGATATAGGGTCCTATAATAATTAAAATATAAGGAGGAAAGTATAGTGAATGTTATGAAGAATACCCCAGGATTTTTAATATAAAATACAAGGTCATATCAACATAAAGAAACTTGGACAAAAAAATGAGGGAGGAATAAATCCCTTACATGGAAGTGTGATACCATAAGATTTGGAGGGGATTGATAGAGGCTTCTTGGGGGATTAGGGTTCCTTTGAAGCAATTTAGAAAGTTTCAGGAAAGGTAGGGAAGTGCTACATGGGTTTTGAGTGAAGAGAAATGGGAGCTTGGGTGGGATTATATAGGAAAAAAGAGGAAGTTCATTATTATTTAGGTTTTAGACAGTACACATTAAACTTATCAAAACAACAATACAACCCATGTTTTTTTCATATAATTTTTTAAAATATGTGGAAAACAGTATTTTATTTGTCCAATGTCAGATCATGTTAAAATATAAGGATTTCTTATTTGGATGTGAGTCACACTCTCAAGGAAATCATTTTAAAAAGTTAAAATGTTTTATAAGTCGTGGAGGGTCCACTAAGGCACCATAATATCAACTAAACAAATATAAGATCACATTATTTTAGGTAAAACATATATTGGACGAAATTACATTTTATAGTAGTTTATTATATCACTATTGGGTCATAATGATGTATTAAAACACATTATATATTTAAATGTTATTTAATTTTTACCCAAAAATCTGTCTGTCTCTGAAAACTATGAAAAATTCATAGTTGGATAATTTTGACATCCTGATTCAAAATATATTATTAATTATATCTAAATAATTTTATGTATATGTTATTTATTAATTTTAAAATAAAAAATGTCATTTTTTGAAAATTCGTGTGTTTTGACAAAAACAAATTTCAAACCTTAATAAATATTACAATTTTATTAATAAAAATAATAAGATAATTTATATTTAATAAAAAGTAATTTAGAAATTAAATATTATTAAAATGTTATTTAATTTAAAAAATATCTTAATTCATCCAAATATATTTCTTAATTGAATATTAACTAAAACAATACTATTTGTACTTTAAAAACTATTTACAAAGTACAATTCATAAAAATTATAATGTTTCATTATTATATACAAAAAATAATTAACATAATCATAGTGTTTGGGTCTTGTCACATAACCCCTTATAACACCATTTAATACCAAAACGTAATGTGTGAGATGGTGAAAAACTCTTGGGGAGGCTCAGATAACATCGCTCGTGTGGTAATCTCTATTAACATCACTTCTCATATAGGCGGTTCCATTCAAGCTTACCGCGTTGAGGCTCGACTTGGGATTGGTCAAGGGAAAAGCCCATTGGCGCCTCCTCCTTTTCGAGATCTGAAAAATGTGCATTGTTTGGATCAATTCTCACGGATAATGCCATCAATTCCTGTTTCTATGTAAATTGGATTTGTTAAAGACCTATATATATACTAATAAAGTGATCATCGAACAATGGATGTATTAAAAATGGTAACAATTCATAATGGTATTTTGAAATTCAAAAACATAAATCTAATGAAGTTTATATTTTATATAACCATTTTACATAATAATACATTTAATTAGATCATGATAAATTTTCATTAATAATAGTTTAGGCCGTTACAATGTTCCACCCTTAAGAAAATTTTCCCTCTAAATTTTCATTCCCCCCACTAAAACAGATGTGGGCAACTTTTCCTCATCACTTCCTCCATTTCCCACATTGCTTCGTTAAACATGTGGTTTATCCACAACACTTACACTATGGTCATTTTTTTATTTATCATAATTTTTTTATGATGTATTATCCTCAACCGATTCTCTTTATAGGATATGTCATTCCACACTGGTACCACGTCTGGATTGATTACATGTGATGGATCAGGTATGTAGTACCTCAATAGTGATACATGGAATATATAATGTACTTGAGATTTGTTAAGTGTGAGTTCTAGTCCATATTCTACTTCTCCAATGTGATCAAGGATCTCAAAATAGTTGATGTACCTTGGACTAAGCTCGCCCTTCTTCCAAAATATCATAATTCTCTTCCCCAATGATATGAGGAGGAATACCATGTCCCCAACATAAAACTCTAGGTATTGTTGATGATTATCAACATAGATCTTTTTTCGACTCTGAGAAGCATTAATGTGATGTTCGATAGTCTTAACCTTAACTACTATTTCCTCGACCGTTTCCGAACATATGAGTTTTCACTCCCCAACATCATCCCAAAATATTGGTGTTTTTTTCACCTCTTCCCAAAACGGACATCATAGGGAACCATTTGGATGCTTTAGTGGAAACTGTTACTGTAAAAGAACTCATCCAGAAGAATATTTTAATCCCCTATTCATTTAATGTCCATTTAGAATGATCTCAACATGTCCTAAAGTGTTTAGATAGTCTACTATTATTTTCCATCAGTTGGAAGATTATAAGTCATATGAAATTCAGATCAGTATTCAGAGCATATTGAAGACTCTTCTAAAACTTATTGGAGAATCATGGATCTCGATTGGATACAATAGATAGTGGTACTCCATGGATCCTTAACACATATATGATATATATTTGGAATATGATCCAGTGATTAGTCTTATTGAATTTCAATGAAGTGTGAAATATTTATAAGATGATCTACGACAACCCAGATTTCATTATTTCCTCTAGATGCCTTTGGGAGCCTGGTGAAAAATTCCATGGCGGTGTTCTCCTATTTCCATGCTAGTGTCGTTAATGGATGCATCATCCCATTATAATTCTACCTCTCGGCCATCATTTGATGACATACCAGGCCCTTTGATGTATACTCATCGATCTCCTTCTTTATTTTACCCCACAAATAAAGTTCTAGAAGATCTTGATACATCTTTGTGTTTCCTAAGACAATTTAGAAATTAGATCTATGTGCATCATCCAAATGTTCTTTCTTTAACTCTAGATTTTATGGAACACATAGTATATAGCCAAATCTCACAATTCATTATTCATTAACATTTTACTCTAAGGGAATCACTTTTATGATAGTTTCCAATTTATTCTGAATTCCCACATCAACCTTTTGATAGTCCTTTATCATTTACAAAAGAGACGATTGAGTAATAATTTGTGAATTGATTGATGATTTTAACTTCATTATGATTCCCATGTCCATCTTCCTCAAAACTAATAATATTTGATCATTTTCAATTCTCATCAATTATAGAATCTATGGGTCCTTTCAACATAGAGCATCTACCACCTTGTTTTCATTCTATGGGTGGTAATGGATTAAGCATGATCATTAATCATCTCTAACCATGTTCATCGTTGCATGTTCAAATCTTTCTGTGTGAACATATACTTGAGGCTTTTTTGATCTATTTATATTTCATACTTCTCCCTCAATAGGCAGTGTCACCAAATTTTTAAATCGGATATCATTGCAGCCACCTCCCTATCAAGTGTTGGATATCTATGCTCATGAACATTCAATTTCCTTGAAGCATACGAAAATTATTTTCCATTTTTCATCAACACACATCTCATGACCTTCTTCGAAGCATCACTGAATACCACAAAAAGTTCTCCACCTGTTGGAAGTGTGAGAATGAGTTAAGTGATAAGCCTTATTTTCATCTTCTTGAAGCTCTCTTCACATTAATCAGTCCAAGAAAACAACATCCCATTCTGAGTTATCTTTGTAAGAAGGCATCAAAATAATTATAAATTTCTCACAAATAAGCGATCATATCCAGCTCACCCAAGAATCTATGGATAACTATTACTGATATTGGTTTGGAACATCCCTCAATTATAGCTGTCTTCGAGGGATCCATTGATATCCCATTTCTTGTGATGATATGTCCCAAGAATGAGACATCCTTCAACCAGAACTCGCAATTTCTTTATTTTTCATAGATCTTACAATTTTTAAAGGTATCAAGTAATGTACTTAGATTATCTTAACTCTACTCCTTGGTTTTAAGTATATTAAAATATCATAAATAAAGACAACAAAAATTTTTTAGATGTAATCAATAAAGCCTCTATTCGTCATGTCAATGAAGATTTTTGGATCATTAGATTGTCTGAAAATAATTACTTTGAATTCATAGTGCTCGTGTCTTGTACAAAAATAAGTATTGGGGATATCCTCTTTCTTCACCCTTAATAGATAATATACCGACTGCAGATCCACCTCGGAGAAGTATTATGATTTACATAGAATATGGAAAAATTCATTAAATCATGTCATAGGATACTTATTCTTTACTGTGATTTTTTGAGCTTAAAATAATTTAGGAAAAGGTGCATTGACCCTTCATTCTTCTTAAAAAAGACGACTAGTGCACTCCATGGTGATTCAAATGGGAATATAATCCATTTATCTAGATTATCTTATAGTTTAATCATCATATCATCAAGCTCATTAATAGCCATCCTATAAGGAGTTTTGGATATTGGGATTTCCACAAGTATAAGATCAGTAGATAATTCAACATCTCTTCAAGTTGGAGACTAGGAAATTCCCAGGGAAATACATCAGTGAATTCCATCACTTTAAGCATGTCTTAAATGATGGTTGATTCCTTAGGCTCAATTATATGCGAAACATATGAATTCTCCTAAGTCAGTAATATACACCCTTGAGATGATGTTTCTATAAAGGATTCATCATCCTTTAACGTGTACAGAATCAAGGGGGTTGATTCTCCATAAGATTAGTGATTTCCCCCACATGGAAATTTATAATGGATCTATGTAAGGAAAGCCAATACATGGAAATAATTGCACAAAATTTCACCAGAGGTAGTATGAAGAGGTTCTCTAGGATTTTAAATCAAAAAATTATGACAGGGGAGTGGATATATTCATGGGATGCAATGATTTACCCATTTTTCATTCTCACCGACATCTTTAATTCTATGATCTGTGGTGGTGTTGGGATTGTTCTACTAATCCTTTGTGGCATAATAGAATGCATAGAAATATAATAAGAAATTATGTTCATTATTCTTGAATGAATGTCAGGCATACCTACAACCACATGGTTTTCAAATCTCACTTCGTCAATAATAATGGAAAAATGTCACCCTTGCAGCTTTAGAGGTTATTGGTTGCCTCTAAAAACTTGTGGCATGGGGAACATGTTTTCAAATTGCATTTCTTCTTTCCATTTGAAGAAATGAACAACTTGTTGAAGGTCGAATGAAGCATTCCGCTCTTCCATTGTAGATATGGGTTTTTCTTGTCAATTTTTAATCATCAGGTGCCCTTCTCTTCCACACCTAATCCATTTCCTAGTCCCCTTCAGGAAATATTCAGGGTGCTTCTTTCCACACCTTTGGCAATTGGGTGTATGATTTTCTTAGCACCAATGAATTTATCCATCAGACCACTATAATTAATTTCCAAATTATGCTTCTTATCCCATAGACACCCATAATATTTTATGATCTCCATTTCGACATTGAGGGTTCATCAGACAATTTCTCACAGCTCTCGAAGTCATGGATTTCATGGGATTTTTGTAGGAAAGGTTTTATCCCACCAAAGAAGAATTCAACCATTAATTCTTGGGTAAAAATATGATAGAGGAATATTTTGAAATCCTTGTGATGTTTACGTCGTACGATCTGATGGATTCTTCTTCATTTAGATCGAGGGAACGAAAGTCCATTTCCATCTGAAGTCAGAGGGTGTGAGGAAAATATTAATCAAAATTCATTTTCTAGAAATCATTCCTTTACAAAGTCTCAATCTCATCCTTAGTGTTTTTATTTTTTTTATCAATTTACAACATTGATCGGCTTTACCCTCTATATAATAAGGATCCAGAAGAACCTTCTCTGGTCTGGAACATTGATGAATGGATAATATCTTTTCAATGTAGTTGATCCATTGTTTGTCAAATGAGGGATCGCATGATCTATTAAAAGTATGGGGCCATTGTCTTGTGAATCTCTTAATTGAGACTTTTTATTTAAAGAGGGGGTGTGAGCATTCCACTTTAACCATGTTTTTTTTAAACACATGAGTTAAATGAGACAGTATCATGAAAAAGATCGTGCTTCTTGTTCCCATCAGATTGATCATCTCATTAGAATTGTCATAACATTAATCTTACCATCGGTGGTTATCCTCTGTCCTCCTATTTTCGGCCATTTGAAATAATCAAAATAAATTTAGGGGTAACACATAATGGGAAATTTAAAGTCAAATACAAATGACTTATCAATTACTTTTATTTCTTTAACATATGAATTTATAGGTTTCAATCTATTTTATCCATGATCTACATACCAATATATATTCTTAGTGGTATTATATTATTACATTAATAATTTTTTGTACTATGTTACGAATTTACCCAAGAATATCCCCTGAGAGTTTCATAACCATGAGTGAAGCAAGGTTCATTATTTTGAATCACTTCCATTTTGAGCCAAGCTCAACGCTGTGTTTTCATGTTTTACCCCTAGATACATCTCTGCCAGAACTGCCTCAACCTACTAATATCCAAAAGGGATGTATTTACTTGATAAAACACATTCTAAATACACACAAAAATTTAGTGATGTTTTTATTATACTGAATTATATCCCAATGTCTTTCACTAGGGTTTTATAATCTTAATTCCAAAAATAATTAATCCTATCTTATAATACTAACTATAAAAACCCTTCTCTTTATTTCACACTGAAGCATAACTTATTACATAAAATATTCTCTTGATACCACATAGAAGATTGAGAGGTATAATGTCTTTGGGGATTATGACCATTACATAAAACATTAAACATGAAATACACATCATTATGAGAAACTTCTTTTACATGGCCACACACATTCCTTCATACCTAGAATTGCATGTGATGACATAAGGAAATGCATTAAAAAGGTGAGATATAAATCCTAGTAAGATAGTAAAAAAGTAATAACATGAATAATATAATATATGATTTGAAAAATGAAAATTAATGGAGCGTAAGATCAAAATGAACATAAAGGCATGATATTGCATGATTATTATAACATGAAAATGTGGCAACAACATTTAAGATGATATTAGCATGAGCCAAGGCTCATTACACATGGAGCTTGAGTGAAACCTCATTGAATTTAAATTATCATGAAAAACCCATCATTTCACTTTACATATCATGATACTATTATTTATACAAATCATTGAATTTCTATTAGGTCTCACACATCATAATCATTTCAATTCATGAATAAGTGTGCCACACGGATCATATATCATGGATTCATTAAAAATCATCAATTATTCCATGATAAATGAATGTTCAGTTATAACACAAAACACTAGAATACGATATTAATTTTCAATCTTGTTGAAAATCCTTGATATAGGAATGGGGATACTATTAACTATACAATTACTTTGGATTGGAAAATCATGGATCAATTTCGACAACAAAACGACACGACATAATAATTAATAAAATTGGTTGATGGGTGGGAAAGTTGTGTCTCATCATATGTACATGAAATGATATGTAATGAATTCATATAGAAACATGTAATAATATATTTAATGGAATATAGATTCCTAAAACTAAATAATTGCTTAAAAGTAAATGAGGGGAGCGAAATCCCGAATTGATTATCGACATGGTAACAGGTGTACATGGGAGGAATTAATGAGAGAGAAGAGGGGTATATAATCAATAAAACATAAATAAGGAATTATAAGGGAGTTTAAAAATCATACCCTAACATTTTTAATTGAAAATAAAAGGGTATATCAATATAAAATCAGCATGGACAAAAAATTAGAGGCGGAGAAAACTCTTACATGGATGTGTTATCACAAAGGCTTGGGAGGGGCTGGAGAAACGATTCTTTAAATCTTGGGGCTCATTTGAAATATTTTAGGGATAAGAGGGAAGGGTAGGGACGTTCCCCATGGGTTTTTAGTGAATATAAGTGGTATCATGGGTAATTTATATAGGAAAAGAGTGGGAATTCATTATTATTTTGGTTTTTGACACTACACATTAATCAAATCAAAACCACAAACCAACCCATGGTTTATGCCCATGATTTTTTCCCAAGGGGAGTGGAAAGCATTATATTATAAGAAAAATGGCCGAACATAATAAAATATTTGGCATGCATATGTGGAGGTGAGTGACACTCTAAAGGAAATAATTTTAAATAGTTAAAATGTTTTATATGTCATGGAGGGTCCATTAAGGCACCATAAAATTAATCAAACAAATCTAAAATAAAATTCTAAAGGTAAAACATTTAATGTCTGAAAAAACAAATTATAGAATTTTATTAAATCAGGTGTGGGACATTATGTTGTCCAAAAACACATTATATATTTAAAAAATATTTATGTTTTACCGAAATATATGATTATCTTGGAAAATTAAGAAAATTTCACTATAAAAAATATTGATGTCCAAATTTCAAAAATAATATTCATTTTATCTATATAATTTTCTAAATATTATATTTTTTATTTTTAAATTAAAATGAGATATTTATAAAAAATCATGGGTTTTGACAAAAATGTATTGCAAAACCTAATAAAACATACAATTGTATTCATAAAAATCATAAGTTCATTTATACTTAATAAAAAGTAATTTAGTAATAATATTTTATTAAAAAATTATGTAATTTGAAAATTCATTAATTCAACGAAATAGACTTTTAATTGAATTTTAAAAAAAATAACATTTTTTTTCTTTGAAAAATATTTATAAAGTAACAATAATAAAATGAATGTATATTATTTATTATATAAAATAATAATTCACATAATAATAGCAATAGGGTATTGTTACATTACCCCTTATAACACAAACATAATAACTAAATGTATGCTATGCGATGGTGACAGACTCTTGAGGATGCTTAGATAACATCGCTCTGGTGGTATTCACTATTAACTACCACTTCACCTGTATGTGGTTCTTTTCAAGCATAACTTGTTGAAGATCATCTTGGGATAGGTTAAGAGAGAAGCCGGGTGACTCCACCTCCATTATGAGATCTGGAAAATGGGCTTTATATGGAGCAAATTCTACTTCATGAGGTCATTGCTTCCTTTTTCCGAGTAAATTGAATTTATTGAAGGCCTAAATTTATACTAATCATGTGATCAATATTAAATGACTATGTTAGCAAGGTTAAAATTTTTTGAGGGTATTTTGAAATCCAGAAAACATATAACTAAGGATGTACATGTTTTAAATAACCATATTACATTATAAAACATTTAATTAGATCAAGAGTAATTTTCATTAATAAAAGTTTGGATCGTTACATTCACGGTCTATGACGTTAAATTTGACGTGATATTTATCCATGAATCATTAAATTAATATGTGCTAAAACAATATAAAAAATATCATTTTAGGTACAAGGAATCTATATATATATTTACAAATATTTATTCCCTTTTTTTCCACACAAAATTTTTCGATACACACCCCCAATGGTCTTAGCTATGTGACCTTAAGATTGAAGGCACCCACAGTCCATGATCCACAACATTTGAATGATAGTAGGTACCCTTATGGTCAGAGATTAATGACGATATACATTATATTTAGTTCCTTGCAATATAATTTTTCAATCAATAAAATAGTAATCTCATTCTCACTCAACAGAATGGTCCCCTTCGCCTCTAGCATTGTTCTCCAATCGCACAACATTCTATAACTTTGTGTGTATTTATTCCAAACTCCATGGGATATGTATTGAGACTGAGGATTCAAATGTACATGCAAGTCAGAAATACCTTCATCAGGTGGGAAAATTTTTATTAGTATATGTCCACCAAAACCTCCTTTTATGACATTTTCTCCAATAACTATTCAAGAAAACTATGCCACCAAAATCAATGATCCCATAATCATGACCTTAATTTTTTTACATTTTTTAATGACATGATCTGGGAATGAGTCCTATTTTTCCCTCTCATCATGGTAGGTTCAAAACACTCTAATTCCAATAAATTCATCCTTGGATCCCCCTTCATTGTCCATTTATTATGACCTTAAATATTTAATAATTATCTCCCATATATACATTAATCAACATATATCTAGCATCAAATTTTGTGTTTCAGAAGACTAATACATCATTTTTCATCATACTTATATGGGTGGACTATAATTGTTTTGTTGATCTTCTTCCATATTATGATTTTTATTTATATGTGACTTGATTACCCATATAGTGGTGTACTTTTTGATGCCTATATCTTCAATATTGATACTTGATTCAATCTTCATCATTTCCGAGGCCTTTTTTGAAACCCACTAATCCCACTTAAATTCTTACTACTCATATGAATACTAAGGTGACGTGACACTTAAACAGAGGTAATCCGATCACTATAACCCTAAATTATGGGAATGTTACATTGGTAAAATAATAGTTGGACATTTTCAAATAATGTTTATAATAATTACCATACCATAGATGATCATGAAGATGGTCCAAGCACTATGACCTCAAACTAGACACCTCGATCCAAGAATTATGACACTAAAATATTTAAATCTTTCTCTAAAAATGAATTTCATTGTGTACGGAATCCATCGACCTCTATTAAAATCTATAACATTTTATCTCCCACTCAATAAATACAACTTTAGAACCCCTGATTTCATGGGTCGAATCCTTAAGACCTATAACTAACATATTTTTTCCAAGAATCATGACATTAAACATTTTCCCCAAATACTAAGGGATGTTGTTTTTGATCTGGGCCTCTTATGTCCCTCCATCCATGCTAGTTGGTATAATATTATTTTCCATACAAGAACCATTTTTTATTAATTTTGTACTTCCAAAAATTTCAAAAACCCCTTTTTCATGTTAGAGTGAACATTAAATTCTCAGTATAGGACACCCATATTTCTATCAAGTTAAAATACCATAGGTGTAATAGGGAAAAAATTTAGAATTTTTCCAACTATGTAAAAACTATGACTATAGATAAAGTAATGGAATAAAATTAAAGGCTATAAATATTGTTAGTCTCACTACTATGCCCCAATGAAATAAAATATATGAAAATTAAACATAAATGTATAGGAAATAGTTTGATCAAAATGTTATTTCCCTTCTCCCACTTCTTCAAAAGAACCTTTAGTAGGTTCAAGAAACGATTTTCATTTACTATTTATAAAAATACATTAATAGAATGATCTATATTAAGATTTATATAATGAGACAATAAACTAGGATATGAACACCCTAACCACATGATGTTAAAATCAATCATTCATCAACCTCATTTTAGGATGTTATAATATGAATTAAAATTCTATTATAAAAAAAATTAAACTATGTTCTTCCCTTCCTCATTTCATTACATAAATTTGTGAAATGATTTTTCCCCTAAATGAGATTACTTACCCCCATTTTTTATTGATCTCCTACCATACATCTTGAGTTCCATGACTATACCTCAATAACTAACAAAAATATCTCTATGAGGAAAATGTATTTCTTTTTCCCAAAACATATACCCACTCCACATGCTCATACCCACAATATAACAATTCCTATATCATCAAATTGAATTTTAACATTACATCGGTTCACCCCTAGGTTTCATACCATCCATGACATGTATCCCTACTATAATCTCCATCTGAAAAAGTCCCCTAATGGTAATTGCGTCTCACCAAATTGGTTGACCTCTAATCCTAATAACTCACATAGAATAAATTTTTACGATAATTTGATAGGTCATGTGTTTCATATATCATCAATGGATGACCCTCGTTTTTATGTCCTCACTCTTGATTGTGGTATTTGGGAGAAGGTGTTCAAAGATGTTCATCAATAATCCATATTAAGAATTTAACCCTCATTCAATTCAAATTCATGTGAGTCTCAATTAACATAATATATCAATTACTCTTTTTGGTTATGATCCATTTCCATGGTGTTACCACACTCTTGAACACGTTAATGTTTGGAAATCGAGTTGGTATTAGTGAGTCACACAATCCAAACAATAATTTACTATTCAAGAAACATTCAATGGTCGATGAATCATTATAACCAAATCATTCCATCCCTATGTAACTATAATACAAATGAGAGTCCATTTATTATTCTTTTATTTCTCACAATCAGAATTACTCGCGTGGTATTACAAACCATATTTGATTTCCTTCTTGATTTTACTGAGATATTCGAGAAAAAATAATATTTGAAACTAAAATTTAATTTATTACTTAAAAATAGTTAGTAGTTATGATGGACATCCACAAACTAAATTCTCTCCTTTATTACAATGAAATAGAATATCCCCCCACCACCTCAACATATTTTTAATGAAAATTGAGTTCTCTTTCTCCGAAAGCCTTTTTTGGGATACATTTTTATTACTAGTGAATTTGGATTATTATTCCTAAGTTATATGAATAACCTTATAATATAACATGTACAACCATCACTATTTTTCATTGAACATATATATAAAAGAGTTTTCCTTCACTACCCATGTCTCTAGCACTAAAAACTATTCCCTTATGTGAATGATGATATCTCATTTAGTTGAAACGATGGATTATTGATTACACACATCCTAATATATCCATGTTTCACATGTGTGGAACCCAGATCATCATTTTTATTATGATTTCACCTCATAATCTGATCCTCATATCCTTCATTACCTACATTTCATAACAGTCAATTTTTAATGGTAAATAAATAAATTATAGATGAATTTCAGGACATCATATATGATTTGATGCGAATCTTTGTAGAGACATGGTAAAAACCACTTAAGCGGATGAATTCAAGAAAATATAAATCCTCTATAAAAATATAATCCTTCATGGTTGGTGTTGGGACCCCATTATTGATCATTCTACATGGAAAGGGTAACCCATCATGGAATGTCTTTAATAGACTATTATTTTTCTATAAATTCCACCTTAATACATCATTTAAGGTTATCTTGGACATTGGACATCTAGTGGACCCTCTGAATTTGTACGGAATTCATCATTCATGAAACACATCCCATATGAACTAGGGTAACACTCATAGTCAATTCACCCATGTTTCTTCACTCCATTTAATTAGTCACACCATACTGTAATAAAATATATATAAATCATAAATATCACGTCCATGTTCCATGAATGTAGCCTATTTATTTAAAACATAACGTTATGAAATTGAGTACCATCAGGACATTCTATACAAGCGGTGTTTACTTTCTCCCCTATCATCTTCATGACTAGTACCATCAACCTAGGTGTGTGGGATCTATCATACAATCATGTCATGGAAAATTTTATCCCCTCATTCCACTTAAAATATGTACCCTTATATCGATTCCACTACATAGCACCCATAAATCCTATTTTTCTTATATATTCCAACCAAAACCAAATTCAGAGTAGAAAGGTAATCCCTCAAGGTATAATCATTGAGGGAAACTACTTACTTTTCATTGTAAGGTAGGTTAGTTTCATATCTTTCTCTCAATCATGGAAATGGTCTTCATGGGTTAATGAAATAATCATATCCACAATATAGGATGTTAATCTATGTAATTTTTTTTATTAGTATGACTTTAATATTTATAAAAACATAAATTTTGAATGACATTAAACTGAATATCAACATCTGAGCTATAAGACATTAAACCGCATTTAAAATTCCTTGTCGCGCGATGTAAATCTACAAAACAATGTCCTTAGATCATGATTTTTAACTATAACCTTAACCTTTTTGATGAAAATATGATGCCCCATGTATGACTAGAATGGTATGATACCCCACACTTTGAGAATCATCTTTTTGTAAGCCCCCACTAATAGCATTACTACATCCTAGAATCATTTGGGAACCTTCATCATGAAAATAACACAGCATCCCATATTTTCATTACTTTCAGGATAGACTCATTTTTCCACATGATGTTAACAAACATTGACAGTTCTCATTATAAGACCTTTAATTGTTCAAACAAACTATGTGACTTTTGATTCATGCATCTTAATAGTGTATGAAGGATTCCACTTTGAGGTTTAATCTCAATAAACCCATTCCAACATTAAATATTTTTGTCTTCCCCTTGGAGGATATGAACCTGAAGTTCAAATTATTTCCCCTATGAAAACAATGAACCTCACTACCCAAACTCATGGTCCCCATGGGACCCCGATGTCAACATGTATCACAAACCCAAACCTAGCCAAGTACACGATAGGTTCTTATGGGAAATTTCCCCACAATACATTAAAACTATAACCACATCACGATAAGTAATAAATAATATAACCATAAACCCATGATATTTTAAACCTATGACCATTTACCTGCATGATAATAAAATTATGAATATGTCCCTACAAGAATTAAAACATGGTACCACATCCACACAATACCTCAATGAAGTGATCACGCCATTTAAATTAAAATATATATATCATTGTGTGAACAATATGGGATGATCTATGAAAATATTCTTGGATTCCTTGAACCTTTGGTTCATGTTTCCCAATAATAATCATTGAATTCTTTCTCTTTCACATCTATGAAAAATCATACATGAATGACCCAAACTACAATATAGGATGACATTCAATATTTCATGGGCCCTCAAATTCCAAATAAGTATTTACATTTTAAACATTGCAATTTTATTTAACCATAGGTAGGTGTCAATTCACAATAGAAGCAATGTAATTTATAAGAGTCCATCTCCGGATGGCATTGAGAATGAGATTCATTAACATGACTCAAATATATGAGGGACACCAAAGATATCCTAAGAAATCCAAAGAGGAAACCATGGAATGTGGAACTGAAATCTCATAATCCTATTACAATCATGGATATGACATCATAAATTAATGTTGTAGAGGATACCTTCCTTCAGAAAGAGAGAATCTGGGGACAATAAAATAATATCACAAAACTGATTCACATTGGGGAAAAATCTTTTGAAAACAATCCCACCATGATATATTTATCTATCTCTCCTATTGATAGACACCACATCAGTATATTTAACCCTGAAATATAAACATATTTCACAACTCACCTCTAAATAATATAAAATTGTATATCCATATAGGAAATTTTATTAATGAAATAGATTAAATGATATCTTCCGATCTATAAATTTCCCTACTATATCATGGAAATTATGAATTTTTATCAAATGTCACATAATATATACTGTAATGATTCGAACTATAGTATACCAGAGTTTATAGTTATAAGATTACATTGGTATAAGATATAAGTAATCATATAACAACTTCCCAAATATTTTATTATTATTTGTAAACTATATATATAATTGAAATTCACATTACATTTTAAGTATAAAATAAAAAAAGTGTATTGTTTGATAAACCCATTTTTCCCTATCATATCCATCTATAATAATCAAAAAAACACTTCATGATGACATAGAAAAAATTAAAAATTAAAACGTGTTGAGATCATATTCTTAGTTAGGGAATCCATACAGTGCAATATATTAGGAATAAAGAACTATAATCAATATGGAAGGATAATTAACTAAAACTCATGCCATTAAATAAATAACTATAGAATAATATGACATAATTAATTGTTGATCAAATAAAGAGGTATAAATAATTACATAATATTAAAACATATATGTATATAATATTACTAATAGAATAATCACATGGAAATAAATAACAAATTTCATAATGAATAAATGCATTATTTTAGACATTTTAACCATACAATCAAGAAATTTTATAAAAATGATTAAATATGTGAGTAAAAACCAATCTAATTTGGACGAGTGATTTATTTCATTAGAATTGTAAATACATGAATAGGATACATATAACGAAGATCCAAGAATCACATAAATTGTTTAAGATATTCCTTATATAAATGTGGTGAAATATTATAAACAAAAACATTCTTATTGAAAATTTACATATGAAATGTTAATACATAACCCAATCGAATAAATAGAATCATGAACTATCTAGAGTAATATAGTGAATTGTAACGAAATTTTGAATCCTATATCAGAATGATCATAAACCATCAAAATTAAGAATAAGGATGATATTAATACAACATATCCCTTGTGGATCAAATTTACAATAAATAATTAATGTCATTGAATAATAGAAATACCATAAAACTATTATAAAATCATTTTTCATAAAAATAATATTTTCAATGTAAAAATATTCATAAAAATAATAGTTGATAAAAATTAAAAAAAATAAAAATAAAACATTTTCTAATTATCTAATATTAGAAAAATTTAGTGGACATGATGGTGGTAAAAATTGAATATGTCGATTACATTAAAAAATATTCTTTTCATAAATGTGGTAAAATCCAAACGATCATTGTTTTGAAAATTACATGAAGTTTCATTCAAAAAATTATATAAAGTTAAAAAAGTTAAATTTGTATATTAAATAATTATGATAATGATAACAATAATTTTGAGAACATTTTTTTAAAACATAGCATAAGAAGGAAATGGATTTCCAATAGAAGAGAGAAATATTGTTGTATTTTCTAATTAGTATTTTGTAAGAAATTTTATATAAGAATGAGTGCGAAATAGTAACATTAGTTCAATAGGTTCATGAATATCCAAAAAAATATAATTAATTTACGAAATAAATATCATATTATTTTATCAATGGAGACATAAATAAAAAAAATCCTGAATAATGGTGAGATTGTGAGATAAATGATTTCTACTTTGGTAGCATTTGAATCATAAACCCCATTAATGATATATATTAAATTTTATTTAAAATATTAATAACAATAATATTTTCATTATATAACATATTAAAAGGATTAGTATATACACTACACAATTTAATAATTGGAGAATATGGCATATGTATCATAGACGTAACGGTGTGACATATACAATTAACTCAGATTTGACATCCATCATATGTGTTTGAAAATCCATTATAATAAATATTGTTTTATTATACAACTATTAAATATCTGTACTCATATATCACATACCATATATTAATTACATTTTATCACATTTTTTGAGAAATTCTTTATTAAATTCTTGGTTTTGAGTTATATTTTATTTGTTTTTCTTGTATATTTTGTTTTTGTAATTTGGAACCTTTTTATATAATCAGTGATATATTATATCTATAATTTTAAAAATTATTTTAAAATAATATATATCCATTGTATTTATTTAAAGGCTCCTGATTTGGATCCAAAAAACCCAAAATCAAATCAAGGAAGGGAAAAATTTTAGGGGTAGTGTAGCGGCACTGTAGCAGGGCACTATAGCAGTGGAAGAACTGTAGCGATGAAGACACTGTAACGATGGAGGAACTCTAGTCAGTACTATAGTGGTGGTGGTACTATAGTAGGTACTATAACAGTCCATGTACTGTAGTAGTACTATTCACTGAGGGTCCCTTTGGGCCCAAAATACGGGCATTCAAGCCAAGTATTCAGGCCAGGTGGCCTTGGGCCTTCGGGATATGTAATTGTTTCCCTCTACCCAGTCTAAAGTGTTTTTTCTTTAATAATAAAATGAGTCTTCATGCCTAACCTTTAAAAAAATTAATGTTAGATATAGAAAATAGAATACACCATTCATTAAGACGATAATTCATATGTTAGTAAGAACAATGATTCCATTTTTTCCCATGGATGAAACAAAAAAAACCATTATTAATTCATATTTTATAAATAATTATTCAATAATTTTTATCATTTATATTAATGAAATAAATCATTATTACCATCCCTAATATGATAAAATGAAAATCATTTCACGTCACTACGTGGAGATGTTAGTCCACAAAAGCATACAAGCAATGTTATTATTTTCTAACTGATTGGAATGTATGAAAAAATATGATATATTATATTTACATATGTAATTTTATATAATAAATAAAAAATTTATTCACTAAATTTATCCTTACTACCTTTCTTGTAAAGTGTAATCAAAAAACAAATCACATAGATTCAAGTGGAAGTAGACCTCTCGACACCCCGTTGATACTATTGTAACCCTTATAAAATGGAATGTAAGAAGGCTTATGTGATATAATAATTATTGAATTATAATAATTTCAAAAATATCCTATAATGTTTTTAAATTTTTCATTATATAAAATCTTTAATGGTGGTGATAGAAAATGAATTATATCGATCTAGGTGATGGTAGTCCTCTATAAACACGATCGATGATTTTGTTTCAAATTTGATGGATGCAGAGATGTAAATAGGATATTAAATTATGATAATAACATATTCGAAAATATTAGATGCATGTATTATTATAATATTACAGTTGAAGAACTTTTTAAGGAGGTGGAACCATAAATTAAACAAGTATGAATGTTGAAGAATTTTACACCTTCTATGTAGAGGCTTTTGGGGTTTATACGTATTGAATTTATGGGAGGGATTACTAGTAAGAAAATAACTCTAGAATGTTTTTATGTAAATATAGAAGATAGTATTTGGGGAATTGTATGAATAAATAGGGTTTGGATTTCGAAATAGATAAGGATTTAGAGAGTAAATTTATAAGTGGTGGATATGGAAAATATCCTATTTTTTAATATATAAAATGATATAAATATTTTTATTATTCAAAAATCCCAAAAAAAGTGATATTATCAACCATTAGATATTATAATATCTATATATGTCCTTAAAATGGAATTTAATATCATATCATTCATTTTTATCCCTTATATTTTTATTTTAACCAATGGCAACTCCATTCATACCATATATTGGTAATTAAGTATTACTGTTTTTTTAATTATGATAAAAATTTATTTTGACTTAATTATTTAATATATGTTATTATGATTAAAAATATAAAATCCATTTTTTAAAAATAAATTTCTATAAGTGTAATAATTAAATTTAAAAATAAACTGTAGATGTCGTGAAAGAGGGTTTCCAATTGGGATGATTATCAAAATTATCAATTTTTCATATAATAAATTCAACAGGGAATTTATTCTAATGATCTAAATTATTAAAATTTTAATATAATTTCATTAATATTTTATTTTAAAAAATAATATTATATAGTATTTTAAATAATAAAAAATAACCTAAATTTCAATAACAATAAATATTTTTAATTATTCATTAACAAAATATTATTATCAAAATACAATTAAAAATTAAAAAAACGATAATTTTGACCTTTATATTTCAAAGGTAAATTTTATTTTTAAAATATAATTTTTAAATGTGTTAAATCATAATTTTAAATTATGTATGTCAAATTTGATAAATCTACCTTCCAAAAAAATTATAGTTTTTTAGAAAAAATTTATTTAACATTAAAATGGTTCATCTTTTCCGTCTAATAAAGATATAACTATTTAATTTACATTATAAATATTCAATCCATGCATTATTAATATTTTATTTATTACTATTTATACCCTCCATCTTAACAGATAGTTTATAATGATCATTTATTAATAATAATGTTTTCATAGAGTGTTTGTTTTTGATTAAACCTAGAATCTCATTCATCATTAGTAATTAAATACTTTAATTTTATTATATATATCCTAAAGTATTATGGTGTTTTATTCTGTATTGATGTTGGTTTTTAGTTTTAAACACACTATCAAATAAGGTGTTTATTTTTTAAAATTCATAGTAGTTACATATAATTTTTTTTGAAATCATACATAATATTCCTTATTATATCATTGAAATATCTTTTATATAAGCTATTATATTTCTCTATTATTTCTTTAAAAAAATCATAAACATATAATCCTTCAATGCAAAAATTTCAAACCCTGTGGGAATTTTGTGGTGCATATGATCATTAATCCCAAATTCAAAATCATAAATAAAGAACAACCATAGGAAAAAGTATCAATGCTACTCAAGCTACAAATAAATTTTCTGTCATATTTGTTAAACACATATATCTATATACATTTTGTCACCATATTTATCTCATAAACCAAGTATAATAATATTTTCTATTATTATATGCTACATAGTTTAACATGGAGGGATGGAAAATTTCATTCTTTTATTGGTAAAAATATATATTCTAAATTTTATAAGTATTATTGATCAAGATTTGGGAATACCAAACATGTAAATAATTTCAGTCATTAAATTTAATTTTTTTATCCAATATAGATCACTACATATCATTCCACTTAGTTAGATTCTACTATATAATTCTTATGTATTTCACAATGATGGATTATATATGATACCCATCACACAGGACGAAAAATCCCATCATGTTAAAACAAACCCGAACACTTGATCAACAACATACACATGCACAAACTATATAGTTTAAACTAAAAGTTTTCATAAGATTGGTTTTTATTTTCACATATAGGATATGTTTTTTACCACATGTTATAGGGATTAATGTTAAACATATACCCCAATAATACAAATGATCTTATGAATGACATTCCAGGTTTTATACTTTGTTGGTGAATATAAAAACATATGAAAATTTTTTCAACATGACTGAGATATATATATATATATATATCTACATAGAATACCATGCTCATACAAATATTAATATCTCACACAAGGAATTCCATTCCATGATGATCATTAACTAAAGATAACATATATGTTTTTCTCTAAGAGGTTATTTAACAATCAAATTTTATGATATTTGTTTTTAGAAAAACATATGTTATTTCTACATATCTCATAAAACAATAATTTTTTTCATTGTCACAAAGTTCTAATTTCTTTAGTGATATGTTTATCTTAAGGATTTAAGGATCATATATCATATTCTTAACGTGTTTGAATGATTTTAACTTTCATAAAAAACTATAGATTTAATCTCTCTCTTACATGATTAGATTAACCATACATAATAAATAATTTGATTACATATAGTCTCATAACATGAACTGAAATTAAATTTTCATTTAATAGGTTCATATTTTTAAATATCAATGAAAATGAATTTACATATAAAAATGATTCAGACATAGAATGATAGAGTAGACAAATATTAAGATATGCAATTTCTCTTTCATGGATGAATATTCATCTTATAAAATGGAACACCTTAATTAATGATTCTTATTTTCTAAAAAATCCAATGATGCTATTAGTCATTTATTATACAAAATATTTTTCATCTTAGATTGATGGAATTATCTTACAATAAAATTACTTCTAGATCATTTATATAATGAAGATAAAATAATAATTTTATGTTTAGGTCACTAACCTCAAATTTAGAGTATCAATAAGATACAGTCTTTACCATTACCATATCTTATGAAAAGTAAACTTCTGATTATATATTTAGCATAAAATAATTTTTATAAATAATAAATGATTGGTCATAAATAATGTCCATTATTTCAATAAATAGAGAGAACTGATGAAGATGCAATCTGCTATACTATGCCACCTATTTTTTCCATATTTAGATATGGAAGCACTATAACAATGGAATTTTCACATGATATTTCAAAATAGATTACTTTTATCAACCATAGGATTATAAATATTAAGGATTTAAAATTCAAAAATAAGAGATAAAAAAATAATAACACGAAGATTCATAGATAAATATGTATAGATAAACACACATAGCCTTGCTCTGTTGCACAATACACTCTTAATAATTTTTATTGCATAGTTTTTAATTTTTTATATTGAAATATATGAACCACAAGAGAGAATATTTTAATATTTCCTATCCCTCTTTATTTGTCTTCTTTGTCTATAAATTTTTTGTTCCAATAACGTGTTAAACGGGCATTAATCTGTTACTCTTCATATTTGAAATGACTTGAAGTCGTTTTTCAGAGTGTCAATAGATGCTAGATATGTATTTTACATAGGATTCTACGTTAATATTTCTTATAACACTGTATCATCTTAAAACTACTTTAACTAAGTTAGAAAGCCCCAGAAAAAGGATTGGTCTTTCAAAAATCTTCAAAATCAAGGACAAGAGTGTTGGTAAAGTATACTATGTGATATTTATGCCTCTTGAACCTATATATCCTCTATGTTTTATCTTTATCAAACAATTTTTCATTATGATACTTATTAAATAACATATTTCACACCCCCTTGAGTTATTTTTGAACACCAATCTTGTGAATAATTTTTATTATATGCCATCACATTTTAGTTTACAACTGTCACTAATTGAAGTTCATAGATCCAGATGTGACAATGTGTGATAATAATGAATTCATGTATATGATAAGTTCCCCATACATTTATGGATAATACTGATGATGATATAATGATAATATGATTTTATATTTCAATAACATTGATCTAATGGTTTACTTAAAAATCATTAAGTCTTACACAGTTCTATAAGCATATCCAAAAAAGTGATTCTACTAGTGAAGAAAAAAACAGAAATTTAATGGTATTAATGAAATAATATGTTTAAATGGTGTATATAAGGTCAATAGAGCCTCTTCTTATTCTATAATACATGAAAGGTACTCACTTATATTGGTAGATTATGAAGTAACAAATAATGTAAGACAACTAAGGTAAAAATATATATTCTAAATTTTATAAGTATTATTGATCAAGATTTGGGAATACAAAACATGTAAATAATTTCAGTCAT
The DNA here is from genome assembly GCA_963277665.1 of Viscum album. Lineage (NCBI taxonomy): Eukaryota > Viridiplantae > Streptophyta > Magnoliopsida > Santalales > Viscaceae > Viscum > Viscum album. Next base: position 697,538,991 of record OY728161.1, read on the forward strand.
TAAATTTAATTTTTTTATCCAATATACATCACTACATATCATTCCACTTAGTTATATTCTACTATATAATTCTTATGTATTTCACAATGATGGATTATATATGATACCCATCACACAGGACGAAAAATCCCATCATGTTAAAACAAACCCGAACACTTGATCAACAACATACACATGCACAAACTATTTAGTTTAAACTAAAAGTTTTCATAAGATTGGTTTTTATTTTCACATATAGGATATGTTTTTTACCACATGTTATAGGGATTAATGTTAAACATATACCCCAATAATACAAATGATCTTATGAATGACATTCCAGGTTTTATACTTTGATGGTGAATATAAAAACATATGAAAATTTTTTCAACATGACTGAGATATATATATATATATATCTACATAGAATACCATGCTCATACAAATATTAATATCTCACACAAGGAATTCCATTCCATGATGATCATTAACTAAAGATAACATATATGTTTTTCTCTAAGAGGTTATTTAACAATCAAATTTTATGATATTTGTTTTTAGAAAAACATATGTTATTTCTACATATCTCATAAAACAATAATTTTTTTCATTGTCACAAAGTTCTAATTTCTTTAGTGATATGTTTATCTTAAGGATTTAAGGATCATATATCATATTCTTAACGTGTTTGAATGATTTTAACTTTCATAAAAAACTATAGATTTAATCTCTCTCTTACATGATTAGATTAACCATACATAATAAATAATTTGATTACATATAGTCTCATAACATGAACTGAAATTAAATTTTCATTTAATAGGTTCATATTTTTAAATATCAATGAAAATGAATTTACATATAAAAATGATTCAGACATAGAATGATAGAGTAGACAAATATTAAGATATGCAATTTCTCTTTCATGGATGAATATTCATCTTATAAAATGGAACACCTTAATTAATGATTCTTATTTTCTAAAAAATCCAATGATGCTATTAGTCATTTATTATACAAAATATTTTTCATCTTAGATTGATGGAATTATCTTACAATAAAATTACTTCTAGATCATTTATATAATGAAGATAAAATAATAATTTTATGTTTAGGTCACTAACCTCAAATTTAGAGTATCAATAAGATACAGTCTTTACCATTACCATATCTTATGAAAAGTAAACTTCTGATTATATATTTAGCATAAAATAATTTTTATAAATAATAAATGATTGGTCATAAATAATGTCCATTATTTCAATAAATAGAGAGAACTGATGAAGATGCAATCTGCTATACTATGCCACCTATTTTTTCCATATTTAGATATGGAAGCACTATAACAATGGAATTTTCACATGATATTTCAAAATAGATTACTTTTATCAACCATAGGATTATAAATATTAAGGATTTAAAATTCAAAAATAAGAGATAAAAAAATAATAACACGAAGATTCATAGATAAATATGTATAGATAAACACACATAGCCTTGCTCTGTTGCACAATACACTCTTAATAATTTTTATTGCATAGTTTTTAATTTTTTATATTGAAATATATGAACCACAAGAGAGAATATTTTAATATTTCCTATCCCTCTTTATTTGTCTTCTTTGTCTATAAATTTTTTGTTCCAATAACGTGTTAAACGGGAATTAATCTGTTACTCTTCATATTTGAAATGACTTGAAGTCGTTTTTCAGAGTGTCAATAGATTCTAGATATGTATTTTACATAGGATTCTACGTTAATATTTCTTATAACATTGTATCATCTTAAAACTACTTTAACTAAGTTAGAAAGCCCCAGAAAAAGGATTGGTCTTTCAAAAATCTTCAAAATCAAGGACAAGAGTGTTGGTAAAGTATACTATGTGATATTTATGCCTCTTGAACCTATATATCCTCTATGTTTTATCTTTATCAAACAATTTTTCATTATGATACTTATTAAATAACATATTTCACACCCCCTTGAGTTATTTTTGAACACCAATCTTGTGAATAATTTTTATTATAGGCCATCACATTTTAGTTTACAACTGTCACTAATTGAAGTTCATAGATCCAGATGTGACAATGTGTGATAATAATGAATTCATGTATATGATAAGTTCCCCATACATTTATGGATAATACTGATGATGATATAATGATAATATGATTTTATATTTCAATAACATTGATCTAATGGTTTACTTAAAAATCATTAAGTCTTACACAGTTCTATAAGCATATCCAAAAAAGTGATTCTACTAGTGAAGAAAAAAACTGAAATTTAATGGTATTAATGAAATAATATGTTTAAATGGTGTATATAAGGTCAATAGAGCCTCTTCTTATTCTATAATACATGAAAGGTACTCACTTATATTGGTAGATTATGAAGTAACAAATAATGTAAGACAACTAAGGTACAAGAACTCTAAATTTATGTTTGAAAACATTAGAATCATTGATTGTGATAGAATAACCTAAGTGAATTGATTGATAACAGAAATCATAAAAAAATTAATTAGGAATTCCAATTCCTAATCATTATCAACTTATTAATGTACTTAGACTTCTACAACCAAATAAATTATTATTTTATCTTCCATTAAGAAATATAATGATTTTAAAATTTTCATATTTTAATATCTTATTAGAATAATCATAATGAATGAAGATGAATTAGATTTTGTTCTTATAGATAATTAGATTTTAGTATAATTATATTTTTTATTTGGTAATTTTTATTTCAAATGATGTAAAGACATATAAAGAAGTATCTTTAACAAAACCATCTAGTGATGTAAACTCAAACAATTTTATTTCCGATGGTGAAGTTTCTAAATATTCATATAAGTTATAATACTATATAATAAGGTAATAAGATTCAAGAAATCCCTTATGAAGTAAAATAATAAAGAAAAAAATAATGTTGAAATAATACATTATGAGTGAATGAATATCAGACAAATCAATCATAGAATCCCTCAATTAAAATAGAAAATGACGTCTAGAGAGAAGTTAATATTTTTATATATAATAATAATGAAAAGAATTATATGAAGGATGCCTATAGTGATTAAAAATACTCAAGGGATTATTAAACATATTAATCTTAATATGAATGCCAAAATCAATATTCTATCATGTACATTATGGAATTAGTCGCAGATGGAATTTTTTTTATTCATCTGATAATTAATATAAACATGAAACTAAAAATTTCTATTTTTAATAATGAAATGAATATTGTACTATACATGATAAAAATGAGAAATCATGAAAATGAAGAACCCAATTCATAGATAATTATATGATGGTATTAGAAGGTAAAAATTACACTTTGAAGAAATTGATTTAATATTTTAAAAAAAGACTTGAAAAACCTTTTATCCATTATGGTTATCATGGTATTAATTTTACAATAATTAAAATGGTGTAAGAATTATGAATGATGTTTATAGTGTCTTTAAAATAGGGATAAATCTATCATAATGAAATTAATATGGAAAATAACGAAAATAATGAAAAATGGTATCTATGATATAAATGATAATACTAATACATATAGAAATTATTTTTTCTATTTTTAAGAATTAAATCTTACCTACTGTTTCCTATTTATTGTGGGAAGATATTTTAAATTATTTTAATATTTATTTTCTTATCAATCAATTACTTTTCAATGTTATCAAATCCATTATTTAAAAAAGTAATGAAATTTTTTGTGACACAATTTCTAAATTGTTAAAGATGATTTTGATTTAAAAACTACCTTATTTCTTAGGTTACTATGCCTATGATAATATTGATATAAAAACACATTATTATGTTATACCTATTTTAGAAAAAATATTATAACAATTACAATGAGTAGTGGTATATGTACTGTGGATGCTCATGGAAAGCAAGTTGTTATTTTTCATACATTTCCCTATTATCCAATGTTCATGGAGGAAATATAAAATTCAGTTACATAGTTAATAGAAAACTCATTGGGTTTAGAATAGTTGAATATCCAAATATAAATATTTTCTGAAAATTTATTTATATTAAAGGTTAGAAGCATAATATGAAATGTATATCTCAACACTATTATGTTAGTTATTCTATTTCTATTTAAAATAATTCTTACTCTATAATTAAATATAAATTTTACATGGTTAAAGAACTATGAACTAATTTTTTACACATTATACATTTATTCCTTAAGATAAAAAAATTATTAGATTCATTGGTGAAATCAATGATTCATGGATTTGTAATAGATTAATTGGACTTTCAAATTTTCATCCATTGAGAAATATATATATAACATATTTTATTTTTAATTGTTCACAACATAAATTGGATAAAAAGAAACTATATGATCCATGTAAAATAAGTAAGAAACACAAATAATCATTTAGAAAATTTAAACTATTTCTAAAAAATGACCATCAAAACTGATTTATATGGATATGGTCAAACTGTATAGAATAAAAAACCTTGTTGGTAAATAATTGTTTTTTATTATTTTTATCAATTTTACTATGTCTACATTTTTTTAAGAATGATTGAATCTAGTATTGTTTTTATTAAAATTTTATAATATTAAAAAAATAAAAAACATGAAAACATTATGTCTTTATGAAGTGACCATTTGGTAGAGCTTTTGAATAATGAATGTAATTAATTTACTCAGATAATTTAATTAAAAATAAATTATGTTTTCTTATAACTCCTCAAAAAAAATTAATTTCTTGAAATAAGGAAGAATATGTTTGTAATAAATTTATAAAACTATTGTATGTGAATATATACTGCCCACTTACTTATGGGATCAGATAGTTTGAAAAACATGTTATTTCATTAATCGCATTCTATTAAGGCTTATCATGTAGGAAACATCATATGAGTAATGGAATAATAGGAAACCAATGGATGGACACATTGTTTTTTATCAATGTAAATTAAAAATATTGAACAACAAAGATAATCATTATAAATTGGATCTAAATGATAAAAAGTTGGATTCCTAATATATTTAGATAATTATTGATAATATATAATTTTCTTTAATAATTCAATTGATGTTGAATAATCTTCATAGGTTAATTTTGATTAAATCGAACCTTTTAAACACAAATGGATCCAATTGATAACCAACGATACTCTATGGATGTTCGAGGACATTAAACTCTATTTGAAGAAAAAAGGATGGTGATTTAGAATACGATCTGGAACAGTCTAGACCTAAGGGGTTTGATTATGGAGAACATAAAAGTTTTCTACCAAGAAAACTATGAAGCCTTAAAAACAATCCTTTAGAAATCGTCATAGGAAACCGTGATTTAATAGTATGTACTATAATAATAATTTATAAGAAACCATTAAAAAATGTCTCATTATTTCTCAAAATAAGAATAAAACAATAGAAGAATATATAATTGATAAAAATTATGTGGTTTATATGATAGAAGTGCTAAATATGTTGAGTATGAACAATGAATGATAATTATTTGAAAGACCCTTTGAAAATTCTATTATTGGAACTAAATGGGTATTTAAGAAAAAAAAACCTGAGGACCAATGTGTTATCACTATTTATAAGGGTAGATCAATTGATTAATGATGCAATCATGAAAAAGGAATAGATGATGAAAAAATATTTTCCATTATTTCAAAAATATAATCCATTAGAATAATTTTAGAATATTCATCTCAAATGAAAATTACATTTTATCATGTGGAAGTTAAATCTGATTTTATAAATGTATTTTTAATGGATGAAGTAAATTTCGAACAAACTCTTTGATTTGAATACCCTCATCTAAAAAAATTCAATTTTAAAACATACCATATATTTGTATAGTCTTAAACAAATATATAGATTTTGGTATGAAAAACTATGTTATTTTATTTTTTTAAAATTATTTTAATATGAAATGGGATATACAATTCTTTTCAATCGAACATCATTAAATTTTATTTTATATGTACTAATATTATATTGTTGATGTTATTTTCTGTTAAAATATTAATAAAATGTTTTTTTACTTTACAAAACTCTCAAAAAATTAATTTAAAATACTAATTATGTGAGTGATAAACTATTAAATTGGATATAAAATTTACCAAAAATAGTTTTCAATGAATTTAAACCCATGAAATTACAAACATCATTTAAAAAATGATTTAGAATTGTGTGTAGTAATAAATTTTCAACTCATTTGACTTAAAATATTAATCTAGACAAAGATGATAGTAGAAAACCAGTTTCCAAAATACTATATTGGGGAATAATTTGGAGATTTCTTTATCTCACTACAACTATAATAGATATTGTGTTTCTAGTATGTCATATTGACTATTTTCACTCAAATGAAAACTAATCTATTTAAAATGTTTCTTAAATAATTTCAATATCTTTTAAAGAAACAATCTATTTATCATTAAATTTTATAAAAAATCACTTTGATTACACATATTATTTAGTATTTAGTTTTATTGATAGTATTATAGACAAAAACAGTACAACATAACCCTTTCAATTTTGTTGAAAATTCTATTTCCATAGTCAATTTACAAGAAAAAAGATGTTTCATTATAAACTAAATAATATAACTATGATTTAGATGGTAGTTTTTGTTCTCAAATAATGTTCATGAAACACACAATAATTTATTTTTCTTTTTATTTTTTAACAACTTCTAATAAAAATTGATAACATCAGTATTGTCAAAATTTCAAAAAATATCCAATCACCCCATTTAGAACCAAAAATGTAAAATTAAGGAATCAATTTTTATGATATCATTCAAAAATTGGATTTATTTTTGGATTTTAATTGTATCATAATTGAAATAGTGGAAATTTTTACAAATCCATTTACTGATGATTTATTTTGTTATTCCACATGTGTGTTTGGATTATTTATTTGATTTCATTTCATTAAAATTAAATGTTTTCTGTTTTTTATACAATGTAATCTATTTTTTAAATAAATAATATATATTTAAATAGAGTTTCAAATTTGGGGTCACATAATTTCATAATTCTCACATTTATCTTATTTATGATTACTTTTCATGTCAATCTATAGTTACCTCTTTTATTTGTGAGAAGATAATTATTAAATTATTCATTCTTGTGGAAACCTTCAAGTTTGGGAACCTAAATTTTCCTTCCATCATCATGAAAAATAAATTTCCTGAAATCTTTCAAAACTCAATTATTTTATATTAATATATCATGGAAAATTCAATGTGATTTTACAATACTAGAGACAATAGCCCAAATTGACGAAATATGATTAGAAAAGTGATTGGTGAGAAGGTAATAAAAAAAAATTGGATCAAATTATCTGATATTCGATTAATTAATTCAGAGAATCATCAATGTCTGGAGTTTATCAATGATGAAAGCTGACAAAAATTATTTTATTATTATTAAGTGTGATTATTTTATCAAAATTTTGTATTTTATTTTAGAGACAAAAATTATCTAGTTTCCTCGATGGTGAATCTGAACGAATTTTTTATAACATTATTGGAAATCAATAGATTTTTCAAGTGTCCACCTGAGGGATGTATCAAATAAAATACCGTTATTATATCTACATTAGAGGTAAGAACTATATATATCATGAAATCCCAATATGGATTTCAATATATTCATAAGAAATTTTTCAAATGGAAATGAGTTAGAATTGGGATTTCTAGTTATATTTGTTAAATATTTAATTTCCAGTGAGCTAGTGAGTTTTAGAAGATTATGTTTCTGGAAATTTCCCTAAATTAACTTTTTTTATACATAACCACATCGAAAATGGGAGATAAATTTTGTGGTATATGATTTATATTTAGAATATGATTACAAATTTATAACAATTTGTATTTGTTTTAATGATTATATTTATAAATGATAATAATTATTTGAATATTGAATTTTCTTTTCATTGTCATGGGTAGAAAGATATTTTCAAGAGATTACTCAAAAGGAGTATGTACATCTCGAGTTTTTCTATGAAGAAACTATTTCTTGTTGAATATGGAATAGATGTTTAAGAGTGTATCATCCTATCTTAGGCTTCATGAACAGTACCTCAGCAGGGGTTCCAGATCACCTCTGACACACCTCCCAATAATCTAGAGGTAGATAACTAATGGTAATGGAATAATATAGTCATGGGTATATTATCCCCTCTAAAACAATACATAGGGTTCATGCCTACTTCTACTAAGAATTTGGCATGACCCGTCTATCCGGTGGACTTCCCCTAAACCATTAGAAAAAATGAGAGGCCTTTAGGTCACCATAAAAACAATTATAAAAATATAAAAATATATATAATGAATCATTGATAAATGGTGTATTAGATAAAAATAAAAATAATCCAAATTAAATAAAAAGGATCATTGTCAATTTCAGGCTGAGGATGATAAAATAAATAAATACATGGCCTGTAACCCATCTCACATGTCATCATTCCATATCCCCAGCCTCCACGACCCACTAAAGTGTACCATAATACCAAATACATCTATTAACTTTGTCCTAAGATATAATATGAGAGTATAAACTTGTATAATAGACCCCACATCAGGTATTCATATAGTGGGTTAGTCAAAAAACCCATTAATTTTTCCCAATGTATCAACCAAATTATAGGTCGTAGTGATCAAGTTAATGTGCATGATATAAAAATCTAGGTTTTAGTCTATCCAATGAAGTACACCCACCCTTAAATTCATAACACGTAATAACTACCATCACATTAGCATTTTAGCTTCAAACGCATGTCAGGATCCACCTTATATAGTAAACCCTATAGTGCCAAATTAAATAATTTGTTAGATTTTATGTCATACCATAAATCCATTCATTACTACCTCAACACTATTACAAAATGAATGAAATACATGAACTCGGAAACTCATGCATCCCATGACCCACACAAACTTAATAGATCACAACCTCATAATGTAACATAACCCATCCTTTCTTACTAAGGGAGATCTATCATGTCACCACAACTCTTCACAACTGGCTATGGTGAGGTCACCCATGCACATCAAACCATCCCATCAAGTTGTGGATAAGACACGATCTATCACGATATCACATCCATATAACTTATACGGAGGCCACAATAATGCACACAAGCCTATTCTTATAAGTTCTATATATTATATAATTAATCACAGCATTCCATTCCCAAAAATTCAACATAATACATAATCATGTATTTCAACCAATCCATATGAACTCAAAAAGGACACATAAGTCAAACAACATGTACAAGAAAACAACATAAAATTTGGAAAACAACAAGTCATTCAACCAACCTAATGATCATTATAGATCTTATTAGCATAGGCTATAGTAATAAAAAGCATCTAGTAGGGTCCCTTATACATTTCCCATCATTTTTGGGGCACTTCACGTCCATCAAGATCACCCAACCACTTTGATACTAATATAAAATTTCATTAGTAAAATCACACAACACATGAAAATTAAACGAACTTAAACTAATGTTGGAAAATTAACATATAAAAAAATAATACATAGAATTATCACGGTTAAGAAACCCTTCCTAATAAAAGTAAATTGCATTTAAATCTATGGCTGAACATCATTATGTCAGTCTGCATATGATCTGCCTTATTCTTCGTGACCCTACCTTTAATCATTAATCTAATCAATTTATTATAATGAATTATAATAATTTGATGAATTAAAAAAACAATCCTAAATCATCAAGACTCACAGAACAGTCCAATAAATCCACATGAGGTCTATTCCAACCTCTAATAATTCCACTATCAGCCACCTTAATAATAAAAATAATCAAAATAATTGTTTAATTAATCAATATAAAAACCCCAATAGGAATAATCATTTAAAATCACACAGGGTATCCCAATGAAATATGAATCATGATGAACTGGGTAATTTCTGCTAATAATTCTACAATGATTCTTTTCCTTGAAAAAACTAGAATTATAAACATGAATTAAAGGTAATTTTTTCTTAAATTCAACAAAAACCCTTCATAAACACACATCAAACATGCCATATGAAATACTATGTGTGGTGGATTGATTTAAAACTCTATGGAATTAGTCTAAAATCACCAAATGTTATATCCATAAGGTTTAGTGATTTATCCTTGCTCTGGTGAAATCAGTCATCCAAACCCTAGAAAAACTAAATGAAATTTATTAATTAACAATGGAAGAGAACAATTGGAAAAAATAAAAGACCATTCATGAAACACCCACATTGAATCCCATCATAATTACATTGATCAAAGGAATTATAAGGGAAGGAATTATATAATTGTGATGGAATATACACCTTATATTAATCCTAATAGTGGAGAAGAGTCTTCATGGGTTCTATATCGGAACCATAAAAATGTCCAAAATGACCCAAATTAAAATGTGGCAACCCATACCCCTCCAGTTGGATATTTGGGATCACTGGTGGGTTGGTGGGATCATAAAGTGTTTCACACACACTCTCAATCCCACTAGGAAGATGTTGATTTCTCACCAATGACCCAATTCCCATAGACAGTGTATCAAACCCACTTGTTAGCTAATGTCTAGCTACTGGATTTTAACAACCCAGCCAACCAGCCACTACTCTAAAAACCCTCGTAAACCCTATAAAATATGAAATCCACATCTAAAATGACCTTATATATGTGTTCAAAGGCCTGAATCCACAACCCAAACCACATATCTCTTAATGGGTTATCCATCATATAGAAAAAAATCAAATTCCATCACGAATTTCAAATAAATAATGAAAGCTGTTTGATATATACTCTCTAATATAATGATTATTATTATCAAGATGTTATGTAAAATCTCAAACCCATTTCCCAATCAGCAAAAGTCCTCAAACCATCTAGAACTCAATGCATTCCATTTCTAAATTCAAAAAATTATTACTGTGTGCAAATCCAAACTTTGAGCTTTGCTGCACTGACTATCTAATAAAAAAACATAAATCAATCCTTGGAAATATTAAATAAAATCTTAAATGAGGATGCTAATGTGGATTCTAACTGATCACATCAAATCGCTAAATGAAACATCATTCTATATCTCCTTGATCATTCTTTCTAAAATAACTCATCCTCACATTATGACAAGTCACTAACACCCTCAGATTTTAATATCTACATCTAAAGGCATCATGTGAGACTCCAATTATTCAAACCACCATTTTAACATGACATCTAGTGTCGTCCCCTGATTAAATCCTCAATTGAATAGAATAACCACTATTCCAAATCGCGAGCTCCAACACACTATTTATTTGAGTAATACTCAAATGACCTCTAACAATCTCGAGATCATGGAAAATTAAAGGAATCCAAAAATTCTTTATCTATGTCTAGCATGACATATATTGGTTTTAAATTCATTGAATTTCATCCATAGACCTAAATTACATGACTTGGGGATAACACATACTCAAATCAAACCAAAGTATTATGAACCAGATGCTGAATCCCCAACTCCAACTGACACCACACACAAACTCTGAAGCTATTATTCTCTAAGGAACTATGATTATTCAATTTTAACCCTGAATTTGAATTGATATTCCACCTAAACCATGATCAATTAATCTCACTACATCCACAACCCTTCCGATATGTGGACCATAGACACATGACTTGCATGATTATCCCCACCACAAGAGTATTGTTATCATCATACAATAAACTATACACTAGTCCCAATAGACTACATTCCTTCCCCCAATAAAGGAAATCAATATTTATTACCAATGTTTACACCTGATAACCAACTCAACATGTTTTCCTCCACTAATTTTTGATTGACTAGGACATCAGCCTCAACACAATAATTTCTCTTTCAAAACTAGGGTCATACACTCCAATGATCCAAGGGTGAAGTCCTTATCTTATGGCTTACAATTTTCCTCTCCCTCAACAACAACTCAATTTTGGACCAAAAAATGAATATGTATTAATCTGCTTGAACCATAATCTCCCCATGAAGATAATTTTTTAAGAACCAAGAATTGATCAATCATACAATGGTACATAAATTGTTCCCCAACTGTACCTTTAAATAAAATAGGAAATTTAACAAATATTTCCAAAATCCTTGGACCATCATGCCTAAATTCATCTCACCACCACATTTATCATGTTTTTCCATAACATGAATCATTCCTAACAAGCCACACCTGGCATTTTATTCCAACCTTTTCTCCACACTCATGTAAATTCCCACACCAAGATTAATATCAAGTGACTTATAATACATTCCCACCTATAGAAGAATCGTGATCCTCTCTTCACTAAAAAAATCATCCATGAAAATTATAAAATCCATTTTGAGCATCATTATCTTCAGTTCCACATAACTACAAGATGATTATCAACCACAGCAAACTATTTCCAAACCTAGATAAAAAAGTAAAAACATCAAAAGGATTATATTAATCTCCAAAATATGTATCCTACTAAGATGGAAGATTCAAACTACAATTTCTCCTCACCATAGTAATATCCTACTAATATCGCACATCAACTGGCCCCAAATAGGTAAAAGCCATGTAGAATTCATGTGTTTCGACCCAAAAAAACACCAAAATCACATAAAAACACATATTAGGTTAAATACATTATCCTATCAAAATCACATTGAGCTACTAATGAATTTTGGGAATCCTCTATGATCACACAATAAGAAACTCCCAAAAAGTATCCAAAAAAAATACCACCATCATATCCTCCCCCAAAACATCTTTATAGGAGACCATTGTTAGTAATCTAAAAAAACCATGTCAAACCCACTTAAAGCTCAATCCTACCACCGGTACTCTTCTTGAAATCCCCTAAAAATATAGAAAATAATCTTTCACGTGTTCTAAATTATCTTTAATCATCACATCAATCCAAAAAAACATAGACACCGACAGACCATAATCGGTGTTTTCAAAAAACCTAAAAATGTATTTCAAGAACACACTTCAAATATGAGGGTCATTTACATCCAAAATATTATATCTAAGAAAAACACTCCTCACAGGTCCCAATTTTTTATTTCAAAACCATGATTCAAAAAACATATACACACAAAATAACATGATCATTCAAAACACCCCTTTTTCATTTTGGTGTTCAATAACAAAACCCAATTTCACTAAAATCCTCAACTTATCTAGTCTATTACCAAAAAAAACATATACATTTCCCAAAACAACTATGAAATCCAATTTCAAATCCCATTTTTCTTACACTATGAAAATCCCTAAAAACATTCAACCCTTTCAAAATAATTGGACAAACCAATAAACCCATATTATTTAAACCATTGATGAGTTCCACACAAAAACACATGCGTTTTGTTTCAAAAATATGGTTTTCATCAAAATAAAAAATTCCAAAATGCCATTTCCACGTAGGTTCCAGCCCTAAAAAAGAACAATAAATAAATAGGCTTCTACTAAAAATATTAATTCCATATCCCCATATAATATATGTGACCAAAAATTTATTATATTATAATTTACTTCAACCAATATGGACTTTTACTAGGCCATGATGTCAATGAAAGCATTCCATAGGGGTGTGTACCATACAATAAACATGCCACTACCATGATTCTTATACTCATTTCTTTCACAAAAACATTCTTTAATAACAATCCTATGTTTCATGCATCTCATATTGGGATTATTAATTCAACCATATACCTCACTCAACCTCGAGTGATTAATCCCAAAACTGGACATCCCCTAGAAAATAAATTTTTTAATTGATGTCATGCTGACCAGGCATGCACTCAATATACAGTCTATGACTTAATAATGTATCTCCACTTATAACTATTAGATCCATCTCAATAAATGATCTGATATCACATTTTAATTCCTCATATATGGTATCCTAAACGGCACCTATGTGAGTGTTTCACCATATACTTTAGAACTCCTAGATATATGCCTGAGGCATTCCACTAGCAGTAAGGTCTAAAACATTCAAGGTGATAATATTTATTATAAAACATGTCTTGAAGTTTATTTAAAATTCTATAGAGAATATTGCATTCCCTGACTATATAGTGAGTCTCCCACGAACCTATAGAAAAAATTGGGAGCCCACTGGAACCGTGTAGTCCATAATATAAAAGAAGTAATACTATTCGATGCATTAACTGTAAACATAGATTAATATTAAAGTTGACATAATCCATATAAAAAAAGGGGAACTACTTGCTATATGTTTATAATGAGATAAAAAAAATACACGTTCATCATCCTATCTCACATGCCATCATTACATATCCAAGACCTCCACAACCTACTGATCCATAACTTCAGTTAACACTTTGAATTAAATGTTTCCAACGAAAAAATATGAGTGTCTACAATAATACTTATAAACTATTTCAATGTAGTAGGATATGGGTGATTGGGATGACATAGTAGGTATCCTTAGTTCTAGAACCAAACGATGTGCTGCTTTAATCATGTAGATGCACATTTAAATAATAAATATGATGTATTCATGCTCGTACAAAACACCCACCTAGAAAAAAATAACACAGAAAAACTAAAATGAAATAAGAATAACGTTTTCAACACCATGATAGAATCCTAATTGAAAATAAAACTCATAAAATATGTTTGTCAGTGTCATGTTGGAATCCAAGTTATACAATAATAATTCAAAAACATCATCCGAACTAGGATAAAATGAACACTATCGATAGAATGATAACACATGATTCTCATGGACTGAAAATTTCACTTAGATTGTGGCTGCTTAAAGTATTCAAACCAATCCCATTGTACTCAATGTGGTTCATCCTATCAACTCAACCATTCTCTGAAGACTTGGGGATGGATGGACATGAACACCAACCAATTACCACAATATGTGGGGAGGCCGATATCAATAATTTCATACCATCCTCATAAGATCTAGGTAGTCCACAATAAAGAAAACTATCCTATAAAGTCTAGTTCATGAGAGGGAATAATCAATCAAATCATCACATCCCCATAGTATATTCAATCATAAATTACCTTAACACATTCCAATGTTCTAAGTGAGGTCACATTAGGAAATTTACCAGTACATGAAATTATCAATAAACTCAGAATTCATCTCATCTCTCAACTCACAAAATCATGTTAAGGAACTAGTCCCTCATGGACATGTCCCACTCACATGCCTCAAATATTATTCCTTATTCCATTCCAAATAATTTAGAGGTATGAAACTTCTATTTGGATCAACCCACTACATTGATACCAATATAAATTTTTGTGATTCAAATTACAAAATTAATGAAACATGCCACAGGTTTTAAAGATGGGGTCACAAAAACATAAATTACCAATTTATCAATGATATGTAGAAATTTAAAGGACCCATACCTCAACTAAGGACATGACCTTTTATTAAACATCATGAACATCGCTGCCTCATCATTAGCAATATTTTCATCAACACCTAATACACTGTATTATATCATGTTTCTCTATAATTATTTCTAATGAATTTTCTGTTAATTTATAAGTAAAAATAAATGTGTTTTAAAACATCAAGACACACCATATTGTAAAATAAATCTATATTTGGTTTATTTTAACCTCAAAATCATCCATTAGCACCTACCTCAATTATAAATGGCATCAAATGTATCAATTAATTAATTAAAAAAACAATTGGTATAATTGCACCAAACTCACTACTGTTGACGCTCCTTTTTTTTCATAGAGTCCAAAGAAATGTAAAGGGAAATGACTCAGCACAAATTGATTCATCCATTGAAGAAAATATCAAAAATCGATAAAGTCATGAACAAGGGATCAAAAGAATATATGTCGCGCAAGTTCTATCACTGTCGCACAAGTACACTTGTGCGACGCCTTATGGTTGCGCAAGTGACTTGCGCGACCTAGGTGGTAACCGCCCGGGGTCTTCTCCTGCCTATAAATAGACCCTATGGGCCACCCATTTCAGGATGATTTTTTCCAGAAACTCAGATTTGAGCTTCCGGTGCCCTAGTCTCTTCTCAAAGCTTCCAAAACACTTTTATGGTAATTTATTACCTAGAACGGAAGATCTAAAGAGTGGGAGGAAGGCATATGTGTTGAAACTCATCAACACTTGTGATCCTAAGTGGCAATCCCTAAATGGAAAAGGGCCACAATTGCGCGCCTCCTTACTCCTTCAATAGATCTTGGACGCCCCTCTTCTGGAATAACCTCAATAGGATTCTAAAAGCATTAATGAAGTGTCACTCAAGTATTACCCTACTGGTTAACAATCGCACAAGTACATCATGTGTCGCATAGGCGTATACCTGCGCGACCAAAACATGCGTGCCCACGCAGTACCTGCGTGCCTGCTAGGACACGCGCGCCCCTGCCTTTTTGGGTGCCTTTCTTTCCCATTTCACCCCTCTTAAGACATTACACATTTCCTATTAAATATTGAGTCTTCAAGACACTCTTCAAAGGCATTTATGGCATGATTTCTTGATTTTAATTCCTTATCTGAAAGGAATTTTGTGGAATATCTCTCAAAACCTAGTGATTTACACATCGTTATGTCACTAAAGATTGTTATTTCATTCATTCAACCTCATCCTCTAAGATGAGAGAATCCTTAACCTGGGTCTCCTTTTCCGGAATAATCCCCAGTCATAAGTCCTCTAATATGGGCATCCACTTTAGGAGTAACCCCAAGTCCCTTAATTTTTTGGTATCCTCTTAGGAGTATGCCTCAGATCCCCTAACCTGGGCTTCCTTTTCAGGAGTAAGCTCCAGTCTCAAGCTTTGGAATATTCCTTAGGAGTAAGCCCCAAATCTTAAAATTCCCAAATCTCTGAATCCTCCTTAGGAGTAATCCCCAGTCTCCTAATTTGGGAATCCATCTCAAGAGTAAGCCCCAAACCTTAATCCCTGATCTGGGCTTCTTTTTAGGAGTAAGCCCCAGTATTAATTTCTCTTAACCAGTCCTAGTTTACCTTTGATCTGGGATTCCTTTTTTGGATTAAAACCCAATCATAAGTCTTCTCCTAATTTGGGCCTCCTTTTCATGAGTAATCCCCATGTAAGAGTATTCAAACTCTCCATGAAGCACATATACCAATATGGACCATGTTCCTGGATTTCTTCCCAAAAGTAAATCCTAACCTTCATTTATCTAGGCAGTCATACATACATAAGACCTACATTATTTCTTATGATTTCATCTTTCATGGAAGAATTGTCTAATTTTTACCAATACCTCTTGTTTCTCACACCGAGCATGACTCACGTGAGATTAGAGTGTATATGTAATTGTGACATCCTTCTTTGTTCGATAATCATAAACATCATACTCCCTTACTCGAACTACGTGGGTTCTGATTCCTTTTCTAAACAAAGGATACGTAGGTAGCCCGTCTACGGGTTCGATCCCAACTCTAAAATAATCCATGTCCTTCTGAATGACAATAAACTTCATGTTCCCCACTCAGTGGCTTTAAAACCACCATGGTCATCATAATGACCAAGGGAATTCTGTATAAATGTGTCTAAGGGTACCATTGACCAAAAATCTCTAACAAATACAGATGATTCTCTATCGATGAAGAACCTCGAATACATACAAAAGAATCTCTAAATTTCCTACATATTTAATCATTAATTGTTAGATCTGAAGGAAAGCTCATTTTATACTTGGTAATGTAATAAGGATTCATGAACATAAAATAAATCTATAAAGAGAGTCCCGGAGTAGACAATAATTCCCCTAAAAAAGGTGTAATGAGTCTGACCTCCCATCCTCTCGACCAATGAAAATTCCTAAGCCACATTAGTCCACAAACTAATGAGCACCGACCTTTGGAATGTAAGTCTGAATTGATATGGAATCATTGTATGTTTCCGGTTCTATGAACTACCCTATTAGAAACCGATCGGAACGTTTGAACCTCCCATAAAGGTGGTCATCTCCGGATTCTGAGGGAAACAAAAATGGTGAACCCGATGTGAATCCTTAACCAAGTTAAAATGTTGTTTTACCTATTTTTAGGCCCCTATTTAAAACTCAATGAGAGGGCCAACAAAAACAATCATTGACATATGTGCTCATACAAAAGATGTAGTGGCTGAATTTATCTTGATTACGTCTATTATATCAAACATGCACTCTTTTCTAAGATCTTCTGCATTTCTAGAATGGCTGCCATCAAGTTCACACCTGTGAATACTGCTGCTGTAAATGCCACTACTTCTACACCTGCTGGATCGTCATTCGCTATTAGGATGATATCACCTACTCAACGTCTTCAATGCTGGGTATCAAACGCACTGGTTAAGGAGTATCGTCAACACAGTACTATCCCAACTCTAGAGGCTTCCTGACAATCCCTCCAAGTAAATAACTCACATCGGCCGTCCGAACAACAACAACCAGTGATCAAAAAGCAGGCGGTGCTGACTACCGTCTCCAATTGTTTTGGGTCGTTATCCCCGGAATGCAATCACCATTCACTCCCTTATTCTGGGGAGGTGAATGAGCAGGTCCCTCAGGACCTTAATTCCAACAAACATGAGTCCTTCCTGAGGGCTCCCACCAACAATCACCGCCAGACTCATGTGGCAGTGCGCCCTCAACGTGATGAGGGTACCAACTCCAGGCATTTGGCTAAGGTTCCTCAAACCCAAGAAGGCAAGATGAACCACCAGAGGCAGAATCCGGTCAAAAGTGAGCAGGTTCTCATCTCTTCCATCTCCGGATAAGTCCACCAACCTAACTTGGTGGTAAGAAAAGAGCAGGCACATACACCTGCCTGTTTTAATTTTTATGTCTAGAAGACTCGTCTGGGAGCATCACACCAATCCCGCCAGGCAATTCCGGCAGAGTACTATAGGCAGGAACATACACCTATTTATACATCGTCATCTAGTCAGCAGAATCGTCTTACTACATATGATGGATCTCGTCAACCACGTTTGGCGAAGTGAAATCAGCGGGCACATACACCTACTAGTATTAATAAATCCTACCAACAGTCTCGTTTGGTAGCATTCGGAGAAGTTAGTCGGAATGCCCCGACAACAAATAGGAGGCAGACTCAACTCTCTTCCCCCACACCTGTGTACAATCAGGATTCACTGACAGGAAAAGGAGGACAGGAGCAGGCACATACACCTACTCCACGCCCGGAATGGACGTATATTCCCGTTCCGGCAACTGAAGTCATCAAGTATATTCTATCAATGGTGAAAGAGAAGAAGAAAATCTCTGCTCATATTCTGGATGCCTGCCAGGATATTATATCAACTTCAGCGGCATCTCGGGGAAAGACACATAAATCTATCCCTATCAGTGGAGTGATACGTCAACAATTCACTCCGGAACAGATGCACACATCTGTTCCAGTCCAAGAGGGTTATGGGGAATACACCCCATATCATATGGACGACCAAGTCAGGAACATACACCTGATTTGAGAGGAGATCGTTAGCCTAACCCGACCAACTTTCTTGATCAGGCACATACACCTACTCAGAGCAGCCACTTTTGTCAACAAGTTGTTTCCAAGGCGAGTAAGAAGGCGTCTAAGAAAAAGACCCACCCAGCACAGTCAGGAGATCAAGAGGCAATCTGTAACAAGGCCTTGCTCGATGCTGGAGTTCTTGAAGCTCTCAGACAATTATCTATTGGAATTCAAGATTCTACTACCTTAGTTCCCAATAATGGGAACATTAATTCTGATGGTCTTCAACAGAAACTTCCTCGTGAAGGCTTGCTTCATGACAATTCGGTCGATCTCGATGTTTCATCTTTAGATGAGAGCCAACGGAACCCCTTGTGTGGTCATAAGACCAAGGATCAAGAGATCTCATCTTTTGTTGTAACCCATTGTGGTGGTCCTCCCCATGATGATGAATTTCGCTGCGAATGTCCACTCCGCATTAGTGATGAACATTGCCCAGAAAATGATCTAGAGGACAATGTAGTGCCGAGAAAGCCCTCTTATCTTGAGGCACTTGCAAATGCAAAACCAGTCATGTCTGAAGCATCATCGCTAGCAGGTGAAATACTTTCTCAATCATAAGATAGCCTATGGTGTAGGTCATTCTACGAACCACCCCTAAGCCATGCATCTTCTAGTTTGATCAATGATTTCTCAACCAATCATGTTGAATCTAATGAAGAAACAAGGAAACACTAACTCTGGTCAAATCAGGTAGACGAATCACCATCAAATGATAAAGAGGAAACGCTGAACATGAGAAAACAACTGGTGAAAGGTGAAGTGCCAGTCATGTTTTGGCCTCTGGCTGACTCTCAGTATAATATTACAGAAATGTTGACGGAAGATAAAATCCATGATATTCGTCTCAATATATGGAAAAATCGTTGTCAGTTGAAAATGAAACTATTATCTTATGATGAATATGAAAATCATATTAAGATAATATAAGGGTTACAATGTCAGATTGATTCGGCGTCTCTATCAGTCTCTCGATTTCCGAAGGCTAAAAAGCAGTAGAGAGCCCTTCAACGTTCATGCTTTTGCACACTAAGAAGATTGCGTCAGTTAATTACCAATTCCCCATCTGGTATTCGTGTCAGAGGATGGGGTGTTCATGGAGCACTGCATTTCACGGTGGTCTCCAGTCAGCAAAGCCTGCCGAAAATGGTCTTATTCAATGTTATTGCCCATGGCCGACCACAGTCAATGGTCTTTGATTGTAATCAAAAGCTTTTCCAAGAACAGGTTTCAACTAGTTCCTCTCAAAATCAAGAATATAGAGAAAACGTTGTTGAATTACTCTTGCATCAAGAAAATGAGAATATTGAACATGCCTCTCATTTGGAGAAAGCACGTCACCAAATGACAGAAGTGTCAAAAATCATCCAACGGTCTGTTGAACCGGGTGA
Organism: Viscum album; assembly: GCA_963277665.1. Lineage (NCBI taxonomy): Eukaryota > Viridiplantae > Streptophyta > Magnoliopsida > Santalales > Viscaceae > Viscum > Viscum album. The sequence goes on from OY728161.1 coordinate 697,559,903, forward strand.
TAAAAGCGGATACAGATTAATGCATCCAACTAATTTCCGGACTAAGGTTCACAAGATCAAGTGGACTTTCAAGAATGTCTCAGACATAGCATGTCATGAACCACCCCAGCTCGCCAGACTAGGGACTCTTTTAAACCAACCCTCGGAATCAAAAAAATGGATTCGGGGAGTTGAGTGAGAACAGTAGGAACAACCCCAGTCCACTGGACTGTGGACATTATCAAATCATCAATCCCCTCTTTAGAGAAATTCGGTCTTTTCTCGATTGGGGAAGAAACCTCAAGAGGAACGAAGAGCCAAATTATCAGGAGATTCCCTCCAAATTACAGTTCATCAAGTAGTTCCTGAGGGATTGAATCAACATAAGGCAATGTCTCATCAAAGACATGTAAGAAGACAATATCCCAGATATACTCATAGAAGGGATGCAATGAGATATGCATCAATCAATGCCATCAATGTCGTTGTTGCTGATCCACCAGATGAGGCTCACTCTGGGGACTCAGATGAAGAGGTTCATGCTCAAGAAGATGTACACACCAACACAAATGAAGAAGGCGTGCGTACATGAAGTCAAAGGATTACTCAGAACTTAGGTAATCCTTCGAGTAACTCACTTCCCCCTCTCCGAAAAGGATCCAGAAAAGGGAAGGGAAAGAACCAGGTTATATAACCTTCCTCTAGAGAAGGTCAATCGCTCTCACTAGAGCAGAGGTTTTCACAACACGAGGAAGAAATGAAAGAATTAAGAAGGTTTAATGCAAAACTACTTAAGAGTAGTCTTCTTCATAAGCATAATGGAGTCAGTGAGCCAAAGCAATTTGTTGCAGCTACTGATATGGATCAAGAATATCCTCCTCTATCAGTACACAGTCATAGGTCTAATCCTATGGGTCAAGTGCAACAACAGTTGGAAGTGCTACCATCAGTTGCAGCACTAATCGCCACATCTATCCAAGCTCCAGTCATTGCACCTACCGAAGTCCAAGTTCAACCGGATGTTTCTCAAAAGTTAATAACTACTATTGAGTCATTAATAGCTCGGTTAGAAACTATGGAAGGGAAGCGTGCGCAAGTTCAACTAGAAAAGAAAATTTACCCTAAATGGGTAGATTCAATTTATCCTTCATCCAGTATTGGGAACCTTGTATTCCCTATTTTCAAAGGATCAGGTGATCCTGAACAACATTTGATGCATGACGTGTCTTGGTTCTATCCTATGATGGGAACTCCAGAGCAGCAAGATGTAGTGAAACTCATATGCTTCGTAAGAACTTTACAAGGACCAGGTTTTGTTTGGTATACAAGCTTGCAATCCCAGTCAATTACCGGATAGGAGGATCTTTGCCAAAAATTCATCCTTCAGTTTAGCTGAACATTTCCAAAGACAATAGTTTTCGATCTTACAAACTGTAATCAAAGGGAGAATGAAAGGGTCTCTGATTTCATTGCTTGATGGAATGGGTTAACATATTCCTTGAGATTATCACTCCCTCAAGAAGAATTTTTTCCAATATGTGTGGAAAATCTGCGTGACGAATTACACACGCAGTTAATCCCTATTAAATACATAGGAGGGTTTCAAGACCTTACTTCAATCGCTTAGCAGATTGTAGATTCCCTTATACAGGCTAAGTAAAAGTCTCGTGTAATGCCATCAGCTCCAGGAAGGATAATGGGTAAAGCAGAAACTACTACAGTTATACTTAAACAAGCACCTGTACCTATTTCTACCTAAAAACCTTCATCTTCTAGAAGGGATCCACCTTCTGAGAGCCAACAACAAAGGCCTTTTCGTCTAGATGGCCAAAAAGATCAAATAAGAATACAATTTGAGGATCTGAAGAGAAAAACATATTATTTCTGAAATTAACAAGTTCCTGGTTATTTCATTTCGGCTCTGGAAAAAAATTTGGTTCAATTGCCAATACCCAAGATGCTATACAAGAAAGGAGATGAAGATCGTCCTAATTATTTCCGTTTTCATCAAATATTGGGGCATCCCATTCAAGAGTGTTTTTTATTCAATGAACTCCTGCAAAAGATGGTCGACTCGGGACAGGTCACATTGAAAGGCTCCTTAGCCCAGGTAGCATATTTCACTACTACAGTTCCATGGGAGGAAGATGAATGACAGGAAGTCAAAAGAAAAAATGCACAAAAGTATGATGATTCGATGGTCAGAAAGACAATCAATCGAACTCTTGCTATTTTGCGAACACAATTAAGGAAACCAATTGTGTCTTCTGCCATGAATGTTGTGACAGAACCCTCTTCGTCAGAGGTAAAGTCCTCAACGAAACGGCACGATTCAAAGAAAGAAAAAGATTCAGAAGAAGATGAGTATGTGTCAAAGCCTATGTTGTCTCTTACTTTGGGAGACTTCATTCCATATACTTCAAAGCCACTGGCACCGCCCCACCAAATAGCACAACCTAAACATGCTAATCAGGCAGAGTCTTCATCAGATGAAGAGTTAATCTTCAGTTCTGTTAATATGATTCAATTAATAGATCCATATGCCAGTCGTAGTTTCAATTTTGATGATCCTAAATTCCCTGTATCAAACATAGGAATACGAAGAAGTTTCAGGGGCTCAGTATATAGGGGAAGATGTGGATCTTTCAGAGTCCACTATTCCAATTCTACCCCTTCTAGAACTGTTTATGGAGTAGAAACTCGTGGTAGAGCCCTTCAGCGAGCTCAGCAAGAACAAGCAAGTTCGTCAACCAATAGAAAATTCAGTCCTGACATAGTTATTTTGGAAGACCGGTTAAAGGTTACATCATCTTCCTCTCAGTATGTAAATGGATCTAATCGGTCTAATCTTCCAAAACCAATAATATTGCCAACTTCTATCCCAATACAAGATGCATCATCTTCCAAATCATCTGCTTCCAAGGTACCTGCTAAACCACATATTTCTATTGGGAAATGCAGACCTCTAGATCAAAAGTATGATATATTGAAACACTTGGCCCATGTACTATCCATGTTATCAATTCTGGACTCTTTGAATCTGTCAAAAGATCTCCGGGAAGCACTCCTTGAGGATTTTTCAAGTCCTCAGGAGTTTGAATCTGAAATTGTTGTAGCTGAAGTCTATCACATTGAGAATAATCCAGCAGAATGCCATTAAATAATATCCTTTACTGATGAATATGAATATGATGTTGTGTATGGACATATTATACCATTGTACTTGTCTGGAAAAGTCAATGGCGTGGATTTTCGAAGAGTTTTCATTGACAATGGTTCAAGAGTCAACCCCATACCCATTCATACACATGGTCGATTGGGCCTCACAGAATCTGATTTATCTCCCTCCACCATGATGCTACAAAGATATGATAAAAATGAACAAGAACTACTGGGTGAAGATACACTCAGAACTCAGTTTGGAGATCTTGTATCCAATTCAGATTTCATGGTTGTTGATCAAGACTCAGCCTTCATCATTTTTCTTGGAAGACCCTAGTTACATCAACATGAATCTATCCCTTCTTCATACCATCAATGTCTCGAGTACTATTTCGATGGTCAAGTTGGGACATTGCATGGTGATAAGGCCTCATGAAAGACATGTGAGTCTCAATACATTGAGGCATAATTCTATTACATGAAGCAAAGGGATAAATCCATAACAAAGGATATTACCATAGTTAATGCTCCATATGTTTTGCAAAAAATATCAGTAAATACATTTACATATGTGAGTACAGATTATGTGTTTCCTATCAGTCAAATTGACAAGATAGACCCCAATAAAAATACTCTTATGGAAGGATCCATAATGTCAATTATGGCAATTGATCCAGACAACATGGGAGAAATTGGTAATCTACCAAGTAGTGATGAAAGCACAAATAGTGACGTCTTGATTTCATCTGCTGAAATCCAACAAGTCTATGCATCGCCAATTAGGCGAGAAGAAGTTATAGCAACATTGGAGGTGAACAATGATGTCGATTCGCAATCCATCATCTCCTCTTTATTACCCAAAAATACCCTTCATCATCAATCGAGTTGGAAATGGAAGCTTCTTATTCAAAATATGAAAATTTTGACATCTCTTCATATTATGAGAATTATACATTATCATCTACTATGCAAGTAGAAACAGAAGAAATAACACATGATGAAGAAGAATAAGAAGATCTCAGAGATGCTCCTATAAAATTTGAAGAGGGTATCTCTACCATTGTGGATTAACTCAGAGAAATAAATCTGGGTACAAAAGGAAATCCATGCCCCACTTTAATCAGTGCGGCCATGACTCTTGAAGAGCCAGAGATTTATATTTCTTTTCTAAAGCAAAATAAAGATATATTTTCTTGGAACAATACATAAATTCTTGGGCTGGATCCTTATGTTGCTACTCATCATTTGGGTTTACCAGAAGAACATTAAGGATTTAAGCAAGCTGCGAGAAGAACACACCCAACTTATGCTTCCAAAATTGAAGCTGAAGTGGATAAGCTTATCAAAGAAAAATTCGTCAGAGAAGTTCAATATCCCAAATGGTTGGCTAATATTGTCCCAGTAATGAAAAAGAATGGAAAAATTAGAGTTTGCATCGATTTCAGAGATCTTAATCGGCATTGTCCCAAGGATGATTTCCCAGTTCTGATTACAGAACTTCTAATTGATGCAACAGCTAGCTTTGAAGCACTTTCCTTCATGGATGGATATTCTGGATATAATCAGATCTGGATGGCCCTAAAAGACAAGGAATCAACAGCCTAGAAATCCCCTCAGTGTGTGTTATGCTACTGGGTAATTCCCTTTGGCTTAAAGAATTCAAGTGCAACTTATCAGCATGCCATGCATCGTATCTTCAAATCCTTCTTAGGGATGTTTGTTGAATTCTATGTAGACGATTTGGTAGTTAAATCCAAACAATGTTCTAATCACATGTCTAATTTAGAAGTGGTATTTTTCAAGCTTCGACATCATAATTTGAAGATGAACCCCTTAAAATGTGCTTCTGGGGTAACCTCAGGAATATTTATCAGCTTTGTTGTACGCCAACGTGGTATTGAAGTCGATCCTGAGAAGACCATGTCAATCATTGATATGTCACCTCCTCAAAATTTTAATTAATTAAGAGGACTTCAAGGACACCTAGCCTATATTCGGCATTTCATCGCCAATTTAGAAGGTAAAAGTTTACCCTTCACCAAATTGATGAAGAAGGGAGTCACATACCAGTGTACTAAAGAATGTCAAGAAGCATTCGATACTCTCACGAAATACCTCTTGATTCCACCGGTACTCATGCCATCTGATGAATGAAGACCACTTATCCTCTATGTGACATCTCTAGAGTGATCATTAGGTTCCTTTATTGCTCAAAAGAATGATGTCGGGAATGAAAACAACCTCTAATATCTCAGTCGAACCATGCATGAAGCAGAAACCTGGTATTCAAGTATTGAGAAGTGCTGCCTGGAATTAATCTTTGCAGTTCAGAAGTTGAGACACAACCTGCAAAATCACGAGGTCCAATTGGTATCTCGCAAAAACCCGTTCAAATTTATCCTAAGTCATCCAATGCTTACAGGTCTTCTGGCAAGGTGGGCAGTTATTTTGTAGCAATTCGACATTCAGTATGTGTCTCAAAAGGAGATAAAGGGCCAAGTTCTGGCTGATTTCTGAGATGAACACCCTTCAGTGGAAGACACATCTTCAGATATTGAACTCCTTGATGAGGAAGTCTTCTCTATTCAAGAAAGTCCTCAGGCATGGGAAATGTATTTTGATGGTGCTTCCAGAAGTCCAACACGGAGGAAAATGGAAAATCCTAAATTCAACAAAGATGGCTTAAGAATTGTGCTCATTTCTCCAGAAAAGGAACTGTTAGCTTATTCCATTTTATTGTGGGATGGTGGTACCAATAATGAATAATAATACCAAGCTCTCATCGTAGGTTTGGAATTAGTACTTCAAGTACAAGTGAATCACTTATTGGTGAATGGTGATTCAGACTTGGTAATCAAACAAGTCAATGGAGATTATGCCATCAAAAAAGAAGAACTAATTCCTTTGTATGATTACGTCAGAGAGTTAATGGTGGAATTCCATTTGGAACAGACATTTTCTTATGTCCCATGATCAGAAAATGCTCAAGCTGATGCATTGGCTAATATAGCCACATCACTCGCAGATCCAAATCGGGACGAGACAACCATCAGTATTTCCCACCGTCGAGCAATTTCACCTTATGTTCGAATCATGACAGAGGAAATTAATGAATTTTTTCCTATTCCTGAACCGTATGGTCATACTACAGGATGGATGTCACCTATCAGGGAATACCTTCAAAATGGAACACTTCCACCTGATAGAGCTAAGAAAGAACAAATCCGACGACATGTGGTTAATTTTTCTCTTTATGATAGCCCAGGTCACCTAGAGAAAATTCTCTACAAATGTGGTTCTGATGGAGTTCTCTTCAGATGTATTGATGGTAATGATAATATGACTATCATAAAAGAAGTGCATGCAGGAGTCTCTGGTGCCTACCAGTCTGGACATAGACTGTCTGATTAGGTTCGAAGGATTGGATACTTTTGTCCTTCAATGATACGAGATTTTGTCAGTTTCACAAAGAAGTGTCATTCATGACAAGTACATTCCACCTTCATTCATTAGACTCCATAGTTTCTTCATACAACTAAATACTAATGGCCATTTTACACATGGGGAATGGATGTAGTGGGACCTTACCCTTCGGCTATGGCTAAACAGTTTAAGTATATTCTTACTGCTACTGGCTTCTTTTCAAAATGGGAAGAGGCAATACCTCTCTAGGAAGTATGTTCTAAATGAATTTTTAGCTTCATCAAGTCTAACATCATTACCAGATTTGGTGTCCCTCATACCATATTGACGGACAATGGCACCAATTTCTGTTCAACTAAGATGAAGAAGTTGTATCAAGAATACAACATCAAATGCAACCATTCATCTCGGTATCATGCGTCGGCCAACGGCAATATTGAAGCCTTTATGAAGACTCTTTCAAATATACTGCAAATGATGGTGGATAAAGATAAGAGGTCATGTCCTGATAAACTCTTTCATGATTTATGGGATTATCAGACTACCACCCGCACTGCAACTCGGTCAACTCTATATTCATTGGTATATGGAACTAAAGTCGTCTTTCCCATTGAAGTTCAACTACCCTCGCTCAGAGTTTCCATTTGTGATCAATCATCTATAGATTAACAATTTCAAAAGTGATTGAATGAATTCGAATGGTTAGATGAGAAAATATTGTGCACTTTTCACCACTTGGAAGTCTATCAGAATCGAATAGTATGAGCTTTTAACAAAAAAGTTCGTCTTCGTTCATTCACTCAGGGAGAATTGGTATTAGTTCTAAGAACTCTAATGATACCAGGAAAGAAACCTCCCAATCTTGAGCCAAAATGGGAAGGACCTTATTCAATACATAGGGTCTACTCCAATGGAGCTTATTCATTAATCTCAATGGATGGAGAACTCATCACTACTCCAACCAATGCCATATTTTTGAAGAAATGTTTTTTATAAACTGCAAAGTCCCCATTTTTTCCCTACAACATGACACTAAACTGTGCGGCACCAGTTCGTCCTTGTTATATGACGTTAAACTATACAGCAACGGTCCATACATATGACCTTAAACTATTTGTACATTCGTCCCACACGACGTTAAACTGTAAAAAAGTTCCCTAAATGGTCCAGTATGACCTTAAACTGCAACTAGGTACTGTATGAACTTAAACTGCATCATCAACGGTCCATGCATATGACCCTAAACTATTTTCAAGTCCCTTACGTCCAGCAAGACGTTAAACTGTGACGTCCTAACTACATGATTCTAAACTGTATAAAAGTCCCTTACGTTCAGAAAGACGTTAAACTACATAATCATCAAAGGTCCTGTATGACCTTAAACTACACCACCGTCCATCATGACATTATACTACACCATCAACGGTCTATGCATTTGACCATGAACTATTTTCACTTTCGTCCAACATGATGGTAAACTGTATCCTCCCTTTTTCATCCAACACGACGTTAAACTGTGGAAAAAATCCCCAATGCTTCCAACATGACGTTAAAATGGTGCACTCTTTTGTCCTCACTGCATGACATTAAACTGCACAGTCCCCCCTTTCGTCCAACATGACGTCAAACTCTATTGTCCCCATCGTCGTAACTACATGATGCTAAACTGTACAGAAAGTTCATGATACGTCCTACATGACATTAAACTGTATTTTGTCCCTACTACATGAAAATAAACTATGCACCACCAATAGTCCTAACTGCAAGACATTAAACTTCATAGTCCCTTTATATGTACTACATGACATTAAACTATGAATCATTAAGGTTTTTGTTACCTCTTGTTTTTCACACCGAGTATGACTCACGTGATCTTAGAGCAACCCTCAACCATAACACTCTCTCTGGGCCTCTAACCATGTGTAAGTCCTAACATCAATTTTTAGGTCATTTTTCCCAAGAACCACTTGATCATTAATTCATTCTTTAATTGAAATACACGGACTTTGATCCTTGCCTTCAAGGCTGGGTATGTAGGAATCTTCCCAAGGTTTAAGCCCAAAAAGAATCTCTTCATGTTGGTTCATCTCTATCTCATACGATGATAATTTGTGAAACCACCCTTAGAATCAATATCTTTACATTGGTTCACTTTCATCTTTGTTATACGACATTAAACTATACAAAACTTTTTTCCAGTATGACAATAAACTAAAAATTTCATTGATATCCTCACCTGAGAGGGAACCATTATTTTAATTGATTGTTTTCAATCATGTATCATTTCAAAGACTACGTACATACATGGAAACACCCAAACCTTTTATCTTGGGTTAAACCATCATTGCACTAAATTCACCTTTCACCCTTCACATGTACGAACCAAATTTGTACAAAGGGTAGTTCTTGAACCACATGGGCTTGATTCCCATCCTTATGGGATACGTAGGAATGTTCGAGTGTCCCTCTAATCTAGTCCCATGTCATTGGGTCTAACCCCAAATTCCACTTTCAGTCCCTTGGCTGAAAAGTCCCCATGAAAACACACACTGTGTATTTCTTACAATGGTCCAAGATCTATGACCCTAAACTAAGATCTCTAATCCTTTTGTCCCACATGATGTTAAACTGAAGTTTAAGAACTACGTATGGCTTGATTATCATCCGTATGGGATACATAGTGAAGTCCAACATTTCAATTCAGGACCCAGCCACAACATGATTATGTTTAACATTGATCTATGTATCTCTGTAAACATTGAATTATACCCATATTTATGTGTTATAATCCTAACCTTAAATGTTTTCAGATCCTCATAAACCTTTTCATGACTTCTAGTCACAAAAATGTCAAACTTCTGAGAGTTCTTTTGGCTGACTATGCAGCACGTGCCCATAGGTGGCCTTCCATAAACAGTTTACATAACAGACTTTTTATCCAAAAGATACTATGATTTGACTATGCAGCCAATTCCCTTACGTGGCCCTGCATAATTCAACCCCCTAACGAGTTTTTCGGAAAGTGGTATCTTCATTTTTTGGAATAATGCCTCTTTTGTCCTTATTTGTCTTAAATGACAGTATGTAGGGATCCGAAAAAATAGCCATCCTTAACATATTTGTCCCATATCATTTTTTCATGATCTGAACGTATTCAAGTCTATGGTTTATATTCTCCTTCCCTACGTTTGGGTCAGACCTTCGTATGAGTGATATTTATACAGTTCTTCGATAATATTGTTTGGAAATATTTTCTCCATATTCAAGTACCTCTTTCCATATAGAAAACTCTATACTTTGGAAGATTTGAATATCCATAAACATTCACTGGCTTTTAGCACTAGGATAGTAAATTTCTGAGAGTTATTTTTCCTGAATATGCAGCATGTGCCCATAGGTGGCCTTGCATAAACAGTCTACATAATAGACTTGTTAGCCAAAAGAAACTATTTTATTTAACTATGCAGCTAATGCCCTTAGGTGGCCCTGCATATTTCAACCCCCCTAACGGGTTTGTTAAATAATGGTAACATCATTCTTGGAAACTACTTCTTCTAATGCCTTTTAGCTCTTTTTCATATCATTCCTAAGATTCAAATATTCTTAAATCATAGCTTACATATTTTCCCTCATACTTGAGTATGGTAATATGTTTTCAGATGAATATTCAAGGAATTGAGTCAATTCTAATCCATTTCGGTCAAAGCTATTTCGACGTTAAACATTAGCCTTTGTATGTCTGACATGCATGACTTTAAACTCCCAGATTTCTTGTTTTTCCTTTTTGACCTCAGAGTCAAATCCTCTTTTCTCTCCGGATCCAACTCTGAGGGGAAACGTTTGTTGACGATCCTTTTTCGTCACATAGTCCAATGAAATGTAAAGGGAAATGACATAGCACAAATTGATTCATCCTTTGAAGAAAATATCAAAAATCGACAAAGCCATGAACAAGGGATCAAAACCACATATGCCGCGCAAGTTCTATCACTGTCGCGCAAGTACACTTGCGCGATGCCTTATGGTCACGCATGTGACTTGCACGACCTAAGTGGTAACTTCCCGGGGTCTTATCTTACATATAAATAGACCATGTGCCCCCCCCCCATTTTAAGAGGATTTTTTCCAGAAACTCAGATTTGAGATCCTGGCGCCCATGTCTCTTCTCAAATCTTCCGAAACAATTTTAAGGTAATTTATTACCTAGAACGGAAGATCTAAAGAGGGGGAGGAAGGCCTAAATGTTGAAACTCATCAACACTTGCGTGCCTGAGTGGCCAGCCCTTAAGGGAAAAGGGCCACACTTGCGCGCCGCCTTACTCTTTCAATAGATCTTGAGCGCCCCTCTTCTGGAAGAACATCAAGAGGATTCTAAATGATTTAATGAAGTGTCTCTCAAGTATTACCCTGCTGGTTAACTGTCACGCAAGTACATCATGTGTTGAGTAGGCGTATACCTGCACGACCAAAACATGCGCGCCCACGCAGTACCTGCATGCCTGCCAGATCTTGCACGCCCCTACTTTTTTGGGTGCCTTTCTTGCCCATTTCACCTCTCTTAAGCCATTACACCATTACAATTAAAGATTCAGTCTTCAAGACACTCTTCAATGCCATTTTATGGCATGATTTCTTGATTTTAATTCCTTATATGAAAGTAATTTTGTGGAATATCTCTCAAAATCTAGTGATTTACACATCATTATGTCACTAAAGACTGAGATTTCATTCATTCAACCTAATTATTTAAGATGAGAGAATCATTAACCTGGGTCTCCTTTTCATGAATAATCCCCAGTCGTATGTCCTCTAATATGGTCATCCTCTTTAGGAGTAAGCCCCATGTCCCTTAATTTTTGGGCAGCCTATTAGGAGTAAGCCACAGATCCCCTAATCTGGGCTTCTTTTTCAGGAGTAAGCCCCAGTCTCAAGCTTGGGAATCTTCCTTAAGAGTAAACCCCAATTCATAAAATTCCCAAATATGGGAATCCTTTTTAGGAGTAAGACGCATTCTCCTAATTTGGGCATCCTCCTCAGGAGTAAGCCCCAAACCTTAATCCCTAACCTGGGCCTCCTTTTCAGGAGTAAGCCCTAGTCTTAATTTCTCTTAACTAGTCCTAATTTACCTTTGATCTGGTATTCCTTTTTAGGAGTAAAACCCAATCATAAGTCTTCTCCTAATTTGGGCCTCCTTTTCAAGAGTAATCCCAAAGTTAGAGTATTCAAAATCTTCAATGAAGCACATATACCTTTATGGACCATGTTTTTGGATTTCTTCCCAAAACTCAATCCTAACCTTCTTTATCTGGACATTCATACATACATAAGCCCCACATTATTTCTTATGATTGCTTCTTTCATGGAACAATTGTCTAATTTTTACCAATACCTATTGTTTCTCACACCGAGCCTGACTCACGTGATCATAGAGTGTAAAAGTAATTGTGACATCCTTCTTTGAGCCATCAATCATAAACATCATACTCCCTTACTCGAACTACGTGGGTTCTGATTCCTTTTCTAAACAAAGGATACATACGTAGCCCGTCTACGTGTTCGATCCCAACTCTAAAATAATCCATGTCCTTCTGAATGACAATTATCTTCATGTGCCCCACTGAGTGGATTTAAAACCAGCATGGTCATCATAATGACCAAGAGACTTATTTATAAATGTGTCGATGGGTACCATTGACCAAGAATCTCTAACAAATACAGATGATTCTCTATCGATGAATAACCTCGAATACATAAAAAATATTCTCTAAATTTCCTACATATTTAATCATTGATTGTAAGATATGATGGAAATCTCATTTTATACTTGGTAATGTAATAAGAAATCACGAACAAAACTTAAATATATAAAGAGTGTCCTGGAGTAGACAATAATTCACCACAAAACAGTGTGATGAGTCCGACCTCCCATCCTCTCGACCAATGAAAATTCATAAGCCTCATCAGTCGACAAACTAATGAGAACCTACCTTTGGAAAGTATGTCTGAATGGATGTGGAATCATTGGATGTTTCCGGTTCTACGAACAAACCCGTTAGAAACCGATCGGAACATTTGAACCTCCCATCAAGGCGGTCATCCCCGGATACCGAGGGAAACAACTGCGTATACCAATGATGTTCTATGTGTGATAAATTCGGTGTATTACACTCATATGGTAACCCCAATCCTACATTAACAAAAATATATAAATTATAAATTGAAATCAAGGTCAATTTTTCGTATATCCAAACAAAAACCTTTGGAAGTTTACTATGAGACATAGATTATAAAAATCAAATAATAATGACTATATTTTAATGTTTCAAGACAACATCTACAAGCCAAACATGACATCCCCATAAGTCACAATTATTTTACCATACACCAAAAAATATATTACATATAAACCCTAACTAAAAAATAAAGAACATGACAAATAATAGAGAAAGTGAATAAGGGGGAGAAAATACAATTTATTTACTAAAAATAATGTTGTTAAATCACATCAGAATCATTTAGATATAATGAAAATTATGTGATGAAAATTGAGGTATACAGATGTTTCTACCGCTTTTTTCTTCTAAGTGGAGGATAAGAAACCGAAGAGGGTTCAAAAGAGGAACCCACAAAGAACTGATATTTCCCTCAATAAATTTAGTCTGTCAAGAACCCAACAGCTGTGTGGTGACCATATTCTAAAAACTATCAGCTGATCATCCAAAATTCTATTTTATACCACTCTAAACTATTAATTAATCCTCACATAAAATCCAATTCCACCTCCAAGAGGTGTTCAAAATCGTACAGTTCTAACTGAAAGCTAATCTGTCAAAACACTATTTACACTTAATAGAATGAAATAAAATATAATAATGAATTTCAAACCCATAAAGGCGTTTTCCTTGAAAATTGGATCCCAATTTAGTTAATGGGGAGTATTTCTGAAAAAAAATATTTTAGAAAAACCACAAATGTTTGTGAGAGAATTGCGATGAAAGACCCGCTATATGATATATCCTTTGTTAGGAGAGGAGGATGATTCATAGATGATAATTATAATTAAAATCAAAATTTAAATATTTAGAAGGAAGAGGAATATTATTATGTAATTGAATCACATGATAATTATATCATGGTTTGGATTATTACTTTATAATATTTTCCCCCGTGAATTCAGAATCATGATAATAATAAAAACAATTTTCACAAGAATGTTGTGTCATTTTGTTTCAATATATAAGGATTGGGTGCTTCTATAATAATGTTAGTTTCCATTACTCATTTAGAACAATAGAACATTTTAATATTTACCTATGATTATAAATACTTTGATGATTCAATACATGTTGAAGATGAATGTGTAGTTAAGAAAGATCTAATTCTTTTTATAATAAATGATTTTATGGAATTGAAATGAATTTGAGCTTCAAATGGTTATGTTTCTCTATTATATAATAAAAAATAAATGTATAATTTTGGTTTAACCCTAAATATCATTTATATTCAATTGTTCACTAATCATGTCCACATTCATGTTGGGCGTAATAGCATTATAGTTCACACAAATGGATTTTTAAATTTTGATGATGGAATTATGGAAATGTTTTAGTGGTTTTTAACTAAATTATGTTGTTTTAAGGGATCATTAGTTTATTTCATATCTTAAACACATCACATTAACGACAACATAGTTTTTTTGAATGGTCTAGATTAATTTTTTAAGATGTTAGTATCCTAATTTGAGTATGGATCATACTAATTCGGTCACAATATTGATTTTTAAATCCTAAAAATCAATATCTAATCACATTTTGATACCTATAAAGGATATCTAGTTTATAGAAAAATAATTCATTGATAAATTCATTAGTTTGTTATATGATAAATTGGAAAAAATCCCTCCTGATCATGATTCCATGGCTACAAAAATTAATACTATAACAATGTAACCTCATTTATCTAGAGAATATGAAAGTCTATAAAAGTGATATTTCTTCTGATATTCATATTATTTTGATTTTTCCGAGATTTACACTATATATAATTATAAATACTATAAATAATTTTAGAATTTTTTTTTGGAAGTTGATTATTCTATCATGGAAAATTATACCACGACCCAGAGGGAAACAAGATTAATATTGACTTGAAATATAAAGATGGATGATTTAATATAAAATAAATTTTAATTGGTTTATGATAATCTAGAATAAAAAATTTATTTGTTTTCATAATCTCACAATTATAGCACTTCATCATTTAAATAAGATAGCTTTGTTGGGACAATAGTGAGGAGTAATACATAAAAGAGAAAAAATAATTTTTTACCTTTCTATCCTTAGGTTATTTTCATTATCTATACAACTTCAGCTAGTTTTTTTTATGATTTAATATAATTATAAGGATGTGATGATGTTTTCAATTGATAGCTTCACTAGGAAGTATGATATTCAAACTTTCATTAGAACCATTGTCCAAAAATCAAGGAATGTTTTTTAATCATGTGAGATGTGTGTATTAATTAAAAAGAAAATCATTTTGGTATTTTTGTGAATTTATCTTTCACTTATGTATTAGACATTTTATTAGACATTCTATCCATAATATCTATCATACTTCTTCATAGTTACTAAAAGAAATCTTTGGTCCAACTTTAATCAATCTAAATGAATGTTAGAATATCCTTATTAAATCAAAAATATCTATTATTTCTCCATCCACCTATTAAAATATTAATTTATCTTCTAAGGTAATGTATTAATTAGTAAAATTGTAAGAAGTTGTTGATGAAATTCAGGACAGTACTACCAAAAACGATCTACATTCCAAATACATCCTTAAGAAAAAAAATTATTTTCATGTCCCTATTTTAATTTTTGTGATGAAATAATAGTTTCCCCTTTTCATACCTATTTCATACCACCCTTCCATACTAATACATTTCAGAATCATCCATCAGTAAATATACATTCTGATATTCCATTAAAATAACAATTATTATATTCTTCATATTAACTAAAAATATTTAATTATGATTGAATGAATGAATGATCATTACTTAAATATTTACTTATTGTATTTGGATTTTTTAATCCATGTTGGACATTTTTTATTTTAGTTATTTATATTAAATCTATCTATCCTTGAGAATGTGTTATATTGACTTCTTCCAATATACAAATTTAACATCATTTATTATATCACAAAAATAGGGAGTATTTTTGGTTTATCAGATATGTCAATTTTTGCTGAATTTTTTTTGTCTCACTAATAAATATATAATATGTTGATGCTTATATTTTTTGGGGTTTTATAGTCATTAAAAATATGGAGATTCTTAGAACGGCTTATGATGTTTCACTATATATCAAAAAAATTCTAAATTTTGAAGCTCCTAAAATCCCTATTTGTTAATATTATTTTTTATATTAAGTGACTTAAAATTATAACTCATATTATTAAGTTGATTGAATACGTTGAGTTGGATAGAAGATATTACCAACAGAATGTCTATTACATCATTAGGTTTGTATTATAACAAAACATATTATATTATGAAATGTCTCAACACTTGATCTAAAATTAAATTTATATAAAATATATTCATCTTATAAAGGACCATATTAAATGAATTATCTTATAGAAGGAATTTATTGTAAAAAATATGTAATAGAAAGAGAATATCCTAATAATTATTCTCAAAATATTTATCTTAAAATAGAATATAATAATGAAATTTCCTTACATGATGACAAAGTCAAATATCTGCTATGTCATTTCTCCTATGAAATTATTTTTTATCTATATTTTTTTGAATTAACTTATGAGAATACTAATTACTGATCTTTTATCTTTAACAGATCAAATTATCATACGAAGGATCATTCACCATCATCAGATTTAGAGTTTCATTCTGATTCACATTATCATTTCCATTTCTTATGGAAATATAACATATTATTTTTTATGAATCTGATAAAATACTTTCTAAATAGTAATGTTCAACTTTAAATAAAGTGAATATTTGAAAAAAAATGTAATGATTTGATGATGATACAATTCGATAGATCCTTCTATATCTTTAATTTCTGTGTTTTGAAAACTATGAATCACGATAATTAAGAGATTATTGATTAACATTTTCAATTGTATTACTTTAACTGGAGTGTTGGATGGACAATAATGATATGATGAAATTATAAAATTGTAAATATAATAAGATGAAAATGTAGATACATGGATATATACATATATATATACACACGTAGACATTATCTCTTAAATGATCAACTTTTAAGAATATCTGTTTTTTTGTTTTAATTTCAATGTATTTCCAGAAAATAACCTCTATAGGTACTCATGCAATATATTCTATATTTATGGTTGTTTATTCTCCACCATTGTTTTGATGGTAATAACTATGTGCAGAACCTGAATTAATCTAATAGTTTTCATCTTTGTAATGTCATTCAGAATTTTTTTTATGTCATATAAGATATTTGACATGTATTGTAAATGGATATCTTGGTAAAAATCTATTAGACATATCTACAAATTTACAACTTCTTGAATAGAGTTTTGTATCCCCTAGAAAAATGGATCATTTAGTATAAATCACCAGAATCAAGTAGTATAGTGATTGTGGGAATGACAAAGGGATCTATGTGGACTATGCAACTATAAATCCTTAATTTTTATCATTCTCTTATAATTTTTCATATTTTTAATAATATAATACTAGAATTATTCATAAATTAATAGATGTTGGTATTAATTGTAGAAACTATTACGAACTCAATTTACCCACCCCATCGAGTCATTGTGCCTTACCTATCTAACAAACATATTTTTTTGTTCAAGAATGAAAGAGAAAGAGGATATTGTATTTGGAAACGTGATCTCTTTTTTCACACTTAATGTTAATTTTAATAAATAATAAAGAATCATGATTGATATGAATATATACCACCCCTCCAAATATCTAGATATGTAAAATGAACTTTTTTGGATATTATTAGGTTTATTAAACACATTAAAATACCACAAATCTATATAATAATTAATCGTACCACTTTAATATTTAGTAATATTAGTTATTTTAAAAAATAATATTTTGATAATGATTAGGAGGATTGAAAATACTCATATTCAACACTTGATATTTTAGTCCAGATGATTTTAATTGAAGATATCCTATATTAAATTATGTTTAACTTTTTATTTATATTAGATAATACAGGGAAATTATATAGGAATATTATAAACATAACTTGACATTGTGAATTTTATTAATAACTTATAATGAATATCAAATACTGAAATATTAAATCTATTAATATGTATCTAAATTAAAATAATTAACATATGATATATCATTATTGACATTCACATTGATTAAAAATATCCTATAAATAGATATTTATATAATATTTATTTGTTTATTTTAATTTTTTCTTATCAACAATCATTACTAATTCCAAATAATCTCTTTTTAAAAAAAATTCTCATAATGTATTATTCTATTTCAAACATCATGTGTATAAAAATCAATTCTCATATGATTTTCTCAATGGGATAAAAAATAAATTCCAATATTACATTATAATATTTGATGTTATTTTATTTTATAGTAACTCATTAAAAATTATTTTAAAATAATAATAATTTCCACATTTTCAAAAACTATTTTATCTCAATATCCTAATAAATCATAATACATTTGTTGATATACTATATATTATATTACTTTTTATATTGGATAATAAATATGTAAACCATATACTTTAAATATATTTTATTTCATTAAATATTTAACTTTTGTATATATGAATTAAATTTTATCAATCATTACACAAGATGAAATTAAATAAAATAACACAAAGTTATCAATCCAATAAAAAATATCAAACTAATATGTTTTTTTCTGTTTAAAAATCCATTTCATTCTCATTATATGTCATTAACACATATCTCCATTAAAAAATTCTTATTTATTATTATCATTAATTACATATACAAAACAATTTTATAATTTATATTTTGTATCATATAACCATATGAAAATATGAATTTATTTTAATAACATTTCTTCATGATATGGAATCTCCATGGGTTTTCTTATTCTCCTTTATTTATTTTGAGAAATTTTCTTTCTAATGTACAAAGGTACCATAGTAGAATCGTTCATTTATTTGGATACACCAACATTTTATTTCACTGACGGTGGTTTGAAATCTCTTTGTAATAACCTGAATTAGAGACAAGAATCTCAAGACCCACGATATCTTTGAATAAATCCTAAAGCATGATTCATGCTGTCTAGACACTAATTCACAATGTTGAGGGATAAATATAAGAACTAGCCTTAAACATTACTTAATATTTAATTAAATGAATAATTCACATTGAGGATCTTTTTAGGTTTAGAGTTTTAGAGAATTAAGACATAACTATTACAACTCAAAATATTACATGGTAGACATATCTACAAAGTTTCCATTTTTTTCTTAAAATAAAAACTCATGAAAAAAAGAGTCATGTTTAGTTCCATGTTTTAGATAGTATGACTTTTCCTTGATCCCATCCTTGACCCTATTCATCTTTAAATCCTGTGAATACAATTCAAAACCTGGGATGAGAAAAAAAGCATAGTAAGGGTTATAAAACAAAGAATGAAAACATTTTATCATAAATACATAGAAAATATGAAATCCTTTACTTACCTCATGAAATCATAAGATTTATGAAAGACACAAAGAAATCATTAATCATAAATGTAACCTGTGGCATCAATATCATACTTACATTGTAGTTATCATGGCTACAAAGGGAGTTACATTTGAATACCCATCACAGTATATTCCCCAAATCTGTTAGGAGAAACATTCATGTTTACCTCTGTCACGTTACCCAATGAATTGAAGAGCTATCTCAGTCTCACCTGCCCTAGGTTTATCACAAAACCACCCGTATATGTAAATAATACCCGAGAACCATAACATGATCATAACACATAACATAATCCTAAAGGGAATATAAAATTTCCACATTGAAATAATAAAATATCATTTCAATATATAGAAATAATTAATCCATTATCAAAATCATTTTCAATACAGAAATATATAAAATGAGTATATGGTATTTATTTTTCCTTTTAAAAACATTCCGGATTGTTAAGGATGCCAAAGATCAAATAATACTCATAGCCGTGGAAAGGTCGTTGTCACCACTTACGTTAAAAATCATTCCTTTTTGTCATTTAGTAAAATGATTCATATAAAATGACTCCATTTGAATAAAATGAAAAGTCAAAGGGGTTTATACAACGTATAAAATAAAGTCGTATATAAAACTAAAAATTTTTCAATGAAAAGAGATTGAGACGAAGTCCCTTACCTTGTTTCCGGCATGACTCGATCGTTATTTAATCTCCTAAATAATAAAATAATGTTAATTTATACTTTCTTAAGTACCTCTTTCAAGTTTATTATTAATTTTATATCTCTTATTACCATGTTATAAACATTATTCAAACATTTAAGTTAATAACATTCATTTTCTCGATATTTGGTACTTGTGTAGAAAATTAACACCTTATATTTACTTGTTGTCCATGTGGTCAATGGTTCATTATATCCAGAACGATATTCATGGTTTGGATAAAATATATTTCATATATATCTAGTATATATATGTTTTTATATTTGTACATAACATTTAGAGGTAAGAAATGAAATGCATCGTTCATGGAGACAGTAAGCCGTACGTACGCATGAACGCTAATTTCATTTTTATTTATTATTTTAATGGAAATAAAACATAATGATACGTAGGTATATTATAATTCCAGTATAATATCATATATAATATTTTTAACTACATCCTTTATACATCCCATAGAATTCATTAACGAATCAAATCACATTGATGGGGCGGTAGTCCGCACTTCCTCAAATGAGATTATCGTATTTACCCACTATGGAAACCATAAAGGCATGCTATAAATGGGAAGTAAATAATCATAAAGAATTCATAAAAATAATATATATCATATATAAATATAGTTCTATAATAATGGCCACCATGAGAGGCGATGGAGATAATCGAACACTCATTTTTTCGTGAGGTGTTGGTTTTCCATCCACTGAAAGATTTTGTTCTTCAACCATTAGATGGAGGTGTGTGTATGTGTAGTTTGAATAATTCTCATAATAACATCTTATTATATTTAGGATAATGTTTTTGTTACAATTTAATGGAATAAAAAGAGTTTAGGGGATGGAGAAGTAAAATAAAAGATAACAATTTAAGAGAAACTATTACCTTTAATTTGGGTAACTTATTTGGGGTTGAACCAGAGGAATTCTTGAAGTACCTTCTAAATAAGGTAAGAATTATAGTAGGAGGATAGGGATGTTGGGAGCTTAATTGGGCAGAGTTTGGGTGATAAAAATGTCTTGATAGGTGTGTGGAATTGGTTAGAAGTGGTCTTCTTTTATAAGGGAGAGGAGGGCCTCTTTAGGAAAGTGTGAAAACATTATTTTATTATATAATGATATTCGTTTTATAAAGGTACCAAAATCATTATAGTCATATATAAGATGACTCATGGTCAAAATAAAATCATCCAATAATAATTGGACATGTTTTGGATAATATTTAAATCATTATAATCTTATTTATTTAAATCATTTATTAATGAGGTAAATACTGAATCATTATTGTGTCATAAATAATTTAATTAATTAGATGTTTAATAATTGAAAACAAAATACTATAATATATGAAATAGTTTTATATTTCCAATGAATATTTATAGGAAAAATGATAATTTAAATAACCACTTCAAAAAATTAATTTAATAAAAGATATTTTCTTTTGTAATATTTTCCTTTACTTTATGTTAGTTAATCTAAATTGTCATTTTCACTCCCAAGTGCCTCAATGGGGTCCAAAATTGAGCCAAATATTCCCATGGTAGTAAATGACTCAACCAATAAAGTGTGTAAAAGTTTTATGGTAGTTTTGAATTATTAAAATATTCTATTAACTTTGAATTACCCAATTTACATTTAACTGCGGTAAATAAAGGTCAAATGTTACTATTCACCAAAAATTATTTTTGTCTTATTGAACCACATTTTACTTCTTGATAACAAAAATATATATGATATTTTCAAAATTCAATTCACATAAGTGGTAAAATTTCATTTAAATGAAAAAGTACGTTTTTTAACTACTATTAAGTGGTTTCACTATTCATCTAAAATTGATGTTTTTAGAAAAATAAAAATATTCAGCCTAAAAATAATTTGATATTTCGATTTCAAAATTGATGCCTATTTTTCCAAATTCAAAACATTGAAGTGAAATTAATTAATTTAAAAAGTAATTCCCGTTGTAAAAACAAATAGAGTGTTTTTAGGAAACAATAACTATCAAAAGATTGATACTTGTTTTTGTCCAGTTTCAATGTGAAAATAATTCCAATGACCAAAATTTGATTAAATGGTAAAAATATTTTTTAATTTAACTTAAAATCCAACTCAAAAGATAATCTAACCATATAAATAAATTATATTAAAAGAATCATTTGAATTAAAATTCAATATTTTTCACTATTCATTAAAAAATGAACATTATCAAAAAAATACCAAAAAATTACCCAAAGTAAAATTTGATGTCCCAATTCTAAAGAGGGATTTTATTTGGTCAATTAGAATGTATTAATGTGTACCGAACTATATTAAATGAGGGTTCACCATTAAAAGTTGAAAAATAGGCCTTTTAATGTAAATTTTGCATAAAATTAGATTCATTCACATTTTAAGCCACTAAATTTATATTGGATAATGTAAATAGATTTAACAAACATGTATAATCATATTATAGTTATTCTAATTCATTCCAACCAATACAATGACTTGGAGTTAACTACCATTTAAAATAATAATATTATATTATTAGTGTGCAACGTAATATTCCAAAGAAACATGTTGTTGCGAATCGGGTATGCTATCGAACATAACAACCCCTTTAAAGTAAAATTAATATTTAATTCATAAATATTAATAAATCTGAAATATGTCTTATTCTTCATTTACATGGGTTGTTACATCTTTCCCCCCTTTTGGAAATTGTGTTCTCGAAATTTTTATTCCCATATCAAAATAAGTGGGGGTATTTATCTCTCATAGCATTTTCAGATTCCCACATTGCCTCTTAAACCATATGGGTTTTCCACCAAACCTTTACCAAGTCATTTACCTTATTCCGAAGCACTTTCTTTCTACAGTCTAGATTTTGGACTGTTTGTTCTTCATAAAATATATTTTCTTCCAATTCAACTACCTCTAGGCTCAAAACATGAGATGGATCTTGCATATACTTTCTCAACATTGAAACATGAAAACCATTGTGTTCCTAGGATAAACATGGAGGTAAAGACACTCTATACGCAACTGATTGAAATTTCTCTAGAATTTCATAAGGTCCAAGGAACCTCAGACTAAACTTTCCCTTCTTGCCAAAATGCATCACACTATTCCATGGAGAAACATTGAGAAAGACATGATCACCAGCCTCAAAGGAAAGATCCTTCCTCCGGTTATCTGCATAACTATTTTGTGTGCTCTCATCTGTTCTCATGTGCTTCTGAATCAAATGAACTTTCTCTACCATCTATTCTACCAATTCTGGTCCCATTAGCTTCCTTTAACCTACTTCAGCCCAAAATGATGGAGTTCGACAATGATTTCCATATAATGCCTCAAATGTAGCCATCTGTATACTGGAATGATAACTGTTATTATAAGAAAATTCAACCAAAGAAAGATTTTTCTCCCAACATCCCTGGTAATCCATCGAGCAAGCACATAACATATCCTCCAAGGTCTAAATTGTTCGTTCTATCTACCCATCTGATTGAGGATGAAAAGTTGTACTAAAATTTAATTCAGTTCCTAATGATTTCTCAAGGCCTTTCCAAAAGTTATAAGTGAACCTAGGATCACGATTAGATACAATGGATAGAGGAACTCCATGAAACCTGACTATATCTTTAACATACAACTGAGCAAGTTTATCTAGAGAAAAATATTCACTAATAGGAAGGAAATGAGCATATTTAGTCAATCGGTCCACTATATCCTAGATTTCATTATTACATCGAGATATCATTGGTGATCCAACAACAAAGACCATGGATATATTTCCCCATTTCCACTCTGGCATTGGTAAAGGATGAATCATTCATTTTTGTAATTGTCACTCACTTTTAACCTGCTGACAAGTCAAACAGTTCACAGTAAAATAAGAAATATCTATTTTCATTCCATCCCACTAGTAATATTTCAGAAGATCTCTATACATCTTAGTACTTCCAGGATGAACTGAAAACGGTCAACTATGCGCTTCACATAACAACTCATTCTTCAACTTTGAATCACAAGTCACACATAATCTCTTTCCAAATCTCAAAACAAAATCATTATCAACCTTAAAATCAAGAAACTTACCTTTCTGATCCAACAGATCATTTTTCTACAACTCATTTTCTACCTTCTGCATTTGCTTAATTTTGTCTCATAGAGATGATTTTACTGACACCTAAAACAAAACAGATGAATTTCCTGAAACAACAAATTCTATGTCAATGTTTATCAAATCAAAAACCAAAGGATCTCATTCCAAACGTAACATGGTTAAAAAAATATTACATTTTCGACTCAAAGCATCAACCAATTTATTTTCTTTCCCTATATTATAAAGGATCGTGCAATCATAATCCTTGATTAATTCCAACTATCTCCTCTGTCACATGTTCAATTATTTATAAGTGAATATATTATTCAAACTTTTATGATCATTATATATTTCACACATCACTCTATACAAATGATGCCTCCAAATTTTTAAAGAAAAACAAAAGCACCTAATTCCAAATCATGTGTAGGGTAATTTTACTCATGAGGTTTCAACTGACGTGAAGCATAAGTTATTACCTAAGCATTATTCATAAAAACACAACCAAGTCCTTTTAATGAAGCATCATTGTAGATAACAGACTCACCATTTCTGGATTGTAGTTCCAAAACTAGAGAATTCACCAATATTATTTTCAATTCCGGAAAACGATCATAAATTATTTTGTCTATATGAACATGACATCTTTTTGAGTTAAATTAGTCATTGGACTAGATAACTGGGAAAAATTTTCAACAAACATCTAGTAATAACCCGAAAAACCATGAAATATATGAATATCAGTTATATTTTTTGGTCTTGGCCATTCTTCAACAACTTTCGTTTTTGCAGGATCAATAGTTATGCCATTTTTTTAAACAATGTGACCAAGGAAAGAATTTTTTTGTAACTAAAACTCACACTTTCTGAATTTCCCAAATAGTTTCATTTATTTTAAGGGTTGCAAGAGATCCCTTAAATAGCTTTCATATTCCTCCTTACTTTTAGAATAAACCAAAGTATCATCAATGAACACAAGCACCAACTAATTCATGAACTTACGGAAAATTCTATTCATAAGATCCATGAATACAGCAGGTGAATATGTTAACCCAAAAAGAATAACTACAAATTCATAATGGCCATATATTGTACAAAACACATTATTTAGAACCTCTGATTCCTTTACATTCAATTGATGGTACCCCGACTACAATTCAATCTTCCAAAAATACTTTGCTCCCGGGAGCTGATCAAACAAATCATCGATATGAGGAAAAGGATTCTTATTCTTAATAGTGATGTTATTAAATTCTCAATAATCAATGCAAAGATTCATTAAACCATCTTTCTTTTTATTAAACAAGACAAAATCACCCCATGGTGATGTTCTAGGTCGAATGAAACCTTTATCTAATAACTCCTGCAATTGTGTCATTAACTATAAATGATCAATTTGAGTCATTCGATAAGGGGGTTTTGAATTTGGATTAGCATCAGGCACTAAGTCAAAAGTAAATTCAACTTCCCGATTAGGTATAATACCAGGAAACTCATGAGGAAAAGCATCAAGGTACACATTTAACACTGGCACATCATTAATCTGAACAGGTCCTTTATTTCCAACAATATGTGCAAGGTAACATTCATTTCAATCTTTTACTAGTTTATCAGCTTCCAGATATGTTATAATGGGTTCATTTTTGTATAAAAACTTAAAATCATTCTTAAAAGAAACCTCTTTAGCTCTACAATCAATCATAGCATGATAAATAGAAATCCAATCAATGCCCAATATAGCATCAAAATCTACTGGAGGTAAAAAAATAAGGTTTGAAGGTAGATTCCTTCCGCAAACAAGGACATGAATGTTCTTATTTCTTATTTTTTTCTCTACATTTCATCCATGTGTTTTTACTGTAAGATAAATATTCATATCATGAGATGGAATTCCCAATTTACTTGAAAACTACTCAGAAACGAAAGAGTGTGTAGACCCTGAATCAAATAACACATTCCCATAATCTGAACAAACAAATACTGTATCTGACACAACTTCATTTGATGGCCCAACATCTACTGATGTAGTTGCAAAGGATTTCACCACCCCTTTCTACTTGTAGTCTGGAAGCTTTCCTTCAGTTGAGTTCTATGTTGGACACTCATTTGTATAATGTCCTATTTTGTTGCACATAAAACATTTTACACACTATAAATCAAATTTTCTCTTACCATTACCCTGATCTTTTTCAGGGAAATTACTAGCCTTATGTACCATTTTACCGCATCGGAAGTACTTACCATAATTCAAAAGAAATTCCCCAGCATGATTTTTACCACAATTTTCAGAAACTGTAAACTTAGGTTTCATACCGTCAGACTATTTTGAAGAGTTCTTCCCTTTCGCCTATCACCTCGACCTCTTATTCTGCTGTTTTTCAAAGAATAAGTGATTATCAAAAAACTCCATTTCCACCTTCTCTACACAATGAACATGTTTTTCATAACTTTTGAACTCCCGAGACGCTAAAGCCCTTATATACATTGGATTTAATCCTTATTTAAAATGGTAGATTTTACTATCAAGATCTCGTATGAAATTTGGAGCATACCATGACAGTTGAGTGAATTTTTCTTCATAAGAATCCACTGAGTAATCCTCCTACCTCAATTCTATGAATTCTTTTTCCTTTTTAAGACAGAACCTCCTTAGGAAAATATTTCTCAATAAACATTATTTTGAATTCATCTCAATCATGAGCATCAATCTCTTCACTATCCCTGATATTTTTCACCGTCGTTAACCACTGATCAGATTCACCTTCAAAACGGGAAACAACAAGACTACCCTATTGATGTTCTGAAAAACCCATGACATCAAAAATCTTCTCCAGTGATTTAATCACCCCTTCAGCTAGCACAGGGTTAGATGATCCCCTGAATGATGGGGGATGTTGCATACTAAAATACTCCACTACTGAAATGTTCATATGTGGTTGATCTGGCGGATCTGGTACATGGATACCACCACCATTTACAGCCCGAGTCAATTGTGCCATCACTGTAGAAAACTGTTCAGTTCCGATTCTGACCATCATAGGTTACTGGTTGGGAAGGTTTTCTACCTCCTGATGTCGTTCCAACACAGCTGCCCTGTTTCCTATACAGAAAACCATTCTGAACACAAATATATCTTAGGTGAAGCAACATGGTAATCTGGAAGTGCTATATTATGTCAATATTAACATAAATTACTTTATGGATATTACTTTAACCATGCCCTAACACCAAAAGTTCTCTAAACCGGCCTCTGATACCAACTATAAGGACCCGACCTTAAACATTACTTAATATTTAATTAAAGGAATATTTAAAATTGAAGATCTTTTTAGGTTTAGAGTTTTAGAGAATTTGGACATAACTATTACATATCAAAATATTACAAGGTATACATATCAACACAGTTTCCATTTTTTCATAAAATAAAAACTCTTGAAAAAAATAGTCGTATGTAGTTCCATTTTTTAGACAACATGATGTTTCCTTGATCTCATCATATACCCTATTCATATTTAAGTCATGTAAAAACATTTCAAAACATGGGATGAGCATAAAAATATCAGCAAGGGTTATAAAACAATGAATGAAAACCTTTGGTCATAAATACATACAAAACACGAAATCGTTTACTTACCTCATGAAATCATAAGATTCACAAAAGACACATTGAAATCGTTAATCATAAAGGTAACTTGTGGCATCCATATCATACTTACATTATAGAAATCACAGCTACATGGGGAGTTAATTTGGAATACCCATCACAGTATATTCACTATATTTCTTAGTAAAAACATTCGATTTTACCTCTGTCACGGTACCCAAAGCATTGGAGAGCTATCTCAGGCTCACCCTCTCTAGGTTTATCACGGAACCACCCGTATACATATATAATGCCCAAGAACCATAACATGATCATAACACATAACATACACATTAAGGAAAGATAAAATTTCCACATTACAATAATAAAATATCATTTCACGATATTGTAAGAAAAAATCCATTCTCAAAATAGTTTTCAATACCAAAATATGTAAAAAGAGTATATGGTATTTATTTTTCCTTTTAAAAACGTTTCGTCTTGTTAATGAATGAAAATATCAAATAATACTCGTGGTGGTGGAAAGGTCCTTGTCATCACTTACGTTAAAAAAACATTCATTTTTGTCATTTAGTAAAACGCTTCGTATACAAGGATTCCATTTGTATATATTGAGAAGTCAAAGGGGTTTATACACCGAATAAAATAAATCCACATATAAAACAAAAAATGCCTCAATGAAAGGATATTGAGACGAAGTCCCTTACCTCATGTCCCACTTGACTTGATCATTCATTAATCTCCTGAATAATAAAATAACGATAATTTATACTTGATTAGGAACCTTTTTCAAATTTATTATTTCTTTTATATCACTTATTACCATTTTATAACCATTATGCAATCATTTAAGTTAATAACATTCATTTTGTCGACATTTGGTACTTGAGTAAAAAATGAACACCTTATATATACAAGTATTCAATGTGGTCAATGTTTCCTTATATGAAGAACAATATTCATGATTTGTATAACATATATGTCATATATATCTATTATATATATTTTTATAATAGTTCATAACATTTAGAGGTAAGAAATTAAATGCATTGTTCATGGACACTATATGTTGTACGTACGCATGAATGCTACTTTTATTTAAATTTCATATTTTAATGGAAATAAAACATATTGATACATATTTATATTACAATTCTAGTATAATATCATATATAATATTGTTAACTCGATCCATTATACATCCCATATAAGGCATTAACGAATCAAATCACTTTGAGGGGCGGTAGTCCGCACTTCCTCAAATGAGATTATTGTATTTACCCACTATAGAAACCAAAATGGCATACTATAAATGGTAAGTACAGAAGAATAAGGAAATAATAAACATAATATGTATCATATATAAATACAGTGCCATCATAATGACCACCATGAGAGGCATTAAGAGATAATCGAATAATAATCATTTCGTGAGGCGTTGGTTTGTCATCCACAGAAACAATATGTTCTTCCCTAATTAGATGGAGGTGTGTGTATGTGTAGTTCAAATACTTCTCATAAAAACATCTTATTATATTTAAGATATTGGTGTTGTTACAAAATTAAGGAATAAAAAGAGTTTAGGGGTTGGAGAAGTAAAAAAAACAATTTAAGAGAAACTGGTACCTTTAATTTTGGTAACTCCCTTTGGATTGAACCAAAGTACTTTTTAAATTGTCTTCTTCCTAAGGTAGGGCATATAGGAAGAGGAGAGGGATGTTTTAAGCATAATTGGTCAGAGTTTTGATGATCTAAATGGCTTGAGAGGTGTGTGTAATTGGTTATAAGTGGTCTCCTTTTATAAGGGAGAGGAGGGTCTCTTTAGGAAAGTGGGAAAACATTATTTTATTACATAATTATATTCAGTTTAAAAAGGTCCAAAAATCATTATAGTCGAATATAAGATGACTCATGGTCGAAAATAAATCATCAAATCAGAATTGGACATGTTTTTCATAATATTTGAATCAATATAATCTTATTTATTTAAATCATTTATTAATGAGGTAAATAATGCATCATTATTGGGTCATGAATAATTTAATATATTTGGTGTCTAAAAATTATAAAAAAATACTATCATATAGGAAATATATTTAAATTTAAAATGAATATTTATAGGAAAAAATATAATTTATATAACCCCTCTTATAAAATATTTTACGAAAAGATATTTGCTTTTGTCATATTTTCCGTTACTTTATGTTAGTTAATCTAAATTGTCATTATCACTCGAAAGTGGCACAATGGGGTCCCAAAATCTACCCAAGGATTCCCATGGTCGTAAATGACTCAGCCAATAATGATTGGACAAGTGTTAGGGTAATTCTTAATTATTATAATATTCATTTAACCTTGAATTACCCTATTTACCTTTAACCGTGGTAAGTAAAAGTAAAAAGTTACGATTCACTAAAAATTATTTTCATCTTACTGAACCACATTTTACTTGTTGATAACAACCATTTATGTTGTATTTTTGAGATTCAATTAACAGAAGTGGTAACATTTCATTTAAATGAAAAATTCAGTTTTTTAACTACTACTAAGTTGTTTCACTACTCATCTAAAATTGTTATTTTTCCCAAAAATAACAAAACATCAGCCTAAGAATTATTTGATATTCCAAATTCAAAATTGATGTCTATTTTAACAAATTCAAAAAATATAAATGGCATTAATTTATTTAAAAAATAGTTCCCATTGTTAAAACTAATAGATTGTTTTTAAGAAAAAATAACTATCAAAAGATTGAAACTTGTTTATGTCCAATTTCAAAGTTAAATTAATTCCAATGTCCAAAATTGGATTAAATGGTAAAAATTTATTTTAATTTAACATTAAAACCTACTAAAAATATAATCTTAACATATAAATAAATTATATTAAAAGGCACTTTTGAATTAAAATGCAGTATTTTTTACTATTCATTAAAAATGAACTTTACCAGAAAAATATAAACAAAATTACCCAATGTAAAATTTGATGTCCCCATTA
The DNA here is from genome assembly GCA_963277665.1 of Viscum album. Taxonomy (NCBI): domain Eukaryota; kingdom Viridiplantae; phylum Streptophyta; class Magnoliopsida; order Santalales; family Viscaceae; genus Viscum; species Viscum album. Next base: position 697,590,594 of record OY728161.1, read on the forward strand.
TAAAGAAGGATTTTATTTGTTCAATTGGAATGTATTAATGAGACCAAAACTATATTTAAATAGGGTTCTCCATTAAAAGGTCGCAAATCAGCCTTTTAATTTAAATTATGATTAAAATTAGATTCATTCACATTTGAAGCCTCTAACTTTTTTTTGGATAGTGTAAATACATTTAACAAACATTAATAATAATATTTTAGTTAGTTTCATTCATTCCCGCCAATACAATGACTAGAAGTTAACTAACATTTAAAATATTAATATTATATTAATAGTGTGCAACGTAAGATTCCAAAGAAACATGTTGTTGTGTATCAGGTACACTATCGAACATAGAATCCACGTTAAAGTAAAATTAATATTTAATTCACAAAAACTAATAAATATGAAATATGTCTTATTATTCATTTACCTAGAATGTTACAATAAATAAACCAGTTAGATAATATTATTATCCCAAATGACCGAAATTGATAATAAATTCATGTTAATATAAAATATTACACATAAAACCATATATAAAAATGAATAGTAATATGATTTGTTTTAAAAACAATATCAGATGAAAATTAATGATACAACAAGATAATATATATAAAATTCAGATACTCAGTCCCCAAGTAACAAAATCTGGCATCACATCTTTATAGTAGATATAAAAATCACAATTGGGGATGAATAAAGTATTCCATTTTCCTAAAACATGATCAATAATTTCTACATATACAATAATGTTTACATATAAGTATTTATTAATGAACACAAAAATTATTCCTGAATTTTAGGAGTCTGTTTTCATGAATAAATTATATAATATACAAAATTCTAATCAATAATAATATATAAAATATAATTTTATATAAAAAATTTATTTGGAATTATTTTTACCAATTCCCAATCTTAAATCCATATATAACCAACTAATTAAAAAACCACATTTAAAAAAATATAAATTTAAGTCATCTTATAAATAATGTTTCTTCACAGAAATTCAATTTTATAATAAATTTATGTTATTCCAAAGTCTCATAAAAACGTTTTATTATATAATTTCATACTATAAACAATTATTTTACAAATATGATCATAAAAGTTTAATATCCCTTGATAATGAAATCATGTTATGGAATATATAAATATCAATTCTTAAATTAAAGGGTTTTTGGATACCTTTCATGATCCATTACTCACCTGAGAAAAGAATAATGTTTTTTAATAAATTTAATTAAATATTACAACTATTACATGAATATGAGTCCTAAAGGAATCCCATTTCTAGTATCATTACAAAGTAACAATTCCAGCCATAATTTAACATATAATGCATCATTTATTTCTTTTTAAATTTATTCCTGAAAAATATTATTATTAACATACTCATCCAATGATATATATATTTATTATGACTTCCCCAAGTCATTCGTACATCCTTATATCTTATATTTTAGTATTTGAATAAATAGTTGCATCATTCTATCAATTTGAGGGCTATAAGATATCATCAATATCTAAATAAAGGATGAAATTCCAAAACAATGTAATTTGAAACTCTATTTTGTTTAAAAATTTCCTTCACATAAATAATTTCATTTCTATCATCTAAATATAATTCTTGAATTGGTAAGAAATTCAATGACATCATTAGTTGATCCACCTAAACCCAAACATTATCATCCTACGTTCATGATCTAAAAAATTCTTTAATGAAATCAATTAAAATATATGCCCACATCTATTTTTTAATGGGTAACTGATTCATGAACCCTAACAATTTTCATCTCTCTTCCATTTTACATTGAAAAAAATAAACATAAATAATTAAATCCAACAAAATCGAAATTTATTCATGACCATTGTAATTTAATATTTTTTTCATGATAAATGAAGATGTATTTTTTTATACACTACCTAATTAAAACATTAATGTTTTTAACATATAATTAATTAGATTATAGGAACCACTATATATAATTATAAATAAAGGACCAAATCCATTGAAATAGCTTATGTATTAATGATGTACACCATAATTAAGGGAATCCAACATCTTCATGTATATTTTATCGAATAACCAATATTATTTTACTCTACACATTAACTTGGATGTCACATTAAAAGTATGGAGAAATATAAAATACAATACTTCTTTAAATTATATGACAATGTGCACAAACAATCAAAAAAATTGCTACTTCTTTCGTTCTTTCTTAGCAACATTAGATAGATAGTTTTATTCATATAATCTACTATTTCTTTTCATTTTCCTTTTGTATACTTATCAAAAAATAAAATTTTTTGTGATACTAAACCCACATACAGTATTTGAGGATTTTATCTTTCTATACAAATTTATACAATAAACTCTTATTATTTACATACAATACACATTGAAAAAATATGTTATTTCCTCAGGCGCTAAATAAAATGAAAAAACACCTAATTCAAATTCATGCATATAATAATTGTTTTTAAATTTTATCTTCTTCCTAGAAAATTGACTTATAACTATTTTCCGTTATATTACAAAACTAACTAAACATATTCAATATAAATTATAGTACATTGTCTTTATTTTTATTAGATTAGGGTCATGAAAAACATGATCTTATGTTATTCTATAAGACATGTGACTTTTTTAGTAGACAATTATTTTATTAAAATAAACATTTGAAAAAAAATACATTTTACAATTTTGAATTTTAAATCACTGACTAGAGAGTTTCATTTAATATAATTACTACAACTAGTCTTATTAAATATTTGAAAACGTATGATAACACCATAATCTAGAACTTTAGATGATTATACAATATAAATAATTCCATAAAAAGATACATTGTGTTTAAAAAAATAACTATAAGTAATGGAATTGACATTACAGTGAAACTAATAGAGTATGATTAACAGTTTTAGGCGATATAATGATGTTTTTAATAATTTTAATTGTAAAACATAGAAGGTTAAGCTGGTTATTTGAATTGTCACATAGTAACATAGCCATTAAATAATAATTTATCAATTATGTAAAATATATAATTGAAATGTTCAATGTATAAATTCATATGATAATAGTTTAGTCAATAAATAGAAATAAAAATAATTAATAATTCAAGGATACTTTAATTATATATTCACATATCTTATAAAAATATTTACAAAAATAAAATAATATATTTTTTGGCACTCAATACATGAATATAAAATATAATTAATGTTTTTATATATTATTAAAATGTAAAATTTATTTTAAATTATTTTCATAAAAATAATTTGAAATTTATAAATAGAATTTTGAAATTATAAAATGGTAATATTTTTATAATTTTCTATGTCAGTTGATTTTTTTAAAGAATCGTAACATCCAATGTGGTTATACTGTATATAATATGACATCATTTTGATATAAAATTGATAAAATAATTAATACAAATAAAGCCATACCCTAATAAATATTTAAATATTAATCTTATATATTTTATGAAATTAAATACAATTTAAATTTCCAATAAATAAATGTCAATATTATAAATTATCTTCTCATATTTTTTGAAAAATAATTTTTATAAAACCTTGTATTTTCAATAGAGGTGGATTACCTTTGATAGGATATATGACATGAAACACCAATATTATAAGAAAATGTAACACCTAAAGACATTATTGACTATTTTTTAAAATAAATTCATCATATTGGATAGATTTTATATATTGTGATTTACACATCACTAGATTTAAATAAAGAACGATAAAATTGTAAAATATTATTTAAACATGAAAATCATAATATATATGTTAAATTGGTGTGTATGAATTTGAATAAATTAATTATTAAAGTTATATATAATCACATATATATATATATTTAATGTAAATTCAATGGTAATATATTTATTTTAAATAAAATAATAAATCGTTTAAATGAAAAAAGAAATGTTTTATAAGATAATGTATTTTTCAAAAAAGAGGTTTAATCGTGAAATGAACACAAAATTTAAAATTATTTATTTACACTTTTTTCTAATTTATTTGAAAAAATTAATTTAATTTTTTAATTATTATTTCCAAATTTACTTACAGTGAATTTTTTTAATTTTTTGAAAAGTGTAATTTTTCAATGAATAGTAAAAAATATTGGTTTCTATTGGTAACTATATTTTCATTTAAATTATTTACAATGTTCACATACATTTATATTTTTTAATTAAGTAAAATTATATTTAATTTATTAAAATATAACTACTATTGTTCATTGGGATCAATTTTATGTTCACTTTCACTATAAAACATTTCTAAAATTATTATAACCGTTCATTAGAAAATAGCCTTTTCATCACATCTACGCCTTTTATTAAAAATTAAATTCCACCAATTCTATGAATTTAATTTTGAAAAATGGAAAGCATATTATTAATTTGTACAATTAATATAATATAACATGTTGAAATTATATTTTTTAGATTAACGAAGAGTGAAAAAATTATAAAATTAATTCTTGTGTTGAAGGCAAAAACATATTTTATAACAGTTAAAATAAAAAATAGATTTTTTTAAATTACCTCAATATTGATAAATTTCTTATTTTAAATACATAAGTCGACTATATAATCACTAAGGTTCTATATTGATCCATTTTTCCCATGTGGCTTCTGAAAAATGTGGGTACAAATAATTCATTTGAAACATTCCAAGCGTGTTGTTTCCCCAACATATACAAGGTCACCACCTATCCCTTAATATTCAAACGTCCAAATACATTTCATCTAATAATATCATATCAAATATCATCTTGAATTCCTAAAATCATCATATATTCCTAATACTTGTTTGGAAACCCTGTAATTATGCCATTAGGAATAGACCTAAAAAGGCTCTCTAAATAATAGGTAAAATTACTGAACATGCATTTTTTAATTTCTTCATCCACCAAAATAAAATCTTATTTAATTATGATAATATATAATGAAAATTTTCTCCTATATGCTGATATGTTTTTATCTTAATTTAATAACCTATATCCCTCTCCACATCCAACAAATTGAAAATGAAATCGTCGATTTTGTGTTTATGGAGGATTACCGCCTTGAGAACCAATGTAATTCGTTTTCCCTAACCAAATTTTTAGACACAATATAATGACATATTGAACAGATATGTATGATATCTATTTAATTCCTATAATTACAAAATCATTATATAATAAACACCCTCTTACCTTCCAATCCGTGGGGGGATATGAAAATTTCGATCGTGTGTGCGACGGACTACCACCATGGGAAGCGATGTGATTCATTTTTCATATACACATTACATGGAAGGTAATAAGGAAAAGATTAATGAAAATATTTTATATTTATGATATAAAAAAACTTTTTTAAATTTATTATGACAAATTACATTATACCTTCCCATCCATTATAAAACAATAATGTCACTCTTGCATACGTGTCGAATATCACCTCCAAATAGATATCTAAAATATTTTTCATTTTTTTTAATGTATTGTAAGAATGATGTATTTTATTAATATATATTCCAAAAAATATATAATAATGTATCAATATAGTAAATGGAATATTTATTTTCCATTAATTCTATCATTCTAGAAAAATGGAAACAATGTCCATGTGTACGAACAACCAACCATCTCTATGATAGGTATAATCCATTTTTTTGTCTGACATAAATATATTACCATAAATATATATATATTGAAAACATATTATATTTATTACATGTTTAAGAAATTTGATATGATATAAACCAAATAAATATTAAATACTCATGTTACCAAACCAAAACAAATATGAAAAATAATTCAATTATCACAAGAAACAATGAGTTTAACAATGAATTGTCAGTAAAAGGGTAATAAAACACATTAAATAAATAATATATGGTATTAAATATATTTTTATTATTATTTTTAATATTAATAACATTAATATATTTTTTTTGTTGGAAGATTTTCACTTATGAATGAATTCTTACTCGTGGTAGGGGTTTATCAACTAAATTTTACTTCCATTAGACATATATCATATTCAAAACATATTACATTAGCGTGGTATGTATAATTACCCATTTCATATGTAATATCATTATTATATTTATATTTAAGGTATTTAATGTTTCATTTGACTACATTTTATTCATGGTGTTTATGGTTCAATAGTTAAAAAGGGTTAAGATATTTTTATTACAAACTCATCTTAGTTAGGATTATTTGCATATGAATTTCCAATAAATGTAATTAAATGAACATGGTATAATAAAAAGAATTAAATATAATCTCTACAAGTTATTCCTTATTTTTTCAAGTAATTATAACATATGTCACTATTTAGTACATAAAATGATTGACAAATTTTATAAAAATAAATCCAGCATCATTTCTCTCTTTAGTTGAAAATCATTTTTCTCTAGGAATATTTTTTTTTCTAAAAATGCATTCAATGTTTTCTAATAATTTTTAAAAAGATTTATAAAAAAATATTTTACCCATTTTTAAATTTTTTAATTTTTTTTAAAATGTAATGCAATCAAGATATATTTCTTCAAACAAGATCTTTTTTATTATAATAATGAATGTAAATGTAATATTTTTAAAATGTGTATAGAATTAGAGTAATTTCCTACCATCATGACCACTCAATGTTTTAAATATGAAATCATATGTTTCAAATATTATTTCAAAAGAAATGTATTTCAAAATGTATTGTGAAAATTAAGTTTTAAATGGTTATTTTAAATGTGCATAGGTAATTTTCCTCAATTTTCATTCAAATGATATTTCATGTAATTTATATTCATAAATTAGAAAATGTATTATATATATACTCCATTAAGGGTATCATGTAAGGATACTATCCTTATTATTTATTCAGATGGTTTATGGTAAATTTTACAAGTGATGTACCAGTTTTATACCATTCATATTACTGTATAATGTTTATGGTAATTTTTATTGATTGGGGAAATAACTAAAATTTATTATGATAGTTATTAAATAATTATTCTTATTTGTACTGTGTTTTACCTCTTTAATATGAGGAATGAAATGGACTTTTTATGTGATAGTCATGGTCTACTACAATTATATAACGCATTGGTTTGTCCTATGAGGCAAAGTGGCGTGGGTTTTTGGTTGAGGCCATACCAATTTAGGCAACATGTATTATCAAGATACCTTGATGGTATGGTTATGATTCATGATATTTTTCATTCCCAAATTGTGAGATTAGTTATTTATTTCGTTGTAATAATTTGAATAGTTATAATATCCATGGAATAATTTCAATATAATGTGATTACATATGTGGAATTAATTAATGATTATATATTCCATGAATATTATAAGAATGTTATTGAATTAATGAAACGTGTATTGATTATTTATCATTCCATATTGTTATGAGTTATTTTTTCATTGAATTTATTGTCATCATCCCTTTATTGATCCTTTTTTATAACCCTTTATTATGATTCTTTCCACAGGATTCTAAACTGAGTATTATGATTGATAAGCATGGTATTCAAGAGGAAAAAAGGATTCACATTAAGAAAAACATTTCTCCTAAATTTTTTCTTTTTTGAAATAAGATTCAAGTAAGTATCTAATTACCAAGTCTACTAAACTATAAGATAATTTAGTATGTGATTACTTGTGTTTTATGATAATTTAATTAAGTAACCATTGTCTCTGTGATACCAGGGACAGGTTCGTTATAGATGATATTAGAAGAAGTTTAATAGAGACCTTGAAAACATAAATTTGAAAAACATAGATTTGGGAACCTAAAAATATTATATATTTTGAGGATTAGTAAAGAAGAATATATTAATGTTTTACTGAGGTAGATATTTCACAGTTCTTATATAAATACATAAATATTTTCATATGATAATTAGATATGTTAATGGAATGATATACCTTGGGGTAATAACCCTGAAAAAATAATTTCAGGCATGACTAGAGTAATACATTGTATATGAAAACGTGGATTACATTGTTGCTAGTTTGAAACTACAAAGGGATATTCTTTGGTTAATTTAAATTTTCCATACATACCATTATAAATTTTTAAAAAATATTTTTATAATTGGATAACATTCCCAATAAAACAACTTTATGACTTATATTATCGAAGAATTATTATTATAATTTATGTTATTTGATTCACTAGTTTTGGGATAATAAATTACATTGAAAAATATTATGATGTAATAGTGTGTATTAACTTTTTTATAAAAATAACCCATTACAAGGATTGGAAAACATATCAATTAATGTACCCCATATAGGGGTTTCACATAATGGGAAAATAATAAATATGGAGCATTAAATATAATAATAACTGATCAAATTGTAACAATACTGGTTTATCTGACATTGGTTATAATAAATAAACATCCCATGTGTAGTATACTACTAATACACCAGGTTTTGTAATAATGATATAATTATCTATGTTTTAGAAACCACCATCATTCAATGGAACTATGAATCCGTATGTATTTAAGTAATGGATAAGTTTTTAATATAAGATATTTATCGGTTTTGAAAGAAATGAAGGTGATAAATGTTTAGTAGTACTTTATAATCTCTCATGGTCTGAGGATTAATTAAGGTCATTAATTCATAAAATTAAGGATGGAGAAGATATTTAAAACCTGTAATGTAATGATTTTAGGATTCTTGTCATAGAAAACGATTTTCTCTTAGGTAATGAGAATATGTAAAGAAAAAATTCATTATATTGACAAAAAAGGAATTGAAAAATGTTTCTTTGTATAGAGGCCTTTTTAAAATGTTATCAAGTCATGATAGGGAAAATTTATATAATCCAAATATTAATGTAGATAGTTTCTGATACTTTCAAAATCAAAGATTTTAAAAATAAATAGTATCTTAAATTTTATCATCAGAGAAGGTTATTGTGTCACGAGATATAAATACCACATAATATTTTTTTATAGTCTAATGGATTCGATGGTAAGTGAGATAAAAATATGATGGAAGATAAAAAATTGGAAAATTTTAATAATTTATAGAAGTATTGTTTCTTTATGTGATAATTGTGGGAAGAATAACCCTAATACTGGCTTGCGGTGAATGGGAGTTTCATCAAGTGTGTAGAAAAAGGATATAATTATTATGGTTGAAAATTCAATGGATATACTCTAAAATTAAAATTATTTAACCCGATGAAGATATATCTCAGTTAAAATATGTTCCCCAAGAATTATGGAAATATAATTTAGAAGGAGCCAAGTGACCAAGGTCATGATTATTCTATTAATTAAAATATATAATAAAGATTAATGTGATTTTGTATTTGGATCCAATAATTATTTAATATAAGTATTTTATAAATTATATTCATCAAATTAATAAATATTTTACTCTATTATTATTCCTATATTAATTTTTAAAAATATATTGGATGTTAAATGGAAAATGAGTCATTAGAAGGTTGATCTATGTTGAAAACACATGACTAAGATATGATAACCCTTAAAATTTTCTCAATATTTTGATAATAAAAATAAAAAGTTTATTAAGGGATTTTATTGGTAAACATTAATCTTTTTAGAGATTTTATGGTTTATGTTAACTTTTCTGGAGTTTACTAAATAATTGGATTAAAGGAGTACATTCTAAAATTTGAGATTTTATTTTTTTAATAATTCATGCTTTCATTATGGTTTTATGGTGATCAATGTATTAATATTTTCATGAACTAGCCCAGGTACCCTGGTGACCGGATAACTGAGTCGGCCCTGCCATAGCCCAATGTGTGTTCATGATCCCCAACGATCGACGACTAGCACCTTCCATCGTACAACACACAAGTGGGAATGATTTTTTCCACAAGAACGCAGAAGCAAGAGTAAGATAAAACAGTATGCATACCAAAAGAAACTCCACAGGGAGTGATGTACCAGAAAACAAAGAGGCATAAAAATCCAAAGTAATACAACCCAAATACTAAAAGGGAAAACATTCCCATGGTCCCAAAGAACACAAATCACCATGACCAGAGATCAAAAACTGGTTCCAACTCCAAGAGGTCCCTTCCCATTGCACAATCCTGGAAGAAGAAAATCTACAAACACCTGAAGGAAAAAGTAGGGTGTGAGCCTATGCCCAGTAGGATACCACCAAATCTATCGTAAGAAATTCCAAATATAGATCATCCTGATAAAAGATTTCCATTTTCAAATTAAAAGTTCATGCAATTTGAAATCATATTTCATAAAAAAAATGCTATACATTTTGAAATGATGGAAAACCCAATTTAACAAAGGTTTTACAAATCCTAGAATACTTATAAAATGATGGATTTAGTAAAAAATTTATATAAAATAGTTAATATAAATTTAGAAGGCATGTAAGGAAGTAAAAAAAGCATTGGCATACATTTATAACTCAAATATAAATAAACAAGCGAGCAACATGGTCATATTCCAAAATGTGTGATAGTATTAACCCGTTATAGGATTCTCCACACTATATGTGAACTTAGAAAAATGTGTATGCACACATCCCTAAGACAATGGCCAAAGGAGACTCGTCAACAACCCGTCAGTGATGTGAACCACCACAATTATGTTTTAAGAAGTTTTCATAGCGTAGAGTGTATCCAAATAACTCATTAACTACCTAAGTCTTGCATGCACTCTTACATGATGGGCAAACTATTTTATGAAATCTTAAAAATAAGATCAATCACAATCTTCCATTTTAAAATTCCAATTCCTTTCCATTTAAAACCAAAAATGGTTTTATTCAAAAACATTCCTTTCCAAAAGATAAAACTGTTAGGTTTCTATCAAAACATTTAAGCCATTTTCTTGATTTTTATATCCATTCAATACCAATTACAACATTACACAATTTATTTCCACAATTATATTCAACAATTTAGTTGAAATCGTTTCTATCAAATCCAAAATTTAAATTAAACATTTTAAATCACCCAATTTCCATTAACACAACCAATTTAATAGAATTCAGGGTTTTCCAAATTTTCATGCCAAAACCATTTCAAATATCTTGATTCAATGGAATCGAGCATTTCATCAATTTATGTGAAATCAAATATGAGCATTTGAATTTAAATAAACAACTGAAATAAATCAATAAAATACAATGATAATAAATTTGGAAAGATGGGACAGAACCACCTACCTCGATTTATTGATGGAATAAACCCAACAAGAAACACCAACCACCAAGTGCCACACCGACGTCGATCAAAAACTGGATCTAAATCCTTAAAACCAAAATTATGAACAAAGGGATCAAGATCTGCAAAGACTACATTAATATTAACAATCCAAGATCTATAACTCAACTCATAGGTATAGATCCATGGAATCAAATCAAATCTTCCATGAAAAGATAGACGATAGATAGAGGAATAAACAAGATATGAAACCGGATGAAATCCACTTACCGGGAGGAGAGCAGATCTTCAATCCAAGTCTTCAATATCAAAGAAAGGTGTTCATATAACCTTGTATTCTCACTAGGAGGCTTTGTAAGACCTAAAATGAGTCAAGACCATTCCATGGTCGAAAATAAGGAAGTACCGGGGGTTCAGGTTGTTTTAAAAGAAATTTTAAGAATTAAAAACCACGCACATGGTTTACCTAGGTAGAGGCGCATTGTTTGTCAAAACGTGCACACAACATGCAGATCTCATTGTCCAGAGATACACGTTCTGCATGGTTTGGTTGCACGGTTTGTCAAACAGTGTGCACACCATGCGTACCTCTCTGTCCTGTGCTGCTTGGTTGGAACGGTTTGGTCGCACGGTTTGTAAAACCGTGCGCAAACTGTGCACAAGACATTGCCCTTTGGTTTACATAAAATCTCACCCAAAATCACCCCAAGGAACTTCTTCAAAACATAGGTACATGGAAGCATCATAATTACCTAAAAATGTAACGGGGTGTACCAACTCCCCACGATAAAAGCTTTTTGTCCCCATAAAGCCTATGAAGAATCCTCCACGTCAAAAAGATGAGGCCACTGATCTCTCATTAGTGCCTCCCTTTCCCACGTCTCATGAGAATCATAACCATGGTTCTGTAGTACACGGACTGAAGGTATAGTTCTACCACGAAGTACCATGGTCTCAGAATCAACAATCTTGACTGGTCGTTCAGTAACAGATATATCTAGTTCAATCTCAAGATCACTCCACCTTACAACATGGGATAGATCAGAGAGATACTTTTGCAGTTTCGATACATGGAACATGTTATGTATCGATGTCAGTTGTGTTGGTAGAGATAAAATATAAGAAACATTCCCCACAAGACCAACAACCTCAAATGGTCCCACAAAAGAGGGGCAAACATCCCTTGCCTCCTAAGTTGTCGATGGCCTAATTGGGGTGAAACTTTCATGAACACCTAGTCACCAATTGATAAATATTAAGGTTTAAATCGACGAACAACATAAGACTTGTACCAAATCATAGATTTCAACACACTTTGAAAAATCAAATGGATCTTAGCTGTCATCTCTTGGACCAAACTCTGTCCTACAAATGAACATTCCCCAATCTACGACCAACAAAAAGGAGACTTACAAGGACGTCCATGCGATGCATCAAACAGATCCATTTTGTTCGCATATTGGTAATTGATGTTATAATAGAACTAAAATAGCCACAGGTGATCATCCCAAGACCCACCAATGTCAAGAACCCAAGCACAAATCATATCCTTAAGGATCTCAATTGCTCTTTCTGTCTGGCCATCTGACTCTATATGGTAGGCCATGCTCAAACGGACCTGAGATCCCAATGCCTCCTGAAGGCCTCTTTAAAAGTGAGAAGTAAAATGAGGATACATATAAGAGACTATAGCAGATGGAACTCCATGCAAACAAACAACCTCTCTCACATAGATATTTCCCAACTCCTCAACATTGGTGGTATCTCGAGTTGGTAAAATGTGAGCCGACTTGGTCAGTCTATCGATCACAACCCATATCACATTATTCATCCTTTGGGTTTGAGGTAACCCAACCACAATGTCCATAGATATTTCATCCCACTTCATGTATGGATAGAAGTGGTAGAAGAAAACCCGAAGGTTTCTGGTGCTCGACTTTAACCTGCTGGCATATATAGCAATGAGATACAAACTAATCAATGCCTCATCTCATAATTGGAAACCAGAACTGTTGCCACATGTCATAGAAAAGTTTTGTGATTCTTGGGTGAACAGACCATTAAGAGTTATGAAAAAACCTATCACATCCATCCTTTCCCCTAACGTCACAACGTAAGAGTTTCGATTACATGAAACACCCTCTTTGGAGAACGACCACAAGGTGTCGGTCTCCCAACCATATAGGGACATCCTAAGTCTATGTTACTCAACATCCAGTTGTTTTTCCTAATGAATCATCATGATATGAGCATATGTCAACTGAACAGTGGATAAAGAAACCTCATTCCCCTTCCAACTGAACTGCAACATGCAACTGAGAAAAAAGTGCCATCAAACTCCACTCTTATGATGATTCTTTCATAGCTTGTGATGGAAGTTTCTTACATAATTCATCTGCAACTACATTCCCTTTCCCCGGGGTATTGGAAATTTCAATGTCAAAAGATTTAAGGTACACCACCCAATGCCTTTGGTGGAGATTTAAATCTTTTTGAGAGAATATATAACTCAAGCTCTTATGGTCTAAATACATGGTAAACCTTTCTCCATAAAAGTAATTTCTAGAATAGTTAAGTGTGTGCATTACAACTGGAGGTTCAAGGTCTTGGGTAGGATAGTTTTTCTCATGAGGCTTAATCTGATGATATCCATAGGCAACAACATGATTAACTTGCATAAGGACACATCCCAAACCTGAACTCGATGCATCACAGAAGACCATGCAACCTATCCCAGCCTCAGGATGAGTTAACACTATCATAGTGGTAAAAAGATGCTTTAGCTCAACAAAATAACTCTGACATTTATCTTACCAGGAAAACATCACTCCCTTTCGAGTTATAGTAGTCATTGGAGAAGATAACTTTGAGAAGACTTTAACAAACCGGTTATAATATCCCACAAAGCCCAAGAAGCTCTGAATCTCGAAAATATTTCGTGGCTGTTCTCAAGTCATAATAGCCTTCAACATTTCAGGATCTACTGATATTCCATGTTCTGACATGAAATTTCCCCTGAATTTCACTTCCCAAATCCAGAAATTACACATTGAAAGCTTGGCATACAGTTGGTGATTCCTCAGAAGTCCCAGAACTGTTCTCAGATGATGCACATAATCCTCCTCAGTCTTGGAGTAGACAATAATGTCACCCTCAATGACCACCACGGTAGTATCTAAATACTCAACGAATATTTTGTTCATCAAATCCTTGAAAACTTCAGGAGCATTTTTCAGGCCTAAGGGCATACCAAGGTACTCACAATGGCCATACCAACTCCGAAAAGCAGTCATAGGAATATCATATTACTTTATCCTCAACTGATGGTAACCAGATTGATGATGAATTTTTGAAAACCACTTTCCCCCTTTCAATTGATCAAAAAGATAATCAATTCCTGGTAATGAGTATTTTTTCTTTATCATAACTTGATTGATCTTTCGATAATCAACACATAAACGAAGAGAATTATCAGCCTTCTTGGCGAAGAGAGAAGGTGCTGCCCACGGTGACATACTCGGGTGTATAAAACCTATCTCAAGAATATTTTCTAACTTAGACTTCAGCTCTTTTAGTTCAGTTGGAGCCATTCGGTAAGTGGGAATAAAAACTAGTTGAGTACCAGGCATTAATTTAATAGAGAAATCAACATCCCTTACTGGTGGAAAACCCATGAAGTTAGAAGAGATCACATTGGGAAACTCAGCGATGACTGGAGGAAGATCACCACACATTGAATCTCTCTATAGGTCAAAATCAAACACTGATATAACTTTCCGCAACTCTGGATAAGAGGGTCCAACTCTGCATGACCTTGGGTCCCATTCTCCTGGAAAAACAAGAGGCACACCACTGTGTGTAGTAAAGTAGACCTGTCGAAGATAACAATCAATCCGGGCTTTACTGGCAATGAGCCAATCCATCCCAAATATGACGTCAAATGATTTCATGTCGAGAACAAAGAAACTTCAAAAATAATCAACATTTGATAGAGAGAATATAGAAGAAAGACTACATAGACCCTTATCTCTCAATACACCAAGGGGTGTAGAAATTTACATTGCACAAGATAAAAGCTCCATGGACAGATTAAGAAGATTAACAAGACGAGTTTAAATAAAAGAGTGAGATGTACTAGTATCAAAAAGAGCTGTCACTAAAGATGAAGTTAAAGAATTGGTACCTCTCAGAGCTGCAGGACCTGTATCAGCTACCTCTGGTGACTCTTCCACTTCATGCAGATGATTCGTTCCGGATGCATGTAGCTGGAACCCTTTTGTACGTGAAGAATTTGATTTCCCCTCAATATTTGGAGCTGTTGATGATCATGTTATACTACGTGCAGTAGAGAAGTGATGGAAGAATCCTTGAAGGTTCACTAAACGTCCACAGGAGCTACAGTTCTTTGGTGCCTCAGTGCAAACCCTCTTAGAATGTCCGGGCTTCCCACACTGATAGCAAGTCAATGAAGACCCTCCTGGTTCTACCGAAGGTCTAGAATGACTTTTTTGTCGAGAACCACCATGAAAAACATCATGCTTCTGTTTTCCTTTAAAGGAACAAACAATGCCATTAGAAATTAAATGAACTTCCTGCAACCCTGACTTTCCTACCAAATCCATCTCAACCATCATTTCCCGATCCATCACATCAGCATATGTTGGTCGATTCAGTAAGAAAACCTGATAATAGATATCTGATTGATTCCCCAAATCAAATATTCGTGCCTTCATCCTCTCATTTGATACAATTTCAAGAGAAGAATGTACCAACTCAGTAAAGCGATTTGAGTATTCAGTCACAGTTTTGTTGGCCTGCTCACGTTTTAAAAACTCCATATCCTTGGCCAACACTATAGATTCTTTATAGAACTGATAAGTGAAACGAACCTAAAGTATTTACACTCCAAACCCTAATGTTTCCCAGTCATCATCGTCGTGTCCCACCATCTCCTACGTGGTCCCTCCTGCACGAAGGTGACACACTTCACATTGATCGCATCTGGTGTCTCCAAAAACCCAAACATACATTCAATCTTACTCAACCATTCCTCAGCATGTTGAGGGTCAGTGAAGCCTTTAAAAACTAGTGGCTTCTAGCATCAGAAATCTTGAGAATGACATCGATGAATATAACTATGAGGATCTATAACTGGAGTATGAACATGAACTAGAGGTGGTACATGTCCTAGATCATGGACAGTGCGAAAAATCACCTCAACCAGAATCAGATCCACAATAGGACCTTCTTGCTGAGATTCAGTAGCAGCCTCGTTTTGGATATGATTTCCACTTCTTCTTGGAGGCATGTTGGAAGACCACAACATAAAATGACATTTGATTAATACTCAAACATAGTAAAAAGAAAAAAAATTCTTTATATAAGGAATAAACATGATTTGGATTCCACTCTATCAAAATAAGAACAAGGAAAATACTAGAACTAATCCACAAGTCATATTTCCCTAACCAACCCTAGGGTCTTAAAGTTCATTGTGGTGAGAGCTGACCAGGCACTAAATCACAAATACCTCCTAAGTCCCAACAAGAATACTCAAATGCATACCGTCATCAAGGTAAGATGCTTATCCTCACCTCTGATACCTTTTTGTCACGAACTAGCCCAGGTACCCTGGAAACCGGATAATCGAGACGGCCCTGACATAGCCTGATGGGCATTCCTGATCCCCACGGGTGGTGACTAGCACCTGACATTGTACAACATACAAGTGGGAATGATTTTTTCCATAAGAAAATGGAAGAAAGTGTATGAAAAAACAATATGCATATCAAAAGAAACTCCACTATGAGTGACGTACCAGAAATCAAAGAGACATAAAATGCCAAAGTACTACAACCCAAGTACCAAAAGAGAAAATAGTCCCAAGGTCCCGAAAGACACAACTCACTAAGACCAGAGATCAACAACTATTTACACCTCAAAAAGGTCCCTTACCTTTCCTCGATCCTGGAAGAAGAAAATCTACAAACACCTGAATGAAAAAGTAGGGTGTGTGCCTAATCATAGTAGGATACCAACAAATATTCCGTAACAATTGAAAAAATATAGATCATCCTTATAAAATCATTTCATTTTAAAATAAAATGGTTTGGAAATTCGAAATCATATTTTAGCTAAACAAGCTATACATTTTCAAATGATGGAAAAACCAATTTAAACAATGGTTTTACAAATGATGCAATATTTATAAAACAGTGGCTTAAATAAAAAACTTATATAAAAAAGTTTATATAATTTTAGCAGTCATGTAAGGAAGTTCAAAAGCATTGGAATACAATTATATCTCAAATATAAATAAACAAGAAATCAAGATGGTCATCTTACAAAAGGTACGATAGTATTAACCAGTTATAGGATTTCTCACTCTCTATGTGAACTCATAAAAATGTGTACACACACGTCCCTATGACAATGGACCATGGAGACTCGTCACCAACCCATTGGGGATGTGACCCACCACAAGTATGTTTTAGAACATTTTCGTGGTGTAGAGTGTATCCAAATAACTCACTAACTACCTAAGGATAGCATTCGATCTTACATGATGGGAGAACTAGTTTAAGAATGCTTAAAAATACGTTCAATACCATTCAACCATTTCAAAAATGTCAATTCCTTTCCATTTAAAACAAAAACTTTTTTTATTCAAAAACATTTTTTTCTTCACTATATAACTGTTAGGTTTCTATCAAATCATTTTAAGCCATTATCTTGAGTTTGAAATCCATCAAAACCAATTCCATCATTAGAAAATTTATTTCAATAATTAAATTCAACAATTTAATTGAAATCGTTCCATTAAATCCATAATTTAAATTAAACAATATAAATGACCCAATTTCCATAAACACGCCCAAATCATTAGAATTTGGGGTTTTCAAAATTTTCAGGCCAAAACTATTTCAAATATCTTGATTCAATGGAATCACGTTATCATCAATTTAATTGAAAGAAAATATGAGCATTTGAATTTAAATCATCATTTGAAATAAATCAATAAAATAAAATGATAATAAATTTGGCAACATGGGAAGGAACCACCTACCATGATTTATTTATAGGAGTTAACCCAACATGAAACCCCAACCATTGAATGACTCAACAATGTCAATCAAAAACTAGATCTAAATCCATAAAACCAAAATTAAGATTAATGGGATCATGATCGTGCACAACAAGATCTTGATCACAATCCTAGGTCTATAAATCAACTCATAGGTATAGATCCATGTAAAAAAAAGAAATATTCCATGAAAAGATCAATTAAAGATAGTGGAATAAATGAGATACGAAACGAGATGAAATCCCCTAATCTGGAGGAGAGCAAATCTTCAATCCAAGCCTTCAATCTCGATGAAAGGTGTTCAGATCGCCATGGAATCTCTCTAGGAGGCTTTGTAAGGACCTAAAATGAGTCAAGCTAGAGCGAAGGTCCAAAATAAGGAATTCCAAGGGTTTTGAGTGGTTTTAAAAGAAATTTTCGGAATGAAAACCCACGTGCATGGTTTTCCTGGGCAGAGGCACACGGTTTGTCAAAACGTGCGCACACCGTGCTGATCTCACTTTCCATAGATACATGATCTGCACAGTTTGGTTGTATGGTTATTCATACCGTGCGCACACCATGTGTACCCCTCTATCCAGTGTTTCTTGTTTGGCATGGTTTGGTCACACGGTTTTTCAAACAGTGCGCAAACCATGCACAAGCCATTTCCCTTTTGTTAACTTAAAAGTTAACCCAAACGCACCCCCAAGGCACTTCTTCAAAAAAAGGTACTTGGAAATATCAAACGTACCCGAAAACATAACGAGATGTTACAAAAATATTTGGAATATGAAACTATGATTTAATCTAAATTTTATAGGTAAAATAATGTTATGTTAATTTTGGAAATTTGGTGACCACACTTCAATTTTTTGGACATTTAATTTGTACAAAATATTATATAATGGTATTAATGTTAAATATTTATGAAATGGATTATGTTTATTTGAGGATATTATATGATAACTTGTTCATGATATCCTATTGTGGAATACTGTGATCAATTAGAATTTTATTTTAGTGCTTCATGCATAAATGTTCATCTTGATTACTCCTCATTTTGAGAAGTGAATGTGATTGGGGGAATTTGGATATATTATTAAATAATACATAATTTGTAATTATATTTTATTCCTTACTCATTCTCGTTGGTAAAATGATATCTCATCACTAGAAAAATGATTTCGAAAGTCCAACTGTTATCCTAGAAAATTCATTTCATAAGAATAAATGGTGTATTAACTCATTAAATATTAATGTTTTTATGGCTGTAATATTTTATATAGTTATAAATTTCTTATGATCAATGATCCTATAACTCTCCATTATTATTTACACTTTTCGTCCATGTCCATATTTTCACATTGTGAAAATTTTAGCCCATTAGGAAACACAGTAATGTTATTATTATATATGGTCTTTATAGATCCATGTCTCTCTTATCAATATTACTTTATTATATCACTTTTCATGTTGTGGTATTTCAACAATGTTTTTTTCAATTTCAATGAATTTATTACCGAGAACAATATTAAATTTCAATGAGACACTTTCATTAAGGTTGTATAATTTAAAATCCCAGGATTTTAAAAGAGGAATGTCATGTTTGAAAAAGTATATGACACACAACACTATGAATATATGATAATTTTCAAACATTTAACAATTATGATATATTTATTTTTTTAAAAATAAAATCTCTTTGATCTCTTGCAGTGTATGAAATACCAAGCTTCAACGAAGAATGATATACTATTAAAATATTGTTTCCACATGACCATTATAACTAAGATGTTGAGTTAGAGGGTATAAATAGGTGTAAATATATAATTACCATTATATGGTTTATATAGGGTAAGATAAATTTTATGGTTATATAATTATTATAAATTAAATATTATTCATTTAAATAAAATAGAAATGTTTTCTTAAAAAATATTTTTAGAGGGATGTTTTGTTACTCATTTCACAAATAATTTAAATAAATTTTTTAACAACGTTATAGAATTTATGTGGAACATAAACAAAATTTTGGAAATAATAATATCAAAATTAACATGGTGTAAATATTTGATAATTTTCTAAAAATATTACTTTTTTATTGATTAGTGGAAAATATTTTTTTCCTACTGAAATTTTCAATTTTATATAAATTATTTTCAAGATAAATATTTTTTAAAATTGGTTATAAACTATAATTATATATATTATATTAAAATATTACTAATTTATCACATTGTGATTAATATTATGTTAAATTTCTATTTAAAAACTTTTCCATTATTCAGAGAACCTTTCCTTTGGAAAGAAAAAAATATTTTCACATCTGTAGGTTTTATTTAAAATTATGTATTTCTAAATAAATGATTTTAATAATTCAAAATGGAAGAAATATTTTAAATCCTAATAATTAATAACATATAATATGTACACCTTAAATTTTTTCCACTTTTTATAGTGAATATAGTAAAAAAATTATTATCATAGATTATGTAAAAAGTATTTCATTAGGGGTTAAACAAAACTAATAATAGTTTAAAAGATCCTAATAATTTTAAAATTAATATTCTATGGAAAATTTGTACAATATAATAAATAAAGGTTTTATAATGAATTTTTTTGGACCTTATTATCTTAAGAAAATACTTGGGTACAAATAATTCTTTTTAAAAATTCCATTAACGTCATCTCTCCGGCTTATAAAATCCACCCACTGTCATATACTATTCATGCGTACAAAGAAATTTAGATTATCTAATACCCACTCATATATATTCATTAAATCATAAAATTCCTCTAAAATATATTATTATATTTGTAATCACATTAATTAATGATTTAGTTATAAACCTAAAGAGTCTCTTAAAATTAGAGGAAAAAATATTAAACTTTTATTTTGAATTATTATTTCTTATACCTTTATACATTATTTTTTAAATATTAAAATATTATGAAACAGTTATATAATATGTTTTTATATTTAATTAATTAAATTTAATAAAATATATCCATATACAAATATATATAATGGAAACATAACAGTTGATTGTGTGTACGACAGATTACTACTCCACGAACTGATGTTATATGTTTTCCATCACAAATATTAAAATATATATTAAATGATATATTTAATACATGTATATTTTTTTTAAAAATTATTATAATTTTTAATTATAATACAACATATAACTTCTTACCTATAATTCCAATGTGGTATAATAACACCACTCGTGTTTACAGGGGATTACCGTATCATGAAGCAATGTTATTTTTTTACATATAATATATATAGAAGGTATTGTGGGTAATGTTAATGAATTTATATGTTTTATTTATGAAATAAATATACTACTAGAAATATAATTCCTTATACAACTTCATGCCTTCCAATTAACTGAAAAATAATAATGTCACTCACGTATACGTGTGTACTACCGCCTCCATATAGAGATGTGAAATGTTTTTCATTTTATATTTACATGGATGAAAATAAATATTTATTTTATTAAAACAAATTATATGTATATATAATAATAATTAATATTTAAATTTTAATTAATATTTTTTTCTACTATCACACCATCCTTCTATAAAAATGTAAATATTGTTCATGTGTGTGTACAGTACACTATCTCTATGAGTGGTATAATCCTTTTTTTCAATAAATTATATGGATTAACTTAAATTGATATATAATGATGGTATATTATATTTATATTGTCTTTAATAATATTTGGCTAATATAACTATGATCATTATAAAAATACTAAAATAATGAAGAGAAACATACATGAAAAATAAAGCAGTCATCACCAAAAAATTGTTACATCATCAAAGAATTGTTCATAAAAGGGTCATAAAATAATATAATTTAAAAAAATGTTGCATTAAATATATTTTAATGGAAATTTATTGTATTAATAAAATACCTATATTTATTATGCAGTAGGTTCGAACAAATATATATGATATCGAACTTGAGGTAAGGGTCTCTTATCTCACTTTTACTTTAGCGACACATATGTCATATTCCCCACTTATTCATTTAGTGTGGTGTATATTCTTAAAATTTTGATTTTTTTTATAATTAATATATCACTATTCATGTTATTTATTGTTTTATTTTTTTCATTTCATGGGGCATTTGATTCATTAGTTAAAAAGTGTTTAGTTATTAATGATTAAAATCATTATAATTGGGATTGATTACACTTGGATTTAACTTAAAAGAAATTTTTTGATTAGGGGATTATAAAACCCTTAATTTTTATTTTCATATGTAAATTTATTTTTTCATATAATATTACAATATTCAACTATTTGGAAATTAAAATGATTGAGAAGTTTTTTTAATAAAATTTAAGTTCATTTACCCATTCTCTCGAAAAAACATGTTCTTAATAAATTATGTTTTATAAAAAAATTCATAAATATATTAATTAATTTACAAGTGATCTATAAAATAAATATTTAACAGATTTTCCCCTTTAAATTTTGTTTTTTAATTAATATTCATGTATTTTTTCAAATAAATCCTATTTTTATTTTACCGAAATTCTGATAGGAGTCATTGTTTTAACAATTATAATAAAGGTAATTGAACAATTTCATTACCAATAAATGGGTTAAATGTTCATTTATAAGTTTAAATATTATTTCCTAAAAAATTAGGTCAATATTTTTTGTGAATTTAATTTTTTAAATGGTTTTTAATAATTCAATATTTTATTTTCTAGAAGAATTTTTTGAAGAATATTTTTAATTGAATTTCAATTCAACAATGAAAATAACACATATTATATTTATTTTACATTGGGGATATATTAAAAAGATATCATCCGAATTATTTATATTTATGGACTATGATAAGTTTGATTAATGATTTACTAGTATGATAATGTTCAGATTACACTGGATTGTGGATGATTATGTTT
This sequence comes from Viscum album, assembly GCA_963277665.1. Taxonomy (NCBI): domain Eukaryota; kingdom Viridiplantae; phylum Streptophyta; class Magnoliopsida; order Santalales; family Viscaceae; genus Viscum; species Viscum album. Next base: position 697,613,786 of record OY728161.1, read on the forward strand.
ATTGATTGTTGTAATTGTGTAAATTTCATACTCTAGTTTTCAATAACAATGTATATCATTACATGGTTACACCCCTTTCATACGAGGAATGTGTTGGACTTGGATTGTGATATATGTGGCATGTTATATTCCCTCAATACATCGAGAGGTCTCAAGATACAAATTAGAATGGGTTATTGGCTGAAGCGTTACCCATTTGTGGAAAATGACTTGGCCTGATGCCTTGATGGTATAACTATGATATTAGAAATTATGAATTCCATCATTATTATTTTTCAATTCATATATATGTGATTATTCAATTTTTTATAACAATCATGTATAATATTCAAGATCATTATATTTCATATATGTAATTATTTTATCATTTTTTCCTACGGTATTAATCGCACTTTTTTAATTGAATGTCATGTGCTTAGATTATTTAGGCTTCCATATATATTATTATATATTTATAAATAACTTCTTATGTAATTATACAATTACAATGTGTTTCTTACTACACATTTACAATTTTTCCATCCCAATGAAGTCAATATGGGGATTATGATTCATATACATTGTATAGTAGATGAAATAATGATTCAATTGAACATTTTTATGTAATGTGTGCATTTATTTTTAAAATGAGTTTAAAGTATGTATACAGATACCAAGACGACTCAACAATTTAGTTCTATGTGATGTGATTCCTTGTATATTATTTCATTTATATAAATTAACTACCGACTTAGGTCTATGAAGGTTGGGATCATTTAAATTCTCCTTTGAAAACTTAACCTATAATAATAGAGTTTAGTTCATTAATTAATTAATGTTAAACACTATATTAAAATTTATAATAAGATGATCTAAAACTATGGTAAATCTAGTTTTATTAAATTTTACACAATTTAGATGTCCAAAACCAATTTCCAAAAATTATTAAACAATTCTCCATTATTTTATATAAATACCCACAAATCCTCCATTAAATGTTTTCTAAAAAACCATTGAGTATGGATTTCATCTTAACTTCCCTCCGAAGAGTCAATATAAGGAGCTCTTAATGTTATAAAGATTTATTTCCCATGCATTCTGAAACAAATTAGTAAGGTAATTTATTTTAATCATTTAACTTATTTTATATATTGCAATAATTTTTAATTTCATTATACATACATATTTAATATTATTATGATGAATTATTATAATGCTCTTTTTGTATTATGAAATATATATTATCATTACCTATCATTTTTTCACCTCTATAATACATTATATTTGGAAAATATTTATATCCATGAACTCCATTAATAAAATCTAGATGTTTTTCATGAATTTATGATAATTTGGATATTAGAAATTATAATAGGTGGAAGCTATATATTTTGGGAAATGATAAGTCTATATTAGCCTCTGTCAGGTTAATTATGGATGAAACTAATTTTTTTAACATGTGAACCCTCGGTAAGAATGTCATCGGTATTAGTAGTAATTTATCTGTGATGATGTATATCGCCAATTTATATCGTATCTATGTTTTTAAATAGTACTATCTTTAACATGAATTTTTTTTATAATTTTTTAGTCTCTTTAAATTTAAATTTTTTTCAATGAGTAATTTCAATTAATATATTTATACAAAGAATGTACCCTTCCATATTACCTCATTGTCATTTATTTTATAAGGGTACATCCAATATAATTATGATTACTTAATTATATTTATAATATATTTTATTTATATTCACCAAGATAACTATTTAATAACATTTAATAAAGATAAATTTATAATTTCTATAAAAATTAATTCTAAGGGTCAAGTATTGATCTATTAATAATGTTAATGTATGAGGTTCCTTAGGTAATATTATAAAATTTACTATTAGATACTCATTTCATATGATGGTGGAATTTGATTAATTATGTGATGGGTAGAGACCATAATTTTATATCCCCTTGATATATAAATATGTCTCATTATCAATATGATAATAGGGAAATAAAATTGTCCTCATTCATTAGTAATGTTTTATATGAAAAAATCATCATCTGTATGTTTAGGATATTAGGTATTTTTAAATATAATATAATAAAATAATTTATTATTATAAATGTGATTTTTAATTTTTCTATTTTATTTAAAACATGGTTATATTGTTCTCATGTTATCATTTATATGATGTAATTTTATTATTTATTATTTTCAAATAAATTACTTCATGTTTTTTTCATGTTGGTTTTTTTGTATTCTAACCATTTCTAAGCATTTGAGTATGCCATTTATATTATATCCCAATTTCTAAAGGATATAATAAAGAATAGTACATGTGATGAAAGGATAATATATGAAATATTATAATATTTTATATATTATTATGATATAAATTATTTTCCAAATGGAATATAATGTGCATCTACATATCTGGTCTCATACAACTAATAAACTATTCGATCATATTAATATGATTTAGGCATTTTATACTAATATAATTGATAAACTCTTGCACTAGGATAATAGAGATGAGAATGATATAGTTGGTATCAAATAATTATTTTTATAAACCCTACAATGAGGGCTTATATGATCATATTTATTGAACAATACCCAATAGAAAAAAATTTATAAATTCTAAATTATACTCTATGAATGTTAGATTAGGTGATATTAATGTGTGATAAATTTATATGAATTTCTGTGTATGAATCAAAATTCAATCTGTTATCTGTGAACTATTTTTAGGCATTTTTTGGTTAATGAAACCAAATGTGGGGAGAAAATCATGACAAATCCTGTAATCAATGATGGGATTTACCATATAATAAAATGATTGAATTTTGTGTTGGAGTTTGGGAAATTATTATTGTATTAATGAAATCAAATCCGGTTAGGAAAAAAACATTTTCAATATAAAAAACATATTTACATTCAACATGATGTAATAACATTGTATAATTTTATGAGACAAAAACCTATATATCGTAATGGAAACATTAATGTTTTAATTTAATATGGTGGATTGCATATCTATAGTAGATATAAATAAAATAGGTATGAAATGAAAATTTAAAGGTTTTTATGGTCATATATTATGTTTGGGTATATTCTAGTCAATATGGGTCATTTATTTAAGATATAAATGTCATGAAAAGAAATCCTTTTAGGGTAATATTTATCTAGAAATATTTCATCTAGAGAAATAAGTTTACAAGTGAATATAATTAGTGAATTTAGAAAAAAATGAACTAGAATATGTTTTTAGGTTGGTTTAAAACCATAAAATGTGAGAGACAGATGATACACATTTTTTATATACTCAAGAATATAATATTTATTATTTATTTAATGGAATGAAGTCAGTGTTTTTAAGGGAATTAGTTTGCCAACCCTTATCATCATATTATTAGAGAGTGAAAAAATCGATGATGACTGAGAAAGTGTTCTCCAAATTCTATAATTCAAAATGTTGTAAAGAGAATAAGATTAATATTGGGTGACAAAAAAAGCATTAGTCTAAGGGGAATACATAATGGATAAATTTCAATACTAATATAACTTTAGGAATAAATACATGATGTCATCCGTGAATATTTTATGATCATATTTACAGTATAGAAGAATGTCATTTACAATCATGATTAAAAAGGTAATTGATAATAAAATAATTTAAAATAGAGATTATAGTCCCACATAATCTATAAGAAACACTATATTGAGAATGGGTGATAATATTTTTTGATAATTCTCCATGATCCTTAGTGATAAATGTATTAGTTTCAATGAAATCATTCATATCATAAAAAATCAACAATCCAGGAATATTCGGAATGATAAGTATGAAGTGATTCCTCTATAAAACCTAATAATATCAATTAAGAGAATAAATTTCATTTCATTTTAAATATATAAGTAAAGTAGTTATAGATATAAAATTTTAACTCCAATATCCTTGTCTCTAATGATGAGTGTGGTTGAAGTGGTTAATATAGAGGTTTTCAATTAGATTGTATGTCAATGTGGGTGATGTAGAAACCTGATGATTTTGAAAAGTAGGTGAGATGTCCAATTGGATTTTCATTACTGTATGATCAAGAAATATTAATGTTTCATATTTTTTATTACTATTTCTCAAAAAATAAATTGAGGTGATTTTTAAAACACAATTTAGAAATGATGTTTATGTCATATTTATTTTTTAGTAAATAAGGTTTTGTTTAATAGTTTTTAATCCAATGTAAATCAATATATAATGGGTTTATGGTTAGTTTCTGTAATGTTTTATAAATAGAATAATGAATAATAGATAAATAGAAAATACATTTCCCTGATTTTTTCAAAAAGTGATGTTTTCCCAATTATTATTTTGGGGATTATTCTTAACTATTCTTGATGAGTAGTTTTAAATGTTCCAAAAAAGAAGTAGAGTTACTCCAGAATTTATTTTTGTAGTGAAGCCATTTAAGAAGTTAATATTGAAGAGGACCTAGATATGTTCTATAAACCACGAAGGACAATTGGTTATTTAAAATTGGTGAAGTATGAAGCAATGAATGTAGTATTTTTAAAGTGTTCATGAATTTATAAAGGTTGAGTAAGTTTCTATAGGTATCCCAAGAATATGAATTTTTATTGTTTATATAATACTATAGTGGTGCATAATTATGGAATTGAATTATTTATATTCCTATTAAATAAGTTTTTAGATTAATTTTTAATATGCTTAGATATGGAATGAAATATATACGAAATGTGGAAGTTCTTATCACTAAGAAGCTTCATATGTATATATGGGATTAACTCACATGCCAAGAAGCTACATAAGGGGGACCTATAATATATTAGTTATGTGTTTTTTGAATCGGCGTAAGAATAAGGCTTCAAATATAAACTTATATCTGAATAACACCACATCTCAATGGATCACATAGGAATGAAACACTGTAACAATATTATATGTTAACATAGAATAAAAGGATTTATAGAGGGTATATGTGAAATTTATTCTCACATTCAGAAATATTTATAAGGATAATTAAAAGGGATTTGATCTTATGTGTTATTATATCAAATAAATGATAGAATGCAGCATATCCCTCTATTGTGTCCATATCATGAATGTGGCAACTTTATCACATCAGACAAACATAGTACACCATTATCATAAAATTAAACATCAAAATATCATAATAAATCACACCAAATATAAAATATGTTTAGTTCATTTAGATATTAGATTTATAACCAAATTATTTTTCAACATCTTCAATATCTCATTAAAATAGTCTTCTTACATGATACAATTTTAGACAAATAATATTAAATAGTATTCTTCATAACATAATGAATTGAAACATAAAAAATAATGAGATTATATTATTGGTAAGGTTAAAAATTAAAGAAATCAATAAAATATAATATATAATCACAATATTCTGTAGTGGGTATGAAGAAGATAATGAATATGTGTGGACATAACAAATGTTAAGCATAAAAAATAACCCATTGATCATAAATAATGAGACATGGAATAAATCCATTGGAATATCATAATACATTAATAATAATATCGTGTGTCTATTATATTGATCCATAAAAATATAACATAATAATAATAATGATACATATTAATGATAATAGAAAATGATATCTTATTTTAAGGATATATATGAAGTCCATTTTTACATAGTGAGCTACTTCCTGTATTGTATTAGTGTCACTCACCTTACCCATAATCAAAGAAGATATAGTCCTATAATATATAGGCTTCACTCCTCAGGTCCCTTACATGTTATATTTTGATATATAATGATAAACCACATGAATTGGATTGTTGTAAAATTATAGGACCACCCAAAATATAAGGAGAAATCATATATAAATGGGATACATAAATCATGAAAACATTCAAAATTACATTATTGATTAAATAACGAGTGAAAATGAAATGGGTTTTAAGAAGATTTACATAAGACCTAATCATAAGAAATGTTGAAAAATAAAGAGTATGGTATCATTATATAGTAATTCCTGTAAATCATGAGAAAAAGTAATGAATATTTAAAATAGATGAAAATAAAATTTTAACATCATTTTGAATATCATTTTTAAATAATAATAAATAACTTTATATTTTTCAAAAACATTATTTAAAAAACATAATTTTAAAAATGATAATAAAAATTAAATTATAAATCCATTTAAAATTATAATGGAATAAATTTAAATAAAATTTAATTATAAAAAAATAAAATTTTATCAAGAGATATATGTTAAAAAAATTATTTTTACACCTTTTCAATGATTGTCTAGTAAATAAAAAGTGACCAATGAAAAAAATGTGTAAATACATTCATTAAAAAAATATAGAAATAAAAAGATAATCTGAAATGAACTAAATAAGTTATAAAATTATTTATATTTATTAACATATATATAAAAATATATTGAATTCATACATGGAAGATAAATAATCCTGGTAAAAAAGAAATGAAAATGTTTATCCAATTTACAAGCATTATTTTTGTTGAATGTTGAACGCAAAAAATTTAATAATTCATTTAAAACCCACAAATAAACACATGAAAATAAAATATATTGGTCTTTACAAGGAATTAATTTAAAATTCATATAGATTTAAATATATTCTTAAATAATATTGATTTAAAAATTAGATTGGAAACGAAAACCTAACCTCACCCCAAATTTACATAAAGGGGATTTAACCATCTTTATAATAAACATTAGCATATTAATCACTTATTTATGAAACTTATTTATATCTATGTCCTTTTATACTATTAAATTATAATAATATATTACAAATATATGTTTTAGTTATTGATTAATTTTACAATTTGATGTGAAAAAATTTTGATTTCTTTATACAAGATTCATAATGTATATGTAAATCATCGTTCGTTGATAATAATTTCATTACTTTCATATTATTAAATATAGTAAAATAATTTTGTGAAAATAATTTCAACAATACCATGTTCCTTTTTTAAAATAAACATGGGTATGGTTTGCAAGAATGTAATCCATGAGGAGCATGTTTGGGGTAATGCATATATAATTACAGTTTACATTATAATGAACCCTAATTTTTTATTCCATAGTTATAAAATAGTAATATTGATATGTATTAAAAAATAATTTTTCTATATTACTATTATCAATTACATGATACTTATTCATGATTTTAATGATGATGATTATGGTATATCATCATTCAGGGAGGTGGTTGAACGGACCCAAACAAGAACATATTATATAAGGGAATGAGTAAGAGTTTAGAGATATATATAATAGTACGATATTTTAAAAAAATTATAATTATTTTAGTAGAACATAATTATCATATATAATTATATTTATCAATATTTGATTATTAAATATGGTAGAAAATTTATTGAATGACCTAAATATATACATTGATTAATTTACATCTTCAAAACCCAGGTTCCTTCTAAAGAAGGATTTAATCAACCTTATTGAAATAAAAAGATACCCAACAATTAAAAAGGATTTTTTAGAGAATATATCTATATGGATTAAAAGGATAAATAATGAAAAATATTAGTTTTTATTGGAAAATGATGTGTAGTTTTGTAGGAGATAATGGAGTATCATTTCTGAAAATATTCAGTCTAAAATGTATAAGGTTTTCATTTTAAATTTTTTGTGGATAAAGATTTGATAAATGGGGGAGATGGGCCATTAAAAGTCTCATAAATAAAATTTAGAGGTATTTTCATTATATTATAAATTAATATCATTTATTTTAACCATTATTACATAATTTTCCCTATATTATTGTAACTCAATTTTTACTTCACTATCTTCTTGTATTAAAAATTTAAGATTGGAATAATTGAAAAAAATTTATATCATAATTAAATCATATTTCTCCATTTAATCTAATTCAATTTATAAATATTTTTAATTTTACTGTTAAATGTAAATATATAATATATAAATAACATTTTTGATAGAAAATTGAATTTTTATCATTACACATTTTTAATCATATTTTAAAAAATTATTAATTAAAGGATTGTTAAATAAAATTTAAATATATTAGAACATTTATTTATAAAAATAAACTAAAATTAATGAATTTAATTTATAAATCTAAACATACATAACTCATAAAAAATTGTTATTTGATAATAAATATCATTCTTTAGCTTTAAATGATTTTAATCACATCACATTATAATTAATTATATATTATCTAATTGTGTATTTTTTATTAATAATTTGGTATTTAAAAATTATTTTAAATTTATAAACAAGAAAAATTATTCATTATGAAAATAAAAATAAAATTAATAATTTGTAATTAAATATTAATAGTAGTAAAAAAATTAAAATATATTTTATTCATTCCCGAGTAATTTATTATTCTTGAAAAATACTAATTGTAACATGTTACTAAAAAACACACAATTTTAATTTAATTGTTGGATATGAGTATATAAAATGACTATATATCCAAAAACTATTTTTTCAATGAACATATGTTCAATGACCATATTTCCAATGACATTATATTTTACACTCATATCACATTCTTATATATTTCCTTACAAACATCTACATAATAATTTTCTTATTCCATTACTTCATTCTAAAAATTTCAAATTTATTTATTATGTTTTTTATTCCTTCCATAGATACAGTTGGAAAGATGATATTTAATTAAACCTATAAAGATATTGATTTCATGTTTGTAGTATTTTTAATTCCTTTTCACTAGTAGAAAAACATTTTTATGGTGCAGTTTTCTTGTCATATGTTTATAATTATCATGAAAATTTCGTATATTAATTTTACACATCGGTTTTATGTAAAAGGATGGAAAAAATTGGGTATTTTCATCCATTTCACATTGATTGTATAATTTAACCAACGTGAAAGAATTGGTTTTGATGAATTTTATACTATAACTAACATGGAAGGCCTCTAACTATCCATTTTTTCACGTCAGTTATAGTATAACTAAAATAAAAATCCTTTTAAAATTTTATGAATCAATTTAGTGTTTCATTACATGGGCATCCAACATCACGATTGAGAACTTTTATATCTCTTATTCATGCCCTGACATTCTTCTTTCTTCGATCTGGTGGTACAAATCTCTTCTTACAATATAAATTGATCCATAGGGTTTCATTTGCCTCATGTTATAAATCTCTATGAAGACAACAACATTTTTTCATTCTTCTATTTCAGTAATTCATTGGAATTAAATTTCTAATTTATGTTATTTCAATGATGTTTTCTTCATTCTTGAATTACAATCATCCTACATTTATTTTTTTTTCAAATTATGTGTTACAAATTTGATTATAGATCTTCTCATCTGTTTGTAGCTCACCTGATGTTTTGAATATATTTCATGATGTGCTAATTATTTGTTCATTAAGTGACCATTATGTTTTTGTATGGATTTATAAGTATTTATTTAGAATTTTATGATAATTTTTATATATTGTAAGAAAAGGATTTCTTTATCTATCTCTGGGTGACAATCTCATATTGTTAGAAGTTGAAGCTTATACTATTTATTGGTTTTTTCATGTTTCATATTTCTAATTATTCATTTTTTTGTTCAAAAAACTCTAGATTACTAGTGGTTTATATTCATTTTTTTTGTGAATTTAGAGCAATGATACAACTATAGACTAGGAAACCTACAATACCCTCTACATACAAGATTAATTTAAGAGTAATTATTGATTTTTTAGTTGATAATGGTTTGGTTTTTAGGATTATTGAAAAATATGATGGTGTTTCTAGTTTAATTTTATATGAAATTAATTTTTTAGATATTTATCAAGCTATTTCATGGAAAATAATTTGGTTAAATCTTAATGAATCAAAAATGAGTTAATAGCTTCAACATTGGGGATCTATTTAATATTTATTTTTGGTTATTATATTTTAATAACCAAATAGATTAGATCGTTTCTATTTGCATTCTTATAGAATAGTTACCAAACTTTTATTCTTTAAATTTGTTAATAAAACATGATAAGGCATTGTAAATAAATATAGGTTAATAATTTGTATCTCGAGTAGGTAACAAAATATTTTAATTTCTAATGGATTCAATGTGTTAGTATAATAATATATCCCTTAAATTGTTTATAGTGGAATATAAATTATATTTTAATCTACAATTCCCCTTTGTGTTTTCTTGTTCATTTATTCAATTATAACAAATTAACAAAATAATAAAATCAAATGTGATATCTATTTTTTAGTTCTACAGCTTGTTGGAACATGTTATTATTGAATTCATAGGGAACACCTCACATCATTGAGGATGTATATTCTACATTTGATATTATAATGTGTTAATTAGTTCTAGATTTTATCTAATGTGATATTTTTTAAAACTAAGATCGAATTTATTATAGGATTATATTATTAATAAAACTATAGATTATTATTTTTTCATAAATAATCTACTATAAATTACTTTTTCTAATTCTATATATCCTTCAATGTATATCTTTTTTAAAAAAAAATTAATAATTTCATAAGGTTAAATTATTTTTATTTACTTGAGACATTGTTTAAAAGAATCAATTTTTGAATTCCTTCCTCCTGAATGAATTTACTCATCAAAATTTTCTATTTTCCATCAAATGTTTCCATTATTGGTTTTCATTATTTTTTTATATCATTTCTAATCTCCATATTTTATAAATGAGTAAATTTTTAATATATATTTTTGATAGTTGTTATAGATTAGGAATTGAAGTTGAATGTATTCACCTCGAATAAGTGATGAATATGTGGAATTTGTTGATTCTTTTATAGAATTTTATAGATATAACATTCGAAACAACATCATGTATTTATTTCCACATATGAAATGTTAAAATTTGATGAAGATAAAAAGTAATGTGATCAATGATAATATATTTTTTCTTGGTTTTCATACAAGTTACAACCCTTTGATTTTTAATGGTTAAATTGGGATGAATTTCACATCTATTTATTATAGTGCTTTTTAAGATTTGAAATTTGATACACTTTATGAAATGATTCGTAATATTGAAGTAGAATCTACTGAGAAAAAACTGAAAATTGTTTCTTTATATGGTGAAAATGAAAATCCATTGTACCTGGTCTGTAAGGAATATATTGTTTTTTTGATAGTTTTATTATTGACAAACTTGAGTGAGAAACATGTATGGAGTGAAAATATTTTTATAGAACTACTAAAATTTTTGAGAGAAATTATTCTTAAAGACAAAGGTCTTAAGGATTCGCATTATAAATGCATGAAAATATTATGCTAGATGTGATTGTGTTACAAAAAATACAAGTTTTCCTAAATTATTGTTTCCTATATTAAAATAAAATGAATTTATGTCAGAGTGCCATAACTGTGGGACATCATGGTATATGTTGAAAGAAAAATCATATGATGATTTTGATGTTTCACAGACCCCTGTCAAAGAATTTTGGTATCTTCCTATAATTTCTCATTTCAAATGTAAATTTTCTATGTCACGTGACATAAAATCATTATAATAGAATGATGATAAGCTGAAATGTAATAGAAAAATACATCATCTAGCTGAATGAACATAGTGGAAGAAAAATGGTTACAAGTTTCATATATTAAGAAATGAAGTTTGAAATCGTTCATATATATAATGAATCCATATATAATCCATAGTATGACATATAGTTCAAGGTAAGTTTTATTGGTAAATAATAACTTATCTCTTGAATTTTGTATGAAGTGAAAATATAACATGTTGAGTTTATTAGTTTGGGGACAAAAATAGAGTGTAAATGATGTTGATGTTTTCATATCACCATTAATTGATTATTTTAGAAAATATTCAATGCGCTATCACTATAACCACACATTATTCCTTCGATGAACCATTTCCCAACGTGGGCCACAAACTACATTTCTCCCATCACAGTGGCCAAAATGGTCGTCTCATTTTATCCAATGATGCTCTTGATGGCTTATCAAATCACAACCTTGTTTCAATGAATGAAGTTTCATCCAACATATCTCAATCCTGATGCTTACTTAATTCCAACTTTGTGAACCATATTTTCAATAATCCATTCTCATACGCGGTCTGCGTATTGTGCTTCACAGTTCCCTTCTTATGCCAATTTTTTTGGACATTCTCTATACCACCTGATTCATTTTGTAAATTATGGTTATTGTTCCATGTACCATGTACTACAATGAAAATATTCACCTTTTATAAAATAAAACACAGAGTTTTGAGGTCCAAAAGTTTTGCAAATGCTAGGAAACGTTTCCACCTTTAACACTTGGTTCGACAAACATCAACCTTGCTTATTCACGGGCATCTAGATTTTTCAACAAACACAATCACAAAAAAAATATACCTAGAGGAAAGCATGAAAGATTTGTTTCCAAAAAATATGATAAAATATTATATATATATATAATGTAAAATAATAGAATTCTTCATATTAGTGAATTGGTATGAAATAATATTTTAATCACATCAGGATTATGAAGGTTGTTTTTTAAAATAAAATGAAATTGCCTTTCAGATTTTTAATTTCTATTAATATTTAAATATATAATCATAATAAATTTAATTATATAAAATTAATTTCATAATTAATATTATAATAACAAAATAAACATATTAAAAAATTTTTAGTTCTATAATATATTATTTTTTTAGTTGAACAGTAAAACATTACAGTTATGGTTACTTTTGTTGTAAATTATGATATTATCATAATATATGAATGAATTATATATTTATAAAATCTTATTTGTTTCTTCCATAGATTTGAAACTCACAAAAGTGGCTAAAAATATAGGTTTGGAAACTCAAGCATGCCTCCCTATACGCCAGACAATGCTGACTAGCTGCATGGTTTTTGTACCTTTATGGGAGAGATTATATCCACATTAACAATGTTAAAATATAGTGTAAATAACCATATAATAATTATAAATAAGCCTCAGACTGTGGAAATATTGATAATAATACAAAAAAAGTGAAAAAAAACAAGAGCATCTAACTGAACCATAAAATAAATAAGAAATAAATTATGTAATGATGTGTTGGAATGTAAATAAATGTCATGCATTAATTAGTAAATTTTGTTAAAAAATATACTAAATATAATACTCATTAATCCAAAATTATGATCCCCATGTCATTCCATCTCTGATTTCAATCCCATGTAGTAATAAAAAACTCAATAAAAAGGTCCATTTACCTTGTCCAATCCTACACCCATGTAATCTAATCCAGTTCCAAAAAGAGTCCTGAATAGTGTGTGAGTATAACATAGTATTTCAACAACATCATGTCTATATTAACAAAATATTAAAAAGTCCGCGAAATAATGCAATAAATGGGTGTATAAATTTAAAAAAATTAAATTAATACTACATAAAACTGATTCACCACCATGATAGAATGTCTCTGAGTGTGTATCACAACCATGATGACCATAAAAATGTAACCTGGGAATAACATAACCAACCATAGTGCTTTACCGGAGTATCATTGAGAATGTCTTAAAAGGATGCCAAATATAACCTTATTACCATGTCATAAATTACAAATAACATGGTTAGAAACTACTTAATAATCATTTTATCTAGTCTCACAACATAAAGTGGTAAATAATCATTTCATCATGACTTAAGGAAAATATGGGTATGTAATTATATCTACATGTAATCTAGTCCAATGCCCCAATAAGAATTACAACAATATGACTTGTCCAATGACCCATATATGAATTGTAGAATAACAATCCACGTCACCTATCCTAAAAACAAGGATAACACAATATCACCTCATCATGATCAATGGTTAATAAATAAAATTTCCATTTATATTTCAGTATCACATTTTATTTATCAATTGGTCATGGCCAATAACATTATATATATCTTAATAATGAAGCCAAATCAAGGTTAATCTATATCAAGAAACTACCAAATATACTTTCCATGATAAAAAACATTAATAAATATATTAATTATTTTAAAAAATCGATAGATCACCAAAGGGGTGGGCATAATCCATGTCCATAACCAATTGGGTCTAAAGGGAATCCCATGAATAATTCAAATCATCATTTAGTCAATTGACCAGCATGTCTGTTAGTACAGTCTCAATATTACACATACGTGACAAATATAAAACCATTGGGTTAACGATTATTCCCCTACATTTAATTGAATATCAATAAATTATACTAGTGGGATTATTTATCACAAAAGATGGATAATAAGATCAAAATAAGTTTCTTATATCATAATCAATGAAAAAACCCAAGAACATATATTGTTAATAGATATCATTGTTGCAATCATAGAATTACAAAAGAGAAGGGTAATACAAAAAAAGCACATAATAGTGATCATATGAATGATTGAGTTATCTGAAATAGAGTTATGGGGAACAAAATATCCATGATTATCTACCTAATTGAGAGGAGGAAAGATGCATGTGGGTGAGAATAAAAAACTATCGCACGACACTTTTAAAAACACACTTAGTAAATTATATGTTTTTTAATTGTGAAACTGATCAGGTTTAAATTTTTAAAGGGATAAATTGAAACACTCACAACCTTGGATGGATATTTAAATATCCCAAACAATACACGATGTGTAATTGGTTCACAACCTGTGACCTCCTTACTTCGTGAATTAGTTCACAACATGAGTCTGCTGGTTTTTACACATCGTATAAAAAATTTACATGGTATGAAACTTTCCTAATAATTGATTGTATCATATATTCCATATAAAACACAAAACCATATTTAATTAATCTCCCCATAATGGGAAGCCTTGGAAACTCTTGACCCATTAATACATTTAATCCATTAATTCAAACAGAAATCCTTAATTGCTTCCTATTTGGATCGTCTATGGTTTATTATGTTTCCATACAACTAATGTATCTATTTATTTAAAAAACCAATGTCCACCAAAAACAACCACCAAGGTATAAAAAATATGAAAAAATAAAATAAAATTATTTTATTGAAAAATTTATAGTGATAATTAGTTTGAAAAAAGAAGGTGTCTTACAACCTTCACATAATATAACAACTCATCATCAAGATTCTCTAAAAATCATTGTGGGGTATCAAAAAATATGTATGGACATTGTGTTATAACATCAGAATCCATATCCAAGGTCTCCCATTGAACTCTCCAACTCTTCCACTGCACTCATACCAATGGAATCACCCTACCTAAGAGATACTTCTCACAATGATAAAAAATCTATTCAAATTCCCCTTAAGTGACACATCAATACTGATATCAATGACTAGTATTTCTATAATGTAAGAAGGGTATGGATAATATTTCTAAATCTAATACATGTAAAACACCTCGTTCATAGATATATAGGTGTATGGATGGGGTTGTTAGTACACCCCTAGACCAACCATATCCATTATCTCAAACAGTTGAGAAAGACTAGGGACTCTCATTACTTGTTTCTATTATGAAATTGTTGTATCCTAGATGACCCACAATGTAAAACACCAGGACCAAACTCAAAATATATATGTTGTCTCAAGCGGTTATTTTATTATTTATGCATATTAGGCATGGTCACCAACCATTTTATGACCAACTAAACACACTCAAACACCTCCAATAAGAGACTAAGACAAACATTTGATGACTCAATTGCCTCTAACCATCTTTGAGGGGGATGATACAACCGTCCTTACAAAGCCTGGAAATTTTCTATCTAGTTCAAAGCCTAAAATATTTTATTATATGAAAACACCAAGAATTTCATATATTGATCCCATGAATGATGGAAACCCAAAACAAAGTCACTTATCATATACTTCAAAACCTAAAAAGAAATATCATATTGATCTTCTGCCATAGGATGAGAATCCATAATCAAAATAACAAATGTTCCTAGAGCCTTATCAAGGAACATCAATACATTCAATATGAAATGAGGATCTCTGTCTGAAATGATTTCACTCTAAAAATTGTGCATATAAACTACCTCAATTATATAAACACTTCCAAGATCATAAATAGTGATGGTATTTCCGATAATAAATTATTGGGATACCTTCATCTGTCTATCAAAAATCACATATATAACATTATTCTTACTTGTTGTTCTATGAAATTCTACCAAAAAATGCATTATGAAACCATCCAATTTAAAATAAGTAATTGGAAAATTATTCAAAATTTAGTATGCCTCTGATGTTCAACATTAATCAATTGATAATCAAAACATCCCACCACAAATCCTGCCCCCTTTTGGTTCATTCTTGACCACTAGCATTGTTAACTAAGATTACAATACATCTTTCCCAAACTAGGATTTTCTTCCCATCTAGAATAATGAAACTCTCCCATCAACACCTCATGAAAACCCATATGAACCCATACTAAGACAGAGAAAATATTATAATTTCTACTACCAAGAGACCATTCCAATAGTGTATCCCTACCATAATAGTGGTCTCTTATATCTAAACCATTAAGATCAAATAACTGTGAAGTATTGATTGAGTCCAAAAGAATAGGTATAATATAATTCAAATATTGATTTTCTTGTATCTAAGACAATAATGACCCATATCTTTAAAACATATTAATTCATAATTTATTATATAAAACTACTCATCATAAAACCTAGAATATCGTGAAGTGTAGTTCGTTTAGAAATTCTGTATATTATATAATAACTTTTTATAAGGAATACATCGTCTTTATTGAAAAATCCCTTAATGTGATAATATTATACATTCATACTTAATACTGCATGGGATAACATGGGGACACAGATATGTAATAGGTAAGATAAAAAGCCTGATAATGGAACATACAACCAATAAAATCAAGATTGTAATAAATTATAGAGAATATGAATACCAATGGGTAATAAAAAGAGTTTTAATATGAAAATGAATAATTAGACAAGATATAAGGGATACAAAATCATTTGAAAAAAAAATGGATGGTATTTGGGACATGGAAAACATATCCTAGTAATAAGAAATATAAATTTAAGGAATAATATAATGAATAAACATGACTAAAGAGGAGAGAAAAAAATTAAATTTTTACATTTCCACATGGTGTAGGTGTATATAGACGTCAATGATATGTACTAATGTGAGGGAAATTTGGATCATATCATTTGGACATATAATTGATAGTATGGTGGATATTTAATACCATATCTCAAAATAAAAAATATATAAATTTATACGTATTATATATAAGAAGTTCTTGAAAAAAAGGGGAGTGGAAGATCCATTACTTAATATCAACATGGTAGAGAGACTACATAAAGTCTCATGGGAGAGATTAATGTGACTGAAAGGGGTATCTCATAATTTATTTATAAAATGGACTTTAATAGGGTTTTATAAAAATATACCCAAACAAATACATAATGATACTAATAAGACTATAATACAATATCTTATTGAATGGAAATATGAAGAGAGAAATATCGTTCAATCAGAGTGATTATAAAAGATTAGGAGTAGTGTTTTGAGAGCTTAGGGGCACCGTAGAAGGAATATAGAAATGGGTGGTTAAATAAATGATGCGATCTAAGTATGTTTAGTGAAATTAAATAGGGTCTTGGGATGGTTTATATTGGAAATTAATGGGTAATTCAATATCTTTTCATAAACACAGTTCTTAGACTCTATATAATAAATCATTGAAAACCAAAAATCGTACCTTTTTCACAAGTATTCCACCAAAGGGGAGTGATTTTAATTATTTTACATGAATGACATTTAATATAAAAAATTAATATGCTTTCTAATGTGGATGTTATTCATGTCCTTGAAGAAATAATTTCAAAACATTACAATATATTTTATGTTTTGGATGGTACATAATGGATTTATAAAATTTATAAAAAATATATAATATAACCATATTCTGATTTTTGACCATAAATTCGATCATATATACCATTTATTGTATTTTTACATCAATTTTGGACCATTATGATGTCACAATGAACAACAGATTCGTATATTGAACATAACTATTACCCTAAAATTTGACTATATTATAAATTCACCACTGGAGAATATTAGCATTCTGATATTAAATATAGTAGTATTATTATTAAAATAATTTTATAAATAATTTTATTTTCAATTTTAAAATAATTATCTACATTTTTTAATAAATGATTTGTTTTCTAGACAATAACAACTTTTGATACCTTAAAAAAATTAAATTTTACATCATAAAATTTTTATAGTAATTTATAGTTAATAAAAAATATCTAATAATAAAATTTTTATAAATTTTTATTTATTTAAAAAATACATTAATTCATCAAATGTAACGTCTTAATTGAAATTTCATATTACCTGAAAATTAAATTTTTGTTTTATCATATCAAAATATAATATTTATCATACTGATTACTTAAAAATTTATAAATTTAAAAAATAATGGAATAAATACAATAATAATTTATATTAAATGGAAATATAAATATTCATACTATTAGGGTTACTTTTTGTTGTTATTTTTAAATAATATATACTCCTAATTACCCTTTTTTATATTTATTGTGGAAATTAGTTTTTACAGCAATTATTATTCATATTGTTCAAAAATTATGTTGAACATATTACCAAATTTTAATTATAATGATTTTAAATATGTAATCCATTTTCTCAATACCAATTCACAGTGGTTGGAGAATTAAATTAAATGGGAAATAGTAATTATTATTGAATGAGGTGTTAAGAAAGATACATGTTCTTAATGAAAATATAATTTAAAATTAACACCATAATGAGTAATAATAAGTATATGAATTGAAAATCCAACTGATTGATATATAATATAAATATTTAATTTAAATTCATACTCATTTGGGATAATTATAATTAATTATAATTTAGAAACTTTATTTATTTTAAAATAGTTTTTAGAGAAAATATGTTTTAAGCCTTTAAAATAAAATTATAATAATATTTTGTATAAATAGATTTTATTTATTTAAATATAATTAAATATTAACTATGTGAGTTTTAAATAAGTTTAAAAAAACAATTTTATGTTAAATATACTACTTTCTCAAATGAAATGTAGAATTTATATAAAAACTGTATTTTTTACTATTCACATGAAAAATATATATTTTGTAACACCCCGACCCCAGTTACCCAGAGTCGGTGCATTATTGCGTAACATTGGCATGATCACAAAAGATCAAGTCTCGAAAGACAAATTAGTTTAGTAGCCTTGGAAACACTAGATACATTCATAAGTATTACATTACATCATAATGTCAAACAAAACGACAAAAACATCTTGTCTTCATATCCCCTCATTCTATCCCGGCAGGTCATTCATAGTATAATTCTTCACATCCTAGAAAAATTAAAACATTGGAAGGGGTGACCTCAGATGCTCAGAAAGGATAACAATATAGCGGAAGCTTTCATAAATACACATTAACATTAAAGTCAATGTATAACTAAAACAAAATCTTTTTAAACATGAACATCAACATAATATGTTAAAAGTAAAATGAGATAATGCCATTTACTTATTCACATTGATATTCTACTGGTCGAATAATCAAATGCAATATCAATAACCACATTCATAATGATAGAATGCATAATTCCAGACTATCATAACCATGTATCCGAGGCCTCGTTCCAAGACTACAAATAAAGATTTTTCAAGGCCTCGTGCCAAGACACTAGTTTTTCTCATAATACCTACCGATGCATCGAGGAGCTATGGCGGGATCCACCTGTCACTTACTAAGTCCAATGCATTCCTCATATAAATAGGTTTAAACATATCATAAACCATAACATAATCGTATCACATAAAACATGCATAATGGAAACATAACACTTCCACATTTCAATCACAGGATATCAATAAAACACATTGATATAATAAAAACATTAACAAAACAATTTTCAATTCCAAAATAAAAGAAAAGTAAAACATGGTATTTATTTTTCGTTTAAAAAAAGTTATGCCTTGTAGAGGAAGCCGAAACATGAAAAATGGTCATGACGGTGGAGAAATCGTTGTCGCCGCATACGTACGATAAAAACATTCCATTTTTTCGATTAGTAAAATGCTTCATACAAAGAATATTCCTTTTGAATAAAATTATATGTCAAAGGGGTTTATACACCGTATAAAAGAATGTTGTGTATAAAACAAAATATGCCTCAATGAAAGGAGATTGAGACGAAGTCCTTACAAAGATCATTTTTAAGTAAAATAGATCTGTTATGTGTATTCACTATATGTACACATGAATATTTTATAAATAAAAGGTAGTACATAATAATATCATGACATAATTTGAAAATAGGAGATTAACCAAAGGAATAGAAATTGGGTTAAGAAGTTCCCTTACCTCATGTCCGACTTGACTCGATCATTCTTTAATCTCATGAATAATAAACCAGAGTTAATTTATAATTTCTTAAGAACCATTTTCAAGTATATTATTCCTTTTATATCCCTTATTTCCATGTTATGAAAATTATGTAATTATTTATGTTAATAACAGTCGTTTTGTCGATCCTTGGTACTTGAGTCAAAAATAAACTTCTTATAATTACAAGTTGTTCATGTGGTAAAATATCCATTATATCCAGAATTTTATTCATTATTTAGATATCATATATATCATATATATCCAGTATATACATTCATTCATAATATTGCGTAACATTTCGGGGTAAGAAATGAAATGCACCGTTCATGGAGACGGTAAGCCGTACGTACGCATGAACGATAATTTCATTTCTATTTCATATTTAATGGAATGAAATCATAATTATATAAAGGTGTATTATAATTACAGTATAATATCATATATTATATCAATTACTCCATCCCTTATACATCCCACATATTGCATTAACGATTCAAATCACTTTGAGGGGGCGGTAGTCCGCAAATCCTAAAATGAAATTATCGTGTTTACCCATAATGGAAATCAAAAGGTATGCCATAAATGAGAAATAAATAAGAATAAAGAAAAAAATAAACATAATATATATATCATATATGAAAATAGTGTCATCATAATGGCCACCATGAGAGGTGTTAAATGAAGATTGAACAATCATCATTTTGTGAGGCAGTAATTTGCCACCCACAAAAATAATATGTTCTTTAACCATTTGACGAAGCTCTGTGTAAGTGTAAATAAAATAATTCTCATAACAAATTCCTATTATATTTAAGATACTGTTTTTGTTACAAAATAAATGAATAAAAATAGTTTATGGGGTTGGAGAAGCAATATAAACCAAAACAACATAAGAGAAGACCTTACCTTAAAATCGGGTAACTCTTTTTTATTTGAGACAAAGGCTTCCTTGGTAAGACTTCTGCCCAATGTGAGGCTTCAATGAGTAATATATAGATGTTGAGATAGTATTTTGGAAGATTTTGGACGAGCCAAAATGCTTTTATGGTGCGAATAAGGTGGTAGAGGTGGGACCTTTTCTAAGAGGAGAGGAGGGGCACTCATGGAAAGTCATGAAATGTTACATTATTATGAAGTGCTTTTCAGATTTAAAAGGTTCCACAATTGTATATTTCTATTCTAAGGTGATTAGGGTTAGATATATACTCATCCAATAGGTTTTTGACAAGTGTAAGTCTTATATTTTACATTATCTTTTCATTTTATTTAAATCCTTAATTAATGAGTTAATCATTGCATCATCATGGTGTGATAAATAAATTTTTTTATTTAATGTCTAAAAATTATAAAAAAATTACCATGATGTAATAAATATTTTTATATTTCCAATGAATATTTATAGTCGAAATGTTAACTTATATAACCCCATGTAAAAATTGTTTTAGTAAAACAACACATGTTTGTGACAATTTTATTTTTACATTAAATAAAAAGTTATTAATGTTATTTTCATACCCATGTTGCTCCATGGGGTCCCCAATATTACCCATGGATTTTATTGGTCGGACATGACTAATAAAAAAGTGTAGGACAAGTGTCAAGATATTTATATATTTTTATAATATCATTTTTCACTTAAATTTCACTAATTTCCTTTAATCGCGATTAAATAAACTTGAAAGTTACTATTCACCTAAAATTTATATTATTCCCATTGAAACACACATTACTTCCTAATGACAACCACGTATGTCAGATATTTGAAAATCAAATCACAAAAGTGGTAATGTTTCATTTAAATGAAAATTCAGTTTTTAACTAGCACGTAGTGGTTTCACTATTCATAAAAAATTGACGTTTTTCAGAACAATGCCAAAATTTCACCCTAAGCTATAATTGATATTCCGAATTCAAAAATAATTTCTATTTTAAAAAATTCCAAACATATATGTTTCATTAATTAATTTTGTAATTAATTCCCGCTGTCACAACAAATAGCGTGTTTTTAATAACAATATATATCAAAAGATTGACAATTGTTTATGTCCAATTTCAAAGTGAAATTAATTATAATGAAAACCAATGGATAAAATGGTAAAAATATATTATAATTATAATTTAAAACCACTAAATATTATAATTTATCACTATAAAATATTTTTATTAAAAAAGTTGTTTTTCAGTATCTATTCATAGAAAATTGGATGTTCTCATAAAAACACCAAAAATTCAACACAGGCTAATTTTGATATTCAGAATCCAAAAATGAAGTCCATTTTGAAATATAAAATTTATATAATTTCAAAAATTGGGTATTACTATTCATACCGACTACTTTTATTGGTCGTAGTGTGATAGAACTTGAGGTTGTGTACAACACATGCTACTCCGTTATTCAAAGAGAAGCGTAGTATGGAAGCTTTGGGTGTTACATATTTTCACTGAAATCAATGATTTTTCAACCAAATAAAATTTAGATGTGATGATATCACAAAATAGTGCTCATTTTATTATATAAATTTTCTAGATATTAAATATAATAATAATATAATAATTTTTCATATAATTAAATAAACAAACATTTTTGATAAAAACATATTTTTGAGAACATAATGTCATTAGAAAAATTTTATTGATTATTTATTAATAATATATCGATATAATTAGGGCAAATATATATATTATATATTATTTAATACAACTGATATCTAAAAATTTAATAAAAATGTCAAATTATTTATATTTAAATAATCATTTTTGGTCTGTGTTTGGTGTTGGGTATGTCGAACATTACCGGACATATTTTTCTTTTTTTAAAAACATATGACATAAAATTCTTCCTCCCTTTTATAAATTGTGTCCACAAAATATAATCATTATCTCACTAAAAATATATTTACATTTTAAAATATAATTTTTCAAATCCCACATTATAAAAAGGGTTAATAAACAATCCACTTGAAAAGGTAGAAATAGACGGTTGATGTTCATAACATAAATATGTTTCCTAATGAGAGAACAATATTGGGAAGTAAAAATATTGAAATGGAAGAGGAAATGTACACCAAAAAAACTAATACGATGATATAAAGAACATGATCAAGAATATGTCATTGACCACAAAACCATTAATCTATGTTGGGTTAAAAGACCATCAATTCATCAAAATTTATCGTAATATGACAATATTTTGGTTTTTTTATTTTTTTTCATGTAGTTTTAGAATTTCATTATCTTATATAATTGAGATGTATATAAATATAATTTATTGACACGTATGCATTCGTAATTTGATAAATTTCCAATATAACTTCATCTATTCTCTAAATTGTGTATACTTTGAAACAATTAAACTAACAAGCAAGAATCTAGTTAAAATTATATGGATAACTTATAAATGAAATTTATTTCTTAACATATGTATTTCTAGGCTTCAATATAGGTTATCCATTATCTATTTCCAAGCATTGACTCTTTTTGGATTTTTTTATAATAATTTTTCTTAATGATTTTGTGAATCTACCAAAGCATATCCCCCAAGTGTGTAAAACAATGTGTGCAACATGGCTTATTGTCGCACCCCAGTTCCCTGTTATGTCTAGATAAACACAGAGTTTTTGGGTTTTATCATAATGTATAATTTTTCTAGAGCCACACCAACTTGTAGTATCCAGAACGTATGTATTATTTTGAAAAAACAATCACTCTATACATTACCAAAACATTTAGTCATTTCCTTATACATAGTCTTGTACCTAAGGATTTATCTCTAGTTTTATAATCCTAAAATCAAAACAAGTAGACAATCCTTTTCATACAAACTATGAATGCACTGCTCTTTATTACACATTAATTCATGGTTTATTAAATAAAATTGACCATAATAAAACCTAAAATATTAATAAGTACGGTGTATTGGAGAATTATGTCAATTACATAACAACATAAAACTAGTAATACATACTCTTTGTTAAATAAAATCATAACATGATCACATTATTCCATCGTACATGACAATTCATGAGATAACCTGGGGAGATACATAAGAAATGGGTGAGATATAAAGAATATTAAGGGAATAATTATGTTCATGAAGTAATTAATATAGGTAAGACGATATTCATATAAATGGACCATAAAAAGATTGATAATCATAACCATGAACAATGAGACATGATATAGAATGAAAATCATAAATGTAATATGGGTAATGTGAAAAAAACATAAAACAATGAATTGTAAACTAATGTCAAGGATAACATCAAATACCTAGGAATTGAAAAAATCCCAAAAACGAATATATGATACTACCTATCCCATCATGACATCTCATGATACTAAACATTACCCAATACATAGTAGTGTGATATTATTCTGGGTGAACTAGTCACATTCTTTTCATTTACATGCTTATGTATGACACATATATCATAAAACACATAAGAATTTATCAGTCAATTTTATTCAATTATAAAGGAATGTGTAAAAAATAAATTTTTGTCAGAAATAAATATGTTTTAGTAAATAAATATGAATACCTTTGACATGAATTGCATATGGGTATTCACTAAAAAAATTTTGGGCCTAGAAACCCATGGGGGAATTTACATCAGTTAACGATGTCACATATAAATATCTAAAATTGGTTTATGATAGATAATGGTGTATCTCATATTTTTTAAATATAATTTAAATAAATAGGTACGTTAAAATCAAATACTAAAATATTAATTTTAAATATAATTAATAATATAATGTAAAAACATCAATAGAGAGGAGAAAGAAAATAACACTTACGATATATTTTCATGTTAAAGGGTTTACATAAAATTACATGTGAGGGATTAATGTGAATGAAAGAGGGATATAATAATTTGTAATGAAAATTGAATTTATGGTTAATATATAATAAAATATCCTAACCTAAAAAAGACCAATTTATTATCATAACATAAATTTTCTTTAAAAAAAAGGAGAGTGGAAGATCCCTTACTTAATTTCATCATGGTACTAAGTGTACATAATGGTTCATGGGACTGTTTAATGACATTTAAATGGGTATCTACTAATTTATAAATAATTTTTAATGTATGTGGGTTGTTTTAAAATATATAAAAACTACCATAAATGAATCTTAGATTCATGTTATAAAAGAGGTGCTTGAATTGAAATTAAACAAGAGAAAGATCTTACATTGAGACTATGATTTCCAAACAATGTGATGGGTTTCTTAAGAGATTTTGGGAACATTAAAAGAACTCTAGGGATTTAAGTGTAATGTAAGGATGTATTAAAAGTATTTTTAGTGATGGTATATATGATATTGGGTTGTTTTATATAGTAAATTAAGGGAGAATTCTTATTTATTTCCCAAACATAGGTTTTAGACTCTATGTAATAAAATAACAGTACCATAATCATTCCCTAGGTTTTTCCAACTGTTTTATACCAAATTGTGTTTTTAATCATTATTTTATAAGTATGCAGTCATATACATGGAAAATAATTCCCTTTTTGATGTAGAAATTGGTGATGTCCTTAAAAAATTAATTTTTAAACCTTAAACTATAATATAATATTTTGATTATTTATAAAGGCATTATGAAATTAGTCAAATAAACATAAAATAACATTATTTTAATTTTTATACTAATATTTTTTATTATTATTTTCATATAATTTGTTAAATCATTTTAGTTCATTAAGATGTTACATTGCACACCATATATTTACACCGTATGTATATTTTACACAAAAATTTGGGTTTCTTAAGAAATTTTGATAAATTCATTATTATATAAGTTTGATTTTTTTATTCCCGATATTATATTCATTTTATCCAATGATTTTTCTAAATATGAATATTTTTACTTTGTAAATATGAACTGACATTTATTGAGAAATGATTGGTTTTTGAAAATAATAGTTTTTAAACCCCTTAAAAATTACATTAGACTTCAAAGAAATTATATTGTAATTCCAATTTAATAATAACTATTAAATGATAAAATATTATTCAAACAATTTATTTCAAAAATAAATTAATTCATCAAAAGGAAATTCTTAATTGAAATTTTTTATTACATAAAAATATTTTTTTTTTATTTTCAAAATATAATTTTTATCACATAGATTACATAATAATTTATATACTAAAAATAATATTGAATAAAAATTATTTTGAGATAAATTAAAATGAAATTTAAATATTAATTTTATTAGGGTTAAATTGTGTCTTTTCCTTTTCAAATTATATTTACACTTAATTAACCTATTTTCCTTTACCTTGGTAATAAATATTTAGTACTGTTACTATTCATATTGTTCAAATAATTATTTGTCCATGTTATCTAAAATTAATTATAATATTTCCATGTATGGAATCCATTATATATATTTAAATTTACATAGGTGGATGAATTTTATTTAATATGAAACCCACATGCATGATGGAATGTGGTTTTCTGAGAAATTATTTTTTACATGAAAAGATGATTTCAGTTTAATTAAATAATTTGAAATAACAATTATATGAATTTAAATTCATAATGATAGATATTATTTATACAAATTTAATTTATAACATCTCACTTTATCATTTTTTAATTTTAATTACAATGATGAATCATTATTCATTTTAAAAATATAATCAAAAAAATATTTATTAAATCATAAAAATAAACCTAAACTAAAATCAGGTATAAATGTAATTATATTTAATAATATTGAAATAATAATATCTATTTTACCTTCAAATAAAATTGAAAAAACTTCTAAATTTCAAATTAATACAATTATCAAACAAATGAAAAATTTATATAAACACTGTATTTATTAATATTCACTGAAAAAATCTATATATTCCAACAAAATACAATATTTTCACCGAATGTTAATTTTATATGTTGATATAAAAAATAGTTCTCATTTTATATTATACATTTTAAAATGGCTTATAAAATAGTTATTAAATCATTTTCTATAATTATTAATAACAAATAATTTCTAATGACTGGATATTTTGAAGAACAAAGCATCATTACCAAAATTTGATGGATTATTTACTAAGAATTTATCATTATTTTAATGAAATATATATATATTTATATTATAATTTAGTAAACCCTACTCATATCTTCAAATATTTTTAAAAGGATAAATGTTAATATTTAAATAATCTTTTTCTTCGGTTTGGTGTTATGTATGGAAATCAATATCAAACATATTTTTCAATTTTTAAAAAATTAATATGTCACATAAACTCCTAGACATAACCATTCTTGTCTATATAGTGGTCTGTCACATACCACTCATCAAAATAGTATCATAATGCCCCAACTTATGTATTTTTGCTAATTTCATCATCAAATGAAATATCCCATGCTTGGGGTATAATCCACATCTATGATGAATGAATGTAGATAGTTGAACCAATTCCTTTATTGGATGTTTAGGTCCTATTCAGAAAATATGTTCCTGAGGCTTTTTTGGTACGTGTATACTAAAATCCTCTCACCCATTAGATAATGTCTCCATCTTCTCAAGACATATACTACTACTTCTAAATCCAAATCATGATTGGGGTAATTTCTCTCAAGAAGTATCATTTATCTAGAGCCATAAGAAACCACTCGATCCTCTGGCAATAGAAATTACATGAGTCAGAAAATCGATATATCTTACTAAATAGTATATGCTTTACCCAACAAATGTAATATGAGGATGGGTGTTGAGGTCATCCTTCATTTCATCTATAGAAAATATATATCAAATACATCTAACGACAAAATATCACCCCCTTCTTGGTTAGCCCTGATATCATTGTTCCCAATTAGAGAAGTCCTAGATAAATCATTGATAATAATCTAGTAAACACAAAAGATCATAATTTAACGTAAATTAATCAGATTCTACAAATATACTACTACTTCAAACCACTATGGGTCCATTGAAACTCCTTCTTTTATGATGATATTCCATAATATGTTCACATTGTCGATCCAAAAACATCATTTGGTCATATTTTCAAAATGATGATCTTTTATCAAAGTACTCAAGAATATTTTAAGATGTTTTCATGCTGACCTACCAATTAGGAGTACACTAAAATTTCCTAAAAAACCCACTATAAATAGTTCCAAAAAATGTTAAAATATTTTATTTTTCTAGGATATCAACACCATTAGTGAACTAGTGAAACCAAATAACATCAAATTTAACTCATAAAATCCATACATATTGCTATATGTAGTTTTAAGTATGTCTTATGGTCTCACCCTCAACTGAAATTATCATTATCTCAAATTGATCATAGAGAATATCTCATTAGGTATCATCCGATTGAAGAGATATTTGATCCATGGAAGAGGACATTGGTTCCTAACAATTATCTTTTTAAATCTATGATTATACACACAAAAACACAAATTCCCATCAGTATTATTAGATTAGAGGACTGTAGAGCTCTTAGGATATGTACTAGGCCATAGGAATCCTTTGTTTCTAGATATTCCAACTAAAATTCCAAATCTAAAAACACTTTAGGTATTATTTTATAATGTGGGATAGAAAATGAATCTTCACCCAGCCCTAATTTGACCATAAATTCAATATTTTTCTTCGTAGTTAAGTCTAATGACTCATCATGAATGATATATTGAAAATGGACTACCATTGTAGGAACAAAATCAAGATTCATTATACCATTATCTTGAGCAATATTGACTTTCTGAGCAATGATAAAATTTAATCTACATTTAATTACTTCCACCAAACTAACATGAAGATCCCAATCACCTTAACGAGAATAGCTTTCTAAACCTATATATAAAATGACATATCTCCTCATGTAATATTCAGTAAGATTTTGTTATAGTACTAACCAATATATAATATGAATAAAATCAGATCCTATCATTTTCATCACAAAAGGCGCTGAAATGAAATTATACCCACTAGTTTCTTGTGAAAATGCATGGAAATATTTGATATTTTTTTATCTTAATAAAAATGTTGTCTAAAAAATCAATACAATGTCTATTACTTTCACATACAATCCCAAACCGTCCATAAAAAGGGATTGTAAAAAACAGATGTGATGCTCTTGTATCAAACAAAATAAAAGAAATGGTACATAATACAAGAATAATATCTATGACAGTAGATGTTCATGTATCCATAATATAAGTATAAGTCTTCATAACATGATTTTGATCATCCCCTATTCAATAGGCTCTATCCTGACACCCGAACGTTTTAACTCTTTCCCATATTATCGTTCATGCACTAGGGTTACATTTCCCCTGCCTTGACTAGAATGTCCCAAAAAACACCAACTGCTTGTCGGTTGAAGAGTAGTTTTGTACCTCATAGACTTCGGTAAATATCATGATCCCCTTCCACTACTATTATACTATATTCCCTAGTAAACCATTATAGGTGTCCCAATGTTCTTTAAGAATGAAACTCTAAAGTGGGTTATGGGCACTAAGTTAATTTTTTCACCATCTTTATACACCAATAGAACGGCATGGGAATATATGCTGAAGATTTCTACCCGCTACCCTGACTACTCATATCGTTATTGTGTTGCAAAAAACATTTATTGAACTAATTTTTCCCACTTGAATACGTGTTCATTGTTTTCCCTATTTAAATATCCTGGTCATGGGTCAGGGCCTATCTCAGATTACCTTTTATAATGACTTCATGATTAACCACATATGAAAAACTACTCAAGGATAACATGTTCACATATGAACTATTGTCATAGTGATGTCCATCCTAACACATATTTTCCTATAGATATCATCAAATGTGAAGGATTGTGCAAAGAAAATTAGATTGTTGAAATGTTCAGTGTACTCTAGAATTGGAATTACCTCCAAGCATAAATACATGAATCTGTGATCCTTACCAGGACATAACATCTTTAGAATGAAATTTATTTGGAAATTAATCTATACATACATCCAATATAACTCATCATGCCACCATAACTACTCCAAAATGTCCGTCCAATTCTTGTCTAGACTATGAAACATATTTGTTGAAAACAACACCCTTCTATTTTTTGGTGTCGCAAGATGGTTTTAGATCATCTAGAATGAATATATCTAGAAGTATACTACCTAGGGGACTTATTCACTATTGAGAATAGGCGGATTCTGTAGATGAAACTCCCTTTTTATCTCATACATCAAAGGCACATTATGAACAATCTCCCTTTCTTTGGATCTTTGGACCACCTGAAGATGTTCTGAAGTTGAACATATATCTAATCCTTTGTAACTATAGAAAGATATTATTCATCTATGTTACGATCATGTTTATTTCAATTATACTAATTTTGATCTCAAAGATGGTGATGATGCATTTTCTTTTCAGAAAAAACACATTCCTTCGAACACTGGATATAATATAGTAAACCTAAAAAGCTGGGAACAACAAATAACCACTAACTCATAATCTCTCAAAACACGGATTAAAAGTATTTTATTAAGACATAAGTGTTTATTTACTTCATTTTTATAATATAACTGGTATCTCATAATTGATTTTAACAGAAATGTATATATCACATGCAATAAATATGTAACCATCATAAACAATGAATACCGATATATATCCCTACATGCCTATCATGATTCAAGAATATTCATCTTGTCATATACCACACCATGAGTATAAATATCAAGAACCAATGACAACATTATATAATAATCTCACAAAACATGTGAATCACATAGGGTGATATAAAACAAGTTTTACATGAAAATAGTATAAACAACAATCCACCCTTTATCCCAAATATTTTCCCCATTCATCGGACAACTAATCCTATGTAAAAACTCATTACTAAGTCCCCAAAATCCAATTATACATTCTACCTTTCCCAAAATTTATATAAATTGAAATGAAACATGATCCCAATAATACCACATTAAAATGTCACTTTAACCCTCACCCTATCATATGGCTTTAAAGGGTTGGCTATGAGACCTTAAGAATAAATACTTATATCCCAAAGACTCACAAATAGTAATGATGGTTTGGTAAGTATAGTGTGGATACAATACATTCTGGTTACAGAGTTACAACACATCCAAATATATAGTATTTATATTTAATGAATATACAAATGTTAGAGTGCAATAATAACAGAAATAATATAATATAGCAGGAAAACAACCATATAAGCTAATTGATCAATCCAATAGTTAATAAACCAATAATGATATGATGTTGTGGAATGTAACAAAATTTCATACTAGACGTAATAAAAAATAAAATACCATCAGGCTCAACCGAATACTCTAAATACCACAGTTTGGATCCCCATGTCGGTTCATCTCTAAACTCTTTCCCATCGCATAAGAAACAATCAATATTATGGTCTTGTTCACTTTTCAATCACGAATCTATGTAATCATCTTAGGTACCAAAAGGAGGCATCAAAAGGGTGTTTTTATAACAATGTAGGTTGTTACCACCATGTTTAAACAAAACCATTCTGATAATAATGAAATAAACATGGGTATTAATCAATTAAACAATTAAATTAATAATACATTAACCTACATCATCACCATACATGAATGTATATGAGCATGTCTTATAACCATTCCATCCACAACTATTAAACCATGGAATAAAATAACATACCATCATGCTATGACAAAATATATATAAGAATGTCTCAGAACCATGCCAACCATAACCATATAACCAATGTAAAAATTACATAAATCGTGGTCAGAACCTACTGTATTATAATTTCAAAAAACAATCCGGGTTAGTCCTAGTATATGTGAATTTTAGAATTTCTTGGATCCAAGCCTAGTAAATATTCATATCCCAATTATAAAATGACAATCCTAGTATATAAGAATTTTATGATGTCTCCTATAATAGACATATATATTTGAATTTTAGCATGTAAAATAGGATAACACTCCATATAAGAATTAAAACAATAAAAATGGTCCACTGACACATATTATCATTACAACATAATAAGTCACATCACATGTCATAACAACTAGGATATCACAATATCAAATTATAATGATGAACAGATAGTTATAAAAATTTCCATTTATAATTTAATTACACGTTTCATTTAATATTTTCTCATAATAAGCAAAAATCCAGTAATCTCAAAAAAATTCAAATATAAAGTGAATCAATATAATGAAATCACCATAAATCCATGTCATTATTAACACACATTAGATCATTTAAAAATTCATTTTACAATTAATTTAATCAAAGGTGCTCTCACCTGAAATCTAGGTGGATAACCAATTCAGTCCAATGGGAATCCCATGAAAAATAGTTTTCATCATATAATAAATTTTGGAACATATATGTTAATTTAGTTGAAGAATTTTAAATACTATTAAAATATCAAGCGATTGGGTTATGCTTTAGACCCCTAAGCTTTAAATAAAGATCAATCAACTCTTTCAGTAGGATTATACAGCATGAATGAAGGTGAATATGATTAAAAGAAGGGTCCTAGATCATAAAATATCATGATCAATACCATAAATGGTCATGGTAAATATATTACATAGTTAAAATTAGTGAATGATGGAAGTGAAGGGAAAACCTATTCAAACCACCTTACCAGGGATCAAATGCATGATTGGGATGCTCAAAAGAGAGGAAAGGGGCCCAATGTCACCTCGATGGTCACCCTTGGTCAAGAGGAAGAAACAATCATGTTAGAGAGAATAAAATTCAGCCACATGGTATGTTTAGAATCATTATAGGGAAATTATACGATGTGTAATTGAGTAAAAAATCTTATATTTTTTTAAAGGGATGTGTTGAACAAACCATCACCTTAGATGAAAACACAACAAACTCGAACATTACATGACGTGTAATTGGTTCACAATGTTTTACAACTTCACAGCATTGATCAGTTTATGATATTTGTGTAGTGGATTTTACATATCAGGTATCCCATTAACTTTTCATGTAAATATATTGAAAATAGTTTTAGACCAATTTTTATATAAAATCACAAAATCCCATTATGTATTCTCAACATACCAACAACCCTTCATAATAGATGAACCATTTATACCAAAACACTATTAATTCCATTAGAAACCATGAACCACTATATGAATGGATCCACTCTACTTTCCTCAGGTTTCTTCACATCCCATGTCTGTATTCATTCAAATATATAATCATCCACAATGAAACATGACCTGCAAGGTTTATAGATGAGAAAAAATTCAACCAAAATATGTATAATGAAAACCATAGAGAGATAAACACCTATAAAAAATATGGGATCTTACACTTTTTCTTATCAACAAGATATAGTTATTTTGGTTATTTAATATATAATGTTTACAAACTGATAAATAACATTTTTAAACATAAGAGTTAATTTATTATAATATTTTTTCAATATGTTATATTATTTAATTTTAATGTAAATTTTATATTACTTATATATTAAATTAAATTATATTTATAATAAATTGTTATTCATCATGATTAATATCTATGGAATGGTTTATCTTATATTTTTAGTAATAATTTAATTTCCATTATTAATATTTAGATGATATTAATTAGTTTTTAAGAGGGTAATATAATGTTGATTGAAATTTCCTATATATAAATGACCTATAAAACTTTTAAAATTAATTTTATTTGTTATAATTTCTTTCCTAAATGTATTACTGACCTTCCCTCACTTACCCAAACTAACATTCTTGTCATTCCATTATTTCCCCTTTGTTAATGGTCTTTTTCATGGAATGTTCCATTTTTATCAATTATAAGAGAGAACACTAAAACCCTTTATTTACGTACAAAAAATACTTATAATTACATGGTAAACACTTACATTGTTAGTAATAGAGGTATTTTTAATTAACCAAAGATTTGGTCACCCCAAAATTTCTTTTCCCTTTATTTATGATGACAATTTCTAGGAAAATATGTGTTTCTGATTTGAGTATTACTATCCCCATTGAATGTATATTTCATTTTCCACTACCTAATATACTATTATATTGATAATATAATTAATTTAGTATCATTTAGAGACATAAAATTTATTATATTAATGTAACATCAATTATTTATTTATTTTTCAGCATCCCCTGTGAAAAAAAATTGCATTTATCTTACGTATGTGTGGAATACCACCTTCACAACACGATGCTGTTTGTTTTTCAGTGCCACTAATTAGGAAGGGCATAATGGACTAGTTATGTGAATAATTAAAATTTTATGTCTCTTAAATAATTATGAAATGTTAACAATTTACATTTCCCTTAATTTCATCCATTTCTTAAGGGGTGATATTGTTAATAATGCACATGTGTGGACTACCACCTCTTCGAATTTAGCTTATTATTTATCACAACCACCAGAAAAAGATGGACCAAAAATGTTTTATTAATTAAATAACACAATCATTATAACATTATTATTGTTATGAAATAATTTATTTCCAAATATCATGACTTTTTCTACCCATTGTGAATTAGGTTCATTAATCTTGTATATGTGAGAACTACTGTCTCCATGAATGATGAATTTAATTTCAAAAAATCATCCATAATTAATGGTATTAAGTATATATTTTAATATTATATATAATATATATTACATTTTTTGCTTCACTACGTGTTATATTGACAATCAGTCATATGACTACATTACTCATTCGATCATGAAAATATTCTTTCCTTTTTGTTGGTTCATCGCCTACATCAATGATGTTATAATTTTTATGTAGTGACTGAATTAGGAATTTTATATAATTCATATGAAATGTAATAATAAGTTATTAATTACTTTTTTAATTTTTTCTATGTTATAATATTGATATATATTTAATTTCAATATATATCATCTTCGTTAATAAAAAATTGATGACACAAGATCATCTTCAACATCAATTTCAAGAGTCGTAATTAAAAATAACATTTGATGAAATATAAACATTATAAATAATAGTAAATTATTTAATACGTAACCATTTTTAATTGTGGAAATATTATCTTTATATCAATGATTATTAATTTATATTATCATTACAAATCATGTGGAAGATATTTAATAGTGTTAACACATGATGTTAAAAAAACATATAATTAACCACAATATACAAAAATATTATTTAAAATTCAATTATTTAAAATGATTATAGAGATAAATATTTGTATGAAATAGATTAATAGGATATTTTTTGTTTATTTACATGATTTTAGATATTTTTCAATGAGGCATGGAAAAAGGGAATGGATTTTTGTCTCAAATTACCTTAATTGAGACACATTTTACTTTATCTACCAATATAATTTAATATAGTGTACATTTTTCCCAATTATTATGTTATCATATATTTTTTATATTCATAGTATTATAGGTCCATTTTTATGTTATTTATCCACCAATGGTTTTTATTGAAATATCCCTTATGGCATAATTTCATTATCGACTGATGTCCTTTTATACATTACTCTTGAAATAACTACTTGATTTTTATCATCCAATTCTATTTTTCATACCATTATCTTTAGAAATTTATTATTTAAACTTTATAATGGAATATTAAATCTATTAAATAATATTTTCTCCATTTATTAAACTCTTCTTGAAATAAAATCTTGAAATTCATAAGAATATAAAAGTAGGTCAAGGATTCGGATAATTCCTGCCCCTTACAAAAAAATTAAAAAACTGAAAAAGTTTTAGCTCAAGGGGGATTACGAAGGAGAGAATAAATAATACCATGCGCGTCCAAATCAACAAGATGTGAGAAAAATTCCGGGATGAAAAAGGACCATCATGAGGAGACCTCCATGACCACCCTCTTGGATAGAGCATCAACAAACCAGTCTGTGTCTCTATAAACATGATTGACTTCCAGTTGAAGACACTCAAGGGGATGCAGGAATACAGTCCAAGATGGGAAAATACTCCATGGAACATCCCTGGACAATGGCCACAGAATGTGCAACGCTGCACTTGAGTCAGATTCTACCCATATGTTCCTCCAACCATGGCAGACAACATAGTTGATAGCTTTAATCCTTTCCCATAATTTAGCATCAAGCGCAGAACCAATTCCAATATAATGATAGAACCATCCCTTATCGAAGCCTCATTGGTTACAGAACACCCCACCACACCCAGAAGGTCCTGGAGTACCAGATGTTGCACCATCCACATTAACTTTCAACCATGATGAAATGGGAGGAATCCATCTATTAGATTTCAACATCAAAGGTTTCATGACCCTGCTTGACACCCTAATTGTATTCAGCATTATGAGATCAGAAATATAATTATTCATTTTTCCTATTTGTATCATT
Organism: Viscum album; assembly: GCA_963277665.1. Lineage (NCBI taxonomy): Eukaryota > Viridiplantae > Streptophyta > Magnoliopsida > Santalales > Viscaceae > Viscum > Viscum album. The sequence continues at coordinate 697,650,583 of OY728161.1, forward strand.
GAAGAAGGTTGCACTTCCCTGTAAACAACAGTCAAACCAACCTTCAAATAGGGGCTACAGTTTTAAAAAATGACCTGATTTCACGCCCCCCAAAAATGAGAAAAAGCTTCCACAATAGCAGTGTGAAGAAGTGCAAAAATCTGATCACATTGACCAGATGTAGTGACAGGGTTCATTAAACCATCAAGACTATTCAATGACAATGGAGTCCCAAAGTCCTCTTCAAAATGTTCCAAAAATCTGCAAGAGAAATTACAGGCAAGGAATAGATGGTGAATTGTTTCTTCAGCCTCGGTGCACAAATAGCAGCAAGAGGCTAAGTGAATTCTCGTTCGCTGTAGAAGATGTTTCACAAGTGTCCTTCCTTTCTAAATCATCCATAGTATCAAGAAATATTAAGGGATAATGAATGGTTTTTTAAAATTCTGCAACCACTAGGGAGAAAACGTGTTGTTCCCACATAATTGTCTATAATACTCCCTTGATTTGAGCTTGCCACAGGTGATGGGTGTCCAGATCAAAGTGTCAATGTCCATGAAGTTATAACACTACATAGCCATCCTAGTATGATCTCGAATACAATTGAAAAGGTCCATTTCTTAGTGTATGTCAGCAATTGAGATATCCTTCAGCTGCGGAGGGATCTCCATCCATTATATAATGGGTCTTTCCAGACACTTTGTTGTATACAAATTATGGATGGATGCATCGGAAACCATCCAGGTGGAGCAGTACTTGATTCCAATATAAGAATATATAATGGAAGGCCATATAATAGAAGATACATACACTGTATACCAATTATGCAGCTTTGATATGAATCTCTGTTCATGAAAATCCAGGGAATCATTATTAGAAGTCTACAAGTTCCAAGTGAATTTACTTATATGAACGTCACTGAAGCCTTTCAGTTATTTAACATTCATGCCCCCATTTCAATGGGTTCGATGTAATATTTCCAAGATACTGTTATGTGATTATTCTCATGTATGAACCCGGTCCATATTATGTTCCTGATTAAAATTTTATGTTCCTTGACAAGGGCACGAGGCCACCAAAAAACTGAGAAAGCATAGACAAACATTGAAGTGATAACCGAGTTCAGAAGACAAATTCTTCCTTCTTGAGTGATTTATTTCCCTTTCTAGGTAGATAGTTGATTAATAACTATGGAGTATATGGATTCAAGATAGCATCTTTTCACCCTTCCCCAAAAAAGCGGTACTCGAAGGTACAAAAAAGGAAGTGAACTTCTCCTAACTACAAGATTCTTAGAAACTCTGTTCTGCTTGGAGAAAATCATTCCATTCCCAAATAAAATAAAGGATTTATTCCAGAATACCGCCAGTCCAAAAACAAGAATATCATAAGCATACAAGAGGTGCGAGGGGGGGATCCCTTCCAACCTTGATTATCTTATAAAGACCATCCTACACCATATCATTCATGTAAACACTCATATAATCTTCAGCCAGATCATAGAGGAGTCCAGATATGGGGTCCCCCTATCTGACTCCCCTAGGTAATTGGAAATAACCCATGGGAGATCCATTGATGATAATAGAAAGTCTCATATTATGTAGAGTTGTCTTTACTAGACTGATGAAGAATTTAGAAAAGCCACATTTTTGAAGAACTGAAAAAATAAATATCTATTTCATGGTGTCAAAGGCCTTATAATTGTCCCACATGAGGGCGAAGCGTCCATTCCTCATATTTTTCCTCATGGAAATGACACATTCTAAGGCAGTGAGAAGGAAATTCTGAATATGTCTTTCAGGGACAAATCCAAAATGATTTGATGTAATATTTTTGTTGATAATGTGTCGAAGCCTTAAGGAAATGATCTTGCTGATAAATTTGGGGATGGTGTTTCCAATAGCCGAGGTCCGGATGTGTTTGATGTCTAAGGTATTTTCTTTCTTTGGAAGTAGAGCAATGAAGCAAGCATGGTCACCATAGGGCATGGATGCATGGATGAAAAACTCTAGTACAACATTAATTACCTCATGTCACACAATATAGATGAAATACAAGTATAATTTATTGGTAAACTCATATAGTACATCCACACTAACAATGTTTAACGAAAAGAGAGCATATTTGATTTCCCTCTCCGTTTGGGTTTCCACAATAATCTTGTTCTAAAGTGAACTGACTGTTGGTTGAATTTTTTCCATCAAGATAGTAGTGTCATTAAATCCCTTCTCTGAGAACATCTATTCAATGTATTTCACCACAGCATTGGAAATTTTCAGCTCTGATATATAAAGAGACCCATTTAAGTCAATCACAGAGACCGCTCTCTTGGAATTTGTTTTCTCTATGTAAGCAGTGAAAAAACCTTAAGTTCTTATCTCCTCCATTCATCCATTTGAAATAGTATTGTCTTCTCAAAATTCATTCATGTAGCATGATAAGATCATCATGATGACTAGGGGCCTGGATTTCATCCCTAGAGGGGATGTACTGAGTTTGACATGTATTCTCTCAATGGAGAAGCCTCTGTTCAGAAGCCTATATTTCATTATCCATGTAGGAGAAAGATTATTTTCTCTAGTATTTGGGTATTTTTTTGGTGTTTCAGCTTGCTGGTCATTATTTTTAAAGGTATACCAATTGCTTCAGTCTCACACTCATTAAGGATAACCTCAATGTATCTAGGAACTATAAGCCTTGCATTATTGAACCTAAATGAAAGAGCAGATGATTGCTTCCTTTGAACACAAATATCCACAAGGATCAGATTATTATTAGAGTGACATATGGGAATGGTGAGACTAGATGTGGTGATAGAATCATTCCTGTAATTGATCTGAAAAAAGAACCTATCCAATTTAATTTATTGGCATCCATTCAATGTGTACCAACAACATGTGCGCTCTGCTCCAACAATTGGGACTTCTGACAGATTACATATGTCAATACACACTGAAAAATCATTTGTAGCCAGTTTGTTGAAGTGAGAACTAGTATTTTCATTAGGTCTGAGGTTAGTGTTGAAGTCACCTAAGACCACACAACTCTTAGCCAACGAGTCCAAAATAATCCATGGATCCTTCAAGAGAACCCTTCTAATAATATAAAAGGTTTAGGCATAAAAAAACAAGATATAGATGATGGAACCCTGAATTTCAATATCCACAGAAACAGCCTGGTGCATCTTGATTATCGATTGTATTAATATAATGTTGTGTTTCAGTACCCAAAAATGACTCATCCCCACTCTCACTAGAGTTTTGAGAAACAAAAGAGTACCGAATGGAGTCCCATATAAAGGATTTTCAGTTTTCAAACTTCATTTTGGGTTCGGCTATTTCAACAATCAGTGGATTTATAGTCACAAAAAAATGTCATAGGGCCTTGACTGTGGGAGAGTTCCCAATCACCTGACAGTTCTAAAAAAAGATCTTCATTTGATGGAATATTTTCCCCTCGTTGGAGGCTCCTATTTCTATACTGGTTCCACTTTTCACTTTTTACCCTTTCCCTTTTCTTTACCGCTTTCATGATTTATCAGCTTCAGAGGGAGTCTCATATATTTCACAGTATTCACCACAATTAGACCATAATCGTACGCTAATTGGAGTAAATTTATTGGGAGATTGATCAATGCCCAAGGGAGAGCCCTGGCGTGATCTCCTCCTGGCAGTTTTCCCAGAATGGACCATCTGGAATTGATCATTAATCCCATGCTGCATCACATTAAAAGAACCATATTGTATTTGAGCCCCAACCTTCTTCATTCCTTCTATTTTGGTGTCTCCAGGAACATGTTTCTCCACAGGCAAAAATGGTGGTACCCCTCAGATAAGCCCTGAGACAGAAACCTTCTCATGTGGAGTTAGAGAGAACACATTCATTCCACCAATCTGGGAGTCTCTAGTTACCTTCTTCTCCACCTACATAGGCACAAAAAGGCAGGCCCCCTGCTCCTTTGGAAAATATGTAGTTGAATGATGATACATTCGTACACTCATTCGGTGAGTAGGGACATCTTCAAAAAATACCCCTTCCTACATCTACCCCAGAATCTTCTTGTTGTGAGGGATTTTGGGTGAGTCTTTAGTGGTGCACTGAATAGAGTGGTCCCCTACAATGCCTTTGGTTGAATCCTGAGTAATGCACTGGCCAGCTTGCACATCGATAGACATAACCAGGTAAGCACCTGCATTACTAGAACACACATCTGTGTCCATTATGGAGGGAGTAATGACACCCATGGTATCCCGTTCTACACACTCTATCTAGAAAAAGGCATCCATGTGAATCAACTTCAGCGATGTATCAACATCATGAACATTTAAATCATTTGCAACCTCCTGAATTTGAACCATGCCAACAATTGCTGCCACATCAGGTTTCATCTCATGTGATTCAGAAGCATCACGAGATGGGTCAGTAGATCCCATGGACTGAGGGTCCTCCCCATAGGAATCACCAATAGTCACAATATTTTATATTTTCCCCATTCCATTAGTATTAGACATCCGACATGCTTTTCTCTCATGCCATTTGATATTACTAATCATGAAAACCTTGGATTTATTACATTCAAGGTCCACATGAACAAAGAAATTGCACACCTTACAAATCTTGGGTTTCCTTTCATATACGATTTCGAGTTTGAAACTATCATCCTTGGTGGTGAGAACAACCTCTTCTACTAACGTGTTGGCCATGTCAACTTCCACCAGTGCACGAGCATAATGTCCAAACCTAGGATTTTCCATTTGGATATAAATTATTATGGGATTTCCAATGGAAAAGATATATCCCACATAATTCTAGGATGCCAATACATCCAATTAATCCTACAAATCTTGATCCAAATCTGCGTATGAGTGTTCCTCACATTTAGTTGATCAAAATTTTGATCCCACTCCGATATCCTAAGCAGTCAATGTTTTATGCTGATGGTAACAAAGCTCCAAGAATGCCTTTTCAACTCATCAGAGTGGAAAATAATATGGTAGTATCCTCATCCCATAGCAGTCATTTTCCAGTCCCCAAATCCCCAGACTGCAACTATTCTGTAAAAAAATCTCATTAAACCTCCCCGACTTCTCACCCTTCGGAGACAAAACTCTCGCAATAATGGTGAATTTGTACAAATTAATTCTTTCCTCAACCGCATCCTGGTTGGACGAGACAAGAGAGATACTACACTTACTTATTATCTTTTCTGGAGAGGGAATACCAATTTCTAGAGAGGTATTCACAACCAATTTCACAACCTCTACAAAATTTGGTTTTGGTTTGATGCATTTCGGGGGGATCCCACCAGTGCGCATCAAACCTTTACCTGAAGCACAGAGAAGGAAAAGTTCATTGTGCCCTACAATTTCAAACTAGGCATCATCATTCCTTCCCCTAGAATCATTTTGAAAAAATTTTGATCCATGACACGCCTGGACTCATTGATCGCACAAAGCTCCCATGTGCTCCACCATATATGTTTCATATTCATAAGAATAACTCATATTGATTATTTAAAATGTTTTTCTTCAATTTTCCTTATTTTTCTTATTTAAAGTATTTAATATAATGTTTAAAGTGACCTTAATACTTCTATACACATCTTATCAATAAAATTTATTATTATATTTTTACAATAGGGGGTTTACTATATGGTTTTAATAGACATTAATAGTTTTACACATTATTACATTAAATTTTTTTAATAAAGTAATGTACCAAAATTCTCTAAAATTACTCCATTGAAAATCTTTTTTGAATGGGTATTTTAAAATTCCTTTTATATCATAAAATAATTAAAGGTAATATTTTTAAATGTTTCCTTATGAGACATTTTTTAACAAAATTAATCTATTTTTCATGTTTTCAGGTGAACATATTATTTTTTCACCTTTATAATGTTTTATGATACTTAGTTTTTACACTTTATTGTTTTCAAAAATTGAAATTATTATACTAATGGTTTAAAAAATATATATTTTAATAGTTTTCAAATAAAATTTTTTATTTATATTTTTAAAATTAAATCCTAATTCATCTAAGAGTATTCTCTATATATGTGGTATACACATCAAGGGTATTGTTAAAAGAAATTTCCAACTTATTTATCTATAATTTTTATTAAATTATACATTACATATATTATATAATCTATCCATAATTATTTCATACGTAATCATCCACTAATAAATAAATAAATTAATTAAAATTATTTTCCTCTTTGAATTACATATGTTACATTAGTTAATTGATGGTTGTTCACCTAGAGGCCAAATATAATTATTGATAGGGGAAATTGTTTCCAAAAATATACATCCATTTAATATTTGGGGTAAATATCATATGTGTAATAAATTTTTGAGTTTTATTTTCTAATAATGATGCTTAAATTCATTTGATTTATATTTTTCCTATAGGAGTATCATTTCATGATTATTGATGAAATCAAGAATGCTTACTTTGGGAACCAAATGAAAACAATATAATACTCATTGTATTTCCTCAGCGTTTTATGATATATTGACTGAAAAAATGTGGAACACATATATATATTTTTCATTATTTGACTGGTGGGATGGAATTATATAGCATTCCAATGCATTGTTTATTTTACAATCTCATGAGATATAATGTTGAATGGGAATGATCCTTACAATCTATTCTTTTTGTGTAGTTATTCAACCTCGTATTGAGGTAGGGATACATGACTTATGAATATGGTGTCTTGTTTAAACTGTCTCCATATTCCCATGATGTCAGAAACATATGATATGATCATTTTTATTCCATTTTCATATGATATCATCTCTTTATAACATGCTTCCATTTTATGAACATATTCATTGTGATATTATGATATGTCTAACATCCCTAATGTTATTTTTTGTTATTATGTGGATACATACCATGAATATGATATCACCCCTTTTAATGTTTCCCTTTCACCATGTTATGATGTAAATTAATACGAATTGTGTGCTAGGAGATGTGGAGAATGTTACGATTTTATGGGACACATGGAATAACTATTAATAAAATATTTGGTTCTTATATAGTGGAAGAAAAGTATCCATTTGATTAGAAAACTTGATATTTAATACATAATGACTTTAAATAATTATCAAACACAGTAAACTAAAATTTAATTGGATTATAAATTTATTAAACTTATTTTAATGATATATGTTTATCAATGAACATGTTTTATTTTATGTGTTTTTAGTAGTATATTTGGGAGTGTGGGTATGGGTACATATAGTTAGTATATGAGAATTTTTTATTTAAATGCTGAGGTTATAAGGTTATTTGTAAAATATTATTTTATATTAATGAATAAAATGAGTGGTTGATCAGTTAAGGGTGATATTTATCGAACAATATAGATAAACCATTAGGTTTGTATCATTGAATATTTTATGTTGTTTGGGGATTAAGGTAAGGTAACATTAGTGAATTCTCCAAGTATAAGACTACGTATATGATAACCTCTATAATTTCTAGTAATATAGGTAATCTATGATTTTACATGAAATAACATGCCCATATAGATATTAAAATGTGGATTCATTTTTGAAAAGACCCATCTAGGTGTAACAACCCCAAAAGAGTTGGTTCAGTTTGTCTCGATCATAATTATGGTAAATGGAGAATGGTACCTAAGATCAAAATAGGATAGAAACTCTTAGAGAATATACTATGTTAATTTGTATTCTCTATAAAACCCAATATGAAGGATTTGAACATATGGTTTTATTAAATGTAACTAGATTGTATAAATTAATAGTATAATGAAAATGGATAAACTAAATTAATGATATAGACATCTATGTTCGGATATGCACATCATTCATGAGTTATTTATTATATGACAATAGTTTTACATTTTTACATTAATTAATTTAATTTTTATCATAACTAAATTTTCTATTAATATATTTGTTAGAGAAATAAGAAATAGAGCAAAAAACAGATGTAATAGACAATGTGTTTATTTTCATTACCAACGTTCTATTGGGAATGAATTAATTGTATAAGAATTTTTATTATTCCAAATAAACAATCATGAATTAAAAATAATAAATAAAACATGGTTTAAATCCCAATAACACAAAATAATATATATATGGACTCTCATCTACATTAATGGGATGAAAATGATAAAGAAAAAATGCTCAATTTTCTTCATCTTAAAAATGTGGGAACAAAAAACTGTGGAATGTATCAATGAACCTAAAATTTATATTTTTGGAAATTTAATACATAAATCATCTATCAACTCTGGTAAAATGACACTTTTAGATTTCTCTATTGAGAGAGAATATTGCGCTTCTTGTTTTACTAAAAATGTAATTATAGACATTTAATTTGAAATGTTATCTTAAATCAAATACATATATTTTTACATAAATAATTTATATACTCTTAAAAAATGAGAGGATTTAATTTATTTCACGGGTGATAATTAAACATCCCATTACTTTAGTTTTTTATTTTTTTCCCTTTTTGTAATTCTGAGTATGATATCCATCATCACATGCACTAATGTGAAATTTATTATACATTAATAAATTTAAATCATCATCTTAAATTGGTAATTATTATAACATATAAGATATCACTATATCCTATAAAATATTAATAACATTTTAATTGTAATATTGGAATGAAATAATAAAAGAAACACTAAATGTTTAAGTAATTTTATAAAAACAAAATTTCATTATATATATATTTGGAATTTTCTATGAAATGTTAAAAATATATTTTGTAGACAATTAATTTGTTAAAATTAACTTCTTATTCAAATTTAAAATACCAATTTCATATTTGTATTTATTTTTTCATTTTTAAAAATATATATCGTTTCGGAGGATAGTTAAAATAGAGATTTTAGATATTTTTATCACTAATAAAAAAATTATTTTAACATAATAATTACATAAATATTTTTAAATAACATTTTATATATATTTATTTATATTTATTAATATTTATTTAGTATATTTAACAAGTTATGTTTGTAAACCCATTCTTAAATTTTTTAAAAAATAGATGAATTTTATAATAGACCTTATTATACGATGTATTATATATTTTGTTTTAAATGTAATTTTTCCCTAATTAATAATTTTAGTTAGACTAAATGGAGGAAAAATTATTATTCATCACATCATATGTTTATGTGTATGGTCCACTTTTACTATGATTAAAAAACTAATTACCCTAATAATTATTTAATTAATACTAATTAGTGTTTCAGATAGAAATCTAATGTGCCATGAATTTCTAATGTTTATATCAACTATAGACCTTATATATTTAATTTTTTTGATTGTAAAGTCCTTCATAAATTTATTATCATACAATTCTCACTTACCTCACATAATATTTATGTAATTTCATTCTAGTCTATACTTAACCTGATTTTCCATGAAAAGTTCCCTTTCATTTAATTATAAAATGGACCACATAAACTACATATTGAAAAAAACAATTACATTGAATTACTTGGTGGAAATATTTTAATTTTATTATTTTATACCCTCTCCCATTAAATATATCATTTCCACCCTTATTTATCAAAATACTATCATTTTAATGGATAGTTCCATGGAGAGTCAACGTTCTCAACTTGAGTATTACTCTCCTTTTAGTTTGTATGATTAAGTTTACTGTCAAAAATATTACATATATTTATTGACATATATAATTTATTATAATTCATATAATTGTTTTTTAATTAAAATATCATCAATTATTAATTCATTGTATACCATCAACTAAGAAAAAATATACACATTGATCCTGTGTATGTGTGGTTTACCACCTTGATGGCAAGATGTGATTAATATGTCATCACTACTTTTTTGGGATGGTATAAATGATGGGATTGGTGAGTAATTATATTTTATATTTCAATAATACAATTATTAAATGGGAATATATAACATTAGATTCATTCCATCCATTCGTTACGGAAGGAGATTCTCATTCATCTGTATGTGTGGACCACGACCTCCTTGTTTTATGTGTCTTATTTATATTATTCCAATAAAAAGGATGGAAATAAAAGGTTATTTTATTATATAATATTTTTTTATTACATTATTATAAATCATATGTTTTAAATTCTCATATCCTATTACTCAAGCCATCCTTTGAGAAATGGGTTCATTAATCATGTGTACAAGGGGACTACCCCCTCAATAAACGAAGATTTTTTTTTTTAAAACTACCAATAAGTAATTATTATGGAAATGTATTTTATTAATATATAGATATATATATATATATATATATTAAATTTATATCCTTACTAGAATATTATATTAATATTATGTAATAGACATACATTAGTCATTTGATCATTATGGAATGCTTTTATTTTGGTCAGCTCACCGCCTACATGAGGGATGTTGGGATGTATATACAGTTAATGATTTAAGAATTTTATATATTGTAAAATTAATGTAATAATTAGGTAATTAATTTTTTTAATGATAATGGAGTAAAAATATTCATATCAAAATAGGATAATAATATATCATCTTCAATAATTTAAAACTACTTAAACAAGTTTTTCATCGACATTATCATCAAATTTCATAAACAAAACACTAATGGGACGAATGTGGGAAATTTTAAATAATAATGGGATATATATTAGTTAAACATAGTAAATATATTAATAATTATGTTACTATCTAATATCAATTATCAAAATTAACATATTGAAGTTTTGTAAGACAATTAAAAGTGTTAACACACGATGGTAAAAATAAGAAATAATGAATCAATATATTCACAGAAAATAATTATAAATTAATTATATAATATTATTATAGAGATGAATATGGTAGTAAAATATATGATCAAATAGTTATAGTTATTTTATAAGAAATTAGAGAGTGATCATATAATAGGGGAAATAAGGTAATGGATTTCTGTCATAGACTCTCTTCATTGGGACGCATTTCACTCTATGCCCCAATTTATATTTATATTCCATATGTACTACCAAATGATTATTATATCTTGAAAAATATGTTATTCATGGTGAATTATTTTGATTTTAAACATTTTTTGTCCTTTAATATTTCTGATATAAATGTTAATCAATTTTCAATTTTTTTTCTCGAGTCAAGTCCTTCTTCCATTGAGTCATGAATTATATTTTGCATTTTGATATCTGGAGACTATTTTTCGTACCATTAAAAATTAAAATTTCAAATTTACTTTTTTCAAGGGATAATAATTATCTACATTAATATCATTCCCTTTGATAAAATGATTCCACTAATAAAATCACTATTATGATAAGAAAAAAATACTTTCTTATGTAGTAGTTTACATTAATGTCCATGTTTTATTTATCAACATTATTATGTATTGTGTTTCAAGTGGCCCTTATTCTTCTCTTAAACTATTATCAATGAAACAAATTATCATTTTTTTATGATGTGGTTTCTATTAAATGATTTTAATGAAATTTAAATGTTTTTCACATGATTTGTTTTAAAAAATATATTCTTCAAAAGTAATTTTTCAAAATTAACCAAAATTCATTCTTTATTAATTTTTTTTAAAAGGGTATTTTCAACTACATTTAATTTAAAAAAAACAGAAATGAAATATTTTTAATAATTCCATATCGTTCATTTTTTTCCAAGAGGAATATTTTTTAATGTTTCCTTATGAACATATCATACGACCTCTTTTGTTATTTTTAAATACACTTCCCATGTAATATTTATTATTTTAAAAAATGAAATTATTATTTAATTTATTAATAAACTATTTATTTTTAATTGATTTCAAAGGAAAAGGGAGGTTATTATTTTCAAAAAAACCCCTAATGATTTTAATAGTTCCCTCATATATGTTGTTTACTTTATCAAGAATATTATTCAAATGATACCACCCACCGTATTTATATTTATGGATTATGAAATCCAATTTTACATATATAGTATGATCCATAAATTTTTTTCCACTCATAATCATGAATTTTTACAGTCACGATTTACTTCCAATTCTATTCCTCTATGAAATCCCAACATTTATTACTTGAATGGAAGGTGCTCAACTAAATTAACAATGCAATGATTTATTAGGTAAAATATTATCCAAGTATTATATTGATTTTTTATACAGGGAATATAGCACATAATTAATCATATCTTCTAAGTGTTATTTAACTAGAATGGTTCTTCAGTATAATGTATTATCCTTTATTTTCAATGCATTTTTCATATAAATTTTAATGATGAAATTTTAATTGCATCAATAGGGAACGTCTCATGAATGATATAAAACAAATTTTATTTCCATAGGTTTTTATGATATATTGATTAAAACCATGTTGTCGACATATGACTTTTTTTCATTATTTTATAAGTGGGAAAAACCTTTTATATCCCTTAAATGCATTGGGTAATATTTTCATATCATTATATATCATATTTTGTGGGTAGTGAGCCTATCTATCTATGGTTTGTGGATAGAAATCCTAGCCGAATATGATAGGTAAAATTATCTGGTAGTATTGATTTCTACTTATGATGTAACGTTTATATTTTCACCATAATCTTATGATTCGAATATCATATGTTATGATCATTTTTTAATACTTGTACATATGATATCATTACTTTATTCTATGATTCCAGGATTATGGTAATCTTTATTATGATATCACATTATTCCTTATATCTCTAATGTTATGCATTATAATTTTGTGTACCCTTTCTGTGAATTCTCTCTCACCCAATATTATGTTTCCCCTTCTACTAGTTATGAACGATCATAATAAGATTGGATTTTTAGAGGATTATCTTACGCTGAGACATTATGGGACTCATTGAAGTCCAACAATGGATTTATTAAATTCATATATAGAAAAAAGTGCACATTTGTTGTAAATAATTTAACATTTTTATTTATTGATTTTTACTACTACTATAAAACATTTAACTAAAATTTCATTGGATTTTATATTTTTGAAAAATATTTTAATCATATATGTTTATTAAATATCTTGTTTTAAGTTGTATTTTTTTAATCCTCATCTGGGAGTGTCTGTCCTGGGGCACTACAAGTCATAATATATCATAATCCAAAAAATGATATGAAATTACAAAAAAAATATAATTAATTAATTATCAACCATAGGGTTACGAATTAGTATCTAACATATTTCATCAAAATAAAAATTCCATTTATGATCTCAGTACTTTGAGTGCTTTATGCTTAAGAGTTATCCATACCTCCATTATTTTTCCCCAATATTTATCACCAAAAATATTAACTTATCATAAAGTCACTTTTCATTGTCACTAATACCATATAATATATGTTTCCATTCCCATTAATTAAAACTACTTGAAAACATTCCTCATATGTCTCACATAATTGTAAATAACAATAAAAATATACCAAAATGTCATCGATAATAATCACTTTCCTAACTAAAATAGATAAGAGTGTCAGTAATTAATTTTTATAACAAGATAAACCTTTCTTTTATTTGTATTACTTGGTAAACAATATTTACATAATATTAGTTTTATACAATAATTCACTACCATTTGTGTAAACAACATTATTCAATTATAATATATAGTAATTTATAGATTATTTCTTCATTATATTCACCATTGTGAACCTATTTCAAAAAAATTATTCACATGGAAATGGTTATGATAATTTATACTATAGGAATATGGAAAAATAAATATAAATTGTATCCCATATGTATCCTTTGTTTTCAACATATATTACATTAAGATAAACCTATGACTCTTATTTTTGTAATACATGGTTATACATAGTTTTTTTATTGTTAGGATATATAACCTAATTGGTTAACATCATAATTAAATCATTTATGATGGGTTGCAATGAAAATATTATTTAAAAAAATCATATCATTTGGTAGTGTCTCCCAAGATGTTCACTCATAGAATCACTCATTGGGAATCTAAGTGAGGATTGATTCAATGCTCAACCAACACTTTTAGGGTTGATTACCCCAAGGGTAATTGGTTCCACAGCCACATCCACATTCAATTCTCTATAAAATGATGTACTGTTTAGAAAAAACACATAACATCTTCTTTACTAAAATAAAATCATTGTATCCAATACATTGATATATTCATATTTTTTTCACAGAAGTTTTCTTATAAAACACCAAAATAAAATATTCCCTATTTACTTAATATTAAATCATATACTATTGGAACATGTCATGTATACTTTGGAATTAGGATAACATTAATTTATCAAAACCCTAAACTATCCCCAACAAGAATCTTAATCTTATGTTCTATCAAAACATTACCTTTGATAACAATTATGATTCCATTGACCCATGAACCTAGATCTTGTGCTCATATTATCATACATTTCATATATATTGGATCCCATATTCCTATTTAACACTTTTTTAATATTTTATGAAATATTTATGAATCTTGGAAGTGATTCTGCATAGACTTCCATGTCATAGGTATCCAAGGTGTGTTGATATACAAAATATTAAATATATTATAACATGCATGATCTGTTTTTTGGAAATGGATTATAAACCATGGACAGAGTTCTGAAAGGAAAAACAAGACTTTTATTGAATCATAAAAGAATAATTTATTGCAGGCATGACATAACCATTGTTGGCGATGATTATTTAATAAAAATGATGTCCGAGGAAGATTAATATATATATATATATATATATATGTAGATTTATTTATTTCACTGCGACTACCCTCTTATTTAAATTCATTTATGGTAAATTACAATGGTTAACCACATAACCCTAGGGATTTAATAGGTGTAGTGGTTGAGTGTGTTGTGTTATTGATAGAACATGATCCAACAGATCAAGATCCAATCACTCAACACTTCTAGATTCGTCTACACCTATAGAGTTCATGGATAACACCAAATATACTGTCATTGAAATATTCTTCTTCAGTAATTAATGAAAAATGGATGTAGGATATTATTTTAGGGATTTATTTCTATTGGTCAGTCACATGTTGAATACATATAAATCCCTTTTTTAGTATTTTTCTTGTATTTATAGTTGATTTTTAGGTTTTTTCATATCATCATATGGTTATTAATTGATGACACTTGGTTATAGATTTTTTATCGGTTCATTTTTAATAGGTCTAATGAAAATCAGTTGGCGCTAGCCGGAAAAACATCCATTGTCCACTCCTATTACACTAAATTTTATTTTTCTTACACCATTAATCATGTGTTCATCATCACATCTTATTCGGTTGTTGATTCAACAAAAACCATGAAACCGGTCATCGTGTATTTGATCTTTGGCAGAATAGATTGTTTTTAGGTGTGAGATCATGATTGATGGCACCTTTGACTATAGATGATGACTATGTATGATAAATTATGGATTTTGATTGTCTTAGAAGACCTAATTTATGGTTTTTTCATATTGAGTGAAATGTATTACAATGAAGGTGATTCTGGATTAGAGTTTATGGATTAAATATAGTCATTGGAAACAACCGCGATTGATTGATCATAGATTATCATTTATTGGTGGGTCTAGTGGTAGAATTTTTGTTACCATAATCACTGGTGAGACACATAAAACATTCTGAATATTTTTTAAAAAAAAGGACTACATAGAGTATGTTTTTGGAAATGTCAATATTCAATCCACTCTTTACGGTTTCAAGGGGATGTAGATGAAGATGAATATCCACAACTATGAGATATTTCCACACAACACTAACTCTTATTTGGACATATTTTTGGGTACATGGAGTAAACACCCATGAATCCATGTAGAGGTACCCTTTATTTTTACCTAGTTACACATCACATAACACTTAGTGAATGGATCTTCATATAAAGGAAGTACACACACAAATATAATTGTGGAGCTACATGTTATGTGTATCAAATTACATGCCATATATACCTTGAAAGAATTATTGTCATGTAAAGGGATTAAATAGTTAAGATACTATGTGATATAATAAATAATGTATTATGGGGAACATTCCGTAAACATTATAAGGTATATGAGCATGGGATGATGACATACACCGAGTGTTTGTTCAGACCCTATACACCACCTGATATGGAATACACACCAAATACATTGAAAGTTTCAACAATTTATTCAAGTACTCGGGAATTCCTAGTGTACACAAGACTACCATGGGTATATAGAAATTCTCCATTTTACATATTTATTATGTCATAGCATTTGGACTTCCAAAATGACAATTTACATGTTATATACCCCTTTGTACATGCTGTGTATTTCAGAGATATCAATTCCATGGGAGCATGAAGAAAAGGATGATCTATGGTTAGTGATATGTCATGTACCCCTTGGGAGATGTTTTGTACAACATAATTTGTATATTGGATCCATTATAATTCTCAAATCATCTCTAGTGTGATATTTGGTGATTTCTCTCAAACAACATCACTATGGACCTATTTCAATTGGTTGTGTTCCCTTGGTCCATCCCTATGAGGGTATTATAAGGCATCACATCCTAGAATAAGATGTTACCCCCTATATATGTTTTGTCACAGGTCGAGTTACAAAATACCACTACAAGTCTTGCAGTGCGATTCTCAACCATTCTATTCTTCGCCAGTTGTGGTTTGAGGAATTTTTGATACCAACTTACAAAGAAATAAAATACCCTATTTTGTAGGTTATTCTAGATAGGGTTAGGTATACCTCGTTCCTACTGGGTGTGATCCCTTATATATTTTTTGATATCTACATTCTTATGATGATGTTAAGTTTTCTCAATAGTGTATCTAAGATGAGTGACCTTAGTTTATTCCGGGTTTCTTCATAGAAAGACCAATTGATCATTTTAGCATGGATGACTACCATATGTAGAGTAAGGAATAATGAACGAGGAGTCCCAAATGATATTTATCATAAATGGTAATTATAATGGAGTTACTTCTCTTAGATGAGGGTTATATTTTGGTTACTAATACAATACTATTTTATTTCCATAGTTGTGACATTTAGACATAGTTTCCAGCTTTGAGCATGTCTAGGTTATTTTTTTTGTTTTTATTGTTATGGATCACAAATATATTAGAATACATTTATGGTTATGAACTGAATAATCTCATTATTCTTCTTTTATGATTATGGGGTGCCCTATTATTAGTATTTATATTCACCCATGAATGTGATATGTCCACACATATCATGTCTTATAACGATTATAGTACTTTCAATGGAATAATTGTTGGACCTAGTGTGAAGAACGATGATCCCATAAGGGGGGTTGCTTCATGTAGGTTTTCCTGTCACCACCTCCTTCCTTTCAGCGAAGGGTTGGCTGAGATTCATCTCCTCAGTGTGCTTCTCGGTGAGATCCATCATGTGGTGGCCTTATCTCCCTATCTGTCTCAGTCTCACTTGACTTCGGGCATTGTTTTCTCTCTACGGTGGCTTCAAGTTTATGTGGCTGACTTTGGGTGTTGTGTTCTTCGCGTCGGCCTCAGCTTTCTTAGTGCGGCTTCGACTTTTGGTGGTCTTCTTCGGACATCAGAGTCTCTCTACGGTGGCTTCGCGGTTGGCTTTGTGTATTATCACATCTCAGACGTCTTCTCTCTGGTTTTGTCCCAGGTAGGATCGGCTTCGGTGCTCTAAGACGGTGATAGTTCTTCTAGAGTTATTTTGGGAGGATCTCCGGCTCGGTTCTGCCATCGATATCCCAGAGCAGTGGTTCTGGATCTGTGATTCATCTAGATCTGGTGCAGTTTTGGTTCTCTACCCCAGTGTTCTATGTTGTGGAAGCACATTTTTGGTGGGTTTTTGTGGTTTTTGTGATTGGTTAGGATGGCGACGACGGGTTCTATGCACTGTCTTGGAGCAGTGTGTGGCTGGAGTCTTTGCAACAGTGTTTTCTTCAGTGTGCCCTCGTGTCCTATTGGTCCTCCAGCATTCAGTGTTTCATCCATTTAGGAATCTGTTGAGGAATCTTCTATGGCCTTGATTTGTTCAGCTCCATGCACGGAGAGGCGTTGCTAGCTCAGATATGCATGGATCCCCTTATCAGAGATCATCCCTCAAGATGTTGTTGGTTCTTCCAGTCCAAGGTGATGAAGACCTGGCTTCATGCTCCTTGGATTTTCATCCTCTTCGGGTTGTTGAAGATGTGGTTGGAGGTTTTTCATGACTACAAGGGAGTGCTTTTAGATTCATCTCTAGTGCTTAGAATCTATGATGATGAATGCTTGCTGGTTTGATCCTGTTTTGGTTTTGTAATATAGAATTAATGTATTCTAGTTTGTGTTGTATGGTCTCGCGTATTCTTGGAAACATTCATAATTATGTTGAGTTGGTTTTGGAGAATAAGATTATGAAGGTTCACCCGGACATGACCTCATGGAACAGGCCTTAGAGGATGATTCAGAATAGGTGGTTCAGCTATACAGGCAGCATGGAATTGGATGTTTGAGTGGTTATGGCGTTACCCATCCGATCAGGCCTGTTCATTAACACATGACACATGATATCCGTACGGTCTTGTAACAGTGGAGAGCTTTATATTTTTTTATTACTGGGGAGAGGTAATTCCAAGGTGTCATCCTGAGTTGTATTTTCTTGATCATTGGGTTGTGTAATGTTTTATGTCCATAAAGTATGTTTGGGTTTCCCCCTCCCTTCCTTAAAAGGTGGTTTATAATATAATTTAAAAATCTAAGGCCATGAGTCCATTGGAAGGATTAGGTGGACCAAGAGTGGGTGGATCATTATTGATCTAGACTAAACATTGATTGTACTAGATTGTTCATTTGATAGAAGTCCCCTCATTCATTGCAGTTTGAAATATTTTGTATTTTTGGTTGGCTTATATTTATCCCTTTATGATTTCAAATACTTTTGTTATACATTGGTTTGGGATAAATGTTATGAATGCATTATAGTATTAATTTTGTTTTTACATTAAACATTGTATTGGTGTTTCGAGATGTGTGTGTTATTACAGAACTTAGGATAAGGCCTTTCATATGTGTGTTATACATAAATAGTTCTACTCACATTACCATATCCTATTAATGGTGGACTTGTGGTGTCACACTTGGATTACTTCCCATTTGGTGGGACCATATGGGTCCGTTTTTTATAGAGTTATATCACAGGATATCATAACACGAAAATAGTTAATAGGTGGTCTAGTTATATGGTTTCGTATATGATATATGGAAATTATAATAATGTATCATCAGTAAGAATTTATGGATAGGGTGCCTAGTTTTTTTGTGGATGATGACATATCCATTGACCAGGACACTGATAACAAAGTTTTTCACATGAACATGTATGCACGAGTTTCATGGATGAAATAGGTACATGAATTATATAGGAAATTATTTTGGCTTCCATGTCATTTTTTAGTCATCCCCCTAGATATTCTCTTTTGATCATGGCATTTCTTAGTTATCATTGTATTATTCCACTACCACAACCATCTTGTGGTTTTTAGTGGGATCATGATATGATCTTCATAGTGATGAGGCTTCTTTTTTTCTATCAATTAAGTAGGAACTTCTTATGAGTGGATAGAGAGTGATGTCTCCTCCCATTCAATAGCATAGTAGGGTTACAAATAGATATCTCTTGTGTTTCATGGTGAGACAGAACCCCCTTTTTTGTGGTATAGGATATGCATGAGCTTATGGTGTGAAATTAATTGATGGTTGGTCATGTTTTTATACATAACTATCGAAACATGGTGAATTATTAGATCATTGTACATTGTATTTTTGGGATGCCTTTTCAAATACATGGAAGTGGGACCCATACCCCATGGATATTCATTCTTGTGATGTGAACCAAAACCATTTCAGTGAGTTAGTTCCCCAAAAATATGATGTTGTTAAGGTCTCATGAATGTTTTTTTTAAATTGTGTTTTTGAGGTTTTATGAAGTGATAATGTATTTTATATAACCCTATTTTTGGTCTAAATTTTTCCAGTTAAATTATAGTGTTAGGATATATGAGTTGTTGAACTAGAATATATTAGTTTGGGTAGAGGTATGACATGTCTCTTATATGATTCAACATAAGTTTCAGCGTATATTATTTAAAAAAACATTCCTAAACATATTCCATGTTAAATTCGAAGTGATTCTAGTATAGCCTTTTAATTAGACCTTCATGTTCAGAGTCTCTTTCATAGAGGACCATTGATGATTCACAATGATGGATAGGGTCACCAAAATCTGGGAGGATAGAGTACCTTATGTGGAATATTTCCATAAATGTAGGGAGACCCATTGATGTTTTCCTTAATATGGAATTGTTTCCTTCTATATAAACCCAATTTGATATTACAAATGGGGGTTTTAGTGTACTCGAGTTAGTGGGACTGGATTTTTTCCATCAGTGAGATGTAATCCCATGCTAATCTGTATAATCTCATATTCAAGAGGATACTTCCAATTTCATTTTAGTTGGCTAATTTTTCTCATGGAGAAGTGAATGCAATGAAATTTAATCTTCTAACACTATTACATGGGTATGAGGGAGTAATCAATGAGGATTTACAAAGAATAAGTATGACTCAACAAATTTTTTTCTAGACCTGCACCTTAGGATGTCCTCATTTTGGATGCAGAATATATGATGACCTCATGTAGCTATGATAGATAATGTTTTAGTGATAAAAATTTATACTGAAATGGTCTTTCATTATACCCAGTGGGTTTCCCTGGGATGCTCTATGTTTTTTCCCTGGGAGGCTGATGAGATACTAAGGTTTGGTGTCGATTTAAGTCACCTAAACCATGTGAGTTAGGTAAAGTATCCACAACTGAGACTCAATAACTTCATAAACTAGTTGTTTAGAGAAAATCGGTTCTCATATTTTGACATGAAGAATGGTTATCACCAGCTCCAGGCTCAATAAGATGGTTTAGAAAATGAGGATTTCTAAAGATGATATGGTTTCTTTTTGTTCACACTGCTACCTTTTAGCATGTTGGAAACCCCATAGTTCTTGTGGGATAAATGTACTAGATCCCTCAACCCTTCTTTGATCAGTTTATTGATGCATTTTCATCGACAGCCTATGTGTACTCAACATCCATGGAGGAGTATATAAAAGAAACTAGGATGATTTTGCAGATGATCACAGTATACTTGCGTAATAGTAATCTCTCAATGTGTCAATCGTAAATATATGATGTCTAAATCATGGGATATTTATTCTCATACATGATAGTGACAATGGAATCAATGAAGGTTAAGTAATGGCTTTATTGAGATACAAGGTGATCATATTGATTATTAAATGGGATAATATCTTTATTTTTTCATTCTTGGGATTCCATTATATGTAGTGGTTTTGATTATATTTTCGTGATTCTTGACTAGATCATCATGTTGAACCACATTCTATCCATATGAGGGAAGATCGTAGTGGAGAGTTTGGGACTCCTATTCTTGTAGGAGGTAGTTTGAGATAATCAAATTACCCAAAAAATTATTTTAAAAAAAGTGTCTCATGTCACATCATGATTATGGATAGGAAAGAGGAGTCTTTGGGATTCAGTTGTGGTTGGGAATATATTTTGTACCCCATATAGATGACCCATTAATGAGTATCATTCATGTTCTAGAGAAAATGTTTCTAGTTTTCATGTTAGTTGTGGGAAATAGATGAGAGTGTCATCTAACATTGTTGTAGTTTTCATATCATAAATGTTAAAACTCATCAATTCATGTTGTTCCAATTGAGGATATGTATGGGATTCCTTGTAGGACATCAATGTACCGGCCAGAGCTAGTGGGAGATAGAACATATGGGTTTATTGTTGGTGAAAGATAGTGTTGTGAAAGGTACAGTTAATCTAGAGGTAGATAAGGACTGCCTAGTTATTTTAGGATACCTTTTTGGTCCAATAATGACAACCTTTGGAGGTAAAATAGGATATCATGTGATCTGAGAAATCTCACCTCATTAGGGAATACAAGGATTTGGCCAGGATGGATGGCTATCTATATGGTATGTAGCAACTTTTCTAGTTATAATGTTAGGGTAGCAAGGTAGAATGCTTATTGACCCTATGATCAAAGTTAAACCAATTTCTCAGTGTTTCCCACATGTTTCATATAAGGATACATATGTGAAAATTTTGGCCTGATGTTGACTAGGATAAGATGAAAATTCTGGGTGGAGTTGAATTTTCTATGTTCCTAGTGATATTTGGGAACTTGTATGTGAATACCCTTTGTGAAAAAAAAATGTTCCATAGGTTTTCATTTGCTGAAAGCTTGGGAACCATCGGGAGTTTTGATGGGAGTTGGAAACCGAGATGATATCTCAATATCCTCACTTAGGAGTATTTTTTTATTTTCAATAAAGAAATTCATAAATTTGGGGAGAATATAAATAGTTTATTTATTCTATGTAATACATTAAAATATTTTATTGAATATTTAGAAAGATATTCGATAAGTCGATGTGGACTTCTAGGTCCTGATGATCCTTATGAAAATATATTAAAAATATTAAAAATATTATATCACGAATGAGATTTTTTGGAAATAATGGAATAACTTCTAAAAAGAGCATCATATAAAAATTCTAAGATAGTCCTGGAATCTAGAATGTGGTTTTTAACCAAGGAATGATATAAACATTTATTGTATCAGGTGCATTGCTAAAATGTGCAATTAATAAGATAAGAAATTTAATTAATTAATTAATTTTACGAGACCATGATTCCTCTTATTTTAACTAGTTATGGGAAAATATTAGGTTTATATACATAAGCCTATGGATTTGAGAGGAGTTCTGGAGGAGTATTTTCTGGAAACAACAGATCATGGTCCAAACGATTGATACTACTAGGATTTTCTTTGCCAATAAATATCATTGATCTCACCAATGATAGAGATGAGTAATTTTTCTTCATCATTAATCAACCCCAACTCGATGTATGATGTTTTTTATAGATTTTATACAAAATTTCCCCATTTAAAACACCCGAAAATTCTTCAATCAAGATTTATTTTTTGATTGATGGTTGATTTAGGGGTTTATAATTATCTTTATATAGTTAGTAATTGATGGAATTTAATTATGGATTCATTTTTGGATCTCTATTAATTGTTCCAATTGAATTTAATCATGAATAACCCAAAAAATGGTCGATGTTCATTCTTCTTGTAGTGTTATTTGATTTTATCCCACCATTCATCACATATTTTTTTGTCGGCATCCTGTTTGGATATTAGTTCAACAAATACCTTGAAACTAGTCATTTTTCATTCAATAATTGGCACAATGGATCATTTCTATAGGTTCAAGATAAATTTTTATGTCATGTTTGAAGTTTCAAGATGAACATAAATAATTGGGGAGGGATTGTTATCATATTGGGATACCATATTTTTAATTTGGTATGTAGAGTGTGATATCATGTTACAAAAGTTATTCCTAGTCATATTTGACACATGGAATATTGTCATCGGTGATAAATATATCATTCAATCCTAGATTCACATTTCATTACGGTTTTATTTTTTGAATCAATGGTGGTGGTGGTGAGGGTTGGACACATAGAACATTCTATATATTCTATTAAAATACCGATAATAGAGAGTATTGTTTTTGAACACACACCTTGTAATCCCCTATATGCAGTGATAAGGGTTACCACATAGATATAGTTGTCACAAAACATATGAGTTTTCCACATTTCATGTAACCCTGGTCCTATAAACTCAGTATGTATATGGAGTACATTCATATTAATTTCTGCAGTCATACATTAATTTTGTGCCAAGTAACACGCCATCTAACAATTGGTGAATGGATCAGTGTGTATAATGATACATAACCAAAAATCCATGTGGACATTCAAGATGGGTGTATCACATCACACATTGTGTATAAATTGGTATAAGATTCAGTGTGCACATGTATTATTGGACATGTAGACCATTTGATTGGATACATCTTGTATGGAAGGGAATACTCCATGTAATAAAAATGGAACATGTGCATGGAAGATATAGCACATTTAGTGTCACCCTGACCCCTAAACAATATGTTACATATTGTACACACATTGTACTTTGTAATGTTCTCAAATATTTTCATGTCCATAGATATAATATAATTACAAGGGAACATCCTATGTGCATGGGCACATTCCATATTAATCAATCTTGAATTGTAATCATGATGAGTTCTAGTAAACCATTTACACATCATGAACCCCAGTGTACTCAACATCAATTACAGATAAATGCATGTCATGTGAAAATTAGAGACGAGTTATTATAGGGTTAGTGAGACATGATGTGTATCCATTGGGACATGCAGTGTACTTCTTAAAGGGTGGTTGGGAGACCATTCACATCTTACTTCATCTCTGAAGTGATCCATGATCATCTTCAGTAAGGACCTATTTGTATAGAGTTTGTTCCCTTGTTACTTCCCCATGATGGAATTATGAGGAATAAATTCCTAAATATTCAATTTTCTCCCCTATAGGGGTTTAGTCTCAGATAGGGTTATTGAATCTGTCATTGAGGCTCAGTATGGGATCTTATATCATTTTATTCTTTCCTATGTGGGGTTGGATGAATCTCTGTGACCATCTAACATGGTCATATCATATCCATCATAGATATTTATTTTGGTTAGGTTTTGGTAAACCCAATTTATCTTATGTTTGATCCACTATCTATATGTTGTCTTATTTTATTTTTTATGAGGATTATTCTAAAAAGTGTGTATCTCGGATGAACCCCATATGTTTTCATGATGCTTATTAATAGAACCACCTATAAGAATGTTCATTTGGATTTGTTCCAGCAGTATATAAATATTTAGTGAGTGAGACGTCTCTGATGATTGGCATTGTGGATGGAAACAATCATGGAGTGATTTGTTCTAGATGAGTGTTAACTTTGGGTGACTTGTATAATATTAGGCTAGTTGTATTGTTGTGACTTTATGGATTTTTTTCTCCCTTTAAGAATATTAGGTTCATTTTTTGGTTAAATATTATTATTCCTCATATGATTATTTATATACCTTCATAGTGATGAGTGGAATACTCTTTTTATGCTTCATGATTTTTTTTGACTTGGGATCCTCTTATATGTATGATTATACTCACCCCACATGCTCTTTTCTGATACATTTTTTTGAAAAAATACCTCAACGTAACATTGTAGAGTTTTTAGGATTATTGGGAATATTGAAAATTAGGTAGACATGATAAGTTATGGGGTTCCATCATTATTTTTGACTAGGTATGTTAGCACGGATCCATATCGATTAAAGGATACGCTGGAGGCAGTATGGAAATTTTGTAAAAAATATATCAATTATATAAAGTGTTTTCCAATTTTTTGCGGTCCTGAATTTGGAGAATGGATCAATCATAGAAATAATTGGATTTTCATGTATTCCACAAAATATTATGGATAATGCATGAGTTTCAAAAATATCAGAGTCTCTCAAAGGTAATGTTCTCCTGAAATTCATTCTGTGTCGTGATGGGTGGATTTTGTGATGGTGTGGAGAATAAGGATTACATATAGAAAAAATAGTCCACCTATGAAACAATGAGAAGCAGGGCATCGTGAATGTGATATGTTTGGATGGTTAATATTCATGAATATGAGAAGATTTGTGAACGAGTAACATTCCATAATGATTGAAGAAACTTGGTAGCTTCTTTGGAGTGATTTGAGATAACTGAGAAAAGGTGATAATGTGGATGGAATCTTCTAGAATGGGAGGAAACTCTTAAAAATCGTATTTTACCCCTTCATGAATGTAGAGTAAGCCTTAAAAAAATCCATCAAAACTAAATTCAAAATAGATTATTCTTAGAGGTTATTCTTTCCAAAAAAATTATCAAAGAAATAAATTTGTGGAAGATATGAGAGTAGAGAAATTTTTTAATAATCACAAATTTATTGAATTTTGTGAAAGGTATATAAATCTGATCAAAATTAGTGATCTCTATAAAGGATAAGTGAGATTCGAAAAAATGTTTCATCATTGAAAAAGGATGTTTCTTTGCAATTGAAGGTATATCATTGTGAAATAGGTTTTCTTCCAAAAAATTGTAGGGTTTGTGAAGGTAGAATATAAGAATGAAATCTTAAGCATTGGAAAGATAGTGGGAATCGTGAAATTATAAAAATGAATTTCACATTAAAGATTTGACAAATTGACATTCATCAAGAACATAAAAGTGGTAAATCTACAGAGTTTCTATCTAAAATATTGGATTATTTCATTATTTATAATGAAGGAACCTACCTATCTATAAAAAATGTATGAATACTTTATAGACAACTGTGAAATAGAAGAGGAATATGGTGATCAGTTCTATTGAAAATGAGTCATATAATGAATATAGAGGGATTGAATCTCGAGAAATAGTAATCTATACCAAAAAAAATATAAATTTAGTGAGCTTAGGCATAATATTGATCTAGAATAAACCTTATTTTATATTTGAGGCTCAGTGGACTTGATATATCGGAACACTTCCATTTTAAGCTCCGTGACATAGCCTAGTGATGGTGAACAAAGTAAACATGATGTGTATCATGCATTATTTAATTTATATTAATAAATTTATATAGGAAAGGGATATTAGGGATTTTTTATTAACAATGAATCAAGAACTGATGGGGACGTCGTTTTAAACATTAATATCCTGATTCACCCCGACACCATCTCTGGGTATTTAACCTAGTTGAGTTATAAAATGGTATCAGAGGGAAATTTTAATATTAGTGTTACTCTATCAAGGGTTTCAAAAGTTATTTAAAAATAAATAAATTCTAAAAATGGATGTAAACAATTATCAATTATGGAATAATCAAATACAACACTGCTTTCAATCATTTATAGTGGATATATTTGCTACAGCGATGCATCAAATTTTTTCATATATCAATATTGGTGATTTATCAAGAGATAAAATAAGATAAATGTATATTGAAGACAAAATAATCAGTGCTTTATGGGGCTCCCAATCTAATGTGATATATATAAAGGTGATATAATGGAATTTAAAACATTCTATGTGGGAAACAATTCCAAATATTGATGAGGGTTACTCAAAAGATAACAAGGAAATGATGTATATTCTGTGGAACAAGTACGGGGATCTACAAATTCTCTATAATGATAATGTTGATTCATTAATTGAATGCTCGAATGACTTTCTATAAGACATGTATGATGTAAAATATTATTTTGATGATTTTATATTATTACATGCATTTTTGGAATGAATACACCTCAGTTAAATCCAAATGTTTTGGTGCCAGAATCTAATGATCCAAAATAAATTACTTCTGATAGCATGTAAATTTTATTAATACATGAATGATAAAATATGACGACAATGAGTCTGTAGAAAAAAGGGAATTATGAATAATTGTAAATCAATTCCTTGAATATGCTCCCTATTGAATATGTGATGTAGGAATAAGAGACGGAGGAATTCATGTCATTAAAATCATAAAATTTCAATAATGGAAAAGGAATGTTCAATGGAAACTCAAAATTTCATGATTATAATGTGGAAAGGATAGATATATTGTAACAAGGTTCAAAAATAAGATTCATTAAGAAGTTGAGGATGAAGTATAAATTCCCATGAATATTGCATCATCTTATTTAAAATTTTACGAAATGATTAAAGTAATTTTTTTAATAATGAAGAATCCCCTATCACAAGAAAATGATAGTTAAGAAGAATCTTAGGTTGAAGAGATGGATAAATGAAATGATCATATGGAAAATGATATTGTAACAATTGTCAGTAGCTCATAGAAATATGAAAAAATATACAAGATTATGAAGTCACATAAAGAATAGATCATATACAGTCTGAATCAGATGTCACTCTTGAGTAGATAGACGTTTGGAGATCCAAAATGAAGAATGAAAATAGAGTTCTTTGTGATTCCTATCATTATATTCAATATTTCTAAAAATATTGATCTAGGATAGAGGAATAAATTGAAAATACTATGACATTAATTACAGACAACTCATAAATGGTTTGTGAGCATATGATCTTGGTTTAGTAATATTAAAATGTGAATGATGATTTGAATAATACAGTATAAGGTCAAATCAAATTCAATGAATAACAAGAAGAGGAATTCATCTACCAATCAAGAAAAGTAATGGATCATGAAATAATATTCACCCCTGATATTACACTGATAAATTATATCATTTAGTGGAATGAAAAGATAGAAGTGAATTTTAGAGTTCTAGTAGAAAATAAGTAACATTCAAATTCAAATGATAAGGCTATTATCGTGGATTATCACAAATAGATATCAGTTATGGTTAAATTTGAACATTAAGAACCCAATTAGATATTTAATATATATTTGGGTATGAATCAAGACTAGAAGATTCAAAAAACCCAATGGAAAACTAATTATGTTATAGTGACATGTAAGAATGGACCCCACATTAGATGTTATTCATATGGAATGATGGGGCACTCACAAAATTTGTGGTCCATAGAAAAACGTTTCCTAATGGAACACGACCAATTGAGGTAGCCATGCATAGATCAATATTCCCAAACATTGATTCATGGTCACTATATCAGGTGTAGAGGATTTGAATGCATAGAATGACGTTTCTCATCAATATTTCACGGAAATGTGATAATGAAAATTGAATTCGTTCATTATAAGTATCTCAATGTATCATCAAATGAACTAAAAATAAAAAATTGAATTTAAAATCTTTATGATGAATATGTTCTATCATATTCTTTGTAATGTAAATATTATCAATCCATAATAAATTTGGATTAAAAAACATGGATAAAAGATAAAATAGTTGAATGGGAAGGTGTTGTGGAAATTTCCCATAAAGGATTATATTATTGTCATTTTTGGATCATTAACTATGGATTCAAACCACATATGAAATGTAATAAGGATCTTTTTACATGTATAAAATATTTTAAGGATGGTGTTTACAATTTTGGAATAATCAAGGCTAAAATATTATTGGCTTGGGAAAATCCAAATTTGGATGTCAACAAATGAGGCATGATGATATATAAGTTTTTAAAGGTACCAGTAAAAAATTTCATAGTGTTACACAACCATGTGATTCAAGGAATTCTATAATACATTATATGAAGATGTGTGTAATCAATATATGTGATGGTTCAGTTATTCTATAGGGAAAAAACGAAGTGGAATCTTTACCTTGTATGATCATAAGAATCTATCTTTATTTTTATCCAAAGAGGAAGAAAATAGGATGTGTAATAAAAGACATGGATATACATAAAAATAAGATTTGGAAGATATAATCCAATGTGATTCATCTCAATATCTATATAAGTTATCATGTGATTGTACCCATACATGCGATGATTGTTAATAATGGAAAATTTTAAAAAATGTGTATATGAAAAAAGAACAAAAATTCAACCCGATTTATTTTATAGATGTATGTAGATATATGTGGACCTATCACATTAAGATCCACTTACGGAAATATGTATCATGTTATTCTCGTTGATGGTTTTAGAATGATGACATGAGTATCTATCACTTCTCACATGTCTAATGTGTTCAGTTTCACAGACTATATTATATGGAATATGAAAGGGGTTTGTATAATGGATTCTAAATATTCATTCTGATAATGTTAAAAGATTAATAAATAGTCAATTGGAAGATTATATCGAGAAAAACGGGATAAGGACATGTGTTTCAATAATGAGAACTCCTCAATAATATAGGGTGGTTTTGAGAAGAAATCATATTATAAACAACAAGGACAAAAACCTACTAATTGAAAAATATGTACAATATAAATTTTGGAGGGAATCAGTCTTGAAATTATTCTACATGTCCATTAAGTATATTTTATGTTATAAGGAAGAAAATAATCTATATAGGTTTTGGTATTGGAAGAAGACAACATTAAAACACATTCGAATCATTGGATGTAAATTTTTTATTCTCAATAAGAAAAAACAGGATAAATTTTAATCATGAAGAGATATGGGGAAATTTCATAGATATTAATGAAAAATAAAATCGTATAAATGTTTCAATAAGTGTCTTGTAATGGTTTCTAGAATCAATTATGTAACTATAAAAGAGAATGAACTGAATATTCAACAATGCGATGACCATATACCTAATGAAACTGTGGAGGAGGTACGTACCTCAGGAGGAGGAGTTGTATAAAATATTAGTGTATATGAAGATATATGTGATGCATAGGGGGAATTAAAATATATATTTATATGAAATCAAATTAATCGAATTGATATTAATACACAGAACAACAATGGTGATCATGTAGTGCTAGTTCACACATGAAGAATTAAGTCATTATAGCAGGAATCTATACTATATTAGGAAGATGATAATTATTTTTATGGAATTTCCAAAAAGAAGAACTTGTTATCGGATATTAATGCCGATCTTGACCAAATTAAAAATAATATTACATGGAATATTGTTTCAAGACCAATAGATAATTAGTTAACTCGTTCCAAATTGGTCATTCACAACAAGAAATTGGATGATGGAATAGTGATGTGAAACAAAAAATAATTAGTGTGAAAGAGGGTACACCTATATAAAGGGTATTTATATTAATGAAACATTTTCACATATATTGAGGGTAGAGAAAAAAATTATTCTTTGCCATAGTAGTGCAAATAATGATTAATTTTTTGTATTTGGATTTGAAGTTACCATTTATGAATCAGGTACATCATGAATAAGTTAATATTTAGAATCCAAATGGTTTTATTATTCATGAAGATGATAACCGAGTTTTTCTTCTTAAGAAGACATTATATGGGTTGAATCATGAACCAAGAACATACTATTCAATATTAGATTATTTTTTGAAGAATCTCATTTTTGATCATGGTGGGGTGGATAAAAATATCCATGTACTCAATGATAATAATCATTGGATGATGGTACTGGTGTTTTTCAAAAACATAATATTGTGTGAATTTAGTAATGAATGGTGAAAAAATTCATAGATTTCAAGAAAATTTAATTTTAAATGTCAATTATTGGTGAATTGACATTTTCCATTATCGTATAGGTTACAATAAAAATTAAAGGAACATTAATTTCATAATATGAATACGAGAAAATGGTTCGGAAGACATGTATTGGTTAATTCTAAGGAGATGAAAACTCGAGTTCTTACCTAGATGAATATGTCATTTAATGATGAAGTAAATGTAATTAATGTATTGAAATATTGGAAAATAATTGTTAGCTGGTTATACATGTTATATTTAAGACCATATATTGTTTTTAACAGATTCCAAAATACAACATTTCAATGTATTACCACCAAATTACTATTATATTAAGTAAATAAAATTCATATGTATATTTAAGAAATAATGGTTTCTTGTTTTCATTATAATGAAAAATCTCAGCAAGTGTTATTAGGATTAACAAAGGAAGATTGTGATGGTATAAGTGATTATAGAAAATTAGTGTCGGGTTGTTCATTCTATCTTAGTGGATTGTTTATTTCATGTATAAGAAAGAAATATGATTTCATTTTATTGAGCACTGTAGAGGTAGAATAAACTTCAGACACTCAATATTTCATTCATAATTTTTGGATGATGTGAAATATTCATGAAATTGGAGTTCTATTGATTTCTCTCATCATAATCCATTATGATAAATCAGGTGCTCTAAATCATAGAAAGATGAATTCGAACACTCAAATAAATATTAAATTAAAATAATGTATCACTTTATCAAGGAGAAGGTGGAGTTTGGGCTTTTGAAGATTGATTATGTGACAACATAACTATAGGTTCTTGTCATTCTGATGGAATATTTTTCCAATTTGGTATTTTAGAGGCATTGAATTGCTCTTAGTGTTCATTTGGATCTTTTTAAATAAAAATGTGGGGATATTAGGGCCCCTCTCACCAGGTTTTGGTGTTTTTTTTTAGAATGTGATGATCTATTTTTTTCCTATGATAAACCATTCATTATCCAAGGCGGAGAATTTGTGGCTATGTAAGGGTGGGAAAATAATTTATTAAATATTTTGTATAATCTAATTGGGGAAGCATTGACGATGGTGTAGTTTTAAATAATAAAATTCTAAAAATGATTGATCATATTTTATATATCATGACTATTGGGGATCATGATAAAAAATGTTGAGCAATTTTTGATTGAATTTTTTAATTGACGAACTATGACTAATTATTTTTTCAGTCATGTTAAACATGGATAATGTTGTCCTAGAGTGTTTATTATGTGAATAATTCATCTCTATATAAATCACATTATTCAATTTTTTACAAGAGATTGAATAATATTAAATTAGCTATCAAAATGAAAAGAATATTAAACAATGTCAAAGGGAGATATTGATTGAAAAACATACCTCAATTTAATGGTGCATTAATTATTGGATTTATTTTTTCTTTTCACAAAGAATATGGAGATGAAAATTTGTGGAGTTCTTGAATTATTTTTTTCTAGGCATTTTATCCGAAATCCAATATAGAAGAATGGAAACAGTAGTAGAAGTACTGAAAATTTTCTATATAAGGTGGTGGTGTTTCTTAGTGTTTTTCACAATTTGGGGGTATAAAATTGGGATGATGTCTTAATAATCCTGAAAGTTATAATTCTATTATTTTCACATTGCATTGTAGAAAAATATTGAGTTTTGTAATGATTGTAATTTCAGAAAGGTAACAAGCTTTAAAAAGGTAGTTGGTGTCACAGTGGATTGATTTCAAGATGGTGTAGAAAATCATGAACTTGTAATGAAAACTGTGAATTTTGATGGCTATATGAAGTGGAGCATCAAAAATGAGAGAAGGTTTGATGGTGAATCTCCATAACAAGAACAAGGTAAATTAATTGGTAAATTTACCTGGATATTTTCAAAATATAAGGGGATCCACCGTTGAGATTATATAACTTCAGGAAATTGTGAATATGAATAAAGAAGAAAAATGGAATATGAGGAAATTGCTAAAAATAAGAACCTATCCCCTTATAAAAGTATATTTGTCCTTAAAGGAAATATATAGGCTTTTAATCCCTGAAATAGATTGATGAAGTTTTTTATTGGGAAAATGCTTGCAAATAAAGGATATGGGTGAATGTGATAAAATATGACCAAAATTTTTAAACATCATGAATTTATGGAATTATGAGAAGGATACAAAAATTGGAAGTAATTTTTGAGTTTTTTAATGATAAGTGAGATAAGTGATCATTTTTTATATGTGGGAATGTATATTACTTTTCAAAGGAAAATTCAACTTTTTGAATGTCGTGATATTGAGGAAATATTTTGGGCTCACAAATGTTTTTTATACATATGAATAATGGCTTAGTTTCTCAATGGTAATGAGATATTTCTGAAGGAAATGAACATAAAAAATTATTAAAAAGGTATTTCCAAGTAATTATGTGGTAAATTGTTATTCATCATGTATATGAAAGTGGATCCTCAATAGGGAATCTATATACAATTAATGATGTATGAATTATTTTTAGTAAAGGACCATCATGTCCCTAAACTATATGTGAATCATATCTAGAGAATTGTGAAATGGAAGATGAAGAAGGTGATCATATCCACTTGTAGTGATTCATAAAAGTAAGAATGATGGAGTAACCATTGGGAAGTATATAGTTATTCTGAAAAATTATGAAGGCAGTGAGCGTGGGAATAAAAGTGATCTTTACCAAAACTTATTTTCGCAGTGGTACATAGTGGATTTGGTATATTGGCACATTGACCTTAAATACATCTTTGACATATCCCAATGTGGTTGAAACATGTAATTTTTTTTGTGTATCGGGCACGATTTAATTTTTTCTTACATCTCAATGGGAAAGGTTGATAATAGGGTTTTTTTAACAATTAAGCAATATTTGATGGGGATGTTGTTTTAATCAATCATACCATAATTCACACCTTCCCTCTCAGGGTATTTATCCTAGTTGGTCAAACATAGATTTTTTTATTACGAAGATGATAGGAAATTCAATGATGTCCTAGGTATATAAAGAGTTGGAGAATGATTTTTTATCTTGGTAGGTAGTGACGAATTCCAGATATTTGATTTTACAGATTTCCCCACCATCTTACCAGGATGGAAACTATTTTAGTTTTCATGGAAGTTTATTTTGCCCTTTATGTTTTAAAATAACTTTTACATACTCGGATGTGGGATATATGTAATTCTTGCATTATGGTATAAATTCTATTTTAACATTTAGAAATTAATGGGTGTTTGGAGATGATTTTTTGTGTGTATTGGTACCTTATACGATGTCATACCACTTGGGTGTTATACCAATTTGAAATTGGTTCTCAACCCTCATCTTATTTAAGGTGAGATTATGGTGTCACACTCGGGTTACTATTTTCTAGGAAAAACCAAATGGGTTGGGTCAAGGCAACATTTTTTCATTGGTACCAGTTATAAAATAGTATATATAACCTTCAAAAATTATTAAAAAATAACATTCATAAAATCTATTACATCTGGAGAATAATTTTAGGTTTATAAATTTAGATAAGAATGTCAAAACAGAAACTGATAAAACACTTTTTTGTTTTATTAATAGAGTATTTTACCATTATATATGAAACTACAAATTTTCTGACAAGAGATTAACTTCTCCTATAAATGATTTCCCAAATTTTATATTTATAAAAAATTTATGTGTACTAATTTTTTTTGTAACCTTGAGAAATAGAAACATAAAAGTTTCAATATCAAATGCTTGGTAATAGAAGCATATAATTAAGAAAAAGACGTAATAAATATGGATTATGTATTAGGTAAAAGTATTTAAATAAATGAATACTAATTTAACATGAAACTGAGTGCATTCTATATCGATGAAAATAAATGAAAAAACTTATATTAGTAATACTAAACTCATATAGATGGAATTCATAATGTTGGGTATAAAAACTTATTGTCAAGGCCTTATGACAAGACTATTTACATTTCATCAAGAATAATGTTAAGGAATCGTTTTATGGAGGCCTTATTCCAAGACACTGTTCTCTTAAGGGAATATTCATACAAAGAAACCCAACATGTTTTGTCTCATGGGATCTATCGACGCATTGAGAGGCTATATAATGTTATTCCCCACTTATCACTTGCTTATTTCCAATAAATTCACCATAAGTGTAAATGTATAAAAAAATAAATAATTAAACATTGTAATAATCATCTATATTGAAATAAAAATATATGAATTTACAATGTATTTATCGATGTTAATGAATGAAATAACATGTTCACAACCTATATGGATGAAGATGGAGGATGATTATGAAATGCATTATAAACTTGAAAATAATCGTCCACAATGAAATAAAAAATAAAATTTCCGAACATTTATTCATGTTAATAAAATATCATACATTCTAGGTGGAATAATAAACTATATGTTATTTATAATATAATGTTTATTCAATATAAAACAATGATTATATGTATAATTCAATACAATAATTATATAATCAAAATATTTTTTGAGGAATAAATTGTATGGTTTAAAAAGAACATATCCCAAGATGTGACAAATATTTTTCAAATGGATTGTGTGGTGGGAATGAAAATAACCAAGAAAAGAGATTATATCACCTTATATTAGTAAATGTTATGTTTTACCCAATTTTTATGACATAGTTAATATGAAAGATCATAACTTATTGAATGACAATTGAGTCATCAAAAACTCTAAATACTATGGAAAAAATAAATCCAATGAAAAATGAATACAAAAACTATAATTCTATATTAATAGTAACTATAAAGTCCCTGATATTCCATGGGAAATTTATTTTCTTTTAAATACATGGGATTTTTAGGAGTCCGTGAAAATTTATTTCGCTTGATTCTGAGGCCCAGTGTGCCCAGAATCAATTTCTGAAGTTTTGTATGGTAATGTTCAATAAATATACGGGTGATATTTTATATCTTTTGAACCGGTGTTCGGAATTGAAATATGAGGGCACCGTTGAACTTGCAGTAACGATATTCAATTAAGAAGACTTTCACCTTGACGACAATTACTCATGAATGAAAGTTAGATTTTGGATTTTTAATGAAAAAATTAAATAAAAATAAGTGTTACCTTATTTTTATTTTGGCGGTTAAAATCTCCAAGGGGAGGTTAGAGGTGGGAGCCACCACACCATAAACTCCCATGAGAGGTTGTCGTGGTGGGGCCCACCCACACATAACCTCCCTTGGGAGGATATCTTTGGTGGGGAACACACGGGGATTGTAACCCCTTGGAACCCACAATTATGTGGAGAAACCCATGAGCTTCCCCAACTAATTAAATGTGCCAACCATCAAAATTAATTAATTGAACTCTTTCACTTAATTAATTGACGATTTTTGAATTATTTTGAATATTTTGGCCAACAAATTAAATAATGGGTAGGCTTAACCCATTAATGTTTTTGGCATATTCATATTTGGAGGTTTTGGGAGAGGATTTGGTAGAGAAACGAAGAACGCCGCTACCGCCAATGAAGAATGATGAACAACTTCTTTTAAGATCTTTAACCGGGAAAAAAAGGGAAGCGCAAACCCTGAAGAATGCCTACGTTGTCATCCTTTATTTCTTCGAATTATTTCGGACGTCAACGTAACAACGTCCTCTATTCTGTGACTTCTTCATCAATCTTCGTCATATGAGGTAGGGGATTTTACGTTTGAAATTGTTTTCTTCCTTCAACGCACAAATCATTGATTGTGTTTTTCTATTTTTTATCACCATAATGTGGAAGTCTCAGTCTGAATGAACGCAACCCGACCCTCCACCTTTGTTTCTCCTCATTTGTTGACAACCGTGTAATGAAGCAACGGTGGCCAGAATTGGTCCCACCGTGAAGGGAACTGGTGGCGCAAAGCCGCTGGGTCACCAGAAGGGCATGCCACTGTCATGCTGTGCGGAGGAGTAGGGGGTCGTGGCCAGGCCGGGCCACTGCGGAGGACATGCGGTGTCGTCGTGCTGCATGAAGGAGGAGGGGCCCATGGCCAGGCTGGTCCGCGAAAGAGGTAACTTGACGTCGTCACACCGCGCGGTGGTTAAAAACCACAACCAGGGTGGGCCGCAGTGGATGGGTACATCACCGTCGCACCGCACCTGAGAGGTGGAACTAGCTGGCCGCTTGTCCAACTGGACAAGGCAGAACCCCCCAGGTCCAACGGGATATTGAACCAGTGCCTAGCAGCGGTTCTGTTTAGAAATCAAGCAACGCATAAGATCCCCCATTCCCCCACCCACACATGGCCATCCGGGCTACGCGTCGGCCAGCCAGGCCACACAGGCCTGCTAGCCGGGCCATGCGGGCCAGCCAGCCGGGCAACACGGGCTGCCAACCAGGCCATGCAGGCCACCAGCAATCCAGGCTACGCGGGCCACCCACCGGCCGGGAATCTCTTTGTCCAGGCCGCCCACTCATGTCGGGCCTCCCCCTTGGGTCGGGCTTCCTATTCGGGTCGGTCCGTGCCCGTAGGCCGAGCCTCTCCCTCGGCCCAGGTCGGACTCGCGGATCGGGTTAGACACTGATCTAGACCCAGGTCGGGCCAGGTTAGTCCAATTGGGTCGGACCGGTCCCAGACCCACGTTGGCATGTTTTCAGCTTTGCCGCCCATATATTCGGCTACGAGTGTCCTATTGACAAACCACCTGCAACGAAGGGAAGCTTGGAGCGAGAAGGTTCTTCTGGCATACCCCACAAGAGGTTTGGACATAGTAGGGTATGGTCGGGTTGCTTTGATACTAAAATCCAACTAGGCCCCTCGAACGGAAATTCCAATAACTCATATAACGGGTGTTCGATTAACGTGACGTCTCTTGTGTTTAGATCCCTGCGACAGGGCAGACCATTGATATACTTTTGCGTGGGATTTCATGTCAGTTGGGGTGTCGAACAATAGCTCATGGAGTGGATCTTCCCGGAGAAGAGCGAGCCTATTAAGGAGACATAGTAGCTGGCTGAGACTTGACGACTGCTGACCATTCTACTCTGAGTGTTTCGACTAGCTCAGTGGGAAGCACCTCTGTGTGACGCGGCCGACCCATAGTGGGGAGTGCCTCTGTGTGACGCAGCAGACCCACGATATTCGACAGGAGTAGTACCTCAGCGGGCTACGAGGGGGAGCGCCTCTAGATGACGTGGCCGACCCACAGTGGGTAGCGCCTCTGTGTGACGCAATAGACCCCTGGTACTTGACAGTAGGAGTACCATATCTATCTAGGAAGGTGGAATGTGCCTCTGTGTGATGCGGCAGGACCTCTATACTCGATAGAGGAAGAGTACACCATCAGCCCGGATTCCAATAGTATGATTGTGGATGTTACTTTCTACTATCTCTAGAATAAAATCTTGGTTTGATTTGAGACAATTATTTTTTTATTTACATCATGAATGAGATGGGTTACTACATAACATAGGTATATATATGGTCATATACCTATGTAAGGGTTATCCACTAATTCCTTACCTTGTGGTTATCCTTATTTGATATTGTGATACCTTGACGGTCTTAGGGGTCCCTACTGAGTATCACTATACTCACCCCTACACAGGCAATTCATGCACCTTGTGGTGTTGGTTGCAGATGAAGGACAACACTGACTGAGGCAGAGAATAGTAGGACTGTATGGTACCCAGATGTGGACCACTCAGAGTGACGGTGCATCGAGCAGACGAACAGACGTGGAGTGCTGAGGAGGCCATCTGTACCTACACTTCATGTAGGAACCCTGGAAGATGACCTAGTAGCTTCTTTACATGATTTCGGTTGTACTTCCATTCATTTGTTCCTGTACTTTACTATTGGTCATGTATTTTTGACCCCCTTTTACTTTCCATCACTTGTTCTATATAGATTATTTCTTAGTATTTTGCTTCTAGTTGTGTACTCTGATTGCGTGTGTTTAATCATTCTAAATCCAATGCCTTCCTAGCTGAGTGATTAACACCATTGGGGCTAGTATCCAGCCCTCGACCTATGGGAGGCGGGATTGGGGTTGTCAAGACATGGGTCCCGAGGATGGGTCGTGACAAATTAGTATTATAGGAGTCGGTACTACCATTGAACATAAGACTCTGATCATTCTTTTATGTGAATCAATATTGTTAAGGGTACTAAGTGTGGTTTTCAGTTCAGGGTGTCCAGTGTTGGTGCGGGTGGCCAACGTATCCATACACCAGGATGCTAACTTATGATTTCTAACTCAGTGCATGAAAACACTAATTGCATGTCTGTTTACAAAAATTTTCTTTAGGTCAGCTCAACATGGTCAGATCACCAAGTATAATCATCTGACTGTGTCATATTTATTTCTTTCAGGATGCCTCCCGGTTGATCCCCGAGAGTCATACTCTCTGACATCCCACCGAGCAACGAGGCCTCAGTGTAGGGCACTTTACCTGCGGTGGCACCAGCGGTACGACTTCTTCTTTGGCCACCAATTCCTTCAGCCCCAGCAGCAAATGATGCATGCCACCTGAGCGCGTTGCATGAGTTCCAGTGCCATAGGCCACCCAGGTTCCTATGAGAGTCACACTCATAGGAGGCAGATTGTTGGCTAGAGGGTCTGTTGAGAGTCTTTAGGCTAGTAGGGACACCATCAGACTACATTTTGATCCGTGCTGTGAGTCTTCTTCAGGCAGCAGCAGGCAGATGGTGGTCCCTGATGCTCCAGGAGCATGACGAGGCATCACTACATTGGATAGACTTCTAGAGACTATTGCAGGAGGATTTTGTTTCAACGACTCTACGAGAGGTGAGGATACATGAGCTACTACATCAATAGAAGGGTAGCATGACAGTAGAACAGTACTCAGCAAGGTTCACCGACCTCTCTCGCTACTCCACACACATGGTATGAGACTAATTCTTCAGGTCTCGGACTTTAGAGCAGGGTATCAGCTGAGAGATCAGAGCCTCGATGTTCTCCCTCAGCATCCCAATGCAGGTGGGGGTGTTAGAAAAATCCCTCGTAGTGATGATTTTTCTAGATGAGCAGTCCCCAGCAGTGACACGCACAACTAGACGACATTCAGCGGAGTCTTCTACAGCTAGTAGTAGAATGTTGACGTAGAGGTCTAGGAGGACCAGACTCATGGGTTGGAAAACAAAGGACTCAAGATCTATTGTAAGGGGCACTTAGGGATGTGACTTACCTACCAGGAGAACGAAATGTTAATCATGCAGCTGGTAGGGTGTAACGCCCCGACCCCAGTTACCCAGAGTCGGTGCATTATTACATAACATTGGCATGATCACAAGAAAGATCAAATCTCGAATGACCGATTGGTTTAGTAGCCTTGGAAACACTAGATATATTCATAAGTTTTACATTACATCATAAAATGAAAAACTACTACAACAACATATTTTCTCCACAGTCCACACTATAATCCCCTCATAATATCCCGTCAGGTCATTCATAACTTACTTCTTCACTTCCTGGGAAAAATAAAACATAGAAAAGGGGTGATCTCAAATGCCCATTAAGGATAACAATATAGCAGAAACTTTCATAAATAAGAATAAACATTTAAGGCAATGTATAACTAAAACAAAAGCCTTTTAAATATGAACTTTCAACATGGTATGGCATAAATAAAATGAAATAATGCCATTTACTTATTCACATGGATATTCTACTAATCGAATAATCACATGCAAAAATCAATAACCACTTTCATAATGTTGGAATGCATAATGCCAGACTATCATAACCACATAGCCAAGGCCTCGTGCCAAGACTACAAATAAGATTTTGTCAAGTCCTTATGCCAAGACACTAGTTTGTCTCATGAGACCTACCGATGCATCGAGGAGCTATAGCGGGCTCCACCCGTCACATATTAAGTCCAATGCATTCCCATATGAAATGGTTTAAACATAACATAAACATTCGTATTAAAACTAGCA
Organism: Viscum album; assembly: GCA_963277665.1. Taxonomy (NCBI): domain Eukaryota; kingdom Viridiplantae; phylum Streptophyta; class Magnoliopsida; order Santalales; family Viscaceae; genus Viscum; species Viscum album. The sequence continues at coordinate 697,691,603 of OY728161.1, forward strand.
TACGAAATGTCAATACTTTCACCATAAACTATGAATGGTATAAAAATAGCACATCCACAGTCAAACATATCACAAAACCTTCAATACAATATAGAAGTTTTGTATCATAAAAAATCAACTTCAAATAATCTTAAAATCCATCAAAGGATGTTGACATAGATGAAATCAAAATTCTTTTTAAAAAAATATCTCCTTTTATTTTGAAATAATTTAAGATCCATATAAAATAAAACATTTTCTTTGAAAATATTCTTATAAGCTTGTAAGGGACGCTTTGAAGATTTTATAACGGCGGAAAATAGCCGCACCCGCCGTATAAGTTAAAAAAACATTCTTACCTTAATTCTGTCGAAAAGGTTAAAAAGGACCTTGTTTTGAAAACGACCGAAAGATTCCTTTATAAACCACTTATAAAAGTCAAAAAGGGTATAAATGACTTTAACTCATATTCTAGTAAATAGTAAAAATGTTTTGAAATGCATTTTTAAGAAACATGGATGTGGATGATAAAGAGATCCCAATAGATTATTACGTATAAACAACCTTGGATAATGAAGAGGTTGTAAAGTAAACCCTTACCTTGTACTTTTCCTTGGTTGGGGTAGGTTAACCTCCTGTATAATGGTGAAATAATTGTTATTAAATTATACAAGAATCATATATATTAATATGATATCATATATGATCTTTTAACATTGATTTGTTAATAATATCTTAGAATTATCGTCGTTTCGGGTGTTAACTTACTTGTTTTCTTTTATATGTTTTGTTACGTAATACATTTTTGTAAAGGATAGGTTGTATATTATTCATATCCAGAATGATATAAAGTCCTTAAACATCATTTTTAAATCATCAAATGATATTTATACTTGAATGGATACGATGGAGAATGAATCTCATCGCGTTCGTGGAGACGGTAGTCCGTACGTACGCACGAGCGACAATATCATTCTTTTGATATTAAAATAATATATAAATGGATGGTATATCATATATACAGAATAATTAATGTGTTATATTTATTATTTACATGAGTTATATATCATTATTATACCCATCCAAATAATAATATATTGAATAACAATTACACCACGACGTGGAGACGGTAAGCCGTACGTACGCACGTATGGTGACATGTTATTCAAAGGGTGGATAGAATAGTGAATATGGTTGTACCATATTTATAATAACATCACAGTATATATATGATACTAGAGTTATTATTTTATAATGGTAACAACAAAGGAAGAAGAAGTGGAAGAAGAAATGAACTTGGAGAAGGGTGGTGAAATCATTACCTCTTCTTCGGGTTCTTCCTTTTGATTTGATCAAAAGGGCTCCATAGGTTGGCTTTCTGATCAAACTAAGGCCTCTAGGTTGTAGTGAGGGATTTTGGGAGAGTATTTGGGCAGAGTATGGACGAACCAAAAGGCTTTGAAGGTGTGAAGAAATGAGAAGGAGGAGTGCCCTTTTATAAGAGGGGTGAGGGGCACCTTTGGAAAAGCTAGAAATATTAATTTATAATAAATTCATATTCGGTTTCTAATGGCTCCAAAGTTGACTATTCAAAGGTTAAGGTAGGGATGGGTCGAAAACAACTCAACCAATAGAATTTAGACAGGTTTGGGTACTTATATTAACCTTATCATTAAGTATTAACTTTAAGTTAATTAGTTTCACTTTTACAATGTCTCTTTTTATTTTTATATAATATGGTTCATAAACTTACTACATACATCCAAGAGACCCCCAAGTGGTCCATTAATGATGAACCTATCATGATATAAGTCTCTTGGCTGAACCTTAGATTTTTAGGAATTTAATATCAATTAATAATATAAAGTTTTTTTAAGAACTCTTTTATGTCAATTTTGACACTATTCAATAGTTGATTTTTTTGAAACTCATAACAGATTGATTACGTCGAAAAAAGTCAATTAAATCAATTCTATTATATCATATTATCATAGAAAATTAGTTTAATTCATTAAAAGTTTCATATTATATTTATTTGGGTATTTATAATATCAATTATTTTAATTTTTCACTATTATAGTAATTACTGCATCATCATTGTGTCATAAATAAAATACATTATTTAATGTCTAAAAATTATAAATAAAATATCATTATGTAAGAAATATTTTTAGCTTTCTAATGAATATTTATAATCTAAAATACAACATATATAACCATATGTAAAAATTGTTTTTCTAAAAGATATATGCTTGTGTCATTTTTGTATTCATTTTAACTTAATTAAAATAAAGTGTCATTATCACTTACAAGTGGATCCATGGGGTCCCAAAATTGACCCAAAGATGCCCATGGTCGACCATGTATCAACCAGTAGGGTTAAGACACGTTTTAGGGTAATTTAGTATTATTATAATATTATTTTTTATCCCTTATTTACCGGATTTACCCTTAACCATGGTAAATAAAATATTTACCGCAGTAATATTTCAAAATGTCTAAAAATAAAATTATCTATTTACACAATTTGAACATCCTGATTCCAAATATGGAATCCATTTTCCTAAATTCAAAACATAGAAGTGGCAGAAATTAATTTAAAATTAATTCCCGCTGTCAAAACAAAAAAGTGTGTTTTAAGAGATAATAACTATCAAAAGATTGACACTTGTTTATGTTTGGTTTAATTGTAAAATTATGTCCAATGAACAACATTATATTAAATGGTAAAAATATATTCTAAATATACTTTAAAACCACTCAAATTCATAATTTATTAATATTAATTATTTTGATTAAAAAAGTTGTTTTTAATTAAAATTTAGTAATTTTCACTATTCATCAAAATATAAAAGTTATCCGAAATGTACCAAAATTTCACCCTAGGCTAATTTTGATATTCTGAATCCAAAAATGAATCCCATTTTGAAATATAAAATATATATAATTTCAAAAAGTAGTTATTACTATTCATAACGGCTAGTTTAATTGGTTGTTAGAACTCGGTGTTGCGTACAACACACGCTATCACATTATTCAAAGAGAAGCGTACCGTAGAAGCTTGGGATGTTTCATTTTAAATTTTTGGTGTCCCCATTTAGTCAAAAAGTTTAAAATATATTATTTAAAAAGGGTTCAATATTAAAGTTGATAAAAGTGCAATACTGAAAATGAATTTGTTCTTGCATTATATCTAAGAAACTCATAATATGGATTCTAAAATTATAAGGATTATATAAAAATTAAAATTTATCTAATACTATTCATAACCTCTTTTGAATGGCTTGTTTGGTATGTCATGGTGTGCTTGAACTTGGTGTTGCATGTAGTGAAAGTTATTGAATTATTTTGAAGAACTAACACACTATGAAATCTTGGGGTGTTACATTCTCCTCTCCTTCATTAAATTGCGTCCTCGCAATTTGAAATTGTTCTTCGAAAATAAAAGGTTGAAAATAGATAATATATTTGTGGGAAACCCCACATCGGAAATTGGGTTACTAAAATTTAGTCTTAATATGAGGAAAAGACAAATGAAATGGTCACCACCAAATTATGATCTCGATTAGGAGATCATTGGTGGCAATTTGAGACATATAATTGGAGGAAAAATGTAAATATTTATAGGTAGTGACTGAGGTCATCAATAACAAACAAGTATAAAATTGAGGTCCTTAAATTCATCAATCTATGATGATTTTAAATACCATCGGCTCAACAAAACATAGGGTATTAGGATAACACATTTTTGACGTTTCAAAATATCTTAGTTGAAATCCCACATCGAAAAATGAATTAATGAGGCCTCTATTTAAAATAAAGAGTCGAAAGTATGAAGATTACCGAAAATAACACATACTAGGGTTCCATGTAGTAAAATATGGATATGGAAGAAAAATCTAACCATCAATTACCTGATGGAGAGTGTTAGAGAACATGGCTATGAAAAGGCCAACAATCCCAAAGCCATAAATTAGTGATGATTTAAGGTACCATCTAAGAAAACATTTTTGTTCTAATTTTCTTTTCTTAATATTGAGGAATTTTTTTATGAGATTGGCTAAGATCATATAGAGATATACTTACTTTATAATTAGAGTTTTATCCATTAATAAATTTCTACCACATACTCATATTTCACTCTAAAAGATAATAGAATGTAAAAAAATTCTATTTACACTATTCGTATAGGGTTCCAAAAAAAACGAATTTATAATTCATCTAAAAGATCTTTTAATAAAAACTACATTATTTAATCCAGGACATCTCGTGGGCCAGTGGTAGGTGATACACCCTTGTCGCCCTTCGGTTGCGGGTTCAAGTCTCGCAGCCTTGCCGGACGCGACGGGTTGCCGCCCGACCTCCGGGTTGTCCTTTTATGGAAATCCAAAATAATCCAAACTAGAACTATCCAAAATACTTCTATCCAAACTCACAATCCAACATTTATAAGGAAGGTAAACATAATATAGATCCTTTTTACCCCGTAATAGCATATGAATACCTTCATCATGTACTACCATATTCCTTATTGATTACATTCATGTTCCCTTATTCCATATAGAATGCTGGATATACTTCATTAATCCAAAAATGTTTTAAACCCCAACAATGATGGAATATACAAATCATTAATCATCTTCAAGGTATTCAATAATATCCAATATAATTTATCCAAATCAATCATGTATTATTCTAAAATCACCACCTCGGTATCTGAACCATATTATGGTTTATCTTTCTCTCAACCATATATTTTCCAAACATTTAACCTGCTACTGAGTCACTTTTATTTGTTCCACACCATCTCAAGTCCTTAATGAAATAGTACTGCAGTACAATCCTTATATACTCCATATTTATTATAACAAGTACATTGTTGATACAACACTCAATTGATATAATCATCATAATAACTCTAATCATTCCTCTTAATCTGTGGTAGTATCATAACTTGATTATTATCCAATAGCATCATTTGCGGCATAGTCTGATGACTTGGACATAGGTTCGCGTAGTGTCCAAACTCCTTGAAAATGAAGCATTGTACATTTGAAACAATTTTCTTACCCTTGCAGTCATGTACTTTGTGCCCTTTTCCTCCACACTTATAACAAACTCCCATTCCTTTCAGGCAAGTTCCAGGGTGTTTCTTTCCACAGTTACCACATATGGGAAAATTCTTCTTTTCCCTCTTCCCTTTATCCATCTTTCTCTCTTCTATCCTTTTCTTCTCTTGCTTCCCTTCAAATCCATCGGACTCAGTAAAATCTTTACTTATCTTATCAACACATGATATTATTTCTTCATATGATGATAAAACATGGGAGACTATTTCTCTTATAAATTCTGGCTTAAGACCATGAAAGATATGATCCTTCTTTCTCCTTGGATCATGTGCATTGCTGGAGTTCTCAATCCTTCTATTGGGCGCCATTTCTAAATAATGGCATACACTAGATCAGTTTATGAATCAAAATACATAATCCCATACTTATAAAACACTTAACATAAATTGAACTATTTATGGATATAATCCATAATCATAAAAATGCCTCCTTTGAGGAAGTATATAATCATAAACCCTTCATAATGATTTGTAAAGAAAATGAGAGTTATCCTAAGAATATCCCCCGGGAGTGTCGTAACCAAGAGTGCAGCAAGGCCTGTTGTCGTGCACCAGTTCCCGTTCGAGTCTAGCTCAAAGCGGTGTTTTCGGGTTTTACCCCTAGGTACATCTGTGCCAGAGCCGCCTCTACCTGCTTGTATCCAGAAAGGGATGTATTGCTCGGAAAACTCACAAAATCTCTACAATATAAAAATTCTAGGAAGTTCTTCTATACTAATCATCAAAGTTAATCTTAGGTCTACATGCTATAATCAGAGTTTATCTAAATCTAGTTTCCAAGGTTTGTACTAAACTTCCTCTAATACCAACTGTAACGCCCTGACCCCAGTTACCCAGAGTCGGTGCATTATTACATAACATTGGCATGATCACAAGAAAGATCACATCTCGAAAGACCGATTGGTTTAGTAGCCTTGGAAACACTAGATATATTCATAAGTTTTACATTACATAATAAAATGAAAAACTACTACAACAACATATTGTCTCCAGAGTCCACACTATAATCCCCTCATAATATCCCTGCAGGTCATTCATAACTTACTTCTTCACTTCCTGGGAAAAATAAAACATAGAAAAGGGGTGAGCTCAAATGCCCAGTAAGGATAACAATATAGCGGAAACTTTCATAAATAAGAATAAACATTTAAGGCAATGTATAACTAAAACAAAAGCCTTTTAAATATGAACTTTCAACATGGTATGGCATAAATAAAATGAAATAATTCCATTTACTTATTCACATGGATATTCTACTAATCGAATAATCACATGCAAAAATCAATAACCACTTTCATAATATTGGAATGCATAATGCCAGACTATCATAACCACATTGCCAAGGCCTCCTGACAAGACTACAAATAAGATTTTGTCAAGGCCTTGTGCCAAGACACTAGTTTGTCTCATGAGACCTACCGATGCATCGAGGAGCTATAGAGGGCTCCACCCGTCACATATTAAGTCCAATGCATTCCCATATGAAAAGGTTTAAACATAACATAAACATTCGTATTAAAACTAGCATACGAAATGTCAATAATTTCACCATAAACTATGAATGGTATAAAAATAGCTCATCCACAGTCAAACATATCACAAAACCTTCAATACAATATAGAAGTTTTGTATCATAAAAAAATCAACTTCAAATAATCTTAAAATCCATCAAAGGATGTTGACATAGATGAAATCAAAATTCTTTTTAATAAAATATCTCCTTTTATTTTGAAATAATTTAAGATCCATATAAAATAAAACATTTTCTTTGAAAATATTCTTATAAGCTTGTAAGGGAAGCTTTGAAGATTTTATAACGGCGGAAAATAGCCGCACCCGCCGTATAAGTTAAAAAAACATTCTTACCTTAATTCTGTCGAAAAGGTTAAAAAGGACCTTGTTTTGAAAACGACCGAAAGATTCCTTTATAAACCACTTATAAAAGTCAAAAAGGGTATAAATGACTTTAACTCGTATTCTAGTAAATAGTAAAAATTTTTTGAAATGCATTTTTAAGAAACATGGATGTGGATGATAAAGAGATCCCAGTAGATTATTACGTATAAACAACCTTGGATAATGAAGAGGTTGTAAAGTAAACCCTTACCTTGTACTTTTCCTTGGTTGGGGTAGGTTAACCTCCTGTATAATGGTGAAATAATTGTTATTAAATTATACAAGAATCATATATATTAATATGATATCATATATGATTTTTAACATTGATTTGTTAATAATATCTTAGAATTATCGTCGTTTCGGGTGTTAACTTACTTGTTTTCTTTTATATGTTTTGTTACGTAAGACATTTTTGTAAAGGATAGGTTGTATATTATTCATATCCAGAATGATATCAAGTCCTTAAACATCATTTTTAAATCATCAAATGATAATTATACTTGAATGGATACGATGGAGAATGAATCTCATCGTGTTCATGGAGACGGTAGTCCGTACGTACGCACGAGCGACAATATCATTCTTTTGATATTAAAATAATATATAAATGGATGGTATATCATATATACAGAATAATTACTGTGTTATATTTATTATTTACATGAGTTACATATCATTATTATACCCATCCAAATAATAATATATTGAATAACAATTACACCACGACGTGGAGACGGTAAGCCGTACGTACGCACGTATGGTGACATGTTATTCAAAGGGTGGATAGAATAGTGAATATGGTTGTACCATATTTATAATAACATCACAGTATATATATGATACTGGAGTTATTATTTTATAATGGTAACAACAAAGGAAGAAGAAGTGGAAGAAGAAATGAACTTGGAGAAGGGTGGTGAAATCATTACCTCTTCTTCGGGTTCTTCCTTTTGATTTGATCAAAAGGGCTCCTTAGGTTGGCTTTCTGAGCAAACTAAGGCCTCTAGGTTGTAGTGTGGGATGTTGGGAGAGTATTTGGGCAGAGTTTGGCCGAACCAAAAGGCTTTGAAGGTGTGAAGAAATGAGAAGGAGGAGTGCCCTTTTATAAGAGGGGTGAGGGGCACCTTTGGAAAAGCTAGAAATATTAATTTATAATAAATTCATATTCGGTTTCTAATGGCTCCAAAGTTGAATATTCAAAGGTTAAGGTGGGGATGGGTCGAAAAAAACTCAACCAATAGAATTTAGACAGGTTTGGGTACTTATATTAACTTTATATTTAAGTATTAACTTTAAGTTAATTAGTTTCACTTTTACAATGTCTCTTTGTATTTTTATATAATATGGTTAATAAACTTACTACATACATCCAAGCGACCCCCAAGTGGTCCATTAATGATGAACCTATCATGATATAAGTCTCTTGGCCGAACCTTAGATTTTTAGGAATTTAATATCAATTAATAATATAATATTTGTTTTAAGAACTCTTTTATGTCAATTTTGACACTATTCAATAGTTGATTTTTGTGAAACTCATAACAGATTGATTACTTCGAACAAAGTCAATTAAATAAATACTAATATATCATATTATCATATATAATTAGTTTAATTCATTAAAAGTTTCATATTATATTTATTTGGGTATTTATAATATCAATTATTTTAATTTTTCACTATTATAGTAATTACTGCATCATCATTGTGTCATATATAAAATAAATTATTTAATGTCTAAAAATTATAAATAAAATATCATTATGTAGGAAATCTTTTTAGATTTCTAATGAATATTTATAATCTAAAATCCAACATATATAACCCTATGTAACAATTGTTTTTCTAAAAGATATATGCTTGTGTCATTTTTGTATTCATTTTAACTTAATTAAAATAAAGTGTCATTATCACTTACAAGTGGATCCATGGGGTCCCAAAATTGACCCAAAGATGCCCATGGTCGACCATGTATCAACCAGTAGGGTAAAGACACGTTTTAGGGTAATTTAGTATTATTATAATATTATTTTTTATCCCTTATTTACCGGATTTACCCTTAACCATGGTAAATAAAATATTTACCGCAGTAATATTTCAAAATGTCTAAAAATAAAAGTTACCTATTTACACAATTTGAACATCCTGATTCCAAACATGGAATCCATTTTCCTAAATTCAAAACACAGAAGTGGCAGAAATTAATTTAAAATTAATTCCCGCTGTCAAAACAAAAAGCGTGTTTTAAGAGATAATAACTATCAAAAGATTGACACTTGTTTATGTTTGGTTTAATTGTAAAATTATGTCCAATGACCAACATTATATTAAATGGTAAAAATATATTCTAAATATACTTTAAAACCACTCAAATTCATAATTTATCAATATTAATTATTTTGATTAAAAAAGTTGTTTTTAATTAATATTTAGTAAGTTTCACTATTCATCAAAATATAAAAGTTATCCGAAATGTACCAAAATTTCACCCTAGGATAATTTTGATATTCTGAATCCAAAAATGAATCCCATTTTGAAATATAAAATATATATAATTTCAAAAAGTAGTTATAACTATTCATAACAGCTAGTTTAATTGGTTGTTAGAACTCGGTGTTGCGTACAACACACGCTATCACATTATTCAAAGAGAAGCGTACCGTAGAAGCTTGGGATGTTTCATTTTAAATTTTTGGTGTCCCCATTTAGTCAAAAAGTTTAAAATATAGTATTTAAAAAGGGTTCACTATTAAAGTTGATAAAAGTGCAATACTAAAAATGAATTTGTTCTTGCATTATATCTAAGAAACTCATAATATGGATTCTAAAATTATAATGATTATATAAAAATTAAAATTTATCTAATACTATTCATAACCTATTTTGAACGGCTTGTTTGGTAAGTCATAGTGTGCTTGAACTTGGTGTTGCATGTAGTGAAAGTTATTGAATTATTTTGAAGAACTAACACACTATGAAATCTTGGGGTGTTACATAGGGTCACATGAATCGTTACTGTCTGAACTACCATTCAGTTGATCAAAAGATAGTTATGGGACCTCCCAAACAATGGAAAAGGTTCGATAGAGGTGGTCCTAAGGGAGAAGGTGGATGTGGCAGAGGAGTTGGTCGAGTAGTAGGTGGTGGAAAACGTTTTGAGGTGCTACTGGCACCAACACTGGGAGGTCCACCCCAACCGCAGGGAGTAGGTAGACATGGGAGAGCTCAACATCAGGATGCTGAGGCATACGACCACAACACTGCAAAGATGATTCGGGGTACTATCTATGTCTACTCCACCATAGCAGCATTTCTTATGGACACAGGTACGTGTCATTTTTTCATTTACACTACCATTCTTTGGAGCTCTTTGATTCTGACAGAGGCGTTGGATCAATCATTACGGCAAGAGACTCATATGGGACAAGAATTAAAGATTACACACTGGTTCTGGTAGTGTTATATTACTCTAGGAGGAGATAGGTTTGGTTGGGATCTCCTCATAGTGGCGTCGAGGCCTTACAATGTTATCATCGGTATGGGCTGGTTATCTAGAGTCCATGCTCATATCGACTGTATCTGGCGCAATGTGCGGTGTGTCTGCACAAATGGGACCAGGTTCACCTTCAACGGTTTGAAGAGAACCTTTGCAGCACATGATAGACTTACTCAGAGGTGGGTGCAGTCGATCACTCACCAATTGGCTTTCCTTACCCTCAGAGAAGTTGGTGTGGAGAGTCTGAGTTATCCTGTAGTGGTGGAACAGTACAGGCGTGTTTTCTCTGACGATGTTCCACGACTACCTCCTCAAGGAGAGGTGGACTCCATCATTGACCTATACCCCCATGATAGAACCAATATCTACTCTAGCATATCGGATGGCTTCTACTCAGCTACGTGAGCTACGGGTACAGCTGGAGGACTTGCAGGAGAAGGGATTCATACGAAACAATGTTTCTCCCTGGGCAGCCCTTAATCAATTCTCCAAGATGGCAGATGGGATCTTGAGTATTTGTTTTCAATACCGTTACCAGAACTAGGTGACCATGAAGAACAAGTAACCACTCGTGAGGATTGAAGACCTCTTTGATTATCTCAAGGGGGCGCGATGGTTATCGAAGATAGACCTCAGATCAAGCTATGACCAGCTCAGAGTTCGAGACGAGGATGTGAAGAAGATGACCTGCAGGTGTCGGTTATGCCACTACGAGTTCTTCGTTATGAACATGGGTGAAAATAATGATCCAGTAGTGTTCATGAGTCTAATGACCATGATATTCCATCCTTACCTTGAGCTCTTTGTCATGGTCTTTAGCGAGGACATTATGATCTAGAAGACTATTGATGAGGGTCATGCCTACAATTTACAAGTTTTACTTGACACACTCCGAGAGCACCAAATTTATTGTGAGCTCTCAATTTTCCAGTTTTGGATTGGAGAGGTTCACTTCTTGGGACACATCATCTCAGAGGCTGGAGTTTCAGTGGATCCAGTGATGATTGAGGTAATTCTTTCTTGGGAGCCACCCAGGAGTTTGACGGAGGTACGAGGATTCATAGGCTTGGGTGTATACTATCAGAGGTTCGTTCTAGTCTTATCCAGAGTTGTATCACCACAATCATCCTTCACAATCGTGTTGTCGGAGTGATGCCAGCAGAGCTTTCAAGGGTTGAGGCATAGGCTGACTAATGCCCCCATGTTGAGGCTTCTAGATGAGGGCATATGGTAAATAGTTTACTGTGATGCATCAGGTTACAGACTTGGGTGAGTCCTAATGAAAGACCGAGCAGTGATAACATATGGTTATTGGTATCAGACATATCACGAGCAGAACTACACTACCCATGACCTCAATTTAGTAGCAGGTGTCTTCGCCTTAATGATGTGGAGACACTATCTGATGGGAGAGTGTTTTATAGTATACTCTGATCAAAATAGTCTCAGGTATATCTTCTTTTAGAAGGACCAGAACCTGAGATAGTGGTTTTGGCTTGAGTTCCTCTAGGACAATGACTTTGAGATAGTCTATACTCTTGGGAACAGGAACATTGTTGCAGATGCTCTCAGGAAGAGATCTGGTATACAACTGTTAAGAGAGAAGATAGAGTAGCTAGCTGCCTTACTGATATCCTTTGTGGATATGGATGGATCAGCCTATCTATAGTCTCTAACTGTCACTCCTTCACTTATTCAACGAGTCAGGGAGGCACAGTGTGGAGACGGTTACTGTGAGATGCGACGTGCTCAGATATCCATAGCGCAGGAACCTAATGTATTTTCTGAAGGTGGGGAGAACTTCATCCACTTTAGAGGACATAACTTGGTACTAGTGGCACTTCAAGAGGATGTGAGGAGAGAGTTCCACACATCCCCTCTATCGGTACATCCTAGAGTGGTGAAGATGTACTAGGATCTTCGACAACATCATTGGTGGCCAGGTATAAAGATGGAAGTACCAAAGTATTTCTCATGATGCCTAACTTGACAGCAAGTGAAGGCGGAGCACCGGGCACCATACATCATGGTTCAGCCCTTACTGGTCCTTAAGTGGAAGTGGGATGGAATATCCATGGACTTCGTGACGGGTCTTCCACATACGTCCAAGAGTCATTGTTTGATTTGGATGATCGTCGACTGACTCACCAAGTCGGCCCACTTCTTATCGATCACAGAGAAAGTCTTAATAGAGAGCATGGGACGCCTCTATGTATAGGAGATTGTGCATTTTCTTGTAGTAACTACTTCTATAGTCTCCGACCAGGACACACGTTTTACATCCCAGATATGGAAGGGGTTGTAGGAGGCTTTCAGGATGCAGCTACATCTGCCCACTGCCTTCTATCCTATGATAGATGACCAGATTGAGAAGACCATTCAGACCCTTGAAGACATGATATGTGCATGAGACCTCAACTTTGATCACATCTCAGAGGATCACTTACCGATAGTAGAGTTTTCCTACAACAACAGCTATCAATCCACCATCTGTATGACACCTTTTCAGGCCTTGTCTGGTCGACCTTGTAGATCTCCACTATGTTGAACAGACCTTAGGGAGTTAGCAATAGTGGGACCAGAGATGGTATGAGCCACCACAGGGAAGGTGAAGTTCATCCAGCAGCAGATGAACACTACACAAAACAGGAATAAATCATATGTTGATAGTAGATGGAGGCCTATGGAGTTCAAGGACGGTGACCACGACTTTCTACGGGTCTCACCTCGATTTGGTCTATGGATATTTGTCCGAGGATGCAAGTTATCTTTGAGATTCATCGGACCTTTACAGATCATCAACAGAGTAGGTGAGGTCTCTTACCACTTAGCTCTTACACCTTAGTTGCACCTGGTGAACAATGTCTTCCACATATCTCAGCTGAGGAGATATGTCCACGACCCTTACCACTTCATTGACCGTAGAGAGATGGATATCGATGATGGGGAGACATTCATGGAGGTTCCAGTAGAAATTGAGGATTGACAAGAGCGGGTTCTATGTGGATGGTCAATACATCTGATGTGCATTTGCTGGAAGCACGAGAACCTCCAGGAGAGTACATGGGATGGGGAGGCTCAGATGCATTCTTAGTACCCCCATTTGTTCCCATTGTTCGAGTTGAAGCTTATGGGGACGTAAAGCTCAGAGGTGGGGAGAATGTAAAGACCCTGAAAATCCATCGAATTTTTTTATATACATGAAAATTTTACGAGTCTGCAAAAATTTACGACACTTGATCCAGGGGCCCTGTGTGCCCAGAATCAATTTCTGAATTTTTTTTCGGGTACGTTCAGTAAATGTACGAGCGGGATTTTATATCATCCAAACTGGTGATCATAATTAATATCTGAGGGCACCGTTGAACTCAAAACACCGATATTCTCATAAGAAGTCTTTCTCCTCAATGGCAATAGGTCGAGAATGAAGGTTAGTTTTTGGATTTTTAAGGAAAATGTTAAACAAAAATAAGTGTTAGCTTAATTTGTTTGGCAGTTAAAATCTCCAAGGTGAGGTTGGAGGTGGGATCCACCACACCATAACCTCCCATAAGTGGTTTTGTTGGTGGGGCCCACCCACCAATAACCTCCCTTGGGAGGATATCTTTTCTGGAGACCACCTGGGGGTTGTAACCCCTTGGAACCCCCAATTAAGTGGAGAAACCTTTGAGTTTCCCCCACTAATTAAATATTCCAACCCACAAAATTAATTAATGGAAGTCTTTAACTTAATTAATTGAATCCTTTTGAATTTTTTTGAATATTTTTGCCAACAAATTAAATAATGGGTTGGATTAACTCATTATTTTGGTTAGAATATTAATTTGTGGAGGTTTTGGGAGAGGAGATAGAAGAGAAATGAAGAACGCCTCTTCCGCCAACAAAGAATGAAGAACACCTTAGTCCTCAATCATTAACTGGGGAAGAAAGGGATGTGCCATACTTAAAGAACACCGATGACTTCATCCTCTATTTCTACATATTCTTTATGACGTCAACGGAACAATGTATACTTTTCCGTGACTTCATCAACAATCATCATCATATGAAGTAGGGGATTTTACATTTGAAATTGTTTCCATCCATCAATGCACAAATATTGGATTGTGTTTTTCCATTTGTTATCACTATAACGTGGATGGATCGGGCCACATAAACATGGCCTGACCCTCCCCCTTCATTTCCCCTCAATTTTTGAATCCCGTGAAATGGACATTCGATGGCCGGTGTGGGGCCAGTCGTGAAGGAAACTGGAGGCACAAGGCTGTCGGGTCACTGGAAGGGCGTGACATTGTCGTGCAGCGTGGTGGAGCAGGGGGCTCCGGCCAGGCCGGACAACTTCGTAGGTGACACGACGAAGTCCTGCCGCATGGAGGAGCAGGGGGACGTGGCCCGGCCAGGCCGTGACAGAGGTGGCATGACTCCATTGTGCCACACGATGGTGAAAAATTGCCACCAGGGCTGGCCGCGGTGGTGGGGCGCGGCGCCGTCGCACGACGCCAGTGGTGAGGAATCACCTAGCCGCTCGGCCAGCTAGACAAGGTGGGACCCCTCGGGTCCCGTGTGATATTGAACTAGTGCCTAGTGCTGGTTATGTTCTAAAATTAGGGACCCCATCCCCCCCCCCCCCCACACGTGGAAAGCCATTTGGGCCACACAACGGCTAGCCAACTAGGCCATGTGGGCCAGCCATCCAGGCCTTGCGGGCCTCCGCCGGGAAGCATGGGCCGCCAGTCAAGCCACACGGGCCACCAGTAATCCAGGCCATGCGAGCTACCCTTGGTTCGGGCCACTCTTAGGCTGGGCCGCCCACTCGGGCTAGCCTTCCCCCTCGGGTCGTGTAGCCCACTCGGGCCATGCCACGCCTCGGGTCGGGCCGCCCTCTCAAACTGGGTCAGACCCACAAATCGGCTCGAACCCCTGTTCGGACCCGGGTCAGGTCGGGTCAGTCCAACTAGGTCAGACCAGACCTGGACTCACATAGGCATGTCTTCACCTTTTGAACCCATATCCTGGGCTACGGGTGTCCGATAGACTAACCACCCACGGTGATGGAAATCTTGGAGGGAGACAATTATTTTGGCACACCCCAATTTGTGTTTGGACATAGTTGGGGTATGGTAAGGTTGTATTGAACCTATAATCCATCTAAGCCCCTTAAACAGAAATATCAATAACTCATAGACCGGGCGTCCGATTGTTGCATCGTCTATTACATTGAGACCTCTACGATGTGGCTGACCGTTGAGATATGTTTTTGTATGATTTAGTGGTAGTTGGAGTGTCTAACCATAGATCGTGGAGCAGATTATCCCAGAGATGAGAAAGTGGAGTACAAAGACTTAATAGCTCACTGAGACGTAATGACTACTAACCTTTAGACTTTGAGTGTTTTGACAAACCCAGTGGGAAGCGCCTCTGTGTGACACGGTAGACCCACTATGGGGGGCGCCTATATGGGACGCAACAAATCCACGGTACTCGACCGGAGGAGTAACTTATTAGGCTACGAGGGGGAGTGACTTTATGTGATGTAGTAGACCCACAGTGGGGAGCGCCTCTGTGTGACATAGCAGACCCACGGTACTCGACAGAATGAGTACCATAGAAGTCCAGGAATGTGGGAAGTGCCTTTGTGTGACACGGTAGGCCCACTGTACTCGATAGAGGAGGAGTACACCATCAGCCGAGATTCCGACAATTTGACTATGGTTGTTACTTGATACTATAACTATAATAAAATCTTGTTTTGAGCTGAGAAAATGACTTTAGTGTTTACTTCATGATTGATATGGGTTACTAGTTAACTTAGGTATATGTATGTGAATATTCCTAAGGGTTATCCATTGATTATTTACATTGTGGTTATCCTTGTTGGATATTGTGAGACTTTGAGGGTCTCGGGGTCCATACAATGTATCGTTATACTCACCCATGCACATGCTATGCCCACACCTCATTGTGTTTTCTGCAGACAACAGACAACAATAACTGAGGTAGAGAGTAGTAGGATTGGATGGTACCCAGAGGTGGACCACTTGGAGTGACGGTGCACAGAGCGGACGGACAGATGTGGAGTATTGAGGTGGCCCTATGTACCTAACCTTCATGTAGGATCCCTGGAGGACGGCCTAGTAGCTACTTTAGTTTTTTTTATTGTACTTGCTTTCAGTTGTACCTATACTTTACTATTGGGCTTGTATTTCCGGCCACCTTTTACTTTCCATCACTTCTTCTGTATACAATATTTATTATTGTTTTTCTTCCAGTTGTGTACTCTGATTGTGTGTGTTTACTTCTTATAATGGAAATGCCTTCCCAATTTAAGGATTTACGCCTTTGGTGCTAGTCTCTAGCCCCTGGCCTATGGAAGGTAGGCTTGGGGTAGTCACGACATGGGTCCTAAGGACGGGTTGTGGCAATAATGAAATAAAGTTATTTTTTAAATAATATATCCACGTTTAGTGAATATATAAATGTGACAAAAAAATTGTGTAACAAACTTTTTATGTTCTAATGAATCATAATTGGGACTAATAAAAGACATATGACTAAGAAACTTTTGAATCAAATCCCATTAAAATAAATAAAATGTAATTAAACATAAAATACAGAATTAACTTATCATCATGTAAAAAAAATAACTATTAAAATAACTTATATAATACCATATCATATATTTTTTCCTTAAAAAATTCATAATTATCTATTTATTCTAAAGGAATTATTCTGAAATTCCACATCAGGTGTTTATAGTTTAGAACATTTGTAACATATTCATTATGGAAGTGTATTTATTAATTATTCATTAAAAATAATCATTAACATTACATTATGGTTATATATATGTATATGTTGTAGTCATTTAATTTGTTCCAAAATAAATTAATATTTTTTTTAGTTTTTATCCTAAAAGAGGAAATCAAATGCAAATATATTTCAGTGATTCTTGACGATCGTTGGGCGTTTTCAAATTTTTTTAATTAAATATTGTTATAAAACTCTTTACCAAAAAAATCGTTATTTAAATTTTTTATAATATTTTACCTGGGAATATGTTACAATAGTCAGTTATAAGGTAGATTAATAGCGTTGTTCAATTAGGTGTTTAAACAGACACAAAAAATACATTTCATAATTTAAAGAATGATTACGAGGTGGGTTTTCTATGATATCATTATAAAACGATAATAGAAAATACATTTAGTTATTACTAGTGTGATATTTCATATTTATAAGTATTTATAGGATAAAATAATGAATTTGAAAGTCTAATATGATTTGAATAAAACATTATCTTCTTATCATGTTCACTTTAAATAATTAAACTAACAATGATTTTATGCTGATCATATCAATAATAAGTTCAAAAAAAATTTATTATATTACCACAATGATATCATAAACATTATATTTAACTTCTAATACCATCCATATATCCAAAATTTAAATGTGGTGAAGGAAAACTATGTTATGTCGTGTTGTCGGTTGTCCGTACAACACAAGAACTATGACTTTGATTCTCTTAATGGCTTGGGTATTTGAATAAACATTGGAAATAAGCAAAATATCATAACATTATATTAAATTAATTATGTTGATATAATTATATTATTATGGCTAGAATGAATTGGGAAGAAGATAATTAAAAAGAAATATAAGTAGTTCATAATACTCATGTCATGGAATTTGTTCATCCTTGAATGTCCCCATGAATTTAAAGATATTAGTATAACTATGGGTGAACGAAGAAATATATTCATGTAATACATATCTATGTATAGTGAAATTGCGTAGGATTAATTCTAAATTAAAATAAGATGTCATATATGATGTCAAAAAGATATTACCCTTTTATAAGTGAATAAAATGGTTGCTTTTGGGGTAACCCATACAATTTAAATAATTTGAGGTTATTATTCTTGTATTAAAGGGAAACAAACAAACAAAATATGAGATGAAAATGATTTATGGTAAAAAATCACCTCAACCACTGTTGGAGATAAATTTTACTAATTTATGTAGTTTTATTTTAATATTTATCCTTTTACAAAAACAAACTTTTACCTCGGTAATTAATTTCAAACCATAGTTTTTACTAATTTCAAGAAATATTTAGAGTCAACATTGAACCTAATTTTATAATTTCAATAAAAAAGTTTAAAATAATTTTATCAAATAAAATTTCTATAGGACTGAAAATTAAATTCCAATTTAAACACACTTAATCCCATAAATAATATTTTCAGGGAAATAATGGTTGTAATATTTTAATATATATTTAAGATAAACATATCATCAATAATTGGTATAATCATATAAATATTTTTTAAAAAAAAAATTAAATGATATAATCCATTAAATGAATTGCAAAACCGAATCTCAATTGATAAATACTTAATTAACCGAAAATAATGAAATGAGTTTCTATATTAAAGTATCATATTAGTTATAAAATTTATTTCCATGGGATTTATAATTTTTAGGAAAATGATAAAATGAATATTTTTATACAACAAATAAATATTTAAAAAAAATTGTTTATACATTTTGTGGTAATTCTTATATAATGGTAAAGTCGAACAAATAAAATTTTCGAAAAATGTATTTTTATATTATTAATTAAAAATTGATTTTAAGATTTATTATATTAAAATGATAAAATTTATAAATTCAATTTTTTGAATTAAATCATAAACTATAATTGAAAACATATTTTTGATTGGAAAATGACCTTTTTAAATAATAATAGTTGTTATAATTATATCATATCATTTACTAGATAAACATGTGTTATCTAATTACTAATATCAAACAAAATTTATCATTGAAAATATATTTCTTGAACTATGAATATGTACTAGATAAAATATAAATTTTAATAAAAACACATTTCAAAATACCAAAAGATCTTCATTGTCTTTTTAGGTAAACTAATTTAATTTAATTCATTTTATAAATAAAATTTTTATATATATACATATAAATAATAAAATAATTACACCTATTATTTCATTTTAAAATTAACTATAAAGTATTAATGGTCATAGTTAAACAATTGTAATTTATCAAAATATATAAATATTCTATTTATGTTCATGTTTGATGTGGAGAAAGCTATCAAACTAATTTTCTTATTTAAAGGTAATAATATTTTATAATTTTAGGGTGTTACATTCACTTGAAAGAAAAAAAATTATTTCTCTAATGGATTATGAAATTTTCATTTCAATCATAAGATAGATCAATCACTACCCTTTAAAATTTTCCCCATCCACATTATTTCTCCATATGGATTATGATCATGTAATTTTATTATTTAAATGGGGGCAAATTTAAATTATATATGTGGTTATTTCAGTATAGATTTCTATAGAAAATTTTAATATTTATTATTTAAAAATATACTAACATTCATTAGATGAGTTATGATCATTGTATCACATTTATTGACATTGATAAATGAATTTTACTTTCATATTTTGTTATTCAAAAATGTATTATTTTTGGAAGGTAGACTATGTATTTATTAACCATCCAACTTATTTCTCTAGAAGTGTAATTATCATGTAATCCCTTTTATTTACATGGTAAAAAGAAGAAGACTATCATTTTTTCCAATACAAATTATTGTTTGAAATGTTGATTATGAATTGTTTTTTAATTTTTACATATCATGAATGTATTGGAATTAAAAAATTGATGGGTTGATTAAAATATTATATATCCACATGAAAGATCTATATGACATATAAAAAAACAATTTTTTGATTTTTATTATATGCCTGCTAGAACAAGATTCTACTTTAATAGTAACATCATGATATCTATGTTCATGTTGACTTGTATTATGGTATGAAAGTATCTTTATGAAATTATGAATTTCACCAATAAGGAACGAGTTATGTTTATCCATGTGATCTATTAAATTTAATTAAAATTCATATATGAATTACGCTCTCAATTTCAATTGATTATATAATTATAATTATAATTATTCATTACATAATATTTCTTCCTTGTTTATTCCATGATTACCATGGTTATATTTTTCCCCTTATTGATATTTTTTCTCAACCCTTTCTATGTTTATAATTCCATAGGTAATAATGAAAATTATTATACATGATATATATAACAAGAATGTAATGTTGAGATTTTTTGAACATTTTAAAGACATATTATGGATTTACCTATTTTTATAGTGTAAAAATATATCCATAGTATGATAAATAAATGAGTTTTGTTAGTTTATGTTTTTATAAATTATCAAGATCTCTAGTCAAAAATTGTATTTTTATATATATTATGAAATATTTTTTCTGTCATGGAATTATTAAATATTTATATATGGTAATATAAATTTGGTTTCGAAGATAGTAACATAGTATGTGTTCATGGAACCTCTATTAGGATATTAGGTATGAGGTTTCATAGTTGTTAATAGATATATAATTTGAAATATATTGGTGTAATGATATTTTATAGGATAATTTATGGGTTTATAGGTTATTTCTTCTCATAATTTCTAGGGTATTCATATCATTTTATATTAATTTATGTACTATTTAATATTTTCCACATAGTATAAGATAACATCATTACAAATCCTTCGAATATTTATAAGTATGGGATGACATCCTCAAGTATTTATTAAGTCATGATATTATGGTTTTACTAACAATGAAATCGTTTTATAGAAACTGTAATTAGATATAGGATCTAGCATAATTTTTATATGGGGTAATAAAAACAAAAAAGTGTAGAATGTGTATTAACTTTACTGTCACCCGGTACATAAAATAATTTATCTAATGACACTATTGGTTGAAAACTCATGAGGGATATGAATTGGTCAGTGTCATTAAATTGATGAACCATTATAAAGTATTTTTGAATTATGTTAACTAATTAGGTTCAAGAAACTAATAAAATAATTACAATTTATAACCAAGGATTTATCAATGATAATAATGGGTTTATTTGAATATAAAGTATGTTAAAAAAGTGTCATTAGGTAATTAATATTCCTAATAATTTTTTAGTATTAATTTTCTATATTAACATAACAATTTTGTATTGTTATTCTGTTGTAATAAGAAAAAAATAATGTTAAGAAATGTATGTTCTACGATACAACTATGTCTTATAACTGAGTAATTGTTCATACCTAAAAGTTGAGAATTATAGAATAAGATTATTATGATTGAAAAGGTGAGTTTCCTTATATAAAATTTTCTAGTGAGGTTTATATCTTTATAGATATTAATTCATGATACTCTTATATATTTACAATTGTGATTATTGTTTATCAATTATATTCTTGAATATACATTATGTTATGAGAATTATGTGAAACGTTTAAATAATATTCCAAAATAGTGTTTCTTAAAATGATAGTAATAATATAATAATTGTTATCAATATCATCGAAAATATATTTTCTTCTAAGGATAAATTTTCCAGAATAACTATTAATGAAATCATGATATAGGTATGGGGAAATCATTGGATTTAAATATACTTGATATTGAGGTAATAATGGGTTGATTGATTTTTATAAAGGTGAGTTATATAGTATTGATAGATTTTTAATTGATTTTTAATTTAATGAAAATGTGATAAATTATTCTTTTGGGGATGTCTATCTCATTCTTGGGATTATGATATATATTTACTTGAGTGGTTCTTTATGAACGAGTAGTTAATATCATCTATGTATTAAAAAATGCTTAATTTGAATAATAATATATGTTTTCACTATGGATTAATGTAATAATGATTTCTATGGTTTGTGGAAAGGTGTATTTTTAGGAATAAATGATGAAGGTATTTAAATACTTGAATATAATATTTAAAGAAATAGAATTATTTTTGGACTAAAGATATTTATATTAATCTATCCTAAGATTGTATCATGGATTTCAATTTAGAATCTATATCTTGAATGAGGAATATGTTAACAATACCCTCACCTACATTTATTAATGATTAATAACTAAAATATCAAGTATATAATTTCATTGGGGGGGTTGTAACACCCTATGATTTTAATATAGGATTTCCATTATTTATTTCAATGGTATGATATTTTTCTCCACAAAAAACTCTAATTTTGAAAGAAACATATATTTAATAAATAAGATATAAATATTATATATAAATGATAAAGCACATGGATTAAATTAAAAGAAATATACAATAGTAACCAATTTATTACAAATGATTCAAAAGAAAATAAAGGAGGATTTTAATATTAATGAAATTAAATTTGTTTATATAAAATTACTAATAAGATCATTTTAAGCCTAGAATTGTATTTAAAAAATTAATTTTTACTGTCTTTGTTTTCTTTGCACAAAAATATATAATTAATTTCTCTTAATATAAATTTATTTGAAGAAATGGATATTAATATCATAATTATTAAATGATATGAAATATGAATGACAGTGGTTCATCTTCCAAAAAAATATATTTCTCTACAAACACATTTTTCATTATATCTCATCTATTTATTATAAAATTCAATTTCTTAATTTTATGATTTGAATTTGTGATAGTGAAATTTTTATGTTATTCATAGTATTTATATTTTCATAAAGTAAATATTTGCGAGTTTTCTAAAAATATTATTTTTATGTTTGAATTGAAAATTACCATTTTAAAAATAAGATGTAATTTACAGAATTATTCATATATATATATATATATGAATTATAAAATCATGAAAAAAAATTCTAATACAAAAAATGTATTTTAAAAATGAATTTATATTATAAAAAAGTTTGGTTTCATTTAGAGAATTGAATTTTAAATTTTAGAAATTATGTTATATTTTCAAAAAAATGCCTCTAATACATTATATATTTAGTATTATAAATTTTTTTTATCACATTTAGATATTTAATTAAAAATATATATTTACAATTTTGAATAAATATTTCAAAGTTACATAAAATTATCCATATTATTTTCAGGCATAATGTATAAATTACCTATGTGAAAACTTCTTATCATAGTGAAACCCAAAATAGTTAAATTGAGTATCCTATGTTTTAAAGGGAATATAATTTTATGAAAAATTAATTTATTCTTTTTGTTCAAGTCAATATTATATATTCTGTAATAAATTAAATCTCAATTTCTGAGTCATTTTACTTTAGAGAGACATCCCATTATTCAAAAAATTTGGGTATTGTTTAATATTTAGTCCCTTTTGGCTTATCAAATATGTTCTCTTCACCTCACTTATCCACAAACCACAAAAACATTATTTATTCCAAAAAACTAAAAATTACTATGATAAAAATTCTTATACACCATAAATATTTTCTATTATTCTGAAAATACAATACCATAAAGAATTAACACTATTTTAAATGGATATAATAAAATAAGTGGGGGATTGATTTCTTACCACTGCATAATTTTTTTATTTATATATATATATATATAAACTTGTTCTTCCAAAAATTACATTACATAATATTTAAATTTAAAATAAATATAATTAGTGTACACATATTTTTTTTATAATTAAGGTTCAATCATTAACCACCTTTTATCTTTTCTATTTACAAAATACGAAACCACCATTATAGCATTGGGTGGACTACCGCCTCTACGACGCAACATGTTTCATTTTCATTCACACCTTAGAATTTATGAAATAATATTGAATTTTATATATCATTATGATATTTTTAAAATTTATTATATTTTTATATGGTAAAATAAATTACACATTTCTCTATTTCTATTGAAAATGATATCAATATCCTTGCATACATGTGGACTACCCCCTCCATGGAAAGGATGATTTCCATTTTATAATCATTGAGGCCATTAATCTATGGAAATAAGAATGTTTCTAACAATTAAATAATATTTTAATGATATCATTATTAATATTATATGATAAATTAGAAGTCTTGTTAATGTTATTCTCAATAATCAATCATCGTTAATTCAGTCATTTAAAACAATTACAGAAAGATAAATATATTATTTATCATATTGTCTAATATTTTTAAATATATTAATTATTATTATACATATTAATAGTTATAATATGTAACAATAATAAAAACTAAATATGATTATTAATATTTATTTATAATGATATTACAACTAAACAACCACATAATCATCCATTGTTCATGGAATTGTCATGTTTAGGTCAGTTTAGCAACCCTAAATAAACAATGATATGAATTTATAGAATGACTGAATATGGGAAACTAATTAATATTATAATATGATATAAATGATTAAATGAATGAATTGGTTATATGAGGTTAAAATTATCATTAAACTCATAAATAATGAAAACCCAATTACTTCGTTAAGAATCACGAAAACATGATCACTGTTGATTTTGTCTTCATGGTTTTCCAGAAAAAATACAATATAATTAAATTATATATTTAAAAATATCTTGTAAGAAAAAATATAATTCCATTATATTATAATTTAATTTTTAACATTGTAACAATACCGATTTTCAAAACCATTTTTTTAAACTATTTCAAACAATAATGATTGCAGACCTCTTACATTGAGAATATGTAATAACTATCTCTAATTAATATTGATAACAACATTACATGAATAGTATAAATGAAAATAGACATGATTAACGTAAAAAGTTATTTATTTATATTTCAATATCTTTGATACGAGATGTTAGTGTACGTTCATGTATGTCAGGAAAACAAGAAATGGTTTTCCTATTTTTAATCTCACTCTTTGAGAAAAATTATATGTTATGCATTATTTTTCCATGATATGATGTTTTATTTATAAATTGAAACATTAATTTTGTAAAAATTATTCTCTTTTAAATCATTAGATATACTAATCCAAATCATGTTCTTTTCATTAAATGTTTAATGAATCATGATTAACCCCATAATTAAGATTTTTTGGTAATTTAATTAGAATTAAATAAGTTATGATCATTCTATTGTTATTATTTCATATATGTTTTTCACATTTTTCCTTTGATTTTATGAAGTACTATTAAAACATTGTTTACATTTTACAACACATACCCCTATTCAAATATATCAGGCATCATGGAGTATTTTAATATAATGGATATTGATAAGTAAAATTTAATTTCCTATTGTTATAATTTTTTATCCTAAAATTTGTTATTTCTTGATTCAGTTATACAAAAAAAATATTTTATGACATGGAATTTAAAATTAATCTTAATATTAATTATTTTTTATATAGGTCTTTTTACCCTTTTTACAAAGTGGGATTTCAGAAAATGTAATTTCCAAGTATTAAATATATTTATTTCATAAAAAAATTCTTTTTATTTTTCTCAAAATTACATATAGAAAACATAATTCCATTTTCAAGAACCAAATAATACAATTTTTTTGTTAAAAAATCATCATTTTTAAAATCATTCACATAATATTTTCAAAATATACTTTTCATTATTACAATTTTGTTTTTTATTCTATTTGAATGTTTTCATTTTTTTCAAAATATCTATTTTGTTTTCACCTCCATTTTTTCCTTTTCATATTAAATTGGAATTATACTCATGGTATTAATGTTAAATGATTTAATATCAAATAGATTTATATATATAAGTAATTTACGAAACTTGTGATATTAAATAATTGAATTCATGATTACATATTATTTGATACAATTAAAAGGATCATTTTTCAAGGATACTTCTCATCTATGAATACTTCATTAAATGTTTCCATCATTTCACTATGGATATACTCATTTGAAACCATTTACCTTCTTTAACTGAACCTCTTTTGAAATTTCAATTTCTATCAAAAGATTTCTCTATCACAACCATTATCTTGTTTAACCATCCACCTCCTTCCTCTATATGGTTTAGGATTATTTTATACCTATTATAGAAACAGGGAAAAGTATTATAATTTTGTATGTTATTATTACAAAAATAGATGATTATAATTAAATCAATTATTTATTTTTTCTAACCATAGATATTTCTTCTCTATATGTTTTATAGTCATTTTATCCCTTATTTTAATATGAGAAAAACATTGGCATGTCATGTTTTTTCTTCCAATATGGAAGATTTTTACTAAGATGACTGTTTAATATTTAATGATCCAATGTCATAATATGGATGTTCTTCTATCATGTTATCCATTTTATTTAAAATTTTCACCGTATTTTTATTCGATATATTTTTATTATAATAAAGGTGGTTTTTGGAAATGTTAATTATTAGTTGAATGTTGATTTTCTCATATCATAAATTATTTAGAAGTACACAAGTGATAGTTGGGTCCTAACATTATATAACCCATCAAGGAAAATTGATTTTTATATTATTATGAACCCAATTTATGGATGAGTGGTAACCCAAAAAAAGAAACACAATTCAAAATTCCAAATATTCTCCATCATTCTCTATTGGTCCATGTTCCACCAAATGTCGCGAGATATCCTTAAATCTCACACCAACCTCAATGTATTATTAGTTCTCAGGAATCAATGTATTTTGGGTATTTTTTGGTAATCCTTCCCAAAACAACATATTTCCTTAATTTTAATATCTTGATGTTCAATTTCATGGTATCTTGAATTTTGGTAAGGAATTACATGATCAATAATATGATTTTCTTCAAAGTGGAACCAGTTATTGTTTCCATGTGATCTATTTATTTATTTTTAATTGAAATATTATTCACAAAATTTATGTTTATTATAGTATTGTGCTAATTATTTATTTTTTCTATAACATATTTTGCAGTTTAATGCTATTATTTTCTCACTTGTATTTGTTTCCTTACTAAGAATTTGAGATATCCACTTATTATGTTTCCATTTCTACTAGTCATGAAGATAAGTATTACAGTATATATTTATTAAATTATGGATATGTGGAGAATATTCATGAGGTATTTGTGAAATATTATGGATTAATTAATTGTTCATATAGTGGAAACAAATATCCATGATTTTAGAAAGTTAAGGGTTTTGTTAGTTTAATTTTTTCGTAGTTATCTAAATGTATAGACATTAATGTTCATGGGAGTATATTTAATGAAATATTTTTTGCATTTCATCATTTTATGGGATAGTTATATCTTGGAATCTATTGTTGGTTTCAAAGACAATATGTAATATATGGGTTTATAATACTGTCCTCAAGAGTGAGGGTAGGGGTGTTACATGATCCTTCTTTATCAATTAATTAATAACCTATTTTTTCTTCCTAGCATAGTAATGTATAGATTAGTGACTATATTTTATCATATAAAATCAAATTCTTTGGTTCATGTGTAAATATATTATTGTCAATATATAATTAATTCTCTTATAATAAGTATATATATCACAATTTTCGTTACAGTGAGAATTTATCCATACAATTAATGAAAATATTACTACCACATTGTCAAAATAATGTATTAGGTAATTTTACTCTGGTTACATTAATTGAAACTAGGTATGAGCTACAAACATGTCATTTTAATGAGGACACATAAAAATGATACCTTTCATTCATCTCTATATAACACCAACCATTATTTAGTACATGATATAATAAGTATAGGTCTAGTGACCAACCATATCTTAGGATTCATGAAATTACCTTCATAATAATCTATCAATTATAACATTAATGTCTTCAGAGTTTACTAGGTATGTGTATTGGATAATCATGAGAAATTTCCCATAATGAGTCGATAAAATCCCAAAAATACATGAAAACTATTTATCTTTATTACACTAAATGGTCTATCCCACTCCTGTGTTTCCTATGTTATTGAATGATATAAATATATATCATTATTTAAGATTGAATAAGAAAATAATGATACATTTTGTATCTAGATCTAAATATTTATAAATTTGGTATATAAATTCTTGTTTCTCAAGGTCTTAATCAAAATCCCAAAATGATCTTCGTGCTCATTTTTAATCATAGAATATTTAAAATTATCATTTAAAAATATTTCCACTAATTGATTTTGGTAATCTATAAATAACATGTTCCTTAAGTCCATGAATATAGTGAGGAAATTTTTATGTTTTAATGGGATCAATATTATTTCATAGTTCTCATTACATGTATGAATGGTTGACTTAGGTGAATCATTAATTTTCAACCTTCATTTATGATATCTATAATAAAGGTAAATAATTTAAAATTTTTTTTTCCCTTATAGATTAATTAATAATTTATCAATATCGGGAATATGATATTTTTCTTGATCATTATTTTTTATTTCTATGATAATTAACATATATGATCATAGACCAATATTTATTATTAATAAAGATAATTGGGTCACCCCATGGATAGTCACCTAGGTGTATAAAAACCAATTTCTGGATCTACATAGTGTTTTTCACCAATTCCCCCATTTTAATTGGGTCCATTAAATAAGTATACATCTGTTGTGGGAAAAAATAGTTATGATTTTAATTATGAAATAAACCATAAAATATGGGTGAATACAGTACATCCATTCACCAGAAACATCATTGTATTCTTTAACAATCATAATTTTGTGAATATTGTAGTATGAAATTTCCATGTTATCTATATTAAACTCATGATTTGGTATTTAAGACCATATAATATAAATAATTTCAATACCTAGTGCATAATCATCCCTGATCAAATAAATTATCATAGATTGATTTGGGATATAAAATGTGTCATCAAAATAATGAAAATTAATATGGGTTTTATATTGAGAGATTCATTCCTTTCCAAAAAAAACATAAAATTACACCGTGGTGCATTTTATATAATTTTATGAAATAATAGACAAAATAAAATTATTCTAATAGGGGTTATTGACATGAGATTCAATCCTCATACCACTTTAGGTTTTCATCAATATTTTCAAATCTAGAAATTTGTGATAAAAACTAATATTCGTATAGTTTTTCATAATATAAATGGAGACATGGAACTGAGATAAAATAAGAGGTATTACATAACTAAAGTATCTATCAGAACCTCAATTTATTGTCATCAATCCTTTAACAAATAAAAACCTCTTAGTGAGAGTATTGACCAATAATTTAAATATTAAATAATAATAAAATAAATAAAATCAATAATAATATGTCTTACATTATCACATCATCATTTTAACCTATAACCTACTAGTTTTATCCAATATATATTTTGTTTAATATTGGATGATGATAGTTTTTTCCCTATACTCCTTGTTTCTTAATCCCAAAAATAACAAGACATTAATTTTCTATATACAAAGAAAACTACATCATGTCATATGTTCATAATAAATCAATATCATAATTTAAACATTGTATATCAAAAATATTCCCCAAAACCAGTTGGTTTCTTGTCTTTAGATGTTTGATACATAACCAATAGTGACCCAATATCTCAGTTCATAAATATAATATCTTTTTTGGTGGATATTAAATATATAACATTAAGATCCACCCAAAACCAATAATTTTTCTGTTCCATTGGATAGTAGATTCAAAAATATATTATTTAGGTACACCCTTCATCATATCTCATTATATTCTTATCACACTATCGAATTCTTGACATACCCTAGCTAAAACATTACTTTATATCTTCAAAAAATGAAACATGGGAAAGGGTGTGCTTCGGTAGTCGTTAATGGAAAACATGGGAGTTATAAAATGATGAACATATGGAACAATATGATAAGAATAATGAAATTATTTAATGATCATAAAATAAAATGTTTGTACCCAATCGATCATGGATCAAAATCCTGATTCGAGGAATACAACTCTATCATTTTAAAATACATGAATCATAAGAGTTTGAAAACATAATAAATCAATCAAGAACCATAATATTTAATAATAATAATTCTATAATATGTTTTAACCATTGATTTAATAGAATCAATTTCACATTTCACTGTTCAATATTGTGACCATCAATTCATTGTAGACCAGAAAACATCACATTATTCCTATATTAGATCAATCACATAAAATATTTCGCGAAATTTATCTTTTAAAATATAAAACATTACATAATGAATTAGGGTATAATAATGTTATCATCCCACCAGTAACAGGATTAAATCAAAATATATGTCTTCCATAATAAAATAAAACATTCATCATATCATCATAACATAACTCATGGAGTAGAAATGAGTTTCAAAAACATTTTGTTATAACATTATATTAAATACCTAGGAAAATAAATTTGTTTCATAAATATAACATCATCAGAATCATAACCATACCTAGAAATATTAATATTCATATCATTGGATCATATTCTGATTAAATAATTTTTAAAATCAAATAATGTTATTATCGATGAAAACTCATCTAACATATCATTGTAATATTTCTTGAAATATATACTCATTATAATAATATATTATTAATTTAAAATCCAAATATTTCTAAAATATCATAGAAAAATATATTATCATAAAATAAAAAAAATTACTATTTTTAAATGATTTGAGTGGTCATAATGATAGAAAATTCTATTCACCCCATATATATTAAAACAAAGATTATATTCACATTTATATTAAAAATTCAAATGTACTTTGGTTAAAAAATTGGATGATTCCATTAAAAAAAATTTATATAAATTAATACAAGTTTAAAAATTTATTTTAACAATTACTAGTGAACAATTGAAATAATTCTTGAAAGCATTTTAATGAAAACATGGACATTGAAAAAAAATATTCCTGACCAAATAGTTAAACACAATTAGTTTTCCTTGAAAACATTTCATTGGTATCTTGAGTAGTCAAAGTAAGTAAAACGAAATGAAAACGTGTATTTCCTATAAATAGCAAATATAGAATGAAATTTAATTTTATTTATCAGATAAGGAACATACTCAAGCATAAATAATCCTGAATGAAATTAGATTGAGAAAAAAAATCACTTACTTTATTGGTAATATTAAAATCAATACCTTCAAAAGGGGTAACATTATATTTATTTTAATAATCCCATAATTTTCATGAGAATCATCATTAAATTCGATAGTGGTCACTATATAAACGAGATAAATGATATATATGGTGAATATGGAATGTATCGCATAAAAATAAAAGTGATATGAACATCACCTACCTAGAGTCTCATCTTTCTTAGTAAAATTTAAACATCCAATATATAAATATAGATGTTTTATACATGTATTGAAAAAAATAATCATATATATAATACCATGTCTCATTTATTTATTACATCTTATAACCATTTTATTTATAAATAGTTATTAAATAATTCTTTCATATGACAAATGCTTCATTTTTCATGCATGTTTTTTTTTATAGTCTTATAAAATATAAAAAAGGTAATAATTATAAAAATATAATATGTATTCATTATATATAGTCATACATAAAATGAATATATAGACCAATAATTTAAACCATCTATGTAGGTGGAAGGTCGTACAAACGAATGAACATCGGTTTAACCTTTCGATAGATGGAATGAAATAAAGGTAAATACTAATTATCATTTAAATAATAAATGTTATTATATATATATATATAATATTTATTAAAAATTTTCAAATTATCATCTATGTAAATAGAAAATGAAAAATAAACCATATCACTTTGTTGAGGTGGTGTTCCATATGTTTTCATGAGCGACGTTTTCTTTTTCCAGTGGATTGGAAGGATAGAAGATATATTTAATTTTGTAATTACATAAGAATAATTATTTCATAAATGTAATATATAATTATTAAATTCACTGTGATAACCATTTATGAAATATGGTGATGTAAAATAGAATTTTTCACTATGTGGGTGGTAGTCGACAGATACGCATGACAATACATTCACATCCCATTTGATAAAAAATAGGGTGGATAATGGTAGTTACATAATATTAATAACATTTTAGAATATTAATGATAAATGAGTTATTATTTTATTATGAATAAATTATCTTTATAATATTTGGAAGTATAAATACATTGAAAGAGTTCATGTAGGAATATTAACACTTCTTTAGAGGCATCCTTTAGATCCCCTTCCAAGGACCCCTAGATTGGTATTTTAAGAATAGAGAAACCAATAATTTGTGTATAGTTAATTGTTTGTAGAAATTATCACCATTTTTCAAGATACATGGCTCAATGTTATGAGAATATAATTAATAAGTTGTCCACTTCTATAAGCGATGCGAAGGACACACGTGGAATAAAAAAATAATTAAAATTAAATAATCTCTTTCTCAAGTATAACGATTCCAAATAGATATTAATTATATAAAAATGGATATGGTTAAATATTATAAATAAATAAATAAAATTAGGTTTTTTTTTCATTTTAAAGCCAAACTTTTTGTTTTAACCCTTTGTTAATCGATTATAACCATTACTCCGGTAATGACATTTGAAAAATTAAAATGTTATAATTCTACATGTAATGTTAAATTTATCTGATAAATGAAAAAAGGATGAAATTTAGACAATTTATAATCCTACATTTAAAATATTAATATTTTTATGATTTTTAATAATTTAAAAAAGTATTTTTGATTTTAAAATATCATTAACATCAATTTTTGACACTTTTCACTTAAATTTAATTTGAAAACCTAAAATATTAAAATCAATTAATAGTATAAATAATTCAAAAATAAATAATATTTTATATTTATCTATTAAATTATTGTGGCACAATAACTCACTAAAAAAATAACTTAATAGTTTTTAAAATTGTTTACGTGATTTTTATATACTTAAACATGCACTATGTCAATGGTAGATATGATTTTAAGATAATTATATTATCCCTGAAAATTATAAATAAATAAACATTATATAAAATATTAATACTTATTTAAAGTAACAATTTAAAATTGAACATTATATTTTTTATCCCTATAACAAAATATTATTGATATTAAAAGGAATAAATAACATTTTTACTATATATTTTAATTAAATGGGAAAATCACATATTGTATATTTCAGCTAATTATGGATATAATATACACATAAATATTATAAATTTCTGTTATTTATAAAACCCATATATTTTATTATATATTTTGTTTTAAACAAATTAAATTACTTAGAGAGCTTGCGATACATACAATCCCGAGTCTAAATGAACAACTAGATAATATACATTTTGAAACAAACTGTTAAATTAATGAGTATGAATATTACTAACAAAATTATTAAAATTATATGGTTTACAATTTTATTAAAAAAAATTCAGTAGATTTAAATTGATTGGAATTGAAAATAAAATCTTTTGGGAATATGATAATTTTTTTATGAAAAAAACAAATTTTATACCAGTAATTTTTTTTAAATTAGTTTATTTAATCAACAGTGGTGAATAAATACAATTACATTTATATATAATTTATACAATAAATAGTTTTCTCATTCATCTGTTATTTTTCTAGGAATATGATACAAATAAATCATGTTTTAAACTTAAAAATTTTATTTTTCTAAAAATAGTTTCGTTGCATTTTCCACACCTATTTTAATAATTATTTTTTCCACATTTAGATAATGTATTGGAAAAATTGAATGTATATTTTTAGATCATCATATGAAAATTATATAACAATGAATTTTTTCATAGTTTTTTTAAAAATATATTTTTGATGAATATTGAAATATACATATATTTAATAAAAAACTCATAAAGCAATTAAGAAGAAATTTGTTATTTTAAATTAGATTAAAATAATAATAAGTCCAAATATATTAATATTATTCGAATTTATTTCATTGGAATCAATTTTATATAGAGAATTTACATAAAAATGTATTATACTTATGAAAATGATTTCCAGTGAAAAATAGTTTTTGTAGATCTTGTTGATTTCATATTAAATTACCTTATATCTATTATATTTGATAAATATAGTAAAATAGATTGCATATTTTTAATCATTATAATTAATATTATTTAACAATATCAATTTAATTTGTTTAATATTGAATAAAAAATTAGTAAAAATTAATATCAGTAGTTAAGGATAAAACGAGTTTAATTGGGGATAAAATCAAAATAAAATGTTAATTTTACCAAATAAAATTTTATAAATATTATGTTTTCCATATTTCTCATTATTTATATCCCACCAAATAATATATGGCCATTTAGAATCATTTTCTTTATAATGACTTCATCATTTTGTATTCTTTTATAAACATTCCAAATGGGTCCCCCCCCCACTTATAAATGGACACCTTCTCTCCCCTAAAATAGACAAATAAAGAGCGTTCTATTTTTTCTAATACACACCAAAAGCATATAATTTAATTCCTAACCATTTCATAGAGTTCTTTTTTAATAAACTCTCTTAGTAATGTTTTCTGGAGTAAACCATACGAGGTTTCCCAAAGAAGAGGTATCATTCTCAACTGAGGGATTTTGTTTTATTTATTATTTTTTATACATAAAATATCATAAATTGTGATGAAATAAAACACCATTATATTAAATATAATTAAATTTAATTATTTAATTTTCTTAACCAATATCTATATCATCTTCAATCAAATCGAAAAACAATTCTCAATCATGTGTGCGATGGACTACAACCTTACGAACCGATGTAATTTTATTCAATAATTATCTCTCATTAATGTATATTATTATTTATTTAATTAATACATATATATTATATTTTTCACATAATTATAATTTTGTATTTATAATATCACATATACTTTCTTAACTTCTAATCTATTGAAAATGATAACAACACACATGCATATGTGAGGAATATCTCCTCCCTGAAACGATGCGATTCGATTTTAATTTTATTGTTCAATTGGTGGTAATAAGGATAAATTATATATATAATTTATATGATATTATAATGATTCATTAAGGTTGAATTTTTATTAATCAGGTATTCATACCATCTTTTGAAAAATTAAAATAATGATAATGCATATGTATAACTGATAGTATCCATGAATTGTGTAATTCATTTTTCGATCTCAAGATTTTATATATTAAATAAATAAATAAATAATGATTATTATTATATTTATATCATGGTTGAAATTATCTATATGATGTAACCATGATAATTTTAAAAGTACTGAAATATCAAAACCAAAACCTATATAAAATTATAATTTAATATTACATAGAATAGTGACTTTAACAAAGAACTATCAATAAATTGGTGGTAAAATATTACACGTATATCATATATAGAGTGCTATATATTATTATGGTTCTGAAATATATTTAAAATAAATCAATATTTATTATATATGAGGTTCTAACACATATAGAATAATTCAGACCTTAGGTAAGGGATTTCCTCTCAAATTCCCCTCATTGATGAATATTTTAATGTTATAAACCTAATTTATATTATATAGTGTATATGATTCCTATTTTATATGTTTTATCTTTAATCCTTTATAATTCAGGGTATTTTAGGTTACTATTAAAATTATTTCATCAATGATTATTTGACATGAATAGTTCAAAGTTGTATGTGTTTTATAACTCAAATTTATTTCATTACGTTGTATCACTTCTTTAGTAATTATATCATCTCAAGATTATGTGTGAAGGGGTAATTTTTCAATATATTTATTTATAGTTTTTGTATGTATAAAAATTTAGTACACTTAATTACTTCATTTATTAATTCTCATTCATCATTATGATCATTGTAAGGGTTATTCGTATCAAATTTTCTTCCTTGAGACATATGTTATGTTGTTCAAAAATATTGTTTTAGGGGTGTATCTAATACCTATTGGATATGTTATATCATGAATCTATTTAAATTATTTTAATCTAATGTTTCATTTTAATTTTTTTATTTCATGAGGGATAATATTTAACAATTATCAAAGTGGTAAGGGTTTATTTCATAATCTCACCATGAATCAGGATTGTTTAATTTTAAGTCTCCACTAAGAGAATTATTTTATAATTCTATCATAAAAAGAATATATTTTCTTATCCTATATTTATTTCTATAAAAATATTTTCAATTCAACTTATTTTCATTATTTACTCAATATAATTAAATATTATTATTTAAAGAAAACTAACCTGGTCTATGTACTTGGTCAGGAATATTTCTATTTCATTCCCATTTTTTCTTTAAAATGTAGAAAATATTTTTTCTAACATTATCCAATGATTTTTTAAAAATAATTTTTTTCCCATTTTTTATTTTTTAAATAACTTAATAGAAGTAATATTATTCTCATTTTCTTTCTAATGGACTTTCTTACATTTTAAACACGTTTAAAATGAATTTTTTTATCATATATAATATGGACGGAACTTACCGTAATTATGGCCACTAATCTATATAAATTTACCATTAAATGTTCAAAATTTTATTTTCAATAAAAAAATTACATTAATATTATATATTTTTATAATTTTAAATAATTAATTTCAGGTGAAAAGTGGAATTTTCCTCATGAAATTTTTGATTGTGCATTGTAAATAAATTTCTTCTTTATCAGCATCCTATTTTCAATATTATTCACTATAGAGGTTATACTTTTGTGATACAATCCACTATATTTATGTCAATGATTTATGATCCGATGAACATAGAAAATTATTGATATTATGTATGTTAGTTATTCTAATATAAATATTTATTTAATTTTAATTCATGTTGATTAGTTTGTATTAATTTAATAAAATGGATGCGTTGGAATTATTTGGTGACATGTGGGTCACATAATTACATAACCACTCGATGCATTGGTTAATCTCTTGATAAAAACATGTCTGGTCATTATTCTATGGAATTTTATATATTATATATTATCCCTTCGTACAATACCATGACAGATACTTATTGATGTTATGAATTGTGAATTCCATCATTTGGAGATTAATTATTGATGACCATGTGATTATATGATTTCTTATGATATCCATGGGTATGATTCAAGCATGTGTAATTTTTTATATATAATTATTTTATAATAATTTATTCTTATGATATTATTATTCATGATCAAGGTATTTATTAAATGGGATTTTTAATAATTCATATTGCCTTAAGTATTTATTATACATTATGAATAGATGATAGCTTCCATTTTATGCATACCCTTACCGAGCTTCTGATATCTCCAATTTATAATTTTTCCATTTACCTAGAATTCTAGGATTTGAATTATTATTAATATATAAGGATTTAGTAAATTGAAATATGGTGTTCTCAAAGAAATTAATATGTTGAATTAGAAATTTTTGGATATGTTTTGAGTTTTTTGTATGTATATACTTTTCGAATACTATCAAACTATCAAATACTTTGATATGTTGTTTATGGTATCTATAAATTATGTAACAATGTAACCACCAACCATAGTATACTGTGGATGGGGTCTTTATTGTTGGTATCATTGAAATTTAAGTTAGAACCTTGGGAACATGGTTTTTGAAAAAAAACATAGATTAGAGAATATATCCCTATGGTTGAATTTGTGAATCATTATATGTATAGGATAAAATCCTAATTTTTTACGGTATAGATTATATGGTTTTACTAAAAATAAATCCATATCAGTATACTATATTTTGATGTGGTTTTTGGAATAAATTCATCTAGGGGTAACAACCCTGCGAATTGTTTGATAGACTATCTGCTCACCATCATTACAGAGCACATTGACTGTTACCTTAATAAAGACCAAGTTTGATACACACAGAGTGATATTCCTGGATATATAATGTATTATTTATAATCTATTATATATTATTTAAATATACAGTGATCATGAATTATCTAAGTAAAACATAAAGAGTCGTATATTAAAAATAATGTTACAAGATTTAGTTATCCTATTAATTATTTTTCATGATAATGTGTTCTCCCAGAATGATTATTTTTTATCATAGTATGAATTTTAGTTTTAATCAATGAATTAAACTTGGGGAAATCAAGTTTACACTAAATGGGTTGGAAAATATTTTAATTATGATAGACCAAAATAAATGATTTCTGGAGAGAAATATATTTTGATTATGTATAATAAATTATCATGATACATGATTAACAACATGTCCTTAACCAAATCCCAAACTCAAAAAATAAGAGAATGACATATTACAATGATAGATTGGATAGACATGAAAATAGAGAAAAACTATATCATTTTCTTATATGTCAAATATTTCTTAAGAAACATCATAGAGAATGTCTCTATGGAATGGGTATATTTTTTCTATATGGAAACAAAAAATATATATATAATAATTATTAACGAGTTCAATGTCTTATTTACGGGGAATATGTCCATTATCCATGTCAAAAACCTAATTGAATAGATATCACCAAGACCAATGAAAGAAATATACCATGATAATAATTGAAGTGTAATGATTGAAGTTCTTATGTACTAGGATATGATAATTAATTTGTAAAATTATTCCATCAATTATATTTAAGAAATAAAAAACATGAACCATATCAGGATAGTTTTAGATTATTTTTCATTAAGGAATTAAAAACATTGGTATAATGGTATTAATGACCTTGAAAAGTGATTAAATGTTCACAGAATATTTTCATGAAAACACATGATTGGAGGGATGATAACCATTAATATGCCCCTGACATTGAATTAATATTTTTTATGTTGGGATAAACAAATTATTTACATGTATAAATTAAATGATAGAGGATTAG
The DNA here is from genome assembly GCA_963277665.1 of Viscum album. NCBI lineage: Eukaryota > Viridiplantae > Streptophyta > Magnoliopsida > Santalales > Viscaceae > Viscum > Viscum album. The sequence continues at coordinate 697,730,767 of OY728161.1, forward strand.
TGACATTGAATAATATTTCTGATTTTTTGACAATTTAATATATTATAGAGTTTTTTGTATTTTTTATTTATGGAACATATATGATATTATTTTATTTTACATAAGAAATAATGATATAGATAATTTCATAAGGGTTTATCTTTTCATTGAGGTTTTGATGTTATCAAAGTATTCAAATATTTGTTATATTCCATTAATGGTCACATAATAATGTATGGGGGATTAATGTTATGTTGATTTTCGAAATTCTGTTACCTTCTTTATAAATTTTTGAGTTTCGATATTTTTTCAAATAAATTTTAAAAGGATTATAAGGATAAATTCCTATGGAATGGATTATGTTAAATGTGTTATGTTATTGTTTCGATTTAATATATTAATATATTATATGGGATAATTTCTCCTAATCATTTTGGATTTGAATAAAAATATATCCATAAAGAAAGACTTTTCACTATTTAATAAATCGTATAATCCATTAAGTGTTAATTTTAGTGAATCAGTTTTTAAAAATACATCTTCGATATTTATTTATTCGAATGAGAATTGAACTAAAAATTTACTAATTTATAACCAAATGATGAAATTCTTCTTATAAAAAAAATTAATCAATTCTTTATATTTTATCATGTTATTTATCTATATAATAAATTTTTCCCTAATAATAGGAATGTTATATTGGAAATAAAAAACTTCATTTACTATATTTTCTAATGAATTAGCAGTTGTTTCACCCGTCATATATTTATGTATTTACACTCATTTACTTTATCATCACCATGTTTTCCATCACTCACTATCATTCCTTGGGTGTTAGTTTTCTCTTCTGGGTCCATATATTAAATTCACATTAATGTTATCCAATTTGGAAATGTATTTTAGTTTTATAGATGGTGACAAATATATTTACCTATACAATTTTTAAGATGTTTTTTTAACCATTTTCATGACATCCCCAACCCGAAATCCACAAAAATTGTTCCCCAAGTCGAGTCACCACATGACCTCAAGTGAACCTCCCCAAATAAGAGTGGTTTCCGACTAGTAGTGAGATTCTAATGGGTATCATGGGGAGACTATACCCTATTTACCTTAGTAATCTATAGTTGATATCATATTATATAAGGGAAATAATAAACAATAAATGATAATCATTCATTACTTACTATTTCCAAAATGGGGTACCATCAAAAACCAAACAAAAATATTCCATGCCATATTAACAGTTCCAATTATGATGGAAACCCCAAAATAAAGACAAACAAAATAGTTCATATAATGGGTCATGACTCCACATTTGGATCCTCATCCAGACTCATATCAAGCCGAATAAACTCCCTACAATATGGCCTTTTCCATTTTCCTAACCTCCAACCTAGAAATATGTGCATATTATAAATGGAGGCTAGATAATATTAAAAGTAATTCTCTGAAAACTACCACCAATGGTGTCTACAAAAAATCCATTCTAGTAGATTTAGTACGCATGCAATGATATATTGAATGTGAAAATTAAGTATTAAGATTCCTTTATTAAACCATTATTTAACAAAACAATTCACATTATTTATATTCCTATGTTGGTCATTAATTTATTACACAATGGCCTATCCCGACCAACCAGTATGCATAAACGTTAGACCAATAAATCAAATATTAATAAAAACACAATAAATTAATATAAAAAATGAAATTCACAACTCATTTAACAAATCAATTCATCTTCATGACTTTTCTCATTATCAAATTATTATTTCAAGGATCATCTAATTTTCACGGGGTTCATGAGAGGTTTAGTTCATCATTTTGCAGACAATTTTTCCAAATCCTATCAACAATATCAAATACACAATAATCATGAACCAAAATCATGACCAAAAATTAAAAAAAAAACAAGAATCAAGAATCTGGGATATATCATATATACCAAATACGTTGAATCTATAAATCAATTTCCACTTAACCTTGGACATAAATCAAGAATAGTCAACCTTTGAGGAATCACATTTGATCTGTGTGAAATAATATTGTATTAGGGATTCTGAAAATGAAGAAATAAACCACAATCCTGAATCAAGAAAAGGGAAGATATGGGATCATTAGACATACCTAGAAAATTGATCTACAAGTAACGACACTCCAAATAGCCTATATTTGAATAAGAACAACCCTTGTGAAGATTTGGGTTCTTAGGTTTTTCACTATGGGTGGAGGAGAAATAAAGATGAATAAAATCGAGTCAAACATTCCAAATACCTATGGGGGAAATGAGAAAGGGACACTTCTAAGGGAGCCATTGGTTTACCTCATAGTAGGACAAACCCTATGCCAACCATGTTCCATCCTCTGTCCAAGAGGGGTCAAGTTAGACAGTTACATAAGAATACCTAAAGGTCTGAAAACACGTCTTCCAACTCTGAAAAATGATTCTATCCAATACCAAATGTTTTTTATTCCCCCTTTTCATGGTTTACATAACCGTGAACCACTCTACTTTGATAGCACAGTTTTTGCACATAGATTCCACTAATAGTGTGTCAACTATGCAACATGCACAGGATGTCCCGATTCCAATTTCTTTCATGTTCAAAACCCCAAAAACACCCCCAATCTTTATCATAATGTATATAAACATTGAATTATATATATTTAAGGGATTAAAACCTAAATTTTAAAATTAATTTACCTATATGATGTTAGGGATCATAAAAAATCCACACCTTATAATGTCTCATCCTTAAGACACACTTACTAGCCATAGAGAGCATCCGTGTTAAAGTCATCAGGCCACTAGGCATGCATGTCTATCTCTCTATCTTATGTTTCTTCATGAACCTTACCATATGGACACAATACTCGAACCAATGGAATATACTTGATTTATAAGGATTTATCACTATGAACCACAATACAAACTAGATTCTCCTCAAAGGAAACATCATCCTCAAGATCAACATCATCAAAATCAATCACTTGGAATGGGTTAGGGTGATGCTGGAAAATTTATTCAATAATTCAAACTATAATACCATTTTAGAGGATCCAATTGGTACACCACATGTCTGATCCTTTCCACAACATCATGTGGACCCATGATCCTCAGTTCCAACTGACCTAATTTCTAAATCTAATGGTGACCCATCATTGGAGACACCTGAAGAAACACACAATCAACCACCTCCATCTCAATAGGTCTGTAATGATAATATGCATATGGATTTTTCCAACTCTATGTTTTTTCCATCTATTAATAAATCTTCTTAATATGTTCTGACATCTATAGAATGAAACTCAGTCTCAAAAACGTCTATTCCCCCAACAACCATTCTATATAATGGTGATCTTCATGGTCTACCATAGTGTGTCTCATATTTCACCAACAAAAATATATCCTGGTAAATATTTTTTTTTGAAAAAACAAAAAGAGAAAATTGATTCCCCCATAATCTATTATAGATGAGGACACATTCTCTTAGAATGTCCTCTAGTACATAAATAGTACACACTGACAACACATCTTTTTACATTTTGAATGAATTACTAAAAAACACTTTTGTACCAAGCCCCTTTTGTAATATATTATAGATGTTCATTATATATTGTGGTTCATGATAAAAAAAATATTCCACATTACCCCATGTAACATCACATATTCTGGAACATACAACTCACCCAACTAATCTCGATGATGATCTTTCAAATCAGAAATAAATTGAACACTGCTGTAAACCAATCTATAACTACCCATATCACATCCATACTTCAATGAGTCCTATAAAGACCCACATTGAAATACATCATAACATTATCCAATTTTCATTCTCTAAAGGGTAGTGTCTATATCAACCCACTCATTAACTAATTCTCATCCTTCAACCATTGATAGGTAAGGTATCACACCATGTATCCTTCCACCACATTTATCATCCCTTTCCACCAATACTGCCTATGAAGATCACAATACATCTTGGTTCATTCAATATGCACAACCCAATTGGATGTAGGGAACTCTCTCATTAACTCTTCCCACATATATATTGTCACTACGACAAATCCAATAACATAAACGATCCAATCGTCAACAACTAACAGAAAGGTGAATCCCCACCTTTAATACATTCCATCATCGATAGTACATCCATATTTTCATGACACCATTATATAATCTGGCTCAATATCATAGAATCAACTTCCAAGTATGTGACAATCTTCTAAACCTACCCATTCTCCACCTCCAGATGCCTCTCGGTAGAAAAAACCATCATTCTCAACATGGATCCATATTCATTAAATTCATTATTTTGAGTCTACAAACTCCATGAATTAACAACATTGTTTTCCATTCATGGTTTATATGATAATTTAAAGACAAAAGACGACATGTACTCAACTCATCTATACTACATAATATTTAAATCACAATAACAGAAGTTTTACCATATGATTTTGTGTTTAGTATACACTATGAACCATTCTCCCAATAAGTAGTTCCTCCAAAATATTAATGAATAAACCACTACAGATAATTCAAGATCATGTTTGGCATAGTTTATTTCAGGATGACCAGACTATCATAACATTTTTAAAATACATTAAGAACTATTTTTTAGAAAAAAAAAATTTATTGAAGAAAACATATTTTGGAATAAAAAAATGAATTCCCCAAAAATTTTGTTAATATTTATTCAAAATTAAAAAATTATTTTTTTAAATTAGACCTTTAAATATATTTCATAATGTGTTTAATCATATTCATATTGTTCAATACAATTTTTATGTGATAACTATCACATTATATAATAAAGTCTTATTACTATGACGTGACTTGTTTAAACTCAATGTTTCATGTAAACAATGCTATCATGTAAATCAAATATATTTATAGAGATATATATCATCCAAATAAAGGGTATTTTATTGTTACACATAATATAAATTTCACCAAATAAATTGTATCACACTATTATATATAAGTTAGGATATATGAATTTAATCACATATTAAGGTTCCTAGGTAGCTTCCTCTATTTTATTTTTTCACCACAAATCAATGTCCAGGTTAGTGGTTTAATATAATAGAATGTATTCTCTATGATCAAATTCCTCTACCATTTGTTACTCATAATAGATATATTAATCCAATGGTACTACCTATTATTTTAGTACATGGGAAAGATCCGTTTTGTAGTTCCTTGGATGTGATAAATGGAACACATCATGAACATTATAGTGATTTGATGAATTCTCCAAATGCTAATCTAATATCAAAACATGATCAGGAATTTAAAATAGACCAATATATCTAGGGTACGTGATTACCTTACCTTCAAATAGTTTAACCTTATTTATAGGATATATTAATAGGAATTCCTTTTCACGAACATCAATCTTCATATCTCATTAATGGATTCGAGAATAACTTTTCTATCTACACGAATTTTCACTTATATACTACTGAATGGATCTAAATTTTTCATAAAAATCCTAATATAGATCATGTAACTGTATTTTTTTATATTTCTTCATCCTATATCATTATATTTATTCACTTATTAACATATAATGATTTATAAGGATACATATAAATTATATAGTGAAACTATTGTTGTTTGAAAACATGATATGAGGAAGGTGTTGAACCCAACCACCTTTAAAATCTAGAGAAAAATATAACCACATATTTTATATTTTTTAAAATGGATCTCTAATATTCGCAATCTTCCACAGAAGGATATATTTTTTGAAAATACAACTCTAAATCCATGTCTTTCTAAAGGCATCACTTGATCTTCAAAGTAAACATTTGATCCAGATCAGATATAAAGGAATGTGGTACTCCATGAAATATCACCAATTACATATTTAATGTCATTGAAATAAGATCAATAGATAATTCATCTGTGATGGAAATGAAATGTTCTCACTTAATGATGTGATCGAGTACAACAGAAATAGCATTGGTGCCTTAAAATTTTTTGCGGAGTTTAATGAAAATAGAGGTGGTATTTTTTTCATATCTCCATTAATGTATGTTTAATTGTTTCAAAATCCCATTATAATTTTGTCTCTAAACCATTACTTACTAATATACAATCCATCATGATATATAATCTATGATATACATTTTCGTGTTGTTAAACCAGAATTATTCTATCTGATCTCTATTGATATTTTTTATTCTAGAATGTATACAGAATAATGAACTATGAGGTTCATATAATATTTACTTATTCATTTATGGTATTGATGGGAAAACCACTCAATTCATTAACAATATCATTCCTCGCTATGATCATTGAACTAAAAAACACACCTTAATATCTTCTTTAGTTCTACATATTCCCATTGCACCACAATAATCTATACCTATATGGATGGTTGAACACTAATATATGAAATACATGATATGTCCCAATTAATTTGGATATAAATTTTTATCTTATTTTAATACACATTTAATGGATATCACTCATTCATCATCATGATGAAAATATCTTGGTCTTTCTTAATCAAAGAATCATAATTCTTTTCATCCCTTCAACGGTGGAAATCTATTGAGAAGTAATAATATTTAAACAATAACAACCATATTTTATATCTTACACTTTCTATTTTAATATGTATCTCAAAATTATAGGTTTCATGTAAATGTCATTACTTTGACCATAATGATAATTACTTCATATATTTAATGTCAAATTTACTACTACCATCAAACAATAATTATTCAGATAATTATTCTCATGTATTGTTAATTTGAAGGATTTATAGTATATCCCTATATCATTATGTACTAAGGACAATCTAGGGTTTTCATGCACACTCTAAAAAATATTAAAAACCTAGTGAAGCAAAGTTCTAACGTATCTTGTTCTTTAGAAGAGCTATTTTGGTCAGTCACTCACCACATCTACTTCAATCTTTTAAATATTTATTGATTTATTAAATAAAATGAATATAAATGTGGATTTTATATATGAGAATGAAATTATAAAATTTAAGATGAAAATTAAAACAAAAACACAATGAATAAAAACCAAATAATGTTAGAATGAAAGGAGACATTCTCAGGGGAATCTCTCAGGTCGAACCATTGTTTTCTTATTATTAGTTTTGAATTACATAATGAACATAGTCCATATTATGTGTAAAAATAAATCTCGAAAAAATGTTTTTGAATATATTATGCTCTCATCGATATCAAAGAATAATCACATCCACCTCTTTGATTGATGAAAAATATTGTAGAAGCGTGCGCTAAGCCTTGGGGGGATAATGGAGACCAAAAGTCTCATTTCTACATTATGTCCCCCTCTATCTAACTTTAATAAAATAAAACTAATTGACCATGAATTTAAATTTTCATGGGTTCAACAATGTATTGATCCCCCTGTACATCCTCAAGCTAGTTACTCATGGTCTGGTTTATTAGATATCATAGTGAGGAATATCATTGTGGAAACACAGCAGATAAAAAAAATCAGAAAATGAGTCGAATAAAGAGAATAAAATATTCATAAAAATAATAATATAATTAAAATAAATATAAAACATAAAAATTACTAAAAATGGACACCTAGAGTTCCTACACATTGGAATTATTATGGAGTATATTTTTATAGGCCAAGGGAGGAAATTTCATCTAAAATATATATATAGTGAATGTTTCAGTGTGTTATACCATTTAAATGGAAGAAGATTAAAAAGAATTATTCTTATATGTTTTTACCCTATCTCTTTGATCTTGAACCAGAATATCTGGGCTTAATTTTCAATGGATGGTCTGATTTGTGACTAATACAATCAGAGATGTAAATTATGGACATGTGACTCTTCACATTACAATGTTCCATATTACCATTCATTAATAGACCTTAATAAATTTCAATTATGGGGGTAAATAATTAAATAAATTGTTCATAATGATGTCATATTTCTCCATATTGAATTGAATAACCTTTAGACTATCCCTTTATGTGTTATGGTCCCAACACCAAAATTCCCCTCTTCTATGAACAGGTTTTGAGGGCTTCTTTATATGCAATATTTTGGCCATCAAATAATGAATTGAGATTTGGAAACTGGATAATTAAATGAATAAAAAAATGTATATAAACATTAAATAGTAAAAATTTTCAATTCTTATAAGTGTATAAAATGTTATGTCTTACATATATAATTAATATAAAACAGTTCAAATCTGAAATAGGAATCTATTATAAGTGTAGAGTAGCTACTAGAAGCTGTAGAAGAGTGCCCTGACTAACAGATCTCAATGGGGCCTACCTTTTCTTAAGCCATTTAACCAAATGTTAGGCATCGATTGTCTTCACATGAGACGACACGTGCGTTTGAATACCATGCTTGGGTGATAACAAAATACTCAATTGGGATCTCGAGACAAGAAAAAAATAAACAAAACGCAAATAATACACATGTGACAGTCAGCTCACACATGTATAATCTATAGTGTAGAAATCAAGACCATATTTCGCAACACCGAACACCTTGGACTACTGGGGTACTCATCCATAATGAGTACCATGGGCTTGCTAGGTCACATAGTGTTTTCCCTACCTTGGGCCTACTGGGTCACACATATTCGCTTCCTATATTAGCAATCGTACTGAAGTACTCATCCCTAATGAGTATCACGGGTCAGTAGGTTCACATTGAGGCATTTCCCAATATGGGTTTGTCGGGTCACAGAGAGTCGCTTCACATTGGGCAATCGAAGTTGATCCACATAGGTTCACTTGTAGATGATCCCCACAGGGTCTCTTGTCAGTAGTCCTTGGGTCTATGTCAGCCACAGGATTCCCACCTGTAGTGCACTTTATTCTGCGAGAAACCACTACTAAACTCATTCTTCTCATTTCAATGTCTAGAAGGATATCCTTAGAGTATTTTAAAATAACCACCTCATTGAAAGGGTTCCAATTCCACAAAATGGTGTGTCATTTGGATGGATGATCTGAAATTTATTAATGTTTTTATAATCATGGTTGGTCATGTCTGGGTCTGGTACAACCATATTGGTCCAATCCGTCCAACCCAGTCCCGTTGCCCCACATGCCCAATCCATGTTCGACTAATCCATCCAAGCCCAATTCAGGCCGGGGCTACCCCAGTCCAGCCTGGCCACTAGGCCAAGCCCATTTAGAATTTCTAGACCCAGCATGGGGCGACTAGGGGTCAAGCCCATCGGGTCACCCAACAATATGGTTCCATTTTTCCCTACCCTCAACCAATGGTCCAGATCATTCCCATCCAGCACTTCCAATTATCCTAGATTTATCCTGTTGGCATGACCTGCAATATCGGTCATGCCTTATTTCCATCCTCGGCCGTGTAGTGGGTCTATTTGCATGACCCTGTCTAACCCATCAAGTGGGCCAGTCTCTTCTAGCCCAGACAACATGTGGCATCTGGTTTAGTGCCCCACAGTCGGCTATGCTAGCCAGTCCTATTGGTTCCACACATCGTTGCTACAATGCGTGCCATTCAAAAACTGTGAATCGCGTCACATGGGATGATCCATCGACACGACCGGAAGACCGTGCCCCTATCTGCCATCCAATGGCCTACTTCCATTGGCTCCTGCTATACCATCATGTCTTAAAGAAGCCACTATTCTTCCTTCATCATGCCTGTGGTGACTTCATAGAACCACCTAGTCTGATCCGTTGTTCTATTCCTTGTGTCTTCTATTCCTATGGCCTCCACTGGGTGTCACCTTCTCTATAAGGCCTCAAAACAACTTAATTATAAACATATAGGTTCAACCACGATGAATTCACAATGTGGAGGGGCGCAACCATTGTTCGTTTCATCCCACACCCTTCACATTAGAGTTTAATACAAGGGGGTGAAATTTTACACTTCCATAAAAAAAATTTATATTCCTAGTGAAAAACCCCATGAAAAATCACCCTCCTTCAAGAATAAGAGATCCATAGATCAACCTGTTCTTGTCTTAATCTGTGTTCATTATTTTAGAATGAAGGGTGGGGAATCTCAAAACAAAATGAATAAACCCCTCTGCAGGTTAGATTCACACCAGAGCGAGACTCGTGTATGTGGTAATATGTCTGTGGATATTCAAGAGTTCAAAGAATCGGGCGCTTGTCCAGCCCCAATATTTTTCTTCATGGTGCATCTATTTTATTTGTGATTCAACACCATTTGTTATATGTGATTCCTCAGTGTTCTTTTTTAGATAATTTCCATGATTTTTTTCCCATTTCTCTAACCCCATTAATCCATTAAAATAGAAACACATCACAATATTTCAGTTACGCTATTTCTTTGCATCGTTAAATTGTTCCATTTATGAAACTGCATATCAATTATGCTTTTCATAATAATTCATTACGTTACACAATAATGATCCATTAATTGTATTCATGTAATAGGAATCATATTCACCACATCACTTCACTACATTGTTGATATGTCACCTCTCAACAATGTAGGAAAATAGAAAAATAATTTTTTAAGTTATTTTTATTTTTCTCCCAAAATATCTATAAACTAACTTTTCTGACCGAATCCCACTAGTCAATGTCAGTTGATTTCTAGGAGAATCCCTATATTATATGTTCAATTTATCCCTCATATATTCAATATGAGCACCTGTTTAAATGTTAGAAATATCCTATAGCAGAATTATATAAATGAATTACAAAAAGAACAAAAATCTATTCGGTTCTCATCGGGCCACAGAATCAGGTGCCATATAAGAATCTAGTCTCAAAATAATCCCATGTAATTTTAAAAAAATATAATGTAATTTCCCAGACATTACATTACCCCCACATTTATGGATTTATATCCTCATAAACCATAACAAGGCTTAAAAAATCCAATGGAGATACTAAGCATGAATCTAAGCCTCCTAATCCCATGTGATCTCCTACAGATTCCCATGGTTCCACTAAATCCACACCAGATGAATCAACCATCCACAAATGACCTACACCTATAGATCATCTATCACCACCCGGAACTTCGCAATTGTCACCCCATTATGAATTTCCAGCTTTCCCCAATCGATTATGAGTGATGGATAATTCACGTACCCCTTCAGCTACGACATGAGGAAAACATCCTTCAGTTGGTGCATATGTGGGTGGATATCTAAGAAGTATGACACCTCGCCAACTCTTCATTAATTCTGGAATGGTTCGATAAACCTCAAGGATAACTTACCACCCCTTCTAAATCTCTGCAATCCCCATCAAGGTAAGACCTGAAGGAACACATGGTCTCCCTCCTCATAATACAGTGGCCTCCATATCGTATCAGTGTTATATTTATTCATGCACCGTGAATTCTATATTCGATCTTGGATGATCTCCACCTTCTAAAAGGTAGTGCATACCAACTCCGGACTGATTATTACTGACTCCCTGGGTTTTTATTAAATAGAGGTGATTTGAATGGCCTATCGTACAATACCTCAAACAGTGTCATTCCAATAGTGAATTTATATCTGTTGTTGTTTGAAAATTACATTAGTGGTAGTTGTTCCTCCCAACTATGACCAAAATCAAGGATGGAAGCACGATGCATGTCCACAATGTTCTGTATGGTCTACTCTGTATGACCATCAGTCTGTCGGTGAAAAGCTGTGCTCAAGCACAGTTGAGTCCCAAACACCTCATGTAATCCATTTCACATATGGGATGTGAAGTGAGATTCATTCTCTGAGATGATTTTTGAGGTAACCCTATGATGCTGCATAATCATCTGGACGTAGAGGTGTCCTATGACCCATACCAATCTGAGCTCCCCGATGGGTACGATTTCTGTTGACATGGTGAGTTAGTCAACGTTCACCCATATTGAATCGTGGCCCTTGGAAGTGTGTGGTAGTCTAGTCATTAAGTCCATCAAGAAACTATCGCACATACACTCAGCTAAATCATGTGGATTTCCCAAGACTGTAGTAACATGATTCTTATCTTTCACTTACTGACAAGTGAGGCAGTGTGAAACGAACTCAGCCACAACATTTTTCATCGCTATCTACCAGTATTGACGTAAAAGATCCTGATACATCTTCACCACATCAGGAGGTACCACCAAGGGGTAGGTATGGATGTCCCTCAAAATATCCTCTCGCAATTTCATTTTTACATATGTACAAACTCTAAAAATGATGATGTGATCTCCCCTTATGGAAAATATATTTGGATCGTGTCCTGGATATAACTGAGCACACCAGGCCATGCCGTCAGCATCTAAAAGACGTGCCAGCCAAACACGTTGTAAGAGTGGGGGAGTGATATTCATAGACTAAAGGTATGTTTCCCCATCATCATATATGACGGATATCTACATCGTGGATAGCTATACTGTCACCTCAATCAGCAGCTAAAAATTGGATCTCCGACTGAGCACCTCTTCCCCCACATTCCTCTTCCAAGGAGTATAGACAATCTCTATGTCATATTTCTGTTTGAACTCTAGCCATCACTGATGTATATAATTTGGTCCTTCTAGGAAAAGATATACCTGAGACTCTTATTGTTATATTAGATGGTAAATTTTACACCAATCAAGTAGAGCAGTAAATTAATCAGTGAAAAGACCACTATTGTTATCTCCAAGTCATGGGTGGCGTTTTTTTCTAATGCTTCCTAAACATCCATAAACAATAGGGGATCACTGATCACTCTTGCATCTCGACACCACCCAGTCATGTATCTAAGGCATCATAGAAAGCAACATACCCAATTCCCTCCACTATTAGTCTCAATATGGTGTCACACGTCAGTATCTGCCACAACTCCTAGAAATAGTGTTAACACTTCTCAATCCACATGAAGGGATTTACCATATGTGTCAAATTATATAAGTGTTATTCTACTCTAGAAAAGTTGGCACAAACCTCCTGTAGTATCCGACCAATCCCATGAAACACTACACCTCATTCACTTCCTGGCTGGCTCCCAAGCAAGCACTGCCTCTTCCATTTCTGAATCCTTTGCTACTCCAGCCTCCAAGATGTTGTGTCCAAAAAGGAGGACATCCCGATTCCAAAACTGGAACTTCAATATCTTACCATAAATATGGTGCTCTGAGAGTGTATTTAAGACTAATCTCATGTGTGTAGCATGCTCATCTTCTGACACCATGTACACCAAAATTTCATCAATGAAGACCACCAGGAAATGATACTGGTACGGCAGGAAGATCCTATTAATGAGTCCCATGAACACTATGGGGTAATTTTTCATGCCAAAGGGAATCATAAGAAATCCTAGTGTCCATACAGATATCTGAATGATTTCTTATATACATCCTAATATCATACCTAAAACTAGTGATATAATAATATGAGGTCTATCATTGAGAATCACCACACTCCCTACATCTGGTTTATGAGTTTAACAATTCTCTCTGCTGTATATATTTTCTTCATGATAACATAGTTCAAGCAGTAGTAGTAAAAACATAGCCTCAAGATTCTGTGTGCCTTCATGGAAAACAACACTGGGGTTTCCAATGTTGACACTTTGGAACTCATGAATCCCTTCTCCTACGTGTCATCCAGTTGTACCCACAACCAAAGAATATCCATGAGGGCCATCCGATATGATGTTTTGGATATTGGTGGCAACATGAGGTACAGATAGATGCATAATTCAACATCCATGTGAGGAGGATGTCTTAGTAAATCCTCATGATAGACGTATTCATACACTTCCATCACTACAAGACATCTCAGAATCCTCTCGTTCACTGCTCCCGAGGTGAGGCTAGACAACTGTTGAGTGATCAGCTACACCATCCTCTATGAATGCATGTCATGCGCTACAACAATTACCTTATCATTGGTGAACTATAACCTTGTCCCATCATCATGGATACACCAAAACCTATGCCTAATACAGTCGATATGAGCATGAACATTGGATAACAATTCCATACCTTAGATGACATTGTAGAGCCTTGACTCCAATAATAAGAGATCCAAAATAAATATGTCAACTTCAAGAGTATGCTCGATCACACTGTCTGCACCAGTCTGTAATTGTCAAATCCTCTCCTATAAGAGTCTCTAATCTTAATTACCAAGTTAATTACTCCACCATAATATTCAAGCATTGAATGAGATCTTTGGAAAAGAAAGAGTGACTGGAAACAGTGTTTTTAGGAACTAAATTTATGCTAGAGAAGACAAATATCACACAACAAATCTTCTCTTCAGGGACTTGGTTATAATCCTCTACTATCTAAATTTGATCTTTCCTGTATCCAGCTACTCTTTGAGGCCGTGGTGGACCACCTGGGAGTGGTGGTGGTAGTAACTCGAACCATCTCACACCACCTGTTGCTCGGCCTTCTACCCTAACATGTCTGCCGACCTACAATCCTCCTATCTCAAACATCTAGAATTTCCTTGAATGTACCATAATTTTCTACTTGTTACCTCCACCGTGGGTCGGCGAGTCATGAGCCATGTGTCCATTACCACCGCACATGAGGAAAAACCTGGCTCCTAGCTAACCCCCTCTTCTCTGGGTGCCCCACACTACCGACCCTGAGTCATGGTATCATCCCTTAAAATATCTATCCTAGTCATGTCCTGACATCTTATTCCTAGTAATCAACACTTAAGACACTTCCACTTGCTTTTTACAAGTGGCTCCAGCTGTTGGCATCTACTCTTCTAGGAATATCTACACATTAAAGGATCTCTACAACAACCCATTCTGATTAGGGATGCTGAGAGACAACATGGATTCCATGTTTTTTATGTAATCCCTACTCAAATGGTCGATCCCTAATGAACAGGTCTCGCACATTCTGTGTAGAGTTTTGATAAATCTCGGTGAACCTCAATCAATACTCTGATACTGTCATGCTACTCTGTTGTAGGTTATTTAGCTCTTATATGCACAGAGAGAACAATTTTCTGGGAAGAAATTATCCTTGGAGAGGTGCTCAATGTCTTCCTCGGTGAGGGTCGCCTCATCATGAGTTTGATTCATTAAGATCCACCATCTCCCTACAGAGCCCTGATGAAGGCTCATAGCTAATATCTCTATCTGGTCAAGTGGCATCCTAACTAAGTGAATGGCTTGCATCACCAACTCCATTCAGCCTTAGAAACTTAAGGATTTGTCTCCCACTTAAACACGTGAGGTATCTCTCTATGAAACACATTCAAATCACAACTTCTATAATCCTCCTATCCCAGTAATGTCTGTAGTAACTGATGATCAACAGGTGGTGGTAACGCTAGCGCACTACTCGGTTGGGCCATCACATTCATGGGTCCCAGAACTGATGCCTCATAGCTAGGAAGTTTTTCCTCACAGTCCCGCATCAAAATCCTAACTGGAAAGCTGCCTGGAGGCATCCAAAAATAGATAAATACTGACCAAGGACAACTGATTATACCTGGTGAGCATACTCTTCTTCAATAAGAATGCCAGGAAACACCAAATTTTTATATGATGCATCGAACCAGTGTTTTTATGTACATAGATAAAAAGTAGAATTCAATGTCCTGGTGTATGGATACATTATATTTTGAAAAAAATCTACTGCAAAAAACTAAAAAGGCATGGTGTTGGTGACTAGCATCAGAGGTGTCAACCTTCAAGTGGAGGCACTTTGAATAGTACCTATACGCACACACACACAACCACACCCAAAAAACTAAAAAGGTAATCATGCATTCCACTAAACAATGACAAAGTAAATGTACAAGTTGTAAGTCAAGTAGGAAAGAATACACCTCTAAAAAAACTAAAAAACTGTAAAGTAAAATGATATCATGAAAGTCATACACTGAAAACCCCACCTTATGGTAAGTGTAGAGTAGCTATTAGAACCTGTAGAATTATGCCTCACCTTCTTTAATTCACTGGGTACCCTTCGTCCAAGGCCATTGACCCCTATATCATAGTGTCGAAATTATTCAAATGAAACAACACGTGAAAGAGAAGCCTGTATAGGGGTGAGTGACACAATACTTAGTACGGATCCAGAAACACAAAGAAAGGAAAAGAAAGAAAGAATACACATGGGACTGTCAGCTCACATAGGTATAATCTAGTGTATAGAAGGAATGACAATCAGTCGCAACACAGAACACCTTGGATAGGTGGGGTACTCATCCCTGATGATTACTATGGATATATTGGGTCACACAGATCTGCTCCCCACCCTAGGCCTACCAGGTCACAATGAGCCTCTTCCCACCTTAGGCATCATATCAAGGTATTAATATCTGATGAGTAATGTGGGTTTGTCAAGACACACTAATCTACACCCCTACATGGGCCTACCGTGTCACAAATATCCACTTCTAACTATCCCATCATTCTTGATCCACATAGGGTCACTTGTATATGATATATAAAAGGTCTCCAATCAGTAGTCATAGGATCTCAATCAGCTGCAAAAATCCTGCACGTAATGTGTTTGAATATAGGATAAATCATTCCTCAATTCATTTATTAAATTCTAACATCACTGAATATCTCTTTAGAGTATTCCAAAAGAACTGCCTCACTGAAAGGGTTCCAAAACTACAAATGACTCAACAATAATATTCATTTTCTAAAAGATATTTGTTTTTTATTAATTTGGTTCCTAGCATGTCTGGGCCAGGTAAGACTGGGTTAGACCGACCTGACCAACCCGGCCATGGGGCCCCACCTGACCCGAGCCAATTTGAAAAATCTGACCTAAACTTGTTTGGGTTGTGGTCAGGACTGTACAACATGGCTACTAGGCCATGATGATTGGGCCTTTCTGGACATGGCCCAATTCAGCAGGGGGACTATCTCACTGGGCCGCTCAGTGACCTGGTTCCATCAGGCCTGTCCTACAACCGGTGGTCTGGTTCATTCCCATCCCATGTTGTCCAGCTTCTCCCAATAGTAGTCTGGATTTAATTCTATCTTGGGACACATAGCGGTCTGGTTTGCGTGCCCTGATCTAGATCTCCTGGCATGTGGGTCCCCTCCAAGATAGAATCAACATTGCATATGGTTTGGCAGCCCCACATCCAGTTAATCGGACCTTTCATGGTGGTCCCTTACGTAGGTACTAGACCACGTGCCATTGGAAAATTATGGGTCATGTGGTGTGATCCGCTAAATTGATGTGAACAGATCATCTCAACCCTATTTTTTTGTCGTCAGCCCACTGCTGGATGTACATACTGCACCGCTGCCACCCATTGGAGGTGCCTTCAGTAGATCACTAGTCTGCTCTGGTAGTCTGTTCCTCATGATTTCGGCACCACCAACCTCTATGGTCAGTCTCCTTCTCTGCCAAGGCACTTAAACCCCTTTGATGTCAACATGGATGTTCATCCTGGAAGAATGCACAAGGAGAAGGGGTGATGGGATAGTCTATGTCAGCCCGCACCATTCGCATTTGAGTTTAAAATAATGGTGTTTTAGATTACAATTCCGTCAGAAAATAAAAAATCCTGGTGCAAAAGCCTAAGAAAAATCACTCTTCTGCAAGAACAAGAGATCCACTTGTCATCTTGTTTGTGGGTTGATCTACATTAATTTTTTTATAATGAAGAACAATGAAACTCAAAACACAATATGTAATCTCATAATGGGGTTAGATTTGTGTAGGGGGGAGAATCATTGTCATTGGTGTTCTATCTACCGAGATTCCAGAGTTCGAAGTAGTCGATGTTCATCTCCCACTGGTCCCATTCTTCAAGGTGTGTCGATGTCTCTAGTGATTATCATGTGTTCATTATAGATTATTTCTTACCATAAATTCATTAGAGAATTTGCATGTTTTTATCCTATTTCACACACACTATTAATCCATTAAAAGGGAAACACATCACAACATTTCTGTTACACTACATCGTCACATCATTAAGCTGTTTCATTTATGAAAAATTGTATCTGTTATGCTTTATTTATTGAGTCATAAACTGCTAATTAATGAGAAATTAATGGGATTCTTCTAAATGATAACATCATTGCCTCATCGGTGCACTGTATAAATGATGAATGAAAGGAGAAAATTATAATTTTAAATTATATTTCTTTTTCTATCGAATATTCTGAAAAATAACTTCTCTGTTTGACCATTTTTTGTTGAAGTTTGGTCCTTTCTAGGGAAATACCATCATTCAGAGATCAACAGTTCCATAATATTTTTGACCCAAGCACCGATTTAAATTTTTAGAAAAACCAGATCACACGTTTGTTTAAATAAACTAAAAAATATTTCAAAAATCTATTCTGGGCCCATTAGACCTTGTAATCATGTGTTTATTGGGTGTTTGGTCTTGAACTAATTCCATATAATTTAAAAAATTTACTTGGAACTTCTGGTAAATTAATAAAATAATTGAAATTATTTTATTTTTTAACTCCCACATACTTAACATTGCACTCCTGGTTCATAATCGTTTACCAAGGTAAAATCAAACATCTAAAAACAAAAATGAAAACACAGCTCATTTATCATTTGAAGGAAAATATACTTCGTCACACACGGATAAAAATTCCTTTAATAATCAAAAATCATAATAATCCATTAAGTTTGAAGTTAATCCTTATAGTCTTTTCATACCTACCTCCTCATAAATATATTTCTCTCTAACTAAATGACTTTTATGAGTACTTTTTCTTATTCTTAAAAACTATTGTGACATCTAAAGGCATGTTATACTAATATTAAATCCACATCAAAATGTAAAAAATGTGTCATTCATGAGGTATTTTTCATTGCATGTTTTTAGGAATATGGTATGAAATATTTAAATGAAAAAACATTTAAGGTGGAATGAGTTGGGTAATGATCTAATGATATCTAAATACATGAAAAAATTTCCCTAGAATGGTGTTCTCCTAAATCTACTAAAAAATTAATAACATACAGAAACCTATTTATTATTTGGGGATGTTAAAACCTAGACATTAATCATCAATAGTGAAATTATTCCCCCTTTTCAACAATTTTTGGCCCTGTTTAAGCATGAATTTGTATCTAGATTTCTCTTTAAAATCAAGTTTTTGAGGAAAAAAGAGGCGTCTTTGGTCAACAATAATTATTGAACACACATCCCATATAAGTAAAGCTATTTAGGTCATAAATACATATTACCATCATGAAATTTCATCCACTAAAACATAAATAAATATTCAATAGTTTTTTCATTTCATATCAAATAGATTCTTCAAGAATGAAAAATATACCTCATCTTCTCCCCCTACATTTATGTTAAAAATATAATCATTCTTTAATCTTATAGAAACTGATGGGAAGTGATAAATGGATTGTAATGTGACTTCTTAACAATTTATTTCATGGATACTATGGTCTTAATAAAGGTAATAATTACTAATATGAAATAATAAGAGTTCAGTGAAAAAATAGATTACAAAGTGGTTACTGAATCATACTTAACACGTTTCAGGAACTCTAACTAATTTTAAAAAAGATAAAAAAAATATTTCCTATATCACACCACATGTCATTAGACACTCAGAGAAAAAAATGTAAAGAATGCATTCAATAGTTTTATAAGACTCACAGGTTTGGCATGATATTTAATTCATAATGTTCTATTGAACATTAGTTTGATAATAAATCAAACATATTCAAATTAAATGATTGTAAAATAAGAAAAAAAATACATTTAGCAAAGATATTAATCCTCAAACATTAAAATCAGTATATTTTCCAAAAAAACATGGTTTGTTTGAAATATTCAATGTATTCATTTCAAATCATGATTTTAAAAATCACAGTAAACATAATGTATTATTTATAATCTAATCTATTTTATTTAAATATCTAGTGATCATGAATTAACCAGGTAAAACATAAGGGTTCATATATTAAAAACAATGTTACATGATTTAGAAATTTTTTTTATTATTTTTTATGACTATTTGTTCTCCTAGAATGATTATTTTTTATCATAGTATGAATTTTAGTTTTAATCAATGAATGCAACTTGGGGGAATCATGTTAACACTGAATTGGTTTGAAAATATTGTAATTATGATAGTCCAAATTAAATGATGTCTCGAGAGAAATATATTTTGATTATGTATAATTAGTTTTCATGATACATGATTAACAACATGACCTTATCCAACTCTCAATCTCACTAAATAAGAGAATGATATTTTCTCATGAGATATTAGATAGACAAGACAATAGAGAAAAACTATATCATTTTCATAGATGTCAAAAATTTCTTAAGAAACATCCTAGAGAATGTCTCAATGGAATGGGTATATTTTTTCTATATGGAATCAAAATATTTATATATAATAATTATTAACGAGTTCAATGCCTCATTTATGGGGAATATGTCCATTATTCATGTCAATACCCTAATTGAATAGTTATCACTAAGAACAAGGAAGGAAATATTCCATGATAATCATTGAAGTGTAATGATTAAAGTTCTTTTGTACTAGGATATCATAATTAATTAGTAAAATTGTTCCATCATTTATATTTTAGAAATAAAAAACATGAAACATCTCATGATAGTTTTATATTATTTTTCATTATGGAATTAAAAACATTGGTATAATGGTATTAATGACCATGAAAAGTGATTTAATGTTAACACAATATTTTCAGGAAAACACCTAATTGAAGGGATGATAACCATTAATATGTCCCTGACATTGAATTTATATTTTTTATGTTGGGATAAAAAATGATTTACATGTATGAATTAAATTATAGAGTATTAGTGACCATGAATAATATTTGTGATTTGTCGAAAATTTAATATATTATAGAGTTTGTTTCATTTTTTTATTTATGGAACATATATGATATTATTTTATTTTACTAAAGAAATAATGATATAGATATTTTTATAAGCATTCATCTTTTCATTGGTGTTTTGATGTTATCACAGTATTCAAATATTTGTTATATTACATTAACGGTTACATTATAATGTATAGGGGATAAATGTTAAGTTGATTTTTGAAATTTAGTGACCTTCTTTATATATTTTTGAATTTCGATCTTTTTTCAAATAAAATTTAAAAGGATTATAAGGATAAATTCTTATGGAATGTATTATGTTAAATTTTGTATGTTATTGTTTGGATTTAGTATATTAATATAATTTATGGGATAATTTCCCCTATGAATTTTGGATTTGAATAAAAATAGAGCCATAAAGAAAGACTTTTCACTATTTAATGAATCTTATAATCCATTAAGAGTTTTGTTTAGAGAATCAGTTTTTAAAAATTCATCTTTGATATTTATTTATTAGAATGAGAAGTGAACTAAAAACTAACTAATGTATAACCAAAGGATGAAATTGTTCTTATAAAATAAAAATTTATCAACTCTGTATATTTTATCATATTATTTATCTATATAATAAATTTTTTCACTAATAATAGGAATGTTATATTGGAGTAACAAAACTTCATTTACAATATTTTCTAATGAATTAGAGGTTGTCTCACCCATCATAGATTTATGTAGTTACACTCATTAACATTATCATGACCATGTTATCCATCACTCACTATCATTCCTTGGGTGTCAGTTTTCACTTCTGGGTCCATATATTAAATTCACTATAATGATATCCACTCTGGAAAGGTATTTTATTTTTATAAATGGTGACAAATAAATTTACCTTTACAAATTTTAAGATGATGTTTTATTAACCATTTTAATAACATCCCCAACCCGAAATCCACTAAAATTGTTCCACATGTCCTCAAGTGAACCTCCCCAAAAAAGAGAGGTTTCCAACTATCAGTGAGAATCTAATAGATATCATGGGGAAAATATACTCTATTTACCATAGTAATATATATTTGATATCATATGATATAAGGGAAACAATAACCAATAAATGATAAAAATTCATTACATACCATTTCCAAAACGGGGTACCATCAAAAACCAAAAAAAAATATTCCATGCCATATTAACAGTTCCAATTATGATGGAAACCCCAAAATAAAGACAAACAACAATGTTCATGTAATTTGTCCTGACTCCACATTTGGATCCTCATCCAAACTCATCGCAAGCTGAATAAACTCCCTACAATATGGCCTTTTACATTTTCCAAACATCCAACCTAGAAATATGCTCATATTCTAAATGGAGGCTAGATAATCTTATAAGTAATTATCATAAGACCACCACCAATGGTGTCTCCAAAACAACCATTTCAATAGATATAGTACGCATTCACTGATATATAGAAATTGAAAATTAAATATTAAGATTCCTATATTAAACCGTTATTTAACAATACCATTCACATTATTTATGTTCCTATGTTGGTCATTCATTTATTCACAGTGGCCTATACCAACCAACTAGTATGCACAATGTAATAATTCAAGATCCCTAACTTTGTAGGGATATCATAGCAAAAGAAAATTTACTAGACATAAATTAGAGTGTTATCCCAGGTAATATCCAACAAGTTCATCACACATTCCATTCATCCTTAGTCTACATAATCATCCAATGAATATTTAGGTTCCAAGAGCATTAGTCTAACATCTAAACTCATGAATTATATTTGTTCGGTGTTGAGCCTTTGTCTAACCCAACCTATTGGGATAAAGAATCAATCAACACCCACATCTACCGATCCACATGTACCTATTTCAAATGAACATTAGAAAAATTCATCAAATCATAATACAAACACAATAAAATAATATAAAAAATGAAATTCACAACTCATTTAACAAATCAATTCATCTTCATGACTTTTCTCATTAACATATTCTTATTTAAAAGGTCATCTAATTTTCATGGGGTTCATGAGAGGTTTAGTTCATCATTTTGTAGAAAATTTTACTAAATTCTATCAACAATATCAAATACAAAATAATTGGGAACCAAATTCACTACAAAAAATTAAAAAATAAGAACCAAGAATATGGGATATAACATATATACCAAATATAATGAATCTGTAAATTATTTTCCACATAACCTTGGCCATAAATCAATAATATTCAGCCTTTGAAGAACCACATTTGATCTATGTGGAATAATATTTTATTATGGATTCTGAAAATGATGAAATAAACCACAATCCCAAATCAAGAAAATAGAAGAAATGGGATCATTAAACATACCCATTACATTGATCTGTGAGTAACGACACTCCAAATATCCTATATTTCAATGATAACAACCCTTGGGATGATTTGGGTTCTTAGGTTTTTCACTATGGGTGGAGGGGAAATGAAGATGAATAAAATAGAGTCAAACATTGGAAATCCCAAGGGCGAAAATGAGAAAGGCACAATTTTAAGGGATCCATTGGTTTGGAATCATGGTAGGTCAAAAACTATGCCAACCTTGTTCCATCCTCTTTCCATGAGGGGTCATGTCACATAGTTACCTAAGAATACCTAAAGATATGAAAACACATATTCCAACTCTGTAAAATGCTTCTATACAATACCACATGTTTTTGATTCCCCCTTTGCATGGTTTACAGAACTGTGAACCACTCCACTTAGATAGCACCATTTTGGCACATAGATTCCACAAACAGTGTGTCAACTATGTAACATTAATAGGATGTCCCGATTCCAATTTCTTTCATGTTCAAAACCCCCAAAACACCCCCAATCTTCCTCATAATATATATAAACATTGAAAAATATAAATTTATGAGATTAAAACCTAAATTTTAAAATTAATGTACCTATATGATGTTTGGTATCATAAAAAATCCACACCTTATAATGTCTCATCCCTAAGACACACTTACTAGCCACAACGAGCATCTGTGTGAAAGTCATCAGGCCACTAGGCATGCATGTCTGTCCCTCTATCATATGATTCTTCATGAACCTTACCATACTGAAACAAATCTCAAACCAGTGGAATAGACTTGATTTATAAGGATTTCTCACTAAGAACCACAACACAAACCATATGCTCCTCAAAGGACACATCAGCCTCAAGATCAACATCATCAAAATCAATCACATGGAATGGGTTAGGGTGATACTGGAAAATTTATTAAATAATTGAAACTATAATTCCATTTTAGAAGATCCAATTGGTACACAACAGGTCTGATCATTTCTACAACATCATGTGGCCCCATGATCCTTGGTTCTAACTTACGCGATATCCATATCTAATGGTGACCCATCATTGGAGACACCTGAAGTAACACACAATCAGACACCTCCAACTCAATAGGTCCATTATGATAATATGCATATGGATTTTTCCAACTCTCTGTTTTTTCCATCTAATAGTAAATCTTCTTAATATGTTCTGACATCTCTGGCATGAGACTCAGTCCCAAAAACCCCTATTCCCCCAACATCCATTCTATATAATGGATATCTTCATGGTCTACCATAGTGTGCCTCATATTGCACCATCTAAAATATATCCTGGTAAATATTTTTATTGGAAACAACAAAAAGAGAAAATTATTCTCCAATAATCTATTAAATATGAGGAGACATTCTCTTAGAATGTCCTCTAGTACATAAATAGTACACTCTGACTACCCATCTTTCTACCTTTGGAATGAATTACCAAAAACTCATTTGTACCAAGAACCTTCTGTAATCTATTATAGAAGTTCATTGTATATATTGGATCATGAAAAAAAATATTCCACATTACCCCATGTAACGTCACATTTTCTGGAACATACAACTCACCCAACTAATCCCAACGATGATCTCTCGAATCAGCAAGAAACTGAAAACTATTATAACCCAATCTATAACTACCCAGATAACATCCTTACTTTTATGAGTCCTATAATGACCCAAAATGAAATACATCATAACATTATCCAATTTTCATTCTATAAAGGATAGTGGCTATATCAACCAACTAATTAACTAATGCTCATCCTTCAACCATTGACATGTAAGGCATCACACCATGTATCCTGCCACCGCATTCATCATCCCATTCCACCAATACTGCCTATGAAGATCACATTACATCTTGGTTCATTAAAGATGCACCACATAATTGGATATATGGAATCTCTCATTAACTATTCCCACATATATATTGTCATAACCACAACTCCAATAACATAAATTATCCAATCATCAACAAAGACCCAGCAGAAAGATGAATCCCCACCTTTAATACATTCCTTCATCGATAGTCCTTCCATATTTTCATGACGCCATTATATAATCTGGATCAATAGCATAGAATAAATTTCAAAGGATGTGACTTTCTTCTAACCCTACCCCTTATCCACCTCCAAATGCTTCTCAGTAGAAAACACCATCATTCTCTACATGGAGTGAGATTCATGAAATTGAATATTTTGAGTCTACAAACTCCAAGAATTAACAACATTATTTTCCATTCATGGTTTATATGATAACTCAATTTCAAAAATACTACATGTACTCAACTCGTCTTTTCTATAGAAGATTCAAATCACAATAACATAAGTTTTACTATATGATTTTGTTATCAGTATACACTATGAACCATTCTCCCAATAAGTAGTTCCTCCAAAAAATTAATGCATAAACCACTACAGATAATTCAAGATCATGTTTGGAGTAGTTTATATCATGATGACTACACTATCATAAACCTTTTAAAATACATTAAAACCCATTTTTTAGAATGAAAATATTATTGAAGAAAACATATTTTGGAATAATAAAATAAATTTCCCAAAAATTTAGTTCATATTTAATCAGAAGTAAATTTTTTTTATTTATTTAGACCATTAGATATATTTCATAATGTGTTTAATCCTATTCATAATATTCAATACAATTTTTATGTGATAAATATTACCTTATATAATAACGTTTTATTACTATAATGTGACTTGTTTAAACTCGATGTTTTGTGTAAACAGTGTTATCATCTAAATCAAATTTATTTATAGAGAAATATATCATCTAAACAATGGGTATTTTATTATTCCACTTAATATAATTTTCACCAAATAAATTGTATCACTCTATTATATATAAGTTAGGATATATGAATTTCATCACATATTAATGTTCACAAGTAGCTTCCTCTATTTTATTTTTCCACTACAAAACAATGTCCAGGTTAGTGTTTTAATTTAATAGAATTTTCTCTCTATGATCAAAATCCTCTAACATTTGTTACTCATAATAGAGATATTAATCCAATGGTACTACCTATAATTTTAGTACATGGGAAAGATCATTTTTATACTTCCTTGGATGTGATACATGTAACACATCATCATCATTATAGTGATTTGATGAATTCTCTAAATGTTAATTTAACATTAAAACATGATCTAGCATTTAAAATAGACCAATATACCTAGGGTACAAAATTACCTTAACATCAAATAGTTTAACCTTATTTATAGGATATATTTATAGGAATACCTTTTCACGAACATCAAACTTCATATCTCACTAATGGTTTCTTGCATAACTTTTATATCTACACAAAGATGCACATATATACTAATGAATGGATCTAAATTTTTCTTCAATATCCTTTTATATATCAAGTAACTATTTTTTTCTATATCTCCATCCTATATCGTTAGATGTATTCACTTATTAACATATAAAGATTCCTAAGGATACATCTAAATTATATAGTGAAAGGTATTGTTGTTTGAAAACTTGATATGAGGAAGGTGTTGAACCCAACCTCCTTTGAAATCTAGTGAAAAATATAACCACATATTTTATATTTTTTAAATGGATCTCTAATATTGACAATCTATCTAAGAAGGATAAAAATTATGAAAATACAACTTTAAATCCATATATTTCTAAAGACATCACTTGATCTTCAAAGTAAACCTTGGGTATAGATCCGATATAATGGAATGTGGTTCTTCATGAAATATCACCACATACATATTGAATTTACTAGAAATAATATCAATATATAAATCATTTGTGATGGAAATTGAATGTTCTCACTTAATGGGGTGATCGAGTACAATACAAATAGCATTGGTGCCTTAAACTTTTTTGCAGAGTTTAATGAAAATATAGGTGGTAATTTTTTTCATTTCTCCATTAATGTATGGTTAATAGTTGCAACATCCCATTATAATTTTGTCTCTAAACCATTACTCACTAATATACAATGCATCAGGATATAAAATCTGTGATATACATTTTCATGTTGTTAAACTAGAATTATTCCTTCTGATCTCTATTGATATTTTTTATTCTAGAATGTATACAGAATAATGAACTATGAGCTTCATATAATATTTACATATTCATTTATGGTATTGATGGGAAACATACTCAATTCATTAACCCTATCATTCCTCACTATGATCATTGAACTAAGAAACA
The DNA here is from genome assembly GCA_963277665.1 of Viscum album. NCBI lineage: Eukaryota > Viridiplantae > Streptophyta > Magnoliopsida > Santalales > Viscaceae > Viscum > Viscum album. Next base: position 697,758,077 of record OY728161.1, read on the forward strand.
CACCTTAATTTCTTCTTTAGTTCTACATCTTCCCACTGCACCACTATAATCTCTACTTATATGGATGGTTGATCACTAATATATGAAATACATGATATGTCCCAATTAATTAGGATTTAAATTTTTTATCCTCTTTTAATACACATGTATTGAATCTCTCTTATTTATCATCGTGATGAAAATATCATGGTATTTCTTAATCAAATAATCAACCATCTTTTCTTCCCTTCATCGGTGGAAATATATTGAGAAGTGATAATATTTAAACAATAACAACCATATTTTTTATTTTACACTTTCTATTTGAATATGTATATCAAAATTATATGTTTCATGTAAATGTAATAACATTGACCTTAATGATAATTACTTCATATATTTAATGTCAAATTTACTACTACCATCACCCAATAATTATTTAGATAATTATTCTCAAGTATTTTTAATTGGAAGGAGTTATAGTCTATGCTTATATCATTACGTATTGGAGACAATCTAGGGTTATCATGCACACTCTAAAAAATATTTAAAACCTAGTGAAGCAAAGTGCTAACATATCTTGTTCTTTAGGGGATCTATTGCGGTCAGTCACTCACCACTTCTACTTAAATTTTTTAAATATTTATTGATTTTTTAAATAAAATGAATATAAATGTGGATTTGATATATGAGAATGAAATTCTAAAATTAAAGATGAAAATTAAAAGAAAACACAATGGATGAAAACCAAATAATGTTAGAATGAAAGGAGACATTCTCCGGGGAATCTCTCAGGTTGAACCTTTGTTGTCTTATTATTAGTTTTGAATTACATAATGAACATAGTCCATATTATGTGTAAAAATAAATCTCGAAAAATGTTTTTGAATATATTATGCTCTTCGATCTCAAAGATTATGCACATACACCTCCTCGATTGATGAAAAATATTGCAGAAGCATGCGCTAAGCCTTGGGGGGATAATGGAGACAAAAAGTATCATTTTCCCATGATGTCCACCTATATCTAACTCTAATAAAATAATACTAATTAACCATGAATTTAAATTGTCTTGGGTTCAACAATTTATTGATCCCTCTCGTACTTCCTCAAGCTAGTTACTCATGGTCTGGTTTATTAGATATCATAGTGAAGAATATCATGGTGGAAACACAGAGGATAAAAAAAATGAGAAAATGAGTGGAATAAAGAGAATAAAATATTATAAATAATAATATTATTATTAAAATAAATATGAAACAATAAAAATTACTAAAAATGGAGACCTAGAGTGCCTACACTTTGGAATTAATATGGAGTATATTTTTATAGGCCAAGGGAGGAAATTTCATTCAAAATATATATAGTGAATGTATCTGTGTGGTACACCCTTTAAATGGGAAAAGATTAAAAAAATTATTCTTGAATGTTTTTCTCCTATCTCTCTGATTTTGAACCCCAATATCTGAGCTTAATTTTCCATGGAAGGTCTGATTTGTGACTAATACAATCGGAGATGTAAATTATGGACATGTGACTCTTCACATTCCAATGTTCCACATTACAATTCATTAATATCCCTTAATAATATTGATTTGGGAGGGTAAATAGTTAAATAAATTGTTCCTAAAGATCTCATATTTCTCCATATTGAATTGAATATCCTTTAGACTATACCTTTATGAGTTATGGTGCCAACACCAAAATTCACCTCTTCTATGCATGGGTTTTGTGGCCTTCTTTTTAAGGAATATTTTGGCCATAAAATAATGAATTGAGAATTGGAAACTGAATAATTTAATGAAAACCAAAATTTTTATAAACATAAAATAGAAAAAATTTCAATTCGTATAAGTGTAGAAAGTGCTATGTCTTACATACATATTTAATATAAAACATTTCAAATCCGATATGCATCGATTATAAGTGTAAGGTAGGTACTAGAATCTGTAGAATACTGACCTGAATAATAGATCTCAATAGGGCGTACCTTTTCTTAAGCCATTGAACCCTATGGTTAGGGATATATTTTCTTCACAAGACACGACACGTGTGTTTGAAGCCCATGCTTGGGTGATAACACAATACTCACTTGGGATCTCGAGATAAGAAAAAAATGAAAAAAAAACTTAAATAATACACATGTGACAGTCAGCACACACATGTATAATCTATAGTGTAGAAATAAAGACCATCTGTCGCAACACCGAACACCTTGGACTACTGGGGTACTCATCCCTAATGAGTACCATGGGCTTGTTGGGTCACAAAGTGTTTTTCCCTTCCTTGGGCCTACTGGGTCACACAAAGCCGCTTCCTACCTTAGACATCGTACTGATGTAGTCATCCCTGATGAGTATCGTGGGTCAGTAGGGTCTCATATAGGCATTTCCCACTGTAGGTTTGTTGAGTCACAGAGATCCGCTTCCCATTAGGCCATCGAAGCTGATCCACATAGGTTCACTTGTAGCTGATCCCCACATGGTCTCTTATCAGGATTCCTAGTGTCTATGTCAACCATAGGATTCCCACCTATAGTTCACTTGATTCTTCTAGAAACCACTACTAAACTCATTATTCACATTTCAATTCTAGAAGGATATCCTTAGAGTATTTCAAAACAACCACCTCATTGCAAGGGTTCCAATGCCACAAAATGGTGTAACATTTAAATGGCTGATCTGAAAGATATCAATGTTTTTATAATCATGGTTGGTCATGTCTGGGTCCGGTCCAACCATATTGGTCCAATCCGCCCAACCCGGTCCCATGGCCCCACATTCCCCCATCCATGTTCGACAAATCCACCCTGATCCAATTCAGGTTGGGGCTAGCCCAGTCCAGCAAGGCCACTGGGCCGAGCCCATTTGGATTTTCTAGACCTAGCATGGGGCGACTTGGGGTCTAGCCCATCGGGTCACCCTACAATCTGGTTTCATTTTTCCCTACCCTCAACCAATGTTCCAGATCATTCTCATCCTAGGCTTCCTATTATCCAACATTTATTCTATTGGCATGACCTGCAATAGCGGTCATGCCTTATTTCCATCCTAGGTGGTGTAGCGGGTCTATTTTCACGCCCCTGTCTAACCCACTTGGTGGTCCTATCTCCTACAACCTGGACAACATGTGGCATCTGGTTTAGTGCCACACAGTCGGATAAGTTATCCAGTCCTGTTGGTTCCACATAATCTCACTACACTGTGTGCCATTAAAAAACTGTGACTCGTGCCGCATGGGATGATCCATCGACACGACCGGAAGGCCGTGTCACTATCTGCCATCCAATGTATTCCTTCCGATGGCTCTTTCTGCACCATCATGGCTTGAGAAATCCATTGTTCCTCCTTCATCATGCCTATGGTGCCTTCATAGAACCACCAAGTCTACTCCATTGTTCTATTACTCCTGTCATCTGTGCCTCTGTCCTCCACTGGGTGTCACCTTCTCTATAAGGCCTCGAAACCACTTAATTATAACCATACAGGATCTCCCACGATGAATGCACAAGGTGGAGGGGCTCAGCCATTGATCGCGTCATCCCACACCCTTCGCATTCGAGTTTAAAACAAGGGGGTGAAATTTTACGCTTCCATTAAAAAATTAAAAATCCTACTGCAAAACCCCATGAAAAATCACCCTCCTTCAAGAATAAGCGATCTGTGGATCAACCTGTTCTTGGATTAATCTGTTGTCATTGTATTAGAATGAATAATGGGGAAACTTATAACATAAAAAATAAACCCCTGTGTAGGATAGATTCACACCAGAGGGAGATTCGTTGTTTGTGGTGATATGTCTGCAGATATTCAAAAGTTCAATGACTCGGGCAATTGTACCTCCACAATTATTTTCTTCATGGTGCATCGATTTTAATTGTGATTCAACACCATTTGTTGGATGGGATTCCTCCGTGTTGATTTTTTATAGAATTTTCATGATTTTTATCCCATTTCTCTAACCCCTTTAATCCATTAAAATAGAAACACATCACAATATTTCAATTACTCTATGTATTTGCATCTTTAAATTGTTTCATTTATGAAAACACTTATCAATTATGCATCACATAATAATTCATTACATTTCACATTAATGATCCATTAATGGTATTCATCTAATGGTACTCATATTTACCTCATCACTTCACTACATTGTGGATATGTCACCTCTCAACAATGCAGGAAAAAAGAAAAATAATTTTTTAAGTTATTTTTATTTTTCTCCCAAAATGTCTAAAAACTAACATTTGTGACTGAATCAAACTGCACAATGTTAGTTCCTTTCTAGGAAAATCCCTACATTCTATATTCAATTGATCCTTCATATTTTCAATCTGAGCACCTGTTTAAATGTTAGAAAAATTTTATAGAACACTTATATAAATGAATTAAAAAAAAGATCAAAAATCTATTCGGTGTTCATCGGGCCTCGGAATTAGGTGCCATCTAAGGGTATAGTCTCAAAATAATCACATATAATTTAAAAAAAATATCATGTAATTTACCAGACATTACATTTCCCCCACATTTTTGGATTTATATCCTCATAAACCATAACAAGGCTTAAACAATGAAATGGAGATACTAAGAATGAATCTAAGCCTCCCGATCCCATGTGCTCTCCTATAGATTCCCATGGTTCCACTGAACCCACAACAGATGAATCAACCATCCAAAAATGACCTAAACCTATAGATCATCTATCACCACCTGGAACATCGCAATGGTCGCCCCATCATGAATTTTCAGCTTTCCTCAATCGATTATGAGTGATCAATAATTCATGTACCTCCTCATATAAGACTTGTGGAAAACATCATGCAGTTGGTGCATATGTGGGTGGAGATCTAGGAAGTATGACACCTCTCCAACTCTTCATTTAATCTGGAAAGGTTCGTTGAACCTCAGAGAGAAATTACCCCCCCTTCCAAATCTCTGCAAACCCCATCAGGGTAAGACCTGAAGGAACACATGGTCTCCCCCCTCAATATACAGTGGCATCCATATCCTATCAGTGTTAGATTTATTCATGCTCGGTGAATTATGTATTCGATCCTGGATGATCCCCACCTTCTAAATGGTAGTGAGTACTAACTCCGGACCAATTAGTACTGACTCCCTTGGGTTTTTCATAAACAGAGTTGATTTGAAAGGCCTATCATACAAAGCCTCAAACAATGTCATTCCAATAGTGAATTGATATCTGTTGTTGTATGAAAACTCCACTAGTGGTAGGTGGTCCTCCAAACTAGGACCAAAATCAAGGATGGAAGCACGATGCATGTCCACAATGTTTTGTATGGTCTGCTCTATATGACCATGAGTCTGTGGCTGAAAAGTTGTCCTCAAACACAGGTGAGTCCCGAACACCTCATGTAATCCATTTCACATTTAGGATGTGAAGTGTGCTTCATTGTATGAGACACTTTTTGAGGTAACCCTATTAAGCTGCACAATCATCTGGATGTGGAGCTGTCCTATGACCCCTACCGATCTCAGCTCCTAGAAGGGTAAGATGTTAGTTGACAAGGTGAGTTAATCAACGTACACACAGATTGAATCGTGGCCCTTGGAAGTGTGTGGTATAATAGTCATTAAGTCCATCAAGAAACTATCACACTTCCCCTCATCTACATCATTTTGATGTTCCAAGACTGTAGTAACATGATTCTTATCTTTCACTTACTGACAAGTGAGATACTGTGAAACGAACTCAGCCACAACATTTTTCTTCCCTATCTACCAATACTGACATCAATGATTTTGGTACATGTTCACCACATCAGGATGTACCACCAAGGGGGAGGTATGGATTTCCATCAAAATATCTTCTAGAAATGCCCTTTGTACATCTGTGCATCCTCTAAAAATGATGATGTGATCTCCGCCTATGGAAAATCTATTTGGATCATGTCCTGGATATAACTAAGCACACCAGGCCATGCAGTCAGCATATAAAAGACGTGCCTTACGAACACACTGTAAGAGAGGGAGAGTGATAGTAATCGACTAAAGGTATGTTTCCCAATCATCATATATGATTGATATCTGCATCATGGCTAACTATACTGTCACCCCACTCAGTTGCTACAAATTGGATCTCCGGCTGAACACCTCTTCCACCACATTCCTCTTCCAAGGTGTATAGACAATCTCAATGTCATATTTTTGTTTGAACACTAGCCATCACTGATGTATCTAATTTGGTACTTCTAGGAGAAGATATACCTGATACTCTTATGGTTATATTAGATGGTAAACCATTCACCAATCAAGTAGAGCAGTAAATTCATCAGAGAAAAGACCACTATTGGTAGCTCCAAGTCATGGGTCACGTTGTTATTCTCATGCTACCTCAACTTCCATAAACCATAGGTGATCACTGATCACTCTTGCATCTAGAAATCACCCGGGCTTGTCTCTAAGGCATCACAGAAAACAACATACCCAATTCCCTCCACTTTTAGTCTCAAGATGGGGTCACTCGTCAGTTTCTTCCTCATCTCCTAGAAACATTGTTAGCACTTCTCTATCCACATGAAGTGATTTACCTCTTGTGTCAAATTCCATAAGTGTTATTATACTCTAGAAAAGATGGGCACAAACCTTCGGTAGTATCCGGCCAATCCCATGAAACTCTACACCTTAGTCACTCCCTGGGTGGCTCCAAAGCAAGCACTGCCTCCTCCTTTTCTGAATCCTTTGCTACTCCAGCCTCCAAGTTGTTGTGTCCCAAAAGGAGGACCTACCGAATCCAAAACTAGAACGTCAAAAGCTAACCAGAAATATGGTTCTCTCGGAGTGTATTTGAGACTATTCTCATGTGTGTTGCATGCTGATCTTCTGACACCGAGTACACCAAAATTTCATCAATGAAGACCACCATGAAATGATCCTGGTATGGCTAGAAGATCCTAATCATGAGTCCCATGAACACTATGGGGGAATTTTTCATGCCAAAGGGCATCATATGAAATCATAGTGTACATATAGATATCTGAAGGATGTCTTATATACATCATAATCTTGTACCTAAAACTAGTGATAACATAATATGTGGTTTATCATTGTGAACCACCTCTCTCCCTACATCTGGTTTAAGAGTTTATCAATTCTCTCTAGTGTATATATTTTCTTCATGGTAACCCAGTTGAAGAAGTAGTAGTCCACACATAGCCTCAAGCTTCTGTGTGCCTTCTTGGAAAACAACACTGGGGTTTCCAATGGTGAAACGTCGGACCTCATGAATCCCTTCTCCTAAGTGTCATCTAGTTGTACCCACAACCGAAAAATCTCCATGAGGTCCATACGAATTACGTTGTGGATATTGGTGGCATCCTGAGTCACAGATCGATGCATAATTCAAAATCCATATGAGGAGGATGACTTAGTAAATCATCAAGATAGACGTCTTCATACGCTTCCAACACTACATGACATCTCAGACTCCTCTCATTCACTACTCCAGGGGTGAGGCTAGAAAACTATTGAGTGATCAGATGCACCGTCCTCTATGAATGCATGTCATGAGCTACAATAGTTACCTTATCATTGGTGAATTATAACCTGGTCCCATCATCACAGATACACCGCACCCTATGCCTAATATAGTCGATATGAGCATGAACATGGGATAACCATTCCATACCATAGATGACATTGTAGATCATTGACGCCAATACAAAGAGATCCCAATAATATATATAACCTTCAAAAGTAATCTTGATCACACTGTCTGCACCAGTCTGTAACTGTCAAATCCCCTCTTGTAAGAGTCTCTAATCTTAATTATCAAGGTAATTACTCCACCAAAATATTCAAGCATTGAATGAGATCTGTGGAAAAAAATGATTTACTGGAACTAGTGTTTTTAAGAACTAAATTTATACTAGAAAAGACAAATATCATACATCAAATTTCCTCTTTAGTGACATGGTTATAAACCTCTAATATATAAAGTTGATCTTTCACGTATCCAGCTGCTTCTTGAGGCCATGGTGGACCACTTGGGAGTGGTGGTGGTAGTACCTCGAACCATCTCACACCACATGTTTCTCGGCCTTCTCCCCTACCATGTCTGCCGACCTACAAACCTCCTTTCTTAAAAATCTGGCATTTCTTTGAAAGTCCCTCAATTTTCTACTTGTTGCCTCTACCGTGGGTTGGCCAGTCACGAGCCATGTGTCCATTACCGCCACACTTGAGGAACAACTTAGCTCTCTACTAACCCCCTCTTCTCGGGGAGCCCCACACTAATGACCCTAAGTCATGGTATCATCCCTTAAAATATCTAACCCGGTCATGTCCCTAGGTCTTATTCCTAGTAATCAACACTGAAGACTCTTCCACTTGTTGTTTACAAGTGGCTCCAGCTGTAGGCATCTGCTTTTCTAAGAATCTCTCCACATTAAAGGCTCACTATAGAAACCCAGTCAGATTAGGGATGCTGAGTGACAACATGGTATCCATGTGTTATTTATGAAATCCCTACTCAAAGGATCGATTCTTAATGAACGGGTCTCGCACCTTGTGTGAATAGTTTTGAGAAATCTCGGTGAACCTCAATCAATACTATTATACTCTCAAGATACCATGTGGTAAGTTCATTGGCTCGTATATAGACAAATAGTGCAATTTTCCACGATGAAAATATCGTTGAATATGTGCTCAATGTCTTCCTCATTGAGGGTCTCCTCATCATGAGTTTGATTCATCAAGATCCACCATCTCCCTACAGAGCCATGATGAAGGCTCACAACTAATATCTCAATCTGGTCAAGTGGAATCCTAACTAAGTGAAAGACTTGCATCACCACCTCCATCCAGTCCTTAGTAACCTATGTATTTGTCTCGCACTTAATCCTAGGAGGTCTCTATCTATGAAACTCATAAAAGGCACAAAGTCTATAAACATCCTCGATCGGTAATGTTGGTAGTAACTGATGATCAACTGGTGGTGGTAACGCTAGTGCACCACTCCGTTGGGCCATCACTTTCATGGGTCCCAGAACTGACGCCCAATAGCTAGGCAGGATGTCCTCATAGTCCTGCATCAGAATCCTAACTGGAAAGCTGCATGGAGGAATCGTAAAATAGATAATTATTTACCAAGGACAACTGATTATACCTGGTCAGTGAACTCTCATTCAATAAGAATGTCAGGAAACACCCAATTTTCATATGATGCATCGAACCAGTGTTTTTATGTACATAGATCAATGTAGAATTCAAGGACCTAGTGTGTGAATACATCAGATGCTGAAACAAAAATGGACATACAAAATCCGAAATTCGAACTCGAATAATTTAACAATATTTCCCAGAAACCAAGCAATACACCTCTAGTATTTGACGTAGAATCAAAAACCAATAATTATTCTTTTTCATGACCCATTCCTCAAGGCCTAGGCCGTGAAATCCCTATGACAACCTCTTGAAGTCTTGGTGTTGGTGAGTAGCATTGGAGGTGTCAACCAGTATGTGGAGACATTTTGAATAGTACTTGTACACACGCACACACAACCACACCACAAAAACTAGAAAGGTAATCATGAATTCCACTAAACAACGAAGAAGTAAATGTACAAGCTGAAAGTAAAATAACAAATAATACACCCCAAAAAAAACTAAAAATTGTAAAGTACAACGATATCAAGAAAGTCATACACTAAAAACCCCACCTTATGGTAAGTGTAGAGTAGCTATTGGAATCTGTAGAATTATGCCTCACCTTCTTGAATTCACTGCTCCCCCCTTGGTCTATGGCCACTGACCCATATGTCTAAGTGTCGAAAGTATTCAAATGAAACAACATGTGAAAGCGAATCCTGTGTAGGGAAGAGTGACACAATACATAGTAGGGATCTAGAAACACAAATAATGGAACACAAAATAATGAATACACATGGGACTTTCAGCTCACGCAGGTATAATCTAGTGTAAAGAAGGAAAGACAATCAGTCGCACCACAGAACACATTGGACAGGTTTGGTACTCATCCCTGATGATTATTGTGGATATATTGGGTCACACAGATCTACTCCCCACCCTGGGCCAACCAGGTCACAATGAGACACTTCCCAGCTTAGGTATCATATCAAGGTATTAATCTCTAGTGATTAATGTGGGTTTATCGGGTCACACAGATCAACTCCCCACCATGGGCCTACCGTGTCACAAATATTCACTTCTAAATAGCCCATCATTCTTGATTCACATAGGGTCACATGTATATGAAATATAAAAGGTCTACTATTAGCAGTCTTGGGGTCCCAATCAGCTGCAAAAATCATGAACGTTATGTGATTGAATATAAGATAAATTGTTCCTCAAGTCATTTATTAAATTATAACATCACTGAATATCTCCTTAGAGTATTCCAAAAGAACAGCCTCGCTGCAAGGGTTCCAAAACTAAAAATGTCTCACCAATCATATTCTGGTTCTAAAATATATTTTTGTTTTATTAATTGGGTCCCATCATGTCTGGGCCAGGTAAGACTGGGTTAGACAGACCCGACCAACCCGGCCATAGGGCCCCACCTAACCCGTGCCAATTCGACCAATCTGACCTGAACCTGTTTGGGTAGTGGTCATGCCTGTACAACCTGGATACTAGGCCATGATGATTTGGCCTTACAATACATGGCATAATTTAGTAAGGAGACTATCTCGCTAGACCACTCTGTGAACTAGTTCCATCAGGCCTGGTCCGCAACTGGTGGTCTGGTTCATTCCCATCCCATGTTGTCTAGCTTCCCCCAATAATAGTCTGAATTTAATTCTATCTTGGGAAACATAGTGGTCCAATATGTGTGCCCTGATCTGGCTCGCCAGGCATGTGGGTCCCCTCTAGGTAGAATCAATGTGGCATACGGTTTCGCACCCCACGTCCAGTTAATCAGACCTTTCATGTTGGTCCCTTGCATAGTTACTAGACCAAGTTCCATTGAAAAACCATGGACCGTGTGGTGTGATCCACTAAATTGATGAGAACAGATCATCTCAACCGTATTTTCAGTCGTCATCCCACTACTGGAGACACTTTCTGCACCGCTGCCACCCATTAGAGGTGCCTTCAGCGGATCACCAGGTCTTCTCTGGTAATCTGTTCCTCATGATTTTGGCCCCACCAAAATCTATGGCCAGTCTCCTTCTCTACCAAGGGATTGAAACCCCTTTGATGTCAACATCGATGTTCATCCAGGAAGAACGCACAAGGAGCAGGGGTGAATGGAAAGTCTATGTCAGCACGTACGATCCACATTATAGTTTAAAATAGGGGTTTTTAAATTACAATTCCATCAGAAAATAAATAATCCTTGTGGAAAATCATAAGAAAAAGCAATGTCCTGCAAGAACAAGCGATCCACTAGTCATCTTGTTTGTGGGTTGATCTACATTTATTTTTTTATAATTAAGAACAACGAAACACAAAACACAATATGTAATCTCTTAATGGGGTTAGATTCGTGCAGGTGGGACAATCATTGTTGTTGGTGATCTGTCTACCGAGATTCCAGAGTTCGATGTTGTCGATGTTCATCTCCCACTGTTCTAGTTCTTCAAGGTGCGTCGATGTCTCTAGTGATTATCATGTTTTCATTATAGAGGATTTCTCACCATAAATTCATTAGATAATTTCAATGTTTTTTATCCCGTTTCACCAACACCATTAATCCATTAAAAGGGAAACACATCACAACCATTCTGTTACACTACATCACCACATCGTTAAGCTGTTTCATTTGTAAGACAATGTATCTGTTATGATTTATTTATTGAGTCATAAACTACTAATTAATGATATATTAATGGGATTCCTCTAATTTATATCATCGGTGCCTTGTCGGTGCACTGTATTAATGATTAATGAAATAAGAAAAATATCATTTTAAATTATTTTTCATTTTCTCTCGAATATTCTGAAAAATAACTTCTCTGGTTGACCCTTTTCGGTTGTATTTTGGTCCTTTCTAGGGAACTCCCAACATATAGAGTTCAACATTTCCATCATATTTTTGACCCAAACACCAATTTAAATGTTCAGAATAACCAGATCACTTGTTTATTTAAATAAACAAAAAAATAGTTCAAAAATCTATCCTGGGAACACTGGACCATGGAACCATGTGTTTCTGGGGTGTTTGGTCTTGAACTAATTCCATATAATTTAAATATGTTTACTTTGAATTTCTGGGAAATTAATAAAATTATTGAAATTATTTTCTTTTTTAACACCCCCATACATAACATTGCAATCTTGGTCCATAATCTTTTACCAAGGTAAAATCAAACATCCGAAAACATATATGAAATCATAACTCAATTATCATTTCAAGGAAAATATCTTTTTTCATACATGGATACAAATTCCTTAACTCCTCAAAATTCATAATAATCCATTCAATCTCATGTTAATCCTCGCAGGCTTGTCATACCTACCTCCTCATAAATATATTTCTCTCTAACTAAATTATTTTTATGAGTACATTTTCTTATTCTTAAAAACTAGTGTGACATCTAATGTCATGGTATACTAATATTAAATCCACATCAAAATGTCAAAAATGTTTCATTCATGAGGTATTTTTCATTTCATGTTTTTTGGAATAGGGTATGAAGGATTTAAATGCAAAACATTTATGGTGGAATGAGATGGGTAATGATCTAATGTATCTAAATACATGAAAAAAATTCTATAGAATGGTGTTCTCTTCAATCTCCTGAAAATGGAATAACCTACAGAAACATATTTATTATTTAGGGATTTTCAAACCTAAACATTAATCATGAATAGTAAAATTATTCCCTCTTTTCACCAATTTTTAGCACTGCTTCAGTATGAATTTGGATCTAGGTTTCTCTTCAAAATCATGTTTTTGAGGAAAAGAGAGGCGTCTTTTGATCAACAATAATTATTGAACACACATCCCATATTAGAAATCCTATTTATGTCATATATACATGTTACCATCATGAAATTTCATCCACTAAAGCATAAATAAATATTCAATAGTTTTTTCATTTCATCTCAAATAGATTCTTCAAGAATGAAAAATATACCTCATCTTCTCCCCCTACATCGGTGTTAAAAAAATAATCCTGCATTAAACTTATTGAAAATTTTTGAAAGAGATAAATTGATTGTAATGTGACTTCTTAACAATTTATTTCATGGATACTAGGGTCTTAATAAAGCTATTAATTAATGATAACACATAATAAGAGTTTAGTGAAAAAACAGATTACAAAGTGGTTACTCAATCATACTTAACACGTTTCAGGAACTCTAACTACTTGGAAAAAAGATAAAAACAATATTTTTATATAACACAACAAGTCTCAAGACTCTATGAGAATAAAATGTAAATAATTCATTAAATAGTTTTATAAAACTCTCCGGTTTGGCATGATATTTAATTCATAATGTTCTATTGAACATTAGTTTGATAATCAATCAAACATATTCAAATGAAATGATTGTAAACCATGAAACAAAATAAATTTAACAAAGATATAAATCCTCAAACATTCAAATTAGTATATTTTCCAAAAACACTTGGATTGTTTGAAATATTCAATGTATTCATTTCTAATCCTAATTTTAAAAAACACAGTAAACATAACAAAATAAAGCATGAGAAATACAGAAAAAGACCTAAAATAAAATATGAAATTTTACAAAACATTTCCTAAAATAATGTTAAAATACCTCCACCATAGTTATTTCATTAAATACCTACTATTTTGATAAAATATGATCAAATGTGTCTTTGACATAGAATTACAAATTGAAAAAAATAAAATAATTTAAAGGATAGACAAAATGTATATTATTTTTTATTGGAGTCCTAGAGTTTTAATCCTTGCTACTACCATAATAAAACTAAAATAAAGAAAATAAATAAATAAATAAATAAAAATAATAAGAATGGGGATATAAAAGCGATAATTTCATGCTTAGACCCCAAAGAGGGTTCTTAGTTTTTACTTTCCCTAGTCAGCAAGATGCAGTGGATTATCCTGATTCATATAGTAGGTGTGGTTTCCTTGAGATGAACAACAACATGTTACTTTTCCCAATATACATGAGAAAATAACAAAAGAATAGAAACCCAAAAAATATAACAATGTTTCCAATACTAGAAAAGATAAAATAGATAATTTTAGATCTAGATTGGGAAAAAATATAAAATAGGGCCTCTCTCTATATAAATCTGTGGTGTCCACCTCCACAGAGTATGTAAACTGTTGTTGACGACATAACTACACCACCACATTATTATCCAAAACATCATCTTCGATAACTACCACTTTGGTGGTATCATCCATAATATCCAGGGTCTTCTCATTTTTTTAAAATAAAATATCATAAAAGGAGAAATTAGAAAACAATTATTCATGAATAATATTAATATATGGATAATTATTGAAGAAGTATTCTCTATCAAGTATGTCATCTTGGTGATTGAACTCTTGTATCAAGACTGTTGGAAAATAAATATCAAAATAAACATCTTATTCAACATCATATAAAAAATATATATGTAATATTTTTTTGATTTTTCATTATAAAGGATTGGAATATCATTGTTATGGTTATATTCAACAATGCAATATCTGGAGTCTTCTGAAATTTTTTGTCACCCCATATGTGCATTAGCATAAATATTTCATTCAAGGACCTCCTCATGTAGTTGTTTATTATTGTATGATGATATTGATTCACTATGTATCTCCTGTTCACCCACCTCACAATCTTTATCAAAATAAAAATGATAAAATTTCATCCACAACTCATTCTATTTTTGTTTATGGTTTAAGTTTAAGCTCGGATTACTCTTAACAATCAGGTTTGTATTGAGCAATCTATTCTATTTGGATCTCCTGGTTTTGAATTTTTGCAATAATCATTTGAAAATTAACATCAAGACTATTAAAAATATTTTCTGACACCTAATTCTAGTTAGAACTTCCATAATAATTTTAATTGAACGACATTATAAAGAAATGTATTTTTTTATATTTTATTTAAATTTATGATTTTTTTGTGTTTTATTAAACAAAAAACAATAAATTATTAAAAAAATAAAAAAAAAATAATGAATGAAGATCACTTGGGCCTCTGAAATGTGCGCCAATTTCATGATTCATTTTCTAGGACACTGTTAAAAATATTTTAAACTCTGTGTGTCACTGTGTTGACATAGGTCGTTCTCTTGAGGAGATGTTGTGGTCAATCACTCACCACATAAAATTAAATTTTTAATTTATTTTTAATTTATGAAATAAAAAGAATAGAAATACATATTTGAGAAAGGAGAATTCAATACTTAAATTTAACATGAATATGAAATGAAAACTCTCTGGATTCAAACAAAATGATGTTTGATGGAAAGGTGGATTTTAGGAGGGAATAGCCATGATTCAACCATTATTGTCTTATTATTAGTTTATAATTTATATTATTAACACAATATATTGCATGTGTAAACATCCACCTCTGAATATGGCTATGAAAAAACGGTCCTCTCAATGATCACAATGATACCACACATCCACCTACTCTATCAAGGAAAAATATTGTAGAAGTGAAAGTTAAACCTCATGTGGTAAGTTGAGACCAAAAACCCCATTCCAATTAATATCATCCTCAGTTTAACTAAAAAAATAAGAATCATTAATAATTAATTTAAAATTACATGGGATCATTATTTTATTGATCCCCTAGGATATTCATCGAGTTAGTTATCCATGATCATTAGTATTAGAGATCAAAGTGGAGATGATTGGGGTGGAATTGAAAAAGATAAAAAGAAATGATATAATAATAGGAATAAGATATATCAAGAAATAATAAAAATTCATATCAATATTAAAAAAAATTAAACTAATAAATTCTATAAAATGGACACCTAGAGTGAAAACACTTTGGATTGAATATAGAGTACATTTTTATAGGAAAAGGGTGGAAATTTTCTCTCAAAATATATCCATAGAATTATTCCTCTTGATATACCCTATAAATGGATGAATTTGGAAAAAAATCATATGGAATATTTTTCACCAATATATAAAATGACTAACCACATTATTTTATCTTATTTGTTTATTGTATGTAAGATTTATAGATGATTCAATCCATGAATTTTTCTTTGGATAGGTGACTCGTGATATTCAAGTGCACCACATTACTATGCATTATTTACTACTAAGAAAGCTGATTCTTGGTGGGTCCATAGTTAAATAAATTATTTTGTTATATTTCATATTTCTCTATTTGGTATTTAATCATTTTTGGGAGAGCTCAATAAGATATATTATTACAATATCAAACATATCCAAATATATGAACAATTTTCTTGGAATGATTTTTGAGATGGATTTTTTCCATTAATTGATGGATTTAGATTTGGTCAATGAAGAATAAAATGAATCCCAACATGTATAAAATCCGAGGAAAGAATATTTTTTCAATTTGGATCAGTTTAGTAAACATATTTATTATATACATAATTAAAATATACCAATTAAAATATAAAATTGTCCATTGAATAATTAAGCTTAAAATTCTTCAAAACCCGCTAAATATGAATATTTCCCTTAAACTAACACTTTATTGGGATTACGAAATATAAATTAAAAATAAAATAATTGAAAATATTTTCTCTGATAAGGACACAATTTGGTCCATTCATTGATGCAATACTTTAGATTATAAACCCCTCTCTATTATAAGGTGATGTGAGTATAGGTGCACGGAGTAAAAATATATTCATTTCTATGAAATTATCATCAAATTCATCAATACCCAAGAACATAACACCCTTCTATGTCAAAAGGTTATTTTATTACATAGTCAATAGAAATATCTCACATATTATCAGCAACATCCATATAATCAATGTAACACCCCAATATTTTCTTAAAATAAACTGAAATGCTTGAAATTTTGTTTAAGTAGATATTTATATGTAGCCTTTAATCATAATTTTACTACTTCTATGTTTTGAATTTCAAAAAATGGGCGTCTAAAATTTTATTTAATATTTTATTTGGAGTCTATTAAAACCAACTTGTTTTTTTGGTGAATAAAAACATTCCCTTATGAATAGTAATATGAATAGTAAAATAACCCTAATGAATAATAAATTTTATTATTATTTTATTTTCTTAAGGATTTATGAAAATGACATGTTGATTATTTTTATAATGTGATATAATAACAATTATATTTTTTAAATTATTAATTTATGAATTAATTATGATTTTATCAAGAAAATAAATTAAAATTATTTAAAAAATTATTTTCAAAAAATGAACTTCATTTTTCAATTCTAAACATCCATAAATGTTTAGGGTGAATTTTGGGGATTTTTCTTGAAGTAGTTGATTTTTTAGTGAATACTATTTTGAGTTTCAGTGTGTTAATACATCATTAATGATGTAATAATAATGTAATCAATATGGTAGAGATGTCTATAGTAAAATAGGTTTATATTTATCCCACGTGGCTTATAACATGGGAAAATACAATGGGAATTCCCATGGTTTTTCCAATACCACTAATGAGGCGTCCCTTGAAAAATATTAAATTAATCCATCACTTTTGATATAAATACCTACACATTCCCTCATTAAATTGATACCAAATTCTTTATCAATGAAATTATGGCCTCTTTACCTCTTTATTAGTCCTACCAAGGTATTCTCAAGTCCCCAAGGTCCCAACTTTTATGTTATCTGAGTAACTCTACAAGATATGAAAATTATCAATTTCATTCTTTTACAATTTATGTTATATTTTATGTAATATACCTATTAAATTTCAATACCATGTTCAAATTTATTTATTTTTTTTGATCTATTTTGTATTATGACTCATTTCTAGATTGGTGACCCTTGTCCCTTCTCTTTTTAATATTTTCTAAAACCATGTTGCTTACCCGTTATGTTGCCTTATTTTGGTAAGGGGTTTCTCAGTTATTCTATTATCTTGAGTTCCATTATCTTCTAATTATTTCATTATCTCATCTTATCCAAAAGCATGAAATCTCAAAAAAATCATATATATTATATATGGTCCATTGTTCAAGGAAAATTCATCATCATTATTCCTCTCCTCTTCCAATTATTTGAGGAATAATAAAATTTCCCATGATGTGTCGTATTACCGAAATTGTTTACAATGTGAATTCAACATCCATTAATTCATTCAATTCTAATCATGAGAAAATGTATATAGATGAACCAGGTTATAATATATGTATTATCACCCATCCATGGTTCTAGAATTATTTTTTACTCAAGGTTTTAATTTATAAGACAAAATGTGGTTGTTAATATAAGAGAACAAATAAAATTATAAAAATGAACATCATTAATGTTTTGAATTATGAATAATACTCATATAAAACATAAAAATGATAAATGGTATAAATCATGGTACTGGAAATGTTTAAATACCAATCATTGAAATCCTGTAAGGAACTCACCCAAAAGAGATCAAGGAACAAAAAAATGACAATTAAAGGTTGAAATGAAGTTATGAAATGATCACATAAGTTGTTATAAAAATTTGAATGTTTCTATAATATACTAATAATTGTTTTTTAAACATTATATAAGAATTGTTTACATGTTTGATGCCAGACAATCCAGAGTTAAGGGAATTTATAGCCTAATTTCTATTCATTGGGTTATCCTTCCACTTCGTTATTTATGTGCTATTAAAATTTATTGTGTGATGTATTTTTATTATATAATTTTTAATAATGTATAATTATAGTGTATATAAATATTAAATCCACTATATTATTTCTCTCTTAAATTTTAAGATACTGGTAAAGGGATTTTCATTTAAAATTTTCTTTTAAAATTATGTTTTACAAAATTAAAAAGCAATGTTTTTGTGCCATTATTCATGTTGTATGATTATGTTCTGGTTCAGGGGAATTGTTTATGATGAAGGGTGGGGCCTTTATTTTCCTCCAATGCATTGGGTATGTGTTTTTTGGGGGTCAGCCATATGGTTACTCCAAGTGTAACTACGATGATTTCACAAATAGTATGGTAAACGTGAGGGTTACAAATTATAAGGTAGACAAGTGGGTTATAAGATTATGTATGTAATTCCCCAAGATACCTTTATGGTTCTACTTATGATTTTAGGTATTTTGAAAATATCATGTTTCACCATGTAAGTATATATATATATATATAGCTTATAAGTTTTTCTTTTGAAAATGATTTCACATGTTACAAGATTTCATGATCTAATGTGTTCTTTCCTTATTTTTATATCCCTAAGGGATATATAGTGCTTATACTATGTGTAAATAATTTTCACAAGGGAATGTATGTACAAGAAAAATAATTAAGCCATGTTAAAGGTTGAATAATTTTCAAGGAATCATTTTTAATGTTTTAATGTTTTAAATTTTGATAAAATTGGAAACTGGTTTTATTTTATCCATTCTGTAACAATGTTTAATTTTATGATTGTGTTATGTCCCAATTCTATAAGTCTATTACATGAAACTTTCCTAAATGTAAAACAATGTTTTTTATTGATTAAATTAAATATTATGTATGTTATAAGTCTGGTTCCTTATAATCAAAGGAAGCGATGGATCTAAGTAACAGTGGTTGGTCTAGTCCATTTCCCAATAACAATGATCGTTGAATGTTCTATATGAATACCATCACATTAGATTATATGACTAAATAATTAGGTTTCCAAATCAAAAAATAATGGTTTTTTAATTTTATATAACACTTATTATTCCTCAAAGTATTCTTCATAATTCTCAAATGATATTCATGTTCATCCTTTATCTCTGAATATATAAGAATATAATCTATAAACACTACCAAATAATTTTCAAGGTAATCATAAAAACTATATTAACTAAATTCATGATTATATAAGAGAAATTAGTAAGTACTAATGGTGTCAATATAAATTCAAAATTCCCATATGTCATACAAAATGTTGTCTATGGTGTATCATAATTATTAACCATCAATTTATGATATCTAGAACAAATGTAAATCATTGAATAATATTTATATCTGTGCAAATGATCAATAAAAACATCAATATAGCGTAAAATATACATGTTCTTGATATTTATCTAGTTATGTTAAATAAAATCAATGAAAATACGCATTGATCCATTAATATTCTTAGAAAAGAAGAACAT
This sequence comes from Viscum album, assembly GCA_963277665.1. NCBI lineage: Eukaryota > Viridiplantae > Streptophyta > Magnoliopsida > Santalales > Viscaceae > Viscum > Viscum album. The sequence continues at coordinate 697,778,264 of OY728161.1, forward strand.
TTTAACCCCCAATTGATGCACTAGGGAATATAAATCTCTTATTAAGAATCACCTAGAATTTCTTCATGAATTATTGAAACTCAATCTTGTACATTATAAAAGGGTTCTTTGATATAGTTTTCCCCCACAGTTGATTTTTTATTTAAATCTCAACATCAATATTCATAAGTGGAATATAAAAATCATCTCAGAAGACATAAAAAACTCATGTACACTAGGTTTTTAATCAACGTTTATTTTCTCCACAACCATATGAGATAAATACCCTTCATGGGTTGAAATTAATACCCCATGATATAATTAACTCTCATTAGAATTTTGTATCCACCACTTCATTGTTAAATAATTATATGTTTACTTTTAATATAAAATGTGACTTCTGTTCTTTGTTAATTAAACTGGGATATATATAAATGAATTAAATCCATGTCTAGAATCATGTAAATCCTAAATAAGAGAAGAATAAAAATATTTTAAGTAATAAAATTCCCGTAATATTCTATTAGAGAGTAACTATAAACATGAGATGTTTCCTTCATACCATAAGGATATATCACCACCAACTTGACAGCTAATCTTGGATGATATAAATTTACAATCCGGGAGACTTTTCCTGATAAATAAAAATTCCTAAATAATATAAAAAATGGTATTTCAAAATATTATAATAAATATTATTACCTAAACTTTAAAATTATATCATTAATCCCGTAATACATCTAAAATGGTTTGTGTGGCCATAAAACAACATTAATCCATATGATAAATCATATAATCATGAAAAATCATTCATTGTATGTATTAATCATGACACCTTCTTATCAATCTATGGAAACATAGGTTTATACTATATAATATATGGTTATTAAAAAAACATTATATTTTGATACTATACATTGACTTATCACCAGGTCTTTGGAAATTTTTTTTGACCCCAATCTCTAATGATTAACTAAACATCATTTTGATATCAATTATTGAAACCTTATATTTTCATGAATAAATAAAAATATATTATTTAGGTATATTATTCACCATATCTCGTAATTTTATTCTCACTTAGTACCTTTCATTAAATACCCTATTTAAAAACATTTCTCTTAACTACAGATAGAATACATAAGGAATGGTCATATAAGATTCTCAATAAGGGTGAAAATTGGGTATATAAATCGATGATTATAGGAAAACAAAAGATAATAATAAGGGAGAGAGTTTATGATAATAACATAACAAATTAATACCTAATCATTCATGGATAAAAATAATGAGTCATTTCATAAAATTATATTATTTCAAGATATAAATAAAAAGTTTGATAAAATATAATAAATTAATTTTGAACCGTAATACAGTATTATTATAATTTCAAAACATTGTGTCACCATCATTGGGAAATAAACCATTTAATATGTCAAGGTTAACTATTGATTCCATCATATCATATTTGATAAGGGATCAAAATATTTTCCCATATTGTATCAAGAACACTATCTTATTTATCATCATCGTCAAATTAGATATAAAACATTTCCCAACGAATTAGAGGGATATTTATTTTTGGGTGCACCATTCAGATAATGAAATCCATATATAAGTGTTCAATAAGATCTGAAATTACTCATCATAAAATATCCCATGGAAATGAAATTAGTTTCATATATATTTAATCACTTCATCATATCATAAAATATTATAATAATTGTGTTTCATAAAATTATCATCATCATAATGATAAAAATAAAAAAAAGAAGATTGATGGAATCATATGATTATATCCCCTAAAATGCACTATTAACATCAAATAATGACAACATTTGTGAAAATTATTAAAAACTATCAATCGAATATATCATAGGGAAAAATGATTTTCCTTTTTTAATATATTTTTTGTATCTAAATATTTCAAAAATAATATGTGAAAAACATTCATTGATAAAATGTTTCATATTTTCAAAATTTTAGAATAATTGTTTGGAATAAGGAAATGATAAAATTGATCATATCAGGCTCTTGAATAATTTTTATGTTATTTAAGACTGATGGTAACACTAAAAACATGTTCTATGTATTATAATGTTTTAAAACAATGTATTTTTTAAGAATAAAAATACACTTAAAAATATCAATTAAGAAGTTAAATATTATCATATATTTTGTATAGAGTAAATATTAGATGTGTTCCAAAATATATAAGTATATGAATGATTTCAGGCTGAGAAACCAGATTGAATGTTTTCCATTATCTATGCTCTACTTCTAACAATAACCTAGTGAAACAAATCATTCCTTATTACATAAAAAATATAATTTCATTCAAAATTACCATTGAAAGAATAATTACTCATATAATATGAGAATCCATTTGATGATTAACAATAGTAAAACCCATATTATGATAATACATAATAATATATTCTTTCACAATAATTATCTAAATGTCATCACATAAGGATTAATCTTCTATTTTAGGTTTATGTATTGATAATGATGTAACATTCTCATATTCATTTAATTGTAAATTTTTAGTTTTAATATATTTTTTTGGATCAGCATTGATTTTAATATTATGATAATAATTTATGATTGTCCAATTTCTAGTTAAAATTGATTATTGATCATTATAAATTGTAGAATTAAAATCTATTGAACTAATATCATCATGTATTTCTTCTATTATTATTATTTCCCATATGTAAATTTTTTATTGATAGGATATAACTTCTAGTTACTCATTAATTAGTTTTTATTTATCATTCACTACTTCATAAATTTTAATATAATTTAATTTTTATATAGTTGATAATTTAGCATGATTGTATGTAATATTATAAATTCCAACATCCTTTTTAGAACAATTTTCAATACAAGAGTATAGATATTTTTCAGTTTTTATCCTCTTTTCCTGGTGTACCCTATATATATCTATTTAATCAATTATGGGAACTTTGTCATAATCTTCTATTAAAGATGAATTACTTTCCCCATTTGATAATGATAAAATATTTTCATTTGACATGAAATGAGATATTGTGTTAAGAGTTACTATGCCTATCAAGCGTATCATTTCTTAAAAAATATTAAAATTCAAACCAATTGTCATATAATCATTATCCTCTGAATCATTTTTCTATCATATGGTGAATCCTTGATGAAACAGTAAATATCATTTGTTTCAAAAAATTTCAATCTCTATTTATTCTTCAATGCTTTTCCATCATTATTATTTTCTTTCTATATTGGAAAATCTAGTTTAATTTATTTAGGATCTTGGGTTTTATATAATATTGTATTTTAATAATGTTTCTTTTTATATTTTTTCTTTATATTATTACAATTATCATTTCAAATATTCATATGTCTATTGATATTGATAATTATCATTGAATGTTATATGAATTATCCTTCACACTCTTCTAATGTTTTTGGATTTTCTTTTTATAATAGTGTATTCATATGGATGGTTGATATATGTTAAATCATTAATGTGCGAAAAAAATATAGAACATTATATCAATTTTCCCTCTCAGTATCACGATTTAAGAGATAATTATACTTCATTATATATGTATGGATCTATATTTTTCTAAACCCTTTTTTCATAATTTTATAGATATTTTCAAACATGTCCAAGTGTTTTTTATTAGTTTTTGTTGTTTAATTATTTTTATGTTGATGTTATTTAATCTTATAATTTTTCTTATTTAAAAGTGATTTCAAAAAATTTCTAGAAGTTTTTTATATTACACATTGATTTTAATAATTTTACACCAGAAAATAATATTAAGTATCTAATATATGTTTACTCGTGCTTCATCATGAATTCAATAATTATATTGTGTATTAGTTGAATTTTCTTATCTATGTTATTTTATGTAAGTAAACTATCAAACCAATATAAAATATATCACACATCAGACATAGAAAAATATAAAAAAACACATATATATTTGATCATGTGTTTATTTGTTTTGCGTAGTAACATGTTATACAAAATATATATATATATAATATTGTTTTAAAACATTGTGAAACATTAACATTTCCAAACACACACAGATACACAAATATATATATATATATATATATATTTGTATGTATATATATATTAATATTTTATACATTACATTTTAATATATATATATATATTAATGATTTATTATATGTATATATATTCTATATTGATTTCTTGAAAATAATGTAAAAAATGAATAAAAATTTTTATAAAAAATTGTGATGTGAATTAAAAAAAGAGTATAAGAAATTAAATGCAAAATTTATGGTTTGAAATATTTAATGTTCTTTTTAATTTTTTTAATATAATTCAATTTGTAAATCACATGTAATTATTTTTTAATAAAAACGGAAAAAATGATATTAATTCAGAATAGACAAAAAATTTAAATTAATAATAGAGAGGTTTGGAAAACGAGATTTGAGTGAGTATGTAAATTTAAAATTATTAATTAAATAAAAAACTGTGTATTGAATAAAAAGGTGAAATTTTTGTAAATATTGGGAAGAAAATAATATATATATATAAATATATATAAATTTTTTTATAATTTATGGAGGAGGGAGAAATATCTAAAATGTTATGAAAATTCAAGTAAAAATTCTATAATAATGAAATACTAAAATTTTTTCGAACCTATATTAAAATACTATTAGGATATAAATTATTATAAATTTCTATCATGTTATTAAATTTTAAACTATAAGAGAAAAAGGAATGTGTTGATAAAAGAAGAAATGAAATTTAATCACAAATAATGTATAGAATATAAAGGAAAATCCTATAAAATTATTGATTGGGAAAAAATACTATTATTATATAAAATGAATCTATAAAAAATATGTATATTTTATTTTAAATAATTAAGTATTTTATATGGTGATAAAAATAATCATTTCAGGGACCTGATTACTATAACTAGGTGTGCCCAATCTGCAAGGTATTTCATTACAATTTTTGAATAACCTATCGAATTTGTTTTCTTTCACATAAAGAATTCCTTCTCACAATTCCATGTTTGTAAAATAAACCTTTCAAACTCTTTTTATATAGTATTGCCTCACAACTTAGTAAAGTAAATATAATTATATTCCCTCTAATTTTATTATTGTGTGACTTGCTTCCCTTCCATGTATGGGATCACTGATCTTTCCATTTAAGAGAATCTATGGAAATTGTATGATTTTGTTCCAATTGTGTGTATTGTTTGGCTTGAAATCACTAGATAATTAATTTCCATTAGCTGAAATTGAAGGGTTTTGAGTAGTAGTAAAATATGTTTATATATTTTGAGATTTTTTTATGAGGCCATTCTTTATCAATACTATTTTTGAAAAACTTGGCTTTTGAAAACCATGCATTAATTTTGGTAATTGTGATTTTTTTACATTATTTTAATTGATTTTAGGATCTCACAATCCATAAATGGATAAAAATACATATCTGGATAATGAATACTTTTACAATATAAATTTAGCTTCTCTGATTATACCCATGTATCCCATGATTTAGTGGGATAAAAACCCATTATTAATTAGAAATTTGTAGTAGTTGTGTAATATGAGATTTTTTACTATGTCTTGATGCTTTTCAAATGAATCAATTTTTGTTGTGTGAACCTATTATGAATTATATCACAATGGAGGTAACTAGCATGTGTATGGAGTATGTGTTGGACTGAGTTTTGGTGGTTTTTTTTGTGGTAGATGTATGATGGTAGAGTCAATATTATTTTATTATACTATGTTTTGTAATTTTTTTCTGATAGAAGGTTGATTTTATGTTCTGGTTATGGATTAATATGAGTTTGGTGAGTTGTTACATTGTCAAATTTTTGTATTTAATCATTAGAAATGTAATGAAATCTAATTTATGATATGATATATAATTTTGGTCATAAATTTTTGTATGGGAATTGAATTAATGAATTAAATAATATAAAATTTTTTAGATTAATATTTGGGATAATGTGGTTAAATATGTTGAAGTTATTTGATAACTAGTAAATAAAAAAATAGGTTAAATTTTGACTAAATGGAAAAAATAAGGATTTTGTGCAGTTTTATTGTGTGGTTTTATTTATTGTTTGGTGGTAGTACTTAGTGGTAGATGTCATGAGATATTTTTAATTGATTTTTTTATATTCTAGAATGGTTTGATGTTAAATATTATGTTTTATAATGTGATCTATCTATCAATATTTTATTTGATGTTATTTATATATGAAACCACCTCAGTTGAATAACCTTATATACAACCAAATGTTTTGGTATCCATGTGTTTTTTATAGCATCTGGTTGGTGGTGGAATGGATGGATTGATACCCCCTTTTTCCATTCCTACATCAAAAATAGAGATGATTATGGCTAGTGTTGTGGATACCTAGTAATGATAATTGATGATTTTGGATATTCCTAGAGATGATGAGGAAAGGATATGTGGTGACTGATTCAATTTACGACAGGAGATAAAGGTTCATGTTTTTTATGTACCTGATAAAATACTACTCTATTTATATGATAAGGTGGATGTGTATATGTGTGCGGATGATAACACGAGATGTATGACCTTCAGAGGGTGGGGTTGTAGGACCCTAGAACACCTCTGTGTGGGAGGGGTGAATATGGGTGGAAAATTGTTCTTCTATATATATGGATCATGTTATTATATAGGTAGAAACATGTTAAACATGTTTTATGGCAATGTGATGTAATAATGACATTCATACTTAGAGAGAAAAGACATCAATTTTACATTGATCTCTATTAAGGGCTTGTCCAAGTTGTATACGACGTCAATGTCTTGGTCGTACTGAATAATCTATTATTTACTAGTTTTTAATACATAACATTATACATACTCACTATATTATTGGAATAGTGAATTTATAAGATTTTAGGGATTGCACATTGTATCCCTCAGAACACTTCTATCGACTACCCCTTGATCACAACCTTGGGTGAATTCTTACTCTTCTTATTAACATAAAGGTTTCTTTAATAGATTTTCATTACACTATTTGTATCTGACTAGAATGACACTCTTCCTGCACCGTAGACACGAGTTGTAGAAAACTGAAATAACATTTCATTGAAACATGATATTCAAATGAAATGTTCGTGAATCTCTTTAATGAAGCTCACAAACATAGGGAAGCTAGCGTCCCTCATGGAACTAACTTCATGAAGATCACTGAGTCATTGTGGAATACCACATCATCACTTTACAAACATTATATAGGATCAATGTAATCAGTCAACACGTTACAAGTATTATCGTGATGATCACCCACTCATACAAAACTAGATTCATGAAGCACTACAGCCTATACAGATTAAAATCCATTATAACTTTTCTACAATTATTTTTTTGTTCAGATTTTGTAAGGGTAAAATCCTATTTATTGGCTCGACCATTTGCGATGTTTAAGCACCTTTATAGATTTTTTTCATTTCCTTAAAATACATCACAAAGATCATCCATTCATGAAACTATTATGATAATTTTTGTAGTTGCGGTGATCAATGACAACTCACCACTCCTTCATGATGTTCTACTACTTATAGTCATGAAGAACAGAATCAACCTATCCCAAACTCATGAAATTATTTATTTTCAAAACATGTAAATGTTAATCTCATGACATTAACAAATTTAGAATTTGTTTTCGATATAAAAACCTTTCAAGATTCTATACTCTTCCTCCAAATATTGGACCCAAAAAATTCAGAAAAAACTGGGAAATGATGCCACCTTCGACATTGTTTTCATCATGAAATTTTAGATCATTTTCATTCAAACACCAGGATTATCCTACTTTGTATTGAAACAAAAAAAACAAAAAATCATTCACTTAAAATAACTATCATGGTTCCAACAATCTCCCCTTTAGGGTTTTTTTGGAAATCTGTAGATATATTCAATAAGGCACCAACCACTATCAAAACATAATACAGAAGAAACAACTTATCCAACATTCTAATTCTACATGCAATAAGGTTATTGAAAAAAATTAGAGTGGAAGCATGAATTGGGATCTTGTGTTATATGTATCACCACAACCCTAGATAACCATATTCAGTGCATTATTATATATCATTTTCATGATCATAAGAGATCAAATCCCAATATACCGAATTTTTTAGTAGCTTTAGATGTATTATATACATACATATGTTTTAGACTACATAATGAAATAAAGAAAAAGAGAATTATGTCCCCTTTGAACGCACTCATATCCATTAGCCTATTCTAGTAGGTTAATCATGATATACATCTTCCCATCCTGGGAAAAATAAAACATAGAAAGGGGTTGGATCATATGAATAGTAAATATAACTAGATAGTGGAAACATTCATAAATAAGTATAAACATTTAAGGCAATGTATTAGACTAAAAGACTAATCATTTAAACTTAAAGTTCAGAATTATATGGAAAATATAAATAAACTATTTCCAATTTATTATTCAAATGGATATTATACTAGTCGAATAGTCACATGTAATTCTAATACCTACTTTCATAATAATGTAATACATAAGGCCAGACATCATTACCACATTATCAAGGCCCTGTGCCAAGACTACAAGATATGATTTTTTCAAGACCTTCTTCCAAGAAACTAGTTTATCTCATGAGACCTACTGATGCATCCGAGAGCAATAGAATCCTCCACTGATCACTTACTAAGTCCAATATATTACTCAAATTAAAAGGATAAAACATAACATAAACATTCATATTAAAACTAGTATATGAAATATTAATTTATAACCACAAAACATGAATGGTAAAAAAATAACACAACCACAGTCAAACATAACACATTCAATACAATGTGGATGATTGTATTATAATAAATCAACCTCAATTAAGAATAATGAATGATATTAACATAGATTAAAATAACCATAAATACTATTTTAGAGAAATATACTATTTTTCGTGAAAACATTTAAAAGTTTCAGTATTTACCAAGAAGCTGCTAAAAATAGATTTTTGAATAAAAGTTCCCCATAAAAATTTAAAATAATTTAAATGGAATTTTTATTTTAAAACATTCATGTTCATAAAAATAAACCCTTCATACTATTATTAAAACAAGTATATTAATGAGAATGATTTAGAAGAATAAATATTTAAAAAAATTAGAATGATATTTTAGTTAGAGATTCTTACCAAATGAGAGATGCTTGAATAAAAATAAATTATATAATAAAAACATTATAATATTATTTGAATATATTAATTCATGATATGATATATAAAATTATAGTATATACGCCATATAAAAGTAAATTGGTGCTTAACAACAATTATGTCACAATGGAGTGTAAATTGAGATAAAATCCCTTATAAAGATCGTATCATTATGTTATGGAAAAATCAATGGAATAATTAAGTGTGAAAAATATAAATACACTCAATATTAATGTATAGAAGGTGTAAATCAATCAGAGGGCATTCACACATATTATTCCTAAAAACAACACTAATGACTTGGATGTCTAACTCAATGAATTGAAATTAAGTTAAGATCATGCTTATCAAGTTCATATTGATGACATGATAATTTATCGACGTAGTGATTATGTGTATAAAAATTGTATCCACAAAAAGGGGAGTGGAAATTTATTCATAAGTAAATAAATAGTGATTTCACACATAATATTGGACTAAAATAATCAATGATGTTGGCGTAAAACCCCATGAGTGGTAATTGAAATTATAAATTCCATTAACATTTTGGTAATTTAATAAATGTAAATCCCATGAAGAAATGGCCATATAGTGGATATGTAAATAAAAATAAATAATATTATATTACACATTCAATATAACTATGGAAAGTACATTCAACAAACAAAAGGAAATAATGGAAAATACAACATGAATCTCACTAGAATTAATGTGAGATGAATACCACATATATTGTATTTTTCCTTAATTGAGGGTAATTTAAACTCGTTTATAATGGTGAAATAATTTTCAATAAATTAGACAATAACCATTTACAAAAATATGATATAATCTATGATCATTTAATATTATTTTTAATAATATTTTTGTAGTATCATTGTTTCATTTGTTAACTGATTCATTTTTCTGTATATGTTTTGTTACCCATGTTATGTTTATTATGAATAAGATGTATTTAATTGATATCTATAATGATATTAATTACATAAAACTTAATTTTTAATATAAAAAATATATTTATTCCCTAATGGTTACGATGGGGAATGAATGACACCATGTTCGTGGAGATAGTAATCTATACCTATAAACAAGAGATAATACCATTCTATTTATGGTGAAATCATATGTAATTGGATGTTATTTCATATATACATAGTAATTATCATGTTATTTTCACTATATATATCAATTATACTAATTATTATACCTATCCATATAATTATGTGTTGAATAACTAACTACACCAGGATGTGGAGATGATAAACCGTGCGTATGCACGTATAGTGACACTATCATTCATATGTTGGATGAAAAAGGAATATTACTATACAATATTTATAATAATGTCATTTTATGAACAAATTACTAGATTTATTATATTTTTGTTTAAACAAAAAAGAAAGAGGATGTGGAAGAAGAAAAGAACATTGAAAGAGGTGATGAAATATTTACCTCTTCTTTGAGTTCTTCGTTTTTTATATGATAAAAAGGGATATGTAAGATGGATTTATGATAAAAGTAATGATTTTATGTTGAATTGAGGGTATTTGGTAGGATATTAGATTAGGGGATGCCCAAGCCAAATGGATTGGTAGGTGTGATTTTTAGATAAGGGGATGTACTCTTTTATAAGATTGGTGAGGGTCACATTAAGAAAATTTTGAAATATTATTTTATTATAAAATCTTATTCATTTTATAATGTCTCCCAAAAGATTTATTTTCAAGCTAAGGTGGGGCTGGGTCCAAAACCTCACAAACAATAGGTTTTATACAGGGATAGGTTACAATACAAACCTTATCTTTTAGATTTAAATGTTGGTTAAATGGTTTAACATTTACCATGTCTCCTTGTATTATTATATTATATGGATAATAAACCAAAAATGAAATTCCAAGGGAACCCCAAGTGGTTCATTAATGACGTATCTATTATTATATAAGACTTTCATCCAAATCATATATTTTTAGGACAATTATATCATTTAATAATAATGTATATTTTTTGAAAACTCATTTATGTCAATTTTGACATTATTTAATATTTGGTTTTTTTGAAAGTCATAAATATCTGATTTCTCTAAAAAAACTAAATTTATTCAACCCTAACATATACTACAATGCAATAATAATTTTTCAATGAAAAAAAGTATCAATTTACATTTACTTAATTATTTATAATATCAATTATTTAATATTTTAATAATAATGTAATTATTGAATCATCTTTGGGTCATAAATAAATTTAATTGAATAAAATATAAAAATTATAAATCCAATACCATGACATAGGAAATATTTTTTTCTTTATAATTTATATTTATATTTGAAAATATCTTATGTATAACCTTATATTAAAAAAATTTAGTTTCTAAAATTTGAATGTAACGCTTTTAACTCTTAGTTAAATAAAATAGTAATAAATGTCCTAATATAATCCAAGTGGACCAAAAGGAAAATATTTTATTCCTATGGTTTATTTTGGTCTAAATATACTTATTCAATAGGATTATTACATTTGTTAGGGTAATTATTATATCGTTTTTACTTGTAATTTCCCTATTTACCCTTAACTATGGTTAAAAAATTCAAAAATGACTATTAAGAAAAAAATATTTTCAACATATTGAACAACATATTACATAATAATTTCAACCATGTCTATAAGAGTTTTGAAATTCAATTCACAGAAGTGGTAAAATTACATTTTCTGCAAATTTTCTAACGTGTATAGAAGGTGGGTAAAAGACGTTAAAATATTACCAAAATCTATACATCTAATATTATTGTAAAATGAGTCCAATTATTTAAATTTAAAAAAAATTGGTAATATGTATCGATTTTTAGTGAAAAAAGTTAAATAAAATAAATAATTATTTAAATAAAAAGACAGTTTTTAAATAATAACGTTGTGTTTTTCACTAGTCATTAAAAAGTGAATGTTTTCTGAATAATACAAAAAATTCACCCTAGGATAATTTTGATATTACGAACAAAAATATGACGACTATTTTACCGAACTAAAAACATATATGTTTCATTAATTAATTTAAAAATAAATCCAATTTTCAAAACCAGAATGCATGTTTTTTAGAATAAAAAACTATCAAAAGATTGATATGTGTTTATGACTAGTTTAAAAGTTAAATTATGTCCAATGACCAAAATTAGATTAAATGATAAATATATAATATAATTATACCTAAAAACAATCAAATTTATAATTTAACAATTTAAATTATTTTGATTAAAAAAGTAGTTTTCAATTTATATTTAGTATCTTTCACTATTCATCAATATTTGATTGTTATCAAAAAAACACCAAAAATTTATCCAAACTAAATTTTTATGTTATTATAATAAAGAATTTAATTTCATCAAATTGAATATATAAAATTGTCACATATTTGATTTAGAAACGATTCTCCATTAAAAGGTAGAAAAAGTATATTTATTGAAAAATACTACATTTATCTAAAAAATTGAATTTGTCCTAATATTATGTATAATAAACAAAAAATATGAATGTAAAAATTATATAGGATAAATATAATGTTCTTAATGTTGTTATTAAAATTAATAAATTCTTTATAAATGGCTATATTGATAGGTCGTGGTGTTCTTGAACTTATTGTTGCGTACATCGCACACTATTGTATTATTTAAAGAGAAGCATACCATTGAAGCTTTCGGTGTTAGATTCTTCCCACCATCAATAACTTCAAATTCACAATTTGAAATTTTTTTCATAAATAAAAGCTTAAAAATATAAAATACCTCTATAGAAAACCCACATCAGAAGTATGGTTAATGAAATTTAATCTTAATAAGAGGGAAAGGGAAATGAAAATGTCCCCAAAATATTTGGATTATGAATAGTATAACATCGGTGGCAATTATAATTTGAGGAAACATAATTATTTATTGGGAGTGAATAAATTCATCAATCACAAAAATGTGAAAGGAAAATTGAGGGAAAAAAACCATCAATCTATGATGAATAATTTAAGGTATTAAGAGAACACATTTTTGGGATGAAAATGCATCCCATAAGGTTTAAGAATAAATTTCAGTATAGAATAAGGGATAAAAAATTACCTGATAAGAACAGTTCAATACTCAAACTAATTTCTACCACAAACTCATATTTCACTCCAAATGATTAATATTCATGATGACATCGTCACACCTGATGCTCTAGAATCAACATATAGATAATAAAATAATCCAAAAAATATGATCTTTATATTTCCCCTATCATAAGAGATTAACCAAAACAAAAATGGTTACTACATGATCTGATGATCTCTAAAAAGGATAATCCTTTATAGAAATGAATACTAATAATAATTTATAAAATTAAACAAATAACACATAAAGGTTAATAAATACCATAAAATAAACAATTTCCTTTAAAATCCTTCAATATAATGAAAAATATGATTGGTACCCTAAACGTAGAAGAATTTGATTACAGTCTTTCACATTAAATTATTTTTATGAATAAAATCGACAACACATAATGTCCCATATATAAATGTAATTAACCTAATCACATATTCTATATTATATGTTAATAATTACCCTATGTAACCCAAATCACTGAAAATTCAAAAAAAACCATATAGGTACAGATCCACCATTACTCCTCAATAGAAATCCCATGGTATTCTCTTTTCTGAAGGCATATCGTGTTCCCAACAGCATGAACGGTTTCCAAAATAACATTTATCACTTAATCACCAAAGAATTTTCCAACACTACAGATAACTATTTGACAAAACATACGATCCCAAATAAACTTATTGTTGATCAATAAAATTATTTCTCTAAAAATAATTAGACACATTAACATTGTACTTAAAATAGTCTATTCGTTGGCATTAAATCCTAGTTGCACATTAGTTGTGCGTTCTATTCCCCCAGCTTTGTATAACGCGATGGGTTGTAACAAAATATTTGTGTTGTCCTTTCTCAAAAATTATACTTTAGAACATTCAAAAAATTAGATAAATTTATCAAAATAACCATAACATAATTTAACGACAAATGTTATCTCATACCACACATTTTCGTCCCAAAAACTAATAACCTGTAATTACCTCTAATGTAAGGATCATATAAACTCAATTGGATATTTATAAATATATCCCCAATAGAAAGGATAATTCACCCTCAAATAGCATTTAACCATAATAACCTGCAGGGTTACACAGACAAGAGAAGAGTCTTTTAATCTAATCCCATCAATAAGTGCAGTAATACTTTTAAACATGTATCCATCCATTTATTTCAACATATGTTCTTCCATGACCAGGAGGTTATCTTATAGAATAGGTCATTGATTCGGGTAATTCCTAGGTCCCCTGAATTTATAGAAATTGAACTTAAATAGATTATTGGGATAATATTTTTTTCTTCCATAATACTCTTCATTTTTCATTGGTAATTATATACATGATATCCTTTTTCCCACACATAAATCATTTATTTGATCCATTTAGAAACATTCATTGGGGTCTCTTTCCACATTTCCACCATGATAGAAATTGTGCTTTCTTTTCACTAAGGTCTCCATTGTTGTAACTCTTCAAATTCACCGCCTTTCGCTACTTTTTTGTGTATGGGAGTTGGTTAATAAATATGTTGTTGATCATATTTTTGGAAAAAAGATTTGCCATGAACATTATATCCTCTTACATCTATCAAATTTCTATTTCGTTGCTCATTTCCACCCCCATTCCCAACGTTTACATCACTGTAAATGTTACTATGACGTCCTTGGAATCCAACCATAGACTAAATCCAAAAAGCATTGTGTGGGTAACAATAGTAATAAAATAATTTATAGAATATCATGACACCATATTTTTAATCGAAAAAAACAGAGGATTAACCATGGTTATTTATTCTCATATTCTATTAAAATCTTTCAAATAAGATTTTAATGAAAATTTGAATTATCCTAAGCATATACCCCCGGAGTGTCATAACCAAGAGGGCATCAATGCCCATTGTCGTGCACCAGTTCCCGTTTGAGTCTAGCTCAATTCATTTTTTTCTAGTTTATCCCCAAGATGCATATGTGCTAGAGCCACCTATACCTAATCGTATCCATATAGGGATGTATTTATGGAAAACCCATATAATATTTTATTTACTAATTTTTTTATATTCTTCTATACTAATTGACAATGTCTATCATTAGGTAATGTTATCTAATTAGAGTTTTTAAATATAGATTCCATGGTTTGTATTAAACTTCTTTGGATACCAACTGTAACACCATGACCCTAGTTAACCAGATTCGGTGCATTATTACATATCATTGGCATGATCATAAGAGATCAATTCCCAAAATAGCGATTAGTTTAGTAGACATTGAAGTACTAGTTACATAAATAATTTTTATATTACATTGTGAAATAATGGAAAAATAACATTATGTCCCCATTGAACACACTCGTATCCCTTAACTATTCCTTCAGGTTAATCATGATATTATTCTTCACATCCCGGTAAAAATAAAACATTGAAAGGGGCGAGCTCAGATTCTCAATAAGGATAATAATATAGTAGAAACATTCATAAATAAGCATAAACATTTAATGAATTGTATAAGACAAAAACACAATCCTTTTAAACATTAATATCTTCATAATATGGAATATATAAATCAAATAATGCTATTTAATTATTCACATAGATATTTTACTAGCCCAATAATCTCACATAATATTAATATCTAATTACATAATGATGGAATGCATAATGGCAGACATCATAACCACAATTTCAAGGACTCGTGCAAGGACCTCAAAATAAGATTTTGTCAAGGCATTGTGACATGTCACTAGTTTGTCTCATGAGACCTACCGATTCATCGAGAAGTTATAGTGGGATATACTAGTCACATACAGAGTCCCACACATTCCTCATAAGAAAATGTTAAAAAACACAAACATTCGTATTAAAACAAGTTTTCAAAATGTTAATATTTTAACTACAAAACATTAATGGTATAAAAATAGGCCATCCACAGACAAACATAAATTATTTAATTCAATATGGAAGATAGTATTATAATAAATCATCCTCAATCAAGAATAATGACGGATATTGACATACATAAAAATAACCAGTAAAACTATTTGAGAGATATATTCCTTTTTTCTTAAAAACATTCAAAAGCCTCACTATTTATCAAGAAGATGTTAAAAATTGATTTTTGAATCAACGTGTCCCATACAACATTGAAATATTTAAAATGAATTTTAATTTTAAAAATTTATATCCGTATAAATAAATAGTTAATTCCATTTTTATAACATGGACCTCAATGAGAATGATTTAGAAGAATAAATATTTAAATGATTTAAAATGATATGTTAGTTAGAGTTACAAACCAAATGAGAGGTTCTAGAATAATCATTATAGAGATAATTAAAACCATATAAAATCATGAGAATAAAAGAATTCATGATATACTATATCAAAGTACAGTTTATACACCATATAAAAATGAATTGGCATATAAAAACAAAGAAGTCTAAATAGAATGTAAATTTAGATATGATCCCTTATAAAGACCATATCCTTATGTTAAGGATAAATCAAAGACATAATTATTTGTTACAAATATATATACACATAATATGATTGTATATTATGTATAAATTAATCGTAGGAAATTCAAACATATTCATGTTAAAACAAAACCAATGACTCAGATGTTTAACTCAATGAATGGAAGTTGAGTTAATATTACACATATCAATTTCACGAATAAATAAATATTGATTTCACAAAAATCATGGAGTAAAATAAGCAATGATGTTTGTGTAAAACTGAATGGGTGAAAATTGAAATTATAAATTCCCTTACCGAATTGGTAACCTACGAAACATATATCCCATAAAATAAGGATCATACAATGAGGAATTAAATACACATAAATTAAATTATAATACTCAAAGAATACATCCATGGGAAATACATACACCCCACAAATGGAAATAGTGGAAAATATAGCATGAATCTCAAGGGAATAAAACTGAGATGAGAACTCCATACCTTGTACTTTTCCATAGTTGAGGGTACATTAACCTCTTGTATAATGGTAAAATAATTGTTATAAATAATATATGAACTATATAAATAAATTTTATATAATATATGATCTTTTAATATTTTTTTGTTAATAATATTTCTGATGTATCATTATTTTGGGAATTAACTGATTCATTTTTCTTTATCTGTTTTGTTACGTAAGTCATGATTTTTTTGGATAGGATGTATTCGATTCATATACAGAATGATATTATGTTCATAAAAACTATTTTTTAATCAAAAAATTATATTTATTCTTGAATGGTTACGATGGAGAATGAAACACATTTTATTCATGGAGATGATAATCCGTATGTATGCACAAGCGACAATACCATTCTGTTGATGGTGAACATAGATGTAATTGATTTTTATTTAATATATATATATATATATATTAATTAACATGATAAATTTATTATTTACATCAATTATACTCATTATTATACCCATCAAAATATGTATGTGTTGAATGATAAAAGACACCACGACGTGGAGACACTGAGCCATACGTACACACATATGGTGACATAGTCATCCCATGGATGTATAAAATACTGAATATCGTTGTACCATATTTATAATAACATCACATTATCTTAAAGTTAATGGAGTTATTATTTTGGTACAGAAATACTAAAGAAAGAAGAAGTTTATGAAGAAAATAGAATTGGACTCTTGGTTAATGTATGGATTGCTCTAAAATGATTTATTTTGATTCTTATGTTGGGATGGATCGAAAACCCCCCAACGAATAGGTTTTATACAGGTTTAGGACACCATATAAACCTTAGCTTTTATATTTAACTCTTGGTTAAATAGTTTAACATTTTCCATGTCAACTTGTATTTTTATATTATATGGTTAATAAATATATACTAAATGCCAAGAGAACCCCCAAGTTGTTTATTATTGACATGTATATAATTATATATTTCCTTTGGCTGAACATTATATTTTTAGGACTATTATATCATTTATTAATATGGTTTTTTTAAAACTCATTTAGGTCAATTTTGAAATTATATAGTATTTGGTTTTTGTGAATGTCATAACAATCTGATTTCTTTGGAAAAATAAATTGAATCAATCCTAACATGTAATATTATCCCAGAGAATATGTGTAATTTTTCAAAAGTCTCAACTTACATTTATTTTAATATTTATAATATAAATTTTTTTAATGTTTCCTTAATAATGTAATTAATTCATCATCATTGTGTCATAAATAAATTTAACTATTTAATTCCTAAAAATTATAAAAAAATTCCATGATGTAGTAATTTTTGTTATATTTCTAATGAATATTTATAGTCTAAATAATCTAATTTATAACCCTATATTAAAAATGTTTTATTTATTAAAATTTGAATTTAACTCTTTTAACACTTCTTTAAATAAAATAATAACAAATGTCCAAATCTAATCCAATTGGTCCAAAAGGATCATATTTTATTACTAAGATTGATTTTGGTAGAAATAAACATATCCAATTGAATTATTGCATGTTTTAGGGTAAATGTAATATCATTTTAACAATTAATTCCCCTATTTACTTTTAACCATGGAAAATAGAATTCAAAAGTTACTATTCAACAAAAATTATTTTAATAATATTGAAACATGTTTTACTTACTGATTTCACTAATATCTCTCAGATTTTGGAAAATCAATTCACAAAAGCTCTAAAATTATGTTTTATGATACTTTGCTAACGTGCCTATTGGGTGGTTAAACTGCGCTGAAATATTCATTAAAATGTAATACATCTATTTTAATAATAAAATGACTCCAATGAATTAAATTCAACTAATATAGGTTTTATGTATCTATTTTTAAATGAAATAAATTTAAATAAAATAAATATTTTTTAAATAAAAAGTTCTTTTTTAAACAATAACGTATTTTTTTCAATATTCATCAAGAATTGAATGTTTTCGTAAAAGTACAAAAAATTCACCCTAAGATAATTATGATATTCAAAATCAAAAAAAAATGTCTATTTTACAAAATTCAAAACATATAGTGGAATTAATTAATTTAAAATTAAACCATGTTGGTAAAACCAGAAAACTAGCTTCTAATAAGAAAAAACTATCAAAAGATTGATTTGTGTTTATGTCCGGTTTAAAAGTGAAATTACATACAGTGTCCAACATTTGATTAAAATAAAAAAATATAATCTAATTATACTTAAAACCCATTTAAATTTCCAATTTACTACTATAAATTATTTTGATTAAAAAATATGTTTTCAATTAAAATTTAGTATCCCTCATTATTCATCAAAATATGAATGTTATCAATAAAACACAAAATATTTATCCAAAAAAAATTAAGTCCTTTTTATAAAATATAATTGATTTTTTTTCAAATTTAATATATAATATTTTCAAATGTTGGATTTAGAAAGGGTTCTCCATTAAAAGGCGGAAAAACTACATTTTTTTGTAAAATGCATCTTTTATCTAAAAAATAGAATTTGTCCTTATATTATGAATAAGAAACAAAAAATTTGAAAGTTAAAATTATATGGGATATATATAAATTTAAAAATGTGGTTATTACTATTTATAACTGTTTTCTAAAGGGATAAATTGATAGGTCGTGGTATTCTTGAACTCGGTGTTGTGTAGATCGCATGCTATTGTATTATTAAAAGAGTTGTGTTACATAGAAGATTGGGGTGTTATATTTTGGAATGGTTAATGATGTCCAAGATATGATCTGTCTGTTTCCTCATAACACCTAATTCTCATCATGTCACAAAATCATTGTATGGTTTGTCAAAAACCTACAACAACCACACTTTTATAACATTGAATTGATCCATAATATATCTATTCTCCCCCATTGAAAATAAAACCAATTCTCCTGAATATTTATATGTAGAGCTCAAGACACATTACCCCTGGATCGCATCATCCCCATAGACCGGATTTACATTAATAATGATATTAAAAAAACATTAGAAAATGGGAGAGAGGGGAAACATTTTAACCACATCACGTAGTAGGAGGTGGTTGAACACCCAGGTTAGATGGATGTTTCTTCAAAACATGTGCTACCAGTGGATTATTCATAGTGTCATCCACCTGATAATCAGTTCCATCATCCTCCATTTTAATCACAGATTGTTTGATATTTATCCACGATTAAGTTATATCTAATTTTAATATTTTTCATTTGAGATTTCCAAACATAATTCTTCATAAGATCAATCATGATCTTGTTATCAAAGTAATTCACCATTGTCTTTTTCACCTCATCTTCAATATCTGTAATTTGTTACTTCATCCAAAATAACTGAGTGGATGGAATTATAGTAAAATATAATCTACTTGAGTAGTACAATTGGAAGTTCTTTCATGTTTCGTACTCAACTATCCAACACATTTCTTTCTAATAATGAATGATCCACTACTTTTTTAATTTCTATTCACCACATTTTCCTCCTAGTCAGCATTAGAGAATGTTGATAGTTTTTTATCTCTTTCTACAGAAAATAATAATCCAAACTTTCGAATGTCTTCAGTGTATATCATTATTTGTTTAACGTGTCCAACTATTCATCCTTTAGATTACATTGAAAATTGGCCGCTAAGAAAGTTAAAAAGGAAATATTTGTGCATTTTGATGTCAAACATATTAAGCGTCCAATGATTATCCATTACATTTAGGGATCCAAAAGTGAACCATCTCATGATTTACATGTTTTTCCCATCCATAATTGGTGTTGGCAATGGTTTGGAGTTAATCATGTTGAATTCATTCATAATATCTCTTGCATATTTATCCTATAAAATGACGGTGTGCATGCGTGCACGACCTTGGGTATGATCGAAATACTAAACTTTATAACCAACATTATACTTAGAATAGTGGAATGATAGGATCGAACCACATGTAATCCTATTGTTGTGTTTGGTGATAAATAAATAAACTGAATAGAAACACACATTAAAATAGATAAAATAAAGAAGTTGGTGGTATTGGAGTGATGTGGAATGAGTGAAAATTATTGTGTGAGGATGTGAAGGTGAACTGGTGATTGAAAGGGTGTATACAAGACAACAAGGGAGCTTGTGGTGAAAACAACCAATAGTTGAGTATGGGGAGAATGAAATCTGGTTGATTTCTATATTTCTTAGCCTTTTTCATGCACTAATGTATAAAAAATATGGATCTAACATAAGGTAACTCACATTATTTTTTGTCTGGTCAGTTTGCGATGAAATCAACCTTACAGTCCTTCGACTATAAAACTCATTCCAACAAATGATGTTAAAAAGTCAGATGTCACAGTGCTCAACATTTCAATAAATTTCAGTGTGTCTCTCTCATTTGAGCAGGACTCACTTGTGAGTGAGTCCCTCATATTGAAACAATTTTCATTAAGATTCAATCAAGATTAGTTTTCACTCAATCTTGTAGTTTGGAAAATAAATATGTTCTGCAAACAGTGGGAGAGATGATATTGAAAATGATGCAAAGCATGAATCAATGTAAATAAATCTAAACCCACTAGCTTAATTCCCCCTAATGGAATTTATCCTAATATATTGGTATTATTCTGTGGAAAAAAATAATGAAAATCAATCATGTTAATGTAGATATAAGTTTCAAAAAAATAAAGCACCCAAAAAACATAGATGTTCAATCTCTTGAAATCACTAATCCCTATTACTTGATGGTGGATGCAATGCAGGAGTGCTTTTAATGTACCTCCTTGTGAATCGAGGTATGAAATATTGATATGCTGCTCTGATTCCTCCAATCGTATCCCGATCAAAATGGTGAAGACTCTCGGTATCACTAGGTCCCCCGGATGGATGATTATGAAGTATGAAATCCCCAGTCGAAAAGTGACATCCAGCCCTTTTGAATTCTTGATCTCTACATGCTCGATCACCCTCTGTCTAGATAAATCATTCATGTCTCACGTCCTAACGTGTAATGGATTTTTTTCTTTTTCCGGTGATGAATGCTTATCCTCCAATAATAGACGTCTCTAGAATCTCATCTGAATTATTCCCCGACCTCCACTTGGAGCTTTCACAATTCCACATTTCACGTGCTTGTCAATGGAGTAGTTTATCTTTATTGAATGATGAGTACACGTGCAGTGAGCTACAACCCTGCTTCAGCAAGAAGATCACGCGAGTCAGAAAATGAAACAATTTTGTAATTATATATATATATCACTAATTAAAAATAATTATTATATATATATATATATATTACATAAAAATAATTATATGAATATATATTTTGTAATACCTATAATTAATATAATATATATTGAATATAATTAATAAAATATATTATTATATAAGAAATTAATATTTTACATGATATATATAAGCTTATATACTTTTATTAATATAAATATAAATATTATTATTATTATATAACCCATAATATATATATATTGTTGTATGTTATAATAAAATAACATGAAAACTAAAATGGAAGAAAAGATAAGATGAGGGGGGGGGGGGTCTCTGTGCAGTGCAGGTGAGAATTTGGGAAAGGGATCGAGTTTGGGTGATGTGCGTAGATGGGTAGTGTTTCTTGTTACGGTGAGAGGGGAGACAGAATGAAACGGTTTCATATTGACATAGAAATTTGTTATGGTGTCTGGGATTAACGTGACAGTTTGAGGAACAATGATACTATGATGAAATATGTGAGACAGTAAATCTGAAATAGTGCCACCAGTTGAGTGCTGAAACGGTGCAGAGTGAGGTGAGAACTGGTGGAAAGGAAACAGTGAGACCATGATTGAGGCACTGTGAATGATGCTCAAGGTGAGACCATAAGGGAACTGTAAATGAGGGTGGAATGGTGGGACAATGAAGCTGCTGTGGTTGATCATTTAAATGGCACCGTGATTGTGGGACATTAATGGTGAAACAATGCCACAGTGAGCATGAAAACGGCAGCAGAAGACCGTGCGACCGGTACGCCTATAAATGAAAACCTAAAAAAATTAAAAAAACATTAAAACATTAATACAACAATACATGGATTAATAAATTAACCAATTAAATAAAATAGAATATAATTAAAGACTATAAATATAACATGCATAAATAATATAATTAATTATGCATTATATAAAATAATAAATTTATTTGTATTAAAAATTATTTAATTTTTTTTTTCAGAAAAAATAATAGTCATTACACCTACTTGCATAAATTATTTGACAACATGATTTAATAATTAATTAAATTAATTAATAAAAATATTAATTGAATATGATTAAAATTTTAAAACTGATATAATTATAAAAATAAATATAAAGTAACATGTGTTATTTATTTACAATTTAAGAATAAAGAATTAATCATTTTAATTAATGAAAAAAATTATTGAAAAATAATAACATAAATAATTAATTAAACAAAATTAGAATACCAACATAATTTTATTATTAAAAAACAATTGAAAGTAACCAACAAAAACACACTTTTAATACATAATCAAATTTTTCATAATGTAAATTACAAAATACATGAATTGATAAATATTGCACAAAATTAAATAGATTTATATTAAATAGTCAACATAAATTTAAAAAATGATGTTGCAATGAGAATTAAATATGTGGCACATAAAACTCCCCCACACATAAAACTTTGTTGGTCCACAAAAAAGTGCATGACCATGATTATAATATAGATAGATGGTTTGTGAGTTTTAGTTCAAATAGTACATGATTATACATTAATACACAGAGAAGCAAGACCAAAAAGAGGGTCATGATTTTCAAATGTTTAAAAAATGATGTCCTACTTAGCTTCCAATACTCACTTGAAGTCAAATGCCTCAAAAACTCGTATACTCTCAAGTGTGTCATGCAACTTTTGTGTACTCATTAATTTTCATACTTCACCTTCCAATTCATGTACTAATTCATCGAGTGATGAAAGGTTATATAAACTGACACTCAAAACATAACCAAGGGAACCTTCCACTCACACCTTCTCCTAATATCCAAAAATTAAAGTCCATTAATTTTTTCACTTTACTGATTCAACCCAAATAAAAATTAATCATGTCAATTGTTCCCTTTTTCATCTGGGTTCATAATTCTTATCACATTAATAAGTTCATTTTTTACAGGGTAATATTATTTTAATATTTACTAGCCATATTCCATGTAGAAATAACTGTACATAACACTTATTAAGATTGAAATTGGATTTATTTAACAACAGAAATGCTCCCAATGCGCCTTATCTCGGATACCCATAACAGGATCCCATTTTCTTATTTTACTCTAGTTACAAAGAACATAATTAATAATAATTAGAGATGACTTCCTAATGTGATAGAAAATTATTTAATAAAAATGTGAGTCCCCTAAGTTCCATTTAGAACATCAATTCTTCCTAAGTCAAGAACATTATTTCCCAAAAACTATACTATCAAACTCCCATCCTCAGTTCCTAAACAAAAAGGTTCATAGAGGCAATGAACAATTCCACTTAGAAATCACTCATGGATAATAGTTTATGAATAAATACAACTCTCAACATCCACCAAGTAGTTATCCACTAACATGAAATAATTTAGTACCATTGAATCTCCAATGACTATAAAATGTTGAAGTAATTTGAATTCTTTATGAATGATTTGAACAATATTTGAAAAAAATTGATCATTTATTAAACAAAACAAAAACATTAGGTCTAGGAAGGGGGGATTTAAAATGACACTAAAATGAACCCACTCCCCCACACTTAAAACCCAACATTATCCCCAATGTTTAATTCTAAGGCATACGATAGTGGAAGTTCAAAATTGATAGACAGTTCAGCATAAATACGATATAGAAGGGTGAAAATGAGGTTAAAATTTTTTTGTCCACCCAAAGGGAGAAAGAAAATAAAAATTCAATCAAAGAAAAACAGAAGAACCAAACCCCACCAACCACCTCCAGAAAACATGTGCATTTAATTTTTAAAATTCCATGCTTTGAATTTTTAAGAACATAAAAAATATTACTCAATATACATGTAATATTATCATGATTAATAGTGATGTGCAGCAGCAAAATAATGAATTTGAAATCAGTGGGAGAAAGCAAGTTTAACAAATCTTCCAAAAACAGTTTTTCAACTGAGTATATATTAGCAAATAAACACCCATTCAATACAACATATTATTTTTTCAAAGGTCAGGGTGATTTTCCCCATACTAAATTCACAGTGAAGATTAATTAGGTAATTCAAAGGGAAATTGTAAAAACAACACTTCCGAGAATAATTAGATATTTTACAATTAATTCCATGGACATGTTCTTGTTAGCATCACTGGGTGGTTACTCCACTTCATTAACATACATGTTAAAATAAGTAAAATTATATTTTATATTTTTATGTTCATGATAAGTAAACCAAGGGAGCGATTAGAAATAAATGTTATCCATATGATGTAGTGGATTTCTCCCTTGGGTTTTATTGTCTATGATTCTAGTAGCAACAACTCTCTCTAAAACAACAACTGATCAGGAGGCACCATCTAAGGGTTAAGAAGTTAAACTGTAGATAATGTTGTAGGGGTTAAAATTACTGAAGAACAAAAATAAAAGTAAAACAACAATGAAACCATGGGTTAGTTCCCCTGAAACATTGAGTTTATATTAATCAGTTATAACTAAAATATTTTAATCTCCCAACAATGATGTGGCATCCAATCCATTTGGCTTACAATCAAATAAGTTCTTTATTCTTTGACCATTGACTATGAAAGGCCGATTCTCTTCTCTAACTAGCCCAAAATCTCCCTTAACAAGGAATCTAGCAATGCTAAAGGGTCATGACCACATGGTCTTTATCTTTCCTGAAAATATCTTTGATCTATAGTTGAAAATAAGGACTCTCTCACCATCCTTGAAATTCTTATTTTGAATGATTGAGTCATGGAATGCCTTTGTTCTATATTGGTCAATTTCAACAATCTTCTAGGACTCTCTTCTAATCTCTTCCAACTCTCTCAGCTATAACAGTATCCTCTCACCAACATACTTGAAATCAAATGTAAGATCCTTCACATCCATTAATATCGCTATTTGTAACTGAATAGGTAGATGAAATGTTTTCCCAATTATAAGACTACTGGGTGAAATTTCTATAGAAGTCTTATAAGCAGTTCTATAGGCCCAAAGGGCCTAATCCAACTTCCTTGACCAGTCCTTCCAAGACCTAGACACTATTTTCTATAAAATTTGTTTGAGATCTCGGTTTGAAATGTTTTCTTGCCAACTGGACTATGGGTGGTAAGTGGGGCATCACCTATGTGGGCACCCATTCATCTTCATAAATCCATTGAAAACATATTTATTGAATTGAGTCCCATTATCAATGAAGAATGCTCGAGGCAGACTGAAACTGGAAAAGATGTTTTTCTTAATGAATTTCACGACACTAACTACTAAATCGTTGGGCATAGCTACTACCTAAACCAACTTGGACATGTATTATACAACAACCATATTGTACCAATTCCCATAGGATTATGGGAATGGTCCCATGTAGTCCAAGCCCCACACATCAAATATTTTAACCTCCAGAATAAATTTTTGGGGTAGTTCCTACCTTCATCCAACATTTTCGAACATTTGAAATTTCTCACACCCGATAACCATACTCCTAGAATCCCTAAACAATGTTGGCCTGTAGAAACCATCCTATAAGACCTTTTGATCATTCATTTCTCCTTCATGGTGGCCACCCAAAGGTGATGAATGATAGCTCTGATATATTGGAAAAATATCATCATCAATCACACATCATCTCAAAATCCCATTATTACATATCATAATTTGATGTGGGTCATCCCAAATATAATATTTTAGATCAGATATAAACATTTTCCTCTGTTTGTGTGAGAGATCCTTGGGCATGACTCTATCTGTAAAAAATATGGCATATAATGTGAACCAAGAAAAATATTGTATAGAGGTAGGAAACAACTGTTCATTAGGGAAAGAAGTGTTGATCTATCTTGTTTCATTACATTAGGTATTGGGAAACTGGGAGAAGTTAATTGTAACTAAATTCTTAGTGCCTTTCCTTTCCTTAATCACTAAATAAAAAACCGTTAAATTCATGGTACACCTATTGAGTCTAGGTTTTGAGTCCTTTTTATCCTGCAAGTACTTTAGGGAAGAATTATCATTGAAAATTATGATCCTTGATCCTATAATGTATTTCCTAAACCTTTCCAAATCAAACATGACATCAACCAACTCGTTTTTAGTGTTAGTATAATTCTTCTGGGAATCGTCTACTCGTTTGATTCTATAGTAAATAACATGAAGATTCCTATCCTTCCTTTGTCCGAACAAAGCTCATACTACAATGTCACTTTCATCACACTTCACCTAAAGGGGGAGTTTCCAGTTAGGAGAAGTGATTATAAGAGAAGTAGTAAACTTATCCTTGAGAAAATTAATGTCCTCTATAAATTTCTCATCAAGGAGAAAGGGTGTGTCCTTAACCAGTAGGGAGAACATGGGTCTAGTAATCTTTGAAAATTCTTAAATGAACCTCCTATATAACCAAGCATGACCTAAGATACTTATGATTATATTGACATTTTCATGTGGTGGAATATTTTGTATGACCTAAACATTATCATTATCAACCTCTTAGCCCTTATTAGAATCATTATGTCCTAAAACTATTCCTTCAGTGTCCATGAATTGGAACTTTTCTCTGTTTATGACTAAGTTTGTCTATGGGAACCATTCTATGAGTAGTTAAATATTTCTCAGACACCTCTCAATGTTATTTATTAAAAACATTAAAATCATCCATGAACACCTCAAATATCATATTAATCATGTCTGATTATTTTTTCATCATGAACCTTTAAAACGTGGTAGGAGAAACACACAATCCAATGGGAATCCACTGGTAGAAAAATGGCCCCAATGGACAGGCGAAGGTGGTTTTTTTCTTGGTCCAAAGGTGAAATGGAAATCACTTTGTAACCAGAATAACCATGAAGAATGAAGAAGAATTCATTGCCTTCCAATATCTCTAACATTTGATCCAAAAATGAAATGGGAAAGTGATCATTTATTGTGGCATGATTCGACTTTCTATATCTATACAAACTATCTCTTTATTTAACTCTCTTATCTGTAATTTCTCATTTTTTCATTAGTGACCATTATCATTCAACTCTTTTTGGGTACCACCTGAATAGGACATACCAAGGGGCTATCAAAAATGGGAGAAATTATTCCAGCATCAAGCAACCTTATCACTTATTCTCTCAAAACACACTTCATGTTTGGGTTGAGTATTCTTTGGGCTTATAGTCTAGGATTAACCTTAGGTCCATGTAAATTTTATGCTTTCGAAATTCTGGACATATCCACTTGATATCAGCAATGAATTATCCTATGATTTAATTATATTTCATCAAAACAGTAAGCATATTTTTCTCTTGAATCACCTTTAGGTTGGATGAAATGGTCATAGGATTTGTTGAAATGTATCATAAAAATTTGTATTTGAGATGGTTAGGCAGGGGCTTGAGTTATGGGGTGGGTGGTGGCTTGCCTTCAGGATGAGACACGGGTCTGGGCGGCCAAAGGTCTTTATGCTGCCTCATGAAGAAGTCAGTATAAAAAGCATCTTCCTCATCATTAGAGCTTCAAAAAAAATATAATCAAAAACTGATACCTCTATTAGGATTAGAATGTGCTCCAAAACAAACTCCTCTCTGTTCTCCAATAATTCTCCCTCGCACTCATCCTAAAATTCTATCTCCTTACTTGAGCTAATCACCATGCATGTGGAATTAGGGATTTAAGGATCAAAAATGATTTTGGATATCATTCTCAGAAACTCCTCTAAATATTTATCAACACAATTCTCACCAATTAAATTCTCACCTTCTAGGATGATCGGTTTGCTGGGTTATTTTATTTTCATAAACTCATTGAATTCCTTTTTCTGTTTACCGATATTAAAAATTAGTTTTCCCATAGACACATCTATCATTGTTCCTACTATGGCCATGAAGGGCCTACCCAGTATTATAGGAACCTCCTGGTCACACTTCATATAATGGGTAATAATGTTAATAGGAAATTTTTTTTTGCATACTCCCACTAACAGATAACTGATCCTACCCACATGTTGAGTAATAGGCCTATCAGCAAGTTGTAACACAAAAGTGGTAGGTTGGGGAACTCCAATTCTCAGGTGCTGATAAAGTGAAAGGGAATCATATTAATACTAGAACCCAAATAAAACTAATAATTGAACGTACCACCTCAATCTCCAATGGTTCAAGTGATGAAAATGATTCTTGGGGCTAGAAGACTAGGAGAGATCCTATTCTTCAAGAATGTACTACACTCCTCTGTTAAGTTATAGGATGAAAATTAGTTCAATGACTTTTTGTTTGAAGAGATTTTCTTGATTGATTTTATATATTACCATATTTGAATCATGGTTTCAAAGAATTGTATATCAATGTTCAGCGTTTATTCCAATTTAAAAAATTTCAATAGTGAAGAATCATGAATTTTCTTCTTAATTCATTGTTGGAAGGGGAGTTAAAGGGAAAAAATCCTAACAATTGGGGGAATATATAAATATTCCTCTTCAAGAAATTTCATCCCTTTATTCACTTTGTTTATTCATGCCATTTTCATTGGGTTTTTTAGTTGGAAGAACATGAACTATAGGTATTCAAGTGGGGTTGTCCAGTTTTCTAGATTCAGGTTCATTTAGATTTGAGTTTCTAGCTCCTTCCAGTTTTTCATTTTCATCATTTGGGGTTCTTTTGGAGGCTCTTGATGATTTTGGAGTCCACTTTTGGTGGTCACAACCATGGAATTCCCCCTAGGATTGTCTTAAGTAGTGTCAGATAGTCTACCTTTTTCTCAGTTACTAGCATCCTAGCCTACATCCCCATTTGAAGTTATATGTTCTTTATTCTAGCATCCATTTTTAATTTATTATAATAATTTTTTAGTCATTTTTTCATCAAACCTCTCTATCAAAAATGGAATATTTCTCTCACCAAATATTTTGAGTTGGATGAATGAGACGTAGATTTGGGTTGGGGTTGGAATTGTTGACTTAGAGGCTGCATGAACCCTAGAGGGGTAGTTGGTCGGAGGACTCCTTACTCCCTCCATGATAAGTTCATATTGTTCTTATACACCTGATTATAGGTGTTGGAAAAAGGGACTTCCCTATGCTGTTCCGAGGTCCATAGCCAAAAAAGATGGCACTCCCATGAGGCTGGACAGTTATATACATTTTTGGGAAAAATGTTTGAGAATGGCCATTAATGAGAAAGTGGTTTCACTGTTCCTTAAGGGTATGATGTTGGTTCTCATTAAATAACCCAGCAACATCATCTTCGACTAGAGGAGCTGGGGAAGTTTTCTTTATCATAATGGTTCTCTTCCTATAGAATTTGTTCTTGGAGATTTATGATAAGGTATTAATGATTAGTTTGAGCCCCTGTTTAGTCTCATCATTAATTTCACTTCTAGAGGACTACACCACCATGTTTTGGTGGTAATGGGTGAGTCTATTATAGAAGGTGTCAATGAAGAATTTAGGTGTACATTGATTTTTTTACACTACATAAGGAACCATATAAACCTATTACAGGAATCATGAATATATTCTCCCTCATGCTAAAGGAATCCAGTTATTTGTTTGCCTAATTTCAGATGTCAACCTCATAGTATTGAATTTCATTGTGAAAGAATTATAAACATGATCCCAAGTGATAGATACTTATTCTTTCAAGCTGTTGATACCAAGATATAGCATTTCCCTTGTGGAAGAAGGGGGATACTCTCAGTTTACACTCTTCCTCAGTAAGACCCCTATGTGGTAGCTCCTAGACACTATAATAGAAAGATCTGATTAAGTCAAGATATACTTCACTAGGAATTCTTTTGAAGGTAGGCACCTGACTAAGCATGGATTGCTTGATTTCGTAATTCTTAGACCTATTAGAGAGTCCAATGTATGAAGGGTTATAATACACTAAAGATAGTATGAACACTCTCAAACTCTACCTCTCAACAATCTTATCTCAGGTGGGTTCATCATTCCAATTTCGTTCAAATTCTCAAGAAGTTTATTGTTCAAGATTACATTTCAATTATCATTCATTTTGATCTTGTATTTGTTCTTTTTCTCTTCCATGAGGTACTTATCAATTTAAAGGTTACCAAGTACAAATTATTAAGACATAGACCTGGTTTTCATGTAGTAGGTTCCAATTTTTTTTGAATTTTAATTTTCCTTTTGTGTAATTTTTTATTTTGTATTTTTGTGTTTTTTTCATATTTTTCCGAATTTTTATGTGATTTATTTGTTTTTATTTTTTTATAAATCACTTATGCTCCCTAGAAATGAACCCAAAATTTGTAGTAATGCTCGTCATTAGGAACAAGTAACAATCTAAAATTTATAACCTTCTTACTACTTAGAAAAGTTGAAAGATAGGGTCTAACAACGTGGATTCCTAATGTTATCAATGGTGATAAAAAAATAAATTGAAGAGAAGAACATATAAAAACAAACATAATAAATAAGATTGTTGTACTAGAGAAAGGTGGAGTGAGTGAAAATCATTTTGTGAGGAATTTAAGGTGAACTGGCTAGTGCAAGGGAGTATAGATGACCAAAAGAGAGCCTGTGGTGAGAACAACCAATAGATGAGTAGGGGATAAATTCCACTGGCTAATTTCGATATTTCATAGCCTATTTCATGAATTTAAGATTAAGAAATATATATCTAACTTAAAAAAACTGGCTAGAGTTTTCATCTGGTTATTTTCCATGAAACAACACTTACAATCTTGGATTGCGAAGTTCATTTCATCTAATGGTGTTAAAATGTTTGATTTCACTGGGCTAAACATGTCTATTGAGTTCAGTCTGTCTCTCTCATTTGAGCATGACTCACCTTTCAGGGAGTCCCTCATATTTAAATAGTTTTAATTAAGATTCAATCCATATCGATTTTCACTCAACCTTGTTTTTTTGAATATAAATCTGTTCTTAAACAGTGAGAGAGACAATCCAACTAAAGATGGAGTGCATGAATCTGAGTAAACAAATCTTAACCATCCAACATAATTCCCACCTGATAGAATTTATCCAGTCATAATGGATGGATTTACTATAAATATAGAATAAGAATCAATGATGGCCGTGTTGAAATATGTTTCAAAATAATAGATCACAAGAAAAATTAAGATGCTCGATCTCTAAAAATCTCTAATCCCTACAGCTCAATTGTGGATGCAATGCTAGATTACGCTTGATGTCTCTAGATGGGAATCGAGGTATGAAATATTGATCTGCTTCTCTGATGCCTACAATATACTCCTAATCTAAGTGGTTAATACTTTAGGGATCACTGGGTCCTTAGGATGGATGATTAGGAAGAATGAAATCCACAGTAGAAAAGTGTCATCCAGTCGCGCTGAATTCCTGATCTCTCCATGCCCGGTCACCCCTATCTAGAAAGATCATTCTATTCTGACGTCCTAACCAGTATGGGATTCTTTTTCTCTTTCCCATGATGAATTCTAATCAACTATTAATCGATGTATCTGGAATCTCAGCTGATATGTTCCCCAACCTCTATGTGGAGCTTTCATAGTTCCATGTCTCCCAGACTTGTCACTGGAGGAGTTTCTCTTAACTGAATGATGAGTGTGCATGCGGTGAGCTACAACCCTCCCTCTGCAAAAAAGAGCACATGTTTCAGATAATGAAACAATTATGTAATTATATATATCACTACATAAATATAGTTATATATATATATTTATATTACATAAAAATAATTATAATAATATATATTTTGTAATCTGTATAATTAAAATTATTACTATTGAATTTATTTAGTAATATATACTATTATATAAGAAATTAATATTATATATGATATATATAAGATTACATAATTTTATTAATATACCAATTATTATTATATTGTACAAAACTCATAATATATATTTATTTATATATATTTTATATGTAATAATAAAATAATATAAAAACAAAAATGAAAGAAAAAAACCATGTAGGGGGGTCTTCCTATAGGACAGGGGATAATGTTGGAAGGGGTTTAACTTCAGGGGATGTGGGGAGAGGAGTTGTGTTTCACATAACGGTGGGAGGGGAGATGGAATGAAATAGTTTCATAGTGACACAACAAGGGGTAATAGTGGTTGGATTTGCTATAACAACATGAGGAACGGTGGAACCATGACGATAAATGTGAGATAGTAAATATTAAAAGGTGCCACCAGCTATGTGTTGAAACAGTTCATAGTGAGGTGAGAACCGGTGGAAAGGAAACGGTGAGACTGTGATTGAGGAACCATTAATGATGCTCATGGTGAGACCGTAAGGAAATGTTGGATGGGGGTGAACAGTGGGATAGTGATGCTGTTGAGGTGGATGGTTTCTATAGCACCGTGAGTGTGGTATAATAATATTAAAACAATTCCATGGTGAGCATTTAAATGGGGGCAGAGCACCGTGCAACCACTACACCTGTAAACAAAAACACAACAAAAATTGAACAAATTAAAATTGTAATACAAAAAACAAGGATTAATACATTAATCAATTAAATTAAATATAATATAATTAAATACTAAATAAATAAAACTTTCTTGAATAATAGAATAAATTATGATTTATATAAAATAATTAATTTAATATTATTATAAATTATATACAATTTTATTTTCAGAAAAAATAAAAGTAATTACAGTCCCTTGCTTAAATTATTTAACCACATAATTTAAGAATTAAATAAATTAAAGTATAAGAATATTAATTTAATAAGATTAAATTGTTAATAATGATTAATTATTTAATGAAATAATATGTTATATGTGTTATTTATTTACAATTAATGAAAAAAAGAATTAATAAATTAAATTAATGAAAAAAATTATTGAAAACTAATAACATAAATTAGTAATTAAATGAAATTAATATTAAAACATAATTTTATTATTAGAAAAAAATTGAAAATAGACATCAGAAACACACTTTTAATATATAAACACATTTTTCAAAATGTAATTTAAAAAATACAAGAATTTATAAATAATACACAAAATTCAATTTTTTGATATTAAAAAGTCAACAAAAATATAAAATAGGATGTGAAAAATAGCATAAAAATGAACCACATCATGTTGAAATCTTTATTTCATGTTACTTATTACCTAATAAATTATGTGACTTCATCAATCATTGAAATTAAAAATTTGGATTTTATGTCACTGAAAAATGTTTCCACTGACATTTTCTTGATTCCACCATATATATAATCTTCCATGTATACCAGCACCATAAATTCATCTTACATTGAATTCATAACATAGTGATTATGGTTGAAACCTCTTATTTTAAATTCAATATTCATTAGATAAGAATGTAGATAATAAAATCATGCTCCTGGTTCTTGCTTCAGACTATAGAGTTCCTTTTTCAGTCTATAGACCTCCATTTATTTATTAATAAGTAGATATCCCACGAGTTGTTCAATGTAGACATTTTTATGAAAAACATTTAGGAATGTTTTATTGATAACCATATGGAAATATTTTTTCCTCCTTGAATTGACACAACTAGGAAAAGCCTGATTGCCTATAGTATTTCCACTAGAGAAAATGTATCTTCAGCGTAAATTCTTTCAATTTTCCCATATCCTAAACACACTATGCATTACTTATTTTTTAACACATTTGAATGCATATTGAATTTATTTTTAAATATCCACAATTATGATCACATTGTTATTATTGTGTCTCTTAACCCGACCCCATGGTTGGTTCTTTTCAATCTATTCGAATTCATCATTTAAGGACATAACTCATCACTCATCATTTTCTATTTCATAAATTAGGTTAGTTCAATAATTGATAGAATGGAAGTATGTGATTCAATCCCCATTCAACTTATATGTGCTAGACCTTCCCAATTATCAAAGATGTTGGATTGATCAATTTCTTCTCTTTAGTTTCTCATTTTATGTTCATATGAATATTCTTTATCATTTGTATTCTTTTATGATTCTTACTCTGAATCATAATCGTTTCTTGAACCCTAAATATTTTTCACAGTATCCTCCAATAGTATATTTGAATCTCATCCATTTAAATTATTTTCTTCATATTCTATCATATCAACATAAGATATCATTGATGTATTTTTGGTATTTTCTACAATAATATTGACATATGTTTATTACGGAAATCTTCTAAGAATAGCATTGAAACATTTATAGTCTTTTCACTTCATTAAATATAAATTGAATATTCCCTCATCTATAGCTTCTCCATATATTCCTTGATTACCAAATTTGTTTTGGAGGATATATTTTCATCCAAAAACAATAAAAAATAATTCATAGAGGGTTTCTCTCATTCCATAACTCATATGGTGTCTTGATTTCATCCATATAGATCCCTTCTTCAATTTGAGTACACAATGGTACCTAAAAAACCACATTCTATTAATGTTCATTGATGTGACTTTCAATCAGAATAGTTGTATCTATATATTTTCCATCCAATTTCTACATTAAAAAATCAATTTATTTTCTTTTTCACTAAAAACACTTCATGTCTTATTAAATGTTTTTATAGATAATTTTCAAATTCAATTTATGTGTATTCTCCTCTATTTTCAAATAATTGAAATTTGATTGAGCGTCCGGTATCATTATAAGCTATTTGTTTGAAACGTTTCATGAAATCAATCACCAGTTGTTTCCTATTAATAATCATCACCCAAAAAATAATTCTACAATAATAAACACAAAAAATTAAGTACCTTTATCCATTTGACCCAGTAATGTTTATTGGACCACATATGATTGTGAGTACGTTATCAAGAAGATGTTGATACACTTTTCTTCCTTATCGGGTATGAACTACAGACCAACATTCTATGCATGAAATAATCACATGTATTTTCTCAAGAACGCATCATATTGAGGATATCCACAACAATCTTGAACAATGATATTTCTTCCATGTGTTTTAATTTAATGTTCCCCAATCTTTTATGCCAAAATTTGTTTTCTTCTTCAACTATCAAGTAGTAAATGTTTTCTCTACTATCAACATAATTTATGTTTTCATGTGTTCTTCATCCTTTGATGAGATAATTTAATTACATTACATTTATTCTTTACCACTTTTGACTAAATGTCACTATTAGTCTTGAGTCATTGAATTATTGTAAACTTAGAATATTGTGATAATATATGTCCACCTAGAGAACATTAGATTTCATCATCTCATCAATTTCAAGTTTTGTACTTCCACTACATTACATCATTAAGGAACCATAATTTCCAAAACATATATTCTTTTAAACCTAAATCATAATATTCTTAAATTAATCATCATTTCATATGTATGTTATGATCATCTTCTATTAGAAATTTAGGGTCTACTATATTGCGTATATTTGAGATCTATTTCTACAAGGTTGTATTTCTTGATTTTCTTCATTTCATTAAATTAAATATTATATTGAGTGGAGGATAATGATGGCCTCTCTAATATCATTTATTTATGAATTGGTTCTTCATACTCATATTTTTCATCGATAGTATAATATATATTTTTCAGAGAAAATATGCATTGTTGGTAGGTATTTTCTTCTCTCAGAGTTGTGTAGGTAATACTGTCACATTTCTTTTGTCTATGATTAATATCATTTTCAACATAATTAGATCATTGGAAAAATATATATAGAATATATTTATTCTATAATATATATCATATGAATTAGTTCTTCTTTTATGACTTCATATCAATTCCCCATTCAAATGTATACTTTATTCTTCAAAATATGGCATGGTATAGCCCGTGTAGCCATAGAATGGAAATTTCCTAAAATGAAAGGACTTATCAGTTCGGTTCCCCCTCATGTATGATTACTTCATAAAAGATTATGACTGTGGATCATTTCTAGTTATATGTAAATGTTTTTTCTCTTATTTCAAATTTATTTAAGGAATTATTTGTTTGGACATCAGGTATCTTTGTAATATGCCCAACTTTCAGCTTCCCTTTAATTTTGTATCATCTTGTTTTCAGCCATTTATGTTTCAGCATCACAATCGATTCCTCTTTTTTAAATGAATGAAGATCTTTGATCATTAAAATCAATCTCAAATCCTTCAGAACCATGATATGATCTCTCTAACTACATAGAATATAAGAATAATCCAAAATATATTTTTATCTTTGTTTCCTATAAAAATGATTCACATTTTATATTACTTCTTTGAATAAAAAATTCTTCTTCAAGACTCTCAAATGTCATAGAATTATCCTTTTGTATAGATCTAACATCATTAATGAACTTTTTCTATTCTTAAATTTTGAGATTCAGTTATACTACATTTATTGATCTTTAAAAAAAATTATTTTATTTTACTATTTCTTGAATTTGATAAATTTAAGCTTCAAGACAATAAACATATTCTGAAGAATCATTCAAAACTTCTCTCCATTTCATGTTACTATTTTTGGACTCTCATGCATATCCATAGAATCCCTTATTTCCAACTTGATAGTGGAATCAAAAGTCAACTGAGTATATCTACCTTTATCTTTTATGGTTCTTTCATTTCAATTATATCCATCATGTATAATATTTTTCTAGTTTTTAATTATGGTTCTCATTCATCAAATATTCTTATCATCATCAAAATAATTATAGAAAAAATATTTCAATGTAATTTATATATCTATTTTAATTGACCCTATTGGGGCACCCTTTTTTAAGGATTATCGAGGTTTAAAACTTCTCTGTCATTATCATATAACTTATTGGAACATCAAGAGGCATGGTGACCAACAATATCACATCAAAAACATCATACTAGAATCTTTTCTTCAAATATCTCTTTTCCTCTTTTGAAATCCATGAGGAAAAGAGAAAGAATTACCACTTCCACATTATCTTCCTCAACTCATTCTCCCAGTTCCTCAAGGAATTACATATCATTGAATATTATTACATTGATTACTTGAATCATTGAATCGTTGATTTTGACTCTCATTTCATATGCCGCAATACTGTTTATCTAACCATCCAATGAATGCAAGGAATGTTTCCATTCCTTGAGGGTTGACCTTTTTGGATTATAGACAGTTGGAATCCCCAAAAATATTTTCTTTGAAATGTAAATGTCAATGATTTTATCACCGAGTCTTCGTATTTCTATAACTACTGAAGTGATTCAATTATGAATGGTATCTCCATTTTTATCAAGATGAATTTTCAGATCATCAATAATATTATAAAAAACATGGAGTTTCATCTCATTCACTTTTTTGTATACATCATATATAAATTCAAGCTTTAATAAATATACATGGATAAATTTAAACTCATTAGTTTTAGATATATTTTATCACATATAATTTAATTAAGGGAATTCTATTCTTTGGAATCTAAATCATGAATTATTCTATCTATTTCATTCATAGACATTCATATTTCATCGAGAACATTTATTACTTGTGGATTGTAAAGAAGAACTTCCTTTACAAGAGATATATGATGATATATCATCTTATTCATAAATATTTGGATGTTTCTTTCATCCAAGAGTGTGACTCACATAACATTTATTGAATTCTCCATGATAATAAAAGAAGAAAGATTAAACTCTAGCATCTTGATCCCCCTGATACCAATTGTATGACCCCATAGCACCCTGACAGGGGTGGGGTTAATCAAGGGGTTAGGATTTCATTATAAAGAGATGGATATTATTCCCATGTTGGTAGGAACATTTTAATCCTATATGATGGTAATGTGCACTAATTTAAACATTGATATGAAGGCAGTTAACCCAAAAATTTTACTTGGATCACCACTATGGTCTAGTCCAAAGAATCATATGCCAATAGTTTTTGTGTGATACATAAATCCAGTAATCATAAATAGTTGTAGAATACATATCTCTAGATAGAATCAATATGTTTGATGAACACTGTATTTTGATGTTTTTAGGGATAAAAAAAACCAACCTCTTGAACACTTCCGTTGACCGCAATGGGTCACTACATTGGGTGAACTCTCACATAGATTATCAATTTGAAGATCACCTCAATTATTTGCATTAATGAATTTATCTCTCACTATAAATATAATCTTAATTAATTATAGACAAATTTTTATTCACAAGAAATAAATATTCACTAAAACTTGATATTCTAAATATCTTCTCACGAAGCACCTTCACGAACCTCATAACCTTTGCGAAGCTACAAGGTTTCATTGCACAAATTTCCTCCAAAAATCTCACCGAGACATCATGGAATACCCCATCATCATGTATCACCCATTACATAGAAGCATCACAATCATTGAATACATAACTAGTTTTTTCATGATGATCATGCTCTAATAGAAAATCAGAATATGAAACCTCCCCATCCTTCAGGAAATCAAAGCGATTTTGAATTTTCTCTAATTATTTACATGTCAGATTAAGAGGGGGTAGCCTAATATTTATCGGATCATAAATTCATAATGATACAAATAGTTTTATGTATTTTTTGGTAATTTCAAAATAATCTTCATAATCCTCCTCCATTTGAGAATCTCTAATGAATTTTTTCATAGATTCAGTGATCATCGAAAATTCATCGCTCATTCAAGATGCTCAATTTCTCATAGTCACGAAGAACACCAT
Organism: Viscum album; assembly: GCA_963277665.1. Taxonomy (NCBI): domain Eukaryota; kingdom Viridiplantae; phylum Streptophyta; class Magnoliopsida; order Santalales; family Viscaceae; genus Viscum; species Viscum album. The sequence goes on from OY728161.1 coordinate 697,818,355, forward strand.
AAACCCATCCTGAAATCATTAAACTCACCTTTTTGAAACGAATTAATCAAGAAACCATTTCCCTTACCATATTTACAAAGTAAATATTCCTTGAAACAACTAATCACAATGTTATACTCTTCCTCCATATACAAGGAAATGATGCCACATTAAACATTTTTTTAGTCATGTCATGTAAGATCACATATATTTGCAATCTCCATGATCATCCTAATGTTGATTGACAAGAAAAAAGATACAAAATCTAAATTTATAGAAAATAACATCTTTTTTTATAATAGGGGTTGGTTGGGATGTGTACCAATCCATAATATATATGGATGGATTTATGGTGACATTATGATGTGGATGGGTTGATAGCATAAAAATTTCATTGTTGGGGAGTGAGAGTAGAAAAAGTATGGGGAATGTTTGTTTACTTTTTCAATATTATTTAACTTAATTGAATGTTTCATTTGGTGAGAGTAGCTTGGTTTGGGATGGGAATGGATAGTTACCTATTTCGCATCAATTTTTTTATTCATTAGTTAATTAGTATCATAATTTAATATTATGGATGAGAGAACATGGATTTTATTATTTTTATTATACATTTTATCCTCACATTAAATATATATATAATATTTTTAGGTCTCTAGAAGGGTTTTTCTTAACAATCTAGGCATTACAGTCACGAAGGTTGGATATTTTATTGAGTTGTAGCTATAGGATTTGATTTTTTATCCACATGGAGAATTTTATTTGTGTATTTTAGACATAATTTAGAATTTTGGATCATGAATACGTTTTATTTTATATTATGTGATGTATTTTTTTGGTTGATGTTATACTATATCCCAAAACTTTATATGTTATTGAGATTAATTTATTCTATCTAGGTGATATATATCCCCTTTATGGATTTCACCAAGATAAGGCCTACTATTGGTGGGAATCTAGGGGGAAATATCTATCTTACATTATTTCCATACTAATATTAGTACCATTAGATGGAGTGGGTCATGATAGAGTGGTTTTAAAGGTATATATTGAGGAATATGAAGAATATTGGAATTCCCAACTGGGGGTAATTTCATGGATTGGTAGGTAAATTGAACCAATAAACATTGGTGCATGACATAGGCTATGAATTGCTGCCATGACATGTGATTTTAGGGAACCTGTGATACAACATAAGATTACCATGTAATGTATAACTGCTTGTTGGGTAGATACATATGATAGTTATATAATTGAATGAATTCCATAATCCCAGTAATATGGATTTGTTTTGTAATAGTAAGATACATTGTGGATTGCAGCATAAGATGAGGGTACACTTATCAAACCAAGAAGGATAATTTTCAATAAATGTTTTCAAACAATACAGAAAATTCATTGCCTCCCCTAGAAGACAATGTCATTATGTTGTGGTTGGGTCCCCTTGATTTGGATGATTATAATATTTTTGTTTCTGTTGATGAGTGAATTTTTATTTTTTGATGGGGTTCAATGTGGTTTTTAATTAAAAATCAATGAATTATTTACTATGCACCTGTATTGAATGTTAAATGGAATCATTTATCTTTGAGTGGTTTATTTTCATTTTTTCAACAAATTTCTTGTTTGATAATAACCATTGAAGATCATTATAGATGTTAATGTTAATATTTTAAAACACTTGTTTAAAGCCTATTACATTTTTTTGGGTTCAATAGTCTGGAACTTAAGAAAATTATTGTTAATTTATCAAATATCATGACATATTTTTCTATTGAATAAAAAATCTTGATAAAATGTGAAATATTAATAAATATTTTAATTTTCACAAAAAATATTATAGAATAATTAGAACAACTTAAATAAATTAGTATTTCATGAAATTATTATTATATAATATTACATAATAATTAATAAAATAAATATTATATCATTGTTCCCATTGGTTATAAAACTGAACCAAACATGATTGTGTTATAATGATTTAATGAGTAAACTATTGAATTTAAATAATAGTAAATATATATTTTATATAATTATAGTTGTTTCATAAATATCAATTGTATTCATTAAATTCATTCTTATGTCTATCCATATAGTCTGGTAATGATAAATGTCATTTTACCTTCATGGAAGAGATAATCAACATGTACCTAAGAATTACATTTTTGTTCATAAATGAATGTGATTGATTGATGTTATGTGATAAATTATCATTTCATTATCATAATTATGAAATAATAAATATATTAATCCATTATATGCATACTTGTTTGAATCCTAACTCAATGTTGAAAAATGAACTACATCGCTTTATAGAGGCGGTAGTCCACATGTACACCTGATTGATTTTTTTTAGTTTTCTTAATCGATGGAATGGATTGAACAATGGTTTAACAATTATTATAATAAAAACATATAATTATTACTTATTTAATTTTAGTTGGGTGTATAGAGGGGTTTTTGATGAGAAATATTATAATAAAATCCTACGGAGCAAGGAATACACATGTTCATAAAATAAGATTTCTTTTTGATATATCCATGTAAACAGAAGACATTGGATAAATAATTTTGAGCAGAATATTTTTAAAATAATAGAGAACATTATGGGGAAGAAAATTTATAACATTAATGATAAAATTAGAAATCATATGTGTATAATTAAGTGGTGTATGGGTTCCCCTTTTATCATAGGACATTGTAATTATTTTGGAAGTACCCATCAAATTTCAACGATAGAATGACACTATTCAATAAAAAATAAATCCAAACATGGGAAATACATTATTTTGGGTTAATATAAGTCCAAAAATCCCCTTAAATTAATTTTATTCAATTTTTAATCATTTATTAAACCTTTTACACTTAGTTTTCTAAATTTTTACAATTCTTGTTTTTACCACTGTATTTTATTATTAACAATGTAATTAAAATTTAATAAAAAATAAGTAAAAGGGAATTAATATATATGTTTGAAATAATTATTGTAAATATGTGATCAAACATATATAATAACATTTATACATTTATGAAAAATTATTTTTCATGTTAGCACATTTTTGGTTTAAAAACCTATTTTAAATAAAGTGAGTTACAATAATTATAATTTATGTATAGAAAAAAATTATCAATACTTTATATTTTCATAACAGAAATGATTTTATAATAATAAAAATTAATGGTTATGTGTTTTCCAAATCATTCCATATATAATTTTTAAAAATTATATTCAATTGAATGAAAAGACCACAATCCAATTTTGATTAAAAAATATTACATAAGCCCTCAAAATGTTAATCACGAGTTTTCAGAAATTTTAAAATTATTTTAAATGATTAATATTAATCCTTAAATTCATTTTTATAGTTGGAAATTATATATTTTTAATTTAGTCATGCTTCTTAATATAGTCATAAATGCATGTGTTTTAGTAAAAATACAATATTTTTCATTTTTCACCTCAAAATAAATTAATTTATAAAAATCAATAAAATTATTCTTAATATAATACTTTTATTTTAAATCAAAAATTTTATTTTATTTTATCAAATTAAAAATATAACATATTAGAATTTAACATTTGAAAAAATAAATAATTACTTAATTGAAATTACTTTTCTAAGAAAATAATTTTTATAAAATAATTACTTTTTTATTTGTATTTGTTATAAATATAGTATAAATATTGGTGTCAATATATTATTCATTTCAATGTTTCATTTTATCCATAATGTGTTTAGTATTTTAAAAAAAATAAAAAACCTATTTTTGAACTGTTACATTTTAATGCATAAATCATCTAGTTAGTTGCATAGTTATGAAAATTAAATTCGATTAGTTTCCTAGTACTAATAATGACCATTCTTTTTACATCTACATATATTTCATGACTTAGTTGCCTCTAGTTTTTATAGTAATTTTTTGGCTCCATTTTAAATGTCATATATTAATATTTTTGTTTTTTGTGGGTCAGTTTCGTATATGAAGAAAACAATAAAACACATTTGGTTTCTAAGAAAATTAATATTTAAAACAATATGGAGTTAAATTTAAAAACATCAGTCCTCCCAAGAGAAACTTTTGAAAAATAAAATGATATATAATTTCGGCTAAATGGATTTGGAGTTAAGTGGAATAGTATAATGAGTTAGTATTTATAGAAAATTAGGGAGATTTGTTAATTAATTTCAAATAATGGGCCTTATACACTAGGATATAAGGTAATATAAAACAATTGGCCTTATAATGGGTTTAACCCATTTGATATTACATTTTATGACAGGTTTTAAGAATAAATTTTTTTATGAAACTAACCCTATTGAAAATATAATTTTTTGTGGGGAAGATTCTACAAAATAAATAATTTCATTAAAAATATTTAAATATAATTTATGTTTTTTAATATTATTATATATTTTAGAATCATATTTAATTATTATAATTTTTTTTATTTAAACGAATAAACAAATTTATTATATGTAAATAATTTTTTTTATTTCTTGCATCATTTAAAGTCACATTGATGTCATAAAATATACTATATATTTAGACTATATTTTACATTTTACTTAAAAATTTAATGTATCAGAAATTAAAAAACAAACTATTAGAAAATTGTAATTTCATGATTTCAAATATCTAATACATTTTCTCAAATTAATCACATAAATAGGTAGATTTTAACTTTTATGTAAGATTGATTCATTTGGAAAAAATGTGGTTTTGGAATAAAAATTATTTCATTTATAAATGATTATACAATTCACTAATAATTAACAATTAGATATATAAACCCTTTTCACAAAATCATAATCCCAAAGGGTAAGGTGTGTAATTGTGGAACTTTAATGGGGTGGTCTCATGAAAATATATCTGTTTTTGATTGCAAATAAAATTAACTCATCTCGTAGATGCTTCTTCTCAAACATTAATTTTAGAATTTCTTCTTGGGAAATGGTCAATTGAAACCCCTGATGATGTAACATATTTTCTAAAATCTGATAATTGATCTTGATAAGGGATATTATATTTTGTTAGGAACTATATTATCCTTTTGAAATTGATTATCTCTTGTCATTATGTACAAAAACTAATTCTAATTGATACATTATAACGACAATATTACTAATGGTCATAATGATCAATAATCATAATGACAAGAAAATATAATTCGCAATGATCATAATGACCAAAATTCTCAGTGAATGATAGTCATAAGACCCAATAGTCCTAATGAATTACATATTTTTACTTATTATAAATACATTAAAATTAATTTCTAAAATACTACTTATCATTTTTGTTTATTTTAATATATTAATACTAAATATTGTATTGTTCTTATTTTTAAATATCTTTATTATAGCTAGGTTGTTATTATAGAATATGATCATTGATATATATAAATTGTACGTTTAATGATTATGTATTTATATTTTCTATTATTAATAATAGATTCCTTAGTAAATTTTACCTTTAATAAGTATTAAATATTTGTTATAAAGATTATTTTTTTATTTAAAGAATATCTAAGGTATAATACTCTCCCCTATAATAAATCCTCCCTTGGAATATTATGTGCACATAATTATTTGGATAAGTAAGGTAAATGCTTCCTCAATTATTCCTATAGATCAAATGTTTCATCTTCTACCCAGTATTTTATCTAGAATAATTTTACTATATGGGTTATCCAATTTTGTAGCATTTTCACCTTAGTGTCAGGAATCTTTAAAATATCTTCATTATATCTAAATTATTGACCTAACTATATTTTATTAGTGAATGGTACTCATTTAAAGTCAAGAACGTACATCCTTAACATTGAGACAAGAAAGTCTAAAGGAAATTTAATGAGGTTGGACAGAAAATCAAAAATCTAATCCATAACTCTGACTCAAAATAAAAATTCAAATGGACCGCATTAAAATCAGATAATCTGAAACTTCTAACCAATCTTTATAACTCCTTTAAATGGTGATATTTTCAAAATTATGTGATCTTTTTCTTGGAATTATATGTCCTTTCTCTGATTATCATCAAATCATTTCATTCAGTTCTTGTTTTTTGATATTAATCAAGAAAACTAAGATGTTTTTAGTTTACATCTCAATGAGTTATGTACCAACTCGACTCCTTTTCCCAACTCTATACTAACATGTTGAATTACAATATCATTTCCCATATAATGCTTAATATAGATTCATTTATAAGCTTCAATAGTTGCTATTTTTTTCTGAGAAATCATTTAGAGGTAGGTATTGATCCAATATTCATAGAATTTCTTGTGAGAATGGTTTACTCATCTTCAATGACGATTGCATGGTCCTTTTGGACTACCTATTAGTGTGATGATGAAATTTAGGGCTTAATTTTACCTTGGTGTACAAATACATTTTATGAATACTCTAAAATCTTGATGTGAAATGAGGGTCAAAAGGATATATAATTGATATAAGTGAACCATGAAGTCTCACAATATTGTTGATATATTTCCATGAAATAAGTATAAGTAATTTATACTCAGTTTTTTTATAAAATGGGAATACTTGCTTGGAAAATAAATAATGATCTATATATCATCATTTAACTTATATGTCTTAAGAAGTCTAGAAAATAATTACAATGTGATATAGTTCCACTTCTACATTTTTATAGGAAAAATATGGGTCACATACATTGACAGTTGTCTCTGAGGCTTTAATTAATGGATACCATGCCTCGTAACACAGAATTATTACTTATACACTTCATGTTATTCAACCAGAATTTTTCATTTTGATCCCCATATATTTTGGTAACACCGAGGTGTATATTAATGATTATTCTATTATCCTCATCAAAAAATACGTATATAAATATAGAAAAAATGGTACGCACAATCTATTTCCAAATAGAAGTATACTATCTTTATAGATATATTAAATAAATTTTCCATTTCGAATTTATTTAATATTATTTTTAAACCCTTTTTATATTTTTTATACGTTTTATTATATATAATAAAAATTGTTTGGTAATTACTCTGAATGATGTTTTACATTCCTTTGTGATTTCTTTTAATTAAAATACTAAATCGATTAATAAAGGATTCTTATCTGTTGTAATCATTTAAAGTAATCCCTTATCCTTTTTAATCAATACATATTCATCTTTATTTCCCATCCAAATATGGTAGTGTATTGAATAGACATATTCCATAAGTAGTTATAACCATATCCTTTCTTTCATATGAAGACATTCCTTATTGAATCTGTACCTAATATTCGTAATCCATATCTAATTTACATATTTATCCATAATAATACTATCTTTGTATCATTAATGATATTTTTATGAATGAATAACACAAGGTCATGTGTTTTATAGTTTAATCCATGGGTATTAAACATTCGTGCTACATAAGTGTTTCTATCAGTTTGAAATGGGATTTTTTTAACAGAACTGAAAACACTCAATGGATCCCACGACCATGAAAAGAAGTATCATTGATATCCTAATTTACCATTATATATAACCACTAGGTTTTTTGTCCAGTTATTATTAGGAATTCACATTGATCGAGAGAGTGTTATATTGGGCATATCACACATTTTTAGGGCTTCATTTCATAATCATAACATTTTATAGATTTAAGTCTTTTCAATAAATCATTCCCATATCCCATTTTATAATGGGTCACACATGTTCACAAATATGGTCATTTTTAATTTGTTAACATGAGAATATTTATGTATCATAGATATAATGTCTATGTGATCATTAATGTGTATTATAGGTTTCTATAAACAGTGTTATCTATTCATATAATATGTTCTCCATCTTTTTTTTTGTCACATATTCAACCAATTTTAAAGGCTTATTGTTGGGTGCTCTCGATTTTATCACCATCTTGGGAGGAATAAGGTGTTTATTATTTTGGGTTCAAGCCCATAAAATGTTATTCAAATGTATACATATAAATGAACTAAAAAACCTCATAGTTCAGTACCACTCAATGGTTCACGTAAAAGCTTGTAAGGTCATGTGATTATAATTAATCCATAATGTTTGATTTCATATATTAATAATTAATTGTAAAATGATATAAATGGATGGTGTGGGGAATAAACATGATTCTTTGAAGTTATTATTGTTGTTTATTATCATCATCTACATATTTTCATATCATGGATGGTTCAATAGTAGAATATTATGTTGGTAATATAAATATGGGGAAACCGTAAAACGTCAACCCTTTTCATTAGATTAGGTGAAAACATATATAATTTCATATTACACCTAGTAGGAATCACAAATAGTCATATTTATTATTCTAATGGAATAATCAATTCTAATCTTACAGAACATTTATGTCTCCCTTTGTGTGAGAAATATGAGATAATAAAAGATCGGGAAAACTGTATAAGAGGGGAACATTTATTTGGAAGGAGATTTTATCTTAAGGGGAAGCCCATAAGATATTGGACTAAGGATCACACCTCTAGAGAAGTACCCCTATGATTATTCTTTTCTTATCCATTACATCTCTCACATAAACCATATTGATAATAAACCCATCGTGGAATCTCATAATTCTATCTTCTTTCCTTTTAGTAGTTCATGTGATGTTATATAGGATAGAGAAATGTATGCTGCAAAAATTAATGGGGGTTAATCATGGTGGATTAACTTCCTCTCATATGTTGTCTTTTTAATGTGAGAGGATATATAAAGGTGGCCCACTCCAAAATATATTTGTAAGGATTTATATAGGGATTATAAATTTTTATGTTTACCTTTCCCATTAGCTATCCAAGGAATATACGAAGCTCCTAGGTGATTAAGGTGAGACATGGGACTATTAAATTTTGACACATGGTCCTTTAAAAACATCCTCATGAATTACTAATAGCACCCCTCATTATCATGGGAGTCTAAGATTATGGTTTCTTTTAATGTTTTAATTATATTGAAGAACCACACAAATCCTACATTAATCATGTAAATTCATGATCAATGGGGTGCAGACTGCTATTCATTCTCTAAATCTATTTATTTGTAGACATCATCAGAGGCATTGAGAGTTGAGGTACATATAGAATACATGGGTAAAGAAATTATCTACCATGGAATATAGGGTTTTCATGATGACTTGACATTGGATGGAAAGACTATGTATTACCTTAGTGGAAGTATTAAAATAGGTATCACCCTAGTAATATCAAGTTGATGGAGGTGGTTTACCAAAGTAATACTATGGAATCCAAGATGGTTTGTTAGTGAGGAAAAACCACATACATCTCCCAAATTATACATCGGTTAATTGGAACTCTAATAGTACTAAGAGAGAAATAATATTATAGGAAAAAATGTATGAGGATTAATCTTAGTAATTTGGGTTCTCTATTGAAGCATATGTAAGGGTGGAGATCAAGTGTGTGGTTGGGAAATGGTCTGTCACCCTAGTGTTTATGAATTAGGGGATACGTGGTTCCTAACAAGGGTTCTAATCATTTAAAACCCTTAAAAATCTTATTTATCCTCTTTATGATTAATTTACCATCTTTTTAGGCATAAATAAGATACCCAAATGTTTTTGAGAACATTGACACAAGAATTGAGTACATGACTTGGGCATGAGACTTAGATGAGAATATATTTCTCCCTCTCTTCATATTAATAATAGTTTCAAATAAGAATATAAATGATCATATTTATATGAAAATATGGAATCATGGAATTGTGTAGATTTACATGCCAGTGGTGTGTGAATGAGTACCTTCTTTGAAAATGATTGTCACAAATGTGGTTCATTTAGAACTGAGTCAGTAGACATTTTTTTGTGGAATTAGAAAAATTAAAGGGGTAGGTGATGGAGTCTGGTGCTTGACATTAACAAGTTCTGAGGCTTCTCCTTGAAAAAATCCCATATTATGATGACTATAAATTTTGATCCATAAGTATATTATTGGTTATTTTACTGGTAAGAGTGAATCAAAAATAGAGAACTATTCCACTAAATATGGGGTATACCCCCTAGTATAATTGATTATAAGTCTAAAAATTTCACTTCTAAACATTAAAAATGGGTTTCAATGATTTTACACACTTTTCCTCTTCAAATTATGAATTTCAAGGCCAAATTTTAAGTGATGGTTATAACCACCATGTCACCCATTTCGGTGACATTTTTTAGAAATCTCAATCTATCATTGTGTGATTAGCCATGTGGTGCATGTAAATTCAATATTCATAATATTAGGGAATGGAGATACATTTTTAAGAAAATTAAACTTATATCATCTAAGTGAGGATGGTATCTTGGGATCTATGGAAAAGTATGTGGTGTGAATTTTATTATGAAAAATATAGAAAACACTATAATTATCTATAAAAACATAACCCATTAATTTATTTTATGTATCACTCTATAAATCAAATTCTTCTTTATTGGATGGTAATTTCAATACTAGTTAATAGATTCGTCCTCCATTTAGGACCAAAAAAATTTCATCACATTCTTAAGACCATATAAATTTAAACACTTTAAAAATAATGTTGGTTAATATATTCTGTAATTAGGTTGAATTTTAAATTAATTGTTGATATTATTTAAATATTCAAAGGAAGCTATATATCTTGATTATATTCATTTTTGGAGGACTTTCTTTGACAATTTTTTTTATTTTATGGATTAATTGATATTCCATTATTGGAGTCAATATGGAAAATTACAAAATCATGTTGAATAAAAAATTCATACTTACTAAAAATTTTATATATATCCTTACCCCTTAGAGTATCAAGTAAAATCCATAAATATTATTCATGATCTTTATATCACATATAGTATATAAATATTTCCACTATAAAACAATTAAAAATATAATGAGATAATTTTTTATTATTATATTTATTAAATCCATAAACATATATAGAGAATTAGTTAATGAAAGTGGAATTATTATGAATTCATAATAACTGTTCATTTTGAGAAAATCCATCTTTGGTAATCATACTTCATGACTTTTAGTTGATGATAACTGTAACAAAGATCAATCCTTATGAATTATTGATCCCCATAATGTTGAAAAAAAATTCTTCAATATTATGTAAATTAAATTTGTTCATTATAATATTGGAATTTATTTTCATGTAATAATTTCAATAACATATAGACCCCTCTATGTTTTTCATAAATAATATAGGTTCTACCTAGTGTGAAAGACTAGGTTATATGAATACCTTATTTTACAAATCTTTCATGTGCGTCATTAATACCTCCTATTCCACATAGGAAATCTATATGGTGGATTGGATATTGGTTTCTCATTAGTTATGAGGTCAAAAGAAAAATAACCTTCACATTTAGGTTGTTATCTAGGTAGTTCTATGATAAATAAGTCAATATAATACATCATAGTAAATACATTCTCTATTATAATAATATCCTTATTAGTCCTTTTTTTATTTCTCCGAAAATTTCATTTGGATGATCAATAATTTATCTTCCATACATGGCATAGTTAATAAATTTTATCATCTAAAAATAGAGGATTATATTCCATACCCAGAGATTATTATCTATTTTTCATAAGAATTAATTTTTCCATTATAATTTGATATCTCATACATCCTAGTGATTATATCAATGTCAGTCATAGGTATAACAATAAGGCCTGTAAAAAAGGAACCCCTGGGAATTTTAATAAAGACACATCAATATAAATTTACTGATATAACATTTCCATGGTGTTTTAGATAAAGAAAAATTCCTTACTGAATAAGAGTAAGATTTTATATTCTTATAAAACATTCACTATACGAATGACTGTAATGATCAATAATATACCAATACAATAGAATACATTTATTGTATGATAAAATTACTCACAATAATAGAATTTGGATCCTCAAACAATTCATTTGTGACTGTATAATTAATATATTTTTCACATGGCCTATTCTACTATAGATTACATTATCACTTGGGGAATATAATTTAATAGTATTCGATATTAAAGAAATTGACGAATTGGACATTATCAACTTTTTTTGTATTTTTTTCTATTCATCGTCGTTAGTAATTTTATCTCCAAATTTGTATAATACTTCGATTGCCTTTAAGAATGACCCATGGTATTAATTAATAAAGTCATTTAATGTTGAAAATTATACACTTTCTTTCTTATCCATTTCTAAATTCAATTAAATTTGACTCTAAATCACCCATATCATCTCCCACTTCTTGTTGAAAGTTAATGAATTGAATAAGCATTTTTATTTCATGATAGAAAAATCCATGAAACCCTCGTGATATGATAATAATTTATAGACTAGTGACCATTGGTTTCAAACTCATAAAAAGATATTGAACATTCTTTTAGGGTTGTATAAATAATCCATCGTATGTATTTCCATCACATTATATGTATCCTTATACATAACAACATCCTCCTTTACGTTTTGTCTTAAATTTTACGAATTAAAACTATAAATATACATTTTATTTAAAATAATATCACCATGAAATAGTTCTATTTAATATTTTATAACCTCACACCATTTTTACTCTACTAGAAAATTAGGTTATACCAATGGTTTGGAAATGTGGGTAAAACCAATAAAATCATAGGTATGGGATATACCCATGGTTCATAGAACCGTCAGAGCTTTTGTATTTCTTAATACTCTGGTATATAGTCGTGGTTTTAAAATTCTATAGCCATGGTTAGGAATCATAGTAATAGGTGTATGACCACCGTTTTGATTACCCTTTAACCATGGTTTTGAAAATGTAAGTATAGGATTTAAAAAAAATATTATATCTAGATTCAAAAAATGGACCACCTTTATACAATTAACATTCCTAACGAATTCACCACTTATGATTATCAGTATAAAAATATATATTTACTTATAAATATATTTAAAAACTATTTATATAGGTGTAAAATCATGTCAATATGTTTTTAGAAGGAAATTTTTTTGTTCCATGTGGAATTTTTTTTCATAATATTGTGTGAGAAAGATATACCCATGTTTTAAAAAATTATGGGTATATGTAATTCCTATAAAAAATGTTTTTTGATGATCGTGGTTATATGTTTTGAACCATACCATATACCCACTATTATTTAGAGAACCAAGGGTATAATTGTTGAACCAAACCTAAAACCTTGGTTTTGAAAAACTATTGATATTGTTCTTAACCCAAACCATACACCCACAATTTTAGTAGTAATGTAGGTATATCACTTAACAAACCCTTATTCCCAGGGTTTTTGGAAAACCATGTGTATATGGGTGACCTATACCGTTGGTTTCTTCCCAAAACACGTGTATAGCCCTTTCATACACAAGTTTTAGTGTTCTAAATCAATGAACACCATTGGTCATCATCACTCTTTAGAATATATATTTCCATAACAACCTTCATCAAGCCACTACAACCCAATGATAGGAATATAATTTCTATTGACATGATCCATTTTTATGATACTAATATTTTTTTGTACTACTGAATGATAGAGGTTATTTTCACATAATAGAGTTAAACATTTTTGCACTATGTTATAGAGAAATGGGATGTTACATGTGGAAAAGGTTATTGGTCATAAAATGAGTTAACATACCTAATATAGTGATAATATTTTTTACTGATACACTAACATTATGGATTACCTTATAGGTAAAAAACAATATTGGATTTGAGTTTTGAAAAGGTTTTATTACATATATTATGAGTTATTAAAATACAAGGGTATAGACCAATTCAGTTCATGAAAAAAACTATGAATTTTTAATCATAAAAAATATCATTTGTATTTATCAATTATGAATTTCATTGCATGATGAAATATTTTTATAATATCATAATGATTTTTATAGGTTTATGTATTTAATAATGTTCTTGTAAATCATTTTTATAATGTATGTTCAAAACATTCTTTGAGGCGAACGGTAACACCCTAACTCTATAACCATGGTGATAGTGGTTATTTAATTATAATTTTATGTATCAAATTGAAAAATACATAGAATCTAATATTTTATTAGTATTGGTAATATAGAAAAATTTAAAAACATTATATTACTCTGTAATAATAAGATAAAAAAATTAAATACATGAAAGTTTATTATTTCTCCTTATTAATCCATATATCACATGTTGTAATCTTCATAGATCCCTAGAGAAATTAAAAAAATGAAACAAAATGTGGTATTATATGCATAGTATGGGATAAAATACATGAAAATTAATCATAAATAAGCATGTAATAAAAAACCTGATAGGAATAAATAAATTCCCAATAAAAATAATATTTCAATGAATTGCATTATAATAAATAAATTTATGAATAATAAAATATCTCACATTGATGGAATGAATAGTTTAAATAATCATAAACCTACCATCAAGGCCTTATTATAAGACATAAAATATAAATAGGAATATATTATTACAAATAACAAATAATTTTTCCCCATGAAATGTATATTTGTATCTAGGGGTTATATAATGTTAGGCCCCACCCATCAAAAAATAACTCAAATGCATCACACATATGAATAGAATGACTAAAAAATACATAATCTAATATCCTCTAACATTTGTCACACATATTCACGGATACGTAATCAATATTTTTTCATATAGAAATAATGTAAATTTAGAATATCAATATTTACCCATCCAATAAAAAATTGTGGATATCTATGGGAATATCTTCGAATAAACATAGAAATAAGAGGATATTCACTCTATAATGGAATATAAAATTATTAAAAAATGATAATATTTCATTAGGTCACAATTCATTTAAGGGTTGTATATATAAATAGGATATAATCATTCATTATGGTTCATAATGGTCTCTTAAATTATCTAATGCATATACCATGTAGTGTCGAATACGATATGTGGATAGTCCAAATAGTTTTACACCAGGATAATATTGAGTAAATCCTCAAATACTATTTTACATATATTTTACCGCTATATTAATCCTCACCAAATCCTTCATCCACTTCTTTGTATCCATGTAGGCATTATATTGGAAGGAATCCACACAAATCGTAATTTACCACAATAATAGGTAGTCTTATGTCTAACTAGATTTTTAATAATTATAATGGATTATTAATATAATATGATGAGTTGTAATGGCAATATATCATTGATAGTATAATAGTTAATTTATATAAATTAATCATAATAACAACAAGTTTTTAGAAAAAAATAACTAGGAGGATTCTAAGGATATAAGAAAAGAGTTTAGGAAATATAAACATACAAAGTAGCTTCGTTAGGGATGACATGAACTCCTTAAATCCATATAAAATCCTTGATGTGACTATTGAGAAGGAAATATAAGTAATTCATGATCAAATTAATTATAGTAGAGATTATAGGGACAATGGGTGGTTATTTTTTGAAGAAATGTATAATTTTTTTTATTAATTTCAAATAATGGTCTCTAACTCTAGGTTATATATTACTTGGAAACTAGTGGCCTTATCTATATTTTAGATTATATTATATAAGATATAGGTAATGGTTTTGGAATTTACATTTTTTTGAAAGAGAACCACCATTAAAATACATAGTTTTTTTTGGATTGAGAGATGAATCTAGATTTTAAAAAAACTATTTTTAAATAAAAATATATATTAAAATCTTGAAATATTACTAATAGGTTGGGAAAAATAATTTTTTTACTTTAAAATATATTGTTTTATTTAGTAATGCTATTTTTTTGCATAAAAATCATTTTAATGTAAATATGTTTTCATAATAATTATCTTACATTCATAACTTGTTTAACTTTATCCCAATGAATTTGAACATATTATAAAATTATGAAAAATATCAACTAGATAATATTACCTTCCCGATTCCAAATAGAAAATACATTTTATAATATACATCTTTATAAAGATGTAAACATTATTTGTTATATAAATTTTGGTGTATTTGTCAATAATTTTTTTTGGAGTAAACACCATTTCATTTTTAAATGAATTTACACATCACTACAAATTAACTGATTGAAATACCAACTATTATAACACTACTGTAATCCATAATGATAAAGTGTGTGATGGTGGAACAGCAGTGGGGTTGTTTAATAAAATTTATATTTTAGTTATATCAACTAACTTGAATTTTTTCCTAAGTGATTCTCCTCCATCCTCAAATGACAAATTTATGATTGGGATTTGCCAATGTAAATCCCTAATGAATAAACCACCTTCTCAATATCTAAAAAGTTATGTTCACAATTGATCTTACATCTACCTATGTCCATGGTATCTCTATTATAAATTAATTATCTCTGATAAATGACTTTAACATTTTCCAATTATAATGGGTACATTATAATAGATATATTATTAATTGGTTTAATTCAAAATGGTCATAACTACCAAAAGTAATAATTTCCAGTGGTCATAATAGGGTGTATGTATTTACTTCTTATAAATTCATTTATCCAACTCCCATAAATACAAATTCTCTTTTTAGTAATTTTAATATGTTCATTACATGGTTGGTATTATTATTCCATGTTATTTTTAATGTTATATTTTTGATTTTCATTATTGAATATGATCTAGGTGACATATAAATTGTACTTTTATTATTTATGTTTGTATATTGTTAGTTATTATATATATTAGTCTTAATAAATTGGAATCCCTAATCTATAGTATATATTTTATAATAAAATATGTTTATCAATTACTAGAATTTATTATGTATATATGATATCAATGAAATAATATATATATATATATATATGTTATTTTCCAATATTTACAGTGTCAGGGGAGTATGGTTTTTGGATATGTTTTTGACTAGGTATTATACTACAATCAATGGTGTCACAATTCAATAGTTTTATATAAAAAATAATATTGATCCCAAGATGAATCTTACATCATGTATAATGGATTGTGTTGTGTTTATAGCTTAAAAGATATTTATTTTATTTTTCAATTTTTAGTGATGTAATAAAGATAAACTACAATTAATGGAATCACCTTCCTATTGAACAAGAATTTTAGGATTTTAGATTATATAATTATAAAAGATAATTATTATTGTGCTAAAATGAAATATTTCATTAAAAAAAGATGTTGAGAAAAATAGATTTCCATATTAAAATATTTTCATATTTTTTGAATGTAATCAAATATTTAAATGGGTGAATATGACATCAATTATAATGAGATTATTGGAAGAGTGTTCCCATCATAGTTTTGGAGAATTTTAGAAATTTTGTAATCCAAAATTTTATAATTTATTTTTAATTATAGGAATGAAATTTTGGGTGTTTGAAAAAATAGGTATATCTATCTCTATAACTAAGGGATATTTTCATTGTGTAGTGAATGAAAAATGAACTAAATTAAAATAACTAAGAATAATTATAATTCTAAAAAGAGGGTAAATCTATAAAAATGCATTATCACTCATTAAAGATTGTTAAAAAGAAGGAGAGGGTAATTTAAATGAAATCTCATGGAATGTGAAGGTATAATAATGTTGGTATTCACAAATTACTTTTGATGAGTATCACTAATAATAATATCTTTGAATAACTATGTACATTTAGTCCATCAATACTATGGGAAATATTTTAATTATATTATATTTCGTTCCAAAGTGTTATCATTTACTAAAGTAGTGAGAAAATATATTATAATGAGGATGTGACATTATTGCAAGTAGTTACCCTAGACTAAGACATCATTATCTGATTATGGGTGAATCAAGTAATACTAATTTAATATGTGTACATGATTTACATAATTTTTAAATTATATATATCAATATTTGGGGAATATTTAATCATTTTAGTGGAATCTAATATTTGGAAAATAATGTTTTTATGGTTGATGATTTTAAGGATATGTTTTGAAAAGTGTATAAGAATAATGTTGGTTCCAAGAATAGGGGACATCAATCAAAATAAATTAAAAAATTGAAAGAAAATTCGGATGATATTTCTACACTAATGATAGAATTGGTAAATTGTAATCAAAGGAAAAAACAATATAAGGTGATCCATAAGGATTCCTTTAGTAGTAAGAACACCATGTTGAGTGAAAAAAATGACATGATGGAAAATATATTTCATGAATTAAAGGATATAATAAATAAGGGAATATTTATGAGGAAAATGAGTTCTAAAATTGAAGTAAAATCTAAAAAACATCTATTAATGTGAAGAAGGAAATATACATGGTTAAAAAGTAAGTGGAACAACCAAAATCTATGGGTGCTCCTAATAAAAAATATACATTACATTTATTTATTTATTTATCCCTCAGAATGTGGTGGTTAAATAAATAAAAGTCGATATAAAAGATATTTGGTAGATAATTAACCTATGATGACAAAAATATATTAATAAATTTTCAAAACATTCATTTGACATGATCAAACCCCATCAATGTTTGAGTTGATGAAAACATGGCTGGTGTGTGTACGAAATGTGAAAATAGAAGATTTAATCAAAAAAACACTCAAGAATGTCTCTATAAGTGATAATAATAAAAGTATGAGATTTAGGAGAACTCATGAAGGCATGTAATTTTCTTACGGAATACATAGACATATTTTCTTGATTTTTCTATGAGGAATTGGAGTATATTTCATACTAAATAGTTAAAAGATATTTTTCAAACTATAGATACCAACTAAAACAAATAATGTATGGATATTATTCCAATAATTCATACCATTATAATGATGTAACTAATAATGATATTATTATATATATACATGGAATTGATCATAAAAATTAGAATGAGTTAAAAAAATTCATTCTTTAGGGAAATATATTTCATGGTCTGGATAAAAAATATTACAATGATAAAAGTTTTTTAATGTTGTATTCGATATTTTTCATCAAGAAAAAAAAGTTGGGAAAGAAGAGAATAGAATTTTGAAAATTAATAACATATTAAATAATACTAATGAGAAACAATTATCTTGAAGGTAGTTATGTATTTATTAGTCTAATAAATATATGAAGGTTATACAAGACAAAAATTAACAATGTGAAAATATTAGTATAGTCAATGACATGTCAATATATCCTTATTGGAAAGATAACCCAATGAGGATAAAATGATATCTGGGCCAACAATATAAGATTAATACTTTGCAATATATATATATATAATTGTTTATATATTAAAATTTTCACATTTTTAGATAGATACATTGGGAAATTTATGATCCATTTGGAGATTTCTTCATGGGATGTAAGTGATATTAATTCTTGGTCTATAATTCAATTTCATGTAAGTTGAGTTAAATTTTTGTTTTTATGGATTCTTAAATTCTTATACTTGAGGGAATGAATATATCTCAAATAAAAACCATTTTTATGATCGTGAAATTGGTGTTTTGGTATTGACATTACATATAAATTAATTATAATTGAACCTTTAATATATAATAGAATACATTGATGGATAATTGGAAATAAAAATATTTTTCATGATATTTTGGTTTTGGTATGACATTGGAGAATGTTTGAAAGTGTTATGGATATCAGAAAATAATATATATGGATAACCATTTTTTTAATTTCAATTGTATATTCTTTGATAGTGTGTGGATATTCAATGATAATTTTGATCTGATGATCGATAATATGTTATCCCCATAACCAATTAAATACACTTGATTGAGGATTGAATGGGTCATTTTCAGCCATTTGGTTTAATGAGTTTATCCTTGAAAAGTAAAACTTGTCTGAATCATATGCTTAGTGGTTCATGGATATTCACAAAACATATTTTGAAACTGTAATTTAGTTATCATGGTGGTTCCTTAGTATAATATTAAAGCTATCGACGCCTTGAGATTAGGGATGTAATGGATTTTAGTGGAAAAATGGTGTAATTAGCTAAACTTTTGTATCCAACACAATGTTTTGATATATTTGAATAAATTTTCTATTGATGAATCTTGGGCATGAGGTTAATTGAATAAATAATACTCATTGATATTGTAGCAATAAATAAAGGGTTTCTTGTATAATTAATGTTAAATCAAAAAGCATGGTCCATGATTAAAGATTGATCTTAAAGATAAAGAAACCTATATATTTATAGTAAATGGGAAATATATTTTATATTAATCTATTGTAAAGGATATTTTAAGAAATTGGGATAATATATATTTATGATTAAATTATTATTTTTAAACATATAAGATAATAATTTCATAAAATTATTGGCAGAAAACATTACTAGATAATCCTAAAATACTATAAATGGTAGTAATCAAGTTTTACTGATGAAAAAAATCTAGGACATATCAATGGAACGAAGATTATATGATTTTACATCAATAATACATAGTCATATTAATATCAAACAAAAACTATAATATCCATATCTCTTATGTTAAATGGGTACAAGTTCATTTAATTAATTAATTTATTTATATTTTATGTGAAATCCAAACATGGGAAAAATAAAGAATATAATATATTTGTGATATATCTAATTGTAGTTTCATAGTTATCAAGGAAATATGTATTATGTTGTGAGATTTGTTATGATTATTGAGAATAATTAAATAGGGTAGTTTGTTATCATCCACTTTATAATTGATGATGGTGTTGGGTTTATTGTTAACTAGTGAACCAATAATGAATATGATTTCATCAAAGTTAAATATTTATTAATTAGATATATAATTTTTTTTAAAAATATTTTAGCACATGAATAATAGAAAGAATTTTTCTTGGAAATTTTGTTTTTGATGCTGTTTTGAAATTAGAGATTTCAAATTTTTTTGGAAATAGAGATAATAAAATTATTATAGAATAGGATATGAAGATATTCCAATAATAAAGTAGAGTTTTTGTTAATGTTTTTCTAGATATGGAGTGGTTTATTATTAATTATTTATATGGATCAAGATATATTAAACAGCTTAACATGGTTTCTTAACTTCTAAAAAGTGGCTAAGGTTGACATCATGAAATAAAAGTCTTATAAGTGTTTAGGTTATTGTAGATGTTTTATAATTATCAAAAATATTTCTAAATAATATATTTCATGATGTTTTAAATAATGGAAGAGTAATGGATGAATAACTAAGTAAATTGTATATATTCTATTTGAATATTATTTGCTGTAGGTTCAATATATTTTAAAGAAGGTTGGAATGAAATATAAATTAAATATGGACTTGTATTGAAATAAAATTAATTTTTATGTACTATGTGACATTAACCTACATTTATGAAGCTATATAAGATAGATATATGAAATAATTTTTCCATGTTTTCAGAAGTATTGTAAGAAAAATTGTTTAATTTTTTATGTTATTGGATATTTTTTCCTCATCTAAAAGGTTAATGTATTAATAATGTATAATAATTAAATGTATGCTATAAAAGATCTATCAGATTCAATTAGATATTCATAATGACATAAAGAAAATTTAATGGTAATTAGAGGATGTGGTTGATCATTTATAATCTTTTATATAATGAAACATTACATGATTACATCAATAGGTAAAAAAATACCAAAATTTAGAATAAAGGTTCACTAATCTAGATCACATAACATATGATCACGTTAACAAAGCTCACATGTAAAGGGGTTAAATTTTCATGGAAAAAAGAGTGTGAAGAATGTTTCGAAGAACTGAAGAGAATATTAGTCAATTCTCCTATATTGACTCTACCATTGGGGAATGATGGGTTCGTTATTTATAGTGATGCATCTAAGAAAAGACTTGGTTGTGTCCTTATGTAGAATGATAGGGTTATTGTCTATGTGTCATGACAGTTGAAAATTCCTGAGAAAAAACTATCCTAGTCATGATCTCGAGTTAGCAGCTGTGATATTTTCTTTGAAGATATGGAGACACTACCTCTATGATGAAAAATCCGAGATTTATACAGATCACAAGAGTTTAAAGTATATTTTCTCAAAAAAATAACTCAATATGAGGAAAATTATATTGCTTCAATTACTCAATGATTGTGATTGAACGATACACAACCACCTGGGGAAGGAAAATAAGGTGGCAGATGCTTTGAGCAGAAAAGATCATGGAGTTTTGTAAAATATGAGGATTGAAAGGGGTCCAATTTTCATTGATCTAGTGAATATGGACATGGGAAAAACCATGGAAGGTGAAACATCAATGCTTTTTCAAATGGATGTCAAACCGTCTTTACTATAAGGGATTAAGAGTTCTCAGACTGATGATGAAGAATTTCAAAAAAAAAGATTAAAGCAGTGAATGATGGGAGATTGAGAGACTTTGTGTATGATGAAAGAATTTTAAAATTTGGGAAGAGGCATTGTGTTGCAAATATACATGATCTGAAAATGGAGTAATTAGATGATGCTCATAGCTCCAATTTCTCTATTCACCATGCTAGCACCAAAATGTATAGATATTTGAAGGAAAATTTTTGGTGGGATAACATGAAGAGGGAGATTTCAAATTTTGTCTCAAGATGTATGGTTTGTCAACAAGTGAAAGCTAGAAGGCAACAACCGGGAGGATTCAAGCAACCTCTTCCCATAACGGAGTGGAAATGGGATAATATTACTATGGAATTTGTCAAGGGGCTACTAAAGACTCCTAGAATGAACGATGAAATATGGGTTATAATTGATATTCTTACCAAGTCATCATATTTTCTTTCTATAAGATAATATCTACCACTTGAAAGTCTAGCAAGACTATATATTAATGAATTTGTTGGACTTCATGGATTACCCATATCAATTGTTTCTGATTGTGATCCCCATTTTAATTCAACATGATGGAAGAGTCCTCCAAAGGCCTTGGATACTGAACTTCATTTGAAAACTGCCTACCACCCTAAAAAAGATGGACAATCAGAACGGACAATTAAAACCATAGAAGACATGTTGAGATCATTCTCACTTCACTTTAAGGGTATGTGGGAAAAATATATACCTATGGTGGACTTTTCCTATATCAATTACTTCCATTCAAGTATTCAGATAGCACCATATGAAGCGTTATACGGAAGGAGATGTCTCACACCAACCAGTTGGGATGACGTTGGTGAAAGGAAACTTTTAGGTCTAGAACTGGTGGAGGAAACAATGGAGAATGTAAAGGTAATCCAAACCCACATCAAAGAAGCTCATAGTAGGCAGAAGAGCTATACTGATAACCAAAGGACGTAATTGGAATTTCAGGAAGGGGATCATGTTTTTTGAAGGTATATAAATGGATGGGAGTTATACTTTTTGGTAAGAATGGTAAATTGAGTCCTAGGTACATTGAACCTTTCGAAATTATAGAACGAATTGGGGTTGTATCTTACCGTTTGGCAATGCCGCCAAGTCTCTGAAAAGTTCATGATGTGTTCCATGTATCACTGTTGAGAAAATAGATGCCTGACACAATGCATGTACTCAATTATGAGTAATTAGAACTAGAACTCGATCTGTCTTATTTAGAAGATCCCATCAGGATTCTTGATACAAGAGAACAAGTGATGAAAATCCAGATGACTCGTCTGGTAAAAGTTCTATTGAGAAACCAAAAGATGGAAAAGGAAATGTTGGAACCCAAGGAACATATGATGAAGAATCACCGTAGTCTTTTCATGCAGTATTATTATAGAAAACTCTAGGATGAAATAATTTTAAGTAGGGGAGAATGTAAACCCCATGATTCCATGGTACGCTTCTCTATGAATAATACAGTAGTGTGTTTAATATGAAACTTCGAGTTCTAACACACACCAAAACCAATCAAAGTAGTCGTTATAAATATTAATACCCACTTTTAGAAATTTTGATAAATTTTATCATTCAAAATGGACTTAATTTTTGGATTCTGAATATAAAAAATAGACTAGGTTGAAATTTTGTTATTTTTATGAAAACATTCAATTTTTGATAAATAGTGAAAAACCCCGAGTCATGGATTAAAACCCACTTTTTATTTAAATCATTATTTATTTTATTTAAATATAATTATGTTAAAAATGGATACATAATACCTATATATGATCAATGTATTTCATTGATGTAAGTTTAGAATCATTCTAGAAATATAAAATGTTTATGGAAATTTTCATCATCCTTTACCCACCTCCTGGGAGAATTTGGAAATTCACATAAAACATAATTTTAACACTTCTGTGAGTGGAATTTCAAAAATACTAAGGACACGATTAATATCAAGGAGTAAATTTTTTTTCAATTAGATAAAAATAATTTTTTCTTAATGGTAAATTTTTACGTTTATTTACCACAGTTAAAAGTAAATAGGGTTATTAAGGGTAAAAATGTTATTAATATTACCCTAACACATATCCTAATTCTATTTTCCATGTTTATATCAACTAAAAACAACCATAGGAATAAATTTTTATCATTTAGGTCCAATTGTATTAGATTAGGATATTTATTATTATTTAATTCAAAGAAGAGTTAAAAGAGTTAAAATCAAAGTTTAATTACTAAATCATTTTTAGTATTTGGATATAAATAAGAGAAATTAGATTATAAATATTCATTAGAAATATAAATTGATTTCCTACATAATGGTATTTTATTTATAATTTTTAGACATTAAATAAATTAATTTATTTATGACACAATGATGATGCATTAATTACCTAATTAATGAAATATTATAGTAATTGATATTATAAATATCAAAATAATGTAATTTGAGACTTTCTATTAATTCCACTAATTTCATAGGTCAATATAAAATATTATGATTTGTTATATAAGTTTTTTTCGAAGTAATAATGTTGTTATGAAATTATAAAAAACAAAATACCCAATAGTTTCAAAATTGTCATAAAAGAGTTTTTAAAACAAACATTATATTATTAATTTATATTCTATTCCTATAAATATAAGGATCGGAAAAGGGACTTATATAATGATAGTTGTATCAATAATGGACCACTAGGGGGTCTCTTGAATGTTTATTGTAATTATATTTACTATATAATATAAAAATACAAAGCGAAATGGTCAGTGTCAAACTAATTAACTAAGAGTTAAAACTAAATGATAAGGTTAATAAAGTCACCCAAACCTATTTTTAAACCTATTGTATGAAAGGATTTCGACCCATACCCACCTTAAAATTTAAATAATCCACTTTTTATCCCTTATAAACATAATTTTAATTTTTTATAAAATAATATTTCTAGTTTTTTCTAAGGTGCCCCTCACCAATATTATAAAAAGGAACTCCCCCTTTTCAATAATTCACATATTAAAAGACATTGGGCTCGGCCAAAAACTGCCCAAATACCCTATAAAATATCCTCCCTTCATTATAGAGTCCTTACTTTAGTCATAAATCCAACCTATGGATCCCTTTTGATCAAATAAAAAGGAAGAACCAGAAGAAGAGGTAATGATTTCTCCTCCCTCTTTCAAATTCCTTTCTTCTTCAACTTCTTGTGTCACACCCATGACTTATTTTAAAGGTATATTTAATTTAATTTCCATTCATTATTTGTTTGGGGGGGGGGGGGGGTTCCCAATCTTTTATGGAGGAATGAGAGAGTGTTCATTAATTGGGCCAAACCGTGAGCCCAATTCCAGATTTAAAAACCAATTTTGTTTCTTTTATAACTTTTTCATTTTTTAATATTTTTCACTCATTAAACTTCCCAAATGACCTCCCCTGACCTATTAACACCACCATTTCAATTTGGAGCTTTTATAAATCCATAACCAGGGTTTATTTTGGTTTTTATCTAAGGGGTTGGGCCAGCCCGAAAGCCCAATTCCTATTTTAAAAATAAATTTTTATTATGTTATAGCTTATTCAATTGTTGGGATTTTTCGGTGATTCCAAGTGTAGCCCAACCCCAATGAACACAGCCGCGCGACCATTCCCTCTCCCACCTCTTTGAAGCTCTGGTAAATCGCGATTTGATGCCGAACGTCAGAGGGTTCCTCAAATCGCCCAGATTTGAAGAGGTAAAGTATTTATTTCATAACTCTCTCAATTCTCAATATTTTTCCTCAATTACAGTTTCTAAATGACCTAATACATCTTGTGCGTACGCAACCGAAATTTTGGATCTTTTAAATTTCAGCTACTGGTGTTTTGGAGTGATTACTTCAAGATACTTCAAGTAAATGATCCCTTTCCTTTCCTCTTTCAAATTACTTTGGGTCTAACTCATTGTTCTTTGGGTATCGTTGGTTATAATTGAGTTTAATAATGTCCAGAAACTAGGTTTTCGAACCTAGGGTTTAACTTTGGGATTTCTTGGCCAATTTATGTGGTTTTAGGTTTGATCTAATTGTCTCTTGGTGCGGCGGGGGTGCGATTTGATTTTCGCATGGAGATTCAAGGGTTTCCTTGGTTTTGGTAGGTGATTCCATTGTGTGTGCAATTTTTGTGAATTAGCTTGCTGTGTTCATGGTACCTTAATTTTTATTTCACTTGAATGTTTCTGTAAAAATTGTTTGTTAGTTGCATTTATAATGCAAATGAATTTTAAGTTCCATTTTTGGTGAGATTGGGGGTTTTTCATTCAAATATTTTATTGGTTCATTTTGGGCTGACCTCTAAGTAATTAGTTGATTTTAATGAACTGTAATAGGACTGAAAATACTGTTTTGATGATTTTCCCATGTCTTTGATGCTGTGAAAGTTTGTTTTAATGGTCTTTGTGAAACACATGAAATTCTAAGAGCCGTGTTGTGTAAAAATGGAGGTTTTACAATGATGTCACTTCTTGAACCATATGAGGCTTCCCAAACAAATGATTTTTTGTTTTAATTTAAATGTATTTGGATTCCATTTATGTTTTGGTAATTCAAAAATGTGCACATAGTGTGCAATTAGTGTTCTCAAGGTGTTTTCGTTGTGCAAGACACTACGTGATTTTGAAGAATTGTTTTATTACAAATCAAAGTGTTTTATTGTGTGTTTTAAGTGGTATCAAAATGTGATAGATACTGTATTGATTGTGTGTGACCATTAGTGGTGTTTTATTTGAAAATGGATTTATGTTTCATGCTGAAATTGTTTGATCACAAAAGGGGATGCCCGGGTACTTAGGTGGGCGGATTTGTACTAGTACGGCTAGTGGACCGGATGGGTGTTGTCCCTGTTTCACATAGCATTTGGATAACGACAACTATAACTAAACTATGTGGATGATGATTGTAAACCACTATGTTGTGGGTATGATCCCTACTAGTGGCTCGTGCACGAGAGTGGATTTTACTATTGTTGCTTTACACCGAGGTACGAGGTACATAGGGCCCGAGACAACCTAGTGCTTAGGGGTGTTCCTGGTTTGTTGCTCACTGGATTTTTAGTATTTACCCATGTATTTGGGTGTTTTTTTCAGTACTTTACAGTATATATCATTTTAATTTATATATGTTAACATTCTGGAAATTCTAGTTTGAAAACGTTTCTTTTAAATGAAAGTTACATTTCTTGGAATTTCATCGTCGTTTTTCTTTACGAATTAAAAATGATTGCTTCTTCACCTTATATTGCATGAACTTTGGAATCATTGGGTGGTATTCTATTGGGCTTAGGCTCACACCCTACTTACACCCCTTGGGTGTAAGTAGACTTTGTTATGCTTGACTCAGGTAAAGGGAAGGATTTGGGCGATGGCGGTTCAGGGTGTTAGTCCTCATCGTTGGGGCAGAGTTGCGGAGAAGGTTTGTGGGTGATGACCCCCTTGTCGTGTGGAGTCCATGGGGATGTCATTATGTTCTCATTATTTGTTTTTAGACCACTTTTGGTGTCTTTAAACATATGTATTCAGTTCTGGTTTTTGTGTAAACATTGTTTGGTTTACATTTTTCAGATTCAGTTTATTGATTGTTTTTAATGTTTTATGCCTTCATATTCGGGTAAATTGTTCCCAAACAAAAATAAATGATACCCGGGCACTTGTTCCAGCCCGTGGGTATAGGGAACGCCCTTCGGGTCATGTCACGGGCTGGGTTTGGTGCCAGTTTTGGTGGCGACCAGATTCGGTTCGTGACAAAATGGTATCAAAGGAGGTTCACTCCTTGGGTCATGTTATTTGGGGAAGAGTCAGGATAGTCTGGAGCTAGGATTGTCGGGACTTGACATTTCAGTCATGGGTAGTGTGCCTGGCCAGCACACCTCAGGACGGGATTCAAGTCCCTAGGGGATTTATGGATTTATCTGAGTCATTTGTTTTTCTTGGTTTAATGATGACTATGGGAAATGAAAAGAGAGTTGGGCGAATAATCTCAGTGAGCTCGCAGGGCCTGGAAAGCCATGTGAAGCCGTGGATATTTCCCTAGAATACTCTCTGTGACGGAGAAGTGATTGGAATATGGCTGCCAACCATATGTCCAAGTCACCCACCGAAACTAGTTTCCTCTCACATTGTCTTATGTCTCTTTGTTTTGGAATCTTGGAAAGGTGTTTTTTAAGCAAAAAAATGACTTCACATTAAGGAGTGTGAATTTTTGTGAAGTTATTTTCTAGTAAAGTGAAAATGGTTTTTTTTAAAGTCTATAAAGGAAATTTTAGAATTATTTCAAATGGTTAAATTATGTGTTTATACCTCTTTTGAAAGTATGAACTTTCTTAATTGGGGTTTTGAAAATATGTTTCTAGTGGAATTTTTTTTAAACCATGGAAAAGTGTTTTGGATTGAATTAAGTGTTCTAGAATTTTTGTGTGGGGGTTGAATATGGATTTTGGGTTTGGTTACTACTGAACAAAAAAAATTATGAACTTTTAGAACCTTGTCTTGAAATGAGAAGAGTTGAGTTCTTAATTAAATGGAGATTTATTAAATGGTGTTTTTCATGAAATTAGAAGTGTTTTGAAATGGGTTGAAATGTTTTGAAACAATTTTGAAAGGAATGAATATGTGCTTTTATTGAATTATTCATTCTTTTCTAAATTGGTTTGTGAGATTAAAAATTTTGTATTTATATTATGGTTAGTGTTTTTGAGAAAGGAAAATTGTGGTTAAAGTTTTTATTTTAAAAAGAGGAAAGGTTTGATTTTTGGAATTTGGTATTCTCAAGGGTGACCACATGAATAGGTTTATTTCGGAATATGGATAGATATGAGGTGGGTTCCCATTGTGGCATGTAGACATGCATGTGTGAGGCTCATGAGATACCATCGGTAAATGCGCAACCGACCAACATTGTTTTTTTTTAAATAATTTTTTTTTGAAGGAAAGTGTTGTGTTTTGATAATGTATGGTTTGGAGGTATGGATTATGTGTTTTCAGGATTATTATTGTGGGATGTTTTGAGTTCAATAACCCCTCTTGTTTGAACGATGTTTTGGTTTGGTGTTTCATTGATAAGTTGGAATGAAGTGTCGATCATTGGTCTCTTTTGAGGAAATGTTTGGGAGGCCAATGTGGTGGCTCCCATCATGTGTTCGGTTCAGGTTTGTGGTCTTTTGTGACCAAATGACTAGTTTGGTTTTGTCCTTGGGTTTTCCTGTAGGCCAGGGTATTCCCCCATAAAGTGTTAATGTATGATTCATGTTTGGCCTATGGTGATTCACCGTTGGATGATCCTCCAGTTGATCAACATAAGGACATTATTCTTGAGGTTTAGAGATTGTGTTTACCCCTCTTCTTTTTCAATTATGCAGATCCCCCTATAGTGGGAGAGTGTTTGTGGGAGGTTGAAATAGACCTTAGTTTCTTATGTTTCCTAAGTTTTCAAAGGTCAATGATGTTTAGAGTTGTCAGTGTAGAATGATGTCTTAAAGGGCCTCTGGGTCTTTCATCAGTCTCATTGAATCAAGAGTTCATGTTAGGCCACCGGTGTGCAAGATCTGGCCAAGAGTGGCTATTATGGACACTTTATGGAATCATGTGCTATTTTGGACTTAGTAAAAGGTCCCTCTATTTGTGTTTTCTTTTATCCGCAACAGTTATGTTCGGTGATGCCTTGCAATGTCATGTGTTCATTTGACTATAAGGGTGAAGATTGTGAAATCTTATGAGAGTCACTATTTTTTTTGTTGGATGTGTGTCTCCCTATAGGAAATTCTAAATCCTATGTTCTAGAGGAATGTTTTTCTATATGTCCTTTCATTCATCTGATTGGCATCTGAAGAAAAGAAGGGGCGATGTGTGTGCATCCTCTATGTTCTTGTTTTGGTAAAATGGTGGGTAGGGGAAAAGCGGGTTTGAAGTGTGTCATGTCTCAATGAGACCATCTGAGATTACAGTATAATTTTTTTTGGAACTGGGAGAAGATGTTCAGTTTAAGGGTTTCCAAATCCTAACTTTGACGCCGAAGATGCTTCAATCCATTGAGCTCCAGCCATAGGCCTCGGAGAGAAGCTGGCGCGTAGTTAGGGGAAATCCTAGAGTCGTTCAATCTTTTGGTCAAGGTCATATCCTCAATATGAAAGATAGGAATAGTTTAAACCTCTGGAGTCGTCTTCTTGTTCCAATTTCTCACATTTGGTGGAAAGAGGTGTGAGTACCTTGTTCCCATGTCGTACCCTGAGTTGTTTTTTTCCCTTTGGGTTCCCTTGTGTTTTTTGGAGAAAAGTTTAAAATTTGGGTTAGGCAGGTTGAAGTGCATAGTTTGTACGTGGTTAGAAGTAACCATGTGCCAACCCAGGGGACCGTGGGATAAGAGACAGTAGCTAATGCATGGTCTATGCACGTCCATGATCCTTGGCCAAGGAAACTGTGTGAAGTTTCCTCTTTGGATAGAATTATCCGCACAGTTAACTCGCGGTTTCCCAAACCGTGTGAACCAACTATGCAGCCATGCCAGCTCCTTAAAATTCTATTGTTTTTGTTGTTGTTATCCCATAATATTTAGTTAATATGGTTGGGTTTTGTTTGGGGTATACCCACAATGGGACTCATTTAAGTTTTATTGGAATAATTATGATATTAATCTACCCCTAATGCTGGGAATTCCGTCCGAGGCCCCCTGTTAGTGTCTTGATTTTGTCTTAAGGAAAGTTGTGTTCGTTATTATGGTGGAGAGATCCATCATGGGTATCGTGTATGTTCTCTTGGAAAAGGAATACTTTTAGTTTAACCCTTATGATGGGGAGACCGTTCGTTCCTTCCCCAATTGTTATCCTTATTCTATCTAAGAAAATTGAGTTGTCCCTAGTGGTGGGATGTCCAGATTGGGTCACCCCGTACTAGTGACTCAGTTTTCTCCTTGGTGTATTCTAGGTAGGAGGTAGTATCGTTTAAGTCTATATATCCAAAAAAAATTGTTAGTTGGGTAATTTTGGGGATGGAGAACACCCAATCGTTTTGTTTACATAATGTTGTGGTAGCGTTATTCGAGTTCGTTGTTCGTTTCAAGTGGATTGCTTGAGCGTCATCTTGTAGTGTTTGAGGTGTTTTGTTTTGGGATGTGATTTTAATGTGTTTCATAATTTTAAGTAAGTGGGGTTCTTTTTGGTTGGTTAGATTATTATCTTCCTCTGTTTGATCAACTGGAGATGTTCTTCCTTTTTGAAGCGGGTGAAAACGTGGTAAGGAAGTCTGTCTTGGTCTATCGTTTGGGCTTTGCTTTTGCATCTTGTGTTGTTGTGGCATTCCAGGGGCGGAATGCTTTATGGTGGGGAGAATTGTCACACCCATTACTTATTTTAAAGGTAAATTTCATTTAATTTCCATTCATTCTTTGTTTGGGGGGGGGGTTCCCAATCTTTTATGGAGGAATGAGAGAGTGTTCATTAATTGGGCCAAACCGTGAGCCCAATTCCAGATTTAAAAACCAATTTTGTTTCTTTTATAACATTTTCATTTTTTAATGTTTTTCACTCATTCAACTTCCCAAATGACCTCCCCTGACCTATTAACACCACCATTTCAATTTGGAGCTTTTATAAATCCATAACCATGGTTTATTTTGGTTTTTATCTAAGGGGTTGGGCCAGCCCGAAAGCCCAATTCCTGTTTTAAAAAAAAAATTATTATGTTATAACTTATTCAATTGTTGGGATTTTTCGGTGATTCCAAGTGGAGCCCAACCCCAATGAACACAGCCGCGCGACCATTCCCTCTCCCACCTCTTTGAAGCTCTGGTAACTCGCGATTTAATGCCGAACATCAGAGGGTTCCTCAAATCGCCCAGATTTGAAGAGGTAAAGTCTTTCTTTCATAACTCTCTCAATTCTCAATATTTTTCCTCCATTCCAGTTTCTAAATGACCTAATACATCTTGTGCGTACGAAACCTAAATTTTGGATCTTTTAAATTTCAGATACTGGTGTTTTGGAGTGATTACTTCAAGATACTTCAAGTAAATGAGCCCTTTCCTTTCCTCTTTCAAATTACTTTGGGTCTAACTCATTGTTCTTTGGGTATCTTTGGTTATAATTGAGTTTAATAATGTCCAGAAACTAGGTTTTCGAACCTAGGGTTTAACTTTGGGATTTCTTGGCCAATTTATGTGGTTTTAGGTTTGATCTAGTTGTCTCTTGGTGCGGCGGGGGTGCGATTTGATTTTCGCACGGAGATTCAAGGGTTTCCTTGGTTTTGGTAGGTGATTCCATTGTGTGTGAAATTTTTGTGAATTAGCTTGCTGTGTTCATGGTACCTTAATGTTTATTTCACTTGAATGTTTCTGTAAAAATTGGTTGTTAGTTGCATTTATAATGCAAATGAATTTTAAGATCCATTTTTGGTGAGATTGGGGGTTTTTCATTCAAATAATTTATTGGTTCATTTTGGGCTGACCTCTAAGTAATTAGTTGATTTTAATGAACTGTAATAGGACTGAAAATAATGTTTTGATGATTGTACCATGTGTTTGATGCTGTGAAAGTTTGTTTTAATGGTCTTTGTGAAACACATGAATTTCTAAGAGCCGTGTTGTGTAAAAATGGAGGTTTTACAATGATGTCACTTCTTGAACCATATGAGGCTTCCCAAACAAATGATTTGTTGTTTTAATTTAAATTTATTTGGATTCCATTTATGTTTTTGTAATTCAAAAATGTGCACATAGTGTGCAATTAGTGTTATCAAGGTGTTTTCTTTGTGCAATACACTATATGATTTTGAAGAATTGTTTTATTACAAATCAAAGTGTTTTATTGTGTGTTTTAAGTGGTATCAAAATGTGATAGATAATGTATTGATTGTGTGTGACCATTAGTGGTGTTTTATTTGAAAATGGATTTATGTTGCATGCTGAAATTGTTTGAGCACAAAAGGGGATGCCCGGGTACTTAGGTGGGCGGATTTGTACTAGTACGGCTAGTGGACCGGATGGGTGTTGTCCGTGTTTCACATAGCATTTGGATAACGACAACTCTAACTAAACTATGTGGATGATGATTTTAAACCACTATGTTGTGGGTATGATCCCTACTAGTGGCTCGTGCACGAGAGTCGATTTTACTATTGTTGCATTACACCGAGGTACGAGGTACATAGGGCCCGAGACAACCTAGTGCTTAGGGGTGATCCTGGTTTGTTGCTCACTGGATTTTTAGTATTTACCCAGGTATTTGGGTGTTTTTTTAGAACTTTACAGTATCTATCATTTCAATTTATATATGTTAACATTCTGGAAATTCTAGTTTGAAAACGTTTCTTTTAAATGAAAGTTACATTTCTTGGAATTTCATCGTCGTTTTTCTTTACGAATTAAAAATGATTGCTTCTTCACCTTATATTGCATGCACTTTGGAATCATTGGGTGGTATTCTATTGGGCTTAGGCTCACACCCTACTTACACCCCTTGGGTGTAAGTAGATTTTGTTATGCTTGACTCAGGTAAAGGGAAGGATTTGGGCGATGGCGGTTCAGGGTGTTAGTCCTCGTCGTTGGGGCAGAGTTGCGCAGAAGGTTTGTGGGTGATGACCCCCTTGTCGTGTGGAGTCCATGGAGATGTCATTATGTTCTCATTATTTGTTTTTAGACCACTTTTAGTGTCTTTAAACATATGTATTCAGTTCTGGTTTTTGTGTAAACATTGTTTGGTTTACATTTTTCAGATTCAGTTTATTGAATGTTTTTAATGTTTTATGCCTTCATATTCGGGTAAATCGTTCCCAGACAAAAATAAATGATACCCGGGCACTTGTGCCAGCCCGTGGGGATAGGGAACGCCCTTCGGGTCATGTCACAGGCTGGGTTTGGTGCCAGTTTTGGTGGCGACCCGATTCGGTTCGTGACATCTTGTTTCTTTGTTATTTCCATTATAAAATAATAACTATAGTATATTCTATATAATGTGATGTTATTATAAATATTTTACAACTATATTTAGTATTCTATACATCCTTTCAATTACATGTCACCATACGTGCGTACGTACGGTTTACCGTCTCCACGTCGTGGTGTAATTGTTATTCAATAAATTATTATTTTGATGGGTATAATAATGATTTATAATTCATGTAAACAATAAATATAACATAATAAAAATTCTGTATATATGATATACCATAAAATTAAATATTATTTTAATATCAAAAGAATGATATTGTCGCTTGTGCATACGTACAG
This sequence comes from Viscum album, assembly GCA_963277665.1. Taxonomy (NCBI): domain Eukaryota; kingdom Viridiplantae; phylum Streptophyta; class Magnoliopsida; order Santalales; family Viscaceae; genus Viscum; species Viscum album. Next base: position 697,852,825 of record OY728161.1, read on the forward strand.
ACTACCATCTCCACAAACGCGAAGAGATTAATTCCCCATCGTATCCATTCAAGAATAATTATCATTTAATGATTAAAAATAATGTTTAAGGACATGATATCATTATGGATATTAATAAGATACAACCTATCCATATAAAACATGACTTATGTAACATAACATATAAAAGAAAATAAGTAAGTTAACACTCGAAATGACCATAATACTAAAATATTATTAACAATTCATTAATAGAAGATCATATATGATATAATAATTATGTATATGGTTCATGTATAAATTAATAACAATGTTTTAACTATTATACAGGAGTTTAACCTACCCTTAACCAAGGAAAAGTATAAGATAAAGGTTTATTTCACAATCTCTTCATTATCCGAGGTTGTTTATACGTAATTATCTACTAGGACCTCTTTATCATCCACATCCATGTTTCTTAAAAATGTATTTCAAATCATTCTAACTATTTTACAGACTATGGGTTAAAGTAATTTATACCCTTTTTTACTTTTTATTATATGTTTACAAAGGAATCTTTCTATCATTTTCCAAAAAAAGTCCTTTTAATAATTTTCGATAAAATTAAGGTAAGAATGTCTTTTTTAACTTATATGAAGGGCGTGGCTATTTTCCGCCATTATAAAATTATCAAAACATCCCTTAGAAGCTTAAAAGAATATTTTCAATGTAAATATTTTATTTTATAATTATGTGACTTTTAAATGATTTATAGAAAATAGATATTTCTCTCAAATAATTTTTATTTCATCTATGTCAACATCTTTGATGGATTTTAAGCTCATTTGAATGTGATTTATTATGATACAAAACTTCTAAATTGTATTTACGTTTTTGTGATATGTTTGACTATGGATGTGATATTTTTATACCATTCATGGCTTATGGAGAATGTATTTACATTTCGCATTCTATTTTTAATATGAATATTTATGTTGTGTTTAAACCTGTCCATATGAGGAAAGAATTGGACTTAGTAAGTGACGGGTGGAGACCGCTATAGATCATCAATGCATTGGTGGGTATCATGAGACAAACTAGTGTCTGGTAATGAGGTATTGACTAAATCTTATTTGTAGTATTGTCACATGGCCTTGACTATGTTGTTATGATAGTCTGGTATTATGCATTCCATCATTATGAAAGTGGTTATTGATATTGCATGTGATTATTCGACTAGTAGAATATCCATGTGAATAAGTAATTGTAATTATTTCATTTTATCTTTTCCATATTTTTCTGAAGATCATGTTGAAAAGGCTTTTTTTAGTTATACATTTCCTTAAATGTTTATGCTTATTTATAAAAGTTTCTACTATATTGTTATCCTTACTGATCATTTGAGATAACCTCTTTCATTGTTTTATTTTTCCCAGGATGTGAAGAAGTAATTTATGAATGACCAGTAAGGATACTTTGAGGGGATATTAAGACAAGATGTGGTTGCACTAGTTTTCAATTTATGATTTAATGTAAACATTATGAATGTATTTAGTAATTCCAAGCATACTAACATAATCGGTCTTTCGTAACATGATCTTTTGTCATCATTCCAATGTTATGTAATAATGCATCGACTCTGGGTAAATGGGGATGGGGTGTTACAGTTTGTATCAGAGGATGTTTAGTGAAAATCTCTGAAGCTAGATTTAGATAAATTATTATTAGAGCACATAACCCTAAGTTAGACTTTGAGGATTAGGATAGAAGAACTTCATTGAATTTTGGTATTGTAGAGATTTTTTGAGTTTTATAGGAAATACATCCATGTATGGATACAAGAAGGTAGAGGCGGATCTGGCACAGATGTACCTAGTTGTATAACCCGAAAACACCACTTTTAGCTAGACTCGAATGTGAACTGGTGCACGATAACGGGAATGGCTGCACTCTTGGTTACGACACTCTCGATGGATATTCTAAGGATAATTATCATTTTATTTAAAAACTATATTGAAGGGATTATGAGTATATACTTCCTCAATGAAAACATTTTTATGATTATGGATTATATCCATAAATATTTCATTTATGTTAAGTGTTTTACAAGTATTGAATTTTGTATTTTGATTCATAAACTGATCTAGTTTATGCCATTTTTTAGAAATGGAACATAGTGGAAGAAATGGAAACTATATCAATGCACACACTCCTTGTATTGATTTCCCTTCTACTCAAGATAATTATTGTCGAGATGGTGATGCAACTGGTGCTGATCAGCTAATCACAACACTGGGACAACTCACTAGGGTTATGAATAATAACCTTACCCATATGGATCACCCTGATCCACAGCGTGGAGGATCAATGTTAGATAGATTCATGAGGAAACAACCACCAAAGATCAATCAGAGTACAAATAACTCAGTAATAGAGCAATGGATAAATTCCCTAGATAAAATATTTCAGGCTTTGGGAAGTAGTGAAAGGGAAAAAGTCATCATGTAATTTTATCGCCTCACTGGAGATGCTGATCAATGGTGGTCATTCATTCAAAACACAAAGGAAGATGATGAAGTATCATATATTTAATGGAGTGAGTTCAAAGATATTTTCATAGAATAATAATTTCCTCATGACCATCGAAAAGATAAAGAAAGGCAATTTCTGAGACTGAGGCAAAAGGAATATGAGAGTGTCACAAAGTATGAGGCTAACTTCACAATGTTAGCGAGGTATACATCAGATTATATACGTAACCCAATAAGTAAGATTGATTGTTTATTTGATGGGTTAAAAGCGTTTCTACGTCGAGAATTAGTCTCACAAACCTTCTCATTGTACAAAGATATTGGCTCATGTGCTACCAAGATAGAAAATGAATTCGCTAAGGTTTATGTCTTTAAAGAAAATTAAGAGAAGAAGAGATCTTTTGATCACTATGGGAATGGAAATTTGGGGGATAAGGGAAAAGTTGAATATAGATCCTATTGTAAATGTGGGAAAAAACACCCTGGTACTTTCTTAAAATGAATTGGAGTATGTTAAAATTGTGGTGAAAAGGCCACCAAGCTCGTGATTTTCAGGGGAAGAAGAAATCTACTGATGTCCAATGCTATAAATCTAGGGATATGGGACATTATGTAAATGAATGTCTGAAGCGCCATGGGAACATAACTCAAAATAGGCCAAGGGATCAAGGCTGGGCTTATGATATCACTATTGTTGAGGTAGAAGCTCCGAAATATATGGTGGAAGGTAATTTAATGGTTTCCTCAAGTTTAGAAAATGAATTATTTGATTATGGATCATCACATTGTTTCATATCTTCCAAGTTTGCTATGAAAATTAGATATTCCAAATTTGATTTAACAAGGTTTTGTCAGTTTAAACTCTTAAGGGAATTATCATTGAACAATTTTTTGTGAATCAGTCCCTATTAGAGAACATAAATGTTCTTTATCTGTAGATCTCATCATCATACCTATGATTGAATTTGATATAATCCTCGGTATGGATTGGATTTCGAACCATGATGAAAAACATTATTACAATAAGAAGGAGGTTACTATTTTTGATGATGATGATAAGTAAAAAATTATCATTAAAGAAGAATCATCACCACTTATTTCATACCTAGATCCACCCCCAGTAGCTCAACCAAATTCAATTATTGGAGAGTATGAGAATAAAATTACTATGGGTGAGTAAAGGAATGTTCAAATAGAGGATGTACCAAATTTGAAATAATATGTAGATTTTTTTCTAGAAGACTTACATGGACATCCTCCAGAACGAGAAGTTGAGTTTTCCATTGATTTAATTCTTGAATCAAGGCCAATATCGAAGACCACTTATAGAATGTCCATTGTGAAATTAGATTAACTAAAGAAACAAATAGAGTAATTGAGTAATAAGTGATTTATTCTCCTTAGTGTTTCTCCATGGGGAGCCGCTATTCTTTTTGTTAAAATTAAATATGGATCTATGAGGATATGTATCGACTACATCGAGATCAATGCTATAACCATAATGAACAACTATCCCCTACCTCGCATTGATGATTTATTTGACCAATTTCATGGAGCTCAGTACATTTCAAAGATTGACCTTTGATCTGGAAATCATCAGTTGTGTGTGAAGAAGGAAGACATTCCGAAGACAACATTTCGAACTAGGTACGAGTATTATGAGATTACAATAATTCCTTTTGGATTGACTAATGCACCCTCTGTATTCATGGATACAATGAATAGTGTTTTCAAGGAATATCTCGATTAATTTTTGGTGGTATTTATTGATGATATCATGGTATACTCCAAAATCAATGAAGATCATGAAAATTAGTTGTGCATTATCCTAAATACTCTGAGAAGACATGAATTATATGGTAATTTTAGCGTGTGATAATTCAGGCTTCAAGAGATTACTTTTCATGGCCATATTGTCTCTAAATATGGAATCTCTATTTATCCTTCTACGACCATGGAAATCCAAGAATAGCCTGCACCAACAAGTATAACGGAGGTAGGCATTTTTATTGGTTTAGCAGGTTATTATCGACATTTCGTCCGGAATTTTTCCCAGTTAGCAAACCCATTAACAAAGCTCACATGTAAAGGGGATAAATTTTTTTTTGGAAAAAAGAGTGTGAAGAATGTTTATACGAATTGAAGATAAGATTAGTCAATGATTCTATATTTACTCTACCATTATGGAATGATGGGTTCATTATTTATAGTGATGCATCGAAGAAAGGTCTTGGATGTGTCCTTATGCAGAATAATAGAGTTTTTCCTATGCATCATGACAGTTAAAAATTCATGAGCAAAACTATCCTACTCATGATCTCGAGTTATCAGTTGTGATCATTGCATTGAAGAAATTGAGACACTCCCTGTATGGTAAAAAATGAGATATTTATACTGATCACAGGAGTTTGAAGTATATTTTCTCACAAAAAACTCAACATGGGGTAAAGGAGATGGCTTGAATTACTCAATGATTCTGATTTCACTATATACTACCACACAGGGAAAAAAATAAGGTGGAATATTCTTTGAGAAGAAAATATCATGGAGTTTTGAACAATACGAGAATTGAAAGGGATCCAATTTTCATTGATCTAGTGAAGATGGACATAGGAATAACCAAGGAAGGTGAAAAATCAATACTTTTTCAAATGGTTTCCAAACCATCATTACTAGAAAGGATTAAGAGTTCTCAGACCAATTATGAAGAATTTAAAAAGAATAATAATGCTTTGAATGATGGGATATTGAGATACATCGTGTATGAAGAAGGAATTTTAAAATTTGGGAAGAGTCTTTGTGTTCTCGATATACCTGATCTGAAAAGGGAATTTTTAGATGTTGCTCATAGATCCAATTTATCTATACACCCTTGGAGAATAAAAATTTATATAGATTTGATGGAAAATTTTTGGAGTTACAACATGAATATGGAGATTTCTGATTTTGTGTCCTGATTTATGATTTTTCAACAAGTGAAAGCTGAAAGGCATCATCCTGGAGGTGTCATGAAACCTTTTCCCAAACCGGAGTGGAAATGGTACAATATTACGATAGACTTTTTCATGGGGCTACCAAGGACTCCTAGATGGAACGATGCAATATGGGTTATTATTGATCATCTTACCAAGTCAGCACATTTTTTTGATATAAGAGAATAAATACCACTTGAATGACTTGCAAGATTATATATTAATGAAGTTGTGAGACTTCATGAAGTACCCCTATCAATTGTTTCTTGATCGTGATCCCCATTTTACTTCAATATTCTCGAAGAGTCTTCAGAAGGCCTTGGATATTGAACTTCTTTTGAGAACTACCAACCACCCCCAAACAAATAGACAATCAGAAAGGACTATTCAAACCATAGAAGATATGTTGATATCATGCTCACTTGACTTTCAGGGTATGTGGGATCAATATTTACCTCGGGTGGAGTTTTCCTATAACAACAGATTCCATTCAAGTAATCGGATAGCACCATATGAAGAGTTACACAGAAAGAGATGTCTCACACCAACCTATTGGGATGATGTTTGTGAAAGGAAAGTTGTTGGACCATAACTGGTGGAGGAAACAATGGAAAAGGTAAAGGTAATCCAAAACCACATCAATGAAGTTCCAAGTAGGCCGAAGTGCTATCCCAATAACCGAAGGAAAGATTTGGAATTTCAGGTAGGATATCATGTTTTCGTGAAGGTATCTCCTTGGAAGGGAGTTATACGTTTCGGTAAGAAGGGTAAATTGAGTCCCAGGTACATTGGAAATTTCGAAATTATAGAAAGAATTGGGGATGTAGGTTACAGTTTGGAAATGAAGCCAAGTCTCTCCAAAGTTCATGATGTGTTCCAGGTATCACTATTGAGAAAATACATGCCTGACCCAACGCATGTACTCACTTACGAGGAATTAGAACTGCAACCTGATATGCCTTATTGGGAAGATCCCATCAGGATTATTGATACAAGAGAACAAGTGCTAAAAAACAGAATGTATAGTCTGGAAAATGTTCTATAGATAACCCATAAGATGGAAGAGACAACTTGGGAACCCGAGGAACCTATGATGAAGAATCACCCGAGTCTTTTCATGAGGTATTATTCTAGAAATTTTGAGGATGAAATTATTTGAAGGAGGGGAGAATGTTACACACCAAGATTTCATGTTACGATTCTCTTTGAATAATATAGTAGAATGTGTTGTACCCAACATTGAGTTCTAACACACACCACAACCAATCAAAATAGCTGTAATATAAGACCCCAACCTTAAACCTTACTTAATCTTGAGTTATTACAAGATTACACATTGAGGATCTTTTCAGGTATAGAGTTTTAGAGAATTAGATCATGAAACTTGCATTACATTCCACATTTCAACAAAGTGGTTACATAAAAGACAATATTCATTCTTCCCATCAACGGAAACATATTTAAAATAAAACACAGATTCTTTCTTGACACATCCTTGACACTATCATCACATCAGGTACCATTCCCTTGACCTGGGAAAAACATTTCAAAAACTTGGGATGAGCATAAAAAGCTCAGTATGGTTTATAAAAATATGGAAAGGAAACATGAGTTCATATATACATAAAAATGAAATCATACTTTACCCATAAAACATAGTCACTTTAACATACCTCATCAAACCATGAATAAATCAAAGAAATTATATGACATAAAGGTAACTTGAGGCATTCATAACATTCTTACGTAGGGAGTAACCTTCGTGGTTACGTTTTGGAATACCCATCACAGTATATTCCCTAAATCTTTTTGAAGAAACCTTAACGTTTCACTCCTTCACGTTACCCAATGCATTGGAGAGCTATATCGGGCTCACCCGCCCTTAGTTTATCACGGAACCACCTGTCTTCATAATAATTCCCAAGAACCTCAACATAATCGTATCACATAAAACATGCATAAAAGAAACATAACATTTACACCTTTAAATCCCAAGATATCAATACAACACATTAATATAAAAACAATATGAAAACCATTTTCAATACCAAAATAAATGAAAATTAAAACATGGTATTTATTTTTCTTTTAAAAAGAAGGTATGGCTTGTAGAGGAAGTCGAAACTCAAATAACGGTCGTGGCGGCGGAGAAGTCGTTGTCGCCGCATACGTACGACAAAAACATTCCCTTTTGTCGTTCAGTAAATGCTTCGTATAAAACAGATTTCTTTTGAAAAAGTGTAAAAGTCAAAGGGGTTTATACACCGTATAAAAGAAGGTTGTGTATAAAACAAAATATGCCTCAATGAAAGGAGACTGAGACAAAGTCTCATACAAATACGGTATCCTTGGTTTAAGGATAAATCAATTACATAATTATGTGTGACAAACGAATACACCAAATATAAGTGGATATTAACTGTAAAAGAATCAAAGGTAATTCACACATATTCAAAGGTTGACATATTCAATAACTACATGTTGAACCCAAAGAAATCGAAATTGGGTTAAGAAGTTCCCTTGACAGCCTAACAACGTCACATCAAAATGAGTTGATGAGAGATAAAAAAATGATATCTCATCACTTGGACATAAAATTTAAATCAATGAGGATATATGATAACATATCCCAACATAACAATATGTAAAATAAAAGACCCAACAAAAGAAGCCTTTTAAAAAGAGGAGGGTGAAAGGTTCCCTTACCGACATGGGAATCTTTCGAAACATACGCCCCGTGAAAGAAGGACAATACAACATTGATGTGAATACTCATAAATGAAATAATATTACACAATGAGTAAAATAATGGTATGTACGTACACAAATCAAAGGAAATTGTGGAAAATGTATCATAAATCTCACAGGAATAAAAGTGAGATGAAAAATCCCTTACGAAAACTCGGCAGCCTAACGACGCCACTTAAAACTTCCAAAAATGGATTGATTAGATCAAATAGGGTATATCATCACATTAAAATAAAATGTACAGAAAGAGGAATATAAAAGAACATCCCCCATCATAAAAAAGAGAATATTAAAAGAAGTGACATAAAAGAGAGTACTTAAAGAGAAAGAGAGAGGTTAGATCTCTTACAAAAATTCAGCAGCCTAACGACGCCACTCAAAACTTTCAAAATGGATTGATGAGAGGAAAATAGGGTCTCTCATCATATGAAAATAATAATTACAGTAGGAGTAATATAAAATAACATCCCAATCATAAGAAATATGATCTTAAAAGAAATGACATAAAAGAGTGTACTTAAAAAGAAAGAGAGGTGTAGGATCCCTTACCTCGGGTCCGACTTGACTCGATCATTCTTTAATGTACTGAATAATAAACTTGAGTTAATTTCCACTTTATTAAGAACCTTTTTCTAGTTCATTATTCCTTTTAGATCACTTATTGTCATGTTATAAACATTATGTAATCATTTAAGTTAATAATGTTTGTTTTGTCTATATTTGGTTCTTAAGTCGAAAGTGGGCGTCTTACAATTACATATTGTTCGTGTGGTCAAAGGTTCTTTATATACAGAATGAAATTCCTGATTTTTATAGCATATATATCATATATATCCAGAATATACATGTATTTATAATATTACATAATCATTTATAGGTATGAAATGAAATGCACCGTTGATGCAGACGGTAAGCCGTACGTACGCATGAACACTACTTTCATTTCTTTGTCATATCAATGGAATTAAAAATAAATGAGAGGTATTTATATTTTAATTCTAGAATTATATTCATCATTTATATTTATCATTATATATTTCCATTATATATATGTACTTATAATAGTACATTACATTTGGGGATAAGAAATGAAATGCACCGTTCATGGAGACGGTAAGTCGTATGTACGCATTAACAATACTTTCATTTCTATCTCATACTTTAATGGAAAGATATAATAATTATATATAGGTATATTATAATTCCAGTATAAGATCATATATAATAACATTAAATCCATCCTTTATACGTCCCACGTATGGCATTAACGAATCACATCACTTTGAGGGGGCGGTAGTCCGTACTTCCTAAAATGAAGATATCATGTATACCCATAATGGAAACAATAATGGTATGCCATAAATGAAAAATACATAAGCTTAAGGAAATAATAAAAATATTATATATCATATATAAAAATAGTGACATCGTAATGGCCACCTTTGAAGGTGTTAAATGAGTATTGAAGAATCATCGTTTCGGGAGGCAGAATTTCGCCATCCACGGAAACGTATGTTCTTTAACCATTTGATGTAGTTGTGTGAGATTGTAGCTCGAATAAATCTTATAACAACATCCTAGTATATTTAAGATACTGTTGTTGTTACAAAAGAAGTAAATAAATTTAGTTTAGGGAGTTGGAGAAGCAAAATAAAACAAATGAACATGAGAGAATGGATTACCTTTAAAAGTGTAACTCCTTTTGATTTGAGCCTAAAGGCTTCCTTTGAAAGGATTCTTCCAAAATGGAATCCTCTAGGATGAGAAGAGGGATGTGGAGAGAGTAAATGGGCAGGGGATGGCTGAGCCAAAGGCTTGATGCGTGTGTGAAATGAGGTAGAGGTGGGGGCCTTTTATAAGAGGAGAGGAGGGGCACTTTTGGAAATCATGAAACTATTATTTTATTTTCAAAAGTTTTTCGAATTTCCAAGGTCCCAAATTGATATATATCAAAGATAAGATGATAAGTCTTCGATATATTCCCATCCAATAGTTTTTGGACAAGTGTAGGTCTTAGAGCTTATATTATCATTTCATTTTATTTAAACTGTTCATTAATGAGGTCATCGTTGCATCATCATGATGTCATAATTAAATTAATTTATTTAATTTCTAAAAATTATAACAAAAATATCATGATGTATAAAATCTTTTTATATTTACAAAGAGTATTTATAGACAAAAATATGATTAGTATAACCCCTTCTAAAAATTGTTTTAGTAAAACAATTTATGTTACTGTCATTTTCACCTTTATTTAAAAAAAGGCATTAAAGTCATTATCTCACCCAAGAGGCTCCATAGGGTGTCCCCTAAATCGACCCATGGGTTGTCCTGGTCGGTCATGACTCATCCAATAGGGGTAGGACAAGTGTCATGGTGTTTCTCATATTTTTATAATATCATTTTTACCTTAAATTACACTAATTATCTCTAACCGCTATTAATGAAAAAAAGTTACTATTCACAAAAAATTTATTTTCATCCCATTGAACCAAATTTTACATACTAATGACAACCATGTATGTCGTATTTTCAAAATTCAATACACATTAGTGGTAAAATTTCATTTAACTGAAAAATCAGCTTGCTTGATTACCACTTAGTGGTTTCACTATTCATCAAAAATTGGAGTTTTTCATAAAATTACCAAAAATTCACTCTAATCTATATTCGATATTCTGAATTCAAAAATGATATTTATATTACCTAATTCAAATAATATAAGTATAATTATTTAATTAAATAATTAACTCCCGTTGTCAAAACAAATAGCGTGTTTTTATGAAACAATATATATCAAAAGATTGATATTTGTTTATGTCGAATTTCAAAGTGAAATTAATTCCAAAGTCCACCATTGAATAAAATGGTAAAAGTATTTTATGGTATCACGTTAAAACCAATTCAAAAGATAATCTAGTAATATAAATAAATTATATTAAAAGAGGTTTTGAATTAAAATACAACATTTTTCACATATTCATAAAAAATTAACTTTATTAGAAGAATAACAAAAACATACAAAAAGTAAATTTTGATGTCCCAATTATAAAGAAGTATTTTATTTCGTCCAAAAGAATGTATAAGAGTGACCAAAACATTATTTAAAGAGGGTTCTCCATCAAAAGGTGATAAGTGAACCTTTAGTGAAAACTACTGCATATACACCTAAAATTGAATTCTTTCCGTATTTTAAGCTTTTATCTTTTATTGGATAAATGTAAAAACATTTAAAAACATATATAATCATATTTTAGTTATTTCTATCCATTATCGCCAATACAACGACTACATGTTAACTGCCATTTAAAATAATATTATTTTATTATTAGAGTGCAACGTAAGATTCCCAAGAAACTCGTTGTTGCGTGTTGGGTACGCCATCGAGCATAGAATCCCCTTTAAATTCATATTAATATTTTATTCACAAATATGGATAAATATGAAAATGTCATATTCTTTGTTTACCTAGGGTGTTACATCCTTCCCCCCTTTTGGGAATTGCGTCCTCGCAATTTTAAAATTGGGCTTGGAAACATCCTTGAAAGTCCCACATCGGAAGAAGAGTCGGCAAAACAATCACTTTAAAATAAAGAAAGATAAGTACAAAGGTCACCCGAGTTAACCCATACTAGGATTCCAAGTATGAAAACATGGACATGGTGGAGAAAACATAGGGTTATGTTCTGATGAAGAGTGATAGAAAACATGTTTAGGAGAAAGTTAATCATGAGAAAATCACAAACTTGTGATGGGTTAAACGGTATTCGATTCCCCAGTAGGAAAAGTTAATAGGCAACATTTTTGTTTTAAGATACTTTTTATTGGGGAATATATTAACAAGGAAACATAATCACTTATCATGTTGTCCTTCAAATTTTATTAGATTCCTTACACAAACTCATATTTTCTCCAAAAGGCGAGTATTTAGGACGACTTGTTCACATTAAGAGTACTATAATCAACATTTAGAGAATCACCTAATCCACAAAAGAGAACTATATACTTCCCATGTCCTTAGAAATTAACAAAAACCAAAACCAAAAAGGCTAGTAAAAGACCAGATAATCCAGAAAAGGATAACCCTTTATAAAAAGAAAATCTATTCTTAACCTCCAAATTTTTTCCAAAAAAACCCAAAGTTCAACGAGGACCATTTGATAAAAAATTTGTCCAAAAAATTCTTCAAAGTAATCTAATCTAAGATTGAAACCCAAATATTTTAAAGATTTAGTCACATAGTCTTACAAGTTAAATCATAACATTTATCTCCAAACAACATCAGTTGCTCCTAAAGTCTTGTATTGAAAAGTAATTTACCTAATCACATATCCTCCATGATAGGTTAATCATTTTCATAAATAACCCAAAATCAACATACTCTTAATTCATTAAATCATATAACTTTAATGAATTAGTCAAACTAACCAGGGACTTCACGTAGTCCAGTGGTAGGCGATAAATACCTGTCGCACTTTGGTTGTGGGTTTGATTCCCGCAGCATTGTTCGACGCGACGGGTTGTCACACGGTCTGTGTGTTGTCCTTTTTCCAAAACTATATAATTCTCAAAACATTTCCCAAAACCAGATAAAATCATCAAAAAGAAACATAACATATTTTAACCTCAAGTTTATCTCATGCCTTTCATTTTCCATCATAACATATAATAACCCATAATTACCTCAAAAGCAAGGATCATATAAACCCTAATGGTTAACTTTTTAATTATTACCAAAACTTCCTCATCGATTGGTCATCTCTTACATGATGCATTATAGAACATACCGAGGTTCACGTGGTTGATCATGACTCCATGATAGTTGGTTTAGAACAACCACGAGTTTCCTCATTGAATACCCCATTTCATTGAGTCTCTTAATCAGAGAACCACCACAGTTTCCTTCAAACCAATTGTCACTTTGGTGCCTGTGAGATCCAGCCATTCACTAAAAACAGAAATGTCGGTGTGAGTATATCAACAAAACCATCATGTACTAATGAGGAAGGTAAACACTAAGATATACTTAATCATTCACTTTATCTAAAACTAGGACTCTTTCTGAAATCCTAACCATTATGGTAATGTCACTTATGAATAGAGAATATCCTAACCTCTAAAGTTATCTAAACCAACCTTTGATACCAACTATAAGACCCCAGCCTTAAACCATACTTAATCTTGAGTTATTACAAGATTATACATTGAAGATCTTTTTAGGTTTAGAGTATTAGAGAATTAGATCATGAAACTTGCATTACATTCCACATTTAAACAAAGTGGTTACATAATAGACAATATTCATTCTTCCCATCAATGGAAACATATTTAAAATAAAACACGGATTCTTTCATGACACATCCTTGACACTATCATCACATCAGGTACCATTCCCTTGACCTGTGAAAAACATTTCAAAAACATGGGATGAGCATAAAAAGCTCGGTAAGGGTTATAAAAATATGGAAAGGAAACATGAGTTCATATATACATAAGAATGAAATCATACTTTACCCATAAAACATAGGCACTTTAACATACCTCATCAAACCATGAATAAATCAAAGAAATCATAAGACATAAAGGTAACATGAGGCATTCATAACATTCTTACATAGGAAGTAACCCTCTTGGTTACGTTTTGGAATACCCATCACAGTATATTCCCTAAATCTCGTAGTAGAAACCTTAATGTTTCACTCCTTCACATTACCCAATGCATTGGAGAGCTATATCGGGCTCACCCTCCCTTAGTTTATCACGGAACCACCCGTCTTCATAATAATTCCCAAGAACCTCAACATAATCATATCACATAAAACATGCATAAAGGAAACATAACATTTCCACCTTTAAATCACAAGATATCAATACAACACATTGATATAAAAACATTATGAAAACCATTTTCAATACCAAAATAAAAGAAAATTAAAACATGGTATTTATTTTTCTTTTAAAAAGAAGGTGTGTCTTGTAGAGGAAGCCGAAACACCAATAATGGTCACGGTGGTGGAGAAGTCGTTGTCGCCACATATGTACGAAAAAAACATTCCTTTTTGACGTTTAGTAAACGCTTCGTATAAAAAAGATTCCTTTTGAAAAAGCATAAAAGTCAAAGGGCTTTATACACCGTATAAAAGAAGGTTGTGTATAAAACAAAATATGCCTCAATAAAAGGAGATTGAGACGAAGTCCCATACAAAGACAGTATCCTTGGTTTAAAGATAAATCAATTACATAATTATGTGTGACAAATGAATACACCAAATATAAGTGGATATTAAGTGTAAAATAATCAAAGGTCATTCACACATATTCAAAGGATTACATATTCAATAACTACATGTTGAACCCAAAGAAATCGAAATTGGGTTAAGAAGTTCCCTTGATAGCCTAACGGCGTCACATCAAAATGAGTTGATGAGAGATAAAAAAAGGATATCTCATCACTTGGACATAAAATTTACATCAATAGGGATAAATGAGAACATATCCCAACATAACAATATGTAAAATAAAAGACCCAACAAAATAAGTCTTTTAAAAAGAGGTGGGTGAAAGGTTCCCTTACCGACATGGGTATCTTTCGAAACATACGCCCCGTGAAAGAAGAACAATACAACATTGATGTAAATACTCATAAATGAAAGAATAGTACACAATGAGTAAAATAATGGTCAGTAAATACAACACTCAAAGGAAATTTTGGCAAATGTACGATAAATCTCACAGGAATAAAAGTGAGATGAAAAATCCCTTACGAAAACTCAGCAGCCTAACAGTGCCACTTAAAACTTCCAAAAATGGATTGATGAGATAAAATAGGGTATCTAATCTTATTAAAATAAAGTGTACAGAAAGAGTAATATAAAATAACATCCCCCATCATAAAAAAGAGGAGCTTAAAATAAGTGACATAAAGGAGAGTACTTAAAGAGAAAGAGAGAGGTTAGATCTCTTACGAAAATTCGGCAGCCTAACGACGCCATTTAAAACTTGCAAAATGGATTGATGAGAGGAAAATAGGGTCTCTCATCATATGAACATAATAATTACATTATGAGTAATATAAAAAAACATCCCAATCATATGAAAGATGAGATTAAAATAATGACATAAAAGAGTGTACTTAAAAAGAAAGAGAGGTGTAGGATCCCTTACATCGGGTCGGACTTGACTCGATCATTCTTTAACGTCCTGAATAATAAACGTGAGTTAATTCCCACTTTATTAAGAAACTTTTTCTAGTTCATTATTCCTTTTAGATCACTTATTGTCATTTTATAAACATTATGTAATCATTTAAGTTAATAATGTTTGTTTTGTCGATATTTGGTTCTTAAGTTGAAAGTGGACTTCTTACAATTACATGTTGTTCGTGTGGTCAAAGGTTCTTTATATCCAGAATTAAATTCCCGATTTGGATAGAATATATATCATATATATCCAGAATATACATGTATTTATAATATTACATAATAATTTAGAGGTAATAAATGAAATGCGTCGTTCATGGAGACGGTAATCTGTACGTACGCATGAACGCTACATTCATTTCTTTGTCATATTAATGGAATTAAAACTAAATGAGAGGTATGTATATTTTAATTCCAGAATTATATTCATCATTTATATGTATCATTATATATATCCATTATATACATTTACTTGTAATAGTACATTACATTTGGGGATAAGAAATGAAATGCACCGTTCATGGAGACGGTAAGCCGTATGTACGCATGAACGCTACTTTCATTTCTATCTTATACTTTAATAGAAAGAAATAATAATGATATATAGGTATATTATAATTCAAGTATAACATCATATATAATAACATTAAATCCATCCTTTATACGTCCCACGTAAGGCATTAACGAATCCCATCACTTTGAGGGGGCGGTAGTCCGCATTTCCTAAAATGAAGATATCGTGTATACCCATAATGGAAACAATAATGGTATTCCATAAATGAAAAATACAGAAGCTTAAGGAAAGAATAAAAATATTATATATCATATATAAAAATAGTGACATCATAATGTCCACCTTTGAAGGTGTTAAATGAGTATTGAACAATCATCATTTCGGGAGGCAGAATTTCTCCATCCACGGAAACCATATGTTCTTTAACCATTTTATGAAGTTGTGTGAGAGTGTAGCTCGAATAAATCTTATAAAAACATCCTAGTATATTGAATATACTTTTGTTGTTACAAAATAAGTAATTAAAAAGAGTTTAGGGGGTTGTAGAAGCAAAATAAAACAAATGAACATGAGAGAATGAATTATCTTTAAAAGTGTAACTCCTTCTGATTTGAGCCTAAATGCTTCCTTTGAAAGGATTCTGCCCAAATGGAATCCTCTAAGATGAGGAGAGGGATGTGGAGAGAGTAAATGGGCAGGGGATGGCCGATCCAAAGGCTTGAGGCGTGTGTGAAATGAGGTAGAGGTGGGGGCCTTTTATAAGAGAAGAGGAGGGGCACTTTTGGAAATCATGAAACTATTATTTTATTTTCAAAAGTGTTTCGAATTTAAAAGGTCCCTCATTGATATATTTCGAATATAAGATGATAAGTCTTCTAATTATTCCCATACAATATTGTTTGGACAAGTTTAGGTCTTAGATTTTATATTATCGTTTCATTTTATTTAAACTGTTCATTAATGAGGTCATTGTTGCATCATCATGATGTCATAATTAAATTAATTTATTTAATGTCTAAAAATTATAACAAAAATATCCTGATGTAGGAAATCTTTTTATCTTTCCCAAGAGTATTTATAGACAAAAATATTATTAGTATAACCCCTTCTAAATTTTTTTTTAGTAAAACAATTTAAGTTAGTGTCATTTTCACCTTTATTTAAAAAAAGGCATTAAAGACATTATCTCACCCAAGAGGCTCCATAGGGTCCCCTATATCGACCCATGGGTTGTCATGGTCGGCCGTGACTCATAAAATAGGGGTAGTACAAGTGTCATGGTGTTTTGATATTTTTATAATATCATTATTACCTTAAATTACACTAATTACCTCTAATCGCGATTAATGAAAAAAAGTTACTATTCACCAAAAAATTATTTTTATCCCATCGAACCACATTTTACATACTAATGACAACCATGTATGTCGGATTTTCAAAATTCAATACACATTAGTGGTAAAATTTTATTTAACTGAAAAATCAGTTTGCTTGATTACAACTTAGTGGTTTCACTATTAATCAGAAATTGGAGTTTTTTAGAAAAATACCAAAAAATCACTCTAAGCTATATTCGATATTACGAATTCAAAAATGATGTTTATATTACCTAATTCAAAGAATATAAGTAGAATTAATTAATTTAATAATTCACTCCCGCTTTCAAAACAAATAGTGTGTTTTTAAGAAACAATATATATCATAAGATTGATATTTGTTTATGTCAAATTTCAAAGTGAAATTAATTCCAAAGTCCATCATTGAATAAAATGGTAAAAATATTTTATGGTTTCACATTAAAAACAATTCAAAAGATAATCTAATCATATAAATAAATCAGATTAAAAGAGGTTGTGAATTAAAATACAACATTTTTCACTAATTCATAAAAAATGAACTTTATCGGAAGAATAACAAAAAAATACACAAAGTAAATTTTGATGTCACAATTAAAAGAAGGATTTTAATTGGTCCAAAAGAATGTATAAGAGTTACCAAAACTATATTTAAAGATGGTTCTCCATCAAAAGGAGATAAGTGAACCTTTAGTGAAAATTAGGGCATATACGCCTAAAATTGAATTCTTTCCGTATTTTAAGCCTTTATCTTTTATTGGATAAATGTAAAAACATTTAAAAACATATATAATCATATTTTAGTTATTTATATCCATTCTCCCCAATATAATGGCTACATGTTAACTGCCATTTAAAATAATATTATTTTATTATTAGAGTGCAACGTAAGATTCCCAAGAAACTCGTTGTTGTGTGTTGGGTACGCCATCAAGCATAGCATCCCCTTTAAAGTCATATTAATATTTTATTCACAAGTATGGATAAATATGAAAATGTCATATTCTTTATTTACCAGGGGTGTTACATGTAATGAATAGTAATACCCACTTTTTGAAATTTTATAAATTTTATCATTTAAAATGGACTTTGTTTTTGGATTTAGAATATTGAAATTAATTTATGTTGATATTTTGTTATTTTTCTGAAAACATTTAATTATTGATGAATAGTTAAAAACAATGAGTCATGGTTTAAAAAAAAAATTTATTTAAATAATTATATATTTTATTGAATTTTAATTAAGGTCAAAATGGATACATAATACCTATATATGTTCAATGTAATTCATTGGTTTTAGTTTAGAATCATTTTAGATATATAAATATTTTATGGAACTTTTCACTGTCTTTTAACCACATAATAGTAGAATTTGGAAATTCACATAAAACATAATTTTACCACTTATGTGAGAGGAATTTCAAAAATAAGAGAGACACGGTTAATATTAAAGAGAAAAATGTGCTTCAATAAGATAAAAATAATTTCTGGTGTATATTGACTTTTAACATTAATTTACCACAGTTAAAAGTAAATACGGTAATTAAGGAAAAAATGATATTAATATTACCCTTAAACATGTCCTAATTCTGTGGGAAAAGTGTATTTCTACCAAAAATAACCGCAAAAATAAAATTTTATTATTTATGTCCACTTGGATTAGATTAGGATATTTATTATCATTCAATTCAAAGAAGAGTTAAAAGAGTTAAAATCAATGTTTATTTACTAAAACATTTTTTATATAGGGTTATATAGAAGATAAATTAGATTATAACTATTCATTATAAACTTGAAAATATTTACTACATAATTCTATTTTATTTATAATTTCTAGAAATTAAATAATATAATTCATTTATGACATAATGGTGATGTAGTAATTACATAATTAATGAAATATTAAAATAATTGAAATTAAAAATATCAAACTAAAAGTAATTTGAGACATTAAATGAATTCCACTAAATTTAAAGGTTAATATGACATATTATGATTGGATATATATGTAGTTTTCGAAGTAATAATGCTGTTATGAAATTACCAAAAACAAAATTCCCAATAGTCTCAAAATTGACAAAAAAGAGTTTTTAAAAGAAATATTATATTATGAATTTATATTCTATTCCTAAAAATCTATGGTTTGGCCAAGAGACTTATATAATTATAGGTGTATCATTACCAAACAACTTTGTGGTCGCTTGGATGTTTATAGTATGTTTATTGACTATATAATATAAAAATACAAAGAGACATGGTATGTGTCAAACTAATTAAGTAAGAGTTAAAACTAAAAGATTAGGTTAATAAAATGACCCAAACTTGCCTAGATACTAATGGATGAACGTCTTCGATCCATCACCACTTTAAAATTTAAATAATCCACTTTTGAGACATTAGAAACTGAGTATGAATTTATTATAAAATAATATTTCATTCTTTTCCTAAGGTGCCCCTCACCCCTCTTATAAAAGGGCACTCCCCCTTCTCAATAATTCACACATTCAAAGCCTTTGGGCTCGTAAAAACTCTGCCCAAATACCCTCCAAAATATTTTCCCTTAATCCTAGTTTTCTTCCTTTAGTTCGAAAGCCAATCTATGGAGCCCTTTTGATCAAATAAAATGGAGGAACCCGAAGAAGAGGTAATGTTTTCACCACCCTCTTTCAAGTTCATTTGTTCTTCAACATCTTCTTTCTTTATTATTACATTTCAAAAATAATAACTCAAGTATATTATATATAATGTGATGTTATTATAAATATTGTACAACCATATTCAGTATTATATCCATCTTTTTAATGACATTTTACCATACGTGCATACGTACGGCTTACCGTATCCATGTCATGTTGTAATTGTTATTCAATAAATTATTATTTGGATTGGTATAATAATGATGTGTAATTAATGTAAATAATAAATATAACATAATAATGATTCTGTATATATGATATACCATCCAATTATATATTATTTTAATATCGAATGAATGATATTGTCGCATGTGCGTACATACGAACTACCGTCTCCATGAACACGATGAGATTCATTCCCCATCATATCCATGAAAGACTAATTGTCATTTAATGATTAAAAATAATGTTTAAGGACTTGATATCATTCTAGATATTAATAATATACAACCTATATATAACAATCATGACTTATGTAACAAAATATATAAAATAAAATGAGTAAGTTAACACCTGAAACAACGATAAAACTAAAATATTATTAAAAAATCATTAATAGAAGATCATATATTATATCATAATTAAGTATATGGTTCTTTTATAACTTAATAACATTGTTTTAAATATTATAAAGGATTTTAACTTACCTTTTACCAAGGAAAAGTACAATGTATGGGTTTATTTGGCAATCTATTCATTATCCTAGGTTGTTTATACGTAATTATCTACTGGGAGCTCTTTATTATCCACATCCATGTTTCTTAAAAATGTATTTTAAATCATTCTTACTATTTTAAAGACTATGGGTTAAATTAAATTATACCCTTGTTGACTTTTTATAATAAGTTTATAAAATAATCATTCTGTCGTTTTCCAAATAAGGTCCTTTTTAACCTTTTCTACAAAATTACGGTAAGATTGTCTTTTTTAACTTATATGGTGGGTGCGGCTATTTTTCGCCGTTATAAAATCATCAAATATTCCCTTACAATATTATAAGAATATCTTCAAAGTAAATTTTTTATTTTATTATTATGTGACATTTAAATTATTTAAAGAAAAGAGATATTTCTCTCAAATAGTTTTGATTTCATCGATGTCAACATCCTTTGATGGATTTTAAACTTATTTGAATATGATTTATTATGATACCAATATTATATATTGTATTGAAGGTTTCATGATATGTTTGACTATGGATGTGTTATTTTTATACAATTCATGGTTTATGGAGAAAGTATTTACATTTTGTATTCTAGTTTTAATTCGAATGTTTATGTTATGTTTAATCCTGTTCATATGAGAAATGCATTAGACATAGTAAGTGATGGTTTGAGCCCGCTATAGCTCCTCGAAGCATCAGTATGTCTCATGAGACAAACTAGTGTCTTGGAATGAGGATTTGATGAAAAATTATTTGTAGTCTTGTCACAAGGTCTTGACTATGTGGTTATGATAGTTTGGCATTATGCATTCCATCATTATGAAAGTGGTTATTGATATTCAATGTGATTATTGGACCAGAAGAATATCCATCTGAATAATTAAATGGCATTATTTCATTTTTTTTATTTCCATATTATGCTGAAGTTCATGTTTAAAAGGATTTTGTTTTACTTACACATTGCCTTAAATGTTTAGGCTTATTTATGAATGTTTTTGTTATATTGTTATCCTAATTGAGCATCTGAGCTCACCCCTTTCAACGTTTTATTTTTCCCAAGATGTGAATAAGTAATTTATGAATGACCTGTAGGGATAGTATGAGGGGATATGAAGACAAGAATTTGTTGTAGTAGTTTTCACTTTATGATTTAATGTATACTTTATAAATATATCTAGTTCTTCCAGGGCTACTAAACTAATCGGTATTTCGAGTCTTGTTATATTGTGATCATTCCAAGGTTATGTAATAATACTACGACTCTGGATAACTGGGGTCGGGACATTACAAGAACCGTGAATGTTGAAGGATAATATTTAAAAAAAAGAAGCTTCAAAATTAATATAAATGCAATATATTTGACATGTTAATAAAAATGAGAAATATAAATATTGATTTTAAAATTTATAATTATATTTATTTATAATTTATAATATAAATATTGGATGCTTATTTTATATGTTGGAATGCAGAAAAAGTAGCATGATTTTTGAATAGTAATTTTTCTGTTATATATATTTTACATGTATCTTGTTACATTCAGCGAATTATGTGATAATATTATAATTATTAAATATTATAATATATATTAATTAATGAATGGGAATTTATTTACACACACACACATATATATATATATATGAAATTTAAAATCAATTTTATAAAATAGAGTTTGGGTATTTTATAGTGTTAAATATTTTATTTCAAAATATGGTAAGATTTTCTGTTAAATAATATTTATTTTTGTAGAAATTTTTTTCTCAGAGCAGGTGGTTAATATTTGTAATACGAATACCAAAATTATTAAATTTTAATTATATGAGAATTTCCTAAGATATTGTAATTTTTAATTTAATCGTAATATATACTATACATATATGACATGTAATAAGAATACATTTCTAAGTAAATAATTTCTATTAATTAATATAAATTTATCCAAAACACAAAATTTATTTATCTATTAAAATAATTTAACTAAAAATATTAAAATATATTTATAAATCATATAATGGAAATTTAAGATACTAAAATGACTCTTAATGTTTTCAAAAAAAAATATTTATTAATAAAATAAATTCAAAGGCTAACAAAAAATATCAATGGATTTCAGATCATTATTGAGTAAATTTAAAAATAAATGTTTTAAAAGTAATATACATTGAAAAAAAAAAAATATAAATCCCATGGTATTCAATTTTACATAACCTATATTTCTAAATCTGAAGTCCAATTTTTTTTTAAAAAATCATCTTTACTTTTAATTACGCGCCCATAAACCCATGAATATTCACTCCCATACCATTGAGTATGTTCATCCTCTCAATTTAACTACAATGATTTATATCTACGAAACACTTATGGTTTTAATGGGTATATTACCACCTAGACTAACACATCACTCTGAGATATGGGGAGAGGGATGAATCATTTTGATATTTTAATTGAAAATTGAAAATTTTTCCCCTATCTTTTAACTAAATTCATATAATAGGATTTTATATCAATATCTAATCAAAATAATATCAGAATAATTGATATTTTAAACATGAAATCACATAGTAGGGGACTCTAGTGTTTTATAATGAGTTTCACCTTCAATATAAATGGTTATGCCCCCGGTGTATGATGGTTGTTATATCACACATATACATATCCCCTTTTATTATCAAGGATTACTCAAGAGAGAGTATTCCAATTAACTAATGTATATTATATCACCAATAATATGATCATTTAAAAACCACTTACACATATTTTTTGCTTTATCAATTAGTAGACCTATCTCTACAAACTATAGGATGTGGATTTCTCCTCTTTTAGTGTGATCAACAAATCCTCAAAGGTATTCTATGGATAGAGATATTTTGATCTAATTACTCTTCTATAAATAATCACATGAGAAGGCATGAAAAAATTTAAGACTAATTATTAATGAATACTATTGGTTGTGATACTCATATATTCTTCATTGACCTATAAAATCATTAAGAAACACTAGGTCAACCCCTTTTCTTCTTTTTCATAAATTCACATGGATACCCATCTTATCATGCACTATAAGATTTTTTCATGAATTCAACACACATAACCGTTAGATTAGAATAAATTCCAAACCACTCTCTCTCTCTATTAGTCATCTGGGAGAATAAGTAAGTTAGTAACCACATCTGATAATCCCCATCATCTCTTTGTTATTCTCAGTATATTATTCACTGTACAACATGAATATTATGGATCCTTAATCCGATATCATATTCATTAATGATCATAATTTATTCAAATTATAGATATTATATTTTAATTCTCTAGATTAATGTGTCTATTATCACATATAATATCATAATTATCATTGTTTCCTCAATTTATCATATCTGTATTTATCATGGAATCATTACATTAAAAATCCTAAAAAAATATATTTTACATCAAACCCAATGAATACATAAAAACATGTAGTGTGATTTTTAGAGTAGTAATTATTGTCTTATTATGTTACATATATAGATATTATCATTAATGAAAAATGAAATTTTCTATCATGGAATGACACAATCCACAATTCCTTTCATAGATTCTATATCACCTATTTGGGCGTGTCTATTTTTCAGAGTCATTTTTCCTCCCACCAAAGTATTCACTATGAAATAGCCCTCAATATTTCCTTATTTCATATCATCCACATCATGAAATGTTACTTTTTGGTGTGTCCCCACACTCCATTACCATCATTGGGTTTGATTTGGTCCTCCTACAATATGATGTTCTGACATTTCTATCCATGGTGTTGAAATTCATTCTTTAATTCCCAAAAAACACAACATCTGTCAAAACATAATCCTAAGAGCATCATGATATTTAAGATGATAGTAATATCTAATGGGCATGTCTGGTCTCAACAATACTCTATAAATATTAATAACATTGATGCCCACAAATACCCATGATTGTTTTAGTAATGATTTTACATTAAGTGTATTCCAGGGAATTATTTTTATTTATCATTCTTATTTTGGAATAATATACATGTATATAATTCATGAGAAATATTCTCCAAAATATTTAGAACACTCTCAAATGTATTTTGAATACATTTTTCAATGTTTTTCATTTTTGGGAATCATTGTTCATTTCCAACCCCGAGGAACGTAATGTAAGGAACATACCCTATGTTTTTTAATGTTTATGGAAGAGGAATAGTATATATTTTTAATCAACATTACATTAGATGAAACATATGGATGATGAATATTATGTTAAAATAAAACATTACATTTTTCATAGTTAAAAATTATGGTTAATTAACCATAGGTATGTATGGAACCTTACGTTTTAGATGAAAATGTATCGATCATCAATATTACATTTTTGATTAACCATATGTTTTCAAACATACTATTGATAAGATGAACCTATGGATAGTAAATTCCATGTTGAGAATCTTATTATAATAGGGATGAATTTATGGATCATCTTCCTTAAATTATGAAGTTTAACCATACGTTTGTGGTTTTTTCGTTTTATGAAGGAACCTTACTTTTGACTGTTCAATGTTGGAAATTTAAAATTTTTTTATCAGAGTTTTCTGCAATAGTCCTTGTGGAATATGAAAATGATTTAATGCTGAATTTTGACCAATTAAACACTCGATATTATTGATTTCATGGATTTTATTCAATTAATATTATCTCTCGTATTCGTAAGGTACGTTACGTATACTCTGAGCTGTAATTTCGTATTTCAATTCTCTTGATTTATCAAGAATCTTTTTAAGATCTAAAATCTTACTATGATATATATCATTATATATCATTCTATATTGGATTTTTGGACATCTCTCAGCTATTTTGATAGTTTTATATTCATTGAGTTTTCTTTTTTAAATTTATTTACAGTGCTATAAGGATCAATAATCTTAGAAATGGGGACTACATTCTGGAGATAAACGTGTTCAATCCGGGAAGTATGATGCTCTTTTTTTATTTCTATTAGTAATATCAATGATATTTTGTGCAACCAAATCTCTTCAGAAATATATTAAATATTATTATTCTTCTAAATTTGATGACTCATCTTCTTTCAGTTGTGTGCTATTACAACTGTTGAGTTTTAACTATTTTATCAAATCATATCTATTGATTTTTTTGAGGATTTGCTGCTCAGTTTAAGTTGTGGTGGAGTGTCATAATCTCATGCTAAACATTGGAAATTTCAGTTCTATTTAAATGAACAAGAAGGATATATTTTTAATCACTATTTGTAAGGGTGAAAACTTCCTTCACTATGTTTTGTATCGGTCTTATGATATGAAGATCATGATAGTAATATTTATTAAGCCTGTAGAGAATGTTATTGGTGGAGGGGGCTAGGGGATATTCATTCCCTAAAATGAAATAAACTATTGTCTTTTTCTCTTATGCTTTTATACACTGCTTATTCATTCCTAAAGAAACATTTCTATATTGTCTATTACTATTTACAGACAGAATTGTGAAAATTCTAAAATAACACAACTGACCTCCTCTTATGTCATCTCCATAATCATTCGAACCTAAAAATTGGTATCATAGGTTGATCTTTTGAATATATTTATAATAAGATAAAAGCATAAGATATATACATATATGGAAATGAATAATCCATGGGAAATATTTCAATGGTTTTTTCACCATATTTAACCAAAAAAACTTTTACGTGATAGAAATCAATGATGATTATTTATCTACATTTTTTGTATACATGGTTTATTAAAAAAACATATCACTCTATAACATTCATTAGAAACAAGAACAAAGGGATGATGCAATTTAATCTAAATATGATATGAATTCTAAATCAGTAAATGATATCATTTTTAGTCTTGGACCAAATGAATTTAATCATTTACAACAATCCCCAAGATCAAATGAATTATGGAAGACCATTGTGTTTTCCTTTTAAGGTATAGACAATGTAAAAAAATGAGGAATGAAACAAAAAAACTGAAATTTGAAACATTTATAATGGTTGATGGAGAAAGAATTAGTCAAATGAATTGAAGGCTTATAGAAATTATTGACAATATTATATCATTGGATGAAACTATCAATCAATCAGATTAATATTTGATTATAGTTAGAGTATTGCATAAAAAATGGAATGGTGTATCATCTGCAATTTGGAAATCATCTCCCTTAAAAAATATGACAATGAAAGAACTCATTGGGAAATAGATGATGTATAAAGCTGAAATGGAAGATGAAGATGATGATCATAATGTACCAGTGGAAAAGGATAATACAACTCTAAAGGATATATCTTTGGAGAAAACCATAAAAATGAAAAAATAATTCAAAGAAGAAAGGAATTCAGACTCATTAGACTTTGATGTAGAGCTAGGGAAATTAGCCCGAAAGTTTAGAAAGATTAATAATAAGAAAAGGGGACTAAGAAAACCCTTAAAAATGAATGAGAATGACTCAAGAGGTGTTATATTCTAAGAATTAAAAAAATTGGTTCATATAAGACCACATTTTCCTCAAATAAAATGTTAGTGGAGGAAGATATAAATGAAGTATCAGAAAAATTCAAATTATGAAAATAATGGAATAAGAGAAATGAAGGATACATGGAGTGTTTTTGATGACTCCAGGACCTCATCTATTTCTGATTCAGAGAAGGAATATTCAAATTTAAAACCAAATATGTTCATCATGTATTTTGAAAATAATCTACAAACCTACAATTCATATGATTGTGATTCTAGTTATTCGAATGATAAAATTGATACCTATTTCACAATGAAGGAACAAAGATACAACTTCTTATTAAAGAAATGAAAATATTTAAAAAGTATTTATAATTCTATTTAATAGAAAGGGATACATTACTTGAATAGAATCAAATGATAGTTGATAAATTTAGATTATCTACTATAATGAATACTGACCATGAACATAAGATTAAAATACAACATGATAATGTAAATTCTTATCAAATTGATGGTTTTATTTTTATAGAGGGAGAAAATATTCTAAATGAAATTCTAGGAAAGAAATTCATAAAAAATTATATATTTGGTATAATAAGTAAGGGTAAAAATCCAAACTATATAAGAATTATTTTGTTCCCAATTCAGAAATCATTACCACTCACATTTGTAGAAAAAGAATGAAATATATGAAAAAAAATATTTAAGAAATCCTCAAATAAGTGTGATTAAAACAAATTTTATTTCAATGATATTACCTAAAGTAAATGAAATAATTTATGGAAAAATAAAATATATGTGTCTTCCTGTATATTTTTTAGCTAACACTTCTGGACCCAAAAAGATATGGGTACCAAAAAAAACTTTTTCAAGAATTGCCTTTGTAGGTAACAGGTAAGAGAAAAGAAAAGGATATATGGTACATAGAGAGTGGCTTATCCAGAAATATGAGTGTTAATCCATAAAATATCCACATAATTTCTTAAATATATGGATTCATATTCACCATCAGTGGTAATTCCAAATGAATGAAAATTATTCTTGGAATAGTTGTAGATCTAAAGACTGTCTCAATTATCAATGTACTATTTTTATAAGTATTAATGAATAATATTCTAAGAACCTCTCAACTCTTTGATGATGGATATTGTGTTGATTTTTCTAATAATTCATTTTCTATATTTATTGGTTAATTGATTAATTTTAGATTATGTAGAAAATATAATGTTTACACTCTGGATTTAAATTTCTTATGTAAAAAAAGTGAATTTTTAACTGCTAAGATAAATGAGTCATGGATTTGGCATAGCAGACTTGGCCATTGAAATATCTATAATATACATAAATGAACAAAAAAAAGTTAGTTTTTGACTTACCCATTCTTAAATATAAAATTGATTGATTCTATGATGCATGTAAAATTGGAAAGAAACATAAAGAATCCTTCAATTTTATTAAAAAAAATTGATACATCAAATCATCTAGAACATATTTATAGGGACCTATTCAGACCATCAAGAGTAGAAATTTTGGCTGGAAAATTATATGTATATGATTTAGTTGATGATTATTCTATATTGACATGAGTCTATTTTCTAAAACTAAAAATTAAAGATTTAACTATTTTAAAAATATTTTCTATAAGTGTTCAAAATGAAAAATATTTTAGGATAATATCATTAAGAAGTGGTCTTGGTGGAGAAATTGATAATAAATAATTTAATTCTTTTTTTAAATACTGGTATTAAACACACCTTCTTTTCACCAATAAAACCTCATAAAAATTGAATTGTTCAAAGAAGAAACATCACTATTCATGAAATGGATAAAACTGTGCTAAATGAATATAGCCCTCTAACCAAAATGTGGTTAGAATATATAATCACAACCTGCTATATTATAAATCGAATTTTAATTTGGCATATTTTCAAAAAGGCACCTAATGAAAATTGGAGTAAAATAAATCCAATGGTGAGGTAATTTAATGTTTTTGGATGTAAGGTGTATATCTAGAACACCGATGATGTTCTTGGAATTTTTGGTCCAAAGGCTGATAAAAGAATATTTTTACAATATTCTGCAACTTCTAAATCTTATAGATTATTTAATACAATGTAATAGATTTTTAAAATTTCATTTCTTGTATGAAATTGACCCTTTTAATAAAGATAAAATTGATGAAAATGCTGAAAATTTTGACAACATGAGAGTTACAAACATAAAAAATGGTTTTCAAAAAAAATCTAGTTTAGAAGAACATGATACTAAAGAACATGAAATTGATTTATCCGGACACTCCAGAATCAAAAAGGATCATCCTTTAGAAACTATTATTGGAAACCTAGATACAACCATTAAAACTAGAAGAACTATAGGAAACCTAGTTGAATTTTCTACCTTTATATCACAATAAGAACCTAAATCATTTAACGAATCCTTAGAAGATGAGATATGGATGTTAGAAATGAAAAAATATTTGAACAAATTTAAAAGGACTATTTTTTGGGAATTATTTGAAAGACCAAAAATATTTCCAGTAATAAGAAAAAAATAGATCTTTAGAAATTAAAAACATGAACAAGAGAATATATCTAGAAATAAATCTAGGTTTGTAGCCAATTGATATAATCTAGAAGAATCTATAGATTATGATTAGACCTTTTTCCCTCAAATATACTCTAGATGGAATTATAATTCATCAGCCTCTGCATCTCATATGAACATTAAATTATATTAGATGGATGTTAAATCTTCCTCATTAAATGGTTATTTAATAGTGGATGTTTATGTTGAGCAACCTCCTAGTTTTGAAAATTCTCAAAAACCTTATTCTGTTTTCAAATGTATTAAATCTCTCTATGTCCATAAAAAACACCTAGATATTGGTATGAAAAATTAATTTCCTTTCATTTGAATTTTTTTACTATTGGTTTGACCAGTCCAACACTTTTTCTGAAAACATATTGTTAAAATTTTATATTAGTACAAATCTTTGTTGAGGATGCTATTTTTGGATAAACAAAAAAACCATTAAAATAATTTTTCAGAACTCATGAAAAAATAATTTTTAATGATCACTATAGGAGAGTTATATTTCTTTTTAGGAATTCATATTTATTAAAATAGTTACAAAAATGTACTAAACCAAGGTATATTTATTACTGATTTATTGAAAAAAAGGTCTTGAAAATACCAAGACATTTACAACTCCTACATGTATTATTATAAAACATTATGGATGAAGCTAAAAAACTCAGAGAAAACATGTTGTATAGAGGTATTATTGGTAATTTATTGTCTCTTACTACTAGAAAACCATATATTATGTTTTCTGTATGTCTATGTTCTAGATTTCAAACAAATCCTAAATAATCTCATCTTAATACTATTAAAAATATTTTTAGATATTTGAATGGAATTGTTTTTCAATATATTCATTATCCATAATCATTGAATTTTAATTTAATATAATATTTTGATTCTGATTTTGGAGGTTGTAGATTAGATAGAAAATTTACCTCAAGAACCTATCACTTTTTTGGAAAATATTTAGTATCTTGGTCAAGTAAGAAGAAAAACTAAGTTTCCTTATCAACAGATGAAAAATAATATTATCTATAGTTAATTTTTGTGAACAATTGTTGTGGAAGAAAAAAACACTAAAGTTATTTGTAATAAATTTTAATAATACACTTATTTGATTTGATAATACAAGTGATAAAAATATTTCAAAACATCCTATAAGTCATTTTCTAACTAACCATATTGATATTAGACATCATTTTTTAATTGATCATATTTTTAAATAGGATATATCTTTAGAATTTATTAACACTAAATATCAATTAGCTGATATTTTCACTAAACCCCTTCCCACTTCAAGTATTGATTTTATTAATGGGGTGTAAGGTTTATTTAATTTTAAAAATGAAAATATTTTTAAACTTTTTATTTTTAAATATTTATTTTTTTTATTTATTCTACTTTATTTATGGTAAAATTATTTAATGATTACTTTAAATCTAAATTTTATTAATATTTTATTTTCATTTTACAGTTTAGTTAATTAATTTTAATTTAAAATTTAATCACGTTATGTACCTTTATAAAACAATAATGATTATATTATATAATGATATAGAAAACGATGATATACATTATCTGTCAGAATCCATATGACTACAAAGCCATTTGTTTACCAAATCATTTTTCCTTGCCCGAATTCGACGTTCATCACCCAAACCCGAGAAGATTAAAAATCTCAAAATATATGATTTTTAGAAATAGACATAACATGTCGGTGCTAGATGTTCAGATCATAATTCTGAGACCACATTTGGGATTGGAATGTGGTGTTTCCCTAGGCACGACATAAAATAAGTCGGAACTGGATGTTCGGACCCCTCGCTCATTGGTCGTGTATTAAATGCATAAATTAAATAAATAATCTATTGATTTAACATCTTAAACCTGAATATCTCTCGAACAGGGACTCAAATGAAAAATATGAGACCGCCGATGAGTTATGGATGTAGTTTTTACCCTAAGAAGGCTATAACTTTTGTTGGATTCAGGTGTTTGTCTTTCTCACCATCGTGGGAAAATAATTAAATAAGTAAATAATTATTTTATTTAATTATTTGATTAAAATCTATTTGAACCTAATAAGTGGTTATAAACATTAGGCTTTAAGGGTTTTTCATCATAATTTAGTTTTTCCAACAATGAAAAATCCTATAATCCTCACCTCTCCTCCTCTTTCCATTGATGAACAACGAACTAAGAAAAATGATAGCTCATATCCAGGCGAATCGAAGAGCGATGAAAGAAACATCTACTTCTCATCTCTGGGAATGTGTGATCCTCGTCAACAGTGAACGGATCTTGATGAATGCAATCCTTACCAATGATCGATCCAAACCTGAGTTAGGATTTATCATTGTGGATTCCTTACCCAGGTATAAATATCTCATGATTAACTCAAATTAAATAAATTATTTCGCGGATCGATAAACAATTGATTGAATTTATTTTCTTCTTGTTTATCAAGAATTTGAGATTCTTGGAGCATGATAAATATTTAATTTCCATTTCCCCATGTTCTTTATTCTCAAAAACGATGGCCAAACTAACAAGGCTATCGATCTGCACTTAGACCGTGAGGGACACTATTAGCCAATCCATATAGATTGTGAACATGGCTAGGGGTTCGGTGAAGCAGAATATGCTATGTAAGGGTAGTACAAACTAGGTACCTCTACTTGTATAGGAATCCCATCTTGAGAGGATACACAACCAGGTGCTTGGGCGGGTTCACCCTCTATATGGAACCCATTGAATGATTTTTACTAATTTTTTATCATCTTGAAATATTTCATCTTTTTTATATACTTCTCTAGACCTCGAATTCATTCATACATGTAGTCTTTCCTGAAATGTTTTCCATATAGAATGTGAGAGTTGAATCTATTTCATCCTTGAAGATATGAGGTGGAGTGTATTGGTCAAGATGATTGTGTTGTAGTGCTTAACCTTGGTAGTGATCAGGGTGGATAACTGGGTTGACATCGAGTTTGGTGCCCTTCCATTTTGCATTATGATATGGGTCCCCTGGACTCTTCAATCCAGTAGATAGGGGATCCCCTATTGTATCAGGGTGTGGTCCCCAACCTATGACATTATCGAGATGTGAGGTATGATTAGTGTGATTCTCTTTTTGGCAGTTCTTCACTGATGTCTTAGATCTGTGTGGATCATAAAGAGAGACAGTATGACTAATAAAACACTATGGTATTTGGGTTAGGGTTTCCCTTTAATATCTACATTGGTAGATATGGGACTCCCCACATTGTGGGTGCGAGTTCATTACCTTTTGTTACTTATAATGGTGTTTGTACTCACATGATGGATTAGGGGGTGGGTTCCACATATCTTCATAGTAGTTGGAGATCAAACTCCCCAGCTGTGATGGGGTTCACTCCCTATAATCTTGTTGTCCAGATAGATTAGGAAATCCTCTGTTGAACCAGGTTGGGGGTCATATATCTATGGAGTCGATACTCCCTTGTCATGTCAGACCACATATCCTCTATTAAAAACGTGGGGATAGAGTGGGTACTCTCTTATCGTGTTAGGGTGTGGGTCCTTTACCCTTGAATTCATTACTCCCCTACCACACCAGGGTGTTGGTCCTCCATTCATATTGATTCTATAATGTTAATTATCCCCTATCATACTGGGGAGTGGGTCCTCTTGCAAGGGATCAGTACTCCCCAATAGTTTCCAGGTGTGGCTCCACTATAGTAATTAAGATTGTAGAGGTTAACTCCCTTCTCTTGTTAGGGTGTGGGCCCTCTTGCCCCATATTGGTACTCCCCATTTACTCCAGGGTGTGGGACTTCACTGGAAGAGTAGTACATCACCATCTCAATTTAGTTGCAGTGAGTGAGTCCTGCACTAGAATAAGTGCTCCCTTGAGTGTTGAGTATAGTAACAAGTAGCAAGACCCTCCACTAGTTACAATTCATACCTGGTTATGATTTATTTCTCACCAATGGATTTTGATGTGGTCCACTACATTCAGAAGTGAGAGAGGTTTTACATGTTAGTTTGGAGCTTTTACAACCTTGAATGCAAGGCAGTGGAGAGTTGTGGCTCCCTCAATTGTATCTCTATAGAGAGGATGCATGTGGTGCATATTTTGGAGTATTTCTCCCTCAACTATGTGCATTGGTGATGTGAGGGATTCTCCACATGGGTTCTTTCAACCTAGCATATGGAATAGGTTAAGAATGAAATGGCTTCTCCACATGGGTTCTTCCAACCATGCATAGTTGTTCCTAATGGAGTGTATCATTAGTATGAGTTCTATCTAGTATATTTGAGCTCAAGGAGTGTGTTCTCTCAGATGCATGTTACCATTGGAGCTTTGAGTAGAATTATTTCACTAGCTATGAGGTTGGAACATCATGTGACATGGAGTCTGAGCTGAGTATATGTGGCTATTTCTTGTGAGTCATTATAGTGATTTTAAATGATTGGGTTAACACACCTTTTAAACTGAGTTAACATGTCATGTTTAGGCAAGGATGGTTCTAGATGGAGTTTCTCTCTCGATCGGATGCCCTCTAGCTAGATAGAGCAGAATATTGACTTTTAGATTCACCCTTTTTGTTTGGTGGTTTTGGGGCACAAACTATGTATTTTTATACTCCAAACTACATGTAATTTTCCCACATGTTTTTCTTCTTGTGTAGACCACATTCCATACAATGGAGTCCATAGAGGACCTAGGGCAGGGATATCATAGTGAACATGACCAACTAAGGTGTCTACTAGAGTTAGGATGAGGATCATCCTAGAAGTTTCATTTGATTGTTATCCCCTCCTTTTGATATGGTCTAACTCTTTTATAGTATTTTATGAGTGAGTATTTTTCCATTTAATCTTTAAGTATATTTTTTTACATTGGATAAAGATATATCTATGCATGAATTTTTGTTTCCAGATATTTATATCTTTGTATTGTTGTATCGAGGTGTTTTGGGGGGGAATACATATAGGTACCATAGGAAATGGAATCCAATCTATCTGATATGATTACACAATGCTAGTTTCCATCCCCTGTCCAATTAGAGGATGACATGGGAAGTTTCAACCCAGACCCCTTTGGGACAGGTCATCATAGGCGGTGTTAGAGGGACATTTCTACTTCTGTATTGTAGTGTATTGAGCATGATTGGTACTATAAAGATATAGTTTTTAGGTGTTTCTAGTTTGAATCTCATAACCTAGGTTCTACTATTGGTCAAGTAGGTGATGTACCCATTCACCAATACAATAACCACATGATTTTTGACATAGTATATTAGGACAATGGTGGCATGAAAATAATAGTACATGCATCATATTGGGATATGTTTTGGTTTTTACTTGTTCATAATGATTCATCCATGAATAAATACTCTTTGAAAATGCTTAATCCTAAATTTCATTTTAATATGCCACTGTGATGACTGTTATACATGGTTCTGTAGTGGGATTATGATGACCATCCACCCCATGGAGAGGAATCATTGCAAGGTACATGATATAACATCATTCCCCCATGTTGTCATCATGTTTTTCAGCTCACATTGGGCAGTAGGTTGTCCCAACTATTCAGGCCTAGGATGCATACAAGCTGAGTGTGTTTCATGAGTTCTAAAGACAACGACCTCTATGGTACCCATGTAATCTATACCACCGAGAAAATGATGACCATATCAAGGAATTAACATTTGTATTACAAAAAGTGACGACACCTCCCAATCAGATGGTGTTCCTAGTATCAATCCTTCAGAAGGCATCAATTATGTGAGGGTGGATTTTTCTTATAAAATCCCATGGAGAGGTGACTCTCACATGGTTATCGGTTTAGAAACTTGGTAGGGATGATTTTTACCCACCCACATAGAGGTATATTTGTATCGTTGATCTTATAAATCTTCATTAGGGTTTCATGACTATAGGAGTGTACTTTATAAGGTTCAAAGACATATCTTGATAATCCCTAGATAAGGTGAGAGACTCATTCTTCAGAGCTCGAACCATTGATCAGCGCCTCTATAGATATTTCCAAGAAGGTTTGTCCTCCCTGTGCTTTCCCTCTTATGAGGGGGTACTTAAATGGGATCTTGTTGTTGATAGATTTTTATTGTAGGGAAAGGAATGTGTGACCCATAGTAGTGGTAATTGGGATGAGGTTTCTACACTAGGTTTTTAAAAATAGAAAAATGCATCCCAATGTGGAAGTATTACCCATCCCAAAACCTAGGCATGTGGTCTTATAGCACAAGAACCTCCTTGGGAATTAGAAGTGCCATAAGAGTGGTGGTGTTAGGATTGCGATGACTAGGAAAATTTCACTGATGTTTGTCATACCCACTATGCTACTGAGTGGGAACCAGTCGACATACACTTCAGAAGAGGTAGATTTTTTAGTATGGTGTTTTCAATGATAAAAGATATGATAGATGTCTGGATAGAGAAGAAGAAGGTGGAAGGAAATTTGAGGTGTCCCAACCACAACCCCCAGGTGGTCCATGCTAGGATCATGGAGTTGGAGGAAATGGGTGAGGATAGCTGCAAGATATTGATTCCTTTGAACTAAAATCTCTAAATATGAATAATTTTATGCTCTATGTTATTTCTACTGGTTGTTATTGTATTGATAGTCACTGTAGCAAGGTATTATTTTTCATAACTCTTCATTCTAGAGTTGTAACTAGGGTGATGCGAGGCTTGGGTAGAACTGATGTAGATTTGAATTCACAAGTAATATGGGTCCTTCTTCTACAATGATGTAGTTATTTTATGAATGAAATACCGTACATTGGAGTCAATGACGCCCAATGTAATTGATATCAATGTGTAGTGGATGAGTCCCTCTAACCTGTGTGTTTGGTGATTGTGGATGTTTTTATAGTTTATAGACAGAGGGATTGAAATGAATCGATGTGATTACTTTGGTATCCCTTTATTTTTCATTAGTACCCCTATGCACTTTATGTAATCATTGTACGAATGATTCTTGAGGAGGATGTGATATAGTCTGACATAGTTTTGAACTCACGAGGAAAAAGGGATGGTTTCGACCACCCGGGATTTTTTTAATGTGATAAACACTATGCAGGTGACATATTGTCTCCTAAATTTGATGATTTCAGGGAATGTTGAACGATTTCCTTAGTCATTTTTTATTATGGATACGTTGTGCACAATAATTTCAGATATGGTCTGATCCATTCCAATAGAGTTTTTCTACATTACCATTTTTTCATTGCAACCCTGATAGAGGGAGAGCCTTTCTTAGAACCATTTTGTAGTAGTAGAGATAGGCCATATACTGTTTCAATAGTTTGGATTGGTTGAATACCATCAATTCTCATCCAGGATGCCACTAGTTGGTGTAGTTGTTTTTTAGATAGTTGTGTTATAGTTGGAGGTTTATAGATTAAGGGGATGGTAAGACCCAATATTTTAACATGGGATGAACTTTTTTTGGTACCATCACATGCATGAAATCAACCATGAACATAAGACGATTGAGGAGGAAATAGAGGAGTTCATCTAAGGGTGGATGTGAACTTTTTGGTTTCAACGGTATCTGTATTAGGTTAGACAGGTGGTGTACTACTATACCCTTTGATAGTAGATGGACCATGAACTAGGTTCCTTTACACATATTGTAACTGAGGGGACACGTTCCTCCCTTTTTCATAATGTTGAACAAGATGGATCAATATGACAGTCTTGTTTGGCATTGGTTGTCCTCTTGAGTGTGTTCTAGGAAGTAGTAGGAGAACCCATGGTTTTATATCTAGAATAAGAGTTATAGAGGAGAGCTAATTTTCATCCATTATGCCTAGGAATTTTCATTTTTGGGACCAAAATCTATAAAGGTAGGGAACATTAAGTGACATGGGATCGACCTATATGTATTTTGAATATTTTTTAGAATAATTCCTAATTCATGGATTTTTTTTGTTGTAGGATTTCTAGTCCTGGAGAGCCTCATAGTGGTTATTATATATATATATATATAATATTCATTCACACATGAATTGTTTCACTAGAAAAATGGTATAACTATTTTTAGTAGTCTCAAATCATAAATATGAGGTTGAAATTGAGTACAGAACATAGTTTTCTCCCATGGAATGACATAAATATGCCTTTTCCAAGAGTTTTTCAAGAGTGACTTGGCGAGGAGTCATGTAGTTTAATTATTAATTAAATGATGGTTTAATTAAAAACATTAACATAATACCTACACTACCACTTATAATTGGATCATGAAAAAACCAAAATGAGATTTCTACACTCCTCTCCCTCTTTGTTGGAGAATAATAATGGAGCTGAATCAAAGCGATGAAGCATTGACGATTTCTATTCTCGGTGCTGATCATCATCAGTTCGAGGAGAAACATGACCCAAGAAACATTATAAATCAAAATATTAAATTTTTAACTACATATGATGGTATTTTTATTTTTGGTAATGATAACCTACTTTTTCAAAAAAAAAATATTTTAGATCTCTATTATGAATTCTATATATCCCACCCAGGATGATTTACAGGTAACATGGAATACTGGGGATATTATGAAATTTTTTAAGGTTATTCCTATTTTGAATTACCATCTACATGGAGTGAGATATATTGAGACATGTGGTGTTTATATTTCTATTCGATGAAGATGAATTTTGGGGACTACACTTTGTGTTCTAGGGTTAAATGACATTTAGTGACCACAAAGTATGTGGCCATTAGACATGGATAGGGAAGCCGTGTGAGAGTTTGTGGTATAATAAAATTCCCCAACTAAAGTACATGGAGATTGGGTGATGGACATGGGAAAGAAAAAACTACAATTCTAGGTGGTCATATATCATGAACACACCATGTATTATGGGATGTACGACCTGTGAGGGACACAGGTGACCAAGCCATGTGGGGGAAGACCACGACCATGGTCCAGGTGAAATGGAATACAACATATAGGGTTATTACATGCTTTGTTACTCTATATGGATCGAAAATCCATGTGGATATAATACACAACTAGATACTCAGGCAGGTTCACACGATTCTTAGAACCCAGTGCACATAGTTTACATGGTTGAGATATTAATACATTTGTATATATTTTCATTGAACATCGATTTAGGCTTGTGAGTATCATATCACGATTATTTTTCCATATATAATTTTATGATGGTATTAGTTTCATATTATTAGATATGAGGTTTACTATTTCAAGTACAACACTTTTGTAGTGGTTCTTAACCTCTCGAGTGATCAGGGTGGATCACTTGGTTGATGTCGGGGTCGACACCCTTCCCTTCTTCCTTAGGATGTGTGTCCCTAGGAATAATAAGGATGGTAGTGTGGTGTTACCTTAGCATATCATGTTGTGGGTCCCCTAGGAAAAATATTTTTATGATGCATGATATGATAAGTGTGATGCTTTTTTAAGCGGTGCTTCACCGATGCTGTCGATCGATGTTGTTCTTAAAGAGGGTCATTGGGACTTGTACTATACTATAAATTCATGGAACCAGTGTCCAGTATCTACCTTCATTGGTAGATATGGAACTCCCCATGTTGTGGGTAGTGGTTCTTTACGTTCAGTAGTTGTTCTTGGGTTGGTACTCCCTTGTTGGATTAATGAACAACTTCCACATATCATTCGGGTAGTTGGAGATAATTATCCCCTTCCATGACAGGGTGTGTTCCATCCATGATTGATGTGAAGATCGAGTACTAACTACCATGCACGACTAGGTTTCTCGTCCTCTATCCATAGATTCGATATTCCTATGCCATGTTAGGACATGGTTCTTCCATTAATGACGTATATATAGAGTGGAAGCTCCTCAATTGTGTTATGGAGAGTGTACTCTATCCATGGAGTGGGAACTCCCCTCCCAATCTAGGGTGTGAGTCCCCCATATGTCTTTTTCTAATAGTGTTTGTAATACCCTTTCGTACAAGGGAGAGGGTCGTCTAGCCTGGGTTTAGTACTCTTATTCTGTATAAGGGTGTAGGTCCGTAAAAATAATAAATCTAGTAGTGTTGTTCTACCATATCCTACTAGGATGTGGTTCCTCTATCCCTAGTTTTTCTCCCATATAGTGGC
Organism: Viscum album; assembly: GCA_963277665.1. NCBI lineage: Eukaryota > Viridiplantae > Streptophyta > Magnoliopsida > Santalales > Viscaceae > Viscum > Viscum album. Next base: position 697,892,617 of record OY728161.1, read on the forward strand.
ATAGTCTTGATGCACAATAACATTACATATTGTTTTTAGAATACTTAAAAATCTATAAAAACTTACTCCCAAATACCGTATTAGTCTAGTTCATTTGGAAACATAGAAACATAAACAGATGAATATAAGTGAAATATAGTATCTCCCAATATGTTCAGCGTGACTAGGACCCCTAATAGACTTACCATACATAATACTTATCAAGGTAACATGGTAAAGGAAACATCAAAAGGGTTGAGCTTAGATGCTCAGTAAGGGTAACCAATGGATTTTTGTAAGCATACACATGAGCATAAGGGTATGATAAAATGTTCTAAACATTATAATATTATATCATTCATATAAAAGATCATGAACATGATTCAAGGAATTAATCTTGGTAGATTATGAGACATTAACCACATGAAAATAAAGAGAATATTCCATTAAATCATAACACAAGAATAAAACATACAATTTTGAAAAACACATAATAATACAATATGATTACCATAGTTGTCAAGGCATTTCTATTAAGACCATTTAGTACAAGAAATTCCATTACTAAAATTTGTTCACACCCATTTCGAGTCTTGTATTACTGAACGATGTTCTCTCCTCCTTCCAACAGTATATTACGGAACTATGTTCACTAATTATTCTAGACCAATATTATAGATCCATGTCCATTTCTAATTCCACACCTACAATAAAAAAATCATTTCAATTTATTATTTGATCCATGTATATCTAATGAGATATAATTATTTACCAAATTTATTTGAGGGAGATATAGGTCCCACCCAACTCATAATGAAATCAAATACACATGTTCTAAAAATTCATAAGTAATCATATCATTACCCAAAAAATGGAATGGTTATCATCAACAAGAAATCATACCTTATCCTTTGGAAAAAGAAACACATTTTCTGATCATTTTTTCATATCTTAACCCATGAAAAGAAGTAGGTTTAATTGACATATATCATGTGAAAAGATGTATATTATATGTATATAACCTGTGAAATAGAAACACATTTTGTAAACATCATGAAATAAGATATAAACAATTCGGAGAGATAATATGAATTGAAACATTGAATTTCATCTAATAAGGGAATGAGTAAGGCAAACTGATGTCATCTTAGATGTAAAATAACATCTAAAGATATTTAAAAAACATTTATTGAGGTAAATATCCTTTATTAAATAACTATTTATCTTTAAAACATTAAACCATTTGAAAACTATTTCCTGTGAAATTACAATGAAAGAGTAAAAATAAGGCTTTAATACATTTTGAAAACATTTTTCCTTTCAAACATATAATATAATATTGAAAAAATTTTGAATACATTTTCCTTGTATACATATAAAATAATGTTCAAAACATTTTTAAACCCATTTTCCTTGAAAACTCTTAAAATATTATTGAATACAATTTTAAAACCATTTTCAATGAAAACATATAAAATTATCTTGAAAATATATTGAAAACAATTTTCCTTAAATTCTTATAAAATAATCATGAAAATATTTTGAAATCCATTTTCGTGGAAAAATTATTAAATAATATTGAAAGTAGTTTGAAATCCATTTTCCTCCAAAAAATATAAAATAAGCTTGAAAAAATTATGTAACATACTTTACATGAAATCCTAATGTTAAGAATAAAAAAATTTCTAAACCATTTTGCATGAAATCCTATAAAATAATATTTAAATCATTTTGAAAACCATTTTCCTAGATAACATAAAAAGTATGCTTCAAAACACTTTAGAAACATTTTTCTTTTAATATATCTTAGAAAAATTATAAATGAAGATTTGAAAACAATAATACATTTTTAAAATAATTTCTCTTAATAAATATCTTCAAATATCATTTTAAAAGATGGGTTAATTTGTTTTCATGAAAATATGGTTCTTGGAATTAAATAGATTTCTGACCGAAGATAGAAATACGATAAGATTTCGTTAAATATATTATCTTATTTATATTAATTTTAATTGTGTGGAAAATGGTACTAATAAATGGATATATCTTGAATAAACATATGATATGATAAATCATGAGTGATCATAATATATGGATCATTATATTTCATAAAATAATCATAATCACTAATAATCTCATAAAGTAATGAGATTATTTCAATAAAGTCTTATCAATTGGTAACATGGGATCATACTCTCTATGTATGAAAGTATAATTAAATGAAGCATAAAATACAATGAATATAATGATATAAATTATATAATTTTTAAATTTCATTTATATATACTTCCAAATAGAATTTGGGGCATAACAAAACATTAGTCTCAAAGAAGGTGAATTGAGAAAAAACCTTTTTATTTTCGATTTAGTAACTGTGGAAACTTGAATGACTTGAATGAAAGATCATAAAATGGATATTTAAATACAAATAAATATTATTATAAGAATCATTTAATATATAAATGGTCATTATACGCACCAGACAAAATGAATGAGTGGTGAATAATGCATGTATCTCACATAAAAAAAGTAATATGAAATCCCCTTACCTTGTGTCTTGACTCTCATCATAATCATTAAAACCACCTATATATTCAATATATGTTTATTATATTTATTTTACATAAACATATTTTTATATAAAATACCATATATTTTTTTATTATGTCTTTAAAATAACCACTTTTTAACCATCTTATGTTAAGGCTTCACTTCAAGAAATAGTCACATTGTTCGTTGTATGTGTCATAATTTTTCATATCATCGGTCCAAATACATATATCATGATTTAAATAATTTATACCATGATATAAATATCATTTATATATTTTATATTTTTATTTTAATAATCTATATAACATTCATGTTTGAAATGGAATAAACATTTAGTAGATATGATACGTTGTACGTACTCATGAACTTCATTTCTCTTTTTATTTTTCATATTGAAAGAATAAATTTAAATTACATATGTGAATATATATTTCTATATATAATTATTCAAGTATAATTATTATTTCATATATATCATATAATCTCACGGAAATAAATCTAAACAAATTCCACAATGTGTGTGAACGAATCACATCACATTGAGGGGGCGGTAGTCAAAACATTCTCAAAAGAAATTATTGTATTCACAAAAAATGAAAATTATAATGATATGATCAATAAAACCATTAAATTAGAATAAATACACAATAAATATTACATATAAGATTTATCAATAGAGTTTCCATCATAATTTCTACCATAAGAGGTGGTAAATGAAAAATGAACAATCATTGTTCAGTGAGGCGGTAGTTCGACGTACACATAATGAGTATGTTGGTTACCCATTAGATTGATGTTTGTGTATGTGAAGGGATAAAGCATTGAATAAAAATATTCTAATATTTTTATTATATTTGTGGTGTTATACAATCACTATATAAATATAGTGGAGGGTTGGATAAAGAAAATAAAAGAATGGTTCTTGAGAGATGACATGGCCTCTTAATCGTGTAACTCCTTTTGGTCTATCCCTAAAGGCTACATTGAAATGATTTATGACCGAGGGGGGTATTATATAAGTAATTTAGAAATATTGGGAGCTTATTTTATCATATTTTAGGTTTTCTAAGGGTATTTTGATATTTGAGGAATGGGTAAGAGAGGATGCATTTTTTATAGTGGAGGAGGAGTGGCACTCTTGTAAATATTGGAAGAGAGACTTCCACCCAAACTTTTCATGTTAAATGTGGATCCTATATTAAAAAATGTAGATAAAAGGGATTATAGTGTATAAATATTTATATAGAATATATATTTTACAATTTTTTAGTTCCTTTCGAGTCTTCACATTATTGTTTATTCCATTGTTAATCATAATTTTACAATAATTAATTTAATTAATTTTAATTAGTTCCACTAATATTTCAGGTCAGAACTAATTGTAAAATATTATAAATTTTAAATTAATTTTATTTTAAATGTGGAATCCATTTTTCAAAATTCCAATCATAAAAGTGACACATACTAATTTAGATGTATCCCGACTGATGGGATGACACAATGATTTTTTAAAGTAAAATCATCAAAAGTTTTCATTGTTTTTGTTTTCACATTCAATGTGAAATTGGTTCTAATTTTCTAAATTAGATTAATTGATAAAAATATTAACTTACTAAAATTTTTAATTAATCTGAAAGGTTATTTTACATCATGATTGAATTAGACAAATTTTTTTTAACTATAATTCATAAATTTTCAATATTCATTAAAAAAATGAAACATCCCCAAAAAATAATAAAATTACCCTGACCTAATTATTATGTGATTATTTTAAAGTTGAATTTGATTTTCACAGATTAAATTAATAAAATTTCGAAAAATAGGATTTAAAATGTGTTCACCATTGAAAAGAGGTAGAACCACCTTTATAAGAAAATATAAGTTTTGATGCATAAAATTGAGTTTGTTATTATCTAATTTCAATTAAATCTATTAAATTAATACAAATCACTAACTTATTAATTGGATTTATGATGATGAAATAGGTATACGATCATATTAATATTTTATTTTATATTCAATCAGTTTCCATATTTATTTCTAATTAATTGTAATCCTATGAATTCATATTAAATAATTTTTTAAACCATATATTTTAATAAATTAGTAAATATAATTAATAAACATTAATTTATTGGACATTTTATATGATATTATATTAAATTATAATATTTTAATATATTATAGTTTGGTAAATCATAGTCTTCTGTCGAATACAAGTCATTGAGGAAAGTCATTGTTACATGTAATGCATGCTTACCTCAGTTTTCAACATAGAGGAAGATTAAATTTATTTTTATTGTAGTTAATTATTAACTTGATTCATATTACATAATCCAAACATAGTTCTTTATTATAAAATAAACTTTATTCACTATTGTGTTAAATTAAAAATATGAAAAAGGAAAAATTAATTTGAAAAAAAAATTACTCACAGAATCGTGGGGTGTTACATTACATCCCCATTATAATGAAATTTTCCATTTAAATCCATATGTGTTATAAATACATTAATATATTAATGTTTAATTCAAACAACCCCACATTGAACAAATAAATACTAAACCTTCCCATTGAAAGGGAAAGATGGGACCATAAAAGTTAACCAAAGTAACATATAACTGAGTTTCCACATAGTAAAACATTATTTGGGAGTGAATATTGGACATGGATAATAATTATAATTATTTATAGGGAGTGAATGATGTCATAAGTCACAAACAAGTGAAAGATCAGTAATTGTTTTGTGTCTTAATGTTATAAATCAGGGATTGTTAAATAGGGCATTGGTTCAACATAAAATTAAGGTATTAGGAAAACACATTTTTTTTCATTATACTAATGTTGAGTAATTATTTTTTTAACCATGAATATAAGGAAATATGATTAATTGATTTATTTATATAAACAAAATTTAATTCTTTAGTTGTGATGTATCTATTTCTAATTCATCCACTACTTGAAGATATGGATGTTAAGAAATTAACATAGATTCCTGATGTAATAAAAGACACCTATAGCATATCATATGTCTGAAAAAGAATGATCATTATATATATTTTTCTCTAAATATTCCTCAAAATAAAAATTGTTAATATATAAATTTGTAAAGATAAAAAGTAACAATACCAGTTATTCATTATTATTTATTCAAATAATAATAATTACGCATTAACAAGGACAACGCGTATCCCAGTGGTAGGAATGAAATCCTTATCATTCTTTGCTCATGGGTTAACGATATATGGCCTTGCTTGACTCGATTGGTCATTACCCAACTTACATGATACCCTTTTCTAGAACAACACTAATATAATTTCCAAAATAAATATAACGTACATACATGAAATAAGATTAATAAATAAAAATCCTTTTAACCAATGTTTTTAATAATAGATTAGTACATAAACACATCCAATGAAGTTTAACATAAATATTTCATGAATGGTTTACCTTATAACCCTTGTGAAAGATGAAAATATAAAACATTAGGAAGAAATTAATGAAATAAACTTAACATTGTTATCTCATTTATCACAAAGTACCACTTGTTTGTCACATTCCAAAATAATCAATACCCTCATATTTTATATTGAAACATGGTAATGTCTTAAATTATCAAACATATATACTTAAAACATGGATGTTTCCTTATTATCAAGTATACTACATCTATTCCATAAATCCAAAATACTGTCAAATTTATAAATGATTTCATAAACTATATATCGATAAGTACTAGCTTAGTTCCAAGGTAATTAGTACCATTCAATTTAATTATTCATAACACACATATATTTATCCAAAAAAATTATCTTAACATAAAGAACATATTAAGTGTTTCCATCCCTTTTCTGAAATATCAAATTTTCATTAAATCAATTCACCATTCCATTGGGATCATTCAAAACTATCTTGTAAATACTCAACAAAAAACATTAGTAGAATATTATTCATATATTTCATCATTCATATAACAAAATTTTATAATCCATATTCACAAAAAAACCGATCACTATATCCTTAATCAATTAATCGGGCTACCTCATCTTATTTTATAATACCTTTTTTACTTTTACATTTAATAATTAGTGTCTTCATCATCAGTAATGTGACCCTTACTCACACCACCATGTTGATTCCCTTCAAAATAATTCCTCTTGGGACATTAATTTTCATAATGACTGTTCACTCCACACATAAATAAATTTTCCTTTGATGGTGTCTTAGGGGTTCCAATATTCTCATCCATTTTGTTAACCAAACCCTTAATTTTTACCTTTCAATCCCTTGATTAGTTTTGTTAATTTCCATAGTCAAAACATCTTCTAATTCCTATAAGAAATTAATTTTGGTTATTCTTTCCACATTCTTGACACAAAGTAAACTAAATCCTCTTTCATCCATGGTATCCATTACCTAGAGTCTCAGCAAACTATGTCTTTCTCTTCCTTGATGAGTTCAAGATATTGTTAAGGTACACATTGTTAATTATGTTCTGTGAAAAATAACAAGAATTTATAATAACATATTTCACAATAGTGATCATCCATCATGAAAAATCATACATAAATCATCCATACCATTCAATATTAATCTCATTCCATCTAGTGACATCCATTGACTAAAACCATTATCATTGTGTGATCATTTCATATCATAGAAGAAAACCACATAGTCAAGAAAACATTTACTTATATAATATAAAAAAATTGAGAAGTTCAATAATCTAAGACACCATAGGTTCATCCAGTGTTATTCAAGGACAACTTAGAAATAAATATTTCATGATGTTTCATAATGAGATTGTTAATTTCAAAAGCATATCCACTGGTAGTGACATACTGAGTGTGTGGGAAGGCCTATTTTCATGTACCAGATTACGTTGAGTAGGGCTCAATAAATCTTATCAAAGTTGTTACCCGTAGAAACATCTTTGCTCGAGCCACATCCTCTTGTAGTATCTATATAATGATGTATTTCTAGGAAACCATACACTCTATCATTTACTGAACTCATGGACATTTTAATAAATGTTAACTCATCTTTAGAGAAATCAGTAGACCAATCCTTATAAATATACATAGAGACCCCACTAAAGATTTCTCATCGTAGTTTATAAAGGATATATTATCATTTTCATTTATTACAAGTATAATGAACCTTAGTTTTAAAACAATAACAATATATATAATTTGATGAATACACAAAAAATTGTACAAATAGACTCCCAAAGAACATATTAGTCTAGTACCATTGGAATTATGGAAACATAAACACTAGTACATAAAGTAGTTATATTATCTACAACTAGGTTATTCATGATAGGAAACATTTTTAGACACATAGTACATTACACATATCTTTCAATCCTAGGAAATAAAACACAAAATTTTGTCAGATCAAATTCTCATTAAGGGTAAAAAAAGAAGATATGTAAGCATAAATATGAGTGTTGTGGTATGAGAACATGATAAAAAAAATTAGAAGATAATACATTTCCTCTAAATTTTCATAAAGATATATCACGACATAATGAATGGAAATTCAAAAGACATGATTCATTAGAAAATAAAGAACATAATATAAGAATGATAAACATAGTACTAGACACGGAATTATGGAAAACACATAATCATATAATATGACATCCATAGTAGTCAAGTCATCTTATCCATATACATATTGATGGACATTGTCATTTACTAAACTAGGTTCACACCCAATTCCTTCCATGTATTATTGAACTAAGTTCACTCCTCATTCCATCCATATATTATTGAACTAAGTCCACTCTTCATTCTAGCCCTATATTATTGAACCGAGTTCATTTTTTTACAACCCTGTAATACCGAATAGAGTTCATTTTCCATTACATCAATTTCTATATAATGATATATTAATATTTACCCAATTCATTAGAGGGATATATAGGTCACACCTATCTCATAATGATATTATACATAAATTTACCACAAAATCATAAATAATCCTATCATATCCCGTGTAATGAAATGGGTATCATCAACATGAAATAATACCTTAACTTGTACAAAAATGAATGGGTTTCATAATCATTTCATCAATGATTAACCCATGAAAATAAGGGGGATTTAGATACATATAACTAATGAAAAGAAGCATGTTTTATAAGCATATAACCTATGAATAAGAAACCATCATTGAAAACATCGTGCCAAAAAACCTAAACCATTCATATAAATAATATGAATAGAAACACTAAATTATTTATTATATGTTCTCGATTAACAACAAAGGATGTCAACATAGATGGAAAATAACATGGAATGATAATTTGAAAAAATTTCTTTAATAAAATATCATATCTTCTTTGAAAAATGACCTTTAAATAGTAAAATCAATTGAAACCCATTTCCATCAAAAATAAATTTAAAATTAGAAAGAAGGATTGAATATATTTTGATAAAATATTTCATTGAAAACATATAAAACATGATTCAAACATATAAAAATCATTTTCCGTAAAAACATATAAAATAATCTTTAAAACATTTTGAAAAATATTATCCTTGAAATCATATAATATAATATTAAGAAAAAATTGAATTTCATTTTCTATGAAAAAAGATAAATTAATCTCGAAAAAATTTTGAAACTCCTTTTCTTTGAAAACATATAAAATATGATTTAAAACATGTTGAAAATCATTTTCCTTGAAAACATAAAAATATTTTCGAACTATTTTTAAAATCATTTTCTTTGAAAATTTCTAAAATATGCTTCAAAACATTTTAAAAACCATATTCCATGAAATATTAAATATTATCTTGAAATAAATTTCAAAACAATATTTTGTGAAAACTAATAAAATAATCTTGAAATCATTTTGAAAACATTATCTATTGAAAAACTAACAAATTACTTTAATTAAATTTAACACAATTTAATTTGAATGTATCATTGAAAAAATAATCAATGATGATTCATAAACAATAATAAAATCTTAAAATCTTTTTTATTTTGAAATTATATTGATGGATCATTTGAAAACAATTTTTTTTATTTTTTTATAATAAAATAGATTTATTATCGAAGAGATAAATAGAGTTAGATTCTATTAAAACTTGTTACGTAGTTATCATAAGTATCAAATAGTGGTAAATTGGAACAAATACATGAATATATCATGAATAAACAATGTATAAGGAAAATCATGAGTGATATTGAGAGATGTATCATAATATATAATATAATAAAAATAATCATTAACAATCTCAAAAGGAGATGACATTGTTTCAACACACTCGTATCACTTAGAAACACGGGATCCTACACTCCTTGTAATAAAATGAAATTACATTAATCGTAATATATAATTAAGAAAAGGATATTTTGGATATAATATGTAAAATATTGGTATATTCACCTCTAAAACGAAATTTAGGTTCCTAAAAATACACGAGTCTTAATGAACTCAAATTGAGACAAAATGATTTTTCTGATTTTAAATCTCCTGAAAATTAAAGGCAATGAAAGAAAGTTTATAAAATGGATATGTAAATATTTATAAATTTATTTATAATAATCATATAATTAGTTCCTTAAAATTATATAGACCACACATAATTAATGTGTGGTGAATAAAGAATGTATCTCACGAAAATAAAAGGTGAGATGAAATCCCCTTACCTTCTGTATTGACTCTTGTCGTACTCATTCAAAGAAACATTATAATAAATATATGTATATTATAAATATATTATATAACCATATTATTATATCAAATACCGTGTATAGTTTTATTTGTATCTTATAATAAATGATTTTTAACCACCCTATGTTAAGGTTCCAATTTGGGTAATATTCCATTTATTCTTTGAATGTGTCTTCATTTGTTATATGTTTGGTAATTATACTTTTATCATTATTTCAAGAATGTAAAAAATGATATAAATATAATATATATTTATCATATTACTAATATAATAATCTATTTAATTTATAATAATGAAATGGAATAAAATGTTCATTGATATGGTAAGTCGTATGCACGAATGAACATTGATATTGTTTTTATTGTCGTATTGAAATAAAGAATGTAAATGGGATAACATAAAAAATATATATATATATATATTATAGTATCATTATTATATCATATATATTATATACTTTAAATAAACACATCATTCATAAAATCAACCTAGCGTGTGAAGGAATCACACCGCTTTGAGGGGGAGGTAGTCCACAATTCCTCAAACGAAATTATCATATTTACACCATATGGAATGTACAATGATATGTGTTGTAAAAATATTACATAATATTAAATACATAATAAATATAATATATTCCTTATATAATCATTTTTCTATCATATATTTCACCATGAGAAGAAGTGAAAGAAAAAAGAAACAATCATCATTTAGTGTGGTGGTAGTTTTCCATACACGTAAGCAGTATGTTCATTACCCAATAGATGGATGAGAGTGTATGTGTAGTTTGAACACATATAAAAAAATTACCAGTATATTTATTATACTAGTTTTTTATACTAAAATATAATAAATTTTGTGGAATGGTGGGGGAATACAACAATGTAAATGACATTGAGAGAAGACGTTTCCACATAATCAGTTAACACCTTTTGGTTTGGGAGAAAAGGATTCCTTGGATTACTGAATTCCCAATGGGATTATTCTAGAATATATGTAGGGATTTTGTACGATTATTTTTTTTCTAGAAAAGGGGATTGATATGTGGTAATAAATGGTAGGAGGGAATGTATTTTAATAATGGAGGAGGAGTTGCACTCTTGTAAATATTTGAAGACAGAATTCCACTCACATTTTTAAAATTATAGGTGGATCTAATAATTGAAAAATCTCGGGAAAGGGATTATAGGGTATAAATATGTCCAAAACATTTCCATTGAATAAGTTTCTACATCATTTTGAGTCCAAAATTTATAGTTTAGTCCTTACGTATGCTAAATTTTAACTTATGCCATATAATTAATTATAATTACTTTTATTAATATTTTTTGACAAAAAAATTGTTAAACATATTAGAAATTATATTTTTTCATTTTTCAAAATATTTAATCCATTTTCTAAATTTAAATAACATAAATTTCTTAAATTCCATATAATAATTTAAATTTAACCCCACTTACGGGACGACACTCCAGGTTTTTAAAGAAAATTTTTTCTGAATCTTACTATGTTTTTATATCCAATTTCAATGTGAAATTGGTTCCAATGACATAAATTGGATTAATTTATAAATAATTTATCTATTTTATATTTTTAAAATAATTCAAAATGTAATTTAACCTTATAAAAAAATTACATGAAAAGGTGATTTTGACCTAAATTTTAGTACTTTTCAATATTCATTTAAAAAGTAAACATCACAAAAAAAATTACCTTAACCTCATTATTATGTTACGCATTTAAATATGAAGTTTATTTTTCATTATTAAATATATAATATTTCAAAATAAATGTATCAAAATGGTTTCTATATTAAGAGGCGGTATAAGTACCTTTAGAAAAAAATGTAGGGTTTTATTCCTAAAATTGAGTTTGTTCTTATCTGATGTCCATAAAATATATTGGGAGAGTTTAAAAATTATTTTACTGAATATATAACCCTTATTTTATAGTAATATCACTCTATTATTAATTTAATTTATTATGGTTAAATATCTTTGAGGGCATATGAATATTTTCCATTATATTCAATCGGTTTTCATGTTCATTTAAAATTAATTAGTATCTTATAAATTTATAATATATTTTTTAAACAATATATTTTTATAAATTAATAAATGATATTCTTAAACACTAATTTTATTTCTATTTTATATCTTATTTTATTAAAAAAAACTTTTTATTATATTATTATTTGGTAAAATATGGTCTTGCATATTACGCAAGCCATCGAGGAATGTCGTTGTTTCATGTAACGCAAGCTGAACAAAATGTTTTTTGATGAGAAAGTTAAAATTTATTTTTTATGTAGAGAATGATTAATATTTCATTACTTATTACTCACTCAAAACATATTTAATTAATATAAAATAAACTATTTTCATGGTTTTGAGAAACGAAAAATTTCAAAATGGTTAAATTAAAAAGAAATAAATTATTTCAAAAAATATCAGTGTTACATCCCATGTTCTTCTAGGGTGAGGTTCCTCACCTATGGAGTAGTAATCCTATGTCTCTAAGTAGCATTGGGGATCCTTCCTCCATTGGATTTAGTGATCCGTCAACTATTGAGTATAGTTATGATCAGCAGGCACCTCTACTAGTTACATGTGATACTTGGTTGGGAGTTACTTATACCTCGAGCGATTGAGGTGTGGGGTAGTCTAATAATAAGTGATAGAGGATTAATGGTTTAGTTATGAGACAAAACTCAATATAAAATATGAAATTGGTGAGGTTTTTTTCCCTCCATTATATCATGATTCATATAATGCACATGGTGCCTAGTTTGGAGGAGTTATCTCTAAACTATGTGATGTTGTAAGGGGTAACCCTTTCTACTTGGGTTATCAGAACCTTGTGTAGGAAATAGATTATTGATGATAGGACCTATGGTGTTGGGAAATAGATACAATCATTATTAGTTGTTTCATAGGTAGTGTATCTCTGAAAAAATTGTTATCTAGGATGGTTAAGCTCATGTAGCATGTTCTCCTAGTTGTGTGTTACCATTTGAGCCTTAGGTCTAGTTCAGTTACTGGATTTGATTTCAGAACATCACGAAACTAGGAGTCTTAAATGACTATACCTGAGTGTTTTCTGATAGTCCTTGAGGAGTTGTCATGTGTGTGGGATGACACCCCTTGTGGAATGATTTTACTCTTTAGGTGTAGATGAGATGGATCGAGATAGTGTCTCCCTCTTGATGGGGTTTCCTATGGAAAGGTCAAGAAAACTGTTGCCTTTCATTTTAATCTTTTTCATTGAGAGGTTTTTAGGGTCGTACATAGTATTTTTATACTCACCCATGCATGGGATTTTCCTACATGTGTTGTATCTTTTTTAGACCACATTGCATTCAACAAAGTCCGCTGAGGACCCATGGAAGGTAGAGCATAGTGAGATAGACCGATCGAGGTGTTTACCAGAGTTTGGATGTGGTGCCTTCCAGAAGTTTCAACTGACAGTGATCCAATCTTTTTGAGAAGATTTTATGGTTTTATATTTTTTGTGGGAACATGGTTTTTCCTTTTAAAAATTTCAAACATTTTTTGTACTTGGGGTTGGGATAGATGTATGCATGAATTTTGGTTTCCAACTTTTTATATCTCTACAACATTTCACAGAGTTGTTGTGTGTGTGTGTACATTTACCTTAGGAAAAGGAATCTCGCCCCATTTATTTTCCTACTAGGTGATATATCTAATCCCAAGACCAATAGAGGTGGCCCTAGGTAGTTCCAGCCCGACCCCCATTGGTTTGAGTCATGAAACATAGGTTAAACTGTATTTTTTAATTAATTATCTGAATGGAATAGATCAAAAAAATTTAAAATAAATAATAACTCACAATTAATTAGCATCATATAATTATTTAAAACTCATTAACTTCCAAGCCCAAAATTTATCAAAATTAATTTCCAAAATATATGAGTAAATATTTAATCTTAATAATTAATTCGTCACACTTTTATATTATAATATTCTAGATAGACAAGATTAATTATCTTATTCAGAAATATCTCTAACATTCTCTATTTAATAATCATAAATATTAAGATAATGTTTCACTTAAAAAATTATCAAAAAATTTTCTAGATATTAAAAATATAAAATATTATTCCATCACCTTTTTTAAAAATAAATATTAAAATATTATAATTCTTTATGACTACAATGATTCCATATAAATAATAGTATTATCATTTTAATTATATATCCCTTAATAAATAAAACACAAAGTAATGAAATAATTTTTCATTATGATTGTTGTATTATTTACCTTATCATCCATTTGAATAATCAAAATCAAAATATTTCAAATTCACTATTATATATATTAGATTCTCCATGACAAAGTAAATTATTCATCTATCAACTCTTCTATTTACTAAAATTATAATCATGAAACCATTTGTAATATTTATTTGTAAATCTTGCATGAAGTCATAATTTAATTCCAACACACAATCACATATTAATTCATATATCTATCTCAAACACCAAGGAAATACTTACAAGGAATACATATTCAAATAAATTAAGAAAATATAAAAATATTGGTGTTATAATTCTGCTCACCATAAAAAATTTCCCCCACAATAATTCTTTTAATTATTAATTCTATCGAATAATATATATGCTACATTCACCCATATGATTTCTTCTCCTACATTGACTCAACAATGAAATAAAAAATGTACCCCCCCCCCACACACACACAAATATATATATATATATGTTCAATTAAATCCATATATGATAGGGAATATAAAATTTCTATTATTATAAAGGTCTACTCTAATATGAACCAATTTAGACTGTAGAGAATTTATCTACACTATAATACTTTTCATAGTAATATAATAATATCTCAACTATGAAAAATATTATTATATGGAAATCATGTTATTTTAATAATTATATTATATCCATCTAGGATTTTTTTCCACAAAATACTAAAACTATTGAGGAATATAAAAGAAATAATTTATATGAATAATTTATAAAAATTCATTTTCAAGAAGACATGATTCACCAAGAAATGAACTCCTCCTAACGTTTATCAGTTCTCTTTCAATTAAAAGAATATTTTTTTTATTTTTTATTTTTTTTATATAAAAAATAAAAAAATTTATTATAAAACCAATTTTTATGTTGATAATTAATTTGTATTTATTAAAATGTTTTTTTACATATATTTTAATTGAATACCATTTTTCATATAAAAAATAATACCATACAAATAATCAATACCCAAAATATTATTTTGAGCTAAATAATATCATATATAAATTTATATGTAGAATTTTTATTCTATGACATTTTATGATCCAAAGAAAATGTGCATTTTATAATACAATTTGAAATTAATATTTATTCTGAATTCCGCAATGAAAAAATATTAATATAATCTATTAATAAATTATATCTCTTATTGTAATTAATATTTTAAATAATTTTTATGACATTAAAGATGTAGAAATTATAAATCATTCATAAGATAAAAATCAAAATACATTCTAGAAATTAATATGCTTACTAAACAAATAGACACTACATGTCCTGAAAGTTTTAGGATTATATAATTCTATATTTTAAATGTTTTTAATATCATTAAAAAACACATGTCAATACTTATAAAACCTTCTAGTATGAAATATAATTTTCATATAAATTTAATATTACATTACCTAAACAATTATTATTAAAAAAACTAGAAATAAAATCATCACGTGTTATAAAATTATTCACATTTTTTTTCAATCATGATTTCTTAATGTTTATTTAAACAAAAAATATATAAAATCTCATCATAGTAATTATTTTTTGTTTAAAATTATAATTCATACTAGAATATTAAATATGAAATACCATCTCCCATACCCTATATTAATGTTCAACTACCCATCATTTTGGGATTTTTTTTCATGATTTTATGATATTTTAATCATACTAAATACGAAATGGAATATTAAAAGACAATTTCAATTCATTAAAATTCTATGAATATGTTTAAATTAGTATAATTTATTTAAAAATACAATTATACATTTTTTCATAAACATATAATATATTTTTTCAATAAAATTAAATGTAAATTACACTTAAAAAATGATAATAATATAAATGGTCTTGATTGACTTTAGTATTCACCATTATTTGAGTCAATTTTTATCCACTAAAATAATTTAATTCTCATTGAAAAGCTATACTTATACAATTTATCTCCCCAAAACTATTTTTCAAATTAATTGTTTATTCTAAATATTTAATCCAAGGAAACCCCATTTATATTCTTTACAAACATTTAATTTTATGTAAATTATCTCAATGGAATTACACATTACAAAATGATATATTTTATATGTTCTTAAATTTTTTCATTTCTATATATACTATAATTTTATCAAGTAATACTATAGATTTAATCATTGAATCTAGTTTCTACCATTATTTTACAACATTCAAACTAAATTAGCATAACCACTTTATAATGGTATGATAATCCAAACATGTCTTATTTTCTAAAATGAATTAAATAATAGATTTAACTATGAAAAAATTAAATTGTTATATAATTAAACTTGTGGATATTTTGAAAAGAAACACTTATTATTTGATCTAAAAAGGAATAAATTTAACTAAAAAATGGATTCTGATCATTATTTACATAAATATTATGTTTATCCATTTATAAGAATCCTCAATATAACAATTATAAATAGAGAGTTGGTAATGATACTTTTAAGATTATTCATTACTGAAACTACTTGATAATCCATGTGTATACTACATAGATTCATCTACTTTAATAATGTATGTTTTACTACTTCCCACATTAAATAAAAAATAACTCGTAAATCTAATTTAGGTGCCCCATTATTCACCTTTAATTATATTTACTTGGAGTGAATAATATGTTGGTCTTCATATGATCCATATCCCAACATTTTAAGCACTGAATAAAATATCATCTTTTTTCATATTACATTCTATATTCATTTCTATGTTATTTTTTGGGAATATTATATTATATATTTTTAGTAATAATTAATAAAATTTCGATAATTGGAGGAATATATTTTGTATATTCATTATCTTGAATCGTCATTGTTGTTTACAACAACACCTAATGAAAAATCAAACATCATAAATATTATTTTCATTTTAATCTACTACTAGGTGGACCACTATCTTACATCCTATATTTTACCGATCAAAGATAAAAAAACATTATATTTTACTATTCAAAAATATATAATAGAAAATAATCCTCATATGTTAATGAAAAAAGTTAAACGGCATAAATAATGACCTATCTCAAATAATAATGGATTAAATATATATGCTTATATATTCCAACTAACAGAAACCAGGATTTTATAAAAATACATATCAAGATTATATTCATGTCACATTGATATTTTCTATCATAAATATAATTTAATAAATTTATTTATTTTATTTAAATTTCCATGAGAATATTATTTTAGTCCCATATCCCTAATACAAAAATAAATAATGAATTTAATAAGAAAAAAATTTGTTATCAATGATGTACCAGTAAAAATTAAGGAGATATCAAGAGTAATCTAATGTAACAAAATGAAAAAAAATAAAAAAAAATAAATAAATTAACTGCAAAATTTTTTAGCTCCAATTAATAAATTCATATTCATATAATTTTACCAATATATCTCAATAAAATGATTCAAGAACACAATGTAAATATACCCAAAAAATAAAAGTGACCCCAACCATGAAATAACAAATTCAAAAAGATCATCAGGAGATTTTTTGACAACTTATTGTACAAAGAAACAATTAAAAGAAGGATTTTTCAATATATAAAGTGATAAATAATTTTTATTTTTAAGTCTATAGTTATATATATATTACATTCACACCTATTGAACATCCCATGACACAAAAACCGTGGTCTAAAAATTTATGTAATCTATTGAATTGACAATCCAAGTCCTTGAGTAACATTTTGAAACACCACATGTCTATATTTCCAATCCAGGATCACTAGTTTCTGGATACTAGTTTTAAGTGATAAAAAAACATTTTATGGAAATGATTTTCCATCAAAATAGAAAATGAAAAATAACATACTAGTGAATTTAGATATAAAAATTATTCTTATGGAATATCATTTATGACTCAAACACTAGTGTAAAAGAAATTGTATTAAAAAACACCATTTAAGGAGTTTTAAATTATATAATTTTTTAAAAAATTAAAATACTCAAGTACCAATACATGAATCATTTTCCAGAATTCCAACATGTATAAATGACTCACCAAAGAATTCATCATTTTCTCCTGGCTTCATGACTGGTCATTTAAATAATTATATGAATGTCAACATATATGGGTGATTATAGACCTTGTATAATTTCCCCAAAACTAAAAAATAACTCCATGCATGAGGAATAAAAAAATTAAATCATAATTCAAGTATTATAGAACCATTACATAAATAATTTAACAAAACATTTCCAAATAAACATATTAATTAAAAATAAATAAATTAAGTTGAAAAAATTTTAATTAATAACCCACATCACCTTTTATATTTTAAAAGAAAATTAATAAGGATTATTAAGAAACTATATAACCCTCAAGTCATAACCATAAAACTATTTTTGACCAATCATGAATTATTAACTATAAATCCCTTATATGTAATCTATAGTTTTAATAAGGATTATTATGAATGTTAACACCCCCAAGGAAACATAATTACAAGAAATTAAAATCCTATCATAATGAATAATAAATTTACTAGTGAAATTCTATAGGTAAATAAATTTACAAAAAATACACCAACTAAATAGCCTTTTTGAAATCATGCAATAATTCTCAACTTAACCTTAAGGATACTGTCATAGACAATTTATCAAAATAAATAATATATTCCTAGATTTTTTGTATGAATGAAACAAACCATTGAAAATCTGAACATATATTTTTGAAAAAAAAACAATTTTGATTTCCTAAAAAATAACTTAAAACCACTTTTGTAATGTTAATGTAAGAGAAAAAAATATTTACAACAGAACCAAAATTGTAAGAAATCCAAAACCTTCTACACAATTAAAAAACATTTCTTGTCTCACCCAAATTTTATCTCTACTATGAAAAAAATAATGATTCAAGTGATACCTAAATCCCATATCCAATAGACTTGGATTTGGGGACATGTACAGAGGGTTTATAACATGAATATATGAAAGGGATTACCCTCAAAATACTAGTTAATGGTAAGGAATATACAAATAAATATGATAATAATAAATTATCCAAACACAATAAATGTATTTTCATTTAATGTATGAACATAATTGTAAAACAATACCACAAAAAAACTGGTAGTAGTGTCCATGAACTCTATCGACACATGAATAACCTCCATGAGCTAGTTAGGCCCATATTGATTAACCAATCCCTCATACATACCTAAAAAACACACACATATATATATGTGATCTTAAAAGTATAATAATTAGGATTATCCCCCAAAACCTCTCATGTAAATGATAAAAATAATATTATATACCGAGTAAATAAATAGAAGATCTAACATGTTACCTAAATCTGGTCAACTGTATCTTTGTCCTCACCATGGATTTATTACCATGTTACAAATCTAATTAGGTTATATAATATCAATGAGAATATAGATAAAAGGATTCCATCATCAACTTCTCCATAGAACCTATTTTCCTGAACCTCAACATCTTACATCCTAGTTCTCCGATCCCATCCAAAATTCATATTTCACATTAATGGTAACACATCATATTGATATCCATGTAATCACATCCATAACAATAACTTATCCCTATAATCACAAAGTTTGCGTGAGATCCATTATAACCCCTTAAAATACATTTTATAACATATACTATTATATACTATGTAAATAAATACTATAAGACCTTAAAACATCATAAATTGAATATACATGTATGTCATAACAGTGGTCCACAACACCCCATATGAGTATATATCCTACAATAGTAATCTGTAATATTTTAAATATAAATGCATACCATACTCTATCTAAAAGAGAGATTTGGGTGAAGTCATTAGTTGGACATATATATCCTTAACATTTAATTTTTAAGGAAACTAGGAAAACCCCAAATCCAAATGTGAGCATCAATTCTGTTTCCAAACTCGGGTGGGGGAGCATAAGAAATAACAGAACATGATGAATATTATATCCCAAAAACACTCAATGAAAATAATCAAATAGAACACTCCAATGATAACTATAGTGTCACAGGAAAATCCAACTTCCATAACTAAAATCACAAAAGAGAACAAATTAAAATCACACAAGCATCAAGGATTAATTATATCATACTAGTTATAATTAACCAAAATAATAATTTATAATATCCCATCATTTATTGTAGGTTATTATTAATATAAATTTTCTAAATATAAGGATTGGGTATTAAAAATTATAATATTATTTTTCATACCCATTTTATTTAAAATTTTAAATCCTGAACAACCATTTTCCCTTAATTAAATCTTCAATTAGTTACAATTTCACAATTTAAGGGGTATTGAGAAAAAAATATATTGTAGCGACCATATATTACATGAATTATATTTCCCTTTCGGATTTAATTTAATTTCTTATAGATATAGAAAATAAATTCACTTAATTTGTTTTATTATATCCAATTGTATATAAATTAATGTTATGTATCTTTACACTTGATAATATGTCTTTTAAAAAATGATCACATGACTAGTATAAATATATGGTTATTACGAATCCATTTGTCATAGGAAAATGAATTGATGTCGTCGACCAATAGGATCATACCCTATGAATCCCTTTAATTAGAGTTCCCAGGGGGGATAATATTTTTGGGATTTTCCCTAGACCAAGCTCAAGCTGAGATCCAACAACTTAAGCATGTGTGTAACAATTTAGGGGTTAATTTCTTTCTCATTGAGATCATGGCCAAAACCATGTTCCTTGAATGTTTCGATGAAATACACATGACTGTTCACCTTACACTTTAGGAATATTTTGATGTAATAAATGAATGTGAATAAGGACCCTAGAAATAGGAATTTGTACATTATTTTTTATGAAATAATAAAAAAATTCATTCGATTATTATTAAAATGTAAATGATTTTTGAAGCACAAATAGTTTTTTTGGTTAATTAATAAATCTATTTTGATTATTTGATGAATTTTTGAAATAAATAAAATTTTTATAAAATATTTTTATTAAATATAAATAATGATAAAAATTTTATGAGGAGAAATAAATGTTTTTATTAAGGTTATAAAACTGTTACAGTAAAAACCCATCAATTCTCAATAAATATTAGTATTTTTTTCATATGTTCAAAATTTAAATATTTAGAAATTTATTTGATAAAATAAATATTATTTTTTTAATAAATATGATGAAAATTTCCAACTTTAAAATTTTCATAATTTTTAGAGATAGTCGGATTATTCGGAAAAATTTATATACCATGTAAATTTGAAGGGTGTTTTATGACGTCATAATGGAAAATAGTAATTTTATAAATACTGTAACTGATATTAGAGAAAAAATATATGCATTTACTAAAAATATTTTGCCTTTAGGTTTATTTGTTTTATTGGATAATGCGTTAGTGAATCCTCTAAGACTAATAATATATGTTATGATTTTAAAATCATTTATTTAATAGTGTGACACACCTCCACATAATAAACAAGAATAATTTATTAAACTCGGACATTTTTTTTTGAATAATAATGTATACCAATAAACTTTTTCATAAAACATGGGAAAAAATGGAGGGGTGGTTTTGAATATTATGTTATATAGGGTCCCAAACTAAAATAATAATAAAATCCATCCCTTTTTTAATATAAATCCACCCAAGATCCAATTTAACCTCACTAAATCTCCTTGGTTAATGCACAATTGCTTCCCTATACACCATAGAGTCCTCCCTAGGATCCCCTAATAAACTAAGAAACATCTCTCAAGCCTCTTGATTCACACACCTAAGTAAGGGACTCGTAACTTCTTATTTTTTCAATTCTAGAATATTATTTCAATATTACGGAATAAAGTTTCAATTTTTTGCATTTTTTTAAGGTGAAGCTTTGGTCAAAGACCAAAGCAAAAATTTATTGATAAACAAAAGAGAGATTACCAGAAGCGAAAAGAAGGGATTTTTTTACAATCTCTATCCAAAAGATGAAATAAATAAGGGGGGATAGAGTCCATCCAAGTCATGCATTGATGGACACCTTTGTTGGCTAGAGCATCAGCAACAGCATTTTCTTGACGATAGGCATGAGTAGCTATAAACTCGATCCCACAGAGTAAATTGAGACAGTTCAACCAACGAGCAGTGAGCGACCAGGATAGAAGAATGTTTCCAGTCCAGATGGCATTAATGATGGTGGTTGAATCACTTTCAATCCAAATCGTTCTCCAACCTCTTTGAAGAGCAAAGTCAACAGCATGAATAACTCCAAGCATTTCTGCCTCCAGAGATGAAGAGTGGCCACATCCAACAAAGTAACAACCATGACATTGCCCAATTGAGTCCCTGAAGATAGCACCACAACTAGAAGGACCAGGGTTGCCTTTGGAAGCGCCGTCAACATTCACTTTGATCCATCCTGGCATCGGAGATTGCCAAAAAACTTCAAAGAGGCATTTTGGCTTTGGGAAGAAACCAGGAATGTGAAGATGACGGAGGATCATAAGGTCACCAACCGAGTTGTTGCAACATTCTTTTTGAATTGAGGCTGCTTCATGAATCGCTAGGAGGATTCGGGATTTCCCTGCATTAAGATAGAGTGAGTGATTATTGTGAATAATATCATTTCTAACATACCAGAGTTCATGTAGAAGTTCTGCCACTGCCGCCAGAAAAAGATTTTTAACCTGCAGAGAGGCATCATGTCTAGTACAATGCATTAAAGACAAGTAAATAGAATCAGTAATGGGTAATCTGCAATTAAAAAGATAAAAGATGTAATTCCAAAGGGAAGAGGCCATCGCACAAGATAGAAAAAGATGATTGGCATCCTCCCAATGTTGGTTACACAGACGACATTTAGAACAAAGAGAGATGCCAAAAGTTTGGAGGCAAGTTTCCGTGGGTAATCGGTTGTGCGCAATGCGCCAAATAAGGATGAGTCTAGAAGGCTTGATGTAGGGTTTATTGAAATGATTCACCCAAGAAAAAATAGATTCAGGATCAGAGAAATTATGCTTATAAATTTTTTTTGAATCCAGGATGCCATTGGGAGAAGGCTCCCAGACAAGGAAATCACCAGCAGAAGAAAAATCACAATTTTCAATAGCTTGCATAATGATATCTGGGAAATCCCAGTAAGAGGATTGTAAGACCTCCTTTATAGACTGTTGAGTATCATCAGGAAGAAGATCCGGAGGCAACAATGAAATCAGAGGGTTACCACACCATTTACCACACCAAAAATTAATGGAAGAGTCAGCACTGACAATCCATCTAGAATTTTGCATGATTTTGTGAAAAGAGTCCCGAATGGAAGGCCAGATAGAAGAGTTAATGAAGTTAAGATTACCTTTTGACAGCTTAGAAAAAAATCTAAGTTTTAGAAAATCAGTAGCTTTAGAAGTGGAGTTAATAATGCGTCATGTAAGGCAGGCCTGTAAGGCATCATTGAACAACTTTAAATTTTTAATGCCTATTCCACCATTACCAATGGGTTTACAACAAGTATTCCAAGGAGTAGTAACAAGATTCTTTTCAAAAATACTTCCAGACCAGATGAAGTTTTTGATGTAAGTGTTAATTTTTTTAAGAGTACCGATGGGCCATTTATAGGCCATAAAGGAATGAACCATTTTAGAAACAATGGTCGATTTCACCAAACAGATTCTCCCAGCCATGGAGAGAGACTTCCCTTTCCAATTAGCTAGTTGATTTGTGATATGAGAAAGGATATTAGAAAAATAGGTAGCTTTGGGATGACCCCAAAATAGAGGAACACCCAGATAGGTGAAAGGTAAGAGACCCTCCTTGATACCCAGGTAATTAATAATACCAGATTTTCTTCTGACAAGAAAATTCTTGCCAAAATAGATGAAAGATTTTTTCCAAGAGATAGCTTGACCAGAGACATCCTCATAGTGAGATGTAGTTTTCTTGAGAGCATGAAGGATTTTTTGGTTCCCTTTTATAAAAAGGATAATATCATCTGCATATAAGAGGTGAGTAGGGGCATTTAAGTTTCGGGCTACCTGAATAGGTTTGATCAAATTATGTTCAACATGGTAGTTTATGAGTCTTCTAAGATAATCTTCAGCAATCACAAAGAGAATGGATGTGAGAGGGTCCCCTTGTCTAACACCTTTAGTGCATTTGAAAAAGCCACGAGGAGTGCCATTAATCAGGATAGAGATATGAGCTGAGTGAAAAAGGGTCTTGATTCTACCAATGAAGGAATCATTAAAACCAAAATTCCTAAGAACTTTGTAAATAAATTTACAATCAATATTGTCAAAGGCCTTTCTAATATCCAGTTTGATGGCCACGCAACCACCTCTAGATTTTTTAGTTAAAGCATTCGTGCACTCAGATGCAAGACAAATGCAGTCCTGAATGGATCTTCCCTTGATAAAACCAAATTGATTCCAAGAGACGATTCTATTGCAGATAGGAGCAAGTCTGTTTGCAATAATTTTTATGATGATTTTATAGATAGTGTTAATCAAAGCTATTGGTCTAAATTGATGGATCTCAGCATCATTCTCAACTTTAGGAATTAGAGTTACAAATTGAGCATTGATTCCATGAGGTAAAGATCTGTGAGTGAAGAAAGTCTTAACGAGTTTGCAAACATCGTTTTGAATTATATCCCAATGTTTTTGGAAAAAACCATTATTAAAACCATCCGGTCCAGGAGCACTATCAGGGTTTAGTTTAAAAACACTGTCTTTAATTTCATGATCAAGGGGAGTACTTAATAGGTACTTATTGTCACCTTCATCAACCAGCAAAGGAATGATATCAGGTTTAAGGTCAACATTTCTGTCCGGACCATTTAAGATGTTATAAAAATACGTGATAACATGATCCGTAATGGCTTCTTTAGAGTCTAAGACCATGTCATTATGAATGATCATACAAAGCGGACGATTGGCCTTTCGAATTCTTTGAAGATTATTATAAAATTTAGTAGTGCGATCACCATCAGTAAGCCATTTGGTTCTAAACATCTGTTTAGGAATATTATCTTTAAAAGTAAGAAGGGAATTAAGTTTTGAGGAGATATTAGCTTCCACCCGAGGATCTAAGTCAAAATCAGAATGAGTGTTCTGAGATTGAAAGTGACTGAGCTCAACTTCCAGATGTGAGATGTCTAGATCAATTTGTAAGATTGAGTTTTTACACCAACCTTTGAGAGCCTGTTTAAGAACTTTCAGTTTATATAAGCAAGAAAAGTCATCCTTATGGTGTTTCATGGATTTCCAAGTGTTAAAAATAAAAGTAGCACAGTCAGGGTTCAAAGACCAAGCATTGTTAAATTTAAAAGGAAAGATAGTTTTTCGAACATTCGTAGTAAGAGTTACAAGGATCAGATGATGATCAGAGTTAATTCTAGGGAGAGTAACACTAGATATTTTATCCCAAGTATCAAGAGTCTTCATGTTCACAAAGGCTCTATCATGTTTACTAGCAACATTTTTATTGTAATGCTTTCTGTACCAGGTGTATTTGGAACCGATAAGATTAACCTCAAAGAGGTTACAATCATCAATAGTAGATTTAAACTCTCTAGAGGAAATGGGAAGATGAGCAGGACCAATTTTTTCAGATGAGGTAAAAATGGCAATAAAATCTCCCAAGACAAGCCAAGAATCCTGAATGAGTTTGGCAATATCAAGAAGTTCAAGCCATAACATTCTCCTATCCTGATACCTATTTTTGGCATAAACCATAGTATAATAGATGTGCTGACCATTCCAAATGAAATCACAAGTAAACTACTGATCAGAAGTTTTAAAAATGTTAATGTTTGTTAAAGAATTATGACAAAAAATCCACATGGAGTCAACCTGAGGACCGTTTTTACAAGATCCTAGAAAATTTTAATTAAGAGCACCAAATTTCATAAAGTTCATTTTAAAATTTACCTTAGGTTCAACAATGGCAAAAAGGTATGGTTTATGAGTATTTAGAAACCTCCTAAGGGTAATGGTGGTGTCATTATTGGCCACCCCTTGACAATTCCAGAAAAGAACATTCATTGCTACTTGTGTCTAGGGTTAGAACCCTTCTTTTTTTGGATTTACAAGAACCCTTCTTTTTTGGGATCTTGTAACAATTGAAGAAGAGGATAAATGATGATGACCCTCATCAGTTTCAGAGATTTGAGAGGAATCAGATTCTTGATTAGCATTTTGAATAGTAGCAGGGTCTGATGTACACAATGAAGCAGAAATTTCTAAAGGGTGAGACTGTTCTGCTCTATGAGTAGAGGCCTTTACAAGAATAGGAGGTAGAGGTGAGCTGATTTGATTAGAATTAGAAATAACATCATGAGCAGATTGCTCATGTTGTGGGAGAGGCTCATCCTCAATCCGGACAGATTCAAGCCCAGCAGGATGAAAATGATCAGATACAGGAGGCATGTTATGATCATGGTTCCGGTTGTTATTAGGAGAGTTAGAAATCATGATGTTTTCTGGACATAAATCATGGTCATGAGCAGATTCAGGAGCAGACAGTGGGGTATATGGATAATTATGAGACAAATGAGGCATAACAGCATTATCAGCATGTATGACAGGTTTACTGACATAAATATCAACATTTCAAGTAGTAACAGAATTCAAATTATCTAGTCGTTCCTGCAGAGAATCAGAGATTTGTAAGTTAGTTGGAGGATTAGATCCCTCCTTCTGAACAGTGAGATATTCAGTGTGTAAAATCAGATTAGGATCAGGAGCGTATGATGAGGTATGATCAACAGAACTTTCAGAAGTAACAAAAATAGACTGAGATTTAGTTATAGGAGCAGTAATACTAGAAAGGTCATATTTGACATCAGATTTGGGAGGCACAGAGTTACCAGAACAAGCATATTTGGTTGGAGCAACTGCAGAATCATCAGGGGCACTTTTAAGATCATTAATAAGCGCAGTAGAACCTGGGTCTGCAGGGAGAACATTGTCAAGATGAATTATGCTGGAAGTAACCACATTCTCCTTGAGGGTAGATACTAAGTCACCCAGATTCCTACAAAAATCCTCCTTCAAACATGAAAAATCAGAGGAAGAAGCATTGTTAACAGCATTAGAAATAGGGGTAGTGATGCTCTTGTTAGAGCATTCTCTGTTACAGTCATTAACTAACCCTTTTGAGCCAGTGGGCTTATCCTTAATTTGAGAATATTCCTCTACCAAAACAGACCAAGATTTACCTTCTAAGGCTGATGAGGGATTGGGTTTCTGGACCCACTTATCGACCTTAGGTGGGTCAGATTTGACAGCAATATTTTTCCCTTTTTTAGTATTTTTAACCTCTTGCCAATCATTTTTATTTGAGGGATCCAATTTCTTTCTAGCAACCCTACAGCTAGACAAATTATGGCCAATCAGTTTGCATACTTCACAGAAGGAAGGTTTATTTTCATATTCAATACTGAGTTCAACCCTGTGTTCAGGGGCATTAAAAATTATGGTGGATGGTAGAGGGCTAGCTAGGTTAATCTCCACCATAACTCTGGCATATAAACCCAGATCCCCATTTAAGGTTCTATGATCGATTTTTATAGGGGATCCTAAACAAGAAGAAATGTCATTTAAGATCTTTGGGTGCCAAAAGAACCAATTCAGCCTATGAATTCTAACCCAAACATGAGCCAAATGGTTTTTGTGAGTGTAAGGATTAAAAGCAGGGTCCCAATCTGAGATTCTAAAAAAACCAAGCTTTAGGTGTAAATTTCCAATCTTCCAAATCTGTTCAAGCTTAGATTGCAAACTAAAAGGAATGTGATAGTATCCCTTACCTAAGGGAACCATCTTCCAACGTGAACAGCTCCAACAATGAGCAATCCTATTCCTTAAATCAGAGATAGACCAAGGTTTATCACCTGTGTTGTAGGAAATTCGACCGAGCACCGAGTACCTGAACATTTTCTCCCTCTGTTTCAAAGTTTCTGGATCAGCATCAACCATAAAACCTCCATCGTCCAGTTTTCTGAATAAAGGTTTCCTGGGATCCTTCCCGCTACTGAGATCAGAGTCTTTTAGTGCATCACGGAAGGAGACAGGAATATTTCGAAGTAGGATTTGTAAATTTCCAACTTCAATGCTCGTAGAGACAATGTCCACAGAAGCAGAGACCGAATGGGGAAAAAGCTCTCATTCTGGATCAAAACCAGCCATCAAAAGCAGCAAGATTCAGCGGAAATGGTTAGGGTTTGGAGTCGCTCGTTGTAGCGCAATACGAGAGCTCCTGACATTCTCTTCAGCAATTCAAACGTGTTGTATGGGTAACGAGGTATAGGGCTGGCCTGCCCACCTGCGCGCCGCACGCCCCCAGCTAGGCCCAATGTGGCCAACCCTTGGGCTTGGGCCAGTTCCCACGGAGTCGAGGGGACGAGAGGTTCGCTGACAAATGGTGCGCGTTGCCTTTGTGAGGACTCGAACCCGGAACCTCAGTGACGGGTCGCCACCGCCTTGAACCAACTCACCCAGCCCCCGCGGGCAGAAAAACGTGTTGTATGGGTAACGAGGTATAGGGCTGGCCTGCCCACCTGCTGGCCGCATGCCCCCAGCTAGGCCCAAGGTGGCCAACCCTTGGGCTTGGGCCAGTTCCCACGGAGTCGAGGGGACGAGAGGTTCGCTGACAAATGGTGCGCGTTGCCTTTGTGAGGACTCGAACCCGGAACCTCAGCGACGGGTCGCCACCGCCTTGAACCAACTCACCCTGCCCCCGCGGGCTTCCCAATAAAATATTGATAATGTTATTTGAATAAGATAACATTTATTATATATCATTTTTACCATTACCTAAGCACATGCTATGCCAAAATTCTTAAATGAATCTTCCAACCTCCTCTATTATCCAACATTATTTTTATGTTATGTATTATAATTTTCCATTTACCTATATTTTTATATGTTCCTAAATACCCCCTTATATTATATTTCATGAATAAGTGATTATACATCCCTTTAACTCCCAACAACCACTTTTTATATATTTTTATATGATGTCATTACGTTACCAAAAATGAACAACAATTTTCCTTTCCAAAATAATAGGGTAGTGGTGTACACCTTTATGAACATATAATTATTGAATGTAGACATAGATATATGTATTCCACATTCTTTGATAATGTAATAAATTATGATGTTTAATCAACCCATGTTATATGATCTAGGTTGCACAAATATGAATGAGAATGAAATTATTACACACTGTGTTACCTAATAGCAATCCAATTCATTAGGTAATGTTTAGTATCATGATATGTAATGTTGGGAAAATGGTTTAACTTATTCTATTATGAGAATTTCTCTACAATGGTGTAATGGCAGGTTTATCCTATATATATTTATGAACTTTATATTGTGTTTTGGACAGATATTTCATGTTTTGATTATCATGTTATGTCATGACGTATTATTATAATTTCATTTAGGCTCCATTAATATGAAATTCATATACAATATATTGTGTTCCTCATTATATTCCTTGTTTATTCCCTTGATGGGATTTATAGATCACCTATTTATTTTATATTTCCTGAGGTTATTCCTATAGTATTAAGTATGAATGAATGTTTTGGTCAGGTTAACGAATTTTTCAATAATGTTGTTTTTCATTCTTGTTTTAAGATGTTATGTAATGTACGGAATTTATTAAAGACACTAGAACTATCAATGATCTGAATTGTATTAAGTGTAATTTTATGTAAGAAATCATGTTTCAATTATAATTAAAGAGTAGGTTTGTTATAGTTGGTTTTAGAGGATAGGTTTAATTATTCTTGAGTTTGTGATTATATATATCTAGTCGAAGACATAGTATTAGAGAACTCTAGAGAATTAATTAAAGATACGTCTATGTATATAAAAAACTCTCTAACTTTATGTATGTATAGTGTCTGTGGTTTATCAATAATATAAATCCCCTTTTGGATACAACAAGTTCACAAGGTTCTGAGACATATATCAATAGGAGTAACAACAATGACAAGGTGTTCTTAGCCTGACTCAGGGAATCCTAGTACATGATAACTACCAATTCTACACACCTAGTATTAACGACTCAGGGGATATTATGTTGTAATATAGGAGTCCATTACAAAACATTATTAATGGTGTAAAAAAATTCAAATTATTGTATATGTTTGGAAATAGATCGTGGATAGCATTTACAGATGCATTAAATCTAACATGTTATATAGATAAATGTAATTTATATGTCATCCCATTAATGTCATCAGATTCACATTTTTTTAATTGATTAAGATAGTCTTCCCTAATTTTTTTTATAGATAATGGCTAGAATTAAGTGGAATCATGCTAAAAACTGATGCGAATGATAGTGTGATGATTCCAAAAATGAAATTCCCATCCTAATGGGTGCAGGAATCAAAAACTATGCCATCATAATCTCTCAATTAATTCACGTTTTTAATTGAATCCTAGATCAAGAGGAGTAGTCGAACCCTTCATAAGAGTGTACAACGCACAATTGAGAGATTCATGTTTAAAAAGGCCTCCAACTTTCAATGGATCATATGATCCCTTAATCAAGGAACAATTGATCAAATCCATTTAAAAGACCTTCTCTATCCATCAATGTTATGTATAAAATATGGTTATTCAAGATATTTAACATATATAGGGTCAAGCTGATTAGTGGGGTAAATTGATAAAGAATACAATGACTGAGGACAAGATCAATGTAATAGATTGGAAATAATTCTAAAAAAATGATTAATATTTTCCCCAACAACCATTCATAAAATTGAAATATTTTTCCTCATACGCAAGAAAAATGATGATGAAAATCATATGGATTATGAGTAAAACATTGAAATACATTTAAAATAGGCCTCCAGTTTTGTCCTTACACCTGAATGCAAGGGTTACCCTATCATTGGTGGGAAAAATCCTAGTCTACAAAAAGTATTGGAAATATGTGACTTTGATTCCTATAAGGAAATAATCTGATGTGCCCTAAAAGTTGAGATGCATATTGGGGAATTTTAGCTTAATTATGGGGATATGAAGTGAATTTTGGACTAAAACACAGCTGGTCCGATGGATAAATCCAATGGTGCTATAATATTTCAGCACCCCACTTCTCAAAGGTGCGGAAAAAATCACCCCAAAAATCACCTAAGAGGAACAAAAAAATGATTTGATTGTAGAAGAGTAGGTCACCTAGCCAATGATTTCCATTAAGAGAAACCCACAATTATGATAGAGTAAATTAGTACTCTTTCCATCCCTTAATTCATTGTTTACTGCTTCAATTTCAATGAACTATGGCATATTGTGAACCAGTGCACTAGTCCAATAGTTTTTGGAGGCAACCAACAACATCCAATACATGAAGGGATATATTTCTCCATGACTACCATCGAGGTGAATACCAAAAAAAGTAGTGATATGTATGATAGTTATTAATTAAATAATAGAGAATATAATTCTTATTCTGGATCTATGCATTCCTTTATATCATGAATGTTGAGTTGAATAATACAAACACCACAAAAAATAATGGATGTAGAGATGTTGTTAAAAATTGAAAATGGTTCAATTATTTCATCCCATGTATGTAACTCCCATTATTATTGTTTTTGGGATAAAAAATATGGCGAAACATATCATACATCCATTGGTGGAATTTCGTGAAATTATTATTGTGGATTAACTTTCCCAATATAGATCAAACATAAATTAACATGAGAGAATAATCACTATCCATACAGTGAATCAATCCCCAAATCAATATACGTTCATAGAAGAAGCTGAATTTTTTTTATCACCATCATCAAAAGCGTGGTTATTATTACCCTATGAGATAGAATTTCTAGCTCAAATGATAGACTCTAAAGAACAAACTATCAATGAAGACAAGCCTGTTCTGAGGGAATTCACTGATGTTTTTACCGAAGAATTTTCTGGTATTACTCCTAAATTATTTGTTGAATTTTCAGTAAATATTATACATGGAGCATTTCCTACATCCAAGAATACATAAAGTATGGATATTGTGGAACTTGAGGATATGAAGAAACAAAAAATATGATAATCTTGAAAATTGATTCATATTCCCTAGTGCTTCATGATGGGGTGCACTTGTCCTCTTCTTCATGAAGAGGGACGAGTCAATGCACCTTTGAATTAATTATCTTGAACTCAAAATGATCATGATAAAGAACATGTATCTTTTCACATGAATTTATGACTTATTCGACCAACTATGTGGGATCAAAATATTTCTCCAAGGGGGATCTATTGTCGGGATATTACAAAGCTAGGGTTATGAAGGAGGATATCCCCCAGACTGCTTTTCATGAATGGTATAGACACTATGAGTTTAGAGATATTCCATTTAGACTCCCAAAAGTTACAGAAATATTCATGGTCATGATGAATAGAGGCATAAAATATTACCTTCAAAATTTAGTGGTAGTATTTGAAGAATATATTTTAATATAATCCAAAATAAAGGAGGTCCATAAAGATAATTTGAGCATTGTTCGAAAGACAATGCGAAATGAGAAGGAATATAAAATTTATACCAACTATGATTTCTCGTTGAAATAAGTATCATTATTGGGGAATATCATCACAATAAAAGGGATATTTATAGATCCATCGAAGAAAAAATAAAATGATGGATGGTCGAGGCCAACAACTATGATAGATATCTATAGATTTGGTGGGTTAGTTGGATGTGGAAAACAATTTTTGAGAAATTTAACATTATTTTAAACCCACAAACAAATATAAATTATATGGGAGTCAAATTATCATGGAATGACGAATTTAATGAAATATTTATGGAGATGAAATAGAGGCTGATCACTACACCTATGATCACACTGCCCATAATTGGGGAAAATTTCTTAAATTTTAGGGATTCTTTGATTAATTTATTTGGTTCTGTCTTGATGAAAAATGAAAAACCCATTACCTACAGCTCATGGTATTTGAAAATCCATGATGAAAACAATCCCTTCCCAGACTAGGAGTTGGAAGATGTGATCTTTGCATTGAAAATTTTGTGACATTATCTCTTTGGGGACATGTGTATAATATATATGGATAAAAAAAGTCATAAATATATATTCATATAGAATGAACTGAATATGCACCAATAAATATGGTTATATCTCATCATCGATTAAGACTACTATATCCACTACCATACTAGAAAATCGAACCAACTGGTGGATGCTCTAACTAGAAAAGATCCATCAATTCTATAAAGAATCATAATATATATGGATTTGATCTTATTATATTTAATGAGTATGGATATGGGAAACATAAAGGGAGGTACATCATCAATATTTCCACAAATGATTTCCTAATCGTATCTTCCTTAAAGGTTAAAGGGTGCTCAAAATGAGGATGTGGGAATTTAGATAATAGTGGAACTATAAGAAATTTTAAATTCTTAGAGTTCAATATTAGTGATGATGAAATTGTGATATTTGGGTCAAGATTATGTGTTCTATAAAATCGTGAGTCGGAGAGGGAACTATTGGATGATTCACATATTTCAATTATCTCCACTCACCCATGAAACACAATGATGCAAAGAGATCTTCAAGAGAACTATTGGTGGGATAACATGTGTGAGGAGATCACTAATAATAAATCAATGTACCTATTTTGTACGTATGTGAAGATTTAATGGAATAAGTTTAATGGAATTATGAAACCATTACTCATAACTACATGGAAATGGAAAAACATCATCATTAACTTTATCACTAGACATCCCGAGACATTCAATGGAAATAATGCTATCTGGGTTATTATGGATCAACATACAAATAATGCACAAATAATTTCAATTTGTAGGATTTCCCACTGGATCATCTGGAATGGATATACATAAGAGAAGTGGTAAGGATTCATGGTGTAACACTATCAATTTCATCTGATCGATATCTAAGATCCACTTCTATGTTTTTTCAAAGTATTCATCATGCACTAAAAAAAATCTGAACTTAAGTATGACTTGTCACCCTTAAACTAATGGCCAATATGAATGGAATATCCTAACACATGATGAAATATTGATAGCATGATCAATTAAACTAAAAGGATGATGGGAACAAAATTCCCCTCTAGTAGAGTTCTCTTACAAAAACAGTTTCCACTAGATCATCAAAATGGATCCATATGAATCACTTTATTGGAAGATGTGTAAAAAACCGACATATTGGGATAAAGTTGGGGAACACAAACTTTTATGTCCTGGAATAGTCTAAGAAATGGTGGGGAAGGATAATACTATCTGACAACACATTAATGCTTCGTAGAGTCAACAAAAGAGCTACGATGAAAATCATTGACCTAAACTAGAGGTTGATGTTAGAGAAAATATATTCCTCCACATATCACTATGGGATAGAATGATGAGATTTTAGAATAATGGAAAGCATAGTCCAAGGTACATCATCCCATTTTATATCCTTGGCCGCATTGGGGTAGTGGAATATAGACAAGATCTGCCACAAAAATTGTCTCAATTACATGATGTATTACATGTATCCCTTTTTCGAATGTACATACCAAACCCATAAATTGTACTATATTTAGTGGTGATATAATTGGATAATGACCTTTCATATTTGGAGTAGCTGGTGAAGATCTAATATTTTATAAAAAACGTTATATGAAATAAGACAATCCCCACATCAAAGAGTTGTGGTGAAACAACATGTTTGACAATGAAAACATGGGAACTAAAGGAGGAGATTAGGGGAGTTAACATCGTCTGTTTTATTTTTGGGAAAAGGATATTTCAATGGAAAACATCTAATATGGAGATTGTAATGACCCAATCATTTAGGAATGAAATTCCACATTTTGATTTAATTTAATGTATTATGGATATAGAAATCACGTGAACATATTTTTGTATTATATCCAATTTGATTTAAATGATCATTAAATAACTTTACCATTGATAATCTAGTTGTTTAACAATGATTACATGACTAGTATACATATTGTGTTTTAACGAGCCATTTTTCATGGATAAAGGATTTGATGGACTCAACTAGGAAGATCGTACCCTATGTCGCCCATTTACATGAGCTTCCTAGGGAGATAGAATTTTTGGGATTTTCCCGATACCAAACAAAAGATGAGATCCAACAACACAGGAATGAGTGAATCCATTTAAGATATATGTTCATGCTCATTGAGATCACTGCCCAATCCATGTTCACCTAAATGGCTCATGAAAGGCCCACCATTGTGCTTCTCACTCATTAGGTAAAAGCTTGTTTAATAATGTCAGATGAGTCAAGAACCTATACATAATAATATTTACAATATAGTTGTATGAAATAATGAATATATTTTCATTTTAATATTATTACTTTGTAAATGAATTTTAATGCATAAATAGTATTTTTGGTTAATTAATAAATCTATTTGGATGAATTAATGATTTTTGGAAATATATAAAATATTAAACAAAAGATTATTTTTATATAACATTTGTTTAATATATGTTATTATATAATTTTTCAGAAGACAGTTGTAATTTTTTTACGGTTTGAAAATTATGATTTCCAAAAACATTCAATTTTCAATAAATGTAGGTTTATATTTTAAAAGTAATAATTCATATATTTAAAAAATAATTTAGATAAAATGTATATTATTTTTTGAATCAATTTTTTTAAATTATCTAACAATAAATTTTTTAATATTTGTTGAGGGTCTAATTTTCGGGTAAAAATTAAATATCATATAAATATACAGTGTGTTTTATGACATTATAATGGCCAAATAGTGATGTAATAATACTATAAATTGTATCCTAAGACATATATATGTTTTTCATTTAATATAAATTGATTTTTTTGTTTATTTTTTTCATTTTAAAATCCCTTAGTGAATCCTTTAAGACCTATAATTTATTTTATGATTATAAAATCAATTTTCGAATGTGTAACTCACCTCCACATAATAAATAGATATACTTTATTATCTATGTCTTGTGGTCTTATAAAAGAATGCATTTAACTCCTATTTATAATAAAACATGATATGGATAGTGGTTTTGAATATTTTATAATGTTGTGTCCAAAACTAAAATAATAATTAAATCCCCTTACATTGCTATATAAACCCACACAAGATCCCATTTGTATTCTACCAAACTACTTGAAAAATGTACAAAAAATTCCCAATAATTTAATTATTCCTAGAAATCTACCCCACATTCCCAATAAGGAATTCTCAAGATTTTAGAGTCACACAATCAAGTAAGGGGTCTTCACCTTCCTCTGTTTTCTTTAGTTAATGAACCTTCTTTTCAAAACAGCCTATATAATTTCTGTTCGTTTGGTTCCCATTCAATTATTATCAAATCCCATATTTTCATTTGAATGTTATTTAAAATATTTAACATTTATTCAGCCTCATCATTCCTTTACTTATGCTGTTTCGATGAAAATTTTTTGTAAGGAATCATTCAGCCTCTTTTTTTATCAAGCATTCCTTTTACGTTATGTCTTCTGATTTACCTTTTTCCTATGTAGGGGTCTATTTTATAAAATCCCAAATAATATCCATTTTTGGTATAAATAATAAGATACCACATTCTATATAATCCACCCATTTTTATGATCATATATATGATGATGTTATACTGCCAAAATTGCACCACAATTTGGCATTCCAAAATAATTGTGTATTGAATATCGTACCAATTTCATTATCAAAGGTATTCAAACTTATGATAATATACTTATTTATTGGAAACCTACATGTATGTATTCAATATTTTTATACCAGGGAATAAATTATGATGTGGAATGAATCAATTTTATATTATCTATGTGGCACAATTAAGAATGATAATGAAATGATTATGAATGGTGTGCCCTAGTAATGATCCAATGCATTGGGTAATATTATGTGTCATGACAAATAATGATGTGACATGAGTTTAAATTATTACATTTTAAAACATTATCCAACATGTGGTCTTGGTAGTTTTAGCATTGATCTATTTTGGATTTAGTGTTTTTGAGTTGTTTCCACATTTCTCAAGTTAGGTTTATCATGTAATTTCATGAATTATTATTCATGATACTTTTATGATCCATTGATATTTTTTTCTAACATGTGTTGTCTTTATCATGTTATATGTTGTTAACTCCCATAATAGGCTTTATATGAAACCTCTTTCTTATGTATGTCCTCTAGTTAACCCATGCAATATTATGTAGGAAGGACCTTTTTTTCATGTTAATGATGTTTTCAATAATGATACCATTATTTCATGTTGTATGTTGTTATGTAATATATATAATTTCACAAATAAATTATATCTCTTTATCTTTTGAGTTGTATTAAGAGTCAGTTTTTTTAATAAGTCATGATTGAAGGATAAATAAATAGAAGGTTTGTTATATATACCTCATTTAATGAAATAACCAAAATAAAATAATTATTCAGAAAAAAGTAATAAGCATATAAATTTTGGATCCAATATAGAGATAACTATCCTAAAATATTCCACAAAAAATTTCATTATAATATGTATCATTCCACAATCAAAAAATTCAAGCCACCACCACAAAAATATTACATCAGTTCCACCCTTAAATATCAACAATCCTTACTGAGATTTATGTAAATAAAAAAAGATAACTATATTCTAAAATATGAAAATTCATCTAATCACAATTCTAGTAACCCTCATGTCAATTAAAAATTAATAATAATTCAAATCATTCATAAAATTTTATGTAAAACCAGGTCCAAACATAGCCACACA
The DNA here is from genome assembly GCA_963277665.1 of Viscum album. Taxonomy (NCBI): domain Eukaryota; kingdom Viridiplantae; phylum Streptophyta; class Magnoliopsida; order Santalales; family Viscaceae; genus Viscum; species Viscum album. The sequence goes on from OY728161.1 coordinate 697,930,906, forward strand.
CTTGTATTATTTCCAAAAATCTTCATATTTGTTTCCCATGTAAATAAAATCAGTTCATTATGAGTAGGTTTCAGAAATTATAAAATCCAAACATAAAGATAACTATTATTATTGGAAATTATACAAATTATATTTTAAAAGATACATTTTATAATTTTGAAAATTTCTAGAGAAGGAAAAATGAATTAATGTATTCATAATTAATTATCCTTCATATCTTACCATCTTTAAATTATTTAATTATTTTAAATATTGTTATATATGAAATGTATTCATATATTGTCTTTATAATACATCACCACACCAATTGAAAAATATCATTATGAAATACCATTATAAAATCATAATATAATGAAAATATTCACCATCCATTTTTAATTTCATTATTTATAGACTGTTATTCTCTTTCAGACAATCAAAAATATCCACAAATTATGAAAAAATTTACTCCGGTATTTATATATAATATTTATAGGTTATTTCTTGAATCCAATACCTTGATACAAATATATGAAGATATCCTCTTTATAATGAAATTTCTTCTAAATAACTCTTACTCAAAGCCAAATGTTGAGCCCATGGACCATAAATACACATTCACATCTCAAATCCTCCACCAATCATTGATAAGGATCACGCAAAATTAATAGTATAGATCTACCATGAATAAGTATAATTTAATGGAAGAATAATGAAGATATGAAATGTATGAAATTACTCACCTTAGGTTAATGGTGGTTTTTACTCAAAGAAAAGGACTAATGATCAATTATATAAGAACAAGTTCATTAAAAATACTCCAAAATAATCCAATAGATTAGGAGGAGGAAGACATTGAATTCATTTAAGAGGCACCACAAATTTACAGATAATACTAGTAAACACACCATTATATATGGATATGGATTTCATAAATTGTAATGAGACCATATTTAAATATCATGATATGATTTTACTACACGGATCCCTTATTCTGTCATGGTCAATGAATATTTATTTAATGACAACAAGGATGTTCATGAGATGGATAATGGTGTCACACCACAATTTTCTAACCGTTTGGGAGCACTGTGTGATTCCCAAATGTCTTCAGTATCTTGAAGATCCCCCAACCAAGATCACAGTATATCCCATACACCACAACATAATGAATTATAATGATGCAGAAATGAGGAAGTCAACCTCTATTACCATGTATTATAAAAAACTAAATTATATGGGAAACAATATATGGAAAAATAAATATTTTAGATTTATATATTTATTTTTAAGGGTTCCATGATACATAAGGGTTAACACTTCTCCAATTTTTATTCAAGTCCCTCCATGAAATGAATGTACAAGGGGATACTATTAATAAACTTCCTACCTAATATATTGTGGAAAAAAACTCTCAAAACATATTCCCCATTCTAAAAGTTATCCTGATGACATAAAAAAACCCCAAACCATTAATAGACCTTCATAGAGTGATTCTCTTATGAAATAATCCAAACTCTTCAAATAACCCACATGATTACCTTTAAACACCAAAAACTCCCAAAACACTTATGAAATTATATATGTTGGGTTCAAGAATGTACGGTCCCGTATATCTGATAAAACTAAAATATTCCCATCAACAAAATTCAAAACCAATGACATGATGAATATGTAATGAGATTATAAACAACAGCAAAAGAGATACCTACCAAACATGGATCTTTATATAATAAAAGCACAACCAAGTCTTCATAACTGAAGGGAATATAATCACATAGTATCACAAACATATCATAAATTAATAAAAGGTATTAGATATCATGTGAATAAAATAAATGAGAAAAACAATGTATTGAGAATGCATTTACAAATTAAATTTTAATGTCCCAGACCCAAAAAATCACTCAAACAGTGCTAAATGGGTTGGGTGTTACTACCATAGGTGATTCTCCCCAAATTCCAAAGGTTGTAGAATAGAAGCGAGGGTCTTATAGGTATAGTGGGGATGTTATAACCTCTCCAAATATAATAATGGTACTGGTCTAAACATGATATAAAATTAGAAGACTCATCCGACTCGAACCAGACCCGCATAGCGGAAACACAATCAATAGAAATAAATAGTGGAAGCAATAAATACAAACAAAAACACTGGAAATTAATCACAACAGCATGTTAAACCCCTGGTAACAACTACTAGAGCAGAAAAATCATGCATCCATAGCAAGTCAATATATAAAAGGGAGACAATGGCTAACCAACTGTAGCTACAATAAGTAAGGTAAGCATGCTGGTATAGGAAGGAAATAAAAACATGTAAACTCCTTCTAGTAAAGACCTCGAGATCCATTCCATATCCAAGACACAACTAAGAAAATACTGATCTTGAAAATGATCTATTTCTTACACTTAAATCCATAAAGTCTACACGTTTCCGGAAGGGCCCATGCAGGGTGTGAGACGAATCTCAATAAGATACCACCCAACAATGCGTACCTAATATAAGTGTTTAATATAGAAAAAACATATTAAAAAAGTAGTAAATAGTAAAAGTCTCAAATAATCATTAACACAACTAGTGCTCAGTAGCCACCATGAAGTGTCACCTTCTTCAGCAAAAGCCAGAATCTCTGTCATGAAACCTGGCACCATGTTCCAACTAACACCTCATGTCTCAAAGTACAGACATCCTGAAGGCACTCCCAAAAATTAGTAACCCAAAGAAATTATGATGCATGTCCTCAAATAAGTAACCATAAGGACATCGATGTATTCCCTCAATAAAGTAACTGAAGGGACATCAAATGTATTCCCTTAAATCAATAACTAGAGGGACACCGATTTCTGGCCTCAACAATAGTGAGCCTCTAACCCCAACCTGACAGCCTCAATGATATCCACTCCAGACTCCTCTCCTTCCATGTGTCTTCATTTAATAATAACCCCAAACAAATGTACCTAAACAAAAAATAATGGGGAACACTACCAACAAGAGTTGAGAAAAACCACCTCATCACAGATTCTCTATATGTGCACAATGCAAAACCATTCATGGTGATCGATAATCACGAAAATAGTACACAATAAACAACATCTATGGAACCTTGTGCCTTTGTGACCATGTTGCTCAGTATCTAATGGCCTTTCCATCCATGTAACCAAGGCCATGCCCAACCTAATTATAACATTTCCTCCAGCTGACGTTTATGATGCCCAACCCCAAGGTCAAGAAACACCCAATGTTACCTGGGCCAAGACCAACATGTGACAATCATCAATCAAGAAATATAAAATCCAGTCCTAACCCAACCCAAAGGGTTCAAGCATGTGATATTCAGTAATAAAAATAATAATCAAATAATCACTTTAAAATAGGAAAACAAACTAAACAGTTGAATTGCACTAGCCATGTGTTGTCCCATACCAGCATTGAGGACATGGAATCTGCTGAAACATTTAATCCTTATTAAAAATATAAACTCATCAGTTTAATAAAAAAAATCAATTTTAAAACCATTTTGGAATTACTTGCCAAAATGACCCATTTCATCAACGACCCCTCTCCCGACCTTGCTCAAGAAAAATTGGAGAAGGTCATACCCAAAGGCATACCATGGGTCTCACAATAAATTCAATATGAAAAAATAGAAATAATGGGGTCTCAATGGAAATACCCAAACACACACCAAAGGCTATTCAACCCAAACATCCACGAAAACACAAAAAATGTATTCACCACTTACCATGTACTAGTATGATGATAATCCTCCAATAATAGCCTCCAATTAGTTTTAAAACATGGTAGATCTACAAAATAATCAAAATTTATCAAACCCATCTAACAATTCATAGAACAAAAATCAAAACTAATGGCTTAAGGGGATTCAAGTCCATAATGATGGGGTTCCAATGGATCAGACAGTGTTGGAATCCGACTTCAGATGAAGGAATGGGATCAATTTTAAGTCTTGACTTCATGTTACCCAATGATTTTTTCTAGAACCTAAAAAATGAAGATACATCCTATTTAAAGAGAAAAAAATAAAATACACGACATGTAAATAGGACTACAGGCTGTATAGGTTCTTTAATTGTTCCCATGGCGGCCCCTTTTCTTCCGACATACTTTCCATAACCTGCCAACTTGAGTACATGGCGTGTACTAGGAAGTACATGGCATGTACTTGATTTTCTTCTCTTCCTTGAAGACTTACCCACATGACAAGTATATCCCTCATACATGTCTAGACTAAATGGTGTGTACTTGATTTTCTTCTCTTCTTTATAGAGTTACCCACATGCCATGTATATCCCTCAAGCACAACTAGACTATACGGCATGTTCAAGGAGTACATGACTTGTACTTGGTTGAATAATAAAACCTTACCAATGTTCCCAATCCCCATGTATGGAATCCACACAACCAATGGTATGTGACATGTACTTAAGAGTACACTTCATGTTTCCCTAAAATTTATAAAACTTCCCAAAATTCATAGTTTCCTCCATAACAACCGGAAAATGAATAAAAACATACTCATACCTCAATGGATGAATCAGGTTCTAAGAAACTTCCCCCCTTAATGAAATGTGTCCCTGAATTTCCTTTCCATGTGTGGAAAACAATCATTTTATGGAAAACATTAACCCATAGATAAAATAAAAAAATGGTTCACTAACCTGTTTTTGGACACATGGTCCTTTCGGGATACATCATCACTACCGATACTCCTCAATGTTTTCGTGCTGCTTCCAACACCCATACATTCCCTACACCACATTAGTTCTGGCCTCAAAAAGTTCCTGCATCACATGGATTGTCAAAATTAACCTTCATCATGGCACCTTATGTAACCAACATCTTTAATTCACTGATGCCCATGACACATCAAGTAACCTGCATCCTTGATGACATGATTCTATGAATCTCATACATATATATAAATATATCACACACTCAATATAGAACCAATCCCACTAACCACTATCTAGTCAGTACACATAAATCATGTGCACCTTGTGCACTAAATACATTCATGTCCCAATATGCCATTCCAAAACATGTGAAAACAAAATAGATCTCATCCACACCAGTGGTGTACCTATAACGGTCATTGGCTCACCATCCTAATACACCTCTAGTAGTTCCACAACATGAACATGGCCTAATGTAAGTCTACATGTTGCCTGATCTCTCTGCTGTGCTGCTCCAGTCACTGGCCACTGACCCCTCAGCTGGGTGCCACTACCTCTGCCGTGTCCTCCACATGCTGCAGAAACTTTTCTACCCACTCTTGGCACCGAACCTGAACCCACACTAGATTCCACATTCTTTCCTGGTCCTTAATTACCAACTGTATGATAAGAATTCTTGTAGAACCTCTCGAGATTCCCCACATGTCCACATTCCCAACACTCCTTTGGAGGCCTATCAAACTGAGTCTGGACAAGCCCTAGAAATCCACACTAAAAGAAACCACTATTGAACTTCCATGAGCTGGTCGGGAAGATTCCATGGCCTGACTGCCCTGACGGAACTCATCACATCCTTGCTTTCTACTGTTTGAACCATCACTTGATGCTATCGCCCGACTATCATGGGGGCTATCCATATGGTTTCTCTCTGCCATGAGATCCTGATTCACCATCGTTGAGAATGAACCCAACCTATATATATTCACCTAGACCTGAATGGAAAGTAGTAAGCTATCCTCGAAGAGCCTCACCCTTGTCGAGTCATCACATACCATACCAGGCGCATTTTGAGATATCTCAATGAAAATAGCTATATATTCAATCATGGACATGAATCCATATAGAAGTCTCAAGAACTCTCGAGTTGTGTATTCCCTCACCATCTCTGGGAAACATTTCTTGAAGAATATTTCCTCAAGGTCCTACAATGAGAGTCCCTCATTTCTACAAGAATAAACCATCAAATCCCACCAACACATCGTTGGTCCTCTCAGCATGTACATCTTTAGCTTGACCCTCCACCCTATAGGCGTGTTTAGCTTCTCAAAGATCATATTAATTCCTTCAATCTAGTTTTATGCCTCATGTGGGCCAAAATCACCTTGAAAAATTGGTGGGTTTTGTGACTTGAACACCTAAATTTGATATTCAATAGATGTCCATGTACCCCATGTGCCTCTATCGATCCCTTGAAAGACATGTACCAGACTAGAAAAGAGCTTCTCGTTGAGATGTGGTCCAAACATTTCAAAAACTGACTGTTGTAATACCTACATTGGATCCTGAACCTAATCATATCATTGAGCCAGTACCTGCGGCTCATTCTATGCTTGTCCCCCAGGATTCTAAACCTGATCATGCACTTGTGGCAATGTACCAACACCGGAATGACGTAACATCTGAATCATGTAGGAGGATTCTGCTGAATACCATTAATGGTCAAACATAACACATATATAACAATATATATCACATATAATGGAAGTAGTAAAAGGCAGCACATAACCACTACCCTTAATCTCCCCCACAACAACCCATTCCCACGGTATTCCGGCCTCATGGCCTCCTTACCCACCCGTCAGTGGATCCACAATTCAAAAGTGCCTCGGGCCATGCCCGTCCAGACGAACAATGTTGCCTCAAACCGATGGCCAAGTCACCCAATCCTGATAATCAAAATCACCTCAAAAATAGTACTTACATGCTGATACAAGATCCATTCCCAAATATCCTACCACATTCAATTCTCCAAATATATAGAGCATGGCATAACACATTGCAATAAACAATCAATTCTATCAATATTTTCACCTATTTACATTTTAAAATCTTCCAAATCATTGAATTTGATATTATACACATGGTATTATCACTTCAAAAATCATATGTACAGTTATGAAAGTGAAATACCCTAAGAATGTGCCTATCAAAAACCAAACAATCATGCCTTGCGATATTGGACAAGGTGCAATTCTTCCATTCTCTCACTGGGTCAAGTGTCACGTATCAAAATCAATAACACCACACACCATGTGGTCCACCGAGGTGGAAATCATATAATGTGTAACCCAAGAAAAAGAAAAATAGCATTTCCCACCCATGGTAACTTGGTCAGTCAGTTGTACATGGGGCAGCTGGCACAAAAGAACAAGTTCTAAATCCAGTTCTAGAAACAACATATATTTATTATACGATATCCGAAATAGTAAAACAAGAAGAAATAAAAATGGAAGTCTCAATATATTTAGTATCTAGAAAAACAATGCTACTAAATCCCTATCAAGAACTCCTCTGATACCAATTTTTAATTTCCCGGACCCAAACATCCGCCCAAACAGTGCTAAACGGTCAGGTGTTACTACCTTAGGCACACCTCCCCAAATTACAAAGGCTTCCGACTAGTAGTGAGGGTCTTATTGGTATATTGGGGAGGCTATACCCTCTCGAAGGATAATAATAGTACTGGTCTGAGAATTATATAAAATCATAAGAATCTTCCAACTCCAACAAGACCAGCATTGAAGAAACAAAATCAATAGAAATAAAAATTTGACGCAATAAATAAAAAAACAATAGTAGAAACTAAACACAACAACATGCTGAAAAACGTGTAACAACAACCATAGTAGACAAATCATGTATCCATATCAAGACAATATATTAAAGGGAATCAATGGATAACCAATTGTATCTACAATAAACATGTTAATAATGCTGGTGTATCAATGAAAAAAGAAAATGTAAACTCCAGCTAATAAATACCTCAAGGTACATACCATAACTAAGAAACAGCTAATATAATCCATCTCCTTAAGCTGATCTATTTTTCACATAAATCCATGATGTATACATGCATCCCAAAGGGCCCATACCAGGTGTGATATGAATCACAGTAGGATATCACCCAATGGTGGGTACACAATATATGGTATTAAGAAGGCATGTACTTATAAGTAAAATATTAAACAGTACAAGTCACAAATAAACATAGAATCCACTAGTGCTCAACATCCACCATGATGTGTCACCTGCTTCGACCAACATACGATTTTTTTCATGTACCCCGACACCATGTGCCTCCTGAAACCTAATGTCTCATGGTACTGACATCCAGATGGAATTCCCAAGAAGTATTAACCCATATTAAAAATTATTTCTGTCCCAAAAATAATTAACCATAGGGGAAACATTGTATTCCCTCAATAATCTAACCAGAAGGACAATGAAGTATACACTCAAACCATAGCCAGGGGGACATTGATGTCTTCCCTCAACCACAACGAGCCTCTACACCTAACCTGATAGCCTCAAATCTATCCCTTGAAGGCTCATCACAATCCACGTGTCCTCTTATGACAGGAACTCCATTCCCATATTACCAAAACCACAAAAAACATGGGTGTCTACCCACACAAATGGTCAAAACCACATCATAACAAGTCCTCTCTCTGTGCACACTACTCAATGTTTCTGGGTGAGTAGTAATCACCAAAACATTACCCAAGGAACAACATCTCGCAAACCTTTTTTCCATGTGAACATGTTGCTCAGTATTAGAAGGCCTTTCCATCCATGTAACCCAAGCCATTCCCAATTTGATAATCACTTTGCCCCATGTCGACGTCCATGACACCCAATCCCATGGTAAGGACCACACAAAGTAACCCGAGACAAGCCCACCCTGTGATCAAAATCACTCATGAAATAGTCGGGCCTTTCCCAAAACAACCCAAATGGGTTCAAGAATATACAATTTAGTAGTTACATAAATAATCAAAGATTCACTTTAAAACATGAAAACAAAATAATCTATTGAATTTCACTATCCACATTTTATCCCATACTAGCACATAGGTATTGAACGATTTGATACATTTAATTGGGCATTAAAATCTAAAATCAGTAGTTAAATCATCACAATTCATTTATAACTATTTGTCATACCCATCCAAAATCCCCCATTTGAGAAACAACCCCTCGCCCGACCTAGCTCATGAAAAAGAGGTGCATGGCATTTCCAATGGAATCCCACATGTCTCGCAATCAATTAAATCTGCAACAATAGTTATACCAAGGTCTTACACAAAATGCCTAAAGACGCGCCAAAGTCCTGGCCACCCAAATTTCCAAAAAACATAAAAAAAAAATATGCACCACCTACCTCATACATGTACGATGGTACTCCTCTAATAACAGCCTCCAATTAGTTCTAAAACATGGTATATCTACAAAAGAATCAAAACATCTCAAACTGCTATATCTGATCATAAAAAATTTATCAAAATGAATAGCTCAAGTGGAATAAAGGCCCTACTAAGGGGGTTCCAATGAAACAAACGGTGTTTGAGTCCAACTTCTGATGAATAAAAATATCAATTTGAAATCACAAATGCCTCTTTATCTAGGTTTATGTTAAGAAAATGAGAAATGTGGCCACTACACATTTTATGAAAAAAATTACATGGTCTGTACTTAGGACTACAAGTCATGTAGGTTATTTAACTATTCATATAGCGGAAAATATTACACTATCTTACATTCTATAACAAGACTACTTGCGTACACGACATGTACTTGGATATACACGACATGTACTAGGAAATAGACAACGTGTACTTGGTTTTTCTTCTCTTCCTTCCAGACTTACCCACACGCCATGTATATCCCACATACACGGCTAGACTACACGATGTGTACATGGAATACACAAAATGTACATGGTTGAACAATTCTACCCTACCAAATTGCCCACACACCATGTATGGAATCCACACACAGCCAAGGGTGCATGATTTGAACTTAGAAGTACATGTCGTTTATCACTAAAATTTCCAAAACATCCAAAAATTCCTAGTTTCTTCATAAACAACCCGAAAACAATAAAAAAACCGACCCACACCTCAATGTAAAAAACAGGTTCATACAAAAATTACCAAGTAAATTCTTCAAAGTAATTATTCCTCCACAATAAAGTCTGACATAGGGATATGTGCTCTAATCAGAGTTTGTTTAAATATAGTTTTCTAGGTTTCTACTAAATGTTATCTAATACCAACTGTAATGCCCCACCCCAGAAGGCTGGAGTCGGTGCATTATTACGTATCATTGGCATGATCAGAGAAGATTAAGTCTCAAAATACTGATTAGTTTATCAGCATGAGAAGTACTATATACATTAATAAGATTTACATTACATCATAAAATTGAAAAATACAACATCATTGTTACCATAGAAAACACAGAGATCACATAGACGATCCCTGTTGGTCATTCATAATATACTTTTTGCATCATAGGAAAAATAAAACATAGAAAGGGGTGACCTCAAATGCTTAATAAGGGAAAAAATAAAGTGGAATCATTCATAAATAAGCATTAACATTTAACGAAATGTTTAATAATAAAACAAAAGCAATTTAAACTTGAACATCAACATAATATGGAAAATATAAAATCAAAAAATTCCATATATTTATTTACATGGATATTCTTCTAGTCTAATAATCATATGCAATTTGAATAGCCACTTTCATAATGATGGAATGCATAATGCCAGACAATCATAACCACATAGTCTAGGCCTTGGGAAAAGTCAAAAAATAATATTTTTTCCAAGCCTTGTTTCAAGACACTAGATTGTCTCATGGGACCTACTGATGCATCGAGGAGCTATAGCAGGCCCCACCCACCACATACTATGTCCAGTGCATTTCTCATATGAAAAGGTTTAAACATAACATAAACATTCGTATTAAAACTAGAATATAAAATTCCAATGCTTTATCCATAAACCATGAATGGTGTAAAAATAACACATCCATATCCAAACATATCACAAAACCTTAAATAAAATATGGATGTTAGGTATCATAATAAATCAACTTCAGACATGCTTAAAATCCCTCCAAAGATGTTGACGTAGATGAAATAAAAAAATAGAGAAATATCTCTTTATATTTTGAAATGCTTTATGAAATCATTTATTTTGGAAATATTATTATAATCATGTAAGGGAATCTTTGACGATGTTATAATGGTGGAAAAGATATGAACTCATCGTATAAGTTAAAAAAACATTCTTACCTTAAATTTGTCCAAAAGGTCAAAAAGTACCTTATTTGTTAAATGGCGGTAAGATTCAATTCAAAACATATAATGTCAAATAAGGGTATAAATAAAATTACACCTTTTTCTAGTAAATAGTTAAAAAATTGATATTAATTTTATGAAACATGTATGTGGATGATAATGAGGTCCCAAAAGATTATTTCTCATGAGCAACCTTAGATAATAAATAGTTTTTTAAAATAACCCTTACATTTTACTTTTCATTGTTCAAGGTTAGGATAACCTCCTGTATGATGGTTACATTATTTTTATTAAATTATAAAAGAATCATATAAATTAATATGAAATCATATATGTTATTTTAACATTGTTTTGTTAATAATATCTTAGTATTATTGTCGTTTATGGTGTTAATTGATTCGTTTCCCTTTATGTTCATTATTATATAAGTAATTTTTGTTATGCATCAGATGTATCTTATTCATATCCATAATGATATTAAGCCTTTAAACGTTATTTTTAATCATCTAATGAAAATTAATTTTGAATGGACACACTGGGGAATTAATTTCATCGCGTTCGTAGAGACGATAATCCGTACGTACGCACGAGCGACAATATCATTTTTTTGATATTAAAATAATATATAATTGGATGGTATATAATATATACAGAATCATAATCTTTTTATATTTTTTATTTACATCATTTACACATAATTATTATACCTATACAAATAATAATGTATTGAATAACAATTACACCATGACATGGAGACAGTCAGTCGTATGTACGCACGTATGGTGACATGTCATTCAATGGATGGATAAAATAATGAATATGGTTGTAACATATTTATAATAATATCACAGAATATAAAAGTTACTAGAGTTATTATTTTACAATTTAAACAACAATTAAATAGGAAGTGGAATAAAAAGGATCTTGAAAGACGTGATGAAATATTTACGTCTTCTTCAGGTTCTTCCTTTTGATTTGATCAAAAGGGATCCTTATATTGGATTTATGACTAGATGAATGCATCTAAAATGAAGGGAGGACAATTGAGAGGGTGTTTGTGTTGTGTTTGACTGAGCCAAATGGCTTTGAATGTGTGAATTAGAGAGAAGTAGGAGTACCTTTTAATAATAGGGGTGAGAGGAATCTTAGGAAATGTTTGAAATATTATTTTATAATAAACAAATTTCAGTTTCTAATGGATCAAAAATGAATTATTTAAATGATAAGAGGGGATGGGTGGAAAAACACTCAACCAGTAGGTTTTATACTAGTTTGGGTCACTATATTATCTTTATTTGTTAGATTTTACTTTTAGTTAAATAGTTTGATATTTACCATGTCTCTTTGTATTTTAATATTATATGGTTAATAAACAAACTATATACATTAAATCGAACATCAATTGGTTCTTTAATGATACAAAAATCATTATGAAAGTCATTTGGCCAAACCATAGATTTTTTGAAATTGAATATCAATTAATAATATTAAAGTTGTTTAAAAATCACTTTTTTGTAAATTTTGACAATATTTGTTATTTGGTTTTTTATAAAGTTATAACCACAATATTACATAGAAAAAAATCATCTAACAAACCCTTACATGTCATATTAAGCTAGAAAATTAGTATAATTCATTAAATGTCTCAAATTACATTTATTGAGATCTTTATAATATCAATTATTTTAATATTTTATTAATTAGGTAATCAATGAATCATAATTGTGATATAAATAAATTAAATTATTTAATGTATAAAATATATATATAAAATACAATTATGTAGGAAATATTTTTAGCTTTCTAAAGAAAATTTACAGTCGAATTCATCTTATGTGTAACCCTATATTGAAAATGGTTTAGTTATTAGTCATTGAATTTTACACTTTTAACTCTTCTTTGAATTAAATATTTATAAATGTCCTAATCTAATAAAAGCGGACCTAAATGATCATATTTTATTGCCAAGGTTTTTCTGGACTAGTTACACTTATCCAATAGAAATAGGTCACGTGTTAGGGTAATAATAGTACAATTTTTACCCTCAATTACCCTATTTTCTTTTAACCGTGGTAAATGAAAGTAAAATGTTACTATTCATCAAAAATTATTTTTATCTTATTGAACCACATGTAACATACTAATATCATCTGTTTCAATCGGATTTTTGAAATTCAACTCATAAAAGTAGTAAAATTGTGTTTTATGTAAATTTGCAAATTCTTCTATGAGGTGGGTAAAAGGCCGTAAACAGTTCAATAAAATTTTAATATATCTAATATTTTTATAAAATGAATCCAATAAAGTACATTGAACATATATATGTATTATGTATCTATTTTTATGTCAAACAAAATTAAATAAAATAAATAAATTTTTGAATAAAAATTCTATTTTAAACAATAACTCAGTGTTTATCACTATTCATCATAAATTAAATGTTTTCAAAGAAATACCATAAATTCACCCAATTATAATTTTTTATATTCCAAATAAAAAAATTTAATCTATTTTACCAATTTAAAAAAATTGAAGTTTTATTAATTAATTTAAGATAAATTCATGTTGCCAAAACCAAATAGCGTATTTTTATGAAATAATAACTATCAAAAGATTGACATTTGTTTATGTCGAATTTCAAAGTGAAATTACATAAAATGAACATAATTGGATTATATGGTAAAAATATAATCTAATTATACTTCCAACCCATTAATATTTTCAATTCAAAACTATAAATTATTTTGATTAAAAAAGTTGTTTTCATATAAAATATAATAGTTTCACTATTCACCCAAATATAAAAGTTATCAGGAAAAAACAAAAAAATTATTTAAACTAAATTATGATGTACTTATGCTAATGAATAAGTTTATTTTGTCAAATTGAATACATAAAAGTTTAAAATATTGGATTTAAACCGGGTTCTCCATTAAAATGATATAAAATTGTATTTTTTTAAAAATAATTCTTTTATATGGAAAAAATGAATTTGTTCTTACATTATGACTACGAAACTCGTAATATTGATTCTAAAATTATAATGATTATATAATATTAAAAATTCAGTTAATACTATTTATAACAGCTTTTGAACGGCTAGTTTGGTAAGACGTGGTGCACTTGAACTCTGTGTTGCATGTAGTGTATGTTATTGCATTACATTTATGAAATTAAATACTATGAAATCTTAGGGTGTTACAAAAACACTTGTTAATTTATGGTGGGGTGTGCTTAATTATACATTATAACTTCAACATGAAGCAAGACTTTAAATGTTTTACCAAATTTAGTAGAAATATCTCCCCCATAACTGAACGTCTACTAACCATGATCAGGATATAACTTTATAAAAAACATGATCCCTAACATGAAACTCCATAGGAGTCATCCTATTACCAGTATATGAATTATATTGATCATTTTAGACCTTAATTCTCACAATTATCAAATACAACTTCTCTATCATGCTTTGTACCGATTTTAGTATAAGAATATATTGTTCTCAAACCCTAGTCCAAAAAAATAGAGATCGATAATGAATTATATAAAATGATATGAATAAGGCTATATGAATTTCAATTTAATAAATAATATTATAATAAAACTCCTCCAATAGTAATTGAATCACCCCAGAACCTACAAAATGTAGAGTGCATGAACATAATATGTATTCCATATCTAAGATATTTCATTTAATCTAAACAAATGTTTGCAGATTAAAACATTGATAAGGAAAAACTGATAACCAATATAATTTTAGAGATCTATCCAATCCATTGATGTTAAATACTAAAAATGATAAAATATGATAAAAATCAGAACTCCATGAAGCTTCACCACCACCTTCAAACACTGCCTCCAAAAAATCACTATTTATATCAATTTCTTAATAACTAACAAGTGTGATGATATTTTCAACTTGTCTATGATCAAAAATATATCATCACATACACATTAGGATCAAGGAAAATTGCTGATTAGGTCCATTAATATGTCCTCACATTTTTAATTAGGGCATCAAGTGGTTGAATCAACCCAACCCAAACATGGTTCTAAAAAATATCGCTCTACAAATCCCTAGATCGCGACATGAACTCTAAAACTAGTCAATTCATTTAAGTCCACCAAAATTCAACTTGAAAGTCATGATATATATTCTCCACGCTAGGATATAGTTACATGGGAAAAAATGGAACCCATGGAGAACCACAATATGTTTTACCAAATAAAGAATGAGTCTTCTAGTAAAAAAAACCCAATATTGACCATCCCTAAAATGTACATCAAGGGCATTTGAACAGAAAACTAAATCTCACAAAACATCCTCCTCAAATCCAAAAAATATAAAACTTCTACATAATGCATCAATTATGACTATATAACCATCTAAATCAATCAACATATACCAGAAACAAATCCTTTCTCAAGGCACATAACGATGTGCTTCTCCATTAACCTCCAAACATCAATGCACTCACAAACAACATCACTGTGTTATATCCTACTAAATAATCAGCCATAAATGTTCCATTTCCCATTATGTAGGAAATATTCGAGTCACAATCCTTTAATAATTACATCCACCATCTCTATCACAAATTCTAATCAATGATACCCATACATATTACTTTTCTCAATAACATTTACACGCACAGCATTCTAATATTCAAAGTGTTACAGTAAGCCTCAAATTAAAAGCAATCTTATAATAAATAGAATATCATAGAACTAACCATATTATTACTAACATATTATAACGTATCATGTAACTTCTCAATCCATGAAAAACCTTCTTCACTTCTAGTTATAACAATCATAGATTTCACAATCTATGTGAATTTAGGTAAAAACCTCATGTATTATCTAGAATGACCATAGAAAATATGCACATACATAACATTGTCAGGAATACCCAATAAATAATGACCAAACATTTCAAAGGATACAAAGCTAGTCTACACTGGGACACAATATTCAACATTAAATTGTCCTCCTGGGCCCAAAAATCACATAGCCATAGTTTCCAAATTAACTTGAAATGGTAAAGAACTCCCAAATCTACATTCAAATTATTGATATCCCAATTCATAGACACAAAATAAATAATAATTCGTTTGATTAATATTACATGAACTAATATTGAAATTCATGGAACATATAATTCAACAGTCCAATGAAAACATCAAGAGAATTCCAAAACGTTAATGAAATTAGTATAAACTCATAATGCTCATAATGACACATGAAAGTAGTATTCAAAATATCTTCATTGTTTCTGAATATTAAATTATATCCTAAAAAATATTCATCTGGAAGAAACTAGGTTTCTTTAACATATTAAAGAAATCATTATTCCTTGAAAAGGATAGTTTTTCTTCATTTTCAGCAGAACTAAGTGATGATAATTGATACAGAAACATAGAATAACATATTCCTTCTTCATAAATAAATCCAATGTTCCCCATGATGACATACTAGGAACAATAAAAAACAGAGTAGAAAACCATAACCTCAATATGATCATCTAGAAACTCAGATGGAACCATCCTATATAGATTCATTAATTCTAGAGTGACCCACTGATGAAAATCTATTCCAAAATTGATATCCTGTTGATTGGGTGGTATTACAACCTCTTATAAATGTATATAATAGTTCTATTCCAGAACCCAAAGATACAAAAACAACTCACCCTCTTCTAAACACAACATCAATTCAACCATCATGGAATAAAGGGACTCAACCTTCCTCTGAATCTACTGGGGGTCTTTCATTCCAACAAAGACAACATTCTCTTCATCGCTATCATAGATTATAATTCACCTCGTACAGGAATCACCAATATTATACATAGAACATTTATAATCCATTTTGAAGATGATATGATATGGATGTGTCTTTAAATATTGCAAATAAACCTATTAGAGATGTATCCATGACATCAAATCATAATCTCATCATAGATTATATATTAAATATCAACCAATAACTACATATACAATGACAATGGAATTTGATGCCTATCCACATCATGTAATGAAGTAGGGACATGGGTGGTGGTAATGAGAGATTTCATATATCTAAAATCAAGTAATGGAGACAAACATGTATAAATAATCAGATAATACCACCCATGATGATTTTATCACATGGAAATGACAACTCTATGGCATTAATCTTGCCCCATTCATGTCAATGGCCTATCTGGACCTATTAGTAACCATCTCCATGAAGTCTCTATACATATTGTCTCTAAGGATGAGGGGAATAATGAGGTATTACTATGAGTACCTAATCACCTTTCTAATGATAAAAAGATTTATAAATTTACTAATACAACATAAATATATACAACTACAATGGTTAAACCTTAAGAATGTCTCTAACTTCAAAATGACTATAGTAGAAGGTCAAAAACATTTATTTCCAATGGGAATGACTTCAATATGAAATAAACCACAACATATCTTCTAGTAGGATTTTCTAAACCCATATCCCTTGAAAAACATGATTAATATGTATTGAGTGGACACCATTCTATATAAATATTCTACTAAGACAATATTTCAGATCTTCTGGTGACATCTCTATTACACAGTGGGTCTAAAATACACCCTTACAAGGATGGTCATGTCATAACCAACATCCTCTCTAAAACCACTACCTTTTCTATCACCTCATGATATGTTTGAAACATGAACAAGGTGACCCAAAACTAATTATTTTGAGGAATATTCCACAAAAATTCCTCTTCTGACCCTACAAATTAGTAAAAATATTTATATCATAACAAAATATGTTTCATACACTAGATACAAAACTGTTGTATAATGGAAATATCGTGGAAGAGAGTAATGATCATCTTCAAACAAGTCACCTTCAGAGAAGAAGAGGGAAACTAGGTTAGAAACTAATAACATTACTTATCCCATATAATAACATATGCATATACATAATTGATGAGTAATAGCCACCACTGTTGATAAACACTATATAGAATAAAAAATACCATGAAACACAATGAACCGTCTAAGTGTTGATCTAATAGATTGTTATCTAATTATCCTTCAACCATGACTCAACCTCATATTTTAAATTGATCACTTATACTTATGAAATTCCTTGGACTGAATCTCTTTGTGAATACATATATAAAAATCATTTTCCTCAACCTCTACTTTTTAGTAATCTACTAAGGCATCTTGGTGAACATCGTATGTGTGAAACTGATTAGAACATGGATGTGGAGCCATTCCTAAAAAAATAATATATGATAAGGACACCTAAACTCAAAATATATAATATTCCATTTTAATAAATTATAATTCAATAAAATTTCAAATGTAAATAAAATTCAAACACACGATAAAATAGTTACATTTCATAATCATTCCCCAGGTCTCTACCCTACAGCAACATAACTATTCTTAGAATATTCAGTAAACATGATGATCCATGAATTGGATGATAATTGATATAAAATCACATTTACCACCTTATCTCCCTTATTTACCTCACACACCATGTCTGATTGGTACAATTTCCATACTAACCAATATAATCCTGACCAGTCCCTACCTCAAAACCTTTTATTATCTCTTGAACATCTAATATGATATCACTTTATCAAGACCATCCCTTCAATGGTATTCATACTAGGTTAGTATTTAATATGTGGGTGACCATCAAATCCCACCTTTAATAGGAAATGGGTTGGTGGATAGTGTGATGTGTATAAAATTCATATAAATGGGAGGAATTTCCCGCTACATAAAATAAAGAATAATACAAAATATATGATCCACAAATAAACACTGGATAATAAAAAATAACCAATACTAGAACCAAAATGTGGGTTCATACATGATGGGAAAAAAGTAAGATACGACGAAAAAAGGCCTTGGTAGCAATATTGAACTCAATAAAATCGTAAACAACAAATTGAATCTAGGAATGTATATCTCGGTCACCAAGATAATATTACATACTTATATAATGATATATATATATATATGTTGACTATATATGTATTATTAGTAGGATCCTCTAAGGGATGACTCATAATAATGTTAGAAAAACATAGTAAATTCGAATGAAAAAAATGAAAACAACATTTTATTTAAATAGGGAAACCCAAATATTATCCTCACCTTGTATTTCTCACCATGTAATTCATAAAAGTAAGAATATCAATATCAAAATAATATACTTATGATACACAACCCACATCAAATTCCCTAGTAGTTCTTCACTCTAATACCCCAACAATGAACATCATACAATAAAATCTCATATATAAGTAATATTTCACCCTATGAAACTACATCACATCTCATACTACAACTTTTTCACAAATATTAAATCTTATAAAAACTATAATAAAGAGTAATCCTAAAGGACACAAAAAAATTTTATAATTCCTTATAAATAAATACATCCCATCCTATGAAATTGAACTAGTAGTTACCACATTCAATACAATTCGAATATATGTATGTCATATAAACATTATCTGAAACATCTAAAACCCACATTTATAGTAATTATAATAGCCATCACAACCCATGTAGACACATACCCTATAATATAATACATTATACCCCAAATATTACAAATCATATGATATATCTAAATAAAGACCATATAAGAGTGTGATGTTTTCTATATGTTCCCTCGCCAACCTAGATTTTAAAGAAAAAACATGGAACCCAAAACATTTTGATGTTGGCTTCTCACTACGCTTGGTTGATAGAAAGAATGAAATCAAAATGTATAATAAATAGTATATCACACCACTAATTAAGAGAAAATTCATATAATTAGACTCAATATTGGTTATCATCCTACATGGAACTTGACTTATAAAACTAATGTCTAGGAAATAAAATCCCATATATACACAAAAAGACAAAATTCATCATCATTAAACATTTCCCTTATTTAATTACAAATTTGTAATAATTATTTAATCACATTACAATTTTTAATTTAATCATTTTATTTCCTTACAATCTAGCATCCTTTTATAACTCAAATTTCAATTTCAATTTTCTCATTCCATACTTGTGGGGCACTAATATATCCATCACATGGATCAACATATATCATGATTACCATCATCATCATTCCATCCCATAGGATTACATATAATTTCATTTTTTTAATCCATTACCATGGTTTCATATGACACAATCGTTAATAATATAAGAATAAATGTGTTAGCGGTGATTAATCATTCTTCAAAAGGTTGATGAAAATATGATAAAATAACCATTGTGAACACTAACCACTATGATGAAAAAAATAGAGGAAATACTTGCTATCAACACATAACAATCAACCAATCAACAACCCTAGTTAAAAATCTATCAGAAGTAAATATTAGGTCAAAAACCTTGTAATATATCCCAACATCAACCTCATCCCATTGTATCAAAAATAAAAAATACCCACTCTCATCTTTTCCCATCCAAACCATTACTAATATCCCAAACAATCCAAATCATATAATCAATAATAGAATGTTTCTACCAGTCAAGAGACTAAATGAAGGGGAAAATGTATTTTCTTGTATTACAAAATAAAGGGGAATCTATATCCATATCATTATCCATACATGACAAAAAAACATGAAAAATTAGCATGGTTGGGCTCTTAATATCATGATACACGTATATTTAGAATAAAAACTTTTTCATTTTAATCTCAAATTTAATGATTCTTTAGGAATAGGATTCCTTAATAACAAATCTATCATTACATTAATTATATTAGTTTATAACCAACCAGTAATAATTATCTAGAAACTCTCCCTTATTCCATTGATTTTATGGAATTGAGGTAATTAAATTCACTAGTATCTTTCCTCATTCACTTTACCTTTACTGGTATTTATTTATTTTACCAATTCAATGATATTGATCATTCTAATAAAAAATAATAATAATAGAAGGAAAATATAATTTAATCTAAAAAATTCCATGAGTTTATTCCAACATAGCTTTACCATTAGTGATCACAATACCCCCTAGAATAATTCATAGTTGTGGTTAATATATTAATTGAAGAAAATTACCCTATCACTCAAATAAGCTAATGTATGTTAATACCACACTTACATATAAAAATAAACGCCACAATTTCTCAATATGAAGATGGAACATTCAGAATTTTTGGAGAAAATTGATAAGAAAAAGCACATATCTCCAACCGCCTCTCTCACAGTTTATCATTCTATTAATAAGAATATCACCCAACATGAAATCATCCATTAATAAAAAAAATACCCTTGATCTAAATAAACAGAAATAAATAAAATTTAAATATAGATAAGCAATGATTTTAGAACCAACATATAAGAGGAAAAACCACCATAGACCATTAATTGATTCACCAATATATGTTAATGGTTAATGACTGGAATGGTAGGATAAATGTAATAGAAAGAGGGACTCAAGTCACCTAGGATTTTAAAATTAAGGGCTAAAATAATAATAATATCATGGAAGAAATTATTAACCTTTATAGTATATAATTTGATAATACTATGAAAAATCAAACCTATTAACATTTTAATGATTATTTTTTTCACCAAAAACATGCCACAACATTAAAGGATTCACCAAATAAGAGTTAGAACTAAAACCCCCACTGGATTACATCGTGAAAATCCCACTTATCTCATACAGATCCTATTAACCTAGTCTAAGGTTAGGTAACAACCCTGAAATTCCACAGTAGAAACCTCCAATCATTAGGGATAAGAGAACACATCCCTCCATTATTAACGGCACAACATATCCCCCTGTTATAGAAACCCCTCAATAGGAAAATAGATGATCCCAACCCGTCATCCTCTATAGTGTATTATTTAGAACTACACCATTTCCACATTAAAATATATTGAAAAACAAAAACTATCATAAAAATCCTCCATGTTGAATGAAATATTTCTTCATTTCAAGAGCTATCTATAAAACCACACATCACTGCCACCTACTAGGTCACGCCACAACCACACTCTTCTATGTAAAATTTCATGTCAACACTACTTCCACTCTTTTATCCCTAAACCACCAAAACATCTCATATCACATAAAAATGAAATTTATGTTCTTGGGAAAAAATAATCTCATAAATGAGTTCTCTTATACAACTCTCAAAAATACCATCATTTAGACATATATTGAGTAAATATTCATTTTTTCATTAGAGAAGATAAGGATTCAACATATCTATTTCCTATATGATAGTCCCACACAACAATGAAATTGAAATTTTTACTTTAAAAATAAATGAATTTCAATCTCCTCATAATGAAATAAATAATGGCCTAAATTTAATATTGAAATCCCATGTTAGGGATGAAATTATCAGGTCATACCCTCAATCGTAGGAAATATATCAAAGAGTGATAATTCTACATTATCTACTCACAATCTGAACACATATCAAATATGTTAACTCCACATTCCATTAGCGTAATCAACGCGAATAGAATTTAGAGCCTCTCCACCTTAAGTTCAAAATGATTATATAAGGTAGGTGTAATAATGTAGTTGGTATCCTCTCCATTTATGAGAGCATAAACCTTGGTAAAAAATTGATCTATGCTTCCTTAAAATAGGTATATATATCCCTGTTCTGAAAAATATATAGATTTCATATGATTGTGTCCTACTCCAAAACATAATTGGACTTATAGGAAACCACCCCAATGAACATGCAATACCATATGTTCTTCAGGACTAGTGGAATCATAGAATTTTCTACAGCCTTCCACATATCCTCAATACTAACCAAATTGTTGAGAACATTGCAATATTGGTTAATTTAATAGATAATGTTTCAATTAATAATCATTACGTGGGACTCCATATCCACAATAATTGAGGATGATGATTTTAAAAATCAATATTATTATAGCCAAGCCCCCCTATAATATAAAATAATGCTCAATATATAGATAGATTTTAAAGAACTACTGACTCCAATTAAATGAGATGAAGGATGTTGATGTCAAATCCATGATATTTAATCATTAACCAAACATGAAACTCAAAATATATGATCATACAACTTCTCAAGATAAATTAAAGATGAATTAACTCCCATTATAATATCTACTGGTCCATTATATTATAGATAACTTCTTCCTTGGATATCACATTAATGAATATCAACATCAAGAATAGACTATCCTAGAACAAGATCTCTAGACAAAATACCTCCTTAAAATACCTCATTATAGCCTCTTAATATGGATATAAGTATAATGTAAAAAATATGGGGGTTTTAATTTGAGTCTCAGACTTATATATATTATAACTCCCCTATTGAATTGAAATTATATTCCATAAAAGTGTCACAATAGTTAGACCCATGTTTTGTTTTGGTTTAATTTTTTTCAACATATGATGTATGCTTGATGTTGAGAAAAGAATAAGTTTTCGATTTTTAGTCCAGGGCCTTCGATATAAAGAATCATTCCCAGATCATCTTCATGATTTAGTGAATATGATCTATTATATTGGAATATTGATAGAATAATAGAAGATTCTAAAATTCATAATACGTCTAGATGGAAAGTGGAAATCATAATTAGGATGTGTTATAGAGTTTTAATGGATAAGATATTATACCTGATGATTATGTTCTTTTTTTTCATTTAAAAATAGCCATATGTTGTCAGATGACTTGTGATGAAAGACTTGTTAATGGAAGGGGGAGAGTTGGTGCTGCCAATCATATCAGGGAATGGTTGGAATGAATAATGTTACTAAGGAATGGGAAGTTACCATATATTCTATTATAATTTAAATGATGATGAATATTATCATAAATGTTTTTAATGTCATGAATAGTCATGATATAAGCCGAAAAAATGAACCCAATTATATCTTGTCTCAGTTCGTTGGTCTGAGAACACCATATAGAGTAATGTTTATTAGATGGGATGTCAGATCGAAACAAGATGACATTAATATGGTTGGATTAAATCAAAACATTAATCCTAGATAAATAAATATTTAAAGAAAAAATTCATGTTAAAAAATTTATTGGTATCAAAATTAAAAAAAATTGATGTTGAAGCTTCTAGAACTAGTCTATAGTATACGGTGTACCACCCAAAATTGCATCCATACTGACACATATTATTAAATGAATAATTAAGGTATATCTATTATTTGTATGAAATTTTTAGATCAATTAATTAGAAATTGTGAAAAAAAATTCGGACCAAAGTGAATAAGAATATTAAAAAGTCAACAATATAGTAAACCATTTTTTTCAAGATGGATCATTGGTTTTTTTCCTTATCAAGTGGGTCATGAACGGAAGAATAACTATGATTTGTTTCTAAGTGTTTTTTTTATAAAAGTGGATTAAGACTATTAGATGGACGATAAAATCATTTTCTTCATTGTACACTGGATCATTGTTCTAGGAAATGACTAAAATGATCTTACCATGATGCTAGATAATGTGTTATCAATGAAGCAGCTGTAGAACATTAAAGAATGGATTTCATATGTTTCTTATGGTGTAGAGAAATTAAATGATGTATCTATTGCCTCTGTTATAATAGAATTAATCCAAATGATTAGTTGGTTTAAAGAATCATAATGATAATAAATATTTTTATTTTCATTTATTATAGAGAAAGATAATCATATTTCATTGGTTATTATTAATTTTCATGTTCATCAAGAAGAATTGAGTAACCATATATCTCCACCATATATTAAATATTTTAATGGTAAATCAAAATCATAATGACGTGTGTGAGAAATGTTATAATAGATATGAAGCCATGCAGATTTGAGAAGAGTTAAGATGTGTTGAGGAATCAAAATATTGAACCAAGATTTAAGGAGAATTAAAGATTCAGAAAATTTGGTTGAGAGTCAATGAATTTTAGAATCCTGAACAAACCATTCTTGAGATACGTTTAAATAAATTATGTACATTGTACTTTCATTATAGAAGTAATTTTTACAACAAGATAGAGAATTTATGAACATAATGTGAGGTGATATTTATGAATCGAGCTTACCTAATTATGTTTTTTCAAAAAGAAAAATAAAGGAGAAGAGAAAAAATATATTCAGTAGATTTTACGGACCCTAGAACTCATAAAGAGGGGATCATTGAATCAGGGTGTCAAACTACAATTTAAAATTCATAGATCATGCTCTCATATTATTAGGAACCTATTAAATCTACCTATTAGTAATGTGAAGAAATATAAACATCCCCACACAAACATACCACACAACAATTTTACTTGGTTCACCACTAATTCCATGTCCATATAGAATATGTTGATAAGATTTCAGTCACACTAAAGTACACTAATATTCACTAGTTTTTGATTATATAAATTTAGCACAATCAATATTTTCGAGGATTCTGCCTCTACATGGTTTTAGGGATATTACACAACAAACCTCGGATCATTTAGGTCGACTCCCCCTATCTCACTACATTGAGAGAATCGTAACTCAATTTATCGACTTGAAGGTTACTTTAATGGGTTGGAATTATGGCATGAATCATAAACTATAGATCGATGATTTTATGAAGACATTTTTTCTCATGTTTATGTAATTTACTTTTCCACACAATTTTCATTCATGAATCCATCATCTATGAATTGGAATTCTTCCTTCGCATACCACACTGCACTACATACTATGAGTGCTTTCATCGTGAACAGTGCTGCTCAGCATACCACCTCCATGTACTGCCTCTATAAACCTTCATTATATACCTCTTTCGAATAACATATATTCTATTTAGACAAATTTATATTCTAAAAACATTCTTCCTTGAACTATTTTCCATTTCGGTCTTTAGTGCCCTGCGAAACCCCTTCCATAGGCCTTCTCCACTGACCTCTTCTCCTTTTGTGTAGTTCTCCTCTTGAAAAGCTTCTCTTTCCAAAGGATGTATTCCCACGAACCACATCTAGAAGTCATTTAATTCTTCAAAGATTTATAATCATATATAATTAAACATATTGAAGGGATTAGATTTTATTATATAGGAAAATAAATCTACACAATATGATAAAATGAGATTTACTAAATCTTCACAGTATACCATGATCTAAAAAATCGTTCTTCCATTTGCAGTTTGTGTACCGTCTTTTACATTTTATATGGAAATATAATAGTATAATTTTAGAAAAAAACATTTCATCATGCGAAACAATTTTTCTTCCATGAACTACAAGACTTCCACTCAATCTCCTTTACTCTGCGAACTGTTCCTCATATGTGGTCAGAATACCATTGTGTTTATATGATCCTTTCCCACATTCCTACATTGTATTTCATGAAATGTTATTGATGGTCTACATACTATCCACTCCTATTTTGATAATATTATTTGTCTATAAACCAAAAATCGTGATATTAAGCCCCAAAATTTTGGATAACACAATGAAACTGCACAACCTTAAACAGTTCATTTTCCCTATACTGTAAGAATATTTGTCTTGAAATCCCCTTGATCAAATCAATGATGATTGGAATCATACAAAAAAAATTCAACAATTACATCCAAAAAATCCATTTGTTCTAACATGAATATCATATTATACTAAACCATTTGAATGGTAAAATATTCTTGAGATTTCTAGGCAAAGGAAGAATAATTACAGAATTGTTTCATTAATATTCTGATAGAGAATTGTTTTTACATTATGAAATCAAAAATGTTATTATAAATTTTAAATCAGACTGAAAATAAGTATACTGTCCAGAATATGTTCTTACCTTCTCCTTGGTTGAATCCTAGGATTTTCTATTAGATCAAATCCAAATGATTGAGGTTAAGTCTGATCATCTGAGAAATTTCAAAGAGGAAACATTCCATCAAAACAAGTCCACTGAAGTAAGCCCATCAGATAAAAATCCATCAATGAAAGTTCTATCATATTGAGTTCCATAAAACCATGTATTTTTTGAATTCTAATTGAGTTTCTACTCATTTATACATTCATAATAAAAATTCAAATCAGATGAAGAATGATGATTATCGGACTATGGAATTTCACACTGACTTTGTTGAGGAATATTTCCATTCTTTGTTTCTTGAAGAAGTTCAAATACCAAAAAGTTCTTGGGATAATTGTTTAATTTCATGAATATTTTACAGAGTTAATGTTTAATCTATATTTGTTATGGATGATATTAATACATTCTAAATCGAATGGGATATGAATATGAAAAGTAAATCATGTAACTATGGATACTTACTAGTTACTAAAAATGCTTGTTTTGATGGGGTATATAACTAAATGTGGGTGTGTCGATACGTAAAAGGATAGTTAAGGTGTAAAACCAACTATTTTATAAATTTTTAGATTTTGATTATAGAACTGTTCACTTATTGTACATTTTTATTCTATATTGAATATTGTAAAACAATCAGTGTAAGATGGACTATTCAACATGGTAAGGATTTGGTCTTTGTACCAATCATTTTATATATTGTGTAATCCATTCTATTAGTTTTTCTTTTGCAAAATAATGATTCTTTTGAGAAGTTGTATTCGAATTTATCGTAACATTAAAAAGATTCATATGTTAAGAACATTTTACTGAAGAAGTTATGATACATTCTTATAAAAGAGAAAAGAAGAATTCATTCCCCCACACTCATTGGTAATTATATTATATGGGAAAAAAATTGTATAAGAGCCTAGGATCCCTCCAAAAGATCCATATATGAGAATAGGAAATTTAAATTCAGTGAACTTTAAGTGTATTTTAGTTTTCAATGGAAATAACTATGATATCTAGAAAGATATAATGCTTCAATATCTTATTTTTCATGTATATGAGGGTTGGGAAGTTACTATAGATGGACGCACTCCTCTTATTGAAATTATCTTATTAAAGTTACTAATCATATAAATATTTTGAATGAGGGTAGGGATAAAAAACATATTATTGTATCACTATGCAAAAGTGTTTTTGTTAGGGTAATGGGAGTTCGAACTGATAGAGGTATCCAGGATAAGTAGAAATTCATTTATGAAGGAAATAAAAAGGTAAAGAAGGAAAATTTAAAACATTTCAGGTAGAAGCATGACAACCTAAAAATGGAAGATTATGATTCTTTTGGTGACATATTTACAAGGAAAATAATAATTTTATCACCATAAAATGTCTAGCTGAGAAAATTGAAGTCTCAATCATTGTTGAAAAATTATTAATAATTATTGATGATAAGTTTGATGCCAAAGATTCATTATTGGAAGATAAATATCCTTAATATCTTTCATTAGATTGTCACTACATTACTCTTGTTACTTATAATATGCGAAGAGGCATGTTTATGATAAATTAATATAATTTTTTACTATAAAAAACCATAAAATATTTTTTAAAAGGAAAAAAATATGTATAAATAAATGAAGATTCTAGTTACTCAAAAATAAAGGATGAAGAATAAAATTTCAACCCAAAAGTTTTCCAAATTTCAATAATATACAATAAGATAAAATAGAAAATAAAAACTCATAGATGTCTTAATTTAAAAGGAAAGATTCATTTTTTATAGAGTTTTCCTAGAAAGAAAAATGAAGTGAATGAGACTAAGGATAATAATGATAAATATATTAAACTAAATAAAATGATAAATAAGAAAATATTTCCTTATTAAAAAAAAGAAAAAATGTTATATATGTATAATAAAGTAGGATTGTTACTCATCTAGTTATGACCATTATCATCAATACAACTGTATTTTTAAGGTAGAAATGGAATTCATTAATCTAATTGCGATAATGATTGTGATGAGTTGATAGAAATGGAATATATTACTTATAGGAATTTGGATTATATTATCGAAAATAATAATAAAATCAATAAATAATTAATGAATCTACATAATTATTCTTATGTCACAACTTTTGAGAGTGGTGATATTGAATGAAAACAAAAAAAATGAAAAGTCTACTAGAAATGATAATCACAAAAAATTATAATATAACCATGTTTAGTAGAGTAAAAAGAACATGTTTAATATTGATAAATCCAAAAACAATAATTGATGTTTGAAAAATAATGTTGGATGAGAAATAAGAATAGTTTTTAGAAACACAATCAATTATTTCATACTACACAAAGTGAGATAATAAGCTTGATAGAAAACATAACCAAGTTAGTTGTTAAAGTTGGAACATTAAAATATGGTAAAAAATGAAGATAAATAGTTGGATATTGAGAAAAAAATATTTCATAAGATAATATAATAATTATTTAGGGGAATATCGTCCAAATTAATGATATACACGATTTTTGTAGTAGTGAAAATGACAACAATGTTCTAAAAAAGATCACTATCAGTGCATGAAACCAATATTTAGTGGTAAATTATACTATTGTGGAGTTCCCAGACATAGATCTTTTTTATGATGGTACAACTTGTCTCTACCATGAAATAAGTATAAATAAAGAGGGAGCAATGATTAGTAAAAAATATCAAATGTTCCTAATATTATTTGGAACCAAAAAAGGAATATCATAATATAAATAAACATAACTATATTATGAATGTGGAGAAAATAATGTGGAGTCTGAAAATAAAGTGCTCTTTAGTTATATTGATATAATAATTTGACATGGTTTAAAATTTCGAAGAAGAAAAAAAATAAGTTTAAGTATTTGGAAAGAAAAATGTTTTTGAAGTTGAAAACATACTTGATAATAATTCTTCAATAGATTATAATATTTACATTTTGGAAAAATAAAAACGGTTTGAGAAAGATGGGAATGTTAATAAGATTCCATTGACTATCTTTCCGGAGTATGAGGATGGCATGAAAGTGGTTTTATAAAATCACTATAACAAAATAATTCTAAAAGATAAAATGATATTGAAATCCTTATTAGAAGAATATAAAAATGAAAATAAACTTGTTTTGAAATATTAAAAAGATTAATAGAATGATGAAAATAAATTCCATAAAAAATCAATAAGAAGAAGAACAATGCAATGATGAGAATGTACTCTAATTATGAAAGATGCTTCTATGAAAAAACTATGGTTCCCCCTTATTTTAAAAAATAATTTTATTTTTACTGAAATGAAAGAAATCAATGGTGTTGAAATAAGGATGTTTTCTTATTGAGTCTCTTATTATTCATGAAAAATAAATTAATGAGGTGAGAAAATTTAAGTGTTTTAATGTTGTTTTTATTCACATATAATTTATGACATGTTTGTTGAGATGGTTGAATGTTAGCTTTATCTCAAACTAATAATTTCATGATTTCCCAATTAAATAAGAATGTTTAAAGAATCATGATAATGTTATTATCTGAATGATATATTATGAAAAAAACTTGTAACCTTAATTTTATAGCCTTTTTCCAAAATAGTATCCTATGTAGTCATAGATTTTTCTAATTAAAGGAACTTTGAAAATATACTAATGAGATAATTATGTTCTACCAAAAAAGAGTTTCTTGATTTTGAGAGGAAAAGTTCAAACCCGTGGAAATGAGATCCTTTGTAAATAAAGTGGAAACATGTAATAATGGAACTACTGAAGTTAGTTTTTAATAATTTGGGATATGATAAATTTAGGGGCAGAAAATAAATAGGTGTAAAAAATATTAAATGGGGAAAAGAAAAAGTGAGAAAATAAAAACCATAAGTGGTATTATTTTCGATGTGTTTGATTTGGGTATTGAAAAAAGGGGGAATATATTTTTTGAACCATGTTATTTTTTGGTTGTATTTTTCTTAAATAGATGATTAATTTTAGTTGTTGAGAAAAGAATACATTTCTTGTTTTTGGACCCAGGCCTAAAGAATAAAGAATCAGTCCTAGATCATTAGTTTTAGTCATTGAATATGATCCATAAAATTATAATGTTGATAGAACGGATAAATATTAATGAAACTATATGAACCCAAGAATGATAATTCTTATCATATTGAAAAAGTATTCTATAGTCTTAATGCATCCAATGTGATTCCAATTGATGTTTCTCTATTTGGTAATTCTCAAATTAATAAGTTTAATTAGGACTTTTGATATAATACTAATGATGTAAATGGCATGAACTAGTGTTTAAATTGAATTAATGATTGGTTTGAAAGAATAATGGTACTGAAGAATGATAACATACAATACTTTCCATTATAATTATGATGATGCTAAATATTATCTTAAATGGTTTCAAAGTGAGGAGGGAGTCATGATACACTAAAAAAGTTAAGTTGATGATTTCTGATATCAGTCCATCAATGTGAGAACGTCGGGCATGAAAAATTTCTATTTCCTGGGAAGTTTGATCAGAAAATAAAGTTATTATGGTTTTGTTATTCAATCACAACAATAATCCATGGGAAATAAATATTTTAAGAAGTAGTTTAAAAATTTAATTATCATTGGTATCATAAAAAGAGAATTTATAATGTCGAAGATGTTGGAACTAGTCTATCAAATGCAGTGTGCCACCAAGAATCATAGTTACACTCATATCGATAATTAAATGAAGATCAAAGGTATATTTTTTTGTAAGAATTTTTTAGACTAATGAATTAGAAAAGTAGAAATTTCTTTTGGGACTATTGTGAAAAAAAATATCAGAAATCAATCAACAATATAGTCTATGATTTTCACCAGGATGAATTAATGGTTGTTTTGCATATCAAGTTGTTCAAGAAAGAAAAGAATAAATGTTATTTGATTTTAAATTTTTTATCACGTAGGTTATGAATTTTGAACTATAGATAAAATCGATGATTTTATCAAACATAAGACCATTTATCATTAAAAGTAAGTGCATAATAATTTCATGATGCTAGAAAAATGTGTTGTCACAGATGATGTTAGAGATGTTGGAAGAATGGTTTTCATAGGTTTCATTTGGTCTAGAAAAATTTAATGAAGTATATTCTATCTAAATCATAATGAAGAAATCAGAATGTGTTGTAGATTATGAGAATCATCATGAGAATACATATGTTTGTTTTTATTTGGTAGCGATCAAATTAATTCAATGTATTCAGTTTTTATTTATTTTCAAGTTGGTCAAGAAGATCACAATGACCTTATGTCTCCATAACAATGGTAAAATATTAATTTGAAATCATAATTTTACTGATGTTTGTGGATAAAGTGTAAAGAAATATACCGTTGTGACAATTTGATAAGAGTTAATAAGCGTTGAAGAAGTCAAATATTGATAGGATATTTTAGGAGAATTGAAGATTTAGAAAATTTTGTTGAATGGTACAGATGTTCAAAATCCACCCAAAACCATTATTGGTTCACCTATAATTATAGGAGGTACTCTATACATTCATGGTAGAATTATTTTTTATAAAGAAGATATAATTATATGAATTTATGGGGAGAAGATGTTTCCAAATCAAGATTACCTAAGGAAGTTTTCCAAATAGTATAATAAATGGGAAGGGATAAGATCATATTTATTTGATTGTGGATTCATCTAGATAATCATACACTGAAAAGTATATTTAGATTTATTTTCTGAGGAATAAGGAGTTCATATTTTATAGTGACCTTAATGAAGATGATTATTTTTTATTAAACAATCGGACTTGGGAATCATACTTGTTACTAGGAAATATTACTAATAAAAAATCTAGAAGGTGTTATCACATGCTAATGGGTTGTATATGAGTATGTTACATCCGAGTGAGGTTAAAAAATATGATTTTAACAAGATTATACAACAATATTCCATATGATAAAGTCAAACATATTAATCCCATCAGAACGATATCCATTAGAGAAAGGTTCATCAGACAAATTTCCAACAAACAGAGGAATGAGGACCACCCAATAATGTTTTTACATTGTTTAAAAATGAAGAGAGATATATAAATTATATGGGAAACTTTTACTGAAGGTTACACAATAGAAGAATATCGGATTAAACTGTTATGTGGAAGATTTCTGAACTACTTTTTGGGAAGATGTTTCAAGACCAATAGGTTCCTTGTATAGTTGTTGGTTTTAATTAATATTGTTCAGATGTAATAATTGTTTTTTTTCAAATTACATGTAGAATAAGTGAATACATTGTATAGTGATTCAGAAAATAATAATAAATGTGAATTTTGTTACTTTGGATACTTACCAGTTCCCTAAAAGGCTTATTTTGGTGGGTTATATAACTAGTTGTGTAAAAGTGGTTACCGAAAAGGATTTTTGGGGGTATAATAAATAATAGTATTAAAGTTTCTATTGGTGTGATTGAACTATTCAATTTTTATGACTGTTTATTCCAAAACGAATATAGTGAAAGAATCCATGTGTGTGGGACTATCCAACATGTCAAGGAGTACGTCTTTGTACCAAACCATGTAAATATTTTTTTTGTGTATTCTATTTATATTTTTCACATATGAATGGTTAGGAAAATAATTATTTTTTTAATGGATCATAAAATTAGTAGGTTTGTGTGGTTAATAATTTTTACTAGATATCTTACAAAACATTTAATAAAATATTAAGGAACCACTGATTCACCTCCCCCCTCATAGTGGCCATGAT
This sequence comes from Viscum album, assembly GCA_963277665.1. Taxonomy (NCBI): domain Eukaryota; kingdom Viridiplantae; phylum Streptophyta; class Magnoliopsida; order Santalales; family Viscaceae; genus Viscum; species Viscum album. The sequence goes on from OY728161.1 coordinate 697,964,507, forward strand.
CCAACCTGGGAAAAACAACCTTCATAGTCAAGGAAAGTAACTCAACCTAAAATTAATTACAAAACTTACCTCATGAAACATATAAATCATCATGATCACTATGGAATAAGATTCAATAATAACATGAATCATATATCAAATATAATAATACCGAATATAATCCAATTATCCTAGCTTGAATCAAACGAAAATAAATCACTACATACTCCAACCATGCATTATTATTTTTATAAATAAGATAAATTGTATATTTTTAGGTCCTGGAACTGGAATACATGATGAATTTTTATTGTACATAAATTGATGATTGTTAGATTTTGTGATAATATGTTTGGAATCATATAAGAGTGATTTATTTTAAATTCTGGGATACTGATGGACACCTTAAATGTGATTTGGACTTTTTAAAAATGTTTCTGAATAGAATATTTATGATTTCTAAAAATGGATCTAATGGTTCTATATTTTATATTATATAACAAGATGTTTTGGAGGATGAAGTGGATAATGGAGCATGACATGGAGGAATAATGAGTACATACTTAAAGGATCCCATATGACATCCCTTTATGTGTAAATGGTATGATCAACGTACTTTTTTATTCATGAGATCCAAATCTGAGAGTAGTTTAGATTGAATCTATAAGGTTATCATATTTTCAGATCACTAGATATGTTACATATCAGGGAATACCACACACATATTTTCAGAAAAGGAATATGTAAGTGAAATCGAAATATGTGAATTCAGCAATGTAACGTAGTTTATTTATATAAGTTTAGATGCGTATAAAAATTTATATACAAAATGAAATTCACATATTCACAAAATTCCCCATAATTGAATTCAGTGATGGTGAAAATCGTATATGTAAATATGTCAAAACAAGAGAATTTAACTATATCATGTTTTTCGCTCACCCAAATATGAGAATTTGGAAACATGAATAAGTTCATTAATGAAAATAATGTGATATAGGAGATTTTGACAACATAAATATGTTCATCAATATGAGGAAGTTCACATATCTGAACCTATCCATGTGCATGATTTTCCCCCAACATATGGGAATTCTACATTGGTATAGTTATTTTCTCTATATTTTTATAGAGGCATCAACCAACAGTGTAAGAATTTATAAATTTATGAGATCATAAAAAAGTTGAAACATCATTCAAAATTAAATTGCATCCATTGTCCAGGAAGAAAAGGACTATGGAATTTAGGAGTGAAGTGTTGTGAATTTATATGAAATATTATTCATGATGCAATGGATGTTTTTATTCTATATTATGGGAGTCCATGACTATGATGTATAAGGGAAATTATGAACTATTTCATATTTTTCAAAGATCGATATTGTGGGATTATCATGGAATTCATGGATACCAGGAGTTTCCCAAACCAAACTCCATGGAAAAGAGAGGTGACAATGTATAAGTGAAGTGGAAAATGTTCTTCAATGTACTTTAAATACATTCTTCTTCTCTCTAGTGAGAAGCTAGAATAAAACATGGTTATTCCCATTATTTTTCTTGTCACGTTTCTCCTTGATTTTCCACAATAAATAATTTTCAGGAAATTATCATTGAACTTTTTTTGTAGGATAAATGTGGATTAAAAAGTGAGATATAAAGAGGATTTATTCTAAAAATGTCATCAAGTGAAGCCGAACAAAGAAAAAAACATGACTCTCGTGGAAGAACTACATATATATGTAATTGAAAAAATAGTAGTTCAATTGTGTTTTTATTTAAAATTATATTATTCATGTCCAATAAATAGAAAAATAGGAAACCTTCTAAATAAATGTACTCTTATATGGAGAAAGAGTTACTATTTTGGAACTATGTGGAGAATGAATTCCCAGTTTATTTTAGTAAATAATAGTATGGTAATGAAAATAGATCCTTGATATCCTATGAAGGAGTAGTGAAGATGAGTGTATCATTGAATCCATCATGAATTGAGGATGCATTCAACCTAGATTATGGTAATGTTGAAGAGACATATTGGTCTATAAATTATATTATTTACATTCCACAAAGTAGCAATAAATGAGAAGGAAGGATTGGTTATCTCATGTAGTCCTACACTAGAGTAGTTATCAAATAACGAGGAAGGGGATATACACTTTAGAGGTATTTATCCTTGGGTGATAGTGAACTGCACCAAAAAATATAACATCCGCGATCTATGGCATTGGGTGACCACTAACTTGTAACCATAGATAGTAGTCATCATTGTGGTATTTTTGTATAAAATAGTTATCAATAGAATAATACATGGTGTACTCGAGTGCTGGTGAACCATGTAAAAAACAAATAATTACAACATGCATTACATCCTAATATATTCATTATGGAATTAATAAATTTTGATTGTCAAAATAATGTTAAAACATTGATTCATAATGTATGGGAGAAAATGTATTAACATAAAATCAATATGGATGGTAAAATGATTTTAAACTTACCCCACCCAGATTCCCCCCCACTAATTTGGTGACTCAAGTGCACCTATCATTTGGTTTCAAAGGATAAGGTTATGATTTTTTGTTCATCCTTATATAATCTTATTTAAGTTCTTATATAAATGGAGATAATGAGAGAGGCACCGTTTTTAAATGGTCATAAATTTAAGAGGTGTAAGATGGATTTTCTACCCTATATAGAGGATTAACATAGAGTCCCATAGTTGTTAATGTTCGATAATATATATTTTTTTATATTATGTGGGATCATTTTTGAGACTATCCAATAGAATCTTGATATTTATGACTCTATTAAGAAGGCGTTGAATATTAATTTCAAATAATACATAAATTAATATGTTTGTCATGTAACTGTATGTGGATTAGTTTGGAATAATAACATGGAAAATTTGATGAGTAGATCCTTATGATTAAAGGAAATAAAGAAAAAACAACCGGGATTCATCCCCAAATTTTTTTCTCTAACCATGCTAATGAATTATACATCCATATATGATTCTAATACTAGAACAGATAAATGATCTAGATTTTCTAACTCCATCTTTGATGTTTAAAATAATATTTTATGATGATGTGGAAAAAACATCATGTTAACAATTGAGAAGCTATTTAGGAAATATAAAATAGAAAATCCCAACTATACGTGTCGTAGTTTTCATATTGAAAAAAGAAGACAAAATTTTCATGGAGGGATAAAGAAATCAGAACCAAATAATGTGTATGAATATTGTGGATTATAAGAACCTGGTTTTTTCTGTGAATGACTTTGGAATATTCTTGATGATATTCCAGAGCAGCGCCTTCAGACGGCGTGCGATTCCGAGCCCCGGAGTGGCCGGAATTAAATTTTCAGTGCGTTCACACTTGAAACGCCAAATAAATGCGATAACTCCTAAATGGAGTTCGGGATCATAGATCCTAGTGTACAGATGGGTCTGGAATGTGGTGTTTACCTTAGGAATGACATGGAACTTGTTGGCGCGGGACGTTTGGACCCCTCACCCGCTTATAGAACATTAAACGGATTAATTAATTCATTAATTTGTTCATTTAATGTTGAAACACATGTATCTCTTAAATGGTGGCTCGGATTGGGAATCCAAGGGAAACATTGAGTTCGGAGCATTCTGTTTACCCTAGGTGGGGTGTATGTTTTGCGGGCGCGGCCCGTTTGTGAAAAATGGCCCTAGGGGCGTTTTCATAATTTGGCGGCTTTGGGCATTCAGCTTTATAACATTCAAAAGAATGCTCGAAATCAAATTCCGAGACCTCTGTTTTGCTCAGAGTTTTGTGTTTACCCTTGGGGTGGCTTAACCTCGACACCGTCGGATGTTTTAAACGCTGGATAAATTTTGGGGTTTTTAATTAATTAAAATAAAATTAATTTCCACTTAAATAAACAAACACCCCTCCCCCTCTCCCATGAACCCCCTAGAGAAACCCCTCCCCTCTCCTCCTCCATCTCCGGTGAGACGGTACAGAGAGGCAACTCCGGTGAGGTGCAGTGATGCTGGCGGATCGACGCGAAGCTTCGGGCGAATCCCAGCGAGGTAGGATTTGTCGTTTTTATTTTCTTTTCCATCACCTACTTTGGGCCCGAATTTTTGTATCATTTTTATATTGAATTACCAAACAAAGCCCATGAATGAGAAGTATATTTTATTCTCTTTCTGACGCTTGTTTAGGATTTGAAATCACAGTTTGGAGGTGTTCATAATCGTTCGCCGAAATTTGCACGAATTTGGGGGGTGAGGCGAGTGCGGGCGGTGGAGCGCGGCAGCCAGGTGTGTTCAAGCGGCCGCGGTTGGCGTGGGTTCTCAGCTTGAGGCGGCTCGGTCGGGCGAGTGGACAGCGGAGGCGGCCAGGCGTGTGAGGGAAACGGCGCGGCCGACTTCAGGGCGACAATAGGAGGGGTCCCGGGCGGCTCTGACGTAGGGCAGAGGGGGGCCGTGAGGCGCGCTGCCCCGTGCGGCGCGACTGCGACCCGCTTGATGCGAGTCGCTGCGGAAAGGGTGAGACTGGCCATCATGGCCGACCAGGGGCGGTGGGCCATGGCCACCTGGCAGCACCGTCTTGAACCGGACCCGCAGCCGGGCCGCGGGCCGGCTATGGGCGGACCGGCTGGACCGAGTCGGTCCGGCCCAAGGGAGTGCCCCCTTTGAATTTCCGACAACCGTAGCTTTCTCTACGGGCCTCTGTTTTTCAAGACGTCAGTGGAATCACCGACCATGTGTCGGGGGGGGGGGCAGACGTTTTGAGATGGTTTTGGGAATTTTTAGTTCCCGAAACTAGGGGCCTCAGAGGTGTGACATGTCTTTAAGTGGACGAGTGTTTTTTTCGAGATTCTTGTTTTGGACAGCGCGGACGCGTCCGACGTCAGTTTTGAGTGCCGTCAGTGGAGTTGTTCCCCTGGAACTGTGGTGAAGGTTTCCAAGGCAGCTTCGAGCATTGAGACTAGATTTGAGGCATGGGCCCCATGACCCATCTTTCGAACTGCGTGCAGTGTTTCACGCCTTTCTCATTGGGCATCCGTTCGGGGCATGCGAGGAGTTGACTCTGGATGTCTTTCTGAGGAGATTGCAATGGTGAAATCTGCCCTCCCTAATTCAGCACGATGGTGTGGGGCCCATGAGGGTCGTTTGGGCATCGACGGTGATTTTCCATCATTATCACCGGGCGACCGTTTTAGACAAATGAATAGTCTAACATGTGTGCTTTTTCGAGAGGATTGCAACGGTGCAATCCGTTCGTTGAGTTTCGGGACCGGGATGCGGGTCCCATGCAGCACCGATCGTGTGGGGTGCACCGGAATGCACCTTTTTTCCGGATATCTGTTTCACTCATGTGAGTATTTCTTTTAACGTGTTTTCCCAAGTGGATCACAATGGTGCAATGCGCCCGGCTATTTTCGGGGCTGAGGCTTGGGATCACGGGGCGCCATTCGGGCGTGAGGCGGTGTTGGTGACTTTTCCGTCGTAAATCCATGTGAGGCAATTTAGTAGCCTAACTCACATGTTTTTTCGTGAGATTTTCAACGGTGCGATCTGTTTGGTTGTGCGGAGCTTCTTGAGAAATCTTGTTAAATGTGGGAATGTGAAGGTGCCCTGGTGGCGGTCCTTCTACCGTGTTTGTAACGGACCTTTGGCGAGTGATCGCGTGCACTCCCGTGTGAGTGATGTAAATGCTTGAAGTGATTTGGTTGGACGTTCTTGGGCCATTGAGGTGGAGTTGTTACGTTACGCCTTCACGTTAACGTTGGGTGCCGTGTGCATGATAGCCTTTGGGCTGGAACGTGGTATACTCTGGGAGTATACGGGAGCGCTTGGAGGCACATGTGCTTGTTTTTACCTGATAAAATTTGTGCGTTCGGTTGGGGTTGACTTGGGGCCACACGTCGAGTGGGCCCCATGTGTGTTCCATTCTCTACATTGCGTGATTTGACTTCTCGCAACGGAGAGGGTCCCTCTGTGCTCGTTTGTTTGACCAGCAGGGTTGAGTGGTCTCCCCATGGTTTCGTTCTCGATGGATTGGCCGGTAGTGGTGCTAGTGACACGCAATGATGGAACAGGCACTGAACCTCTTTTGGGGTGAGTTTTTCTGGAGTTGGGTGGTTGCACGATACCCACATTGTGTTCGGTTGGCCAGTGTAGTACCCTCTTGTAGAGATGGCCAGAGCAGTTCTGAGTTTTACCCTCTTGCGGGGCTGGGTAGTGGGTTTCTCATCGACTTCTAGGGTTTACCCTCCAGCAGAGACTGGGCAGTGGGTCACCCGACGCACATATGGTCTACCCTCCAGCAGAGACTGGGCAGTTGGTGACCTGACGCTATTAGGGTCTACCCTCCATCAGAGACTGGGCAGTGGGTCACCCGACACACTTAGGGTCTACCCTCCATCAGAGACTGGGCAGTGGGTCACCCGACACTATTAGGGTCTACCCTCCAGCAGAGACTGGGCAGTGGGTCACCCGATGCACTTAGGGTCTACCCTCAAGAAGAGACTGGGTAGTGGGTCACCCGAAAACATCTTACGGTCTACCCTCCAGCAGGGCAGGGTAGTGAGTTTCCAGTCGTTTAGTTCCAGGTCTACCCTCCAGCAAGGCTGGGGAGTGGGTCGCCTGTCGACTTATTCCAGGTCTACCCTCCAGCGGGGCTGGGCAGTGGGTCGCCTAATGCTGTATTATGGTTTACCCTCCAGCAGGGATGGGCAGTGGGTCTCCCGATGATGTATTAGGGTTTACCCTCCAGCAGGTCTAGGCAGTGGGTCACCCGATATCTGGTTTTGAATTACCCTCCAGCAGGGCTGGGCAGTGGGACACGTGTTGACATTCCAGGCTCAGTCCTTTCTACTCGGATATCCTGTGGATTTCCTTCAAGATTACAGGAGCGGGACCCTTGGGTATACGGGTCAGAGTTGTGACGGGTTGACTTTGAGGAGACCCCTCTACTGCAGGGTAGTGACGAGTTGTGGTTGACATTCCCCCATTACTCCCAAGTACGAGGAGCATTTCCCCCCATCAATATGTGTCCTTGTGATGTGACCTAAAACCATGCAACCGATTCAGTGCCGCCCAAAGCGGATAGTGTCGAGGTGTGGTGGTTTAAGCCCTTGACTTGTAGTCTGGGGAAAATGTGTGGGATGCTGGGCATCGATGGTGTTACTTCTGGGACTGTTGGCTACTCTTTTCTTGCGATGAGATACGGGACGCAGATCCGCTTACGATCTTGTTTGGGCTTCTTGATTGATCATATGTATCTTGTATATACCTTTTTCTAATACCCACTTCATGGTTTTGGTTACTCTCCTTACAGGAGAGGCGAAGATGCGCGGTGTATGCCACGTGCTTTCAGTGTCTAGCATCTTGTGGTTGGACGAGTATACTCTCCTGCTATAGGTAGCAAAGACTCGACGGGAAGTTCATATTCTCACCATTTCCTGCTCCATGTGTCTGGATGAGGCTACCTTCGTTCCTCTTACTTGGTTGAGCTGTACTCTTTACTATACTCCTTACTTCACTTTCGGTTGTAATCCTTTACTTCTCCCTGTTCGCTCTACTACTCACCCTTCGGTACCTCCTTTGTTGCTCCCTCGAGCCTTCGTGGTATCCTACTGAGTATTTTTTATACTCACCCCTATGTGGGCATTGCTCGAACTTGGTGTGACCTTGAAGATGATGGAAAGGTTGGTCGTGACTTCAGTGGAGCTTAGGGGTTCAGGAGCTTGGACTGCGTGCGGTGGTGGTGGTTAGGTCCCAAGTGGGGGACCCCATCCAGCTATTTTTATTTTGTTTACTTGTTGTCGGTTTGTGGCACCTTTTCTGGTTGGGCACTTGTTTTTCCCCTTTTCTTTTTCAGTTACATTGAGTTTTCTTGTGTTGTTTAGAGGTCGATGCACTCTTGTGGTTGATTATAGAAGATTCCTTTTTCTTTTATTTTTACTCTACACTTTTTCATTGAGTGTTCTGCGTGTGTGTGTATTGGTTCTTAGGAAAAGGCCTCCTCGATTTGTTTTACCTTCGGTGCTGGTCGCCAGCCCCTGGCCTATGGAGGCGGGATTGGGGTAGTTGCGGCTCGAGCCCGGGTAGGGTCGGGTCGTGACAAAGTGGTATCAGAGGTGGTTCATTCCTTGGGACATTGTGCAGACGTCCCTAAAAGAGGAATTGGATGAGATATAAGGAAACAATGTTTACATGTCTCAAGAGTGTCACTCAGGCCAGGTAGTCCAGTGGTGGTGCGGTGGCCGACGTATCCATTCACCAGGACCTTGATAACCCACTTGTCGACTCGGCATGCTGAGACACTTGTTGCAGGGAAAACTTGTTTGTGCATCACATATGATTGAGTTTTTGACTGTCCTTGTTGAGTAATCTCCCCATCGTTGTTGTTGGTATATACATTATGCTCATCTGACCATGTCACTCCTCGATAATATTCAGGATGTCTCCACGAAGACAGCTAGCTAGGATACCAGCTTTGGTTCATGACGACGACCCTATGAGCTACGAGGCCACAGTCTAGATCCCATCATGCCGGCCCTTTCTCTGGGTGGGCCGGTAGCAGCACCCCCACCTGTTGAGCAACAGACAGCTTTAGTAGAGCAGACTAGGCTTGAGCGCAGGTTGAGCATGCTCCGTGATTTCCCACGGCAGAGACTGCTGAGGTTCAGTGGTGAGCCAGAACCTTAGGCAGCAGAGGTTTGGCTCGAGGCAGTGGTTCACTTTTTCAGGCTTGTGCAGACGCCAACAGATCAGATAACGGCTTTGGAAGCCACCCATTTTTGTGGAGCATCTTGGTGTTGGTGGAGTCTAGTGACTCAGCTTCTTGACGAGTTTTCGATTTCGTGGGACGACTTCTAGTTGTTGTTTCGTGAGGTTTTTTCCCCTCTGGCATGCGCTCCATTCAGATTCAGGAGCTCCTGCAGTTTCAGCAGGGAGGGATGATCGTGGCTGAGTACACGGATAGTTTTGCAGACCGTGCACGCTTTTACACGGACTTGGTCCGTGACGGCAACATCCGAGCGCGGATGTTTGATTAGGTTATCCGTCGAGAGATTTGTGTTGTCATATTACCCATGGGTATTTCCATTTATTCCAGGAAGCTAGAGCAGGCGCTGGTGAAATAGGGCTTCCTTTCACATTCTGGAGTTGGTGGTGGCAGTAGGCACGTCGGAGCTGAGGCATCTTCCGAAGCTAGTTGGCGTCGGCTAGCAGAACCTCGACGCATGTGGATTTCTGGCAACCGGACTCAGGGGATGGTCGTACACCACAGTGGTGCCGGAGGGCACCAGTGCAGCCAGAGTGGGCTAGTGTTATGCTTGCGAAGGGTGAGGTCACATAGCACGAGACTGCCCGACCCGAGTTTCTAAGAGCTTCGGGCAGGCAGAAGGCACACCACTATGGCAGAGGCAGCGTCGTAATCAGAGTAGTTCCCAGAGATGTGGTGCTAGCAGAGGAGGAGGAGTATATGTAGGAGGGGGACGACGTTACGAGGTTTTCCCATCACCACTAGGTGGTCCACGTCAGGCTACGGGAGCTGATAGATGGGACTGTGGACAACAGTGAGCTTTGGATGTCTACAATCCTGCAGAGCATGAGGTGATGAGAGGTACGCTTGACAACTCTTATACTTCTTGTGTTATAATTTATAGACTCTTTTTGTGGAATTCATTCCTCCCTTCTCCTTGCTTGAGGTGTTACCAGGGTGGCGCGAGGCGTCAGTGTAACCCTGCATTGTTATGATAAAAGGCGTGTGACCTTTTATTTTAGTCGATGGTGTTGACTCTTTCGCTTCCGAGCGTGTAAGAGGGCCTTGGCTGTGAGACATATTCTGTGAAATCTCGTGAAATCAGATATCCTTGTGTGTTACACCATATGGGTATTTTGAAGGAGGGAATCACTGGGCTTTGTTCCAGGTGCAGAAGGTGATTCCAGTCTCGGCGTGCGACGTAAGGGTTCTGTCGGGGGGGGGGGGGGGGTGGTGAGCTACCCACAATAGCCTTTGGTCCGTTTGAGACCATGAAACGGGATGGCGAGGTTCCATACTGCCTTTCCCAAACCCTAAAGTCTGATGTGGTTGCACGACATCGTCAAGGGCTGACCTCGCGGGAACAGATCAATCCTTTGGTCTGTGGGTGGTGACATAGAGCTGTGCGTGGGTTCTTATGGGTATGGGAAAGCCATGTGTGGGATTAGTACACTGTGTTGCTCCATAGTTTTGCTTTTAAGGGACTAAAATCTTGAATGAGGGACTGATGTAAGAACCCGATTTTTTCTGTGAAAGACTTTGGAATATTCTTGATGATATTCCAGAGCAGGGCCTTCAGACGGTGTGCGATTCTGAGCCCCTGAGTGGCCGGAATTAAGTTTTTTGTGTTTTCACACTGAAAACGCCAAATAATTGTGATAACTCCTAAACAGAGTTCCGGATCAGTTATCCGAGTGTACATATGGGTCTGGAATGGGGGTTTTTTACCCTAGGAACGACATAAAACATGTCGGCGCGGGACATTTGGACCCCTCGCCCGCTTCTGGAATGTTAAACAGATTAATTAATTAATTAATTTGTTCATTTAAAGTTGAAACGTAGGTATCTCTTAAACGGTGGCTCGAATTGGGAAACTTATGGCACTGTTGAGTTTGGAGCATTCCATTTACCCTAGGAGGGGTGTAAGTTTTGCAGGCACAACCCATCTGTGAAAAATGTCCCCAGGGGCGTTTTAATAATTTGGTGGCTTTGGGCGTTTAGCTTTATAACATTCAAATGAAAGCTCAGAATAAAATTCTGAGACTGCCGTTGCACTCATAGCATGGTTTTTTCCCTAGGGGAGGTTTAACCTCGACCCCACCGGATGTTTCAGACGCGGGTTAAATTTGGGGGGTTTTAATTAATTAAAATTTAATTAATTTCCACTTAAATAAACAAAAACCCCTCCCCCTCTCCCTTGAACCCCCTAGAGATACCCCTCCCATCTCCTCCTCCATCTCCGGCGAGACGGTCCGGAAAGGTGACTCCGGTGAGGTGCGGTGATGCTGGTGGATCGACACGAAGCTCCGGGCGAAGCCCAGCGAGGCAGGATTCGTCGTTTTTATTTTCTTGTCCCGCAACTACTTTGGGACCAAATTTTTGTATCAATTCTCTGTCTAATTACCATAAAATTCCCATTAATGAGAATTATATTTTATTCACTTTACGACGCTTGTTTCGGATTTGAAATCAGTGTTCGGAGGCGTTCGCAATCGTTCGCCGAAGTTTGTGGGAATTTGGGGGGTCCGGCTAGTGCGGGCGGCGGAGCGCGGCGGCCGGGTGTGTTCAGGAGGCAGCGGTCTACGTGGGTTCTCGTCTTGAGGTGGCTCGGTCAGGCGAGCAGCCAGTGGAGGAGGCCGGGCGTGTGAGGGAGACGGCGCAACCGACTTCAGGGCGACTACAGGCGGGGTCCCGGGCGGCTCCGGGGAAGGAAAGAGGGAGGCTGCGTGGCGCGTGGCCCCGTGCGGTGCGACCGTGACCCGCATGATGCAGGTCGCTGCGGAAAGGGGGAGACCGGCCGTCACGGCCGGTCGATGGTGGTGGGCCGCGGCCACCTGGCCACGGCGGCTTGAACCGGACCCACGGCCGGACCGGGGCGGTCCGGCCCAAGGGAGTTCCCTCATTGAATTTACGTACGGGCCTCCGTTTTTCACGCTACCAGCGGCAGCACAGACCTCACGTTGGGCAGGGGGGGGGCTTTTGAGATGGTTTTGGAAATTTTTAGTTCCCAAAACAAGGGATCTCGGAGGTGCGACTTGTCTTTAAGTGGACGAGTGTTTTCCTGAGATTCTTGTTTTGGACTGCGCGGACACGTCCGACGTCCGTTTTGAGTGCCATCAGCGGCGTTGCTCCCCTGGAACTGAGGAAGATGTTTCCAAGGTGGTTTTGGGCATTGAGACTCGATTTGAGGCATGGTCTCCATGACCCGTCTTTCGAACTGTGTGCATCCTTTCACGCCTTTCTCACCGGGCGTTTGTTCGGGGCGTGCGAGTTGTCGATTCTGGATGTTTTTCAGAGGGGATTGCAATGGTGCAATCTGCACACCCTAATTTAGCACGATGTTGTGGGGCCCACGAGGGTCATTTGGTCGTTTACAATGATTTTCCATCTTTATCACTGGGTGACCATTTTGGACAACTTAATAGTCCATCTTGTGTGCTTTTTCGAGAGGATCGAAACGGTGCGATACGTTCGTTGAGTTTTGGGACCGGGATGCATGTCCCATGCAGCAACGCTCCTGTGCGGTGCGCCAGAATGCCCCTTTTTCTCTGAATATCCATTGCACTCATGTTAGTATTGCTTTTGACGTGTTTTCCCGAGGGGATCACAATATTGCGATGCGCCCGACAGTTTTTGGGGCTGAGGCTCGGGATCACAGGGCGCCGTTCGGGCGGGATACGGTGTTGGCGACTTTTCCCTCGGATATCCATTGTAGGTGAGTAAGTAGTCTAACTCGGGTGTTTTCCCTCGAGGTTTTCAACAGTGTGATCGGTTTGGTTGTGCGGAGTCTCTTGCGCAATCTTGTTAAATGTGGAAATGTGAAGGTGCCCCGGTGGCTGTCCTTCTAACATGTTTGTAAATGACATTTGGCGAGTGATCGTGTGCACTCCTGTGTGTGTGATGTAAATTCTTGATGTGATTTGGTTGGCCCTTCCTGGGCCTTTGAGGTGTAGTTGTTATGTCACACCTTCGCGTTGATGCTGGGTTTCGTGTGCACAATAGCCTTTGGGCTGGAACGTGGTATACTCTGGGAGTATACAGAGAATTTGGAGGTACATGTGGTTGTTTATACCTGATAACTTTTGTGCATTCGGTTGGGGTTTACTTGGGGCCACACGTCGAGTGAGCCCCACGTGTGTTCCAAGCTCTACATTGCGTGATTTGACATCTCGCGATGTAGAGGGTCCCTCTGTGCACATTTGTTTGACCATCAGGGTTGAGTGGCCGCCCCTGGTTTCGTTCTCGATGGATTGGCCGGTAGCGGTGCTAGTGACACCCAGAGATGGAACATGCACTAAACCACTTTTAGGGTGAGTTGTTTTGGAGTTGGGTGGTTGCACGATACCCACTCTGTGTTTGGTTGCCTAGTGTTGTACCCTCCTGTAATGATATCCAGAGTATTTCTGAGTTTTACCCTCCAACGGGGCAGGGCAGTGGGTTACTCATCGACTTCTAGGGTTTACCCTCCAGTAGAGACTGGGCAGTGCGTCACCCGACGCACTTAGGGTCTACCCTCTAGCCGAGGCTGGGTAGTGGGTCACCTTACACTATTAAGGTCTACCCTCCAGCAGAGACTGGGAAGTAGGGCACCCATCGCACTTAGGGTTTACCCTCCAGCAGAGAATGGGCAGTGGGTCACCTGACGCTATTAGGGTCTACCCTCCAGAAGAGACTAGCCAGTGGGTCACCCGACACACATAGGGTCTACCCTCCAGTAGAGACTGGGCAGGGGGTCACCCGACGACCTCTTAGGGTCTACCCTCTAGCAGGTCTGGGCAGTGGGTCGCATGTCATTTAGTTCAACGTCTACCCTCTAGCAAAGCTGGGCAGTGGGTCGCCTATCGACTTATTCTAGGTCTACCCTCCAACGGGGCTGGGCAGTGGGTCGCCTGATGATGTATTATGGTTTACCCTCCAGCGGGGCTGGGTAGTGGGTCGTCTGATGATGTATTAGGGTTTACCCTCCATCAGGGCTGGTCATTGGGTCACCCAATATCTGGTAAAAAATTACCCTCTAGCAGGGCTGGGTAGTGGGACACCTGTTGGCATTCCAGGCTCAGACCTTTCTACTATGCTAGCCTATGGGTTTCCTCCGTGATTACCGGAGCGGGACCCTTGGCTATACGGGTCAGAGTTGTGACGGTTTGACTTTGAGGATACCCCTCGACTGTAGGGCAGTGATGAGTTGTGTTATACGTTCCCCCCAGAACTCCCAAATACGAGGAGATTTTACACCACCGAGACGCGTACTTGTGATGCGAACTAAAACCGTGTGGGGGAGTCAGTTCCCCCCAAAGTGGATAGTGTCGAGGTGTGGTGGTTTACGCCCTTGACTTGTAGTTCGGGGCAGACATGTGGGATGCTGGGCATCGATGGTGTTACTTCTGGGACTATTGGCTACTCTATTCTTGGGCAAAGCTACGGGACAGAGATCCCCTAACGATCTTGTTTGGGATTCTGGATGGAGCATATGTATCTTGTATATACCTTGTTCTAATACCCATTTCTTGGGTTTGGTTACTCTCTTTCCAAGAGAGGTGAAGACGCGCGGGGTATTCCACATGCTTTTCGTGTCTAGCTTCTTGTGTTTAGACGAGTCTACTCTCCTTCTATAGGCAGTGATGTCTCGATGGGAAGTTCATCTTCTCACCGTCTCCAGCTCCTTGTGTCTGGATGAGTCTACCTTCTTTCCTCTTGCTGGGTTGAGCTGGACTCTTTATTGTACTCCTTACTGCCCTTTCAGTTGTACTCCTTTACTTTTCCCTGTTCTCTCTACTGCTCACCCTTCGGTACCTCCTTTGTTTCTCCCTCGAGCCTTCGAGGTATCCTACTGAGTATTTTTTATACTCACCCTTTCTTGGGCTTTTCCCGCACATGGTGTGCCCTTGTAGATGACGGACATGTTGGTCGTGACTTTAGTGGAGCTTAGGAGTTCCGGAGCTTGGACTGCGTGCGGTGGTCGTGGCTAGGTCCCAGGTGGGGGACCCCTTCGATCTATTTTTCTTTTGTTTACCTGTTGTCGGGTTGTGGCACCTTTTCTGGTTGGGCGCGTGTTTTTCCCGTTTTCTTTTTCAGTTACATTCAGCTTTTCTTGTACTATTTAAGGGTCGATGCACTCTTTTGGTTGTTTATAGCAGTTTCCCTTTGGTTTTCTTTTTACACTACACTTTTTCATTGAGTGTGTTGTGTGTGTATGTGTACAGGTTCTTAGGAAAAGGCCTCCCCAAGTTGATGTGCCTTCGGCATTGGTCGCCAGCCCCTGGCCTATGGAGGCTGGCTTGGGGTAGTTACGGATCGAGCCCAGGTAGGTTCGGGTCATGAAATGTATTTTCCATTAATATAGGTCCTATAAATGATATTAATAATAAATACAACTCTGAAATCTTGTATAAAATAAGTGTTTCATTACATTATTTTAAAAAGGATACATAAAAAATTTCAAACCAAAATAAAACTACTATGGAAGAATTTTTCATATTATGAGAATGTTCTTCAAAGTAAAAAAATCAAAACTATAAAATAATTACACATATATTTCAGAAAAATTATACAAAGAAAGAACACAGGATGTATGATTCATATGATAAATGATCTATTTGGTCAATCCTTGATCACATGGTAGGGTATTGTAATTGGGAACGAATGTTAGGTTGAATATTCAATAAAGAGAAAATACACTTCTATGACATAAGAATAATAATTTTAATCATGTAAAAGTTTTTTTAAGATGGAATAAATGTTCAATGTTTTAGATAAAAATGAGCCTCAGTAAATTGTTCACCATGCTCCAAAATATGTTCACTCAAAATTACCCCCTTAGATGAAGATATAGAAAATATAGAAACAAGATAATGGAGTACTTCTAACTGAAAAATAGATATATGTAACGAAGTACCCATGTAATAAGGAGTTCAAGATGAAGCTAATGAATATTAATGGAGATATATGGCTTTGTGGTGTAAAAACTCACAAAAATGGAATAGTTGAAGAAATGAATAACTATTATCCAATGGGTAAGGAAAGTTGACAGAAGATGTTTTTGTAATGAAATATAAGTGAAATGCGAATTTTGTACTTCTTTGAATTTAATGAAGAATCCAAACCCTATAATTAATAATCGTACCATAGAGGATAACCCACATAAAAATGGATGGAGTAATGAAATTCAACACATAGATATGAAAATTACATATATTAAGGGTGAAGGTAAAGGGTGGGTATTATATGCCCGGCCCCACTCCTCTGGTAGAATAGGTTTGAGATAATACTCAGACTATATTTAAATTTTATAACTATTTTTGAGGATATGAATTAATATGGTTGAGATAAAATATATGGCGTAGATTTCCTATAAAAAGTATATGTGATGTATATAAATTATATATCTATCCAAAAATGAAAATTTTATGAAACAAGTTGATTCCATGAGTATTAAAGCCATTATTTTGTTTCAGGAATGAATATTGAAGTTACAGACAATCCTATATCATATACAAGTGTTTAAGAAAAAACAATTCACTCTAAAAATTAACCTATAAATTGCATGTCAAAATAAAATGACAAAATTGGAAAAAAATGCTCAATAGAATAGAGTAGTTCAGTAGAAAAATGATCATGAAATTATTCTAAAATAGGTTTCAATACCGTATTTGAGTTAAAAAATGGAATGATGACCAATTTCAGGATATTCCAATGTATCAAACCATAATATTAATGGTATAAGTCCTCTGAAATGGAGAGTACATTACTAAATATTTCATAAAAAATAATTTCTCATTTTAATTATTATTCTTGATTATGTTCTTAACATTTATTATTAGAATTATATATTTATAGAATACCTACATCTATAGTCCTGGTTATGTATTTCCTAACATGTCAGCCTGAAAAGCCCGAAGGCCTTCTATCTTATTGATTTTTGATAAATCCCCTTTCAAGGGATGAAGGGGAACCCTTAAAACGCCCGTAGGCATAGAGATTATATGACCAATAAGTCTTAAGGAAATATAAATTCTATAACTACATGGAACATGTCCTCCCAAAATTCTTCATCGTTATGTCATATCTCCGCCATCGCATGGCCAGTTCAGCTAGAATTCTCGTGCAAGCACAGGCTGGTCAAGATGGCAAATGACATACCCTATATTTCTGACAAATCTTCTTAAGCTTCTTCTCCACTGAATGCACCTGCTCTAAATCCCCATATGGAGTCTTCTCTTTGTAGAGTCTTCCTGGTCTTTAATCCCAATTTTCAGTGTTTATAAGCCCCATATTAATTGATATCGATCATATGAATAGATAATACAAGAGTATTTCAAGTTGTACATCTATTATTATTAAATATTTTATCAATTTTTTATACAATATGTGATATATTCCTCACACAATGTGATTTAATATTTATACAATAATTGTTTAGTGTTCTTATGTGTTGGGAATCACATGAATGTTTTTGGTAATGTTGACGTATGAATCAATTATAATTTTAAATAAATCATCAGTGACATAGAAAACATTTCTGTTTTTATAGAAATTTTTTCCCCTACATCAAGATTAATCATATTTGGGTTAAATAATCAATTGATAACCTAGGTTCTATGTGGTGAAATTAGTCAGTAATTTTCGTAATTATGTAAATCTATGTGAGATGTTCTTGAATTGGGTAGTCCTTCAATAAATATGATGTTAAAATAGTACCATGGGCATAAATTTCCACCAAAAATTCAATCGAAAATTAGTTTCATAAAACTATTTAACAAATAGTGAAACATCATGATAAAGATTTTTTATAATGGGGGGATAGAAATGAAGTGAAAAAAGACTCCAAAATTTAAAATGTAGAAATGAATCCCCTATGAAAACCATATTGAATAAAGGGGGGTTGAGATTTATTATAATTTCTTACCATTCATTAAGTGGATAGATATATTGATTAATACCATGTATTTAAATACAATGAGATCAATCTCCCTAAAACTAATGTCAGAAATGGGGGAACCCAATCAAAGGGGCGGTAATAGATAAAATAGGGAACCCCATCATGAAGGGGGGAACCTAAGCGCACCAGAATGGGGGGAATCATTGAAATAAAAAATTATTGGATTATAGAAGGAACTTTTTATCTCATCGATTAGAGGGATATATCATGGTATCTTGGAGTGTCTTTTCAAAAAGATCCAACAGAGGAGATTTTTAAAAACACTTTTTTGAGTGTTGGATTTGATAACAAGATGTGTATAATAAACCAAATATGATTTGTTGACAACATGATAAATTGATAAATAAAATAAATGTGAGTTGGAATTGTCAACATGGTGATTGTGGAGGATCTTGATGTTCTGGAAAATGGAGAATATAGATATATATGTTGGATTTTATGATAATAAGACATGGATATTTAAGTAGATCCCATAATATCGTATACCAGAATAATTATTTCATCCAGAAATAATCCAATGAAATAGCCCTTGAATAGTTTATGTGATGATCTAGGAATGTCGTAAGTTGTGGGAAGAAAATATGGAAGATGATGAAATCGAATATTGAAGATAGGTATATTTTTAGAAATCTGAATTATTACCCACATTTGGGATTTCTCACATAAATATTTTTTATAATGGAAAAAAACACATGAAATCCATGTAAATGAATTTTCTTACATGTGTATGTTCATGTAATTATGTATGGTTGTGCAAGTGAATTTGAAAACACGAGGGAGTTCATACATTAAAAAATTACAATTTATGTTAATTTAGGGAATGAGTAGACCACATATACAAATATTTCGACTTTAGTGGATTTGGATATGTCATATATGTAAATCTTCTTTGTATGTGAATCAAGATATTTGAAAATGTTCAGAGATAAAAATCCATTGATGTATATGTTTTGGATTATGTAGTTTAATTTCGCTATGGGAGGGGGTCAGTGTATTTGAAAATAGATATATATGTGTGTGTGTGTGTGTGTTTGATTTTGGTCAAATTAATGAGAAATTATACAGTCATATATCAATTATTCTTCTTTTTTAAGGAGACAATGAAGAACTATAAAATAAATTTTTTGATGAATTGGTTATTAAAATATGGTTCAATCATCATGGATATCTAAATGGTATATATGATCTAGGATGTGAAATACGAACAAATTTATAGGTTATGTGTTGTGAATTTAGATATAATGTTATTCACACTGTATGTGTAGTTTTCATGATGAAATATGATAGTATATGTAAACAATGTGACTGGGAATATATAGAATTTACAACATTTTCTAAAAATTCATATTTGGGGAAGATCATGAATTACATGTAGATATATAATTTCCCAACAAAAACTCACAAGAAAATATAGATGGTGACATGTATTTTAAAAATCCAAAAGGGATTGATAAATTTTAAACAAACAAATTTTCAATCATGTGAGAAGATATAAATAAATAGGTGTTTTCCATTATGATTCTACTAAAATGTATTCATGTGTTTCTACTTTTGGAATATTTAAAAGAAATTATCATTGATTTGTTTTAACAAAATCCTCAGAAGTAAAAAATAGATATCTTAGGGATTTCTACTAAACATTTATATCCAGATAAATATGACTCATAGGAGTGGACTCTCGTGGAATAACTGTATATACACGTATTTGGAATTAGAGTTTCTTTATAGTGTCTTTATGGAAGAAAATATTAACTCAGCCAATGAATAGGACAACTAGGAACATTTTTTGGGATTTTAATTAGAAAAATGAGGCGTTCTTGGTATACAGAAAGGTGAAGAAGTTCTTATTAGTATATATAAGAAATAAGAATAATCCATAAATAGGGAATTCAAAATAATCCTTTGAAGGAGCATCATATATGTGTTCATAAGTTAATCTACCATGAATTGAGGATGAATTCAGCAATGTTGATTCTAAGAAGTGGATATATTCAGGTCTAAAATATGGTTGATTTACTTTCCTTAATGTAGTGGTAAAAAGAAATGGTAGGATTAGTGAAAACATGGATTCCTACCCCAGAATGGTGTATGGAGGGGGAAGAAAGGAATTTTTTTTCATGGAGTCAGTGATCTATATGTGATTTTATACTATTCCATAACATATAACATCATTGATCCTAGGGGTAGAGACCCCACATACATATTCCGATCAAAATTAGTGATATTAGATGAATTGAGTTATCAACACAACATCAATAAAATACTCATTAGAGTATCCTAGTGTGTGTGATCCAAGTAAAGAAATCAATGTTTCCCACCATACATTATATTCCCACATCTTCATGACTGAATATGGTGAGTTTTGGGGTTAGAAAGTATTATTTACCATAGTTCGTATGCATGTTGGTAAAACATCATTAAATGTAAATTTTTAAATAGGGTAAAGAGTTTTTATGTTAGTTGAACCATAAATAACCCCTTACGGTTCCTAAAGTGTAATAAATATTTTTTCTCGATATATTTTCTATGTCAAACTCAATTCTATGGTGGTCTATTGGAACAGTCTAATGTCTGTCATAGACACATTCCTGATAGCGACATCGACTAGGACACACCCTTAAAAATTAGTATAATTTTATCGATTTCGAATCGTAAAACATGGAATATTTAATGGTAAATATAAATAGAAAAATTTAATTTACTATTATTTACCCAATTCAATAAAATGTGTGAAATATCATGATACTTAATCCTAATTTGTGTTTCTACCCTATAAGAAGTATCCCTTCACCCAGAACATTCAATAAACATAATGTCCTTGTATTAGATCATAGGGGGCCATAATGGTCTATTTGTGTTTTGGTATCCCTTCTTACATCATGTACTATGTTCAAATAATATTATTTCCATACCAACCTAGATAATTCATATCAATTCCTATCTCGAAACTCCATTATATCACTCTATTAAAATCATTGATATAATTTTTTCATGACCTACCTCGAATTCACCCTTCCTAACCTAGTAATGAAGATATATGATAACATTGAGTCCTAACACCAATAGACCATTGGTTGATGGCTAGAACTATGAGAATAAAACCATCATATAAAAGAGGTATTATCTTCATTGTCTTAAAAAATTGTAAATATTACACCAAATAGCTTCATTATATTGACATAATCAAACCCAATACTTGTAATTTCATATAATAGTAGAAAAACAATTGCAAAAAATAATGGTTGATTCCAATAGTAGTGACCACACACACAAGAAAACCTTGAATAACATCTATGATCATAAAATCCCTAGGTCTATCACAAAATCCATCACATGGACTTGAAAAAAAACATATATATATATATAGGGTTGAACAAACATTTATACATAATAGGATACTCTCTAAAACCATTTACGAAAATGTGGAAGAATCATACTAATTCCATACTGAATAAATAGAAAAACGTGTTACCTAAATCATTTAATTAAAATTGGAATCTTAAAAAATGATATCTCACTATGTTATATATAAAATAATGTGATATAATTTGAAGACATTTATAAATTAAATGAAAACCACTAGAACTTCACCATTGAACATAGTTCATTATATCATGATGTTTTACATCCCGGTGCACTCATCCCTTTCATAAGTCATACTTCACATCCAATCAAACACATCATAACCAAATCGTCAAAAATCACAATCGCAACTCTCTCACATCCCCATAATAATATAAAAAGATATAGATCTATTAAAGCTTGTATAAATACAAACTATTTAATAATATATTAATGTAATTGATAATTACACATTTAAATAATATAATCCATTACATTCTTGACACATTTATTCATTAAATAATAATGAATCCATAACATATATATATATTTATATTAAAAGATTGTGCCACTATAGACTGTATGAGTTCATATACTCTAACCGGAAGCCACCATAGCTCCAGTAGGCCAATATACCATACTATATCTAGAAAATACAGAATTCTATGGGGATTATACTTCTATTTGTATCTCATTCTTACTAGATGTTTGAAACAACCCATAATAGAAGGCAAAATATGGGTTATATCCTATTTTATTTAAAAATTTCATATAGAATAGGAAAATATTTTGCATAATTAATATTATATAAAGAAATAAATCAAATGGAAACAATCCAAACTAGGAATCAATTTATTACAAGATTAACACATGAAAAGTCAACAGTTGTGACTAAGAGAACAAAAACTAATACTTTATATACATACAAGAATCATGGTAATATATTATCTTAATGTTATTGGTAATCATATACTAGTTATTTTTTAATATTCCTTCATTAATCCTAGTTTAATATTTAAATTAATCATCTAAATTCTACTTACTTTTATTCAACAATGTAATTAAAATTTTCATACCCATTTTCTATTAGTCGTTATGTACTAAATAAAAATACCCTTTAATTTTTTAAACAATTATTGAACATTGAATAATTTTATGTGTAATATGAAAAAGCTATACCTACTTAAAAAACCCAAATGAAATAATAATTCAGTATTATTCAATAAGAACAATAATAAAGTAGGCATTCAAACTAGATCTAGCTATATCGATATCATTCTCAACTCTTTTGTACATAATAAATATCATTCCTCCATCAACCATATCATATTGTTTCTATATTGATATCTCTACAGTTCACCCCTATCCATATCAACCAACCTTACCATGTTCTATATAAATCATAGCAAGTAATCAATATTATAAAATATAAAAATGGAGGTAAATAAAAATTCTTAGAGCACACATGTAAATGAGTAATCAATTTTACATCATGAAATTATTGAAAAATAATGCATAACAATGACCAAAAATCATATTGGAACAGTATTAATTCAGGATAACATCTTCTCTATTTAACATATTAGTTAAATAAATCACAATTAATATGTTTTAGAATTCAATAGAATCAAATATAACTATATATAGTATAATAATAAATCATATAAATAATATACTCAAAGAAATGATTTATCATGTTATTAATTTCCATGGGAATATGAAAACATTATTGATTGATTAATTTATTATCATTATTATATTCAAGATTTATTAATTATTTTTATCCTTAAAATTTTTTCAAAGTATGAATATATATACCCAAAAATAAATAACCACACAAACAAGGATATATCATTAGGAAATATCATAAGAAAAATGTAATAACATGAAAAGCTACACTATCCCCTTTCATTACATTAATTTTGTATTATTATCATCTATTGATCAAGGTAAACTATTCAAGCATTTGATTCTAAATAATATTAATCCAAAATTTTCATAAAATATATTTATTTTGAGCCTTGCATCATATACCTATATACAAATATTCACTGATCTCCAAGATATAATTAGAAGATAAATGAATAGAACTAACACAAAAATTTATGATATACCATATAACACTAATGAAATAATCCCATCAATAATATTATATAAATCACTGATAAGAAGCCTATGAAACAAAGGTAATTTAATTTTCATATCTAATAACAAAATAAATAATGAATTAAAATGTGACTGAAAGTGGAAAAAGATATAACTTGGATCAAAGGTAGTTGTTAGAGAAAATATGCATATAGAAAAATCTGAGAGTCCTATTTTTGTTTAAAATTCTCCCATAGATGCCAATAGATTGAGTAGAAAATAATATAATATTATTTATTCTAAAGGAACAAAAAGATAAAGATAAACATTGTAAACACTATGTCATAATGTGAATGGGATTTGTTACCCCAAAACGTTCCTATTTCTGAATATCATTGAGTGATATCCCAATATTTATCATTTATTCTCTTATAGTAAATGACTATTTCTTCAATGAGAATGTAATTTTTCATGGAACAGATAAGATTGTAACTCTATAATATTCACAATTCGATTATCAATGTGTGATTTCAGACCTTCTTTATTAACCCAAAAAACCATACACTATACCATTTACATGAACCATTCACTATGACACAATGAATGATAATGAGAAAAAACTATGGGACTCGAAATACAAATTTTCAAAAAATGTAAAAGCTTTATGTCATAACCTAAAATGTTTCACATAAAATATATAACATTAATTAATCTTTATATATGTGTACAATAATATGTAAGGGTTCCACAGTTTTCTAAAATTATATTTCTAACCATCCATATTAATACCAAATCTAGTCATTATGTGAAAAAATTTCTATTATGAGGATATGTGGTTCTAAATTCCAATTTTAAAAAGAAAAAAGAAAAATAATTCATCACAACATTCACCTTGTGATTCTATAATGAAATTGTTCAAACTACTCATGTTTCCCAAAAAACTACCACTAAGCATCCATAGAATACTAAAAAACTATTGAATTCATATGGGGATCAAAATAATTCTAGGCAGTAGATATTAATTTTTAGATCCATCATTTATATGTATATAGATACCCTTACATTCATACAAAGACATTACATCACTTTTTAAGAACATTTAAAAAATTATTGTAACATATGCCCAAGTAATATATTCGTTCATGGCCTTTGGAAACATAGAAACATAAACATTAGTACATAACTAAGATAAAATATATCCCGCTAGGGTCTCCATGAATATAACCCTTATTACAAACATCAATCATAACACATATATTATTAAATTAGTTAAATGAAACATAAATAATGGGTGGGCAAAAATTCTTAGTAAGTGTAAACAAGGTATATATGAACTTGTAATAATTATCATAAAGGTATGAAAACATAATCTTAAAATTTCAAGATCTTACCCATTATATGAAATATCATAATAAAGGGTCATGGCATAAATATCAGTAGTTCATAATACATGAATCAGGAGGGAATCAATATCATAATCCATGAAAGTATAACATAATAATAAAAGTTGGAATAGTGGAATATAGATAAGTATATGAAATTATTTCCACAGTAGAAAAGGATTAATTATAAGTCCAATTTAGTGAAATGTGTTCACTCCATAAACAATTTTTGTAGTCATGGTTCACTCCCATGACTATCTTAGTTGTCATGATTCACTAGAAAGGCAATATTATTAGAAAAAGACCTTTACTAAAATGATTTCACTCCCCATTCCATCCATGTATATCTCATTAGATATAAATCATTACCCAATTCATTGTAGGGATATATATTTCCTACTCATATCATAATTAAATCATACATATTTGTCTCATAGGATCATAAATTGTCATATCATAACACATGAAATAAAATGGGGATCACAAACATGTCAACATATGATAACTCTTTTGAAAAATATAGTTTTAAAAGTCATTTCATCAAAATAATATCTTCTGAATATATATTGGATTCATAATCGCATAACCTTATAAAGAAAAATGGGTTTCATAATAATACATCTTCTTGAAATATAAATTCATTTCATAGATATAAATCCATCAAAACCTAAACCATTTTGGGAAATAATATGAATGGTACTCCTAGATAAAATCTATTTAAAAGAATAATTAACAAAAAATTATGTCATCAAATAATGAAAATAACTTTTAAATAACTTTTTTAAAAATATTTCTTGAAGAAAATAGTATTTTATATTTGAAAAACACTTTTTAGAACATAAGGTTTTTTGAAAACCTATTTCTTTGAAAATATCTTTGAGAATATATAAAGAATATTTGAATTAAATAAAAAAAAATTAATATAATTTATTATATAAATATAGTTTAAAATATCATTTTAATAAAACCTTGTTGAAATCATGGTTTTTTAGTTAATGCGATTTCATAATTATGGGATAAATAAAGTCAAATTTTCTTTAAAACACATTATTAATTATCATAAGTTCCTTATTCTTTTAAAATGGTTGAAATACAAGAATATATCATGCATAAACATTGTGTAAGAAATTTATTATTTTATCTTGATATATGGATCATAATATTCCATCAATGAAAGCATAAGCATAAATAATCAATATATATGATGAGATTTTGGAAATAAATTATCACAACAATGTTAACATTAATTCTTCATACACATGAATGAATAAAATTACATGAAGATTAAATTTCTCAGAAAAAATTGATATTCATGATAAAAAATGTTAAAATTCCGAATATAAAACTCTATAAATAATTCGTGATCCTAACATAACTTATATACCAAATAAGTAAAATTGAGGCAATAATTACCTTACAAATTTGAATCTTTGGAACCGTAAAACACATTAAATAGAGATAAAAAAGATATTTCAAGACCCCTAAATTTATGTAGAATAATCATGGAATAAATACAAGTTTATTATATACACCACACAAAATAAATGGCTAGGGACTAAGGTGTATTGTCTCATAGAAATAAAAGTTATATGAGAAATCCACATACCTTATCCCATGGCTCTAATCTTACTCATTGATGAATGTTGTATAATAAATTTATATTAATTATAATAAAATTATAGAACCATATTCTATTTTATCATACTGTATATTATTTAATTATGAAATTTTATTACCCATTTATTATCACGTCCATGATAAAGCTACGTTTTCGATAATAACCGCTTTGTTTTTTACATATGTTTTGATTTGTTATATTTTTTTTCCTCTTACTTACATATGGATTTCATAATCTATTGAAAGATAAAAATGAAATAACTATAATATATTTTATATATTTATTTATTTATAATAATATATAAAATATATTAATAGGAAACAAATTATACTATTCATAGAGATGGTAGGCCATACGTACGCATGGATTATTTTTGCATTTTATTATTGTATTTTTAAAATAACGAAGAGTAAATTATATATATACAAATAAACATATATTATAATTGTTATAAAATTAATATTTAATATATTTCACAAATTTGTATTTAAATTAACTTTTATACATTCTATTTAATATGTGAATGAATCATGTCACTTTGAGGAGTAGGTAGTCTACACGTCCACAAATTACGTTATCATACTCTCATAAAAATTAAAATCATGAAGTTATGTGTAATATAATAATTCAATAATCCTAATTACATAATATATATAATATATGTCATATATAAATAGTAATTTGATCATTATACCAATTCTTTAAAGGTTGTTATGGAATAACGGATGACATAGTTTTGTGATGTTGTTGTCTTCCATACACAGTAATGATGACTATGTATCCCATTTGAAGGAAGTGTGTTTGATTGTAGGTTGATACCAATACATTAAAATTACTTAGTATATTTATTATACTATTTATATTATATAATCTTTATATAAGAATAATTTAGTGGGTGAAGAAAGAAATTAAATAAAAGTTCTTGTGGAAGGATGTTACCTTTTCTAGGGGTAACTATATTTAGATTGATACAATGGGATTCTTTTGATAGATTAATGAAAAAAATTAGGACTCTTGGATAATGGGAGGTATTTTGGGAGGCGATCTAGTTAATAAATTTTCAAGCCAAATTCATTTATAGGTGTGATGAAATGAGGTGGGTGATTGTCCTTTTATAATGGAAGAGTGGAATTCATATAAATATCAATAAGAAAACAGTATTGAGAGGTCTACCTTACATAATTTGACTCCAATAATGATCCATATTAGAGAAAATGGTGTTTACGTTCATGATATGTCATAACAATAGAATTTTTACAAGTTTCTAGGTCATTTATACATTGAAGGTAAAATTTTAAACAAAATGTAATCTCATTTTTTCCTTAATCACTATAATTATTTGTAATTAATTTCACTAATATTTTTTGTAAGTTAACCATAAAAGATATAATTAATTATTTTGTTTCAAAATATGTATTTTAATATTTAAAATTCTAAATAGTTAAGTGTTTGAAATATATTTAAAATTATTCTTGTAGATGGGATGAGAATAAATGTTTTTAATGTGAAAATATGAAATGATTGAAATGATTATATATCCAATTTAAATGTAAAATTTGTTGTCTATATATTAATTGGAGTACTATATTTATAATTTACATAATATTAATTTAAATGAAAATAAAAATATAATTTAACTATATAAATAATTTATACAATGAACTTATATTAAATTAAAATTCAGTATTTTTCTTTATACATCAAAAAAGGAAACATAATGAAAAATACAAAAAAATAACCCTAATATAATTTTGACATAATGAATTCAAAAATAAAGATTATTTTATCAAATTAAAAATAAATTTTTTATAAAATTAGTTTTCTTTTATTTCTAAAATAATTAAAAATATGTTCTTTAGTGAAAATAGTATTTTTTTATACATATAAAAGTCTTTATTAGAAATTATATATTTCATTACCAATATGAATTATTTGCATTGAACCATAATAAACAATTTTAAAAAATTAGTTATTACTATTTATGTTACTATATTTAATAGATAGGATATAACTATATTTCTTATATGATAATAAAAACAAAATGTTATTTCGTAGAAACTATGTGTTGTGTGTTACGCAAGCTAAGACGATGATTCATATAGAAAAAGAAAAAATGGTTTTAGTGTATAAAGAGATTTCAACATTGTATATCATTTAGTTAAAAAATAAAAGAAATTGAATTTCTTCTAAGAAAGGTTCATAAAAACTCAAGGTGTTATATTCCATCACCTCCCCTTAAAGAGAATTTCACCCAGAAAATTAGGCACTCTGATTCAGACAAATGAAGATAATTTAACATAATCATATCCTCAAGTTCTAATATAACATCTTATAACTAGTTATTTATCCACAAAATCCTTACCCTGGTGAGTAGTCCATTTTTTCAAACTGTGTATTTATGATCCATAATTTCAACTAGTTATTCCACTTATGCACGATCCTTCTCTAGCATTATGACCTTTGATTTCTGTAGATGTGGAGGGTCATGTATATGATTCCTCTAAAGAGATACATAGAACACATCACAGAGTTGAGAGAGTATTAGGGGAAGATCCATGATATGGAATACTATCCTAAAATGATTAATAATTTCATATGGATTAATATACCTAGTTCTTAGATTTCATTTTGTTTTTAAATTTTATAACATTCTTCTATGGAAATATTTGTAGAAAAATATTTTCACCAAAATCAAATTATAGATCACATAGATGGTCATCAGAATAATTATTCTACAAAATTTTAGCTTCCATGATATGTTATTAAATTATATTAACCATATCTGTCATTTCATTACCAATATTATGCCCCAATAGCTTTCTTTATCCAACATTATTCCAGAACATTGGAGCTCTACATAAATTTCTATAGTGGGATTCATAAGGATCCATTTGAATTATTGAATGAAATATATTATTTTATGAGAATTAAATTCCTTAAATGTGTTGACTCCAACCACCTTTAAAATATAGACAACAAAAACTCTACATTTCATCTAGAGTTTGAATTGTTTTCTATATCATACCATCCATCTGAGGACGATAAGAAGAGATGAATATATAATTCTTATCACGTTCTTACTTAAGAGATCTCTAGAACATTGAGATAAACCACAAATCCCAATCAGATATAATATAATTTGGTACACTGTGAACCCTTACCACTTCCTTAATTTATATCATGGAAAGCTCTTCTTGGGAAAATTCTTCCCTGATAGTGATAAATTCTACTATCTTAGTAAGGTGATCTACTACAACCCATATAACATTTTTAAATTTATAGATTTTAGAGATTCAAATGAAAAAATCCGTTGTGATGTTATCCCATTTCCACTATTATATTTGTAATGGATGCAACAACCCCTTGGATTTTTTTCCTTTAGCCTAAACATGTTGATATACCAACCACCGAGTTAAAAACCCTGTGAAATATCTCTTCATTACCTTCCATTAGAAGTATTATTTCAAGTATATATAAATCATTTTATTTCTTGGATGAATAGTGAATTATGAACTATGAGTTTACTCTAACATATCCTTATTCAAATCAGGTATGGATGAAAAACATACACAATTCATGATAATTATCATTCCTTCTTGAAAAAGGTTAATCTTGAGAATTAATTGCCCATATTTTGTATATCTACATCTTCATTATGTGACTCTTTAATCATTACTTGGATAGAGGGTTGATTTTTATTTGATTCAGGTAAGATTTTCCCCCTTCATTAAAAATTTCCATGTCTATCATTTGAAAATATAGAATAATTGGACCTTTTTTATCCTCGTCATGGATATGCTAGCATGATATTGTTGAATCAAAGAATCATCCACCGTATTTTTGTTCCCAGGTTGGTAATGTATTTATAAATCATAATCCATTATCATCTCAAACCATATTATTTTATTCATGTTAAACTCCTTCTGTATGAATATATTCTACAATCTTCTATTATCAGTATATATATCACAAAATTATCTATAATGATTTTTCCTACATATAATTAAATCAAGAATTGTTGCAGCTAACTGGAAATCATGAATTAGGTAAAATTTTCATGAATATCCTATTCTCATGAGGCATAAGACCTAACCACATATTTATTTATAAGAACACATCTAAATACATTATTTTATGCACAACTATAGATTATAAACCATTCTCTAATATAAGGTAAAGAAAAAACATGTATGATGGAGAACCGTCTCTTCAGTTCCATGAAATTATACTGACATTTATATGTCCAATGGAATTTGGAATCCTTATGAGTTAACTTGGTCATAAGATCAGATAGTCATGAGAAATTCTCCACAAACTATCAATAATATTATTTTAAACCAAGAAAACTATGGATCTGAGTCAACATAGTTTGTATAGGCCAACATTGAATAGCCTCCGTCTATGAGGTATCTACTGAAATACCATATCTTGATATATAAAACAAAAAGTCCATATTTTCCATCCAAAATTACGAATTTTTAAATATTTCATATTTTTTCTCCTTTGTTATGGTCATTATAATATTTTATTAAGTAGTCCTCATGCTCTACCTTTCCCTTTGAATAGATAAGAAAATAATCTATAATGGCTTAAACAAAATGATCAAGGTAATATCTAAAGAATACATTCGCCAAATATATGAAGATAGTAGGGGAATTAGTAAGACCAAAAGGCAGAATGATATATTCGTAGTGTCCATACCTTCCATGGAATGTCATCTTCGATATATCCTCATTCTCGATCCTTAATTGGTGAAATCTATAATTAAGGTCAATATTCGAAAAGTATTGAGCTATATGATGTTGTTCAAACTAGTGATCAATAATAGGAATGGGATACTTGTTCTTGATCATGATTTTTAACACTTAGTAATGAGGTTGATTCACAGTAATACATAATTGGTTTTCACAAAAAGAATAGTTTCACACCAAGGTGACACAATTGGCCAAATTAATACCTTGTCACATTATTTATATAGCTTCATACTTAATTCATAAAACTAATCCATGATCATTTTATAGGGATTCATTGAAATTTGATTGGAACCTGTTAATAGTTCATTTGAAAACTCAATATCACTTTTTGCTGGAAGGCTGGGAATTTCTTTTGGAAATACATAAAATAATTCCCAATAAATAGGAATTTAATCAATTTCAAAATTTTACTAAATCATTTGAGATACAAAAACAATTTTTAATGGAAATTAAAACCCACACATTAGATGTAATTTTTATAGGAATTTCATACTTATCATCACATTGATATGTGATCATGTGTTGGTTTGAAATATAAAATTTTTCCTCCCATCCATCGAAGTTAATGTAGGTTTTATGTAGATAAATCCTATCCATTCTAAAAATTATATCAAATTCAACTAGATGAATAATGAAAATATTTATAGGAATCACATTCTCAGACATTTAAACTAGAGTGGAATCAGAGAAATGAGATGAAATCATCAAACCAATAGGTGTTTACACTCATAATTCAATATCTAATAATTTGTTTGGAGTCTTTCTACCCTTATAAAATTATTTAGATACAAAAGTTGTGGTAGATCTAGAATTAAATAATACTGAAGAATTTTTAGAATGGATGATAAGTGTTCCTTTAACCATATCTTTATCACACCAATCATCTTAAATAGTGATCACATGAGATTTCACATTTTACATCATCTTAAGTTGTTTTTGATGTCAATTATCTCCACTAACATTCTTGTTTGTTTAATTGAAATTATAATTCCCATTCTATTTACACTTGAATCAGTTAAGTGGGGAAGGTTCATTATGTAGTTTTGTATCTTTATTATCATGTGTAGCTACCTTCTTCCATCAATTCATAAATATAATTCCAAATTAACTTCACTTACAAATGACTTAAGATAATTTATTCAATGCATCTTTGTACAAATAGAAAATTAATGAAATCTAATTTTCTTCTCTATATTGTTCTATTATTATCTATTAAACTCTATCTTCCTTTTATTATCAATACTGTGATATTTATAGGTAACTCCAACCTCTATTTCAACCATGATTGTACAATGCTCAATATCTTAATTTCTACGGAATTATCCTATGGATAAATACAATATGGTACACAGATTTATGAAATTTAATAATAAATAAACCTTACTTTTAGATTGGATCATAATACTAGAAGTGTATCAGGAATGACATGTAAGATTGGCTTTATGGGTACCAAAAGTGTCATCATCCCTTTGATTTAACTCAAGAAACTCTTTCTCTATTTTTATATTAATAACATGAGGAATATATTTATTGAAGGAAATTTTATTGAACTTGTCACAATCCTTGGATTCAATTTAATCTTGTTTCTTCATACTACTCATTAGGGTCCACAAACTGTCTTCTTCATCATATAAATGAATGACATCCAGAATGAATTTTTCTTGTTATGAACATTTTATAATGGGAAATATCTTTTTAGTGGCACTAATCCATTGTTTAGAAACTAATAGATAAGAATAACTACTGAAAAATGAAGTACATTGACTTCGGAATTACTCCAAAGAATTTTGTTCCATCCTTTTCTCGTTTTGATGTTCAACATGAATCATATCTTGAATAATATTTTTGATCAAAGAAACAAGGTTTTTTATTCCAGATCTCATAGAACATGGATTATCCAAATAATAATAATTCCATTATTTGTAACAGTCATCATTAACATGGTTCCTTTTGGTTTGAACCATTGACTATCCACAAATCATATAGTGAGAAACCAACATCATAGTGGGAAACTACTCAATCGAGGAAAACACCAATAGAATTTATAAATTATGAAACCATATTTAAAATATGAAACCTTATGTTAATGCTAGGATATTAGTGGCCAATTATATTTAATTCTTTTATAATGGTTCACAAAGAGTTTGTAAATCCCCAAATGATATCCCCTAGGAGTGTCAAAATAGGTATACAATAAGACATGTTATAATGAAATAGTTCATAATCAATTCTAGCTCAAAATGATGTTTTGGGGTTTTTTAACCAATATAGATATTGTATGGGCTTAAATATACAATACATAACCCTTGGGGAAAACAAACAACAATACAAAATTAGACAGCCAAATACTGTATTAGTGTAGTCCCTTTGGAGACTTGGAAACATAAAAACTGGGATATAAGTGAGCTATATTATCCCCCACTAGGTAATCCAATTCTAGATAACCTCTAATACATATCATACATGTAATATATCTTCATAACCATGGGAATGGAAAATATTTGTGAGATCAGATGCTCATTAAGGGAAAATAAGGGACACATGTTAGCATAAACATGAACATAAGGGTATGATAATGTAATAAAAACATTACAAGGTCTAACCTTGAAAATCAAATATCATAAAAATGAATCATCGGATAAAAAATTTTATTTTATAGTACATTAATCATATATAAATACAGAACATATGTCATGAAATATTAACATATAAATCTAACATGGAATTGTGGAAAACACATTATCATATAATATGATTTCCATAGTAGTTAAGGAATCACTTCCAAAAGCATTATTTAAGTATGGGTTCACTTCCCATACAATATTTTTTTAATGGTTCACCCCCATGGTCATATTAGTAGAATTTGTTAACTCCTCATACCATATTGGTAGTCATGGTTCACTCTCATGGCCATATTAATAGTGATGGTTTACTCCCATAACCATCTTAGTCTATCTCAAGATTTATAAATGTCTACCCAATGCATTAGGGGGGATAAAGGACCCAACTATTTCATAATGAAATAATAAATACATGTCCCATAAGATAAAAAATATTTATATCATAAACTATGAAATTAAATTGGTGTCATAAAAATGTAATCATATTATATCATATGGAAAGAGATATAGGTTTCATAATAATTTCATCAAAATAATAACCCTAGAAAATAAGGGGGTTTCAAAAGCATAAAAGACATGAAATATAAATGAGTTTTATGAATATAATTCCATCAAAAAATAATCAATTCCAAGAATTATTTTGAATAGAAACATTAAATTATTTCTAATGAATGGAATGAGTAACACCAACATGTGTCATCTGATATAGTAAATAATTTTTAATGACATTTTAAATACATTTCTTATAATTATTTATTGAAAAAAGTATTTATAAAACATAAAAACAATTTAAAACCATTTTACTAAAAGACATATAAAATAATATTGAAAAAAATTGCAAACAATTTCAAGTAAAATATATTGAAAACTCAAAAAAAAAGATTGAAATAATTTTGAAAAAATGTTTATTTGAAATACATTGATAACATATAATAATGTTAGAAATAATATAGAAAATTTTTTCTTGAAAATACATTAATAAATTTGAATGAAGTCTTTAAATAATTAGGAAAACATTTTTCTTTAAAATACTTTGAAAACATAGAAACATGTTTTGAAATCATCTAGAAAACATTTTTCTTGAAAAAATATAAAAGATTTTTGAACACATTTTATTTTAGAAAAAAATTAATATTTATAAATTAATATTTAAAATATTTTTATAACATTTTGAGAAATCATGGATTTGAAAAAATGTATATTTCTGAATGAAGAGAGAGGTATCGTAGGGATTTCATAAAAAGACTTTCATAAATATATTATGTACTAAAGAGTGAAGAAATGGTACCAATAAATGATTATATCATAAATAAATATATTTTAATATTATTCATGATTTTTATTAATATATGCATCATAATATTTCATTATAAGAAGCATAATCATTAATAATCCTGAAAAGCGATGAGATTGATTCAAAAAAACTCTTAACATTTGGTAAATTTTTATCACATTATCCATGTAATTAAATTAAATTTCATTAATCTTATAAATATATTAAAATAATTAAATTCATTATATAACATATAAAAACACACAGATAAATAAATTATGTGTGTAACAAAACTTGTACCTCAAGGAACAAAAAATTGAGAAAAACCCATCTTATCGATTTGGTAACTTTTTAATCACATACTGAATGAATGATAAAACATATAATGTATTTATAAATAACATAAAATTAATATTAATAATCATATACACATTAATGGTATGTACATACACCATTAAAATGAAATGAGTGGTGAACATGGCATGTATCTCATGGATATAAAAAGTGAGAAGAAATTCCCTTACCTTGTGTCTTGACTCTCATCGAACTCATACTAACATTGTATAGAATAAATATATGTTTATTATAAATATATTATAACATCATATTATTCTATATAATAAAATATATTGTTTTATTATTACTTTATATTGACCTCTTTGTAACAATTTTATGCTAATGTTTCACTTCAGGTAAAATCCACTTTGTTCTTTGCATAAGTCTCAATTTGTTA
Source organism: Viscum album (assembly GCA_963277665.1). Lineage (NCBI taxonomy): Eukaryota > Viridiplantae > Streptophyta > Magnoliopsida > Santalales > Viscaceae > Viscum > Viscum album. Next base: position 697,999,988 of record OY728161.1, read on the forward strand.
TATATTTGGTCTTCATAAATATATCACAATTTCCAAATTGTGAATAATTATATAAATATAAATAATATTCATTATATTTTTTATAATAATTCATTGAATATTGAATTATAATATGTAATATATCGTTTATGGAGACAGTAAGTCGTATTATGCAAGAACGGTGTTTCCATTTTATTATCGTATTGAAAAAAAGAGGGTAAATTAAATATATTTATATATATTTTCTTAACATAGTATAACTATTATATCATATATTTAATATTATTTCGTTATACCCATCTATAATACATTCCATGTAGTGTGTGGATGAATAAAATCGCATTGACGGAGCGGTAATCCACACATCCTCAAAAGATATTATCATATTTACACAAAAATGAAATTATAAAGATATGTTTTTTAAAAGAATTATGGAATATTAAATACCTTTAAATATCATATATATCATTTATAAATATATTTTAAATCATAATAACCACCATGATATGTCGTAAATGAAGAATGAATAGTCATCGTTTCATGAGGCGATAGTTCTTTGTTCACGTAATCAATTTGTTAGTTATCCATTACATAGATGTGTTGGTAAGTGTGGGTCTAACCCATAGAAATAAAACATCCTAATATATTTATGATATTTTTTTATAATTTATTTAAATAATAATATTTTTCTGGGGTGGATAGTGGAAATGAAACAAATGAATATGATGAGAAATGTTACCTCTTATTTGGGTAACTTATTTTGGTTTGCATCAAAGGGATTCCTTGGATAGCTTTCATCTCAAGAGGATTATTCTAGGATGATGGGATTTATTTTTAGGATCTATTTGGTATGATATTTTTCTATCCAATTGGGATTAATAGGTGTGAGGAAGTGTTTGGAGAAGAGGCCATTTTATAATAGAGGTGGAGTGACTCTTGTAAATTTTGGGAATCAGAAGTACACCGCTATTTTTCCCATGGAAAGTGGATCCAAAATTGTATTAATGTATATATGAGTTTTTATAGGGTATAAATATATCCATACAATGACATTTGGATATTTTTATAGGTTATTTATTCCCTTAAGATCATGTTTTCATCCTTAGTTAATCCTAATTTTACCATAATCGATGTAATTAATTGTAATTTCATTCAGTAATTATTTTTTCACAAATATAAGTTGAATTTATTAAAAACTATAAAATAATATGATTCCAAATATTGAATCTATTTTTAAAAATTCCTAAAACATAACATAATGAAATTAATTTATATTTAATCCCAAACATAAGTCGACAATGCACGTTCTAAAGAAAAAATGTTCAAAAGTATTCTAAGTTTTTATATTCAATTTCAAAGTGGAATTGATTGCAATTATACTAATTAGATTAATTCAAAAATATATTATATATCAAAAATTTAACTCAAATTTAAATTTAAATTTATTCTTATAAATAAAATATATTAATAAATAGTTTTGAACTAAAATTCAGTATTTTCCTTATTTATTTAAAAATAAATCTTAACAGAAAAATACCCAAATGTTACCCTAACCTAATTTTTATTTATATAATTAAATGGTGATGTATATTTTGTCATATTAGGTTTATAAATGTTCCATACTTTATATTTAAAATATGTTCTTCATTAAAAGATAGAAAAATTACATTAAAAAACCAATAGGTTTTTATGTGTAATATTTGGTCTATTCTTATATTATGTATATAAAAAAAATTAGATGAATATAAAAAATATTTTTTTTAATATATAAGTTTAAAATTTAAATAATATTATTCAATATTAGTAATAAATATATTTTTATGAAGATGAATTAACTTTTTCACATGAAAACACTCTTTTATAAAATCAATCCTTTTACATTCATTTGGTTTGTATATTATTCTATCTAAAAGGTAACCAATGAATTAAACTATAATTTAGTTCTTAATATAATATCAAATTTAATTACAATGTTATATCTCATTAGATAATAATATTTTATTCCTTAATTATTGTTTTTTAACTCTGGATTTTGTGTGTTACATAATTCTTCGATGAAATTCACTATTGCATGTAAATAAGCTAAACATAGTGTTCTATGTTGAGAAAACTAAAATTTATTATTTTTTTAGTTCAAGATTAACTTTTTGGTGTGTAAATGTAATATATATACATATATATTTAATATAAATTAAATTATTTTCAATGTTCAATAAAATAAAAAATATTAAAAAATATTAATTAATTCAGAAAAAATAATTCACAAATTCTAGGCGTGTAACATTGTAGCCCCCATTAAAATAATTTCTCCCTAAAAATATTTCTGAAGTCTTCAATAGATTACTAATTGAAAACTATATTCATAGAAAACCACATTGTAAATAAGAACACTAAAACATCATTAAAAAGGAATGTTGGAAACATAAATGTTACCCAATGTATCATATAAGTAGGTTTTCACATAAGTGAAAATAGGGGAGAAGAGAAAACATGTACTTGGAGGAAATGTATAAATATTTTTAAAGAATTATTGAAATCATCAATCACAAATTAGTTAATGATAATTGAAAATTTTAGGGCCTCAACATTATAAATTATGATGATTTAAAAGGCCATTGGTGCATCAAGATTAAGGTATTAAAAAATATTATATTACTATATGAAATTCCAAAATTTAAATAATTTTCATTAAAAGACATAGTTTCACGATTTCAGGACAACCTGACCCAATCTTCCTTGATCCAATTCAACTATTTCATCATAAAGGAAGGTGAATTTATCATTCTTTAATTAGTAAAATATAATGAGATCCTTGATATTCTATTACATTTGTCATTATATATAATAAAAAAAAATTAGATCATGTTGTCATACATTAATAAATCCACATATAGTGACATAAAAATATTATCTTTCTGACATCATCCAATGTTTAACATAGACATTCCATAAATAGATAACCTTATGAACCGTATGAATGTTGAAAATAAGAATCCTTTGAAATAATGGCATGAAATCCTATTAACATTGATACCCTATATATCATGGTTTTCACATTCCAAACATGTTATTAACCTCATCGTATATTCCCTAAAAACATTGTAATTACTAGAATTACCATAAATATTTTTGGAAATAATGAGTTATTCCATATTATAATGATTAGCAGATACAATCTTTTAATAATAGAAGTTGTATCCATCGTCTTTGATGAAATTGACCACTTTGTCAACAATAAGTTCCAGGGTAATCTATATCATCCAATTTACTTATTCATATCCCACATACCTTTATCAAAATATCATTATCTCAGCCTCAGACATTAATTAAGGGTTACCTTACCTTTGTCAAAATAACACCATTAAATAAAATCCGCACTCAATATATACTTTTCAATCATTAAGGAAAACTTATACAAAAAAATTATATATTTCATGATTCATGTAACATAATATTTGAATTCCAAAACATAAATACTCCATTCATCAAACATTATTCTTAAACCATTACCCATGTATCATAAATTTTTCCTTATTACTGTTTTCCAAGAATATGAAATTTTAATCTTGGTTTAAGGTTCCAGAACATCAATATCTTAATTATTTTAATGTTTAATGTAAAAAATACAAGAAATCATCACATACCATTAACATGCCATGTTTTGTCTCTTTATCTCCATAAGCATAAACTATAATCATACTACCTTCTAGATTCTCCTTATGATATTCCCACCTGGGAGATAGATTTCCATAATCCCCATACATTCCACATATGAGGCATTGCATTTTATCCAAGTTCATTTTAGTTCTCTCTATTGACTAAAACTAGAATGAATAGTGTGAGAAACATATATCATAGAAGAAAACCACATAATCATGAAAACATACATATATGATGTGTTAATCATCACAAATTTTTAAATATATGACACCGAATGATTATCTAAGGTTATTTAGAGAAAAATTAATTTTAAATCCATTATGATGGTTTCGGAAGAGTATGTGATTTACCAAAGTATATCCCACAAGAGTGTTATACTAGGTGTGCAACAATGCCAATTGTCATGTACCAGATTACCCCAAGTCAAGAACAAGAAATATTATCGAAGTTTTTTCCCCATGGTATATCAATTCCATAGGATCATCGACTTATAGCATCTAAATAGTGATGTAATTATAGTAAAATAATAACTCTATCATTTTGAAAATTTACATAAAATATTTCTTAAACATTTACACACCTTTATACTTATTCTTAAAGACACCATAGTCGTATCCTATGAAACATACCTTGGGATGTAACTAATGTTTTTTTAACATTGTTTCTAATGTTTTACTAAAACATTGTTATAATAAAAACTATAGTGACCTAATGTTGATGTAAAAAATACATAACATAACCCTAGTGGAGTACTAAAATAAATTGAAAAATCGATACCCAGAGATTGTATTATTTTAGTACCTCAGGAAACATGGAAACATGAACCACGAAACATATGTGTTCTATATTATCTCCCACTATATACTCCTACCATATCACCAATATTATACATATAATAAAAGAAATACATATCCCTAACCAAGGAATGGAAACATAATAAGAGTTGATCTTAGATGCAATGTAAGGGTAACCATGGTAGACATGATATCATAAACATGAGAATAGGGGTATAAAATTGTTATCAAAACCTCATAATATCATACCATACATATCAAAGATTAGAAACATGAATCTTGGCATAAATCCTAGTAATTCATATGACATGAATTATAATTAATAAAAAACATAATCCATGAAATCATAAAATAGGAAAAAAACATGGAATTATTTGAAACGCATAAGAATATGATATAATTTTCCTTATAGTTTAGGAATCACTTCTATGTACATATAGGTAATATGGGTTCACTCCTCATTCAATTTTTTTAGTCATGGTTCTCTCCCATGGATATCATAGAAGCATGAGTTTAGTCCTCATTCCAACATGATATGTTGTCATGGTTCATTCCCATGGTCATCTTAGTAGTCAAGGTTCATTTCAAAGATAATAATATTCTATACCATGAGATATAAATCATTAAAAATTATTTGTATGGAGATATAGGTTCCACCCATCTCATAATGAAATCAATCATAAATGTTCAACCAAAAAATAAAACAATCAGATCATGACCCATGAAAGATAATTTATATCATAAAAATATATTCAAATAATAACCTATAGAAAAATATATAGGTTTAATAATCACTTCAACAAAATATGAACCCGTGAAAAGAAATGAGTTCAAAAATAATATAACAAATTAAATAAAACCAAGTTTCATAAATATCATGCCATAAAAATAGAATACATTCATAAAAATAAAATGAATGGAAACATTGAATCATTTCCCCATAAATGCATGAGTAACACCAATAGATTTCATCAGATATGGGAAATAAATTATAAAGATATTTTTAAAACACTATCCAACGTAAATATCATCTCATCTCAAAAAAATAATTTTAACACATAATATCTTATGAAAACCATTTCCCTTGAAAATATATATTATAAACATGAAAATGTTTTGAAAACAATTTCATTGAGAATACATTGAAAACAAAAAAATATGTATTGAAATCATTTCGAAAAAGTTTTTTTTAAAAATATAATGAAAATTTACAATGATGGCTTGAAATCATTTTGAAAACCATTTAAATTAATGTTCATTTAAATCATTGATAGAAGTCTTGAGAAAATTTAAAAAACATTTTAATTTAAAAATTATAAAAAATTAAAAATTAAAAACCTTTATATCATTAAATAATTTTGAAACATAGAAACTTTTTTTAAGAACTATTATAAAAGCTTTTGATAAAACATGGTTTTTATCGAACATATATTTCTGACCGAAATGAGAGGTAAAGTAGAGCTTTCATTAATACAATTTAATAACTATCTTATATACCATAGAATGAAAAAAAAAATTACAAATAAATTAATATATCAAATATAAATAAATTATAAGAATATTCTTGAGTTTTATAAATATTTGTATTATAATATTTCATCAAAGGATATATAGTCATTAATAATATCAAAAAGAAATGACAATGTTTCAATATACTCGAAACACAGGGTAACATATGATCCTACTATACATATAAGAACTTCATATTATATGAATATTAAAATATAAATAAAATAATTAAAATCCTGATATAACATGTTAAATACACCTCAAATAATAATATAGGTTTATAACACACCTTATGCCTCAATGAAGGGAAATTGAGACAAAACAATCATACCGATTTGGTATCTTTTGAAACATAAACCCCATGAATTAAAGATCATATATTGGAAATGTAAATACCCATAAATTTTATAATAATAATAATATAATATATTCATCGGTAATATATAAAAAACAAAAAATAATTCAGTGTTTAACATGGAATATATTTCACTGATATAAAAAGTAAAATGAAATTTCATAACCTTACATCTTGAATCTCATCCTTCTCATACAAATATCATATATAATAAATATAATTTTATTGTAAATATATCATATAACTATATTATGATATCTAATACCATATTTTTATTGATTATTCCATTATATTACACTCCCTTTATTAATTATATGTTATGGTTTCAATTTGGGTAATATCGTCTTTTATCATCCCTTGTGTCTTAATTTATTATTTCCTTGGTTCATATAGTAATATAATGTTTTACCGAACATAAACCAAGATATAAATATAAAATATATTTTTTATATTTTTATCATAATAATACATTAAATATATAATTATTAAATAGAATAAAACTTTTATGTAGATGGTAGGTCGTACGTACGTAAGAAAGTTGTTTCCCATTTATTATCCTATTAAAAGAAAAAGAGTAAATGACTTTTATGTGTGTGTGTATATATATTTATATATATCAATATTAATTAATAATTGTTTTATAATATATAACATATAAGATCACTATGACCATATTTAATACATTTCATTTAGTGATTGACTGAATCCTATCGCTTTGAGTGGCAGTAGTCCACACTTGCTCAAATGAAATTATCTGATTTACACAAAATGGAATGAATAAAGATAAGTGTTGAACTGAAATTATATAAGATTAAATAAAATATAAATATGGAATATATATTTTGAAAATTTATTTTACGTAAAAATTAATTCCATGTTGGGAGGTAATGGACAAATTAACCATATCGTTTTGTGAGTCAGTTGTTCTCCATACATGCAAATCGTATGTTTATTACCCATTAGATGGAAGTGTGAGTATTTTTGGGTAAACAATTAATATAAACACATACTATTATATATATTAAACTTTATTTTATATAATTAAGTAATTATAAGAGTTTAGAGGGTGGATAATGGAAATAATATAAAAGAACATGAGAAAGAATGTTACCGCTTATCATGCTAACTATTTTTGTTTGGAACCAAAAGGATCCCTTGGAATAAATTCTTCCAATAGGGAGGATTATAGTATAAGGGGAGTTTTATAATGATATAATTTCTTGAATAATTTTCTATTAAAAATTTATTGAGAGGTTTGAGGAAGTGGGAGGATAGGTGGCCTTTATATAGTGGAGGAGTAGTGACACAAATGTAAATTCTAGGAAAGGGAATTCCACCGACATTTTTATCCTATAAAGTGGTTAAAATAATGATTAAAAGTATAGAAAAGTGACTATAGAGTATAAATATGGACATATAATGTGTTTTTTAAAATATTAATGTTTATTTAGTACCATAATATTAATGATTACTCCATAGTTAGGATTAATTTCACCTTAATCATTATAATTAAATTTAATTAATTTCAATAAATTATTTTGTAAAATAATTATTTAAATATATTTTAATCATTATATTATGATGACTGAAAATATGTAATATATTCTTTTAATTCAAATCACATAACAGTTACTGATAAATTTAAAATTAATCCCACAGTTAGGTAGACAATGCGAGGTTTTAAAGTAAAACCGTTCAAATGTTTTCTATGCTTTTTTTTATTTCAAAGTGAAAATAATAAAAATTACCAAATTTTGGTTGATTGAAAAAATTATTATATAAATAATATATTTATCAAATTTAAAATTAATTTTACCAATATAACAAATTTAGATAAAAAAGATGTTTTGAACTAAAATTAAATATTTATCTATATTCATTAAAAAATTATACTACACAGAAAAAACCAAAAATTCACCCTATGATAATTTTTATGTTTATATTTCAAAAATAAAGTTTATTTTGAAATATTATACTTTTAAAATATCCAAAATTTATATTTCAAATATTTTCTCTATTAAAAAACAGTAAAATTATTTTTATAAAAATATACGTTTTAGGTGTAATATTGAGTCTATTCTCATATTATTAATATAAAACCAATTGTATTAATATAAAAAGGAATTTTGTGAATATATTAAAAATTTATTTTATTATTATAATTCACTAGTAGTAATTTTTTTATCATATTAAGATAAATAGTATTTTATCACATGAAAAAAGACTTTTAACAAAGAATTCTCATTATATTGATTTTGTTTTTATATTTATTTCTAATTAATATGTAAAAATTGAAAAAAATTATAAATTAATTAATCCTATAATCTTAAATTTAATGTCAATGTTATGTCTTTTTAGATAATTTTATTTTAGTAATGAATTATTGTTCGATGACACTTAGTCTTGCATGTTACACAAGCCATAGGGAAAAGTTAGTCAATTGCCTAATGTAAGCTAAACTCATTGATCATTATAGAAAAAAAATAAACTTTAAGTTGCATATATTGTATGACTAAATTTCTGTTGGATTTAACGCAATCCACACATTATTCGTTAATATAAAATAATCTATTTCATGTTTTGTTTCATATGTAAATTATCAAAAATAATAAATTAGTTAAAAAAATTCCCAAAATATTAGGATCGTACATACCCCTATATACATCTATTAAATAGGCACCTATAATAGATGTATCTAAATAGGAATGTATTTTTAGGAAACTACTCACTCTATCCCTTATAAATATTCTTAGAAACATTCAAATACTTATTTATATCTTTGATCTTATCCTTAGAATTTTACTTAGGGGTATAATTATGGTTTTAGCTTCCTTGTTTAAAAATGATAAGTAATTTTATACTATGATACCAACTATAGTGACCTCTTCATTTCATACATAGTTATTACAAAATGTTTTCTGAACATTTAATACATTACATAAACATAGACCTAAATATGGAATTTTTTTTGTGCCTTTGGAAATATGGAAACAAAAACACAGGTATATAAGTGAGAAAAATTATCTCCCATTAGGTTTTCTATAACTATCACTCTTAATAGAAACATAAAACAAAATATATATCTTCATAACATTGTTAATGGAATCATAAAAAATGGTGATCTCAAATGCTTGGTAACAAAAAACAATGAATATATGTATTCATAATCCTGAGAAAATGCGTATTAGAACAAGATACTTACATTAGAATATCATACCTATCATATCAAGGATATTAATCAATATTCATGGAATAAATATTGGTAGTTCATAAGATATGGATCAGAAGGTAATCAAGAGCAAACTCTATGAAATCATAACATAAGAATAAGACATGGAATTGTGGAATAAAATAGGCACATTAAATGATTTCAATTGTTTCAAACGATTAATTACAATTCCATATTTGAGGAATGGGTTTACTCTATTAACCATATTGGTAGTCATGTCTCAATCCCATTACTATATCAGTATGCTAGGTTCACTCCCTAGACCATACTAGGGGAATAAGTGCATTACAGAACAGAATGAACCAAACGTTCCTACCATTTCCATATAATAAGATATAAATATTTAACAAATGTATTAAAATGGGATAATGTTCTCACCCATATCATAATGAAATCATAAAAACATATTCCATAACATCATAACAAATCAATTCATAACCCATCAAATCAAATGGGTATCATAGTCATGTTATCATATCATCACTTTTGGAAAAGAGTTTCTTTCCATTAACCTTTCATAAAATAATTAACCAATAAAAGGAATCAGGTTTTATAAACATATAAACCATTAAATAGAAAAAAAGTTCATAAAAATATTAATAGGGAAAGTGAAATGAGTTTCATAGCCATCAAACCATAAATACATAAACTATTCAGAGAAATAATATGAATGTTACCCTTAGATAATATCATTATAATAGAATTAGTAACAAACATGGTTATAATATTATATGGAATATATTTTTTAAATATTTTATTTAAATCAAATCTCGATAAAAATATCCTTTCTTAATTGAGAAACACTTTTTAATACATAAAATAAATTTGGGAAACATTTCATTTTGGTAATATATTCTAAAAAATATAATGAATATTTGGAAACCATAATGAAAATTAAAATATTTTTTTCCTTTAAGTTTTTATTAAAGATACATTTAAAAAAATTGAAACCAATATTGAAAACATGGTTTTATAAATAATATAGATTTCCAACTGAAGAGGTATAGATCATCGTATTATTTTTAAAAAACTAGTAATTATATTTAGAAAAATAAAATGTAAAAATATTAACAATACATTAATATATCAGGAATAAATATAGTATAATAATATTTATCCGTGTTTTAGTGATATTGAAAATAATATTTCATTAATGGAAGTATAATCATAATAAATAATGATTAGCAATATGATTATATCAATAAAATATTGCCACATAAAATTTCAGTGAATATTAACATACCATTAAAGAATTATTTTCATGAAACAACATGTAAGAGGTCATAGGATACACCTTCTAAAATAATGTAGGTGCATAACATAACGTGTCTTTAAGTAGTAATATTAAGACAAATATTACCCTATATTTTGGTAAATTTTGAATCGTGAACCATATGAAATACATATATTATAATGGATATGTAAATTCTCATAAATTTCTGTATAATAATTATATAATAAATTCATTTTTAGTATATTCACCACAAAAAATACATGAGTGGTGAATAATACATAAGGCTACCAGAAATAAAACCGAGACAATAAACTCGTTACTATTTGTCTTAAATCTCATCATACTCATTCAAACTAATAGTTTATTAAATATATGATTATCATAAAAAATAATAAAGAACCATATTAACTCATATAATATATTATATGACTTACTTAAAACCTTTTATTAACCTTTTGTTTACAATTCCTTGTTAACGTTACGTTTCGGGAAATAACTACTTTTCTTTTCACATATGTTTTGATTTGTTATATTATTGGTCCTCATACATATATAATGATTTAATAATCAATGGAATGATAAAAATTACATAAATATAACATATCATGATTATATATTTATTCATGAAATTATATAAATGATAGTAATAATAAATTAATTACACAGTTCATGGAGACGGTACATCGTACGTGTATATGAAAACTATTTTATTTTTAATGCCTTATTTTTGAAAGAAAAAGGATTACTATATATATAAATATATATATTAATTCCAATATAATTAATATTTAATAAACATAAAATATTTATATTAAATCCATAATTTATACATTCCATGTAAAGCATGAACGAATCAAATCGCTTTGAGTTTACATTATTCCACATGTCCACAATAAAAGTTATCATATTATCACAAAATTGAAATCATGAAGTTATTTGTTTTATAATAATTTGAGAAGAATAAATAAATCATAAATATCATATTTATCATATAAAAACTTTATTTTCATCATTATTCTTAACCATGAAATGTGCTAATGGAAGAATGAACAACATAGGTTCTCGAGGTGGTCATCCTCCATACACATAAACGATAACTGTGTATCTCATTTGATTGATGTTTTTGTGAGTGTAGTTAAGAAACATAACAAATAAACATATCATAAATTTTTTCATACTTATTTTATTTTATAATATTTATATAAGAAGAATTTAGGGGTTGAAAAAGAAATAAAACAAAATTTCATGTTGACGGATGTTACATATTCTTGGGGTAACTGCTTTTGGTTTTCACTATAGGGTTTATATTGTAAATTTTATGCAAAATGTATGGACACTAGAATTAATTTATTGATGTTTTGAGGATATTTTTTGTATTTTTTTCCAATATTTATATTTTTATATCTGTAAAGAAGTGTTGGGGTGAGTTCCCTTTTTTAGGGGTGGAGGAGTGGCATTGCTATAAATATTAAAAGAAAACTAATATTAATATCTATCCATTACATCTTGTTTCTATGATAATGGTCTGTAATATATAAAAGGGTGGATATGGTTGATATATTTCAATATAAGAAACTTTGACACATTTCTGTGTCACTTATACACATAAGAATAAAGTATATCCACTATGTAAACTCATTTTTTATCTTAATCCTTGTGATTAATTTTAATTACATTCACAAATATTTTTTTTTGTGAAAAACTAATTTTACATTACAAGAAATTATAAAATATCATTATTCCAAATATGGAAGACATTTTTTAAATTCTAAACATACAGGAGTTGTAAATTTAATTAAAATAAATCTCATGGATGAGATGAGATTATGGGCTTTAAAAGTGAAGTCTTCAAAATATTCAAATGGGTTTATATCAAATTAGAAATTGAAATTTGTTACAACGAATTAATTTGGATTAATTTATTAATAATACATCTAATAATACATTATAAAAATATTATTATATAATTTATCTATATAAATAAATTAGATAATGAATATGTTTTTAATTAAAAATTATTATATTCACTATTCATCTAAAAATACAATTTTCTAGAAAACTCCCAAAAGGTCACTCTATGAAAATATTGAAATAATGAATTAAAAAATTAATTTTATCATAAAAAATTAAATTTCAAAATGTTTTTAATATTACTTTTATTTTTTTCAAATACAGACATAAAAAGATGATCTTTATAGAAACTTTTATTTTTCAAACAAATAATGACTCTACCAAAACTAATATATTCTTTTAGCAATATGTTTTATTTATATTAAAATACTATAAATCCTGTTTAAAAAATATGTATTACTATTCATATAAATAAGTTTAAAGGATTGGTTAAAACTATATTGCATAAATAATAATAATAAAAATATATTGTTTTGTAGAAACTTAGTGATATGTGTAACATAAGATAAGTTGATGATGCATGTAGTGAAATTTTAACATGTTATAGAATACATGGAATGATTAACTTGGTAATGCGTACAACACAAAAAATCAATGAAATTCAATTTTTTCCAAAAAGGGTCCATAAAATCTATTGGTGTTACAAAATGGATCTAATATATACTACAAATAACCCACATATGATAAATAAATTATGTGGATATCAAAACCAACATTTGGACATGAATTTTTATATGAAATAATGCATAAAACCCCATATATATTTATGTATTTTCAATATTTCATGAATAATAATTATTTTAAAATTTATTAACAGTTCACACAATGAATATCCTTAGATAGGATTATTTCAGATCTACCTACATAGATTTTCTATCATTAGATATGTCATTAGTCCACCATTGGAATTCTGAATGTATTAATTCATTGATCCATACCGTAAATATTATTATCTTTGAAATCATTATCTCAAAACCCAAATGATGAAATCCGCATATATACTATATTTCTTATGAAACCTGGTTATTTTTCATGAACATGATAAACTCTCTATATATGTGTGCCGAACCTCGAGAGAGTGGAATGAAAACCAACACTAATTTTCATATATTTATTTGACTCTATAGTCTAGATGATTAAAATATGATATGGTCTAGGGAGAATTATACATAAATTTTCATGAACCCAATCACAAAATATTGTGGCCAATTTCAATTTTTTATAAAATATTTAATGCATTAAATACATGAATAATAATAATAACTGATTCATGACATAGATACAATCTTAGACAGTTTTTTTAATCCAAATAAATTTTATAAAACTTTCTACATCAAATAAGTTGATAATTATTCATGATTCTCTCCAGTGATCTTATTTTTTCATCAAAAATCCAACTATGAAATATTAATTAATGAGAATAATAGAATTTGAGTAATATGAGAGAATATTGATGTGAGTTATGTAATAAATGTAGAGGAACCTATTTTAAAATAAAATATACACTCTATGAATATATTTAATTGTTTTTTCTTATAATTGTGTTGAACACTATAATTTAACCATAGAAAACTTTACCAAATTAACTCTATGATACTATATTACCCTTGACAATTATGCCCACCAAAAAACCAAATATTAATTCCATGAAGTAATAATTTAACACAAAAATTAATCTAATGTCAGTAACACTAACATTGATCCATACATATCTCTTCCCAACTAAATCAATTTATTAATTATTAATGAAATTCAAATTTAATTTATATTCTATCACCATAAATCTATTTAAACATATCCATATTAACACCCATAATAAAATCCATGGCACACTACCACCTTTAAACATCAAATTATTAATTAAACATAATATTTGACAGCGATATTTCATAGTAAAAAATTATTATATTAAATTTTCACGGAAATTAAGAAATATTAATTGAATAAATATCTATAAGTAAATGATGTCCAAAAAATATCTCATAATTTATTTACATGAATTAATTTTATATAATACATTATTATACAAACAAAACATCTATTACACGTATTATGTATAGAAATTAATTCAATTTACTATCTCCAAAACTAATTTACCATATATCACTACAATAAACACTATATTGGAAACAATTTATTCTACTAGTTAATAATATCTCTCTTCATCCATTTTACCACACTAAATATCAAGTGAACATTTTATTTCAACCTTCATCCCAAATATTATCATTATTAAATTTATAAAATAAAATTCCCTCTCCTGTTTCCATAGATAATAATTAATTTATTATATTAAATTATGAACTCAATAATTCAATATATATAAAGGCAATATTATGTTAACAAAGCGTCATTTTATAACTTAATCATATAATTAAACTACACTTTATCTTTAATAGTGTTATTTCCTCTCTCAATCTATTGAAGGTATCCAAAATACCTATTTAACATTCCCGTTTTCATATTAAATTATTAAGGATAAAATATTTCATTAATCTATAAACCCATATATTATCTCGATTTATCAAATAAGGGAATGATGTTAATTTATTTAAAAAAAAAATAAATTAAATTCATAATTGATTTTACCAATATTGTAATTCCTCGACCCCAGTTACCCAGAGTCAATGTATTATTTTAATAAATTGTCCTAATTACAAGGAATCATGTCCCAATAGAACGACCAGTTTAGCAGTCATGAAAAATAGATTACATACATGAATGTTACATTAGACATTCAAACATAAAAAAACATAAATAATATTTTGTAAATGCTAGTGTTCCCCTATCTTAACCCTGCATATCAAACAGAATACACATCTTGGAATATAGGATAATACATTACCTAATATAGGGGTGTCCTCAAATGCTCAATAAGGGTAAATAATTTAGCACAAGATATATACTTTTAAGGAAAGATGAGTAATAAAAACAAAGGCAATTTAAACATAAACATGATCATAATATGGATAAAATAAATCAAAAATTACCATATAAACATGCACGTGGATATTATACTAGTTGAATAATCACGTGTAATAATTAATTTCATAATGATGGAATGTCTAATGTCGAACATCATTAATACACAATCAAGGATTCATGGCAAGACTAGAAATATAATTTTGTCAAGGCCTTCAGCAAAGAAACTAATTTGTCTCATTAAACCTATAGATGCATTGAGGAGTTATAGTAGTATCCACCCATCACTAAATAATTCCACTATAATCCACATTTGAAAATGTTGAAATATAATACAAACATTAGTATTAAAACTAGTATACAAAATTTTAATACGTGTACCATAAACCATGAATTGTACAAAATAACACATCCACATTCAAACATATAAAAAATATTCGATCCAATATGGACGATTTTAGTTTGAAAAATTAACTTCAATAAAAATCCAGTAAAAGAGGACTACATTGTTTAAAATGATCACTAAAACTCTTTGAGAGAAATATCCATTATTCATGAAATCATTTAAATGACATGCAATTTATAAAGAATGAAATTTTACAGAAATTTTCAAATCCATGTGTCCCATTCCACTATAAATATTTCTAATATAATTAAAATTTTAAAATAATCATGTCTATATAAATAAACACTTAAAAACATTTTTTTAACATGGACATTAATTAATATTTTTCAGAAATATAAATCATTAAACATTTAAAATGTTGATCTTGATAAAAATCCCCTTCCACAAAAATTTAAAATTTTAGTATTGAATTTTTTTATTAAACATGTACATGGATGATAAAATTATCTTAGTACATACTTACACATAAACAATCCCGGATAATAATGAGATTGAGGAATTAACCCTTACCTTGTATAATGCTTTGGTCGAGGGTACGTTTATCTTCCTATATAATGACCATTGTATGTTTTAAAATTATACCAAAGCCATATTAATATTTATTAAATAATAAATTATTCCTTTATGACTTTAGATTGCAAATTTAATAGTGATTTCCATGTCAAATTTTCATTTTAGGTAATAATCGCTTTCTTTATCATACTTGTTTTATATTTTTATTCTTCATATTATCATTTAGATCATGATTTAAATAACGGAAGAATATAAAAAATGATTTATATATCATATATATTTATAAGTAATTATTTATAATAGATAGTTATATGAAATGGAAACACCCTTTATGGTGATGGTAGGCTGTACGTAAGCATAAACGCTGTTTTCATTTTCATATCATATTGAATAGAAGTAAGTGAATAATATATATTTAAGTATATATATATATATTTGTATGTATATATATATATATATCTATTAGAATCATTATTTCATATATTAATAATTTATTAATAATATATGTTTTTAAAATCATCGTTGAATGGTGAACATGGAAATGAATATCATCACGTCGTTGAGATGGTGTGCCTTACGTACACACAAGCGACAATATAATTTCCGTAATGAATAAATGTTGTGGAATTTGATGGTATATTAATTATATAGAGAAATTAGAATGTTTTTTATTATTTGTATACATATTACACATCATTATATCCATACAAATAACATAGTGTTGAATAATAAATTACACCACGGCGTGGAGACGGTACATCGTACGTACGTAGGTATGGTGACATTATCATTCATAGGATGGAAAAAATAATGAATATTGTTGTGATATATTTATAATAAAATCTTAGTGTGTACAAGTTACTAAATTTAGTATTTCTTATCTAAATAAAAAAGAAAAATAATGTGGAAGAAGAAAAGAAATTTGAAAGAGGGGATAAATTAATTACATCTTCTTTGGGTGTTCTATTTTGATTTTAAAAAAGGGATCCATGGTTTGGATTTATTCTCAAGGGGGGCCTCTAGGTTGAATTGAGGGATGTCGGGTAGAGATTTGGGTCAGGTTTGGCAGAGCCAAATGCCTATGGAGGTTTGATTTTGAGAGAAGGAGAAGTACCCTTTCATAAGAGAGGGGAGAGTCACTTTAGAAAAAGTCTGAAATATTATTTTATTATAAAATAATGTTAGGTTCTTAATGGTCCCTAATTGATTTATTTCAAATATAAGGGGGGTATGGATCGCAGTAATCTCACCTAATAGGGTTTTTACATCTTTAGTTCACCATATAAACCCTATATTTTATATTTAACTCTTAGTTAAATATTTTAACTTTAACCATGTCACCTTGTATTATTATATTAAAATGATAATAAACATGCTATAAAAATCCAAAAAAAACCCACAATGAATAATTATTGATATATTTACTCTTATATATTCCTTTTGTCCAATACATAGATTTTTAGAAATATTATATCAATTAATAATATTATTTGTTTTGAAAACACATTTATGTCAATTCTGAAACTATTTGCTATCTAGTTCATGTTAAAGTCATAAAAACATCATCACATCAAAATAAATTTATTTAGTCGACCATAAAATGTCATATTAACCAATAAAATTCTTGTAAGGCATCAAAAGCATCAATTTACATTTATTATTGTATTTATAATATCAATTATTTTAATCTTCTATTTCTAAAAAAATTACTGCATCATCATTGTGTCATTTATAAATTTAATTATTTAATATCAAAAATTTATAAAACAAATAATATTATATAGGAAATATTTTTATATTCCTAATGAAAATATATAGTCGAATATATCTTATGTTTAACCCTATATTAAAATGGATTAGTTATTAAACATTGAATTTAACACTTATAACTCCTCTTCATGTAAAATAATATTAAATGACCTAATCTAATAAATTTTTACGAAAAGGATAATATTTTTTTACTAACGTTGGTTTTTGTCGAAATACACTTATCCAATAGAATTCCGGCATGTGTTAGCGTAATTATAATATCATTTTTACCATCAATTAACCTATTATTTTGAACTGTGTCAAATAAGTCAAATTTTATTGATGATGAAAAATTATTTTCATATTATTGAACCAAATTTTACTTACTGATTTCAACAATGTTTCTCGGAATTTTGAAATTCAATTCACAGAATCGGTAAAATTACGTATTATTCAAATTTGCAGATGTGCATAGAAGGCTGGTAAAATACGTTTAAAAGTTCAATAACATTTTATACATCTGATTTTTTATAAAATAACTCTATGGAGTTAAATTTTACTTATATAGGTATTATATATCTATTTTTACTTTAAATAGATGTAAATAAAATAAATAATTGTTTAAATAAAAGTCGGTTTTAAACAATAACGCAGTGGTTTTCACTATTCATCAAAAAGTGAATGATTTCAGAAAAATAAAAAAAATTAACCATAAGAACATTTTGATATTCTGTATTCAAAAATGAATTATATTTTATGAAATTAAAAACCAATAAGATTCATTAATTAATTTAAAATTAATTCCTGTTGTCAAAAACAAAAATCGGGTTTCTAAAATATAAAAACTATCAAAAGATTGACATGTGTTTATGTCAAATTTGAATGTGAAATTACATATAATAAACTAAATTATAATATATAATAAAAATATATTCAAATTATACTTCCAAACAATTTAAATTCATAATTTAACACAATAAATTACTTTTATTAAAAAAGTTGTTTTCAATAAAAATTTGTTATTTTCACTATTCATCAAAGTATAAATGTTATCAGAAAAGTACCAAAATTTCAGCCAAACTAAATTTTTATGCCCCGCTTCTAAATAAAAAATTTAATATCATTATATTGAATATAAAAAAGTGTCAAATACTGGTTTTGAAAATGGTTCCCCATTCAAAGGGGGTAAAATTGAATTTTTTAAAAAATAGTTCTTTTATCTAAAAAAATGTATGTGTTCTTATATTATGTCTATGAAAAACATAAAATGGATTATAAATTTATATTAAGTATATAAAATTCAAGATTTAGTTATTTCTAATCATAATCCCTTTTTGAACGGCTAGTTTGGTATGTCGTGGAGCACTCAAACTC
Source organism: Viscum album (assembly GCA_963277665.1). Lineage (NCBI taxonomy): Eukaryota > Viridiplantae > Streptophyta > Magnoliopsida > Santalales > Viscaceae > Viscum > Viscum album. The sequence goes on from OY728161.1 coordinate 698,019,623, forward strand.
GGTGTTCCGTGTAACACAAGTTATTTAATTAAATTGAATAGATAACGTACTATGAAATCATGGGGTGTTACAGATAGAATAATTAATGGATTCAAATCTCTATCTTAAACTCCAATAAAATATGTCCATGAAATATATTTTCTTATAAATATAAATAATATAAAAATATATGTGTTAATATTATATTGTCGCTATATTTGTCATATGTTCCTATGTAACATTTTAATTCATTATCCTATCTTATAGTAATTCATTGATATTTATTATAGTCCCCAGGAATTTTATTTATTTAATCCACATATAGAGAATCCATGTAAGAACCTAGTGTCATGTATTAGATGACGCATGAAATCCAATTAATATTTTAAAGAGGATGGTGCCTTGGACAAAAATACCAAAGCATAAATATTATAAAATAAAGTGGATACATGATTCTGGAAGATGAAATCATATTACAACCCTTATCACGAAGTGGGACTGAATCTAGGGGGAGATCATCGAGCCTGATAATGTCTTGGTTTAATCTCTTGTTATCAAGGACATCTGCAACCATATTTTCTTCATGATAAATATGAGTGAGATGTGGTTGATATTGAGAAGTGAGTAGGAGAAATACATCAATTGGTTAGTAATTAGCCACTAAAGATGCGTCACACCCTTTCAAATCACATGAACAAGGCTAGTAGAATCACTTTTAATCCATATGCTATTCGGACTATAGTTCTTTTCAAAAGAATTAGCATGTATTACACTCATCATTTCAACCTCCAGTGAAGAGGTAGTGTCGTAGCTACAAACAATTCATCAAAGGATCTGACCAAGGTGATTCATTAAATTAGAACCACATACCGCGGGACCAGGAAAACCATTTGAGAAACCATTTGCATTAAATTTAATCCATCTACGAAAATGTGATCACCCCAACAATTCAAAAGTGTATCTTGGTTGGTAGAAAATTCCATCAATCTGAAGGAATCATAGAATTAAAATATCCATCGAAATGTTTTTTTAATGGCCCTTTTACATCAATGATGCTTTATATATGAAATATGGATCCACATATGTCCTCTTTTATGGCAGAATGAGGAATTATTATGAATAATAAAATGTCTATCATAACATATGACAAGATAATGTTCAGTAATATGATCAATATACCTAATTATCAATGTATAATGGGTAATCATAGAACCCTCTTAGATTATGGGTGGAATTCATGGCATGTGAGGAGTTATAGAGGTAATAGAACCTAATGAAAAAAGAGTTTGTGGAAGTGATTAAGATGATGTGGGAATAAATTAAAACAGATTCCTGGGGATTTAAGGTCCCTGAGGAAGAAAGATTAATATTATAAAATAATCATCATTTTCCACTGATATATATAATTAAGGTATATTCGTCAAGGGATAAGTTGTAGTAGACACACCAAACAAACAAATAGATTATTTAGGGCTAGAAGGAGGAACCTATGCCATATAACGTTAAAAAATGATTAATAAATATACATAATATATATATATATAATGGAAAAAACTAAAATATTATTATTTTATACTCACATGGAAATCATTAGTTCCAACCTAATACTATTCTTAAGTTTCTATTTTTGAGAAATTGTATTCATATTAATATATTTATAACGTGTCATTATCTTAAAAATGAGTACAATGTATATAAGATAAAATAAAAGAAATAAATATCAAATACATAATGATGGTATGATGATATTTCCATCATTGATCATAATAATCCAAAACCTATTTGGCTCCTAAATAATCATTAAAAATTAATAAAATATTATCATTAAATACATTAATTGGATGATCCCCTATATAAACATTCAATGGGGAAATATCATTTATACCATCATAAAAATATATCTGGGTATTGTTCAAATAAAACCACTAAAACATGTATTTAATGAATTTTTTTACTAGAAAAAATTTCTATCGTGATATGGAAATATGTATGGTTAATTATTTATGGAATTTAACCGTATATTTTGACTACTATAAGTAAATAATTATTATCATGAATAATATATTTAATAAATTTATAAAACCACTTAAATTTTAAATTCCTATATAAAACTTGTGAGTAATAATATATAAAAATTATTTCATCTACCAGCCCCAGGATATGATACATTAGTTAAACAAGGTAACTTGTCACCTACTATATCATAAAGATCTTCAATAATTATAAACAATAGACAACTATTTTATGTTTTCATATTTACTAAATGAATCTTAATAAATAACATTTATCCATTAATAATTATCGACTTATACTCAATGACATTATATTTTAACCAAATAAAATGACTCAAATAAAATATATATTCCAAAAAATAGTAAATTATTAACTATCCATATACAAATATTTCATTAATATTATAAGATATAAGTGTAACATAAATAATTAACATATTTACGGACATATGTTACATTTGAAAGATGAGAGAATCATTTGATTAGGAATATTATCTTGTCTTATAAATGGTATTTCATGATGTGTTTTAATAAAATTATCCTTTTATTTCTAATATTATTATCATGGAGATTTCTTAATAATAAAAATATAAGAAAAATTATTATAAATTAACTCACAATTGGTTTTATTTAATAGATATATTCATCCATGACATTGGAATTTAATAGTACTATAAAATGTTCAATTTCCCTATCCTAAAGGGTCATGGTTTTCAAAATACATTAATCCAACAAAACCTTAGCTATGAAAGTGACTGAAATATTTGATCAAGTTGAAGATATTTCTAATATTTGGCTCCAATTGGTCAATAACACCTCAAATTGACATTATTAAAATATATAATACAAAATTTCATAAACTCCTTGGTCCAAAACCTTCCAAAATGGAGTCACCAATGAATTTATTATTACATATACAATTAATCATGTAATATATTATTTTTTTAATAGGATCCATCCAACCACAACAAGTTATGGCCCAATGAAGCATTATTAATAGAATATTTGCAGCAATAATCAACATACATTTTATGAAATTTGGATGAAATAATTTTTATATTTAACAAAAAATATTGATTCAACATATTTAATTTTCATCACATCATTTTATATAACACATTTAGAATATATATCTTTTTATAATTTACATTATATAATAACAATCGCCATTACATTTTATGTCAGTACATGAGTAGTTACCTAAATGGGATTAGAGTTTTTGATACCATAAGGGGGGTGAATAAGGTATGGTAATTGTTTCCAATTTTAAATCACTCCATTAAAAGTCTCACATACCTTGATTATACAGGACATTAAATACTCGAGTTACCCTTTTTTCTATTATATGTCTATCTAATTATAATTTAATTTCACCCAACCTTACATATTATAAGAAATGGTTACTTTCCATTATAATATTTACTGTGTAGATTATAAATAATAAATCACATGGTATATGGTGGTTTTTATTTGGATCACCAGTAAATTTTAATTCAAGGACAATGCACAAAAATTATCTATGATCTAGAATCACTAATAAGTTCATGCTCGCTAACTCCTAAAATGTATCACTATTGTAAAAAATTTCAAATTTGGATACCTATCACTTTAGGATAAATTCTGTTATAATTCATCTATATTTCTCACTACTCTAAATAGATTTCAAATTTTATCATAGTATAGGAACAATGTCACCCTGATTGTTAATTACAATTAGTGTGGGTTGGTACACTTTTACCACATGGATGATCTTTCAAAATTAAGTTGTGAAAATCCCCTAAAACAAAAGAAACTTATTTATTCCTTCATATTTAATAGAATTACCATATTTATTATTCTAGGATTGTTCTAGAATTATATAAATAACTTTAAAATAGTGCTTTATTATTCTTATTTATCCTTGATAGGATCTTGAATCTGTGCCAAACATTCATTATTATTTACTACACATAATTTATTCCCTTTTCACTCTAAGATTTTTTTAAATATTTATAATTTCTCTGATGAAGATTTTATTCAATTATTCCCAATATATAATATATTTTAAAAAATATTATTTATTTGGAAATTCTAAATGTAATAATTTTTTAAAGAGTGATTGTAATCTTCGAGAAATAAATAATCTATTTCACATGGCAACTACTCAACTTTTGGACATATTCAAGATGTGACATTAAATTCATAACATGGATATCACCTGGATAGATAAAGAAACATAAAACTTTATTTCTTCCAATGTATGAAATAATATTCATGTTATAAATGTCAAATAATGGTGTACATTATTAATTCATTGAGTGAACTAATCATTTATAGTGGAAATGATATTCCTACTAAATTTTTTAGGTGTTAAATAATGTTCAATGGCAGGTAAATAAATTATAAATAATCACCTAATTTTACCTAGATATAATTCATTTATTGATGTAACCATAAAAGATAGAATTCTCATTTATATAATCTTATTTTTAATTCACCATTTGAACTAGCAGTCAAAACATGAATGATATCTATTGAACGAGTACTTTTAGTAGAATCTATTCATTTCAATTCATCTAGGCACATCATCATCATTCATTCCCCAAAAAATCCAACAACAAAAACAAAAAATAAGATCTATTTCTTAACAATCTTTCAAGCATCACATATGTCCCTAAATACACTTTATTCCATCATTATCTTATATTTGAAACAACCGTCACTTATAAACCTCTATTTATCATCAATGAATCAGAATTTTGAAGGGTTCTAAAATTTTCATATATTGTAAAAAAATACAAAAAATACCATTACAAGATCCAATTATCTCCCCTTGTTATTTTTTTGATAGTAATTTTTTTTCATCCTCCCTCCTTGACAGTGAAATCAAAAGGGTGGACTTTATTCAAATTAAAAATTTATCCCCCATAGCATTTGAGTTCCATAGGATGAAATATACATCTTGAATGGGGTATCCACTTCACCTATGTTCATCGATTTATTATTAATATACTTTCAATCCTATATATATCAATTTAGATGGTGTCCTTATGGGCATATATTACCCCTTTCAAGATATAAAAAAACTAATTCTATGATGTCTCTTTTTATAAAAAAAATATTCACCCTTTTTCATTAAACAACTATTGATTAACCAACAAATATATTATAAATTATTAAAAATTTATTGTTATAATTTATAGTTCCAAAATAATAATTTATGAAAAAAATTATTATTATTGCATATTCACAAAGTTATATAGTTAGTGAATTTACCATATAGCCTTTGGGATATAAAAAACCCATATTGGAAAAATAAATCCTAAAAAATGAAGAAAAAATGAAATTCTGTTAAATAATAAAATATATCTATATCCATCATGATTACCAATAAACCAATATCATTTGATATTTCTAGATTCCCAATTAAGACACAACTTGTTATATCATCACAACTTCACATAATCTGTTAGATAATAAAATTTAAAACTAAAAGGTTTGATATACCACTTCATGTATCAATTCATACCAAATCTAAATACAACATTTTTAATTACACAAGACTTTTATTAAATACACTCAGTCAAGGGAACCTTAATTTAAATATGATGTTGTATAACCTTGGAAACCCATCACCAATTCTAACAGAGTCATCATATATTTAGACTGATCATATTTTCTTAGTTTGAGGGTTCCACTTATTGGGGAAATACATATATTAGATAGTAAATTTGAGTATCATGTACACTATAGTAATCTAAAAAAAATTCATGGCATAAAAAAATATTATAACACTAATAAAAGTTGTAATATATCATATTTATCATGATAACAATAATTATCATGATCATTCCCTTTCCATGAAATTTTTAGCAAGAAATTTATCCATAATATGCATATTCTAGCTTGATAAAAGTAATGACATGGATGAGTATAGACACCACTTAATACAAGAAAAACTATCTAAAAATAGAATAGTCATACATCTCTCTTACATAATTCAAATAGCTAAAAACATTTAATGTATATAGGGATATGGGAACCTCATGATTCATCAAATTATGGTTTGCAGATGGACATGTTTGATAATCCCATTTCCATCATACATTCTTTTTAACCTTTCTAGATTATTGGAAAGGAATCCCATTACTTCATTAACAAATTCATCATTTGGATTATCACTTGAAACCATCATATTCACCCTTTTAAAAATGGAACTTCTATCGGTGGTAACAATAATAATCTTTTCTTGTTTTATGGGAGATTTATTATTTTTTATTTTCTTGGGAAATTTCAAAATTTTCTCAAGGATTCATCTTGTTCTAGTCTCCTCCTTCGACATAAATTTAGTGGATATTTATTATAACTTCTATCCCTATTGGAGGAAAAATCCATAGATATTCAATTATAGACATTGAGTGGTTTTACTGAAAAAATTAAGGCATTCATCTCCATTTATTGTGATGAGTACCATATCAAAATTATCATTTACTGTGGGATTATTATTAATTTTCTCTTATACCTTCCACATATCTAGAGAATATTATTTTTCTTCCTCCATTATTGTTTTATTTCTTTTTAGGAATGAATTTATGAAAAACAAAATTTTGGAAAATGAAGCCCCATTATTTGGTTTTATATTATTTCTCAAAAACTATGAATAGATTTTTCTAGATTATTAGGGTTTTTTCATTCCAAAACTATCTCATTTTCTGTCATAGATGTGGATTACCTCCTTATAGAACCATTTTCATTCCATGAATCCTTCCAATTTCAATACATTTTTATATAATAATGTTTGAAAAAAAATAAAACTTTTAACCTAGTAAACATACCTCATTTGGGATTCTTTTAATTGATATTTTTCCATATTGGGTTTCTTAAACATTTGGATCATTGGGCTGTGAAATAGAATCTCATTATGTGACCAATACCTCTATAGAAGTATCAATTATTTTTACTCTTTATTAATTTCATAATTCTTCCTATATTTTCAAGGAAAATTCTATTTTGTTCCTATATTAAATGTCTGAAATATTTATAATTTTATCCAAATATTATTTAGGGATTATCTCTAGATATTCTTGTTTGAACATCCTCTATTCCTATATTCATCTTCTTGTTTGGGATGATTATTCTCTCTTCAAGATAAATGAATTTTTGAAATTTATACTCTAGTTTCGTGGATATTTCTTTCATACATGGGGAAAATCCCATATCATGTTTATTTATTTATTCACTATAGGCTTTAAGTGGAATAACATATGATTTTAATATGTTTTTAGTGACTATCAATATCTCGACATATAATGACATCTCACTAAGAATATCACATTGAAATTTCATCTTTTCTCTCATATTATGTGTGTCAATGTTCAAGGACCTATCATCTATTTATATAGTTTTCGTATAAGAAATAATACATTGTATATGTACAAAAATCTTTCTCTATAACTCAATATTTATCCACCTATTCTTGTAAGCATTGAATCAATTATTTGTTGATTCATGAACACACCATCAGTTTCCAACCTGAAATTGCTTGAACATATTCACAAGTATCACAAATTCATTATAGATCCTTAGGAGAGACTAATATTTAAAGTACACATAATTTCTCCCAACTAGATTTATAATAATATAATATAGTGATTTTATAATTTTTTACCTCAATTGGTGTGTTCCTATATTTTTTGGATGCTATATTCTTCATATTACTTTTTAATATAAGGGATTTATCACCTAATGGTTTTACGTCTAGAATTTTATTCATTTGTTATTTTCAATATAGTATCTCCAATAATATCAAGATATATTTAGAGACATATTGTGTGAAATAATGTTAAACACTTCCTCTTTTAATGACTTCATTAATTGAATCTTTTCACATGAATCAGTCATCAAATTCCATTGATCTATCTCAATGATAATTCTATGTCAGCTTAAGAGAAAAATTCCATAAAAAAAACCAAATTAAAAATTCCTACATATTCATTCATGTATAAAATAAAAGAATTCTTATAACTATTAAATTAATTTCCATCAGATAATGGATCTTTCAATATGGATTTTATTCTTTTCAAAAACATCAGAACAAACATGGGAGAAAAAATCCAATATAATATAACCTATCTTTGATACCAATTGTAGGTATCTCAATGTGAATATAGTGTGAGATACCGTAAGTGGGGGTGAGTAAGGGTATGTTCATTGTCCCAAATTTTAAATCCATCCCATAAACCTATGATGTCTTTTGAAAATCTTGGACTCGTAATAATAAGTATCACTTTTTTCAAATTTTATATGTTTATTCGATTATTATTTCACTTCAATAGCCAATCACAGTTATAATGAAAAGTTTCATTACATAATTTTTCATATTGGGTTCTATGGAAGGGAAAAAAATTAAAAAAAAGGGTTATATAGATTTTTTTACTTGGTTCCTCATGATGGCCTATTTTAAAGAGCCTACATGGAAATTTTTGATACACCAGAATCACTAATGGGTTTAGGATTGGTATCTTCCTATTAAGATGGAATCCATTAAACGTATCGATATATGATCAGAACTATATCATGATCACATCCGATGTATTTTTTTATAACTTCTCTGTAATTTATTATATATTAAATCATATGTAGAGAACAATATCAACATAATTATTTGTTTAAATGAGTGTGTATTTGAAATGATTTCATTCAAAATATTACTTAAAATTTATTATTAAGAAAATACTCATAAATTTTTTTTATCATTATTCAATGATATTTAATATATTCACATTATTTTTATTTCTATGACAAGGCTAGAATTATTTTTATCAATATATAATAGTGATTTATTATTCTTTTTCTTATTTAGAATGATATATAATTGAGTTCTAAAACTTCATTCTTATTTTTAACATAATAGAAATTTTCATTTCTATTTTAGATTTATATTTTCAATGAGTCGCCTTCTAATACCTATATTATATATATATATTTTAAAAAATGTTAGATATTGTCTAGAATATGTTTTAATTTTATTTTTTAAAATAACAAAATAACTAACGTTAAATTTATCTATTTCTAATATATATGTTTTATTTTCTTATAATTGATCTAAAAAATTAAATTAAAAAGATACTTTCTCATATGTTTTAATGGTCACCAAAGTCATTAGAAATTTTCATGTCATAAATTTTATTTGAACATCCTAAAAACAATGCGTTACTGTGTGATTGTATCATTCATGGGGTGAATTCACTATTTACTTTTCCATCTACTCTACATCTCAGCATCCTCATTGTGAGACACTACATGTGGGAGATAAATATCCCTTGATGATAGCCTCTCACCTTTACCTTGATATCCTAAATAGATTGAAATAGTATATATATATATAGTGAAAATCCATTCATAATGAAAATATTAAATCTTTGTGTGAAAAACTTCATTATCACGACACTATAATTATTCTCAACTTCATCATGACATAAATGAATGTTTCATGAAATAAATATATATTATTTAGAAACATTTGATACTAAATATATAACCGTATTTATTGATGTAACCTTATACAACATGAATTAACATTTATGAAATATCCATATAAATTTATGACATGACATATCTATCGTGATGTGAATTATATCATCAATATAGGTAATTTCATGTCCATATATTTTTAATATATTCATGCACATCATAAATTTTAAATTTTTTTAAAAATAATTTATAAAAGAAAGAATGACCCATATATAAACAATCCTCCAAGAATAACATATTATCAATAAGTTACCTGAGGAAACATCCCACATATATATTCATCAACTTTCTATTTGAAAAAACATTTTTTATTGTAAATTGATAAAAATATTGTAGGGTCCCAAAAATATCTTTTATTTTCAACAAATATAACATAACCACTTATGGGATGTAACAAATGTTCATATTATTATTTGTTGAAACTCATGTAACAGTATGTGAATGTCATAAAAATTCAATTACTTTTTATCGTACACTCTAGTTTTCAATCATTATGATATGTTACTTGATTAAAAATATAAAACCTTGATAATATTTAAAACATGAAGAAATTATATTATTATTATTTTTCCTCAAATCAAAAGTAAGAGAAACTAACTCATTTTTTGTAACTATTAACTTGGGGTGAATAAGTATCTTAATAACACAGTTTTATAATTCTTTATCTTAACTTAATGAATCCAAAATTTTCCCCTGATAATTCAAATTATAATAAGTAATATTTTAAAAATTATTTTTCATTTGGTCCATGCTTCATAAAATATTGTATTTGGTTCAACATACAATAAGATTAAAAAATAATATAAATTTTTATTCAAAATGACGAAGATATCATAATGAGTACTTATAATCTACTTTAAAATTGTGAGATTCGTTTCAATGTTAAATTTAAATCAAAAAATATACTATAGACATTCAGTTTCCAAAATTTATACAGTTTATTTCAATTTATATATAATATTACCAAAATGGTATCTATTATTTTTATATGCATGTCTCATTTATTGGAATATGGGATGGCCTAGAAAATTAAAACTAAACTAATTTTTTATTTTTCACAATCATATAATTTTCACATATATTGGATAAAATAATATCAAAATTTTTCCTTAAAATAGAAATCATTCCATATGTAGGTAAATAATTTATGGTTCCCATAATAACACTATGAATTATATTTGACCTCTTCATGGATACATCATATATTTTAATGCTACTGGTTGACAAATAATTCAACTATACAATGAGTTATTATAGATATAAATGAAATTAATTTCAAATTACAGTCAACATAGAAAAATGTATGATTATGAAATGGTATGGATTTTTCATGTACAAACAAGGATTAAGATGATATATATGAATGAATCTAGAAATGTAATGTGTGACATATGATTCTGACCAAATAGAATATATCCACCTCATCATAACCACAATATGAAATTATGTGTCATATATAAAAACCAATAAACTATTTAGAAAACTACTACAATAATAAACCATATGTGGGATACACTATATAAAAAAATTATTTTATTTCTATTTCTAATCTCATGCCATCTACCATTTCTTGGTCATAAACCTTCATTTTATTCATTATGTTAATTAAAACATTAACATAACCATCTTGGGATTCAAAGACAGTGTGTGGTTTTTTTTAAGATTTCATCTATATATATAATATCATGTATAATCTTTTAATGACGAAATTTCATTCCAATATAGAATAAAATAATTTATGTTAGGATTTATTTTTGGATGAATTTCCAAATTTAGAAAATTTAATTCAATATATCATAATATTTTTTTTAAAATTTTTGCATAATATCTAATAATATCTTTTAAAATTTCTATTATACATTCTTATCAACTAACACTTAGTCTATATATGGTTTTCCCTGGAAATAAATATATAAAAAATTTATCTTTTATCATCTTGACACAACAATGATGTACTAGATTCTTAGCATCATCTATCAAAAAAATTAATTACTAAATGTAATCATTATAGCCATTAGGCATAGAATATTACATTATATTTTCTTTCATTACTTCTAATTCTTTTATGGGTGTACAGTCTCGTTGAAAAATAAATTGACTACAATCAAATATTATATACTCTAAACAACACCAAAATTTTTATTCAAAATGATATTCTTATATAACTCTTTCTCTATTACAATTCCATACAAATTATTTATTGAACCATGATTACATTGAATGTTTCCCCTTAAATAATGTATATTATGAATTGTTTGTCCAACAAACAACATAAAACCTAAATAAAACACATTATCTATTAAATATAACCATCATACATTAGCCATTGATTTATTTGGAATGAATATGTTTATGCATATTGTTAAATATTTTATTAACATCTATTTATATTAAAACCAATTTATTTAGATGTGTATTGTAAATGAGAAATAATTAATGAAATTTATAAAATTCCATTTTCCTATAAAATTACTGTTTACATAATATTTTATAATTTTACATAAAATAAATATTAAAAAAAGTAATTTAAATTTTAAAACATGAACATAATTTTATTAATTATCAATATTTTACTATTTTTCAATTATGTTTGGGGATTTTTCTACAATGGATGATTTTATATGAATAATGAAAATATAAATTTTTATTAAAACCTTTATTTTTATTCCATAATCAAAATGTAATGAAAAAATATAAATTTGTGAATTCTTTTTTTACAAATTATGTATTTTTAATGTAATATTATACATTTAAAAGAATTAAATTAATATAGAAAAATATATTTTCTATTTTTGAACATATGTTGTGACATCGATTTAAAAGGATATAAAACATTATATATTTATTATTTAAAAATAAAATTATATCACTTTTAGTAATTGAATATAAAAAAATATACTTCAAATATTTTTTTACAATGTCAATATTATTTAATAATAGTAATTTTATCTTAAGGTATAAAAACTGAATTACATAGGTAAAAATAATTAAACATGGTTAAACTCAAAATGGTAAAATTGGTTTACCAAATGCATAAAATTCCTAATATATTAAAAAAGGATTATAATTGAGTGGATATGTTTCTTATAAACATTAAATTATCATAATTTCGTAATTTTACAATTCATACTCTTTTATAAAATTGATGTATGTGATCTATTTGTAGTAAGATGAAATAATTTTAATAATGGAATTATCATCACTTATATTAGCAACCTCACACCACCCCTTCATAATCACTATAATTTATAGTTTCTTATTGGAAAAATCATTTTATTACACTCCCTTATATAGCTTATTCAACATTCATTAAATTATTTGGGAATTAATTTAACTTAGAATCTCTATTTCCAATGATTATTATAAGGGTAAAATCATTTTCAAAATATGAGTACTAATCTCACCATAATTTTATTTTTTTATAAATTAATTTTAAAAATATAATTTTATCAATACATTATATTTATATTACTTTTTTTTACATAGTGTTATTATGATAATGTGACAATAATTAATCGCCACGCTTCTTTTCCCTTATGAAAAATGAAACCCTCGTTTGTGAGTATGTGCAGACTACCACCTTTATAATGTAACATATCACTATATTCATAATGTTTCTTTATTATTTATTAAACTATATTAAATTATGATTCAATATAATAATATTATCCCTATGATATTATTATTCTTATTTTAAAATTTTATTACTAAAAAAGATACCACATTCGTAACCATACTAACCCTTCTATTATAGGATATTATTGTTTGAGTCAGTTTAACTACCTACACAAAAATGATATAAATTATTATCTTGGGTGACTATGGAAACATACCTATTTGAGTTATTATACATGATTTAGTAATGAATGAAATGATTGTGGTCTTTCAAAGGTAAAAATAACATTTATAATTGTAATTAAAATGTCATCTTCTTGTTCAATAAAAATCAGTATAACTACATCATCATCAATTTTGTATTCAGTAATAATAACCAGATTTAAAATTATACCAAAATGGATTTAATTAATTAATGTAAATAATTCATAACCATCAAATTAACTTGATATTATTAAATTGTATAAAAAAATAAGGATCAAGGTCATCATTACAAAACATGTGTGAAACAATATATTTTATAACCCCTCATGGTTGAGGCATGTCATGATTGGTTAATATGTTATAAATTAATTATTATTAATGATGTATATACAATTCAAAAGATAAGAATAATTTTATTAAATATGTGATTTATATTTTTTTTCAATATATGATTATAAATTGTTTTCGAATAAGAAAAACGTGAAGGAATATTTTTCATCAACTTTATATCCAATTCATGGGGTGATAGGATTTTATACATGAATAAGCTCTTCATGGTATATTTGATTCAATCATTACATTATTTTTTGTATGGAAATTTATATTTTGATTTCACAATTACATGAGGGGGGTTAATTGTAGGTTTAAACTATAATTTTTATCCATTATAAAATATATATTTAACAAAGTAAAAAAAGATGGATTAAAAAACCAATGTTTTTTAATAACAAATAAAATAACATTCAGAGGATATGATAAGATGGATCTAATATAAAAAATGAAGCCAATTTTACATAGGTAAAGATTCAAATTTAATTAATATATTTTCTTATCAATCAAATAATATATGTATAAGAAACAATTAGAATGTTATTCTTTTTATCATTAACTAAATGAAATTGAATTTTAAATTTGTGACAAATATAAGAACTCTTTTTACCAAAAGATAATTGTATCCAAATACCTTGGATAAAGGTTTCTAAATGTATAGATTCAATAAATTTTGTCTTACCCACACTAGTGTAAACATTTTATATAATGATCAGGATTTGTCTTGCTATCGATGAGAGCCCTCGATGTCTAATGTGATCAACACCTATGTCTTCTTATCCCCAGAAGTCCTCAATTGATTAGAAATAACTATAATTGCATTACACAGGTTGAAAAATTTGTTCATGTTTGATAAAAATGTTCCCAATATTCCCCAAAGGAATGTTTAAGTAAAGATCTCAAATAGTATCACTTCATTCAATAGATAAATACATCTCAATGAATACTCTAGTATCATATATTATGTCTCTACAATTCTTTACAGATCTGAATCAAATCACTGGGTATTTATTGGCATATATTCCAAAAGATGACTTCCTCCTTCAACAACTTTATTTTTCGTTAAATTTTCAAGGGACCTCATGAAGTGTCACTCATCCAATAGTATGTTAAAAAATAGATTGTACGACATTGAATAACGTAAAAAAAACATTTTAAGAATTTTCATGCTTCAGAACCATTAACATGAATTATAAACATTTAAAAGTTTAGGTTCTGATAAAATGAAACATTATATTAATGAAATGAAGAAACTATAATAATGTAATTTAATTTGATTCATAATTAAGTAAAAATCATAGTATATAAATATTGAAAATTGGATTCTAAAAAAAGAATCATATTCTACAATATTTAGAAATCAGAATCTGATTTCTGATGAAATCAGAGTTTAATTTTCAGAGAAATCAGAGTATACTTTTCAGAGAAATCAGAGACTAATTTTAGAAATAATCAGAGTCTTTTTATAGTGTAATCGATGTATGATTTCATTAGAAACCGGTATGTGATTTTATGAGGATTCTAAGTTTTATTTTAGAAGAAACCAGCATCAAACTTCCATAAAATCAATGTTTGATTTCATCAGAAATCAGATGAACCATTTTTTGGAGAATCAGTTTTTAAGGAAATGTAAGGTGATATGTTAGATAATTATCCTATTTTTTTACATAAATAGAAAATGTATATACTATTATGAATTAAATATTAAATAAGACATTGAAAATAATGGTTTATGAAATAACATCTTAGAGAAAAAAAAAATTTTTTGGAAATAGAATGTTTATTAAAGAAAGGTAATTTTCTTTATGAAAATTAGATTGTGATTTTAAAAATATAAAGGAATAAAAATTTCATAAGAAAACTTATTGACTTAAAATCTCCCCCTTTTGAAATCACTATAAACAATTCATAAAAGAATATAAAGACTAATGTTTTCATTATTTATGATTAAAATTAATACTTATCTCCCTATTTATTATTGGCTCATTATGAATATGAATAACACCCACTTGGGTTTTTAAATCCATAACGGTTGTATTCTATAATTTCATGATAAATTAATGTTCCTTAAATAATAAATTACTCTTTAGTTAATCTCTCAATTACATAGAAATTAACTATCTTAATATTCATTTGGATCATTATTTTCTACTCATTTGTGATTTTCAAAAAATAATGGAGGGAAATAAAAAATTGTACATGAAACGTTAGGAATATTAAATGGAAAAAAATGGAAAGATAAAAAAATTCATTATGAATGAAAAATTTATCAAGGTAAGATACAAAAAAAATATCATAGTTTAAGTGAAAATCATTCATCGTTATTTTTGTTATTTGACAACAGCCTTTTCAGGGTAACCTTCAACTTTTTCAATTCCTTTTGATCATCTTAAATATTCTTGATAAAAAACTCTTGATCTTGATTTTTGTTTTTAATATTTTTTATTCTAAATTTTGGAATATGAAGAACATCTTCTTGATACTTTATCACATCTTCCAAATCATTGAGTTCTTTTTCCATCTCTCTGAGTTCCATTTACCTTTTATAGATTTAAAGTAACAGAATTTATCTTCCCATTGGAATCCTTATCTTCTTAATAGTGGATAGCTTTTTCTTCCTTTATATTTTCTAAAAAACTTTTCCAAAGATCATTTTTTATGTCATAAGACTTATAAAAATAATCTTTAACTGAATAAAGGAAATCATCCCTAATTTTAAGATCATCAGTTACTGGTTTATACCAATTGATTATTTCTATGAAAGATCTCATATGAGTATAATAATTGATTTGAAATGTTTTTAACAATGTCAAGTTAGATAATCATTTCCATGATAATTCTGGTTGAATTTGACTTCTGATTCATTTCTAATTAATGTAGCTGAAATCTAGAATCAATGCTTGAAAATAATAGAATGGTATTCACCAGTATCTTCATGGACTGGACCACACAATAATATCCTATGGAAGATGTCCATTCTAAGCAGATTTCATTTTTTGTGATCAAATTTCATCTTATTTTCCTTATTTCCTCATAAATTTAATAATAACATTGTTCTTAATTTTTTCAAAAACATCTCTCTTTGGTGTTTCAACAACGACTTATTTTCCTTTCTATTTTATTTAAAAATTATTGTCGACCACCTGTGTTTCATGCTCTTCATCTTAAACATGAATTATACTATCATCATAATTATGTTCTTTATCCACACTTTTATCCAAAAAATTCTAATCTTCATTGTAATCAATAACTTGTAGAAAAATAAAATCATTACTACTCTCCTCAACAAAAGGATTATTAACCTCATTCTGAATATCATCATTCATCGTAATAGAATGTGATTATAAAATTATCTTGGGGGATTCAACATGGTATATTCTTATAAATAGATTTATAGAAGGATTTTCCTTCTCCTGATATTCTTCCACCGTAATTATCATATAATTACTTTTCAAAATTTCTTTATCTTTTTCTACTTCTCTTACTATGCGTTCTAGAATTAAAATATATTTCTTCCTCTTATCTTCACCAAAGATTCAATTGGAAATAATTATTGAATGAATGATTCTGGTACCTGAACATGTTCAAATTCCTTCTATGTATCTCTATATAAGACATGGAAATTATATCCTTCCACAATCTTATTCTTCATCTTTCATTTTCTAGCTTGTATATCAAGATCATCTACTACATAGATCTTTATGGCCTTAGCCTCTATAGGGTCTAATCCAAAAACTATATCTCCATCCTTTTATATCTTCTTCTATCTACATATAGAAATAAATTCATCAGACAAAATCTTTTTCTTATTCTACCAAGGGGGAGCAGATACTGACTTGGTGCTGGTGCATGTTCATTCTGTTTCAGATCATTACCTTTAATTTTCATTAGATTTTACATTGATATTTCTCTAACTTCACCAATATTACTGGCTTCTTGATCATCCTTATCAAGAAGTTCAAATGAATATCATTGGCCTTTGATATTCAAGGAATTCTGAATGGTTCTTAGAATAATACAACTATATTCGACAAGATCACATGATACATTATGATTTACGACATGATAGTACCATTATTAACATTGATGATGGTCAAAAGAATTTACTTTCCGAGGTTTATCATCCTTATATCCATGTGATTGTCCATCGTAAAGATATCACATATCATAAGGAAATCCAGGTCTCCCATTATCGAAATCATTAAAACATGCATCTTGAGTGATTGAAATCTATGCTTGGTTGAAATATTAGTAATCTTCGATGTCTTGAATACTTTAAGTAAAAGGCACTAAATTTCAATATCCTTCTCAAAAGAACCTTATTTTATAGGTAATTTATGTGAGAATAATAGTACTTCTCCATTGTAAGTAATATATAACATTATAGGGGCCTTGTTGAATGAAAATGAATAATTCTTCCCATAACTCTTGAATGACAACAATTATCTTCTTCATTATTCATAAAAATGAAGTTCATCATAGAATTATATAAGAATATTATCATAAACTAGATCCTGAATCATAAATTTTTCTATGAAGAGACATTCCCATCCATTCTTCATTATGATTTGTGAAATTAATTACTCATATGTGATAATGAAATTTAGGTCTGCAAACCATTCAATAAAATTTAGAAACCAATGAGTTCCTTTTTTGAGTCCATTTTAGTTTGTGAGGAAACATCTAGATACATTCAGAGCATAAGGAAAAGAAAAATGTAAATAGTAAACATGAAGGGAAATAGAGCTTCGGTGAAACCAATATTGATTAAACTAATATGGGACATGAATATGGGGGTCCTTTATAAGGCCATTAAGGCGATGGTTCATATTCCTGAACCAATACAATGGCTGAAATTTTTTTGATCTGATCTGATGATTGATATGAATGTCCAAGAATGATTTATTTGTTCTGATTGTTTCAAGTTTTAAGGAAAAATAAGATTTAAAAAAAGTTAATTTGAAATGGTTTTATTAATACATGATTGAAATACAGAAATGAAAAAAATTAAATTATGATGATATAAATAAGGAAACATACCTTTTGGATTTCTATGTTATATTTTCCATTATTGATAAGGTTTCTGTTAGTTTTGAAAAATTTATCAGGGAAACAAAACTATTTAGGATCTGATTTTTTTGGAAAAATAGATATGAAAGAGTAAACATATGTACTCCACCTATGAAAATTAGTTAATTAATATAAGGAAATTGGTTTTAAAAAAAGGTAATATGGATGATTAACTTATGATTATCATTCATAAATTTTTTTCCTTTATTAATATCTTTTAGAGGGTAATTATTTTGTAAAAATTTCTGCTAATTGATCTTGAATTCTGATAAATTGTACAATAATATATCTTTTATGTTTGTGATCCATAATAAAATGATACTAATTTATTTGTTTTTTTCATGATAGTGATCTGCATGATTATTTTTCGATTAATTGAATACATATTATAGCATATTATCTATGATTTTATTAGTCTCATGACATACTTTGTGAGTGTGTTTTACATCCACAACACTTGATCAAAACAACTTCCACTTACTACATATTCATCCTTAGTAGTGGAAAGTGCTATTGAGTACTATTTTGTTCATGACTAAGAAACTAATGAATCTCCTACGAAATGAGTATTTCATGATGTGCATTTCTTATCTAGTCTACAACCACCAAAATCGCTAGCTCAAAATCAATTTAAGATAAAATGATTTCTAGTAGAAAAGAAAATTCCTAAATCCATTATTCCCTTTAAATATAGAAAAATTATTTTCAATGATTTTGAATGGGATTATTTTTTATTAAATTCATATCTTGCATATAATAATACAGAAAACATTATGTTTGGATGAATAATTATTAATTATAATAGAAATCTTATCACACCTCTAAAAGATTATTGATCTATTGGTTTTCTAGTTTCATCAATATCGAGAAAGTGTGAGGTACCAATTAGAGTATATATACTTTTAATGATTTCCTATCAATATTTTTTAATAATATATTTTATATACTTATATTAAGATATATAAGTTCAATCTGGTTTTTAATAAATTTGAAAACCAGGAAAAAAAGTCACCTCACCAATCATAATCATTTCAGACACATATATCATGAGATTCACAAATGAAATAGTTAAGGATTTCTTAGTCGATATGAATATAATGTCATCAACATAAATTTGAACAATAGTTTTTTAATATTACTTTATGAAAACGGTTGGATCAATAGTTCCCTTAACATAATAGTATTGCAACAAAAATCATGTTAGTCTATCATACCAGGCACTTGGTAATTGTTTCAGTCTATATAAATCATTGGTATATTAGTAAACATGTTCATGATATTGTGTTTATTTAAAACCATGAGGTTATTCAACATAAAATACTGATTGAACATATCCATTAAGGAAATCATAATTGACATCCATTTGAAAAAGTTTGAAATTGAATAATTATAAAATGGCTTGTAAAATACGAATAGATTCATGTCTTTCTACTAGAGTGTAGGTTTCGTAATAGTCTATAACTTTTTATGGATTATAGACTTTAGAAACTAATCATGATTTATATCAAAAAATTATTCCATTTTCATCAATATTATTTTTAAGACCAACTTTATTTCAATTACAAATGTTGCCTTAGGTTTTTTGACCATGGTACAAATATTGTTCCAATCGAATTCATTTATTTAATATTTCATATATTTGGTCCAAACATCATTACATAAATAATCATTAGTTATTTTTGGTTCTAATTTGGACAGAAATGACAGATTCTACACATCATTTTTTAAAGAACATCTAGTCCTTATAGATTTATTTATATAACCAATGATACTATCTAAGATGATTCATAAGAAAAAATAGATTTCGGTTTTGTAAAACCTATTGATCAACAAAAGGTATAATATCTTCTAATGTAAACACTTTAGATAAAATTTCATGAGTATTTTCTTTATTAGAATAATCTTCCATTAAAAGATGAAATCATTTTTTTAAAACAAATCCGAGTATATAGGTTGGTTATGTTTACAAACAAAATGATCAATTTTATCAAATATAACTTGTATTGTTTCTTCAACATTACAATATTTTGTGTTAAAAATTAAATATGAAATAGAGGATGTGGAATAGACAAATAAAATTCCTTCGTCGAATTTGGGTGTGAATTTATGTATGTTATCATTATAATTGAAGAAGTACACTTTGCAGCAAAATATATTGTATTATGAAACTTCTGGTTTTCGAAAAGTCCATAATTCAAAATGTATTTTTTAAGAAAGCGTCTGATTAAAACATGATTTATAGAATAACATGAATTACTTACAGCATTTTCCCTAAATTTTTTAGCAATAGATTATTCAGTCAACATGGTTCTAGTTATCTCTTTAATAATTAGGTTTCTTCCTTCAACAACACCATTTTGTTGATGATAAACTGGAGCTGAGAAGTTATGTGTAATTCCATTCATTCTAAAAAAAGTTTCATAATAAGAATTTTCAAATTATCCTCAATGATCACTATAAATATTTATTAATGGATGATTTTTATAATTTTTAACTTTGTCTAAAAAATATTTAAAATTAGAAAATTATTCATCTTTCTTTTCTAGAAAATAGACCTTTGTAAATCTAGTGTAATCATCAACTAAAAAAATTACATATTATATTCCTCTAATACTTCTAATTGGTGTTGGACTAAAAAGACCCATATTCACTAGATTTAATGCATTAGAAATTGAGACCCCATTAATTTCCATATATCATGACATTTGTTTCATTCTATATTGAAAAGGATGAAAAACTTTTGAAGAATCGAATATATGATTCTATAGATCCTTAACAAATCATTTCTTTGAGAGTTTTCATAGGTTCATAAGGTTACAATGTCCTGGTATTCTATTACATAACCATGATTGATCTTCTATTGCACTAAGTCAAGGTATGTCTATGATCCTAATGTCTTCAATGTTTACTATATTATCATTATAAGGCACATGGCCAGATTGAATAAAATATTCCTCT
Source organism: Viscum album (assembly GCA_963277665.1). NCBI lineage: Eukaryota > Viridiplantae > Streptophyta > Magnoliopsida > Santalales > Viscaceae > Viscum > Viscum album. The sequence goes on from OY728161.1 coordinate 698,041,303, forward strand.
GAATTGAGTTCTATGAATTTATAATTCCTAAAATTCACATGGTAACCATCACCACATAATTGGATTATTCTTTTAAGGTTATTTTTAATAACTAAAGAAATAAAAAATTTGAAATTAATTATTTTCCAATAAGAACAATATTACCTATACCAACAATTTCTCCTTGAATGTTATATTTGAAATGTTATTTTTCCACCTTTCATATTTATAATATTTCCATAGAAGTATTTGTTACCAGTCATGATTCAAGAACATTAACAATCCATGTACCATGAAATGTTTTTGGTACATCCATTATTTATGTAAATAAATTATTTAGACTTTAAAAATCCAAATATTCTTGGATATGTAATTTTTAGATACCAAAATCTTAGGAATTAAGATTTTATTAGATAACTATGTTTTCTGAAAACATAAGGATTTGATTTTATTTAAATTTCAATTTATCTCCTACTGTCAACCACATTGACACATAGTTAAAAAATGAGCACTTTGGAGAACAAAATAGTTGTGATGAAAAACTTGTTTTGATTGAGAATAACCAAATCCAAAAATATTTCTTAGATAATGTAGTTGTGAATACATTTTATCAAATTTATTCCTTCTAGATGTATTATTTGATAAAAGGTTGTTTAGGAATAATATTTCAGATTTCTGTCTGATTACTAAATTATTATCTTTGTTGTCATTAGTCTTATAATTTGTGATCATATCTAAAATATTTTTCTTTTAAATAACATTTATAAGATCCTTGGAATGTTATTTTTCTCGGAATTTACAATCTTAAGGTTATTTGAATCATTTTCAAAATCATGTGTTTTCTGATCATGATCATTTGAATGATCTAATACATCTTTTTTTAAAATTGAGATTCTAATATTTTACAGAACACATTTTTTTATTGATCATATTATTTAGATTTTTGAGTAACATCGAAATCCTAAACACTTATTCAAATGAACGTAAAGTGTTATCTTATTTTGAGGATGATTCATCACCTGAAGATTTATAATATTATTCATCGAAAAAATTTTCATTTAACATAATATTTGTTGAGGATTTAATATAATTTACCATATCCTTGAGAAATTAATATTAGATGGAATCTTTGTTAGAAGGTTAATATTATTCAATCTAAGAAGATTAAATATTATAAGATTCTTTAGAAGAATCACCACCACTTGTACTACAAGAGTGTTAAGATTTCTGTACCTTCTTAGACATAAAAATGTAGTAATTATTCTTTATTTTTTCTAAATTCCTATACTTTTTTATTTCCTTTTGATCATAGGAACTTATTCTCATATATAACCTACCCTCGTGCATCCATAACTAGTTATTCATAATGTTTTTTTTCATTTCTATATTTGTTCTTGTATATATATTGGAAATATTTCATACCAACAATCTTGTTCATTCTTCGAGAAATATTGGAATGTTCATTATCAGAATGATCACCATCACTTAATTCAGATATAATAGTAGTTTTCTTAGAATTTGATCTTATAACAATTTCAGTAGTATTGTCATTCATATGATATGATGTTGAAATGAATGAAACACTAACATTACCATTCTTTTCCTTTATTTTATCTCCATATCACTTCATTCTAGTTTCGTGCACTAGAAGTGTTCCAAATAACTCATTAATAGTGATGCTTGAAACTTTCCTATTCTCATCAATAACTGTTCTATTATATTCCCACTAATTGGGAATAATATCCATTATCATACCAATATAACTTCATCATATATTAATTTCTCACCCATATATTGAAGGATGTTGATAGAAGTCCTAATCCTTTGTTGAAATTTACATACATTTTCTCTATATGGAAACATTAAAATAAGTTATTCATCGCTAAGCATGGTTCTTCGTGTTTCAATGAGAATGGATGTGCATAATGTGTATCTTCTAACTTCTTAAACATTCTATTATATTCTTCATAAGATAAAATCTAAAAATAGATATTCTAGGTCATAGAACATAATAATGTATTGTATACCATAATGTTAAGTTAATACTATTATTTTTCATGATTTTTTAATTCTCTTATTTCGTTTTCCTGAATCTTGTAATCTCCAATTAGTATAACGATGTTATCAACATTAGTATTTATATTTAATGTCTCCATCCTATTATTTCAGTACTCAAATTCATTTCCATAAAAAATAAGGGATCTGGTATGAAATAGATTATATATAGAACCAATGTTCATTCCTACCATTCATAGAAAGAAATTATTTTCCAAAAACCTTGTTAGTCAAATATGTTTATAAACAATGAAATATTTATGAAAAACATGAACATTTAAAGTTAAGAATTAAAACATGAGAATGAAAATGTATATATACGTATAAGTATTTCAGAGACCACCTTTGATATTAATTTTATGATCACAATGTATATGTAGAGTTCTCAATAACAAGGGGGTTTCATTGAATGTTTATAAACAATAATTTTTATCCTTATGAAAAAATATGTTTAAAAACATTAAACCATATGGATTCAAAAACCCTCTTAACTCCTTAACAATGAAAATAACATGAATAGGATTCAATAAGATAGATCCGATAATAAAACATAAGAAATGTTTTCATAGGGAATTATTTTAAATTAAATAATATGGAATCATATTTTTCAAGGAATACAATTATAAGATTGTATAATAATGTTATAATATCTTCCTTTAACAAAATGCAACATAATTAAAAACTTTTAACAAAACCAGAAACGTATAAGAAATATTTTAATTCAAAGAGTAGGGTATCCAATATCCTTTGATAATGTTCTCTTGATTTATACTTTCAAGAAGGAATGTCTTAGCCACAACAGAGTAAGAACTCAATACGAAGATCAGAATATTTTATGCTATCTCCACGAACCCATGCTCTCTAATATGATTACCGCCTCTATCTTCCTATCCTCAGAAGCCCTAGATTGATCACCAACAATCAAAATCATACTAGGTAGGATGAACATGTTGTTCACAGATGAACAATATGTTCACCACATTCTCACAAGGCAGGTTTAAGAAGATCTCTTGCAGAGTATCATTTTATTCCAGGGATCAACAGCTCTCAACGAAAACACTAGTAAAAAAAATTATATCTCAATAATTTAACACTGATCTCGTTAAAATGGTTGGATATTTATAACCACGGTTTCCAATGGTTGAATTCATCCTCCACTAGTCATATTTTTCCTTAAATTGTAAAGAGACCTATACATTTGTCACTCAGCCAATGTTCTGTTAAAAAAAATACTGTACATAATAATTTTTTTGTAAGAAAACATGGAAAGAATTTTCTTGCTTAAGAACCATTAAAATGATTAAGAAACATTTAAAATTTTAGGATCTATTTAAATGAAACATTACTTCATGTAAATGAGGTGACTATAACAATATCATTTAAAAAGATTCTTAAGAAATTAAGAAATCAGATTCTAAAAATAATTTCAATAAGATTTTGAAAAAAAAAGATAATAAGAGTCTAAATTATTATGAATTAGGATTCTAATTTCTTAAGAAATCCGAGTATGATTTCAGTAGGAATAAGATTTTGATATCAAAAGAAATGGGAGTATGATTTTTGGAAAAATTAGTTTCTGATTTCTGATAAAATAAGAGTATAAATTCTGGAGAAATCAGAGTCTGATTTCAAGAGAAATTCGATTCTATTTTTAAGAAAATTGGATTCACTATTCAGGGAGAATTATAATCTAATGAAATATAAGGTTATATGTTAGACACGGATCTAATTTTTTATTATGAAAAAGATTGTTTGAATTGGTTTAAGAAAAAACTAGACAAAAAATTTAAAAACATGGGTTAATAAAAAAACATTATTAGAGAAACAACAATTTCCTTATGAAAAATTTTCATAGTGAAAGATAATTTTCAATAAAAAATGTGATTCTTATTTTCAAAACATATAGTAATAGAAAGATTATAAGAAACATTATTGACTTAAAACAATTCAATATGGTATTCTAACTATTTTTTTATTATATAAATTATTTTAATTGAAAAAATATTTTAAAATGAATAATTTTATCAATAAAAATGGTTACATTTTTATGAATAACATTAATTCTTACAAATATTTTATTCTCTTCCATGTTCATGCTCATTCTATAAAAATATTTTATTTAATAGAATAAAAATATGTTTTTACATTTGTATTCTACTTATTTACATTTATCTATATTTAGAAATTAAAATATTTCAACATTTCTTTGATGAAGTATTGTTTTCATTAGAACACTAAATTTGAAGTAACAAATTTCTTTTCATGTTCGAAACTATATTTTTCACTATTATTTGATTATATTAACCTTTATTATATTTCACAGATATAATATTTGGAACATTATTAAATGTATATAAAATTTAATTTTTACCTCCTCAAATAGTTTTTAACGAAATTTATATCCTTTATAATTAATGACAATGTTTAGAAGTTGAATTATTATGTTCATAATATATGATGTTTTTTATGAAACCCATTCTATTTTTATAGGTTCATTATGATATAATTGTTATTTGTTTTATATGGAATACATATATACAAATTTTGATTGTCAGAATCCTATATCATCCTTTAATGAATTTTTTATGTTTTATATCTCATCAGACAGTATGATATATTTAAAAGAGTTTTTTTCAATAAGTAATGGGAATGAAGACTTTTTACACATTTTAATAGATGTATATAATGAGTTTTTTAATGATAGAATGGGAATAATATGTTTTGTAGAAAGATTATCTATTATTATGGTTGTGTTACCTTAATAAGTTTCTTTTATTATCCCAATATATTAGATTAAATGTTTATGGTTTTCTTCTATGATATTCTATGCTTTTATATTATGGTCAATTATTCAAGATTATTATTTTATCAATATAAAAAACATATTATTGTTTTCCCTCTTTGATGAAATTATAGTGGACTTATGTTCCAATGATCCTTTTATCAAATATTTATCTAGTATTCATGTTTCTCAAAAGTTTGTGATTTATCCGTTATGATGAATTCAGAAGACTCTTTTACTATGATTTTCATCTCAACCAATTCATATAATTCCATTTCAAATGTTATGAAGATGATTACATCATATGATATATCTAAAAAATTATATAGAATTATGTGATTAAATAATGTTCCAAATTATTTTAAAATATAAAGATTACATATGTAATCTCTAAGACATTAAACCATTTGGTACTTGGGTTATGTGACAATTTGTGTGATGAATTATTTACAGCATGGATTTAATTTTTCATGAAGGAATGTTTATAGTGAGATTCAACATTTGGTATCAAAAAATGGATAAGTTATTTTTTATAGTTAGATTAGTTATTTTTGGGAATTGGGCTGAGTTAAACTTAATAAAAATATAATACATAAGTATAAATAGAGTATGAAATCCTATATATTTGGAAAATTATAAAATATATATTTTGTAAAAAATTAAGTACATTTTTAGATGATGGAATGTGGATTATCCAAGACAAAAGGTATATAAGTGAAATCACCTTGAAAAGGTATGGTTTATAATTTACTCAATCTTTATCTGGTGCATCATGGGTGCATATATATGACTGCAGACCAGGAATGAAACTTATAGTGGATATAATTTCATAATTCAATTGTTATTAATGAATAATTATGATTGATTGGAATTTATATAGGTTAAAAATACTTATAATAAATTACCATAAATAAAATGGATAAATAGAATAAAATTTTATTTCATTTCATAGAATCACAGTCAAACATGATGATATCAAAGAGTGAGAATTTACAAGGTAAAATTTAATGTGATTAATTTTTATACTTCCTATGTGATTTTAATTTTTCATTAGATATATTAAACCCGTATATTTTTTAGTCATGGATCGATCAATAAGAAATCGAGTTAACAATGGGTGTGTGGGATAGTGAACCAATTTCCCTAATGTACTACCCAATGGTTTCCACAATTGAGTATAATATCTAGTCGCAATTAACACTCAACATGAAATATCCCACTTCACTGGACCACAAATTGGTTCCATGAATGATGGTATCAACTATAAATCAGGAACAAATATCAATACAACAAAGGATTCCACATAATAATTGTAGTCTAAGATGGTACCATGTGGAGACAATACCACTAAATCAGAGTTCATAATAATAAATTAAATATGAAAAATACCACAAAATCCATAACCATCAGAGTACATAGATAAATAAAAACAATTAATAACAATACTGGGTGTGGAATAATAATAAAATTCATCAAATGATGATCTTCCATTGGTCTGGAGAGATAAACATAAGGAATGAAAATTTTTAAATAAAAACATTATCTTCTAAAACAATGATCCATATCACATCCCTATCTATATATATATTCATGATTTTTATCACTCTATCAATTCTAGTATTTGTCTAACCTCAACATATAACCAAGTGAGATTTATTTTGGGTACCAAATTCTATGGGAATAATGAGTAGTGTGTGTGTAAGAAAAAATGTGGGGAACCACGAATGATGTCCAATACATACTAGTAATCAGTGATATGTGTACATGACATGCTCTAATTAAATAAATAAAATTCAGAAAAAAATTAAAAAAACCACCAAAATACCTTCTATGGACTATGTAAATTTGTACTTGAGATCATCAAAGGGACCATGCCAACCAAAATATCACAACCTTTCAGTGGTAATATGCATATAACTTGGGATAAGTCAAATAACCATCATCAATCTTATAGTTATTGAACTCATTTGAGCGCACCTGATTTGGCGAGTTCTAGGGTGTCTCTTAAAAAATCATGATGATGGATTCAACAAGTAAAGGACTGAGGATTCTCAATTAAGTATCTTTGAACTCCCATATGGGAGTTTTATTATCCATTTCATATAACTCTATGTAACATGACATCCCCAATGTGAGTTTACATAGCTAATGCCTAATCCCACTAGAAACACAAACCTCACTTTTTTGATTTTTCACATCCAATGTCAAAACCTCCAAAAACAAATTTTCAATTCGTTTCAAAAACCACCCTATAAAGGGTAAATTTCAGTTAAATTTGATCATCCACCACCCCATGGGAATTTTCCATTTCATATCAAAACTATGATAAGGTAATATATCTTCTAAAATAATAAAAAAACCCCCCAAATGGAGTTTTCCAAATGAATCATTAAAATAAATGATACAATCTATATAAAAAGACATAAATCCTGTCTCACAATCCATGTGTATAAATACCACCACACTCAGCTAAAAAATATCATTAGGGACCCATTGAGGTCCCCTATGTAGCTGCATAAATGGGGGGACCCCACTTAGTGTCCCTATTATTTTTTAATTTTTGGGTCATCTCCCAACCCACATAGGGCATCATGTCCCACAAAAATTTCATGAAAATACATAGAATATCAATCAAAAAAATAAAACACTCCCAATAGATGTCTTAGTTCCCATCTGTTAAACCGAAGTCAACACTAGGTCAGTCTGAACACATAACCTATTTTGATACTATCCATGTCCAACCCCTATCGTAGAAATATCTCAAGGGGGAGGGACACATTACCCTAGACAAACTCAATAATATAAATTTATCCAATGTATCACTAGGGCCATATACATCCAACGTGGACAAACTGTCCCTCCAAGTCACTACAACATTATAAAGGATTATTAAGGAGAACTGGGTCACATTCACTAATGTCACACCAATAAATTGGTCAAAATTACATAGGGAATCAGAAAAAAAAGTCATGTACGCATCCATTTGTGGCCTAAGAACGTAAGATAATGCATAAGGAAAACATGACCTTGGATCCTTGCTATGTCATTTTTAGGAACATAATTCAATATTGAACAATTTTATTTAAATTAAAAATTTATTTAAAAACCATTTTTGAAGTCCAATTTCAACATATAAAAAACACATTTACAAGAACTATAAGTAAACATATATACAACCATAAAAAATAACCAAGAACTATAGACCTCAATTAATTCCTTTTCTCAATTATAAAAAAAAGAAAATGGATAGTTTAATGCCTGACTATGCTCACCCAAGATCATCATACCATCATGATATCCTAAATCACACCCCAAATCCAAAATTATTCATTTATAAAATATATTATTAAATTAATAATTTAATATAAACTAGATTATCTTCCAAAAATTCATAATAAAGAATCCTCATGCTAGGACATCATCCAATAATATATATTACATCCACAGTAAACCCCCTACATCACCCTAGGTGAAATACTATCATGCCTCTTGGATCCCATAAATATTTAATATTAATTTTAATAAATAACCTAATAAATATAAAAATGATGTTCTATATTATGTGATTAACTGTGAGATGACAGGAAGAAGGATTTACAAGATTCTCTCTAGTTAATCTTTATGAAAGGGCTACCAGACATGGTGACGTCTTCCAGGATCTGTTGTAATTATAATCAAAACCAAAAAACATGGAACTCATTATCTAGGAAAAAAATTGAATAATGAAAGTGAAGTTCATTGGAGGATAATACTTACCTCAGATCAATAACAAACAACACTGAATCCATCCCAAAAATGAAGGGAAAATAAATATGGGTATGGGTTTGACCACAAACTCATGCATAGAAAAATAATATAGGGGAATAAAATACCCTATTAAAGACATTGGAGATGCAGATTGTATCCAAAAATACCCCATAAGATAGCAGGTGGAAATTTGATGAATAAAGGTGACTCTGTTTAGCCACCATCTTTCTAGTGCCTTTCTTCCAGTGGCCTCTAGTAGAATAACCACCCTAATTATGCTCTAACACTCGTCCTAGCCTTCTAGATTCCAGACGAGCCTTATTACTCATCTAATAAAACCATATAATTTTGATAAAACTCCAAAAAATTTATTATCCTTTTGTCAATATTGGGCCCATCCGCTAGTCCCAAATTAAAAAACCACCTAAATATGAATACCCATCCATTAAAATTTCAATTAAAAGATCCTCCATATAAAATTTTACATCCCTGATATGTTGTAGTGGTCATCCAAATTCATCACCTCACCCTTGATGGTCATCAATTCCTACTCAATGTTAGCAACCCATCATTGAATTCTCAATTAAATCTACGTTAAAATTATAAGATAATGTTATTGACCACTAAAATAATGATAACACACATAATTCACCATTAAAGAAGTAAGATAATGATTAACCAACCCCATACACCTATTCACATGATGGTGTCAACATCCAAAGTGCATCAAATCTATGGCGCTCTACTCCATATGATTATCCTGATAGTAGATTACATCAATTTCATGATACTTATAATATGTTCATTTACAATTTAAATTACACACATATGATCTTGTAATAGTATACATCTCATCATGCTTGATCACACATGACAATGTAGTTCGACACCAGAACTAATTCTCATTTACAACATCCAATCCAAAGTGGACATGTAAACACTATCCATGCATAAAATGAACACACCTTATTTTCTTCAAATGCATTATAATATTTCAAAAATCCACCCAACATATCCAATATGATGTATGTCAGTTTTTTCAACCCACTACATTCAATCAAACACATGTTTTCTAGTTAAAATTACTCTAACTTACCCAGATAAAAAATGATCAACATAACATATGACACATCATTAATTTTCATGGCCATGATGAATCTATCATTGGTAGTATCCCATGATAATTAAAATACACATACCATAGTCCATACCTAAATTTGGTGAAATTCCCCAACTAAAATACCCATTCAGAAAACACCCATATTTTCTATAGCTAACTTGGGAGATTATCTATGTCAAATCAGTTTCAGATCTACTCAATTTATCTCAAGTGTATGTCTAATTCTCATCCTCCATTAGATGGTTCCTCTAAACTAACATCTAATATCCATCAAATATCCTTTAAATCCCCAATTAACTATATATTTATCATAATATTTCCAAAATGCTATTACAATAATTAGTCTCACACACCCATGACCCATTATACCATGGGCCATATCACACTCGATTGATAAAATGATCATCACTAATGTAGTGTAATATTTTTCACCATAATAGAGAAATTTCTATTCGTTATATGACACATTATATCCATCACAAATTATCATGGCTTGATGTTTCTAAAACCACTCCAGCTTGAGAGTTGTTATCATATTTTATTTTATCCCCCATTGCCATCCCATGGTAGGGTCACTGTATGATGACACAAAATTAAAATTCATTTAAACGTCACAACCCTTATTTTTCTGTAGTGCAATGCCCAGTATATGGTTTCTCTTATCGATCCCCTAGACAAACGCTGGATAAATCCCATATTACACATCAATCAATCCTCCCAATCTATTCTACTCATTCAATCAATACCATATCATCATTAATCCCAATCATACATTCCCTCACAACCAATCTATTTCTGATTCATCCTATACTATAAAATTAATTTTACCCCTTCCCATCAAATATTGGGAAACTATTCCCATAATATTTATCAAATCAATGAGCCTTGTCCCCCTATACAGCTGATCATTGGTTCTCTGTTAATACAGTAGCATGTGTAACTAACACACACACTAAATAGATCTCTTATAGATGTGAACATGAATACACCTCAGTAATTCCCAACCATACTACATGATCCATACTATTAAGAATATCTGTCACCCAGCTTAGGCTCAAATTCATAAACCATCATCGAACCACACCTCATACATGTTAGTTCAACCTAGCCAAAATCATCTTAGATTCACTTATACAAAGTACCAACATTTCTTGTATTCTTAGGCCAACCAAATACTTAGTCTCCAACTTGTTTTATCCCATTTATTGAGTATCCATCCACAATCTGAGGAATCCTACAACATTTTTAATAAATATTGGGATTTGAAACAGAATATTCTTGTGCTTACAAAAAAACCCAATACCATGACACAAGCTCCCAAGGTTTTTAATTAGAAAAAATCCCAAGGCATCACCATTACTTCATCAAAAACTTGATTGAACAACTTTGTCTTCAATATCCAACAGGAGGCATCTACCTGGTCCATTAAATATATTTAGAGTACTCTCAAGATCTTTTTAAACCATATAATGGGATTCCCACAACATAAATAAACACTATATATTAATGGTATGAGTTTAATATGTGGGTCTCCATGTCTACCACATATTCTAACAAGTCAATTCTCTCACAAGGGTCACAACCCCCAAAGCATTATTAACACACCCATATTGAATAATACATGTCATCCAACCTGGAAGAAAACCACTCATGGGTGTCACATCCCTACCTTGAGAATCACAACCCAATTTAACCACCCTTTATTGGGTCTTATATTCCAATAGTGATGGCATCTCGGGGTAATTGTTCATCCTACTATGCCCTCATATGCACCTATAATCTACTGAACATACTTCCCAATCAAGGATCACAACTCATCATTAATCATGTCCACAACCAGTGGAATCATCTAATATGAATTTTAATAAGTGAAACATAGGGACTATATCGATTATGTAATTTTTTTAAAAAATATATATGTTAAAATTCACGATAGGTTGTTACATACCCTTTAAATAACAATAAAATATATAATATGATCCCACATGGGGTTTTGAACCCTACAATTCTATGGATTACCAATATACTAAGGTAAGTCCAAATTCCCTACAATGATACATTATATCATCACTATCACCATAAAACATCCTTCCATAAAACCTACATGACCTACCATCAAAAACAAATATATGAATATCTTCCAAATTTAGTAAAATACTACCAAGAACATATATGTGAAAAAAATTGATATGTTTTTATGATAATTTAAACATTCAAACCCCTAATATGTAAAAAAAGTAAACTATTTGGAGAAAATTTCATATAAATAATATGTTCTTAGAATGATGCATGAAAATTTTCCTCATTCCACTAGGACAAATTCACAAAGTCCAATGATTTTCCTCTTTCTAATGGTCCAACAGCCCGAAATGTAAATTATCCCAGATCCAAAAATCAAGTGTATTATATGAGATGAAAATAATCTCAAATGTAACATCACATACGAAAAAAAATAAATATCATACACCTGGTAAACAGAACATAATACAAGAATAATTTTTCATCACACCTCAACCCAATATCAATCACAGTTCCCAAAACATTCATATATCTCATAGATACCATATCCTAATTAGTACGGAAAAATAAAAAAATTATGTTATGATAACAATTTGTAACATACCACCTCTCGAGTCCACTAATTGGTTCCCAAAATGATGTTTTAGATTTTATCGTAGGTTCTCATCCACAAATACTAGAGGCTTCTAACTATTAATAATGTTCAAAGATAGTACTATGGGTAAAATATACCCCTAATATAAAGGGATAAATAATAAATAAAATAACCATAATCATACGAAAGCTATATCCATCAATGTAAATTAATATATAATTATCCAATATTAATAATTTGAGGTGAAAAATTATTAAAATACTCATACAATAATTATTTCAAACTAGGATGATCCAATATATTGATAGAATGGAAGATGTAAATTATGAAATTAAACCACAATAACTTCAAAAAATAACAAATTTCTCTCACGCTATACACACTTAGGATATCACATTAGATTAATCAAATTCCATATCCCAACTTAAACCTATATCCATCCGAGAGTCTACTGAGGTACCCAAGACTAGTGGTAGTCTGGGTAGGGTGTGAGTAATAAAAATAAATTGGGAACCACCAATGTAGTTCCATATGTACTAGTAATGTAGTGGTATGTTCATGTTTCATTCTCCAATAAATAAATAAACTCCTAAATGAAATAAATAAAAAGAGTAGTAATACCTACAGGGACTAGTCCTAGAATGTCTCTAAGCATGTCATGGGGACCGTGCCAACAAAAATATAACAACCACTCTATGGGAGTGAACATATAACCCAATCCAATCCCAATAACCCCCATTAATGTTTGGTTTCATGAACTTGATTCAAAATACCTACTTCGTCTAGTTTTTATGTTTTGATGAGAAATACCTGATGGCCATACCAACTTGAAAATGACATGGGTCTCCTTGGTATATAGAAAAAGTATCACTATCTTATGATATGGGAATTTTCTCATATTAGGAATAAGAGAACTTGAGAAATAGACATCACTTGTGGGATTCCTCTCAGCCAAGTCATATGTCCACAATTATCATTGACCACCCCTATAGTGGTATTCACTTCTAGGGTCACCAAATCCCATAAGAGAGTTTTCATTATTATCACAAACATCTGTACTAGGGGATTTATCTTTTAAATTACTGAAAAAACCAACGCATGTGAAATTTCCAATTCTTATTAAAACCAGCCAAATGGTGTGTGCCATATAAAATAATAAAATCACCAATAATAAAGGGGTTTTTCTAATAAAATCATAAAAATAATGGAATCAAGTGTTTTTGTAATTATAATACCCCTAACCATATCCATTCATTAGATAATCCCCTCACTTAGGTCATATATATCATTAAGGAGACCATTGTGGACACCTAGATTAGTAAAAAATTAGGGGAACCCCAATTTGGGTCTCAAGCCTTGTTCATGTCTCAGAATGTCACATATATCACTGGGGAAATCATGCTACCTAAAAATTTCATGAACATAAAATGACCTCTCATGAAAACTAGGAATCACTCCCAAGAGTTGGCTTAGATCCTATTCTAAAACCCACAGTCACCACTAGGTAAATGATAATAGCCAAAAAAAAATTTAAAAACTGTAATATTATTACTGTCGAAAAATATCAAGGGGTAGTGACACATTTATTTTTTACATATCAACATGAAAAAGCTATATTGGGTGTCACTATAGAATCTCACCTTCTTATTACATAAAATTACATTACATTTCTCAGGTTGATGATCATTAATGTTTAGTGTTTTGTCAAAAAGGTACTTAATGAAAGAAAACTTTAAACATTATTCTAATATACTTGTAAGGAATTATCATAGGTTCATTATAAGTATAATTATGACTTCTCATAACCTAGGGACATACATTAAAGGAAAGGGTGAGCAGAAATCCTTGTAAAGAAAATATATGAAATAGTTTACATTTGAACATTGAGAGATATCAATAAGAACATGGGAAATATCATAATGAAATGATAAATAGGAATATAATAATAATAATAACTTGAGTCATTACTTGAAAATGTGTCTAAAACATTAAATTTTTTCATTTATAATTATATCCCAACGGTCCATCCACAAGGTGTTATAAAAATCACCAATGTTATTCACCAAGGTATAATAAAACATTTAAGTTCGTGAGATTAATTTCCATACCCACTGAATCAAAGAGCTATTCGAAATTAACATTAATTTGTCTATATTATCATGTGATCCACATATATCAAAATCTAAAATTTCATAAAAACCCAATAGTATAAAATAAATGGTGTTCAAAAAAAAGGTGACATTTTAAAATGTGCATAAAAACATAATCGTTATGTTATTTTAACCCATGGAATGTTAATATGGGTTTTATGTATGTAAATTAAAGAATAAAATTAACAATTTTTATGTATTGATTAATACCCATGAAAATGTAAATGGTTTGGGTATTCACATAAATAAAATTAGAGAATTTATTGACAATAGTAGATATATTTTGAAATGAAAATTATACAAAATATGACCTATACAACATGGTTTTAGAAATCATTAGAAATAGAGGGTATATGAATAACCATTCATAAATTAATATTAATATAGTATAGGTATAGAATAAAATAGAAATAAAAAAAATATATGTGTACTTGAAAGACAATCCAAATAAAAGAAAACTTGAATTTAAAAAAAGAGAAGTTGAGAATTCCTTTACCTTAATGTTTAACTTCTACAACGCTATGATCATGACCTTGAGGGATTGAGGAAACCTTGGGAGGACTCCTTTTGATGTAAAAATATCATAAATTCATAGAAGATGTATTATTATTATATATAAATGATGGAATGACTTCATATCTATAGCAATAAAGTGGGAGTTTTTAATTAAATTCTACGGACACCTCATCCATGGTATGTGAAAAACCATGGTCTTTCTCATGCTTTTGGCCACATGGGACACTTTATATAATATTTTTATCCACATGAGTTGACCATAATTTTATATTTCATATTACATCACTATTATGTCAAAAAAAATCTAAAACTCAAAAACTATATTTTCACTATTCACCAAAAAACATAACATTTTTTTACAACCACAAAAATTCATCCTAGCTTAATATCAAATCTCTAAAATCAAAAAAAAATTAACTCCATTTTTTGGAAAATAATTCTCTAAATATGAGAAATATAATTTTTAATTAAAATCACTCTTTACTCAAAAAATAGTAATAGTTGACTATTATTTTCTAAAAAAAATTATTTACATTTACTATTATATCAAATTAAAATTCAAGATGGAAAAAATTTAATTTATAATTATATATTTCATGTTACTTTTTACTTGGTCATATGCCTATTCATAAGGATAATATTACTATTTATAATTTACTATTAATCAAAAATTAAGTTTATCTTATCATCCTCCAAATTTTTTACTGATCACAACCGTATATGTTTGTTTTTTCGAAAATCATTTTAGAGTATCAATTATTTAAATTATAAAAAACAATTGAAAATAATAATTTTTTAATATTCATAAATAATATAAAACATCAAATAATAACACTAATGATATATCCTAGAATAATTTTGACATTCAGAATTCAAAAAAAATGATGGGTATTTTACCATAATAAATATTTAAAAAAAATTTCTACATCGGGATTACAAAAATTATTTAATTTCTCATTACCTAACCCCTTATAACACATACATAGTGTAACACCCTAGGTAAATAAAGAATATGACATTTTCCTATTTATCCATATTTTTGAATAAAATATTAATAATACTTTAAAGGGAATGTTATGCTCGAGGGCGTACCCAATACGCAACAACGAGTTTCTTTGAAATCTTACGTTGCACTCTAATAATAAAATAATATTATTTTAAAAGGTAGTTAATTCCTATCCATTTTAATGGATGAAATGAACGGAACTAGCTAACAAATGATTATATATGTTTGTCAAATATTTTTACTTTTATCCAATAAATGTTAGAGGCTTAAAATAAAAATGAATCCATTTTTAAGCATAAATCTTCTAATATTCTTTAAAAGGTCGATTAACCACCTTTTGTTGGAGAACCCTTTTTAAATATAGTTTTGAAAATTTTATATGTTGTATTTGACAAAAGAAAATCCTTCTTTAGAATCTAGACATCAAAATTTACTTTGTGTAAAATTTTGTTATTTTTCCAATAAAGATCATTTTTATTGAAAAAGTTGCATTTTAATTCAAAACCCCCTTTTAATCAGATTTATTTATATGGATAGATTATATTTTTAATTTATATTAGAGTTTATTTAGAATATATTTTTACCATTTAATCTAATGGTGGTCATTGGAATTAATTTCACTTGGAAATTGGACTTAAACTACTGTCAATCATTTAATAGATATTGTTTCTTAAAAACACGCTATTTGTTTTGACAGCGGGAATTAATTATTAAATTAATTAATGAAACATATATGTTTTGAATTTTTTAAAATAGACATCATTTTTTAATTCATACTATAAAATATATCATAGGGTGAATTTTTGGTATTTTTCTGAAAAATTTCAATTTTTGATGAATAGTGAAACCACTAAGTGGTAGTTTACAAACTGATTTTTCGTTTAAAGGAATCTTTACCAATTCTGTGATTTGAATTTCATAAAATCTGACATACATGGTTTTCATTATTATATAAAATGTGGTTCAATAGGATTAAAATAATTCTTTAGTGAATTGTAACTTTTATGTTTTTAATCGCGATTAGAGGTAATTAGTGTAATTTAAGGTAAAAATAATGTTTTAATAATATGAAATGACCTAGACACATGTACTACCCTCATTGGATGTTTCATGGCCGACCAAGAGAATCCATGGGTCAACTTGGGGACTACATGGAGCCACTTTGTTTGGAAAATGACATAAATAACATTTTATTTTAACTTAAAATAAAAATGCCACAAGCATGAGTTGTTTTAATAAAACAATTTTTAAATGGGGTTATACAAGTCATATTTTTGACTATAAATATTAATTAGAAATATAATAAGATTTCCTACATCATTATATTTTTTTATAATTTTTAGACATTAAATAAATTAAATTATATATGACATCATGATGATGCAGCGATTACCTCATTAATAAAGGATTTAAATAAAATGAAAAGATAATGTTAAAACTATAACATAAACTTCTAAAAGACCTATTGGATGCGTATATTTCGAACCCTTACCACCTTATCCTCTATATAAATCAATTTGGGGCCTTTAAAATCCGAAACTCATTTGAAAATAAAGTAACATTTTGTAACTTTCCAAGAGTGCCCCTCCTCTCCTCTTATAAAAGGCCCCCACCGCTACCACCTTACCCACACCTCTCAAGACTTTGGCTCGCCCAAAACCTGATAATTTTGTCTCTACACATCCCTTTATTACTAATAGAAGCCTCACTTTGGGCAGAAGTCTTCCCAAGGAAGCCTTTGAGCTCAAATCAAAGAGAGATACCAGATTTTAAGGTAATGTCTTCACTTGTGTTCTTTTGTTTTATTTTGCTTCTCCAACCCCATAAAATATGTTTATTCATTTATTATGTAAAAACTACAGTATCTTAAATATAATATGATATTTTTATAATAAGGATTCTATCTACACATACACACACCTACATCTAGTGGTTAATGAACATACTGTTTCTGTGGAGGGTGAATTTCTGCCGCATGAAATGATGATTGTTCAATATTATTTTAACACCCTCAATGGTGGCCATTAAGATGTCACTATATTTATATATGATATATAATATGTTTATGTTTTACTTAATCTTATTTATTTTTCATTTATGGCATACCTTTATGGTTTCCATTATGGTTAAACGCGATATCTTCATTTTAGGAAGTTCGGACTACCGCCCCCTCAAAGTGATTTGATTCATCAATACCATTTGTGGTACCTATAAAGGATATATTTAATGATATTATATATGATACCATAATGTAATTATAATTATATTATGTATTATTATGTTTTAAATCCATTAAATAAGAAAAAAAAATGGAAGTAGCGTTCATGCGTACGTTCGGCTTACCGTCTCCATGAACGGTGCATTTCATTTCTTACCTCTAAATGTTATGTAATATTATAAATGCATGTATATAATGGATATATATGATATATATGATATCTAAATAATGAATATAATTATGGATATAATATATATTTTACCACATGAAGAACTTGTAATTATAAAGAGATTATTTTTGACTCTGGTAGCAATGATCTACAAAACGACCTTTATTGACATAAATTATTACATATTGTTCATATCATAGTATTAAGTGATATAAAAGGAATAATTAACTTGAAATATTTTCTTAAGAAAGTATAAATTATCTCATGTTTATTATTGGGGTGGTTAATGAACGATCGAGTCAAGTCGGACCCGAGGTAAGGGATCATACCTCTCTCTTTCTTTCTAAGTACACTCTTTTATGTCATTCCTTTTAAGCTCATCATTATTATGATTGGGATGTTATTTTATATTAATATTACTATACTTTTAATGTTAATTTTATGAGAGACCCTATTTTCTCTCATCAATCAATTTTGGAAGTATTAATTGGCGCATTAGTCTACCGAAATTTCGTATGGGGATTTTTATCTCACTTTGTGATTTCGTGAGATTCATTCCATATTTGCCACTATTTCCTTTTTAGTGGCATACATAATTTCCATTATTCTAATCTTTGTGTAACATAATTTCGTTTATGAGTATTTAAATCAATGTTGTATAGTCCTTCTTTAATAGGGTGTACGTTTCGAAAGTTACCCAAATCGGTAAGGGAACCTTTCACCCTCCACTTTTTAAAAGACTTCTTTTGTTATGTCTTTTAAATTTCATCTTATTATGTGGGGATATGTTCTTATATATCCTTATTGACATAAATTTTATGTCCAAGAGATGATATACCCTTTATCTCTCTCATCTACTCTTTTTCTAAAATTTGATTTGATGGCGATAGACTGTCAAGGGAACTTCTTAACCCAATTTTGATTTATTTGGGTTCAACAAGTATTTATTGAATATGTCATCCTTTGAATATGTGTAAGTGACCTTTGATTATTTTACACTTAATATCCACTTATATTGTGTGTATTAATATTTTTCCCACATAATTTTGAGATTGATTTATCCTTAATTTAAGGATACCATCTTTATAATAGATTTCATCTCAATTTACATTTCCATTGAGACATCATTGTTGTTATCCACCAATTCACTCTTATATGGTGTATATATTGTCCTTTGGAATATTATATCATGAATCCATTTATTTTCATGATATTATAATTTTTTGATTAAATATTATTCCTCAATTATTGTATTCAAGTGTCTCGCATTTTGTTAAAAACCCTTCAACTAAAATATCGTTTTAAATGTTTTAATGATTTAATCTTATAAATATTTCTCATTAATATCCATGTTTTCAAAATGGTTTTTAAGGATTTATTAATATGGATATTAATGGTTTTAAATGTTAAAAGCATCATGTGGTATGGGACACTTTGATTTAAAAATCTCTTTATTAAATGTTTTAAATGGTTTTAGAAAATGGTTTTTAGAATGGATTCATTATTTCAATATCTTAAAATGTTATATTGTTATTGCAATGTGGATATGTAATCTCTCCTTTATGATTAAGTTATTTTCTATGATTATGGTATGGTTCTTGGGAATTATTATGAAGACGGGTGGTTCCGTGATAAACTAAGGGCGGGTGAGCCCAATATAGCTCTCCAATGCCTTGGGTAACGTAAAAGGGTTAAATGTTGAGGTTTCTCTGAATAGATTTAGGGAATATACTGTGATAGGTATTCCAAACGTAACCAAGACGGTTACTCCCTACGTAAGAATTTTATGAATTCCTCATGTTACCTTTATGTCTTATGATTTCTATGATTTATTGATGATTTTATGAGGTATGTTAATGTTTTTATGTTTTATGGGTAAAGTATGATTTCATTATTATGTATATATGTAGTCATGTTTCTTTTACATACTTTTTATAACCCTTACTGGGATTTTTATTCTCATCCCATGTTTTTGAAATGTTTTTCACAGGTCAAGGGAATGGTACATGATATGATGATAGTGTCAAGGAAGTGTCAAGAAAGAATCAATGTTTTATTTTAAATACGTTTCTGTTGATGGGGAAAATGAATACTATATTTTATGTTACCACTTTGTTTAAATGTGGAATGTAATGAAAGTTTTATGATCTAATTATCTAAAACTCTAAACCTGAAAAGATCATAAATATGTAATCTTGTAATAACTCAAGATTAAGTAAGTTTTATGGCTGGGGACTTATACGTAGGACTTATTTTTAATGTGTATGATATTAATTGACTCTTAGGGAAGCTTGGATAACATCTCCTAGGTGGTAAACTCAACCAACCTGTACTTCTCCCGTAGGCGAATATGATTAAGCTTAAAGTGATGAAGCTCAACTTGAGTTTGGTCTAGAGAAAAGACTAGTGACAGTACCTTCTACCTAATCTCTGAGAAAATGTTATTCGTTTTGACCAAATATACTGAATGAGTTTATTAAACCAATTTCCTCATTAATTATACATTATTATTCTAATGTATAATTATTAATTTTATTGTTCAAAATTACTATTATTTCCAACAGTCATATTAAAAAATGGTCAAATAATAGTCATAACACAATGGTCACATTTAATTTATATGCATAGATTTTTATTCATTATGAAATTGTAAATCATAAATTTTTTGGAAACAAAATATTATTCCAAGAATTGGGTCATTACATCCCCCCCCTAAGAAATTTCATCCCTTAAATTTCAACTCGTACCCTCAGAAGAGAAACTTTATGGGTAGTTCTTCCTTGTAGTATCTTCTGGTTCCTACATGGATTCTTTGTATTTGTGGTTCCTATACAAAACATTAACATGTTTGATAGTCTTGTGGCATAAATCCTTGTATCTATGATCAATGTTCTCCACATTATGCTCCTCATAAGAGAGGTTGTGTTCCAGTTGTAACACCAATATATTTAATTCATTTGATGGGCCATGTATGTACTTCCTAAAGAGGAATACATGTAATAACTCATGAACATGTGATAGATTTAGGGAATGTTCAAGATGATATCCCATTGTTACTATGAGATCAAGAATTTCATAGTAGTTAATGTACATTGGGATGATCATCCATTTCTACCCAATCCTCATAAATCGATTCCAATGTGAAATATGAAGAATGGATTTTTCTCCTACCTCTAACACTAAGTCACTTCATTGGTTGTTATCATAACTCTTCTTTCGCCTCTATGTTGGATTTATTTGTTGTTGGATGGAATTAACATTTCCCATCATATCATGCACAAGATCATGCCCAATATGTTTTCTCTCAACAACATCATCCCAACAAGAAGGGGTTTTACATTGTTTTCCATATAGAGCTTTCTGGGGTGAGACATGAAAGCTCGATCGGAAGATAATTTTGTACGAGGACTCAACAAATAGGATATATTGATCCAATCACCCTTTATATTGTATTGAGAATGTTCATAGCTTGTCTTCGAGTGTATGAATAGTTCTAGAAGATTTGATATCATTTTGGTGACGATTAGTCATTCTGAAATTGGATTCGGTACCCAGAGAATTTGTAAGACATATCCATAATATTGATGTGATCATTGGATAATGATCAGATATGATAGAAATTGTATGTCCATTCATCCTTACGACGTTGTTCATGAATATCATTTCCAGATCATCAATAGGATATCTTCTAAAATATAGATAAAATGAATAATATAGGTGATATTGTCTCCTATAAATCATATCATATTATTTCCTTTGGATGTTATCAAGAGAACATTGAAAGATTTCATAGTGTTATTATACAACTTCAATACTATTACGGGTAGTGGTTGTAATACCACTTTAGGAATTTGTCACTCTGCCTTCACATGCTGACATAACAGGCACCTTGTAGTTCAGTCAAGTATATCTCCATTAATATTATACCACCAATAATGATAACAAAATTCCATATCCGTTTTTGTGCTTCTAGAATGAACAGAGATTATAAATCATTGTGCCTCATATATCTAATCCTTCTTTATATTTTGAATATTTGGAACACATAGTCTTTTACGAAAATTCAGTACACCATCTTGATTAATATTGTACTCGGGAAACATCACATTATTCACAGCCTCAAGCTTATTCAATTTGAATGGATCTTGTTTTTTAGCAGTCTTGATCTTCTCAAGTAATGATGGTTGGGAAATAATTTGGGATAGGGATGATGATGACCTATCCCATAAAATTAAATTGTCCAATTTCACTAGGTCTATTATCAATCAATATCATTGAATCCTCATCATGGAATGAAAAACTGGATCTTTAATATTTAATGTATCACTGATAGTGTATTCTCTTCCATGTTGATAATTAATTGAACTTTCATTGTCATTAAAAAGTTCCCACCATCTAATTTTTCTATAGATCAATACATTTTATGTTAAAATATACTTCAAAAATTGATGGATTGTGTAAATATCGCACTTCTCCCCAAAAAGATAACTCCTCCATATCATTATAGTAAAAATAAATACAGACAGCTCCAGATCATGTGTAGGATAGTTCTGCTCATGAGTCATCAATTATTGAGATGTATACACAATAAATTATTCATTTCTTAGAAGCATTCACCCAATCCCATTCAGATATATGTCCCAAAAATAATGGATCCTTCTCGGCATGTGGGTTGATTTAACACGTCTGATGTAACTAATATCTTATTCAACAACTGGAAACATTTCTGACACTCTTTTTTCCAGATTAACTTTACCCATTTTTGATTTAACATGGTTAATGGAGTATAAATTCATGAAATGTTTTCCAAAAACATCTTATAATATCATGCCAATCCAAAGAATCTACAAATATTAGATATCTTTATATGGTGAGGGCACTTCTATAAAACCATTGTCTTTGTAGGGAAAACTGTGATTCAAAGAAGAATTAAAATGTTCCCCATGAACGCAACATGTTTTATCCCAAATTCACATTTGGTGAAGTTTCCAAAAATCCAATCTATTCATTTTGTTTGAAAAATAACCCTTAGATGATCATCATGCCCCTTAGATGTTTTGGTGTATTACAAAATATCATCGACAAAAACTACCAAAAAGTTTTCAAGGTAGTCCCTAATGACTCTAATAAAAAAATACATAAAAATAATAGGAGTATTTTTCAAACTAATGGTCATAACAAATAATTTATAATTCCCATATCTTGATCAGTAAGTATTTTTTGGAATATCTTATTTCTTCAACCTCAATTGATTATAACCAGATTAGATATTAGACATAGAGAATAATTGAGACCAATGATGCATGTCAAATAAGACATCAATTCTTGAAATAGGGTATGTTTTCTTCAATGTGATCCTATTCAGTTCTCCACAATCCTTGCATAGCCGCATTGATACATCCTTCTTCTTCAAAATGAGGACTGACACTACCCATAGAGACACACTCGGTGGGATAAACCCATTCTCCAAAAGATCTTGAAGTTTTTTCATTAATTCCTATATAATCACATTTACCATCTGATATAGGGAATTTGCTATTAGATGAGATCCATGTACGAGTTCAATATAGTATTATACCCCTTTTTCTAGGGTAGGATCAGGTAACTCCTCAAGAAATAATTCAATGTATTCATGGATTATGGGGACATTTTGTATCCATATACTATTCATTCCTTCATCATTATCACTAATAAAATATATATTGAAGGCTATATGAGGTGCTTCAGGACAATTATCTAGTAGAGGAATCTCTCCTTGGAAGATAACTATAGTTTTCCCATTCAAGACTACTATGATTACATTATTTATTTATTTAAATTTAGCATTATACTTGGTGAGCCAGTCCATCCCTACTATAATGTCAAATTCTATCATTGGAATGACTGCTAGATTTGTGATAAGATTGTTCATACTAAATAAAATACTAGTGTATTTAAACAATGATGATGCTTGGATAATCACCCAGTGAGTCCTGACTGATAACTATACTTTTATATATTCATGGGTTGATTCTAAATTCTTAGTAAAAATGGTGGAAAAATACGAATGTGTAGAAACAAAATAAAAAAAAATATTTCATAGATTTAAGAGAACAATAATAGTACCAACCCCAACATAATTTATAGCATAAAAAAACTATTTTTATAGAAAAATCACAACCATTCTCCCTTGGACATTGATGAGGCTGATGGTGATTTCCCTCAACTACATTCAGATTTGGACAGTGATCTGAAAAGTTCGCAAGTTGTCAATTCTTGAAGAATTAGACTCTTGTAAGGGCCTTCATTATCATACCTTTTTTGTATGTGTGGGGAATTTAAGGCTTCACCTCACTATGAAAATTTTGCCGGATATTTCCATATCTTACATGGTTGTATCACTTGTCGCTTCGGATCAATATGTTCCATGAATGCTTCTTCCCACATTTATTACATAGTGAATGTTGAACTTTATTTCCACCTATTCTCAAATCAAATCTAATCCCCAATATTTTCCATATTGATCACTTATTTTCAATGGATTTTTTATACCACAGCATCTCACCAGACTCCATATCGACATTCATAGCACTATGCATGATCACCACATAACTACCATGGTCTCAATTGTGTAGATTTATTCATAGATGACGTCTTAGTCCACCAAAGAATATATCAACCTTACGATTAGGATCCATGTCAAAGATAGAGGTGTAACAAGATTTCTTTGAGATTTTCATCTCATAGATTCCAACATATTCATTTTCCTTCTACTTTAGCTTACGAAATTCCTTCTATATTTGTGTTCTCATAAAATGAGGGTAATAATTAATAAGAATATTTCCATGAAAACATCCCCCACAAAATCTGCAATCTACCCTATTAGACTCATGTTTTTAATTAGACCCACAAATTATAATAATATCCCTCTAAGTGGTTAGTATCTTGGTTGGTATTTTATTATTCTAAATTGTACAATTTTGAAAATATATTTATGATAGAGTTGATCCCTCTTCAACAACTAATGAGTCAGTATATCCACTAAATGTTGGTAGTAGTTGAAACATAAAAGACTCAACATAAAGTTATTCACTTCATGGTGAAATCAGTCTATCATCTTGATTCAAGTTATTTTCCATAACCTCAACCAGTTGGTTCATCATTCTCAAAATTATTCCCATTATGGCTCCCATTAGAGGGTCATCTGTGCATGGTCCATTGCGATCACTAGATTCATGATTCCTACTATTTCCCGCTATATTATAAAATAACAAAATGTTAGTGATAAACATATTTCATTATAGAGTCATTTAACTGTGAAAGATTATCATTTCTTAAAACATCAATATGAAAAATATTATTCATTAAAAAGAATTGAAGGATTATACAAATCCTTAATAATGATTCATAAAAATATTATGATTAATTAAACACTTCCCTCAGTAGGGTCAAACCATGAGCACAATAAGCCCCATTTCCATGCACCCGATCCCATTTGAGTCTATATCAAATTATTGTATTCGTATTTTCATCCTAGATACATCTTTTCCAGAGCAAGATCGATTTGTTCATATCCAAGCAGTGATTTATTTATTTGGAAACAATTTACATAATATTAAAAAAAACTAACTAGTTTTCATATATTTAGACCTTTCTATAGGGTTCTTCCTAATGTTTTTAAATACTAATTTATATAAATAACTACAATATCCTTTTATACTAATTATTTCATCCCACCTTGTTATTATATAAAATTACATCAAATTTCACAAATAGAAGATGTTTAATTGTTAGTGTCTTAGAGAAAACATACATAGTACATGAAATCATAAACCATTAATCTAATCTATATATAAGGATTTATAATAGGTTTATCCTATGTAAAATTACTACATATCATAACTTGTGGACATACATCAAAGTAAAGGGTTATTATATGGCCTGGTAAAGAAAATATGTGAAACCGTTTACATGTGAACTCGATAGATATGAATAAGAACATGAGGAATGTTGTAACGGCATGATTAATGGGAATATTATAAAAAAATCATGAGTCATTACATGAAAATGTGGCAATAAAATTTAATTTAGACATTCAGATTCATATCACTAATGTCTATCCCCATGGGGTTATAAAAATTTCCAATGATATTCTGCAAGGTATCATAAAACTAATCATCTCTAGAGATTAATTTCTTTACCCAAATTATTATAGTTCCATCAGGGTGAATCCTTAATATGTATTTATATTCATCTCAATCACATATATTACAATAAAAAATTTCATAAATAACCCAAATAGAATAAATTAAATGGAGTTCATATCAAAATCATGATGTTTTAAATGTTCTTAAAAACATGATCGTTATAGTCTCTTATAACCCACAGAAAAGGAATGAGGGTTATATGAATGTCAATTAAAGAATCAAATATTTTAATTTTTTCAATATGAATACCCCTAAAATGATATATGTATGGGTATTCACATTAATAATATAAGAGAAGTTATTGATAAAAGAGGGTGATTTTGAGACAAAAATTCAGTCATACACTAGCTACGAAACCAGATTTTGGAAAGCATTATAAATTATTGTACATGTGTAAACCTTTAATAAATGACTCATAATAAATTATAGGGAATGAATAAAATGTAAATAAGAACATGTTATAGAATATTGAAATACATACCACCTAAAATATAACAGGAATGGAAAAAAGAAAATTTAAGAATTCCCTTTCATTGAAGAGTAACTTCTAAAACTCAATGACCATGACCATGAGAGATTCAGGACAAATTGAGGGTACACTATAGAAGGTATAACTATAAAAAATTCATTTACGATGAATTTTGTTTTATGAAAATCGAATTAATGGCATCAAATTTATCATAAAATATAGAGATTTTTTAATTAATTGCATAGTACACCTCGACGGTGGTATTTGATAAACTATAGTATTTCCCATTGTATTTTTTGATGTTTTTTGGCACATGGGACACATCAAATAATTTTTTTAAAAAATTATTCTACAAGAATTTAAAATTACATTTTACATCATTATGATATTAAAAAACACACTGAGAATTGAAAAATTGTATTTTTTCTATTCCACTAAAAAACAAAAAAAATTAATAAAATCTCATAAAGTAACCCTAGACTAATTTATTTGTAAGGAAATCAAAAAATAAAATCCAATTTATGAAAAAAAATTCTAAATATGATATATTTAATTATTAAGTAAAATGAATATTTACTCGAATAAAATTCTAATACTTGAGTAAAAATTTATAGAATAATTATTTACATATACTATTCTATAACATTACCAATCAGGATTCCTAAATTACAATTATGATTCTTCATATGAAATTATTATTCCATTGGACATATTTCTACTCGTAATGGTAATATTACTATTCATAATTTACTATTCAAAAAAATTACGTTGATCTTATCAGACTCTATATTTCGTACTGATCAAAACCATATATGTCTTTATTTCGAAAATCATTTCACAATATCAATTATTTAAACAATAAAAAATATTTTAATATACTCATTTTTTTACTATTAATCAATAATAAGAAACATCTTAGAAAAATATGAAAGATTCGTCTTAGATTAGTTTTGACATTTTAAATTCAAAATAAGATAGTTATTTTACCATAATAAAAAATAAAACTATAATTATACAAATGGAGTACAAAAAGTAACTAAACCATGATTAGATAACCCATATAAAAACTACATAGGACCTAAGAGTAAGGTTTGAAATGGTGATGTACTCTTGGGGAGGCTCAGATAACATCGCCCGAGTGGTATTCACCAACATCTTGAACTTCTCCCATAAGCGATTTTGTTCAAGAATAAATTGTTGAACCACGTATTGGGCTTGATCTAGAGTGAATCAAAGTGATACTACCTCCTTCCCAAGCTCTAATAAATGGGCTTCGTATGGCTTGAGTCTACTAGATGAGGCAATGATCCCATTTTTTTCTTTAATTATCTAGTGTCATACTTATTTATAAACAATAATTACAACGTAAAAAATTATTATTGTTTACAATGGTCATATTAACCAACAATATTTTATCAGCTAAAACCCTAGGATAAAATATCATATAAAATTATAAATTCTTGTTGATTATGACTTTGTAAAAGATACAGTTTTTGGAAAAAAAATTATGCAATGGTTCAGGCCATTACATTCTCCCCCCTATGTAATTTTGTTTCTAAAATTTCAACACGTACCATCAAAAGAGAAACAGTGTGGGTAAATCGGCCTCATAGTCACCTAAGGTTCCTACATGGGTTATTCACATTTGTGGTTCCCCCAAAACTGTAACACCCCAAGCTGTCATGGTACGCTTCTCTTTGAATAATAGAGTAGCATGTGTTGTTCGCAACTACAAGATTCTAACACACATCGACCAATCAAAGTAGCTGTTATGAATAGTAATACCCACTTTTTGAGATTATATAAATTTAAACAATCAAAATGGACTTCATTTTTGGATTCTTAGTATCAAAATTATCCTAGGATAAAATTTTGATACTTTTCAGATAACTTCTATATTTGGATGAATAGTGAAAATTAACAAATTTTTATTAAAAACAAATTTTTAATCGAAATAATTAATAGTGATATATTATGAATTTGAGTGGTTTTAATGTATATTTAGAATATATTTTTACCATTTAATACAATTTTGGTCATTAGATATAATTTTACTTTTAAAACGGACATAAACAAGTGTCAATATTTTGATAGTTATTATCTCTTAAAAACATGCTTTTTGTTTTGATAGGGCAAATAAATATTAAATAAATTTCAGCCAATTCTGTGTTCTGAATTTGTAAAAATGGACTTTATATTTTGAATCATGATTTCCATATTGTTTAAATAGGTAACTTTTATTTTTAGATATTTTTATTAATTACTTCGGTAAATATTTTATTTACCATGGTTAAAAGGTAAATCTGGTAAATAAGGGTAAAAAATAATATTATAATAATAATAAATTACCCTAAAACGTGTCTTAACCCTATTGGTTGATACATGTCTGACCATGGGCATCTTTGGGTCGATTTTGTGACCCCATGGATCCACTTGTAATGGAAAATGACACTTTATTTTAATTAAGTTAAAGTAAATACAAAAATGACATAAGCCTATATTTTATAGAAAAACAATTTTTATATAGGGTTATATAAGTAATACTTTCAACTATAAATATTATTTAGAAATATAAATATATTTACAACATAACGGTATTTAATTTATAATATTTGGACATTAAATTAGTTGATTTATTTATTTCACAATGATGTTGTAGTAATTACCAAATTAGAGAAATACTAAAATAATTGATATTATAAATACCCAAATAAATATAATTTGAAACTTATAAGGAATTACAAGAATTTGATAGGTTAACATGACATTTTAGGATTGATTTAATTAACTTGTTTCGAAGTAATCATGCTGTTATAATTTTCACAAAAATCAAATACCAAATAGTGTCAAAATTGACACAAAAGAGTTTTTAAAACAAATATTATATTATTAATTGATATTAAATTCCTAAAAATATAAGGATCAGCCAAAGTACATGTATCATTATATTTGTATCATTAATGGATCACTTGGGGGTCTCTTGGAGGTATAATTTATGTTTATTAACTATATAATATAAAAATAAAAAGTGATATTGTAAGTGTAAAACTAATTAACCAAGAGATAAAACTAAATGATAAGGTTAATATAATGACCCAAACCTATCTAAAGACTATTAGTTGAAAGTATTTAGACCCATAACCACCTTATTCTTTGAATAATCCCCTTTGGATCTATTATAAACTGAATATGAATTTATTATAAAATAATAATTTAAGTTTTTTCTAAAGAGCCCCTCCTCCCCCTTATAAAAGAACACCACTTCTAACCAATTCATCACTCCTCTAAATCCTTTTGGCTCGTCC
Organism: Viscum album; assembly: GCA_963277665.1. Lineage (NCBI taxonomy): Eukaryota > Viridiplantae > Streptophyta > Magnoliopsida > Santalales > Viscaceae > Viscum > Viscum album. The sequence continues at coordinate 698,071,619 of OY728161.1, forward strand.
AACCTCTGCCCAATTAAGGTCCCTACATCCCTATCCTCCTCTTAGAAGCCTTAAACTAGACATAAGGCACTTCAAGAGTCCTTTTTGGTTCAAACCAAAGGGAGTTACTCAAATTAAAGGTAACGATTTCTCTTAGCTTCTTTTATTTTATTTTACTTCTTCAACCCCTAAACTCTTCTTATTAGTTTCTTTTGTAACAAAACCAGTATCCTAAATATACTAGGATATTGTTATTAGAAGTATTCTAACTACACTTACACACTCCTCCATCTAATGGCTGTATAACATAATGTTTTTTTTGGATGGAAACCAAACGCCTCACGAAGCGATTATTATTCAATTATCTCCTATCACCTCTTATAGTCACAATTATGATGGAACGACAATTAAATATGATATTAATGCTATTTATTTTATATATAAGATTCTATAATTCCATTTTAAAATGATTTATTATGTTACAAAACATCCATATTGTATTGAAGGTGTTGTGATAAGTTTGACTATGGATGTGTTATTTTTATACCATTCATGGTTTATGGAGAAAGTATTGACATTTCGTATTCTAGTTTAAATATGAATGTTTATGTTATATTTAATCCTATTCATATGAGGAATGCATTGAACTTAGTAAGTGATGGGTGGAGCCCTCTATAGCTCCTCGATGCATCGGTAGGTCTAATGAGACAAACTAGTGTCTTGGCATGAGACCTTGACACAATATTATTAATATTCTTGGAACGAGGCCTTGGCTACGTGGTTATGATAGTCTGGAATTATTCATTCCATCATTATGAATGTGGTTATTGATATTTCATGTGATTATTCAACTATTAGAATATACATGTGAATAAGTAAATGACATTATTTCATTTTATCTTATCCATATTATGCTGAAGTTCAAGTTTAATAGGATTTTGTTTTAGCTATACATTTCTTTAAATTTTTATGATAATTTATGAATGCTTCCACTATATTTTTATGTTTACTTAGCATCTGAGATCACCCCTTCCATGTTTTATTTTTCCCAGGATTCCAAGAAGGGTATTGTGATTGATATGCAGGGTTAAGCCAAGGGAATAATGGCATTCATAAAGGATTGTATATGTTGTTATGTATGTTATAAAGTTTAATGTAACATTCATGTATGTAATATATTTTCCAAGAATTATAAAATGATCGGTCCTTCGGGACTTGATTCCTTTTAATCATGCCAATGTATTAAAGTAATGCACCGACTCTGGGTAACTATGGTCGGGGCGTCACAAAAACACTTTAACAAGGTGGGTATTGTTGTTTCATAAAACCATGTCTCTATGATCCAAGACTTCTACTTGATGCTCCTTATAAAATAAGTCATGTTCCAGTTGCACCACCTCTGTATTTAGTACATGTGAATGGTAAGGTATGTAATTACTCAAAATGTATACATGGAATACATTATAAAATTGTTCTGGATTTCGAAAAATTGCAAAAAGTTATGTCATTTATTTTATGTGATCAAGGATTTCGTAGGGGCCAATGTACCTAGAGCTAATATTCCATTTCTTCCCAAACCTAACGACACTCTTCCAAGGTGAAATTCATAGAATGACTTTTTCACAATCCTTAAAAAGCTAGTCCATTTAACTATTGTTATCATCACTCTTCTACAGACACTGAACAAAATTTATGTCTTGTTGAATGGTATGATCCTTTAATGTCATCACTTGCAAAAAATCAAACCTATGAAGCATTATCTTTCCAGATTTATCCCAAAAAGTATGAGTTCTACATCCCTTTTGATATAGATCTTCGTAAGGATCCATTTTAATGCTTGATTTGAGGCTTTTGTTTTACAACAACACAAATAATGGAAGATGTCGATCTCATCCTCCTTTAAATTCCATTGAGAATGTTCCTAGGATTTCCTCAAGTATCTAAAATTTCCATTCATATTTCCCATCTGTTTGGGCATGTTGGTCATACTAAAATTAAATTATGTACCCAGACCATGTTGAATATTTCTATAGAATATTGATGTGAACATTAGATTATGATCAGATATGATTGAAGTTGTAACTCCATTCTTTATTACCACTTCATTCACATAAATACATGAAATTTGATCATGAGAGAAATCAACCCAAATAGAGATAAAATTGGTAATCATGGTGAGAGGGTCCACTTTAAACCAAATATCATTATTTCTTTTCTAATTTTCCATGAGACTAGTGACAAATCTATATTTATATTTTCCCACTTCCATGTTGTTATAGGTAGTGGTTATAATACCACTTTATAAATATGTCACTCTTCTATCAGTTCTTGGCATACGAGTCACCTTTATGTGTAGTTAGTAATAAAATTTTTAATATTATCCAACCAATAATGATTAGGAAGATCGCTGTACATTTTTGTGCTTCTAGGATGTAATGAGAATGCAAGGATATGAGCTTCATCTGTCAACTCCTTCATTATTTCAAGAATAGTTGGAACACATAGTCTTGTATGATATTTTAGTACACCTTCATGACCAGCATTGGACTCTGGAAACATCCCATTCCTTCAAAGCCTAAAAAATTTTCTATTATAAAGGATCTTATTTTTTATATTTATTGATCTTTTCTAGGAATGACGGTTGATAAATCATTTTGGATAGGGTTAATGATGTCCCTTATCATAAAATATCCACATCCATTTTCACTTTGACTTTGATCAAGGGATCACTATGGATCCTCATCATGGATAAAACAAAAATGACATTCCTACATAATTCATCTGCAACCTTGTTTGATCTTTTAGGGTGGTAATGAATTTAAAAATCATGATCTTATTGAATTTCCAACCATCTTATCTATCTCAGGTTCAATTCCTTCTATAAGAAATTATAATTGAAACAATGATGGTATATGTATATATCACACTTCTCCTCATAATGATATTGACTTCATATATTTAGATAAAAAACAACCTAAACTATCTCCAGATCATGCGTTGGATAGTTCTTCTCATGAATCTTCCACTATCAAGATAGATAAGCAATGACCATTACATTTTTTATGAGGATTCATCAAAAATATTTTAGAGATGCATCTCTTAAAATAATGAACCCTTCTAAATATTTGGTAAGACTTAACATGGTTGAAATAATCAATCTCTTCTTCAACTCTTAGAAACGTTCCTCCCGCTTATTTTTCTAGATGAACATGACCCCAGTTCTAGTTAACATGGTTAATGTATTACAAATTCATGATTTTTATTGAAAACCTCCTAAAATATCCCATAAATCCAAGGAAAATTTGAATCTCAATTATTTGTATAGGATGATGCCACTCTTCTAAAACCATTTTTCTTATGGGGTCAACAATGATTCCTTCATTGGTTATAATATACCCCAAGAAAGAAAATTTTTTGTAACTAACATTCACATTTGGTGAACATTTGAAAAAGCCTCTCCCTCCAATTATTCTTCTAAAAAACCCATATAATATCCTTATGCTCCTCAGAACTTTTGGAATATATCAGAATATCATCAATAAAAAATAAAAAAGAGTTATCAAGGTAGTCACTAAAGACATTATTCATCAAATCGGTAAAAATAGAAATAAAATTAGTTATGCATAAGGGCATAAAGTCTAACTCAAAAGGACCGTATCTTGTTCAAATTATAGTTTCTAGAATATATTCATTCCTTACCCTCAATTTTTGATCCCCAAATCTAATATCAGTTTTAGAGAAGAATTGGGACCCATGAAGCTGGTAGAATAAGTCATCAATTATTGAAAGTTGTTATTTTTTCACTATGATCCCATTCAGTTCTCTATAATCAATGCATAATCACACTAATCCATCCTTCTTATTCTCAAAGATAACACATTCTCCCTAAGGAGACAAACATTGATGGATAAACAATTTCTCCAATAAGTCATTGATTTGTTTCTATAATTACTCTAGATATACATTTTCAACCCTATACAGGGTCTTTGATATCATATGAGATATTTGTAAAAGATTAATTGAGAACTCTACCTCTCTTTACAGGTTTGGTCTGGGTAACTCCTCTGGAAATTTATTATCGTATTCCTAAACTATGAGGATCTTTTCGATCCTTACACTATCATTTCTTTCTTCATAATCACTGATCAACTCCACAAAGAAGGCTATATGAGGTGATTCTAGAATAATCTATGGTCAAGAAATAGTTGTATTGATGATAAATATTGGATTCCCATTCAAGACTACTGATATTTCAATGATTCATCATTTAATCATATCATTATACGTTGTGAGCTAGTTCATACCATGTATAATTTGGAACTCCAAATTGGGAATGAATACTAGATTTTAGATATGATTTTGTCTAATAATGTAAATACTATAGTTTCCAAATAGATATTAGGCTTTGATAATCCCACTATATGTTTTGACAGATAACTCTACTTTTAGTAATTCAAGGGTTGATTTTTAATTCATTTCAAACATGGAGAAAAAAAATAGAATACGTAGAACAATAATAAGAAAAAGTACATGAAATCATTGAGAGAGAAAAATATTACATGCTACCACATTATTTATAAATTCATCATCAATAGTCATGACAGAAAAACCATGACATTGATCCCTTTTTCCTATTATGTGGTTGATGATGATTCCCCTCCATTACCCTCAGATTTAATTGTTCGTTGAAAATTACCAAAGTAGTCCACACTTGAAGCATTGCGATTCTATTAAGGCATGCACCATCATTACTTTTTCTTTAGTGTTGGGATGTTCAGACTTCACATCACTAAAATAATTCCGCATGATATTGACATCTCTTCCACACATGTATCACTTCCCACTCCTGAGCATGCAGTTATCTGAATCCTTCTTCCCACATTTATTACACGTGGAATGTTTTACAATCATTCCACCTATTAGATGATCAAATATACTCCCAAACCATGGCTCCATTGATCAATTAATTTTTTGTATTTTTTAGACATATGGATCTCACCAATCTCAAGTTCAACTATTATAGAACTCTGCATGATCTCATCATAGCATTCATCATATTTGTTGGATTGATTCTTCCACTAATGAGGCCTTAATCCACCCATGAATCTATAAACCTTTCCATTAATATCCATGACAAAGGTATAGATATAGCGTGAAAGCCTTGTGATGATCATTTCATATCTTCCCATAAATTAAATCTTCTTCAACTTCAACTCGACAAATTCCTTCTCCATTTTTGTTCTCATCGAACAACAGAAACATATATTAAATAAAACTCCTATGAACTCTTACCAAACCAAAAAATAAATCTCCCCTCTTAACCTCGTTTTTATTATCAATGCACACCAATGATCTTCTTCCCCCTTTATGAATTAAACAACCCGAGTGACCATATCTAATTCGGAATAGTAGAGTATAGAAAAGATCATTTTGAAATAGCTGAACCACTGTTCAACAATAAATGGGTAGGAATATCCAGAAATTGTTAGTGTCCATTGATGTATAATGAACTCAACATAATTTTGTTCCCATCATGGTGAAATTCATTCTCTTAGATTAATTTATGTCATTTCTAATTACTTTTTTCTGCTGGTTTATCATTCACATGAAAGTTTCCATTCCTAGTTTTATTAGAGGGTAATCAATGAAAACCCTTTGAAGTCACCATTTTCACGGTTACTCCAATTTCCTTCAATTTTATAAAAATAAAAAAACCTCAGTGAGAAACATATTTCATTTAAATGTTTTTTAACTATTAATGATTTATATTTAATAAAATGTCATTCTTAAACAGGTTATTCATTAAATACTATTAAAATTTGCTATAAATAATTACTAATGATTCATAAAAACATTATGACTATCGAAACATATCCCCCGGGAGATTCAAACTTGGAGTGAAGAAAGAACCATTTTCATGTTCCTTTTCCAGTTCTAATATATCTCAAAGCTATTTTTTCGGGTTTTACCCCTATATTCATTAGTTCTAGAGCCACATCCACTTAAACATATAAAGGAAATGATTTATTTGTTTGGAAACCAATTAATTAAAATTTCACCAAAATATCAATAAGTTTCCCTTTGGTAAAATTCATATTCATACAGATAATATAACTATTCATAATTTACTATTCTTCAAAAATTATGTTGATCTTATCATCCTCCAAATTGTTTACTGATCACAATGGTATATGTTTGTTTTTTTGAAAATAATTTTAGAGTATAAATTATTTAAATAATAAAAAACAATTGAAAATAATATTTTTTATCAATATTCATCAATAATATGAAACATCATAGAATAAACACTAATTATATATCCTAGAATAATTATGACATTCAGAATTAAAAAAAATTATGGCTATTTTACCATTATAAATATTTACAAATTTATTTCTATAGAGAGATTATAGAAATTAATTAATGCCTCATTACCTAACCCCTTATAACACATGCACATGACCTATGTTTATCGTGTGTTATATTGATTGGCTCTTGGGGCAGCTCGGATAACATCGCCTGAGTGGTAAACTCAATCAACTTGTACTCCTCACGTATGTGATTTTGTTTAAGCTTAATGTGATGACGATCCGCACGAGTTTGGTCTAGAGAAAAGACTAGTGACACTACCTTCATCCCAATATATGAAAAAATGGTATTCGTTTGGACAAAGTATACTTGATGAGTTCTTTAACCCATTTTCCACATTAATTATACATTATCATTCTTATTTATATTGATTAATTATAAAGTTAAAAATTATTATTGTTTCCAACAGTCATATTAAACAACGGTCTTATAACAGTCATAACCCAGTGGTCACAATTAATTTATATGCATATATTTTTGTTGATTATGATATTTTAAATACTAAATTTTTGGGAAACAAAATATTATTCCGAGGTTCGGGTCATTACATCCCCCCTTAATAAATTTCATCCCTTAAATTTCAACTCGTACCCACAGAAGATAAATGGTATGGGTAGCTCTTCCTCATAGTTTCTTCTAGTTCCCAAATGACATCATCATATTTTTAGTTCCTCCACAACACATTAACAAGTCTGATAGTATTTTTGCATATATCCTTGCCTCTATGATCCATGTTCTCCACTTGCTGCTCCTCCTATGAGAGGTCGTGCTCCAGTTGTAACACATATGGATTAAACACATGTGAAGGGCCATGTATTTACTTCCTAAAGAGAGATACACATAATAACTCATGAAATTGTGCTAGATTTAGGGAATGGTTAAGATGATATCCCATTGTTCCTATGTGATCATGAATTTCATAGTATCTAATGTACCTAGGGTTGATCCTACCTTTCTACCCAAACCTCATGAATCTCTTCCATGGTGAAATCTCAAGAAATGATTTTTCTCCTACCTCTATCTCTAAGTCCCTTCATTGGTTGTTATAATAACTCTTCTTCCATCCCTATATAGCCATTATTTGTTATTTGATGGAATTAACCTTTTCTATCATCTCATTGACAATATCATGCCCAATAAGTTTTCTCTCAATAGCTTCATCCCAACAAGAAGTAGTTCTACATTGTTTTTCATATATATCTTCCCAGGGTGCCACTTGAAAGCTTGATTGGAAGATATTGTTGTAAAAGAAATCATCTAATTGGATATGTTCATCCAATCCACATTTATATTCTATTGATAATGTTCGCATCTTTTCTTCGAGTGTATGGATAGTCCTATCAGATTGGCCATAATTTTGGGGATGATAGGACATTCTGAAATTGAATTTGTTAACCAATGAATGTATAAGACATATCCAAAAATTTTATGTCATCCTTGGATGATGATCAAATATGATAAAAATTGTAATTCCATCCATCCCTACGAATTTGTTCATGAATATCATGGCCAGATCATCCAGAGGATATCATGCCGAATAGAAATAAAATGAATAATATATGTGAGATGGTGTACTATAAACCACATCTCATTATTTCCTTTGGATTTTCTCAAGAGAACATTGAAAAATTCCTTAGTGATATTATACCACTTTAATGCTATTATGGGTAGTGGGTTTAATACCACTTTAGAAATTTCTCACTATTCCGTCACATGCTGACATAACATGAACCTTGTAGTGCAGTAAAGTATCTCTCCATTCATATTATACATCCAATAATGATATCAATGTTCCATATACATTTTTTTACTTATCTGATGTATAGAGAATATTGATCTATGTGCTTCATCTATTGAATCCTTCTTTATATTTGGAATAGATAGAACACATAGTCCTTTACGAAAATTCAGTACACCATCTTGATCAATATTGAACTCGGGAAACTTCCCCTTCTTCACAACCTCAATATTATTCAATTTGAATGGATCTTTTTTATGATCTATCTTGATATAATTGAGTAATGATGGTTGAGAAATAATTTGTGATAAGGATGATGATTCCCCTTCACTAACAATTATAATGTCTAATTTCACTATGTATTTTATCAATGGATATCATTGAATTTTAATCATGGAATGAAAAAATGGGCTTTTAATATTTAATGCATCACTAAAAATGTATTATCCTCCATGTTGTTAATTAATTTAACAATCATAGTATTTAATAAGTCCCCAACATCTAATTTTTCTATGGTTAAATTCCTTTTGTGTGAAAATATACTTCAATAATTGATGGCTTGTGTACATATCACCCTTCTCCCAAAAAATATAGGTCCCCTATATCATCAGAGGAAAAATAACTGAAGCCATATCAATATTATGTGTATGATTGTTATGCTCAAAAATCGCCAATTATTGGGATGTATATGCAATAAATTTGTCATTTTTCACATGGATTCACCCAATCCTTTTCAGAGATAAGTCACAAAAATATTGGATCCTTCTAGGCTTGTGGGTTGATTTAACACAGCTAATGTAACTAATATCTTATTCAACTCTTTTAAACATTTCTCACAGTCCTTTTTCAATATTAACTTTACCCATTTTTTATTTAACATGGTTAATGGATTATAAATTCATGAAATTTTTTCAAAAACCACCTATAATATCCTGTCAATCCAAGGAATCTACGAATATTGGATATTTTTTATACGGTTTTTCCACTTCTATAAAACCTTTGTCTTTGTAGGGACAACTGGGATTGTGAAAATAATTAAAATGTTCCCAATGAATGAAACATGGTGTTGCCAAAATTCACATTTGGTGAACTTCCCTAAAAACCTATTCATTCATAGAGTTTGAAAAATAACCCTTAAATGATCCTCATTCTCCTCAAAACCTTTTGTGTATAAAAAAATATCTTCAATAAAAACTACCTCAAATTTATAAAATTAGTCCCTAATGACTCTATTTAAAAAATACATAAAAATATTAGGAGATTTTTTCAAGCTAAATGTCATAACAACAAATTTATAATGCCAATATATTTATTAGTATGTATTTTTTGGAATATATTCTTGCTTTACCCTCAATTGATTATAACCAGATGAGAGATTAGACATAGAGATGAATTGAGACCCATGATTCATGTCAAATAAGTCATAAATTCATAGAAGGGGGTATTTTTTCTTCATTGTGATCCTGTTCAGTTCTCCATTATCCATGCATAGCCACATTTATACATCCTTATTCTTCACAAATAGAACTGAGATTACGTTGTATATTTATTTGAATTTAGAATTATACATTGTGATCTAGTCCATCCCTATTATAATGTCAAATTCCATCATGGGAATGACACCTAAATTTTTGATAATATTGTTCTTACTAAAAAAATACTATAGTTTTTAAATAATGATTATCCTTTGATAATCCAACACTGAGTCTTCACTGATGGCTCTACTTTTATAAATTCAATGATTGACAATAAATTCTTTGTAAAGATGAAAGAAAAATACAAATGGGTAGAAAAAAAATAAAAAAATGTATTTGATTTCTTTAAGAGAACAATTAGAGTACCTACCCCAACATAATTTAGAGCTTTAAAATCAACTATTTTTATAGAAAAATAACATCCATTATCCCTTGGACATTGAGGGGAAGATGGTGATTCCCCTCGACTACGTTCAGATTTGGACAGTGATTGGAAAAGTTCCCATGTTGTCTACACTTGATGAATTAGGCTCTTGTTAGGTCCCTAGTTATCTTACATTTTTTGTTAGTGTTGGGATGTTGAGGCTTCACCTCAATATTAAAATTCTGAGAGATATTTCCATATATTCCATAGTTATATAACTTCTCACTCTGTATAATGAAGTTCCATGAATGCTTCTTCACAAAATTATTACACATTGAATGTTGAACTTTATTTCCATGTATTAACAAATAAAATCTCCTCCCCAATATTTTCCGTGTTGATCACTTCTTTTTAATGGATTTTTAATACCACTACGTCTCACCAGACTCCATTTCAACTTTCCTAGCACTCTGCATGATCACCTCATAGCTACCATGGTCGGGGTTGTCTAGATTCTTTCGTAGATGAGGACTTAGTCCACCAATGAATCTATCAACATTACCATTCAGAATCATGACAAAGATAGATGTGTAACATGAATGCGTTGTGAATTTCATCTCATAGGTTCCCACATATTCATTATCCTTATAATTTAGCACATGAAATGAATTCTCTATTTTTGTTCACATAAAATGACAGAAAATACTTAATAAGAATATTCCCATGAAAACTTCCCACATCAAAGCTGAAATCTACCCTATTAGCCTCATGATTTTAATTAGTTCCCACAACATATAATCTTATCCCTCATAAGTGGTAAGTATCTTGGTTGGTATTCTATTATTCTAAATAGTACACTATAGAAAATATTTTTATGATAGAGTTGATCCCCCATCAACAGTCAATGAGCCAGTAGATCCACTAAATGTTGGTTGTAGTTGACGCATAAAAGACTCAATAGAAAGTTGATCACTTCATGGTGAAATAGGTCTATCATCTTGACTCAAGCTATTTTCCATTACCTCAATCAGTAGATTCATCATTATCAAAATTATTCCCATTCTAGCTCCCATTAGAGGGCCATAAGTGCATGGTCTGTTATGATCACTAGATTCATGATTCCTCATATTTCCAGCTATATTCTAAAAAAAATGTTAGTGATAAACTTATTTCATTTAATGTTCATTTTACTCTAAATGATTAGTATTTCCTAAAAAATCAATATTAAAAATGTTATTCATTAAAAACAATTCAATGTTTTTATAAATCCTTAATAATGATTCATAGAAAATTTAATGATTAATTAAACATGTCCCTCGGGAGGGTCAAACCATGATCACAATAAGCCCCATTTCCATGTACTCGGTCTCATTTGAGTCTATATCAAATTAGTGTTTTCATGTTTTCATCCTAGATATATCTTTTCCAGATCCACATCTATTTGTTCGTATCCAGATAGTGATTTATTTTTTCGGAAACCATTTACTTAATATTTCAAAAAAATACTAAGAATTTTTCATATATTTAGACCTTTCTATAGGGTTATTCCTAATGTTTTTAAATACTAGTTTACATAAATATCTAAACTGTTATTTGATAACAACTATTTCATCCCACCTTTTTATTACATAACTTTACATTAAATTTCAAAAAGAGAGGATGTTTATTGTTTAGTGTCTTGGAGAAAACATACATAGTATATGAAAACATAAAACATTCTTCTAATATACTTTTAAGGCTTCAACATAGGTTTATCCTAAGTAAAATTATTACAGCTCATAACTTGTAGACACATATCAAAGGAAAGGGTGAATATAAGGCCTGGTACAGTAAATAAGTGAAACAATTTACATGTGAACTTGAGAGATATCAATAAGGAAATGAGGAATATCCTATAGGAATGATAAAGAAGAATATCATAATAAAAAACATGACTCATAACATGAAGATGTGGCCATAAAATTTAATTTAGGCATTGAAAAGATTATCACTAAGGTCTATCCCCATGGCGTCATGAAAATTACCAAAGATATTCTGCTAAGTATGATAAAACTTATCATCTCGGGAGATTAATTTCTTAACCCAATGAATTGAAGTTCCATCAGGGTGAACCCTTAATATGAATTTATTTTAATCTGAATAACATAACTCATAATAAAACATTTCATAAATAACCCAAATAGTATAAATTAAATGGAGTTCATATCAAAATCGTGAAGTCTTTAAAAGTACATAAAAACATGATCGTTATTGTCTCTTATAACCCAATGAAAAGGATTTTGGGTTTTATGAATGTCATATACAGAAAAAAAAATTTTATTTTTTTCAATCTTAATACCCCTTAAAATGAAATATGTTTGGGTATTCACATAAATAATATAAGATAAGTTATTGATAAAATAGGGTCATTTTGAGACGAAAATTAGGTAGTACACCGGCTACGAAGCATGATTTTGGAAAGCATTAAAAAAACATGGTACATGGGTAAACCATTAATAAATGACTCTTAATATATTATTGGGAATGAATAAAATGGAAATGAGAACATGGTATGGAATATTGAAAGGCATACCACCTAAAATAGATCAGGAATGGAAAAATGAAAATTTGAGAATTCCCTTACATTGAAGAGTAACATCTAAAACACTATAATCAGGACCATGAAGGATTCAGGATAAATTGTGAGGACTCTATGGGACTGAAAAAAATCATAAATTCATTTTGGATGAATTTTGATTTAAGAAAAATGATGTAATGGAGTCAAATATATAGTATAATAGAGAGAGTTTTTATGTTATTCCTGAGTACACCTCAACGGTGGTATTTAATAAACTATAGTCTATCCCATGATATTTTTGGATTTTTTTTGGCACATGGGAAACATAATATAATATTTTAATAAAAATTATTATACATGAATTTTGAATTACATATTACATCAATATGATATTATAAAACACACGAAGAATTGAAAAATTGTATTTTTCAATTCAACCAAAAAACAAAGAATTTTAATAAAATCTCATAAATTCACCCTAGACTAATATCGATGTTAAGAGATCAAAAAATGAACTCCATTTTATGAATGAAAATTTAAAAATATGATATATTTAATTTTTAAGTAAAATCAATATTTACTCGAATAAAATATTAACACTTAAGTAAACATTTATTAAATAGTTATTTACTTATAGTACTATATAACATTACCAATAAAGATTCATAAATTGAAATTATAATTCTTTATATTAAAATACTATTCCTCTAGATATATTACTACTCTTAATGGTAATATTACTATTCACAGGATACTATTCACAAAAAAATTAAGCTGATCTTATCAGTCTCTATATTTCATACTGATCACAACCATTTATGTCTTTATTTCAAAAATCATTTCACAATATCAATTATTTAAAGAATAAAAAATATTGTAATATTATAATTTTTATTAATATTCATCAATAATATGAAACTTAATAGAAAAATAGGATGGTTTCTTCTTAGATTAGTTTTGACATTTCAAATTAAAAAAATGATAATTATTTTACCATAATAAGAAAAAAAATTGTTTATAAAAATGGAGTACAAAAGGTTATTAAGGCATGATTACCTAACCATTATAACAACTACATAAGACCTAATAGTATGATGTGAAATAGTAATGGACTCTTGGGGAGGCTTAGATAACATCGCCCGAGTGGTAAACACCACCATCTTCAACTTCTCCCATAAGTGATTTTGTTCAAGATTAACTTGTTGAAGCACAGTTTGGGATTGATCTAGAGCGAATCCCAGTGGCTCTACCTTCTTCCCAAGCTATGATAAATGGGCTTCGTATGGATCGAGTCTACTAATAGAGGCAATGATCCAAATTTTTTTCATTAATGTTCTATTGTATTACTTATTTATAAACAATAATTACAATGTAAAAATATATTATTGGAAAAAATGGTCATATAAACCAACAGTCTTATAACAAATAAAATCCAATGGTAAAATATTATTTATAATTTTATATTCTTATTGACTATGACTTAGTAAAAGATAAATTTTTTGTAAAAAAAAATTATACAAATGTTCAGGTCATTACATTCTTTCCCCCATAAGAAATTTAGTCTTTGAAATTTCAACATGTACCATGAGAAGAGATACGGTGTGGGTATATCTTCCTCGAAGTCACCTCAGGTTTTGACAAGGTTTCGTCACAATTTTGGTTCCCCCAAAACACTCTATCATGGTGTGTATTATTGTTTCATAAAACCTTGTCTCTATGATCCAAGATCTTTACTAGATGATCCGTATAAAAGAAGTCATGTTCTAGTTGTACCACCTATTTATATAGTACTTGTGAATGGTAAGGTATGTAATTACTCAAAAGGGATATGTGGAATACATCATAAAATTGTGCTAGATTTGGAATATTTTAAGAAGTTAGGTCAATGATTTTATGCGATCATGGATTTCATAGGGGGAATTGTTCCTAGGGCTGAGAATCATTTTCTTCCCAAACATAACGACTCTCTTACATGGTGAAATTCACATAACGACTTTTTCACCATCCCCAAACACAAAGTCTATTTAACTATATTTAGGATCACTCTTTTACGGACTCTGAGGAGCCTTTATGTCTTTTTGAATGGCATAGTCCATTAATGTCGTCACTTTCACAAAATCAATACTACTAAGCTTTATCTGTGACGCCCCAGGTTTTATAAACTGGTCCAAGTGAACAATGTTGTGATTTTTAATGATGTCTCTTGTTTTATTTTATTTTATGGTTTGTGTGCTGATAAAGAATTCGAATGGAAATCAAACATGAAGAATACGATAAACTGTTATATATTTAAAAGATACATTAAAAAAAGACCCATCTAATTGAAAGTACCATGCATAAGACCTAACATGGCCACAGCAAGAATACAATGAACCACAACACGGGCAATCAGATAGTCTTCATCTTCAGGGTCCATCAGTGTGAAAAGTATAACCGCCAGAATCACCACGCACGCACTCAGCACCAGAGGTATGAGGAGATCCATCTGCCAGGGGTTCGATGTTTTGAAAATATAAAACATCCTACCCCTTTCTTTTATAATGGACCTCTAAGGGAATATGACCGTTTTTTTTACCGTTGGGTTCCAATGGATAAAGTGCATCATTTTATAAAATTTTTTTCTTTATAACGCTTTTATAATATTATGGTATTTCAATATTTTAATAAGTAAAAAATATTAGAATTATATCTTCAAGTATTAAAATAGAATATTATTATTGCAAATGAATCTATTTTGATCCTGATATTGTGGAAAACGTGGTATTTTAAAATGTGTTGAACGGGGTATCAGCAATAATTGAAAAATGTATCTTTTCGGATCTCCAAAACTTTGTGTTTTGAATTAGAGAAAAACTACGTGTCATTTAAACATAATTTTATAAATAAACAAGTGAAGTAAGTTATAAATTGGATTTTAATGGTTATAAGATCATAGTAGTTATAAAAGTGTTGTATTAAAAATATATCTTTTTTTAAAAAAAATTTAAGAGTTATATCAAATAGTATCATTTGTTTACTTAAAACTAAAATGGGATTTTTGGATTTGAAAATTATGAGTTAAAAGTACTTATTATGTTTTATACAAAATAGAATTATAATGTTCTGGTTATATATGTATATATATTAAAAAAAATTGATGTGGTATAATGTCTAATTTTAACGTTTATTAAATTTTTTTTACGCACTGTTCCTACCCGGAGAAACTTGGTTGGCCGCGAAATAGTCCCACACATCTTCTTCCATCTGATCTCGCCTAGGAAGGTCCCGACCATTGATGTGTTTTAAAATTCTCAATTCATCTCGGCCTTCCGATCTCTCTCTGTCTGATCTCGGCCGTCGTTTTTTTCCCTCATTCTCCAAACTCGTCGTCTTCTACCTCGCGATGGGGTCCCACGAACCGGAGCCTGGATTTCCCGAGATGCTACCCTCTCCACTGCTCACGTTGACCTCGCACACCCAGCTCCATAGGATACCATAGGCTCGGCCTAACCTCCCCCGAATCATCTTCCTTTAAGAACCGAGAAACCCCAGTGTAAATGGGGACCTCCAGAGCCAACCCGCGCCGCCGCGACACCAGCCTCGCTGTCGCCTCGCCACCACACGAACCACCTCCAGTTTCGCACCACGCCCCCATGCACGACCACACTAGTGTCGGCGCTACGCTGCTGAACACCAGGCTGTCACCTTGCAGCGTTTCCAGGAGGCCTCGACCTCACCGGAATACCTCCGGCCACCCAGCAAGCCTCCCTCCAGAGAGCTCCTCCCTTAAGCAGTAAGGGTGCCCCATTTGCATGTCTTTTTTTAGAAACCCACCCATGCACCTCGGTTTTTAATTATCCATATAAACATGGGTATATATATATATATATATATTAGTTAAAGGTATATATATATATAAGTTCCATACTAACCTTTTTCTTTTAAGGATCAGACTCCTAGGGTGTTTGCCTTCGAGGGGTACTTCTGTTTCTTCTATATAAAAGAAAACCTTGTATAAAATTTCCATGTGAAATCGGTTACATAATATATATACATATACCTATAAATGTTATATATTTGTATTACTCTTTGTTTCAAAAATGGTGTGTGGTTTTGGAATGGTGTTTCACTATTATGATGTAAAGATTCTATTTTTAAGCCTTTATTTTGTAGCTGGTGTGATAGAATAGGTGTGATAAAATAATTTTATATATATACAACACAAACCCTTCGATTTTGAAGAATTTTCAAGGGGTTTTTCCTTCGTGATATAAAAAGGTATATCACTTTTATGTTTGTTTTAATGATCCTATTTTACAAACCTGAAACTCAGGTTTCAGTGTATTTTGTATTTATGGTTTTTGAATATATATATATATATATATATATATACATTTATAACTCAAACCCATTCTTTTTGGGGTATCCATGATTATTCAGTAATTTTATACCAAGAATTATGCTCTTGAAAAGGGTTTTTCTGAAATAAATTCCTAACAGGTTGGAGTTTATGTAATACTTATATATTTATATAACTATATATTTATATGAGGTAATGTATTGGAATGGGAATGTGTTTTGGTGTTTATAATTATCTTTGAAAAATATTTTTGATGCGAACATGGTTTTTTGTTTAAGTACAATTATGTTATAGTTAAAAACAATTTTTTTACAGATTTATGTATTTATAGTTTCATGAACATTTAAAACCCATAAGGTTTTGTTCTTTTTAAACTGAAAAAATGATAGATTGTTAGAGGTTTCAGATTTCAAGTGAACCATGTTTAATTTATGAGACACCCTATATATATACATTGTGTATATATATATCCCTATGTATGTATGTGTTTTTATGATTAATAACTGAAAACCCTAGTTTCAAGAAATGGTTATTAATATTTTTTTTGCATGTAGGATTTTAGCGCTTGCCTATGCTATTTTATATTTCTGTGTCTAAGGGTACACCAATGAACATGATTAATGTCACCCTTGGACTGATTTGTGTGTTTTTTTATGGATATTCTTATGCCTGTTTTAAACTCTTAGGGGTTTAAGGGTTATGTTAATATGTAGAAATCCTCTATTATTTTTATACCAAACTTGCTGCAGTGATTTTTAGTGAGCAGAGTGTAACTACAAATTCTATGACCAGTGAAGAATAATAATTAATGACATGTATTATTTTTTTAAAGTGGTTTATTTCCAAGTGTCGGAATTTTAATTATTGCAAGTGTTTATACCAAGCATGCCGCAGTAATTACTAGTGGATGCAGATTTGATGCAAGTACTGTGACCTGTGAAGAAAAATAGTTAATGACGAGTAGTTCATTTCCATGTACTGGAATTTTAAAAACTCATCATTTAATACCCCTTGGGAGCAAGTCTCACACATTCATAATTTTTTTTTGTGCTTAAATATTTATTCTATGCACATAGTATGCTTGCTTAACCTTGCCTGCTTTTATTCCATATTTTCCATTTTATCGGATGTGTCATTTATTTGTAAACCAATTATATAATTGATACCTTATTCATATTGTTCATGCATATGACTCAACATGATAATGAACTAAGAACTAAAATTACCCAAAGTGGTATGGGACACCTTGGGTAATGAGAAATGAAAATGGTATTACCCAAAGTGGTATGGGACACCTTGGGTAATATGAAATGAGAATTATATATTCATAGTGGTATGGGACACCATGAATATCTGACCCTATCAACATGTGAGAAATGTATTGGACTACTTGGAATGGGGTCCGGTAAGAAGAAAACCCTCCAGGTTGGGGACTGGTTAAAGTAAGCCCTTCGGGTTGGAGACCGGTAAAAGTAAGCTTCTCGATGCATCGATAGTTCTCGAGACAGTCAGATTGGGTTTTTACCCTTAGGTCATGGCACAAGGCCTTGACACAGAGACCATGATTCCTTCAGCATACATTTCATAGCTTATGACCAACCAAGTGATTACTCCGACTAGAGGAATATCCTTGGTGATAGAACCCTACCTATGAGTATCTGATTAAAAAAAGAAACACAAGACATATGATATGGAAATGTTGATGCATGTCCATTTTTCATTTCCATAATTTTATTACAAATGTTGCATTACATTTATCATGTCATGATGTGATTTTTTAGATAATGCGCTTGTGCGCGTCTCTGATGATGTTTACTCATTGTCCATGCACACCTTTCTTGTTTATGGTCACGATAATTAGTATAACCCATGTATTTTACTAGCATGCTTATCTTGTCTATTAAGTGGGATCCAGCGAAGTGTTCCTGTGTGTAAGTATGTAGTTCTTTAACTGTGACACATTGACTTTTGTTTTGTATTAATGTTTTTCCTTTAAGAAAACATTTTATAAATGGAAAAGTATTTTCAAAATGGTTTTCTAAGGCTGTACTTATGTATCTTCAGAAACCCCTTACTGAGTATTTCAATGCTCACCCTATGTTTTATGTTAAATATTTTATAGGTTGATAGAGCCTTTCTAAGTCATGGAGTTTGTTCTTAGCTCAGAAATAATGAAGCAAAGTTGTTGTCTCTGATTCTCCAGGATCTAAACCAGAAAGTTCCTCCTGATGGGTTATGATGTGTGACTTATTTGGTTCATTTGTATGAAATAAATTGCACACCATAACCGAAGCACCAGCACCGGGCTACCGGGGTCGGGGCGTCATAGTTGGTATCAGAGGAATGGTTTAGGAATCCTTGGAAATTTAGGAAAACACAAAAACATTAATAATGTTTTACTAAGTAGGGTTTGTTCTTAAAATTCTCATATGGCAAGACAGCGAACCACGCCTAGACTCATGAATCTCCCTACAGAAATCATAGAGACTATTGTAGCAAAATCCTGCTCAACATGTTACCAACCTTTTTTTAACTTACGACTAACGTGCAAAACCCTCTATGAAATATCAAAAAACTCGAATGTCCTTCGAATCTTCCGATGGTCGGAAGTTGTGTATAACCAAATGGCCAGTGCGCTGTTTGAGAATTATAAAAAGAAAAGGAAGTACTATGAGGGACTCTTCCTGTGTTTCACCATGAACAATAAATGGTTGGCCTTCCCGGCATTTGGAGAAGCTAAAAAGAAGTTGGACTTCCGCGCAGTCTTTATGTAACAAATCCTGTGCTTCAGCATGCTTGGGGAGCTCTGCGATTTTGGATATTTCATCGAATCCTTCAATTATGAAGTGGTTCGAGAGATCTTTAGGAACCAAATCCAAGCAGATGTCGCGATGCTTGATGTCACTCGTTCCCATCTCTGGAAAACCACCTATATCAAACGGGAGCTTGGCTTCAACCGTGATCCACTTTGCCAAAAATGTATTTGGGAATAGGAGACCCAGAAGCTTTGATCTGCCCTGGGGATTGAGTTGAATAGTAACTTCTTCCATGGGTGGTGGAGGTTGAGGGACATCACCAAGGGTTTCAGAGAAGCGATGTGAATAAGTTAGTGTATGTACGCCGATCGTATTGCGGGGACGCAATTCTTTTAAGAGGGGGATAATGTGACGCCCCAGGTTTTATAAACTGGTCCAAGTGAACAATGTTGTGCGTTTTAAAGATGTCTCATGTTTTATTTTATTTTTTGGTTTGTGTGCTGATAAATAATTCGAATGGAAATAAAACATGAAGAATACGATAAAATGTTATATATTTAAAAGATACATTACAACAAGAACCATCTAATTGAAATTACCGTGCACAAGACCTAACACAGCCACAACAAGACTACAAAGAACCACAACACTGGCAATCAGATAGTCCTCATCTTCAGGGTCCATCAGTGTGAAAAGTATAACCCCCAGAATCACCGAGCACGCACTCAACACCAGAGGTATGAGGAGAGCCATCCGCCAAGGGTCTGGTGTTTTGAAAATATAAATCATCCTACCCCTTGCTTTTATAATGGACCTCTAAGGGAATATGACCATTTTTTTACCGTTGGGTTCCAATGGATAAAGTGCATCATTTTATAAACTTTTTGTCTTTATACCGCTTTTATAATATTATGGTATTTCAATATTTTAATAAGTACAAAATATTAGAATTATATCTTCAAGTATTAAAATAGAATATTATTATTGCAAATGAATCTATTTTGATCCTGATATGGTGGAAAACGTGGTATTTTAAAATGTGTCGAACGGGGTATCAGCAATAATTGAAAAATGTATCTTTTCGGATCTCCAAAACATTGTGTTTTGAATTAAAGAAAAACTACGGGTCTTTTAAACACAATTTTATAAATAAACAAGTGAAGTAAGTAATAAATTGGATTTTAATGGTTATAAGATCATAGTAGTTATAAAAGTGTGGTATTAAAAATATATCTTTTTTTAAAAAATATATAATAGTTATATCAAATAGTATCATTTGTTTACTTAAAACTAAAATGGGATTTTTGGATTTGAAAATTATGAGTTAAAATTACTTATTATGTATTATACAAAATCAAATTATAATGTTCTGGTTAAATATGTATATATATTAAAAAAAATTAACTAGTATAATGTCTAATTTTAACGTTTATTAAATTGTTTTTTTAACGCACTGTTCCTACCCGGAGAAACATGGCTAGCTGCGCAATTGCCCCGCGCATCTTCCTCTGTCCGATCTCTCCTAGGAAGATCCCGGCCATTGATGTGTTTTAAAATGCTCAATTATTCTCGGCCTTTCGATCTCTCTCAGTCGGATCTCGGCTGTCGTTTTTTTCCCTCATTCTCCAAACTCGTCGTCTTCTACCTCGCAATGGGGTCCCGCGAACCGGATCCTGGATTTCCCGAGACGCTACCCTCTCCACTGCTCATGTTGACCTCGTGCACCCGCCTCCATAGGATACCGTAGGCTAGGCCTAACCTCCCCCAGATCGTCTTCCTTTAATAACCGAGAAACCCCAGTGTAAACGGGGACCTCCGGAGCCAACCCGCGCCGCCGCGACACCAGCCTCGCCGTCGCCTCGCCGTTGCCTCTCCACCACACGAACCACCTCCAGTTTTGCACCACGCCCTCATGCACGACCACACTAGTGTCGGCGCTACGCTGCTGAACACTAGTATGTCACCTTGCAGCATTTCCAAGAGGCCTCGAACTAACCGGACTACCTATGGCCACCCAGCAAGCCTCCCTCCAGCGAGCTACTCCCTTAAGCGGTAAGGGTGCCCAATTTTCATGTCTTTTTTTATAAACCCACCCATGCACCTCGGTTTTTAATTATCCATATAAACATGGGTATATATATATAAATTTTAGTTAAAGGTATATATATATATATATGTAAGTTCCATACTAACCTTTTTCTTTTAAGGATCGGACTCCTAGGGTGTTTGCCTTTGAGGGGTACTTTTATTTCTTCTATATAAAAGAAAACCTTGTATAAAATTTCCATGTGCAATCGGTTACATGAAATATATAAATATACTTATAAATGTTATATATTTGTATTACTCATTGTTTCAAAAATGGTGTGTCATTTTGGAACGGTGTTTCACTAATATGATGTAATGATTCTGTTTTTTTAATCCTTTATTTTGTAGCCGGTGTGATACAATAGGTGTGATAAAATAATTTTATATATATACAACACAAACCCTCTGATTTTGAACAATTTTGAAGGGGTGTTTCCTTCGTGATATAAAAAGGGATATCACTTTTAAGTTTGTTTTAATGATCCTATTTTAGAAACCTGAAACTCGGGTTTCAGTGTATTTTGTATTTACGGTTTTTGAATATATATATATATATATACAATTATATATATATACATTTATAACTCAAACCCATTATTTTTGGGGTATCCATGGTTATTCAGTAACTTTATACCAAGAATTATGCTCTTGAAAAGGGTTTTTCTAAAATAAATTCCTAACAGGTTGGAGGTTATGTAATATGTATATATTTATATAACTATATATTTATATGAGGTAATATATTGGATTGGGAATGTGTTTTGGTGTTTATAATTATCATTGAAGAATATTTTTGATGCAAACTTGGTATTTGGTTTAAGTACAATTATGTTATAGTTAAAAACAATGTTTTTACATATTTATGTATTTATAGTTTCATGAACATTTAAAACCCATAAGGTTTTGTTATTTTTAAACTGAATAAATGGTAGATTGTTAGAGGATTCAGATTTCAAGTGAACCATGTTTAATTTATGTGAAACCCTATATATATACATTGTATATATATATATCCCTATGTATGTATGTTTTTTTAAGATTAATAACTGAAAACCGTAGTTTCAAGAAATGGTTATTAATATTTTTTTTGCATGTAGGATTTTAGCGCTTGCCTATGCTATTTTATATTTCTGTGTCTAAGGGTACACCAATGAACTTGATTAATGTTTCCCTTGGACTGATTTGTGTGTTTTTTTAAGGATATGCGTATGCCTGTTTTAAACTCTTAGGGGTTTAAGGGTTATGTTAATATGTAGAAATCCGCTATTATTTTTATACCAAACTCGCAGTAGTGATTTTTAGTGAGCAGAGTGTAACTACAAATTCTATGACCAGGGAAGAATAAGAATTTATGAGAGTTATTATTTTTTAAAAGTTGTTTATTTCCAAGTGTCGGAATTTTAATGTTTGCAAGTGTTTATACCAAGCATGCCGAAATAATTACTAGTGGATGCAGATTTGTTGCATGTACTGTGACCTATGAAGAACACTAGTTAATTACAAGTAGTTCATTTCCATGTACTGGAATTTCAGAAACTCATCATTTAATACCCCTTGGGAGAAAGTCTCACACATTCATAATTTTTTTTGTGCTTAAATATTTATTCTATGCACATAGTATGCTTGCTTAACCTTGCCTATTTTTATTCCATATTTTCCATTTTATCTGATGTGTCATGTATTTGTAAACCAACAATATAATTGATACCTTATTCATATTGTTCATGCATATGACTCAACATGATAATGAACTAAGAACTAAAATTACCCAAAGTGGTATGAGACACCTTGGGTAATGAGAAATGAAAATTGTATTACCAAAATTGGTATGGGACACCTTGAATCTCTACCCTTATCAACATGTGAGAAATGTATGGTACTACTTGGAATGGGGTCCGGTAAGAAGAAACCCCTCCAGGTTGGGGACTGGTTAATGTAAGCCCTCCGGGTTAGAGACCGGTAAAAGTAAGATCCTCGATGCATCGATAGTTCTCGAGACAGTCAGATTGGGTTTTTACCCTTAGGTCATGGAACAAGGCCTTGACACAGAGACCATGAGTCCTTCAGCATACATTTCTTAGCTTATGACCAACCAAGTGATTACTCCGACTAGAGGAATATCCTTGGTGATAGAACCCTACCTATGAGTATCTGATTAAAAAAAAGAAACACAAGACATATGATATGGAAATGTTGATGCATGTCCAGTTTTCTTTTCCAGAATTTTATTACAAATGTTGCATTACATTTATCATGTCATGATGTGTTTTTTTAGATAATGCGCTTGTGCACGACTCTGATGATGTTTACTCATTGTTCATGCACACCTTTCTTGTTTATGGTCACTTTAATTAGTATAACCCATGTATTTTACTAGCATACTTATCTTGTCTATTAAGTGGGCTCCAGCGAAGTGTTCTAGTGTGTAAGTAGGAAGTTCTTTAACTGTGATACATCGACTTTTGTTTTTTCTTAAAGTTTTTCCTTTAAGAAAACATTTTAACAATGGAAAAGTATTTTCAAAATGGTTTTCTATGGTTATACTTATTTATTTTCAAAAACCCCTTTCTGAGTATTTCAATGCTCACCCTATGTTTTATGTTAAATTTTTTACAGGTTGATAGAGCCTTTCCAAGTCTTGGATGTTTGTTCATAGATCAGAAATAAAGAAGCAAAGTTGTTTTATCTGATTCTCCAGGATCTAAACCAGAAAGTTCCTCCTGATGGGTTATGATGTGTGACTTATTTGGTTCATTTGTACGAAATAAATTGCACACCATAACTGAAGCACCGACACCGGGCTACCGGGGTCAGGGCGTCATAGTTCGTATCAGAGGAATGGTTTAGGAAACCTTGGAAAATTAGGACAACACAAAAACATTAATAATGTTATACTAAGTAGGGTTTGTTATTAAACTTCTCAGATGGAAAGACAGCGAACCATGCCTAGACTCTTGACTCTCCCCACAGAAATCATAGAGACTATTGTAGAAAAATCCTGCTCAACATGTTACCAACCTTTTGTTAACTTACGACTCACGTGAAAAACCCTCTATGAAATATCAAAAAACTCGAATGTCCTTCGAATCTTCCGAGGGTCGGAAGTTGTGTATAACCAAATGGCCAGTGTGTTGTTTGAGAATTATAAAAAGAAAGGGAAGTACTATGAGGGACTCTTCCTGTGTTTCACCATGAACAATAAATGGTTGGCCTTCCCGGCATTTGGAGAAGCTAAAAAGCAGTTGGACTTCCGCGCCGTCTTTATGTACCAAATCTTGTGATTCAACATGCTTGGGGAGCTCTGCGATTTTGGATATTTCATTGAATCCTTCAATTATGAAGTGGTTCGAGAGATCTTTAGGAACCAAATCCAAGTGGATGTCACGAAGCTTTATGTCACTCGTTCCCATCTCTGGAAAACCACCTGTATCAAACGGGAGCTTGGCTTCAACCACGATCCACTTTGCCAAAAATGTATTTGGGAAGAGGATACCCACAAGCTTTGTTCTTCCCTGGGGATTGAGATGAATAGTAACTTCTTCTATGGGTGGTGGAGGTAGAGGGACATCACCAAGGGTGTCAGAGAAGCGATGTGAATAAGTCAGTGTATGTACGCCGATCGAATTGCGGGGACACAATTCTTTTAAGAGGGGGATAATGTGACGCCCCAGGTTTTATAAACTGGTCCACGTGAACAATGTTGTGCTTTTTAAAGATATCTCATGTTTTATTTTATTTTATGGTTTGTGTGCTGATAAATAATCGAATGGAAATCAAACATGAAGAATACGATAAACTGTTATATATTTAAAAGATACATTACAACAAGACCCATATAATTGAAAGTACCGTGCACAAGACCTAACACGGCCACATCAAGACTACAAAGAACCACAACACTGACAATCAGATAGTCGTCATCTTCAGGGTCCATCAGTGTGAAAAGTATAACCTCCAGAATCACCGCGCATTCACTCAGCACCAGAGGTATGAGGAGAGCCATCTGCCAAGGGTCCGGTGTTTTGAAAATATAAATCATCCTACCCCTTTCTCTTATAATGGACCTCTAAGGGAATATGACCGTTTTTTTACCATTGGGTTCCAATTGATAAAGTGCATCATTTTATAAAATTTTTGTCTTTAAAACGCTTTTAGAATATTATGGTATTTCAATATATTAATAAGTACAAAATATTAGAATTATATCTTCAAGTATTAAAATAGAATATTATTATTGCAAATGAATCTATTTTGATCTTGATATGGTGGAAAACGTGGTATTTTAAAATGTGTCGAACGGGGTATCAGCAATAGTTGAAAAATGTATCTTTTCGGATCTCCAAAACGTTGTGTTTTGAATTAGAGAAAAACTACGGGTCTTTTAAACATAATTTTATAAATAAAAAAAGTGAAGGAAGTTATAAATTGGATTTTAATTGTTATAAGATCATAGTTGTTATAAAAGTGTGTTATTAAAAATATATCTTTTTAAAAAATATATATAGTAGTTATATCATATAGTATCATTTGTTTACTTAAAACTAAAATGGGATTTTTGGATTTGAAAATTATGAGTTTAAAGTACTTATTATGTTTTATAAAAAATCAAATTATAATTTTCTGGTTATATATGTATATATATTAATAAAAATTTAAGTAGTATAATGTCTAATTTTAACGTTTATTAAATTGTTTTTTTACGCACTATTCCTACCCGGAGATACTTGGCTGGCCACGCAATAGCCCCACGCATCTTCCTCCATCCGATATCACCTAGGAAGATCCTGGACATTCATGTGTTTTAAAATGCTAAATTATTCTCGGCCTTCCGATATCTCTCAGTCGGATCTCGGCCGTCCTTTTTTTCCCTCATTCTCCAAACTCGTCGTCTTCTAACTCGCGACGGGGTCCCGCGAACCGGAGCCTGGATTTCCTTAGGCGCTACCCTCTCCACTGCTCACATTGACCTCACGCACCCACCTCCATAGGATACCGTAGGCTCGGCCTAACCTCCCCCGGATCTTCTTCCTTTAAGAACCGAGAAACCCCATTGTAAACGGGGACCTCCGGAGCCAACCCGCGCTGCCGCGACACCAGCCTCGCCGTCGCCTCGCCACCACACAAACCACCTCCAGTTTCGCACCACGCCCATGTGCATGACCACACTAGTGTCGGCGCTACGCTTCTGGACACCAGGCCGTCAACTTGCAGTGTTTCCAGGAGTCCTCGACCTCACCGGACAACCTCTGGCCACCCTGCAAGCCTCCCTCCGGCGAGCTCCTCCCATAAGCGGTAAGGGTGCCCCATTTGCATGTATTTTTTTTAGAAACCCACCCATGAACCTCGGTTTTTCATTATCCATATAAACATGGGTATATATATATATTTTAGTTAAAGGTATATATATATATATGTAAGTTCCATACTAACCTTTTTCTTTTAAGGATCAGACTCCTAGGTTGTTTTCCATTGAGGGGTACTTCTGTTTCTTCTATATAAAAGAAAACCTTGTATAAAATTTCCATGTGAAATCGGTCACATGAAATATATACATATTCCTATAAATGTTATATATTTGTATTACTCTTTGTTTCAAAAATGGTGTGTGGTTTTGGAACAGTATTTCACTAATATGATGTAAAGATTCTGTTTTTTTAAGCCTTTATTCTATAGCCGGTGTGATACAATAGGTGTGATAAAATAATTTTATATATATATAACACAAACCCTCCGATTTTGATCAATTTTCAAGGGGTGTTTCCTTCGTGATATAAAAAGGGATATCACTTTTAAGTTTGTTTTAATGATCCTATTTTACAAACATGAAACTCAGGTTTCAGTGTATTTTGTATTTACGGTTTATGAATATATATATATATATATTCAAATATATATATATACATTTATAACTCAAACCCATTCTTTTTGGGGTATCCATGATTATTATGTAATTTTATACCAATAATTATGCTCTTGAAAAGGGTTTTTCTAAAACAAATTCCTAACAGGTTGGATTTTATGTAATATATATATATTTATATAACTATATATTTATATGAGGTAATTTATTGGAATGGGAATGTGTTTTGGTGTTTATAATTATCTTTGAAAAATATTTTTGATGCGAACTTGGTTTCTGGTTTATGTACAATTATGTTATAGTTAAAAACAATGTTTTTACATATTTATGTATTTATAGTTTCATGAACATTTAAAACCCATAAGGTTCTGTTCTTTTTAAACTGAATAAATGATAGATTGTTAGAGGTTTCAGATTTCAAGTGAACCATGTTTAATTTATGAGAAACCCTATATATATACACTGTGTATATATATATCCATATGTATGTATGTGTTTTTAAGATTAATAACTGAAAACCCTAGTTTCAAGAAATGGTTATTAATTTTTTTTGCATGTAGGATTTTAGCGCTTGCCTATGCTGTTTTATATTTCTGTGTCTAAGGGTACACCAATGAACTTTATTAATGACTCCCTTGGACTGATTTGTGTGTTTTTTTAAGCATATGCTTATGCTTGTTTTAAACTCTTATGGGTGTAAGGGTTATGTTAATATGTAGAAATCCTCTATTATTTTTATACCAAACTCACTACAGTGATTTTTAGTGAGCATAGTGTGACTACAAATTCTATGACAAGTGAATAATAATAATTAATGAGAGGTATTATTTTTTTAAAGTGGTTTATTTCCAAGTGTCAGAATTTTAGAGATTGCAAGTGTTTATACGAAGCATGCCACAATAATTACTAGTGGATGCAGATTTGTTGCAAGTACTGTGACCTATGAAGAACAATAGTTAATGCCAAGTAGTTCATTTCCATGTACTGGATTTTTAGAAACTCATCATTTAATACCCCTTGGGAGAAAGTCTCAAACATTTATCATTTTTTTGTGCTTAAATATTTATTCTATGCAAATAGTATGCTTTCTTAACCTTTCCTGCTTTTATTCCATATTTTCCATTTTATCTGATGTGTCATGTATTTTTAAACCAATTATATAGTTGATACCTTATTCATATTGTTCATGCATATGACTCAACATGATAATGAACTAAGAACTAAAATTACCCAAAGTGGTATGAGACACCTTGGTTAATGAGAAATGAAAATGGTATTACCCAAAGTGATATGGGACACCTTGGGTAATATGAAATGAGAATTAAATATTCACAGTGGTATGGGACACCTTGGATATATGACCCTGTCAACATGTGAGAAATGTATGGGACTACCCGGAATGGGGTCTGGTAAGAAGAAAACTCTTCAGGTTGGGGACTGGTTAAAGTAAGCCCTCTGGGTTGGAGACCGGTAAAAGTAAGCTCCTCGATGCATCGATAGTTCTTGAGACAGTCAGATTGGGTTTTTACCCTTAGGTCGTGGCACAAGGCATTGACAAAGAGAACCTGAGTCCTTCAGCATACATTTCTTATCTTATGACTAACCATGTGATTACTCAGACTAGAGGAATATCCTTGGTGATATAACCCTGCCTATGAGTATCTGATTAAAAAAAGAAACATAAGACATATGATATGAAAATTTTGATGCATGTCCAGTTTTATTTTCCAGAATTTTATTACAAATTTTGCATTACATTTATCATGTCATGATGTGTTTTTTTAGATAATGCACTTGTGCGCGACTCTGATGATGTTTACTCGTTGTTCATGCACACCTTTCTTGTTTATGGTCACATTAATTAGTATAACCCATGTCTTTTACTAGCATTCTTATCTTGTCTATTAAGTGGGCTCCAGCAAAGTGTTGTAGTGTATAAGTATGAAGTTCTTTAACTGTGACACATCGACATTTGTTTTGTCATAATGTTTTTCCTTTAAGAAAACATTTTAAGAATGGAAAAGTATTTTCAAAATGGGTTTCTAATGCTGTACTTATGTATTTTCAAAAACCCCTTACTGAGTATTTCAATGCTCACCCTATGTTTTATGTTAATTTTTTTATAGGTTGATAGAGCCTTTCCAAGTCTTGGATGTTTTTTCTTAGCTCAGAAATAAAGAAGCAAAGTTGTTGTCTCTGATTCTCCAGGAACTAAACCCGAAAGTTCCTCCTGATGGGTTATTATGTGTGACTTATTAGGTTCATTTGTACGAAATAAATTGCACACCATAACCTAAGCACCGGCACCGGGCTACCGGGGTCGGGGCGTCATATTATCTCTCCAGATTTATCCCAAAAAGTAGGAGTTCTACATCGATTTTCCTATAGATTTTCATAAGGATCCATTTTAATGATTAAGTGGAAGTAGTTGTATTACAACATCACAACTAATGGAATATGTTGATATCATCCACCTTTAAATTCCATTGAGAATGATCTCAATATTTCCTCGAGTATCTAAAAAGTCCATTCATATTTCCCATCAGTTTGGGGATGTTGGTTGTACAAAAATTATATTCTATACCTAGAGCATGTTGAAGATTTCTGCATAATTTTGATGTGAACCATAGATTATGATCAGATATTATTGAAGGTGTAACTCCAAGCTTTCTTACCACTTTCATCACCTAAAAAATAGAAATTTGATCAAGAGAGAAATCAACACAAATAGAGATAAAATTGGTAATCAAGTTGGGATGGTCCACTGTAAACCATATATCATTATTTCCATTAAAATTTCTCAAGAGACTAGTGAAAAAGTCCATATTGATATTTTCCCACTTCTATGTTAGTATAGGTAGTGGTTATAATACCCATTTATAAATCATTCACTCTTCCGTCGATTTTTGGAATACGAGGCACCATGAAGTGTATTTAGTAATCTACTTTTTTATATTATCCCACCAATAAGGATCATGATGTTCCCTGTACATTTTTGTGCTTTTTGGATGTAAAGAGAATACAGAGCTATGAGATTCATCCGTCAAATCCTTCATTATTTCTAGAATATATGGAACACACAGTCATGTATGATATTATAGTACACCTTCATGATCAGTATAGAATTCAGGAATTATCCCATCCTTCACAACATAAAACGTTTTCTATTACAAAGGATCTTTTTTTGATATTTCTTGATCTCCACCTGGAATGATGGTTGATAAATCATTTCGGACAGGGTTAATGATGTACCTTACATTAAAATATACATATCCAGTTTCACTTGGTATTTGATAAATGGATCACTATGAATCATCATCTTGGATAAAATGACAATGTCTTTCCTACATAATTCATCTGTAACATTGATTGATCTTTTAGGGTGATAATTAACTCAATAATAATGATATTTTTGAATTTCCAACCATCTTTTCTATATCAATTTTAATTCATTTTGTACGAAAATATAATTGAAATATTGATGGTCTATTTATATATCACACTTCTCCTCATAAAGATAAGTCATTCATATATTTAGATAACAATAAAACCAAAACTAGCTCTAGATCATGTGTTCGATAGTTTGGCTCATGAATCATCCACTATAGAGATGGATAATCAATGACCTTTCCATTTTTCATGAGGATGCATCAAAAACATTTTATGGAAGAAACTCTTAAAATAACGAATCCTTCTAAATTTTAGGGAGGAGTTAACATTGGTGAAATTATCAATATCTTATTCAACTCTTTGAAACCATCCACACACTTTTTTTTCTAGATGAACATGACCCCTTTTCTGGTTAACATGGTTAATGTATTTCAAATTCCTGATTTTTTTGTAAACATCCAAAAATATCCCACAAATACAAGGAAACTATGAATCTCAATTAATTGTATTGGATGATTCCACTCCTCTAAAACCATTGTCTCTATAGGGTCAACTGTGATTCCTTCATCTGTTATAATATACAGCAATAAAGCATTTTTTTTGTAAATAAAATTCGCATTTGTTGAACATTTGAAAAAGCCTCTCCCTCCTTATATTCTTCATAAAAACCCTTATATGATCCTTATTCTCCTCAAGAATGTTGAAATATATCATAATATCATCAATAATAACTATCAAAGATTTATCAAGGTAGTCACTAAAGACATTATTCATCAAATCTGTAAAAATAGATAGATAACTAGTTATGCCTGAGGGCATAAAGTCTTCCTCATAAGGCCTATATCTTGTTCAAATTGTAGTTTCTGGAATATATTCTTTCTTCACCATCAATTATTGATCCTCAAATCGAAGATCAGTATTAGTGAAGAATTGGGACCCATGAAGCTGGTAGAATAAGTCATCAATACTTGAAAGATATTATTTTTTTCACGGTTATCCCATTAAGTTCCCTATATTCAATGCAT
This sequence comes from Viscum album, assembly GCA_963277665.1. Lineage (NCBI taxonomy): Eukaryota > Viridiplantae > Streptophyta > Magnoliopsida > Santalales > Viscaceae > Viscum > Viscum album. Next base: position 698,103,559 of record OY728161.1, read on the forward strand.
AATCAAATTGATCCATCATTATTCATCCCAAAGATAACACATGCTCGCTAAGGAAACAAACTCGGACTGATGATCAACTTCTCGAGTAAGTCTTGAATTTTTTTCAATAATTAATATGGATATACATTTTTGACCCTAGAATAGGTCTTTGATATCATGTTAGATATTTGTAAAAGTATAATTGAGAACTCCACCAATCTTTCCGGGTTAGGTCCAGGTAACTCCTCAGGAAATATATTATCTTATTCCTAAACAATGTGGATATTTTCTATCCATATACTGTAAGGCCCCGACCATAGGTACCCAAAGTCAGTGCATTATTACATAACATTGGCATGATCACAAGGGATCAAGTCTTGAAAGACCGATTAGTTTAGTAGTCTTGGAAACACTAGATACATTCATAAATCTTACATTACATCATAAGGTAAAAAAAACTACAACAAAATCTTGTTTTCATATCCCATCATACTATCCCTGTAGGTCATTCATAAATTACTTCTTCATAATCCTGGGAAAAATAAAACATTGAAAGTGGTGAGCTCAGATGCTCAGTAAGGATAACATTATAGCAGAAGCTTTCATAGATAAGCATAAACACATAAGGCAGTTTACAACTAAAACAAAAGCCTTTTAAACTTTAACTTCAGCATAAAATGGAAAAGATAAAATAAAATAATGTCATTTACTTACTAACATGGATATTATACTAGTCGAATGGTCATATGAAATATCAATAACCACTTTTATAATGATGGAATGCATAATGCCAGACTATCCTAACCACATAGCCAAGGCCTCGTGCCAAGACTACAAATAAGATTTTTCCATGGCCTTGTGCTAAGACACTAGTTTATCTCATGAGACCTACCGATTCATCGAGGAGCTATAGCGGTCTCCACTCGTCACTTACTATGTCCATTCCTCGTATGAACATTTTTAAACATAACATAAACATTCGTATTAAAACTAGAATACGAAATGTCAATAATTTAACCACAAACCATGAATGGTATAAAAATATCACATCCACAGTCAAACATAACTCATTCTATACAATATTGAAGATTGTATTGTAGCACATTAACCTCGATCAAGAATAATGAAGGATATTGACATAGATGAAAATAATTATCAAAACTATTTGAGAGAAATATCCCCCTTTTTCTTGAAATTATTTAAAAGTCACACTATTTGTCATGAAGCCATTTAAAAATAGATTTTTGAATCAAAGAGTCCCATACCACTTTGAAACTTTTAAAAGGAGTTTTAATTTTAAAACTTTCATGTCCATATAAATAAATCCTTAAAACAATTTTTAAAACATTGACATTAATGACCATGATTTAGAAGAATAAGTCTTTAAAACATTTAAAAATGGTATTTTAGTTAGAGCTTCTAACCAAAAGAGAGACACATGAATACAAATAATTTATGTAATAAAAACTTTGTAATATAATGAGAATAAATGGATTCATGATATACTATGTCAAAGTAAATTATATACACCACATAAAAGTGATTTGGTGTATAACAACGAAGAAGTCTCAATGGAATTTAAGTTGAGATGAAATCTCTCATAAAGGTCATATCCTTAGTTTAAGGATAAATAAATGACATATTTATGTATGAAAAATATAAATACACTAAATATGATTGGATGTTCAGTGTAAACCAATCAAAGGATATTCACACATAATCTTGTAAAAACAACACCAATGAATTGGATGTTTAACTCAACAAATGGAGAATGAGTAAAAATTACTCCTATCAAATTCATATAGATGACTTGAGAAATTATCAATGGAGTGATTATGTGTATCAAATGTATATCCACAGACAAGGGGAGTGGAAATTATGACATAATCAAATGAATAGTTAGTCAACACATAATCTCGGAGTAAAATAATCAATGAAGTTTGCATAAAGCCGAATAAATGGAAAATGAAATTTCAAATTCCCATTTTGATTTGGTATCATTAAAAACATACACCCATGAAATAAGGATCATATGATAATGATTTATATATACATGAATTAAATTATATTACACAATGAATACAAACATGGGAAGTACACACACCACATGTAATAAATAAGTGGTGAACAATGAAATTCTCACGGAATTTAAAGTGAGATAAGAAACCCCTTACCACATAGTAATCAACTGAGTCGTATAACCAAAAGTTAATAACCACCAAATGATTTACAGAATAACATGAATATAATTATAATAATGATAATATATTTCAAATGGAAGTACACAATATACCACTTTCAATAAATTAGTGGCGAACAATGGAAATCTCACGGAATTGAAAGTGAGATAAGAAAATCTCGTACCACGTTGTAATCAACTGAGTCGTATGACAAAAATTTAACAACCACCAAATGATTTACAGAATAACATGAATATAAAGAGAATAATTATAATATATATCAAATAGCAGTACACAATATACCACTTTCAATAAATTAGTTGTGAACAATGGAAATATCACAGAATCAAAAGTGAGATAAGAAAATTCCTTACCACGTTGTAATCAACTGAGTCGTATGACCAAAAGTTATCGACCAAAAAATGATTTACAGAATAACATGAATATAAAGATAATAATTATAATATATATCAAATGGCAGTACACAGTATACCACTATCAATACATTATTGGCGAACAGTGGAAATCTCACAGAATTGAAAGTGAGATAAGAAAATCCCTTACCTTGTAATTTTCCTTGGTTGGGGGTAGGTTAAACTCCTGTATAATGTTGAAATAATTTTTATTAAATTATTCATGAATCATATACATTAATATGATATCATATATGATCTTTTAACATTGCTTTGTTAATAATATCTTAGAATTATCGTCGTTTCGGGTGTTGACTTACTCGTTCTCTTTTATATGTTTTGTTATGTATGCCATGCTTTTCATGGATAGGTTGTATCTTATTCATATCCAAAATGATATAAAGTTCTTAAAAATTATTTTTAAATCATCAAATGATAATTATACTTTAATGGATATGATGGAGAATGAATCTCATCGCGTTCGTGGAGACAGTAGTCCGTACGTATGCACGAGCAACAATATCATTATTTTGATATTAAAATAATATATAATTATATTTTATATCATATATACAGAATAATTATCATGTTATATTTATTATTTAAATGAGTTACACATCATTATTATACCCATCCAAATAATAATATATTGAATAAGAATTACACCACAACGTGGAGACGGTAAGTCGTACGTACGCATGTATGATGACATGTTATTCAAAGGGTGGATTGAATACTGAATATGGTTGTACCATATTTATAATAACATCACAGTATATATAAGATACTGGAGTTATTATTTAATAATGGTAATAACAATGAAAGAAGAAGCGGAAGAAGAAAGGAACTTGAAAAGGGGTGGTGAAAACATTACCTCTTCATTCTTCCTTATGATTTGATCAAAAGGGCTCCATAGGTTGGCATTATGATAAAAATAAGTCCTTTAGGTTGTAGTGATGATAGTTGAGAGAGTATTTGGTTAGGGGTTGGCCGAACCAAAAATCTTTGAATGTGTGAAGAAATGAGAAGGAGGAGTGCCCATTTATAAGAGGGGTGAGGGGCACCTTTGGAAAATCTAGAAATATTAATTTATAATAAATTAATATTCGGTTTCTAATGGATCCAAAGTTTATTATTCAAAGGTTAAGGTGGGGATAGGTCGAAAACCATTCAACCAATAGAATTTAGAAAATTTTGGGTTACTATATTAACCTTATATTTTAGTTTTAACTCTTAGTTAATTAGTTTGACATTTACCATGTCACTTTGTATTTTTATATTATATAGTTAATAAACATACTATATACATCCAAGAGACCCCCAAGTGGTCCATTAATGATATACCTATCATGATATAAGTCTCTTGGAAGAACATTATATTTTTAGGATTTTAATATCAATTAATAATATAATATTTGTTTTAAAAACTCTTTTATGTCAATTTTGACACTGTTCAATAGTTGATTTTTGTGAAACTCATAACAGAATGATTACTTCGAAAAAAGTCAATTAAAACAATCTTAATATGTCATATTATACTAGAAAATTAGTGTAATTCATTAGAAGTCTTAAATTATATTTATTTTGTTATTTATAATATCAGTTATTTTAATTGTTCACTATTATGGTAATTACTGCATCATCATTGTGTCATAAATATATTAACTTATTTAATGTCTAAAAATTATAAATATAAGATAATTATGTATGAAATAGTCTTATATTTCTAATTAATATTTAAAATCTAATTTCTATTATGTATGACCCTATATTAAAAATGATTTAGTAAATAAACATTGATTTTAACTCTTTTAACTCTTCATTGAATTAAATAATAATAAATGTCCTAATCTAATCCAAGTGGACCTAAATGATAATATTTTATTCCTAAGGTTGTTTTTGGTCGAGATGTACTTGTCCAATAGAATTAGGACATGTGTTAGGGTAATATTAATATCATTTTTACCCTTAATTACCGTATTTAATTTTAACCGTGGTAAATAAAAGTAAAAAGTTACTATTCATCAAAAATTATTTTCATCTCATTGAACCACATTTTACTTCTAGATATTAAATGTCTCTCTCAGATTTTCGAATTTCCATTCATAGAAGCGGTAAAATTAAGTTTTATGAAAAAAAATCAGTTTTTTAACTACAACTTATTCGTTTCACTATTCATCAAAAATTGATGTTTTTCAGAACAATGCCAAAATTTCACCCTAAGCTATAATTGATATTCAAAATTAAAAAATGATGTCTATTTTAAAAAATTCACAACATATAAGTTTCATTAATTAATTTTATAATTAATTCCCGCTGTCACAACAAATAGCGTGTTTTTAAGAAACAATATATATCAAAAGATTGACAATTGGTTAAGTCCAATTTCAAAGTGAAATTAATTATAATTAACACCATTGGATAAAATGGTAAAAATATATTCTAATTAGACTTTAAAACCACTCAATAACATAATTTATCACTATAAATTATTTTGATTAGAAAAGTTGTTTTAAATTAAAATTTATAAATTTTCAGTATTCATCAAAATATAAGTGTTATCCGAAAAGATCCAAAATTTCACCCTAGGATAAATTCGATATTCTGAATCCAAAATTGAATTCCATTTTGAGAGATAGAATTTATAATATTTCAAAAAGTTGGTATTACTATTCATAACGGCTAGTTTGATTGGTTGTGGTGTGTTAGAATCTCGAAGTTGCGTACAATACATGCCATTGCATAATTCGAAGGGAAACGTACTGTGGAAGCTTGGGGTGTTACATTATCCCCTCCTTCAATAAATAGAGTCCTCGCAATTTTTAAAATTGTGCTTGGGTATATAATGGAAAGTCCCACATCGGAAAAAGAGTCAATAAAACTATAACTTTAAAAGAAAGAAAGAGAGGTATAAAGGTCAACCAAGATAACCCATACTCGGATTCCATATAGGAAAACATGGATATGGATGATAAACTAAGTGTCATGTTCTGATGGAGAGGGATAGAAATCATGATCATGAGAATGTTAACAATAAGAAAACCACAAACTTGTGTTGGGACAAATGACTATTAGTCTCCTAATAAGAAAGTAAACGGACAACATATTTTTGTTTTAAGTTACATTAAATAAGGATGAAGAATTAATTTATGATATTGACTAATAATATAAAGATATATACTTACATGTTAATTAGAGTTTCATTCTTTAATAATTTTTTACCACTAACTCATTTTTTTGAACAATGAGTATTCAAGAAGACTTGGTCACAATGGAAGAGCTAGAATAAACTTCTATATAAATACATGATCCATGTAGGATAAACTATATATTTACCTTGCCTTTAGAGATTAATTGAACCAAAATGCATAGTATAATATCTGATGATCCCCAAAATGGATATTTCATTAGAGAGAAAAAAACAGTAATCTTAATTTCCAAAATTAATCCAACAATACCCCAAAGTTAAATAAATACCATTAAATAATATAGTGTCCTTAAAATATTTTAATATAATCAAAACTAATATTGGAAACCAAAACATATTAAGAATGTAGTCATCCACGTTAAATTGTATCTCCAAATGACATTAATTACTCTTAATGTCACATTCTCAAAAGTAAATAACCTAATCATTTCCATAAATAACCCAAATCATTATAAATCCCCAATAAAAACATAGAAAAAAATCCACCATTACTCCTCTAATGAAATCCCATACTACTCTATTTTCATTTGGCATATAGTGTTCTCAACAAAGAGAACCACTTCCAAAATAACATTTATCACTTAATCACCAAATAATTTTCCTATACTAAGGGTATTCATTTGATAAGACATAAGACCCCAAATCAAATTATTATTGATCAATAAAATCATTTAACTAAAAATAATAGTCACACTAACCAGGGACTTCACGTAGTCCAGTGGTAGGCGATAAATCTCAAGCGCACTTTGGTTGTGGGTTTGATTCCCACATCTTTTTTTGACGCGACGGGTTGTCACACGGTCTATGTGTTGTACTTTTTCAAAAACTATATTTTATAAAATTACCATAATGAGATAAATTCCTCAAAATAACCATAACATAATTTAACATAAAATGTTATCTCATACATTGCATTTTTATCCCAAATTATAATAATTTGTAATTGCCTCAAACCCAATGATCATATACAACCAAAAGGTTATTTATAACTATACCCACAAGAGAAAAGATAATTCTTCCATAAATATCATTCTCACATGGAAAACGTTAGGGTTATAAATACAAGAGAAAATTATTCCAATGTAAACCCTTAAACAAGGATCACTAATAAATTTAAAACATTTATCCAACCATTTATTTCCACATCCTATTCTCTGCCCATGAAAATATCCTATAGAATAGGACATTCACTCGGGTAATGGACAGGTCCCCTACATTTATGGGAAGTGATTGTAAATGGATTCTTGGGACCATTTTTATCTTCATCCATAGTACTGTTCATTTTTCTTCGGCAATTCATCACTTTATGTCCTTCCTTCCTGCACATAATGTATTTATTTGTCCCATTGAGACACATTGTTGCGTGTCTCCTTCCACATTTCTTGCATGATGGAAATTGAGGATTTCTTTCTCCATGGTCTCCACTACTGGAGATCTTATCATTCATCGCCTTTCTCTTCTTTGTTGAGTCCGGTAATTGGTTAATATATATATTCTTGATCATATTTTTGGAAAATTGATTTGTCATAAAGATGATATCTTTTATTCCTATCAACATTCCATTTTTTTTCTCATTTCCACCATCTTTCCCACCTTGTACATCATTCTCAAAGTCACTATTACTTCCTTGGAATCCATCCATTAACTAAAACAAGAAATCATTGTGTGAGTAATAGTAGTCATTCAATCATTTAGAGATTAACATGTCACCATATTCTCAATTTGAAACAAATTAGGATTAACCAAGCTCATTTACTCTCCTCTTATATATATAATACTTTAAATTAGTTTGTAAAGAAAATGAAAATTATCCTAAGAATATCCCCCGGGAGTGTCGTAACCAAGAGTGCAGCAAGGCCCGTTGACGTGCACCAGTTCCCGTTCGAGTCCAGCTCAAAGTGGTGTTTTCGGGTTTTACCCATAGGTCCATCTATGCCAGATCCGCCTCTACCTGCTCGTATCTAGACAGGGATATATTTCTCGGAAAACTCACAAAATCTCTACAATACCAAAATTCTAGGAAGTTCTTCTATACTATTCCTCATAGTTCATCTTAGGTCTACGTGCTCTAATCAGAGTTTATCTAAATCTAGCTTCCAATGATTGTACTAAACTTCTTCTAATACCAACTGTAATGCCCCGACCCTAGTTACCCAGAGTCGGTGCATTATTACATAACATTGGCATGATCACAAAGGATCAAGTCTTGAAAAACTGATTAGTTTAGTAGTCTTGGAAACACTAGATATATTCATACGTCTTACATTACATCATAAGGTAAAAAAAACTACAACAACATCTTGTCTTCATATCCCCTTATACTATCCCTGCAGGTCATTCATAAATTAATTCTTCATAATCCTTGGCAAAATAAAACATTGATAGGGGTCAGTGCAGATGCTCAGTAAGGATAACATTGTAGCAGAATCTTTCATAGATAAGAATAAACACTTAAGGCAGTTTATAACTAAAACAAACGCCTTTTAAACTTTAACTTCAGCATAAAATGGAAAATATAAAATAAAATAATTCCATTTACATACTCGCATGGATATTCTACTAGTCGAATTATCACATGCAATATCAATAACCACTTTCATAATGATGGAATGAAAAATGCTAGACTATCATAACCACATAGCCAAGGCCTCGTGACAAGACTAAAAATAAGATTTTGCCAAGGCCTTGTGCCAAGACACTAGTTTGTCTCATGAGACCTACAGATGCATCGAGGAGCTATAGTGGGATACACCCGTCACTTAATAAGTCCAATTCATTCCTCATATGATCAGGTTGAAACATAACATAAACATTCGTATTAAAACTAGCATACGAAATGTCGATACGTTAACCGCAAACCATGAATGGTATAAAAATAGCACATCCACAGTCAAACATAACTCATTCGATACAATACAGAAGATTGTATTGTATCAAATTAACCTCAATCAAGAATTATGAATGATATTGACATAGATGAAAATAATCATCAAAACTATTTGAGTGAAATATCCCCCTTTTTCATGAAATCAATTAAAAGTCACACTATTTGTCAAGAAGCCATTTGAAAATAGATTTTTGAATCAAAGTGTCCCATACCACTTTGAAACTTTTAAAATGAGTTTTAATTTTAAAACATTAATGTCCATATAATTAAATCCTTAAAACAATTTTTAAAACATGGACATTAATGAGAAAGATTTAGATGAATAAGTCTTTAAAACATTTAAAAATGATATTTTAGTTAGAGTTTCTAACCAAAAGAGAGACACTTGAATACAAATAATTTAGGTAATAAAAACTTTTTAATATCATGAGAATAAAGGGATTCATGATATACTATGTCAAAGTACATTATATATGCCACATAAAAGTGATTTGGTGTATAACAACAAAGAAGTCTCAGTGGAATTTAAGTTGAGATGAAATATCTCATAAAGGCCGTATGCTTAGGTTAAGGATAAATCAAAGACATAGTTATGTGTGAAAAATATAAATACACTAAATATGATTGGATATTCAGTGTAAAACAATCAAAGGATATTCACACATAATCTTGTAAAAACAACACCAATGAATTGGATGTTTAACTCAACAAATGGAGAATGAGTTAAAATTACTCTTATCAAATTCATATCGATGACTTGAGAAATTATCAATGGAGTGATTATGTGTATCAAAATTATATCCACAGAAAAGGGGAGTGGACATTATGACATAATAAAATGAATAGTTATTCCACACATAATCTCAGAGTAAAATAATCAATGAAGTTTGCATAAAGCCGAATAAATGGAAATTGAAATTTCAAATTCCCTTTTTGATTTGGTAACATACAAAACATACACCCATGAAATAAGGATCATATGATGATGATGTAAATATACATGAATTAAAGTATATTACACAATGAATACAAACATGGGCATTACACACACCACGCGTAATAAATAAGTGGTGAACAATGGAATTCTCACAGAATTTAAAGTGAGATAAGAAACCCCTAACCACGTTGTAATCAACTGAGTCGTATGACCAAAAGTTAATAACCACCAAATTATTTATAGAATAACATGAATATAAAGAGAATAATGATAATATATATCAAATGGAAGTACAAAATATACCACTTTCAATAAATTAGTGGCGAATAATGGAAATCTCATGGAATTGAAAGTGAGATAAGAAAATCTCTTACCATGTTGTAATCAAATAAGTCGTATGAAAAAAAGTTTATAACCACCAAATGATTTATAGAATAACATTAATATAATGAGGATAATGATAATATATATCAAATGGCAGTACACAATATACCACTTTCAATAAATTAGTGGTGAATAATGGAAATCTGACGGAATTGAAAGTGAGATATGAAAATCCCTTACCACGTTGTAATCAAATGAGTCGTATGAAAAAAATATAATAACCACCAAATTATTTACAGAGTAACATGTATATAAAGAGAATAATGATAATATATATCAAATGGATGTACAAAATATACCACTTTCAATAAATTAGTGGCAAACAATGGAAATCTCACGGAATTGACTGTGAGATATTAAAATCCCTTACCTTGTACTTTTCATTGGTTGGGGGTAGGTTAACCTCCTGTATAATGTTGAAATAATTTTTATTAAATTATTCATGAATCATATACATTAATATGATATCATATATGATCTTTTAACATTGCTTTGTTAATAATATCTTAGAATTATCGTCGTTTCGGGTGTTAACTTACTCATTTTCTTTTATATGTTTTGTTATGTAAGCCATGTTTGTCATGTATAGGTTGTATCTTATTCATATCCAGAATTACAGAATTTTCTTAAAAATTATTTTTAAATCATCAAATGATAATTATACTTGAATGGATATGATGGAGAATGAATCGCATCGCGTTCGTGGAGACGGTAGTCCGTACGTACACACGTGCGACAATATCATTATTTTGATATTAAAATAATATATAATTGGATGGTATATCATATATACAGAATAATTATCATGTTATATTTATTATTTAAATGAGTTAAACATCATTATTATACCCACCCAAATAATAATATATTGAATAACAATTACACCATGATGTGGAGACGGTAAGCCGTACGTACGCACGTATGGTGACATGTTATTCAAAGGGTTGATTGAATAATAAATATGGTTGTACCATATTTATAATAACATCACAGTATATATAAGATACTGGAGTTATTATTTTAGAATGGTAATAACAATGAAAGAAGAAGCGGAAGAAGAAAGGAACTTGAAAAGGGGTGGTGAAAACATTACCTCTTCTTCGGGTTCTTCCTTTTGATTTGATCAAAAGTGCTTCTTAGGTTGGCTTTCTGATCAAACTAATTCCTCTAGGTTGTAGTGAGGGATGTTGAGAGAGTATTTGGGCAGGGGATGTCCGAACCAAAAGGATTTTAATGTGTAATGAAATGAGAAGGAGGAGTGCCCATTTATAATTGGGGTGAGGGGCACCTTTGGAAAAGTTAGAAATATTAATATATAATAAATTCATATTCAGTTTCTAATGGCTCCAAAGGTGATTATTCAAAGATTAAGGTGGGTATAGGTCGCAAAACCATTCAACCAATAGAATTTAGACAAGTTTGGGTTAATATATTAAACTTATCTTTTAGTATTAACTCTTAGTTAATTAGTTTGACATTTACCATGTCACTTTGTATTTTTATATTATATAGTTAATAAACATACTATATTCATCCAACCGACCCACAAGTAGTCCATTAATGATATACCTATCATGATATAAGTCTCTTGGACGAACCATATATTTTTAGGAATTTAATATCAATTAATAATATAACATTTTTAAAAAAAACTCTTTTATGTCAATTTTGACACTATTCAGTAGTTGATTTTTTTGAAACTTATAACATAATAATTACTTCAAACAACGTCAATAAAACCAATCCTAATATGTCATATTATCCTAGAAAAGTAGTTTAATTCATTAAAAGTCTTAAATTATATTTAATTGGGTATTTATAATATCAATTATTTTAATTGTTCACTATTATGGTAATTACTGCATCATCATTGTGTCATAAATATATTAAATTTTTTAATGTATAAAAATTATAAATAAAATATAATTATATATTAAATATCATTAGCTTTCTAATGAATATTTACAATCGAATTTATCTTATGTATAACCCCATATTAAAATGATTTAGTAAATAAACTTTTATTTTTAATCTTTTAACTCTTCTTTGATTTAAATAATAATAAATGTCCTAATCTAATCCAAGTGGACCTAAATGATAATATTTTATTCCTAAGGTTGTTTCTGGTTGAGATATACCATTCCAATAGAAATAGTACCTGTGTTAGGGTAATATAAATATCATTTTTACCCTTAATTACCAAATTTACTTTTAATCGTGGTAAATAAAAGTAAAATGATATTATTCACCAAAAATTATTTTCATCTCATTGAACCACATTTTACTTCTTGATATTAACCGTCTCTCTCGGATTTTTGAAATTCCATTCACAGAAGCAGTAAAATTAAGTTTTATGAAAAAAAAGCAGTTTTTAACTACCACTTAGTAGTTTCACTATTCATAAAAAATTGAAGTTTTTCAGAACAATGCCAAAATTTCACCCTAAGCTATAATTGATATTCTGAATTCAATTATGATGTCTATTTTACAAAATTACAATCATTTAAGTTGCATTAATTAATTTTGTAATTAATTCCCGTTGTCACAATAAATAGTGTGTTTTTAAAAAACAATATATATCAAAAGATTGACAATTGTTTAGGTCAAATTTCAAAGTGAAATTAATTCTAATGAAAACCATTGGATAAAATGGTAAAAATATATTCTAGTTATACTTTAAAACCACTCAATAATATAATTTATCACTATAAATTATTTTGATTAAAAATGTTTTTTTAACTAAAATTTAGAAATTTTCACTATCCATCAAAATATAAGTGTTATCCGAAAAGTTACAAAATTTCACCCTAGGATAAATTCGATATTATGAATCCAAAAATGAAGTCCATTTTGAGAGATAGAATTTATAAAATTTCAAAAAGTAGGTATTTCTATTCATAACGGCTAGTTTGATTGGTTGTGGTGTGTTAGAATCTCGAAGTTGCGTATAATACACGCCATTGCATTATTCGAAAGGAAACGTACCGTGTAAGCATGGGGTGTTACATATACTATCATTTCTTTCATCATAATCACTGATAAACTCCACAAAGAAGGCTATATGAGGTTCTTCTATACTAATCTATGGTCGAGAAATATCTCCATTGAAGAAAAATATTGGATTCTCATTCAAGACTACTGATATTTCCAGGATTCATTATTTGATCATATCATTATACATTGAGGGCTATTCTATCCCTAGTATAATGTTTAAATCCAAATTGGGAATGAATACTAGATTTTAGAAATGATTTTTTCCACTAATGTAAATACTAGATTTTCTAAACAGATATGATGCTTTGATAATCCCACCATATGTTTTGACAGATAACTCTACATTTAGTAATTCATGGGTTGATTTTAAATTCATTTAAAACATGGAGAAAAAAAGGAATGTGTGGAACCAGAATAAAAAAGGACATGAAAGCATTGAGAGAGAAAAAGATTACCAGCTGCCACATTATTTATAAATTCATCATCAAATGTCGTGATAGAAAAACCACGATCTTGATCCCTTTTTCCTTTTCTATGGTTGATTATGATTCCTCTTAATTACCCTCTAATTTAACAGTGCTTTGAAAAGTTCCCATGAAGTCCACACTTGAAGCATTTCACTTCTTTTAGGTCATGAACCATCATCACCTTTTCATCAATGATGGGATGTTTAGACTTCACATCAATACAATAGTTTCTCATGATATGGACTTCTCATAAAACATACCACGAATCCAAGGAAACTATGAATCTGAATTATTTTATAGGATGAAACCACTCCTCTAAAACTGTTGTCTCTATAGGGTCAAATTTGATTACTTCATTGTTTATAATATACACCAAGAAAAAAAATTGTAACCAAAATTCATATTTGGTGAACATTTAAAAAAGCCTCTCCTTCCATAGATTCTGCATAAAAATCCATTGATGATTCTTATTCTCCTCATGACATTTGGAATATATTAGAATATAATCAATAAAAACTACCAAATAGTTATCAAGGTAGCACTAAATACTGTATTTATAAAATATAAAAAATATAAATAAAATTAGTTATGCCTGAGGGCATAATGTCTAACTCATAAGGTCCATATCTTGTTATAATGGTAGTTTCTGGAATATATTCTTTCTTCACCCTAAATTGTTGATCCTTAGATCGAAGATCAGTTTTAGAGAAGAATTGGGACTCATGAAGCTGGTAGAATAAGTCATCATTCTTGAAAGATGTTATTTTTTCACTGTGATCTCATTCAGTTCTCTATAATAAATGCATACTCGCATTGATCCATCCATCTTCTTCTCAAAGATAACACATGATCCCTATTGATACAAACTTTTCCAGATAAACAACTTCTCTAATAAATATTGAATTTTGTTCTATAATTACTTATGCTCTACATTTTCGACCATATACAGGGTCTTTGATATCATATGAAATATTTGTACAAGGTTAATTGAGAACACTACCTCACTTTCTGAATAAGGTCTGGGTAACTCCTTAGGATATATATTATCGTATTCCTAAATGATGAGGATCTTTTCTATCCTTATACTATCATTTCCTTCTTCATCAAATCTGATCAACTCCATAAATAATTCTATATGAGGAGCTTCTAGACTATTCTTTAGTTGAGAAATATCTCCATTGAAGATAAATATAGGATTCACATTCATGACTGCTAATATTTACAAGATTCTTCATTTGATCATATAATTATACATTGAAATCTATTCCATCCCTAGTATAATATTGAACTCAAAATTGGGATATAATACTAGATTTTAGATATTATTGTGTCAACTATAGTAAATACTATAGTTTTTAAACGCATATGATTCTTGGATAATCCCACCATAAGTTTTGACAGATAACTATACTTTTAGTAATTCAAGGGTCAATTTTAAAATATTTTCAAACATGGAGAAAAAAAGGAATGTGTAGAACAAGAATAAGAAACAGTACATGAAACCATTGATAGAAAAAAATATTACCTGCTGCCACATCATTTATAAATTCATCATCAGTTGTCGTGATTGAAAACCCATGACCTTGAACCCTTTTCCTTTTCTATGGTTGATGATGATTCCCCTCCACTACCATCAGATTTAATAGTGGTTGGAAAAGAGCCTAAGCTGACCACACATGAATCATGGGACTTCTATTAGGCCCTGCACTATAATCACTTTTTCATTAGTGTTGGGATGTTCAGACTTCACCTCACTACAATAATTCCGAAAGATATGGAAATCTCTTCCACACATGTATCAATTCGAGCTCTTGAGCAGGCAATTATCTGAATTCTTTTTCCCACATTTATTACATGTGGAATTTTGTACTTGAATTCAACCTTTTTGATGATCAAATATTATCCCATACCATGGGACCATTGATCTATTATTTTTTTGTATTTTTTAGACTGATGCATCTCATTAATCTCAAGATCAACTATTATAGAACTCTACATGATCTCCTCATAGTAATCATCTTCTTGGTTGGCATGATTCTTCCATTAATGAGGTCTTAATCCACCAAATAATCTATAAACCATCCCATTAGGATCCATGAAAAAGCTATTTATATAGCGTGAAATCCATGTTAAGTTCATCCCATATCATCAAACAAATTAATTCTTCTTCTTCTTCAGCTCGACAAATTTTGTTCTATATTTTTGTTCTCATCGAAGAACATAAACGCTTATTTAAAAAGATTCCTTTGAACTCTTCCCAAGGAAAAATATCAATCTCCCCTCTTGGACTCATGTTTATTATCATTTCCCACCACTGAACTTCTTCCTCCTTTATGAAGAAAACAACCCGAGTGACCTTCTCTTATTTAGAACATTGGAGTATAGAAAATATCTTTTTGAAATAGCTGATCCATTGTTCAACAATTAGTGGGTAGGAATATCTACTAAATGTTGGTGACCATTGATGTATAAAGGATTCAACAGAATGTTGTTCCCGTCATGGTGAAATTCATTTTATCATCTTAATTTATGTCATTTCTAATTAATTTATTTGGTTGGTTTATCATTCGCATGAAATTTTCCATTCCGGCATCGATTAACAGATAATCAAGGCACAACCCGTTGTAGTCACCATTTTCACGGTTCCTCTTATTTCCTTCCATTTTATCAAATAATAAATCCTCGGTGAGAAATATATTTCATTTAATTATTTTTAATTATAAATGATTTTTATTTCATAAAAATTCATACATAAAAAATTTAATCATTATAATATATTCAATGTTACTATAAATCATTAATAATGATTCCTGAGAAGATTATGATTATAGAAACATATCCCCTGGGAGATTCAAACATCGAGTGAAGACAGATCCATTCTCATGTAAATTTTCTAGTTTTAATCTATATCAATGTAGTTTTATAAGTTTTTACCCCTAGATTCATTAGTTCTAGTGCCACATCCACGTAAACATATAAAGGAACATATTTATTTGTTTGGTGACCACTTACATAATATTTCATCAAAATATCAATAAGTTTTCTTGTATTTATACATATTCAATATGGTTCTTCATTATGTTTTAAAATCATTATATCCATAAATAACTAAACTATATTTTGATACTAAATACAGCATCTCACCTTTTTATTATATTACATTACATTACATTTTCCAAACAGAGGAACATTAATGATTATTGACTAGAAAAAAGGTATATAATACAAGAAAGCATAAAGCATTATTATAAACTGATTTTGAGGAATCATAATAGGTTCATCAAAAGTAAAATTAATGCATCTCATAACCTATGGAGATACACAAAGGAAATAGAGAGCAGAAGGCCTAGTATGGAAACTAAGTGAAACAATTTTCATGCGAACTTGAGAGATATCAATAAGAACATGAAGGATATCATGAAGGTGTGATAAAAAGGAATATAATAATTAAAAAATGAGTCATAACATAATAAATTTGGATAAAACATGTAATTTATCATTCACAATCATATAACCAATTCCCATCCCCAAGGTCTCATAAAAATTACCAAGGTTATTCACCATGTTATCATAAAACTTTTCATCTCTTGTGATTAATTACCTTAACCAATGCAACAGAGATATAAAAGGGTGAAACCTTAATATTTATTTATTATCTTGTTATACACATTTAATATTAACAAATATTTCATAAATAACGCATATATAAGAAATGAAATTGGGTTCAAATCAAAATCGTGACGTCTTAAAAAGTCTATATGAACATGATCATTATGTCATTTATAAACCACTGAAAGGGGAATAGGGTTTTATGCATGTCAATTGAAAAATGAAATTAAATTTTTTTATCAATTGACTAATACCACTGGAAATGAAATAGGTTTGGGTATTCACATAACTAAAATAAGAGAATGTCCAGTGAAAAAGGGAGATATTTTGAGTTGAAAATTCTACAACATAACATCTATGTAACATGGTTTTAGAAAGCAATAAAAATGGAATTGAATGTGTTAAACTATTAATAAAAGATTCATAATAATTTATAGGGACATTATAACATGGAAATAATAACTTTTAATGGAATCTTGAAGATACCCCATAAAGAGAACATGAATTGAAAAAAGAGAAGGTGAGAATTCCCTTACCTTAAAGAGTAACTTCTAAAACACTATGATCAGGACCTTGAGGGATTTAGGAAACTTTTAAAGGACTAATAGGGAGGTATAACTAGCATAAAATAGTTAATGATAAATTTTCAATGATGATAAACGAAGAAATGTCTTGGTATTTATAGTAAAAGTGAGTGAGCTTTTAATTAATTTCCCAAGACACCTCATAAATGGTATTTCCCAAACCATTGGTTTGCACACAGTATGTACCCATGGTATTGGCCACATGGAACAAAAAATATAAAAATTTAATCCACATGAGTTTACCAACAATTTATATTACATAATAAATTATTATGTTTTCATAAAACACATAGAAAAGTCAAAAACTGTATTTCAACTATTCACTTGAAAACAAAATATTTTCTAAAAAATTAAAAAATTCAATATAGATTAATATTGATTTTCTGAATTCAAAATATGACCTAAATTTTATTATTTTTTTTCTAAATATGAAAATAATTATTTCTATGTAAAATCACTTTTTACGTAAAATAAATAATAATATTTTACTAATTATTTCTAAAACAGTTTTTTCTTATACAATTATATCACATTACCATTCATGATGCCTAAATTACATTTATTAATAGGTGAGGATACAATTATATTAGTCATATTACTATTCAAAATGGTAATATTTTTATGCATAAGCTACTATTCACAAAAAATTGTGTTGATTTTATTAGACTCTAAAATCTCTTCTGATCACAACCGTATATGTCAGTTTTTTTAAAAATCATTTCAATTCATGAATTATTTAAAGTATTAAAATATTTTAAAATAATCAGTTTTTCAAATTTAATCAATAAAATGAAAACTCTTTGGAAACATCTAAAATTTCATCATAAATTAATTTTTATATTTGAAATTCAAAAAACAGACAATTATTTTACATTTATAAGAAATGGAAATTATATTTATACAAATGGATTACACAGATTATATATGTCCTTGTTACATAACTTCATATAACGCCTTAATATAACCTATGTGTATGGTGTGTGATGGTTTCAGACTCTTTGGGTTGCTTGGGTAACAATGCTCGAGTGGTAAACATCACCAACATGAACTTCTCGAATATGTGATTTCGTTTAAACTTAATGTGCTTAATATCTGTTTTGGCATGGTCCAAAGTGAAGACCAATGATTCTAACTCAATCCCAAGATTCAAAAAATAGGATTTTTATGGCCCCAATATAATTTATGAGTCCATTGACCCATTGTTATGCATTACATAACCATTATCATTCATATTTATAAATAATTATTATAACGTAAAAAATTAATATGGTTTCCAACTTTCATATTAACCAACAGTCTTATAACAGTCAAACCCCAATGGTAAAATTTCATTTATAATTATATATTCTTATTTCTTATCAAATATTAAAACATACATTTTCATAAAAAAATATTATTCAATGGTTTGGGTTGTTACATTCATAGGGGCCATATACGGATGATAGGGGTAACCTCCCTCTCCATGTTAATGGACCTATTCCAAGAGGTCTTATTGGTGATTTGGGTCATAATTAATCTGGTCACACATTTCAAGGTGTCCATATGCCATTGGATATCACAAAAATATTAATGGCCTCATCCATCAGTTTCCATGGAATGTAAGATAGTGAACAAGGCCAACGTAGTCTTGGCTCATTTTTGTTTCATTTTAACACACATAATTTAAAATATTCCATTATACATTATTTTTAAATTTATTTTCATAACTATTCTATGAGGTTATCATGTTATTTGAGAGTACATATTTCTATGTAACATAACAAAACATTAATACAACCACAATGCAAGTATCAAGGACCACCTGCCACAATATGATGCCTTTATATCTTTTAAAATTATTGTTTGTGAGAACTGTCTAGGCCGGACCATTAACATACATGATCATCCAGCCATACAGAGCTCGTAAATATTGCTGAAAATAAAAAATTAATCAATTAATCAATTTTTAATTATTTTAATAATTTAATTATAAATAGGTATATCCATCAAAACTCACCAAAAATCCTCTTCACACTAGATCCATGTGACAAACATCTTGGAGGTCCATTGTGGGCCACCGAAAATTCGATTAGATTAATCCCTATCAAGGGTTTCCAATAAAATATTCATTAAATTTTAATTCTAGTGTATAATATATGAAATATAAAAAAGATATTATAGGTTTAATGAATCACCAATAGACCATGTGTATATAGTGTTACAGAATTCACTATTGATTCAATGTATAAAAGACTTTCTGTATTTAGTGGATTCTACCATGATATAGTGGAATAAAAATCAGAACCCTAAAAAAATAAACTCAATATATATATATATATATATATATAAATATATATGAAATGATATGAAGTAGAGTGGTGGACAATGAAGGATGAGACTTACCTCAAATCACTATGAAATGGTTCCAAGTCCACCATAAAATGAATTGGATAAAGTAGGAGGATGTGGGTCAACCCCCTACTCATGGATATGAATAAAATAGAGAGGATGAGATTCCCCTTAGTATACATATCTGTAATGAATATATTTTCCGAAAATACCCCCATTAGCTAGCCAATGGCCACCTGTAGCATATAGGTTTCATTTTCTATCCATAAACTCTACAATGGCTCACTTAGTGCTAATAATTATTGTATAAGAGTTTCCTATCCATCCCAAGTCATCTCTGTCACACATCATCTCCTAATATATCCCTTATAGGCCTCATTCCACATCTAAAAGAAATTTTATATGGTCTTCAAACTCCTAAAATTAATTTATGAACCATGGAAGAAATATATCCTATACTCTAGTTCAAAATTTAAAAATATCATGAATCTCAAGACCCATCAGAATAAATGGTTATTATAGAAAAATCTCTTTATTTGAATAATAACATGTTCCAATAAAAGTGAAATAATGAACTATGGATAAAATTATTGTTTATTCATTCATTTTTCAATAACTCATATCCATTAGTGGTTCCCAAAATATATTTATTATAAAGAAATGAAATGGTTGGATAGAGAAAATATCGTGCATTTTTAGTTGTCACGACCCGTCCTCGGGGCCCGTGCCGTGACTACCCCAAGTCCGCCTTCCATAGGCCAGGGGGTGGCGACTAGCACCAAGGCGTAAATCCCAACAAAAAGGGAAGGCATTGCCTTTGAATAGTAAACAAGCACGATAGAGTAAGAAAGAGGAAAAGTAAACACTATGTAAAAACTGAACAAGCTGTGCTGAAAGTAAAAGGGGCCGGAGATACAAGCCCAACTGTAAAGTACAACTGAAAGGAAAAATAGCAACTGAAAAGGGAAAACTGCAGCGTCGAGCCGTCCTCTGGAAGTCCCACCTGAAGGGTGGGTATAGATATCCTCCACTGCTCCCCGGTCCACCTGACCACTTTGAGTACGTCCCACCTAGTGGTCCACCTCCACGTACCGTCCTGCTCCACACGCCCCCACCATGATCAGCGCTGTCCATCATCTGCAACCAACACAACGTAGTGCGGGCAAAGCCCGTGTAGGGGTGAGTATAAGCTACTCAGTAGGGTCCCCGAGACCCCCGAAGGTCTCCCGAAATCCACAAGGATAATAAAAAAAGGAAATATACAATAACGAAGTAACATCTGACACGGCTTACGTATATTCCCATATATATACCTAAGTCTTCAATTCCCGTTTGGCTCCAACGTCTGAGCCCAAGCACAACCTAGTCCACACAGTAAAGCAAACGTATACCCACACAGGATAGATCAACACAATCCACAAAGGAGAGTAAACAGTAAATCCACACAGGATAGCTCAACACAATCCACAAAGGAGAGTAAACAGTAAATCCACATAGGATAGCTCAACACAATCCACAAAGTAGAAAAACACAAGATTCAGCTCACACAGGTATACTTCTTCGGATGACGATAAAGATGATCACTTATCCATCTAAGTCGTCGGACCCACGAAGGATCGATAGGTAACTAACCCCCGCAATGACCCACACAGGATCGGACCCACACAAGACCTGTAGGCGCTGGCTCACACAGAACCGCTGAGGGCGAACCCACACAGAATCGGACCCACACAGGATCGGTCCCACACAGGACCTGGCCCACACATGACCTGTAGCACTGATCCACGTCGGATCACTGAGTGCAGTAGTCATCGCATTCCACTGAGGATCTCTCCACAATCATCGCCGTAGTCCACTAAAGATCTCTGCACGGTCATCGTCGGAGTCCACGGAGGATCTCTGCACAGTCGTCGCTGTAGTCCACTGAGGATCTCTGCACAGTCGTCGCTGTCGAAGTAGCAGGCGCAGCCAGCTCTAGGGTTCCCGCACATAGCAAGCACATTTGGGAGGGTCCGCTTCACGATCCGAGAGGCCGATACATCAACTGAAACAAAGTCTGATGTTGATGTATCCAAAAGTTCCGTATCGTCAACAGGAACTCAGCATCGCAGACGGCGCGTCAATCAGACGCCCGGTCTGAGAGTTGTTGGCTTTTTCGTCCTAGGGGCCCAGTTGTTTTTTAAGGCAAAACCAAACCGACCGAACTCCACCTGCGTCCAAACCTCGGGCGGAGTATGACAAAATATCCTTCTCACAATGAGGAACTCAACAAAGCTGACGGCACGTCAATCGGACGTCCGTAGCTCATGATATTAGCGGTTCCGCTCCGAGGGCCCGGTTGGTTTCGTGTACGAACCAACCTGGCCGAACACAAAGTATTCCGAAACCTTGAGTGCGATATAAAAAAACGACCATCTCGATCCAAGGATAGCGTTGCCGCTGACAGAGAGTCGTTTGGAGGCCCGTAACTCAAGTTATCGGCGTTTTAACGAAAACGTCCGAAGACGGGGGGGTACGGGCCCGGGCCGACCCGGGGCGACCCCCCCCCCCCGGGGAGTCGTCCGAACCAGGTCAACCCGAACCGGGTCGACCCGACCCGGTCCGACCCGGTCCGGTCCGGCCAGGGCGCGACCCAGCCGGTTGGACCGGCCTAGTCCGGTTCGGCAGAGCGGCCGAACGGCCTGGCGCTGCGGGGCGCTGCCCCCGCGGCCTGGTGGTTCCACGGCCCCCTGCGGGGTCCGCGCTGAGTCGAGGACATGGTTTCAGCCGTGTCCGAGGGCACCGTACATGCGCAGCCACGGGTCCGCTGGTGTCGCCGCCGCCGGCGAGTTCCGCGGGCCACCGGGATCGCTCTGGTGGTCCGATTTAATTCCCGTCTACGCCGCTGCTCCTCCCAGGACTCGTTCTTCACTGTGGAATCATCAAACATCCGTTGCGGCATGTTAGGTCGTCACCCGTCAAATCCGCACAAAATGAAGACCGACAGAGGGTTGTCGGGCCGTGTTCGTTTGGCCCGCACCCTCCGCGTTAGATATAAACAACGGGAGAATTTTATTCCACATAGGAAACAAGAATTTTAATAAGATTAAAATTGTTCACAATCCGGTTCTTTAATTTTTTTTAAGAAACACTTACGGGAATAATAAAAAGGGGGTAATTCCCAAAATAAATCTCTACCTCGTTGGTCGTCGCGCGCGGGCGTTCTTCACGGAAAAGCTCGTCGCGGAAGAGGGGGATCGTCGCGTCGTCGCGGGAAGGCGTCACGTCGTCGCGGAAGGGCGTTGCGTCGTCGTGGAACACGGCGTTGTGTCGGCGAATTCAACGCACCATGAAACAGCAGATTTAATTTAATTAATTAAATCCGTGTTTTGGTTATGAACCACGAAGGAGATAAAAAGTAATGTCTAAGACTCTTACCTCAAGCAGCCGATTGAAGATCCGTCGCGGCGGAAGAGACGTCCCAGAAGAACGTTGTCGGCGTTGCAGATCACGGCGTCGCGTCGTCGATTTCTGGGTTCGGCGTTCTTCGTGCTCTTTGAGTTCTTCGCGTTCTTCGCAAAGGAGGAAGAAGAAACAAGGATTCTGTCTCAACGAGTAATCCCTCAAAAGATTTTGGTTGGTCTTATTTTATTATTATTCCCACACACGAAAACGGGTAAGAAACGACCCATCAATTCGTTGAATTAATTCAACGAAAGAAACATCTCATTTAATTCACAAAATAAACCGCCCAATTAAATGGTCTGTTAAGATTTTAAGAAACACGTTAGTTGACTTTCATAAAGACGGGTTTTCACAGGTGCGTTTCTTAGCGGAAAGAAACAGTGGGGCTCGTGCGGGCCCCACCCCACAAATATCCTACCAAGGGGGTAGGATATTTCTGGATAGCATCCTATTTGATTTAACTCAGTTCAATCCTCCTTTAAGTGGATTCAAGTGGCTTCCAAATGGATTAAGTGAAATAAAATAAAGTTGTCGCAAAATTATTTTATTTCTTAACTTTAAGCCCGAAAATTAAAAACCACACCCAAGAAAACACAACTTCGGAAGAGGTGTTTCTTGGCGAATACCGGCCATGCAATTTCATTGGAGCCCTCAGAATTCGATTCCGGACACCGGATAAAAAGTTAGAAAAACCCGCTCATCCGTTCACTTAACTTACCCGAGCCAAAACTTCAGAGAATGATTCTGGGCACACCGTTCCTCGGAATCAGGTGCCGTCAGAGACTGCACTCTTTAAAAATTCCAAAGAAAATTAAGAAAAAAATTTCCTTGAAATTTACTGATCTTTACATTACTCCCACCTCAGGACTTTACGTCCCTGTAAAGTTGCACAAAAACTAGGGAAACAAATGTGGGTACTGAGCACGCATCTGAGCCTCCCGCTCCCAAGTGCTCTCCTAGAGGTTCCCGTGCTGCCATCTGATGCGCACAAGAGGAATCGATCTCCCATGTAGAACCCGCTCCTGTCGATCCTCTATCTCCACCGGGACCTCCGCAAAAGTCGCCCCATCATCCAAGTCTAGCTCCCCATAGTCAATGATGTGCGTTCGGTCATGCACGTATCTCCTCAGCTGAGATACGTGGAAGACGTTGTGCACCCGTTGCAACTGAGGTGGTAGAGCCAGGCGATAAGCCACCTCGCCAATCCTGCTGAGGACCTGGAAAGGCCCGATAAAACGTGGAGACAACTTTCTTCCTTGGCCAAATCTCCAAAAACCACGTCGAGGTGAGACACGCAAGAATACGTAGTCGCCATCCTCGAACTCTAGTGGCCTCCGCCTCCTGTCAGCATATGACTTCTGCCGGCTCTGTGCTGTCCTCATCCGCTCTTGGATGACCTGGACCTTCTCTGTCATGGCCCGGACCATCTCTGGTCCCACAAGTGCTGACTCCCCAGGGTCTGTCCAGCACACAGGAGATCTGCAAGGCCTGTCGTACAACGCCTCATAGGGTGCCATCCCGATGGTGGAGTGGTAGCAGTTGTTGTACGCGAACTCCACCAAGGGTAGGTGGTCCTCCCAGCTGCGACCAAAGTCGAGGACACATGAGCGGAGCATGTCATCGAGGTTCTGAATGGTCCTCTCCGTCTGACCATCCGTCTGAGGGTGAAAGGCGGTGCTCAGACGTAGCAGCGTCCCGAACGCCTCCGGTAATCCCTTCCAAAACCGGGAAGTAAAGCGAGCTTCCCGATCGGAGACGATAGTCGATGTCAAACCGTGAAGTCGTATAATCCCCTGAATGTAGAGACGCCCCATGATCTCCACTGAGCCCTGCTATCGAAGGGGTATGAAGTGTTCCGACTTGGTGAGTCGGTCAACAATCACCCAAATAGAGTCGTGACCTCTGGAAGTGCGTGGAAGTCCAGTCACGAAGTACATAGATATCCCGTCCCACTTCCACTCCGAGACCTCCAAGGGTTGTACCAAGCCTGATGTTACCTAATTCTCTGCCTTCACCTGCTGGCAGGTGAGGCACTGTGAAACGAACTCTTCCACATCCTTTTTCATGCCCGGCCACCAGTGCTGACGACTGAGATCCTGGTACATCTTCGCCACTCCAGGATGTACCGCCAAAGGAGAAGTGTGGAACTCTCTCAGCAAATCCTCTCTCAAAGCGACTGGTACCAAGGTACGTCTTCTGAAAAGGACATCGTGCTCTGCTCCAAGGGAGAAACCATCAGGTGCCTGTCTCGAGGATATCTGTGCACGCCGTGTCTCACAGTCAGCATCCCCACACTGTGCCTCTCTGACCCGTTGTAGAAGTGTAGGAGAGACTATGAGAGACTAAAGGAAGGCTTATCCGTCTATATCCATGAAGGATATATTTAAGGCGGCTAGCTGCTCTGTCGCCTCCTCAAGTAGCTGGATGCTCGTCCTCCTGCTGAGGGCATCAGCTACCACGTTCCACTTCCCAGGAGTATATACTCTATCAGAGTCATAGTCCAGGAGGAACTCGAGCCATCGCCGTTGTCTCAGGTTAAGTTCCTTCTGAGAGAAGATGTACCTGAGTCTCTGGTGAATAGAAAAGACTGTGAAGCGTTCTCCCATCAGATAGTGCCGCCAAGTCTTCAGAGCGAAGACCACTTCTGCTAACTCCAGGTCATGGGTAGCATAGTTCTGCTCATGCGGCCTCAACTGACGTGATCCGTTGGCAATCACGGCCCACTACTACATCAAGACACACCCAAGTCCGGTCCCTGATGCATCGCAGTAGACTACGTATCCAACTTCCTCTACAGGCAACCTCAAGATAGGTGCGCTGGTCAACCTCTACCTCAGCTCCTGGAAGCTCTGCTGACATCAGTCTGACCACACGAAGGGTTTCCCCTTCTTCGTCAACGCTGAGAGTTGGGTCGTAACTCTGGATAAGTCCGACAAAAATCTCCGATAGTATCCGGCTAGGCCCAAGAAACTTCGCACCTCTGTCACGTTCTTGGGTGGCTCCCAAGATAGCACTGCCTCGATCTTCGCGGGATCCACTACAACTCCTGCCTCAGAAATGACGTGCCCCAAGAAGTGGACCTCACGTAACCAGAACTAGCACTTCGAGAGCTTTCCATAAAGCTGGTGCTCTTGGAGTGTGTCTAGTACAACACCCAAGTGGTAGGCGTGCTCCTCCTCCGTGGTCGAGTACACCAAGATGTCATCGATAAAGACTACGACAAATCGATCGAGGTATGGCTGGAAGATCCTGTTCATGAGGCTCATGAAAACTGCTGGAGCGTTGGTTACGCCGAAAGGCATAACCAAGAACTCATAGTGGCCATACCGACACCTGAAGGTCGTCTTTTGCACATCCTCATCTCAAACATTGAGCTGATGATAGCTTGATCTGAGGTCTATCTTCGAGAACCACCGTGCTCCCTTGAGCTGATCGAAGAGGTCATCAATCCTGGGTAGCGGATACTTGTTCCTCACTGTCGCCTGGTTCAGGCGACGATAATCGACACACAGTCGCAAGCTCCCGTCCGCCTTCTTGGTGAACAATATCGGGGAAGCCCAGGGTGAAACACTGGGTCAGATGAACTCCTTGCCCTGCAAGTCCTCCAACTATACCCGCAGCTCTCGAAGCTCAGCGGGGTCCATCCAATATGCTGGAGTGGATATCGGGGCTGTCTGGGGGTACAAGCCAATATAAAAGTCTACCTCTCTGCGAGGAGGTAGTCCTGGAACGTCGTCGGGAAAGACGTCCGCGTACTGATCCACCACTGCAGGAAAACTGGGACTCCACACGTCAAATGCTCCTAGGATGAGGCTAGCCAACTGATGAGTGATGGGCTGACCTCTCCTCTGCGTGAGTCCATCCTGTGCTGCTAAGGCTCCCTTCTCGCCGGTGAAGGTGAACCTGCTCCCGTCGGTGCGCACACATCGCACCTTGCTCCTAATGCAGTCAATCTGAGCATGGACCGTAGATAACCAATCCATGCCCAAGATGACGTCGTAAGGCCTCGACGTCGCTACAAGAAGATCCTAGTTGAATCTCTCGCCTCCTAGACTAACCTCACAATGCCGGCACCAGTGCGTAATCGCCGAGTCTGCTCCCGTAGGAGTCTCTAGCCGTAAGGATCGATCCAACGACTCTGTCGGAAACTCCGAGCTCAGAACAAGGGTAGCAGATATTAAAGAGTGACACGCTCCTGTGTCTATCAGAACTGCAGAAAGGGTGGAATAGACACAGATTGTACCTCGAATCATCTCTGGCGCGCCGTGGTCGTAGGCCTCTACTGCCTGGAGCTGCGCCTGTCTCTGCCCTCCCGCTCCCTGTGGTCGGGGAGGGCCTCCTGGTGGTGGTGGTGGCAGAGCCTCAAAGCGTCGCCCACCACCTGCTTCCCGGCCAGCTCCTCTGCCTCGTCCGCCTCCTCCCTGCGGACCGCCACGTTCGACCCTCTTCCTCTGCCTGGGTGGCCCTTCCACCGTCTGCTGCTCCTCGGTGCGGCGGGTCGGGCAGTCACGAGCCATGTGGCCCTGCCCGCCGCACTCGTAGCACTGCCTGTCTCTCGGAAGACTGGCTCCGCGCTGAGTGCCCTGCACTGCTGAGCCAGTGTCCCAAGGTCGTCTGCCGGAAGGTCTGGTCTGCCAGGAACCCTGAGTCATCTGTCGGCTACCTGCTGCCGAAGACTCCGCTATCTACCGCCCTGCGGTAGGTCTCGCTGTGGACTCAACCAGGAAGCTCTCGATCAGGAGGGCCCGCTCCAGTACTCCTGCCTCAGTCGGGATGCTGAGGGAGATCAGCGATGCCCTGATCTCGTGTCTCAATCCATGCTTGAAGGTCCGGGCCCGAAAGAAGGGGTCATGTACCATGTATTTCGAGTAGCGAGAAAGGTCGATGAATCTCGCCTCGTACTGGGCGACCGTCAAGCTGCCTTACCTTAGCTGAAGAAGCTCCTGGATGCGCACCGCACGGAGGGTGGCCGGGACGAACTCTTAGCGGAAGAGGCTCTCGAAGTCCATCCAGATGAGGGAGGCCTCATCGTGAACCTGGAGCATCAAGCTCCACCATCTCCCTGCTGTTGCGTGCAGTAGGCTTGCCGCGAGGATCACCATGAGGTCTGCTGGTGTCCTCACTAGCCTGAAAACTCGGACGACCGCCTCCAGCCAGTCCTCGGCTGCCTGGGGGTCCGACTCCACACGGAACCTGGGTGGTCGCTGGTGCTGGAACTCGTGCAGAGCTCTGAGGCGTCGCGCGTCGTCATCTGCCAGTTCTGGAAGCATCGGGGGCTCGGCGGGTAAAGGTACCGCCGGTGCCTCTGCGGTCAACGGGCCCTGTACTGAGGCCTCGTAGCTCGGCGGGCTGTCGTCGCGCTCTACTTTAGGAACCCTAGCTGGCTGCTGTTGTCATGCCATCCTGAAAAGGAAACAAGTGCGCCACGGTCAGAACAGTATACATAGTGAGCTGACACAAGTAATCACGAAGAAAACTTGAAACACACATGCAATCAATGTTTTCATGCATTAAGTCGGAAATTAGAAGTTAGGGTCCTGGTGTATGGATACGTCAGCCGTCGCACCAACACTAGACTGCCTGGACTGATATCCACACTCAATACGCTAAACACTATTGCTTCACATAGAAGAAAGATCAGAGTCTGCGGTAGAACTGACCACCTCTGATACCAATTTTTCACGACCCGTCCTCGGGGCCCGTGACGTGACTACCCCAAGCCCGCCTTCCATAGGCCAGGGGATGGAGACTAGCACCAAGGCGTAAATCCCAACAAAAAGGGAAGGCATTGCCTTTGAATAGTAAACAAGCACCACAGTGTAAGCAATTGTAAAAGTTAACACTAAGTAAAAACTGAACAAGATGTGCTGAAAGTAAAAGGGGTCGGAAATAAAAGCCCAACTGTAAAGTAGAACTGAAAGGAAAAACAGCAACTGAAAAGGGAAAACTGTAGCGTCGAGCCGTCCTCTGGAAGTCCCACCTGAAAGGTGGGTATAGATAGCCTCCACTGCTCCTTAGTCCACCTGACCGCTCCGAGTACGTCCCGCCCAGTGGTCCACCTCCAGGTACCGTCCTGCTCCACACGCCTCCACCACGATCAGCGCTGTCTGTCGTCTGCAACCAACACAAGGTAGTGCGGGAAAATTCCGTGCATGGGTGAGTATAAGCTACTTAGTAGGGACCCCGAGACCCCCGATGGTCTCCCGAATTCCACAAGGATAATCCACAAAGGAAAGATACAATCACGAAGTATCATCTGACACGGCTTAGGTATATGCACATACATATACCTAAGTCTTCAATTCCCGTTCGGCTCCAACGTCTGAGCCCAAGCCCAACCTAGTCCACAGAGGAAAGCAAACGTATACCCACACAGGATAGATCAACACAATCCACAAAGGAGAGTAAACAGTAAATCCACACAAGATATCTCAACACAATCCACAAAGGAGAGTAAACAGTAAATCCATACAGGATAGCTCAACACAATCCACAAAGGAGAGAAACACAAGATTCAGCTCACACAGGTATAATTCTTTGGATGTTGATAAAGATGACCACTGATCCATCTATGTCGTCGGACCCACGAAGGATCGATAGGTAGCTAACCCCCGCAATGACCCACACAAGATCGGGCCCACACAGGACCTGTAGGCGCTGGCTCACACAGAACCGCTGAGCGCGGACCCACACAGGATCGGACCCACACAGGATCGGGCCCACACAGGACCGGGCCCACACAGGACTGGGCCCACATTGGACTTGTAGCACTGATCCACGTAGGATTGCTGAGTACAGAAGTCGCCGCAGTCCACTGAGGATCTCTGCACAGTCGTCGCCATAGTCCACTGAGGATCTCTGCACGGTCGTCATCGGAGTCCACAGAGGATCTCTGCACAGTCGTCGTTGTAGTCCACCGAGGATCTCTGCACAGTCGTCACTGTCGAAGTAGCAGTCGCAGCCAGCTCTAGGGTTCCCGCACACAGAAAGCTCATTTGGGAGGGTCCACTCCAAGAGCCGAGAGGCCGATACATCAACTGACACAAAGTCCGAATTTGATGTATCCAAAAGTTCGGTATCATCAACAGGAACTCAGCGTCACAGATGGCGCGTTAATCGGACGCCCGGTCTGAGAGTTGTTGGCTTTTTCGTCCTAGGGACACGGTTGGTTTTTAAGGCAAAACCAACCCGACCAAACTCCACCTGCGTCCAAACCTCGGGCAGAGTATGCCAAAAGATCCGTCTCAGAAATAGGAACTCAACAAAGCTGACGGCACGTCAATCGGACGTCCGTAGCTCAAGATATGAGTGTTTCCACTCCGAGGGCCCGGTTGGTTTCGTGTACGAACCAATCCGGCCGAACTCAAAGTATTCCGAATCCTTGAGTGCGATATACCGAAACGACCATCTCGATCCAGGGATCGTGTTTCCGCTGACGGAGAGTCGTTTGGAGGCTCGTAGCTCAAGTTACAGGAGTTTAAACGAAAACGTCAGAAGACGGGGGGGGGGGGGGGGGGGGGGTACGGGCCCGGGGAGTCGGCCGAACCGGTCAACCCGAACCGGGTCGACCCGACCCGTTATGGTCCAGCCATGGCATGACCCGGCTGGTCGGACCGGCCTGGTCCAGTTTGGCCGAGCGGCCGAACGGCCTGGCGCTGCGGGGCGCTGCCCCCGCGGCCTGGTGGTGCCGCGGCCCCCCGCGTGGCGCCGCGCGGAGTCAGGGACGCGGCTTCAGCCGCGTCCGAGGGCACCAGACCCGCGCGGCCGCAGGTCCGTGGGTGCTGCCGCCTCTCCTGGATGCCCGCGCCGCCGTGCCGGTGACCCGCGCCACCGGCGAGTTCCGCGGGCCACCGGGATCCCTCCGGTGGTCCGATTTAATTCCCGTCTACGCCGCTGCTCCTCCCAGGACTTGTTCTTCACTGCGGAATCATCAATTGTCCGTTGCGGCACGTTCCGTCGCCGCCCGTCAAACCGCACAAAATGAAGAACGGTAGAGGGTTGTCGGGCCGTGTTTGTTTGGCCCGCACCCTCCATGTTAGATATAAACAATGGGAGAATTTTATTCCACATAGGAAACAAGAATTTTAATAAGATTAAAATTGTTCACAATCCGGTTCTTTAATTTTTTTTATGAAACACTTACGGGAATAATAAAAAGTGGGTAATTCCCAAAATAAATCCCTACCTCGTTGGTCGTCGCGCGCGGGCATTCTTCGCGGAAAAGCTCGTCGCGGAAGAGGGGGATCGTCGCGTCGTCACGGGAAGGTGTCGCGTCGTCACGGAAGGGCATCACGTCGTCGTGGAACACAACGTTGAGTCAGCGAACTCAACGCACCATGAAACAACAGATTTAATTTAATTAATTAAATCCGTGTTTTGGTTAAGAACCATGAAGGAGATAAAAAGGAAGGTCTGAGACTCTTACCTCATGCAGCCGATTGATGATCTGTCGCGGAGGAAGAGACGTCGCAGAAGAACGTTGTCGGCGTTGCGGATCATGGCGTCACGTCATCTATTTCCGAGTTCGGCGTTCTTCGCGTTCTTCGCGAAGGAGGAAGAAGAAACAAGGATTCTGTCTCAACGAGTAATCCCTCAAAATATTTTGGTTGGTCTTATTTTATTATTATGCAAACACACGAAAACGGGTAAGAAACGACCCATAAATTCATTGAATTAATTCAACGAAAGAAACAACTCATTTAATTCACGAAATAAACCGCCCAATTAAATGGTCTGTTTTGATTTTAAGAAACGCGTCAGTTGACTTTCATAAAGACGGGTTTTCGCGGGTGCGTTTCTTAGCGGAAAGAAACGGCGGGGCTCGTGTGGGCCCCACCCCACAAATATCCTACCAAGGGGGTAGGATATTTCTGGATAGCATCCTATCCGGTTTAACTCAGTTAAAGCCTCCTTTAAGTGGATTCAAGTGGCTTCCAAGTGTCTTACGTGAAATAAAATAAATTTGTCGCAAAATTATTTTATTTCTTAACTTTAAGCCCGAAAACTAAAAACCACACCCAAGCAAACGCAACTCCGGAAGAGGCGTTTCTAGGTGAATACCGGCCATGTGATTTCATCGGAGCCCTCAGAATTCGATTCTGGGCACCGGCTCAAAAGTTAGAAATACCCGCTCGTCCGTTCACTGAACGTACCCGAGCCAAAACTTCGGAAAATGATTCTGGGCACACCGGGCTTCAGAATCAGGTGCCGTCAGAGACTGCGCTCTTGAAAAATTCCAAAAAAAATTAAGAAAAAAATTTCCTTGAAATTTATGGGACTTTAAATTAGTGATAAAAACATGAAAATGTTTTTATATACATTTATTATTTATAAAATGAGGCTAAAAAATTGTAGAATCTCATTATTATTTAAATGAATAAGGATGAAGTAGACTCTATGTACTGGAAACACCTGAATAAACTATTCTCCATAATTTATTTATTTTTACTCTAAAAATAATAATAGAGAGGTAATTAATGTGGTGAATTACAATAATGATGAATTATTAGGAAATTAGAATAAAAACATCAAAACAATCATAAGTAATATCTTCGATTTTTTCTCGTATGTTTAAAGTAATAGGTATCAATTCATTATCATCTTAATGATTAGTCTTCAAAAAAAAGTAGCCATAAGAAAATATGAAATCAATGAATTGATTGTGTTTGTGTGATTAGGGTGAAAATGGAATCTGGGGAGTAATTTTATTCTACATAAAATGAAATGATGAAAAAGTATCATATGGGATCAAATGATCAGTAACATTTTGGAAAACAATTCAACATCACATATTAATAAAAATGTAATAAACAACTCATTAATTTTCTCAAGGGAATAATGATGTAATATCATGGTAAAAATGTATGTATATTTTTATATTTATTATTTTTTAGGTTATATGTATATTTAAATTGGTTTGAGTATTTTCTATAAAATGTTTTCAGTGTGATGTATGTATAAAAAATTCAAATCAAGAATATGATTTACGATGGGATCAAATCAGGGGGCCAATGTCATGAAAATGATTTAGAGTGTTAAAATATTAGAATCCAATAAAATAGTTCACATTTTTAAAGAGAATATAAGGATTAATCTAACCAAAGGTGACACCTCTTTCGGCGAGCATGATATTTAATGTATTCCATACATGAATCTAGGATTTATATCATGAAAAAAATATTCACTTCATGAAACCTATACTCATAACCTGTAACCAAGATTCACATCATTATTTTACACAAATGAAACGTTTTATTCACTAAAAAAATAAATAAATTTAATTCTTCTGATTTAAAGGCCCCCTCCTCAAACCATAGGTATATTATATGTGATTTTGGGTGTATCTTCCCCTTTTCGATTGTAGTGTTGAGTGCTTGATCTCCATGTTGGTTGTGTTTCATCTCTCTCAGTTAGAAATATTTCTACATCATCATTATTATTAATCACAGAAGTGGGTTTGGACCATGTTTATAGAAAATAATGAACATAAAGTATTCTCATCTGATTTATCAAAATCTGTTTTGTGAACATCTTCTTGAATATGTAATTTTATATTTTTGGTGTGGTCGGAGAGTTTCTTTTGAGTAATGTCATGACCTATATTCTCCTTCATCATTTTTTATATAATGTGATTCTTTGATGGGGAATCAATTCATGTCCTCCGTTTTTCTCTCTTCTGTCATTCAGGTGTTGGTGGATCTAGTTGCGAGTTGTTCAAAACTATGATTGATGTAGGTTGTTCTATTTGTATCATTTGATGGATGAATTATTAATGATTTGGTTTATAAAAGTTTTATAAATGAATTTCATGATCTATTGAATTGTGTGTATCTAAATGTATTTTTTTATAAAAAGGTGTTTCCCCTTGGTTTTGGTAAAATAAATTTCATTTCCAAATTATTATTAAATGGATTTTTGATATGGTTCTCAATGTGCGTTTTTGATGATATGATTTGAGAAATGTTGTACATGGAATTCTCTTGGGTACATAGGTGGAAGGTGTATAAATTAGACTCATACATTGTTACATTCTTGGGGTTCACCCATGGGATGTCCCTGTTATACAAAATCCAAGTGTCCAAGGGCCTTATTATACATTGTTGGGAGATTAAATTTTTTTCGGTGTTTCTATAATCCCAGGAATCAATACATATGTTTAGTGGATTGATGTGAATGATTTTATATATTTTTGTATGAGTGCTCTAGATATCATATCATGTATTGATATTTTCAATTATTTTCTATTTTCAAGGATTTTTACTTTTTTGGTCTTGATTAACTGATATGATATATTTGATATTCATTAAAACTATTTTACCTAGATTATTTTAGAGCTGTGAAAAAAATAAAGGGGGATGTTTTCCAATTCATTCAATATAAAAAATTTTAAATATATTTTAATTACTTTTTTGATAATATTTACAATGTTAATATAATTATGCATTGACATGTTATGTTATACATGGGTGAGATCAAACTAAGTCTATTTACCACACACCATTTGCACCCCTTCATGGTTTTGAAGACGTGGTTATGTATTTTGATACAGGGAAAGGAAAGGAACAATGAAGATATAGTGATATTTTATTATGAAATTATTGTGTAGATGGTGGTGAGATAGTGGGACATCATTTGCATATCACACAGAGTATTTATTTCTCATTTTGGATTTTATTTCGCTAATGGACTCATAGCATGGAGTTTATTTAGAGTCATTTCTGTTGTATCTATTATAAGAATTTTTTAGTTATAATATATATATATATATATATATATTAGTTTTTATTATGATATTTATATCAATAATATATATATATATATATATTTCAGGTTTTCTATTTAAGGTTTGGTGAATTAATTTCATCTGGTTGTTGTGGATGTGTATGTGGTAATAGCAATCCTATGGGGATTAGGCTCACCATTCAAGTTTGTGGAAGATCAGATCATGTATTAGATTTTGATGTTATCCTTATTCGACCCATGGTGATTGGGTATTAGATAAATGATATTCTCAATATTTGGATATTTTAGACTAGATTTAGGAATTTAGGAACTTGAGATGTAGTTTGTGGTGGGTGTCTAAAAAATCATATCTTCAAGAGACCCGTGGTACCATGTGATGTTGGGATATGTGTACCATGTTTTTAATTCATGATCTTAAACATAGATTTTGCTTATGTATTTCTATTTTTAAGTATTATTTTCCAATAGTTTGACCATTTCATTTGATTTCAATGCGAATCAGAATGCTTCAAATATGTCTTGAAAGATTACATATAAGAATTCAATAGATACCCCTAATGGAAATTTTCCTTTGTATAATAATATCATAGAGGTTACTATTCAATCCATTCATAACATGGATTAAAATTTAATGCAATTCTATATTGTAGTTAATGAGTAATAAAAAGAGTTATTAGACAAAGTGATCAATTTTTGGAGTTCATATGCGAGAGGACCCTACCCTTTATGGGTTTGAATGGTCCCAAAGATGTGGAGGTCTTTGAAGATGATGTTGATCAGATCTTAAAATTCATGGATACACATGTCAATATCCAAAAATAGTGTACACATTTCTAAATTAGGGTTCTCAACAAGCAATGTTGGAAGTCCATGGTATAGACACGGAGGTAAGTGGAATTGGAATGGAAGGGTTTTAAGACCCACTTATTTTATTAGTTTTTTATATATTATTTGGTGTTGTATAAGTTTCACAACATTATCTATTTATAGTAGAGGGAACATTCAGTGTTGTTGTATAATAATTGATTCATATTTTGGTTCAGTTTTCTACAAAGAGAGTGAAGAAAGATCCACTAAAGGATTAGATGTGAGTGTAGGGTTTTCAATTGTATATGAGATCATATGTATTCATGCAGAATATTTCTACTTATGTGGAGATGGTAGTTAGGGATATGATGGTGAAAATAGACCTAGAAAGCAATATTTTCCCTTATTCCCCTTCTTTTCAACATAATAGTAGATTTAGTAGTATGAAGGGAATAAAAATAAATTTTCATGATAATTGAAGGAGTGTTGGGGGATGGTTTACAATAGAATGCATCTTTTGCACTATCATTTATAGTTAATAGTGTGCCTCTGAATTGAAACTTTTGTGGCAAGGATGGGAACATCAATCATTCTTTTTCCACACCTAGGAATATGTGGAATGATTGTTACTAGTGCATCCATTTACAATAGTTTTATCATATTGTGTCAATACCTCATTATATTTACTAATTTTCATCTCCAAAGGCCACTACAGTTCAGTCATATGAATCAATGACTATAGGGATCCAACAAACATGCCTTAGAAGTGAATCAACTTCACACAATGGATTAGATTTTTAGAGGTTTATGAGGATCAAGTGATAGTTAGAGGTAGCATATTTATTTGTTATTTAATTATTTTATACTATTTATTTATGATTCCTCTTTGAATAGGTATTTTAAAGGTTGTAAAATAATATTCATTGGTGTTTAATTAGAGAAAAAGATCTCATTTCGGTCAATATTACAGAGTAGTTTAAATGTTAATGGAACTTCAATAAAGCCCTCGAGTCATGATATTCAAAGACACAAGTGAATATTTTGAAGACTTTTAGATTCAAGGTGATGCATGGAGAATTTTTATGGAACCATTTAATGACATTGAACGTCATGGATTAATAATTATGCTAAAAAAATACGATGATTACTGGTATTTTTTTATTCCCCAGAAATCATAAGTAAGTTGTAAAACTTGTGATTAAAGATTGATAAAATAAATGCGAAGAACTGTTGAAAATTTTATCAACAATGTAGTTGGAAGAAAAGTTTTTTTTAATAATATTTAGGTTTGATTGGAAAGAATTACGTTTATAGAATATTGGGAAGCTAGGATACTTTCATAGGTTAATTTGAAGATGTTATAGCTGATCGTTCAATGGTTAAATATCACAAAATACAGGGTTCCTGATGAAAGAAATCAACTGATATTTCATTGAAGTGAATATTGGTAGAATATGGTCAAGTACTTAATTATTAATCAATTTTTTAAAAAATACCAGATGACCGTGAATCCATATGGTTGGAGTTTCTAAATCATATATTTAATGTCATGTCGTTTCATACGGTTTCATAAATTTATGGGCCTCAATATCGATAATTTTTTATAGAAAATGAAGGATTTTCTATCGCAGAGATAACACACAGATGATCAATGACCTAAAATCACAATTCATGTATTATAAAGGAGGTATGAATAATTGCGATTGAAAAAAACAATGGGAAGATTTCCAAATAGTTGTGTTATGCAGACCATGATTCACAGTACATAGACTACATAGGGAAAAAATAGTTCATGGGTGACTCGTAGTTCATGGGAGGATTGACATTCATGGGAAGAGTGTTGTTTTTGGAATGAGGATATTGTTATGGGATATGGAATGGGTTTCTGATTGTGAATGACAATTAGCAATGAAATGATTCAGTGATTATGAGTACCACATAACCATTTTCACTGAAAGACGTACCACACCAATGTTTCAGGTAAATCAGATTAGTGAGTTTTATTGAATTATATAACTAAATAAATACCCCTAATAATATTATTAGTTATAGTGAATTTCATTATATAATATCATCACTTCTGTAAGAGTTTGAGTATGTATGAAGTTGTTTATGAGGAAGAATTTTGTGAAGGAGAAAAGTTTGGGATGAGGGATTCCCTGAAGAATGAAGTAGTTCAAAGGGATAATTTCCACAAAGAATACAATTCTAAAAATACATTTTTTTAGAAGTGGATTGAGAGGAATGATTGACCAAAATGACAATGGGGACACAAAGTTTATGTTTTTTTTGTGGGTGCATCTTCCCTCTGCGAAGAAGAGGTGGTTCATGGAAGAAATGGTTCTCCAAAGAAGGAATGGTTGTCGATATGAGGTTAGGTTTTCCATAAAAGGAATTTTTATCTTCTAAAATAAATGTTTTTTTATTAATAAATTGTGAATCATGATGCAATTCAGTACACTAAGGATTCATGATATTTGGAAAAGAAACCAGATAGTTTGTGAAGGATAAATAACACTTACACATGAAAGGTGTTTTAACCTCATCATGATTTGTAAATAATGGGATTTTAGGAAACTCAACACT
The DNA here is from genome assembly GCA_963277665.1 of Viscum album. Classification (NCBI taxonomy): domain Eukaryota; kingdom Viridiplantae; phylum Streptophyta; class Magnoliopsida; order Santalales; family Viscaceae; genus Viscum; species Viscum album. The sequence goes on from OY728161.1 coordinate 698,142,108, forward strand.
TGTTTGATTCAAATGATTATAGTGATTCATGATGAACAGTTATGTGATCCAGTTCAAGGGTATAATACCCCACTGTGTATTGAAAATTAAAATCATGTATTTATACAGTTGATACAAAATCAACAAAGAAGAGAAAACACGCATCGTTTTCATATGTGAAGAGGAACCAGATGTGAACCAATTTTCATATTTTAAAAAATATGATGATACATAAACTAATACAATTTAATGTTAGTATTGGGTGTCATAGAAATGGAATCAAACGATTTTTAAAAAAATTCAGATTATTTAATGTTCAAGACGAATACAATGTTTCCACCTATGGATTGAATATTTTCCTGGGAAGATTAATTGTGATGATGTAGTTTTGAGATAATAATTATTGTTTTAATAATAAAAAATGAGTTTTTTATTCATGCATTATTTAAAGAAGGTGATTTAGTTCAGTTGGTTTTTCACTAATTATGAATGAGAGATCAATACTATACTATAAACAATTGGATATTTTTATTCATCACATATGAAAGGGAGAATGGGAAGTGACTAGCCAAATGGAAATCTATTGATCATTATTTGGGTTATTAAGATTTAAATTCATTAGACTAATACCTTCATATTATTTTGATTAACAAATGAATAAAATAGTGAAACTATCATATTATATTCTTAGAAAATATAATTGGAGATTCTTGTGTACTATTACAAAATCAACAAACTGAAGAAGACAGTTGTAGAAGAAAAAATAAAAACAGTGACATCAGATGGGTCTCAATATGTGGATGTCATTCATGGTGTTAGAAACCATTATCAACAATGAGAATACTATATTGATAGCAAGTATAAATATCCAACCAAGTTTTGTAAATCACACACTATTGGATTTTTTACATAGTTATACACAAACACACAATTGGATTGTTTTCATTATGCTACAAGAGTGTAAGTGAACATCATAATCAATGAAACCACATTTAATGGATGATTTTTTAGCAATTTGGTTGTAAAGATTATTTTAAAACCATGTTATGGAGTAACAACTCTTATTTAGTGGTGAACCGTGTAAAAATATCATGTGTTATCTTTATTACTTTTATGTACATAAATAAGATAGGGAAAATAGAATAAGAGAATAAAGATCCAAATTGGTATATCATGTACATGTATAAAATGTTATAACTTGAGGCCTAAGAGGTACATGAAAAAAATTTGGAATTGGATTAAAAATTCCCTAACCCTGATTCACCCACTATTATTGTTATGAAAGTACTAAATATGACTTTTCCATTAGTATCATATATATGTTCAACATTTTTATATTCTATGAAATGAAGGTTATTCCCTTTTTAAAACATTAGTTTCTTTCTTGAATCCATAATGATGTAAAGATGTGGCGATGATTCAAATAATTCTAATAGGTTTTCTATATTTACCAAGTCCATGATGAATAAAAAAATGATAATTTAACATTGAAGAATTCATTCTAATCAAAATAATAAGAAATATTTGTTTATCTATTCCATTCTAAAATGATGATATATCAAGAATTGAATGTAATAAGAAGTTTGATCAAGTTTCCACCAAGAAGATGGATAAACTTTATACCTATAGTTATCATAAGTTAAATTTTAGTACATTTAGAAAAATTCTCAAGACGAAAATTCTAGAATAAGAGATGATGATGATTAATCCAAGAAGGTGGTTCATGTTTCTTCAAAGGGTGCATTAGGAATTTTTCTCCCCTTCCATGATGGCAGTGACCTCTGGGCCAGTACCCCTCCTCCCCCATCCATTGTGAGAGAGAACTTAGATGTCTTATATGGGAGAGGCATCCTCCCTCTCTAACTTTTCCAATCTTGATCTACTCAACACGTTCCCTCAATTTGTTTTGGGTCCCATGGTTCTGGATCATCATGAAAGGTACCTGAACCTTTCGATTTTGATCCCCATGTTTAACGATGATTTATCCCTCCTTAACAATACTTTAATCACTCAATCTTCTCAGAGATGACCATAGATGGATTAATTTGATAAGTTTGTCTTTAAATCATGGGATTTATAGGATTGAAAAACTGTTGGATTGATTGAAAATAAGAAAATCATGATAACATTTTCTTAGAAATAGGAACTGATTAAATCTTGGTATAAAAATCCCCACTGATGAAATGGTTCTAAATTTTTCCTCTTCATATAGACCTACAACTTTTTCATGATGAGATATTATCATTTGGTTCCGATTTGGGATACTCTTCACAATTTCCATTGACATTTAAAATTTCCAATATAGTTTGGATGCTTGGAAACCTTGTATGTATGTATTTAAGATCTGATAGACAAACCAATTTGATTATTTACCATGTTAACATTTGAATTTTTGTGGAATTTGATGCCTCAATGTAGCCGCCCAACATTTTTTGTATTATAGAAGATGATGAGTTCTACTATAATTATATAGTTGTATATGAATCATGGTTAAATTTTTTTTCAGATTGAAAATGTATGGGACAATACTCTGTATGATATAGTTGTGGCACTAAAAATCCATACACAAAAGGTGGTGTAGGTTCAACTAGTAGTGTCAAGCCTCATCTGACCACTATGGTAGAGGGTGTGGAGTCCATGACCAAGGCAGATCTTTACCAGAACGATAGTCTACTGGGAGTTCCTCAAGCTGCTTTGGATTTCTCTGTGATGAAATCATAGGTGGAAAAAGGGTATGGAGCTAAATGAACCTATGGTTAAAGATGATATAACTCTGAATGTATAGAAGAAGGAGGTCCTAAGGACCCCCTGGGTTCCTCATATGATGATGAGGTGTCCTCAGGGAGTGGTAACTGTGATATAGGTCTGACAGTGGCTCCTAAGTAATCATGAGAGGGTTAGTCCTCTGGTATTAGAGCTAGGCCTAGTAAAGAGGTGGATGTTATAGAGTAGGTAAACAATTTTTATGTTCTTCATAATGAGGATTCTTTTTTTGGATGAGCATGATTTGACAAGGTACTCCATAAATGGGCATAAAGACCTCAAGTCCATTGATGATAGTTCTAGCCAATTTGCGCATGAAGTTAAGTTTGAGGTTCACATTCTGGGTGAAGGAATCTCATGTTTGAGGATAGGTAGTAACCAAAAGGGAATACAAAAACCGATAAAAGAATACTCAAACTTTTCACTCCATATGATGAATCATTTAACAAATAAATCAAAAGACAAGCTGATGGATTGTTGTACTCTACCTTCCTCTATGACAGATAGTTAGCAGAAGAAGCCACATGACACCCTTGATCAATACATGGAATTAATATTGAGCTTGGTTTAAGAAAGTTTTTAGCATTTTTAGACACGTAATGATACTGAAGAAGAAGCAATTAGAATGAAGGGTTGACAATTAAAGATAAACCTCAATGATGAGAATTATAAATGGATTAATAAAATCTTATTTTAGTAAGAGTTTAAAAAATGGGAAGATCAGTATTGATGAATATATTCATGCTTAGGAAAATTAGACTTTTGAGTTTTAAGACCTTATAATGGATGAACCAGACATCCAGGGGAAAAATTCGTGAAAATTATTTAGAGAAACTAATACTGATAGCCAAAAATTGTTCTTCAATAGTTCAATATTTTCCATTTGTTTTCGAACTCAAGGTACTCACTTTTTCCATAAAAGTGTATGAATAATATAAATTTATATTTCAGTTAGTATTCATAAATAAATAGAATCCATTGTTTGTAGTGTTTTTCAATGTATGCAAAAATAGGTCACCAAATAATAAGCTGAAGCTAATGTTTTGGTTAAGGGATTGTAAGATAAAACTATTAAATCTCTAAATATCTCTAGATAGGTTGGATCCTTAGAAGAATCAAAGAGGGAAATTTATATGTCTTCCTCATAATGGATTAATGAAGTCAAAGAGAAATAGGAATTCATAGAGTTTATATAAGAAAAATTCCATTCACTTGAAGTAAAATTTAATAGTATAACTGATGTGAAGGTTTTACCATTGGAAGAAATATCCAATATGATCAACTAATATGACACCTTAATTTAGAAAAAATTTAATATGCGTGAATATGAATATTAATAAATAAAGAGTTCTTTTGAAAAAAAGTTGCTTATTATTAAAGATCAAAATATCATCCCTAATGTAAATTTTCATGATTTGGAAGCTTAGTTGGAAATTTTGGAAAATATGAATATTGAGACATTACAAAATAATGAAATAATTGTTAGTAATACTCAATGATAACTGGAGGATTCTAATTTCATTAAAACTAAAACAAGTGATAATAAGATAAAAACATCACCCAATAATCAGTCATAAGTTTCTATGAAGAATAATGGAATTATCAATTAGAGTAGGAAACTCAAGAAGGAGGTGAGTTGAGTTCCTATAAATATTTCTATCTTAAATTTATTATTTAAAATTACCCATATTCTAAAATTCCATATGTCCCAGTTGACCAAGGTAGCATATTTAGAAGAGTTTTTTATTTTTTCAAATATTTATCAATGATATATTATATCTCAGTTCAATCAATATAGATTGCTATTTTATATTTTGAATTCAATATACAAAAAAAATTCTAATATAATCATTATCTATTATTAACAATAAAATTGAATAAAATCTATTAAATTAATTAGTAAAACAGTGCTAATAGAATATAGAACGACACAGTGGATATAAAACAAGAGGTTTAGTCTCATCTGGAGACCTATTCCACTTTATATGGGGATTACTAATCACCAAAAAAATTTATAAAGAATTTTTAGCCATACCATGGATCATGGTAAACAACAGTAAACAAACTATCCATGCAAACAGACCTCTACAACAATTATCATGAGAGTGAAAATTACAACATGCCACATAGAGACCTTATCCACTGTTTTCCTTGAAGGTGTATGTCGTAAAAGGATATATCTGTGAAGATATCAATGTATCTACCAGTTCGGTATAAAAAACATTGTGTATTTATAAAACTGATACACACATTAATAGGTAAAAATTTATGTAATGTACATTTTTAGTAAAAAATGATTATAATAGGGTTTATATGCCTCTTTGTTATGTTCTTTTCAGCTTATAAACTCCTCAGATATGGTAGAAGTGAAGATGGAGTCAAATTCTAGAAAATGTTAGAAATCAAAATGTCATGAGTTCTTCTATCATCTGTTTATAGTGAGGCGTATTTCTTGGTGTATGAACTCTTCTTTTTACAACTAAAATGTTCATTCTTTTAGTCTCTCATTGATATTTCATAGTTTACACAACATGAAGTTCTAGAATTGTTATAGGGTGCACGAGAATCTTGGTTTATTTCCTCATATTGTGCCTACTAGGTTTTTTTCCAGATATTTCCTTTATTCAGGGAAGCAGACAACCAGTATGTTCTCTGGTGCCACATACCTTGTACTACTATATCATCCATTAAATTTTTACTATAAAAAATAGTCATGATAATTAATATAAAAATATGTTCAATGATTCATAAATATAACAATTTGAAGTAATTTTGTATTTAAATATAAAAGGAATGAATGACAGTGTCTCCAGATAAGTAGTTCAGTTGATCAGTGTCTCAGACTATAAGTAGGTTGGTCTGTCAGCATATTACTTTGTTAGTAGGTGATGCATCAGTAGGTGATGTGTTGGTAAGTGATGTTTTGGTAGCTCGTGCAGTTAGTCAACTATCATCATTTTATACATTTGAGAAATTATTAGTATTGGTTAGTCACTCTGTTTGTAAATTACTCTATCGATAACACATGTCATCTATAACTCAGAATTTTTTCTGTGACTCATCCATAGTAGATTTTCTAAGAATATATTAGTAGGTACAATTTCAGTTGGTACTGTATCAACCGGTCATCCTTAGAAAAAATTATGAGAAGCAACCGATAGGTCAACATTCAGTGAATTATACTTATCATGACTTATACTTATCGAATTCTTGTTAACCTATCTTATGATGTAAATAATACAAATGGTTTTAATATTTAATTTAAACATGTTTAAACAATATATTAATTAATAAAACATAATTAATCATGATTTGTGATCATTGAATCTAGATACGGCCAACGATCTCCTTCATTTTTATGATCATAAATCATGAATTATATTGTTTATAATGACCAAAATAATTTCATCTTAAAATTTTAAACATATCATAAGAGCTAAAATTTTAAGATAAATGAAAAAATTATATTGATCACATTGTAATATTTTCTTTTTTACTCTCACGCACCCAATTCGATAGAAGACATACACATAGTCATGTTTTACAAAGTCACCCCCTTTTGGTATGATCAAAATGTAATGAAATAATTAAATGAAATAACAGATAGCAAGGTAAATACCTAGAATATATTGCACTATTCAAATAGGAAAAGTGGTAAAAAAATAGTATAAAATATCCCTATCAAAGAGTCATACAATTACCTCTTCTCCAAAGAAGAGTCCATAACTTCTTTTCCATATCAGGGATAAATGTTATTGGGGAAGGAGGAGCAGATTTAGTGGATGAGGTGGTAGTGAGGATATTGGGGGAAGGAAGAGGAACTCTAGAATTGAATGAGCAAGGTTCAGTTTAAAAGACATAGGAGGGAAATTAAGCTCTTGATGAACTATAGGTCTGATTTGTTTTATATCTTGAGTATGAGTCAGAGATAAAGGTTACAATGATGTAGAAAGATATGTATATGGGTGCATTATTGGCATAAAAGAATAAGTATTTTGAAAAAAAATGCATTAGTGTTATGATGCTAATAAGGATTTTGATTTTTAATGATGTCTTGATGATTTGACCACCATAATACATTAATTTTCAAAATATTAATTATTCTCCATAATCATATGATGTGTATGAGTGAAATCTGTAATTTTATTGACTTTATATTCAGAGTCTTCAGTAATAGGAGGTTGTCACAAATTTTACACCAAATACGTGAACTGATTTTCTAGATAAAGCCTGGTGTAAATTAGCATAATATAGTTTCTAATTTCTGGGTTATCAATTCTCAAGCATCAATGAAACCTATTGTCAAAAAATCATACCATGTCATATATATAATTGTTCCGTCAATTTGTTTTTAGTTTTTCATTGTCTGTTCAACCCATCATTGTCTGAAGATCATCTCTGATCAAATTTCTAATCATCTAAACATCAAGAGGATGAAACAAAGGAGAATTTAATTGAGACAAAACAATGAAGATATCTCGTATATTGATTCTTAACTGATTTATATCAAGATTTGGACGTAGATGATCATTAATCCTAGAAGATGAATCGTAAAATATATTCACCAACTTTTTTAGATATATACTATATTCAATTGTAACACTGTTAATGGTGAAAAATATAAGAGTAAATTCATTACACTTTTTTATTGCCTATTACTATTTATTCATACATTAAGAACAACGAACTCTCAATCTATGAAATAATCCACATTGTGATCGTAGATGCCTCACTTTCAAAAAGACATTCTATTGGACCTTTTTGATGTGGAGAGAAAGATCTGACCACTACTAATAATTTTTGCTTAAATGAATTGAAGTTATCATTAACCATATACTATAAATGATCGTGTACACTTATAAGAGTTGGAGCATGATTATCTATAAAATTATCTAAATCAGTGTAATCAAAATTCAAAATTCAAATTTACGTACCATGGCTCCTTTATCCACAAATAAAAATCTATTTCATCAATAAAATAAAGAACATAAAATTTTACCCCTAAAGGTTGTATCGTTCCCTCAAAAGATACTCCCCTTGCATTAACCAACTATTTCACTGGAGTCACTCAAAAATTTCATTCAATATGAGCTTCATCATGAATATAGATATTAGGAAATCTTTCCTCAACCACAACTAACATATGGGAATCATAGAATTCAAAAACTATTTCATATTCTTGTTCCTCTAAGGAGTATTAAAATGAAATTCCTTTTAATATACTCTAATAAAATACCAATAGGTTCCACCTCAGGACCTTGATCATAATTAGGATGATCTGATCCACAATCAGACTCATTACATAATTTTCTTTCTTCAAAACATGCCTGTAATACATCTTCTTCATCATATTCCTCATATTTTTCTTCATTTTTTCCTCATCTCTTTCACCATCATATTATTCTTCTTCACTTCCACTTTCTCTTACATCTCTATATAACTCATCATATCTATTAGATTTTCTAACATATACTTCATTCTCTATTTCTTTAGTCTTCTCCTCCTCATACTCAAATAGATGCAATTACTTTATATAAAGAGTCCGAGGAGGGATAATAGGACAATATGTCATTATTTCAAGACATTTCAGTTATATAGGGGTCACATCTATCTTCAATTGGTGAATCATTTCCTTGATCTTCTTCAGCCATGTATTAGTTATTTTAATACTCACCATCTTCATCTGGTCCTTGAACAGGTTCAACCATGTTGATTGGCCATGAGGAATGCTCGACGAGATAAAAATAATCACATAGTTTGTAAGTATAATCAACCCACATCATCTTCCAATGATTCCAATTTATTTTCATTTTAATATAGATATTTTTTTTTGGAAAAAAACTATGAAAAAATAAAACTATTTCTCTAACCTCATTCACTAAACCCTTATCGTTCAGTATAGTAGAGATAAGACTGGGAGAAAATAATGAATTTTTTTTTGGAAGGGTTTTATCATTTCACTTATATGATCCCTCAAATTTCACTGTATTTTAACCTTATATCTCTTATTCAATAGATAAATAAAATATATATCATGTTTATTTAGGGAGGAAAAGTTCTATTTGAATGGAAATAACTAATGATGAATAATCATGAACAAAAACTTCTTTTCACCATCATGTTTTGTTTCTATAGGCCATCATTGATCCAAATATATAATAAGCTCATCAAAATATTACAAATTTTTGAATATATCAGTGGGTGGAGGTGAACAGCCCTAATAATCATCTCATAAACCATAATGGGTTACCTTTAAGAATTCGTCCCAATTATTTTATGAAAAAAGAGATTGGCCTTCCATCTATTATAGATTTTACCCAACATACCACGAATCATTTGAGATGAAATTCAACATAATTATAGAACTCATTCACTGGCCATGGATAATATTATATGTCATATTTGGAGGATGAATCCTACCATAATTGAGTATGAAATACATATAACAAGAGAGACTTACTTGTAAATAGAAAATTTATGTGCACTTCTTTCTCAAGAGTGACGATACGGTTCTCATGCTCCGAATGAACATGTTCAAGTTTATGTTGACTATATTCACCTTTTTTATTTGTAGAAAGATACAAATCATCCAAAAATTATTCCAAAAATTGATCAAATGGATCCATTAGTGATATTTTATGGTTTTAGGTTCAATGAAGAAAGGTAACAGATGTTTATAAGAGAAAGGATTGAAGGCAGGAATGCGTGAGAAAGACTGTGAGAGTGAGAAAATGTGTTGGATCAACTGTTAATTTTAAAATTTAGGGATTTAAAGTCTAAAATACTAAATTCATTTTAAAATAAAATTGAATAATAAAAAAATTGACGTTTTTTATTCTAGATTTAAAAAATGACTATGTATCGATTATTGAGACACATCAATGGGACCTATCGGTAAGTCACCATCAGTAAGTCCAATCGTTGAGTCATCTTTGGTGAGTCCATTCGGTGTGTCTACATTCGTGAGTCCTAACGGTGAGTCATCATCAGTGAGTCATCATTAATGACACATAATTTTTGAGACATATGATAGTTAGTCACTCAAAGATGATCATTACTAACTCATTTCAGATATAACTCATTATATTTGAATTTAAAGGCATAGTAAAAATTTCCGGAAGCTGATGTTCAGTGCCAACGAATTCAAGAGTTATTTCACCTTTTTAATATTGATCTATGGAAAATTTATTTCTCACATTAATATATTTTGATTTAGAATGATAAACTGGATTTTTAGAAATGTTAATAACACTTCTGTTGTAAAAAATTATATGGACATGTCTAAGTTGTACCCACAATCTAGTAACTTGTATTTCAACTACCAAATTTGAGAAAAAAAATTAACAGCAGATATATTTTCAGATTTGGTAGTAGATAATGCAATAGTGTATTTTTTACTACCATATCAAACTAGAGAATTTCTCAATAAGTGACATGTTCTATAGATGATTTTTCATTCTAACTTGAAACCACCAAAATCAGCATTAGAATAACTATCAATGTCAAATGGTTATCCTATATGGGAGAATAGTACTATTGTGGTATTATATTTTAGGTATTTGAAAATTCAATTTATAGTATGTAGATGAAACTCTTTGGGATTTTCAAGAAAATTATCACACATACACACAGTAAACGTAATATCAGGTGTACTACTAGTTCTTTAAAGAAGAATTCCAATCGTACCTCTAAATTTTTTTTGATCCGGTTATTTTTTAACTTCATCAATATCTAATTTTCATTCCATTCTCATTGAACTGTCACTATGTATTGTTATATCCAAGAAAAAATAAATGACACTAATGGATATTTACATTGATTTAAAATAATTCATTATTTATTTTGAATGATTTGGTATCAAAGAAAGAATTTGAGTTCTCCCATTATGTTCATTTAAAATTAATGATTCATTATATTTTAAAAATGAATAAATAAAGAGTTTATTGACGATCCAAATATAATATCATCAACATATTCACGAATCACTAAAACCTTTGTTGAAATTATTTTTATGAAACGAGTAGGATCAGAATATCATTTTTTAAAACCACATGAAATAAGAAATTTTTTGAGATTATCATACCATGATATAGGAACATGTTATAAACCATACAATGATTTTGGAAATTTTTAAAAAATGATTTTTAAAATGTGGATTTGTAATACTATGGGGTTTTTCAACACTAGCACCATCAACTATAAAACTATTTTGGAATGAATTTTTTTTCTTAATTGATAATATTTGAAATTTAGATATTCTACATAAGACAGCATGATTTTAATGTAATAATGTCTAAAAATAGGTACAATGGTTTATTCATAGTCAAATACATCTTATTGAATATAAACTTGTTAAACTAATATAGATTTATTCCTTACTATAGATAAAACCCCATCTACTTTATTTTTAAACACCCACATAGTGGATACTATCAAGGTGTTTTTTAATTTATCAAAAAGCATGAAAACATTGTTTGTTTAAAACTGATTTAATTCATCTTGCTAACACATAAGCCATAGTTCACCATTGATTGAATCGTTGATGTTCTTAGTTTAATATTGTGACCAAAAGGCTTGATGTTAAACCTGGTTCCTTAGAGAAGCTCTAATATGTTTCTCATAACCTAAGTCTAGAACTATAGAATCTAAGAGATGGTTTTTAAGGGTTATAATAGATCTAGAAAAATAATGTCTAGTTATCACACTTTTAACTATAGGTTCAGGTTAACTATAGTAAGAAATTAATGATTTTCTAAAATTGGATTTTTCTTCTTATTTAACTGAATACTAAAAATCATTAGTATTTACGTCAATATATGAAATATTTTCATCATGATTTTATAGGGAGTATTTAGGTTAATGTGGGTCAGTTTCATCAAATTATTTTAAATATTATTCCATGAACATGATTATTTTTTAAAGGCTATGTAGCCTTTTCTATAGGTTGAAAACCCGTCAAAAACTCCTTCATCACTTTTTCATGAAACATTGTAAAGATTTTATTTTGTATTAAGGATATAGTCTTTGAAAATTATATCATTTAAGTAATTAACATCAGGTTTCATATTATTCCACAGCTCATATGGATCTTCCTAAACAATAGCACTAATTAAAACTCTGTTAATTAGGTAACATATAGTATTAATAGATTCTTCACAAAAATGAACTTTTAAATCATATTCACTAATCATAGTTTATTCTATCTATTATAGGGTTATACATCACTTTTATATAACTCCATTATACATGTGTGTATTAGGTGAAGAGTTATTATAACTATAGTCACTTTGTGAGAAAAAAGATACAAATTGTTGATTTTCAAATGCATGTCCCTGGTCAGTTCTTATGGTTTTCATCCAAAGTTCACATAAGTTTTCTACTGAACTTGTTTAAATAGTCAAATAATGGAAGAAATCATTATTGTGAGCAATAAATAAGGTATAATTATATATAGAAATTCCATATAATAGAACATATACATAGTGATTCAAATTTAGAAAAGAAACTCTAGATGGTCCATAGAAATTCATGTGAACAAACTCAAGGGGTTTAGAAGATGAAACATATTTCATTATGGGATTCTTATAAATAATTTTTAATGCTTTAAAAATTAACATTATTAAAACCATAGAAACTAATTAATGTTAAAGAATTTCCTACACTGGAACATGCTGTAGAATTTTCAGCTTTATACCTTATAAAGGATTTTCCAAATGTGAATACAATATTGGATTTTTCAAAAAATCTTTTTCAAGGTTGAAAACCATTACCATGACGTATATTTTGGAGAAACCTGTTTTCCATGAATTTGATCTAAGGTATCTTTACCATTTTTGAACTTATCTAAATCATTCATTAATTTCTAATTAAATTGTTCATGTTCTGTATTTTTAATGAGCAGTTGAGAATTCATTTACTTTTCAATTGAATGTTTAGACATCAAAATAATAGTAAGATCCTGATGTTTCTTGAGAGATTTATATTTCTCCTTCAGTTAAATTCTTGTATCCTCATGAATTTTATTGTATTAAAACATATTTTAATTATCCATGTTTTTAGATTAAGATTCATCACTAGAATAATAATAAATCTTTACAGAATATTTTAGAGCTACCTTCGATATGTTTCTAATGAAACACATATTGTCTTTTTCCACATTCTCATAATGTGATGATTCAGATCCACTGGATATATCCTTATAAGAACTATATGTGTGCTTCATTGCCTTTTTATATTTTCTATATTTTTTCTCATATTTGATTTTATTAATTCTCTTATGATAGTTATATTTCACATGTCCTCTCATAATATTGCACTCATTTCAAACTATTTCATTAGTATTTTCATTTTTTTCAGTCCATTTTTCAATTCTCCATGTTTTCATACAATACCTTATAACCGAGATTTCTAAATAAATTATTCTTTCTTTAGCTTTTATGAAATATTCAAGATATCTCATCCATGTCCTCATCCCTATAATTTTGAGATTCTCTAGTGATGTAACATTCATCGTGAACATTTATTTTCCATTTTCATTTTGGTTATAAGTCGTAGTTATGAAATCTACTAACATTCTCATAGGTTCATCATCATCTTCTCTATTAAACATTAATTCTTCTTCATAAAACATCAGTATGTGTATCATCTCCATTAAAGGTAGTAAATCAATGTCACAAGAATCTCTTATTGATATTGATGTCACTCTACATATTTATTGAAGACATATCAAGATCCTCTTGATATTTACCATTATAATGATTTTTCTCCAATGAAATCAATGCATTAAAAATCACATTGATCCTAAGATACACGTTAGAAATTGTCTTATAAGGCTTCATTTTAATTTTATCATATTTAATAGTATATGTATTAAGCCTTATTTCATTAACATTGGTGGTTCATTCATGTAAAACAGGTAATGTATCCAAAATTTCATAGGTTGTTATACAAGATGAAATTATATTCAATTCATCATGACTTAAATAACAATATGAAGAATTCATATCGTTGCAATAATTTTTTTAGAGTAACATATTGGAATCATCCCAATTGTTTCTATAAGTTGTATGAATCTTATATTCATCAACTATTGCAGACCAGATTTCAAAACCCTTTCTTTCATAATTCATTTTCATTTTATGTTTCCACTGAGTATAGTTTTGTCCATTTAAATAGAGAGTTCTAATTTTCACATTACCTTCTAGTCTGGTGTCCATTAAAAATAGCTTTTATTTATTTTAACGAATAATTATATTTTTACTGATAGGAATTTAGATATCTATGAAAAAAAATCCTCCTTGATACAATTTGAATATTTGAAATGATTTAAAAACTGAAAATTAAATCCTTAGATAGAAAATTTTGGTCTGCGTATGACAATCAATAGTGGTTTAAATTGACTTTATATAAAAATTTCAATATTAAAATTTTTTATTTAAAAGTACCCCAATTTAAAATCAATTATGACCCAATTATCCAAAGAATTAAATAAATACATGTTTTATCTTTGGGATAATCCATTAAAGGTTGATTAGTTCTAACTTAAAACAATATGGTAATGATTTTAGATTTTGACTCAATCAACTAAACTGAATTCATATATAAAAACTATCAATGATTGACTATCAAAGTGAATGAAATTTGTTCAAAAAATCTGTAAAATTTTAAAAACAAGACTTTGAAAGTCAAATCAGATATAAAACAAGAATTTCAGTCTCTAGATCAGACATATTCCTCTCCACTAGGTGAAAAAATACCACCAAAAATTTATATTAATAAATTTTATACGCACCCTATATTGAGGTAAACGACGGTATTAAAACAATCCATGTCAACAAACCTCTACTGTTGTTCATGAGGTATTGAAAATAACAATAGGCCACACAGGGACCACTTCCACTACTATCCATGGGAGTGTATGCTGTAAAAAGATATGTATATGAATATATCAATGTATCTTATAGTTGGTCACGTGATACATTGTGTATTTTTACAACAAAGACGTGCATACTACCTTAAATGTAAATAATTTACACAGTTAATGAAATATGATAACAAAAAGATTTAGAAGGATACATGTGATTTTATTTGCAGTTTCTTATCTCCATGGAGATGGTATAAGTGAAGCTAGAGGCAAATTATGGAATCATGCAGAAAAATAGAGTCTCATGAGTGCTAATGTCTTTTATTTCTAGTGGGGTGTTTTACATGGTGGATAAGCTCTTCATCTTTCGGCAAATATTTTCATTAATTTAGGATATCAATAGTATTTCATAGTATCCACAACGATAAATTATTATATTGTTCTAGGTTTCTCAAAAAGCTCCATATATTTTCAACGATCTCACCTACTGCCTTTCTAGTCCTGATATTCCCATTATATATTATAAATGAAAAGAAACAAGATATTTGTTACATCTTACCATGTACTGGTCTCTAAAATACATTAATTATTTTTAAAATAGATAGAAAATCATATTAATATAATAAATAGTGATATGTTTTATAAATATTTTTGTTAGAAGTTATTTTAAATTTAATTTTAAAAGGAATAAATTATCATGTATCAGGATTAGTTGGTAAGTCTGTCAGTGTCTCAGGCATTCAGTAGGGTAGTATATTAGTAGATCACACTATTTGTAAGTAATGTCTCGATAGGTTATGTATTAGTTGGTATGTAGGTCAGTCAGCTATAGGTAGCATATATTTAGCACAAAATCTGAGTATCGATCCATTTCCTTGACATTAGGTTAATTTGTTGGTAATTCATTCCATCAATAACTCAGACATTCATCTGTGACTCATCCTTAGTGATGTTTTTGAGAATCTGTTTGCAAGTACTCTGTCAGAGGGTACTCTATCTGTAGGTACTCCATCGGTAAATCATCAATAGAAATAAAATTTATAAGCTGTCGGTAGGTTAGGTATCAGTGACTTATAGTAATCCAAATATTGGTAATCTCTATTATGATGAAAATACTAACAGGATAGGTTATGATTAAATGTAAAAAGGTTAAAAAATATGTGACATAATAAAAAATAATTAATAACTAATTTTCATAATTAAAACTACTAGAGGATAACTTTTACTATACATAAATTATTTTACAAATGTTTCAGAACCTGTTATCAAGTACAATGTATGTTATAAAAAATTCTGAATTTCAAACGATGAGTAAATTTGGGAAGAAACCTACCACGATGACTAGGGTGGATAAGAAAAAGGATGTGGTAGTTTAATCCCAACATAAAGACCAAAAAATAATAAATAAGACTTAAAAATATGTTATTTAAAATATCATGAAATTAATATTTTTTGGTTAATGTTTTTGTTGTATGAGACATAGGAATTAAAAATTAAATTTATGATACAACACTAAAAAATGTAAAATAAAAAATGAATCCCATGTCAATGGGTGAAGCCTGTTTTTAAGAAGGAACATCCACATGTCCAGAATAATCTATATACTGCAAATATATTTTGAATGGGTGATAAAATATATGATGTATGAAATGAAAATAGTCACATGTTTTGAACATTTCCATCTCAACATGTACTCAAATATTATAAGAAATGAATACCACAAAATGTAACTCAGATTGAAGAAGAAACCTTGGGATGATATCAGAAGAATGTTGTGAATTGAAATCCTCTAAGGAAGGTACCAATAGCAAATAGTGAGAAATCAACGGATTCGTAATCCAAGAAATTTAAAGGATGTGCATCCAAAGGAACTACTAAGAGGGATGACAGCCTTAAAAACCCATCTGGATGATCCAAACATTATCCCCCAATTCATAATAACATTTTATATATTTGGAATGAATATTTTGAAACAATGAGAAAAATGGAATATGCACAATCTAAAGATAGTGAAAAGGGGGTTGAAAATATTTTACATGATAAAGATATATTTCATTGTATTTTTTGAATTAAATTAAATTCATATGTTAATGATGTTCTATGTGAGAGTTACAAGAAATTTTAACTTTGAAAATGGTTGTTTAACCTTGCTACCAAATAAGAATCAATGATAAAACAGAGGAGTAATGAATCATCTAATAATGTTGTTGAGAAGGAAAATTATCCACACAAGGGCGAATAAATGTGAATAGATCTATGATTCCTCCACAAAAATCAGAACATATTTTATGAGTTTTAAGCATGAGGACTATAGATAATGGAGAAATATTGTTGAAATGATCATCTCATCCTTCCTATTCATAATAAAGAAGAATGTATGTTGAACATTCTTCCATTAAAGGATTGTGTATTTTTTTATTATCATTCTTAGAATTAATGGTGAAACAGGTTATTAGGGGGAGAACCGAAGAAGTAATGATTTCTATTAATTCTTAATAGAGAAGACGAAATATTTTTCATCCTTGAATGATTTATCAATTCATATTTAAATAATAGTATGATAGATGATCATCCTTGATGAATTGGAAGAATGTGATGTACTATTCTGGATAGTCATGATGTTGAATATTCCAAATTTGTTTGATATCATTTAATGGTATTCTAGAAAAAAAATGATCGAGATTATCATCCTTGGTGAAGTTGTGAATGTTGTCCAAAATAGACTATTTCAGGTTAAAGGCCCATAATACAATGTTATCCATGCTATAATTTCATGAAATTAATTCTGGATGTGAAAAATCATTACATGAAAATGATAAATATTTCATTTAATTGGGAGACAAATAATGAATCTACCAGAATTATTATTTCAATTATTATCAAATCAGATTACTCTTGAAATTTCTTGAAGATGATGTCATTGTAAAAGTTATGAATCATTTAATATCTCATACATTGTTTTAAAAAATAAAAACCATTTAACAAATGGGGATAAATTTAATTCTTTAGGGACATAAGAAGAATGAAATTTTCACAAGGTCCCTTATCCACCTTATTGCACTTTAATTTTTTTTATATATTTGTTTATGTTAGTGGATGAGTTTTAGGATGATGATTCTCAAAATGTTTCATCTAAAATTTAGTAATTTTTCTATCAAATTAAAGTGAATAATCCTTGAAGAAAAATTTATGTGTTCTCATTTAATAATGTATCAAAATCATCTAGTAATGGAAAACATTGTTGTCTAAATAAAATCCTCTTATTTTCTACACCAAGCATATCTCATGTAGACATTGAGTGAAATAATGGATGGAAAATTTCTTATTTATTGACTAATACCAAATTTCCCATGAATGTTTTATTTCTTTTTAGTATGGGGAAATAATGAAAATTGAAAATTTTATTGGTAAAGCAGATATAGAAGACAATTGATCCACATATTGACAGATTCATTTGGATTGATGTTTGAAGGCATTTTAAAAATATAATAAGGGGGATATTGATGAGTCCACTTTTTGGGTGGGTTTTATTTTTTTTCATCTAATTTTTAATGGTTTTGAAATATATATGATGATATCAATACATTCAATATGATGATGTAGTTACAATGTTAATGGATCGTTTATGAAAACCTTTTGTCTTTATACTCTATGAAATATGTGAATGGTTTAATTTATTTGAGATTCAAGGTTATTATGGTAGAATTACTATGGGTCAGTTAAATTAAATTATATGTCATGACAGAATAATTATCCTTATAAAATATGACGTTTCTTTGAACTTGTTTATTTCTTACAAATTATAATAAATTTATAAAAATTGTGATTTTAAATTGATAAATAAAAGTGGTAGAAGAAGTGATGAAAATCATATTGTGCATTTGGTTGGAAGAAAATTGGTTCTTACAGATTTTTTTAGCTTTGATTAGAAATAAGTATTTTTTAGGAAGATAGGGAATCTATAATACATTCCTTGGTAAATTTTATTATACTAATTTTGATCATACAATGGTTAGATATAAAAAAGATGGGGTTAATATTGAATGAAATGAAGTGGTTTTTGAATTGAAAGGGAATTTTGGTAGAATATTGTTGTAATTATAATGATGAATCAATTTTTTGTTGAAAATTCTAAAAGACCATGAATCAATAGGTTTGGTGTTTTCAAAGATGATTTATAATATGGTTCCATTTCCCAGTTCTTTCCAAATTCTTCGACCTCAAAATCGAGAATTTGTTTCATGGAAAAAGGATGGTTTTTATAAAAATGAGTTCACAAAATATAGTTCATGGACTGTGAAACACAATTTTTCTATCACAAAATAGTTACTCACAACCAAGAAGGAAAATCAGCAGTGGGTTATTCTCTCATAGAAGAAATATGCCAACAGAGAAGTGTATTATGCATACCACATAAAAAAACATAGTTCACATTGGACTCATAGTTTTTTGGAGGATCATTGTTCATAGTAGGTGTTTTATTTGTGGAGTGAGGTGTTGATTTTTGGAGGCATAATGTGTTTCAATTTTTGGGAGAAAATGTCCATTGTAAAGATTAAGTAGCTATGTGGACTGCATAACAATTCGTGGTGAAGGCTTTACCACATAGAAGTTTCATGTAAATCGTATTAGCGAGTGTTTTGGATATGTTTGATAAATATAAAAACATATAATTACATCATTAGATATATAAAATTTTATTATAGAATATAATTATTTCTCGATGAATTCAAGTTTGTCCGATGTAGTTCGTGAGGGAAAATTTTACGAATAATAAGAGTTTGCAAGGGATGATTCCACATAGAAGTAAATAATTTTCCGGGATCATTTCAACATAGGAGACAATTCCAAAAAAATATGTTTAATGAATTGATTTTTTAGGATAGATTGATCACAATGAGAAACAGTAGACAAAGGATAAATTGGTTGTGGGACATATGTTATTCACGAAGCATAGGTGGTCTGTAGAAGGAATGGATTTCCAATAAACGAATTTTTGTCTATGGAAGGAATGGTTGTTTACCGAAGGAATTTCCTTCCATGGTAGGGATGGCTTTCTATGAAGCACTCCGAAAATGAAATGCGATATCATACATGGAGGAATCAATGTTGTTTTTGGAGGATACCAGATAGTTTGTGATGTAGAAAAAAAACGTACATTTGGAAGGTGTTTACACGCTCTTCATGGTTTGTGAATAAGGTTATCCATGGACACTCAATACATATTAAACTCTCGTGATTTTATTTATTATCATAGAATGGTTCTATTAACCAATTATTGGGTACAATACCCTAATAGTTTTTTAAAACATTAAAATACATGTGTACCCAATTGATACAAATGAACAGTGAAAAGGAAACACACATAGTTTACTTGTGTGTAGTAGATCCAAACATGATTCTAAGTACATATTTGAAAAACTATGTAGATAAGTAAACTGATACACACATTTCATGTTATTGGTTTTATAATAAAGAAAATAAGTCACCTCCTACACAATTGCACATTTGTTTCAAGAAGAATAGAATGCAGCCACAAAAAGATTGATTTTTATTCAGGGTAGATTAATTGTAATGGTGTTCTGTTGAGATGATAATTATTTATTTAAACCATCAAAAAAGAGTTTTGTGATTCTAAAATTACTGGGAGAAGGTGATTCAATGTAGTTGATTGTGAACTAAAGACGCAATAGAGATCAAGAAACTGAAATAAACTATGGAAAATATTTGTGACTCATAGATCAAATGGAGAAGAGGAATAGAAGGAACAAATTGATTTTAGTATATCATCATTTTTTTCAGGGATACTACAGTTCATAAGAATTAAAAATTCATATTATTTTGATTGTTATATGAATAATATAGTGATATTATCATTTTTTCATTGTAGAATAGAAAAGGGGAGTTTCATTCATGCTGTTGTGTTGGTAAAAATTTGAAGATGATGGTTATTGTAGAACAAATCATAACTTTGAGAATGGATAATAATCATCATATGGAGTACTTCATTAGTGTCACATGACCTTTTAAAAAATCATAAGACTCTCCTTAGAGGTACTATAATGATCCATCCATGTGCTGTAAAATAGGAAATCCTGAATTGTTTACATAGTTCTACAAGAACACATGATAGGATTATTTTCATAGCACTACATGAGTGTAAGGGTATATCATACTCAATGTGACTACATTCAAATGATTTTTTTCTATTGGTTTTATGTTCATGAGTATTTATAGACCATTACAATGACTATGTAATCTAATTGAGTAGTGGAATTGTTAAAATATCATGTGCTATATTTGATATAATCATATATATGTATTCGACAGGGAAAAGAAAATAATATAATCAGGATCCTTACTGTCCTATTAGGTTTAGAGTTAAAAATATATAATTTGATTAAAAAGTACCCATCATGGATTCATCCATCTTAGTGTTAGTAATATATCAAAAATTTTTCTTTTAGTTCCACTCACACATAAGTATCTTCTGGTTTTTTTATATGAATAATCTTCCATGGAAACTCATTCCATTTATTATAGTGTTAGTGAAACCTATTGGAAATAAGAATGTGTAAGGATTTCAGTGTCCTTATTATTCTCTATTGAAAGATGATATTGTGTTAGTATTGTATTTCCAAATTCCAAATTTAGATCTTTTTGACATCATCATGAAGATGTATTTTCTTATCATATATCATGATAATGTTTTTTTATCATCGGTATGTGTCAATAATTTCTATTTATGGGAGATCGTAGGTGTTTCAAGAATATTGGTATCAATGGTTTAGTCATATATGGCATTTTCACCCGAATATAAAAATTTTGTTTTTGTCACATTTGTTCCAAACATCTTTTATTATGTTAGAAACATTCTGTTGGAATTTTGGGAATTATCTAATGTTTTTCTAGGTAATGTTTTCAGTCATCCTATAAAGAGGTAGGTGGATTTCACAACACAATTGGTGCTAGTTATGTATCTGATCATGATAAATTCCTATTATGTGGCACCAACTGATCTTATGGATGTCAAGATTTAATTGGATGGTCTGATGGATAATATATTTCTTCAACCAAAATCATGATAAGGGGAATCCCAAGTGCTATTTTCCTAGAATATTGATGGTTTACTTCGATTGTGAATAATATAGTTGAAGCAAAATCAATTGATAGTTAATAATACGTATACATTTCCCAGCGTGGATGTTTTTTATAATCTGATAAAGGGGTAAGTGGTTATTGAGGATCAATCAATATTTATGTTATCATCATCTATGATTTCCAAATCATGATATGATATATACGGATTTAAGGATCATGTGTATCCATTGACAATATCTTATAATATCATTTGTTCTGACTAACACTCCTTTGTATTTTTATTGATTTGATGAACCAGACTTCTCATCGATATCTAGAAACATTATTGTAGTACTTTTAGATGATTTTTTTGGTATACATGATATAAATTCCTGAGCATTTGAACCATCTAACTTTGGTTTCATAAATCCTGAGATGGCATAGTTTGTATGCAATGATTTTTGAAATATAATTTATTGACCAAATAAATGAAGTTCTTGGGGATTGTGATTTTGAAACATTGATTATTTGTTGATCATGAGAATTTGAAGGATGAAATTTAATGGGAGAATCCATGGAACATCTTTCAGATTCATTGATTCCATGATTTTACCAGATAGCATTGTCGGTTCATCATGTATTTCTCAATGTTGGCATAACCATTGACTAATCATACCATGATGGGGTTGAAATTCCCAAGGGATGTGAAATTGTAGACATCATTTGATGAGCCATAACTCCTTCTGACATCATATCCTATTTTTATCTTACTTAATCATAGGAAGGGGTAAGTTGTACAGTATGATGATATCAATATAATAATGGGATTTGTTCTTTTATTGGATGATCATGTTATAACCTTTGGCTCTCATTATCTTCAACCGAATTTGAAGTATTAACCCACTCATGATTTGGATCATTTCATGATAATTAAGGTTATTAAATGTTTGATGACCACTCTCTTTTTCATGGGGTTCATATTATTTTAAGACCATATGAGTTTGATCTATCATTTCACAAAATTAAATTAATCTCTAATAGGTGGGGTACAATACCTTCGTATATTTTACATAAATGTAATGTACACCCATGGGATGGGGGATGTAACAGAATATTCTCTCAAAATGAACGTTCCATAACATGATATTTAGGGATAGAAGGATGTGTTGATCATTTTGGTTCTTTTCACTTGGATACATATAAATTTGTTCAAAATGAATTTTCAGGCATGGTTAGGAACATTGCTTAGTAATAATCACATATCATAGAGTCTATTCTATAAGATCAGTAGAAGGACGATGAAATTATAGGGAATTTGGGAAACCATTTATGGTGGTTAGACTATTTATGGTTTGTTTATCTCATGATATGGTTTTATTCACATTGGGAATCATTTTTTCATCCTTGAATCAATGAGGATATTATTTTTGATTGATTAGCATAGTTCAAAATAGTACATTCATCCATTCCCTTAACTTGAGAATAATATTTTGGTGTATGGGTACGATGATTGAAATTATTGATTATGTGACTCCCAGTTACACCAACCAACTGATAAAGGTAGATTATATGAAACATTCTGGATTACTTTATCATCCTCTAGGTCTAGTTTTTAAATCGGAAAATATGTCTATGTATTTTTTCATTAGATTACCATTGAATTACTAAGATAATAATGACATCTTGGTGGTTATTGAACATTTTATGAGATTCAATAATCTTATTTATCTTGGAGACACCAATAATGTTTAGTTTCTAGGTATTATTTACATGTATGATATCACGAGGATGAATGGGGTTCCTTCTTATATCATATGAAATAGGGATTTCAGTTTTATCACCTAGTTCAAGAAATGTCACCAAGATGCAATAAAGACTCCAGTGAGGTTGATTATATCTTATCATTCATATACAAACGATCACATATTTCATAATATTTAGATCATGGAATATATAATCTATTCCTTAGTAATGGATTTGGGAGGATTTTAGGTTATTTATATAGTAGTGGTGGAGTTTTATTTTAATAATAGTTACCAACCATCAATCAGAATTCCTCCCTTTAAGGATTTGTATGGTAAATTGAGCAGGTAGCATCTATATTGATCATTTGTTGGGGAGGCCACTCTTGTGGGATAGAGTTTCCTTAAGATGATTTCAGTGAGTATTTAGTGTATATATCTGTGTATGGTTAAAATTCATAGTCATTAGAAGTCATTTGATGATCATCGAAGTATCCCTTTGTAGTATTCCATTGGTGACAAGATATTCTTGATTGTTTTTCCACGATCGATTCACTACCAGATTAAGAAATAAGGAAAATTGGCTCCAAGATATGTTCGATCATTTGAGGTTAATAAGTGTAATTTAAATGTTATGTATTGGTTGTAATTATTGACTCAATTGATAGTTATTCATGATGTTTTCTGTATATTTTTTCTTTGGATGTGCCATCATAATCCAAATCATGTTCTGAGTGGGGGAAGAGATTGATTTAAAGCCATAAATTTCATCTGTAGAGAATATAGTGGAGATCATTTGTTCACTAGTTAATGTAATATTGTGGAATTATATTCTGTGGATTATATTTTTATTGATATGCATATCAAAGACTCACAATATTTAGGATCACTATGTGTCGGTGAGGTTGCAGTAGCCTCACGTCTTATTAAAGAACCCTTCATTCACCTGACTTATTAGGGGTGGAATTTCCTGTGGTGGGAAAATTGTAACTTCTCTATAATAATTTATGTCTCTTTTCATGTTTATGAGTCTTTTTGGGGTTCATGGGTGTTGAAGTGGGTTTATATATTTTCTATTGAACTTTTTCATGGCGCTAGCTATATGAATAATTCACATCAGGAATGTGATTCAAAATCTGAACATATCACCGGGTTGATGCTGTGAATCCAATTAACAAAAAGAAAAATTTTCATACAATGATATTTTATAAAAAGATGAATGGGTCGATTAAGACTATTCTATCCTAAGGTGATTTCTTTTTCGGCATGAATGTGAGTTAATGGATTCATAAAATCAATACCAAATTCTATTCATGAATCATTCCTAATTTGTAGGTTTTATTCTCTTCACTCATAAACTATTTTCATTATATAAACATACAATACTCCTCCTCGAACCATATAGCTATCCCTGGTGATTTTGAGTGTCTCCAATATTTTTTATCACATCATTTGGCACATGATCATAGTGGGGGTTGAGTTGTGTCAATCTTGGTAAATGAAATTTATTCTTCTTCATTTTAAGTGGTCATGACTATGGTATTGGAACACATTTATATAATTTTTTATTCATTTATTTATTCTCCTATGATTATTCAAGATTCGTTGTGTGATCATCTTTTAAAGAATGGTTCATTGTTGTTTGGTGTGCAATGGGTACATGTTCTTTGAGTTATGTCATGAACTATCTACTCCTATATCATATGTATTTTTATAATTTTATTCATGGATGTTGGATTCAATTATATGGAATTAATTGTTTTGAGTTATTTTATTCCAGTATATTTGGATCCTTTTGCGAAAATGTGTGAATCCAGCATAATGTAGTGGTTTTTTTCTACCCTATACCAGATGAATCATGAATGATATTCTTTATAAAATACCTTATAATATAATTATGATGATTTATTCATTTTTGTGTGTATAAATATGATTTTGAAAAACGTTTGTTTCTACATTATTCAAATAAAAGAAAATTTATTTTCAAATCATTGTGAAATGTATATGTGAAATGGTTTTCAAAGAGTATTTTAAATGATAATTTTGGAAAATGTACCATGTGGAAGCCATGGTACTTAGGTGAAAATAGTAAAAATATACCACATTCATTGTTACTTTTGGGGTGTTCACCAATGGGGTGTTCGTATCCTCCCACAGATATGTATCATTGAGACTTGATAGAAACTATTTTTGAGGATCACTTGCTTGGTTGATCCTATGATTCCAAGACTCGATTCACATGTCTAGGTGCCTGATGTGGGATATTTTCTATGTTTGTGTATGACTATTATAGTTTTCTTGATAGTAGTGATCCTTGGTGTAATTTTACCAATTCTTTGATTTTCACTATTATGGTCTTGATTACTTACGTTGATATTAGACATATGATTTAGATCATTTTTACTTAGAATTTTTTATAATAGTGAAGGTGGAATATTTTACCATGAATTTGATATGTATAAACTATCAGACAGAATATCATGACCTATTTTCAATAAATTTTAAAATATTTAGACAGTTATACATACATGTCAACACCTGGGTGCAATCCTTCTAAGCATGTTAGCTCACACCATGAACACGTATTTGGTGGTGTGTAGAATTTTTTATGGAATTTGATACAAGTAAAGGAAGGATGTCATGGCGAGGGAGTATGGTTTTATTAATATATTCTTGGATATCTAGATTTGAGATTAGTGGACATCTTCTTCTTATCACATGAAGTAGATTCTTATAATTTTGTGTTATGTCCTTTTCTATTGGACTTATAAATTTTGTTTTGTTTAGTTTATTTAGAGTTGTATCATTTTATTTATTTCAATTAGTTATAAAATATAGATATTTATTTTGTAATCCTTCTATCATTTATTTATAGTATATATATGACACACTCATTTTTATGCATTGATCAATAAATTTTGAAGAATTGTTTTGATTAATTTCAATAGATATTGTCATATAAATAATGTTTTACTAAATTATGTAATATTATAAAGTTAAAATTATAATTGTATCAAATTAATAAAATAATAATATTTTGGAATTTGGAATTTAATTATATAATGTGATGAATTTCACATAATATATTTGTGAATATATATTTTTTAAAGTGTTTACAAAAAAAGAGGCAAACATGTTGTACAAATGTCAATTAGGGGAAAACAGCCTCCAAGCCAACCCCATTAGGGGTTAGTTGTCCAAGCCACCTTCCTAAAAGGCCAGTGTGAGATGGAGTCAGGATGTAACAACACACGAGGGCATCAGGAACATGCAGTGAACTAGACCACACGGTGAACTACAAGCCAAGAGTGGACGGAAACCCACACATGATACATGTGGTGTGCCCTTGTTATGTATGTGTGTTAGTGAGAACTATGATCCCAACCCAAGTGTAGGAATATGAGCAATAAATGCATCTATATTTCATTTAAATAGTCACCTCACAACAATTCTATTCCAATGTGGATCAATTATCTAAATTTAATGTTCATGCATTTAATTGAATGATTTCACACCACATTACATCCTCACTCTAGTGCTCTAATACTCTCATCCTCTATATTTTTCCGATCTCTCCACCCAGGAGGACCCAAACAACCACCGAACCACTTATGAACCCCATTAACTGGTGGATGAGGTGATCTTTCTCGAGCCATATCTCATTTATGATCTTCCACAACAACGTAAATCACATCCTTGTCCCTGACCGAACTACACAAAGACCGTATCAATACTTTATATCACCACATAAGGGTGCAGATGAAGTAAGATATTGGGATAGTCTTTGATAACCTAGACACATCCATCAATCAGCTCTCATGTAGGCCATGTCGGACCCACACAAATTATACAACCATGGAGAAGGAGTTTATCTGTGCATATAGTCTATTATAATGTTTGAAACCAGGAAAAATGGGTGTTTCTCATTTCAAAATGTGGATCATTGAGAGTTTATATTTAAAAATGATTTTAATATAACATGATATTTTAAAAAATGTATTTATTCAACATAAGATTCAATGGAACCCTAATATTCTTATAATAGAAGCTGAGCCTTAGCCCTGAAGAGTAGTTGATACCCACATCTAGGAACCAATGATGTGGAGAAGGCTGAATGTTATTTTATTTTATTGTTGTTTGTTTTTTATTATATTAGTTATGTTTTATTTTACATTTATTTTCATCAAAATAGAATTCAAATAATTCATTTTTATTGAAATGTTTCATCATACACAGTTTTCATCTTCTCATAATTATTCTATTTTTTCGTATTATAATTTTAAATTTTTTTATTATTTTATTGACTTGTTATTTATTGTATTTTAATTTATTTTTTATTCTTCTCTATTTACCTATCTTATATTCTTCTTATATTTTTTTAGATTTTAGGTGGGTGTTATATTCTTCTTATCTTATCTATTTTATATTTATTTTATTTCCCTCTTCATAACTTCTTCATATACACTAATGTGATCTCATACCATTAACAATGAGGGACAAACCCAAGACTTGTACAATTGGTGGTTAATGTGTTATTGAATTATTTATTAATATTTATTTTATGTTTATGGTAGATATTAGTGGAATTCTTGTGTGTGAAATTTTTCCCCCATAACATGAAACTCAAATCTATTTATATTTTTTTATATTATTTATTTTTCCTCTCTTTATTTTTTTTCTCCACACACGGTAGAGTTGATCCAATCAATGGATGAAATGAAATTTGATGGATCTATGACTTGGATGTTGTCACACCATCAACATAGGTGTACAATCAACATTGATTATATGAGGAGGTTGAATTTATACTTCTTAAGGAATTAAATATTTTATAATTTCAATATAAAATTATAGTTATTCGTGCCTGAGATCATATAGCTACATTATCAAACTAAATTAAACACATAGAGTAGAATAACGATGGAAACCAAAACCAAAATCAAGTTGAAGACATTTATTCCAAATCACATTATGTTTTTAATTTCATGTTAGTATATGTAAAAATTTTCATTCTATATATTATTTCACTATTATAGAAATTAATAAAAAACCCAAATTATCAATGTTTTCATAAAATAATTAAACGAAAAAAAGTAGTTGTTTTTAGGTGAATTAGATTAATAGGGTGAACAAATTGAGATGCTCGTCAAGTAATACAACCCCGACTAGCCACCATTCTACATTATGAAAATAAATTTTATTTCTTCACTGCCTAGGATATGTGTCCGTCAAAATTGTAACTGTTTATGGGAATCCAATCAGAACATTTAAATAAATATCTATTTTCAAAATCTTAGTTGATTTGAATTATTTAGAAACATAAAAAATTTATTGTTTCCATTATATAAAAAAACATACCATATCGTTGTGCACACAATATTTAATTATAGGTGCTTGAGAAATATTAACAATGGACTAGAAATGATAAAGATGAGGTGAAATAACTTCAAATATATATAGAAATACTAGAGTAAAAATGGATAGAACAATTGAATATGTACACGAATTGATGGAGAAAAATCAACTTGAGAAATATGTGGGAGAAAAAAATATTTGAATATCTTCTAAAATGAGTGTGACGAACAAATCGATCTCCCAAAATAAAAAAATCAAAACCCTTGATCGAATACACCTCCCAAGTGGTGAAATATTATGCAATGGTGTAGAATTCCAAAAACCTGCCTCCATCAACTAAGATCCAAATTTAGGTGGCACTTAAAATTGAAGAAGATATTGAATCCACTACTACCATAGAGACCTTTGAAAGATATAGAATATGCCTATTATCTGTGCAAATAAATAACTAACTATAGCGACATGGTTAAAAATTCATGGCTTTTATTATATCTAGAAAATCACTGATAAAGGGGTACATTATTCGTGAAAAAATTACTGATAAATAAACATTTTATTGGATACATTAATAGAACTAATAAATGACTCCATTTATAAAAAAAATTATTAGCAATGATAAAGGAGTCTTTTTCATGCACTTGTAAATGTGATAATAAAGAGACCCTTTATAAGATCGTCTAAAAGCACTAATAATTTCTGTCATTATATGCAGTGATAATGTCTTCTATTATAAATTATAAAAAAATGCTGATAAAGGGACATTCTATCAGTGCATTTACAAGCCCCAAAAACAAGTACAAAATTATTTCATTTAATAGGGCCGATAATGGGAAATAATGTACTGTGACATTACAACATGGTATAGCACCAGAAACAGGGCATGTAATGTGTTGTAACAATAAACTGGATCCCCAAAAAGATCCCCATAAACAAATTCAAAAATTTTCAAAATCAGATATTAATACATACTACAAATTGAATAAAATTTACAACCAAAGTAACACAAAAAACACTATTAAAGAGTACATCGATTTTTTTACTAAAAATAATGTAAATATCGAATAAAAATGAGCACTTCGAGTCATCGTGAGTCATATTAAGTATCAGTTGATTTTCACACATGCAAATTCTAGATGAATCATTTTGAAAATTTACCAAAACAATATTAATATTTTCTCAATGTTTGGAGTCTATCATTTTTTTAACTAAAATTAATATCAATTTTGAATAAAAATTCACATGTGCAGTCATACCGGTCACACTATGAGATGATTCGAGGATAAAATAATTATGACATGTCTCAAATGACTTATGGATCATTATTATAAAACGTAAAAAAAACCCAAATTTGTTTCTGTGGTTTTGAGCACGACACTTTTTTTAGTAAAATGAAATTCTAAACTGAAAACATGAACTTTTAGTCATACATGTTGTATCGTGTTCTAGTTTTTCAAGAGACTAATTACTCCTCATCAAAAAAGAATTAGAAATCATTTTATAAAATTATCAACAATGTAAATCCATGTTATATCCTTTTTTAGTTACTGACACCTTTTGAAATAAAATGAACACTTTAAACTAATAACAGACACTTTAAGTCACATAGTTCACACATGGTGTCAGATTGAGGTGCATCTAATTCCCACACATCACAAATGAAATAATGATCATTTTACTAATAGTAAAAAACAATAAGAATTATATATATATATATATTTAGTACGTCAGTTGTTTGTTTCACTAAAATTAATGTCAATCTTAAATAAAGAGACACACTTTGAGTCATATAGGTCACTATGTGTGTTGGATTGAGGTGAGTATAATTATGACATGTCTCCAATGAATGTTTAACCATTTTAATAAGGTATCAAAAAATTCAAAATCTTATTCCTCAAGTTTGAGTATTCTAGTTAGGTTTTTTCTAAAATATCAATTGAAACTAGAAATATGTATTTTTAATTATAGAGGTTGAATCATGTATGAAATTGAAATGAGACTTATTCATAAATAATATAAACGAGTTATAAATTATTATCTAAAATTATCATGACAATATGAGTGTGTATTCATAGTATTTATTGAGTGAAACTTTTTTGAATTAAAATGTCAATTTTAAAGTGATAACAGACACATTGGGTCATCTTGGTAAAACTATGATTTGGATTGAGGTGTGGATGAATCCTATAGTTCCAAATTAAGTTAAATATCATTTTTATAACGTAGAAAAAATAATATTAATTCATTTTATTGATTTGGATTATGTTATTAGTTTTTAAAAATTAAATTTATGTCAATTTTAACGAAATTGATGAACTTGGAGTCACACTTCTAACATCGTGCATCAGATTGAGGTGAGGCTGTTTTGGAAATGTCTCAAATGACATATGGATCATTTTTATAATATATCAAAATAATACAAATGTGTTTCCTAGGATTGGAATAAACCACTGGTGTTTTTTTAACTAAATTGTAATTTTAAACTACAAACATTCACTTTTAGTCTTACATGTTACATCTTTTGTGGGAATGACATGATACTAATTCCTACACATAAAAAATGAATTATGAATTGTTTTAGTAATTTTTTTAAAAAAAATTTATTGTTTGTTCTCAGTTCTATGTATCCATGCCAAATACTTCCACCATATATTTTATTAAATGGGGTATATTTCCAATATATTGAACAAAACAATTGTCTTTGAGCTGATTCGTTTTTTAAGATAAGTCACATTGTCTGGGAAACATAATAGAATCATTGGGCTTCTTTTCCTTAATAAGAGTTGTATTCCATTAAATTTAGACTACCCCATAAACGTTCAGCCCAATTTTATTCATGGATTAACTGCATTGTGCGGTTAAGTCCACTAGTATTCTTGGATTCTTGTATAGTTTGGCCCTTTTTTCTTCAACTTCATCATGGGCCCTCCAAATGACATGAAAATATAACTAAAACATTAAAAAATGAGAAATTACCATATTTTTAAGTGATAAAAACTATCTTATGATACCAAAAAAAAAGTTTGTATTGTTATTATATTTTTTGTTTTCAATATAAAACCATTTGAAGATAAATATTATTGGGTGAAATAAAACAAAGAATCATGGTGTGATCATTTTCATAATGTTCCAAAACAATCTGAATGAATTTTCTCGATTTGGAGTATGGTGGTCAATTTTTCCAAAATAATTAATGTCAATTTTGAAATAAAAGATTCACCTAGAGTCGTACTTATAGCACACTCGGTTTGAGTTATGTGGCCTTTTTATGCATCTTTATGTGTTTTAAGTTCATTGAATGAGTTGGGAAGAGGTTGGTAGAGTTTGGAATGCTTTTAGATGGTTTTGGAGGCTTTTAAAGGGGTGAACGGTTAGTTGAAACCGTACAGGTTCCCGGGGAAACTGTGAGGGCCTTCGTTCTCGAGAGACTAGGCCTAGAACAGCCTGCACATGGTTTTCCAAACCGTGCGAGGAAACTGTGCCGACCCAGGCTCTCGAGGCTGTGGCGTGCGCACGGTTAGCGCACATTTTTCCAAACCGTGCGAGCTTACCGTGCGACCACTTGAAGTTAGGGTTATATGTTTCAGGCTCACTCGAGATTGCCTCATTTAACTCAAAATATTCTCCCACTGGAGCCTCATTTGGGATTTTGGGTTCTCGGTGGTTAGGGGTGTTCTCCCACTCGGTTTGGAAGGATTTATAAGCTGTTTCTAGGTGGATTCATGTTGATTTCACCCAGGTAAGTCTCTCCTCTTGGTTTCCTTATGTTTTCCTCTAGATCTACATCCCTATATTTCTTGTTTTTCTAGATGTACAATTTTTTTGGGTAGATCTAGGGTTGAGGTTTCCTTGGATGTTAATTTCATGTCTTTTGGATGTTAGGTAAATGGATCTATTGAGATTTCGGTGGTGCGTTCACTAGATTGGAGTTGCGGTGGTTCGTGGGTCATTTTCTCAGAAACCCTAAAGGTATGTGGCTTCTCTCTCGACTCCACATGGTTAGAACTAGTGGTTTCTTATTACAATTAGTTTTTTTTTCTTCAAATTAATTATGTTTTGATGTGCGAAATTGGTGGAAAATCCATTCGGTGATGTTTTGGCAATTTTTGGGAAAAAGAGGGTTTTGTGGTGAAATGATTTTGTTGTATATTTTAAAATAGAGATTTATAAATAAGCTTCTATAGTTTATTTTTAAAATTTATTGATATAAATGATTTTCAATAAAAATTTTGTTTTATTTAAAAAGGGTTTGGCATGGAAAATTGTTTTCAATAAATTGGTCATTTATTGAAGTTGATTGGTATGGAATAGAATGGGTTGATTGCATGATTATGTGACCTTGGAGGGTTATATGCTTGGATTTGGATTTTTTCAATGATGTGAAGAAGTATCAAGACGTAACACTATAAAAAGGGGATGGTTTAGTGTAAAGAAGGGCCACCATCGTGGATAAGTGGACGTGAAATGCCACTTAGTGTGAATGGGTGAATGGGTTGTACGGTATCTCCACAATTTAGTTGTATAGTAGTTTTGTTGTGCATTGCTTTGCATGATAGAATTGTTGTGCTAATGGTTAAATTTTTTAATGGTTGTGGCTTGTTTTTTGTATTTCATTGGATTTCATGGGTTGGGTGTGATGGCTTGGTAAGAGCGTGGTTTACTTATGGTAATGGTTACACTTGTGATTATTTTATATAAACTGTTTTATATAAATATGATAACAGTTATATCCTAGTGGCGTGTGAAGGGAAGTCATTTGGGGAAATCCTACTGAGTTTAGTACTCACCCGTGCTTTGGCACTTTGGTGTCTTTGCAGAAGTCGTGTACCGTGAAGTGGGTAATGTTAAGGCATCTACCTCATTTAGTGGAGCATTGTGATTCTGTGGAGGATCTTAGATCTTGGAGCCTGATGTGGAGCTGTGGTGGAGTCCTGGATTGTGGTGTTTGGTTATTAATTTTCTGATTTGTAATCTGATGGTTTGTGGACATGTCTAGTTTTATTGGGATTGAATTGTATTGTGGAACATCTTGGTTATTAATGGATGGGTTGGTTGGGTTTGTGACATGAATCATCTAGTTTGTGGATGGTTTGGTTGGTTTTTTCTTAATGGAAAATCGTTCCCCAACATGATCTTGAAGCCCTCGGAATTTATTTCTAGCCTTTGGCATCTTGGGAACATCGCTTAAGGCCATGTATCCCTCACTTCCTCCTCAATCCAATGGGGTAGGGGCGGGGTGTTACAAGTTGTATCAGTTTGTTCAGACCTTTAGAGTTGATTCTCGGATTGGGTGTTAACATTCATTGGGTATACTCCTTTAGTCTGTGGTAGAAAGTTACAGGAATGTCGGAACATGGAATTTTTAGCATAAATGGACGTAGATAACCCTTTTATGCTGAAATTCATGTTACCCGGTAGTTGGGTACATAAGTGTTTTGGAGACACTTATAGGAATTGTATATCTCATTGTCGTGGGTGTAGAAAATGAGATGAGCATTACATGAATGGTTGAAATGACTTCCCTCAAGGATTCAAATTTCATTGGGGTATAATTATTTGTGGTGTGATATGAATATTTGAAATTGTAATGTGAATAAATTGGTATTTTAAAAATGATGTCCTTTTCAAAATAGTGAAACATGGCACATGTGGGAAAGTGTGAACTGGTGGAAAGTCATGTTGTGATAGTGTTGTGTAATGTGATTTAAAATGGGATTTTGAGATGTCTATGGAAGTGAGACTCACGATTATTTGTTTTATATTTGTAGAAATGGCACCAGGTAGGCATCGTAGAGACCAACTTGAGGAGGCTGCAGAGAATGTGGTTGCACCTGAGCCTCAGGTGAACCATCAGCTAGTGGAATGTATAGTGCACGCTTTCCAAGCTGTGCGAAGTGGAAACCCTAAAGGTAGGTGGCTTCTCTCTCGAATCCACTTGGTTAGAACTAGTGGTTACTTTTTAGAATTAATTTGTTTTTCTTGAAATTTATTGTGTTTTGATGTGAGAAATTTTTGGAAAATCCATTGGGTGATAGTGGATCGGCTAACAAAGTTGGCCATTTCATCCCAATTCGTGAATCTCAAACGATGGAGGATTTGTCCAAAATCTATATCTGCGAGGTGGTAAAGAGGCATGGTGTTCTAGTTTTGATTGTATCAGATAGATATTTGTGGTTTACATGTTGTTTCTATAAATCCTTACAGCAAGCCCTTGGAACACAGTTTGCGATGAGTACGGCGTATCACCCTCAGACGGATGGTCAATTCGAGAGGACGATACAAACATTGGAGGATATGTTTAGGGCTTGTGTCATGGAATTTGGTGGCTCATGGGAGGAGCACATGTCATTGGTTGAGTTATCGTACAATAACAGTTATCAGGCATCAATACAGATGGCTCCGTTTGAAGCATTTTATGGGTGGTCGTATCGTTCTCCACTATGTTGGGTGGAAACGGTTCAGTCCATGATGGTTAGATGAGTCTTGTCCATGAGACTACGGAGAAGATAAAGTTGTTGAGGAAAAGAATGGAGGCGACTCAGAGTCATTAGAAATAATTTGCCGATCATCGTGGATGACCATTGTCATTTTAGGTGTGTGATAATATGTTCTTGAGGATCTCTCCTAGGTTCAGACATCGTCTGTTTGGGAAGAAGGGAATACTATCTCCAAGGTATATTTGACCTTTTGAGGTTAATTAGAGGGTTGGTGAGGTGGATTATCATTTAGATTTTCCACCATGATTTAGAAGGGAGCACAATGTGTTTCATGTATCACAGTTGAAAAAGTATCAGCCAGATTGGGGCCATGTGATTCGATTGGATCATGTTGAGCTAGTAGCAGATGATTCGTTGATACATGTTCCAGTGCATGTTGTGGTTAGGCAAGAGAAATTCTTGAATGGTAAAAGAAACAGTTTAGTTTATGTTGTGTGGCATCATGGTCAGATTCAAGAGGAGACTTGTGAGCAGGAGAAAGAGATGGTCGAGCAGTGGCCCAAGCTATTTCTGCAATGGGCGGGTTCACTACATTCCAATGATGGAATGTTTAATGGTGGGGATAATGTATCACTCCCGTATTAAGGTATGCGGCCTTTATTTATGCATTTTTATTTTTTTTATGTCCATGGAATGAGCTGGGAAAAGGTTGGGAGATTTTGGAATGGTTTTGGATGAGTTTGGAGGCTTTTAAAGGGGTTCACGGTTTGATCACGGTTAGTGGAAACCTTTCGGGTTTCCCAGGAAACTGTGTGGACACTTGTTCTTGAGAGAGTTGGCCTCACACAGCCTGTGCACTATTTTTAAAACCCTGCGAGGAAACCGTGCGGGCCCTGGCTCTCGAGGTAGAGGCATGCACACATTTACCGCACGGTCTGCCAAACCTTGCGTTCTAACCGTGCAGCCACTTAAGGTTAGGGTTATAAGTTCCAGGTTCACTCAATATTGCCTCATTTCACTCCAAATGTTCTCCCACTCGAGTCTCGCTTGGGATTTTGGGTTCTTAGGGGTTAGGGGTGCTCTCCCACTCGGTGTGTAAGGATTTATAAGGGGTTTCAAGGTGGATTCAAGGTGGTTTCTCCCGGCTAAGTCTCTCATCTTGGCTTCCTTGTGTTTTCCTCTAGATCTACATCCCTCTCTTTCTTGGTTTTACAGATCTACAATTTTTTTTGTGTAGATGTAGGGTTGGGGTTGCCTTGGATGTTATTTTTATGGCATGTGAATGTTACAGAAAGGGATCTAGAGAGGTTTCGGTGGTGTGTTCGCCGAATGGGAGGTGTAGTGGTTCGTGGGTCATTTTTTCCGAAACCCTAAAGGTAGGTGGCTACTATATCGACTCTACATGGTTAGAACTAGTGGTTCCTTATTACAATTAATTTCTTGTGCTTGAAATTAATTGTGTTTTCAAGTTCGAAATTGGTGGAAAATCCCTTGGGTGATGTTTTGGGGATTTTTTGGAAGAAGTGGATTTTTGGTGAAATGCTTTTGTTGTGGATTTTAAAATGGAGATTTTAAAATGGGATGCTATGGTTGATTTTTTAAAATGATTTGTAGAAATGGTTTTCAATAAAAATAATTTTTGATTGAAATAGGGTTTGGCATGGAAAATGGATTTCAATAAATTGGTGATTTATTGAAGTGGATTGGTATGCAATGGAATGGGTTGATTTCAGGATGATGTGACCATGGTGGGTTATATGATTGGATTTGGATTGTTTTTAATGTTCTGTGATGGTGGTGAGAAGTACCACTATAAAAATGGGATGGTTTTGTGGATGGAATGGCCACCATCAAGGATAAGTGGATGGGAAGTGCAACTTAGTGTGAATGGGTGAACGAGTTGGACGGTAGAACCACTGTTTGGTTATGTGGTCGTTTTGTTGTACACTGCTTTGCAAGATGGAATTTTTGTGCTAATGGGTAAATGATGAAATGGTTGTGGCATGTTGTTTGGATTTCCTTTTATTTCTTGGGTTGGCTTTGATGTCTTGGAAAAATCATGGTTGGCTTTTGGTAATGGTTTAACTTGTGATTAATTTATATAAACTGTTTTATATAAATGTGCTAATGGTTTTATCCAAGTGTCTGTGTAGGGAATTCATTTGATGAAATACAATTATGTTTTGTAATCGCCCCCTACTTTGGAACTTTGGTGTCTTTGCAGATGTCATGTACTGTGGCGTGGGAAACGGTAATGCGTCTACCTCCTTTAGTGGAACATTGTGGTTCCTTGGAGGATCATGGAGCCTGGAGTTTGGTGTGGAGCTGTGGTGGAGTTATGGATTGTGGTGTTTGGTTATTTATTTTCCAATTTTTACTCTGATGGGTTGTTGAAATGTCTAGTTTTATTGGGATTGAATTGTATTGTGGATCAACTTAGTTGTTAATGGATGGGTTGGTTGGGTTTGTTGACATGCGTCATTTATTTTGTGGATGGCTTGGTTGGTTTGGTCTTAAGGGAAAATAGTTCCCCATATAGACCCCACTGCCTCTTCAATCCAATGGGGTAGGGAAGGGGTGTTACAATACTATTAACAACATTAGTTAGATTATGGTGTGGATAATTCAAATGCATCTCAGATGACTTATAAATCACATTCCCAAAGTATAAATATAATTATAATCGGTATCATCGATTTTGAATATGTCATATTTGTTTTTTTACTAAAATGTAATTTTAATGTAGAAAAATTCAATTTTAGTCATACAGGTTTCATCATGTATGGGTTTTACATTAGACCAATTCCTACACAACACAAATTAATGTTAAATCATTGTCCTAAATAATTCAAATAACCTGAAAACAATTTTATGGTAACCATAGTGTGACACTTGGTGCATTAAAATTTCAATTTTGAACTGATAATGAAAAATATGACACCATCCCTCCTCGATGACCATGATATATCAATTGTGATTTTCTTCCAATATTTATCTCATACACTAGTTGAATTTATTGGTTGATTACATGAATATTTATTAAATTATTTAAGATTAATTTTATACATGTTTAACTATTGGTTTTTGTACATATGTTACTTCGATAACACTAGTGGAGAAATTGAAGCTTCTAATATTGAATTATTTTACAATTGTATTAAAACCTTGTATAATATCATTTGAAATAGTAAATAAAAAATTTGTTTCAATGAAACACCTAAAATACTTGCCCAATAGATCTTATCTTAATTGTAAAGTGTTGTGTTCAGTTTTCAAATTTTTTTCTCACACACAATCATGGTATGATCCTAATTCTATTTTATTGACCAAAAGTGTTATTGTATTCGCACAAATGATTTGTTTCATCCTTCGCCTTAGTTTGTGCCTCTAACTCCTCCTCCATGTAGGTTTCCAAATTAATCATTGAATCTGCCTTCATCTCAACCTCTACCTCTACCTCCACCTCATTCTCTTATATTTCCCATCCATTTTATTGTTTGTAGGTCAATGCAGAAACCAAATTTATTTTATCCTTTACACTTCTCCTTGAGGAAGAGATTGAATATAATTTATAATAATTTTGACACAAATTATTCACACCCAAAATTTATTTTGATGGTCATAAATATTACAATATCACAAACATAGTAGGTAATCACCAAAATGTTTGGTCGTCATACGTTCAACAAAAATATAGGCTTCCCCATCATCATTAAAAAAAATTCCCTTCCTTTGAGTATCTTGGTTTTCTATAATCTTGATAGTTCTACGAAAATATAGACAAACAAATAATTATGAAATATATTTAATAAAATTTTATTTACCATCATATATTACATATAAGGAGATTCTAGTATTTTTATGCATTATGATCTGTCCCAAATATTTGAAAATGTAAAATCCACAATTGATGTGATTATCAGAATTCAGACACTACAAAAACATTGACAAAAATAATTAAAATGTATCAAAATGATTTGATAGTAAAATAATTCTCTATATACCATAATTTTACTCCTTCTGTAGAGAATCACTAGATTTATCCCTTTATACATTGACTTCATTCCAAGATCTAACATATATTTAGTGACCACACCATCATATAAATATTACTATTAAAACAAACAATAAAACTTATATTTATAATTTATAATTTTTTTATTAATGTGTACTAAAAATTAACAATACACATAATGTGTAGTTTTTTTTGATATCCATGCATTTTATCAAATCAATAAATATTGGGGTGTCTATATTGACTGTGAACAACAACCAGTGCTCCCTAAAAAACTTTTATGTAATAAAAAAATTAAAAAATATAAATTATGTGAAAATATTGTAGAGTTTTAGTTTTTTTATAATGGGAATAAAAAAGATTGTGTCTTCAAATACTTATTTATTAAACCCATTGAGAAAAACATCTTTTTTTCTTAATTTTTTCATTATACAAACTGATTTCTATCAACGAAATGATTCTAGGATTGTTAAATCCATATCATGATTTGCACGATCTTCCCATTATATAGGTGTATCATAGAAAAATGTAGAAAATAAAAATTATTTTTTACATTAATAAAAATATTAGCTCATTATTTGGAAAGACATGTTAAAAAATGTTCCTTATGTGTGAATTCAAAAATGAGATGCCCAACCATTCATTCATGAGATTATTATTAAGATCCTCAATACCAATTCCATATAGGATGTAAATTATAAAATTTTCATTATCATATTTTGTATAAGAGATATATTTATCTTTATATATGATTTGTATATGATTTTTAATGAAAATATATGTTTGTGTGTAACAAGAAGGGAGATTTTGTTGTTGGATGGTCATTTTTATTCTTGGTTGATTCACTAATTTTTTATTCGTCCTTGCATTTCTCCACCTATTCATCAATATTTAATATCATAACTCACATTTTACATTTTATTATAAAATATTGTATTTTTTATTTTTATTTTTTAAATACACACCTCATGTCCCTTTTTTATATTAGTAACCAAGATATGAAATCTCTAATAACATTTTGATTATTGTAATATCCAAGGAATCATGTTGGCCAAGAAATTCAGTTATTGAATCATGATCTAACTCAATACCCACTCACTTGTGATATTAGAGTAGTAATTTATTGTTTA
Organism: Viscum album; assembly: GCA_963277665.1. NCBI lineage: Eukaryota > Viridiplantae > Streptophyta > Magnoliopsida > Santalales > Viscaceae > Viscum > Viscum album. Next base: position 698,182,469 of record OY728161.1, read on the forward strand.
TATTGTCTCCCAGGATATTATATACTGTACCCATCACAACACAATGGTACATGGGTGTTGATAGATACAAATCGCATACAACTATACCCTCCAGAATTTTATTAAAATAAAGTAATAAAATGTTGTTTTACTTGAATATAAGAGAATGTGTAATGAAAATATTGATTTCCATGGGAATTATATTCCATTGGGGGGAATGAATAGTCATAATGCAATTGGGATAATTTGCTTCATGTGTTTATCTTTGCTCCACCATAGGGTAACTTTGATCCTTTCTCGTACATTGGTCTACCAAACCAGACAGAATAATAATATCTTTTAGAGAGTCAATTTTGGTTTGAAATCGTCTCCACATATTATATGTATCTTCACATTGTTTTGTATTCTCTAAATATGTTATATGAGGGATTTTAAATTCAATTCTTCCAGAACAACCTTACTGTTCAGGCCGCTTCAAAGCTAATGAAAGTGGCTTCTCTTTGGGTATGAACATTTCATTTTCATTTATCTAAAACATATATAAAATATGACCATAAATATTTATTTTTAGATAATATTATAATAAATAACATAAAATCTACAATTATTTCATACTTACACTTTCTTCATACATTATTTTTTAGTTTTCATCAACTAATTCACCCTCTTTATTTACACGAGCTACCTTCCATTGCAAACGACATGGGATGGAAGTGGATACTGATTATGATTTATAAATATTCACATAAACAATGGAAAATATTTCATTTCATATCACATGAATAAACTATTATTTTTATTTAATATATATACCAATTTAGCCTCTAAACATGCACACACCATCATTTCTTTGTGATAGGAGTACAAAAGGTTTGATGCACGATCATTATTTTTAGAATTTTTTTTTCGAAAATTTAAAAAAATAAATGTTATTGAATAAAATAAATAATGTAAAATAATATATTATTTATGAAAATACACCTGTTATTATTTATCATTATGATGATTGATGAAATAGGTCCATGTTTACTCCCTTATAATGCAAGCATAAAAATATAGTGGGCATAGCATTACTTTTTCCCCAAAATCCCTAATATATAACTTCATAAGATTAGTTCATAAGTCCTTATGGGATAATTCAATGGACATTAACCCAATTTTATGACATAAATCATCTAAAATAAATGATATCTGTAAGGAAAAATAAAAACTAAATCACAATTTCATTAAAAAATATTTCAATAAAATAGATAAAGTATATCATAACATTGTTGCTATATCGTTACAAAGTATTTCCTTCTTTACAAGTTGGATGTAGTGCCATGAATCAATATCAATTAGCATAATAATCCTTACTATCACACTAATATAACTAATGAACATTGACTTATTGGGATTAATGTTTATGCCATGTTGATTTGAACCAACCTAAATTTTATTCATTGACATCCTTCCTTAATAATTTTATTCACTAATGTTATTATATTTTTTTGTTTTTTATCCACATGTTTTTGATCCCCAAATAATTCTGTAGTTTCATAATCACCTTACTTTTCATCATTAAGATTGGAAACATCATCATGTACAGAAGTCATTTACTATTGAAGTTTTCAACCATTTAGTTTTTCTTGAATAACAAAAATACAATATACTCGATAAATAATAGTCCACATTTTCATGAATCTTTCTTGAAATTGTTTACATTATGTAAATGATATATAATAATTATATACTCCAGTACAACTAACTTCCACTAAAATTATTTAATATTTCTATATACACTAGATTTTCTTCCATCTTATGATGATTGAACGTAATCCCTCTTTCAGACTAGCCTTCTTCCTTACATTTTTCTCCCAAAGATCCTTAATTACATTCCCCCCAAACATTTATTATATCATTTTGTTTCTTGATATCCATCACCCCTTTTTTTGACATCAAATTATGTTTATTTTAAAACTCTAACTGAAATTAATCCACTTTGTGGTACAAGTGATGATTTTGAATGACTACTCATCATATAAGTTCAAGAAACATAGAATATGTGGGGGATGAGTTTCAAGTATGAAAATTCAAGAATGAAATATCAGGAGATGAAATGTCGATAACACTTCCAAGAGAACATCAACTCATCCCAGGTGAGATGAACTAACTCTATCCTATGTTACTAGTCATTCCACTCTCCTATATCTGAAATATATGAGCTCTATATCCATTGAGGATAAAAAACTGATATCCAATTTTATTTATGGATTCTAACATATTAAATTTCAATAATTGATGGAATGAACATTAAAATCTAGAATAATACCACATACAGTCATTTACATCCACTAAAAGACATTTAATACTTTCAAATTCCTATGAAATGTTCATTTTGGTCTGTCTTATAAGAGATATAAACTTTTTGTTATATTGGATCAAGGTGGATGAGAGAACTTTAAAAACATCCATTTAACCAAAGATGCCAAGAGAAATTATCATGAAGATGAAGCCAAAAGCATGGTTGAAGATCTCTACTCATTGTTGGAGGGATTCCATCATGGGTCATATTTGAATAATTTTCAATTTATCGAGGTTTAAGGTGAATAGAATCAAAAGGTGTATTTGCTATTTTTTCCAAAAAAAGTGCAGCGTGAGTATTTTAAGTGGTCACCCATCGTAGTGGTACTGTCATCATGAAATTAAAAACAATGTGCAACATGAGAAATTTTATTTGTTTACTGAACAAAATATATCCAATCTTCAATAATATCCATATTAGAGTCTAGTTTCCATGTGACACAAGTGCTCTATTTATATTAAAATTTAAATAATTACAAAAATTCCATTCTCATCCATTATAAAATGGGCCTATAAATACATATAAATAAGCCCAATTAATTTTATTTTTATTTAGAAATTAATCCCTATAACTATTCCCTATAACCCTTTACCACTTCCTTTATCTTCTCATCATAATATGGTTATGAATCCCTCCATTTTCATGTTTCCCTCCAAGAAAAAACTGAAGTTTCCAATGTGATTACTAATATTTTACTAATTTATTTTCATTAATATATAAAATTTCTAAACATTATTTTATAATTTATATATAATAATTTGTCTATTATATTAAATTTTATTATAGTGAGAAAAAAATAATTCACCACCTTTCCCCTTTTAATCTAAGAAAAACTAAAATGTTATTCATGCGTATGTGTGGACTACCAGCTCCCTAAAGTAATATATCTCAATTTTAATCTTGTTTTTTTATTACAATGTACTAAAATACAATTAAAAACATAATAATATATTGGTAATATCATTATTTTTTTTCTAATAATGATATTATTTTAAAGAAAAAACTTCTATATCCAAACTCACCCATCTATTATAGTATGTTCTTGATTAAGATAGTTTAAAACCAACATAAAAAATTATTTAAGTTATTATCATGGATGAATACGGAATTGTAAAAATTTTTATTCTTAGACATAAATGAATAAAAAAATTAATTAATTATAGTGATTTATATATATCATTAATAATTAATCTAGTAAATATAATACTATCTTTTTTAAATTAAAATCACAAAAACTAATTCATCGCCACTTTTATTTTCAGAGACCATATATGTTTTCCATCAAATACAAAATGGATTTCAAAAATTAATGAAAAATCCCATATCGAAAATAATAACTGAATAATAAAGATTTATTATGGTAAAAATGATCGACATTAACATTATAAAATGTACATAAAATAATCAAAATTCTAAAACATGATGGATAAAGTAAGTCATAAATGATTCATATATTTGTAGTGATTTATTATAAATTAAGTATATAAAATATAAAATATAATATTATGGTCGTTAAATAAGTTATTAAGTTATTTATGTCTTTTATAATAGTGTTCATAGAGTATTTTTATAATAATGATTTTGTGGGAAAGGTTTTATCGAATCAAATATTTATTCATTGGTCCATATTCCTGTATATTTAAATGTGATATTCAAGGATACATTTAGTACATGAATTTAATATTAAATATGGTATTATTAATAATTTTTGGGAAGGCTTTTTTTAATGAATTACATTCTCAATAAAAAGTGTGATGTTAGTATGAATAAGTCTCATTCATAATATTTTTTCTTCTCTTTCTTTTCCACATTTTTATTATTGAATTTATTTTATTTAATGAAATAAAAAATATTTTTTATTTTTTATTTTTATTATTTCCCAATAATTTTTTTTTAAAAATTAATAACTTTTAACTTTTATCTGATGTGGGTTTCAATTAACAATACCCCTATAGTTTAAGGAAGACATTTCTTTTTCATGTTCAATATATATATCTTCCACTATGAATTTATTATCTAGATCATAGTTTATTTTAAAGGATCCAATATTTTTAAATATAATACTATGGTTCACAAAATAATTAATTTTCCACCTCAAAATTGTTTTGAATGAAATTTTTTTCTTTCACATTATATGAAAACAATTGAATGGTTTTCAAAACACACTTCAATTTTCACCACTTATTCTCTAAGGATAATATCTAATGATTAAATGTATTTATCACCATATAACATATATTATGAAATGATTACATCTTAAAATTATACTATTGATTTACTATGAGTTATTATGTTCAATATTGTGCATTCTTTTTTACGAAACACTATCTCTTTTCAGAGGTTCTTTATGATATAATCATTATTTGGATTACATGGAATGTATGAGAATGGATGATAATGCTTGGGGTATTACATAACCCCAAAATTCATTGGTTATGTTGGATATCTCATGATATTGTATGGTATGGAAAATATATGTTTTTTTACATTATTGTGCATAGGATGAGTTTTATAACAATTTATTGCAAGTAAATAATGAATATTTTCAAAAAGGAATTATAATTGTGAGTTTTCTCACAATATTTTCATATACATATGATTTTCCCACCACTATAAATTATCTTAATTTTATGATATATTACATTACAGGGTAATAACAATTTCTGAAGATATGACATACTTTTATTTTTTGCTCACATGATTCAAGATTTTGGTTTAATGATTTTATGAAATGTTATTTTTAGTAAGCCTTATTGATGACCTCATTGTGGACTTATGTTAGAACTATCTTTTAATTAGATATTTCTCTCTTATTTATGTCTCTAACAAGTTTATGATCTAATAATTATAATGAATTTATATGTTCCCATTACTTCTCATTTTTTATCCACCATTTCTTATGATTTAATTAATTAGGTAATGAATATGATTTTAGCATGTGACAAGTCTAGAAGAATTTATAGAGAGGTGTGATTTTATATAATCCTCACAAGGATAATAAAATATGATATCTATTTAGATAATATCCAAAACAATGAACAATAATTTATTTTTGTTGTTCATATTTTCTTTGAAATTATTATTTAAATCATTTAATAAATGTATTACTAATAAATGTTTATTTTTGGTCACCTCATTATAGTTTTTATGAAATAAAACTCTAGAGATATGATAACATAATTCTTATTGAGTTAATAGTGTTTTACTGACACATTTATAACAAGGTTACCAAATTACATAATTGTACAAAAAATATAACATTCTAAATATGTTAATTAAAATCAATATTAAATTATAAAAAAATTCCATGGTCATTTAGGATTTATTTTTTCGATAATTAGGAAAAAATATTTAATAACAAAACCAGTGTATTTTTCATCAAATAGATATTGTTTCCACTATACAAGGAATTAATTAATCCATAATAAGTCATCAACAAGTCCAATTAATTCTCCATGTAAGACATTGATCTATACATTTCCTGGTTTCCTTATCTTCCAAACCATAAAAAATTGAAACATAAGAAAGGAGTGAGATCAGATTCCTTGCAAGGGTGAACACATGTGATTAAAATAAAAGACCATAAGTTAGAATAAATATGAATATTGGTATAATAACGATATGTAACTACCAATAATTTTATTAATGTAAATTTCCTCTTGAATAAAAAATTGTGAAATATTTAATTATATAGAGTTATATGAAGAACATAAACCACATGTTAGAACCAATATTTTATTATATTAATTTGAAAAAATAATTTAAAAAATTATTATATATATAATAATGTAATTTATTGTAATAAGACAAAAAAAAATTAATAATAAGTTAACTATTATTTGAAAATTTATATTTTCTCGATCCCCCAAAATAATAACCCAAAAAACATTGCAGAAATAAAACAAAATATTATTAATTAAATATAGATATTAAAATTGAAAATATTTATTGAATTTATATAATATAAAATTAAATAAATATTTAATGAAATATGATCTATTTATAGAATATAAAGAACATGTATGACCATTACAAATCTGACATTTGAAAGACTAATCTGACCATCGAGAAATGTAATCTAAACATTAGATTTGTATCATGAGATATGGGAGTGTAAAATAAAATATATATTTCTTATGAAATTAAAATATGATATATTTATATTATGAAATAAATAAATAATTGTTTCAATAAAGGTGAAATAATGGTTTATATTTATTTTAAACACATATGTTATATTTTCATTTTTATAAAAAATCTAAATATTTTAAAAAAATTAATTTTTATATAGTTGTTTTATAAGAAACATTATGTTTAATTATAATGATAATAAATTTTATTGAAACCATATTAATTTTTCAATGGGTTATATGATTGATCAAAATATAAAAATCTATATTTACTTATAAATATATTTTTAATTTAAAAATAAATTTTTAATATTTAGTAAAATTGAAAAAATGCATATTTTTTAGAATATATATGTAAAAAGAATAATTTTTATTTATTTATTTTTCTGAAATAGTTGAATTTTTAGTGAATTTTGATTTATGCGGAAATATGATAAATTGAAAAATTATAAAAAAGAATGAAGAAATGACTTACGTATGATGATTGTTATAATTTTAGTAGACTCACATGAACAAATTTCTGTATATAGATAGAAGATTAATAAATTTGGGTAATCAAGATCTAAACTAATAAACAAATTAATATTATATTCATTAAACTCCCCACTCCTTCCCTCATAACGACCACCCATTCTCCTCAAACATTCTAAAACCATTATCAAAAAAATTAGTTAAATTATCTCCCCATATAAACAAAATTTCCCTGTAATCCTTGGTATCATCAAAATTCATCTCCAATTATCCTTACATGGAATCCTAAGAGGAGACTTCTAAGGGATAAGGTAATTCCCTCAATCAAGTCTTTTAATTTCTATTACTCCTCATCCTCCAAAAAAAATATACAAAATGAAATAACAAATAAATTATATTCAATATACTATAATGTTTTCTCATGGAATATACATAATCTATTCTATTGTCTTCTCATCTTATTATAAACATGACAATGTTGTTTATATTATGGTAGGTTAACTGCTTCTATGAAGAACACAATTCAGTTTTCAAAGTTGTCTTAAATGTTGTTTATATAAATATTATTATTACTAAATATGATTATAAAAATTATATTATAACTTATTAAATATTTTATAATTTATTAATAAAAATAACGAAGTATTTTTCCTAATAGTTAGTAAAACTGGAAAAATAAACTAACAGTATAAGGATAATATGTATACTTAGTGATCTTCACTATTTCAGAACACATATTTTTTACTATTAAATTATTTTAAAGAAATTATTATAATTTAATTTCACTTTATGTGTATTAGTCTCATTTTACATGACATTAAGTAATTATCCATACGTGATCCGACTTAAGAACCATGAAATGAACATCCTCCGAATAGTGAAATTAAATATTATATCTCATTTTAATTGTCATATATGAAAATAATTTAATTTTTCTAAATAAAATATATATGGAAAATTTTATTAATTAATTAACTAAACTTTTTATCATAATTTTAAGATAAATTGTGGAATGAGTCATCAAATAAGGTAAGGGATCTCTCCAAGACACCATAATTTAATTGGGATGTGCCTTTACTTAATTTTTCCAAATTTTTCACTATATTATTATTATTTCTATATTTTATATTCTATATATATTTCCTAAACATATATAGATGATTTAATTCACATATTCATGATGGGGATAAATATCTTTTAATTGTTTTATAGAAAAATTAATTTTATATGAAAACCTAATTAAATGGAACATCAGTGTTTCTTACCCAATTTTATGTAACACTAAATAAAATGTTTTATCCCAAACATGGATTCAAAAATTTATTATTTTATTATAAATTTTTTTTTTCATTTCATGTAATATTGAAATTATCTTAATTCCCTCTATAAATTCTTCATACCGTTTTCACTAGAACACTATTTAAGTGGTATATTTCCCAAGTAACATTCCAACATTTATTCACATATACACATAAATATGTTATATTTTTTCATTATATATACTAATGTTTCCCTATTACAATATAATAATGTTTTAATCACTAATTTCCTGGAAACCATTATGATACACCCTCTAGTTTTGCAATAGTACATGATTATATTTCTCATTTCATTCCATGGGTAATTCATTTGTTTATATATTATGATTGTTATCCATTTGTGGAATACATAAGTATGTATATGTTATAATTGGTGAACATATATATTTCCCCAATTAATTGGGTAATGGTTAGGTCTCATTATATGATATTAATGGTATTTTTGAATACAACTAATCCATTATGGGACTTTGTTAACCATCTGTTGTTGTCTTGGATTTTCCCCTTGAATTAAACTTATATCGTGTATTATATTGCTACAAAATTCCTAGGATTACTTTATTTATGTTTCATCTTTGCATATGTCATTACTAATTGGGATAATACGTATACATTCCCTCTTAGGATATCTTGATACATTATTTTATTCATATGTTATTCTTATTTATCATGTATGTTCTTTATTGGGATTTTCTTCTCACCCCCTTTCTTAATTTATTCTCGAGGTTATCCTATATAGTTTTTGGAGCTAAAAGGAACTATAAGAGATCTATATGGAATTTAAAATAATGATTTTATACATTCAGTTCGATGTAGATGTATTATTACCCTAGTCAATCAACGACACCAAACCACTAAATACTTTTCTTGAACTTATTATATATTTATGTTAAAATTCATGTAACAATATTCATGAAAGACTTGGTTCGCTATAATTCTTATTAGATGAATTTATTGTTATTTTTGGGGAACATAAAAAAATAAATAAGTAAAAACCATGGGGATAATTCTATGTATAGGAAAAAAACATGATATTTGGGGGAGGTATAGAGTGAGGGGCTTGCAATAAATCACATCTCAGTCTGGATAAAACAATTTGATTTGGATTTAGCATAGTTTTAACTAGGGGTGATAACCCTAAATGGTAACTTTTGGTTTTAACTCCACCTATATATAGTTATAGATAAATATTACTTGTGATACACCTATTTGGGTACTCTTGAAATATATTGTTTATAAAATTAACAAAATCATTACAAAACATTATAATGTATGTCAATACAGTGTTAGTTTAAAAACACGATAGGTAAATTAACATGGATAATCTGAATTGTAATAGAGAGATTCATAATTTATGATAAACATTTAATTTATACTTTATTATCATTATATTCATAGTTTAATTATTTATATGACTATGATATTAATTAATCTCATTCCTAATTTCTCTTTACTAAATTAATGATCAGTAATGGTGTAAATCCTACAAAAATCTAGTGTAATAGTCAATGTGACGATTTCCATAAATATATTCCTAATCATAGAAGATTTTACTAAGAGGTATTAATGGAATTACTATATCAATTGATTCATGTAATGAATTCTAACATAAATCATTTGGAAATTACTCCTACGAAATAACATGTTGTGATTGAGTCCATTATGTGTCAAAGGCCTCTAACCTGTAGTTGGTTTTCTAATCCCCTCATCAAAGAAAAACGGTTTGACTCAATTTAGATGATTTTTTTTCATCTAATTCTCGGAAAATAGAGAATCATAGTGAATATTTATTACATGAATATAGAATCCTATATTTTGGAAACTAATCATGAAAAAAAATTCTATGGAGGAAATTGATTCAATAGAATTGGAAGGATTTAAGAAAATGTTTTTCAAAAAACATGTTTCCCTAAACATTTGTTTTTAAAATAGAGTGGGAGGTTATTGTAATCTAATAAATATATTATGAGATTTTTGGATCATATAAGGTAAAATTCACATTGATTTCATGGTATGCCTCCATCTTTATCAACAACACCAAATGTATTTTGGACCACTTCTTTATTTTATTAAATTTAATTCAATGAAAATATTTGATTAATCGAGAATTTTATAGAGATGATGATTTTATTAATATTTCTTTTACAGTTTATATGGGGATTAGTTACATCCAGTGGCCTCATGGGGATGGATATAATGTGTATTAAATGGAGGTAAGTGATGAGGGACTATAGATAAATACCATGGAGGAATGAAAATTCATCTACGCATGTCTCAAATGTGTTGGAAGAATCATTCAAAAAATAGTATCAATGGAATATAATTATGTTTAATGTGGGAATAAGATGGGATTCAGGCTAAAAAAAATGCAAAATTAATAAGAATAATCACAGTAATATGATTGTAGAAAAGAAAGATTCGATCAACAATCTTCTTGTAGTACATTGTTTTATCTACAAGAAACATGTAAATTTTTCAAACCAATGGTTATCGAATAATATCAAGGATAATAACCCTCAAGGAATGGAGAGATATGGAGATCATATATTATGACTAATTATAAGGTGGATCCTGAAAAAAAATGTGATGATAGAAACATTGGTTATTCATTCTATAATGGTAAACTTACTAATTTATTCTATTTTTCTGAACACGTTCATGTCTTTCAAGTTTAGTGGAACTATTCAAACACCACATAAAATATAAAGGTTATGTTGTCTTTCAAAATAAAAAAATAAAAATCAAATTATCCAAAGTTAATAAATCCTTCCCAATCAATTTCTAGGAACATGATCACCAAGAATAATTATTCATACTTCTTTGGTGGAATTCTATTTTATACTGAGAATGGATTCATTTATTCGTATAAATATGATGTCAACATTTGTGAGAAGAAGGTCAATCCTCTCAATTTGAGTAAACCAATAATCTTGTACAACTGTAAGGAGGAGGATGGATCTCATTTGGAATATTATTATCAAGATTTGATATATTTACATCATAATAAATCTTATCTTTCTCAATTTTTTTAGATTAACAAGAAAATCAGTTTCAATTACATTCTTGTTGTGAGGGACTATACAGATGAATTCTTTGAAAAGTTTTCTAGTTTTCATTTTATCTGATAAGTAGATTTATTAATTTAACATATATATTTTCCCCTACTGATATCAAATAATATTTTAATAATGGCCAACATTTATTTTAAATATCTAAAAAAATAGTTACAAAATAATCTGGATAAGTTTTTTATTAGATTGAGTATATCACAAGGGGTGTTTTGGTCTACTACATAAAGAAGAAATATGGGTTAATGTTCTTCTACATTGATTATTTTGAACTCAATAATATCAGGATAAGGGAAAATTATCCCCTTACATATATTTTATGACTTATTCAATCAACTATGATGGGCCATTACATCCCTTTGGACGAACTTCAATCAAGATATCACTAATTAAAGGTAAATAATGATGATATTCCCATGTCAACATTTTGAAATGTGTGGAAATTATAAGATCGTAGTGATTCTCTTTGGAAACACTGATTATCTAACAATTTTAATGGACTCAATGACGAGAGTTTATAGTCATTAACTATATAAATTTTAGGTATTATTTATGAATGACACTCTGATAAAATCCAATCAAAGTTGAGGACATTGAGGAGAATTTCAGTACTTTTCTAAATACTTTCTGAGTGGAGAGTTTCTATTCAATGTAATGTAAATTTGATTTATGTATAAAATAAGAATCACTATTCGGTCTTGTTATCTCAAAAAAAATGGATATTTGTGGATCCTTAAAAGACAAAATAAATTTAGGAGTTCTACAGACACATATTTATTAAATACATCTATATATTCCATTGACTATTTGGGTGTTACTGATAATTTCTAAGAAACTTATCATGATTTTAAAAACATTTGTCCATGTTGACTAGAATAGGAGTGAATTTTCTATAGAAAGATGAATTCAATAAGAGCATCCATGAATTGAAAAAGATTCTTATCATCACACTCATCCCCATGTAACCATTAATTTTTGGAAAAGTACTTGGTATGTAGTGATGATTCGTGGAATTGATTGGGTTTTGTACTGATGAAAAATAATAAATTGATTTTATATACCTCAAGGTAGTTGAATTCTCATGAACATAACTACCCAATTCATGATGTGGATATGGATGCCTTAATCATCGTAATGATGATTTGATGATATTATATTTAATGGAATAACTACAAAATATTTATCGTTCATATGAGAATTTAGTATATATTCAAACAGAAAGTTCTTAATATACACTAATAATGTTTTTTAGAATTGATTGGGGAATATTATTACTGAATTCACATCCATATTGGGAAAGAGTATAAAGTTGTAGATGCATTAATTATAAAGGATATTACCACATTTTACATGATGAGAACTGAGAAGGATACAATTTTCTTATATTTAGAAAAAATTAATATAGTAGTCATAATAGAAGGAAATCATCATTCCTTTATAAAATAATTTCTCAACCATCCATTGTATAGAAAATAAGTAATTCTAAATGAGATGGTGTGAAAATATAGAATACGGTAGAATCTATAAGAAAAGGGAAATTATCAGAGTATAAACTTAATGAAGAATGAGTTATAAGATTTGTGTCACAACTAGGTGTGCCATATATTCATGAGATAAAGAATAAGTTGGTGTGTTATTAATATAGATCAACATTATCCTTCCACCTAGGGAGAATGAAGATGTTTTAAGATCCCCAATAATTATATTAGTTTTATAGTATAAAGAATCCAATTGTAAAATATAAATCAAATTGCAAGTTTTGTCAATATGTAATGAAAGAGTAGAAGAAGTTCAAGGATATGATGAAACCATTACCCATAGTTAGATGGACATAGGAAAATATCACAAAGGACCTTTTCAATATTCATTTAATGGAATACAATAGGAATAATGATATATGGGATTTGTTGGATGATATTATAACGACTACTCACATCATTGAAATTTAATAGTACTTATCACATGATCATAATGCAAGGATCACTTCTCTAATTTATAACTAATTGATATCAAAGGTTTATATCTATATTCATGAAAAAACTATAACATGATATGAACCTAGATTTGAACTTTAGAATGTCTTATATTCCCCAGAATGATGTCCAATATGAAAACAACATATAGACACCTGAGTAAATCTTTATAGAACGATTAATATATGTCAATGGATGATGGGATAGAGACCTTCCTATGGCCGAGGTCACATAAAATAATATATTCCACTAAAGCATCCAAATGGATATATATGGAGCCATTTATGGTAGGTTATATTGAAAACCAACATGTTGGGATGAAGTTTGTAAATTCATGCTAAAGGTACCTAAAATTGTTTTGGAAATCGTATAAATGGTCAAAACCATTCAAAAACACATTAGGTTTTATCACAGTAAAAAAAGAGATACGATGAGAAATTTCAGAGAGACCTAGGTTTAAAGGATTGATTTAATAGTTATATCTACAAATCTCCAAGGAATATAGTAATGATATTGGGGAAGAATGAAATATTATGTCCAACATATAATTAACCCTTTTAGATTATTCATCACATTGATGCTATGGAATATCATCTATCACTCTAACTAAACTTGTCTCAAGTACATGAAATGTTCTAGGTATACCTCTTAGGAATTTACATAGCATAACCCTCAAATATACTCAATCTACGTGTGGTATTTTTAGAGTATGATATCTATTATCTAGATAAGTTGGTTAAAATATTTTTCCATAAAGACCGTTTTATATATAACAAGACAACTCACCTATTAAAATTATCATAGATGAACTAAAATCTTTAGGATGTTACATGGTAACCAGAGGAAGAAATGATGTATAAGTACATTATTATATTTTGACATTACTATGTAAAAAATTTTGATGATGGAAATTCCAAATCATGAATAATGTAATGACATGGAATTTTACCCATGGAATATCTCTTATGAATGTATAATTGTATCATAATTTGTAATGTATTGTCATATAGAGCATATTCACATCGTTATTGGGAAAAAAATTATTATTTTATTTTTAACATTGCAATTAGAGAATAAAAATGGATATACAAATAAAAATCATTACAATGAGACAAAAATATCTAAAATAAAATTACTATAATATAATGATTTGGATATTCTCAATCACCCAGAATAATATCACTAAAAAATAATACTGTATAAATGAACCAAAATATTATTAATAAAATATTCATTATCAAAATTAATATAAATATATCATTATGAGAAAATAAAATTTTATGTATACTAAATGAAATATGAGGTATTATAGAATATAGGTATCTAATATTACTTCTATAAATCTATAAAATAGAATAATAATTAGGAAATTACAATATTAATACAAATATTAAGAATAATAACATGAACAATAGAATAGTATCAATGCCTATGCTAGTGTAATATAAAATTTATGTATCATTTAAAACAAAAATAGCGAATATTTATATCTTGATACAAGCAAAAAAAATGTTTAATAATAATAATAAAATAATTGTTTATATTTTTTAATACAATTTTTATTATTTAAATTTCCTTAATAAATATATAGATTTTCAATAAAAATTATTTACAAAAAAAAATATGTTTACTAAATATTATATTCCATTACAATAAGAACATCTTTTTTAGAACATAAGAAATTTTTATAAGGGTAATTTGAAAAATATATGACAATTTCGTTATTGGAATAATATGAAAAATACTTGTTGTAATGAGTCCTGGATGATATAAGTGGTCATTTTATCCACCACACATTAACAAATTACTTTATATATTTATAATATTCATCACAATTAGTATTAGTAAAAATAACTTGATCCTTACACATAGAAAAATATAGTTTCATTACACTAGATTTCCCTTTTTAGCATCCCCAAATATATTTTAGTTTTAGAGTTTTGATATCTAACTCGTAACTGATATATAAGACATCAATATATTTTAATTTGGAAAATTATACTTAGTATCTATGTTTCCACTATGTAAAAATTATAAAATTCAACTTAATATATTTTCATGATGAATCATTATGTCATTAAACTTGAATTATTCTTTTTTATTTCCCAACATCAAATCATATGTAAAACAATTAAAAATGTGTGATGAGCACCCAAATATCAAAATGCGACATTAAATAATAAAATCCATTAGTCCAAGGAAAAAAATTAGAAACCCAAAACTATTTACCTTTATCACAATAATCCATAGTTGTAAAAAATTAATCATACCCACATGAAAAAAACATTTTAATAAAATAATACTAAGAAAACCAATAGAAAAAAATCGAAACCCTTTTAAGAAAATTATGTAATTATATTATTAACTCATGTTATAAGTAACTATATCCTAGTTATATCCATCATAGAAACCTCCTTGTTTAACTCACATTATATTTCCCTTGATGAAAAATAATAATTCAAAACAACATTATAAATTTGTATCAGGCTCACCCAACATATAAGTTGTATTAGGATCACCCATCAAATAGTTTTTATCATAATCCCCTATCATATATTTTATTGTGGTCTCTATCATAATCAGCTATAATGGCTGAGTACCATATCATGAAAAAAAAATTATTCTTGACCATTTCCATCATAAAACCCTTAAAAAACTGTTGTGAACCCATATGCAAAGCATTTTCAAATAGCAAAATACCCTTCCCTTTTAAAACCCTATTTCAAAAATAATATAACGATATCAAAATGAAGAATTATTTTTTCATTAAAGAAAACATAGAATGATGTTATGGAAAAAAAAATTCAAATAATGGTTTTGTTAATTGGAAAATCTATTGATGTCATATAAATTAAAATATATCATTTATTTTCCCTTTGTTATGAATGTCCATATTTTATTTATAAGTTACGTA
Source organism: Viscum album (assembly GCA_963277665.1). Taxonomy (NCBI): domain Eukaryota; kingdom Viridiplantae; phylum Streptophyta; class Magnoliopsida; order Santalales; family Viscaceae; genus Viscum; species Viscum album. The sequence goes on from OY728161.1 coordinate 698,198,667, forward strand.
AAAAGAATATTTTCGAAAAACTTTAAAAAAATAAAAAATTGAAATTAAATTATATTTATAATTACTTTATGTTAATATAAATACATCAATGAAGTAAATTTTAGGAATATGGACATGGACTAAAAATATTTAGAAATGAAATATCTAAAAATTTTAATGTGGGATTTTATGTTATTTATTCAGTTACCTAATGTTTGACATGTCACATAAGATATTTATATTTTTTAATTAATTTTTTTTATTTAAATTACTAATAATCTTTTAATGTTTATTTTTAATATTATTTTATTTATCATCACGTAATATTTAAATACTTAATTAACTCAACTTGTTCTTTATTTTTTGATGATATTAATCTCACATATCCAAAATGTATTAAGTAGGTTTTATACGGTCAAATAGGTCAATATTTGATTATGTTCAAATTAATAATACTAACATTATTAATAATTTTTATAATTCAATTATCGTTTTAAAACTAACCTAGATACATTGTTGTGAAAATTGAATTATGTTGCTTTTATGGAGATTGTAGGTCATATGTATGCTTGAGTAACAATTTCATTTTTCAAAAAGATTTATAAAAAAGTGTAATTATAATTTTATTAATAAAAATTTATTAATTTATAATAAATATTATATTATATCATTAAATGCAGCCATATATACTAACCATGTGATGTAGTAATGAAAAATGAGTCACAACACATCATGGAGGTGGTAATCCACATGTACCCACAAACAAAGTTATAATTTAACAATTGATATAAAATTAAGAAATTAGATTATATATTATATTTAAATAATGGTAATTATGAAATTAAATTCATATATATACAATAATACATCATTATAATCATTCATGAGATGTAGTGGTTGAAGATGAATTACATCTCTTTCTGAGGTGGTAGTTTTCCGTACACCCAAATAGTGGAATCATATCCAATTTGATGGAAGAGGAGATAGATATAGGATATTACATAAATATAAAATCATCTATGTACATGGGAATTTTTTTTTTAACTTTTAATCATTTTTAAAAACAAATTTTATGGAGGTATAATGAGAAATAAAATGAAAATGTTCGGTTAAGATCTATAAATATTTTTTAGACTAAAAATTTTAGATTACATCAAAAGACTTCCTTGGATGGTTATATAATCAAATCAGGGACACTAATAACTGGCTAGGGATTTTAGGGAGTTATTTGGGAAGGTATTGGATGAATAAAAATTCAATTGATGTGTGGATAGGTAAGGATAGGGTGTGCCCTTTTATAAGTGGGGAAGAAGACACACATGGATTTTTTAAAAATAATAATTTATATTAATGTATTACTCAATAAAAATGTATCCAAAGTGGAAAATTATTATATATTATATGATATATTATAGATTTATGGATATAAAATATAATTTATACATATTTTTATGTCATTTATTCACTTATATCTTTAGTTTAACCCCTAGTGAACTTTTTTTGACCTTAAAGGTGGTTATAGTTTTTTAATGTTTTAACTATACATTATGTAATAAATTACATAGAACATATTTAATAATAATTATTATTATTTTTAAAACTATTTAATAAAATTTATCAAATTAATTAAAATAATATTGAGGATTTAATTTTAAATCAAACATAAAAAATTTGATGAAAAACTATTTTTCTTAATAATGCTATTTTAATTGTAAAATTATTTTATACCAAATTCTATTATAATGTTGAATTAAATGACATTAATAGAAATATAAATATAATAAATGAACTTAGTTTAATTTTAAACCATATTAAAAAAATAGTTTTTAATATTTTTTAAATGAAACGAAAATTATTAATAAGTATCAATATTTTTCAATATTCTTTAAAAACGAAAATTTTCAAAAAATTATAAATAATTTATCCTAATATAATTTTATCATGATTAATTCAAAAATAATTCACATTGTTTCCTAGTAATATTTATCTAATTTTAATTAAAACCACACAAGGAATGAAAGCATAATTTGGTTAAAAAGAAAATATTTTTCCCATTTGACTAAAAAATAACCTAACATACTTATAATGATCACAAATCATTAAAATAAAATTAATAAATATAAATGAGGCATGAAAAATATTAATTGTAACATTTCCTAAATTTATACATTCTTCCCTTTTTTTGGAATGATTTTCCCCAAAATTTTATCCATTACCTAAACTAGTTGGGATATTTTTCAATCATAAAATTTTTTATTACCATATTAATTATTAAAGAATACTTTTTTTCATACATAATTAAATTTTATAACTACTATATTATAAAATAATTTCTATCTATTTTCATGAATAAAATCTTTTTTTTCTTCATAAGAAGGGTTTTATTTCTATTTAAATACTTCAAGACTCAAAAAATGTGAAGCATGTGGAATATATTTTCTTAATAGTGAAACATAAAATACCTCATATACCTAAGATAAACACAGAGGTATGTACACATGATAGGATATTGATCTAACATTATCTAGTCTTTTGTACTGTTCAATTAAATAAGCGCTCACCTTCTCTGTTTTACCAAAACATATAATACCTTTATATAGGAATAATTTCTGGAAAACATGATCACCTACCTCAAAAAATGATCATTCATATGGTTATATGAATAATTTATCTATATAATCTGTGTAATAATCATGGGAATCAAAATCATAATAACCTTTTCAATGATTTCTTCTAACAATTTAGATCTCAATAACTTCCTTTCACCTACATAATCCTTATAATAAGGTGTCTAATAATGATTTTCATAAAATTAGTCAATGGTTTCAGCCTATATATTAGAATAAAAACTATTATTATAAGAAAAATTTACTAAATGAAGATGTTGGTCCTGAATTACCTGGTAAAATATTGAATAAGCATGAATCGTCTGTTGAAATTTATTAATCATTCTCTCCAACTATCTAAGATATCGTGGATGAAAAGCTGAACTAAAATTTAAATCAATACCCGATGAATTATAAATGACATAAAAAATTAAAACCAATCTTGAGATCATGATCAAATATAATAGAGAGATGATTTATATGTAACTACACTATCTACTTGAGGTATAGGTGATAATGATAATCTAAATATATCGTAACACGAATTGGAATGGAATATATAGATTTATCTTGTTTGTTAATAATAAACTAAATTGAAATTTATTTTAAGATATAATTGGAGACCACACAACAAAATCAATAGATACTATTCCATTTTCAATAGTACAACCAGAAAAGGATGAATCTTCCCATTCAGAAATTATAAATTTACAATAACTTTCATAAAAGTGAAACATTTCATGGTAGGGTAAAAAGTATCTCTTTTTTGTGTATTCAATTATTAATACCCCGAAATCTATATATAAATCTTAGTTTTTCTAGTATGAATTGAAAATAGGAAAAAATGGGATACACACAAAAATTTTATCTTCTTCTAGGAATTACATGGCACACCTAATCGTTTTCCAAATCTGAATCTTTTTTCATCAACATTAAACACTATAAAATTACCCCTCTTGAATGATTATAAGATTCTATATAAAACATGATTATCATTCCGATATAGTGTAATATATTCTCAAAAAATATTTACCACAATTGTAGAAATAATATATATTTCCTAGATGATTAATTTCATGGCCAGAATTCATCAAAAAACTATCGATAAGGTTATGTTGCAAACATAACATGGTTAATTTTGCATTAAGATTCCGACTCAAGACATATGTTATACTTTATGCTTTTCTAGGATGGTAATTATACATATTGTCATAATACATAATCAACTCAATCCATCTTCTTTGACTCATGTAAATCTATTTCTGAGTTAATATATACATAAAAATTTTACTATCACTATATATTTCTCACATTATTATATTTAAATTATCCCTCTATATTTTTAATTAAAAACAACATATGTTAATTCGAGATCATGTGTTGGATAATTTAATCATGAGCATTCAATTTACCTGAATCATAATAAATTACCTCATAATTCTATATCAGAGAAAATCAAATATCTATCAATGAAGCGTAATTATAGATGATGAGCTCACGATTTATAGAGGTAAGTGATAAAAATGGTATTCACCAATCATCTATTCAGTTCATTTAAAAAAATCACCATACTCATTTGATTGGATTAATTTCATTCCATTAAAAGTTATCTTAGTTAATGGTATAGAAAAATGGATAAATTTTTAAACAAACTGAGGGTAGTAACCTGAAAATATAATAAAAATATGAATCTTTGTGACATGTTTAGGTTTTATCTATTTACCAATAACATTAATTTTATAATGTTATTAGTTATTCAATATTTAGAAACAATATTATCATGGAATGAAATATATTGAAACAAAAAAAATCACTAAATTTTACTTATAACTTTTTTATTTTATGTTTTGAAAACATCAATAATGTTTCCTTCATGTACATCAATGAATTTAGTGTATAATATTTTTTCATCAATAAAATCAACAAAAAACATCTCTAAATAGTTATGGGAAGCTCTATTCCTAAGACCTCTGATTAAAAATAGTTAATTAGAGAACCCAATGGAATAAATAAAAACACATAATGACCATATGTAGTCTGAAAAATACATCTTTAGAATATCTCTGTCACTTACCTTCAATAGATGGTATCAAGAACTGAGATTAATCTTTTGTAATTATTTCTCTCCATAGATCTGATAAAAAACTAATGATATGAGTTAATGGATACTTGTTCTTATTAGTGGTGATATTCAAGGATCTATTTTAAATGAAAAGACTCATTGAACTATAAATATTTTTAATAAGTAAAAATGTATCACAACATGTTTATGTCCTCAATTGAATTAAAATTATATCTAGAAACAATTACCATTGATTTTTCAATTCTATAAGTCATTCTTATGCCATTCGATAAGGGTTTATTGAGATTTTGTAATAAAAATTAAATATGTTAAAAGTAAAATCAACCTAATTAGGATGAATAATATTAGATGAATAATCAACAAATACAACCATATATTCATTTACTATGTTAACATCAATAATTTAGAAAAATTCTTCATTTTTAACAACATGAGCTTGGTAACATTATCTTCCGTATCTAATTAATTTCTCATCTACTTGATATTTTATCAATGTTTAATATTATTGAATATAACATTACCAGATTTAAAATATATTATAGCATGATAAACTAAAGGCCAATCCATAACAAGAATAACATCAAATGCCATTACGGGTAGTTCAAAATCATTTTTAGGAATGACCATATAACTAGTAATAATAGGAATTTTATTTTAAATGTTAGTTATTTAAATATTTATACATGACATTATCAACAATATTATATCATAATTTTAGGAGGTTATATTCACCTTTTAATGGAAAATTTCAAATAAATGAAATAATTAAATGACTCATAGTCAAATTGGGTATTAGTTTTATTCAAATAAATAAGTAATTTAATTATCACTACATTATTATATGGGACAAAATCATCTATAGTAGTATAAAATAATTTTTTTCAAATCCTTTTTTTGTTAGATCTTGATACATTCCACCTTTATTAACTAACTTTGAAAACACATTATCATAATTTCTAAGCACATTGAAATTAAATCATCTCATCACTGTTTGGATATCTATTACATTATAACTAGAATTTCAAGACGCTTTTCTTCATACTTATGATCCCTATAACAAAACATACCACATTTATAACACTTTATATGTGTTTTCATACATTTTATAAAAACGATTTTATCGTACATGGAAGATATTAGGGTTGGTACTTCAAATATCTCAGTTGAATGCTTATTTGTTTCTCTCTACCATGACCGCTTCATACGCTTGGGGTCTCTATGAAAAAAAAATAAAGAATATTCTATCCTAACATTTTAATCTTAATGAGAAAATTATCCCTAACATTTATGTTATTTTGAGTCTAATAATCTCAAAAAAATTGGTTTCAATACTATGTAAAATATATTTATTTTACTATAATGTTCCCAAATAAAATTTGGTGTTTACTTGGAAAATCATAAAAATGTACTGTATACATGACCACATTTACCTCTTCATTATTTCTAAAATTCTATATTTTTTTGTCTATCATGGTTCAAATATCCTTTATGAAATATTTCTCTTGGAAAATATTCATATATATAAGGCATTTATGGCATTAAATACTTTTATCTCAATTTTATTCTTAACAAATGACAACCATTGATTAGATGAACCTAAAAATGATAAATGGAAAGGGTTATCTTTCAACATTTTGACCATCCCATGAATTAGATTATATTTTAAAAAGAATCGATTGATCCTTTATATATCAGTGTATAAAATTTATACTAAAAGTTGAAGGGTTATGTTTTATGAAATTTTATACTTCAGACATCATCCATGATGGTAATTATAGTTCCCACTAACATGGATGAGACAAATAGTTATATTTATCCTCCCTTTATCCATTATAGTATAAAATTATTAATTTCAATTCCAACAATTAGTGGATAGTTATTTGGTAGGATATTTTCCAATTAGTGCCTTCTATAATTAGCGTCCATATTTCCTCAATGGAAAACGATTCTGAAAGACATAGTTTAAATGATGATGCAAGGTAATATTTATATACTATATGATGATAATGATAAATTATAATCTCCGGAGTATATTTAAATCTTTTATATTAACCTCAAATATTATCAAAACAATTTTAATGATTCTATATATAAATAAATAACCCTTAAACATTATATAATCTGGTTCCTTTATATTAGAATTCACATTCTTGTATTCCCAAATATCTTTTAGGTTTTTCGGTTTAGATAGATATGTCATAAATCTTATATAAAAACGAATATATTACAAAGTTGAATCTTCTAATTAATATATATTTCCCTATAATATAAAACTACTAAAATGAAACATTCTCTAGTTTCATGAAAAATCATCTTGAGTTAAAAATTGAATTCATATTTGATCGTACTCATTCTTAAACAATGTGAAATATATTTAAAAACGAGGTATAATAGAAAAATATACCAGCAATGGATATAAAAGAAATAAATCTATTAGTAGAGTGGAAAAGATAAAATACAAAAAATTACCTTTGTCACATTATTCATTGATTGTATGAAATTAATCTTATGCACAAGAAAAACATGCACTTTTTTCTCATTGAGAAATATTAAAATACTTAACAATGAAAATATAAACCATTTTAGGAAACAAAGAGAATTATATTAATAATCCATTTAAGAAGTAACTTGATCCTAAGTATATACATAATATATATATATATATTTATTTATTTAACTTCATCTTTCTTTCCATTGATGCAAATAATAATTACCCAATGAATTATAGAGATATGTTAGGCTCACCCATCATATAATATATATCAGGCTCACCCATATTATAAGTTGCTTCAGTATTACACATCGTATAAGATATGTTGTTATAACCCATCATCATATATATAATTATAGTTTCATATCATGAATAAAACATTTTATTCATATAGATTTTCATTATATAATTCTTGAAAATATATTTTTAATCTATATGAAAAAAAAATTCGGATATCAAAATACCCTTTTATTTAATAAAATTCCTTACTAAAATACCCATAAAAACGTGATAAGGTGTATCATTGAATAAAAAATGGAATTTTTTAATGGAATCCCAAAATTAAATATTTTTTTTGGTGCTGGGAAAATATTTTCATTCAATATACATTAGAATAGAACATTACATTTTCCTCTTATAAGGAATGCCAAGATTTCCAAAAAAAATATGTACAAATATTCACATTAAATAATATTAAAAGAAAGTAAAAATATACATAAAATTTTCTTTATAATCCTATTGGTGTCTTATAAATACATTCATTAAATTTATTTAAAAATATTAATGTGGATTTCAAGAAATTATAAAATAAAAATCTAAATCAATTAAATTAATGTTTTATGTTAAAGAATCTATTATCTCAAGTCTAAATCATTATATATATTCCTTATCTTTCTGAATAATAAAGTTACGATAATTTTTTAATTTATTAAAAACATGTTTCAAATTTATTATTTCTTTTTATTTTATTAATTTCCATATTATATTTAATTTCATAATACAATATGTTTATGTTTGATGTTTCGACAATATTCAACTTATAGGTCAAAACTGACTTCGATTGGTTTAATAGGGTATGTGTGATCATTATTACATCATATCTAGAATAATAATAATAATTAAATTATTAAATAACTTATACATAATTTATACATTTAAAACCAACCCTGAAATATGTTAATAAAAAATGAATTCTGTTACAATCATAGAGATGGTGGTTCGTATGTACACATGAGTAACATTTTTTTAATAGATCATGGGGGAAAATAATATGTATAATATTATCATTAAATAAATAATATTAAATAAAAAATACCATAATATATATTTAAATAAACTTACATATACCATCTATGAGATACATTGATGGAAAAAAATCACATAGCTTGGTATAGGTTGTAATCCACATGTATGATCAAATAAATTTTTTATTTTCTTAATGGATGAAAAGAAAACAAAAAATATTTTATATTATCATTAATTTATAAATATTATTAAATTAATATTGTATTTTTACATTAAATCCATCAATATAACCTTTCCTCAGAGGTGACGATGAAAATAATTTTACATCATTTCGTACGGTGGTAGTCCACTCTACATAAGAAAAACAGTTTCATTCATAATTTGATGAAATAAGAGATAATATATGTTATTGAATTAATATAAATTTTATAAGTATGTTTAATATAAAATTGTTAGTATTTTTGTTTTTTTATAATATTTTAAGAAATTATACAAATGAATAAAATAAAAAATCTAGTTTAATAATTATACCTCTTCATCAAACAACCTATTTGGGCTTTTAACTAATGCCATTCTTGGATGGTTACTGGATTAAAAAGGCTCTCTAGTACATGGGGATAGATTTTATGATGTTATTTTATTTAATTCTTTAGAATCCAAAATGATCTTTATTTTAGGAGAGGAGTGAAGAAGAGATGCTTGGCCCTTTTATAAGTGGGGGAGAGGCCACACTTAGAATTTTTTAAAAAATTAAAATTATTAATGTATTAATCAATCCCAATAGTTAAAAAGTGAACTATTTAATAATATAGTTTAACATAGCGGCTAAAAATGTATATTAAATAAAATTTTGAATTTTTAGGTTTTTTTAACCATTAGATTTCTGTTTAACCCCCAATAAACCAATTTTAACAATAATCATGATATATTTTTTTACAATTATTACATTTCATTATGACCATAAAGTATGTTGTACATATGAAATTATTATTATTATAATTCTAAATATTTAATCCATTTTATCAAATCAATACATATAATTTGAAGGATTTAATGTAAAATTAAATCAAAAAATTATGATGAAAACATGTTTTTTGAAAAAAATTATTTTCTGTATAAATGTGTTTTACACCAAATTCAAGTATAATATTCAATAAAATAAAAATAAATACATTATTAATATTATAAATCATCTTAATTTATTTGTAAAACCATTTAAAAATAAAATTTAACAATGCTAATGCTTGAAACCAAAAGAAACTTCTTTACAAAAATAATTATTTTTCATTCTTCATTGAAAAATAAAACCGTATAGAAAATTATAAAAATTAAAAACTAACATAATATTAATATGAAAAATAAAAATATTAATTTCATATTTTAAAATTAATATTCTATAAAATTTTACAAAATATTCTAAATAAAACTGTATAATAAATTAAATAATAATATGGTTAGGAATAAATCTTTATTCATTTTGAATGAAAAATTATCTAATATTATTATAAAAAATATAGATATATAAGATATAATCTATTATATTTAATAATACAAGGAAATTATATATCTTAACATCACTGGTGTTGTTAAATTATTTATCCAAAATAATAATCTAATCAATATTATATTCATGAAACACTCATCTACTCCCCTGATAAATAATAGCACCTACTAACCCTTCACTATACACATTTTTACACCTATAAATTTAAAAATATCTAAACACTTATATATCATATCTCCCCCACCCCCCTTGAATTTATTTTCTCAAAAAAACTATCTATCAATGGTTTCTTATAGGGAATCTTATGAGGATTTATACAAAGGAGAAGGTAATACAATTAACCGAGACATTAAAATTTTATTCCTCCCCATAATCTAAAAAAATCCATAAAAATTTGTATAATTAATAATGTATTGAAATTTAATGTATTATTATAATGTGAATCTAAAATTTATAGTCCATAATTTTTCTCCTCTCTTATCATTCAAAAAATAAAAATGTTGTTCATTTTTTGGTGGGCTCACCACCTCTAATAACAACATACTTAATTATTATCAACCACCTTCAACAGTGGTTATAGAAATATTATAATGGTTAAATATAATAATAATATTATTATTATAACTTATTTCATGTTATCAAACTATTATTTAAATAAAATAAATTATTTTTTTTGTTGGTTGATAAAACCTCCTAAATGAACTAACCGTATAATGATAACATTTATACTAAAGGAATAATCTCTCTGATGGAACACATATGGATATTTGGGACCATTAAAATTTATATAAACACCTGAATATAATTACATTTTAAAAAATATATTTATTTCTATTTAAATATAACATTGAAAATTATCAATAATTGATCCAACCTTGGAACCAATCATCAAATGAACGTCCTCAAGACAATATAACTAAACATTATATCTCACTAAAATGGTTTTAAATTAAAATAATATAATTATTTATAATAAAATAGAGATAAAAATGTTCTACGTTAATTAATTATTTAATATAATTTCATTATTTATTATATTGGGGGATATGGAGAATGATTCAAGTCATATGGTATGAGGTCTCTCTGAACCACCATATTTTCTTTGGGATTTGGCTTCTCTCCATTTTCCCCACATTCTCTCTATATTTTTTATTTACATATTATATATATTTTTACATATCTTAAAAATATATCAGTAGATTAATACACTTTTCCTTAATATATATATATATATGTGTGTGTGTGTGTGTGTGTGTGTGTGTCTGTGTTTTAATGGTTCCCTTCTAATTATAATTCAATAATAATAACCAATTAATGGGAACTTCTCTCTTTCTAACCCCATTTCATGTACCACTATATAAAATTTTTATAACCATCAATGGTATATCACATTTCTAATTATATTATATTAAACTATTTTAGGTCCATTTTGGATTTATGGTAATTAATATGATTTTTCCCATATATAAGGACATATTACATTTTTTCAGGAAACCCAGTATAAATTGTATATTTCCAAAGATAGGTTTCAATTGTTTTTTACATATTTTCCTCACATGGTAATATTTTTTCATGACCTATCATTTTTTTACATATGAAAATCAATGAATTTTTTAATCTTTTATTTTATGGAACCCATTATGATACACCATCATGTTACACTAGAATACATAATTATGAACCCCATTTTTTTGGATAAATATTATGTAATTACATTACATTTGATTCCATTTTCTCCACACATAATCATTTTAGTGTAATAATGGGTGTACCTTGAATGCCCTCTAATCATTGAATATTTTTTAAGTCTCGTGAGATGATATGATTGGGATCAAGGGGTAAACTGATTCCATAATGAAACAATTTCTAGCATGTGATGTTGCCTTTGTGGTTTGCCTTAACGTATGATTATGTCATGTTTTGTGTTTTGTCCATATTATTATGATTCATTGGTCTTATGTTTCCTATATACTAATTTCATGCCTCCATGTTATCATTAATGTAAATTTCTTTATCTGATATCTTGATATGTCATTTGATTCATATGATATATTTCTTTATCATGTTTTTTCCATAATTATTCATTTTTTTCTTGTTTATTTTATGTATTCATTATTATTATAAATTGATTTTATGAGATCATTATATAAAATTAAATAAATATGTTAAAATTTTAGTTTTATTTTAATGAATAATAATCCTGTTTTTTTAAATACACTACGCCTATTGATCAATTGGTGGTATATATTGCATATTTATATTAAAAATCATGTAATAATATATATATAACACATGGTTTGATGTAGGATTCATAATAAAGGAATAAATTTTTTAATAAATAAAAAATTATAGAATATTAAAAGAATATATAAAAAAATTATCATCTCATTGAAATAAGTCATAGTTTAGAAAATTGGATTGTATATAATAATTTAAATCATCCCATAGTTGATCAGGTATCAAAACCCATATTACTTATTGAATCGGTCATCACTCACCTATTCCCCTTGCTGGATCAGGCTACACTCGCCCATATAAAATTGTGAATCAGGTATCAGTCACTTGTTTCCCTTAGTATATCATGCTTCACACACATGTTTCCCTTAGTATATTAAGCTTCATCCACCTATTTCTTTTGGATTATCGATTCATCAAAACTCATATCATACTATATCATAATATTAAACCTTATTTAATGTATTTTTGGGTGACATAGGGTCCTGACATTCATCATCCATACATATGTGTAACATAAGATTTCAATCATTCAACTTATTTTGACAAAATATGCGATGAATGTGCGTTTCAATCATCACATAATAAATAAACCACCAAAAGGAAATGGGAATAATACCGTTTTCAAATGTAATCACATTGGGAAAATTTTCATAATTACCTCAAAAATCATAAATTTATATACACATGAAAAATTAAATGTTTCCAAATATATAATGTTACATTAAATGTAATTACCATTAAATAAATATAATAAAGAATATGATATTTAAAACCTATAGATAAAAGGTATATTCTTATGTTTGTAATTTCCATATGCAATAAATTTATCAAATCAGGGTTAATACCCTTCAATCAAAGGAATCAAAAATAGGGTATTCACAAAGGAAAATAATTGGATAAAAAATTATGGTTAAACAACAATGGTGATTATGTAACACAAATAAAGTTATGGATCATTTATCATTTATTTATTTAATGTAGTGGAAATTTTCAAATAGTGGTAAGTAATTAAAATTTATATGAAAAGTACATTTAGAAGAATAGTTTGATATAACATTTTAAAGCATGATGATGATTTCCATTTTTCCATGAAAACCATTTTAATCAAAAATAATAGAATAAATAAATATTAAATTACTTTTAAAACCATTTGACATTATAATGATGTTTCAAAAATATATTAAATAAATAATTTCAATGTGATTTCAAAACAACATTCTTTTATTATTTTATAAAGACAATCTGTGAAAAGAAGTCATCAGTTTCTTTTGAAAATTTATTTTAAAAAATTATGGAATGAAAAATTTTGAGAAATATTAAATTATTAAATATTATGAAACTTAAAATAATATTGTCTAGAATAATATATCAATTTTTTATATATAAAACATGAGGTTGAAGATAATTTTTTTGATTATGAATGGAAAAAAATTAATAATTTAAAATTCATTTTTTTAACCCATGTCATAAAAAGTATGACAAAAAATAATTTTTCAAATAATAGAAGGTAAAAATGGAAGTCACATTATATAACATATAATTAGGATTCTAATTATAAATTATAAAATTTCCAATAAAGTAAAATATACACAATAATGGGAAATTGACATTACTGAATATGAGAGTTATTCTCAATATAGATATATTATTTGATAAATGAATTTTATGAAGGGGAAATATTTGAGTTAAAATTAAAATTAAACTATATATGTGTAGAAATTAAAAGGAAATGAAATATTAGTGTAAATAAATTTAGAAGAAATAAGTATTAGAAGAATCATTATAATTCAATGATTGGAGTGGAGGTAAAAAACTGATTGGAATTTGGTATCTTTATAATCAAAATACAATTAAACAATGAACATGATATGGATCTAAAAACCACTTGAATATAATGAATATGGACGAATAAATTCATATGGTAGTAGTAAAACAATATAAAATAAATTATGGTGTTCAATATTAAACAAGTCTCAGGGATTGGAAAATGAGGAAAAGCAACACTTACAATTTTTATAATTTTTTAGTGTAAACCCAATGAGAGAAATAAACATATATATAATGTTAAACATCATGAAATATAATAAAATCATGATAAAAAATGATACATTTTATATATCTACTCCATTAATTGGAAAACATATATTATAATAAGAAATTTGTCTAAAAGGGTGAAAATTGAGATATAAAACCTGAACCATGTTCAATGTTCATTATGCACAAACACATAACTTCAAGAATAATAAAATAATGTTAAATTGAATCCTTATTAAGAAACGGTAATCATACATATTTCATATTATTAGGACTATTTATTATCATAAGTTTTTAATTTATTTATTTTCTTCTGTATGCATGAAAATTGAATCTGTGTCAACTGATTTTGATAAATTTAGAGATTAAAAATTATATTTTGGTTGTAATTTATATAAATTTTATAACAATTATAGAAATATAAAACAATAATTATTTTCATAATAACATATTATAATATTAAAATTTAATTTTCTATATCCATCCTTGATATAGTTTATATCATTGTTCAAATAGGTGGATAAACCAACTCTATTCATAATCCTGTTATATCTAAATGGGTGATCATGGTTAAAAAAATTTATAATACCATTATAACAAAAAAATGTGATTATTTAGATTTTATATGTTTTTCAGTAGTATTTTATATGCTTTTAATAAATTAATATAATTATTATTAAAAATAAAAAACATTTCTTCGAGGATATTATATTCTACACAATGTGTGTTCAATATTTACTGGTTACTCTAAGTGGATGTAAATGAATAAATAATGGTTGTTATATTAATATAATAAAAATTTAATTTACTAATTATTGGGAGATTATTATATTAACATGTTTATGGTAGTTTTGGGGAAAAAATATTATGATGAAAATGGTATGGAGTAAATAATACTCACATAGGTACCTTGAATATTCTCTTTAAAGTCTCTCCAGAAATGAATGAGATATGATAAATAATTGATGACAAACAATTAAAAAATGATAGATTATTATAGGATTAACAAATTGGAATAAGTTTCTGTAGTGATTCGATTTTATGGGTTTGTCATAGTTTGGTGAAATTATATACCAATTATAAGCGACGAAAAGGGAACTTATGTGAGTTAATATTATTCTTCGATGATATCAATACACTCTTCAAGGGTAAATGGTTCCAACAGTGATTAATAATGGATTATTGGGTGATATAGGTTTTATAAATACATCCACACCCATTTTCCCACATGTTTTAAACATATTTCAATCATTTTACAACTATCTTATTAAAATTTACAAATTTTTTTTACCTTGGTAACTTCTATTCACTATTGTGGTTTATATTTGATTACATATATATTAGGTATCCAATCTTAAAAATTTGAGTGCGATGAACCTAAATTTATTATCCACATAATAAAATTCAATTTTTTAATAATATGAAACGAACATTTGAGTATAAAGAATATATAAGTAGAAAATAAATTTTGTTGTAAAATATAATTTTCCAAATTAAGTGTTCTTAATTTTTTTTATTAATGACTAAAAACTGAATAAGTGATAATTGATTTAAATATAGGTTTAAATATTTTTTAATGTTTTCTTTTAGAATAGATTAATTTATTTTATTTGATAAAAATAACTAAATATTTATAAAATGACATTGGAAATAAAAATTTTTATATAATCATGGTCACAACATTAAATCATAGTAATTATACATTTTTCCAAAAAAAATAATATTACAATAATATGTAATATTTTTATATTTATATAAAATATCAAATATATATTTTGGATATAATTACTATAAGTGCAGAAAAATAATTTTTTAATATAAATGAATAATTCAATTTTTAGATTAAAATATTAATTATGTTACCATAATGATATACATGTGTATTATATTAACAAAATTGTAATTTGAAATGAATTTTTTTATAATGAATATAGTTTTTTGTATTATATATTTGATTATTTATTTGTATATATCTTGATTTTATCATTAGGGATGGTGTTGTGTTTCAGTGTCTCCAGACCCCAAAATTAATATATTAGAAATAATGAAAACTTTTATTGCATTTTTGTGCATAATTTTGATTTAAATTTACATTATTCTATTTTGGACATTGTATAAGAAATTTGAGGCCATGGTGGATTCTATATTTTGGATTCTACCTTAGGTGTGACATAAGGTTGGCTGGAATCGAACATTCTGTGGGAGGTGACCATTGATTGTTGTGTTTCATAAAATAAATAAACAATTTTATTTATTTTTATTAACTGGAATAACCTAGACTAAACCTATATACATACATTATTATTAAGTTTCTCTTGGGATTGAATATAACCGTGAGAATATTAGGGGAGGATAGAGTTATAATTTTTCATTGGAAAACATGAATACACAAATAAATATTCGGATCTTACTGGATTGAGAGGACAAAAAACAATGTAGTGGTCCTTCTTCATTACTACAAAATTCACACTTCATCAATTATTAATAAATAATAGAGGTGGGGGTTTTTCTTTTTAGTTTCTCCCCCTTCAAATTTGATAAGCATGGTTTTTTAAATTTTATTTTTATGGATCTTTGATTACCTGTCCTTCACCCCATTAATTATTCATTTTAGGATAATTTTCTAGGATCACATTAGTTAATGAATCTCATCATATTTTATCTGGTTCTTTCCTCCCATTTTTCATTCAGTTATTCATCGATGGAAAATGGGGTCACATTTTGACATTGTTGAGGTGGTTTCAAGAACAATAAAAAACATCTAATCGTGGTGTTTTCCTGAACGATGGAATGATTTATGATTTGGGGATGAATCATGATGGTTTCCTAGGTTGAGGATGATGGATATGGCTTCTGGGACCCCAAAATGTAGAAGATGTATGATGAACTCCCACACAAGTGATCATATTCTAATTTCTATCCACTATCGGCTGAGAGTTGACAAAATAATACCTTTACCTTTTATTTTTGGTAGTTAAATTGTGGTATTTTTATTAAATAGAAAGGATATAGAAAAATCATGAATACCAAGACACACTATCTATGAATAACCTAATTACACACCATCTATAATAGAATAACACACACTGTGTACTTCGGTTTCAACAGTAACGATGTTTTTATCCCTAGTAAGGATCACACGCTATGTATATGGGACCACATTATGTGTGGCCCTAAATAGGTATCTAATATATGAAACATATATACATTCCCAGAGACCCCAGTTGTTTAGACACATCATTTTTCAATGGGGACAAGCTTCATGGATGTTCCAGGCCATTCCATCCATCTTCCAGGTGTACATGGCCATGAACCCATGTAGATTTACCTATTATGTTCCCATGTATAAATTTCATGTAGTGTGGCATGGATTACAATTAATTATCTATGGGATAACACTCTCAATAGATGTGGCTAGGTCACAATCCATGTGACCCTCTATACAAAACTTATACATCTCCCATGAACTTCTACCATTCATATATTTCTCTTCAGGACTCAATTTTTGGCTCGTGGGTATCCTATATTTATTGGTTATTCATGTAAAATGAGGGGGGTGCTATATTTTTTCTCAAAACTGGATATGATGAGAATTTTTTGAGAATGAAGATTCCTCAGGTAACACTTGATTTAGGGAAGTGATCATGCTATGTTATCAGAGTGACATTGCGGTTGGAAACTACCATATTTCACAAGGGAACATGTTTCCACAACTATTTACTCAAGCATTGTCTATAATCCCCCAAACATCAGAAGGGTGTTGGTCCTTTATCTAAGGATGAGTACTCCCATGTATTTGACCTTTAGGAAGAAATTTGTCTTCTACTAGTCTATGAATCCCTTGGTTGTTGAGTGTAGCAATGAGGTCTGGACCCATCCACCTTAATTTTTATGAGGTTTCACATGATGATGGCCATCAAATATGGACCATTGGAGCTATATAAAAACTCATTGGCTTTATATGGTATTAGAATATGGTGATCTCCATTAACTATCATTTGGGTTTTTTCTAAGAAAATAAGTTGGGTTTTAATTTACCTGTGATTATGGGTTGAGCTAACTTCTATCATATCCTTATATATCTCTCTATATTAATTTATTTGTTTCTCTTCTATGTTTGTCTATACTTACCCTGACATGGGATTTTTTGGTACATCTGCTTTATTATGTAGAACAATTATAGATCGATGGTGACATTATTAGATTTTAGTGGTACATGTGCGGAATGAAAACATTCATTATATGGACATAGATAAAGTGATCCATGATATCTAAATTTTTCCCATTTCAAGATGTTTTTAGTTTAGGATGAAATTTCTAGTTGGTCATGATGAGTTTCTTTTTTTATTTGTTTTTATGTTTCTATACTTTTATATATTTAATATAGATTATTTTATGCATGATTATACTCTGGTTGTTACAGTTTTTTTGTTATTCCTCTACACATTTACAAGGATATTGTTGTGTTATTTCATATAGGCACATAAGAAATTTATTTTTATGCATTCTCTACACTTTTCACAAGACCCTTCCATTTTTGATGATAGCATGAAGCTATCATATTCAACATTCCACCAACTAGGAATACCTCAGTTGGTCAGGTCATGACAGAGTGAAATTAGAGAAGTTCATCCTTGTGTGGGTGATGGATTTTGACCCATGATGATGATTTGTTAGGAATAAAGGAAACATAGTAAGTGTGTATCCACTTAGAATTTCAGGATAGGTAAACAATTGTTGGTGCAGAATATGATATATGCATTCACAAGGACTCTAACTACATTTTTAATAACTCAGTATAATGAGAAATCATTTTCAAGGAAACATTTGTACATGAATTATATTGGATTTTTTCTATTGACTATACAACTTGTGTTAGCTCACCGTATATTTGGAATTCTAAATGTGGTGCATCTTGATAACTTTCATGACATATCAATGTAGTTACCCATCTAGGATACAAGTACAAGATCATTACAATGCTCTTTTATGTAATAAGTTATCATTTTTGGGGTTATCCTATAAGGTATTACCTCTATGTGGGAATGTATAAATTACCCATTTAATCGATTAGTATATTGTAACATTGTGTTAGTCTCAGGATTCTTATAAAATTAGAATTAAATGTGAGTTCTAGTGAAAAAACCATTATGGTTTCGAGGGGAGACATATGCTCATGAAGTGGAGGATTGAATTAAGTATATTATCCAATTCTCTAGGCTTGTTTAGACCATAATGTGTTAAATAGTTGTACATAGGTCCATACATTTCAATGGGATAATAGGGCACTATTATAGTTTGACTATTCAAACCAATAATGGAACTATTCTATCCTGGTTATAATTATATTATATATTTTTCAATGAGTATTAACCTTCATACTTATGCTCTATATGGAATTAAGAGATTTTTTAGTTGTAGTATGGTGGTATAGTTGTTTCAGAGTATTTTGTGAGGTTCAATGACCTCACATGCTCCACTCACATCATGGTATGTGATGGTATCATATAAGAATGGATGATTTAGTAGGTCTTTAATAGATACATTCCCACTAGTGTAGTCTCCTTGTTCCTTCCTTGTTATTCCATAGTGATAGTGTGGACCCAAATTACAAAACATTTCCTATAAGAGGAATGGTAGGTGCCTATGGATAGATTTAAGAATCACGTGGCTGATTATTCTGTAGTAGTTTATATAAATTAGATGTTTATGTCTCAATATAAAAGGGATACTCATTCCATGACACTGACATGAAGTTCTATTGCATGAGGTTCATTTAGAGGATCCAATCATACAGGTTTTTGGAAATGATATAATTATGATGTGTGATATAACATGGCATGTGATTTCCTCAATAATCATACCGAGTTGGGTAACTTGATATTAGATTGACCATCATGGTAGAGTAATTACCATGATCAGGGTTCTCCCATGAATAGTTAGAGAAACACCTTGGGAGTAAGTGTTGACAGGGGTGTTGGTAGAGAATATGAAGAGGGAGTTTTTTTGTGGGAGATGATATAGGGTACTACCACAACAACCACTAGGTTACCCATTGCAGGCATACAAAATTGGAATAGGAGGTCATGGTTAGTTATAGTATACGGAGGGATATGGGTATGATGTTCTTGATATGATTTAATGTTCAATATATGTATCATATAATCATTCTAGAATACATTTATGAATAATAATGCCTCATTCCTTTATTTTTTTACGCCTTATTCAATATTTAGGAAACCAATTAAGACATTATACTAGAATCTACGATTTTATGTTTTTGTAGGGACCAATTATTCAATATCTCATATCAACGGGAAGTGTATGTTGAAACTCCTCGGAGAGAGTATCCTATATATATATATTAGTTATTCATGTAAGAAGAGCGGGTTGATATATTTTTAATAAATTCTGTATGGTGAGAATTTATAAAGAATGAATATTCCTTAGGCAACACCTGATCGAGGGCAGTGATCGTGCTAGGTTTTGAGAGTGACATTTTGGTTAGAATTTACCATATTACTCAAGAGAACATGTTTCCTCAACTATTTACTCAGGAAGTGTATATACTCCCCCAAACATCATAAGGGTTTTAGTACTCTATCTATGTATGGGTATTCCTATGGATTTGAGCTCTATCAAGAAGTAGGTCTTCCACTAGACTTATGAATCCCTTGGTTGTGCAGTGTAGCAGTGAGGTCTGGACCCCTCCACGTAGATTTTTATGAGGTTTCACATGATGATAGCCATCAAAGAGAAACCATTGGAGCTATATAAATACTAATTATCCGTATATGGGTCTAGAATATGGTGATCTCCATTCACTATCATTTGGGTTTTTTTAGAAAATATGTTGGGTTTTAATTTCCCTCTGATTATGGGTTGAGCTAATTTCTATCATATCCTTATATATATCTCTATGAATTTATTTTTTCTTCTTCTATGTATGTTTATACTCACCCTAACATCGGAATTCTTTGTACATCTTTTTTATTAGGTAGATGACTCATAGATCTATGGTGACATTAGTAGATTATAGTGGTACATGTGTGTAATGAAAACATTCATTATATGGACATAGATAAATGGATCCATGATTTCTCAATTTCTCCCATTTAAAGATGTTTTTAGTTTAGGAAGACATTTATAGTTGGTCATTTAGTGTTTCTTTTTTTATTTGGTTTTATGATTCCATACATTGATATATTCAATATAGGTTTTTTATGAATGAGTATACTCTTGTTGTAACATTTTTCTTGTAATTCCTCTAGACATTAACATGGATATTGTTGTCTTCTTGAATATAGGCACATAAGAAGTTTATTTTTTTGCATTCTCTACACTTTTCACAAGACCCCTCTATTTTAGATGATAGCTTGAGGCTATCATACTCGACATTCCACCAACTATGAATACCTCAGTTGGTCAGGTCATGGTACAATGAATTTAGAGAAGTCCATCCTTGTGTGGGTTATGGATTTGAACCCTAGATGATGAATTGTTAGGAATTTAAAGAAAACATAGTAAGTGTGTATCCACTTAGGATATCAGGATAGCTAAATGAGTTTTGGTGAAACTGATGATATATCCATTCACAATGACTCTAACTACATTTTTATTAACCCAGTATAATGAGAAATCATTTTCAAGGAAACATTTGTACATGCATTATATAAGATTTATTCTATTGACTATCCATTTTGTGTTAGCTCCCCATATATATGTAATTATAAATGTGGTGCATCTAGATCACTTTCAGGACATATCCATGTAGTTACACATCTAGGTTACAAGTACAAGATCATTAAAATGTTAATTTATTTAACAAGGCATCAGTTTTGGTGTTATCCTATAAGGTATTACCTCTATGTGGGAATGGGGAAATTACACATTTAATTGAGTAGTAGATTATAACATTAGGTTAGTCTGAGGATGCTTATAGTATTAGAATTATATGATAGTTCTAGAAAAAAAATCCAGTGAGGATTCCCAGGGAGACATATCCTCGTGAAGTGGAGGATTGAATTCAGTATACTATCCAATCCTATAGGATTTTTTAGACCACAATGTATAATATAGTTATACTTTGGTCCATACATTTCAATGGGAAAATAGGTCACTATTATAGTTTGATTATTCCAACAAATAATGGGACTATTCTATCATGTTTATAATTATATTAACTATTTTTCTATGAGTATTACCCTTATTGATTATGATCTATACAGATTCAATAGATTCATGAGTTGTAGTGTGGTGGTATTGTTGTTTCAGGGTATTTTGTGAGGTTCACTGACCTCACGTGTTACTCACTCATCTTGGTGTGAGATGGTATCATATAAGCATGGATGTTTTATTAGGTCTTTAAAAGATACATTCGTACTAGCGTAGTCTCCTTGTTCCTTACTTTTTATACCAGAGTGATAGAGTGGACCCAAATTACTAAATTTTTCTGATAAGAGGGATTTTATTCTCCTATTGATAGAGTTAGGAATCATGTGGATGATTCTTCTATATTATTTTTTTGAAACTAGATGTTGATGTCTCAATATAAAAGGAATACTCACTCCGTGACACAGACATGATGTTCTATAGCATGAGGTTCATTTAGAGGATCAAATCATACCGGTTTGTGGAACTGATATAATGGAGATGCATGATGTAACATGGAATGTGATATCCTCAATAATCATGCTGAGTAAGATAAGTAGATATTATATTGACCATCATGGTAGAGTAATTACCATGATCAGGGTTCTCCCATGAATAGTAAGAGAAACACCTTGGGAGTTTGTGTTGACAGTGGTGTTGGTAGAGCCTAGGAGGAGAGATTTTTTGTTTGTGGGAGATGGTATAGGGAACTACAACAAACACCACTAGGTGTCCCATTCCAGGCTTACAAAATTGGCAGAGGAGGTCATGGGTAGTTATAATCTATGGAGGGATATGGATATGATGGTCTTGAAATGATTTAATGTTCAATCTATGTATCATATAATCATTCCAAAATACATTTATACATAAGAATGCATCATTGCCTTATTTTTGTACCCCTTATTTAATATTTAGGACTCCCATTAAGACATTATACTAGAATCTATGATTAGAGGTTCTTATAGGGACCAATTATTAAATATCACATATCAATGGGAAGTGTATGTGGAAACTACATGGAGAGAGTTTCTCATGGAACCTCTTGGTCATCATTATTAATCTGTGTGACTTTAACTTCAGTAACTAGTTTTCTATGATTTGTGCCAAGATTAACATTAATCAGAGATGATTTATATGCCTTTTAAAAGATCGAACACAGCTCTACTTTTCAGGTGTGTGTGATCTCATGTATGACCGAGAAGGCCTTAGGAGTAGAATGATGTAACTCATCACCCATTATTTAGTGAGTTTATCATTTTGATTCATGGTTTCTACCTGAATATTCAATCCGTAGGTAGTATAGTACTATAAATAAATACTCCTTGAAGATGCATAGGGACTACATATGTCTTGGGAGATTATCTTAAGCATCAAATTACATCCTAAGATCACATGGATTTTTTAAAAGGAACATCAGAAAACCCCTACAAAGCTCTATTTATTGAGTTTGTAGATGGAGGAACATCGTGATAAACATTTTTTCAGACCCAATGTGTCCTCAAATAAATATTTAGTCCTATTCATGATAAATTATGAAAGAATATTGAGGATTTATTTTTTTATCATCTCTTAAATCAAGTGATGATAATAAAAATGTATATATTTTTATGTGAATAATTAACCATTCATTCAATTGAGAGACCTGATTTGGTTCTCAAATGTCAATATCAAGTCTGTATTCCACCAGTTGAGTGTATGTGATGATGATATTCCAAAGATGGAATTCTGATGTCGGTATGGACATTATTTTTTCCTTGTTATTCCATTCAGAGGGAAGAACTCCCCAACTATGTTCATAGATCTTATTAACTATATATTCCAATCATATGTACTCCAATTCATAGTTTCCCCATTGATGACATACTCATTAAATATTTTTTTGGGGAGGATCATTCAGAGTTTTTTAGGATGGTTCTAGACCTACTCTTGGAGTACAAACATTATTATAATCTCCTAATGTTATAGTAATGGATATTATAGTTATTATTTATTGGAAATGGAATCTATTATTTTGGTTTAACTATTGACGTGGAAAATATAAATCTATTGATTTTGTGGGAGCAACCCAAGAGTGTGTTAGAGGTGTGTAGTTTTCAAACATTGAAGGGTAATGATAGGATTTTCATTAAGAATTATCTAGGTCTGAATACCCTTTGAATACCTTGATGTAGAATGGGTAACCATTTACCTAGTACAAGTAGTGTTACAGAGACTTTATGGTGCTTGGTCTATGGTTAACCAATGCTCTTTTGTTGAGACTACCAATGGAAAGAGTTGAGTATGAACTTTTTTTCGTTTCCTCTATAGATGGCCTCATTTGTGTATTGATGATATGGTCATTACTGATTTATTATGAATTAAGGTAGTTGAAAAACCATGAAGAAAATTATGTGAATAAATACCTAAAGTTGTTTGAGTTAGTATTCGATATGAATAAGTGGAGGAACTTCCTTCTGGGAATGAATTTTATAGTTTACGCATTGACCAGAGTCTTAGGTACATCTTAAATTTGAGATATTTTAAACTGAAACAATGGTTACATTTAGATTTCATATATAACTATAACGCCAAGATATTTTATACTCTTTGATAGGGGATGGTGTAGGAACACTACCTTATTAGGAATTACCATTCCCCTATGGTGGAGGAGAAATCTGATAAGTTTACATCGATACATCTAACCATGGCTGAGATGATGGGTGTAGCTTTCATTCAATTGGTTTGGGTGACTCCTCCACATCTTCAACATGTTAAAGAGGCTATGTTGGGAGTCGTTATCTATATGGTCCTACATGAATATATATCCTCTTGGGATGCATTGGATGTTTTTGAGGGAGGGGGGGGATGTCATCCTCTTTCAATGATGGAGAGTGGTTCCAGCCACATTTCATGAAGAGGTGATGAGTGAGATCCACACTTATCACGTGGTTATACATCCTAGTATGTTATTGATGTTAAATGACCATAATCATTAGTTTTTGTTGGATGAAATGAGGTGGGCTGTTTCTGAGTTCATCCCTTGGTGTCTTATATGTCATCAGGTAAAGGCTGAGAACTATGTTTTGATAGGGTTAACACAGCTATCGATATACTTGAGTTGACATGAGATGATGTTTTCATGTAAATTTTTATTGGGATTTCAGTGATAATAAGTGTCCATAATTCTATCTTGGTGATTATTGTCCAATTAACCAAGTTAGTACACTTTAAACCCATTAAGGATAATATATCAGTTGAGTGTTTGAGGAATTTGTACTTATCAGAGATCTTCTTAATTCAAGGAGTGCCTACGATGATTATATAGTCCTATGATGATCGAATAACATCATGGTTTTGGCTATTATTGTAAGTGTCTTTTGATATCTAATTGAGAATAATAATGGTGTTTCATCCACACAATTATAGGAAGATTTAGCATACATTACAAATGTTGGAGGATGTGATTAAATCATTCATGTTGGACATCGTCTGGAGTTTAGAGGATATCACAACTATGGTTTTGTATTATAATAATAAAATCTTTCACTCTACTATCGACATGGAGAAATTCAATATACTTTGTATGAGACCCAATAAGTCACCCATTATAGTACTAAAATATTTGAGAGACATATCTTTTTGGGTCTGAGATGGTGTAGATGATGATAGGGATGGTACATGTGATTTCCATGAAAATGAGGAAATCCCAGAGATGACATAAATATTACACAAATTGAAAGTGAAGGACCTTATTGTTTGATCTAGGGGACAATTATTTCGTGAGAGTTTCCCTAGGAAAAGGATTATGGAGGTTTTTGTAGAGACAAAATACAACCAGAAGGGTTACTGGGTTTTTTCATGATCCTATGGGGTTGGAGATTTACATACCACTCAAACATCCCCACATACATGGATCATGATCATGAAATCATCTGTGGATTATAGATATTGAGATATGTTTGTGAACCTATTAACATTATTTTCTAGGGAGAGGTATACATATTGGAAAAATCCACATTTACAGAGTACCTAGTGGGAGTCAAGGATCAATGGGATATGATCATACACGGATAGACCATTCCATTGATTAATGTGATTTAGTGGCATGAGATCCTATAGGATAGCTCCTGAAGAGTGAGAGTCATATGTAGAATAAATACCTCACCCTTTTTTAATTATCATGTTATTTTCAGGGTTAAATTTTTTGAAGGTGATGATAATGTACGAAATTTTGTTTTATTGGATTAATATTTTTTAATATTTATATGTTTATATTTGGATTTTTTTCCTTAGAGATGGTGTGGTATTTGGGTGTCTCAGGACAAAAAATTGAAATATTAAAAAATATTAATATTTTATAATGTATTTTTTTGATTTATTTTCGATTAAACTGATTTTTTATTGTTTGGGACCTCAAATAGGGAATTTGAATCCACAATTGATTCTGGAATTTGAGTTTTACCCTATGGGTGATACATGGTTGGTAATCTTTGGACGTTCCATGGGCAGAGACCATTGAATGATGAATTAAATAAAATAAATAAATAACTTTTTTATTTTATTTAATTGACACAACCAAGACTAATCCTCTACAAAAACATATTTAATTTTTTTAGGATTATTCACATATCCCACAGACTATTGGAAGAAGATATCATTCTTCATTGGAAAACCTGAGGATGCAGATTAACAGTCAGGTCAATGTGTATAGAAATGAATGAAGGAACAAAATAAACCATATTCATCACTGTAGAATGTGTTCTTCACCAATTATAGATCCATAATCGTGGTGGGTCTTATTATTTATAGTTTCCACCCATTTAATTAAATAAACATTGATTTTTATATCTACTTTTTATTGATCTGAAGATACCCATCATTCGCATGATCCAATTGGGTAAATGGATTTTTTGTATAGAATTTATTATGATATTACATGATTCTAAACGATTTATTTTTCACATTGGAATAGTTTGTCATGATTGAATTATCCAATGACCCACATCGCCTTTATTAGTGTATGTTTCCCACATTATTATTTTTGTTCTTCATTATTGACCCATGGAGTTGTAGATCAACATTGTCGGGGTGGGTTCAAGTGTGATCAAACCCTTGAATTTGTGATATCTACATGAATAATGAAGGATAAATGATTTTTTGATGGATTTTGATCGGATCATGGGTTTTGGATGATAGTTATGGATTTTCAAAACCCGAGCGATAGTAAACGCGCTACGAACTCCCACGTGTGTGAGTAGAATACAATTTCCTTCCACTGGATGATAGGAATCAATGAATGGAGATTCTCCTGCCTAATTTAAGGAGGTAAAAATGTTGGATATCTATTGGAGAGGGAAAATACATAATCCTACAGATGATGAGACAATTATTCTTATGAAAAGCACAAATACATGTCGTGTAGTGAGGAAAAAACACATGGCATGTACTTCAATTTCTGATATTCCTAGGGTTTCATTAGAATCAAGGATTGCATGATATGTGGATGGAAACACACTCTATATGACCCTCCTGGGTTTTCAAGCCATGTACCAGTTGTTCATTACCTAGGAACACTAGTGGTTAGTGACACAATGCCACATTGGGGACATGTTGTGTGGTTATTCCTGGCTAGTAGAGACATTTTCCAGCTGTATATTTTCAAGAACCTGTGTATATATTTTTGGATTTGGTGTCCTAGGACTAATTTTTTGTACATTGATTACATGAATATTTTATTAATTCAATTTTAATTAATCTTCTTATTACATATCATCGGTTATTCTACATGACTGTGTTGTAACAATTTTATAGATTATATGTCACATTGATAAGGTCATATCAGTTCACCACTATGATTATAACATTCATGTTCTACGACAATATTCTAAAATAATGTTATGTGGTCAGAAATTATACTATGATGTGACAAATAGTACATAGATTATCATGTGTGAGTACTCATAAGAAGATAAGAATTATGACCATGAATTTCACACTTATTAATCAATGTAATGATAGATTATGATAAAAAACCTGCCCTTTAAAATACATTATGTTTTGATCTCATGAGATATTCAAATAAATCTGCATGCTTTGTGGTCCTTATACATTATAATTATTATTAATGCATGTTACAACTCACGTACATAAATTTATATCATATACCTTTATGATAAAAGTTCATAGAAAAGTTGGATACATTAGGTGCGTCACAAGTGACAAGTCATTATAGAAAAGTTTAATGAAGGATTTGTACCTTCCTTTATTATGCATGATGATATCTCAGCCCTTTGATTGGAAAATAACTGTCACATTAAATACTATGCCCTTGGAGTAAATTTGTTTTAAATCATAATGTTAATGAAATGTATTTCATGCATACTGGTTGGTTACATGGTTATGAAGCCTGTTTAATTGGATATTGATAAAGAAAAGATTATATTAGACATTGAGAATTTATATGTTTTTTATGCTGAGAAATTGGTTTCATTTTCATCTGTTCCTTGACCTATTATTAAACATTAATATAGAAATTTAGGAAAGTCCTCCAAATTCAAAAAAGAATGAATCATAGAGGTTCACAAACTAAGTTATTTTTTGATATCAAATAAATTTTATGAAGTATAATTAATTGAATATATATTATTATAATGTATGAGGAATAAGTACATTCAAGTTATATTGATTGCATAAATTTTTTAAATATTTATTTGATGGGTTGTGAATAAAATATTTATCTTAATTACTGAATATTTTAAAAAATATTTATTTCTATATTGTGAATAATATTTTTGTTAAGGAAAACAAATATTTATTCGATTGTCCAATAAATCATAGAGGAGTTCAAATAGACTAATCCCATGTTCGGTGACAAATATTAACTAGCATGTTCATTACATAATATTATTTATTGTACTAGTTGTCCTGCGTCACACAAATAATAATAATAATAATAATATGTTTAATAAGGTTTATTAAACGTAAATAATGTTATTTCATGATTGTTATGAAATTAAATAAAATTTCAACTTTAATGATAACTCTATCAATTGAAGGAAATTTCTATTGTATAGAGTATGAAAATATTAAGAATAGAGAACTACTGTGCACAATTAATTCACACTCAACATCTTATTTTCTCTCACTATTAAGAATGATTTGTGAAAGAGATAATTATTCAAAACCAAATAATTAATGATCATGAATTAATAGTGAAACACATTAAACTCACTGTATTGGCTCCTAGATATTGAGTGGTGTTGCTTAATGAACATAGGAGAACATGTGGATTATAATTATAAGGATTTTATACATGGATCATCACAGCACAATAAAGGAAATACAAAAGGGTTCTTTTGGATGATCAACATTCACCATCAAATAGGGTCCCTAAACCTAGGTATTTGTTTATTCAAATATTAAATAAAATAATTTTAATTTGAAAATCATGATCCTCACTCTTGGTTTTGGGAAATTAATATTATAAAAAAATTAAATATATCTCCCACATACACTTTCTTCCACTACACAATGATGCATAATATATTTCTATCATATTCATGTGTGAACACATCATATTGTGAAACATGGATTCCCAATCAGTTTCTTTTGGATAACATTCTCATGTGATGAGGATATTTCACACATCATGTGACCCAATTTACATGTCATGTAATTATCCATGGAACTTATACCTTTTGTACATCCCTCTTCAACACTCAAATAATGACCTATGGGTATCCTATGTTGTGTGTTTGTCTATATAAAATGTGATGGTAGCCTCTATTAGAAAAAATGAGATGCTACTTAATGATTTTCGACTATATAACATCTTATATCAATGATTGGCCAAGGGATATGATCATTATTGGTTTTAAAAGAGATGTTTGGGTTAGAAAATCTTCTATCTCTAAAGGTAGTGGCTCTCCCATTATCTTTAATCGGGGATATAAGAAACTTCCCCCTAATTAATCTAGGTGACGGTCCTCTATCTATATAGGGGTACTCCACCATCTTTGAGATCCTGGGGGAGAGGTTCCTCCACTAGAGTGGTGGATCCCTCACTCCTGGATCACATCAGTATGATTTAGTCCCCCACACAAATTCTTGTGAGATTATATGTGATGTTGGGCATTGGAGAAAGACCCTTGGTTCTATAGATAGACTCATTGTGGTTATCTAGGGTCTATAGATGGATATCACCATTGTCTCTCATTTTAGATTTTGTTATGAGAATATATGTTAAATTTTCATTTCCCTCATACTATGGGTTGAGAATATTTCTATCATAACTTTTTATTACTCACTTTATGATTTTTCGAGTGTCCTACTAGGTATGTATAAACTCATCCCAACATAGAATTTTCCCATAAATAAATTATCTTGGGAATAAGATAAATATACCAATAGTGTGGTTGGTGTAGGTTAGTGATACTTGGGTTTATTAATTTTGTTTGGTTGATGGACATGGAATTCGGGAGTTTGGATATCTCAGTTTTCACATTTTTATAGTTTTTTAGGTTGATAAATAATTTCTGTTTAGGAATTTATTTTTTCAATTCATGCATTGGTTTTATATTATAATTAAATGATGTATTATCTATAAGAAATTGAATGCAAGATTATACTTCAGATGTTCTAGTATATTATTATTCCTATGCACTTTTTCATGAATTTTTTTACATGTGTACATGTACTTTGGATTAGACATATCATTTCAGTTTCTATCATCTCAATTCATGTCTCCATCCCCTAGGATATTTGTGATAGACATGGAGTTATTACACCCAGTATGTAACATGTCGAGTATGTCCCATGGGGAGAGGTCATGAAATTTATTATACATATAAATAAATATCATTTATATAGAAATATTACAAAAAAATTAATTCATTATTGTATTTTGATAATGTCATAAATGTGATGAATTAAAAATATTGTATTTATTTTCAATATTCACCTAAATACAACTTTATAAAAATACAAAAAAACATCCAAAAAATATAGATACTCTAAATTTGAAGATGATTATTATTACTCAAATTAAAATTCAAAATATGAAATATTTACTTTTAAATACAAATATAAATTATTTCAGTGGGATTTACGATATTAGGCCCTATGGGTTTTCCATAAACTACATTGGTGGGGTTAAATTTCTAATGGGCCTTCGGGTAAAAAACACTAATGTGATAAAGTATATGTCTAGGTGGGTTACTCCATAGGGGTTTTATTACCTACCTTTTTTACCTGTGTGTGGGAAGTGTGTGTGTATTTTAATGTAATTATACCCCAAAAAACCTAAAATATAATTATATAATATATCATTTCATATGAAACTAACTTTTAAAAACTATTTACTTTGTTAATTCGTAATTTCTATCAATTACTAATCAAATTTGTATTAATATATTAGTATTATAGACAATGTATTTCTTCCATAATATATTTAGTTTCATAAAAAATCACATTAAACTCCAATAATTATAAAAGTAACATTAAAATATGAAATATGTATTATTAGTAATTTAACGACACTAATTGATTTTTTATGAATTATTCAGTTTTAATAAGGAAATAAATGTTTTGACAACATATATTTTATAATTTGACTATAAAAATTTTATAAAACTATAATAAATCATTATTCTAATGGTTTTATATCATTATACTATTTTATTTGGTATGGTGTTTCATGTGAAGAAATAAATCGAACACATTAGGTTTTAACAAAAAAAAAATAATATAAAATCATGGGGTGTTACATATAAGATCCCTCTTTGAATCACAATTAATATTCTAATCCAAAAAAAATATTTCAATTTTACTGTAGAGCATATTCAACACCGAATAATGATTTTATATATTGATTATGTCCATCATAAAATATAATAAATACATTGTATATAATAAAATTACACTTAATTAATCAATTGTGTTTTATAAATAATAATTATTATATAATAATTTTTATAAGGTAATAGAAAATGATATGAATTATATCAAATAAACACAATATAACAAAAATAAATATATTTTTTCATACTAAATAAAATAATTATTTGTAAAATATTACATAGAATAAATTACATGATAATTTGTTAAAGTGGTTTTTTCATTCTCATTTTCTAAATAAATATATTACGAAACATATATATAATTTATAATTAAATTTATCAAGATAAAATATATGGAATACAATTATAATAGTTGCATTAATAATTATATCCTAATATTATATTGAGTAATGAAACAATTTGTATGTGTATTTGATTTAAAAATATTCTCTTTTTTATCAATGTATATAATATTCAAAGAAAATTTCATGAAAAACAAATTTTATTCCTATAATATAGATATATATAAAACTAAATATTTTTTAATGCAATTGGATTTATAAATATTTATGAAAATATAAACTTTTCATAAGAGTATCAAATTACATGGTGTAAAGGCTTTAGATTATTTTCTCAATAAGAACATAAAACTACAAATTGTGCATGAAACAAAAAATATGGTTATAAATCTGTATGAATAATTAATCAAATTTAATAAAAATAAAATTTATTAATTTATTGATATAAATTATCTCGCAGACATTTTATAAAACAATTTTAGAAACTAAAAATAATTTTAATTATAACAACCCAATTTCATAAAATTACTATATAAAAACTATGTAAGTCAATTAATCATTATAGGATAATCAAAAATTCATCCAATATTAGAATCCATAAATTCTTGATATCCATGAGGATATACTTTAAAATTTAAGTAACAATGTGTAATTGATTCAAATTCTCGATGGTGGTGGTTGGTGGTGAATGAAACAGAGGTCTAACCTAGATTTCAAAATGGTGGTTGTGATAGAATGTGGTGAAATATATTAAATTCTATGAGATATGGGTTATGGTGGGGTGAAAAATGATGATGGAGTGATGAAACTAGAGGAAACTACCATATCTAATATATGGGGACCATATCTGGTGTGGTAAGTGATCAATAGAATATGGGTGATATGGTGAGAGGGTTTTATAATAAGTTATTTTGTTTGAATTTATCATCTGAGTATATGAAAACAATGAATTTATATTACCTTATATTAATATTTTATTGAAACCATAATATTTTATTATAGTTTTAGAAAACCATATCTATATAATGTCTATTTGAATGGTTAAAAAAACTATAATAATGAAGATTTATTCTCATGTTTTATAACATTATAAAATATAAATTCAAACATGTTGTAGTTCACATACACATTTTTCATAACCTCTTGTATATTTGACATGGATTGGGATATTTTTACATATATGTAACTTAATGCCTTGGAGTATAAAACCTCCACTATGGGAAATGAACCCCATATAACTCATTGTTTTATGTTTAACAAGGATAAATCTCAATGGATAAAAATTCATCATATTGAATGAACCACATTCCATTTATCGTGACTCTATGTCAGATATCATAAAGTCTAATTTACATGTCAGAAATGATATCACAAAAATCAAATAGTACAACGATATTGACATGTCACCATGCACTATGAATACATAATGTAAAAATATTAATTAATTCATTCCATATATCATGATAATAAAATTGAATATGAATCCTCAGATCACCATCAGTCTAAACAAACATCTATATAGAAATAATAAAACCTAGATCTTTGAAAATGATAATAGGATGAACTACGCTGTATATTTTTTTCATAAATAAAATTACAAATCAAGCATATAATGCTCCCTCATTTAAATGTATCACCAATATCATAATATATTATTCATTAATATTATATTCTCTTAAGAAAAAATCCAACTATTTTAATCAAAATAAAATTACTTTCATACTAAATCATAATTGGGATAAAGATAATGTACATCCAAAATGATCTCTTAATGCATAATTCTACCAAATTGGCTATATTAAAATCAACATTTTTTATTTCAAATTTAAAATCCTCATAAAAATTTTATATGTATCATTGATTATTTAATCCCAAACCAATAAAATTCTAAAATGAATATAATATAATTAATTTTAAAATAATTAAAGTATTATACAAATTTTTTTGATAAAATCAAAGATAAAAAATTTATATCACGTTATTCTCCACAACCATTAGATCAACATTTAATACACCGATTATAGTATGTGGCCCTTTTTATTATTCATCTAAAAAAATTAATTAGATTTTGGAAACATCATTATGTTATTAAATTTTGGCATTCCATATTATTCTACCATTCTCTTAAAATATGAATGATAAAATATAATGGAACTTTTTTTTGAACCCATTCATATTATAACTAATGAGAAGTTTTTATTTCTATCTTGTAACGATTTTAGAATATAGTGTATAGTAGGTATATTGATCGTTATTAGTGAACCATGTCTTTCTGTGTCATTTATGTACCTAATAATATTTTTTACATGAGTATAAATAGATGCACCCTTGGTCATTTAACATTCAAAATGATCTTTTGGATCATTGCATCTTTCATGGATTTCTTTTTTTTATCATGATTTTTCGATTTTTCAATCACTCAATAGGCATATTTATTTACATGTTTTTTCTAAATCATAATATACAAGGAAATAAAAAATTTATATATATCAAAAGAATCATTCTTGTTCTTATTATATACATATATTTTTATTTGACTATATTTTTTAGTGTATTACTTTGAATGTTTCTTCTCGAAAAATATAATCCTAATGTGTTAACTATAAATCTAGTTTTCATCAATATATTCTAGTGGTATGGGCTGGGTGACCATCCCATATCTTAATACATATAAAAAATGTATATTATCTCATTAATTCACTATAGAGGTTTCAAATTAAATCAATTATATCATATATAAATATTATATAGTTTGGAATAAAACAACATTCCCAAATCCATCTCATTGATTTTGATTATCAACTTCATTACTTTGATTACCTAATAATTAGTGTTACCTTTGTATATCCAAATTATCACATCAAATGTAGTCATATAATCATCAGATTCTCTTATATTCCACTTTACATACATAAGATAATTCATTGGTACTTAGTTATGGAATGACCATCCCATATTGAATGGTAATGGTCTTGATATGTGTCTAATTTTGAAGGATAATAATAGTAATTATTTTGAGAGGTTTTACTCTCACACAATCTATATTTTATGTAATTATAATATATATTCCATGTAATGTTGTGCCTATACAAATAAAATCTTATATTTTATTTGATTTAAATATTTTATATTTAATAACCAAATCAAAATTTTCTAATCATGTTATATTGTAACTATTTATGCAATCAAGGATTCATTATATGAATCCATAATATGATTTTAATTATAATATTATTCAAATATCTAGATTTATATCATAAAAATGGTAAATGAAAGACATTATTTTAAATAATTAATATCATAAGAAACATAAATCATACTCAATAATATACGCAGTGATACTTCTAACAAACTACAGCCTCTTGTCATGTGAAATTCCCACCCAAAGTCTCATTATCTCTAAATCAATGGTCTGTTTGGATTAATGATTTCAATGTGAATTTAACACTAAAAATACTAGAATAATTATAATGGAATATTTTCTCATGAAATATAGTTAATGGACCACTAAAACATATTAATACTAGTAAATTCAAAAGACATACAATAACATAATACACCGTAAATAAAAGATATGACATTTTATAAAATAAATTTATAAAATAAAAAAATACTATTTTTCATAATATATAAATTTTCTATTCTTGAATGTGAGAATAAATAAATAAAATAAAATTTAAAATTTTATATATGAGATATAATATCCTTTATAATAAATATGGGTACGAACAATATTTACTTCATAAATAAATACTATAGAAATTCCAAATAATATAAATTACAGCATTTAAAAATTAATTTCATAATATGGACACTCCATATTAATTATTTATGAGGTATAAAAATAATATCCTTCATTTAAAATTAATTAATTTATAAATATTTTATATTTTATATTTTTAAATCCAAGTGATATTTTCATACTAATAATTTAAATAATCTGAATTATTTAATAACATGTATTTGTTTTTGATTTAATACTTTTTATTGTATACACCCAAAATAATTTAGAATTTCTTGAATGCATTTCAATAACAATAGATCATAACTATAACACCCCAGGTAAATAAATAATATGATATTTTTATATTTATCCCTATTTGTGAATAAATATTTAATATTAATTTAAAGGGAACTCTATGCTTGATGGCTTACCCATTACGCAACAACGAGTTCCTTTGAAATCTTACATTGCACTATAATAATAAAATAATATTATTTTAAATGGTAGTTAACGCCAAGCCGCTGTAATGGAGGAAATGAACAGAACTAACTACAAAATGATTATATATGTTTGTCAAATATTTTATTTTTTACAATAAATGTTAGAGGATTAAAAATATGAATGAATTCAATTTTAAGCGTAAACATTCTAATATTATTTAGAAGGTTGATTAATCGCATTTTGAGGGAGAACCTATTTTAAATACACTTTATGACAATTTTATGTGTGATATTTGGCAAAATAAAATTCTTCTTTAGAATCGAGACATGAAAATTTACTTTGTGTAAATTTTGGGTATCTTTCCGATAAAGTTCATTTTTTTATGAATAGTGAAAACTGTTGTATTTTAATTCAAAACCACTTTTTACTCTAATTTATTTATATGATTAGATTAACTTTTGAAATGTTTTTAATGTAAAATTATAATATATTTTTACCATTTAATCCAATAGTGGTCATTGGACTTAATTTCACTTTGAAATTGGACTTAAACTAGAGTCAATATTTTAATAGATATTATTTCTTAAAAACACGCTACTTGTTTTGAAAGTGGGAATTAATTATTAAATTAATTAATGAAACTTATATGTTTTGAATTTTTTAAAATATAAATCATTTTTGAGTTCGGAATATCAAATATAGCTTAGGGTGAATTTTTTCTACTTTTCTGAAAAACTTCAATTTGGATGAATAGTGAAACCACTAAGTGGTAGTCAAAGAAACTGATTTTTCGTTTAAATGAAAATTTTCCACCTCTATGTTTTTAATTTAAAAAATCTGACATACATGGTTTTCATTATGAAGTAAAATGTGGTTCAATGGGATTAAAATAATTTTTCTTGGGGAATAGTAACTTTTAAGTTTTTAATCGTGATTAGAGTTAATTAGTATACACTCAGGTAAAAATAATGTTTTAATAATATGAGATGAGCTTGACACATTTCATTAACTTATTAGATGTTTCATGGACGACCAAGAAAATCCATGTGTCAACTTTGAGACTCCATTTATCCACTTTGGAAGTAAAATGACATTAATATCTTTTTATTTAATGTAAAATTAAAAATGACACAAACATGAGTTGTTTTACTAAAACAATTTTTAAATGAGGTTCTACAGGTAATATTTTTGACTATAAATATTAATTGGAAATATAAAAATATTTCCTACATCATAGTATTTTTTTTATAATTTTTATACATTAAATAAATTAAATTATTTATGACATCATGATGATGCATCGATTATCTCATTATTTAACGATTTAAATAAAATGAAACGATAGTGTAAAATCTAAGACCTACACTAGTAAAAAACCTATTTTAGTGGTATATTTAAAACCCTTATCACCGTATCCTCTAATTATATCAATTTGGGACCTTTTAAATCTGAAAATCATTTTAAAATAAAGTAAGATTTCTATACTTTCCAAGAGTTCCCCTCCTCTCCTCTTATAAAGGCCCCCACCACTATCATCTTACCCACACCTCTCAAGCCTTTGGTTCGGCCATGCTCTGCCCATTTTGTCTCTCCACATCCCTCTATTGCTCTTAGAATCCTCACTTTGGGCAGAAGTCTTCCCAAGGAATCCATTGAGCTCGATTCAAAAAGAGTTACCCGATTTTAAGGTAATGTCTTCACTTGTGTTATTTTGTTTTATTTTACTTCTCCAACCCCTAACTCTTTTGAGTCATTTCTTTTGTAACAAATATAGTATCTTAAATATACTAGGATTTTGTTATAATAAGCATTTGAGCTACACTTACACACACCTACATCTAATGGTCAATGAACATATTGTTTCTCTGGATGGCGAATTTCTGCCTCACGAAACGATGATTGTTCCACACTCATATAACACCTTCAAAGGTGTCCATTAAGATGTCACTATATTTATATATTATATATTATATGTTTATGTTTTACTTAAGCTTCTGTATTTTTCTTTTGAGGCATACCTTTATGGTTTCCATTGTGTTTAAACACGATAATTTCATTTTAGGATGTGCGGACTACCGCCCCTTCAAGGTGATTTGATTCATTAAGGCCATATGTGGGATGTATAAAGGATGGATTTAAAGTTATAATATATGATGTATGTTAAATATAAATTATCAATATAATTATGGATTTTTAATATATACAATTCTCTCATTTGGTTTTAATTCAATTTATATGACATAGAAATGAAAGTAGCGTTCATGCGTACGTACGGCTTACCGTCTCCATGAATGGTGCATTTCATTTCTTACCTCTAAATGATTATATAATATTATAAATACATATATATTCTGGATATATATGATATATATTATATCCAAATCATGAATATCATTCTGGATATAATGAACCTTTGACCACATGAACAACATATAATTGTAAGACGTCCGCATTCGACTTAAGAACCAAATATCGAAAAAACAAACATTGTCAACATAAATGATTACATAATGTTTATAACATGGAAATAAGTGATATAAAATGAATAATTAACTTGAAAAGGGTTCATAAGCATGTGGAAATTAACTCAATTGTATTATTCAGGATGTTAAAGAACGATCGAGTCAAGTCAGACTAGAGGTAAGGGATCCAACCTCTCTCTTTCTTTTTCTGTACTATCTTTTATATAATTTATTTTAAGCCCATATTTCATATGTTTGGGGATGTTATTTTATATTACTAATACTTTAATTTGTATTTTAATATTATGAGAGACCCTATTTGATCTCATAAATCCATTTTTGGATGTTTTATGTGGCGTCGTTAGGCTGCCGAGTTTTCGTAAGGGATTTTTCATCTCACTTTTATTCCTGTGACATTTATGAAACGTTTCCCAATATTTACATTTAGTGGTGTATGTAATTCCCATTATTATACACTTTGTGTAGTATAATTTCATTTATGGGTATTTATATCTTAATTTTATGACCCTTATTCCATGGGGTGTGCTTTTCGAAAGTTACCCAACTTGGTAAGGGGACCTTTCACCCTCCTCTTTTTAAAAGACTTCTTTTGTTATGTCTTTTAATTCACATACAATTATGTTGGGATATGTTATTCTATATCCTTATTTATGTAAATTTTATTTCCAAGTGATGAGATACCCTTTATCTCTCTCATCAACCCTTTTTGTAAAATTTTATGTGATGCCGTTAGGCTGTCGAATTTTACCACGGGAACATCTTAACCAAATTTTGATTTCTTTGGGTTCAACATGTAGTTATGAAATATGTCATCCTTTGAATATGTGTGAATGACCTTTGATTGTTTTACAATTAATATCCACTTTTATTTGGGTGTATTTATATTTTTCACATGTAATTATGAGATTTATTTATCCTTAATTTAAGGATACCTTCTTT
The DNA here is from genome assembly GCA_963277665.1 of Viscum album. NCBI lineage: Eukaryota > Viridiplantae > Streptophyta > Magnoliopsida > Santalales > Viscaceae > Viscum > Viscum album. Next base: position 698,238,702 of record OY728161.1, read on the forward strand.
ATAATGGATTTCATCTCATTTTACATTTCTTTTGAGACTTCATTGTTTTTATGCACCAATTCACTCTTATATGGTGTGTATTCTATCCTTTTACATATTATATCATGAATCCATTTATTCTCATGATATTATAATGTTCGGATTAAATATTATTTCGTAATTATTTGTATTCAAGAGTCTCTAATTTTTTTTAAAAACTCATTAACAAATATATCATTTTAAACGTTTTAAAGATTTATTATTCTAAATATTTATCTTTAATGTCCATGTTTTCAAGATGGCTTTCAGTTTTTATTTATATGGAAATTAATGTTTTAATATTATAATTCCAATAAAATCTTCAAAGTGGTATGGGACACCTTGATTCAAAAATATCTTTTAAATTATTTTTAAAAATGGATTGATTAATTCAATATCTTGGAATTACTTATTTTGATTGAAAATGAAATTTTGTTATTGAAATGTTTATATTTTCAATATTTTACGTGTAATGATGGTACTTGTACATTTTACGGGTGGTTACGTGATAAACCAGATGAAAGTTGGTGCCGTGAATACCAGGAGGGGTGGATACGTTATAACCTCCAATGCATTAGGTATGGAAGTTGGCCATATGGACATTCCATTAAGTATGTGTGGAACTCGACTATATGGTTTTTCCATTTAAGAATGTTTATGTCCCAAGTTACCTTTATATGTTATGTTTTCTTTATATGGGTTTTATGGTAATCTTTTGGTTACAAAAGGGTAATTAATGATATTTTATTCAGTGAAGAGTTTTTACTACATCCTAAAGGTGAAATGTATTACTTTGATAAAGTATACATGGTTTACTTGTTGTTTTGAAAAACTAACAGTTTTCATTCTTTGTGTATCCCTTACTGAATTTTTTATGCTCACCCCAAGTATTTTTGAAATGTTTTTCACAGGACTTAATGTGGAATAGGGTCAAGGATCAGATCAAGGGAAAGTCATGCTATCTACAACATGGAACTAGACATGTTAATTTTTAAGAGTTTTAATTTGATGGAAATTTAGTAGAAGTGACTACTTTGTAATCTTCTGAGATGTAATAGTTGTTTCCTAATTCTCTAAAACACTAAACCTGAAAAGATCCTCAATATATATTATTCATTTAATTCAATATTAAGTAATGTTTAAGTATGGGGCCTTATATTTGGTATCAAATGTTGGTTTAGATAACTTTAGTGGTTATGGTATTCTCTAAGCATATGTGACATTACCATAATGGTTAGGATTTCGGAAATTGTCCTAGTTTTAGATAATGTGAATGAGTAAGTATATCTTATTGTTTATCTTCCTCATTAGTACATGATTATTTTGTTGATATATGCACACTGACATTTCTGTTTTTAGTAAATAGATGGATCAACCAGGCACCAAAGTGACAATGGGTTTGATAGAAACTGTTGTGGTTCTCTGATTAAGAGACTGGATGAAATGGGGGATTCAATAAGGAATCTCATGGTTGTGCTAAACCAATTATCAAGGATTCATGATCAACCACTTGAACCTTGGGGAGTTCTCTAATACATCATGTACGATATGACCAACTCGATGTGGAAGTTCAGGTAATAATTATAAAAGGTAACCATTAGGGTTTATATGATCCTTACATTTTAGGTAATTATCAGTTACTCTCTGATATGATGGAAAATGAATGGCATGAGATAAACATGAGGTTAAAATATGTTATGATCATTTTTGATGATTTTATCTCATTTTTTGTAATTTTTTAAGAATTATGTAGTTTTGGAAAAAGGACAACACGTAGACCGTGTGACAACCAGTCGTGTCGGACAAAGCTGTGGGAATCGAACCCACAACCAAAGTGTAACTGGAATTTATCACCTACCACTGGACTACGTGAAGTACATGGTTAGTTTGACTTATTCTTTTTAGTTAGATGATTTTATGAATTAAGATTAAGTTGATTTTGGGTTATCTATAGAAATTTATTAACCTATCAGGGAGGATATGTGATTAGGTTAATTACTTTTCAATACATGACTTTAAGAGAAACTGATGTTGTTTGGAGAAAAATGTTACGATTTAACTTGGAAGACTATGTGACTAAATCCTTAAAATATTTGAGTGTCAATCATAGTTTGGTTTACTTTGAATAATTTTATGGAAAAATTGTTTATCGAATGGTCCTTGTTGACCTTTGGGTTTTGTTGGTCAAATTTTGGAGATTAAGAATAGATTTTCATTTTATAAAGGGTTATCCATTTTTGGATTGTCTGATCTTGTACTAACTGTTTTGGTTTTTTTTTTGGTTAAAATCTAAATACATGGGAAGTATATAGTTCTCTTTTTTGGATTAGGTGATTCTCTAAAAGTAGATTATAGTACTCTTAATGAGATCAAGTCTTCCTAAATACTCGTCTTTTAGAGAAAATATGAGTATGTGTAAGAAATCTAGTAAAAGATTAAATTCAACATGAAAGGTAAGTATGTTTCCTTATGTTTTAGATAATCTAAAAAATAAATTCCTCAATGAAGAGTTACTTAAAACAAAAAAAAATTCTGTTAACATTTCCTACTGGGGAATCCAATACCGTTTAACCCATCACAAGTTTGTGATTTTCTTATGGTTAAATTTCTCCTAAACATGTTTTTTATCACTCTCCATCAGAACATGACCCTATTTTTTCTCCTCCATGTCCATGTTTTCCAACATGGAATCCTAGTATGGGTTAACTCGGGTGACCTCAGTACTTCTCTTTCATTATTTTAAAGTGATTGTTTTACTGACTCTTGTTCTGATGTGGGACATTCAAAGATGTTTCCGAGCACAATTTTAAAATTGTGAGGACACAATTCCCAATAGGGTGGAAGGATGTAACACCCCAGGTAAATATAGAATATGAAATTTTTATATTTATCCCTATTTGTGAATAATATGTTAATATTAATTTAATGGGAAAGTTATGCTTGATGGATTACCCAATATGCAACAACGTGTTCCTATGAAATATTACGTTGCACTATAATAATAACATAATATTATTTTAAATTGTAGTTAATGCCTAGCCGTTGTAATGGAGGGAATGAACAGAAGTCACTACAAAATTATTATATATGTTTTTGAAATATTATTACTTTTTACAATAAATGTTATAGGATTAAAAATGTAAATGAATTCAATTTTGAGCGTAAACATTCTAATATTCTTTTGATGGTCGATTAACCGCCTTTTGATGTAGAAACTCTTTTAAATCCACTTTTTGACAATTTTAGGTGTTATATTTGAAAAAATAAAATTCTTCTTTAGAATCGAGACATCAAAATTTACTTTGTGTAAATTTTTGGTATCTTTCCGATAAATTTCATTTTTTTGAATAGTGAAAAATGTCGTATTTTAATTCAAAAAAACTTTGTAATGTAATTTATTTATATAATTAGATTATATTTTGAATTGTTTTTAATGTAAAATTAGAATAATTTTTTACCATTTAATCCAATAGTGGTCATTGGAATTAATTTCACATTGAAATTGGACTTAAACTAGTGTCAATGTTTTAATAGATATTGTTTCTTCAAAACATGATATTTGTTTGGACAGCGGGAATTAATTATTAAATTAAATAATTCAACTTATATGTTTTTTATTTTTTAAAATAGACATCATTTTTGAGTTTGGAAGATCAAATATAGCTTAGGGTGAATTTTTGGTATTTTTCTTAAAAACTTCAATTTTTGATGAATAGTGAAACCACTAAGTGGTAGATAAAGAAAATTATTTTTCATTTAAATGAAACTTTGCCACCTCTGTGTTTTGAATTTCAAAAATCCGACATACATGGTTTTTATTAAGAAGTAAAATTTGGTTATATGGGAATAAAATAATTTTTTGGTGAATAGTAATTTTTACGTTTTTAATCGCAATTAAAGGTAATTAGTGTAGTTTAAGGTAAAAATAATGTTTTAAGAATATAAGATGACCTTGAAACATTTCCTACCCTTATTTTATGTGTCATGGACGACCATGAAATCCATGGTCCAACTTGGGGACCACATAGAGTAACGATGGAAAGACAAATTACATTAATATCTTTTTAATTAATGTAAAAGTAAAAATGACACAAACATGAGTTGTTTTACTAAAACAATTATTAAATGGGGTTATACAAGTAATATTTCTGACTATAAATATTCATTTGAATTATAAAACGATTTCCTATATCATATTATTTTTTTAATAATTTTTAGACATTAAATAAATTAAATTATTTATGACATCATGATGATGCAGCGATTACCTCATTATTTAATGATTTAAATAAAATGAAATGATAATGTAAAATATAAGACCTATATTTGTCAAAAACCTATTGTATTGGTATATTTAGAACCCTTATCACATTATCCTAGAGTTATATCAATTTGGGATCTTTTAAATCCAAATCTCAATTTAAAATAAAGTAACATTTCTTTACATTCCAAGAGTGCCCCTCCTATCCTCTTATAAAAGACCCCCACAACTATAACCTTACCCATACATCTCAAGCCTTTGGTTCGGCCAAACTCTTCCCATTTTGTCTCTCCACACCCCTCTATTACTCCAAGAAGCCTCATATTGGGTAGAAGTCTTCCCAAGGAAGTCTTTGAGGTCAAATAAAAAAGAGTTACCCGATTTTAAGGTAATGTCTTCACTTGTGTTCTTTTGTTTTATTTTGCTTCTCCAACCCCCTAAACTCTTTTTATTCATTTCTTTTGTAAAAAATCTAGAATATTCAATATAATATGATGTTTTTATAAGAATCATTCGAGATACACTTACACACACCTACATCTAATGGTTAAAAAATATACTGTTTCTGGGGATGGAGAATTTCTGCCTCACGAAACGATGATTGTTCAACACTCATATAACACCTTCAAAGGAGGCCATTAAGATTTAACTATATTTATATATGATATATAATATGTTTATTTTTTTACTTAAGATTCTTTATTTTTATTTTGTGGCATACCTTTATGATTTCTATTGTGGGTAAACACAATAATTTCATTTTAAGAAGTGCAGACTACCGCCCCCTCAAAGTGATTTGATTCGTTAATTCCATATTTGAGAAGTATAAAGGAAGGATTTAAAGTTATTATATATGATTTATGTTACATATTAATGATGAATATAATTATGGAATTAAAATATACATACCTCTAATTTGGTTTTAATTCCATTAATATGACATAGAAATGAAAGTAGCGTTTATGCGTACGTACGGCTTACCGTCTCCATGAACGGTGCATTTCATTTCATACCTCTAAATGATTATGTAATATTATAAATACATGTATATTCTGGATATATATGATATATATGATATCTAAATCATGAATATCATTCGTTATATAATGATCCTTTGACCACACGAACAACATGTAGTTGTAAGAAGTCCACTTTCGACTTAAGAACCAAATATCGACAAAACAAATATTATTCACTTAAATGATTACATAATGTTTATAAAATGGAAATAAGTGATATAAAAGGAATAATGAACTTGAAAAAGGTTCTTAACAAAGTGGAAATTAACTCATGTTTATTATTCAGGATGTTAAATAACGATCAAGTCAAGTCGGACCTGAGGTAAGGGATCCAACCTCTATCTTTCTTTTTAAGTACTCTCTTTTATGTCATTTATTTTAAGACCATATTTAATATGTTTGGGGATGTTCTTTTATATTCATTATACATTAATTTTTATGTTCATATTATTAGATACCCTATTTTATCTCATGAATCCATTTTTGGAAGTTTTAAGTGTCGCTGTTAGGCTTCCGAGTTTTCTTAAGGGATTTTTCATCTCACTTTTATTTCCGTGACATTTATGCTACGTTTTCCACTATTTACATTGAGTGGTGTATGCACTGCCCATTATTATACACTTTTTTTAGTGTAATTTCATTTATGGGTATTTACATCTTCATTGTATGACCCTTCTTCCATGGGGTGTACTTTTCGAAAGTTACCCAACTCGGTAAGGGGACCTTTCACCATCCTCTTTTTAAAAGACTTCTTTTGTTATGTCTTTTTATTATCATACTATTATGTTAGGATATGTTCTTATATATACTTATTTATGTAAATTTTATGTACATGTGATGAGATACCCTTTATCTCTCTCATCAACCCTTTTTGTAAAATTTTATGTGACGTCGTTAGGCTGTCGAATTTTACCAAATGAACTTCATAACCCAATTTCGATTTCTTTGGGTTCAACATGTATTTATTGAATATTTCATCCTTTGAATATGTGTGAATGACCTTTGATTGTTTTACACTTAATATACACTTATATTGGGTGTATTAATATATTTGACACATAATTATGACATTTATTTATCCTTAATTTAAGGATACCTTCTTTATAATGGATTTCATCTCATTTTACATTTCTTTTGAGACTTCATTGTTGTTATGAACCAATTCACTCTTATATGGTGTGTATAATGTCCTTTGACATATTATATCATGAATTAATTTATTCTCATGATATTATAATGTTCATATTAAATGTTATTCCGCAATTATTTGTATTCAAGAGTCTCTCATTTTGTTAAAAACTCTATAACAACAATATCGTTTTTAATGTTTTAAAGATTTATTATTATAAATCATTATCTTTAATGTCCATGTTTTCAAAATGGTTTTCATTATTTATTTATATGGTCATTAATTTTTTAAAATTATAATTCCAATAAAATCATCAAAGTGGTATGGGACACTTTGATTGAAAAATCACTTTTAAATGATTTTTTAAAATGGATTGATTAATTCAATATCTTCTAATTACTTATTTTGATTGAAAATGAAATTCTGTAATTGAAATTTTTATATTTTCAATATTTTATATGTAATTATGGTACTTGGACATTTTACGTGTGGTTACTTGATAAACTATATGATGGTTGGAGCCATGAATAATAGGACGGGTGGTTACGTTATAACCTCTAATGCATTCGGTATGGAAGTCGGCCGTATGGCTATTCCATTATTTATGTGTGGGTGTCGACCGTATGGTTATTCAATTTATGTATGTTTATGTCCCAAGTTACATTTATATGTTATGTGTTCTTTATATGGATTTAATGGTAATATTTTGGTTACAGAATGGTAGGTAATGATATTTTATTCAGTGAAGAGTTTTTACTACATCATAAAGGTGAATGGTATTACTTTGATAAAGTATACATGGTTTACTTGTTGTTTTAAAAAACTAACATTTTTCATTCTTTGTGTATCCCTTACTGAGCTTTTTATGCTCACCCCAAGTTTTTTTGAAATGTTTTTCACAGGAATTAATGTGGAATAGGGTCAAGGATGGGATCAAGGGAAAGTCATGCTATCTAAAAAATGGAACTAGACATGTTTCTTTTTAAGAGTATTTATTTAATGTAAATTTATTAGAAGTGACTACTTTGTAATCTTTTGAGATGTAATATTTATGTCCTAATTGTATAAATCTCTAAACCTGAAAATATCCTCAATGTGAATTAATCATTTAATTCAATAGTAAGTAAGGTTTAAGGTCGGGGCCTTATAATCACTATGAAAATTTCATATTTGTATTTATCAATATTTTATAAAATCAATTTAATAATTTCTTCACCTTATTTAATAATTTATAATTAACTTATAAGTTTCTTTATTATTTTAATAAAAAAGGATATAGAAATTGTAAAATAAATACCAGGTAAATTGAGACCCATCAATAATAGCTCTTACTATTAAAAATTGATTTATAAATTAAATTATAATAAATTAATAATTAATTATGAATTATGTAAAATTAAAAATTATATTTATTAATCCTTTATAAAATAAACTAAAATGTGTTAAAACAACTATTCTACTCATTCCCCCACAACAGTTAAATTGTATGTGGCATCTATTTTCCATGCACAGTCTACACTAGCTCTTCACCAGTAGGGTGATATTAGGCAATCGTCGATTAAGGAATGATGCCCCAAGGGTTGAATGAGAAGAAACACATATTAGAGATGGTGGATTGTTGTAGGAAGTGGCTGATGTTAGTTGGAATATGTAATGGTATGGGATGGTATGGGCTTTAAGAATTTTATTTTAACAAAGTTAAAAAGAGTGTTTTATTTCATTAATAAAATTTGTCCTGAAGCCATCCCATTTCGAAAAAATATAACTGAGTTCAATGTATTTCATTATTATTTAAAAAACAATTAGTAAATTATAATTTTATTTCTTCAATTAAAAAACACATAAAATAATATAAATCATATTAAAGGCTATGATAAATGAACTACATTTTACTCCAAACTATGTTTGGCAATGCCACATGTCATTGGCATTTTTTCTATATCACTGACATTGTCACATATGTTGATTACATAAAAACAATGAATAAACATGATTACATAGAACTAATAAGATTATCACTAACAATGTTTTGAATTAATTATGTTAATATATTTATATTTATACTCTAAATACATAGGAAAAAATAATTTTGAACTATAATGCAATGATAAATATTCCATATAATAGTCTGGATATGATATATAGTTTTTTGTTGATATGAATAACACCTATCATGAATATATATATCCCATATTACTTTTTAAAATAAAATAATTAATGAATACAATTTATCGTGTGTGCAAACCACATTTCATATACAATGATGTCAACATATCCATTTCACTTAAATACTAAAAAAGCATGATTTTATAAAACAATCAAAATAGTTATCTTAACTTTTTTGAAGTGGATTTGACACCAAAAAATGGGTTTTAAAGGCATCTCTATACCCATATTAAAGTGAATCACAAAACAAATCCAAGTTATATAATAATATTACATGATATTTTTAGAAGAATAATGTGTAAATGTAGAACATAACATTACTTATGTCATATATTATTCTAAACTATGATTTATAAAGATCCCTTAACATCAACCATTGGGTTCGTATCTTCAAAGATATCCAATTTTTTTTAATCACTGAAATCATTGGAAGGATATGATTTCTCTTAGTTAATAGTAACAAAACCTCTTTAAAATAGATGAAAGAAAAAATGCCCTAAATTTGGATGTCTCAATCATGTTATACCTCTTATCTGAACACATTATGTTGGTTATTTTCTAATACACCAATTTTAAATTAAATAACTCAAGTATCTCATAAATGAACCTAAATATAGCATACCATACTAGATTCCACTGAATTGGGGACCAAGGGAGTGGACTATAAGACCTCAACTGCACCTCCCCGAATTCTAGAGGTTGTCGACTAGAAGAAAGAGCATTGGGTTATTACGTGGGGATACTATTACCTTGTAGATCATAATGAGCACAAAAATTTATATATATTTAAATAATAGAATAAATTACCACATCAAGATAGCAGCAGAAAAAAATAACATAAAACATGTATGTAATGACATAATGTGGGGAAGAGGAATAAATAAACATAATAAATCGATTAATATGGTATGTAATATCTCTCTAGAAAAATGACTATGCAAGGGGGGTTAAGATACATGAATATAAAAAATGTTATAAAAATAAACCAATATCCAAAACACTATTAAAACAAGCATCTCGATCATTGGATCAGTCATTTTCTCCCAAATCCAACATAGAAACACATGTAAATCCTGAATTAAAATCTGGTTACATACCTTTATTTATAGCTACATCCATAATGTCCATATGGATACAAATGGTTCCAATGAAGATTGTGAGATACAATATTAGTTGGTCGATAGCCACAATGTGGAGTCCATTCCATTTAGTGAAATATATATTAAATAGTGTTCCAAGATAAATTTTATGCAAGAAAAGATAAATAAATATATAAATAAATTGTACCTATTTGCAATTGGACATCCATAAAATCTGCATGCTTCGGCCTAAGACATTGAGTCTCAATTGAATGAACCTACATGGCTAAGTTGAGATGTATAATTTTTCATAAGATGGGCTATCCCCAAGCTCCTTCTTGGTCTTGGAGGACATATCCCCACAATCATAACTCGAAATATCATTTATATTTTTCAAAAGGTTGATTTTCTTTTTTAATTTTATTTAATAACCACATTATTGAACATAGTGAGACCCATTAAGACTTTCCTTAACAATTAGTGATGGACTGCCACGTATCGCTTGAAGAGCTCATCAAATAACTAATGATCTGGAGCCTATATAGGGTATCCCATGGATGAAGTCCCAAATTATAATCCAAACATGGTGAAATGTCAAATTCTAGGAACTATGTTTGTACCCTGTATCATACTTAGGGGCCCCAGTCTCTCTCTATGCTTGGTTCGACCAATCATGCCATTGACCTCGTCCAAGGGGTCACCCCTAGGGAACCAACATCACTAACCTATAGGTCAATATAGATAATACTATGTGAACCCATACCTGTCATATATGATATAACTCTTAGTGTTTTTATTGGGGTTTCATAATTCTATCACAGGGGCACGAGAGTCCATCCAAGGGGTCCTTAAGCTGGAACCCTTGTTTCTCCCTCGGTGTAAAGACCTAGATTTTCTAAGTAATTTATTTTTTGTATATGAAATTATTATGAGCCTGGAAAATTGATGGCGCATGATTCCAAGGCCTAGTGGGCCTGGAATGAATTTCTGATCTTTTATAGGTATGTTCAATAAATGATCGAGCAGTGTTCTATAACATTTCAACTATTGCACGGATTAAAATTCTGAGGGCATTGTTGCATCAACAGTTCCCTCATTCTCTGAAACGAAGCTTTACATCGACCGTAGGAGTTCTAGAGAAAAAGTAAAATTTCTTGAATTTTTAAAAGAATAATAAAATAACTTTTTTATATTATTTATTTATTTATTTTTCTTCCAACAGACAAGGGGAAACGTGGGAATAACCGCTTGTCAATCCATTAAATGGATTGACCCTTAAATTCCAATGTAATACCATTATTTGAATTTAGGAAGGTCCATATTAAATGAACCATCATAAATTCTTTGAGCATTGCTCATCATCCCCCTCTCCTATTTATATAGAGCTTGGTGGGTGGTATCAGTACTGCTTCACCAAGTGAAAAAGTGATGATATAGAATCTTAATGTCAAATAATTGGAGGATGGAGACAGTTCAAGTGGGTGGTGATGGGTGACATTGAACCATGGACTGAGGAATGATGTTCGAGTGGCGTCATGGGTGACTTGATGCATCGACGATGTACAATGTGACTTCCTCTATCATATGCATTATCCATCATTCATGAGGTAGGGATTCAAACTTGTTTAATTTCATGTATGTATTGTACAATCTATTCAACCTATTCGTATGATGCTAACTTTGAGGGTGTAGGCCAAACGAACAAGGCATGGTCCCTTCGTTATCTTTATTAATTTTTTAATTATTCACATGTGATTATTCAGGATGGATCAAAACCAATCTTTACGGCCTAGAAGTGACAGTGATGTCTCAGAAAGTTCAAAAAATCATTCAGATGGACAAATGGGGCACAAGAGCTACCAGGTGACCCACGGAAGGCCACCGGCATAACGATACTGGCGACCAGCGATAGTGGAGACCAAGCCGGCGGCTGACACCCACTGGCCATCAGGAATGAGGTGGACCACCCTCACCGCCAGAGGAACCAGTTGCAGCTCATCATCTACAACGGTCATAGGGGGGGTTGCACACTAGAAGGCCATAGAAGAGAAGGTTGGTGCGACCAATGGGCCGCCGGAGGATGCAGGTCACGACTCGTCTACTGCGATGGACCAAAGGATGTTTCTGGTACACATGGTGGTCGTGGGGGGAATAGTAGCACCCTATAATGTGCTTATGGAGATGGTGACCAGCACCAGATGACTGTGACATGAGGCAGAACCCCCTCCAGTGGTTCCTGCATGACACCAGGTGGCACCATGTGACACCACCACTATGAAGGAGCCATAACGGCCCTCACATCCATTCAAGAAATGCCGGGGGGGGGGCACTACCCCAGGTTGAAACTAGAAACATCCCCACCACAACAAGCCACTCCCACCAACCACGGGTCGCACCTCCCATGGTCGGGACATGTAGCCCACAACAAACTAGTCCAGCAGACCGCGCGCCCAACATGACATGTGCCTAGTGGGCCGCTCCCCATTGCAAGCTTGTCCGGACCACGACCTAGTGGGCCAAGCCTACCTCAACCCAGCCCGACTAGATCAGACCTAGAATGGTTCGGGTCAGCCTAGTCCGGCTCGGGTCGGGTCGGTCAGAGCCGGACGGACCGGACCCGGGCACAAGTGGACCCAGAAACACATGGAAGACCATAACTCAAAATCTGGATGTCTATTTGAAAAACTGTATATAGAGTTTGGACACATGGAGTGAGACAGTCCTTTTGGTATACACCACATGAGGTTTTGAGATAGTTGGAGTATAGCCGGGTTGGATCGAACCCAAATCCAAATGGGCCCTCAGAACTAAAACTCTTAAAACTCACAGAACGGGCCCCGGATTAACACACTATCTGTCGCATTAAAACCCTTATGAAATGATTATCTTTTGGTTTAATTCTTTGTTGATCTTAGTGGTGGTCTAGGTATGACTGATATCTCATAGTGCATATTCTATGGAACTCGAGCGCACTGGGTGCGAGGAATCTGGTGGCTAGATGTAACGTCAATAAATAACCTTGATCATATGTCGGTTAACATATATCTATCCAATATGGGTCAGAATCTATCAGATTTTATGTAGATCAGTTCAAAGAAATCTTGTGGGGGTCATCACATATCGATCATGTTTGTGTTAGATCCTATGTGGTTCAGAGGGGGTTATTAAAAATCGATCGTGTGTGGGTCAGAAGCAGTGCCTCTTAAAAGAATAAGAAGATCTAGCTTACGACTAATCACCAATACTTCTGTAATTAATTTATACCTATTGTGATTTGAGTCTCTTACCTTCGTCATGTTACCTTCGTGGTGTTACCTTTGTGGTGTCACATGTGTGGTACATCAATCAACGTGGTGTTACATATGTTGTACTTCTACCATCGTGGTGTTATCTTTGTGGTGTTACATGTGTGGTACTTCAATCTTCATGGTGTAACCTATGTGGTAATTCTACCTTCATGGTTTTACCTTCATGGTGTTATCTTCATGGTGTTACCCGTGTGGTACTTCAACCTTCATGGTGTTATATTTTTGGTAATCTTCCCTCATGTATTAATGAACATATCTTGATAAATTAGGTATTTGTGTAGGAATATACCATAGTGGAGTCGATCTATAATGCTTCATGCTTTGAGACGAGGTCTTGATTTGTGGTTTTTATTTAGTGGATCTCTAGAAGACCTATGGTGTCTCCAGGTCCCTACCGAGTATTATTATACTCACCAATGCAAGGGCTATGCCCGCACCTTGTTCTGTCTCATACAGATGATGGACATTGTCGATTGAGGCTTAGGGATCCAGGACAAGATGGTTCCTGGAGGTGGACCATTTATGGGACGTGACGTGGGGACTAATGATTGTGAGCTATACCTACCCTATAGGTTGGATCCTCATTGGACGATCAAGGATATTCATTGTAATTTTCATTTGTATATGTAATTTTTATTAGAGATTTTATTTTGGCACATTTACTTTCAACACACTTTTTACTATAGAAGTTTACATTATGGATGCATATTTTTGTGTTCTAGTCTGTGTGATTGTACTGGTTAAAATGGAAATGACTTCCTTTATTAGGTATACTCTTTTCTGGTTCTATTTGGAAGCCCCTAGCCCATGGAAGTTGGGCTTGGGTAAGTTAATGAATAGGCCCCAAGGTATGCGTCGTGACAAAGTTGTATTAGAGTAGTAAGTTATACCCAAAAACTAGGAATTTTATCTCTTCTATCTGGATATAGAGTTAATTTTTATGAGTGTTGTTTTTAGTGTGGGGAATCCAGTGATGGTGTGGTGGCCAACGTATCCATACACCAGGTCCCTGAATTCTTATTTTCGACTCAGTACATGGAAACACTAATTGCATGTTTTTTTGACATTTTTTTCTTGTGATCACTTTGATTCATCTCACCAGGTATAACATATTGACCATGGCACATCTTTTTTCATTTTGGATCCACCACATAGATATGCATTCTTGATTCTTGAGAATGTACACGATGATAGTCCACCAAGCGATGAGGCCTTGATTCAGGGCCCTATTATGATGTTAGCACCTTCGGGTGGTGTACCAAAAGCACCACTATCCATTGGGTCGCCATTTACACCATACACACCTATAGAGGATGCACGCTGACTTGGCGCATGGAATGAGTTTCATAAGCAGAGACCACTAAGGTTATGAGGAGAGACAAACCTGCAGGCTGATGAGGACTAGTTGGAGGATGTTGCTAGAGTTTTTCGCCCAGTTTGGACACCAGCAGATCTAATGGTGATCTTAGCTACAAATCTCTTCTAGGGAGAATATGGAAGATGGTGGAGTCTGACACCACAGTTACACCATGAGGAGACCCTCATCTGGGAGAACATTGAGGAAATTTTCAGGGAAAATATCGTCCCAACGACTCTACGCTCAGTGTGTATACAGGAGCAGGCAGTGCTACTCATGTGGCGGTTAGGGTCATATGGCTCAGGACTGCCCGACCTGCCATATGGATGACAAGTATAAAGTCAAGGGACTGTCGAGGGAGAGGCAAAGATTTGATCAGGGAGGTCCGCAGGCAGTAGGGAGACATGACAGAGGATCTGGTCGTGCAACATGTAGTGGGTGGAGATACGATGATCTACCTCCAGAACCTCTTGGTGTTCCACCACGACCACACGGAGCATGTGGAAATGGTAGAGCTCAACTCTTGGAAGATGAGACCTAGAACCGTAGGTTTCTGTCACTATTTTAGACAATCGCGCTAGTCACTATTATATTTCCATGAACCTTGTTCGGAGCTCAGAGATTCTAGTGAAGCCGTTGGCCCGATCCTTACGGATATAGACTCTTACGAGAAGGAATATGATGATTAAAAACTAGTGATGACAGTGCGAGATTAATCTACGAGGAAATATATTCATCTAGGATCCTTTTAGTAGTGGCACTGAGGACTTACAACATCATCTGGGGTACGGACATGTTATTCATAGTTCGTGCATAGATTGATTGTATTAGGTGCAATGTACCTTGTCTCCGTGAGGATAGGATCAGGTTTTCCTTAACCAGTGAAAAGAGAACCATTAAATAACAGAATTGACTTAACCATATTAGGGTTCATCTGATCACACATCAGTTGGCAAGACTTATCCTTAGAGAACTAGATGTAAAGTGTTCGAGATATCTTGTTGTGGTGGACCATTATGCTGATGTCTTTCCAGACGATGTTCTATGACATCCTCCTTGCATAGAGTTAGACTTTTTATATCGACATGTACCCCATGATGACATCGATATCTACCCTAGTATATCAAAAGTCTCCTACAATGCTTCATGAGTTATGTGAATAGTGGGAGGGCTTTCAGAGGAAGGGGTTCATTATACCTAGTGTTTCTCCATGGGTAGCCCCGATTTTGGTCGTTGAGAATGTTGATGGGTTTTAGAGACTCTATGTAGACTGTCAACGCTAGAACTAGGTGACCATGAAGAACAAGTATCCAATTCTAGGGATTTCTGATCTTTTAAATCAACTGAAGGGATATCATTGGTTTTCAAAGATAGACCTCAGATCAAGCTATCAATAGCTGAGGGTACGAGATGATGATGTGCAGAATATGACCATCGAATATCAGTATGGCCACTATGAGTTCTTGGATATGAAATTCACCATGACCAATTCCCCATAAGTGTTAATTTGACTCCTGAAAAGGATCTTTCATCCATACCTCGATCTCTTTGTAGTGGTCTTCATCGATGAAATGTTGATATACTCATCCTCTAAGGTGGAACATGCTTATTATCTCTAGATATTTCTGGATACACTCTGAGAGTAACAGCTTTATGGAAAGCTCTAGAAGTTCTAGTTCTAGATACTAGATGTCCACTTTTTTTACATAATATCTGGGAAGTTAGAGTTATAGTGGATCCGATGAAGATAGAGGTTGTGCATGATTGGGAGCCACCTAGGACTGTGACCGAGGTGCAGAGTTTCCTCGGGTTGGATAATTACTACAAGAAATTCTATTCCTGACTTATCCATAGTTTCATCACCCTTGTCAACATTGATGATGATGGTACAACCCTTCATATGGGTGAAGTTATGCAAGAAATGTTTTCAGGATATGACACAGAGACTGATGAGCCCCCCCCCCCCCTTTTGAGACTACGAGAAGAGGGTGTTGGGTAAGTAGTCTATTATGACACATCAGGGACCAGACATGGATGTTTCCTGAAGGGTGAGTGAGAAGTGATAACTTATGGTTCATGACAGCTAAGAAAACAAGAGAAGAACTACGCAACCCATGACCTGGAGTTAGCAGTAGTGGACTTCACCAGGAAAATGTGGTGACATTACTTAAAGTCAAATGATTTTATATCCACTTTAATAACAAGAGTCTCAAGTATATCTTCTCTCAGAAGTACTGGAGCTGGAAATAACGAAGATGGCTAGAGTTCCTACAGGACTATGAAATTGAGATGGTCTATATTTTAGGGAAGAGGAACATGGTATAAGATGCACTAAGAAAGCGGTTTTATCTATAGTTGCTGAGTGAGGCGACAGAGCATCTTCCCATATTTTAAATATCATTTGTGGATATAGATGGATATCATTACCACCATTCTATGATTGTCACTCCCTCACTTGTTCAGCACGTGTGGAAGGCACATCATGGGGACATTGACTTCCAGACTCTACGTGATCAGACATCCTCTAGAGTGGAACCTGATGGATTTTATGAAGTGGGGAGAACATCCTCTTCTTTAAAGGGTGAACCATGGTACTAATTGCAGAAAAGGATAAGGTGTTAAAGGAGTTCCATTCTTCTTATTTGGAGGTACATCCTGTTGTGGAAAAGATGTTCTAGGACCTCTGACGTCAGCACTAGTGGTCAGCGATAAAGAAGAGAAGTGGAAGATTTTGTTTCACGATGCATCAACTTTCAGCAAGTGAAGTTCGGGAATCAGGTTCTAGTTGGATTTTCCCAAGCACTAGAGGTGTTAGAGTTGAAGTGGGATGATATCTCTATGGACATTGTGATAGGTCTTCCACATACATCAAGGGGACAATATTCTATTTGGGAGATCATTGAACGACTCACTATTTCATCCCACTTCCTACCTATCTGAGAGTTGGGATTAGTAGAGGGTTCGGGTGCCCCTATGTACATGAGATTGTGCGACTTCATGGGTTTCCATCGATGATCATCTCAAAGAGTGACAAACGTTTTACATCCCAGTTTTGAAATGGATTACAGAAGGCTTTTATGAATCAACTAAATTTTACCACCGCCTTTCATCCACTGATCGATGGTCAGATGAAGCATACCATTCAGAGGCTGGAGGAAATGCTATGTGCTTGCATCTTTGATTTTGGATATAGTTGTTAAGATCATCTAACCTTGGTGGAGTATTCATACATAAATATTTATAACTCTACCATCAGTATGGATCCATTTTAGGCCTAGTACGGTCGACCATGATGATCCCCTCTATATAGGACAGACCTATGGGAGTCGCACTTATGGGTCCAGAGTTTGTACTGGCTACCACTGAGAAGGTGCAGGTCATCGGACAGCGGATGGAGACTGTACAGAGTATAAATAAGTCTTATTTTGACATGAGGCGATGACCATTTTTGTTCAAGGAGGGATAACATGTTTTCCAATTGGTATCCCCTAGAAAAAGATTACAGAGATTTGGCCGAGGTGGAATGTTATCACCAAGGATTATCATACCATTTCTGATACATCGGGCAATAGGAGAGGTGGATTATCACTTGGCAGTGCCACTATAGTGGGAGAGGGTGAATGAATTCATCCATATATCCCATCAAGGAATTAATTTTCATGACCCATCTCACATCATCGACCACGGAGAGCTGGAATTTGATGATGAAGTGATTTTAAAAATGTTTTGGTTGAGATTAAGGATCGACAGGAGTGAGTCCTTTGTGGGTGGTCGATACCTCGGGTGCGTGTTTTATGGAATCACGAGAACATCCAAGATTTCACATGGTAGATGGAGGCTCATGTTCATGATCAGTACCCCCATTTATATACTTATAATATGTTATGGAATTCCGTAAACATAGTCCCTAAGGTGGGGTGAATGTAAAGTACTAGATTTTCCAAATAATTTTTTTAAATATTTGGAAATATTATGATTCTTTGATAATTTATTCCTTGTGATTCTAAGGACCAGTGTGCCCGAAATTAATTTCTGAACATTTTTAGGTACATTCAGTAAATGTGCAAGCAAAATTTTATATCTTTTGAACTGGTGCTTAGATTAAAAATACAAGGCCCCATAGAATCTGCAGCACCAGAATTCACTTAATACATGATTTTTTTATACAATAGTATCTCTAAAGAAAAATTAAGATCTTGGGTATTTTTTAAGGAAATATTAAATAACATTTTTATTTTATTAATTATTTTATTTTCTTGCAAAGGAAAACTAGCAGCATTGGACCAATGGCGTGTCATTCCAATAAATGGTTGATAGAGTGTCGCGACACCAAAACCTTGGAGGACACAACCTGTTCCAGTGGGCTATTACTGGTGACATCAAACATTAAACTGAAGGATGACATTCGAGTAGTGTCATGAACATTTTTTGCGTGGATGATGAACAATTGGACTTCCTCAATCGCGGGCGTTCCCCATCATTCATGAGGTACGGATTAGAACTTTTTTAATTTCATGTATGGATGATTCAATCTCTTCAACCTATTTCTATCAAACTAACATGGGGGGGGGGGGGGGACATGCCAAACGTACAAGGCCCAATCTCTCTTCTATCTTGGTTAATTTTTGCATTCTTGGGGGTGATTCATTGGGATGGATAGATCCCAATTTTGATGTGCTTGATGCGACGTTGATGTCCTAGTAAGTTCAATGATGCCTTCAGAATGAAAAACGGGCCACCAGAACTCACTCGGTGACCTTACCATGGCTGCCGGTGTGGCAATTCTAAGGACTGATGATTTCAAGGTCCAAGGCGGCGGCCTACACCAGCCAGCGGTGAGGAAAGAGGTAGCACACCCACACCACCAGAAGAACTGGATAGGGATCGTCAGCCACAATGGTAGGAGGAGGGAAATGACACACCGAACAACCACATAAGAGGAGGGTGGTGCAACCAAAGTGCCAACAGAGGACGCGGTCCACAACTTATCAACCATAGAGGACCAAAGGAGGTAGCTGGTACACCGGCCGATCACGGGTGGTGGTGCGGTGCACTGTCGTGCACTAATGGTGACGATGGTCATCACCAGTCGATTGCGATGTGAGGCAGGACCTGGTCCTGTGGGTCCCACAAGACACCTAGTGGTTCCACATGGCGTCTTCAGTATGGAGGTGACCGAATGGCCATCACAACTATTTGGGAAAAAACTGGGGTTACCCCTGGGTGGCAGCAAGGGCGGTCCCCACCAGAACGGGCTACTCCACCCATCTGAAGTTCATGCCTCACGTGCTGGACCCGCTTGCCAGCGGGCCGGCCCCTTGCAGGCTGGGTTGGACCTCAGCCAAGTGGGATAATCCCACCATGACCCAACCTAACCTGATCGGGTTTGGTCAGCACAAGACGAGTTGGGTCGGTCTGACCCAGACGGACCGGACCTAAGCCCAACTAGACCCAAAAACACTTAAAGGACTATAACTTGACATCCGGGTGTCCGTTCGATGAATCGCCTTTGGAAATGGGACCCTCGGAGTGAGATGATCCTTTTGGAATACTCTACTGAAGTTTTGTAGATAGTTGGAGTATGTCCGGGTGGATCGAACCCAAATCCAGTCGGGTCCACAAAATTAAAATGCTTAAAACTTAGAGATCGTACATCCGATTGACGTATCATCTATCAAATTGGAACCCTTACGAAAATAAATCACATTGGGTTGCTTCTTTGTAGTGCATAGTGGAGGTAGAGGTATAATCGATTAATTGAGGGGAGTATTCTACGAATCTCGATCGCATCGGGTTCAAGTAAACAAGTGGTTGGATGTAACATGGAGAAAGAACATCGATCATATGTTGGTCCACATCTATCGATCTTGTGGGTGTCAACATCTATCAGACCCTGGGTGGGTATGTTCTAAGAAATCCTATGTGGGTCAGTGCATATATATAATGTGTGGGACAAATCATGTGTTGGTCTGCGGGTGTTGTTACTTGTCGATATTGCGTGGGTCCGAAGTAGTGTCTCATAAAAAAATAAAATGATAAAGCTTTCAACTAATAATATGTATGTGAATACTTATTTTATAACTGGTCTGATATGATTCCTTTACCTTCGTGGTGTTATCCTCGTGGTGTTACCTGTGTGGTACTTGTATCTTCCTATTGTTATCTTCTTGGTGTTACCTTTTTGGTACTTATATCTTCATGGTGTTAACTATGTGGTAAGTATACCTTTGTGGTGTTACCAACATGTTTTTATCTTCATGGTGCTACCTATGTGGTAATTCTATCTTTTTGGTGTTACCATTGTGGAAATTATATCTTTGTGGTGTTATCTTCATGGTGTTTCCCGTGTCGTACTTCTACCTTCTCTATGTTACCTTTGTTGTAATCATACCACATGTATGAGATGTGTATATCTAGATATCATAGTTATATATAAGAACATAAACATAAGTGGAGTTGTTATCTAACACTTCGTGCTTTGAGTTAAGGTATTGCTTTGTGGTTTTTCCTTTTTGTAACTCTGGGAGACCTACAAGGTCTTGGGGTCCTTACATAGTATCATTATATTCACCCCTGCAAAGGCTATTACTTCCCCTTGTTGTGTCTTATGCAGATGACAGACAACATTGACCATGGTTGAGGGAGCCAGGATGGGACGGTCCCTGGAGGTGGACCATTTGGTGTGACTTGAATCAAGGACTAATGATCGTGAGCTATGCCCCCACTTCAGGTAGTATCCTTGGTTTACAATCCAAGAGTACCTTTTCACATTTCAGTTGTATTTGTACTTTTTAGTTTTACATTTACTTTTTAGTTGGGCTTATATTATGGCCCCTTTACATTAAACACACTTTTTACTAAAACAGTTTTCTTTGTTGTTGTATCTTGTTGCTTTCTAGTATGTGTGTTTTTACAGGTTAAAAAAGAAATGCATTCCCATTTTAGGATTATTCCATTCTAGAGCTAGTTGTTAGCCTCTAGCCTGTGGAATGAATACGTAGGGTCATCACAGCACGGGCCCTGAGAGACGGGTCGTGACACTTATCTCTAAATAAAAATCACAAAAAAAGAATTTATTATTTATAAAGCTAAATTGAAGGTACATTACATTTAATTCCATCCATAAGATAATATTAGGAATATTTTCCAAATCATGTCATTTAGATAATCATCTTAAACCCTAAGGCACAAGGTACATAGCCAAACCTATTAGCCAATTCATATAATCCATGAAACTCACTCATGGCCTAGTTTATAGAGTATTATGTACATGGAATACAGCCCATAGAGTTTAGCATATCTACTGAAGGCACTATTTAAATGAAAGAATAACTCAATGGGTGTTAAATCATTTTAGAACCAAGGAGAAAAGGGCCACTAAGATATAACTCACCCGAATTGGTAGTATAAGACAATGAGATCAAACTTGGTGGTGTTTTTACAACATAATAGATCATAGTACATGTTCGAAATGACTCAGAATGATTTAATTATCATTTGGAGGCTTTTCTGGAATGTACCAATGAGATACGCGGTGACACAACTTACAGACAATGACTACACTATGAGAAATGTCCATGACCAACTACCTTAGCTTCATAGGGCATCCCTCGACGAGTATCAATGTTTGATTCAATCTAGGAATGATGAAATTGATGAAACCTTCTTAATCCTTTAAAATTGGGGCAGATGGTAATTCAAATAAATATCATAATAAATGGATATAATAACATGAAATAGATTGGAGAGGATTTGATATCATACCACAACTATTCTAATGGATCCGATGATGAATGGTTCGGATATTGGGCAAATAATATGTATCAAACCGAATATTCTGGAAGAAGAGGGTTCCCAATGAAGGTGATGAGCACTAATATTTTGGAGGAAACATGGTTAAAGACGATTTGACTATAATAATTATACGAGGGAATTATGACAATTTATCCTATTTTTAACACTAAGCATGGTTTGGTCGCATAGTTTTTCCAATGCATGTGCCAAATTTTAATCATTCACTACTACTAAGGAAAACATTACATAATTATCAGGGAAAAAATGTGCCAAAGTTCCCTATGAATTATTTCATGTGTTTCTCATGGTCATAGGACATGGGTTACATAGTTTTAGAAAAATCGTGCGACCACATCTGCTTCATGATTTATGATTCTATAGGCCATGGTCATATTATGAATGCCTCAAATCCTCCATGAACCTTTTATGTATCATATTTTGAGTCATTTAATGGAATAAATAAAAACGAAATTAACCATCTTCACATAAATTAAAATTTAGTACATTATAATCTCCCCACCATAAAACATATCATCCCTGAGAACCCTTTGGTAAATAAAGAGGACATCACTAAATCTACTTGGGTTGAAGTGCCTCATTCAAATTACCTCATTGTGTTTCCAAATTCCCAAAAAAATGTTTTTCCATGATGAGCCATAAAGGAGGATGATTCATGATCATTACATACCTAATTAACGGTCACATTATTTCCTCATACAACACAATTTTCTAGAAGTTAATGACCGACTCTGAGTCAAAATATCTCTACCACCTGAACTGTCTTTCATTAAGTGATCATAACATTCCAACAATGATAATCAAAAGATACATGATCCAATTAAGGGGCCAATTCTAAACCAATCCCATTTAAATTCATTATGCCTCAAAATCCCTATAAAACCATGGCACCCTTTCAATTACACCTACAATACCAGAAAATATGTCAATCAGTTGTTCCTGTTTGACCACATATGATTGAGAGGTAGATAGGGTTTAAGTCATACAATTCCTGATTGAACACCCTTGAGGAACCCAACATATTTGGATGGTGAACTTTAAAAATTAAACATAGTTTCATCTAGATAGTGGAAACTCAAAATTTCTCCGAGCATGCTCATTGATGTTTGTAAACGACATTAGGTGACATCTCTAGACAAAAATCCATTTAATCTAACATTCCATAGAATTAACATAGAGAATAAAATAGATGATATACTTTTATCATTACACACATTTCATCACATATGATTTTGACTAAAGTTTGAGGTAACCATGGAATAAAAAAATAGATTCCTTGGAGCTCACCAAAATAAGTCTTCACAAATTTCTTACAAGTGAGACATCTGTATGAAGCTTAATGTCCTCACAAGAATAACACTGACTGACCCCAAAGTAGAACACAACAACTGATAAAGTAAAAAGGGTAAAAAATGGTATCCATGAGTCCCACCATATAATTCTTATTCAGGAACCAAATCCTCAATCAGATCTAACCAATACTATTAGGTCAACCACACTCCAATAGCTCACATTGATAAAATCCACTAATTAATCCAAAATGATTTGAAAACATAGCATAGAGTATAACAGATTCCCTCATAGCATACCCGGATGATTTCAATAGAGGGGAAAATATCATAATTAATACCATGTACATCGAGAGTATAAGAATATTTCCCAAAATGCTAGAGAAACCATTGATATTTCCCAGACATGGTTATCAGCACACTTTCAAACCTACCAAACCAGACCACACATTAAAAAAATCATGCAAGCAACTCATGATGACTTCTATTGGATAGACTAGGCTTCACCTACTTACACACTGCCACTTCCCGATCACCTGGCCCCGACCACGTGATGCATCCCATGGTCACACCAATATATCTAATGAATTCATTCCAGGACCGAAGTAATCTTTATAGGTTGTGCATACGACCAAGAAAAACATCGACATTCTCTCAAGAAAAAATTGACTTAAACAAAGGATAACCAACCATAAGGGAATTAAGGACTAGAAAAGACAAACCCAATAAGACTAATCTAGGATGTGACCCTTCTATTAGAAGGATTTATGTAACAAGAATTTATGTGATGCTCTCCACATTAGGGGATTCCTAGACAATGGATCTATTTATGATGGTGGTCACATCCCATTCTGTATGATACATCAACCACCGATCATAGGTCATACGGGTGGCCATCCTGCATTAGAAAACATTAACCTAAAAGGAGAAGGATTCCAATCCCATAGATTCTCACTACATTAGCTTCACATTTAGACGTACATAGTACATTCATACCATGTTGCATACAAATTAACCAATAAATTACGAATGAAATCCAGATGAAAGACCAACATGTAAAACACCTGACCCCCATATAATTTCATTTCGAGCATTGGGATGAGTCCATATATTTCTAACTCCCATTTCACTCTACTCCGGAGCTGACCAGAATTCAAAGCGTAATTCGTCAAGGATTGAATGAGGACATTTTAACATAAATGGTTCATTAAATGATTAAAAAAGACAATGGGTACCACATATATCAATGAATAACACTATGAGATTACAAGATAAAATGACACATCCCTAAAATCATTCATAGGATTGTCATCCCAACTCATTCCATCATCTGATGTCCCATGTGATGATCATTCTCAGAGATGCATAACATTTTAATGCAACAGAATAAGATGCATATTTCTCAAGTCAACCATCACTGAAAAAGAAGACAATATGGGTCACACGACCCACTGAGTGGCTAACCATTCCCATGGAATAACTATCATGATTGAACTAATAATTTCATAATTCTCGCCATCATAGAAATGTTCCAAACAAAGCATAACCTCACATCCACCAAAATGGGTAATTTTAGAAACTAAGAGTCCTACAAACACAAAGAAATTCAGAATGAGCCACTCAATAGTAAAAAATCAAAAAAACCAAAAAAACCAAAAATGGTTTTGAGATACGAGGGACATATCCACATTGGGATATCCACTTAAAGAAACCATAATTGATGACTTTTGCAGGGGTTCATGATGGAAAAGGACATTAGGCTAAAAGGTTGATCACTTTGGGGTTGAGCTATTGGAAAAAGGCCTAATGGAAAATGATCATAATCCCATTTTAATAGTGAAATAAAGGTAAACATAGAAAGGATTTGAACTACCGATACACTGGGGTTAAAACAAAAAGTGACACAACATATGTTTATGTTGATTCAGTTAATTTATTTACATTTAAACTCAATCATTTTAATTTTATTAAAAACTCACCAAATTGTAGTCCAAAAACAATGTGTGTTTTTCCTCTATTTATCTAAGGAAACAATGATAAAATGAAAAATTATATTATCATCCTTTTAAGAATTATTGTTTATAGAAATATCTCAATAATTATGCCATTTATTAATATGAACTCCATTTCAAAAACCATTTGATGATTTATATGACCTTTCATCAAAATACCTCACAGGAAAGCAAAAGGTCTTCTATTTATTAAGTAGTTTAGGGTTGATAGGTTTCCAAATTTTATTTATTGGTCAATCCATATGGGAGGCTATTGGAATGTTAAAGTGTCCCTCATCATATGGCCTAATCAGACCCCCAAACTATTTAGTACTAAGGCATGCCCAAAAAAAATTTAGACCTATGAAGGTCCAATTAAGACATTTTTAGATTGACTAAATGTAACCTATATGATTTTGCAGTTACTATTACAAACTACGGTAGTGGGTTTCTATCATTATCAATATTCTCCAATTGACCTATTTAAATCTAGTTGTTCATTTATAAAATTAGTTGCACGAGTCATTAAGCCCAACCAATAGAGTTATAACCCTCATTGAGGCAATCAATCATTTATGTTCAAAACCATCTATATTACATGAAGGTATCTATGAAATTAAAAATAATATTATATGGTTCGATTTTATTTGTTACCACAATCATTTTATAAAGAAACCAAATGGTTTTGTTATATGGGTCTTCACATTCTAGTTTATAAAGAGCCCCTATACTTTAAAATTAGTGTATTGACTAATATTTAATTTTAACCAAAAATTTAACCACATAGTAAACAAACATAGATGCATGAAAATTTAAGACAGGCAAACTAATAAGTTACCTAATCATGGTTATCACTCATATATTCAAGAAGAATCAATAATAATTATAAATAAGAACAACTAGGTAAAATATGAAAATAATATACTATGAATGTAGGGAATAATCAATTATGGTATATAAGCAAGGCATGAAAAATAACCATTGGAGGATATCTCATGATTCGGAAATCACATCAACATGTGAATAATACACTAAAATCTTGTAATAATGGAATTGAAATCATGGAAATCACATTAATTAGACACTTTAATAGGTTATTCAATGAATAAAATAATAAACCTATGTTGGTAGAAGATAAACATGCTACTAAAAATTGCTAGCATGAAATAATACATTCAAATCTAATCTTAGAATTCATATTATGACACATTAAGTTGATACACACAAATATCATTTGTCATGATATAAAATACTCATATTACACATATGTACATTAATAAAAACACAATGAATCTTAGTCACCAAGTGGTGAAATCCATGAAATTGTAGTAATGTAATTAATTACATCATTTAAACACCCCAAGAGATTTTGATTTTCCTAGTAAGTGGGATAAATACTCCTAGGAATAAGATATTAACCAACATCTTATATCTTAGTCTCCTATATGAACCCAAAAATTAATATAAAAAGACAAATAATTATATGATACAACTTTGTAGTATCCTTCCCCAAATTCCACTGAACTGTTCATAGAGTAGGTGGACCCCTAGACCTCATGTGTGCTTCCATTAATGAAAATGGTTGTTGACTAACAGTGAGGGCCTGGAGGGAGTCTATGGATAGTGTTTGCATTGATTGATCAGACTGAAAATTACTATTTATATTTAAAAGAAACAAAATAGTCAATGAAAACCTTATTATATCAGCTGAATCCATCAAAATAGAAATGCATTATAATGAAATAAAGTGCATATGATAAATAAATAAATAAAGGAAATAGATTAATATGGTATTTCAAATGTATATAAATTTGACTAAGAAAGGGGGAATGGGATAAAATCATATAAAACCTGATATCAAAATGAATAAAATCTAAAAAAACTATTAATATTATCATCTTGAGCAATGGAACATTCCTCGGCTCCTAAATCCACCAAAAGATTGAATTTAAATAAGGCATTGAAAGCTAGAATCGACAATTTTTCTATACCTACAATAGAAATGTCTACTCCAAATACTAATGGAACCTGATCATGGTGTGATATACAATTTCAGTGGGATGACAACAATTGTGTCTAGGCCATTCCATTTCATGAAATATAAATTAAATTATGTTGCATGAAAAATGTAATTTAATAAGAAATGAATAAATAAACACATTATTTTGGGTTCCATGGGGTCACCCATTCGATTTACCAACTTAAACCAAATGTGGTGAGTCTTAACTGAGATAACCTTCTAGAGTATGGTCAGATGTATAATGTTCTAGAGGATGGGATGTCCCCAATCTTGTGCATGGGATTGAAGGACACATCCTTACAATCTTAATATCAATGATCATTTATCTAATTAAAAACATTCATTTTCCTTTAATATATCTTTTGATCATCACTTTATAGAACGTTAAGAGACACCATATCCAATCATTGACAGTCTGAGATGGATTTCAATGTATTTCAGTAAGGGGTTATCACATAACCAATGAAAAAGAATCTCTTACATGGTAACCCAAGGTTTAATTATCACGTCTCACTTGAAGCATTGTGAATATTCAAATACTGGCCTCTGAGTTGATACCTAGTATCACAGGTAGGGTACTAAGGCTCTCTCTAGGGATTATTCAACCAAAAATTTTGAATAGCCCATCCAAGGGGTCTCCACTAGGGAACTGATGTAACTCTTCTGGAGGTGAATATAAATAATTATTAGAGAAAAAATCCTAGTCATAGCTAATGTTACTCTCATAATGATTACTAATATTTATCAATTCTATCTTAGTGGCATTGGAGTACATACAAGAGGTAATTATTTTAGAAATAATTGCTTCACCCACCTCCCTAAATAGTGATCCTTGAAGAAACATTTCATATTTAACAAGATCAATTGAATTCCATTACATTTAATTCAAAACATTAGATCATATTAATCATATTTTCCAAGTTATATCTTGGGGTTAATCAATTGAATTCATAAGGCACAAGGCACACAGGGAATCCTATTATCCAATTCATCTAAAATATGCAAATTACGCATGGTATAGGGTATAATGTCTTATGCACATGGATTACATCCCAAAAAATTCACATAGAATCTTATGGAATTGGATGCATAAAAAAATCCTCAAGGGGTGTTAAATCATTTTTGAATGAAGGATAAAAGGGACTATAAGTTATGGATCACCCAAATGGGTGGAATTATCCAATATAATCCACTATAGATGAGATTCGCCCTCAAACAAGATCATAGTAGACATGTGTAATGACTCAAAATGATTTTGTTCTCATTTTGGAGGCTTCATCATGATGGACTGAAAATTGAAACAATGAACAAATTTATGGAAAACAACAAAACTATGGGAAAAGTCCATAAACACACACCATATCCCCACAAAGCTTCCACTAATTAGTATCAACACATGGTTTGTACTTGGATGGAAGATATAGAAAAAACTGTCAAAATTCGTAAAAAATAAGGCAAAAGATCTTGCATGTAAATAGTGTAGTAGATGTCAAGAATAACATGAAATATATTTGAGAGGATTACATATCATACATCTTTCATTCCAATCGATCTGATGAAAAACGTTTTGGATATCAAACAAAGGAGTTAAATAACATCCTAGAATAATGAGGAGGAGGGTTTTTTATGAGGGAGAGTAGCACTCAGTTACTGTTGAAATTTTTTTATAATTTGTTAAAAATTTAAAATGTTGTAAATTTATAAATTATTAACATTGTGCACAGTATGGCCACACGGTTTGGCCCAAACATGCGGTAACCATGTGATATTCACTGCTATTAAGGGTAATTTTTCATAGTTAGGCACACAGTCTAACTAAATGTGTGAAAACCATGAAAAAAGTGATCTGTCAAGGATTTCAGTAGGCTCGAATAGCCATGGTCCCATCGTTGCATAGTTTCAGACAAACTATTCAGCCCAATCTACTTCTCAATTTTCATGGCTCCAGGTCTCAAACGAGCTCTGGTTGCCCCAAAACCTCATTAGTCATTTTAGGAATCGTGTTTACGTCTATTTAAGGGAATAAAAACACAGAAATTATTTGTTCAAACCTTATATAAAGGTACATACATACAGTCACATTATAAATTATATATTGTATATTCTATTACTCAATAAAAACTTATCATGTATATTTAATGATTAAACACTCATTCCAATACATTATAAATCCCTTAATTCTCATCCAATACTATTTATCTAAACATTTGATAGCTTTTAGAGGAAGAATAAATGTGATAGTGAGAAATATCCATTATAACATTCATATTGAACAAATTGATATACCTATATAACTCCCAATTATAGAAACCACAAAGTAATATGTCCCCATGTGATATAATCACCTCAAATACCATATGATTTTAAAAAATATGGAGATATATCTACATACTATTTTATGATATAAATTTACTACATAAAATATCTATCAACTAAGACCCTTTAATGGAATGGACATAGCCCATCAAATAAATGACCAATCTAACAATTTGTGATTCATACATAGTCCAAAAAAAACTTGATAACCATGTGAACATAACCTCAAACTGAATCATCATGTCTTATTCCTTATTTCCCATATAACCAAAAATTTTCTTCCATATTTTGTAATTTTTAATAATGGTCATACATCTCTTGCAAGATCCTCTTCAATATTATCCACTCCATGTTTTATATTTTTTTTCTATTTTATTTTTTAAATTATAAAAATTAATTAATGCAATTCCCCCTTAATCAGTATATTAAAAACATTAAATTAATTTTGTCATTATATTCCAGTGCCATATTTTTTTTTATAAAATTAATCCATTTCAATTCCACTAATTATATAGTGTTCCCACTATTTGATTATGAGTATTTCCCCATGTATCAATTTTTAATAGTTTGTATTCGTTAAGGGGAAACATGTTACTTCATGAGGGAAAGGTTATTTTCCATGAAATTAGTCAATTTTTATATTAAATGAGTATTTTTTATGACCAAATTAATCATAACTTTTTTTAGAAATGATAACCCTAAAATATATTTAATTTTTTTTCTTATTTTTAATTTCATTACAGGAACTCTATAATCTAAATAATCAAAACATTAATTAGTTCTTCAATTACTATGTAAACTATAAAAAATATTATGCACTTCATATTTTCAAAAAATAACTTCTCACATTATATATATATAAATATATTAAATATCAAATCCATTTTTGGCATATTCTTTTGAATTGTTTAAGGTTCATCGTATGACATTTGTCAAATACATATGCCCTCTAAATTATTATTTCTATGATTAATTTAATAAAACAATTTATAGATGATTTTATTACTCAAAGTTGATTTACCAATATTTTAGGGTCCTTTATTACTAAATACCATTCTAAAAAATATTTCTCAAATGGGTAAATAATTTTGTATCCTTAAAAGACAATATGCATACATAAAATTGTAATATTAAAACATATATTCCACAACACAAGCATATATATTTAAATACATGGAAAATACCTTTTAATACAATTATATTATATTCTCATACAAAACATTCATGTCGATCGCCTATATAAATTGGAAATCATAAAAAAAATTTCTTAGATTCTAAATGATAAAAATAATTTACATAATTTCAAAAGAATGCATGAATATAAAATTATTTAAGTGAATGAAAACTCCAAATATCTAATCATAATTGTCACATGAGACCTACCAATGAATTGATGAGATAAATGAATTATAATTTTAATCATCATATACATTGTCAAATCATAAAGTGTCATATTATTATAATTTATTAAAAATATGTGTCATAATGTCCAATAATGAATGACTTTCAATGTTAACTCAAATAAAGTCAAAGAATTTTCATATGAGGTAAAATATTTTTCTAGTTAAAGGAATAAAATAGAGAATACTATTAAATAAAATATAACATTAGTTATTTATTATGAAAAGAGAAATAAATTTTAATGAAATAGAGAATTGGATATACATAATGAAAGTTCATGGATATTTACACAATGAATTAACGGGGTTTTAAAGAATCATGTAACTTGCTATCAAAGAAAAAATACATAATAATATCTTAAAATGAATATATGTGTGGTCATATATCATATTTTACAAATATATATATAAATTATTCAATTAAGAATTATTAGGTTATCTATTCAAATACAAAATGATAACATTTTTTGAAAACCAAGAGTAATCATAATGTTATTGGTTTGGGTTAAAGGAAATATTCCGGCTATTATAGTAGGATGGATAATATTATAATATTTTCTATATAAAACATATAATGGTTTTAAAAAAAATATGCATATATACTATTAAATATTAAATCAGAGGTATAAAAAAATATATAATTGAACTATTATTAATATAATTGAAAATTAAAGAATAAGTCAATGATTGAAAAAAAAATTATAACCCTTGCTTAACTTATTATAGCATACCATTAAAAACACTCTTTTAAACTATATGATATTATAGATCTTGTATTTGAGAAATAAATATAGAATAAATAATTTTAATTTTCTTTTTTTCGAATGGAAATGTGTGGAGAAAATATATTTATAATAAAAATTATATAATAGTATAAGAATAAGGTATTATATTAAAAATTACTAAAAAAAATTATATAATGCTCCAAATATATATTATTCTAACATTGGAGAGATTATAAATTGTTTTCCAAAAAGTAATATAATTATTCTATATATAAAGTAATATATATATAATTATTAAAAATCGATGAACTGAGGTTTAAAAATGATAGTGTTTCAATGTTTAGTCAAAATAAATCAATGTATATGGATATTATATTAAATATTTTCTCATAAAAAGTCATATAAAGTGTAATACCATTAATGATATTATACAATTATTTATTCACAATTTAAAGAGATAAAAAAATAAAATATATAACATGTTATAAATAATGTTGGATAATTAATTAATGGTTACTAAATGAAAGAGTGATGTTTTAAATAACTTTAAAGGGTTATAATGTTAACAATAGAAAATAATTGCTTCAAAGGAAAGAATATGTATTCATATATATACAAAAATAATGATATATATAAATTATTTATAGATGTAATCTTATATAAACTACTAATAAAACAAAAGTTGATTGGTTTCTAATAATTCAAGCACTCTCAATGGTCATGGTAAAGCTAGAACTATGTATGTGTGGAATTATAGTTTTATATAATACCCACTTTGATTCTTGATAAAAAAATATCATAGTTATAAAAACATAAAAATATAGATTATTTAATAATATAGAGTAATGTAAAATTTAAATTGGTGTGAAAAACATTTAAAGGAAATTATATTTCAAGAATAATTCAAATAGATAAAGGGGATCACATTGTAAAACATGTCAAATTAGTTATTCAATTTTTACAGAAATTACCCAAATATAATAGGAACTCATTTTCATCTATTGAATGAGCTGCATATCATTAATTCAGAAAAATATTTTTATTATATTAATATTTTATAGATAATGGGATGATGTTTTTTGGGGGTTTTATGATTTTAAAATAAAAATTGAAACAATATAACTAAGTGAGAGAAACTGGTTAGAGAAATCATGATCGACCTGGGTGAGTGTCCCATGATTCTAAATCTATCTTCACTCTCAATGGAAATGGGAAGATCACTGATTAAATAATTTATACACATTGAAAACATTATGGAATATGAGTTATTAATTGGGTAACATTTATGATTTCACATATAAACAACATTGATTACCGGAAACCACTCAAAATCACAAAAATTACATCGATGTAAGAACAAAACACTATCAAGGAATCACATGAACAATGTTATTAGATGACCAGATTGTTCTACATGATAATTTATTCCTTATAGAAGACCATGAATAATCATGTGTTTAAGATTTAATATTTGATCATCTTATGTAATCCATACACACACTCATAAAAGGGAAGGGGTGAAAAAACTAATAATCATTCTGAAATCATCATAGGATCGCAGTTATGCATGATAGCATGGGGATTATTATTACTTAGTTATTTATTTTATCATACTTGAATAAAAATTTTAAAAGTTTGAAATTTTCAGATAAAAATAGTGTATGTTGATGATTAATTACAGGGGGTAAATTATAGGATTAAAAACATTTTATTTTACCCATATGGAAAATTATTTTTAGCAATGTTAAACAAGGAAAATTCAAAAACCCACTTTTGTTATTAATAATGAAAAAAACTTGCATAAGGTTAAGAAATATGAATATAGAAAATAATCTTAATAACAATTTTTTAGATAGTGATTCTACCTTAACGCATATAGAATCTCATTTATCAGATTATGTAATGTATAAAATAGTGTAATAAAATTATACTTTCTTTCATTATAAAAATATAGTAGATATAAAATTTTGAAACAAGAATAAGTTTAATAAAAAAAATTTTCTAACCCACAGAGTGGGGTATCCAATAACCTTGGATAAAGGCCCCTTGATTTATAATTTCAATAAAGTATGTCATACCCACACTAGGGTAATCTTTTGATAATAATATCAAAGTATATATTGTAATCCCTAAAATCCATTTATCTTTAAGTTAGTTAGTACCACTATTTTCGTATCAACAAAATCCCTCTATTGTACTCAACAACAATCAGAGTCTCACTAAGAAAGATCAACAATATTTACATGGTTGAAGAAGATATTTATAAAACGCACAAGGGATGAGAGTCTTTCTCTCTCTAGAAATAACTTTATAGCATGCAATGTTTAGGATCACTAGTCATTAGATGGATTTCAATTTCATTGAAAAGGGAACCTTTTAATTGAAAAAACTTTATAGTCAGCACCCTCCTATAATGATAATATTTTTCCGTGAATCATAGAGGGACATGTTTATGTGTCACTCTACCAAAGCCTAGTTAAAAATAAATTGTTCGATATAATTTTATAGTTACTAAATTATGTGTAAGAAAAATTAACTATCTTAAATAAATATGAATATACAAAATCTAAGGGAAATAGAATTTGGTATCGCTTTTTATGAATAATTGAATTATAGAAACCTGAATATTTAGATTCTGTTTTACAATGAATTCAGGGTCTAAATTTTGAGAAATTTAGATTCTATATTCTGAGGAATTCTGAGTCTAAATTCTACAGAGTTCAGACTCAAAATATTGAGTAATTAGGAGTCTGAATTTTGTGTAATTTAGTGTCTAAATTGTGAGGAATTCAATGTCTGAATTTCATAGAAGTAAGAGTCTAAATTTCCAAGAATTTGGAGTCTAAATTTCAGAGAATTTAGAGTATGAATATTAGATAAATCAAAGACCAAATATCAGAGAATCAAAAGTCTAATAAAAGTAATAATTGGTAACATATGGAACTGTATGATTATGAGGTTTTTGAAAAGGATTGAGATTTCTGAATTAGAAAAAATAGACTTGATTTTGATAAGACATAGAATAAAACTTCGAAAACCAAGGTAAGGTTAAAAATTCCCTTAGAGAAAAGTATTTTTCCTTAATAAAACATTTCGTAGAGAAAAAAAATTCCTTTAATAAAATGTGTGTGATTTTCAAATCATAGAGGAATGGAAAGTCATAATGAAACCTTATTGACACAAAAATATCCCCCTTTTTGGAAATAAAAAACACCCTTTTGAAAAATATTATTAGTAATAACGAATTTTAATTTAATTTTTAAAAGAAATAGTCTTCTCCCTTTACTTATGTGTTATGATTAATCTGACTAGCTATCCCTTAGGTTTAGAACTCTAAAAGGATCATTTTCATGTATTTCATCGAGAAGTGACATTTTCATACTCCAAAAAATATTCTTTAAGAAGAATACCCCTTAATTAAACACACCATAACATAAGAAATTATCTTCTTTAAACATGTTATCATTTAGATCATTCTTTTCTCACCCTTTGTGATTTTAAAAATTGAATATAGAAAATAAAAAACTATACCTCAAATATAAGAACAATAAAAATCAAAACAAATGACGGATAACAAAATTTTCATTAGGATAAAAAATATTTTTCAGGTTAAAAAATACAAAAAATGATTAGAATGAAATGAAAATAATTCATCCTTATTTTCCATGATCGTTATGTTCCTCAAGGTGTCCTTTAACTTGTTGAGATCTTTATGATCATCCTCAAACATCTTGAGAAACTATTCTTGATCCAGATTCTTCTTTTCTAGAGGCATGCTTTTTTCCATCTTGAGACATTACGATTTCTTCCGAAGTATTCACTACTTATTCATCTGGATTTAATTTTCCTTACAACTATTCATTAATTTTCCTTTATCTCTTTAAATTTATATCTATTGAATTTAACTTCATATTTAGATCTTTATCACCTTACTTTCGGGCTACTTCGGATGATTTATCTTTTTTGGAAAACATGTTGAACGGTTTTTGATTCAATCATCAGACTTATCAAAAATATATTTTAATGAATCTTGGAAGTCATAAAATATTCTCATGTCATCAATCGTTTTTTAGTTCAATTTTTTTATTTATATAAATGATCTCTTATGATCATCATAGACAATTTGAAAATATTTGAAATCATACTCAAGCTTGATAAATTTTTCCATGAGCATACTTACCAAATTTGACATCAGATTGAAGGAATTATGAAGCAACTTACATTTCGAATAAATACTAGGGATCATAGGTATTGTGTTTACTAACATCTTCAAAGATTTAACAACAAATTCCTGACGCATAAAAGATAATGATTTGGAATATGATTCACTAATAGGGGGGATTCTTTATCTATATCTTTATCATTCCTCTTACATGATACACCGACACCCTTCATAGCCTTAACAATCACAAACATATTAGGTGTATCATCAACCACCTATTTTCTATTATTAACATTGGAAAAAATATTTTTAGACATTGGAGACATGTTCCCAATATCGGACAGTTGGAATATCATTTCATCATAAACCTCTTATTTCTCAGCATCTTCTTTAACAACATTGGGTTGGATAACAACATGGTTTCTACTATCATCTTAATTACGTTTTACAACCTCTTCCTATCTATTTTACTCTTTTCATCAAGAATCATTCTTGGTTTACACAACCTTGGAATTTTAGAATGAAATCTTGTTACAAGTAAATTCCTTCAAATGTTATTCTTACCCTTGATTAATCAAATCATCACACTCATCTTATTCTGTATCTTGTTATTCTCTTACTTATTTTTCATGAACTATTTGTTCTTCATTAACAGGTTCTAGAATTCGAATTTTATTTGCTGGAGTCTTTACTAGTATTGGTTCTTTGAGAAAATATTCTGGTACCAGCAAATTTTCAAAGAAATTACTATTATCCTTGAGTTGTTCTTGAATAATCTCGACATTAGACATTTTCTTTTTCAACTTCTTCTCTTTTTTTCCATTCATGATCTTTAGTAGATTGACTCTTCTAAGAATTTACCTCAGCAAGATGTAAGGCAATACTTGGAGCTCTTTCTTTCTTGTACACCTTCTTTTCCTCCAAATTACTACCACTTCATCAAGGAATTTGATTTACTTTTTCATATTTGGTGGTGCTGAATGGAATTCTAGAACTATAAATTTTTCATTGGTTTAAGGTTCGGTCTCTTTTCAATTATTTATAGATTTATTGGATGTTTCTATATCATCACATTTCATAAATAAGGCTTCAATATCACATTCATCAAGATCCGAAAACTCTATTTATTTGGTACTAAAACCATCTTTTATTCTCATTGATGTATCATCACTCAGCAACATGATCTTGAAGGTTCTGGATTTCTAACTATACTGAAATTGGAAGGATTCTAATAAAATCACTATGGTCTTTAACAATATCGCAAGATACATGATAATCCGAGACATTAGAGTTCCATAATTATTATAGGTTATTGTCAGGAGGATGTACTTAACAAGATATACCTTTCTCAGGTTAACCAAAAAGTCCAATATAAAGATATCACATTTCTTTAAAGAGTTATTGTCACACTTTCATACAACAAGGAATCATTTTAACCATAAAGCTAACATCTGGAATTTTTTTGAATGGTGGTTGATTTTTGGAAACTTTACTCATTGGAGTCCAAGTCACTCAATTTCCATTTCCTTCTCAAAATTTCCTAAATGATATAGAAACATGTGTCAGAATAAAATTGCTTCACCTTCATATAGAATTCCAAAAAAAATTTGCATATTAAAAGATAGAAAATAGATCTCCTCAAAAATCATGGAAAAAACTTTTCCATTCCATTCCATCCATTTACCTTTATATATTTTGAATTCAACGAATTATAGATAGCAATGACTTTTGGGTCAACCAAACTTCACTATGGATTTTTCAATTTTTTTTCCCTTCGTTGAAGAAATCACTTTATATGGGAAAGCTTTTAGCGATATTCGATGTGTATGAAAACATGGAAAAATGAAAAAATTAATTAATTAGGAGTCGATTATTGGTGCACAATGTCTTGAATACCGATGTGGGACACAGATTGGGGGCATATATATAGGCTTCGAGGAAACATTTTGAATTATTGATTTGATCCCACAGTTGTAAAAAGAATGATCTGATCTGACTGTTGAGATGAATTGAAAAGCATAATCTGGTAGGTTCCAATCTTTTGAGATTTTATGAATAAATTGGATTTGAGGAATGTGAATCCAATTTATTTTTCATAAAACATAATAAAAATACCAACATGTAAAAAAATTCAATTTCGAAAATTTTTTTAAGGAAAAAAACATCAGCATTTCCCAAAAAAAATTTATTAATGAAAAAAGTTCTACTAGAAGAACTTTAGATTCTAGAAAATTTTATTAAATAAACAAAATTTTGTGTTCTATAAATTGGTGTTCCAACAAAAAAAAATGGGTATGGAAAAAAATTTATTAAGGAAAATTTTTTGTTAAATAATAAATTTAATCCTACTGTGAGAATGAGTTTCTTAATTTAAGGAGATATGTTTAAAAAATTTTATAATTAATGATTTCCAAATATCTAACATTCTTAACGTTTGGTTAATTTATTAAATTTTATCAGAGTGTAACGATTATGTAAAAATATTAGGAAGTTGATCTTGTGTCCCAATAAATTGACGAAATATATATATATTGAGTTTGTTTTCCCTAAAAAATTGATGCTTAATAAAAAAAATTTTTAGGACAGTGATGTGAATGGGTTTTTTCTAAGTTAAATGGAACATGTGTTATAAAAAAGTACATTTGTTTTGGTAAAACTCATTCCATAGTCATTGTGTGTGTGTTGCATCCACAATACTTGATCACAACCACTTCAAGTTGTTACATATTCAAATTTAATAGTGGAAAGTGAAACTAGGTGTTTCTTCTTACATGACCAAGAAACTGAGAAATATCTTAATAAATGGAATTTTTTGGATATAAATTTTCTTTCTATTATACATCAAACTAAAACAATATCTTATTTTTTTATACAAAATCATTTCCAGAACAATAGATAAGTCTTAAATCCATGGTTCCCATTAAATTGGGAAAATGTATTTTCACTTATTTTAAATTACATTCTTTAGGATTATATTGATATATTTCATATAAGAATATTGAATTCAGTATGTTTGTATGTCTACCTATAATGTATAATAATATTCATATCATACCTCTGAGAAATGATTTATCTACTGGTTTCCCAGATTCATCAAGATCATGGGTATTTGAGGTTCTGTTTAGAGTTATTATACTTTTTGTATTTTCATATGGATAATTCTTAATATGTTATTTAATATATTTATTTTGATATATATATGTTCCTTCTGGTTTTTGTGATATATTAAAACCAAGTAAAAATTTCAACTCACCCATCATACTCATTTCAAACTCATATTTCGTAATATTCACTAAAAAATCAGTTAAATATTGATGAGTTTCTTTGAATATAATCTCTTCAACATATATTTGAACAACAAATAAATTCATTATCTTTTCTTAAAAAAATTGTTGGATAAGAAATTCCTTTAACATTATCATTTTGTAATAAAAATAATATATGTTTATCATACAAAGATCTAGGGGCTTGTTTAAGTAAATATAAAGCTTTCGTATGTTTGAAAACATGATTAGGATATCATGGGTCTAAAATTCCAGGAAGATGGTCGACATAAACTTCTTCTTGAACATATCCATTAAGGAAAGAACATTTTACACCCATTTGTAAATGTTTGAAATTAATGAATTCTACAAACGCAAGTAAAATGTTAACAGATTAATGTATATCTTCTGTAGCATAGGTTTCATCATTTTCAATTAATTCTCGTAGATTATAGACTATATAAACCTCTCTAGATTTATTTCTTACTATGATTCCATTTTCATCACATTTATTTTTTAAGACCCATTTTACTCAAATTAAATATGTTTCCTTAGGACTTTCAACCAAGGTATAAACATTGTTCATTTCAAATTCATTTAGCTCATATTGCATAGATTTAATCCAATCTTTATCACATAAGATTCATCAGTGATTTAGTTATAATTTGGAAAGGAATGATATATGTTCCAGAGAATTTCATAAGAAACTTTTAGTCCATATGGGTTGATTAACATCACCAATGATACTATCACTTGGATGATTCTTATCAGACAACAAATTTCCATTTTTTAAAACCTATTCATCAATGTATAGTAAAATAGATTTTGGGGAAAATATAAAAAAAATTCTTGAGCATTTTATTTATTATAAGAAGATTCTATCAAAAAATGATAATCAGTTTTTGAAAACACATACAAGGATGTATGTTGGTGTTTAAAAACAAAATGACCAGTTTCATCAAATTTAATATACAATGTTTCTTCAATAGAACAACTATTTTAAAATAACTATATGTATTAGAAGTGGTGGATTATCCTTGTAAAATTCATTAATTATATTTGGGTGTTAATTTAGGAAAAGTATTTTCTGTATTCAGAAAGAATATGTTGCATCCAAACACGTTTTAAGTAAAAATTATAGTTTTTCAACCAATACCCAATTCATAAGGTGTTTTGTTAAAAAATAGTTCTGATTAAAACTCTATTTATAGTATAACAAGTAGTACCAACAACATCAGCCCAATGATGTTTCAAAATATAATATTCACTCAACTTGGTTCTAGTTATCTCTTGAAGAATTCTATTTTTTCATTCAACCACACCCTTCTATTGAGGATTTATTAGATATATGAATTTACGAGTGATGATTTTGATACAAAAAATAGTTTCAAAATATGAATTTTGAAATTCTCATACATTACCACTAATTTTAGTTATCAATGGAAGGTTTTTCTCAGCTTTAACATGGGGTCTATATGGTTCGAAATAAGAAAAATCATTATATTTCATTTTTTAGAAAATAAGCCCTTTTAAATATAGTGCAATCATAAACTAAAAAAATAAATAGTTTTTTCCTCCAATACATCCCAATAGTGTTGGCCCAAAAAGATCGATATGCAGTAATTGTAATGAATCCGATGATGAGACGTCACTGATTTATTTAAAACATGATTTATGTTGTTTCTATATTCACAAAGATCAAAAAAAAATTCAGAATGAAATTCAATATTTGATAGATCATTAATAAGTATTTTCATTGAGAGTTTGCATAGGTTCCTAAGGTACCAATGTATTAACCATTTATTTCATAACCAAGATTGATCTTCCATTGCACTAAGGTAGGGTTGATCATAGATCCTATTGTCTTCTATGTTTACTGTATAAAAATTATCATTCCGGAAACTTCCATAATCCATGTACCATGTATTGTTCTATTTACTTTCTTTATTTTGGTGAAAATAAAAGAGTTAGGCCTTCGAAATCTAAAATTTCTTGGATCCTGAAATTTTAGAATGTAAAAACATAAGAAAAAATGATTTCATAGAAATATAAGACATTTTAAATACTAATTATTTGGTTTTATTTAAAGATCAATTTATTTCCCAATTTCCACTATATTGTCACTAGGTACAAAAGAGTTCACATTCGGCATCAAAATAATTTTTACTAAAAACTAGTTTCAAGTGAGTATAACCATATCCAAAACCATTCCTTAGAGGACGATATTTTGAATAAATTTTATCAAATTCTTTCCTCCCATAAATAAAATTTGATAAAAGTTTATTTAAATAAAAAATTTCGGATTTTAGTCTGATGACCGAATTCATATCCTCAATGTCATTAGTTTTTGATCACGAGTTATCTTATAAAATTGTTTTCTTAGAAAGAACATTTTCAAGATTCCAAGAATGTTTATACTTCTCAAAAATTACAACCTTGAGGTTTTTAGAAACACTTTCAATATCAGTATTTTTTTCATGAAGATATTTAGAAAAATCTGATTCTTCTTTAATTAACAGATATATTCTATAATATTCATTCTCAAACATCTTTTTATCTTACAATTTTCTTTTTTGAGTAATTTATAAATTCTAAAGACATATTCAAATAATGGTTAGTTATTATCACTTAATGAATAAGAATCATCTTCTAAAGATTCATAATATACTATATTACAAAAATTACTATTTAAATAAATATTGTTTAAGGATTCAACATTATGTACCTTATACATAATATAATGATTGTAAATGGGTATTATGGCTATAAGCCAAGTAATATTCTAACTAGAAGATTCATATTTTAATGATTCATCAAATGAGTTTCCTACAATGGCACTACATGTGCCATTTTCATTCAGGACATTCTTAGCCATAGATTTATAATACATCTTTCTGTTCGGTTCTAAATGAATATCATTTATGTCTTTTCTCTTAAGAATTGGACAAACAGGTATAAAATTTTCATCCCTTTTACATTCATAATAGGTTACTCTAGAATCATTCATGTCCTTTCTATCTTTCTTCTAATATCATTACAAAATACCATTCTTTATAACAATCTTGTTCATCCTTCCAAAAAGAATGTCTAATTCACTTTCAGTCTATTCACTGTCTCTTGATTCAAATATAACAACAGAATTCTATGCTTGGGACCATGTTATACTTTCTAGATTCATGGCATTATATGTAGTAGTGAATGATACACTTTTATTACCATTATTCTTTTTGTTTAAATCAACACATCTCTTCATTATTTTTTCATATTGAAGTAGTGTTCCAAATAACTCATCAAGAGTAATGATAGATACTTTTCTATTATCATCAATTGCTACATTTTTTTATTCCCCCTCATTGGGAATTATCTCAATTATCATATCCACAAAAACGTCATCAACAAGGCGTTTCTCTCCCATAGATTGAAGACTATTGATAATGGCCACAAATCATTGCTTTACATTGAAAACATGATCTTTATAAGGAAATAAAAATCCACCATATTCAACTTTTAACATATATATTCTAGTTTCAATCACATTAATAGTCCTAAAATTTGTAACTTCATGTTTTATACATATTTAGTTGAATGATTAACGAGAAGATATTAGACTATTCATATTCCTGGTCATCTAAGAAATTGGTAAAAGTTCTGTCATCCTTGATTGAAATTTTGTATTCCCTAGTAAGAATGAATTTTTTTTTATAATCTAGTGTTAATGACAATGATCTCCATCCATTTTCTCTAATATTAAAATCTTTACCCTAAAAAATTGGTGGTCTGGTTGGATTGAAGTTGTAAATGGAACCCAAATACATACAAGTCATTCTATAAGAATATAATTTTCCACAAGAGTGGTTAAATGTGAAAATTTATTAGCAAAGCTAAAAATATTTAGGAAAAACATTAACATGAAAAGTTAAGATAGTAGAATTTAGAACAAGGAAAACCTGACCAAAATAACATATATTTGATTATAACTATTTCAGAGACCTTCTTTTCATACCAATTGTAGGATCAAATAGTGTGTGTAGATGGTCAATTACAAGAGGGGGTGAATTTTAGTTTTAAAAATAGTAACTTTAAACCTTATGGAAAAATATTTTTAATATGTTTAAACAAGATTAATTCAAATAGAATCTTTTATACTTAATTATGAAACAAAATTTATTAGGGTCTGAAAATATGAATCTAGAAAAGAGGCTTAAGAACTATTTTCTTAGGTAAAGATTCTACCGTAAATCATATAGAATCTTATTTATTTGATCAAGTAAAGTACAATAAATTATAGGAATGTTATAATTTTTGTCATTATCAAAATACATCAGAAATAAAAGATTGAAAAATGAAAAAGTAATAAGTAGTAAATAATTTAACCCAAAGAGTAGGGTATCCAACAACATTTGATAAAGGTCCCTTGATTTATACATTCAAGAAATTACATCTTACCCACACAAGTATAATCCCTTGATAAGAATATTGATGTTTGTCTTGATATCCCCACAAGACCTTGATCTTTAAATTAGTTGGAACCTCAATCTTCCTATCCCTAGAAACCCTTGATTCTACTATGTGAGAATAAAATTTTCACAAATAAAGTTGAAAAAGAGGTCCATGGTTGAACAAGGTGTCCATAAAAATCACTGGGCATGAGAGTCTTTATATCGACATAAATCACATCACAAAATGTAATATCTAGGATCATGTGTCAATATATTGATTTAAAGCTCGTTCATTGGAGATCCTATTTCTAGGAAAAACATCAATGGTCGCCACCATCCTTCAACGATCATATTTTTCCATGATTCTTAGAAGGAATTGTACGCATGTCACTCAACCAACATTTAGTTAGAAAAAAATTACACATCAACGTTTTATATTTACAGAAGAATGTGTGAGGAAAATGAAGTATCATAACTAAATATGAATATCATAATTCTATGTAGAAATAGAATTTAGAATGTATTTATATGAATAATAAAATTCTAGAAACATAAATATTCAGATTCTATTTTAAAATGTATTTGGAGTATGAATTCTATAGATTTTGGATTCTGAATTCTGATGAATTTAGAGTATAAATTTGGAGGAATTCAGAGAATAAAATTTGAGTTATTCAGTGTCTTAATTCTGAAGAATTCGGAATCTAAATTCAAGGTAATTCAGAGTCTGAATTATGAGGAATTCGAAGTACGAATTCTGAGGAATTAGGAGTTCAATTTCAATGGAATTATGTGTATGAGTTTCAAGGAATTCAAAGTCTGAATTATTCATAATTAATAATCAATATTTCACTGATTTCTAAGTCTGAATATCATATAATTCGGAATCTAAATATAAGAAAATCCATAGTCTAAAATCAGTAAGACTAGGTAGCTTAAAGAACAGTATGATTCTAAGGTTTTTTAAAAGGATCCGGATTTTTTACATAGAAAATAAATAGAATTGGTTTTGATAATACTTGGAATAAACCATCAAAAACAAAGGTAAGGATAAAAC
The DNA here is from genome assembly GCA_963277665.1 of Viscum album. Lineage (NCBI taxonomy): Eukaryota > Viridiplantae > Streptophyta > Magnoliopsida > Santalales > Viscaceae > Viscum > Viscum album. Next base: position 698,283,513 of record OY728161.1, read on the forward strand.
ATTCCTTAGAGAATGTAAATTTTCTTTAATAAAACAATTCCATAGAGAAATATAATATTCCTTATGAAAATGTGTATGTTATTTTCAAAACATAGTGGAATAGAAAATTCATAAGTAAACACAAATAACTGAACATAAATGAATAACAATATATAACAATTCCAGAAATTAAATTACATTAAAATGATTACAATTATAGAGCTTAGGATGACAAAAAATACCGCACCCCAATTTGATCACTAAGTGGTTTTGATGTACATGACATGAAAGACGAATAAAATGAATAAAAGAAGATCTCAAATTAGACTCACCATTACCCATAGTTTTGAAAACCATTATAATGATACAAGGAGTGCTTTTATAGAGAAATATTTCTAGTTGGATCCATGAATTGTCAATGTTCTATTTGTGTAGAGGTGGGTTATTCAGGATAGATATTTAATCCACTTATATTTGGATTGTTTGAATACCAAAATTTTTCCAATATTATTAAAATTAGGTGTAGTGGTGGGAAATAGAGTTATTTTCATAATGGGGTAAAATAATCCCAATTGGATGTATGATGCCCGTGTTATGTACTGAATTTAGTAGTGTGGTCCAATCTAGCCCACCAAGAATTTATTCACATTTTGGGACACTTTTGGGCCTATAATAGATGAATTGAGATCAATTGTATTATAGGGAAATGTATCCAACCCAATTTTAAAATAGAAAACCAATGTTCAACCATACTGTATTCATATATTATCCACAATAAATATTCACGTTCAAAAGCGTTCTTGGGATCACATAAGGTTTGACCCAATTTGTTTAAATTCCATTATGAGCTCTCCAAATCAAATCATACAACTATGTAATAATTATAACATGTGAAATTTACCAATATAATAGTAATAAATATTCAATTATAGAATATTAGATGAAGTTAAAATTATTAATTTATTTATAAATTTTAATATAAAATTAGATTAACATAGTGATGTAAGGGTGAAATGAATAGTGAATAGCTATGTGATCAAAAGGAGAGAAAAGAAATTAATCTGATAATTTATTTATCAAAATTAGAAAAGAAAAAAATAAAAATAATACAATATAATTAAAGTGATATTTGAGATATAAAAATAGAATAAATAATTTCAAGAACCTTTTAAACAAGTGAGTTAAGAAAAGTGTGAGTGTTTATGATAAATCCTTTATAATTATTTTGTGTTTTTAGATATAACTATGAGAGTATAAGTTATAAAATATTCACGTTTAAAAATTTATTACTGAGATTCTATCATTTTTTTAGATTTATACACCATGATTTTTAATATTTAGTCTATTTTCAATGATTTTCACAATAAAAAACAACCCTTTAGAATAAACAATGTCTTAAAGTTAACTATAAATTTTTTAAAATGACAGAATTTATTTTATACCTTATATATTATTTTATATTTTTTAAGATGATTATAAAATTTATTAATAAAATATTTGACCACTAAACTATATTTGGACAACCAAGAAAAGATAATTTCGATTACACTATAATTTTTATGTTAGAATTCATTGATATATTTTATTTTATATTTATACTATATTATAATATTTGTCCATGAATTCCATTATATTTAATTTATTTTAAAAACTATACACCACGATAATTTTTTTATGGTTTATAATCATCCATCCATTTTATAAAAAATATTCTATAACAAATATAATTTTAATTATTAAATAATAATTCCACATTCAAAAAAAATCAACTATTTTATGCAATGAAACTATTCTTATAATATTTAAACATAAAATTTCATTTTAATTGAGGGATTCATATTCACTAAATATATCATTATAGTAATTACACAATGACTAGTTAATCAGATACATCATCCAAATGCAATGTTCATGCAATAACTATATAACCTATAAAAATAAAAATAAATTATATTTATTTTATTCGAATAAAATTTTTAAAACTATAAAAACATTTCTCTCTATAAATCATATATTCTATCCAATATATTATTTTCATAGAAACTACATTAATTATTGTTATTCTGGTTACTGGGTACTATAAGCTATGTGATTCCCAACTTATAGTTATATATTTTTCTGAAATGATTTTCCATAAATTAATATGAATGAATATATTTTTGGGGAATTACTCATGAATGACTGATCACCAGTACTATAGACAAAATCACTGGAATTTTGATCAAAATATCACCATAATTTTCTACATAGATCTGCACTATAGATATAAAAACATTCAAAAATTCGCCTCCCCTCGACTAATTGTACCATATGTATAAATTCACTACTATATAACCACCAAACTAAGTCAAAATCACACACACCAAAACACAAATACACAATTATATGGAAATTCAAACAATGGTGATATATAAAATATAATATCATATATATTCAAATGAACAAATAAAATTTAACATGCTATATAATTTTTCATTCAAGCATGGGGGTAACCATTGATGTATATTTATATTACAGGAAGAAAAAATATAACATGAATACGAGAAATAATAATTGTCTTGCATTATAGCATGATTAACACTCTGTAAAATTTTGATGAACTATAAATTTCATGTTGCATGTATATGGTAAACTGTTATCTATTTAGATTCACTTCTTATATTTGGTCTATATTTATTTTTATAGGAAACATAACTTTTTGATCTAGACACACTACATTCCCATACTCATGGAGGATATTCTATAAGGTTGTTTGTTTTTTATTGCCCATAGCACTATTAACATCAAATCACTTCTTGATAAAAACATATAGATTATATTTTCAAGAAAATTTCATCTAGGGAGTTCTCCAACATTCTATACTATCTGCATTTTTTGGGAAGATACATACTTCTAATGAACCTACTACCACTAAAGTGATGAAATGATGCTTCATATCCATCAAGCCCAACCACTAATTACTAATCAAATTTCTACTAAAGGTAAACTAGATGCTAGAACATCTTGGGATTTAAACATTCAATGGCCTTATCAAAGATTCACACACACACACATATATATATATATGAATTTTAGATCATTATTATGAAATAATTAAAAAAAATTCTAATATTTTCTAATTAACTGACAAATATATTTTATATTTTTATTTTTTATGTATATTATATCGTAATTTTTACATCTTCTTAAATCTAATATATCATCCAAATATATAACACATTCATATATATAATGGTGTTTGAATAAACATAAATAGAAAAATTTATGTATTTTAAAAATTGAAATCTAATTAACAAGGAGAAAAACATAATAATATTATATTTCATTAACAACCAATAATACTATCTTCTAATATAATGTTATATTTAATTCATCCTTGGGTAAAAAATTATAAAATGATGTGAATCATGAAAAAATTACACAATTTTATGGTACATAATTTTCATTTTACAATGAAAAATGGAACAATTAGGTACTCGAGACCACCATTTAGGGTTCTCCAAATTATCTAAAAACATCTAGATCACCATAAAAACATGATGAAATATTTTCCTATAATTTCCCTCTAAGAATAGTTCATATATGATTTTAAAAATAGATAATTCATTATCATTATCCAATCAATCTTTTTTTTATTTATATTAATTAACAAAAATTATGTTTCTTAAATATTTTGACTCTTATACCAATATTTCATGTGCTTTCATACTCAATTCATCAACCAAATTATTTCACTTCCCCAGGGAATAATCCATGGTAAAGTAAAATTTATTTATGAACATAACTAATATTCCAATTTAAACTATTAGATTCTAGTAATATAAATTTTATTTTTAAATCATATGGCCAGTGAGTACAATAAATATTTTCTTCATAAACAATAATGTTTCCATCACTTAAGGCCATTTTCAATTGTTACCAACTCTTAATCATGTTTTGGATAATAAATATCATGCAACATTAACTCTTTATATGAATCATTCTAAATTATAACACATACCAATATCAGTTAAAACACCTCATAAAAAATATATTCCTAAGATTACATAATATCATGATTAAAAACCTAGTAAGTTACTTCTCTTACTCCTAAAATTCTCTTTGATATCATTCGTCTAATAAAAAGTTAACATTATTCCATTTCAGGGTCATTTTCAATTAGAAAAACAAAAAAAATATTCAATTATGATTATATAATTTCCTACCATACCTTATATGTTCAGGGAATAAAAGAGTTTATTTTTCATCAACTAATACCATGAAACATCCTAACACTAAATATTAATAAATATACCATTCTAAGGGAAAACACGGATAAAAAAATTAACTTCATATATTTTTAATATTATCTTTGATATCATTTCACATTGTTAGTTCCCTCTAAGTGGTTACAATCTCCCATCTATATGATACTCATGTTCTTATTTATAACATGAATAAGTATGTATGTCATGAGGTGACCAAAAAATTTCATACAAAAATATTACTTCCATTTAGATGAATCTTTAACACATTTAATAAAATAACAACCCACATAATAATTATGGTTTTTTACATAGATTCTAGATACGTAAACATAGTATCACCCTAAATTTTAGAATGGGTTGGAATTTTGAATGGAATTTCACTTTTCAGTTGGTGGTTGATCTAATCCTTAAAATTAGATTCATAACATAACTAATAATGTTAGAGCACTTAGAAATTTTTTTTTATTTGTGAAATGATATTCAAATGGTGAATTTGAGGATTCAGAATCATTCTATGGATTGATGACCTGAAATGGATGTTTTGGGTTAAATATATCTTATGATCCTAGTTCGTACATGGTTGACACTAACCATGCAGCATAAATGTGTTTCTTGTTTTGATAATGAACATAATTAATATAAATAATGAAATATTCCCCAAATTGTTTATTGGATTTATAGGGTTTAAAAAGGTTTGAAAAACCACGATTTTTCGGTTTCATGACCATGTGGGGAGTCTACAATATATTTAATAGTTAAACCACACTAATATTTCATGGTTTCGATAACAATGATCCATTCCAAAAGTGTTATAAAAATGATATAGTGTTAAGGGAACAATTTTCATAATGTTTTTCCAATGTTGTTCATGTGTCGTGTGAGGTGTGGCATATAGAACGTGGGAACCGCATGGTTAGCGCATGGTTTAAAAATCTATGAATCCGTAAAAATGTTTGAAAAGACCATATTTTACCTCTATTCCTTTGGTTTAATTTATACTTCCTTCTTCCTCTTTTCACAGTTCCCCAAAACCTCTTTATCTACCATATCCTCCTAATCCACTAGGATTTGGTGGATCTCATTCATATCATGCCCGATTTAATCACTATTAGTCATATTGGATAGTTAACCATATGTCTACGATACTTCCTTAATCATTAACGAGTTTATTCTTTTTAAAGTGGTTGATATTCCCATGATAGATCATATTCCATATTTTTAGGGTGTTTTCCTATTCTAATAATTCCTCTCATTTTAAATTGTATAAATTGGTGAGAATGGATTAGTAAAGCTTCATATGTATTGTTTATTTTGTTTTAGTTTATTTTCACATAAATAATAATTTTTTTAAATTTTTTTTCATTATTCCACATTCCTAAATCCCAAATATTTCACATAAAATATGAAATGCATTAAATTAAAATCATATACCACAACTTTGATGTTCATTAGACCCCATAAATTGAACAGTAGTTGACAAGTTCAACTCAAACCACCATGTTTACTGAATTCAATTAACTTCTTATAGTAATCCATTTTTCCTATTCTACCCAACCAAACTGTAGTGTGTTTATCTTTCCACATTCTAGTAGAATTCCATAATGACATAAATGAAAGTTAAGTGATTTGGATACACATTATTACCTTGGTCCTCTATTATTGAATTTTTTTATGGAATGAATCAAAATTAATTGTTTATTGGAATGGATGTTCCCTATATCCTATAGTAAATTATAAACTATTAAATGCTAGGTTATTTTAGTATTCCTTGAGAAATACTTGATTTTATGTTATGGAATTACTTGGGCATGCATTCTATGCATGTTGAATTACATAAATTTTTAATGGTTAAGAGGTGTTGGACATGGATATCGTCATCAATTATTAAAACTTATTGGATATGAAGTTCCTCATAATGGACATGTAATTCATTATTATTTATAAAAGTTGTGGAAAAAGAGTTATTTGTTATTTATTGAAATAATGAACAGTGAGTTCCTCATTCTTATTCCCTGCATCCCTTTTCATTCAACTAATAATGATATATAAGACTTCCCAAATCATTTATTAGATACTTTTGGGAATATAATCCCTTATTATTCATCTAAAAATGTTGGTCCTGGTGTCCATTATCATTCATATGAGACTGTTGGGATTAGAATCTACTGTTATTAATCATAAACTATAGGGAATGATTTACATTATTATTCATTTGAGGACACTAGGAAAGTTGTATCTTATTTAATATATGATACATGTATGGTATCCTTACATAGATTCTTGGGTCTCAGGACCAATTTCCATGGATTTTCATATATATATATATGAATCTATCTGTATATATATAAACAAGATGGAATCAATAAAATGTTCTGGATTAGGTCAAAGAATATATGGTCTGTTGAGTTTTTAAGGTAGAACCCATGTTAGAAATTGTTATATTTTATGCATTACATTGTTTATTATTATACCTATACAATAATCTATTATATACTCACTAACCAGATAGGAATTAGACACCATTGGTGGTGGCCTAATAAGTCTTACTCACACCCAATTTAGTCCATAATTGAGTACCCAATATGATCTCATATATGTAGGTATGGATCAGGATATATGAACAATTATGGATTATTTTCCTTCTGTACAAGGATGGATTATAGAAGTAAAGAACTAAGATAGTGATCATTATGATATTACAATTTACCAATAATATATGATTGTAATTTTTAATATCTTTTATTGCATTAAATTATTCCTTCTAGTTTTCAATGAATCTTTTCATACTAATTTAAATATGACAGTAGTAATTGATTTTGGTAATTTACTAAAACTATGTTGAATTGCTTACATCACATTATTATTTACCTTGTCCTTACTTTCACTTATTTATGTTTCATAATTGTTTCATAATAATAGATATGTTCTATTATCCACACTTTACAATCCTAGACCATCACTACCCATAAGGGGCATCGAACATATGGGGAGGCATGCTTGAGGACACCTGGCCCACTCGTTCAAGTTACCTAAGTGTCATTCGGGCCTGAGATTTTATTAGGTGTTATCAACAGTTGTTTTTCATTTTCATTCTATTTTTTGATGGTCTAATGGAGACTAAGAATGTGATGACATTTGATAAATAGATCATGTTTTTGTTCATCCTACCCATGCATCGGGGAAAGATCATGTTGATCTAGATGTGAGTGATGATCATGATGTTTTGTTTTTACAGATGATTATTTTTCACCTTGTGTGAATTTTGTATTTTTACTGGTTATTGATTTATGTGATTTACATAAAGTCCCATTATAGAAATAGAAGTGTTGTGTTCATGAACTATCAAACTCGTATTATTCACATGTCAATATCATTATTATCTATATAGAATGATTGTAATTTGAATATTTCCCATATGATATAGTGACCCTCCCATTCTGAGTTACACCTAATGGTTAGGTGGAAGTTCCTACTGACATTTTTGGAATATTTGTAGTTTTATAGTTGATTATGTATAATAAAGTGTAGGGTTATTCAATTTTGGTAACTCCCTTGGAAATTTTAAACATCATGACTTTTGAGTTGAGTTACTCAGAATTGTATGTCTTGTTAAAATACTATTTGATTCGGGTACAAATATTAAATGATGATACAAAAACATTGGAAGGATAGTTGATTTTTGGTAATTTGAACCTTGAGGGTAGATTAACATATATAGAAATGCAGTGAGTTTCATCCTTTTTTCTCCTATAACATTCATATCATGAACCTATATGGTGTAGTTCCTTATGAAAATTCTCTAATAGGATCCAGTACTGGTAGGTCGATGCATAGAAGGTGATGTCATAACGCTTATATTGTCTAGTTTTCCCTCATAAGTTGATGATCTTTTAAACTGTCAACAATTTTACCTAATTAAAGATAGCTTATTGATATTTTATATTAAAATTAATATATTTTCTAAAATAGGTTATGGTACTCATGTAAGAGAACATAGGTCTAGGTGGATAGACCCATAGGCAATATTTTATGTTTTCATTGACAAGACATAGTGGAATACCAAAAAAATCCATTATCTTTGAATCTTACACTACTGAGTTAGTGATGAATTCATTGATCAAGGGAATCCCGTGAGAGATTATGGATTGAGTTATATGAGTTCCATTATAGGTGGTGATCATAGAGATACTGTTTTTAGAGACTGATGCCTGGAAAGTGGATGTGTTTTAGAATAGAAGCATTAAAATTTATTTATTTATCATAGAATCAACTGGGTTTCTTGATAATATATGTAGGATTCATTGGTAATGAATTTACGATAGTGTGTACCAGTTGTCCATTTTTTTGGATGTTTATGTTTGAGATTATGATATTATGTAAGATGGTGGGTAGTCCGGTGATATATCATAAAATAGTTAGGTTCCAGATTTTGAGTAAGAGTTTCAAGGGATCTTACAATATAGTAAAACTGACATGCTAAGTGAATAAATGTGAGTTTTGATAGAAAACTCATGGGATATTAAGTCAAATCATGAACTGGGTGGTATGATATTGTACAAAAATTTTGTATATCAATTTAATTCATACTAGTATCATGTAGGGACTAGTTAATATGGATCTTTGTAGAGTGTTTGGTTATGGTCTAAATATGGATGGTTTCAAATATGTAACTTATGGTCATGGTGATCAAGAGGTTAGGATAAGTTAAATCTTTCTTGAAAGGAAAGATAATTTGGATTTTAATTGGGATCCATGATATAGCATTCTAATTATTGAGCCTATACATGATTTTTTTGATATGTGGTTTTAGGAGATGTTAAAAGCAATGTACGACCTTATATTATGTAATGGTGGCTTGAAGGTATCTATACACATCCATTGTAAATATCCATAAAATTCAAGGGAAATTTTTTCTTAATTTTTTTTGGAATTTGACAAGAACGCAGTTACTAACAGCGCCTAGTTCCGAGGCCCAGTGTGCCCGGAATCAATTTCTGAAGTTTGGATCGGGTACGTTCAGTGAACAGACGAGCGGGTTTTTCTAACTTTTGAACCAGAGCTCGGAATCGAATTCTGAGGGCACCGGTGGAACCGCAACGCCGTTAATTCCTTAGGAACACCTATTCTGGAGTTGTGTTTACACGAGAGTAGTTGTTAAAAATTGAGGATGTTATAAATAAAAATTTAACAACAATTTTTATTTTTACTCTAAGTGTTTAATCCTTTGGAAGGAAGTTGGGTAACTACCCAACCTCCCTTGGGAGGTTATGAGGTGGTGGGGCCCACAAGATCCCCACTCCTTCATATCCACTAACCTCCTCAACTCCCATTAATTTTGTTAACTTACATTTAATAACTTATGGAATTAATGAGGTGAGTTAATGTGGAATTCAAACACTTGAATTTCAAAAGCCTTGATGTGTTATTAAAATAATTTAAGAACTTATTTTATTGGGTTGGTGTTTAGTTTTTTGAGAGACTTTGGAGAAAAATCTAATGAAGTATTGAGTTCTTCATTCTCTTTGACGAAGAACGCGAAGAATGAACGATCTCCGACGTGGAGCGTCGAGCCCTCAGAGACCATCTTCCATGACACTGACCCGCGACGCGAAATCTTCTTCCACGACGTTTTTCTTCCGCGATGTCTCTTTTCGCGACAGTTTTCCGCGACGAAATCTCCGTCAACGACTTAGAATCCTCGCTTCGCGACGCCGACGTTCGTCATCTCTTTTATCAAGGAAGGGGTTATTTATTTATTTACGTTCCTGAATTCTACCTTTTCATCCTTCATGATTTTACAACCAATTGTTATCAATTAATGAGAGGGGGCCAGTCCGCACAAACACGGACGATCCTCCTCCATTATTGATAATTTTTCTAATATGGATGGAACGGAATGGCGTGGTGTCGTCACACCACGCGGGAATCACACGAAAAGTAATGCGCGGCGCCGTCGCGCTACGCCGTGAAGTTGAACGAGGACGTGACGTCGTCGCGCCATGTCGAAGAAAACCGAAGACACCGCGGCCGGAGCGGCTCCTCGGCGTAAGTGCGCGGTGCCATCGGACCGCGCCGGACGAACCAAGCGGCGGCCGGTTCTGGGCCGCGGCGGAGCAGGGTGACCGGCGGCCGGTTCCGGGCCACCGGTGTCGGCGAAGGAAGAAGGACCGGTCGTCGCCGATCCTTGATGGCAGAACCGGCTGGCCGGTGTGGGCCAGCCGGACAAAAGGAAACCAGGGTAATTAATTCCCCCGGCCGACCAAACTAAACGGCCCCCATAAATGGGGGGTCGCGGTTACACCAGGGGGGCAGACGCCACCCCCCCTTGCCAAACGGCTCGGCCGTTGGCCAAGCTGTCCAGCGTGCTGGGCACGCTGTGCCCAGGCCGGGCCGCACCCAGGCCGACCCAGACTCGGGGCGGGTCGACCCGGTTCAGGCCGACCGGGGGGTCTCGGGTCGGGTCGGTCCGGGCCCGAAACCCCCATTTTCGGACCGTCTTCGGTATTTTTCCCATAACATGGGCTACATAACTCCAAACGAAGCACCGTCAATTGCGTAGCGATCCTTGGACGGACCCGGTCGTTTTGGTATATCATTCTCAAGGTTTCGGAATACATTGGGTTTGGCCGGGTTGGTTCGGATACGAAACCAACCAGGCCCTCGGTGCGGAAACGCTCATAACATGAACTCCGGATGTCTGATTGATGTTCCGTTGACTTTGTTGGATTCCTCTAAGTGAGACGGATCTTTTGGATTACTCCGCTCAAGGTTTGGATGCCTTCGGAGTGCAGTTGGGTTGGTTCGCTCACAAAACCAACTGATCCCCTCGAAAGAAAAGGCCAATAACTCACAGATCAGGCGTCCGATTGACGTGTCGTCTGTCTCGTTGATTTCGTCTTGATGATACGGAACTTTTGGCATACTTCGCCCGTGTTTTGGATGCTGTTTGTATAGTGGCCGGGTTGGATTGTACCTGAAATCCAACAGGGCCCTTGGAACGGAAATGCTGTTATCTTTCAGACCCGACGTCCGTTTGAGGAAGCGTCAGCAGCGTTGGTGATCACATTGAGAAAAGGACCCTATGAGTATACCCTATGAGAGTTCGGGGTACAGTTGAGTTATGATCAGGTTGGTTCGCTCAGGAAACCAACCGTGCCCCTGGGACGGAAAGGCTAATAACTCACAGACCGGGCGTCTGATGGACGCGCCGTCTGTTGCGTTGAGACCCCTATGACGAGGTGGTCCTTTTAGATACTTCTTCGTGGGACTTTATGATTCTTGGAGTATCTACCTGTAGCTCGTGGAGCGGACCCTCCCGTAGACGAGCCTACGAAGTATGGAGACCGTGTAGCCGGCTGAGGCCCGACGACTGCTTGACTGACTCAACTTGGAGTGAGTCGACTAGCCCAGTGGACGGAGCGCCTGGTATTTGGCAACAGGCCCACGGCGGACGGAGCGCCCGGTAGTTGGTCGTAGACCCGTGGTACTAGACAGGAGGAGTACCTCTGTAGGTTATTAGGAGGAGCGCACGGTATTTGGCGACAGACCCATAGTGGACGGAGCGCCCGGTAGTTGGCCGCAGACCCGCGGTACTCAACAGGAGGAGTACCTCAGTAGTCTTAGGATAGTGAGAAGTACCTCGGAGTCGTGACATGACCATTTTACACTCCAGAGATGGAGCTCATTAGTAGTTACAGTTTTGATAATGAAAATCCTGGTTTGAGCAGAGACTTTTGACCTTTGTGTATACCTCTTGATTGAGATGGGTCACTTGATAACTTTGGTATATGTATGGGCATATACCTGGGTGGAGGTTATCCGTTGATTTCATGATCTTGGTGTTTTTCTCCTGATTTAGATGGGTTAATTTATAACTTAGGTATATAAATGGGCATATACCTAAGTAGAGGTTATCTGTTGAGATCTTCTTCGTGGTTATCCATGTTGGTTTTAGTGAGACCATGAGTGTTTCAGAGTCCCTACTGAGTATCGTTATACTCACCCCTACACGGGCTATGCCCACAACTCGTTGTGTTTGTTGCAGACGACGGGCAGTGCTGACAGAGCCCGAGTGTTGGAGGACTGGACGGTACCCGAAGGTGGACTACACGACGAGTCAGTACCCGGAGGTGGACTACACGAAGAGTCAGTACCTGGAGGTGGACTTCACGGCAAGATGACACACGGAGGAGGTTGACGGGCGAGAGCATTTTGGAGGCTATCTTTACCTACCCTTCAGGTAGGAATCGTGGTAGACGATCCAGGAGCTGTGCCATCTGTACCTACCCTTCAGGTAGGATCCGAGGAGGATAACCCAAGAGATGCTTCCTTTCTTCCAGCTACTGTCTCTTTCTGTTTTACTTTGTTCAGTTTTAGTTTTAATTTCATTTGGGTTTGTATGCTGGCCCATTTACCTTTCATCACTTCTCTTATTACTTAGTGTTTTAATTCCACTTGTACTATGTAGTGTTTTGTTTACTTTTACAAAGGCAATGCCTTCCCAGTTATCAAGATGTACGCCATTGCTGCATGTTTCCAGCCCCTGGCCTATGGATGGCGGGCTTGGGGTAGTCACGGCACGGGCCCTGAGGTTGGGTCGTAACAAATTTGTATCAGAGGAGTCGGTTCTACCACAGTACTTATAACTCTGATATTTTATTTCTGTGAAGCAATAGTGTTAAGATTACCGAGTGTGGTTATCCGTTCCGGGAGTCCCGTGTTGGTGCGGGAGGCCGACGTATCCATACACCAGGACCATAACAATAGATTTCTGACTTTGTGCATGAAAACACTGATTGTGTGTGTGTGTTTCCAGAAGTTTTTAAATATCATCTCAAACCAGGGCATCTCACCATGTATAATCATTTGACCGTGTCACGATGTTTCTTTCAGGATGCCTTTTCACGGACGACCAGCTAGGGCCGAGAGGGATGTGCATACTGACAGCCTACCGAGCAACGAGGAATCGGTATAGGGCCCTCTTGCAGTTGAGGCACCATCGGAGGCATCAGCGGTACTACCATGCGTTGGGAAACAGATGCCACCAGCCCCAGTAGTAGGCGATGCACACCACTTGATCACACATCATGAGTTCTAGCACCACAGGCCATCTAGGTTTCGGGGAGAGATAGACCCGCTGGCGGCTGAGGATTGGCTGGAGGCTGTGGTGAGAGTCTTCAGGCTAGTGGGGACGCCGGCAGACTTCATGGTGATCTTTGCTGCCAGCCTTCTTCAGGCAGCAGCAGGCAGGTGGTGGAGCCACTTGTTCCAGTTTTGCGATGGGATAGCCTTCGCATGGGAAGACATCGAGACCTTCTTTAGGGTGGAGTTTGTGCCGGTAGCTCTACACCCCAAGCGTGTAAAGGAGCTTATGCCTTTGACGCAGGGTTTTCAATCAGTAGACGAGTCATCTGTGGGCAGTAGACAGTTGATGTAGAGGTCCAGGAGGACCAGACCAGTAGTTGGGCGATCTCGGGATTTTGGACCAGTGGTGCGGGGCACCCGGGGTGGGGTTAGATCCAGCCGTACGAGGAGAAGGAATAGTTATGAATGCGGCGGGAAGGGTCACCTGGCACATGACTGTCCTACTCCTCGTACAATTGATCCGCAGGCATTGGAGGAGCCACCGAGGTAGAAGCAGTGATGAGTGCTTGAGCAACAGCCGAGCAGTGGATAAGGTATCAGAGCTCCGGGAGCAGGTGGACAGGAGCAGAACTAGTGGATACGTCCCTTGTACTTCTAGTTCCATATTGATGTTGTATTCGTGTCTTTGTACTATGAGCTGCAATAATAAATAGACACTTATCTTTGTGATGTTTGCTTTCCTATCCCTTTGTTTTGTTGATACTAAGAGGTTCCGGTTAAAAATGTTGAATTGACCCTCACTTTCGAGATTTCTATTGGAGGAGACCCAGTGACCTCACACTGATTCCGACAGCGTGACTCGACCCTTGGAGGAGAGAGTGACGGTTGGATCTCTTTGTAGTTAAATCGAGGCCTTACAACGTCATCCATGACATGAATGTATCATTCATGTCAGGATAGAATGTATTAGGCAATGGGCGTGGTTCATCCATGGGATGAGACCGAGTTTCTATTTTCGTAAAATGAGAAATTTAAGCACCTCTTTAGATCATAGGCAAAGAAGGTGCAGATCATCCCAGAGAGGATGAAGACTGCACGGTGCAGTAAGAAACAGGAAATCAGTGCCAGTATTAGAGACTCGAGCGTGTAAAATGCGTCAAGAAGAGGAAGCATTACAGAGAGAGGAGTCTGTGAAGCAGTAGATGTGGAGGCAGAGCTAGGAGAACTACATGAGGTGGTGTACATCTTAACATGCTACAACCACCTGCCTTAGTTATCCCCGCCAGGCTCAGGGAGCTGGAGGGAGGAGGAAGAGAGTAGCCGCATGTTGTCAGGGAGAGTGACCCAATGGCTCTAAAAATGATTCAAAGGACAGTCTGTGTCTACTACTAGCTATTGTAGTAACAGACATCGATATGAATCATTCTTTGCTTTCACAAATCTTGTTCCAGACCACGAGTTTCTGGTAAGCCGTGGACATGACCCTCACGTCTGGAGATACCTTGGGAGGAGACTCGATAATCACACATACGCCGACAGTGTGTTCAGACCCTCAAGGAGAGAGTTTCAGTTAGAATCTCTTAGTGGCAGCGTTGAGGCCTTACGACGTTGTTCTGAGTATGGATTGGATCCACAGTTCATACACTGATTGACTGTATTAGGCTAAAAGATTGTGGTTTAACTACGATGTCGGGAGGGTTTTCCTTGGTCGGCAAAAAGGAAACCCCAGGCAGCACTGGATAAACTCTTTCACAATAGGGTGCGACAGATCACGCTTGAGTCGGTTAACAATACCCTCGTGGAAACATTCGTTTGATTTTCAGTTCAAACAGGAGTTTCAGACCTCTGAGTTTGAGAATGACGATCACGTCCTTATACAGGTCTCACCTTGACGAGGGTTAAAGAGATGTGGCTAAGGCGGCAAGTTATCTCCAAGGTTAAATGGACCTTTCTAGGTCCTCATCAGGGTAGGCGGGGTGGTTTACCATTTGACCCATCCACCTCAGTTGCACCAGGTGCCCGACGACTTCCACGTATCTCAAATGAGGAGATTTGTGCTCGACCATTCACATAACATCGACCATGAGGAGCTGGAAGATGGCGATGGGGTGTCATTCACGGAGGTTCCAGTGGAGATCAAGGATCGACAGGAGAGGATCCTATGAGGAAGGAAGATTCCTCGGGTTCTCTTTCTCTGGCAGTATGGAACCTCCAGTTGAGCACATGAGAGCAGGAGGCTCAGATGCGTGCTCAGTACCGTTTTCTAATCCCTGGTTTGTGTTGTTGCTTTACGGGGACGTAAATCCCTGAGATGGGCATAATTTAATGATCTGTAAAATTCAAGGGAAATTTTTTCATAATTTCCTTTGGAATGTTACAAGAACGCAGTTTCTGACGGCGCCTGATTCCGAGGCCCGGTGTGCCCAAAATCATTTTCTGAAGTTTGGCTCGGGTACATTCATTGAACGGACGAGCGTGTTTTTCTATATTTTGAACCGGAGCTCGGAATCGAATTCCAAGGGCACCGATGGAACCGCAACGCCGTTAATTGCTTAGGACACCTACTCCGGAGTTGCGTTTACATGAGAGAAGTTGTTAAAAATTGTGTAAGTTAAAAATAAAAATTTAACAACAATTTTTATTTTTACTCTAAGTGTTTAATCCTTTGGATGGAAGTTAGGTAACTACCCAACCTCCCTTGAGAGGTTATGAGGGTGGTGGGGCCCACACGAACCCCACCCCTTCAAATCCTCTAACCTCCTCAACTCCCATTAATTTTTTTATCTTTTGTTTAATAACTTATGGAATTAATGAGGTGAGTTAATGTGGAACTCAAACACGTGAATTTCAAAAGCCTTGATGTGTTAATAAAATAAGTTAAGAACTTATTTTATTGGGTTGGTGTTTAGTTGATTGAGGGCCTTTGGAGAAAAAGCTAAGGAAGTATTGAGTTCATCATTCTCATTGACGAAGAACGTGAAGAATGAACGATCTCCGACGTGGAGCATCGAGCCCTCAGAGACCGTCTTCCGCATCACCGACCCACGACGCGATGTCTTCTTCCATGACCTTTTTCTTCCGCGATGTCTCTTTTCAAGATGGTTTTCCACGATGAAATCTCCGTCAACGTCTTCGAATCCTCGCTTCGTGACGCTGACGTTCGCCATCTCTTTTATCAAGGTAGGGGGTTATTTATTTATTTATGTTCGTGAATTCTACCTTGTCATCCTTCGTGATTTTACAACCAGTTGTTATCGATTAACGAGAGGGGGTCGGACCGCACAATCACGGCCGACCCTCCTCCATTATTGATATTGTTTCTAATATGGATGGAACGGAATGGTTTGGTGCCATCGCACCATGCGGGAATCGCACAACAAGTAATGTGTGGCGCCGTTACGCTGCACTGTGAAGTTGATCTAGGACGCGACGTCGTCGCGCCAAGTCGAAGAAAACCGAAGACACCTCGGCCGAAGCTGGGCCGCGGCAGAACGGTGCGGTGCCTTCGCAACGCGTCCTGTTCTGGGCCGCGGTGGAGCAGGTTGACCAGCGGCAGGTTCCGAGCCGCCGGTGTCGGCGAAGGAAGAAGGACCGGCCGTCATTGGTCCTTGTTGGCCGAACCGGTCGGCCAGTGAGGGCCGGACGAACAAAAGGAAACTGGGGGAATTAATTCCCCCGGCCGGCCAAACTAAACGCCCCCCATAAATGGGGGGCCGCGGTTACAACAAGGGGGCAGGCGCCCCCCTTTCAAAACACCTCGGCCGTTGGCCGAGCTGGCCATCGCCCTGGGCGCGCTGTGCCCAGGCCGGGCCGCGCCCGGACCGACCCGGACCCAGGGCGGGTCGACCCGGTTCGGGCAGACCGGGGGGTCTCGGCCCGGGTCGGTCCGGGCCCGAAACCCCCTTTTCGGACCGTCTTCGTTCTTTTTCCCATAACATGGGCTATGGACCTCCAAACGACACACCGTCAGTTGCATAACAATCCTTTGAATGAGACGGTCGTTTCGGTATATTGTACCCAAGGTTTTAGAATACATTGGATTCGTCCGGGTTGGTTCGGATACGAAACCAACCGGGCCCTCAGAGCGGAAACACTCATAACATGAACTCCGGACGTCCGATTGACATGTCGTTGATATTGTTGGACTCCTATAAGTGAGATGGATCTTTTGGCTTACTCTGATCGAGTCTTGGATGTCGTCGGAGTTCGGTCGGGTTGGTTTGCTCACCAAACCAACCGGGCCCCTGGAAAGAAAAGGTCAATAACTCACAGACCGGGCGTCCGATTGACGCGCCATTTGTCTCGTTGATTTCTCTTGATGAGACGGAACTTTTGGCATACTTCGACCGAGTTTCAGTTGTTGTTGGATAGTGGCCGGGTTGGATTGTACCCGAAATCCAACTGGGCCCTTGGAATGGAAAAGTTGTTATCTTTCAGACTGGACGTCCGTTTGACGAACCGTCAGCGGCGTTGGTGATCATGTTGAGAAAACAGTCCCTACGAGTATACCCTATGAGAGTTTGGGGTACAGTTGATATATGGACGGGTTGGTTCACTCACGAATCCAATCGGGCCCCTGGGACGGAAAGGAAAATAACTCACAACCGGGCGTCCGATTGACGCGTCGTCTGTTGCATTGAGACCCCTATGACGAGGCGGTCCTTTGAGATACTTCTTCGTGGGAATTTATGATACTTGAAGTATCGACCTGTAGCTCGTGTAGCGGACCCTCTTGGAGACGAGCGTACAAAGTACGGAGACCGTGTAGCCGGCTGAGACCCGACAACCGCTTGACCGACTCGACTTGGAGTGAGTCGACTAGCCTAGTGGACGGAGCGCCTGATATTTGGCGACAGAACCATGACGGACAGAGTGCCCGGTAGTTGGCCGCAGACTCGTGGTACTCGACAGGAGGATTACCTCTGTAGGCTATTAGGAGGAGAGCCCGGTATTTGGCGACTGACCCACATCGGACGGAGTGCCGGATAGTTGGCCGCAGACCTGCTGTACTCGACAGGAGGAGTACCTCAGCAGTCTTAGGTTAGTGAGCAGTACCTCGGAGTCGTGACATGACCATTGTACTCTCCAGAGACGGAGCTCATCAGCAGTTACAGTTTCGATAATGAAAATCTAGGTTTGAGCTGAGACTTTTGACCATTGTGTTTACCTCTTGATTGAGATGGGTAATTTGATAACTTGGGTATATGTTTGGGCATATACCTGGGTAGAGGTTATCCGTTGATTTCATGATCTTGGTGTTTTCCTCAAGATTTGGATGGGTTACATGGTAACTTAGGTATATGCATGGGAATATACCTAAGTAGAGGTTATCTGTTGAGATCTTCTTTGTGGTTATCCATGTTGGTTTTAGTGAGACCTCAAGGGTCTCGGGGTCCCTATTGAGTATCGTTATACTCACCCCTGCACGGGCTATGCCCGCACCTCATTGTGTTGGTTGCAGACGACGGTCAGTGCTGACGGAGGCCGAGTTTTCGAGGACTGGACGGTACCTGGAGGAGGACTACACGACGAGTCAGTACCCGGAGGTGGACTACATGACGAGTCAGTATCTGGAGGTGGATTCACGGCGAGACAACACACGGAGGAGGTTGACGGGCGAGAGCATTGTGGAGGATATCTATACCTACCCTTTAGGTAGGATCCGTGGTGGACGATCTAGGATCTGCGCCATCTATACCTACCCTTCAGGTAGTATCTAAGGAGGAGGACCCAAGACATGCTTCCTTTCTTCCAACTGTTGCTTTTTTTTGTTTTACTATGTTCATTTGTAGTTGTACTTTCATTTGGGTTTGTATTCTGGCCCATTTACCTTTCATCACTTCTCTTTATACATAGTGTTTTACTTTCGCTTGTAGTCTGTAGTGTTTTGTTTACTTTTATAAAGGCAATACCTTCCCAGTTATCAGGATTTATGCCTTTTGTGCTAGTTGCCAGCCCCTGGCATTTGGAAGATGGGCTTGGGGTAGTCAGGACACGGGCCCTGAGGACGGTTCGTGACGTCCATCAACAATATCCCAGTATAATCTTATATAGAAGGGGATCAAGTCCAATATCTTGACATAATCCTATGTATATTAATATAGTTTTAGATACACAATTATCTTTCCTAAGTATCATCTTACGGATAGATGGAGTAACTTATTTGGGATTTGCGTACAAGGAGTTGTATTATATAATTAATAAAGTGGGGAGTTCACCATTGTCTATTTGATGGTGGAGATGTAAAGACCTATAAATTTCAAGAAAAAATATTAATTTCTTTGGAATTTTACGAGTACACAGTTTCTGACGGCACCCGATTCCGAGGCTCGGTGTGCCTGGAAACAATTTCCGAAGTTTAGCTCTGGTGCGTTCAGTGAACGAATGTGCAGGTTTTTATAACTATTGAACCGGTGCTCGGAATCGAAATCCGAGGGCACCGAAGGAATATCAGCGCCAATAATCATTTAAGAAGACCTTTTCTGGAGTTTCTTTTTTTGAGAAGAGTTTTTTATAAAAGGTAGTTTAACTGAAGAGTGAAATAAAATATGTGTTACAATTTTATTTCTATTCTAAGTGGCTTAATCCCATGTGTGGGAGTAGGGGTGGGACCCACATGATCTTAACTCCTCTTGTAAGGATATTTGTGATGTGGGCCCACACGATCCCCACCCCTTCAAATTTACCAACTCCTCTAAACCCCGCTTATGTTATGTAGACTCCCCATTAATGTGAGGCCACTCACCTCATTCTCTCTCCCTCTTAAACACTTGCCAACACAATTAATTTAATGTTACAATCACTTAAATTAATTTTAATATTTGTAATTTTGAAAAGATTTTCATGTGTTAATAAAATAAGGGAAGGCTTTATTTTATTAGGTTGGCTTGTTGTGTGACGATATTTGGAGAGAAAACACTATGTCTGGGAGAACTTCATCACCTTCGTTGAGGAACATCGAGACATTGGCGAAGAATGCCGTCACTATAAAGAGAGATGACGTGTCGTTTGTTCACCACTCTGCAGCCGGTGTGTGACTCCATTCCATTCTTGGACTTACGTCAACACCGTCGTCAAAATCACCCCCTGGAGATGATAGCTTTCCCGAACTTCATTTGAGGTAGGGGTTGATTTTAATTTGAACATTAATTTGACGTTCATCATTAGTTATTGGCTGGTTGTTATCAATATAATGGGAGGAGGTCAGACTTCACAAAGACGGCCAATCCTCCTCCCCTTTTATTGTTGATATTCTTTATGGCTTGAAATGGATTTGACGTGGTGTCGTTGCACCACGTGGGAATGAGAGAATCGCGGCCGGAGCGGGCCACAATGGAGGATCGTGGTGTCGTCACGCCGCGCCGGTGAGGCCATAGGAGGCCACGACCAGGAGTGGGCCACGGATGAGGGGTGCGACACCACACGCTGTGCCTGAGCATCAAGGGGTCGTGGTGCGGGCAGGCCGCGGCGGAGGGGCGGGGCGCCGTGGCGCCGTGCCGAACGGGCAGGATCCGCGGCCCTTAGTAGCGGCGGTTCAGGGGAGCGTCTGGTCGAGCTTGCCGCTGGCACCAGCTAGAGGCGGTTCCTCACTTGGGTATCACGGTCGCATTAAAGGTCGGCTTAAATGGAAGGCTATTTCTTCAATCAAGGGGGAAACGCCCCTGCATCCCGCTTGGCCAAAAGCTGAGCCGCCGGCCACGCGGGCCGGGCCGGGAGCGCCAGGTCGGGTCGTCCGTGCCTGCCGGACCCCCGCGCCGGCTAGGCCGGGCCATGCCAGTCGGGTCGGGATGCAACTAACTAGGCCGGTCGCATGTCGGGTTGATCCGGTTTGGGCCGACACAGGGGGTATTGGGTCAGGTCAGACCGGCCCCAAAGCCCCTGTTTAAGGGAAGATCCATTCAAACGTCCATAACATAGTCTACGGACCTCCGATAAATGCACCGTCAAATGCGATGAAATCCTTGGAATGAGACGGTCATTTAGGTATGTTACACTAAAGGTTTCAGAGAACATTGGGTATGGCCGGGTTGGTACGAACACGAAACCAACCGGGCCCTCGGGACAGAAACGCTTATAACTTGAGCTCCCGATGTCCGATTGATGTGTCGTTGACTTTGTTGGATTCCTATTAGTGAGAAAGTTCTTTTGGATTACTCTGCTCGAGTTTTGGACAAAGTTGGAGGATTGTCGGATTGGTTTTAGCTTAAAATCTAACTGGGCCCCTAGGAAGAAAAAGTCAATAACTTTCAGACCGGGCGTCCGGTTGACACGCCATCTGTCGCATTGAGTTCCTATTTAGGAGACCAAACATTGTGATACATCAACTATGGACTTCTTGACAATTAATGTATCGATCCCTTGGCTCATGGATCAGACACACATGGAATCAAGTGTGCTGTGTGCGGGAACCCTGGAGCTGGCTGCGACTTCGACAACGATGACGACTATACTTGAATCCTACTTGGGTTCGGCAGTGTGGACGACTTTACTTGCATCCTCTGTGAGTTCAGCAGTGATGGAAACTGTAATTGGATCCTACGATGGTTCAACATTGACAGTTACTGTACTTGGATCCAATGTGGGTTTGGCAGCG
This sequence comes from Viscum album, assembly GCA_963277665.1. Classification (NCBI taxonomy): domain Eukaryota; kingdom Viridiplantae; phylum Streptophyta; class Magnoliopsida; order Santalales; family Viscaceae; genus Viscum; species Viscum album. The sequence continues at coordinate 698,305,416 of OY728161.1, forward strand.
ACGACATCTGTACTGGGATCCTACCTGGGTTCGGCAGATGAGATGATTCAGAGGCTACATCAATCATCTCCACCCCTCTTCTTGATTAATATACATGTGTGAGCTGAGTCTTGACTTTCAATCTTTATCATCCATAAGATTTACTTGCTTTCATGTGTGTAATGGAATGTAATTTACTGTGTGGATTGAGTTATACTTAACTATGTGAGGTGAGTCTTGACTTTCAATATTTATATTCAATAAGGTTGACTTACTTTCCTATGTGGATTGGAATGTATTTTCCTATGTGGATTGAGTAATACTTAACTGTGTGGATTGGGTTGTACTTGAGATCATGAGTCAGAGCAGAACTGGAAAATAATGACTTAGGTATATGTATGAGCATATACCTAAGTAGTGTTGGTTGATAGATAATTTTATATATTTCCTTTGTGGTTTAGCCTTGTGGATTCTGGGAGACCTTCAAGAGTCTTGGGGTCGATACTGAGTATCGTATACTCACCCCTTCATGGGATACTCCCACACTACGTTGTGGTGGTTGTAGATGACAGTCATTGCTGATCGTGGTTGAGGCTTGAGGAGCGGGACGATAACTGGAGGTGGTCTATCAGGTGGGACGTACACGGAGTGGACGAACGGACTCGAGGAGCTGATGAGACTGTCTGCACTCACCCTTCAGGTGGGATTTCTGGAAGAAGACTTCATGGTTGCTTCTTTACATTTAAGGTGGTGTACTATCTTTTCAGTTGTACTGGATTTTCAGTTTGGTTTGTATACTGGACCATTTACATTCCAGCACATACTTGTGTTTTCAGTATACTTAGTGTATACTCTATGGTGTTTGTTTAATTTGATAAAGGTAATTCCCTACCTTTTTGTCGGGATTTACACCTTTGGTGCTAGTCTCCAGACCCTGGCCTATGGGAGGCTGGCTTAGGGTAGTCACAGCACAGGCCCTGAGGACGGGTCGTGACAAAATTGTAACAGAGGAGTCGGTTCTACCGTAGAAACTAGGACTCTGATAATTTCTTTTATGTGAAGAATTTCTGTTATGTGAATTGGTTGTGGTTATTAGTCCAGTGAGTCCAATTTTGGTGCGGCAACTGACATATCCATACACGAGGACCCTGACCTCTGATTTCCGACTCAGTGCATGAAAACATTGATTGCATGTGTGTTTCAAAGTTTCATTGTGATTACATTGTGTCATCTCACCAGGTATACTGTATTGACCATGGCGCACCTGTTTCTTTTCAGGATGGCCCCATGACGGAAGAAATCTAGGGTTCTGAACTTTGTGTGAGATTGCATCCCACTGAGAGATGACGCCTCGGTGTAGGGCCCTATTACAGGGGAGGCCCCGGCGGTACCTATACCCACCGAGCCACCGATTCCACCAGCCTTAGTAGCTGTGAGTGAACGTCGCCTTAGTGCACTGCCTGAGTTTCAGCGTCAGAGACCACATAGGTTTTGTGGGGAGACAGACTCTCAGGTAGCCGAGGATTGGCTGGAGGATGTTGTTCGAGTTTTTAGATTGGTAGGGACACCAGCAGATCTCAGGGTGATCCATGCAGTGAGTCTCCTGCACACGACATCAGGTAGATGGTCGAGCATGATGCTCTAGGAGTAGGACGAGGCATTACTTCGTTGGATGGACTTCGAGATCCTATTCCGCTCGGATTTTGTTCCAGCCACTCTCGGTGCAGTGCGCATCCAGGAGCTACTATAGCTGCAACATGGAAGTATCATTGTAGCACAATACTCGGTGAGATTTACCGATCTCTCGCACTACTCCGAAGACATGGTACATGACCCATTCTTCCGGGCCCGGACCTTTGAGTAGGGATTGAGGCATGAGATCAGGTCTTCGATGATCTCCCTTTGCATTTCGATGTTGGCTGGAGTACTAGAGAGAGCCCTTCTTGTAGAGATATTTCTTGCTGAGCCTACACCCGCATCGAGACCTTCCGCAGGGCGGCACGTAGCCGAGTCCTCTACATCTGGAAGTCGATGGATGACATAGGGTTCCAGGCGGACCAGACCATCAGGCAGATGACCTCGGGATACTGGCTCGGAGGTGCGGGGAACATGCAACAGAGCTAGTCATACGAGAGGCAGACAATGCTATGCATGCAGTGGGCAGGGCCACATGGCTCATGACTGCCAGACTCGCCATGCAGAGGAGAAGCAGACAGATGAGGGACCACCCAGGCCGAGGCAGAGGTTTTACTATGGCTATCCGAAGGGATCAGGCAGATGAGGTATAGGAGTTGGCAGAGCGGCAAGTGGTGGGCGAAGTTTTGAGGCTCTACCACCACCACCACTATGAGGTCCACCCCGACCACATGGAGCTGGCGGACATAGGCATGCATAGCTTCAGGAAGTGGAGGACAACGACCACGGTGCACCAGAGATGATTCGAGGTACTATCTGTGTCTAATCCACCATTTCTGCAGTTTATATAGACACAATAACGAGTCATTATTTCATTGTTTCTTCCCTTGTTCGGAGATCGTAGATTCTGATGGAGCCATTGGCTCGATCATTACGAATAGAGACTCATACGAGAGAAGACTCGACGATTACGCACTGGTGCTGGTAGTGTGGCCCTACTCTAGGAGGTGAGATATTTGGTTGGGATCTTCTTGTCGCGGCGTCGAGGCCTTACAACATCATCCTGGGCATTGATTGGTTATCTACAGTTCATGCTCAAATAGATTGTATTAGACGCGAGGTGTGGTATGTTCGCACTGATGGGAGCAGGTTCACCTTCACTAGCGTGAAGGGAGCCTTTGTAGCGCAGGATGGACTCATGCAGTGGAGAGGACAACTAATCACTCACAGTTGGCTAGCCTCATCCAAGGAGCAGTTGACGTACGGAGTCCGAGTTTTCCTATTGTGGTGGATTAGTATGCGGACGTTTTTCCTAAAGACATTCCAGGACTACCACCTCGTAGAGAGGTAGACTTCTATATTGAACTGTACCCCGGGACATCCCCAATATCTACTGTAGCATATTGGATGGCTCCCGCTCAGAGTCGAGTGCTACAGGTACAACTGGAGGACTTGCAGGGCAAGGGATTTATCTAAACCAGTGTTTCACTCCGGGCTTCCCCTATATTGATTTCCAAGAAGTCGGACGGGATCTTGCGACTATGTGTTGATTTCCATAACCTAAACCAGGTGACCATGAAGAAAAAGTATCCAATTCTTTGGTAACGTCATCTCTGAGGAGGGAGTTGTGGTGGATCCTGCGAAGATCGAGGCAGTTCTAGCTTGGGAGCCACCTAGGAGCGTGATAGAGGTGAGAAGTTTCCTCAGTCTAGCTGGGTACTATCAGAGGTTTGTTCCAGACTTCCCAAGATTGCAGAACCTCTTTCAGCTTTGACGATGAAGGGGAAACCCTTCGTGTGGTCAGATAGATGTCTGTAGAGATTTCAGAAGCTGAGACAGAGATTGACCAGTGCGCCAATCTTGATGCTACCAGGGGAAAGAGTAGGGTACGTAGTCTACAACGATGCATCAGGGACCGGACTCGGGTGTGTCCTGATGCAGGACCAGGTAGTGATCGCTTATGTATCATAACAATTTTGGCATAATGAGCAGAAATACGCTACCCATGACCTAGCGTTACCAGTAATGGTCTTCTCCATGAATATGTGGCAGCACTATCTGATGGGCGAGTGCTTTACAGTCTAATCTGACCACCACAGTCTCAGGTACATCTTCTTGCAGACGGATTTAAACCTGAGACAGTGGCGATGGCTCATGATCTCCCAGGACTATCTTTGAGATAGTATATAATCATGGAAAGGGGATGGTAGTAGCTGATGCACTTAGTAGGAGGATGGGCATTCAGCTACTTGGAGAGGTGACGGAGCAGCTAGCTGCGTTGCATTAATCCTTCATGGATAGAGATGGGGAAACCTCTCTAAAGTTGATCACAGTCACACCTCCACTAATTCAGAAGGTCAGATAGGCACAACATGGGTACGCTGACTGTGTGACCCGGCGTGTACAGATTTCCACAGGACAGGCACATGATGGATTTTCTGTAGGAGGATATCACGTTATCCTTTTTAGAGGATATACCATGGTTCCATATTCTTTACAATAGGAGGTTATGAGAGAGATTCACACTTCCCCTTTAGCGGTACATCCTGGGGTAGCGATGATGTACCATGATCTCAGGCGACAGAACTGGTGACCAGGTATAAAGAAGGATGTGGCAGAGTTCGATTCTTGATTCCTCACCTATCCTCAAGTGAAGGCAGAGCACCAGGTATCAGCAGGCTTGGTATAGCCCTTCAAGGTCTTGGAGTGGAAGTGGTATGGGATATCTATGGATTTCATGACTGGACTTCCACATACTTCCAGAGGACATGACTCTATTTGGGTGATCTTCGACCTACTCAAAATGACGGCCCACTTCATACCCATCAAAGAGTAGGGCATAGTGGAGATCATAGTACGCTTCTACATTCAGAAGATTGAATGGATTCATGGGGTGACATCAGTTATCTTCTTCAATTGAGATGATCATTTTACTTCCAGGTTTTCAAGGGGTTGCAGGAGGCATTCGGGACGCACCTACGCCTGAGCTCCGCCTTTCACCCTCAGACGGATGGTCAGGTAGAGGGGACCATTCATACTCTTGAGGAAATGCTCTATGCATGTGTCCTCGACATTGGGCGCAGCTGGGAGGATCACCACTCCTTGGTATATTTTTCATAAAACACCAGATACCACTCCACCATCGGCATGGAACCATATGGGGCATTGTACGACCATCCTTACAGATCACCTCTGTGCTGGACAGACCATGGGGAGTCAGCACTTGTGGGACCAGAGATGGTCCAGGCCACGATAGATAAGGTCCAGGTCATCCAAGAGCAGATGAGGATAGCTCAGAGCCGACAAATTTATTATGATGACAGGAGGCAGAGACCACTAGAGTTCGAGGATTGCGACCAAGTTTTCTTAAGGGTCTCACCTCGACGTGGATTACAAAGATTTGATCGGGGTGGAAAGTTATCTCCACGCTTCATCGGACCATCTCAGGTTCTCAACTGTATAGGTGAGGTGGCTTATCGCTTGACTCTTCCACGTCAGTTGCACCGGGTGCACGAAATATTCCACGTATCTCAGCTGAGGAGATACGTGCAAGAACCAACTCATATCATCGACCATGGGGAGTTGGACATTGATGAAAGTGAGAATTTTGAAGATGTCCCAGTGGAGATCGAGTATTGATAGGAGTGGGTCTGACGTTGGTGGTCGATTCCTCTAGTGCGCATCAGGTGGCAACATTGGAACCTCCAGGAGAGTACATGGGAGCAGGAGGTTCAGATTCATTCACATTATCTTCATTTGATTTCCTAGTTTGGGATGTATCTTTATGGGGACATAAATCCATGTGGTGGGAGTAATGTAATGCCCCATAAATTTCAAGTAAAATTCATAATTTCCTTGGTATTTTTTGATTACACATTTTTTTACGGTACCAGATTTTTAGGCTCGGTGTGCCTGGAAACAATTTATGATGTTTAGCTTGGGTACATTCAGTAAATAAACGAGTGGGTTTTTCTAACATTTTAACCGGTGCTCAGAATCAAATTTTGAGGGAACCAATGGAATCCTAGCGCCAGTAATTGCTTACGATGTCCTTTGCTGGAGTTGTGTTTTCTAAGGAGGAGTTGTTAAAAAAGTTGGATTAACTGAAGAGTGAAATAAAATATGTTTTACAATTTTATTTCTTTTCTTTGTGGTTTAATCCCATGTGTGGGAGTTGGGGTGGGACCGACTTGATCCTAACACCTCTTGTTTTGATATTTGTGAGGTGGGTCCCACATGATCCCCACCCCTTCAAATTCCCAAACTCCTTTAAACCCCTATTATGTTATGTTTACTCCCCATTAATATGAGACCAGTCACCTCCTTCTCTCTCCCTCTTAGACACCTTCCAACCCAATTAATTTAATGATTCAATGACTTAAAATAATATGAATATTTTTAATTTTGAAAATCTTGGCATGTGATAATAAAAATATGGGAAGGACTTATTTTATTAGGTTTTCTTGTTGTATGGGGATATTTAGAGAGAAAAATCTATGTCTTGGAGAACTCCATCACCATCATTGAGGAACGTCGAGACTTCGACGAAGAACGCTGTCACCACAAGGAGAGATCGACGGGTCGTTTCTTATCCTCTCTGTTGCCGGTGTGTGACGTCATTCCATTCTTGGACGTACGCTAATAGAGTTGTCAAAATAACCCCCCCCCCCCCCCGACGCTAGCTTCTGCGAACATCTTTTGAGGTACATGTTTTTTTATGTTCAAGATTAATTTGACGTTCATAGTTAATTGTTGGAATCTTGTTATCAATATAACGGGAGGAGGCCGGACCGCATAAACATGACCGATCATACTCCCCTTTTGTTGTTGATCTTCTTCATGGCTTGAAATGGAGGCGACATGGTGTCTTTGCACCATGCGGGAACGAGAGCACCACGGCCGGAGCGGGGCGCAGTGGAGGAGTGTGGCACTGTCACACCATTCCGATGAGGCCATAGGAGGCCACGTCCAAGAGCAGGCCGTGGTGGAGGGGCATGACACCATCGCGCTGCACCGAATGGGCAGGAGCCATGGTCCATGGCCACGACGGTTTAGGGGAGTGGCCAGTTGAGCCGGTCGCCGTCACCAGTTGGATGTGGGACCCCCCTCGGGTCCCCCGGCCGCATTAAAGGTCAACAATAATGTCTGACCATTTCTTCAATCAAGGGGGGAAGTTCCCCCAACATCCTGCTTAGCCGAAAGTCGAGCTGCCGGCCCCGCAGGCCGGGACGCCAGCACCAGACAAGTCCCGCCGCGCTGGGTCGGGCCTTCTGCGCAGGGCCGGACCCCCGCGCCGGGCCGGGCCACGCCGGCTAGGCCAGGCCACGCCAGCTGGGCCGGGCCGCACCCAACTGGGCTGGACCTGGACCCAGGTCGAGTCAACACAGTTTGGGCTGACCCAGGAGGTATTGGGCAGGGTCGGACCGGGCCCAAATCCCCTGTTTATGGACAGATCCGTTAAAACTCCTATAACATGGGTTATAGACCTCTGATAGAGGCACCGTCAGTTGAGATGGGATCCTTAGGTCGATGCATTTGTTTAGGATTATTACAATAAAGGTTTTGGAGAACATTGGGTATGACCGGGTAGGTTCGAACACAAAACCAACCGGGCCCTCGGAGCAGAAACAGTTATAACATGAGCTCCGGACGTCCAATTGACGTGCCGTCTACTTTATTGGATTCCTATTTGTTAGATGGTTCTTTTGTCTTACTTCTATGAAGGTTTGGACGTAGCTGGAGGACGTTCAGATTGGTTTTATCTTAAAAACCAACTAGGCCCCTGGGACGAGAAAGCCAATAACATTCAGACCGGCCATCCAATTGACGCGTCATCTATCGCGTTGAGTTACTAATGATGAGAAAGAACATTGTGATATATCAACTCTGGACTTCATGAAAGTTGATGTATTGATCCCTTGGCTCATAGAGCGGACCCTCCTGGAATTGAGTGTGCTGTGTGCGGGAACCCTAGAGCTGGCTGCAACTACGACGACGATGACGACTGTACTTAGATCCTACGTGGGTTCAGTAGTGAGGATGACTGTACATGGATCCTCCATGGGTTCGGCAGCCATGATGACACTACATGGATCCTACATGTCTTTTTAAGTGACTGTTAGTGTACATGGATCCTACATGGGTTCGGTAGCAACGACATCTGTACTTGGATCCTACGTGGGTTCGGAAGAGGAGATGATTCAGAGACTACATCAATCATCTAAACCCCTCATAGTGATTAGTATACATGTGTGATATGAGTCTTTACTTTAAATGTTTATCTTCGATAATATAGAATTTCCTTTCTGTGTGGATTGGAATGTACTTTCATGTGTAGATTGAGATATACATACATGTCTGAGCTGAATTTTGACATTAAATCTTTATCTTCAATAAGATTTACTTGCTTTCCTGTGTGGAATGGAACATACTTTCCTGTTTGTATTGAGATATACTTACCTATGTGGAATGGGTTGTACTTGATCTCGTGAGTTGGATCAGAATTAGAGGTGATGACGTAGGTATATGTATGGGAATATACCTAAGTAGTGTTAGTTGATACTTGTTTTCGTATCATTCCATTGTGGTTTATCCTTTTTGGATTCTAGGAGACCTTCGGTAGTATCGTGGTCCATACTGAGTATCGTATACTCAACCATGCATGGGCTATGCCCACACTACATTGTGTTGGATGCAGATGGGGGACAGCGCTGATCATGGTTTAGGCTTGAAGAGCGGGATGGTACCCAGAGGTGGACTATCAGGTGGGACATACATAGAGAGGACAACCAGACTCATGGATATGATGAGACAGTCTGCACTCACCCTTCATGTGGCTATGCCCACACTTCATATTCAGTTGGGTTTGTATATTATCCCATTTACTTTCTATCACTTACTTGTGTTTTCAGTTTACTTAGTGTTTAATTCATTATGTGTACTCTGTGGTTTTTGTTTACTTTTATAAATGTAATTCTTCCCTTTTTGTCGGTATTAACGCCTTTGGTGCTAGTCTCCAGCCTCTGGCCTATGGGAGGCAGGCATGGGGTAGTCACGGAACGGGCCCCAAGGACGGGTCGTGACAGGTGACCTGTATTGTAAATATTGAATTCATTGTATTCCATGGGAAATGTTCTTAGTTAGAAAAAATTAGTAATGGATGAAATTTATGTTAGATCTTGAGATTGAGACGGTTTGTAGCCATGCTAGTTGTTATGTCCAAGGATAGATGGTTCATGGGCTATGGTAATTAGAAATATTTACATTGGTTCATTCCTGATGATGCTCATAAGGTGGAAAGCGGGACATTAGTTTCTATTAGGTGATCCCATGTGATAAAGTTCATATGGTATTGAGGATAGTCATTGGATAGTTGATTTGGTTTTTAAATGCTGGTCGATAGATAGAACAATGTATAACTAGATTTCTCGATAAATACTTGTTAATATAATAATTTTTTTATTTACTATGTTCATAGATCTAAAACTCTATATTGTAATTGTTATAATTGAGTGACTCTTTGAATCCTTAGTATTCACACCTTATATGGACTAAAAAACACTATCAGATTCTATGATATGACCACCGGTTAAAATACTACCATTGGGGTTTGTTAATGGTTCTTATGCATGGACATGTAGGCTATGTACCAATGTTTCACTTTTAATCTCTAGAATATGTAATTGATTATATAAGAACCTTTTACACCAATAGTTTGATTCCATGGTTACCACATACCTATATATTGGCATGTTTTATAGTTATATTGTGATGATCCAAGGATTCTGGATCAAGAGTGTAAATCATGTTTCTATGGTGGAACGGTAATGGTAATGAGAATGTGATGGTTTAGCAAGGATTATTCATTGGAATTTGGTTATGGGATTTGGTGAGTGTTCCTTGAAATTATATCAAGGTTCCTTGAATTAAATGTAATGAGAATGGGGTTTGGATGTGTCATCTATTAATGTGGAGTGTTTTTTGGAAATAGTCATTCCAAAGTGGCTAGACTTGAATTCATTTTTTCCTTAAATATGTTCAGTGAGAAACAACATCATGTACTCTATTCAGTGATATGAGATCAGTGTAATTGTCATTTAGTGATTTTCAAGGAAAATACGGTAAGATTAAGCTAAATGTTGGTGAATATAAATTCACACTTTCAATCAAGTTATGAATCATACCATGAACATAAATAAGTTCTTGAGAGAATTATTTAATAGTAAATATTTGATGGTCAATATTCCATGAGTTGGAATTGACCATTGATATCTAGAACATATTGTGAAATGTTACACATTATGGGTTATTAATAATATGATTATATGATCATTTCTTAGGTTGGGAAGGTTTGATAATGTTTCATCTAGATATTTTGGCTCTGGTTACAAGCACTGAATTATATTATAGTTGAATATGTTCTTTATGACTAATGTAGTTCTATGAGTCTCATTGGGTATTTGAAAATGAAAGTAGAAATTTTTATTGGAGCTTCAAGACCATGAATTCTAGGTGGGGTTTCATTATTTTCCAAATCATAGCATGGATCATAAGTTCGATGGTGAAGATGTTGTAATACAAAAAAATTTAGAAATGATTTAACATTCCAAGTGAGTTTTTTTTGTGGACAGGCCAAACCATAAACTAATCATTATAACATAATTAAAATATTTGGATTACATAAATAATTTTTTATATATCTAATGGGGACCATATAAAATATTAATGTTTTGGTGAGCATCCTAAGGGTTTTGGACCTGAAATGAATGTTTGGGGAAAACATTTCCTAGGTGCACGATTGGAACAATATCCATGTTGATAAACAATGTAGACTATTTTGATAAGTTTCATGGTTTGTCTAATCTTTTCAAGAGACCCCAAAAAACCATTATTGATTTATAAGGAGTCATATGGCTTGAAAATTCTTTCACTTGAGGCCACACAACCATTCAAGGAGTATGCAACAAATTACAGAGGTGATTTGAATAGCTTTCTCATAGTCGGTATAGTCATGCACCGATCCATGTGGGTATAAAGATGAGACAATTAGATAGGAAGGTTTTTTTTCATTTTCTGACAAACCATGAACATGAACTATGTGAGGTGTCATCCAAGGATAGTAGGGGAAACATGGTCAGCTGAAATTTTGGAAAACCATTTGGACAATCCATGCACCTCTTATAATTGACTGAAATGACATGTTTTCCCCTCTCATATTAATGATTTATTCCCCATTCCTTATTCATTTTTACCAATTCTAAGGATACAATTAATATCTTATATCCTTATCCACTAGTATTTAGTGGATATCCTCTATATAACCTCTAATTCAATCTCTATTCATCATGTTGGACAACCAATAGAATTTATACGATTCCACCTTCTTCCTTTCCCCATATATATCTTTCGATTTGTCTCAATTTACATAAAAGCTAATATTACCTATTTCTAGGGTGTTTGACTATTATTTTAATTACACTCACGTCATCTCAATTAAAATGATGAGAATGGTTTAGTGAATCATCATATGTATAAGGTAGGTGGTATAGTTTATTTTCCTTCAATGATTCATTTTTTTAAATTCATTTCATTATGCCTCATTATATGCCTATTTTACATTTATCCTAAAATATAGAATTCCATAAATTAAATACATAGACCAAAATATTGATTATATTTGTACTCCATAAAATGGTAAAGTTTGAGTACCTTAACTAAAACCTCCACATAATTTGAATTCGATTAAATTATTATAATTGTTGTTGTTTACCTAATCTTTGAAACCAAACATTTGGGGTTTTGAGTTTTCATATTGATAGTATGATTTATTGATTAATTAAATGAAAGTTATGTTACGTGGTTAAAAACTTCTAATGTAGTACATTATATTTGAATGTTATTAATTTAATGAATCATGATGAATTTTAAACTGGCATAGATGTTCCTAGGGACTGTGATAAATTAATAAATTTAACGTTCATGTTTGTTTTTGTATGACTTTAAGGATACATGGGTTTTAATTATATAGTATTTTGGTTGTATACATAAGGCATGTTTAATTACAATAATTTTGAAATATTAGGTGGTTTTGTACATGGAATTGTTCATCCAAATTGAATAACTTGCGGGGCATGCTAATATTCATAATGGAAAAGATGTTTCTTTTTTATTATTAAAATTTTTCAAATTGGTGTTTGTTATTATTTATTTAAATTATTGACATTTAATTAAAAATAATTATAAATTAAATATCTTATCTTTGATATTATACTATTGGCAATGGTGTCCATTATCATTTATATAAGACATATAATCAAGGAATCCCTTATTATTCATCAAAAAATGTTGGTAATGATTTCCAATGTCATTTCTCTAAGAAAATTTGGCATGGATTAACTTATTCTTAATTTTATAATATTGGTCATGACATAACATATCAATAATTTAATATTGTTGGTCATGAAGTCCCTTATTTAAATTATGATACGTGTATGTTATTCTTAAGTGGATAATTGTGTCTTAAACCGTATTTCCTCGCCATTGCATATATTTTTCTCTATATCAATATATATGTTTATATATATATATATATTCATGAAAGAATTTGAATAGATGTCGTTGGTTATATTGAAGAAGGATTGGTCTTCTGGGTGTTCCATAGAAAACCAAAGACAACATGTTATTTATTTTATTCCATACATTTATTATTATTATAATTTCAAACTACTTAATTTTATACCTAGAGACTGAATATGAATTAATAAAAATTTTGGATAAACTATTGAGTTTTTTTTGCACCATATTTGGGGAACTTTTGGGTACTTGGACATATCACATACATGCATGTATGGATCATGGAATACACTGAAACATGGATGATTGACTTTATCTACTCAAATGGAGTACACGAGAAAATGACTATGTTAGTGATCATGATGTAATTGAAGTCTAACTATTTTCATTTATTTAATTTTATATATAACGAACTATATTGTGTGACTACTTCTTATTTGTAGAACATAATTTGACTAAGATATAAGTAGTAGATTTTGGTTGTTTTTTAATATTGTGAAAATTCAGTTCAATTGATTTATTATTTATCTTTTTTTCCTTTAATTTTTTATGATTTATATTTATTCTATACTGATCCCTAGGTAAATTATACCAACTATATCACATTTGACCCTCATGACAAGTCAAATGCTTCTGGCATATGGGGAGGCATTCTTGAGGCATTGGGACCCACCAGGCCCAGTGAATTATAATTAAATCGAGTTCAAAAAATTACAAACATCTTACTTAGATACAATAGTCATAGTCTCAAATAAAGTTTTCTCATATTTTACCCTTCTTTACATACCCAACATAAAAAACGTCTCCATAATATAGTGAAAAATTATATGAAAGGGTGAGCTCAGATGCTCAATAAGGGTAAACATGGTAGATTTGAATTTATAATCATATTAAAGCATAAGATTAGAATATGGTTATGAGATCATAATAATTACATAAAATGTTCATATAAATTTTTTAATATATTAAAAACATGGATCACATAATAAAACGTTTTCATTTGAAATTAAATGAATCATAATAGTGTGGAATCATCATAAACTAATCATGATCGAAAAGTTAAATAATAATCATAAAAACAATATATAAGTGTGTGACACCATCATATAATTACAACAGATATCAAATATTAATGAAAACTAATAATACCATAATATCATAGTGGATGAGTATCAATAGATATTTCCTATATCATAACAAATCAGGCACAACCACCTATTTACCATATATAAGTGGATAACAGAACACCACATATTTCCCCTATCTCAGCTGATGAGGAATTCTTACATGTTTCCAATAGTGTATAAATCACATCTAATAATTTCCCAAAATTATCTCATGATATATAAGGATTTTCCCAATGCATTGGGGGGATATAACAGACCCACCAATCACATAATGAAAACCAGACATGTGTTTGATATAATATCATAAAACATTACAAGTCCATCATAGTATAGCCTATGGAAAATAAATAATATTAACAAAATTTTCATCCTATCATAATATAATAACCTAGGGGAAATTTATGTGTTGTAAACATCTCACAATCACAAAAAAAAACTGAAATAGAATATTTTGTTCCCACCTTCAGTAAAAATTACCTCAATCTATAAAATGAATGTAACTTTCCTTTTAATACTTTTTAAAAAAGTTAAGAAAGAGTAAAAATGGAGCTATATAATCTTTTAAAAATATTTAATAATATTATAAAATTTTTTTAGAATAAATGTATTTTCAAAAAAAAGGCATTTCAGCTGAAAGTGGGGAAATAGGGCCATCTTCTGTTAAAAACATTCTCTGAACCATTTGGTTTTCTAAGGAGTGGAATATTGTACTAAAACATAAAAATTAAAAAACAAATAATTTTATAATAATATAAATGAATAGAAAATTTCAAATAAATTTCATATAAATTTCTTAATGGAAATTCAAGCAGAACTATCTTAATAAAAATGGGATTGAGCCATCATTCCCTTACATCACATCTTTTCATGTTTCACACACATTCAAACCTATTTTATAATAGATTTACATTTATAATGAAAAAATTATAAAATCAATATATATATATATATATATGAATATAAATCCATACATGACTTTCTTTTATCTTGTCATGAACCATTTATTAATGATTCCTTATTAAAATAACTATGTCGAGTGATAACTGCATCATTTTTCATTAATGTTTCTATTTGGATGTGCTGAATCTTATACATTGATCAAGTTTAAATAATTATAAAAATTATAATCTTTTCCTGAGTATCAAATATAATCAAAATCATAACTTTGTAATTATTCATCTTAATTGGTGATAATAAATAAATTACATCAATTTGCGGAGAAGGTAATCAGTACTTTTACATGAGTGATGCTTAAAATATTATACGGATGAAATAAAAATAAAGGTAAATAATAATTATAAATTATAAAACTATATTAATGTCATAACTATAAAATATATTCCATAAATTGATCATTATAACCATCAATGTGAAGTGGTGATGAAAAACAAAATACATCGCTTTGTTGAGGTAATGGTCCACCCATACACAAAAGTGATGTTTTCATTCCCATATGATAGAAATGAAGTGGATAATAGTTGTTAAATCATCATAATAAATATTATTTATGTATAATATACATAAGTAAAAATGTTATGATAAATATCATAGGTATATAGAAATCATACAAATTAATAAATTTGAATGTACTAAATTAAGAGTTATACCTCCTCACTGAGTAACCTCTATTAGATTACACCTTAATACTTGAAAGTATGATCTTTTAGAGAGACCCAAATATATAGGAAATGATGAAGGAAAATGTGAATGTATTATTTTAATTTTTTTTGATATAGAAGGATTCAAGTTTTTGAATAATTAAGAAGAGGAGGTTCCCTTTTATAAGCGAGGGAAAGGAAACACATGCAATTACTTAACCAATTTGAATATATATATATATATATATATATATATATCATAACAATGTAAATTCGCTCCATGGAACCCAAAAAAAGAATATAAGTTAATATATATATTACATATCTCAAACAATATCATTTGTTCATGTTTGGGATGCATTTTAATTCTTATCATCACGTTAAACAACTCTAAATCCATTTTAACCTTAACCATTATAACATAAATGCTTTCCATGATAGCATAATTATATGAAATAAATCATAATTTTTTAATAAAATAGTTCACACTAATTCCAAAATTTTTAATCCATTTTATCATATTTAATTTCTATTGGTGATATAAATTAAATTTAATATAATATTAAAATACACATGGAAAACAATTTTTTATGAAAATACACGATTTAATGGTAAATATAATATCACCTTCAAATAATTTAATAAGTTAGAATATATGATTTTTTTTTGGTTTTATATTTTAAAATTAATGTTTGTATACATTTGGATTAGGAAAACACCTATTTTAATCTTCCAACCATTCCATTAAATGAAAATATCAAAAAAACTGTTTTTAATTTGAATAAAATATTACTCATCATCAAAAAAGTAAATAAATGGTAATAAATCTCAACATAAAATTTTTTAATAATTTTTTTAACTATTTACACATATATTTTATATAAAACCACTCATTAAATATTATAAAAGAATGTTTTAGAGAGATTTTAAATTTTTAACCCACAGTTTTAACCCAGTTTTACTCTTACAAATGGGAAAAATAATTAAAATGGTTAATATTAATAATGGAATAATATTAAGTTCAAAATATTAAATTTTATTAATTATTTTTATTAAAAAAAATTAATATATTTTAAACGATTGAATTTCTATGATTTTCAAAATTTCATTTTAAAATTAGAGAACAAAATTGAACAGAAACTGTTTTTAGAAAAATGCATTTTGAAGAATTAAAATGTTGATATTTCTCTATCGGTATGCCATATATAATATATAATATCCTCTGATTGATAATAATAATATAATCCATTTCTATCAGTGTTACATCTATGTTTATAACAACGGAATAATCAAGCGTGTAATAAATTGGGAGAGACACAAAGAACACATCATGAACATGGGAGAGTTTCGGTGGAAGAAACAAGTAATAAAAAGATATCATGATATGATTCATAATTTCAATGGAAAAAATATATCTAGTAATTATCTTGAACTTAATTCCAAATATCATATCATTTTTCCATGGATATATTCATAGGATGAAATTTTCACCATATTCTAACCCCAGACATCAATGATTAGTGTCAACATAACTTTTAATTTATCTATAACATGACGTAATGTGATACTTCATGTATCCAAAATTATATACAATTCACTCATCTAGATATAATCCTAACATATTTATTTCCCAATACTCATCCTAGTATGTTGATGTTCTGCACGTCCTACCATAGGGGTCTTTGAAAGGATCCATCTAAATGCTTGACTGAAATTTATTATTATAAGAAAATAACACCAAAGGTATATATTGATCCCAAAAAACATTGAAATGTTTGGATAATACTATCAACATTCCATATAGAGTTCAACAGTACTATCAAACTGACCATATTTCTATTGAAGATAATAAGTACTGAAAATCAACCCTATATACATATCATAAAAAATAATTCTCTAGAATTTCAAGGTAACTCTTAGATAACTATTAAATACACATTAATGTAGTACTCTATGAAATACTATCACTTATTTAGTATATATACTATAAATATAATCAAGATATAATCATATCTATATTTAATGAAATGTGATGATTTGATAAGGTGATCAAATAAATACAAAACATCATTGTTATCCTTTTATGTTTTTGGGAGTGATATGATGAAATTAATATTAATGCTTTCTCATTTTTATTTTAGTAAGGAAAATAGTTATATAATTACCTTATAATTGTATATCTCAGCCTTAAATTACTAACATACTTATCATTATGACACATACAATACACCATCAATCATAATATTTTCCAACATAAATATTAATTTAAATTTCACTAAATATTTATAATTATAGAATAAATAGTGAATCATGAATTATATGATTAATATAATTTCACCTTCTTCATATCCAGTATTAACGACACACATACAAAATTCCAATAGTTTCATATCCTCATTATAACCACTTGAATACTCAATTAGATAACTGGTGGAACATTAATCATAGAAAAATATGATATGTACCTTTCCATTAGGATATAAAGTTATATATTCCTATTAAAATGTATATCATTCATTTCAAATCATTGATTAACTATCATGATATTTCCAACATAGAGCATTATACACATTTATAACCTTCCAAGTGAGGTAATGTATTAATTAGTCATAATATTTACTCAATATAACCATATTATTTGGTACACATTCGAATATTATTTTTTGAATATATACTTCAAGAAATTATAATCCATATATATGTCACATCATTCACCATATTGATATTTCCTCCAAATCATTAATTAAAAAATTACCACAACTAACACCAAAACACAAGTCAGGTAATTTTTATCACGAGCCTTCAATTGGAATAAGGCATATGCTATCACCATATCATTATGCTTGAGGATGTATCTTTGTAACATATTTAATTCATCTCTATATATAACAACTAATTATATACTATAGGTAAGTGTATGAATAGTCTAACTAACTAATCTTATCATTAGAAAATTTAAATTTTCTTCACATTTATCTATACACTAGAACATAAAACCCTTTCAAGTCAACTCTTTATATAGATTAAATTTTAATGAGGGATATATCAAAAATAATTGGTAGTATTCCACCATACCAAAAAAACATTAGATCTCAATTACCATGTATTCTCTAGTTTATTACTTAATAGCTTCATTATTCTATGTATCCACTGATATAAACGAACATCATGTTATATTACTCTTGAAAGAATATATTTTAATACAAAATTTACACATGTTAAATTTTGAAAACAACTTATCCTTTTTAGGGTCTTCCTTACAATTCACAAATGATCTCTATGATCATCATTTATATTTTAATATATAAGAATATCATCTATAAATACTACTAATAAATAACTGAGGTAATCTCTAATGACTCAATGCATTAAATCCATGAAGATAATAGGTGTAATATTATTCCCAAATTGAATCAATATAGAATCATAATTTCCATTCCTTGTACAAAATAATGTCTTGGGTATATCATTTTTCATGACCCTCAGTTATTGACATCCGCAATGAAGTTCCATCTTGTAAAATTATTTAGGTCCTAATAATTGATCAACCAAATCATAGATACGGATAGATGATACTTTTTCTTGAGAGTGATATCATTATGTTTTTGTAAAAAAAGAAAATATTCATTGACACTACTTCCTTATTAACAATAATAATTGATGTACCATAAGGAGATGAATTATTTTATATAAATGGCTTATCAAAATTTTCCTTGAGTTACTTCTTATATCCCTATAACATAGTTATGTCCATTTTATATGGAGTCTTTGAAAGGTATAACACCAATTATGAATTCTCTTTAAAAATCAACATCATTATTTAGATGAATACTATGAAAGGATTCCATGAAGACATAAAAAAGTTTAAGAAAAATAGGAATATATTCAATGTCGAATTTCTCCCCATCTATATGCAGTAAATACCCTTTATTGATTATAATTTAGTCACCCAAGATAGAACTGAGTTTCATTTGAGGTTCATATTTATCGTCATGCTAATAATTTATTATAGTTTGTTTTGAATAATAAAATAAGACATATTAAACCCAAAAATTGATATGCGCTTTATATAATAAATCCAATCCATGTATAAAAACCCCATTAGATTAATATATAACTAGAATAATATGATTGGAAGGAAACACATTACAAAAAATATTAATCTGAGGGGAACAATAAACATTAATTGTTATCATAGTATTATTCGGTGTTTTCACAACCTACAAAAAATCTAGTAATTGGGCTGTAAATGTGATACCCTTATAAAATTTCATAGATACTAAAGAGTGGGTAGATCCAATGTCAAATATTAAATTAGTTATTTCATTGTTGAAGATAAATGTTACATTTCATAAAATAAATCTCGTAACCCACATAGGATGTCCGGATAAATTATGATTCCCTTTATCTTTGGGATTAAGAGGTTGTTGATAAATATCATCCTCACAAACCATTGGAGATTTGTATCATTCCACATTTTTATTTATTCATGTTCTCATGAAGTTGAATATTCGTTTTTTATTTAATACACAGTGATGATGAGAATCTCCAATTTCAATTTCTACCATGAGTGAAAATCAAATGACTCCTTTATAACAATAAAATTATCTTATAGATAATTATGTTTATGAGACATAGTTTTACTAAATTAAATAATCAATTAGTTCTAATTTAGTGTAATGGTCGAACTAGAACCATACCTTCCAAGTGGTGTAATCCTTTCCCCAAAAGTGCCTATATATTCTTCATTATTTTTCTAATGTTCAAGAAATTCCTTAGCCATTTTTGTGTGTAGAATATGAGGAATTCCATAACTAAAAATATACTATTAATATTATCCCATTCTAGGGAGTTAATTTATTTTTTTACCTAATATTCTTAAAAATATTTTACAATTTATATTATTCTCCTTCAAAATGATAATTGGATAGGTTAAAATTTCTATTTTTTGACCATTGGAAAATAGTAAAAAGTTTCTCAGTGGTAATAGTCCATCATTTAGCCATTATTTTATTAGAATAACTTCTAAAATAAGGTGTATGTACCCTCATAAAATATTAAAACTATTTTATTCCCTAATTTTATCATTAATATTATTATCATGATTTATGTCAAAATAATGTCACTTGAGTATATAAAAAAATATTCATTCCCTCACCCATACATTTCAGTTATTCATGTGTAAAATAATTTAATTTTCTATAACAGTCATTGTTATCATGATTCTTTATGGATTTTAACATTTTCAAAAACAAAAAATCAATACTAAATAATCATGATACAATAATCAGTGTGAGTAATTATTTAATCCATAAAAATCATTCCTAGGATGTCTAAATCCTAACACTATATTTTAAATCTATAAAACCATCAGTTCAACCTTTATCATTATATATTCAAATAAATTATATTTATTTATAAATAAAATATCAATTAACTTAAGAATATCAACTTGGTGTTTCAAAAAATGTGTAATGAAAGGGCCCATTCATCATACGCTAGATTGATGACTGAGATATACTCGACTATCAATTTTAAGGGTTATAACCCCTAGAAACCTGAAATCCAAATCCATATCCCATTATTGAATCCCTTAAGGTAGGTAATTATTTTAATTCAATATAATCATGACCTTAGAAAAAATTTGGGATTTTATCCTATAAATATGATTTTTAGGGGTTTCACCAAAATTATCCAATCCTAATCTCTAAAAATCAGTAAACAATACTCTAATAAAAAATGAGGAATCCCAAGAATTTAGTATATAAATATTGAATAAATTTATATTAGTATTAAATATATCTAATAAGATACCATTCCCCAAAATTGTAAATATTTAGTAAACATGGAGACAAAATTCAAAAATAATTTTATTTAGGTATTATTTTTAATATCATTTATATATTTCTTATCACGTTTAAACTTTATTGAAAATATCTAATTAAAATATTTATTCATAACCAAGGAAAATAAAACACGAGAAAGTATGATATAAAATTATTAGTAATGGTAAACATGATAGATATCAATAGGTGATCATATCCAAGCATAAATTAAGTATAAGGGTATTAGATCATGATCATAAATTACAAATTTCATACCCAAAATTTCATAGATAATAACCATGATTTATAATATAAGACATTATCATTTAAAATGCATAGATCATAAGATTAATGAATCCTCATAAATCAGTCATGAACCATAATTTAAAATCCTAATAGTAAAAACATGTCATAAGATCATATAACCACCATAGGAATGCAACCCATATCTTATGTGATAGTTAAAAAATGAGACAATTATATCTTATTTGATAACAAATTGACACATATTTCCCATATCATTATAGTTGACGAATCAACATATGTTTCCCATGTCATGTTAGATCATGAATTGGGACATACTTCTTACATAATAGTGTATTAGGAATACTTACCTATTTCACATAGTGGATTGAGCACATTTACTATTTTCCCATATTTATCTCATGAGATATAGGGATTTATCCATTATATTAGAGGGATATAACGGGGGAAATGTCACATACTGAAACAAAATACATATGTGGGACACAATATCATAAAACTTTAGTCTTTATTTTATATCATAACCCATGGAAAATAAATGGGTTTTATAAAAATTTCATTATTTCATCATACCATAACCTATGAGAAATGAATGGGGTTTTTTAAAATATCATCTTCCCAATACTAAAAAAACTAAAAAATTGGTAAGGATTATATAATTGTAGCATATCCGCAATAAATCTAAATTAAACTAAAAGTATATTATTTTAAATGAAAAAAATCATTAAAAAATCATTGGAATATTTCTTAAGGAAATGACCATTTTTAGTTAGAAATCTATTATCTAAAATCCAAATATTTAGAAAATATTAATTAAAAGTTTTTCATTAAACAGAATTTTTTAAACATGAAATTAAAGAAAAAATACATTAACAATAATGATAGTGAGAAACTTATTTCATTTAATAATGATTAAAACAAGGATTCTATTCACACATTCGGTTAAAAGTACCTTGTTTATAAAAAAGAATATTTTATATATTTTATTATAAAAAATAACACATGGGTAAAAATAACATTTAAAAACCATTGAAGAATATTCAAAATCATTATTTATTTATTTAGAAACATATATATGGAATAAATAAGTTTTCTAATCAAAAGATGAGAAATAAGGCCGGATTTTCATAAAAACTTTTTATAAATGATTTTCAGTTCTAAATAAAAGAAAATAGTATTAAAACTAAAAAATATATTAAAATATTAATTTGTGAATATATTTTAATGTTATTTATCAAATATGTATCATATAATTTCCATATTAAAAAGTCAAGCATAGATAATCCCAATTAAAATATGAATGAAACATAAATCGCATGCATCAAGTATTTTCTTATTTTTTACACATTCAATCCAACTTTATAATAAATATAAATTTATTATGATTAAATTAAAGAATTTTAAATATATATATATATATGACACCATATATGTTTAATGTTTAACTTTTTATCATCCTTATATGAATAATACTTTTTTAAAATCATTGTTTTTGGTGATATATTCTTCATTTTTAAGGCATGTTTCGTTTCAACAACCTTTTCCTTTTACATTGGTCATGGTTCAATTATCTCCAAAATTTTAATAATTTCATTATTATGAATTTATATAATTACATACACTTTTATATCTATTCAAATAAAGGGGTGTTTAAATTTTTTCTAGATCACTTCATAGAAAGTGTAATTCTTACACACATATGAGGGATGTTTACACATTGTGTTGGATGAAAATAATTAAATGTAAATAATTATAATCAAATAAATAAATATAATGATATCAAAAATATCATATAAATTCAGTAAATATATCACTACAAAAATCTATTTGAAGTGGTGATATAAAATGAGATGCATCACATTATGGAGGTTATAATCCACATATATGAATGTGCAATGTTTTATTTTCACATAGGATGAAAAATATGTGGGTAATGGTTATTAGATAATCATCATAAAAATTTATTATATATAATATTTTTTGATAATGGATAAAATAGTTTTAATGGTGTTATATTAAGAAATAAATTTTAACATACTATTTTAAGTGTTATACCACTTCGTTCGAAATCCTCATTTCAATTACACATTATACCATAAAAAGAATGTCTTTTGGAATGATCATAAGCTCTATAAAATGGTTAAAGAAACTATAAATTTATTAGGGTTGGACTCTTCAGATATATTGAGAACAAAATTTTTAAATAACAAATAATAGTTGGTTCACTTTTATAAGTGAGGGAAAGGTAACATTCTTAATTTCTTAAATGATTAAAATATATATGTATATCATAATAATGTACACAGCCACTAAGGAACCAATAATTATAATATAATATGTTATATGGTAGATATAAAGTCAATTAATCTTATTTTTTAATTCTTTGGATACATTTTTAGCCCCATCATCTAATTAAAACACTTTAAACCAATTTTAGCCTTAACCGTGATAACTTAATGTGTTACTGTTAAAACATACTTATGTGGCGAAAAATAAAAATGTACATATAATTTTTTTTTGGAAATTCTTATTCCACATTTTTATTCTATTTTATCATTTTTAATTTCTATATGTGATATAAATAAGATTTATGAAATGAATACAAAATAAATGAAAAGCAGTTTTATGATACTACCTTATTTAAGAGTAAAAATAATTCATCCTTTAAATAAAGTAATAATTTTTTAAAACAAATTTATTTGGATAGATAATAAGAATGTATCATTTTTATACATTTTAATAATCACAAAACCAAATTAAATAATTCAAATTATATTAAATGGAAAGACCCAAAATAGTATTTCATTTGAATAAAATAAAACTTATTTTCCCAAATGATGGTCTTGGGTTCCAAAATTAAAAATAAAATTTTAAAATACATTATTTATCTCCAAAAATGTACATTTTCACTCATAAACTTCTCATAAAATTAGATAATTTAATTTTTTAGAGATATTTAAATGTTTTAACTCATAGTTTTAACCCCGTTTTACCCATTTTACCCTTATAGAGTTGAATTTTTTTCTACGATGGTTAGTATTCATAATGAAAAAAATAAATTATTCATATTAACATATATTTATCATTATTAATTTCAATATGTGATCCTTTTAACAAGAATGAAGTCGTATAAGTGGAATAAATTTATTTTAAAATTATCATGAAAATTAAATAATACTATTTTTAGAAAAATGGATTTTTATTTTTAAAACTTGATTTTTTTCTTATTCCAGACCTACTAAAAACTATTAGATGAATATTAAAAAATTTAATTGGATATATATTCTTTAATTTTTTTAAAAAATTATAAAATATATATTATTTTAATTTACTATGATAAAGGCACATTGCATGGATAACACCCATTTTATTGAAAAAAATATTTTTCACATTCAAATGATTTTATAATAATTTATAAAAAAATTAAATTTAATGTATTAATTTATAAAAATGAAAAAAAAATCTTAATTTAGATAACCCTATGAATACACCAAATAAAATGGATCTCTGATAAATATTATATATTATAATAATTTTTTAATAGTATATCCTGATTTATATGAACTTGATGTTGCGTATAAAGAAATCTACCTATGAAATTTTTTACAAAAATAATAAAATTATAAAACTATATTGGGTTGTTACATGTCATATATGAATAACACAAAAATGGGTCCAAATATAATGGAATGAGTTATTTTCAAGTCTTCTTTAATCTATATACTCATATGGCTTGTCCAAATGTATTATTTGAATCCCATAACGTTTATAGTTTCTTCAAAGAGGGATTTTTGAATTACCACATTACAAAAATATAATAAGTGATAACCCAATCAATAATAAATAAAGAAAAAACTCTCATACTTTAATTAATTATATTTTTATTCATATTATGGATATGAAATTGGTTATTCAATGTCACCTGATTACTATTTACATAATTCATACAAAATTAGTGAATGTCATATATCATATTACAAAATAATATTATAGTACCGAATTGTGGGATACAATATTGAATATATCCTTTCAGAAAAGGGTATTATAATGACAACTTTAATTATCATAACATTGATAGATCTATATAGTATAGGGTTATAGGTATCATACAATCTTCCATAAAAAAGTTATAAACATGAATCTGATTTAAAAACGAAATTGGAAAAAATTATCCAAAATGTATATGAGAATTTTTCGAAGACCATAAGAAATATTTATTACAGAATATTTCCTATTGCTCCCAACAAGAGTACAAAATTTTTGATGTAATGTACCTATTTTCATTATGAAGAATCCTAGGTATCAAAATTTCCTTCCTCCTTTCATTATAAATGAATATTTCCTATTCTAGTGCACACACACATATATATAATACATAATATCATCCCAAATAATATATATATATATCTAGAGGATTCCATAAATAATCCATAATATAGGATAAATAAGTCCAAAAATACCAATATAAACTCAATTATTATATCAAAATAAAGATACTTATTTATATGGATACCATTACGCCTCACAAAGTAATTATATAAATGGGAGATGGAAAAATATCAACATCCAACCCTAAATTAATATATATGTTATGGAGAAAAAAATTAATAAATTAAATCCATTAAAGGAATATAATCGAAATAATATGCATGAAATATAATACTCTAAGTGTTCTATCATACATCATTTTCATTGTCCTAAAATATCATGAAGACAAATAATTTTTCATAGCCACTAATATTCTCTCTTTGGAGAGGTATACCATGAAACTATTGATTTTACCTGTTAAAATTTATCATATGAGATAAAAATATCTTCTTTACATAATTTTTTTTGTATGATTACCGTTTATCTGGTCTTCTAAAACATTCATTAGGATTACAATGTTTAGTTGCAACACTTATCACTACTCTCTTGGGTTCGGTAATTTAAAAATATCCATATATCAACTTAATTTATATATTGGTATAACCAATTCATGTCACAATATGATTAATTTTCATTTCATCCATTATTTTATAATGATAACACACACATTGGTTCTTTACTCGATATATATGATAATTAATGCAGAAACTATAAACCTAGGGTTATATAAAATTTTCTAAACACTACAATATTTGCGGTGTCTTTCTAGTTGAGGATACTATGATTTTAATTTTATATAAATATAATCAAATAAACTTATTATTACTCTATATATCATTATTTACATTAATTACCTTATTTTTAACCTCTTTAAAATTTGATGTGTATCTTAGGTTGCGAACCATCCTCAAATATTTTGATATACCTGAAAAAGGGTCTCACCATTTATGATTAAAATAATACTAAATAATTATAGTATGATACTATAGAAACTTTTGATACCAAGAAATTTAAATTATAAAAAAGATAACTTTTAATATAATAAAACAAGAAAACCATCCCACATCAAATTATATTGTCTCCCAGTTTTTACAATATTTTCCAAAAAATGTTACATTATTTATTTTATCCTAAATGTTTCTAAATCCACCCATGAGTTATTATGATTATGAAAAAATGATTTAAAAAATAAATGATTTTCATTAGTAATCCCACTACTACATTGGGAAATATATCAACCATTAATATATTCAAATTTTATATAATAAACCATACTGTGAGTAAATTATTTAATATTACCCTCTATCAGCTCCTTTACTAATTTCCTAGAATAATTCAAAAATGATTTCCCTAAATAATAAATACCGAAAAAACCCTTAAATTGGAAAATTTTTTATTTCATTTTCATATCAATGTTTATTTATTTCCACATAGTGACATATTTTTATGTTTACTATGTAACAAATAATCATAATAAGAAACTTAAAAACATATCATATCATTTTTTGATTTTTATATCACTAAACCAATCATATATATATTACATGCCCAAAAAATCACTCTAAGGATTAATATTAAGTAATTAATAAGTAGGGTGTCATAACCCAAATCCACCCATCAATGAATCAAAATAGTTTCATGTAATCATAATTCAATTCAATATATCAAACTTGTTATCAATATATATAATCATATCACGATAACATGAAAAAATAAAAAATGAGAACTACATCAAATCTCTATTTGTATCCCTATAATTTATGAAAATAATTTAACAACACGCTTCAATTCTTCTAGTAAATATTTTGGAAGGATGTGATAATCCTGAATAATTTCATTATGTTTAAGTAGTTCTAATTTCTTGGTTTTGATTCTAGGGAGATCACAATACCAATACTAAAAAAATTTAATAAAGATAATAATTTTACCAATTCTACCTATCCTCTTGAAAAAAGTGTGACACTCTTGTGATATTAAAGGCTAATTCAATCAAGTATGGTTATTCCACCAACAGGGATAAAGATACCAAAAATTTCATTTATTAGTTTTTTTTTGATTTTGAATGTATTTTTGTTATTTTACAACATTTGGGAAGATATTATTTGACCATGTTATTAAAAAATTATAGAAATTATGATAATTTTATGGATAGTAAAATTGGTTTCAACAAAAGTGTGAGTTTAGAGTCATATTTAAAACATTTATTTTCAAAAAAACATGTGTAATAACCCACATTATTATTATTTAGTAAAATTATTGGGAATTAATATTTTATGGAGCATTGTTCATATTTAGAAATTGGATTTGGATTGAAATTTATTACACATTAAAATATGAATGGGATATTTTTTGATGATTTTTGTGTTTTTTGGGTGGCTCAATTTGTGTCTTATATGTTCATAGTATGGAATGGATGAATGGTGTACTATAATACTAAAACATTTACCACAATATGACTTACATAGAGCCATCAGATACTCGGTGACTAGTTAGGGGATATATTTATCTTAGAGCCCCACTTCTAACTAAAAGGGGTCCACAATATGGTGGGTAGAGTAATGAGTAATCAATATTTGTTTACGAGGTATGCGTTAGGTGTTGGGGGGAGGGTTATTTAACCATAGGTAGAGCCATAATTTCAATTTTATAAATCATTGATCATTTATCCAGATAAATATATGTGGGTAGTCTTTTTATTATTTATTTCCCCTTGGGAGGCGTTGTTTTACTCTCCCTCACCCACCAATGGTTTTTGATCAACTTGGGTGATTCATATCTTGAATCTTGACCATTTTAGTAGTAATATCCTCACTTCCTCCCACCTTTTCTTCTACCCAATTCCCCCTTTGACATTATATTTTATAATATTGGGTATTGATAATTATTTCGATATATTATTGAGTAATTATATTGATAATATGGGAATTCATGGTATCGTGGTTGTAGGATGTTAATTGTGGTGGGATTCCCCCCGGTACTTCCCTATTTCGATGGGGGTATATTTCTTAGTGGATTTTTCATGGTATTTCATCAAATTGACAAATAATTGGAGACTATTTGGGTATCGTATGATGATTAATTATTATGGGAATGTTGGGAAATTAAAGGGGTTTTTGGAATGATGTCACATGAGTATTTGAAAATGGGGTTTCCAAAAAGAGATTTTAGTGTTTTTACATCGTTGAATTTAATTGAATATTAAATTATAAATCTATTAATTAATAAATTAATTTTTTCATATGTCTTGATATTGGTGGTCGAAATAAAGGAGATTCTTGATGTAGGATTCATTGAGGTTTGTAGAACAAGGATTAGGATGGTAACTTTATTTAAAGGTATAATGTTACTTTAATACTAATTTTCATGATTTATTTCATGTGCATTAGATGTACGTGTCATGCGTTTATGTGTGTGAAATATATAGAAGGAATGAATGAACCTATTTTTTAAATAATACTATCTCAATCCTATTTATAGTGACTTGAGCTTTCCACATTGGAGTTGGTATGTGAGATTCATCAGGTGACGATTTCACGAAAGGGTGTGATATAAATTTCGTTTGAGGGACACGAATGTGAATCCAACATGTGGATTAAATCAATAATTACCTAAGAATAGAATTATTATTTTTATTTATGAACTATTAGATGGAATAGATGTATATTATTGGTGTTGGATGGAATCAATGCTGTTTAATTATATAGAAACAGCTATGGGAATAACCATAGGACATCAAAACACCTAATGTGAGAGATGTGAGATAATGAAAATGAGTCTAATTGACAAGGAATGATATTGGGTTAAAGATTTATATAAAATTATATTTTTTAATTAGTAAATGAAAAACATTATATGTTCATAATAGAAAAAAGTGAATACAAAAAGTAACATGTTATCTTTTTCACGTGGTGCTCTAGATGGTGTTAAATGAGATCATGAGATGGGCATAGAAAAATAATGGGAATCCACGTGAGAATTTAATATTGTTGAAGACATTATTACAAGGGTGAACAAAAATGATATTTATTAGTATGAGGGTTTACTTAGTGCATGTAATTTTGGTGGAAATGGACTGAGTGTCCCATGAGACATTGTGGGTTGTGATTGGGTACGTTGCATGCTTAAGGGACGATGTAGTGATTTATTGGTGTTTTTGGTGACCCTATAAGGTAATTCATATATTGGGGGATATTATTAATATTTTATATAATCAAATATTATATATGGACATGAATTTCGAGTTTGGTATTGCCTATAATCCTTTGATAATTTTGAGTATCATTTAGCTACGGATCGAAGCAATGGTGAGGTGTGATGTGGTTTGTCTAGATATTGATGTTGAGTTTTATACCAAATTCATTAATTGATATTTTGGTGAGAAAGTGTGTGTGGATAATTGAGGTCCAACATATTGGATTTTTGATGTATGTCAATTTATTATTATTATTTTTTTACCATTATATACTTCATTAGTACAGTGATATGACATGAGAACCAGTATAAGACCTAATCTTGAGTGGGAGGGTTGAGTTATATGATGAAATGAGATATGTGCTATGTCATGTGGAATAATTCCTTCAACCTATGTCAATGGTTGGAGGAATGAGAAAATGTATATTTTGTGATGATAGACCTCACCATATGTGAGTGTCTGGATGTAATGAGATGGTGTTTATTACATGATATGAGACCTCACCCAAATGGAGATGGTAGTGTCCTATATGTGGTTC
This sequence comes from Viscum album, assembly GCA_963277665.1. Lineage (NCBI taxonomy): Eukaryota > Viridiplantae > Streptophyta > Magnoliopsida > Santalales > Viscaceae > Viscum > Viscum album. The sequence goes on from OY728161.1 coordinate 698,335,514, forward strand.
CTGTAGTATTATTGGGAATCACCATGAGTGATAGAGTTGTGGGATGATACATGATATGATATTTGACATGATTCCAACCTTGAGTCAGAGGCTAGTGGTATGGAACATGATATGAGATCAATACATGGTATAATATCCTACCATTATTGAGAGGTTAGTGGTCAAGACTCTATTGTTGGAACCTAGCCTAAGAAAAACGGTATGGGTTTGGTTATTGTTTTAGGATGATTTTTTCATTTTATGTAAATGAATTAGGTGATTTCAGGTATCGTGGTGTCCTTTTTAGAACATGATAATCTTAAGTTGTTTTTTATGATGTATATTGCAGCCTAATTTTTATCCGTCAATTTTAAACATTTTTTATGATGGCTTATATGAAGGGAATATAGAAATTCCATACTATGTTATGTGATCACACAATTATTGGACATAATAGTGTGTCTTTAGACCATATTCCTATATTCTAGGAGATAGATTGTATGTGATGTATGGATAGATTATGTGGATTGATGTTGGATTATTGGTCTTAGTTGGGATCCGAGTTTTGTAGTTGATTCAAAGATGTTTTATTTTCTATATATTTTGTAATAAAAAACCTAGTGGGAAACCATCAATGTATGTATATATATAATGACGAAGGATACCATTATTGATATTATATATTATTTTTTATATGATATTGGTGATTAGATCTTAGCAGTAATTCCTTATACATAAACATATGATATATAAGATTATTTTTATTGACCTCCTTATTATTATGATGGTATAGAGAATATTTTCTCACTATATTTCTCATATAATCTCTCTACTTATAATAAGAATCTTTAACGTGGATACGATTTCCATAGGTCTTTTGGTACTTAATTTAGGATGTCGTATGAGAAATTTTAACTAGGTTACTACAATATTGTATTAGATCATTTTTTTGGATGTCTTATAATTTAGGTATGATAGCTAAAGGTATGATGTTTTCATAGCTTTGGATGAGATTTATTCTGGGGAATATTTAACCCAAGAATGTGGGACTTTGAAGATACTAATTTTGGATAATTTTTTATTGTTATTATTATTTTTTTACCCAGGAATGATGTTTTGCGTGATATCATTATTTATTATTTATACTCTTAGTTTGGGGTGGAAAGAGTAGCATGTTCCTATATCATATTACGAATTCATGTATCATGTACATGTTCATTAATACATATGGATGTGAAATGATTTTCAAAAAATTAAATTAGTTTTTTTAAACTATACACTATATCATTGAGAAATAGGAGAAACATATTTCGATTAATAAACAAATTATAAGTTATTTGAAATTTTCATAAATTACAAACTGGGGGAAAACTATTTAATTATGATTACTATTGATTTATTTTGTTTTTATATAAATTTTGAATATTATCATAAGAAATAGATACACAATGGTGTTTAGTTTTGGGTGTGAGATTCTTTATCATGGGTTTCTGAGAATGAATTCCTAATGAAAATATTAGATGTTTTAGTTTGTTTGAGACCCTTGACTGGGCCATGATAATATAATGTGTCACATTTTAATGTAGGTTTTTTCCACTCTAGAGTGATTAAATGGATTTGAGGGGAGGTTGGTGGGTTTAACTTTTAGGGAGGTTGGTTATAGATGGATGGTATGTGTTAGTTTATCACCATTTCACCTGATGAAAAAATTGATCGAGCCTTGAAGCATAAGCATTTTTTATTGGGGGGATATGACCTAGAGTAACAATATAGATATTATTAATATAAAAAATGTTCTTTTATTATTATCCTTAATTAATTATATTATATATATTTATATTCATTACAAAAATACTATATAAATTTCCATTCAAACTAAAAAATATTTATTTCTAACCAAATTGGGATTACATGATATATGTTTTCATTTAAAATATAACTTTTCAAATATTATATTTTTATTTTTAAATAATGAAAAATATTTTTGAATTCAAAATGTAAAAAAAATATTACAATAATTTTTTGAGAATTTTCTACAATGTTTTTTATTGAATAATGAAAAATATTTATTTTTATTTGATTGTGTATATTATTTTCAAGTATTTACAATGTCAAATCATATTTGTGATTATTTATAATATTTAATTGTTTGATTGTTATTAAATAATATACAATTATGGTATTTTAATTAATTTTATACATTAGTAAGATATGAAAACATATTTATACCAAAAAGTGAATTTATTTAGGAAAACCTTTTCTCGTTACGTTTTGCGAGTTTAATTTTACAATAAATTATGAAAATCATAGAAAATTAAAATTTAAAAACTGATTCAAGATTTTAAATCAGGGGGTCTATTTTTTAAAAACAAATTCCATTAATTTTCATTTAATTAATAATTTATATAATAAAAACTAATTACCATAGTTAAGATCAGAACATGATTATAAAAAGGTTGAACTAAATATAAAAATTATCAATATTCTATTTTATGGGCATATATAGATCTTAGATCTTGTAATATTTTTAAATATTCTATTTTTTATCATTTATCAAGAGTGATACAGTCATATATATTAATCATTTTAAATAATCCAAGTGTGTCTTATCTATAACATAAATAAGAAAACCACATATCCTTTCCTCAACAAATGTCAAGGGCCTTTTTCCAGGAGAAATACCTACACAATTAGCTTACATAATTTCATATATACATTCTATATTCCATATAAAGATCATAAAACCAACCTCGTAAGGAATAATTTATAAATCAAAAGAGGGTTTCTTATGAAGTGGTAAATTTATTAAATGATCATTTTCATATTATTTATTCCGCTACCAAATTCAAACTATCTTAAACCATGGTGACTTAATAATAGTAATATATTACATATACTGACACATTTTTATATTTTTTTTATAACATATATTAACCTCATTTGTTCCATTAAATGGGAAATTAATCCACTATTCTTGTGTAGAATTTGATACTGGCTCAAAAACCAACATAATTAGTTTCCCATCAAAACCTATTTTCGATGCATATAATGATGGAAGTAACGTGAATATATGAAATTATTGAAGTAATTATTATTTTACAAAGACAATGTATCACCTATTTTTTTACATTTCCATCAATTTATAAACGATAATTTTGTTCATGTGTATATATGGATTACAACCTCCATGAACCAATGTTATTTATTTTTCATGACCACATCACATGGATTCTATATATAATATTATTGAAAGAAAAAATTTTAAATTTATAATATAATCATATTTATATAAATATAAAATAATAAAGAACTTATGTACATAAATTTAGTTTAGAAATTGTAATATAACTCATGTGTACATAGGACACACAATCACCATGATTGTAACACATTTCACTTTTCTTAAAAATCTTTCTAGATTGGTTTTAAACGTGTAATTAATATAAAAAATGTTTTATGATTATTTTTAGTTATATGATGTATTAATTACCACTTTTACCATAGTCAACATAATGATCTCGTCTAGAATATATGAGTTGAATATTAATGAATCATCTAATGTAAACATAATTGATTGTGAAATTATATTTTAAATGGTAAAAAATAAACTAAAATGAATTCAAATCATGAGGTAATTTATTAAGAAGGAAAATAATTAACATATGCTTGTTATTAATGAAGATAAAGAGCACATGTTATAGATCATACTTATGGTAAGGGAGAATTTAGTTTTAAAACGTCATTCAAAATTATTTAATGATATATTTTCTAAATATGTATCCTCTATGTACACATTCATATAATTATTTCATAGTTGTATTTTTATATAAATAATTAGTTGTAAAATCTATTTTCTATATATTTTAAATTTCTTTCTATGTTTTTTTAAAACGAATAATTTTATTTATTTTATATGGAACATTTTTATTTTCATTACAAAATTAAAAAAAGGAATGTTCTATTTAAACATATACAATAACAAAAAAATTTCCCACCAACAAAAAATAATAATTTAATTTTTATTTCTTTATATTATTAAATGTTTTATTTAAAATAAACCCCTCCAAACCATTGTTTTAGGAATTTTATTTTTGAAAATTGGTGTTTTAATGCTATGGGATTTATCAATATCTAAATAAGTTTTCCTTATCGGATCATAAGTATATTTTTACGAGTTTAGTGGGTGAAAATGAATGATTTAATGTTTTACATGCATGTTATGTTCACTGCAAATTATTTATTATTATTAGTGAATCCATTACAGCTCCTGATTGTGGTTGATCCCAATATAACCTTACAATTCATTGGTTAATAATTATGTTATGTAGTGAATAATATTGGGAGAATACCACAATTGTAATTTAAAATGTAAATGTCCTTGTATGTTTTTTATGATAATATTGTCCTTGGAAAACTACCTGACTTTTTTATTCGTGATAATCATTTTACATGGAATTCGTTTAATTTCAATAGCCAATCTAATGGAATTTTATTTATAAAAAAAGTATTATTCCCATTTAAGGTTAAATGTTGTGTTTGTAATATTTTTATTTCATAGGTACGCATTTTTTCTAAGAAAAATTAACGATTATGATTTTTATTTTATGTTTCTATATAATGTGTTTTATGATAGCATTTGAGAAGTAAAGATAATTTCTTGTGTATATAATTGATTATTTGACTTCAATGTTAATAATATTAAAGTAAAACTCTGTTTTATTTTCTCGTGATTTTTAAATTGATTATACATTTATTTATTTATTTTTATTTCTCTTAATAGTATTTTTTACCATCCCAGTTATATTTTTATAATTAATCACAGGTTTAAATGATGTGGTTGAACAATGTATAATTCATGTTTAATTATGATATGATTTGTACTGATTAGAAAACTTGTTTTATTTTATGTCTTCCATTGTTGAAAAAATGACGTGAAGAGGAAGTTTCAAACTTATAATTTAAGTGATTGTTATATAAGATTCATGAATAAATTCTCTAGAATAGTATAAATGGAAATAAAATCTTGTATGAAAAAACATATTTTATAAAAATGTAATTGTGGATTAAATAAGGATTGAGTTTATATAATTGGTGATAGATAAATTGATTTGACAATTTTAGTGTTTTGGGTAATATTATTAAATACAATTAAAAGGTTATAATATATGGTCATCATGATATAGTGTTTGAAATTTACCATTGTTCTCTATCTAAATTATATGTTTGTGCATAATGGTATTCCATAGAAGAAATAAGAAAGCTGAAGTAGTAAGGATCCAAGAGGAAAATTTCATTCCAAAAAAAAACCTGGCATATTTGTAATTGGAATTAAGTAGTCAGTTTCTATGATGGATCAGTTGAATTATGGAAAAATGGTGGGGTTATCCATGTTATAGAATAAAAACATTCACCATATAAGATCATGAATATAGAGAATAATTTCATGAAACAATACCCTCATGAATTTACTGGATAATCTAAACCAATGATAACATAAATATGGGAAAATCATTATTAATGTTATTCTAAATTATTGGTTATTCAGATCATCAAAATGAAACATTTTGAATTTTCTATTTTGAAGGTAAATCTGATCAGTAGTGTTAAATGGTTAAGAATACTAGAGAAATAGAAGAGATGTATTCCAAGGAATGTATATCATTTAAGGATATTATTCTTCAGAAATATGTTCTTAAGGATGACTGATTTATAATAGAAAATTAATTTTTAGAATTGAGGAAGAAAAATAATGATTCAGTGGCCATGTATGAAGAAAGCATTAACTAATTGGAAAAGTATGAACTCGATTTTATCAAGGATATTTTTAGTAAAATTATTTAGATTTACTTCGGATTGATGAAACTATATTGGTGGAAATTAACTTCTTGTGAATAAAAAGTGATGATTTATTTTCAAATGTTCCATGATGGTAGAAATTAATTTATCAGATGATCATGTATTCTATGAATAAAAGAAAATGAAAAGTTTCATACAGTATGAAATCTAAAAGAATCCATCAAAGAAATCCAAAGGTAAGATAATAAAGTTCCTATATTATTATTAATGTTGTGAAAATGTTTATGACCCCATTATTTTATAATATGTCTCTTCTTAAATAAATTTATTTTTTTAATAGCATGTTTTGTATGGAACACCAAGTTCAAGCGAAACATGATCTATAAAACCATCCATTTTAATAATGGTTAAAAATTGTGTTATACACATTAATAAATTGATAAGTTTCATTTTTCAAAGTATTCTTCATCTTTGAATTAGAAATATCAAAATTTTCTTCTGATTAAGTATTCATATTTTTCTATTAAGTTTCAATTTTGGTATGAATAGTGATATTTTTTCATTATTTTTAATAAAAATTTACATTTAAGTAATTATTTTACTTTAAATCAATTTTAAATCCAATATAGATAACTAATATATATATTAATTCAATGCAGGTCATTGGATGATGTTTTATAATAGAATTAGAAATACAAATTTATTGAACTTTTGAAAGTCTCTTTTTCCAGCCTCATCTCCATGATTATTAATAAACATAATTTTAACATTTATGTAAATTTAATTTAGAAAATGTATGTACATGGTTGTAATTATTATGTTATTATGGTGTAATAGAGAAAACTTAACTTTTGGTAAATTTTAACTTTAATACATTTTTTACCACTGGTAAGGGTAAATCATTTAATTAGGGGTAAAAATAATATTATAATGATTACAAAATTAACATAAATCCTTTACTAATTTAGTTAGATGAGTGTTTTTCAACCAATATTATCCTTGGTTCTATTTTCGAACTTCATGGAGCCACATGGATGACTATAATATGTTTATGATATTATATTTAATGAAAATCCTATTTTTTACTACTTTTGTTATTATCAAGTAAAACATTTTCAATATGAGTTTATATAATTGATATTGCCAAATATAAATAGTATTTATAAATATATAATATTTGTCTATATATTAAGAATTTATTTATAATTTTAGAAAATAAATAATTAAATTATATGGTGACACAATGATGATGGAATAATCGATTTATTATAGGAGGAATCAAATAAATGATAGTAATAATTTTAAAATAAATATAATTTTAATATTCAATGCCATAAATTAATTTTTTGAATGACTTTGAAATTTTAGGGAAGAGTTAATATTGTGATTTTCAATAAATCTCGTTCGAATGATGTTTTAAAAAGTCAATTAATAAATATTGTTACAATGGACATTAATGATATCTTAAAATAAAAAATATTTAACAACCCGATAAAAAATAATTATTTCAATGAAATAACTATTATAATGTTAAATATGCAATAAATTATCCATGTAGGGTTATTTTGGTCTTTTGTATTTAATATATTAATAAAATATTTCAAAATACATGTTGTCATGATAAGACTTAAATTGTTTAACTAAGGGTTAAATCCCAATGATCAGGTCAATTTTGTGACCTAAATTTGTATAAAATACATTGGTTGAGTGTATTTACACCCAAAATCATTTTACAATATAATAAAATCAATTTTTATCTATTTAGGATCCCAAATCAATTAATATTAAATAAATAGATTTGGATTTTCCTAATGTGCCCTCCCATGTCTTATAAAATAAAACACGCAATTTATTTTATTAACACCTATAAATACATTTGTATCATACAAAACCTTCCTATTTCTTCTCAGAGATTCCATAACATCATTTTTAGGCCATACATTGGGCTTAAATACCACATAAGAAGTCATTTGTGAAACCAAAATAAGGATACTTGAAAAAGAGGCAATGCTTTTACCAAATCTTTAAATGTTCTTTAATTTTCTACATCATATTCCTATGTTGTTTCCATAATACATTTATAAATATAGAATCATATATATTCTGAGATTTTATTATGATTATGGTATAAGAATATTCTTCATTTTATCTATCCCAATACTAACAATATCACTCTGCATGCGTATCTACGACTTACCTTCTCCACACTCTAGTGTATTTATTTTCATTACCAAATTAAATAGATTGCATTAATAATGAATATAATGGATATAAATAATAGATATTAAAATATATTTATTATTTATATTTATCATACAATACATTTCCTTTCCCCTTCATAGTTATGTTATTGTTATCATCGCTCGTGTGTACATACGACATACCGTCTCTCGAACATGATAAGATGCATCTTTGACATTAACCATACAATAATGATTATAAAAACATATATATTGAATAGATATAACAAATATTAAATAATACTTCTACTAAAAATATATATATATATATATATATTACTAGCTTCCATTCAATATGATAAAAATACAGAAACATCGTTCCTGTGAATGCAGAACCTACCGTCTCAATGAATGGTGTATTCAATTTTAAATATCTATTCATTATATATATTTATATACTGAATATTTTTGATATATAATTTTTTTTACATTCTATAAGTATTTAAATCATTATCAATGTAATAGGATCAAGAATAACGACTGAAAACGCATATGGTAAATAGAGCGTTTATTACCTGAAATGATTATTTATGATAGGATTTTTAATAAATGCGTAAATAAATGTCATAACTAAATTCAAATGATATCATAAATATGGTTCTAGTTCTGGAATAAATTTAATAACCTAATTTAACCATTATAGAGTATTTTAACACACAATCAACAAATGTAATGTATGAGGTAAGGGTTAATTTCATTATCTCATTATCAATCGAGATCATTAATATATAATTATCTTATGGGGAATATTTTTCATCTGTGTAATTTTTTCATAAAAATATTTTCAAAAATATTTTTACAATTATCCTACCATTGTTTTATTTATTTTACCCGTGTTCATCTTTTTAAAAATGGGTTTGAATGGTATACTTTTTTCAATTTTTAGTGGAGGTAATTTATGAATTTTTAGGTTGAAGGAATGTTTTTTTTAACTTACACAATATGAGTGAATTTTTAAAGTTCTATGATGCCATAAAATTTTGAATATTCCCTTTCAATAATGTAAGGTTCTTTTTAAAGGAATTTTTTTTATAATTTCGCTTCTTTTAAGTAAAATATTTCAAAGAAAATGTATATTTATATAGAATTTTGATATGTTTTTATTAGTGGATTTTAATCATTATCAACATCCTTTGTGTAATTTTATTTTTTATAGAGTTTGATATCCTATGGTAAAATATACCTTATTTAATTTATGTGTTTTTGATGATTATGAGTACATATGTTCGATTTTGATACCTTTCATGGTTTATTGTTAATGTATTCACATTTCGTATGCTAGGTTTTTTATACGATTGTTTATGTTGTATGTGTTTTTTATAAGGAATGGATTTTAATTAGTAAGTGGTGGTTGGTGAATTCTATAGCACCCCAATGAATCAGTAGGTCTCATGAGATTAAATTAGTTGGTGAAAAACCCTTGGCATTTCTATTCGAAGCTGTTTAAAATTTTTATGAGGATAGTTTATGACACAAATCAAATAGGGTTCTACCAACAAAATTAATGTTTCATGAGGATAGATCTTCATAGTATGAATATTAAGTATATCTCTTGATAGTGTAGTTGTCCTACATTATGAATTCTCTAATTTTGATATTAGTTATTCATATCCGATGTGATTATTCGACTAATTATATATCAATGGTTATGATTTCTATATCATGCTAAATTTTTATGGTATTTTTTATTCATTACAAATTATGCTCTATATTATTATTAAAATGAATGTGTTTTTTTCATACACTATTCCTTAATAGTTTATTCTTATTTATAACAGCTTCCACTATATATTTTACCTTTACTGTGCATATGGCCTCACCCAATTTTTATGTTTTATTATTCCAGGATGAAAATATGTGTAATATGACGGATTTACTAGGTTAATCTAGGAGAAAGGTGGTGTCCTGAATTTATTTTCTATGTATTATTTTATATGTTGAATTTTAATGTAAATTTCATGTATGTAATCCATTTTCTATAAATTCTAAAATGATCAGTACTTTAAATATGATTCCCTATAATCATGCCAAAGTATTAAAATAGTGCACCAGCTTCATGCTTCAAAGTATGAGAAATTATAGTTGGTATCAAAGGTTATTTAGAAACAACCATGTAAATTATATTTACAATACATTTATTTTAGAGCATAACCCTAAAATATCATTTTATAATTAGCATATAAGATCATCGTAGAATTTTGGTAAGGAAGATATAAAATGGATATTACTAGAAATAAAATCTTATTTAGATTCTATTAGGGGACGTGGTTCTAGAAAAGATGTACCTTTAGGTAACAACTCTGAAAAGGGGTCCCATGCCTGACCCAAGGTAACTAGGTATAAGAAAAAAAGCCTTACTACTCACATGGTTTGACACACTTAGAGGATTTTAATAAGATAATCCATATTTTCTCTCCAAATGATTATAAATGATTTGAATGTAAATATTTCCCCAAAGAAAAATATTTATTATTATGAGATTAGATATGAAAAAAATTTCAATTTATGTTATGTTTTTTACTTGTTTTAGATAATTAATTCTAATCTATGACCCAATAGAGTTCATTAAATGTTTTAGAACTGGTTCCTAGTATTTGTAATGGAAAATATATCAATACACATAATATAAGTAGGGATTCCACCATAGGGATGTTAATGATTTTGGAGCTACAGGTGCAACCAGTTCTAAACAACTTATTACCATAACAGGACATATAACTTTGGTTCTAAACAATTACATTACCTATATAGAGTGTCTTAATATACAACATAGAGGAAAAATGTTATACTGCTTCATGAGATAATAACCTCAAACATTAAGTGTGACTAAACATACATTTATATCTGAACAATGGATAAATTATTTAGATATGATATTTTATGACATGAGAAGAAGAAAAATGGATAAGAATATCACTAATGTTTAACTTATCTTAGGAGATACAGACCCATGGTGGTCATTGATTCAAAATATGAAGGAGGATGCTAAAATATCCTATATGGAATATAATAATTTTATGTAATTTTTCATATAATAGTTTTTACCTTGTGAAAAAAGAGAAGATATTGAGAGAAAATTCATGAATTTGAGAATAAATACGTATGAGAGTATTGTTAAATATTAATCTGACTTCACAATATTAGTATTGCATGATACATATTACATACATAACCCAATATATTCGATTGATCATTTCATTGATATGATAAATAAATTCATCCAAAGCTATTTGGCCTTCCAAAAAATCTCTTTATACAATGATATAGTCTCATTTGATATCACAAAAGTGAAATAATACACTAAGTCGTATGATTATTAGGGAAAATAATAGAATAATAGGTAGGTAGTGAAAGATAAGGATAATGGGAGGAAGGGAAAGAAATATTTTCTAACATGTAATATTTGTTGAAAAAATCACCCAACGAAGTGCCTAAAATGATTTGGTGTTTGTTATAAGTGTGGTAGAAAAGAACAACAAGATAAAGAATGCAAATAGAAGAATGAAAAGTCTAATACATATTATTTCAAATACAGTGAATTGGGGAACTGCACAAATAAATTTCTAATGAGTTATGGAAATATATATCATAATAAAGAAAACTGATCATGGTCCAGCTTATGTTGTTACTACAGTCGAAGTGTAATAATTATTTTATTTGTGTTTTTTTGGATTAGATAATTATGTTATTATATATTGGTAAGAAGAATCATGTGATATATAAGGAATGTACTGCAATACTTCTTCTTTACAAATACATAAGCATGAATGTTATCATTAAGGTATTGTGCTGATAAAAATATTAATATATTTTAGTTGTGAAAAAAAGATATGCATTTTGTTGTTTGGGAAAAAGTTGTTGTTATTTTGATTTTAAAAATTTATATACCTTTTGGACTATTAATATGGACAATATAGTTTTTGAAAAATATTATGATTGTAATGGAGTAAGTTGAACATTAGATATTATTATTTGAGATTAAAAAATTTCATTAATGTGGAATATATTCAGGTTATATATTGAATGTAATAATAATATAATTTATAAAAAAGGAAAACTCGTAAAACATGTAGAAACTCGTCAAATCTGAAAGGCTCCGAGACTTGAACCCACAACCGAATGGCGATAATGGTATATCACCTACCACTAGGATACATTAGAACTACTAGTCTAGAATAGTTTTTTTATATAAATATCATGAATGATGATGTATAAGTTCATTTTTAGAACCCTCTATGATTAAAATAAATATAATATATTTGAATATTTTATCGTTTCATGAAAAATATATGCTTTTGTTAGAATTTGGAAATGTATGAAACTCTAATTTTATAATAAGTTTGTTTCCTTATGTTATTATTTTATGAATTAAATTAAATCTTCGAATATAGGGAAATGATCCCAAAACAAAAAATAAATTCATAGAATTTTTTTTCAATAATCATATGGTCCCTTATAGCATTGATGATTTATTGCATTATGATTTTTGAATCTCTCCAAACCATGTTCTATATCACTATTCATTACAACATTATTGTTAGATTTTACATTCATGTCTATGTATTCTTACATGGAACCTTTTATGGGTTATTTGTGGTAACATTCATACTTTGCATTCATTGTTTTTAATTGGAGGTATCATTAACCTTTTTTCCAATATGGGATAATAATAAATATATTTTGAAATGAAAAAACCGTGGGTTTAAATACTATGTTAAAATTTTGAGGAAAACTTTTATTGTACGAGGGGATAAATTATCACCTCATGATTTAACAGTATGTATCTTCATAAATAAATACATTTTCTTCAGTAGATTGCATTGTAAAAAACAACACATTCGAGCATACTATGATATACAAAACTAGTCATTTAAAATTCAATTTTGAATTTCATTAACTAAAATATGAAACAGATAAGTTTTATTTTTCAAAATTGATAATATTTTTTAATTCATAATATCATAATTAGTTTACAGTGAATATTTGGAATTTTCTAAAAAGATATAGTTTTTGATATATTGTGAAAAAAATTCCATTGTTCGATAATGCCTATTTTTAAATTTAAATAATTATTTTAAATTAAATAGATTTTGAACTCACAATATACGTGTAATATATATATTAATTCATTTTAGGTCATTGGTATAATTTTTATAATAGAATTGGATATAAATATTTATGAATCCTTTGATAGTCTCTTTTACCCGCTTTTCTCGCAACATATTCAAGAGTAACATTAAAATAATCGTTATCATTTCCCTAAAAAAAATTTAAAAAACTTGTCATAAATGGTTGTGATTATTATTAAATTTTTGGACTAATAGGAAAAAATAATTGTTTTCGTGAACTGTAAAAGTTGTACTTATTTTAACCATGGGTAAGGGTAAATCTTGTAATTAATGGTAAAATAATATTATAAGAATTATAAAATTACTATAAAACATGTCCTAATTTAATTTAATTTTTTTAGAAAATTCATCCTCTGGTAGATTTTGGGACCACATAGAGCCAGTTGGAGGACATTAATATATTTCTGAAACTATATTAAATTAAAATCAAATATTATTATACTTTTTCTTTTAGCAAGTAAAATACTAATAATATGAGGTTATATATGATATTTGGTCAGCTATAAATATTTTATTGAAATAAAAAATGTTTATATGTTTCATGTTAATTTATTTATAATTTTATAATACAGATAATTAAATTAAAAGGCGAAACAATGAAGATGCATTAATAGATTTATTAAAGAAATAATCAATTAAATGAGATTATTAATATTTAAATAAATATAATTTGACATATTTGATACCATCCAGGAATTTGTTTGATTAATTTGACATCTTAGGGATGATTTACAGTACTTTTTTAAGGAATTATGTTTTATGTTGTTTTAGAAATTTCAATTAATAAATAGTTAAAAAATAGACATAAATGAAACTATAAAATAAAGAATATTTTATTAAATGATAAAAAATTCATAAAAATATATATTTCGTCCAACTAACTAGTATAATGATAATAATTTCATACATGATATAATTTGGGATATTTCATTATATAGTAACTATATTAACCCTATAATGTAACAAAGGAAAGTTGTTACAGAAAAAGATAAATTGTTTAACAAAAGGTTAATTCAAAAATATAAGGTTAATTTTATGACCTAAAAATATTTAAAATACATTTTTTGAGATTATATAAACCATAAATCTTATTAAATTATGAATAAATCAATTTTTATCTATTTTAAATCCAAAATCATTTTATAATAAGTTATTAGTTTTGGATTTTTATAAAGTGTTATTCACATGTCTTAAAAAATAGAACATCTTTATATTTTAAACTCACACCTATAATTCATTTTTAATTGAAAAAACTGTAACCATTTCGGAACCAAACATATATCAATTCATCCTAGATACATACATTAGGAATAAATCCCACCTAAGAAGTCCTCTTGTGAAAATCAGAAGAAGATACTCCAAGAAGAGGTAATTATTTTTCCAACTCTTTCAAAGTTGTTTTCTTCTTCTACGTCCTCTTCATATGTTTCATCCATTCAAATTTAATAAATACTGTATTCTATATATTATTATATTCTATTATGATTATGGTGCAACCATATTCCTCCGTTTATCTATCATACGAACTGTAATATCACCCTGTAGAAGTGCGTATGGCTTACTATCTCCACATAGTGGTGTTATTTAATTTTCAAAACCTTATTATTTTGATGGGTATAATTATTATTATAATGTATATAAAAAATAAATATTAAAATAGATTTATTATTTATAATTTACATACCATCCATTTCCTTGATCTTTAACCATTAAAATAATAATATCATCACTTTTGCGTATGTATGGCTTACCATCTCCACGATGTGATGTGATTAATATTCGGCATTAACTATTCAAGAATGATTTTAAAAATACATGTAATGAATAATTATGAAATATATTGAATACTAATGATATGTTACTAATATTAATATAAATCTATCATTTAAATTCATACATTTAATGCGATAAGAAAATGAAAACAATGTTCTTCCATACTTACAGCCTACCATATCCATGAACAGTGTATTTCATTTCATATATCTATCAATTATATATATTTATATACTCAGTATATATTATATAGAAAACATTTTTTAAATTCCTAAAGTAATTAAATCATTATCTATTTAATATCAACAATAATAACCAGTCAAAACATATACGGTAAATAAAATAGTTATTACCTGAAACATTGCTTTAATGTGGAATTGTTAATAAACCGGAAATATAAATTAATAAATGATTTTATATGATATCATAAATATGGATTGGGATATGGTATGATTTTATTAACATTATTTAACAATTATATTTTACTTTAACACATCCTCAAAAAATTTGATGTATGTTGTAGTGGTTAATTTCACAATCACGTTTTTATCAAGGATTGTTTTTAAATTATTGAATACTATAGTGTTTTTATCATCTAGTTACAGGTTTCTTAAAAATATTTTCCAACGTATTTTTTATATAATCCTACTAATATTTTTTTCATTTAACTATATTCAACTTTGTGATTTCTTGAACTGATATTCCACATAATATGTTCCCCAAGCCTAGTGGACCCAATGGCCTCTAGCATATCTCCCAATATGCCAAAGGCTACCCAATAGAAGTGAGGGCCTACGATGTGTCTGTGGGGAGACTATGACCTCATTACCAGAGTGTAGTATAACAAATGAATATAAAAAAGGTAAATAACATAATTAATAAAAGTAAACTGAAGGCACAATTGAAAAATTAATACATCAGTAAAAATAACTGAAATAACTAGAGAAATTGATGATGATATGTTATATCACCAGAAAACTGGAAAACAAGGTTATAAAACAATAGGCATAACATGTTACACAAATATTGAAATTAAAAATACTCTCCCAAGTATCCCAATCTTATGCTCAGTCATCTACTATCAAGCTCCATCATAAACAACAATCAATCAAGTGTACAAAGATATATATTCCCATTGTAAAAACTAGGATACATGTAATCTACCCATGCTACCAAGTATTTCACAAAGTCAGTGTGCCATGAACCGTCCCCTGGGGCCTATGTCATGACTACCCCAAACCCACCTTTCATGTGCAAGGGGTTGGCGATAATTATGGGAAATGAATATCCCTATAAACGGGTCTACATTGCCTTTAAAATAGTAAGTACACAGTCTAAGCATGCATAAGGATTACAGAATGAAGAAAAATAGAAAGAAAAAGAGCATGTACATTACATAAATGATCCAAAATACAAGCCCAACTGAAAAATACAAGTAAAACTGAAAGACTGCTCCTGTGATCATCTTCCAATGATCCAACCTGAAGGTTTCGTACAACTCACGATCGGTCTTCTATATGGCACACCTAGTCAAATAGTCCACCTATAAGAACCCTCTATTCTTGGATCCTTCATCCTTGATCAATGACATGCGTCGTCTGCACATGACAGAACATGGTGTGGGCATTTCCCATGTAGGGGTGTGTATAAAAATACCCAGTTGGGACCCCAAGACCCCGAATGTAAAACAAAATCCACGAAGGATAAACCACAGCGAAATACCATAAACTCAAATCACGAATAAAAAAAATCAGAACTACATAGAAATATTCCCATACATATACCTATGTTATCAAATATACTCCTATGATTCGTGAGGAAACAAAAGGGTCCAACATTTTAGCCATTAGTACAACTGTTCGACGATGAAAGGAACACATTTAAGGTAACACCATAAGGGTAAGTACAAAAAAGGTATCATCTCAGGTAAAACACCACAATGTTAATACAATGAAGAAAATTACCACAAAGGTAAAGAATTATCTCACATCAGGTATAACATAAGTAAAGATAATTAGATATATTTCCAGACCATCTTACATCATCGAGGTGCTCTGTTGTTGAGCCACACATGATTCATATAAGTTGACGTACATAAGATTCATAGAAACATACCCACACAGGATTTGTAAAAGCTGAAACACATTGGATTTGTAGATGTTTACTCAAATAGGATTCATTTATGTTTTCCCACATATGTTTTGTATATGTTCTTCATGTACAACCAACCATTGGGTTCCCCTCTCCCATTTCACTCATGTTCCATAGAAACTACTCCTCATGTCATTGATCATACCTCGACTACCACTAATTACCACAAAGTTTTAACTTAACGGACCACAATGTCGTTAGGGTCCCAACGTGATAGATGGGTCTTCAATCAGACGCCCAGTCTAAATGTTATTTTCATTTTAGTGTTGAGGGCCCGATTGGATTGGGGATTGAACCATCCTGATAGTACTCCAAAATTCTCCAAAACTGATGTGGAGTAAACCAAAAGGACCATCTCCATTTAATGATCACATCACCATAGACATTTCATCAATTGGATTTCTTGTCCTAATGAAATGGCACTTTAAGTGATTCTGGGTCTAGTTTGTCCCGGTTCCAGCCCGACCCCGTCGGACTGACCCAACCCAACCGGGCCAAGGCCATCCCCACCCAGTTTAGGTTGACCCGACCCAGTCCAGGTCCGAACTGGATGGGCTAGGGCATGACAGACTCAACCCGATGGGCCACGGTCTGGCCCATCCCGCAGGGGGTGCGACCTAACCCACAATGGGGTGGCCTGGCCAACAAGGGGGTGTGGCCCACTGGGTGTGCGGCCCGAGGCTAGGTGGAGTGGCCCGCAACGGCAAGGCCTGCCTGAGATGCAACCCTATGTATTGTTCCCAGATTTTCCCGAATAGAATCGAGGGTCATTCAGTGTTATCCATAGTGGTGGCACCACGTGGTGTCGCCATGTGCCATGTGGGTCCTACCTTCCGTTGTGGTCGGCCGGTGCCAGCTGACATCTCAAGGGGTGCGTGACAGCATGACCCTCTTCCACCTATGGCCAGTCGGTGTGTAAGCCACCTCCTTAGGTCCACTACAGCTGACAAGGTACGAGTCGGGTCCTTCGGCGGTGCGCTGGTTGACCCGCCCTCCTCTTCCAAGGCCGACCGATGTGTCGATAGCCTCCTCCAACCACAATGACTGACGATCTGCGGACGGTTCCTCCAATCTCATGGGGTTTCCTCCTCCTCCCTCATGGTCGTCTGGTTCCGACCACCGGCTTGGTCCCCTCCGGTGCCGGTTGCCAGTATCGTTGTGCCATAAGCCTTCCGCGGTTCACCGGGTGGGCTTCGATGGATTGTTTTTACTTTCAAAGGGGACATTGAACTTCTCAATACATCACTGTTGTTTCAAGCCCATTTATATTGGGTTTCAACCACCCTGAATAATCACCTATGAATAACACACAAATTAATATTGATAGAGGAGGGACCAGGCCTTGTTTTTTTGGCCCACGCCCTCTACATATTCCTGATAGTAATAGGTTGAATAGATTGAATCATCCATACGTGAAATTTAAAAATTTCCAATACCTTCCTCATATTTTTGGAGATAACTCACATTTTAAGATGATGGTTCAGCATTCGTCGATCTGAAACATGCTTCAACGGTTGGTCGAATGTCAATATTATGTTCTTTGCTTGTTGGATTTGATCTTCTAATAGTTCTCCAAAGGAACTTCAATGTTCTCTCCTCCCAATTCAAATGTATGAAAACTAATTACCAAGAGGAAGGGGACAAGCCTTACACATTAACTTTTATTATTGGTTTCTATAACTTTTCATTAATGATATTTCATTCAACAATGGGTTTCATGGTTACACACATTGTTGAATCAGGCATTTAATTCCCAATATTAAATCCCGACCTCCCTAATTTGGTCCCCACCTATAAGAATTTATAATGGATGGACGTAGTTTAATAAAAATAAAACAAATTTCATAATCCACCATGAAAACCCGAAAAACCTAATCTTCCTATTGACCTACAATGCTCGAAGTGAAAGATCCTTTATGTTAATCACGGCGCTGCAAGTTCAACAGTGCCCTTAGATTTCTATTTCGAGCATGGGTTCAAAAGATAGGAATACCATCTATGTACGTTTATTCAATGTACCTTAATGAATGTTTAGAAGTTCATTCTAGGCACATTGGGCCTTAGGATCAGAGGTATTCAATTTCCACAAACTCGTAATAATCCCAAATAAAATTAATAAAAAAAAGTCATCGAAAAATCTGAGGTCTTACAATCTCCCTACCTCATGGATTTTCATCCTTAAAAGCCACATCACATACTAGAGAAACATGTTCATGTACTAAGCATGTATCTGAGTCTCTCACTACCATGTGATCTCCTAGAGGCTCCCATGCTTCCAATTCATGTGAACCATATATATCGATCATCCACAAAAGACTTTCTCATGTCGATCCTTAATCTTTACTAGAGACACCATAAACGTCTCCACATCATCGATGTCCATCACTCACTAGACAATGGCATTTGATGGATCTTGAAAATACCTCTTCAACTGCGATATGTGAAAAATTTCATGCTCCTGGTGCGTTTGAGAGGGAAGAGATGGTAGATACGCCACCTTGCCAACTCTGATGAGGACCTAAATGGGTTCAATGAACCTTTACAATAACTTGTCTCCCTGAACAAATCTCTTCAAACCTCATAGATGTGAGACCCATAGAAATACATGGTCTCCATACTTGATCTCCAATAGTCTCCATATCCTATCAGCATAAGACTTTTCCCTACCCTATGCATTCTTCATCCACTCCTAGATGATCAGCCCCTTCTCCGTGTCAGCCCATACCATATCTAGACCCACAAGTGTAGACTCCCCTTGGTCTGTCCAGAATAGAGATGATCTACAAAGTCGATCGTACAATGCTTTTAATGGTGCCATACCAATGGTGGAGTGATAATTATTTTTGTACGTGAAATCCAACAAGAGAATGTGACCCTCCAATCTATATCCAATGTCTAGGACGCAAGCATGAAGTATTTCCTCAAGTGTATCTATGGTCCACTTAGTCTATCCATCCGTCTGAGGATGAACGGCGGTTCTAAAACGTAGATGAATCCCGAATTCCTCTTACAATCCAATCAAAAAATGGGAATTATAACATGTGTCATGATCAGAGACAATCATCTAAGGAACTCCATGAATTCATACAATCTCATGTATGTAAATGCATCCCACGACATCTACTGATCCCCAATCTCAAATTGATAGGAAGTGGGCCGACTTGGTAGGTCAGTCAACCATCACCTAGATGGAATCATTTCTCTTGGACATACCTAGATGTCCAATCACAATTCCAATGGAATTACCATCTCACTTCTACTATGGCACCTCAAGTGGTTGTGCTATGCCTACTGGAACCTAATGCTCGACCTTCATTTGCAGAAAAATGAGGCATCATTAGACAAACTCTACAACTTATTTCTTCATTCTGGTCCTCCAGTGCAGACACCAGAGGTCCTGTTACATGTACACCACTCTAAGATGTAACTCAAGAGGTGACATATTGAACTCCCTAAACATAACATCTTGTAACTTCACTGGTACTATGGGTATTATTCTGAATATTATGAAATGCTCCCCACCATCAAAAATTCCATTAGTTTTATGTCCTGTTTAAAATTGAGCACGACGTGCCTCACAATCAATGTACCGAAGTTGTAACACACGAACTCGCTAAAGAAGTGGGGGAGTGATAGTCATAGACTAGAGGTAAGATTCTCCATCTCTATCCATGAACGATATTAGAATCACAACTAGCTTCTCTATCACCACCCTCTGCAACTATAGACTAAACCTCCTACTGAGTGAATCTACTACCATGTTCCCCTTCCTATAAGAATTGAATATCTCAATATCAAGGTTATGGAGGAACCCTATCCATCGATTATGTCTCAGTTTAATGCCCATATGATAGAAGATATACATGAGACTCTTGTGGTCAGAGTAGAATATAAAATGATCACCCATCATGTAATGTTTCCACTTATTCATGGAAAAGGCCGCATATACTAACTATTGGTTGTGGGTAGTGTAGTTCTGCTCATGCTATCTTAGATATCCTAAACTATAAGTGATCACTGCTCACTCCTGCCTCAAGAAACACTAAAATATGGTCCATGATGTGTCACAGTAGACTGCATACCCAACACCCTCTTCTGGTATCCTCAAGATGGGGGCACTCATCAGTCTATTCCTCATCTTGTAAAAACTCAGTTGGAATCTCTATATCCATATGAAGGTTTATCCCTTCTTCGTCAACGCTGACAAGGGTTCTATAACTATTGAAAAGTAATGCAAGAATATCCGATATTATCCATCCAATCCTAAAAAACACTACCACTTAGTCACACTCATGGGTGGCTCCCAAACTAGAACAACCTCTATCCTCTATGGATCCACTACAACTCCAGCCTCCGAGATTACACATCCATGAATGTGAAACCTATCTCATCCAGAACAAGCACTTCGATTGCTTACCATAAAGACGATGATCTTGGAGTGTATCTAGAACTATCTGTAGATGATAGGAATGCTCCATCTCTGATTCTGACTTTATCAAGATGGCATTGATGAAGACCACCACAATGTTATCGAGGTGTGGATGAATGATCATGATCAGGAGTCCCATGAACATTGCGGGGGAATTGGTCACATCAAATGGCATAACCAAGAACTCATATTTGTCATACCAAAATCTAAAGGTCGTCTTATGAACATCCCCATATCGTACTCCAAGCTGACGGTAGCCTGATCTGATGTCAATCTTTGAAAACCTACAGGCTCCATTTAGCTGATCGAAAAGATAATCAATCTTCAGATGTGGATAAATGTTCTTCAAAATCACCTACTTTAGGCCCTAATAGTCTACATAGAGTTTCAAACTCCCATCGGCCTTATTGGAAAAAAAATTAGGGTTGTCCATGGAGAAATGATGGGCCTTATGAACCCCTTACTGAGCAAGTCCTCCAATTATACATGCAACTCCCAAAGCTCTACAAGAGACATATGATATGATGGAATAGTTATTCGTTCCATCAATGGGTACTCGTAGATGTAAAATTATACCTCTCGACATGGAGTTTTTCCCAAAACATCATCAGGAATGACATCACATTCTGGTCGACCACTACAGGATAAATCGGACTCTCAACATATACTGTTCTGAGGATAATGTTTTCCAACTAACATGTGATCGGCTCCACCCTCCTTCAGGTAAGTCCATCCTATGCTGGAAAGGTTCCCTTCTCACTGGTGATGGAATACCCAGTCTCATCCTTGAATACACCCAACACATTGTGCCTAATACAATCAATCTGAGCATGGACTATGGATAACCAGTCCATACCCAAGATGATGTCGTATGTCCTCGACGCTGCTACTAGAAGATCCCAGTTGAATATCTCACCTCCTATAGTATGCTCACACTGCCGGAACCTTTGTGTAATCATAGATTCATCTTCTACATGATTCTAAAATCATAAGGATTGAGCCAACAACTCCACCACAATATTTGAGCTCTGAATTAGGGTCATGGGAATAAATGAATAACTGGAACCTATGTCAATACGTACTCCAACTATGGTGGAGTAGACACAGATAATACCTCTAATCATCATTGATGCATTGTGATCATATGCCTCACATTCTTGGAGATGAGTTTCTCCCGATCCTTCTACTCCCTCTGGTCGTGGTGGACCACTTGGAGGTGGTGGCAGTAGAAGCTCAAATCGCCCCCACTACTCGTTGCACAACTAGCTCCACTTCCATGTCCTCCTACTGCCTTCAGACCTCCCCAATCGAACCTCTTCCTCTTCCTCGGCGGTCCCTCAACCATCTTCTAGTCGTCCGTACGGCAGGTCAGCAATCAGGAGCCATGTGAACCTATGCACCGCACGAGTATCACTACCTTCCTTACATCTGTCCTTCTCTATCTTGTGATCCCCGCACAACTGAAAAAGTATCCAGGGGTCATCCACCTGAATGGTCGGACTGCTTAGACCATTGTGTCATATTCCTGCAACCATTTTTATATGACACAACTAAATATCATTTGGTGGCGCGTCTCGCTGATAGTGAGTGTGGGTCAAGGAATCTCTCCACCAAGAGTGCTCTCTCTAACACCCCATCCTGCATTAGGATGCTGAGAGATATCATCAAAGATTTTATATCTCATAAGAGACCCTGTTAAATGGTACATTCCCTGATGAATGGGTCTCATACATTTTAGAGGGGTAGCACGATAGTTCAGTGAGCCTTGATGAGTACTGGGCCACATTCATGTTTCCTTTCTACATGTGTAAGATCTCATATATACACACAGAGTGTAAGGTTACTAGGTCGTACACTGTCTTGAAAAGGATCTCAAAGTCATCTCAAATGATGGTTACCTTGCCATGTATCTGGAGAATGATGATCCACCATCTATCTACTACTGACTGAAAATGATTGGCTGTTAGGACCACCATAAGGTCACCAGGTGCCCCATCTTGGCATGAATCTCTCGCTATAACCTCCAGCCAGTCCTAGCCGACTATGGATCCATCTCACCTCGGATCCTTGGAGGCCTATGATGCTGGAACTCGTGAAACGCACCGTGTCGGCGTGCACTATCTTCTATTGGGGTTGGTGGAAATGGATTCCCTATGGGTAGTGGTTTCACTAGGGTTCCACCCGAAGGTACATCTATCATAAGAGGGTCGTGCAGAGAATCCTCACCACTCAGTGGGATTTCTTCACAAAATCTTCCCCATAACCTAGTTGTTTGTCTATGTGGGGGAATCCTGAAAGAAAATAGTTCCACTACGATCAATAATTTATACCTAGTGAGCTAGCTCAAAATATATCCTAATGAAAAACATTTCCAAAACACAGGCAATCAGTGTTTTCATGAACTGAGATGAAAATCAGCAGTCTGGGTCATGGTATATAGATACATAGGCCACCACACCAAAACTAGATTTCCCAAACTGAGAACCACACTCATATCACATAACATCAGTGCTACATTTAAAAGATCAGAGACCTGGTGCTTTGGTAGAACTGACTCCTATTATACCACTTTTTCATGATCTGTCCCCTAAGGCCTATGTCGTGACTACCCCATGCATACCTCCCATTGGCCAGGGGATAGAAACTACCACCTGAGAAGCATATCCACAAACACATGAAGTCATTACCATTAATCCTGTATGCACACAATCTAAGAACACAACGGGATACAAGCAAGCAGTATATTATAAATTAAATGAGTGTGTATTGTGGTTAAATGGGCAAGAATATAAGACCAACTCCAATGTACATGTAAAACTGAAAGACTGCTCCTGTGAACATCCACTGAGGATCCTACATGAAGGTTAGGTATAAGTGATGATCAGTCGTCTATGCGACACATCACATCAAATAGTCCACCTCTGAGAACCTTCCAATTCTGGCTACCTCAACCTTGATCAACGCGGATCATCATCTGCCCAAGACCCAACAAGTTGTGGGCATATCCCATACAGTGGTGAGTATATCAATACTCAGTAGGGACCCCGAGACACTAATGGTCTCATAGAATAGTCAATGGATAATCCAAAAAGAAACACCGCAAACAAAAATCACAGACCAACAGTCAACCCTACATAGGTATATGCACATAAATATACCTATGTTATCTAATATATTCACCTCATTCATGAAGAAACAAAAGGCTCCAACATTTTATCCATGAGCATAACTGTTCCATGAAGGATGAAACACAATAAAGGTAACACCCTAAGAGTATGCACCACAAAGGTAACATCACATGAAAAACACCACAAAGGTTATACCAAGATGAAAAGTACCACAAAGGTTAATAATCAACTCACACAGGGTATAACTTTAGTACACAAGTATAAATGATTTGACATATCATTAGATCATCTTACATCATCGAGAAGCTCTGCTATTGACCCACACCAGATTCGTATAAGTTGACCCACATAGGATTTGTAGAAGATGACCCACATAGGATTCATAGAAGCTTACCCACATAAGTCTTGTAGATGTTTACCAACACATGATTCATATATGTTTACCCACACAAGATTTTTATGTGTTCTTCTTGTACAACCATCCTAAGGGTTCTCGCACTACGTGCACTCATGTTCTAAAGAATCATCTCCTCAAGACATTTGTCATACCTTGACTTCCATTAATCTTAACATATGTGTAACCTAAAGGACTTACTTATTGTAAGGGTCCCAAATCAATAGACGGTGTGTCAATAAGATGCCCGATTTGAAATTTATTAGCATTTTAGTGCCAATGGCCTAGTTGGATTCAGGTTCGATCCATCCCGGCTGTAATCCAACATTCTCCAAAACTCATGTAGAGTATAACAAAAGGACAGTCTCAATATAAGGATACCATCATCATATTCGGTTCATCAAATTGACGTCGGGATATTATGATATTTCCCTTTATGTGTTTCTGGATCTGGTTGGGCCTGAGTCCGGTCCAGCCCAGTCAGAACGACCTGACCCAACCCGAACTAGTTCAGGTGGCCCGACCTTGTCATTGTCTGACCCAGTGAAGGAGGGCCACAACTAGCTCAATCCACTGGGCATGAGTCTCAGCATCATGAGGCATGAACCCTGGCTAGGTGGAGCGGTGCGGTGTGGAAGAGATCGACATAACCGCCATCCTGAGGAGTGACCCCCATTTTTCCAGAATGGTTGTGACGGTCGTTTGTTCTCCTCTACAGTGGCGGTACCACTTGTCACTGCAAGGTGTCATGTAGGGACCACTATATTGGGTCCTTCCTCCCATCATGGTCAGTAGGTGTGCTTGTCGCCTTATTTGGTCTGTTGCGGCTTACGAGTAGCTGGCTACGTCCTCCAGCGGACTGCGTCCTCTAGCGGCATGCTCCAGCATCATTGAACTTACTGGGACATCACCATCGTTTCTATCATATAAAAGTTCTATTTCATCAATCCTATAGAATCTCCCTCGATGAACGCACAAATTAATAAAAATATCAGAGGGACCAGTCGTCATTTGATTGGCATATGCCATTCACATTAGCTTGGTAGAAATAGGTTGAAGAGATTGAAACATCCATAGATTAAATAAAACATGTTAAAATCCATAACTTGAATCATTAGAGAGAAATCAGTGTTGAAGATGATAGGTCTATGTTCATCATTCTGCCATAAGCTTCAGTGGTTGATCATATGTCGATCCTCTATTTTAGTTTGGAGGATTTTTTCATCCAATGGTTCTACAAAGGCTCTCCAAAGATCTCTCCTCCCAATTACAATCTTTTCCAATAAATGGCCATGAGGAAAAAGAAAATAATTACTCATTATCATAAGTTAATAATTTCTTTAACTTTTCCTTAATGATATTTAATTAAATGCTGGGATTCATGGTTACACACTTTGTGTAACTGGGAATGTAATGCCTAGTATTAAAGGCTTGACCACCCTCGTGTGGTCCCCACCTCTAATTAATTAAAAAGTTTTCAAACATTTTAATAAAAAAAATATGTTTTATTTTAATCCTCAACAAAAAAAGAAAAACCCAGATCATCCCCTTGACCTACTATGGCCGAAGTGAAGGCTTATTTAACAGAATCTCTGGACTACAAGTTCAACGGTGACCTCAGATTTCAATTATGAGAACTGGTTCCAAAGATAAGAATTCTTACTCGGAATGTTTACCAAACTTATCTTAAAAGATGTTTGGAAATTCATTCTAGGCACACTGGGCCTTGAAATAACATACCGTCAATTTTTAAAAACTCGTAATAATCCCAAATAACATTCATAAAAAAATTACATGGGAAAATTTCGATTATTACACGGTTTGAGATAAATCTCAATGGTCCACAACAAATTATATCTATATCATCTAGCCTATGTAATGTAAATATAACAGTTTTCCAGCATGAATATATAAGTTAAATAAGTACAATGTAACTTCGTACCCAAATACCAATTTACGCCCTCTATTGTTGTCTCATCATATAATTAATTTATTATTTGGTTATTATCAGTTTATAATTTATGTCACATGATAATAATAATAAAGGTTTATAGATGTATCAAGGAAAACTATAATGATATTTCATAATTAATATCCATTATAATAACCAATAAAATGTAGGCCTAAAGGGTAATCATCTTAGTAATAACTATAGCATGTCTCGGGGTAACAGTTTAATTTATGGTGCATACTCCAAGTAATTCCATAATAAGATTCCAACCAAGTGTATGGATTTTATCGAATGTAAATCAGGGCTATGAAATGACAGGGCTCGATGGTATTTAACAATGTAAACTACTTCTCAATGATGTATCAAAGGTGTTTATCAAATGAATCCTATAGTACTATAAGAGGGATCCTACGGTGACATACTGAGATTCCAATTTTTGACAGGGATCATGTTCAAGCTGGGTCTCATCCTATGAAAGTCGTATACTTTGAATCAGAATGGGGTTCTTCAGTGCTCAAGGAATTATAAATGAAATCCAATGAGAGCTTGGGTCAAGAAAATACTATTTGATAATGATGTAATATAATATTTCATAATGTTTGATCCAATACATTTCATTTTAATGAGAAGTCTAATTGAGCATGAAACCTCATAATCAACTCATAATTAATCAGTATGTCCATTTGGTTCAATCCATGCCATTAATTATTGTGACAAGGTGATGTAACATGAAACCATTTATTTAATACATTTCAATCCATTACAATCATCATGGTTAACCCTTATACCTTCCATTAACATGGAAAAGAATGCAACAAATAATAATCCTTTTATTCAATTACATATAATAAGTCGATGCCATATAGTTAGTATTCTTGCCAATTTCCATTTAACATTTATGTATTGATTGATGCACATACATTTGGAGTTTCATGTGGTTTGAATACATGGTACATTCCATTATGAAATTCATAATTTAAATAAATCATTTTAATATTGAATAGATTACCCATAGAAGGGTCATGCCATGGTACCCCAAAATTTGGACTCCAATGTGTCAAAACATAGAAACACATATTATGTCAAAACATGTTGCATGGGAAAGAAGAAGTTATGGGAATAAACATTAATAAATAATCACATATTTGGAATGAGAATAACCATATGGTTCTAATTATAATAATAAAAGAATATAAATTGAATAAATGACTCCCAATGATATCAGTGAGCCTCACCCAATAATACCAACATGCACATGAGAGATATGTTTTATGCTAACCATTATAGGCTTGTAAAACTATCCTATTATAGTATTGGCCCCGAATTTTCCTCGGATTAGAGTATATCTGAGAAAAATGAAAAAACACTCACACCTAGATAACTAGGTTGAGATCCAGAGATATGAATAATGGTTCAATAGGACTTGATTGCATACCATTGATAATCCAACATGATGAATGGATACTCAAAAGGATCCTGGATGTTTTAGTTATCTAGATCCATAACTTATTCTTTCAAATTTTTCCAAAATGAGAAAAATGGAGAATAATCCCACTAGAAATCCTAATAGGGAAGAAGTAGGGGCATGACTAGATCATTAATGAAAAAAGGTATGATTAAACAAAATTTTTTCGGTTCACTGTTATCCAACATGTTTTCCAAACCATACAGAAACCACGCATGGTTACATGGAGAAGAGGGGAACTGCATGGTTAGGTCGCACAGTTAGGGAAACTATACACGAGCTGTGTGAGATGGATCTATATAAGAATGTAGACCATCTACAAGGTTAGGTCTAATAGTGTTCCCTACTAGCACAGTTTACTCTAACTGTGCTATAGGTCAAAATTTTCCAATTATATTGTATTTTCGCGTTTAATAATAAATATACACACTCATGCTTGTCACTATCTCATTAAGGATCAATATTTGGTACAAAATATGGAATTAGAATGAAATTTAAAGGATCTGTTTCATGGGTGAAAAACCGGGTTCTTACAGTCTTCTCCCTTAAAATAACTCGTCCCTGAGTTCAAAATTCAATGGTGGAAGAACACTGTCCGAGAATTACTATGGATACATGATATGAATGTTGACCTCCTGATCCCCTGTCTCTTCATTCATGTGGTCATGCTTCCATATCCCCTGTACAATATGAACATAATATCATCTGATATCCTTCATGCTTCAATTAATAATGTGTAATGGATACTTGTCAATGGTAGAATTGAGATCTATCATTACTTCATTAGTATAAAATTATTGAGATGGGTCAAAATGATATTGGTGAGGCTCTGAAACATGCAAGGCATTATTTATAGAATGGTACCTCTATGATAAGAGCATCTGATAGCATTTTCTAATATGTTTTATGATTTTTCTAAAAAGTAATATGTTTTTTTAAATATTTCTTTAAGGAGGTATCACCAATTCCTCATTTCTTCCCCCATCCCCCACCGAAATTTGGATTGGATTGATGAAATTGCAATATCAGTGGGTGGGGGGAATTCTCCTTTGAGTAAGGTGTATGGGGGCATCACTGATGCCACCTTTCTCCTCACATAAATGTGGAAGTCATTATCTTTAATATTGGATTTCCCTCAACACCACATAAAAGTGAACCACCCTCTCCTTCCTCACAATTTCCCGCATATCTCTTCATTCCATTACTTATCTATCAAAAAAAACATTTTCCCCATGAAGCGTAGGTGGTGGTCCAAATTATGGCCTGGTTTCTTTTGAAGAATAATTTAGAGTTATTTTTATTTTAATTTACTATTTTTATTTATTTAATTTATTTATTTTTAGTTATAGATTTTTCAATTTTAAGTATTTTAGTTTCTAAGAACCTGGTTCTTAGTTTTGAGGTACATGATTCTTCCTTTTTCTTTTCCTTAAGAGTTTTTGAGAAAAATATGGAAAATGGGGAAAACTCCTAAATTTTGGAACTACACGCCGTGTACTTTTCCACACACCGTGTACTTTTGGCCATGTTGGGATGAGTACACGGGGCGTGTAGCCATGTCGGCAACGAGGGGTGTTGGAACCGACTACACGTCGTGTAGTGGTACGTTACACGTCATGTAGTCAGTCGGCAGGATAAAACAATAAGGCGGTGTTGTTGCCGCTAGCTGGGCGACAGTACACGCCGTGTACTTAGGAGTACATGTCGTGTACACATGTCGACAAATTAATAGTGTGGTGGTTCCACCAAATGAATAGTTAAATGAAATAATTAAACTCCGTGTACTCAGACGTAGACGTCGTGTACATTGTTTTATCGGCTTAAAACTGGCAGTAGCCTCCTTATATGGCAGAGTAGACACTTGAGCCGATTTTGAGCCAAAGGAGGAGGCCAGACCATTGAAGATCTGATGGGTGTTCGTATGGAATCCGATTCGGTTTCAGATGATCTCGTTGGAACCACACAGGTATTCCCTCTCCTCTCCTGGTACAATTCTTGCCAATTCATTCTCGAGGGGATGTTATTTATGTTTTAATGGGTTTTATTCTTCATCATATCTATGCCATTCTTGGGCGTTTCCGGAGTCGGTGTTCGGGTATAATGTTTGTTGGCGTATAAGGTAGGTGTCTTGGTGATCGTTTTCCAACTGTCTTGCGTATTTGTGCCACGAACCCATGTTGGGGTGTCTTGTGGCTGAGGCTGTTGCTATATTTAAAGCCTATAATTTCATAGGTGATTAAATTTTGAAAATAAAATGTTGGTTGGGATCGCTGCTTGGATCCGGAACTACCCCTGGGGTGTGTTCCACTGTTTAGCTGTTTGGCCAGGATACCCG
Organism: Viscum album; assembly: GCA_963277665.1. Lineage (NCBI taxonomy): Eukaryota > Viridiplantae > Streptophyta > Magnoliopsida > Santalales > Viscaceae > Viscum > Viscum album. The sequence goes on from OY728161.1 coordinate 698,366,284, forward strand.
AGGTTATGCCTTTAATGTAGTATTTTTAGAATTTCTATGAGAGGAATTACTTGTTTACTGCATTTTGATATGTTGGGCATGGCCCGGTTACCTGTTTATCCTGAGGCTGTAGTTGTGATTAGCCTATGGGCACTACACTATTTAGCCCGAGGGATATAGTTATTTCACCTGAGGGAAACCATTCTTGCCTGAGGTCTTGACTTCTGTGCCTGAGGGTGACACATCATATGCCTGAGGGCATTTTCTGTTTCATCCTAAGGGCAATACCTGCAGGTTGGATTCTGTTTACCTGAGGGTAAGATTTTACTTGTCTGAGGACCTAGACTGTTTACTTAGAAATGCGCTGTGGTGGTTTCTAATATTTAATGGATTAAATGAATAATAAAATGTCAATATAACTAGTAATTAGTTACTTTTTAGTACTTCTTACTTTATTGCATTTTACTACTGCACGCTATCATTGCATTCTTACACGCAATTGGGCACGAGCTTTTGGTGGGTGCCTACAGAGATATATTTAACACACTCTGTTTGGGTCACACTTTTCGGCTCAAACATATTACTTTGTTGCGGGTGTAGATAGGGGAAAGAGTCCCTATACAGGTACTTGACTGTTACAATGGAGTAGGAGGGCATGGGACCGAGCCTAGGCTCGCGTTGCCGCTTCCAGCTGTTTTCTTTGCTTTGCTATACTCTGATTTCTGTTGTAATGTATTGATATATAACATGTTCTAGCTGTTTTCATAGAACATGAAACATGTAGAATCATTATTTATATACTGTTGTTTATATCATCTATAGTATTTTTCCATTGTGTATGTTTACTACTTCCTCTGTCATTGTATGATTTATATCATTCCGCTACGCAATACTTTGAAAAATGAGGGTATAGTTTCCCGACTATCAGACCTGGGCCCTCACTGCTATTCGGCAACCTCTAGCATTTGGGGAAATGCGCATTAGGTCACGTAGCGACCTGGGTTCGGGGCACCCATTGAGTGGCACCTGGGTCCGGGACGTTATAAAGTGGAATCAGAGGGATGTTATTTTCTTTAACATACTATTTGGCGACATAGTCTGGGATAGGATGAATGGTAGTTGGTAATAAGTTGTGCTTGGGCATAGCTAACCCGTGTACAGGGAAAAGCAAGTCTACCCCGTATTTTTCAATTCTTCTAATTTTGAAAATTTTAGCGTTGAAAAGTTTTCACCGTTGGGTGACCCACAAAGATTATGTTGTTTATATTTTATCTATGGGTTCTATTTAGTTGCAACCCTATTAGATGAGAGTATTCCATCTCATGCATCATCTAGGAACATGCTAGAATCATATTCCATGCATAGTTTTCATGCCATGTAGGTGCATTATAAAACTACATGTTGTTGTGATAGGTGTTGTGCTAGAAAAGCATGCTGTTGAGATAGCTACATTGATAAAATACCTACTATTTGATAGGGTAATTTTTGGGTAAGTTTGATTATTTAATGGACATCAAACTTTGGTTTTTGGGGAGTATGGGCCCCCTTTGATCAGAATTTGGTGGATCATTGACTGTTTATTGGTTATAACACAGATAAGATGTCAAACTTTGATTCGTTTGGAGTATGGTCCCTCATGGATCGAAATTTGAAACTTAGGTGTTGGTTTTCTATATTTTATGGGTTCCGGAGAAGTTTCTGAGGCATACTGTTCGGAAACCCAGTATACACGTCGTGTTGTATTTTTCCACATATCGTTGATGGCATTCTGTTCAGTAAGAAAAATGAACTTTTGGAGTACACGACGTGTACCCTAATTACACACCATGTAGTCTCTTCCCGTGTCACAAACCGTGTTGGTGGAAACAAAGAGAAGGGAAAGGCCTGGGGAGAACACGCCGTGTAGCTTTTGTACATGTTGTGTAGTGTTGACCCGAAGTCCGGGTGTGTAACTAACAACACAGCTTGGTGAACTCCTATACAGAACATGATGTGTCACTGATGGACACGCCGTGTAGTGTGACCTGGGGACTCAGCCGTGTAACGAACAACACATGCCAGTTTCACCTCTCCCTGAACACGCCCTGTACCTATGGGACATGCCATGTAGTCTTGTCCATAGATAGACCATGGGTAGTTTGCTGTGTGGCTGGGAAATGGGGTGTTGTACACACTGTGTACGGGTTGTAACACGCCGGGTAGTGTCAAGCCGAGTAGTCGGCCATGTCACAAGTGACACGGGCAGTTGGAAAATAACATCATAAACACTGTGTAGATTAAGTACACGCCGTGTAGTTTTGTTTAACAGGAGTCGTGTTCCTTAGCAATGCAGAAGGACCCATGCAGGGGAAGGGAAGTCAAGTACACGCCGTGTAGTTTGTGTACATGCCATGTAGTTTTGTTTTGTAAACATTGAGATGCCTCCTTCCTCTTGATCCCATTGTGGTTTCTTCGTTTCATCCTTAATAACTTTGAATCTGAGGCCTGATTTTGACCCACTAGTGTCATGTCACCTAGAAGACTACGAGTTGTTCACCAGGAGAGCGGCGACAATGTTTCCCCAGAGATGGTAAGCCATGGGCGACCAGTTGATCCTCCAGCAGAGCCAGATGTGGAACCAGCTGTAATACTAGACACAGGCACGGAGGCGCAGTTCTGTGAAGGTTTTGTGCGGTTTAGGCAGACCATTCAGAGAGCACTACAGGATGCTACATCAATGGACGAGCGGACATGTATCTTCCAGTAGCAGCATCTGCCTACGTTCTTAGGGGATGTCGGACCATAGGCTATATAGTCCTGGTCGAGATCGATGCAGACTATTTTCGAGCATCTTGAGACACCTCTAGGGCCGAGGGTCAATCTCGCGACTTACATGTTGCGTGATTCCCCCAAGAGGTGGTGGGTTGTTTCCACCCAGTCAGACCATCACAGGGACATGGAGTGGGAAGACTTTCAAGCTGTCTTTTATGAATTTTTCTTTCCCGAGACGTTTAGGGAAGATAATGCTCGAGATTTCATGAATTTGCAGCATGTCTCAATGTTAGTGATGGACTATTCTGCTCGTTTTAAGGAACATCAGCGCTTTTCACCCGTGCTGGTGGGTGATGAGACACTGAGAGCCAGAAGGTTTGAGGATGGTCTTCAGTATGACATCTGAGCTCTGGTGAATTTCTTCAGGTTTCCTAATATACATGCCATTGTGGACCAGGCGCTGATTACGGAGAGGAACCTGCGAGAATTTGGTGGTGTGGGCCAGGGCGGTTCAGCACCAGTTACTGGTACTATTTATGTGGGAAAGAGGAAAAGACAGATGGACATCTCTCAGGGTGGCTGTACCAGCCATCCATCTTCTTCATGTGGCCCGATCAGGTGATACCAATGTGGCAGAGAGGGGCACAAGAGGCCGCAGTGTCCACGCGATCCAGTAGAGTACCGAGCTTGTGGCAATATGGCTCATCTGCAGCGCTTCTGCAGGGCGTTTCCACCAGTGGCTAGTGAGAGGGGTTCTGTGTAGACTCCGTGTGTGGGAGCAGGACCAATGTCTTGTAAACAGTCAGGGAACTGGAATACATCAGGGCATGCATGTAGAAATGGTGGTTGTGACTGTGGTAGACAGACACCGGGATCTAAGAGGTAGCGGGATAACTCAGGGTAGCCAGGCTGTGTCGTAGGGCCGTAGCACTGGGAAGGAATATGCAGTGCAAAAGATCCATTAGGAGCAGGATCCCGGTCCTTCTACAGTCATAGGTACTATTATAGTAGCTTCTGTTTTATCTTCGATACTTTTTGATACAGGTTCTACACATAGCTTCATATCTGTGCCCATTGTGGAGAGCCTTGGGCTCTGTGTTTCTACTTCTATTTTTGTTATGACGCTAGACACTCCGTTCGGGACTAGAAATGCTGGTGTGTTTCAGTCCAAGGAGTTCCCCCTTGAGGTTTGTGGGTGTCACTTCCATTGCAACCTCTATGTCTTATTGATGAAGAGCTATGACGTCATTCTCGGGATGGACTTGTTGGTTCCCTTTCGAGCCTTTGTAGACTGCTATCGTCGCAGGGTTCGTTTCACATCACCATAGGGTGGAGAGTTTCTATACAATAGAGAATGGGATGTTCATGCGAGTTGAACTGGACCAGAGCTTCATGGGCGAGGTGGAGTCACAGACCAGATTGTGAGATTATATCTAAATGACCAGGGGACTTGTCTGATGGATTTATTTCCAGTTGTAGATCATTTCAGGGATGTCTTCTCGGATGACTTTTCAGGTCTGCCTCTGGTGCATGAGGTGTATTTCTATATCGATCTTGTCCCAGGAGTAGCACTGGTGTCCATTCCTCCTTATAGGATAGCCACGCCTGACTTGCAGGAGATCAAGAGGAAGTTAGAGGAGTTGTAGGCAAAGGGCTTTATCCGACCCAGTACCTCTCCTTGGGGTTCTCCAGTCCTTTTTGCGAAGATAGCAGATGGTACCCTCAGACTTTGCGTAGATTATCAAAAGATGAACCAGTTGATGGTTAAGAACCTATATCCCTTGCCGAGTATTGATGATCTGTTTGATCAGCTTTGTGGTGCACGAGTGTTCTCGAAGATTGACTTGAGATCAGGATATCATGAGTTGTGCGTGAGACCATCAGATATACCTCTTATAGATTTTAGCAGCATATATGGTTTGTACGAGTACTTGGTTATGTCGTTCGGACTCACGAACGTGCAAGAATTTTTCATGGCTCTGATGAATCGTGTGTTCCATCTATATCTTGAATCATTTCTCGTAGTATTCTTGGACGAAATCTTGGTGTACTCTCACACTCGACACGACAATGCCACCCATCTTGAGATCATATTGAGTACACTGAGAGAGCATCATCTATATGCTATGATCTCAAAGTGCCACTTTTGGATGGACAAAATTCAATTCCTGGGTCATATCATCTCAGAGGCAGGAGTTTCAGTAGACCAAGAGAAGGTGAGAGCAGTAGTTTCTTGGGAGCACCCTAAGAATTTGTTTGAAATACGGAGTTTCTTAGGGCTGTCTGGTTACAACAAGTGTTTTATACAGGACTTCTCCCGCTTAGCAGTGTCGTTGACGGGATTGACTAATAAGGGTGAGACGTTTATTTTTTCGGAAGCTTGTGAGATAGCATTTCTGGACCAGAAGGGAAGGTTGACCTCATCACCGATCCTGATACTCCCAGAGTAGGGGAAGACCTATACAGTTTACTATTATGCATTAGGTATTGGGCTGGGAGCAATGTTGATTCAGGGCGATCGAGTAGTTGCGTATGGGTCTCGGCAGTTGAGGCCACATGAGAGGAATTACCCAACGCATGATCTCGAGTTGGCTGCAGTTGTGCATGAGTTGTGCTGTTAGAGACATTATCTGTTGGGAAAGAATTTCAGGGTTTTCACCGACCACAAAATCCTCAAGTAAATCTTTATTTAGCATGACTTGGATCTGAGGTAGCGAAGGTGGGTTGATTACCTACATTCCTTTGATTTTGAGCTTTCCTATACACTGGGTAAAGGTAATGTAGTAGCTGATGCATTGAGCAGAAAGACTCACATACATGCAGTACAGGAGGCCAGTGGTGAGTAGCAGCTCATGGCTTTGTTCTCTGAGATGCATCTGGAGGTGCATGATGATCAGGGGTAGAAATATCTTTCATCTTTATCTGTGACTTATACCCTTTTGGATAGAGTGAGGATGCGATAGATATCAGATTCATAAGGCCCAGTTCTACGGGAGTCGGTGGCAAGTGAGGACCCTCCTTCTAGTTGGACGATAGTCGATGGTGAGATTTTGTTTTTCCATGGATGAGTATGGGTTCCAGGGGAGATATGCGAGGAGACGATGTGGGAGTTTCATGCTTCAGCTTGGGAAGTTCATCCCGGGGTTACCAAGATGTACCGTGAATTGAGATGTTAGTACTGGTGGCCGGGTATGAAGAGAGTGATATATGGTTTTGTTACGAGGTGTTCCACCTGTCAGCAGGTGAAGGCGGAGCATCAGAGACCAGATGGTATGTTACATCAGTAACCCATTCTAGAGTGGAAATGGGACGATGATGCAATGGATTTCGTGATGGTGTTACCAAGGTCACCTCGTGGAAATGACGATGTGTGGGTTGTTGCGGACAGACTCACGAAGGTAGCTCACTTCTTGCCGATCAAGGAGACCTTTGGTGTTGAGAAGCTCAGAAGGTTGTATATCTAATAGATTGTACGTCTTCATGGGGTACCTCATTCTATCATTTCAAATAGGGATTCCCACTTTACGTCTCGTTTCGGGTAGGGTGTTTAGAGGGCGTTGGGTACACAGGTGCTTCTGAGCACAACATACCACCTTCAGACAGATGGCCAGTCAGAGCGTATGATACAAGTGATAGAGGACATGTTGCATGCATGCATCCTAGAGTTTGGGGGATCATGGGACAATCATACACCCTTAGTCGAGTTTGCCTATAACAATATCTTCCAGGAGACTTTTGAGATGGCACCATACGAGGCTTTATACAGTAGGTCGTGCCAATCACCCTTGTGCTGGATAGAGGCGGGTGAGGCAGCTTTATAGGGACCAAATCTCATATAGAAGACATCTGAGCAGGTCCAGTTGATTCAGTAGCGGATGGATACAACACAGTCTCGTCAAAAGTATTAAGTTTATCACCAGAGATGACCTTTGGAGTTCATGGTCGGGGATCTGGTTTTTTTCGTGTTTCGCTGAGGCTGGGACACAAGCAGATCAGGAGTCAGGGTAAAGTTTCACCGCGGTATGTGAGACAATTTTAGATTCTTGAGAGAGTCGGGCTAGTTTCCCATTGGATGCGGTTACTGCAGCGGTACCAAGCCATGCACGACATCATCCACGTATCTCAGTTTTGTCGCTATCATTCAGACCCATCTCACACCTTTCAGCCAGAGGAGGTTAACCTGGAGGCAGATGCATCCTTTGAGGAGAATCCAATTCGTATCGTTGACCGGAGCACAAAGGTTATCCGAGGATGGCTAATTCCTCTCGTATGGGTGCTATGGCAGCATGACCGAGTGAAGAACAAAACCTGGGAGAGGGAGGCTGACTTACGTGCTCAGTGGACAGAGTTGTTCATGGATATATCATAACCACCCTTGGAAGGGAAATTCGAGGACGAATTGCTATAAGGGGGGATGTTTGTAAGAACCCGGTTCTTAGTTTTGAGGTACGATCTACTTCTTTTTCCTTTTCCTTAACTGTTTTTGAGAAAAATATGGAAAATGGGGAAAACTCATAAATTTTGGAACTTCACGCCGTGTACTTTTCCAAATGCCATATACTTTTGGCCATGTTGGGATGTGTACATGTGGCGTCTAGCCATGTCGGTGACGAGGGGTGTAGTAAACAACTACATGTCGTGTAGAGGTACCTTACATGCCGTGTAGTCAATTGGCATGCTTAAACAGTAAGGAGGTGGAGATTCCGCCAACTGGGCGACAGTACATTCCATGTACATGGGAGTACATGTCGTGTACTCATGTCGACAAATGAACAGTGTGGCGGTTCCACCAAATGAACAATAAATTGAAAGAAGTATACGTTGTGTACTCAAAAGTACACGCCATGTACATTGTTTTTTCGGATTAAAATAGTCAGTGGCCTCCTCATTTGGTATAGGAGACACTTGAGCCGATTTGGAGCCAATGGAGGAGGCCAGACCTTTGAAGATCCACCGGGTGTTCGTCTGGAATCTGATTTGGCTTCAGATGATCTCGTTGGAACCGCACATGTAAGCCCTCTCCTCTCCTAGTACCGTTCTTACCATTTATTTCACGAGGGCATGTTATTTTCATTTGAATGGGTTGTGTTCTTTGTCAGATCTACGCCGTTCTTGGGCGTTTCTGGAGTCGGCATTCGGGTATAACGTTCGTTGGCGTATAAGGTAGGTGGCTTGGTGTTTTTTCCCAATTTTCGTGCGCTTTTGTGCCACAAACCCATGTTGGGGTGTCGTGTGGCTGAGGTCGTTGCTATATTTAATGCCTAGAAATGCATAGGTGGTTAAATTGTGATAATAAAATGATGGTTGGGATCATTTCTTGGATTCGGAACCACCCCCGGGGTGTGTTCCACTATTTAGTTGTTTGGCCAGGATACCCGAGGGTATGACTTTAATGTAGTAATTGTAGAATTTCATTGAGTGGAATTGCTTGTTTACTGCATTTTGATATGTTGGGCATGGCCCGGTTACCTGTTCAGCCTGAGGGCGTGTTTGTGATTAGCCTGTGGGCACTGCACTATTTAGCCCGAGGGCTGAAGTTATTTCTCCTAAGGGAATCCTTTCATGGCTAAGGTCTTGACTTATGTGCTTGAGGGTGACACTTCGTACACCTGAGGGAAATTTATGTTTCGGCCTAAGGGAAATACCTGCGGGTTGGATTCTGTTTACCTAAGGGTATGATTTTACTTATATGAGGACCTGGACTATTTACTTAGAAATGCACCGTGATGGTTTCGAATATTTAATGGATTAAATGAATAATAAAATGGAAATATAACTGGTAATTAGTTAATTTTGAGTACTTCTTACTTTATTTCATTTTACTACTTCACACTATTGTTGCATTCTTACACGCAGTTGGGCACGAGCCTTTGGTGGGTGCCTAATGAGATATATATATCTATCACCCTGTTTGGGTCATGCTTTTCAGCCCAAACAGATTACAATGCTGCAGGTGTAGATAGGGGAAAGATTCCCTATACAGGTACTTCACTGTTGTAGATGAGTAGGAGCGCATAGGACCGAGCCTAGGCTCGCGATTCCACTACCAGCTGTTTTCTTTGCTTTTCTATACTTTGCGTTCTTTTGTACTGTATTGATGTATAACATGTTCTCGCTGTTTTCTTAGAACTTGAAACATGTAGCATCATCATTTATATATTGTTTCTTATATCAAATGCAGTTGTTATTTCTGTTGTGTATGTTTATTACTTCTGTTTTTGTTGTATGTTTTATTTCATTCCGCTGTGCTATACTTTGAAAAATGAGGGCATAGTTTCCCCACTATCAGACTTGGGACATCGCTGCTAGTCGGCAGACTCTGGTGTTTGGGGAAACGTGCTTGAGGTCACGCGGCGAACCTGGTTTGGTGCACCTGTTGAGTGGCACCTGGGTCCGGGACGTTACATAATTGTTTCTAAATATTTTGTTATTATGTTTTTAAATTAGTTATATATATTTTGGAATAATTATTATTTTTATTAATGATTAAGAATATATTTTTTATAAAATAACATAGGATAACGTATTGTTAAATTTTGGTAGCACAAATACTATGTGGTTATCTAAGCAATCAAATCCTTGTGTGGATACAAACAAGTGGATGTGGCTTTGGAATAGTTGTACCTAGGGGTAAAACCCAAAAACACTACATTAAGTTAGACTGAAATGGGATCTGGTGTGCGACAACAAGCCTTACTGCATTCCTATTTGAACACCCTTGGGGGATTTGCTTAAGATGATTCATATTTTATTTATAAACTAATAAAATAACAATGAAAAGAAAAATCAGATTAGTATATTTATCAATGATTAAATGATAATTATGATCATATTGAATTAAATGTACAAGGACAAATGCATTATAGTATGAAAGTTATTATTAGTAATTTTATTCTTTATAGTCAGCTTCAACGATTTTATTTTTTAAGTAGTTTTATTCGATATATATATTTTATAAATTATACATATTATTTGTGATGATTAATTATAGATTAATTAATGAATAACATAGGGTTAAAAATGAATACATATGACTATTTAATTAAAATTAACTAATAAATATGATATGAATAATGATTAAAGAGTAAATAATTAATGAATTACTTAATAATAATTATCTAGTGATTAAATAATGAATGATTAGTTAAAAATAGTACTAAAAAAATTAATATAATTATATCAATTATAACATTATGTTCTAAAATGTTTTGTATAAAAATTATTATATTGTTTAGAAATACTTTTTTTCATTAGTAATGAATAATTATAGATTATTTATAGAATAACTTAGGATTAAAAAATTAATACACGTAATGAATAACTACTAATTCTTATCATGTATTAAATTAAAATTATGATAATATAAAATTAAATGGAGATAAATAAACACATTAAATTACAATGAATGTTTTAAAACATATAATAAATTCCTTGACATTTTTCAATTAAACATGGTTTGGATGAGATGAACATGACTTCATAAGTGTGGTAAAATATAGATTATTTTTATTTGGTAACTTAATAACATCATCTAATGATATTTACATAATAATTTATCTTTATACATTATAATTTGTTATTAAGCTACCATATAAAAATTTGTTTGGTTTTACTTCACCTCTAAATTTAGGCTCTTATCATACAAACCATGTTTTTTTTTAAAAATTGATAGTATTTCATGTATGATGTAAGTCATTCATACATTATTTAAGGGGTTTTTTCTTCCCTGTTATATTTTGATTCAAGAATGATTAACTATTTATTAAATTAATAATGAATAACTAGTGATTTATTAATGATTAACATAGTAAAAACTATACTAAGAGACATTAGTATCAATGTTTAGGATATATGAAAATGTCTTAAAATTATAGTATCATAAATATTATATAATTTAGAAATAATGGTTATTTTTAGCAATGATCAATTATATATTAATTAATGAATAATGTAGGATTAAAATTCGAATACATTTTATAATTAGATAACTATACTTATGATCATATAAAGTGAAATGAAGTAGAATAAATTGATTAAATAACACATGAATTCATTACAACATACAATAAATTCCTTGTAATTTTTCAATAGAATGTGGTTTGGATGAGAGGAGTCTTACTTAATACATTAGGTAAAATCCATCATATTTTTATTTAACAACTTAATAACATTTTCAAAGGATATAAACATCATTTTTTATGTTGAAAATGTTTTTGGCCTTTAATGAAATCTATGATGACATATAAGATATGTCATTAGATGGAAGAATGATTTTTAAATTTCAAAAGAGATATAAATTTCATTCAAATATGTTATTAACCTTCTAATTAAAATATTCTTTATTATTCCTCATATCCGATGCGAGACTCATCTTATACAAACCACATTCTATTGAAAAAATTCAACGAATTTATTATAAGTTATAATGAATTATTGTGTTATTTAAAGGGTTTTTTCTTCTTGATTTCACTTTATATGATCATAAAATTCATTTTATTAATGATAAATAAAGTAATTTGATGTTCCCTTTTATTTTTTACCATGGTTTCCAAAACATTCTGTGACTTATATTCTCTTGAACTTTTATATAAAGAAACATTACTAAACGCTTTTAGGGTATATAATGGAATTTTAAAATTACATTATAATAATTATTATATGGTACACCATAATTGTTAATATTTGTTACACTATCATAATATTCATCAAGAATACATTTTTAAGATAAGGAGTCATGTTTCCATGTGTATGGGGATGATATTCAAATTGAGAATGAATATTTTTACACTACACCAACAACAAAAATTGCTAGAACAATTGATTGTGTAACCCTATGTGACCTTAATGACTGAATTCATGTTCCTAAAATATGGGATCTGATCAAGAGATCATGTATATGAGCTAAAAACATTTTCAATTCTAGGAAACTTGATCGTACCACGATTCACTTTTTAATTTTTGCCATTACACAACTTATTGAACATGTTTTATATTGAAAATTATAAAACTAATGACAAGTTTAATTCAATTTTTGAATAATTTATTTTGTTTTTATCACTGTTAATTAGGTCAATGATACTTTTTTTGATGATTCCATTGTAGCAGAAAGTGATTTGGAGGGAGCAAGATGATGTCCAGGAAAATGGGACAAACTGTATAGGATCTAAGCACATTAGTGGATAAATCCGAACACTTCTACAAGACCGTGCATCCAATTGGGTTTCTATTTTGTGGGGTGGTCCGAACTTAATTGGGATACATTTCATATGAAGAAACCCAAGACACATTCGGCCATCTAGTATCCCAACATACCTGATATTTCTAGCACAACGAATCTGCATGATGTCAAAGGATGGGTGTTGTGATCTATCCATATCTCAGGATATAGGTGACCAATTTTGCCAAACATTTGATAAAGATAGTAAATAAGAAGGGATAAACCTTTTTTCTTTTCTCCAAACCATTATAAGGTTGTCTGGAGGTCAAAACACCTGTGACAAGTGGTTTTACGAATTCTGTGTGCTCAGAACCACCATCCCATTTTCCTATAAAATGAAACCATGGGCTCCCCATTAGCAAGTTCAGATAAGAATTGATGCTCTAAATTTTTGGAGTCCTAGAGGAGTCTCCTCCTCATCCTAATGTTGTGGAGTCCTCTATCTTCATACAGGGGTCAATAATGAAGAAGGAGTTCCACCCAAGCTTCCACCTCGTCTCGATGTCGAGCTAAATCGGGGGAGTTCATTGTGAGGGAGATACACACATGTAAAGGGAGTTACAAAAATTGTAATAATACTGGTTTGATTTATTTTGGGTTTTAAAACATTCCATTTAGAATTATATTACTTTTATTTATCTTTGTTTTCTTTTACCGAATAAAATTATCATTACTTATAACTGATCGGTGCGATGTTTTGAGTGTGTAACTTGTGTTTTTCTGATTGGACATCACAAGAATCATTTTATTCCCCACATACTTGAGATTTCAATTTTTTTGGAATCTATTTTACCATTCTTGTGATCTAGGCCCTGACTATATGATTTATATGTCAAGGTTTCGATCAAAGTGCTTTGATATAAGAGCTTTCTAAGTAATCTAGATTTTGATTGATTTCCACCAAATAATTACATCAAAACTTATTTAATCTCCAAGAAAAATGATCATTAAATGTTTGTATTTAACTCAAAATGAACCCTTTTATCTCATAAATAATAAAAACCAAATTTTCTTTCAAGATATTAATCTCTTTAATTAAGTCATTTCTTCCTAAAACTATTTTCATAACCAACACCCTATTTAAGTACTTCTTTTTAAAAATGAACTATCTAAACCCACCAACGCTCCTTGAAAGACGACCTAGGGTATTCCCTAGACTATAAATCAACCATAAAATCATAATCAATTTGTAATGCCCTGGCAGCATGGTCAAATTTTGGGGTCGTTTCCAGAGAGCGTTATGGTTTTAGAGGGTGTTTTTTATAAGATTTTTGTAATTTTTGTGAATATTTATTTATTTTATTTTATACCTAAACCTATATTTTTGTATTATGATCTATGTTTTTTGTAGGTTTTGTGCATCACATGTTCTAATATGGGAGACTTACAACCTTTCGAACCCGAACCGGAGAGGATCCTACATCAGCGGCCCCAAGATACACAAGAGGAACCTTTGAAGGAGGACACCCAAAACATCAACACTCTTCTTCACACTTCATCTTCTTCTAGAACTAACAACAAAACTGTAATTAATGTGAATAACATGGATGAAAACAGTAGAACACTAAAATAAATAACCTTGCCTGATGTTCATATCCAACCAACCTATATTCAATTACAAGGCGAGGATCCAGATTTTAAACTAAAATCTGTTATAATTAATCTATTATAAAGATTCCATGGACTTATTGGTGAGAATCCACACAAGAATTTAAATGAATTTTACATTATGTATTCTACATTAAAACCTAAAAATGTGGATGAAGAACATGTAATGTTCTAGTCATTCCCTTTTCCATTATAAGACACAAAAAGAGATTTGTTATATTATGTTAATTACACAATAAGATAATGGGTGGAAATGAAACGCATTTTCCTTGAAAAATATATCCCCGCCTCTCGAACATGAACAATATGGAAAGAAATTTGTGGGATAAGACAACGGTAAAACATTAAATGATTTTGTGAATGATTTAAAAGGGTATGTTCATGTTTCCCACACCTCCAAATAAGTTGTCAACTTTTAAATCAATATTTTTATGAAGGATTATTCCATATTGATTGAAATATAATTTAAGTTGCTATAGGTGGTGCACTAGTTGATAGGACCCCAATTACTGCAAGAACCCTAATTTAGAACGTGGTGAAAAAAACACAATTTTTTTTTCAAGGTCCAATGTTGCAATTCTAGGTGTCCATGAAGTACAATGTTTTGAATTCGTGAATAAGGTGGACAAAATGTTCGATGAGGTAAGTACCCTTCTATGACAACTTACTCACTTCCAATAGAAATCCCATTCTGCTCCTACCATCCATTGAGGTATATGTTCTTCTGACACCCACTACTCTAACAAATGTATTCAATTGTGGGATACATCTGAATGTTGTGAGGTAATATTAACAGGATGCCCCTATTACCAACCCTTTAGGAACGAAACATACTATCCATCTAACCCTAGGTGGATGGAGAACCAAGCCAATAGGAAAGGGGGTATTCAAACCAACATCAACAGTAATGGAACCAACCGTGGTAAATTAGTAATTAACCACCCCCACCCAGAAATCTACATCCACCCCATTGGACTTCCTAATAAACCCCTCCAAATCCCGAGCCTAGCCTGGGAGATATGAGGAAAAAATTGGCTTCCATCTTTATAACATTCCAGTAAACTACTTAGGCAGCTATACAAGACCTCAAAACCCAATTAGGATAACAAGATAAATCAGTGCGTGAAATTTAAAGGCATCGATCAGGTAAACTTAGCTCACAACTAGTAGTTAACCCTAGGGATAAAATAAATGTCAGTGACATCACCCTTAGGAGTGGAAAAAACTAGAAATTAAACTGAATCCTTCATTAGAGTCAACCCCACCCAGGGAAACCTCCATCCAAATCATTAAAAATGTTCCAAATGTTGAAGAACCTTGTCCTGAGTGAAGCCCTTAGAATGTATAGACTATCTACATTGATGAGTCACCGATCCCACCCATTCCTCTTCCCATTCCTCAAATGTCCACCCAACCATGAAAACAAAAGAAACTAAACCTGATAATGAAATATTTTATATTTTCAAGAAAGTGTAGGTTAACAGCCCATTGATTAATGTTGTGAAGGAAATTCTATGGTACAAAAATATTCTAAAGGAGATGTGTACTCATCAAAGGAGACTTCAAGGTGATAAGAATGTGATAATGGGGAGGAATGCTTCATCATTGATAGAGTCTTCACATCCCACCATGTGCAATGATCCTGGAACATTTTCAATTTCATGCACTATAGGGGAGTATTATTTTTCTAATGCTATGATTGATTTAGGTTCATCAATAAATGTAATGACTAACTCCATTTACTTTAAATTGTAGGTTTTGGAACTGAATCCCACTGGAAAAATATTTCAACTGGCTAAACAAAGTACAACCCACCCCTCTGGTGTTTTAGAGAATGTACTTGTGAGGGTTCAAATTTTAATTTTTCATGGTGTCATTTATTTGATTAAAATGGAAGACTATAGGATGAATGGATGAGCCCCAATTATATTGGGAAGACCTTTCCTAAAAAATGCGAAAACCATAATTAATGTCCATAATTGTACATTATATATGGAATTTTCCAGTGACATAGTCCATTTCAACATCCTTAATCCTAGGAAGCACCCCTTAGAAGAACATTTCTCTCTCTCTCTCTCTCTATAAATTCAACTGATATACTCCCTACCCCTGAAAAAACATCTTTTCATTCCCTATATTCCCTTTATGAGTTTTCTTCACTAATTGAAATGCTAGGAAATGAATCATGCATTGACTGTTGTATTGGATTAGAAAAATGTCATGCATGATTATTAATTGATGATTTCCTGAACACTAAGGATCCACTGACTATCGATGATGCTGCTAAGTTTGTAAAAGCTCATTCCTCTATTGAGGTTGATACCGTTGAGTAGTTATTTTAGTTTAGTGAAATCTCAAATTCACACACACTACCATCAATCCAAAATCCACCTGAAATGGTACTGAAACAATTGCCTCATGATTTAAAATATTCATACCTAGATGATGGAAACAAGTTGCCCGTCAACATTGTGAGTTCACTACCTCCTGAGCATGAAATTTTAACACATGAAATTTTGATGGAGTATAAAGATGCTTTGGGATGGAAACATGATGACAATAAAGGTATTAGCCCATCAATTTTTACACATCATTTTTTCTTAAATGATGAGGCTAACCTAGTGAGGCAGCCAGAATGTCGACTGATTTCAAACCTCCTAGAAGTTGTGAAAAAATGAGGTAACAATATTATTGGAAACTGGAATCATTTACCCCATCACTGATAGACAATGGGTTAGTCCCATTCAGGTAGTTCGTAAAAATACCGGCCTTATAGTAATGAATAATGAAAATAATTAATTGGTTCTAACTCTGGTGCAGAAAACATTGTGTGTCTATATAGACTATTGCCGACTAAACCAAGACACTGGGAAGTACCATTTTTCATTTCCATTCATTGACCAAATGCTTTATAGGCTACTGGGTAAGTCCCACTACATTTTCCATGATGGGTATTTTGGATACATTGTGATCCATATTACCATCGAGGATCAGGAAAAGCCTCCCATCACTTGCCCCTTTGGCTCATTTTCCTATAGGTGGATTCCATTTGGTTTGTGTAATGCTACTGGTACTTTACAATGATGCATGGGTATATTTAATCGGATTACATAGATAATTGAATGGAAGTATTCAGGGAATATTTCACTATTTATGGATCTTGTTTTGATGAATGTTTGAGTAGTCTTGGTCTTGTCCTACGTCGTTGTATTGAAAATAATCTTGTATTAAATTATGAGAAATTTCATTCCATGGTGTGACAATGTATGTTTTTGGGGAAAGTCATTTCTGGGGTTGGAATCCATGTAGATAAATCAAAACTCGATGTAATTTCTTCCAAAGCATTCCCAAAAAGTGTACGAGATGTGTTATCTTTCCCAGTTCATGCTAGATTTTACCACCGTTTCATTCGTGAAATTGGTAAAATTTCAATCCCCCTCTCTCAATTACTCTAAAAAAGAAAGGATTTTTTTTGATATAGAATGTGAGTAATATTTTAATATGTTAAAATGGTGTCTCACGTCACCCCCAGAAATCCAACCCCTTGGTCAGATTTACCATTTGAGCTAATGGTTGATGCTTATAACTATGTTGTTTGGGTAGTCTTGTCACTAAGGGTTGATCGATCTCCACATGTCATTGCCTATGACTCGCGTACATTGGACCCTCCTAAATAAAACTACACCACAACTGAAAAAGAATTACACGACATTGTAATTTCCTTGAAAAAATTCAGGTCATACCTTTTGGTGTACAAATTCATTGTTTTCTCAGACCATGCAGCCCCCTGGTGTCTTTTTAAGAAACCTGAATCCAAGCCACATCTCGTTCATTGGATGCTCCTCCGTCAATAATTTAATCTAGAAATTAGAGATAAGAAAATAATATATAATGTGGTCGCTGACATTATCAGAATGATTACCCCATCTAAGGAAATTGACTCATCCACGTGTATTCCCATTAATGACATTTTTCATGATGAGCAATTGTATCGAGTGCAAGATATTATTCCTGGTTATGCTGAAATATTAAATTTTTTTGTACCATCTTGTATTCCTACTAATTTAAATAAAAAACTATCCAGTCATCTAAAACATGAGTCTCATTGGTACATATTGGATGACCCCTACCTCTGGCACACATGTAGTGATCATGTCCATAAGAGTTGTGTTTACAATAGCTAGTTTCTGTATCACCTTATATTTTGTCACAATCTTGCTTGTGGGGGGAACATAGGTCCCCAACAGACTGCCAAAACGTTCTTTGATTCTGGTCGCTTTTGGCCTACACTTTTATTGAGATGCCCATGAGTTTTTCAAATCTTGTCATCATTGTCAATGAATAGGGAATGTATCTAAAAGAAATGAAATTCCACAACAACCATTGCAATTCCATGAAATTTGTGATGTTAGGTAATTGATGTTTTGGGTCCTATTCCCAATTCCATAGGCAACATGTACATTCTTCTGGCAGTTGATTACTTGTCAAAATTGGTAGTGGCATGAGCTAAAAGGGATGAGGATTCTATGGTATATGTACAATTTTTCAGAAACTAAATCTTCTGTAGGTTTGTCTTACCTACATTCATTCATAGTGACCAGGGTTCTCATTTCTGCAACCGAATAATGCAATAACTTTTGTGTCGGTATGGGGTCTATCATAGAGTGTCTACTGCATATAACCCACAAACCAAGAGTCAAGCCCAAGTATCAAATAGAGTGTTAAAACATATTCTTGAATAAATGATTTAACCCAACAGAAAATATTGGAGCCATTGACATGATGATTCATTATGGGCCTACTGTACTACTTTCAAAACTCCCATTTCAATGTCACCCTATCATCTTTTATTTGGAATGTGTTGTTAGCTACCTGATGAAATTGAGCAATTGGCCTACTGGTCCATCGAACAATGCAATTCTAATATATCTGTTCTGGGTGCCCATGGGATTCTACAGATTCATGATTTTTGGGAAATGATAAGAGATGCATTTGAAAACTCAACGATTTACAACGAGCGAACCAAGGCTACCCATGACTGTCTTATAATTCATCGGCAGTTCCACATTGGGCCGAAGGTCTTCCTTTATATTGAAAGGCTTATGTTTCATCTAGGTATGCGTTTTTCTCACTGGTTTGTCCCATAAACTATTATTAATATATCAAAATTTGGTGTTGTTCAGGATAAAAATAAATAAAAAAATTAAACCATTACTATAAATAGGCAGCGGCTAAAGCACTTCCACGAAGCCCTTTCAGAGTTCCTAATGGATGTACTCCATAATCAATAAGAAACATACTTGTGAAACACACCAGGTATTATCTTTTCCTTTTACCTTCTCAATTATTATAGAGATGACAATACACATTCTAGGTGTGGGGGATGTGTAAATTCTTGGGTTAGATTGTAATTTTCGTCATTTTTTTATCTCTTTATTTTTTTATCACATTCTCTACAATATTTTCACTTTCCCTCGTCTTGTTGAGTAAATTATTATTTTCATTGTCTTTCTTCTTTCTTCTATTTCTCTCATTTTGTATAGTAATTTTATTTTATTCCCACATCAAAAATATCAATGATCTATGATTTGGTGAAAATAAAATGGGAAAGGTAAAAATACCATAAAGAATGGTGAAAAAGAAAATTTGAATGAATTTAACATTAGGGAGTGATTTTTAGTGAACTATTTTTATGTCAATGATATAAATGGTTGTATCACAGTGAATCATTTGATATGATTGATACCCCTTTGTGTGAGTAGTTTTTGGGAAAACCATGTCACTAGTATCTCCATACATTTTGGCACCATACCACAAAGTGTGAATATTTCATACATAATATAAGGTAAATATATGTTAGGTTAATATTTTTCAGCATTAAATTTTATTTTCATTCGTTCGTTCCTTATCTGATCTGTTTCATTATTGTACTAGATTGACCTAAGCATGTGTACCTAATGTATGTCTATTGTACTCCCTAAAAAAATGTACTGTATCTTGTCTAGGTCAAAAACAACTCCTCCTCAACATTTGATCTTGTTATAACATTAGTAATTAGTGTCATGATGAGATCAAACAAGGGTTGAGAGGAGAGTGGGAGATTTGTTCCAAATACAACTTCAATAATAAAAATAATTTAGTAGAGTGATGAAATGTCAAAATTCTAGGGATATCTAGGTTAGGATCTTAGAGTTTGACTTCTGGGAATTCTTAATTGAGTGGGCCTTGAAATATGATTTCAATGGATGTAGAGAAGGTTCGGTAAAAATTCATTTAAAGGTGAATAATTATAAAATAACATATATTAATTGGATAGGAAGTGGAAATAATAAAATGGAATTGTTTTCACACAAACACACACAAAATTAGTGGAAGGGATGACTTTTGAATTTTTATCTCATGTTGGTGTCCGGAATCTCATTAAATTTCATTATGATATGAGTTATGAGACATATTTTTCAATGGAAAAACACCATGTTATGGTTCGTGCATTGATCATATTACATTAGTGAATTAAAATTTCCTCTAATTTTAAATCTTCATGATGTTGGCAATATTTATATGCTCCATTTTATTTGGATATGTTACTTTTTCTAGGAGTGAAAATGTATAGGTGTGTGTGTGATCATACCACGATTCACTGTGTAATTTTCACCTTTACACCACTATGTTGAAAATGTTTTACATTGAAAATTATAATAGTAATGACAAGTTTCAGTTAATTTTTGAATCAATTATTTTGTTTTTATAACTGTTAAAAAGGAAATCATTCTTTTTTTATGATTCCATCGCAGTAGTAGGTGACTTGGAATCCCCATTATGATGTCCAAGAAAAATATACCAAACTGCGCAGGAACCAAACACACCAGTGGATTAATCTGCAATCTTCTATTAGAACATGCATCCAAATGGGCTACAATTTTGTGGCCAGGTCCAGAAATATATGGGACAAATTTTATATGAATAAACCCAAGATTCATTCGGCCATATATTGGCCCAAACGACCTGATCTGTCCAGCGCACTGAATCTGCACGATATCAAAAGGTGTGTGTTGTGGTCTGTCCATATCTCGAGCTATAAGATTCAAATTTATGCCAAAAATTTGGTGTAGACAGAAATGAAGTGGGCTAGAAATTTTTTATTATCTCTGAATCGAGATAAGGATGTCTGGAGGTTGAAACACCTGTAATAATTGGTTTTAAAAATTCTATGTGCTCAAAACCACCTTCTCATTTTCCTATAAAATGGTCCCTTAGGATCCTCTTTTGCATGTTCATCCATGAAGTGATGTTATGCATTTTTATAGTCCTTGATGATTATCCTCCTCATTGTAGATGTTTTTGAGACCCTTATCCTCATAGGGAGATCAAGAACGAAGATGGAGTCCCACCCAAGCTTCCTCCTCCTCCCTATGAGGAGCTAAATGGTGGGAGTTCATTGTGAGAGAGCTGCACACATGTAGCGGGAGTTCCGACACTTGAACTACTAATGGGTTGATGTATTTTGTGTTTTAAAAAAATTAATATAGTTGTATCCTACTTTGATTTATCTTTTATTGATTTATCCAAATGAAATGCTATTTAATTTTAACCGATTGGTGCAAAGTTTTTAGTGTGGGACATGTGTTGTTCCGATTGGACATCACAAGAATCCTTTTCATCCCCACTTATTTGTGATTTCAATTGGTTTTGGATGTTATTATACCATTCATGTGACTATGAAATTGTTTATATTATTTTAATGTCATGGTTTGGCAGAACGTGCTTTGATATAAGAGATTGGAATGTAATCGAGATTCTGATTTATTACAATCCTTGAATTACATCAAAACATAATTAATCTCCAAGAACAATGATCTTTAAATGTGTCTAGTGAACTCACATTGAACCCTTTTATTTCATAACTAATAAACACCACCTTTTCAATCCAACAATTAAACTCTAAAATTATGTCATTTTATCCTAAAACTATTTTTAAAACAACCGCCTACTTATGTAATTCGTAATATAAAGGCACACTCTAAACCCAACAACGCTCCTCGAGATATGACCTAGGGTTTTCCCTAGACTATTAATGAACCTTAAAAAGATAATCAATTTGATGTGTCATGGCAGCACAGTCAAAACTCTATGGAATCTATATTGTTTATTGGTTGCTGGTGTGCCGTGCATCCATGCAATAAATTTATATTCTCAATGGATATATGGTACCATGATAGAGTTTTATGTTGATATTTCTACTATAAAATTAAAACTTATTGTACTACGAAGACATAAACTTACAAGAGTAGTTGTAGATAACTCGTCCCATGAAATCATGCCAATATCAAATGATGCATAAGAGTACAACCACGATGATATCCCAGATATACATGTCAATCAGGCTTTTGATGAGGAATTTCATGATAATGAAATAGATGATGAAAATAGTGTGTATGAGGAGGGACTAGTTGAAGTTAGGGATGAGGTTTTGAGAAAATAAGTAGATGTACATCATCATTTACATACAATAAATCGTCCAACACTCTATGCATGTTGATCAGAAGTAATGACACAAGTGCCTGAATTAGAAAATAATGATCTCACACTGGAATACGATGTTTTCTAGAGTTGTACTACATTGGTTTTATAAGCTGGAAAGAAAATTATATGATGGAAGGAAATTTACATATAAAGATTCATTAAAAATCATTCTAATGTTATTTAACATTGAGAGGCACTTTAGAAATATATTTTAGGAATCATGCAATAGTTAATATTTCATACAGTGTGAGAAGTATGGGGATGATTGTACATTCTACTTGAGGTAAATTCTGAACATTGCATTTGGAGGTTGGGGAATCATGAGGAATGAAGCAGCTCATACTTACATTATTCCAAGACTGACACAAGATTATACCTCATTGGATTTTTAATTTTACTCATCCATCGCTATTGATTTGATTGGGACATGCAATGATGTTCTGATATCTCTTATACAAGAGAGTATACAACATACATTAGGTTATATGATTTCCTATAATAAGGCATGGATGAAGAATGAAAAGAAAATTATGATGGTCTATGGTGATTGGAATGACTTCAATTGTGTGTTGCCAAAATTTATAGCCATACTATGGAATCTTAACAATGTTTTATTCTATCTTGATACAAAAGAAGAGGTTTATCATGATAATTGAATTGATTCTTCTAGAGTTCAATTTCTATAGTTGTTATAGGAATTCATCCCATGTGTCTCTGCATTTCATTTTTAAAGAATAGTTCATTCAGATTGATGAAACGTTTCTATATGAAAAATATCAGGGCTTATTGTTTATTTCGACAACCAAGGAAGGAAACATTTCTACTCTTCTACTTTCCTTTTCCAATGTAGATAAAGAACACTATGAATAATGCAGTTGGTTTTTGGAATGTATCAGCAACCATTACATCAACATTCATGGTTTTTTATGATATTTTATCATCCTTGGAAAATTAAGGATCCAATTAATGGAGATTCTGATATATGGAGATAACTAATTTCACATCATCAGATTTTCATTACACCCATTTCTAACAATGTGTATAAAAAATTCCACAACGAATTGATGATGAAGGCAATCACAAGGCTTGGTACGCATTGTCTTTGTTATTTTTTTACTATTTTAACATCAAGATAAATCAATTTATGTGAAATATCTTATATTCTACTAAGCATATTAGTTATATCAATAGTTGTTTGAATAATGTTATGAACAAATTCTGGAGGCTAATCAAGAAGTTTATGATTATATGATGAAAATTCTAAAGGAAAAAATGGACATCGGTATATGAAGGGTGGAAATGGTACAAAAACATTACCAAAAAAATTGTGGAGTGCATTAATGGTTTCTTTATAGGGTTTTAAAAGTTACCTATAACATCCCTATTTCATGTAACATTATATTGTTGGCTGAAGTACTTTGTTGATAGTTAAAAACTACCATCAAGCGGAATATAACAGCGGATATAGAACAAAAGACAATTTCTACGAATGATTGAAACGAAAATTGAAGAATTATATTATTATCATGTACACCTTTTTTGGAATGAAGACTCTTTATTTGAAGATCAATATCATTCTGACCCATCACAAATAAATCGATGAAAATTGGTGGTATTTCTCTAAACAAGTAAATTTCAATGTGGAAAATTTCTGGCCTTACGGTTTCAATTCACACACTATATTGAAACATGTTCCTCTGTGTACATATCATTTGATGCATATGTTGAACCACTGTACTAGATGAGAAACATTCGTAACTATTATGTTGCACCATGGACACCTATTGGGAGGTTTAATTATTTCTCAGTGCCCGAAGGCTGGTCGTTAGTGGAACCTGATATCAATCAGTTGCATCCCTGTTGGAGACTGAAGGCCAGTAGTATGCAGAATGAGATGGAAAGGACTCATAAAAAAGTGAAGATATTGAGATACACCATATGTCATCTAATGATAAAAATCTGAAACGAATCCCTAACAATATTGGACCGTGTTGACACTCTCATCCACAATTATGTATTGTCTTCATTGTGAGATTCTATTATTGTAAATTATATGATGTTATCTATTTTTATTACATTGGATTTATAAACCCAAAAATTGAAAATCCAATTAGTAAACTCAAAAACATCTCCCAAATACCATAATCTCAAAATTCTAAACCCTAAACATGAAATCCTAAACCCTAACCCTGATATCATAAACATAAACCTTACAACCAGACAAAAAATCCAAAAATAGAGACCCAACACTCAATATTTGGATCCCTAATCTCTAAATCCTAATACATAAAAGATGAACCGAATACCCAAAAACATCTTACCTTTACCTCGGGTTTGAAAAAATTATGTGACTGATATTCTAATAAACATTTATATAATGAAATAATAGTATCATATATTATTGTACAAGGATATGTTATAAATTTCCATCATAATAAAGATTATATGATCAGCCATTTTTCTATATTTGTTACACCATTAGAATCAGGATGAGAAATCATTTTTGACATCGAGGAAGGTTTTACCTACTACTACTACTACTGAGAGGTCATTAAAAAGATAAATGAGCTTGTAATAGTACATAACTAAAAATAGAGGTTAGTACAGCTTATTCTTTAAATCTAATTGGTCTCCAAGAAGGAATTTTTGGGAAACGATCAATTATAATAGAGAAATAGTGACATAGATTGGGGATATGGAATAAGTTTATGTAATCACCATTGTCGTTATCACCATTCCTCATACAGTGTAGTTAATTTTAGAAAAAAACACTTCTTGATGTTCAGTTAGTGTTTCATAATGACCATTAAATGTTACAATCTAATCATGAAACATACAATCATGTGGACAGTCAAACGGAGATTTCAAATCTCACATTTTATTAAAAATCATCTAAAAAAAGTTAATTTATTTATTTATATAATTATATGAAAACATATCGTTCAAAACACACTTTTGTAGTTAATATCATATCTTAACAACACGTTAGTAATATTATTTGAAAAACATGAAGACATTTCTTAATCATTTGGTAAATATAACTTCACAAAATAATGTGAGTAAACATGAAATATCTTGTAATCTCTATGTAATTAAATTTTTCTAACCATAATGTTATATTTACATTTTACACATATAACTCATTTTATTTTTTTTATATATAGATGGATGATACCATACTACTCACTCAGAAGGATAAGAATATTTTATAGGTCATGATAGACGGTGGTTGGGATCGATCGATCAAGGTGTGTTAAGGGAACCATTTTCATCATAGGGATCCTATGCATACCATTAGACCATACATGTGCCCTGCTAGCTTCTATGGCATATCCTTATCAAACTTCATATTTGTCAACCTTCACTATCTTATTTCCATAATGAAGAGGTGGAGACTAGAGATAGACATTCCACCTACCTGAGGAAGAGATAAATGTCACCTTCTAGGATGTGGTAGTTATACTTGGTCCTCTTATCAAAGGGATTCATTATTAGATCCATTCGTGGATCTTGGCCCGACCGTGCTTAGCGATTGTTAGGAGTAGAAATTTTATCTGACCGTAGGTCAACTGATGGAGTTTCATTATATATTCCTTGGTTGAAGGAGTAAAATCTTTATTTACCAAATGATGCTAACGAGTAGAATATCACGTGTTATGACCATGCGTATATATTACGACTCTTTAGAGGGACCATGTGTATTATAACATGATGATGCATATGAACTTGATGTATTTACCCCTACTAGAGGACTCTGATCTCGTCGGGAAGTATAGATGGAGATCATCATTCTTCACATACACGTACAAAACATTATACATGAATCATAGAGAGACCCCACAAGTCTTTGGGGATGTATAATACTTCATTAAATGTGGGCATGGGAGCGTATCCCCGCATTTCACCCAGAGCATGCTGGTCTACAAATCGAGATGGAGGTATTGCATAATGCTCTTGTGTGGATGCTCGTATGATCACTCATTTTTATTGGTTTTTGATTTGAATAGGAGTTAATGAATTTAATTTATCATTATTATTAAATATTTATGTTTTATTTTTTTGGTTGTTTTAAAGAGAGAAATTACATGTGGTTCTGAGACACTATTTAGCCATATGTCGACTTCAGTTCGACTATCTCTTACCCAAATGGGTATGTATATAAAATATTTCACTGTCTGAAAAATTTAATAATATCATCTATTTTTTTTAGTAAGGATATTTTTTGATAAAGGTCTTATGTCATTTCAAATTTCATGGATTTCATACTAGACAATTATAAACCAGTTTCCACCATACTGCACTTCTAGTCTTGAAGATGATATGGTTGTAGTTCCCCTCATTAAATTCTATATTATTGAGTGGAAGAATACTGGTAGAGTCATGCAGCAGTTTTTATATTCTCGTACAATTCAATTGATGTGGAGACATATAGTGTATCTTCACGAGGTGAAGCTAACATGGAGGTATGATGAGGACTGTCATCAAGTACATTCCTACTTTTTTCACTACTGGCACTGGCATGGATAGTATCAGACCTATGGTTTTCCTACAAATCGATTCATCATTTTATAGAAGTTTGATTATGATCCACTGTATAGACTGATGTCTATACTGTATCTCACCCACAGAGCAGAGAGATTAATAATATTTTATGTCCATAAATTTCAATTAGTTTTTTTATTGAACAGTTTTTTAATTTATTTTTTAAATATTAATAGGGTAGTCACATAGAGAATCATATTCAGGTGAGTGATGAAGAGGTGGTTTGGGGGTCTTTAGCTGGGTAGTCTTCCATGCTGAAGCGCTTGAGTTGAGGTTATGTTATCATATGCTTTCTGAGAGGTTCTTCATGCATCAAACCAATAGAGAGGGTGTTCCTACCTCGGAGGAACATCATCCATTACCTGTTGGTGCTGAGGAACCACGATTATTGAAACATAGACACCACTGTGTCACACATAAGGCCTCACATGTTCCACAGGAAGAGGTCATCCCTCTTGAAGTCCATCAGTAGTCTTTTTAGGATGTGATTCAGGTGGCACAAGATCTATCTCTATTTATAGGATATCTATAGTTCTCTCCATCATGGTGTCCAGATCGATCTCATCCTTTATATATAGATCTACCACATCCTTGGGGACTAGAACCATCATATCCTTAGGCTATAACTCCATCTCATGCTTGTTTCCCCACTACGAGGATGGCAAGTTCTTCTACCACCACAGCGGGAGAAGGATCAGGAGTGAAATAAAACATGAAGTTGATAGCTCCTCCCACTGATACACAGTTTGAAGATGTGACAGTCGATATTCTAGTTCTCGAGGAACAAGCCATTCTAGTACATCAGACACTAGAATGAACTCGAAGTAGGCATCCTATTTATAGACCACCATGTGGGAGGGAATCTCCTCACCATAGACATATACATTGATTCTAGAGGTTCATTTATATGTTTTATATCTATTTAAATGAAGATACTATTATTACTATTATCTTTTATTAAATTTTTATCTAGTGCTTCATTTTTAATTTATATTTTATGCACATTATATATTTGATATCTTTTAAAGTCAACTACCTGAAACATGGGAATAATTATTAAATCTCAAGTAGATAACTTCAAAACCATATAAGATATACTATATATAATCAATGTAATTAAAATTTAAATGTTAGACTCATCATCTCAAATTTTTTTGATAATAAATATTTTCATATGTAAAATTAATAAATTAAAATGAAATGAATGTAAGAAAAGTTACTAGAGAGTGAGATAGAAAAGAAGGAATGTTGAGGGGGATCCAAAGCCACATACTAGACATTTAATGCTGATAAAATATAAACTATAAGTCCCATATAAATAAAAATTAAGACATATACTATATATTATATTTTCAATCATTGTTAAAAATTCCATTTTTATTTGTATGATAGTTTATATTAAGAAGGGTAGAAAAGTAATGCCCTTCAAACATTTTTATGCTTCAAATTGGTGGATAATAATGCATTAAATTAATTTTCCTCAAAATTTTTTAAGAAATTTTTTGTCCCACTAATTCTTATATTGTTAATACATGTTTTAATTTTAATATATATTTGTCTTATTGTCTATATTTTATAGGCTAGAAAATTATCATACATCAAACATTTTTTGTTTAATGTTGGTGGATTATAAAGATTATAAATTATTTTTCATTAATTATTTTTAATAAATTCATTTTATTTTAAAGTGATTATTTTATGTTTAATCATTTTTTAAATTTTCATTTATATTTGTCTTATAGTATATATTTTTTATTATAGCAATGTAACATACCTGAAACATTTTTATGATTCATGTAGGTTGATTAGAAAGATTATAAAATATTTTAGATCAACATTTTTTATGAAAATATTTTTATTTTTGACAATTTATAATATGTTTATTCCATTTTTTAATTTTTATTTAGATTCATCTTGTAGTCTATATTTTATATTCCAGTAATGTCATGTACTTGATATATTGTTATGTTTCAATTTGGTTGATTCGAATAGCTTAAAAATTATTGTTCATCATTTTTTATGAAATTCATTTTATTTGTTACTACTAATTATATGTTTAATCAATTTTTAAAATTTAATTTATATTGGTCTTATATTTTATATTATAAATTCTAGAAATTTCACATACTTGAAACATTTTTATGTTTCAATTTGTCTGATTAGAATGATTTTAAATTATTTTTCATCATCATTTTAATGAAATTCAATTTTATTTTTGACTAGTTATTTAATGTTTAATCGATGTCTGAATTTTTATTTATATTGGTGTTCTAATTTATATTATATAGACTATTAAAGGCACGTACTTGAATAAAAGTTACGTTTTTGAAATAATTTTATTTATATATATATAAACATAACAAAATTATAAAAAATATTAAAATATAAAAAATATAATAACTTATAATTAAAATAGAAAAAAGATTTAGGGAAAAGGAATCATCGCCAATTCCACCTTTGGGCGTAAATAAAATGAGGCAATAATGATTCCAAATTTGGGAAGAATATCAAAAGTGATATCATTGATGTTGCCTTTCAAGATTTTATTTAAAATAACATACAATTTTTTTAATTTTCTTTTTCATTATTCCTATTTAGAAAAGGATACCAGCCCAACTATCTCCAAAATCTAAGACGATCACATATCGCGTGGTTACAATTTCCCTTTTTAATGTACCTTTATATGCCCTATTTTGCATGATACCCATAGGAAAACATGGTCCCTAACCTCGAACTATAGAATTCATAAATGGTGACCGTCATAATATTTCTATCTTGACCGTGCTGGAGTCATATTCATTCGGATCAGCTGAACCAGCTTTGATATATCCTTTACAATAAAATTACCTTGTAGGTCTACCTAACCTACCTCTACCTTGCACAAGGGTGAATGGAACAATATACCATAAAAGGCCTCAAAAGGATCGATCATAATTGTCATAAGAAATCTATTACTATTGGTGAACATGAGGAGAGAAATTCACTTTCCCCACGAATTGAAGAAATAAATAAAACATGATTGAGGAATATCCTATTGAATATATATTGTCTAATATTATTTTCTATCTATGTGAGGGTGAAAATATGTGCATAGAAGCAGATGTGTAACTATAGATTTATGCAATACCTATCAAAACCTGGTGGTGTAATGAGTGTCCCTATAAGAAACAATAGTACATGGGACCCCAGGTAGTCATATTATATCATGAAAATATAGTCTCAAAATCTCATCTACTAAAAATGTCTCTTGAGTATGAATGAAATGGGATACATTCATTAGTCAGTCGATGAAAACCCATAGATTGTCACCACCTCAACGTGACCAAGGTAAATCGACTAGAATGTCTATAGAAACAACTTCCAATTTCCATTTTGGGAATAGAAGTGGCTATCACACGACTATAGGTATCTGATGTACATACATCACCTAAGGATAGGAATAAAACCTAGTGATTTAGTGTAAAATATAATGATTTATCCCAAACCACCAATACTAGTGATTAATATCTCAATGAATCATGGAGATAACTAGATGGAATATCTACTAAGAAGCATGGGACTCACACATAAAATCATATATCATATATTTAAGAACCCAAACATGTCTACAAACACACATGATATTGCCTCTATCTATTGACCTATCTTTGGCTGGTTATCTCTTGATATTATCTCATGGAGGAAAAATCCCTCTCATTTTGAAAATTGACTACCATTCACCTTACCATGAAGGAAGAGGTGACTATCAAAGAAGAAAAGTAATACTACTCATGACTATCATAAAACTGTATATTCAGCTAAGATAATAGAATCATTATAATACATTCATCACCGGATTCCCATATGATAGGTTATTGAGTTCTTTAACTCAGCACATCCAAAACTACAATTACCCTCCTTGGAATATAAGAAAGCTCAAAATCAATGAATTTTAGATACTCGACCAATCTCTTCTATATGTGTTTCAAGTAATATTTTGTAAACCTATATTTTAGGCTCTATTTTTCTATGTAATCCACTATGTTCTCACCTAAAATACAGTATATCCAGCAACACGAATCATGTAAAAATTATTCTAGGTCAAGGTCTTACATCCGGTAATTTCTATCATGATGACTTTTTTGGAACCACTTTGTGTATAAGTTTGTATTTGTTGTCAATTGTTGTCAATGAAGATCAAAAATAAGGAGATCAAGAAGTACTCCAATGAAATGGAGGAATGAAAGATCAAAATGAAGGAGATCATGGAGTACTCCGATGAAGTAGAGGAATGTTGATTCAGACGATTGTTGTACTGATCGTAAGTTCAAAGAACTTGTGTCAAAGGTGATACATTGTTTACAACAATGAAGAATGTGAGGTGCAATCCTTCTGAGGATGATTAATGAATAATGGAGTTTTTGGATGAAGACCATGCAATTCCTCCTAATTGTATAAGAATCATGGGCTTTGATGAATACCATGCAATTCCTCATTATTGCATGAGAACCATGGGCTTTGATGAAGACCATGAAATTCTTTATTATTGCATGATAATCATGGGTTTTGATAAAGACCATGCAATTACTCATGATTGCATGAGAACCATGCAGGATACTTCTTGAATAATTGAATCACATGGTTTGCATGAAGTAGATCATGATTGTTGATGAAGAATACAATTTGCCAATGATGGGAATTATAAGAAGGTCGTGCAATGGTTGGAAATCTACGATAGACATGAACATCACATTTTCATAGAAGATGATGATTCTGAAGTTATGCCTTAAAATAATACATATCACAATAGTGGGGTTTGTGATAAAATCATAAGAGTTGTTGAAGGATACATATCACCAAGTAGAAGTGTTGTTGAGGTGATCGTGCTTGTTGACAAAGAAAAAAGATGACATACAAATTTGTTAAAAAAGGAGATTCCATGGTGGCATGTCATGTTCGAGGACTATGGATAATGATCCATGTTTTATTCAAGGACCATAGGAAAAGGAATGGATGATCTGGTGGTGGAAAAAAAGAGCAGATACAAGGTGGCGCCTTTTTCCAATGTTTTCCAAATTTTTGGGGTCCAAAATTTGGAGGTTGGTGAGCATCGCAAAAAGTGGATTTCCATGAAGATTATAATTTAATATTTCAATGGCATGTGTTTCACGAAGATGGGATGCATGGATTTGATTTCGCGAAGACTAGAAGAATGCAGGCGGTGATTCTTCACGATTACGTCAAGCTTCGCGAATGGAAGAGGCTAGAGAGTTTTGCGGCGATGAAGGGAATTGCAAGGGAGCTTCATGGCGTTGAAGGGATTTGAGAGGGAGCTTCGCGGAGAAGGTGAGAAGTAATTTACGGGATGCTCCGCGATTACGACGAGATCTGTGAATGGAAAATTGATATAGTGCTTCGCAATTTTGAGATAATTCCAGCGGGAACATCAGAGCTTTGCGATTTGAGCTGACGTGGCATTGACTTCGTGCAGAATGTTCAAGGGTCGGTGGAATTGCCTATAAATACTGGTCGACCACCTCGAGAGAAGGAGGGATAGCTCTCAATGAAAATCCTTTTCTCTCGGTTCACAAAGGTCACTCGCGAAGGCAGTGTGCTTCGCGAAAGAGGAGCTTCGCAGTGGCTATTCTAGCTCCACGAAAGTCATGTGCCCCGCGTTGGCTTAGTGAGCTTCGCGAAGAGGCAGGAGTTCCGCGATAGCCAAGCATTGCGAAGGCTTGTGCATTTTGATAGTTCTTCACGATTGAGATTCACGAAAAGGCAGGAACTCCGCGAAGCCTTGTTTCTGCTTTTCAAAATCGGGAGCCTTGCGAAGTAGGGTACTTTGTGAAGGCCCTTTCCAATGTTTGTTTCCCCAGTGGACAGGGGAAAACGGGGTATTCATCAGTGGATGAAATTTGGACTTCAACAGAGAATCATTTATTGAGCAATCACACAATTGATTGTGATTCATGCATACAAAGACAAGGGGATCTAGTGCATTCAGTAATTGAACTAAAGTAAAAGGATGAATACAAAAGAGCATGAACTCAGGACTCTGATGCAAGAAAAGTCTCATACTGAACAGGAGACAAAGACTTAAATGAAAATCTATTGAAGAGACCTTCACGTCTATAAACTGAGTTGGACTTCACCAAGGGCAGTGAGCCATGGGGAGTCAACGAGAGTGACCTGAGGGATGCAATGAGCTATCCTTGAATCTTTGTAAAGGCAGTGAGCCTGGGCCAGAGTGACTATACTCAAACATTTGAAATCTACAGCTAGTGAAGCATAGTTGATTTTGGTACGACCGAAAACCTGTCGGTGTATGCTCCTTGGACGTAGCCCTTAGTAGTGAACCAAATATAAATATATGTGTCATCTCCCGGCATGTGAATGTTTCATTGCTGATCATATCCATCATACAGGTTTAAGTAGTTCCTACCAACGTGGGAACAATATCCACAACATTAAGAAGAAAAAGTTGACACCCCGATTCACCCCTCCCATCTCAGGGTGTCCCGGGGTCCTACAAGTGGTATTAGAGGAAGGTTAACATATGTTGGATACTATACACTAATCCTAGTCAGAATAGGATTTAATGTTCTTTCCTAAAGTCAACAATGAAGAGCAGTCTTGATAAAGATGCAGTTATTTCTGAGCAGAAGCCTACATCTAGCAAGACCATGACAAACATGAAAAAGAAAGCGAAGAAGCAGCTGAAGAAGTCCCTGATATCCAAAGAAGATTCAGTGTCTTGTTCTCCATTCCATTCCAATAATGAAGAAACATCAGGCTTGAAATTTATCAAGAAGGTGGCTCAGGATTCTTCCAGAAGAATGGATGACACCCTTAATTCAATCTTGCAGGAAAAACTCTATACATATCTGCAAGACATTCCTGAAGAAAGGGTTGGTATTATTTGTAGCCTATTCTAATCTATGCAAATAGAGATCGCTCGACTAGAAAGAGAAGCTGACAATATGGAATAGGGGTTGGAAAGAAAAGTTCTGGAAAGTATGAAGCTCACCAAACAGGTTAAATTCTTTGAAGAAAACGAGGCAGTTAATAAGATTCTAAAAGAAAAGATCCATGCACTTGAACCTGAGCTGAAGAAGAGCAATGAAGTCAAGAGTTTTTGTTTGGGAGAAACTTCCATTAAATTCAGGGAACATGACTCTTTGTTACAAAGAAAAGTTAAGATGCCTGAAGATGAGAATGAAAAATTGAATAAGACTATTGAAGAGAAGATGATCATGATTGAAGATCAAGAGATCATCCTCAATATTGAGGGTCAAAAATTGGAAGCCCAGTTGACCAATATTGATAATACACATATTGATACTTCACAAAATAATTAAAGGAGTGATTCTTGTACTCAATGATCGTCGGAGGAGTCTAAAGCTGAAATACCTCCAACATGTGACAAGAAGATTATGACAACTCTTGATTATCCACATCAAGAATCAGTTGCTGCCGGTACTCAATGCTCACTAGAGGATTCTATTGCCGAATGACCTCCAAAATGTAATAAGAAGATCACGAATTCTCTCATTGATCTATCACAAGCAATTGAGAAAGTGAAATTACCATCCAAACCATCTTGTACTCATGTTTCTAAATACGTTTCCACTATCAATGCAGGTTGGAAGAACAGCTCTAAAAAAGTATGGATGAGGAAAGGCGAGAAGAAGAAAACTTCCACCATGGATAGGGTGGATGAGAAGAAAAAGGAGTAAGTTGGTTCATCAAATAGATCACAAAAGTTTAAGAAGATGGCACAACAACCTCATACAGAAGATAGAAAGAAAGCAAGGTTTGTGGGTCAATGTTGGTGCTGCAACAGATTTGGGCACTGTGCACTGGATTGTTTT
Source organism: Viscum album (assembly GCA_963277665.1). NCBI lineage: Eukaryota > Viridiplantae > Streptophyta > Magnoliopsida > Santalales > Viscaceae > Viscum > Viscum album. Next base: position 698,400,754 of record OY728161.1, read on the forward strand.
TATAATCCCTTAAATGGAAAAGCACATGGAAATCCTATATCAAAGATAAGGAAGCCTGAGATGAATATGGTACATCTGCAGGTCTAGAAGCATCTGTTTACAGCAAACAGATTTGGAATTCTTGACAACATTTGGATGTATGCAGCAGCAGTGGTCACAAGAATGGTGCATGCCTATTTCAATAGATATCCAGAGCAGATAGGAACAAGAAGAACACACAAGCCAGCTAAGAAGGAAGAATATTCCTTGGGATGAAATCAGAAGAATATGGTGAACACACATTTCCCGAAGAAGATCTCAAGTAGGGAAGTTGGGAAGAACCAGGATTTGAGATCCATGAAATTGAAGGGTCATTCATCCAAAAGAAACACTGAGTGGGATGAAACTCGGATGAAACCATGTGGAAGACCCAAAGCAGTTACAACAGTTCCAAATGACATATTGCTCATCTGGCCAAAAGATTTGAAAATAATGAGGAAACTTGAATATGAAAATGCCAAGGCTGGTGAAAAAGGAAAAGGAAAACATTCACATGATGAAGACACTGTGCATGAGAGATTGAAAACAATGAAAAACACACGTGCCAAAGATTTTCTGTGTGAGAGATGCAAGAAATATGGTCACATTGAAAAAGGTTTCCTAACTCTAATACTAGAGAAATATTTCGTCCTTATGAGGAGTAAGAATGTATCATTCATGATGGCTGTTAAGAAGAAAAATTCATCAAAAAAGTAGAAGAATATGTGAACAGATCCATGCCACACCAACAGATGTCAGAACAAATGTTCAAATGTGCAGGCATAAAGACTGGAGTGAACAGAGGATCTTGCATGAGAAAAGAACCTCAACCATGCAGGTCTTGTGGATTAAGCAAGGATGAACCACCTTATTTTCATAATCATTTATGTATTGTATTAGTGCTAATAATGCAGGGAATTGAAGGTGAAGCATGCTCTCAGGGGGAGAACCTGAGATGTAGTGAATGTTGTAATCTCTAGATAGCCAAGCTGAAGAAGCTTCCATAATCACTGTATCAATCAATATCAAATCCAACTAGACTCAAAAGTAGTTACTCTGTGAATTTCTTGAAGAGCATGTCAATGGAGAATGTATTCCATTTCTCAATATCTATCCCTTGGTTACTCATATCAAATATCATTCTACAAAGGGGGAGTAACTGAATTGATCAGTGACATAAAAAGAATGGATGTTCCCAAAGGTCACTTATCCTGCCGATAGTACTTGGATGTTTTTGATCTGTTTGCTGATGAGAGTGCAGGAGTTTTAGGTTGATTATTCCCTATCACATTTTTTCTTCTACCTGAAATAAATGTGGTAAAACCGTGAATACAAAATACATGAGTTATCATCTCATGTTGGTATCATGATCTGTGAATAATGGACATCCTTTTTGACTAAATCAAATCCTCTTATTTTCTATATCGAGAATTGATCAAGTAGACATAGAGTGAAATGATTAATGAAAAATCGCTTAAGTGTGGATTGATACCCTCCATACCATGCACTTTGTATTTCTTGTCAATAAGGGGGAGAGAAACTGAAATGATAGTTTGAAAAGAAATTTTGATTGAAGAGAATATTCTCATTTTGACATTGACGAATTCATTTCAGAAGATGTATAAGGTATTGAAAACAAAATAAAAAGGGGGATATTGGTGGAACAACATTGTGCATAAGTTTTTATTTGTTGTCAATAGTTTTCAATGAAGATCAATATGAAGGAGATCAAGAAGTAATCCAATGAAATGGAGTAATGGATGATCAAAATGAAGGAGATCATGAAGTACTCTGATGAAGCAGAGGAATGGTGATTCAGACGATTGTTGTACTGATCGTAAGTTCAAAGAACATGTGTCAAAGGTGATACATTGTTTACAACAATGAAGAATGTGAGGTGCAATCCATCTGAGGATGATTAAAGAATAATGGGGTTTTTGGATAAAGACCATGAAATTCCTTCTAATTGCATGAGAACCATGGCCTTTGATGAAGACCATGCAATTCCTCATTATTTCATGAGAACTATGGGCTTTGATGAAGACCATGCAATTCCTCATTATTTCATGAGAACCATTGGTTTTTATGAAGACCATGCAATTACTCATGATTTCATGAGAACCATGCATGAGACTTCTTGAATAATTGAATCACATGGTTTGCATGAAGTAGATAATGATGGTTGATGAAGAAGACAATGTTCAAATGATTGGAACTATAAGAAGGTTGTGCAATGATTGGAATTATGTGATAGCCATGCACATCACATTGTCATAGAAGATAATGATGCTGAAGCTATGCCTTCAAAGAATACATATCACAATAGTGGAGTTTGTGATAAAAGCAGAAGAGTTATTGAAGGATACATATCACCAAGTAGAAGTGTTGTTGTGGTGATCGTGCTTGTTGACAAAGAAAACTGATGACATACAAATTTGTTAAAAAAGGAGACACCATGGTGGCATGTCGAGTTTGAGGACTGTGGATAATGATCCATGTTTTATTCAAGGAACATCGAAAAAGGAATGGATGATCTAGAGGTGGACAAAAAGAGCAGATACAAGGTGGCATCGTTTTCCAGTGTTTTAAAAATTGTTGGGGTCCAAAATTTGGAGGTTGGTGAGCATCGCGAAAATTGGATTTCCGTGAAGATAAAAATTTAATATGGAAAATGCATGAGGTTCGCGAAGATGGGATGCATGGATTGTATTTCACGAAGACCAGAAGAATGGAGGCGGTGATTCGTCGCGATTACGTCAAGCTTCGCGAATGGCGGAGGCTGGAGAGCTTCACAGCGATGAAGGGATTTGCAAGGGAGCTTCGTGGCGATGAAGGGCTTTGCAAGGGAGCTTCGCGGTGATGGTGTGAAGTAATTGACATGACGCTCTACGATTATGACGAGCTCCGCGAATGGAAAATTGCCGTAGTGCTTTGAGATTTTTAGAGAATTCCGGCGGTAACATCAAAGCTTCGCTATTTGAGCTGACGTGGCATTGACATCACGCGGATAGTTCAATGGTCGGTGGAATTGACTATTAATACAGGTCAACCCCCTCGAGAGAAGGAGGGAGATCTCTCAACGAAAATCCTTTGCTCTCGGTTCGCAAAGGTCACTCTCGAAGGCAGTGTGCTTCGCGAAAGAGGAGCTTCGCGACGGATATTCTAGCTCCGCGAAAGTCGTGCACCCCGCATTGGCTCAGTGAGCTTCGCGAAGATGTAGGAGCCCCATGACATCCAAGTATTGAGAAGTCTTGTGCATAGTGAGAGTGCTTCGCGGTTGAGTTTCCCGAAAAGGCAGGGACTCTACGAAGCCTTGTTTGAGCTTTGCAAAATCGGGAGCCTTGCGAAGTAGGGTAGTTTGTGAAGGCCCTTTCCAAAGGTTGTTTGCCCAGTGGACATGGGAAAAAGGGTTATTCATCAGTGGATGAAATTTGGACTTCAACAGAGAATCATTTATTGAGAAATCACACATGTGATTGTGATATAGGCAAACAAAGACAAGGGGATCTAGTGCATTCGGTCATTGCACTAATGTAAAAGGTTGAATACAAAAGAGCATCAACTCAGGAATCTGATGCAAGCAAAGTCTCATGCTAAATAGGAGACAAAGACTTCAATACAAATCTATTGAGGAGACCTTCACATCTATAAACTGTGTGGGACTTCACTAAGGGCAGTGAGCCAGGGGGAGTCAACGGGAGTGACCCGAGGAAGGCAGTGAGCTATCCCTGAACCTTTGTAAAGGCAGTGAGCCTGGGACAGAGTGACTGTACCTAAACATTTGCAATCTACAGCTAGTGAAGCATAGTGGATTTTGGTATGATCGAAAACCTTTCGGTGTATACTCATTGGACGTAGCCCTTATTGGTGAACCAAGTAAAAATATATGTGTCATCTCTCGCCATGTTAATGTTTCATTGCTGATCATATCCATTATACAGGTTTAAGTAGTTCCTAGCAATGTGGGAACAAGATCCACAACATTATGAAGAAAAAGTTAACACCCTGATTCACCCCTCCCCTCTCAGGGTGTCTCGGGGTCCTACAGACATAACTACTAAAATCCATACATAGTGACTCTACCATATTAAATCAGAATTATTCCTTGGTTGATGCCAAATTCATCATAGAAGGGGATATAAAATCTTTATGGAATTATCATAATTAGAATACATGTTTAGAAAAGTCTCCCTTTCAACTCTTGAAAGGATTTCTCACATGCTTCTATGCACAGGGACATCACACACTTCCTTGTCAGGCCACTAAGAGGTGAATCATGATGTGAGTTGTCTTGTGTGAAATTCCTCTAATATCCATCTATCCTAAAAATCATTGTATATTAAAGATATTCTTTTGATACCCCTAGGAAACTACAACCTTATCATTTTCAAAGGCAACATATTCCCATTATTCATAGATAATATGAGCCAAGAAGTGAACTTTGTCAATCCAAAAGTGACTCTTATCATGCTTAGTGTAATGTTAATTCTCTATCAGCGTACTCAAAGAAATCTCAATTTTTTTGTCATGAATACTACGAGTGTAAGAATATAGAAAGTTTTCATCCAATAGAATATAAAAAAAAATCCAAATAGGGGTGGAACACCCTATTCATCAGATCTATTAAAACAGCTGTCATATTCGTAAGGCCGATCAAATTAACTATATACTCACATTGACCATAAATGCTATGGAAATTTTTTAATAGGTATGTCTGATGGACTTAGTTGCACATGGAGATATCATGACCTTAGGTTGATCTTATTGAAGACCATATCTCTTCAAATATGTTCAAATATATCATATATTAAAGGTACGGGATACTAATTCATGATCATATGTTTATTCGACCTTATATAATCCATGAATAGACATATGGGTCCATTCCCTTTCATTTTGAAAAGAATAGGCGAACCCCAAGAGGATATATTAGGCTCGATAAAACCTTGTGTATATATATTCTATAACTACTTCTTGACTAATGTATGTTCTCTATTTAACATCATATAAAGCTAAATGAACATTGGAGCTGCTCCTCGAATAAGATCAGTCATAAACTCAACCTCTATCAAATGTGGTAAGATGAAAAAATCATCATGAATGATATTCAGAAAACACACCAAAATTAGAGGGAAATGATGTCTACATAAACCCTAATACACCACAATGATATTTATAAGCTGGGTGGTTGCTCCAACTAGACCATGATGCTATTGTCCTACTCTACCACCTGGAAATCCCACCCACCCTTACGTAGATAACTGCATCCCTATGTTGATGTAGAAGATACCCAATGATGATAAAAGTCTATAAAAAATGATACTAAACCAACCAATTCATCATTAAAATTATGTAGAATCCATCCATCTCAAGAATGAAGTGGCTCCACAAGAAATGGTAACCACATACCTCAAGGGGACAATCCCTACATTAGTGTATTCCCTCGGACCACACTCTTAAGGGTGTAACGATTGTCATTATACTATAGTAATATTGTATCTCTAATATGAGACATTCCACGATAGATAAAAGATAATCAAGTTTAATGAACCTATATCAAATAAGGTAGATACTATAAAAGATTCCATAGGAATAGAACCATGTACTATAGATAGTATTGTAGCCTGATCCTCACATATTGACTACAGTTCATGAAACTGACCTGATCCACATCCATGTGAAAAATATGAACTACTCGATCAAAAGTTATCTTTTAGAACTCTTGATGAGAATTTATATGAATATTATGGACATGAAAGACTCCTCACCCAGATCATTTTGTGGTATTCTAAATACCTCTCTGACGTGGTGTATAAGATACCACTCTTAATGGTGGAGTTGGTGCAGATCCTTTTCCACTCGAAGTAGGTTGAAAGGTCTTATAGAAATGATAATGATTCCCTATATGACTACAAGAATGAAATTCCATTGGGTCTCTATTCAAATTAGGATTTAGGTTCCCCCATCATCCACATCAATAGAACACTATGTGTCTATCAATAACATGTACTCTAGTTGTCACTTCCCTGGAGTGAAATTTCAAGGGAATGATTCATGCAATCAGAAATCCTACCAGCCTATCATAATAGGGATCTTCTATGCTCATTAATATTGACATCCCTTAGGTTACACTCAGTGACAAGGTCCTGATTAACTATTTTTTTAAAAATTATAAATATAATAGACATTCACTTGCGTATTGATGGAGTACGAAATCCCATCCTTAAAACATATAGCACAAGAAATCTCAACACCACCTATAAGCGGTACAAAGGACTACAAATCCATGAAACACGCTGAGTATTCCATTACTAACAGAAACCCCTACTCGAGATGCATGAAATATATGGATTTTCTGCTCTCATAATATAAGGAAAGAAATGATCATACAAAATTTTATTAAAGTATACCCATATCAAGCCTTGCATGCGATATTCCTGGGAAACCACATCCCACTAACACTTGGACTAATCTCAAAGCATGTATACAATAGGATTGACCCTACTCTATTGATTTATGTCTAGATGGTCAATTATAGACAAGATGATTTCTATCTAAGAATCTGTCACCTATGGACCACCATCCCCTAAGAATGTTAGTGGATGATGTTGTTGGAACTCTCAATTCAGATCAACCATCATAGGTACAAGCTATGGATCACCATGAATGGATTCATTAGACTTTGGAAACTATCACAAATGTGGGTGTCAGTACCCAAATCACGTACACTTAGGGGTAAATAATGTGGAACTCTTGAAGAGAATACAACTCGATCAGGTCCCACCACGTTTGGAGAATGAGCATCACCACCATTATAGCATACGATACAAGGAGAGCGTGGATGCATTGGTCTGAAAATTCAATGAACACACCTCAAAACAAAATTTATACTTATATATGTTGACAATTATCGATTCTAAACAAGAATGGTATCACTACCATATATACACTACACTAACTAAATACTTATATGACTAGACAACAGTATGTGTTCAAGTATAAGTTTTACTTCATATATTCATTTAATCACCAGGTTCCCTCTATTAACTTCCATAAACATGACAACGTGGGAAAAGGAAATGCAACTATTTAATTTCATATTTCATTTTTCACTTTTTAATTTTTATTCATTCCCATTGAATCTGTTCACATACACCTTATCGATGAATGTGACACCAATTAATTTATATCATAATGGATCTACTTGGTAAATTACACATCCCATCCAATGAGTGCCCATACACCTCATGAATTGAGAAAATTAATCACTCAATCATACCCATGGAATATCCCATGTATAAGTTACTTAGCACAAAATTAGTAAAAAATCATAGGCATATCATGCAATTCATGGAGATAAATAAACTTCTATGGCATGGAAATATGCATGACATTAGAATACTAGGTGCCTATAATGAACATGGACTATGATCTGTGCCCTCACCTCATTGGGCCATGGATAATATAAAATCTAAATTAGAAAAATAATCAACAACCCCACAACTCAAATGTGTCACCAAACTATGAGATAAAATCAGTCGTAATAGGAAGTAAACATGAAAACTTTTATTTTGGGTAACTTTTTCCCCCAAACTTGGGTTCATGATGCCCATGACGGGAAAATGACTAAGTCCCAAACATTTTTAAACTCATAACTACTGCCTCCAAATATTTAATAACTAAATGAAAAAACACTCTAATACCACATTCTGATGTCCCTAACCCAGATGCCACTTAATAGGTGCCCCAATACCGATGGGCAACGTGGCCTCAATTGCATCTACCCAAATGCCTGAGGCTTCCGACTATCAGCAAGGGCATATGGAATGGAAATAGAGAGACTATTAACTCATTACTAGTGGGTAGAAAAGTGGATACATATAATTAATGGTAATTAGGAAAAGTAATATATGTAAAATGAAGGCACACAAGGAAAATAGAGAAAAAATGATAATAACTGATATAACTGGAGTAACTGATGATGATAAGTCATGTCAACTGAAAACTAGAAGTCAATAATTCAAGATAACATGTATAACATGTTCCACAAAAGTATAATGGAAATTTAAATATTATCCACTACATCCTGAACATAGGCTTGGTCAACTACGATCATGCACTATCCTAAAAAATATGGAATAAATTTTTCGAATCCGTATGCTTCCATTTATCAACCCCTACATACATGTATTCTTCCATGAGTACCACTCAACACCATGAGAGGGTGTGAGAGAAATATAAATGGACCCTAACTAATGGATTCAATAAAATTTGGCATGTTTTAATGGAAATATAATATTCTTCATGAATAAATATATAATGTATAGTAGTATGATGTAACTATGTACCCAGGTACTGGATTCATCCCTCAGCTGGTGTCTAAACAAGTAACCAATTTATTATTTGGTAATTAATATTTTATGTTGAGGTCAAATGTTAAAAATAGTAAAGGATCCAAGACATAATTAGGAAATCTCTAATGATAATTCATACTGATTTTCATAGGTAATAACCAAGGAAATGTATAACTAAATGGTCACCAAATCAGTAACAAATCTAGAATGGGTATGGGTAAGAGTGTAATCCATGGATAATAGTCCAAGTCAATCCAAAATAGGACTCATATAAAGTCCAATTAGTTCATCCATGGTTAACTTCCACTATGAAATAACTGGGCCTAATTGGTTATAACCATGGAAACTACATATCAATGATGGATCAATGGAGTGTATCAAAGTAATCCTATAGTAATACATGAGGGATACTACGATGTCTTAATGGACATCAAAATTTATACAAGGATCAGATTATAGGTGGGTCTCAACCTAAGAAAGCTATATACTATGAATCAGAATGTGGTTTTTGAGTTCTCAAGGCATTTCTTATGGAATCTCAAGCATGATCGATTCAGGCCACTCTTATGTGATAATACTGACATATACTATTTCATGAGGATCAAAAAATTACCTTTAATTAGTGTGAAAAGAATAATTGAACTTGAAAACTCATAATCAATACGTGAGTAATCATTAAGTCCATTTGGTTGAAGCCTTTCCATTCATTAGATTGAGATGGAAAAGTAACATACAACTAGTTATTTAATCTATTTATGGACTTTTCAATAATCAAGGTCCACTCATATACCTTATATTAACATTTTATGGGGGTGCTAAAAACATTAAAACTATAATTCAATTTAATATATTATGTCTATGTCACATACTTAATATAGTTTCCAATTTCCATTTCTCCTTAACATCTGGATTAATGAACATACATTAGGATGTTCATGTGGTGAGAATACATGGAAAATTACATTATGAAATTCCTAATTTAAATCAATACATTTAATATATAAGAGATTACCCTTGGAAGGTTCAATCCAAGGCACATCCAAGAAATGGAACCATCCTGTGAAAGAACTAAAACAACAACTATGTTTAAACATCCTAAATGGGATGGACCGTGTTATGCGTGTAACCATTAAAAACTAATAACATATATGGAAATAAAATAACCATATAGTTATAAAGTGTATAGTAATGGAATATAAATACCATAAATTACTCCTGATGTAGTCATCCATCCACACCTGAAAATTATAAAAATCAACAAACTTGATGGTTCAGTTATAGACCACCCACATTATTTGGTAAAACTCTCCTCCTCTGGTATTGAAAACTTATTTGAATTTTATCAGAGTAGATATGAGAGAGTATAAAAAAACTGACACCTCAGTGAATAGTTTGATATAAAGGGATATGAATAACGGCTCAAATGGACTCAATGACTTACTATTTGACATCCAACATGGCAAAAATAGCTCAAAAAGTTCTGAGCTGAAGGAGATATCATGATCCCTAGATTTAACCTCCAAAAAGCTCCAAAATGGGATAAAATGTGGCCAATACCACTAGAGATATTAAAAGAGGAGAATTAGGGTCTTAAATAAATCATTATGTTCAAAAAGATAAAATTAGACAAATTTTATCATTTGCACGTTTTGGCGGCACATTTTTCTAAACCATGCAAAAAACCATGCACTAGTACATAGCAAAGAGGGGGAACTGCACGGTTAGGCTGAATGGTTTGGTAGATCATGCACCATCCTTTCTTGATGGATATTCCTATAAATGAAAACAATATTCATCGTTAGATCTAACCATGATCCCTACCAGAACAGTTTACTCTTACCACGTGATAGGACCATTTTTCTAGAAAAATGGGCCCTAGTCTCTGAATAAGAATCATACACCCTCATAGACTTCACTAAGTAATTATGAATCCCTAATAGGACGAAAATAAAAAATTAGATCAAAATTTAAATGATTCATAATTAGAGAGAAACCATGGTCTCACAACTTTTTCTATAAAATGGTTTTGAAAATTATATTTTTTATCATTTTAACAAATTTGTAATTTATGTCTTCTTCAATGATACATAGAAAATTTTTATATTATACAATGTGAGCAGATTTTTCTGTCATTATGATTCCATAATGTTTTGAGGAATCCCTTAAAATATTAAAAGTTTATTTTCAAATGAAATGTTTTCTTTTATAATTGTGTGTCTTATAAATAATTGATTTCAAATAAAAGGGTAATTTTATATAGATATTTCAAACAATTTTATTAGATTATTTTCATATATGTCAACAATTTTTTTTAAATTTTATGATTGATTGAGGTTTATATCTTGTGATATAATATAACATATTTAATTAATGGGTTTATGATCAGTTTGAATCTAGATGTACTGTTTTGATACCATTTATGGTTTATGGTTAAAGTATTCACATTTAGTGTCTTGTTTTTCAATGTGAATTTTTATGTGGTTTATGTTTTTCTATGAGGAAGGAATTGTTCTTAGGTATTTATGGATGGGGCACACTATAGCCCATAGATGCATTGGTATGTCTCATGAGATGAAATTAGTTGGCGAAAGAACACTTCACATTTGTTTTCCAATATATTTAGCATTGTCGGGAAGATATATCTTGACAAAAATCAGATAGGTTTGTACCCATACACTTACACTATATTAAGGTGTGATCTTTATAGTATCTATCTTGAGGATATATCATAATAATGTATACATCCAACATTATGAATTCCCTCATAATGAGAATAGATATTGATATTCCAGGTGATTATTCAGAAATTATAATATTCATGGTTATCAATTCTCAATCATTTATTTTATATAGTCATAATTATTCATTCCATATCATCCTAAAGATTAATTTTAAAAGGATCGTGTTTTAGTTATTTACCATGACATAAAAAATTATTCTTAGTTATGATAGCATTATCTATATGTTTTTACCTTAACTGGTATCTTAGATTACCCCTTTCTAATGTTTTATATTTCAAGGATTCCTAAATGTGTATTATAACTGATATACATGGTTCATCTTAGATAATAATGGCATCGTCAATGGAGTTTCTATGTTGTATTTTATTTTTTTTAATTATAATATAATTTTCTTGTATGTAATCAATATTCAATGACTGTTAAACTGATTTGTGCTTTTGTAGCCCATGATTTCAATGAAAATGATCCGAAAAAATTTAAAAGATCGATGAGAATATGATTTAATAATAATTATATGGATCATTATATGACAACACTTCAAAAAATAGGAATATAGGATGAATATATTCAAGATTAAATATAAAAAGTTGGGACTAAATCTTTTGAAATTGTATTAGAAAATTATAGACCACCTAATGATGTGGTGTTATCTCCATGGAGAACAATATTTTTCAAATATTGATCTAATTTAAGGATTCCATCTATTAATGGTGAAGGGGGAAGATATTACAAATATATAATTTTAGAATAGATATAGTCATTATGAGGTTGTATTTATTCACTCTTGGTTATCTAATGAATTTTTTTTTCATGTATATTATGAGAATACTTTTACATTACTAATTAGATAAGTTATTTGTTTGGGTTTTTAATGATAAATTTTTTTTATTTTAAATTTATCAAGGATTGTTAAAGACATCTATGGATTATATTGCATTTTTTAATGAAAATAAGTTATATAGAAAACCAATTATTTATGAAATTTTATTAAAATAAATTTCATTATAATAAATTAGTTTTTATAAGGATTGAATAAATGTTGACGTTTTTAAAATTATTGTTTAAGAAGAATAACCATGAACTAAAAATTTTATATAGTCTCATATTTTTCTTGGATACATGGAATAAACCTAGCGGTTTGTTAAATAATTTTCTTGGTTATCTAGCCTACTATATAATTATGATATAAATGGAGTAGAATTCATTTGGGTAATGAAATGTGATACTTTTATCTAGAAATTTTAAAGATAATTGATGAATTGTCTATCTTTTGAATTTATATTGATAAATAGTGAATTTTTTCGTTATACATATGCTTTATTGAAGGTACTTAGTTTCATTTGGATGTACAATCATCTGTTAATTTCTTTTTCATCACTTCTACTAAAATGTCACGAGTTAAATTATCCTACACATGATATGGAATTGGTTGATATGGTTTTAGATTTAAAATTTTGATGCCACATTTATATTTATTAATGTTTAAAATATATACTAATCACAGAAGTTTAAAGTATATATTCACTTAGAAAGAGTTGGTCACGAGATAGAGATGATGGAGAAATTGATTAAGGATTTTGACTACATGAATCATTACCATCATAGAATGAAAAAACGGTAATGATGCTTTTATTCAGAAATATAATTCCACATTAGTGATGTATTGTATTGAAAATTACCATTTTCTTATTGATTTTATGAATATTTGATAATAAATTGTGGATAAAAGGATTTCCTTTATTTCATTTAATATTATAGTATAATCATATCTATTAGAATGAGTTACAAAATAACATAAGGAGGATCATGTTTTATAAGAAAATGAAAAATATGCTATGAAGGGTATGTTTACTGTGTTTAATGATAATGAAGAAGTTGTTACCATATTTGGAATCAGATTATATATTCTTTTTGATTCCTTGTTTTAGATAGAATTATTGAGTGAAGCTTACAATTTCACATTTTCTGTGCATTATAGAAGAATTATAATTTATAGAGAATTTCATGTGTATTACTAGTGGGATGAAATGAAATGAAATATTTTTGAACATAACTTGAATCATTTGAATTTTCAATGTCATAAAGTAGAGTGATAATAACATAAGGGATTGATTCAATGTTTCATGTAGATGAATTTTAAATAAGATAATATATTAATTGATTTTATGGTGGTATTTGAAAATACATCTTGAGGTAATAATTCAATTTGAGTTATTATTGATATATTAATTAAATCTACCATTTCATTCCAATTGTTGTTACTCTATATTTATCTCACATATCATAACTACACATGAAGGAAATATTTAATTTACATGGATTTCCCCTATCCATCCTATCAAAAAATGATCATAGACATAGATAAAATATTTGTAAATGCCTTCCAATTTCATTTCGTATTGAATTAAATTTTAGTACATCTTCTCATCCTAAATATATTGGATTGTACGATAGAACTATTGAACGATTAAAACCTTGAAATTCATGTTCAATGATTTTTTATGGATCAAAATCGATATTGGGATAAAATTCATTCATTTGTTGAATTTTTTTACATTAATAAATTTCACTTCATTAAACATTTTCACCTTTTTATTTGTTATATGGAAATTAGTGTAAGAATCAAGTTATTTGTGATAAAGTATATGAAATAATTTTATTGTCTATATAATTTTCAAAATAAATTATTAATAAGGTGAATATTATTTAGAAACATATGAGGATAATAAAAACTATAATGAAAATTTATACATATAGCAAGATGAAATATCATTTATTATAGATATTAAATCATGAATTTCATAATGTATCTCTATGGAAAAATGTTATGCGTTTTGGAAAAAATAGATGTTATGTCCATTCTTCATTAGATCATATGTAATCCATCATAAATTTGTATCATTTTCTTATATAGTGACCTTACAATTCAGTTTAACTCTTCTACAAGAAATATTTGATTCTTTGTTATAAAAATATTGGCCAGATGCATCTCATGTATTGAGCCCCACTATAGTTTATCTTGAAGACAATATTTCAATTGAGGAATAACTATTTTAGATTATTGACCATGTGGATTTGGTTTTATAGATTAATTTGATTACCCGTGTTGGTGTTTTTTAAAACCATATGAATAAATAAAAAACATGGGATGTATAAAATGCTATATAGGAATGATATCCAAAGTTAATTAAATAGTAAATAAAATATAATGGATAGGCTATAAAAAATGGGAGTAATTTCAAACCCATGAAATTTTAATATTAATAACATATATTATATATTAAATTTCATTAATTATATAATATATATTTATATTTGTTATAATAATTCTCGTTAATTTCTCAGTTTATTTTTTTAATTTCTAACCATATTGGGACTTTTTTCATTATATAGATTTATTTGAAATATAAATTTCAAAATTACAGAATAATAAATTTAGAAATCCAAATTAATATTTAAATTGATCATGTTATAATTATATTATAGTGATTTATTGAGAATTTCTTGATAAGTTTAATTATTCAATGAATAATGAAAATACAAATTTTTATTGAAAATTGTATTTTACATCAACTATTTAAAATTAAATTCATATTTTGGGATATTTTTAATATTTAATTTGTTCCTTTTGAATAATAAAAATCCAATTATGTTTTTTTGAATGAATTTTATGATTGATTTTTTTAAAAAAACATATTCTTACTTAAGAATACTTTTTTTGGAAAAATGGATTATCATCATATTTTGCGGGTTTAATTTTACATTAAATTATTCCACTTGTGGAAATATAATTTTGAAAAATGTATTTAATCTATTTAATCTTAATTATTATCTTAAATATTTCCCTTTTTTCATTATAAATACTAAAAATGGAAAAAATTTGTTACCTCAGTTATGGTTAAAACATGTTTAACGGTACTTAAAATAAAATGACAAGGGTTAAAATCACCTAAAAAATGCACAAATTATATTGTATGGCCATATTTATACCCTATATCAACTTATATATGGAAATGGTCTACTTTGGATAAATTTTTATTTAGTATGAAATTAATATATTTTAATATTTTGTAAAATACTATGTGGGTCCCCTCCCCCCACTTATAAAAGGGCCTAATATACGCTTATATCCACCATTGAAGAGTCTTTTGGATAAAAATATACTTGAAAAAATCCATTAAACACACCCCTCCCCATTTTCTAGAAGCCCTTTTATGATAAAAACCATCCTAAGAAATCATTATGTTTATATGTAAAGAGGTTGACCAAAGAAGATGTATAACTACTAATCGAGCATTTTCGTTTTAATTATTTACATGACATTATAAAATCATAATAATCAATTATAAAATAAAAAAAACTATAATATTACATATAATTATGTTTTTTTTCTAATTAAATAACATATATCCATCAATTTATTCCATCAAATGTTAAATTAATCATTCTTTTGTGTGTTTGGTAGTCTAACACTTCGAAAACTGAAGTATTTTTTCCATAAAAAGAATTATAGATGTATATAATTATTAATTTAAGATATATATATATTTATATATGATACTACTGATATAATTACAAATTTATTATGATAACATTTCATATATCTTATTACCAATACATTAATTGAAATTTTTATCGTCGTTTGTGCGTATGCGTGGACTACCCCCTCTATAAAGTGATGTAATTCCTTGGTCATAGCCGAATAATATGGATTATATAACAAGATTAAAAAAATAAATAATATTATATTTATTATATAATCATCATTATTTAAATATTAAACAAAACATTCCATTTTCTATCTATTTCATTGAATAATTGGAACGTTACTCATCTGTATCTACACCCGACTGTTTCCATGATTATAAAATTTTTCTTTATTCATAACCCCAATTAATGGTTGGTTTTAATATTATAATTAATGAATAAAAATTATGATAATTTCGTGATAACTATATTAATATAAATTAATAATTTTCTCTTTGTTCATAAGAAAATTACGGATGTTGTTTTGGACATATGAGCAAAATGTCATCATAAAATTTGACGTTAACTTAATTGATTATGTAAGATTATATAAAATTATAATAAATAAAATTAAAAAGAATAATAAAATTGAAATTGGTTCTTAAAAATTAAAATAATTAACATAACTGTATTATTTTTTATGTTAAATCACAAACAGGATGACTCAAACTCATGGTAAGGGAAGTATTTATTGAAACACACTATTTTAAATGTTTTAATGATTACTTTTCTAATTTTTATTATTATATTTCCATATTATAAAATTATTTTATGTATATAGTTATATATAAATAATTATTTCATAATGGAAATATTATGTATCTTTTCATAAATTTTTCAATGGAATTTGAAAAAAATATTTTTACCTATTTTATATAGAATGATTCAAATTTCTTTATAAAAGTTAAAAAAAATATTCTATTTTAATGTATGTGCAGTGAATGGTATTTTCATAATTAAAACCAATATTTCATATTTCATATAATTTATAATATTCTATTTTTTCTTAAAATAAAAGTACCCCTTCGCTTAGTTCTCAGTATCTCATTTTTGAAAATTGGGTTTTAACAGAAATTGTTTGGATAATATTTGAAAATTAATTTCTTATGTGTTCAGAAGTATATTTTTATGATTTAAAAGTTGAAAGTAAAATATTTTGAATGTTTCATGACTATTATGGTCATTGTTAATTTTTTTGGCTGATGTGTGAGCCTGATGTATCTCACGACGATAGTTGATCTCAATATGGATCTCCAATGCATTGAGTAAAGATTATGTTCTCTAGAGATTTATATTGGAAGTTGACTATAATTTTTATTCAAATTGTAATGGTTCATTTAACGGTTATTGTAAGGACTCAATGATGATTGTGTCCCATGGAACACACATGTTATTTTCAATTTTTTTAATGAGTTTTCTGGGAAATCATTAAATATCATAATGTAAGATATTGATCTTTTATTTTAATGGAATTATTATTCCAATTTATTGAATAAAGGTATATTTTTAATTAAAATATTTTCATGTGTTATCATGTGTTCTATGAAACCATCATAGTTATTATTTTTCAATTACATTTTCAAAAAATGTGTTTTATAAATAAATAATTGGGAAAATATGATTTATTGTGTATATAAATGATTTTCTGTGCATAATGTTTATTATGATAAAGTTATAATCTATTTTTTGATTTCATAGTTACAAAAAATACCAATAGGTTTCATTATTTTTCTTATATTCCATGATAAGGTATTTGTTATCCTGACACATTTTCAAAAAAAATCAATTGAAGATGAAAATGTTACGATTTTATATGAAAATATAGTGCATTTTATTTTAAACTTCATCTAATGTGAAAAAACTGATACAAAGAAGAAATATACAACTTATAGTGTATAATTTTTTATTTATGATTTATGAATTAGTTATCTGAAAATATAGAACGTAAAATATCTTTGGGAATCTATGAAAATGAATTATAGTTAGAATATGAAATTATGAATTTAATAAAGGCCAGTTTCTTATATTTTGGATTATAGGATCATGGTTCAATAATTTGGATGCTATAGGGATGCTTAAGTTTGGTGGTTCTAAGTGTTCTATTTTATTTGTGTGTTTCCCTTTTTATATTGGAAACATGGCCACCATGGTTCCTCATGAGTAGAATGTTGAACTTGTTGTATGGGGTAGGTTTATGTGTGTTCTAATTTTTTTTGTGAACATAGATTTTATTTAGGGTTTGTGTTGGATCCTATTTTTATGGTTTGGTCTTATGAAAATGCATGAAATGCATAGTGAAATTTAGGAATTCAGAGATTTAACATGATTAAAAAATATATATTTTAGTATAATATAATGTTGGATATGATAATTCCTAAAAATAATGGGTTTTTAGATGAATAATGATCATATGAAAATGGATTGGAATTTAATAGGCCAAAATATTGATGGCACCACTACATAGATAAGAGGAACCTAGTATGAACATTCATCTAAAATATGAAACAATGTTTAATATGTAACTATTATGGGTAATACTCGGTGAAACATACTTGGGTGTAATCCTTTAGTAAATTTTCCAAACCATTTTTGTGGAGTTTACTAAGAGGGAGGTGATTGATTATAATTTGGTTCTCTAGGTAAAACATTCTTGGTTTTTATAAGACATTAATATGTCTATGAATATAATTACGTAATTTCATGACACAGGTGATTGATTTAGTAAATTAGTTATAGTTATGAGTAATTTTTTGGATATGGTATTTGAGGAATATATTTATATAATTCTATAGTATTAGAATATTTTAGTACTTCAGCCGTTTAAATGCATGAGACTATTAACCCTTTATTTTTTTAGGTTAGTAATTATTTTTATTATGAGAAACATTGATACAAATAATCAATGGGATAAAAGATATTAACGAAATATAAATAAAAAAATAAAAACAAAAAATTGTTTCCTATAAGATAAAACAATTTTGAGAAAGTTAGATTAAACACAAAAGACAATAAATATTAATAAATCCATAATAATAAAATATAATAGTGATAATGAATAATATATAAAAATTATATTGATGATAAACAATAAACAATAAATAAAACATGTAATAAATGGAAAATTATGTAATAGTGGGAAAAATAACTAAATGATGTAGTGATAAGGAGAAATTTGTAGATGAAAACTATATAGTTTGGCCATGGGAAATGAAAAAATAGATAACAAACACTATGAATATTACAGCTAATGTTTTTGGAGAGGATTATATGACCTCATATATGATCCTAAATAAAACATATAATAATGAAATATAAAATCCTTAATAGACACAAATAATAATAAAAAAAACGCATTAAAACTATCATAAGATTGAAAAATAGAAATATAAATGGCAACAATTGAGTTTTTTAACTGAATCATTGGCATATTTGAAATTATATATTATTGAAAAATTTAATTTATCTAATCCACATTTTGTTAAACAAATTAATTTCAAATTATTGTTTATATATTCATATGCACTGATTAAAAACAGGAATGATAAACCAACTCTTAATTTCTATATAAGGCCAATATTGAAATCCATTGATTTCATCTATAATTGCTTAAAAAATCATCATATCATCAAAAAAGTATTTCATAAAAAATATATTTATATAATAGAAAACACCATATAAATTCATTAAGTATATTAAAGAAGAAAATAAATAAAAAATATAAGATATTAGTGATGTGAGAAAAAAGTGAATAAAATCAATGAATCCTACCACATCAATATGAAATTTATATTTGATTCATTAAAAAATAGGGTTTTCTAAAAAAATCATCCATATTAGCATAGTAATATTTATTCTAAAATAAATAATTAAAATAAAAAATAATTTATATTCCTATATGATTTCATGAATAACTTATAAATAATAATAAATTAATAATAAATAAAAAGCACAACCAAATTGAGAAAAAGGAATCTAATAAAAAATTTGGAGGTATTATCAGAATAGATTATATCAATTTGGAATTCTAGAATTAAAAATATGATAATACTAAAAAAAATAGTTGATACTAGATTTTATAAGATTTATAATCTCAGAAAAATAATCTAATCGAACAAAACCATTTTGTCTGTAATAAATACTATATGGTTTTCATACTAAATCAAATCAAAGTGTATTTAAAATAGTTAATTAAAATTGGTTTTTTGCATTGGTAAATTTTAATACATCCTCACCCTCATTATCATCATGAATTTTTATACCTCTCTAATCTATATCATTCTCATCTAGAGTGTCTAAGAATAAATAATCATATCTACCAATGGAATATGTATAAATAATGAATAAATAACATATGTATTCCTAGATTTACCATGTAAAAATAAATCATTTATAATGACTTAATTTTTTTAAATTTATTAATAACTTTTTATATTTTATGTAGTTTTGGTTAAAAATCATAAAAATATATATTATCATGGGGTTTTTTAGAAAAATTCATATAAAATAATTCATCATATTCTGGAAGAGATGTATGTAGTAGCTAAAATAAATTACAAAAAAAATTCTATCATCATTTATAAAACATCAAAATCCTATATTCTAGAAGAGTGGTATTAGTTTTCATTAATATACATGAAAATTGTTATATTTACTTCACTAATATTACGTAATTACAATATTAATTTTGTTGTTAAAATATATGGATTTTCAAAAATTAATACGTTTCAAATATAATTTTTTAGCTTTTTAAATACGTCTAATGATATTTGGATCTATGAATTATTTAAAATTAGATGTATGATGTGAATAATATTAAAAAAATATGAGAATATATGATAAATTATTTGTGTCAATATAATTGAAGATCTAGGTAAATTGAATGAACTATTTATGAACAACACACACCTTGGAAATACGTAGAATGAAAATGAATTATTAAAAAATATATATGTATTATATGGCTAAATAATATTTATTATGAAAAAACATATCCAGAATAATAAATATTCTATAACACTAATATGATTTCTATAAATATGTAATATGAAACGTAATATAATAAAATTAATCTATATAAAACTCGATAGAATAAATAGACATTTTGGAATTTAAATGAATAGAAATAGAGTTCAGAAATTAGGCTGGTAAAATAGGTCTTACTACTATAGAAGCTATATTTCATTGGTCATCTATATGAATTTTAAATTCCAATTAAAAAAATATCGTATAAAAAATAAAACAAATTATGAACTAAATATTTTGTTAAAAATTATATATGATTCATTAGACAATTCTATGAAATAATATTGTGATGGTTATTTCATTGAGAATATGTAGGCTTATAATGAATAACATGTATAATAAAGAGGAAATATGAAGAAAAATTATTTAAAATGAACAATTTATATAATTAATGTTGCATGATTATACAATGAACATATATATAAAATAAATTAAATTTAGACAACATTTAGAGACTGAATACATAAAATAAAACAAACTATTTATTTTAAGAAAATGAAGATAGTGAAAAAATATGAAAAAACAAAATTATTAGTTACTTACATGGGGAGAACATGTACTTGTTTATATATGTTCATCCCTATGATATATTTAGATATAATATAAAATATGATCAATTTTATTTTGAGATTGTATGGGATGAAAATAATGGGAAAATTAAAAAAATAAACAAAAATATAAGAAAGTTGAATAAAATCAAGGATACCAAATTAGGGTTACAAAATAGGAATAATAGTAGAACTTAGAAGAAAAATAAAATTAGGGATAAAATATTTGTCATAATACAATTTTTTGCATTATTGAACTGAAAAAAGAAAAGAAACCTATAAATAATGGAATAATAAATATAGAATGATTATGAAAAATAAAATTATGTATATAGGGATTTTAAGAGAACCTATCACCGAGGACGAACAATAGGTTTATATAGATGTCATTCGAATGTAGGATTATAAAATAATGAATGAAGGATTGTAAATTTTTTTAATAATGGTCTTCTATCAAGATAAATTATCTTGGAAAAGAGATGTTAAACATCCAAGAGATGGTATATTTAATATGAATGGTATATTCCCAAACTCTAAATGGAACACAATAGTGAGATGGTGTGATTTTGAATAAAACCTTTCACTAATGTTGAGACTGTTTCATTTATTGTGATGTGAGGCCATGGAGACATGCTTCAAGGAGGTGTTGGGGTGGAGGTAGAAAAATGGAGGAAGATGTGGAGACATAAGTGTGGGTAGAGAGGGGATTCATGGATGGAGTTATGGTGGAAGCCATAATTGGAAAGGTGTATGGAGGTGGGAGGGATTTGGGGAGGTGGAGTAGGAGTTGGGAGTTGGGGAGTAGATGAGGGATGAGGGGTAGTGAAGAGGGAATGTATAAGAATATAGAGATGATGAAGGAGGTGGAGGTAGGGTGGTGAGTTGAGTCAATGAGGTATTCAAGGAGAGAGGTTCAATTGTATAGGGGATTCAGATAGGGAAAAAGTTATAGTGGGAGTTAAGGAAGTGATTCATCATAGAGTGGATGATGGAAGCGAGGTAGTGAGGTGATGATGAAATGGGGTGTGGGGAATCCTGGGATATAATGTGGACACATGGAATCATGAAGATCCAAATTATATATATATATAATATATTAAAAGATGATCAAGTTATAAATAACTAGGAAAATGAAAAGGATTATTGTTAAATCTATATCAGAAATTTTTTGTCGCATCATGGGTGATCCTTAAATTTTGAATGGAGTAGTTATAAAACCATGAGATAAATATTTATTGGTCATATGGATGCGTTTTATATTTACACAATAGTGTTAATGAATTTTATTTGATATAAATGATAAATGAGGCTCATCTTGATCCAGAGAGGGATATTTAGGAAATTTTGGCATCATAGGGACTAAAGGTTAGGCTTGTTGGTCAATTTTAAATGGATTTTGTCAAGAAGGCATTGTGTGTGGTGGAAATCATGGAATGTTAGTTTCTACATGAGGGGATATATGTGGGATGATGGTATACAAAAAAATAATAGTGGTGAAATACCCCCTAAATATTGGTTTCTGACACACGTGTTTTGGGGATGAATGATGATGTTAGGATGTGGAAGGTAAGGAGTAAATGGGAGGGTGATGAATTTAGGGATTCATGTGTAGTGGTATAATAGACAATATCTGGTTCCCGGACTGAGATTGAATTATTGGTTCTTCAATTGTGTTAGTTAACTTTGGTGTGTTTTCTGGATGACTTGGGAAGTATTTCGATGTACAATCTATGTAGAACTCTTATGTTTTGTGATGTTTTCCATTGAAGGACATAAATGTTCTAGACTATGTTTCACCATCTAGATATGATTTTTTTGGGAAATCAATTATTAAAATATTAAATGACAAAATGTCATTGTAATTATGTTTTGGAATTCCGTTTCTCTATCAAATTAATTATATTAATTCTTATTAATGAACATGTGGTATCGATCGAGGAATTTTTAAAGAGAAGCAAATTAGGATGGATTGGGAGTTAGTGTAGTTGAGTAGTGATTGGTGCGAATCAAGCGTGAATGGTGGCATTAATTTTTTTTGGTGAGATTGGGTATCAAGTGATAATTTTGGATGATTCTTAATGATGAGATTCATTATAGTTGTGATTTTTTAATGACCCATATTATTACCTATTGGTGAAATTCTAGGGGAATTTGAATCATAAGCACCAGAGTATAACAGTTTTGGTATTGGAGATTCCAATTAATATTACAATAGTTAGAACATTCTAAGATGTGTTTTTGGTTTTTTATTAGGCGTTTTAGGATGATGAGTGGTGTCACAAGTTTTAGAACTGGGAAATGATATTTGGTGAATTGTTTAATTAATATAGTCACTATTCGGTACCCAATAGAGTGCCATCAGGTTCCTAGAATTATGGATGGTCTCTCAATATGGTTTGTTTCTCCACCAATAATATTTTATGGGTTCACTTGGTGGATGATATGGAATTCGGTACCTAATCAAATGTGGTCAGGTACATAGTGTGTTCATTCTGGTGTTTTTCAAATCAGGAAAAAACCATATTTTCTAGGTCAACCCCATTTTCCTATTTTTCATAATAACCATACATAGAATAAATTTGGGACTTGGTACTTCCTCTTAGGTAGTACATTTTTATTTCCTTTTCCCCTCCCTTGGGATTCCATTGATTTAGGTGCTTTATAGCTTTATTGTCACATATATTTATTTATGATATCATCTTTTACAAACTCCATTTCATCCCATTTATTTTTATTTTTATTTTAATTCCACGCATTAGTTTTGATAATGATTCCACTAGAGTATAATATAACAATCTTAGTACAATTTTATTTGATAGTGGGGTGTATTTGAAGATGTCTAGATAGGGAATATGCCGCTTGTTTCTCACTTTTTATAATGATTTACATTTCTCAATAAGTTTTCTCTGTATTTCACAAAACTAGAATAGAATTGGTGACTGATTGGGTATTTTATGAGAGGGATTTTATTTGTAGGACTTGAAGAGCATTTCCATAAAGATTTATAATTTATTCTCAAATGGATTTTATCATAGGAGGCCTTTATGTGATATTCAAATAATTATTCCCCTTTCAATTATATAGAATAAATTTTTTTAATTTTTTAATTAGTTGATTAGGATATGTCGCATGAGATAAGGGATCAAGTTCATGTTAATTATATATTCATGCTAGGATTATGGTTGGTCGATCAATGATTAGGATATTATATTTATTTAAAGGTATGTGGAACCTTTATTACTAAACAATATGCATGTATTCATGTATATTGCATGTGTATTCCTTAGCTTAGGGTTTAACAAATTTATAAAAGATTTTATATGTTTATAATTTTATGATATTATTCATCTCATTCTATCAATGGTGTCATGAGTGTTCAATGTTCCATTTATGTTGTGATTGTCCCCTAATGATTATTCAAACATTGGGATTAATATCAATAATTGATTATGTGAACATTAATTGGTTTCATGTGTGTTGTAAATTACAAATTACCTATATTGAGATTGATTATGTCCATTTTCAGCAAGTATATGGTGGGGAGATTGGGCAGAGGTCATAGTTACTGTTAGCCCTATGGAAATATAAAATAAAGGCTATGATAATTACTATAGAACCAAAAATCTACTGAATTAATGTGATTGAGAAGATATTAATGAGTTTAATAGATGACGAAATTTAAAGAGATTTATATTTCTAACTTTTTGGGATTATAAAAGTGTAATAACTCTATTTTAGTTGGAATGGTTGTTTTTAGTGAATCTAAAGTGTTGAAATGATATAGGATTCAAAAAGTGGAGAATGAGAGCTTTATATGGGCATGAATATCTAGTAGGATGTCTGTTGATGCATGAATTATATTATATATTTTATTCCATAGATGAACCTAGTTGTATATAAGGTAATCAATGGGTGCGAATAGTGCATTGAGTTGTTTTCGATGAGGATTATGTGTACGATGTGATACCATATATTTTCATTGGGTTTTAAATACATGTTAGGTATCGATTTTAGAATTCATTTAATTTTCGTGAGACCATATTGGGTTATATATATAGTGAGTGAGAGGATTTTTTTTTGTAAGTTCAAGGGTGACCTATGGGTAATAATTTTGTTGTAGTTATAGCCTAGTTAACTAGTATCATTGTGAGTATTAATTATATATGGATTGAGAAGATAGACTGGTTTGATGTGGTTGGTGATGATGAATTTGATGTGTTCATTATACTACCCTCTTGTAAGAGCTAGGAGGGGATTTGTGTGTATCTTTGAACATGCAAGGATATAGTTTTTTCTATTTAAATTTCATTCCCTATTTTTTCTCTTACAATGTTATGAAAAATTCGTGAAGATATGTGACATGAGGTAATATATGAGACCAATCCATGAATGAGAGGTTGGTGCTCAAGTATACGATGTGAGATGTTGTATGTGAGGTTGTATGAGGCCTCAGCCTATGTGAGAGTGTTGATATATGATATGAGGTATGTGGTATGATGTTCAAGATCACCATGAGTTAGAGTGTGGATGTTTTAGATGAGTTGTTTGATGTGATGTGCAACCTTATATTGAGTGAGGGCTGGAGGTATGTGATGTGGTACATGATATGGTGGTGCCTCACCCTAAGTGAGAGTGTTGAGGAATGATACATGATATGATATCCTTCATGAAAGATCACCCAAAGTGAGATGGTGGTGGTATATATAGTGGTGGTGATGTAGTATGTGGATGGACATGAGTTATATGGTAGAAATATGTGACACAGTAGGATATTTAGCATTAAAACTCACTAGGAGTAATATGGTAACATTATGGTACAATATATGAGATCAGGGATTTGTATGTTACCCAACCTGAGTGATAGAGAAGTAGACTAGTCATATATGTTGAAACCTATCCAGGGTAGAAGGGTATAGGGTTTTGTTTCATTTTTAGGTAACTTGTCTTTTAGTATTGTCTATAGCATGTAATGTCAGGTTTAATGGTGGTTTGGTTAGCACAAAATAACCTAGCATGATTTCATAAATTTGTATATTGTTAACTTATTTATTTTACTATATTAGGATACACTATATATGATGGTGTATGTGAGGGGAACCTAGTGATACACATCTGAGTTATATTATCACACCCTTGACAAACACCATGGTGTGTGTAAAGACAGAATTTTTGGATTTTTGGTAACAAATTATGATAGGGATTCAACTAGAGTAGCTAGATGAATGTTTGGATAATTGTTTATGTAGGGACATGAGTTTTGTAGTTGAGTCACTTTTGTTTATATTTTATTTACTTTTTACAGATTGACCCTATAGAAGTCCCTGGATATATTTATATATGTTGAAAATGGGTATAATTATTATTAAAATATATTATTAGTTTTTATATTGATTTTTGGACCTTAAATGTGATTCATCATGATCAGTATAATGATAAATGTTATTGTAATTATTTAAATGTAATTTTTATAAAGCTACCAAGTGTATTGTCCCATGAAATTTCTCTAATACTATCTATACTGGTCAATAGCCTTTGGGGTATGGTGAATTTTAATTAAGGACTTATGAAACATCATCTATTTTTCTATATATGTTATTTTTCTCTTGAAATGAATCATGACTGGAACCATGCTATATAAATTAATTATCATATAAAATCAATACAAAACAAAATCCAAATTCTAATAAATTTATAATTTAATAATTTCATAAATTTCTAAACATGTATATATTAATATTTTTTTGGATGATGGTTATTTATTAATGCATATAATATAAGGTATGTTAAATATATAATCCCTATCTATTTTTTGTTTTTGTGTTATTTGAATTATTCATGATATTTTTATCATTAATAATCTTGAAAAATTTAAATTTTGTCAATCCATTTGTTTTGATTGATGTGTGATTTTGAATCAACTAATAATGATGTAATTAATATTGAATTGAAATTTGATGATTAATAATAATATTTGTTTTAAAATCATGAACATGTGTTTGAATGAAAGTAATTATTATTTTTAATAAATTCATGTTGAGATCATAAAATATAAAATGAATATGTGTCTAATTTTTTATGATTTATAAATTTTAATATCGTTGTTTAGTTATTTTTAAAATATTTGTTTTATTAAGGATGTCCTTATTAATTCATCATTTTTATGTTATTATAGCATATATATATTAGAAAATTTTTAATTAAATGACATTTTACTAGATTGTAGTTATTATATTGATTTGAATCAATATTTTATATTTTTCAAATCATGTTTTGATATTTTTTTATTGAATTACTATATTTTAATATATTTGAGTATGAAATTGATGAAATTTCAAAATTATATTTAATAACAAATGAAATATAGTGTCTTTACATTGTTTATACAATGTCCCTTATGGTCTATTATGTAGTTTATCTTCCACTATGTAGTTATAATGAGATGTTTTGTAGCTACTATACTACCAGTGGTACCACACAAGGCATGAAGTGCTGGTAGAGGATGGTTGATATGTTTTTGGACCATGAATATATTTATTTTCACTTCTTCATTATTTTCATATATTATTGTGTAAAATATTTATTGACATTTAAAATGGTTTTAAAACATTTTATATATTTTTAATATAATCATTCAAGAATATTTCATTTAATGATGGTATGATAATTACTTTTTTTCATGGTAGTTATTATTATATTTAATGGTGATAACCCGAGAAATGTTTATAGTGGATAAAAGTCTCATCGAACATCATGTGGTGGAATTACATTAAGTTTATGTAGAAGTTAATTTGTGGAGGTTTGGTCCCTTGTATAACTGTGATACAATCATATGTTATGAAATTATTATTAAATTAATATTGAAGTGGTAGTAGGATATAATATATATCAACAATTGAGAATGTGACATGGTATTGGTTTTTCATGTTTATTATCAAATTTATGTCTATTTAAAATTAGATAAATCCCTAGGTTATGATATATATAATTTAATTGGGATAAGTTCTCCCTAGGAGTTATGATGATATTATACTTGATATTGTGGGTGATAAACTTTATATAATACTTATTCTCATGATCTATTATAGAATTGAGGTCATTAGGGAACCCTTAGGGATCACATTTTATATAATTATAATTTTTCCATTTTCTTTGAAATGATAAAAGGATAAATTTTCCCATTCCATGGGAGTCCCATTAAATTTTTAAATAGTTTTTTACCATTGAATCATAAAAATGAAATGGATTTTATGTAATGTTTTGATGAGGTTGTGACATGGGAGTACCACAAAATTGGGATTCATCCTTCATTTAAATAAAAATGTAATGTTTTTATCGAATCTTTTACATTAGCGGATGCTATTTAAGTTGTATTACAAGATTAAATTTATTTTATGTCAGTTATCCTGATAATTTTGGTTTACTAAAATGTAATAACCACCTGTGATCATGTTGAGGTTCCACCTAATATATATTTTGTCACTGTATCCCTAGGATGTAATGATTAACATGGTTTATTCTCCCCCCCACATAATATGTGTTCTGTTGGTATGAGGTGTGAACATGGATTATTAGTGACTACCTAACATGAGTTTCTTTATGTGAGAGTGAATCCATGATAGAAGGTGACTATAACCTACTTGTTTTCTTATTATTTCTATTAGAGGAATTAATTAGTGCTCATTATAATTCATGAAATGATGTTTTGAGAATAAACCAAAAAAATAATGGTTTTTGGTATAGAAATTACGATATTATTAATGGATCAATGATGTATGGATCTCAGTATTGCATGTAATATGAGGATCTGTTGGTTCTAAAGTGATTAATGAGAATGTGTATATTTTTTTATGATATATGTGATGGGTGAAAATATTCATTTGAATTTGAATGGTAAACTGCATATTATCAAGCAATTTAAGGGAATAATAATGATTAATTGTTATTATTGATATACACTATTATGTTTTTACTATTTTTCTTCATTTACATTATCCCATTAAATATATGTTTGGGATATGGAAACTAATTATTTTTACAAACCCCCAACACTTTTACTTGTATTACAATTACAATTTTTTCTTGAAATTTCATTCATGGAAGTTTGTGTTAAAAAAAAATATTGATGTAGTGTTGGATTGGCCATGGTTCAAAATATCACTATATTGATAAAACCTAAGCATAGGTGACTAAGGAATATATATGTGATATTAAATATTCATTATATCATGTTTATTCCTATGTTTGGTTATGTATATTTTAATTAGTATTATTCATGTTATTAACGACATTCATCCATATTGGATGTTTTTAGTGATATTCCCCTATTGATTTTAATGATTCCATTTCATTGGTGGTTTATAAAAATATTAACATGAATCAATGACCCTTTTCATGAGATATAAAATCTTATTGATGGTTCTTCATAGTGGTTGGATTTGTGACACTATTCTTTAGATATGAGGTTCCATCATATGATAGTAATGGTTTCTCTCATATTTCTTATGTGTGGATAAAAAATGTCCAAAATAAAAATTTAACACCACATCATTGAGTTATTTAATTTTTTTAATATTTATAATATGATATGGAAGGGGTTTCTGAGCCTCCATGGAGGTTTTTGATACTTTTTATGTATTTTGGAGTTTTTTTGAGGGTTTATTGTTTGAGGACATATAAGGGAAACGGTTCATATAAACCTGTTAACAATGGAATATATGGATGAGACATTTGTTTCAGTGAATGATTGGAATATAATTTGTTCATACAAGGTGATAACTTCCTGAATTTTGGTTTTTTAGGACAATGTTTATTTTTATGGATAACACATGGTTATACTATGGGTACAGACTAAGCATGTGACAAGTATAATTAAATAAAAAATTTCAATTAAAGACCCAAAAATAACCATAAATACACTCATTAATATTTCTCTATTCATTGAGATTTCATTATAGAATGATCTTTAATAATAAAGGATCTTATCGTTTTAGTGATTACTTCTAATAGATCAAAGGGGAATTAGTATATGTAAGTGAATTGAAAATCCTCGTTTTTCCTTCATTGATTATCCTTTTTTCTATAAAGAGGAACCTAAGATCAGGACTAACTTGAATGGATCTATTAATTATATCAAACATTAATTAATATTAATTAGGTTTTGTTAAAGAAATATACAATTAAACTAGATATTTGAGATCCTAAGAGGATTACTCATGTCGAATACATTATATTAATATGGGTTCTCATATTTTTTATCTTTATAATAAAACACGAAGGTTTTTTATTTTCTAAATATATTTTTATGATTTTAGTTGGAATATTGAAATGATTTTTAAAATTATTTTTATTATTAGGTGGTCATTAAATTGTGAAATGTGGGTGATTTCAACAAGGATTAAAAATAAATAATTTAATTAAATTGGGTTTCAAAAATAATGTTTTAAATATGAAAACAAAGAAAAATTTGGTGGGTGTGTATTTATAGGCATATATATAGTAACTTGTGGGTAAAATAATGGTCATTGTTACAATATTTTAGAACATTAGATTATGATACTGAATGATAAATATGGATAATAGGGATGAAAACTTCTCACAAGTTGTACTTTTTAGGAGTTCTTTCAAGTAGTCATTTCCTTGTTTTTTGGTAAGCGCAGGTGCATGGATTCATTCTAAGGATGTGTTTATAGTGTGATTATTTAAACATTAATATATATGTGTTTTTCTCTAATTTTCATGCTTAAACCTGTATTTTATTTAAAATAAAAATCATTCTAACATATTTCCTGGTTTCATGTAATTTTCGATAAGTCATTGGGATTTTACCATTGGTTGTATACTCACCCCCTGCATGTGTACCTTACTGAATATGTAGATAATGTTTTTAAAGATAAATGTAATGGTGAGGTCATTTATTTTTCATATGGATCTATATTATTTTGTGGTTCAAGATATATGTAGAATAAACTTTGGGTGGCGGTCAAGTCCTGATTTATTTTGTGGTACCACTTTAGCTCAATGTGCCATTTTATAATTATTCTAATTTTTCTATGATGTAATTTTCATAAGATATAGACTTAATTTTTGTTTTAAACTACCATTATTACATTTATTATTGTTTTTTATACTTATGGTGATATCTTTGTCTTGTATATTGAATCATATTGGTCTAATATAATTTTATTCATTTATCAGAAACTCATCTCCTATGTTTTGGTAAATCCAATGACATTAATTGTCAGCATTTGTTTCCATTGGGATCTCACCTAATGTTATTGGAATTATGGTTCTTAGAATGTCAATGAGTTTGGTTGGTATGTTATAAATCGTATAAATTTTTTACAGAACACCTAAGGGGATTGTAGAGAAGATATAGGATGACTCAGAAAATAAAATGTATTAAAAAGGTGATAGCTAACCTCATTATTGTAAATTTCATTTGACCGTGGTGGTTAAGGTATAAAAAATATTGATAATACTTATAGAATTTTTTTCACATTATTGATATGGTATTATCTTACTATCTCCCTTTATGATGAACTAGTAATGATATGTCCCTCTAGGAAATCATCATTAATATGTAATTTCAAATTATTAGTATTGAAATTATTTTACTATGATTTTTTCTGTTATCATTTAATAAAATCTATAAAATTGATAAAAGAAACATGTGATAACTAACTAGATATTGTTACTGTTATTTTAGACTAATGTCCCCAGTTAAAGACTTAGAAACTAGAAAGTGGGAGTGCTTTCTCTTAAACAATAATGGAATCAAGAACTGTAATAGAGTATTGTGTTATAATTCCATGATATAAAAAATATAATAGAAATATGAAACTATTCCATAATATTTATACATTTATTTATTAAAAATAAATCCCATAATTTTTATAGATATTAGGGAAATGAAAAGGAAAAAAATAGAACAATATGATCAACTTAGTTGTTTTATTTCAATGGAATTCTAAATGTTGTTATGGAAAAAATAATGGTATATAATATATAAGAAATCAAATTAAAATGGTAAGAATTATATTTTCATGGTAAACTAAACCAAGTCATTACATGGGAGTGATTTATGAATTTTTTAGCAAAAAAAATTTATCTACAAAATCCTTCGATGTTACAAAAATGGTGAATTTATTTAGAACACTTTTGAAAGAATTTATGGCCATGTTAGGATTGGGAATATATATTGATTTTATGGTGATAATGTACTTGAACGGTGACTATAAAAAAATTTAAAATAGATTAATGGCTATATAAGTGGATATATGTGGGAATGGTAGTGGAGTGAACACATCTGGCTTCATGCAAATAGGCTTAAACTCCATCTTTAGAAAACTATGGGAAGAGGGAAACCATGTACCATGAAAGTAGATCACTATATAATTTGAACATAGACCATGTCTCTTATCTACCAAGTCATAGTATACAACATTTTTTATTCTAATTTTAATCTTTCACACATAATAAAGGATATTATAGAACACCTATGAGACTATCACAACTTTGGTAAGAGAGGACACCTAATGTGTTATTATATGTTCCACATGAAGGAAATATGTGTATATGGATTGAATCTGTCTCAAATATCTCATGAAAATCTAGGGATGTCTCATCATAATATCACTCATCCTAAGAGACATGAAACTCATGTTTGTTCTATGAAAACATTGGTTATCAAGATGAAACCACCAAAATATGGAAATAACGTCTACCCAGTGGGTTTTGAATGATAATTATATGGAGATGATTAGAAAATCATAGATGAGTAACTGGACCTCATGGTGTGAGGTACCATTGTTCCCAACCACACCCTAATGTATGATATTTTTATACTGGAACATCCCACTATTTAATTGATTCGCACAAATTAATTCACTTTGTGTTACATGTAGAAACGACACCACACACCTTGAGTGTCAAAAAATATCTTGGGAAGTGGGAATGTAATGGATTCATATGATCGTCCAATACCATTACAATAAATGAGGTCAATTTTATGTGGGATTTTACAGTCCTAGAAATGGATTCCTTTGATTTGATCACTGGAATTGATTGGTTTGTATAATTCAAAGAATATATCTACAATCATTCGTGAAAATTTCCCTTCACATCCATGGGTGGTGGTGGTTATAACTGAACGAATATTGGGATTTTATTTCTAGTAGAGAAGGTCCTTTAGTTATAATATATATAACCTTATAATCTTAGTTAATAGTGATTACATTGGGTGGTATCAAATGATATGAGATATGAGGTTTTCTTGTTATAGTAAAATAATACCCCAATGACATTGCACATGATTTATGTAGATTAGCAATCGAAAGTGAAATGTTCTTTTATATTGATCTAAAAATGGGATGGAGAAATATTTTGATTCAGTTATAAAGATTCGATCCAACTAATTTTAGGAAATTAAACATCCATTTATAAGAACTATAAATCATGGGATTCATTAGACCGTGAAAATTGGATTGGGCCACTCGAATTATTTTTAAATTTAGGAAGGTGATTTTCATAGTTTTTTTTGTTGAAAATACATGTTATAATTAAGAATCAATACCATTATTCATCAGTTCGTGGTATTTTAATTTTATTAATGAGATCCAAATTGTTCCCAAAGATTGATTTATGATCTGGATATAGCAAATTCTAAGTAAATATATAAGACATTTCAATTAAATCTTTATAAAAATGTTGTTCTCACTAAGAATATGTAGAAATTACCTTTGGACTACAAAATGAACATGTATTTTTCATATTTTAAATGAATTAGATCATCCATATATATCTTGACTAATTTATCATGTAAATTTTGGGGTAATTGTGGTTTATTATTAATCTAGAAATAATATGTAGATACACTTGGTGATTATTTTGTGAAAAATGAGTAAGCAATAAATTTAATCTAAAATCACCATGTGTGATTTCTACATAAAATATGTTATATTCCATATTCATGTAATTAATGAAATATTAAAATTAGACGATAGTAACAAGATCGAAGATATGATATCTAGGAAACCACATAAGAATATACTTTTTTAAATATTAAGCTTCATTAGTCATGCAATATATTATCTTATATTTTTTATGATTTCTCAAGGCTTGTTTCTCATATATCAGCATTTAAAATTAAAGGTAATCCTGAAAAATGGAATTAGGATTACACAAAATTCATCAAGTCTCTTGATACATAGCTTTCTTTGGCACATATCATCATCTTGAGAAAACCAAGGCATGTTTAATTGGTATATTAGGACGAATCTATATAGGGGATGGGTAGTGTTATGAAGATTAGATACCACACCATAGATTATGGCATCAGATAATTAAATAAGCATGAAAATATTTATCTTACACATAATAATTAACTAGTTTCAGCTATTCGTGCACTAAAAACACAGTTCCAATAACACTTTAGGTCAAATGGTCATAGTGAATATGGATTATAAAATATTGAAAACAAATGTTTTCATAGAGGTATTTATACCTTAGGAAATGATGATGGATAAAATATCTATATATTTATATCATTATGTTGTTTATAAACAACAAATAATATTAAGTGGTAGATTATTTTTTTCGGAAGTCATATAATGTGGTGGTAAGAGAGGCTAATGACAAATAAAATTTTATGGAAGTAGTTAATTAAATATATTTGAATTGTAGAGAATAGAATCAAATTATAGTTTTCTTCTTCATTACTCTCATTATTTATTTTTTTAGTATAATCAAGGATGATCAATAATCAAACTCATATTTCCATTCTATAGTTTCAAGACTCAATGTTGAGAAGAATGCTGGAATTTTAAAAGTGGATTCAAACTCCATGATTCATTTTTAAAATGGAATTATAGTTACTTAATCATGTTAATAATAACTTATCATTACATTTATAATAAATTTTACATAAATGAAGACCATGTATTGGTTTTCAATAAGGAAAATAAAATTGGTTGTTATTCTCCTAAGATATATCACCATGAAATAGTTAAAGGCTAATCAAAAATTACTAGTGGCATGTTTCAGTCAATACTGATACCCATATATGAATGAGAAAAGATTTCTATATAAATTTTCACTAATATAGTATAAAAACATCATAATAATGATACTATTTGGTAGATTGTTGACTGATTCACCAAATCAAAACATTTCATTCCAATTAGAGTATCTGATAGAATGAAGGATTTTGCAAATCTATATATTATGGATATAATGAAATAATATGGAATATCATTGTAGATTGTATACAATTGAGACCCTTGGTTAACATCAAGATTTTTATCCTTGAATTAATCAATTAGTACTTAGTTTTTAATGGTCATAACATGTCATCCACAAACATGTGGTCAACTAGAACCTATAATCCAAAAATTGAAAGATATACTCAGAAAATGTGTTATGTAATTCAGTTGTTCATAAGATGATCATTTTCCTGAAGTGTATTTTTCATATAAAAATATTTCTAATCCATGATAAATATTACTCTGTTCAATTCATTTCATGGATATTCATTTCAATCTCCAATGTTTCGAGTAGATACTGGGGAAAATCATTAATCTGACAATGATTTATCCATGAATCTATTTCTAAATTCAATTTTATTAGGAATTGTATGGAAACACCAAAAATAATTCTGAAATATTATTTTGATCATCACAAATTAGCCATACATTTCAAGGAAACTGAACATGTATTCTCAAAAGTATCATAGATATTTGTTCATTGGCATATTGGAAATAACGGGAAATTGGGTCCTTGGTATTTCTTGTCATTCAAGATATTATAACATACTTTTTATATTTCTTATTAATTAGATTTATCATCGATATTTATTTCTATCGATCATGTTTTTCATGTATCATAGTTAAATATGTATAATTCGGCCCATAACCATGAAATTCTTTGGGGCCATGTAACTCTTGAATTATGTGATATGTTTATTAATAACCTGATTTATATTCTATATTGACAATATATTATTTTTTGAAGGAGAAATATCTATTTGGAACAATTATTTTAGAATCACACAATGATTAAAAAATATACTTGGACATGAATAATATTTACACTGAAGTAGTAGCTAGAGCTCTTTAATAAAAATTCTGACCTCCAACTTCATGAGAATGGAAATTACCTTTATAGGGAGAGTGTAACAACCATTTTTGGATTAATTTAATTATTTAAATATTTTATATGATATGGAATTATTGGATTATTTCTTTAGAAGGATCTATATGTTTTATTTGTTTTGGAGAGGTTTTTAGTGTGTACAGTTTTATCAGAGTTTGGGAAAACTCTCTGGATTTTCTAGGTAACCTTGTACATAATGGAAGGGCGTTATAGGTAGGTTATTAGTTAGTACAAAATATTATGAAACTATTAAATAACCATGTGAATTTGAAATTTTTAGTTTATAACTGATTTTCCTGATTAGTGCATGGTTTGTAAATAGGTTTGGACTAACAGTGGGATATAAATAATGAAGTCCAAAAATGAAATTAATGATAAATAATTTCAATTAAAACCCTTATTCTTTATCCTATAACCTAGTATCACTAATTATTGTAATCTATTATGATATTGTGATAATATTTTACAATCTATTTATTGATTTAATAAGATGGTAGAGCACTAAATCTAGGAAATGAAAGGTAATATCCTCATTCTTGTTCTCAATCCTTGATCCTATTATTTTCTCTAAAAAGGAAACAATGTTCAGACCATACATTCATAGATCTATTAGTTAGATAATTTTATGTTTAAAAATATACGAGATTAATTTAATGAATGTATTAATAATGTTGACCATCTTGATACTGAGAGGAATATTCATAACAAATTCATATGTAGTAGGTTTCTTCTATTCTTTTTCAACATTATACTAGAATGAAAATATTCATTTCATTGTGAATAAATTTGGAATGATTTTAGTTGGAAAATTATTTTGAAATATATAATTGATATCCTTTTTGTTTGGTTGTTCATAAAATTTAGAATTGTGGGTTACACTCAAAATATTTTTTATTATATGATAAAATTAAACTAGTCTTCAAAATGATGATTTTGAATGTGAGAACATGGAATGAATTTCATGGGTATGTGTTTTTATAAATATAGTTAGGAGAAAATGGATTAGTAAATATTGTTGTTCTAATCATGTGAAATATTATATTTTTCAATAGAGTAAAGAGATTTATTTGACTGATTGATATCACAGACAAATTTGATTGGTCTGTAGTGGCCTTTAGTGTGTGGTTAAAATAATTGTTCTTTTTCATTGGTGTGTGGTTTCCTTCAATGGATGTGTTTTCGAGAGATTAATTACACTAACATGGATATATATATATATATATATATGCACGAGTGTTTCTTTTTCAATTGTTTTCTTGCTTATGTATATCATCTAATTAAAAAAATGTGATCTGACATGTTTCTTACGTTAGTGGAATTTTTGGTATGATGCGGGGTTTTCCTACAAGGTTGTACACTTAACCCATATATAAACCCTACTGAATTGGTAGATTCTATTTTACAAGATATAGTTAAGGGTATGATTTTTTATTTCACTATCATAGTTATGAGATTTCATGGTTTTGTATGTCTTGAATTAGAGATTGAGGTGGCTTTCAAGTCTTGGTATGTGGAGTTGTATATATATGGTTATACTAGAATGTTTTTCTTTAGACCCATATAAATTATGTATTATTTTATTAATACAGTAGACATCGATTTTGTTTTTAGTTTCTATTATTTATTTAATTATTGTTTCGTTATACAGTGGATGATAATCTGGTTTATTATGATGAATTTTATTAGTATGTTTACAAATTGATTATTTCTGGTCAATTCTCCTCTATGTTTTGGTAATTCCTGAGAGATTAATTGTCTATCTGTTCCATTTTCATGTATGGATATTGAAATTTCATTCCATCCCAATATTATGGGTTTTTTAACGATGGTACACTCTCAATATTATAGAATTTTCTATATATACTAATATAATCACCAAAGAAACTAATGATGTTTTGGAGACATTATATTTTTAGGACCCATGTGAGACTGAAATTAGAATTTATAATTTTTTTGTTCAATGGAGATTAATTAATAGGGATTTTGATCAATTAATTATTAATTCTTATTTTAGTCATGACCATTGGTTTTGGAGAATGATTTTCAGAGACTTTATGAATTATTATGTTTTTAGGTCTTTACCTTATCTCATATTTATGAATTTGGATTAATTTAATATTTTATAAATGAATATTATCAATGATACTGATCAATCTATTATTATTTTTTTCAGTTTAGTAATTTTCAAATGGTGTAGGATTTTCATCAGTGAATTATTGATTTTATTCTAGATTCAATGACTCTCCGTTTCTAATTCCCTACTAGAGATAGAATTTTGGGTAAAATACACTTTCTTCATTCCCTTATATGTATAATTGGATCAAAACCCTTGGAATTTGGAAACCATTATTCAATTATCTATAAGATTTTATTTACATTTTTACTTTTTAGATTTAAATTTAATTTAATTTTTTTTATTATGGGTGTCCTTAGTTTTTTTATATTATTCTCTATTAGTTTAAACATTTTTTCATTCATGATGCTCAAAATTTTGATTTAGGTTCAATGGTGATGGATGGGTATTTCCCATTTGTCATGTTATTTCCCTTTAGAATGGGAGTGGTGGTGTCCTGAAACATTCATTGATTGATTATGGATTCATTGATGCAATGATGTAATTTTTTTGATGGTATACTACATTTAGAGAGAGGATGAATCAATGTTATTGTTTTCCACACTAATGGGATCTCATATACCTATATATAGGAAGTATATGTGGGATTTATGGATGATGGGCTATGTTGACTTAATAATTCTGTTTGGGACGTTATTTTTTATAGTTTCATATTATGATAAAACATTACATTATTGAATTTGTTTCCTTCCCTTTTGTTTTGGGTGTATCATTTGAACTAATTAGTTAGTTGGTATTATCATTAAAACAATCCTTCATTGGATAGACAAATGATATAATAAAACTACCTTCATGATTTATGAATGGGTACTAATCCTTTAAATTTTCATTCTTATCTATAATTTTATATTTATATTTTTTTCCATTAATATTTCATATTTATAAAGACTAATATTTTAAATTTATTCCAAAAAATATAAATATATATTCACCCAATGAATTTCATAAATTCCTAATACATATTTTTGCATTAATATTTATTTATTTTAGAAATAAATCACACCCTAGTGCCCAAATATTTAGTTTCATTGGAGAATAGATACATGCAAATCTTATATAAAATCATTTTTAACTTCTATTCTATATAATATTCTCAATGATACCATATTTAGAACATAAGTTATATTTCTCTCCTTCATAACTAGGGGAATAGAAATATAAAAATTAATGAGCTTAAATCATCTATAATGGTAAACATAATAATAATTGATCAATGATCATAAGTGTGAATTAGATGAGAATTTTGGTATGCCATAATAATGAAGGTTCATGTACAGAAAAATAAATAATCATACCTAAAAAATCATATATCATAAAACATGAGTCATGAAATAAGTATATTAGTACAATATATGATAAGAAAGAGTGTGAACAAATGAGTTGATCGACATGATCTATGAAAACCAAACAAATGAGTAAAAATGTTCCTTAAAAGTGTAACACATTTATAAGTATTGATAAATAATTTCCAATGCCAAGGATAATTTAAAAGATCATCAGTTCACTCCCTATTCACAGAAACATGATGGAGAATGTCCCAAAGGTTTGATTTCACTCCCCATTTAATTAAACAAGTAATATCAAGAGATAAAAATATTTATATAACAAGTTATTGGTATATAAAATGCTGAAATATCGGACACTGATAAAAAATACATATGTGTGCCCTAATAACAAGACATGTTCATAATTAAATATAGTTTTAATAATATATGAAAAGGAAATGGGTTTTGTGATACATTTCATAAAACCTAAACATAATACATGATGCTAAATAAAGTGGATAATATCGAGATATTTTACCCCATAATAATATATGAAACATTAAGGATGTTACATTTATAAAAAAATTATATGTGAAATAAAATTTATATAGATGAAGAATAAAAAAAATCCTTTGCG
Source organism: Viscum album (assembly GCA_963277665.1). Lineage (NCBI taxonomy): Eukaryota > Viridiplantae > Streptophyta > Magnoliopsida > Santalales > Viscaceae > Viscum > Viscum album. The sequence continues at coordinate 698,441,147 of OY728161.1, forward strand.
ATTTTCATAATTTTTTCAAAATATGTTTTTTGAAAAAAAGGAAATTAAATGCTCTTTAGAAAAACATTAAAAATTAGAGGGGTATTCTTAAATAAATAATAAAACATGTGTAATTATTGAATATTTTTTAATAGAATAATCCTTTTATATTTGATTTAGAATGGTCAAACTACATTGAATAGTACAACAAAAAAAAGTAAAAGAATATTATATTTGTAAAGAATTTCATGTTCATTGAAAAATAATTTATGAAATCAAATGAGTAGAGATAATAATGTCAATTTAAAAAAATAATTAATATTTAAGTGGAATAAAATGGTTCTCAATTGAAAATATAAGGTATTTTACATTTCTTATACGAGTATCACTTCTCGTATATTATAACCAAATGAGGAATTAAAACGGTAAAATGAAAATTAAAACACATGTAAAATAAAATTGATCATAATATATGTATTTTTAGAGAGAAAGATTATAAAATTTCATAGGATTTAAATTTAGTCATAAAAATCATGAATTCAAAAAGAGATTTGTAATAAAAACCATAACCTCTTACTATTGACTTCCACAACATCTGTTTAACCACCTTACACCTCATGAAAACTATTTGAGAATTCATAGATTTATATTTTAGTGATATAATAACATTTATAATGTGGGAAATATTTTTGGGATAACATTTTATAGATTTTGGTAGTGATATGTTTCATTTAATATGAGGAGAAGTAGGATAGTGAATGAGTCGTTATATTAGTAGTCATAGTGACATTTTTAAAATAAACATAACATTATATTAAAATCATGTCACATATAAATGAATGTGTATCAAACACTGGAAACACATAGGGTGAGGTTGTTATTATTCAAACCACCTATTAAACAAATAAATAATTAATGATTTTGTGAAATTTAGCCTCTTTTATCTTAAATTTAACATTTCACCCTAATGTACTTTTACCAAGGAAAACAGTCTTGTTACCACATTATCTAATTTTGATGTATGAAGATGAAATAGAAAAAATTATTTAACTTTAAAATGTTTCTTCATTATTTTAAAATCATTTTACAGCATTCAATTTCAATATGTGGTAGAAATTAATAACAGTATCCTTAACACAATCAAAATAGGATTTATAAAATACCTTTTTGAAGTAGAAAAATTAAGTTATGCCCAAATCAGGTATAGTATAGATTCCCCTGAAATTTATTATATTTTAATTAAAAAAATAAATTTTTTTACATTCAATTATTTCCAAACATAAATGGATCAATATTAAATCTCAACTAGTGTAATAAGAAGATTTTTTTTAATGAAAATAAAATATAACTTATGTTTATAAATGTAAAAAATAGATTTATAAAGTAAAATTATCATTTAAAATTGTATGAAATAACTTATTAAATATATAACTATTAAATTAAATTTTATTATTAAATTTAAACTCACATTTATACCATGAAGATATTATTAAATATATGGTATTAGTAAAAACTATATTTTTTTAACTATTCATCCAAATAAATAATTTGTTAAGAAAATAATAATTATAAGCTAATTTTGGTATGATAAATACAAATATAATATCCATTTTTTAAAAATAATTTTCAAAATATTATAATACTAACATTATATCAATGTCTATTTTATATGAAAATGAAACAATATTTATATAAATAATATCATTCAAACACACTAAGTGTTATTAAAATATTTAATATTAATAAATATTTTTTAAATGAGTATTTATATATTTTTTTACTAATTTTGAAATATTAAATCATCTTTTATACTTGTGTAATTTAGTATATTAAGATAAAATTTTATATTACATGAAAAATACATTTCATTAATAAATATTCCATAAATTAGTTTTTCATTAGTATTTATGATTCAATTATAAAATGATAAGAATAAAAAAATTCATCAATAAATTTTTATTAAATTAATTTTTATTAATTTTTATTAATTTATATAATATAGGTAATTTGATAAAATACATATTTATATCACCCTAATATTTAATGAAAAATCACCTCAAGACCACCTTATAAGACCCTAGGGTAAGATAATAAATTTTGGTATTCATGGGTAGTGATTAATCTAGAATGGAACTTATTGTTATTTACATAAGTGTTAGATTATCTTTAAGACATTTTCACTTAATCGATTCCTATTGATGTTCAGTTAGGGATAATTGTAATGAAAAACATAGTAACACTACCTTCATTCAAAGATTTCACAAAAAACAATCATAAGGAATACTTCCAAATACATGATGTCCTATATTCTCCTTTCAAATGATATTGTATAACATTTCTAGTTTGATTTATACACACTATTTTATTTACAACATTATAATTTTAACCTATAAAACTATAAATAGACCACGGTCCATTTTGGATTGTCATTTTTTGTGAAATAATATATTCAATTAAATATTTATTACATAATTAAATCATTGGATATTATATTATTCCCCTTAAAAAAATCATCCTCAAAATTTTATTATCATTTTGGAAAAATGGAGGGTAATTTTCCCTCATCTTATCCTCATGTATCGAGTTATCTTTATCAAGCATCTTGTTTCTCTATAAACTGTTGGCAAAGATTAGGATTTTGTTTCAGAACAACTTATCTCTTTGATCCAAAATATAAAATATCCATCCTTCATAAGATATTTCATGTTCTAGTTGCACATCTTCCATTTTTAATACATAGTATGGTCTTGTATGTTCATCCAATGAATGAAATGTAGAATACATGATTTTCCAAGTATAGGATTGGGAAAATATTTATGAAATAAGTTACAACCAAAATATAACTAAGAATCTAAAATAAACATATTAATCTAGGACTTGAATTTTGATTCACCCAAAATATCATAACCCTATTTTAAGGAGATATTAAAATAAAGACTTTATCAACCACATTATATTATATTATAAAGATATCAAAATATCCTCAAGATTTTGAATGGTATTTTCAGATTAAACATCAGTTTATGGATGAAATGTTCTATTAATGGTTAGATATTTATCTAATTCTTGATAATGACATTTAAAAAATATTTATGTGAACCTTCTATCTCATTCAGATATTATTGAATGTGGTACAACATTCAGCTTTACCACATCCTTTAGGTATAAATTGTTTAGTTGATCAAGTGAAAAATCATATTAAATAATCATGAAGAGTTATGACTTTTAATATGGATCCACCACTACCCAAATTGAATTATTTTCCATTTACATCATAGGAAGACTAATAAAGAACATACATTGTAAGGTTTCGGGATTTCCATACTGGTATAGGTAATGGTTTCATTATCCGCATAGACTTATTATTTAAAATACTTTTATAACATGCCAAACATCACGATATGCACTTCACAAAATTATTTTTCATTTATTACAACTAGATGTTTTTCCTAATATCATTATTCATCTTTATTCCTTATAGGATGTATAGTGAATGGTGAGATATGGTCATCATAAATAACTCCTTCAATAATTGTTTTAAATAGACACATATTCATTTATCAAGACATATAACTCCACCACCATTACGTTTGAAAATTAAAAAACTTCCTTTCATCTTTTTTAACTCCTCAATATCATTCTAGGCCTCGTTGATCTATAAAAATATGTATAGTTCAAAAACCATTTTGGAAGGTTATATTTCTTCCCTTCCATTGTGATTCTCATATCCATACTTTGAATATCCACTAATATTGTGTCCCTTACCATCAAAATTAAGAATATTATAGCACAATCATTTATATTTAGATTTTATTCATCCTTTTTTCCCTTTTTACTAAATGGTATTGTATTGTGACATCATAGTCTTTGAATAATAATAACAATCCCCCTCAGTTCATGTTCAACACCCTTTATATGAATATATATTTATGATTTTATGATTTGTATGCATATCAAACATAACAAAATTAAGGTAATGTGACAAAAAAATTATGTACTGATAAATTAAAAGTATTCCAAATTAGGTGTTGTTTAATTTTTCTCATGTAAATTTAATTATCATGACACATACGTGATTACTTTGTCATTTTTCATCAGGATGAATCTTAACCACTTCATTAAATTATTAATGTATCTAACAAAATCAACATCACTATAGGGAAATGTGATTACAACTACTATGACCTACCGCTTTTTAAGAGCCATGAACAAACTCATATGTCTAGAGAATCCTCAAATCCTCCCATGTTACAATTTTTGGTCGATTTAAAAATCCTGATAAATTTTAGAGAAATCCTTGATTGTATCTATCTAAATCACGAAAACTATATATGTCTATCCAAATTGTTGGTTCTAGAACATTCATCAATTACCTAATTCTTTGAAGAATATATATATATAACCTCTCTTTTTGTTACATGACCGATGTAGGATACATTTTATAGTCAAAACTATTGATTTTAAACAATACGTAATGTTTTTCCTTTCATTCGGTCTTCAACAAAAACGTCCAATACATTTCATGTTTCTCCATTAGATATATGTAAGTGTTAATAACACAGTCTACCATTAATTTATCATGGAAATCTCAAAAAAAAAAACTATTCACCATCTCCATGAATATTATAATGATATTTGTAATTATAAAGTGAGTTATTATGAATTCATAGTGCCCATATATTATGCCGAATGTTTTATTGGGTATATCATATGACTTTATTCAAAATTTATATCATCTAGATTAATGATTCACTATCAATATGTTTTGGACTCCACTACTTTGATCAAATAATCATTATTAAATGGTATATCATACTTTTTATTTATAATTATATTTTTAGGTTCATGATGATCAGTTCAAAAATGCATTAATCCATCTTCGTTCATGACAAAGAGTACCAGTTCACCACATGGTGGTGGACATAGGAATCAAACCCCTTTCCTTTATTCTACTAAATTTGTATGTAAAATTAATACAAGTCAACAGGTTATATTCTAAAATGAATCATTGATATAGTCCTTGAACCATGTACGAGTTCAATTGAAAGCTCAACCTCATATTTAGGGTAAATTGCATGTAGTTCCATAGGAAATATGTCTATATAATCTCATATGATTATAATGTATCTAATATTGAGTTCCCCTCTATCCATTTGAGATAAGGGTCCCTAACTATAGGGTACCATGAGCCATATTTTAAATGATTCTACCAAAGGGTTGTCATATACACCCTTAAATTGATATTTGATAATTATATGATTCGGGATATGATATGAGATCCCCTTATATAGATAATTAATATTATCTCACTATAGGGAGATGTAGTCCTTTCCCAATATCTCATAAATTTTTTTAAAGGGAAGAATAACTAGATCTAGATGAATTATCTTCCCACAAATCCAGATAATATAAGAGATGTATACATTTTATCCAATCATCTCAATGCTAGTTGTTTCCACTGATAATTCGATATCCAAGGTTTGTGGTAGTGAATTGATATTCTTCCTATATATTCACGATATGAAATACTTTAAAGAACTAGAATTGAATAATATTTACTAAAATATAATGTGGAAAACCAATGTACCATTAAACACTTCATTATCATATTCCACTTCAATGATAGTCATTAGATTGTTTCATCCTTGTTTCCTGACACTAGGAGGTCACTATGGCCTATTTTCTTCATTAGGCCGTAACTTTTGGAATTAATATTTACAATTACCAAAATACATGAATTTTAATGATTTATGTGTCGATGGTTTTTAGTTGGTATCTTCTTATCGTCAATCATATTTTCTGGGCTCTTTATCCCCCACTACAATGACTAACATGATGGTCAACCCTCTAAAAAATAAAGCTAATTCTCGTCCCATTCATGTAATTTTCATGCATCTTATTCGTTCATTTTGGACATAAAGGTTGTTTATTTTTATTATCTCTTTGTGATTTATCATTATAGTTTCCATGATTCTCAATTTTCATTCTCTTATCTCCATATACATGGTAATGATAGAAATCATGAGTTTATATATCCATCCTAAGATTACATTTAAAAATTATCACATTGATACCAATGCATCTTATGGAGAATTAATGCTATGAACCGGGTTTTAGGACCCTGAATAATGAGTCAATATTTATTTCATTTTCCTTAATAAAATAGAATATATACCTTATGAGTCTCATGAAAATAACCTCAAAAGATAAAACGGATATATTCTGCTTTTTTAGTTATATGAATTCTCACTTAAATTAAATGTGAATTGTTTACAGATAATATTTAGTCAATTATATTTTCTGACAGTCATCATATCCCGCAAATTCATCTTTTTTTCCTTTTTCATCATAATCATAATGGGGGTCCACCATTAGTCAACCCAACCCTCTAAAAAATAAAAAGATAATAAAATATTTTCATGTTGTGATCAGTAGAGAAAAACCATATATTTTTTATATAATTTACCCAATTCGTGGAACTAGTGTGTTAAATGTCCCTGTAGAAGAAAATATAATAATGGATTAATAGAAATTTCTCTATCCATGATATATTGAAAAGATATTTTTTTTGGAATCAATATTAATTTATTTTTTTAGTTGGTTGAAAATTTCTTTGAAATTTTTCACTTCATATCACATAACATTTTTTCTATGATGAGGACAATCATTGAATTTTATTCCACTCCAAATTTTATCTCGGTTCGAACAATTTATAGGCATTTATTAAAATAATCGATATATATGGGGGGAATAAAAAATTCGATAATATTAAAAAATGAAAAGTAGTCAATTAATATGGAATAAATAATAAATGACCAATGTACCATAAATTATAAATTTCTATGTTTCAATTTAGTTTATTCACTGACTATTTCCTACAATGTTATCCATCCATACCACAGAAATGTGTTCAATTCCTTCATAATGGGATTTATAGGGAACTTGAATTATCGTAAGAATATCCCATGGGAGTTTCAAACCACGTGTGAAGTTAAGAATACTTATTTTACACCGAGTGATGATTGAGTTAATACTCAACTGGTATTTTTTAGGTTAATTACCCCTAGAAAATTATATAAAAAATCCTATACCCACTTTTTTTTATCCAAATGAGATATTATTTCTAAAAACTATACAGTCACAAATTTAGCGAAATTTTAGAATTTTTTAATGTGTGTAGTTTTATCCCATGAGTTTTTAGTAATATTATAATGTCAAAATCAAAAAATTAACTAAACCCCACACTGATACCAACTATGGTGACTCGTGACACAGACATATCAAATATTCATAATATATCATGTTACATGAATATTAGTTTTTTATCATAATAAATTACACCCCAAAAGAAAAATGTTTTCATATAGTGGGACTAGACACGTAAAAAACTTAATTTAAAAACATTTCAACATATCAAACATATATTAGTTTCAATTATGAACTATTAGACATATAAAATATAATACACTCTTATATTACTTGGGGAATTAAAGCATATGAAGTGGTGAGTTTAGATCCTATATAAGGGAATATATACGGGTTATCTTTATAATGTTATAACTTATAATAAGATGAGCATATGGGCTTGAAATCATAATAAAGGTGAAAATACATAACATAATATAATGGTACCAAATAAATCATATATCATTAAACATTATTCATAGTATAAATGTCTTTTAATATAATAATTTATCAATAAGTGTGGGAAATCATGATTTGGATAGAAATTATATATTATGAAATATTAGTAATAATAATGTCTTCAAAATATGTGTCACATACATAACCATATAAAAATATTTTCATTTGTAAAATATTATATATAAGATAATTGTCTCATAGTTATTATATTCTCATAGGGGAGGGAGTTGACTTACCATTCTCAGAATCATAGTAGAATACGACCCATAGAGGATTAGGTCCACTCCCCATTCATACAAATATGTAATATAATGATATATAATAATTTATCCAATTAATTAGAGGTATATATTTGTTCCAGCTATCTAAATGTTAAAATATTACATTTTTCTTAAAACAAAATTTGAAAAAATTACTAATTTATTATATATTAATTAACATATGAAAAATAATTTTTTTTCAAGAAATAAAAAATAAAAAATAATAAGAACACATATAGAGAAATATTGTGGATTGTATCATTGGATAATATTTCCAATGAAAAATAATAGACATTAAGGATATTGACATAGATAAAAAAATATAATAGAAATAAAATTTTCCTGGAGGAAGAATATGAAATACCCTTTAATTTTATATATCTTTTTCAAAAAACAAATTTTTAAATAATAAGAAATTGAAATTTTATTTATATATACATGAAAAAATGGAGACTAATTTTCGTAATGAAATATTGAAAATGTTTTCCGAAATTAATTTTTAAAGAAAGCATTACAAAAGATGTATTTTTCACAATTTGTAATGAGGGTCAAAGATAATGGAAATCATCTGAGTTAAAAACATTAATAGATGTTTAATTTTGTAAAAAAATGTAAATTTCAATAAATAACTCATTAATAACAAATATAATTGGATATAAACAAATTAAATACAAGAAAATAAATAATATGTACATATAGTTAAAAAACATGACCAAAGTTCTAAGGTAATGTTAGTTTTTATTATATGTATCACTTTAAGTGAATTACGGACCATAGGGGAAATGAAATGATAGGATGCCATATGAAACTTATGAATACAAGAGTATAAGGAAATATAGGCTTATTAGGGAAAATTATAATATAATTCAGCTAGTTTTAAACTTATAATTAAATGTTTCACATACAAAAAGAAAATGGAATGAAAATCTTAACTTCTACTCCAGAAGATTATGAAATAACTCCAACCTACATGCTCCTTCAGAAAACAAATTGAGACAAATATTCAAAACATTGTTATATAAAAACTTTTATATCATGTCAATGATATTTTTAATGGTTTTTATAGATATTTTTTTGGAACTAAGTGGATTTATATGTTATAATAAATTGGGTGGTGAATGGTATATTTTATAAGTGAGAGAAGTAACATTTTTTATTCACCCATTATATTATATTAAAGGCAATTCACATTCAAAGGAAATTGGATAAAATAGTTGTAAATAAAATGTTGGGGTATGTATTTGTTGATGGATTTCACATCCATGAATGTATGAGATAATTATTGAGATAAATTATTTATTTTCTTTATAATATAACTTTTCACCAAAATTTACTTTTCTTGTGACAACCCATTTTTAGCTTAGAAACATATTTTTATGTCTAAAAATAAAATTTAACTTATTATTTCAATTGAAAATTATGATACTTAATTTTAAATCCCTTTAAAAATATTATATTTATAAATTATGAAAAAATAAATTTTTTAATAAATATGCTTAACGCGATTATAACGATATTTAGATAAACTCCCTTTTTGAGCATAAAAAATAATTTAATCCAAAATCATTTATGATATTTATTATCATTGCATTATTTGGTTTATTAATAAAAAATACGAGGGTTATGAATTTAAATTAAATAAAAAACTAAATGCTTCTTGATAATTATTTATTAAGGTTAATAGATAAAAATAAAATTTTGAAAATAAAATATTACATAGGATCTAAAAAGTGAAGCATTGATACTTGAATTAAACATAATATTTTTATATTTATAAATTAACCTAGTAAATAAATATTTTTGTAAAAAAAATCCTAAAATTTATAGCCACATTAATAAAATTATGTTTCAATAAAATTTGGGGCATTTGTAAAAATAGTAATTTTTTCATTCTTCATCCAAATATAATTTTTTTAGAAGTAAAATTAATGCTAAAATAATATTGATATTAGAAACCACAAAATTACATAATTTTTTTAAAATAATTTAATAAATAAGATAATGTTTAGCAACAACTCAATACATAATTAGTATTTAAATATAAAATATCAATATATAAAATTGATCATTAAAAATTATTTTGTTTTCTTAATATTATTTCATATTAATTAAAAATTTGAAATCAGTAATTATATATTTGTTTAAACATTTTTATATTCGATATATTCATATAAATGTAATAATTTTTTTTATTAATATATAAAAAAATGGCATACAGAAGAACACAATTATTTGAAAAATTTCACATAAATGATCTTATTACTAATTATTTCTTATTGAATAACTGTTTGATCAAAATTAATTACTTTTAGAAAAAATATTTTAACTAAATACTAACATTAATATTTTTCAAAATTTATGGGAATTTCAAATGTATAAATTCCATGTATTAATATAAAATTTATAAAATTTATAATTACATGTTTATATTGACTTAACATTTAATTAAAAATCCACTTCAGAAAATCTCATTAGTCTTACGTGTTGGATATGGATTGGTGGAAGACATGACTGTTTAGTTTTCTATCATAGATCCCTTAATGATTTCTAGAATCATGAGCTTCTGCTGCAGGTTATTTCACTCAAGTCCTACTTATTGAAGTACATCCTGGGCATGATCCAATGAAAACATGATGAATATATATCCAATATATTATAAAATAATTTATCCTCATATGAAATACTTCTAAAAATTTATTCCACATACTTTTCATTCAACATAGATTTAATAATATAGTTTCAATCATTTATTTTTACCAATTAAATATCTACATTATAACCATCATTTGTAATACATAAAATGTATCATGGTAAATTATAGATCAATGTATCTTGGGAAAAAAATATATCCAATGAAGTATTTATTTTATTGTACATTATATTAATTTTAAAAATCAATAAAAATAACTAAATTAAGGAAAAATTAAATTTGTAAAAAAATTCCTCAACATTAATCATTAAACACACTAAACATATATATTAACTCCACAAAAATAATCATAATTTCTTATAAATATTTCATATAAACAATGTGAGTTCATTGGGTGGATCTTATTAAAGACCTAATATAAAATAATAAAATATTTCAATAAAATAAATTAAATTACATGATGTCATATTATATTCAACAATTAATAACATGATCATCCATATGATAAATATTTGCAGTTTAATTAAAAATGATGAAATAAAATTCATAATATTGAATAATGATGAAATATTAAAGAAGTTAATCAAGAATATATTCTAATTCCATTAATTTGATTCAGTGTATGGGAGATAAAAAAGAATATTATTTATGTTTTGTTAGTGTACAATGTGTGAAAAACTAAATTGGGAAGGAATTTATGTCCCTATATAAATGATAAAAATAAATTAGAATGAATATGTAATGTTGAAATTGATTGGATAAGTGTGATTGAGAAAAGATAAAGACCCTAAAAAATATAATGACATAGAAGAAGATATGAATTATTTGAATATTTTATTATATAAATGAAATAAAAATTTCATAGCTTTTATAAATGGGAATGTATGTTACATTAATGATAACTAGGTCTGTACAACTGAGACATGTTTAAATGTGTGTATGTGTAAGTGTTGTTGGTTTTCGTGTAAGAGTTTCATAATATATATAATTATAAAAGATAGTTTATTATAAAGAACATGTTTTTAATTGACTCATTAGTTTTTGATAGGTGATATGTGTGATTTGGGAGAGACATTATATTGTGAAAACACATTTTTTAATCATTCAAATAACATATATCGCTCATATTTATGCACAATTTTATGGAGTATGTTAAAGAAATAACTATCCTCAATAATGGAAATTATAATGGTATGGTTAAAGATATTTTCATCCATTTAATGATTTGGATAAATGATAAACATATAAAAACAACAACTATAGATATGTATCATGGGAGAGATTAAATAGTAAAGGTAAAGATAATGTTATGTGCTCTTTAAATGTTTATAACCTAAAAAAATTCATATAGAAGATATATATATCCAACTTAAATCAAAAAGATTTATAGGGTTGTTATTCATTATGATATATCCAACCATTAATCTATATCTTAATAAAAAGGATTAAAAATATATCAAATTATAACTATTCTATATAGAAGGATTAATCATGTCATTATTCCAAAATACACTTCTTTTGTTTTTAACATGTTTATTTTTTGAGGCATTCGATCCTGATATATTTTTTATTTATCTGTTGAATTAATCAATGTAAGATAATGTACATTATCCCAATAGAAAAATTTTGATTCCCATATTATTTAAGGGTATATGTGTATCTCATTTACTTTCTTGGTTATCTCATGATAATAAAATAGTAACCATGTGGTAGTGGGATAATAACCACAAGAAACCCAATCCAATTCCCATATATTTTGTTTTTAAGTTTTATTAATATATATATATTATTTTAAATTCATATATGATTTTATCGAGTGTTATTTGAGAGAGTTATATAACAAAACATTTAAACCCGAAAAGGTACATAAGTAATTGATAAAGGTTAAAATGAGTGAATATCTGACATAATGAATCACCCCTCTTTTTATGGCCATATATATCTAGTATATCTTGATAAATGGTATCAAATACATTGTTTTATCTTTTATGTGATATATTTATTTTAACATTATTATTATATCATAATTTTTAACATGATTTATATATTATACGAATAACATACAAGAAATATTGAAACATAAAAAATACAGAATTTGATGATCATTTTTTCATTATATTGAGAAATAATATTAATAAAGAAGAAAAAAGGAATTTTTTTACCATAAATTTGAAAATTATGAGATGATTTTTTCCTTAATTATATTAAATAATGTTAAAAATTAACCAAATATTTTTCCCCTATTGAGAATCAAACACATGATTTTATGAGTGTGTGACTATGGAATCAAATAATTATTTTTATGATGTGTTTAATAAGTACATTAAAAATACTCAAAACTATGTTTTCAATATTATATAGTTTGAATCATTGTTATTTATAATGTTTAGAAACATTTATATGTGGATGAAAATGAATTAAAAAATTCATTGGTTAAGAAAATTATGGTGTGAAAAACGTTTTCCATGAATGTTAAAACATAAGAGAAATAAATTTTAGAGATTAAAGATAAATTCGACAAGACACACAAAATTCATCTATAATGCACTGATGGATATAGAATTATTTCTTCTATCAGTAACTATATTCATTATGTCGATGAAAGAGTTATCAAATATCATGAATCTCAATTGAATTAAATAAATAAAATGCAAGATTCTCCTGAAGGTCGCACCGGTAAGGTAAATATATTTTTAAAACAAAATTCCTATTATTAAAATTGAGAATAATATTATAATTATTTAGTTAAAATATTTATATATAAATCGTAAATCATTATATGTATTTCAAGGAAACATTTCCATGTCTATTCAAAAAGGATACAAATTAACAAAAATTATCGAGTGTTTTGGTCATCCAATAACTCAACCAAAATGGATGAAGGGAATAAGTTCCCTTGTGATGTTTATAGTCTATAATATAATGGAAAGCCGATGAGTTTTCTTCCAGGAGCATATAAATTTTATAATAATTCATTTTCTATTAATTGACCATTATTTTATTTAATTACTAATGATGAATGAAATTTATTAAAATCAATCAATATATTAGGAGAGGATATGTATTCCTAATAATTTTGGTTTCTAAAAATATGTTGATGTGGGTATCTATTATTTTAGAAAATATCTAGGTATATAAGTTATTAAAAATTAATTTAATGATATATAATCAATTCCAATTATTTTATTCTCTTAAATATTGTGATTTAATTCTTATGATTTTTGCTCCAATATATCTATTTTCTAAAGATATAGAGAATATTATAAAAAATTGAGATTGCCTGAATTTAGGAAAATTTATACATAGTTGAAGAAATTTACCATGTATTAAACTAGTGATAATATTTAAATCAAAAATAAATTTGAATTTATAAATGATATTTTTTACGGTATAATAGAGTTCGTTACTCTATTTTAGATTGATAGGTCAATAAAACTACGCACTATGAATTATTGAATTAGGAAGGCCACACAAATTTAAAAAGATGAAATGAAATGTTCAACACATTTCTATAATAGGGAATGTATTTCTGAACATCAATGAAAAATATTTATCTAATAATATTTAATATAGAGTTCAAATAGGACAAAAAACAAAGTGATTATAATATATAATAAAACAATTAACACGAAACATTAAAAAAATTGAACAAATATTTGTTTATAAGGAGTAATGGCGGTGAAAAAAAGAGATTAAATCCTTGAAAAATAAATTCAATGTGTTCTTATAGGGAAACAACTTTGTTAATAAGATACAATAGAAGAGTAAAAAATCAAATATTCTCATGAAGTTACTAGAAAATATTACTTAAAGACTCTTGATATGTTGTCTGAAATTTAGAAGAAACAAATATTATTAAATGTTTTATTACTATTATTTCATTATTGATGGATATGTAGATAGATATAATGAATGTATATGGAAATACAAAAAATAGAATTTGTATTGAATAATGGGATAAAGAAGTAAAATCCAAGAATGTGGAATGATTTTATGATTTTAAAAACTATGTTTTCTTTAAAAATTAATATTTTGAAGTTGAGTGAAGAAAATATGATTAGTTAAAAGAAACATAATGTTGAAAATAATTGAATTTATAGGTTGATAAAGAAGTATAAACCTTGTATCAATAATAAAATGTTCTATGAATAATCCAACTTATTCTTAGTATTTGTTTTATATTCTATGTAATGAATTAAAGGAGATGAATTTAGTGGGAGGGAAAAAATTTATATATATTTTTAATATTAATTTTAATTAAAAATTTATATTAGGAAACATATAATGTTGTAGGATATGCACACAAATAGTATACTTTAGGATTCTAAAGGGATAATTAATATCAAATAAGTTTTATTATATGAAAATTACTTTCAAAAAAATTAAAATTTTAAATACTATAAAACAAAAAATATCAATCATTGAGTAGTTTTAAGTGATAATTTGTAGTAGAAAATATACTTGTTGATGAAATGACAATAATTATAAGAGTTCACAATAATATGTTCATGAAATCATAATATTATTACAACTATATTGTATATTTTAATTATCCATTTAAATAAAACTAAATACCAAATATAACTTCATAAATTTTTTGGAATCGATTAATTTTTTTATTTTTGTATAACTCATGGTTGAAGTGAAATATATATTAAGTGGTAGGAGGAGATATAAAATATTAGAGTATCTGTTTCCATTATTTAATGTTGAATTCTTCATAATATATCTAAATCATATGTTGAAATTATACTGGTGATGACTACCCATTGTTGGAATGGTACACATATATTAGTCGATCCACCTCATTCTAAAGAGGATAAAATTATCAATTAATTCTATGTAAGTGGGTGAAAATTTATGGATGAAAATAATTTATATAGTTACGTCTCAATAAAGGAGTATTTTCAGTTTGATAAAATATATGATATGTATCTCAATGAATTTTAAATATTGGGTTATTAATTTTAAATTTCATATATTGGATTCTAATAGATGAATTGTTAATTCAAGGGTTGTTAAAATATATATGAAATTAAATTAAGGAAAAGAGATGTTGAGTTAGTTAAAATTGTATTTATATTATTGGAATAAGGGATTATTTAAATAGCCCTCATTTTTTCAATACTGTTATAGTTTTTTTAGGAAAGGTGAGGCAATGCCTCTATATTAAATAAAAAGTATGAAGTAAGACAAGATGGAGGGGAATGGGGTCATAAAATACCTAAAGCCTTCATTCATAAGAAAGTAGTTCAGTAATCAAAACCAATAGGATCATATTCATCATAATCCCAATCAGACTCATCCTCTAATAGACTGAAAATATTACCTTGAACCTTTCTTATGTTTGAGATGGATCTATTAATCATAGTTGGTTTCAAGTGCGAGTAGTCCTTCCTTGGTCTGGCCTTCTTCAAAGGTTCTGAAGATAACCCTTCAACAATCAACTTTCCTTTATTAGCAGCATCTCGGTATGATTTTTTCTCCAGGGATTCATCATTATCTATGTCATTCTAGGTGCCCCCAATTTTATTTAATCTCAACTGCACGTTGAGATCATAAATAAACTTAGAGCATTCAATATCAGATCCACAAGAAACCAAGTCAGTATAATGAGGAACCAAATCCATCGGCTTATGGTCTTCATTTCCACTGGACCTATAAGGGACAATCTCAAGCCATGTTTGCTCAATAGTCATGTCACCAGATATCTGTATCACCTTAGCCTTGTAATGAGGCTCTTCCATTTGGTTTCTAAGACTGCCAGACTGTAGATCAGCCTGCTATTGCACTGAATTAGCACCAATAGTATTAATCTCATGCATAACCCATTTCTCTTCAATCACATCGGAATGGCCAGCAGCATCATCCTTGCTTTTTTTGCAGAGCGCTGGAGGATCCTGGCTTGCATTTCTTTTTTTGTAGCTTTTTGCATACCTACTAGTTGTGACCCTTGATAGAACAGTAATTACAATTATCATTCCTAAAATAGTGTTCGTTTTTGTGTCCAATGGACTGACAGTCCGAGAAAAATGATGGTAACTTCTCATATTTAATTTCCAATTTGATGTCATACTTTGAAGTGGAAAGCACTACCTGATTAGCCAGATCAGAATTGAGATCAATTTTAACTAAAAACCTGGTATATTATCCAGAATTAGACATCTCTTTAGTTCTATCCATTTTGATAGGATTTCCCACACCCGAAGCAATATAGAAGAGGATGAGAGGGTGCCAATAAATCTAATTCAGACCCAAAATTAGAATCCATAACTGAACTCTGGAGTTCTTAATGGAGAACAGATTGAAAGAGAAGTCCCATTGTTGAATTGTAACCAGTCTTGGCTTTAGGGAAATGGAGTCGAACCCCCATGGACATCGTTTGAACTCCTCATTCGGGAAGAGGATATAGAAAAAATCATTTCCTATCGGGATACATATAAAATCGGGGAAACCCCAAACCTTGTTGAGTCTTGCGAAAAAATCAGATACCTTAAATAGCTTAGACCCAACCGGAAAAATCAATAGAGCAAGATTCGAAAAGCGGAAAATAATATACCTATCAGCGATATCATCCTCATTAGCTTGAACATGAACGATCATACCTTTGAGGATAATCCATTCAGGAGAAAAGTCCTTCAGAGATGCGAAATGCCTCCTGCTTGTATCACCGTATCTCACGGAACCTTCACAAACATCACTGATCAATGAGGGTTCCTTGGAAAAATACAGTGGATGAGATGTCCCCCCAGAAAGAAGATCAATCTTGAGATCGTGAGGAAATGCCATCCGCGAGATACCCTAGCTCGGACCATCGTCGTCGTAGAGCCTCCCGAACCCTCCATCCATCTCTCAATATAAAGATCATATATCTTTCTATATTGTTATTGTGAATATATATAGAGTATATAAATTTATAACTCATTTATAATAACATGTAATGAGATTTATTTACAATCTTGTAAAAAAATAGTT
Organism: Viscum album; assembly: GCA_963277665.1. NCBI lineage: Eukaryota > Viridiplantae > Streptophyta > Magnoliopsida > Santalales > Viscaceae > Viscum > Viscum album. The sequence continues at coordinate 698,458,655 of OY728161.1, forward strand.
TAATTTAGTTCTACTAAAGGTTATTTCCAAAAGCACTAACTATTGGAAATAATATTTATATTTATTTTAAATAATAGGTATTAGTATTTCACCAAACCCAAAGGGGGATATCATTAAATAAAATTAATTATATGAGAAGTTATTAGCATTTAGATTTTAATTTATATTAAAAAAATATCAATAGAGAGATTTTTTAGACTGGATCTTTGAAAATAGTGGATTATTTTGAAGTATGTATTGTTTTATATAATTTTAATATATTTTTAATTTTTTAAAAATATATATTCAATATTTCATTCTATGGTGATGTATTTTAAATTGTGAATACATTGATTTGGAACACAATAGAGGTTGGTGTGTTAATAAAAAGAGAAATGATAAATAAGTTGAGGAAGAATTGACCCTTTTTTCATTTAGGTGCATAAATTTTTGGGTTGTCTAAGGGAATTTTATTAATTGGAAATAAATTAATAATGAACCTAAATCGAAGATGAGATTGAGTTTTTCACACTAGGAAAAAGATATGTTTGGAAAAAAACATATATAATGATAAACATGAATATGTATATGAAAAATATAAATGATGAGGTCCATATTGGTTTGAAATGCTTTTAAGAAGTAATTTAATAGTAGAATATAGTTTTTTAGTTATTATATAATATATAAAAACCCATGTAAATTCTAATAGAACTGGTTTTAACGAGAATAAAATATTCTTAGCATGATTTATGTTGTTTTGAAGCTACATCAGTTTGGTTCCCTATCACATAATTGTGAATAATGGAAATTTATGGTTTTATAAGTGTTTTAATAGTATATACATGTGATTAGAAGTAACCAATGATATGCACATTTGATCTATGTGATTTATTCTTGATGTAACAATAATGATCAATATTTCTTATAAATTAAATATAATATAAATCCTATATAAAATTTTAAGATTTACCTCATGATATCTATGAGTTATTTATGAAATATTTATCCTCAATTATTTATCATTATTTGAGTCATGTTCAAGAATGTTTTACCACAATAATGATACATTTACATTAAAAAATTATCAGAAAAATTATTTCATTCATTAATCATGTGAGAGAATAAATAGATGAAGAATAATAGAAGTTTGTGTGTTGTCCATGACTGTAGAGAATGAGAAACGTGTTTAGATGATATATAAACAAGATAAATCTAAAAGGAGTCATAGGGTTGTGTCCCAAGTTCACGTAACCAATAAATCATTATTCTGTTTGTACAAAGGATTCATAATAAAATAATTTGACTAACTTTTATAAAGGAATTAATTGAGTCATATATATAGTATATACATATATATATCTAAGTGTTGGTATATTTTTAGAAACTATAAATGATATATATTCATTATAAAGTGGACAAAATCATTAATCTACCGGTAATATACATATTAATATAAAGAAATATGTAAAATTATATAATCAATGGTTCCATGGTAATCCCCTTTACATTCATAGTTATATTGTGATAATAAAGGACTATTTTTGTGGTAGTTGGATAACAACCACAATAAACCAAGTAATATCATCTCATATTGAGATGTTGAATATTGTATCCCTATATGTGGTGTTCTCCATTAATAAATTTCTATATGTAGTTATTTTTTATTCTGTGAGTGATAAAATGTATATTTATACATCAACAGTATTTGATAATGGATAATATGGGTACAAATACACCACCCTAATTCACCCCTCCCTATATGACTAAATACATCAAATTTGTTATTATATAAGGGTATAAGGATGATGATACATAAAAATACAATTTATATTTATTTAGAATGGTATGGATATTTTATTATTTTTTATAATGGGGGGAATTAGTTATTTTAAATGTCTTCAAAAAAATTATTTCTAAAATAATTTGTTTTATTTAATCTAAAAATGATGTGTTTTCTATAATATGTTTTCATAATGTAATTGTATTATATTTTATATTCTATACACTTAAGTGAACTAAAACTAGAATAATTATGTTTCTTATAATATAATCATTTATAATTTATCTGATCCAAACCCAATAATAATAAGTAGTGTTATCCTAATTCAAATATTCTAGAAATATAAATTTGGGAATCAATTAAAATCCTGGAGGAACACTAATGTGTTTTTCCTTCTCAATCTCTTTCATTAATTATGTTAATCTCATTCAATTTCATCATGATGTGTTTATAATATAAATTCAAGATTTTATAATTCAATGATTTCATTTTATATTATTAATAAAATCATTTCATTATGTTTAGTATTATTAAAAAATCATTTGTTATGTATAGTTTATATGAATTTATGATATGAAATTATAAAATGATTTTGAATTAAAATCCATTTATGAATTTTAAATAATCACGCCATTTTTCTAAAATATCAATGAAGCTTTATTTTTCCCCATTTAAATTTATATAAAATTCTTTCAGAGTTAAATTATTTTTGGAAAACTGGTTGGATCATAATATGTATTTTTTAAATTAATTAGATATTCTTTAAAAATTTGGTTAATTCCTTTTATTTTGCCATAATTACTCCATTTTTTTATTTATATAGATATAAACCCATGTTCTAGGTTTATATAGTATTTGTTTTTATTTTTTATACAATTATAGTATATTTATTCATCAATGTTTGAAATAATCAAGGTTCTTGTAATATTATTATTGTTCATTAGAAGGTATATGAAAAATACAAAAATTATGCAACATTTTAGACATTTCAGGGTAATATGTAGTTTATTATCCATTATGAATATCTAAAAATACATATTATTCAATAATAATTGGGTTTCACAAATTGTTAGATAGAAATTTAAAGGCCAATTATGTTTTTTTCTCCCCCAATTATAAATTATTTCAATTATTATTTTTAATTGAAACATATTTCATTTTGTAATTAAATGTATTGTGACTATTTTTAATATATTTTAGAAGTGTTTTTTCGATGTTTATTGATAGTGGAATTATTTTATGGGAATTTATTATTTCTTTTTTTAGTGGATTTGATATTTTATTGATGGGGTATGCGTTTGTATCAAAATAAAATAGTTCAATGTAATTTAATTATTAGATATTTCCTTTTTCTCGATGTGGATTTTAATAGGTCATGTTTAGTTTCAATTAAACCTATGAGTTATGGAGAAAATAATATTAAAATGGTGAAATATAATTAGGATCTGGGGTATATAATGGATATAAAATCAAAAAAAAAATTTGGTCCATAATCATGAGAATTATATAATAGTTTCATTATACTTATAAAAATACACAAGATATGATTTAGGTAAACAAATTCTTCTCAAAAAAATTGTCATTTTGTTTTTCAAAAAATTATTATGGGTGAGTGTACATTTTTAAAAAATATTATTAATATACATGATAAACATTACCATATGATGAATCTAGTAGTTATTATAGTTATTGTTAGTGTCATTATTATCTACAAGTACTGATGGGATGAATATTGAGTTTTCCATTAGAAGAGAGTACCGATATTTTTTTACATGTGTTTTAACCCCTGAGATCTAATGAAGTGGGGATTTTGGCATAAATGTTGTGATGTGTTGATTTAGTTATGTTTCATTAAAGGATTAATGATGTTGATCTTTTTTTTATCGTTGTCTTGGGATTTCAATTTTTTGTGAGATTTAGCAAGAAGATATTGCGGAGGATTATAGTTTAAAATATAATTTCTAAATGTAATAGTATAATTCCTTTGTTTTTATGGTGATTTATGATGAAGATATGTTTATTAATCTAAAAACACCACCCATGACCATGGATGGGGGTAGTATAATATCACATGGGTGAATAAAAAATTATATTTTTATTTGGGTAATCTTTATCTCATACCTATATAATATGAGAAATACATGATGGATGATATCATACACACTAAAGAAAAGCGTGTATTGTTTTATATTATTAATTATAGATGTGTAATATCAAGGGAATTAATTATTTTTATCATTGTAAGGAATAGAGGATCATTATTTTTAAGGGTAGAAATTCCATTTTGAGTCCTCAATCAAATTTTTCAATAATGAAATCCTCTAACCAACCTCATAGAATATACATGATTTTGAAATTTCTCAAAAAACTCTAAAATATAGAAATTCATCAACATTCTCTTATAAAAACCTATATGTATAAAATTTTAATTTTCCAAAATTTCATGCATCTAGCCAAAAATATACAAATATTTTTTAGGGATATTTTTTCCTAAATAAAAATAAAAACTAATTTCATAGTTTTCCATACCAACCCATTTTTCTCATCTACATACATATATTTAAATTATTCAAATTTAGATATACATATTGTTATAATAAGATATCGATATACACATGTATAAAATATTAATAAACATTGTTATCAAAATATATATATGTTAAATCACAATCACATCATCATATTTCTTAATTAAAATACACATGGAAAAAAATATTTCACACAAAATCATTAATGTAATAAAAAATAAAAAATATGATAAATAATTAAATGAAGATACAATAAAAAAAGTTTAAAATTCTATTTTCTAACAACATATTATGAAAATAACTCATTATATAAACCAACTAGAATTATATGACCTTTTTTACAACTATTTTTATAAGCAATCTAACCACACACTTTGTATCCCTTATATCTCATATATTCCCATGAATAATAAAATATATAAAATTATATGTATAATAATATTTCATATATATGGAAATATGTATCATAAGTAATAGTTATAGTCTCCAACCTAGGATACGATTTATTGAAAAATATAATTGTGACAAGGACTCCACACCTCGTGAAAACCACTATAAAAAATATAAAAATCCTCAAAATATATTTATTAAAATTTTAGAAATAAAAATAGTGATAATGTGAATCCATAAAATGAAATTCCATTTACATTGTAAACAATATATTAGACAGAGTGGGGTGGGTCACTATTTAATATAATGGAGAAAGGGATACGTAAATATTGTCTTTGATATGATAAAGGGAAAAGGAAAATAAGAATTAAGGAATATAAATAAATTTGAAATGGGGAATAATGAGTGGTATAAATGGTGGATAGTGAATGATCTTATGAAAAATTGAATAAAAATTATTAAAAATATAATATCCATTTATATTTTAAATTTTCATTTCCCCATTTACATTCTTCAAATCTATACCAAATATTTTTTTCCTTGGTTTACTTAAATATTTAATATCCTTTAATAATACTCTATAAATACATAAAATTATATAAACAACACATATTATATTATTTTAAATAAAAAAATATTATAATTTTAAAATTTAATATTTTATAATAATTAATATTATTTTGTTAAAAAATAATCAACCAAGAAAAATTGGTTGGGTTTATATTCTGATTCGTAGTCCAAAGACCATATGCTACATGTTAAACACTAGGTCATAGTTGATTTATATTTGTAAAAGATATATTTCACATTAAGTATAATATTATATTACATTTTCTAAAAAAACCTATAAAATATATTTGACTCACTAAAGTATAGAGTATATATTCACATATAATTAATTTTAAATGATAGAACTGTAATTGATAAATATACTAAAATACTATTACAACACCATTGATTTTTGTCCTGGGATATAGATTAAGGTAATTAATATTAAAATAACGAACATGACTTATGATTTATCCATTGTGATAATATATAACAAGATTGGGAATTTTAATCAAGGAAATTTCAAGATTACTTGATCATGATTTTTATTAAATTTGGAAAAATAAATAATTTATTATTATGGGGTAACATTTAGTTAATTTTTATATTAAATTATATATTTTTATCTTCATAGTATAAGACCATATGTAATGATTTAAGGATAAATATTCATGTTTTTGGTAAGGCCACACAATATATATATTTTTTGGTGGTTTATGGGGATGTTTAGATGATTTTGTATATGATTAGAAGTAGTTGGAGGTTTTGTTTGTTGTTTTATGGTGTTAACATTATTTTGGAGTTGAATTTGATAAAAAAAATGGGAAAACATTTGAAACTTAATGGTCAACAGTATAGTTTAGGAGACTATTTATGATGAACTTGTATCTTGGTTTTTTTTGTTTGGGGAAATTGTTTGTCCAATGAGTTGTCTAGAAAACTGTGTATTTGGGTTTTTAATTTATTATAATGTTAATAAAAATATATTTTTTTCTAAATGTTCCCCAATCATTATTATATCATAAATCATGTGGGTGATACCATTCTAAATGGATTTTTCTAAAGTTATTATATTATTTTTTATTCTCAACTCCCCCTGAATCAAACTTACTCACATTCTCTCTTTTTTTTCGTTATATTCATAACATAATATCATTCAGGTGCCAGGATATATGGATGTATGAAACATTATTCACCAAAGTATAGAAAACATATTATGGTTCAGTTTTATTCATAGGGATCAGCGATGGGTATTAAATGAGGATAATTAATTTCATGTAATCATTGATATGTTTTTTAGAATTAATAATGATTGTTTCTATATATTTTTTCAAATACATATGATTTTAGTGGAATTAAACTTATTGAAATTGGAAATTTTTCATCATATATGGGTTTTTAATACCAGGGATATATTGGAATGAATCTATAAATTTGACCTAAGGCATGTGAGTTCGCATTATTTCTATTATGCGATGAAATTGGATGGACATCATGGTGATTAATTTTATAATCTGGATTAATGTATTATATATTAATTATAGGTTCAATTTAAAAGAATTTTGTAAATTACTTTAGTCATTATCAATTTACTAGAAAAATATATATTTTTCTCACTTTTATGAGTTAAAAAGAAGATAAATTTCAAAAACTTTTTATCAATAATATATATTTTTATTTATTAATATAATATGAAATATAATTTTTTGTTTTAATATATATTTTTTATTTGGATACATATTCATGGTGGTGAGATATGTAATTTAGAGTGATATCACTTATGTAGGGTGGTGTGGAATCCATTAGGTTGCATAAGGATACTATGAAATCCTGCATTATTATGGGGAATTGTTAGCAAGATAAGAATATAATATGTGGTATTTTTCCAAGTGGTTGTTGCATGTAAATGGAGTAACCTTATTATTTTTGTGGATACATGTGAGTGAGTTATTTAACACCTGAACTTTGTGGTTAAAACATGTTTTGTTGAAGTTATGTAAAATTTTGGTTTTGTTTTTCATGGTTTGCATATATTTATTTTGTTATATTAAATTTTATAGGTGGGAAATGATTTATTAAAATTATAGAATCTAGTTTTTTTCATGGTGGGGTGCATGGTAATTAATCATTAAAATCATACGATGTTATTCTACTCACCTCGTGCATGAGTATCACGATGCACGTGGAGATGATATTTGACATTAAAAAAAAATTAGGTGTTCTCGTTTCATATATGAGATAGAATAATGAAATTTATCTAGTGAATAATTTTATAAAAGGGTTCATTATTTTTAATTTGGGTGGGTTACATGCAGCTTTGTTTGTACTATTGTGTACTATTATTATTTTGGTGTATCTATAAATTAATATTCACGATTTTATTTCATAGAATATATATAAGTATGTGAGTGGTGTGGATGTGATGTTATATACCATTTACCATTGTATGTTTTATTATTTATATTATATTATAGATCATTTGGTAGTTATGGGATGGTTCCTGGGGATATATATGTTTTAGGAGAGAGATGAAGCATAGACCAAAATTAATAGTTTACCAGAAGATAGACCATGGGAAGCGGGATTCAAAATCAAGAAAATGTCACCCTTCCTAAATTCATGTGTATAAGACACCACAAACTAACTAAATTAGAGAACCATAATATAAGAATCAATATTCACCCTAAATCACTACAAACTAATCCATCCAACTAACTTTCACACAATTTGTAACATTTGAGGAAAATAAGGAATATGGAATTATCATATTTACTAAATTTTGTGATTAAAATATATATTTTTATTTTAAAAGGGATGCATTGTTTGATATAGTACCTTATACGCAATAACGGGTTTCTTTTAAATCATACTTCTCACACTAATTATATAATAATATTATATTAAACGGTATTAAAGCCTAGAAAATGTATTGGAGAGAATAGACATAACTAACTAAAATATGAATATACATGTTTTTTTAAATGTTTTTATATTTATCAAATAAATTTTAGATTATTAAAAAAAGAAAGAATTTGATTTTATGCATAAATACTCTGATATTTATTAAAAGGACTATTTACCACCTTTTAATGGGAATCCATCTATAAATATAGTTCTGATAACATTTAAATGTTCTATTTGAAATAATACAATTCTTATTTAAAATCGGGACATCAAAATTTAATTTGGATGAAATTTTTTTTTTCGGATAAAATTCATTTTTATGAATACTGAAAAATAATATATTTTAATTCATAACTGCATGTCAATATAATTTATTTATAAGGATATATTATCTTTTTAATTTGTTGTAATGTGTAATTATATTATGTTTTTACTATTTATACCAATTTTGGTCATTGGAAATAATTTCACTTTGAAATTTGACATAAACAAATATCATTCTTTGGATAGTTTTTATTTCATTAAAACAGACTTTTTGTTCTGATAGTGGAAATTATTTTTAAATTAATTTCTGCATCATCTGTGTTTAGAATTTGGAAAAATGGATTCCATATTTAAAATATTTGGTTTAAATTAAGTAAATATCAAATAATAATTATAGACATTAATAATATTTACATCAGTAAAAATTTTATTTACCTTGATTAAATGGAAAATTTGGTAAATAATGGTAAACAAATATTATTATAATAATATGAAATTACCCTAACATGTTTAATAATTGTATTATTTTGATACATATCCGACCATAAGCATCATTGGATCGATTTGGGGACCCCATGGATCCACTTAAGAATGATAATGACACTTTATATTAAATAATTTAATGTAATGAAATTAATTGTATAAACAAATATCTTTTAGTAAATAAATTTTTACATTGGGTTTTATAAGTTATTTTTTTGAATATAAATATTTATTTGAATTATCAAAATATTTACTACATCATGGTATTTTGGTTATAATTTTTATACATCAAATAAATAAAATTATTTCTGTCATAATAACGATACAATGTTTACCTCATTAATGAATGATTTAAATAAATAATATTATAAATAAAAAATTAAGAAAAACCTATCCAATTATTATTTTATTATTTTATTTCGAGCATGAGTCATCCTATCTTAAACATTAAATAATTTTCGACCTTTGTAAAGTGAATATAATTTTATAATAAAAGAATTGATTCAATCTTTACTAAAGAGACCCTCCAACCCCTAATAAAAGGACAATACTTCTAACTCATTCTTCACACCTCTAAAGTCTCATTAATAATCCAACTTCTAGATAAATAATATTCCCACATCCCTCTACTTTTCCTAGTAGCCTTAACTAATGCATATGCAACTTCAAGTAAACTTTTTGGTTCAAACCAAAGAGAGATACCATATTTAAAGGTAACGTCTTCTTTTAAGTTGTTTTTGTTTAATTTACTTCTCAATCCCCCTAATAAGTTTTTATTCATTTATTTTATAAAAAAATTAGTATCATCAATATACTATGTTTTTTATGAGAACAATTATAACTATACTTCCAATCACCACCATATAATTGTAAAGGAAAAACTGTTATGTGGACAACGAACTAATGTCTCACAAAACGATGATAGTTCAATTATCACCAACCTCCTCTAATGGTGTCCATTATGAAGGAACTGTATTTATATGTGATATATATTATATTTATATTGTCTATATTTTTCTATAATTTTCATTTATATCATACCTTTACTGTTTCCATTATGGGTAAACGTGATAATTTCATTTGAGGAAGTGCGGACTACCACCCCCTAAAAATGATATTACTCGTTCATTCCTTATGTGGGATGTATGAAGGATAGATTTAATGAAATTTTATATTATATTAAACTTTAATAATAATATACCAATTTATTATTATGTTTTCATTCCATTAAAAAACGAAATAGAAATGAAAGTAGCATTCACATGTACGTACGACCTACCATCTCCATGAACGATGCATTTCATTTCTTATCTCCAAATGTTATGTAATATTATAAATACACATATATATATATATACTGGATATAAATGATATATATTATATATAATTCATGAATATAATTCTTGAGATAATGTACATTTGACCACATGAACAACTTGTAATCATAAGAAGTTCATTTTGACTCATGTACTAAATATAGACCAAAAAAACATTATCATCATAAATGATTACATAAAATTTATAACATGGTAATATGATATATAAAACACATAATAAACATAATGCATGTTCCTATGAAATCACAAATTAACATTAGTTTATTATTCTAAAAATTAAACACTGAATGGGTCAAGTCGGGCCTGAGGTAAGGGGTTTCTTATCTCACTTTTAATTCCGTGAGATTTCCATTATTCACCACTTATTTATTGCATGTGGTGTTATTTGTACTTACATTTGATATATATTATCATTATTATTTTTATATTCATGGTATTATATGAATCATTTTTTGGCTATTAACTTTTGGTCATACGAATCGATTAATCAAAACGTGCTAAGGGGTTTTCATATCTCTTTTTATTCCCCTGATATTAATGTTATATATATTCCACTATTTCCTTTTCTGTGGTATATTTACTTATAATAATTGTATTCATTGTGTAATATACTTTAAATTATGTTTATTTACATTTTCATTTTATGATTCTTCTTTTATGGGGTTTATATTTTGTAAGTTACCAAATCGTTTTTGGAACCATTCACCCTCCACTTTTTGAAAGACTTGTTTTTTTATGTCTCTCGATTTACATATTATTATGTTGGAATAAGTTTATATATATCCATATTTCTATAAATTTTATTTCCAAGTGATGATATTCCCTTTTCTTTCTCATCAAAATATTTTCTAAATTTTAATGTGGCGTCGTTAGGCTGTTGAATTTGTGTAAGGGAACTTCTTAACATAATTTCAATTTATTGGGATAAACTTATACTTCTTGATTTTTTCGTTTTATAAATATGTGAAAATTAACTATTATTGTTTCACAATTAATATCTTCTTATATTTATTGTATTCTTATTTGTAACAAATAATTATATAATTTATTTATCCTTAATATAAGGATACAGTCTTAATAAGGGAGTTCAACTCAATTTACATTCCCTTCAGAATTCATTGTTGTTATGAGCCAATTCACATTTATAGGGTGTATATACTTCCCTTAGATATATTAGATCTTGAAGAACCTTATTCTCAAGATATTATATGTTTTTTTATTTTATTCTTCAATTATGTTTTGTTAAGTGTTTCTCAAGTGTTAGGAGACTCTTTAACTAAAAAATCATTTTAAGCTCTTTAAATAATTATTCTTCTAAATACTAATAATTAATGTCCAGGTTTTCAAAATGGTTTTTTGTATTTATTTATAAGAAAATTTATTTTTAAAAAAATTAATTAATTTAAAATCATCAATGTGGTATGGGACACTTTGATTCAAAAATCACTTTATTAAATGTTTTAAATGGGTATTAAAATTGTTTGATTAAGCATTGATTATGTCAATATTTTGAATTGATATATGTTAATTGCTATGTGGTAATGTTATTAGTGAAATTTTTATATTTGAAATATTTTATTTTTTAATATATTATAAGGGAACATGAACATTTTATGGGTGGTTATGTGATATACCAAATGATGGGTGATGCCGTGATAAACCAGGATGGGTGGTTATGTTATATCCTCCAATACATTAAGAATGGAAGTCGGTCATATGGCTATTCCATTTAGTTATATGTTTTGAAGTTTACCATATAGTTATTCAATTAAAGTACATTTTTTCCCAAGTTACATATATATGTTTTTTTTCGCCTTCGATGGGTTTTATGGTATTCTATTGGTTACAAAAGGGTAAACAATGATCTTTTATTCAAAGAAGGGTATTTATTACTTCATAAAGGTGAAAATTATTAAATATGATAGTGTATTATTGGATGACATGATGTTTTGAAAAAATATCTCTTTTTCTTCTTTCTGTATCCCTTAATGAGCTTTTTTATGTTCATCCCATGTTTTTGAAGTATTTGTAATAGGTCATAAAGAGGAATAGGGTCAAGGATGGCATCATGGAAAATTCATGTTGTCTAAAACATGGAACTAGTCTTGACACATTTTTCAAAGAGTTTTTATTTTATAGAAGAAATGCAAATTGAGTAGAACTATATACTTTGTAATTTTTGAGATGAAATTTAATAGTTATGGTCTAACTCCTTAAATCTCAAAACATGAAAATATCCTCAATGTGAATTATTCATTTAATTCATGATAATGTAATATTATATGTTCCGGTCCTTATAGTTGGTATGAGAGTTTGGTTTAGATAAATTAGAGGTTAGTGAGTTATTTATTCATAAGTGACATAACTATAATGGTGACAATATTTGAAAGAGAAATAGTTATTTTAGACAAATTCAATGAGTTTATGATAACAAGAATATGTCTATCTTACCATTTTCCCTCCCCATAAGATATTATAGGATGATTGTACTAATATAGTCTCAATGACCTTTTTTATTTTATTAAATGGATGGATATTGTAGGCACCAAAGTAATGATGGATTTGATGAAAATTGTGACTGATTTCTGAGTAAGAAACCGAATGAAGTGGGAGATGCAACGAGAAAACAAATTTTTATTCTCATCCAATTATCTTGTGTCATGATTGACCACCCAAACCATGGTGGGTTTTATAAGGCATTGTATATTCCAGAAACAAATCCCTATATATGTTCAGGTAATAACAATAAAGGTAAGAATATTCAAAAATCTATGTGTCGAGGATGTGGAAAGAGACACGTAGGATAATTATTCAAAGGAATGGGAAGATGTTTCAGATGTGGTAAGGAAGGTCATTAACCAAGAACCATAAAAGGAATGAAGAAAGCCTTTATCTGACTCCACAAAAAGAAATGAAGTTCATTCAAATGGGTTAATTGAATGATTTAAATGTGGATTGTGTGACCACTATGCATATAGATGTCTTGTGAAGTAGTTTCTAGAAAGGGATTAGCAGGATCATACAAATATACATTTACTGATTCCTAATGCTTTTCCAATTGAAGAAAAGGAAACTGGAAATGACCCATGAAAGGTACATATTATTTCAAGATCATGCTTTGAAATTACAAAAATATAAGAAAATTATGAATTATATGGTTATTATGAAAGAAATATAAAAGAATATGATGGGAAAACATGGATAAATGATTAGGAAGGATGTTTGATGATTAAGATGTCTACATTTTAGGAATTTATGAGTTATGGATAATGATATGTTTGAATGTATTAATGATGGGATTATTTTGGTTATATTTTCTATTTTTTTTAACCCTAAAGATTTATATGTGAAAATTTTATTCAAAGTAGATTTATATTTTATTTTGTGGATATAGTTATAAACAATCATTTGGGTTTATATGATCTATGAATTTGAAGTAATTATATGTTAATAAATTTTGGGATGCAAAATGAATGTTTTTAGAAAACCTTTATGGTTAAAATATGTTATGGGTATTTTTTATGAATTTATCTTATATTTTAAAATGTTATAAAATTATATAATTTTTTAAAAAGGACAACACGTAGACCGTGTGACAACACATCACATTGGAAAAGCTGTGCGAATCGAACCCACACCCAAAGTACGACATAGATTTATCACCTACCATCAGAGTACTTGAAGTCTCTAGTTAATATGACTAATTATTTTTAGTTATTTGATTTTACAAATCAATAAAAAGTTAGTTTGGGGTTATCTATGGAAATTATAACCTATCATAGAAAATATGAAATTAGGATAATTATATGTCAGAATTAAACATTAAGAGTAGTCAATGTTATTTAGAGATAAATTTTATGATTTATCATGGAATACAATGTCATTAAATCCTTATGAGTTTTGTGTTTCCATCATAGTTTGGATTATTTGGATTAATTTTACGTAAAAATTGTATATTGAATGGTCTTTCTTGATCTTTGGGAACATTTTGTTGAATATTAATTTTTAAGAGTAGTTTTTATTTTTATAAAGGATTGTCTTTTTTAGGGATTATCTGAACTCATACTAACCATTTTGGTTTTGGTTGATTTCTATTGATAGGGGAAATATATAGATCATCTTTTATGGATTATGTGATACTCTAGAAGTTGAATCTAGTTCTTTTAATGTGACCATGTCAGTTTGAATACTCATCATTTGGATAAAAGATGAGTTTTTGGTAGAAATGTATTATATAATAAATATCTTCATGAAAAGTATGTTTATATCATTAGGTTTTTTGTTAAGATAATAAATAAATTCCTCAAATTTATGAAAAGTAGCTAAAAAACATAGTGTGTTAACTTTTCCTACTATGGAATCAAAGACAAATTAACCCATTAAAAGTTAGTGATTTTCATATGGTTAAATATCTCTTAATAATTTTTCTATCACTCTATGAGAACATGACAATTTTTTTTCTCTTCCATATCCATGGTTTCATGGAGTCATATTATCTGTTGTCTTGGGTGAGCTTTCCACATCTCTTTATTTATTTTAATGTAATAGTTTTATTAGCTATCTTTCCGACGTGGGTCTTTTAATGAAGTTTCAAAGACAAATTTTAAAATTGCGAGGATTGAATTTCCAAAATGGGGGAAGGAAGTAACAACAAAAGAAAATAAATAATATGACATTTTAATACTTATTAATATTTGTGATGTAAATATTTTTACTATTTTAAAAGGGATTCGATGTTCAATAATGTACCTGATACGCAAGAATGAGTTTCTTTGAAATCTTACATTGCAAAATAATAATATAATAATATTATTTTTTATGAAACATAGCACCAAAGCATTGTATTGGTGGGAATATACATACCTAACTAAAATATAAATATAAATGTTTTTTAATTTTTTTAATATTTATCCAAATAAATTCAGAGGTTTTAAATAAGAAAAAATATTATTTTAAGCATTAATGTTCTAATATTTATAAAAGAGTAAATTTACCACATTATGATGGAGAACCCTTATTAAATATAGTTTGGGTATCTTTTTTATGTTATATTTTAAAAAATAAAATTCTTCTTTAGAATAGGGACATAACAATTTACTTTGGATGAAATTCATTTATTTTTATGATAAAATTCATTTCCATGGAATAGTGATAAATACTTTAATTATATTCAAAACTACCTTTTAATATAATTTATTATAATGATAGATTATCTTTTTAATTGGTTTTAAAGTTTAATTACTTTTTGTTTTTACTACTTAATCAAATGTTGTTCATTAGATGTAATTTGACTTTGAAATTGGACAAAAATAAGTGCCAATCTATTGTTAGTTATTATTTAATAAAAGGACTCATTTTGTTTTGACAGTGGGAATTAATTTTAAATTAATTTCTACCACTTAAATTTTTTTAATGTAGAATAAATGATTATATATTTGGAATCCAAAGGTCTAAATTCTGATAATAGGTTACTTTTAATTTTTGACATTATGAATATTAATTTGAGAAAAATTTATATTTACCATGGTTATAGGGTAAATCTCGTAAATAAGTGTAAATTTTTTTATAATAAACTAAAATAAACTTAACATGTGTCTTAATCTTATTGGGTAAAACAAATCCAACCGTGGGCATATTTCGGTCATTTTTTGGGACCCCATGGTACCAGTTAATAATGATAATGACAATTTATATTAATTAGTGTAAGGTAATGAAAATAATGACATAAACAAATATCTCCTAGTAAATAAATTTTTACATGGGGTTATATAGGTTATCTATTCGACTATAAATATTAATTTGAATGATAAAATGATTTCCTACATCATTTTATTTATTTATAATTTTTAGACATCAAATAAATAAAATGATTTATGACATCAAAATGATGCAGTGTTTACCTCATTAATGAATTATTTTTATAAATTTGATTATAAATACAAAAAATATCAAAAAACCTAAACAATTATGATTGGATAATTTTATTTATTTCATGATTCATATTATATTAAACTTTATTAATATTTGGACCTTTTGAAATCAAATATATGTTGATAATATAATGATTTTTTCAAGAATTCCTAAAGAGTCCATGATCCCCCTAATAAAAGAACACTAGTTCAGACTCATTCCTCGCACATCTCAAGCCCCTTTGTTCATTAAAACTCTACATAAATAAGCTCTACATAACCCTATACTCCTTATAAAATCCATACATTATGCATATGTCACTTCCTGTAAACCTTTTGTTTCAAACCAAAGGTAGATACCCAATTTAAAAGTAACGTCTTCTTTTACGTTTTTTTTGTTATTCTACTTATCTAACCCCATAATCTCTTTTTATTCATTTTATTTATAAAAAATCTAGTATCAGCAATATACAATTTTTTTATTATGAGAAGGATTCAATCTACATTTCCACACACCCCCATCTAATGGTTAAAGAACATACTGCTTCTGCTGACGGAAAACTACGGCCTCAAGAAACGATGATTGTTAAATTATCTCCCACCACCTCTCATAGTGGCCATTATGATGAAACTGTACTTATATATGATATATATTATATTTATATTCTCTTTATTCTTATTTCTTTTTCATTAATATCTTACATTTATGGTTTCCATTTTGGGTAAACGTGTTAATTTCATATGAGTATGTAAGGATTATCGCCCCTTCAATGTGATATGACTCATTCATACCTTATGTGGGACATATAAAGGAAATATTTAATAAAATTATATATTATGTTACAATAGAAATGTAATATTTCAATGTTGAATTATGTTCTCATTCTATTAAATTATTAAACAGAAATGAAAATAGCATTAAGGCGTACATTTGGATTAGAGTCTCCATCAATGTTGCATTTAATTTATTATCTCTAAATGATATGTAATATTATAAATACACATATATATATATATTGGATTTATATGATATATGTTATATACATATCATGAATACCATTCTTTATATTATGGAACTTTGATAACAGGAACAACTTATAATTACAAGAAGTTTATTTTTGACTCAAGTACCAAATATTGAATAAACGACCATTATTAACTTAAATGATTACATAATATTTATAACATTGTAATAAGTGATATTAAAATAATAATAAACCTCAAAAATTTCTTAAGCATATAGAAATTAAATTTATTTTATTATTCAGGATATTAATGACTGAACGGGTCAAGTCAAACACAAGGTACGAGGTTTCTTATCTCACTTTTAATTCCGTGAGTTTTCCATTGTTTGCACCTTACTTATTGCATATGGACTTTTATACTGAAATTTGATAAATATTATCATAATTATATTTATATTCAAGGTATTTTGTGAATCATTTGGTTGTTATTATCTTTTTTCAAAGGACTCGATTGATCACAACTTGGTAAGGGGTTTCATATCACTTTTTTTTCCAACAAGATTCATGCTATATTTGCCACTAGTTTTGTTGACCTCAACTATTTTGATAATCCCAATTAATGTTTATATATATTCTAATTCACTCAATCTGTGATATTCTATTATCAAGATGATAATAACATAAAAATAATCCTTGAAATATGTTAATCAATGATTATCTTTGTTTATATATGTTTTTATGTTAATCTAATCCAATTGGATATGTTTTTCATAAAACAGATAAGTGTTAGTCACTGATTTGCGTACAGCTACAGATACAGAGCTAACGGTACTTAATCTACTGATAGACATAGTCTACCGATAGATAGATTCACCGATACGCAGAGCTACCGATATGTACAGGGCTACTGATATGTACATGCCCACCGGTAAGAATAGAATAAGGTCACTGATACAGATAATTATCCATAGAACAAGTTTTCTGATAGTACAAAATGGAGCTACCGATGTGCATAAGTCTACCGATACACATAATCACTGGATCTAAGCTAGAGCTACAGACATACCAGAGCTATCAATAGACCAAGAGCTACTGATAGATAGAGTCACCGATTGATATAGGTAACCGATGCAGATAGCTACCAGTATATAGAGCTACCGATATAATAAAGTCACCGGTATATAGAGCTACTACTACAAGAAGTTACCGATACAATGTAAGGAGTTACTGATACCAAGAGCTACTAATACTAGTTCAAATAACTATCGATGAAGGGTCACTACTACACAGAGTCCACCGTAGACATCTACCAACAGAAGGCTACTAATGAATGACCAACCAGTCAAACTCTATACTCTAAATACTATTTATTTATTAAGATAACATTAACATTTGATGTTTTTAATGTAGTTAATGTTATTTAATTATATCTGTTGTCATGGCAGGAAACCGTACCTAGTACCTATAAAAAATAAATCATTCCTTTTTATCGAAGTTGAAAGCTATAAAAGAGAAGATAAAGACATAGTTGGAAATTTGTGAACAGAGATATTGACATAAAGAAGTGAACAAGAGGTGTGCATATAGTGAGAATCCAGGAACTAAGAAGGCACACACAAGGTGAAAAAGAAAAAGGCTCAACAACATCAAAAGTGGTGTATTCACACAAGGCTACATCCGTACTCCAAGAAAAATGGACATACACGAAGCCACTCATTCTAGAGGAGAACACAAGATTCATCTTGATTGAAGAACTACAAAAAACACTTCATTCACTCATGATGATAAGCTGAACCTGGAAACAAGGAAGAAAACCACACTCTGTTTTTCAGAACAAAAACTAGAGAAGGACTCAGAAGCTTTTCTGACAAATCAAATGAGTCCAGAGTTGCACTTCCAATCACTAAAGCTTTTTTAAACTCATTCATACATACTCTAGTGATTCTTTCATTTAAATTTTGAGTATTTTGTGTACGCTGTTTATTTTACTCACACACACTATCTCTTGAGCTAAGATGGAGGATTCTTAAATCCTCATTCAAAAATTATAACTCCCTTGAATCCCACTATGGATAATGGTAGAGGTCGAGTAAGACCGGGACAACTATGAGTTGTTGTTTGTTTTCCCATGTAGAACATTGGTAAAGGTCTATGAATCTAGACAGTTTTGTACTGTTGTTTACCTTGATCCAGGGTGTGGATCAATTTATATAAATTTCTTGATAGGACTAAGTCTTGGCTTGAGACAGAACCACTTGGTTACATCTGCTGTGCATTTTTATTTAAGTCATAAGTATACTATACATTTCATATTCCGCTGATAACTACATTGAAATATAATTGTTTTTAATGTTACATTGATAGTTAAATTATCAAGTGTTTATAATTATTGTAAACTAGTATGTTAGTTTCAAAAGAGAATTTAATCTTCAGTTTAAATTAACAGAGACCTAATCAATCATTGAGAAACTAATTGAAAATTAACACTCTGCATAATGTCACAATAGGTAAACTTTTTTATTAAATAGGGGATTTTAAGAGAAATATTTTTAATAGAAATATTAATTGCAACTTAATTCAACCCCCTTTTTAGTGTCCACTCTGACCAACATTTGGTATCATAGGTTGTTTTTATTAATATAAGTTTTCAAAACATTCTTTTTATCAATTATGATTTTAATTGCATCTATAATGTTCTTAAATTTTTTTTAGTTCCAAATTTTGTCTCTTGAAATTATTTTCTAAAATCTAGCTATAGAGAATAGGCAAGAGGGTGTTTCAACTAACTGGACACCTTTATTAAATAGTACAAACTATGACTAGTGGAAACATAGGATGAAAATTCAGTTAGAGAGTATGGGTTTTGATTTCTGGACTGTTGTAGAGTCACAATATAAAATTGCAGAAACTGAAAGAACAACTTGGGATGAACCTAAATAGTCTCCTTACAATAATAATTATAAACCTTTGAATTCCATGCATTGTTCATTATGAGATGAAGATTTTAATAGAATTTCTGCATGTAAAACTGCCAATGAAAAATACAACACTATGGCTATTTCCCACGAGGGAATAACCAATGTTAAAGAAATGAGGCTGAATACCTATACTATTAAATACGATAATTTTAAAATGAAATCTCATGAACCTACTTCTGACTTGTATCTCATGTTCAATGATATTGTCAATACTATGATATCTCTTAGAAAGGTTGTTCCAGTAATGGAACAAATTATGAGGATATTAGGATGTCTACCAGAGATATGGAGAGCCACATCTATTTCCATTAGAGAATCATGTGACATTATCACACTCCGTATTAACGAATTAATAGGTAATCATATGATGTATGAGAAAGAACATAAAGTAAATAATGAAGAATATGATGAACCCAAGAGAAAATCTGTGGCATTCAAGTCTACTACTTCAAATAGAAACAACAAGGAGATAATACATGTACCTACTGAATGTTAAACTAGTGAATATTCGGATTAAGAGAGTGATGCTGGGATGACTCAAATAGCCATGCAATTTAAGAAGTTCTATAAGAAGAATAAATTATTTAGAAAATAATATTACAAAGGAATGTATGACAACCAGGGTCACTGGAATAAGGATTGGATGAAGTCTGATAAGGAAGATGATATAGTCTTCTATGAATGCAAGAGGAAAGGACACATCAATGGTGAATGTCCAAAATTAAAATTCAAAAAGAAACATGATTTTAAGGACAAGAAGTACAGGAATTCTATGAAAGAAACATGGAATGCTTCAGAAGACAAAACAAGTGAATCTGATGTTTCTTATTCTGAAAAGAATTGTTCTAACATGTGTTTCATGATAAACAAATCTGAGGTAACCTTATATATTCCTGTTTTAAATTCCAATTATTATAGAGATAATGCAGAATCTGATTTTGATTCTGAATATAGGTCTAAGGCTGAATTTTTTGAATATTGTAACATTCTAGAATGAATATGGAATGAACATTAGGAAAAATATAAGTCACTTCAGAAACAACATGATCTCACTTCCACTGTTAAATATGCCTTTGATATAGAAAAGGAAAAGAATGATCAACTATTGAAGGAAAATACTGAACTGAAAATGTCTAATGAAAAACACAGAAAGGACTTAGAAAAGTTCACAAAGGGAAAATATACCTTTACAAAAATTTTAGGAAAGCATGTTTCACCAAAATACACTACTGGTTTGGGATACCAACATGGAAAAAGACAGTTTACTAAAACTAGATTTATCTCTAAATCTGGACAAAATTTTTCTTGTTCTAGTTCTGGAAGTTCGTATGCTTCAACTAGTTATTCATATGGTTATAGATCAAATAATTTTTATATTTAAAAAATCTATTAACTCTGTATATTATATGAGACCCATAAGACAAATCCGGTTACCTAAATCTTTGATTGCTATCCTTTCTGAACCCAAGAAGATATGGGTACCAAAATCATTTTCTGCTTAAATTTGTGCTGTAGGAAACCAGCTTGAAGAGTTCTCACAAAAAGTTATGGTACTTGGATAATGGATGTACAAGGCACATGTCTGGTGATTACACATGCTTCAAGAGTCTAATCAAAGTTGATGGAGGCCATGTCACCTTTGGTGATAATTCTAAATGAAAATCATTGTCCTAGGCCAGATTGGTAACATTAATTCAGTTTTGATTTCAAATGTTTTATTTGTTGATGGAATTAAGTATAACCTGTTAAGTATTATTCAATTATGTGATGATGGCTTTAATGTGAAATTTGAAAATGATTCATGTAATGTTTTTAACTCTAAAAATGTTTTAGAATTTTGTTCTTTATGAAATAAAAATGTTTATGCTGTTGATATGAATTCTTTAGATAAGCAAATTGTTACTTGTTTAAATTCTTTTCATGAAGATTCCTGGTTTTTCCATAGAAGATTAGGAAATTGGAACATCTATTCACTTAGAAAATTGACTAGGAAGAACTTAGTTAGAGCCCTACACAAACTTGAATTCAAAAATAACAATGTTTGTAATCCCCGTCAAAAGGTAAAGCAATATAATGTTTCTTTTAAATCAAAGAATGATGTTTCAACTTCTCAACCTCTCGAGTTGGTTCACATGGACTTTTTTGGACCTTCTAGTGTTTCTAGTTTTAATGGTAAACACTATGTCTATGTCATAGTAGATTACTTTTCTAGAAATACTTGGGTATAGTTCTTGGCTCACAAAAGTGAATCTTGTTCTTACTATGTCAAATACTCCAAGTCTGTAGAAAACCATAGTGGAATTAAGATTAAAACCCTGAGAAGTGATCATTGTCGTGAGTTTGAAAATCATGAGTTTGAATCTTATTGATCACACAATGTCTATAGTCACAACGTTTCTGCTCCTAGGATACCTCAGCAGAATGGTGTACTAGAAAGAAGAAATAGAACCCTTTATGAAATAGAAATAACTATGCTTAATGAGTATGACCTGCCGATTTATTTTTGTGCTGAAGCTATGAATAAAGCTTGTTATATTGTTAATAGAGTCTTGATTAGACCACTTCTCAAAAAGACCCCCTATGAACTATGGAATAATTGAAAACCCAAAGTTAGTTACTTTAGAGTCTTTGGCTGCAATGTTTGTATTCTTAACACAAATGATAATCTTGACATGTTTTCTTCTAAGAGTGATGAAAGAATTTTTCTTAGTTATTCATTAACTATAAAATCCCATTGAGTATTTAACAAATGAACAAAATGTGTGGAAGAATCTGTTCACATCATGTTCGATGAAACTTATCCACATGAGCCTAAAAACTCTCTTGAAAATCATGGAGAGGATTTGATTGTTCTAGATATTAATGATTAAACTAATATACCTGCTATAAAAATATCTAGTTCTGGACATATTCCAAAATCAGATTTTGTTGAACCTGAACCTATAAATGAACCTGAAAATTATATTCCTACCTTTACTAGATGAACTAGGATTCTAAAGAATCATCATTTATATGCTTTTGTTGGAAATCTTGATAAAGGGACATAAACTAGATATTCTCCTAGAAATCAGGTTGAACATCAAGCCTTCTTGTCACAAATTGAACAAAAAACATTGATGATGCTATTAATGATGAATTATGGGTAATTTCTATGCAAGAAGAGTTATAATTAATTAAAAGGAAACAAAGGTTGGGAATTAGTTGAGAGACCCAAGGAAACTTTGACAATAGGCACTAAATGGGTTTTTAGAAACAAATTTGATGATTCTAGAAACATAGTTTGAAACAAAGCTGGGCTAGCTGCAAAAGGATATATTCAAGAGGAAGGTATAGACTATAAGAAATCATTTTCCCCTGTAGCCAGATTAGAAGCCATTAGGATCTTAGTTGCCTATGATGCTCATCTGAATTTCATGTTATATCAAATTGATGTCAAAAGTTCTTTTCTAAATGTAATTATAACTGAAGATGTTTTTGTTGAACAACCACCGGGATTTACTAATCCTCCTTTTCCAAATCAAGTTTTTATGAATTCTAAAGCATTATATAGATTAAAACAAGATCCAAGAGCTTGGTATAATAGACTTAGTAATTTTCATATTTCAAAATGTTTTTCTAAAGGGATTTCCGATCCAACTCTTTTTATTATAAGAATTCCCAGAGATGTGTTAATATTACAAATCTTTGTTGATGATATTATTTTTGGATCTTCTTAAACACTCTTTATGTATGGATTTTTCAAACAGTATGAAAAATGAATTTGAGAATAGTTTAATGGGAGAACATAAATATTTTCTTGGATTTCATGTTTTTCAAAATGAAAATTGTATTATATTGAATCAAAGTAAATATACAAAGCATATTTTAAAACTTTTTGGTTTGTATTGTTTTAAGGAAAGTGATACTCCTATGAGTATAGTCTGTAAATTGGATGCAGATGAAGCTGGGATCCTAGTGGATAATTCCAATTGCAGAGGTATGATTGGAAACATACATTACCTTACTGCTAGTCGACAAGATATAAAGTTTAGTGTGTGTATGTGTGCAAGATTACAAGATAATCGAAAAGAATCTCATTTACTTGTTGTTAAATGAATTTTTTTAAGTATCTTAAACACACTGTAAACTCAGGTTTGTTTTAACCAAAAGGACAGACCTTTGAGTTAATGAGTTATTCAGATGATGAATTTGTTAGTTGCATGTTTGATACAAAAAGCACATCTGGAACATTTCATTTAATGGAAAAATAGTTAGTATCATTGTTTGGGAAAAAGTATATTTTTGTAGCTTTGTCCACTACCGAAGCAGAGTATATAGATATTGGTAGGTGTTGTGCACAAATTCTATGGATGAAACACACTTTTTTGGACTATGGATATGATTTTAAGCATGTTTCTATCAACTGTGACAACACTATTTCAATAAAAATTTCAAAGAACCATGTATCTTACTCTGGAACCATACACATATATGTAAGGCAACATTTCTTGTGAGATCATTACCAAAAGGCTGATATTACTTATAAAGACCCGTAAAATTCAATGAAATTTTTTTCTTAATTTTCTTTGGGATTTTACATGAACGCAGTTCATGACGACACTTGATTTTGAGGCCCGGTGTGCCCGGAATTTCTATCTGAAGATTAGCTCATGTACATTTAGTGAACGAATGAGCGGGAATTTATAACTTTTGAACCGGTGCTCGGAATCGAATTCTGAGGGCACCGATGGAACCGCAGTGCTGGTAATTGCTTAGGAACGCCATTTCTGGAGTTGCGTTTACATGATAGAAGTTGTTAATTTATGGGGAAGGTAAAAGAAAATTTATGCAACAATTTTATTTTTACTTTAAGTGTTTTAAGCTTTCGGTAGAAGTTGGGTAACTACCCAACTTCTCAAGGAAGGTTATGAGGGTGGTGGGGCCCACACGAACCCCACCCCTTCACATTCTTAAACCCCCTCAACTCACCATTATGGATGACAACTTGTCATGAATTAATTAAGTGGAATTAATTCAAACTCTTGATATTCAAAAGTTTATGTTATGTTTATAAAATAAGAGATGAACTTATTTTATTTGTGGTTGGAACCTTGTTGTGTGAACATTGGGAGGAAAGCCAAGGAACATGAGGAACTTCTTCGTCTTCGATGAAGAACGCTAAGAACACATCGGTCTCCGATGAAGAATGCCGAGTTCTCGGAAACCGATTACGTGATGTCGTGAACCGCGACACCGTCAATGTCTTCTTTCACGATGTCTCTTCCCGCGAAGAATCCTCGTTTGATGAACCTCCGTTCAAGCTCGCACAAGGTAGGGGTTATTTTATTTTGTTTATGAATTTTACCTTGTCTTTCTTCATGGAAATACAACCAATTTCTATCGATTAACGAGAGGGGGCCGGACCGCACAAACATGGCCGACCCTCCTCCCTTTTTCCATGTTATTGTTTCTAATGTGGTTGGAACGGAAATGGCGCGGTGTCGTCGCACCGCGCGGGACCGTGCGACAAGGAATGTGTGGCGCCGTCGCACCGCACCGTGAAATTGAACCAAGTCGTGGCGCCGTCGCGCCGCGCCGGGGAACCGAAAAAGGAACGCTGCCAGAGAGGGGCCGCATCGTAGGGGTGAAGTGTCGTCGCGCCGCACCAGACGAATGAAGGCCGCGCCCAGTACTGGGCTACGGAGGAGCATGGGAAACGGCGGCCGGAAATGGGTCGCCGACGTCGGGGCAGGACCGGAGGCAGGAAAAGGGCTGCCAGCGTCAGAGCAGGGAGGGGACCGGCCGTCGCCGGTCCCGGGGCAGGCCGGCCAGACAGGAGAAAAGCTGGGGGTTCAAACCCCCGGTCGGCCAGCTAGCGGTGCCCATTAAGGGGGGTCGCGGCTACAAAACAAAGGGGGCAGTACCCCCCCCCCCCCCCCCCCCGCAAACCAAACGGCTTGACCGTTCGGCCGAGCCAGCTAGCGCCGCGTGCCAGTGCGTCGGGCCGCGCCAGTCCGGGCCGACCCGGTTCGGGCCGACACAGGGGGTCTCGGGCCGAGTCGGTCCAGGCCCGAAACCCCCGTTTTCGGACCCTTTTGGGTCTTTGGCCCTTATATTGAGTTACGGACCTCCGATTGACGCACCGTCAGAGAAGATATGATCCATGGATCGAGGCGGTCGTTTTGGTATATATCACACTCAAGGTTTTGGAGAACTTTGGGTCTAGCCGGGTTGGTTCGTACACGAAACCAACCGGGCCCTCAGAACGGAAACGCTTATAACATGAGTTCCGGACGTCCGATTGACGTGCCATCGACTTGGTTGGATTCCCCTTAGTGTGACAGATCTTTTGGCTTACTCCTCCAGAGGTTTGGACATAGGTGGAGTATGGTTAGGTTGGTTTTGACTTAAAAACCAACTGGACCCTAGGGTCGAAAAAGCCAATAACTCTCAGAACGGGTGTCTGATTGATGCACCGTCTACGACGTTGAGTTCATTTTGATGATAAGGAACTTTTGGATACATCAACTCCGGACTTTGTGTCAGTTTATGTATCAGTCTCTCGGATCGTGGAGCAGACCCTTCCGCACAAGCTTACTGTGTTTGGGGACCCTAGTGTTGGCTGCGTTTGCGACTGTGACGACGGCGACTGTACAGAGATCCTCAGTGGATTCGATGGTGACGACTACAACACTCAGCGATCCTATGTGGATCAGTGCTACCGATCATGTGTGGGTCTGATCCTGTGTGGGTCAGCGCTCAACAGTTCTGTGTGAGCCAGCGCCTACAGATCATGTGTGGGTCTGATCATGTATGGGTCTTTGCGGGGGTTAGTTACCTATCGATCTTTTGTGGGTCAGATACTTTGTGGGTCATTGCGGGGTTTAGTATCTATCGATACTTTGTGGGTCGGACGACTTAGATGAATGAGTGGCAATATATGATCATCTCTATCGTCATACGAAGAAGTATACCTGTGTGAGCTGAATCATGTTTTTCTTTCCTTTGTGAATTGTGTTGTGCTATCCTGTGTGGATTACATTTGGATTTACTTTGTGGATTGTGTTGAGCTATCCTGTGTGTATTACGTTTTGCTTTCCTATGTGGTCTAGGTTGTACTTGGGCTCGGATATTGGAGCAAAACAAGAATTGATGACTTAGGTATATGTATGGGCATATACCTAAGTAGTGTTGCATGTTACTTCGTGATCATATCCTTCCTTTGTGGATTATCCTTTGTGGATTCTGGGAGACCTATGGGGGTCTCGTGTCCCTACTGAGTAGACTATACTCACCCCTGCACGGGGTATGCCCGCACTACGTTGTGTTGGTTGCAGACGACAGACAACGTTGATCCTGGTTGAGGCTTGCAGAGCAGGACAATACCTGGAGGTGTAACACTGGTCGGGACGTACTCGGAGTGGACGGATTGACCCGAGGAGCAGAGGAGGATATATGTACTCACCCTTTAGGTGGGATTTCTAGTGGACAACTCGGCATTTCGGCATTACATTTCAGTTTCTATTTTTCCCTTCCAGTTGTACTACTTTCAGTTTGGGGATGTATACTGGCCCACATACTTTTCCACACTTACTGTTGTACCAGCTTGTCCTTAGTGTTTACTTCTAATGCTTGTTTCTCTATGGTGTTCTTTTACTTTTAAAAGGAAATGACTTCCCTTTTTATCGAAAATTTACCCCGTAGTGCTAATCGCCAGCCCCTGGCCTATGGAAGGCGGGGTTGGGGTAGTCACGGCACGAGCCCCTAGGCCGGGTCATGAAAAATTGGTATTAGAGTAGTTCGGTTCTACCAATGAACTTGGGACCCTGGTCTTTTTCTATGTGAAGTAATAGTTTTAAGCGTATTGGGTGTGGTTATCAGTCCATGGAGTCCAGTTTTGGTGTGACGACCGACGTATCCATACACCCAGACTATGACTTCTGATTTCCGACTTAATTCACGAAAACATTGATTGCATGTGTGATTCATGTTTTCATTGTGATTAATTTGTGTCAGCTCACCAGGTATACTGTTCTGACCGTGGTGCACCTATTTCTTAATCAGGATAGCCCCACGATGGCAGCCAGATAAGGTTCCGAGAGATGTGTGTGACGATAGCCCACCGAGCGACGAGGCCTCGATGAAGGGCCCTTTGACAACTGAGGAACCGGAGGTACCTCTACCCGCCGTGCCACCGATGCTTCCAGCCCTAGCTGCTGACGATACACATCACCTTAGTGCACTGCACGAGTTTAAGCGCCAGCTACCGCCCAGGGTCTGTGGGGAGACGGACCCCCCATGCAGTTGAGGATTGGCTGGAGGCAATGGTGAGAGTTTTCAGGTTAGTGAGAACACCAACAGACCTCATGGCGATCCTCGCAACGAGCATACTGCACGTGGCAGTAGGTAGATGGTGGAGCTTGATGCTCCAGGTGCATGATGAGGTATCTCTCCTCTGGATATACTTTGAGAGCCTCTTCCGCTAAGAGTTCGTCCTAGCCACCCTCTGTGCGGTGTCTATCCAGGAGCTTCTTCAACTGTGGCAGGGTAGCTTGACAGTCGCCCAGTACTCTGCGAGATTTACTGATCTCTCGTGCTACTCGACAGACATGGAACAAGACCCATTCATCTGGGCCTGGACCTTTGAGCATGGATTGTGACACGAGATCATGGCATCACTAATCTCCCTCAGCATTTAGACCCAGACAAGAGTAATGGAGCGAGCGATTTTCATCGAGAGATTTCTTGATGAGTCTACACCAGTGCCGAGACCCACAGCATGGCAGCATGTAGCAGAGTATTCTGCAGCAGGCAGTCGACGGATGAATCATGGGTCTAGGCAGACCAGACCCTTAGGAAAACGACCTCGGGACACAGGCTCAGCAGTACGGGGCACACAGTGCGGAGCAAGTCTTTCGAGAGGCAGGCAGTGCTACTCATGTGGTGGGAAGTGCCACATGGCTGGTGACTACCTAACCTGCCGTTACGAGGAGCCGCAGACGGTTGTGGGACCACCTAGGCAGAGGCAGAGGGTTGACCATGGCGGTCCGTAGGGAGCAGGTGGATGAGGCAGAGGAGCTGGCCGAGCAACATGTGGTGGGCGACGCTTTGAGGCTCTACCACCACCACCACCAAGAGATCCAACTTGACCACAAGGAGCTGGGGGTAGAGACAAGCACAGCTCTAGGCAGCAGAGGCCTATGACTATGGCATGCATGAGATGATTCGAGGTACTATCTATGTCTATTCCACCCTTGCTGAAGTACTTATAGACACAGGAGCAAGTCATTATTTCATAGACGCTGCCCTTCTTCGGAGCTCGGAGATTTTGACAGAGCCATTGGCTCGATCCTTAAGGCTAGAGACTCCTACGGGAGTAGACTCGACGATTACGCACTGGTGCCGTCAGTGTGAGATTACTCTAGGAGGCAAGAGCTTCGGCTGGGATCTTCTTGTATAGGCGTCGAGGCCTTACGACGTCATCTTGGGCATGGATTGGTTAACTACAGTCCATGCTCAGAATGACTGTATTAGGCACAAGGTGTGATGTGTATGCACCAACGGGAGCAGGTTCACCTTCACCGACGAGAAGGGAGCATTCACAGCACAGGATAGACTCTCGCAGAGGAGAGGACAGCCCATCACTCATCAGTTGGATAGCCTCATCCTAGGAGAAGTTGACGTGCAGAGTCCTAGTTTTCCTACAGTGGTGGATCAGTATGCGGATGTTTTTCCCGACGACGTTCAAGGGCTACCTCTTCATAGAGAGGTAGACTTTTATATTGACTTGTACCCCGGGACATCCCCGATATCGACTCCAGCATATCGGATGGCCCCTGCAGAGCTTCGAGAGCTACGGGTACAGTTGGAGGACATGCATGGCAAGGTGTTTATCCAACTCAGGGTTTCACCCTGGGCTTCCTTGATTTTGTTCGCCATGAAGGCAGACTGGAGCTTGCGACTTTGTGTCAATTATAGTCGCCTAGACCAGGTGACAGTGAGGAACAAGTATCCGCTACCATGTATTGGTGACCTCTTCGATTAGCTCAAGGGAGCACGGTGGTTCTCAAAGATAGATCTCATGTCCGGCTATCATCAGCTCATAGTTCGGGACGAGGACGTGTAGAAGATGGCCTTCAGGTGTCGGTATGGCCACTATGAGTTCTTGGTTATGCCATTCGGCATAACCAATGCTCCAGAAGTGTTTATGGCCCTCATGAACAGGATCTTTCAGCCATGCCTCGATCGATTTGTCATGGTCTTCATCGAAGACATTTTGAATTACTCGACCACTAAGGAGGAGCATGCCTACCACTTACGGGTTGTACTAGACACACTCTGAGAGCACCGACATTATGGTAGGATCTCGAAGTGCCAGTTATGGATACGTGAGGTCCACTTCTTGGGACACGTCATCTCTGAGGCAGGAGTTGTAGTGGATCCTGCGAAGATCGAGGCAGTGCTATCTTGGGTGCCACCCAGGAGCGTGACGGAGGTGCGGAGTTTCTTGGGACTAGCTGGATATTACCTAAGATTTGTGCCAGACTTCTCTAGAGTTGCGGCACCACTCTCAGCTTTGACGAAGAAGGGGAAACCCTTTGTGTGGTCAGACATATGTCAGTAGAGTTTCCAGGAGCTGAGATAGAGATTGACCAGTGCACCTATCTTCAGGTTTACTGAGGATGGAGTAGGGTACGTAGTCTACGGCGATGCATCGGGGACCAGACTCGGATGTGTCCTGATGTAGGAGCGGGCCGTGATCACCTATGGATCATGTTAGATGAGGCCACATGAGCAGAACTACGCTACCCACGACCTAGAGTTAGCAGAAGTGGTCTTCGCTCTGAAGACATGACGACACTACCGGATGGGCGAGCGCTTTACAGTCATTTCTGACCATCAGAGTGCCAGGTACATATTCTCTCAGAAGGACATGAACCTGAGACAGCGGTGATGGCTCGAGTTCCTCCAGGACTATGATTTTGAGATAGTCTATACTCCTGGGAAGGGGAACGTGGTAGCCGATGCTCTCAGCAGGAGAACGGGAATTCAACTACATGAGGAGGCGACAGAGAAGCTAGCCTCTTTGCAGATATCCTTCATGGATAGAGATGGAGCATCCTTCCTTCAGTCACTCACAATTACCCCTCCACTACTGCAGCGGGTCACAGAGGAAAACATGGGGATGCTGACTGTGAGACGCGACATGCATAGATATCCTCAGGACATGCACCTGATGGTTTCTCCTTTGGAACAGAGCACAACATCATTTTCAGAGGACGTACCATGGTTCCAGTTTCTTTACGGGGGGGAGGTGCTGAGAGAGTTTCACACGTATCCTTTGGTGGTATATCTGGGAGTGGCGAAGATGTACCAGGACCTCAGACGACAACACTAGTGGCCGGGAATGAAGAAAGCTGTGGGAGAGTTCGTTTCTCGATGCCTCACCTGCCAGCAGGTGAAGGAAGAGCATCAGGTACCAACAGTCATGGTACAACCCTAGGAGGTCCCATACTAGAAGTGGGACGAGATATCTATGGACTTCGTGACCAGACATCCACACACTTCCAAAGGTCACGACTCCATTTGGGTGATTATCGACCGACTCACCAAGTCGGCTCACTTCTTACCCATCATAGAGTAGGGCTCAGTGGAGAGCTTTGTACATCTCTACGTTCAGGAGATTGTGAGGCTTCATGGTGTGCCATTATCTATCGTCTCCGATCGAGATGCTCGCTTTACTTCCCTGTGTTGGAAGGGGTTACAGGAGGCGTTCGGGACGCAGCTACGTCTAAGCACTACCTTTCACCCTCAGACAGATGGTCAGACGGAGAGGACCATTCAGACTCTTGAGGACATGCTCTGCGCATGTGTCCTCGACTTTGATTGCAGCTGGGAGGACCACCTACCCTTGGTGGAGTTCACGTACAACAACAGTTACCACTCCACCATTGGGATGGCACCATATAAGGCATGGTACGACCGAACTTGCAGATCTCATTTGTGCTAGAAAGACCCTGGGGAGTAAGCACTTGTTGGAACGTAGATGGTACAGGCCACGAAAGAGAAGGTCCAGGTCATCCAGGAGAAGATGAGGACAGCTCAGAGCCGGAGGAAGTCTTATGCTGACAGGAGGAGAATTTTACTAGAGTTCGAGGATGGCGACCACGTCTTCTTGCATGTCTCACCTCGACGTGGATTATGGAGATTTGGGTGAGGCGGAATGTTGTCTCCATGCTTCATCGGACCCTTCCAGGTCCTCAGCAGGATTGGCGAGGTGGATTATCCCCTGGCTCTACCACCTCAGTTGCACCGGGTTCACGACGTCTTCCACGTATCTCAGTTGAGGAGATACGTGCACGAACCGACGCATATCATTGACAATGGGTTGATAAGATTTGATGATGGGGTGACTTATACAGAGGTTCTAGTAGAGATCGAGGATCGACAGGAGTGGGTCCTACGTGGATGGTCGATTTCTCTAGTGCGCATCAGATGGCAGCACGAGAACCTCCAGGAGAGCACTTGGAAGCGGGAGGTTCAGATGCGTTCTCAGTACCCACATTTGTTTCCCTAGCTTATGATGTATCTTTACGGGGACTTAAAGCCCTGAGGTTGGAGTAATGTAAATATCCGTAAAATTCAAGGAAAATTTTTTCTTAATTTTATTTGGGATTTTAAATTAACGTAGTTTCTAACAGCACTAGATTCCGAGGCCCGGTGTGCCTGGAATTACTATCTGATGTTTAGCTTGGGTACGTTCAGTGAACGAACGATTGGGAATTTCTAACATT
The DNA here is from genome assembly GCA_963277665.1 of Viscum album. NCBI lineage: Eukaryota > Viridiplantae > Streptophyta > Magnoliopsida > Santalales > Viscaceae > Viscum > Viscum album. The sequence continues at coordinate 698,491,494 of OY728161.1, forward strand.
TGAACAGGTGCTCGGAATCGAATTTAGAGGGCACCGATGGAACCGAAGAGCCGGTAATTGCTTAGGAACTCCATTTCCGGAGTTGCGTTTACACGAGAGAAGCTGTTAATTTATGGGGAAGGTAAAATAAAATTTATGCAAAAATTTTATTTTTACATTAAGTAGATTAAGCTTTGGGTGGAAGTTAGGTAACTACCCAACTTCCCAAGGGAGGTTATGAGGGTGGTGGGGACCACACAAACCCCACCCCTTCATATTCTTAAACCTCCTCAACTAACCATTAGGGATGACACCTTTTCATGAATTAATTAACTGTAATTAATTCAAACGCTCGAAATTCAAAAGTTTATGTTATGTTAATAAAATATGAGATGAACTTATTTTATTTATGGTTGGATCCTTGTTGTGTGAACTTTGGGAGAAAATCCAAGGAACTTGAGGAACTTCTTCGTCTTCGACGAAGAACGCGAAGAACACATCGGTATCCGAAGAAGAACGCCGAGTTCTCGGAAACCGATTACATGACGCCGTGAACCGCAATGCCATAAACGTATTCTTTCACGATGTCTTTTCCCGTGATGAATCCTCGTTCGACATACCTCCGTTCATGCTCGCATGAGTTAGGGGTTATTTTATTTTGTTCGTGAATTCTACCTTGTCGTTCTTAGTGGAAATGCGACCAATTGCTATCGATTAACAAGAGGGGTCCGGACCGCACAAACATGGCCGACCCTCCTACCTTTTTCCCTGTTATTGTTTCTAATGTGGTTGGAATGGAAATGGTGCGGTGTCGTCGCACCGTGCCGGATCGGGCGGCAAGGAATGCACGACGTCGTCGCACCGCACCGTGAAATTGAACCAAGTCGCGGCGCCGTCGCGCCGCGCCGGGGAACCGCAAAAGCACCGCGGCCGGAGAGGGGTCGCGGCGTAGGGGTGTGGAGTCGTCGCGCCACACAGGAAGAATGAAGGCCGCGACCTGTACTGGGCCACGGCGGAGCGTGGGAAACGGCGGTCGGAAATGGGCCGCTGGCATCGCAGCAGGACCTGCGGCCGGAAACGGGCCGCCGGCGTCGGAGGAGGGAGGGGACCGACCACCGCCAGTCCCATGGTGGCAGAAACTGGCCGACCGGGGCGGGCCGGCCGGACAGAAGAAAATCCGGGGGTTCAAACCCTTGACCGGCCAACTAGCGACCCCCATTAAGGGGGGCCGTGGTTACAAAACACAGGGGGGGGGGGGGGGGGGGGGGGGCAGTGCCCCCCCCCCCCCCCCCCCCCCCCCCCCGCAAACCGAACGGCTCAGTCGTACGGCCGGGCCAGCGGGTGCCACGCGCCAGTGCGCCGGGCCGGGCCACTCACTGCCCGATCGACCCGGACCCGGGTCCTGTCGATCCGGTTCGGGCCGAGCCAGGGGGTCTCGGGCCGGGTCGGTCTGGGCCCGAAACCCCCGTTTTCGGACCCTTTTCGGTCTTTTGCCCATATCTCGGTCTACAGACCACCGATCGATGAACTGTCAGCGGCGATGCAATCCTTGGATCGAGAAGGTCGTTTCGGTATATTGCATTCCAGGTTTCCGAAAAATTTATGTCCGGCCGGGTTGGTTCGTACACGAAACCAACCGGGCCCTCGGAGCGGAAACGCTTATAACTTGACTTCCGGACGTCTGATTGACATTCCTTCGACTTGGTTGGATTTCTCTCAGTGATATAGATCTTTTGGCTTACTCCGCCCGAGATTTGAATGCTGGTGGAGTACGTTTGGGTTGTTTTTAACTTAAAACCCAACCGGGCCCCTAGGACGAAAAAGCCAATAACTCTCAGACCGGGCGTCCGATTGGCGCGCCGTCTGCGACATTGAGTTCATGTTGACGATACTGAACTTTTGGATACATCAACTCTGGACATTGTGTGAGTGGATGCATCAGCTTCTCAGCTCATGGAGAAGACCCTTCCGAACGAGCTTGCTCTGTTCGGGGACCCTAGTGCTAGCTGTGTTTGCGACTGTGACGACGACGACTGTACAGAGATCCTCAGTGGATTCGACGACGACGACTAAAGCACTCAGCGATCCTATGTGGATCAGTGCTACCAATCATGTGTGGGTCTGATCCTGTGTGGGTCAGCGCTCAGCGGTTCTGTGTGATCCAGCGCCTACAGATCCTGTGTGGGTCTGATCTTGTGTGGGTCTCTGCGTGGGTTAGTTACCTATCGATCCTTTGTGGGTCAGATCCTTTGTGGGTCATTGCGGGGGTTAGTACCTATCAATCCTTTGTGGGTCTGATGGTTTAGATGAATCAGTGGCAATATCTGATCATCTGTATCACCATACAAAGAAGTATACCTGTGTGAGATGAATCCTGTTTTTTCTTTCCTTTGTGGATTGTGTTATGCTATCCTGTGTGGATTACTTATGGCTCTCCTTTGTGGATTGTGTTGAGCTATCCTGTGAGGATTTCGTTTTTCTTTCCTATGTGTTCTGGGTTTTACTTGGGCTCGAATATTGGATTCAAACGAGAATTGATGACTTAGGTATATGTTTGGGAATATACCTATGTAGTGTCGGATATTACTTCGTGATTGTATCCTTACTTTGTGTATTATACTTTGTGGATTCTGGGAGTCCTACAGGGGTTTCGGTGGCCCTAATGAGTAGCTTATACTCACCCCTGCATGAGTTATGCCCGCACTACGTTGTGTTGGTTGCAGATGACGGACAACGTCGATCGTGGTTGAGGCTTGCGGAGCAGGATGATACCTGGAGGTGGACAACTAGGAGGGACGTACTCGGAGCGGACGACTGGACCCGAGGAGTAGAGGAGGTTATCTGTACTCACCCTTCAGGTGGTATTTCCAGTGGACAACTCGACGTTATGGCGTTACTTTTTAGTTGCTGTTTTTTAATTCCAGTTTTACATTATTTCAGTTTGGGTTTGTATACTAGCCCACTTAATTTTCCGCACTTACTGTTGTACCAGCATTTCCGTGGTGTTTACTTTTACATCCTTCTTGCTCTATGGAGTTCGTTTACTTTACAAAGGCAATGCCTTCCCATTTTATCGGTAATTTACACCTTGGAGCTAGTCGCCAGCCCCTGGCCTATGGAAGGCGGGCTTGGGGAAGCAACGACATTGGCCCCGAGGACAGGTCGTGACATTACTCTTGTATATATAGGTACTGAACATCAATTAGCTGACATTTTCACCAAACCTTGAGTTTGGATTGGATATGCGACATTAGACATGAGTTGGGATGGATTAACCTTGATCTCTAGCTACCTCACCGATGTAAACTTACTGATGTAACCTCATAGAGGTAACCTCACCGATGTAACCTCACTGATGAAACCTCACCGATGTAATACCGCACCGACGAAACTTCACCGATGGAACTCACTGATAAGAATTATGAAAAATAAACCCTACGCATGAGTGTGCTATTTTTAACATCTGTCTGCCACAAGAATCTGAATTGTTTTTTACTTTATTTCATTTTATTTATATATTTTATAATTCCTAAATGATAAAAACAAAGTCCTAACTACTTCTAAATCCACCGAGCCTCAAATCATTTACCCTCAAACCTTAGCTCTCGAATATCTCGAAAACCCTAAATCCCTCGTAACAAAGATATCAAAAACCGGACTTCCTACCATCAGAGATGACACTGATGAGCCGAAATCAAAGAAGCAGAAGTCTGAGCGAGAACAAATTGGTAGTGTTGGAAGAACTAGGTCTGGTAGGTGACCAATGAATCCTCATTTGCAGAATAGAGTTATTGTGATTGAAAAAGAGATGTGCGAGGAATGGTTGTTTCCTAGCAAGTCATTAGTGCTCGAAGTGCTAGAAGATCAAATGTCGGTAGATTTATTTTTGAACTAAAATGGATCCTACTATCCAAAGCTAGTGAATCAATTTTATGATTATTTAAGCTTTGAGAAATCAGAAGATGTGAACCGAGTGACTTCTTTTGTGAATGGAAAGGAGATGTCTTTCACATCGGTTGAGTGGGATGAATGCCTGAAGGTTCCACACGAAGGTGTATCTGGATATGTCTCGAAATCTATTCCACCTACAAGTGATATATTCTATTATGAGACTTCCTTTTAGGAGCTCATCAATTATGGAAATCAAAGTCAAGTACTGTCTTATGAAATGGATAGAGAGAATAGATTACTGTTCAAATTTGTTCAGCATGTCTTAATACCAAGGAGAGGACACTATGCGAATTTATGATATCAGGATATCTATCTATTGCATATCTTGAGACATTGTCTAAAAGAGAATCTGTGCAGATTGCTGATGATTCAAATGGATGACATGACAAGGCCAAAATCAAAGACTAATTCCATATTCTTTTCCATGTTGATATCAGTGATGATCAAAGTGAATGGGGTAGCTGAGTCTAAAGATGAGACAGTTGTAGTAAGGAATAATTTTTCTATCAGAACCATAGTTTGAAAATATATGAAGATAAAATAGAACCCATAGAGAATAGAGTGGGTTAATGTTGACCAAAATGTATATGATAAATTCAGTCATGTGAATCATCCTTCAATACCTAAGGATGTGAGGGATCCAGGTCTAGGAACTGATGAAGAATAACATGTGTACATTGATGAGACTGAAGAAGAAGAGACTTTTATGGATGATAGAAGAGATCCAGACTTACCTCCAAGTCCTACTATGGAAATTGAATCTTCTAGAAAGAAAGCCTTAGTAGAAGAAGAGACTCATGCTGACGAGGGAGACCAGCCATCCCCTAAGAATAAAGAATAAAAGGAGAATGAATCTGAAGCCTCTAATTCTGTCTGCATAAGTCTGAGTCCATTAATTGGAAGCTCAGTTGTGCCTACAGAGGATCTAGTAGGATAAATGGAAGAAGTTGTACCTAATCCAGAGGATCCTCCTGCTGTTGTAGAGAAAGAATTGATAGTAGATGATTCCTTTGACAAATAAAGACATGCTTAGAATGCTATTGTTGTACATGGGAATGCACACATTAAGGGGGAGCATCAAACCAAGTTTGGATGTGTGTCAATGGCTATTGATATTGAGGACTATGTAAAAGACCCAAGTTTTGTGGTTTTTGGATTATATTATACTGATTCTGATAATGAGGCATCCCTTAATAATCCAATGATTATTTATGATGTTGAAACTGAGTTGTTATGTGAATATGTGGTCAGAATTCATGACCTGGATATTTTGAAGAAGAAAAGTAAGGACAGTTTTGTGGAAGAGACAAGGAAGATGGAAGCTTCACTGGTGTCATCAATCCAATCGATTATGACTGACTCTATAGCCGTCATAGCAACTGAAAGAGCACCATTTGTGATTTCTCCTGGTGATGGGATCACCAGGGCTAACCTTGAATACCTAAAGGATGAGATTAAGGAGTCCTTTAGTGCTTCTGTTTCTGAGTTGAAGCACTACTTAGTTAAAGATATGAGCAATTTGAAGAAATCTTTTGAACTCTCTCTTGGTTGTAATATGTTAGCCTTTGTGGCTGAAATAGTGGAAGAAGTTACAGACTACCAGAATCAAGTATCTAGACTGGAAGCTGATTTTGAAACCCTAAAGAAATCTATTACCTTCTTAGACTCTTACATGATCTCAAAATCCCATGTAGACAAGGACTTATCCTATGTGAAAATCATTGTAAGCCAGATGGTTTCGGCGTTTTAAGGTTTTAAAACCTTCATGAAAGATCATTTCAAAACCCAAGATTCCCAAGTCTAAAATATTATTAGTGGGTTGACCAAAAACATCAAGGAAACATTAACCTTCTCTATTGGTTCTGTTGCATCTAATCCTTTTGTGGATGTGGATCATATTCGAGCTATGATGAAGGAGGAGCTTGGTTCAGCATCAACCAGTGGCTCTGTGGAGTCATCTGACCTAAGGAAAGTTGTGATTTCTACTAGAGATTCACCTAGAGAAATAATGAAGATAGTACAAGACTATATAAGAGAATCTTATGCCTCTCAGAATGAAGTGAAAGATAAGGTGGACTCCAATTTCCAAAAGATTTACACTAAGTATCAACTCAACAATCACTTCAAAATTTTGTTGGAAACCTTAAGATACCTCTTTTCAATCAAGCCTTCAAGGAGAAAGTCATCAAAAAACGTGAATTTACTCCATCCTTGGAAAAATTCATTGAGAACAAGTATGATTTCATATCTGCAATGGATAGAGGAGGAGGAATAATTATGGATTTCAGAAAACTTTTGATGTGTTTCCTACATGTTGATGCTAGGCCAGTGATTGTACATCCAGCTTTACCTGCCTCTTCCTCTACTGCTTATCCTATTCAGATGACTCCAGTTCAATCCTTTCTAATCCTTACACCTATGACCACTTAAAGAGATCCTCAGTACAGACCAAGTACAATTTTAGTCGCTCAGCCTCCTATGATCATCTCTGGTGTTCTTAAGCCTTCTCCAGCATCCACATATTCTGAATCCTCTTCCGATCCAAAGAGAAAATCACACATTGGGGATGTGGATTGAATAAGTGTCTAATATGTTTGATAGGAATCCCTTGTATTTTGTTTTCTTTCTATGTACCTTTTTCTAACATATAATACAATTGACTTTCTTTTCCTTATCATTTTTTTCTTCTTCTCTATATTGTTTCCCACTTTTTTCTTATCACAATGGGGGAGAAATATTATCTATCTATGTATCAAAGAAGGACAAATATTCACAAAGGGGGAGAAATATTATCTATATAATAACTACCATGCTTTTCCCCTCTGATATCATTGCCTTTAATTCTACATGTGATACATTATGATCGATAACATACTATTTTCTCTGAGATAATTTCATATAATGATATATCCTATGATAAAACTACTCATTGTTTTAAAACTATAATATCATAAGTTGTGATTATCCATAAGGGTCAGATTGTTGATCTCTCCTGTTTTTATTATACCAATTATGCTTTCACATACATTAATAATCCAATTAATGTTTATCTATATTTTAATTCTCTCAATCTATGATATTCTATTATCAAGATGATAATAATATTAAAATAATCCTTGAAATATGTTAATCTATTTTTATCTTTGTTTATATATGTTTTGATGGTATTCTAATCCAATCAGATATGTTTTCCATAAAATAGATAAGTGTTGGTCACTGATTTGCATATAGCTACTGATACGGAGCTACCAGTACATAGTCTACTGATAGACATAGTCTACCGATAGACAGAGTCACCGATACGCAGAGCTACCGATATGTACAGAGCTATCTATATGTACAAGTCCACCAATATGCATAGAACAAGGTCACCAATACAAATAGTTATCAATAGAACATGTTTTCCGATAGTACAGAATGGAGCTACCAATGTTCCTAAGTCTACCAATACACATAATAACTGGAACTAAGCTAGAGCTACCGACAGACCAAAGCTACCGACAGACCAAGAGCTACCCATAGACAGAGTCACCGATAGAACAAGGTCACCGATGTAGATAGGTACTGGTATATAGTGCTACCGATAGAATGAAGTCACCAGTATATAGAGTAACTGATACCAAATGTTACCGATACAGAGTAAGTAGTTACCGATACCAAGAGATACCGATACAAGTTCAATGAACTACTGATGGAAGGTCACTGCTACACAAATTCCTCCTTACACATATACCAACATAAGGCTACTAATTATTGACCAACCATTGAAAATCTATACTCTCAATACTATTTATTTATTAATCTAATAGTTTCATTTGATGTTTTTAGTGAAGTTAATGTTATTTAATGATATTTGTTGGCATGTTAGGGAATTGTACATAGTACCAATGATAAAGTAATCATTCCATTTTTTCGGAGCAGAAAGCAATAAAAGTGAAGATAAAGACAGTGCCGAAAACAAGTGAACACTGAGATTGAATGAAAGAAGTGAACACAGGGTGTGCATATAATGAGAATCAATGAACATAGAAGGCACACATAGTTCGAAAAAGAAAAAGTCTCAATAGCATTCAAACGTAGTGCAATCACACAAGGCTACATCCATACTCCCTGAACACTGGACATACCCGAAGCCACTGATTATATAGGATAACACAAGATGCATCTTGAGTGATGAACTAAAACAAACACAGCATGCACTCAGGCTGATAACCTGAACCTGGAACCAAGGAAGAAAATGACACTCTATTTTTCAGAACAAAAACCAGAGAAGGACATAGAAGCTTTTCTGACAAATCAAACGACTCCAGAGCTGCACTTCCAATCACAAATGATTTTCTTAACTCATTCATACTTAATCTAGTGAATCTTTCTTTTACATTTCATGCAGTGTCTGTATCCTGTTTATTTTACACACACACAGTCTCTTGAGCTATGATGGAGGATTATTAAATCCTCTTTCAAACTCTATAACTCCCTTGTATCCCACTATGGATAGTGGTAGAGGTCTAGTAAGACCTGGAAAGCTGTGAGCTGTTGTTTTTTTTTCCACATAGAACAATGGTAGAGGACTTTGGAAATGGATAGTATTATACTGTTGTTTACCCCGATCCTGGGTGTGGATCATTTTATATAAAATGATTGAGAGGACTATGTCTCGACATGATACTGATCCTCTTGGTTACATCTGATGTGAATTTTGGATTACGTCAGAAGTTTACAATATATTTCATATTCTGCTGCTAACTAATTTGAAATATAATTGGTTTTAATGTTACTTTGATAGTTAAATTAGCAAGTGTTTATACTTATTTTAAACTAGTAAGTTAGTTTCAAAAGTCTACTTAATATTTCGATAAAATTAACCGAGACCTAATCAATCATTGAGAAACTAATTGATAATTTACATTCTCTATAAATTAACTACAGTTTAACATTGTATTTAAATAGGGGGAATTTAATAGAAATATTTTTAACATTAATTTTAATTGGAACTCAATTCACCCCCCACTTGAGTTTCAACTCCGACCAAAAGGTTCATTTTGTGTGGTCTATGTAGTTCACATGATTGCATTATTTGTTTAATATACTTTAATTTATTGGTATTTCCATCTTAATTTTATGATTCTTATTTCATGGGGTGTATATTTCGTATCTTACCAAATTAGTAATTGAGCCTTTCACCCTCAAATATTTAAAAGTCTGTGTTTGTTATGTATTTAAATTTAAATGTTATTTTGTTTTGATATATTCATATATATCCTTATTATTGTAAATTTTTTGTCCACGTGATGATATACCATTTCTAGTCTCATCAAATTATTTTCTGAATTTTAAAGTGACATCCTTAGGCTGTCCAATTTCTGTAACGGAACATCTTAACCAATTTTAAATAACATGGGTTGAACTTATACTGTTCTGTTATGTCGAGTAATAAATATGTCTGAATGTCCTATGATTTTTTCACATATAATATCCACATATATTTAGTGTATTATTAATTTTCACACATAATTATGTAATTTATTTATCCTTAATCTAAGGATGCCATCTTTATAAGGGATTTTGTCTCAATTTACATTCCATTAAGACATCATTATTTTTATGAACCAATTAACATTCATATGATTTATAATATTTCATTTTAAATATTATACCTTAAATATCCTTATTATAATTATATAAAAACTTTTGTTTTATTATATTCATAAATTATGTTTAGTATAGTGTTTCTCAAGTGTTACGAGACTCTGTAAACAGAACATCATTTTAAAAGATTTAAAGAATTATTCATCTATATATTTCGCATTAATGTCCATGTTTTAATAAAGTTTTTAGTAGATATTTATACGTATATTAATTTCATGAAAAGTAATTTCTTTTAAAAGCATCAAAGTTGTATCAGACACTTCGATTCAAAAATATATTTCTTAAATGTTTTTAATGGTTTTGAAAATGGTTTGATCAAGGATTGATTATGTCAATATCTAGAAATGATATATTTTAACGAAAATGTTGAAATGTTATTAGTGAAATGTTTATATTTTCAATATTTTATGTTTTATTATTTTATAATGGAACTTGTTCATTTTATTGGTGGTTATGGGATATAACAAATAATGGGTGGTGTCGTGAAAAACCTAGACGGGTGGTTATAATAACATCCGATTCATTAGGTATGGAAGTCGGTCTTATAGCTATTCCATTTAGTGATATTTGTGGATGTTGACCGGATGGATACACCTTTTATGTACATTTTTCCCAAGTTACCTATATTTGTTATGTGTTCTTTCTATGGGTTTAATGGTAAAATTTTTGTTACTAAATTATATGCAATGATATTTTATTCAGAGAAGTGTATTTACTACAATATAATGGTGAAAAGTATTACTTATGATAGGGTATTCATGGTTTACTTGTTGTTTTAAAAAACTAATAGCATCCATTCTTTCTATATCCCTTACTGAGTTTTTTATGCTTATCCCTAGTTTTGGAAATGTCTTTCACAGAAAAAAATTAGAATATTTTCAAGGATGGAACATAGAAAATCCATGTTTTCAAAAACATGGAACTAGTCATAAAAAAAATTTCAGCGGGTTTTTATTTTATTATAAAAATGGAAACTGAGTGGAAGTGTATACTTTGTAATTTTTGAGATTTAATGTAATAGTGATGGCCTAACTCTCTAAAACAATAAACCAAAAAATATCCTCAATGTAAATTATTCGATTAATTAAATATTATGTAATGTTATAAGGACAAGTCCTTATGTAAGTAAAAAAAAATAAAAGAAAATATGGAAAAGTAATGAATCATTTTGTTTTTATTTTGTTTGTATTTTTATCTGAAATTCATGGGAAAACACAATAATAGGTTTATAAATATAAAGTAAAAGGATTATAATTGGGTGGATTTTTATCCTTTTGAATCACTTAATCATGTAACCACATTCCACATTAGTATTTCCCCCCCCCCTTTATATAATGGAGATGAAATGGTCATTTACTTTCACAGGAACCCTATATTTATGACCCTATATCCATTAAAAACAATGTCTACTAATATCCCATAGAAAACTCAACATTACTAAGAATATCTATTATATGGATTGTGTCACCGTTTATCCAACTCCCAACCTCACTGTGTAATCAACATCGAATTGAAATCATCAAAATTTCCAACCGATGAGCCTACCGTTAGTTTGAAATTGGGGTTGTATCCTAGTGGTAGAATAAAATCCATAATCCAAATTTTAAATAATGGGGTTGGGACCCCCAAAAAATGTTGGTTTTATCCTAGTGGTAGAATGAAATCTGTAATCCTAAATTGAAATAATGGGTTTGAGAGGGGTTGTTTTGGTTTTGTTAGGTCTGTGGGGCCTTTATGATCATTTTATTATATCGTATGACTACATGCAATTTTGTTAATGTTTTGTTAAAAATATACCCAATTTCAAAAGGTGGTTATATAATAAATAAATAAAATATATATACATAATTATTTAAGGCTTGGCCCGGAAGACCATTATTTTAGGTCATGTTTCTGCTTCCAACATCCAATGAGCTGAAAAATAAACTTTTGTCAAAATAAATAAAATGTCAAAAAGAGGCTCCACAATCATATAAATCACCCACATGAAGGATTATTTATGTATAAATGGTAAAACATAAACACATTGATATATTTGAATTCAAATTTTCCTTCCACTTATATGTTGTTATATCAATAAACTTCTATTTACCCTAATCCTGAAAAGTTATAGTATTTCCTAATAAATTACTATATTAAAACCATAATTAACCATTTAACTAGATTTTATATCCCATCAATATTCTACAAATCTAACTCTCAATCCACAATGAAATTCTCAATGTAATGTTATTTAATGTTGATATGTGAATTAAATTAAGGGAAGACAACGTTTTTAACCATGTGAATCACACATTATATGTTATTGTAAAATGATATACATTCATGATTCATCCAAAGTACTAACAATTGTTTTAAGAAAACTTAACAGTATATTTTATATCCCTATATTATGCTTCTATTATATAGGTAGAAAATACTCACTAAATCATGGACATATATATGATTTCTATTCCACAAAATATGAACACAAATCTCATTTTAATCTTTCATGTATTGGAATATACTCCATAATTTGAATCAACATACCCTTTCAATGGTTCAAATAACTATAAATAGAATGCATTATCTTTCATTGATATTTGATATCCAATTATCCATTTTATTGATTCACATTGTTCATTATTATTATTTACCACAAACAAGATCATTCATCCTACTAATAGTTCAATGTAATGAAAATTTAAAACTATAATATACATAAAAAATTATTTTTGGGTTTATTTTATTCATATAGCTAAACTCATCTCCCATTTATTGTGTTTTTTGCTTTGAAAATTTGATGTGTCAAGTCATTATAGAAGACTAGACAATTATTTAGATTTGATCTCTTGGAGATGACACAAAAAAACCCAATTATCTTGTATCCTCATTCCAAGAGTGTTCTTTATTGTACTGGAAGTCATCATTTAAAAAGTCTCAAAAAATTCAAAAATAATTACCTAGATATGTTGATTTTAAGGACCCAATAAAACATGATCATGAATATACTAGAGAAAATGATAAATCAAGAATATGTAAAGGCCTTTTAATCGATTCAATGATATAAATTTCCTTGTATGAATCCCATTTATACCATAGAAGAGTAAAATTTCTAGTTCCATTGACATGGTTCTTATTTAATCTTTATGGAATATATTTAATCTCACACACAAAATGACTTTTCGAATTATCCTTGAAACAAACTTGTTTCTATATGTAAATATAATCATCCAAATCACTATGAAGTAATTCTATATTTACATCAACTAGTTCTAACAAAAAAATCATCACATAAAACCAATCATATTCCAATAAAAATGTTAGTTCATTTACTAAAAGTGAAAATATATCAAGGAATTCCATTACTTATATTTTTTTAATATCCATTCACTACCTGCCAATATTTTTTTCTTTGGTTTTAATCAACTATTTATTTAACAAAACCCCCACTTATTCTCTAGAAATTTAATTCCTTAGAGTAAATATGTTATCCCTCAGTTTTTATTGTGATAAAAGGAATCCATTTCCTCTTCCATATCTTTCTTGGAAATACTGTAATCAATGAGAGATTCATCTTATTTTGATATTTTTGGTTCACCTAAATCCCTTAGCAGTAGGCCTTCCATGTTATGTCCAATCCAATTGAACATTTATATATCTCTAAAATACATTCTCAACACAAATTTATTTTCTTTCCATTCTAGTACTACATATTTTGACACTAAAACAATTCATATAAAATCATCCAATGATCTATCTCATTTTTCCACAACTATTGAGAATTAATTATATCCTCCAATAGTATACTTTTTTGAAAAATGTATATGAATGTATTAATTCACCAAAATTGATGTACATGGGGTTCTCCCATATAGATTTACATATACATGAATATTTGATTCTTTAATCACAAACAAATCCTCTAACCATTTATGATATATTTATATGACCCTCTCATTTATGTGTACATTTGGATCCCTAAATATCTAAAGGTGATTTTCATTCCACAGTTAATAAAAAAATTTCATCTCTATACTCCACAAGGAAACCAACATGGAATATTTTATTGAGTTTATCCATCTTCTTTAATTACTATGTTGAGAAGATAAAATTTTAAAAAAAATCATTAAGATGATTTTCTATTGGTTTGTAAGACCAAAACGTCTCAAGAATATTTTTCCCTTCTGAGGGAATAATTAATTTATTTAAAAAAGTAGGATATGAAATTTAGTAATTCTTATGAAAAAATTTATTTTAAATAATATAGTGAAAACTCATGCAACGTCCCTTGTAAATAGTCTTTTTTACATCCATTCATCTATAAAGTTTTATTATCGTGTTCTATGTATAGTTTTTATGCCTAATTCTCATCATTAATCAATAAAACGTAATTTACCTTCTATTATATTTCCCAAAATTTTCTAGCATATGGAATCATATCCTATTACTAATCTCTTTCATGATGATATCATTCTATTGTGTGATAAAACTAAACAAATTTTTCATTTTATTTTGAAAATATACCCTCCTTTTTCTTGTTTCATCATCAATGAATGTAAAAATTTATAAGTAACCTGGATAATATGAAACTAGGGTTGTCCCACCTGTATTTTAAATATATTTATATATTCTATATATGTGGCTTCACTCTATTAAAATTAAATGAAACGATCCTCTATTTCCCCAATATATAACTCTCCAAAGTTGAAACATCATGATGATTGCGATTCAGTAATATTTTCAAAAAACTCATGATGTTATTTTCACTAAGATGACCAAGAATATTTTAAAATGACTCTAGAACTCTAGTAGTTATAGTTATGGTCATTCAACATCCATTCAATCTTTATGTCAGATATAATGTCAAATCCCATACACATATTTCTATATCCATGGATCCTTGGGGAATGCCCCATACACTATTAGCAAATCTAGTAGCATAACATCCATTATCTATTTTTCCCATGGGAATTTTTTCTCTAAACCTGGAATGTTTATTATTCCTATAAAAAAAATTATGTTCACATTAAATATCTAGATATTCACATTACCATTTAAAAAAATATAAATAGAATTGTAATCCTTGAATCAGCCTCATTATCTGGTAAATAACCCATTATTTATGAATTTTATGTATATAATGTAATTAGGTTCTTCTTGGGAGTGTTTATATGAGTTTTTGAGTGATGTTGGGAATTTTTTAGAGGTCTACGGTTTGAAATCTATTTGTATAAATCATGCAACACATCGGGAAAATCCGGAAAAGTGAAACAATGGGATCTAGAAACGTGCATAGTATGTCTAAATAATTAGTCCAACCAAGAGAAACCACTACTTTTTTGTGATAGAGGGAATTCTGTGGGGATTTATAACTATTTCATCCAACCATGTGAGGTGTTTGCTGAGGAAGGGGAATGTGCTTGGTAGTGCACAGTTTTTCAAACTGTACACCCTAACCATGCATGGTTAAATTCTATATCTAAAAATTGTGGATCTAAATTATTTTGTCCTCCTAGATGCATCTTCTTCCCCCTATTGGATTCATAGATCTAATCTATTTGGATATATCGATATTATTAAATTCCAATAATTTTTATTTATGGTTGTTTGGTTTGTATAAAAGAATATCTAAGGCTATTTTTTGGAGTTTTAATCCATTTTGTTAAAGAATGGATGTCATTCTACAATTTATCCTATGTTTCTGAGGTAGTTGGATTCACTCTAGACTCCTCTAATTATAAATTAAAGGCATGAATTATTATTTTTTGAAATGATTGAAATTGATCATGAAATTAAAGAGTAATTATTTGTAAAATCACTCTTTAGCGATGGTTTATAATATTTTGGTTTTTTTTTGGTGAAATTGTTTTTTTTATTTTAAAATTATAATATAATATATTTATTGTTCTTTATTCATAGAAATGATTATATATTTTTTTCAATAAAAATAATGTTTGTTATTAAAATGGATTGAATTCGTTTGTTTTTCATGGTTTTGGCATACCCGGTTTGGTGTGGGTTCATGCTTTTGATGTGACCATAAAAAGGGGGCATTTACGGTTGGGGTAAGAGGGACATGACCTTGTATACGGGGTGTATAAAATTACCAATCAAATATTTTGTACAATTAAATATTACTTAGTGGATGGATGAAGAATTCATCCTTAATTCTGTAACTTTATCAAAAGTACACAATAGTGGGTGTGAATCATGGAACGAGAATTCTAAATAAGTGGGAAATGGTTAAATCATTGTGGTATGTTTTATTTACATGGAAAATATTTTAGTGTGGAATTTTTATTTAGTTTGGAATTGATGAGGCATTGATATTAACTATTTTAAATTATTTTAATTGGATGTGCTAAAATTTTCTATCCTAGTGGCATTAGTTGGGATGTTGTTGTGGGAAAACCAACTAATTTTCAATACACTCCTAAAACATAAGAACATTTGATAAATTGTAGATATTTCTTATTCAGTAACAATTAAAGAAAAATAATTTCAATTTTTTTAGTTATGCCTCTTGATAACTTGGTAATGGATTATGTAGAGGGAGCTTGGAGCATGATAGAAGATATAGATTTTATGGATTTGGATTCATAGAGCGTTGTTGTTAGTATTGCATATTATTCATTATTACAATTAGTTTTATATGTTTTTTTCCATCCTCATATAGTTGTTTTTGGTTATGGTAATTGTGATTATATTTGTCTTATTTCCAATGGAAAATCATCCAATAATTGTATTGAAGGCATTAGAATTTTTTCAATCCTTTGGTGTCTTTGGGACGTTACCGATTTCCAAGTAATATACGACCTCCATATCAAGCCAATGAGGAGGGGTTGGTGTTATAAATGGTATAAGTCTTGTAGGGTCCACCATTTTTTGGGAAAATGTTTTTGATTTTTTAGTATTGGATTTGGCTAATCATTCATGATTAATATTTGAGTGGGTTTGTAGAATGGTGTAAGATCTCCAATACAGGAAATGTAGAGAAACAAATGTGTAGCTACCCTATTTATGTTGAACATCATGTTACTTGGGAGTTGGGTACATTATTTTTTTATGAAACATATTAGACTTGTATTCTCATTATCATGGGTTTTTTCAATGAGAATTCCATGACCTACATTTTATAAATGACTTCCCACTAGGGGTGAAAATTTATTTTTTATTAAGGATTTATCATTTGATGTAAAAGAATTCATTTTTTAAATGAGTGAAAATGGTTTTTAAATATGATATTTCGAAAATGTAAGGTACCTCTATCATGACCATGGTTTTATTTTCAAAATCCTTGCAGAATTCCAAATAATGTTTGCAAAAGGAAAAATATTAATTTTTTTAAGGAAATGTTGTGATATTTGTGAGATGGCAGAATGTAAATTTTTAAAGCCTTTAAATTATAGTGAATGATAATTAAGGAATTTTTTTCATAGAAAATTCCACACGATAGGTGTAGAAGAAACCAAATTAAAGAGGCTACTAAGAATGTTGGTTCACCTGAGCCTCAAGTGAAATAACAGCTAGATCATACTATTGTAAAAGATTTTCGGGCTATGGATAAGGGTAATCAAAGAGATGAACCAAGGAAAGTGGTTCATTACATTTACTTTTAGAAGTATAATGCATCCTTATTTTGAGTTTATTTCAAAATAGTGAATGTAGTGGTGGGAAATAATAATATGAATCAAAATAATAAATCCATTAGCAGACCAAAAAGGATTAATGTAATGTGGGTGATGTATATACTAGTGAATCTTGCCAGAAAATAGTGAGATTTAGTAGTTTGGAATAAATTTTTCCAAGGAATTGAAGGAGAGTATATTGAATAATTTTTCATCAAAAAAAATTTCACTTACATGTTATGGATTTCTATAGTGATTGTTTTCTGCATGAAGAAAGAATATCACATTATGATAGAGTATGAAATTAAATTTAGGAATTTAGTCCAATACGTGCCTAATGTTGTTTCAAGTTCATCATTGAAGGAACATTATTTTAAAATTGGGACTAAATAAATAGATTTTTCAATGAATTTCATTCTTAGTAGAAAAGGATTATACTGATATGGTCAATAGAGTGATAGTGAAAGAAAGGGGATTCTTAGGATCCATGGGTAGAGGATTTATTTTGATACCTATAACAAATGGTGGGAACTCAAATACTAGGAATTAATTGAAGTGGTACACCAATTTCTAACATAGTGGAATGAATTTAAAATGGATAGATGGATCAATGAATCTTTCTCTAAAACCATAGGAAAAAACATTACATTATAAATATGTCTAATTTGAGCTCATGAAGAGAGATTTAAAGGAACCACCAACAGTATCCCAAAGTGGCAACCAAATGGGGCTTCTTTAGTGCTATTGTCACAATGCTCCATGGTCGGGTGCTAGGGACACATATCTTGTTTCGTAAACAACATATGATTATATGGTACAACGGATGCATAAAACCTCTAATCATTAGACCCATGGAATCTATAGTGATTATAGGAATAAAATGAATCCTGAACAATGGAAATTCCAACACGTTAATAATATATAATGTGTTGTGAGTATGTAATTAAATGGGTCTTATTATGAAATCGTTGATGACCAATCAGGAACATAGACTGTGAGAGATGTTATTCTTTTGAATAATTCACTTATTAAATTTTTTGTATATTGTTCAATCCCAATACATTAATTCTTCTCCTACTATTGATATTTTGAGTTTTCATGTTGAGATGACACCTATTTTTGTGAAACACTGAACTCCTCTTGGTCAATGATAATGTGATCATTTTTGTGAAAAATTAGTTCTATAACTATTCATGGAGTTGATTTTATATGGGATTTCTCTATCATTGAGATGGATGTATGTGACATAATCATGGGAATGGATTAGTTTACAATGCTCAATACTCACATTGATTGTTATACCTAAGGGGGTAGTTATAAGAATGATGATGTCATTGATTAATAACTTAGAGGAGACTTGAATATGAAGTCCAATGTAGAAGGATTTTTAGAACCATATGATGGAACTATATCATAGAATATGTACACCTTGACTACAATATCAATGAATGAGATATAGAATAGTGGTTTTTGTGCAGTGGTTAGCTAGTTTCTGAATGTTTTTTGTGATAACTTCTCCATGTTTCCACTTAAAAGTGTGGTGGAGTTGACGATTTTCCTCTTTCTAAAGACCTTTCTTATCACATTTCCATATTATAGGATTGAACCAAAAGAAATAAGGTATATTAATGTTAATTTAAAATAGATTTAATGAAAAGGTATCATTTAGTCGAGCATGTATTTGTGGGTAGAACCAGTATTTTTCATCAAAAGGCGTATAGATCTTTTCATATCATTATAGATTTTTATAAGTTTAACCATGTTAAAAATAATAATCATTATCCATATCCACTGATTACTTATCTATTATATCAATTGGGGGGATCACATTAATTCTGAAAAATTGAATATTGATCTAGAAATCACAATTTGGTAGGAGGATATTTTATTTCAACAGTATATATGAAAAATATGAGTGTGGTTTTGAAATTATCATGGAGAAATGGATGAAAAGTTTTTATGGATTTGATGAGTCGTATATTTCAATGGAATATAGATTTTTTTGGTTGTTTTTCTTGAATAAATATCGGTGTATTTAGTGAATAGGGATGATCATAAGAAACACTTGGAGGGATTGTTGTTATTTCTATAGGATCATAAATTGTATGCCAGATTATCAATATGAAAATATTGGATAAAATAGGTAGGATTCATTGGGAATTTAATCTATAAAATATATATTTTTTGATTCATAAATTATATAGGCTATTTTTTATTGGAATCCCCCAAAGTGTGTTTTTTAGATAAGTTATTTCCCTGGAATATAATGTTAACGCTAATGATTTTTTCATGGATTTTCCTAACTAGATTCACAAATCACTTCTTTTACAATGGAAAATTTTAAATTCCAATACAATAATTATTTCCATATGTATTTTCAGGTGAATAATGTTCTCCTAACCTATGGACAAATCATTTATTTGGAATTTTTATAGGGGGTATGTGGTGTATTGTGGTTTATTCAGATTACTGTTGGGTTGTATTCTCATACATGAAGATCATGTTGTAGCTTATGGATCATTGTAGTTATATTTTCAGGATATGAACAACCCATACTAGAATTCGGAGTTAGTTATTGTATTTCATTCTTTTAAGTCTTTATATCAATACCTCTTTGGTCATAAATTCAGAATGATTATGGATCCTAAGAGTTTGGAATTTTATTTTCTCGATAATAGATTTTAATCTTAGAAAAAATAATATGGACAGAGTGTCTCCAAATGATTGAAATTGAATTGATGTATACACCTAGTAAAGAAAATTCAATGGTAGATACATTACTTATACATTCATATGGTTAGATAGGAAAAGAGGCTTCACATTGGGGGTAGATAATGTCAGTTATAACTAACAAGAGCTTTGATTGTGAAAACTAAGGTAATGTTATGATTTTCATTTAAGATTATTTGGTTCCTAATTTAGTGAAGATGGTTAAATAGTCACAAATATTCTATTTAGAAAGTGATTCTTATGTGGTAAAAATACTTTTGTTGGAGACCATTGAGGTATGGATACTAGATACGAGTTTATTTTTGTGATATCGAGATCAAATAGTAGTACTATGGGATTTTCACAAACAGATACATCATTTTTACCACAATTTGAGTTATTTCTTTCATCATATTATAAAAAATGTTAATATTTATTTGAAAACACAATTTTGGTATATTTGAAGGAAATTGATGATGGATTAGTTTTTTATGAGATGTGTCACCTGTTAGCCTGTTAAGGTAGATCGCAAAGACCTGTGAGTAGGTTATAGACATTACCTAATATCATTTGGTAGTAGAAATATATATACGTCAATTTCATGATAGGTCTCCAATGGACGGTTAAGACATATGATTTCATATGGGTGATAATGGATCTTCCTAAAAATTCATACCATTTAACCTTTATTACTAAATCACATATGGTATATGATGTGTCTCAAATATATATCTGATATTTGTTAAATAAACATGGAATACCAGTTTTGATAATGATAGATTGACATATGATGTTTTCATCATATATATGGGAATCCTTATTGAAATCCCATGGGACTCAAATGGACGAAAAATGTATTCAAAATGTATACCAATTGATTATGAGAATGAAATATCATCGTCAAAATATATGTAAAATCAAAAACAAAGATACAAACATTAGAAGAAATGTTTTAGGCTTGTGTAATTGAATTTTGTGGCTTATTGGAATAGTATTTATCATTATTGGGGCTCTGATATAAGAAAAATTTTTAGACATAGATACATATGGCTCCTTCTGAAGCATAGTTGGGGTTTCAGTATCGTTCTCCATTTTTGGGGTATAGATTTGATTTAGTTGATTAGGACAAACAAGGATATCATTTAGAGTGTTCAGAAATCATATTTGGATCATATTTGAAGAAATTTTTAATTTTAGGTGAGTGATCATGTTTTCCAGAGAATCTCTTAAAGGAATGGGCAATGTCATTTTAGGAAGCATGGAAGTTATCTCCTAGATACATAGCCCCATTTAAGATACATGAATGTGATAGTGAGGAGGAATATCTGTTTTATTTTCCACAATGGTTCACTTTAGTTCATAATGTGATTAATTCATCACATTTTCAAAAATATAATTCTAATCATGGTCATGTAATTCGTAGGGATCTCATTGACCTCGAGATGGATTCATTATTGGTTCATAGGTCAGTATAGATTACGGATTTTCTTGAGAATGTCTTGTATGGGAGATGAAATGGTCTACCAATTTTTTTTGGGAAGCAAGGTAGGATTTAATAAAATACATGGGAATGGGAAAAGTAAATAGTTAATAAATGGACTAAGCTCTTTCAAACAAATTTATGTTTTCTACTTTCTTGGTATAGAAAGGAAAATGTAGGGGAGAATGTCTCACCCTGAGTATTGGGTATGTGCAAATTTATTTATGAATTTTAAGTATTTAAATTAATTAGGTTATGTTTTGGATTTTCGGAGGAGTTTGGGGTGATTATTGGGATTTTTTTGATTTTAATGATTTTAGCATAGTTAATAGAAACCCTAAAAGACTTATAAAAATACTGTGAAAAATAAAATAATAGAATTGGTGTAGGTACATGGTTTGGAAAAACCATGTGTCCGCCAAGAAGAAATCATGATTTTGGTATATAGGTATTTTCATGGTTTGATCATGGTTTGTGTAACCATGTGTGCCAACCATGCGAGGTGCTTCTTGAGGAAGAGTCATGTGAAAAGCAAGCACACGATTTTACGAACCATTCACCATAACATTGTAAGGATAAATGTGACATCTGAAAACTATGGATATAGAACAGTTTATCCCCTTTACCACTATTTTTTCACATAATTTGACCCTAACTCAAATCAATCTGCTCTCAATGGTTTTAGAGAACATTCTCTTCATCCCAAGAGTGGTCTTTTGGAAATTCATGATGCATTATTGGAAGGATTCCTGGAATGTCTCCATTATTTGTGGTTTTTCCTTAGTTTATTCTTCTTCTATATCTTGGTTCCATATATCTAATCCATATTGGATATGTAAATGATATTAATTTCTAATCATGTTTAAATATGATTTTTTTCTTAATATGGAAAAAGATCGATGGTGGGTTTTGGAGTTTTAACCCATTCTGTTGGATAATTTACATTATACTCCATTTTTACCTATGTTTACGAGGTGGGTGGCTTCAATCTACACTCCTATTATTAAAAAATAAATTATCGACTTAAAATTATTTGAATTAATTTTTTATTTATTGTGAAATTAATGTAATATTCATTGTAGATTCCATCATTAGTGATGGTCTAGAAAATTATGGAATTTTGTTATGGTGCTAAGTGATTATTTATTTTTTTTTAAGATGTTTTAATGTATGGATTAGTTATTATTCATGGAAATGGATTTATATGCTACTACTAGATTTTTCTACCTCCCTATATTGTGCAGATAGATTTGATACCCCCCATATATGTTAATTCCATATATGGTATAACCAGATATGATACATCTAGAAATGATACCACTAGATATGCTACTAAAATATGTGATACATAATGTTTTGATACCACAAAGCAATCTACCTCCAGAATAGTTCCACCGACTGATGTGAACCTAATGATTTGATCAAATTTAAGAGTTAATCTGTCATTTTCATCTCTACTACGAGACTGTGGTACCATTAATGTAATAAAGAATTGGTTTATGATAACTTCAGAGAAGGTAAATTTCCATCATGTTACTATTTTTTTCCGTCACTCAAATTTATTGCTTCCAATGTAAAGTTCCTGGGAGATAATACTAACAACCCCTAGTGGATTAGTGAATAATTATTCCAAAACTATTCCATGAATTCCTTGAGGAAAAATTTAGAGGTTTCCTAATATAGTTATCAGTATGAGGATCCATGATATATTTAATATTATTATTCAATAGAAAATTTCAAAAACAAATATATATATTATGAAGATCTTCCTTATGAACAATCATTACATATAACATTCATTATAGAAATAACGACTTCATGCATACAAATAAATATGATGGTTTTTTGAGTGGAATATTTTGCAAAACATGAACATTAAGATAATGGATTGTGAATCAATCCAAATTCAGTTATGTGGAAGTATTTCAGAGAGTCTGTTGAAAAAACCAAACTCAACAACAATTTATTTTCCTTCACTTATTTAAAAACGGGTTTGAGATGCTTACCATGTCATATATGATTACCTATGAACAAAGAAGGATCAAAACTAAGTATAATCACTTCATTTGATATATACTGATTGTTTCTTTTTATCTTATTATTTATATGAGAACATTGTGTTGGATTTCTCTATTTATATGTACAAATAGTCTCCTGGTATATAACACAAATTTTCTAGACACATTTTTTTCTAAATAATTTATTTTTATTAACATATAAATAGTATAAGTGGTTCTGTGAGGCATGTATTGTTTCCATCCCATATTTATATGTGAACAGGCTTTGATCCATGACAGCCTTTGTGCAATTGTATATAAAATCCTAAACTAAGTTGCTAATATGATTATTGTTATAATAATATGGTTGGAATCATGTGATTTTCAAGAGTAGAGTACTAAGTATTATATTGATAATGAACCCCTAGATTTTTTACATTTTTTGTTTTTAGTTTTTTCATTTCATTACGATGATAAAAATTCCTTTTTTATTTTAATTTTAAATCACCACATTAGATTTATTGTTATTATTAACAAGTGTTTATATAAAATATTTGATTAATTATCATAGTATTAAAATTTAAGGTAATTTGGAATATATTATTAACTAAGACCAAATTTATCTTTGATTAGTCTTAGTATATATCAAAATTTTATAATTCTAAATTTTTATTTGATTGTAATTTATAATTATATTGGGGGATTTATTTTTAAATCAATTTTAGAATAAATGTTTAATAGGAACTCAATTAACCCACTCTTGAGTTCATTACTCTAACCAACAAGAGGCATGAACACATCATATGTTTCAAATGATTCATTAAATCATGTTTTTAATATATAATAAATGAAATCATATTTGAAATTATCATATTTAATATAGGTTTTTTCTAAGGAATTTATTGTGATAGAGGATTTAGTAAGTTAAGATAAGATTATTATATTAGATATGGAATGGTTTAATCTAATACATAGTGTAACCCTATCAATTTCAAATTATCATAGAATATGATATGAGCCAATAAATTTGAAGACAAAATTGATAACCATTATTTTTGAGATAATAATAGAGTTTCATATCACCATATCATTGTCATTATAATAATAAGCCGTGATTGGTCGATGCAACAAATGATATAGAAATAGCATATCATGTAATATTTATTGTTTATTAACCCATAAATAATTGTTGATCTATCAAATTATATAAAATATAATACTATACTATCTATCACAAACTATAACACACCAATTATAATACATGATATGGTTTAGAATGGTATAACAGGTTAGGATATTTTCTATATTTTAAAATATGATATAAAAGATATTTGTTTACTATGATTTTAAATTTTTATTAATTTATAAATTTTTTATAAAATATATAAAATATATTTTTGTATATTTAGTAAATTTAGAATATTATTTTAATTTAATTTATTATAATTTTTTTATAATAAGTTATTAAATCTTTATGAATAAATAACTTAATAAATATCTATATTTTTTATTTTTAGTATGAAAATAATTTATTTTTAAATTGAATGATTTCAAAATTTGATATATATTTTTTTCATTAAAAATATAATGTTATTTATAAAGTTTTTATAAATTAAAAAATAAGGAATTATATAAAATTATTTACTTTGAATTATGAATTGATCATTATTCATAATCAGGGATATTCAAATTGAAGGCCATATTTATGGAAAAAATTGAAGTATATCAATATGATTTTTGATAATTGATATAACAATGGTTTAAATAATGTTAAAAATGAAATATATTTACTAAGTAAAATGTTTACAAAATAGATTTGGAATGTAAGGTTCATATAATTCATTTTATGGTAAATTAATTTGATCAATATTAGTAGTCTATTTTTTAAAACTAGTGGTATTTATTATGAATACAATGTTATGAAATCTTGTCATCTTTACATGACATATTTCAAAAAGATTCTATGGTTTAAAATAAGTTAAATATGTTTTTTTATTAAATAATTTTTTTCTAAAAAATATTTTCTTTACTATTCCTTACTACATTGATGAGAAAAAGGGAATATGTTGTTCATGTGTTTTTTAGTGGAAACGAGATTGGAAATGAGAGAGAAAAGTTCTATTAAAAGTTTTTTTAACTCTTAGTGGGGGTGTGAATTTATTTTAATAAAGTTCTATTAGTTTTAAAAAAATTTATAATGGTGAAAATGTGGATTTATATAAATATATATATATATATTTTTTATATATTATAATAATAAACATCAAATTATTAGAATAAAACGGATATATAAAAGGTTTACTTCTCAATTTTTGATATTAGTGGAAAACTGTCATTTTATTATTTTATGATGTAAAATGGGTTAGTTTATAAAATATTGAAGAAAATGTGAGTTCTTTGAATTTTGTTTCTAGAATATAGGTATTTTTATTTCAAATAGGAAATTTGGTATATGAATAGAGTTTTACATTTTTTTAAAATGTTTATCTGTGGAATATGTTTTTTGTTGAGGGAATTTTTACTGAATGAGTATTGAAATGATTAATTGTTTTTGGTGAACTATATTTAATTATTTTGGTTATAATCTAAATTTTTATCAAATGTAGTTTATTATAAGTGTTTTATTTAAATTATTATTTTATGTTTTATATGTTTTAAATTTCCATACAATTCAAGAAATAATTTTATTTTAACATGAAATATTTTACAAGAATATTTTTTGAAAAATAATTGATTTCAAATGGATTTAAATTTGTGTTAGTATTTTGTGGGTGTTATTTTTCATAAAGATGGTAATATTTTGATAATAACATGTAAATGGTTTTGTAAAATGTTTCATTATAAAAATTATATTTTAAATTAATTTATGAATATTTATTATTAGTGATTCATAATTAGTATTATATGTATATTGGAATGAAGTCTATGTTTGAAATATTATTATATGGTAGTGGGATAAATTACAAATCATTGGGGGTGTAATGCTATTTTTGTTGTTTGTTTAATTATTTTATATATTTATTTTGGTGGATATGGAAAGGGAATTGAATCATACAAATAGGCAATATGAAATTACATGTTAGTTAATGTTACTTAATGTATGGAAAAAGGATCCATGAGTAAAGATTCATTATGTGAGAAAAGTGACAACAAAGATATTTGAGAGCTAAAATTTCATAAATTTATTTTTTGGTTATATAACTACATTTGTAGACGAGGGAGCTATGGGAGATGAAAACTATGTGAAATATCTTTTTGTGATGGTTGAACTTTGGGGATCTTGGTGGTGAGTTTTCCCAAGTTTGTGATCAGTGTGTCATTATAAATTCGAAAAATGGAATACATTATTAGAATATGCAAGAGAATCTCGTCTCAATATGACAAACTATTAAATCCATAAATGATATATGGGCTATGGTTCTAACTAGAAAACATATTTGTTTATACTCCATGTGTGATTTAGGGGTCTCCCGTCTTGTATTAGTACGACTAACATGTGTATTGATAGTGGATGAATGTGGAATATAGACTTAATATTTTCATATTGGTTATGGGATTTTGTTTCTTACTTCAACCTTATTTTTAGGGAAGGTTGTGTAAATAGTGATGTTTTATTATTGGTTACACATGGGAGAAATCAAAATAGTTTCCTTTTTTGAAATTTATTAGTTTATTATTTGAATGATATTTTTATACGTGTTACATTACTTTTACATTATCATCATGTAGTGGTAGTGGTATACAAGGGTTTCTTCAAAGAAATAGTTTATTTATATTCATGTAAAATATGAGTTATGAATATTCCATATTTTTTTTGTTTATGGGTACTATTTATAATGTTCATGTTGATGATTATTGTGTGAGTGGTTGTAATTGTATTAGGGTGTTACAATGATGATAATATTAAATGTGGTAGAGTATTTATTGAAGATAATTATTTATAGTTGGCATAAAAATGGATTTTTTTATATTCCTTATGGTTTAAAAATAAACATGTTTAATATTAGTCCAAGATATACAATATTTTCTTGTATTATATAATATTATTACTAAGGATTATTTATTAGATATTGGGTTGTATTTTACAATTTAGTGAATGAAAACACATACACAAATTTCAATTTTTCTGTTTTTGAACATTTTTTGGATTTCAATGTAGTTTATCTAAATTAATATAATTATTTCATATTAGTTAAGAAGTACATATGTCTTTTTATAGATATCCTAGTCACTTTTGGGAATTGTAAATATCTCTAAGAATAGACTTATGGGACAACTATAATGGTTCCAATTATATAGGTCAAATGATTGTATTATGATTTGATTATATAATTTTAATATTTAAAAACCAATATGGAGATTGTACAAAATGATTTTTTGATAATTGCTTTTGAGTTGAGATATTTTTTTAATAAGTTCAAATTAAATATATCCATTTTTTGGGATGAATGGTGTAATGATAATTTTTTAAAGGTGTTGTAAATGGGAATTTTTTATCATTTTAGGAATGACTTATGAAAATGGAGATATAATGAATTGAGGTCTATGATTAAAATTTTTCATGAAAACATGAAGGAAATGGATTTGGAATATTATTTTATTTAATTTGGAATGGATATGTTTGAAATTGTTTTGTGGTTAAAATTAGGTATATGGATTGATTTCACCTTCTTTAAGGACTATGGGTTATAGGTTGTGGGTATGTTGGTACACTAATAGAACGATTAATATATTTATAATTATATTGGTCATTACCATATGTGATTTAAATGAATACATAATGTTTATAGATGTTTAAGATGGTAAGACTGATTTAGTACACATGTGGTACCCTTAGTGAGTAAATGAGAACTCCATATGGGGGGAGTACATGGGAAATTGTGTTTCCTTATAGGTAATTTTGTTTTTTTTTAATTTTTTGTATATTTTTTGGGAGTAAATAATTATTATGAAGTGAATTTCCATTCCCACATTTTTTGTGTGTATCATTGATTTTATAGTACCTAATTTTGTGTGGGGAAATTTTATAGTGGTAATGTTATAGGGATATTATGTTTGTATGATAAAAAATAATTGTGTCTGTTTATCCTCTATTGGGTTTAATTGTTATAAAAATTTTTATAGTTATTTGGAATTTTTTTGTATGTGTTTAGGGGATTTGGAAGGCATTCGTGGGATTTTGGTGACGTTTCGTGTCAAAATAGATAAAATTGGGTAAAAGTAGAAAAATTTTATGATATATTCTTCGTTATCCATAAGAGATCCTGATGGAGGAATAAATTGCATATTTTTTTATTAATTGGAAATGATAATTCATATTCTGGGAATATGAGACCACAGATTTGGGATATTAATTCATTAAAAATTCCACTGAGATGTTTTATTTTTTTATCTAAATTATACTTATCATACTAACATTGAGCCTCATTTTGGAGAGCCCGTTATTTAGTGATTTTTATTGGGTTTTTATAGATTTTTTATACTCTCCTCCATATAAATCCAAGATAATCCCAAATATTGTGATTTTATTCTTATTCATTGATTATTATCATGTTAATAGGTTGATATAGGGATTTGGATACTGAGTTTTCGTCTGGGAATAGGGATATCCAATCTGTGTATTTTTATTTTTATTGGATATTATATGGTTGTATTAAATTAGTATTATTCATTTCATTTCATCATGTATTAAAATCATCACACTTCTTGGGGAGTGATTCTCTATTTTTGATTAATATTATGGTAATTCTTGATACCTATTAATGGAAATTGGTGATTATTTATATGGTGTTTTTGTATAATTTTTGTGATACATGACATGTGTGGGAGTGAATATATGATACTAATATGTGGTATACAGCTTCTAATTCTCACTACTATGTGGTTAAATAAAATTAATTTTATTATAATTTTTTTTATAAATAATTTTAATGGATTCAAAATGATTTATAAATATGATATCACGTATTTTTATTAATTATTTTGGTGTGTTGGAACTTACGGAAAAATAATAGAGATTACCCAAACCATATGATGGTTTTAAAAAAATAGTTTGGATATTTTTAATTTACTTTAATTTATTTTTTCAAATTTAATTATATACAATTATTTTTTTTAAATTAATTTTTTTGCATATATGGTTTGGGATGCTTAGTAGTGGGTTAAACATGGTAGAGTGATCCCACATTAGTGTGAGGGTAAATATGTAATTTGGTTAAACATGGATGGTAGGGTATATAAAATTAGTGTGGGGGGATTGTTGGTAAACAATGGGTAGGTAGGGGTGGGATTTACCCATATGTTTATGTCATGGTCTTAGAGTTACCTTAGTATTTAGGTGTGTACATTTCAGTGAGGTAGTTGAAATATGAATAGTGTTATTATACCTTTTAAGGATGATGTTTTATAAAAAAAAATAACTATATTTTTATTATACAAATTTGAATATGTTGTTTCCTCAAATACAACTGGATATATAAGCTTTCAAAATATTAAATCATTTTACATAGTTTTTACCTAATAGGGTGAATGGTGTGTCATTGGGGAAATCCTACTAAGTCGTCGGACTCGCGCCTAAATGTGAATTCTATTCAAATTTAGATTATGGTATACATGTGTTAAATTTGTTGTCGGAATTATTCATTGTATAGGATACACCATAGGAGGATATCTATTGGATATTAGTGGAGTATGGGTAATCTGTTGTATTTAGGTATTATTATAAGAGTTTTTATTTTTATTTTGAGATGTTTTTTTGTATGTATATATTTACATTCATTATCTAACAATATAATTTTTGTTAAATACTTTGGTTTGTGTAAATGTGAGGTTATACAAAAAAATATTAATTTTGTATGATAATATTTATTTTTTATTATTGATCCCTTTGTTATTATGGGATAAATCAAAGATATAATTAATATTTTTTTCATCATGTGTTTGGGTTTGAGAGATTAACATATGTGAAGATGTTACACATGATACATGATTTTATATTTATAATAATATAATTAATGTGTTTCTAAATTTACTAATAAATAGAAACTGTAAAAAATGAATAATATATAAATATTAATAAAGGATGTGGGAAAAATACATTACCATCATATAATTATATATAATTAAATTATATAATAAATTTTTTATATTGAATACATATTGAAAGTTAGTTTCTCATAAAATTTGAATATATCATATGTTTTAGCCTACATCGAATTAAATAAATATGATATCATTGAATGGGACATGAATTCTTTCCGATATAAAAATTATTACTTAGTGGTGGATATGTCAATTAGTCGATGAAAATTTCAACAAGTAGATAATATTCTTCAACAAATTATAAAATAAGGAATCAAAATTATTAAAAACATTATAACCAATAGATAAAGAGTAAAAAACTATCAGATTGTTTTAATTAGAATATAACATCAAATAACATATTTAATGTTATCTTATGAATAATATCTAATTATTATATATTTTAATATCATAAATTACATTGAGTTTTTAGATGAATTTTAAATATATTTCATTACTATCTCTAATGAATATCTCTAACATATATATATTATTTAATTTAAAATAACATTGAATGATTATTTGGAATACATAATATTTATTATTGATAATATAACATCAGAAAAATCATTCATAATTCACGATATTTTACATGTTCTTGAATTTGTTGTTTATATTTAAAATATGATTTTATTCATTCTTATATGATCATTAAAAATGAATAATTTATGTTAAACATTGTTTATCCAATCTCCAATATACCATAATAGATGTAAGTATTTACACCATTCTTAATAAGGAATTAATTGATCATTTTTTATACATAATATGATATTATGTTGGTTCTAGGGAATATAATATATCTACCAATATTGTAGATAATAATAAAATTATTGTAGATAAATATTTATACTATAATAATTCAATTTTTAGTTTAGAGTAATATTTTATCCACATATCAAAGAGATATTGTTATATATTATATCAATCCCAAACCGTGATAAGTATTTTATATTCTCTATTGATTTACTTTTATTTTTTCATTTAATAAGATTAATAAATGTAATGGAATAAACCAATCATTAAAATATAATATATACTGGTATATTATAACTTATACAGAGTACCATTATATTTATTAATCCATAAATTTTATATATTTTCAAAAAAACTTCATATATTTTAATTTAGAACCCTTTAATATATATTTCTTTTACAATAATTCTTGGAAATTTTATAATAAATATTAAAATTAAATAATTCATGTATTGAAATTTTATATTAATCATGTAATTTTTTAGAATCATAGATTTACTTATAATGATATTATTTATAAAAGTATCATATCAATATTTAGTTTTTATAATAGAAAGCGATTTGTAGAAATCCCTACATGAAAAGACATGAAAACCTAAAATTAGTGATATATTATATTAGGTGCAAAATGATAGACTATTTTTAAAATATGAAAGATGTTAACCAAAAATACTCTAAATATAATATTAAACAACCACCTCAATTTGAAATAGATATTTATTTTGATTCTTTTTTAAAAAATATTGTTTTAATGGGGATATGTGGAACCAAAATGTATAAGGATCAAATAAAAAATAATTTACATGGAAAAGGGAAATTGAATAACGTATGGAATAATATTTTGGTTATTTAAGCAAAATTCATACTAAACAAAATTTTGAAATATATATTTAAAAATGAAAAAAATTGAATTATTGATTATTGGAAGATAACCATGTTTGGAAATTCATTATCAAAATAATTTTTTTATTAATTGACAATGATGATGATATGTAATGTGACTAATGTTATGAGGAATCATAAAAATTAAATTTCTATTGATCTTGTAATGAATGTTTGAATTAATATTTTATACTAGAGATTCATTTTTTATTAATATTATGCTTTACAAAATTGATATAACAATAATATTATATTTTTTTCTAATTTATAAAAAAATTAAAAATTAAATCTTTGAAGATCAATCTATAAATGTTAATTTATTTTATTACCCCATTATTTGATATATGAAATTAGTATTTGTTTATTATAATTGAAATATTTATATGGATTTAATAAATAGGGTTAATTTTCATTATTATATAAATTAGGATATTTTTAAGGGGTTATTTTGAAATTAACTTTTTCAATCGAATATATTTTCCTGATCTGTATTATTTTTAAAAACCAATGGAAAATAATATTTTAAAATTAAAAGTGTAATGGACTCAATTATTTTTTCCATTAAATTTTTAAAAATAGTAAAAGATATTGTAATGAATTTAAACCTTAATTATTAACTTCATATAATAATACATGTAATGTATTCTATATTAATACATCCAATTTTATTTTTTAAAACATTGTTTTGTAAAAATACAATCTATGCTTTGTTATTTTATACCATGTAATAATAAAATGAGTTGTTTTATTTGGTCATATTTTCCCGATAATATTAATTTTAATAATAAAGGGATACATTTAAATAATTATAAAATAAATATCCATGTTTATAAATAACTATCGTTGTATAAAAATTTGATACAAAAACTGAAACATCAAACCATTATTAGAGCTCACCCATAGGTGATCATGTGGTAATTCACTACATATACCAAGTTTTAAATGATAAATAATAATGATGTATCTACGTTTTTCTCGTATGGAATTATCAATTGGTACCATTCTATGTTAGGGAATGGTTGATTTTGATATATTTCAAATTTATTGGTGTTTTTTGAATCACCTTATTCGAAGTGTGTTGATATCACTAATATCATATATTAATTGTCTCTAAAAAATTATGTTTTCCATTATGGAATTATAGGTTTTTCATATTTCATATACATAAATGTTTTGGTGTTGATAGTGATATTTAGTTTCACGGTTCTATGATCGTTTGTATTTGGATGAATGAATAATTCCAAACTGATGTTATGATCTCCCCTGTCGGACCACGTGTTTTTGCCTCCATGGTGTCATAGTTTTGCGGACTATATGATTGAGAATCATTAAAGTAACCTAAACTTATTTATAGGGTTTATTATTATTCTTTTAGTGTTGATTTATGTCTATGGTGTGAAATTGGTTCACATTTTATATAGTTCATTATACAACATTATTGGGTATAATGGGAAGTATTGGTTGACGAGTTTTTTAATATTTTTTCATCATCATGTGTGTTGATATTTAAAAATCAATAATAAATTACAATATTCTACTCTATATAAAGAATCTGATTTGTCTCATCAGTGTAGTCCACTGGTGGTGACCAATTTTTCTAGATGGTCTATAATTTTTTCTAACATGATTCCCAATGGAGTTTCTTTCTCCTGTGGTGTGTAATTATCTGTATGGTGGTCCATGGTGTGTGATGATTTCCTAATTTTTTGATGTTTTATGTTTCAAAAGTTAAATAATGTGATTACAAAGGTGGATTTTATATGGTTCATTATGGGCATTATAAGGCATTGAGAAAAAAGTATGTAGTGTTGGTGGGATTTAGTCTACTGAGGGGATTTGTGGGTGTCCTGCTAGGATGTAATTTTTGTTGGTCACATAGAAAGTTTGTTTCCACACCATTATCAAGAAAATTAAAATTAATAAATTAAATATATTTAAATTATTATATGGTGACTATAATATTTTCACAAAAAAAATATTATTTCCCAAGTTTCCCTGAATAATAAATTAATATATGAAAAAACCTAAAAAGAAACATAATGTTGACAATATGTTTTATTGGTAAATGTGAATGAGCTACATCAAATAGAATATGTCAAAATTATCTTCCAAATAATAAACTTCAACTCATTCAAATTAATGATGAAATATCATCTTAGTATGACCATATTCTCGGTTGTTAAATAGACTATTTTGATGGCTAATAGATAAATATAAGAATGGTAACTACTATATTTTTCATTCCATTTTAGACACTGAACATAACATGAATGAATATCACATCAACAAAATCAAAAAATAAAATTCTATAATATTTGTAAATCTAGAAATTTTTTAGAATTGTTCTCATAATAAAATATATATCAATTCAGATGAATTATCGTAATTATTAAATGTAAAGATATTTTTTGGATTTGATTCCAAATACATTGGGAGATCATTCTAAACACATTATTTGGGATTATTTTTCTGATGAACTCATTAAATAAATAATAATTTCATCTTAATTTTTATTTTATACATTTGGTTTATTATTGTTTTATATTTTGAAATAAAAATCTTAATAATACCATATATTGTCCTTTCCTCAATCAAATTTTTCATTGATAACTAATTATTTCACATTGAGTGAGGGATTAATGGTACTTAGTTTATACTTTGTACTAAAACTCTATGTTATTGGGATAAGAAGCAATCTAGAGATTATAGAGAAAATAATAAATGTTATGGATATATGGAATTATTATTTTGATATTCAATAGTTTACTTTGTGGAACCAATTATATTTCTATTAATGATAGATCATTTTACATCACTTTTATTTTACACCTATAAATATTTGGTATTCATTACTTTTTGACATTAATTATTGTATTTGATATAAATTATATATCCACCTAAATCGAACAAAAAGTGAAGAATGCTATTAATTTAATTATTATAATTTCTCCCCTATACCTATCATTTTTTAAATTCACTCTTCTCCTTTAGTTTCATAGAAAAATAAAATATTTCATTTTTAATATTTTATAAAATTTTTTATTTAAATTTTATATTTAAATAAATTTATAGGGATGTAGACATTCCATGTTTCATTTTCTTAATTAAAAACACTTGACATCTTTTATATGTGAACAATAGTGAAATAAAATTAAATAATACTATTTAATTAATGAGAATTAATAAGATACGTAAAAATTGAATCGATAAAAAGTGGATGTGTTTGAATTGGAAAATACAATTTGTTATATTAATACCATTTTCAAATAAGGAATTATTAGATGTAGTTCATAAAATGAATTTCTTTATACATACTAAAAGCCATAAATATTATAGATATTTTCATAATCCTGATTGGTGGGATAAAAAATCTATATATAGATGAATAATTAGTAAGGTATTTGATATTTCAATGTGTAAATGTTAAGAATAAAGTAATAAAAGTAGTGATTCATAAATTATCATTATTATTTGGTAATTGAGATACCATTAGGATAAATTTTATTATATGTTTTCCTAATATCTTAAATATAAATAATGATTTAATGTATATAGTTTATTAATTAAATATTTCCTCAATTACTGTATAAATTACAGATTGTTTATCCCTCCTCTAAATTTATTTGGATCATGTAAGTAAATTTTTTATTCTTCTTGATAAACCATAATAAGTTATGTTTAACCATGATACAAAGTTCACATATATATTATAAAAGTATAAAATAAAAACTAATTATGAAATTAAAAACTAAAAACCTAATCATCTTATGATATTTGTAGAGATTCAGTTTATTATCTCAATATTAAATGACATGTCAAAATATTTATTCACACAACTTCAAACCTATTTGTTATTAAAACCTGTAATTTGTAGATTTTAGTCGAAATAATAGTTATCATTCAAAAAAATAAATTTATTTTTATGAATCTCTAGGTGGGTTTATTTTTTTTTCACAGACATATTCGAATAATGTGGGCAGAAATGATTTCTTGGAAATGAATTTATTCAAATGAAGAAATAAATTAAAATACTATAATGATTCATCAAAGTGGATGAAAAAGAAAAAAAATATTTTAAAATGGGAAAATTTTAATTTATATTTACTTTGTTATGTTTTTATAAGGATATCTACATAGAAATGTGTAATAAGGCTTGCGATGAAAAAAATTTAACCCCTAGGTACAACATTTCATTTAAAATTATAGAGTTCGTAAGATTTGATGTTTAACAGTTTATGTTTTCCACAAAATATTTCTCATGTCCAGTAATAATTACATTTCTCTCCCTATGTAATTCCATGAACACCATATATATATATATATAATGTAAAACAATAGTACATTTAATACCATTACATTAGGAGATGAAAATAAAAAATCTAAATTACAGAAACCTTCAAAATAAAAAATGCAACCTTTCTCATTTAACTAACATAAGGAACAGAATCGATGGATTTGTGTGCAACATTCATTTAAAAAGATTAATATTTTTCAATAACAAGATAAAATATGATATTTAGTATTTAAATGGAATCATATTTGTTAGACGTTAAATAAATTTTAAATTACATTAATGTTCCTATTAGTTGAATTGAAAAATGATATTATTACCATTCCCCACCTCGCACTAAGGATATATGTTCAATTATTAATAACTCATGTAACTAGTAAGTGTATTGGCACATTATGAGTTTTTCTTAAATTCTTAATAGATTATTTTAATATATATTTAACTCCTTTCACATTGAGGCACTGGTATTTTATATTTATTGTTCTAAATTAATAATATAATTATTCATGGTTTTAAATATAATTTGACAAAAAGGATTTACAAAATTGGTTCCATAACATTAAAATTATATTTATGAGGAAATATTGAAAAAAATATTAAATAGGGAAATATGAAATTATATATAAAAAATATTATATAATAAAATAATTATTTGGAATTTACAATTTTATTCATAATATATAACATTGTTTTATAAAAAACCATATTATAGATGTTAATAAGACAACATTGATTTTTTTTAATAATTTTTATGAATATTTTTAAAACTAACCTTTGAAATTTCTCAAAATTTCTTGGGTATATTTCACAAAAAAATATTACAAAAATTTTCATATATATTTCACTAAAAAATATTTACTTTTCTACCCATTTATCTGTACAAATGTCTTCAAAAAAATATTCAATTCAATATTTATGTAATTATAAATATTTAATTCTCTAATTTATAAATCAGTTAGTGTTTGAATGGTTAGTTATAAAATCGAAGGCGGAATCTTGGTAAGGGTTGTATCATCCTCTAATTTTTTTCATCATAAAATTAATTTAATGAACAAGAATTAATATTTTGTTTTTCATCTTAAATTTATTTTTAATAAATGAAATGTATATGATAATATATTTATGATCTTATTAATATAGAAATCATATGTCAAGGACCTCCCTTGTTTTACTATTTTAGGTGATATTTTTTTATCGTATAATATTACCCACTATGGTTATGTGTTT
This sequence comes from Viscum album, assembly GCA_963277665.1. NCBI lineage: Eukaryota > Viridiplantae > Streptophyta > Magnoliopsida > Santalales > Viscaceae > Viscum > Viscum album. The sequence goes on from OY728161.1 coordinate 698,529,105, forward strand.
GTATATTCAAATTTGGTACCTAAATTAATATCCTTTGGATTATATCCTTCAAAAGTAGTATATATAGGCAAGTATAATATGACACATTTGAAACATTTTTTCATTTGTACAAGTATTTTTTTCACATCTATATTACCCATGGATTATTTATGAACCTCTGGATCATCATTTATTCAAAAGATAAACTTACAAAAAATACATTTAATTATTTATACACTATTGACTAAAGGTTAATATACTTTGTCTCTTCTTAGATGACTATTTAATATACATTAATGCTAATTAAATTTATAGGATGCATATCATTGTTTATAAAATAATATAGTATCCCCCATTTACATTTTAAGGCCATTTGATTAGAACCATTGAAATATAAAATATATATCATTAAATTATAATAAGTACCATTTATTATTTGTTGATTATTTAATAAAGGATAATTTTTCATATTCATACAATTAATTTGACTATAAATTAACTTAGTTTTTAATAAATTTTTAAAATTTTCATGGTTCACCATGATTAGTTTTTAATTTATAGAATGAAAAATATAAAGAATGAATTAATTATCAAAATATATATTATGAGTATTGTTTCTATCAATATGTGATTTTTCTTTTGTGGAAACAAATTATGGGCTCGCTAATGAATTTTGTAATTCTTTATCTCCAAAGATAATGTATGTTTCTAAAATGTGGTTATCCATTCATATTATCATTATTGTTTTAATTATTATACTTATCAAAATGTTACCAACAAGATAACCATGTCATTGTTTCAATTATAGCCTGATGTCATATATAGGCTATGTGTTTTATTATTTGAAAAATCTACACCAGAATCGTTTGTATTACTAGAATTTTTATGTCATCTGGAAGAATATTACCTGACATGATAACTACACTACATTTATATTATAACTGGATTTATGATTTTAACCTTTTCATTTACTAAAATCTCTTTTATACCAAGGATGGTAATATTTAATTGGATTTTTATATATTTACAATGGATCAATATCATGGAATTAAAAGTGTTCTGAGTTATATATATTATATTTCTATGAATCATGTATTTAATTTCTAATATAGTAAAATTTTTCATGAGAATGACATCGATTGTGTACATAATTTGATACAAATTTAAAATTAATTTTATTAGTCATTTATAGTATTTATTGAATCAAGATTTTTTATTGTTTAATTATATTACATGAGATGTTTAGTGTGAAAATATGAAAAACATAATTGTCATGGCTATCTATCCAAGAGTAAAAATATACCGATATCTTATAAAAAGATCCTTGAATTAAAAATATGAAAATATAGTATTACTTGAAAAACAATGTTTTATTTAGTGGAAAAATTTAATATAATTTTCCATCAATACACTGGTAGGAATAATTAATTAACTCATTGGTGTCATAAAGGGAGAACAACAACTATGTATCTTCACAGATATAGAACCCGTATATTATAGAGATATACAAGAGAAATTTGATGGATTTCCAAAAAATTGTATATTATTGTGTTAATATTGAAGTGACTTTTCATCGACTTCATACATGAATCTTGATCATGTTATATATAACTAATTTTTATGTATTTACTGATTATTTTTCATATTTTTTTACCATGTCACATCTAAAACTGGTTGTTATTCATTCTGAGTACACTCACTCTTCTTACACCATTTAATAAATAATGAAACCCATGTGGTAATGAATCATTATTTGAGGACAATAATACCAAAATACCTTAGTGGAAGGTAAAAAATTACAAATTAATAGAACATTGTGTAGTGATTCATTGTATTTGGAGGGATAAATATTTAAAAACATGAATAATCATGAGAAACTATGTAAACATTTAGCTTTATTGCATTGAGGCAAGTGTAATTGTAGGTGACTAATTTTCAGTAGGGTTTGTACAAAGTAGGCCCATTATACTAGTTTGATAGTAATAGTAGATATGTTTATAATATGGCATAGATACGATCCTCTTAATTATTTATGATAATTAAAAAATAATTTTAATATCATAATAAAATATAGAATACATGATATAAATATATATCATATATTATAAGTGGGATATTTAGCACCATAAAATTGATTAGTTGACTTTGGGGTGGTAGGTAGTAGAATAAAACATTCTATTATGATCAAATAAATTTAATTTATATATATATACATTGGTTATAATACATTATATTATTTAATATTTTTAAAAATATTACACACATGTGTGATCATATTATAATAAAATGTAAGTTTGGTGGATATGACACTTGATGAGGCATTATAGGGGAGGCCACCCTGCATGGTGGGAGAGAATATATTAAATTTAAAAAGTAATAAAATTATTAAACGAAAGATAAAAGGGAAAAACCATTTCCTTAAATAGGTTTTTGTAGAATTTGGATTGCATCCTCTCTATTTGTGAATCAAATATATATATATATATATTATTGTATATATTATAATATATTTTCATATATATTTTTTTAAATTATTTATAGTTAATTTTATGTGTTTTAACAATCAATTTCACTATGCAGATCATGATGGTGTTGATAATAAAAAGCATATAATACAATTCATGAGTCATTTTTTGAATTTTTATTTATATTGAAATTGAATTTCTTGTAAACATGGTTTAGAAAAAATTAAATATCACTATTTTATTATTTCTATCATGTAATGAGAAAAAATTGAATTTATTTAGTTTATTAATAGATTATAAATAATTGTGTTTTTTATAAAATAGATTTTTGATATGGATATTTGTGTTTGTCATCTAGAAACAACTACAAAGTTCATTAAACATAAGGACCTCTATGCGGGACTCAAGATCATAAATATGACTATATTTACACATGTTTATTAGTAATTATTTATTTCATGAAAAATTTAGTATCCTACTCATAAAAAAAATAATTAGTAACCATTATTTGTATGATGAGTTATAAACATAGGAGGAGTAATATGAGAAAAGTACATATCCATAAATTTTTTTGATATCAACAATATTGTTTAAAATATTCATTTAATTACATGATTCATCACATTTTATACTACATTTGGTAGTTTTCATGAAATTTGTCCTCACACATGGTGGGACTTAAGAAAAATTGTTAAAGGAAAATTTTTTGGGATATCATATTGTGAAAAATAATATCATAAACACCAATATATCCTTACTGATTTTAGATGGTAATCCATGGAGTAAAAAAATTCCACTTTAATATTAATGATGATATGAACTACTTATTAGTATTATATACTTTTTCATTAATACTTGTTACCTTTCGATGGAGATGATGCGACGATGATGAGAATTATTCAGTCATATGGATCTAGATAATATAGATGAAAATTTAATATTTCCCCTCTTAGTCATGTCTAAATTAGTAAACGAATGCTCCAATTTGTTTTATGATATTAAAAGGGGTAACATGCCCCAATCTCACAGACTCTCATGTGGCCGATATTGGTTGGTCATGAGACATCAAGCATGACTCCCCGTACTTCATTGGCTTTCAACGAGTATCAAGGGTGTGAACTACTTATTAGTATTATATACTTTTTCATTAATACTTGTTACCTTTCGATGGAGATGATGCGACGATGATGAGAATTATTCAGTCATATGGATCTAGATAATATAGATGAAAATTTAATATTTCCCCTCTTAGTCATGTCTAAATTAGTAAATGAATGCTCCAATTTGTTTTATGATATTAAAAGGGGTAACATGCCCCAATCTCACAGACTCTCATGTGGCCGATATTGGTTGGTCATGAGACATCAAGCATGACTCCCCGTACTTCATTGGCTTTCAACGAGTATCAAGGGTGTGATGTGTATAGTGGGGAGACTATACAACCTGTTATTAGAGTTATAACATAGGATAACAATCTAATACCATAAATAAATAATTATCATGGTGTATAAAAACTATAAAGAATACAATAATAGGGAAAACCCATAATCAAATCCAACTAAATAATTCCATAATTAATAAAAGAACTTTGTAATTACATTATAGAATATATCTAAATTTCGTGCTAGAAGTAATAAAAAATAATATACATGAAAACAAAATTGTAGACTCAAATTTATTAAGTCTCGAACCCCATTTTTGTCCAATCTCTGAACTCCAACTCATCCATCAATGAAAATCAATAGTAAGGTCCATTTACCATGTCAAACCCACTTTTGTAGAAACATCTCTTATACCAAACGATATCCCAAATAGGTTGTGATTATTACATAGTAGGTCAACACCACCGTATCTAAACATAAATAGTCCGATGATTTGTTTTTGAAATAATGTAATAGAGAAGTCTATTATTTAATTAGAGATTTAAATTAATACCACTTCACAATTATTTTCCCCCATTCTTGAATATCTCTTAACATGTCTCACAACCATGCCACCCATTACCATATAACCATGGTAAAACATAACCAACCATGATACCATTCAATAAATTCTCTGAGCATATCTCACAACCATGAAAACCATAACCATATAGAAAAGGTAAAAATACAACAATTATATTCAGAACCCATAATATATGAATATCAAAAATCATTCAGGGCCAAGTACAATACATAATAATATTATCATTTATTTGGGCTGGGCTAGGTATATAATCTTTTCAGCATCTGTCACTGAGAATTGCACACTACCTAATCCTTTCTGTACGTATCACGATATAGCCCAATATATTGTCATTTCAAAAAGTTCAAATTGGAATTGAAAAATATATAAGAATTTCAACACTTATCAAATGGGCCAAAACAACATATTATCATTAAAACATTTATCACACCACATTTAATAACAATTGGGATATAATAATATTAAATACCTAGGATCAATGGTTAATTATGAAAATTACCATCTATCGTTAAATTACACATTTCACTTATAAATATGTCATAAACAATAAAATTTTTGTTATCCAAATTAAAAAATGCAATATAATGTGAAATTATATCAATAAATCACCAGAAAACCTACCATGATAAACACACATTAAGTCCTTAACCAATTCATTTAATGAAAGGATATCTCTCTTGAAAGACAACCTCAATCGTGGTCAAAAATCATATTTATCCAAATTGACTCTAATGAATAATCCAATTCATTATTGGATCACTTGAGACACACATATGTTAGCATGGTTGAAATGTTGCACATACGTGAAAAATGTCAAATCATAAGGTTAAGGCTTGGACCCTAATCATTCAAGAGAAAATAAAACCACAATTCCACTGACAAAAACCAATGAGGACGAACATGTGAATGATCATAAAAAGGATAATACATCATAACGAATCATGATCAAAACCAACAATGCACATGTTAAACTGATTACACCATAATGACCAGAGAATGATGGAAGAGGAGAAGAAAACTGAAGAAACACAAAATAAAATGGATTTGATGCATGATTGGGATGTCTATATGGAAGGGAATGCCTCTATAATAATCTAGAAGGTCACCCTGGGTCCTTAAGAAGAAGCATCATGTGATTTGGGAATAAAAAATTACTTGAACAACAGACTAAAAAATATTGGTTGAGTAATTACGGGGTGTGTAATAAAGTTACACAAAAAAACATTTTAGTAGGATACACTAAATAATGGTCCCCTCAGATTATTATTTTTTACTATGAAACATTAAAAAAATGTAATATAATTATAGTATGTGTTCAATTTTCATGTTGTGAATTATTTCGGGACATGAAACTGTCCATGAAATGTGTCTAACAAAAATCATTGAACATGTATTTCAGTTACACAATGTTTGACTATTTGGTAGATAGTTTTTCATCCTATTTTTTATATAAAAACCCAAACCCCTTTTAAGGATTCCAAACTTATCAAGAACCCATGGTACCAAATGACCCATTTATCCAGAATCAATTAATTCAAATATATTTCTTGGAAGGCTTACCATATGGATCCTCCCTGGTTTTTATAAGTTTCTTCACTAACAAAGTCTTTTTTTATTTAAAAAACATACATATAATAACATTAATTAATTATCCCCAAAGAATGATATCATTCTATAAATAATACATAACCACTAGGTATCAACTGAAAAAACTAGAAAAGTGAAGTATCTAGAAAAATATTTCATCTTACATCTTCCTATACATATAATAGCTTGTCCAAGAGTTTTTCCAACCATCATTATGGGGTCATAGTGAACAATTATGAACACTTTGATAACATATCACAATAACTCTATCAGGTATCCTTCATAACTTTCCCATGATACCACTTCATTTAATCTAAAAGAATATCCCATCCTCAATAATACTTCTGAATAATGTTCTAAATTCTCTATCAGATGATTGTAAAAGAATGAATCAACACTAAGCATGATTTCTACTACATTTATCACTTTCCAAGGGTCAAAATACTATATCTGAATCTATGACACATGAAACAAATATTTCATGGATCTCTTTCATTGTATAAGGGATAATCAGTATACCACTGGTCTAAACATATCCATAATCTCAAATGTACTAGAAAACATTTCTATGAGATTTATTATTCCCTAACACATCATATCCACAATCTATGTTACACTTGATGAAAAAATGATGTCCATTCCCAAACACTAGATGTTATCTCAGATGGTCATCATATAATTTTTAAAAAAATTTGGTGGTCACCAATCGGCTCTTGATCAACATAACCTACTCATATGTCACCTACATGAGACTCGGCCCAACAAGTACTCAATCACCTACCTCAAACCAATAAAGAAGGGAACAACATATCCTTCTATACAAAGCTTCCAACATTGTCATCTGGATTGATTCTGGGAAGCTATTATTACATGAAAACATCGCATGTTCTATATGATGTTCCCTTGAACCACCGAAATCTTAAGCATAGGCCTATAACATATCCTACAGAACCTAAATAATCTTAACAGATTAATTATCACTCTAAAGATGATAGGTCATACTCAAAACAATTATCTATCCCAAATCATTCGGAATACCCACCCAAAAACACAATGTGAAATGAGGTTCTCTTTCTGAAATGATACTCCTTAGAACACCATGAATCCACACTTCCTCTCACATATAAATATTTCTCATATCATCACATACAATTTTCTTTCATATATGCATGATGTGAGCTACATTTTTCGGTTGTTACACATTCATCCAAAAAAATCATTCATATAGATTGTCTTGGGTAGTCCTATCAAACAATTCATAGTAAAATCATTCCGTATCTAATCCAGAATGTGTGAAGGTGGTATAATCCCAACTGACCTATAATTATCCATTTTCGTCTACTAAAAATTGATATATCTGTCAAAAAATCCTGATATATCTTTATTCATTCCTAACCATCATTACTTTATATGGATATCACACTAAATATTTTTCACATTAGTATGTACCAGCCATATATAATCATGAAAATATTTCATTGTATCCTCATGAAAACCCATATAAAACAATATTCATCCATGGAAAAAAAGATAATTGTAAATTCTGAGAGACAATCTTGATTATGTCTCCCTGCAATATAAGTAATGTCTCAGAACTATGCCCTCCCAAATTAGATAACAATTTGGTATTGATTCGATCTAAAATAATGATTATTGAAGATGTTGAAGACATATCTACTTAATCCTGAGACTCCAATACATATTGATTAATGTATACAATAAGGAACATCACTCACCAATCATCACTAGTATCCTGTAATGCCGCTATACGTTTATATTATATTAATGAATCAATAATAAATTTTTCTATTTTTTGGGGTATAAAAAATATAAATTGAAATACTTCAGATACTTGATCAAGATCATATACAAATGGTTCAGGTACCACTAAGTAAATATAAAAGCAGAGATATTGTGGTCTATGTATACCAACAAAATCCCACACAGGATATAATGTCTCCAAAATCTCACGTAATGAACCACTACTACTAACTCCATATCATGGGTAGGGTAATTCCTCTCATGTATTCTCTAGTGTATGGATCCAAGAGTAACTATTCAATTCTCCCGCATTATAAAAAACTCTGTTTGAAACTCTTGATGCATTATAATACAATGTATATTGTTTAATATGATAAGGTAATGTGAGGATCAGTTATGAGTTCATATTTCATTTTAGATCCAAAAAATAAGTCTACATACCATCGGACCCAATAAACTTCACCACATTCTTGGTCAGCCTTGACATTAGTTCATCTAAACTGGAGAAGTTATCGATAAATCTCCAATAATTACTTTTTAAAACAATACATACTTTAATTTCAAATATATTATTGGGGTACTCCCACAACTCCAAAACTGAAACTTTCTATGGGTCTACCGAAACTCCTTCATCAATATAAAATTTCCCACGAAGTGCACATTATCAATCCAAAAACAATATTGGGTTATATTGGTGTAAATCTGATGCTCTCTAAATGTTCTCAAGATTATGTCATGTTTTTTTGGAATGTTATTATAATAAATTATAGTATACTATGATTTTATTGAAAAAATTCATTGCAATCCAATCTAGAAAAGGTTGAAGGATCCAATTTTTTAAGTCCATGAATACCATCGGTGGATTTTTTATCCAAGATAGAATCAATATGAACTCATTCTAGCCATACATATTTTGAATATAGGTCTGCGGTATGTCTGATGGTCTCACCCATAACCACTGGTATCGATATCTTTGTTTACTCTAGGATATGATCTTTGAACCTCTCAACTGATTAAATATGTAGTTTATCTATGGAAGGGGATAACGGTTCTTGACCATCATCTCATTAAAATTCTGATAATCCATAAACAAATTAAATGTTCCATCATCCTTCATGGTAAAAATAATTGGAAAACCCCAAAGAGATGTACTCATCCACATGAAATGTTTATCTTTCAGGTATTCTAGTATTTCTTTCAACTCCCATGTCTCTTCTAGTTCCATTAATTATGGAATCATAGAAACTAGATGTACTCTAAACACCTACCTGATACTAAAATCAATCTCTCACTCATGAGGTAATGCAGTGTAAATCCATAGGAGTGTCATTTTTACAATGGTCTACAATGGGAGGAAAATAATGTTTCTATATTCAACCATTATCTAGAGAAAACCCAACTATTTTATCCCGAAGTCAATCCAATCTGCACTAAATTAGTCTTACAAGACTAGCATGAATATCCCATTCACCTTGGTTATAGTAACTTCCTCCATCTATAAATATAATTTAACTATACTTCAATTACATTCGATATGATACATGTATATAGCCAATCAATCCATAATAATAATCATATCGAAACCCAAAATTTCTTGTATAAACAACTCCCAAATGAAATTCTAGCCAATAAACTCTAGATAAAATTCATTGCAACGTTTGATATTCTCTATCCACATACCCAATGGTGTGTTGAGGAATAAAATTTGATCCATGATTTACAAATCCAATCCTAAATAATTCACAAAAAGTTTGGATAAAAAGGAATGTTGTTCACCTGGGTCATTAAAAATCAAAAGAAACGGTATATTATTTAACAATTTTAACTCTTGGAGTAGACGTTCATGAATCAACCCTAGACATTGTAGTCTTCATAACATGAAGTAGACCATCCCATATTCCATAGGCTCCATTCTAACTTCATTATGCTATAACCTCTTCATGGTATAATTAGTCCTACAACGGGAAAAACATTCCCTACATCAGTAATAATTTCATGTCGAACTCCAGGTACATTGCTTATAAGGAGTAGCTAAGTCCTTCCTAGACATTGGTAACTATACAACACCTATATTTCTTCTTTTATAATATATTCAACAACAAAACCTCTATAATAGGATTATTCTTCTACTTTTATGACATGCTAATATGGATTATGAACACTAAGGACCTTTGTATCCCATATTTCCAAACAGATATCACTGCAACGTAACACAAACATGAGAAGGATGACTATGACCCAAGTTAATTTTATCACTTCTACCATGAAAACAAATCATTGAAATTATTTTTTTCACTAGTAGTAGAGTTCACAATATTCCCTGCTAAAATATCCTAGACACTACTTGAGGCCTCTAAGATTCCCATTTGGGATGAGTGTCTAATTATTCACATTTGATAAACTATTGTGATGGAACATGTTAACCTGTGACTTTTTGTCATGGAAAAGATCATCCTTAAAACATCTCACCCTAGATATCTTATCATTTGGAATAGATGGAGCATAGAAACACTGGTTGGTGAAAAATTTAGCATAGTACAGCACTGACATTCACTCTGATGGTAGGTGAATTAATTCATAGGACTTCTTATACCTCAATAAAACATGATTTAATAGGATTAGGAAATTTATTTATATGTACTTCCAATATAACTCATCATGCTTCTCGACCCACTAAATAATATATCACCGATGATTTTCCAGTCCCAAAATAATATACACAATAATCTTCACCCTCCAATCTTCGACTGTATGAAAATGATTAAAGATTATCTGGACTGACTCGATCGGAACTCTACTACTTGGGGTCCTCCTTCCGTAGTGAATGTAGGTTGATTCTATAGATGAAAATATCTTTTCATCTCAAACCACCAAGGGGTGATGAAAATAGTTTATCTTTACAATGATATTATGACCCTCGGGATGTTATCTTGATGTTGAACATGAATATGACCCTAAAGAACTACAGGAAGTTCTATTTCAGCTGCATCAGGAGAATGTTGAATTAAACTCTCCTTAAAATCAACTAAATGTTGATGAGAATTAATATTCTCTGTAATAAAAACACACTCCTCATAAAATTGGATATAAAAAATCAACCCCAATAGGTGGAAACAATAGAGAACCACTGACTCCTAGTATCTCTATAAACATGGATAACAAGTGTTTTAAAATGAAATAATTGTTCAGTTATTTAATTTCACAGATATAATCATTATCTCGTATCATAATTCAACATGAACATATACATCACTCCAAATAAACATGTACCAATCACGCACAATGAATGTCAACACATATCCGTATGTTGCTATTATGATGTATGCGTACTCATAGTACTTCATATCAGGATACATGTGTTGATCTCAAACACCAATAACATCCCAAAACCATAATCACACAAAATATTTAAATCATTGAAGTTAAAATTACACCAATTGTAACAAGCATATAGTACAAATAGAAATCCTCCTCTGGAAACATGGATTTTCCCCTACACATAGGTTATTTACACTTATAAACAATCCTATTACCAAGTACTCACATCTATATGTATCATTTTTTACCTTTCCCCAAATGGTAAACAAATAGAAAAGAAATAGGTACAATTGATACCAATTTGTAATGTCCCTTGAACCATAACTCTCTCACATGGATTAATCATGTTAGTTATCATAATTTAAGTGTGCCTCCTCATAACCCAAAAAAGGATGATTAGTAGATATGGTGTGTTATGTATAATGGGGATACCATAACCCTGAGTTAGATAGTTACAAAATATATGAAAAATCCAATACCAAAAATGAATAAATATTCAAGTGAAAAAACATTGTAAACAATAAAATATAGTTGAATACCAACAATCATATCCAACTAAATAATCCAACAAAAACTTATGGGATAATGTAATGATTTTTTGTAATGAATATAAATGTCATGTAATAAATAATATTCTTAGGTACCAATTGAAGGACCAGTTCGGGTGTTAATATAAGATATTTTATTAACACCACCATGTCTAAACATTAACAACATATAATATGTGTATGAAATAATTTAATAAATAGGTGTATTAAATAATTAAATATTCAAATTAGTAACACATGAACATGATTTAGATGCATCTTAGAATATCATTGATAATATATCACCACCATTACAACCAGAACCTTATAACCATTGTAAAATATAACATATCCCGATGCCATGATGAAATTATTTGATCATGTATCACAACCATGAAAACCATAACTTTATAACCAAAGTGTAAATTACACCAATATTTCCTAGAACGTGTTGTATATTCATTTCAGCAATCAATCAGTGCTAAGATCAGTATATAAACATTTTATCAATTATTAGGGATAATACCATTATATAATAATTTCAGTATATGTAACTATGTATATCCCACAATATTTTTATTTCAGTATGTATCATGTAATATCATGGTTTAAAATCATTTTAGCATGTGTCACTAGACATATCCAACTGTATAAGCATTTTATTTTTTTTTACCAATTGTGTCTTCTCCACATATGACAATTATATTTTTTTATCATATAACATGTCTTAAAAATAGGGATACCAAAATATTTCAGGATTTAAAAAAACGATTAATTATAAAAATCAACCTAAATCTTTCAATTACACATTTCATATTTCAATTGGTCATAACCAATTACATTAAAGTTATCTTAACAAAAAATCCAAACTAAGGAGAAACTATATAATGCAATCACCCAAAATACCTATCATATTAAACATATATTACATCATTAATAAATTCATTTAATTAGAGGTCCACTCAACTGAATGATAGCCAAATTTTTTTTGAACAAAAAATTGTATCCAAATGGACTTGAAGGAATAATTTGACTAGTCATTTAATCCAATGAGGGGCATGTAGGTTGTACCAGTTTCAATATTGAACATACATAATATATATCAAACCATAATTTTAAGGTTTAGACCCCTACTTTTAAATGAAGATCAACAAATGAGTCCAATAGTAAATTCCATTGAGGAATAATATACATATGTTGAAAAGAATGATCGAATATCAAAACCAATCACGATCAAAACCAAAAATGAACATGAACAAGAGATTGCACATCAATAGTTAGAAAAATATGGAATATAAGAGGAAAACTAAATAATAACCAATTAATAGGGATTAGATGAATGATCTAGATGTACAGAAGGATGGGATGGCTTCCAATATTACTTGATGGTCACCATATTTCAAGAGAACGAATATAATTTAAGGTTGAGAATAAAAATTCAACATCACGAGATAATTAAAATTTATGTTCAGGGAATTATATGACATGTAATATAGTTACATGTTGTGATATTATTTTTAGTGGGATATGACGAAAAAATCATTTCTATATATTTTTATTTATTCTGATCAAACAGTAAATGATGTGTAATATAAATGAAAAACATATACTCTTTTCATTTCATGAAATAATTATTGACTTAAATCAAATCATGACATGTTTCTGGAAACAACTACAATGAGTTTATTACAATTACATGATGTGTAAATACTATGAAAATATTTTTTCTACGTAGGTTCCTTAATAAAATAAAAACCCCCTGTAAAGATTCTCAAATCACAAAAACCCATTGAAACAAATGACCATTTACATAGTCTCCATTAAATAAAATAGAAATATACAGTGACTCCCCCATGGATCATTTCTGGTTCACTCAAGTTTCCTTGAAGCCCATGTCTGCCTTTTTCCAAACCAATAACCATCAATGAACGTTAAGTCATTTCCCCCCAAAAAAGGGGCACAATATCCAAAAAAGAGGTGACCACCAAGGCTCAAATGACAGAACATAAAGCAGATATACCTGAAAAAAACATGATCATACAAAAGGAAACCATTTAATTATATCCATTTCAATTTTTCTTCAAGAAAAGAACCTAACATTGGAAAAATGTTATTAGTGTTTATCCCTGAATAATAGGTATTTATAATTTATGGGCTTCCATTTCATGTCATTGAGTTTTTTTACTTTAAAATACTCTATAGAATATTTGGTGGAGATTGGTATATTTCTCTTCAAACACTAGGTTAAATAATACATCATCCTATATTGTGGGAAATATAGTTTTGTAATTTCATTTCCTAATGATGGTGTCATTATAGCATGATCAAATCTAATGGGATTTGGTATTAATTCACTATGCCAAAATGAAAGACATGTAATGATGCTATAATTTTTTTTGTGATGTTCTTCAATGTATAATAGTATCATTAATTTAATCCCAACTATGTTTTATGTTCCATCGTTATATTTTTTAATTTGAAACTAGTTGTTTCAAGTGATATTTGTTATGGATTATATATTACTATCAAGATATTTTATTGGTGAAATATATGATTCCTTGATGTGTTATCATATAATATGAAACATGGATATAGTCTAAATTTGAGAAAGATACCTATTTTATAGTTGGTATAAATTATATTGGGGTCTTATTGGTATATATAGTCCTGAATATAAATACTTATTTCAAATTATTTCATTATTATTCATGCATAATCACAGATTTAGAATTTCTCAATTATTGGTATATCCAATTGGGTTAAAATACTCACTCATAAATGGATTTTTTTTATAATCTCTTTGATATCAATTTTATCTATCATTTTATAAGAGAAAATATTTTTCATGGATATAAGAGTATTAGATCATTGTGGTGGGTTAATGGTGATCAATTGAGTTATCTTGGTAACTTATTCGGTGTTTCTCTATTGAGAACATGTATTGGCTTATATGATTTTGGATATTTGTTTTCCATCGTATTAATTATGACTTTGTTAAGATTCTAAATTATTGTTATGAAATGGGATATATTTCTTTTCTAATGTATTTTTTATTATGTATACATTAATTTCAACATTAAAGTTTTATATATAAGACATATGTTACAATTTATTATATATAGAGTTATTTGTTATATGTTCTTGTGATACTTTATAAAAAAATTATTTACACTCTCAATTCTAATCACCAACCACCTTCTTATTAAAATATGGATTGTGGAGTTTTTCATTGTCACTGACCTGAGAAGTATCTTCATGTATTCTGGTAATGTCAAAGATTTATAAAAAAATATTTTTCATAGGGATGTAGTTTGGGGAATGGAACATTTAAGATTCCAATTTTTAATACTAGGGAGGTAATAATAGGGTTATTTTAGTTCGTCCCATTTGATATTAAAACCAATCACCATGGTATGGTAGTGATGAATTTCATATATAATAACACTATTGATTAAATAGAAAACTCAAGTACTTATAGAAAAGGTTATAATGTACATTTATATTGGTACATGCATTACATAGTGGTTAGGTCATTATCTTTTTACATTCCTACTTGTATAAGGTAAACTTTCCTAAAATAGATAGTTAGGAAATTACAATGATAAGTTTTGAAATATATATCATTGATATGTTGAGAAAAATCTATTGATTTTAAATTTATTATAAATATGAATCATTATATAATAGATTTTTTTTTTCAAATTTATGAATTCTAACTAATTTGGTTTTATGATATCAAAGTTATATGAAGTACTAATAATTATTTTAATAGGAAAGTCATCTATGAAACATAGAATAATGACAGTTATACTTTATACATACTAAGGAAAAATGATTTTATAAAGGATAAGTAAACCAATGATACTAATATATTGTATGAGAATAAAAAAAAAGATTCTAATTTTCTATTGTGGGACTAATTTCAAGTGGTTTATCCATAATACGATGAGATCTAAAGGGAATTCCATATTTAGTGGTCTCATATATCTCTATGAATTTCTTCAACCTATGATTATCAAAGGATTTGAATGAATTTTATGGATGATAACTTTATGTATATGATGATGAGAATAAATGACTTTGAGAGAAAAAAATTTCATATAAAATATGATATTTCAAATTACAGAAGAAGACTATTATGAAGAAAATATTTTTCTTTGAAGGATATATAGTTTTACAGAGTGATGATCTCTAAAGATACATTATTGTTGTAATAACTTGTTATATATCTATAAGGTATGTTCTAAAACATATATTTGGTTTTGTTTTTTGATTGGTTAGGAGAGGTTGAGAAGGAATTATGAGGATAGTTATTATGGTGAGGTTGGGTATTTATATTAATTTTCTAGATAAAACATTCAGTTTCGATGTCTACAAGAGATTTACACTCTTTTTAATGTTAATAAATTATATTTAATCATCACATTGAGTATGTTATGTTGATTTTACATATCATGAATGGTCAGACACCATACAAATCATACATTTCATGAAAATATTAAAAATTACGTTTTAAATAAATATCGATTGGATTATCAGCATATGTGGAACTCATTTACTACATGACATGTAATAGGGTTAAATTTTCTGTAGTTATCGAAGTGGCAAGTTTTAATTCTGTGGCTCAGATTATATTTCATTCCATGCAACTTTCATTTGTTCATACTAAACCTAGATCCATCATTCGATGATTTTGGATTGCTCCAACCCTTCTAGGTCATTTTGTTCAATGATTGATCATTGTTTCAGTTGGGGTTCATCTCTTTAAGTAAGTTATATATTTTTCTCTCTCCATTTCCCTCTCTTTTCCTCTTTATGATTTATATATCATATTTGGATTTTTGGATCTAAACCCAGTGTTGTTGATTCCTATTTTTTGAGTTCCTATCTCTTCCACATTATCATTGTTCATTGGTGAGCTCTATTTTGGGAATTTTGTTTCCATGAAAAATGTTGATGGTTCTGTTTAATACTTTACTATTGAATTTTTTATTTATTGAATGTGTTTGAAATTTATTTATATTCATTTTTGAAAAAAATTAGTGAATTTTCACTTGGATTTTACTTCGCATGGAATAATGGGAAAACCCATTAAACTATCCTGAAATTGGATTTTGGTGTGTAATTTGAAATTCATGGAATTTGTAAATTGGATTGACATTTGATTATTTAAATTGTCCTAAAATGATATGATAAAAACCTATGATTGGTTTTTAATTGAATAACCAGGAAATGATAAAAATATATGTTTTGGTGTTGAATATGAATTGAAATATAAAAAGGAAATTTTGGCTATTTTTAAATATATTGAAATGAAATTAATTTCACTTTTTTATTAATTTATTGAGAAAATGTGAAATTGGGTAGTTAGTGGTTGATTAGGGACAAAAATGCTATTCTGGGGATGCCATAACAATGAAATGATGATTTAAAACTCAAAAAACATAGTTTGGAATACCTTATCCACAATGGGATTTTTATGGGTCCAATTTTGTGTGATCCAAAGGGATGTTCGTACACATACCTAATATGATCACTGATATGTGATGTATGAGGATCCAATTTCTTAGAACTATCATACATTAATGAAGATGACCATATTTCTAATTATGATTTCTTTGATTATATATTACATTGATTATAAAAAATCATTACTCATAACTTATTATTAATATAATGTAATTATATAAAATGATTATTTAACCTATGATTGAAATGTTTTTCATCATTTCCAGTGAAGATAATGATTATTTTTAAATATGGAATTTTACATCCATGTATATTTTCAATAAAATTAAATTAATTATTTAGTTCATTATTATGTAATCTTATAATGGAACACATAGTGAGTCCTTAATTTAATTTATCCCCTATATTATACCTCTTCATCTGGGAGTTTGTTGATTTTCCCCTAACGGGTCCGAGTAAAGGGAATAAACCTACATGAATATTTGGATTCTTCTAATCCCTTAGTACATTTAGTTAAATATCCATTGGGATGTTGGTTTATTTTGTGGATTTCTACTAATTGAGGATTTAATATTTTGGACTTTGAAATTTTTTTTTCTAGTACTATCTCCCATGGAGTTTTTTATCATCTTAATCTATAACTATTTCTTTACCTATGTTTGTGAAAAAATTTCACCCACATTTATATTGTATGTATCAATGTGATAGTCAACAGCTTATGGGTGTCAAAATATCTATACAATAAATGTCAGTGTTAGATCAATTATCTGGGTACTATGGTATTTGGGATTGTTTTGAAAATGTGGTAACAATGGTGCAAGTTAATCATCATGAATTTATTTGTGCATGTTGGTGATAAATCATATTGGAACTTTGGAGGATGTTTTGACTATTTTTCTAGACAACAATCATTATAATGAGCCTTTTGTAACGTTGAGTTGTTTAGGAATGTAAACATAATATTTGTTATCATTTTTCCCTTCTCTTGATTTCGATTGTTTGAAATCCAGATCTTGTTTATATATCTAATGAGATTAATTTCCTCTATTTTTATTGTTTGAGTGTCGATATATATAATATTATAAAATATTCAATGTTATATGATAATTTTGTGTAACATCATGGCTCTAATATGACATATTAATAATATCAATAAGGATTGTTATAATGATACAAATCAATAAAATCCTCACATGTACCAAAATCTGGTTGAGGTTGTTGTGTGTGCTATCCAAGGTTTTGGATAAAAACATGCACCAATTTCTATTCAGGATCCAGTTGTGGAAACTCTAAAGGATTAATCCTGGAATTGTTCTTAGTAGTTCCTTCAAAAAAACCCCCTACTGTACAATGATATATTGATCTTCAAGAGGCTTAGGACTGTTTAAGAATGACATATCTTCCTATTTAATTCATGGAAACTCCTAAATCTAGTAATGTAAAATGAGATACCTTTTCACTTGATGGACTTAGAAAGACATTTTTAGACTTGATGGAGAGGGGGAATAATCCCATGGGTTTATAATATAATAAAATAATGATTGTATTCACTAAATAGTTCTATCCAGAATATATAGTTCAATCCAAGATTATTGATTTTTCCAAAAGTGTGCTGGCTAACCTAACTGTAACAACATATGTTAATCGATTCATTGATCCTGTGAAGTTATAAATTAATATTGTATAAAATTAAATCATTAAGACTAGATAGTTTGATATAAGTATTTTATATAATATTTATTCACAATTTTTCTCCATGATCCTCTATTCAAATCTCGATATGTTAGATAGGTAATTGATGGTGATGATTGATCTGGGTGTATGTTCAGTTTGACAGGAGTTCCCTTTTCTCGCAGTAGTAGTACTATGATTTCCGATAAAGAATAGAAATTTTTTATTTTTCTCAGGGTCATTCCTGATGTCATGGTTTTTCTAGACCATATACAGTGCCCATAAGAAGACATTTTACTTACTACCATTGTGGAAATCTAAGGAATTTGAAAAGGATTTTCACTAATCTAGAAAATATATGTTTTTCCTATAGTCATTTGGGGCAAAAGAAAAAAAATTATATTCTATCTTATCTTCTATGCATAGTGGACTCATATCATCATCACCAAAACTAATATGGTGTAATATGATGCTTCATGATCTACGGGGATCTAACCATAGTCATCTAGAATGAATCTTCATCACATAAAGGATGTTTATTTGGAGGAAGTATATATGGGTCCCGTGACTGTGAGAGGTACCATCCCTATAGATTTTTCTTCAGTGGCTACTTTATTTTATATGGGTTAATCTCACTTGGTTATATCAACTCATATTACAAATCTACTAAATATTTCTATGGACATTTGATCTTCTATGATGGATATCACTACACCTCTTTGATGTATGATAGATCATGGTCTTTAATGTAATGATTTTATTTTTTACATTATCAAATATCGAGCAAACATGGGATTTTTTTGGTTCTTGACATGAAACATCATGGTTCCATCATTGGGATGTATTGCGTCTATTCTAATAAAGACCATATTGATTATTATTTTTGAGGATTCTTTGTTACTATTCCTGATGAGGTATACCATTACATTTGGGGAGAGTGGTACATGAGTTACAGAAAAACCAAAAATATTATTCTAAAATTAAGGAATGTAAAATAACTTATTTTCGTTTGACCTAGATTGGGAATCTACGAGCAGTAACCACCCTCTAGTTTTTTGGGGGTTTCCCGATGTTTTTAGTTAATAATTATCTAGGATTCCGCATAAAAGGGAGTTGTTGATTTATATTGATCTATTTTATGATATTGAATGATTATATATTCATTCGTACGATATAGTACTAGAGGAAATAAAAGATCTGACATCTCAATTAAATGATCTAATAGAGAAATAATTTATATAACTGATTTACTCACATTGGGTGTCTCCAATGTTATTTTCTATAATATATAAATAAGTAATTAAAAAATTTTATTACTAAAAGATCAATAATGTCACTTTAAAGAAACGGTATCATTTTCCATGGATTAATGATCTGTTTAACCTATTGAAAGGGTAGAAGTTATTTCCAATGATTGATCCTTGATCTAGTTATCACTAGTTGGGGGTAAACGAATTGAAATTAATAAAACTACCTTATGAATAATGTTCTGGTATTATGAGTATCTTTTAATAACATTTGTTCTTACTAATTATCTTATATTATTTATTTCATTAATGATTATGAATTATTAAATTAGTATTTTGATACGTTTTTGGTTGCATTTGGGGATTATATCATGGTTTAATAGAAGACTAAGGAGGATCATGTGTGGAATTTGAGGGAACTTCAAGAATTTTTTAGAAATCCCTTACACTATTTAAAGCTATCCAAATGTAATATTGAGATTCATGAAGTTAAGATCTTGGGACACATGGTTATATATCATGATATATCTGTTAATGATAAAAAGGTGGAAGTTGTTATCAAATGGGAGAAACGGTGGAATGTTTTTTAGATTATTATCTTCTTGGGATTAACTATATATTTTATCTAGTTCAAAATGGATTTCCTGATTTTGGATTCTCTAAGGATAGCACTAACTAATAAGGGACTAATTTTTCCTAGGGATGGAAAATGTTAGATTTATTTTGTTGATCTGAAACATCATTTAACTACTCTGTTGGGGTTTATCTATCTAGTGGATAAGAATGGATATGTGTTCTTCCATTATACATTAGGTTAGGGATTGGTATCTATTCTTATGTAGTGTGGTCACATCATTTCATACGGATCTCAGAATCATAAGCCACATGAAAAAAATTATTCAACCCACGATTTTGAACATGTAGTTGTGAGGCATGCATTGAATAGTTGGGTCCATTACCTTTTCAGATAATGATTAACCATGTAATGTCACAAAATATCTTGATTAATATGTTCTCTGAAAAATATTTCAATATTTTACAGATTTGTTGGGTGGAATACCTAAAATCTCATGATTTGGATATTTTCTATACACCAAGTAAAGGGAATCTAGTGGATAATGATCTCGTCCAGAAACTTCTGACCCATACCATGAAAGACTCATTATAAGAGAGGAACATTATGGATAATTTTACATAGTTTCATAATGAAGTTTGTTAAACGGTCTATGAATGTCTTCGACATTGTTCGTTTAACCTCCCCTCTTCTTGAGATGGTTCTTTTCAAACAAAAACTCGATGATTAATTCTATGTAATTTAGAACTATATTTATGGTGGGGATATATTTTTTTAGTGGTCATTATCAATGGAGAGTATCATATTATTCTGAAAATATTACATCTTTCCTTTTCCTATAAGGAATTAAGTGATGGTAGATTGCCACAATTCCCAATGTGAAGTGCACCTAGTGACCAAAATATGTTTTATGACATGGGGCATTTATTCTTGTGCCTAGGTATGAGATGAGACATTGTTGATTTTTTTATCATTGTTTTACCTCCAAACAGGTCAAGGTCAAGGTCTAGAGACCTTACTATTTTCATTATCCACAAAATGTATCAACATGAAATTATGATGAGATATCTGTGTCTTTTGGGTTTGGGTTACCACATACCCTGAGATATATGAATGTGATATGGGTTCTCATAAATATGATGACCAAATTGGATCAATTTATACCAATTATTCATTCAACCAATGTTTAGGAACTATGAAATCTCTATGTGAGAGTGGTATTTCACTAGAAAAGTGTTCCATCTACTATAGTCTTTTATAGGGGTCCATGTTTTACTTCTCACTTTTTTAGACGTATTTTAGGGGGAATTGGGATCTCAGGATCATTTGATTATAGCGTAGAATCCGCATACAAATGACCTGACATACAGAGATATATATTTTTTGAGGATATTCTTCTTGAATGTTTCCTCAGTTTTGTGGGAGCTTGGGATTCCCATTTGGGGCTGTTTCGGGTTTCTTATAATAGTAGTTACTTGTGTGTGATCAAAACGGATCCTTTTGATGATTTTTATTGATGATCTTGTTAATCTCTATTGGGTGGTTTGGATATTTGTGAATGTTCCTTAGTTGGATCAATATTGGTTCATGTTAAAAAATTATTGATTCAGTTGAATTTTCAATGGTTATTGATGGTTAAGAGCATATATAAATTTTAAGCTAATCATCGATAAAGACTATTGGAGTTTCAAGTTGGTGGCAAGGGGTTCTTGAATGTGTCTCCTGGTTTAGGTCATTAGTGACATTGGAGGAATGGGAAGCTTACTTCTCTTTTTGTGTGACATTTTCAGGTTGTTGATTTAGTGGGGAATGTTTCTCAACATCATTAACTTCTTCCAAAATTGATTTTGATACATAATGTGTTCCATGATTCAATGATATGAAAGTATATTTATGATCCAACTCATATTTTGTTCATGGGTGGTCATAATATTGGGCGTAATTTATCTATGACCAAGCATCCAGTTAGGACAGCTGATTCATAGACCAAAGTTCATCATGGTAGGATGATACCTTTTTTTCATGTGATATGGTACCATGATTTTTATTCTCAATAAACATAGGAGTGGGAGAAACATGTTATAGATAAGTTTCTTTAACTTTTCAATATGGAATTCCATTCCCTGGTTTTATAGTGATAGAATTTTTTTATGGAGGAGATGTTGTAACACCATGTTAGCTTTGTGTAAGGTATGTTCAAAACCATTATTATTGTTTTATTTTTTCGTTGGTAGAGTGAGGCCGATAACGAATTAATAGGATACTAGTAAGGGTGAAGTCATGGTTTTTTTGGAATTTTCCTGATAAAAATTACAGATTCATTGAATTCTTGTCATTTACTTGTTCTGTAATGTCGGTACAGCATGTGTAATCATCACCTAGAGGATTTTGTGATACATGTACACAAAAAAAAGTTACATTCCATACTCATCAAAAACATTGTTTAAAAATAAAAAATAGGATTTTTAGTAAATGTAAATGGTAGTTTTGAACATATGTTTGACTACGAAACTGCACGATATGTAATGGGGTTACATGTCGTGAATCCATTCTTGATAATTTATTATAGTGATTGATTTTTATTTCAGTTGGGATGCATCTCTTTTTTAAATAGATATAAAATACACTTTTTACCTCTCTATTTTCTACTTTGGGTTTAACAGATAATCTTGGGATGGGTGGATCTAAAATTATAGTTTTTATTCCTATTTATTGTATAAGTTCCTGGCTATGTTTTCAAATAGTTCTTCATTGGAGAGTCATGTTACTGGCATTTTGTTTTTGTGTGTATTCTATGTGGTTCCAATTTATATTTGTCAATTGATTAAAAATTGAATTTCTAGTATTTGAAACCATATTCAACTAGTTTTTGAAAAACCAATGTGATGTAAATTTGAAAACATATTTCAATTGGAATGGGATTTTGGGAACCCCTACCCATCAATTAAAATTGAATTTTCATTTTTGGTGTAATTGGAAATTGATTTAATTTTCAAATTGATTTGAAAATTGATTTTCAAAAATAAAATAAAATGATTTAATAAAAAACAATGGTCGTTTTTGAATTGAAAATGATTGAAATGATAAAACCAATTTTATTTGTTTTTGAACATTATTTGGCATTGTGATAAGGAAATGTAAATGACCATGAATAAATTTTAAGTGAATTTATTTTCCCGTTATCTATTAATTTATAGAGCACATGCAATATTGAGTAGTTAGTGGGTTATTTTGAAAAACAAACTAGGATGGTAATACCCTATGAATGGATATATGATTTAAAACTCAACCAAAATCCAAGTTAATCATATGTAATATTTAATGGGATATTTATGGGTCATATTTGGCATGAGCTTGAGGGAAGTCTATAAAATACATACCGTTATCACTAATATTATATGTGTGAGGATCCCATAACTTGGAAATATCATGAAATTGGTTGAATGATCATGTTTTTTATTTTCACTAGTTTTATTGTATGTGAAATTCACATTGAAATTGATTTTCTCATTCTTAATGATTTATATAAACCGTTTTATATGAAAATTTTTATTCAAATAATGTTTGATATGTTATCCATCATTTGAAATGAAATTAATGTTTAATTTTAAATATGAAATTCTACCACCATTCTTCTTTTGATTATAATATAATGAATATTTAGGTTTCTTATTATTGAATATTAATAGGTAACATGTGGTGAGACCCAACTGGGATTTTTTTCTCCCACCCTTCCTTTTCATTCTACAGTATGTAGATTGTATCCTACCATATCGAAGTAAAGGGAAAAAACGTCTTAAAGATGGTGGATTCTCTCGATCCCTTGGATCTTGGAGTGGTTTTTATATTGCTACATTGGTTTATCATGTTTAAATCTTGTACTTGAGGATGTACTATATGTGTTATTGATATACCTATTTTGTTTTTGGTAATATCTCCCTTTGGATTTTTAAGCATACTGATATGTTTATATTTCATAATCTCTATTTTAGGAAAATTTGTTACCCATTTTATGTTTTATGGTGCCATGTGCTAGTATCCAAACAATGGGGATCAAGACCTCCCTTAAGGCTATGTTAGTTTCAGATCAATTATTAGTGTACAATGATATCTAGGTTGGATTATGAAAATTATGAGTGTGGATTATTATTGTAGATCAAGATATTGGATTCATTTTGAGAATTTGACATTTTCTAATGAATAAATACAAGAGTCATGGGAAAATATCATCTCATTTGATTAGTGATTAATAGTTGGAAGAAAAATGTGATTTTATGGTTTATTAAGAATGTCATATTATGAATCAATCAACTATTTAATTCTAATACAATAGTTTGGGTTCTTAATGAATTTAATTGACATAAATTTCCATGTGATTACAAATATTACGTTAATTTACTGAGTGAAAGTAGTTATCCTCTTTGTAGAAATATTATTCAGAAAGTATTAAAGGGTTACATGATAAGGCACTATATTGGTTTTTTGAGGAGTTTTATTAGGTGTTTTATCAGATTCAGAAAATAACTCATAGGCTAGTTGACATTTTGGAATTCAAAATTCTTGTAACATTAGTCATTATTTGAGGTACATGTCATATAATTTCCTACTATAGGTTTTTTTATTGATATTAGTGTCAAAATTGTTTGTTTTCATTTGTGATTTATTGTATAGAAATAGAAATCGGAATATATGTTATAGATAAGGACCTATAGTCAATGACTCTTTAAAATGGTGATTATTTGATGGTGATGTTTAGAAAATAATTTTTTTTAAAAATAGAACTTAATTTATGTAGAGTTTGAGTCATAGACATTTTATGTTATGAAGTCAATAAAACTTTATATTAAGATATGATATATTATAGTCATAAACAACATCAATTGATCTGTTGAGTTTTATCTCATGATCTAGAGTAGAAAAATTATTGTCATCTTATTATAGTTGGTAACATCAACTATGGATCTAGTGAACTGAGTTTCAAATAGGATGTTGATGATTTATATAAAGGTTAGAGGAATAAAGAGTTCAATATTTAGTTATGTTACCCAGGTTCTTTTATAACCATTGGTAAATAAAGAAACGCGTCAAGTGGCTTGATCATTAGAATCCAATTACCCATAAGGATGTTTTCATTGAAACCTATTTTACAGAGGTGATATTGATTCGTAATCATTATGGATGGGATATAAATAATGAACTATTGATAGAATGAATGATTTTAACATTAAATTAGTGTGTTTATAACATAGATTTATCATTGATTGTAAATGTTTTAATATTTAAATCATAGTGATGTATAAATTCGAAAAAAATAGAGTGTTATTGTGATATTGATTTTTTGAAACATTACATGGATAAAAAATATTAAATTGATGTTCACATTAATACGATAGATGATATAGATGTTAAATTTTTGGGCTTGATTTTGGATACCTTTTTACAATGATACCTAAAATGATGAACTTATGATCAAATAATTGATGATGAATTCTAACATTATTATACACTAACTTGTGAAACTCTTGATGGATTTTTTAAAAGGATGGGAGTCTTATGTCCTCACATTGAGTTTAGTAGTTATATTCATAATGTTTTCAAAAGAAGAGTGGATTAAATTTGGAAAAGGTTAGTTACCCTTAACTATTATCTTCACAATCATATGAATGGTTGATGTTTTCTAAGATTAATGGTTTTGGAAGTCCATCTGAAATCAAGTAAACATTATGGATGACATGAGTTAAATATGGTAAGGATGGAATTATTATATAAATGTTTATTGGTATTGCATTTCTAAAATTATATAAATATTCATATTATATTCCTTCTTCACATTTATTGGGGTATGTTCATGTTTAATAACAAAATATAAAATTGAATACATGCAAAAAATTTATATGTTCATTTTAAACTGTGTTGTACTTCTCTGGATGAATTCTAATAAAACTGGGGAGAATATAAAATCCTAGAATTTTCAATTAGAATAACATTGCATGTTCTCATATGTTTATTTTCACAAGACATTGAGGGAACATATTGATATCTTTTAAACTATTTATTTTATTAAAAAAATATATTTATATTATTTATTATAGTTTTCTATTTTAGTGAATAGTCAAATTTGGTGTATATGGGATTTTCACTCATGGAGGGTTTAAATAAAAAATTCATTAGTTTATTTAATAGATAAGAACATATCAAATATTCTTACTCTCTCTAATTTCCATTCTAGGGAGATTCTCTTGAGTGGAGTGAAGCAACTGGTGGTTCATAGCTGAATCATCCCCATTCTAGGATTATTAAACATAATTATAAAATGTATACATAGTAATTTGTCTTGATTTTATGAAATTATTTGATAAAATATTATTTATTATTATTATTATTGTTATTTTCACCTCTTCTTTGTAATTAGTGGTTGGTCATTTTGGACACCGTTGTTCTACTAAAAATAATTAGTGGGAAACAAAACCTATATTTTTTCATGTATTTATTCTCAAACAGTTCCACCAGAAAACATTGGCGGGGACCGAATAATTAGTAGGTAATTGATGTTTTTATTGGTTGTTTGATGGTATATGGATGTATCTAATATTATCACCATAATTATTATATAGAAATTTATGATAGATAACTGATTAGTGCATTGAGTTGATTTCAATGTTGTGTCGATCATTATCTTTAAAGTTCTCATGAAAATTGATCAATCACTCATTTGACTAGGGATGGGGGATATATTTAAATGAAATGGTAAATCCCATAAATTTAAATTATTCTTATTAATTAAATAAACTAATTAATTTATAGATATATATATTTATATTATTGGTATTAAAATTAAGATATCTAAAAGGGGTCATGGAATTTAGGTGTTGTTAGTTTGAGGAATCTTCAATGTCATGATGATAATATAAATTAAAATATTATATATATATATATATATATATATAAGTTTATATTGGAAAACTATTAAAAAGTAGATCTATTTTAGGTGACCCAACAGAGATATGGAGAGAATGATTCCATTGGTTGGGGTTGATATTTCGAAGAAGTGGGATTAATCCCCACCTTTTTACCGTCATATATGTGAGTGTGTGTGTTTGTGTGTGTTTGTGTGAGAAAATATACAATTTCATTCCAATTTTTTTCATTTATATTTATTTATAGTTCGTTTTTCATTTTTAAAGAGTACATTTCACATAAACATCCATGTAGAACATGGTAGTAACATTATTGATGAAAAATGAGGGTATTTAAATATCTCTTTTATCCTTTTATATATTTACAAATGAAATTTTGTGACAAAAAAATTGAAATCTTTTTGTGAGTATATTTGTATTTATTTTCACATATAATAAAAAATAATGTATTTATTATGGTCATTTGGATATCCAAAAAAAATGTTTATGATTAAAAAAATTGAATGTGGATGTGAATGTGTGTAGTCCAATGACAATTGTGATGTTTATAATACATGATGAACTCTTGGTGGGACAGATAATCTTTAATATAACCCTATTGACTCATATCAAATATTAATTCAACACAACATAATGATTTTATGATATTAATTTTAGAAAATATAAATGATGGACCATTAATTGTTTAACATGCTATGAACATATTATTAGTTCACTAGGATAATGGTTTAATGCTATAATATTATGAGATTTATAATGTGGTTTGATTTAACATTCAATGAGACTATTCTAAAGTGGCCTTATATTTTCTATTATATGTGTGTATTGTGTTTGGATTATAGGTTCATGCAATGTAACATTGATCTTTTTAGTCATTTTATTGACAATTTTTATATAAAACAATATTTGAATACTTAATTTAAATAACATTTAGGTTAAAAAATTATGAATGAATCCACTCATTTATTTCATTACATTAAAAAATTTGGTGGACATTAGGAGACTAAATAGAGATTTTATTATCAAATAATAATGATGTTAATGATATATGACCATACTCACTAGTTGAATGAATTTTTTGATGATGAATTGTTACATTTTTCTGGAGGGGTCCAAATGAAAGAGATATGATATGTTTTCTTAGGAAATACATAATGTAGATGATGATTTTAGTTCATTCATTCATGGGTTAATGTGTGATCCCACAAAAAATTATATTATTTCAGAAAAATATCTACATTGTACAATCTCTTTGAGTTATTCTCATTGAGAATATAACATGGAAATGTAATTTTCAGTAGTTGTGCATATAGATTAAGTAGTTTAAATTTTTATTTTCACTTTTCTTGAAATTATGTGATGCACTTACCAATAATCGATTGACTTCTTAGTGGAGTTAGGGAATTTGATCATCCAACACTAGTTTTAACATTATATGATCCTATAGTAAGAGATATAGTGTTATGAAATTACATTGATTTATGTCGGGATCTATATTTAATAAAAAACTATCATGGCATCTGTTGTGAAGGCTTTAGGGAGATCATATTATGGTAATTTATACTGGAAGAAACACATCGAATGATCAATATATCTTCGACAAACGAAAAATGATATAAAAAACAAAATAATGTAATTGTATCAATAAATCTTCATAATCAAACATTTACTCATCTATGTATTCTTTATAATAATCACCAAATTAGTATCAAATACCCACAATCATCCATTGGTGGAAACACGATAATTGGATCATCAATCATTTAAGGAGGATTATTGATCATTGAATTTCTGTTATTCCCTTATTTATGGAGAAAAACAATGATCCTAGATTAAAGGAGTTTCACACTCACACACACACACACATATATATATATTATGAATTTTTTGTACACTCTGTGGGAGTTATTTGATCCCATTTATATACACTATTAGTTTAATGAATAATATTGCAATGATGTACTGTGGGATTATCGCAGTCTATGTATTAATACATAAATATAAGATCATCCATTTATTGATCATTTCAATTAATATACATAACCGTTAAAACTATTCAATTGATTGATCATTTTTTTAACATAAATAAATTAGCTATATTAATTTATAATGAATTATAAATTGAACAATGGTTTGGTAGTGATACCCACCAAAAACTATAACATCTAGATTCCTCTTACGGAAATGATTGCAACAACACACGCTTGATCACATGAGCATAAAATTATTAATACATCCTATGAAAATTTTAATGTCATATAATAATATATCATCACATTTAGTACATATAAAATTTTGTATTACATAATTTTGAATATATAAAATATAATGTTATAACCCCTAGTTGTTTGTTAAAGTTGTTTTATGTCTAAGGGGGTGGTTGGGATGGGACGTATTTTGGTTTATTTATAAAAAATATATTTTAGTTGGATAGTGCTTTTTATAATAGGATTGGGATTGGATTATCACTTGTGATTTAGATATTTGGTAGAAGAAAATTTTTCTTAGATGATGTACTATAGTAAAATATGATACAATATGAAACATATAAGAAATGATACTCTCCAAGAAGAAAGTTATACTTTATTATCCTTAAGTGATTTTGAGTTATATTTTAATGAGTAAATATTTATATTTCACGTGATTTTATTTATTTCAAAGCACAAGATTAAATTTTGCAGTTCTCAGCTTAAGGGATATCCTACTGGATCATTTTAGTCCCCCTTCATAGAAACTTTTATGATAACATAATAATTGTTATGATATTTTTTTAAAATTTTAGAGGAGGATATAATGACCATGGAAAAAATATTCATATATCATCATGGTATATTAATAATGATCAATGTGGTATCATGTCTTAGTAGTTATAATTTTTACGTAGGTATGTTTTTATATATTTTGTGGAATTGTTTTAGGTGTTTTTAGAGTTATCAATTTTTATTGATTAATATATTCTATATTAAACATTGGTATAAGTGATATTCCGTTTTTTTAAGGATTTCATATTATATTTACATTTTTTCATTTAAAAAGGTTAATTTTCATTGTATGTGTTACTATCTAGTACATATTTGGAGTATTTTCTTAAATATGGTCTTGGGGAATTCCTCTGATTTTGGAAATCCATCCTCTTGATTTATGACATTGACCCATTAATTTTGGAGGAGAAAATATGGAGACACACATACCATTATCTATAACATGGTTGATATATTAATGATTTCAGGTTGGGTCAAATTCTCAAACAAAACTAAACATATAATTCATGAAATCAAATAAATATTGTTTTATATTGTCTTATATAATGATATTTTATTTTTTTTCAATAAATCTCAAAAAAAAATTCATAGTTGAATTATTAGTTAAATTGATGGGATTTCATGGCCTATTATATGATGTAATATATTTATTAAATTTCGGTAAATATATGTATAGGGAATTAAACCATGAATAAAACTTTATTATATTCGTTTGATAGTTAATTATTAATATAAATTGTTTCCATCAATTTATAATAAGCCATAACATCCTTAATTTGGAGTGAAAGAATTTTCCGGGAATTTTGTTTTCTTCATAGAATAAAAATGTTCATTTTCATTTAGTAAATGAACACATATTGGATAAAATAACATGTTTTTATCATTGAGTTTTGTTTTTGTCATAGGGTATCATTTTGGATCAATTTAAGACAATTGATTTTTATGTTTTTTAAATTCTTGAAATTTGAAAAAATTATGCTCGTAAAAGAGTTATTAAAAGTTCATTACTCTAATAATACCATATAAGTCATATATATCAGTCTTACAAAACCATTGTGTTGGATTATTTCAATATAAAATTAAATGGGATAATCTTAAATTGAATTTTATCTTAAATGATAAAAAAACTATACATTTTTATGATTATAGGTTTGACCATGCATACCCTGCTATATGATATTTTACACGTGTGGAAATATAACAATATAATCCCTGTATTTAATTTATATTTTTATTCATAATTTTTTTTTATTAAATTCAAATTAGTTATTTTTTATATTATATTTTATTTTGAGTTACAAAAATTTAGAAGTACAGAAATGAGAATATTATTATAATATATTAAAACTATCTCAATGACCCAAAAATCATATTAGAATATATTATTTTAAATATTAATTAAATAAGGACATTCATCTAAAAATTTTTAACAAATGGATCAACAAGGAATCGTGAAATTGAATTTAGTGTGCTTAATTATTCATTCTTAAAATATGATATTGATAATGACATGATGAATTATTTAATAATTATATATATATATATATATGTGTGTGTAAATATTTTTATATTTTTTTATATATTTTTTATATATAAATTTATAAAATTTTATGATGTTTTTTAGGATTGATTATTTTTGGAAGGATAAATAAAATTTTCAGAAAAAGTTTTCATGAACTAAAAATGTACTTGAATGACTATTGAGTTTCAAATTTAATCACACAGAGTATTAATTGTCATCTAATGTTCTGGTGTCAATCCAACATGTAACATAAATAATAATAGGTAAAAATATGTTTCTAATGGGTACTAAAAATGTAATGAACAAACCAAGGCCTCTATCCAAACCGGTGCCTGAATTGACCTGCCCAATACCCAATGTGCATCCCCAATCCCCATTGATTTATGATAGAAACAATGGTATCTAAAATTAAAATTGGGGATGGTATCACCCTAAAAACTAATAAACATACATTTAAAGAAGGTATAATTATAATATACAATGATACATTCCAATGGATCCTCATATACAGAAACATCTAATACATTGTTATACAAAAAAAATAAATACAAAAGAAACTAAAGAAGGGAACTATATTTTCCAAAACAAAATCGAGCCATGTGGTTTTACTAATTGAATGTATTATCACCATCTCCACATGACACTCATTCCACCACCCTAATCCCAACAACCAACTACTTCCCTAAGAATTCTACACCAGATCTAAACATGAATGCTAAAAATAGAATAAACCTATAAAATAAATGATGATATCATAACAATTAATATGATTATATATCATGTAATCTAAATCCAGTATGATACCACCATGTGTAAAATTCATTACAATAATTAATTAAACTAGAACTTCCAGTTAATAAATAATGGGGAAATAGGTTCTCCTTTTATTCTATAAATAATATAAGAATAAAAATTATGTACAATGAACATTCCCCAGAAAACCCACAATAAATTATTCCATAAAGACTTGTTTCCAAAAAATATTCCACATCAAAATGATAACCACATTTCATTAAAAAATCACCAATGATATGAAAATAGTACCAAATAAGGTGTACAACGTTTCAAAAAATGTCAATTGAACTTCCACAATGGAAAAAGTTTCCCCTTTTTCCTTTTATAATATTTCACACTCCCAAATCATGGTAAAAAAGAAATAATGGGTATAATATTGTCAAAATAATCAAAAAATTCATAAATAATTCCATTAAATGGATGGAGTAAAACAAGTCAACAACATGAATAATCCATAAAATGATCAGCAAACTGAGGAATTTAATCAATGAAATAAACTACAATCCTTCTATATATATAATCAATAAAGGTCATAACATAGGATATATAATCAAAGGATCCACCCCATGTACTACCAGGATCACACAAGACACAACCAAAGTGGACATAAACTATTTGTAAGTAATATAATCACACACATACTTCAATATAATCACTCTCAAATTGAATGATCAGTGAAAACCCACGAATCAGTGCCTGACTCTCAACTATGGGATACCATCCAATAAATAATATCAACTTGTCATATCAATATACCATAACTTCCATCCTACAGACCCTGGTCTCCACAATGAATAATATCATTTGTGGGATATGAGAAAAAAATCATCACATAAAAATACCAAATACATTGGGATGATAGCCCAACCATTTCCATATCACCTCCCAGGATACACTTTATAATATCTTAATCACACCAATCATCATTAATCATGCCATAAATAATCCATTACATGGAAAAGTACAACATCAATAATAACAAAAGGGGTTCAACATGGGAATAACAATCATTACCTCCCAAAGAACTGAACTATCCTTCACATATATCATATAACTTTAGAAACCCATTTTTAAAATGATTTTGAATTGAATCAAAATTACAAAAATATATCATGATAAATCACAATCACAATCACACAACCCATGTTAAACACCATTTCACATAATAAAACCAAACCATCCCCTAAAAATATGTAATTGCATTATACATAATAATGGAAACCCAATTTCAAAACCCAATTTGGATATATAGAAAAATATCTTCATTTTTCAATTATAACCCCTTAATTAATTTTATAAAACTTAAAGAATGTATAAAATACCATTTCCAAACCAAGTTTCATAGAATAAAATAATTACACGTTTTTTCTTGTAAAAAACAACAAATCATTGAAACCCATTTTAAAATCCAAATAACCTTTCATAAAAATTTTATAATAAACTCAAAATACATTAAATAATAAATAATTGTTGTATCTCTTAAATAAAAAAATGATTAAAAAATCTTACCTCATGTGGTGTAATCGTTTATCATTATATAAAATCCTTCATAAAGTGATCATGTGATGGATCACAACCTTTAAAAACCAAAATCACAAAATCATGAAAACCCTACCATAGATAATCATTCAAATATTACCACTCGGGTTATATGAGAAGAGTAAAATGGGTAAAACAAAAGTGGAAGGAGAATGGTGGCCAAACTACTTGAACCAAGTGCATGACCAAATAGTAACCACCTCAATTACACATAGGGAACCTCGAAGAAGCTGGGAGAATACCATTAAAGGAATCCAAGTCATGCAGTTCAGTTTTCGGGGAATAGGGGTGGAAACCCCAAATAAAACAAAAGAAAGATAAGAAAATACTCTTTTTTGACCCTGATACATGGTTTACTCACGTAATAAAACAAACCATGCACAAAATATTTTGATCACCTCTACTAACATCATCATGTTATTAAAAAATGGGATGCATAGTGTTTTTAAATAGTGTGCCTTTTCCATGTGACCTTAAATGTTACAAAAATTGTCAACTTTTTTGGCGAAAAAGATCCTCGTACTTGAAAAAAAACCATAAATAAAATAATACCATATTAAAGTAACTCTAGGGTGCCATAAACTCACCACCATGACACTTTTTTCATTGAGTAATTTCTAAAAATGTATGTTTTGTGGGATAATCCAAGACTAACTCCCATATAATAAAACTGATATTCTTAACTGACTCGTCAAACCTCAAAACTTTTAACATGTGGCATGAACAACACATTCTCTTCGAAGACCAACTTAGAGACACACTATGTATCTTAGGAGGAATAGTCCATACTAAATATAAAGGGGGAGGAAACAAGATAATAAAATGTTATATATATACTTATTATATTATTTGAAATCTTGATCATAAAAATTTCCACCACTACTCCTAAGAACCTACTAAATTCTCAGATAGATCATAGGATGATGAAGAAACACCACCTCTAGAACATCCAAGGATACCCAAGCCAAATTATTATATATCCCACAAAAATGAATCCCAAAAAAATGACAACACAAAAACAGGTTGAAACATATTAGGACATGTCAAATGAATTACAACCATTTAGAATCAATATAATATACTAGATCAACTGATAAATTATTCCCACATAAAATGAGGATGACACCGAGAAAATTCATTCCTAAAATCTCACAATTTTTTCATAGCTCCACCTTCAAAAACTAACAAGGTTGATATGACTAGAATAAAACTATTGAAAAACCTCTCGATGTATCAAAAACATGATCACTATATCCTAAGGAATCCAAAAACTAAAAGGCACTGGAATTGGAGACATGCCTTTCTATGAATCTATAGAGATTTAACCAAAGGTTCAATACTATAATACAAGAGGTTTTAGATCAAACTACCTGGAACAACATCTAATGGTAATTCCAATTAAGAGACATTGAAGGATAGAATCCACAGAACTCTAAGATACCAAACAACAACCCATCTATCCATGTATACACCGTAGGTAATTCCCATGGCCAGAAAAGTGAAACTGAAAGATCCCGTGATCAACACCAGAAAAGGGAAAAAGAAGCCATAAATGATAAACATTAATGGGTGATTAAATTATAAAATGATATATTAATTTTTCTGAAACCCCTTTTCATAAATTATATACAAAGGAATATGATAAATAAAAAATATGAGAAAATACTCCTTGAAAAAAATAGAAAACTAGAAAAGATGAAGAATCCAAAATAATACTCAAATTATAACTCTCCCATGGAATTAAAAATGTTGAACACTATCTAGAAATAAATAGTTCTATAAATTATTTCCTTCTTATATTATAACAAAAAAACATTTAATTTTTCCAGGACATCCACACATACGACATGTTTTCATAGCTAAATGACTTGAAGTTTGAATGTGCCCATAATTTCCAGAGTAGAAACAAACCCATAACATTCAATTTAAAAAAGTAAGAAATATTTGTTGTGAAGATATATTCCAATCCTGATAGACTTTATCCTTCCACTTCTTTCGAATTGTATCATATCTACAAGATCTAGTAGATGATGAAGCATCACACATTCTATGATTCACTATTATGATTGACTCTATGAAGATGACCTTGTAAAAAACTTCACAAAAGGTAGTTTAGATAGAATGAATCACTATAGACATATATCTGGATGTTAGACTCATTAAGGGATCCATTCCTTAATCACATCATTAGTATACAACTCATGGTATAAATTCACACAACCTATAGAATGATCGACAAACTCTCACACAGACAAATACCCTTAGAGGATACCTTGTTACTACATTACCTTACCTTCCATCTCTTCTTCAAAGTAAAAATAATTGAATGATGAAATACATGTAATATCCCCAGGATAGATCCTTGAATGTTTGGTAATAAATTGTTAGAATCCACCACTTTAAACCAAAACCTAGAAGAAAATGATGGTTCACCTAACCCTCAAGGCTTCAATATTCCATAGAAATTTGAAAATATATTTATCCATTGAAATACACTCCATAACCACATCAGATCATTGATAACGATATAATGATGGAGGATAAATATTCATGATCTTTCATGCATGGTACCGAACAAAAAAAAGAGAATGGAGTTTCAACTCCATCATGAGTCTAGGTGGAGTCAGAGACTAGTAAGTCAATAGTTAGAACATTAGGAGAACTACATGTGGAATTCCCTTAAAATTTATAGTTCTATTTTGGGATAATTATTATAAAACATAACTAAAAAAATCACTCCATTAAATAAAATTTTAAAATGTTAACACCAGTAGAGAAAAAACAATACATTTCAATCCAAAATTATTAAAAAATAGATAATTCCACCAAAGGGAAAAAAATCTCAATGAAATCCAATAATGTTAACAAGACCCTTCCAAAATATCAACCCAAAATATAAGGATCAATTTCCAACCACACACAAAAATCATTATAAAACTAGAAAAACCCCAAATATAATTTTAAATATTGTTCCAAACATTTCAAAAAATTCCAATCCTTCATCAAAATATTTCAAAAAAATTATCACCTAAGAAATCATAAAATTCATTAATTTAAAAACAATAAAACCCATACACATTTTCATGAGTTAAAAAACTATTCTCTCAAATAATTATGGTGACATGAACATGTATTCGAAAAAGTAAATTAATAAAACCAAATAAAAATACCTTTTCAAAAACATTCATCAACGAAAAAACCTCACCAAATCATTTATAAACAAGCCCCATCAAAAAAATATTGGCTCATAGAATATTGGGAAGGAGAAAACCCCAATTTCACAACATTATACACTATCCAAAGTTAGGATTAATATTTTTTAGACCATAAAAAAATCATGAATGTGTCACTCACTAGTTTCTAGAATGGTCTTCTCGACCGACAGACATTTTGACAGACGCTACGCCTTGACGTTGAACCCTATAATACAACACTAATTTTAACGTAGAATTTATGAAATTCCTATGACATCTCCCATATATTCCCTCTATATTACATAATTAGAACTACTTTCCATAATATATCAATCAATATTTACCATAACCTAAAATAAAAAAAATACAACTCCCGAAAACCCATAGAAACTAAATATTTATCATAAAGAAGAGCGGCCCAAAAAGTTCCCCATACCGACCAATCGTGCTTTGGTGGTCTGTTACTCCATCTACAAATGGACCAAAAATAATGAGAAGTTTAGTAACAATAATTTAGGCTTATTTTCAGGAGCTTATGTTCTTTGATACCCTTTTTAATGGAAATAACCATGAAAACATCCAAACCAGCACTATAATAAGCCCATCACATATCTGAGGAGCGTCCCTAATCCCCAAAGGCTAATGGAAGGAACCACAATTTTCTAACATAACCACTGGGAATGGATTAAACCTCAATGAACCATGAAATATTCCAAATATATCTTAATGATAATAAATATATAAGCAGTACAAATGCTACTAATCTATTTATAAAGAAGGTGAAACCAGATCAAAATTTAAATGATTGGACAAGATGAAACCTACACAAGATATAAGGACAACATACCCACAACAGGATTATTTATGGTATGATATGTATCTAGTAGGATACCACCACGAGTCTAATTCATTTCTATTATAAAAGAAACCAAAACTTCTATTTTATGAATAATTGGAAAAAGGGTTCCCATTTTTTTACTTTATATAATATAGCAATAAACAATTCATATGGTAATAAAATTTACAAAAAACAATGTAATAAAACATTCCATGGGAATTTTTACAAGAAACTTTCCCATTTCAATGTTCTAAAAAATTTCCCTTAAAAACATTAACAAATAAAACCAAAATTGGATTAGAACATTTAAAAATCATGCACAAAAATTACATACAAAACCACATCCCCGTTTACATTTAATAAATTTCGCAGACCCAATATTTTCCATAAAATAAATAATGAAAAAAATTAACATATTTAAAAAAAGGAATAACATAGGATATAAATATCATGAGGCCACAACATAGGTACTACCGAGATATTATAGGAAAAGACCAAACGTGGACTTATATTAAAAAACTAATATATTTTGTAGTTTTATTTAGTTAATTAAACATGAACTATGATTTTGGACTCATTCCAATCCAATTGGGTTTTTGGTATTCTTATTGGGTCATGTGTTAGACAGATTACGTATTTTAATACATTATTAATCCATTAAACTATTAATTTGTCAAATAATTCTTATAGATTAACCATAGTATAATATTATATTGATTTTTTTAGCATATGGTTACCAAATATCCTAGAGACCACTCTTATTATTTTATAATTAAAATAATGTGTTGTTATAGAACTATTAGAGTGGTATGATGATTCCCCCAAAATTTTGTAATGACCATATCAAAATTGAATCTTGAAATTCAATTTAATGTTATTGATTATTATCTATTTGTATTCTTTTCCAGATAACATTTATAGAAAATATGATGATTTATTAGTTATTTATTTAATTTCTAATTGTATATTAATCTATAATCTTCATTAGGATGTTATTAATGATACTTGGTCAGTTTTTGATCAATCAGAGGCTCATATTAATTAAATATTAAGGATTTATGGGATTCAATAATATAATGGGTTGAGTAATGGATTTATTCTATAAAATTATGTTGATTATGGTTAGACTAATAGAAAAATTATGGGTGGAAATCAATCGTTAATGAAAATTATGGATGCCTTCTATATGAAAAAAAAATTATTGGACACCAAAGAAAGTGCAGCGGTCAACAGAAATATGAGAGAAGGATAATATATGACAAATGGAATGACACATGGCCAAATGATGTTTGGAATCCTATGATTTGTAATTAGAAATTTCACCTGTTTGGTTGAGAAATTGATTTTATTACTAATTACATGAAAATATAGAGGATAATATCAAATAATTGTTCTTTATTTATGAAGAAAAAGTTGTAATCATTTAAGTATAGTCTTGAGTTCATCACCTCATTGCTGTATTTATTTATTGATAAAAGTATACAATGTGACTAAAAAATTTATTATATAATGAATCCTGATTAATAATAAAAATTTAATATACATACATAAGATTTTAGACCTAGGGTTTAAAATGTATAATTACATCCTTTTACTTGGAAACATGAGTATTTTTCTAGTGATATGGACATGTAGAGGACAATACTAAATGGATGATCGTCATTGAATATAATGAAGCGGTATGAAATAATGTTTTCATTTGAGTTAATGACTAATTTATATTGTTTCATATCAATTGATATTAAATAGATTACTAGTAATTTGTATGAAATTTTTTAAAACATTAGAGCATTTCTTAGTGGATTATAATTATTTAGATCTTAGAATATTTCAAGAGGGGAAAATATAATATATTCCAAAAAAGTGTTTCAGTGAGATAGATAATAACCCAAGATAATTATATCTATTATTGATGTTCCAATATATTTACACCATAGATTCAGTGACATGATAGTGGGTCATTTTTTAGATATTTTATCTTGTATAGTTTTGGGTGTTTCTTAAATATTTCAAATTTAAAAATGTAAAAAATATGCAAACACTAGTGATATATTTATATTTTAATATATTTACACAACTATTCCACATGTGATGAGTTTGGTTCAACCAAAAATTTCCCATGAGTTTTCTAAATTATGTTATTTTTTATAATATAAATTTCTAAAAATCAAAATGGATGGTTTTCCTAGATGATAAAAGTGAAACAATGAAAAAAGGGGTTTGAATCGGTTTTAACAATTTTAAAATTTATATAGTGAAATTATCCTTTGTGATATATTAAATTCATCACCCACATTATTTTAATTTATCCATCAAAAGTATGTAAAAAATATAAAAATGAATAAAAATAACATATCATTTCTATAATTATCTACCCTAATATGGGTGACAATATCATTGGTGTCTTTAGGTTGGGTCAATAACATAGATATATCACCAATATCATTATGTTATTACATAATGTGAAGGTATCATCCTTCTCCTATGAGTGTATCCCAACACTTATGGCTCTAAATAGTTCATTAAATTGAATCCCTCCAGTTTTCAAAGTAGTGCTCGAACTAGAATAAAAATATTTCTCACATTCTCTAGAATTATACAAAATCTAATGTCAGATTTTTTCCTTAAACATTCAAATTATTTAGTATGAAATTAGACTTCTGCTTATTCAAAAAATACAACATCTAGAACATTTAGTATCAGTAATAGAAGTTTTTAATTATCTTCCTCGATTATATATATATATATATATATCTCTCTTATTCTTCTTCTACAAACCCACATCAAGTAAACATCCATGAAAATGGAGGTCTTTTAATCTTCCATTAAATTATTCAAATATTGATTTTGAAATTTTCTTTCTTTAGACCCTATAATTAGAATATAATTTTTTTAATAAAATTTCATTCTCATATTATTAAATGATACTCTCATTGTCATTGGGATTTTATCACTTAATTATTCATAAATATCACCTTGAATATAAAAATAACACTCAACATACTATTATTTATTCACTGAAGAATAACATAGATTCATTATAATTAAAATTTAATTTCCTATCAACATAAACCATTTATTTTACAAAACCTTCTATAAGGTCATACTTATCAGTTAAAACCACAATCAATTCATAACTATCCTTTTATGTAATCGAAAATATGTAGAGGGAATTTAGTGTTATTCTTACATATTTTTACCTTATTCCTACATATAATTTGAGTTACTCATTCATATCATATAATATATTTTAAATATCATGTATATTACTAGATTTCATCCTATCTAAGATATATTTTCTCTCATTTATCTCATTAGGCTATATATTATTATTATATAACCATGTATATTATAAAATTATTGTTCTAAAATACATGATGTATGAATTGGGATATTTTTACATATCAAATTAATTATCCAGAATTAATCTAAATTATTATTAACTATTGTATAATAATATTCTATTATCACAAATATATTAAAAACATTCTCAACTATTTAACAATACTCCTCAGCAACATTTGACAATAATGAAAACAAAAAAACTACATTTTTGTGGTTTCATCTATCTCTCAATTCATATTTTTTTTATGATACCTATAACTTTTATTTTATCATAATGTGTTACCAAATCATATAAAATTTCATGTAAAATAATATTGATTCCACATTTCAAGGAAAATACATGTTTTTAATGGATTCAATCCCATTGTGATAGTTAATATGGTGAGTGAGTTTTATTTTCCTATAAAATTTTTACTCAATAAAGTATCCTAATTTAGATAATAAAACCATAATTGGATTATTTAAACCATGTACCATATGATTGTTGACCATCTAAAAACTATAATCTCTCTTTGATTTTTATTTAAATTCCTCAATGGATTATCAACCATGGCCTTTTATTAATCAAATTTTTATTTCAACCAAATAATTTATTTCCATGCATGTTAAAATAAATAAACTCATCTTCTATAGTGCTGAATGTTACATGATTTATCCTCATTCAATGAAAAATCACACAAAAAAATCCTAAATAGAATATACCTCCTAAATTTTATTCTTATTCATCAAAATCTCTTTCTCATGTATTATTAGTATACACATACATCCAAATTCCACACTTCTTATATCGAAAACCCTATAAATTAATTTTTTCACACATCTATGTATGTGTGATTTTTGAGGTTCATTATGAAATATTACATAATGTTCACACTATAAAACCCAGCATGGAATGATTTATTTATTAATATTCAACTATTTTAGGATTTATCGAAGATATTAG
This sequence comes from Viscum album, assembly GCA_963277665.1. Taxonomy (NCBI): domain Eukaryota; kingdom Viridiplantae; phylum Streptophyta; class Magnoliopsida; order Santalales; family Viscaceae; genus Viscum; species Viscum album. The sequence goes on from OY728161.1 coordinate 698,571,523, forward strand.
GTTTGTACTATTATTTTAGAACCCACATAGGTCTTTGGGGTGTCAATATAGGCTAGTAATTGAATTTCAACAGCTTTCTGTGTTCTGGGGCCCAAATTCTACAATTATTAGAATAGAGCACTATGAATCAAAACATAATGTTATGGTGTGATGATTCATGAGAAAATAAGTATTAGTTTAATTTTATTTCTCACTAAATCCATGGTTAATCATGTAGGAAGTGAATTACAGATGCTATTTTCTATCAATTTTTTATCTTGGATAGGTTTGGAGAATGGTCTAATGAATTATGAAATTCTTAAAAATGTCTAATTATTCATTTCGAATGTCCCTATGAATAAGGGTATTCATATTAATTGAAAAATTGGTTATGTGTACGAAATAACAATGACACGTAATGGCGGATCTAATGATACATAAGTGTTTAGTGTGAATCACCATTAGATGTGTAAGGTTTAACTCTTTGATAAATAGTGGTATCCTTGTAAATAAGTCTTGATATATAAGAGTGACCAATGTTGGGTTAGAAAATTGGTAATTTTTTTCTATAGAGATTGATATTTATTTTAAACCTGACTATTCCTTTTATATGTAATGGTTTTATGGTGATGTATAATGTGTTTTCTAAAAAAACATGTATATGTTGTATGAGGATTATATCTAAGGGTTTGGATGATATATAAGGGTTGATTACTTTGTAAAAAATGTGTGTCAATTTTTTTTTAAAATAATTAATTAATTGGTTAAATAGTGTATAAGAATGTGTTAACCCATATCATCCAGCAATATTGTGGCTATTATCATACCTTTATCACTTCCTTTTTTTACTTTTTGAGATATATTTACCACTTTCTATTGATTATTTAATTTTTTTTAGTAGGGAGTAGCTATAGTTTAGGATATCTACCCTTGGGGGTTTAATTTTTGTTTATCACTTTATTTAATTGTTTTATTTTGTAATTCAAAAAATAAGGGATTTTATAAGAATATGCAATTATATCTTATTCGAGACAGATCAAACATTGTTTCTTACGGAGTTGGTCTAACTAATCATATGTAGGTGGTTCGATAAGTTATATTTATATGAAGAAACATTATTGAATCATTATTTAAAATAGGTTTTCAATGGTATAAAATAATTATATACAATCATGAAGTACTAATTGAAACATTATATAGTTTTTCATATTTTTTTATTGATTTGAGTAAATAATGTTATAGTAATAGAATGTATTATTTATCAATTTTATGATTCCCACCAAAATAATGATAAAATGATCCATTATCCTTATATGATATTGTTTATTAATTAATGTTATTGTTCAACAATATAGATTCATGGAATGGATTTTGAATGGAATTACACGTATCACTAAGCCTCCATGAAGAATAGTTGACTTCTAAAAAATATCAATAATCTTACAATGGATACACTTTAGAATAATAAAGAGTGATTGGGCACAAAAAAATCTATCTTTGAATTCAATATAGATATGAAAAAATAATTATGACACCACTCTAAATAGTTTTATTACAAGAACAACACTATTTTTGGATTCCAGTCTAGTTAGCTTCCTTCACATCCTTTTATATTCTCCTTTTAAAATAATTTAGTATAAGGATATTAGGGATCCTTAACCATAGTTACCCTAGGTTAATTATATTAATACATTATTAATAATAAAAATTTACAATACATTAACATTAATGATTAATTTTATTATTTTGTTTATTTCATTAAAATTTATACTATATTTTTTGAAATCTATATTAAAAGTAATATATTTGTTTTATCTAACAATATATTATTTTGGAAAACATGGTGGCATTTTCAAAAACCCTCCCCTACTAGTAACTCATACAAGGAATAATTTGAAAAAAAGATTGATCCTCGAGGCATGCCTTTGATAGGCCCTATGATAGAAACTGCCACCAAGGGTATGAAACATGTATATGGGAATAATTACCTTCACATATCATAGTAATATAACAATAAATACATTAATCAACACCATAGTATAAAATAAAATTAAATACCCTCAATAATCCATAATTCATGTTACTTCATACAGAACAAAATTCCCCAAATTAATGTAACGAAAGTAATCTCTTATAAGTAACAACAATAATAATCCAATTCTCTTGGTTTTGATCTATTATAGTATAGATAATTCTCAAAACTCACCAAACAAATATGAAAAATATTTTTTATAAATAGGGGTGATTGTGGATAATTTCTTAATATGATCATCCTCAAGATATCTCATGAAAATGTTGAACATGAAAACAAATACATCATTGAATAAAATATAGTAAAAACTAAAAAAAATCATGGAAACAATAACATATCCTCACAAGGTTCTCCTCACCTAGTAGAACATCAATATATAATAACTTAACAATGAAATAATATAGATAAAGGGGTATAATGTAACCACTCGCCCATTGGATTTTCAGCATAACACATTAATAATAAATTTTATAAGCTTATATACCTTCCACAGTTTTGGTGTAGTATGACATACCAATATCAGGACATATAATGTGGGTTAGACCATAACCCTACCTACCATAACCCTGTAGGGTCATAAACTCTTGTTGGCACTAGTATCCACTATAATATATCCATAAGCAGAATGGTATATCACATATCATCCTATCCAACAGACATGAAAACCTCATCACATATAAATTTAATTTGGGTATCCAATAAATGATGTATATCAACCACATTCCAACCTTCCATGAGGAAACCCACTAATTATAATCACCACGTACAAAAAACTAGTATATTACAGCACACTAAGAAGGGGGAGTGTGTATGCCAGAGTAATCAACTATTATTAACTTTTCCAACTAGAATGTAGAGAAAACAACCATAACCCAAAACTTTTGGTTTTCAGTATAGATTAATAACTTTTTTATGGTTTGTAATGAAGTTAGAAGAAAATAAAATAATAATAAATACTTATAATTGTCCCAAAATAGTTGGTTCACACAGAAATATTATTACCAAATATAAAAATCATCACTACATTATCACTTCCACATTGAATTCAATCACTGTTAATTATCTCATAATGAAAAATCTCTCTTCCAAAAAAATAGACACAAAAACCATGAAAATTTTCCTAGTTAATCACATCGTTTATCAATTTATAAATTTACTATTACCATTTGTTTTAAATTTATATTTCCATTTATTTAAATATTTGATAAAAACTCATTTCTAACCATAACCCACTCTTAATCCCCTCATTATCCATTCATTTCAAGCATTCATAATTCTTCTCCACCCCATAAATTATTTATGACAATAAATATCTATAATATACTTTGTTTCATGATTTATTACATTCAAGTACACATAATAAATTCTGAAAATATTTTTAAGGATAGTTTATTTGTAAAATTTGGTACATAAAATATCAAATTGAAATTGAATTGTACTGATATTATTTAATATAACCTTAACATGATCATAAAATCCATTCATTCATATAAAAATACACATGATAAAAAAGGGTGCATACATAAGAAATAAGTGATATAAAAACCCCTGTAAAATAATTAAAAAATAATATATTAAGATAATGTAGTACCTATGATCCAAGAGGCATTTCAAAGTAACAGAAGAGGAGTGGGAATAATAATGTTGAACAAACCATCATGATATAACTCGATAACATAAATGGAACCATAGAATATGGAAATAATATAAAAGATGAAATCAAAAACATAAGTCAGGTTTCAAAACCAAGAAAAAATAACATAGTGTTCATAAGGTATCCTCTACGAGAGTATACCTATAATCTCATGACATAAAAGTCTATAAACTTGTGTCCCACCCATCACTTTCATATCTTGTACATGAAGAAGTGTGCCATATAGTTCGTACAACATAAGAATCTATTTCATAAATTTTAACTAAAAAATTCAGTACAGTTAGTCACATACATGTAGATTCCCAATAAATGAATTATAGGTAAAACAATGTGAATACCATTGAGTGGAAATGTCTATGTGTATTAACTACACAAATGTTCATCATGGAATACAATAGGTTAATTTCAATAGCATAATTAGTGTACATAAATGTTAATATATGTGATAAATGAGAGTGAAAGGGGTATCCAATCACATTTAAATCATAAGGATAGTATGAGGGATGTGTGAAAACAAGAAACAATAAGAAAAATTGGAATTAAATGGCATAATATAAAGAAGTTGCTTGACTAATGTGGAGAATGAGTGGATTCATTATATTGCTAGGGTGATTATAAATGATTTGTGGTTTATTTTTAACATACTAGGATCAATATAAGAGGGATACATAGAGATAGAGTAAAATTAAATTCATTCTAAAAGGGGTTTTTAGGGAATAACAATGAATGTTTGGGTGGGTTTATATAGAAAAATAGGGGAGAGTAATTTATTAATGTAGAAACATATTTTTTTATATATATGAAAATGTAACAAAATCCAAAAACCATTCAATTGTATTTTCACAGGTATTCTACCAAGGATTAGTGATTATTATTATTTTAAAATGATAAATACCAAAATAATTAAAATACAACACTAATACATGTATAAGAGAGTAATGTTTTTATAAAATAGATTTTAAAACCATAAAATAATATATATGTTCTCAGAGATTAATTAGGTTGTAGAAAATTAAAAAAAGAAGATTAAAACTAATTTTATAAAATGGGAAATATATATTTAGTCATTGATAACATATTATTAAATATATTACATCACTTTTTGGTCACTACGATGACATATCACACAATGTTTATTTGTAAGATATTTATAGTTTACCCAATATATTGAATGTCGTCGAATATTAGGAAAAACACACCATTGTATAAATTTTTATATAGATTTTAGAAATACTATTTATTTTATAATAAATTATATAAATATTATTATTTATATTTTTAATTAAAAAATCAATATATAATGAAAAGTAGTGGTTTTTATACGTTAATTGTTTTATGAACCTCATGAAAATTAATTTTGACTCTAAAAAATTATATTAAACATTATATTTAGTAAATAAAATTTAATATTAATATTTTATAAAAGTATCAATTATTTTGAAAATTTATTAATTCATCAAAAGGATTGTGTTTATTGAAATAATATATTTAGGAAAAATATAATTCATTTTTTATTGAATTAGAATATTTTTTCCAACTAATTATCTATTCATTTAATAATTAATATTAAAGAGGGATAAGTATAATATTTATTTTATTAAAAAGAAAAATATAAAAAATCATACTCCCTGGGTCTACATAAATACAACATTTTTAAACCAGTGAATTTCCAAAGGATATGGTGTGAAATGGTGTGATGTTCATAGGGTTGTTCAACATACCTAGTATTGGACACGACCTCATTGAGCTCTAAATTCACTAATAAATGTTTTGGAACATGATTTTGTTGTTGAATATCAATATGGGAAAGGTCAAGAGAAAACACCAGTGATTATCCCTCCCATGAAATCTATGATAAATGTATTTATAGGGTATGATCCTTCTGGTTGAGGCCATTCCTCCTCAATTATATATAAGTAAGAAATATTCATAATACTATATATATTCTAATAATAATGGTCACTATAAAACAACTATAATATTAATGGGTTTCATGGTTAATGGTCATTTAAATATAAAATTCTCTAATTTAGAATGGTTAATATAACCAAAGTAGTTTAGGAGTTTTATATAACTAAATTACATACTAATACAAATAATAATCTAGAAAATAAATTTCATTCATAAATTTTTGGGTCATTACACTATCCCCTTCATAAATACCACCCTTAAAATTTGTATTTCACAGAATAAAATAAGTGATGGTTCTAATGTTTCGCCACATCATCTAGTTCCCATGTAACTTCCTCAAACTTGAGGTTCCACTATAACAAATTGACCAGGTGACTAGTATTTTTTCATAGAACATCTTCACTATGATTTGGTATCTTCAACGGATATTACTTGTATAAAGGATCATTCTCCAATGGTACCAGCTATGAATCTAGTATATGTGTGGGGTCTAGTATGTAATTAGTTAGAAGGGATACATGAAACTCATCATGTACTTGAGATAGGTAAGGTGATAGTTCTTATTGATAGGCCACTAATTTTATGTGATTATGGATCTCAATGTGTCCAATGTATATTGGACAATGATGTACCTTAATACCAATCCACAAGACTTTCATTAATTTAAAAACGTAAAGGTACACTTTATCACTGAACTCAAACTCTAGATCGATTCAATGACTGTATGAAAGGATTTTCTATGAAATTTAGGTAGATTTTATATAGAACTAAATTTATTGATCCTTATCTATAATCAATTTTATAATATTAGTTCCAATTATCTATATCTCTCTAACATCATATCAACATGTATGAATCAGACACCTCCTCCCATACATAGCCTCTTATGGTGACATTTGAATGATGAATTGAAAACTGTATTCACAAGAGAACTCCATTAGTGGGAGGTGTTGATCCCATTATACTTTTAAATCCATTGAACATGTTATTAGAATATTCTCTAAGGTTTTAATGGATTTTAGACTGACTATCTATCAGATTATGATAAGCCTTGATGTTATGTAGATCTATATCCAATATTATTTAATGGATTCTCTAGAACATTATTATAAATACCCGGCCTTAAGCATTGCATAATATTTAATTAAATGGATAATTAGCATTGAGGACCTTTTCTGGTTTAGAGTTTTAGAGAATTATGCATAACAATTATAGTACATATCAAAAATTTCAAAGTATACATTTCTACACAGTTTCCATTTTTTTTAAAAACATGAACTCTTAATAAAAGTGTCATGTCTAGATCCATGTTTTTTACAACATGACTTTTCCATGATCCCATGCTTGACCCTATTAGTCTGTAAGTCATGTGAAATCATTTTAAACTTGGGATGAGCATAAAAAGCTCAGTAAGGGTTATAAATTAAATAATTAAAACATGTGTTCATAAATACATTCTAAACATGAAATCATTTACTCACCACATGAAGTCAAATGATTTATGAAAGAAACATATAAATCATAAATCATAACGGTAACTTGTGGCAATCATATCATACTTACATTGTAGCTATCACAACTACATAAATAGTTACTTTGGAATACCAATCACAGTATATTCCCTTAATATCTTAGGAGTAGCATTCATGTTTACATCCGTCACGTTACCCAATGCATTGGAGAGCTATCTCGGGCTCACCCACCCTAGGTTTATCATGGAACCACCCGTATATGTAAATAATGCCCAAGAACCATAACATGATCATAACACATAACATAAGCATAATGGAAAGACAAAATTTCCATGTTGAAATAATAAAATATCATTTCAATATATTGAAATAATAAATCCATTCTCAAAATCATTTTCAATAACAAAATATGTAAAAAGAGTATATGGTATTTATTTTTCCTAAAAAAACATTCCGGCTTGTTAAGGATGCCAAAGATCAAATAATACTCAAGGCGGTGGAAAGGTCATTGTCATCGCTTACGTTAAAAAAAATTCCTTCTTGTCATTTAGTAAAACGCTTTGTATAAAAATATTCCTTTTGAATAAAATGAAATGTCAATGGGGTTCATTTTGTCGATATTTGTTTCTTGGGTTGAAAATGAACACCTTATATTTACAAGTTGTCCATGTGGTCAATAGTACATTATATCCAAAATGGTATTCATGATTTTAGATATCATATATATCATATATATCCAGTATATACGTGTATTTATAATAGTACATAACATTTGGAGGTAAGAAATGAAATGCACCGTTCATGGAGACGGTAAGCCGTACGTACACATGAATGCTAATTTCATTTAAATTTCATATTTTAATGGAATTAAAACATAATGATACATAGTTATATTATAATTACACTATAATATCATTAACTTTGTCACTTATACATCCCACATAGGTCATTAACAAGTAACATCACTTTGAGGGTGCGGTAGTCCGCACTTCCTCGAATGAGATTATCGTATTTACCCATTATGGAATCCATAATGTATTTATATAAATGTGAAGTACATAAGCATAAGGAAATCATAAACATAATATATTTCATATATAAATATAGTGCTATCATAATGGACACCATGATAGGCGGTAAGATGTGATTGAACAATCATAGTTTTGTGAGGCGTTAGTTTCCCATCAACAGAAACATTATGTTCTTCAATCATTAGATGGAAGTGTGTGTAAGTGTAGTTAAAATCGTTATCATAACAACATCCTAGTATGTTTATGATACTTGTTTTGTTATGAAAGAAAATAAATAAAAAGTGTTTAGGGGTTGGCGAAGGAAAATGAAAGAAAATAATTTAAGAGAAATCGTTACCATTAATTTGGGTAACTCACTTTGGTTTGAACCAATGGACTTCTTATGTGCCTTATACCTAAGTTACGGATTCCATTAGGAGGAGAGGTATGTAGGGAGATTAATTGGGCAGAGTAAAGATGAGCCAAATTGCTTTAGAGGTTCAAGGAAATGGTTAGAAGTTGTCTCTTTTTATAAGGGAGTGGAGGGGCTCTTTAGGAACGTTTGAAAATATTATTTTTTTATAAACTTAAATTGGGTTCATAATGGTCCAAAAATCATTGAGGTCGAAGATAAGAGGACTAATATTAAAAATAAAATCATCCAATCATAATTGGACAAGTTTTTTATAATATGTTAATCATTATAATTTTATTTATTTAAATCATTTATTAATGAGGTAAAAACTGCATCATTATTGTGTCATAAATAATTTAATTTATTTGATTTCTAAAAATTATAAAAAAAATACCATGATTTAGGAAATATTTTTATATTTCTAATAAATATATATTGTCAAAATTAGGACTTATATAACACCATATAAAAATTAATTACTAAACAATTTTTCTTAATGTCACAATTGTCATCACATTAAATTAATTAATTTAATTGTCATTATCACTCCCATGTGGTTCAATGGGGTCCCAAAATCGACCCAACGATGACCATGGTCGGAAATGAGTCATAAAATTGGATTAGGAAAAGTTTATGTGTAATTATGTGTTATTATAATTTTATTTTTACCCTTATTTACCCGATTTACCCTTTAACCACGGTAAATAAAATATATAATGAAGTAAATATTTAAAATGTATAAAAATAAAATTTACCTATTTATAAAATTTGGGCCACATGATTAGAAATATGGAATCCATTTTTCCAAAATTAAATAGTAGAAGTGGCATAAATTAATTTAAAATTATTTCCTGCTGTTATAACAAAGAGCGGGTTTTTAAGAATTAAAAACAATCATAAGATTGATACATATTTATTTCCAATTTCAAAGTGAAATTAATTCCAATGAACAAAATTGTATTAAATGGTAAAAATATATTTCAATTTCACTTTAAAACCAATTACAAAGATAATCTGTCCATATAAATAAATTAGATTAAAACATATTTTTGAGTTAAAATACAATATTTACACTATTCATTAATAAAGGAACTTTATTAGATAAATAGAAAAAATTTACAAAAGTAAATCTTGATGTCCTCATTATAAATAAGAATTTTATTTGGTAATATATAATGTATTAAAGTGACCAAAACAAGATTTAAAAAGGGTTCTCTATTAAAAGGCTGTAAATTGGCCTTTTAATGTAAATTATTCTTAAAATTAGATTCATTTATATTTTAAGCCTCTAACTTTTATTGGATAAATATAAATACATGTATAATCATATTATAGTTATTTTTGTACATTCCCACCTATAAAATGCCTAGGAGGTAACTACCAATTAAAATAATAATATTATATTATTAGTGTGCAACGTAAGATTTCAGAGAAATTTGTTGTTGCGTATCGGGTATGCTATCGAAAATAGAAACCCCTTTAACATAAAATTAATATTTAATTCAGAAATATTAATAAATATGAAAATAATTTATTATTCATTTACCTAGGATTTTACATCCCTCCCCCCTTTTGGAAATTGCATCCTCGAAATTTTTATCCACATATCAAAATAAGTGGGGGTATTTATCCCTCATAGCATTTTCAGATTCCCATGTTGCCTCTTCAACCATATGGGTTTACACAAAACCCTTACATGTTGAATTCCCTTATTCTGCAACACATTCTCTCTATGGTCAAGAATTTGGACAGGTTGTTCTTCATAAGAGAGATTCTCTTCCAACCGAACTACCTATAGGTTCAAAACATGAGAGGGGTCTGGCATATACTTTCTCAACATAGAAACATGAAAAACATTGTGTACCTTGAATAAACATGGAGGTAAAGCAACTCTGTATGAAAATGATCCAACTCTCTCCAGAATTTCATAAGTTCCAATGAACCATGGACTCAAAATTCCTTTCTTACCAAAACGCATCACACTTTTCCAAGGAAAAACATTGAGAAAGACATGATCACCTACCTCAAAAGAAAGATCATTCATCCGGTTATTTGCATAACATTTCTGTCTGCTCTGAGCTGTTATAATGTGCTTCTGAATCAACTGAACTTTCTCTACCATCTCTTCTACCAAATCTGGTCCCATCACATTTCTTTCACCTACTCCATCCCATAAAGCAGGAGTTTGACAATGATTTTCATACAATTCCTCAAATGGAGACATCTGTATACTGGAATGAAAATTGTTATTATAAGAAAATTCAACCAAAGAAATATGTTGGTCCCAACTTCCTTGGTAGTCCATTGAGAAATCACGTAACATATTCTCCGAGGTCTGAATTATTCATTCATATTGCCCATCTGATTGAGGGTGAAAAGCTGTGCTAAAATTTAATTCAGTACCCAATGACTTCTGAAGGCCTTTCCAAAAGCTAGAAGTGATCTTGGGATCAATATAAGATACAATGGAGAGGAGAACTCCATGCAACATGACTATCTCTTTAACATAAAACCAAGAAAGTTCATCTAGGGAAAAAGTATATCTAATAGGAAGGAAATGAGAAGATTTAGTCAATCGGTCAACTATAACCCAGATTTCATTATAATCTCAAGATGTATTTCGTAATCCCACAACGAAGTCCATGGATATATTTTTCCATTTCAGCTCTAGAGACGGTAGAGGATAAAGCATTACTTTCAGTAACTGTCACGCTGCTTTAACCTGCTGACAAGTCAAACACTTCACAGTAAAATCAGCAGAATCTCCTTTCATTCCATCCCACCAGTAATACTACCAAATAAGTCTGTACATCTTAGTACATCGAGGATGAACTGAAGAAGGGGAACTATGAGCTTCACAAAAAAACTCATTCTTCAACTCTGAATAACAAGACACATATAATCTTTTTCCAAACATCAAAACACAATCATTATCAATGTTAAATTCAGGCAACATACCCTTCTGAACCAACTCTACCTTTTTCTGCAACTCACTGTCTTCTTTCTGCACTTTCTTTATTCTGTCTAATAGAGATGATCTCACTGACACCTGAAACAAAACAAAAGAATTTCATGCACCAGCAAATTCTATGACAAATTTCAACAAATCAAATACCAAAGGATCTTCTTCCAAACGTAGCATGGCTAATGAGACATTACATTTCCAACTCAAAGCACCAGCCACTTTATCTGCTTTTCCCGGATGGTAATGGATCGTGCAATAATAATCCTTGATTAATAATATATATCTCTTCTTCTCATGTTGAATTCATTTTGAGTGAATATATACATTAATATTTTGTGATCAGTATATATTTCAAACTTTACTCCATTAAAATGATTCCTCCAACTATTTAAAGCAAAAACAATAGCAGCTAATTCAGAATAATGTTTAGGGTAATTTAACTCATGTGGAATCAACTGACCTGAAGCATAAGAAATTACATTATCATTTTTCATTAGGACGCAACCCAGTCTTTTCAACGAAGCATCACCGTAGATAAAAAATCACCATTTCTGGAAGGTAGTGCCAAAACTAGAGCATTCACCAATCTTCTTTTCAATTCCTAAAAACAATCATCACATTATTTTTCCCAGATGAACATAACACCTTATCGACTTAGCTTAGTCATTGGACAAGATAACCGTGCGAAATTTTCAACAAACCTCCATTAATAACCAGAAAAACGAAGAATACTACGGATCTTGGTTATATTTTTGGGTCTTGTATATTCTTAAAAAACTTTTGTTTTTGCAGGATCAACAGTTATGCCAATTTTTAAAATAATGTGACTAAAGAATGAAATTTGTTGTAACCAAAACTCACACTTGCTGAAGTTCCCAAACAATTTATTTTTTTAAGGTTTGAAAGACAACCCTTAAATGAATTTCATGCTCCAATTAACTTTTTGAATGAAACAAAATATCATCAATGAACGCAATAACCAACTTATCCAAGAACTCCCAGAAAATTCAATTCAAAAGAACCATGAATATAGCATGTTCATTGGTTATCCCAAAAAGAATAACTACAAATTCATAATGCTCATATCTAGTACGAAACATGGTCTTCATAACGTCTTCTTCCTTTACTTTCAACTGATGGAACCCCAACCTCAAGTCAATCTTTGAAAAATACTGATCTCCCTAGAGCTGATCAAAAAAATCATCGATATGAGGCAAATGATACTTATTCTTAACAGTGATGTAATTCAATTCTCTATAATCAATGCAAAGTCTCATTGAACCATCATTCTTTTTAACAAACAAGACATGAGCACAACATAGTGATGTTCTAGGTTGAATTAAAATTTTATCTAATAACTCCTTCTTTTTCTTATTTAACTCTAAAAGTTCAATTTCAGCCATTCGATAAGGGGGTTTCGTAATTGGCGTAGAATCCCGAACAAATTCAATAGTAAATTCAACTTCTCAATTAGTTATAATACTAGGAAACTCATCCGGAAAAAATCAAGGTACTCATTTACTAATGGCACATCATTAATCTGAGCAGTTCCTTTGTTTTCAACAATATGTGCAAGGTAACATTAATTTCCATCTTTTACGAGTTTTTCGACTTCATGATATGTTATCAAAATAAAGGTTTCATTCTTGTACAAAAATTGATAATCATTCTGAAAATAAACCTCTTTCGGTCTGTAGTCAATCATAACATGATAAACAGATAGTCAATCCATTCCAAATATAACATCAAACTCTACTAGAGGCAAAACAATAAGGTTTGCAGGTAGATTCTTTCGGAACACTAGGACATGAATGTTCTTATGTTTTCTTTTTTGTCTCAACATTTCTTCCAGGTTTTTTTACCTTATGTTCAGTTTTCATATCATGATATGGAATACACAATTTACTAGAAAACTTTTCAAAAATGAATGAATGTGTAGTCCTTGAATCAATCAACACATTGGTATAATCTGAAAAAACAAGAAATATACCTGATGCTACTTAATTTAATGGCCTAACTTCTACTGAAGTAGTTGCAAAGTATTTCTACACCGCTTTCGGCTTGTATTCTGACTGCTTCCCATCACTCGAGCTCTTTGTCGGACTCTCATTTGCATAATCACCCATTTAATTTTACATAAAAAATTTACTGATTGTAAATCAGATTTTTTTTACCATTACCCTGATCTTTTTCAGTGCAATTACAAGCCTTATGTCCCATTTTACCACATCGGTAGCACTTACCAGAATTCAAAAGACGTTACCTACTATGCTTTTTACCACAATTTTCACAAACTGTATACTTAAGTTTCTTACCATCCGACTTTTTTGAAGAGTTCTTCCCTTTCTCCTGTCACCTCGACCTCTTATTTTTTTTGTCAAAGAATACATGATCATTGGTAAATTCCATTTGTACATTGTTAGGACAACGAAAAATCATTTCATAACTTTTGAACTCACGAGATGCTAAATCCCTTTGATACTTTGGATTTAATCCTGGGTAAAAATGGTTGATTTTACTATCAACATCTCGTATTAAATTTGGAGCATACCTTTCCAGTTGAGTAAATTTTTCTTCATAAGAAGCCGCTGATTCATCCTCCTACCTCAATTCCAAGAATTGTTTTTCCATCCTACGACGAAACACCTTAGGAAAATATTTCTCAAGAAACATACCGTTGAATTCATCCCAATCAAGAGCATCAATCTCCTCACTATCCCTGATATTTTTCACCATCGACCACCACTGATCAGCTTCACCTTCAAAAAAGTAAATAGCAAGACTATCCTTTTGATGTTCTGAACAACCCATGACATCAAAAATCTTTTCCAGTGATTTAATCCACCATTCAGCTAGCACCGGATCAGATGATCCTCTGAATGATTGGGGAAGTTGCCACATGAAATGCTCTACTATTGACATGTTCCTCTATGGTTGATCTGGATGATCTTGTATATGGATACCACCACCATTTATAGCCTAAGTCAACTGTGCCATCACTGCAACAAACTGTTCAATTCCGATTTCGACCATCTTAGGTTGATGATTTGGAAGGTTGTCTTCCTACTGATATCGTCCCTACATTTCTTCCATGTTTCCACTTCGGAATACCATTCTATACAAAGAAATATCTTAGGCGAAGCAACATGGTAATCTATATATTCCATGTTATATCAATATTAACATAAATTACTTTATTGATCTTAATTTAAAATTATCCTAACTCCTAATGTTATCTAAACCGACCTCTGGTACTATGTATAAAGACCTAGGCTTAAACATTACATTGTATTGAATTAAATGGATAATTCACATTGAGGATCTTTTATGGTTTAGAGTTTTAGATAATTAGGCATAAAAATTACATTACATATCAAAAATTACAAAGTAGAGATTTCTATACAGTTACAATTTTTCTTACAAAAGATGAACTCTAAAAAAAATTCATGTCTAGATCAATGTATTAGACAACATGACTTTTCCTTGATCCCATCCTTGACCCTATACATATTTAAGCCCTATGAAAACATTTCAAACTTGGGATGAGCATAAAAATCTCAGTAAGGGTTATAAATCAAAGAATGAAAACATTTGTTCAAAAATACAATCAATACATGAAATCTTTTACTCACCTCATGAAATCATTAGATTTATGAAAGAAACATATAAATCATAAATCATAAAAGGTAACTTGTGGAATCCATATCAAACTTACATTGTAGCTATCACAACTACATAGGGAGTTACTTTGGAATACCTATCCCAATATATTCTTTTAATCTCATAGGATTAACATTCACATTTACCTCCGTCACATTACCCAATGCATTGGAGAGCTATCTCGGTCTCACCCACCATAGGTTTATCACAGAACCACCCGTATAGTTAAATAATTCCCATGAACCATAACATGATCATAACACATAACATAAGCTTAAAAGAAAGATAAAATTTCTACATTGCAATAATAAAATACTATATCAAGATATTGAAATAATAAATTCGTTCTCAAAATCATATTCAAAACCAAAATACTTAAAAAGATTATATTGGATTTATTTTTCCAAAAAAAACATTCCGACTTGTTAAAGAATCCAAAGATCAAATAATACTCACGGCGGCGGAAAGGTCGTTGTCACTGCATACGTTAAAAAACATTCCTTCTTCTAATTTAGTAAAATGTTTCATATAAAAATATTCCCTTTTAATAAATTTACAATTCAATGGGGTTTATATACCGTATAAAATAAATTCATGTATAAATCTAAAAATTCCTCAATGAATGAAGATTGAGACGAAGTCCCTTACCTCGTGTCCAACATGACCCGTTCGTTCTTTAATCCCCTGAATAATAATGTAAAGTTAATTTATACTTGCTTAAGAACCTTTTTCATGTTTATTATTCCTTTCTTATCGTACCATGTTATAAACATTATGAAATCAATTTAGTAAATAATGTTCATTTTGTTGATATTTGGTACTTGGGTCACAAATGAACACCTTATATTTACAAGTTGTCCATGTGGTCAATAGTCCACTATATGCAGAATGGTATTCATGATTTTAGATATCATATATAACATATATATCCATTTTATACCAATATTTATAATATTACATAACATTTGGAGGAAGGAAATGAAATGCACTGTTCATGGAGACGGTAAGTCGTACGTACACATGAATGTTACTTTCATTTATATTTCATATTTTAATGGTATTAAAACATAATTATACCTAGGTATAGTATAATTCCAGTATAATATCATATATAATATCATTAAATCTATCCTTTATACATCCCACATAGGGAATTAACGAGTCACATCACTTTGAGGGGGTTGTAGTCTGCACTTCCTCAAATGAGATTATCGCATTTACCCACTATGGAAACCATACAGGCTTGATATAAATGGAAAGTACAGAAGCATATGGAAATCATAAAATAATACATATAATATATAAATACAGTTCCATCATAATGGCCACCATGAGAGGCGGTAAGATGTGATTGAAAAATCATCGTTTCGTGAGGCATTAGTTTGCAATACACAGAAACATTATGTTCTTCATACATTAGATAGATTTGTGTGTAATTGTAGTTATAATCAATTTCATAACAACATACTAGTATATTTAGGATACTGGTGTTGTTACAAAAGAAATGAAAAAAAAATATTTGAGGGTTTGGAGAAGCAAAATAAAAGAAAACAATTTAAGAGAAATTGTTACCTTTCATTTGGGTAACTCACTTTGGTTTGAACCAATGGACTTCTTAAGTGCATTCTTCCTAATGTAAGGCTTATAGGAGGATGAGAGGGATTTAGGGAGCTTAATTGGTCAGATTTTAGACGAGCCAAATGGCTTGAGAGGTGTGAGGAATTGGTTAGAAGTGCTCTCTTTTTATAAGGGAGAGGAGGGGCTCTTTAAGAATGTTTGAAAATATTATTTTATTATAAACATATATTCGGTTTATAATGGTACTAAAATCATTTAGGTAGAATATAAGATGACTAATATTAGAAATAAAATAAACAAATCAGAATTTGACATGTTTTGCATGATATTTGATCATTATAATATTATTTATTTAAATCATTTATTAATGAGGTAAAATATGCATCATTATTGTGTCATAAATAATATTATTTATTTGATGTCTAAAAATTTAAAAAAAATACCATGATGTAGGAAATATTTTTATATTTCCAATGAATATTTATAGTTGAAAAAGGACTTATATGACACCGTATAAAAATTAATTACTAAACGATTTTTGTTAATGTCACTATTGTCTTCACATTAAATTAATTAATCTAAAGTGTCATTATCACTCCCAAGTGGATCAATGGGGTCCCAAAATTGACCCAAAGATGCCCATGGTCGGACATGAATCAGCCAATGGGATTAGTACACGTTTAAGGGTAATTTTATATTATTAAGATTATTTTTTTACCTTTATTTACCTGATTTACATTTTAACAACGGTGAATTAAATATTTACTGGAGTAAATATTTAATATGTATAATCATAAAAGTTACCTATTTACACAATTTGGGCCTCCTGATTCCAAATATGGAATCCATTTTTCAAAATCAAAACACATAAGCGGTAGAAATTAATTTAAAATTAATTCCCGCTATCGAAACAAAGAGCGTGTTTTTAAGAATTAAAAACAATCAAAAGGTTGATATTTTTTGATGACCAATTTCAATGTGAAGTTAATGACAATGACCAACATTGGATTAAATGGTAAAAGTATATTTCAATTTATCTTTAAAACAAATTAATAATATAATCTAACCATATAAATAAATTATACGAAAACATAGTTTTGAATTAAAATACAATATTTTCACTATTGATTAAAAAATGAACTTTATCAGAAAAATGAAAAAAATTACCCAATGTAAATTCTGATGTCCTAATTATATATAAGGATTTTATATGGTCATATAAGATGTATTAAAGTGACAAAAACTAGATTTAAAAAGGGTTCTCCATTAAAAGGTGGTAAATCGGCCTTTTAATGTAAATTATGCTTAAAATTAGATTCATTCATTTTTTAAGCCTATAACATTTATTGGAAAAATATTAATACATGTATAATCATATTATAGTTAGTTTTTTTCATTCCCCCCAATATAATTTCTAGGAGTTAACTACCATTTAAAATAATAATATTATATTATTAGTATGCAACGTAAGATTCCCAAGAAACCCGTTGTTGCGTATCGGGTAGGCTATCGAACATAGAATCCCCTTTAAGCTAAAATTGATATTTAATTCACAAATATTAATAAATATGAAAATATCTTATTCTTTATTTACATGGGGTGTTACAATTTAGGTACCCCATGAATCTAGATGTTATACAATAGATAGTGGAAATCCATGAAGTATTACAAAATCCCTTATATATTTTTTAACTTGTTTGTCCAAATATAAATATTGATTGATATCATGTAAATTTGAGGACATTGTAAAGTTATAGAAAACCACCAAATGAGTTTATTCTATTATGGGGTCCTAGGGAGACTTATAATGAACCTGGTGGTTATATTTTTTCATTTCTATACTATTTTGTGATATGTTTTCATTGTACCCTTAGCCTTATTTCATTCATCCTTTAATATGTGATACAAACTCCACAATCTTACTCATTATGTTATCCCACCCTAATTTTTTCTTCCATGTTCTATATGTAATATATCTTCTTAAATTAATTGTGAATGATGATATATTCACATCATCTATAATATCCTTTTTTATTTTTGGTTTTGATGGGACACTTATCCGGGATCCAAACCTTATAATTCCATATTTTAAAAAGTTGAACTCTAGAATATTCACTACCTTCATCTGTAATAAGTCATCATCATTGGGGGAATCATTGATCCTCTAAATAGTAGATATTTTAAAAGTTATTTGACTAAGGTATGATAGAGATACTTTTTTATTCCTAAATCAATCCATTTTTTCTTCAATAAGAATGGATCCCTATAATATTAATCATAGACAGTGTTGTGGGTCAAATTTTACTCAGACTATCAAGCAATATTTTCATTCATTATATGGTAATGGATTGAGAAATAAAAGTCCTTAAAACTGATATTTCCACATTCATTGGACCATATTAAGCTCATTTTTTTGTGAATATATTTTTTATAATTTTATGATCTATATATACATCACTCTTTACTCGATAGAGTTAATTTCACAAAATATTCAACATGAAGTTCACTATTTACAATTTTAGATCAATAATTGTATAGTTATTAACATTTATATTTAATTAAAAGGATATATAAGATGTCACTTTTTTATATTTCTTGAATACATAGCCCAATACCTCTTTAATGCATCACTATAGAACAAAAATCATTCCCCACTAGTGTTAATTTGAGAATAGTTATAGTAATTATACCTTTCTTCATCTCTTAAATTAGCTCTTCATATTCTTCAATCCCAGATAACATGACATCCTTTTGATTTATCTTAGTTAGTGGTATTGAAAATAATTACATTTTTTTCAAAAATTAATTATTTTACACATATAATCCATGGAATATATGGATTTTAGTTATAGATATTGGTTTGGTGCATCATACGAATTTCACTATTTTTAAAGGATCCATAGATATACCATTATTGGTGATACCATTCAATATGAAAGTTCATTATCTATATAGAAATATCATTTTCTATATATCACAAATATATTTTCCCTTTGAAAATTCTTCAATAATGAATTCAAATACTACTCATGTTCCTAATATCATATGATGTAACTGGGAATATTATCTATAAATACTAGCGAACAATTTTTTAAGAAATCCCAAAAGACACTATTAATCATATTCATGAATATTTTTAGGAAATTAGTGAGTCTAAATGAAATCACTATTAATTGATAGTTCTTGTACCTTTTATGGTAAAAATTAGTAATATCATAATTATTCACATTTACTCGACAATATCCAAACCAAAGATCCACCTTATAGAAATATTGTGATCCATGATACTAATAAAACAAGTCATAAATTTTTTTTAAAGCACAATTGTTCTTTATTGTGATATTTTTGTGCACAGGATAATCAACGTAGAGGGTTATTATATCATCCTTATTCTAGAAGAAGAGGACTGTCGAACCACACAATTAATCACATGGTTTTATAAACCATTTATCCAGATTATCCTCCATTTTCTTATTTATCTCATCATGTTCAACAACTATCATTCTGTATTTAGTTATTGACATTATAAAGGCTCTAGTTTTGATCTTGATTGAGAAATCAATCACTCAGACTAAGAGGAAGGCTAGATAATTCTCCAAGAAACAAATTATCGAATTCCCTGAAAATGGTAATGTCTTCAAGGATTTTATTTTCCTCATTATGAATATTTTGATCAAGATACACTTGATTATATGGGAAGAATATCAATGCATGAGATTATGGTACCAAAAGAGTTTCAATCTCCTCATTTCACTTGTACAGAATCAGAGAATGATTCATGATACGAAGGGTGATTTCCTTCTCTCAACAATTCTAATTGGATATATGAAATGATATCCAATTTAATTCAAGAATATTAAAAAATTTCAATTTAGGGAGTATCATAAGGAATTATTTGAAATTAATTCCAAAAAATATTATACGGGTGATTTATATACATGGTATGAAATGAAAAGGATGAAATATATGCTATAGATATGGTTCCAAACTATGTCTATAGGGTCAATAACCATGGAAATAATCTATTTCCATGGTTTTACTGGTCATGGAAGCTATTATCATGGATATATCAAAAATCTATATCCATAGATTAAACCATGGATATAGGGTCTATTACCACAGTGTTGGAAACCATGGAAACATATCACAGGGTTTTCGACCATGGATATAGCACTATAGACATAGTTTAAACTGTGGATACAAGGTATATTACCATGATGGAAAACCGTGTATATATCCCAGGTAAGCCATGGATATAGATTTAATATAAATTTCTCCCAACCAGATAGGATCTCTTTACCTACACTATCTGAACTTATCACCATAACACTACAGAATAGATTTATTTGAGAATATAAATATACAAATATTCTTATATATATTATTAATAACTATGGCTATGTCATGTAATCTATGGATATAGACATTCACACAATTTTTTCATGGGTTAATGTTTTTCTCACGCAAGGTAAGGAGGCATATATACAGGGTTTTATGAAGCTATATCCTTGTTTTTTGTAAATTGTGGAAATATCTCACAAGATTTTACACCATGCCTATAGGACTATAGGCATGTATTAAACTGTAGTAATGGGGTATAATGCCATGATGTATGATTGTGTCTATAGACCATGTAGACAATGGTTATAGCCTTCGTATAAACACCTACAACCACAATTTTGAAAAACTGTGGCTATAGGTTCATGGTTATAGCCATGTTTTCTTGTAGTTAAAATTGGCCCATTTTCCATAATTATAGACAAATCATGTTCCATGTTTTTATGTGTTGTTTGAATATTTATACTATTAATTCATGATATCAAAGAACGCATAGATTCAGAACCAAAAGAATGGATTCTATTCTTGAAATAATAACTATAATACATATAACTAATTCATTATATAGATACACATCTGAAGTTATGATTATATAAGATCTACCATGATCTATATGCCTAGGTGGTTTTTGTTTTTGGTTTCCATCATAAACCCTAAGAATAGTGATTTGATTATCACAGTCTCTTTTTTTCTTTATATTTAAAAAATTAGACTATATTCAATGGGTTTACCATAACATTAATTTCATCAATCAAATTAGTGTGTTAACCCCATCAGTAAATGATAGTTAATTTCAATTCATTCTACTCCTAAATAATTTTCTTATCCCCTTTAGGGATATTCCTAAATACCTCTAATATCACTTTTTACAAGTGGGCTGTAAGAATTTATTGAACTCATGGTATTTCTCTATCACCTCACCAGAATTATATTACTTTATATGATTCATATCACTAGACCCATAAGACACATGAGATTTTCAAATATTCATCATGACATTGAGAGAATATAAGAAAATTTCTTTAAATTTTTCAATGGCCTGAATAGATAAGGTTTTTTGTATACTCAAATTTATCATACTGAATACTCGGTAAAATATTCATTATTTGGGAATAAAAATGATAGAGTCATATCTTGTAGGAATTGTAATGTTTTCCTTGTATTCTCCCAATGTATGTGTCATAATATTTCTTGAGGATTATGAAGATCCTCTCCATTTTCAATTGGAGTGTGTGAGGGAAATAACTTATTTATTTTTTTCAGAATTTATTTATCTCTATTGGGTTGATCTCCCCCTCAAGATTTGTATTTTTTACCAACACATCATCAAATTACATATGATAAATAACTAGCTCAATATTATCTTTCATAGAGAATTAAAAGTTAGATAATTTATTTTTTGTGGAGGTTATCAATTATTTCGTGAATAAAGGATTAAATGAACAACATAGAGTTGTAGGCCATTGTCACATAATAGACTCAATTTTAATATTAAATTTCATTGAGGGATTCAAGAGTTCCTAAAATTTATGTTTTTATTAAAAACCGAATACAATTAAGAATTTATTATCATGGTGTAATTGATTCCTACTTCCATTAGGTTGGGAATCTTATTTGGGTAGTCATCCTATTACTGCTTACATTGGTTGTTGACTCATTGGCTCCTATTTAAAACCATTGAATTGGATAAAGAGAAAATCATGGACGATTATTCTTAAACTATTAATCACATATATAGAAACCCATGAACATTAAAGGGATAACTCATAAATGATATATATTCCTTACCCTATGAATTTCTTATTTTCTATATATGTTTTTACACAATATAATTCTTAAATGAAAATATTTTTTGAATTTCATCCAACATAATCATTCATAATGTGTTTAGGAATTTACCAAAGAAGATCTCATCATATCTTCATACCATGCGTGTCACAAGGCCCATTTTTATGAACAAGGTAAAGATCAAGTCCTTATTAAGGCTCAATTTTTTGTGTTATTGGCACTAATAACATTTACTCTAGAGCCACATCAACATGTAGTATCCAGAAATGGATGTATATTGTTGGAAGCACTTACTGTATACTTTAAAAAAATCATGTATGTTTTTATATGTTTAGTAATATCTATATTTGTTTTTCTAGATATTTCTAATCATATTCCAAAAAAAAACTAGACTTCTCATTTATAAAAACTATGACAAACCATACGTTTAATAAAATTTGGATCATTATTTAATTTAAAAAATTAAAAAATAATAAAATCCCACAATATCATGTAGACTATGGTATTTGTGATATTTTTGACGTATATTAGAAAATTTAAATAGGAATAAAATGAAATTATGGAAAACATCCTTAACATGATCTTAAAATTCCTTCTTTCTTTTTAAATTGAATGAGATAACCCGGGGATGTACATAATAAAGGGGTGAGATATAAAGCCCCATAATTGTATAAATAAGGAATATAATATGTTATAGTATTACATCTTATCCAAGAGGAATATAAATGAAACATATGAGTGGTGATAATAATAATATTCAATAATGAGGTATGATATAACATGTCTGTATAAATGAAATAAGGTAATGTGGAAACACTATAAAACATGATATCAAAAACATTAGTCAAAGATAACCACAATGAAAAAATAAAATTCTGCTAATTTCTCAACCTTCCATTCACCAAACATTCCATATCTTGTGATTAAAATAATACCCATTTCTTTGGAGAGCTATATAATTTTGTGCTGATTTGTTACCTTAAAATCATGTATACGCATATGTGTGTCACATAGATAATACAAAATAATATTATCTATAATCAATTATAACCGCAATTGTAACACCCCAACCTTCCATGGTACACATCTCTTTGTATAATACAATAGTGTGTCTTGTACGCCACTTCGATTTCTAACACACCACAACAAATCAAACTAGCTATTATTAATAGTAATACCCACTTTTTTAAATATAATAAATTTTACCTTTTCAAATTGGACATCATTTTTGGATTCAGATTGTCGAAATTAGTTTAGGGTGATTTTTTTTTGAAACATTCATTTCATGAAGAAGAGTGAAATACACTGAGTTATATTTTAAAACAGAATTTTTAATTAAATAATTATTTATTTTATTTAAATTTATTTTAGTTCAAAATAGATACCTAATACCCATATTAGTTCAATTTAATTCATTGGATTCGTTTTACTATAATTTTAGATATATAAAAAATTTATTGAACTTTTTACCATCTTTTAACCACCTCCTAGGAGAATTTAAAAATTTACATAAAACATAAATTTACCGCTACTGTGAGTAAAATTTCAAAAATTTCATAGACACAGTAGATATCAGTATGTAAAATGTGGTTCAATAAGATGAAATTAATTTCAGGTGAATAGTAACTTTTTACTTTTATTTACCACTGTTAAAAGTAAATAGGGTAATTAAGGCTAAAAATGAAATTATTATTACCATAACACATGTCCTTATTATATTGGATAAGTATAATTTGACCAAAAAATCCGTAGTAATAAAAAATTAATCTCCTTGGTCCACTTCTATTGGATAGTAACATTTTACTTTTAGTCATTAAAAGAGTTAAAACTAATGTTTAATAACAAAATAATTTTTAATATATAGTTACAGATAAGATAAATTTGACTATACATATTAATTAGAAAGATAAATATATTTCATATATAGTGTTATTTTATTTATTTATTTTAGATAATTTATTATTTAATTTATTTATGACACAATAATGATGTTGTAATTACCTAATTAAATAAATAGTAAAATAATTAACATTATAAACATCCAAAAAAGTGTAATTTGAGAATTTTTGTAAATTACACTAATTTTCTAGGTTAATATGACATATTAGGGTTGGTTAGATGAATTTTATTATAAGAAATAATTCTTTTATGAATTTATAAAAATCAAAATAAAAAATAGTGTCAAAATTGACATAAAAGAGTTTTAAAAAAAATTATATAATTAATTGATATTCTATTTCTAATTATCTAAGTATCATAAAAAAATAATTATATAAAGATAGGTTTATCATTAAATAACCAATTGGGGTTTTATTGTATGTATATAGTGTGTTTATTTACCATATAATATAAAAATACAAAGAGACAAGGTAAATGTAAAACTATTTAACAAATAATTAAATCTAAAATATAAAGTTAATATTGTGATCCAAACCTATCTAAAACCTATTGGATGAGTGGATTGTGACCCATACCCACCTTATCTTTTAAATAATTCATTTTGGGGCCATTATAAAACTAAAATGACTTTATTATAAAATAATATTTCTAGCTTTTCCTAAGGTACCCCTCACCCCTCTTATAAAAGGGCACTCCCCCTTCATTATAATTCATCCATTAAAATCAATTGGTCTCGTCCAAACCCTACCCAAATACCCTTTTGACTTCCCTACCTTCATCCTAGAGGCCTTAAATTTGTCCTAATTCCAAATTAAGGAGCACTATTGATCAAATCAAAAGAAATAACCTAAAGAAGAGGTAAATATTTAATCATCCCTTTCACGTTCTTTATTCTTCCACTTCCATTTTCATTGTTGTTTCTATTCTTAAATAATAAATCCATTAACTTCTATATGAATTGATGTTATTATAAAAATGTTACGACCATAGTCATTATTCTATCCATCCTTTTATTGACATGTCACCATACGTGCATACGTACAACTTATCGTCACCACGTCGTGGTGTAATTGTTATTCAATTCGTTATTATTTGGAAGGGTATATAATTGATGTTTAATTGATGTAAATAATAAATATAAAATTATAATGATTCTATATATATGATATACCATCCGATTATAAATTATTTTAATATTAAAAGAATGATATTGTCAATCGAGTGTATGTACAGATTACCGTCTCCATGAACGCGATGAGATTCGTTCCCCATCGATTAAAGACTAATTGTCATTAGATGATTAAAAATAATTTTTAAAGACTCAATATCAATCTGAATATGAATATGATACAACCTATCCATAATAGACATTACTTATGTAACAAATCATATAAAGAAAAATGAATCAGTTAACACCAGAAATGACGATAATACTATGACATTATTAAAAATGAAATATTAAAAGATCATATATGATATCATATTATGTATATGATTCCTGTATTTTTTAATAACAATTATTTCACCATTATACTGGAGGTTAACCTACCCTCGACCAAGGAAATGTACATGGTATGTTTTAATTCTACAATTTCATTATTATCTGAGGTTGTTTTTTACGTATGTATCTACTAGGACCTCTTTATCATCCACATCCATGTTTCTTAAAAATTTATTTTAAAACATTTTTTACTCAATAAAGGGGTAATGTAATTTATATCATTATTTAACCTTATATTTTTTGAAAGGAATCATTCCATTGTTTTCCAAACAATGTTCTTTATGAATTTTTCGACAATATTAAAATAAGAATGTTGTTTTACCAAATACGGTGGGGATGGCTATTTTCCAGCATTATAACATTGTCAAATCGTCCATTAAAATCTTATAAGAATATTTTAAAAACAAATTTTTTTTATAATTATGTGACTCTTAAATGATTTCAAAATATAATGATATTTTTCTCTGAAAAAAGGTTTTTATTTCATCTATGTCAACATATTTTGATGGATTTTAAGATTATTTGAAGTTAATTTATTATGATACATAAATTCCTTACATTATTGAAGGTTTTGTGATAAGTTTGACTGTGGATGTTCTATTTTTATACCATTAATGGATTATGGTTAAAGTATTGACATTTAATATGTATTTTTAATATGAATGATTATGTTATATTTCAACCTTTTCATATGAGAAATGTATTGGACTTAGTAAGTGATGGGTGGAGCCCGCTATTGCTACCCGATGAAACGATAGATCTCATGTGACAAATAGACGTGGAATTTGATGAGGCTTTTCCCAATTTGAAATATGGTTTTGGATGTGGGATTATTTATTTTTAGATGTCTTAGATGAGGCCTTGAAAAAATGATTCTGAATGTCCGGCATTATACATTCCCTCATTATTTAAATAATATTGATGGTTCATGTGGTCATTCGACTATTAGAATACCCATGATTATGCTTTATTTTGAAATTATTTACACAGCTCATACTCAGGCCAAAAAATTATTCTTGTTTATTATTGGTAAAGGCATGTGGTTTTAATTATTCACCATTATTAATATTTTTGTAATCTTCTGCTATATTTCATACCCTTACTATGCATTTGATATCAACCCATTCTTATGGTTCAATTTCCCAGGATATGAAAAAGTTAGTTATGAGTGACTTTCTGGAATAATCATGGATTCTTGGATGTTTCTAATGGAATAAATTCGTGTTTTATTACTTTTCATGTTGTAATGTTGAACTTATGTATGAATCTTGATTCCAATAATATTAAACTGATTGGTCATTAGAGGCATGATTTCCAGGTGATCATGCCAATGTTATGTAAAAATGCACTGACTCTAGGTAATGAGGATCACATCTTTATAGTTTTTATCAGAGGAATTTTAGTACAAACTTTGTAATCTAGAATTAGATAAACTATTAGTAGATCACAATACACTAATATATACATTGAGGATTTGTATTGAAGAACATCCTAGAGTTTTGGTAATGCATAGATTTTGTGTGTTTTCCATGAAACACATTTCTGTCTGGATACGAGAAGTTATAGGTGGCACAAGTAAATATGTACCTAGGGGTAAAACCCGAAAACAACCCTTTGAGCTAGACTAAAACATGAACTGCTGCACAACAATGGGCCATGCTACTCTGTAGGTTTTTGACACCTCCGAAGGATATTCTTTGGATAATTTTCATTTTCATTAAAAAACATTATGAAGGGTTTATGAGTATATAAATCCTCAAAGAATTTTTTTTATAACATTGTATTATATACATAAAGTGTTCAATTTATGTTAAGTCTTTTACAAGTTTTAATTAATGTATTTTAATTCATAAACTAATCTATTATGTGCCATTTTTTAGAAATGCAGCCTAGTGAAAGGAATGGAAACTATATCAATGCACACACTCCATGTGGGGATTTCCCGCCTTCTCAGGATAATTATAGTGGGGAAGGTGAGACAACTGTTATTGATTAGCTTATCATCATACTGGGATAACTCACACAGGTTTTGAATAATAACCATACTCGTATGGAGAAACCAGATCCACGGCCTGGAGGACCAATGTTAGACCGCATCATGAATAAACAACCACCAACATTCAATGGGGGTATAAATCCTTTAGTATCTGAGAAATGGAAAAATTCCACATAGAAAATATTCCACTTCATGGGGAGTAGCGACAAGGAAAAAGTTGTCATGGATGTTTACCATCGCACTGTAGATGCTGTTGAATGGTGGTCATTGATTCAAAACCCTATGGAAGATGATGAAGTATAAAATATGGAATGGAGGGTGTTTAATGAAATTTTCATAGAAAAATACTTTCCTCATGAACATCGAGCGGATATGTAAAGACAATTTCTGAGTCTGAGGCAAAAGGAGGATAAAAATGTCACAACGTATAAATCTATCATTACAAGGTTAGAGAGGAATGTGGAAGATTATATACATAACCCAATAAGTAAGATTTAGCATTTATTTGATGGGTTAATACCATTTCTCTATTGAGCATTAGTATCACAATCCTTCTCATCATATGAAGATATTGTCTCTTGTGCTATCGAGATGGAAAAGAAATTCTATAAGTCTTATGACTTTAAAGAAAATAAATAGTAGAAGAGATCTGTTGAACACTCTGGGAAAGGAAATAATCAAACTTTGAAGAAGGGAAGAATTGAATTTCCACCCATCATAAATTTTGAAGAAAGCACCCTGGTGTCTCTCTGAAAATAAAAAGTGTATGCTACAAATGTGGATAGAAAAGACATCTTGCTGGCGATTGAAAGGGATTGAAAGATTCTACCAATTTACAATGATACAATTGGAGGGAGTTGTGACATTATGAAAATGAATGTCCTAATCTTTAGGGAAACATACCATAGAAAAGGACAAGGGATCAAGGCCCAGCTTATGTGATCACTGTTGTTGAGGTCGATGCCCCGAAAGATGAGGTGGCAGGTATTTTAATAGTTTCCTCAAGATTATACAATTCTTTATTTGATTATCAAACATATCATTATTTCATATCATCCTAGTTTCTATTAAAATTAGATATTTCAAATTTGATTTAACAAGGGAGTTATCTATGAAAACAACTAAGGGAAGTATCATTGCTAAAACGTTTTGTGAATCAATTCCTATTAAGGCATATAAATGTTCGTTATCTGTTGATCTCATCATCAAATCCATGATTTAAATTGATATAATCCTCACTATGCAATGGATTTCATACCATGAACAAAAATATATTTTATGAAGAAATAGATTACAATTTTATATGATGATGACAAAAAACACATTATCTTTAGAGCTGAATCGTCACCAACTAATTATTATTTGGATCCACCCTCTGTAGCTCAACTAAATTCAATTATTGGTCATAATGAATATGAAATAACTATGTGTGAGGAAAAAATGTTCAAGTAGAGTTATTACCAATTTTGCAAGAGTATGATGATGTATTTCTAGAGTATTTACTTGGGCATCCTCCAGAATGCGAAATTAAGTTTTCCATTGATGTAATTCCTAGTTCAAGGATGATATGAATGGCCCCTTATAGAATGGATATAGTGAAACTAGTGATACAAATGAAACAACTAGAGGAATTGATTAATAAAGGATTTATTCAGCCTAGTTTTTCTACATGGGGAGCACATGTCCTTTCTGTTAAAAAGATATATGAATCTATGAGGTTGTACCTTGACTACATGCAGATCAATACTAGAACAATAAATAACAAGTATCCATTACCTCACATTGATGATTTATTTGACCAACATCATGGAGCTCAATACTTTTCAATGATTGAACTTCGATCTGGATAACATTAGTTATGTGTAAAGAAGGAAGACATTCCGAAAACACCATTTCGAACCAGGTACAGGAATTATGAGTTTATAGTAATTCCTTTTGGATTGTCTAATGCACCCTCTAATTCCATGGATATAATGAATAAAATTTTCAAGGAATATATTGAAAAAAAAATTTGGTATTTTTTGATGATTTCTTTGTATACTCAAAAAGCTACGATGATCATGAAAATCACATGTGCATTATCTTGAAGACTCTAAGAGGACATGAATTATATGGAAAGTTTAGAAAGTGTGAATTCTGGCTTCAGGAGATTTTTTTCCTTGCCCATATTGACTCTAAGGATGGAAACTCTATGGATCCTTTTAAGACCAAGGCTATCTGAAAATGGCATGCACCATTGAGTATAACTAAGTTATGTAGTTTTATTTGTTTAGTAGGTTATTATCGATGTTTCATCCCGAATTTTTTGCAGTTGGCTAACCCATTAACAATGCTCACACGAAAAAGGGGTTAAATTGTTTTGAAAAATAGAGTGTGAAGAATGTCTTGAATAATTAAAGATAGGATTATTCAATGCTTCTATCTTTACTCTACCATCGGGGAATAATGGGTTTGTTATTTATAATGATTCATCGAAGAAAGAAATTGGTTGATTCCTTATGCAGAATAATAGATTTATTTTTGATGCATCATGAAAGATGAAAATTTGTAATCAGAACTATCATACCCATGATTTTGAGTTAGCAGCTATAATCATTGCTTTAAATATTTGGAGACATTATCTCTATGGTAAAAAATGTGAGATTTATACTGATCATAAGAGTTTTAACTATATTTTCTCACAGAAAGAACTCAACATGATGAAATGGAGATGGATTGAACTACTCAAGGATTACGGTTGCATGATACACTACCACCTTGGGATGGAGAATAGGGTAGAAGATGATTTGAGTATAAAGGATCATGGATTTTTGAATAAGATGAGAGTTTAAGAGGATCCTACATACATGTATTTAGTAAAAAATATATGGGAATCACCATGGAAGGGGACACATAAATACTTTTTCAAGTGGTTTCCCAACCATATTTACTATAAAGGAAAATTATTTCTCTGGCTAATGATGAAGAGTTTCAAAAGAATATTATTGCTATGAATAATAGGAGATTGATTGAATTTGTGTAGGAAAATGGAATTTTGAAATTTGTGAAGAGACATTGTGTTCCCGATATACCTGATCAAAAAAGATAATTACATTATGAGGGTTATAGCTCCAATTTTTATATACAATATGGGAGAAAAAAAATGTATAGATATTTGAAGGAAATTTTTTGGTGGGACAACATGAAGAGGGAGATTGCTGATATTGTGTCAAGATCTATGGTTTGTCAACAAATAAATGCTGTAAAAAACTGCATGGAGGAGTCTTGCAAATTCTTCTCATACCTGAGTAGAAATGTGATAATATTATGAACGTCTTTGTTATGGGACTACCAAAGACTCCTAGAAGGAACGATGAAATATGGGTCATTGTTGATCATCTTACAAAGTCACCACATTTTATTGCTATACAGAAGATTTAACAATTGAACGATTAGAAAGACTATATATTAATTAATTTGTAAGACTTAATGGAGTACCAATATCTATTGTTTCTAATCGTGAACACCATTTTACATCAAGATTATAGAAAATATTTAGGAAACCCTAGATACTAATCATTGTTTGTGCACTGCCTTCCACCCCCAAACTGATGGTAAATCATAATAGAATATTCAAACCTTATAAGACAAGTTGAGATCATGCTCACATGACTTTCAAAGTATTTGGATCAATATTTACCTCTGTTAGAATATTCTTATAACAATATCTTCCATTCATGTATTCAGATGGCACCATATGAAGTGTTATACGGAAAGAGATGTCGCACACCAACCTGTTGGGATGATTTTGGTGAAATAAAAATGTTAAGCACAAAACATGTGGATGAAACAATTGAAAAGGTAATGGTAATCCAAACCCACAACAAAGAATCTCAAACTATGAATAATAGCTATCCTGATAACCGAAGGAATGATTTTGAATTTCAGATAGGAGACAAAATTTTCATGAAGGTATCTCCTTGGAAGGGTGTTATATGTTTTGGTAAAAAGGGAAAATTATGTCCCCGATACATCGTAACTTTCAAAATTCTAGAACGAATCGGGGTTGTAGCTTATCGGTTGGCAATGCTGCCATGTTTCTCCAAAGTTCAGGATGTGTTACACATATCAATTATGAGAAAATACATATATTTCCCAATGCATGTACTCACCTATGAGGAATTAGTGCCAGAACCTGATCTGTCTTATTGTGAATATCATGTCATGGTTATTTATACAAGAGAACAAGTACTGAGAAATCAGATGACTAGTCCGGTAAAATTTCTATGCAGAAACCATAAGATGGAAGAGGCAACATGAGAACCTGAGGAACTTATGAGGAAGAACCAGCCTTGTTTTTTACATAGTAATACTTTAGAATTTTCGAGGATGAAATTATTTGAATGAGGGGACAATGTAACACCCCAATATTCCATGATACACTTCTCTTTGAATAATACAATAGTGTGGGTTGTATGAAACATTGAGTTCAAACACACCCCAACCAATCGAACTAGCCATTAAGAATACTAATACCTTCTTTTTGAAATTTTATAAATTTTATCATTCAAAATGGACTTCATTTTTGGATTCGGAATGTCGGAATTATCATAGGGTGAATTTTTTTTATTTTTCTAAAAAATATCATTTCTTAATGAATAGTTAAAAACACCGAGTTATAGTTAAAAAACAAAAATTTATTTAATAAATATTTATTTTATTTAAATTTATTATAATTCAAAATAGATACATAATACTTTTATATTTTCAATATAATTCATTAGAGATATTTTAAAATAATATTAGATATATAAAAATTTTATTGAACTTTTTACTGCCTTTTACCCACCACCTAGTAGCATTTGTAAATTTACATAAAACATAATTTTACTACTTCTAGGATTTTAATTTCAAAAATATGAGAGACATAGTTGATATCAGTAATTAATATGTTTTTTAATAAGATGAAAGTATTTTTTGGGGAATAGTAACTTCTTACTTTTATTTACCACTTTTAAAAGTAAATAGGGATATTAAGGGTAAAAATGATATTATTATTACCCTAACACATGTCCTAATTATATTAGATAAGTGTAATTTGACCAAAAACAACATTAATATTAAAATATGAATCTCTTTGGTCCACATGGATTAGATTAGGACATTTATTATTTTTTAATTTAAAGAAGTGTTGAAAGAGTTAAAATCAATGTTTTATAACTAAAACATTTTTAATATTGGGTTTCACATAAGATAAATTCGACTATAAATATTCATTAGGAAGCTAAACGTATTTCCTACATAATGGTATTTTATTTATATATTTTATACATTAAATAATATAATTTATTTATGACACAATGATGATGTAGTAATTACCTAATTAATGAAATATGAAAATAATTGACATTATAAACATGAAAATAAATATAATTTGATAATTTTTATGAATTAAACAAACTTTCTAGGTTAATATGAAATTTTAGGGTTGGTTAGATGAAATTTTTTCTAATAAATAAGGCTGTTATAAATTTAGAAAATAAAAAATAGAAAATAGTGTCAAAATTTACATAAATATGTTTTAAAACAAATATTATATTATTAATTGAAATTCTATCCCTAATAATATAAGGATCGGCCAAAAGACTTATATAATGATATGTGTATCATTAGTGAACCACTTGGAATTCTCCTGTATGTATATAGTATGTTTATTAATCATATAATATAAAAATACAAAGAGAGATGGTAAATGTCATACAATTTAACTAAGAATTAAATCTAAAAGATAATGTTAATATAGCTACAAAAACCTATCTAAAAACTCTTGGTTGAGTGATTTTGGACCCATACCCACCTTATACTTTACATAATCTATTTTGGAGCCATTAGAAACCATTAATAATTTTATTATAAAATAATATTTCTAGCTTTTTCATAAGGTTCCCATCACCCCTCTTGTAAAAGAGAACCCCCTCTTCTCTCTAATTTACACATTAAAAGCCATTTGGCATAAAAAACACCTACCCAAATACCCGCTTAACTGTCCTCCCTTCATCCTAGAGGACTTCCTTTAGTCATAAAGCCAACCTATGGAGCCATTTTGATCAAAACAAAATTAAGAACCTGAAGAAGAAGTAAATATTTTATCACCTCTTTCAAGTTCCATTCTTCTTCCACATCCTATTTCATTATTGTTTCCATTCTAAAATAATAAATCCAGAATTCTATATATTAATTGTTGTTATTATAAATATGGTACAACCATATTCATTATTCTATCCATCCATTGAATGACATGGTGTCATACGTGCGTACGTATGGCTTACCGCCTCCACGTCCTGGTGTAATTGTTATTTAATACGTTATTATTTGGATGGGTACAATAATGGTGTGTAATTCATGTAACAAATAAATATAACATGATAATGAATCATTATATATGATATACCATCCAATTTTATATTATTTTAATAGAAAAATAATGATATTGTTTCTCGTGCGTACGTACGGATTACCGTGTCCACAAACACAACGAGATTCGTTCCACATCGTATCCATTCAAGACTAATTTTTATTAGATGATTAAAAATAATATTTAAATACTTAATATCATTCTTAATAAGAATATGATACATCATATCCATAACAAACATTACTTATGTAACAAACAATATACATGAAAATGAATCAGTTAACACATGAAATGAAGATAATACGGAGATATTATTAACAAAGCAATATTAAAAGATCATATATGATATCTTATTAATGTATATGTTTCTTGTATAATTTGATAACTATTATTTCACCATTATATAGGAGTTTTACCTACCCTCAAACATGTAAAATTATAAGGTAAGGGTTAATTCTACAATCTCTTTATAATCCGAGGTTATTTTTACGTAAGTAACTACTTGAACCTCTTTATCATCTACATCCATGCTTCATAAATTTGAATTTCAATACATTTTTTACTAGATAATTAGGTAAAGTAATTTATAAACATATTTAACCTTATATCTTTTGAATGGAATCTTTCTGTTTTTTTCCAAACAAGGTACTTTATGACATTTTCGACAAAATTAAGATAATAATTATTTTTTAACATATATGGATGGTGCGGCTATTTTCTGCAATTATAACATCATTGAAGCTTCCCTTACAAGATTAAAATTATATTTTCAAAATTAATGTTTTCTTCATAATTATGGGACTCTAAATTGATTTCAAAATAGAATGAGATATTTCTCTAAAAATAGTTTTCATTTCATCTATGTCAACATCATTTGATAGATTGTAATTTTATTTGATGTTGATTTATTATGATACAAAAAATCCATATTGTATTGAAGGTTTTGAGATATGTTTTACTATGGATGTGATATTTTTATACCATTCAAGGTTTATGGTTAATGTATTGACATTTTGTATGATAGTTTTAGTATTAATTTTTATGTAATATTTCAATAATTTCATATGAGGAATGTATTGTACTTAGTAAGTGATGATGGAGCCTGTTATAGCTCCTCGATGCATCAGTAGGTCTCATGAGAAAACTAAACATGGAATTGGACTAGGCCTTTCCCAATTTGTTATATGGTTTTGGCGGAGCCCATAATAATTTTTAAACTTTTGGGATGAGACCTTGAAATAATGTTTCAGAATTCTGGCATTATACATTACCTCATTATGAAAATAATTTTGATGGTTCATGTGGTCATTCTACTAGTAGAATACCCTTTATAATGATTTATTATGGCATTATTTACTCAGCTCATATTCCTGCCATAAACGTATTCATGTTTATTATTGGTAAAGGAATTTGGTTTCAATTATTCACCATTCTTAATATTTATGTTATCTTCTGCTGTATTTCTTACCCTTACTTATCCTTTGATATCACCCCTTTCTTATTTTTCATGTTCCTAGGATATTAAGAAGTTAGTTATGAGTTACTTTCATGAATAATCCATATGGCTTGGTTGTTTGTAATGGAATAAATCCGTGTTGTATTTCTTTTCATGTTGTAATGTTGAACTTATGTATGTATCTTGTTTCCAATAATAATAAACTGATAGGTCTTTCAAGGCATGATTTCCTTGTGATCATGACAATTTTATGTAATAATGCACTGACTCTGGGTAACTATGGACGTGGCATTATACTAGTACTAAGGACTGTAGGTTACATACATGGAAATCCCAAATAAATTTAGGATATGTTTATGAACAAAAAGACCATTGAGTGGAAATGGATATGGTTATTTAAAAAAATATTATTCATAAAAATATATATGATAATTTAAAGGGAATAATGGGTGTATATAATGATTCATGGAATGGATAAATGAGAGAGAAATATGTATACAATCACATTAAAATAACTTGTATTTTATTAGGTATGTATGATAACATATCCCATGATGAAAACATTGAAATCAAATGAATAATTCGAAGAAGTTAAATGAATAATATGGATAATGTGAGGATCCCTTAAATTCAAAGGGAACTTCTAAAAGCATAGGGTATATTATTAAGATACTAGGGACACCATGGGATGGATATTTATAAGTATATATAGTGTAAAGATGTTATCCAAGTGTTTTTATTGAACAGTAATGGGTTATTGTATGGGTTTATATCGAAAAAGAGTGGATATTACATTATTATTTTCAAATATTGGTTTTTTACTCTATATGATAAAGTAATAAAAACAAAAAAAACATAACAAGTTATTTTCATATGCTGTATAAAGTATAGTAGTGTATTAAATAATATTAAAAATATATGAAATTAACTCATTAAAATAATACAGTAGGCAATGTGTAAGTGAGTATTTTTTGAAAAAACTAATTATTAAACATAAAATTATAATATCCATTCATGAATAATTAATAACATTTTAAAAAATTTATTAAATAACCTCAGAAATATTTTTTAATGGTTAAATATTTATTTTTAAATTTATACCCTATATAGAATATATTACTTCACTTTTGGGTAATTTTGATGACCTAATAGACATTGTATATTTATATCATGTTGAATTATTATGAATAAATTCCACTACTGCTACAAATTATGAAAAATTAACCCTTTCAATATTTTGATATACTGATTTTATAAATAAAATTTATTTTATAAAAATAAATCTCAAAAAATTATAATTTATATTTTTAAATAAAAAATCACTATTTCATGAAGATGATTGGTTTTTTTATAATAACAGTATTCTAAACCTTATAATAATTATTTTTGACTTTGTAAAATTTTATTACAGATTATATTTAATAAATTATTTAATTAATAATATCTTATTAAAAAATTAATTTAATAAATTCATTAATTTCTCAAAAAGAGTGTATTGATGGAAACTATATATTAAAAAAAATTCTAGTAATGTTAACATTTAATTTATTATTTATCAAACTCATTACCTAATAATTTAAAAAGTAATATTACCAAGGGTTAAAAATAAAAATAAAAATTATTTGAATTATAAAATATTACTAATAGGATCTTGATATATGTCCCTTTATTATGCCATAAAATTCCTTATGTTTAAGGTTTTCAATGGTATGATTTTCTGGGGGTGGTTCACTGTGGGTGGTTTAGGATGTGTTCTCAAAGACATTGAAATTGTACCATAAATTGTTTTACCCATTCTGTATTTTATGAGTCTCATATTTTTAATGGTTATGGGAAAATTATTTAGATGTTATCTACATTAGATGATTAAATAACTGGGATTCATAGGGTACAATTAAACTGATTGAGGCCATCATTCCTTCTTTCTGTATAAATTTGACATTATAATAAACATGTATATATACAAATATAAATGGTCATTATAAAAATATATAATAAAAATATTTAATATTAATAAAAAAATTATTAATCCAAGTTAAAAAAACTAATAATGGAAAAAAATAACCAAAGTAATTCATGGTTTTTCTTTATCTAAATTACATAAAATGCATTTACTCATATAAAAAGGGAATTTAATTTATAAAAAAATTTCACTATATTATTCATGTTCATTCCACACCCATTACAATATTTATTATTGATAAACATATTATATTAATACTAAAAAAATAAAATAATAAATATCCTGAAACAAACAACCACATCAACCTTCAAAAACCTCATACCAACAACCACCACTCTACAATTTTGCTTCCCAAAAAACAACCCACCCATATTATTCCACACTAATGTCCAATTATTATCATTCCAAACCTATAAAACATGAAACAACCCCACATATAATCATATACTACATAAAAATTAATCCACAATAAATACCAATGTTCAACCCCCATAATATCCACCCAATGTCTCAAAAAAATCAATAAAAAAACAAACCACTCATCGTATTAAATTGAAATAATAAAGAACATACATAAAATATACCTTAGTGATTATCCATCATATTAATTGAACACATATTTCATGGGTGATAACACAACAACCCATGATACACACTAATTATTATTTGTCATATTTAAGTATTTAACCATTTATGAATGGTGATATTATCATTTAAATAACTAAAACAGTGATATATATATATATATTTATATATAAGTACTAAAATTGATTCAGAAAATGAATTGGTATGTTGAAAATCACTAATGAATGTAATATAAATAAGATGAAATATATAAATAAACCCTTAATATTAGTTTTCTATAATCTAGTTCATTATCATTATTAAACCAATTCATTACATCGACCCATAGAAAGAATGATAATGAAAATTCCAAAATTCACCCATAAATTATGAGATTTCTTGAGTCCCACAACTTAATATGAGATTCACCAAATACCGAATGACATGTTATAAAGGAATAGTTTATCGCAACTCCCCAAATGCATGAAGAAATCCCAACAATATTATGCCCTTGAATTACCATTAAAACCATAATGCAAGGATAGAAGAACCAAAAATAATATATTTTCATAGAAAACCCTATATAAACAACAAGTTACAATTCAAGTATAAATGTATAATAAGTGACTATAGATAATTACTAAAGGATCTTCGGAAGCCATATATTAATGATAATAATGGGCCCTAGAAGGTCTCCTAAAAATAAAATTAATGTCACCAAAAGTCATGATAAACAATTTAAATAGAATTATATTTTAGTTATCTGTTGATGTTATACCTGGGATGGATAAGAGTCAATCACAAATGAGATATGAAATTGTAATTAAATTATGAGGATATCCCAAAATACAATATATATAAATCACTCATCATATCACCAAAAACTCTTCCCTCCTTAATAGAGTTATCATTCCAAATCTAATATGATCTAGGAAGGGTCACAGTATGACCAAGTAACTATATAATGTCATAACAGAAAATATTACCATATAAATTTTTCCTAGATTTCCATTAACCAAAACAGAGGTTAACATACCATGATATCCAATTTCTAAGAATATGAAATCATTCCCTTTAGATAATTTCACCATGATACCCAATATCATGCTATGTTATACAAAAAACAGAATCCACTAAAAACAATTTTGAGACATTCTACCATGACATCTCATATCCATACCATGAAGGTCCTTGACACAAAATCTATCAAACTACCAAGACACATCCCCACATGAACCAAACACTTATGTAATGACATGGAAATAGGTATAGGATACATTATAAGGATAATAGGTATTTTGTAAAGTGACTCCCTTTATATCATATCATTACTTCCATTTCCAATTTTCCATTAGAATACCTAATCTAAATATAATCCTCAGTGAAAAATTACCAATCACCTATGGAATATCCATCCAATATAGAAAGGTATCATATTAAATTACCCAAAAAACCATGAAAAATCTTTATTCTCTCATTTGAACTATATATATACTCATACATCATGGTTCACATGCAATAATTGTGGAATTTCTCTACTACATGATTCATATTTATAACAAACCTCTCATAGTCTAACACACAAGGACACATATGAGCGAACTCTTCTAGCAGAAAATGATTCTCTGATTCTATTTCCCTACCTTTAATATCTTCCTAATATCTATAATATCTTTACCAGACAATTTAATTTTCTGGAAATGTCTGATTCTATTATAGTACAGACTTATTAAAAAATTCTTATCCTAGATAAAAAAAACCCCAAGATAAAAACTGAAAAATAATGGTCGAAACACTCATATAAGGTACTCCCCTCAAACAAAAACAATGACACATATGAAATATAATTATTGATGTTAAACTAAAAAATAGGATTACTTTTTATAAATAATCATTTCAAACAAAACAGAAAATCCATGATAAAAATGATTAGGTTTTTTAGTGCACATATGTGACTAATATTCCCACACATTTTCCTCCTTCCCACCATGCCTCTATAGAGTAAAAACTAATAGAATACCTTATTGATAGAAGACATTATCCTAATGAAATTAAATATCGATTATCCTATCCATGTTTATTGTTTCATCCTCTGCATCCAACTCTCTCCAATAAATAACATGAGCATATTTATGAATATAATGACAAGGTTATAACACATGGAATAAATTGTGGATATGGTCCATCTATTGAGGTTGTGATAATTGATATTCTATGTCCCCAACATACTTCAACATCTACAATGAAAAAATAATTATGGGAGAAATATTACTCACATGGATAAACCAATATTATCCACAATCTGGGGAAGCCTTCAACAGCACATAACCAATGGAAAAAAACTTCAATGGCATCCTCCACTAACTAGAATTAACTTTTTCTTTCTCTTGAATTATCGAAAATATATTTATCATGATCTATACCATATATGGTCCATAAAGCCCCAAATACCCAATTGTTGTCCTATTCAATGATGATCAATATGTTCACTGATAAGTATCTCATTTAATATTAGATAAGTATTAATTTTTATTATTTAAAACATCTAATATCTATAGTAAGTAGGTTATATAAAACCCCTTACTAGATCACAATTAAAATGTGGTTGGAATGGGATATCACATGTCCTCGAGTGTTTCTCCCAGTATTCTAGAGACTACCGAATAGCAGTGAGGTTCTAAAGAGGTGATATTGGGGGTACAATACACTTATATCAGATTATAAGAGTGGAAAATTAGAAATAAAATAAAAAAAATAGTAGAATAAGAATTAAAATAAATAATGATAAGTAGAAGAATAATATAATTTGAATATAAAATATAGTTTATCCCTATTTATAACAAATTCATGCATGTCATATTGATGATACATACATTTAAAACTGTTGAAAAATAACATGCATCATTATAAAATAAAAAACATAAATAAATTAATTAATTTGAATCCCAAAGGGTGATCTCCAAGAGCATCCTTTGCTCTATCTCAATCATGTGATCCCAAGTCCCATGTACAAAAAAACAGTAATCCATGGTCCTATGAAAATAAGGTCTACTCAGGTACCCTAGTGAATTTGTGTCCCTTCTAGTGTGAGATATATAAATAAAAATTGTTAACCATATATGGTGTCCAAACATAATCTAGTCTATGAAGATTTTAAATCAGTGATTTAATATTGTTTTACTAAATTATATTCATCAAACAAGAATAAAATTGGTCAATCCAACTCCTTCTAATAGTTGTCATGATGCTTGTCTTAGAGGACTGATATATTACAAACTGGACCTCAATTCCTTCCTATATGGGATTTCATGTTTACTATGAGCACATTATCTGATGTTCATGCCTTCATTAAAATGATGTTCTCTGATCAAACCACCACCACGCCATTTAAATGGTTGTGCCACACCATGACAAATAATGTATCCCAGATTTATCCCACTGGAATCTTTACATTTAAACATAACCTATGACCCTGAAAATATGTTCATGATAACTTTAGAATCAATGTAATGGGGTCCAAAAAACTATTTCATTGTATCCTATTATTCGATTTGATAAGAGAAACATTAATACAATTCAAAAAAATTCCACATCTAATCATTTACTGATATTATAAGGAAATCCTTCTGGTGGACATGTTAACAGAAATGACTAGTGTCCAAGAGTTCATCCAAGGAATTTACAAACAGGATATCAAGTATCACATTGGACTCACCATGAATTGAAAAGAAAACAACACATTCACCTTGAAACAATGATAGATATCAAAAAACAATCCCAATGGATTTTAATGCTTTAGAATAGAGTAATAATGACACTCTCTTAGATTATCCAAGATGACACCATGATTGGGTACATGTTTGTCTCTATCGGAAGAGTAGAGTAAGAAGATTGAAATTTTCCAAAACAAACCAAGAAAACTGAAATATGAATATTTGAACCAATAATGGTTGACTTCCCTTGAAGGAATGTTATCTCCACCCACTAAAACATCTTCATTGACTGATCAGAATCCTTCCCACCTAAGGTAACATATGATCACTAATGATTAACCACTATTGTCCATCAATTATCAACATTGTTTTGGTTTGCATATATATCCAACCATATCAACATCATGATTCTAAGAATGCACTGGAATATACAATAGAACCGGTGCAATTGTCCCCACCATAGTAGATTCCTAAATATCCTAAATTTCCATTCTAAAGGGAACAAGATCATAACTACCTTATATATATGGGTGTCTCCCCTCTGATTCATGATCACCACATCACAACATTTGAGTGTTTGGAATGAAATAAATAACATAATTGATCGACATGTCATAAAACCCAGTCCATTAAGAAATTAATCTCGATCATTGGAAAAAATTATTCCATTAATGTCTAGGATACTATACTATGGAGATGATGTGATATTGTACTCAGCAACACCAGGCTAAAAAATTTCTTTGTACTCAGCCGGTTTATTAAAACATTAGAAAAATATATGCGTAACATGTATAAAAACTCAAAAATTACTCAATATTGAATTAGAATATATAAAATCATAAATTTTATCCATATTATATCTACTATATTAATTCATTTATCGATGTCCTATGAAAAAAATAGATTATAGTCCTTTTATCTCATATGAATACAAAATAGACCGATGACCTCTTGAGTTTCCTTGGAAAATAAATAGGTAATAAGACCTAGTAAACTACCTACCATGCCTTAGGTATTTCTAGCCCTATAATACGGATAATTACATGATGTTCACACCCATAAAAATGGTAATGGAAATCATGACCAGCATT
Source organism: Viscum album (assembly GCA_963277665.1). NCBI lineage: Eukaryota > Viridiplantae > Streptophyta > Magnoliopsida > Santalales > Viscaceae > Viscum > Viscum album. The sequence continues at coordinate 698,614,902 of OY728161.1, forward strand.
CCAAATAAGGGTTTCACTTGAATTAAAGGGTCCTATTGTAGAAAAATAACCCAACCAAAACAAAAACAAAGAAATATTGTGGATGTTATCAAGGAATATAAGCAATATTGGTAATAACTACCTTGGCATATCCCATTACAAGAGAAAAAGAATTGACCCCATCATTAGGTCGTGCCTAATAGATTACTCTGGGTCTAACACCAATCATTTAAGCCATTTCTAAAAAGTGAATGACCAATAGAAAACAATCATGTTTCCATTCTATTGAAACTCATAGAGAAAAGTTTAAACTACCCTTACATGGGAGTTTTAAACAAAGGGAATCGCATCTAGTCCCATTATATGTCATTAAATTGATTCATATTCATACATTACTAATTTAAAAAATTTAAAGCGATCATCATTTCCAAATCATAAGAAAACTTGACGTGGTACATTTTTCAATTAATTCCTTGACGAAAAAAGTAAAGTAATATAAATTTTAATTATAGAAATTAACCATTCATTGAAATTCCAACAAACTTAATAAAATTATCAATAAATTCCTTTTTAGTTTATAAAAGATTATGAGGCCAATGTGGGTACCGTTAAGAAATCATGGGATCATCATAATGCAAACCATCAACAGTTGCTTAATTTTTAATGTTTCAAAATACCCATAATTAGTTATCTGTTTAGAAACATGCTCCAAATGGCCTAATTTGGTCAAATTGTACATTTTATATTATTAATAATACGATCACCTTTCATGTGTGACATCCCTAATAATTTATATAGGAAACTACTACATTTGTTTTCAGAATTAAAAATCATTCACATTCACATTCATTTTAAAATTATACCCTGATCATTCATAAAATTCTTCAGTTCTATAGGTGTATGTATACCAATCTATAAATATCCCATACAAATTGTTGGTTGTCATTTGTCTCCTATTAATCACAAAAGATTCACTTTAACCCTTTAAAATTTAGAATCTCTTACATTCTAATAATAGTAACTATGTATATTGAAAAAACTCAAAATATTGTTCATGTGTACAGGTTACGATTTCAAAATTATAAGGTTCAAATACACCGTACAAATTTAAACTACTTCCTGTTTAATCAAAACCAAAAAACATTTCATACTAAACCATTTAGTTATCAAAACAAAACCACTATGTTATAATGAGAAATAAATAAATAAAAGCATGATATAAACATTGAAAAGTGATATATAGGAAAAAAAACATTAATCACCTAATCATGTTATATAGGTTGTAATTATTAGAAAAACATATAAATGAGATAACATTAAAATCACACAGATCGAATGATTAAGAATACTACAAATTCAACTACATTACTTGGAAAATGCATGACATGTAAATTTCTAGGAGACAACAATGATTCATGTAATTATTAATCCATTCTATACTTGGGAAGGGATACAATAATATAAATTCTATAAAAAAGAAGTGTAATTTACACAAGTCACTCAAGGTGATTTAATGATCATGTGATATAGAAAACCACAAAAACATCAATCCCACTCATGGACACATGGACCTTTCCCTAAGGGTGGGGTGATTAGTCCAAGATAAAAATTATTACAAATCACCTTCATATTATTATTATCTTTTCCAAAAATTTCTAGAATATTAATATTGATGAAATAAAAAATATTGATACAAATTTTTATTATCCCGACCCGAATTACCAAAAAAACAGTGGGTGGATCGGTGGATCACTAGGCCTCAAAAGTGCCTCTATGCATGCCAAAGGCTACTAACTAGAAGAAAGGGTATATTGAGGTGATAGTGGGGAGACAATAACCTCATCTGAGTGTAAAAAAATTGTATATCAAAAATCAAATAATATAAAATAGTTGAGAAATGTAATAAAAGAATTACATAGTAGCATAAGAATAATATAAACTAAATAAAAAATACACCAAAACCAATTTTAAACAAATGAATTCATGTCATAAGTATTATAAAACAAATAAAATCATATACATACAATATATATCATGATAAAATATAGTACATAAACAAGTAAAATAGAGAAAACCACAAGGGCGTTCTCAATGTGCATCTGGATCACTTGCACAGTCTTGTGCTCCCAACTCCAAGGTATAAGAAAAATAATAATAAATAATCATTGGTCATTCAAAAATAAGGTCTACTAAAGTACTCGAGCGTAATGGATTCCAAAGAAGGGTGTGAGATATAAATCCCAAAAGGTTACCACACATATTGTTTAAATATAATATTGTATGTGATGATAGTAAACAATGACCAGGTATAAAAAATAATATGCAGAATTTATTAAATAAACAACAACTCGCTCAAGGTCGTAAAGGTAACCAGGAGGATTAACCTACTTCATCACATAATTGGAAAGAAATTATGATAGCAAGAAATATATATATTAATAATTATATATATCTTTCAGTTATATGTCACATCCACTTATATGAATGATTTATTTATGGATATATGTGGCCATATACATAGAATACTAGGTGGTTGCTAGACCTAGTTGTAACTCAGTCATTCATAACATGTCTAAATGAGAATATAAGCTCCAACAAAGGGTACATACCCTACATCTTATAATGAGTAGGTGATGTCTTGGTCATTACAAAATATGGTGGGTTTTCTATGAAGTCAACACTCAAGAAACTTGTCATTGTTCCAACATGAAAACACATTCATAGGAACATGGTTTGTCACACCCACTATCCAAATAATGCAAATGGTGTGTGACTCCATGACTCAAAACATAATGTAAGGCGGTGTGATTCCTCCATGCACAAAATTACCCTTATCATAATTTCATATCCTATATCAAGGAATAATCATATATTAAAAAAATATAACTGGAGCCAAAGTGAATTACCTCGTATGATCTAAATTTATTTAAGACCACATATCGTTACATAAAAATTCAATTTCAACATGTACTAAGTAGGAATTGAAGGAAATGGCCATTCCACATATTAAAATAAATTTCAGTCACATAATTTAATTTAATTTATAGAATCCATTTAATATTATTATGTCATTTTCATTGATACAATTAGCACAAACAAGGAAGGAATCATATTGTGACTATGCATTACATATAAATATTTTAAAACTTTTGATAATGGAAATCCATCATGAACATTTCAATCCATATAATTCTTTTAAAACTTTTTTGGAAGGCAATAGATCAAGAACATTACATTCTATTTAATATAAGCCAATAAATTTAAACAAAAAATATATATCCAACTAAAATTGGAAATAAGGCACATGAAAGGAACTATTATCAAATTGGTGTTATTAACTCATATAAATCCATTTATGAAGAAATAAATGACCTTATAAGGGTCTTGGTGCAATATACTATTATGTTTGAATGATCTAATATGTTCACATAGAAGGTGCAATGGTTCAATTTAACATTTTCAGATGGAAGGAAATTCTAATTCGAATAAAAAGACAAGACATGTACTAAACCTTCTTCATAAATAAAATTTACATGTTGTATACTAGTATACAATTGTATCAAGCGAAGAAATATTTCAATCATAAATCACAAATTTGTAATTTATTAAAAAAACCTCATTTGATGAATTTTTTATACCGACCTAGAATTGTATATAGAAAAATTCATTTAATCATAACCCATAATAATATCCAAGAATCATTCCTCTATTTAAATTTAAATTCAATTTATGAAAATCTACCCACCATGAAATTTTAATTTATAATGGTCCATCACAGAACTTACGAGGTACTATTCTCTCATGGACTTGAGTATATAGGGTACAATCCCATTACTAATCAAAGGAAAATTCCTTGAATGTGTTTCATGAATTTTATAATTTAATTTCTATTGGGAAATTCAAGTCGGCACACCCATGGGGTATCTGTAATAAAATTTTGCATTTCATATTTTCATAAAAATTCTCAATGATCATATAACTAGGTGAGAAGATCAATTTAAAATGGTGATAATATATTTAATGAAACATGTTAAAAAATATGGTGTGTGGCACAACATTTTTATTAATAAATTGGAAAAAAAACATAGGGACGACCCATAGACCACTGACCTTATTCTTTAGACATTCAAATCATCAAATATCAATATCTAATTCCTTCTAGTTTAGATGAAATCTACAAAAGATAAATTATCCTTGAAAACAATGAAAATGAGATTGGACAATGATAACTCAATTAATATATCATTAAGTTAATAATGATTAAAATTTAATCAAGAATATATCAAGAAGAATATATATGAACCGGCGAAGCTCAAATCGGTTGATGAAAGGAAAAGATATCAAGTAGTTTGTAGTAGGCGTAGTAGAGGAAACCCACAGTTCAATTGAGAGCCTCGCAAGGATAGAGGATTAAAAAAAATTAATGAAATTAAAATTTTCATTAAGGGAAACATGTTCATTTTACCCAAATATTTATCTCTCATGGTCAGGTTGCACATATTAGAAAAACAATGTACCAACCGTGTGGCTTCCCCAACATAGTAATCCACGTTACACGTTTTTCCTTGAACGATATCCCAAAATGTTTGATGAATAGTATGATCATACTACCAAAGTGGCACTAACTATGTGTTATAGGCGTACAGTTTTGGAACACCAAATGTAGCATTTGATGAGAACTACTTCTCCTTTGATACAGGAGACATTCATTGCTGCTGAGGACATCACTGTTTCAGACAAACTGTAAACCTTATCATTTCCTCTGTCATTTTTTTAGAGGATAACGATCCAAAAAACACAATGGGTCACCTGAGGTGCCTTTAGGTCCTTCAAAAACACCTAAAAGGACACATTTCTGTTTTCCAACTCTATTAATTATGTTCTAAATCTCATTTCAAAGAATAAATCTTTCAGTAAAAACAAAAAATTAAATTCCATAATAATTTTAGCTTAGATCAAAACAAGTGATGTTATAGAGAAAAAAATAATGAATCTATTTTACTGATCTCCATCAAATAAATAAAAAAACATTAATGATGATGTGTTGGTATCATTTTGTACTAAATGGTGATGGAAAATTGTAACTAGAGATAAATTGTACTTGAATAGTATAACAATATGGAATCTAAACTAGAAATAAGAAATAAAAATTTTCATTGCACTTGCAATAATTATAACATTGTAACTGTTGATTCTATGTGAAAATATATTTGAAACACCTAACATTCATTACATTAATAACCACAACAAAGAACTATCATAAGAACTAAAATTCCTAATATAACTCACATTAAAGATGATTCTTCATGGTAAAATGCTTAGATATAAACTATTCCAATTAAGTAATTTTTTTTATTTATAATGGTAAGGAATACTCTAATCTTTACCTATTTATTCACTTATAATAGTGAACAAATGTCCATCAAGAAAATAAAATTTGTACATCTTAAATAATAAGAAACATACCACTATGAGTAAAACATAATATATACACTGATTTTATAAATTTTTCATTTTATATATCCAAGATAAATTGAGCATATATGTTAGTAGTATTAACAATATAATATTTGATAAAAAAAAATTAGATGAACTGGAACTAAATTTAATTTTTGGAAGAAGCTTCCAGGTTGAGGTTTCCTCCTACCTCCAACTTGAACTCCACTAATTAACAAAATTGACATTACTCCCCATAATTAATCCATCTAATCTCTTTTATGTATTTATGTAACTCTCATAATCCTCAGTCATCCCCACATATAACTCCAAATGAGGCCTCAAGTTGAAATGTATTAACTCTATTTTTTTATCAAATATCTAGATTTTCAAAGCTCGAATCCCATGTTTCAACATGGATGTTTGAACTATAGATATTCTTTATCATGGTAAATATAATTGGGTTCATCTAACCAAATTTAGTCCTCCATCATGTTCATGAATTTCATTTAATAAAAATGTATCTTATCTAACATTATTTTTTGGCTTATTACCTTGAGTATGTATAGGAAAATCCAAAACATTCATAGGTACACTATATATTCCTTTAATTAAACTCAGTACAAAATTTCTTTGAATTTAATATGATATTTACGGGCTCCCCATGGTTTTAAATTACCTTCCATGCGCCATTATATAGTTCGATATTATGTCTGATTGTTTGTTTTTTGAGAAAGCATTACGCTTCTCATTTTACCTTCCAATATAATTTTAAATCCATGGGATATCAATTATGAATGGTGATATTCAACACATACAAAACCCTAAGAACTCTCACACTACCCTTCCATTGTATTATAACTGTTAAACATAACCATTATGTAACTTTTGGTATTCTTTTTCAAACAATAACATACGATAGTGGCCTTTAAAAAGTCTTGCACAAAATCATTGAGGAAAAATTAAATGCCTTGGGTTTACCATGTTATTGTAAATACACATACCTTTCCATCTACTGAGTTATCTAGATATAAAACTTCTGTATCATTATGAATATCAAATATATCGTGATATATCACCTCAAAATAGTGAAGTTATAATTCCATAGGTCTTATGATATGATATATTAAATGTATATAGGCTTTAGATATTTGGGGTATACCTTATTTCAATATTTCAAATTCATACCACCCTATTATATTTTTTTAGAAAGAACACATTACACTTATATAGGTCTGGAAAATGATGCACATTCCTTACACGTCTTTCCAAAACACAAACATTTCAAAAAAATAATATTTACCAATTATAAATGAAGAATCATGACTTCATAAACAAAATTATTCAATTATATTGAATATATAAAATTAACATTAAAATTAATGATTCTAAAAAGTTATTATTACAATTTAAAACATAAATTTGGGTTACTTATATTAAATATACTTTCCCATTTTTAAAATCCCATAAAAAATCATTTCAATTAGAGTTCTAAAAAAATTAAATTATACTTCATTAGAGTATATTTAAATTAAATTGAATAATCCTTATTCAATTTATTCCCAAAAATCCATTATCTAATATATAATTTATGAATAATAATTTCATTGTTGATTAACTATGTATTTAAAAATATATCAATTAATTACAATTTTTACATTAAAAATAAAATTAAAACCCATTTTACATGTGAAAAATGTATCAAATAAGGAAAAATAAAATTCCCACATAAATATTTCTATTATCTTTATGTAATCAATTAACCAAATTCAGTAGAAGGAAAATAATCCCATGAATGATAAAAAATGTACCACAAATTATTTTTTTCAAAATTATTTTCCCTTATGAACTCTATCATGTAAATATTGTGATTGGTCCTAAAAAGGGATTTTTGGCCAAAATTAGTTTTTAGTTGTAAAAATATATTTAGAATTTAATGTTTTAATGAATTTTAAAAAATCTTCATGTGTAATAAACTGAAACATTTGAACATATATTTTTCATCCATGTGAAAAAAATCATATAAATAACTCTTAATAAATTGGCACACATGGTGGAATAGTGAGATTAATATATTAATAATAGTTTATAATAATCTCAGCAACTATTTTTATCTTAATGAATAAAAAGGATAACATAGATTTGTAGTTTATTTCATATCTTATTTAAATTAATATATTATGATTTTAAAATCTAGTTTAAAAGTTTAAAATAATTGAAGACCGTAATCATACTCCTATAATTTCTCTAAAATAAAAAAAACATGAGATAAATTATAACACCCCAAGATTTCATAGTACATTATCTCTTCAATGTAATTAAATAACTTATAATACACGCAACACAGAGTTCGAGGGCACCACGACTTACCAAACTAGCCATTCAAAAAGTGGTTATGAATAATAATAACTTAATTTTTAATTTTATATACTCCTTATAATTTTATAATACATATTATGTGTTTCTTAGATATAATATAAGATCAAATTCATTTTTTCATAGAAAATAATTATTTTTTAAAAAAATTCAATTTTACCACCATTTAATGTTGAACACATTTTTGAACAAATATTTAACACTTTAATATATTCATTTAATTAAATTAAATTATTCTTTATAATTGGTACCTAAAAATATAGTTTTTATAAATGTTTGGTACTTTTCTGAAAACTTTAATACATTGATGAATTGTTAGAAATACTAAATTTTAATTGAAAACATCTATTTTAATAGAAATAATTTACAGTGTTAAATTTTTCATTTGAATTTATTGGATGTATAATTATATTATATTATTATTATTTAATATAATGTAGGTTTTTATATGTAACATCACATTTAAATTTTACATAAACATATGTAAAACATTTAATAGTTTTTTACTTTTTAAAAACCCTCTTTTTGGTTTTAACAATGGGAATTAATATTATATTAATTAATGAAACCTCCATGTTCTGAATATAGTAATATATAATTGATTTTTTAATTCATTATTTCAAAATTAGATGAGGGTGAGTATTTGTTATTTTTCGGAAAACTTTCTATTTTTGATGAATAGTTAAAAACACTGTGTTATTGTTTAAAACCGTCCTTTTAGATAAATAATTATTTATTTTAATTAAATGTATTTTAAGAAAAAATATATATAATACCCATATAAGTTAAATGTAATTAATTGAAGTCATTTTATAATAAAATTAGATGTATACATTTTTATAGAACTTTTTAACATTAGTTACCCACCTTATAATCTCATTTACAAATTTCCATAAAACACAATTTTACCACTACTGTGAATTTAATTTTAAAAATAATAGTGAAATGGTTGACATAAGAACGTTAAATGTTGTTTAATGAGATTAAAATAATTTTTTAGGAATATTATCATTTTGATTTTATTTACCAAGGTTAAATGTAAATAGGATAATTAAAGGTAAAAATGATATTATAATTCTCTTAACACATGTCCTAATTCAATTGGATAAGTTTATTTTGTCGTAAACCAACCTTAAGAATAAAATATGATCGTTTTGTTCCAATTGGATTTGATTATGACATTTATTATTATTTTACTTAGAGAAGAGTTAAAAGTGTTAAATTGAATTATAAATAACTAAAACATTTTTAATATATGTTTATATATAGGATACTTTCGACTATAAATGTAATTTATAAATCTAAAAAGATGTAACACATAATTCAACATTATTTATAATTTTTAGCGATTAAATAATTAAATTGATTTGAGAAATAATGATGATGTAGAAATTAATTAATCAACGAATGATTAAAATAAATAATATTATAAATATAAATATAAATATAAATGGTTGTTTTTGATGCCATCCAAGAATATTATAGTTTTATATGTAATGTTGTGGTTGATTAAATAAAATATTATTAAAGTGATAATGTTTTAATTACTAACAAAAACAAACTACCCAATAATGTCAAAATTTACATAAATGGTTTTTAAAAAAAATACTATATTATTAATTGACATAATATTTTGAAAAATAAAAGGATCATAAAAAAGACATATATAAGGTATGTTATCAAAATAATGATCCATTTGGGGATCTCTTGTCTTTTTATAGTAATATTATTAACCATTTATTATAATAATACAAGAGGACATGGTAAAAGATAAACTATTTAACTAAATGATAAATATAAAGGATAGGGTTAATGTGGTGACCTAAACATGTCTAAAACCTATTTGTTGAGAGGATTTAGACACATACCCACCTTATATTTGAAATAAATCAATTTGGATCCATTAAAAACCGAAAATTATTTTATAATAAAATAATATATAAATATTTCCAAAGGTGAACCTCACCTCTCTTATAAAAGGGTACTTCCCCTTATCTCAAAATCACACCACATATACACTTTAGATGGGACAAAACCTGACCAAATATCCTCTCATCTTTCATAACATAAACTTATAGGATTCCCTCAATCATAAATCCAACCTAAGGATCCATTATTTTCAAATCAAAAGGAAACACCCAAAGAAGAGGTAATTATTTTATCACCTCTTTCAGAGTTCTTTTCTTTTTCAAAATTATTTTTCATTGTTATTTCCATACTAAAATAATTTATCCATTAACATATACATAATTTTATTTTGTTATAAATATGGTACAAATATATTTATTATTCTATCCAAACTATGAATGATAATGTCACCCTGCGTGCGTACGTACGACATTCTGTCTCCACGCCGTGGTGTAATTTTCTATCCAACACAATGTTATTGGGATGAATCTAATGATGAGTAATATTTACATAAATAATGAAAATAACATGATATTTTCTCTCTAAAATTAATATAAAATCCAATTGAAAAATTTTAATCATTACTGAAATTACATCGTCGCTCGTGTGAACACACAAGTTACCGTCTCCACGACGTGATGAGATTCATTTCCATGTACACCATTAAATGATGATTATAAAAATATATATTATTAATAAGTACATATTATATTACATAATAATTTTATAGGATATATTTATATATATATACTTACATATATCTTATTCACCTACTTTCGTTTAATATGATACGAAAACGGAAACAATGTTTATGCGTATGTACGGCCTAACTTCTCCATAAACGATGTTATACATTTCCAATATCTATCTATTGTACATATTTATATTATAAATATATATGATATATAAATCATTTTTTATATTCTGTAATTATTTAAATCGCGATATAAATAATACGAACAAAAATTACATGTTAAAACACATACACTAATGAAAGCGATTATTACCTGAAATGTTAATTTATCTGAGATGTCATTATTCAATGAATAGTATAAAGTCATTATAAAATCATGTATGATATAATAAATATGAATATGTTTTTGGTATTATTTAATAGCATACTATGGTCATTATATATGAGGTTAAATGTACCCTCTAACAAAAGAAAGTACAATGTAAGGGTTAATTTCTCAATATCATTGATATCCGATATTGTTTATGTGTAAGTATTTACTTAGAAATTTTTATCATCCATAGAAATTTTTCATAAAATTATTTTCAAAATTAATATATTAATTTTTTTGGGATGAAATATTTTTCAACATCATCATATTAAATGTTTTAATTATTTATTTTTCTAAATATTTTTAATTAATGTTCATGTTTAAAAAATATTTTAATGAATTTCATATATATACATGATTTTTTTAAAAGGTTAATTCATTTCAAAAGTTTCAAAGTGGTATGGGAAAATTTTATTCAAAATTTTCATTATATTTATATATTTTTAAATATTGTTACTTTTTAATGATTTCGTAAAAACGAGATATTTCTCTCCAAGTGTTTTAATGATCAATTTAAACTATTTCAATATCCTTCACTAGATATTAAGAGTGATTGAGGTTGATTTACTATAATTAAATCTTCCATATTGTATTGAAGGTTTTTTATATGTTTTATTGTGGATTTATTATATTTATACCATTAATTATTTATGTTTCATGTATTAACATTTCGTATGTTAGTTGTAATACGAATTTTTATGTTATGTTTCTTCATTTTTATATGAGGAATGTGGTGGACATAGTTTGTTATGTGGGGAGCCCACTATGGCTCCTCAATGCTTTAGTATATATCCTGAGTCAAATTAGTGTCTTCCCACATGGCCTTGAGAAAAGTTTATTTGTAGTCTTGGAACGAGGCCTTGACTATGTGGTAATGATTTCCGGCGTTAGGCATTCCCTCTTTATGAAATTAATTACTACATGTGATTATTCGAACAGTAGAATGTCTATGAGCATGATTATAAGGTTTTTTTATTTATTTTGTCTATATTATGTTAATGTTTTTGTTTAAAATTTTGGTTATTTTATTACACATCGTTCCTTAAATGTTTATAGGATCCGTTAAATTATTTACCTTTGTTGAGCATCAGAGCTCACCCTTTTCTTATATTTGGTTTTTCCCAGGATTCCAAGAAGTTAATTATGTTTGACATATAGAATTAATCTAGTGGAATAATGGAATTTAAAATAGATTATTTGTGTCATGTTTTATGTTTGAATGTGTAATGTGACATTCATGTATGTAATATATTTTCTAGGACTACTAAACTGATCATTCCATAGGTATAAAATTCATTATAATCATGAAAATGTATTAAAATAATACACTGACTCTGGGAAACTGGGGTTGGGTAGATATATTTTGTATTAAAAGAATATAATTAAAAACCCTAAAAACATGATTTAAAAAATCTATTATTAGAGAACATTACCCTAAATAGAATTCCAGGATTAGAATAGAAGAGATGCCTTTGATTTTTGAAATGATGAGATTTAGTGTATTTTCCAAAAATACATCATTGTCTCAATACGAGAAAGTAGTGAAAGATCTGTAAAACATGTATGTAGCAGTTAAAACACAGAGAAAGAATTTAGGGCTTGACTCGAGGAATCCTGGTACACGACAACGCTCCTTGCTTCACTCTTGGATTTGAATCTCACAGGGGATATGCTTAAGATAAATCAAATTTTCATTACAAGCATTTATGGAGGATTTATAAGTAAATTATTCCTCAAAGAAATTTTTTTATGGTTATATATTATATGCATAATATTTTCAATTTACATTAAGTATTTTACAAGTTTGGAATTATGCATTGTGATTCATAAACTAAACTATTGTATGCCATTTTATAGAAATGGATCCTGGTAGAATGAATGATAACTCTAGTAGTATGCAAGATTCAAAGAGTATGAAGGTTCATATCATTCATGGGATTAGGCTAAAATTTATAATGGAAATAGTCTCCCACTTATTCTAATCATATGAATAAATAGTATCATGTGTTTATAACATAAGTAAATAATTATCTGAGTATTATGGATTTGAAGGGAAGCAATATAATAAAAGGATGATAGAGGGAAAGATGGAGAAAGGTAATAGGGGAAATAAGGGTTTTCCCATATGTGATATTTGTGGAATGAATCACCATAGTAAATTCTTGAAGGGAATTGGAGTTTGTTATAAATGTAGAGAAAAAGGACACCAAGTACGTGATTGTAATGGTATGAAAAAAGATTCAAATGTACAATGCTTCATCTTCAAGGAGTTGGGATACAATATGAATCAATTTCTAAATCATCAAAGTATGCCGCAAATGATGCTATTTGATAATAATCATGTTATGATAATACCATAGATGAAGCGGAATGACTAGTGTTCATATGTTGTTATTAATGAATTATTTCATTTTATTGTTCTATCAATGGTATACTGGTTAAATGAATTATAGAAATAAATAATCATTTCACTACAGTTTTATTTCATTGAGGATTTGAGATTATATGGTTCTATGATAAGTGACTCAAAACAAAGGTAAACTTTTTTGAAAATAAATGGTTGAATTAAAGATAAACTTTAATATAGTTATGATACTATGGTAGTGATTTCAAAATAATATATGCTTGATTTCGATAAATTATATTCGATAATCTTGACTACATTGAAACTGTTTAATTGCTTTTAATTCCATTATTGCTGGAGTTTACAACATGTTTTGGATATAAAGAGTATATCTAGTATACTATATGGTATAAGGGAGCATGAATGTAATCAATATGGTTTTATGATAATTTACGGTGTTACCATGTTTTAAAATAATACATGATGAATTTATTAACATGTAATTATATATAAAAAAATCTCTTCATTGTGCTTACCATCCTTATAAATTTTTGGACTCTGAGTTTGAATAGTAGTTTTTTGGATAACTCTAATGGTTGGAATAGATTATGTTTGAAAATTGAAATTATTATTACGGTTAATATATTTCATAAGATTTTTTTTGGAATTTTTAAAAAAGGAAAACCTAGAGGTTGGGTGACAACCTGTCATGTCCGGAAACACCGCGAGACTTAAACCTACAACCAATGGGTGACAAGGTTGCATCACCTACACCTAGCCTTGATGATGTCCTATTTTTTATCATGTATTTTTTAAATACTCTGAAAAATTAATTATAGATTCATTATTTTTGGAACCCTATATGATTATGATAAATAGAATATTTTTGAATTCAATTATCTTTTGGATTGAAAGATGAGTTTGTGGTAGAAAATTGTTGAATGATAAAACTCTACCTGTTAAGTATATTTTTTCCTCTTCTTATAGGAATAAATTTATTCTTAAACTCTAGGGAAGGGATCTTAAAACAAAAAATGTGTTATCCTAATACCCTATCTTTTTTTGAACTAATGATATATTAAATCATCATAGATTGATGGCTTTGAGGACCTCAATATTTTTGTTTATCCAATGTACTTTAACAAATTTATTTGGATAATTGTGTATAAATTTTTCTCTCTCATATATTATCTTTAGTAGCTACTCCTCAGAGAAATCATCTTTCTTTAATGGTATCATCTCTATATTGAGTACATTTGCGGGATCATGTATGTTCTTTCTACAGATAGATCTCCATCTTTATATGGTTAATGGTTTCATCATCTCTTTAGAATTCCACCATTCAAGCTTTACTTTCTAACATACCAGGCACTTTGATGCATATTTAAAGATCTATTTCGTAAAAGTTTCCCCCCTAATAGTGATTATGGAGATCTTGATACATCATTATGCTACCAATGTGAATGGATAAAGTCAATCTATGTGAATCATCGAACAATTAATTCTTTATCTAAATATTTTATAGTACACATAGTCAAGACCAAATTCTCAAAAGTACTTCATAATTGACATTTTAGTCCCTGGATTTACATTTTTTATAGTTTTCAATTTCTTCTGATTTCTAACATCATTACATTGAGAATCTATTAACCTCTCTATAATGGATGATTTATAGATCATTTGTGAATGGATTAATGATGTTCCTTCCTTTCTGATTTCCTTGTCCATCCAATATAAATCTAATAATATTAGACCCATCTCCATTCTCATCAATGATATAATTACTTGATCCTTTCTACTTAATCAATCTCCCACTTTATTCTCTTACCCTGAAAGGTAGTGAATTGGGTATTCATAGTCCTTGGTTAGATCTAAACATCTGCATTGGAGAATATTCATCTCTTTTTATGTGAATATATAATTTATTATTTTGTGATCTGAATATATTGAAAACATATCTCCAATGAGATAATGGTTCCATATTTTAAATGTTAATATAACTAAAAAAACTCTAGATCTTTTATTTGATAGTTCTATTTCTGAACATTCGTCTTCCATGAAGAATAGTCTTTAACAATGTCATTTTTCATTAACACACAAGATATACTTTCTATTAAGCATCGTATAATACCATGAAAACTCTCCCCTTGTGGGTAGTGTCATCACATGTCACCTGATAAAACTTATTTTTAGCTCCAGTAATCTCTATTTTCATTTATAATTCTATTAAAACATGACCCCCTTATGAGTTAGATTGTTTTGATGGTTTTACAATTGTGATAAATTTCTCACAAGTCTATGATAATACCCATATAATCCAAAGGAACTATTGAAATCTATCACATATTATTTCCTCTTATATCCTTCAATCGATCTATCTTTTAATGGTCCAAATATATCCATTTCTTGTAATGTTATTCTCCATGAATTATACTTCCATCAATCGGAACTATTATTTATGGTACATGGCTTAAAGATTCTCTATAAACAAGGTATTTAGCATAGTGATAAGATTCTCATCATAGTTCTCCATTTTATTAGAATATATTATAAAATCAAATATAAATACTATTAAAAAGCTATCAATGTAATCATCAAATACTCTATTAGTCATGTCCATGAATATTCTTAGATAATTATTTATTTTGAATAAAATTATTGTAAACTCATACTGCTTGTACATTGTTAAAATAATTCTTGGAGATATCTTACTTCTTTACCCTAACATGTTAATATTCCAACAACATATCAAACTTGGAGAAGTATTTTCACCATATAGCTTACCATGAATGTCAAAAATCCATTGAAGAGGATACTTGTTCTTTATTGTGATTATTTGATCTGAAAATATTAAATGAAAATGTGCATGGACCCATCCATCTTCTCAATGAAGAGGACTGGTGTACCCCATGGTGAATCACTTGGGTTTTTAACCCTTTATCGGGATCCTCCAAATTTTTTTCATCATATCCTCATGTTTTACAACATAAATTCTATATGAAATTTTGTATAATAGAAATTACATAGGTATAATCTTGATTGAAATTCAATATCTCAGCTTGAAGGAAGGCAAAAAACTCCCCAATAAACACATCATCATATTCCATTATAATAGGAAATTCCCATAGGATGTTTAATTCCTTACACTCAATCATTTTATATAGCTATGATTTTTATTGGTAAATAATATACATTCTTTAGACATTAGTGAAAATGGTGCTTCATCCTCCTTATTATAGTTTTACATAATCGGGGGTTGATTCTCATTATAGAGAGTGATTTATTTTTCATTTAAATTTATGTTGGCTCTATATATGGATGATAATACATAACCAAAATTTAATAAAATAACAACAATTAATGATTGAAATGGTTTTATGGGAAGTTCATCTCACAAATTATGATAGGGTAAAAGTTATATTAGTATGTAATAATTTACCCACATATCATTTTAAAATATGACTTTACTTAAATGATTTTTTGTGGTGTTTGAATAGTTCTACTAATATTTCATATTATGATGAATCATGTAGATTTAGAATGAAAATGTAAATTCTCTATCCTTGAATGAATAATTTGCATATCTAACACCATTTCATTGTCAAGATCCACCTCAAAGATTGTGATATAAAATCTCACCCTTGTTGCCTTAGAGTTTGTTGGTTGTTTTCGAAAACCCATTATATAGTTCATTTATTTTCAATGTTCCATGATTCCTTGATATTTAATAAATGAACATTGCAGTGATGGTTGACCAGAAAATAACTTTAGTATATTTCATTAGTGGGTTTATCCTATTTTAATTCTCTAGCTAGGCTGTCTTCCTTCCCTAACATAATGAATATTCTCATTCCCCCTATGAAATTTATGGGGTGCTTCATTCATGAAATGTTATAAGTGGTATTTTGATATATCATTGAACTGTTAGATTTCTACATTAGACTGCTAGAATTAAATTCCACTTTTTTTCTTCATATCACTATGATATCATTAAGATAAGTAATATTTATTCGAAATTAAGGGAACATAAAATAATTTTCTCATAGAAATAAAAGTCAGTGGTCGCCAAATATTTTTATATAGTATTATTTATCCCACAAAAGAAGCTATCAACCGTGTATTTGGGGTAATGACAAAGCTAGAGGCGTATCATGAAATTATTGTGATGTAATCATCTAAAACAATGGAAGATTCCTCATCTTACTTTCATTAGGTTATGGAAATTGAATTCCACTTTAAGAAAGCGAGTGCGTGTAAAATATTTTAAAAAAGCTGTCATTCCTTCTTCCCTGTCACTTTGATCTCTTGCTCAGGCTTCATACATTTGATCACTTTCTGCCACTGATCATCTTATATATAAATTTTATAAATATATAATAGAACATTTTGTTACATAGAACATTGAAGGATGTATAATATATTCTCTATATAGTAGATCAGTTTTACCATAATTATGGTATTAGATGATCAATTTAATGTCAAATTAAATTATCATACAATGGTCTCAATCAATACATGTTATCTATTAGGGGGATCTAGAAGCTATTCCTCTCCTAGGTTCATATTCAAATCACAATTCACTAGAGAGAGTATTTTCATTAAGTTCATAATTCATGCTCCCATCAGGATGGTCATCTCACAGGGGAATTCATCAAATTTTACTTCATATTGATTGATTACACAGTTCTAACTATTTCCAACCATTCAATAGAATAAAAGGAAAATACGGATGAGTTTGTTTTAAATAATTGAATGAATAAAGTGGAATCCAAATAAATTAATCGGCTAAATTATACATTTCATGTATTTTCTTAACATTATAATTTTTAGGGTCTAATCTATGTTATCCATAATCTATTTCGTTACGTATACTCTTATTAGAATTTTATGCTCCCTTTATAATTGTTTGAAATGGTCTTATGAATTTACAAAAGCAAATCCCTTGGGTGTGTCAAATTAGGTGCATAGTAAGGCCCTTTGTAATGAACTAGGTTTCACTATGTCAGTCCAGACACACCTTGTTGGATCAATTACAAGTAGGTAAATTTATTTTGGATCCAAATCCACATGTAGTGTCCTGGAAAAGATGTATTTTCTTAACAAACCACACAATCTATACATACCAAAATCTGGGGATTTTATCATAAACATAAATTCATATTTATGGTCTTGGATAGATTTTTCTAATCCTAATAGTAAGAATAACTAATATTTTCCTCTGATATTGACTATAAAAAAATGATTCTTATTACACATTAAATCATGATTTATTACATAAGATTACACATAATATAACCTGAAATATAGATATGTGTAGTGTATTTGAGAATTAGGTACATATCATAACATGTTTAAAAATTATTCAATAATGGTTTTGTATCCCTTTTTCAAGGGGTTATGATAGATACCTAATGATGTTTTGGGACTGCACAACATGTGGCTCCATGGACAAGCTGTGTACTCCAAAAATTCTTAATTATGCCTCACATGCTGAGTCCAGTGGCATGTATACTAAATAGATGGTGAAGGTAGTACATGCCATTTTGATCATATCTACACCCTTTGTACATTAAAAAATAATGTAGAATTAAAATTTTAATATTTTTATAATTTTCAAATCTTCATATCATGTATATGTCTTGTTACAAGTCGATACTCTATGTTCATTTAATAATAACATGTATCCAAAGAGTCATGTAATCAGTCTAATAATTCATGAAGAACACATCATGAAAGTACACAATATATCATGTACACCACATGTCATAAGAGTAAATTAATATATGGGAATAATGCATGTTTGGTAGGTTTGTATGGGTATTCACCAGGTTAAATCCAAGGAAAAAGTTATGTATATGGTTAATTTTAAATGAATTATAAATTTTTTAATATTTAAATGGATGAGAATCTCCATTAAATTCAGAAAAAGATTATGTTAAAACTAATGATTAATTAATGATAATAATTAATTTATTAAATCATTATTTATCATAAATTACAATGATTAATGAATTAGATTATAGATTTATTAATTTAATAAATTCAATGAATCGTGTTGATTTTCATGATCTAGACCATACATTTGAATATGATTGGATTATTTTAAATTTATTATTAAATTATATTGTTGTCATGAAAGCCTTCTCTCTAACTTAATATGTACATCTACTGTGAAAATCATTTCTTTTATACAAACCCCCTTTACCACTCACCAATGTGTGAGAAAATCTAGATGCAATGGATGATGCTCCCAATCTAGTGGAGGTTATTCAAGTTATGAGGTGAGGAGAATCCATTCCATGGAGATAAAAATGTGGATAGGTGAAAAGCTAAAAAAACGAACCAAATTGGTTCAATATGTTTCTCCTCTAAGTCAGTTATTAGTTTATAGACTCCTAGATAATATAGAAATTTTAACAATATCACAATCATAGAATTTATTTTATTTCTTTTTTTGTATTGTTATATATTATAGATGTTTTTTATGATCACAAAATTAATTAATTAGAAAATAGGAAATATGGAACTAAAATAAACATACATATGGGTGAATATTTTCTATTACATGAAGAGTCACTTAAGGTTATCCCATTTAATATTTACAATCATGAAAAAATATAATAAATTGAAATTTATGTATAAAGGATAAAATCTGTCAATAAAATATTATGTTGGTATAACATTCCATTAAATCGGTTAGAATCGAACCATAATTCAAAGTCCTTGAATAGCCAATGTCAGCGTAATTTCAATTATAATGATATTATAATTTGAGTTTTAGGGATTTCTTGGAATAGTCATCAATGGTTGTCTACCAAAGATGGCCATACTTTAACTGTGAAGAAAAGGTTGAGGAAATCCAAAATTAAGTATTTTAGTATAGGGGAGTCCACTCAAGGGATCCATGAGCTGCATGTTAATGTAACCGGAAATTGGAATGCCTACCTAAAATCATTAATATTTCTTTACCAGCCAACATTGTGGTGATACGAAGGGAAATATGGATCCTTTCTGCTATTATATCCAAGAAATATCATAATATAATGCCAATGGGGAGGGCTATTGGGTTTTTATAATATTTTTGGAGACTAATGAATATTTATTTCGTTCTTTTTCTTAATTTTATAAGATAATGTACTAAAACATTGTTCATTTTATTTGTAGAAATGACATTAAAATCACATCAAACATCTCACTATGATCCATACTCAAAAAAAAAACCTTTTCACCTTCACTAATTTCTAGGAGTGGAAACGGTTCCTTCGGGTCATCCTTCATGATGAAAGTAAAATATATGTGATGTAATAACCATTACCAGTTTCACCTGGATATGAGGTGAGGGATGATGATCTATATGTGTACACAAAACCTATGAATGTTTATATGGATATTTAATGCCTCATTATATCATCCAAAACCAATGATCTTGTAATGAAATATGCTGAAGTAGATTCTTATATAATGATTTTCTACATTTTGGATCTCTATCAAGAGAGGGAGATACAAGATAGCTATGATTTCTCCAAGGTTTCTTTCACCACTAAGCTTGGATAGTCTATGCCAGTTAGGCCACATATAGTCAATCTTTTATGCTACATTGAGCATCTGGATGTCATAGGGATTAAATTACAAGATAAATTGCATACATATCTCATACTATCATTAGATCCAATGACCTTATATAGTTTTATTTCGAATTATAATAAGAAAAAAATTAGAAGATTCTATCATAAATTCTTACTTTAATTCACATTGTGGATAAGGACATGGGGTGTGAAAAACCTATAGTCCAAATGGAGAATATAGAGAGTAATAACAACAAAAAGAGGCCAAAGACTTTTAAACAATGTCAAGTCCCCGAGCACCATCTGACCAAGAACAATTAGATCTAACGTTAGGTCAAGAAAAATGAGTTAGTATGCTTTTCATGTGGAAAGTCAGGACAATGCAAGAGGAACTGCACCCATAGCCAAGTGTATGCCAATGGTGAATTTTTTATTCTGTTCAATCATTCCATTTTGACACATTGGGTATTAGATATATCCTGTGGTGCTCACATATAAAATCAAATATAGGATCTAATTAGATTGTAAAAAATTTATAGAGGAGAGGAGGATCTATTAACTGCTAATGGTGCGAGGATAGAAACTATTACCATTAGGGAATACTCCCTCACATTTAATAAAAGAATGTTTTTGGTCTTACATGGATATTATTATTTTGATAGGGTTACCATATAAATAACTTAAGCATCATGTTGGGATATAGATCAGTTTATTTTAAAGTTCATAAATAAATTTTTTTTTTATAAGGAAAACGTATTATATCTTATAATGCATTTAAATAAAAGACTATATATATTAAACTATGAAATAAAAGTGTTGGAAATTGAAAATGAATCAAGTTCCCATGAATCATATAACACTCAGTTATAACATAACCATCTTGTCCATGTAAATGAGGAGCATTTGACAAAGATCTATCAAGATGGTTATTTAGTCTCTTCTAAGCTAAATCCACTGGAGAGATGTCATGCTTTTTCTCAAGGGAAAATTTACAAACCATAATTTTTTGTGTGGGGTTAAATGGCTACAAATATTCTAGGATAGGTATATATATATATATGTGTGTGGACCATTATCAGTATAAGATATAAGGGATATTATAACATAATATCTTTTATTGATTACCTGAGTAAATATGGATATATTTACATGATTAGATATAAGCCTATTTCCTTTGTGAAATTCATCTAATTCCAGAATAAATTGCACTATTAGATTTTTTAGAAGATAATGATGCGATGATCGAATTGATTAGAGAATATCATAACCAAGAGTTCATCAAAAGTTTTGTGGGAGTTCGGGATTCTATCTCTACTAAATCCTCCTTATTCACCACATGAGAATGGTATTAGTGAAATAAGGAATTATATGTCATTTTATAATCTAATTCAGTAATGATTTAGGTATATCATTCATTATCATTTAAGGGAAATACATTACAAACAGTGGAATACTTCCTTAAACCGGGTACCAACTAAGGCATAAAATGGTATTACCTTTGAGTTATTGAGTTAAAAGAACCCCATTTTTCATATATATATGTATGGGGTTGTGAGGTGTTGGTTACATTGTTCTTAGTAAAAAAACCATCATCCCCTTGATGGGCTGTATCCCTATAAGGTGTTCTAATAAAACAAAGGGATACTACCTATACAACCCCTCAGATATGAATGTAATTATCCCCAGAAATGTAGTCATTCATGAGAGGGAAATATCATAAAAAAGGATAGTGGGATCAAGATTAATATCAATAATTTTCTTTATCAAGATACATAAGAGTTGTTATATGAACAATTTTAATAGGTACCTTTGGAAGAAGTTGTTCCTAAAACACAATTTCAATATAGGAGTGTAAGAGAGGTAATGGAACTACAGAGATATAGTTTTCTTTTCATTGAGGATGTAGAATCATTATTAATGGAAAACGATGAACCTATCTCTTATATAGAGGATGTAGATAGCTAAAAATCTTTAAGATGACATGGAGTAAGGAATTTTGAAATGATTTCCATATATCATAACCACGATTGGGTTCTATTCAATGTTCTAGTTGATGTAATGTCTGTTGGGTGTAAATGGAAATTCAAGAGAAAATTGGTCCCGGAAGCTAATTTATGTACATATAAAGAATGAATGGTGGATAATGGGTTAAAATAGTTTCATGGAATTGACTATGAGGAAACCCTTTCTCCAATTTACATGTTATAATCTTTCATAAACTATTTTTCTATAACTTACTACTATGACTGAGATTTAGTAGCTATATGAGAAAATGAATTCCTTAACAAGAACCTTTATGATGATGTCTATATGAAACAACCCAAAGAGTTTTTGACAGTAGGTGATACGAAAAGTGGATTTCAGTTGTATAGGTCCATTTATGGATTGTAGGAATCATCAAGGTCATGGAATATTCGATTAGATGAATCTATTAGAAAATTTATATTCATTAAGATTGAATGTTATCCATGTTTTCATAAAAGTTTTATGGGAATGGGTATGTTGTTCTTGTAATATATGTTGATGACATATAACTTATTTAAAGGATATACCGGTCTTACAATTAGATAAATACTATTTTAATGAGTTCTTCTCTATGAAGGTCTTAGGCGAAGCACACTATATTCTAGGGATCGAGCTGATTTTTGATGGATCCATCATGTTTCATGGACTATGACAAGTTACATATATTTACCATATACAAATGATATTTAGTATGGAATAGTCTAAGAGGGGATTGGTTCTACTGTCACTTGATTTACATCTTTCTAATTTAATATGACCCCAAACACAACATGAGAAAGATAGAATGAATAATATCTAATATGCTTATATGATTGGATCTGTTACGTTTGCAATGTTATGTACTAGACTTGATATTGCTAGTGCACTATGAATGGTAGTTAGTTATCATGTAGATCCATGAGAATAGAATTGGACTACTATTTAGACTATCCTTAAGTATCTGAAAAGTAATGACGATACGTTCCTAGTGCATGGAGGAGATGAGGAGGTTGTCATCAGAGGGTATGATGATGCCAGTTTTCAAACAGATTAGAATGATCTAATGTCCCATTCAGGAAATGTTTTATATCTTAATGGAGATGATGAGAGATGGAAGAGTTCAAAGGATCCAGTTGATGTTGATTCTACAATTTCATCTACATAGTGTCTTTTTATGTATCCAAGAAATCGAAGTGTATTTATAACTAGTGTACATGTGATGCCCCCTGATAAATTACATGAACCATGCTACACACTAACTTGTATGATCTACGCGATGGGCCCTAACCTGGGCATGGTTCAAGCACTAAACCCTTGCAAGATTGGTATTTAATCTAACCTCCATAAATATTTGAACCCATGGATATGAAACCCACTTGGGAGAATTTTTTTCTACCATTATTCTGTATGGTATAGTGGTATCAGATGATGCTCTCCTGTAGTTATTATTCAAGTCACGCAGGGTTCAAATCTATGAGGAGGCAACATTAAATCTCTAGTTGGCTAGGGGGAATTTTCTTAACCTGGACCATGTTAGGGCCCATTGCACGTGTCTCATGAGTTAGTTGGTATAGGGTTTATGGTTTGTTGTTTGGAGTATCACAGGTCCAAAAAAGATCATTTATGTTGGATCTGTGATGCATTTGAAAATGGACCTGAACCCCCCAACTAAATAATTCACGGGCTCTCTGAAATAGGTCCTATCTTTGGATAGGTTTAGGCATTGTCCCCTAGCCTGCTAGGGATTTTATAAATCATCTTCAGAGATTCTAACCCTAAATTAACTTGAATAATAACCACCAAGTAGCATCCTTCGCTACCACAATATATGGCATAGTGGTATTCATGATGCTCCATTGTAGTTGTTTAGCCTAAGGTACTAGGTTCGAATTTCAGGGGACGTGTATTAAAATCTAGTTGTTCATAGGGACAACACCTTCCATGTGGAGGTATAACTCTCCAGTGGACCAGTCCATGAGATAGTAGAAATGGGGTGAGTCAATACTACAGCCCAGTTAGTGGCGTAGTTATTTTAAAAAGGGATCCTATTTTTTGGGACCCATGACGCTCCCAATAATGAACCATTACTCTACAACTCACTAACTCGTGCACTCTATGAAATGGCCCCAAACATGGTACAGATACTGCCATTGTCCCCTAAATAGATATGGATTCAATATCTCATAAGTGGATATTCAAACCCACAACTAACTAGAATAACAACCATCGAGGTACATCATATGTTACCACTATTCCATATGGCATAGTGGTAGTGGAGGATGCTCCCCAGTGGTTATTATTCCAGTCAGACCTTGGTTGTAATCTCTACGTAAGTGAGATTAATTCCCCAGCTACCTAGTGGATAGTGCCTAATCCTTCCCCAATATAGGGTCCATTGCATGGAGCCCATGAGGTAGTGGGCTACAGGTTTCTGTTAGATTGTTGAGATCATATTGGATCCATCAAAAAATTTCATTAATTTAATATAAAGAAAAATTAAATTGAAGTTGAAAACGATACATAAATAATTTAAAATTATTAAAATTATTTTTATTTATTAGAATATCTTTGTACTATTTAAATTTATAGAAATTTAATTTTAATTGTGCATTATTTTAATACTAACTGGTCATGATCTTCTGACTTACCTATGCTTGTTTGGTTTTATTTATATAATTATTTATTCATTATGGGCGATGTTGGTAATAATTAAATAGTAAAATTATTGTATGTGTGTCATCACTATAATATTAATATTTTTAAAGGAAATCTTTTCCAATACACCTATTTTATATTATACCCCTAAACCCCCTCTCCTTTGAATGAGTATATTTGTAATTACACGTTGACGAGGTGAGACACGGACCCCCCAAATTCATGTCAGTAATTTAGACACGAGTCAAGTAAATTGCACTTGGATTGAACCATGACACTAGTCATCTATCAAATTATATATTGAACCCTTTGATCATGATTGATCAATTATGGATCGATCATACAAAAATTTTCAAGACCAGTCGGATTTCATTCATTTCCATTATGCATCTTATATTGTTTTACACAAGTGCATGATGGTTTCATGATCATGTAAAATAAAGAACAAGATAAAATTCAAAAATCTAGGATAAATATATTTATATTTTTTTTTGTGTGTGAGACGACCTAGTTTGAATGAATCAAATAGAATTGGATTGTATTAGATAACATAAATAATCCCTTAGGGATATTTCATGTATTATCGCCTTCGGTTATTCAAATTTGAGAAAAACTAGTTGTTTAGAGTGCTTGTCATCCAAAGATGAGAGTGATCCTTATTAATAAATAGTTCATATAAGAATTGATGGGTCAAGATAACTATATATAATAGAAAATAAGTATAGAAATATAGATTTACATCACTTTAAAGGCAAGATGTTGAGAGAATAATGTTTAGATTCCAATGAATTGGATTTCACACAATAGTACAATGAACCACGAGTTAATGTGGTTAGCCCAGAAAGATTATTCTTAGATACTCCCACCGTACTGGCATAGGAAAATCTTATAACTATGAATATTATTTTGGAGGATCCTTACCCTAATAATACTCTTTCAACATAGTATTTTGAATCTAACTATGAGGGATATTAGTGTTCTCTTAAATAGTGGGAGAATATTAAAATGATATAATTTATTAATCATAATGTCTATTGGTAATCAATATAAATTACTAACTATTAATTTTTATTTGGAATAGATTTAAAATATAAATCACTGACACCTCAAGAATATTATTATTGCAATATAATTAGGATACAGAAAATATCTTGACCAACAATAATTTATAAGAGTGGTATAAACTCTTGCGAATAGTAATACACTAAGAAAGAAAGCTATATGTGTGGGAATCCTCTATTTCTATTGGTCCTCCTCTGCAAGAAAGTAAGGAAGAAAAATATTAATGGAAATTTTACATGTATCAGATGAACATGATGTTTAGTGCATCCTGTTGTCATGCATGTCCAACCAAAATGCAAAAAATGCATGGTGTTGAGGATACCTTCAAGTTGATTTCACATCTCCAAGAAATATATCTGGAGAGGGCTAGGAAAGAAGGGTATTATATCACTAGTTCAATTTATACGTGCAATATAGTATAAGGTCACCAAGCCAATCATCATGTCATCAATATGATTTGGTACATTGAGAGTCTTGAAACCCCTAGGTTCCAATTGAACAAAGAGCTAGCAATGGATCCCATTATTTCATATTTACTGCCTTGATTTTCTATATTTATGATAAATTATAATATTAATGATATGAAAAAGTAAATCCTAGATCTATTTACTTTTCATTCCAAGCTCATAATTATATGAAAAACACCAATGCATCTGTTATTATAGTGAACAAGATAAATAAAGGCAAGGAAAAAGGGTCCAATGTAACAACCTAGAAAATTATTATATTATATTATTCATTTTATTAAATTGATTTATAATAAAAAAAAATAAAAGCATTGTTTTATTACTTAAATTGAATATTTAAAATTATATAATGTTGTTTTAAATTATCTCATAAACTATAATTTTATTTAAATTACTATTTTAAAACATAAATACTTTATTTATATAAACATTCTTATTTTGTTTAACGAGTTAATTTTATTATTTTGAATTGCATGTTATATAAAAATGAAAAAAATAGTAATAAAACATAATATCAATTAAATATATGAAATTATAAATATATATTTGAGTATAATTGTTTATATAATAAAATTTGAATAATTTTAAACATTTAAATATATTTAGGTGGTCATATTACAAGTTTTTCAAAATTATTAAATTTTCTTTATTTTTACATATAATATGTATCAGTATTTTTATTATATGGGTTTTTAATTATTAGTAAATAATATTTATATTGGATTAAAAAAATAGAGTATATATATATATAGATATAAAATGATAAAATAAATAAAAAATAATACAAATAAGAATATTAAAAAAATAAAAACGAGATAATGAACTATGAAAATAAAAAATGAAAATGTAAACCGATTTGTGTTTTGGTTTCATGAAAAAGAGAGGGTGTTTCATGAATGGTTCATTTTGAAGTGATGTAGTTCGAGTGGTGGTTTTTTCGTTGAAGTTGATAGCAGAAGACGAATTGAACTGAGCTGTGCAAGGTCCTGCTTGGCTATGTTGGTTTTTTTCAAGCTTAGTCGTGTCATGAGTTGGATCCCAGATGGTCGGTTTCAGATGAATGCTTCGATGCATGTCAAATTCACAAGGAAGATTTGAACCACCAAATAAACCTCAAATCGAGTTTATTATAGATTGGGATTGTTCCTGAAGGACATCACACACCTGATCTGTTTTAGGATGAAGTTTCCAAATGAAATTTGAAGAAAATGACATGTTATTTTAAGATCTACCCCACTATGTGTAGTTTGACATGTGTGTTTTGTTTAATTTTTCTTATTCAAATCTTTTTTCTAGATTCGTTTTAGGTGTTTTATTTGACAACATTCATTTTATTCAATTACTAGTCCATTGGATTTTATTTTTTCATCAAATGTTGATGTTTAAAATAGTGTAGAATTTTGTGTGTTTTGAATTATAGCATTTCCTATTATTTATCGAGAGGTTGTGGTTTGAGGCATCATGATGACATTTTGACAATTTGAATCGAATATGTGGTTCTATTATTTGTCTGTTTTAAATTTATTATCTACATCAATCAAATATGTTATGCTTTTAATTAATATTTGTATTTCTGTTCTTTCACATAACAGATGACATGTATTATTTCTTATTCATTGAATTTAGCCCCTTTTTTCAATTTCTGAACATTATCTTCTATTTTCATATATAGGGAATGATAAGTATGATAAATAATTTTTTAGTCTATCAGTAATATATTAAAACTAATATATAATATCTGCTTGAAGCAGAGGGTTGCAAATGGGGATTCATTGAGAGTAGTTTCATTATTATCTATTTTCCACTTCTATTAGCTTTTATAAGGGAAAATGAAATTTAAATAGGAAGAATAAAAAGTTTTACGGGGTATCCTACCATGATTTTATGAATATATTTATTCAATTTAATCATTCAGGGTTATATCTATTTTATTAAAGATATGTTTATGTCTAGTTTGGTGTAAGGGGTGTGTTTAATTATCTCCATTTTCTTGTTTTTTGTAAGGGAACATTTTATTAGAATGATTTGTGTTTAATGATATGGAATCAGATTATATTAAATTAGAATTTAACATTTAATTATTTTCATGTTTTAATATTATGTTTGTGTTGGGGATTTCTATTTTTATTTGGTCAACTTATTCATTTCTACTAAGTTTATTTATGGGTTTCTTCAAAAAAAAATTGAACAATTTTTAAATAAAATTGATAAATTTTAGTAAGGGGATTAATACTACAATTATTTCGGTGTGTTTTTGGTATTTTATTGTTAAAAGAAATTGATTACCTTTGTTTTTGTAAGGGATAAATATTTATTTTAAACATTTATTTATTTTAAGATCTTATTTTTGTACGGGAAACATTTGTTTTCATATATTCCTTTCATAAAAAAATCTACCATTCAACTAAATTTTGTATGGTTCTTCTTTTTAATTGTGAATATTTTCTAATTTTGATAATCGTATGTGAATTATAATTCAATTTTAAGGATTTCATTTAATTTCTTGTTTAATTTTATATCATGGAAATTTTAAATTTCATAGTGTGTTAGTATTTTCAAACACAAAAATGTATTTTCTATATTTCAAAAGAACACTTGAAATCTGGTTTTAGATTGTAAAATTATTTATGGTTTATAATTTCTTTAATAATTATTTTATTTATGCATTTAGAAGAAAAGACATAGTCATTTTACATTATATAGATAATATGTTTTTATGGGTTCTAATCATATCTTATGAATTCATGGATTTCATAATAGAAAATGGATATTATTTATAAAATCATGACATTACATACCTGCACAATTATTTTAAAAAGTCTTTGTATATTATTTATATGATTTATTTGAATGTTTTTTATGAAACTATTTTTTAATGTAGTATTAGATCATAGATTTATTAAAACGTATATTAAAATTTGTTTTTATGTGGTATATAGAAATATTTAACAAATTACTTTCAATGAAATATTAGATAAGAAATTATATATTAATAATTTTATAAATTCATCGTGCCACATGTATGTCATACGCAAATCATAATTATAAAAATATATCAATGATTTTGTATGCCACTTCATACGTGGATATAAACCATGATTATTAGTTGTATTTAAATATATAAATATATATATATTATGTGTGTGTCTGTATGAAATATATCTAAAAATTGGTTTTATAAGTTTGATAAATGAAATAATATTTCATGAATATTAAATATCTTTTAATCAACATTTTATATATTAAAGAAATCTTTAATAGTAAAAGGAATCAGTTTTCCAGAATAAAAAAAATGATTCTCTATTAAATTTGTATATAAATAAATTAATATATATATATATATATGAATATGGTACCATGAATTTCAAGAATGAAACCGAGGGAGGATGTATATATAAATATAGCAATGTTTAAATTTTTTTTAGAAAATCTGGAACGTTACTGTTTGTCAATATGTTAAGAATTTGGGAGTTAACAAAATAACTCACTATGTGGGTAGATCTAATTTAGTTTTCACTGTTACATGATTTCCGTAATGTTTTTAATTTCAAAATCTTGAGTAGTGTTTTCAAAAAAACATTAGATTATATTTAATGCACTTTTTGAATGCAAGTAATTTCAAAAGTGATATAGTATTTGAAAACATAAAGTATTTAAATTATTTTTTAAAGATATATTTCGACAAATAGTTTTTATTTAATTATCTAATGAATTTACAAATTCATTTCTCAATGTTATTTTTAATGAAATATTTTCTTAAAATGTATCTCAATGATTTCAAAACCTCTTACCAGGTAATTGAATTCTCCTAATTTTTTTAAAATGATTTTTAAAAGGTATCATTGTTTTTCATATTCAAATGTCATCTATTTTGGAGTTATCGTGTGAGGAAGCATTGTAGACACTTGTTTAATTTTGGTTTAACTCTGATTAATTTAAAGAGTTGTCAAATACTAGAAAACATAGATTGGTAAAAGGTCTTCGTTTGTTTTTTGTGTTATGTTATTGTTTAGTTACTTTTAAAATAATAGTACACAACATTTTCAAGTACTAAGTCCAGACGAGCGGTCCTGGGAAATTATAATTCGTATCAAATAAATGGTCAAGAAAACTTCGGAATCTAAATTTTTTCTTTTGGGGAAATAAAATCCACACGACAAATTTTTTATATAGTTATGTCCCCTTAGAAATTAATTGTTTCTGAAGATGGAAATTTATAATTTTTTATAGTCCAATAAACAAATTGTGAGGATGAAATTCCTTTATGGGGAGAATGTAACAACCCAGAATATAATATGACTATAATTATAATTTTATTTAATTTATTAATAGTAAAAATAAAAAAATATTTTTATTAGTTGAATATAATATTTGAAAATTATGCAACATGGATTTAAATTGTCTCGTCAACTATGATATTATTTAAATTATAGTTTTAAAATTAAAATAAATTTTTTATATATGCAGAATTATTTTTTTAATGAGTCAATCTTATTATTTTTAATTACATGTTTATAAAAAATTATATAAATAATCATGAAACATAATATCATTTAAATATATGAAATTACTAATTTATATTTGAGTATGAATTTTTGATATAATAAAATTTTTATAATATTGAACTTGTAAATATATTTTGCAAGTAATATTAAAAAAACATCACAAATATTAAATTTTTATTATTTTAACATATAATATGTATAATTTTTATTAATTTATATATACTTAAATATTAGTAAATAAAATTTATATAATATTTGAAAAAAATGAGTATATAAATTTATGTAGATATAAAATATTAAAACTAATAAAAAATTAAATAAATTAGATTTGTGATAAAAAATAATAATGAAAATGAAAAATGATTTGAGTTTCGGGTTCATCAAAAAGAGAGGTTCTATTTCGGCTGGTTCCATCAGGAGATATGTCTTTAAATTGGTGGATTTTTCTTCGGAGATGACCGCAGGAGACGAATCAAACTTATCCAGAATAATGTCACGCTTGGATATACTAGTTTCATCAAGCCGAGTCGAGTTGGGGGCTGGACTTGAGATGGTCAGTTTCAAATGAATGATTCAATGCAGACCAAGCAAACAAAGAAGTTTTAACCCCCAGATAAACCTCAAATCTAGTTTGATTTTCATCTGGTTCAAGTTCGATGGCGATCATGTAGCCAATCTGTTTCACATTGATGTACCCGAATGAGATTTTGTGAAAATAACATACGATTTGAAGATCTACCCTGTGATATCTAGTTTTATAAGTAGGTTTTTTTATTCATTTTGTGTATACTCGAACATTATTTCTAGATTTTATTTATGTGTCTTATTCTTCCACTTGAGTTTTCTTCAATGACTTGTCCATTATATTTAGTTTTTTCTTAAAATTTGGATGTTAAAAACATTATAGAATGACACGTGTTTTTTTAACAAGATTTGATATTTCATATCGAGTGTTTGTGGTTTGAGGCGTGTTGAAGATGATTTGGAAATTTGAATCGATTCATTGGTTCTATTTTCAATCTCCTTTAAATTTCTTATGTAATGTTATAAAATATGTTATCGGTTGCATTCATTTTTGTATTATTTTTCTTGGGAAATATAGATGACATATTTTATTTTGAATTCAATGAATTTAGTTTGTTTTTCAATTTCTAAATAATTTATTCTATGGTTGTATTTATTGTATGATAATTATGATAAATATTTTTTACTTTTATTAGTAGTATTTTGAAACAGCTTTATAAGTAGTACATGATGTAGAGGGTTGTCGAGGTGAAATCTTCGAGAGTAATTTCACACATTTCCAATGGGAGTGGTTATTTTGTCTCATATTATCCACTTTTGGAAGTATTTATTATGGCTATTCAATTGAAATGGGAATAAGAATAACTTTTAAGTGGTCTTCAGCAATTATTTTAATAAGATATTTTTTCAATTAAATCCTTCAAGATTATGTTTATTTTATCAAAATCATGTTTAGATATTTTTTTGTAAGGGATGCTTTTATATATCTCAATTTTCAATTTTTTCATAATGGATCACTTTATTTGAATGATTTTTTATTATATGTAATCATATTATATTAGTAAAGAATTCAGTTTTTATTATATTTAGTCATTGATTTTATGTTTTTGTAAGGGATTTTTATTTGTATTTTATCAGTTTATTTGTCTCATCACTGTTAATTTATGGTTTTCATCAAAACATAGTCAAACTATTTTTTATAACATTTATATAATTAATAAAGTTGATGAATACTACATTTTTTGTGTATTTTTGGTAGTGTATCCTTGGTGGAAATTGATTAATTGTGTTTTTAAAATGGATAGATATTTACTCAAGATGTTTATTTATTTTAAACTCTAATTTTTCATTAGGAAACATTTTTTTCATATATTTATTTCATCAAAATTTTCATCAGTCATTTTACTTAATTTAGTAAGGGTGTTCAATTTAATTTTTACGATTTTATATTTTTGAAAATCATATAAGAATTATAATTCTTTTGTAAGGATTTCTTATAATTTCTTGTTTAATTTAATATCATTGAAATTTTAATTTTTGAGGGATGTAAGAATTTTCAAACACAGACATGAATTTTCTCAATTTCAAAAGAACCCTTGATTTCTAGTTATTGTTTCTAAAATTATTTATGTTTTATAATTTATTTATTAAATCAATTAATTAGAATCTATAGGAAAGGACATAATCATTGAAAATTTTATCTACTATGAGTTCTTTTGGGTTCTCATTATATATTATGAATTAATGGGTGAAATAATATGAAATGGGAATTATCTATAAAATCATGAAATTTCATGATTACACAATAATTCTAAAAATTCTTTGATATATGTTCATCTATCATATTTTAAATTATTTTATGAAATTATTATTTAACATTGTATTGGATCGATGTTTTTTTTAAAAATAAATTTCAATATGTTCTTCTATGGTATATAAAAATATTTAACAGATTACGATCAGTCAAATATTATATATGAAATTATAAATTAAAATTTTCATATATTTATCTTGTTAGACGTATATCATTCAAAAATCTTAATTATAACAACATATAGATGATTCTTTAATCCACTTCATACATGGATATACATTAGGTTTAGTATTTTTATTTATATTTATTTATTTATTTATTTATATTTATGTGTATATAATATATATTAATTTTTTAGGAGTTTGAAAAATAAAATAATATTTAATGAATATTAAATATCTTTTTATCAGCATTGTATATATTAAAAAAAATTTAAATGTCAAAGGATTCTGTTTCTTAGAATCACAAAAAATATTCCCTTTAAAATATATATATATGAATATGTTACTATGAATTTCTTGATGAAAACCCAATGATCCATGTATATATAAATAAGTAAAGCATAACAATATTTTCAGAACATTTGGCAGTTGAATGTTGTAAATATGGTTGTAAATTGGGAGTGAACCTGATACCTCACTAAGTGGGTAGGCCCAATATAGTGTTCAATATTTCCACAAAGATTTTTTTTCAAAATAATGTGTATTGTTTTTTAAAAAATAATTTGACTATATTTGAAGCACTTTTTAAAAGAATGTAATATAAAAATTGATATATTATTTCAATACGTAATGGATTTCAATTATTTTTTTCAAAAGGTATTTGGAAAAATATTTTTTTTGTTAATATCTAAAGAATATACCAAAGCCTTTCTCATGTGTTTTTTTAAAGAATGATTTTTCTAAAAATTATTTAAACTATTTCAAAACATCTTAATATGCAATTTAATACTCCAACATTATTTTAAAATGATTTTTCACATGTATCATATAAGATAAAATTTAGATTTCATCGATTTAGGAGATATAAAGCGTGGAAGCATAGTTGGTCTTTGTTTTATATTTTTGAACACTGATAAATTTTAGATGTTGTCTAATCCCTAAGAACCTAGACTGGCCAAAGTTCATCATCATGTTTTAGTGAGGTGAAATTGTTAAGTTGTTTTAAAAAAAATTACACACCATTTTCATGTACTAAGTCCAGGTGAGCATGCTTGGCTTGTTACATCCACGTTTATGTCTTGAAAAAATGATAGAATTCACCATCCATCAATGAATCCAATGATTCATAATGACATCAGTGAGATTATTTTTTTCTACTTTCGATGAGGCGTGAAAGGCTACTATTAGAAAATTGCATTCCTATAAAGAAGATGCAAGATGATGCTTCAACTTCATGTATTTTTTGTCATTGAAATAAATCATTCCTTATATAAAATATGGGTATTTGTTGTAGAATGTGGATGACACACATTTATTCATATACAGGGAGCAATTAGATTAAATAATATTGTAAGAGGGGATGTGGATCTCCGAGATGCAAATGGTGCATGTCTAGAAACAATGGAAGTGGGAGAGTATCAATTAACCTTTCTATGTGGATTTGTGCTAGTTTTAAAATATTGTTATTATGTACCTTCTCTATCTAGAAACATAATCTCTTTGTCAAAATTGGATACAATGGAATTTTATTTCATGTTTGGAAATAAATTTTTTCACTTCTATAAGGATAACATGTGTTATGGAATGGCATATCCTAACAATGGTTTATTTGTACTTGAAATATAAAACCTCGTAATGAAAATCAATGAAAAAACTAGTGAGGAATACTCATATCTCACATCCCTTGGAATTTCATGCTAGGTCATGAAAATGATAAGTGATTCCATAAATTACACCAAGAAGGGTATTTTGACTCGATATAGTTAAAATCCTTGGGTGTGTGACAAGATTGTTTATAAGGGAAAATGACCAAAGCACCAGTCTCTCGGAAAGAAAATGAGCCAATGGATTACTAGAATTGGTACATACTAGTGTCTGTGGTCTATTGATAGTAGATAAAAGGGGTGGGTATTCATACTTCATTACATTTAACGATGACCATAGTATGTATGGTTATATCTACTAAATGAGGTCTATGTTCCATTCCTATCCGATATTTACTTAATTCCAAAATTATGTAGAAAACCATATTTGTATGATTAATATGGAACTTTTCCCAGACCGAGGTAGAGAGTATCTTAACCAAGATTTCATTGATAACTTGAAGGTGTGTGGGATAATATCTCAACTCTCTCCTCATTATACAGCACATTGTAATAGTGTTATTGAAAGGAGGAATAGGAACTTTATAGAGATGGTCAGATCAATGGTGAGTTGGAAAACTCTTCAATTATCCTTTATGGAATATTCTTTGAAAATAATAACATATACCCTTTATTGAGAACCATCTAAAGTAGTAAATGTAATTCCGTATGATTTACATTGTGGAATGAAACTATATCTTTCACAGTTGAATATATGGGGATAAGTGGCCTTTTCCAATACATTTCTAACTTAAAAATTTGCATCAATAAGCACCACGTGCATATTTATTGGTTATCTTATGAAAACGAATTTATATAACATATAAAACCCCTTCGATATAAATTTTTTTATGGAAGGACATGAAATATTTCTTTGAAACGGAACACATTTCCAATGAAAATATTCGGAGCAATATTGAATTCAACGAAGTTAATATTCATGATTCATAAGAGTTGTTATGGAAACAATCTCCAAAAGAGTGACCTGATGAAGAAGTGTTTCCCCATACACCAATACTACATAGGCCTACCTGAGAGGTTAGAGAACCCGGGCGTTATGATTTTCTTATTATCATGTTCGGTGACCCTTTACTCTTTAAGAATGTTTAATCCCTAAACTAAACGTAAGTAGTAAATGTAATTGATGTTTTGAAGTGGAATGATGCCATCCTATGTATTAGATTTGATGTTTCCATTGGTTTATGCATGGTGGGAAGATATCAAGTTAATCCTATAGATCTACACGGTGTAGCTTATAAACCTACCTTAATGTACTTTATGTGTTCAAAGGATGTGTTCCTAGTATATAGTGGATATGAGGATCTATTAGTTAGTGGATACACTAATTCTAGATTTCAAATAGATCTTGATGATCTAAAATTATAGTATGTATACATATTTTTCCTGAATGTTGGTGCAGTGAGCTGTAGAATCTTGAAGCAATATGTGGTTGCTGATTCTACAACATAATCTGAGAATATCAGGTCTTCTGATGCAACAAAATAAGTAGTCTAAATATGCACCATTTTCTAATACATTGGTTTTGGTCCTAGAAGTGCAGACCCTTGTATAGTTTAATGTGATTATACTTCTAAACTGGTCCTTTCCAAGGATTTAAGATCTCACCAGAGGACCAAGCATATACTTTGGAAGTTTCATATCATGAGTGATTTTACTTATATAGGTGATGTTGTAGTTAGTAGAGTAGCCACAGAAGACAATGTGGAATACCCCTTGACTAAAATCATCTCTAAGTATAAGTGTGAACTTTATGCTAGGGTTATTGGATTGAGATGTGTAAGCAGATATCTCTAGTGCAATTAGGAGTGATGAAAGCAGGTTCCCTAGACCAAACATGTGATGTAAATTTATTACCACTACTGTAGAGACCCGAAGCCTGATGTACATGGACATTACATTACTTTTGTGGAATACTTAGTACATAACAAAAACACACACACGAGGACCGTAATAGTTTAGTGTCTTTGAAAACTCGGAAAGTAATCTTCTAATCATGGTGAAAGATCTTCAATATCTCCCAAAAAGATCTTCCGTTTTTTAACCTAAAACCTTTCTTTATATCCTGGGGAAAAGAAAACATAAAAGGGTGAGCTCAAATGCTCAGTAAGGGTAAACAAAACAAATATCAATCACATCATATACATAAGAACATAGCTTTTGGAAATCATAACCTGCAAAAAGAGAGCTCATAATATCATAACATGTGATAAATCATAGAAGTGAAATGTAATCCCAATAATCATAACTTAAAATATGAAACTTTTTGGCATACACACATAATCATAGAGAATCATTTCTTGTTAGTCAAGACTCATTGCCAAGACTATCTTAGTGGACAAAGTCCCTTTCTGAACTGAGTCACCCTCGTTTCAGTCCTGTTTCACTGAACCGGTATAACCTACCATTCCAGCCATGTCTATCTCATGAGATATGAAATCTTTACCCAATGCATTGGAGAGAGATATAGGTCCCACCCATCTCATATTGATACCATTCTTATGTGTGCCACAAAATCATAAACCATACATCATTGCATAACCCACGTAATAAAAATGGGAATCTTAAACAACATGACATCATAAAACAATTCACATACGATAAAGGAATTTTCATAAAAATAATTCAATTACAACATAATCAAGTCAATGTAATAATAGAGATAAAAACAGAACCCTTTATTATCCTAGATGGAAAATAATTTTGATAAAACACTTGAACTTTATTCTTGAGGAAAATATCCTTCCTACTTCAAAAACACTTTTCCTTTCATAACATGTCATGCAATTCTAAACTAAAAGAAGTTGATTAAAAATAAAATTGAAAACATGTAATGGATGCTTCATAGAAATGATTTTTTAAAAAATCCATTCATGTCATATAAGTTAAAAAACTTTCTTCTCGTACATTTGTCGGA
This sequence comes from Viscum album, assembly GCA_963277665.1. Classification (NCBI taxonomy): domain Eukaryota; kingdom Viridiplantae; phylum Streptophyta; class Magnoliopsida; order Santalales; family Viscaceae; genus Viscum; species Viscum album. The sequence goes on from OY728161.1 coordinate 698,653,344, forward strand.
AAAGTCAAAAAGTACGTCGTACGAAAAACGACAAAATATTCCTTTCATATCTTTTACTAAAAACTCACCAAAGGGTAAAAATGGATTTAAAAAATTGTAGGTGGATGGAAATAATATTACATATTGATGAAACATGGATGTGGATGATAAAATACACCCCAGTAAATACTTACGAATAAACAATCTCGGATAAAAATGAGATTGTGATATTTCCCTTACCTTAGGTCTGATTTGCTTCGTAGGTGTCCGAACCTCCTGTATAATGATTTAAATCATGTTATTGACTTATTCCAGAATCATATTCATTTTTATTATATCATATATGGTCCACTTATGACTTTATATTACCCGTTCTTTTGTAAATTCATGTTAAAGTAGCGTTTTGGGTAAAATCGTCTCATTTGTCGTTCGTGTTTTTAACTTGTAATTAATAATATGATTACATGGATCATGATTACTTATATCCAGAATATAAAACATGATTTATATATAATATATATTCAGAATATATATATATATATAATATCGATAAATGGAATGAAATACACCGTTCATGGAGACGGTAGTCCGTACGTACGCATGAATGCTGTTTTCGTTTCCTTATTGAATTGAATGGAATTAAGTAGATGACATAGATATAAATATACATAAATACAGTATCATTATTATGTCATATATTTAATTAGTACTTATTATATATACTTTATAATCATTTATGAATGGTTAATCATTGAGAATGAATCTCATGGCGTCGTGGAGACGGTTGTCCGAACGTACGCACGAGCGATGATATCATTCTCATGGTCTAGGAATTCTGTTGAAGTGTATGTATACTATTTCAGTATCAATATAAATTTATAATAATCATATATAGTTACTAATTACACCATTATACCCATCCAATTAAGGTGGTGGAGGAAAATAGATTACACCACGGCGTGGAGACGGTATTCCGTACATACGCACGCGCGGTGATTTCCTTTTTCCGTAGGATGGATAGAAGGTTAATTAGATTTGTTTCATATTTATAATAACATATCAGTATATAAGAAATACTTATGTTATTACTTTATCATGAAACAACTAAATAAGAAGAATTTGAAGAAAAAAGAAATTGAAAAAGATCGGTAATGGATATTACCTCTTCTTTGAAACGCCTCTTTAAATCCTCCACATAGGGAACTAAGATTGTTCTTTGAAGAATACCAAGACCTCTAGGATTATTCTAGGGAAGTGAAGAAGGGATTTTGGCAGGGGTTGGGCGAGCTTTAGTGCTCAAATTGGTGTGAGGAGGAGGGGGAGGAGGTGCCCTTTTATAAGGGAGAAGAGGGGCACCTTAGGAATATCTCATAATATTATTTTTTATTAAAGTCAAAATCGGTTTATAATGGTTCCAAAGGGTCTTATTTAGAAGTTAAAGTGGGGATGGGTCTAAATCCTATCAACCAATAGGATTTAGACAAGTTTAGGGTATTATTTTAACCTTATCAACTAGATTTAACTCTAAGTTAAATAATTTAACTTTTACCATGTCTTTTTGTTTTCATTCAGTATATGGTTACTACACATACTATAAAATGCCAAACGAACCCCCAATTGTTTATTATTAATATATATATCCTTATCTAAGTCATTTTTCCAAACATTAGATTTTTAGGAATAAAATAATATAATATTTGAATTAAAAACTATTTTGTGACAATTTTGACACTATTTGATATATGATTTTTGTGAAAGTCAAAACGAATTATATGTTCGAAAAAAGTTTATTAAATCAACACTAATATATCATAGTAACCTAGAAAATTAGTTTAATTCATAAAAAGTCTAAAAATTACATTTATTTGAGCATTTATAACATCAATTATGTTAACATTTCCTTAAAAGGGAAATTACTGCATCATCTTTGTATCATTAATAAATTAAATTAATTTACGTCTAAAAATTACAAATAAAATACCATCATGTAGGAAATATCTTTATCTATCTAATGAATATTTACAATCGTATTTATCTTATGTACAACCCTATATTAAAAATGTTTTAGTAAATATACTTTGATTTTAACTCTTTTAACTCTTCTTTGAATTAAATAATAATAAATGTCCTAATCTAATCCAAGTGGGCCTAAATGATAATATTTTACACTTAAGGTTGTTTTTGGTCTAGATAAACTTGTCCAATAGAATTAGGACATGTGTTAGGATAATATTAATATCATTCTTACCTTTAATTACCCTATTTACTTTTAACCGTGGTAAATAAAAGTAAACAGTTACTATTCACCAAAAAATATTTTCATCTCATCGAACCACATTTTACTTACTGACATAAACCGTGTCTCTCGGATTTTTGAAATTCCATTCACATAAGCGGTAAAATTAAGTTTTATGAAAAATTCAGTTTTTTAACTACCACTTAGTAGTTTCACTATTCATCAAAAATTGATGTTTTTCAGAACAATGCCAAAATTTAATCCTAAGCTATATTTCATATTCCGAATTCAAAAATGAAGTCTATTTTACCAAATTAATAACATAGAAGTTGCATTAATTAATTTTATAATTAAATCCCGATGTTAAAACAAATAGCGTGTTTTTAAGAAACAATATCTATCAAAAAATTGACACTTGATTATGTCTGGTTTAAATGTGAAATTACATTCAATGACCAACATTGTATTAAATTGTAAAAATATATTCTAAATATACTTCAAAACCACTCAAATTAATAATTTATCACTATTAATTATTTCGATTGAAAAAGTTGTTTTTAATTAAAATTTAGTAATTTTCACTATTCATCAAAATATGAAAGTTATCCGAAAATCACCAAAATTCCACCCTAAGCTAATTTCGATATTACGAATCCAAAAATGAATTCCATTTTGAAAAAATAAAATTTCAAAATTTCAAAAAGTGGTTATTACTATTCATAATAGCGAGTTTTAATAATATTTTAATAACATATTGTTGTTTAGTGAAACTCATTATTGCGTACTACACACGCTATCGAGGAAGGTCGCGATTGCGAGTAATGAAAGGAAAATCAAGGATGCGTGTTGTGAAATCTCCTTTTGGTGTACAACACAAGACATTAATGAAATTAAAAAGAATATTTTTCATAAAATCTCGGGGTGTAACATTCTACCCCCCTTAAAATGAATTTCGCCCTCGAAATTCGTCAGGGTTATAAATGGTTTACTATTTGAAAGTTTCTTTAATAGAAACCCACATAGTAAAAAGGAATAGAAAAACCAATATTTAAAAACAAAAGTATGAAACGTAATGGTTACCCAAATAAACTAATCACTGGGTTTCCACATAGGTGAAAATATGGATATGGAAGATAAATATAACCATCATGTTCTGATGGAGAGTGGTAGAGAACATGGCTATGGAAAAGCTAGCAATCACAAATCCATAAATTTGTGACGATCTAAGGTACCATCTGATTAATCAGATATAAGAGCACTAGGACAACATTTTTGGTTTTCAAGATCGTTTCCCTAAAGTTGAAGAATTTGAATTAGATTAAATACTTACTTTATTTTGGTACAATCTCACTATTGTTCGTGCCTTGAAAAATTTCCACTTAATCTCTTAAATAAATGAAGTTGAATTTGTTATTCGTGAAGTGTTAGTAGGACAGGTCATTCCCTGTCTCAAACAAAAGGTTAGAAAAAGTTATTAAATATACATAAGTCATTATTTAGTGAGATTAATCATATATGGTTCCTAAAATGTACTTATACTTCATATACCATACTGCTTAATATAATAAAACTATATTTTTACAAAACAGGGACATGTTGTAGGCCAGTGGTAGGCGATAAAGGCCAGTCACACTTCGATTGTGGGTTCAATTCCCACAGCCTTGTCCGACGCGATGGGCTGACACCCTTCCTAGAGGTTGTCCTTTTTCTAAAACTAAATTACTATAACATCACATAAATAATATCAAAAGTTCTATCCTTAAACAATACTAACGTATGTCCAACATATTCCATTCCAATCATTAGGCTTATCTAAAATAATTCATATATCTTGTTGGTCACATTCCAATCATGTGAATACCATAATCATGTATTCTCTTGAAAAAATGAATACCCATTAAACCTTAGTGAGAACATGAATGCTGTCAAAAGTTAACTCTTTCCACACAAGAAAATCCAAAAATTCTATATACTCAAACCATAATATAACCTTCTCCTTATATCAGTCATGAGATCATGAATACTATCAAACATTTAATTTTCTCTTTATCCCATCATTATGCGCATTCCAAAAATATCTGAATAACCTTTCATGGATACTAGTACCATTAATCATACACTTTCAAAACTCAAGGAAAGACAACAGTGTAACAATCCATATATGTCTCTTTATTCCATAATAGCATGAGATTACTTATACAACATTACACATGATAAACATGTAATCATTCCACTACATTCTTAAACCATTGACCGAGCATCAACAATTCTTTCATCTCACATATCATTTGTAGTCTCTTCATCATCATCCACATAAATACTACCCATACGACCATACTGATTCTCTTCATGAGACTTTCCCTTAGGGCATTGGTTTTCATAATGCACATACATTCCACATTTAAAACATTTAACCATTGCTGATGTCGTAGCAATACCATTATCCTCATCCCTGGTGTTAACTAAACCTTTTCCTTTACACTTACTGGCTTTGTGTCCTTCTTTTCCACACCCAAAGCATCTTCCAGTTCCTTTGAAACATTTTCCTTGATGCCTCTTCCCACATGATTTACATAGGGGAAATTGAACTTTCTTTCCTCTATGATCATCATGAAACTCCATCATTCTCTTATTAGTCGAGTCAGGAAACTTACCAAATTTTACTTTATAGATCATATTATGAGATTGCTGATTCGGCATAATAATGATGTTTGGACTTCCAAATCCCCTTTCATTTGGTTTCTCATGAAGAATATTATTTCATTGTCCATCATATCCTCCATTATCGTGAATCATCTTGTTTCCATCCATTTTCTAAAACCCAAAAAGAATAGTGTGAGAGGAAAAAATCATGCTAGGGAAAACAACATTATTAAGGGGGAGTACCCTCAATATCTAACATCTTAGGTTAAATTCTAAGATCGTTAGAGTAATTCTAGGACTATATCCTATACGTATACTTAACCTTAGGGACATCCCTAGACCTACCTTAGAAATATCTCTAGGGATCTCACTAAAGTTCTTGCATCCTAGTTTCCAAAGTTTTACTAAACCTTTCCTCTGATACCAACTGTAGATACCTGAAGCCTGATGTACATGGACATTACATTAATTTTGCGGAATACATAGTACATAACAAAAACACACACACAAGGATCGTAATAGTTTAGTGACTTTGGAAACTCGGAACGTAATATTCTAATCATGGTGAAAGATCTGCAATATATCCCATAAAGATCTTCCCTTTTTTTTACCTAAAACCTTTCTTTATATCCTGGGGAAAAGAAAACATAAAAGGGTGAGCTCAAATGCTCAGTAAGGGTAAACAAAAGAAATATCAATCAAATCATATATAAATAAGAACATAGCTTTTGGAAATCCTAACCAGCAAAAATAGAGCTCATAGTATCATAACATGGGATAAATCATAGAATTGAAATGTAATCCAAATAATCATAACTTAAAATATGAAACTTTGTGGCATACACACATAATCATAGAGAATCATTTCTTGTTAGTCAAGACTCATTGCCAAGACTATCTTAGTGGACAAAGTCCCTTTCTGAACCGAGTAACCCTCGTTTCAGTTCTGTTTCACTGAACCGGTATAACCTACCATTCCAGCCATGTCTATCTCATGAGATATAAAATCTTTACCCAATGCATTGGAGGGAGATATAGGTCCCACCCATCTCATAATGATACCATTCTTATGTGTTCCACAAAATCATAAACCATACATCATTGCATAACCCAAGTAATAAAAATGGGAATCTTAAACAACATGTCATCATAAAACAATTCACATACCATAAAGGAATTCATAAAAATAATTCCATTACAACATAATAAATTCAATTTAATAATAGGGATAAAAACTTAACCCTTTATTATCCTAGATGGAAAATAATTTTGATAAAACACATGAACTTTATTCTTGAGCAAAAATATCCTTTCTACATCAAAAACAGTTTTCCTTTCATAACATGTCATACAATTATAAACTCAATGAAGTTGATTAAAAATAAACTTGAAAACATGTAAAGGAACCTTCTTAGAAATAATGTTTTTAAAAATCCATTCATTTCCTATAAGTTAAAAAAACATTCTTCTCGTACTTTTGTCGGAAAAGTCAAAAAGTAACTCATACAAAAAAACGACAAAATATTTCTTTCATATATTTTACTAAAAACTCACCGAAGGGTAAAAATGGATTTAAAAAATTGTAGGTGGATGGAAATAATATTACATATTGATGAAACATGGATTCGGATGATAAAATACACCCCAGTAAATACTTACGAATAAACAATCTCGGATAAAAATGAGATTGTGATATTTCCCTTACCTTAGGTCTGATTTGCTTCGTAAGTGTCCGAACCTCCTGTATAATGATTTAAATCATGTTATTGACTTATTCCATAATCATATTCATTTTATTATATCATATATGGTCCACTTATGACTTAATATTACCCGTTATTTTGTAAATTAATGTTAAAGTAGCGTTTTGGGTAAAATCGTCTCATTTTCCGTTCGTGTTTTTAACATGTAATTATTAATATGATTACATGGATCATGATTACTTATATCCAGAATGTAAAACATGATTTATATATAATATATATATAGAATATATATATATATAAGATATCGATAAGTGGAATGAAATACACCGTTCATGGAGACGGTAGTCCGTACGTACGCATGAATGATGTTTTCATTTCCTTATTGAATTGAATGGAATTAAGTAGATGACATACATATAAATATACATAAATCCAGTATTATTATTATGTCATATATTTAATTAGTACTTATTATATATACTTTATAATCATTCATGAATGGATAATCATTGAGAATGAATCTCATCGCGTCGTGGAGACGGTAGTCCGTACGTACGCACGAGCGATGATATCGTTCCCATGGTCGTGGAATTGTGTTGAAGTGTATGTATACTATTTCAGTATCAATATCACTTTATAATAATCATATATAGTTACTAATTACACCATTATTACCATCCAATTAAGGTGGTGGTGGAAAATAGATTACACCACGACGTGGAGACGGTATTCTGTACGTACGCACGCACGGTGATTTCCTTTTTCTGTAGGATGGATAGAAGGTTAATTAGAGTTGTTTAATATTTATAATAATATATCAGTATATAAGAAATACTGATTTTATTACTTTTTCATGAAACAACTAAATAAGAAGAAGTTGAAGAAGAAGGAAATTGAAAAAGATCGGTAATGGATATTACCTCTTCATTGAAACGCCTCTTTGAATCCTCTAATTAGGGAACTAAGATTGGTCTTTGAAGTAGACCGAAACCTCTATGATTATTCTAGGGAAGTGGATAAGGGATTTTGGCAGGGGTTGGCCGAGCTTGAGTTCTCAAATTGGTGTGAGGAGGAGGGGGAGGAGGTGCCCTTTTATAAGGGAGGAGAGGGGAACCTTAGGAATATCTCAAAATATTATTTTATATTAAAGTCAAAATCGGTTTATAATGGTTCCAAAGGGTCTTATTTCGAAGGTAAAGTGGGGATGGGTCGAAAACCTATCAACCAATAGGATTTAGACAAGTATAGGGTATTATTTTAACCTTATCAATTAGATTTAACTCTAAGTTAAATAATTTAACTTTTACCGTGTCTTTTTGTTTTCTTTCACTATATGGATAATACACATACTATAACATGCCAAAAGAACCCCAAATTGTTTATTATTAATATATATATCCTTATCTAAGTCATTTGGCTGAACATTAGATTTTTAGGAATAAAATAATATAATATTTTATTTAAAAACTATTTTGTGTCAATTTTGACAATATTTGATATATGATTTTTGTGAAAGTCATAACAGAATTATATATTCGAAACCAGTTGATTAAATCAACACTAATATATCATAGTAACCTATAAAATTAGTGTAATTCATAAAAAGTCTCAAATTACATTTATTTGAGAATTTATAACATCAATTATGTTAACATTTCCTTAAAAGGGTAATTACTGCATCATCATTGTGTCATAAATAAATTAAATTATTTGATGTCTAAAAATTACAAATAAAATACCATCATGTAGGAAATATTTTTAGATGTCTATTGAATATTTACAATCGAATGTATCTGATGAAAAACCCAATATTAAAAATGTTTTAGTAAATATACTTTGATTTTAAATCTTTTATCTCTTCTTTGAATTAAATAATAATAAATGTCCTAATCTAATCCAAGTGGGCCTAAATGATAATATTTTACACTTAAGGTTGTTTTTGGTCGAGATACACTTGTCCAATAGAATTAGGACATGTTTTAGGGTAATATTAATATCATTCTTACCCTTAATTACCCTATTTACTTTTAACCGTGGTAAATAAAAGTAAAAAGTTACTATTCACCAAAAATTATTTTCATCTCATTGAACCACTTTTTACTTACTGCCATCAACCGTGTCTCTCGGATTTTTGAAATTCCATTCACGGAAGTGGTAAAATTATGTTTTATGAAAAATTCAGTTTTTTAACTACCACTTAGTAGTTTCACTATTCATCAAAAATTGATGTTTTTCAGAACAATGCCAAAATTTCATCCTAAGCTATATTTCATATTACAAATTCTAAAATGAAGTCTATTTTACCAAATTCATAACATAGAAGTTGCATTAATTAATTTTATAATTAAATCCCGCTGTTAAAACAAATAGCGTGTTTTTAAGAAACAATATCTATCAAAAGATTGACACTTGATTATGTCTGGTTTAAATGTGAAATTACATTCAATGACCAAAATTGTATTAAATTGTAAAAATATATTCTAAATATACTTTAAAACCACTCAAATTAATAATTTGTCACTATTAATTATTTCGATTGAAAAATTTGTTTTTAATTAAAATTTAGTAATTTTCACTATTCATCAAAATATGAAAGTTATCCGAAAATCATCAAAATTTCACCCTAAGATAATTTCGATATTATGAATCCAAAAATGATTTCCATTTTGAATAAATAAAATTTCAAAATTTCAAAAAGTGGTTATTACTATTCATAACAGCTAGTTTTAATAATATTTTAATAGCATATTGTTGTTTAGTGAAACTTGTTATTGCGTACTACACACGTTATCGAGGAAGGTCGTGATTGCGTGTAATGAAAGGCAAATCAAGGATGCGTGTTTTGCAAGCTCCTTTTGGTGTACAACACAAGACATTAGTGAAATTAAAAAGAATTTTTTTCATAAAATCTCGGGGTGTTACTACTACATATGTGTAATTTGTCATATATTAATTCTTTTTTCTATAACCATGTAGATACATCTGTATCAACATTGTTTATTGTATTTTCATTAGATTATAAGTCATATAAATGTGTTATAGAAGATCCCATAATATTATGAGAAACTATATATACTTTGTCTTTAATCATAATTACCCATGATCGAGGTCAATCATATTATCATGACACATATAATGTGTGATTATGATGTATTGGGGGACCACATGAAATGATACCTCTTCTAATGATGTTTTCACTAGGTGATCTCTATTAGTTTATATCATGAGGACAAACCTACTAATAGGAACATCACATGATTCGGGTTTCGTTGGTTGTTCTTATCTAAATACATGTGTAATAGTCTCCTGACCTAAGATCATTATCAATGAATGTCTTTTATTTACATACTTTTATGTAAGGAAAAAACCCTTTAAACGAAGTCGTGGTGGGGTATTTTTTTTGGTACATTACTAGTGACATGATATTGATGGAATGATAAAGATAGGATTTGTCGATTCCTTGTAATGAAAGAGTATCTCGGTACTTGTTGATTAGGATGGTAGAACCTTTATTAAATCCATGGAAATTGTAGTCAATGTTAGGACTGTTAGGATAGATAAAAAATAATAAAGAAAATAAAAGGATGATTAAACAAGTGTGAATCCTGCTTTATTGAGATATCGATTATGAAGATAATATACTACAAAGAACATGTTTGTAGGAATGTAGTCATTTCAATGACTTTTCCTAATCTCTATAAGGGACTCTATGGGTTTCTAGACCCCACTTATAATCTACCCTATTCCATTGAATAGGAATATAGAACATGTTGGGCCCCACCATAGGGTCCAGATATTGTCCAAGTTCTAAGGAAAACCAATGAATTAATTAATTAATTAATTATTCAAGTTAGGAATAATTTTTTGACTATATATATGACATGAATAAATTATTGATTCATACAATAAAAGTCTAAATACTATTCAAAAGTATATTTATATCCCAGGATAATATATTATTATATGGATACGTGAGTCTAGTTAATGAATCAGGTTTATCGCATAATATATTAATTATATAATACTATAAAGTGATAAATTATAAATATTATTTTTGGAATCAGACAGTTTTTCATAAATATTTATTTAAAATACTTATATTGTGGCTCTTTATTACACGAGGGCTAGGAACCAAAACTGAGTATTTTAAATGTTAACTATAAAAGTGGGGAGTGTTTCATCCCATGGATATTATTTATTCATCAGAATTGAGATCCTCCCTCTCCTCCAATATCCTAGACAGAGACTCTCTCTAACAAGATAGTTCATCAATTTCCAGCTCCTCCGATTGAAGGCGTTGGATTGTGGTGATCATTGATGCATCGTTTTAGTTGTCAGAGTACTTATATAGAACCATTATTTTGATGAACTGTGCACGAGAAGATGCATGAAATGTGTGTTGATGATATAGAAGGCTTTGAAATTTTATTCATCATGTTGTGGTTTCCGGAACCTGGTGACATGAATGTACAGATCAGATTTGAATGATATAAATTTTTTATATTATTTTTCATTCTCAATTTCAACCTTGTGTGGTTCTTGGACCATATAGGGATGAGATCACCAGAGTCTGTGATGTTACAATTCTACGGTAACATATGAATTTAAATTAATATCCTATATTCTTATACTTTTCATCCCGATACCTCACAGTTACATTTTCTAGTATCATGATATGGTTCCTAGTTGTAAAGACCATATCACATTGTATTGTGATAGTACTATAATGTTGTATTTTGAAAAAGAGACAATGTTGAATCAATTTACAAATAATATACATTATAAGTATCTCCTCTTGAGGAATTATCATCATAGTGGTGATGTTATACTGAGTTGATTATCCGTGGAAGAGAATATGGTGAACCCCTTGAATAAATCCATATCTCACTAGAAGCATGTGTGTCATGTGTGAGACAGAAAACTGAAGTTTGATAGGATCTCTATCTAGTGATAGGTATATTTAGTTCAAGATGGTTCCCAAGAAAAAATGTCCATGTAATTTTTGATAAATATGTATGACTTGTATGGATATTATAAAACACTTTATCACATCATGATTTTTTTTCATCATGAAATTGTATGTGATAATGTCCTATGGTTATCTGTCACACTAGAAGGTTATAGGCGATCCCTTCTATGATTAGATCTTAGAAGTGTAATGACACTATTCATGAATATATTTTCTATAGCCGGATGATATCATTTGAATGGAAAAAAATTACACAGTCCATTTAGGGTCGATACTCATAGGACATTTAGGCACCTTCCCATGGTGTACTCCATTGGTAATGTTCAGGTGGATATTATGAGAATGAGACCTGCCTATAAGAAATCCAAGTTTATTGTTTTCCATGGATGGTCCTATTTTCAGATGTTTGTTTTGGCCAGTAGAATTTATGATTATCATTAACAGTCATTAGGACTCACTCACTTAGATGTATTGGAAATAATTTTGAAAACATATTCTCATGGTGGGGTAGGGTATGTTGGGTGAGTCATGATTAATTCTTCATTAATGAATAATGAGAGAGTGGATTTCCCCCCTCTGTTACATAACATATGTTTATATCTATGTCCCTTTGATGGAAATGATATAGCCTAAATATGTCCTTGTCCATGGTGTTCTATAGTCCATTTTAATTACTAGGATGTCAATAATGAAGAAATCATGAACATGGGTTGATGGAAGTTGCATGCAACTAACTTGATTAGAGATAACAAGACCAAGGGACTATATTACATGTTATGAATTTGTATTAGGTGACATGTATTTATGAAATTAACATAATTATTTATCGATGCCTTGGCGTGTTTCTTGATTCTAACCATGATCATTATAATTCTCCAACTAATTAAACTAAGCTAGAGGCCTAGAGGGTCACACACTAAGTGTATCCAATATCTCAATTAAATAAAATATAATTTATTATTTATCAAGTTGATTAAATATTACTCGGTTTTGTTTAAATAACTATTCATGGATGCCTGATCACATTTATTTTGACACATGTTGATCTTCCCCCACTGTATCAAAGAGAACCCACTGGAATGCATTTTTTAAGGTGATCTAAGGCGTAAAATAAAATCATAAGGATCTTGGGTGGTAGCACCTAGAGATTTCTTCGGCGATGTAAAATGATAAAAAGAACAAATTTGTTTCACTAATAGAGGAATCAACCAATTGGATTCTACAATTTGATAGCAGCAAATTTCATATCTGTGGCGAGATGCATTAATGATGAAAGAATCACCTTGGAGGTAATTCATATTTAATTATATTTATTACGAAAATATATGTTGATTATCTATCTTAGTTTTGGTCTTCTATTCCATTGACTTATTACATTGATTCAATTCCAAGGATCATGGATTTAATAATTTAATTGATAGTGTATTGTTCATTGATAATGGATTAATTTAATGTTCGAAACAATCCCTCTTGGGTTTCAGCTGCTCTAGGAACCTATAATAACCTGGGAAAAAACCTAATAAAGGGGTGAGATATAAAGCCCTATAAGGGAATAAACATAGAATAAGGGTATACATGTCATATAATAGGCTTATCAAATAGTTATAAAAATAGTTTTTATCGTAAATGTGAATAATGAGATACAATATATCATGATAATCATAAAATTGGAAATGTGGAGACAACTTAAAACACTACATCATAAACATTGTTCAAGGATTAATGCCCAAAAATCCTGATGTAAAAATCCGCATAAAGAAATTAGGTTTACTATCTTTACCAACATGATAATATTACTGAATTCATTACGTCCCTATATAATTCTGGGTGCATCCATCAGAATAATTTCATTGTCATGAATAATTATGCCACATAGACCATACAACATGGATTAATACATCATTATAATTTATTCCATGATCGAGGATTTTAAAATAAATATACTTAATTAAACAATTTAAATATATATGGGCATAAATGAGAACCCCCTTTATATGAAATGGGTATCGTATTCACTACACAATTATTTTGGCACAGAAAATCAGTGTGAGATTTAGGCCGCATAAGGACGGTTCTGAAAATTTCATAAAAATGCGTTAATGAAAGAGAAAGGGGTATATCAAAAATATATAAATATAATTTGGAGTAATAAAAACATGGAAAAACATATCCCAATATTTTAAATTTGAAATAGAAGTAAAATGTTAATGAAGAAACTTGAATAAATATAACAATCCTAACTATAATTCAACAGGGTAACATGGGTACATAAAAGATAATGGGAAGATTAATGAGATTAAAAGGGACATATATTAATCTATAAATTAAATTTATGTTTTTTGGAATATGTAATAACATATAACATCATGATTAAATGGAATTTATGAGACATTACAAAAAACAGTTTCTTTAATGGAAATGAGAAAAGGAAATCCCTTACTTGAGTGTGTAACTCAAAATTCATGGGAGATATTTTTTGAGAGATTTTGTGGAACATTAAAGGACTATAATGAGTGTAGAATATTGTATGGACATTGTTCAATGAGTTTTTGTGAATATAAATGTGTGGATGGATGGGATTTTGTATGAAAATAGGTGGATTTCTTTATTATTTTGGTGTTGGGCACTAAATAATAAAATAACCAAAATCACAAACTATCCCATGTTTTTTTCTCATGGTTTATTCCAAATATGAGTGGTTATACATTATTAATAAAAAAAGTTAGGAAAATTATAAAATAATGTTCTTTCATAGGGGGAGGTGAGGAATACTCTTAAATAAATGATTTTAAAACCATAAAATACAATAATATATTGGAAGGATTCGTAAAGGAATTATAAACTTAATATAGTAAATATAAAATTACATTGTTTTATATTGAAAACATTGATTTGGTCATGTACAACCGTTATAGTATTTATTACATCACATTCTATCATTATTATATTATTAAACCCCATTTATATTTATATGATATTTATTTTTTACAATAAAATTTGACTTTCTCTAGAATGGTTCCATTCACCTGGCCTGGCCAATCACTTCACATTGGATTGACTTCCTGAACATTCTTTTAGTGAATAACGTTATCGCCACTCATACCTATCTTGAAGCTAACACGATTTTCAATGGTCTAGCCAACATGGGTGTCACTCATGAGATTAATTAGTGTGTTGTTCTACCACCTGAGTTAATCCCGCTCTATGTTAGGGATGTTAACAAAATTCCTTATTTCAACTTGTGTAATCCTTTTTATTCAATAAAATTTAGTTTTTTTGTCATTGACCCGAACATGATTATTAAGAAAAATAATAAGAATTTTAGATCCATTGTAAAAATTATAATTAATTTAATAAATTATAAATGATAATTTATATTTTATAAAAATTATTTTATACTAATCCATATTAAAAAAAATGTATATAAAAAATTATTAATTCATCAAAATTATTTTCTTATTTGTATTATAATATTATCTAAAAATATTATTTATTTTATTATATCAAAAATTAAATCATTAAGTAGCTATAATAGTTTAAAAATATATTAATCATTCTATAAAAGATGTACATAGTCATGTAACTAGGTCCTTGAAACATATATCATTAATACAATATCAAAATTTCAAAGACTAATATGTGATGTGATGATACTTTTACGGACTGGTTTGACATACATGGTTTGCATCATGATCTCGATTATCATGAACTTCTCCGATAAAAGGTTTTGCTCATGATTATACGGTTGGATCCAATTTTGGATTGGTCAAGGGAAAAGCCAGGATATGTTACCTACCTCAAAGTCATGGATAAGTGGGCTTCATATTATAGGATCATACTGTTTGAGTCCATCACTTCCTTTTTTGTGTCAATTGAATTTTTTTAAAACACTATATGTATACTAATAACATTATCACAGTTAAACATCTATTTTATTAAAGGTAAAGATGCATAATGGTCATTTAAATTTCATAGGATACTATAGGACCAAATAAGTCAGTTTGTTTTATATAAACACATGACGTAATAATTCATTTAATTAATCCACAATTAAAAATATATATATAATTGTTTGGGTCATCAGAAGTGGAATACGTTAAGGTAGAAAATATTGATATATATATTTTCATTGATTATATTTCTCCTTACATAATTTATTATTAAAAAGAGTATATAATATAATTGATTAGAAATACCTCCCTTATACAATAATTTGAATTGGATAATAATTCAAAACTTCATATCTCAAAGAGAATAAAGATGATGTTAAATTATTTCAATGATGTAATCATCATGTACAATTGAATTGTTGGTATTTTTTCATATTTCCATGAAATATGCAAGTTAATTCAATAATAAACTAAATACTCTCAGGAAGATAAATAGAAATAATACATTTGTAGAATCTGCTGTAGAAGGTAAATCCTATTTCATAACCTTCAATTCTTATCCTTTATATACATGAAAAATTCATTAATTGATTTTAAGTGGGTCATAAAATTTGAGTGATATTTTAAATTATTTGAGGAATGACTGACATGTATAAGTAAATATTAAGGATTTTTTTATTGAATGAATGTTTCAGGATGAAGTTAGAGAAAATTATAGAGCAGTGGAGATCTAAAATATTTTACAATGCAATATAATGAGTAAATAAAGGATATTAAAAAAAGAAGAAGAATTAAAATTATTATTTTGATATTTATGTAAAATCAACTAAAGTGTTTAAAACATGTTATTAATAAAAATTCTAAAGGTATTAATATTATTTAGACATCCAATATTTTAAAACATTTAAATGGTTCTTGACATGTAATATATACTTCATTATGAATACATTATATGCCTCTGTTTATATGTATTCTTTTATATATTTATTTTATTTTATTTTTTCAATGTGTTATCACATTAATATTTATTTTGATTCTTTCTGAACAACACAATGGTGGTGAATTAGATCACCAAATATTTTATAAAATTTGGGGTTTTTGTAAATTATTATAAAAAAAATAATTTAGGATTTTGTTTCATCATTTGTGGTTCTGTCTCCTTATTTACATAATGTGGGAGAGTTTTGGTTAAAAATAATTAATCATATAGTTATTTTTTAAATAACAATATATATATATATTTTACCTTTGTTATGCCAATAATATATTTTTTTATTATTTTATTTAGAATAATATGTAGTCAATCTATATCACTATAAGATTATTAGACGAATCTTACTAAATTTTAGTTTACTAGAATAAATATTTAACTAAATATTTATTTTTTTCCGTCAAATAAATTTTTTAGATGTTGTTTTTCCTATTTTTCATTTCTAGGTGCGTTATAGTGGGACTGAAAAAAAAATTAATTGGATGAATATGAATAAGAGTAGATACCTTGGAAGAGATGTTGAGACAAACAATATAGTTACAACTGAACTCAATAAATGAGGAATATAAATGGTATATATATTATAACCATTGTCTATGTAGCATATACTGATATCGAGGTCAAGAATTTTGTTCATAAAAATTAAATTTTTTTCGATATTGCTTTTGTTTTGATGTTTGTGACATCTCATTTCTGTGACTCATTCTATTTATAAACATACAGAGTGTTATCTAGTTAGGTGCATGAATCTCTGAAGATTTATTTCAAATTTTACTAATATATTTAATTAAATTCTTGGTAATTCTTATTTATGAGATAGTGGGATCTTAAGTCCAAAGAGACAATGGATATTATGAGTTTGTGAGATCCATGGATTCTGAAAAGAAAATAGAAAACCATTCTGATTTAGCTGATGGAGGGCTTTTCATATTTTGGAAGATAAAACTATCAATATTTTTTTAATCATATATTCCTAAATATGGGTATACAAAATTCAGTGTCTCATTGGGTTAATGTGAATACCTCACTTAGTTGAGTTATTTTATTTTAATGTTCTTTGGTGAATGTATTTCTATTAACATATATCTTCACAGTTATATTATTTAATATTCAATTTTTTAGTAACAATATTATATTATTATAATTCCAATTATATTATCCCCTAATTAGAAGGATGTAATGCTAAAATTTGATAATAGTAACCTTTTTTGAATATATAAGTGTATGAATTTTTTAATATTCAAAATAAAAATAATTTACCTCCTATATTATATTTATCATACATTCCAAAAAAATAGATATGAATGTTAATTCTTTTTTGAAGAATGGAAATAAAAATCATGATATTCTATGAACTCCATTTTCTCATAGATCGAAAAATTATTTACCAAATAGATCAAATTTTCAGGAACAAACCTATTGGGAATTATTTTAACTATTTCAATATTCAAAATTTTCCACTATTAACTAGTTGGGGAAGATAATTTTCAAATTTTAGAGGGATAAAACTATCCTCAAACATTTCATCCCCCTTGAGAAATCATATACAACCAAAAACATATTGGTACAGACTTGCAGATATTAGGATGACATGTGGATGGAATAAAATTCTAGTAGGGAATAACATAAGAGATATCCACACAAAAAGATGGATGTAAATGATGAACTAATATATGATAATCATTCAAAACTAAAAACATTTTTCAAAATAGAACATATATTTTCTATTAAAAAATGTTTCCAAATAATTCTCTCAAGTATCCATAAAATGTTTATATTCTAAGTGGATTATCTTTTATATAAATTGACACTAAAGTGTTCATTGATTGATCTCTAAACTATTTTATAATATGGATCATTAAAATACCACCTTCAGTAATCTCTAAATGATTACTCATCAATATATATTAGTTTACAGCTTACCTTATATTTGAATTTCACAAATGGAAGATACTATTCATGATCTTCTACAACTAAAAGGGCCATTTTACCATTTGATCAATAATAACTGAAACTCATATAGCTAAGAGAGGTTTTCCCAAGACAATTAGATCCTTCTAGACACACTTCATTTAAATAATAAGGAAATCAATGGGAAAATTATTATTCAAAATTATGAAAATTATGTTATTTATCCTTACATAAGGTTGATTAACTTACCTATATTCCAATTGAAGCGAAAAAATGACCCTTTAAACTTCCTAATACCTGGAATTTTAAATAATGAGAAATTCATAAGATGTGTACTATAAAAAATTCATGAAATAAATTTAGTTGCTCACTTTCATATATTCTATATAGAATAAAAAAAGTATATCCATTCATATTAGGAAGTTTCATATGTAATATGACTACCCTAAAACCCTCACTTTTATTTTTGGTGTCAAATTATTCCCAATATTATTTTCATCGAAAAATATTATAAGAAATTTTAAATAAGATGGTATATTATTTAATTAATTAGTAATGGGAATTTATATCTTAAAAGATATAAATATTTTAATGAACATCATGATTTTTGGATTATCATTTTTAGTTAATGATTTGGAGGAAAGGATTGGGAGTGGCATAACAACTCAAAAGTAGTTGAATTCTCACCGTCAACTCAAACCCTCTATACTATTAACATTCATTGATTAACTACAACATCAATTTCATTTGTTTTTTATATTTTTTGGATTTATGTACCTAAATAAATTATTTTTTTACCATGCTATATTTATTTATTGATTTAATATATTTATATTTATTTCAGGTTCAGTAAAATATTATACCTTATATTTCTCTGGTTTCACCCTAACACAAACTTGTGTTTTTTGGCCAATTCTAGTAGGGAAACCCACTATGTTTTCTCTTATATTTGGTTCAGTTGTATTGGGATGCTTCACCATCTGTCTTCCTCCTTAATCTATTTATAATTATCTCATTTGTGTTTGAATATTATTAATTCAATATTGTTTAAAATCTACTTTAGTATCGAATTTCCAATCTAAACCCTCTAAAATAGTATTATAATTAAAAGGTCGATAATTTTTTTTGAAAATTATTTCTTGGATAATTTGAATACCCAAATGTTTTAATATGTAGTTTTCCATCCTGTGGCCTCTTTGAGATATGTATGGGTGATTCTTGTAGAAATCGTTATATTTGTTTGAATATGACCATTAATTGCATAATGATTAGCACTACAATCTATGAATTGGTTCTACTATCAAGTTTTAAAGGGAGTTAAAAATTGGGAAAGCAGTTTTTACTATCCCCATTCATTCCACAATGACTACATTATTCTCAAAGTGACTTATTAGTGCCAAATACAATATTCATTGGTGTTAACTAACCCATATCAATATTTTTCTTCTTAAATCACTTAGGATGATACTTTTGAGAATGTTTATTAGATATTTTTTTAATCTCATTATCTTTAATTTCTGAGAAATAACCTCCAAAAGACTAATCCACATGACCTTTGTTGGTCAGATTAGATACTCAAGAGGGTGGTGAATTGAGTTCCAATTAAAATTTCTGTTAAAATATTGTCTATTTAAAATCCACAATTTATAAAACAATTTAAACTGTTGTGAATTTATATAGATTGTTGATGTTCACTTAGCTTCTCAAAGATTTATTAGGTTTCAGTTTATTTAAACACAAGATTAAACTAACATTTGAAACTAACCTACTGATTTACAATATGTATAAACACTTGCTAATTTAACTATCAAAGTAGCATTAAAATAGTTTTGTATTTCAAAGTAATAGAAGAGGAATATAAATGATATATGTAGTATAATTTAAACATAAACTAAAGATGCACATCAGATAAAACAAGATGTTCAGTCTCAAGCTGATAATTAGTCCTCTCCAATTTATATAAATTTTATCCACACCCTAGATCGGGGTTAACAATAGTTTACAAAACAGTCTTGACCATGCAGGGACCTCTACCACAGTTCTTCGTTGGAATCAAAACAATGACCAGTCCACAGAAGGACCTCTTCCACAGTTGATGTGGGAAAACAAGAGTTAAGTGTTTTGGAGTGTGGATTTTGATATCTTCCAGTTCAGTGCAGAAGACAATTTGTATGTGTAATATATACAGAGTACACCACACTACTCGAATGTAAATAAACAAATAAAATAGAGAGAATAGATAAGAGTTTAGAAAGCTCTAGGGATTATCAATGCAGCTCTGTACTTGTTGGGATCAATAGGAATGCTTCTGAGTCCTTCTCTGGTTTTTCTATTGAAAAACAAAGTGTCATAGTTCAACTTGTGTTCTACATGAGTGAAAATGATCTCTTGATTTGTCGTGGGATCATCAGTGGTGTTGTTTTGCACTCATGAGAGTTCTTTGAAAATATTGTAATCTCCTTCTTACTCCGGATTGTTGTACTTGTTCAACACATTTCTCTCAGTCATATGTAAGTTATTCTTTTCGTATCATCACACTTGTGCTCACTGCTCTGTATGTGTACTACATCTTAATCTTCCTTATATTCCACTAGTTGTGGCAATTGGAATGATTCTCTTTTCATAGGTGCGAGATATGGTTTCCTGACATTCCATCATCTATCATTAAATAACATTAATTGCATTAAAAACATCAAATATGACCATTAACATTATTTAAATAATATTGACAAAACGTTAAGAAACTGTGTCATTGTGATTATTCACGGTATGTGGTCATGGTATGTGCTTCACAGTATGTGCTTCACGGTATGTGCTACACAGTATGTGCTTCACGATATCTCTATGTCACATTGTCTAACTCACAGTGTATGGGTCATGGTGTCGGGGTCACGATGTCTGGGTCACTGTGAGTCCTTCACGGTGTCCGGGTCACTGTGTGTGGGTCACAGTGAGTCCTTCACGGTGTCTGGGTCATGGTGTCTGGGTCATGATGAGTCATTCAAGGTGTCTGGGTCACAGTGAGTCTTTCACGGTGTCTTGGTCACAGTGTCTGGGTCACGGTGAGTCCATCACGGTGTCTCGGTCACGATGTCTGGGTCACGGTGAGTCCTTCACGCTGTCTCCATACTTAGACAAATATCTGTATTTCGACTTACACAGTAATATGCAGAATATAGATTATGTTTAACCAGTAGAGATTAAAAGAACTTGAATCATAAATATAAAGGCTTGATAACATAATTAGGATTTGTGATCATGCATAAGAGTTGTAAAAAATCAATAATCCTTACTATCATTAAAACATGATGTGTAATTAAGACTTAGATTAATTAATATTAAGGGGAATTGCGATCATTAAAACATGATTAATACATTAGGAGTTCAACAATCTCCCCCTTTTTGATGATCACAAATCACGTATAGTCAAAATAGAAATGAAATGTAACATTAAAGAAACTAGCATATTAGAAGAGAAAAAAAATTAGAGAATAATAGATTCGAAAATAACATATCTCATTATAGTGCTGGCACTTTTAGTTTTTCTACCCCGTTTATACGTGTAGTTTTTCTCCCCCTTTTGGGATTATCAAGAAGTAGAGAAAATGAAATGAAACTCTTCATTTTTCATTAAAAATGGTTCAGAATATAACATACAAGTGAAATACAAACAGTAAACAAGAAATGGCATCCCATCAAGAAGAAAACAGTCTATGGACGCTTTAGGGATCCACCTTTTCCTTGCCTTTATCAGCAGAAGGAGCTGGTACTGATGTAGAAGAAGACATAGATGTGGTAGATAAAGAGGGAAAGGGTAGACCTTTAAATAAAGATGGAGCCAAAGTAGGAACCGTAGAAGATCTAGTCTGTGGTTAGTCAATAATGATTGGCCGAATCTGAGAAAGAGCTTGGTTGACTGACACGACAGTAGAGGATAAGGCATGTAGACCTGGTCTAAAGGGTGCAGCTGTTGGAGAATCTATAGAAGTACTCTGTACATGAAGATATAGCTTCAAAATATTTATGAAATCTGTAATGATTTCACCACCATATTTCATAGAGTTTTCAAAATCGTCCTTATTCTCCCTGAATTTGTCCTACAATCTAGTGAACTCTGTAAGCTTCTGACCTTGATCTTTAAAAGCTTGAGGTACCAGAGGGATTTTCAGGTTTTCCACAAGATATCAAAACTGATCTATCATATCCCTTTTGGAGAAATCCCGGTGAGATAAAAATCTATTTCCTTGGTGATATTTTGTTGAGAAAAATTTGATATCTTTGAATGAACTCTAACCAAATCCAATGATCGATCACTGTTCTTAACTACTTATGAAAAAGAAGATAGATCCAAGCCACTGAATTCATTCTGAATTTCTTCCTTGATTATGGATCTCAGTAGAGAATCAACCAAAAAAGGTGTGGAGGTCTGACCAGATGTAGGATAAGCCTTGGGAGCTTCGATTACAACATTGACATGTTTTAGAACTTTTTGTAGACATCTGTTGTATTCATCTGTAAGCATATTCAAATTTTCCCCAAACTCCCTCATGCGTTCCAGAATTTTTTTGTGACTCTTTCCAATCTTTTCATCAAAAGACAGTAGATATGGATGAACTTGAGACACAATCTCCCTCGCAAGGATGGAATCAGATGGCATAGGAGAAGCTACAACAGGCGCGGGGGTAGAAACAGGGGCATGCTCTGATCTCAAAGACAACTCATTCTGCATGTTTGCTACCAGACTTTTTAGGTATGCACATCAGCACTTAGCATCTTATTTTATACTCTGACTTCTTGAATTCCTCCAATCATCCTTGGTTGAATATGAAGTATAATATTTTCTAGGAGAAATGATGCATCTTCTTGACTTAACTGAGTCACTGGATGAGGTTGAGTTGAAAGGATTCTCTCAACTCCAGCTAATAGAGTTTATCCAAAAACATTCAGATCATCATTAGTCACAAAGGAGTGTTGCATAGGTAAGGGTACAAGTAAAGGTAGAGGACCAGGTTATGGTTGCGGTTCAGAGTCATCATCAGAGTCAGATTCTTATTTATATTGAGGTTGGGGCTCTGGTTCTGGTTCTGGATGAGCTACAGACATTAGTTGAAACACAAAAGAGAGATCCATTCTAGTTTTAGTCAATTGCTCTGACTCATTTACATCATAAAAGTTTGGGAAAACATATCAAGTATACACAGAGTATGAGACAATAGGTTGAGAAGCATCAGCAGATCCATCTTCTATAATATCAAGGTTTTGAGGTCCCCCCTAAAATTGTGCTTCCAATTCAGATACTATAGGCTCGGCAACATGGTTAAGATCCACAGAGTCATCTCTAATTTCTTCAGCAAACTCTTTCCTTTCCTGTTGAAAGGAAATTTTCATCCTCTCTTAAGCAGAGGGAATTATCTCACGAACCAACTGTCCCACTAGTTGTGATTCCAGATTTAATTCGTTCTCAACCAGGAGATCATCTTCAACAAGATCTGTCTCTATGGATGATTGATGTTCTAAATCAGGAAAAACCAATTTTCTTGCAGTTGTAGGCTGAGCATTTGGATTGACATCCTCACTTGAAGCAGGAGATTCCTCTTCTCTCAAACCAACAACAACGTCCTCTTCAGGAGGTATTCCATAAGGGATAACAACAGGGACAACAGTCCTTTAATTTTCAACAGGATCTGTTTCCATTTGGATGTATTCAAGCTTCTTCACTAGGGGATACTTTAGCTACCACTTCCCCTTCTTCTTCTTCTGAATACTCAGCCACTTCATCTGGTTCCAAACCAGGATCAGGTATATTCTTTGGCCTTCTTGGATAATCAATAGGATTAAAATTTTTATACAATTAATCATTATCCCCAACCCACTACTTCTTCCAGGGGTTCCAGATAATCTTCATCTTTTTGATGATAGGCATGAATAAGCAGAAATCAAAGTCCTCTAACATTTCTTCATTCATTCCAACCATTCCTTTGGCAACGATCATGGATGAATTCATCCTTGAGTAAAACAAGGTGGTTGATTTGAAGTGACATTAATAAGCTCACAGATATGGTTAATAACATAATTTCATATTTTGATCTTATGTCCATTCTTCAACAGATGAATCATGAACACATCCTGATACATTATTACAAAAAAATCTCCCTTTCTTGGACTGATCAAATTTTGAACAAATTTGAAAAGTAGTCTTATTTCTCCATCTAATTCTACATCAATAGCTCTTCGCTTGGTGCCATTACCAGTTAGAATTTCCAAGGCATTTTCCAGATCAAAAATATCAGATGATGGAGGAGGTTCTCTCCTGTAGTCTTCACAAACTCCTTCATGAGGTATCCTTAGGCATGCAACCCACCACCTCTAAGAGAAATAGCACTTCTATACAATTATCCATCTTGTCACAATAATGCTTTCTCCAAACTCAAAAGAAAACTTCACATACTGATAGAATTGAGATACCAGCCTCGGGTAAATCAATCTATTATTTCTAGAGAACCATTCAAGCCATCCTTGTTCATTTTAAACATTCAAAACTAATGAATTTCTAGACAGAAACCACTCAGGGCAAATCTCTTTTTCATTTACAACTATACGGCTTACCAAGTTTGGGTTTATAGGTCATTCGGGAGCCATCCTTGGTATCTTCTTCTATTTCTTAGAGCGGCGCTTCTCAGACGAGGGTGAAGATGAACGCTTCTTCCATGGAATCCACTGAAGATTTGGGGGAGAGAGGAGAAGGTTTTCAAGAGTGAGTAGATTTAGGAGAGAGTTTGGGTATGTAATCGAATGAAACCCTTATGTTTTATCATTTGGGATTGTAAAAAGTCATAAAATCAAAAACGCGGGAAATCAAATAGTGGTGAAATAAAAATTACCATGATATGGGTTAAAATAATAGTATAATAAATCGTTACGATGAGACCATGAGTAGGAATTATGGTGTTATGAAAACCATTCATCACGGTGAGATAGTTGGTGGTCGTCACGGTGAGACAGTGACTATTCTGTACAGTCACAGTGAGACAGTGAGTTGACAGACCGTGAGCAAAAGGAC
Source organism: Viscum album (assembly GCA_963277665.1). NCBI lineage: Eukaryota > Viridiplantae > Streptophyta > Magnoliopsida > Santalales > Viscaceae > Viscum > Viscum album. Next base: position 698,678,729 of record OY728161.1, read on the forward strand.
TTAACGGTGAGACCGTGAGCATGAAATAGTAACTGTAAAATAGTGAGAACGAAACCATAAAGTAAAATACAGTAAAGTATTAAAAATTTAGATCCGTAAGATATCCATTTATGATTAATCATGCCAAGATCATGTATGATATAGTCTAATCTATCAAAATTTAATGGTTTAGTGAATATATCAACAAGTTGATATTCAATACCAATGAGTTCCAAAATGATATCATATTTTTAAAAATGATCCCTCAAAAAGTGATGTCTTTCATCAATAAGTTGTGTCCAGGAATGTAAAATAGGATTCATAGAAATGTTAATAGCATTTGTGTTGTCACAATTTGATGGGAAATGTCTGAATTGATATCCATAGACAAGTAATGTGTGTTTCATCCACAAAATTTGCGCACAACAACTACCAGCAGCAATGTATTCAGCCTCTCCAGTAGATAATGCAACAAAATTTTGTTTCTAACTACACCATGATACTAGTGACTTGCTAAAATATGACACGTTCCAGAGGTGCTATTTCTATCTAACTTACATCTAAAAAAATCAGCATCAAAATAACTAACTAATTTAAATTATTGTCCATTGGGATTGAATAGTCCTAAATTGGGAGTATGCTTGAGGTATTTGAAAATTCTCTTTACAACATTTAAATGTGAATCTATATGGTTTTCTTGAAAATGAGCACACATACACAAACTAAACATAATATCAGGATGACTAGCAGTCAGGTATAGTTGACATCCAATCATTTCTCTAAAAGTGGTTTGGTCAACAGATTTACCATCTTCATCAAGATCCAACTTACAGGTGGTACTCATGGGAGTGTCACTACTTTTTGTGATATCCAATCCAAAATGTTTTAAAATATCTCTATTATATTTACATTGAGTTAAAATAATTCCATCAACATTTTGAATGATTTGAAATCCAAGAAAAAATTTTAGTTCACCCATTAAACTCATTTCAAATCCATTTTTCATTATTTTAGAAAAATGAATACATAGGGAATTTCATGAAGATCCAAAAATAATATCATCTACATAAATATTTACATCTAAAACATCTTTAGAAATACGTTTTATAAAAATAGTTGGTTTAGCTATACCTTTTGTAAAACCGTTGGAAAGTAGAAAATTACTTAATCTATCTTACCAAGATCTTGGAGATTGCTTGAAACCATATAAAGCTTTTAATAATTTAAAAATATGATTTGGAAAATGAATGTTTGTAAATGCAGGTGGTTGTTCAAGAAAAAAATCCTCATCAATATATCCATTTAAGAATGCACTCTTGACATCAATTTGATATAGTTTGTAATTTAGATGTGCAACATAAGCAAGTAAAATCCTAATAGCTTCTAATCTGATGACAGGAGAAAAAGTCTCCTTATTGTCAATTCCTTCTTCTTGACTGTAGCCTTGTGAAAATATCCTAGATCTGTTTCTAAATATGTTTCCAGATTCATCTACTTTATTTCTAAACACCCATTTAGTTCTTATGGTGAATGTGTCCTTAGGTCATTCAACAAGATTCCAAACATTAATTCATTCAAACTGGTTGAGTTCTTATTTCATAAAAATTACCCAAAATTCATCATTAATAACATCATCATTGTTTCTAGGTTTAAGCTGTGACATAAATGCTTAATGTTCAACCTGATTTCTAAGTGAAGCTCTAGTTTGTGTCCCTCAATCCAGATTTCCTACAACAGCATCTAAAGGATGATTCTTTAGAATTCCAGTTGATCTTGTAAAGATAGGACCAGAAATTTCAGGTTCTTCTATAGGTTTCGGTTCATTAGGATTAGATTCTGTAATATGTCCAGAATTGGTTTTATTTATAGCAAGTTCATTATATTTTTTTATTAAGGTCCATAACACTTAAGTCATGTTCAAGATTTTTAAAAGAGGTTTTAGGCGCATGTGTATCAGTGTCACAATACTTTATATGAACAGATTCTTCCACACACTTGGTTCTTTTATTGAAAAATCTATAGGATTTTCTGGTTATATAATATCCTAAAAATATTCCTTCATCACTCTTAGAAGAAAACATATTAAGATTATCTTTTGTATTGAGAATAAATATGTTTCCACCAAAGACTCTAAAGTAATTGAATTTTGGTTTTCTATTGTTCCAAAGTTCATATGGGGTCTTCTTAAGAATAGTTCTAATCAAGACTCTATTGATAATATAACAAGATTTATTCACAACATCTGCCCAAAAGTAAATAGGTAGGTCATATTCATTAAGAATGGTTCTAGCTTTTTCATGAAGGGTTCTATTTCTTCTTTCTACTACACCATTCTGCTGAGGAGCTCTAGGAGCAGAAAAGTTATGATTATATACATTTTGAGATAAATAGGATTCAAATTCATGATTTTCAAACTCACGTCCATGATCACATCATAGAGTTTTAATCTTAAGTACACATAGGTTTTCTACAGACTTTGAGTATTTAACAAAATAAGAACAAGTTTCACTTTTTTGAGCTATGAAGTAAACCCAAGTATATCTAGAAAAGTCATCTACTAGGACATACACATAGTGCTTCACATTTAAGCTAGAAACACTAGATGGTCCAAACAATTCCATTTGAACCAACTCGAGAGGTTGAGATGTTGAGACTTATTTCATTTATTTAAAAGAACTTTATGTTGCTTTCCCTTATGACAGGGATTACAAACTTTGTCATTTTGAAACTCATTTTTGGGTTGGTATCTAACTAAGTATTTTCTAGTTAGTTGCCTATGTGAGTGTATATTTTAGTGTCCCATTTTTCTATTACATAACCAGGACATTTTATGAAAAGCATTTAAACAGGTAACATTTTTCTTAGATAAGGAATTTAAATCAACATCATAAACATTTTAAGTTCTTAAAGAAGAAAATACTAAAACATTTTTAGAATTAAAAACATTATAAGAATCATTCTAAAACTTCACATTAAATCCATCATCATAGAATTGAGAAATACATAACAGATTATATTTCAGTCCATCAACAAATAAAACATTGGAAATTATAAATGAATTAGTGTTACCAATTTGGACTAGGCCGATGATTTTTCCTTTTTAATTATCACTAAAGGTGACATAGCGTCCATCAAACTTTATTAAACTCTTGATGCATGAGTAATCCCCATACATACGTCTTGAACATCCACTGTCCAAATACCATGCCTTCTTGTGGGAACTCTTCAAGCAGGTTTCCAACAAAATAGTTTTAGATTGAACATTACATTGGTACCCAGATATTCTTAGGTATATAATGGTTAGCAATCAATGATTTTGTTACCCAAATTTGTCTTATTGGTCTCATATAATTCGCAGAATCAAAAGATTTTGAGTGATAAAAACTATTTGATTGATATCAATGTGAATAACTAGTTGAAGCATAGGGATTTCCAGAACTAGAATTAGCAGTATTCGGTCCAGATTTAGGAATAAATCTATTCATAGTAATCTCTCTCTGTCCAGGTATGTAACCTATTACAGTAGTGTATTTTAGTGCCACATTCTTTCCTAGAATTTTAGTTAGCCTATCCCTTCAATTTGTGATGTTCTCTAAGTCTTTTCTATGTTTCACATTTGTCATTTTCAGTTTTGTATTTTCCTTTAATAGATGACTATTTCTCTCTATCTCAGTAGTATGTTCAGTTTAAACAGTTGTAGTGAGAGCATGAAGTTTCTTCAATGATTTGTATTTATCCTTAAGCTCATTGCATGTCTCTTCCAGCATATTACAATATCCAAATAATTCCTCACATGTCATGTTTTCCAAATCCAAATCAGATTCTGCATCATCTCCAGAATAATAAGAATTTAAAATAGGAGTATCTAAGGTTACCTCAGATGTGTTTGTCATGAAACACATGTCGGCACGATTTCATTCAGAATCATAAATTTCAGATTCAGTTGTTCTATCTTCAAAATCACTCTAGTTATCCTTCATAGATTTATTTTACATACTTTCCTTGTAATCATATTTCTTCTTGAATTTTAGGTTTGGGTAGTCTGCTTTATTGTGTCTTTTTTTTGCACTCTTATCAAAAAACTTCATCACGTTTATCTAGCATTTTCCAGTGCTTCTTGAAATGGCCGTTATTGTCATACATACCCTTGTAATTTGATTTTATGAAAAAGTTATTTTTCCTATAAAATTTCTTAAACCTTCTGCCTATTTGAGCTATCTCAGCATCACTATCGGAGTCTGAGATTTCACATGTTGAACTGTAAGTTTATATTTGATCTTTTTCTTTGTCCTTGTTCTTTGAAGCAGTAGTCTTGAAAGCCACTGATTTCCTTTTTGGTTCATCCTCTTCCTCTATAATTACCTTGATTTCTTCCTCATACATCATAATATTACCAATGAGTTCTTTGAAAGGTAGAGCAGTAATGTCACAACACTTTATGATTGAAACAGATGTGCCACTCCATCGGTCTGGTAGACACCTCAATATCCTCATTATTTGTTCCGTTACTGGAACATATTTTCCGAGTGAATTCATTGTATTGACTATCTCATTGAACCTGATATACATATTAGAAATAGGTTCATCAGTCTTCATTTTAAAATTATCATATTTAATAGTATAAGTATTTTATCTCATTTCTTTATCATTGGTTGTTACCTCATGAGAAACACCCAATGTATCCCAAAATTCAAAAGAAGTTTTATAGGCAGAAATTCCATTAAATTCCTCATCTCCCAGAGCACAGTACTAGGCATTCATAGCTTTACAATTATTATTATAAGAAGCCTTTGTAGGCTCATCCCAAATTGGTCTTTCAGTTTCTAGAATTTTATATTGTGACTCTATAATAGTCTAGATATCAAAACCCATGCTTTTTAATGAATTTTCATTTTCAGTTTCCACTAGGCATAGTTTGTACCATTGAAGAAAGGTGGAATGTTAGTAGTAGCACCCTCTAGTCTATTGTCTATATCTATATTTTAGAAAGTATAATTAAAAAGATAAAATTTAGAACTAACATAAATTTAAGATCGTTAAAGATGAAAGTAAAATCACAGTTGAAAAACATAGTACTTCAAAAATACTTAAACAAAAACAAAACCTCTGATACCAAATGTTTTTCGGAGTGGATACTCAAGAGGGGGGTGAATTGAGTTCCAATTAAAATTTATGTTAAAATATTGTCTATTTAAAATATCCAATTTATAAAACAAGTTAAAATGTAGTGAATTTATACAGATTATAGATGTTCACTTAGCTTCTCAAAGAGTGATTAGGAATCAGTTAATTTAACCACAAGATTAAAATAAATTTTGAAACTAACCTACTGATTTACAATAACTATAAAAACTTTCTAATTTAACTATCAAAGTAGATTTAAAATAGTTTTGTATTTCAATGTAATAGCAGCGGAATATTAAATATATATGTCGTATACTTTAAGCGTAAACTAAATATGCACAACAGATATAAAAAGAGGTTCAGTCTCAAGCCGAGACATAGTCCACTAAAATTTATATAAATTTGATCCACACCCTGGATCGGGGTTAACAATAGTTTACAAAACTGTCAAGGCCACGTAGGGACCTCTACCACAGTTCTTCGTGGGAAACAAAACAAAGACCAGGCTACACAAGGACCTCTTCCACAGTTGACGTGGGAAAACAAGAGTTAAGAGTTTTGGAGTGAGGATTTTGATATCCTTCAGTTAAGTGTAGGAAACATTTTGTATGTGTAAGATATACAAAGTACACACCACTAATCGAAAGTAAATAAAAAAATCACTTAGAGAGAATAGATAAGAGTTTAGAAATCTCTAGTGATTATCAATGCAGCTATGGACTTGTTGGGTTCAACAGGAATGCTTATTGGTCCTTCTCTAGTTTTTCTATTGAAAAACAGAGTGTCATAGTTCATCTTGTGTTCTACAGGAGTGAAAATGATCTCTTGACTTGTCGTGTGTTCTTAAGTGGTGTTGGATTTCACTCATGAGGGTTCTTTTAAAATCATGCAATCTTCATCTTGCTCAGGAGTGTTCTACTTGTTCAGCACAGTGCCCTCGGGCGTATGTATGTTATTTTTGTTGTATCGTCACACTTGTGCTCGCTGCTCTATACATTTACATCATCTCAATATCCCTTATATTCCACTAGTTCTGGCAGTTGGAATGATTCCCTTTTCATAGGTACGAGATATGGTTTCCTGACATGCCGTCAAAAATCATTAAATAACATTAATTGCATTAAAAACATCAAATATCACCGTCATAATTATTTAAAAAATATTGAAAAAAGGTTAAGAAATGGTCCCACAATGATTATTCACATTATGTGTTCATGGTATGTGCTTCACAGTATGTGCTTCATGGTATGTGCTTCACGTTATGTGCTTCACGGTATCTCTATGTCACGGTGTCTAGCTCACTGTGTCTGGGTCACGGAGTCTGGGTCACAGTGTCTGGGTCAGGGTGAGTCCTTCACGGTGTCTGGGTCATGGTGACTTGGGCACGGTGAGTCCTTCACAGTGTCTTGGTCATGGTGAGTATTTCACGGTGTCTGGGTCACTGTGTCTGGGTCATGGTGAGTCCTTCACGGTGTCAGGGTCACGGTGTCAGGGTCACGGTGAGTCCTTCATGATGTCTGGGTCACGGTGTCTGGGTCACGGTGAGTCCTTCACGGTGTCTCCATAGTTAGACAAATATCTGTATTTACACATAGACAGTAATATGCAGAGTATAGATTATGTTTAACCAGCAGAGATTAAAAGAACATGAATCATAAATATAAAGGCTTGATAACGTAAGTGATATTTGTGATCATGCATATGACTTGTAAATAATCAATGAGCCTTTCTATCATTAAATCATGATGTGAAATTAAGATTGAGATTAATTAACAATAATAGAATTTTTGATCATTAAAACATTATTAATACATGAGGAGTCCGACAACTTTGATTATATGGAGTGTGTTTTTATCAAATGTGTCTATAAGAATTTGCGTGTGTAGATTTCTGTGTGGGAACATCCTGAGTAGAGATTTTAATATATATTTAGTTTTATGAAATAGTTCTCCATCATCCTTGATAAAACATAAGATTTTTTACCTCGCTTATATAGTGGTGTTCCAAGGATAAAACCTTGTAATAAAAATGTTGAAATCATTGTCCCATGTGTTAAAAAATAAATATAATTCTAGAACCACATTACGACAATAATCTTCAATAAAAAATAGAAATACCTTCAACGTAATCTCCTCATCACCAATCCCATAACGATGTAACTAATTATCTAAACTATAAAAATATATACTAAACTCAAGTAAATTTTCATTTTTATAAACATTAAATGAGAGTATCATAGATGTATGTGATGATTTTACTTCATATTCCTTAAAACTAATAGAAATCATTATTAATGATTGATTACATGACATTGTAGGAAACTAAAACTCCCAATGTCTGGGACTCTCAAGAACCTGAATAATGATACGTGGTGGGTTCAGAATATAATTTCCATCTACATAAATTTCTATATTTTCAAATTTATAAATGTTATTCGTGTTAAGGGTTGAATAATGATTTTTTTCTTGGGCTGAAAGAATCCTTTTTCTTTTTCAGAATACCAAATGTGCATGAAATGTCAATTTCATAAAAAAAATCAATGATCACAAAACCATGAATATAAAAAATATTTTCTGATTTTTTTTTGTTTTTGAAAACAATTTTAATATTTTTATGCATCATGTCATTCATGAATTCTGTGGGAACATTTCCAAAATTTTCAAAAGTTGTTCGTTGATTGTTCTAAAATTTAAAAGTTATAATACAAAAAAATTACTAAAATTATGGTATGTTGGGTAAATCATTGTGGAGTATAATATTTTGAAATATAAAAAATAAAAACAAAATATAAACCAATTGAAACAACCAAAGTGATGACGTAAGGGTGAAGTTTTGTAGTGAGTTGTGATGGAAATTGCTAAAAAGATGATAAAGAGGAAATAAATTGTTGGATTTAGGGAAACTTATATTGTGATAATTTTTTAAATACTCTAATGATATAAAATTTATTACTATATATGTTCTCAAAATATTTGAAATGTTATTTGAAACAACTATTAATCATTATATAAACAAACTCATCATAGAACCCTCTTAGAGCTGAAATGTCTGATATATCTCATATTCAAGATGAATCTTCATGGATAAAAATAAAACTACAATTTTTTCTAATAAATTACATCTAAAGTCATTATAAAGTTATTGAAACATATACTCATAATTTCACAATACTTTTAGTATAAAAGAAATAGTTACATGTGAAGAGGATAAAATCATCAATCGAGATGAAATGAGAAAAAAAATCGATGGAATAAACTAAAGAAAACATGTAAAAGGTATTTCCATTAATCCAATTTAATATCCCTTAAAAAAATTAAATACATATTCTAACATCTATAAATACAATAATATTGAAATTAATAATCACAATATATCTCAATAGAATTCAAAGAGGCAATGGTGAAGAAGTTTCTCTATTGAAATATCCACCGACCACATTCTTAAACTAGAATGAGCAGCTACACATGAATTTATCCTCACCTCTAGTAAAAATTCTTACTAACCATTATTTTTCTCTCTCTCTCAAAATCTTCATTCATCACCACTTCTTATGTGTAAGAAGTGTTGATCATAAATTTCTCATCTATCAGGGTCATGTTTCAATGAAACCTTTTTCAATATCTTCTATCAAGACTCCACATAAAAGAGTTTAATATAGAACTTAATCCTCATGATTTCTATGGTTGATCCTCTATAAAAAATTTCACATCACCATGTGTATAGGATTTATCTACAAGAATCATGTATCTATTAAAATTTTCCAGAAATGTTGATTCCCTTAACAATCTCAATAAATTCCCAAATTCTTCCCAAAAAGAACCTATACTATCTTTATTCTAGCTCAAGATCCTCTTTATATAATTTTGATTTGATATTTTATGCATCCTCATAGTTCCCAATTCTATTCTATACAACTATATATAAATACCACTTATGTGTTATTTATTGTGTAATGTGATACCTTTTGGAATCTTATTTTACCCATTCCTAGGTCATTAGAAGCACATAATCACATTTATGATTGTTATTTATAACAAATATGTAGCCTTATAAACTCACACAGTTCCAAAATATAGAAACAAAAGATATAAATTTTATATTTAAATAACTTCTGAAATGCTTGGCCATGCCCTTATTTACATAGGTGAACATTATATTGTTCTCCCCATCAACCTTTGCATAACATCATATGCCTAACTTTTACCCATATAAAGGATAGAATTCATACCTATATAGACTAAGGATCTAACCATTTAATAACACTATGAATATATCATTGATTGTTCCATAGCTCTCAAATAAGTTGATTCTATCCAGCCATAGGTATTAGGTCACAACATTTTACATTAACATATGATTTTAATATAAAAGGGCTACCAATATATAGGTATTAAATTTGAATTATAACCTTCTATTTACTTTTAGAGATGAATCATTAAATTAATTTGAGTCATGGAATTGAGGAAATACAATTAATCTATCTTCCAAAGCACACAAAATTCGAAAATAATTATATTTAACAATTAAAAATAAAACAATCCATTTTAAAATTAAAATTAAACCATTAAATTCAATGATAAAAAATATAATTAAAAAACGATTCCTGAAAGAAATATTTAACATTAAAACATGGAATTTAAAAGAATTATATTCAATATAAAAGACCATTTATAAAACCCCTTAAAAATATAAATTCAATTAAATTGACACCAACACTAGAATTATCTTTTTATAGTATATGGTAATTAAATATAGTAATCATTAATCAAATTACGGATAAAAACACTCTTCTTAATCAAGATATTCATATAACATCAATCACCTTGTAGTTTAACCATATATTTAAAAACCTATCAATTAAAGAATAATTTTACATTTAAATCACATTTAAAACATAGTTCATCTATGATAAATATATCCAAATAAGGCCATATCAACAGACCTAAAATTTCCATGAATTTATTTCATTGTATATAATATATTGTATTAATCGTATACTTCAACTATCTATTCATTTGAGGGTTTATGATGTGTTAAGGTGAAGTTGAGAGCCAAAACCATGCTGAAGGACACCCCATACTCATGATTTAAATCAAGGATACCGATCAATGATTATGGAATTTCATATCTCATGGACAACAATATCACATACATAAACCTCATTTCTTTTACTTTCACAAAAATTGAATCCCTGATCATTAGATCATCCATTTGGCTTCACACCCCTTAATATCTGGGTAAGGAGGTGAATAAATACCTAGAAATGTCATCACACATCAACTTGAGGACATAAAATGTTTATAATAAACAACTAGGAACATGACTACCATTATCTATATGTAAATACAAAAATTATGAAACAAACACTATGGGAAATAACTTCATCCCCAGTCCCTAAGTCTTACCCATAAAGGTAGCATATATCTTGGACATAGAAAGAAGCACAACAAAACATGATCTGTAAAACTCATTGATAATATCATTACATATATATAATGAAATGAAAAACCTCTATTAAAACATCATCTTATGTTGATTATCCTCCAACTATTCCTTAGGAATGACACCGTGGAAAACATTATCTTTCAACACCCTTACCTCTATGTCTCCCCACTAAGTCTCATCCACTATCTTCATCAAAGATGACTATAATTTCATATATTACAAAAAACCACTACCAATTAAATCATCAACATAATGATGAATAACATCAATATTTTCCATCACTCTCCAAACAATTCACACATCCATGAAAATAAATCGCCAGGAATTTATATTCGGCATATTAGAAACCACATTCCCTTTCCCCTAAGTTGTAGGATAACATAATTTAATTATTGTACAATAACCCCATCAAACAAAATAGATTTATATTCTTATCTATGTGTGAGAAAATATACATAATGATCTCGTGGTCTATAATGACCACAATACACTCACCAATAAGGTAATGTCACTATAGATTCAAATGAAACATCACTTTTGATAACTAAATATAATGTGAGGAATAATTACACTTGAGGAGGATTAACTACCCTGATTGATATGTGATAACATACATAAAATATATTAGGAAACCACCCAATTCTAGATGAGAAGAATCATAGGAAACCTCAAATTTTAATCCCACCTCTAGTGAATTAAAAGAGCATATATCAACTTCCTCTTCAGCTTTTCAAAAGTAGTATGACACTGATATTCACATAAAAAATATTATTACTCCTTGATCATGGGTATCAATGTATTTTAATCTTCTATAATTTTTACATGAATATCCAATAATATCTCATGAGACCCAATAAACAAAAAACCTCTACAACATTATTGTTTTCTTCCTAAGAAAAAATCACCAAAATCATTTATGGATCAAGTTCCACTCCCTATAGAGACACCACATTATCAAGGAACATAACCTTATTTGACTAAATAATACACATGGAAATCATATCATTGATACGATTCTGTTGAATTACATAAAAATATCCTTGAGATACTCAACATACTCTAATATCTTCATGTTTATAATAATTTCATCACTGCAAACAACAACAAATTTATATAAGAGATTATGGAACATGATGTTCATGGGTCCTTGAAAAATTGAATGTGAATTTGCAAAAAATAAAAGCATAACAATGAACTCAAGTTTACCATAAAAATTTGAGAAGGTTTTTATATAGAATATATATATCCTTCACTCACATCAAAGGATATCTACCCCATTGACTAGTTTTCAAAAACAAGATGGACCCCTCCAACTTGTCAAATAAATATTCTATCCTCAAAAGGGTGTAATATTTATTGAACATTGCATGATTCTACATCTAGTATTCTATACATAAATATTTATACTATTTAAATTTTTGGAAAACAATAATGAAGTACCCCATGATGAAATAATAGATCAAATGAAAATAGTTTTAAAAAATTATATATTTTAGTCTATAGGTCATGTTTCATACATGGTTTCATATAATAAGGGGTTAAAAAATTTACATATACACCATGACAAAACTCTATATAAATATTAATTACGTGATAGGGAGGATGTTTTATAACCTCATGAGAGAATACATCCAATAAAATACACGATGATTCTAGGAAGTTACACCACTTGTACCACTACCAAATCCAATGACATGTATTGTAGGTGATTTTATAACATCTATTAACACCCTTGACCCTTATGACAATACAGCACCCCAATAAACACTACACAATAGAATCCCTAATCAAAAAAAAAATATTATCCTAAAAAAATATATAACAACACAAATAGAATAAAACCAATCCATTAAAAGGATGAAATTATATGATTGTATGTGTATTATGAATGAATCCACTAAATATTGTTGTGACCCAATCAACCACTCACAAAACTAGTTAACATCAACTAAACAAGTTTGAAATCTCTCTATAATATTCAACAGTAGGGTTAGTTGAAGCCTTTCCACATTGATTCAAAAGGCATGGACCATGGTCGGTGACAAAAAGTTTTGTATTGATATGAAATAAAATAATGAATTTTCCCATGTATACAATAAAAAATGTACCTTGAATTACATTTGACTTATCTAGTGTTTTGATCTCCATAGAATACAAATTTAAAAATCCCAGTCAAGTATACTATTACTGATTAACACCTCAATAACCTTCAAATAACCGATGTACTGGATGATATGGAATATGAGTAGTCTATATTATATTAACATTATCTCATCCCTATATAATATAATCATATTTTCTATATTTTAGTAATGACCATGGAGGATACTACTATTAGGATAGAATAGAAACTGAATCCCTACACCACACTGATCATCAAGAATGTTAAGTGATTGATATAAAAAATCAAAATAGATTCCAAATGTAAAATTACACTTAAACTTACCTACCATTAGAGCCATGAGAAATTAAATTTTCATTAATAAAGGAATAAAACTACATAGTATAGATGTACACTGGTTGAAACATTGATTGATGGGGCACCTGATATCCTCTACCAATAGTCATAGTCATCATGTATTTTTTATGACTCTAATATTGAGGTTGCATCAGCTACACATGCTTCTTATCAATCACCCAAACCATATTAGTTTCCTCTAAATATATATATGTTGTAATAGGGGTGACACATATCTAATAACTAAGTTCATGACCACATATAGATGATAATTTTTAGACTCATCGTCTCGGAAATGTACAAGGGAAAGGTAAAGGATTTTGTTGAATATTTTCCCATGTTAAAACATGATCATGATCCCCCAAAAAAGTGAGAATATATAACCTATTTTTTTAATAAATTATTTTAGATGCTCACAATGAATTTTTTTCTGATAATATTCCAAAAACAAATTTCTCTCCTTTCTCTCTCCATGATATAATTTCAATTACTAGATAAATTTTACTCGCATCTGAGTGACCACCAATGGAACATGATACTTTACCAAATATAATATCTACCTAATTTATATCTCAATGTCCTCCATCAATTTAACCATATCATTATTTGATATACACCCCTAATAGTTCTATAGACCTTAATGTTGGAACTCAAAAATATTCATACTTCAATCCTCAACCACCTAAACAGGGTTAATCTTCTAGTGGTATTGTGGATCATCTTAATGAACCTCCCAACCATAAATTACATATTTATATTGATCAGTAAAAATATCTTCAAGTGAAATTACAAAAAACCTATTCCTAGAAAAATATAACTATATTTTTCCATTTAATTAAATTTATTTAATATTGTTTCCAAAACCACCTGAATTCAAACACAGGTGAAAACAAGTATGATTCATGTACATATACAAGTTATATAATCAGAACTCAATTTTATCTCTCATAGGATGTTGATTAATTTTATGTTCCTTTAATAATATCACAATGGTCCCATATTATCAATGTCTTTGATAGTCACTTTCTCGAGATCACATCCTATGTTAGTCAAACATTGTTTCAATATAATTCTAATATAATATTCACTCATTCTAATCCCAAAACACCCTAACATCTCTCATAAAAATGAATGATAATACCTTGTTACAAACATCCCTACAATAAATCCCTCATAAGTCTATAGTAAACACTTAAGTAAACTATAAATCCTACTGTCAATAAGCCTCAGGTTAGAGTCTACCATTGGGGATATAAGACATGCTTATAGAAGGACGTACTCTCATATATCACAAGAACATAATGAGAAATCCACCAAAAACCATTATATAAAATAAAACCATAATTTCATAATAATTAAAAAAATAATTCTATTTCGTATGGATATAATTCTCCAAACTAGTATACCAATAGAAAAATCATCGGTAATAACACTAATAGTATCCCTAATATCTGAGATCAAAGCTATTATGGTCATTCTCAGTCATCAAAATCACCTTAAAAAAATGAAGAAATGTAAATAAATATAGGTGTGAGAATGAATTCCTACTCAGTAACACCATCCATAATATCTATTATGAAAAAGTGGAATAATTATAATAATACTTAATTTAATAAATATATAAACCGAGAAGAACATACTAAGGAATTTATAACACATCCTCACCACGTCTCAATCACCAAATAACACATCCAGTTATAGTAACATAATAATAATAAAATATAGTAAATGTGTACCCTACGACCACATTCCCATAGGGGTTTTTTCTCATTCCCTTGTATAAAAAATTGATTATATTCATCCCATTGGAAACAATGTCGAAACATTCCCACCAAATCATCTCACATTAGACATGGTTCACACTGAAGCCCTATCTAACCCATCTCACTTATGTTCGAACACACTCATTGGATCTTGTGTGAGTTATACCACTTATATAACCACAACCAAATATAACATATCCACATCTCCACGACACATCATAATCTCATATCATATCTATCTAAGTAGGGTAGCATAAAAAGAATGAAATCAACCTCATTCCCTCCTAATTATATGCATGATCCCAACTAAGTATCATAACCCAAAAATATAACTATTCCATTTCACGACACTCATAAGGGAGAGTATGGAATCAGTAATCAGCCATAAATTCCCTTGTTAACCTAGATATTGTGAGGAAACCTAGATTAAAAAACATTAGGGAATATTTAACGATATCCTCGTAACAATCTAGGTAATAATAGAATAAATAATTTTAATATATAATAGTATTCCGGAATTTTTTAGTTATATACTATATATGTATATTAATTAATTTGAAAAATCAAAAACGAAATGGGTTTATTAAACTCATTTCTCATATAATTTTATTTAAAAGGTAAAATATGGAATTATAAAATTTTAATTTGAAAAAAGAAATTTTATTTTGAAATTCATCATGTAATAATTATCTTTGTATGATTTATTAATATTTTATTCAAATATTGAATTTTCAAGGAATAGTGAAAATACTAATTTTTATTGAAAAAGACATTTTTTATAAAGTAATTAAAATGTTAAATTATGTTTCTAATTATTTTTGAATACCCATTACATAAATTTTATTTAAAATATAATATTTAGTCTTTTTTTAAGTACATCCCTCATTTATATTTTTGTTAATTATTCTTTTTTCCTTATATTTAGTCCTCAGTGTCCTTGTTTTATCATGGATACCAAATTATTGAATTAATAAAGTATTAGGATGTAAGGAAACATGGGAAAATTTGTAGAGAACCTTCATTTAGTGCCTTTTTTGGGGGAAAATTAATATTTAGTGATGTATATATATTTGAAATAATGGAGACTGGGTATAAATGGTTCACATGTTATAATTAGTTCATGGTAATTTGAGATGCTTTAAAAGGGGGTTGGTTTGTTTAATATGTAAATGGACTAAAATACCATATACAAAACATTTTCACACCATGTAAATGGTTTACACATCATGTAATATTTGGGTTTTATTAATAAAATATACATAGGGGAATTGTTTTTTTACGTATCCCATTTAAAATATTTACATGATGTGTAACTACATTATATACTATATGATTCCCTTACCTACTATTTTAATATTTTTTTCATTGATGAATTTTATTTTACCTCACCTAAAACATTCTCTCTCTTTACCTAGGGTGACCCTCCAAGCATTTTTGAAGTGAGAAAATCTTTATAGACTTCTTGATAATGAATTTAATTATAGGAAAGTGGTATTGGTCATGTTATTTAATCTCTCCCTTTTTTCACCAACCATATTGGTGCAATACTTTGACCACGACCATATTGGGTATTTAGCTTGGTCAATTTTGTTCTCAGATCCTCTTAGAAATCATATGCACCTTCTTCTTCAATATATTTTTCCACTAGAATTATTTCTTTCTTTATCAGATATGGTATGGGTGGAAATATTAAACCTATGGTTTGATAGTTTCCATGAATATGAAATATTGTGTTTTCACCAATGTGATGTCAAATCTAATTAATTATATAATGAATGGGATTATTCCTTGGAATCAATTTATTTTAATTGGTTGTTGACCTTCCTTATTGTTACCAATTGGATGATTGAACCTTGGATATATTGAATTAGCTAATGTATTAATATGGTTTTAGCATGAGATGAGAACTTAGGTAATTTTTAGATATATATTCCGTATTTTATGGCTTACAGAATTTTTATTTGACTATTTATCAATTTTGATATAAATGAAAAATAAGTCTAAACACAAATGGTAATTTGCATAATTAACCACTAGGGATTGTGATGTGATATTGTGATATCCATTCTATTATGATATATCTTGTGTTCCTTATAAGAATTATCATATATCATTCATGGATCTACAACCTGAAAACTTATATTCGGTAATTATTATATTGAGTGGGATAGACCACATCCCATGATGTATAGCTTATATTGAGTAACCTCGAGCTAGTCCTATGATATAATTCTTAGATGGGATTGACCTAGATATTGTAATTATTAATGGGATTTGACTTGGATATCATATGTCATATATGTATTTTACCCAGATGTTATAATTCATATAGGGATTTGTATTAGACTATTATGTTTTACCTTGTTAATTTTTGTAGTTGTCAAAGTCCTGAGATATGTAGAGATATTATTGAATTATTCCAAAGTAGGTTATTTTTAACATGGTTATATTTTTGTGATTTCCATGGTTAGGAGATATGCTAAGAAATATACCATCATGTATATGAATTTGGTTGTTTTTGTATTTTATTAATTATTGATTTAATTAATAATCGTATTTATCACTATACTGAATACACATCTTATTAGACTTTATATTTACATATAGGGCTTTCGACCTACTTCATTATAATTACACCCTATTCATGCCATTATTTGGTACACAAACATACTATGTTTATGAATTTTTGGATGTTGGAAATGTTATTTCATATTGATTATTTTCTTATTGGATGGGATGGATTTTGGATTTGGGACCGAAATTGGATTCTGGACCGTGGACTTTTGGGTCATTATTTGTGTGTGCAAGTAATTTACTTGTATTTTTTCTAGAATGACAATTATTTACATTCCAGTACCTTAGTACATTATTGTTATTATTAATATTGTATTATTCAATTATATATTAATCTTGCTTCCCCCCATTTTTATACTCAAATTTTTTATGTTTATATAGCTTATTTATACTGTTATGATATGATTTAATTGGGGGTATATTCTCTGCCCTATATATTTCAAACCCCCACTTCTAGTCAATTTCCTCTAGTGAATGTGGAGTCATGCTTGAGGTCTCATATCCAATCATTTTTTGACATGTGGGAGATTACGAGATCAGGGGACTTTAAAAAGTGATAATAGAGAAAAAGGTTTTATTTTAAATTTATTTATATAGCTTATTTGTACTATGTGATTGATACAATTGAGGTTATTTCATCTGTTAAATTCACATGTTGTGTGACATTATTTTTATATGAATTTTTTGACACTTGATATTAATACCCATGGCTCGGTATGGTTCAAGATGAGTACACATGCATCGTAATATGAACATATGGATGTATTAACATGCATTATTCATGATAGGGGAGTATTTATTCACATGTGGGGTATACATCCCTATTTAGACTATTATATGAGATAAATATTTAATATGATAAATGAAATGAATCTAATATTCATGAAAAATAACTTGTAATCCATGTTTAGGGAGACTAGGAGTTAGTGGTTCTCTATTTTATTAACTCGTGGAGGTTGACCTTGTTGCTAGCCAATGTTCAAATCTGTGTGTTTTTCTTGTAGATAAAATCAATCCTCATCATATTTTACTCAAGGTTTAGGAAAGTGTGAATAAACACACATTTAGTATAGTTGAACCATATCATCCTATAGTTCTTGATCATTTTATGGATGTCCAACTTTTCAAATTCTTTGTAAGGGTTATTAAATCCATGGAATGAAGATTTTTTGTAGAATTCAATTATTATATGAGATAATAAGAGATTTTCAGTTTCTGCATTCAGCTATGTTCATTGGAAAAGGAGTCCCCTCGTTAGCTGAGTTATGTATCGAGTCATTCCAAGAAATCCTTAAACATATTGAGGAACCAGTAGATTGGAGTGAGAAGATTGATACATATATGCATCATGGACTTACCAAGAATTCATGAGATATTCTGGAGGAATATGGGAAGCTAGATGAGCTATCATGGAAGGACATCACAATGAATTTCTAGATCCATTTCTATACTGATACATTTTAGGATGAAAAATCACAAGAGTTCTTGAATGGGACATAAGATAGAAAGTCTATGATGGACTATGTTATACTTTTCAATGACCTACAGTTCTTTAAAATATATTTTGTAGCTAGTGAGATCCAGAGGGTGAGACATTTTTTGGATGGAATTTATTATGATATTAGGTCATTGTTTTATGTTTTTCATTTTACTAGTTTTGAGGGTGTGGGGATCTATGAACTCTTCATGGAGGGGAATCCGATATAGGCTCTGAACAACGGTGAGACTATTTTAATATGGTGAAATAGAATGTCTTATTCAAATAGTAATAATAACATACATGATAGTCTCTACAATGGTATTAGTTGGAAGAGTATTCAGGTTATTGGACACCAATCGTAGGACTTTATTACATTATAGTGCCATCAGTGTGGAATTTTTAGCAATAAGTTCCCACATTGTCCTCAACCCGCAGTTGGGTGTAGTATCAATTGAAGACTAGGTTATCAATAGAGATTCAATGAGATGTTTATACAAGAATATAGTGGAAGGGGATCTTGAATGGAAAATTATATGGGAAAGGTCTCAGCTACCCCTCAGTAGGCGGGTTACTAGAGTTCCACTTGTAGTTCCGGCTCATGCAGTTGATGTGGTACCCTATCACATATGTAGAAGTACCCGCCAAGGGAGATAGATAAGGGTTTACAGACTAGAGGCTACGATAGAGGGAAAATTAAATTTAATTATATGAAGACTATGTCAACTAGAATGGGTGCACAATAATCTACCATTAGAGGTACAATACATGTACCATATACCTTAGCTTGTATTGTAATGATACAAGAGCAACAAATTAATTTTTTTCTATTCTTTTTACAAACAATTTTTTCTTGGTTGTTGAAAGATTTGATGGTTATTTGACCATCGACAAACAAATATGAGTATGGATAGAGAATATCAAATGTTTTAAGGCATTTCTTCATGGTATTCATGGTAACATATTCTTTTGGGAACTATCTATATAAAAAATAATAGGATTTGACCAGATTCTTTGTTTGGATTGGTTAGGTCTATAATAGGACCATATCAACTATTACCAATTTAGAGTTACCTTTTTATCTCTATAAGGATATAGATATTCTCACCAGTTTGAGTGGGACCATAAAGAAAGTCTTATGGACTAATTCACTGAAAATTGGATTGTTTACTAGTTTTGATAGCAAGTCTTACTCTAGATGATGGTGGAATCTAGTAGGATTAGTTTCCTTAGATGGTAGAAATGTTCTAGGATGTTTTACCTAATAATTTTTATTTATTACCACCTAAGAGATAGATCATGTTCAAGACCGATTTAATTCCTAGATTAGAGCTAGTTTTATCCTTCCTTATAGAATAGAACCTATAAAAATTTAGGAGTAGAATGTTTAGTTGAATGATATAGAATCCAAAGGCTTTATACGACCTAGTACATCTCCTTGGGGTTCTCATGTTATCATCTCCATGATGGATGATGGGAAATTTTTCTTATTTATAGATTATCGTAGGATAAACTAGATGATAGTTATGAATAGGTATCCTCTTCCACACAATGATGATCTATTAGATCATTTTAGAGGTTCTAAGATCATATCCAAAATAAATTAAAAAGAATGTTACTACCCTTTTAGGGTGATAAAAATAGAATCAACTCAATCAATTTTTTGAAAATTGTGTGCATTTTATGATTTTGTGTTGAGGTAGTTTGGGATAACTAATGCACTCTTGATATTCATGGGCTTGATGAATTTGATATTTAATTCTCTTCTGTACAAATTTTTTATAGATTTTTTCAATGATATCTTAGTGTAATACCAGTCTATATACTATCATGATAAATATATTGATGCACCCTAAATAAATTGAGAGAGCATCATATTTACACCAAGCTAACAAAATTTAGTATTTTTATTAATAAATCCCACTTCTTGGGCCAAGTAATCTCATAAGAATCAGTTGTAGTGGATCGAGAGAAAGTTTTAGTCATGATATCAAAGGAACAACCCAAATTAATTTATTTTCATAGGTTTTTGTTTTAATAGGTTATTTTCGATTCTTTTTCATGGATTTGTTTCATTATGAAGTATTGATGTTTGGGATGACCAAGAAAATGGTAGAGTTTGTTTAGTCGGATACTTGAAAAATATATTTTCATTATATGGTGGGAAGGATGGCCTCAAAACAAATCCTCGTTTTACATGTTCTAGGTAATGTATATATCATGTAATGTGAAGAATCCAGTGTTATACTTAGAGTACTTCTAATTCAGGAGTATAGAGTTGTTGCTTGTTGATCTAGGAAGCTGAGAACACATGAGAGGTATTACCCTACTCATAATCTAGAGATAGAACCATTGGTTCACGCCCTATAATATTAGAGAAACTATCTCATGGGTGAGTGTTTTGTGGTATACACATTCCAAAAGATACTTAGGTACATCTATTCTATGTGAGACCTCAATGTTCAAAAAAGGATCATGGTGAGTATTGATAGTATTTCAACCTAATGTTTTCTTATACATCTGTAATGGAAAATGTAGTTGTAGATTTTTTGAGATGAAAGAAATAGATAATGGATGTGTCGGATCCTTGAAACGAGTGGCGAATAATTTCCTTGTTTTCATTCATGCATCTACATGTTAATGAGTCTATGGGATGATTAGTTCCGACTTCAACATATGTTATATAGATTATTTTGGACATAATCATAACCAAGTAGATATTTGAGGTATAGGTCCTAGTTCGAAGAGAAAAATTATATGGTGTTGGAACAGTATTATAATGGTATCTTGGTAGTGGAAATTAGATTCTTTTATGTGGATGAATGTGGGTTTCTATGGGAATACAGGAGGATCCGATGAGGGAGTTTCATTCTTATATATGGGACATACATCCAATTTTTACTAATATGTATCAAGATAAGAGTAGACAGTATTTATGGTCAAGAATAAAGAAATATGTTTCCGTATTCATATCTAGATGCTTCACTTGTCATTAGGTTAAATCTATTCATCAAAGGCCATCGTGGATTTTAATGAATTTTCCCAATCATTACTATAAATGGGATTATTTCAATATGCATTTTGTGATAGTATTACCCATGAAAACCCATAACAATGGTATTTTATGGGTGATTTTGGATCAAATAATGATGTTATATCACTTATTAACTATCATTGAGACCTTCAAAACTGATTATCTGGGTACTCATTATGTACGTAAAGTGGTTCAGTTTCATAGTGTTTTGAGGAGTATCATTTTAGACAAAGGTCCCCATTTCACAAATCATTTGTGTGGGTCTTTATAAGGATATTATCAATGGTTCTTTGGGGAATCACAAATCATCATCATACTGATGGTTAAACTAAGGGGATTATTCATATTATGAATGATATGTTCTGTTAATGTGTTTTGGATTTGGTTGGTTCATTGGTTTATCATATGACACTCATGGAGTTTTGATATAATAATACCTTATAGACATTTATCCAAACAGACCCTTAATATGCTTGTATGAAAGGCCATGACATTCACCTCTTTTTTAGCCACAATCATGTGAGTCAGTAATTGTTGGGCCTACTCTCATGAAAGATAAATCAAATTAGTATTTGTTTATTATCAAGTTGGTAATGACCACATAGAGAAGGAAGAAATCATATACAGAGCATAAGAGATGAACATTGTAATCCACTTTTTTTCATCATGTTTTTCATTGGTTATCTCTTAGATTGGGGAAATTCCATATCGGGACACATGGAATGCTAGCACCTAGGTTTTTTTAGCCAATTGAGATACTGTCAAGGGTTGGTCTAGTGGCATACCGTTTATTGATTCCACATCAATATAATTCCATGAACAATGTAATTAACAATTCAAATCATCAAATATATCATCTAGATCATTCCCATGTTATAGAAATAGTAGACATTGAAAACTGTGTTGATGTGTCCTTTGAGGTGATTCCAATTTAGGGTGGGGATCATAGTGGAAAATATATTCAGGGAAAGAATATATCGTTGGTTTGGGTTGCATGGAAGAATGAGAGAGTCAACGTGGGATTTTGGGTAGTGTGTTTGATATGAAAACACAATGGAAAGATTTATTTTTTATGGCCAAATAGTTATTATTAAGGAATATAGGGGATGATCTGTTATATGGTTTGGAGGTTGTAAGATCCAATCTTTTTTTCAGGTATGACTATATTGGTGTTTTTATTTAATTCATCTATAGTTTATGTTTTTTCGTGTCTTTAAACCATGGAAGTGATGATTCATCATGGAAACCTATTGATTGAATAAACATATTCTTAGGTTGTAAGGAAACATGATTAAAATTATAGAGGATTCAAAAAAAGAACCATTATTGGGGAAAATTACTCAAATTCCAGAAATATATGTTTGATTTAATTAATGTAGTCCACAAATAATGGTGTCAAGGGTTATCAGGAGTTCATGGTAAGATGAAAATATTTTAAAGGGTTTGTGCGTTGTTCAATATGGAAGCGGCCAAGAAAACATATTCAAAAAATTTACACACCATAAAAATGGAATACAAATCACGTAATTGTTAGGAATTTTTAATGAAATAATTTATTGAAATGGGTTTTTTAGAGTATCCCTTTAAAAAGATTCACGTGGCGTGTAACTACATTAATGTCATTTAATTCCCTGACGATTGTATTTAATGAATGATATATGGATGAATTATATTTAATCTCTCCAAGAACATTTTTCTCTCAACCTATGGAATCCCTATCATAATTTTTTGATTTCCAACCTCCCTTCAAAACGTCTCAACAATGTATTTGATCCCTGGTAAGCTATTGTAGCCCATTTTTTCCATCTCTAACTTGGTTCATGAATCAATACGGGGAAATCACATGACCATGTGCATTGCTGGTTCAGATAATGATATATTTTAATCTAGGATCCTCATGGATATCATCCACACCTTCATCCTTAATAGGTTTTTTTGTTCGAAGCATCGTATTATTCAATGGTTATTGTTGGGCTCTAAATTTAAACCATGTGGTTTGGTAATTTCTAGGTATATGAAATTTTGTGACTGTTCCTATGTATCATACACAATAATTAATTAATTAAGTAATGTGATTATTCCTTGAAATCTATTGGTTTCAATTAGTTTTTCTCCATGCTTATGGTTGCATGTTGGGTGAGTGAACCTTTAATATAATTGAATAGGATAATTGATTAAAGTGTCTTTAGAAGGATCTGAGACATTAAGAGAGTTATTGTTATAGAATCTTTAGGTTATGGATTTCTAGTTATTGATTTTACTATTGATCAATTTTGATATAAATGAAAAGGTAATTGAATGAGAAATGGTAATTCATATAACTAACCGTTGAGGATTATGATGTGATATTTTTATATCCATGTTGTAATGTTATATCATGCATTTCAAATTGAAATGCTTATATATAATGTCTGACCCTATTAAAGGAATTATTATATCTTTTTATTCTTATATTGAGTGGGCTTTTCCCAGTACCAAGTTGCTATGAATTCTAGGCTTTGTCCTACATGATTTAATTCTTATTTGGAATTGATCTATATGTTGTAATGGTAATTGGTATTTTGCATGGATATTGTAATGAAAATAGATATTTGACCCAAATTGTAATGGTATTCAATATTAATGGTTATGGATTGCATGTACATGAGATAAGCTTTGAGATATCCAAGCATGATGCCAAAATAGGTTATTTTTTCCATTGTTATATGGTTTTACATTGCATGGTTATGTGACATGCTCATTAATATTATGGAACGAAGATGAAGAATGTTTTTGTTGTATTTTATTAATTTATGAATTAATTAATAAACTGTTTTATATTCATATATAATACCCTTATAATTAGTGCCGTTTTTTAGATATTGGAGTGATGGCCTACTAAGTTATAATCTCACCCTATTCAGGCCCCCATTTGGTACCTGAGCAGATTATGTGGATTTAGGTTTAGACACGGGTAAATGACATTACTATTGGTTGTTTGGTTACTATTTGGTTTATAGATTGGAGCTAAGACTGACTTGAGATTCCGGACCTAGTAATTTTTAGTCATTATGTGAGTCTTCTAGTTATCTACTTGTATTTTTTCTAGCATGACATTTATTACATTCCATAATGTCATTACATTATTTCTATTGTTATTTATTAGATTAATCATTTGGATTTTATTATTATTTTTATGACTGTTTATAAAATAATTTTTTTATATTATATGTAGTATTTAAACTATTATGAGACTTCATATAATGGATAATAATCTCCACACTATACGTTTCACACCCCCACTCCTATTTTGTAGCCACTTCCTTACGGGGAGGCATGATTGTTGTCTGGTAACCAACAATTTTGTGCCATGTGAGAGAGTTCAAAAATGGTATGTTATATAAATACTTTAATTATAGTTATTCAACTGGATTTTATTCTTTAATTTAGTGTAAACCATTTTATATTTAAATGGTCATTTTTCAGAAAATTTATTTTCTATGGTGTTTTCCCTGTTTTGTTTTATATTATGTTCATAATCATATATGAATTTAGTTTTTAAAAATTTATTCAATATATAAAATCTATTTGTGAAAATTTAGTAAAAAGGACCCATTATTATTTTTCAATATGAATGGTAACTATTGTAATTTTGGTTACAATGATGAAGAGTAAATCAGGTAATTTGGGTTAAAAATAAAATGATATGAACAATAAAATGACTTAAAACATACATAATTAATATTTTTTAGTATATCTGGAAATTAATCATCTATAGGTAATCTTTATTACCATTCATGGTCACTTATACTAGATTACAACCATATAGTAATTTATTTAATGAAATGAAAAATTTGTCACACTCCTATTTTTAATAAGTGAAATATTTTTAATGTGGTGTTATCTATAGGATATGTTGGAAAATATATTTTATTCGAAATATGAAGGATTTATATTCTTCTTGGTAATTTATATTTAATTTTTGGTTTATAGATAATAACCTTAAATTATTTCACAACACTGATGTTCTAATTAATAAATTAATTAAAAAATAAAAAAAAATATTGTTAATAATATTTAAATAAATATAATTTTAGATACATAATGTAATAAAATAACTATATATATTCACTATAAATTTCAGGGATATTTTAAAATAATTTTATATAATTATAAGCATTATACTTATATTGTTAATTTCAATGAAATAATTTGTTCAAAAATTTGCCAATATGGATATTTTATAGTAAATAATATTTTATTATATGATATAAAATTCCTAAAAATCATATATTTCTCCAATATATTATTTTAAGGTTTAAAATATCAATCATAGTTTATTTATGTGTCTTTTTCCATTTTATAGTAACTATATTGGCCCTAAATGAGTTAAAATCCTTGTTGTCTCCAGAAGGATTTATGGGTTACATTAGGGTTAAAACCTATATGTAATGTTATAAATATTGTAAAACCCTATTTAATTTCCCTTTTATGGGGTCATATTTACCAATAATCATATTATAATTAAAATAACCATCTTTATATCCATTTTCAAATGAAAAGTACTTTATATTAATTTATTATTTTGAGAGATTCCAAGAGTTCCCATATCCTCTCTTTTAAAATAGATCATCTTATTCACATTTCCTTTAACTGAATTTTTTGGAATTTACCTAATAAATACACTTCATATAACCCCTTTACCAGTTCTAGATTACTTTTTTTTGAAATTATACTAATCATAATGGTCATAAGGTTTTAAGAGAATGAATTTTCCAATGAAGTAGTATAGTCTTTATCTGTGTGTTATAGTTTTGTTTCGTATTCAATATCCATAAATAATTTTATGACCAAGATAAACTAATAAATAAAATATAATACATATAAATATTTGTTATTATGTTTTTGGAATGTCTTATATGCATATTCTCTTAAATGAAATGTTATATGACACTATCATTCAAGTGCACGACAAACTACCGTCTTACGAACCGATGTGATTAATTTTCCATCAAAGTCTCTCCTGAATAGATATTATTATGGAAATATTTTTTACATATGAAATTGAATAAATTTTTCTAATAACATAATAAATATATTTCATTTATTTCATTACATTTTGATGTATATAAAAATGATAACATCATCCGTGCATACGTGTGTACAACCACCTCCACGAAGTGATATGATTCATTTTTCATCACCATATCATATGGATGATATATATATATATGTATATTTTAGGGATTAAGATTATATATATTATGTTATAATTATTATTATGTATTTAAACAATACATAAATTCTTTCATCAATGATCATGGATAAATAGAATCGTTACTCATGTGTACGTATGGCCTATAAACATCATGGTTATAATATTGTTCATTTTTATAACAATATTTAATGGATTTATTTTAAATTTTAATTGATGTATAAAAACTATAATTGTTTCATTATTATTAATCTTTATATGATATAATGAATAATATTTTTACAATATTTGACATACAGTAGTCATTTTGGACTTATACAGTGAATATCATTAAAACAACTAACATGAAATTTAATGATTTTGTTATTGTATTGAAATTTGAAATAAGTGAAATAAAAGTAATAATGAACATAAAAATGGTTATTAATCAAGTAAATAATTAACCTACGTTTATTATTCAGGAATTTAAATAATGTAGATGATGAGTTAAACTCATGGAAATGATTTTTTTTAAAATACACTTTTAAATTTCCTCTTTCAACTATTTATTAAAAGGTCAAAATGAATATATATTTTTTACATATATGGCCTGAAAAATGTTTACCACCATCATAAAAATTTGATTATTTTAATACTTTTTTATAATTTTTCAATGTTCATATAAAATTTATGTTTTTATTTAACATGTGGGAAATTTTTTAGAATTTCAGAATGGGTTTTTATGGAAAAGGGGTATTTTGATATATAAAAGTGTTTTCACATTGTTGTAAAATAGTTATAAGTGTTAAAATAAAGATTTATTCCTTGGAAATTCTTTACAATGTGTGAATCCACATTTTAGATCATAGATGATTTTAATATAGATTATACAATGGTCAAGCCCCATTTTTGCTCTCCAATTCATTGGTTGTGGTGGATTTCACCATTATGGTTACTCTACGTGAAACTATAGTGGTTGATCAAATATAACCAAGAGGGTTCAATAATAATTGTCAGGGTTGTTCAATTTGTAACCATGGGAGTTTCTTCATTTATTGATATGGTGGTTACTCCATGTGTATGTGTGATGAGAATTTTTTTCCCCAGGTTACCAATATGGGTTATTTATGCTTGGAATGTAACACCCCAAGATTTCATAGTGTGTTATTTCTTCAAAATAATTCAATAACTTGCACTACACGCAACACTGAGTTCAATCACACCATGACTTACAAAAAAAAAGCCATTCAAAAGAGGTTATGAATAGTATTATCTAAATTTTAAACTTTATATAATCCTTATAATTTTAGAATCCATATTATGAGTTTCTTAGATATAATGCAAGAACAAATTCATTTTCAGTATTGCACTTTTATCAACTTTTAATAGTGAACCCTTTTTAAATACAATATTTTAAACTTTTTGACTAAATGGGGACATCAAAAAATTTAAAATGAAACATCCCAAGCTTCCACGGTATGCTTTCCTTTGAATAATACAGTAGCGTGTGTTGTACGCAACTTCGAGTTTTAACACACACCACAATCGATCAAACTAGCCGTTATGAATAGTAATACCTAATTTTTGAAATTATATATATTTTATATTTCAAAATGGAATTCATTTTTGGATTCGGAATATCGAATTTAGCCTAAGGTGAAATTTTGGTACATTTCGGATAACTTTCATATTTTGATGAATAGTGAAAATTACTAAATTTTAATTAAAAACAACTTTTTTAATCAAAATAATTAATATTGATAAATTATGAATTTGAGTGGTTTTAAAGTATATTTAGAATATATTTTTACCGTTTAATATAATTTTGGTCATTGGACATAATTTTACAATTAAACCGAACATAAACAAGTGTCAATCTTTTGATAGTTATTACCTCTTAAAAAAACGCTTTTTGTTTTGACAGCGGGAATTAATTTTAAATTAATTTCTGCCACTTCTGTGTTTTGAATTTAGAAAAATGGATTCCATATTTGGAATCAGGATGTTCAAATTGTGTAAATAGGTAACTTTTATTTTTAGACATTTTGAATAATTACTGCGGTAAATATTTTATTTACCATGTTTAAGGGTAAATCCGGTAAATAAGGGTTAAAAAATAATATTATAATAATACTAAATTACCCTAAAACGTGTATTAACCCTATTGGCTGATACATGGTCGACCATGGGCATCTTTGGGTCAATTTTGGGACCCCATTGATCCACTTGTAAGTGATAATGACACTTTATTTTAATTAAGTTAAAATGAATACAATAATGGCCTAAGCTTACATCTTTTAAAAGAACAATTTTTACATAGGGTTATACATGTTGGATTTTCGATTATAAATATTAATTAGAAATCTAAAAATATTTCCTACATAATGATATTTTATTTATAATTTTTAGACATCAAATAATTTAAATTATTAATAACAGAATAATGATGCAATGTTTACCTCATTAATAAATCATTTAAATAAATAAGATTATAATGATTAAAATATTATCTAAAACCTGTCCAATTCTTATTGGTTGATGTTATTTAGAATATGAGTCATCTTATCTTCGACCTCAATGATTTTTGGACCATTATAAACCGAATATAATTATATTATAAAGTAATACTTTCACTCTTTCCTAAAGAGCCCCTCCTCTCCCTTATAAAAGGAGACCACTTCTACTCATTCCTCACACCTCTCAAGCCACTTGACTCGTCCAAACTCTTCCCAACTAAGCTCCCCACATCCCTCTCCTCCTCCTTGAAGCTTCCCCTTAGGCAGAAATCATTTCAAGAAGTCCTTTGGTTCCAACCAAAGTGAGTTACCTAAATTAAAGGTAACGATTTCTCTTAAATTATTTTCCTTTATTTTGCTTCTCCAACCCCCAAAATCTTTTTATTTCCTTTCTTTTGTAACAACACCAGTATCCTCAATATACTAGGATGTTGTTATAAGAAGTATTCAAACTACACATACACACAACTCCATCTAATGGATGATGAACCTAATGTTTCTGTGGATGGAAAACTAACGCCTCACGAAACGATGATTGTTCAAATACATCTTACTGCCTCTCATGGTGGCCATTATGATGGCACTGTAATTAAATATGATATTAATGATATATATTTTATATATAAGCTTCTGTAATTCCATTTTATTTCATACCATTATTCGTTTCATGTTGTATATACATACGATAATTTCATTTGAGGAAGTGCGGACTACCGCCCCCTTAAAATGATATGACTCATTCATACCACACATGGAACGTATAAAGAATGGTGTTAATGAACTTAAGTAACATGTATAAAATATTATATTATACTGGAATAGTAATATACCTATGTATCATTGGTATTCGATTCTTTTAAAATAAAAATTAAATGGAAGTAGCGTTCGTGCGTACGTACGGACTACCGTCTCCACGAACGCGATGAGATTCATTTTCCATCGTATCCATTCAAGTATAATTATCATTTGATGATTTAAAAATGATGTTTAAAGACTTGATACCATTCTGGATTTGAATAATATACAACTTATCCTTTACAAACATGGCTTATGTAACAAAACATATAAAAGAAAATGAGTAAGTTAACACCCGAAACGACGATAATTTTAAGATATTATTATCAAATCCGTATTAAAAGATCATATATGATATCATATTAATGTATATGATTCTTGTATAATTTAGTAACAATTATTTCACTATTATACAAGAGGTTAACCTACCCCAACCAAGGAAAAGTACAAGGTAAGGGTTATTTCACAATCTCTTCATTATCCGAGGTTGTATTATACGTAATAATCTACTGGGATCTCTTTATCATCCACATCCATGTTTCTTCGAAATGTATTTCAAAACATTTTTACTATTTACAAGAATATGGGTTAAAGTCATTTATACCCTTGTTTGACTTTTTATAAGAGGTTTATAAAGGAATCTTTCCGTCCTTTTCAAAACAAGGTCCTTTTTAACCTTTTCGACAGAATTGAGGTAAGAATGTTTTTTTTAACTTATACGGCGGGTGCGGTTATTTTCCGCCGTTATAAAATCATCGAATATTCCCATACAAGCTTATATGAATATTTTCAAAGAAAATGTTTTATTTTATATGGATCTTAAATGATTTCAAAATAAAAGGAGATACTTCTTTAAAAAGAATTTTGATTTCATCTATGTCAACATCCTTTGATGAATTTTAAGATTATTTGAAGTTGATTTATTATGATACAAAACTTCTATATTGTATTGAAGGTTTTGTGATATGTTTGACTGTGGATGTGCTATTTTTATGCCATTCATAGTTTATGGTGAAATTATTGACATTTCGTATGCTAGTTCTAATACGAATGTTTATGTTATGTTTAAACCTTTTCATATGGGAATGCATTGGACTTAATAAGTGACGGGTGGAGCCCGCTATAGATCCTCGATGCATCGGTAGGTCTCATGAGACAAACTAGTGTCTTGGAACAAGGCCTTGACAAAATCTTATTTGTAGTCTTGGCACGAGGCCTTGGCTATGTGGTTATGATAGTCTGGCATTATGCATTCCAACATTATGAAAGTGGTTATTGATTTTTGCATGTGATTATTCGATTAGTAGAATATCCATGTGAATAAGTAAATGGCATTATTTCATTTTACTTTTGCCATACCATGTTGAAGTTAATGTTTAAAAGGCTTTTGTTTTAGTAATGCATTGCCTTAAATGTTTATTCTTATTTATGAAAGTTTCCGCTATATTGTTATCCTTACTGGGCATTTGAGCTCACCCCTTTTCTATGTTTTATTTTTCCCAGGATGTGAAGAAGTAAGTTATGAATGACCTGCAGGGATTTTATGAGGGGTTAATAGTGTGGATTGTGGAAACATTATGTTGTTGTATTAGTTTTTCATTTTATGATGTAATGTAAAACTTATGAATATATCTAGTGTTTCCAAGGCTACTAAACCAATCGGTCTTTCGAGATTTGATCTTTCTTGTGATCATGCCAATGTTATGTAATAATGCACCGACTCTAGGTAGCTGGGGTTGGGGCGTTATAGTTGGTATCAAAGGGAGGTTTAGTACAAACCTTGGAAGCTAGATTTAGATAAACTCTGATTAGAGCACGTAGACCTAAGATGAACTTTGAGGATTAGTATAGAAGAACTTCCTAGAATTTTGGTATTGTAGAGATTTTGTGAGTTTTCCGAGCGATACATCCCTGTCTGGATACGAGCAGGTAGAGGCGGCTCTGGCACAGATGTACCTAGGGGTAAAACCCGAAAACACCGCTTTGAGCTAGACTCGAACGGGAACTGGTGCACGACAACGGGCCTTGCTGTACTCTTGGTTACGACACTCCCGGGGGATATGCTTAGGATAACTCTCATTTTCTTTACAAATCATTTTTAAGGGTTTATGAGTATATACTTCCTTAAAGAAAACATTCCTATGATTATGGATTATATCCATAAATAGTTCAATTTATGTTAAGTGTTTTATAAGTATGGGATTATGTATTTTGATTCATAAACTGATCTATTGTATGCCATTGTTTAGAAATGGCGACCAGTAGAAGGAATGAGAACTCCAGAAATGCAGATGATCCAAAGAGAAGGAAGGATCATATCTTTCATGGTCTTAAGGTAGAATTTATAAGAGAAATAGTCTCCCATGTATTATCATCATATGAAGAAATAACATCATGTGTTTATAAGATAAGTAAAGAGTTTACTGAGTCCTATGGCTTTGAAGGGAAGCAAGAGAAGAAAAGGATGGAAGAGAGAAAGATGGATAAAGGGAAGATGGAAAAGAAGAATTTTCCCATATGTGGTAACTGTGGAATGAAACACCCTGGAACTTGCCTGAAAGGAATGGGAGTTTGTTATAAGTGTGGAGGAAAAGGGCACAAAGTACGTGACTGCAAGGGTAAGAAAATGGTTTCAAATGTACAATGCTTCATTTGCAAGGAGTTTGGACACTACGCGAACCTATGTCCCAGTCATCAGACTATGCCGCAAATGATGTTATTGGATAATAATCAAGTTATGATACTACCACAGATGAAGAGGAATGATTAGAGTTCTTATGTTGATTATGTCAATTGAGAGTTGTATCAACAATGTACTTGTTATAATAATTATGGAGTATATAAGGATTGTACTGCAGTACTATTTCATTAAGGACTTGAGATTGTGTGGAACAAAGAAAAATGACTCAATAGCAGGATAAATTTTTGGAAAATATATGGTTGAGATAATGATAAATCATAATATAGTTCTGATACTGAGGTAGTGATTTTGGATAAATTATATTGGATATTCGTGACTACCTTGGAACTGATTAATGATTTGTATATTCCATCATTGTTGGAGTTTAAAACATTTTTGGATTAATGAAGTATATCCAGCATTCTACATGGAATAAGGGAGCATGAATGTAATCAACAAGGAATATGGTAATACATGATGAAGGTATTCATATGATATTACGGGGTAAAAAGGATCTATATTATGTTTACCTTCCTTATAAATGTTATACTGTGAGTTTGGACATATGTATTTTGGATAGTTCTAGTTTGGATTATTTTGGATTGCCATAAAAGGACAACCTGGAGGTCGGGCGGCAACCCGTCACGTCCGGCAAGGGTGCGAGACTTGAACCCACAACCGAAGGGCGACAAGGGTGTATCACCTACCACTAGCCCATGAGATGTCCTGGATTAAATAATGTAGTATTTATTAAAAGATCATGTAGATGAATTATAAATTCTTTTATTTTGGAACCCTATACGAATAGTGTAAATAGAATTTTTTTACATTCTATTATCTTTTAGAGTGAAAGATGAGTTTGTGGTAGAAATTTATTAATGGATAAAACTCTAATTATAAAGTAAGTATATCTCCTTATGATCTTAGCCAATGTCATAAATAAATTTCTCAATATTAAGAAAAGCAACTTAGACCAAAAATGTTTTCCTAGATGGTACCTTAAATCATCACTAATTTATGGCTTTGGGATTGTTGGCCTTTTCATAGCCATGTTCTCTACCACTCTCCATCAGATAATTGATGGTTATATTTCTCTTCCATATCCATATTTTCCTACATGGAACCCTAGTATGTGTTATTTTCGGTAATCTTCATACTTTCGACTCTTTATTTTAAATAGAGGCCTCGTTAATTCATTTTTCGATGTGGGATTTCAACTAAGATATTTTGAAACGTCAACAATGTGTTATCCCAATACCCTATATTTTGTTGAACCGATGGTACTTCAAATCATCATAGATTGATGAGTTTAAGGACCTCAATTATA
Organism: Viscum album; assembly: GCA_963277665.1. Taxonomy (NCBI): domain Eukaryota; kingdom Viridiplantae; phylum Streptophyta; class Magnoliopsida; order Santalales; family Viscaceae; genus Viscum; species Viscum album. Next base: position 698,713,074 of record OY728161.1, read on the forward strand.
CACTTGATTGTGATTGATGACCTCAATCACTACCTATAAATATTTACGTTTTTCCTCCAATTATATATCTCTAATTGCCACCAATGTTCTCCTAATCGAGATCATAATTTGGTGGTGACCCTTTCATTTATCTTTTCCTCATATTAAGACTAAATTATAGTAACCCAATTTCCGATGTAGATTTTCCCACAAATATATTATCTATTTTCAACCTTTTATTTTCTAAAAACAATTTCAAATTTCGAGGACGCAATTTATTGAAGGAGGGGAGAATGTAACACCCCAAGATTTCATAGTGTGTTATTTCTTCAAAATAATTCAATAACTTGCACTACACGCAACACCGAGTTCAATAACACCATGACTTACAAAAAAAAAGCCATTCAAAAGAGGTTATGAATAGTATTATCTAAATTTTAAACTTTATATAATCCTTATAATTTTAGAATCCATATTATGAGTTTCTTAGATATAATGCAAGAACAAATTCATTTTCAGTATTGCACTTTTATCAACTTTTAATAGTGAACCCTTTTTAAATACAATATTTTAAACTTTTTGACTAAATGGGGACATCAAAAAATTTAAAATGAAACATCCCAAGCTTCCACGGTACGCTTTCCTTTGAATAATACAGTAGCGTGTGTTGTACGCAACTTCGAGTTTTAACACACACCACAATCGATCAAACTAGCCGTTATGAATAGTAATACCTAATTTTTGAAATTATATATATTTTATATTTCAAAATGGAATTCATTTTTGGATTCGGAATATCGAATTTAGCCTAAGGTGAAATTTTGGTACATTTCGGATAACTTTCATATTTTGATGAATAGTGAAAATTACTAAATTTTAATTAAAAACAACTTTTTTAATCAAAATAATTAATATTGATAAATTATGAATTTGAGTGGTTTTAAAGTATATTTAGAATATATTTTTACCGTTTAATATAATTTTGGTCATTGGACATAATTTTACAATTAAACCGAACATAAACAAGTGTCAATCTTTTGATAGTTATTACCTCTTAAAAACACGTTTTTTCTTTTAACAGCGGGAATTAATTTTAAATTAATTTCTGCCACTTCTGTGTTTTGAATTTAGAAAAATGGATTACATATTTGGAATCAGGATGTTCAAATTGTGTAAATAGGTAACTTTTATTTTTAGACATTTTGAATAATTACTGCGGTAAATATTTTATTTACCATGGTTAAGGGTAAATCCGGTAAATAAGGGTTAAAAAATAATATTATAATAATACTAAATTACCCTAAAACGTGTCTTAACCCTATTGGAGGATACATGGTCGACCATGGGCATCTTTGGGTCAATTTTGGGACCCCATTGATCCACTTGTAAGTGATAATGACACTTTATTTTAATTAAGTTAAAATGAATACAAAAATGGCATAAGCTTACATCTTTTAAAAGAACAATTTTTACATAGGGTTATACATGTTGGATTTTCGATTATAAATATTAATTAGAAAGCTAAAAAGATTTCCTACATAATTATATTTTATTTATAATTTTTAGACTTCAAATAATTTAAATTATTAATGACACAATAATGATGAAATGTTTACCGCATTATTAAATCATTTAAATAAATAAGATTATAATGATTAAAATATTATCTAAAACCTGTACAATTCTTATTGGTTGATGTTATTTAGAATATGAGTCATCTTATATTCTACCTCAATGATTTTTGGACCATTATAAACCGAATATAATTATATTATAAATTAATACTTTCACTCTTTCCTAAAGAGCCCCTCCTCTCCCTTATAAAAGGAGACCACTTCTACTCATTCCTCACACCTCTCAAGCCACTTGGCTCGTCCAAACTCTTCCCAACTAATCTCCCCACATCCATCTCCTCCTCCTTGAAGCTTCCCCTTAGGCAGAAATCATTTCAAGAAGTCCTTTGGTTCCAACCAAACTGAGTTACCTAAATTAAAGGTAACGATTTCTCTTAAATTATTTTCCTTTATTTTGCTTCTCCAACCCCCAAACTCTTTTTATTTCCTTTATTTTGTAACAACACCAGTATCCTCAATATACTAGGATGTTGTTATAAGAAGTATTCAAACTACACATACACACAACTCCATCTAATGGATGATGAACATAATGTTTCTGTGGATGGCAAACTAACGCCTCACGAAACGATGATTGTTCAAATACATCTTACCGCCTCTCATGGTGGCCATTATGATGGCACTATAATTAAATATGATATTAATGATATATATTTTATATATAAGCTTCAGTAATTCCATTTTATTTCATACCATTATTCGTTTCATGTTGTATATACATACGATAATTTCATTTGAGGAAGTACGGACTACCGCCCCCTTAAAATGATATGACTCGTTCATTCCACACATGGAACGTATAAAGGATGGTGTTAATGAACTTAAGTAACATGTATAAAATATTATATTATACTGGAATAGTAATATACCTATGTATCATTGGTATTCGATTCTTTTAAAATAAAAATTAAATGGAAGTAGCGTTCGTGCGTACGTACGGACTACCGTCTCCATGAACGCGATGAGATTCATTTTCCATCGTATCCATTCAAGTATAATTATCATTTGATGATTTAAAAATGATGTTTAAAGACTTGATACCATTATGGATTTGAATAATATACAACTTATCCTTTACAAATATGGCTTATGTAACAAAACATATAAAAGAAAATGAGTAAGTTAACACCCGAAACGACGATAATTTTAAGATATTATTATCAAACCAATATTAAAAGATCATATATGATATCATATTAATGTATATGATTCTTGTATAATTTAGTAACAATTATTTCACTATTATACAGGAGGTTAACCTACCCCAACCAAGGAAAAGTACAAGGTAAGGGTTATTTCACAATCTCTTCATTATCCGAGGTTGTATTATACGTAATAATCTACTGGGATCTCTTTATCATCCACATCCATGTTTCATCGAAATGTATTTCAAAACATTTTTACTATTTACAAGAATATGGGTTAAAGTCATTAATACCCTTGTTTGACTTTTTATAAGAGGTTTATAAAGGAATCTTTCCGTCGTTTTCAAAACAAGGTCCTTTTTAACCTTTTCGACAGAATTGAGGTAAGAATGTTTTTTTAACTTATACGGCGGGTGCGGTTATTTTCCGCCGTTATAAGATCATCGAAGCTTCCCATACAATCTTATAAGAATATTTTCAAAGAAAATGTTTTATTTTATATGGATCTTAAATGATTTCAAAATAAAAGGAGATACTTCTTTAAAAAGAATTTTGATTTCATCTATGTCAACATCCTTTGATGAATTTTAAGATTATTTGAAGTTGATTTATTATGATACAAAACTTCTATATTGTATTGAAGGTTTTGTGATATGTTTGACTGTGGATGTGCTATTTTTATACCATTCATAGTTTATGGTGAAATTATTGACATTTCGTATGCTAGTTCTAATACTAATGTTTATGTTTTGTTTAAACCTTTTCATATGGGAATGCATTGGACTTAATAAGTGATGGGTGGAGCCCGCTATAGCTCCTCGATGCATCGGTAGGTCTCATGAGACAAACTAGTGTCTTGGCACAAGGCCTTGACAAAATCTTATTTGTAGTCTTGGCACGAGTCCTTGGCTATGTGGTTATGATAGTCTGGCATTATGCATTCCAACATTATGAAAGTGGTTATTGATTTTTGCATGTGATTATTCGATTAGTAGAATATCCATGTGAATAAGTAAATGGCATTATTTCATTTTACTTTTGCCATACCATGTTGAAGTTAAAGTTTAAAAGGCTTTTGTTTTAGTAATGCATTGCTTTAAATGTTTATTCTTATTTATGAATGTTTCCTCTATATTGTTATCCTTACTGGGCATTTGAGCTCACCCCTTTTCTAAATTTTATTTTTCCCAGGATGTGAAGAAGTAAGTTATGAATGACCTGCAGGGATTTTATGAGGGGTTAATAGTGTGGATTGTGGAAACATTATGTTGTTGTATTAGTTTTTCATTTTATGATGTAATGTAAAACTTATGAATATATCTAGTGTTTCCAAGGATACTAAACCAATCGGTCTTTCGAGATTTGATCTTTCTTGTGATCATGCCAATGTTACGAAATAATGCACCGACTCTGGGTAGCTGGGGTTGGGGCGTTACATGGAATGTGTTTTTAGTGTTTGTATTTTTAGATAAAGTGTGTGTGATTTTAATTTGGAATGTCTATATTACATTCATATATATTTAAAGATAATGGTAATCATTAAATCGGTTTTCATGATTTTCTCTATACTAATATATTTTTACCTTTATTATCCCTTATTTCACTATTTCGGCACATCAAATTTTTTTAAAAAAACTTCATTGGGTTTATGGATGTTTATTAAAAAGGATGAGGTCAAAAGGAAAATTTCAAATAATTTCCATGAAATTAAATCAAGTTTCTTTTTAATATTTTTGTTTTTCGGGGAAAATGGATACTATATATCAGTTTCCACAATGTAATGTCTAGATTTTCTATATAATAGTCTATCATAATTCAAAAAAACTCGACATGAAAATGATCATCTAGATTGTATGATATATAATTATAGTTTATAGTCACTAGAAAATTGTATGTTTATGTTCATGTAATTATTGTTGGTATCTGGTTTAGGTTTAGAGAACATCAAGGGTTATCATGTTTTCAGGTGAGTTTTTCGTAATAGTGAGGAATACCATCATAGGATTATAAGTTTAATATTGACTATATGATCAAATGAAAAACCACTACCCTTTTTAGGATTTATTTTGGGAAACATTAGGGTGAACAATGTGATTTTTTGTGACCTTTTATTAATATTATTGTATATATAAACCTTATGTTTTTCATATTAAAATGTTATATGATGAATAATTCAATTAGTTTTGAAGACATAAGTTTTGTAAGAATATGGATTTCTTACTCAGGTATGAATCCTTTAATTTTATGTCTAAATATTTACTTGGGACGTAATATGGATGAATAATGTGTTAGTAAAGGTTTTGATGGTGTATGAGGCCTGTTTGGAGCCCAAAACGATCTTTTTAGTGAAAACTGACTCTGATTATGTATTAGAGTGAACTGTGTAGAATTGTGCATGGTTTGGAAAACCATGCAGATGGGGCTTTTATGAAAAAAACACCTAAAATAGTTGGTGCATGGCCTATGGACTAACAATTCGAACAACCATTTTTCTTAGGTTCTCCTGCATGGGTTTTTCATGGTTTGAAAAACTATTCAGACCAACTGTTTGGGCAGAGCTGTCCCACACAGTTTGCCCACGGTTTAACAAATCGTGTAGAGAAAACATGTCCAGACCAATTTTCTCGGTAAATATCCAGTTTCTCCCTTAATGGTCTATTAATCCTCCTCCTTCCTCCCAACTCGGAAACTAGTGGAAGTTTCCTCCATTTTCACATATTTGGAGCTTTTTGAAAGCTAAAGATCGGGATCAAGAGATCTCCTTTGTAAAACATTTGATCGAACATCCATTTTTCAATTTGGATGTGCAACTGTAAGTACTCCAGTCCTCTTTACTCATTCTTCTTCCCTTTAACACTAGACCTAGTTATCCTCAAATGATCATTTTTACCTTTTCGTAGATCTACAATGATACGAGCCAAATCAAGGGCTGATACCTAAGGGGAAGGATCATACAACCCTATGGTGGGAGGTCTATTATTCATCCCTATAGTTCGTAGTTTTTAGAATTTTGTTGTGGGGACACCGATTATTTTGAAGTAGTTTGTTAAATTTACATGCCATGATTGTACTTGATAGAATTGTATGATTATTCTCTTTCCAAATATGTGATTAGTTTATATTGGTTTCACCAAAAACTCTATCTGGCACATGTTGAAGGTTATTCCATAATTTGGTTTTTAGTGTTTTATACAAGTCTAAGCCACCTTTCGGGTGTGATTTTTATTTTCCTTACAAACGGTGATCCTTTCCATAATAAATGACTTGTTGTTGATGAGAATCTCATAATGGAATGTACCATATATGCTCATCAGTTGACCCACTTAAGGTATGTGCTTTCAAATTTAATGATAAATGAGAAATGTGGAATGGAAATTATAGTAGGTATATATATTGGCCTTAACAATTGAGTTTTTATTAAGTGTACCTGGCTGTATCTCCCCGTTCCATGTTAATTGAAGGTAGTATATTGAAAGTCCTTAATTGATATGCCTTAATATTTAATTAAAACATGATTAAATCATTGAAATGATACTTGGCCAATCCACACTAATGGAAGACACGACTTAGACCAATATGTAAATGGTTTAAACTCTACATGACCTATCTACACTAACAAAAGGAATGATTTGAACCAAATAAATTCCTACATGATTACAATGTAAAATAGGAACATACTAACTTGAGGTCACCTTGGATTCTATGTGTTGAATACCTTGGGTCTAAAGAACCCAATTCTGATTGAAGGATGCAATTATCTTAAGTTGATACCCACATAGAATATGGTTCTGTTCTATTCCTCTGATCCCTGGTATACTAACACATGGTCCTTTTTATTAATATAGGATACCTTAGATACACTCCTTTGATCGAACATTGGCTAGTAGGTTCCAAAGTGAAAGCCCATAGGGACTTATCTTCACTTAGCCACGTTTTACCATGGTCAATCAACATGGACTCAATAGGTACATTACTATCGATTGGATTGGATTACACTCCATTGATTACATAGTTACCCCTTATCAAGAATCAGATACTACTGAGATAGCATTTTGTGAGATTTATGTTACCTTGGTTATTAACCTGTAACTCCCTCACTGGTTGTCATTTTTTGGATTCCTTAACATGTCATGGGACCTTTACCACTTATACAATCATTAGATGATGTGAATGATGGTTATGCATCATGTGACCTACTATCATTAAATATTAATTACTTAATTGAATAACTTGTTACATGTTTAGACACCAGTAGAGGGCCGAAGCAAGTACTGGGTAATAAGTTATTGTACTGCTTCACATTACATTATATATTCATACCTAGAACTACTATATAATATTACCTTGGCTGGATGTTATAGAAACATTTTGTGGTGTCCCAATAAGATTTATCTCACACCATCATCATGTTTCGTTTGATACACATAGTAGATTACACGGTTGCATGTATTTTAAAAGGGAAGCATACAACTTCCAATACTTGATTGTCTTCCATTAGGTTGGAGATTAACCAAAAATGACAGAGTTGGATCTCAGGATTCTTGGAGTTGTCTTTGTTTTAGTTTACATTGTGGAACTATTATTTATATTATATTGTATCCATGTTTTCTAGTATTTTAGTGGCATGAAATTACATCATCATATTCCTAGTTGATGTAGTTATTGTTTATCTCGTGTATCTTTTATGTTAGTTTTCTTCCCCTGTTTATTTATATCATTTATATTACTTATTATATTTAGTATTACATTATATTACTTTTTTCGTGCTATAATCTACTAATAAGGGGACAGTATTCACACAAACACACCCTACTCTCATGCTGCTAGTCGACAGCCTCTCACATTAGGGTAGATGCACTTGAGACCATATGGACCACCAGGCTCATGCCACCAATTAATTGGTATCTATGTCTAGGATGTCATAAAGTGGTATCAAAGGTGGTCTTTTTTATTGATTTACTATTTGGAGACAATAGAGTGTAGAATAGTAATGCTTGGAACATGGTCAAAATTCAGGCTTGGGTGTCATAAACCCTTATTCGGGGTAAAATCCAAGTTACCGAAAATGAAATTCTTGATCAATTATACCTATTATTCTTGTTATTTTTCACAAGGGAAATATAAATTTTGTATGATGTGGTTGAATATTACTCTCTTTGAGAACTTCTTTCATCCTTATCCCAATGATATGTTGGAAATGAGTGTTGTCACATGCATCATTATAGGCAACTAGATTTCACATTTCATGCATATTTCCATGCCATATAAGTGCATCTGACTACTTTGAGTTGCTTGATATGCCTATAATTGTTGAAAAATATTGTGATAGTTTGATTATACTTGTATTACTTTGGCTGTGAATGAGTGATTTCATGTCTCAATTTGTGATGTACATGGTCCTTCATGGGTTGGGATGAGTAATTTATAGAGTCAAGTCATTATACTCTAATTAAATGGGTGTCGTTTCTAGTGATAGGTGTATGGACCCTGATTCATCAAAAAAAATATCCATTATAAAGAGACACCTAAAATATAAAATGAATTAGTTCCACATAATTATACTAGTTTGTCATTTTTTTGAATGGAAATGGAGTGAACCTTTGAATTAACTTCAATATGACATGAAACTTATACTTGAGCACCTATTGATACCTAGCAATAAAAGATGGTATATTTGGTAGTGTTCCATTTGTAGTGATTTTTCATACAATTATCTTTTGAAAGTGAGTATATCTTCGTTATTAGAATAATTTTATAAGGTGTGTGATTAGCTTTTGTAGACCAAATCCATTGTTTCGACCTCATGACTCTTCTTAGGAGGGTGGTGACGACCATGATATAGATGTCATGGGCCCTAAGATGCTAGTCTTACGTAGAGAAGTTCCACATGATGCATTGATTGATGTACCTGATCTGGGTACTGATGCCCAATTCCATGATTGCTTCCTAGATCTGATGAAGTCCTTGCATGGTGCTCCACGGGTTGAACCAACGATGGATGATCTGACCTGTGAGTTCCAGTAGCAGCATCCTCCAACTTCTCAAGAGAGGGTGGTTCTCAGGCTACTGAGTATTGGCTAGAGGCCATGTAATCTGACTTTCATCATCTAGAAACTTATTCATAGTAGATATTCATGCTTGCTACATACATGCTTCAAGATTTGGCCATGTGTTTGTGGGATGTGGTTACCCAGGATGGTCGTCATTAAGACATGTTATGGGTTGATTATAGACTTCCTTATATGATCAGTTCTTTCTTCATGCACTGAGACCTGATATATCCAATCATTTCATGCATCTCAAGAAGGGTTCTGTGTTATTTATGGAATATTCAATAGGTTTCACTAATGTACAACACTTTCCCCACATCTAGCTAATGATGAACATTTGTGAGATATATGTTTTGAGGATGGGCTTCGGTATTCCATAAAAACATAGGTGAATTTCATTATCCTTCGTACCTTTTCTAAAATAGTTGATAAAGCCCTTATAACTGAGGGTATCCGGAGGGAAAAATGATTATCAGGTTAAAAGGATTAGTGAAACGTCAGGCCAGTAGTTCTTCCTAAGAATGAAAACATTACATTGAGGTTTCTCATCAGGGAAGTGGTAGCAAAATTATCTTGTTAGATGGCTCTGTATTGTGTCATTAGTGTTGAAGAAATGGTCCTCAAAATCCCCAATGTGATAGAGACCAAATTAAGTGCCGAGATTATAGTTTTATGGGTCATCTTCAATGCTTTTCAAGACCATTCCACCAACTTTGAGTGGAAAATTATCAATTTCATCTCTACATTTAGTAGAATGTTCTTTTGCGCTACGTTAATCGGGGAGTTGGAATAGAACCTGCATGTCCAGCTGGGGAGGAGGTCATGGTCATGGTATCTTGATCCCTGATCACCCACAGAGCCATTAGAGCAATCAAGATCGTGGTAGTATATCTATTTCATAGGGTCATGGATTAGTTTAGTTACATACTTTACATCATATACCCATGGATTATGTTGTGGGACCATATATAAAACGGGGTATTATTCTAGTAGCCTATACTATTTTCATGGCCTTGTTTGATATAGGAACTTGAAACTGTTACATTTCAATATCAATCTGGTAAATTAATGGACTACAGAAACAATATCACTATGGTTGAATAACCCTCAATACACTGTTAGGAATACCGAAGGAGTGAAAACAACAGTGCATGGACTTTCCCCATGAAGTTGGAAGTCACCCATTCTTGTGGAATCTCATTATTATCGATAGGATGTGATTTGATTTCATTCTCGGGATGGACTGATTTATCCACTATAATGACTTTGTAGACTGTTATCCTCATAAGTTCTCTTTTACATCACTATAGGGAAACATTTATCTTTTCAAAGGGTATTGGGATGTGCATCCATGCAGAGATAGACCAATGAATCATGGTATATGTGGACTGACCGCCCAGATTGAAAATCATTTAATATAGGATCTAGGTTTTCGTCAAATTTCATTCCCTCCAGTAGTTGATTGTTTCAGGGAAGTATTTCACAAGGACTTTTCTATACTACCTCTTAAGAGAGAGGTAGAGTTTACAATTGAACTTCTTATAGGAGCATCTTTAGTTTCCATTCCTCCGTACATGATGGAAGCAACTGAGAATCAAGAGATGAAGCGACAGATAGAGGACCTTGGGGACAATGTCTTAATACGGCCTAGTACATACTCTTGGTGTTCACCCATGATTTTTTCTAAGAAGTTGTAAGTCACTATTTGTGTATTCATGGATTATAGAAGGATGAACTAGCTTACGGAAATGAATCAGAATACACTTATGCAAATAGATGGTATCTTTGAAAAGCTCTGAGCAGAAAAGGTGTTCTCTAAGATCGATCGATGATCAAGTTACCATCTGCTGTGATTCATACATACATATATACCTTTTACATCTTTTTGTAGCCGGTATGGTCTGTATGAGAATCATTTTATGATGTTCGGTCATATGAATGCACCTATAATTTTCATGGATTTGATGAATTGAGTTTTCCACCTCAATTTGGTCTCTTTTGGTGTGGCCTGTGTGGATGAAACCTTACTGTATTCTCTCACTCATAACAACCATTCCAAACATCTTGAGGTCATTTGTAGTACACAGGGATATCATCACGTTTATTAAAATATTTATATGTGCAACTTTGGGATCGACAAGGTCTACTTCCTAGGACATATAATTTCAGAATTAAGAGTATATGTTGAACTTAAAAATGTTAGTGTTGTAGTTTCCTAGGTGTATCCAAATAATGTGTTTGATATAAGATGTTTCATAGGTATTTCCGGATACTTTAAGCATTTCTTACAAGACATTTCTCATCTTCCATAACCTTTTACTGGTGTCCCGCATAAGGGCATCAACTTCACATGGTCAGAAGCCTATGAGAAATTATTTTAGTAGATGAATGGGAGGATTGTATCGACACCTATTCTGATTCTTCAAGAACTATTTGATGGTTATATCATCTTCTTGATGTATTATACATTGTTTTAAGATCATTGTTGATTAATGATGGTAAATTTGTTGTGTAATGATCATGATTTTTGGGGCCTCTTAAGAGAAATTACCCGACTCAATGCCCCGAGCTAGTAATAGTTGTTCATGGCATATGATTCTGGACAAATTTTCGGTTGGGTGAGAACTTGGTAGTTTATATAGACCACAAGAGCCTCAAGTGTATCTTTTCACAGTGTGACCTGAACCACATAGAGCGATGATTTGTCGAATATATACAATCATTTGATATTGACCTGGCCTATATGCTTGGTAAGGGAAATTTGGTCGCTGATGAAATGATTTGGAAAACACATACACAAGTCATACATGAATATAGTGATGAATTGAATTTAATGGCACTAATTTCTGAACTTCATCTTGAGTTTCATGACAGTCACGTGCTTTCTTACCTCTCAACCTTAAAATCTACCTCTTCCATTCTTGAGAAGGTAAATAATATGATATTTTAAAATCCTAAAGGATTGGTTCTCCATGAGTATATATTAATTGATAACACACATCAGTATTGGTCTGGGGACATAAATGTCATCCTGAATTTATGTGGACATATCTGGGTTCTTGTAGATTTTAGAGAGAAGATGATGAAAGTGTCCCACACTTCTCAATGGGCAGTCAATCCAGGCATCTCCAAGATTTATCAATATATGTGACATTACTACTGGTGGTTTGGAAAAAAATTCAGATTGTTGGCTTCATCACTAGGAGTTCCACTTGTTAGTAGTTGAACGAGGATCATTAGAGACATGTAGGATTATTACAACCACTTCAAGTCCCGAAATGGAAATGAGAATATATTGCTATGGATTTTGAAGTAGGCTTACCAAGGTCCCTAAGGGGTAGCAATACTATCTGGGTAGCCACTGACAGACTGACAAAATCATTTCACTTTATTCATATTCGAGATACATTCTTAGTTGATGATCTACTAAGACTGTATGTTATTGATATCATACGAAAACATAGGGTTCCACATACTATCGTTTCAGATAGGGAGGCTAGTTTCACTTCTCAATTCATGGATGGTTTGCATAAAAATATGGGGACTCAGGTGCTTCTAAGGGTAGATTTCTACCCTCAGGGTGATGGAAAATCGGAAAGGATGATAGTGGTTCTAATGGATATGATCCAAGCATGTTTCCCTAATTTTTGTGGTTCATGGGAGACAAATTTTCTTCCCATTGATTTCTCTTATATTAACACTTTTCAGGCAACAATATAGATGGACCATATTTAGGCCTTATATTGTAGAACATGTCGTTCATCCTTGTTCTAGCTAAGTGTTGGTGAGGAATCCCTGGTAGTTCATTCTCTTGTTCAGGACACTTTATAGCATACCCTGCTAATTAGGAAGCATATGACTAATGCTCAGTCTAGATAGAAATCTTATGTCGGTCGTCATTGATTGCCTCTTGATTTCAAGGATCGTTATTGGGTTTTTCTTTAGTTATCACATAAGTTAGATCATAGACGGTTAAATAAGTAGGCAATGTGGTCGCCTCGTTACATTGGGCCATTAGAAATTCTAGAGATAGTCATGAATATTGACTATCAGTTTCTACTACATTAATGGTATTGTTCCATTCATGATGTCAGTAATGTCTCACAGCTTTGCTAATATCATGCTGTCCAGTCTCATACTTTTGATACAGATGATGTTGAGTTAGATATCAATGCTACCTTTGAGGATTATCTAGTGTGCATCATTGACCAAAGCATGAAGGTTCTCCGAGGCAAGTATGTCCTTCTCATACTTGTTCTATGATAGCATGGCCAAGTTCATGATGAGACTTGGGAGAGAGAAGCTGATGTATGTGATTAGTGGCCATAGTTGTTCTCAAAATGTTTTTCATTACCCACGTAAGGGAACATAAGTGGTGAGTTCTTTTATGGGGGGAACACTGTATGAAACTGGTTTTTCACTCGTGGTTGGATCCTTTAATTTTCAGTCTATATATTTATATTGGACCTAATATGGATTCATAATGAATTATTAAACGTTCTGATGCTGTCTAGGTATTTTTTAGATCCCAAAAACCATATTTTTGGAGAAAACTGACTATGTGCATGCTTTAGAGTAAATCATGTAGATTGTGTTCTTTCGGATAGAGCCACCTCGTAGGTGTGGTGCACAACCATGAAGCATAATTGGGTGAGATACCCTTTTTCCTAGATACCCATACAGGGGTTACACATGGTTTGACAAACTGTTCGGGCCAAACCATTTGGGTAGAGCTGTCCCGCATGTTTTTTGTAAGTTTTGACAAACAGTGCGGAAAAACCACGTGCATCGACAAATATTGACATTTTTGGAATTTTCTTGTGGGGCCCACCATTTTCAAAGGAAAAAGTTACTTAAATTTACATTCCATGATTATACCCGATAGAATCATATTGTTATGCTCTTTCTATATATGTGATTAGTTATTTGTGGTTACACCTACAACTCAATCCGCCACATGACAAATGTTAATCCATAACTGTGTTTTTAGTGTTTTTGACACGTTTGAGCCTCCGTTTGGGTGTTCCTTTTCTTGACCATCAAAAATCCAAGCCCCTCCATAAAAAATAACTTGTTATTGATGAGAATCTAATAATGCCATATAACATGTATGCTCACCACTTAACCCACCAAAGGTAAGTGCTTTCAAATTGGTTATTAACTGTGAAATGTGGAATGGAAAGTATACTATGTATATATATTGGACTTAATATATAATTTTGAATTACGGTTACATTTCTGTAGCATCCCTTCCCATGATAATGAAAGGTAGAAGAGTGATCCTTTCAAATTGATATTCATTAATGGATAATTAAGGATCAATTATATAGTTGCCACACTAATTGGCATATCCCCACTAATGGAAGACAAGGGTTGCACTGATATGTAAATGGTATAAACTCTAATTGATATATCCACAATAATGGAAGGAATTTATTGAACCAAATAAATTAATACATGATTAAAATATCAAAGAAGAATAGACTAACTCAAGATCACCTAAGATTCAGAGAAGAGAATAACATGGGTCTCGGTAACCCCATTCTAATTCGTGGATGTGTTTTGCTTAAGTTGATACCCACTTAAAATCTAGTTCTTTTCAATTACATGTATTCCTAGTATACAACCACATGGTCCTTTTTATTATATAGGATTACTTAGATACACCCCTTGGATCTAATATTGGATAGTTGGTGACATGGTGAATGCCAATAGGTCCCTACCTTTTCTTATCCCCATTTTACCTAGTTCAATCACATTGAACTTTGTAGGCCTCTTATTGTTGAATTCCTTAGATTAAGATAATTGGATTACACTCTTACCCCTTAAAAAGACTTGGACACTATTGAGTTAGCATTTCGTGAGATTTAAATTACATTGGTTAATACCATGGAAATCCATTACTGGTTATCATTTTCTGGTTTCTCATTCAGGTCATGGGACCTTCACTACTTATACTATCATGAGGTGATGCCATTACTAGTTATGGATCATTCAAACTATTAAAATTAAATGGTAATTTATTAATCAATGAACTAGTTACTTGTTCATACAGAAGATGGGGGTTGAAGCAGGTACTGCATATTTAGTTATTGTACTTCTTTCATTAATTTATATATGTTTGCATGAACACTAGTGTATTATGTTACACTGGCCGGATGTTATTGACACTGTTGGTGGTGGCCTAATAACATTTATCTCAAACCCTCTTGAAGAATCGTTTGGTACCTGAAGTAGATTACATGGTTGTAGGTATTTCCAAAAGGAATGTACAACTTCCAATACTGGATTGTGTGGTGTTAGGATAGATCTTGATTACAGATTAATTTGTTGGATCTCAGGATTCTTGGAGTACTCAATGTTTTCATTTAAATTACGGAATCTTTTTTCCTATTGTTCAATATCCCTATTTTCTTGTATTCTTGTGACATAAAATTAAATCATCATTATTCGAATTGATAAAATTATTATTTATCTCGTTAATCTTCTAAATTAGTTTTCTTCCAATTTTTATTTATATCATTTATATCTATTCAACAATCTACAATTCCTTTATATACATTATGATGTGATATAATCTGTAAACAGGGGAATAGTCTTACCAAAGACACACCATAGGTCGTCTCTACTAGTCGATAGCCTCTAGCATTTGAGAAGTTACACTTTAGTCAATGTAACCCATCAGGATCGGGGAACCGTTTTGTGGAATTTTAGTCCGGGACATCACAAGTTAAATGGTGACCTTAGGAGTTTATAATATTATTAATGTTCAGTTAATTATAGAATAATATATTTTTGGACTCAAAGTGAAAGGTATGATATGACCCTTAAGGTAAAATGATATCCATAATGTTGAATATTTTATGGATATTTTTTAGGTTGTTACTCACATTTCAAGGAATATTATAAGAATATTATTTTTCAAAAAATAACAACCATGAGGTTGCGTGACAACCCCTCATGCCTATAAGGGCCGTAAGGTTTGATCCCACAATTAAAGTTTAATAAGGGCGTATTACATACCACTGGTCTACATGATGTCCTGAAACAAGATCTTTTTAATTACTTGGGATAGTTATAGAATTAAGGCAAATATATTATTATGGTATTTAATTGAGGAATAAAGAATGAATTATATATTGGAGGAATACATGATTTAAATGCGTCTTTATGTTGATTTATGTCATTTATAGAAATTAATTGAATAAATTGGATATTATGTGATAAGGGAAATAAAATTTTTGCAATCATACTTTAAGAGTGGTTCATATTATTGGGAAATAAATATTAAAATAATATTTGAATATGAGGCAATAAAATCCTTCAAATTTTTATGATTTAATCAAAGTCAATAATATATTTGAGGAATTTTTTGAATAGTTATTTATTAAATGATCTTTGTATAATTTTATTAATTAAAATATAATTTTTGATATGAATGAATTTTTTATCTATATAAAGGATTATTATTTTGAAGAAATATATTATCCTCTACTAACCATTTTGGTTATGGTTAATGTCTAAAGACATGAGGAATATATTTTCATTATTTATATTTTTTTGATGTGTATAAGATTATTCTAATTCATTATTCATGACAAATTCATCATGGATACACAAAATTTCATGAAAAATATGACATTTTGGTGGAAATTGAATAAAAGATGAAATTAAACATGACATGTATGTATATTTTCTTATGCTATTAGTCCAGGTAAGAACATAATTAATCAACTCTAGGAAAATGATCTTGAAACACAATAATTATTTGTTTACTTTTCATACAAATAAATAAATGGAATTTTAGCAAATCATGGATTTATGATATTTAGATGGTTAACATTCACATAACCATGTTATCTATCACTCTATATTAGTATTTGGGAGTTATTTTTCCCTTTCATATCTATGTTTTCACTTTCCAAATATATTTTTCTACATGAAAACTTATTATATACAAATTCAGATGACCAAAATACAGCAATTTTCTCTTTCATGAAGTGTATGTTTTAATAATACTTTTCACGATGTGCTATTTCAATAAATGTAGTTTTAAAATTCAATCCATTATTGTTGATTCATAGTTCCAAATTTCTGGGATTTAATTTCCAAAAGGGGGGAGAATGTAACTACCCAGGTAATGATATCAAAAATTATTTTAATGTTTATTATTTTTCTTAATTTAGGTTGTTATATTAATTATAATTATATTTTAGAAATCAAAAATTCAAAAAGTAGATGGTTTTATTAATCGAATTTCTAATAAGATTTTATTTAACTGCCTAATTTTGAAATTATCAAATTTATGTTTCAAAAAATTAATTTTGTTTTTAAATTCATCAGGTAAAAATTATCTTAGGATAATTTTTGATAAATTTACATTAATATTGATATTTCAATAAATTGTTAAATATAATAAATTTTTTTAAAACCATATTTTTAATTAATATAATGACAAGGTAAAATTTTGTTTTTATTTAGTTTTAAATTTTCATTTGTAATATTTTATTTAATATTAAAAAAATATTTATTTTTAAATTGATTTTATAATTGAATTTAGAATATAAACATTTTATAATAAAAAATTGATTTTTTATCAAAAAGAATTTTTCATTATGTTTTTCTATATTACTTTTAAATTATATTTTGAAAATTATATGAGTTTTAATATTTTAAAATGAATCCCATGTTTATAATGTGTTGGTCGAAATTTAGAAAAATATTCCCCTTTCTTTTTTGGATAATATGATTGTAAAATTTAGTAATTTTGTTTACATTGGTAATGGGTAAATCATGTAATTTTGTTAATAAATGAATTTATAAAAACCATATTAAAGACCAAATCACATACCAAAGTAATATTGGACGAGTTTATATTATACATAATAATTTTAGGGATGAATTATGACCTTTTGGGTCCACTTCAACTGGATTATGACCATTTTATTATTTAATTTAATGAAATATCAAACATGCCACAGTAATGTTTTTAATAAGTGTAATATTTTTAATATGGTGTTTTCCATAGGAAATTTTTTACTACAAGTATTACTTTTTAATATTATGTATTTATATTAGTCATGATACTTCATTTTTAATTTTTGGGGAATAAATATTTACTTTACATTATTTCATAACACAGATATAATTATTATCTAATCTATGGAAAAAGAAAATAAATTATATTAAAAATATTCAAATAAATCGAATATGAGGTACTTAATGTAATAAAAGAACTATATATATTAACCTGACACATTAGTTACATTTCATAATAATTTTAATAAATAATTTGTGTTATTTGTATATTATTAAAGTAAAACTAACGAATAGTTATATCAAAATGACTTTATTGATATTTTACTATAAATACAATTTTATAAAATGATATAAAATTGCTAAAAATAAAAAAACCATTTTTTAGGAAATTTTTTAAAATTTCAACATTTCGGTATTTATTATCCTTTTTCCAATTTATAATAAAAATATTGACCCTTAAAGACAAAATATATTATCACGGTAAGAGTTAGTGTTAAATTTGTGTTAAAGCTAAAAGATAATGCTAGAAATATTATAAAAACATGTCCATTATTAATTTCACGAGGTTATTTTGATATATAATAATATTACATTTGAAATATATCAATTCTAGCAGCATTTTTAATTGAAATTAAGTTATATTAATTTTATATTTTGAGAAATCTAGAGAGTGCCCATCCCATATCATATAACAAGGTATATATTAATCGCATTTATTCACACTTGAATACAAATGTAGTTTGTAAAAGGGAGCTAAAAATATTTTTACTATAATCCCTAAAAAAATCATAGATGTATTGTTTTATGAATAATACAAATCATTGACGTTATAAGGTGTTAAATAAAAGGTGGTTTTCTAAAGGAGAGGTATAGTTTTCGTCTACATGTTATTATTTTGTTTCCCCTTACACATACCTAAAACCTTATTTAACCATGATAAAATAATAAATTTAGTATCCTAAATATAATGATATTTCATTACCTTAGTTTTATGACATATATACATATCCTATTCCATTGAATGGGAAAGAAAATCAACATTCATGTGTACTACAGACTACAGTCTCACGAACAGATGTAATAAATTTTCCATCACCATATTTCAAGAATGATTATAATGATGGAATGAATTTATATTTATTTTTTTAATGGAATATTTATCATTCTAAAAAAAATTCAATTACATTTGTATCTTTCTAATAACATAAATATTATAACATCATTCATGTGTACAAGTGTGCTACCGACTTCACAAAACGATGTGATTCATTTTCCTCAAAAAAATAAGGATGGAAGATATGTATATGTATATATATATATGTTTAATATGTTATATATGATATTATTATAATTATTCATGTAAATAATAATAATTACATGTTTCCCTCAATGAATGTTGAAAAATAAAAATGTTCTCATGCGTACGTATGACCAAAGGTCATTATGATTTTAATATAGTTATTATTTGATATAAATATTAATGGATTTGTTTATATGAAGAATTATTATATAAAAAATTTAAAATTTTCATTATAATTATTCTAAAAATAATTTAATGATGAATGATTTGACCATAGTCGACTTATCAATGTCGTATTATCCTTAAATAGAAAATATTGTCAAAACTTTTGACACGAAATTAAATGACATTGTAATGGTATATAAAATTGAAATATGTGAGATTAAATAAATAATTAACATGAAAATTTTTCACTATAAATTAAATAATTATCATATGTTATAATTTAGGAATATGAAGAATGTATGTGATGGGTTGGACTCAAGATAAGGGGAATTAATTTTGAAATCATCATTTAAGGTTCCTCATTCAACTGTTTTTAAAAGGGTCAAAAGGAATTTATATTTTTAAATACACTACAAGAACATAATTTTATTCCATCATGATACATTAATTATTTTAATTATCCTTTAAAATTTCATATAATTATTTATAAAGAAAATTTCTTATTTATTATACGGGAATTTTTAGATTTATAAAATGGGGTTTTAAGGAGAAATGTGTACTTTTATATCAAAATGTGGTTTCCACGTGGGATTAAAAGATTTTTTTGAGGTTTTGTTTCATTGTTTTTTCCTCGGAGATTATTTATGATGTACTCTGATCCCTAGTATAGATCATTATAGATCCCAATATAGATTATATAGAGGGTGAACCCCAACATATCTCTCATGTGTTGGATACAATGGATGTTGAATGTGATGTTTATTACAAGTATAATTGTGATGGTTACTCCTTGTATAACCATGAGGGTTATTTCAAGAATAATTGTGAGGGTTATTTCTTGTGTAACCATGAGGATTGCTCCATTTTTATTTAAAATGAATACTACATGGGATATTATTATAAGAAAGGGAATACCTATGTGACATTTATGATTTATATATTCTTTTTATTGGTTTTTAATGTTTTGATATGGAAAAAATATGTGTCTCATTTTCATGTTTAAATATTATATTACACTAAAAGAATATTTATGATAACTGTAACCACTACATGGGTTTTTAATTTTTTTACTGGAATTACCTATTTATTCTATTTATATCCCTTAATATATATTTATTTCTTGTTAGGTCCAGTAGGTCTAATACCCTAAGAGGAGGGGTGAATTATTGTATAAAAGATTAAAAATAAAATCCCCTTGGATATTATTTAATCATTAAACAAAAAAATTATATATTTATCCCATAGTAATATATTAAAACAAATTAAATCATGCACAGGAAACAATAATTTTACATGGTTCACCCTTACTAGGATACGTCTAAGGAGCATAAAATGGTGATGTGTCAAAGTATAATATCCTCTAAATTTAACATCAAATCACTAGGTTATGTGTAGATCTAATCTATTTTTCGGGGCACTACCATTATATGGTTTAGGGTCTACTCAATACATTTACAAAGGTTAATCAATATGTCTATTTCTCTGGATCACTACCAATGGGAAGGATCACCATCATCATCTTGCATTGAACACAAATCATTGAAGGGATCTACAAAACATTTATGGAAATCTTTGTCCATTAATTATCTCTATTGAATAAATCATCCACAATATAAAGATATTCTAATAACAACCCGCTTTCATCAACTGATAAATATCGGTTTACAACATATTTAATAGGAAACAACAATACTTTTGATCAACCTTAGGTTAACTTTCATGAAATTTTATTCCTTGTGCTCAGATTTTTCCTTTTTCTTGGAATACCACTTACACTCCACTAATAACTTGCACCCAAATTCCATCTTACATGATACTCCATACTTTTGCTCACCTCACTTATTGCATGAAACACCTTACTTGCGTGACAACTCCCTAATTCTATGGAACTCACTTCATGAATTATCTAGGGACCATGTTTCTTCAATGTGTTGATAATAATCCAATGTGGGAGGTAGAAACCTATTTATAAGAAATTTTAAACCCTAAGATCAACACACACAACTTTCCCCTAGTATTCAAGTCTCATTCGCGCAAATTCACCTTGTACATCATATTTATAACATGTTCTAAATTTTTTACATTACAACATTTTGATGTACTGATCATTAAAAATGGAGGGTTTACAACTTTACAATCCCCTTTAATAATTTTGGGAAACATCCTTTTCCAAAAATACTTTTCTCCATTCTCCAATTTTCGGAGGACAAAATTTGGCACCCATGAAAACAGCACCCCCTAACATACCATACTGTAAAACCAACTACAATTAAGGCATTACATTGTCTTCGATCACTATCAAAATACATTGTGAACAATATATCTATAACATCATAACAAACCATGGAATCCTATTTTTCAACAAACACAATCAACAAAAAATGCATCAATGTTACCTTGATGAGTTTTTTCACAACGGTGCTCATCCCATGGTTTTTATATGTTTTAACAATATTTTAGGAATGGTATGGATAATGATGGGGTCATCATGAAAATTGAGATTATTTTTCATGTAATGAAATCACAATTTTTTAAAATATTTTTGTTTGGGGGAAATAATTGATAGTGAGTATAGGTTTCCACATATAATGTATGAGTATACTATATACGATCTTGTCTTAATTTTATAAAACTCTATAAAAAAATCCCATCAAGATTATAAGAAATATTATTCAATTATAATGTCTCTATAATATTTAATTTTTACAAACATTTATTTATAGTCCATCGTAGTTAGGAACTTCAAGAAATCATATGAAAGTAAAAGTATAAATCAACCACACAGAAGCCCAAATTTAAAGGATCGGACAAAAACAACAATCACAAACCTCATAAATATTAATTTTATCACTTACACATGATGATATCACAACCAACTATCACACAATGAACCAAACATTCTCAAAACAATCCACCAAAATCATGCAAAAATGGCTTCTAACCACATTATAAAATAAATTTCAAATTCACTATTTCCTACAAAATTAAAATCATTATTCTATATATTTTAAATTTTAATGAAAAATTATTCCTATTCATCACCCATGTTTAATCACAGAATTAACCATTCATTTAAATAATTAGTATTTATTTTACAACTCGAATATTATTCATCTTTATCCCACTCCAATTACTATATTTACTGTTAAAATCCATATTAAATTTTTGTTGGGAAACATTTAATCAGTGTACCTTACACAACCAACAAAACATAATCCTCCACACACCTCATTTTAGACACTACCAAAATTTCCAAATAAAAAATGTACTTCCCACACAATAGCTGATACATTTATTGTCATAGTAATAACCACTTCTCTCATTACAGTTATATAAAAACATCCACATACCCACTTCCTAACACATACCAAAACCAAAACTAGATATAACAATTAACACATATAAACTACAATAATATACACATATCTCTCAATATGTTCAATAATAAAATTAACCTCAAACCCAAACAAATTTATTCAATAAGGAACTTTCATTACTTCATCTTCTATAAAATTCCACAATATTAATTCAACACATATTACATGGGTGATTTCAGAACATCCTAGTTTTCACAGAACAGATTATTTATAGTTTTTATGCTGTTAACCATTTGTAATATGTTATCACATCATTTAAATAATAGCATAAAATCAATTAATATCCCCCTTTAAAATATTTATAAAAATTTTTGGTGATCAACAATCTAAAGAATTCCATTGAAACAAGAAAACCCATAAGTATCACCCATACCATTAAATTTTTGGTGTGGCTAGTTATATTTATTCATCCAATCTATTAATTCAACCAATGTAAATAAAAATAATTGAACATTTTTAATTTACACATAAATAAAGAGACCTATTGAATCTGTACCAAAATTGGAACTTCATTAACTGCTAAATGATATGAAATAAAAAAATATCCAATCACACTACCCAAACCATGAAAGGAAAACACCAAAAAAAATGGGGCACAAAAATTAACATCCTGATGATGACTCGGGGTTTTAAAAACCAAATTTAAAACACTACCAAAACTATCATTAGAAGAAGAACTAGAGGAATCCAATGATAAATGAATATAAACACACCATGGATCATGAACAAGATATATTTATAAGATAAAGATCACGATTGAGATACGGAAACAGATTGTCTCCATAAAATAAACATAACATCATCCAATGTCGATATAAATAGATAAAATATAATTTTAATAGGATTATCCCTCAAATTTATAGATATTTTAGAAACCACTATGTCACAACATGGAAAATAATTATCACAACCCAATGGGGTTGTCTCGAACTAACCTATAAAAACCATATTGGTAATAGCTCATATATTTTTCCAAATACAATCTATCAAACATTCAAGTCCAATATGAAAAACATTTGCATTCCACAACCAATTAACCATGAACTGAAATCACTCAAAACATAACCGTCAAAATTCCCCATCAAGGTCATCACACCATTCTAATGTCAGCCCACCAGGACATTCAACAAGAATAATGATAGAATCATTCCATTCAATTCATTGAGAAACTATACCTGAAAACAAACCATGATATAAAACAATCAAAAACACTTAAAACAATGATACTTTTCACAATGATATCCATGATCCATGTCATGAAGTACGATCATGGAAAATCTGAAAAACTACAATGAAAAATCATTCCACAAACCAAACCCTCATATCAAGACATAGAAATTGATAAAGGAAATTTATTAAGGTTAATAGATACATTATAAGTTAATTAAAAGAATATCATAAGAATTTATTTCCATTTTTCTCATTAAATACCTCACATTATGACACATCCCATCGTGTTGTGACCATTCACCTATAGAATCTACCTCTACTGAAGCCATGCCTCTCATATCAAAACCCAAACAATCATATTGAAAATTACTTATTCCAAATGAAATAGATAAATCCTTCACCTGTATGGATCACAAACCAATATTGTCACAAGCCTCTATTTCATGACACATATTTTTGAACAACCTCTCATGGAACAATTTACACCACTACTCTACAATTATCCACTTACACTACAACCTTCAAATACAATTTCATTATCTTCCTCCAATCATTTTATAATAAATTCAATGTCCATATAGGAAAATATATGGTTCAAAAAGTATTAGGTTTTTATAGTAATCCAACTGGGATACATATGATCACACCCTATATACACCATTTGGGTGTTTATAGACAGTGTTTTAATTGAAACATACAATTTAAAGGTACTTCTTGATGATATTGGATACCAATGATATTCATGTCTATGTTAGGAAGAGGTTGCATGGTGGAATTATTCACTTTTATCACACAAATATTGGGAGATATATTTTAGTTTATTTTAGTGTCTCATGTTATTTTTTGATGATGCTTTTGGGAGGAATAGAAGTTTCTGTTAGTGGGAGATATATTAATTTTCATAATATTTAGTTTCTCCAAACCTATAGGGAAGATGTTTCACATTAAATGTTATATTAATTTACTTATTTCTAAATCGGATCAATAATGTGTCCTATGATCATTTCTTTGATGAATATATTGTTATTCTAAAAGAATCTTCTCGTATTGCCTTTATTTAAATGTGAGGTTCTAAGGATAGAATCATTTAAGTAATGATCCACACATTACCCATTTATCTCCATGAAAAGTAAAATGTTTTCTAGGTGATATAATCGAGAACCAGTTGGGTTGCATTATTCACGTAGATCACTCATCCTTCGATATTGAATGTATCTATCTTGTGTTTCTCATTCTTGAGAATGTGAGATAAAATAAAAAATTCATATGGAATTCAATGTGGAAATAAATAATAAATTTCTCAATTTTTCTACATAATAGATGTGATCATTTATTTATAGCGATACGGTTTAGGTTAAAATTTTATTTAATTACATATCATACTATAAGTAATAAATTAAAAATCATAAAAAACCCATGCCATAATGTTATATTAATAATATTTATTATTTTATAGCATACAATTACTTTATTAGTGATAAACATTATTTATCATCTTAAAAAAAAATATTCATCATCATATATGGAAATGGTCTATTCATACTCATTATTCAATACCCAAATACTTTTTTGTATTCCTTGAAATAACGATTTCATTCCCAATATAGTAAATAGATATTTAATAAATATTAAATAAAATACCTAAATATATTTTATTCACAATCTGATGAATAAATGTTTATTTAATTTATGTGATAAATAAGACAAAAATAAAATTATTCCTTGGTCGAGGGAATAATATTTATTAAACTAATTAATTTCAAATAAAATTTAGTCATGAAAAATAAAATAACTTATTGTGTGACGCTCTAGGATTTATTCTCCTTAGAATTAGGTAGGTATGCCTAATGTCCAAGATTAATTTATAGAAACTTTTCAAGGCAAAAAAGAGAAAGAACATAATGTTACAATTACAACAACCACATTTGGACACCCATGATGTAATATATTCTCTTTGTCTCAATGTATCATCATGCATGTTTCACATCTGTGTTATCAAACTATGACCTTGATATGTCCTTCTTTGACTATATGAAATAAACATCATTACATCATAGTCATGTAAATAATGAGATAGTTATATTTTGATCAATGTGTTGAGATATCAACATCTAGAATATAAAATGGAAAAATCCTTCAGTGTCAAATCCATTAATAACATTGCATTCATAATGCACAAAATATATCCAAATTATCCTTTGAATGTTATAATCATGGTTTATAAAATACGTCCAAGGTAATTTTTTATATGTACAATAATAATAATCCTAAATTCAATGGACCATTACACAACCATTTATATAGAAATATATGATGACTCCAAAACAAGTGGAATTCTTACTGGTGGGTTTATTCTCATTACCACCCATCTTAGACATTACATTGTGTGAACTTTATGAGCTTTTGTCTTATAAATTAACGATTATTCACACCTAAAATTATTTATACTATGTCCCCCATCAGATTATGTTATCTTACTATTAAGACATATTTTATTAATATAGTCATGACACTTCATGGTTCTTGTCATATCAGGTAATTTCTATGACCATATCAATATAATATATACTCTAGTTAATTATCACATTAATGTAATGTAATGGAAAAATCATTATATGATAAAACTATTATATTAATATTCACCTCTTTGAATACATAAGTAATGTAAGGTACAAATTAGTATCCTCTAAAGGACCAAATCAAACAAAAACCAATGTATAATAGAGCCAAGTACTAACAATTTGTCTGTATCAAATATAACAAATATGGTTACACTGTGTAAGGAGACATTTATGTGTCCTACCATGTTTTTGGGGCTATGGTTAGTTAATCCACATTTTTTATGGTGAATCTATTTAATGAAACATTACTATCTTGATAATATCCCTCATATAGTGATATAACCTAGAATCCACCTCTTGTTCTGATGTAAATGTCCTGAAATCCAAAACTAATCTATATTCAATGGTTATAAAAAATGATAATTCTATTTCATTAGACATAACTACAAATTAGAACAAGTAATTTACAAACTGCATTTTATGCTCAATCAAAATCAAAAACACACTTAGATATTATAGATATGGAAGACACTGGATTTAATAAATTTTTCATTCATATTACCTTATCATTTTCTTTGATACTAGATCAAATTTGACTATGTATAGACATGAAATTATATCCCATGATAATTACTATTCATAAATATCTAGATAGAAGGAACTCTTCCAATTATACTTTTCAAAATAGTGTCAGATTTTTATAACTGTATGTTTATGCAATTATGTTTTCCAATTTTTGAAATTTACATTGTTTCAATCATAAATTCATAATAAAAAATATAATTTTTCATCATGAAATATGAGGTAAATTCCAAGAATATATGATTTTGATATTATTTTAATATCTATATTATATTCAAACTCCCATGCATCTTCTAGTGGAAGGATTATATGACAACAATTATTTTTCAATACCTTTTTAATATATATATTGTTACTAGATTTAAAAAAACCATGGATCTAATTTATAGTTATTGTTCCAAAGAATATTTTTTTTTGATTTTATATAAAACATAGTGAAATTTTATTCTTCATCTTAACAAACCTGTAATCATTTTATGTATTTCATATGTTATCAACATATTTAACTTGAAAACTAATATATCTATCATTAACCACTTAGATACCCACATCACTCATTTTTCTCCAATGAATATTCTATAACCATTGTGCATGATTTATTTATAAATGAATGTATCAAATATGTATATCCAATTGGAATTTATTTATGAGAAAGACCCTTTTAGTTATGACTAGTAGACATATACCATAGAGTCTTTTTCAGATTATGTCATATAGACATATTATATAAGGAATAATCAAAATAAGGTGGCCTTGAAAAATGTTTCCTAATATGATGGATATCGAAATACACATTGATATGTACAATAAAAAATAATTTTAGTAACGATAAGAAGTGAATAATTTATTTTCATATACTAAACCTCCATATAATCAATCATTTTTAATTGGTACTATATACTACCATCCACGCTCAATTTCTCTTCAATACTCACTAACAATATCAAGTCAAAGAAAAATTCAAAATAAAGAGTTCCCAATTTTGATACATCAAGTTAAAAACATGAGTGTGTTTATATATATATATATGTCAAACATAGAATATTAAAAAAAATTATTCATTATAGGAATCATTATTCTAAAAGAATATTACATGTATCACCCACCAATGTGAACACAACCCACCTATTGGGTTATGAATTCCTAGTTAGTATATGTCTCTAGAACTACTCATCCCACTAATCCCAGTGGATCCAAGTATTCCTATTTCAACTCATGTGAATCTAGAGACAAAACCCATATAAGTTATGTGTACTCTCGCTATATTTAAAAAATATGATTCATTTATTGAAATGTAGTTAAGAATGACCAGATTTTAAAATCTTAAATGCCTTTATGATTATTAACTCAGAAGCACTATAGTGTTTTGATGTTCAGTTGTTGATGAGGACATCTTTTAACCAGATATTTTCATTAAAAACAATTTTTTTCTATATAAATCATTTCCATGTCATATTTTCACATGACAATCATTAGAAAATAAATTTGGCATTGGGTTAGTGGTTTCACTTCAATTTAAAAGATCTCTATAGAATATGATAATTGAATATATTCAATATATATGAATCATCATTGAACAAACTTCTTACTTCCATTATACCATTGATCAATTTAAGTTAATATGATTTAGAGATAATGTTTACTACACATATATGATCAATGCTAACTTTGATATGATACACTCTGACAAGCCTGCTCTATTATTCCTTTTAGTATGTGTATTCATTTACTTTATTGATAATTCCTAAAAAATATCATGATGTATATGATGTTACCTTTATGTTTTGAACAAATTACAAGGATCTGTTTGACTAACTCTTAATTTTTTAAAAAATTACTTTATTTAAAAAAAGTATTTTTCTAAAACTTGATAATTATTTTTTATACATACAGTACCTTATCAAATGTGTCAAGAATACTGTAATGTAAATAAAAATATCAACTAATTTCAAATTTATTTAAAAATTAAATATCATATAACAACTTGTTATTATTTATATATTTTATATTATATATTAATCATTCATTATAATGAATATTTGTGATTTAATATTCACATTAATCATTAGTATTGTATAAATAAATCATAAAAACATTAATTAGAAAAAAAATGCCACCTTGTGGATTACCGGACCCTATGATAAATGTTTTGGTAACACTTATTACAAACACGAATCAATCCAAATTGAAAATGAAATTTACATAAATCCCCTTGGATGATATTGGAATCACCATGTCTCCACTCCTTTTGATTTCACTCTATATGATTTCTATTCTTTCTTATTTCCTATATTTAAATACATGTAATTTTATGCATGTTATATTTAATAAAAAATACATGAATAGAAACTTGAGTAATATACCTACAGAGATCTAAACATTTTAATTATTGAATTAATTGAAATTTATTTTTTTACTATTAATTATTTCCACATAAGTGAAAATTGAGTCATATTGATTATATTTACTTTTAATATTTTAACATTTCTAAGGATACCATAAATGTTATTTTTTATTTATATTTCCTAGGATATATTCAACCCTTGCATTCAAAAATTTTATCATAGGGGAAGGAGAAATAGGATTCAACCAATCCTTATCATCTTAGTGATGTATATGAAAAAATACTCCTGAGGGAATTATCCATTTTGTATATATGGTTTTAGAGAAATAAGGATAATCTTGGTGTTAAGAATAATAAAACAAGATAATAGATAATTCCTTTTCCCAGTGGATGCATAATTTTACAAATTGATCAATATACCATAAAGTTTTGAAATCATGACTAGTAACAAGATTTCCTTCTTTCATTTAATATTTATTTACTTTTTTCACAAATGTATTTATTTCAAGCATTTACTTCTATTTCTAATGAGAATAGATATGTTTAATTATGGTGTAAGAAATAGTATATTTAGTTTGTTCCATAAACTCTCTAATAAATATTGATAATATAATAAAATATATATATATATGAATCATCCTCAACCTATCTCAGTTATGATTCACTTTCACTTAACCACACATTCTAGTGTGGTGTAGTAGAAATAAGGTTTTGCAAAACATAATACAAAAAATCTAATAAAAGTGCATTACATAAACAATTATACCACATCTGAAAATTTGTATTTTTAAGTAAATTCCTGGATTTATTGAATTATTTTACTTATTATATATTTCTTATACTATTTTTACTGTAATAACTAAATCATATTATTACTACATTACATGATTAAAAATAATGTGTTATATAATAATAATTTATTATATTAATTCTCTCAATAACTTATCATGTATTAGTATACCTCACCATTAAATGTTGAATGTTCTGTTTCTGTTAAATTATAGTTGTATATATCTCCATTATTTTACAGAAAGATGCAGATTTCGACCATGAAAATCAAAAGAATATAATTATGTGAGTTATTTTTCAAATTGAAGGCTTTCAAATCCTTGATTTGTTGAGTGGATTCCACTATCTTGATATCTATACATTAATTTCCTCTAGAAATTTCCCCAAAATATTATTGAATAGAAATTTTTCTTTAATATCAATAATAGTATAGTAAATAAACCTAAAACCCCTATGATAAATCCTCGATAAAAGTATGTTCCTAGTATTTGGTTATGTACTACCCATAGTCCTATAATTTCATTTTAAATTAAGTAAAGGACAGACAATTCTAATTTAACATCATGTTAACAAATATTAATTCATTGTTCATAAATTTTACCCCATTTTATACATTTTATATCTTTTTAAATTTAAGTGGATTTTACATAATTAGTTATTCATGTTCGATAAAAAATTTATCAATAATTCATTTATTTAATTTCTTTTTTTCACATTATTTCATTTATTTATATGATCATCCTTTTAAACCCATAAATTATATAATTGCATAGAAAAAATAATTAATTAATTAAGGACCCATTTACGAGCATTATCTAATGGTCAATTTAATGAGGGGCAATAAATCAGCAATTCACCAATGGAAAATAACTCATGTTTCCAAACTGGTATTGAGATAAAAAATTCCACATGTCTAATTGTGTAACACCTCAACTGACATCATATATGGTTCCACCTTGAACCTTGTCCATGTGTCATGAATAACACCATTGATTAAATGTATTTTCAAATAAAACATAGGTGAGGAAAACCAAAGTATTGGTAAAGGGGGAATTATAAAAACCCATAAAACTAATTAAATAAAAACATCTATTAAAGACATAAGTATTGGAAAATATCATTAATGGACATACAAGAAACGTAATGAAAAATTAAATTGCTAATATTTTTTTTCATATATGATCTTTATTTACTAATATAAATGTGATTGAATTTATTATCTAATTCCATTTCATGTTAATGACCATCTGAATCCTCTTGAAGATAACCATCAAACAAAAATTAATGAAAAATAAAATACAGAACCAATTAATGACTATTTATTACAATTAACTATTTGAGTATTTTATATTCTTTAAAATAATTTTTAAATTTTAAAACACATAATTTTCCAAAAAAATCAATCTGGAATACTGATGAAATTATTTAATTTATTGTAATTTGATTAATTTTTATATTAATTGGTATACTACACCACATGTACACCAGCTAAATGTCATATACCCCATTTTCCATGTATTTGGGTGACATGCCTCATGATATTTCATGTTTTAAAGGACATACAACATGGAATGTATATTCCAGCTACACCTTGTATTATATAATTATTTTAAGATGTAGATACGGACCCAGGCCTCTGACTTGTATCTCGGTGGGATCATATGACATGTAAAGGATGACTGCTTGTCGTGTAGTACAAATTTCATGTTCCCCTGAAATGTCCTAAATGACTAGGCAAGTTCTTGAGTTATATACCACAAAATGATTTCCAGAAATTTGTATACCATGTATCTATAACGTTGATTGTCTATATAATTTTAAAAGGAATTTGTGTGTATCATTGAGTGCATAATAGATGAACTACATGTCGTTTACATTGCATAAACATTGTGTATATAAGAAATATATTACATTCCAATATCAGAAAATTTTTCCCATTATATTGACTACATGGATTGCATGATTTATACTACTAACCCTTATAAACTACACAGAATATACAATGTATACACACCATGTATGCCGAAAAAAATGTTCTAGGTTGGGTGTTAAACCTATTTTATGCACCACATGTAATAATTATGTGGCATGTCGTGTTCCACATGATAATGATTTGGGTAATGTACTATAGTACATGGTGTGTACTCTGAGTAAACACCACGTAACCATCTCTTGTTGACCAATACAATGTAGTCCACAATGGAAACACTAGTCATTATTCATCTATTTGTAGACTTTTTAGAAAACGTAACACATAAAAAAATGATTAATATATAGAAAATGAGTTAATTAAATTTGGATTAAGGAACAGATAATATGAAATGAAAATTCAACAATGATTTTACATAGATCAACAATCAAATAAATAATTATAAATCAATATGTGGTCCCTCTAATACAACTTGATGGTTATGAGAGCAGCATACACATATAGTAGTAAGTTATATATTAATAATTTATTTAATATTGTGTTTCCCGAACACCCAAGAGAGGATCATCAACTTTAAATTTATAATTAATTTTATTATTTCAAAATAAAATTAATACCTAATGATAGGATCCATTTTTTAGGATGTTATTTTTCTTCCAAAATATCATATTCATATATCCTTTATTGTGATGTGTGGATTCAAAGATAGAATCCCAATACCAGGGACCCACATATGCTCCGTTGAGCTTTGAAAAAATCTAACTGATTTCTAGGTGATATATTGGTGAATCAATTGACTAATGTTGTCGTTCAAGATCATTCTTCATTTGATCATGAAATAATATCCCTTTTGTTAATTATTTTTGATTGGGTGAGAGAAAATAAAAATTTGAGAGGTAATTTTTTATATAAAAAAATTCCCTATTTCTCCATCTATCAACATAATAGAAAAAATAAGAGATTTATTGTGTTTGTGATTATGTTAATATATTATTTAATTTCCTAAAAACCCTTAAATAACATAATAACCATCATAAAAACTATATGCCATTAATTATTATTATTATTATATATTATTTTACGGTTCGTGATCACATGCACTATGATTAATGTTATTTAATGACATGGACATAAATATTAATTATCAGATTCGATTATAGGATGTTTGAACAATTTTGAATTTTTTTAACACAAGAATAATATTAATTTATTATCTTCAATAAATATGTTATTCAAAAACAAGTAAATAAATATTTTGTATCTATTAAATAATATATATATATATATATATATTATTTTTAATATGATTAATAAATATTTATTTAATTTATGTGA
Organism: Viscum album; assembly: GCA_963277665.1. NCBI lineage: Eukaryota > Viridiplantae > Streptophyta > Magnoliopsida > Santalales > Viscaceae > Viscum > Viscum album. Next base: position 698,746,474 of record OY728161.1, read on the forward strand.
TCAATAAAACATGAATAAATTTATTCCTCAGTACAGAGATTTATAGTTATTACATTAATTAAATTCAAATGAAATAAAAATGAGATCAATATAAAAACATGGTCTATGGGAATATATGTTTATTTCAAATAGCAATTAGGCATGTCGACCTAAATTCCAATATTACTGTCAATAAAACACTCACAAAACCCATGAAAAAGAACATAATGTTTGAGTAATGAAGACCATATACAAACATTCATTGTGTAATATAATCCCCGTTTTGAATATCTCATCAAAGTGGTTTCACATATGTGTCATAAAATTATGTTATCAGTACATATTTATTTTAAATATCTAAAATAAATGATACTACATCATGGCATTGGTATTTTTTAAACATTCATATTTCAATCAAAATACTAAGATATAAATATCAATAAGACTTACTAGATAAATTTTCATGAAATTATCCATCAATAACATGACATTCATGATGAACCAACTATATCAAACATCCCCACAAACTATTATTGTATTGTCTTACAAAGTATATCTATGTTCATGAATAATAATAAGCATTAAATATTTCATTAATGTATAAGGAAAGTTACACATGATAGCAGATAAAAGTATCTAATGACACCAAATCAAGTGTAATTATTTCGGGTGGGTCTCTTCTACTATCATCCCATTATAGATATTACAAAGTGAGAACATCATGAGATAAAGTCTCATCCACTTACAATTACTCTCACCAAGAAATCTATATACTATGTGCCTCATCATATTATGTTATTCAATCATATGACTATATTTTATAAATATTTTCATAACACTTAAATGTTATCTTCATAATGGAGAACTTATAAGACCTTATCAATGTGAAATATACTCTAATACATTATCCAATTAATGTAATGTAGAAGGAAAATCAATATGTGATAATAAATTTATATTAATATTCACTTAATTTAATATAAAAGTAATGTAATGTATAGATTAGTTTTTAATAGGGAACTAGATATTATATTTGACTCCCCTTTTTGTATTTCCCTATCTATATCCCATTATACATTCAATTTATCTTGTTCTATATCATTACATATTAGTATTTTTTTAATATTGGTGATATTAAATAATATAGTGGTTATTAAATTATATTAATATTTTAGTATCTTTCAAGACATCATTATTTATTATATATTGATATTGTTTTGGTATGATCTCACATATTTTAATTTAATTTTCAAATACATATGGTTTTCTCATGTAGAGTTATAAGTTATGGCCCTCCTATTAGTAGAATGATTAATTATCTATAATCATCAGAAGTGGTTATTATTTGATACCAATGTACTAGTTTTTAGCTAATGGTGAAGAGGGGAATCCATTAGGCCTTGTTTCAAGATGACATGGGTACTAGGTCTATAATACCATGGGTCAGTTTATGAAAAAACCATGTTTTAGATCGTGAATGAAGAATGTTTTTTTGAATGTTAATGTAAACCAAAGAGAGGATTGTTTTAACATCGTAGGTATATCATAGGTTACTATGTGTCTGAAACTCCTTGTAATGGTCCATGATTTGATATTGGATCTCATGGTTGTATGAATTTTTTTCTAACCTTACCAATGAGTCTTTAGTGGTGAAATTATTGCGTAGATTTATGTTTGAACACAATGTAGTAGGATACACAAGAAAGGTGGGTGACCTTCAAACCATTCACCAAGGTTCTATAACTTAAAAAATATGTCATTTTATTGTATTTTACTTATCATATGGTTTATATTTATTACCTTTTGTATTAATGAAATTATATGAGTTGATCATATATTGATAAATTGATTTAGATGGGATTTCAATTTTATGTTTCTTTATGCTTTACCCCAAATGCATTCAATTGATTTTTTATTATTATTTATAAGTTATTGTGGTTATATAAATGATTCTTTTTTGGGATAATCGTAAATGGTTGGGCTTGGAGAGTGTATTATAGTATAACATTTTTTGTTGATTAATTTTAATTTTAGATTAATGAACATAAATTTTTAATTAAAATATTTTATTAATTTTATCATGATGATATCAGAGGTGGAAAATATATTTTTATTTTGATTAATGACTAAATTTGATTTTGGGGATTTCCAATCCATTTAATTTAATTTTAATTGTATTTATTTATGTCTCCTTATTTTTAGACAAAGTAATATATGTGTGTGTTTTAATTATCCAACTAAATCATTATATAAAAGAAAAATATATTTTTATAATGGTTGTAATGAATTTTTAGGACATTTTATATTTTATTATATTAACTAAAAATAACTCTAATAGAATAGTTTAATAGGGTTCAACAAGATATAAAAATAAAAATTATAAATTTTGAACATTATGGATTAGATAATTAGATTTCCAAAATAGGATTTTTTGTTGTTTAAAAAATATTCAGAATGAAGAGTCAGCAATTTAATGTTTTTGAATGTAATAATATAGTAAATTTAGACTATTATTATAATTATTCTACAAGGGAAAAGTGTTTTAACAGTTGGTATAATATTTTTGTTAATTCAGACAACTTATTTTATATATTGACCCCATTGAGTGGCCTCATAACATTTAATTTTTTAGTAAGATATTGAACAATAGACATTTGAATAAAAGTAGTTTCATTATTAAATTTTAATTTCCATAGAGTATTTACTTGGTATAGGATTTACTAAAATTGAAAGGAGTATGAATCAATTTAACATTCACTCGAAAAAGGATCATAGTTAAATCTAAAGGACTTATTTATGATTAATTTAATTGGAAAAGTGTTAATCTCTCACTTTAATTTATAGTTTTTAAAAATTCTTACTTGTTGAATCCATATGGTATGTATGAAATTGTATTAGAACCTAGTAGAGTATTAATAAATTTATTTCTATCTTTCTCCAAATATATTTGAATGAAAAAGAGTATATATGTTACTCTTTATAATGTTTACAATTTTTTTAATTTTTGTGTAGTTGTTTGGTTAGTGTTTTATATGTTTTAATGTTATTTTTAATTATCAAATTCAATATTATATAAAAAATTAATTATAAAAACCTTTCTCTATAAAAATAGTTTAAAAACTTGTTAAAATGAATTTTTTTATAAGATTTTGAAAACATTAATTTCATTCAATATTGTAAATTATTTGATTAAACATATAGTTTTTTTTTGTTTATATAAATTTTATATTCCCTAGGATTTATATTTAATTAATGTCTTTTCTTTTAACATGTGTTATTTCAATTATAGGTGCATTCATTGTATGTGTGATGTATAAAAAATTAAAATAAATAAGGATTCATTAAGGAATGTTAACGGTACATATTCTGGAATAGAATATGTATATTTTATCCCATACATTATTTCATGATTTCTACGATATTTTAATTATTAATGATACTTTTGTATATTTTTGTTATGTTAAAATTTAAAAAATGAGTTAAGGTTAAGGGTAATGTTATTTTAATGAGTTATCATGTTTGTATTTATAATTTCAATTTCAAAAATGATTTTAAAAATAATTATTTTCTCAATTGTATTTATTTTATTTCTATGAATTGTTTGTTAATATTGACGACAAGATATAAATTATGTATGATCTATTAGGATTTTTGGAAATTATAACATTCTATGGGTAGTTATTTTCCATGTAAATTTTTTCTAGTGGTCTAGATTTGGACATTCAATTAATTTCCAATTAATATATTATTTGTTTTTTTTGTAATAATATTGTACTTTATTATATTTTCATTTATTATTGAGATATTAAATCATTTTAATAATTTTCATTATGGGTAAAAAATTTAGAATTGGAGTGTATTGATTGTCATATTTAGTAAATTTATATTTTTGTTTTTCTTGTAAAATGTTTTGGAAAAATGTGTTGGAAAATATAAATATTATAACCAACATGAATTATAAGTGTATAACTTGATATTTTTTTAGTTAATGTTTTTTTCATATGATATATTAATCCCAAAATTACCTTCGTGTTATTGATAAAAGATCCTTATATGTTTTTACAATCTTTTTCCAATTACAATGCTTTTAATGTAAAATTCAACATTATGGTGTATATGGATTATATTTAATGAATAAATTGAAATAGAATCTTAGTCCTTGATTTATAATATTTTATAATTATTTATGAGGTAGGTATGAGGTGTATAATGATCTCACTAAATAAAATGTGTTTAAAATTTCAAGGTCCTTTAGATTTTGAATATTTTAAAGGGGTTTTTAGGACTAAATATTGATTTTAATTCATTTAAAATATATAGTTTGAAGTTTTTTTAAATCATATTTTGGTGTTAGGATATGCTATATTGTTGTGTTTTTTTAAAAAAAATTCTAATTTTATTTTTATTTGTTGATATTATTGATTAAAAATTGTTTACATACCATAAAATTTTTCTTATTTTAAAATGAATGATAGGGGATAATGGACACTTCTGACTATATTTCTTAAAACCATATTATACTAAGACACCGTTTATAACAAGGAAAATTATGTTAAAATTAGAAAAAAAAAATTATGAAAACTATTAATTAATTATGTTTCTTTAATTTAGTAAAACATTAATTTCAATTTTAGGAAATTTATTTATCGAGGCTTTATGTTTTGTAAATTTATTTATTCGTAATGAATGTTTTTTTTGATATGATGGAATCATTTAATCATTATGTTAATGAATTTTATGTTAATTATCAATTATATATTTAGATTAAATATTTATTTAACTATATTATTTACTCTAAACTTATCAACTACATTAATTTTATAATTTTATATTTTGTATTTGGTTTATCGATTCCCTCAAATGGGATAGAAAATTCAAAAGATGAAAATTCCTTAGTGTATGAAAAGCTATAATATTGCTGGGACTGACTCCGCCATATGTTTATACTAGAATGTATCCAAATTTATCAATGTTAAATTTAGTGTTTTAATCATGAAGGATTTCTAGGAGACATTTTAAGGGTGTAAATTGATATTATGGGGATAATAGTGACACCAAATTTGTAATTTTTTTGGTATTCAACTGATTATTAATTATATTTTATCCTAATATCATGATTTGTGTTATATGTCAAGTGGACGGTGTGTATTTCAACTATACCAAGGTGTAAGGGGTGTCGTTGTAAGTTGTAAATCAAGTGTTTTGAGTTATATAATATAAGTCCCCAGCCTTAAACCATTCTAAATATTGAGTTATTACAAGATTACACATTGATGACCTTTTCATGTTTAGAGTTTTAGAGAATTAGATCATAAAACATGAATTACATTCCACATTTATAAAAAGTTGTTACATAAAAAACAATATTCATTTATCCCATCAAAGGAAACATATTTAAAATAAAACATAGATTCTTTCTTGACACTTCCTTGACACTATCATCATATCATGTACCATTCCCTTGACCTGTGAAAAACATTTCAATGACATGGGATGAGCATTAAAAGCTCAGTAAGGGTTATAAAAATATGGAAAGGAAACATGGGTACATATATACATAAGAATTAAATTATACTTTACGCATAAAACATAAGAACATTATCATACCTCATAAAATCATTAATAAATCATAGAATTCATTTGACATAAAGGTAACTTGAGAAATTCATAACATTCTTACGTAGGGAGTAACCCTCTTGGTTACTTTTAGAATACCCATCACAGTACATTCGCTAAATCACTTCGGAGAAACCTTAACGTTTAACTCCTTCGTGTTACCCAATGCATTGGAGAGCTATATCGGGCTCGCCCACCCTTAGTTTCTCACGGAACCACCCGTCTTCATAACAATTCCCATGAACCATAACATAATCGTATCACATAAAACATGCATAACGGAAACATAACATTTCTACATTTCAATCACAAGATATCAATACAACACATTTATTTAATAAAAACATTATGAAAACCATTTTCAATACCAAATTAAATTAAAAGTAAAACATGGTATTTATTTTTCATTTAAAAATAGGTATGGATTGTAGAGGAAGCCGAATCTCAAATAATGGTCATGGCGGCAGAGAAGTCATTGTCGCCGCATACGTATGACAAAATAATTCCATTTTTTCGTTTAGTAAAACGCTTCGTATAAAAAAGATTTTTTTTGGATAAACGTAAAATTAAAAGGGTTTTATACAACATATATATGAAGGTTGTTTATAAAACAAAATATGTCTCAATGAAAGGAGATTGAGATGAAGTCCCATACCTCGGGTCCGACATGACTCGATCATTCTTTAAAGTCATAAATAATAAACTTGAGATAATTTCTTCTTGCTTAAGGACCTTTTTCAAGTTCATTATTCCTTTTATATCACTTATTACCATGTAATGAACATTATTTAATCATTTAAGTTAATAATGGTCATTTTGTCGTTATTTGGTACTTGAGTCAAAAGTGAACTTCTTATACTTACAATTTGTTCATGTAGTCAAATATTCGTAATCTCAAGAATTATATTAATGATGTAGATTCCATATATATCATATATATCAATTATATACATGCATTTAAAATATTACATAAGCATTTAGAGGTAAGAAATGAAATGCACCGTTCATGGGGATGGTAAGTCGTATGTACGCATGAACGCTACTTTCATTTCAATGTAGTATTAATGGAATTAAAACTAAATGAGAGACAAGTATATTTTAATTCCATAATTATATTCATCACTTAGATGTAACATATATCATATATATCCATTATATATAGGTACTTATAATAGTACATTACATTTGGGGATAAGAAATGAAATGCACCGTTCATGGAGACGTTAAGCCGTACGTACTCATGAACGCTACTATCATTTCTATCTCATACTTTAATGGAAAGAAATAATAATTATATAAAGGTATATTATAATTCTAGTATAATATTATATATAATATCATTAAATCTATTCTTTATACGTACCACATATGTTATTAACGAATCAAATCACATTGAGGGGGTGGTAGTCCGCACTTCCTAAATTGAAGATATCGTGTTTTTCCATAATGGAAACCATAAAGGTATGAAAGAAATGAAAAATTCAGAAACTTAAGTAAAACATAAACATATTATATATCATATATAAATATAGTTACATCTTAATTTCCACCTTTGACGGTGTTATATGATTGTTGAACAATCATTGTTTAGTGAGGCAGAAATTCGCCATCCACAGAAACAATATGTTATTTAACCATTAGATGTTGGTTTGTGTAAGTGTAGCTAGAATACATCTTATAAAAACATCCTATTATGTTGATTATACTTCTGTTGTTAGAAAAGAAATTGAAAAAAGAGTTTATGGGGGTTGGAGGAGAAAAATAAAACATAAGAACACATGATAAAACAGTACCTTTAAAAGGAATAACTCTTTTTGATTTGAGCTCAAAGGCTTCCTTGGGAAGACTTACGCCCAAAGTGAGGCTTCTAGGAGTAAGAGAGGAATATGGAGAGGAAAAATGGGAAGGTTTTTGCCTAGAAAAATGCATGATATGTGTGGGTAAGGTGGTAGAGGTGGGGGCCATTTATAAGAGGAGAGGAGGGGCACTCTTGGGAAGTTATAAAAGGATACTATATTATAAAATGATTTTCGGATTTAAATGGACCCAAAATTATATATTTTGAGGATAAGGTGATAAGAGTTCGTAATGAACCCATACAATAGGTTTTTTACATGTGTAGGGCTTAGAGTATACATTATCTTTTCATTTTATTTAAATCGTTAAATAATGAGTTAATCGTTGCATCATCATGGTGTCATAAATAATTTAATTAATATAATGTTTAAAATTTATAAAAAATATCATGATGTAGAAAATATTTTTATCTTTATAATGAATATTTTTAGTCAAAAATATGACTTGCATAACCCCATTTAAAAATTGTTTTAGTAAAACAACTCATGTTTGTGACATTTTAATTGTAACATTAAATAAAAAGTTTTTAATGTCATTTTCCTACCAAAGTGGCTCCATGGGGTCCCCATGTTGACCCATGGATTTTTGTGTTCATCCACGATGCAAAACATAAGTGTATGACATGTGTCTAGGTCATTTCATATTATTAAAACATTATTTTACCTTAAATTACACTAATTACCTCTAATCGCGATTAAAATCTTAAAAGATAGTATTAACCAAACAATTATTTTAATCCCATTGAACCAGATTTTACTTCCTAATGACAACCATGTATTTTGGATTTTTGAAATTCAATACATATAGGTGGTAAAATTTCAATTAAACGAAAAATCATTTTTTTATGTACCACTTAGTGGTTCCACTATTCATCAAAAATTGATGATTTTCAGAAAAATACCAAAAAATCACCCTAATCTATATTTGATATTCCAGATTTGAAAGTAATGTCTATTTTAAAAAATTCAAAACATATATGTTACATTAATTAATTTAATAATTAATTCCCACTGTCAAAGAAAATAACATGATTTTATGAAACAATAAGCATCAAAAGATTGACACTAGTTTAAGTCCAATTTCAAAGTGAAATTAATTTCAACGACCAATATTGTATTAAATGGTAAAAATATATTCTAATTTCACTTTCAAACCAATTAAAAAGATAATATAATCCTATAAATAAATTATATTAAAAATGTTTTTGAATTAAAATACACTCGTTTTCACTATTCATTAAAAAATGAACATTATCGGAAAAATACCAAAAATTTACACAAAGTAAATTTTGATGTCCCAATTATAAAAATAATTTTATTTGGTCAAATAAAATGTATAAGAGTGACCAAAACTATATTTATAGACAGTTTTCCATCAAAAAGCGATAAGTCGACCTTTAGTAAATGTTAGAGTATATATGCCTAAAATTGAATACTTTTCATATTTGAAGACTTTATCTTTTATTGGATAAATGTAAAAACATTTAAAAATCATATATAATAATATTTTAGTTATTTCTATTCATTCCTTCCAATACAATGGAAACATGTTAACTACCATTTAAAATAATATTTTTTTATTACTAGTGTGCAACGTAAGATTTCAAAGAAACTCTTTGTTGCGTATAGGGTACGCTATCGAACATAGAAACCCCATTAAAGTAAAATTAATATTTAATTTGTAAATATTAATAAATATAAAAATGCTATATTTTTTATTTACCTCGGATGTTACATCCTTCCCCCCTTTTAGGAATTATGTCCTCTCAATTTTATTCACTTATCAAAATAAGTGGGGGTATTTATCCCTCATAGCATTTTCAGATTCCCATGTTGCCTCTTCACTCAGGTGGATTTTCCACAAAACCATTACTTGATGAATCACCTTATTCCAAATCACATTCTCCGTATGGTGAATAATCTGGACTGGTTTTTCCTCATAAGATAGATTCTCTTCCAGCTGAAATACCTCTGGACTCAAAACATGAGATGGATCTGGCATGTACTTCCTTAACATGGAAAGATGAAAAACATTGTGTACCTAAGATAAACTCAGAGGTAAATCCACTCGGTAAGAAACATATCCAACTCTCTCCATAATTTCATATGGTCCAATGAACCTTGGTCTCTGCTTTCCTTTCTTACCAAATCTCATCACACTTTTCCACGGTGAAACTTTGAGAAAAAAATGATCACCTACATAGAAAGATAGATCCTTCCTCCAATTGTATATATAACTTTTCTGTCTACTCTGAGCTGTTCTCATGTATTTCTGAATCAAATGAACTTTTTCTGCCATCTCTTATACCAATTCTGGTCCCATCAGCTTCTTTTCACCCACTTCATCCCAAAAAGCTGGAGTTCGACACCGCTTCCCATATAATGCCTCAAATGGTTCCATCTGTATACTATAATGGAAACATTTATTATATGAAAATTCAACCAAAGAATGATGTTGGTCCCAACTTCCCTGATAATCGATCGAACAATCACGTAGCATATCCTCTAATGTCTGAGTTGTTCATTTTGACTACCCATTTGATTTCAGATTAAAAGTTGTACTAAAATTTAATTCAGTACCCAATGACTTTTAAGGTCCTTTCCCAAAGATAGATGTAAACCTGGGATCACGATAAGATACAATGGAGAGGATAACTCCATGAAACATGACTATCTCTTTAAGGTACAATCGATAAAGTTGATCTAGAGAGAATATATCTCGAATAGGAAGGAAATGAGCAGATTTAATTAATCGATCAACAATAACCCAGATTGCATTATTACCTTGAGATGTCCTCGGTAATCCCACAAAAAAGTCCATGGATAAATTTTTCCATTTCCACTCTGGCACTGGTAAAGGCTAAAGCATCACTTTTGGTAACTTCCACTCTACTTTAATCTTCTGACAAGTTAAACACTTTGCAGTAAAATCATCAATGTCTCTGTTCATTCCATCCCACCAGTAATACTCCCACAGATCTCTGTACATCTTAGTACTATCAGGATGAACTAAAAATGAGGACCTATGAGCCTCACATAACAACTCATTCTTCAACTATGAATCACCAGGAACACATAATCTCTTCCCAATCCTCAAAACATAATCATTATCAATATTAAATTCAAGAAACATACCCTTCTAAACCAGCTCTACCTTTTTCTGAAACTCACTATCTTGCTTCTATGCTTGCTTGATTCTCTCTGATAGAGAAGATTTCACTGATACTAGAAACAAAAGAGAAAGACATCCTGCACCAACAACATTTATGCCAGAGTTCATCAAATCAGTATCCAAAGGATCATGTTCCAAACGCAACATTGTTAATGAAGTATTACTTTTTTGACTCAAAGCATCATCCACATTATTTGCTTTTCCCAGATGGTAATGAATTGTACAATCATAATCTTTGATTAGTTCCGGCCATCTCCTATGTCTCACGTTCAATTATTTCTTAGTGAATATATACTTTAAACATTTGTGATCAGTATATATTTCACACTTTACTCCACACAAATGATTCCTCCAAATTTTTAAAGCGAAAACAATAGCAGCTAATTCCAAATCTTGTGTAGGGTAATTTACCACATGAATTTTCAACTAACGTGAAGCATAGGAAATTACCTGATCATTCTGCATTAGGATGCAACCAAGACCTTTCAATGAAGAATCACTGTAGATAACAAACTCACCATTCCTGGAAGGAAGTACCAAAACTGGAGCATTCACCAATCTTCTTTTCAACTCCTAAAAACAATCATCACATTCTTTTGTCCATATAAACTTAACACCCTTTCGAGTTAGCTTAGTCATTGAACTAGATAACCGTGAAAATTTTTCAACAAACATTCGGTAGTATCCTACCAAACTAAGAATACTACGGATCTCGGTTACATTTTTGGGTCTTGGACATTCTTCAACAACTATTATTTTTGCGGGATCCACAGTTATTCCATCTTTAGAAACAATATTACCAAAGAAATAAATTCTTTTCAACTGAAACTCACACTAGCTAAGTTTCCCATACAATTTCTTTTCTTTTAAGGTATACAAAATAACCATTAAATGTCTTTCATGCTCCTCTATACTTTTAGAAAACACCAAAATATCATCACGGAAAACAACCAAAAACTTTTCCAATAACTCATGGAAAAATCAATTCATTATGTCCATGAATACAACAGGTGCACTGGTAAGCCCGAAAGTCATTACTACAAATTCATAATGGCCATATCTTGTTTGAAACTTAGTCCTCATAATATCTGATTCCTTTACCTTCAACTGATGGTACCCCGATCTATGGTCAATCTTTGAAAAAAACTGAGCTCCCTGGAGCTGATCAAACAAATCAACGATATGAGGCAAAGGATACTTGTTCATAACAGTGATATTATTTAAGGCTCTATAATCAATGCAATGTCTCATAGAACCATCTTTTTTTAACAAATAAAATAGGATCACCCCACGGTGATGTGCTAGGTAAAATGAAACCTTTCTCTAATAAATTTTGCAATTTCTCCTTCAACTATAAAAGTTTAGTTTGAGCCATTCGATAAGGGGGTTTTGAAATTGGCTTAGCATTAGGAACTAAGTCAATAGTAAATTTAGCTTCCCGATCTGGTATTATTCTAGGAAACTCATCAAAAAAACATCAGGATACTCATTTACCACTAGAACATCATTAATCTAAACAGTTCTCTTGCTTTCAACAATATGTGCAAGGTAACATTCATTTCCATCTTTTACATGTTTCTCGGCCTCTTGATATGTTATCAACAGTAAGAGTTCATTCTTGTACACAAACTGAAAGTCTTTCTGAAAAGAATCTTCATTAGCTCTACAGTCAATCTTAGCATGGTAAATAGAGAGCCAATCCATACCCAGGATAACATCAAACTCTACTAGAGATAAAACAATAAGGTTTGCAAGTAGGTTCTTTCCACGGATAAGGATATTAAGATTCTTATAAATTCATTTTGCCTCAACATTTCCCCCAGGTGTTTTTACCACAAGTTCAAGAGTCATTTGTTGAGATGGTATTCCCATTTTACTAGAAATGTTTTCAGATTTGAAAGAATGTGTAGACCCTGAATCAAACAACACACTGGCATAATATGAAAAAAACACTCAAAGTACCTAATACAACATTATTTGATGTCCCGAAATCTGCTGAAGTAGTTGCAAACGATTTCTCTACCCCTTTCTGCTTGTAGTCTAACTTCTTCCCATCACTCAAGCTCTTTGTCGGACACTCGTTTTCATATTGACCCATCTCAATTCACTTAAAACATTTCACTAAGTGTAAATCAAATTTCGACTTACCATCACCTTGAACTTTTTCAGTGCAATCAAGAGCCTTATGTCCCATTATACATCATCGGTAGAACTTTACAGAATTTAGAAGACATTACCCAGCATGCCTTTTACCACATTTATCACAAACTGGAAACATAGTTTTCTTACTGTCAGACCTTTTTGAAGAATTATTTCCTTTCTCATGCCACCTCGGTCTCTTCTTCTGCTTGTTGTTATAGAACACTTGATCATCAGGAAACTCCATTTACAAATTCTCATCACATAGAACAAGCTTTTCATAACATTTGAACACACAAGAAGCTAATTCCATTCAATATTTTGGCTTTATTCCTGAGTAAAACAAATTGATTTTACTATTAAGGTCTTAGATAAAATTTGGAGCATACCTTTCCAATCGAGTGAACGTTTCGTCATAGGCAGCCATTGAGTCTTCCTCTTACCTCAATCCCAGGAATTTTTTTTCCATCCTAAGTGGAATAGCCTTAGGAAAATACTTCTCAAGAAACATACCTTTGAATTCATCCCAGTCAAGAGCATCAATCTCATCAGCGTCCCTGATATTTTTAACAATCGACCACCACTGATCTGCTTCACCCTATAAATGGTAAATAGCATGACTAACCTTTTGATTGTATGAACACCCCATGTCATTGAAAATCTTCTCCATTGCTTCAATCCACCCTTTAGCTAGCACAGGGTTAGAAGATACTCTGAATGAGGGGGGATTTTGCCTCATGAAATGTTCCACCACGGACATGTTCCTCTGCGATTGATCTAGCTGATCTCGTTCATGGATACCGCCAGCATTTATCGCTTGAGTCAACTTCGCCATTACTACAACAAACTGTTCAGTTCCAATTCCGACCATCTCAGGATGCTGATTCAAAAGGTTATTTTCTTTTGTATGCCTTACAAAAATTGCTTCCCTATTTCCTCTGTGGAAAACCATTATGAACAAACATGTATTAGATGAAGCAACATTGTAATCTTCAATTTCTATATCATTTTCAATTTGACCATAAAAAAAATATTTTTGGATACTCATTTAATAAAAATCTACCTCCAAAAGTTATCTAAACTGACCTCTAATACCAACTATAAGTCCCAGCCTTAAACCTTACTTAATCTTGAGTTTTTACAAGATTACACATTGAGGATCTTTTCACGTTTAGATTTTTAGAGAATTATATCATAAAACATGCATTACATTCCACATTTAAACAAAGTGGTTAAATAAAAAATAGTATTCATTTTTCCCATCAACGAAAACATATTTAAAATAAAACATGGATTATTTCGTGACACTTACTTGACACTATCATCATATCATGTACCATTCCCTTGACCTGTGAAAAACATTTCAAAAACATGGGATGAGCACAAAAGCTCAGTAAGGGTTATAAAAATATGGAAAAGAAACATGAGTGCATCTATACATAAGAATGATATCCTACTTTACCCATAAAACATAAGCAGATTAACATACCTAATCAAATCATGAATAAATCATATAATTCATAAGACATAAAGGTAACTCGAGGCATTTATAACATTGTTACGTAATGAGTAACCCTCTTGGTTACGTTTGAAATACCAATCACAGTATATTCCCTAAATCTTTTCAGAGAAACATTAAGGTTTAACTCCATCACGTTACCCAATGCATTGGAGATCTATATTGGGCTCACCCGCCCTTAGATTATCACAAAACCACCCTTCTTCATAAAAATTCCCAAGAACCATATCATAATCGTATCATATAAAACATGCATAAAGGAAACATAACATTCCCACATTTCAATCACAAGATATCAATACAACACATTGATATAATAAAAACATTATGAAAACCATTTTCAATACCAAAATATAAGAAAATTAAAACATGGTATTTATTTTTCATTTAAAAAAATATATGGCTTGTAGAGGAAGCTGAAACTCAAATAATGGTCTCGGCGGCAGAGAAGTCGTTGTCGCCGAATACGTATGACAAAAACATTCCCTTTTGTCATTTAGTAAAACGCTTCGTATAAAAAAGATTCCTTTTGGATAAATGTAAAAGTCAAAGGGTTTTATACACCGTATATAAGAAGGATGTGTATAAAACAAAATATGCCTCAATGAAAGGAGATTGAGATGAAGTCCTATACCTCGGGTCAGACTTGACTCAATCATTATTGAAGTCCTGAATAATAAACTTGAGTTAATTTATTATTTATTATGAACCTTTTTAAAGCTCATTATTCCTTTTATATCACTTATTACCATTTTATGAACAGTATGTAATCATTTATGTTAATAACGATTGTTTTGTCGATATTTGGTACTTGAGTCAAAAGTGAACTTCTTATATTTACAAGTTGTTCACATAGTCAAATATCCATTATCTAAAGAATGATATTAATGATGTAGATTCCATATATATCATATATATCCAGAATATAAATGCATTTATAGTATTACATAATCATTTAGAGGTAAGAAATGAAATTCACCGTTCATAGAGACGGTAAGCTGTATGTACGCATGAACGCTGCTTTCATTTCTATGTCATAATAATGGAATTAAAACTAAATGAGAGATATGTATATTTTAATTCCAGAATTACAATCATCATTTAGATTTAACATACATCATATATATACATTATATATATGTACTTATAATAGTACATTACATTTGAGGATAATAAATGAAATGCACCGTTCATGGAGACGGTAAGCCATACGTACGGATGCACGCTACTTTCATTTATATCTCATACTTTAATGGAAATAAAAAATAATTATATAGAGGTATATTATAATTCTAGTATAATATTATATATAATATCATTAAATATATCCTTTATACGTACCACATATGGTATTAACAAATCAAATCACTTTGAGGGGTGGTAGTCCACACTTCCTAAAATGAAGATATCTCGTTTACCCATAATGGAAACCATAATGGTATGCCATAAATGAAAAATACTGAAGCTTAAGTAAAACATAAACATATTATATATCATATATAAATATAGTGACATCTTAATGACCACTGTGGAAGGTGTTATATGAGTGTTGAACAATCATCGTTTCGTGAGGCAGAAATTCTCCATCCAAAGAAACAATATGTTATTTAACCATTATATGTAGGTGTGTGTATGTTTATCTAAGATTATTCATATAAAAACATCCTAGTATATTGATGATACTGTTTTTGTTACAAAATAAATGAAAAAAAGAGTTTAGTGGGTTTTAGAAGCAAGATAAAACATAAGAACACAAGATAAAACACTACCTTAAAAATGGCTAACTCTTTTTGATTTGAGATCAAAGGCATTCTTGGGAAGACTTATCAACAAAGTGAGGATTATAAGAGTAATAGAGGGATATGGAGGGACAAAATAGGTAGGGTTAGGCCAATCGAAAGGCTTCAGAGGTGTGGGAAAGGTGGTAGAGGTTGGGGCCTTTTATAAGAGGAGAGGAAGAGCACTCTTGGAAAGTTATAAAAGGTTACTTTATTATAAAATGATTTTCAGATTTAAAATGTCCAAAAATTATATATTTATAGTATAATGTGATAATATTTCTAAATCCACCCATCCAATAGGTTTTTGACATGTGTAGGTCTTAGATTTTACATTATCATTTCATTTTATTTAAATAGTTAAATAATGAGGTAATTGTTGCATCGTCATTGTGTCATAAATAATTTAAATTATTAAATGTCTAAAAAAATTAAAAAAATATAATTATGTAGGAAATATTTTTATATTTATAATGAATATTTATAGTCAAAAATATGACTTGTATAGCCCCATTTAAAAATTGTTTTAGTATAACAACTCATGTTTTTGACATTTTAATTTTAACTTTAAATAAAAAGTTTTTAATGTCATTTTCCTACCAATGTTGCTCCATGGGGTCCCCAAGATGACCCATAGATTTTCATGGTCGCCCATGACACATCAAATAAGGTTTGGACATGTGTCTAGGTCATTTCATATTATTAAAACATTATTTTTACCTTAAATTACACTAATTACCTCTAAATGCGATTAAAAACATAAAAGTTACTATTCACGAAAAATTTATTTTAATCTCATTTTACCACATTTTACTTCCTAATGAAAACCGTGTATGTCGGATTTTTTAAATTCAAAACACCGAGGTGGTAAAATTTCATTTAAACAAAAAATCAGTTTTTTTAAGTACCACTTCTTGGTTTCACTATTCATCAAAAATTGATGTTGTTCCGAAAAATACCGAAACATCACCCTAATCTATATTTTATATTTCCGATTAAAAAATGATATCTATTTTAAAAAATTAAAAACATATAAGTTAGATTAATTAATTTAATAAGTAATTCCCCCTGTCAGAGAAAATAGTGTGTTTTTATAAAACAATAAGTATCAAAAGATTGACACTAGTTTATGTCCAATTTCAAAGTGAAATTAATTACAACGACCAATGTTGGATTAAATGGTAAAAATACATTCTAATTTCACTTTAAAACCAATTAAAAATATAATATAGTAATATAAATAAATTATATTAAAAATAGGTTTTGAATTAAAATACATCATTTTTCATTATTCATTAAAAAATGAACTTTATCGGAAAAATACCAAAAATTAACACAAAGTAAATTTTGATGTCCCGATTCTAAAGAAGAATTTTATTTGGTCAAATAGAATGTGAAAGAGTGTCCAGAACTATATTTATAGACAGTTCTCCATCAAAAGGCGATAAGTCAACCTTTAGTGAATGTTAGAGTAAATATGCCTAAAATTGAATTCTTTTCGTATTTTAAGCCTTTATCTTTTATTGGATAAATGTAAAAACATTTAAAAACATATATAATAATATTTTAGTTATTTATATTCATTCCTTCCAATATAAAGGTTATGTGTTAACTACCGTGTAAAATAATATTGTTTTATTACTGGTGTGCAACGTAAGATTTCAAAGAAACTCTTTGTTGTGTATCAGGTACGCTATCGAACATAGAAACCCCTTTAAAGTAAAATTAATATTTAATTTGTAAATAATAATAAATATGAAAATGCTTTATTCATTATTTAACTGGGATGTTACATATTAATATTGGGGTCAAAATTATATTGTAGGTAGAACACCATATGATAAATCAGTGGGACAGGACAAGGAAAGGGGATGTGTGGTGAAAGAAGTATTGGGTTGGCTGAATGTCATCCTTCAAAAATGGGGAATATTGATGTAATGGTTATAGATTAATTTCATGATTAATTTGTTGTCAATATGGAAGAATTTAAATGTTTAAGGAATAATGAGATGAATTTTTGAAATGATCAAAAAAAAATTGATAAGTACTCATGTGTAAGGGTCCTCAAACATAAGAGGTGTCTTCTTATTTAAATAATTATCAAATGGTTGGAAATACTTATGATACCTAAATGTTGATATTATGATACATATCTAATCAATCCAGGTCATCATAAGATGTGTAAGTGTAAAATACATTATACATTAGGTAACAATACAAAAAATTTAAAATATTTAAGTTGTACCATTTTCTAGTCAGAAAAATGGTAAATTTCTATATATATGCATCAATAGTTAAGGGTATTCAAAATTTACATTCATATGGATATGGTGTAAAGACCCGTAAAATTCAAGGGAAATTTTTTCTTAATTTTCTTTGGAAGTTTACAAGAACGCAGTATCAGACAGCACCTGATTCCGAGGCCCGTTGTGCCCGGAATTTCTATCCGAAGTGTTGCTCGGGTAAGTTCAGTGAACGAACGAGCGGGAATTTCTAACATTTGAACCGGTGCCCGGAATCGAATTCTGAGGGCACCGATGGAACCACAGCACCAGTAATTTCTTAGGAACACCTGTTCCGGAGTTGTGTTTTCACGAGAGTTTATGATAAAAATTGTGGAAGTTTATTTTATAATTATTATAAAATTTTTATTATTTTTACTCTATGTCTTTTGTTCTTTATAGATGTTGGGTAACCACCCAACCTCCCATGGGAGGTTATGACGGTTGTGGGGCCCACACGAACCCCACCCCTTCATATCCTCTAACCCCTCTCAACTCCCACTTTAATTTTGTTAACTTATGTTATAACGTATGACTTAAATGTAATATGTTTAATGAGGTGAGTTGTGTGTGGTTAATTGAATTTCAAACTCTTGAAATTCAAAACAATTGTTGTGTTAATAAAATAAGAAATGAGCTCATTTTATTTTGGTTGTTAGATTTTTTTCGTTGAGAGGTTTTGGGAAGAACACCTTCTTCTTCGATGAAGAACGTGAAGAACACCTCAGACTCCGACGAAGAACACCATTCTTCAACGAAGAACGCGGAGAACTTCTTCCACGACGTCTTCTTCCATGACAAACTTCCCCAACAATGTTTCCTCTTCGGACGCACCTCCACGACAATGGAATCGATGTTATTCTTCCGCGTCGTCTCTTCCGCGATTGTTCTCCGCGACGAAACCTCCGTCAACGACTTCGAATCCTCGCTTCGCGACGTCGACGTTCGTTTTCCGCAGTGCCCGATCTCCGCGACGCTCGTCTTCTGCGGCTCGTTGACATGCACCGTTCTTGAAACCGAGGTAGGGGTTTTATTTATTTATTTTTTTCGTGAATACCAAATTGACGGTCTTCGTGGATTAAAACCAATTGTTATCGAATAACGCGAGGGGCCTGCACCACACTGACACGACCGACCCTCCTCCTTATTTCATGATTATTTCCTTTGTGGTTTGATACGGGAAGGCGTGGTGTTGTTGCATCATGCGGGATCAAGGGAAAGGAAAATGCGCGGCGTCGTCGCGCCGCGCCGTGGAAAGAAGACCAAGGACGCGACACCGCCACGCCGCGCCACGAATTAATCCAAGGACGAGACACCTTCGTGCCGCGTCGGATACACCGAAATATCATGGCCGGTTCCGGGTCCACAGTGGAGGGGCACGGCGTCGTCGTGCCGCGCCAGACGAACCAAGACACGGCCTGTTCCGGGCCGCGGAGGAGATGGGTGACCGACGGCCGGTTCAGGGCCGCCGGTGTCTGCGAAGAAGGGGACCGGCCGTCGCCGGTCCCGTGGAGGCAGGACCGGCCGGCCAGGTGTGCAGCCGGGGGTTTAAACCCCCGGCCGGATGGCACAAAACGGCCCCACATAAATGGGGGGGGGGTGCAGTTACACAGGGGGCAGGTGCCCCCCCCCTTGTCGAAACGGCTCGACCAATGGCCGAGCCGGCAGCGCGCCAGGCGTGCTGTGCCCCGCCGCTCTGCCTGGTCGGGCCACGCCTAGGTTGGGCCGGGCTGGGCCGCGCGCAGCCAGGCCGGGCCACGCCGGGCCAGGCCGACCCGGACCGGGGTGGGTCGACCCGGTTCGGGCCGACCGGGGGGGTCTCGGGCTGGGTCGGTCCGGGTCTGAAACCCCCGTCTTCGGACCGTTTCCGGTCTTTTACCCGTAACATGTTCTACAGGCCTCCGAACGACTCACCGTCAGCGGCGATGCGATCCTTGGATCGAGATGGTTGTTTTGGTATATCGCACATAAGGTTTCGGTATACTTTGTGTTTAGCCGGGTTAGTTCGTACAAGAAACCAACCGGGCCCTCGGAGCGGAAACACTCATATCTTGAGCTATGAACGTCCTATTGACGTGTCGTCGTCTTTGTTGGTTTACTCTTAGTGAAACAGATCTTTTGGCATACTCCACCCGAGGTTTTGACACAGGTGGAGTACGGTCGGGTTGGTTTTGCCTTAAAAACCATCTGGGCCCCTAAGACGAAAAAGCCAATAACTCTCAGACCGGGCGTCCGATTGACGCGCCGTCTTTGACGTTGAGTTCCTGTTGACAATACGGAACTTTTGGATACATCAACTCTGGAAAATGTGTCAGTTGATGTATCAGCCTCTCGGCTCGTGGAGCGGACCCTCCTGAACGAGCTTGCTATGTGCGGGAACCCTAGAGCTGGCTGCAACTTCTACTGTGATGAAGACTATCGTACTGGAATCCTATGTGGGTTCGACGATGAAGAATGTCGTACTGGAATCCTATGTGGGTTCGACGATGAAGAATGTCGTACTGGAATCCTATATGGGTTCAACGATGAAGACTGTCGTACTGGAATCCTATGTGGGTTCGATGATGAAGACTGTCGTACTGGAATCCTATGTGGGTTCGATGATGAAGATTGTCGTACTCGAATCCTATGTGGGTTCGATGATGAAGACAATTGTTCCGGAATCCTCTGTGGTTTCGACAACGATGACTACAATGCTTGAATCCTATGTGGGTCCTAGAAGATGAATCAGTGATTATATCTGAACATCTCTCTTACTTTACGAAGAAGTATAACTGTGTGAGCTGAAACCTATTTGATTTCCATTGTAGATTGTGTTGTGCTATCCTGTGTGGAATACGTTTTTCTTTCCTATGTGTAATATGTATACTTTCATGTGTGGACTGGGTTGTACCTGGTCTCGGAGGTTGGAGCGTACTGGAATTGATGACTTAGGTATCTGTATGGGCATACACCTAAGCATGGTCGGTTGTTACATTGTGATTGTATCTTTCCTTTGTGGTTTATCCTTTGTAGATTTTGGGAGACCTTCGGGGGTCTCGGGGTCCCTATTGAGTAGCTTATACTCACCCCTATACGGGCTATGACCACACTACGTTGTGTTGGTTGCAGACGACGAACAGTGTTGATCGTGGTTGAGGCTTGAAGAGTAGGACGGTACCTGGTGGTGGACCACTGGGCGGGACGTACTCGGAGCGGACGGCGGGACCTGAGGAGCAGTGGAGCTATCTCTACCCACCCTTCAGGTGGGATTTCTAGTGGACAGCTCGGCGTAGCGCCTTTTACTTTTCAATTTCTGTTTTCCCTTTCGAGTTGTACTTTACTTTCAGTTTGGGTTTGTATATTGGCCCACTTACTTTCCGCACTAACAGTTATACTCTGTTTTTACTTAGTGTTTACTTTTTCTGCTTGCTTACTCTATGGTGCTTGTTTTCTATAAAAAGGAAATGCCTTCCATTTTTACCGGGATTTATGCCTTGGTGCTAGTCGCCATCCCATGGTCTATGGAAGGCGGGCTTGGGGTAGTCACGACACGGGCCCCGAGGACGGGTTGTGACAAATTGGTATCAGAGGAGTTCGTTTATACCGCGAAGTCTGATATTTTCTAGGTGAAGCAATAATTTTTAGCATATTGGGTGTGGTTATCAGTCCAGGGAGTCAAGTGTTGGTGTGTGGCCGACGTATTCGTACACCAGGACCCTGCCTTTTGATTTCCGACTTAATGAACTAAAACATTGATTGCGTTTGTGTTTCATGTTTTCTTTGTGATTACATTGTATCTGCTCACCAGGTATACTGTTCTGACTGTGGCACACTCGTTTCATTTGCAGGATGGCCCCATGACGGCAGCCAGCTAGGGCTCCGAGAGTCGAGTGTGACGACATCCCACCGAGTGATGAGGCCTCGTTGCATGGGCCCTTTGTCAGAAGTGGCACCGGCGGTACCTATACCCACCGAGCCACTGATGTTACCAGCTCCAGCCGCTGACGATGCACGTCTCCTTAGTGCACTGCATGAGTTCCAGCGCCAGTGACCACCCAGGTTCCATGGGGAGACGGACCACCAGGCAGCCAAGGACTAGTTGGAGGCAGTTGCACGGGTTTTTAGGTTAGTAAGGACACTAGCAGACCTCATGGTGATCCTCGCAGCGAGCCTCCTATACGCGGCGGCATGAATATGGTGGAGTTTGATGCTCCAGGTGCACGTTGAGGCAACTCTCCTATGGACGGACTTTGAGATCATCTTCCGCTCAGAGATTGTCCCAGCCACCCTCTGTGTGGTGCGCATCCAGGAGCTACTACAGCTGCGGCAGGGCAGCATGACGGTTGCCCAGTACTTGAGAAGATTTACTGATCTCTCGTGCTACTCCACCGATATGGTACGAGATCCGTTCTTCTGGGCCCGGACCATCGAATAGGGATTGAATCATGAGATCAGGGCCTCGATGATCTCCCTCAACATACCGACTCATGAAAAGGTATTGGAGAGAGCCCTTTTAGTAGAGTGTTTCATCGCCGAGCAAGCACCAGTGGCAGTACCCTCCGCAGGATGACCCGTAGCGGAGTCTTCTGAAGATGGCAGTCGACAGGTGACGTAGAGGTCCAAGAGGGTCAGACTATCAGTTGGGCAATCTCAGGGTGATGATTCGGTTGTGCGGGGCCCATGAAGGAGAGCCATCTACTCGAGGAGCAGGCAATTCTACGCATGCGGCGGGCAAGGTCACATAGCTCGAGACTGCCCGACTCGTCCTGCTGATGAACAAGAGGCAGTAGAGGGACCTCCCAGGCAGAGGTTCGACCATGACGGTCTGCAGGGAGAAGGCGGGCGAGGCAGAGTAGCTGGTCATGCAACTGGAGGTGGATGATGCTTCGGGGTGTTGCCACCACCACCACCAAGAGGTTCACCCCAACCGCAGGGGACAGGAGGACATGAGAGAGCTCAGCTTCAGGCAGATGAGGCCTAAGATCATGGAGCTCCTGAATTGGGTGGACAGGAGAAAGATTAGCTCCAGACATGGAGACTTTTGTTCATGTTGCTTTTAGTTTTGTTGTTATATGTTTTTAAATGCATTGTGTCTTTGTACTTGAGCTGCATTAATAAAAGACACCTTTTTGTGTCATTTACTTTCCTGTCTTCTCATGTGTTGTTACTAAGAGGTTCTAGTTTAGACTGTTTACTTGACCCTCACATGAGAGATACCTACTGGAGGAGACCCAGTTACCACACACTGATCCCGACAGTGTGACTCAACCCTTGGAGGTGAGAGTAACGGTTGGATATCTTGGTAGTATAATCGAGGCCTTACGATGTCATCCTTGGTGTGGGTTAGTATCATCCATGTCGGGATTGACTGTATTAGGCAAAGAAAGGGGTTCATCCATGGGATGAGACCAGATTTCTCTTATCGGCAAAGAAGAAATCACAGCAGCTCTTGTAGGACCAGAAAGGTCCAAGTCATCCAGGAGCGGATGAGGACAGCTCAGAGCCGGCATAAATCTTATGCTAACAGTAGGCGGAGTCCACTAGAGTTCGAGGATGGAGACCACGTCTTCTTACATGTCTCACCTCGATGTGGATTATGGAGATTTGGCCGAGGAGACAAGTTGTCTCCACGCTTCATCGGACCCTTCCAGGTCCTTTGCAGGATTGGCGAAGTGGATTATCGCCTGGCTCTACCACCTCAGTTTCACCGGGTGCACGACATCTTCCACGTATCTCAGCTGAGGAGATACGTGCACGACCCGACACACATAATTTTCCATGGAGAGCTAGACGTTGGTGATGTGGCGACTTTTGTGATGGTCCCGGTGGAGATCGAGGATCGACAGGAGCGGCTCCTACGTGGATGGCCGATTCCTCTAGTGTGCATCAGATGGCAGCACAGGAACCTCCAGGAGAGCACTTGGGAGAGGGAGGCTCAAATGCGTACTCAGTACCCACTTTTGTTTCCCTAGTTTTCGATGTATCTTTACAGGGACGTAAAACCCTGAGGTGGGAGTAATGTAAAGACCCATAAAATTCAAGGGAAATGTTTTCTTAATTTTCTTTGGAATTTTACAAGAACACAGTATTAGACGGCACCTGATTCCGAGGCCCGGTGTGCCCGGAATTTCTATCCGAAGTGTTGCTCGGGTACGTTCAGTGAACGAACGAGCGGGAATTTATAACTTTTGAACTGGTGCCCGGAATCGAATTCTGAGGGCACCGATGAAACCACAGCGACGATATATGCCTAGGAACACCTGTTCTGGAGTTGTGTTTTCACGAGAGTTGATGATAAAAATTGTGGATGTTTATTTTATAATTATTCTACATTTTTTATTATTCTTACTCTAAGTCTTTAGTTCTTGATGGAAGTTGGGTAACCACCCAACCTCCATTGGGAGGTTATGAGGGTGTTGGGGCCCACACGAACCCCATCCCTTCATATCCTTTAACCCCTCTCAACTCCCAATTTAATTTTGTTAACTTATGTTATAACTTATGACTTAAATGTAATAAGTTTAATAAGGTGAGTTGTGTGTAGTTAATTGAATTTCAAACTCATGAAATTAAAAAGGGTTGTTGTGTTAATAAAATAAGAAAGGAGCTTATTTTATGTTGGTTGTTCGAGTATTTTCGTTGAGAGGTTTTGGGAAGAACACCTTCTTCTTCGACGAAAAACGTGAAGAACACCTCGGACTCCGACGAAGAACACTGTTCTTCAACGAAGAACGTCTCCGCCGAAGAACGTGGAGAACTTCTTCCATGACATCTTCTTCCATGAAAAACTTCTCCAACGACGTTTCCTCTTCGGACGCACCTCGATGACAACAGAATCGACGTTCTTCTTCCGCGTCGTCTCTTCCGCGACGGTTCTCCGTGACGAAACCTCCATCAACGACTTCGAATCCTCGCTTCGCGACGTCGACGTTCATTTTCCGCAACGCCCGATCTCCGCGACGCTCATCTTCCGCGGCTCGTTGATGTGCACCATTCTTGAAACCGAGGTATGGGTTTTATTTATTTATTTTGTTCATGAATACCAACTTGACGATCTTCGTGGATTAAAACCAATTGTTATCGAATAACGTGAGGGGGCCAGACCGCACAAACACGGCTGACCCTCCTCTTTATTTCATGATTATTTCCTTTCTGGTTAGGTACGGGAAGTTTTGGTGCCGTCACACCACGCGGGATCAAGAGAAAGGAAAATGCGCGGTGTCGTCGCGCCGCGTCGTGGAAAGAAGACCAAGGACGCAATGCCGTCGCGCCGCGCCACGAATTAATCCAAGGATGCGACACCTTCGCGCCGCGTTGGAGACACCAAAATACCGCGGCCGGTTCTGGGGCCGCAACAGAGGGGCATGGCGTCATCGCGCCTCGCCGGACGAACCAAGTCGCGACCGGTTCCGGGCCGCAGAGGAGCTGGTAGACCGGCGGCCGGTTCCGGGCCACCGGTGTCAGCAAAGAAGGGGACCGGCCGTCGCCGGTCCCGTGGAGGCAGGACCGGCCGTCGCCGGTCTTGTGGAGGCAGGACCGGCTGGCCATGGCAGGCCGGCCGAACAGGTGTGCAGCCGGGGGTTCAATCCCCCGACCGGCTGGCACAAAACGTCCCCCCATAAATGGGGGGAGGGGTTACACAAGGCGGTAGGTACCCCCGTTTACCGAAACGGCTCGGCCAGTGGCCATGCCGGCAGCGCGTTGGGCGCACTGGGCCCAGCCGGGTCGGGCCAGGCCGACCCTGACCGGGGCGGGTCGACCTGGTTAGGGCCGACCGGGGGGGTCTCGGGCCGGGTCGGTCCTGGATCGAAACCCCCGTCTTCGGACCGTTTTCGGTCTTTCACCCGTAACATGAGATGCGGGCTTCCGAACGACGCGCCGTCAGTGGAGATGCGATCCTTGGATCGAGACGGTCGTTTTTGTATATCGCATTCAAGGTTTCGGAATACTTTGAGTTCGGCCGGGTTGGTTCGTACACGAAACCAACCGGGCCCTCATAGCGGAAATGCTCACATCTTGAGCTACGGACGTCCGATTGATGTGCCATCAACATTGTTGGTTTCCTCTTAATGAGAAAGATCTTTTGGCATACACTGCCCAAGGATTGGACACAGGTGGAGTACGGTCGGGTTGGTTTTTCCTTAAAAACTAATCGGGCCCCTGGGACGAAAAAGCCAATAACTCTCAGACCGGGCGTCCGATTGACGAGCCATCTGCGACGTTGAGTTCTTGTTGACGATACAGAACTTTTGGATACATCAACTCTGGACTATGTGTCAGTTGATGTATCAGCCTCTCAGCTTGTGGAGCGGACCCTCCCGAACGAAATTGTTGTGTGCGGGAACCCTAGAGATGGCTGCAACTGCTACTGTGATGAAGACTGTCATACTGGAATCCTATGTGGGTTCGACGATGAAGACTATCGTACTGGAATCCTATGTGGGTTCAACGATGAAGACTGTCATACTGGAATCCTATATGGGTTCGATGATGAAGACTGTCGTACTGGAATCCTAAGTGGGTTCGACGATGAAGACAATTGTTCCGGAATCCTCTCTGGGTTCGACGACGATTAATACAGTGCTTGAATCCTACGTGGGTCCTAGAAGATGAATCAGTGATTACATTTGATCATATCTCTTACTTTATGAAGAAGTATACCTATGTGAGCTGAAACATGTATTCTTTCCTGTGTGGATTGTGTTGTGCTATCCTGTGTGGATTACGTTTTGCTTTCATGTGTGGAATATGTATACTTTCCTGTGTGTACTGGGTTGTACCTGGGCTCGGAGGTTGGAGCGTACTGTAATTGATGACTTAGGTATATGTATGGGCATATACCTAAGCAGTGTCGGTTGTTACTTCGTGATTATATCTTTCCTTTGTGTTTTATCCTTTGTGGATTTTGGGAGACCTTCGGGGGTCTCGGGGTCCCTACTGAGTAGCTTATACTCACCCCTGCACGGGCTATGCCCGCACTACGTTGTGTTGGTTGCAGACGACGGACAACGTTGATCGTGGTTGAGGCTTGCAGAGCAGGACGGTACCTGGAGGTGGACCATTGGGCGGGACGTACTCAGAGCAGAAGGCGGGACCTGAGGAGCAGTGGAGCTATCAGTACCCACCCTTCAGGTGGGATTTCCAGTGGACAACTCGGTGTAGCGACTTTTACTTTTCAGTTGTTGTTTTCCCTTTCGAGTTGTACTTTACTTTCAGTTTGGGTTTGTATACTGGCCCACTTACTTTCCGCAGTTACAGTTGTACTCTGTTTTTACTCAGTGTTTACTTTTTCTTCTTGCTTACTCTGTGGTGCTTGTTTACTATACAAAGGCAATGCCTTCCCTTTTTACCAGGATTTACGCCTTGGTGCTAGTCACCAGCCCCTGGCCTATGGAAGGCGGGCTTGGGGTAGTCACGACACGGGCCCTGAGGACGGGTCGTGAAATATGGGTTTTTTGGATAATACATAATAGTTGTCTAAATTGTATGTAAAGGTTTCTTTTCAAACATACATAAGGGAATGGATGATATGTAAGGTTTATGACACATCAAAAAAAATTAATATAAATGTTTTTTTGAAATAAGGATTTAATTAGTTATATTGAATTTGAAATGTATGTTCAATCATTTCATTAATTAATATTTTTGGTATTCCATTTTCATTCTCTAATAATTTTATATACTTTTTTAAGAGATAATTATTTATTATTATTTGTTCGTAATTTCATTCAATGCATGGAGTATCTATTAGTGTGTATAGAAAACCATGGATTTCTAATCTTGGGTTTTTTCATTACTATATTTTTTTAGTTACTTACTCTCTAAATTGTATTTTTTGTAATGATTATATAATTTCATACAATTGGTGTTACATAAACCAATGTTTCAAACTATTTAGAGATTGATAACTCTAGTTTTTTGGTTTCCTGATTTCTATTTGTTTATATAATATTATGTTATTAATATTTAAAAATGGTCTTTCCAATGGATTAAAAGAATTTTATTCTATCACCAAGGAATAATATTAATAAGATATATTTTTTCTAATAATTCCATTTTGATAAATGTCATTAAATTTGTCTCAAATTTATTTTCAGTGTGTGAATATATTTATTCACATAATTTATTTAATTAAATACTCCTTTAACAATCAATGAAATTCTTTTTTAGCGAATATTTGTTTTCAAAATAAGGATTCAAGGCATTGATTTAGAAGAGAATTATTTTTTAGGGTATAACTAATAGGTATAAAGGAATATTTTCATGAATTTTAATACTTTTAAAATGGTTTTTATTTATGTAAATCATTTATATTTTTATAGGGAACCCTGGAAACATACCTTACTCGGGAATGATGTCACTCTAACACGCCTATGTTTTCATTGATATGACGGAACTCTACCTGTTATGGACTCATTATGATGACTCATTGACAAGTTATACTATAATCACACAAATAGTTTAAGATTTCTTTTTTTATTTCTACATATGTGAATTTTGATAATGTTTTTTTTACATATTGATTAGTACAATGATTTTAAGGATATTTGACCTTAGTTACTCTAGTTAAAATCCAATAATTCATGATTTTCAATTAATATTTATAGGAATTTTACATTCATGATTAATTTTTTTATATACCATTCTATTTTATAAAAACTAATTTTTTTATCATATATTTATTTTCATAAAACATTATTGGATTATATCACAATATATTCTCAAGGAATGATTTGTAGGTTAATACTGGGATAGTTATACTCACACCCCATATACTTCTTTTGCGTGCATGTTGACAAAGTTTTTACTGATTTTGGTAAAAGTATGGGATGTAACATACCATGATTTTAATAGGGTACAGAATGTGCTTAAATGAACTACTTTGTACTATGTGAAATTTATAACCATGCTGTTAATCTTAATTTTGTCACTATTTTGTTTTGAATTTTAAAAATATGACATACACAGTTGTGATCAGTATTATGATTAGACTATGATAATAGAAAATTAATTTTTTAGTGAATATTAACATACCCTTAGTAATAGTAACCTACCATTATGAATTGTAATATAAACCTTATGAATACTAAATTTTCCAAAATAATATTAACATTACACATGAATAGTTAAATAAAATTTAGAATTCTTATATGTGATATTGGACCATAGTAAAAGTATTGGTACTTTTGTAAGTCATCAATAAGTAATTATATTTAACTAATTTTTTAAAATTAGAATTATATTTTATAAAAATTATCTCATAAAATAACTAATCCATGTCTTCTAGTTTTTAGATAATTTTATAAGACATTACTTAATTTTTTAATGAATTTTAATATCATTTTTAATTTTATAAACTGTATTTTTCAATTAAATTATCACTCTAATTAAAAAATATAATAATAATATTTATACAATTATTTTTCAAAAAGGGAATTCATTTTTTGATTCTACACTTCAAAAATGGTTGGGGTGAATATTTGGGAATTTTCGGAAAGACATGATTTTTTGGGTTATAGTGAAATACACTAATTTAAAAAATAATGTAAATAGACTAATTATCGTGTCAGGGATGATGTTTAGATGATGTAATCCTAATTGGTTCAGGCTCACGTGATAAAATTTCTATTCATGGTACTAAAAACTCGTATTCCTAGTCTTTTAGGGAAATAATAAATT
This sequence comes from Viscum album, assembly GCA_963277665.1. NCBI lineage: Eukaryota > Viridiplantae > Streptophyta > Magnoliopsida > Santalales > Viscaceae > Viscum > Viscum album. The sequence goes on from OY728161.1 coordinate 698,776,476, forward strand.
AATGAATATAATATTGAGAAATATGCTTCCCTTCCACTATAAATACCACCCTTTAAACACTCATTTCCTCACACATCTCTAGCATCACACCTTGTCTAAACATAGCCCAAGAATCTTATATAGCCCCTCCCCCATGTCCAAAATCTTATAGTCTCATAAAAAGACCAAGCCTTGGTCCCTTACGGAGAATCTCAAGAGGAGGATTCAAGAGATGGTTTCTCTCTATCTTTTACACTAATATCCTTTCAATTTTATGTTCTTTTTCTTATTATATACCCACATATATCCATCAACAAGGTTTGTTGACTAAAATATCATACATATAATGTAATCATTTGGTACTAATAGAATATTACGCAATCTCACCCCCTTCTCCTCTTCCTATTATTTTATAAAAGAAAACATTGTTCGTGAGTTGTTAATATATCACATTGAAGAACAACATGTTTTCATTTTCCATTTATACCTTAATATCTAGTAATGAAACCATATTTTTGGTTGAAATAGAATATTTTATATGTATTATTATCTATTTAACGTTATAGAGATATCTTCTGTACGTATTACTTAATGATTAAACAAAACAAGTTCATTGTGGTTGAAATACATTAAAAATTAACCCAAACAATCATAATTTAATTATTATCTAATGATTCATCCACATGGTGTATAATATAATTCATTTTAAGATCATATTAACATCTGGAATATCATTAATAAAATTAATGATAACTTCTAGATGTTTATACATGTTCTACATGAACTTTAGTTTATGAATACAAGTGAAAAACTGAAGAAAAACATTAAAATGAACATTCGCAAAAAATGTTTTTTAAACTCCATAACTCGTCCAATGTCCGATAAAATTACATAATTAAACCATAATGAACCATATTAATTTAGACAGGGTTTTGGAACTGTTAATTAATGATTGTAATTTGGTTATATAGTACATTAAAGTGAACTATGCATTATGATACAATGTAAGGGGAAAATATCGAACCCAACATTGATTTTTCAGTTTCTCCCACTATCAATCCATTTTTGGTATGGTCACTCCTTTAAAATATTTTTTCATAATTATCTTACCTTTTATGGGATATAAATATTTTATATTGATATTTATGTCAAAGAAAGGTTTTTTAAAAAAATATTTCATTCAAAAACATACCTTTCACTTCTCACTCAAGGTCGATGGTTATCATATCAAGTATGTTATTCCCACCTTATTTGAGGTACCCAATGTTTATGAATGTATTATTAAGAGATGAAACCCATTTCATTCCATGGGTAATCTTTTTTCATTTTTTAAATATGTTCATTGTGGAACTTATGAAAATGATAATGTTATGATTGGACAAGTGTGGCAAAAATTATATAGCTCAATATGAATATTTCAATGTGACGATTATGCCCTGATTTATAAAACATACTAATGCATTGGGAAAAGTGATGAATCTCGTGAGTTTAAGTGAAATGATGTTTCAATATGATTCCAGCTTTTTCCACAAGTATTTTTGTTAGTTATCCACTAAGACATGATGTTTCATTTTTAAGGCATTGCTACATTTAAAGTATTTTCTTAATGATTCCTCTCATGTTCATGATCTATTGTTTGTGTTAGGATTATTATCACCAATGTTATATTTTCCATATCTGTCCTCTTTTTGGGATTTTATCTCATCCATTTTTGATGTATATCCTCTGGTGGTTATGTGAACTAAAATATTTTCAATGGACACTAATATGATAGAGATAAAGGGATTAAGTAAATGTGAATATTTTGTATTATAGATTTTTATGTATGGTTTGTTTAATCTTTCGTAATCTATAATGTTAATGGATTTAAGATATAAATTGTACTATGTATTTTCCTATTATCCAATATAGAATAAATCCATTGCATTTGCTACTGAATTCAGAAGTGTGGATTTAATTCTTTATAATTCACTACTTTGAGGCAATATATATTCATGTTAGATACCAATGAAATTGGGATGGGTGAAATTGTTAAACTCATATCTTGTGTAAGATTTATATGGGTCTATAAATTTTTGTTTATTTTTTATCATTTTATTTTTATTTTAGTCACCCTATGTGAATTAAATTATTCGATTCCCATATAATTTAATTTTTATCATGTATTGAATCAATATCTTTAATGATATATAGATCTTTGGTTACATTATATGTTTTTGATTTTGTTTAAATCATATTTATTATTTGGTATTCTTTTTTAAATTAATTTATGTAATTCTATAATGATATTTTTTTATCATCTCACTTAATTTGATGCAGAATTTCAAACTTGTGGTGTGGTTATGTCAGATTCTTAGTCGAAACCCTATTTTTTGGGATATATTATTCAGTAAATCCATTCCCAAAGAGGATTCCTATATTTCCAAGAACTACTTTACAGACATTGCAGATTGGGAACACCCATTGGGCGTTTTATTAATCTATTTTTTTGTTCCATATCAGGATAGGCCTCTATTTTTTTATTACGCACTATATAAATAAAATATGGTCTGGAAGAAAATATGAACAAAAAGAGTCCAATAAACCTTTTTAATTATATTTTATTAGACATATATTATCATTAATCATTGATATATTTTAGTCAAACAAATATTAGTGTACAAAATATTTTGTATTCATAGATCTCATATTTCTTAAACATTCTTATGAAATATTCATCATATGAAAATAGAAATAATTATCATTTTTAAAGCTTGTAATTTTAGAAATAATCAATCCTCTCTTAGTATCTAAACTGAAAAATGTATCTTTTCCTATGTATAATAGTATTCCCAAGAACTATCCTAAATACCCAGAAAAATTATTCCATCTCCATAGATAATATAGACTATTTCTATCTCTTCCTATAGAAAATTTTAGGTCTCTATAGATTCGTTCCCACATCGAAAAACTAATCTAAGGGCCCATTTTAATATATATAATGATTTAGTCAACCATTACTATATTTTAACATAATTATCAATGAAAAATACTATTATTTTCTCAATAGTCACTTATAATTCATGATAATTATTCTAGAGAGATGATTTAAAATTTCTATTATAAAATTTTTAAAGTATGTCTACTACAACGTCAATAATATTCTTTATTATATCAAGTATTTTAAAAGGTGTACTATTTTTTATAGCCAGTACCTTCTTCAGGGGAGTCACCTTTGAAAACCAATCCAAGCATATTTAATGAATTATATATTATTCATTTAGTATGTTTTCAAAAACCAAATTGGTTTAAATGATATAAATTTCATTTGGTGTTGGAATAAGATCCAATTTTTCATTTTTTTAATTTCTGGTATAGCTCCACATTAATTTAATTATTAAACTCTTTGTTTCCAACTATTCACTAATTTATTCTTGCATAATTTTATAAATAAATAATATTTGACTATTATAACATAATAATCTTTAATATTTCAATAGTACCTCATGACTTATAATGATATTTTTAGTTAAAAATGATTAATCAGAATATAATACTTTAGATTTACAATTAAATTAGTTGAATATTCTAAATAAATATTAAAGTTATATTCTATGCCTACCAAATTGGTTTCATATATTATTTTATTTTTACTAATTTTTATACATTTTTTATTTTATAGTTATCATAAGTTTTGAAATCTGTATCATGAAACATTCTTATATTATGACAATTTTCAATGATATTCAAATAATATTAGTATACCAATTTTTGTTTTATTTTAATCTGTCAATGTAACCTATTCCATTCGAAAAATATCATATAATCATTATTTCATCATCCCATTCATAAAAAATTCCTAGATATGTATTTTTATATTTATAAAACATAGACCACCAAATACAATTAATTAATTTCCATTGGGATACATTTTATTCTAAATTCCATATATAGTCATGTTTGATTTTGGCTTTAATAAAAATTAATTCTAAAAATGAACATCGATTTGTTAATTTATCTTTATATGTGTATTTAAAGTTTTCATGCATCAATAATAATTATTCCCATTTCAATTATGATTATATTTTTTCATTTCTAATACAATATTTTACTATGTTGTAGAGTTATAAAATTATATATTTCTAATAAAATCCATTAAAATATATTATTAAAATAAATTTATAGTAAACTCCCTTACATTAACCCCTTTTATTTTCTTTATTAATACTCTCATCCCTTTCTCGTGTTTTCAGTGAATATTTTGAACATCTCTAGTACCTCCGACATGTGGTTTATGTAAATCACATTAGTTATCCTAGAAAAGTAATATTTTAATATAATATAAAAAGATTTATGTTATTGGATTAATGATTCATTTTCCGTAATATATTAGAATGTATTAATTTAAGTAGTTCATTTTACTAAATTTCCACATTCAAATGATTTCCTTACACCATTTTTTTCTTACATGTTGGAAAAATGATATATCATTCTACCATCAATTGAGGAAATTATCTCACCACATCGGACCTTGAAGTCTTACTCAAACACCAATAACATATATATTTATATATTCAGTGCCATATCTAGTTTTCATATTTATAATTCAAATAAGATGATTCATAATATCATATAATTTGAAATAAATTACCACTAATAAATTTTCTATTATTTATAACCCATCCACAATTTATAATGGTGAAATATATGAGTTTAAATTAATTATTTATTTATATACATTATAAAAAAATTGGATAACACTCAAAAAATCATTCATCATCCCATAAAAAATTCAACACACATTGTTATCAATTACTAAACATTATTCTAGGATATAAAAATTAGTCCCTTTTTTCAAGGATCCATCTTTACCAAAAGTATCTAATCCTACAATATGGTCTTCTAATATTTTAAATATCTTTATATCACATATCATTTAGTATTAATAAATATTATTGTGTATATATTTATTTCTTCTTTTAAATTTTATAAGATTTATCTCAACCTGTAGTGACTTTGTATCATTATTTTTTTCTAAAATTTATCAACTACATGTGGAGTTTATCTAGTCAGAATAGTTATAAATTCATCAACATAATGACCATGTTGATCACATAATCCATAAATTTATTCCAAATAATCAAAAAAATTTGACTATTCTATTTTTGATAAATTCCACTCAAAACATACTTCTACTTTGTAATACTTCTCAAGCATTTATGGTATCTACCAATAAATTCCAACCATACATGGAAATAAATATCTTCTCAAATCTCATATAATTTATTAATATTGATTATATAGAACCAAAAATACACATTAAATTATTTTCTTTAATTAATTTATGAATTCAACTAATAATTATTTTGATACCTTTTTGGTCCATTATGAACTTCAATTCTAATTTCTGTTGTAGATATATTTCTTATCAAATCACCCTCCAATCCCTTTTATATGAGAGTATTTTATTACTATTTTATCTCATTCAAAAATATCTCATCGTTGATTTAATAATCAATAATATTTATTAAATGATTTTTGTGAGAATTTTCATTCAAAATAACAGATTTCACCTTTTTCTAATAAAATTCATAGAAACCTTATATGTTTCATATTATATTCAATATTATTTATTAATTTATATTTTAGTTTATTAATTGTTTTTTTCAAATAAATATTCATTTATTTTTTCATGTTTCATTATATATCAGTAAATATAAATTTTTAATTAATATCTTTTACATTTTACATTATTATATAATTACTCATTGATAAGATTGAATTATTTACTGTAATAATATAACCTCCTGAGAAATTATTCTTACCTTTAATTTTTAATTTTAGAAACATTTTTTTATATCTAGATTTTCATTTTGAGATTGTTATTTCCCTCTATAATAGATTAAAGTTTTATTTTTAATATATTATTAGTATTAACCTCTTTATAACTATATGGGTTTTTTTTATCATGAGACATAATGATTCTAAACCTTTCTGAAATGTATTCCTCAAATCGATTACTTCTAATGGAGAGATCACCTTCTACCATTATCAGTATGATTCTTTCTTTACTCTCAAAAATCCATTTACAACTCCAACAATGTTTCATATTTTTTATATAGATATGTTCTCAATTTATTTCATAAAATTTTGTTTATGATCTTTATAATCACCACTAATACAATTATTATTTTAATGGTCAATCGATAAGTTTTCAATTACACAACACTTTCAACATTTCAGTGAGATCTTACATATTCATTTACTATTTCCACTTCTTCTTCTATTTTAAATAAGTTACATAAATCTCTCCGGATCTTCATCATTTTATTCATAATCTTCATCATTTAATTCATTATCATATTTTTAGAAATATTTGCACTTAATCTCTTTAAACATAACATTATTTAATGGTTTTAAATTCATTTATTTCTATTTATTAATCTTCTTTTTGAAGACATTATCTTTTCTTATTTCATAAGAAATAATAATTTTTCAGTATCACAGAACTATATAGCTCATATAATTGGTCTAAATTTAATTTTTTTTTCATCAAATCAATCATGTATTATCACATAAATTTAATTAAAGTGTTATTGTCATCTAATGTATCAAAAAACCACTAATATTACTAATAATCACCTTCAATATTATGAATAAGTAATTAATGGTTTCTTCATCAACCATACTATCTTATTTAAATATCTCTATCCATATTTTTATATTGTATTCCTTCACATTAACATTCATATAAAAATATTTGCAACATTATCCCATATTTTTTTCTCAATATTTAGTCACATCACCATGTAATAAAACTTTTTAAATAACGAAATAAAAATAAAATTCCATTTCATGTAATAAAAATATATTTTTCTCTTATAAGCATGATTAATAAGGATATATTTCTCAACTAGAGAAAAATTTACAGTTACAATGTCAATAAATTCAAGTCATAGAGAAGGGAGACACTAAATCATACTATTTTTCCACAATGAAAATTATTTCTATCAAATGTTAGTATGATTATAATGTTTACTAAATTAATATTCTCATAATTTTCATTTGTAAATATAGGTTCATTCATAGGTAACCTATATTACTCTATTAGAAATTATAATTTCTAATATATTTATAGTGAAACACTAATAAGATATGGGGATGAATTAGTGTTCCCTATTTAATAATTTTTCTATGAAATTTTAAGTTCTTGCCTACTAAAGACAATATACACTCACCCTGTTAATATCACCCCCATTAATATGTAGTAGATATAATGAATAATATACCAAACATAATATTTTAATAGTTATCTCCTTCAATGAGGGTGATTACATCCATTCATGGTTCTAGGAAACTCAATGAAAAAATGTATCAGTAATATCATATAAGCGATTACTAGATAAGAAGGTATTATCATTTTTCCAAGATTTTTTATTGAATCTTATCCCTCATTATCGTATGTTATATTAAATTTATTTAGTTAAAAAACAATTTTAGAAATAGGATAAAAGGACATATGATAAGATCTATAATTCTCAAACATCAAAAGTTGGATCATTTCTCCAAATATTTAGTGTATTCTATATTAAATCATACTTCTTATTCTTTTTAACGTCAATGTATGTAACATAAATAAATTGAATTATAAAATTTATAGCATCCTTACTTCATTATATTAATCTATCTATATTTTTATCAACTACACAATGAATTAAATGTCATAACATTCTTGTTTTCAGTTGAGTTACAAGGATAATATTTTCATATTTAGATTATGGAAGACTCTATAAAAATCATGATATTAGGATATTTATTTAATATAGTGCTGTATCAACCAATATATTCTGCAAAATTATTCCTTAAAATATGGAAATAAATCCTCTTTTTCAAATATCCACCAATAACCATCAAGGATAATCTCATGATCTTTTTTATTTTCTCATTTATCTATTTGTAAATCACAACCTGAATCATGAATTAAAAAATATAATTATTATATTTATTAATTGAAAAACAATATATCATCAATAAAAGTAATATTTCAGATCCTCTAAAAATACCAATTTAATTTTTATGACTTTCTAAAATATCTTATATATTATTTACAACCATAGGTTATTTTTATGTTATTTCATAATTAATCCCATCTATGATGTTTTACATTATAGATATTCATATATATAATCATTTTATTATTATATATGATCTGATTTACACTTATTTAACATCTTAATACCTTCATTCCTGTAAATCTGACTCTGTTGTTTGGAAAAACTTTTTGTTTGGTTGTAGTTCGTAGATTTTTAATGTTTTGTAAGGGGGAATCTCTATATAGTGTTTATGGATGTGTCACAAGGAATCAAATGCGGCATATAAACCATGGTAAGGATAATTTGAGGACACTGTCATTTTTAGAACCATTTTAGTGTAATAAGAACGTTTTTTCTTAGAGGGTCAAGGAACAAAGATTGGTTTCTTAATCTATTTTTAGGGTAGCTAATGTGTGGTGTATGGGCTGCACCATTTCAATACCTAAAGGATGATATGATGATACATAACTATTAAATCCAGGTCATCATTAGATGTGTAAGTGTAAAATACATGATACATTAGGTAAGAAAACAAAAAAATTAAAATATGTAAGCGGTACCATTTTTTAGTCAGAAAAATGGTAAATTCCTATATATATGGGTCAATAGATAAGGGTATTCAAAGTTTACCTTCATACAGGTATGGGTATTCTAAATAATACATAATATTTGTCTAAATGTTATTTACATGATTCTTTTCAAACATACATAAGGTAATGGATGATATGTAAGGTTTATGACACTTCCAAAAAAATTAATATAAATGTTTTTTTGAAATAAGGATTTAATTATTTATATTGAATTTGAAATGTATGTTCAATCATTTCATTAATTAATATGTTAGGTATTCCATTTTATTTTTCTAATCAATTTATATACTTTTTAAGAGATAATTATTTATTATTATTTGTCCTTAATTTCATTCAATACATGGAGTATCTATTAGTCTGTATAGAAAACCATGGGTTTCTAATCTTGGGTTTTTTCACTATTATATTTTTTTAGTTACATACTCTCTAAATTGTATTTTTTTAACGATTATATAATTTCATACAATTGGTGTTACATAAACCAATGTTTCAAATTTTTTGGAGCTTGATAACTCTAGTTTTTTGGTTTCCTAAGTTCTATTTTTTTATATAATATTATGTTGTTAATATTTAAAAATGGTCTTTCCAATGGATTAAATGAATTGTATTCTGTCACAAAGGAATAATATTAATAAGATATATTTTTTCTAATATTTCCATTTTGATAAATGTTATTAAAGTTTTCTCAAATTTATTTTCAATGTATGAATATATTTATTCTCATAATTTATTTAATTAAATACTCCCTTAACAATCAATGAAATTGTTTTTTAGTGAATAATGGTTTTCAAAATAATAATTCAAGGCATTGATATAGAACAAAATTATTTTTAGGGTATAACTACTTGGTATAAAGGAAAATTTTCATTAATTTTAATACTTTTAAAATGGTTTTTATTTATGTAAATCGTTAATATTTGTATAGGGAACCCTAGAAACGTACCTTACTCGGGAATGATGTCACTCTAACTAGCTTATGTTTTCATTGCTATGATGGAACTCTACCTATTATGGATTCATTATGATGCCTCCTTGAAATGTTCAACTATAATCACACATATATTTTAAGATTTATTTTTTAATATCTACATATGTGAATTTTGATCATGTTTTTTGACATATTGATTAGTACAAGGATTTTAAGGATATTTGACCTTAGTTACTATTGATAAAATCCAATAATTCTTGATTTCTAATTCATATTTATATGAATTTTACATTCATGATTAATTATTTTATATAACATTCTATTTTAAAAAAACTTAATTTTTTATCATATATTTATTTTCATAAAACATGATTGGATTATATCACAATATATTCTCAATGAATGACTGGTAGGTTAATACTATGATAGTTATACTCACACCCCATATACTTCTTTTGGGTGCATGTCGAAAAAGTTTTTACTGATTTTGGTCAAAGTAATGGATGTAACATACCAATATTTTAATAGGGTACAAAATGTGCTTAAATGAACTACTTTGTACTATGTGAAATTTATAACCATGTTGTAAAAGTTAATTTTGTCACTCTTTTGTTTTGAATTTTAAAAAGAAGACATACACAGTTGTGATCAATATTATGATTAGACTATGATAATAGAAACATAATTTTTTAGTGAATATTAATATACACTTAGGAATTGTAACCTACCATTATGAATTATAATATTAACCTTATGAATACTAAATTTTCCAAAATAAAATTAACCTTAAACATGAATAGTTAAATAAAATTTATGAATCTTATAAGTGATATTTGACCATAGTAAAAGTATTGGTACTTTTGTAAGTCGTCAATAAGTAATTATAATTAACTAATTTATTAAAATTAGAAATATATTTTATAAAAATTTTCTCATAAATTAACTATTCCATTTCTTCTAGTTTTATGATAATTTTATAAGACATTACATAATTTTTGAATGAATTATAAAATCAGTTTTAATTTTACAAACTATATTTTTCAATTAAATTATGACTTTAATAAAAAATATAATAATAATATTAATACAATTATTTTTGAAAAAGGGAAATCATTTTTTGATTCTACACTTCAAAAATATTTGGGGTGAATATTTGGGAATTTTCAGAAAGACAAGATTTATTAGGTAATAGTGAAATACACTAATATAAAAAATAATCTAAATAAACTAATTATCGAGTTAGGGATGATGTTTAGATGATGTAATCCCAATTGGTTCAGGCTCACATGATAAAATTTCTATTCATGGTACTAAAAACTTGTATTCCTAGTCTTTTAGGGAAATAAAAAATTAATGAATATAATATTGAGAAATATGCTCTCTCTTTCACTATATATACCACCCTTCAAACAGTCATTTCCACACACCTCTCTAGCATCGTGACTTGTCTAAACACAGCCCAAGCATCTTATATAGCCCCTCCCCCACGTCCAAAATCTTATGGCCTCATTAAAAGTCCATGCCTTAATCCCTTACGGAGAATCTCAAGAGGAGGATTAAAGAGATGGTTTCTCTCCCTCTTTTACACTAATTTCCTTTCCATTTCCTTTTTTTCTTATTATATACCCACCTATATCCATCCACATGGTTAGTTGACTAAAATATCATACATATAATGTAATCATTTGGTATAAATAGGATATTAAATAATCTTTCCCCCTTCTCATCTTCCTATTATTTTATAAAAGAAAACATTGTTCGTGAGTTGTTAATATATCACATTCAAGAACAACATGTTTTCATTTTCCATTTATACCTTAATAACTAGTAATGAAACCATATTTATGGTTGAAATAGAATATTTTATATTTATTATTTCCTATTTAACGTTATAGAGCTATATTCTGTACATATTACTTAATGATTAAACAAAACAAATTCAGTGTGGTTGAAAAACCTCACAACTTAACCCAAACAATCATAATTTAGTTCTTATTTGATGATTCATCCACATGGTGTATAATATAATTCATTATAAGATCATATTAACGTCTGGATTATCATTAATAACATTAATGATAACTTTTAGATGTTTATACATGTTCTACATGAACTTTAGTTTATGAATACAAGTGAACAACTCAAGAAAAACATTAAAATGAACATTCGTAGAAAATGTTTTTTAAACTCTATAACTCATCCAAAGTCCCATAAAATAACATAATTAAACCATAATGAACCATATTAATTTACAAAAGGTTTTGGAACTGTTAATTAATGATTCTAATTTTTTTATATAGTACATTAAAGTGAATTATGCATTAAGATACAATGTAAGGGGAAAATCTCGAACCCAACATTCATTTTTCGGTTTATCCCACTACCACTCCATTTTTGGTATGGTCACTACTTTAAAATATTTTTTCATAATTATCTTACCTTTTATGGGATATAAACATTTTATATTGATATTTATGTCAAAGAATTTTTTTTAAAAATAACTTTTTATTCAAAAACATACCTTTCACTTCTCACTCATGGTCGATGGTTATCATATCAAGTATGTTATTCCCACTTTATTTTAGGTACCCAATGTTTATATATGTATTATTAAGAGATGAACCCCATTTCTTTTCATGGGTTTTTTTTTCATTTTCTAAATATAGAGCTCAATATGAATATTTCAATTTGACTGTTGTGCCCTGAATTATAAAACACTCTAATGCATTGGGTAAAGTGATGAATCTCGTGAGTTTAAGTGAAATGATGTTTCAATAAGATTCTATCTTTTTCCAAAAGTATTTTTGTTAGTTATCCACTAAGACATGTTGTTTCATTTTTTAGGCATTGCTACATTTCAAGTATTTTATTAATGATTCCTCTCATGTTCGTGATCCAATGTCTGTGTTATGATTATTATCACCAATGTTACATTTTCCATATCTTTCCTCTTGTTGGGATTTTATCTCATCCATTTTTTGTGTATATCCTCAGGTGATTATGTGAACTAAAATTTTTTCAAGAGAAAATAATAAGATAAAGATAAAGGGATTAAGTAAATGTGAATATTTTGTATTATAGATTTTTATGTATAGTTTGTTTAATCTTCCATAATCTATAATGTTAATGTCTTTAATATATAAAATGTACTTTGTATTTTCCTATTATCCTATAAAAAATCCAATTCATGTTTTACTATTGAATTCAGAAGTGTGTATTTAATTCTTTATAATTCACTACTTTGAGGCAGTATATATTCATGTTAGATACCCATGAATTTGGGATGAGTGAAATTGTTAAACTCTTAACTCGTGTAAGATTTATATGGGTATATATTTTTTAGTTTATTTTTTATCATTTTATTTTTATTTGTGTCACCCTTTGTGAATTGAATTATTGGATTCCAATCTAATTTCATTTTTATCATGTATTGAATCAATATCATTAATGATATATAGATCTTTGGTTACATTATATGTTTTGGATGTTGTTTAAATCATATTTATTATTTGTGATTCTTTTTCAAATTCATTTATGTAATTCTATAATGATATTTTTTTATCATCTCACTTAATTTGATGCAGAACTTACAACTTCTGGTGTGGTTATGTCAGATTCTTAGTCAAAAATCTATTTTTATGGATATATTATTCAGTAAATCCGTTCCCAAAGAGGATTCCTATATTTCCAAGAACTACATTACAGACATTACGGATTGGGAACACCCATTGGGCCTTTTATTAATCTATTTTGTGTACCATATCAGGATAAGCCTCTATTTTTTTATTACGCACTACATAAATATAATATGGTCTGGAAGAAAATATGTACAAAAAGAGTCTGATTAATCTTTTTAGTTATCTTTTATTAGACTTATATTATCATTAATCATTGATATATTTTAGTCAACAAATATTAGTGTAAAAAATCTTTTGTATTCATCGATCCCATATTTCTTAAACATTGTTATGAAATATTCTTCTTGTGAAAATAAAAATAATTATCATTTTTACAGCTTTTAATTTTAGAAATAATCAATCCTCTCCTAGTATCTACACTAAAAAATGTATCTCTGCATAAATATAATATTATTCCCAAGAACTATCCTAAATATAAAAAAATATTATTCCATCTCCATAGATAATAGAGACTATTTCTATCTCTTCCTATAGAAAATTTTATGTCTCTATAGATTCGTTCCCACTAGGAAAAACTAATCTAAGGGCCCATTTTAATATATATAATGATTTCGTCAACCATTACTATATTTTAACATAATTATAAATGAAAAATACTATTATTTTATCAATAATAACTTATAATTCATATTAATTATTCTAGAGAGAATATTTAAAATTTCTATTATAGAATTTCTAAAGTATGTGTACTACAACATCGATAATATTCTTTATTATCTCAAGTATTTTAAAAGGTGTACTATTTTTTATAGATGTTACCTTCTTCAGGGGAGTCACCTTTGAAAACCAATCCAAGCATGTTTAATGAATTATATATTTTTCCTTAAGAATGTTTCCAAAAACCAACTTGGTTCAAATGATATAAATTTCATTTGGTGTTGGAATAAGATCCAATTTTTTTTCTTTCAAGTATAGATCCACAGTAATTTTATTATTAAACTCTTGGTTCCAAACTATTCACTAATTTATTCTTGTGTAATTTTACAAATAAATAATATTTGACTATTATGACCTAATAATCTTTAATATTTCCATAGTACCTCATGACTTATAATGATATTTTTTATCTTAACATGTTTCATCAGATTATAATACTTTAGATTTACAATTAAATTAGTTGAATATTCAAAATCAATATAAATTTTATATTCTATTCCAACCTAATTGGGTTCATATATTATTTTGTTTTCACTAATATTTCTATATTTTTCAATTTATAGTCATCGTCTGTTTTTAAATCTGTATCATGAAACATTCTTATATTAGGATAATTTTCAATGATATTCAAATCATAATAGTATACCATTTTTTTTGTTTTATTCTGTTAATGTAACCTATTCCATGCGAAAAATATCATATAAACATTATTTCATCATCTCATTCATCAAAAATTCCTAGATATGTATTTTTATATTTATAAAATATAGGCTAACAAATAACATAAATTAATTTCCATTGGGATACATTTTATTCAAAATTCCATATATAGTCATGTTTGATTTTGGCCTTAATAAAAATGAATTCTAAAAATGAACATCTATTCGTTAAAAATATCATTATATGTGTATTTATAGTTTGCATTCATCAATCATAGTTATTCCCATTTCAATTATGATTATATTTTTTTCATTTATAATACAATATTTTACTATGTTGTAGAGTTATAAAATTATATATTTCTAATAAAATTCAATAAATATATTATTAAAATGAATTTATAGTAAACTACCTTACATTATCCCTTTTTATTTCATTATGAAAACTCCCATCTCATTCTCGTGTTTTCAGTGAATATTTTGGACATCTCTAGTACCTCTGACTTATGGTTCATGTGAATCACATTAGTCATCCTAGTAATATAATATTTTAATATAATAAAAAAAATATTTATGTTATTGGATTATTGTCTCATTGTCCCTAATATATTAGAATGTATTAATTTAAGTAGTTAATTTTACTAAATTTCCACATTCAAATGATTTCCTTTCACCATTTTTTTACATGATTGAAAAATGATATATCTTTCTACCGTCAATTGATGAAATTCTCTCACCACATCGGACCTTGCAGTCTCAATCAAACACCAATAACATATATATTTACATATTTAGTGCCATATCTAGTTTTCATATTTACAACTTAGATAACATGATTCATAATAACATATAATTTTAAATAAATTACCACTAGTTAATTTTATATTATTTATAACCCATCCAAAATTTATAATGTTGAAATTATATGAGTTTCAATTAATTAATTTTTTACTTACATTATCAAAAATTTGGATAACACTAAAAAAATCATTCCTCATCCCATAAAAAAATTCAACACCCTTTGTTATCAATTACTAAACATTATTCTAAGATATAACAATTACTCCCGTATTTCAAGGATCCATCATTACCAAAAATATCTAATCCTACAATATGGTCTTCTAATATTTTAAATATCTTTATCTTACATATCATATAGTATTAATAACTATTATTGAGTATATTTGTATTTCTTATTTTAAATTTTATAAGATTTATCTCAATAATTAGTGACATTGTATCATTATTTTTTTCTAAATTTTATCAACCACATGTGGAGTTTATCTAGTGAGAATAGTTATAAATTCTTCAACATAATGACCTTATTGATCACATAATCCATAAATTTATTCTAAATAATCAAACATTTTTTGAGTATTCTATTTTGGATAAATTCCACTCAAAACATACTTCTACTATGTAATACCTCTCATTCATTTATGGTATCTACAAATAAATTCCAACCATAATGGGAATCAAATATTTTCTAAAAAATCATATTATTTATTACAATTGATTATATAGAACCAAAAATACACATTAAATTATATTCTTCAATTAATTTATGAATTCAATTAGTAATTATTTTGCTAATTTTTAGGTCCATTATGAACTTATATTCTAATTTTTGTTGTATATATATTGCTCATAAAATCACCCTTAAATCCCTTTTATATGAGAGTATTTTATTACTAGTTTCTCTAATTCAAAAAGATCTCATCTTTGATTTAATAATAAACAATATTTATTGAATGATTTTTGTGAGAATATTCATTCAAAATAATATCTTTCACCTTTTTCTAAAAACATTCATAGCAGCATTAGATGTTTCATATTGTATTCACTATTATTTATTAATTTATATTTTAGTTTATTAATTGATTTTTTCAAATAAATATTAATTTATTTTTTCATGTTTAATTATATATCAATGAATATAAATTTTTAATTAATATCTTTTACATTTTACATGATTATATAATTGCTCACTTGATAAGATTGAATTATTTACTGTAATAATATAACCTCTTGAGAAATTATTCATCCATTTAATTTTTAATTTTAGAAACATTTTTTTATATCTGGATTTTCATTTTGAAATTATTATTTCCCTCTATAATATATTAATGTTTTATTTTTAATATATTCTTAGTATTAACCTCTTTATCACTATATGGGTTTTTTGTTTTTTATCATGAGACATAATGATTCTAAACCTTTCTGAAATGTATTCCTTAAATCGATTACTTGTAATAGAGAAATCACCTCCTACCATTATCAGTATGATTCTTTCATTACTCTCAAAAATCCATTTACAACTCCAACAATGTTTCGTATTTTCTATATATATATGTTCTCCATTTATTTCATAAAACTTTATTTATGATCTATATAATTACCACCAATACAATTATTATTTTAAGAGTCAATTGATAAGTTTTCAATTACACAACACATTCAACATTTCAGTGGGATCTTACATATTCATTTAGTATTTCCACTTCTTATTATATTTTAAATAAGTTACATCAATCTCTCGGGATCTTCATCATTTTATTCATAATCTTCATCATTTAATTCATTATCATATTTTTAGGAATATTCACCCTTAATCTCTTTATTCATAACATTATTTAATGGTTTTAAAATCATTTATTTCTATTCATTAATATTATTTTTGAAGACATGATCTTTTCTTATTTAATAAGAAAAATAATTTTTTAGTATCACATAACTATATAGCTCATATATTTGGTCTAAATTTAATTTTTTTTCTTGAAATCAATCATGTATTATCACATAAATATAATTACAGTGTTATTGTTATCTAATGCATCAAAAAACCACCAATATTACTAATAATCATCTTCAATATTATGAATATGTAATTAATGGTTTCTTAATCAACCAAACTATCATATTTAGATATCTCTATCCTTATTTTTATATTTTATTCCTTCACATTAACATTCACTTAAAAAATATTTTCAACATTATCCCAGATTTTGTTCTCAATATTTTGTCACATCACCTTGTAATAAAACATTATAAATAATGAAATAAAAATAGAATTCCATTTCATGTAATAAAAATCTATTTTTCTCTTATAAACATGATTAATAAGGATATATTTTTCAACTAGAGAAAAATTTATAGTTACAATGTCAATAAATTCAAGTCTTAGAGAAAGGAGACACTAAATCATACTATTTTTCCACAATGAAAATTATTTCTATCAAATGTTAGTATACTTATAATGATTAATAAAATAATATTTTCATAATTTTAATTTGTAAATATAGTTTCATTCATAGGTAACCTATATTACTCTATTACCACTTATAATTTCCAAAATATTTATAGTGAAACACTAATAAGATATAGGGATGAATTAGTGTTCCCTATTTAATAAATTTTCTATGCAATTTTATGTTCTTTCCTATTAAAGACAATATAAATTCACCCTTTTAATACCACCCCCATTGATATGTAGTAGATATAATGAATAATAAACCAAACATAATATTTTAATAGTTATCTCCTTCAATGAGGGTGATTGCATCCATTCATGGTTTAAGGAAACTCCAAGAAAAAATGTATCAGTAATATCATATAAGCGATTACTAGATAGGAAAGTATTATCATTTTTCCATGAGTTTTTACTGAATCTTATCCCTTATTGTCATATGTTATATTAAATTTATTTAGTTAAAAAACAATGTTAGAAATAGGATAAAATGACATATGATAAGATCTATAATTCTCCAACATCAAAAGATGGATCATTTCTCTAAATATTTAGTGAATTCTACATGAAATCACACTTCTTATTCTTATTAACGTCAATGTATGTAACATCAAGAAATATAATTATAAAATTTATAGCTTCCTTACTTTATTATATTAATCTCTCTATATTTTTATCAACTACACAATGAATTAAATGTCGTAACATTATTGTTTTCAGTTGAGTTACAAGGATAATATTTTCATATTTAGTTTATGGAAGACTCTATAAAAAGCATGATTTTAAGATATTCATTTAAAACAGTGTTGTATCGACCAATATATTTTGAAAAATTAATCCATAAAATATGGAAATAAATCCACATTTTCAAATATCCACCAATAACCATCAAGGATAATCTCGTGATCATTTTTATTTTCTCATTTATCTAATTATAAATCACAACCTGAATCATGAATTAAAAAATAAAATTATGATATTTATTAATTGAAAAACAATATATCATCAATAAATGTTATATTTCATATCCTCTAAAAATAAAAATTTAATTTTTATGACTTTCTAAAATATCTTATATATTATTTACAACCATAGGTTATTTTTATGTTATTTCATAATTAATCCTATCAATGATGTTTTACATTATAGATATTCATATATATAATCACTGTATTATTATATATGATCTAATATACACTTATTTAACATCTTAATACCTTCTTTCCTATAAATATTACTATGTTATTTGGATAAACATTTTTTTTGTAGTTTTTAGTTTTTTAATGTTTTGTAAGGGGGAATATCTATATAGTGTTTATGGATGTGTCGTAAGGACTCAAATGCGGCATAGAAACCATGGTAAGGATAATTTGAGACACTATCATTTTTTAAACCATTTTAGTGTAATAAGAAGGTTGTTTCTGAGAGGGTCAAGGAACCACGTTCGGTTTCTTAATCTATTTTTAGGGCAGCTAATGTGTGGTGCATGGGCTACACCATTTCTATACCCTGAGTGAAGAGGATCTATTAATGGTATGTAGTTTTAATTTTGTAATGAAGTTGAGCAGAAGTTAACATTGAATGGTTGGGGTGGATATGTCATGGTCTAGTCATTTTCAATATTTCTCTACCATGTCCATGTAGGCTACAGAGTGGTCTATGTTTTTCTAGTTCCAAAATTCATGTATCCTATTTTAATTCCAACTTATCCCACTCAAACACAATTTGACATTTCTTTATTTTAAATGATATGATGTTGATTTTTGACTCCTCTAATATTTTTTTTTTAATATTGAAGCATCAGTATATGTTTCTAATCCCTCTCTATTATGATAATTGTTTTCTTTTATTGGAATCATATTTTCCACTCTTATATACTTTAAGGGTATATAATCCTCAATATTTGGTGATTTTTCACCCTAATCTATTGTGTTTTGTTTATAGGGTTGATTCTTTGGTCTCCCTCACCTTTATTGTTAATCTGAATTCCTATTATGTGTGTTGAATTAATTAAAGGATTAATGTTATCTGGTTCCATAAGACATTACCATGTAATAGATTTGAAATATTTATTGATTCATTTCAAATTATTTTTTACATTATGTATAATCAAAGATATGATATGATTTTATTTTTTTGGTTAAAAGAGCATTGATTTAGGGAAACACCCAATTTTATTGGAATTTCAAATGTTGGGTGGATTTTTATTAATATGTTATGTTTAATTGAATGTGTATTTTATGAAATGATTTTATATTGATTTTTGATAAAAATTTCATAGATTTAATGTTTATTTGAAAAGGTATGAATTTTATGAAATCCAATTATTTGGTTATGAGATGAAAAGGAATGTTGAATCAAAAATTTGGTAATATAACGATGAAAGATGAAATGATTTGAAATGATTTATTTACAATTGATTTATTTGTTAGACAACATGTGATCCTAGTAGTTAGTGGGTGATTTGGAAAATCATTCTAGGGATATGTCTCTATATAAATATATTAATGATATCAAAACAAACTAAATAAATTCTAATGTGATATATAGTGATGGGTCATTTAATATGGTGTTGATTGATTTCACATAATGAGTCCCCTATTGGGGAATTATTTGATTGTGAAAAAATATCATGATCTGTGATAATGATTCATATGTGTGAGGATCCTATTTCTAGCAACTAATGTAACTAATGGATTATGAGAATGGTGATTTATTTTTCATGACTTGATTATACATTCCATTGTTCATTGAATTGTTATATTTATTCTAGTTATTTTGTTTTAATGTTTTATATATGTTATTGATGTAATCATATATTTATATACCTATCATATTTGGATTTGAAATAATGATTTGAATTTAAAATTTATAAATAATTTCCATGCCTTTTTTAAATAAATTGAAAGAATCTATGGTTTATTATTATTGAATTTATTAAGAAATATTTATTACTATCCTAATCAGATATTTTAATCTCACACTAACTTTTACTTTAGAAATTTCAATATTATCTTCTTTCATGTTCTATTCAATGAAAAGAGCCACATGGAGGTGGAGGGTATACTATATTCTTTTGATCTAGAGTGATAAAGGTGACATGTATAGATATGATCCATTTGTTAGATGTGTTTTTAAGACGTTTTTATTGATGTTGTGTATTTTTATGACGTACTATTTTCATCGTGTTTCAACAATATGATTTCTGTACGTTATCTTTGAGGAGTTTAGGAATATCGTCTAGTAACATTTGTCTACATGTATTTTCTTGGGAAACCACATTTATTTTCGAATATTTTCTGATGAACGTTTCTTATCTCCATTATGTGTGTTATTATAATGCACTATGGGATATGTATGTATAAGATCGTGTATTGATGTAATATGGTATTGATGATGGTTCATGAAAAAATTGTATCAATGTTTTGAGGTTGTGCATAATTCTTTGATATGGGTATGTAGTATGGGTTGTCTTGGTGGAAAAGAGGTATAATGGTTATGACATTTAAAGATATTTAAGAATGATATTATCAGAAAACCTCATTGAAATGTGCATTAGGTCACAATGGGTTTTTAGTAAAATTTACTTCCATGAATATGTTTGATCTGATTCTTCACTAAATCCTACCTTTTATTAGATTTTTTTCTGAAATCCCAAACATAAATTTTGTTAAAGTAATTGATTTTCCTATATCTCTTGTTTCGGTTGTTGATATGTGTATCCATGTTGATGTTTTAGTGTTTTCTGTTGATGTTGTGTAGAATTATTACTGTGATAATATGCTTTAATATGATATATGAGGGAGATAACAATGAACAAAAACAAGAAAATCCTCTAGTGGACTAAAATATTATTACGATAGTGGTGTGTAATATTCATGTTCCTAGATAGGTAATAACACACATTCTAATACAGTCTCGGATAGTAGAACCTTGAATGGATGAATCATGATATTATTCACCAAATATTATATCCTTGAATCCACCACCCTTACAATGATCTAATAATCATTAAGAGTTAGAGGATTGGTTCAAAAAGATAAAATGTATTTTTTATTTCATGGAAATGCTTGTCTCTATTAAAGTGAAATGTGATACCATATATATTGAATGTAATAAAAAGAGTTTATGGGATTGTACGGTGATGTTGAAGAAAGATGAAGGTGTTATGTTTAAAAAAATTAGATTTATCTTCAATGATCAGTTTTATCTAGATAATGTGGTCTCTAAATAATTCATTGAGTTGCTTATCATCTAGTATGGTTACAGGATCATAACTTTGTATGCAAACCATTATTTTTTATTTCACTATTTTATTGTTGAGGAAGTGTCTAATGATTAAAATAAGGCTAAAATATTTTAGAAAGATCATTGATTAAATATTTGATCACAGGTTTAATGATGAATCCCACTTCTTGTACTGATGTGTTGTATAGAGAGTTGATGGATGAGATTGAACCGGATGGTATTTTATGGTTGATGATAGTTTCTTTTTCTCTTAATGGATTTTATATTACTAATTTAAAAGTAATTAAAAACTATGAGAAGTAACATTTTTGTTTTAGATAAAATGCATCATCCCGACCACTTTCAGCACATACAAGAGTCCCTATGACTAGAATTCAGTGTGGAATGTTTGGAAAATTTAAACAGGTTTTCACTAAGAATCCCAAGATTAATAGTTCATTATGTTACACAGGACCCCTGTATATGTTCATTAATGTGTTTTCCACATTTCATAGTGGAATGGTATCATCAATACCATAATTAAATATGGTGAAATCATATGTTTTTAGATCTAATGGGTTCCTTCCACATGCATTCAAAAAGAAGCATCTTCGGGCGGTGGAATAGTATCGAAATGAAGAGTTTGTTGGTCCCATGAATATAAGATGTACCATCACTATAGGGTCATATTTATTGACTACATTATTTGATACTGGTGTATCTCATTTGGTCATTTGGATTTTTAATGTGAACTTAATGAACCATCATAAGGATATTTTTTCTTATGTGATGGAAAATACTATACTCAATGAAATAAAGTGAGAATAAGGTCTATGATGTCCCACATTGGATTCAGATTTATCAATAAATGATCTCACTTAAATTTTTTAACCTAATATGAATCATATGAACATCATTTTTGGTATGTATTAGGTTATATACCATAAGGAATGAGTTTACTATTATCATTGAAAGGTATCCTTTACAACACCTGATGTTTTGGGATGTGTTTTTTGGATAATGTGTCCTTAGGTTGAGTAGATATGCAAATCTATTTTAAGACATATAAAGGGTAATATTAATGTTTTCTCTTTTCATGGAGGAAGAATTTTTACAAGAATATCTCCCTCTACATTTCATCATGTTTCTTAATTTGTTTCCATGATATTTTTGTAGATTTCCTTCAGTAAAGGTGTTGTTTTATAAATTGATTTAGTAATTATAACTCTGATGGCATCGATTACATATTTCCATATAGAATGAAATGAATTGAATGATTTAAAAATAAAGTTGGATGCTTTATTGAATAAAAGATTCAAACTCTTGAGTTTTTCACCTAAGGTGGTGTCTGTCCTTTTGGAAAATTAATATGATCGAACACATTAACATTGTGTTAACTGCTCAAAATTCAATCGATTTATGATAAATAAAAATTTTCCACTACCTCACATAGATTTTTTTTTTGTTTGCTAAAAATGGATAAGTAGATATAAATGAGTGATCATAAATATGGTTATCTACAATTGAGAATTAATGAATTTGGAATCCCAAAGTCTTTCTTCAGGAGTTCGTATGCCACTTTTTGTTACTTTTTAATGTCATTTGGTCTAAAAAAATCTATTATAGTGTTTATGGAATTTATAGACAATATATTTATAGAGAAACTTAACATGATCATGGTATTATTTGTGGATCATATCTTGGTTTAAACTAAAACATATGAAAATCATGTGCATCATTTAAGAGATGTATAAGAATTTTTGAAAAGTGATTAAATTTATGCCCCTCATTAAAAATTTAATTCCTAGATTCAAGAAGTGATTTTCTTGAGAAACATGGTTTTAGAATATGGTATTTCATTTAAACCTATGATTTAAAAAGATTTTATTGTGTGTTAGAAACCACATTATGTTTTTGATATTCATATCAGACTATGTTTTGTGGGGTTATTTTTATTTTTCCATTAAATATTTTTCAAGGTTGGATTCTCTAATGATATCTCTCAGTAAGATTTGAGAGAAGTTATTATTTAGTGTTAAATGATAGAATTATTTTTATGAGATGATATTTATGGTCAAATATATTTTACTGTTGAGTCATCTAGTGCTTTGATAGGGATATGTGGTATTTTTTGTTGAATTAGGTTCTAGGTTGGGCTGCAAGGTTACACAGGGTGATCCTATGGTGGACTGTGGTTCTAGAAAACATAGTCCAAAAGAGGATAATTGTCTTACCCATGATCTTTATCCCAACTTTTGTTTCATTATCATAAGAGTTAGTGGAATAATAATTTTTGAAAATCGTTTACTGTTTATTCAAAAAAAATAATGAGATATTTCATCACTGAAAAAAATTGATTCTACGACATAGGTGGTAGGTGGATTAGGTGAATTATTTGAGTTCTAAATTTATTATATCCCAAGTATGGGGAATTCCATAATTGATGAATTGAGTTGGAATATGCTATATATAGATATTAATTAATAATCAGAAGATTGGAATCTGATGGTTAACATTGTTCAATTTCATTTTGGAATCTGAGAGGATGATATAGTGATTTTTCCGACAAATGTTCAGTTGGTATCTTATCTTCTTGAGGGGATTATTTTAGAGTAGCATCATGATGTTTAATATTTTTGAATCAAGTAATCTCTTTATATAGGGTATACCATTGGTGAGTAGTCATTCTCATTACAGGGTATCCTATTTTTTGGTACCTGAATGTTGTGCCTTTTCCTATGAGAAATCCCATGATGGGGGATTTTATTAATTCTGAGTGGGTATTTCTCCATATAACTATGAAATGTTTCTGTTATATGTGTAGAATATTTTGTTTGGAGGGTGTAATACGAGATATTTTTGACTTTTACCCATTGTTTATGTGTTATCTTGTCAAAGTTGATCACTAAAATCCTTCTATTTTTCTTTAGCCCCATTCTTTATAGGCAAAAAGGTGGGATGAGATTTTTATTTATTTTATGGTTTATTTCCCACATGAAATTGATGGATAAATGTAATTTTGGTTGTGATTGATAGGATGACAAAACAAGATGATCTTATACACCTTATAGATGAAGCCAAAGTCGTGGACATTGGATGTCTCAATGTAAAATAGATTTTCTGTATTCATAGATTTCCTTCTAATTTAGTCTCTGATAGGGATCCCAAAGTTGCATCTTATTTTTGTGGATTCCTCCAAATGGGAATTGAATCATAGCTACGGTATAAAATATATTTTCATACACAATGGGGTGATGAAAAAAATTATATTTACATTACCTTGAGGACATGCATAATGCTTTCATCATTGACTTTGGTAGGGCTTGAAATAGCCATTTTTTTCATGGTTTAGTTTGCCCACAAAAAAATTTACCAGTCAGAAATCTATATAGATGCATTAGACCCCTTTTATAGTTGGAATTATAAATCTATTCTTTGTTATGTTGGGATTCGTGTAGCATTATTATTTATATTGAGTATGGTCAATGATATCGAATCAAATATTCAGTTGGTTTTTTAGATATTGGTGATCGAATATAGCTATTATTATTCATATAATGATCATTTTCAATAGAATTTAATGTTTTTATATGATGGCAATGTGTTTTTAATATTTTACCCTTAGATTGGTTATGTATGACTTGGTATTAAGGGAAACTATTCATCGAGGTTTGTGGGCCCATTTACGATTATTGAGTGGGTGGGGTAAGTTTCTCCCCATTTGGAACTTCCACTTGGTTGATTGTGGTCCATAATACATTTCATGTATCGTAGTTTAGGAATAATATTTTTGAACCCTATAATGTCCAGAACTAGGAGGATTGAAATGGTTAACTCTATTATTGTGTGTCTAAGGATCCAATCATTATTTTTTATTATGATATAAAAGTTATTAAGGGATTATTATATCTTTGGATTGTGTGCTATAACATCATGGTTCTTATTAACATTTGTCTTGGGTTTATAAGGCACTAAAGAGAGTATAGTAGAATCATATCCTTGATATTAAATATTGTTGATGGGATTTAATTGGATAATAATTGTTTATGTTTCTGATGTTATATGACAACGTTAACTTCTTTTATGTATGTCTACACCCTTGTTTGGATCCATATTTTTTGTTTGGGTAGTATAGGGTATTTAATAGTTCTATAAGGTGATACATTGTAATGGTAGGTGGATACCCCATAGTGTGTGTATATTTATGACATGGTATCTAGACTGCATCATAAGGCCCTAGGAAATAGAGTTGGGTTGGTTACACTATTTTGAGAATGGTTTTGGAATTTTGTATTATATTTTCCCTAGGCTTACCCTAGTTGGTATGAATTTTTGTGTGGTCTGTGACATGTTTTCAGAAGGCTAGATGACAGAGAGGGGATGTGACATGGTATGTGGTGGTTGTTCCATTATCTGGATATTTTCATACTTTCTATGATGTTTCCAAGATGGTGTAGCATGGTCATCATTTTTTGTATACTAAAAGTCCAATATCCTATTTTAATCGAAACTTATTCAACATGATCCTTTTTTAACATTTTTTATCTTAAAGGATCCCAATAGGCTTTTTGACTCAACCAACATATTTTCTCCTCTTATATAAGCATCTATATGTGAATTGGATTCCGCTCATGTAAGATAATCTTCTACTCCAATTGCAATCATATTTTATTTCATTCTCTAATTTGAGATTGTTGAATCCTCAAGTTTTTGGTGTATTGGAACCTTCTATAATGGGATGTATTTCTAGAGTTTATTCCTCCCATGCCTTCACCTTCGTTTTTAGTTGGTGTTCTATTATGGGTGTTGAATTTTTCATGTTATTTAAGGTATAATGTTTCGTACGGCTTTACAAAATAATATAAACTCTATTTTTATTTGTTTTTTTGAATGAGTTTTTAACTAATTAGAAATCACGGATTTGAGAAGATTTCATATTTCATTTACAAAGGACATGTAATATTAAAAAAGTAACCAATTTTAATGGAAATTGATTTTTTTTTGTGGATTTTGAGAAAAATTATGGATTGAATTGAAAGTGGATTTGATGAAATGATTTGGTATTGACTCTTTATAAAGTTGGATACAAATGAATGATGATTCGAAAATGTATGAATTTTATGAAAACCTATGATTTGGTTTTGAAATGAAAAGGCATGTTGAAACTGAAATTGGGAAACTGAACTGTGTATGGTGAAATGATTTTATATGATTTATTTTACCATGATTAATATATTTATCTTTTCTAACACATGTGAGAAGGGGTTGTTTGTGGGTGATTAGAATAAGCACACTTTGATGTTGACTCTATAGAAAATGATTGAAATAAAAAAATTGAATTACCAAATTCAACATGATCTCCTTTAATTCTTACCATAATGAGGGGTTGATTGATTTTTTGAAATGGTTCTACTATTGTGGTGTTGATTTGAATGTGTACAAATATAATGAGAAGTGATGATGATTGATAATTTTTTGCATCTTATTTCCATAAACTAATGAGTCTCAATACATTTTGGCACGTTAATTTGTTTTTTATTTGAGTTGATTATACATTCCATTATTCATAGAAATATTTCACACCTACTAAATTTTTAATATAAATGATTCATAAAAAATTTCATCTTATCCTCTTTTTATATACCTTTTTATTTGTGTTCATCTCTTGGATTTAAAATAATCAAATTATTTTCATGTTTTAGTTGATTAAAATTGTAAGAATAAATGGTTTATTATTTTGGAATTTCTTATGAAATATTTAATGGTATTATAGAAGGATAATTTATTCACACCTTACAATTTTTTTGATGATTTTGCAGATTATCTTATTTCAGGGACAAGAAAAGGGAAAACAACACATAGAGGGGGTGAGTGTACATGCACTATGGGAAAATTGGATATTTTCCATGCGATATCTTAAATGGGTTAGGATCCCTATCAAATAGACCTTGATATTAACTTATTTAATATGAGAAAGTATTTCACACCGCTAATAATTTTTTTCGCATATTAATTTGGTTATGAAATCACTTTCTTCGCAAATCATTTGGCATGAATTTCTGCTAAACTATGGGAAGGGTAATTTGCAATGGATGTGATTACCACTAAAAAATAATTCATTATATCACTAATATATTCATTAATTCATGGGTTATAAAGGACGATCCCCATCACAAATAACAATTTATTTGCGATGGGGCTCATCGCTAATGGATTTATATAATTGCCATGGATATTTATGGATTTCTTTATTTTCGATGAAACCCATTGAAAATAGTTTTTTATTGGAGCCATAAAATATTTATGGAGGGAAATATTTACAATATAAACCATCATAAATATTGGTATTTGTGACAAAATTTTCACTGTAAATATGTTTTTTCAACTAATATGATATATATTTATATATGGACCATTGGTGAATTTTTCAAATATATTTCTTCACTCATCTCCTTCGAATCATCTCCTTTATCTCTCTATATTTTACCTCTCCATTATTTTTCTAGAGATCCTACTCTATTGTAAACCCAACATTCCATTCATGTGTATTTTTAGGTGTATATTTTTATAATTTTAAATGTTAATTTCCTTATTTTATTTTATAATATATATTATTAACATTAATTATTTGTAATCTATTGTTATTGATATAAATTTTATATTATTTAAAACAGGTGATTAACAAATATTAATTACTAATTAGTATAATTTTATAATAATCATCATTAATTAGTAATAATTATCATTAATTAACAACAAATAAGGTTAATTAGGAAAAAATAGATTTAATTAGAAAAAACTGTCTTAATTAGAAAAAAATAGATTTAATTGGAAAAAATTAGTTCTAATTTGAAATAATTAGAGGTAATTCATCAAACATAGCAGAAATTGGAATGTATTAAAGAAAACTGGTAAAATCAATAGTGATAATTGGTAAAAATTAGCATTAAAGGATAAAAATTTGTATTAATTGAAAACTTTAGTGGTAATTAGTAATAATTTGTTGATATTAGTGGTAATTAGTAATAATTTGAAGAAATTAGTTGTAATTAGTTGTAATTAGTTGTAATTAGTTGTAATTTGTAAAATTTAACTACAATTAGTAAATAATATCATTAATTATCTATTATTATTAAATAGTATTGGTAATTACAAAAAATTATAGATAATTATTTAAAATTAGTTGAAATTAGTACAATTTAGTTGTAATTAATGGTAATTATAAAAAAATATGTGGTAATTAGTAAACATTACTGGTAATTAGATAAATAATAATAATAATGAAAAAAAAATTGAGGTAATTACGTGTAATTCGTAAAAATAAGCGGAAATTTGTTAAATTTTGTGATAATCATTGGTAATTAGAAATATTAAGCGGTAATTAGAAATAATAACAGTAATTAGTTATTATTAGTGTTAATTAGCATTAATTATACTAATTAATTTTAATTAGAATAAATTAGTGGTAATTAGTAAAAAGTAGAGGAAGTTGAATAAAATTAGTAGTAATCAGTATAAATCGGTAAAAATGTGTTGTAATTAGGGGTAACTAGTGGTAAATAGTGTTTGTTATAGTAATTAATGGTAATTAGTAAAAAATAGAGGTAATATCTGAAAATTAGTGGTAGTTAATAGAAATTAGCCACAATTCACCATAATTAACAATAATTAACCACAATTAACTATAATTTTCCCTAATTAACAACAATTAACAATAATTATCACCAATTGGAAACAGTTGACCACAATTATCAACAACTAGTGATTAATTCCCAACCACAAGGTGTGGGGGAAGTATGGAGTAGAGGGGTTTGAGGTTATGATAAAGTGAAAGAATTCTAATACCCCTAAGTA
Organism: Viscum album; assembly: GCA_963277665.1. Classification (NCBI taxonomy): domain Eukaryota; kingdom Viridiplantae; phylum Streptophyta; class Magnoliopsida; order Santalales; family Viscaceae; genus Viscum; species Viscum album. Next base: position 698,806,387 of record OY728161.1, read on the forward strand.
TAGACCATTTTAGGGATGCACAGTGATGGATAGACATATGAGTGATGGAAGAGGAAGAAAAATAAAGTGATAAAAATAACATTCATATTGGTTGGTTCTCCCTTTTTTTTATCTCTCTTCATGAAAAAAATTATTTTACCGCTAATAATAATGTAAATGCACGACTATAGGTAAAACATTATTTTCACCTAATGAGATAATTAACAAAAAATAGGAAATAATCTATAAATTATATTATCGTTATATCTCACATTTTCTTACTCTTCCACCACTCACATGGTTATAAATTTTTGTATCTTCTCTAAATTATTTGAACCTAGGTTTGTTATAATTATATCCCTTTTTTCCCTCTACCCAATTCGCTCCTTGCATCTCTCGAGTGAAGCATTGTTTGGAGGTTATGAATGTGATGATGGAGTGAATGAATTTCGGTTCCCCTAAGTGCAATACATTTAGCAGAGATGCAGTCGTGGATAAACATATGATTTTACACATGATTTTATATCCTTCAATTTTTATAAAATCATGATCACTATAATTAATTCACTCTCCCATTTCCATAATCCCTTCTACACCCTGCTTACCTTGCTCCCCATCATCATCCATCTATTTACATGAATTAAAATTAGTTGTAATTAGAAAAAAATAACATTAATAAGAATACATTAACAGAAATTATAAAAAATAATATTTTCTTTATGGAATTAGAAAAATGAAAAGGTTATTATAATATAATAACAATATTAATTAATAGAAAATAAAAAATTAGGAATTAGATATAATTTTTAAAATTTTTATATAATTTAACTTTTTTTATGTTTTAAATTTTTTATACACTATTTAATAGATCATATTAATTAGTATTTTTTATTTTCTATATTTCATTAAAATATATAATAACAAAGTAGAAAAAATTTCTTTTTATATGATTTTGATTGGATAATTAATCATAGAAAACCAACCATTTCTAGTATAAATCCTGTATATATTGATATTGATGAATATTTTTTATCATTGGCATCATCGAAATCATAATTTGTTTCAGTAGGTAAAATTTAGTATTCATGAAATAAATTGGATTTGAGGAGATTAGAAACATTTGACAACATTGGGTGTCATTTATCACATTTTTGTTTTGATGAATATTATTTTTTTTAACGAACACTGTGAATCTAGTTCCAAAAAATATATTAATAATTTTTTTGGATATTCATCATGGTTTCAAACATCAGTATATGAGGTTATTAGTAAAACCATTCAAAAAATAGAAAACAAGAATAATGATTTATCTCGTTATTTAGATCAATATTAATTTCAGGGGTTTCTATGGTCAACTGAGGATGCCTTATATCCTAGTTGAAATATATTTAAATATAAGTAGTTAGAAAATTTATGGCCATTGGATCAGATAATGGAACTTAAATTTTCTATTTTCATTAGATATTCACTGTGGTTAAATCAAATTTACAAAAAAGAAATGTGTTTTCACAAATTTTTATGAGATAATGAAGTTGGGCTATAATATGGAACTTGGATATTTGAAGATTCATGTGTCTTCAAATGATTCCATCCAATATTATAGTGAAAATTATTCATTAGTTAGTATTTATATATGTTGACAATTTAGGTACAAAGTAGAAAAACAAGGGGGTCTGAATCAGTTCTTGTTAAAATGTTCAGGTATCTCTTTCTTATACCCATATTACAGTGTATATTTATTTTATAGAAAAAATATTCATTAATTTCCTTAAACAAATACAATTTTTCAACGTATAAAATCACAAATCTTCCATGTGATTCTGATTCATGGAAACATTTTTATAATGTTCATCCTAATTTTTTATTATAACCCCTTAACGTGTTATTAGGTATATCTTCTTATGTTTATTTTTTCCATTAGGTACTTATAGTAGTTAATATTCAGGTTTTCCAATATTTATAACTCCATACAATAGAACACATTGCATGTTTTTGAATAAACGATATTTCATTTTTTGATAAATAATTCTAAGATATCCTAAAATAAATATTTATGTTTTTTCAAATCCATTTATTGATGAATTAAATATAGTGTGGTGTAACTATGTCTCTATATATGAGGGTGTTTTCAAAACAAATTCATAATTAAATTTTCATTAATATTTAAAATTAGAGGCATTCTATTATTTGTAAGGTTTTTTGGATAGATTTCACATGGTAAAAATCATTTCCATAATAAATGAATGAAATAAAAGCAATTACTCTATACCATGGAAGAAAACATTTCTTTTTTACATTATCATTGTATATTTTTTCCAATTGACCATCCTTTCTGAATTAATAGAAATAATTTCAGAAAAAGTAAAATTGAAAGATATGGACCATTATAAATTATAATAGGTATTGATATAAAATCTATTTTATCCTTATTACCTTTTAGTACCATTAGAAATGAATAAAATCTGACAAAAAATAAATAGAATTAGAAAAAATCACAAATGGATAAAACAAAATATTTACTTCGTTCTTCCATATTGATATAGTTTTTTTGGAAATCGCATATTGGATGTCTTGAATTTTGATAAGAATGACATTGATAATATATTTTATATAGTTATTGACAATCCTAGTTAGACTGAATATAATTTTACATCATGATTAGATATTTCCCAAATTTATAGGCATCTATAACATGAGTTGATTCCAAATGATAGAGCACATAAAAAATTGAATCCAAAATAGGCTTATACAATTTATAATGAAATTATTTTATTATTTTATCAGTGTATTTCATATTTGAGTCTACCATATGGTTATGTTTCTGATTAGGATTAATGTTTCATAAATGGACATATTAATGAGTAGATTGAATTAAGATATTGTTCTATTTTTATGTAAACTGAAATGAAAATTCACCTGGAATTTTTTGATTTAATAGATCATTTGATATTAAATTTTCAATGTGATGATGAATGAAGTGGTAAATTATCATGTTGATTGATGTACACATACGAAAGATGCACACAGAAAAATAATAAAAATGTGTTTAACAATTCATTAGTTGAAAGGCCAATTGAAAAATCTTATTTTAAGTATAAATTTATTTATTCTCCCATTGTTTTAAATATAGATATCCTTCAAAACATATCTTAATTGGTAGTAATGATTAAAAATGGATACGATGAAATGAACATTCAATTATTAGTTTTTAATCATCTAGAACAAGGGATTAGAGGAGTTTATGATTGATTTATTTCAGATGATAAACATCATAGTCCTCATATATTTGTTTATCTAAACTATAAATAAATGAAATTATTAGTAAAGTGAGTTCCAAATTCACCTATTATTTATATTTTTTTATTAAATTTAATGAATATAATTTTAATTTTAGATTATATGACTATCATTTCATGAAAAAGATTCCACAAATTACACCAACATCTCTTCATGAATCTTGTAAACATAATTTTTCATATTGGTTTTGGAGACTGGTAAATAAAATATTTTATAGTTAAAAATATAAAATCAAATTGTAATTTTTTTTAAAATTCTAATTTTTTTTATGTTCTTAGGTATCTCTTCATGCTACTAAAATTGAAAAAAGATTTTTTGTAATCTGTAATGCCTCTTCCAAAATGGTTAAAACATTTAATTAATATGTTTTTAATGGATTTTGAATACGACACACAGGAATATAAAAAATTATATAATTAATACATGTGTTCTATTGGTAGGATCACATCATATAAAATATGAATTTGGATTTTATGGCATGCTAGATGAAATAACATTGTTTTTTTATTTGTGAGGAAATTATAAAACAACAATTAATATTCATATCATTGATATAGATGGTTGTTTTTGTGTTCATCAACTTACTAGAATCATTAGCACATAATATAAAATATTTCTCAAAGTAAATGATCTATTGGTACCGGATCTCATGAACATAAAATTTATTATTGGAATTATTGTGCTTCAATAATAGATTTGATTGTCTAGTGGAGAATCATAAAAAATAAATCTCATGAGAATCCATTTATTGAATTTGGGATTGATTCTTAAAATATGATAGTAAATGAAAATTTTCAGGAGATAGATCCAAATACATCTTTTCTACAAAGAGACTCAAATATCAATGATGAAAACCCATAGTTACAGATCAGTGGTGAGAATGATGTTTATGATGTAAAAAATTAATTTCAAATAAATATTTATGATGAATCTAGATATATTATGTAAATTTATGATAATGATTAGGTAGATGAAGATATTCATATCATCTAATATAATGATGATAATGAAGATAAATAATGTTGAAATTACATACTGATTATTGTCATAATTAATAAATAACACTCAATATATATTATTTCCAGATAATTTTTTTCAATTTGATTGTGATTATTTTGGTGAGATAATCCATACCCTCTAGGTTTATGAGCATCTTGGGGATCAACATAATGCATCATTATCCAACCTAGAGGTTGGTTCCTGTTCAACATTAACTTGGAGGGGTCATTGTCTACTGAGGATGTTAATTCTTGATGTTATTCATGAGTGACGTCCACATCTTGATTTTAATCTACGCATGTAGAAGTTTATTAATTTTCTTATTTCTTGAGAATCAATAAATTTATTTTTATACTAATAATTTAATTTTATTTTATATTTCTATAGTGTTTTTCACATCTACATGTTGTACGGGGGAGTACGATTCTACAGAATAATGTTTTTAGACCTTGGGTGATGTTGGATAATATTCAAATTGATTTTCATAATTTATTGTTTGAGAACTGGATGGTGTATAAATAAATATTACTTATATTTAAATTTAGTTAATTAGTAACAAGATATTATTAATTATTTTTACGGTTTATGGCATCCCATATAAGATAAAAATATAGCCTCTAACTATGTGGTCTGTATGCATGGAAATTGTCATCCATTTTTCCACAATATGACGAAGAGATCTATAAATAATGACATTGAAATCGTTTTTGAGCATCCTTAACAAAACCATAATAATTAGTACACCCTATATATGGTTTTTATTAATTGTTCTCATACTAGATGGGTGATAGTTTTCAGAGGATATCATCATCAGTTTGGAAGAATCGATGGAGGAAGCAGGTCATACATAGAGATGGTATTCATATATTCAGTAATCATTGATGACATATGGTAAGTGATTTAAATTAATAATTAATAAAAAAATTAAACTAAAAATGTTTATTATATATTCATATTGTAATTTTATCATTCTATTGTTATCTAGTTTGATGTTCGTAATAGGATGTACACTAATCCTATCTATAGAGAGATTAGTACTAGTCAACAGTCTCAGACTATGGTTAGTATAACTTTTTTAGTTTTAAAGTTAACTAAAAATAATATATTACTATATTAATTTTAAATCACATCGAATGGATACCAATGAGTCTAAAACTTCTCCGAAACATTATGATAGTTACTCTGAGACTGAGGGCCAGACAATAAGTATAATAAGATTTGATAATTTAGTAATGGATGTAGAAAACATAGTATGCTATCCAAAAAGGCTTATTGGTTGGTATTTGTCATAACCTATCCCCTGGGCCCTTGTCGTGACAACCCAAACACCAGTTCCCAATGACTAGTGGCTGGAGACTAGTGCCGAAAGCATTATTCCACAACCGAGAGGCCTTTTTTCAGAGTTCTTGTACACACACACAAAATCCATCCAAATTTACTAGAATTAAAAATCCAAGAAAACCATGTATGCAATCCGCAATTTAAAACATAACCACCTTACAACGGAATTTATGGTACAGGGTGGATACTCAAGCAAGTATAAAATTCCACCAAAAGAAAAATAGAACTAAATAAAAACATAAAATCCTAGAAGATCATCCGTTGGGAAGCCTACCAAAAGGGTTGGTGAAGGGTAGCTGCCTGAAGTTATATAAGTGCACCTCATCTGTCTGATATCATGGAACACCACCGAGCCATAATCCTCCCTGCACTTTGTCAAAGCTTCGGTCTTCTTGATAACAAATGACATCTGCTGTAAAATCCCTTTTAAGGTTTAGTGGAATAATAATCATTAGGGGACCTTGAAACCACATAGGTAAAGAACAAGAGAAGACCAACAATGGAATGCATAGTAAGTAAAACTCGACTATATGCCCATACTTATACCATAAACATCCAAATATACACATTTCATTCACTAATAATACATGTGGTCCAAACCACATAGCCAAATTCAAAACTCTCATCAAAGCTGAAGAAATAACACACACACCAATAGATCACACTCCATGAGCTCAGCCATTCCTTCTGGAACACGTCTCAAAGATGCACTCCATCGGTTACAATCTTTCCATTTCTAATGGTATGTCCAATACAATCATATTCATCAAGAATATTCTACTATGTCCAAATCTAGTGCTCAACACTGGAGGTCTAGTCATCATAACCTTGTACCTGATGCATGACTAAGGAATCCCAAGTGAAGAGGCCCTGTCCTTAACACCACACTATGTTGAGGGGGAACTTCTCCAGACTAGCCTTAGATACCTAAGTTTCTTCTATAAGGAGAGGCACACACCTGAGTCTTACAATGTAGCACTAAATCGTCTTTAGATATCATTTTCATCAAGTGGATGTCTCTCTCCCTGTAACTGTGTCTGACAGTTGAGGGAGCTCCATCTCCAATTGAGGATCTGCACCCAACCTGGAAGGCGTGTACTGCTGAGTGACTAGAGGACCTATTACCTAATAAAATAGGTGTGTACTACACATGATGGATCTATATCCTTTATCCGTAGGGTATTACAACTTTGTATATGGAGGACCCTCACCCTAACTGGTAAGGGATTACTACTGAGTGACTAGAGGAGATGCACCCTGGTAATATCATGGAGTACAGACTCTATCAGTCTGTTCACTATGGGGGACCCTCACCATAGTACATTAGGGTATTATAGACCCAAATCATGAAAACTCACTCCCTGGCACAACAGGGGATGACCAAATTTTTCAAAGAACTGTGTAACAAGGACCCACACCCTAGAAAGGCGGTGATGTAATGACTCCTACAATAGAGGACCCGCTTCATACCTGGTAGGGGAGTAAAGACTCTATATGCATTAGATATGGAAGACTTGCAACCTAGTTCAATAGGGGAGAACCAACACCAGGGATAGAGGACCCAATTCCAGGCATGGAAGGCGAGTACCAGCTCTTTCTTAATGAACATTTCCCAGAGCACATGCCCTAATACTATAAGGGATAAACAATGTCGGAGGAAACCTTTCAAAGTAAAATGAATCCTCAAAAAAGTGGGGAGTCCCTCCTCAACCAATTTAGAAGGATAAGTAGTATCTTCACCATGATTCATCAAGAGAGTAACCATCTTATCATCTCATCATAAGAATCACCCCAACTATGCCAAATGTTGTCTCATACCAGGAGAGCATACTCATAAAACCAAACAGGTCATCGTCTAACATTTCCCAAAAAATAAAATAGAGTATCTCAAAAGTATAGTATCATCCCTAGGGTCCCAACACCTCAAACATCTCTTCAAATAGACATGTTGTTTAGATGTTATGGGAATTTTTGTAAAACAGGGGTTTGTTGGGTCTAAGTCTGACCCAAAAAATGGGCACGGCCCGCTGGCCTCATCCTGTCGGGCTGCAGATCTAGTCCAGCACACCTAACTCTGTGTGACCTACCAAAACCTACCGTTCCTACTACGGTGGACAAGTTTCCTCTGCTCAGACAAGGAAAATGCCTCTTTATCTTCTAATCAGGAGGCACCAGCTGTGGAAACTCGGCCAACTATTCCACATAGTAGAGTGGTTTTTTTTGAAATACCAGTGACAATGTCATGAGGTCCCATGCATTCCATGCATCAGGGAAGTGGATTACTCCACAATTCTTCCAAGTGGATGCCACTACCAGCTCCACCGTGGAATGCAACCCCACCATCTGGTATGCAGCTCGTGGGCCTACATTACATTCTATGGACCACCGAACATGATTTGGTGGTACTTCATTCAGTCCATATGCTGATCTGGAACCCTCGCGTAGCATTCTCCAACACCTGGGGCTCAAAACCATATTCTGGTCCATCCTAACACAGAGTCAATCAAGTAGTGATCTTTCCAGCACCACATCCTTCTTGTCACCACCACCACAGTCACACCTTCATTGTTCAATGTCCATCCCAAATCCATGACATTAGATTGTTTCACAATTGATTGATTTGCACTATGACCATTCCATCACAACGAATTGAGTCGCGGGCCAAGTGACGATAACCCACTACGAATGAAGAATGGAGTGAGGATAATGTAACAATTAACAAATAATGAATGGACCCTGATTGATGTTCATGTTAATAAATTTCCATACCATTAGAAGGGTTATGAAAAAATTCACCAATAAGATCTCCTGTTTGAACACCGCAAAATGAACCATCCTATGTGAACAATCCAACCGTAGATCAACCTATTCATGGGATGATCCGTGTTCATCATTAAAACCAATAACGGGGAAGACAAATTCAAATAACAACCCATACCTGGGTTGAATCATTTTTTAGCGATGAACAATGTTCATGTACTCTCCGTTCTGAGATCCTTTGTTTATGGTTGTTGGTCGATCATTTTTTGTGACCATTGGTTTGAAGGGGAGATTTCATTCTTCTTCACCACCCACCAAAGCTGTGGAGAATAACCAGGATTGTGCCATCAACCTTGTGTATTCTACATGTCCATTACAGGATGAAATATGAATCAAAATTTCGGTTACTTTTCTATTACAAAGCCATTACATTGTTTCACATAATGAAACAATGTATTCAGTTTCACTTTGTTGGATAACTGTTCGAATGAAATGTTTTGAAAAATCAAAAAAAAGTAAAATAAATCTAGTTTATTTTATTAAAATTTTTGTTCAAAATTAATGAAAACTAACTTTTCTTGTTCACCCGCACCAGTCGATGTTATGTCCTTTCTAGGAGAATCTCACCTCCCTATGTTCAATGGTGCTCTTGGATTTTTCAACTGAGAACCAATTCAAAATTAATAGAAACCCTTCCTCAAATTTAATTTTTATGCTTAAAATGGTTTAAAATTTCATTCAAACCAATTAATTCCTTGAAATTATATGTTATCTCAGAGCCTCGTCTAGTAAAAAACATACTTAATTTTTAAAAAAATCTGATGAAATCCCAATCCATTACATTCTCCCCACATTATGACTTTTCATCCCCAAAAATAAAAAACCTATTATCATGGGAATAAAAATTAGTTAATCAAGGGTCCATGTTCATCTTATAATCATTCACCTTGAAGAACCACTATGATCGACCACTCTCATTTCTAGAACATCCTAGGTCTGTATTGTAAAATTAAGGGAACATTTTTCTTTAACTATACCATGTGTGAAAAACACCATGCACTATAATCCATCTTCAATCATGGGGTCTACTGGATCACCTCGTGCTAACCTAGTGCAGATAACGAAAAAATCCCACATTTCATATTGAAACCTGGATGAATAGTGCTAAAGCCTCGCAAAGCATTATAAATTCTTGGTAGCCCCTCAAAAGGTAGAGGTAACAACGAAAAAACAGGGAATCCCCTGAGAAAACATTGGGTCTTACTAGGTTCTCATTCTATAACCACCAGAGGAAACACAAAATTCCAAAAAAAGAACATTTCCACACCCAAAAGTGGTATCTCATCTTTGTATGGATGGAATGTAACCATTCCATACTACAGAATCATACTGTTTTCTTACTCTGCCTCCGTGTAATGATTACTAGCATGAATATTTTTGAGAGTTCACCTATATTCGCGTGATTTCTCCTCTCACCAAAAAGAATGGAATATTTCACCATCATGGACACAAAACATCTTTTTTCCAAATAATGTCAATCCATGTACAAATGGTAGTAGTCCACACCATGAATATTTTTGTATGAGCTCAACACCACAACTAAGAGATCCCAACCGCTACTCTCGCATCCAAGAGTCGGGTCACACTATCATCAATAGTTTATGATAAATGGTTCTACTCCACCAGGATTATATAATCCTGATTTTCAATACACGGTCTAACAGGAACCTCAATGTCTCAAATAGAACTCGTAGAAAAAGGGGAATGTAAAACCCTTATGTTTATTTAAAATGGAATCCAAATGAAAAGACACATATCGTACCTCAAATTTCTCATGGATATTAATAGTCATTCAATGATTACATGCATTTTTCCTCACTCTCTCCCTACAGCTCCACAATCCTGGTGTACACCACCTCCTACTACTTGTCCAGCTCCTCTACAACCTACGCTAACCAAAAGAACTCTTTTCTCCAAGAATTTTCTCTACTAGGATGGCTTGTCAGTCGGATCCCTCTCAGTAGACTGTCATGTCAGATAAACTCTAGAAATATTCCCCGACCATTGTAGGTGTAACACCTCGTCTCCTATAGCCGATCTGCTACATGGTGTTGCTCCTGCACCAAAAACCTGTGTGTCAGTGTTCAGACATGGGTATTCCTCCTACCCCATGATCCGGTCATGTGTCGTTTTCTAGCTCTAGTAGACTCCTCTACCTCATTACCTTTGAATTAGATCACATCCATATACACCTATTCTATGTAGATCTTATCCACTATTGTTTTCTCCAGTACCTTATCATTTGATGAAATGCTAAGGGGTATCACCAACACCCTGATCTACTGGTATAGTCCCTACTCAAACATTTGGGTGCTCAAGTAAGGGTCTATTAGAATATATTCATAGTATAGATATATATATTTGAATCCCAGTGAGTACTTTACTACCATCATGTTGTCCTTCTGTAGCTGCAGTAGCTCATATAGGCACACAATTCGTAAAGAATCTGAAAAAAAACTCCTCTCTAAAGAGGCATTCAACATCAAACTAGGTTAGTGTCTCCCCGTAGTGCATCTAGATTGTCAAGCACCCCAATATCTGTACCAATCCTCATAGAAGACTCCTGGATATGTTCTTCATTTTCTCAAGAGGAATCAACACTATGAGGTAGAATCACATGAACACCTCAATCCAAACCTCAACATCCTAAGGATCTGTCTCACCTCAGAACATCGGAGTTCTATACCTCTTGAACTCATATAGTTAATGTATCCTACATGCATTATCTAATAGTATAGCTGTTAGAAAAATATGATCAATTGGTTGAGGAATTGCTGGTGCACCCCCAGAAGGTAACACCATCGGATCATTGCCCTATAATGAAGCCTCCACTTGGGATAGATCATCATTACCATCACATTGTAGAATCCTGTATTACTCACATCATTGTGGAATCATAAAAAGTATCAAGTTGAACGATAATTAATGAGTATTTCTAGAGAGATGTCCCATGAAGGACATCGAAATATCAACCATTCCCACATGATTAATGAACAGTTTATTTCCCCGCAACCATTCCTCTCATGAACATAGTTGGAAAAGATTTGATCTGGGTCTTGGTGTATGGATACGTCATCTTCCGAACCAACACATGAGTCCCTATCCTGAAATCCAAACATGAAACACATAACACAATTTCCGAAAACAAAAAAAACAGACCCTTGGTCATTGATATAGAACCGAACACCTATGATACCAATTTTTGTTGGCCCATACCCCATGGCCTTTATTGTGACTACTCACATACCACATCCTAAAGGCCATGTGTTAGTGACTAGCACAGAATGAATTATTCTATAGGAGGGAGGAATTTGACTTTGTACCTACACACACACACAATACATCTATCAAATGGTACTAGAATGTAAAATACATGTAAACCATGCATGAAATCCTCTAAAATTTTATCCAAAGGTACTAGAAATTAAAATACATGGAAACCATGCATGTAATCTACTATATAAAACACATCCAAAGTAAAATTAACGTAATGTATAGGTTGGAAAACTAGTCCAGTATACAAGCCCACCGAAAGAAAAATAGAACCAAAATAAGATCCCAAATATGTGAAGCTCGTCTACTAGGAAGCCTAATAGAAGGTTAGATTCCTTAATGTATCGAAGTGCACCTCATATACCTAATATAAATAAACACCACAAGGACCTGGTCCTCCATGGACTCCATAAATGCATCATTCGTCTGCACAAGACATGACCCATGCATGAAAACCTCAAGGTGTAAATAAAAAATACTCAGCAGGGGACCCTGAAACAAAAAGGTAATGAACAAGAGAACAACCACAAAATAATGCACAGTTAGCTCTACTCTAATATATTCCCATACATATACCATGAACATCCATACATACCCATTTAATACACTAATAACACTTGTGTTCCCAACCACATATCCAACATCAAGACTCTCATCAAAGGCTCAAGTCATAATACAAAAACCCAGAAATCACACTCCACATGCTTAGTCATATGTGATGGCACCCATCCAGTTGATTCACTCCATCAAATACAATCAAACCACTTTGAATGGTAAGTCTGAGAGAACATGATCCATCAGGATCATTCTACTAGTTCTGACTCTATTTCTCGGAACTAGATGTCTAGTCCTCACAACATTGCACCCGATGCAAGACAATGGAATCCCAAGTGAAGGTGGGAGTTCATTTTCATTCTACTCAGTTGAGGGAGCATTGCTCTAGAGTAACCTGCGATACCACACTCAATTTTGTAAGGAGTGTCCATCACCATATTACTTCTAGGGTGCAATAACTCATTTCTAGGTATCATTTTTATAAAGTGGATGGGCCCTCTCCTCAAAAATATTTCCGATAGCTGATAGAGCTCCGTATCCAATTGAGGAACAACACCATACTCAGCAGAGAAGTACTACTAAGTCTTTACAGGACTTATGACATGATATGATTGAGTATTACTACACAGGAAGGACCCAAACCCTATATCGGTAGGGGAGTAAAACTTTTTATATTTTGTACCTGCACCCTACCATGTAGGGGAGTACACCATAATGACAAGATTACTCGTACCCTGGTAATATTGGAAAGTAACGACTTTGTTAGTCAGTTCACTATGGGGTACCCACATCCTAGTATGTTGGGGGATTAATGATTCTAGGATTCATTACCCACATCTTAACATGGTAGAGGAGTACAGACTCTGCTGTTTCATTATGTAAGGAGGACCCACACCCTAGAATAGCATGGGAGTACAAACTCTTACAATAGAGGACACGATCCCTTCCTGGTTGGGGAGTACATAATCTATATGAATTAGATAGGGAGGAACCTCTCCCTAGGTCAATTGGGAAGTGCTGCCTCCAAGGATAGAGGACCCACTCCCTGGCACGACATAAGAGTACCGAATCTTCCATTACAAAATTATCTGAGAGCCTGCACCCAAATCATACAAAGGAGTAACACAATTAGAGGAAACCAATCAATGGAAAATGAACCTGCACCCAAACCGTATGGAGTCCCACATCTACCAAATTATAGTGATAATCAGTACCCACACCTTCAGTCATCAAGGGTGTAATTTTCCTAAAATCTCATCATATGAATCCCCAATACTCTTCCCAATGTCTGCTCATACCGAGAAATCCTACTCTTCCTACAAAATAGGTATTCTTTTAAAATTCTCAAAAAACTAACATAGAGTATCTCAAAAAGGGTTGTCTCATCCCAAGGGTTCTAACGCCACATATGACTCATCAAAAAAATGCACCTTTTAGATGTTATGATCATATTTTGGAAACATGGGCCATTAGGGTCTGGGTCCAGTCTGACCCAATCAAACTGACCTTTAATCACCCAAGTCCACCCTAGCCCAAAGGGCCCATCCCAAATTGGCTAAGACCATCCCAGTGTGCCTTGTTGGGTGCATCCCACCTGAACTAGCCTGGTCTTTTATGATGCGCATGTTTCATCATCTTGGAAGTAGTAAAGGCATTATCCTTTTCTCCTCAGGTGGTGCCAGGTGGCGTCGCTACTCCAACTGCTCAGCGCAGTAGACTGGTTTATCCATCAAGACCTGTGGAAATTTCGTGGGGTCTAGATCATTCCACATATGAGGGTATTGGATACTTCCATGCATGACAAAGAGGCTTCCTCGACACAGCTGGCACTACCAGCACCACCACGGGGCACTGGCGGCCTGACAGAACATTCCATGAACCACTGAATGCACTCTGGTGGTCGATTCATCAATCCAAATGGTGTTTTGGATCCCTCTAATCACAATCATTATCGGTTGAGTCTCACACATTTGTTGTGATCCATTTAGATGCAAAGTCATTCGGGAAATATTATTTCCTGCACCACCTCAATCTGTTGACCACCACTGTTGTCAAACTTTCATCATTCCATGTCTATCCTGAATTCATTAAATTAGATCATTACACTATGTATTGATTTTTTCAAGGACAGTTCGATCTCCATGCGTAGGGTCGCGATCCAAGTGATGGATTCACACGATGAAGTAAGAACAGAGGGTGGAAAATGCACAAATTAACATATATTGAATGGACACCGATTGATGTTCTTATATTTTAGGTTCATTACTATTAGAAGTGTTAACCAAAAATTCTCAAAGAATATATCCCTTTAGAACCCCACTAAATAAACCCTCCTACTAGAACTATCGAATTGGGGTCAACATTTTCATGGGTGGATCAATGTTAGTCGTTCGAAACTAAGAACTGGGAATATAATTTTAAATAACAACCCCTAACTGGGTAGGATCATTCTTTGTTGATGAATGATTTCATTGCATTCTTCTTTCTGTGATCCTCTATTTATGGTTGTTGTTCAATCTTGGATGGGGGTGATACATCCAAAGGGGTTTTGGTGATCATCATCGTTAACCTAGAGAGCTGCAGAGTAGAACCAAGATTGTGCTAGCTATCATGCATTCTCTACATGGACATTAAAGGAAGAATTACGAATCAGCATTTCAGTTACATTTCAGTTATGATGTCATTACACTGTTTCATTTAATGAAATAAAATATTTCATTTCACATGGTTCCAAAACCATTATATTACAATGATTTTGAAATTCATAAAAAATAATATAAATCTAGTTTATTAAATTTAACTTTCTTCTAAAAAATCCTATAAAATAAGGTTTCCGTTCAACCCTCACTAGTTCGATTTAAGTCCATTCTATGATAATCCCATCGTCTAGAGTTCAATGGTGCCCTTTTAATTTTAGTTCAAGTATAGGTTCAAAAGATAGAAATATAAAGTCACATGTTTAATTAATAAAAATAAAAATGTTCAAAATTCCATTCCATCCACTCCAAGCCTTGGAATTGCATGCCTTTTCAGATCATGTTTGGGTAAATATCCCATTTAATTTAAATAAATCTATGGAATCACATGCTATTACAATATTGGTTCTTGATTGAAGGCAGATTGTCATTATATTACTGTTGATTTGTTGCCTTTCTAGTTGAGGGAGGATTATAGTGAGTAATCATCATCTTCTATAAAGTATATGAAGATGTTATGATATTAGAATTAGGTTATAGAGAACCTACATAGGGAGTAGGAGGAGCATCATTGATATAATTATAAAAAAGTGGGGCATCAATAAAATTTGTAGGAGCAGCAAGCATAGTAGATGATGAAGTACATGTAATTACTGGGCTACGGTATAGGGTGGGAGTTCTCTCCACTTGGTCCTATGGAAGGCATAAAACATCCACATTGATATTTTTTTTAAATGTTATGATGATTTTGGAATGGATGTGAACTATGTTTTTTAATTAAAATGTATATATTTTTATATATTTAGTTTTTAAAAATATGGATAATTTGGATATTTTTTATTTTCTTACTTTTCTTTTTTATATTTTATTTTATTTATTATTATATTTCAGATTTTTTTGTGATAGTATTAAATATATATCTAATATAAATAATTATATTTATATTGACGATATATATTTTTGAATCTATTTTCATCCTTGTGATAGTTGCAACAGAACCTCTTCGCTATTTATTATTTCTAATGAGATTTGTCATAACTAACTCATCATTGATAAAAAAAATAAAATGGTGTTAATTCATGAGACCTTGAGTGATGGAGGTAACCGATGAAGATGTGTTCCATTTGTAACGTGGTTCTTTAGCCATTCATTGATATATATTTTGTCTTTTTATGACATATTGTTTGATTCTTGTTTTACCTACTTGATTTGGGTACATTCCACTTAAAGAGTGATCGAATTCTAACATGAGTCATTTATATTATTGTTTTTTTATAAAAATCATTCACATTTTATTCATGTTTCATTTTTTGTGGTTTTCCAATACCAATGAGGTTAAAGAACGCCATTTGTTACTTGTAATGACCATCTCTGGTATTACTGTACTAGGGTATCTATGCTAATTTGGGACATATAAAGTATCATTTGTGAGATATTATGTATACTTTAGAACACTTGAGTTAATCAAAATTGAGTTTACTCCACTGTTCAATGTCATAGTGATCTCTAGATTATTTTAATTCGTACAAATATCTTACAAAACAATTGTGCTCATAAATATGAAATGGGATATTCTTACATACAAATTTAAACATATAAAATTCATATCCCACCATTTCATCTTTTTGAATAAAATATTCCTCCATATAAAATTAACTCAAAAAAATCACCAAACCAGTAAAATAATCTGCAAATGTTTTTGAAAATAGATATTATAAATCATTCTCAATTTCTTATGTTCTTGAAATGAGGTTACATTTTTTGGGTAGTCAATGATATTTCTTTTTGAAATTCAAATTTAAAAATTTAAGAAGTCAAAATAAGTTAAATTTTTTAGTTATGTGCTATGATTTTGTAATAATAATATGGGGTAATTTGGGAGCGTGTAGTAAATTGAGAAGAAAAATATGAATATATGGAAAATATATTATTAAATAAAAAAAGAACAAAACTATGTATTACTAATGTATCTTTATGTGAAGAAAATATATTTTTATTAATTATGAAACAACATTTTATTATCCACATAAAATGAGAATTTATTTTTATTTATATAAGAATTACCACATCATTTATGTGTCCAAAATGAATTAGATAATTTATAATATTAACTTATATAAAGGTTAATTTTTGTTAATAAAATAAATGAATATATATATATATATTAATGGGGATGAAACTTTTACATTTAGTTTTAGGTTCAGATAGACTTTAAATTATATTTGATCTTCTTAGATATATGTTATATATTATACCATTTATGACATGATATTTTTGATTAATTATAGATGCTTGATGTGATTCAATAAATTTTTAATTCAAATACATACCTAATTTAATTATGAAAAATCCTTTTAGGAAATTATATTAATGTATAAAAACATACCATCACATATTCCTGATGCAATGGGGTATCAAATAAGTTAGGAAAAAGTATAGATAATTATCTCATGTTTTTAAAGATAAATTTTTATTATTTTGAAGTGTATAACTGTAGTAATAATATTAACTATTTTATTATAATGTATTATATAACAATGGATAATTATTTTATACAAAGCATGTAGTCACTTTGAATGAGTAAAAATAATTTTTCCCCAACTATTTTTTTGGGATTTATGAATTTAATTTCTTTTGAATACTTTTTTTAATATAACAAATTAGTAATCTAAAAATAAGTTATAAATTTCACCCAATTAGATGATTAATGTTTATATATTAAAATTATTAATCATTAATTTAAATTCATTTAATAATTCACACCACTTACCTAAATTAACCATAGGGGATCCCTAAATTGGTTTAAGAGTATAATATTTTCCATTAAAATATGTTTTGAAAAAACTTTTCAGAAGTATTTCCAAATTCAATATAGTATCATGATTTTTAGTTTTGACTTCATTTCCTAAATTGTTTTCCTCATTTATATAAATTTTAATCATAGTAAACATCAAAGGTGTTTTTATATTTTATTAATATAATTAGAACTTGTGAAAATTGATAACTCTAACTTATATACTACAATTTACATTGATGTGAATGAGATCGACATAAGTGGTTTTACAGTGGTTATTGAAAGAGATATTATTGTGATGATTTGTGATATTTATTTAAAAAATGATGTTTAAGAAATGGTTAATGATGCATATAACTTAAGAACCCAAACAATGATGATTTGGTCTAGATCTTTGTTATTCATCAATAATTATTACCAATCTTAATAGGATGAAAAATAGTCTCCTGGGATAGACATAATCCTTTGGCAATTATTTTCCATAAAAATAAAGAAAAAAAATATATGAGATTCAAATTAATTATGAAAAAACCATAATCATTACAGTAAAGAACTTTATAATGTTCATAAAAATTAAAAAAAATTAGTTGAGAAAAGAAAATAGTTATAGGTTTAGACACAAAAAATTTAATTAAACGAGAAGATGGTTATCTAGGGTGGATTTTCCAACTCCATAAAGAGTGCACCAACATAAATTACCATCTTAACCCCAATAATAAATTCTATAATCCAAACCAATTGATATCTAACCCTATATCACTCCTATAGGATTAAAAAATATCAAAAAAATGTTAAGATATTCATGTGTAAGTGAGTACATGAAGAGTTACTATGATTTCCTTAAATGAATTTTATTAAATCCCACAAAACACTTAATCACTTTCATTTATTAAATGAAATATCTAATAGTTAAGAACATTTCATAAAATTAATAACTATATCATATAAATTCTATGTAAAAGAAATTAGTATAAGTGAAAAACCTACTACACTATTTCCACCAATATCCTCAAGCCTCAGTTTGATAAAAAATCCTAGAAAGATAAGAAATATGCAATAAATTTCACAAATCACTACCAATGTTATTATAATTCATTCATAATGGATCATAAGCCAGTCAAGTGTTTTTTAAATATAATAACTTATCATCCATGGAATTTATCCAACTATTTTATCTATTCTTGAATCACCTCAGTCCTTTCTCAATCCTAATTTATTAAAATTTCCAAAAGATTCCATATAAAATATATTTTCCCAAGGAAAATTTTCGTAATGAATTCCATATATTCATTTAATATAAGAATAAAAAATATATATTTTCATAAATGTATTTTTTTTAAACCAATTCCAGTGATTCATTTATAAATTCTGAAAACCCAAAATTTTACATTATTAATAATTTGAAAATTTTATCAATATATTTATAATAAATTATTTAATAAATCCACATCATAATAAAATAAATTCAAATAAAAGAAACGAATCAAAAATTAATCATAATACAAAAATTATTGAATTGGTTATTTAACACTATAAATTTTGAGGAAGAATATTCTTATGATAAACTATATGTTTATAATTGTAAAATATAAAATTTCCTATTTTTTTAACATAATAGAAATTTATTTGGAAATAAGGCAGAATATATGATTTAAAATTAAAACATAATTAATAATTAATAGGTGTTATTTTACAAAAAAGTATATAGTACAAAGTATTATACACTATGTATTATTACTCACCATATATAACATATATCCATTAAATGTGAATAAATCCATAAAATACAACTGATAGAAAATAATATCATCTTTACTAAAAGAAAATACCCTATACCATATTCAATAGTGATGATAACCAATATCAAAAAAACGTATAAATTGGTGTATCAAGATAGAAGAATAAATATTTATATTAAATCTAAAACATGAAGTAATAACAATGCATTGCAAATTTAGAGTATAATGAATGCATAATTTTGTTAATATTTATAAATATATAAAGAAAAATAGGGGTATTTAAAACAAGATCATTAAAAATATTGTTTTTTAATGTTCTTTCATTGGTCATATATCTAATAGGTTAACTGATGTCTTGTATTGGAAAATTATAAATTTAAAATAATATAAATCACATTGAAATAAGAATATAATATTAATATATACATATATATATTTCTGTGATGTGTTTGGAATTTAATATTTTTATTAGAATATGATATGGTAAAA
The DNA here is from genome assembly GCA_963277665.1 of Viscum album. NCBI lineage: Eukaryota > Viridiplantae > Streptophyta > Magnoliopsida > Santalales > Viscaceae > Viscum > Viscum album. The sequence goes on from OY728161.1 coordinate 698,826,369, forward strand.
CTAAAATAAATATTTAAATATCAATGGACTTGTAAAATGAAATTATAGTATAAAAATAAATACTTTTATCTGTATTTGTTAAACATTATTTAGTATAAATATAATAATTATTTTCTTTAACAAAACACTTTGTGACGTACTATATAAATTACCATAATATGTTAAACAAATCACATCTAAAATATTATTATTTATAATCTAATACATTGACTAATCTTGTGTTATACATTACTATTAAATAATATTAAGAACACATAATATTTAAAAAATATAATTTTTTATTAAAAGAAATTTTTATTTGTAATTTACAATTTAATATTAAAACTAAATTTTAAAATGTTGGTATCTAGATAAGATAAAAATAAATTCATATTTTGATTTAGGCTTTCCAAATTATCATAGTATGAGTTTTTTAGGTTTTTTTAAAATGTTGATTTTAAGTGGAAAAATATAGTTTGTGATAAAAATTAAAATTTTATGATTTCATTATTATGTATTAGTATAATAGATGATTAAAAAAACATTTTAAGAAATAAAATATTTAATTAATAAATTTTATTATTAATTTTATAATATATTTTTATCTTATAAAATTTTTGTCCAACATTTTTACAACTAAATGAAAATGTCATCTTAATAAAAACAGTTTTTGATCTTTTCATTAAATCAAGTATCTTTAAGGTGATATTTAGTTTTTTTATTCCCATAAAATATCATACCTTTTATTTTTTTAATATAAACAAATTTTTTGATTGTAATTTATAATTTTAATTACTATCAAATACGCATAAATTTTTTTCTTTGTCCCCCAATTTTTCTAAAAACTATTCTTACGTATTTTGTGTTCAAATCAAAAAATTTACATTTCAAAACATTATAAATTTTATTTTTTAAAATGATTTATAAATTTTAAACCCTATGTAAAAAAATATTAAAATTTTTAAATGATAATTTCTTTATTAAAATTATTTTATAATGTTATAAAATTAATTACTAATGTAAATGTAAATCAGGGAAAAAGGATAAAATATTAATAGAACAATTAATATAACCCAAATTATTGTATATAAAATTATTGTTTTAGTTGAGTTTCGAACTATAATCACATTACCATAAAAATTTCTACATTTTGTGTCCAACAACCCTTGAATAGTATGCTTACATTGTTGAAAATATAAGAGTTAATTCCTAACATACCATTTTATTTATATATAAAAAGCTAACACTGACCCATTCAAGACTCACATTACCATTTAATTCCCTTTTTATATATTCCATATTTATCCCAATGTAACCCTACCCCATTTCAAAACTTCTATAGTCACTATTATTTAACATAATTCCATTATTTCAATAGATAATTTAATGTAATAATTCATGTTAGTTTACATGAGTATCCAATTCTTCATAGTGTTTACTTATTAATTTTTATTATGTTAAAATTAAATAACATCATGAATACACTTAATTTAATACCATTAGTATAATTTAATATAATTATCTTAATTAAAAAATAACTAATCATTCAATTTCAACTGTAAGAGATTACAAAAACATTGATCATGCAAACATGCAGACTAATGAATCCATGAAGTAATGTTGTTTTTATTTTGTCACATCCACTAAATATTGGTATAAAAAAATATTTTATTAATAAATATGTAATCTATATAAAAAATTATGAAATTATAATTTACCATAAAACATATTTTTTCCATTCAGACAAAAATAATATCATTAATTGTACGTACACGAAGACTACTGTGACCATGAACAAAAAAGTATATTCTTAATCTCCACCAAATTTATATGATTAAAAAAAAGTTTTAATTATGATAAATGATAATAAATAAATTTTAAATATTTTTAATATATCATATTATCATGGTCTAAATACATTCCCTTACTCCTAAAAACAACAAAAATGTCAAAACTTGGGTTAATTCGACCACCTATATAAACGATGTTATAATAGATTTGTCATAAACCATTAAGGGGTATCATATAATAATAATATCCTGTCATATTTATATATTTTAATTTTTCAATTATTTTTAAAATGTATTGTTAATTTTGAGAATATTTATTAATATATAATCTTTTCATCATTTAATATGTCGAAAATTTATTCATCAGGACTTCCATTTTCACAAGACATATTCATGTAATTAACCAAATGAAAATTGTAACTAAGAAATCACCAAAAATAATTTCTTTATCTTTAATGAACTAGAATTTATGAACATGAAACCACTTAGTGATAACATATTCTATATTTTTGATATTTTTAGAGAACAATCAACTAAAATTTATAAAACCAAATAATGAAAATAAAATATAATCGGTTAATATATTTTTAATATATTGTTTTAAAGTACTCATACAATGGGTAGTTTGTCTAAATTAATTTTATGATATAAGTTATTAATACTTTTACATTCATTATACATGATTTTATATAATTTTTATGGATATTAAAGGTACTATTATGAGACTTGGCAACTTAAACTTCATAATTATAGTTATATGTTTTCCTCATGAATTCAATTCTACTATGTTAATTACATTTTACATTTTAAAAAATATCCCTTATTTATTTCAAGAGAAAATATTATTTGTTCCAAATCCATTTCCATGTTATGTTTTCATATCTCTTTTTTTCAAAGAAAACATATTTCCATGATTTTATCATTATCTTCAAATTATGTATTTCTAATGGACTAATTTTTCTGTTACAACCTATATTTTGTTTTATTAAGTGATTATTTTGGGTGATCAATTTCTTTGTACATATTGATTTAATTTATTATGTTCTTTTACACCATTTGGATGTTTTATAAAAAACATTAATACTTGAGGTTTCTTTATGATAATTGAATGATTTATATTTATATGTTTAAGAAAATCATTTTTTAACATGATATATTTATGATATGATAATCATTGATTTTATGTACAATACATATTTATTTTTAATAATAGGTATGGTATGATATCTCCCTTCAATAAATTGATTTATGTTTATATATCATGAGATAGTTAGTAATGTACACAATGAGTATTTTCACACAAGCATGGGAATGATTAGTTATCTAACATTTTTAGGCGTAAACATTTTGATTTTGTTCACATGGGATGATCATACGGGGGTTTCTCACAAATGTTTTCATATTCTTATTTTATTCCATATTTTCATATTTTTTATCAAGTTATAAAAATATTTCAAGATGCGTTTCATATCCATAAAATGCCAGGATTTCATGATGTTGCCTTATTTTCATAGTATTCCACATCTTTTTATCATGATCTCTTGTATTATGATTATTAATATGTATTTTGTGTCACACCAAAACATTCATGTTTTCTTACTTAAATTTTTAGGATATTATGTTTCTCTATAATATTTTATTACTATAATCTATGTCATTATGATATTTTATTATGTTATTTTTATCTTCATCATGTTCTATAACATGATTATGATCAGATACATAATGATATAATTTTCCCATAAAATCATTTTATTTTACCCCTTTCTTATCTTTTCCATTTAGAATATTATAAGGATGATTATGACATGTGATATTTCTCTAAAAGGGTCTAGAAGAGCATGATTATAGTATGTTTATGGCAATTGTTATAAAATAATATGCTAATTTATCATATTTAAAAACACTAAACGTTTAAGTAATTGGGTTTCATGACTTTTTGTTTGATTCATTATCTAAATAATGAAATTTTAATTATATTTCAATTATATTAATTTTTTTCACTTTAGGTTCAACCCACCCTAGATGATGATAACATAAAAATCTATGAATATCAAGATTTAGTGTTTACAACCATGATTCAATCCTTCAAAAAAACAATAATTGTTTTATTATTCTCCCCTTTGTGGCCTAAAATACATAGTTACATCACTATAGGCCAAATAAAATAATGCATATATCTCATGATATTTATATAAGATCTCATGGGATCATTGAGATAAAACCTTAAATTCTATGTGAATTTGATAAATCTGAGTGAGAATTACATTTTTCATTTATGGAAAGGCCTCAATTTCACTGTCTAGATGACCTTTGTCTATCAAAAATGATATATTATGTTAAAATGAGTTTTTATAGGATAATCAGGGTTTTAATTTTTGAAAATTTGCATTATGATACTGAATTCATGTTTGAGACAGAATGTTTTAGGGACTATAAAAATGGTCACATCATCCCCTTTACACATCATAACCCAATTTTAATCAAACCCTACATGGAACCCGGGGATTTGTTCTAAAATATATATTCCTTCACGTCTGAGAATGCATAAATGCATGTCCACTCTTCAATTTCCTAATAACCATGCATCCGAACATGATTTATTCAATAATTTTCAGATATTTTGATATTTTATATGGTAAAACTATAAAATAATTGAAATCATACCTATTGAACAAAGGTACCATGATTCGACTCATAATTATAAATTTTTTCCTATAAGTCACTTGTATCTTCTCTTTGGGAATAACTTTTGCTAATGCTTTCATATCAAATCATTTCACTATCATGGTTCTTCTTGAATCAAGATAAGTTCCTAGAACACTACCACTAATGGAATACCCCAAACAATTATTATATTTTACATCATATAATAAATAGTTATCAAAAATTCCATAAAGGATAAATTTGTTTTCAAATAAATTACATCACTAATAAGAACCTAATATGTATATGTGTTGAACATAAAGTGTTGATAATAAATATATACAGTATTTATTACAATATAATTTGTTGGAAATTACAAATAATGTTATATTCATCAAATCCAATAAAAAATACTAAACGGTATGACATATATCGGTTAAAACTAAACTAGATTCTAGATTCATCAAGGTCATAACCATAATGACATGCTCATAATTCATGAACTCTAAATCTAAACATCAGTGGTCATTGTTGAAAGTCATCATAACACTTCTATTGAGTCTATGTTTCCATATATAACTTACATATTAAATGAGATTGGTCTATCATCTAATGGACAGAACTAGGTCCCAAGGAATATATTTATCACACTAATATTGAAAAATAGTATACTCAAAATATCTTCTAGATATTCATTCCAATTGTTCCATTTGAATCAAATCATGATAGATATTATTATAAACCAACTCTACCTATGTAAAATGATCATCCTATTATTTTCTAAAACATAATAAATAAGTTTGAATCACGTCATTCAATTTTTGTAAGGTCAATTTTAATTTCATCCCTATTTTAAATTGATATTATGATCCCATATTCAGTCATGAAGCCAATACATTATAAATACTTGTATAAAATGTTGAAGTAAAATTTTTTTATCAATCTAACATGATAGATAAAATTTTAAGGTGGATCTAAACAACATCCATCAAATTTATATCACTCTGGTCATGTATATAAATTTATCTAAAATATTTAATAAGTTAGATGAAATCACGATTCCATCCCCAATCATCAACTTCACCTCAAACACTCATAGTGTTCTATGTAAAAAAATTGAAATCTATCACAACATATTCTTATTTATAGCTATATGTTGAAAATATATATGAAAGTTAGTAGTTCACTAATTATCTACCATTGCCATCTAGAAATTAAATCATATAAAGATAAATAAAAAACAATATCCATCATTGTCTTTACCTACCATAATTAATATTTTTTGTTAGGATACATCATTAAAGAAACCAGAGTTATCAATCACATTTATGAACTCCTTATTTTGATTCAAAGGAACTTCTACTCTATATAAAAAATAGACCATTGAGTTAGTTATAATAAAACCCCATTTAATATTATTCTAATTATTTAAGACATCACTAACATTTTTAATCTAGGAAATGTAATTTTTACCTCCCTTAAATGGGTTGAAAGTGTATATGTAATGTCAATTTTATGTAACAACATATTTCACCACTCTTTTTTATCATCAATGTATAAATGTACTATTAATACCATAAACTAACCCTATTCATCTAATTAAATTATTTACTAAGTTCTTCAACTCAGTGAATTATTTAAAGTATTACCATTAACTATTATATTGGATAACATGAAATATAAATTCTTAAGATAAATAACCATTCTCAGTTTTTATATTTTTAAATCCTAATAGAATAAAATTTACCTCATACCATTGTGATTAAAATGTAATATGATCCTTTCACCATACAAGTAATGTTTTTATACATTAATGTAATTAACTATTATCAAAAATATTAAATATTATGTGGGATAGGACTTCACATGTGCTTATAATTTTATTAATGTATATGCCACCATGTTTTCTCGTTTAATGAGTATATATTTGAATCGGGATCAAGATGCATCAAGTGAAATTTAATAACTACATGAGACGCAGTAAACCACTATAGATGTATTCATGAAAACCTCATATTCATCTTATAAAAACACTATGTATTTTATTAACCTGGTATATATTTAAACCATTCCATGTGAATAATTTCATTGATCGATGAAAAATAGAAAAATCTTGAATAAAGAATATTTTATTGCATATCAGTCCAATAGAACATAGAGTATCAAGAAAATTCTTAGGCCACTCCTAATATAGCACTATTATAAATTAATATTGGTTAACTATGAAACCCTCATCATAAAACTATATTCCCAAAGAACATCACATCTCTTAATCAAAACAGATAATTTATTACTTCACATTAAATCGGTACTTCCAAAATATAATTGGTATGATTTTTAAATGGCTTCCATTATCCCTTAATAACATATGATATATCAGAATACCATAAATTTAAATATTGACAAGTGATTTATAGAATGTATATAAAACCAAATTCATTAAGAATATAAAAATACCTATAGAGTTAGTAACCCTAAACATTACCACAAAGGACTTATAATGTCAGAAACTTATTCTGATGGCTATCTATGGAACATCCACATTTTTAAATTGATGAAAACCTCTTACCTTTATTTAAATAATCAACTATAACATTAATATATTGTTGAATTTATTAATTATTTTATTCACAGGATTATATTTTATCTAATTGATGTCTAACCACATTATATTATCAGCCTCCTCAAAAAATAGGACTGTTAACTTTTAAAGAGAAACATCAATAAAATAAAAATATATTCATTTAAAAAATATATTGAAGTATCCATTTCTAATAGCTTTATAGTACTAATGTGATATGATGTTAGTGATATGATACTTTCTCCTATCAACCATTTAATGGAGAATACCATATCTCTCTCTACAAGTAGTCCAAATAATACCTTAGGAAATATATCTATGAATTGTTTTACCACATCTAAAAACTGGATAATATTCATATATTATAATGTTCCATGAACATACATAGTCAACTATCATCTCAATGTTTCATGGTTGTTAATGTCAATTTTTTATTGACATGTATAATTATCACACTATCTCATAAAAGTGACAACGCTCCAGTCATGGAATGTGATGGAAACCATTTTTTCATAGAATTCAATAGAATCCTTAAAATTCACCGTCCAACCCATTTAAATTATTGTATTATATATTTCCTACTCTAAACTATTTAACCCCCTTCTAATATATGAATTACTGATCAAATAAGAATAAAAAAATAACTACATTCCTTATTATACCCAACCTCAAAGAGGTGTCCTGATTGTTGGCGAATAAGAAATAAAATCTAAATGAATGTTAAAATGGTATAATACATATAAAATTATGAATGAATTATATGAAAATATATAAAACATATACGAAACCATTGTTGGTGCAAAAAAAAGTTTTCCTCTTATTATCAATTTTCCAATATATGATTCCTTTATAACATTCTTTATAACAAATAGTTTTTAATGAATCTGTAACATGATACTTTATTATGATTACTATAGATCCTAACAAAAATATATTCTCATTAATGAATTAAATTTTCCATATATATTAAAAATATATATTTCATTTTTAATCCTCAAATTACATAATATAAAGAGAAATAATTGAAGTTATAATACAAAGTCAAAAGTTTCTCCCATCGACCATTTGTATTTGGTAGATTATCCCACTTCTTCTGTTTTGCGGTACAATGTTTTTAAAACTAGAAATATATCATTTAATTTAATATAAAATAGATTATATATATTTTTTAATCCCTCTATTTAGAGAGTAATCAAAAGTCTACTATAAGGTTCTACATAAATTATATTCTCCGAAGGGTTTGGGAGGAAAAGGGCATGCATCATTTTTACCCATAACATATTCCTTTTTCATATCTTTTATATTCACCATTTTTATATTGGTATGTAAATAAACCATAATAACTCTTGATCAAATATTAATTTGAAGAATCATTTGAAATTTGTATTTCCTGATATTTTCTTTGGTGATCATCATTTTAAAAAATGATCTAACTCTTCAAAGAAAAAACTCAAGTACACAAGAATTGTCATGTAACCATTAAATACATCCATATAAACTTAATATTACATAATCATAAATGTTTATGTAAGGACTACATATTGTACATATTTTTAAAATTTTACACATTTTAGACACTCAGATATCTTATTTTATCATATAGATGTTTATCCCTTAAATATTTAAGTATAACACCATACTTATTATCTATTAATAATATGAAGAAACAAGAAGATTTAATTAATCATTCGTAACTAATCCTCAACTTATTACACCATGTTAATATAATACTACTAAACTTGTTCACTGAAACAGTGCTAAATCCACTCACTCTATGACCTCTAGGGAATATACCCCATATTCCAAATTATTCAAAGTAGTAATATGGGTTAAGTTATATAATAAGGAGACCATACCCTCTATTATATGATCATAAATCTAATTTAAGTAATAATATATCATCATCCATACTATATAACAAAAATATGAAAATGTTAGAGATAATAAATTAATAGAAATATATGTCCTGGTATATTTAATATGTACCCAATGTAGTATCATAAAAATAAAACATAAGGTGAAGCATCACACAATAAGATAATTATATGAAAAAAATAATCTCAAATTTATCAAATAATAGAGACATAATTAAAATATATTTCTAAACTGACCTTTTAGAATAATTAGATTTATCTATCGTAGATCCATTATAAATCATAGGATCTATTCCGTTAGAGGTATCTTGAACCTTTCTGTTTTCAATACAACTATACGTCATGTGTAGGTTTTTTAAAACATAATTACTTATAATAGACCAATGATATACCTAAATAATGTATGTTTATATGGGTTCGTGTACAATTTAATACAAAAATGAACCAAATATAAACACACTATAATTATATAACAACATATTTTTTAATAAGTATCCATTATGATAAACTATAACTTCTGCATTCAGAGTAACAATGGGTGAAGAATTATCATTGTTCGATCATAACACAGATGTGAATGAGTAATCACCATATAAAAAATGAACATGTGAAATAGGAATCAACATATAAAGAATACATAGATGAGTGAAACAACACCGCATAAAAATAAAAATGTTTGAATAAGTTATAACCATAAAGCGATATAAGTGGAGTTATTACACACTTTGATTGAGGGAATTATTGTGGTATAAAATCCACTTCTATATGAGTCCTAGAAAACACAACTAATTTTATTCTAACATTACTTACATTCCTAAAGATTATAATGATATTTTCCTTATGGATGTTATAGGATGGAATTATTTAATATCTCATCGAGACACTTTTGGGTGGCCTCACCCCTTATAGAAATTATTTAATTATGAGTGAGTGACGTATTTATCCCCATAATAATAAAACCATGGGTGCCTAATTTATCAGAAAATAACGACAATAGGTAAATAATCAAACAACATATAGATAATCATACAGAAAAATGAATCACTAGATAAATAAATTAGGGTAACCAATCTATTAATACTTTACTAATAATGGGATAATGATATATAACTATAATGAGAAATCATGGATGATTTCTATACTACTAAACTAATAAAAATGGTGAAAAAGGTGATAGAAAATTAAAAAAATATAGTGAATGACATATCATCATATCAAAAACCCAAATTGAAATAATTATTAAAAGTGTATGTAATGATGATAAAACACACTACATTCCCATCCTTAATAAACCAGACATCCCTAGTAGGAAAACTGTTCCTTAAGAACCACACATTCAATTTTTTCTACTCACTATAAGATGATCGTAACATGAATTAGAAACCTATACAGCCACCCTTCTAACAATAGTCAAAAAATATTGGCCATTATCCACCCCAAGGTATCGTAACTATCATAAATCACCTTTAAATAATCACACATGCATATTTACAGTTGATAAAAAATTTCATAATATATAATATAAGGGAAATGAACATTATTACGTTGGAATGAAATCCATTGTAGCATCTCTTTTATAGGTATTTCACCACTTTTCAAATGTGACACAGTAATCAAAAAACATGTAATAAAACTATAATGACCATAGGAACTATAATTAAATAGATAGTCCATATATAGATCTCAAAATAAAAGTAAACTCAATTAAGTTCAATTTTTGATCCTCCACCCCCACTAGTTAGCACCTGTATACCACATGGGACATGTTACTCATATAAAAAATTATGATGAATATATATCCTATACTAATCGAATTGTATTGATTGAAAATAATTTGATATGTCAAACTCAAATGATGGAAGTCTTAAATATAGAAATAAAAACCCTAATTCTGGGATTTATAATGAATAGTAGTGCAATAATGATCATAAAGAATAAATAGAAGTAAGTGGAGTGGTATAATTAACATTAGTGGTATAATGTTAATAACATTGATTAAATTAGATCATAATAATGGTTTAATAATGTCTTGAATGAGAGAAAAGGGTGGGAGGGAATTTTAGGATATTATAGTTGGCTAAGGGAGTGGTTAAATTTATGAAACTTCTAAATAAAATATAAATATTATTATATTATAAATAAATATCATGGAGAACAATGGATAGCTAGTAGACCTGCATGAGGTACCCAACACACCACCAACCACCTAAGTTGGGTCCATTACCAATATAGTGTCCAACATGGGCCAACATTCCACTTTATTTTTCAATTAGTATATCATTATGAGTCCACCATGTACCTGGTTATATCTTATAAACATTCCAGTGTTTATTCCAAAACACCATTTATTCTAATTATAGAACATAATATTCATAAAAGTCCCATATTTTTATAACCAAAGAAAATACACATAGAAAAATAGTAATTATAAATCATAGCTCAATTTATGTGTGATGTTTCAAACTCCCCACCATTCAGTTTCTCATTCCCATGATTCATCACATAACCTTTTCATCAAAATTATCCAATGACATATCTAACATATCTGCCTCCCATTCCCATGTCTACACATTAATATATCCAAGTCCCTATTACACAAATTCTATTTGTTTAAACTTACCCTATAGGATCTTCCCAATTTAGTCATCTATGGATATGGGTTATTCCATAATTGAAATATCAATTTCTCATTCCACGTCATTAATATAGTTGTTATGCGTATTATAAATATTGTATCGAAAAATATAATATTTATTTAATACATCATGTATAGATAAATATCAATAAATAATTGTAAATCAACAAAGTAGATATCAACCCACTCATTAATCTCAAATACATTCACAAAAAACCTACTATTTATCCCTATATCTCTATCCATCATTATCCTAATCTAGGAGATTCGCTCAAGACTGCCTTATCTCCTTCCTTAAACATTATATTTTTACATCACCCATATTCATATCCCCACACTCTCCTATGGGTGTTCACTAACTAACATTGAACATCATAGATATGCTAGGAGGTATCTTACTTTATACACGACCCAACCACAAATGACTCACTCATATATATCATACATAGATGAGGTCGACATAGACTACATTATTATTCCTTTAAGGTTACCATCAAAATAAATTCATTACTAATATTTTTATAGAAAAATTATTTCTTGTAAAAAATCAATCTCCCATGTTTTTACACTTTTAAATATTTATGAATGAGGTATGTATTCCGACACCTTGATCAATGTCAAAAACATCCCATATGTATAAGAATAATATGTTCAACTAAATTTCACATTGGTTTCCAAAACTAATTATTTCTCTAATGAAAAATGGATTTGAATCCCATGTCCTGGTTTTACATGATTCTCCATAACACACCATATATTCATTCCACCCCCCACAAATTTATAATTCCCACCATATTAACTGAATATTCCTCCCATAATCATAAGAAATTTACTTCCTTATTCATCTAATCAGTAATAACACACACCATATCAATTTTTCAGTGTGACATTGATAACCATATTATAAATTATATAATGAGCTCATCCATTAACATAAATAGAATTCATAATCACTAAAAAGAAAAAAAATCAGTGGTGATTGGATTTAGAGAACAAAATGTGATGATTAATTACATGAATCTTATTATTCTACAATTTTTCCAAGTCCAGCGATACTCTTGGGGAATGTTGTAATATATCTGAGTCAACCCTATGTATACAACCCATTTGAAGGAATTTTGATCCTACATATATGCATCCAATGTAATTTTCAAGACCTCACCCTAACCAAGAATATATTATGTTATATTATAATATTGAGTCCATTTTAAGGGTGGACCCCACTATATAAGTTTCCCCTAGTCAAAAAATCATCTATGATTGACATCTAGAGTTGGTATGGTGATGTTAGGAGCTATTAGTGTATCATTAACAAATAATTCAAAATTACAATTTGTATCTCATCAAAAAGGACTATCAACAACCAATTAACCCTTTAATAAAACACTGTCTATGTCATTGTATTTTTCCTAAGAACATCCCCTATTATATCTCCCTTCCAATGAGACTTTATCACGTCGATGTCAAAGAATATAAGGTTCTCAACCCACCACATTTTTTATGGTTTATATCACAATATATGATTACTTATCCAATGATTCTTTATTTTATATAATCCTAATCCTTTAACCTAAGGGATAGAAGTTCCAAAAATATATAAAATAGAAAAACAAGAAAATATATTTCATGAAATGAATAGTTTTTATCATGAAAAATCAACTATCATATAATAATAACTCTACAAGACCAACTACTAATGTAATATAATACAATATATACTCTTCACCTGACTTTGGTAAGGTATGTATAGGTTTTTTGTTAATATTTAATTCTTCCAAACATAAACATTTCATAATCACATGATTAATAACATGGGTTACAACTTGTTATATTTCCTCTATTTTTTCCATATATATTTTTATATAATAATGTAAAAAAATTATATATGAATGTGTAAACATTCACATTGTATTGATTGTTCCTATAAAGATAGATCCTTACACATACAATATTGTATCATTCAAGAAACATTTTCTTCTTTTTAGATTAATCTTCATAGAATAAATCACGACATTGAAAACACATCACATAATCCTTAGATAATTTTAAATACATTTGAAAATAATAGATCAATAAAACAAATATTGGCAAGATATAAAAAAAAATTATACAATTATTGTTTTGAAAAACATGATACAAATGAAGGAAATTACATTTTTTATAATAAATAATTTTGAACATTAATATGACGTATCCACATGATAAATTAATCATTTTCTCAAAAAATATATTTTAATCTTATTAGTAATCATAAAAACCCCATAATAGAGTCATCTGGCATGTAGAGACTCTTGAAAATATTTATTTTTAAAATAATCCTTCCACCTATAATAACACATAAAACATTCTTACTTAAAGATATCAAAATATTTCAACAAAAAACCCATTTTCAACAAAAATAATTGTGTCTAACAGTATCATGTTTATATCCCATGTTCACTCATTTTTAACTCATGTCAAAATAATTAATGTTCAGTTAATTTTATAATATTAATTTCCCATGTTATATAAATAATTTTTTTGACTTTTAATGACTGAATCATCACAAAATCACAATTGATTCCATAAGATAAATATATTCAATTTTCACACTATCAATAGAAGAAGTGTAATTTTTCATTGGAAATATTTAAAAATAAAAAAACAAAAAATTAAGGGGAATATGAAATACTCTAACAAAACATGTTTAAATTTATATGAATATTGATAATGAATAATGACTATGATGGATGGAAAATTTGGTCACATTGTATTCATTAATAAATCAATTACTTATAAATTCAAAAATAACCCATACAGAACACATTGAAATCATTTATTTTCTAATATTAATGAACAATGTAAAATGTGGTATAAAAAGACCATTAGAATCATATGAATCATAAACAATAATGTTACTATAATATTTAAATTATTATTGATAATGGGAAGAATAGGGTTAAAACATTTAAAATAATTTTTTAAAAGAAAATATCATTCCAAAAGTCCCAACTCATTCAATACATATTTATTTCTTCTGTTTTTAAAAAATTATATCATTTCACGTTGGATGTTTTGTGGTCATTTTTTCTAATTACTCAAAACAATATCGATGTGTGGACTGTGATAAAAGGGGTTATGGAACAATTTACATCAAAATTTTAAACACGTAATAATTAACACATTTATGGATTAAATGAAATTTTAGTGCATACCATGTATGGATGTCAGGAAAAATGATCATGCCATTTCATGGAGACAATTGTCTTTATATACACATGAACACCATTTTCATTTTTATAATGGGTTGGTAAAAATATTGTGGAATATAATTTACTTCTATAAAATCATAAATATATTATTAATTTAGATTTTATTCATTATTTCTATCCTTATTTCGTTAATTTTATAATATATATGAAAAATTTATCACATTATTTCATGGAGGTGGTACTCCAAACATAGGCACAAGAAATATTATCCTTGTGCAATTGATGGTAGGGTCAGGTAGAAAGTACTATATTTTAATACAGATTCATAATTACCATATAAATAACTTCTATAAAAATTTTACAGTTAGTATGACTATCCACATGATCTAGTGATGAAAAATTAAACACATCTCTTCATGGATTTGGTAGTATACATGTACACATGAGCAATGTTTTCGTTTCCCATGAGAAGGAAAATGAGATAAAAATAGTTATACTGTAATCCTAATAACATTTAATTATATTAAAGATAAAAAATATCTATTTAATCATGTTTCATAATATTTAAATTAGTTATGAGATGAAATAATGATGAAACACTCAGTTTAGAATTATACCTGTTCTTTGGAAATCCTTATTTGGAATACACATTAAGCCTTCTATGTTTGGACAGTTGTTGATACCAAGACCTCAAAAAAATTTGGAAGGATGATAGAGTGATTTTTTTACAAGTCCTGGATAAAATATATTGATTAGGAGTTTTGTGTATCAGAGGAGATTGGGTTCCTCTTTATATGTGAGGGGATTAGCATAATTGTAATTTTTCCAATCTTTTAAATATTAGAAATATTGTAATCATAGTGAAGTGTATTAAAAAATTTAAAATTTTGGATATACTCTGATAAAGGTAAAAATAGCATTTTATAGTAATAATTAAGATTCCTTTTTGGCCTTATCAATTGTTTTTTGTCTTAATTATTCTTATTTACCAATTACTATAGTGACACATTTATACCATGGTTACTATTCATAATAAATTTTTTACCATATTACTGAATGTTAACTTGTTAATTGAGCATATGAAATCCATTTTCCAATATTCAATTTTAATAAATGCTAGAAATTACTTATAATATAACTGCACAAAACCCACATATAAACAATTTTTATAAAATTAATGTTACAAAGAAGTTTTAATATATACCAAAATCAAATATTATGATAACTTCAATGGAATTGGTAATATTATTTTCTTAAATTGATATTATCTAAATTATAATCCAAATCCAAAATATATCTATACTTTTAAATTAAATTATTTAATGAATTTAAATGAAATTTTTTCAAGGAGTAGATTTTTTCACTATTCGCTCAGAAATTTTTCATTTCATAATATAATTAAAAATTAACCTTATGATATATTTGGTATTTTTAATAATAAAATTAATTAATTTTTATAAAATTAAAATTATTTAATCAAGAAATTTAATTTTTAATTAAAACCATGTAATACATAGAAAATTTTATGTTATATAAAACTATTCCTTTTATGATAATGAATATATATAATGTCATTTAAGAACTATGATTAATATGAATACATAAAATGAATAATTACAAATAAAAATATTAATATATTTATAGTATTTAATAGGTTTTCACATTCTTCACCCTTTAATAAATTATGTCCTCAAAATTTTATTCCTTACTTAAATAAGTGAAGTTATTTTACCTTTACAACATTTTATGATTCTCGTGTTTCATTCTCAATCATTTGATTCATCCATAAAGCCATTACATATGGAATCACTTTATTTGGAAATAACTAATCTCATTGATCCAATATGCGATGAAAATTTTCCTCATTTGAAATATTCCTATTTAACTATACCACCTTGGGGATCAGAACATGAGATACATCAGGTACATATTTCCATAGTAATGAAACATGAAACACAAACAATACACAAGAAAAACTCTATGGAATGTATAAAAATAAATAAAATGAACCAAATTTCTCAAATATTTCACAGGGTCAATTTTACTACATATATAACTTTCCATTTCACCAAAACATATAAAAAATTTCCATAGATACACATTTAGAAATACATGGCCACAAACCTTAAAATAATGGTATTTTATCATATGATTAGTATAACTATTATAATTTTTAAGAGATTTCCTCATGTAATCTAAAATTATATTTAATTTCTCAACCATTTATTTATCTAATTATATACTCAAAAATATACTTTCACTAGCTCTAACCTCATATAATTGGAGTTTGAAACCAATTTCTATATAATGCATCAAAATGTTCCATATATATACAAGATTGGAAACTATTATTATAGGAAAATTAATCTAATGAAATATGTTGATCCCAAATACCCTAATAATCTAAATAATATGCTCAATATCATTTCAAAAAAATTATAAATCATTTTCTCATATTGTCAATAATATTGAGTATGAATGGTTGTAATGAAATTAAATTAAATTCCTAAAGACTATAGATGTCCTTTCCAAAATTTTGAGGTACATCTGGGGTTATGATTAAATAAAATAGATAGTGGGATTCCAGGTAATCTTATAATCACATTATGATAATGTGTTTCATAATTATCAAAATACATGTTATAATTAATAGGAAAAAATGTATAAACTTAGATAATTAACAATTAATAACCCATCTCAGATTATTATCTTCATAAATATTTGGTAATACCCCCATGAAATTCATGGATATATTCTCCCATTTATATTTGGAAATGGAAAATGAGGAAGTAGAACCTCTGGTAGTTGTCACACAGTTTTTAACAATTGAAACATCAAATAATTCATAGCAAAATTAGAAATATCATTCTCTATACCATCCACCAATAATATTCCTAATGATATCTATATATATTATTACTACCAGTAAAAATGAAAAATAGATATCTATGAGCATCACTAAAAGTTCCTTCTTCATCTACGAATCACTTATAACATATAACAAATTACTACATATGATAAAAAATTATTTATTGACACTAATCATAGGAAAAATATATATTATTGAGTAATTCTACTCCATGAAAATCATGATATTCTATATAATCCATCTAAATTATTCTGGATAAAAATTACTGCACTAACACCTAACCCAAAATAGATGTGGGTTTTTCATACACAGTGTCAATGATAAAATTTTATAATTGATTAACCAATTGATCATGATCCAAACATAGAATAGTTAAAGATGGATTAAAATATTTTACTTAATTAATTGAATACCTTTTTTCATTACATAGATGATAAGGAATAATATATTCACTATCATTTATAAGTTCCAACTATCTTCTCTATCACATGTTAAATATTATCTATGTGAGTAAATACTTTAAAATTTCATGTCCAAGATTATATTAAAATTTTACACCAGATAAAATATATTGACAAATATTTAAATAAAAATAAATCCATTTCTGTTCATCATCATACATAAAGAAATTCATCTCATAGAGTTTCAATTATCATTAAGCATGTGTATTAAACTGACCTTTTAGCATTAATACAAAAAAAATTCCTTTAATGAACAATCAAATTAATTAATATTTTAACAATTTCATGTTAGTAACGATAAAAATATATCACTAATAAATATTAAATTCAATTCGAATAATCATTCATCAAATTACTTTGACAAGATAAATTTAACTCCTTTTTGAGTTAACATAGTTTGTTGGATAGGTAAATAAGAAATTTTTTTTAAAAAATATTTGTTCTAACTAACCAATATAATAAAAATTTGAATCTAAAAAAAATTTATATCTTTTATATTATTAAATTACTTTTTCTTTAGTATGATAAATAATTACACAATCAATAGAAATTATATTCCCATGAAATGTAATATGTAATAAATAAAATTTATATTTTCTAAATTTTTTATTCAAGATATATTATTTTTATGTTTGTGAAACAATCCTTATATATTTCAAATATTCCTCATATATCATTACATAAACCACAATATAAATACAGAAAACAATTAAATAATTATCTAAATACTTGTGAAATACAAAAATTATATGGTACATAAATACGAAAGCTGAATTTGTCGACCCAAATATAAAGAACAATAACATGTAATGATCATACCATGTCTGAATTATTTTCTTCAAAATTTTATCTTCCTTCACCTTTAGTTGATGAAAACTAGACTTAATATTAACCAAAAAAAAAGAAAACAATGATTGTTTTATCTAGTCAAACAAATCATCAATATGAGAAAGCAAATTCTTATTCTTAGAACTAATGTTATTATGTTCTCAATAATCCATGAAAAGTATCCTGGAACTATTGATATTTTTATCAAACAGAATAGGATCACATCAGTGTGATAAACTATGTTAGAAGAAACACTTATCATGTGAATACTCCATTTGCTTGGGTATTTATAAAAACTCAATTGAAACCATTCTATAAAGAGATTTGGAAATTGGAATATAATATGGAAAAAATTAAAAAATAAATTCAAACTAATGATCAATAATAAAAATATGAAAATGGTTTTTAAATACATGCACATACCCTTTTAGTACTAGGAAATGACTAATTTTAATAGTTTCATTTTGTTCTATAATATGTGGAAGATAAAATTTACTCATGTATTTTATCAGTTTCTCAAATTCATGATATTTCATAAATTGTATAAACTCATGATTATATATTAATTGAACGCACTCTAAAAATTGGATATGAATTATTTAGCTCTTTGTTCTATCATAACATGTTAAATAGATATCCAATCCATATCTAGAATAATATTAAACATCAAAATAGGAATGAAAAAATGTTTTAGAGGAATGAATATTGCATTAATGGTAGAAATTAATTTTTTATAAATTATTTTTACATTTATACTGCTCTCATTAGTTTTTAACAAATGGTATGACTTCATTTATAAATAGTATGTTTCTATTTTAGATAAAAAAATCAGATATAAAACAATGTTTCAAACAAGAATCAATCAAGTCATTAATATAATCTAAATTAAAATGTAATGTACACTTTATTGAATGGCCCTATATCCCCTGTAGTAGTAGGAAAACTCCTAGACACGCATTTCTACATTTAGTATTTATGATTCAAAACTTGAGTAAATAACATTAGACATTCATGTCCATAATGGTATGATTATAATTCTCTTCATTTCAGTCACAATCTAAATAATCATGTTTAACAAATTATTAAATATTATATCATACTATAAAACATTATTTGAAATATCTCAAACCAAATTTTAACCATTTTTGGGGATTTCAACTTGATTTTATTGTTGACTACTTCTCTCTTTCATTCCACCTTTTCTGCTTCATACATTTGTTTTCATAAAGTATATAATTTTTAAAAAATACCATATCAACATTATCATCCAAATAAAAAACCTCATCATAGATTTTATATTCATGAGATTTTAATACATTTCCTAAGCATTGTTGTAGACCAATGTAAAATCAATAAATATTATTCTCAGAATATAGAATAAAATTTAGGGGATATATGAAATTGTTGTTAAAATATAACTCATAAGTGGAAAATGTTCCTTTGTAATTTTTTAATATTACATTTATTTTATCCTTGGGTGTTATTTTTACATTCAATGATAAAGAAATTTATAAGTGAATTATCATCAAAAATATATTCAATGAACATCTAATCCATTAAATCCATCAAATAGTTTTTATTATTATTCTTAATCAAAAACCACCATCAATTGGATTTACCTTTAAAATGATATATATACCGAGTTAGGTTTTGATATTATAAATATAGAAAATATCTAAATATCTTTTCTATAGGAGTGGTCCATCCTACATATTTCATTCATTAATATAAGACATTGAATACTAGAGTTTTCTCTTTCAAAAAATTCTTCAATATTGACATGTTCCACTGTGTATAATTAAATCATTCCCTTTCATGGATATAATAATTAATAATGAACATTGACTGAGTCAATGCTACTAGAAAATGATATTCTATATACATTTTTTTTCTAATAAATAATTTTTAAATCCCCTTGATGACTTTCATCCTCAGCTACCTTATATTCTCAAATGAAAATCATTTTAAACAGACATGTATTTGATTAAGAAACATTGAAATTCTGAAAATATATCTCATGATAATAAAACCAAAAATTAATGTCATGCTATAGCATCTTTAAATTTCTCTTAAAATTGTAATGTATTCAATTCATTCTGCTGATAACAACTATAGAATTTTGTAACATAAAGAAGACATAAGTACATCCTTTATAACTATGTACTCACCTTAATTAATATCAAAGATAATTTCTGTATTGAGTTTTTGATAAAAATGTAAACAAATTACAAAAATGGGACACTTTCACATAGTATACATTCTTTTACAAAAAATTAGAGTTTTATGATTACACCATTGTTTCATTCATGATAAAATTTTCAAATTTAAAAAAATTATCCATAGATGAAGTATTGACCTTTTTAGAATATCTAATCATCCTTATTATTTGAGAAAACATTTGACAATGTTGGATAAGAAAAAAATATATTTATGGGAAAAAATAAATTAACCTCATTATTCAAATGTTACATCTCGTTAACTTCTTTCAGATATTTATAGACACTGGTTTTGAAATCATTTAACTTGGGTATTGTTTTTTGGTCATTTAGGGATAATTTGGATAATTTTCATATACTGGATGTGATATGAAAAATTCTCACTCTCTTAGGTGAAACCATGCGGTTTGGCCCAATAAATAGTGAGCCCTATTAATAGCCACTGAAAGGGGGTTAACTATTTTTACAAACCATGTAGCCACTCCACCAAACATTGTATCCCATTGATAGTGGGGAATCCTTAGTTGGCACACAATTATTTTAACTGTGTGGCCAAATCATGAACCACAAACAGAACACCAATAAGGGTGCAAACTTAGAATGCCCACATTTTCTAGCAATGCCTCCATCCTTAGATAACCATTTCTATGGGATTAAAATCCACTAAAATTTGTTTTAAAATTCCCAAACCCCCCACTTAGAAGTCCAAATCACCCCATTCAAGACTAACAGGTTTTTTGGCTCTCATAGGCTCTTAAGAGGTGAAATTGAATCCTCTGAAACATGTACATAGTTGATCAATGTGTCATGTTTCTCAATCAATATCCTTAAGGAAAGTATATCATTTCTCATGTGGTTTCCATCGATCTATCATTCTATCATCATATTATTTTTATATATCATCATGTATTTAAAATTCCCTTGCCAGAAACACTCTCACATTGTCGAACTGGGTTGGTTGTGTGACCTCAAGTATCCTCCTCGTATATCATAGGCTTGCGACTAGTAGTAGGGGTGTGGGGAATATAGTGGGGAGACTATACCATCTAGTTTAGAGTCAAGATACAATGGAAAATATCTATTTACTGTTGTTTTGAAAAAATATAAACCATACAACACAGTGGATAAACCAAATAATAAATTAAAATTAAATAATACAATAAATAATAAAATAATAGTTTAATGATAAGATGGAATGTAACTAATATTCATGGTAGAAGTAATATAGATAAAATACTATCAAACTCAAATGATGAATTAATTTTTTCTATTCCAAAACACTAGGTTAGTTCCATATCTAATATCTAAACAATCTTTACATAAATAATCATTTACATGGCCCTCGACCACGTTCAAACTTGGATAAATTTAATCTACTTGGGTACCAAATGGTGTCCTCAGTAGGTTGTGATTAAAACTCAGTAAGTCTGTACCACTATGTCTAATCAAACTAGTATGATAATAAGTTCATGAATCAATAATAAAAGTGTATAAATTAATTCAATAATTAATATAATACATGAATCATCCAACATCAGGACTATGCCAAAATATATCTAATCATGTTGATAAACATTTCCAACCAATACTTTATACACATGGTATAACATATCACATGGAAAACCCCTCTGTTTAATAATCATCGCATCTATCTGGACCTAGCCCGATATATAATAATTTCTGATTGGGTTGGTTCCTATCCTAGTATATAAGCATCATAACATGTTACATGTCCTGGTATATTATATAAGCTTCCAAACATGTGTCTGGGCCTGGTTTATTATACCAGAATTGGACCATGTTTTAGGAGAAATCATAATATATAAGAATCATAACATGTGTCAGAAGTTCATATGACAACAAAAATCCTAAAAAAATATAACAACACAGAGCCAATTTATTAATTCTTCTAATTACCCTTTGTATTTAAAATTAATCATTTATTCAATTAAAAATATAATCCATTTTCCATAGTGTATCAATTACAAATAATCACCTAAAACACAATCTATGCTGGAATTATATGAAATCCATTTCAAATTCATCATTTTAATGGAATCAGTCAGGTAGGTCGCATATCAACAAATCCCAAGGAATCCAATGTGTGATTCAATTTCATTATTATAATTTCTAATTATTCCATTGAAAAATGTATACTCTTTCGATGAAACAAAATATATTGAAAAAACATTAGAAATTGAAATCATACCATAGGGTTAGGTTTTTGACACCCTAACATTAACTATATATTAACACATCACATCCAAGAGTAAACGATAACAAAGAAGAAACTATAGTAGATCAAAAGAAAAACATAGATCAATATAGTTCAAGATAAAAATATGAAATCAATCTCCATGGTATATATATTATACTAAATTGAATGAGTAATGATGATAGATAAATGAAACCTAATTAAAAAAACTCTCAAGGGATTAGGTGTGTGATTGGGATATCTATAAGGGGTGGAAATACTCTAAAATATCCTAGGATCCATACTAGGCCTGATGTAGAGGGGATTCACCTAATGAATGATAGAATCATAAGCACATAAAACACTTAAAACCATTAGGGTTTTAGAAATACATGGTTCATAATCCATTTAGGTTATGTATTTATTGATTTTTATGTCACACCTAAAAACATGTAGCCTCAGGTAAATATTTTTCCTAGTAAACATTTACATGATGTTTATATGGTTCATCATGTGTAACCTATTGAAAACAAGAACTAGTTCATTAAATGTGTCTTGTAGCAGTAACATGTCATGTAACATATACACAACGTATAATTTTCAAGTGAATTGTATTCATCCCAACTTCGTGTAAATGATTCCAATCCACTCATGAATCGTTATAAACTCATGGAAAACCATAATACGACCCACATTAACATGTTTATACTCAAAACCAATTTATTCAAATAATTTTTCATAATGGAAATTCATTTCATTTTCCCCAACAATGGCACTTTGTCTCTGAATAACACCCGCCCACTGAAGGTTAATGTAAAATTAAAACCCATTGATAAATGTCTAATGAGATACTCTGATACATATTTACCTTGAAAAAGATGGAATCTTTCATCTAACCTACCATATAATAGATCATCTTTAAGAATATATAATCATAAATATGGGAACATAGAAAATAACTCTAGAATATGAGCTCTCATATCATAGTACCTCTCCCATGTATCCCCCAAAACACACCCATGAAGCCACAACATTCAAACTAGAGGTAGAGTCGTACCCTTGAATTACTTATCACTATATCTGTCAAACCCAATCAAGTGTCCCTAAAAGGACCCATCAGTATTGAGCTTGGAATCTATCACATCAATCACATGATAGAGGTCAGGATAATATATACGAACCCATTACACATGAAACACAACAATCATGGAACTGCAGAATTGTTAAAGGGATAATCGGTACACCAATAAGCTAACACTAGACATTATCTCAAATGGGTTGAAAGTCATTGGATCTATCTTCCATTTCATTCTAATACTATGTTTCCCCAACCTAGGAAACACCCAAATGAAAATATGATGACCAAACTTGAACTACATTGGTCATCTATAAAGGCCAAGGTGTAACTTTTGTCTGCTTTATGTGGCCACCAACTACCTCTTGATTAACTAAACCTTATTAAGATTATCCTAAACAGTACAATGTCCAATAATCACAGACTCACTTACCTCAAACCAACAATGACGAAACTGAAATAAATTTATATAAAATGCCTATAAATGATTCATTTGGATTTATGTTTATATTATGTTATTTTAGTCAAAATTCAATGGGGCCAAATGTTGCTCTCATGAACCACCGAAATACAAAAAAATATTTTTTTCCATATCCTATAAAATATGTGTAGACAAATTTGAGTGGCTGTAATTTTGAGGATGGTATGTTTTACTCTTAAGAACCTATGGTCCAAATCCAAAATAAATAATTGTAAGGATTATCTCGAAATGAAATAATTATTCTCGGAACATAATACAAAAAAACTATATCATGAAAATTAATTCTACCCATATCATCAATGGTGATGGTCTCCCTGAAAGTAAATAGGGGTTATACATTCATCAGTCGATCCACATTAACCCAAAAAACATCATTATGGTGAGGTTTCATGGATAAACATATCACAAAATCCATTGTGACATCATCCCATTTTCACTTCAGAACTAGAAGAGGATATTACAACAAAACATGCCTCTGATGCATGGATTTCACCAATTTAAAGGTGAAACACCAAGACAATAATCCTATTATGTCCATTTTCATTTCTATAAAATAGTAATATATATGAATATCATGATATATCAATGTCAAACCAGGATATACCACCCATCAAGAAGCATTATACTCTCCCATACGCTCCTCGCTCAAGCGTTTATGAACCCATACCTCTCCACAGAAAAGAAGATAATTTCTACTACAAATATATCATCCTAATGGTGCCTCCCCACCATATAATCTTTCCATTTGAGTTATTACATCAGGGTAGATATCTTATTTATCCTAATCTAGCCAAAAGAGCTTGTATGGTAGAAGCTCATGTCAAATTCACTCATTTGTGGGAATACTAATCATCAAGATGCATATCTAAAAATATTTTCATCATCTTCTACTCATAAAAATATTCTATCACTACATTCATTTGTTTCATTCATCTCAAGGCGTCACGAACATCATTTCCCATGCTTTTGGTGTAAGCCATCTTGATGTCAAAATATTGAAGATACTCGACCCACCTCTTATGTAAAAGGTTTATGTCCCACTGAAAAATGATGTACATGTGAGTCCTTTGGACCACATATACCATAAACCTATCACCCATAGCACAGTTTCTTCATCATATTACGGTATGTCCCACCGTAGCTATCTCTATATCATGAGTAGGATAATTCCTCTCATGAAATTTCATGTTTCTGGATCCATAAGCAATGAGACCGTCTTCTTACATTAGAATTATTCTGAGTCCAACTCTGTATTCATCACAATATGAAATATTTTTTTTACCTGGCATTAGAAATGTTATGATCAGCGTTGAGATCAAACTAATTTTCATCTCCCAAAAATCCCTCTAACAATAATTTAACCATAAAAAATTCCACCATTCTTGGTTAAGATAGAAATTAGTGTTTTTAGTTGGTACAAGTCTTTCATGAAGGGATAGTAATAACCTTATAATCCTAAAAACCTATTAATCGTGAATACATTCTTGTGTTTCCCCGACGATTATACATTTGATTCCTTGGATGGCCCACAAACACTCAAGCCTCTGAGATGACATTTCCTAATATGTGAATGCTATAAATCAATAAATTATATTTGGATAGCTTGGAATAAAGATAATTCTCTCTCAATGTAGTAAATATTATGTCCATATTTTTAGGATGATCTTTTAATGAGAAGGTGTACACCGATATTTAATAAACAATTCACAAAAAAATGTTCTGTGAGAGGATGAATGATCTGATTCATAAAATCTATGAATATTGTCGTAGTGTTAGTCAAATCAAATAGTATCACCACAAACTCAAACAATCCATACCTACATCTAAATGCAGTCTGATGATATAACCCTAAACTGGGGTTATCCTGATCTCAAATAAATCTTATATAAAATCGAAAAATCATTATGTTGATTGAAGATATTTTCAAGGTGATGAAGGGGATACCAGTTCTAGACCATCATCTGGTTCAGTCTTGTCCTGACCCATCCCCAGGGGCCCATGTCGTGACTACCCCAATACCACCTCCCAAAGGAAAGGGGCTGGTGACTAACACTGAAGGCATTATCACATGAAATATTTGTAATAATCTCAGAGAAGACACCACCTAGAGGACACTAATTGAGTGGCTATCAGAAACTATGGATTTATGTCCTACCTATCATATCTCACAGGGAACTGACAGGTCCCAAGTGGTTGAGGACTCTATTGTAGCATATTTCATCGGCACCAGACACAACACGTGCGACCAAAGCCTATGTAGGGGTTAGTAAAACTATACTCAATAGGGGACCCTAAAACCACAATGATAAATCAAAAGAGAAAAACTATGAAGGAATGAAAATTCAAATCTACTATGGTATAGGACTATATATATACCATGAACTTCCAGATATACCCATCTTAGCCACTATAAATCCTGATGTCCTAACCTTGTAACCAGCACCAGGATTCATACCGAAGATTCGAAATATAACACATAAAATAGGAGAACATGCACTAAGAGATTTTCCATCCCTGATGGAATCGTCTGATAGATACACTCTATCAAATACATATATAACATTCATAATGGTACATCTGAGAGAACATTCTCTATTAGTAACATTCTACTCAGTTCATCTCCAATGCCCACCACTAGAGGTCAAGTCATCATTGTCTTGCACCCAATGAATAACTAAGGAAACACAAATGAAGATTCCCACTCCTCTCCACTGTGGTATGTTGAGGTAGAACTGCTCCAGACTAACCTGTGATGCCTTAGTCAATCTTTTAGGGAGTGTCCCAAAGCTCAGTCTATCTAGGGATCACTTACTCATACTTATTTATTGATCTCTTCATCTGGAGAGGCTCCCTCCTCATGGATGTGTCCCACAGTCTAGTGAGATTAAACTCTAATGGAGTACCAACTCCCCATTACTACTCAAAGACAATGTATTATTACAACATATGTGAGGACCAACACCCTAGTTCAATAGGGGAGTACTACTCATGAAGGACCTGCACCCTCTTACGACATGGAATTACTACTTTTTATATTGAGGACCCGCACTATACCATGTAGTTGAGTATTACTCAGTTAAAAGAAGTCCCAAAACCTGTTACTAGAGGATTACTAACTCTTTATTTTTGTTCATTTTGGGCAACCCACACGCTAGTACATTTGGGGAGTACAGACCCAAGGCTAGAGGACCCTCTACCTAGCACGACATGGGAGTACATAATTTAACGAATCAATCTGTATGGAATACCCACACCCTGGAATGGAACGGGAGTAACCACTCCAATGTTAGAGTACCTTCTCCATGGTCCCAGATGGGAGTATCTACTCTTCCATCAGGAACACCACTGAGAACCTACGCCGTTGTTTTTCTAGGGGATTAACAGCACCGAGGGAAACTACCCGAAGGAAATGAAACCAAAAACTTGTTGTGGGGAGTCTATTCTCTACCCAAGAAGAGGGATAATTAGTACCCACGCCTGATTCGTCAAGGGAGTAATCATCCTATAATCTTTTTAAGATAACTACTCTAACTCTGATCAATGTATGATTATATCCAGAGGTTATACTCTTTAAACCAATAGGTCATCCTAAAGCATATTCAAAAACTAAATTAGAGTATCTCAAAATGACTGTCATGTTTCCAGGGTCCCAACTCTATAGAGGGCTCTTCAAACATATGCTATTTTTGAATGTTTTCGGTGTTTTAGCGAAACGATGGTTGGTTAGATCCTGATCCGGTCCAAACTATTCGGGCTGACCAGACCCAAGTTAGATGGGCCCATTATGCCCGTTGGGGACTGGGTGGGCCTGGCCAGGCCCACTGGTCTACGGGTCCGGCCCACTTCCTGCCCGACCCACATGGAGGGGCTTGGCCCGCAAAAACCATCCTTTCATGCCATTGAATGGGATGGCTCCTCCATCCCAAATATGGCAGAGCTTCATCCATCTCACACTACATGGAATAGGCTAGCGTCTCCACCTACTGAACCGGTCGTCTCACATTGAACTTGTTTTCTAGTGTGACCCAAGGAAGACCATGGGTCCAGGTCACATTATGGTCAGTTATTTTACTACTTTTCACAGCATCAACATAGCATGGAAGCTACTCCCACCATGGTGTGCCGCCCTACCATCGGGTATGTGGCTACTGCAGCCATTGTGTGCCGCCACCGCCATCATTGGTCCATCTTTAGAACTTCCGTGAACCATTATATGCATTATGTTGGTTCATTATTCAATCTGTAGGGTGTTATGGATCCCTAGGATTCATTCATTATCGTATGGGGTTCAAATACCCATTGTGTTCACTTCTTTTAGAAAGCGTTTGATCGTTGTTATCTCCCACACCACCTCATTTCGTCTGTCATCAAATTTCTTTAACCTCCATTGTGTTGTATTCATTTCGAATCCTATATGTCTGATCATTACACCAATTATGGTTGTGGAATGTTTCATCATTGGTCAACCTATATAGAAAACAAATAACAGTGGGTAATAAGAGGAGAAGAATCCCACATCAACCAACGTGAGGAATGAACCTTCACTGTCGAAGGATTAAATGAAGAAAATAAAAAATAATTAAATACTAAGTGGATTAATTCCTCAAAGGTAAACCCAATATAAATCACTCCCGAAATAATGAATGATCCATGGGTGAACCTATTTCTGGGTTGATTTGTAGTTTTCATTTAAATCCAAGAACATGGAATGAACAAAATAAAATAACAACACATTCATGGGGATGGTCCATTCGTGGGGAGGATTTGTCACCGAAGGCCATACATATGCAAAGTTCCTCGATCCGTCATTGGGGAGGCGATGTCACAAAGTAGAGGGAAAATTCTCAATTTCATTGGATATCCTCGTTCATCATTCTTAGTTCTTCAATGAAAATCCTAAAGAGGTTCTGAGGGTTTCTCCAAAAGTTCCAACGAAGAACCCCCACCCCCAATAAAAACATTAAAGGTGGAAATTCCTTTCTGTTTTTGCTACATTGTAGTGTCATTAAATTGATTCATTAATGAAAAAAAATTATCAGTTTCACTATGTTATAAATCCATTTTTCCTCAACAATTTTAAAACTAAAAACAAAATAAAAAATCATGTCCATTTTATTTTAACATTCCTTAAATGTCTAAAAATTAACTTTATATGCCAACCTTCTCTAGTCAAGGTGAGGTATATTCATTGGTAATGTTTTCATTCTAGATGCCACAATGCCCTCATATTTTCAATCCATGCACCGATTTCGATATTCCCAAAACCACACACACACACCATTTTAATTCGCTTAAAAAGGATGAAAAACGATCTATCACCCTTGACCAATATATTCCAAGGATAAGATCTAGCTAAGGGAAACACTCTGTCATGATCTCAATGGTAATAATTTATTTCCAATATGAGTTACCTTTTAGGAGTTATAAGGAATTTTGATATAAAATAATTGTTACATAATTATATTATTTATGTCTAAAAACTAACTTCCACTATTGACCCCCATTGGAAAATATTATGCACATTTAAGGAAAATCCTAATGATCTGAGTTCGATTGTGCCCTATGATTTTTGATCAAATCACTAGTTTAAATTATAGAAAAACCCCTATAACATGATATTTTAATGAACCTCCCAAAAGTAAAAAAATATGTTTTGGCCACTCTAGGCCTCAGAATTACATTTTGTCTCAAATCCTGGTCTCGAAATAATCCCATTTCATTTTTTAAAATATTACATTGAATTTTAGGCCATTAAATTATCCCCACCTTAAGAATTATTTCCACCAAAATAAAATCCCAATACTCAAGGAATAAAAATTATGTTCCCAAGGGTCCCTACACTTCTTTGAAGCACGCACCTTGATAAATCACTGAGCTTAACCCCTCTCATGTAAATATTCTCCTAGGACAACATCGTGGAATAATGGTCACATGTCCCCTTAGCTTCAACAAGTGAGAAAGCACCAATCACTACAGTTAATTTGCAATCATTAGGCCTAGCAGATCACATCCACAATAACTTGACCCTCATTTATACATAACCCCACAATTCACATTGACCCTTGGATGAATGTTGTAAAATCCTCCATATGTGTTACACATACAAGGTTTACGTTGAACACTCAAGGGTATTAATGAATGAAATAGGGATGCCCAAATGTGAATGCTAGATCTTAAAAGGCCCTCTATCTACAACATCTAGTGGCCACACTACTATCCAAAATAGGAACCCGACCACAATCACTAGTGGAATCTCAGCTATGTATGGATGGTTAGTTACCATTCCATAGTGCATAAACATCATGGGGTCTAACTGTGCCACCATGGAACAATCCCAAGAAATACGCCTTGAGATAGTCTAATTTCTGCTGCCTGATATTCGATTTCAATATAAATGAAATTCCTTCATCAACATCATGAACTCATTGCATACTTTTCCTAATACAGTCATTCTTGGTATGAACGGTAGTAGTCAATATGTGATAATGCCTCAACGCCTTAGCTAAGAGATCCCAACCACAATTCTCACCTCCAAGAGTCAGTTCACACTATTAGTCCCAGTTTTTGATCAATAGGTCTCATCTAGAAAAGAGTCTTTATGAGTGGGGGTAAAGTCCATAGTCCAACCAAAACCTCAAATTCTCAAAGAGAACTCATAGGAATAGATGAATTACTAGAGCATATGTTTATTAAAATAGATTCCAGATGAAAAGACAAAGATAGAACCTCAAATCTCTCCTAATGTTTCTAGGTCATAAGGCATGACTTCATACTATCTTCCTCACCCATGTCCTCAAAATCCCTATGCCTTACACTGATAACCTATGTGTAGTGGTGTAAAAGATACAAACTGTCTTCCACCTCCTTCTGCTCATCTAGTTGATCTTTCTCACCTACCATTTTGTGGAACTCCATACTCCACGCACTGTCTCTGGAAATGGGGTGTGTCAACCAGCTCCCTCTCAGTGGAATAGTGGGTTGAACAATCTCTAGAGAGATTCCCCAATCCATTGAAATCAACACACTCTCTCTAATATGGCTGATATGATCATTGGAAGTACTCATGTCCATCTATACACATTTCTATGTTAGAGCATGGGTAAGCCTCTATCGCCGTGATCCTGTCACCTATTGTTTTCTAGCTTCAGTAAAAACCTCTATCTTGTGACCTCTTTCATAGTTCACATTTATATGCTCCTCCTCTGAGAAGCACTCAACCACTATGCAAAGCTCCAGCACCACAACATATGGTGTAATTATAAGGGGTATCATTGATTCCATTTTCTCCTAGAGTAGGCCCTAGTCTAAGGCCCCAACCTTGAAGTATGGGTCTCGAACCATATCAAGAGTACTGAGAAGGATTAATGAATCTTGAAAATTACTCAGCATCCATAATTCTACCATGAAATAGGTATAGCAGCTCTGGTATAAGATCATAGTGTAATGTTTCAAGAAATAACTCCTTCTAGAAGTGTTTTTCAAAATATTTATGGGTGAGGGTTGCCTCATCGTGGTTTTACATCATCAAGCTACATCATCTCCTCACCAAACCTTGAAAAAGGCTTGTTTCCTTGGTAGCCATCTGGTCGAGAGGCATCCTACCTAGGAGGAAGACTCATGTAACTACCTCAATCCAATACATGACCACCTGGGGTAAGTATCAAAGTTGAACATAGGAGGAATCTATGCCTATAACTCATGAATCACACTCAGCCTATGCTTATCCTCTACGGGTTGAACTCGTAGAAACTTTTAATTGATGGGAGGTTGTATTATTAGTGCACCACCCGGTAGGGATATCAATGGAACTGGTCTATATACCAAAACCTCTTCACTTGGAAAAATATCCATGTGGTCCCATCCTAGAATCCTAAATGGAAATATGCAAGGTGGAATCCTAAAATCGGTTGAGATAAAACATGGATAATAGTGTATATTTTGAGATACGACTCAAGAAGTACATAGAATGAAAAAAACATTCATATATGATTTATGTACCACTCATTTATATGTGGCCAGTGTCCTAATGTACTTGGTCAAACAAGAAGGATTTTTGAGTCCCCATTAATGAATATGTCGACTGCTGCACCAACACTAGAACCTCTGTCCAGAGAGTCGAACTCGAAGCATGATAACATGGTCACTATAAAACAGAACCCAAACTCATAACTGTTGGTCTAAAGGTGGAACTGAACAACCTCTAAAACCAATTTGTCATGAACTGTTGTCTAGGGCCTGTTCTATGACTACCCCAATCCCACCTCCCAAAGGCTAGGGGATAGAGACTTCAATCGAAGGAATTATTCCACATGTGGGAGGAATTTTTCTGAATACCTGTATGCATGCACGCACACAAAACCATGTCCCAAATAAATAGAATGAAAAAAATGCATTCCACTAACCAAACACCATGTAAAGGTACTAGTTTTAAGTTAAATGGGGTTGAATAAAAACACAATAAAAGACAAACTTAATACATGAATGTAAAAAGATCTATATAAGACGTCTGTAGAAGACCCCACCTAAAGGGTGGGAATGGAATGGTTGTCAAAATATTTGGAAGTATGTCAGGCATGTCGAATCTCACCAGGAACCTCCTGGTCCTAGGTTGTCGAGGTCTCCATTGAAGAACATGTTTTCTATGTCAGACACCACACATGTAGAAAAATAACATGTAGGGGTTAGTAAAATAATACTCAGTAAAGAACACCAAAACCACAAAGACAAATAAAAAGATAAAAACCACAATGAAATTCACATTACGCTCTACTCAAGTATACACCCATTGAAATATCATATTCATCCAGATATACTCATCTCATGCACTAAGAAACATAAGGTTCCAGCCTTATAACTAGAATCATGATTCTCACTAAATATTCAAAAGGTAACACATTAATCAAGAGAACATGATCCTCTTACTTATCCATCCCTGATGGAACCTTCTCAAAGATACACTCCATCAGGTACAACTCTACCATTCCCAATGGTATGTCTGAGAGAACGGGCTCCGTCAGGAACATTCTACTTGGTTCAGCTCAAGTGGCCGACACTAGTGGTACTTTCATTTCCATCATACACCTAATGAAAGTCTAGAAAACCCATGTTTAAAGGCCTACTTCTTGAAATTATGCTCATTTCAGGGAGTACTACTCCTGAATAACCTCTGATACCTCATTCTCTTCTATATGGAGTAGCCCGCACCATAGTCCTCAAAGAGAGATCATGCCCCTACATATGTGTAGATATCTTGAAGTTGTGGGTCCCACTCCTTGTATTTGTTTTCCAAATTTGAGGGAGATCCAATTGATACGGAGGAACTTCACACCATTACTACTCAATGAGAGTGGAGTACTAATCTGTAAGTGAGGTCTCACGACCTGGTTCCAATAGGGGATTACTACTAATGAAGGATCTGCACCCTATTATGAAAGGGGGGTACTAATTCATATATCATGGACCAGTATCCTACCCTGCATAGGAGTACTACTCATTTACTAGAGGACCCACATCCTGGTACTATGGGAGTACTGACTCAGTCAGTTTATACTCTATGGGAAACCCACACACTAGTATGTAAGGTGTGTACTGACCCCAAGCTAGAGGACCCAATAACTGGCATGACAGGGGAGTACCGACTCTTCTATAAAAATGTGTAAGGAGGACCAACGCCTATAATACAAGGAAAGAAATAACACTAAAGTTATTGAACCCACAATCTAGTCCCAGATGAATGTATAAATTCTTCCTTCACAATCTCCAAGAACCTGTGACCTAGTCTTTCAATAGAGAAACACCCTTGGAGGAAACTACCCAGAGGAAATGAACTAAAACTATGGTTGTGGGGAGTACCATATCTACCTAATAAGAGTGATAAGGGGTAATCACACCTTGAGTTATCAAGGGAGTTACTGTCCAAGAATCTTTTCAAGAGAACTACCCCGACTCTACTCAATGTATGCTTTTATCAGGAGTTCCTACTCTTAAAACAAATATTCTATCACCCAACTTTTTTAGAAACTCACAATGAGTATCTCAAAAGTATTTTCTCATCACAAGGTTCCCAATGAAGCAAATTTATTTTCAAAAGAATTATCCATTTGAATGTTTGGGGAATATTAAAATATCGTGGCTTGTTGGGTCTATGTCCGGTCAAACCTGGTTAGACCAACCTA
Source organism: Viscum album (assembly GCA_963277665.1). Taxonomy (NCBI): domain Eukaryota; kingdom Viridiplantae; phylum Streptophyta; class Magnoliopsida; order Santalales; family Viscaceae; genus Viscum; species Viscum album. The sequence continues at coordinate 698,861,364 of OY728161.1, forward strand.
ACACATTGGGTCTGGCCTACCCCTCCTTTAAGCATGAAAGATCCTGTGGACTGGATGTGGTAGAGCCACGTCCCACTCATATCACGCAGGGTCGGCTAGCGCCGCATCCATATCAAACGGTCTGCTCACACGGACCAGGTTTTCATTCTTCAACTGCAGCTTGTAGTGATTCCAGGTCATGCTGTGGCTATATCCATGAATCCCTCATGTGGGCATCCATGTAGTGTGTCTCTTGCCACCACCACGGTGTGCCGCCCCGCTGTTTGTCACGTTGTCACAGTCGCAGCACAAACATGCCTAAAATACTTCCGCGAACCACCTGATTCACTTTGGTGGTCCATTCGTCGATCCATTGTGTGTTTCAGAGCTCTCAGGCCACGTTCTGAATCACTTTGGGTTCAAATATACATTTCGATCCCCTCTTTCAGAAAGCATTCAATTTGTGGTATCTCCCGCACAACCTCAATCCATCGTTTGTCAACGTTGTGTCACCTCCATCGTGTCATATACATTCTTGATCCTAGATTTCTAGATCATTGCACCATGGAAAGTTGTGCAATTTCCAACCATTCATCAACATGTAATGATTGAGAAAACATCAGTCAAAATAGGAGAAGAGAATCCACATCAACCAAATCGAAGAACAAACCTTAACTGTCATTTGTCATGGCATTGATCCACTCACATTTTAAGGATTAAATGGAGAAATAATATATAATTTAATCATGAACAGATTAATTCCAGAAAGGTAAACCCAATAAAAATCACTCCCATAAGAACGAATGATTCAAGGGTCAACCTATTCGTGGGTTGATCTGTTGTTTTGATTTAAACAAAGAGATGGGGAAGAAAATAAATAAATACCAAACCCTACCTATTGAGGGTACGTTCATGGGATGTACCCTTCTCTGAAGGCTTTTTGTCCCCATTTTTTATTGATCTGTCATTGAGGAACAAATCTCACCAAGAGGATGAGGAGTGCTCAAGGTATTTGGTGATCATTATACATCATTCTTCAATGGAAATCCTATATAGGATCGGAGGTTTTCTCCCAATGTGAAAACGTCACCCCCCAGCCAAATCCTTAATAGTGGAAACATTTTTATGTTGCTGCTATGTTGCATCGTCATTAGGCTATTCCATTAATGATTCATCATTATCAGTTTCACTAGGTTACAATGTTTTTTTCTGCAACAATTTAAAATCTCAAAATATAAGAAAACAGAAAGTTCAATTAATTTCACCTTTTCTTAAAAATATCAAAAATCAATTTTTTCGGGCGACCTTCTCAGGTCAATGTTAGGTTCATTCAATGGTAATGTCGCCATTATAGATGCAAAGTTGCCCTTTTATTTTCAATTCGGTCACACATTTAGATGTTTCCAAAACCACACATGTGCACCATTTTAATTCACATAAAAATGGTTCAAAAAATAATTTTCTCCCTCGAACCACACCAGTTGAGGTTATGCTCCACCAAAGGGAAACACACCGCCACGATTTCAACTTTAATCTCAGATTTCCAATTAGAGTTACAATTTAGGTATTATAAGGATTTGAAAATAAAATACTTCTTAATTAATTATTTTATTAATGGAAAAAACTAACATTCATGGTTGGCCCATGCCAGCCAACATTGGGCCCTTTTTAGGTGAATCATAATGCTCTGAGTTCAGCAGTGCCCTCATATTTTTGATCTGGGCCCTAGTGTAAATGAAATAAAAACCGATTCGAATGATTATTCAATGAACCTCAAAAAATGTACAAAAATATGTTCTGGACACTCCAGACCTCGGAATAATGTTCTGTCTCAGTGCCCGGTCTTGAAATAATACCATTTAATTTAAAAAAGATCCTTTGAATTTCAGGCCAATAAAGGTCTCCAATAATCTATAAATAAGCGAAATGTACCCTCAACATTCTTGGTGAAAATAAATTGTGATCCCCATAGAATTTTACTATAACTTATAAAACCCTTCACTTCATGATACATAAAATAAACATTCAATGAAAAAACTCTATCAGTTCTATCCTATATTGTGGGATAATATTTGGCTTAGCTGCTATGACCTGCTTGAATGTGAACTCATTATTACACTAATAATTCAAGTTGAATAACTAATCAAGTAAGAAATCATGAAAATTGTCTACCATCATAGAAAAAGAATCAAATTTCATCCCCCCATCATCATGAATATTTATTACTACTTGAACTATGAGAAAATCTAATCTATATTGAATTAGTCATGCACAACTATCCTAGATAACCCACTCACCCATGTGATAATATCGTCCTCCTTATAGAGATAGAAAGGTAACCGTCCTCAAGTAATATCCATTATGATCCCATTATTGTAATAATCAATCCATTTCAAGAATCAAATAAAAAAACCATCCTCCAGGACAAACAGTTCCAAGATGATATTGTAACCACCGATCTCTAGAGAACACACCTTATAACATTTTTTATTCTCAGACTACACTCCCAATGGTGTGTCGATGGTTAAAACACCATAAAATTTTTACCTAACCAATACCAAACAATTTTTAATGTGATTAGATTAAAATAAATTGGATTGTATTACATAAAAAAATAGAATGGGTAAATGATATAAGAATCATTCCACTAATGGTAGAACATAATGCATCCAAAATAGCCAATGTAGTGATTATAACTTACAACTGACCATACCATCTACCATGAGCTCCATCTTGAGTCCCCCATGCTATTACCAATACCTAGTATTGTTATCCCAACATTGGGGGATCCGTATTCACTAACTAGGCATGGAAACCATGTTGAACTAAAACATCATGTATACTGAGGAGTTATTGAGGCCTTACCAAAATCGAGTTTCTATCCTTATCCACAACCTCTACTCTATTGTGAAAATTTCCCACAAACATTATAAATTTGATCTAGTCTTTCAGAACAAAAATCATTGTAAATTAGTGTACATAAACTAATGAAACATAGGGATAAACATTCCACATTGATAGCACTATTATGAAACATAGTCCTGAAATGTTTGACCACTCCCCTGACTTCTCGATCCACTGTTTCATTGGTGAAAATAGTCATAACGTCACTTCTTAACTCCCGGTGTATAGATCCTAGTACACCTTGTTGAAATAACCTTGCCACTGCTTGGGGACTCTTCAAAATTTCATTCCATGACTACTGTCTAATGCATCATGACCTCAAAACTTCCCAAAGGAAAAATATTCACATGTGACCTCATATAATAGAGGATACCATCCCAAAAAAGAATCTCCTTGGAGACCTCATCACCTACTATAGATTTTGAAAATCACTATAGGTTAGTGAAATTTTTGGTGTATTCCATAACTGACATGCCACGTTGTGTTAGATGTATTCACCCACGAGACTATTTATCCCTCAGTGTATCATGATAAAGATGGATCAAGAATATAATTTTTAATTCCTTCCAAAATAACACCTCATACTTCCCAAACATCCCCAGAGTATTACGCCCATTCATGGTTGGACCATAATTCATATAATAAGCAAGTACCACCCTCCTATTTGAATGTGTCTCATGGTGCATAAAAATCTTCTGCATTGACTTCTTCTTGAACTCAGCTACATAGGGATCTCCCTCCATAGTGAATATTGGTTGATTTTTCTGGTGAAACTCTCTTGTCATCTAATACATCGGAGGCAAGGTATAAATTTTATCCCTTTTCCAGGGATCACATGACCCTCGGCAAGCTGTCATAGGATGAAACTACCATCATATCCTCAATAGACACTGTAACCGTTGGCTAGGTTGTGTTAAGAGTGTTCTAATTTTAACACTCTATAAATTCAATTCGAATATAAAGTGGATGCATTTTCTATAAATACCAAATGCACTTATTAGATAAAAGGGTAACAACAATGTCAACCTCAATGAGTGACAAATACTAAGAACAATATTCTCATGGTCTCTCTATGCATGTATTAACAACTGCTTTTTCATTTACTTTGAATTCATTTATTTCATTAATCAGATATTATATGCATCTGATTTCCCCATTTATATATAATGATATATCACATCAAATAATATGACCCTATTACAGATAATGCATGTATTCATGTATACATATTTTCCAATAATGATGCAGGAATACTCATATTTTTCCATACCAATCAATGAGTAGAAATATCTATAAATAATAAAACTGTAGAACATGTGAATCATCCAATTGAAATAACATAAAACCATAAAAAGCAAACAACATAACTGAAAACCTATCCCTGGGAAATCATATTTCCATTATACAGGGGTTAGTTACTCCCATGTATAAGAACATTACCATGTCCTAAAATATAACAGTACACGTTATAACATTCCCAAAGAGTATTGAAAAAGAATATCATAACCTGGTGCTCTGATACCACTTTGTAACATCCCCCAACCAGATAGTATCTCATGTCCCTGAACCGGGTTAGTTTCGTGACCTAAAGTATTCCCCCATATATGATAGAGGTTTATAACAAGTAGAGTGGGCATGGTGAATAGAGTGGAGAGAATATACACCGATTTTATTGTCACACTATAGTAGAAGATACATAATTATCAGAGTGTGGAAATAAGGGAAACCATAAAACACATCTAAGAAACCAAACAATAAATTCCAACTAAATAATAAAATAAATAATAAATGAATAATGTAATGATAGAATGGAATGTAACTAAAAGTCATAATGGAACAAATATAGATAAAGTAATAGTATACTCAAATTTTAACTCAAGTGACCCTAGTCCAAAACCCCATGTCGGTCCTATATCATGTATCCAACACATCCAGAAAGGAAAAAAAATTAAATTTTCCTTTTCCCTTGTCCAAACCTAGATCAGGGTAATCTTCCCGGGTACCAAATGGTGGCCCGAGTTGGGTGTGACTAAAACATAGTATTTCGACACCACAAGGTCTAAAAAAACAACCTGATAACAATTGTATGAAATAATGTGACATAGATGTTTATAAATTAATTCACCAATTTATATAATACGTCAATCAACTTGATTTGTCACTATGCTAGAATGTCACTAAGAATGTAGCAAAACCATGATAACAATGACTATATACACATGTGATAACACAGCCAACAACAAAATTCATATATATAGGAATCTCAACATGTGTTAGGTCTAACCCTGGTATATAAGTGTCACATCATATGCCAGGGCCTAGACCAGTATATATGTATCCCAACATGTGTTAGAGATACGCCCAGTATATAAGTACCAATGAAAGTATGAGGGAAGATCTGGATATATAATCATCCTAGTATTTGTCATATCATAGCTTAGTATATATGAATGACAACATATGTTAGGTCCAAGCATGTTATATAAGTATCAATGTATGTGTCAGAAGTTCATATCACAATTATAAGAACATGAAAATATAACTATATATGACCAAATGATTAGTTTTTCTAATTAAAATTTTCCATTTAATTTACCAATTTAATCATTTTAAGAGATAATACATTTTCCATGGATAAACAATAATAAGAAATCAAATTAAACACTTGTCATTCTAAAATCATATGTAATTCACCTAAATTTTTTTTCCATAGGAAGCTTCATGATAGGTCTTATATCAACAGACCCAAAGGGATCCATATAGATATTCCAATTACATGATTTTCATTTCCAATTAATAAATTAATTAATGTGCATATTTATTTGGTGAAACCATTTATATTTTATCGATATTAATAATTGAAGTCATACAATAGGGACACATTTTATACCCCTAAACATTAACTACTGATTAATGCATCAGTTACAATAAAAACACTAAAAAAATATGAAGTTGTAGAAGAACGAATGAAGAACCTAGATCATCCCAAGTCAAGATAAATAATCCCAATACAAACAGTGAATTCAATCTCATACACCACAATGAATTTTGAATAATGATAAATAATGTAAACCTAATAAAAATCCTTCATCAGGGATCAAATACGTGTCTAGGACTTCCAAGATGGGTGAAAGTACTCAACAACTTCATGGAAAGTTCCCTAGGTTCGGGAGTGATAGGATAAATTAAATGAATGATATCAAAATTAGCACATGGTAAACTGAAATCTACTAGGTTCGTGGAATACAAGGCATGCAATTCGTTAACGTCATGTATTTCCTCATTTTTATGTTATGATGAAAAACTCATTACCTCAGGTTAATAATTAGCTTGATCATAATTTACATGATGTGAATTTATATTAGGATGTGTAACCACATTACATCCAGAACCATACCAATACATGGGTATGGATGTAGTTACACTTTTTTTAGTATGTTGGTGGCGTGTAATTGTCCTGTGAATTGTTTTTAGCACAGCTTTTGTGAAAGTGGCCATGACATATCAAAATCCTTTCAAACTCACTAAAAACAATCATTATAACTTTAACAATATTATAATCAGACTCTTTTAATTCAAATAATCATACATACCAGAAATTTCAGTAATTTTCTCTAATAAAGGCACTATGACTCTGAACAAAACCCATCTACCATGGCTTAATGAAAAAAAACCAACAAAAATCATTCTTCACAAAACCAAAATAGGTATATACCAATAAAATTAATGATATAAAAATATAATTGACAAATATAGACTAATTTTTATTGTATATTGATTCTATGTAGATCTCTTATATCTCAGAAGCCTTTATTCTTCATTGGTGAGCCTTGTTGTGGGTGTTGATGGATTTTTTATTAAAGGTTGGTGGATCTATACTTATTTTCCTTTATGATTGAAAACATTAATTTCATGATTAAATTTAAATGATTTTAAAATTTATTTAAAAAATGAATTTACAGTGAATTTATCATTAATTTGAAATCATCATGATATTTGAGAAAATCACCAATTTCATTTGGATTGAAATGGTTGGGATAATTTATGAAATTTGATGGATTGATTTATAAATTATTTTTATGAATTGGTTAAATGTTGATCTTGAGAAATTATGATAAATTTAAATGTGATTATAAATGGAATGAAATAATGAAACCCCATGATTTGGTTTTGAAATTATATGGAATGTGAGAGTATTAAATTGGGTGACTGTGCTTTAATTTTTTAAAAAATTATAGATTTCCAATTTGAGTGGTTTATTTATTTATTGAAGAAAAAGAGATCCTATTAAGTTAGTTGGTGTTTGGGAAAAGCACACTACAATTCGGATCCTCTATAAATGGTTTTATAATTACAAAACTGACATAAAAGTAATTTTTTGTTAAATAATTTTAAAGGAAACACTTGAATAAACAGAGAAAACCTGTCACGGGGGGAGAAATGATGAAGACCTAAAGAATCACCCAAAAAAAATTATCTTAAAAACATTCTAGAGTGATCCATAATAGAGATAATGGATGATATTCCTACTAGGACCACCTTCATTTCCCAAACATCAACAAAAAATTTACCTTCTATCCATGTATGGATAACTGTAATGCCCAAGTTCAGAAGTGTCATACACTTCCTAATTATATAGGTCATGTCTTATTGAGGTCTAGAAATTCCCTGTAGAATCTAAAACAAAAAATTAAATTAATAATAGACCATTGTGATGTTGAAATTAATATTCCTACACAAATAAGGACAATAATACATGATCTATGATTCAGCTTCTATGGAGTTCACTATTCTTTGGAAGGAGCTAAAACCCAAAATAACAAAACCATTTTCATCTCAAATAAGGAAACCACCCATCATAGTTCACTCCATGCATGAACCAAGGTCCTTATTTTTTATCCTTGATGATGGATCCCGCTATTTAATCCACACCCCCAGATTATTCCTATCATTTCTCTCAACATTCAACACATCCTTTGGTATGATTTTTCATCAAAAAACCATGGACGCCCCCTAGAAACGAGGGCCTCTAAATCAGAAACCATATATTTCACCCACATATGCATGTACCAAAAGGAGTAATAAATACTATTTATAGGTTTCTAATACCTTCCTTGATAACTCAGGATCCCACAGAAAAATCCATTCTACGAGCCATAATCTCAATGCTGAAAATCTCATTTCACAGAATCCATGACTCAATGAAATCAGAAATCACATCACAATGTATGTAGAGACCCATTCATTGTCCAAGGAGGTTATAAATACAATGAGTGGAGTTCCCATAGAGAAAAAATGACATGTATTCTAATATAATGAATATGTGCAATACCTATAACGAGAGGCTAGATGAACTCCCTTAATCTACATGTTTCCATCTATAGGTAGGGAATAATTTCTCTAGTGCCACATTATGATATTCATTTTAGAAGAGAATGTTTTAAACCATATCATCTAAGCCTAATCATTTTTCCCACTACTGAAATGCATCATCTCTTGAAATTCCATGGTGTAAATGTTTCCATAAGAGGATCCCCAAAATGTTATTTATTAGACTCATTATATATGATCATATTCTTGAAGTGATGCCTTTCCTAAAGATCATGTTTATAACAGATGAATTCAAGAAATAAACATTATTATATGAAGGATATATTAGTTACTATGAACCTTGTAATGTAATGTGTTTTTTCAACCCATTTTTCTTTCTAGTAGCTGATTGCTCTATGGCCCACCACCCACCAGATTGCACCTTCTAATCCCCCCAAATGAGCAGTGTTGTTGTTTTCAAGGCCGGAAACACTCCCTTAGGTTCCATCCAATTCTCTTCTATCATACCCATACCATTTCCCCATGAACTGTTCCAAAATAAAGGACATTTCATGAATTTTCCAGGCCAATTTAGCATGCATACCTTGCATGGGATCTAACACATTCATTAAGAAGACGCATACATCAGTACTGGGCTTATCCAAACTCTTCTATTAATATTATTGGAATTTCCCTTTTTGATTATAATCCCATAAGAAACCTATCATAATTATTTTAGGAAATAAATATTAACTTTATGAACCTTTATTGCGGACAAAATAAGCATTTCAATAGACGGTAAAATGGTATTCACTAGTGTGATACATCCACAAAATTAAAAAAAGGTTTTACCAGTTTAGAATAAACCCTATGATGTGGTTAAAATGTATTAAAACATGCCCTTTATAGTTATTCCATTTTAAATGGAGGCCCATGTATACCATAGGGGGTCAGTCCTCAGAATTCCTAGATAGTTTGTGATAGAATGATAGTGCGTTTTCGAGTATATTTTAAAAATATAAATAAAACTCTTATCTTTATTATTTCTTTATCCACATAGATTATTGTAGGTCCCCAATAACCTGTACAACCCTTGAAGGGATATTTTCATTCAATTCTTGAAAAGGAGAACAACCTTATAAAACATCAAGTATTAGATGATAATATTACCTAACATTTCCTTTTAATGTAATATGGTTCCCTCATGCCAGAATTTTTGAGGCCATGAACTATATTAAAAAAACTAAACCCTTCACCATAAGCGAGATAGGGATCCACAGAGATAAGTCACATCTGAAAAAAATAAGTCACAAACCCATTAAATGGGGATAAACAACCTCAATGATCTATTAATAAAGCTTCTTTCACATTTACAGTATGCTTTATCAATATTACCATTAATAAAAATATTAGAACTATTATTTTTTCAATTAAGGATCTATATCATTTCTTTACAAATTCCCATCACACCTTGAATGTTTTTTCCTTAATGAAACCATGTGGATCATTAGATAAGTTTCATGGAATGATATATCTTAACCTCATATCTATGATCACATAATGATTTTTATATTCAAAATTACACAAACATACAAATCGGTATTATTTAATGGAATTTGGTCGATTCACCTTTCGAAAAAGCACAACTGTTGAAGAAAATAGAACCATTTAAAAATGCACACCATTATTTAAGTCATAGATTACTTTCATTATTTAGTCGTTGATGGTTTCCTTGGTATACATGAAAAGGGAATATGGAAAACCATTTGGACCTACAACACTTTATGGATTCAAGCAGAAAATAGTCTCATTGATATCATCCTCTCTGAGAATTGGGTCAAGCTTATTATTACTCTAATTTTTTACTAGAGTTGAGATTCTTTTCCCAGAACATTCTATTCCACAGAATCATAGCTATAATCATTTTAGCTACATGGACCAACCAATAACCCCTTGATGTTGTCCAGGGATATTCTCCTTGCAACTAATATATCTTCTGTATTGGATCTATCTTGATGATTAATGTTTATTATTTAGGAACCCATAGTTTATTAGATAATTTTTTTTGAAAAATCCTTTATATGGTCACCCTATTTTATCTATAATGATATTGATCTCTATCGACTAGTCCTTTCTATCTAAGGTAAAATTTCTACGAACACGTTTTATTTTACAGACAATGAAATAAAGGTGTATTTATATCAAGAATGATGGAGCCTTTATTTCATCCTAACTACCTCCTTTCTAACAACCTATTACATATAGCTATTTTCATGCCTATTTAAGACCCACTACCGTGTATCTCTTGTCCACCTCTTGAGATTCATTATAAACCTATACAAAGATACTTCAAGGATATATAATTCAAATAGTCCTCGATCATATATATGAAACACACCATCCACATACAATTGAGACAAAAGAAAAATATCTCTGGTCTACATATATCCTTTATGATATTAACCACTAAAAATGTATGGTCTGACAGTGATTGAGAGAGATTATAGATAGATTTATGAAGAACGTAATCCGTACCTTGAATAATTCATATGAAAATATCCAGTATATGCCAAATATATAGATTCTCGTTGGGTTTGTTACCATAATCTTATCAATAACATGAGAATATGATACCCATCAAGCTAGTATTTTATATTAACTCTATGAACTGCTACCTGGATGGCCTATATTAATCTCCTATTACTTTTTCTAGGATAAATATTCTATGGTATTAAAATCACCTACAATAAAACTGTAATATCCTACTATATTTAAATTAGATATAATCTAAAAGTATTTAGAACTCATGAAAATATAATATTTGTTGCAAATAAACACAAAATATTATTGACAGATCACCAGATGAAAACATGGTTGTAAAATGTTGATCTAAATAATCTATATAATCCACTAAAAAGATTGATTCTAGAATATTGAGATGTTGTCACTTCATTCACTTGTTTTCATGAAGTCTTGAAAACCCAAGTGCTTTTAAAGCATTGAATCATTATCAATCCTTTGATTCAGTTCCAATATTGAAAGAAAATATAGCTATTAATTGTAAGACTCATTAAAGAAATATGAAATTTTACCCTAGAAACCCAATCCTCTAACATTCCAAATCATCAATTAAAATGATTTAGAAAATATTATTGGAAGATTTTAACCCTGGGGAAGAAGTCACTGAAACAGAAACGGTCTTCTTTCTCTTTCTAGAGAAGTGGGACACCTAAGCTCCTACGCGAGTAATACATCAAGGGTTTGATGGGGTCAAACATGCCTTTGATCATTCATCCTCATTAGAGCCATGATATTTTGGGGGAACCATAGACATTTAAGACCCTAGAATGTTCATATATATGAGTGAAGATACTACTAAGTTCAGACCATTTGGTATTTTTATCCTAGGTGATAAATGGATATTATCATTCTGTAACTAATAATCATAGGATGATCCCCTTATGATCACCATGATCTTGAGAGGAAGAGTATTAATCGACCAGAGAGTATCCATACGACCATCAACACCAGCAATTAATGTTGAATAATTATTAACAGGAGAGCTAAAAAAACATGAAGAGGTGATGAGTAAGGTGGAGGTAAAAACATATTCTCATTCTCATCTATGAACATCAAAATCGTTAAACATTCATTGGACATTTTTAAAAGGTAATTTTCCAATTATTAAACCATAAATCATGGAACCATGTCTATTATAGTAGGTAACTTTTTGAAAAAAAATTAGCATGTGGATCTCATGTTCTAAATTCATATTTGGATCCCCACCCCTAGCTCTAGAGATATTATTAGTGGCACAACCAGGACTGGCTCTAACAGTACAACATTCAACACAACCAACAAACCATTTTGAACACCATAAGTCAATGGATAAGGTTGATCCATGTATGTTTCACCCACAAACATTGCTGAAAACAAGCACCTAAATATTCCCATCGAGTAACATGGCCTTCAATAGTGGACATAGAAGCGAGGAGCTAGCTAATGAACTCTTTTATTCATCTCATCTGATTTGTAATGAATATTTAAAATAAATTTTTCATTAAGGATATAGGAATTTTTTTGACCTATGTGTAATCTAGTATAATTAAATCATGTTTCAGTTTAAAATATTAAATTTTATTATCATGTATTTTCTAAATAAATTTGTAGTAGAAATTGTTAATTGATAAGGTATTGATTATGGAACACATCGTGAAAACCTATTGAGATTTATGTATCACACCTTATCATTGCCTTAGGTGTTTATAGATTATCTTTTTCTAGGACTATGAAAAGGGAAATCATGACATGGAGGTGGTGGATGTTCTTGATCCATGGGACCCAGATTCTTGGAGGTGATGAATGTAGATTTTATCCACTTGTTTTATGGAGTGTTATACATTTTATCTTATTATATTCCAAGTACATTGATTATGTGGAACATTTGGTTTTTGTTACACATTATGGTTTCCAAAACATTATCCTTTTGGAGGGTTGAGCATAATGACTTTTAATATATTATCATCAACTATTTTTTGGAAAATTTGTTCCCTTTTTGACCTTTTTTGACACCAGGTGCTAGTCACCAACCCATGTGGATCAAGATTTCATTTATGAAAATATCATTGTTTGAAGATGTATTATGGTACCAGTGTATCCCAACAAATTTATGAAAAATAATTATCATAGGTAGAGGTTAACCATATTTCCTTGATAACAGTATGTAGTTCTAGTTGTCTAGGTAGATAGTATGTAGTATTTTAGGACATTTGAGATATTTACAAGAAATTCCATGCTATCTCTCATCATAATGAACCTTTAGTCAACATGGGTATATGGAGAATCAAATCTTATGGAAGAATTTGATTTTGTTCTATTATTTGAACAAATTTTGATTTGAGTATGTTGAAATCTAAATCAATATATCTTTTATGATGGTATTTATATTCCCATTTATCTTTTAAAAAGTTATTGATCTATATAATATTATATTATATTCAATGTTTTCTATTCTTATTCTGTAGAATAATTCCTCTATGAAGAAGTGTGAATAGTCCCCAGGATGATGCTACTGGTAAACTATATTGAGCTGTTCGTCCCCTAAAAAAAATCTTGTTGATATTATTTTTCATGATGTCCAAGATTTGGGATAATCGTTTGAACCAAGTCTATTATTTGGTGATAAATGGCCATGGTTATTTTTTTCATTCAACCCATGTATGATTAGGTATATTTCATGTAAAGGGGTCATATAGATCAAGTGGTAAGTAGTTTTAATGGTGACGTTGTTTTCTAGTGTTTGGAAAAACATTTAGGTCCAAATTGTGGGGAATGGAAATCATTATGAAAATGGATTTTAGTGAATGTATCCTTAAAATATATAAAATGAATGAGTTTCAAAGATATTTTCTTAATCACATATGTTTCCTGAATACATGATTATTGTGATGGTGTTCTCTTCAATTACAAGAATCTGAGATCTACAAAAGTTATACTTCTGGAATCAACCATTCATAAAAATGGAAAAGGCACTGATTGCTTTAAGTTTATCAAGATGTTTTTCTGAAGAACTGTTGCTTCGTGAGATGAGATGGTGTTTTTTCAAGGATACAAGAATAATTGCAAATAGTGAAGTAAGGGAGCATTGTGAGTGGTTATTTTTAGTGTAGTTTTGCGGTGGTCCGAAGGATTTTTATGGAGTGCTCTACAATTACAGCGAGAATTGAAAAGGGGGATTTTTCATGGAGCTTTTAAAACAGAGAGATACATCTCAATATTGTTTTTGGCTGATCTGGAAATCCCACTTGAAGAAGAATATCTCAGTGTTCAACAGTGCCTATGAATAAGTGGCCACCCATCTTCGTTTCACATGATTTTGAGAGAGAAAATCCAGGATCACATTGAATTTGATAAGAATGTAGTGCTCCACAAAAATGTTTATTCTATGTGAGTTTGAGCTTCGTGAAGAAAACTTTAATTACATGAATGATGTAAATGATTCTACATCATGTATGATTTTTGAAATGGGGTGTCCCATGTTGGCTTAGTGAGCTTCATGAAGTAGGTTTCTATACGAGGTAGTGAGCATTCTGAAGGGTTGTGCTCTATGAGGTAGTGAGCTTCACGAAGGGTTGTTCTTTGTCAAGGTGTGAGCTTTGTGATGTGGTTTTCTTTGTAAAGGGTTGATCATTATGAAGGGGATTCTCGAAGGTATTTATTGATTATCTTTGTTGTGTGGTCTAGGATTTCAGTTTAAATCTACACAATTATTTGATGTAATAAGTTTCCGATGCTAGAAAGAGACAAATACTTCAATGCCAATCTATTGAAGTAACCTTCAAGTTGATAAACTGAGTTACACTTCTCTGAAAATAGTGAGCTAGGGGTAGTTGATGGAAGTGATATGAGGGATGTAGTTAGATATCACAAAACCAATGTAAAAGCAGTTCACCTAGTATATGGTGACTTTGACCCGACATTTGTATTCCACATCTAGTGAATATTAGTTTTTTTGGAAAAACCGATACAAAATCGTTATATTTTCCTTGGACGTATCGATTTGTGGTGAACCATGTAAACTAACAGTTTACTCTCATTCCATGCATTTTATTGACAAGTTTAACAGGATACTACCAATATGGGAACAAGATCCATCAATTTAGGAGAAACATTTCATAGCCAGATTCACCCCTCCCCTCTCAGGGTGTTCTGGGGTCCTTCAATAAGAACTTGCACTCAATCTCATTTAGAATTCAGTTATGGAACCTCCACGGTATGAATCCTAGGATCATGATTAATATTTTTTTAGAAGTCACATACTATACTAGGATATAATTACCCTAAAAAAGTTGATGACTAGTTTTATAAAATATAAAACAATTTTATTTTATCTTAAATACCCAAACCTATTATGTTGAAATGTGCTACCATTAAGCTGGAAGGGCCAAGAAGTAGATGGTGGGTTTCAAAGGTAACATAAGATAATAATGAGGGTTCATAGTGGATGGAAATTATAGTTACTTTCACTAATCAGTTCAATCTAGAATATATGGTACTATCTAATGCTATAAATTTCTTTGACTTTTTTAGGGATGATTGGAATGAGATATTGTATACAGAACTTTTTTCTATGCAAGTGAAGTTTTCACCTGGGATTATATAGAAAGAGAAAATGAATGATTTTTAGTTCAATATGTGTCTCTAAACTAAGATCAATGCATAGGTATTCTTACTGAATCTCATTTCGTATGTTGATTTACTAGATACAGATTTGATAGTTGAGCATGATCTCAATGGAATATTAGGGTTGAAGGGAGTTCCTTTTTCTCCCAGTGATAGTTCTATCAGTTAATTTCAATGACTTATGAATAGTGATGAGTCTCATGATTTATCTAGAATGAAAATATCTTCTAATCTTATTCTAGTTATCAAAATATTTCATTTGAATTTATTCCAGTGTGATAAGGATGGGAATTTGAGGTGTGTTTGTACATAGGCATAAAAGATCCAAAGATCTTCTGGATACTCATGACACCGATAGAAATTATACCATTTTGTTTTCACATAGCATAGTGTACTTGGATCATTAACACAAAAATGTAATATGTAGAAATTATATGCTTTGAGATATAAGGGGATCTGGCCACATGCTTCTAGAACACATCATCTTCATGTAGTGTAAGAGTTTCTAATGGATGCTGATATAGGTCCAGTGACGGTGATAGGTGCCATCACAATAGCCTCATCTTTAGTGGACGTTTTATTTGATATTGGTTTTTCTCACTCACTTATATGAACACATACTATAATAATTCAAATTCATCATATGGTGATTTTATCTTATGTGATGGATATGAACATACCCCTCTGAAAAAAGATAGTGAAGGGTGTTCATTGGAATACATGTGTTTTCTCATAATAAAAAAATGATATTTTCCTATAATTTTCTAGTTATCGACATGAAAAATCGTGAAACCATTCTAATTGTGGATAGGATCACTCCAAATAAGGACTTAATTGACTACTAGCTTTTGACTGTCTCCCTTACTACACCAAATGTGGTATTCCATGTTTTTCTAAGGGAATGGGACCCAAGGTAAAGGTGAGTTGAACTTTATTATCGAGATATGGTTCCAAAGTTAATTTTTTATTAAACAGAAATAACATTTAAGGGGAAAGTGGGAACCCTCCCAACTAGCTAGTTTTAGAGCCAAATGATACGACATATCTATTAAATAAAAGAGTGAGTTGTTTGGAAGCATTTTCCCTGAACAAAACATTGGGAGTATTGTGTAACTTCGTGCCAGGGAAGTCCTTCATGGTGACCTTGAAAAGAAGATCCATGTTGTCCCTGGATTTCTTGAACTCCTCTTTTTCTAATCATTCCAATGTTGCAGCCTCTATGTAGAATGTGTGCTTGATTTTCAGCCCACACCCCTTGCTCCTTTGTATTAGCCACCTGGATTGGTCTATTCTTCTTCAAAGCATTGATATCCAATGTTTACTCCAACAATTCTTAGTCTGAATGCATGAGTAGATCCCTATGTTCCAACATAGAGACCATTTGGCACTATGGGTCAGCTATAGAAACCTCTTCACACTGCTACCCCTGGCACCTCAGCTCCACACCCCCTGAAGAAGAATCAGGACAAGTAACATCACAACATACCTGAACCGGGTCCTTGGAGATGGCAGCCACCTCCTGTTGGAAAAAGTCTTTGGACTTGTTCAGGGTTGAGCTGCCCACCTTTAAAGAGGCCTTTGGGGAAAACACTCCCTTTCCAACAGATCTGGTAATAGGAGGGCTGGGGAGGTTGGAGTAGACCTTCCTTCTATGAGCCCTCCTGTTGTTCATGATAAAGCCATCAGAATACACGAGTTTATTCTTGCCTTTGCACATATAGGATATAAAATAGTCCTCCATTATAACATGTTCCTTGGGCTCGTCAATTTCTGAGGCCTTGACAATTTCCTCTTGGGATGTTTATGCATCAGCTACAAATTCCCTACCATGATCCACCCCTACAATCTCCTCACAATTGGGGCACTGATCTTCACCAAGCACTACATACTGGTTCAGGGAGGTCCCGATTGGCCCCCCTTCTAAGAGTTCCTCCGCATAAGAGGAGGTCTGTGAAGCATGATCGGTCTTGGCAGAGACTCCTATCTTTTCTAGACCACATCCCATATATTGGAAAATGTTGGGACTATCTTCCAAATCCTAGCATTGAAATACCTCCTTTGAACCATGACCCTTGCTATCAACCTTTTGAATTTTATCAGTAGATGTTTTTTGATCAACCTCCTGGAAGGCCGGTGTAGGTTCCAAGGCGGTTTCCCTCACTGTCGACTCTGCCCATTGATTGACCTGATCCACTACCGTTAGAAGGGGCCTCTTCTCATATACTGACACACACCTTGGAATGTCGTCGCCTGAGCTGCTTTAACCTTGATCATGACGCAGCTGATCAAAAACCTCTGAAACAAGTGGCCCCAAAACCACTAGACCACCTTTCTTGTATGCACCCGAAGAATACCCCTGGAATGTGCCCAAAGGAACCTGCCTGCAGTGGTCCTCACCCAATGGGATATGATCCCCCTTATCCTGTATAGCATGATGACCCTGCTTATGAGCATCCCATGAAGCATTCACATGGGAACCAGGCCCAGCTGACCGACCAGAGGGGTCTCCCTCATCTGAACATGTAGCCTTCATCCTACATTCGATAAGAATATAACCCTGTCGATTGTAGAAGTAGAAAAACATAGTCCAAGATTCTTATAAAATCATATGTCAATACCTATACTCCCCCTTAATCACAATCCACATGACTTCGGGAGGAGGCTTAGAGGGATCTATTTCAACACATTGTCGTGCCACAATCGAATGTTTCAGGGATGAAGTCCACCGATCAGCACAATGTAGTTACCTATCGATGAGAGTAATGATGGATTTTGGAAGGGCCATGGGAGGCCAGGAAGATGAATCCAAATCATTGTGGTTGAAGGATCCCGCTGCATAGGGAGCTCTAACGACCATCGAAGCAGATGAAAATGGAAGCCTCTAACTGATTATCTAGGTCGATACCACACCCACACAACGTCTTCCTCACATGAAAAGCTAATAAGAATATGTCGAGGTCCAAGAAACCCGACAACCAGTCCATAAGCTAATACCCACATCTCATTCACAATTTTGTTAGACAACTCTACTGGGGTGCGGCGCCGAACAAACAGAGCCACCAGAGAAAAATAGAGAAGTGTGGATGTTGCGTTGAACTCTTTCGGAGAAATTGGGATCACAGGTTGTCCATTAAGGACCCGCGGATCCTTTAGGGAGACGGAAATGATAGGAAAGAACGATTGTTTCTCATATGAACGTAACGAGATAGAAACACTAACCTTATCCTGAGACCCCTATTGAGAGGCGTCGGGAGGACGAGACCCCTCCCTCGGTGGGGGAGGGGCCACCGCAGCTATCATTGACGCTAGGATTTCATCGTGGTATCATTTGAGGAAAGGCATCAGCAACCAAACATTTAACTGTGATCGAGATATGTGGATATTAATATTAGTGATTGATTTTGACCTTGAGTTGGAATAACATAGTAATGATATCCCTCCAATTTCTATGGAGTTTCTTGACAAGGTTTCTTTTTATTTATCTATATTTATATAGGTAATATAGGTAGGGTGTTATATTGATTTGTGCTTGGTCATTAACAAGAGTCTATTACTTCCTAAAATATAGAACTAGATAAATTGAAAGAGTTAATGGCATAGTTGGATGGCCTCTTTAGTAAAGGCTTAATTCACTTGAGCGTGTCATCCTATGTAGCCCATGTTCTCTTTGACAAAAAATTTGATGTAATTTTTTTCCTATGTGTTGATTATAGTAAAAATTTTCATATTAAAATGAATAATATATATCTATTTCCACATATTTATTATATATTTGAATGTAATAAATGGTAGAAGTGGTTCTCAACGATTGATCATTGTTCTAGTTATCACCAGTTTAGAATAAAAGAATATGAACATCAAAATACTTACATAAGATGTAGGTACAGATATTATGAGTATTTTTTTTCTAATTGGTTTAACCAATAAAATTTTCATATTTATTGTGCTTATGATTAGAATATCCCATGAGTATCTTCATATATTCATGGTGGACTTTGAAGATGACATCATAGTTTACTCACATTCTAATGAGGATCATGTGCATCAATTGAGTGTAGTTCATTAAATGTTCAAAAAACACTGACTATATTCCAAGATATCAAAATGAGATTTCTAGATTCATAATGTGATTTTATTGGGACATGTGGTCTCTAAAAATTTTATTTCAGTTGATCCATACATGGAAAAACCTATTATTCATTTGTAGAATCCCTGAAATGTTTTTTAGATTTAGATATTCTTGGTTTTAGCGAGGTATTATCACTAGGTTGTAAAGAATTTATTAAAATATCAATATTCAATGAAATCACTCACTTGTAAGGGGGTGACCTTTATTTGGGATAAAAATTTCAGAGATATTTTGTTGAGTTGAAATTTCATTTGACTTATTCATCCTTGTTGACTCTTCTAAAGCATGGACGGGGCTATGTGGTCTACTATGATGCATCATGTTTAGGTTTGCATTATGTTCTTGTGTAGGGTGATCAAATGGTATCTTAGGGTTCTTGATATCATAACACACATGAGAATAATTATCCAACCAATTTCCTTGAACTCATAGATATGATGCATGTGCTTAATATTTGGAAGTGTTACCTTTTTAGAGAATGGTTTTTCATGTTTATTACCAAAAGATACTAAGTTATATCTTCTCTAAAAATGATTTGATCCTCATTCATATGTTTTTGGTGGAGTACATGGAGTATTTCTAATTTTATGACTCATACACTCTGCGAAAGGATAATATCATTGTTTATGCTTTAATAAGGAAAATTCTGATCTAGGACATGAGAAAATAATAATTAGAGTGGAACTTCATGGAAATTTTTGAAAAAAAATCATTTTTAATTCTTGGAGGTAGAAGACGAGGTTGTCCACAAAAGTGTGCAGTTTACATCATCTCTTCTTTAGATGATTATATAGGAATAGCATCTTAATCATGAATTCTATGGAATTAGGCTCTCTCTTTATTGTGGGGAGACCATTGGTGAGTGAGGGATCACTTCTAAGGGAATCATGTGTTCTCAAAATTAGTTTGTTATGATTATCTCTACAAGGAACGTCTTAGTAATTTATTTCTATATTTATAAGTGATTAGGGCAACTGATTAACACAAATAAGTTTTATGATAAGTAGTTTTGATTATAGTATCTAGGAATGTGAGGGGACATTACTGAATCTATTTCATGTTTTTATACATATGAAAATGTCAACAATGAGAACCAGAGACCTTTGGTATTCTATCAACCCCTTCTAGTGTCGATGTAGACATGGGAGGAGCCTTCAATAGAATTTTTTTGGGATTAAACATACACCTCAAGGAAGGAATACTATGTGAGTTTTAATCAGTAAGCTTGCCATATTGGATCAATTTAAATCCATTCAACTTACAACCAGTTATAAGGACATTTGACAACTCTATGATCAATATATTTTCATATTTCATTGAGTCCAAGTAAAAAAATACAATATCAGTGGTGGGTTTCTAGATGTTATTGATCACAACCCCCACTTAATTATTATTAATGGGGGTTTTGCACAACCCCCTCAAATCATTGAATATATAGAGGGTTTATAATTCCCTCAAAACAGTTAGCATTGTTTGTTCAATTTTTTTTGGATTTTAGAGGCAGTTATGTCCAAACCATATATAATTTAATAATTAGTGGCTCTATGTATGATCGGTTGGATTTTGGAGGACCAATATATATATATATATATATATTTATATATATATATTCATTTGGATATTAGTGGTTTTTGAACCCCCTCTAGTGTATGAAAATATAAGAGATTTTCATATCCCTCTAATATAATATATTATAGGGGTTTATGAACCATGACTACTCCCTTAGATTAGAGGGGGGGGTTTAACCCCTTCATATTCAAGAAATCAAAGGGGGTTTTAAACCCTCCTCTAATTTAATAAAATAGAGTGGGTTGTGAACCCCCAATAATCTATGATATTATAAGCGGTTCTGATCCATTTCTAATTCAATAAATTAGTGGGGGTGGTGAACCCCCTATAATATATGTAATTAGAGGGGGTTTTGAACGCCCTATAATCTATGTTATTAGAGGGGGTAGTCAACACCTCTAAATCAAGAAATTAGAGGGGGTTATGAACTGAACCTGATCCAATTGATTATATGGGGGTTTTTTAACCAATCTTAATTTTTTTTTATTTTTTAAAATAATTATCATATAAATTAAAAATTTATATTATGTGTGTGTGCCCGCACGCATGTATGTGTAAATATATTACATTTGAAAATTATATATGGGTATTGAAGATTATTATAAATATATATATATATATAAATAAATTATTTCAATACATTAAATAAATAGTTATACCTATAAACAAAATTGTATACATATATAAATATTTGTATACATTATATAAATGTAATTATAAATATATTTATTCCATATATAAAATTAATATATGGTTTTATAAATAAAATATTTTTATGTCATGATTTACATTATACATAAATTAAATCAAATTCATTTTTATTGTATATTTTTTCATAAATACTTTTATATTATATTATATATACAAATATATATAATATAGATGAAATTAAATAATAATATAAAATATATATATTTTATATTATATATTTTATATTATAAATATTATATTATATATAATATTTTATAAATTAAATAATTATTATATATATATATTTTAGTGTACCATATTAATTATAAAATAATTTTTTACGCGTGAAAATATATATATATCATTTAAATAAATTTTATATTTCCAATTATATGAACTTATTTATTTAATTATTGTATTTATATGTGTTTACATTCTATAATAAAAATATATATAATTACATAAAAAATATATAATATAAATTTATTTAATATAATATATGTATAAAATAAATCTTAAAATATTTAAATTTATAGTATTTGTAAATGCAGCATATAATTGTTATAGTTTTATAAATATATGTAATAAAAATAATAATTAATAACATTATTGTTACAGAAGCACATATATATATCTATAAGTATATAAAATATATATATATATTTATTATATCTATAAAAATTATATAAATACATATATACACACAAAATCAAATATAAATGTATAAATATATTTTTATACATGTAAATATTATAATTTATATATATTATATATAAATATTATACACAAGTACATTAGATATAATAAAATATATTATATAATTTATATTTATATACAACAATATATATATATATATTATATAAGTATATATAACAAAATATATGTTAATCTATTTAAAATATTATCTATAATATACAAAACGCAACACAACATTGTTGGTGAAGTGGTCTACCTATTGTGAAGCTGGTGCATGGTTTGAATCCCTTAGAAAACACATTTTTGTTGTTGTCTGCTTGTGGTTTTCATCGACTGTGTCTGGGGGGCACGTCAGGGCTAGTCCTTGGTGTTTGTTGGGAACTAGGGGGACGGTGGAGGCGACAAAAGGGGTTTCTGGGGGAATCTAAGGGGGTCGGTGGGGGTGTCGGTGGGGAGTGGCCTGGTGTGGGGGTGTTAGTGGATAGTGAGGGGTGTAATTGGTTTTAATGGCATGTCGGGGGGGGGGGTTCTTGTCTTGGGTGTCTATGGGGGCATTGGGGGTGTGTGTCGAAGCGTGTATGGGTGTTAGGGGGCAATGTGTTGTGGAATCAAGGGGGTTTCGGGTGGGGTGTGGGGGTGTCTTTTCGGATAATGGGTTAGGGCCTAATAAAATAATACGCTATATTGGGGGAGAATTTATAACCATCCCTAAATTTGAATGTATGACCTCAATTAGAGGTAGTTATGATAACCGGTAATCGAATCCCTAAATTTGCTGAGGCAAGAACCGCTTCTAATAGGCCTATTTCAAGTGAATTTTTGGGAAGATTAGAGGGGATTAAAACCCCCTCTAATCTAACATCCGCTAAACATAGAACCATTTTACCTGTGCTTTCCCAGAACCGCCTCTAATGAGATTATGGGGCATTTTAGAGGCAGTTTTTCATAACCACCTTTAAAGTCATTAGAAGGGGTTATAACCCCATCTAATTGCGTTGTTTTTTTTGTAGTGTCTCTTCTTCTATTGTATATTGTAATGATCCCCATTTTAACACATTCTTTTGGAAATTAATTTAGGAGTTGATAGGATCTCAGGTGTCTTTGATCATGAAATATCATCTATAGACATATTGAAAAACAGAATGAGCTATATAGATTCTTTAGGACATATTACGTGCTTGTGTTATCTATTTTCGTGGAGTTTGGGAATTTTGTTTTAGTTTTTTTGTGTTAGATTATAAAATTGGTTTCTATTATTCAATTTGGATGGGTCCTTTTGATGAATTTTATAGTCATTCTTGTAAATATATGTTGTATTGGTCGGAGATTGGTGAGTGTTCTTTGGTTGGAATGAGTTAGGTCCTAGATATGACATGAACGATTTCGTTGTGATATCATATGATATTGATGGAATAGGTATAGTAAAAATCTTTTGATGACTGTCAGAGGACACAACTATAGATTTAATTTGGTGACAATCTATTTTTTGAAAGCATCTTCCCATTTGGGTCATCAAAGGGTTTGAAAACAAGGTGAAATTAAACCACATTTTGTGGTACCTTTCATGGTTATTGATCAGGTGAGGAACATGTCTTATAGATTAAAATTTGAATTTTGATTTTCCTTGATACATAATATATTCCATGTATCATAGATTTAGATGTATCCCTCTGAGCCTTCTCAAGTCTTATGTTGGGAGGATATTGATGTACATCTCGATTTATCCTTGAAAAATAATCCAATTAAGATTATTGATTATATGAAAAAGACACATCATGGGTGCATGTTACATGCAGTTTGTGTGTTACGGTAGCATGGTTTTTATACTCATTATACATGGGAGTGTAGGGCCCATATCAGTGTGTAGTGGCCTCATCCTTTTTATATGGAGGTTTCTTCGTAGGCTTTCTAGGGACAAACATTTATAATGTTAAGGATGTTATAATGTCCTATAACCTTCTTTTATGTATTATTTTACCCCTTTCTTGATCTAGTTAAAGTTTTTTATTTATTTGGATTCATTCCAATTGAATTTGGAAACTTTTGTAAGCTCTTTGGGGTGTGCATAGTTGGCACATGTTTAGAGAAAAACATTCAGGTTGCGACAAAAAACCATTTTCCTTTTTGATATCGCATATAAGGGGGTTCAAAGTTAGTCTAAACCATATAGACACATCTAAAAACTATTCACCCCATGGATCATGGGGAATTCAAGGATGAAACAATTATAGTTTAACTATATAGCCAAATCATGCCCCCTAAACAAAAGACTAATAGGGGTGTACAATTATTGTTCACAGTTTCTCTAGCTGGGAATCCCTCCCTAGAAAATTGTGCGCATGAGATTTAATTACTCAGAAAATTATTTTAATGATATAAAATCCTTAGTTTAAGATTCTTGATCACCCCCATTAGACCCTAACTCATTTTTTGGCTCTTCGAGGCTATCAAGAAGAGAAATTTACTCATCGAAATGATTTTCAAAGTGGATAAAAGTTGAATTGATATAAATAGACCTCTTTCAGAAAAGTACACTTAATCTCATGCAATTTACTATGATCATTATTCGGATCCTCTAGAGATATTTATAGATTATCATTTAATTGGTGGATCTAAACATAGTTTTATCCTAATTGGTGGATCTAAACATAGTTTTATTTTATCCTAATTGACATAGTTTTTTCCTTGATCTTCAACACCATCATTATTCCTTGGCGATTCCTATTGTGAGTGTGTATGAATAGATATTTTATTAATGGTATGTTGTTCCATAATTCCTTTCCTTTTGATTAAAACTATTAGTTTAATGAATAAATTGAAATAATTTGTTAAATGATTTAAAAACATGGATTTGTGTTGATCTGATATTTAATTTTAAATGGACATGATATTTGAGAGAAACACATTTCATCATGGGATTAATCAATTTTGGGAAAATTTATTAAAAATGATATCCTGATATGAAAATGGTTTTGGTGAAATGATTTTATATTGATAATATGAAAAAATATTAAATTGAAAATTGATATTAAATGAAATTAAATGAAGAAAACCTATGAATTAGTTTCGAAATGAGAAGGCATGATGAAATCAAAAATAAGAGAATTTTATTTTAAATTTATTAAAAATGAATGGCCTCAAATTTGATGGATTTATTTATTGATGGCAGCATATGTGTTATTTTGAATTTATTAGTTTGTTGGGAAACAAATTCTAGGGTATTGATCACATAGATATAGATTTATTATGACACCACTAACTAAATTAACTCATCTTAGGATGCTCGTAATGAGTTCCCCTAATGTGGTGTTGATTATTCCCATAATGGGTTCCCCCATTTAGGTGATGATTCTGTAAACACACTTTTTATGAGACATTATCACAAATGAGATGTTTTAGGATCCTATAAATAGTGATTAAAATACTACATAGAATTTAAATGTTGTGCTATGAGTTATTTTAATTGGTATTTATACCATTTATTATAAACTATTTTATTCGTGATTTTTTTGAGATTTTATAATTTTTTTGTATGATATTGTTTATCTTAGATTTTAGGCATAATTATTATTTTTTCATTTTATGACGTTCGTTCACAATTCTAATGGAAATTAATCATGGAAAATATTAACAACGATGGACATTCATCGTAATATTTTTTTGTGGTTTTCTCTCCCTAATATTAATTTATTCATTGATATAATTTTATTATGGCCTATTATTTGAGGAATATTTGGTCATGGGTCATTAAAAATCCAAAATTTGGTGTAAAAAACACTACTATAGGTTTGTAATAGAGATTTTACATCACAGTTAAAGTACACAGTGGTGGCACTAGACACACTAATGGCTCGTGTATGGATCATAGATTCTCATGCGTTCTCATTCATGCCCTAATGAAGATAGGAGAAGGGAGGAACTATTTGGATGTTTTCTATAAATCCATGAAACTAGTTACCCAAAGTCATTGTATTATTACATAACATTGTCATTATCATAAGATATCAAATCCCAAAATACCGATCAATTTAGTATCCTTTAAAGTTCTATATATATTTATAAGTTTTACATTACATCATGAAATAAAAACATCAAAAAAATTTTGTCCCATTTTGAACACACTTATATATCCCTATCCTATCCCTATAGGTCAACCATAAAATACTTCTTCACATAATGGCAATAATAAAACATAGAAATGGGTGATCTCGAATGCTTAGTAAGGATTACAATATAGCAGAAGCTTTCATAAATTATCATAAACATTTAATGAAATGTATAAGACTAAAACAAAAGCCTTTAAAACATAAACATTATCAGAATATGGAAAAGATAAAATCAAATAATTCCATTTACTTATTCACATGGATATTATACTAGTAGAATAATCAAATGAAATTTTAATATTCAATTTCATAATGATGGAATGAATAATGCCAGACTTCATAACCACATAGTTAGGGCCTTATGCCAGGACTACAAATATGTTGTTTTCAAGGATATATTTCATGACACTAGATTGTCTCGTGAGACCTACCGATGCATCAAGGAGCTATATTGGGCTCCACCCATCACACACTATGTCCAACACATTCCTTATATGAAAATTTTTCAACATAACAAAAACATTTGTATTAAATTTAGCATAGGAAATGTCAATACTTTATCCATAAACCATTAATGGTATCAAAATAACACATTCATAGACAAAAATATATGATAAGCATAAATAAAATATGGATGATTTTTCTCATAATAAATAAACCTCGATCATGAATAATATCCCATAAACTATGTTGACATAGTTTAAAATGTTCATTAAAAATCATTGAGAGAAATATCCCTTTTTCATGATATCATTTAAAAACCATATAAAGGAACTAATTTAAACGATTTTTTGAAATAAATAGTCTTATACCAATTTGAATCATTTGAATTTAATTAACATTTTAAAACATTCATATCCATATAAATAATTCCTTAAACCCATTTTAAAAACATGGTCATTAATGAGAAAGGATTAGAATAATAAATATTCAAAACATTTAAAATGATGTTTTTTTAAAAAGTAACATAAAAATAATATCTTTTAAAACTAATTTATGTAACACAAACATTAATAAATAAAAATTCCCAGTAGATACTTACATAAAAACAACCTCTAATAATAAAGAGATTGTGAAATTAACCTTCCTATTCACTTTAATTTTGTCGGGGGTACATTTAACCTCCTGTATAGTAACCATAGAATGTTATTAAATTATAAATGAACCATATTTATATTTATTATGCCATACATGATTCATTTATGGCTTTATAATATTCATTTAATAATGATTTCCATGTTAAATTTACATTTTGGGTAATAATGTCTTTCTTTATCATACTTGTTTTAATGTGTCATTCTTGATCGTATCATTTAGATAATGATTAAAATACTTCCAGAATATAAATCTTCATTGATATATGATATATATTTATAATATAGATATGAATAATAGATATATATAATAAATGTAAGACACCATTTATGGAGATGGTAGGTCGTACGTACACATAAACGTTGTTTCCGTTTTCATATCATATTGAACGGAAGTAAGTGGATAAGATATATGTAAGTATATTAAGATATATATATATATATATATATCTACTAGCATTATTATTTCATATGTTACATACTTATTAATAAAATATATTTTTATAATCATCATCGAATGGTGAACATGGGAATGAATCTCATCGCGTCGTGGAGACGGTAATCCGTATGTACGCACAAGCGACAATATCATTATATTGATGGTGAAATTGTATGTAATAGGACTGTATATCATATATAAATAATCACTAACATTTTTTATTTAATAATTACATCATTTATACTCACTGTTATAGAAATTCAAATAATTATGTGTTTGAATAACAAACTACACCACGACGTGGAGATGGTAAGTTGTACGTACGCACGTATGGTGACTTTATCATTTAAAGATGTATAGAATAAAGAATAAGGTTGTAACATATTTATAATAATATAAAAGTATGTATTTGGTACCAGAGATAGTATTTTGGTATTGAAATAACAATGAAATAGGAAGTGGAAAATGAAAAGAACATGAAAGATGGTGGTGAAATTATTACCACTTCTTCGGGTGTTTCCTTTTGAGTTGATCAAAAGGGCTCCTTATGATGGATTTATGATCAATGTAAGGACTCTATTATTATATGAACAACACTGGGAGGATATTTTTGTAGTGGATTTCTATTCCAAATGGATTTGGAGGTGTGATTTTGAGTGAATGTGGAGTACCATTTTATAAGAGAGTTGAGGGTCACTTTTGGAAACGAATGAAATATAATTTTATAATAAAACCATTTTATGTTTCTAATGGCTCAAAAATGAATTATATCAAGGATTATGTTGGTATGAAACTAAAAATATTCATCGAATAGGTTTTATACATGTTTATATCACCATATTAACCATATATTTTAGATTAATCTCTTAGTTAAATATTTTTACTTTTACCGTGTCCTCTTGTATTCTCACACTATATGTTTAATAAACATACTCTAAAATTCCAAGATAGCCTCAAGTAGTTAATAATGATGTATATAATATTATTTAATCTCTTTGGAAAAACCCTAGATTTTATGGAATATTATATCAACCAATAATATAGTATTTTTTTTCAAAATTAATTTATTAAAATTTTGACATTATTTAGAATTTGGTTTTTTTAAAAGTCATCACAAATTGATTACATCAAAAAATATAAATTAGATAACTCCTATCATTTTCTCATCACATATAAAATTATTTTATGTCATCAAAACATTGAAATTATATTTATTTTGATATTTATAATACAATTTAATTTATTTATTCAATATTAATGTAATTACTGCATCATCATTATGCTATAAATAAATTAAATTATTTATTGAATAAAAATTATAAATAAAATTCAATTATGTAGTAAATAGTTTTTTTCATTCAAATGAATATTTATAGTCAAATTTATATTCTATGTAACCCTATATTAAAAATGGTTTACTTATTAAACATTGAATGTAACACTTTTAAATAATCTTTAATTTAAATAATAATAAATATCAAAATCTAATCCTTGGAGATATAATGGACAATATTTTATTCCAATGGTTTTTTTGGTCAAATTTCACTAATCCAATAGAAATAGGACAAGTGTTAGGATAAATATAATATCATTTTTACCTTTAATTATCTTATTTATTTTTAACCGTGGTAAATAAAATCCAAAAGATACTATTCAAAAAAAATTATTTTCATCTTATTGAATTACATATTATATAATGATATCAACCGTGTATTTCAAATTTTGGAAACTCAACTCACATATGCTGTAAAATGATGTTTTATGAAAATTTTTTATCATGCCTAGAAGGTGGGTAAAAGATGTTAAAAAGTTTCATAAAGTTTTATACATCTAATTTTATAATAAAATGTCTTCAATTAATTACATTGAACTTATATAGGTATTATATATATATTATTACTTAAAATAAATTTAAATAAAATAAGTAATTATTTGAATAAAATGTTGGTTTTAGGTAATAACCATATGTTTTTAACTATTCAAAAAAAATTAATGTTTTCAGAAAAATACAAACAATTCTGCCGAAGATAATTTGTATATTAAAAATTAAAAAATGATGTCTACTGTAAAAAATTAAAAACATCGATGTTTCATTTATTAATTTAAAATTAATTCTCGTAGTCAAAACGAAAAATTTGGTTTTTAAAAAGTAAATAATATCTTATGATTAACTTCATTTTATGTCAACTTGAAATGTGAAATAACTTATATGTACCTAAATTGTTTAAAATGATAAAAATAAAATCTAATTATAATTCAAACCCATTTAAATGATTAATTTAACACAATACGTTATTTGGATTAAAAAAGTTGTTTTTAATTAAAACATAGTATTTTCACTATTCTTCAAAATATGAAAGTTATTAGAAAAGTACCAAAAATTTATTCAAACTAAATTTTTATGTCCCACTTCTAAAGAAGAATTTAATTTCAATTAATTGAATATATAAAAGTGTAAATATTGGTTTTAAAAAGGGGTCAACATTTAAAGGTAGAAAAATTTCATTTTCTTAATATCTGAAAAAATTAATTTTTTCTTATATTATATCTATGAAACAAATAATATTGATGATAAAATTATACAGAGTATATATGATTCAGAATGTTGTTAATATTATTAACAACCGATTTTTGAATGGCTAGTTTGGTAAGTGGTGGTGTGCACTAACTCGGTATTGTATATAGCACAAGCTATTAAATTAATTTAATGAGATAACATACTATGAAATCTTAGGTTGTTATATTCTCCACTATATAAATAAATTCCATCATCAAAATTTGAAATTTTTCATCGAAAATGAATCGTTAAAAATAGAAAACTATCTTTGAGGAAAACCCACAACGAATATTAGGTTAATAAAATTTAGACATAATATGAGGGAAAAGTAAATGAAGAAGTCACGAAAAAATTATGATCTCGATTAGAAGAAAATTGGTGCCAATTAGAAAAAATTAATTGGAAGAAAAAAAATATATATTTATCAGGGTGATTGAGGTCATCAATCACAAACATGTGTTAAATTGAGGGCCTCCAAGCCATCAATCTAGGATGATTTAAAATATCATCGGTTTAACTGATGATAAGGAATTAGGATAACACATTTTTGGTTTCAAGATCCCTTCCCTAAAGTTTAAGTATTAATTTCTTCATAGAATAAGTATAAAAAACAATACTCGACAACTTGAGTTCCATACATTAAATAATTTCAACCACAATCTTATTTTTCACTTCAAAAGATAATGAACTCCAAAATAATCTATTTTTCATAATCTTACAGGGTTCCAAAAATGAATTTATAATTCATATGTCAACCCATTTTAAAAAAATGTCATTATTCGAATCAGGAAATCACTTTGTCCGGTGGTAGGTGATGCACCATTATCACACTTTAGTTGTGGTTTCAAGTCTCGTGGCCTTTCTGGACGCGATAGGTTGTCACCTGACTTCAAGGTTGTCCTTTTTATAAAAACCCCAAAATTATGATAAGAATGTTTTAACCTGAAACCAATGTATCCAAATTTCAACATAATCCATTCCAACCATTAGACTTATCCAAAATACATCTGCCCAAACTCACAGTCCAAAATTTATAAGGATGGTAATCATAATGAAGTTCATTTTTCCACATAATAAAAAGTGAACACCTTCATCATGTATTAATTTAAATCATTGTATCACCCTGAATTACCATAAAATATTATTTATTACAACCATTCTCCCTTTTTCCTTATATAATACTGTATATACTCATTCAAACCAAAAATGTTGTAAACTCCAACAATTATTGAATATACAAATCATTAATCATTTTCAAGGTTGTCAAGAATATCCATTATAATTTATCAAAATCAATCATATATTATTCCTAAATCACAACCTCAGTATTAGAACCATATTATGGTTTACCTTTACCTCAACCATATATTTTCCAAAACAATTTACCTGTTATTGAGACTCTTTTCATGGTTCCACACAATCTCATGTACTTAATGAAATAGTACTGTAGTACAATCCTTATATAATCTATATTTCTAATAACATGTTCATCATTAATACAACACTATAATGACAAAATACATTAATAACGACATAAGAACTCTAATCATTCCTCTTCATCTTTAGTAGTATCATAACCTGATTATTATCCAACAAAAACATTTGGGGTATACTCTGATGATTTGGAAATTGATTCACGTAGTATACCAACTCCATGAAGTTGAATAAATGTACATTTGAAACCATTTTATACCCATGAAATCACATACTTGGTGTCCTTTTTCTCAAAAATTATAACAAAATCTCATTCCATTCAAGTATATACAAAGGTTATTTTTCCCACAGTTATCACATATTATAATATCCTTCTTTCCCCTCTTCCCTTTATCCATATTTATGTCTTCCATATTTTTCTCCTATTTCTTCCATTCAAATCCATCGGACTTAGTGAATTAATTAGTTATCTTATTAACACATGGTTCTATTTCTTCATATGATGATAATACATGGGTGACTATTTCCCTTTTAAATGTTGGCTTAATACCATGAATGATATGATCCTTCTTAATCATTCAATCAATGGATTTTTGGAATTACCATTCCTTCTTTTAGGTTTCATTTATAAATAATCGGATAATGTAGATTAGTTTATGAATCGCAATACATAATTCAAAAATTGTAAAACACATAATATAAATTGAACAGTTTATGGATATAATCCGTAATCATAAAAATGTTTTTTGAGGATGTATATACTCATAAATCCTTTATAATGGTTTGTAAACAAAATTTGAATTATTCTAAGCATATCCCATAGGATTTTCATAACCAATAGTGCGGTAAGTCTCGTTGTCATTAAGTATTTAACGTTCGAGTCTAGCTCAATGTGGTTTTTTCTAATTTTACCCCTAGTTACATTTGTGCTTGAGCCACCTCTACCTTATCGCATCCATACAAGAATGTATTTCATGGAAAACTCACAAAATCACTACATTACAAAAATTCTAGGAAGTTCTTCTATACAAATCCTCAATGTCTGTAGTAGGGTAATGTCCTCTCATTAGAGTTTATCTAAATCTTGTTTCCAATGTTTGTAGTAAACTTTCTCTGATAACAACTGTAACACCTTGAGACTAGTTACCCAATTTTTGTGCATTATTACATAATATTGTCATGGTCACAAAGGATCAAATCCCAAAGGACCGATCAGTTTAGTAGCCCTGAAAGTACTATATACATTCATTAGTTTTATTTTACATCGTGAAATAAAAACATCAACAACATTTTTTCCAATTTGGAACAAACTTATATCTTTAGCATATCCCTATATACCAACTACAAAATACTTCTTCACATCCTGGGAAAAATCAAACATTAAATGAGGTGAGCACATTTCTCAGTAAGGATAACAATATTTCAAAAACGGTTATAAATAATCATAAACATTTAAGGAAATGTATAAGACTAAAAAAATCCATTAAAACATAAAATTATTCATAATATAGAAATGTTAAAGTCAAATAATTCCATTTACTTATTCACATAGATATTCAACAAGTCTAATAATCACATGCATTTTCATTTTTATATTTTATAATGATAGAATTCATAATGCCAAAATTCATAAACTCATAGTTAAGGCCGTGTTCCAAGACTACACATAAGACTTTTTCAAGGTTGTGCCCCAAAACACTTGTTTGTCTCATTATACCAACCAATAAATAGAGGAGATATATAGGCTCCACCTGTCACTTACTAAGTCTAATTCATTCCTCATATGAAAAGGTTTAAACATAACATAAACATTCATATTAAAACTAGATTAAGAAATGTCAATAATTTATCCATAAACCTTGAATGTAATAAAATAACACATCCACAGTCAAACATATCACAATACTTTCGATAAAATTTTATTTATTAGAATCATAATAAATCATCCTTGATCAAGAATAATATCCTATAATGGATGTTGACATAGTTGAAAATGATCAGAAATAACTATTTGAGAGAAATATCGCTTTTCAGGAGATCATTTAAAAACCATATAAAGGAAGAAATTTAAAAGAGAGTTTTGAATAAATATTCCCATACCATATTGATACATTTTAAAGGAATTACAATTTTAAAACATTCATGTCTATATAAATAAATACATAAAACCATTTTCAAAACATGGACATTAATGAGAATGCATTAGATGAATAAATCTATAAAACATTTAAAATGATGTTTTAGTTAAAAGTACGATAAAAATCATCCCTTCGAAAACTGTATTATGAAACATGGACAAGGATAATAAATATGTCCAAGTATATTCATATTTAAAAACAACTTGTGATAATAAATAGATTGTGAAATTAACCCTTATCTTGTACTTTCCTTTGGTCGAGGGTACGTTTAACATCCTGTATAATGACCATAGTCTGTTATTAAATTATACCAGAACCATATTCAAAATTATAATATCATATATGATTAATTTATGGCTTTATAATTCCCATTATATAATGATTTCCATGTTAAATTTACATTTTGGGTAATAATCGCTTTCTTAATCATACATGTTTTAACATGTTATTCTTGATTGTATCATTTAGATCATGATTTAAATAAATAAAGAATAAAATAAATGATTTATATATCATATATATTTATAATATAAATATTTATAATAGATATATATATGAAATGGAAGGCACAATTTTTGGAAAGGGTAGATCGTACGTACGCATAAACGTTGTTTCCGTTTTCATATCATTCTGAACGGAAGTAAGTGAATAAGATATATGTATGTACAAATATATATATATATATATATCTAATTTAGCATTATTATTTCATATATTACATACTTATTAATAATATATATTTTTATAAACATTGTTGAATGGTGAACGTGGGAATGAATTTCATCGCGTCGTGGAGACAGTAATCTGTACATGCCCACGAGCGACAATATAATTATATTGATGGTAAAATTGATTTTAATTAGATTTTATATCATATATACAGAATAATTATCATTTTATATTTATTAATTACATTCTTTATACTCATTATTATTGGAATCCAAAAATTATGTGTTTGAATAACAAACTACACCACGACGTGGAGATGATAAGTCGTACGTACGCCTGTATGGTTACTTTTTCTTTTAGAGGATGAATAGAATAAAGAATATTGTTTTACCATATTTATAATAACATCAAAATATATATGAGGTATTGTAGTTAGTATTTTTTTCTGGAAACAACAATGAAAGAGGATGTGGAAGATGAAAATAACTTGAAAGTGGGTGGTGAAATTGTTATCAGTTCTTCATGTGTTTCCTTTAGAGTTGATCAAAAGGGCTATGTAGGTTGGCTTTCTGATCAATGTAAGGAATCTAAAATTTTGGGAAGGAATTTTAGAGGCTATATTTTCAAGGATTGGCTGAGAAAAATGGATTTTAGGAGTGATTTGGTGAGATGGAGAAGTACCCATTTATAAGAGATGTGTGGGTCACTTTTAGAAAAGGTTGAAATATTATTTTATAATGAATTCACTTTACTTTTTTAATGGCTCAAAAATGTTTTTTTCATGTATAAGGATGGTATGGGTCGAAAACCTCTCAATCAATAGGTTTTATATAAGTTTAGGTCACCAAATCAACCTTAACATATAGATTTTACACTTAGTTAAATATTTTCACTTATATTGTGTCTTCTTGTATTCAAAGACTATATGGTTGATAAACATACTGTAAGAATAAAAGAGAACCTCAAGTGGTTCATTAATGACATTTATAATGTTATTTAAGAAATTTGGCTAAATGATGTATTTTTTTGAATATTATATCAACCTATTATATGGTAACTATTTTATAAATTAATTTATGTCAATTTTGACATTATTTGGAGTCATAAAAACATGATTACTTCGAACAAGATATATTAAATTGACATGAACATGACCTATTCCCCTAGAAAAGTCACAGATGTCATACAAACATTGAAATTTTATTTATTTTAATATTTATAATATAATATATTTTCTTCTTTTATTAATAAGGTAATTGTTGCATCATAATTGTGTCATAAATAAATTTAATCATTTAATGTATAAAAAATATAAATAAAATACCATTATTTAGGAAATATATTTAGATTTGTAATGAATATTTATAATCAAATTTATATTGTGTGTAACAATATATTAAAAATTGTTTAGCTATTTAACATTGAATTTAACGCTTTAAACTCTTCTTTAAATTAAATAATAATAAATATCCTAATCTAATCCATGTGGACATAGAGGATCATATTTTATTGCTAAATTTAGTTTTGGAAGAATTTCACTTATCCAATAGAATTAGGACATGTGTAAGGGTAATTATAATTTTATTTTTACCTTTAATTTCCCTATTTACTTTTAATCGTGGTAAAAAAATTTCAAATGTTAATATTCACTAAAATATATTTTCTTCTTATTAAATAAAATTTTACTTACTGATGTCAACCATGTCTCTCATCTTTTTAAAATTCAACACACAAAAGAAGTGAAATAATTTTTTATGAAAATTTTCTAACGTGCCTAGAAGGTGAGTAAAGAGGTTAATTTTTTTTAAAAAATTTTATACATCTAATTTTATAATTAAATGAATCCAATGAATTACATTAAACATATATAGGTATTATATATCTATTTTGACTTATTATAAATTTAAATAAAATAAATAATTATTTTAATAAAAATTCTGTTTAAATAATTATGCGATGTCTTTTACTATTTATTTAAAATTGAATGTTATCAGAAAAATACCAATAATTACCTGTAATATAATTTTGATATTATGAATTCAAAAGTGAAGTCTATTTTTCCAAATTCAAAACATATAAGTTTCATTTATTAATTAAAATTTATTTCCCATTGTCAAAACCAAAAATGGGGTTTTTAGAAATTACAAACAATCAAAACATTGAAATGTGTTTATGTCGAATAAAAATTTAAAATTATTTATAATGACCTACATTTTTTTAAATGAAAAAAATAAAATCTATTTATACTTCAAAACTTCTCAAATTAAAAATATAACACTATAAATTAATTTTATTAAAAATGTTTTTTTCAATTAAAACATTATATTTTTCAGAATTCATCAAAATATGAATGTTATCATAAAAGTAAAAAAAAATTTCCAAACACAATTTTTATGTCCCACATCTTAATAAGAATTTAATTTCATGAAATTTAATATACAAAATTATAAATATTGATTTTAAAAAGGCTTCACCATTAAAAGGCTATAAATTTACATTTTTTTAAAAATAGTTCTTTTATCTGAAAAAATGAATTTGTTCTTATAATATGTCTAAGAAACACATAATATTGATGTTAAAATTATATAGAGTATATATTATTCAAAATGAAGTCATTACTATTCATAACCACTTTTGTACAACTAGTTTGGTAGGTTGTGGTGCACTCTTACTCAGTGTTACGTGTAATGCATGCTATTAAATTACATTAATAAGATAATGTACTATGAAATATTGGGCTGTTTCATTTTAATTGATGAAATCTAGTGAATAGGAAATGAAAACACATATTCAGACCATATTTTTGTTCATCTGGTAGAATCTATAACAATGGAATTGAAATTATAACATGTTTCAGTCTTTTATGGGTTCTATGAAGAAACCCAAATACACTGTGAGTAGTAGGACAAAAAAACACTATGTATTACCTTCTCTTGCGCACTATATTTTACATGTATTGATAAGTATCACACACTGTGTGACATGTGTCCCACACCATGTATCCTTTAGCTAACCAGCTCGGTGTTTACATGGGGTATACAACAAAAATGCCATGTAATCTTACCATGTGTGCCAATTCACACATCATGTAACTCTTGGAAGGAGTCTCATCAAGTATAGGGAGTATAGTCCTTAGTGGATATGTGTACCCAAATTACATTTACATGGGAATTACACAGGATGGCTGAAGTATATGGTCGAAGTTGGGTACACATCACTTCCATGTACATGGTCAATACCCAATGTACATGGGAATAGGAAGCACAAATCAATGAGTTCCAGATTGACACATACATGTCATTAAAACATATATGAAACACCCTATCCCTTTTTTAAATTTATTTTATTTCATAAAAAAGTTATTAAAACATCCAGGATTAGTGATACATGTCGTGTACCCGAAGGGACACACCGTGTACTCCATTAAGGAAAGATTGGATTCACATTTATTCTAATATCAACTACATTAATAACTTGTGTGAGACTCATTGGACTTTTATCAGTTGATTGTGTTTCATTGGTATTTTTCCTATGATGGTTTGGTGAATAATTACATTATCATCATAGACAGTGACCCCTCTGTAGCATCCTGATAATCAGTGTATTGTGGGTGAGTATCCTTATTCTAGATTGAGTAGCCTCAATCCACCTTACTAATTCCTAAATGACATATATCTTGTATCCATCTAAGAGTATCATAATACTACTCATTTCATTTTTATTTTCATAGATAGGGTTTGTAGAATTTTCATGACCAACACTTCATGTGCATCAATCCCTAGTCTATGAGGATGTTTCGTGTATGGTCTAGTGTTCTCCAAGTTATCCTTTTGTGTTATAATCATACGTGTGTATAGAGATCTAATATTTCTCATGTTTTTTAGTCCAATTTAGTTTGTTTCTTAGAAGATTCCTCTTAATAAACTTCATTATTTATCTTAGCTAGAACAGATGAGCATGACCTCTAGGGTACGTGTCATCATTAATAGTATAGCTCAGTGAGTTGTTCATCATGTCTGAGTGTTACATTGAAACCTCATAATGGATATATGGATGGAAGTGTTTGAAACATTTGAGACTCAGAATATTTTATGATTATATCTAGGATTTACGTGTTTATTTTTAAGTATCATATCTTGTTAACAAACCTATGATTGATTATATGACCACTCAAGATGATTTTTTCGTGGTGATTTTTTGGTGCCATACTAGATATTGATTTAATAACATATAAGTGGTATATTCTCAATCATGATAGTTTTTATAAAGATGAGGAACCATTATACAGAGTCCTTAGAGATCTAGGAGTAGGTGGAGTATATTTTTGGTTAGAAAAAATGACGGGCATTTTAGTGTTTCATTTGAAATCTGTCCCTTCCATTTGAGTAGTTTGGACTATACATTTCAGTTTTTGAATGGAATTTTATTTTTTTCCCTTTTAATTATTTATAGTAAAATATTTAATTATATGACTATGGTATTATATATTTATGCATGTTTTTTTATTTGTTTATTATACATTTCAGCATTGTATGGGCATGAAGATGTGTGTACGTGTGTGTAAGTAAATTAAGATAATGCCTCCCATGTCTGTGATATTGTTAATCAGTGTTGGTCAAAATACCATATCATATTAGAAGTGTTATTGGGTTAATTTTAGATCGATACCCATCAAGTCAGGTCATGACATAATATATATTCTCAAAATTAAACAGAAATAATTTTTAGAAAAATGTTTTCTCAATCATAAAAATGAACTTATTCAAAAATCAAAATTATTTTTTATTCCTTTTTTGTTATTTAGATTATTTTAGTAAAATTTAACATACTATAATTTAAATCCATATAAAAAATATAATGGGACTTTTAAAATTCCTTATTTTAATAACAAAATTGTTGTTCCAAAAAATTCAATATTATCCACTATTCACTCAAAAATAATCTTTTTAGAAAAAACCCCAAAAATTAAAATAATATATATTCAATATTCTTAATCCAAAAATCAAACCCTTCCTGAAATAATAATATCATAAAAAAATGAAAAATAATATAATATATGCAATACTAACTTTGATAATATAAAACTGTTTCCGTTTGAGTTGAAAAATTATATTAAGAAATTTATAAATTGATGATGAAATATAATAAAAAAATACATATAAATCATAATATTGATTTATTCTTATGATTACCTGTGATATTAAACAATATACCCTTATTATCATTCAAATATATCAACTATTAATTGGGAAAATCCACCCTTGATTAAAGAAAATGTTGATTTCATGTCAGGGTTTTCATATCAGTTATTAGTAACCAACATGAGAACAATATCATTAAAATTTTTCTCATTTGTTATAGTATTAATCTATTTTTAATTATTGTTCAAAAAATTTGATCTTTATATAGAATAAATGTAGTGAAAACTAATCTTGACAATGTATAATTGATAGTTATTATAATAACCAACTTGAAATTCGATTTTTTAGCATTGGTTATTGTAATTTACAACCAAATAACCATTAAATATTTATATATGAATGAATTTGAATCAAAAAATTAATTATTTAGAACCCAAAACCCTGAAACTCTACAATTAATGACTTAAAAATCCCTCTATGAATTTAATTCATCCAGATTCTGTCAATTTTTTGATTCATGCTTTGATTTTTTTTTGAATTTTCAATATTATTAATTTCGTTTAACTTTCCATTTTCATTGTTTGATATCTTGGAGCCATTCCACATCATTACATCGAGTTCCACACTTATTTTTAATAAATTTATTTTTCAATCGTGATCCCACCTGATTGTGTTCCATATAGGGTTTTAAATGCTCTTTTATCTACATTCAACATCAATATTATTTCTTCATCTATATTTCTGGGATTAGTTTTTTCAATTTTTTTGGATATTTATTTTCTGTGTAATATTTAAATATTTACCATTTATTTACTATTGATGATATTCTAACTTAATTTCTTGTGATACGATATTTTTTAATTATTTTTCATATTTTTTATCATAAATATAATGTTGTAATGAATATTTTTTTTGTTATATTTTTATTTTCTGTCTTCAAATGATGGGTTAAATATTTTTCATTTATAAATTATATTCATTAATTTATTATTTTTATATATTTTATAATAATTTATTATATTTTGTTAATTGATTATTAACATTAATATTAATATTGTATAATTTTATGTTTTAATTAAATGTTTATGAATAAATATATTTGACTACATGTATATGATTTAAGGATTGGGTAATTTATTATATTCTATTTACTTATTTTTTGTAAAAATTATTATTTTTTAAAATTATTTCTTTTGATTAAATGATTATAAATAAATGGTTTATTTATTTATTATTTTGATTAAATGTTTTCTATAAGTTTAATTATAATTTAAATATATATATTTTCTATTTAATAATTTAATATATTTATATATTTATATGTGTTTGTGTGAATGCTTTAATATATTTATCTATTGTATGGTAGTTATAGATAATGGGTCATAATTAGATAAATGCATGAAGAACTTTTAATAAATTTAAGAAATCTGTTGAAAATTTCTTGGAATTTTCTAAAAAAATCCTGAAAATTAATACATGATTTCTTATCCTTGCATGAAGAATTTTAATATTAGAAAATTGTGCAATATAAAAATAAAAGTCAGCCTGATTTTTGTATAGTGTTAATCATAGTTAAAAAATGTGTGCATAGCATGGTAATATAACATAGAAGTCAATATATAGTTTCTATGATGATGTATAGAATGGGATATATGATTATCTAGAATAATTAATTCATGATATTTGTGTTGAAACTAATTAAAAAAATAGCACGTGATTAGTCACTGAAAGTGGCTAATATTCATCGTTAAGATCTTACATTAATATGTTTAAAAGTTTATAAACTTCAATTTTAGTCCAATTCAGAAGTTGAACTTCATTTCCCATCATTGTGCAATTCATGATTAAAATGTCAATTTGGGCCCACTCAATAATTTTCTTGTGGAAATTACAATATTCATCATTTTAATTTTAAATTTTTGGATATGATTTATCATTTTGTTTGGAACATTTTATCTTTTAGGTCCGATGGATGAATCCCAAAGGAAGATGGAGAATTTTGCGTCTGAAGGTAGAAACTTGCTAGAAAAATCATAATGGGCCTAAGGCCCATCAAACAAATGTGGGGCCCAGAAACCAAGCCCAATGAAGCTAAAATTTATAAAGTAGAAAGATAAAAATATGAGGATCATTTTATTCAACTGTGGTCGGAGCTAAGTCTGATTTTTTCATGATGATAAAGGGATATGAAGTTAAGATTTAAATGGTGGACTCGTCATTAATGCACAGAAATCCGTCCCACCATTTCGACCATAACATCCAAACGGATGAGCCAAAGTTTCTGATATTTTGACAGTTTCTAGAAGAGA
Organism: Viscum album; assembly: GCA_963277665.1. NCBI lineage: Eukaryota > Viridiplantae > Streptophyta > Magnoliopsida > Santalales > Viscaceae > Viscum > Viscum album. The sequence goes on from OY728161.1 coordinate 698,903,710, forward strand.
CATGGAAGAAGATAATTTATATTTATGACACCTTCAGATTCGGTTATATAAAGTGTCAAACGCACTCGTCAAAAAGGAGGACGAATCTGGACAGTTTTCTGGGTCAACTTCGAAACGTCAATTTCCTTTTGATTCTTCACCCTCCTTTTGACTCTCTTAATTGTTGGGGGGTGAATTTAATGTTGGAGGTGCACCTAAGGATCCTAATATGCCTATATAAGGAGATTTTGGTGAATGAAATTATCATCTATCATTTTCATTTGAATCCATGTTTTTCTTTCAATTGTAATTTGTCGCTTTAGTTTTGTAATGGCATCATCAATTTTTCCCATGTAAGTTTTTCTTTCACGTTGTGTATCTTAATAAAATTTGTTCTTATTATTTATTTTTTCTTTTTATTTTATTCACATGTTGATACCGTTGAATCTAGGTGTGAATTTATTCACACCCGCACTTGTGAATTCATCACACAACGGTGGAGTGTTCGTTCTTTTAATAATTTATTTCTTCTTCAATTCCGCCCCCATAAGTCTACATCCCGCTTCCATTGGTAGAATAGAATCAATGGAGGGCTAACCTCTTAATTATTGATCCAAGGGAGTAGCAAGGTCATGTATTGAATGTTATTTCATGTAATTAATATATAATCTATTCGTTATTTTAGGATTTCCATTTGATGAGTTACATTCTTTCTCATCTTTGACAACTTTAACGATGACACATTTTGAGTGCTAGTATGATCTATTTCCTTTGAGTTCTCATTAAAGTGATCCTCAAAGTGAATTAGTGATTGGCATTGGAATTGTGTAGGGATTAAATTGGTGAATTATTTGGAAGAATTATCTCATTGTTTGGATATGTCTTGAATTAATGACATGAAATTTTCTAAGAAAAGAAATTCATCCAATCCACCCCAAGCAAAACCCTAAGATCAACCCACCATCAATAATTGTTTAGTTCACATAATTTTTTATTATATCTTATTTAAATTATATATTTAGTTCTCCAATTAAAATCTACCTCAATGTTGGCCACTTCATTTCCAATCCATCAATAAATCATAGCGTCTCAAGGTTACTTCTTCGGTCCCTGTGGATTCGATCCCAACTTGTACTTCAACGACCGCTTTTACCGGTAGGGTAAATTTGGGCGCAACCAAATTTTGGCGTCGTATCCAGGGACCAATGTATGTTTTCTTAGACACCGACCTTCTATTCTCACATAACTTCTCTTTTCTCACCTATAATTCCCTTTTCTTTTCCCCTTTCTGTTTTCGTGTGTCCAAAAAAAATCCATATCCAAATTTCATTCAACTCCAATGGAGTATCATCAACAATTTCCTTTCATAAACTCAGGCTGGAATCAAATAGAAAATAAACAATGGTAATCCCCTCAGATAGAAAATTACTTTGATCTATACTTGAATGATTACCCCACACCCGATAACTTGTACAATCAATGGGATGCTGATTGTTTAAAGGATCAATTTCCATACCTCTCGAGGATGATTGAAGAGATAACACTTAATGAAGTTCATGAGGTCCAAACATCTATCAATCCTAATTCTGAAAAAATTATTGATCATTTGTGTGAAAAATGGATAAAATGAATTCAGAAGTTTCATCACTGAGAGTAGAACTACAAAGCATTGAATCGTTTTTAGAACCCACTCCAACTCAGGCTATCCCTTCCACATCACTTATAGAAGAATCTTGTTACCCACATAACTTATTTGAATTTAGTAAAGAACCCACTTTAAAATCTTGTAATACTGAGTTGTATAATGAAGATATTTGGTCAGTTATTGTTGAAATTCAAGATAAAGAACATGAGGGGATTGTTAATGAGTATTTAAATCAGGATGAAATTGATTTCATGAATTCAGAAGAGGGAAATTTTTCTTCAGAGATTAAATGTTCGGAATATTTCTACAATGATGATTTTTCAAAAACACCAATCACTGAACCATTAGGAGAAATCACAAACATCAAACACATACCCATTTATGAAACTCATCTAGAAAATTTTGGGGTTGAATCTTCAATTCAAAGGGAACCAATTGTGCTGAGAAATTTTGAAAATGAAATTGATATTGATTCTAATTCCTTATCTATTTTTGAATGTCCTATCCAACCTGAACTTAAAATCAATGTACTTACTTCCCCACTCAGGAATCCCATCATAGGGTACAAACAAGACCTCTCAGTTATCATTCATCCATCTCATGAAACCAATAATGTAGGAATGAACCTTGAAATCTTAGGAAATACTCCAGATAAAACACGATCAACCATTTTAGATATTCCATGGATTTTACCAATCATTGTAGAAAATAGGATTTCACATGAATCAAATTATAAAAAAATCAATCTGAATAAAGTTGAAGTGGAAAAAAATTGGGTCCTAAAAATGATGAAAGTTGGAATTGGATAAGTTGGGGGGTACAAGTCGGGCCAACAACGTTAAAAAAAAGCGCTGCATGGGAGGAAACCCATGGTTTTCACGTTTCTAATAATTTTAATCATTTTTTTTCATATAATAAATTACCAAAAACTGTTGACCTGTTCTTCTTTTATGTGTAAGGATGTGTATGAATGGGGAGCGCCATATTCATCTGTGTCATGTGGTGTGATATCTGAGTAATACCTTACCCAGAAAATATAAATAAGACAATGTATCATCAGTTTATTTTGTTTTGTTTTATTTTTATGTTTTTATAGGTTTCAAAAAAATAAAAGGACATGTCGTAATCCATAATGAAAATCCATTCACCACCATCCAAGCTGTTGAGACTCAAATCCAGGATTGAAGGGAGACTATTTCATGTGCTATCATCATCAACCACCAGGTGACTTCATTCCATGATTTTCATTTTAAATTTCTTCTTTGAACTCTTCTTCTACCCCCTTCTAACTTTTCTCTTCTTTAAACACTGGGGATAGTGTTATTCTAAGTTGGGGGGGATAAAAATGATTTTTTTTCAATAAGAACATGCATGGAATGAAAAAATTCCATTAAACTTGAACATGATAACACACATTGAAAACTATGAAATTTGATATCAAATTAATTTTGCATGCCTTGATTCTGATTTTAATGCAAGTTTAAGTTCATGAGCATAGTTTTTGGAAATTGCAGCTGTCCTATGTGATTTTTCAAAGTTTACATTTTCATCCTCTTAATAAAAATGACATAATACACGTTTACTGGATCGTGGGTGTAAATTTGAGTTCCTGGGTCCCGTTCATTATAGAATAGGGTTCTGGTGTCACTTTTAGTTTAATTTGAGTATCCAAAAAAAACAAAAAAAAACAAAAAAACAAAAAACAAAAAAAAAATTGAAAAAAATAATAATGACCACATAGAGAAATGTTTTTTCCAAATGTGTGGCGTCCGACACTTGGGGATCATGAATCCGTAGTTGTCTTGCCCAGATTTAGGCTTTATATCTCTATTGTAGAGCATGAAATTGACAAAATGTGTGGCGTCCGGCACTTGGGGATCGTGACTCCATACTTGTCTTGCCCAGAGTTAGTCTTTTCATATCTATTGTGGTTAAAAAAATCAAAAAAAAAATCAAAAAAAATGGATACTCATCTTAAGGTTTAATGTGATTCCCACCTAGCGCTTCCATTTTTTCCCCTTGAACAATAAAATGGGCCCCATATCTTTTATGATGCATAACACTTTATCATGCTTAATTGGAATTGGATGAAATGTGGCGATGAATTTGAACAAAGGAATGGGCTTGGGCATGGGATATGCTTATGGACGTAGCTTGTTTTAAATGATTTTTATGGGTTTTCATAATTTTTTTTGGTATTAGATATTTGGGTGGGTAATGTGTATTTAAATGTTTTTGGAAAAGGGGATTTGGATTTCATATTTGTAATTTATTTTGCTCGGGACTAGCAAAACTCAAGTTGGGGGGTGTTATTAGTCACTGAATGTGATTAATATTCATTTTTTAGATCTTAATATTAATGTGTTTAGAATTTCATAAACATCAATTTTAGTTCAATTCAGAAATTGAACTTCATTTCCCATCATTGTGCAATTCATGCTTAAATTGTCAATTTGGGACCACTCAATAATTTTCTTGTGGAAATTAAAATATTCATAATTTTAATTTGAATGTTTGGGATATTATTTATCACTTTGTTTGGAACATTTTATCTTTTAGGTCCAATGGATTAATCCCAAAGGAAGATGGAGAATTTTGCGCCTGAAGGCGGAAACTTGCTAGAAAAAGCATAATGTGCCTAAGGCCCATCAAACAAATGTGGGGCCAAGAAACCAAGCCCAAATGAAGCTGAAATTTATAAATAAGAAAGATAAAAATATGAGGATCATTTTATTCAACTGTGGTCGGAGCAAATTCTGATGTTTTCATGATGATAAAGGGATATGAAATTAAGATTTAAATGGTGGACTCGTCATTAATGCACAGAAATCCGTCCCACCATTTCGACCATAACATCCAAACGGATGAGCAAAATTTCATGATATTTTTAGAGCTTCTAGAAGACACATGGACGAAGATAATTTATATTTATGACACCTTCGGATTCGGCCATATGAAGTGTCAAACACACATGTCAAAATGGAGGACGAATCTGGACAGTTTTCTGGGTCAACTTCGAAACATCAATTTCTTTTGATTCTTCACCCTCCTTTTGACTCTCTTAATTGTTGGGGGGTGAATTTAATGTTGGGGGTGGACCTAAGGCTCCTAATATGACTATATAAGGAGATGGTGGGGAATTAAATTATCATCTAACATTTTCCTTTGAATCCATGTTTTTCTTTCAATTGTAATTTGTCGCTTTCGTTTTGTAATGGCATCATCAATTTTTCCCAGGTATGTTTTTCTTTCACGTTGAGTATCTTAATAAAATTTGTTCTTCTTCTTTATTTTTTCTTTTTATTTTATTCACATGTTGATACCATTGAATCTAGGTGTGAATTTATTCACACTCGCACTTGTGAATTCATCACACAACGGTGGAGTGTTCGTTCTTTTAATAATTTACTTCTTCTTCAATTCTGCCCCCATAAGTCTACATCCTGATTCCATTGGTAGAATAGCATAAATGGAGGGCTAACCTATTAAGGATTGATCCAAGGGAGTAGCAAGGTCATGTATTGAATGTTATTTCATGTAATTAATATTTAAATCTATTCGTTATTTTAGGACTTCCATTTGATGAGTTACATTCTTTCTCATCTTTTCCAACTTTAACGATGACACATTTTGAGTGCTAGTATGATCTATTTTCTTTGAGTGCTCATTAAATTGATCCTCAAAATGAATTATTGATTGGCCTTGGAATTGTGTAGGGATTAAATTGGTGAATTATTTGGAAGAATTATCTCATTGTTTGGATATGTCTTGAATTAATGACATGAAATTTTCTAAGAAAAGAAATTCATCCAATCCACCCCAAGAAAAACCCTACGATCAACCCACCATCAATAATTGTTTAGTTCACATAATTTTTTATTATATCTTATTTAAATTATATATTTAGTTCTCCAATTAAAATCTACCTCAAAGTTGGCCACTTCATAGACAATCCATCAATAAATCATATCGTCTCAAAGTTATTTCTTCGGTCCCTGTGGATTCGATCCCTACTTGTACTTCAATGACCGCTTTTATCGGTAGGGTAAATTTGGGCGCAACCAGCATGTTTGAATTTTTTTTATAGGGATAGTTAGATACCACAATTCCATGGTTTCACAAAATTTATTGTGTAATCATTAGTGCTAAGACTCGTTAACATGAAGTAAAAAAATGGATGGACAGATAAAGGTTACACTAAAATACATGAAACATTGAATGAGATTCTTCTAGAAGTAAATAGTATTTTAGATTCCAATTTTAATTATGAAATTCTAATTTTGAATCAAAAAATATATATATAATGGGATTGATGAATACTAAAATACGTGATTTTCATAATGAAGTTGTGTTTTATAGGATTTAATATGAATTTTTATCAAAAAATCATTAATTTGGGATATCATGATATAAAATAGAAGGGAAATATAACATTTAAATATTATCAAGAATAAGGACCGACCATATAGCTAAATATATCTTGTATCTTCCAATAATTCCTTGTATTAAGAACTATTTGATCATTTAATAGATGAAATTTGTAAAATATATAAAATAAAATTGATTAAATTTCCAATGGAAACTTATATCTCCCTATAAATTCACTAAAATGGATAGGATTTGATAAAAATTCCTTATTTTTGAAATAATATTTGAATTCTTGGAATGGAACTGTGCACATTTTGAATGAATCTATATCAGAGCCTCCGAAGATGACATATTTCATGTCTTGTTATGTTAGTATTTTATAACATTTCTCTATTGAAATGTATTTAGAAAAAAAATATTATATTCTCTTTATTACTTTTTACTAAAATAGTCTATAAATGATATTGATGTTTATCTATCACTCTTTATTAAATATTTGAATCTTCTATGGGAAGAATTTTTTTTTTGATGTATAGAATAAATACTATTTTCATTTACATTTTATTTTATTGTTCCATATAAACAACTATCTTTTATATGTAACAATATCCTGATATAGTGGTAAGGGTTATAATGGTAATATAATTGGTGTAGAATGAAACATATATCACCAATTATATAATGGAATAAAGGAAGTGTACATGGGAAATTAAATATTTTGGTGAATAGATAATCATTATATAAAATTAAAAATTGAATTTAATGGTTTAAAAGAGTTTTATTTTTATCCACAACAATTTTCAACAATGAATATTATGGAAAGGTGAAAAATATTAGTGTCATTGATGAAAAGAAAGGATGTTTGGTCTTTAAACAAACATATGGAATAAGATATCCATATTATTCACACTAACTGTTGTTTATTTCTTAGGTAAAACATAACTTTGATGTTATGTACGTTTAGAAAAACATATGTGACAGTTTTATTGGAACTCTTCTATATATAAAGGAAATATAAAATATGGGTTTAATGCATGATTGGAGTTAATATGCTTGGTAAAACTATTATAATTATCTCCCATATTGAAAGGATATAGAACATATTTACCAATGACTTGTATCACATAATGAATGAGAGAGAAGATAATTTTTTCTCATTGTATGAATGCTATTGATGTACACAACTAGTTTTCATCAAATGTGAAAATATTAGTGTTATTGAAATATTAAATGCCAATTTGTATGAAATCTCATCACCATCATATATTGGTGAAACATATTATAAAATATGAACAATGTGGAATATTATTGATATCTATCATAATTTCTATCATAATATTTTATATTATTTTGATTCTATTTGTATCATATACATAGATCTAATATTGTTAGATGTGTTACATAATGGAGCTATTTTCATAATTTTTCAACCAAAAGACTATTTTCCAAAATATTTTTTTCGATATAATGGTTCATATGGGGATTTATTTGGTTTGGTAGATAAGAATATGTCATCCAAATTATTTTCATTTGATAAATCATTTTTAATAATATATAAAAATTTTCTTATTTATATGATAAGAATCAAAATTGACCATATGCCTCTAATATAAAAAATATATATCAGAATAGGTTATTGAGTTATGTACTGATTATTTATATGACGCAGACCGCATTTTTCTCCCTATATCACAAAATTTATTAATTTATAGTGAAGTTAATGGTATCTCCTTAATAGAGGTATTGTTAATTTAAAATCCATGAGATTTTATGATATAAATCTTTTTAAATAAATATAATCTCTTCAATAGATTGTGATACAAAAGGCCATGGGTGTAAAAAATCATAATATAGTATACCATTATAACATATCCCTTAAATTGATGAGCATGGATAGAAATAATTAAATTATGAAAAGTATATTATGTTCACTTTTTTGAAAAAAATTCAATTTTTATCAATCAATTAGAAATAATAAAAATTCAAAGTAAAATAAATATAAAAACGAAAAATTGTTTTTATACATTTAGTGTGCTTTTATAATAATATATTTAATTAATACCTATTAATTAATTATTTTAATAAAATTGATATATTATTTATTCAATAACATTTTATATCATTCTACTAGTATTTTGGTTAAACATAAAATCATAATAATCCAATTTTTATGCTTAAAATCTATATTTTTATAAAAACAATAGTTTCTTCGTATTTTATTTTAGTATTTCAAAATTATTGAAAATTTATTTAAAAAATCAATTTCATTTCTGAAACAATAATGTTAAAATTATATTGGATTTTGGTTTTTTGAATTTTCTAAAAATATTAATTTTCTTGTTGAATATTGAAAAATAGGGATGTTTATTGAGTACATCACTTTTTCAATAATATTAAAACGATAAATATTTTTTTTAAAATAATTTTAAAAGTTAATTTACTACATTATATTATTATTAATTCAAATTATATCATTTTAATATATTATAAATTGATATTGAATAGTAAAAATTATTTTTTAATTAAGAATACATTACTTTGGAAAACCACATTTTCATCATGCATACGGGTTTTATTTGAAATTAATTCATCGAAATATATGAATTGAATATGGTAAAATGTATTCTAAATTTTTATTATATAAATGTTAAATTGATAAAATTTAATAAGGTAATATTAATTTCCGATGATTATGAATACTATAATTAGGAAAAACAATATTAACTTCCGAGGTTATTGTTAAAACAGGTTTACGAGAGGGTTAATCAATAAGATAAGGATAATTATTCCAATAAAAATTGTATAAATACTATTTTATGGAAATAATTTAACCTTATATTATCATAAATTCTAATATAATTCCATTTTTAATCTTTTTTCTCGTTAATAACTTTATCAATGTGTATCATTTAAGGAAAATTTATTTAAGGTCCCCTCCATCACTTAAAAAAAGAAAAAATTATCCCATATCTTCTCAACACCTCAAAAAAATTATTTGGAAAATAATTTCCCAAATACCTTCCTTTAATCCCTCCATAAAACATAGTGTCTCAATTATTATCATAATACCATCCTATAAAGGCTTAATGTATAAAATTAATTTTTATCTTTAAATAAAATGAATAGTTCTTAATCATGTGATTTAATTTTTATTTATTCCAATTACACATATAATCATATAAAATTTTTGTTAAATAATTATTCAATTATCATTCATACACTAATTTTTTATTTTTTTAATAAAAAACTTCAATCAATCGAATCTTCCATCAAATAGGAAACTTAGTCATCGATCGTGTGTGCGGCTGACTACCACCTTGTGAAGAGATGATATTTATTTCCCAAAAACTCCTCTTATGGATGATTATAATTATTTATTTAATATATATATATTATATTTATGACAAAAATATAATATATAACTTCTTACTTTTCAATCCTTTTGAAAATTATAATGTTACTTGTTTGTACGTCTGGACTACCACGTCCATGAAGTGGTCTAATATATTATTCCCTTTATAATTAAATGGATGGTAAAATGGAAATATTTAATTAATTTATTTTATATATATGATATAATATTATGATGGTGAATTATTATTTACAATATTTATTTGATCTCTCGAAAATTGAAATTTGTGTTCACGTGTACTTATGGTCTATCACCTCCAAAAATGGTGTAATTCCGTTTTCTAAATCTGAATATTATGAATAACTATAAATATGTGAATAATTAATATATATGTTATTTATATCTTCTTAAAAATTGTATGGATTATGTAATTGGGGTCAATGTACATGTACATAAACTTCCAAAAGAAATCATATGTGAAAAACGAAGCAGATATTACCCGAAATAGTGATTTTATCAAAAAATAATGATTATAAGTAAGTCATATAAGATGTGATATATATGTGTATGGTTATTTAATATATTTATAATAAATATATATCTATTATATAGGTGGTTGATACACATTTTATGGAATAAATCCCTAAGTTATGGGTTTCTTATATCACTTTTAGTTTCATGGGACATGTGAAATATTCACAACATATTTTTTGTTTAGGGTGTATACTAACCTGTTAACATGTTATATAATTATTATTTTTAGCTTCATGATGTTTCAATTATCATTTTATTTTTTTATTCCATGGGGGGTAATATTCAAATGTTATCAAAGTGTTAAGTGTTTATTTCACAGTCTCATCATTATTCAGGAATGTTTATATTTTTTACTACTTGAAAAATAATTAAATATATCAATAATAAAAAAATATACATTATTCTCCAATATTTATTCCTCTGAATTACATATTTTCATTTTAAATTCCCCACTTTAAGAACTAATGATATAATAATATTGTAATTAAAAAAACATCCATTGTTCTTTAATCAGTCGAGAATGTTTATATTCCAGTATTTTTTTTAAAATGTTTTTAAAAATGATTATATTATTATCTTATGAATAATGAAATTAATTTTTACCAATGATTTATGTTATATTTTTTTAAATGAATCTTATTGTCATTTTTCAAATGAGGGGTTTCTTCACCCTTTTGAAACAATGAGAAATGATTGTTTTTAAACGAAATATATGGAATTACCAATTATCATAACCAATAATTTCATTGAATATTACATTAAATGTTGTTATTATTATTTTAAAATGAATTTTTTTCCTAATATTTATGAATTTTTAAATTTCTAGATGTGATTTTCAATGTGAAAAATGTATCTTTCATCATGATATATTTAATAACATTTTTATGGAGTTTTAATTAATTAATGGAAAAAACCATTATTTACTAATATTACAATGAGGAAATATTTTAATGGTACTGAACATATTATTTAAATATATTTTTTATGATCATATTTAATAGGTATTTACTATTTTTATATCATTCCATGTATTACTTTAGATGCTTTATTATTATGCTTATTTGTTTGAGAAATAATTATTATTTATTATGCTATTTTTTCAATATGAATTACTAGGTTGACTATTTTTCTCCCCATTCTTATAATAAATTAATTTTACTTAGTTAGGGATGGTAGGGTGTAACTATATCCCATCGATCCATTAGTAGGTTTCATGAGACAACCTTTCATGGGTATTTTTATGGCATTTCCCATTTATGTATGATTTTTTGGCATGTGGAATTGATTCCCTGTTTATGATGTTCAACGTTATACATTCCCACATTATAAAATTAGTTATTCATGTACATGTGATTATTTTATTTTTTATGATATAATTGGATAAGTTTTTATCTCATGTGACTATTGATATTGACTATTTTATCATTATTTATTCTTCTAATATTATTATTAGTGAGCATCTTATTTGATAAAATGGATTTCCATTCAGATATAAAACCTTATATATGTTTAATTATTAATTATTCATGATAGATGATGTTTTAAACATACACTTAATTATCATTTGTGATTACCCCTTTTGTATTTCTCATTTCCCCAAGATTTCTAGAAGTGTTTTATGAATGATATTGAGAAATATGATAAATGTAATAGTTGTGTTCATTGAAAAAAATATTGTGTTGTATTTTATGATTTTTAATTCAATGGGATATATAATTACTTGTCTATATTTCTAATGAAAGTAAAATATTACAACCTTCTCTATATTGAACATTGTATCTAGTGACAATATAATAATGTAACTATTGTATATAGGTTACTAGGGTTAGGTTCAGTGTAGTCCTTATCAAATGAAAATTAATAGAAACTATTGGAATTAGATTTAAGAAAAAATTGATTAGTTAATATAACCCTATGATTGACTTTGAAGATAAGTATAATTTTAGGATAATGACCCAACGATTCATTATATTAGAGATTATGTGGATTTCCAAGAAATGAATCTCTATTTTGAGAGTATAATTGTAGGTGGATCTGGTAAATCTCTACCTTGGGGTAATACCCTTGAGAAGTTTTCATTGTTCTTTGACTCAATCATCACCTAATGAATTATAATGGGCCATGGTAAATAGCTGGCATGACACTCCTGGGGGATGTTATTTGGTAAATTCACGTATTCTTTATAATCCATTGTGGAGGATTTGAAATTATTTTTATTAATGGATAATTTCCCAATGAAACGAAGTTTATTTGTATTTGATATTATTTATATACAAATTTTATATTTATGTTTATATATATATATATATATATTAATTTTCAATTTATGTTAAGTGTTTTACTATTATTGAAGTCATAATGTATGATTCATAATGTTATGACCTAATATAGTATATTATATTATGTTGAAATCGATTATAGTGGAAAGAATGGAGACTGTACCAATCTGAATAATCTAGTTATGTATTTACATCATATGAATGGTAATGAAGTTGTAGATAGAGATACAGTTGGAGATGATAAAATTATAACTATATTGGGGATGTTGACTCAAGTTATAAAAAATATATATGACAATCTGTATGATCCACAACATTGTGTAAAATTATTAAACCACATCATGTGACAACATCCTCCATAATTTAGTCAGACAAAATATCCATTTATAGCTAAGAAAATAACATGTTCCTCAGAGAATAAATTTATCACACTGAGATGTAGTTAAAGGGATAAGAGTATACTTGTATTTTATCATCTCTTAAGGAATATAGGTCAATGGTGGTCTTTTATTAAATACACTAAGAATGAATAATAAGTAGAAAACATGGCTAAAATATAATTTAAGGTACTCTTCTTGGAATAATACTTTTCTCACATGCAATGAGTAGATATGGATATATAATTTTTGAGCCTAAGGAAAAAGGAAGATGAAAATTTTAAATATGAAGACAACATTGCTTGGTTTTACAAGTATACTAGGGACAATTTATGTAATAAATTGATAAATATTGACCATTTATTTTATGGTATTAAGACAATACTTTAAAGAGAATTTGTCTCAAAAAGTTTCTCACTACATGATGATGAAATATCATGTGATTTTAGGAAGGATAAATAATTCTACATGTCTTATTTATTTTATTTAAAAAAGAGAATAAGAGTATGTAATAATTAAATATTAATAATGGGATGAAGAGAATTAATTATTTTTCTACATGTGATTGGGGATTGAAACACACAGATACAATTTAAAGGAAATTAGATATTTCATCAATTGTGGAGAGAAAGGCCATCAAACATACGAATAAAAGGGAAATAACTAAACCATTAATTTTTTGTGCTCCAACAATAAAGATATAATCAATTGATCAAAAAAATGACCCATTTGTAAAGGTAATATACCTCAGAAGAAGTTATGGGATCAAGGGTAAGCTTTTTTTACTACAAATATGGTGGAAAAAAGTTATTTTTTTATATTCGTGAATTATATTGTAAAAGAGTTATACCGACGATATTATATATATAATAATCATGGAACATATAAGGATTCATCTCTATAGGTTTTTCATTAAATATTTTCAATAATATTTTTAATAGTACTAATTTCAATGAAAAGTGATTTAGAAGTGATATGATATTTTTGGCGAACACGTGATTTAAGGAATGCAATTCCTTAATATGTACTTAATGTTTTGTTAATGATTTTTAGTTAGGATACATATATGATTGATATTGATGAATTTAATGGGGTTTTAATAGTGGAATTGAAATTATTTAGGTATTTTATGACAATGTGGGTTATGCAATTTTTGATGGAGTTTAAATTATATGTTTATTTAGGGAATATATCAAATAATCAATTATTCTGTTTTAGCAATGAGGATACAGTTAATTTTACTATACAATCATGTTATCATTAATTTTTTTATGGTAATTTGGAATATTAAAATGTTTTTAGAGAATATATAACCAAGGTATTATCATATTTCGTATATGATAGTATGAGGTCCTTTATATTTTTTCGGGGCAATTTTTTTATCAAATATTTTATTTTTTTGTGTTTTCAATTTGGCCAGGAATATTTTAGAGGACTCTTCAGTACTCATACAGAACAATATTTATAATTATAGGTTAAAAAATGTAATATTCTGACTTTTTTGGTTGATCTATGTTAATAGAATCCCATAAGAATATAAATTGTGGAAGATAAAATGTAAATGGTATATACTATTCAAACATACATAAAAGCGGTTCATAGTGGGAAAAAGAGCTATGTTGATAGCCATAAAAAATATTTGGAAATTGATGTTAGAGATCATGAATTCGTGAAAGTATATCCATGGATGTGTGTTATAAGGATTGGTAATAAAGGGAAATTGATCCCTATATAAATTATAAAATATAAAATCCTAGAAGTATTAATTTTTTTCTTGCAATTTGGATATTCCACAATGTCTCTCTAACCATTACTATGTTCTATGTATATCATAGTTAAGGAATTACAATCCAGAACCAATTCATGTGCTTACATAAGATTAAATATAATCTTAACCTAACATATCTTTCCTTGAAGAGCATGTCTAGATTCTAGACACAAGATAATTGTTGGTGTTAATCAAATCACTAGGCGATAAATAATATGATAGAAGAGGTGATATATCACCACTATCTTCTAGTATTTAACCCCTTTATTTATATATTTTTCGTATATAATGTTTTTGGGAATTTTGTTGGAGATTTTGGAATGCTTTTGAGAAGGTTTTGGTGATTTTCATAGGATCTACAGTTTGAGAATGGTCACTGAAAACTGTAAAAATCCTCTACAAAACAATTCATGTTGAGGTAGTGGGATCCTGGTAGATGCACAGTTAAGGAATATGATTGACCAAACTATAAAACCACCCTTAGTAAACCATTAATCTTGGGAATGTGAGATTTGGTATAGTTGGTGTAGGGATTATCTAACCATTTAGGCCAACTCTGCGAGAAACTCCTTGATACAAAAACTAATGCATGGTTAGAGCATTGTTTATGTAATCGTATGACTAAATATGCACAATTTATAAAAAGGGATTTCTTTATAAAATGGTGTTTGGTTAGGATTCACACCAAACCCTCCATATTTACTCACATGTGACCCTAACTTGGGATTTCACCTCTGCAATGGTATGGAAACCTCTGCCACTCGTTTTGGAAGTATTTTGAAGGAATTTATTAATGAGTTAAATCTAGATTTCCATTAATAAGTCTTAAATGGGGTAGTTTTCTAGTTTTATTCATAGATCTACCTCTTCTCTCTCTCTAAGTTTCTTATATCTACTTCCATTAGAAAAATATTAGGGTTTTTATGTTAATTACAGTTACATTTGGGTTGTTGATATTGGGGGAAGAGATCTAAGGATGATTTGTGAAGTTTTATCCCTGAATGGGAGTGTTTCATGTCATTCCTAATTTCACCAGAAACCTCAAGGTAGGTTGCATCAATATTGAATATTATTTTTGAAACTATAAGTCTTAATTTCAAATTATTCCTTGGACTGGATTGTGAAATTGATGTGAAAGTCTTGGTAAGAACCCCATTTGGTGATGATATTTTGATTTTGGGGAAATTCTGATATTGTTGTGGATTTTTCTTCATAGATGGAATTTAAAATGATGATATTAAAATCAGTTTTGGTTTGTGTTATTTAATTAGGTTATAAATAAACTCTTTAATACAAATTATGTTTTATGGAAAATGGATTTGGTATGGATGTATGAATTTTTTTTGTTTCGTTGGAAAAAATGCTGTCTGGAATTGTTGTTGGATTAGGTGTGTTGTCAATAAAAAGTGTTAATTTTTTTTAATGAGATGAAAATAATTTATTTGGCATGGTTTTTCTTAAATGATAATGGATGAGTTGAAATGGGAAATGTTATTGGTCATGAAGTACTGATTTGAAGGATTTGAATGTGTTAATGATGTACCAAAATAAAAAGGGGATGGGAAATGGATGTGGAGTTCGACCATTAATGTTAACTCCATGATTGGGTTGATTAGTTGTTTATGAGGATGAGGTATATGTATTGGGTCATGTGTAATGAAATGGGTTGTGCAAATATTAAATGGAAAAATTGGTTAATGACTTGTTTGGCCAGATTCAAGGAAATTTGTTTTGTTTGGGTAAAATATTATTATAAACATGATTATGACATGTAATAAATGGTTGAAAAATTAAAATGGTTTTATATAAATGTTCTAACTTCTTCTATCATATTGGTGTGAGTTGGGATGTCATTTTGGTAAATCCAATTGAGTTTCAATACTCAAACGCTGCTTTAGCTCGTTGGTGATTTTGCAGTTGTTTCTTATCAAGATGCATGTAAATGTAAAGAATATCATTTATTTAGTGGTGAATAGGGATACTTGGGAGGTTTTGTGGTGTTGGGGCATGAAGAATTACGTGCATCGATGGAGATATGTCTTGGAGTCCTTTATTTTTTTTAGTCTTCTGATTTAGTACTCTGATTCTGCTTATGTTATTGTTTAGTAATGTTGGTATTTTGAAATTATTGGATTGAATTAAAATTATTATTCATTGTATTGTAACATTGATTATGGTGTGTTTGGTTGAAATTTGTTTTCTTGAGTGTCGGGAAATATTTCTCTATTTTTATGTGGCATTCATAGTTTATTTCTAGTCATTGGAATCATAGAGATGGTTTCTAAAGCCCTGTAGAACTTTTTCCACTACTGAAACCTATATGGAGGGGTATGATGTTACATGTCATACTAGATTGTATGGTCTATTGGAATTAGTTGTAAGTCTTGAGGATGGAATTAATTCTCAGTTTATTCTAAAATTTTGGATGGTAGAATAGAGTATGATTATTGTAACATAAAATGTATAGAATAAAGAGATGTATATGACCATTTTATGATAAACTTCAAATTTCTGATAAGTTGGGTAAAAAATTGTTTTGGAGACACTTATAAGAATATAGTCCCATTATCATGGGTTTATCTAATGATAATAGTATGGAATTTATGGTAGAAATTACTTCCCAACATGATTTCATATCTTATTTGGAATGATGATTTATTTTATTGTATGATTGTATTTATTTATGAATATTTTGGTTATTTTGAAGTTTTTGATTTTGAATTGATAGTTATTGTCATAATTTGTAAATGTATGAATTTTAAAAACAAGGTGGATTTGTCAAAAATGATTGAACATATGAATTGTTGAATTGTGGAAATCATGGTTTTGATAGTTTTGATTTGGTGGAATTTTTAATTATAATACTTTAGTTACTAGAGACTAATATATATGATGTTTATTGGGTTAATAGAAAATGTCACTCGGTAGATGTCGTAGAATCCAACAATATTATGCTACTATAAATTTGGATTCACATGAGGAACAAGTGAATCAATTGATAGTTTAGAGTATCATTCAATCCTTATAATATTTTTATAGTGGGAACATAAAGGATGAGCATAGTAATTTGGAAAAGTCAGTTTGGTATAAAAATCATAATCGACACACATATTGGGTAACTCGGAGCTACAAAAGTGGAAGGTGTGGCTGCATCGGATGAATCAAATCATTCATTTTCATGGAACATTGGTTTATTTTGAATGTTAGGTTAGTAACATGCACATTGAAATATCTCCCACATCCATGGTTGGAGTTGGAACTCATTGATATAGTGTACCAAAGAATGTTATGATAGTATTTTTAGTAATTTTCCAAAAAACAATTCTATACTCAAATGTTATGAATTCATAGAACAACATACTTATATTTGTTGAGGTAGAAGGACGTTTTAATGACATAATATTTAAATAAATTCAAGAATTTAGTCTAGATTTTTACCCCATGTTTCTTGTAGTGTATCCTTGAAAGCATGAATTTTTGAATCAGGGATAAGGTAATAAATTCCTTCGAAGATTGTGGTGATCTATATAACAGATTATACAGAGTTGGTAAATAGAGATATAGTGGAATAAAGTGACATCTCATTAGTTATGGGTTGTTGAAGCATGTTGACAACCATTGTAAATGTTGGTAAATATAATTTGGGGAAAAATAGGAATAGGGAATCCTATTTTTAAAGACTGAGTATGCCCCAAAATCCAATCAACGGATTTTTAAATCATTCACAGAATCCTAAGAGTAAGATTGGATTTTTAGAATGTGGCAATATAAGAAACATGAACCGATATAGTACAGAACAACCTAGAGCATGTCATTGCTGTAATCGGATGGGGTATCTTCAACATTATTGTCACAATGATCCAATGATAGGTGTTTTGGGACACTTCTCAGGGGTCGTAGGAATCATATTCTTTGATGGGATGTTTTTATAATGATACGCCCTCATCACCTGAGTAGAGTAATCCATCAATATTCAAGGAATGCCAAGACTCCTTAACCATGAAAATTTATGTAGGTGAATAAAAATATGAAAATAGAAAGAAATTAGGTATATGTAGCTAAAAAAGTTTGTGGGTGACGATCAATATGAACTATTCATGGTTAGAGGTATGATTCCATTGAATTTTTCCCTTGTCAAAGTATTTTTTGACATGGTTCTGTCACATTCTTTCATTTCTTCTTAATTGTGTCGATTTTTTGGGTTTAAATGTGGATATGAAACCTTCTATTTTGAAAATTGAAACTCCTCTTGGTCAAAGAGAATTTTGAGCCTTCATGTGTTGAACATGTTTTATAACTCTCGTTGGAGTTGAGATGAAAAGGGAATTTGGAATCTAATATATGTATGTTTATGATGTTATTGTGTTTATGGATTGGAAAGAAATGTTGAAGGCTCACCATGAATGTTATATGAAAATGGCCAGTTTCATGACTAATTATGACATTGAGAATCTCTTCATAGGATATATGAATATAAAGGTTGGTGTGACGGCCTTGTGGGATCCAGTAGTTGGTAAAATCTTGTACTAGTTGGAATTCATTTCATGAGTATCGATGGAATATATTTAGATGAATCTTTTTCCAATAGTTGTTAATCATTTTCTAGATATCATTCGAAATTATTTCTTAGGATTTCCACCAGTAAGTGATGAGGATATTAAAATTAATATTCTTTCAGGGACTAGTCCTATTTCCATATAGTCATACCATATGGAACCAAAAAAATTGATGGAATAGGATGTGTAGACAGATGAGTTAGAAGAAAAATAGTTCATTCATCCTATCACATCATCATGGGAAGCTCCATTCTTTTTGTTAAAAATGCATATGTAACTCTCCAGTTATGTGTGGATTATTATAAGATTAACCATGTCATGATAATAAATTATTATCAAATTCCACACATTGATGATATTTTCAATCAACTCAAGGGATATCAGTGGTTCTCTATTTATTTCGATCAGGATATCAATAACTGTGGGTGTTGAAGGATGATATTATAGAAATAGATTTTATGAGTTGATATTTCCATTGCGTGTAAGTGATGGTTTTTTTTGGTCTTATGATGCACCAGTGATCTTCATGTAATTGACGAATCAAACATTTATGATATATATGAATTCATTAATAGTTGTGTTGGTGGATGTTATATTAGTGTATTCAAGTATAATGGTGGATCCTGAGCATCACTTGGTGAGAATGGTAGGAATCTTGAGAAATCATCAGTTGTATGAAAAGTTATAAAAGTGTGATTTTTGGATAAAAGAGGAATGTTTCCTTGAGAATGTTATTTATTATAAGGGTGTTTTGTAGATCTAAAGGAAATAGATGTTGTTATCTCCTGGAAAATTCGAATGAATTTATTCAAGATACAAATATTCCTTGATCATGCTAGGTATTTCCAATGGGTTTTCATGACATCTCACTACTAGCGTCAACAATGACAGTTTTAAAAAGGAAGAAGGTTCCATTTAAATTGAATGAGGAATTTCAGAAGTATTTTAAAGATATTATAGGTCACATTACGTCAACCACAATCAAATAGTTTTCAGTACTAGGAAAATTGTACATGGTGTATTGTGATGCATTTGCATCAGGTTTGGGTTTTTTTATCATGCAATGAGATCATGTTGTGGAATATATCTCATAACTGTTGAGGACACGAGAGAATAATTTCCCAACACATTATTTATAATTGACTATTGGTGTTTATGATTTGATAAATTGGAGTCACTCTCTCTTCAGTGAAAAATTCAGTGTGTTTACAATTTATAAGAGAAAAATAATATTTCCTCACAAATGAATTTAAAATTCTGATAATGAAGATGGTTAGAGTATCTCCAGATTTTTTAATTTGACTTGATGTATATACTGGGAAAAATAAATTTGGTGATATATGCATCAAATCTAATGTTATATGATTATATGGAATCCCAAGGTTCGGATCAATTGTAGTTGATCTTGGTCATAACCAACATGCAGATGGATTGGGAGACAAAGGTGTGCTTTTGTTTTACTCCCAATTTAGTTACTTCTTGATTTGATTAAAATGGTTGATGAGGTACATGCCTATGATGAATAGTATTTTTCAATTTAGTCAAAACACAAAGGTGGAGAGACCATTAACTGATGGAACTGTATGAGAATTCAGTTTTTTGGTTTCATAATCAAATGGTTTTACTAGTGTATTATGAGGATAAACATCTTAGTATATATGACCATTTCAGTTGGGTACTCCATGCCAGAATTCAAAAGATATATAATGCGTTTAAAGGGAAGATTTTGTGGGAAGATATTTAAAATATTATCGATGGGATCATTTTGATATTCTTGACTTGTTCTAAATTCAAGGAAGAACATTAGTGACCAGCAAGAATGTTTATGTACATAACTATCACCCTTGGAAAATTAGTGAAGATTACTATGAATTTTGTTATAGGTATTGCAAGAATATTTCAGAAATATGATTCCATGAGGGTGATTGTGGATCATCTTAGAAATTTGTCACATTTCATCCCTATTCATGCATCTCATACGGTGGATGGCCTATCCAAAATCTATATCTGGGAGGTGGTAGAGTGGAATGGTTTACCAAATTAGACTATATTGGATTGATATTCAAGTTCTACATATTGTTTCTAGAGAACCTTACCACAATCCCTTTGGACTCAATTAATGATTATTATTACATATCATCCTCATGAGGATGGTAAATCTGAAAGGATGATACAAAAATTGGATGAAATGTTAAAGTATTGTGTGATGGATTTTAGTGGATCATGGGACGAGAATAGACCCTTAGTAGAGATACTATATAATAATATTTATCATGCCTCAACACATATGGATCTATTTGAATCATTTTATTTTAATCCTTTCCATTATCTACTTTTTGGGTGGAAACATGTGATATTCGGATGCTTTGGGTGTGCCTTGTACAATAGTCCATGAAGAAGATTCAGATACATATTATGAGAATGGAGGGAGCTCAGATTTATCCAAAATCGTATGTCGATCATCATCAATGGTTGTTATTATTCTAGGTGAGTGATCTTGTGTTCTTGATAATTTAAACTATACATGTACATCATTTATTTGGAAAGAAGACCTTGTTATCTTGGTGATACATTCATTCTTTGAGATATATGAATGTGTTGGTGAGGTGGAATATCAATTGTCCTGGCCACCTCAGTTTTGTGGGGTACAAAATGTGTTTCATGTATATCAGTTGAAGAAGTATCAGTTGGATCATGATAATGTAATATAATGGGAATATATTGAGCTAGAGTCAGATTCCACATTGGTGCATGTTTCAGTGAGTATTGTGGATGTTTGGAGAAAGTATTTCATTTAAAATGAATTAATCTAGTTTGGGTTTTATGGAATCATGGTCAGAATCTATAGGAGACTTGTGAATGGGGGAAAATAGTGGTCCAGCAATGGATTAAATTTTTTTGGGATGTGATGGTTTATATATTCTAAATAATGAAATACCAATGGAGGATAGAATATATAACCCATATTTTCTGTAATGTAACCCAATTATTTATTCTTTTGGAATATAATGTGTTTGGGTAATGTCTGTGATAGTTTGGGATATTTTTTGATAAGGTTTTGGGGAAATTATAATGGAATGTGGTTTAATAATGGTTAGTGAAAAACATTAAAATAATCAAGGAACCCATGAATTTGTAGGAAGTGGGCTCTGGGTAGGTGAACGATTAAAGAACATGGTTGGAAAAACTATGTGGCCACCCGAAGTAAACCATGAAACATGGTATAATCATCTTTGGCATGATTGGAATAATGTTTTTCTAACTGTGTAGGCCTACCATGACGCTTCTCTTTTTGGTGGTGGTTGACGCAAGGTTAGCACACTGTTTGTATAACCATGCAATTAAACATATGTGGTTTAAAATATGGATTTCAAATAATTGGGTTAGATCTATATTTAACCCACTCCTCTATTTTTCTCCCATGTGGACCTAACTTTTGATTTCACATTCTCAAAGGATATGAATCCTATCACACTCATTTTGGAAGGCATTTCATAGTTTGGTAAATTTTACTATCACTTATTATGTTTCCTTTATGTTATTTTTCTTGTTTTATCACAGATTTACCACCCCTCTCTCTCCCAATAGTTTTTGATAACTACATCAATCGTGGATATATATCGGGATTTTGATACCTATAATGGTAATGATTGGTTTTTTTGATGTTAGGGAAGTGATCTAAGGTGGTAGGTAGATTTTTTACGTAGATTTTTTAGCATTTCAATCCGTTATCCATTTTTTATAAACCCTCAAGGAAGGGAACATCACCCATGACTATTATTAATAGAACTAGAAGGATTAAATTCAAATTTTTTGTATTTCTGGAATTTGACTGTGAAATTGATGTGAAAATATTGGTTGAAAACCACTTTGGTGATTATTTGTGGATTTTGGGGAAATGGTGATATTGTTTTGCAATATTATTTATTGTTGGATTTTAAAATGATGAATTTAAAATAGTTTTCCTATATTGAATTATAGAAATTGTTTTTTAAAATGTTTTCAATAAAAAATTTTTTAATTTAAAATTGTTTTGGAATTTATTTTCAAAATGGTTTTGGATTTGTTGAAAAAAATTAGTTTTTCATGGATGATGACATAAGGGTGTTTTGAATAAAAGGGTAAATTTTATTGATATAGTGGTAAATGGTTGATTTGGGATGCTTTGGATTAAATGGTTAATCATGAGTTTAAATGGGGATATTTAGTGGTCGTGGTGTATATTAATCTATGATAGAAATGGGGTTGCGATGTCCCCCAACAAAAAGGGGATTGGAAATTAATTTGATGTTCCCCTAACAATGGTAACTCCAATATTGAGTGGTTGAGTTTTGTGTTTTATTGAGGTGTATTTTTTTGTTCATGTGTAATGAAATGGGTTATGCCATTATGAAATGGAAAGAATGGTTTAAAACTTTCTTAGATATTTTCCTTGGAAATGTTTTATTTCGGTAAACGGTATTGTTAAGGATTTTTTTAGCTTGTGCTAAACTGTTTTAATGTTAAAATGGATTAATATAAAAATATTTATATATATATTCTATATTTTTATATCCATGTGTAGTTATAAGGTATGTAATTTGGGTAAAGACTAATTTGTTTCATTACTCACATCTTACTTTAGAATGTTGGTTCATTTTCAGATGTTGTTAATTGAGACATAGGTAAAGGTAAATCATCTCATTTATTTAGTGGTGCATCATGATACTAGAAAATAATTTGGTGTGGGGGAATGGAGAATTGTGTGGGTCTATTGAGATATGTTGTGTATTCCTTGATTTTTTTCATTTGATTCTTCAACATAGAATCTCTGGTTCATGTTATGTTGTTTTTTAGTTATATTGGTCTTTTGAAATTGTTGAATTTTATTACACTTATCATAAATCATGATTTATGGTTGGTTATGGTGTTTTTGGTTGTGTTTCATTATATTGAAACAGGGAAAATCATCCTTCATTATTTTGAGGCCCTCAGAATTTATTTCCAGCCTTTGGTGTCTTATGGATGTCACCTAAGGCCATGTAGCACTTTTGAATCAACTCAAGCTATTGAGGAGGGGTATAATGTTACATGTGATGTGGGAACATAAGAAATTATGATGAAGGACCACCCAAATTTTTTCATGAGGTGAAATAGTGAAAATATATAGGATGAAATGTTTTGAATGAGAGAATAATGTATAACCCATATATTTTATGATATATTTCTTTCTAAATAAATTCAATCACATCGATTCCTTATGATGCATGAAACCTCGAATCAGATTAAATAAAAATATATTATACAATTATAAACTAGATATCAAATTGGTGGGTATGAAAAAGAGTAAATATATTATGAAATGTATCTGGTTTAAACATGTATAAAATAAGATAATTAGTTATTAATTTATTAAAAATAAAAATAAAAATCATTTGAATATAAAATAAATATTTTTTTCTGAAAAACTATTTTTATGTGCTCGTTGTGTTTTTATTTTAATTTGTTAAATTTATCACTATTCTTGAATGATATTAATCAAATTTATAATATTTTTATTAAATAAAATGTTTTATTATTCATCTAATATTTTTTCTAGTCATGAGATACTAATAAACCAATTTTTATGCTAAAAACTGTATTTTTTCTAATAAGGGATTTCGTCAGATTTTTCAATCTACTATTAAAAATAATGAATTTTTTTGAAAAAATTAAATTAATTTTTTAATTCATTATAGAATAAAATTTCATTAGGTAAAGTATTGATAATTTTGTAAAAGATCAAAATTTTAAATGTATATTTTAAAAATAATGATATATTCAAAAAGCATCGTTTTATTTAATTTATTTAAAAACGTTTATTTTATTTTTTTAAAAAAAATTATAAAAATTATATAATATTAATCCAATTAACATCATTGGAATCAATTTTATTTTGAAATTTTATATGAAATCTTTTTCTAGTTAAGATAAATTTTCATTAGAAAACCTCCATTTCAACGCGCTTTAGGGTATAATTTTAAATTAAATGCTGACACATTTATGAATTGAATTTGGTAAAATATATTCCATACTTGGAATAATAATAGTTAATATAATTTAATATGATCATATTAATATCTTTGATAGTAAATAGTGAAATTAGTAAAATAATAATATTCACGATTACATGTAAAATTGTTTTACCTGGGGATCAAACCAAATTAAAAGGGTATATTTTCCAATAAAAAATTTTGAAATCCTAATTTATATCCATATAAAAATCTTATCCTTTACCAAAATTAAATCTATGGCCATTTGGAATATTTTTGCTTGGTAATAACTTTATACTTTTGTTTTATTTTAGTAAATTTCTAAGAACCCCCCCCCCCCACACACACACACTCACACTTATAAAGGTAAACCACCATTACTCTCCTCCCCATAACTAAAAAACATTCCGGTATAGAAAATACTTTCGATAATAAATTTCTTAAATCCCTACACATTACGTATATTTTTGGGTATGATTATAATATAATATTATGTTGGATTTTGTTATAATCCTAAAGAGGTTATTTTAAAGAGTGGCATATTTATTAATCTTGAACATTCATTTTATATATTCATCTAACTCCTAATAATATTACTATTGTATGATAACATAATAACAACAGTATCATACACATATTTAGATATTTGAAATTTTATTTAACAACCAAAATCTATCTCTTCTTCAATAAAATGGGAAACTAAACCATCGATTATGTTCATGGTGGACTACCACCTCGCAGACCGATGCAATTCATTTTCCATAACCACCTCTCAAGGATGGATATAATGTTTAATTTAATATATATATATTATTATATTTACTAAATAATTATACGTTTTAAATTATAATATCACATCTACCTACATATTTTACAATCTATTGGAAAATGACAACATCACTCGGTGTAGATATGGACTACCAGCTCCATGAAATGATGTGATACATGTTTCACAATATAATGAAAAGGATGGTAATAAGGATATATTAAATTAATATATATATATATATAATATTATATAATAATTTATTATTTTAGTGTTATTATTTATATTTTTTCATGTCATCCTTGAAAATAATTGAAATCATGTTCAAGAGTACGTGCAAGCTACCACATCCATGAACTGTTTAATACATTTTTATATTTATAAATTATATAGATGACTATAATTATGTATATAATTAATATATAAGATATTTATATCATTTTTAAAATTATGTAGATTGTATAACCATGATCAAATAATGTGGATTGAAACTACCGCAACAAAACATCCATGAAAAACGAAGTAGTTATTACCTGAAATATTGATTTTAACAAAAAAATAAATATTATAGTTAAATAAAAAAGTTATATACGATTATTATTATATAATATATGTATAACATATCTATATTTATTATATATAAGTTTCATAAACATGTAATGTATCTCAAACATGAGGTAATGGTTTCTGCTCTCAATTTTATGTATGCGAGACATATGCCATATTAACCATATATATATTTTTCCTTCTGTGTATAATACCCATTTTATATGTTAAATATTTAATATGTTTAACTTAAGGTAATTTAAATTTAAATTTAATGTTATTTATTTTATGGGGTTTAATTATTCAAATGTTATGGGAGTAGTAATGGTTTATTTCACTCTCTCATAATTATTTAGGTTTTATGTTGCGACTAGGAATGTAATTCTATATTTATATATTAAACCATAAATATATTATTATCCTATGTTTATTACTATGAAGTATAATATTTCATTTCATATTCCTCTACATAAGTACTCTATATACCAAAATAATATTTGTAAGGAAAATCGGTTTTTTCCTACTCAGTCGGGAATTATTCCCTTCCATATCCATGTATTCTAGAAATGTTTTTAATAATATAATATGATTGGTTAACGTCATTTGTACCCTTGTTTCACTTTTTGAGAATATTATAAAAGGAAAATTCTTGTTGTTTTATGAGAAGGGTTCTTTTTTACCTATTTACAATAATGAGAAAGGAATTTTTTTAAGTCCATGTATAGATTTAACCACCATAATGACTATTAATTTCATTGAGTATTACATTTAATGATTACATACGTATATTCAATGGAATTTTTTTCCAAATATTATAAAATTATTTTTTTTAAAAGTGATTTTCAATTTCAGAATGTTGTTTTCCTTATGAATTAATTAAATAACATTTTTATGGTATGTCTATTCTTCAATAAATATCCACTTATTTTACATATGTACCAAAAAATATGTTATAATGATAAAATCCTTATTACTTTTAAAAATTGATTATGATGATCCTTTCTTATTATATACTATTCGGATACCATTATCCATATTATATTTCTGGATTTTATACAATGCATAATGATATGGGGAAATTATTAACATTTTATATTCACTATTTCCAGTAAAAATTTGTATGTTGATTATGTCCCCCCTTTAATATGATTAATTAATTAGAAATACTATGTGATGTATGGGACCCACTATAGCCCATAGATTCATAAGTTGGTCTCATGAGATATATTAGCATGGTTATTAGGTAGTACCCTTACCCATTCATTATAAGATTTCATGGAAAAATACATGGATGGTATGTTTATGGTGTCCATCATTATGAATTCCCTTACTATGATAGTATTTATTAATGTAAATTTGTTTAATTTATAAGTTATGATATCCACATATAATTTTCAATCTCATGTCATTGTATATTTATCATTATTTTATCATCATTTATTCTAGTAAAATTATTCATCATGCTCAAATTATCTTTAAAATAGAATTTATTTAAAAATTGCATAGTACTTTTGATTAATCAGTATTTATTCATGATAGAATCCAATATACACACACCCTTACCCTACATATAAACTCACCCCATTCTTATGATTTGTTTCCTTAAGATGACTGTAAGTGTACTATTATTGATATACAGTGGAATAATGGTGTTCCAAATAAAATTAAATATTGTACTTTATGTTTTCAATTGGGTTTTGATATTCAACTATGAATCTATTTATCCAAGACTGATAAACTACTAGGTATGTCATGTTGTGATACCTTGTATCTAGTAGTAATTGTATAAAGTAAAAAACGGAATTTGGATATTAAGGAAGGTGTCTTTGCATTAATTTCACATGATTCAATGACATTGGAAAAATTCAAAATTTTGAGCAGCACAATGTGAGGTATAACTATATATTTTATAACATATTTTTTGATTTAATGGAATATTTTTATAAATAAATGATAATTTGTTGACAAAGGAATATAAAAATATATTTTATATATATTTTAATGAGATATTCAACAATTTTTTACATGTATCTTAAATAATGAAATGGTTAGCTGGGGGACCATGTGTTAATGTGGCTACATAGTATGGTTTTGATATTAATGGTTAAACATTCTAAATGAAAACATGGACAATAAGTCTACGATTCGAAATATTGTTGTAATTATCATCACAAATGTAATTTAATTTTCAAGTACATGAGAAAATAAACACATTTTCTCATCGACATCATATTTTGAGTTTATGAGTATATATAGAATATATATGGTACTAAATTAATAGTACCAATTTTTAAGTTTAATTGGTATGATATTTAAAATGGAGTGAAATTTGAATATTACGGTAATAACATGTTTACAAGAAAATATTTAGTTGTTAAGAGGAATCATTTATCATGGTTGTGTATTAAAAACATATATTTTATGTTTCTAACTCATTGAATGATTATTGTTCTATCCTTTTATGATGTAATAAATTCATTTTGATGATTAAAATGTTGATGATGTTATTGATTTATGTGATATTTCTTTAAATATTACATTATTACATAAAGATAAAAATGAATGTGATGCTTATGTAGTCTATACAGTACAAAATGATCCCAGAGAAGGTATATAAAAATAAACATTATTACTATCCTAATTATTTAGGTGAATATATGTATTTTAAAGTATAAATTTATAAAAAAAAATTGGAAGTTAAAATTTATAGATATCAATAATTTATATCATAATTATATGTAATTTTATATTCACCTATTTTATCAAAAAAAGTAAAATTGAAAAATACATACAATATTTTTACGAATCATGATCATGTAAAAAAATAATTATCTTGGATATTTATATCTATATATATCGGTCATTTCTGATATTTTTGAATTACTTTTTATATTATTAAATTTTAGGTACTTTTTTTGTTTAATAATTATGAAATCATTATTTTTCATTGATAGTTTAATTATATAAATGATTTTTAGTTATTACCTTTTCATTATTTGTACTAGTATCAAAAAATTATATAATTAAAATTCCATTTTTCAAAATGAGATTTTTTAGAACTATTATCATTTAAAAGTAATAAAATATAAGTAAATATATTTTCAGGTCATTATTTCATCTATTTAAATGATGTAAGCATCAGAGGAGGGAGACATATAGATTTATTTGTAATTTTTTCATATTAATATTTCTGAACAAAATAAATTAATTTATGATATTATTTTATTTTTTCTACTATGTTATTTTTAGAACTATTGGTTATCCTCATATGGATGATTCAACTTCTTCTTTAGAAATGATGATACACAAAACATATAAATGTTGGATTAATTATTTACCAAATTATTTACTTGATCATGGGTAGTAGTGGTTTACAATTGAATTAGATGATAATAATAATTTAATATTCTCAAATAAATAAATTTTTAGGAGTTATATGTCCAGTAAGAATCATTATATGCATGTTGTTTTTTATCCTGGTCAGATGTGCACCAACATGATCATGAAATATCAACTATGGGAGTCCATGGTGGTATAATTTCTCTTATGCATAATTATTTATCCAAATTCTCAAATATGAAATCTTTCATGACTAATATTTAATTTATTCTACAGAATTTGACATTTGGAAGTCATGGTATGAATAATATTTAAAATAAGAGTTTGTTTTTTGTATCAATTAGAATGATGGATTTCAAAAAAAAATATTGAATTCATATTATTTTATAATAAATTACAAAATGATAATATATGCCTAAAATAAGGTTTTATAGATTTAAATACCGACAATAAGTTTGTCTCATGTTAGTTGGAGGAATCATTTCTATTATTATAATTATTTATTATAAAATAATATTGTAAAATACATTGTTATTTAGTAGATAAACATATTAATATTTTCTAATATATTATTCCTTTAATATTTCTCAATAATAGATCTAATTGAAGAATTTATACTCTCTTAAATTACCATGTAGAGGGTATCAATTATTGGAGAATAATATGATTGATGTAAAAGATGATGAATTAAGTGATAAATTAGGTAGCTCCTCAGAAGATGTTACTTTGGAACTCTATAAAACCCCCCACACCTTAAAAAATAGAAAATAGAGTGGACAAAAAAGGATTAATTTCAATATGGATCCATCAAATTTAGTAGTTGAAAAATAATTTAAGAAGATAATTTAATTTTTTTAAAATAATACTATTTTGTAAATTCATCCCACAGTTATAAATTTTTATTATATTATATTTGGATTCCCTTTAGGTGAAATCAATATATGGTACCATTATCCATGAGGGAAAGATGGAAATTCTATCATGTTATATATGAAAGAAAGAACACCCAAAACACATAAGAGGATATGAGGCATTTTTTGGTATCAGATTAGTTTTTGGTTATCCTAGTACAACATCAAGGGAGATAGAATACAATGGAGAAATGACTTCTTTGAAAGTCGAGCTATGGGACTTCACATAGTAGATAGATGATCAAATTAAATCATTTATACATTTTTTTTTCAATGAAATGGTGAAAAAGATATAGCATTTCCATCTAGCCATCCTGTATATCAAAATCCCTTATCTCCTTATTCAAACCTAATTGTGTATTCTGAGTTTCATATTGATGATCCTATTTCACATAGTGTAGTGTATGGTGTTATACATAACATGGGGGATTATGTACATCACCATCCTATAAATTATAATCAAGTAATAGTAGACGTGAATGATTTTATTGACCCAAATACCCCTGTGTCGTTTCCAATCAATGATTTGGATACTTTTGATAGATTACGAGACAATTTTTACTCTATCTATATTGTCATTATCATCAGTTTCCTATAAGGTATATATTTTTTAAAAATTTATTTAATTTTAATTTTAAATTAAATGTATTTTTTGCATACATTAATATTATTTATGAGTTTGAAAAATCTAAATATTCAATAAAAAAAGAAACACATGATCGGAGATTACTTATCTTTAGACACATCTCATATTTCTCAAAATATAACATAATTAGTAATAATTATTTTATATTGGAGAGATATTATGTGTTTGTAATGAATTTAGAGATAGTTGGAGTAACTATGAACTAATAATATTAAAAAAACACTTCAAGTTTGTTATTGTCAATGATGATGTATCTATAACCATGTTCTATTTGTTTTCTATTTAAACAAATTTCTGTTTGAATTTTCATTTCAAAATATAAATATAACTTGTACTTATTTAATTTATTAATAATATAATTAAATAAAAAAACATTTTATACAATATTTTTATGCTTCCACATAGGTATTTAAGGACGTAAAATTTCCCTAGACATTTGTGAAATACACACAAAATAATGATAGAGTAAAATATATGGCCAAAATATTGGAAAATAGTGAGGTTAAGAGTTGGTTCCCTCTATTCAATAATATTAATGAATAAATATATATTTTTGAAATAATATTCAATATTGTATCCTTTATATTAAAATTTTTATGTATAAGTAATAATTGGGTGATATGTACATGCTTCCCACATGAATTAACAACATATTTCTTATGTTCTCTACTGGGTGAAGTCGATGACATTTTTGGAGAATTATTGAATTCATAGGTCTAAAACTATTTTTTGTGTCTTTTAATCTAGAAATTTTCAAGTCACATATGATATAATAGCTATTATTTAAAAAACAAATGTTCATGAAATGTGTTTAAAAACAATAATTTATTGTTAAATAACCAAAATAAAATTAATTATGTGCAAGTGATGGTAGATATACTTTATAATATTATTAATACATTTTAATCTTATATAATTGTATTATTTTTAAAATGTTATTTCAAAAATATAGTTCCATAAATATAATGGACATATTTAATGGGGAAATGAGGTTATAATATTATATTTCGAGACTACAATGACTATAATGGTAATATTTTTAAAAAATTTAGTGCCCAATTTTATAAGATTTACTCATTTATATATTTATAAGTAAGTGTTTAATTAATTTTTTTTTGGTTTTTTATCATTTTCCAACGTATATTTTTGGTTTAATGTTTTTTGTTATTTCATTTCTAGTTGTGGTGAAGGGGTGTTGGGTATTGTATTGATATAATGGTTTTTTAAATAATTATGATCTTATATCAGTTAATGTCATGACCCGTCCTTGGGGCCCATGTCGTGACTACCCCAAGACCACCTGCAATTGTCCAGGGGCTGGCGACATGCACCAAAGATGTAAATCCTGATAAAATGGGAAAAAATTCTCTTTATAAAAGTAAAAAAACAAAACAGAGTATGAAAAAGAAGTAAGCACAAAGTAAAAATGTATAAAAAAGAAAGTGCTGAAAAGAAAGAGGCCGAAAGTACAAGACCAACAGTAAGTACAGTACAACTGAAAGAATAGTACAACTGCTGTAAAGTAAAGCAGTAACCACTGAGTCGTCCTCCGGGAAGGCATCCTGAAAGAAACAGATGCGACACGGTCAAAGACTATAACTCGTGAGGTGACCTGGTTTGAGCTGACTTAAAGAAAAACTTTTTATACACACACACAATTAGTGTTTTCATGCATTAAGTCATAAATCAGTAGTCAGGGTCCTGGTGTACATATATGTTGGCCACCAAACCAACACTGGACTCCATAAACTAAAAACCAAACTTGGTACTCTTAACATTATTTCTTCAGAAAAAAATGACCACTGTCCTAAGTTCTATAGTATAACTGAATCCTCTGATTCCAATTTTTCACGACCCGCCCCCTGGAGCCTGTGTCGTAACTACCCCAAGCCCGCCTTCCATAGGACAGAGGATGGAGACTAGCACCAAAGGTGTAAATCCCTAAAACTGGGAAGGCATTTCCCTTATAAAATGTAAACTCACATAACCAGAGTACAAGACGAAGAAAACGCTAATTAAAAGATGTATAATAAGTGTACTAAAATTAAATGGGGCCATAATTTAAGCCCAAAAGAATGGTATAACTACAACTAAAGAAAGTACAACTAAAAAAGACAAACCGTTGAATGGCGAAATCAGTTCTTGGATCGTCCTTTGGATTCCTACCAAAAGGGTAGGTATAGATCCAATCCTCAGTACTCTACATCTATTGTTCCAATCTGTTTGTCATCACTCCGAGTGGTCCACCTCCGGGTACCGTCCAGTCCTGGCACTCTCGGCCTCCGTCAGTGCTGTCTGTCGTCTGCATCCAACACAACGAGGTGCCGTTATAGCCCGTGTAGGGGTGAGCGTAACAATACTCATTAGGTATCCTGAGATCCACAAGGTCTCACAAAATCCAACAATGATAAACCACAAAGTATTATTTCAAAGGATAACAATTACTTAGGTTTATGCCCATACATACACCTAAGTTATCAAGTAACCCGTCTCAAACATGAGGAAAACACAAAGGTCAATGACTCATCTCAAACCAGGATTTTTATTCACGAATTTGAAACCATGGTGGCGGAAGAACTCCCCCTCCGTCGAGTACAGGGGCCATGCCACGACATCCAAGCACTTCCCACTGACCTTGGACCACTAAAGTACTCCAACTGTCGAGGACTGTGGGCATGCTGCTACAACCAAGCGCTCCACCTCATAGCCTACAGAGGAACTCCTTCTTTTGAGTACCACGGGGCCGCTAAAACCATGCTCTCCTCCATCGTGGGTCTACTGCAATAACCATGCGCTCCCAACATGGCCATCTGAATCACTCCGAGTCAATCGATCAGCAATCGTCAAGTCTTAGCTAGCTACTTGGTCTCCCAAATATTTTCTCTCATCGCCGGGAGGGTCCTCTCCACGTGACAGAAGCCAATACTCCAAGTGTCACGAGTCCTCACATATGATTATCACAAAGACAGAAATGTCACAGGGGTCTCAACACAACAGACGGAGTGTCAATGAGACACACGGTCTTTGAGTTATTGGATTTTCAATTCCAGGGTCCTGGTTGGTTTTTAAGCTAAAACCAACCCATCCATACTCCAATATCATCTGAATCCCATGTGGAGTATGCCAAAAGAACTGTATCATTAAAATAAAACCAATGTAGTTGACGACACATCAATCATACATGAAATCCTTCAGTTATAAGTGTTTCCGCTCTGAGGGCCCGATTGGTTTCGGTTTCGAACCAACCCGGCCGTTTCTCAAAAGTCTTCCAAAACTCACTATGTGTATCGCAAAAGTACTGCCTCGTTGTGAGAATCACTGTGCCGCAGACAAAGCGTCGATTAGACATATGTTCGTGAAGTTATTCGCATTTAAACGTAATGGGCCGCGGCCCGTTAAGCCCAGTGGGTTGGCTGGTCGGATCGACCTGGTTTTGGTAGGTCCGACCCAGATGATGTCGGACCAACCTGGGGGAGCGCGCTGCCTAGCCCAGCGTAGTGCGGCCTAGCCAGGCTGGCTGCAGCTCCGCCCGGTGCGGCGCGGCGCGGCCCGGCTGGCCGCGGCTCAGATCGGTTGGTCAAGAGATGCGGGGGTGGGGGGTGACATCCCGAACCGGCAGCACTGCCCTCCTTGTCGGCCGGCTGAAGCCTTTCGGCATCTCCAGTGTGAGCACACCACTTGGGATGGCCGCTATCCACTACACACGGTGCCGCAGTCTCCTCTAACCCAGCCAGTTCACCCACCGAAGCGGGACGCGGAGAGCGGGCTGCAGACCTTCGCAGCGTGGCGCCATGGGGCGTCGCGATTCCACTAGCCCGTCCGGCTACGGTCGTGCGGTACTTCTTCCGCCGAGCGGCCCGCGGTTGCATGCCGATGTTTTTCCTCACGCGGCCGGTGCGGGGCCCCCGCCTTCGCTCGTTTCCTCCTCTTCCAACACCCCTCCATTGAGAATAATATTCTGCAATCATTGGAGGGTCCTCGGGTCGTGTTCGTTCCGCCCGCACCCTCTGCGTTAGGCAGTAGCAATTAGCTAAAGATATTCCAATGGATTCAAAATTAATGAGATAAATAATTCATATAGAATTATACAAACCCCTACCTCGAAATTGACATTCCACGTCGTCGAGCCGCGAAAAGAGGATTTGAAGACGACGTCGGTGTGCATCCGAGGAGGTAGCATAGTCAACATTCCTCACCGCGATGTCTTCACCCTTGACGCAGAGGAAAAAGAAATGAGAATGTTTTTCTGGGAGAGAACGTCGTTCTTTGTCTTCTTCATGTTCCTCGGTGGATAAACAAACCTCCTCCTCTACTTAGTTCTCCCAAAATTCCTCCAGAAATATTGGCCATGAAAAAAAATTAATAAGTCCCTACCGTAATATAACATTGCCATGTATTTTAAATTAATACAAAAAGACAATTGAATTAAGCAAGGCATTTAAGTTGGAAATATTAATGGGAGGGAGATGGAGAGGCTCCACATTTAAGTGGAAGGAGTTAAATAATTAAGGGGGTTTAATGGATTTAAGGGGTGATGAAAGGATTAGGGCTTGTGTGGGCACCACAACAGTAAATCCTCCCATTGGAGGTTATGTGGGTGTGGGACCCACCTATAACTCCTCTTGGGAGGAAATAACCTCCACTAAATAATAAAATTCTGTGCCAACAATTTTATTAATTTAGTATGAATTCCTCAAAAAAAAACATTCAACCTGCATAATACGCAACTGTTGTAAAGGTCCACTTAAAAGAATACATGCGCTGCGAGTTTATCAGTGTCATCGGTTTGAAATTTCGAGCACCTATTCAAAAGATAGAAAAACCTACACATAAGTTTACTTAACATAACTGAAACAAAATTCATAAATTGATTTTGAGCACACCAGGCCTCAGAATCAGGCGCCGTCAGAAACTACAAACTCGTAAAATTCCTAAGAATTTAAGAAAAAAATATCATTGGAATTTTCAGGTCTTTACATTGCCGCCACTTCAAGTCTTTACATCCCCATTAAGCTACAACAGACACTAGAAAAATCAAAAGAGGTACTGAGAATGCATATGCGCCTCCCGCTCCCAAATTCTCTTCTAGAGGTTTTCATGCTTCTAGTGAATGCCCACCAGAGGAATCGTCCATCCACGTAAGACCTGCTCCTGTCAATCCTTGATCTCCACCGGGAACTCCGTGAATGTTGCTCTGTCATCGATGTCCATCTCCCCATGGTCGATGATGTGGGATGGGTCATGCATGTTTCTCCCCAGCTGAGATACGTGGAAGATGTCATTCACCCGGTGTAACTGAGGTGGAAGGGCCAGGTGGTAAGCCACCTCACCTACCCTGCTGAGGACCTGGAACGACCCGATGAAGTTCTGAGATAACTTACTGCACCGGCCAAATCTCTAAAGACCATGTCTATGTGAGACCTGTAGGAAGAGGTGGTCACCATCCTCGAACTCTAGTGGTCTCCGTATTCTATCAGCATATGCCTTCTGACTGCTCTGGAGATATGTAAGCGCGTCGCATCACACAATCAACATCTCCATGTTGTTCCCCACTAACCTGCTGAAGTAGTGGATGAGTTACAGAGAGAGGTTGTACAAAGGATGCTCTGTCTCTATCCACAAAGGATATCTGCAATGTGTCTATCTATTGTGTCACCTCTCCTAATAGCTAAAAGACTGATCTACTGATGTGAGCATCAACTACAACATTTTCCATGCCCATGAGTATAATCAATCTCATTTCCATCGTCCCGGAGGATCTCAAGCCAACACCACTATCTCAAGTCAAGGTCCTTCTATGAGAAGAGACACCTATAACTTTTGAGATTAGAGTAAACTGTAAACCATTAGCTCAACCAACTATGGGTGTGAATACCCAATTTTAAAGAACATGACTACACCCTTATTCACTTACGTCCTACAAGAGCTGCTAAGATTTATATATTACTGAGAAGAGAAATCTGGTCTCATCCCCTGGATGATCCATGTTCATTGTCTTATACAGTCAATACTGTCATGAACGGTACATTTCATGACATTAAAGATGTCGTAAGGCCTCGACACTACTACCACGAGATCCAACCACTACTCTCACCCTCAAAGGTCGAGTCACACTGTCGGTAGTAGTGTGTGGTCACTGGGTCTCCTCTAGTAGAAATATCGATGTTTAGATTCAAGTCAACGGTTTTAATAGTAACCTCTCAATATCAACCATACAGAAAGGAAGGAAAGAAAACATCACAAGGAAAAATGTCTTTTATTACTACAGCTCAAAGTACAAAGACACATAACAAACAATGAACGTCGAGGAACGTGAATAAGACGAAGATCGACGTTCTCTCCATGAAGAACATCATCCTTTCTTCTTCCTCTACGTAATGGGTGAGGACATCTCCATGAGGAACGTTGACAATGCTACCTCCTCGGACACACCCCTACGTCATCTTTGAATCCTCTCTCCATGGATCAACGACGTGGAATGTCATTTTTGAGGTATGGGTTTGTATAATTCTACATGAATTGATTATCTCATTAATGTTGAATCCATTGGAATATCTTCAGCCAACAACTATCGCCTAATGTGGAGGGCGCGAGCCGAACGAACACAGCCCGAAGACCCTCCAATGTTTCCTGAGTTTTATTTTGCAATGGAGGTGTGTTGTAAGAGGTGGTGATGAGAAAAGACGGTGGTCGCACGCTGGCCACTTGTGGAAGAACTGTGACCCGCAACCGTGGGCCACTCGGCAGAAGAAGAACTGGGCATCCGTAGCTGGCCAAGCTCGAGGAACCGCGGCGCCCCGTGGCACTGTGCTACGGTAGACCGCGACCCGCTCTCTATCGGCTGCTTCGGCAGGTGAACCTGATAGCTTGTCAGTATGATGGATGGGAGGAGGTTTCGGGGATTCCTGGCGCCGCGTGTGGTGGATAGCGGCCCGCCCAAGCGGGCCGCTCATGGTGGAGAAGCCTGCCAGCATAAGCAAGTCGTGCAGGACGGCGGTACCGCTCGACACCACTGGTTCCGGAAGTCAGGGGGCTGCACCCACCGCATCGCTCAGCTAGTCGGGCCGAGCTATGCCCAGCCAAGCTGGGGCGGTCCATGCCCCGTCGGGTCGGTCTGACAACATCCAGTTCGGACCCTCCAAAACCGGGTCGATCCGACCCGCCAGCCCACTCGACATAACAGGTCGGGCCCATTACGCATAAATGCGAATAAATTCACGACCGTGCATTCGATTGATGCACCATCTATGTAATTGGGATTCTAGAAATGAGGCAGTCCCTTTTGTGATACTCTTAATGTGTTTTGGATGACTTTTATAAAACGGTCGGGTTGGTTCCAAACTGAAACCAACCGGGCCCTCGGAGCAGAAATTCATAAAACATAAGGACTAGACATCCGATTGAGGTGCCGTCAACTGCGTTGGTTTCTTTTTAGGAGACATTTCTTTTGGAATACATTACCTGGGATTAAGATGATATTGGATTATGAACGGGTTGGTTTTATCTTAAAAATCAACCAGGACCCTGGAACAGACAAGCCAATAACTCACAGACCGGGCGTCTGATTGGCACACCGTTAGTTGCGTTGAGACCCCTATGATGTGGCGGTCATTGTGATACTTCTATGTATGGCTTCATGAAACTTGGATTATCGGCTTGTGGCACATGGAGAGGACCCTCCTGGTGATGAACAAGCACTTTGTAGAGACCTTGTAGCTGGCTGAGACTTGACGTCTTTTGATCGATCAAATCAGAGTGATTTAGATGGCCTAGTGGGGAGCGCTTGGTTGTAGAAGCAGACCCATGGAGTAGAATCGCTTGGTTGTAGCTGTATAACCATCGTACTCTCCATAAGGAGTACCTCTCTAGGCTATAAGGGGGAGCGCTTGGTTGTAGCAGAAGACCCACGGTGGGAAGCACTTGGTAGTAGTAGCAGGCCCACAATACTCGACAGGTGGAGTACTTCAACAGTCCGAGGTTAGTGAGAAGAGCATGGTTGTAACGGAAGGCCCACTGTACTCGACC
This sequence comes from Viscum album, assembly GCA_963277665.1. Lineage (NCBI taxonomy): Eukaryota > Viridiplantae > Streptophyta > Magnoliopsida > Santalales > Viscaceae > Viscum > Viscum album. Next base: position 698,942,812 of record OY728161.1, read on the forward strand.
AAGGAGGTGTTCTCCAGCAGTTGTGGTTTCGACTTTGAGAATAAAAATCCTGGTTTGAGCTGAGTCATTGACCCTTGTGTTTTCCTCATGATTGAGATGGGTCACTTGATAACATAGTTATATTTATAGGAATATACCTACGTAATGGTTATCCGTTGAAATAAAATTTTTTGGTTTATCCTTGTTGGATTTTTTGAGACCTTTTAGGTCTCAGGGTCCCTAGTGAGTATCAATATACTCACCCCTGCACAGGTTATGCATGCATGTCATTATGTTGGATGCAGAACATAGCCTTCACTGACGGAGGCCGAGAGCGCCAAGACTAGAAGGTACCCAGAGGTGGAACACTTAGCATGAAGGAAATGGAGCGAACAGATAGATGCGGAGTGCTGAGGAGGACATCTGTACCTACCCTTCAGGTAGGAACCTGGAGGACGATCCAGGCGCTGCTTTCACCATTCAGCTGTTTTTCTTTTTCAGTTGTACTTTCTTCATTTGTAGGTGTAACTTTCTAGTGGGCTTGTATTCTAGACCCATTTACTTTCAGTAACCTTGTTATACAACTTTTACTTAGTGTTTTCTTCCTCTTGAACTCTGGTTGTGTGAGTTGACATTTTATAATGGCAATGCCTTCCCAGTTTTAGGGATTTATGCATTTGGTTATAATCATTAGCCCCTGGCCTATGAAAGGTGTTCTAGGGATAGTTACTACGTAGGCCCCAGGGGACGGGTTGTAAGAGTTAATATGGAAAATGAATTGTAAATCTTTTTCAAAGACATTTTGTGAAAAATAATTAATGTGAAATGGGCCTTTTTCTATATGTTCTTTTATAAAACTGATAGCCAAAAAAATTTCTAATGAATTTATTTAAATATTTCTTCATTTATAACCATCATGGAAAAATCATTTCAACATTAGTTGTTAATATAATCAATGTTGAAAATGACTTTTTTTGAACGTTATAATAAAAATGGACATCAAAAATCATTTTTGGGTGCCTTTTTTTATACTTTCAACATTAGATATTAGTAAAATTGAGGTTGAAATTATTCATATAAATATATTATTATAATGAATGTCTAATCATTAACTTTGAAATCAAAAACCTTAACATCACCACTTAACCATCGTTAATGGTCATAAATAATCATCATTAAAAGGTATTTTTTCAGAATTTCTATTCCATTTTATTGGTAAAGTCCATCATAGGAATTGGTAATTGGTGGAAGTCATAAATGAATCTCTAATAATAGAATCCTAATCCAATTAATTTATTAATCTCCAAAAAATAATAGTGATATCCATTAAATAAAAAACATAGGCTATTCTATGGTTTATTGGTTTTACTTAATCCTATATAATGTTCACCGAGAAGTATAACTCCATGATATAAAACTGAAAATATGAGAGCATGGAATAATGTTGATGCACTTTTAAAGCAATAAAAATGATCTATAAATGAATACCATTGCTCTCATTCAACTAAGAGTATAAATATATATCATTAGCGAACACCAACATGAAGAAATCATGATACGTTTACAAAATCATAATAATTTTGACCATAACTGTAACTTGATCATTCAATATTCTAATGTATATAATAATGGACACATACGGAAAAACATGATCATGTATGTTGTATATGTAATATCCTCATTTCTAACTCATAACTATTCACCCCTTGATATAAACTAAATCTAGAAAAACAATCTATATCCCCTCAGTTAATCAAATAGGTTATAAATATGAGGAAAATGATTCTAGTTTATTATTGAGAATATGTTAAACCTTTTTAAAACCAAATATAAATTAAAATTTCCAAATAAATTCTTAGAATATGTAATGTAAACTCACCAAATTAAGTGATTGAGAATATAAAACATAAAATTATAGGTCCTCCATTAGTAAATTTTAGTCGTTGAACTATTTCAGTCTTATCATACATTTTGGTATAGATATAGGCTCTATTTCCAGAACCATGTTAATAATAAAAGTGATTCCCCGTACATGGGTGAAATTCATATAATTCCTCAAAAATGAAATCATTATATAGATACACAATTAGAGGAAAAATTCATTTTCTTATCTCCTCCTCATCCTCCAAAAATTATTCTCACAAAAACAAGATTGATCATTTCCGGCAAGCGATTGTATGGTCCTTCAAAACATTTTTGTATATCATGCTCATTAACAAAGATATAACAATCCCCTACAATGTATATGAAAGAGAACTGGCACTTTAGTAGTTTAATTATGCTCTTTAATGATTCAATTAGTATATTCCAAGAACCATATCTAAGATACTAATATTTATCATAAAAAAGTGCGAATTTTTTTATCCACCCACTACTACAACACCTCACAAACATCTCTAAAAAACCTCGATAACATTTCTAATGTCATGTAGATAATCATACTCTATATCAGACACTCTATTACTATAACTAAATCAATGGAAAAATTAATAAAAATAAACATTGTTTCCCTCCTGAATCAAATACAATTATTGTGAAGGTGAATTATAATTAGATCACACAAAAAAATTGATGCCCCCTCTCTAGAGTTTTAAAAAGACTTTCCAATTATAATAATCTAGCTTAAAACTACACCTTAATCCTTTACACTTAAAACCTTACTACCCCAAGGTTTCCATACCATGGATAATACTATGAACTATATCCTTCACCATATACATACCCCCCTAAATAACTCCAACTAAAACTCTAATATAATATTCAAGGTCCTCAAGATCCCATAGTTTATCAATTGAATCACCCACTACTACACTAAGGAATATTCCCACTAAACATCTTCAAATTACTTATTCATCCATAAAAATGATTCTATTTTAGTGTTTGATAAAAATCTAGTTAAATATTCCCACATTTAACATATCAGAAACACTCATGATGATCATCCATTGAGGGGGAAGTGTTGAACCTCATCTATCACTAAATTTATTATCCAACTAGTTATTGGATAGACCATGAATAATATATATTATTTGTTTCACCCTCTAATTAGTGGAGGGTATCAATCTTGTCAAAGATAATATAATGTGACTCAATAAAAAAATATGAAAAAAATACTACCCTTTTACAAAAAATAGGTGTGGGTGATATGCATGGAAATATAATCTAAGTTCATACATGGAATTATGTAATAATAGAGCCCTACTATCAATTTATTATGTCATACATGAAAATATTTCTTATAGTTAATGTCCCATATGAGGTTTCGAAACCCCCATTGGCGAAGTATTCTAATATCTATCATCATTTCACCCATCTAGAGGATATCAATGGGGCATATCTTTTAAATAATAAACATAATACTAATGAAATTTTAATAATTTTTCTACATATCAAAATTTAATGATTGAAATAATGGGAAATAAACCTATTACTATATACACACACTATACCTATAGGTTTCCATATGGATTATAAATCCTATATACCTACCTTGAAACTCTAATGTTTTAATAAATAATACATGTATGGTAAATATTATTGATGAGAAATTATTAATCATACGATAAAATAGTATCCATATATTTGGTTAATATCATATTAAAAAAATTAAATACAAAACAATTATATAACGTATCATTAAATACTTAAATAACATATATTTGAAATAATTTATTACTTATTATTGGATGTTTAAATAATCGAACACATTTTAATGACTTGTTTTTCAATCGCATATTTTAGTAATTATTCCATATGAATAATTCATAATAATTATAATGTACCAATGTATGCTACATTTCAACATTGACCAATATTAGAAAAGAAATTTAAAATCACACACTATGTTCCCTGAAATCACAATATAAAAATTCTAAAAAAATGGAATTTCAATCCCACCCACTAGTATCATAGTCTTTCCATATACATGTGTCTGTTTAGTATAAGAATAACATTCGTTCTCATGGAAAACTAGTCTTACCACTATATGTCATTACCCAAATATAAAAAATTGTTGATCAAGACATAACCATGTATTAATTATCTCAGGTGAATGACTTATTAGTATAATAAAAAATATGGTTGAATGATTTATCATCAAATAACAATAATATGTTAAAATAAAATCATTATAATGATAAACTTCCTTGAATGATATGTTGACCACTAAACCAAAAATTTGAATAATGTATCCTGACATACATAATCATGGGTAAATGAAATGTCATCATAATGAAAAAAACTATGTTTCTATGTATGTTTGTATCCATAACGATGGATAATGATGAATTTTCATTTAAAAAACATTTGGTAATGTGATATCACTATATAAAAAACCATGTGTGAATGATTAAACAAATATTTCCCTCCCGGTGATCACTCACACTACATAATAAATATCACTTGATCAATCTCAGAAACAATATTACATATTCAATTTTCATCAAACATCTAGTTCTATATAATTACACACAATTACTACTGGAAATGTATAGAATCCCATAAAACTGGAATACTAACCATGGCCAAACCATATTAAATAATAATAATCCAAATGTCTAATAACAAGGATAATTCTCCACTATTATATCTGATATGAAATATTTTCATCTAAATGGAATTCTTGATGATGCCTTATAAGTTCCATTACCACATGTAAAATTAGATGACAACCCTTATAGGTTTCAATCTCATTGTATTTCTGGACATTCCCGAGGTGACATGTCCATATTCATCCATGTAATGGAATCATAATAATGTTTGAACCTATAATGAGTTAAATAGTAAATAATCACAATATAATATGAAAAGGAACTTGACTTGGTTCCATTTAATATCATTTATACACGTTGATCAATTCCAGTATATCACATTGATAATACAACACTTATAAAAAAATGATTTTTTCTATAGAATAGAATCCTAATACTTATAGGGGACTCATTTTAAAAAAATAATTCATAGAATCAACCTCAAAATATAGATATAAAAATGTAGAAAAAACACCACAAATATGTTATTTATAAAAATGAATAATGCAACAATGAGATTAAAATTTCAATATAAGAATGATATTTGATAAGAAAATCACTAGAAATAAAACCAAATAAATAATTATTTTATCATAGATCATATGTGAGAGAATATGACTGTAATAGAGAAAAAATAATAAACGTAAATAATATTTTCATATGACTAGATAGGTGTGAGGTAGATATAACATTTTAAAATTAATAGATAAATTTTCCATTAAAAATAGTATAGAAGTCACCAGGTACCTGATTCCCCACCACCATGTACTTAATATTTTATTTCTCTTCCATATAGAGGATAACAATCATCTGGTTGTCTAACTGGGTCTACATCATCCATTTTTTATCCCCATGCACCTAGTACCAGATGATTGATTACCTTGTGGTTTTTCTTACACATTGAAGAATATTACCTCCACTACGATTTTCTAAAACTATATCGTACAACCTTCGACAACAAATCCTATAGTCGAAACCATTGAAAATAACATCTAATGTAAAAATTAATCAAATATATACTAAATTATATATTTTTTGTTATATAAATCAATCCAAAAATAAATAATGAAACTACTTATGTAATTTTATAGCACTATCCACAGTATTAGTAATTTCTTGATATGATTCATTCCTAATTTATTATATATTTTTTATCATTGAATTAAATATTTATTTAAAACTCCCTATTTTTCTGGATACCTCATCATGAATAGGTTCTTTTTTTGAGGCATATCTATAACATTATTATAATAAAGAATACTCATGAATGTCACCATGTAGAATTTCTATATAAAAAATTCATAAGGAAAATAATAACGGTATTTGAATTCATTTTCTAAGTGAATTTATTAACCTTCCATTGATTCATTCGATTATGTAAAAAATTTCATAGTAACAGTCATATTGAGTTAAAACAATACATTTTTAAAGAAAAACATTTTCATAGAAAAATAAAAAACTTTTAAAATTACTTATAGAGAATGAAATTTGATTCTAAAAATATAATGCACATATAGGTCATCTATACACATGTTTATGATGATACAAGTATATAGTTCTATCCCCAATCATTCATGGGTTTAGAATCAGTGATGTTTTATGAAAAAATCTTACAATGGATCCTATAATCTTCTTCCATAAATAGCTTACATACACCATTTTATAATAAGCAATTGTGTTCTTACTATGATAATATACACAATAAAAAATCTCTAGAACAACCCTTTAAAACCATGATTTGATTACAATTTATGACAACTATTAACTAGGTGGCCAATCATTAATACTTGATATGGGACCACAAAAAGTGAAATAACAATTCTAAATCTTTGGAAAGCCCTAATCATTTGATAATAATTTTCATTTTAAACTAAATGACTAGACACATGACATAAAAATATTGATATTAAATAAAAAATAAAAATCCATTCTAAAAATATCATTTAATATGAATTGAAAAAAATAAAATCATAGTAAAAAAAATCATTTTTCCATGAATAATATGGTGAAATAAATGATTTGATAATTATTTGATGTCCATAGTCAAAATCATCCAATAATACATGGTAGAAAATGGCTATGATAACCGTGATTGAAGATCTTAGGATCCATTTCAAATGAACATAATATCTTATCTTGTTCCAAAATCGTAATACTATACATAATCATTCTCACTAATATGTGTATGTATGATGATTTTGAAAATATATAATAGGATTTTATCATATTACTCCCATGAAATCCAATTATGGAATTATTCCTAATATTAAATTAAATAACATTGAAAATAGTTAGACACATTTCAAAAACAATTATTATCATAAAAATTTTACTTAAAATAAATCTACATTTTAAAATAATCCATAGTATTGTTTCTCCCATAATAAAATTTCCATGGTTTTATATTGAAATCAGGGTGAAAATAGAAATAATATACAATTAACATAAATAACTTACTATGATCATAGAACATACTTATTTGTTTTTGTCGCCGAGATTAGTGTTTACTTATATTTTTTAACCTCCATGTTCTTATATTATGAGGTGGAACAACTTTCGAAATATAATTTTACAACACCTCCATCGCTTTTTGACAATTCCTTGTCATTACTCATATCCAATTCATTAAATTTTACCAAAAATATCATTTCATGGTTATATTTTTCAATACAACCATTAAAATCCATTATTATAAAATCATAAAATTTAAGATACAAAAATCTTGGTTTCCAAAAAAAATACCATTTGTAAATCATAATCCTCTATTTTACTACAAAAGGCCCAAAAACAAAAAAATAGATAAAACTAATTTAAATAAAAATGTAATATTATTTGATAGATGTACTATAAAAAACAACTTATAAAGATATATAATATAAAAAAATGGAATCCAAGTTCACATAGGATTGGAAATGTTCCAATTACATTAGATGATGATTATCTAAAAATTTATATAGTCTAGGATCTATCTTTTACAACAATGATTCGATCTGTAAAAACCTATTGGTAATAACATAAGACGACGATTATTTTAATCATTATTTGAACCGAAAATAATTATTTCTCTCCGGGCCTAATATAAAAACATATATAACCATAAATAGATAAAAAAATAAATGATTTAATATTGAATAAGAAGGATTATAAAACTTAGATTATGTGTTAATTGAAGTTATGAGAGGAAAATTAAGGTTATAAAAGGTCAAAATGTGTATCCCAAACCAAAGTTCATGGTTATGCTACTTGGTCCCCAAAACCATTCACAATATTTTAATGATCCCTCCACCTATGAAACACAAAATTCATAGTCTTACTACTCGTTACCTTATATTATCCATCAAACCAATAATTTATCTATTTCCTATAATGATTAAATTCTTGTTTATTCTATATGGAACCATGGTCCATTAAAAACTCATGTGTTCATCCAAGATATTCTAAAATGGAATATTTTGATAAGAAAACCTCCATAATCAAATGGGAAAATATATCTACTAAACATGGGGAATCAAAATAAATATATTTTTTATATTTAAATAAAAGAAATCACTAATTGTTTGGTCTTATGTTCATACATGATATGTAAGATAAGTTAATTATTGTATATAAAATATTAATAAGGTTAAAAATTCCAAAAATAAAATGTTGTTAGTAAATTTTTAATATGGGTGTTTACCAGGGAATTTTTTGAAGGTTCTTTATATGAGTAAACAATGGATTATTGTCTCTCTAACTATATATTGTGAGAGACATAAAAAAAATTTAAAATTGAATAATTTATTTTTAATTTTTATATAGGAATTTTCTGTGAATGTGATAGTGCTTAATGATTGATATTTGAATGCATTTCTATTTTATGTCTTATATAAAGTAATAATTTGTTATGAAAAAAGGAAAATATTAGTGGTGTATAATAATGGTAAAGTTCGTAAGGATATATATTTTATGGCATCTAATTATTATAGGATAATCTTATAGTTTATCATCATTATCTCCATACTTTGATGTCATAGGCGTCATCATCAAGCCATAGCCTCCCCTCCTCGGCCCGTCCCAACCAGGAGGGGTGAGGAAGGTATTCCTTTACATTCGATTTCCCATCATGTTCATTTATTTTCTCCTTTCACTAATTTGTAAATTCTATCTAGATTTACCTCAATTGATGTTTTTCTTAAAGCATAATCTCGCATGAATGATGTTCTTTGGTCTCTGATCTCATCCATGGAGTTTAAGGCAGCCTCAACGATATTGGATCACTCTCTTGTCAACTACTCTGGGGAGCATGGACTTTTGTGGATTCTTTTGATATATTTTTTTCCTCTCTTGGAATTTTCATGATCGAGTGGTCGATGGGATTTCAAAATTCATGACACATCATGATCTTCTTTTCGAACTAATATAATGTAATCTAAACAAGGAAAATTCTACATGTGTCATCAATGTTTTCCATTTTCCCCTTCATTGGTGGTCATTATATTTTCATATAAATTATGACCCCATAGTAACAACTATATAGATATCCATTCATAATATTCCATTACCCATTATGAATCTAGTAATTTTACATTTTATTGGAAATATGGTGGGTCCCTTCTTCTGCCTTGATTCCCACAACCATGATATTTTCCATACTTTTTGTTTGAGAATTTTTGTGGACGTTGACATTTGGAAGGGCCCATTGGAAATAATTCACATCATGGATTATGGAGAACTACATTGTTACCATAATATATTATATTAATCATATATTCCATTATATTCATGTTGTTTTCATCTAGGTCATGAAGAAAATAGATGCTGGTGATGTTTTCGAGTTAATCATCCAAGGGGTCTCAGATCTATTTCTTTGGTGATGAAAATAATATGTAGGGTGTGGGGGTTAATTAAAAACATAATTTTGATGCAGGTAAGATGTCAAATGCCTCCAATGTGGATCAACTAGGTCCTGGGGATGTTGGGAATTCTGTAGTCATCCACAAAGTGTTCATACTAAAGAATATATAACAGGGGGTTGTGGTTGTGTTTGAACAACTACACAATGATTTGGGTGTTAATAATATGTCAAGGTAGGTACATGTAATTCGAGGGGATGATGCGGGGGTTCCAATGGGTCTATTAGTTTTAAAAGGGACTATATCACTTATGTATAAGATCAATGTCTTGGAAACAAATGTCCTCAATAATTCACATACAATGTGATCTAATATGGTGTTCTATATAGTTTTAACATTTAGTTAAACAAGAGGCAGGGTTGGTGGTTGATTAATAGATGGTTTTGGGGGATCAGACAATCATGTATAGTAGACCATATCATGTAGAACATGTTATTGCAGTGTAATTGAATTGCATTACATATAACTAGTTGGTGGCTATAGAGAAAAATATGGGAAGTAGTAGAGATATCTCATGATCACTACAGGTACTGAAATTGATCAAGATTGTACAATGGTTGAATCTAACAGTCTTAGTAATTATTAAAACCCTGAGATCATGAAAACTAATAACCACTTTTATGTGTTTCTTACCGTGGAATTGAATCCAGACCAGGGAGTGTCCCCACAAGAAGAGAATGCCCTTAAATAAGAGTTCAAATGAACATGAATTGTATACTGATTCTTCTTCTAAAACATTAGCCTCAATAGTTTATATATAGAACATGAATAATAATACATATGATTCTACATAAAGAATGGAAATAATATCCTTGTGGATTCAAATTGATTGATTTAGTATGTGAAAAGGTCATAGAGATTGAAGGATAACTCATACTTACATATTAATCTTGTAACAAGGTCAGTTATCCCAAGAAAACTCCATCAAAATAGGTTTAATAATGAATCTAACATCCCTAAGAGTATGATTAATTGTGTTAAAATGCATGTGGAGCTAGTATCTCCTCCCTATGGTGAGGAATTAGAAACACATGTAGTGGAACAAACAAAAATCAAATTGGTGACATCAGTTATAGAGGATGTCAAATCTAATAATACCGAGGAACTCCAAATGAAATCTAATTTATAAATGTTGTACTATTAAGTAAATATAAATAGTTCAAATTAGGATACAAATTGAAGGTTCGAAATTCCTTTTGGTGTTTATTTAAATGAAGAAAATTCTCAAAGATCGATAAACAGAACTAGGTTCTGATACAAGGATTCATTAAGGGTTAAAATCCTAGGGGAGCATGTACATAATTCAGACAATATGGAATTTCACTTTAATTTTCCCATCAAAAATAATATAGATATGGATTTTACCTCCATAAAATAGAATTTATTCAAGGGAAAGAACACTAACAATTTTAAATTGTTCTAGAATTACAAGAATATTTCATATGAGGTTTGAATTTTTTATATATTGTCCTTAGTTTGTTTCAAATTTTTTACATAAAAGATTTTTTGAAATAATATAAATAATTATTATTAGTAAGCATGTATAATCATGTTCTAATCAATAAGATGATGATGTTGATATGCTTTTTTAAAATTTGTTATTCATTTTTTCAATAATGGTTTTCAAATGAAAAGTAAATTATGACATAAAAATTATGAGAAAATAAATTATTCTAATTCTTTATAAAATTTATATTGATGATGGATGTTCATGATTTTCTGTAAATTGTAATACATTTATGGAAGAGTATAAATGAAGTTTTCTAAAAAAAGGACAGATATTTATTATTTATAAAAGTTGAACAATATTATAATTAATTTGAAAGTGAATATGAATCCTAGATACATTAAATAATGATAATGTTTACGAGGGAATTCAAGGATCAGAACCCAAATATATTGAAATTATTGACAGAAAATATTTTTTTTGGAAATCGCCCCATAATTTATTATAATTTAATGTATTTTAAAGGATAAAGGAGTATGTTCTCTCATTAATATTGAATAAGTGAATGTCTCACCTATTATATCTAACATTTGAATGATAATGTTATAGGGTTCTGTATAAAGGGAAAATAAATTATATACATTCAATATGAAGCTTCTGTAAATATAAAATTTAATTAAAAAAATTTAATTTCATAAAACACTATGCAAGTTGTTTTCTAGTATTTCAATAAATTTTATTACAATTTTGATGAACTAAAGACGAATAGATACTATATCGATCATAAAATACCCCTTCACTTTGGGTAATAAGTGTCTTACATTTTTTGAATTTTAATTTTGACTAGATTTTATGGGTAAAAAGGTGATATTCATAGAATAATAAGGTGAAGTCAATAATTTACATCAACAAAACTATTAAAATTTGAGACAAAATTATTTATTTCACTAATTTTTTTCCCAAAACTGGTACAATGAATGTGTAGAATATAATATCAACATATAATTTTATTTTACCAAAAATTAAAAATGTGTTCATTTTAAAAAAATAGAATGTTATAGTTGTTGGAATGTAAATGATCATTGTACTAAATCTATAACTTGGAAATATGTATTATGATATCACTACAAACACTATTTTATAAGTATAATGTATTTATTTACACTAAATTTCATATTATTTAACAACGTGTGTTATTTTTATTTGGGTTTTATGTCATTGTATGTTGTATTATGAAACAAATCTTATATTTAAATCAATAAAGAATAAAATGATTACTTTTTAGAGAAAGATTACATTATTTGGTATAATGTATTGGCTAAGACTTTTAAATTTTTTTTCAAATGATTCATACCTTTTCATCCTTTACTAATGACTGTGGAATATAAATGTAAAATCAAAAATATATTATTTATATAGGAAATAATTTAAGTTATATCAAAACAACTATTTTCTCCTAATCTCAATTACTATCATAGGTAATACGACACTATGATGAGAATAACGATCATTCAATATTGTGTTGATATGACCCTTACATAAAATATATACATTAGATTATTTACAAGGACTATAAATTGAAAATAATAATTAAAACTGACTCCTAGTAGCCAGAGGTTTAGTTTTTTTGGGGATTATCTGTATATAAAACTTATTACACTATAAAACAAACATTTAATTAATACAATTATTTTAATATTATTATCTTTTAAATATATATATGGTTATGAAATCTTTTCAAATAAATATATAATGGAAATAATGAGTGAAAAAATTAATGAGTGTGGAAATATATAGAATATGAATAGGACATACTTGAATGATCAAAAGTTATTTAAAAATATATTAGTATTTTTGGAAAAATGTGGTTAATCAAAATTAACATTATACGTGAAATAATAGTGTAAAAAAATTAATGTATTAAACATAAACCATGAAAACAATGACAAGGAATAATAATTTTCTATGATATAATAATGAGACACAAAGAAAATCATATTAAATCATAACTATAAATCAAGTATAACCATCAACACCATCATAACATTGTTGAGTATGAAGACCATTGATGTATCATAACATTGTGTTCTAGGATATCTATATATGTATCATATATAATAATCTCAATATATGTAAAGATGTTTCCTATAAAGTAGAGGGATGTGATATTAACCATAATATAAATTTATATCCTTACTTTTTTTCTTAGGTGGTTGATAGTTTATTACTGATATGAGGGATTTGAAATTGTGTTACTCACTTTTATAATTTAAACATTAAATATAGAATTCTAAGGATTATTAAAGTCATAATCCAGAAATCTTTTAATATCACTATCACTCGTATGAAACTGGAATGTAATAAAATAGGAACACTTTTATTACAAGGATACCCCAAAATGTGGATGACTACGCGCTTTTCAATGTATTGGATGAGTCTACGAGTAAAATTTATTACAAATATAATGAAGTTATAAATTAATGGGAGATCATATTTCATGAAAAATGCATTTTACAACATCAAATATCTTCTTAAACATTTTATACTAGATTCCTCAAATTTATAATGATGGTGTTCATACAAAAACATGATCTTTTTGAACCTCTCTGTACTATAACACTAAATTAAATACCATACCCCCTACCATATGAATATATAGTATGAACAATAGATTATTTAAACAACAAAAATGAAATTTAATATAATAGATGAAATAATATATTTTTGGTATTTATCTCTCTAAATATTCTCTTCTCATCATAGATTCTTATTTTTTCAATGATTTTACTTTTTTCATAAACATAGCCCTATAATGTTCAATTTTTTTATATTCAGAATATGGGATACTGTAATGACCCAAACATTGATAAATGGAAATCCCTCTTCATCTAATTAAATGTATCTTTATGTAAAATATTTATATAAAATTCCACCTTCTTTGGTTTTATTTTTTGGATTTTTAAAAACTACTAAAAATTGTGACCGTTGATAATATAGTCGTTGAACAGTGATCACATGATTAGTATAAATATAGGGCTTTAAAAAATCCAATTTACTTAGAAAAAGGAAGCGATGACCTTATCCAGTAGATGTTCCCCATACGAAGCCCATTTTTCAGAGATTAGAAAAGAGGTTGCGTCTTTGGGCTTCGCCCTTGACGAAACCCATGCCGATATTGAATATGTTAAGCTTGAGTGGGACCTCCTACGAGAGAAATAGAATTTGATAGATGTTACCACCCTAGAAATGTTATCCGAGCCACCCCAAGAGTCTGTCACCATCGCACACCTTACTTTTCGGTCCTATGCAGGTGTTATAAGGGGTTATGTAACCAGAACCTAGTACTATGGTTATGTACATTATTTTTGTATTTAACAATGTATATACTTTTATTTTATTATTTTTACCCTATAAATAGTTTTTAATGCACAAATAGTATTTTTAGTTAATGTTCAACTATGAAATTTATTTTGAGGAATTAATGGATTTTTTAATTAGATAATATTTTAATAAAATCTTAATATTATTAATAAATTAATTTTAATTAAATATAAATGATCTTATAATTTTATGAATGCAATAATAATTTTTATTATGGTTTGAAAGCCATTTTTGTCAAAACCGATGAATTTTCAATAAATGTCGGTTTTTTATTTTAAAATTATAAATTAAAATATTTTGAATATTACTTAAATAAAATGAATATTATTTCTTGAATCTAGATGATGAAATTATCCAACGATGAATTTTTCATTATTTTCGGAGACGGACAGATTTTTTGATAAAAATTAAATACGGTTTTAAATATATAATGTCTTTCATGACATCATAATGAACCAATAGTGATGTAATAAAATACTATAAATTTAATGTTTAGACAATATATGTTTTACCATTAATATAATCTAATTATGGGTTTGTTTGATTTATTTTACAATGCTTTAGTAGACCCTTCATGACTTATTAAACATTTTTTCTTTTTAAATTCTTTTCCTTAGGAGTGTAACTCACCTCAACATAAACATCCCCATAATTTTAAAAAGTTAGGACTTTGGCCTTATAAAATATTATTTTCCACTTCCATTCTCCAAAAACCATGGTCCAAAACCAAGGTATGGTTTGTGGTTTGGATTATTTTCCCAAGCTAACACTTCCTCCACACTCAAATCCTTTTTAGTTCATTCAACCACTACCATCCTCTCTCTTGAATCCTCCCAAGGTGAACCAATCTCCAAATAATCCTATCTCAATCGCCACTCAAGCCATTGGAAGCACACTTCCAAATTAGTGATTTTATTCATTTCTCATTTTTTTAAAATTTTCATAATGTTGTTATGCCTGTTTAATAACAATTATAAATGTTGGAGTATGGTTTCACCCCTCCTCCATACATCCCTATTTATGTTTTAATAATGGAAGACACCATTTTCTCTCATTTAATGCCTCTCATGTACACCCGTTACAATGCCGAAATTCTGAAAGGAATTTCTCTCTCCCCATTAACATCCAAGAAATTAATTTTTACATTTAATCTAAATTGCATTACAATTATTGGGAAATTTATCTATATGACCCCCTTACTTTCCATTTCATGTACATATGATGAGACACCCCTTTCACTCTCATCATCCATTTTTATTAATTCTTACATCATGTCGTTACGCTGCCGAAATTGCACAAATTTTCAAAGCAAATGTCATTGTGTAATGAATATTGTGCCCATTTCTCTATCAAGGGTATTCACCATTATGCAAGTCTACTTATTTTTTATAAAGTTTCATTTTTGTATTCCTCAATTCCTTTATCGTCGAATAAATGATAATGTTTTTTGAACCTGTGTTATATGATCCATGTATCACACTTATGCATGAAATGAAATGTTTAAGAAGGGTGTGCCCTAATAGCACTCTAATGCATTGGGTAAATTATAGTATTAGGATATTCCATGTTCAATGGGTGTTTAATCATGCTAATTCAAACGCAATGTGGGTTTACTCATGGTTCATGTGCAATGTGGGTTTACTCATCCTCCATGTGTAATGAGCCTTGAATCTTACTAATTTCATGTTATGTGTTATTTCCACATTTCCATGTTATTATTATCATGCTTTATCATGCCTTTATGTTTATGATTCTATTGAGCTCTATTGAGATGCCTATTTTCTAACATGTATTGTATTCCTCATGTTATTCCATGATTATTCCCTTATGGGGTTTTATAGCTCACCCTTTTCTTATGCATGTCCTCATGTTATCCCTTGTAATTCTAACTACGAGGGAATGTAGTTTTCATGTAAAGGATGTTTTCAATAATGATGTTTTATTTCATGTTTTAAGTTTTTATGTAATGATCCTAATCACCAAAGACACTACACCTCTCGATATTTTTTGTTTTATCAAGTGAATTTTATGTAATATATTATGTATAATTTTGAAATAAAAGATCAAGGTTGTCATAGTTGGTATTAAGGGATATGTTGAGTTATTTTTGGGATTAGGATTAGAAAACCCTAGTAAAGCCTTACAATCAAGACTATGTATAATAAAAACACCCCTATGTTCTGGTGAGTACTGTGTAAGTGGTTTATCAAAAAAATACATCCCTGTCTAGATACGAGCAGGTTGAGGCAGCTCTGGAAGAGATGTATCCTAGGGGTAAAAACAAATAACACCGCATTAATCTAGACACGAATGAGAACTGGTGCATGACAACGGGCCTTGCTTCACTCTTTGTTATGACTCTCCCATGGGATATTCTTGGGTAAATTCACAAGCTTAGTATGAACCACTATTAAGGGAATAAAAATAATGCCCTATGAATATATATTAGAAAGTAGGCCATGGATAATATAGACTGAACCAATTGATTCATATGTTATGAAAATAAAAGTTATTTAAAAGCCATAAGTTTTTTCCTTGTATTACCCTTTATGTGTTATCCCTAACTTTTCTTTTATTCCATCCAATTTGCGGTAATAGGAGGACTAGATATAACAACCGATGTAAAGATCAATGTGATGGTTATAATAATGAGATTCCCAATCCAATGGGAGCAGGAATCACAAAATATTTCATGCTTCTATCTCACCTAACTCAATCATTGAATAGAAACATGGGTCATGAGAACGTTCATCCACCCCCCCAAGTAAGAACAAGTCATTATCGAGAGTATCATAAGACAAATGCATCATAATTTTAATGGATCATCTGATCCCTCAATCCCTGAACAATGGATCAACTCTATTGAAATGATTGTATTGACTCTTCAATGTTCTGAACAAGAAATGATTCTCCTAAATGCTTATCGAATGGAGAGTAAAGCTGATCAATGGTGGACGTTGATAAAAAATACGAAGCCTGAGGAGGAGATCAAGGCTTTGGAAGGGATGGATTTCAGGAAGTGTTTTTTCGATAAATATTTTCCATGCACCCTCTGGATTAATATGGAAAGGGACTTATTTGAGCTCAATAAAAAAGATGACTAATTTTCTATAGCGTACGAGATAAACATCACAAGGATTGCATGATATGCTTTCAGCTATTTCATTACCCCTGAATTCAAGGTTGACCGCTTCTTTGGTGGGATAAACCCTAGCATGTGCAAATCTCTGGTGATCCGTGACTTCAACACCATTGATGAAATTGTATGATGTGAACTCAAGGATGAAATAGAGATTGGAGAATATCAAGGGTATCATGGGGATAATAATCATAGTGTGGACTTCAATTCTGGCGGTCCGATTTATAAATCCAATGGTACTAAGAAGATCCAACACCCCACTTTCCATAGGTGCAGAAAGAAGCACCCTAGAAATTTCCTGATGGGGAAGAGGAAATGTTTTCTGTGTGGAAGAGAAGGGATCTTAGATATTAAATCTTGGAAAGAATGACCTGCGTCTATGACAGAGGAGAGGAACGCTTCGTTTGAACCTAAAAGGGTGGTTCATTGCTACAACTGCAAAGAAATCAGGCATCTTGGAAATCAGTGCCCTCATCCAAGGGTTTTCGGAGGAAACCAACAACCTCCGAGGCCATAAGGGTTAGATTTTTCCCTCACTACTACCGAAGTGAACCCTGAAAACAATGTGGTGACAGGTACGGTAGTTATTAATTCATGAATAGGATACTCACTTTTTGATTCAGGTTCTATTCATTCTTTAATATCTTAAAATTTTAGTAGAACAATCCAAACACCACCACATATCTTGGAAGCGCAGATGTTGCATAGTACAACAAATGGGAAATCATTGCATCTCATGAATATAACTCATCCCCTGTCATAATCTTTGTATTAATCCTCCCAGAGACCCTCGTCACACTCCCTCTAGTGGAATTTTAGTCAATTCTTGGCAAGTATTTTCTTTCCTTATATAAAGCCAAGATAAATTTCCATGAGATGGAAATGACTCACCATGTGGAGAAGTGACCCCCGATTCTTTACAAGTTCAAGGAGGAAGATGAATCTTCTTTAGCTCTATCATCTTATGCGTGGATATTAGACCCTATGAGCATGTGTATCTGGATCAGATGATTGAGTCTAAGGAGGAAACCATCCTAGAAGACATGCATATTATGAGGGGATTCACTAAATTGTTTCCGGAGTAATTTAATGGTCTTACTCCTAGAAGATATGTTAAATTATCAATTGATCTTATACCTAGTGAATTGATAATATCTAAGAATACATATATAACAATTTTTGGGGAGTTTTATGAGCTGAAGAAACAACTATAGGAGAATATGGATAATGGGTTTAAATGCCCATGTGCTTCACCATGGGGTCTATCATTCCTCTTCATCATGAAGAATGATGGGTCATTGCACCTTTGCATTAATTATTGTTAGCTTTACATAATAATGATAATGAACAAGTATCCTTTCCCACGAATTGATAACTTGTTCAATCAGCTGCATGAAGCACTATAATTCTCCAAGGTAGATTTTAGGTTGGGATATTATCAAGTATGGGTGAAGATTGAATATATCCCCAGGATTAGTTTTCGTACAATATAGAGGCACTAAGAATTCATAGTAATCATTTAAGACTCACTAAAGCTCCTGAAATCTTCATGAACTTGAGGAATAGTGTCTTTAGATATTACCTCGAATGATTTGTGGTATTCTTTATAGAAGATATTCTAATATTCTACAAAACAAAGGTGGATCATGAGGAGAATCTAAGAATTGTACTAGAGTCCTTGTGGAAGGAGAAGCTCTATGAAAAGTACAACAAGTGTGAGTTCTGGTTGAAGGAGGTATCATTATTTGGACATATCATCACAAACAATGGGATATCTGTGGATCCCTCCGAAACAGATGCAATTGAAGGATTGGTCAGGCCAACATCAGTAACATATATCCATAGATTCTTGGGGTTAGTTGGATATTATCGGCAATTTGTGACAATTTTCTCATGATTTTCCAACCCTCTTACCATGATAACTCGGAAGGGTGTAATGTTTTCATGGAGTGATGAATGGGACCAAAGATTCAATGAGTGGAAAAGGAGACTTATCACTGCGCCTGTACTCAATTTACCGACAAGTGGAGAACTTTTTTTGGCATCAATGATGATTTGAAGAAGGGCATGGGATGTGTGTTGATTCAAAATGACCAAGTCATTGTTTATGCTTCAAGGATATTTAATGTTCCTGAATAGAACTATCGAACACATGACCACAAGTGGGTTGTAGTGATCTTCGCAGTTAAAATTTGGGGGAATTATCTCTTTGGGGAGATGTTTGAATTACATACAGACCACAAAACCCTCAATTATATATTGACACAGAAAGAGATGAGCATGTTCCAACGAATATGGTTAGAGTAGATCAAATACTATGACTGCTCAATTCATTACCACCATGGGAATGAAAACAAAGTGGTGGATTCCCTAATTAGAAAGGTCCATGCAATTATGTCATTCATGATAATTGAAAAGGATCCGATCTTCTTAGATTTGATAAAGATAGCCATGGGAATCATAAAGAAGGGAACATCATCAATCCTTTCGCAAATGATTGCTAAATCATCACTTTTGGAATATTTAAAGGATTCTCAAAAAGATGATGTGGGAATTTAAGAAAAAGTAGAAGCTATCAGAAAAGGGAATTCCTAAAAGTTTAATGTTAATGAAGAAGGAATTGTGATATTTTGGAAAATACTATATTTTCCATCAAGTCCGGAGCTGAAGAATAAACTTTTGGATGATGCACATAGTTCAAATTTTTCTATTCACACAGGAAACACAAAGATGTATCAAGATCTCTAAGATAATTTTTGGTGGGATAATACGAAGAAGGAGATTTTTGAATATACATCAAAGTGCCTAGTGTGTCAACAAGTGAGGGCAGAGAGGTAGAAGTCTATGGGGATGATACAACCATTGCCTATACAAGATTGGAAATTGGAGAACACCACCATGGAATTTGTCACCAGACTTCCGAAGATATCCAAAGGCAAAAATGCAATCTGGGTAGTTTTGGATCCTCTTACGAAGGCTAGACACTACATTTCTATTGGGGAGGATTTGTCATTGGATCAACTAGAATAGATATATATAAGGGATGTTGCAAGGATGCATGGAGGAGCACTATCTATTGAGTTCGATCAAGATCCAAGATTCACCTTTATGTTTTGGAAGAGCCTTCAACAAGCTATGAATACATAACCGACCTTTTGTATGGCCTGTCATACTCAAACTGATGGCCAATCCGAACAGACTATCTAAACACAAGAGGACTTGTTGAGAGTGTTCTCAATGAACTTTAAAGGATGATGGGATCCACATCTTCCTCTGGTTGAGTTATCTTATAATAACAGTTTCCACTCGAGCATCCAAATGGCACCATATGAATCCCTTTATGGGAAAATGTGTAGAACACCATTGTGTAGGGATGAGGTAGGTGAGCGTAAGTTGGATGGGCCAAAAAATGGTTCAAGAAATTGTGGTGAATATGAATACCATTCAGAAGCATATCATGGTATCCTAGAGTTCACAGAAGAGTTTTGCAGATAACCATGGAAAAGACCTTGAGTTTAATATTGGAGAGTTGGTATCTTTATGCATATTTACACAGAAGAATCTCATGAGGTATAGAAAGAACGGGAAGTTAAGTCCAAGGTTCATCGACTTCTTTGATATTCTTGATCATGTTGACGATGTGGAATATCGACTCGAAATTCCACCTTTAATGTCCAAAGTACATACTTTCTATCATGTTTCACTCTTAAGGAAGTATATATCAGACCCTTCACATGTTCTCTCTTTAGAGGTGGTATAGTTAGAGAAAAGTTTCTATGAAATAAGTTAATTCCCCTCGTCAGGGTGTTGTGGCGAAACCACAAGTTTAATTAAGCGATGTGGGCATCGGAGGAAATGATGAAGTAGAGTTACCCACATCTATTTTAGTGTGGGAAAAGGAAAATTCGAGAGCAAAATTTTTTTAATGGGGGAAGATTGTAATGACCCAAAATTTCATTAATAGATATCCCTCTTCATCTAATTAAATGTATATTTATGTAATATGTTTATATAGAATATCAACTTAATTGGTTTTATGTTCATGTATTTTAATATACTATTAATAATTATGACCGTTTCCGATATTTTTGTTGGAAATTGATCAAAGGATTAGTAAAAATGTAGGGCTTAAACAAATCCAGTTTACTCAGACACAGGAAGCGGAGGCCTCATCTAGTAGATGTGCCCCATACGAAGCCCATTTGTTAGAGCTCGGAAATGATGTTGCATCATTGGGATTATCTCTTGAACAAGAACAGGCTGAGATTAAATATGTTAAGCTCGAGTAGGACCGACTACGAGAGAAGTGGATGTTGATAGAGATTACTACCCGACCAATGTTATCCGAGCCACCCCAAGAGTTTTTCACCGTCACACAACTTACTCTTCAGTCCTATGTGAGGGTTATAAGGGGTTATGTAACAAGAACATAGTAATGTGGTTATGTACCTTATTTTTGTACATAATAATGAATATACTTTCATTATATTATTGTTACCTTGTAAATAGTTTTTAAAGGAAAAATTGTATTTTTAGTTATGTTCAACTATGAAATTGATTTTGATTAATTAATGGATTTTTGAATTAAATAATATTTTAATAATATTTTATTATTATTATTAAATAAATATTTATTAAATATAATTGATCGTATAGTTTTATGAATGTAATTGTATATTTAATTATGGTTTGAAGGTTTTCTTGTCAAAACCCATGTTTATTGATAAATTTTAGTATTTATTTTAAAAATAAAAATTAACTTATTTAGAAATTTTTTTAGATAAAATTAATATTATTTCGGGAAACATGACATCAAATTATCCAACGGTGAATTTTAAATAATTTTCTGAGACAGTCATATTTTTTGATAAAATTTAAATACCATTTTAAATATATAATCTGTTTTATGACATAATAATGTCCCAATAGTGATTTAATAAAATTATATAAACTTTATTTTCGTCCAATATATGTTTTACCATAAAAATAAGTGGATTTTGGGTTTTTTTTGATTTATTAT
The DNA here is from genome assembly GCA_963277665.1 of Viscum album. Lineage (NCBI taxonomy): Eukaryota > Viridiplantae > Streptophyta > Magnoliopsida > Santalales > Viscaceae > Viscum > Viscum album. The sequence continues at coordinate 698,965,199 of OY728161.1, forward strand.
ACAAATCTTTAGTGGACCCTTCAGGACATATTAATCATTTTTCTTTTTTAATTGAATTCCTTTGGAGTGTGACTCACCTAAACATTAAAAAAACCCATTATTTTAAGAAGTTCGAACTCTGGCCATATAAAATATTATTTTCATCTTCCCTTTTACAAAAACCATTGGAAAAAACCAAGGGCAGGTTTTTGGTTTGGATTAGTTTAATGTGAGGTGTCCCAAACCTAAATAATAAGGAATTCCCTCAATTTTCTATATAAACCCAACCATGACCCCACATTATCCTCTCTCAAAACCTTTGTAGTTCATACATAATCTACCATACTCTCTCCAGAATCCTCCCAAGCTAACCAAATCTTTCAAGAAGCCTCTCTCAAGACTCTCTCAATCCTTTGGAAGCACACTTCCAGGTAAGGGTTTCTTCTTACAATCTCATTTTGTCCTATTTTCTTAATGATGTTATGCCCTTTTAATTACAATTATAAAAGTTTGGGTATGGTTTCACTCCTCCCCCATACGTCCCTCTTTATGTTTGAATGATTTGGTACCCCTTTCTCTCCTATTAAATGACTCCCATGTAAACCCATTACTATGCTGAAATTCGGAAAGAAATATCTCTCTCCTCATTTACATCCATCCAATTCATTTGTATCATGAATATAAATTCCATTACAATTTTTGGGAAATGTTTCTATGTGACAAATTTACTATCCATTTCATTTAAATATGATGAGGAACCCCTTTCTCTCTCATCAAGCATTTTTATAAATCTTAACATCAGATCGTTACGCTACCGAAATTGCACCGATTTTTCAATCCAATGTCATTGTGTAGTAAATACAATGCCCATTTCTCTATCATGTATATTCAACATTATGTACATTTACTCATTGATTATAATGTTTCATGTATGAATTCCATATTCCTTTATTGTGGAATAAATGATGTTGTTTTATGAACCAATGTTATATGATCCATGTGGCACACTTATGCATGAAATGAATTATTCAAGAAGGGTGTGCCCTTATAGCGCTCCAATGCATTGGATAATGAATAGTATCATGATAAATCATGATAAATGAGTGTTCACTCATTCTAATTCAATTGTAATGAGGTTTTTTTCTCTTGCATCATGTGCAATGAGGGTTTACTCGTGCTCCATGTGCAATGAGCCTTGGCTTATGATAATTCAATGTTAATTATTGATGCTACATTTCCATGTTATGATTATCATGATTTTTCATGATTTTATGTTTATGCTTCCCTTGTGATCTATTTATATTCCTCTTTTCTAACATGAATTGTATTCCTCATGTTATTCCATGATGATTCCCTTATTGGTCATTATAGCTCACCATTTTCTTATGCAAGTCCTCAGGTTATCCCATACAATGCTAAGTATGAGGGAATGTGGTTGTCATGTAAAGTATGTTTTTAATAAAGATGTTGTATTTCATGTTTTATGTTGTTACGTAATGATCCTAATCCCCAGTGACACAAGAACTATATATCCTCTATGTTTTATCAAGTGAATTTTATGTAATAAATTATGTTTAGCTATGTATTAAAAGATCAAGGTTGTCATAGTTGGTATAAGAGGATAAGATTAGTTATTTTTGGGAATAGGATTAGAAAACCCATGTAAATCCTTATAAAAAAGACTAAGTATAATAAAAACATCCCTAAGTTTTAGTTATTATTGAGTAAGTGTTTTATCAAGAAAATACATCCCTGTTTGGATACAGGAAGGTAGAGGCTGCTCTAGAACATATGCATCCTAGGTGTAAAACCCACAAACACAGCATTGAGCTAGACTTGAACGGGAACCGGTGCTCGACAACGGGCATTTAGGAACTATTTTTTATAAAACACCCAAGGTATATGCTTTGGTAAATTTACAAGCTTAGTATGAACCATTATTAAGGGACTAAAAATAATTCTCTATGAATATATGTTAGAAAGTATATACTAGATAACATAGACTGAAGCCAATATATTCAAATGTTATAGAAATAAAAGTTATTTATAAGTCATCAGTTTTGTCCTCGTATTACACTTTATGTGTCACCCGTCGCTTTTTTTACACCATCTAATGGCTGGTAATAGTAGGACTCAAGAAAACAACTGATGTAAAGATCAATGTGATGACTGTACTAATGAGATGCCCAATCTAACGGGAGCATGAATCACAAACTTTGTCATGCTTATCTCTTAACTAAATAAAGATTTTATTAGAAACATGGGTTATGTGCAATTTTCAACCCCCCCCCCCCCCCGATGAAAGAACAATTCATTATTGAGTGCTTCCTGAGACAAAGGACTCCTACTTTTAATGGATCATCTGATCCCTCACTCATTGAACAATAGATCAACTTCATTGAAAAGTTCTTCTATATTCTTCAATGTTATAAACAAGAGAATGTTCTCCTATATGCTTAGTGTATGGAGGGTGAAGCTGATCAATGGTGGATGTTGATCAATAATACAATGCCTGAGGAGGCGATCGAGGCGTTGGAATAGAAGGATTTTCGGAAGAAGTTTTTTGATAAATTTTCTCCGCCCACCCTCTCGCATAAGATGGAAAGGGACTTCCATTCCCTCAACCAAAAAGATGAAGAATATGTTGGAGCGTACAAGGAAAACTTTACAAGGATTGCACGATAAGCTTCCGGCATTATCGTTACCCCCAAATGCAAGGTTGGCCACATATTTGGTGGGTGGAAACTTATCATGTGGAAAGCACTAGTGATCCGTGACTTCAAAAGCTATGAGGAAATTTTCCAATGTGCCCTCATGGATTAAATGGAGATCGGAGAAACTCAGTGGTATCATGGGGATAAGAAGAGTAATGTTGAATTAAATTCTGGTGGCCCTATGGATAATTCCAATGGTTCTAAGAATATCTGGCACCCCACTTGCCAAGGACGAGGAAAAAATCATCCAAGAAATTTCATGAAAGGGATGGGGAAATGCTTTAGGTGTGGAAGAGAAGGGAAATTGGCTATTAACTATTGGAAAAAACGACTCATGGCTATGACAGAGGAGTGGAACGCTACATTCAAACCTCAATGCATGGTTCATTGCATCTCATGAATATAACTCCTCTACTGTTATAATCTATGGACTTAACATCCCGTCAAACCTCGGTATACTCCCTTTTGTTGAATTTGATACTATTATTATCATGGATTGACTTTTCATATATAGAGCCAACATAAATTGTTGTGACAGAGAAATCACTCTCCATGTGGAAAATAGGCCCCCGATTCTTTAAAAGTTCAAGGAGGAAGATGAATTTACTTTAGCTGCATCATCTCAAGCATGGATATTACTGCCCTATGAGCATGCATATTTTGCTCAGAAGTTTGACTCTATGGAGGAAACCATCTTAAGAGACATGCATTTTAGTACCCTCGTTTTCTGGTATGTAACCCTTAATCGATGCTTATCATTGATTTAATGTTAAGAGTGTTGAATTGGAGGGTCTGGAGAACATGGAAAGATGTTTTGAGGCAATGGAGAAGTTGCACGGGAGGCGCATAGTTTGTCTAAACCATGCGGCCAAACCATGCGCAGTGGGTCTTCGAGGCAGTGGTTTCCATACAGTTGGTGCAAGGATTGTCTAACAGTGTGTCCAAACTATGCGAGATGGGTCGCTGAGGTAGTAGCTAGCGCATGGTTAGCACATGTTTCGTCAAACCATGCGAACTAACCACGCGATCACTTAAACGAGGTCCTATAATTGTGGATCTCATGCATTTTCACCTCTAAATGCCTCGTTTAAGCCCCTAAGTGGCACTAACACTGGATTTTGGCTCTACCAAGGTCATGGAAGGTTATCCCATCATTTCAGAGGTGATCCGAAGGTTTCTCTTAGTGATTCAAAGACGGTTTCATGAGTTATGTGACCATTCTTGTTTTATATCGCAGATTTACTTAGATATACATCTCCTCTTCTCTCAGTTTCTTATATCTACACCCGTTATGGTTAGATCTAAGTGTTTGGATTTCAAACAAGATGATTTTTGGTCTTGGTTGTGTTAGGAGAAGAGGTATATGGAGGATCCTTTGTGAATCGGTCTGGTTTTCTTGTGTGTTCTCTATTTGTTAGGGTATTCATCAAAACCTTTGAGGTAGGTGGGTTCACTTTCTATTCCTCTTTCTTAGAACATGAAGTCTTAGTTTCAATTTGTTTTCCTTGATAGAAATGGTATGTTTATATGCTTTGAAATAATGGTTGAATCTCCTTTTTAGTAACAGGTGATGAAAATTGTGTTTTTTTGGAAAGTGGTTGTTGATGTAAATTTAAAAAGGTGATTTTTAAATTGGCTATGGTTTTGATGCTTGAATGAAATGGTTTTCAATAAAAGGGTGATGATTTATTCAATGGTTTTGAACACACTTGGTTTTGGGCATGGATTTCATGGGTTGTGGTGTGTGTTCATATGAATTGGGATGGATAAGGGCGAGAAGCACCCCCATCAAAAGGTTGGGATGGATAAGGGTGAGATGTTCGCTCATCAATAGTTTGGGACGGATAAGGTCGTGAAGTACCCCAGTCAAGGTATTCCACTAAGTGATGACGTAGAGGAAGGATAAATCGCCCCTCACGAGTATAGAGAGGTCCAGGCTGCACACATGGATGGTTGTGTGGATTTGTGAAATGGAACGAATGTGCCAATTGTAAGTATGAATGGAATTGGGAACCTTGATTGATTTATTTTCCTTGAGAAAGATGGGTTTTGTTGGAAAATATTTTTGAAATGGAACTTTATATATTGTGAAATGTTTTTGGAATCATTTTATATAAATTGTTTTATATATAATGTACTAGCATCTTTTATCCTAGAGGCATGGTTTGGGAAATCACCGGGGAAAACCTACTGAGTTTAATTACTCACCCCCTGCATTGGAACATTGGTGCTTTTATAGATTTCATGTTCCGGGACATTGGAAAAGGTAAAGTGTCACATGTTTTGGGAACTGCTTCGTGATACATGGGTTGGTTCGTGACGTTGGAGCTGGGAGCATGAGGATCATAGAGTTAGGTTGTTGTCTTGTAGTCTTTGAGTTGTATTTCCACTATTTACTCTAATGTTTTAGTGTTGGTTTCCACTGTGGCACTTTTGATTGGTTTTTGACTAAATAAATGGTTGAGTTGTCTTAGATTTTATCATGCATCATTTAGTAGATTTGTCTAGTTATTCATTTTGTCTCTGTGGTATATTCTTAAAGGGTAAATCATCCCCCACTAATTTATAAACCCTTTGACATTTATTTCAAGCCTTTGGCTCCTTGGGTATGTCTCTTACAGCCTATTAATTATTTATTGAGCTCTCATGTCAATGAGAATTGGCGGGTCATTACAAATGGTATCATCTTGTTCGGTCCTTGCCTAACAAGTGGTCATCGATGTTCATGGTCTTGGAGTTGATATTCCTTCTTGTCTATTCCTTGGGTGGTCATCTTAGACAGGAGTAGAATTGTCAGAACATGGAATTTATAGCATAAAAGAACGTAGCTAATCGGTTTATGAGGAAAATCGAGTTACCAAGGAGTTGGGTACATGAGTGTTTTGGAGACACATATAGGATAACAAATATCATTGTCATGGGTTTAGCCAATGAGATGATCATGACATGAATTAGAGGAATGACTTCCCACTATGATGGAATATCTCATTACGAAGAATGATTTATGTTTTTGGGTAAGGTGAAATTTTTTGAAAACTTCAGAAATAGATTTTCAAGTCAATGATTTTGAAATGTGGATATTGGGTATATTATAAAAATGGGTGGATTTTCAAAAAGTATATGGGATGTTATCAAAAATGGTTGAACCTGTGGAAAATATTGATGTATGGAAAACAATGATGTGATATTTGATGTGATATAAATTGAAATTCTAAGCCTTTATTTGCTAGTAAGTGAGACTAACGGTGTGCGTTGTTTGTATAGAAAATGGCACCTGTTAGGAATCGTAGAAACCAACCCGAAGAAGCTGCGGATAATGTTGTTGCACATGAACCACGTGTGAACCAAGAGCTGGTTCAGAGTATCGTTCAAGAGTTCCAAACTTTGAACACAGGGAATTTTAGGGATGAGTCAAGGCATGTAGACCATTCCTTCTAGTTCCAGAATCAGAATCCACCTATATTCTGGGGTGATTCAGAACCAGAAAGAGCGGAGGTGTGGCTAAGTGGGATGAATCGTCTCTTTGATTTCATCAGCACACTTGCAGAACTGAAAGTAATGATGGCAACGTATATGCTGGAGGATCATGAACGACAGAGGTGGGAGCTAGTGGTGTAGGTTAAGGTGGATCAAGGCTTGGGTTGAGAGGAATTTGAGGAGTTGTTCAATAAACAATTATATCCTCACACATTCATGATCTGGAGGACGAGAGACTTTTTCAGACTGAAGCATGAGAATCTCTCTGTCATGGAATATGCAGGTAAATTCAAGAATTTAGTGCTCTTTTCACCAGAAGTTGTTGCAAGTGTGTCACTAAAGGCACACATCTTTGAATCAGGGTTGTGACAGGAGATTCGCTCGATGATTATTGTGCTATGTATTACAGATTATACGGAAATGGTAAATAGAGCAACAGTAGCTAAAAGATACATCTAGGGAGTTATTGGAGGAGGAAGTATGATGATACCCATGGGACTGGGTGGGAACTTTAATTCTAGGAACAAGCGGAAGAGGGACACCTACTACCAAGGTGGGAGTGAGAATCAGAATCAGATAGCTTGATCAGCGAATCTTTCTCCATGGCCCATGATGAAAGACGGGTGTTTCCAATGAGGATCAACTAATCACATAAAGTGAGAGTGTATGATGAAACCTAGAAAATGTCAAAATTGAAAGCATATGGGGAATCTATAGCTCTATTTTAGAAATACTCTGAGGTCAGGTGCACGTGACACATCCCATGCATCGGAAGCATCTTATGCTTTGATAGAACAAGGATAGTAGAGTTAGTCTCGTTAGTATAACAGAGCTATCCATGGTGATTCTAGAAATACCGTGAATCCTCAACCAGGGGAATCTCAGCAAGGCAACAAGGAGAACAGTGCATTGATGAAGCAATTGTATGGAGATGTGAAGATGATTGTTGATGACCATGTTGGACCATCAACAGTAAGATGTATGATTCTTTTGAATTCTACCTTTGTGCAAGTGTTGTTTGATACCGGTGCATCACATTCCTTCGTTGCTTCTCGTGATATTGATTTGACATGATTAAAACTGGAAATGATGCATTTTCTGATAAAACTGCTAACTCATCTTGGTGAAAGATAATGTCAAGACATAGTGTGTCGAGCATGTGCTATAACTGTTGATGGAGATGAGATGGAATGGTACTTTTCCATGTTGGATATGGATGTCTATGATGTAATCCTGGGTTTGTATTGGTTGACAAGGTTTAAGGCTCACATCGACTGTTATAGGAGGATGGATAGTTTCATGACTGAAGACAACCTCGACCGTCTCTTTAGATGAGAAAGGACAGTAAAGAAAGGTTCAAAGAACATGTTGACACCAATTATGGGAATGATTTCTTACCAATTGATAGCATTGAATTTGGAATCATTGGAAGAGATAGTGGAAAATAGTTTTCCAGCTTTGCTGGATCAATTTCATGATGTGTTTCCTGATATCTTCTCAGGGTTACCACCAGTGAGAGAAGTGGAGTTTACAATTGATCTCCTTCCGAGGACCAGACCTATCTCACTTCCATCACATAGGATGGCACCAAGAGAGTTACGGTAATTGAATGTGCAGTTAGAGGATTTGGAAAGAAAGGGTTTCATTCGGACAACCGTGTCACTGTGGGCAGCACTAGTTTTGATTGTAAAGAAAGAAGATAGAACATTGTGGTTATGTGTGGATTATTGAAAACATAACAAAGTTAAAATAATGAAAATATATACACATCCACGAATTGATGAACTGTTTGATCAATTTAGGGGAGCTCAGTGGTTCTCAGAAATTGACTTGTGCTCAGGATATCACCAGTTGCAAGTTCAGAAGGAGGATATTCCGAAGACAGCCTTAAGAAGAAGATGTTGCCACTATGAATATGTAGTCATGACTTTTGGTCTTACGAATTCACCAAAAATAATTATAGCGTTGATGAATCAGATATTTCAGTGATATCTAGATTCTTTTGTTGTGGTTTTTGTGGACGACATATTGGTGTATTCATGAACAAGGGACTATCATGAGAAACACATTACGATAGTGTTGTAAATCTTGAGAGACCATCATTTTTATGCCAAATTATCAATGTGTGATATTTGGATACAAGAGGTATGCATTTGGGGCCATGTTGTTTCTAATAAAGGTGCTTCTGTGGATCTAGAAAAGATATAAGTTGTTCTTTCTTGGAAACTGTCGAATAATGTCTTTGAAATACGAAGTTTTCTTGGTGTAGCTGGTTATTACCGATACTTTTTCTGCGACTTCTCATGACTAGATTTTCCTTTGACAACATTGACAAAGAGTAACAGTGCATTTCAATGGACTGAAGAATGTGAGAGATCTTTTCAAGAGTTGAAAGTTCACCTTGCATCAACAACTATCTTGATTTTTCTGGAATCACTACATGGGTATGTGGTGTATTGTGATACTTCTGGAATAGGTTTGGGTTGTGTTCTCATCCACAGAGACCATGTGGTTGCTTATGGCTCAAGGCAGTTGAGGTTCAATGGGAAAAATTAACCAACACATGATTTGGAGTTGGCTATGGTCATCCATGATTTGAAACCATGGAGACATTATCTCTTTGGTGAGAAATTTACTGTTTTTATGGTTCACAAAATCATGAAACACATTTTTCACAGAGAGATTAGAATATGAGGAAAAGTAGATGTATGGAGTATCTTCAAATGTTTGGCTTTGACCTGATGTATACACTGGGTAAAGGAGATTCGGTGGCCGATGCAATAATTAGAAAGGTCTATGATCAGTTTGTAAAAGATGCTTCAGATGAGTGGCAGTTGATGTCAGTCCTTGACGATATGCATGTGGAATATGGAGATCGAGGTAATGTTATGTTTTTCTATCCAGTTGTGCTCGTTCCTGATTGGGTGGATATAGTAAAGGAGGCATAGGAATCCGATGTAGACTATGTTCTAATGATTTCAAACCTCAATGGAGGGGAGACCATTGATGGATGGAAGCTGGATGGGAGTCTAGTTTGGAAATTTCTAGATCGGGAGGTTGTTCCTATAGCTGCACAAGAACAACTCCTTCATGCTTACCACCATTCAATATGGGATGTACATTTGGGTACACATAAAATGTATAAGGCGTTGAAGGCACAGTTTTGTGGGAGCGGCATGAAACGAAAGGTAAGTGAATTTGTTTCAATGCGATTAACATTACAGCAAGTTAAAGTAGAACATCAGCAGGCAGCTGGTACGTTACAATCATTACCTACCACAATGTGGAAATGTGATCAGATAGCAATGTACTTGGTTACAGGTCTTCCAAGAACGGTCTGGAAACACGATGCCATTTGGGTGATAGTGGATCGTCTAACCATGTCGACCCACTTCATCCCGATTTTTCAAACTCATGTTGTGGAAGATCATTCAAAAATACATATCCAATAAGTGGTTAATAGGAATGGGGTACCAGTGTATATAGTATCACATAGAGATCTGAGGATCATATCTTGTTTCTAAAAATCATTACAGCAAGCCCTTGGGACTCAGTTGATGATGAGCACGGTGTATCATCCTCAGAAGGATGGGAAATCCGAGCGGACGATACAAATGATGGAAGAAATGTTGCGGGCTTGTGTAATGGATTTTTTTGGATCGTGGGAAGAGCTTGTTCCTTTAGTGGAGTTCACATATAATAACAGTTATTAGGCCTAGATACACATGGATCTGTTTTAAGCATTGTATGGGTTTCGTTGTCGTTCTCCACATTGTTTGTTGGAAACAGGTGGGACATCACTAGTTGGGCTGAGCCCTGTCCAAGAAACAATGGAGAAGATCTAGTTTATTTGAAAGAGGATGGAGATAGCTCAGAGTTGTCAGAAATCTTATGAGGATCATCACCAAAGACCGTTGTCGTTTGTAGTGAGTGATCATGTCTTTTTGAGAATCACTCCAAGGCATGTACATCATCGTTTTGGGAAGCAGGGCATATTATCTCCTCGATATATATGCCATTTTGAGATACTGGAATGTCTTGGTGAGTTGGCATATCGGTTGGAATTTCCACCACGGTTCAGTGCAGTGCGTAATGTGTTCCATGTATCTCAGTTAAAGATGTATCATCCCGATCCTGACCATGTGATCAGATGGGATCATGTTGACCTAGAGACGGATGCTTCATTGATACATATCCCAGTACAAATAGTGGATATGAAAAATAATTTCGTGCATCCAAAAAGCATCATTTTAGTGTGGATTTTATGGCAGCATGGTTAGATTTAGAAAGAGACTTCGGAATGCGAGAATGAAATGAAAGAGCAGTGGCCAGAACTCTTTCAGGCATGCGATGATTTTCTAATTTCTGGGTATGGAAAGGCCAATGGTGGGGAGAATGTAGTACCACCGGTTACTATTATGTAACCCTTACTTGATGCTTTTCATGGTTTTAAAGATAAGGGTGTTGAATGGGAGGGTCGGGAGAACTTGGAATGATGTTTTGAGGCAATGGGGAAGTCACACGGGAGGTGCACGATTTGTCTAAACCATTCGGCCAAACTGTGCATAGTGGGTCTTGGAGGAAGTAGCTTCTGCACGGTTGGAACATGGTTTGTCTAACCGTGTAGCCAAACCATGTGAGAATGGTGGCCGATGCAGTAGCTAATGCACAGTTAGCGCACGGTTTGTCAACCCGTGTGAACTAACCATGCAACCACATAAACTAGATCCTATATTTGTGGATCTCATGCCTTTTCACCTCTAAATGACTCGTTTAAGCTCCAAAGTGGCCCTAACACGGTATTTTGGTTCTCCCATGTTCAAGGAAGGTTATCCCATCATTCTGAAGGCAATCTGAAGGATTCTCTTGGTGATTCAATGTCGAATTCTTTAGGTATGTTACCGTTCTTGTTTGATTTCTAAGATCTACATAGATATACTTCTACTCTTCACTCAGTTTCTTATATCTACACCCGTTATGGGTAGATCAATGTGTGTGGATGCCAAACATGATTATTTTTTGTCTTGGTTGTTTTAGGAGAAGAGGTCTAAGGATGATCATTGGTGAATCAGACCGGTTTTCTTATGTGTTCTATGTTTGTTAGTGTTTTCGTAAAAAACATTGAGGTAGGTGGCTTCTCTCACGATTCCTATTTCCCAGAACATGAAGGCCTAGTTTCAATTTATTTTTCTCGATTGAAATGGTTTGTTGATCTGCTGTGAAATAATGGTTGAAACCATTTTTTAGTAACGGGTGATGAATATTGTGTGTTTTAGGCCAGTAGTTGTCGATGTAGATTTAAAATGGGGATTTTAAATTGGCTATGGTTTTATTGTTTGAATGATATGGTTTTTAATAAAATAGTGATTCATTATTGAAAGGTTTCGAACAAACATGGTATTGGTCATGGATTTCATGTGTTTTGGTGTTTTTTCATATGCATTGGGATGGATAAGGGAGATAAGTAACCCCATCAAAAGGATGGGATGGATAAGGGCGAGAAGTCCCCCATCAATAGGTTGGGACAGATAAGGTCATGAAGTTCCCATGTCAAGGTAGTCCACTAATTGAATGCTTAGTGAAAGGATAACTCACAACTTGTGAGTATAGGGAGGTCCAGGTTTCATGAATTGTTGGTTGTGTGGACTGGTGAAATAGAACGAATGTTCCAAATGGTAGTGTGAATGGAATTGGGAACATTGATTGATTTAATTTCCTCGAGAAAGATGGGTTTTGTAGGAAAATGGTTTTGACATGGAACTTGTTATATTGTGAATTGTTTTTGAAATTGTTTTATATAAATTGCTTTATATATAATGTGCTAACATGTTTTATCCTAGAGGCATGGGTTGGTATGTCATCCAGGAAATCCTACTAATTTTAATTATTCACCCCTTGCTTTGGAAAGTGGGTGCTATTGCAGATTTCATGTACCAAGACGATGGCAATGGTAATGTGTCACTTCTTTAGAGCGCTGCTTCGTGGTACTTGGGCTGATTTGTGATGTTGGAGCTTGGAGCTTGTGGAGAATGTAGTTGGGTTGTTGTCTTGTAGTATTTATGTTGTTTTTCCACTTTTTACTCTAATGTTTTAGAGATGGTTTCCGCTATGGTAATTTTGTTAGGTTTTTGAAAAAATAAATGGTTGAGTTGTCTTAGCTATTATCATGAAACATTTAGTAGATTTATTTGGTTATTATTATTGGACATATGGTATATTCTTAGAGGTTAAATCGTCCCCCACTTGTTTTGAAACCCTTCGGCATTTATTTCTAGCCTTTGGACCCTTGGGTATGTCGCTAAAGGCCTAGTAATGATTCATTGAGATCTCAAGACACTGAGAATTGGCAGGTCATTACATGCTTATTGTGAGGGAATTCACTAAAGTGATTCTGGAGGAATTTCCTGGTCTTCCTCCTAGAAGAGATGTTGAATTCTGAATTGATCTTACACCTGGGAAATTTCAAATATCCAAGACTTCGTAAAGAATGGATATCATGGAGCATGATGAGATGAAAAAACAACTACCAGATAATCTATATAAAGGGTTTATACACCCATGTTCTTCAACATAGGGTGCACCACTCTTATTCATCAAGAAGAAATATAGTTCAATGCTCCTTTTCCTCGATTATCGTGAGCTTAACAAAATCATGATTAAGAAAAAGTATCCTCTCCCACGAATTGATGAATTGTTCAATCAAATGTGTGGTGCACAATACATCCCAAATGTAGATTTGTGGTCATGATATTATCATGTAAGGGTGAAGAAGGAAGATATCCACATGATTTTCATTCTTACAAGATAGATGTACTATGATTTCATAGTAATGCCTTATGGACTAAATAATGATCCTGTAATCTTCATGGACATGATGAATAGATTCTTTAGATATTTCATCTAAAAACATGTGTTAGTATTTATAGATGATATTCTGATATACACCAAAACCAAGGATGATCATGAAAAGAAAGTAAGGACTCTACTAGAGATCATCCAGTTGGAGAGGCTCTATGAAAAATATAACTAGTGTGAGTTCTGGTAGAAGGAGTTCTCATTTTTGGGCCATATTATCACAGGTAATGAGATATCTGTGGATCCCTCCAAAATAGATGTAATTGAGGGATGGTCAAGGCCAACATCGGTAACAGATATTCTTAGCTTCTTGGGGTTAGCTTGATATTATCAATGATTTGTGTGAAATTTCTCACAATTTTCCTACACTCTTACCAAGAATACACGGAAAGGAGTAACATTTTCATTGAGTTATGAATGGAAAGAACAATACAAGGAGTTAAAAATGTGGCTTATCACTGCACCCCTAGTCACATTACCCACAAGTGGAGAAATTTTTCTGGTATTTATCTATGCTTCGAAGATGGGCCTTGGATGTGTTTCGATCCCAAATGAAAAATTCATTGCCTATGATTCAAGGAAACTCAATTTTCATGAACAGATCTATCAAACACATGAACTCGAGTTAGCAGTATTGATATTCGCATTGAAAATTTGGTGGCATTATCCCTTCGGGGAGAAGTGTGAAATATATACGGACCACAAAATCCTCAAGAATATATTCAAACAGTAAGAGTTGAACATAAAACCAAGAAGATGGTTTGAGCTGATCGAGGACTACGATAGCTCAATCCATTACCACCCAGGGAAAGAGAACATGGTGGCAGACTCCTTATATAGAAAGGACATAGGGATTCTATCATTGATGAGAATTGAAAAGGATCCAATCTTTATAGATTTGATGAAGATGGAAATGGGGATCATAAAGAAGGGAAAATCATCAATACTTTCATAAATTATTGCTCAACCGCCACATTTGGAAAGTTAAGGATTTTCAAAAGGATTATGTGGTAATTCAAGAAAAAGTGGAAGCTATTAAAAAATGGAAATCCATGGATTTTAATGTCAATGAAAAATGAAATGTGAGATTTGGGAAAAGAAAATGTGTTCCATGAAGTCTAGAACTGAATAAATAACTTCTGAATGATTCACATTGTTCAAATTTTTCTATTCACCTAGGAAACACAAATATGTATCGAGATCAATGCGAGCATTTTTGGTGTGAGAATATGATGAAGGGGATAACGGAATATACATCAATCTGCCTGGTGTGTCATCATGTGAAGGCAGAGAGGCAGAATTCTAGTGGATGATTCAACAATTGTCCATACCAGAATAGAAATGGGAGACCATCACCATGGACTTTGTCACGAGACTTCCAAAGACATCAAAAGGCAACAACACAATCTGGGTTGTTGTGGATCAACATACAAAGGATGCACACTTCATTTCAATTCGAGAGTATTTCTCATTGGATCAACTGGATTAGATATAAATCAGGGAAGTGGTAAGGATACATGGAGTACCACTATTTATTGTGTCTAATAGAGATCCATGATTAACCTCTATGTTTTGGAAGAGTCTTCAATATTCTATGAATAATGAACTAAACTTTAGTACGGCCTATCATCCTTGAACTGATGGCCAATCTGAGTGGACTATCCAAACACATGAAGAAATGATGAGACCGTGCTCAATGGACTTTAAAGGGGGATGTGATCAATATATTCCTCTGGTTGATTTCTGTTATAATAACAGTTTCCACTCAAGCATCCAAATGGAACCATATGAATCCCTTTATAGGGAAAGGTGTAGAACAACAAGGTGTGGGGATGAGGTTGGTGAGCGTAAGCTGCTTGGACCAGAAAAGGTCAAAGAAATGGTGGAGAAGATTAAAATCATTCAGCAACATATCAAATCTGCCTAGAGTCAATAGAAGAGATATGTAGATAACCTTCTATGAGACCTTTAGTTTAAAGTTGGAGACATGTTAGTTCTATGAATATCTTTGTGGAATAAGGTCGTGATGTTTGGAAATAAAGGGATGTTATGTCCAATGTACATTGGCCCCTTCGAGATTCTTGATCATGCTTCGGTTGTGGCCTATAGAATAGCACTTCCACCTACCATGGCCAAAGTACATGATGTCTCACATATATAAATCTTAATGAGTTACATACTTAACCCTTCAAATGTACTCTCTTCAAAGGTGGTCCAGTTAGAGGATGATCTTTCTTATGAGTAGCAACCAATGAAGATCATAGATCATAGAGAAATAGTTCTATGAAATAGGATAATGCCCATCGTCAAGGTGTTATGGAAAAACCACAAGTTTGATGAAGCGACGTGGAAATCATAGTAAATGATGAAGAAGAGTTACCCATATCTATTTTAGTGTGGGAAAAGAAAATTTCAATGGAGAAATTTATTAATGGGGGAATATTGTAACGACAAAAACATTAATTAATGTAAATCTTTCTTGATCTAATTAAATGTCTCTTTATGAGAAACGTTTATATAAAATGTCAAATTCATTGGTTTTATGTTTTTTATTTTAAAATATTGTTAAAAACTGTGACCGTTGCTCGTATAACCATTGAACGGTGATCACATGATTAGTATAAATATAGTGCATTAACAAATCCAATTTACTCAGACAAAGGAAGCGATGACCTCATCCAGTAGACGTTACACATACAAAACCCATTTGTTTGAGATCGGAAAGGAGGCTACGTATTTGGGCATCGCTCTTGACCAAGCCCTAGATGAGCTTGAATATGTTATGCTCGAGCAGGACTGCCTACGAGAGAAGTGGAAACTGATAGAGATTACCACCCAAGCAATGTTATCTAAGCCACCCCAATAGTATGTCACCATTACAGGCCTTACACTATGGTATTATTTGGGTTTTATAAGGGTTTATGTAACAAGAACCTAGTATTATGGATATGTACATTATTTTTTTATATAATAATGAATATACTTTCATTTTATTATTGTTACCTTGTTAATAGTTTATAATGCACAAATAGTATTTTTAGTTAATGTTCAACTAAGAAAAATATTTTGACGAATTAATGGATTTTTTAATTAAATAATATTTTAATAAAATATTACTATTATTAAATTAATAATTACTAAATATAAATTATCGTATATTCATTTGAATGAAATTGTAATTTTTATTAATGTTTGAATGCCATATTTTTCAAAACAAATTAATTTTCGATAAATTTTAGTTTTAATTTTAAAAGAAAAAAATTATCATATACAGAAATTTATTTTGATTAAATTGATATTATTTCTGGAATTATGATGTCAAAATTATCCAATGGGAAATTTTTCATAATTTCCAGAGAGAGTCAAATTTTTGTGTAAAAATTAATTTCCATTTTAAATATATAATGTGTTTTATGACATCATAATGACCCAATAGTGATGTAATAAAATAATAAAAACAATATGGTCATCCAATATATTACTTAAATAAAAAATAATTTTATTCGTTGTTTGTTTGATTTATTTTACAAATCTTAAGTGGTTCCATCAAGACTTATTAAACATTTAGTATTTTTAAATTGTTTTCCTTTGGAGTGTCACTCACCTCCACATAAGCAACCGCATTATTTTAAAAAGATCAGTCTTTGGACATATAAAATATTGTTTATCACTTCCCTTTTCCAAAATACATGGGAAAAACCATGGGTTGGATTGTAGTTTGGATTAGTTTAATGTGAGGTGTCCCTAACCTAAAAAATAATGAATTCCCTCACCTTTTCTATATAAACCCACCCAAGCTCCCACATCCTCCTCACTCAAATCCTTTGAGGTTCATCCATATTCTTCCCTCAAATCTCTATAATCTTCCAATGGTGACCCAGTCTCTAAAGAATACTCTCTCAAGCCTCTCTCTAGCCATTGAAAGCACACTTCCAAGTGAGGGTTTTTTCTCCCTTTCATATTTTTGTAAAATTTTCATAACATTTTTATTCCATTTTAATTTCAATTATAAATGTTGGGGTATAGTTTATTACATCCCCCATAATTCCCTATTTATGATTTATTGATGGGATACCATGTTCTCTCTCTATAAATGCCTCCCATTTACACCCGCTAATATTCTAATATTCTGAAAGGAATTTCTCTCTCCTCACTTACATTCAAGAAATTCATTTTTATCATGAATATAAATTCCATTAAAATTGTTCGGACATGTATCTATATGACCCCTTATTTTAAGTTTAATGTACATATGATTAGACATCACTTTACCTCTCATAAACTATTTTTAAAAAACATTATGTCACATCGTTACGCTGCCGAAAATGCACCGATTATCCAATCCAATGTCATTGTGTAGTGAATACCATGCCCATTTCTCTATCAAGTTTATTCACCATTATGCTCATTTACATATTGATTAAAAAATTTCATGTATGAATGAAACATTACTTTATCATTGAATAAATGATGATGTTTTACTAACCAATGTTATATGATCCATGTGGCACACTTATGCAAGAAATGAATTGTTTATGAAGGGTGAACCCTTATAGCGCTTCAAGGCATTGGGTAAAGTATAGATTAATGATATTTCATGTGCAAGGATTTTTTAGTCATACTAATTAATGTTCAACAAGGGTTTACTCATTCTTCAAGTTCAATGAAAGTTTACTCATGCTCCATGTGCAATGATCCTTGTCTCATGCTAATTCAATGTTAAGTGTTGTTACCAAATTTTCATGTTATGATTATCATGCTTTATCATGAAATTATGATTATCCTTCTCTTTTTCTCTATTGATATGCCTATTTCCTATCATGTATTGTATTCCTTATGTTATTCCATGATTATTCCCTTATTGGGCTTTATAGCTCACCCTTTTCTTATTCATGTTCTCAGGTTATCCCATACAATTCTATGTACGCGGGATTTTAGTGGTTATCTATAGATTTTTTTCAATAATGATGATTTATTTCCTATTTTGTGTTGTTATGTAATGATCCTAAGCCACAAATACACAAGACCTTATGATATTCTATTTTGTATCATGTGAATTTTATGAAATAAATTATGTAAAATTGTGTAATAAAAGTCCGTGGTTGTCATAAATACTCCATGGAATATTTCTATGTGAACTTTGTAAAATAAATTGGTCAAAAATACTTTATTAGATTAATATAGTAAGGAAAAAATATAGTTTTTTATTTAAATAAAAAAAAATAACTTCCCAAATAATCACAATATTTTTCGAAAAATAATATAATGTATCATCATTTTATTCTTCATTCGGCTTCCAAAAAAATTGATGTCTCATTTCCTTGATGGAATTTATTTACATATATAATATTATTTTAATGTGACACTATGCCTTGTGGAATGATATGATCCCACTAATATATGGGTATTGAATAAGTGAATGTTTTCATTCCAATTATAATGTGATTCCATATCCCATCATAAAAAATTCCCAGACTATATTCTCATGACTTATCAGTACAACATAACTCCATCCAATAATTCAAACTTATATCAACATTTGAACTATAATGACATTATTAACTACATTATATTTTAAAAACTATTAAGAATTGAACCATGAAATTTCTAAATCATCATGATTATAAATCGTTGTATAATATGATATAATCATATAATGTTAAATTACCTCACATTAAATTCTTGAATTACCATATATGAAATCCTAAAAATATATCATTTTATAATAATTTATTCTTATGAAAGAAATATTTATTCTTATATGTACTCATGTGAACTCAACTTATTATTAAACAATATATATATTTATACTTATGGTGGTATTAAACACATTATCTTATTCTTATACAGACTCTATTTATTCATACTGAAGAGTCTAGTTACTGTTATGTTGACATTATTACACTAAAGTTACTCATACATAACCTTAAATATAATTGTCCATTATTATGTTGAAATGATTTTGTATTTATGTTTCTAAAATTACTCTAAAAATCCTTGAATAAAACTCATGTTCCTTGTGTGTCATATGACCTATTCTTGCATAATCTGGAAACTCATATCTGTTATTATTATATAAATTTATCTTTAATATTATATACTCATTGAATCATTAGAGATATTTTTGTAGAAGAGAAAATTATTATGAATGTAGTGAAACATTATATTTCTCTTATATAATATCAATTTATTCTTATATAGAAAATATATTAGGGAAAAATTACTAATCTATAACTCATATGTTTCAAAACTCTTTCAATGTCTTCACTATTAACCATATTGACAAAAATTCATCTCATAAAACCCGAAATTAATTTTCATACCTATATATTTATTTTGAAAACAAATAAAACAACCCCTCAACAATTACATGGGTTCTTCGCATCCATATATATTCCACATTAACATATAAATAATAATAGATCGATAAAATTTGAACCAAAATTAACTCATTAAAATAAAATGTAAGATAAAAATGTATTCACATAATATAACTATTAATTATTATAAAATATAAATTATATGGTAACATGAAATTATATCAATGGGAAAAATATGATACATAGAAAATATTAAATGTTTATAAAAAAATTATATATATATAGGTGAAATTTTTCTCATAGGATGTAATAATATAATATAAGCATTACTAAGAAAATAAATTTAGAATTTTGATGCATTTTTATAAATAAGGAATGGATAAATTGTTTTATAAATCATGAAATAGGAAGTAAAAATTATATTAAATTTAATAAAATAATAAAATTCCCAAATGAATCTATATAAAGGATATAAAATAAATTTGTGGGAGAAAGAGACTAGTCTAAAATGATAAAGACGATAAGAAGAAGCATTTCATTAAAATAATTATATTTAATTTGAAATTAATAGAAATAGATATTAAAAAATATAGAGAAAAAATAAGTAACCAATCCATTAATAATTCTAAATAACTAAAATTATGAATAAATTTTTTTACTTGAAATGAGTAATAATGAAATTTATCGATACGATTAGTTATAAATTTATTTTATGGACTCTGAATCCCAATAAAATAAACATATAAACAATTAAAAAATATTTTAGAATATTATTTTTTTATATTACATATTATATTTATCATATACATCAATTTTTAAAAATATAGTAGTTTGTTATTGTTTATTTCGATTATCAGATTACAGGGGTTCTAATATTTTTATTCTTGATTTAGTGTGGTGGTAATGATCCTAGTTACTTATTAATAAATAATAATATCGATAATATTTATGGTATTATAATAGAAAAAATTTAAATATTTATAATGTCACAAATTCATTGTATCGACGTTATTGGTGATATTATTGAGTAAAATGTAAATGATTCACTCATTTTTTAATATTTATCCATCCACAATGCATTATTTTATTAATGAGTTTTTTAAAAAAAATTACATTATTGAATAATAAAAATAACAATTTTTTTATCTGTACCATATAATATCTATATGAAAGTCTTCATGGAAATTATTATGAAAAAGGATGAAAATAATATATCAAAATTCATATAGTTGGCTAAGCTAGTCCAAACATGAAAATGTTATGATGAATTAATATAAAGAATATTTAATTTTAATATGATCATAATTTTTTAATGAATTATAATAATTTTATTATAGTGTTATATCATATTTATTATTAATTATTATGATAAGATAAATAAAAAATTAGAGAATCACTTGTTCCCTTGACCATATCAATTCTTCTCATAATGACCTCAATTTAAATAGATGTTTTGGGATTTATTATGATGAACAAAAGCGTGATAACATGATATAATACTTTAAGGGAGTTAATTTAGGCATATAAAAAAGATAAATCAAAAAATATGTATGGTTTAGAATGGTTTGAGGGACCTTTTTATAGTATTTGTAGATGAAAATTAGTAAATTCCCATTCCATAATGTTTAAGGAATTCCATTATGAGTTGGAATATTTCAAATAAGTGGAAGAACATTGTTTTTCACAATTCCCTCAATTATTGATCGATATATTGATTTTTTATAATTCTACAAAACATTCATAATATGTACTATATTTAAGGCATTTAAAATTTTCATTGTATTTTATACACCCACGTACATTATTTTTTCGTCCAAAAAAAATTAAATTTACATATTTTCAAACATCAAAGTCTTCATTTTTCATAAAAATTTTATTTAATTATAGTCAGACATTATATATATGAAATTTAACTTTTAAATAAAAAATATATTGTTTTTTTAACAAAAATAATTTCTTTGGTAATGAATAGTTATATTTTTATTTAAATTCCTTAGTTATAATTTAAGGATGTAAATTATTTATTAGAAATGATATTTTACATATAATATTGTAATAACTTCTATAAAATGGTTTTATTTTAGTTGTAAACATTTCCATATATTCATTGTTAATATTATACCCATTAACCATATATAAACCCAATATCTATATAATAGTCACATAACACTTTTCCATTCCAATGTATAACCCTATGATAGTTGTTTTAAAAATTGCTCTTATTCATATATTTATTTATTAACATTAATATAACATTTATAATGTTTCCATTCAAACTATAATTATAAAAAATGTTAATATTTTAGTATGTTTTCGTGGAGAATAATACTTCAATCATATGTTATTTATTATTTACTTTTCTTTAATTTCTTCTTATAGTTATTAGAATTATATTCTATATTTTTTAAATGGATAATAATCATTTCATTTTACGTCATAATATCATATAATAATGAAATAATTCATTCTACATTTTATCATCGTATTATATCTATAATAAGTTATTTAAAACATGGAAAATATTGAAAGAAATTTTTCTTAAAATATAGTATGTTACATTTTCCAATTAAAAAATAATCCTTCTATTTTTAACTCATATAAAATGGCATGGGATAAATTTTAACTCAATAAATCTTCATGTTATTATGATGCATCCTCAAACATAAGATTTCCCCTATAACACCCCGAGATTTTATGAAAAATATTCTTTTTATTTTAATTAATGACTTTTGTTGTACACTACTCCAAAAGGATCTTGCACGACACGCAACCCGGACATGGATTTCATTACACGCAATCGCGACCTTCCTCGATAGCGTGTGGTGTACGCAATACCGGGTGTTACTAAACAATGATATATTATTATAATATTATTATGAACTAGCCGTTATGAATAGTATTAACTAAATTTTGAATTTTATAATATTATTATTAATCTTCCACATTTTCTATAACATGGTATAAGAAGAAAATAAATTTTTCGGGTAAAATAAGTATTTTTCAAAAAAATGCAGTTTTGCTGCCTTTTGATGGTGCAACAAATTTAAATCTAGTTTTTGATATGTTTATAAGTTCAATTTTACAAAATAAAATTATTATTTGGAATCAGGATATAAAATTTTACCTTGGATAAATTTTTCATATTATTCTGATAACTTTCATATTTTAATGAATAGTTTAAATATGCTATATTTTAATTAAAAACAACTTTTATCATCATAATAACTCATGTGAATAAATTATAATATTGAATGGTTTTAAAGTATAAATATAATATATTTTTACCATTTAATATAATTTATGTCATTAGCGTTGATTTTACCTTGAATTCGTAGGTTAGATCAATTCCATATTTTGCAATGTTTTAAACAAAAACCCGTTTTCTTTCGACAACAGGATTAATTTTAATTTAATTTATGCAACTTTTTTGTATTGAATTTGGAAAAATGGATTCCATATTTGGAATCAGTAGTTTCAAAAAATGTTAATAAGCTACTTTTTATTTTTGGGATTTATGAATAGTAACTACGGTAAATTGTATTTACCATAGTTAAAGGTAAATCGGGTAATTAAGGGTAAATATAAGATTATAAAATTAACCTAACACCTTCCAAAATCCTATTTTATGACTAAAAGTCGACCCATATCACCTAAGGGTCAGATTAGAATCATTTAATGGACTTTTGTCTATGAAAATAACTTAATTATTATTAAAACCAAGGAAAGTGACAACTTGTCACTCTCTTAAATCTTATAAGTATATTAATTTTAATTTAGGGATAAAATTCATGAAACATAGAACATGATTAGTCTCCATGAATCTAATGAAATTATATTCATCATATAAATTTATTTATAATTTTTAGGTATTAAATAATTATCATTAATTTTGACCCAATAGGGATGCAGAAATTATTTATTTAGTGAGAAATCAATAATATAGTTTTTATTGAAATATTAATACATATCAAAAGGCCCAAAAATATGAAAAAAACTTATTATTATTGTATATATTAACCATAAGCATCCATTGGACAAAGTGTTGACCATTTGGATCCTTATTAAGATGATTATGACATTTATATTATTTTATATTAAATGATTCCAAAGATGTCACCTTCATAATTTAATAAATATAAACATTAAAATGTTGTTATATTAAGATTATAAAGTCGATTAAAAGTATTATTGTGAAAGTTAATAGATTTATATTAATCATTGAAGTTTATTTTTAATTTTTATGCAACAAATACGTATATTAAATAACTATACAAAAAATTATGTAGTAATTATTTTATTAAGAGATAAACCAAATAAATGGCTTTAAAATTTATAAAATAAATATTATATGTACTATTTAATGTTCTCCACTAATTTTCTAGATATATATGACCTTTTATGAATCTATTTAAACTTTTATTTCGAACATATCTTCTGTATATATTTAATTTAAATTCCAATAAATGAATACTGTCAAAATTGACACTATTGTTATTTTATAAAAATAATATATTATAAAATTGCTTAAAAATCACAAAAATGTTTAAAAATAATAAATCTAAATTTATATGGTAGAAAATGTTATAAAGTATCCAATTATGGACAATTCAAAACAAATAAGTAATTATTTGTTATAATTTAAAATTTAGAATGTTATTACCACAAATAAAATTAAATTGATTGAATAAGGATAAATCAAGTTGATAATGTTTAAAATAAATTCCTAACATGTCTAAATTTGATTAGTTGATGATATTACAACCCTATATAATCTAATATTCTGATATGAGTCATTTTTGGTTGTTTTAAGTGGCATTAAATTTTTTATAAATTAATATTTTTAAGAATTCCAAAGGTTCCCCTCTCTTCCCTTATAAAAGGGAACCTCCTCCCTCTCTTCCTCACACCACATTGAGCCTTCAAGCTCGGACAAACCCTGCCTAATTCTCTTATATACATCCCTAGAAACATTCTATAGGTCCTGTTATTTTTCAAAGACCAATTTTATTGCTATAAGAGGAGGTCACAAAGAGGCGCTTCAAAGAAGAGGTAATGTCCATTACCGATTCTTTCAAATTTATTTTTTCTTCCACTTCGTCTTTTTTAGTTTTTTCATTATGATATAATATCATCAGTAACAATAATATACTGATATGTTACTATAAGTATGAAACAACCATATTTCAGCATATATCCATCCAACGAAAAACGAAATCACCGCGCGTGCGTACGTACGGAATACTGTCTCCACACCGTGGTGTAATCTATTAACCACCACCACCTTACTTGGATGGGTATAAGGGTGAATGTAATGAATATAAATGATTTTTGTAAAGTGATATTTATTCTTTAATATTATACATTCAGTTTAATACAATTCCACGATCTTGGGAATGATATCATCCCTCGTGCGTATGTACGGACTACCGTCTCCACGACGCGATGAGATTCACTCTCCATGTTAACCATTCATGAATCATTATAAAGAATATATAATAAATAATAATTAAATAATGACATAATAATGATACTGGATTTATTTATTTATATATATGTATGTCATTTACTAAATTCCATTCAATTCAAAACGAAAACGAAAACAGCATTCATGCGTACGTATGGCCTACCGTCTCCATGAACGGTGTATTTCATTCCTTCTATCAATCTATAATATATATGTATATGATTAATATATATTATATATAAATCATGTTTTACATTATGGAATTATGTAAATTAGGATATAAGTAATAATATCACGAACGACAAGTCGAAACACATACGATAAATGAAATGATTTTATCAAAAACGCAGCTTTAATAGGGAATTTTGAAAAGAACGGGTAATATAAAGTCATAAGTGAAACATATATGATATCATAACAATGAATATGATTCTGTAATAAGTCAATGACATTATTTAAATCATTATACAGGAGGTTCGGATACATACGAAGCATATCGGACCTAAGGTAAGGGATAATTTTGCAAATCTAATTTTTATGTGAGATTGCTTATTCATCAGTATTTACTGGGGATATTTCTATCATCCATGTCCATGTTTTATAAAAGTTTTTTCATCCTTTTTACCCATTATTAACTTTTACTACATGGTATGTATGGAATCTTTCTTTTGATTATGTTACGAGGTACTTTTTGACTTTTCCGGAAAAAGTACTAGAAGAATGTTTTTTTAACTTATACGACACGAATGGATTTTTATGGTTTTATAAAGCCTTATTTTCATGAATCATACTCCAAAATATTTCATGACTATTTTCAACAAAATTCTTTTCATTTAAAATTGCTTGATGTTTTGTGAAAAGAAATTTATTTTGAAGAAGAAAGAATATTTTCCTCATGAATTCATATCAAGTGTTTTATAAAAACCATTTTCTATCTAAGATGTCATTATTTCATATGTGAATTTTTCAAGAATATTGTATCTACGATTAAAATGGTTTCAATTTTCATATGATGTAATATCCATTTGTTTTATATGGATTATGTGATGATGAGATGATGTTTATGAAACCCATTTTATTCTTTGGGTTATGATGAATGTTTTAAGTTTATTATGTGGAACAAGTAAGAATGATTTCAATATGAGATGGGTGGGACCTATATCTCCCTCCAATGCATTGGGTAAAGATTTTATATCTCATGAGATAGACATGGATGGAACGGAAGGTTAAACTGGTTTAGTAATACAGGGCTGGAACGAGGGGTGAACTCGATTCAGAAAGGGACTTTGTCCACTAAGATGGTCTTGGCAGCAATGACTTGGCTACTATGGAAATCATATCAGATGCTTAATGTTTTCACACAATTACAAGATTTATTTACAATCTATTTTATCATGATTTATGTTCTATTTTGATCTATGCCTTACGTACTTCCATGTTTTATGACATTGATCAAGATTTTGATGTTTAAACATTAGGTTCATGTTTTTAATTTCAAATATATATGGTATGTTTTATTTTATCCATGATTACCCTTACTGAGCATTTGAGCTCACCATTTTTATGTTTTATTTTCCCCCAGGATCAAAATAAAGGTTTTATTTAAGGAAACAAAAAGTGGAAGATCATTGTGGGAGATGTTGAAGATCTTTCACCACGATTAGAATATTATGTTCCAAGTTTCCAAAGACTTTAACTATTACGTTCTTTGTGTGTATATTTTTGTTATATATTAAATATTCTTTAAAAGTAATGTAATTCCCATGTACGTCAAGCTCCAGGTCTCTACAGTTGGTATCAGAGGAATGGTTTAGTCACCCTTTGGAAACTAGGATGCAAAAACATTATTGAGATCCCTAGAGATATTTCTAAGGTATGTCTAGAGATGTACCTAAGGATTAGTATTCGGATAGGATATATTCCTAGAACTTCGATAACGATCTTAGAATTTAACCTAAGATGTTAGATATTGAGGGTGCTCCCCATTTTCTATGTTGTTTTCCCTTGCATGATGTTTTCCTCTAACACTATTCTTTTTGGGTTTTAATAAGTGGTTGGAAATAGGAAGATTCATGATAATGGAGGATATGACGGACAATGGAATGATATTCTTCATGTGAAACCAAATTAAATGGGATTTGTAAGACCAGACATCATTATTATGCCTAATCAGAAAGCTCATAATATGATAAATAATCGCAACTTTGGTATGTTTCTCGACTCAGATAATAAGAGAAAGATGGAGTTTCATGATGATCATAGAAGAAATAATGTTCAATTTCCCTCATGTAAATCATGTGGGAAAAGGCATCAGGGAGATTGTTTCAAAGGAACTGGAAGATGCTTTGGGTGTGGAAAAGAAGGACACATCGCCAGTAAGTGCAAAGGAAAAGGTTCAGTTAACACCATGGATGAGGATGATGGTATTTCTATGACATCAACAATGGTTAAATGTTTTAAATGTGGAATGTACGGGCATTATGCAAACCAATTCCCTAAAGGAATGTCTCATGAAGAGAATCAGTATGGTCGTATGGGTAGTATTTATGTTGATGATGATGAAGAGAATACAAATGATATGTGAGATGAAAGAATTGTTGAAGCTCGGTCAATGGTTTATGAAGGTAGTGGAATTATTACATGTTTATCAAGTGTAATGTTGTATAAGTAATCTCATGGTACTATGGAATAAAGAGACATCTAAGGATTGTTACACAGTTGTCTTTCCTGTGTTTTTAAAGTGTATGATTAATGGTACCAGTAACCATGAAATGTTATTCAGATATTTTTGGAAAGTAGATGATATGCACATAATTAAGGGATAAGGAGATAATTAAATGTTTGATATTATTCATGAGCTCAAGAATGATATAAGGATAAGGTTATATCGTGGTTTGAGTATATAGATTTTTTGGATTTTGTTATGTGGAAAGAGTTAACTTTTGACAGCATTCATGTTTTCACTAATATTCAATGGGTATTCATTTTTCAAGAGAATACATGATTAAGGCCTTCGAATGTTTGGAATGTGACCAACAATACATATCTTATTATATATGGGGATCAACGATGGATTTAACATGCTTGTTATATGAAATATTTGGTAATCGTTTTCACTATAATATGAAAGTGGACTACAGTATTATGGATAAGCCTAATGATTGGAATGGATTATGTTGTACATAAGTTAGTATTGTATAAGGATAGAAGTTTTTTTTTCTTCTTCGATATTATTTATAGGATGTTAAAGTAATGTAGTTTTAGAAAAAGGACAACCTGCAGGACGGGTGACATCCCATCGCATCGGACAAGGCTGTGGGAATTAAAACCACAACCAAAGTGTGACTGGCCTTTATCGCCAATCACTGGCCTACAGGAAGTCCCTATTGAGTAGAAACAAGTTTTATTATATTAAGCGGTATTATATATAACGTATAAGTCCATTTTAGGAACCATATATGATTAATATCACTATAGATGGACTTATGTATTTTTGATATCTTTTATAACCTTTTGTTTGAGACAGATGGAATGACCCATCATTCTATCACATGATCTGCTAACACTTCACTAATGATAAATTCAACTTCATTTATTTAATATTTTATGTGTAAATTGTCCAAATAATGAACAACAGTGAGACTGTACCAGAATCACAAAAGTATTTCTTCAAATTCAAATTTCATCAACTTTAGGGAAATGATCTTGATAACCAAATTTTTTTCCCCAGTTCCCTTATATCCGATGAATCAGATGGTACCTTAGATCATCCAAAATCTATGCCTTTGTGATTGATGGATTTTTCATAGCCATGTTCTCTACCACTCTCCATCAAAACATGATGGTCAGATTTCTCCTCCATATCCATATTTTCACCTATGTTCTCCTATGTGGAAACCCAGTGATGATTTATTTGGGTATCTGTTATGTTTCTAACATTCTTTTTTTAAATGAAGTTTTATTATTCCTTTTTTACAATGTGGGTTTCTTTTAAAGAAACTTTCGAGTAGTAAACCATTTATAAACCCAATGAATTTCGAGGGAGAAATTCATTTTAAGGGGGGTAGAATGTAACACCCCGCGATTTTCTGAAAAATATTCATTTTATTTTCATTAATGTCTTGTGTTGTATGCTCCACCAAAATGATCTTGCACGACATGCAACCCTGACTTGGCTTCCATTACACGCAATCAGGACCTTCCTCGATAGCGTGTGTTGTACGCAATATCGGGTATTACTAAACAACGATATATTATTATAATATTATTATGAACTAACCATTTTGAATAGTCTTAACTAAATATTGAATTTTATAACATTATTAATCATCTTACATATTTTCTAGAACATCGTATAAGAACCAAATAAAATTTTCGGGTAAAATAAGTATTTTTCAAAAAAAATGCAGTTTTGCCGCCTTTTGATGGCGCACCAACTTTAAATATAGTATTTGACATGTTTATAAGTTCAATTCTACAAAATAAAATTATTATTTTTAATCACGATATAAAATTTTACCTTGGATAAAATTTTTATATTATCCTGATAACTTTCATATTTTAATGAATAGTAAAAATACGCTATATTTTAATTAAAAACAACTTTTTTCATCGTAATAACTTATGTGGTTAAATTATAATATTTAATGGTTTCTAATTATAAATAGAATATATTCTTACCATTTAATATAATTTATATCATTATCATTGATTTTACCTTGAATTTGTAGGTTAAATCAATTCAATCTTTTGCAATGTTTTAAACAAAAACCAGTTTTCTTTCGACAACAGGATTAATTTTAATTTAATTTATGAAAAAATTTTGTATTGAATTTTGAAAAATGGATTCCATATTTGGAATCAGTAGGTCCAAATTATGTTAATAAGCTACTTTTTATTTTTGGGTTTTATGAATCGTAACTACGGTAAATTTTATTTACTATAGTTAAAGGTAAATCGAGTAATTAAGGGTAAATATAAGATTATAAAATTAACCTAACACCTCCCAAAATCCTATTGGATGACTAAAAGTCGTCCCATGTCACCTAAGGGTCAGATTAGAATCATTTAATGGACTTTTGTCTATGAAAATAACTTAATTATTATTGAAATCAAAGAAAGTGACAACATGTCACTCTCTTAAATCTTATAAGTATATTAATTTTAATTTAGTGATAAACTTCATGAAACTTCGAACATGAATAGTATATAGAAATATAATGAAATTATATACATCATATAATTTTATTTATAATATTTAGGTATTAAATAATTATCATTAATTTTGACACAATAGGGATCCATAAATTATTTATTTAGTGAAAAATCAATAATATTTTTTTATTGAAATATTAATACATATAAAAAGCCCAAAAATAATCACAAAACTTATTATTATTTTATATATAAATCCTAATCATCCATTGGCCGAATTTGTGACCATTTGGATCCTTATTAAGATGATTATGACACTAATATTATTTTATTTAAAATAATGCCAAAGTTGTCACCTTCATAATTTAATAAATATAACAATTTACATATTGTGCTTTTAAGATGATAAATTATATTACAAGTATTATTGTGAAAGGTAATAGATTTATATTCATCATAGGATTTTATTTTTAATTTTTATGAAACAAATAAGTATATTAAATAATTCTACAATAAATGATGTAGTAATTATTTTGTTATGAGATAAACCTAATAAATGGTTTTAAAAATAATAAAATAAATATTATATGAACTATTTAATGTTCTCCACTAATTTTCAATATATATATAACCTTTTATGAATATATTAAAGATTTTATTTCAAACATATCTTCTGTATATAGTTTTTTTAAATTCAAATAAATGAATAGTGTCAAAATTGACACTATTGTTATTTTATAAACATAATATATTATAAAATTGTTTAAAAATCACAATAATAATTAAAAATTGTAAATTTAAATGTATATGGTAAAAAATGTTATAAAGTATCCAATTATGGACAATTCACAACAAATAAGTAATTATTTGTTATAATTTAAAATTTAGAATGTTATTACCACAAATAAAATTAAACTGATTAAATAAGGATAAATCAAGTTGATAATGTTTAAAATAAATTCCTAACAGGTCGAAATTTGATTGTTTGATGAGATTAAAACCCTATATAATATAATCTTCGTATATGAGTCATTTTTTTAGGTTTTTAAGTGGGGTTAGATTTTTTATAATTTAATATTTTTAAGAATTCCAAAGGTCCCCCTCTCCTCCCTTATAAAAGGGAACCTCCTCCCTCTCTTCCTCACACCACATTGAGCCATCATGCTCGGCCAACCCCTGCTAAATTTGCTTTTCCACTTCCCTAGAAACATCCTAGAGGTCCTAGTCTTCTTCAAAGACCAATTTTAGTGCCCTAAGAGGAGATCTCAAAGAGGGGCTTCAAAGAATAGGTAATGTCCATTACCGATTCGTTCAACTTTATTTCTTCTTCCACTTCGTCTTTTTTAGTTGCATCATTATGAGGTAATAACATCAGTAACAATCATATACTTATATGTTATTATATGTATGAAACAACCATATTCCACCATCTATCCATCCAATGAAAAATGAAATCACCGCACGTGCGTACATACGGAATACCGTCTCCACGCCGTGGTGTAATCTATTTTCCACCACCACTTTACTTGGATGGGTATAAGGTTGAATGTAATGAATATATATGATTATTTTAATGTGATATTGATTCATTAATATTATACATACACATTAATACAATTCCATGATCTTGGGAATGATATCATCGCTCGTGCGTACGTACGAACTACCGTCTCCACGACGCGATGAGATTCACTCTCCATGTTAACCATTCATGAATGATTATAAAGTATATTTAATAAATAATAATGAAATATATGACATAATAATGATATTGGATTTATGTATATATATATATCTAGGTCATTTACTTAATTCCATTCAATTCAAAAGGGAAACGAAAACAGCGTTCATGCGTACGTACGGCCAACCGTCTCTATGAACGGTGTATTTAATTCCTTTTATCGATCTATAATATATATGAATATGATGAATATATATTATATATAAATTAAATTTTACATTATGGAATTATGTAAATCAGGATATAAGTAATAATATCAAGAATGACAAGTCGAAACACATACGATAAATGAAATGATTTTTCCCAAAACGTTGCTTTAACATGGAATTTACAAAAGAACGGGTAATATAATGTCATAAATGAAACATATATGATATCATAATAATGAATATTACTCTGTAATAAGGAAATGACATTATTTAAATCATTATACATGAGTTTCAGATACGTACGAAGCATATCAGACTTAAGGTAAGGGATAATTTTGCAAATCTCATTTTTATTCGAGATTGCTTATTCTTAAGTATTTACTGGGGTTATTTCTATCATCCATGTCCATGTTTGATAAAACTGTTGTCATCATTTTTATCCATTCTTGACTTTTACTAGATGGTATATAAGGAATCTTTCTTTTATTTACGTTATGAGGTACTTTATGTCTTTTCTGGAAAAAGTACGAGAAGAATGTTTTTTTAACTTATATGGCACGAACAGATTTTTACGGTTTTATAAAGACTTATTTTCATGAAGATTCCTCAAAAATATTTCATGAAAATTTTCAACAAAATCATTTTCTTTTATAATTTCATGATTTTTTGTGAAAAGAAATTGATTTTAAAGAATAAACGATATTTTCCTTGAGAATTCATTTCATGTTTTTTATCAAAACCATTTTCTATCTAAGATGACATTATTTCATATGTGTATGTTTCAAGTATAATGTCTCTATGATTTAAATGGTTTCAATTTTCTTATGATGTAATATCCATTTGTTTTATATGGATTATGTTATGATGAGATGATGTTTATGAAACCCATTTTATACTTTGGGTTCTGATTAATGTTTTATGTTTATTTTGTAGCACAAGTAAGAATGATTTCACTATGAGATGGGTGGGACCTATATCTCCCTCCAATTCATTGGGTAAAGATTTTATATCTCATGAGATAGACATGGATGGAACGACATGTTAAATGGGTTCAGCAATACAGGACTGGAATGAGGGGTGAACTCAATTCAGATAGGGACCTTGTCCACTAAGATGGTCTTGGAAGCAATTTCGTGGCTACTATGGAAATCATATCATATGATTAATGTTTTTACACAATTATAAGTTTTCGTTAGAATCTATTTTATCATGATTGATGTTCTATTTTTATCTATGCCTTACGTACTTCCATGTTTTATTATGTTTCTCATGATTTTGATGTTTAAACATTATGTTCATGTTTTTAAGTTCAAATGTATATGGTATGCTTTATTTTCTCCATGATTACCCTTACTGAGCATTTGAGCTCACCCATTTTATGTTTTATTTTCCCCCAAGATCAAAAGAAAGGTGTTAGGTAAGGAAACAAAAAGTGGAATATCTTTAAGGGAGATGTTGAAGATCTTTCACCACGATTAGAAGATTACATTCCAAGTTTCCAAAGACACTAAACTATTACGGTCCTTGTGTGTATGTTTTTGTTATATATTATGTATTCCGAAAAAGTAATGTAATGTCCATGTACGTCAAGAATCGGGTCTCTACATCCCCAGAAAACATTGACCATTTAAGTGGTCTTGTTTCATTATATTTTTTATATATGATTGCATATTTCTACTAGTTGTTACACATAAGAGAGATCATGATCAAATTATACAACCTATTAGATTAGTTGATTTGAATCCTCCCAACTCATTTTGATATGATGGTTTTGTGGAAAATAAATGATTGAAAATAATTTCATGGACTACAATATTATATTAATTAAAATTAGATATCATTCCTTATTTTATTAGTTATTTTCCATAATTTATTGATTTCACCATATAAATGAGAAATAGATATATTAAATTTTAATTATCTAATTATTAAGGAATTAACTAATATTGATCCTATATAGTTTATCCATTGACCAAAAGTTAGTGGATCAGAATATCCATTAAATGATGATGGTCATTTTTCATTATAGAATCAATTTTATGTTGTTTCATCTTTATCGGATTTGGGATTTCAATATGGTTTTAGATATTACTCATAACAAGATATTGAAAAGAATCATAATAATGATACTTTTCACATATCTCCCACTCCATTTAGTTATATATTAGATTAGTCCTTTAATTTTTATTGCATTCATTGTTTACCAATTTATCCATGCTTCTATCATTATAACAAAATATTTTTATAATAAACTATAATATCCTAGAACATTAGAGTTAAAAGTCTTATGAATTTGAGAAATTAATCCTAATATTTATTACTGTTTTAAAACATCGATTCGACCTAGGTTTCTTCAGTTTTATCCCCTTATGGTTCTTAACCTAGTACCAAAAACTATCCAAACACCTCTATGATACAAACTGATATGGATTGTACATAACATAGAAATAATTTACCTCAATTTTTATTATTATACATTTAAAACCCGTATTAGAACTCAAAAATAAAATTTTATTTTATTTGAATATTAGCTTCATATATATCTCATTACACCTCAGAACAAATTGTTATTCCATTATATTATTCATATATGATTCCATTTTTAAAATATAACTACAATTGAATGAATGTATAAATATATTTAAAAATGAAATTATGTGATAACAACCAAATAAGGGGGAAAATATAGGTATAATCAACGTGAGATATTGGAATCATCATGAGCTATGACATAATAGAATATGAATTTTGAAACCAAGAGTATAATCAACATGAACCAAAAAAATTTATACATGATATTAGATAGTAAAATAAATATTTGAATAAACCTATGTAATAGAAATAAAAAAACAATATAAAGTGTAATGACTTAAGAATGTTTTATATATTTAATAACAGGATATCTAATGAATACATCATGTGTAACCATTTATTTCTTATAATATTATATACAAGGAAAACGTCACATTTCTAATATATAATAATGTTTGGAGATATAAGTCTTGACCTAATGAATTGGTCTGGTATATAAATTTAGGTAGTTCAGTCATATTAAATTATATTCTTATATATGTATTTCACATAATTTTAAAAAAATCATAAATCCATCAAATTAATATAATAAGTAAACAATAAAAATATAATATCGTACCTAATAATTCTCACAATGTTTAGAAATAAATCAGCAATAGTAAGAAAGTGGATAAAACTATGAACATATATCCCCGTTGAAAACGTGTAAAAAAATAAATAATAATAATATAGAATAAAATAAAAGATTATTTACATGGATAAAAATCATTTTTTGGAAGAAAAAAATGAATCGATATTACGATGAAATATATTTTCCTATTTCATACAATTTTATGAACAAAAATAGTATGAATAAATTGTTTGATTTTTTTTAAAGGAAATATAATATATTTTAGTTTAATTATAATAATAAAATATACAAAGGGATTTATATAATGAAAATACATGAATGAGGTGGGAGTAAAATAAATTCCATGAAACATAGAGGTTGAGAGGGAAAATGATTCCCTTCCCACATATGTATGTAATACAAATAATTTTAAATATACCTAAAATAGCGTTAAAATTTAAAAACATATAGAATACATTATTTAAACAATATAAAGAACATGGATATGAAATTAAATTATTCCAAACAAAAAGATAGATAAATAATATTATCAATACCATTTCTCCCAAGATTACTTAATGCTCTCAAACTCCCTGTAAAAAAATATAATATTATTTATCATCTTTTTAGAACCTTATTTATACTTATTTACGTCTATATTAACAGGTCATATGAATTTAATACAAATATATTAGTTAGTAAAAATTTATTTTGATAGTTATAAATTTTTACGTAAATATGTTCCCTTCTTATTTTGGAATGAAATTAACAAAATTTATTAATCATTCATAATAACATCAACTAGATAATAGATAAATAAATTGAATAATAATATTTCAAATATTTCTTTATTACTCCTTTTATTCTACGGAATTGACTAGTATGGTTCAGTAGTAAATGTTTAAAGATTTGTTGGCTTGTGATTATTTATTGAACCATAATTTATTATGTTAATATTGATGTTATTTCATATGAAAGGTAACCAATAAGTTGGTAAAAAATAAGTTCATTATAACTAATATATATATATATATATATTTCTAAATAATAATTTTTTCTTATATGGTATTTTACCAAAATTACAATTTATTGATTTGTTTTACTATTTAAAAATGTAATTTTTTTCAAAGAATTAAATTAATAATATTACATAATTTCAACATACTGATTCAAAATATTAAATCTATTTTTTTATTTCAAACTATAAATTTGTTAAAATAAACACATAAATTAAAATAACTAATAAAAAAAATTATTAAAAGTAAAAAACTCTTTTATAAAGAGGTCGTATGAAAATTTTGACAATTTAAATATTCACATCAACTGTATGTATTCCCAAATACTATATATATATATCTAATAACTATATCATAGTCACATTAACCAATTTAATACCTATATAAATGCATAAATACTTATCTACCCATCTTTTTCCATCATTTAATTCTCAAAATAACTATAAAATTTACAAATTTTACCATTATTTCTACATTTATACTTAGTAGTATGATTTTCATGGGAGTCCATGATAAATAATATATCAATTTTGTGGTATTTTGTTTAATTGTGTTTAAAATATTATTATAATTATCATAACTATGTTTAATATATATATATACAAATATATATATATATTTCTTGTAATGATAATTTTAATTTTATTTTTTGTTATAATATTTCATCATAATCTAATAAAGCATAATTTAATTTATAAGAGTATTAAATATTATATATTTTAATCAATATATAGAAATTATTTTTAAAAAATTCGTACTAATATATGAGGTGTTATGTGTTATATAATTTTATTGAAGTTGAACTATATTTTTATGGAAAGAGTCAATTATATATTTATTAATAATTCTTATCATCCAAATGGATGAAAATTAAATATTGGATAGAGGGTATCCATCATTCATGTTATTTATTTAATTTTTTTAAATATATATTATATCCTTTAAAATATATGTGTTTATTGTTTTCAATGATGTTAAATAATATTTATTTATTCAACGCCATCTAGTGGTATTAGATACATCATTAAATAACGATTTAAAAATTTCCGAATTATAATAATGTTGATAAAAAAATTAGGTTGATAATAGAAACATATAATTAGTGATAAAATTTTCCAAGATATGAACACATAAAATTATAATACTTTAGAGAAATTCATATTATGGCATGGATATATCATATCCAATCTCGATGTAATTTTATATAGTGAAATATGATATCATTTTCCAAGATAAGACTCATTCATTATATAGAATTGTAATAGAGTCATGATTTTGGGATATAATTACATGTGTTATAATACAGATATCAGTTTTTTGGCTACTAAAGGAAGGTATATTTAAATATCATTCTTTATTGAAGTTAATATGGTCAGTCATTGAGGAATGGAGATATAACAATCTATCCTGGGAATATTCATATTAATAATACCATGGATAATGTTATGAGATAAATTCATTATATATATAAGTGATATAGGATTTCCAATATTTCAAGTGATAACATTAATATATCCCTATATTTTGAATAGTTATACAATATAATGTTTCATTTTGGTAATAAATATTATTATTTATAATGTTCTTGAAAATAATAAAAATAAACAATATAATGGTTTTATATTGAAATATTTGAAATATTCATATTATTTCATTCATTATCTAAAAAATGATTTTTTTACATTTATATAAATAGATTATGTCTTCATTTATTTATTAACTTTCATTATATGATATGTAATATATAGTTTGTATGTTAATTTTTTATTATATGATGTAATTTATTTTAACCAAAGTTGATTATTTAATGTGTTTTATTTAATAATTTGTGGAATTATTTTGTTATTTATTATATAATTGGTTTGAAAATAATATTATAATTCAGGACCATAATGATTATTTATCTATGGATTACTGTAAATGGGATCAAACCTACACCTGACAAATGATGGTAGTTTTTTTTAATATGGGTTAGCTACACATCTCACCCTAGATGATATTTAGTAATATTTTGACTTCTTGTGATTTTCATCCATTATATGAAATAGTTTCATACATCATATGATTAAGATGCATATTGATAAGTACTAAATAATGTAAATATTTTTTTAATAGTTAAACAATAACATAAATCATTGGTTTTATAAGAATTACACATTAACATGAGTAAAGTATAATAATTTGGTTAAATTCATGGGATACATAAATTTGGTTATCAAGAGATTTAGTTTATGAATATAACTGATAAGACATATATAATAAATAGTAATATTATAAAAATAAATAAAACACTAGGGTGTAAGATTTTCATTCATAAAAAAACACATTTCAATAACTTGATCATCCACCCATGTAAGCCATGAAAGAGTTGGTTTCCAAGGATTATCATGTGTATGAAATGTTGGGTATTGTTGACAAAAATAGAATTCTATGATTATATAAGACTATGATCCTTAGGTTTTACATTCCCACATGACCCAAATAGTACAATGGTCATAGAGGAACAGAGTATAGATATTCGTAATATTATCTTATTCTCGATGCTGTGAACATAACTATATAAAAGTTATATGTGATAGAATTTATATGATTTTCAAAAAAAATAGTTAAGTAAGTTTAAAAATGTAAAATTAGACTAAAAATATACTAAAATATAGATCATTTTAAAATTTTGGACATTATATATGGGTTAATCATTTTTGTGAGAGTATATCAAATAAAAGTACTTGTTCAATAATTTTATAACATGGTACTCGGTGAACAAATATATATTTTTATTTATTAAAATTACAATCAAAACATATTTCAGTTTGATATTTATTATGGATAGGTATAATATATTTGAAATAATTTTTAATTATTTGGATAAATACTTTTTATATAGAAATAAATGTTAGAATATTCTATTGTAATAATTTTTACTCAACAATATTGATTATTATGAGGCCCTAAATTCAGAGCAGGTGATTCTTACGATTCAGAGTGTATTTGTTTTTTTATGTTATGCATTTATGGTGATTTTGTTTCCAATTTTAATCCTTAAAGTGGATGAATAATAATAAAAGTAGTTGGGGGAATCATCTAGTACCATATGAAATTACAATGTTCCATCAACTGGATATTATAGACTCATTGGCTAGCTAGTGGTCGTGGAAGAACATCTGGTGTTCTACAGGTCCCACCGGCCATCATGTTGTGGTTCTAAAAGAAAATGAACATGGGAATTTCACAATATCTAGTTGATGGATGAGGTAGAGGCATGGAACCTCTACCAGGAACACTTTCCATCTCAAGGACCATCATCAGTCAATTTGTAATTCCATCATCCATCAGGTGAGGGCCACTATCTAGCTAGTACGGACTAGATATGCCACTCATTATTCTATTTTCTGTAAAAAATATTTGAAATTAATTTTTTATAGTATCCTACATAGTTTCATTTTAAATTAAACTAGAACAACCCTATGACTGCTTCTTTGACTAATGTTTCTCTCTCATTCCTTGCCACCCCATATTTGGTGTTTGATTCCTGGATTGATCTATTGACTCCCAAATGTTATGTTTTTTCATTACAATAGAATCTTATTATAATTATATAAGTATCCATATATCTAAGTATTGTTAGATTGGTATATGGATTCCATCTAGATCAATTAAAGATACATTGGTTTTTTGATTGATCAGCTTCAGATCAATATGTTTTTCTGCCATTCCTTCTATCAGATCAAGATTTATCATTATTAGATACTTTCTTTAAGTATGTTGGTATATTTATTATCCAATGGCACCTTATTATTCTTGTATCTTGATTCAATAATCCTAGAATATTTTATTGGGGATTTTTTAAGTCCTCTTTAGTGATAATGTAATATTCTGGATGTAATTCAACACATTGGGCATCAGATCTCTTGTGGTAGGAAGTCCTTATTATATAGGGTTTTTTATATAGTAATTTTTCCTAATTTTATTATGTGTTAATGTCTATAAATTGACACCTATTTTATTTTATGATCATTTTTTTCATATTTTTCTTTCTTGAGTACATTTACAAGAGACTCTTACACGTTCTTTCCTTGTCATGACATTGTGAACATTTCATATCTCTTGGGAATAATGATATTGGTATCAGGATAGATGGTTAAATTGGGGAGATTATTGGACTCCTTTAAGGGGAATCATGGATACATGACATTAGGTCGGAGACATTGATAATACATGCTAGAGACTTTGGTCATATAGAATGTCTATTGGAATGATTTTATATTTAAATAGAGTTAGAGATATAAGATTCATAATTTGGTTCATACCAAGAATATGGTACAAGTGAGGGTATGATGATTATAGAGTTCAATGTACAAGATGTGAATGGATGTATGTGGTACCAATTTTATGAGTTGGAGATAGAAATAATGATGCAGTGGGGGAATTACCCTACTATATTGAGATGGTTCTTTAAGAATTGATTGGTTTCTAGTGGACATACCATCATTAAATGATGGTTACTGTATGATTATGACGTGTTGGGTGACTTAGGTGATTACTACATAGAGTTGGAACAAGTATAGCCTTTAATGGTGGGAAATGTTATTCTTTCATTGTGGATAATATGATAAATATTAAAGGTTTTGTGAGATAGGCCTTGTGTTACATATATGCATAATATGTCTCCTGTGGATACTATTTTGGAATACGCTCCCAATATGGAGACAAGGCATGTGCGTTTGGTGTTGATGGATGCCCGATTACCGCATGATGTCGGGATATAAGACTGAATGTTTTGATTGGATTTAATTTAATATTCTTGAAATTAAAAATATATACATGTGAAGTTATGTTTAAGGGTGATTTGGCGGTTTCTTATATGGTTTATACTCAAATGTTGAACATGAATCTTGGTGCACATGTAGGCTTCGAGAATAGTGATCTTGGGAAGGAAAATAGTCCAATTATGGATCGCTAAAGAGATGGAGATTGATTTTTGGAGGTAGTACAACAATGAAATCCTGATGCATGTGTATATTTGTATTTATTTTTCATTACATTTATTATATATGAATTGACCCACAAGACATGGTTCCACAGTAATTTTTATATTTAATGATATGAATTACATTATTTTAGTATTATTAATTATTATTTCTTCCTTTTTGGGTTTATATTTTTTTTCATATTATGGATCGAGTGT
This sequence comes from Viscum album, assembly GCA_963277665.1. NCBI lineage: Eukaryota > Viridiplantae > Streptophyta > Magnoliopsida > Santalales > Viscaceae > Viscum > Viscum album. The sequence continues at coordinate 699,006,395 of OY728161.1, forward strand.
ATGGATTTTATATTCTAAGGTTATAGACTTCCCATTACATCATTCATATACTCTATTTATGATATATACATCTTGCATATGAGTAGGATCGCATGAGGACATATAGAAAATATGCCAAAATTGGGTGATTCGTGTCGAGGATTTAAAAAGTGGTATCAAAGGATGTATTTATTTTCATTCTACCTAACAATGTTTGGGTAAATGTATAACTAATATAGGATATATTGAAATCGTGAATGGGGGGGCATGTGTTCTTGGTGAACTCATTTGTAAAGGAACATTGAGTTACTAGTGATGAGACCGTTGTTACGGTTTCTTCTTTACAATCTCATTATAATTCGAAGTACATAGTTATTTTATACTTTTTTTTGGTTTTTGTAGTTTTCAAACATCATGTCTAAAAAAATTGGATCATATTTCATACAAAACTATTACTTATTAGGTATGGTATATAATATAATAATGATTTTTTGGCCTTCTGCTTTGTGCATTGGTGACATTATGTGTTAAATTTTTGACAACATTAACTTTAGAATGATTTTATGTATATATATTTATATATAAATATTAAAAATATTTGATTCATGGAATATTAGGCATATTCCTTGTGTAGTATTAGGAGCATTATGAATTATCATTATGATTATCCTCCTAGTATATGTATTCAAATAAAATTGATTGCATGTGTGTGCCTAAAAGCCTCTTGAGTTAATATGTTAAGTAAACTATTATATATTTATGTTTTTTATTTCATATATTCTACATATAAGATGTCTTAGGGGAATATTGCCGGTGGTAGGTTATAGTTATCCAAATGGGGAGAACTCTAATGTTACACCACCAAATAGAAAAAAAGAAACAACTGAGTAAGATTATGTTCCTACTCTGGTGGTTCAATTAGATAATCCTCTAATTATCGGATTCATCCGTAATTTTCCTATTCAAGGTATATGTGTTTCAAAGAATATGACTATTTATGCCAAATATTTTAATCATCAGTATCCACCATCCTTTCAAAGCACTAGAAGCCCACATGATGATGAGGATTATATCAACGTCATCGAGGGGGTATTTTATCTAGTGCATGATTGGGTGGATTAATGCGTAAAGCTGGATATATTATTTCATGAAGGAATATTCAGAAGGTTGTGATGTTTTATGAACTATGAAGGAATAAATGGGGGTATTATATGGGATACCTTTATGTATCCATTCTTCAACGAGTTTTTTCCCACATACTCTGAAGTTACATTATGCTCTAGAGTTTATGGATCATCAACAGTGGTTGATGTATGTAACTACAATTAATTATCAATTTTTTTATTTTCTTTTCTTCGGGGATTAATTTTATGGAAATAAGGAACTCAAGGCCTAAATATTTGAGATCATCCTTTGACCATATATGATGTGTCAAGTTAGATATTTTGACAGAAATACATATTTTGAGATGTTTTACAAAAACCTAGTCACAAAAACGTATCTAGATCAATATAGAGATTTATGGATTCTTTCATCATTAACTAAACTAATGAGTGGGTTTTTTGGTGATGTATTGGTATCCTCTACCATTAGTGAGAAGATGAATGTGAAGAAATACACTATTCTTGAGACAGATAAGTAGAGCATAGTAGGGGATCATTTATTCCATTCGTGAAATTAAAATTCACAAGATTCATTGAATGTTAGAAGAGGGTTTAGTTCCACTGATCATATAAAAATATGGTGAGGTAGTGTCAGTAGATTATTAAGATAACTCATTTATTGAATTAATAATCAATAGTGACATGTTTGGACTCTAGGAGGATTGGTCTAGGTACACAAAAAAATATTGGGACTCTATAAACCATGATGACTCACGAAATTCATCCATCATTGGGATATTTTGATGATTTAGAAGTGGTAATTATGTATACATTATATTAGGTTTAAGACAATAAAAAAGGGGGAATTCAATCAGGAAAAGTATGAAGTTGATTATTTCTACACTAACATACACATTATTTGATACATGATATTTCCATTCATTTTTATCTTCTCATGATTTTATTATAACTATAATGATGGTCAATTTATCTTGTAATTCTATCTTTCTATTGATATACCATTGTGGAATAAATCATATCGTCTATAGATATTAAAAAATATCCCACAGTAGTTATTGGCTATGCACATCTATGGGATTTTATGGTTCTTGAGATGACAAGATTCAATGTGATTTTTGGCATGGGATGAATAACTAGTTTTTATTCACACAATGACTTCTTACTAATTGGAGTACCCTATTCTAATCCAAAGGTGAAAAAATTTTATAATGATAAGTGAATAGGATATTCGATTATAATGAACAAGACTAATCCTGAACTAGTTTGAATCCACCATAGAATAATTATCTAGTAAGTTCTTTGTGATTTTTTTGGAATTATCTCCCTAATATTTTCCCCATGTGTTGGATCATTATAAATATGTCCATATAAATAATTTCTTATTAAATACTCAATATATAATAATTGATTTTTATATCAAAATCATGTCAGGATGAAACATTATATTAATACCACTCTATCATACGACCCTAGATGATTTGAAGCAATTAAATGTGAAACTTGAGGTTTTACTTCCAAATATTATAATCATATTGACATATCTACCTAGGGTTCTCTAGAACAATTCATAAATAAATTAGATGTTTTTTACATAGTCATTTTTGGACTACAATAAGATAATGTAGGTAAACGTAAAGAATATATTACCATTTGGTGCAGGTAAATGACTTATTTGATTAGATACATAGATTCATGTGGTTCTCCAATATTATTCTATAATATTTCTATTACCATCATTGGTTCAGACTCATGGATATATATAAAACATCATTCCTACATAGATATAGACTATATGAGTATAATTTTATGACTTTCGTGATGAAAAAGTATGTAGTTGTCTTAATTTCCCACATTAAAAGGACCTTCCATACATTTCATGACTACTATATTATAGTGTTAATTGATGATAACCTCATAAACTAATGGTTCTCAATGATTTATGTTATACACTTGAAGATTGTATTGAGTAAAATTCAAATGTGTCATATCTATTCTAATATGTAGAAGTGTTACTTTTGGATTCATGTTGAACATTGTCTCACACTTATATTCTATGTTGTGAGAATCATTATAGTCCCAAAGAAGGTAGAAGTGGTTATTTTTTGGGCATGACTAAAAAATATGATTGATTTTAGGAACATCCTTGTTTTACCTCAGTGAAAGAAATTTTTTTTAAAAAGAATTCTCCCATATAGAAGAACCAATAAAAAGTCAAACCAAAATGGGTGAAGTTTTGGTGCCTATATCATTTTGAGGAATCATTCTAGGATCAAAATAAGAATTTTATGAATTCCCTAATTTTGACATATCCAGAGCATAGGATGGGTTTTATGATTTATTATGACACAATAGGTGTCGTTACTGGACATCTAGTGATGGATAGGGATTAGGTAGTAGCTTATGGGTCTCACCAATAATGACCTAATTAGTTTAACTACCATACACAAGAACATGAGTTGGAAGTGCTGGTCAATGATCCAATGTGTTGTTTCCATTATGTCATTGGTGTGAAATATTCAATATACACAAACCATAATATCCTAGGTTACATACTATTTTAGTTGGACATGAATCTCTATAAAATGCATTCAGTGTAGTATCTGTACACTTTTGATTTTGATATAGATTATGATTAAAAATATTAATTGATGTTATAGATTCTCTCCGTTGTAATATATAGGTTCCTGTAGAGAGGCCTTCAAAGGAGGAATCGAAATTGATGAGCTTATTGGCTATGTGGTTGATGGTTGTGTCTGAGTTATTAGTGGCGATGATATGTGCTTCATTCTTTATCATGTATTCATTAGTGTACTATATAAAACCAATAAATTATTTGGATCATGAGTGCTTAGAGATGTTTGAATGGATGGAGGGAGTTGACCCAATCCCTGCATGGTTGATGGTTGGTGATGAGATGATATATGTTCATGGGATAATTGCGGTTCCTACTTCAATAAAGTAAGTGTTAATGAGGGAAACCCATGAATCTCAGTGTGTAGGTAACCATGGTTAAATGAAGATGTATCGAGCTATCATGTGATACTTCTATTGGGCAATAATAAAGAGATTCACTATATGATTTATCTCTCAATTAAAGACCCGTCATAGGATCATGGTAAAATATCAAATACTAGGAGGATCACATCATAATCTTACCATTCATGTATAAAAGTATTATTAAGTGATTATTGACTTCATGATTGGATTTCTCAAGATCCTGAGAAGTCGATATGTTTTTCGGGTGATAGTTTATTAGAGGAAAAAAGGTTTTAAATTTCTTATTGATATGAGTTTCTCGCTTAGGTGATGAGATGGGAATGTTTTAAATACAAGGGATTCAATTATTTTAAACAGTTTCATCAATCATAGAGTTAGAAATATACATGTTTTGATATCATGGTTTTTTCAATGAATGAGGAAGTCTATTGGAACTCAGTGAATGATGAGTATAATGTATCATCTTTAAATTGATTGAAAATTGGGGAGGATTATAAAAAACATGGAGGATATTTGTCATTTATGAATATTAGACGTCAATATAACATGGTATTACCATATGACCTTGTTGGATTTTATATACAATAATTGTTTCTTGGGATTCTATTTAGATGGAACCATGTGAGGATCATTGTGGTTGACCATTTCACTCAGCACTATATGTACATGAGGTGGGTGACATAGTATTTGTATGTCCATGTATGGTATAGGAGACCTCATAGAGCGAGTAGTTGATCAGGAAGTAGTTCTCTACCATCCATAGTGAGTAGAAATTTTATACTGAATAGAAGAGATGACCATTAGATTTATTGTGGGAACACATTATTTCTTGATGGTGTCACCTCAGTTGGGGAATTTTCATTTATAGAGGCAAGGGAAGCATTCCCCATATTGTATTAGGCAATTTGATATCATTGAACGTATCATAGGTGTGGATTACCTTTTAAAACATGCTACATGGTATTGAGGAATGCATAAAATGTTCTCTGTTATTCATATTAATAGATATATCCCTAATCTTATACATGTGTTTTATTTTTATACATTTAATTTGAACCAGATGCATCGTTTTTTGAGAGCCCGATGTAGATTATGGATCATGGTTACAAGGTTTATAGGGGAATACAATACATCATATTCCTATCTTCTGGAATTATTGATAGATCAAATAATATGTGTGGGAATTTGAATATGATTTTCAAGATCAATGACTCTTGTAGTTATAATAGGTTTACAATATTCACTTAATGAGGATGAGAAGGTGTTAGAGGGGTTGATTTGTTACATCCTTAATTAATGGTATATAAAGATTATGATTTAGTGTATCTAGTTTATTAATCTCCATTTAAGGTGTGGTTGTGGAATGTTTGATGCCATAGAGGTTAGAGATTTATAAAAGATGTATTAGGGGGAATCAACTAGTAGTATGAGAACTATTGGTGTACCTTTTTATAGCCAATAAAAACTAGTTGGCTAGCTGATGGTGGTGGTAGAACACCTTTTTTTATATTAGTCCCACTATCTAGAAGGTGGTGCAGGAAGATGGACAAGTTATTCTAGAAGTCCCACCAATGGGTTAGTGTTTATGGAAAATATGTTTCAACTCTTCCAATAACACCAGCCTACTAGGGGGCTAAGACCATCATGCTATTAAAGCAACTGGCCATACGGTTAGGGCCATCTGCTACCTAGTAGTTTCCAAAAAAACAGGTCATCATGTGTGTTTCTATTACCATTCTCTAACACATCTTTTTTATTATCCTCCCATGGTTTATTTTCCATTAAACTAGAATGACCATAGGGGAAATTCTTTTTTGAATTAGGCTACCTTACCCCCCCCCCCCCCTTATTTGGTGTTTCATGCATGGATCAATATGTTGACTCCAAAATTATAAGATTAATGTTGTCTATCTCAAATCTTGTACTCAGTCTGTATTTTTCCATACATCTAATCTATAATGGATAGATATTTGGATTTTATACTGATCTAATGATTAATTAGTTTTCTATTTATAGGTCATCATTATATCTAGAGTATTTTAATATTTTACTCAGATCAGATCAAGATCTTTCATTGGTAGTAACTCATTGAGTAATTTTTTATAGTTATTATCCCTTAGCACCTTACTCTTATTTTATCTTAATTATATAATTGTCACATGATGTACTTTTTTTTTTAAATTTTTTTGAGGGTCTGATTTTGAGTGGTAATTGTGAAATGTGGGAATCAAAACTATTATGATAGAAAATCCAAATTATATAGAATTATTTTATATAATTTCATAACATGATTTTATTGTGCCTTTATGTGTATCCCCAGATAACAATTATTAATATTTATAGGATTATTGTGTATATGTATTTTCATGAGAACTAGTACATTATACTTGTAATTTTTCAATACATTTGGCGATGTTTTGTATGTTTCAAAGCTAATGGGAATAGTTTTGATTATATCACGATATTAGGTTACCATGATGAAAATGGTTGGCTCCTTATAGGGGGGAATTGGTACATGACTATTGACCAATAAATCGGAGATTGAATTATGGTGGGTGTTAAGATATGTAGTGACTTTTTGATGGTTTTCTGATATATATAGAGGTATAGAACCATGTCTCAGAACATTGTGCAAACCGAGATGATAGTATGAGCCTGAGTGTGGTGATCCCTAATCTGATGGTTCAGGTCACGGTAATATATATATTTTTTGGATGGTATGGGTTAGGGATGGGAATGTCGATTTTGTGTGGGACTGACCCAACTAAATTTAGATAGTTCTTAGTGGTTTTTAGGTGCATAGTGGAAGTGGCATCAAGAAAAGATGACAACCATGAAACTATTGCTGGTTAGATTAGTTGGGTGACTAATCCTTATAGGTGGGAGAGGTGTTTCCTCAATAGTGGACCATAAACTGCAGATTGATAGTTTAGTGATCTGGTCATTGTGTGAAATATTTCCATGATTAGATTCTCGAGACTACTAATTATGTCTACACTTATGGCATGGATCTGAATGGGGTATAGTTAAAGATAATGGAATCCAAAATAGTATAAAATGACCTGATTCTAGACTAATTATTGTGTCCAAATTTACTTTATTTCTAATATAATAGACCATATATACATGTTATTTTATGTTTATGATTCATTGGTGGTGTCCTACTTGGTTTATATGTACACCCTACAAGGGAATATAATTTCACATTCTAACATCCTCATCAATGATCTAGGAAATCAATGTGGCCCCGTGATATGAATTTAAGGAGGAAAAGCTTAGAGTTCATAGGTGTAATTGAGATATCGCAAGATTGATGCCACAATGTATTTATATATTTCCTATTACATTACTTATACTTGATTTGAACAACCACTCCTGGGGTCTTTGGTTTTTTATAGTGTATGACCAATATGAAATTGATAAATAATTTGTTTTTATTTTGTTACATTGATCCTTTTTGGGGTTATTATTATTTACTTATTATGATTCTAGAGTATGGATTTTGGATACTGAGGGAATAGTCCCCCCATTACACCATTACGACCCTCAATACAAGTCCACAGTCTGTTGCATTCAAATAGACATACATGAGGTCATGTAGACCTCTTTTCTAGATTGGGTGATTTGGATTAAAACATTACATTTATCAGTAATCCATAACACATTTTTAGGGTATAAATAAACCTTGATATTGATGATAACTAGTTACAAATGACGTATAGATCTACCTTGATAATGAATAAAGAGTTTTTTAATTTTAGGAGGGAATATGTGGTCTAAATTTTCCCAGTATATTATTTCTAGAATTAGAAAACAACTACAATTTTCCAACTGTAAATAGAAATTTAATTAAATCTCATGTTTTTATAAAAGTGAAATATTTATCATTATTATGTGAAATAAATTTTTTATACAAGAATGGAATTTTTATATAATAGGAGATGCTAGGAAGGGTTTAGATATTCAATACATGAATAATATAATGTATAATATTCAAATAATATGTTCAAAAGTAATGATTCAAACATGATTTTCCTGTAGATTTTTTTCCATGGTCATATAAATGGGAATAACATACAAAGGTTATATAAAAATGTATTATCAAAATAAATTGATCTTCGATAATTAGAAACATATGAATCCTTTTGATATGAAAAAATTACAAAATCAAATTTTATTAGAAAATATAAAAGAGTTAGTTTTGAATTATATTTAATAAATTGAGATGGATATGGGGTAATTATTATATAAGATTGAAGTTATTGAAACTAATCAAAATATTTTTTGGGTGACATAATCCATTATGATTATAATATTCTTATGAATATCGAGTATGAAAACATTTTATGTTTACAATGTTAAATACTTAATTATATAATCATCTTGGTAAAAAAATTACGACACATAAATAAGATTCAGAATTGAAAAAAAATGTCAAGTGTTTATTTATGCTTAACAAAAATATAGATTTGTATAAAAACACATTCCTTTTGGTACACCTTAGTGGAATAGTCTATCTAGAATGATAAATTTTAACTATTTTACATGGTTCGATCAATAATGTGATGATATGATTTTATTATATAATTATATGGTTATTATTTTGAAACTATATCCTTAATACTCTACATGATTTCACATATGAGTTGAGAATAATGTGTTAATGATAATAGAAACATTTTAAGAATATCTATGTTATTTTAATGAATACATGTTGGTTACTTAACAATAAATAATGATGTATTCATGGTCTTTGGCGGATGGGTATATCTCATTGTAAAGGGTTACAATTTTCATAGATTCCAATCTAAAAAATATAATTTATGATTTTAATCATTGTTTGAGATTCTTCTAATGGTTAAGGTACAATTAATATGTATTATAATTACCGAAAAGTGGATAATACTATAGTAAAATTGTATTTCACCATTATATTCGATAGCAAGAAAGAAACTATTTGAATAAATATATTCAATACTAAACTTGGTGTCATTCAAATAGTATAAGGTTTAGTAGAGTAATTATATAATAATAAAAAGGCTATTGTATAAGAAAAGAAACCTCAATCTCATTAAAATAATAAACACATCATTTGAAAATACCATCTCATTTTAGAAATTATTTATAGGGGTGATGTATTGATTTTTCAAGAGGATACAATGGATAATACGGTATACCCATTGTTAAAACAACTAATATAGAATGAATATTATTGGAATGTAAAATACTTGGGATTTAGATTTTGTGGGAATTATATATATGCTTTCTATATATCAATGATATTTTATGTGATATGACTCTTGGTATTATAATATGTATCATTATTTTATTATTTATCAATGTTTCTATATTTTCATTTATTTATATGGGTTATATTTAATAAATTAGAGTTTAAGGATAATTAACCGCTATGGTAAATCATTAGAATTATCCATAATCAATGTTTATGATGGTATTGAATATTTTGTTATAAAAGGATATTATTAGTGTAATTAGGGACTCATATACAAATAAAGAGTTCAATCATGAGAAAAAAAGTATGAATTGTTTTATAGATTTCTTATCTAGTGTATATTGAAGAAAATAATATATATATATATATATTTGTTTACATACTTAGGGTTTTACTATTAATATAAATCCCAATTAAATAGGATTATTTAGTTATTATTTATGTGAACCATTATACTTTGAGATATTTATTATTCCATCCAATGGATGAGTATATTTTGGATGGTTGGGTATGTTTTTCTTGATGTGTTGTGAGTTTATTACCCAATATGTTATTTTCCCTCATTTTGGATAGGTATTTCATCTGGGTACATGTTTTAATTTGAAATAGGAAATGAATGTACATGCATTGTTGAGTGACGTGTGATGAGATTATCTATTTGTGTGAATGATATGGGATGTATTCATCTAATCATTTGAGTCTACATTAGATAATTGCGAATGAATGGGTTAGAATATATGAGATTGACGTGTACATTATCTCATTATTGCACATAATTTATTGGAAAATAGTATTATATGATTACAAATATGATATATGGAGATATATGTGGTTTAAATTCAAATATAAAGATATGAGTTATTTATTAAAGAGACATCACCATCTCCCTTTGTATCTTGTGTAGAAATAATGAGTTTTTTTGTAATTGTTTTTATTAATATGGTTATGAATTAGGAATATATAATCATGATCAATTCTATAAAGGTATACATGTCGCGTATAAGTCTATAAGACAATGATTTATTATGGTGTAAATAGTTTTTCCTAAATAAGAGAGTTTCACTTTTATCTTGTATAGTATAGTTTAGAAATAGATTAATGTGTAATTTTAAATAATTCTTAAAGAAAAAGTGTCTTGAGTGAATTTTTTATATTTTAAAATAGGGTTTTTATAATGGTGAACAGAAGAAAACATAAAATCATGGAGTCATAATATAATGATGTCCTAAATAATAATATCACACTAATTATTTATAATTATTTAAAAGATATCCAAGCAAGATGTTAGCCAAAAATAACATTTAGAAGAATGATCATTGACCACCACTTTACCATCCCTCCATATGTGTTTTATTAGAACCTATAGAGAAATAATATTACTGTATTTCAAAATTTTATGACCCCCTAAACAATTAATATTATATGAATTTTTTAATAACTAGAAATGGGGTTTAAAATCCTTGTTGCATTGATTTTATATCCCACTATATAAAAATATTCTTCAATCATAGATCTCATTTCCCTAAATTAGGTATGCAGGCTATCACAATTGATGGTAAGTAATCAAGAACCACACTACCACCAACTATAAATCCATACATGTAGGATCCTTCAGTGATATGATTCATACCTTCCTAAGATAGATTATATTTTACGTTTTATTCCTTATATGGATTGTTTCATAATTGATCCAAGGAAGTTTTTAATTTTCAACTATCCTAAGTAGTAGTCCATTCATTTCAACTATATTATTATAAACACTTTTCCAATCAATAAAATCAAACTACTAAAAAACATTTCTATAGAAACAAACCTATATGAATTAATTGAAAAAAAGATGTTGTCTTCAACCAATAACATCATTTTTTAATATTTGGAATAGGTTATCACTATACTAATTGTTTTCTTAAACAACATGTATATGTTTCAAATAAAATAGTATTTATCAAACTATTGGTATAGGGACCTATAAATTAACAATAAACAATCCTCTAATTCAAAAACATTCACTCGTTTTGCATCAAGATCTAATTTCTCTATCCCTATACACTCACCACTATCTTTATCATGATCATTTTTTCAATTATATTCAGGTGGAACTGTCAATTGTTTTTTAACTTTTTCATATCTAATTTTTTATAGTTTTGTCATTATTTATATTAATTCATGATATTTCAATGGTGGTCTAGAGTTTCATGTTTCAAAAATTTCTTTGGGAGTTTTTTCTTTTATAATTTACAAATATCATCTAAGGACAGTTTATTGCTTCACTCGGTGGAATAACCATTAGGGTTGTCAGATTCGTAATTTTGGATAGGCTCTTCTATATATACACCCCATTTCGTTTTTATAACCATGGATATATATATTAATTTAATTGTGAATATATTAAAAATAAATTTTTTATTAGTGATATTAAATTTGTGATTGTAATATATTGAGTTTTATGATGGGTTTAATGTGATAAAATGGGGGGTTTCATTAAAAACATCATATTCCAAGTATTAAAATACATGTAAACACATGTTTGTGGATAAAATACCATTTCTATAAGTCATAATAGTTATTGTTGATATAAAAGATGAATAAGATGTTATAAACAATAATTATCATTTTTCTAATTGCTTTGTTCAAATATAAGGAATTTATTTTATTAATATCATTGTTATGGTACCATGGTTATTTTTAGAACTTATTAATTTTAATGAAATACTAAGTATTTATTAATGTAAAAGGGATGGTTAATATTACTAAATGTTAACATAATTCCAAAGAGAATTCATTCCATGTTCTGTCAATACAATTTTATTCATTGTTAAAAAATTTCCATTATAAAATATTTATTAAGGATGTGGGCACAAATGATAGGTCAGATAATATGTTCATAAACCTTAGAGCTGTATTTTCTTCCTTGTAGCTATATGTATTCAGATTTTCCCAACCCATTTTTTATTTTGCAGATAGTGAGGGCGTATTAGTGTGCTTTCTTTTAGTTTTTTGGGTTAGGAAATTTAATGTTAATTCTAGTATTTCTACTATTTTTAGGTATTAATTTCATTTTGTAAATTTTGGATAAGTGTTATATAATACATGTGGTAAAAAATGTTATGCATGGTTTAAGATATTAAACATCTATTATAATTTTTCATGAAAAGAAAATATTTGTTATCTATTAATTTAAATATATTATGCATTAAATATACACACACAAAATATGTTATGCATTATATATATATATATATATATATTTGTGTATTATTCTTAATGCTGAATTTTTTTAAAATGGAATATTTTTAAAATTGATGTTTTCAGAAATATGTGAAACAACTTGAAAACGGGATATGAAAACATTTGATCAAAAAGGGGTAATATGATTTTATTAATAAAAAGGTGAATTAGGATATAATATAAGAAGTCCATCTGATTCGAATAAAAAATGCATTATGATTTAAATGAATTTAATGAAATAAAATGAGTATAATAATTAAATTTACTTAAATATGTAATGATGTAAATGGAGTAAAAATTATTGGAAGTAAATATAGAGTTAAATGTAGTGTATGTAATGTGTGACTAGTTTTATATTCCCAATGCATGTTGTGCATGTTAGTTTATATTAAATTTAAATTTGTAAAAAAATTATAAAATATAAAATTCAAGGCTAAAGCGTAATGACTGAAAATTACTTATTTATTTTGAAAACACTTTTAAGGAAAAGTATGAAACCATAAAATCCAAAAACACCCAAAGGAACCCGAAAAACCCCAAAACTAACTACAAGATCTGTTCCTCCATATAAATTACACCATGATGAAAAGCTTCTGCCAAGCAAGAAATTTTAGTGAGTTGTCCCACATAAAAATGCATGATCACAGAACCGTTGGCAAAGCCATACCCTCTCATCATCCAGATCCAAAGGGCATGATCTTGTGAAGACTAAATGCTCTGATCCCCATATGGAGCAGAACGAAGTAGCATGCTGATGTTGAAACCCCAAGAATTCTCAAAAAAACAAACATAGAGTTGAATTCAACCCAGAAAAATCTTGAACATCATTCAAATCAGACTAACCCAGTAACATCCAATTTAAAATATATCATAAAAGAGAAACTTAAGTTTACTTGAATCCACTTCCATGAACAACATCCTAGATAAAGTCGATACCGGAGTATTGGATTCCTCCATCATCAACCTTTCATCCTCCAATGTTATAATTTCATATTGTATCACCTAAACCTCTATGTATCGTTATCTTTTTACTTAATAAATTTTTTAAGACCAGGTTCACCTAGATACTAGAAATTCATGGTAATTAAATAAAAAACAATGCTTAATGATATTTATTACCTCGTTATTATTATATATTGTTATAAAAGATATATATTAGTGTGTTTTTAAACAATTACTGACATTTATTGAAAAAATATTACAATTGAGGTGTTGAGGGTTAGACGGTTTTGACGTTATATAATGGTTGGTGGCATTTGGTGGTTAATGATGGAAGATAAGGATTATGTGGAAAGGTATTGATGATATTTTACTAAGATATCGATCCTTTCGTAATTATTATTTTTATGGATGCCTATTTATGTATGATGTATACATTATTATTCACACCATTTGAGAATTTTTTCATATATATAAGAATATAGTCATAGTGACATGAAATTTGGTGTTTTTATTAATGATAAATTAATTAAAAAAGGATGGTTCTAAAATAATTATTTTGGGGATGATATATTCAATGATGTAATAGTGTGAGAAATTATTAAATGATATTTTATATTTAAAATGAATTAAATCCATTCATATTTATGTTATTAAATTATTTAATCCATAAATTTATCAATGATAAATATTAAATGACAAGAAATTGGTTATTGATTAATGATTATTGAACCTTGATGATAGTATACTTATAGTTTTGGTTCTCTGTCCTTGTAAATGGAAATTGGGCTCTATGTGGGATGTTAATTATATATGCAGTATAATGTTTAGGTTTTTTATCTCAGGATGGTTATTATAAATATATATTAGTTTATCTAGTATGTTATGATACACTATCTGTGTAAATAGGGGTTGTCCACTTTAATATTTCTGTTTTGGATCTATGGGTCATCCCATCATCATGATAGTATAGGTAATGGATGGTTGATTACTCCCCATACCCAGATCTCTCTTCTATATATAGATGGTATGAATACAAATTTGGTACATGGTGGCTTACTATTATAGGATCTGTGCTCATTCATGTTGTAATTGTTTGAACCACATTGTATATAAGGTTGTATTTGTTGTCAATAGTTGTCAATGAACATAAAAATGAAGGATATCAAGATGTACTCCAATAAAATGGAGGAATGGTAACTCAGAAAATTTTTGTACTGATCATAAGTTCAAATAACACGTTTCAAAGGTGATACATTGTTTACAACAATGAAGAATGTGAGGTGTGATCCATCTGAGGATGATTAAATAAGAAGGGGGTTGTTGGATGAAGACCATGTAATTACTCCTTATTGTATGAGAAACATGGGTTTTTGATGAAGACCATTCAATTACTCATGATTGAATGAGAAACATGCAAGAGACTTCTTGGTGAATTGAATCATATGGTTTGCATGAAGTAGATCATGACAGTTGATGAACAAGACAATGTGCAAATGAGTGGAATTATAAGATGGTCATGTGGGGATTAGAATTATGAGATAACCATGCACATCACATTGTCATAGAAGATGATGATGCTATATCTATTCCTTCAAAGAATACATATCACAATAGTGGAGTTTTTGATAAAAGAAGAAGAGTTGCTGATGGATAAAAATCACCAACAAGAAGTGATGTTGAGGCGTTCGTGCTTGTTGACAAAGAAAACAAACGACATACCCATTTTTTGAAAATGGAGATTCCATGGTATCATGTCGAGTTCATGGACTGGGGATAATGATCCATGTTTTATTCAAGGAACATCGACAAAGGAATGGATGATCTGGAGGCGGACAAAAAGAGCAGATAGAAGGTGGCGTCATTTCCCAGTGTTTGCCAAATTTTTGGGCATGAAAAGCGAAAAATAAAGAAAAGTGTTTTTGGCAAAGTGACTTGCTCGTCATGCACTTGAAGGAGAGGAAACGTGCGCGCCATATGTTTTTGAAGATAAGATAATCAAAATATGGAAAAGGGATAAGGGTCGCGAATGTTTTGGTGAGGTCACGCAGGTGACTTGCGCACCGTGAAGAGACTTGTGCGCTGATGCCTTGGAAGCTTGATAACATGCGCGCCTATGGTTTTTCGAGATCAAAAGATCAAAATTTGGAAAGTGAAAGAGGTTCATGCAAGTAACTAGCAGGGGAAGAGAGATGTGCACCGAGACTTGTGTGTTGATGGTTAACTTGCGCGTCGTCGCGCGGGGTGGTCAAATTGACTATAAATACTGGACCACCCCTCCACATTTCGAACGGAGTTCAACACATAGAAAAATCAGAGCTCCTGTCGCGTAGGTGTGGAAGTCGCGCAAGTATTGTGTGCTCGCGCAGGTGGACTTGCGTGGCATTTTCTGAAGCTGCGTGCCGATTGTTGGTTGCGCGCCCAAAGCGGTTTGGGAGGGAAAGGAAGTAAGTCGCGTAGGTTAGATGTTGAGGAAGGCAATGTCGCACAGGTGGTTTGCTGATACTTGCATGCCAGTTTGGACCTGCACATCAGACACTTGCGTGCCGTAGTAAAACTTGTGCGCCATATTGGGACTTGTGCACCTCGCTTGGAGAAGCGCGCCAGGTATTACTGAAGCCTGCCGGTCTATTTGGAGCTGCACGAAAGCCGAGAGATTACCCGATACATTCGGTGCAAAGTGAGATTGAAGAAGAAATCTAAATGATACATTCAGGATCTCATGCATACATGGTGAACTGATTCTGAAGATGAAAAGTAAGATGAGCATCATTTATTGGGAAATCACATAAGTGATTGTGATTCAGGAAAACAAAGACAAGGGGATCTTGTGCATTCAGTCATTGCACTAAAGAAGAAGGATTGAACTAAAAAGAGCATCAACTCTGAATTCCAATGCAAGAAAAGTCTCATGCTGATCATGAGACAAATAACTTAAATGCATATCTATTGAAGAGACCATGACGTCTATAAACTGAGTGGTACTTCAACAACGACAGTGAGCCATGGGAGTCAACGGGAGTGACCTGAGGGACGCAGTGAGCTATCCCTAAACTTTTGTAAGGGTAGTGAGCCAGGGATAGAGTGACTGTACCTGAATATTTTTAATCTACAACTAGTGAGGCATAGTTTATTTTGGTATTACTGACAACATGTTGGCGTATTCTCCATATACGTAGCCCTTAGTGGTGAACCAAGTAAAAATAGTTGTGTCATCTCACTGAATGTGAATGTTTCATCACTAATCATATCCATCATATAGGTTTAACGGGTTCCTTCCAACATGGGAAAAAGATTCATAACTTTAACAAGAAAAATTTGACACCCTGATTCACCCCTCCCCTCTCAGGGTGTTCTGGGGTCTTATAGTAATGGATCTCAGTTATGACGTAATGAATATCGGGGATACAGTGTATTTTTGTGATAGTTTATACATGTATATA
Organism: Viscum album; assembly: GCA_963277665.1. Lineage (NCBI taxonomy): Eukaryota > Viridiplantae > Streptophyta > Magnoliopsida > Santalales > Viscaceae > Viscum > Viscum album. Next base: position 699,023,338 of record OY728161.1, read on the forward strand.
TTAATATACGCATGGGAAGTTATTACATAAGAATTAGTAAATATTATATGGACTACGATGTTGATATGGGTATGATTACGTGGATTCAGTTGTGATATATTTTCATGGATTTGTTATATGACTTTTTGAGGGGATGGTATCATAAGGATGTACGAAATTTGAGTTTGGGGATCCTATTTCAGTGGGAAAATGGTAGTGGGTTACCCTTCTTATATTCATGTTTTATTATTTTTTTAATCTCTTATATGTAATGCACAATAAGAATCCCCTAATGATGTTGAAATTATATTTTATCTATTTTGGTGACAAGTTGGTTTCTTCATTTATTTACAATGGATTTAGTATAATTCTTCCACATTTTAGTGAGATTTATCATAGAGGACCTACTTATTATAATTTCGGCTAACCCATATATACAAAGACACACACACACACATTTACGATCCACAATAGGGATTTTTTAATCTTTTTAGACACCCCAAACTCATTTCTACTATTCTTGAGTTGCGGGTGGTCACATTTTTTGTTGTTGGAGTAAGAGTGTTATTTATTTTATTTTGGGGTTATAAATTTGTATGACACATCATGTATTAGATAATGGTTTGTTTATTTATAAATATGGATTTGATTGGTTTTTCTTATATTATATATACAATATTGATGGTAATGCCTTCCATATATGTGTACATTATACCCTAGATGCTAGTTTTTAACTTATGGAATACTACAGGTGCGATTTGAGCATCACTTCTATCATCACTACGGGTCTTGGAGGGATTCCAACGTGGGTGTTAGTATCAAATACGTTGGATATGAGATATAATTCAGCACGTGGATAGGAAATAATGTAGATTTCATGGGTTTTAGGTATACAATGTCACCAAAACATAAAATGATACATTAATAATGGATATTTTCCAAGACATTGTATTTTAAGGCCCAATTGTGATCCACTACAATGAACTTATGTTTTCTAAATTTATAAGAGAAGAGAATTTTCTTTTGGGTTATATAAATAGTTAAGGATCATGCATCATGATTACATGTGCATATGTTTGAATTGGGTAGACAACAAGTATTGAGATATCTCTAATTAATTAACTTTAGTATTCCATCTCATGGGTTTATAGTTTACCTAAAAAAATTTTTCCATTATAGTCATACCTTCAAAATGATATCCCCATTAGAATCTAGATAAATTTGATATACAAGATCTTTGAGAAGACTAGCATAGAAACAATGTCTATGAAGACAAAACTGGAAGGAAAATGATTCATGATTTTTAACATAAGGGATTATGGAAATAGGAGGGATCAATGAAACCCCTCAAAAAGTAAAAGGGTTTGAAGATTAAATGTTATTAGTAATGTCAATAAGATGAAACATTAATTTTAGACCCTAACATTTGTGAAGTATATGGTTATGCATTCTTTTACAATATTAGGGGTCATGATGGGTGGCCTTCTATGAAGTTTCTTATTATATGTGTGAGTGAGGAAAAAACACTTAAAGATCATGTGTTGATCAATGTGGTAAATAACTAGTTTATGACCTGTTTGAGCATGTGGTTGGGCCCTAGGTAGGGGACCTCATTTCGACAGGGCTACCAGAGATGCTTGTAGGGCTTGGACCTAATGTATATATTAAGATGGGGAGTCTATTCTATCAGCAGGGCACAATTATCACTTTGTTATTAGTGAAAGAACCCAATGAAAAGTGTATTATCACATAATATGTTGACATGGAGGGTCCATAATAAGGATATTATGCTATAGGGTGAAAAATGAAACACCACATAAAGATAAAGGGTTAAAAAATCTTACGACCCATGTTAATAGGGTTCACCTTTCTTTTTGGTAGTGTTTCTATTTTGAACTCCATAGTTAAGCATGTTTGGATTTGTGTAGTGGTTGGGATTGACAACCACATGATAATATTACTAGGGTGTTGAAGAGTGAGGAAAGATGAAACTAAAAGGAAATTTGTTAGATTATAGGGATATTAATTAGTTTTATGATCTATTCGAGCACGTGGGAGGGCCCAAAGTAGGGGACGACATGTCTGTAGGGAAACAGGTGGTGCTTGGCTGGCCAGGATCCGATGAACATGTTTAGGTGGTGAGTTTGTTATATCAATAGATCCCGATTGTTACACTCTTCTTATAATCCTGAAACAATTTCTTCGTTATAGGAGATTAACATTGACTTTAATATGAACCAATATTTAATTGAGAACTATATTTTTTTATCTATTAGTATGTTGTGTGGAGATTACAGGAATTGGATGATTATATTTTAAAGAGATCATGAGGATTCAAAAGTACTTTGGATGATGATTTTTATAAGTTTCATGTTTATTTTAATTTTGTATTGTGATTTTGGTTAACTAATAGTATAATTTTTCCCTATTCCATCAGATTTATAGCTTTTTATTTTGTGGTATCCCCATTATTATAAATATTAACTCTTTATCGTTGTGTTAGATTACGGGAAAATTAATTAGTTTGATGACCCATTTGGGAATGTGGGTAGGACCAATGTAGAGGGCCACATGTTTATAGGGAAACTGGTGGTTTAAGGATACCCAGTATATTATGACCATGTTATGGTGGGGTATTTGGTTTAACAGTAGGGCCCAATTATTACACTATATTTCTAATCTTCACACAATGCCTTGGTTAGAAGAGAATAAAATCATGTTTGGTCCATTTAAAGCTATAAAATAGCATTATATTATATTATATATTAGTATGTTGTTGGTAGGTTCGAACCATTTATTGATTATATTCCATGGAGATCATGATGGTCCAGAAGTACTTTGGGATAAATTTTTGATCAGTTCTAGTTTGTGTTTATCTTTTCCAATATGATGTTTGTTCACCGTTAGTATATTATTTCCCTATAACTAAGTATTTCTAGATCATTATATTTTTTTAATACTATTTATTATAGATATTAACTATTTATCGATGTGTAGGAATGGCATGGATTTTTTAGGAGGACTTGTATTTTTTGACCCATCATTTGGATAAAATATTCATGTTGTTGATGATTCTTGAGGTACTAGTGGAGGTAGAGGAAATTGATATGATGTATGCTTGAACTGTACTATCATGATAGGGGAGTTGATAGGAATCTCTATAGAAAATATTTGGGGCAGTATGTTTTTAGTTTCATGGTCACCCAATGGTTCATTGAAAAGGGAGTTGGCTTCATATTATTTCATTATTTAATTTAACAAAAGTCGATAGTTCTAAGACCTCTACCAAGAGACCATGTTCAAATTTCATTTAATGATTATTCCATAACCATTGTATGTTTCAGTGTTTGAGCATCCTTTCATGTTAATATAGATATGGCGTCTTGCCACAAGTTCATTCATTATAGAAATACCATCTAAAGTAGTAGTAGATTCTATGTTCCCTTGAATGTTCTTAGTAGTGATGGGATAATGTTGCTCAAGGATAAACTCATGATATTTTTTATCCTCAACGAGTAGATCTTGTCAATCAATGTAGTGGATAATAGGTCCGGAGAGGTTTTTTGCATAGGATGTGGTCAATTTCATGCGATTGATTTTCCCACACTAGTGGAGCCAGATGTTGTGTAAGGTACTATATACCGTTATTTACCTACCAATATTACTTTTCATATTTTAGGTCTATGCACCCCAGTATTAAAATAAATCGAGTTCATGATTTGAAAAATTAGGATGAGATTCATCTAGATCCATTTTTGTAGACTGCCCCAAATAGCTGATGAGTGAGTTTTTATGATTTATGAACAAATTAAGAGATAATGTTAAGTCAACACCACTCTATAGAATATTTCCAATATTGATGAACATAGTAATAAAATGGTATCATCGACATGTAAAAGTTTTATTTAGTACCATTTATTGTTGTTTTTTTAGGTGGATTGTTATATTACGTGAGGATGATAATGATCATGTAATATTCATTAGTGAGGGTGATCATCAAATGGGATCGAGGCCGGGGGAGAAATTGTTTTATATAATGGTTGAGTATAATATATGATCAACTAATTTTTATTAGTAATATTATCTAATAATACCACAATATCATTCAAATATAGGTTCTAATTATATCCCCTCAACATGTTATAGATACTACTTTAATACAACCATATATTCTTCGTTTTTCCAAACTCTATGGCGATTGGTCTCACATATAACCACAGATTTCCAAAAAAAACATATTTTTAGATGAACCTATAGCTATGGTTTATGGAATCTATGGATATAGGTATCTTTATAGAGGCTATAGAAAAGGTTCTCTAAAAGTATGGGTATAGAGAACAACAATATCCATTGTTCCTGTAAACAATGGGTATAGGTTTTCTATGAAAGCATGAGAAACAAATTCCCACGGGAAGGGGGTGGGAAAACATATTTACCTGATTTATAGGATATTTAAATAGTTTATAAAATAAATATAAAACAATATATATATATATATATAAACCAATAATTGTCTGTAGAGTAGTGGTTATGTGGCTAGTTTTCAATAATGGAGCTCTAGGGATCAAATCCACCCAGTGCGATTTTTTGGAAAACTATAGTCAAATTTTAAATGGCCTATTGACATATGTGTCCATAGTAGAAATAGTTCTATATCCATTTTTTGAAACAATAGAAATAGGATTATTTCCATGGTGGACAATCAAGGTAGCTATTTCTATTGTCATGAAATCATGGTAATAGGTATATAACCATGGTGGAAAACCATGGATATAGGTGCATTTCCAAATTGGAATACTATGGCTGTAGCTCGACACCATTTCCACTCTAATTGGATCCATGACTAGTTGGACCATGGATTTAATCTATAGCCATAGTTTTTACTCATACATACATATATGTTGGCCATGTATATAAGTGAATTTTCTAGTTGTGTACTGTTTTGGATATAGATACAATCTAATGTCTCTCTAATATTGATATTACTATATATGATACACCTATATATTTGTGAGAGAAATGGATTATGATTAAATATCATATACAATATTTTTTTCAAACTATTTTGTCACTTTAGTGTGGCTCATAATTATTCACAAATAATTAAACGATTGTTATATGATTTTGAATTTATTACCATTTCATAAACAAGAAGATAGTGAAGAACCATTTCCATATTCCACAAATCTATGATCAATTTTACTAACTGAAGGGAGATTGTTAGTTATCTATAAATGATTTATGTTCATGATATGATTATATGTGCATGATAAAATAATATATTCTAAAGATCGCTCTTAGATGTTATTATAAAATTTATACATTTTTGGTAGTTACTTTCAGTTTCATGAACACACTGGTAAGGTTGATGGCACATATAAATTCATCCTCCCAATTGTTCCTATACCAGTCTTTGGTGGTTCTAATTAATGACATCCTTGTGTATTATAAGACTCCTGAAGAGTATATATATCTTTAGTAATTTTTTTTAAAGATTATTCATTGTAATTAGTTGTTCGGAAAGCTTTCACGGTGAACATTTTGTGCCCATGAAAAGAATTTATTATGCCATTTCATGTATTAATGGGTAGTAAATATGAATATATAAAATATTGAGAGTAGTCATAACTTGTAGTTCATGGAATTAATTACAACTTGAACATAACTACAGTACCCATGATCGTGAGCTAGTTGAAGTTGCGTTTTCCTTAAAGTTGTGGTGGCACTCCATAAATAGTGAATTTTTTTTCCTCATCACGGATCATATGAGATTTATATATTTCTTCTGCATGTATAAAATGAACTTCCAAATATGAAAGTAGATGGAATTATTTTAGGATTATTATTTTGATAATTTTTATACTATAGGAGAAATAAATATTGATATTAATGCACTGATATTGAATTTTTGTGTAGAAAATGTTTTTGAATTAGTAAATTCATAGAGGGTGGTGGAAAAACTATTGAATGGGAATATGGTTCCTTTGGTTCATGACTTATGGAAGTATATTTATTTAAAAAAATTCATATAAAATATCTTGATCTGGAACAGTCTCACATAACCATATCAGGTTTGATACGGGACCTCAATCATGACTCCCCATGCGTTAGAGGATTCCGGCAAACATAGGGGGTGTAAAGAGAATAGTAAGGATGCAATACCCCCATGTACGTAGTTAAAATATAGTGGAAGTAAAAAAAATTAATAAACATTATTACAACATAAATAGAAGAAATGTACAACATTCAATAGTAATTTAATGGAAGAACTAATAAACCAAATAATATCGAATCATGTAACGTCAGACTAAAATATTACTAAATAAATTGTGTGAATTCAAATTAAAAAAAGAATAAATTGGCATAGGTAGTATCAAAATACAACAATCTAAATCCCAATATTGATCATGTCTCCATGATCTAACCCATACAAAAGAAACAATAAATTTCAAAGACCCTTTCTATTATCCAAAATTATATCCATGTAATTTACTCGGGTACCAATTAACAGATTAAATAGGCAGTGAGAAAATCATAATAGGTCAACACCCCCACGAGAAAAAAAACATTCTAATAATAATTGCATGAAATAATGAAAAAACAAATTTATTAATTAATCTATTTATACTATATAATAATCATCCTACTTCGGCACAATGTTGGAATATCTCTTATTATGTAGCAAAACTCTGCCAACCATTACCATAATCCATGTTTTAATCAATTAACTGGTCAATTCCATCGATATAAGTATTTCACTATGTGGTATATGATTTCTATATAATCACTTCAGCATCTGATCCAATCCCTCAATAGTAGCCATTCAACATCTGATCCATGCCCTCTTTATATGCATTTCAATGTCTATGAAAATCCCACAATATAATAATTTCATCATGAATCACAACAGAATATATAAAGTTATGAATAATTTATATAATATCACCATCCCTAATGGTTAATTCTTCCAATTTCGTTTTTTTCATTCAATTACCAATTCATTCATTAAATTTTTATATTATGCCGCTCTATTTTCACACAAATTTTATTTCAAATAATAAATAGTCATTAAATAATCTATTATGCTATTTTTTGAGGTGAATATATAAAAATAATTCACCTATGATGTCATTTCATGCTAAAACATATTTTCATACATTATCTAGTTCATTATTATTCAAGGGTAGGCTTAACCTCTGGGAAGCTGCTAGCCTAGTTTCTACACCATTGAATCTAAATGTATTTAATGAATTATCCAACAATATATTTTTCATCACTAATTATTCAATTAATTAATTTTATGATATTATTGAAGGATAATATAATATTTTATTTACAAAAACAATTTAAAAAGACCGTAGAGTTTGGTTTTAGACCACCTACCTTTTACCGACAATCAAACCAACAATTTCAATAGGTAACTCTAGGAATTATGAAGATGATAGTGATCAAAACAAAAACACAGATCATAAAACATAATGATCAAATAACAAAATAATAATTATCAAGAAAATCAACTACTACAATAGAGTTCAATGGAAGAGAGGGGAAACCAATGAAAAACAACTCAACCAGGATCCGATGCTAGATTGAGTCATCCAAAAGAGTAGAAAGAATTAAAAAATAATATAGATTTTCTCTATGGTCATATATATAAGGTATTTTATGTTTATTAGGAATTAATCATATGCATATAATGGATTTAAAACCACTGATCATGAGAAATTCATTCCATGTAATTATTCCACTTCATGTATATTTAAATTTATGATTTACATCCAAATACATGTAACCTCGGGATATTATAACCCCAATAGATTATTTGACAATTTAAACCATTTCATGATGTGTAATCATTTCATCTATTGATCCATTTCACAAAACCTACATGGAAATAATTATATGTTTTGAAACAAGTTCATATTGTGAAAATTTCTAGTAGATAACAATCAACCAAGATTCTATAGAAGATCTAAAATCACCTATGAAGCCTCCCAAAATCATGGAGAACCCTCATAATGCCCTTTGAAATATTTTATAAATAGACTCCATTAATTCAAAAAAATAAAACCCAGATAAAACCCTGATATTTTGTAGAATATATTTTCCAAATTAATTTCACCTTTTGATATTCTACATTTCATGTGATGTTATAAATAGTTATATATATATATATAAATATAAATTTATATACAAACACTGTGTAAATAATTACTCTCACATGAAACCTACTTCAATTTTTCTATGCACAACACTTACATGGCCTGCACTACAAGCAACACCAAATCGGCTTGCGCTACATGCAACACTAACTTGGCTTATGTTGCATGCAATACTATGTTTCTTGGAAACATCATTTTATTGAAATAAATATTTAAATGGGATAATTAAAAAATATCAATTAAAACATATTAATATGAATAATAATAGCTACATTTAAAATATTTTTATGATTTTTTCACATAAATATAACATATTTACAATGAAAATTATAATTTTTTTGCAAAGTCATTATATGATTAAAAATAATTTTTCTTTGAATGAACTAATTTTAATTTACTTATGTGTCAAAAAGTTATTTTATACAAATTTATAAACATAATTTAATAAAATAAGCTTCATTTTTTAATTTATAATGCTGAAATTATCTTAGGCTGAGTTTTTGGTACTTTTCTATGAAACTTCATTTATTGATTTATAGTGAAAATTACTGCATTATATTTAATAACTATCTCTTAATTAAAAAAAGTATATATATTATATTATTCTTTAAATTTGATTTATAATCATATTATATCAATTATAAATATATTATTTCAATTTATTATATTATAATCAACTTCTCTTTGAAATTGATTATAAAATCATAACAAACAGTTGCTCACTTTTATACATTAAAACCCAGTTATTTCATGACATCTGTATGGTTAGAATTATCCTTAATTTTACCACATATGTGAAATGAATTTTTAAAACTATAATTACACAATTATAATCAGTATAATATTTATAGTGCAATTATATCATGTAATTTTGTTGAACAGAAGGATTAGTAAAAGTGATTAAAAGTAATCACAACGCTTAAGATCAAATTAAGCTAAATTAGGGACTAAACCATAATCGTATGGCCCAAATGACCTATAAACTTGTAAAAACCCAATTTTATAACCATGTTTCATCCATGAAACTTACTTTACTAATTTATTTGATTGACATTTTTTAGGTATGAACATGTGCACACCTAACTTGTTTTCAAAAATTCCATGTGAATACTTATTAATCCTTATAAAAGGCCACCACATTTCCTTCTACATGAAAAATATAAAACCTCTAAATTTCATCCAATATATTCTAATTTGACATATAATCATTACTCCGTTTTTCTTAAAAGCCTCTCCATGGGTAGAAAGAAATCCAATGAATCCTTTTGGAACAAACCAAAAAGAATTACTAGATTAAGAGGTAATGTCTTTTCTCAATATCCTTTGATTTATTTTTCCACTCCACCAACTCCACTCAAATTATTCATTTCATTTATAACAATAAATTTATAATAAATTTAATAGAATTTTATCATGATAATGGTTTAATATACACCTAAACACACCTCTAACTATTGAGTAACTAACATATTATTTTCGTTTATAGTGAACTACTGCCTCACCAAACGATGATTGTTATTTTTTTCACTACCAACACTAATAGAGGAAATTATGATGAAATATTTTTTAATATATCTTTAATATTATATTAATTTTGACATTAATATTATTTATTCTATTAATAACACATATATATTTTTTACATTCCATTTTGTGTAAATACGATAATTTCATTTGAGGAAGTTTGGATTACTTCACCCTTAAAGTGATAAGATTTGATCACACACTAAATGGAATGAATTATGGATGGGTTTATTAAAATTATATGATATAAATGAAATTATAATTCTACTTTAATGATATTATATAAATATATAAATTCATGGTATTTCCATTGTTTCCTTCAACACGACAATAAAAAATTGAAACATCGTTCAAGTAGACGTATGTCTTACCGTACCTTGAACAATGTATTACATTACACACTTCTATGTGATATTTATTATTATAATAAAACTATACTAAATATAAATGTAATTTATATAATATTTTACATTATTGAAATCATGATAACCTAATAAATAATAGAGATATAAAAAATAAAGACACCAACGAAAAACAAATCGAATATTACCCAAAGTGTAATCTTAACAAGAAATTGATAAATATCAGGTAATATAAATCTATAATCAATCCATATATGTTAGTTTATGTAATAATATGGTTTTGTAAAATATTTATTGTACAGGTGTCTTGAACTAGTACTATGAGAGTCAAGACACCTATTAAGGGGGTTTCATCTCCCTTTTAATTTTCATGAGATACATTCTTTATTCACCACCCATTCCATTTTTGTGGTGTGTATACAAACCAAGGACTTATTCTATGATTCTTATAATTAAAATTTTGGGTATTTACATCTCTATTTTATTCAATTTTTTTCAATTGGATTATGTTTCAAATGTTACCAAATTTGTAAAATAGTTTTTACTCAATTTTTCTTGTTTGAAACTCATAACTGGTTATTCACCTAAATTAATTTTAAAGGTATATAAAATTATATTTTACATGATAAAACTGTAATATAATTATTTTAATTATATATTATGATTCATTTTATATCATTTTCATACCTGGAGAATACGATTGTCACGAACCAGCCCGAGTCGACCCTGAACCTGTCACCCTGGCCAGCCCGCGACCTATCCCGAGAGGCATTCCCAATCCTCCTAGTATGGCGAAAAACACCAAGGGAGTCAGTAGACTACACAATTGAATTATCTCCCCCATATATAAACAATCAAAAAAATTGAGGAAATAAATGGACTGCCCAAAATACATTTATATAAAAATTGAACTAAACATTATTTGTATAAGAAACTAAAAGTATTACTAAACCAACAACTCAACTGACCAAACCCGATAACCAACTAACTCCATGTGACACAACTGGTAACTCTTCAACACAATGATCACATGTCACCCAAGGAAATCAATCTCAAGATGAAACCAACCATGTGGTAAAAACAGAAGAAGACTATTGGCATAAGTATTAAAACTCAGAAGGTTAGCCCGATTTTATATTCTCGTTGCACACCATTTTTAATAAGAGAAAAATAAATTTCATGATATTAATATAATATATAAAAGAAACTTTTTTAAATGAGGTTCAATTATGTAATAATTATCATAAAAAACATTCATGTTTGATAATCATAAATGCATCTATCAATTTTTCAAAGTGATGCAACTTCAAAACGAAAATTGTTTGAATGAGAGTTGCATTAATGATTGTACAATTTTAAATAAAAAAAACACACTATTGAATTTACCAACCAAACACACCATATGAAAATGTTGAGTACAAAATATCCAATGGGAAAAACTAAGAGGAACCCCTCTAGGCACTAGTACGTTTTGAGCCCCAAGTACCTCGTATCTCAGTGAACATAATTATAATAAATATTCATTATCATGAACACAAGAATATAGTTTGGATCATACCCATAACCTAGAATTACCCCAACATCATCATCATCATAGCTTAGTTAGTGTTTTAATTATAAACATGCTACGTGAAACAGGGGCCAAACCCCACGAAATCACTAGCATACTAGTACACGCCCGCCCACCTAGATACCAAGGATTCTCTTTGGTGCTCAATAAAGTTAGACATATTATCAAATAAAATTTCCAGATGAAAATTACATTCCCAAAACATATACACACAAACAACCCACAAGAATTTTTCACATTTCATTCAAGAATCAATAAACAACTAAAAAATTTGTAAAACAATTTCAATGAGTATCACCAGGCCTTGAACATAAAATCCCTTCAACGATGCTATTTTAAGGGAAAAAACCCCATCAGTAAAATAAAAAACCATATTTGGAAGCCAAAAAAACAATTAATAAATCATTTTCATGGACCATAAAATTTATTAAAAAGTCAGAACATTAAAAACACATGGAATCCATAATTACAAAACTAAACAAATGCCCTACGGGCCTTTAATCCTTTCTCAAAACTAACATTTGACCAAGGTATGAATTAAATTTTATTAAGCAGTTGTATACACACCATTTATATCAGAAAACCAAATTCATAAATCCCTTAAAACACTCAGGTTACATATTCAAAAAACAAACATTTTCATATGTATGTGAAACAGACCATTTTCCGACCACTCAGGCCAAAACATGTTGTAAACCAAAACCGATTTGTTTGTAAAAAAAATACAAATTGGAAATCCATATAATGACCACAAAATACAATTTATAATTCTCAAAATTTATTTATAAATCCAAACAAATTATTTTTAAATCACCCATCACACATAAATTCCAACCGGGAAATTTACCAAACACATGACATGCCCTTTTTAAACAGAACAATTTATTTTAAGATCATGATAAGCCACAAAAACCAATTTAATTACATATTTTTTTCAAGATTCTGTAACATTTTTAAAATATTATAAAACAAATTATAATCTTCAAAAAACAGTTTTGAAGGATAACAGAACATTTAAACAAACACTTGGTGTGCACTTTCATGACAAAACAACAATACCTTTCACAAAATAAGGCATAAAAAAAATTTCATACCAATAAAACTATACAAAGGCTGAAAACAACAATAATAATATATATAACAGGTGTTAACAATAATAAAATGATAAAACATAAATAATAAAGGCATGTGCAAGGGATATCCGACCTCAAATCCTTGTTGTAATGGAAACATGCACACAAAAACATCATCTTACTGTTTACTAACCATAAACCTATGAATACCAGAACCATATGAAAAAAACCCATAAATAGTCATGGAATAACAGAACCCTAAGTCTAACACTACAAGGGGAGATTATAAATCCAAGAATATATGAAAGGATGAAGAAGATTGAAGATAAAAGAGATGGAATCTCACCTTTTCAACAATAAAACTCTTTCTATTCCACTAGATCTGCACAATTAGATAAATTTTAATTGCTTGAAGCTTCCTGGAGAGACACCTACGATACAGAAGAATCAGTTAAATAATATTTGTGTCCAAAAGAGAACAAATTTTTTGATTTATGAATGATACAATTTACCTTGTCATTTCTGGATGATTTGTGACACATTGAGAATGTTTCCCCACTCTGTGACTATTCTAATATCCAAAGAGGGAAAATAGATAAATTGGGTGTGTATTGAGATATTTTATTCTGGTGGGAGGTGGAATCACTGAAAAATATTAAATATTTAATTAGATATAAAATAATAAAATTATCTTTTAATAATTGGAAATGGGCCGATGGGCTAGCCCAATGCATAAATAAGAATCCCCACTTCACAATAATTATTAATTTTAATGGGGTCCAAAAGGATATGGTAGTTTTAATATATCATTTTAGGCCATTTGTGAAGTGTAATGGGTGAAAAATGTTGAAAAACAATGGATTTTTTAAAGAAGAAAATTTGTTTTATAAAACATGAAATGGGCTCACGGTTGGCCCAAATCATGAAGTAACCACCCATTTTCCAAAAACATATAAACAAGAAATGGGGAACCCAAATTAGGGTGATTAGACATAGATGAAATTTAAATATCATTATTCATCAACATAACTTAATCCTCCTTCCCAAACAAAACACAAACTCACAAGCACTTTGTGAAAATCAACGTAATGGTCAAGACACCACCTCCACAACGAAGAAAAGAATCAGATTATTGGGATTTCTCCCAATGAAACAATCAATCTACCAAACTAAACACCACCCATGAAGACCAAAAAATTTAGTGTAGTATAGAATTCACTCACCAAAATTTATAAACAACTAGCACTAGAAAAGTTCATAGGAGGGAAAATCAACAAGACCAGTGGAGGGTCTCCCCACCATTAGAACCCAACTAGCAACAAAAAAACAGGAACTCCACATTACCTCACTATAACAAGACCAAAAAAACACTACCACAACAACCCACCAACACAAGTTAACAGGGTTACAACATGAACATATAAACCACCCACTCTCGAATATAGGGGACGATAACATGGCCAACACTTTCATCACAGATCTAGACCCCCATCACTTGGGGAGGGGAGGGAAGGGGACCCAATAATTTGGCCACTGGAACCACAAAAAAACTAAGTAACTACCAAAAACTCTTTTCCTATGAATTGGTAACACCAAGACTGCTCCCGATTTACATAGGAGGCCCACAAAGGTACAATGATCGAAAACCCGCATCCATGAATGTATAACTGTAGACACTGTGTGAGGGGTAAATCCACCACACATGCTGTGACAAATGGAAATTCACAATAATGGGGAAGTACAATATAGACATAAAAATGAAATTTACAAAATTAAGGATGCATGAGCCTGGTCAAGAGCCCCACAGCTCTGTTGATTTCCTGACTATGTGAAAAGCTTCACTCTGAGGCTTATTGCTAGAGCCATAAATCATTAAGCATCTGCTACCCCACAATCAAGTGTTATGTATCACCCCACTCAATAAAAACTCACCTGATCAAAAAAACAAATCCATCTAAATATGAACACATAGATAAATATCCAAATTCTATCTCCCTCGGAATGAGGAGCTGAATGGACAATGAATATGGAGAAAAGCATCAATATCAACAAACACAACTGCTATGTCCACCGGAATTATAACGAACTAAAAGAACGTTAAATCGATCCCAAACAACTCTCTATTTAAACTAAAGGAATGAGGAAATATTTTAAGAGGTGGATATAGTTTGTTAAACACGAGATATAATCCTTAGGTTTATCAATCAGAAATCTTTAAAACATAGAGCTATATGTGGCCACATCAAAACATCCAACACATCTTTAGAAACACACTGAACATTACTCCAATCCCAGGCCACCAACAAGATCCCATCATAATATTAAATAGGAGAATGAATTCTAGATCAAAAGTAAGAATAATGAAAAAAAGCACTACTAAGACATAGAATGATCCATCCACAAAACCATTGGTTCAAAACAATGACCACAATTTTTCTACTAAAACACATAATAAAAACTAACATGGTGAATTTTCCCATTCACCAATGTTGTTTCATCATGTCTCATTCACATGAACATTTATGTTCCACCCCATCCACTCAAAAACCATTCCATATAGTCCATCCTTACAGATATCAATAATACCATGCTTTTGAGAACCCATGAAACCACCAAAGGATAAAAAAACAACATCATTCCAAAAATCATGTACCGTCAAAAGTAACGCCAACCACCAAGTCAAAAACTCTTTTCATATTCCACAAAACAAACCACACTTCATCAAGAACCATTTTATTATGAAAAAATTACATTTTATTTAATAGAACTTTCAAAAACAACCATTCTATTCCAAATATCACTTTCCCATTTTAAGAAAAAATCAACAAGGTCTCTTTTCATAATATGACAACCACAAAAGCCAAAACCCCTTTCTCGAAAAACACCTGCCATAAAAAACTGAATTTTAAAATCCTATTCATCAGATTCAAACTCTTTTAAACCACCCAAAACACCCCATTTAAAACAATGTTTCATAATTTCTTTTAAATTATTCACACTTTGAAAAAATTGTATTTGAACAACCCACTAGTTTTGATTTGGGAAAATCGAATCCTGTTAATTCATTTCCACTTCCTCCCCAAAATTTGTTTAAAAAAACACAAACATACCAAAACCATTATTATATTTAATTTTTGAAAACCCCGTTTCTAATTTTCGAAATCTAATCATTCCTTTAAAACCCATTTCCATAATTCTCACACAACGATTTTCAAAACAAAAATTCAGTATTCTTTAAGGGTCCAAAAAACCCACAAAATGGAACTAGTGTTGGTGGGTGACGTGACCATATGGTTGGCGGCCATATGTAATAAAAAACACCAACAATGAGAGACTTATTAGGAACATTATCCAGCCCCACATGGAATACCAGGCCTTGAGAGCTCACAGATTCCATTAGTCATACTCATGTTGTCATATCCCAACACCAAAAAATCAGTAAGAATAAAGGACACTAATAAAACCAAACTTCCCATGGAAACATGAGCATCAGAATGATTAAGAGTTTGTGGAGATATTCCCACACATACCCCTAAATTCCAAAAAATACTACTCCATATACCTTGTCATTACCAAATAACAAGGGTTATCTAAAAATAATGGCCTACTAAGAGCTAACCTCCTCTGATACCATTTTTTCACGAACCATCACAAGTCAACCCTGAAACAGTCACGAAGGCCAGCCCGTGACAAGTACTGGGAGGTGTTCCCGATCTTTTTGGGATGATGACAAGAACCAAGGGAATCAATAGAGTACATAAGGGAATTATTTCACCCATATATAAACAATCAAACAAATAACGGAAATTAATGGACATCCAAAAATTCATTTATATAAAATTTGAACTAAGCATTATTTTTACAAGAAAGTAAAAGTAGAACGAAACTAACAACTCAACTGAACAAACATGATAACCATCTAACTCGATGTGACACCATGTATCACTCTCCAACACAATGATCACACGACTCCTAAGGTGATCAGAATCAATATGAAACCTACACAAGGGATAAATATAGAAGAAGACTATAGTCGTGAGTATTAAAACTTAGTAGGTTATCCCGATATTCTTCTACCACTGAACTTCATTTAAAATAATAGAAGCATAGATTTCATGTTTTAAATATAAGATATAAACGTATATTTTACAAACAAGGTTCCAAGCTATAATAATTATTAGACCAAAACATTCATGTTTTATAAAAAAAATGTAAGTAGCAATTTTCAAAGAAGTGCAACTTCAAAATGAAAATTGTTTTAATGAGGGATGCATTAAATATTGTACAGTTTTATAAAAATAACACTAAATATATAATTTACAAACCAAACACACCATATTCTGATGGGGAGTATAAAATATCCAATGAGCACAACTCACAGGAACACCCCCAACAACTAGTTAGTTGTGAGCCCCAAGTACCTCGTATCTCGGTGAAAGTAAACATAACAACTATCTGTTCTCGTCCACACGATCCACTAGTAGTTTGAATTAACATAACCTATTGGTCCCCAAAAATCATCATAATCATAGTTTAGTTAGTGTTTTCATCGTTAAACTTGTTACGTGAAATAGGGTCCAAACCCAACAGAATAACTAGAAAACTAGTACACTTCTGCCCACCGAGATACTAGGGATTCCCTTTTGTGCTCAATCATGTTAAAAATTTTATCAAATACACTTTACACATAAAAATTTACATTCCCAAACCATAAACACACAAAAATATGAAAAACATACTTCACATTTCTTTCATGAATCAATAAACAACTAAAGATTTTTGTAAAACAATTTCATGGTGTATCTCGAGGCCTTGCACATAAAATACATTCAAAGATGCAATTTTAAGGAAAAACCCCATAAATAAAATAAAAAAACATATTTTGAAGTCCCAAAAACAATTAATAAATCATTTTAATGGACCATAAAATTTCCAGGAAAATATATAACAATAAATACACATGGATACCATTTTTACAAAACAAAACAAATTCCAATTGAGCCTTTAATACTTTGTCATAACTAACATTTCACCAAGGTATGCTTTAAATTTTATTAAGTATTTGTATACACACCATTTAAAGTAGAAATACAAATTAATAAATCCATTAAAACACTTAGGTTACATGTTCAAAACAAAACCATTTTAATAATGATGTGAAACGGACCATTTTTCGATAACTCGGGCCAAAACATGTCGTAAACCAAAACCCATTTTTTTGTAAAAACAAATCCAAATTGGAAAGACATATAAGGACCCAAAAATAACATTTATAATTCATCTAATTCATTTATAAATCCAAACAAATTATTCTTAAATCAAAAATCACACATAAAAGCCGACCAAGGAATTTACCGATCACATGGCATGCCCTTAAAAAACAATTTATTTTATGATCTTGAAAAGGAATAAAGCACCAATTTAAATCCATATTTTATTCAAGATAATAAATATTTTTCAAAATAACATAAAAATATTATAAACATCAAAAATCCATTTTGAACGATAGCAGAACATTTAAACAAACACTTGGTGTGCACTTTTATGACAAAACACCAATACCATTCACAAAACAAGGGATAAACAACCATTTTGCACGCCAAGAAAACTATAAAAAGTAACAAAAACAATAATAATCACATATATAACAGTTTTTAACCATAATTAAATGATGAAACTTAAATAATGAAGGCATGTGCATGGGATATCCTACCTCAAATCCATGGAGTAATGGAAACACACACACAAAATCATCATCTGAGGGTTTACAAACACTAAACCTATGAAGACCAGGCCCAAATGAATAAAAACCCTATTGAAATTAATGTAATAATAGAGCCCTAAGTCTAATAGTACTAGGGGAGATTATAATACAAATAAATAATGAATAAAGGAAGAATATGGAGGATAAAGAAGAAGGAATTTCACATTTACAACTAGATAACTCTTCATATTCTTCTAGATCTGCACCAATAGATAACAGAGAATATATTAAATCAACTTTCAGATACTTAAATGTTCTATAAGAAGTAGGTAAAGAATATTGGTGGCCATAAGAGAATGAATTTATTGATTTATGAATGATACAGTTTACCTCGTCAATTCTGGACGATTTGGGATACTTTAAGAATGTTTCCCCACACTGATACTATTCAATGATCCAAAGAGGTAAAATATATAATGGGATTTGAATAGAGATATTTGATTCGGGTGGGAGGTGGAATCACTGAAAAATATTAAATATTTATTTATATATAAAATAAATAATGTATTTTTTTAAGAACTAAAACTGGGCCCATGGGCTGGCCCATTGCCTAAATAAGTAACACCAATTAACCATAATTATAAATTTTTAAGGGGTCCAAAAGGATAATTTTGTTTTAATATATAAGGTTAGGAAATATGGGGAGTGGAATGGGTGAAAAAGTTTAAAAAACAATGGAGTTATAAAAGAAACAAATATGGTTTTTAAAAATGGAAATTGGCTCACGATTGGACCAAATCATGAAGTAATCACCCTTTCTCCAAAAACACTAAACATGAAATGGGGAACCCAAATTAGGGTTATTAGAAATATATGAAACTAAAAATACACAAAATTAATCTCACACATGACCCAACAAAAGTATCGAGATTTCAAATGAACCAGATAAAAACAATGAAATGAAAAATCGTGTGTGACAATGATCCCAAGTTACCAAGTGACATGATTTTATTGAAATAATATCATCACATTTTGGGATTATTAATGATTATGATTATTTGATGGAATATTATAACCAATATATCAATAAAACTCATGATATTACTTCTTCTATGTTTATCTAATATATATCCATGTATTAATACCAATATTCTACTCTTTTTTACTTAATATAATTACGAAAAATCTTTTTAACAAAAAGGTGATTGAATCTCTCTATTTTGTGGGAAATATGTTTTATTTTAAAACCATGTATTAAAAAATGTTTTAAAAATGTTTCCAAATGATATTAGAATATAAATTTCAAGGAATAAAATGTTTTTCAATGTTTTTTATTATTTTAAAATCCTTTTTATATGTTTTAAATGTTATTTTCAAAGAAATGTTTTTCAAAATGTTATTAATATTTATTTATATTTTATCAAACTGTTTTATGAGAAAAATATTTTTAAAATGTTCTGAATTTTAATTTATATGTTTTCATGGAAAATAGTTTTCAAAATGTTTTCCATTTTATTTCATATGTTTTGAAATAATGTGTTTTTTAAAATTAGTTCAATACTTATTTCTATTGTTTTCAAAATATTTAAAAAGAAAATGGTTTTTATAAAAATTAATATTTATTAAATCATTTTTCAAAGAAAAATAGATATTTTTTTCGAGAAACTTGTTTTGAAGATATTTCAATATTATTTTCCTTATATGATGAAATCATTTTATATTAATCACGCCTTTATAAGAAATGAACTAACAGTTACATTCAAATTATTTCTTCAACTAGTTTACGCTTGGATTTCATGATGTTTATGAAACCTATTTCCACTCCACAAATTATATGATTTTGAATCCCTTTAATTTTCACAGATTAAGCTTTCATTATGTGATAATGACACCATCATATTTGCATATTCTATGATGTGATGAAATGATAAAGATACCCATTTTTTTCATGGGTCATGATTCGATGTTTGTAAAACATATTTTTTTGTATGGGTCATGATGTGATGAAGGATTTACATTGTGGAACATTTATACATGATGTTATTATCAGAAAAGGGGGACCTATATCTCCCAAATATGAATTACGTAATGATGGATGACTCGTGAGTATAAATTCAATGTGTGAACCTGATTACATGTTGACGATGTTATAAATAGACCTAATTGCATGTCCATAATGTTATGAATGAAGCTGATTACATGTTCACAATATTATGAGTGAACCTTTTTATGTGTTCAAAATATTATCCATAGACCTCATTTTATGTTCATAAGTTTATGTGTGATCATAATTACAAGTTCACAATGTTATGTGTGAACATGATTACATGTTCACAATGTTATGCACGGACCGTGTTTCATGTCTATATGGTAATGAGTGATCCTGATTACATTTTCACTTTTTTCGACATAGAACTAGTTACATATCCATAAGGTTATGCATGATCCTGATTACATGATAACAAGGTTAGGAATTGAGCAATTTTCATGTCTATAAGTTTATTTGGGGCCAGATTTCATGTCCTTAACTTAATGAGTGAACCTATTTTTAATTATATATTGTCACAAAATTATAAAGAAAATATGGATGACAATTTTACCACGTATTTTTCTTATTATATTCTTTCTGGACTTATGACCTTAATTCTATTATGATCCATTTCATATGAACTTCCAATATTCATTATTATCTCCAATATGTAGGGTATGATATTAAAATGTAACCATCATGTTCCATAACATTTGGTTCATTTTATTCTTATGTGTTTACATTATTTCACCATACTAACAATTTATGCTCACCCATTTCATATATTTCCTCTCCCTAGGATATGGAGATTAGTTTCAGGTATACATACTAATGGTGGAGGTCAGTATGTGAATTTTCGAAGATCTTTCAACAGAATAGAGGATATTTTTCTTGATTCTAAAGAAACTAAACTATTACAGTCCTTAGAAATGTATTTTCGTAATGTAGTTAATATTCTTATAAAATAATTTAATATCCTTTTCTGTTGATCCCTGGTCTCTATAGTAGTAATAATATGAATGGTTTAGTCATCCTCTGTAAATGGGGATGATAAAACATTAGTTAGATCCATATGTATATTAATAATGTCATTTCTTGTGATGTATCTAGCACGTCCTGTCATGGTGTGTGAATTTTTTTTCCTAAGTTAAAATTTAGAAAAGTGGTTAACAATGGATTTATCTAGAGAGGATTGCACAAAAAATCAAAATATCATCGTAAAATTTGAGAAAGAAGAGGATATTTTTTTAAAAAGTTTGAGTCGAAAAAATACTAAAGTGAAAGAACATTTCAAATAACAGAAGAAAAATGTTGAAATTTTTTTTATAAAGTAATAGATTGAAAATACTAATATGAATTGAGTGATCAGGTTTGGATCAGCATTCCAATTTCACTTATATCAATGTTCCAATATATCCAATCCTTTTCTACTAAACCGATTAATGTGAGTTTCCATGATCTCTTCCTCTCACTCCCTTGGTCAAATGGGGATGGTGAGAGTAAATATTTTCAAGATTTTTTATAGATCAACTCTCTTTCAAATGTATGAAATATTTTTAGTGAGTACATTCAATTGGATTATGAAATTATATATCGAGTCTTTTTTATTAAAAACATCCAAGAATATCTAACACCCCACCCACACGTATAGATGATTCCCAAGTACATCACCACTAAGACATGATATGTTCCATTGTATAGAACCATAAACTAATTGAAGGAGAAAATGATAATTGAACAAAATAAAAATAACAATATAATCTAAAAAAATATGATCATACTTAATAGTTAAAAAGATAACTGGAAATTGGAACCAACATCACAAAATAGAGAAATGATTTCATAACATTAAGAGAATGAACTCAGACATTAAAAGGGGAAAAACTCTAATTCCCTAATCACTCAGAGGATTACCCCTCCATGTGAAGGGAATCCATGAGTAATATGGAAGAAGAAGAAATTATAAAAATAAAAATAAAAAAAATAGTGGAATGGATGAACATAAAATTTCTCCTTTAGAATCCATCCAAAAAAAATTCTTTTTTTCTGCCCACTAGCCCTCCTAAAATCACCAATCTCTCTTCTTAAAAGTTGTTATAAATTGAGATATCTATCTATTCAAAAAATTTATATGTATTTGGACACATTTAAAATAAGTTATATTTTAATTAACGAAGTGCACATTTTATTATGGAAGAGACTATTTAACTTCCTCCATTTAGTAGTAATTAAAGGAAGAATTAATGAGTTAATTTTCCATGAAAATTAACAGGATCATGAGTATCCTATTTTTTTATCCCCAAACTATAATACCCTAATTTGGTAATATTTATACCAATATATGCCTCATTAAAAATGTTTTTCCTATTCTATAGTCCAGAAAAATTTATCCAGGTAATTGATTTATATAGGCTACTGGGTGTCAAATTGGATCTAGGAAAATAAGACGAAGTTAAATCCCATAAGATATTTAATTACACAAAAAATTTATCACTCTATTTGGATAAAAATATTAAATGATACTCCCAAAATACAGATGTTTTATTAAACTACTAAATATTCCAAAGTAAAAAAATTATCATTTAAAGACAAAATTAACAAAAAAATACTAAAATGATGATAATAAGCTATAATTGATTATTTGGTGGGGGTTAAATAATTACAAAAACATAAAAATAATAAAAATATAACATATATCAATTCCCCCTCACTTGACACATGGACTCCCGGACAAGTCAAAAATCAAATATAAGAAAATTCAAAACACATGCCAATGAGATTCACTAATTCCTTACCAAGAAAAAAAAGATATCATACCTCATCAACAAACATATTTTCTTATTCTATATTTAGATAATTCAATATTTTTCCTCTTCATTTCACCTCCCATTCACCCAATACACCTACCTTATATGAATTTCCTCACGTCTAACAAATATCAATTTTCAAAAACGTTTTTCTCATTCAAACGAATAAAAGAGTCACCATAATCTTGATAAATTACTACGTCTCCACCCAATGTGAGTCAAGTACGTGTCTTTATCATGATTTCTTTTTATGGTTTTTATGTAGCTTTTGGTAGGTTATATTTTTATGGAAAAAATTCTAAGGGTGAATGACAATATTTTTTCTCTTTTTAAAGATAAATTGCAAGATTATTAATTTAACACTCAAATATGGTATCCTCTTCACTCACTATAGTAGAAAATTAGCAAAATCATAATGAAAACACAAATAATTTTCACTTCTATCATCATGTAATAAAAAAATCAATTATCTAAAAAATTGTTTTTCATGAATGCTCCAAAAAATAGAACCACTATCCTCATTCATTAGAAG
The DNA here is from genome assembly GCA_963277665.1 of Viscum album. Lineage (NCBI taxonomy): Eukaryota > Viridiplantae > Streptophyta > Magnoliopsida > Santalales > Viscaceae > Viscum > Viscum album. The sequence goes on from OY728161.1 coordinate 699,047,080, forward strand.
CTCTAGAAAAGGAACAACTTCTCTTACAAAGATAGCTCTAGAAAAGGTACAACATTCAGTAGAATTGTTTTTTTCAACAAAAAACTCATATGTTCAACATATGATTTTCCACCAGAAATTCCACCCAATAAGGTATCACAACACAAGACATCTTTCCCACACACTTAAGATCAACTGGATAATGCAATTTCACTTTAAGAGCATGTTATATCGGAATGATTGGCTTGTATTGTGCCTGACATGACAAGTTTTATATGGATTATAAGGAATAAAAGGATTAAATTTTCAAGTCATGGTAGAATAAATAGGATTATCTTGAAAAAGGCCTTTAAATTTTATGAAATTCCTAAATCATTTATAACACAAGTTCCCCAAACACTAATATTTTTATAGGAATAAATAAAACTATGGTTAAAGCAAGCATAGTTTGGTTACCTCAATAATTTTTTTGAATGAAAAAAATATAAAAAAATGGATTATAATCCTCATGGGAATGAGATTTAAAATATAAACATAGTGAAATGTGTCATAGGATTCCAAAATCAGAGTACATTTCATTAAATTCCCAAAAACAATTAATTAAATTGAGTTTTAGCGTTTCTTTAGGCTTAATTTCATGCAATAAAATAGTTCACTCATTGACATTGGATAAAAAATATAAATGATAACCATTTCTACTCAAAAGTTAAAAAAATCACAAAAACAATGAAACATAAACACATAAAAGTCTTCAAAACAACAATTTTTTTAAATATAAATACAAACAGTAATTAAAAATCATAAACTAGATATGTTCCATATCCTATACATAAATGATTTAGTGTCCATAATTTATTCAATATAGATTTAACAAGTATCAATATTTGAAAATAAATTGTAACAACTAATAAATTTTAAAGGATAGGTACATCCATACTTATTAGTTGATAAATATTGATTTAATCTCCTCAGTGTTTCACATTGAAAAACTCCATGTGAAAGAACAATAGAATACAAAATTATTTATTAAATTAAATTAAAATAAAAATACCGTGAGAAAACATGGATAGATCTTGGTATAATCCCGTATGAGGTCCCTGGTTTTTGACTGCCTCCAGTTGGTTAATACCAGTTGGTTATCCCCAATCTGATGGTGGATAGAGTTTTTTTAGATGAACTAAAAAAACATATTCTTTACATCAGGCACTTCATCCTTTTTGTTGAGCACACCACAAGAATAATAAACCAAATACTTCACTAAGACAATAAGATTCAACTTTCTTGGTGTGGGTAGGATAATGAATGAGTTCTCATATTTCTTGGTTTCCAATTTCATAGCCTCGTCTTCAATCTCTAGTGATTTATCAATGTATTATACATGAGGGGAATAATAAAAGGGAAAGTTAGAGTGTAAATCAATTTGAATAAAATTAAACCATGAAGGGTCAATATAAAATTCATACATTTCAAAGTTAGTATCTTGATTTTCATTTTCCTTTAGTAAATACACTTTGGTCTACTCATGCACACCCTTGACAAAATGTTAAACATTTTTTGGGAGATTCATATGTTCCTCTTCAGATTCATCTTCTTTTTAAAAATCATCTTCTATGTAAATATACATTAGTGGGTATCAGAAAATATCATGCAATGGGTGGTGATAATCAATTAATTTTCAATAAAATTATAATATAATTAGTTCAGATAAATATCATCTCCATATGTTTGTTCGGCTTCAATCTATTCTTCATTGGAAATCACCTATTGGATTTGAATTAAAGATGATAGAGGTAGGTAGTTAGGATCCTATATTTTTTCTTCAAATTCCACAACATAAGCAGTTTCTACCGTTAATGGTAACATATCTTCTTCTTTAGGGAAACCAAGTTGTTCTTCACAGTCGTTCCATAATTCATTCAAATCTTTTTGATCTCCACCTTATATCTTAGGCTTTAGTTTCTTGTTGGGTAGCATGGACATATTCTATTAGCATTCTTATTTGACCCTATAGTCTTTATATGGATTCTTTGAGTTCCTTCACCTGATATTTGTATACTGTAAGTCAAAATTTTCTTGTTTTTGATTCACCAGTGAGTATTCATTCCATGTATAGTCATAATAGTTGGAATAATTCCTGGAAAAAAATATTTTTTTGGAAAGTGTCAAAAATTTGTAATTAGATTGTGGCACTGCCTCTCTTGTAATGGATCCATGTTTCGATATGTTTCTATCATAGGGTGATACAAACAAATTTCTTCATGTGTGAATATTTAGTAAAGTGAGTAACCTTGGATGTCTCTAGAGAAGAGTGCACAATATTAAAGTTGTCACATTAAAATTTGAGAATGTAGAATAGATTCTTTTTGATTTTTTTGAGTTATAGAACAAACTAATGTGAACAGTCAAAAGAAAAAATGAAGAAAAATATTAATAAAAATTGACAAAGCAATAGATCGAATATATATATATATATATATATATATATATATATATGAATTTAGTTACTAGGATGGGAATGGATTTCCAATTGAAATTATTTCTTACTTCTAATTTATCCAATCCTCTTCTACTAATCCGGTTTGAGTGAGTTTCCAAAATCACATCCTCTCACTCACTTGTAAAAATGGTTATAGTGGGAGAAAATTTTTCGAATATCTCTTATTACTCTACTATATTTCATATATGTGAAAGAGTTGTAGAGAATTATCTCAATTGTCTTAGGAAATTCCCAAACAGTTCTTGTTTATCCAAAATAACAAAGAATATCAACTACCTCTACCACACGTATCGATGATCTTCAAGTACTTCACCACTAAGTCGTGATCTATTCCATATTATATAGATCATAAATAAATCTAGGGATAAAATTATTATTGAACAAATCAACAAAAATAAAACACAATCTAAATCCAAATACTATTGTACTTGTTATTAAAAACAATTATTAGAAATTGAATCCAATTTTGCAATAGAGAGAAAAGATTTCATAACATTAAGTTCATGAACTCAAAAATTACAAAATAGAAAACCTCTTCTCACCTATCACTCGTATAATTGTTCTTCCTTGTGATATAAATCCAATGAAAAGGTGGAATAACAAGACGCTACAATAAAAAGAAAAATATTGGGGAATGGAAGAATAGAAAATTTCTCCTCCAGAATCCTTCCACAAAATGTAATCTTCAGTTCTACTAACCATCCCTCTGAAAATTGAAAATTCCAATTCTTAAATGTTGTTATAAATTATGTTTTATATCAAATAAAAAAAATTCAATGAAACTTTACATGCTTAGAAAATGTTATACTCAAATTAATGAATTTCATTTTTTCCTTCTAAGGAGACACATCAACTTCCTCTATTTGATCATTTGTAATGGATGAATAAATGAGTAATGTTCCATATAAAATTTAGTGATATCTATTTCTACTCTAATTATAATCATCTAATTTGGAAATATTTATTATGAGATATTCATTGTTAATGATGGGGAGGTCTATTCCTTCATCCACCAAAATTTATCCTTTGAATTTATTTAATAGTGATAGTAGGTATTGAATTGTATCTAGGCCTAGAAGAGAATTTTGAATCCCACAATATATATATATCTTAAAAAAATTAATAACTCCATATTTATAAAAATTTTAAAATAAATTCCTGAAATACAGAATCCGTATAAAACATGGAAATTTCCAGAATTAAACAATTTTAAAAAATAATCCAAAAATTCTAAAAAACTCTAAAATGACTCAAATAATACCAAATTGCTTAATTTTTAGTGGTTGAATAATTGGTAAAAAACATAAAAATAATGAAAATATAATATGTATCTATTCCCCCATACATTTCACCTGGACTCCCATACAATTCAAAATAAAATCAAAGAATATTCCATACGCATGCCAATAATATCCACTAATTCCACATCATGAAAAAAAGATATAAAGCCTCATCAAAAAAAATAATCCATGTTCTCCATTTTGATCATAAAATATTTTTCCTCTTCATTTCACCTCCCATTCTCACAAGACACCTACCGCACATGAATTTTCTATCATCTCACAAATTTTAATTTTCAAAAAGCGTTTTCTCATCCAAACCAATACAATAGTAAAGATAATCATGATAAAATTAGTACTTAAACATAAGATTGGAGTAAGGGGAATGTTTATATCATGAGGACATTATAGGGTTTTTCTTTGGATTTCAGTTGGAAAGATATTTATGTGAAAATTTATGAGGCTAAATGAGGTGATGTTGGCTCATAATGAATAAAAATTACAATATTCTAATTTTCACTCAAGTATGGTATCCTCTTCACTCACAATAGTAAAAAATCAGTTGAATCATCATAAAAACTCATAGAATATTCCCATATCTCATAATTTAATAATATAAAATTTAAATTATCTCAAAAGTATTTATTCATGAATCCTAGATCAAAATACACAAATTTATTCCTCCACTGATGCTATAGAAAAGGCATAGATTCTCTTATCCTTCATGGAAAAACATTCAATTGGATTATCTTTTTATCAGAAAACACATCTCTTCAGCATTTGTGTTTCCACCAAAAATTACACTAAATGAGGTATCACAACAAAAGACAGCTTCCCCCACATTATGTTGGACTACATAATGAAATTCCACGTCAAGAGAAGGTTGGATAAGGAAAATTTGATAGTAATGTGGATAAACTAATAGGATTTTATGGATTCTAAGGGATATGAGGATTAAATGTTCAATTAAATACATATTTAAAAGTATTCTCTTGAAAAAAGGGGCTTAAAAAATTAATTCTATAATAATTTAAAACACTAGTACCCCAAAACCTCATGTTTTGACAATAAGTAATCAAATTCTAGTAAAATAAAGCATATTTTGGTTCTCTTGAGAAGTGAGGTGTATAAAAATAATATGAAAAAATTGAATATAAGCCTCATGGGAATCTGATTTAAAATACAACGATAGTGATATGTGGCATGGGATTCCAAAATTCGATTACATTTCATGAATTTCCCAAATAATTAAAATTAAATAAATGTCATTTTACGAATTCAATTAAGCACAATTTCATGTAATAAATAGGTTCAATCCATGATATGGGTTTCAAAAATAGAAATGATAATCATTTCATCTTAAACATTTAAACAAATAATGAAAAAAACACAATTTATTTTTGAATTTTTTTTTTCAACAGAACAAATAAATAAATGAAATTCATAAACTAGAAAGCTTCCCCCTCCCACACTTAAATGACACAGTTCCCAAAATGTATAAAAAAATTTAATGAGTTAGAATATATGAAAATTAATCACAGTAAGCAAAAATATGTAAATATAGGTAGAACCTGACTTATTGGTAGTGAAATATTGTGTTAAGATCCTATTTGTGGCACTCTAATAAAACAAGAAAAAAACAAAGTAAAACATAATATATTTATCTTATGAAAATAAAATAGATATAAGATGAGAAAATAAGGATAGATCTTTGATTAATCCCCCATGTGGGCCCTGGGTTTTTATTGCTTCTAATTGGGCAGTTCTAGATGGTTATCCCCAACTTGATTGTGGATGTAGTTTTTTTGAGATGAACCAACAAAAATTATTTTTACATCATGAACATCATCAGTTTTGTTTAGGTCAACATGGGAATAGTACACCGAATCCACTCCTAGAATATAAGATACAAATATAATAGTGGGGGAAAGAAAAAGAATGAGTCCTCATATTTCTTTATTTCCAATTTCACAGCCTCCTCTTCATTCTCTAATGATTTATCAAATTATGCTACATCAAGGGAATAATTAAAGGGGAAGTCAAAGTGTAATTCAATTTTAACAAAATTAAATCCTGAAGTTTTAATATCAAATTAGTCTCTTAAAAAATAAGTAGATAGTTTTTAATTTTCCTACAGTAAATACACTTTGGTCTCTCCTTGAACTCCCTCTAATAAATGTTCATCAAGTTGGGGGATATCCACATATTCCTCTTCGGATTACCATTTTTTCATAATCATCATCAATGAAAAAACATAAGTTGAGCAAATCAAAAAATTTCAAACAAGGGGTGGTTATAATAAATTCATTTTCCACAAAATAAGAAGATAATGAGTTCCTGAATATATCATCTCCGTGAGTTTGTTCGTCTTCAATGTTTTTTTCATTGTAAATCTCCTCTTCGATAGTAGTTATAGATGATAGAGGAAGGTAGTCGGGCTCTTCTATTTGATCTTCAAATTCCGCCACATCAGGGTTATCTCCCTTTAATGGTTCTACATCTACATATTTTAGGAAACCAAGGTTTTTTACACACTCATTCAATAATTCATTGTAATCTTGTTTATCCCTACCATGTATATAAGTCATTGATTTCTCTTGGGTAGCATGGACATATTATATTATCCTTCTTATATTACCCTATTGTCTTTATATGGCCTCTTTGAGTTCATTAACATGATATTTTTTATAATCTAAAACAAAAAATTATTATTTTTTATTCTCATGTGAGTATTCATTCCATTCAGAGTAATATCAGTTGGGAAAAATCATGGAAAAAAGTTATTTTTTTATGAAAAGAATGGAAAATTTATAACTAGATAGACGAACTTCCTCCCTAGAAACAACGTAATTTTTTTTCATGTTCCATTCATGGGGTGTGATGAAAACACATTTATCCTAAGTGAAAATGTAGTAAATTGGGAAACATATGATATATCCAGAGAGGAATGTAAAAAAATCAAGTAGTCACCTTTAAATCTGAGAAAGAATATAAGATTGTTTTTTGAAATTGAATGATTTTGAAAAAAAATGTGACATAAAAAATGAAATAAACATAAAAAAATATTGAAAACAAATTGAAAACGAAATATATTGAATACAACTATATGAATTGAGTGACCACGTCTATATCATCTTTCCTATTGCAATGATATCATTGTTCAAATTTATCGAATCCTCTTCAGCTAAGCAGGTTAAAGGGAATTTCCAAGATCGCTTCCTCTCACTCCCTTGGTCAAATAATGATGTTGATAGTAAATCTTTGAAATAACTCATGTCGATTTAATCTCTTTCTTATGTGTGAAAGAGTTTCATTAAATATTCTCAATTGACATAGGTAATTCCCAATTGGGTCTTGTTTATCTCAAACAAACAATAATATCCACCACCACTCCCACACGTACCGACAATCGCAAAGTACTTCACCACTATGAAATGGAATATTCCATTGTATATAGACCATAACCAAAAGGAAAGGGAAAATTATCATTGACCAAAACCAAAAGAACAAAAGAAACTGAAACCAAATACAATCATACTTGATAGTAAAAACCAGTATTAGAAATTGAAATCAACTTGTAAAAAGAGATAAAATATCTGATCACCTTAAGAGCATGAACTCAAACATTAAAAAATAGAAATCATATACGTCCACAATCAGTTAAAATATCACCGTTCAATGTGAAGGGAATCCATGAAGAATGGGGAATAATAAAACATTAAACAAATAAAAATAATGAAAAGAGGGGAAAGGAATAATAGAAAATATTTCCCTCCAAAATCCATCCACAAAATTTTTTCTTCTGTTCTTCCCGCCAACCAACCTAAACTCACAAATTTCTCTTCTTTAATGTTGTTATAAATAGGATTTTATATCTAATATTAATATTTTTATGGTATTTGAAATGTGTTGAAAAAGTTATACTTAATATAATTATGAGCACATTTTCTACCTGAGGAGAATTTTCATCTTCCTCGAATTGGTAACATGTAAAGGAATAATTAGTGAGTGTATATACCAATGAAAATTAATTGGATAATGAGTCACTATATCCCCATTATCCTCCAACATAAATCACCCAATTTTGGACATATATATGGAGAGATATTCTTCATTAACTAAGGTGGGGTTCATTCCATCGACTAACAAACATTATCCTCTTATTTGATTTATCTGGTCTTATGGGTGTAGAATTGGATATGGTCCCAGCAAGAAAAGATAAATCCCAAGATCAACGGAATCCAAAATAATTAATAAGTCACATTTTGAAAAAATGATTAAAATTTATGCCCAAACACTGAAGATTTATAAAACTGATAAATTTGTATAATTAAACAATGTTCACAGTTAAACCCAATATTCGACAAAAAAACTAAACTGATATAAATCAGCACAAATTTATTAATTGGAAGTTGATAAACCATTTAAACATAATTAAAAAATAATGTAAATATTATATCTATCAGTCTCTATGGATAATTTTAAGGATGAGTTAATATTTAAAAAAATGGCCTAGAATTTCGAAATGGAGAGAGTGAGTGATTTCTTGGAAATACATACCTATATTGATACTAAAAGATGATGCAGTTCTGGAATAGATGTACCTGGGGTTAATAACATAGAAAATATGTTTTGGTCCGAACTCAGGGTAATGAAGTACACGATGACAATCTTTCCTGCACACCTGGTTTTACACTCTGGGGGGATATTCTTTGTGAATTAAAAAAATATTTATGATCCATGATAAAATATTTAAATAGTGGAGTAATATGAATAAATGAGGATACACCTAATTTATCATATATTAAATATGTTGGAGCCATGATTTTCGCACCCTATGAGTAAATTTTCATCATTATATGGTATCCAAATATCATAAATGATTATCAAACAATGCTTTCAAGTCTTACTAAATGAGGTGGACTACATGGAACATGGATACAATTTAATTTTTCATATTTGGAATTTATGGGAATTTTAAAATACAAATTTTCATGTTCAAATCACATAATAAGAATCCGGAAGGAGGTGTGAGTATAGGTTATACTTATGAAGATAAAGAGACCACAAATGACATTTGAAAGTTATTTTATGTTCTTCCAGTATCGTTTACATTGATCATAAGAATCATTATCTGATTTAGGTTGAAGAACCTTAAGACATTATTCGTATTTCATATTCTAGGAAAGCGGGATTAGAAAATAAGTTGATGAATATTGAGTAACAGCTTTAGAATAATGTTTGATTGATGAAGTGTAATTTTTTTCAAATAAAATATTATGTTATATGAATCATGAAATGTATATGTATTTTCAATATAATTTTTCATTATTTTTTAAATAGAACATGTTGAATGGGGATAAAGACATATAAACGTGATTTCATTGAAAGAAGATATTTTAATTATTGAAAGGTGACCATTAATTAATGCATTAAATTGAGATAATGATCATTGGATAATTATATTTTTGATATGAATAAGTAAATTAGATAGTATAGATTTACATCAAACTTATTATAAAAATAATGGTTTATGTCATCAAGGATGATGTTTATGACTTCTTCAATTTAATGAATATATCCAGTAGTCATGAGGTTAACAATTTATGGAAATATTTTGTTAAGCTTTGGATGAATTTGGAAAGAATAACGTATATATGATAATTTATTCCTATTGGATATTCTATGATATCCATTTATTAGAGTTGTTATGTGGAGGAATATGGAATTAATAATCATTCTATTTATGGATCTCATGATATGTTGGTTCTTTAGTAATGAATAATTCTCCATTATTCTCTATAATAAGAGATGATGTGGGAATTGATCATGGAAAAATGGAGAGATTGTACATGTAAAATGGAAAAAAATATTTTATGTATGTATCATTAGCTTCTTAGATAGGAAAAAATTACATAATCCTAGAAAAGGGTATTGAAAATTTATATCCCAACACCTGTATTTATGATAAATCAGATTGTCTGTTAAATACTTTCACATTTATGGTTTTTTGATCATCCACTTATACTGACAAATGAACTCCATCAATATCCATCAGAACATGATTGGTGTAATTTTCTTATTCATCAATGTTTTCACTTCTCACATATGTACTTAGATGTGGAAACGTAGTTATATGTTACTTTTGTTAACTGCTATGTTTCCAAATTTATTTTTTAAACGAACACTTAGTATTCATTTTTAAAATGTTGGTTTCAATGAAATTAACATTAAATTATTAAACAATTGATAACAGGTATGAATTTCAAGGCATACATTTATTTTTTGGTGGTATAATGTGACACCCAGGGATTTCGTTAATTATTTTTTCAACGTAATTAATCTTTCTGATAATCTATTATATATGTGACATTGGAAATACTAATATATATATATATAAAGACTAAGTCAAACATTATTTTAACATGAAACCAAATTGGACTGTGTTACATGATACACTGACTCATCATAATCTACCCACATAACTGAATCGGTATACAATACAAGAAACAACGACTTGTCGTACATTACACATAATACTGAGTTTCTTTGAAATTCCATTTTATTGTTATAATTATTAAAATGGGTTGTTAATAACCTATCCATTAAAAATTAGTAATATTAATACTAATAACTCATTTTAAATATTTTTTTAATTTTTTTATATAAATAAAAAATAATGATAATGAAAAATATAATGTTTTGTAAAGTATTTCTATGTTTAAAAATAATATTTTCTCGAATGGAATGTTTTTCATATCCTTCTATGATGAAAAAAATGTTATTTTATAAAAATAATGACATTTATTTCTTCTAAATTAACATCCCTATTGAATTTATAATGATGAAATTATCTATTGGTGAATTTTTCATATTTTTCTGAGAAACATAATTTTTTTGTGGAATGGTGAAAAATACAATAGTTTAGTTAATAACTACCTTTTCATTTAAATAAGTATTAATGTTAAATTATACATTAAAATTTTTTAGAATAAAATTAAATTGTTTAGATATATTAATAAAATTTATGCTATTATAATCTATTTCACAGTTAAATTGAATATGGAAATTAATCAATGTTTCAATCATTTTTCTACATTAACACTTCAGCATTTCATCACATCTACGAGTTTAGCATTGCCATTAATTTTACCCCTTCTATGAATTTAATTTTAAAACATAGTATTACACCATTATAATCAGTACAATATTAATAGTATAATTATATCATGTTAATTTTTGACCAAAATAATTAGTAAAAGTTAATAAAATTAATAGCATCGATTAAGGTGAAATTATACTTAATTAGGGACTAACATTAATATTAGGGGCCCAAAAGAACGATCCACATGTAAAACGCCCATTGGGTGTCCATATATATTACATAAACCTTCAATTATTTTTTAAGTTGGTTTGATATGAGTTAATATGTAATTACATGTGTAAACCTATCATTTTTTAAAAAATTCTAATTGAGTCATTTTCCATCACTAAAAAAGGCCACCACCTATAACTAATATTCACACCTCTATAACCTATTATGTTCATATAATATCTTCCCAATATAATTCTCAACATACCATAATTTCTAATAGAAGTCTTTATTTGTGAAGAAAGCAATCTAAGGCCGCATTTTAGCACAAAACAAAAGGATATACCCAATTAAGAGTTAACATATTCTCTAACACTCCTTTCTTTCGTTTTCTCTCTCCACCCCTAAAATATAATTATTCCATGAATGTATAAACCCACTGTATACTCAAAATACTAGTAATGTTTTATGATAATTTTTTTACCTATAGTTAAACAAAACTCCATCTGATGAGTAAACAACGTACTTTTTATGTGTATAGTGAACTACCGCCTCACTAAACGATGTTTTTTCAATTTTTCATTTAGCAACTTTTAAGCTATAAAATATTATGGTAAAACTATTTATATATGTAATATTTTATATTTAATATTTATTTATTCATAAATATTCATTTTTTCAACACGTATCTTTTTTACTTTCTATTTGGTGTAAATTAGTTAATTTTTTTTGAGGAAGTGTTGACTACAACCCCCTCAAAGCGATGTGATTCATTCACACACTACATGTAATGTATCACGAATGGGTTTGGTTAACATATATGATATACATATATATATAATTCAAATTTAATGATATTATATATATATATATATATTCATATATTTCATTTTCTATCTTTCTTTCAAAACGATAATAAAAAAATGAAAAAAACGTTCATGCATGCGTACAACTTACTGTCTCAATTAATAGGGTATTCCATTACAAACTCATATTTGATATAGATTATAATAATACAAATATACCAAATATAAATGATACTTATATTATTTTATACATTCTGGAAGTCATTATATGTGTATAATTAAAAAATATACAACAAATTAAGAAATAAGAGAAAAACATAGTAAATATTACCTAAAGCGTATCTTTAACATGAAATTGATAAAAAGAGGGTAATATAAAGAAATAATAAATACAAATTTGGTATTATATATAATTAATTTATTCAATAAAATATGTATAACTAATTTAAAGTCATTATATTGGATGTTTGTATGAGTACTATGAGATTCAAACGCAATGTTTGGATATTTCATATCACTTTTTATTTCAGTGAGATACATGCTTTATTCACCACACATTCCGTTTGTGTGGTGTGAATACTTACCAAGGATGTATTTTTTTTATTAATATTATTACATTTATGGGAGTTTACATGTCTATTTTATTCTACATATATCTGGAATTTTGTGTATCAAATGTTACCAAATAGGTAAAATAGTTTTGTCTCAATTTTTTTTCTTTGAGACTCATGTTTTGTTATGCACCAAAATTATTTTTTGAGGTGTATCTACTTCCATTTTACATGATATATAATGTATCTCGTTATATTTATGATATTTCTATATTTTTATATTTTTATTTTCTTACAAGTAGAGTCGGGTACCATGTTACCAAGTGATAATATTTTATTGAAACTATCTCATTGATTTTAGATATTGTTAATTATTATGCTTCATTGATAGAATTTTATGATCAATATCTCCGAAACAATCACCGGACTCCTTTTGCTCTATTTATTTTATATATACTGATGAAACATAATTTTATTGAGTATTTTACTGATAATAAATTATATAATTTCCTTAAATTTTGTTACATATGCTTATTTATAAAATAATCTTTATTGGATCATTCATTTGGGACTTTGTTGAAAATTATAATAATAGTCTTTAATGTGGCCTATAGTATTTCAGAAATTAATAATTCTATATGAATTATTTCAATGAAAAATTATTTAAATATGTTCATGACATAATGGTCTATAACTTTAATTCAGGACATGGAAGCTAAATCTTGCATTTGATTGGTGTAAAATAGAAATTAATTCATTGTTCTGTTGGACTCACCAGATTGGACATCAGTTCTGTATTTGGATGATGACTTATTCATACATGAATGCATTGGTTCAAAATTTGGAGATAAGAATTATAACATTTACTTATCATGAATAATATTTTGGAAGGTCTTATATAACACATTTTATAGTTAATATGGTGGTACAATTTTGATTAATTTATTTGGATGAATTTCCCCATTCAAGCTTGAAAACTCTTGAAACCTAGCCACCCATACACTATATAAATTAGTGTTTTTATAATTTGGGGAGTTTTACCCATCCATTAAGTAATTCAAGGTGAATTTGAATTTATTTTATTCCATTTCTCTAGAAATTTAAAGAGGTAGATCTCTTAAATCTTAGATCCCTTCATCAGAGCCTTATTCTTCTTCTTCACGTTGTAATATTATCGTTATTTGAATAAACTCTTATTTTCCCTTCCATTTCTTCTGTTATAATCAATTTTTTATTATATTAATACTCTTATTTTTTATGGATATAAATAGTAGACATTTTATTGGGTTATACCCTTTCAAAAAACCTTTTCAAATACATCTCGTTTCTTTGATGACTATAGTACCCATAGAAGATTTGTTATTTTTAGTAATCAATCTACCTATTAAAATTTTAATTCATATATTTTGAATCAATGATATTATTTTATTAAATAAATATGATATGTTAATTGAGTTTTTATTTTAAAATAATATAGGAACGAAATTTAATAATAAACAGAATACATGTGAGGTTATGAATTTTGTGAATTGTGAGATGGAGATCTTAATAGGTAATATAAGAACACACAATATCAATTTGTAGAGTTAAAATATAATCCCTAAACTCAATTAATTCAAATATATAGAGTGAATATGTTTTATAATTAACAACTAACCATAATCTATCCTTAGAACAGTAATCAATGTAGGGGAATATTATTTCATGTTATGATGTTTTCCTAGGGTTTAAGTAATTTCATTTTAGTGGTTAAGTTAACTCTAGTGGGGTTTGAGGATTAAAAAAATAGTTTTTCATAATTAAGTGGATATTAATTTAAATGATAACAATGAATGGGTAAAATGTTGAATTATAATTAAATCTATTGATCCTTTTAAAAATATTAAAAATAATTCTTCTCATTGCACCTTATTTATCAAATTTCATTTCAAAAATAAAAAAATCAAATCTTCTTCCAGAATACTACATCTATATTTATAAATGGTAAAAATCCCCAATTCATTTTAGGTAGTGTGTTTATTATTTTTTATTTAAATCTATAATACTATTATCATTATTTTTAATTTACATTCTTCATTGAGAGACGACCTTATTCAACCACTCTTCTGCACCAAAGAAGTAATAATAACACATCATTTGAGAGTTCCCAAGACATCAATTTTCAAATTAGATCTATTTTAGGGGGGGAATATTTTTTTTCAACAAATTATAGGTATTTCTTTTATTTTTCATTTTAATAATTTATTCTCCACTTTCGTCCTTATTTCCCCTCTCTCATGTTTTTTTCTTGTTTTCCTTTTATCAAAACATCAACTAAAACATATTTTATTTAAATTACAGTACAATTATCCAAATTTAATTTTTATTTCATTTATGACATTAATTAACCCTGATGATCTCTTAGATATTGATCATGAGATTGATCATAGCATTAGGGATTGAATCAGATAGTCTCATTCTATAGGAAGTTTCAACATTCAAGTAGTTGGAAAATTCCTCAATTTTGGTTACATTGAAATTAAGAGAACTTATAATTTTAACATAAAATAAGAACGAATTGAATAAATCAATAATAATGAACTTAATAGAACCATTCGATAATTCGCTACACCAGATATTAACTATCACCCAAATTATAATGTATACCAAAATCATGAATCAAACATTGAATAAAAATCCGAGATAATTAAACTACATCCAAAATTTCATAGATTATCTGGTGAGGATCCAAAAAAACATTTAATATAATTTAATGGTGTTTTCTTAAACCCTTAAACCATGAAATGAATCTGAATAAAAAATCAAAAGAAGATCATTCCCATTCTCAATTTATGGAACTACAAAAGAATGGAAGTATTATTTACAACTTGAATATATAACATGTTTTAATGACTTGAAAAGTCTTTTAATGTAGATATTTTTACAGTGTCAAGGACCTCTTCCATTCGAAAATAGATAACAAGAATCATGAAATCCCAAGGGGAGTCAATGTATGAGTTCTGGGAGCTATTCATGAATTTGTGTGCAACATTCCTGCATCACCAAATTAGCATGAAAGTAATCAACCAAAACTTCTATGAAGGCCCCATGCCTATGGAATGGATAATAGTGGATGTTGTGGATTGAGGAGAATTGGTTTCCAAAACATCATTCTCCACATGTGTATTGATACACATGATTGTACAAAACACCCAAAAATGTGGTAATTGAGGTACAACACATGTTAGAGTAGGACATTGGGTAATTCAATCTTCTATTGGAAGTAATTTAATTGAAACTATGTTGGATGATTAGAACACTATTGTGAGACAAATCGATTTTTCTAAAAATACATCCCAACCCAATCATATGAGACCTTGTTGAATTTTCAGTAAAACAGACTACCCAACTGAATAATACCCTAATTACATGAGTTGGAGTATTGCACAATATTGTTCCCTTGAAGTTCATATTAGCAGAATCAAAAAACACATTCCTAGAATAACTATGATTCATTTTCTCCAACATACAATCAAGGATGTAAGGATCAATCATAAATGGGATATGTCTTTGGAAAAGAAAAAATCCACCCTGTCAACAAGATTTCTAGCATCCCCTTCTTTACCAAAAGGGTTTCCAAAAACCCAAAGGAGATTTGAATATCAAGAATAAAAATCAAAACAGTAATAGAGGATTCTCAACAAAAGGTAGATTTTAAAACTCATCATATTTTGAAAAAAATTATTCGGAATCAATAGAGTAAGCTGAAGACTCAAGGTTCATAGTTGAGGGATTTGAAGATACAACTGAGACAGATTTCTACCAACCTCCATGAACTGGAAAGAAAGATCACCAAAAACCATCCTTCCCAACCTACTCTTAATCCTAAGGGGAATTTCAATGACATCACATTGAGATGTGGGAAGCAAACAACTGATATATCTGAACCTATCATTCTACTTGGATTAACCTCAACTCTAGAGAATCCCCATTCCATATAAACTGATTACAACCCCATGGAGAAAGTTAAAGGTTTGAAAACTATTGATGTTTTTCCTATTAAACCCCTTCCTTTTAGAAATATAGTTGTTAAAACCAATGATATGGATGAAGAGGAAATGAAAAAATATGTTTTTGAATCATTCAACCTATTAGATATAAATGTCCCCATTATTGAAGACATTATCCAAATCCCAAGGTATTTCAAATTATTAAATGTTTTTTACCAATCAAAGATGTCTCAAGGGTAATGATATGATAAATCATGGAAGGAATGTTTCATCACCCATTACACCAAATCAAGAAATTCCAAAAAAATTTAAGGATCCATGGAAATTCATAATCCCATAAACAATAGGGTATATAAACATTTCTGATACTCTTTTTGATTTAGGATCTGTCATAAATGTGATGCCACATAATGTATTATATATTTTATAGGATGGTGAGTTTAATATGACTTGATTAGTGGTGTAGTTTGTTAATATAGTTAAATCATATCTATTGGGAGTCCTTGAGGATGTACTTAATCAGGCAATAAACATTACATTTCCACCAGATTTCTATGTGCATATCACGGATGATGATAAGGTGAGTTATTTTTATTTCATTATCCAACGTATTCTGTTCTTCAAAACTGAAATAACAATCATAAATTTAAATGAGGGAATGATTTCCATAGAGTTTGGAAATTATCTTGTTATATTTAATGTTATAGAATCTATGAAGTACACAATAGAGGGCTATTCTGGTTTTATTGTCTCCCATTTTCAACCACCAAGTAAATACCACATGAATTTTTATTCTCTCATTCTTAGAGATATTATGATAATTGGTTCTTGTTTTATTTCTAAGAGAACGTACAAACCTTTTTAAAACTCACAACACTCTCTTAGATTTTATTTTGAAATAGATTAATATTTTAATTATGATCGTGACACCTCTAATTATGACTTGGTTGTTGAGTATATTGATAGATATTGTGTATTATCATATGATCGCTACTACAAATATGGCTTCTATCAGTGCTAAAAATGGCCTTTAAAAGCGTTAGAAATGTGATATTAATGCATGCGATGTTAAAGGAGGGTTCCCCTTTATCAGCGCTCTAAAAAGCACTAATAAATAGCCATTTTATCAGCACTAAAAAAAGTGCTGATAAAGGGTTCTTTTATCAGCGCTAAAACAAAGTTCTGGCAAAAGCGTCCTTTATTAGCGCATTATTTTATTGCTGATAAAAGATATAAAAATAAAAAAATCCTACCAATCAGGGGGCTTTTATAGTGCTTCATCCCCCTTTTACAGTGCTTTTCTGCCCCCATCCAGTGCTCACACGCACCCCTCCACCCTTTATCAGCGCTTTCCCCAGATTCACCCATGGGCACGCATCCCTGCCTCCACCCGAATTTGATCTCAAGACCCCCCCAACGCGCCTGAAGCCTATGACACTCCCCTATATTGATTTGTTCTCCTATTTGTAATATATCTATTTATTTATATATATATTCACTTATATTTATTCGTATAGTAATATATATTTATACTAATATATATAAATAAATATATATATATATATATATTAATATAAATGTATAGTTATATTAATATATATATTTATAGTTATATTAATATATATATGTAATTATATAAATATATATATATATATAGTTAGATTAATATATAGGTATATAAATATTCATATATTTTTATTTTAAAAAAATGTATATTAGTTATTATTTAGATAAAGCTAATATATTTTATATGTAAATATATTTTATTATTTGTATTTATAATTAAATATTTATGTGTGAATATATAAAAAATATGTAGATATTGTTATATATTTGATTATAAATAGCAGTGAATTAAAAAAATGACAATATTTGAAAGAAATAATATCAATATGAATGTAATACCTTGGAATAAATTCAGTCTCCACCAAAATAAATCAAATAATACCCCCATAAACAAGGTTGAAAATCGAGAAAATGTTAAAAAAATCGGGGTACCCCGACTAAAAACTCAATTTTGTAGGACTTCTAGGCCGATATTAGCCGTGAAAAAACTTTTACCTGGGTCGCCCCAAGTCATATTTATGTAGATATCATCGCATGCTTCAATTTGATATGTGGTAGAGCACAAATGGACACCCAAATCAAATGTTATGGTCGTTTGAAGTTTGAGTTGTGTTTTAAACATATTTTGGATCATTTTTTCATTTTTTTATTTTTTTAGTCTTTTAATTGTTATTAAATGAAAATTACTAAAAAATATTTGACAAATTATTAATTAAAAATATTTTTTAATGTTTTTTATAACCCATTTTCACTAAATATCTTATATATTAAGTGTAACTGTATATTTATACTTATCTAAAATATATTTAAAATTATATTTAAAAAACATATTTTATATTTAAATCAATATATATATATATATATATATTTAAATATTAATATATAATTTTTAATGATTTTTTTTAGATTAGACCCTTTATTAGTGCTTTTTTTAAAAGCGCCGATAAAGATCCCCCTTTGGCAGCGCTACTAAAAAAAGTGCTGATAAAGGGGTACCCATTAACAGCGATAAAAAACGTTGTGAAAGGGGGTACCTTTATGAGTTCTAAAAATATCTAATAAAGGATTACTTTTATCAGTTCTCTTTTAGCCATGATAAAGGAACACTTTATCTTCCCTTTTTTAATCACTGATAAAGATACTCCCTTTATCAACACTTTTTCGTTAGCGCTGATAAATGTTGGCGCCGAGAATGCCCCTTTTTGTGGTAGTGGATATTGATTATTTTCATCTAGTGATTATGTTCATTTTATTCATATTTCAATTATTTCAATTTATCCATCCATACATGATCTCTATATTGGTCCTCTATCCATTCCCTCTAAATATAAAATACGCATACTTATTATGTGGTGAGAGATTGCATATTACCATTGATAAAAATATCCATTTTGACAATGATGAATAACATTTGAATATTTTATTGGAAAATATATGGAAATATTGTGGACAATGTCTCACATATCTGGTACTATCCAGTCCATTATCGTGCATAGGATTCTTTTAGAGGATGGGGCTAAACTAGTGTGAAATCCACAAAAGTGACTGAATATAACTCTTCTAAAATTTGTTCAAAAAGAAGTTATAAAATTAGTCAAGGTAGGTATAATTTATACCATTTCATATTCCCAGTAGGAGAGCAATATTTATGTTGTGCTTAATAAATGTGGTGTTTCTTTTTCTAGAAATGGGAGAGAGGAGTTAGTTTCAATGAAGTTACAAAATATATGGTGTTTGTGTGTTGATTATAATAAACTAAATCAACCCACTCATAAGTACCATTTCTCCCACACATTTATTGATAAATTTTGTGAGAAACGAGGTGGGAAAACACACTATTGTTAACTTTATAGTCTTTCTAGATAATTTTAGGTTCCTATATCCCCATATAATCAATATAAGACAACGTTCATGTGTTCATTCGATACATTTTTCTACCGAAGTATGCCATTTGGACTATTAAACACCATAGGTACCTTCTAGAGATGCATGGTGAGTATTTTTTATTATTATCTTGATAGATTCTTAGAGGTATTTATGGATGATTCTAAAATGTATGGGTATTCATTTGATGATGGTATATCTAGTTTGGGAATGGTGTTTAATCATTGTATTGAGAATAAACAAGTTTTAAACATTGAAAAGTGTCATTTTAGGGTAGAGAATGGGATTGTATGAGTGAATATAGTGTCAAAACATGGGATAGATGTTGATAGATCTAAGGTTGATATTATTTCATCCTTAAACTTTCCTTCATTGGTGAATGGTATTAATTAGTTCATATGGAATGCAAGATTTTATCTGCACTTCATCAATTGTTTTAGTAAGATTTGTCTTCCAATGTAGCAATAACTTCAAAAATATTCATATTATATTTTCTATGATTCCATCAGGATAACATTTTATGTACTAAAATAGAGTCATAACAATCCACCAATCATAAAACCCACATTATAGGACACTCCAGTTATTCTGATTTGTTATGCTTCAAGATTCACAGTTGGAGTAGTCTTATCACATACGATGGAGGGACATTATCAGGTCCTTTCCAATGAATCTACGACATTGGATTAAACCATATCAAACTAAAAAACAATGGAAATAGAATTCCATGTTGTCATATTTTCTTTAGATATATTTTATTCACATTTATTGCACTCCAAACTATTTTCTCTTTCGGAACATACAACACTGATGTACTTCTAGAATAATCCATATGCATAGCACAGGCTTATCCGATGGATGATCCTTCTTTGGGAATTTGATATTGAGATGATGGAAAACATGGTGTCAGAAAAACTTTTGGTAGACCACATGAGTAGGATTAGTCACGCACTAAGGGATGACACCTAGGAACATGTGACAATTTGGGATAATTTCCATGATGATCATCTTAAGTCCATCTCAGGTGAACATCCTTGGTATGGTTATTCAGTGAACTACCATGTTGCCTCTAAAATTCCTAAAAATATAAATAAACACCACTTCTAATATATGATGGGTGAGTTTATATATTATTTTTTGAATGATCCCTAACTTTGTAACATGTGTAGTGATCAAACTATTAGAAGGTGTGTCCATTTTCATGAGTTTGATTCTGTTTTACATTTTTTTCATACATATTCTTGTGTTGGTCACATTGGACCACAACAAATATCTAAGAAAGTTTTAGACTCTGAATTATACAGGACATGCTTATTCCATGGTGATAATGGGATTTTTATGTCATGATCATGTTTCCAATACACTAGAAATATTTTGATGAGACATGACATGCCCAAACAATGCATATTATTCTATGTAATTTTTTGACATTTCTGGAATTGATTTTATGGATCATTTTTCTATTTCATATTTTTCATTAATTTTTTGGTTTCTATTTATCATGAGATTAAATGGGTGGAGGCTAAGGCCACAAGGACATTTCATGATATAGTGGAAATTTTCAATAAACATATTTTTGTTGGTTTAGAGTACCAAAGCTCATCATCAGTGACCTAGGGACACACTTTGCAATTGTAATTCAGATTCCTCTATTGGAAGTATTGGGTGACAAACAATATATCAATACTATACCACCACCAAACAAATTTCCTCGCTTCGAAATCAAATCGTGAGTTGAATCAAATTTTAGAGAAAATCATGAAGCCAAATAGAATTAATTGGAGCATGTTCTTGGATGATGTTTTTTTGTCTTATAGGATATAATACAATACCCCAATTGGTATCTCCCCATTTACAATTGTTTTTGTGGAAAATATTCATCTCTTTGTGTAGGTCTATCATTGGGCTTATTGGGCTATAAAGAAATGCATTAAGGATTTGGCCAAAGCAAAGATTCAATGGAAGATGAAAATTCAGTTTCTTGAGGATATTTGATTGTAATCTAATTATAAATCAAGAACATACAAGGAAATATCAAAAGAATAACATGATAGAATAATCCAACAAAGCGATTACAAAGTTGATGAGAAATTTCTACTCTATAGTTCACGAATGAAGCTGATTCTTGGTAATTTATCTTCTAGATTGTTAGGTCCTTATATTGTGTCTAATTTTTCTTCTTATAGTGTAGTAGATATCACACAAGATGAAACATGAAGGAGCTTTATAGTAAACATGAAATTTTTTAAGAACTACATTGGTGGACTTTCTTCTGATGTAGTGGATTTCATCACACTGCATGACCCCATCATCATTTGGGAATATCTGGATATTCCAACACCTTAGACATTTATTTTAGTTTTCTGATTTATAAATCTAAATTTCATATGCTCATATCATGTCATAGGATCACATTGAAGAAAATGTAATATTTTAAGTGTGACGTAGGGGAAAAGGTTTTGGGGTAGATATTTAGGATTCTCATTTGTTTTTTTGTCTGTATTTTCTATTAAACATTATGCTAAATTATAAAAACTGAAAAATTAAAAATAACATATTATGTAACATTATCATTTACATGTGGAACAACTGTAAAATGAAGATTTTAAAATTTAATTGTTGTCATGATAATAATGAGAAAGATTTCGTCATTAAGGGTTGATATTTATAAAAATTGAATTCATCAATGATATGATTGGTTGTTTCATAATAAAAACTTTAATATTTTGACACCATTATTTGTTATTTTGTTTTTGCAAAATTTTTTCATTGACTTCTCCATATATCATTTCACACAATCAGGATTGTGAGTTTCTTTTTCCCAATTGAATTCATATTCAGGGTAATTAATTATTTTCATCCTATAACATGGGATTTATTTATCTTATTTTCTCCTCTAATAATTTCCATCGTTGTAGCAGATTGAACTATTCATGTGTACCTAATATCTAAAATTTTTACTCCCTAAAAAACAAAAAAACAGAAAATCCAAAAAAAAACAATATATAAATAGGTGAGTTAAGAAATGTACAATATGTTTGGATATTATGGTCAGGAGATCAGGGTTTGACGTATGGGAATGCCTAAATGAGTGGGTTTTGAAATTTGAATGGAGAAGATGTTGAAATGGTTTTATGGAATACAATCATGTAGGAATTAATGTTTTTATTTACATGAATATACTAGATAATGGGTGGAGTGATGATATTGAAATGATTTCCACGCACACACATGGGGAATTATTGGCATGGTAGACCCGTGACTTATTTTCACTCTAATTAGTGTCATTAATATCTATAGATTTTGTTTTGACACAATTTCTGAGACAATTAATTTAAATTTTTTTGATATTGACTCATAATGTGAATCATACTTTTCTAATATTGTCACTATGGATTGATGAATATGAAAATTCATAACATTTCCTAATTTTATTTTTCGGAATACATGATTTTTGACTTTGCTTAAGAGTGAAAATGTTATGTGCGGGGGAGTTGATAAAACAGAATTTTATTGAGTATTTTATTAATAATAAATGATATAACTTCTTCACATTATGTTATATATGTTTATTTATAAAATATTTTCTGTTTATACAATTAATTTGAAGATTTGACGAAAATTAAACTTTTACCCTTTAAAGTGAATTGTATTAATTCAGACAAACATATTATAATATGCATTATTTTAACTTAAAATTTCATTATTGTGTTCCTTACTTAATGGGAACAACATTAATTCAGTACATGGGTGTTATATCATGATTTTTGTTAGTGTAAAAGGGACATGAATTCATAGATGTGCTGGACTCACCAGATGGAACATCAATTCTGTATTTAGGTCATATCCTCTCTATACATGCTTAGAGTGAGCCCAAATCTGGAGTTAATCTATAGGACCCATTTTTACAAAAATATTATTTTTCTGGAAGGACATATGGTAAGAATGTTTTTTGTGGGCAAATAGGTGGTGCAATTTGGATTGATTAATTTGGCAGAATTCCCCCATTAACAGTAGAAACCTCTTCAAACATATCGAAGCCTCCACTCTATAAATTGGATTTTTTCTCATTTGGAGGGTTGGGAACGTGAATTGGGATATATATTGTAATGGAAAATTTCATTCCCTGATTTTCACATAGCATTTCAATAGGGAGATCTATTGAAGCTAGGATCCCATCATCGAAGCCTTCTTCTTCTACTTTAGTTTGTAATGTTGTTGGGATTTCAATAAATATTATCTTCTATTCAATTTATACTCTTATTTTGAATTTTTTTTATTATCTTATTCATCCTCTCTGGTCTGGAAACCAATATTTTAAATGTGATTGGGTTATACCATCTCCACAACCATTGTAAATTCCACCCGTTTCTACGATGACTACACCACCCATGCAAGAGTAGTTCTTTTAGTAATCGATCTTCGTATCATATTATTAATATATATATATATATATTGAATCAATGAGCTAATGTTATTCACATAATATGATCTATTAATTATGTTTTTAAATTTAATGAAACTAAAAAAGTAAGTGAAAAACAAACACAAAACATAAGAGGTTAAGAATTGTATGAATTATGAGAGCATTATCGTAATAACTAATACAAGACTAGACAAGATCAATATTTTGAGTTCAAATATAATCCCTAAACTCAATTAATACCATTTAAAGAGTGGATGAATGCCTTAATTCACCACTGACCATAATATAGCCTGAGATTACATATCAAAGAATGGTGTCATGATTGTATGTTCTGAAGCTAGCCAAGAGTTTAATAATTCTCATCATTGTGGTTATGATAATTCTTATAGGGTTTTGGGATTAAAAATTTTGGGGATCATAATTATGTGGATATTGATACAAATGATAATGTTGAATGAGTAAATGAACAATTATATTTATATTGATTATTCATTTTAATATAATTTTATAAATACGTCGTCTTGGTTTTCTTGGTTAATAGAATTTTATTTCAAAAATAAAAACAATGAAACATTCTTCCAGAATACTTCATCAAGCATTATAAATAGTAAAAATAACTCATAATTTTTATGTAGTGTTTTTCATAATACCTTTATGTTTTTTGTTTAATTTGCATCCTCCCTTGAGAGACAACCTTGGTTAGCCACTTTTCTACACCTATGATGTAAATATTACACATAATTTGAGATTTCCCACAACATGACATTTCACATATCATTATTTAACACAACTATAAATATGGACTTTATCAACGCTTGAAAAGTGCATTAACAATGCTAAAAAAATCCTTATCAATTGAGGTGAAGATAAATGTGGGGCCCTTATATCAGCGCTTAGAAAAGAACTGATAAAATCCCCATTCATCGGCATTTTTTAGTGCTAATAATTGACCCCTTTATCAGCGCTTTTAAAAAGAGTTGATAAAAGTTAAAAAAAATATATATATATATAATACATAATATGTAGGGAAGAGCTTTTAACAGCGCTTTACCCCCTTTTATCAATTCTAGCTGAACCCCTCCAACACCCTCACCCGTTTCCCTTGCTCGCACAACGCCCAATATTCCTGTGTGCACCTCCTTGCTTCCACCCGAACACGAACTCACGATCTCCTCCCTTGCAGGCCAGCACCTTTACCACTAAGCCATTTCATTTTTTTCTTTATTTAATGATATATATATAGTTATATTTATTCGTATATTAATATAGATTCATATTAAAAAAATATATTTAGTTATATTAATACATATATATTTATTCATTTATTAATATATATATATATTTATATTTATTTGTATATTTGTATATATTTATATTTATTTATATATATATAGTTATATTTATTCTTATATTAATATAGATTCATATTAATATAAATAAATTTTGTTATATTGATACGTATATATTTATTC
This sequence comes from Viscum album, assembly GCA_963277665.1. Lineage (NCBI taxonomy): Eukaryota > Viridiplantae > Streptophyta > Magnoliopsida > Santalales > Viscaceae > Viscum > Viscum album. The sequence goes on from OY728161.1 coordinate 699,072,842, forward strand.
ATATATTAGTGTATATATATTTATTTTTATATTAAATAATATTTAAATTTATATATATATATAGTTATAATTTTTTATCCAAGCATTTATTTTTTAGCCCTGATAAAGGACCCCTTTATCAGCGATTATTCAATCTCTGATAATGTGTGGTGCTTCCCTTTCAGTTTTTGTAGTAGAGTAAGTACCATTTTCCACTCTTTGATAATTAATATAATTTTGGAAAAGTTTTTTAATGAAAAAGCATACCATTTATCACTCTTCACTCTGAAATCTGTTTTATTTAAAAACCATGTTTTTAAAAATATTTCCAAATGATATTTGAAGATCATTTTCATGGAAAATAGTATTTAAAAAAATGGTTTTAAAATATGTATATATATTATTTAAAAGTTATTTTCAATGAATTTTTTTCAATACCATTCAAATATATCATTATATGTTTTCAATGATTTATTCTAAGAAAATCTTTTTTAAAATGATTTCAATATTATTTTATATATTTTCAAGGAAAAAACGTTTTCATTTTATTTTCAATTTTCTTTCATATGTTTTCATTGAAAAGTTTTTTCAAATTAATATTAATCATTCTTTCTATGTTTTCAAATTATTTTCAAAGGGAATTGTTTTCAAATGTTTTTATGTTTATTTTTAATAACGTTTAAATGAAAAAAAGATATATTAACCACAAGATGTTTTTAAAATATATTTGAAAATTATTTTCCATCAAAGATATATTTTCCTGTGTTACTCATGCCATTCTAGGAAATTTCTAATGGTTTCATTGATGTTATTTCTCTGAATGGTTTCTGCTTTGATGTCATGATGTTTATGAAACATGTTTCTCTTCCACAAGTTATATTATTTTGAAACCATCTTATTACCATGGGTTATGATTCATGAAGTGATAATGAAACCATTCTCTTTTCAGAGTTTATTATACGATGAAATGTTAATGATACCCACTTCATTTAATGGGTTATTATTTTATTTTTATAAAACATCTCCCTTTTTAAAGGTCATGATATGATGCATGTTTTACTTTTCATCAATTGTATGAATGATGTTACTATGAGATCGGTGGGACCTATATCTACCTCTACTGTGTTGTGTAATTATGGGAGACTCGTCAGAATAAATACTAGGCATGAACCAGATTACATGGTCACAATGTTATTCATGAACATTTTTATATTTTTAGAAGTTTATGCATGAACTTGATTACATGATCACAATGTTAAGAGGGAATCTATCATGAACCAGGTCTGGTTTCCATCCAACTAGTTGCCCGACCTAGTCCACGACATGGTCGGAATGGCGTTCCTGATCCCCATAGGATGGCACAAGTGCCCGGGTATCAAACATTACATGGAAATTATTTACCCAAAATAAAATATAGAAAAACATCTAACCAGATAAATAAACTGAAACTAGAGATATACAACCAAACACACATTTAAACTATGAATAGTTTTAAAGTCTAAAAATCGAACTAATAACTAAAAATAAAAGACGCCAGTGGAAACTAAAACACTTACTCAAACCTCCTGGAAAAGGAGAGGCCACATCAACACCACTGTGCATGACAAGACTAGCTGCAACCTGAACCACCATCACTGAGCACGATGTAACAACCTAGAATACACAAGAAACAATTTCTACATACACACAAAGTTGTATGTAGGGTGTGATCCAAAATCCCAGTAAGACGTCACCTAATACAAAGGTTCCACTTGTAAACATTAAATGACAAATACATTTCTAGGCCAAGTTAATGAAAGGACAACAAATCATAAAAAAATTTAATGATATAGTTTCTATAAAGAAAACATTTTTAAATAAAACAGCTTAACCCAAATTATGTCACCCATGCATATAAGAAAAGCCCAAACCTTTACGAAAACCCAAAAGTTGCACCGTATGCTGATGGTGAGTGTATAGTAGTACAGGAGTACGAAAAGTGGGAGAGGCCTTAAAGGTACTAGAAAAGGGAATGTGACCCTAGAACCTCATGTCTCAGTGAATAATATATGAATCATAACAAAATATGTTCTCATGAATGAGACACTAGACAGGGAAACACATCCATAACCTAGTGGTCGCCGATCATCAACCAATGTTTAGTTAGTGTTGTAAGCGTCAATCCAGCTAAGTGAAACTGGGCCGGAGCCACTCCCGTATCACAAGCACGCTAGTCTAGTCCTCCTAACTAGTACCCATGCTTCCTCTTTTTGTGCTCATGTTTTACCAATGTCATATTTCATGCCAAACTCAAACAAATAAAACAATAGAATGTAACATAAACTCAAAGCCACACTTTCACACACGCATAAAACTATTTGACAATGTACGCATGCCAAAAGACTTTACCCAACTCAATTAAAACTATTTCTGCATTGCTAATAATTGTTTATAAAAAACATATTAAATTTTTGGAATTAATGATTTTATTAAATCATATTAAATTCTTTGTGACAAATTCTTTAAAAAACATAACATCTATTTAAGAAGCAAAACCAACTTAACCCTCTTTCGTGACCATGCACACCCAAAACAGGTTCCAAAATGTTTCACACCATTAAAAAAACATAATAAACCATTTAATAATTTTATAAAAACGTTAACCAAGGTGAAAATAAAAAATTTTACACCAAAAATATTTTGAATCTTAATCTACATCATTTCCACAATAAAAAAAATCAACTACACAATTAGAGAAACCAATCTAGCGATTAAACAAACCACTAAGAAAGTTTATCAATAAATTTTAAAATGTGTCACATGAATTTATACACTAAAGACTCACTCAAATACTCATTTGTGACAAAACACATATCAACAGCACATCAAAACAAGATCTGTAGCCTTTGCACAATTCTATAGCTAAATGCACAATTTACAAAACATGATCAAATGTCCCAATAATGGTTTTTATCATAAATGAACAACATTTCATATAAGCATGCTATTTAAAATAAAGACACATATCAAACCCATTAAAAAACTAATTTCCCACATCACAGATTAATATAATAACATACTAATTTATTTAAGAAAGGAAATAAACTTATCAGATAATGCTTAAATGCAGAACCACCTACCTCAATGGCGAACCCCAAAATTGATGTGAAATCTTTAAATTCTAGCATGAAACCTCAACCGCGCATCATTTGCACTCCAAGAAACCTAGAGTGAACTCAAACACATGAATTCGAACCCAAAAACGTCATATTAAAACCCCAAAATAAACAATTAAACCTCAAAACCAGACCCAAGACTCATTATAAAACCAAAAAATCAAATATTGAAAATAAATAAATAATATAAAATAGAGGAGAGGCATAACCAGATGGGGAGGATGATGTTGGGAATAGAGGGCTCTGTCGGAAGGTCTGATAGCAGGAAAAGGGTCGGATAGCGAGGTAAGGGCAGGAGGCAAGGGGGTGCAGCGGCTAAGGGATAGGGGAAGTCGCTGGCGGAGGGGGACTGTGGTGCGAGTCGAGTAGGGGCTGGGCATACGACCCGATTCCGAGAAGAAGGTATGAGGTGCGGTGCGGTGCAAGGTTCGATGGACGGAAGGAAAGGGCTGCTGAGGTGGGGTTACGATGAGCCAGGGTGAGGCGCGGCCATGGCGAGGAGGCAGGGGGAGCAGGGCCATGGACCGTCGAAGGGGGTGGCCCGGAACTAGTAGAGGAGGGAGGTGGTGCGAGGCGTCGCTAGAGAGGGAGACGGATCATCGATCAGGGGAGCGAGTAGGCCGGATCGGCTTGGTGAGGGGAGGTCGGTGAGGCGGTCCGCGAGCGAGGGAAAATGGGAGGCGCCGGCGAGCACCACACACGACCTGGGCAAGGGGGATAAGAGGGGAGGATGGCCAGAGGGAGAGAATAAAAAAATGAAGAAAGGGGGGAGGCGTGGCCAAAACCTAAAAAAGGGGTAAAAAATTAATAAAAATATAATAAAAATAAAAATAAAAATAAAGACAAAATGAAAATAAAATAAAAGATAAATAAAATGAATATTAAATAAAATAAAATAAAATAAAAATGAAATAAAACAAAATAAAAGAAAACTAATAATGACAATAATATTAATAATAGACTAATATGTGAATCATGATAATAAAAAAACTCATTTGATAAAAGTAAAATAAAATAAAAAGTTGTATCAATTTAGATAATAATAATAATAATAATATATCCCAATATTATTATTATTACCATTAAGACAATTCATTGAGTTAGTTAAATTTTTCTTATTAATTTTCTTCCATTTTACTATTCACTTAATTTTATTTATTTTTTATTAATTCACCTTATTTAATTAATTGACAATCGAACAGCGTAATACGACGGCCCTGGTGAATCTGCATGGCTTCGTAATTATGCTTCACCCATGCGTAGCATGATGACAAGCCATGAAAAAAACTAATTTAATTTTATTCATTTATTATTAATTCCTTTTATTTAATTACTTTCACATCAGGCGGTGACCTAGGAAAGGCTGCACGTCTTCGACAGTGGCGTGCTAAAACGTTATCGACGAAAAAATGCTCATTTATCAGAGAAAAACACTAGTCAACCTCTTCCCGTATTTCATATCAATAGAATAATAATAATTAGTAATAGATAAAATCATATGATGAAAATTATAATTCGAAACATAACACAGCGCAATGTCTGGGTGTGACAATTCTCCCCACCATAATGATTTCCGTCCCCAGAAAGCTACAACTGGAACAAAACCCTGAATCAGAAAACCACACTTGCTTAAGGTTCAATGTGGATCCCCACAAACATCAATCAAAGTGAGGAAAAATCATTGTGCTCAGAGAATGTGACTTAAATAAAATATTGAGAAACTCATATAAAGACTTTCTGATATGTGTCGTATACCCCAAAGAGCTAGAACACCTCCAGTTGACTCATCAAGTAAGGGAGCTCTCACACCCACGGTAACCAAATTCAGAATCCAAAAAACCTCACGCACTATTTAACCAAAACCACACCACTTTACTGGAAAGAAGAAACAAGACCAACCCATATCCAAAGAATACTCCAATAACCTTCCATTGAACCATCTCTAGGGAAAAACTGAATGGTCCAACATGGAAAAGACCAATGGGGCACCCCACCATTAAAAACATTCTGATGCCCGAGACGAGGCTAGAAAATTGACATGAGGAGGCCCGAGCAGACTCTCCACCATTAAGAACCTACTATCAACCAACACAGGGTTGGAAAATCAATACGGGGATGTTCGAATGACTCCCCACCATTAAAGAAAAGTCCAACATCAATTCATTCCAAAGACATTTTTTAGAGATCCAATTTGGGCCTCCCCACCATTGGAACTAACATAAGATAAAAAACCATGAGAATTTTCCCGATGGTGACTAAGCACCCCACCACAAGGGCCAGGGAGTGTCGGGCCAAACTACTGGGTGTCAAAACCATGACCAAAGATATAACAACATCTTTAAATCCCTGGATGATAATTATCAACATTTGAGACCGTATAACACAATATACCCCATAAAGACCACTAAAAGAAATTACATCTGGTGGGATGAAACTCTCAGAACTTTAAAGCGATGAGATGATCACACCTCCTCATAGCCATGGGGAACCCCATGCACCCAAACAGGTCGTTCTTAAAGAAACAATCACAGAAAAACAATTTAAACCTCCTTCACCTTCAATACCGATAACAGAAATAAGATTGGGGTCCCGTAAACTCCTGGTGTTCCTAACCATGCACCCGCTTCACTATGAGGCCAATGGCTGGAGCCCTGATGTTTGAAGCATCTCCTGCCTCACAGTCAGGCATGGAAGACTCCCGAACAGAGCTTCTCCTTTTGGTGTCACATGCAACCACACTGAAACCAAGACAACACTAGCAAACACAACACATTACGACATCCAATTGATCATACACATGACATTCACCAACACAAGACCTGAAATGGTGCATGCGCATCACCCTTTGTCACACTAAATGAGAACATGACACCACAAATCATCCCCTAAACATGATCTTTGTTGTCATGAGAAACATTTTGCTGAGAGAGACTTTAGACCGCACCTTTAACTACATGTGATTCCAGCAAACGACCATAGCGTCCCCATGTGACTGGGTCTGACACAATAGTGGTCTAACGTAGACACATACTTAAACGAAACTAATGAAGGACAAAATGTAATTTAGAATATTGGTCAAAACCAACCACTATAGTATGCATCCACCTTTCCCCACTGGAATCTCCTTCACTATTTCTAAATAGAACTCCCAAATTAATGAGGTCAAACTTTACCCTTGACTATCAAGGAGAACTCAGACTGCAAGACGTCACAAAACATGACCCTTGTAGCCGATGAATATACTACAATGCCCTTCAATACACTAGTCAACATAGAAAATTCAGAACTGCCTTCACCCTTCCCCGCTGGAATTCCTTTTTCCATTTCCAGCAGAACCTTTAAACACGATAGTGTCAAACATCATACCTGACAAGTCAGACTCTCAAAAGACCCAAACTCCCTTCAACTCCCATTGCTTCTGTCATCCCACTCTGAGAGGATCTTCTAGGTTTAAAAAAGGATAGGTGGGTTTATTTATATAATTCAAGAAGAGATTCCACTGATAAAATGGAGGGTCGGACCATGGAATGTTTCCTATAGCTACACTTCAATCACATGTCAATGCTTTATGGGGGAATACACTAATCAAGAAAGAAAACCACAGACCCAACCAAATTGGTCCAACAGTCAAGACATACCACAAGCGAACACCAAATGTGCAGGGGAAACCATTGCAAGCACTCCCTGATGTACTTTCTAGAAGAATTCACTAACAACATGTTTGCATACCAACATACAAACAAGAATTCAAACTCAGGACACAATTCATTCAGAAAAGATTCTAGGCTAAAAACATCTCACATCCGACATGTCAAAATCACTAGGACACACCATTCAATTTCCGGTTACTAAAACTCCAAATTTTCATTTAACAAAAAATTTTGAAAAAGAATAAGAAAAACATTTGGGTTGCACAATCACCAATGGTGTTGAATGGGCCTCGCACATGCATGTTCTCGTGCCACCCATCTCCCACCTCATATCCAACCAGGAACTCATCCACTCCTGTCATCACCCATTTCTCTTTCCATATACAGTCATGCATGTCGTTACCCAGGAGAACACAAAGGAAAAAAACCAAACCTTTCCATTTTCCAAACCCAAAACATCCAACCCACACTTTTCAAACCTCATACCTCATTTTCGTTTTAATGTGGTTTATTTCAAAACATTTTCCAAAACATTTTCCATGACCAAATAATTTTTACTTAAAAACCAAATGTCCACTATTCCAAAAAAATGAAATGAAGAATTGGGAAAGAGAAAAATAGTGTCAGCAGGTGACTAGAACACATGGTTGGCATCCATACGCCAATCACACCACTACCACGAAGGGTATTCTAGGACATCATCCCTGACTCTACATGGCATTCCATACCGTGTGATCTCACAATTAAAACTGACCCTACTCTCTTTTTCATTTCTATTAAACAATATTAACCACATTGACCAATGACTTGGACAAAACTCAACTTACTTTGTTAACTCGAGTCCCTCCACGAGGTGTGGTGGCCAGGCACCTTACTCGTAGCCCAAACGTCGAGTCCCAAAAACCTTAAAATAATTCTATCATGGCTCTGTCCCAAAAGAAAATGACCCAAGAGAGCAAACATGCTCCTATGATACCATTTTGTCACGAACCAGGCTGGGTCGCCATCTGACCCGGCACCTGACCCGGTCCGCGACATGGACCGATGGGCATTCCTGATCCCCATGGGCTGGCACAAGTGTCTGGGTATCAAACATTACATGTGAATGATTTACCCAAAATTCAATATAGAAAACAACTAACTAGATAAATAAACTGAAACTAGAAATAGACAACCAAACACGCCTTTAAACAATAAAAAGTTTTAAAGTCTACAACTCGAACCAATAACTAAAAATAAAATACGCCATCCGAAAATAAAATTCTTACTCAAGGATTTTGGAAAAATAGAGGCCACATCAACACCACTCTGCATGATAAGGCCAACTGCAACCTGAACCACCATCACTGAGTACTATGTCACATCCTGGAATATAGAAGAAACAATGTCTACATACACACAAAGGTGTGTGTAGGGTGTGAGCCAAAACCCCAGTAGGACGTCACCCAATAAAATGGTTCCATGTGTAAACATTAAATGAAAAATACATTTGCAGGCTAAACTAATGAAACGACACCAAAGCTTAAACAAATTTAATGAAACAATTTCTATAAAGAAAACATTATTAATGAAATCATCTTAAACCAATGTAAACACCCATGCATATAAGAAAATCCCAAACCTTCACAAAAACCCAAAAGTTTCACCGTATGCAGATGGAGAGTGTATATTAGTCCAGGAGCACCAAAAGTGGGAGAGGCCCTAAAGGTACTAGAAAAACGAATGGGACCCTAGAACCTCACGTCTTAGTGAACAGTATAGGAATCACAACAAAATATGTTCTCATGCATGAGCCACTAGATAAGAAAAAAATCCATAACCTAGTGGTCTTATATCATCATCTAATGTTTAGCTAGTGTTGTAAGCATCAATCCAGCTAAGTGAAACTATGATAACGCCACTCCCGTATCACTAGCACACTAGTCTAGTCCGCCCACCTAGTACACAAGATTCCCCTTTTTATGCTCACGTTGTTACAATTTCACATTTCATGCCAAACTAAAACAAATAAAACAATATGGTATAACATAAACCCAATGCCACACTTTCACACTTACAGAAAACTATTTGAAAAAGTACGCACGCCAAAAGACTTTACCCAACTCAATTAAAACAATTTCTGCATTGATAATAATTTCTTATTAAAAACATATTAAATTTTTGGCATTAATGATTTTATTAAGTCATATTAATTTCATTGTAACAAATTCTTTAAAAAAACATAACACGTCATAAAGATGCAAAACCAACTGAACCCTCTTTCGTGACCTAGCACACCCAAAATAGGTTCCAAAATGTTTCACACCATTAATAAAACATAACAAACAATTTAATAAATTTATAAAAACGATTACCAAGTTAACACAAAGCATTGTACACCAAAAATATTTTAAAACATAATATACATCATTTCCACAATCAAATAAATCAACTACACAATTAGATAAATCAATCCATATATTAAACAAACCACTAAGAAAGTTTATCAATAAATTTTAAAATGTGTCTCATGACATTAAACACTATAGAGTCACTCAAATCCTCATTTGTAACAAAACACATATCAACACCACATCAAAACATGATCTGCAACCTTTACAAAATTCTATAGCTAAATGCAAAATTTAATAAATATGGTCAAATGTCACAATAAGGGTTTTTATCAAAAATGCACCACACTTCATATAATCATGCTACATAAAATAAAAAAACATATCAAACCCATTCAAAAACTAATTTCTCAAATCAAAGATTAATAGAATAACACAGTAAATTAATTAAGAAAGAAATTTAACATATTATATAATGCTTAAACATGAAACCACCTCCCTCGATGGAGAACCCCGAAAATTGATGTGAAAACATAAAATTCTGGCGCAATACCTCAATCGCGCGTCATATGCACCACAAGGAACCTCGAGTGAACTCAAACACATGAATTCGAACCCAAAACCCTCATATTAAAACCCCAAAACAAATAATTGAACCTCAAAACCAGACTCCAAAATCATTGTAAAAACAAAAAACACAAATATAGAAAATAAATAAATAAAATAAAATTGAGGAGAGGCCCAACTAGATGGGGAGGATGTTGTCGGGCAAAGCGGGCTCGACCGGAAGGTCCAATTGTTGGAAAAAGGGTCAGATATTGAGGGAAGGGCTAGAGGAAAGGGGGTGTGGCGCTGTGGTTAGCTAGACCATGCACGGGAGGGGGTCCGTGGTAAGGGAGAGGGGATGTCGCTAGAGGAGGGGGTTCGTGGTGCTATCCGAGTAGGGGATGAGGGTGAGGCTCCTTTCCAAGAAGGATGAAGGAGGTGTGACATGGGACGATATTCGTCGGACAGAAGGAGAGGGTTGCTACGGTGTGGGTGTGATGCCCCGTGGTGAGTCACAACCATGACGAGGAGGAAGGGGGAGCATGGATGGGGTCCGGTGAAGGGGTATCCTAGAAATAGCGGATGAGGTAGGCGGTGATAGTCTTCGTGAGAGAGGGAGACAGAGTGGCGGTCAGGGGAGGGACCAGGCCGGAGCGGCCTGTTGAGGGGAGGTCGGCGAGGCGGTCAGCGGGCGAGGAAGAAGTGGAGGCGTTGGTGAGCAGTGCATGCGGCCTGGGAAAGGGGAAGCAGAGGGGAGGATGGCCCGAGCGGGAGACTAAAAAAAAGATGAAATGGTGGTGGGAGGCGTGACCAAACCCTAACAAGGGTGGTTAAAAAATAAAATAATAAAATAAAAATAAAAATAAAAATTATGACAAAATGAAAATTAAATTAAATAAAAATAAAATGAAGATAAAATAAAATAAATTAAAAAAAACTACAATCAAATAAAACTAATAATATGAATAATATTAATAATAGACTAAAATGTGAATATGATGATAAAAAACTCATTTGATAATACTAAAATAAAATGAAAATTTGTATCAATTTAGATAATAATAATAATAATATATCCCAATATTATTATTATTACCATTAAGACAATTCATTGATTTAGTTACATTTTTCTTATTATTTTTTTCACTTTATTATTCACTTAATTTTATTTATTTATTATTAATTCACCTTATTTAATTAATTGGCCATCGAGCAGGGTCATACGACGACCCTGGTGAATCGGCAATGCATTGAAATTATGCTTTACCCATTACTCACATGATGAAAAGCACTGAAAAAAAAACTCATTTAATTTTAATTATTTATTATTAATTATTTTTATTTAATTACTTTCATGTCGGGCATGCAAGAGGGGAACCGAGCGAGGCCGCGTGGTGACCTAGGCGAGGCCGCACGTCTTCAACAGCGGCGCACTAAAACATTGTCGAGGCCAAATGCTCTTTTATCAGAGCAAAACCCCAGTCATCCTCGGCCCTTATTCCTTATCAAATGAATAATAATAATTAAAAATAGATAAAACCATAAGATGTAAAAGAAAATTCGAAACAAGACGCAGCTCAATGTCTAGGTGTGACCGAATCTTATTACATAGAAAAAATATTATACAAGGTCCTAGTTTCTTGTTTATAAGTATATTCGTGAACCTAATTACATGTCCACACTGTTATATATGAAATTGATAACATTTTAACAATGTTTTGAAGAGACTTGGTATCATGTCTATATGTTTATTCATGAACATGATTACATTTTCACAATATTATGCATAAACCGTGTTTCGTGTCTATAATGTTTTGAGTGAACATGAATAAAAGTTGACAAGGATTTGAATAGACTTTTTTGAATGTCTATAAGTTGATGAGTGGGCTGGATTTCATGTCCTTTACATAATTATTGAACCTGTTCAACTTATTCATTTCACAACGTTATAAAAAAGGTACATTCCAAAATTCTCGTTTATTATTCCAATTTTATTATTTAATGACATATTCTCTTAATTATATTATGATCAATGTCTTTTGTACTTCAAATCTTCATTATGATTTCTAATATGCCGGATATGATCTTCAAATGTTATTCTACATTTCTATACACTTTTTTTCATGTTATTATTATGCATTTCTTTTATTTACCATTCCAAAGAATATTTTCTCACCCCATTTTGATGATTCCTTTCCCTAGTATATGAAGAAATGTTTTAGGTAGAAGTACTAATGGTGGAGATCATTAATATTGTTTTATAAGATATTTTATCATGATTGATGATTTTGTTTCCATGTTTCCGAAGATAAAAAACTACTATGGTCCTCACCCATGTATTTTTGAATTGTACTGAATATTAATCTAATATGATGAAATATCCTTGTATGCTATGCTTGGAAATCTATAATCTCGAAATTTTGGTCACAAAAATTCATTCCATCATTAATGGAACTCAACCACTGATGTTTAAATAAAAATAAAAACCATGGTAAAAGTGATTCAACCCAATATCCAAGAGGGACGTACCTAAAAAAGAAGGGATCATACAAACATCCCACAATATAACATCACATCCCTAAGTAGCACTAACAATCATTATGGGGTATCAGAAAAAAAAATCTTCCCATATTATTTGTATATCATATTCCCTATCTCGTCTCTCCTCCAGATCATGTATATGCTACCACTATACTCAAACTAGAGTTATGGTTTTTCCTTAGAGATACATGTCACTATGATCTAAAATTATTATTATATTCTCCTTAATTAATGCATCTACATCTAGATTGATGTCATCATCATCTACCATTTGATAAGTTTTAGGATGATATCTTCGAAGCTACTAATTGTTAAACATATCGTGAATAGAATTGTAGCACTATAGATAGAATAATCAGAATTCCACTAACTAGATCTTTCCAATATCTATAATTACCTAACAAAAATGGGTATTGACATTCCCTATTTTGTGATATGGTGTTTCCCCATCCTTGGAGACAACTGAAGGAAAACAAAATGACCAACCGCAAACTTCATAGTTCTTATCCATTGGTCTGTATAAGATTTTTCCTTTCTCTTCTTTTTCACCAACCGCCTCCTAATCTACTAAAACTTACCAAATGTCTAATATATGAGACTATGTCTAACTAGTGTTGAACCACATACCTTTAACCAAGAAAGAGGCGAACGACCTAACATTCCATACAAACACTCAAAAGATGCCATTTTTTCAATGCATATAATTGGTTATTATAAAAAAACTATATGATTTCCATTTGTTACTCTGACATACTACTAAAATAAAATACATGGTCTCTTAACATATCCTCATAAATATGAATTTTCAGTTCAAATTATTTTCCATTCTGAGGATGATAGGTTTTAATTTGAAGAAGATGTGATCTTTGATACTTTTGAAGTCCCTGACATAATAGATATGTGAAATGATGATCTCTATAGAAATAGATACTCCTCAGAACACCAAGTATTATAACTATCTCACACATTTAAATACTACCTAGATCATCAATAGTGATGTTCACACTGATAGGAAATAACTTGGAAACCATCATTAGGCAATCCATGATCACCCATAATATATTGTTCATACATGGTTTCATGGGTAATCCTTTCACAAAATCTATAGTGACACCATTCCATTTCTAATATGTAAAGGGGAGAGTCTGTAACAGCCCAGCTGAACTCGGATGCTTGGACTTCACCTACGGATAGGTGAAACATCTCTCCATGATGCTTGTTTCTCCATTCTTTATTCTTAGACACCTATACATTATACATATTCTATGATACATCATTGTAAAAACATAATGTACCACCCATATAGAAACTTGAGACTCTATCATTAACTATTTATGCAAGTCTGTAGGATCCCATACTCATCCCAAGAATATAAGAGAATTTATCCTTACAAGTGACCGCCTTGCTGGTGGACCTAGAACATATAGGAAGTATCGCATAAATAATCCCTCTATATAATAAAATAGTTCAATCTTGATCTAGTCATGAATCATGGGTATGATAAATGTAAAATACAGAGCCACTCATCCTAGGGACTCATAAACATCTAGATCTATGTTCGCAAAGGGTTCCATCATCGACCACTCTTCACAATACCTCAGCACTACCTGTGTTTGAATCTTCCAGATCATGGAATGTGAAAAAACATTTTTTCTACCTAATTTATAATCCATATCAATGGTGAATGTCTATAGATACTCGACTCAACTCCTCTACTAAATATTAAGGCCCTGCTATGAAAATATGCACCTAAGCGATTTATGGCCTATGTACACCACTATCCACCCACCGAACAGATAGTGTATTCAATATCTCATGGCAGGTAAAACCATAGATAAATATAGATCATGAGTAGGATAATTACTATAATTAAATTTCATCTAACTATATATATAAGAATCCACTCGGTCCTCCTTTATTAGAACTGCTCTGAGTCCAACTCCAGATGCATCATGGTTTATGGTTTATTAATTACCCAACACTGTAATATTATGATCAATTTTGAGGAATGTATGATAAATATATCCACAAAATCTATCTCACGTGTATCTAGGATTAAACCTTCCATACATTCTTAGTCAACTCAGAAATTGCTGCTTCTAGATGAGAGAGGTCATGGATAAAGCACTAATAGTAACCCAATAAACACATAATACTCTAAATCAAGAAGAAATTATTGGTAATCTTCTATGATACCATGAATAAATCCATATCTGGGTCCACTGACATGCCAAACTATGATATTACATGACATAAAATGTAATGTTTATCAATCTAGAAACAACATTGGGTTTTTTTGGTGTAAAGTTGATACTCTCTCAATATACTCTAGATGATTTTGAGATATAAGTAATTATTGGTTACTGACTTGGATTAAACTAATATATAATCATAAAACCCCACAAGAAACTAATCAAGAAAATGATGAAAGACCTTATTCATTAAGGACATGCATTTCTCTAGTGCTTTCGTCAATCTAAACATCATCACTATAAATTCAAACAAACCATACCTTATTCTAAAAGTAGTTTGAGGTATGTATAATGGTCCCTCCCACAACATTTAGTATCTTCATCTAAAATTTATATTGGATAATATCTTAGAACCACTGAAATGGTCAAATATATCATTGATTCATGAGAGGGGATACCAGTTCTTGACCGTCATCTGGATTAAAATCAAATAATACACACATAAGTAAAATGTACCATCACCATTATTGTGTAAATGAACTAGATAAACCTATATTGAATTTCTAGGTTGTAAGAAACCTTTTACTTCCATTTCTTCCATCATAAATTTCAACTCATGAATAATTACTTATTTCATCCTATAAGGTGGAATAGTAGTTTTCACTACTCTTGACACCAACTTGATCATGAACATGATCTCACACTTGTGTGGTAATCCACATAAATCATCATAAAACAAATCTTGAAAGCAATTTACCATTGGAAAAAATGTATCCTATTACATTCCACCATCATAAAGATAAATTCCCACTATATAAGTGATGAGACAATACAACATGCACTGATTTGGTCCTGCATGGCCTGTCCAAATTTCTAGTGACCATTTCAAGAGATATAAAGGTAATTCTCCTTTATTAGTTTACGATATGATATAGGTATATATCTAGAAATTCTATACCAAGAATTTTATATAATCATATCATTTATAGGTGAAAAAAGTTCCCAAAAGAAATGTTAACCAAAAATTTCTGGAGAACACACCTTGAATCATATGATATTGTACGACTACATTACCAATTAAGTATCGCTGATCAAAAAACCAGATTCTATATCCATTAAAAAGCCCAAAACATCTAAAAACATACCAAATATATTGGAATTTGATTATATTGTATCAAAAAAAAAATTAAGAAAAGTTAGTTGGTATAATAATTCATCCCGTAACAATTGAAGTTCAGGAATACAATATATATAGTGTTGACCACATAACATGCATTTAATTTTACACTAAAATGGGTTCTACTATGACTCCCCTATGATACTCTGTCTTCCTTGTATTGGTGCTTCTACAGCTGGTTACCACATATGTTGACTCAATTTGAACATCCAATAGAACTCAAAATACAAATTTACTTAGGGTAGCTATTTCTTTCCCAGACTATGGTAGCCATCCTGATCCCCTTCCACTTATCATAAAATATATTCTCCTAAAAAACCTCCATTTTTGGTCCAACCTACCACAAGAATGGAACTCGAAAGAAGATTAAAAATTCTATGTTTTCTAGTGGACAAACATTCCAAACTGATATCACTATAATGGAACATGTTCTTAATATCTTTATTCAATTACCTTATTACTCTTCCTACTATTTCATTGGAAATGACGATCATAGTGTTAAAACATTCCACTAGAAGTAGTGATCCAAGTTCTCCCTGTTGAAACACCCTAACAAATGCTTGGGGCCTCTCCCAGATTCATTTATGTGATGAGTGTATAATTCATCATATATAAAAATCTTCTCATGAGAAATATGTTCAGTTATGACCATGCCTCATACTAAATCCAATTCTAAAAACATCTATCCCCTACAGATCTCATTACCAACTAAATATAGAACAAATCAGATAGTGTCAATGAATCATCCAGCATAGTCCATCATAAATATTCCTTCCTTTTCTAGATCTGTGAACTCTCAATCCTTCTCATACTCTACATCTTTAGATAAAAGTGGATCAAAATATTTTCCATTAAGTCCACCCAAGATAAGTCAACTTACTACCTATATTTCTCAATAATGTCCCACCAACACTTGGAATTTCCATGAAGCATATATACAGGAAGCTTCACCCTACTATCTGAAGTCATATTTACATGATTGATGATCATATAAACTGACTCAATCCAGAACGTTGATTCCTAGGGGCCACCCTCCCTAGTGAAAATTCAAAAATGATGAAATTGAAACCCTCACATCATCTCATTCATCAAAGGAATAGTATGAACTATCTCTCTTTCAATGGATCACATGACCCTATGGGTGATATTATGAAGGTGAATCTATATGATCATCATGAGATACATACATCTCCATCTTATTTGCATTAGGAGGATTTTGATTACTGCTCTCTTTATTCTCAATTTAAATATTTCAAGGAAGAATTTTCTCTTAAATACAAACCCACTCCATAGAACAAAATATAATAATATGGTCATCCACATAGTTGACAAAAACAAAGAAAAACTGGCTCATGGTATCTCTAAACTTGTATTACAAGTGATTTATTATAACATAATAGTTCTTTCATTTCATTTATCATATTTAATAGGTATATCATTTCACATTTCATACATGAAAATATTTCACATCCAATAAATATATCCCAACCCTGAATAATCCATGTTATGATATATCCCTACGTGTCTATTATCATTCATTCATACTAATATCATTCAAAATTAGGGTATGGATATAAATTTCATGAAAAAATAACCTCACACAACATGTGACTCAACCATCGTAAAATGACATCAACCACAACAATTGAACATAATAGACAATAATCCCATCTCTAGGTACTCAAATTTTCAATTATGCATGGTTTAACTACTCACATTCATAAGATCATAACCATGTCCATACATATCATATACTTTATTAAAACTTTTAGAAATAGTAGTTCAACAAAAAAGAACAACCTCCCTATAATACCCATTATAACATCCCCTAATCTAGAAGTCTCCCACATGGACATATCAAGTTGGTTATAGGACCTCAATTGAACCACTATGTATGCCAAAGGTTGATGTCTAGTAGCTGGGGGTGTAAAGTGACTAATAGAGAGACTAGGCCCCTAGATGAAAATTTTTAATACAATAAATGTAAACTATAATAATAAACATCATAGTATCATAAATATAAGAAATAGTACAACATAAAACTAGAAGATAAAGGAAAACCCAATAAACCAAATAATATTGATCCGTGTAATGCTAGGATGAAATTTTGTTAAAAAACATACTTGAATTACACCAAATAAATGAACAAACTAGAACAAATAAACTCGAATGAACTCAGCACCGAACCCCAAGTCAGTTCGGTATTCAAGAACCAACGATCTAAAAATCAAGAATGAAATACATTGTCCCATTTCCGTGTCTAAACATGCATCCATATAATCTGATTGGGTACCAAACAGTATCCAAAATACAATGAGAGTAAAACTATGTGGGTTTAAACTAAAATTTCTAAACAAAACTAGTCTAGAAATAAGTTCTTATTATAAATAAATAATAGGTGTATTAATTAATCAATTAATATGACACAATAATCAAATTTCGTTGACAACATGTAAAAATATATCTGATCTTGTTGCACCACTATGTTAACCATAACCATAATCCATGGTATAATAACATAACAAGGTAAATTCATTATTATAATAATTTCACCATAACTAGAAAAAGTCCCTGATATAATCATTTTATCATTCAGGAAAATCCCTCTATATATGATTTCCTGAATCCAAGACAATCCATATATATAAAAATTTCATCCTAAATAACATCACAAGATAAAATAGTAGGAATAGATCATATAGTGTCACCATCTGTAAGGGTTTACTCATACTATTTCAATTTTTACATCAATTACCCATCGATTCATTAAATTATATCTAATGTCATTTCCATACTAGTTTGCACACCAATTTTATATCAAATAATCACCTTTCATTCAACAATTCATCATTTACAAGGCGACTCTCTCATAAGAGATCACATTAGATCTCATGTCATAATAAATCATTATTCAATCCATTAGCAAGTTCACTATTATTTAAGGGTAGCCTCACCCTATGAGTTGTCGCAAGACATTTAAGAGCACCATTGAATTCAAAGAGCACAAATTAATAACCCAACCTAATACTTATCAACACCCATTATTCAATCAGTTAAATTTAACATTATTTTGGTGGAATCACACAATATTTTACATACCTGAATATTATAAACTAACCATATGGTTTGGTTTTAGAACATTAAAATTTTAATAAAGACCAGTTAAACAATTTCAATAGGTAGTGAAAACCAGAATGAATGTGATTAATTTCATGAAGAAAATATAGATCACAAAACATCATAATCAAAACCAAAAACAATCATATCCAGTCGAATCCACCATTATAATGGGGAGAAACATAAGAGAGGGGAAAATCAAAGAAACAACTCATTTGAGATTACATGCTTGACCAAGACACTCGGAAGGGAAAAAGTCAATCAAAAATTTCCTATAGTTACTATAGGATCTATTAGAGAAGGTAAGCACATAAATTTAGAATGAATCATATTCACACCATGGACTTAAAATCATTGTGCCCACGAAATTTATAGCATGTAATCCTTTCATGTTTTATATTTCTTAATTTGTGAGGTACACTAAAAATGCATCATATCTGGTTAAAATAACCCCAATATAACATTTCATGTGATGAACCATTTTAACATCATGTGTTCATTTTACACCCTCATCCTGTTAATGACATATTCTAAGAAAAAATTATACATCGTGTAACATGTTCAAATTGTGTTAATTTCCAACAGACAAAACTCAACCCAGTTTCTATAGAATAGCTCGAAACACTTCTAAATCCTTACAAACTCATGAAGAATCCTCATAATTACAGTTAACATGGTTTATACCTAGACTTCATTAATTTAAAAAAAATACATGAACATTAGATCATATTCCCTAGAAAATTGTATCCATCGAAAATGAAACTCAACCACCATGGTTTAAAGATGAATAAAAACCTAGATAATAGATATTCAATAAAAACTCACCAAGGGACATAACTGAAAAAATACTGGATCTTACAATTCACATCAGAAAATGAGTTAAATATGTATGAATGATATCTTTATTTTTTATTACAAATTTCTGGTAAGATAATATGTATTTCATAGCATGGGTTGATTGATATGATGATCACTTATATATGTTGATTTATTGTATTTTATTATATTAATGATTTTGTTATAGAAAAACCCATTTATGAGAGGTATCTATTTGGATGGGTGTCTCTGTTTTCCATGTCTTTCTACTCATGTTTGGTTTTGGTTCTCATGGACAATAATAATTTATGTGTTATATGATATATCAGCCTAGATTTTTCAAAACTCATCATTTTTCATTTATCAAATGTTGAGTGATTCACACATTATTTTATATCAGTGTTGAGGATTGGGATGGTTTATATTGACTTTATTATTTATATTTTTTTAGTTTATTTAATAAATTTTAGAAAAATATTATATAATACGCATGATAATAAAATATTAAACATGGAATAAGATATTACATTTCAGTTATTATTTCATATTTGATAAATATAATTCTTTTGTATTAATTTAAATATTTTACGCATTATATATGGACACACACACATTATGTTACATATTATACTTATATATATATATATATTTGTTATAAAATATATGAAAAAGTTATGTTATAAATCATATATATATATATTAATTTTATACATTATATTGTTATATATATAGTTATTAATTGAAAATAAATATTTTTAAAAGATGTAAATGTAGGTTTTCATAACATGTGAAATAATTTAAAAAAACTAGTAAGAAAACATAAGATAAAAAACAAGTAATATTATTTAAATTTTAATTTTTTATAATTTAATATAGAAAGGGTGAATGATTTGAATAAAACAATTATTACATTTTAAATAAATTTAAACAGATAAAATAAAAGTATAATGATTAAATTTACATAAATATTTATTGATGTATATAATATAAAAATCATGATATTGAAATATGTATTTAAATTCATTGTAAGTTGTGCACATCCAGTTTTATAGCCCCATTTCATGATGTTCATGTTTTGGATTATATTTTATTAATATTTTGAAAAAAGTTAAGAAATAAATTTAAGGAAAACATGTTAAATGATTTTATCCAAAAGAAAATTCATTATAAACCCCAACCTACATCTGTATTTTTAAAATTTAGATTTCGTATTTCCTCCTTCAATTCATCCTTCCTTTATTAAACACTAATGATATGAGAATTATAAGAACATGGATCTTTATTTCAGGTATGGATCTTGTTTTCAAGTGTTTTTTGGGAAAAATATGAGTATCAATAAATTTATAGAGTACTTGTCGTGTACCCATTTATTGTCCATAGCCATGTACTGGCCTTGTAACATCTAAGTACAGGGACGTGAGGGGTGACCTAGACACCACCTAACCCAGGGCCCGATAATGGTATATACATGTGAAGTTCCCGGATCATTGTGATCACTTAGAGGGGGATGTGGTGTATCAGTGATCCTTTTTAACATTTTACTAATTGATTATCTATCAATTAAACCTCTATGGCTTATTAAGGCCTCGATCCACTCTTATTTTATCTCTCAGCCTTTCCTAGACTGATGTAGTAAATGTAAAGGAACATGACACAAGGACTTACAAGGTTCGGCTCCAATGGCCTACGTCCTTGCCATGTTGGTTAAACGCCCCCAACATGGTTTCTCCACTATAATTCGGTTAATAATTACAATGGTCGATAAAGAGTCACAATCTATCTCTCCTAAGTACCACAAGAAGTTCTTTATACTGCATCCCATAGTGTTTCCAGAGTCCCACTGGCCTGCTTCAGCTTCCACCAAAGACTTCTCCACCCTAAGTCTCATAGGGAGTCTTCTCCTAGCTCCTCGAGTCACACGAGTATCTCTTCGTCATTAAGCTCTTCAAGAGTGTTCAACAGCCTTGAGTAAGGTCGGTTGGCCTTGCTCACTTCTTCTGATTACTTGTAGTGTCCAAGACTCCTCTTATTTTCTCAGGATTTACCCCCTTTTCTAAGGATGAACCGAACTCTATCTTCAAGAATTTTGATCGGCAAATATGTTCATGCACTGAGTATTCCCACTCAATATTCTTGGTCTTCTCAACTACATAAAACTCAGATGAATGATGTCTTTAACTTCAGTCTGGCTTCAGTCTCTCTTTAATTCAACTTCATGCACTGAGTTCATGGAATCTCTGAATATTCATGCACTGATTGCATGGCTTCTCAATATTCATGCATGACTTGAATGGAATCTCAAATATCTTCAAGAACCATTGTTCTTGGACTTCTCAAATGAACACACACTGATTTAAACTTTTTTTACGTGTGCATGTGCATACATTTCAAGCATGCTCTCCCCTTTTATTCTTGGTGTGATAAAACCTTAAAGGGTGTAATCTTTTTAATCACACACGCCTTCTTCTTGGAGTCACACTCTTTTATTCATTCTCACACACACCAAATTGTGTGTTGTTCTTTAGTGTGAATTTCTCCTTCTTTTTTTCTTCTCAAGGTGTTCACCCACTTGTTCACTTATTCATACATGCTTGGACATGTATTTATCCTGTTCCTTCACTTAGGAACACACAAGAGGTATGGCCTCCTTCACTTGTGCACCCACTAAGGCTTCATCCTTCTTGTTTCGTTGCACACACACCATGTTCTTATGTTTGAATGTACATTAACTCCACCATGCAAGCACACTCTTTCTTCAAGTAAATCACAAACAATCTGAATAGTTATGTGGATGGTGTAAGTGTGAGGTTTTCTTCTCAAGAGGTTATCAAAGCCTCAGCCTCATGCATGTATTATTATTTGTGACAATACAAGGCCTCAGGTTCTCCTTTTTTGTGCAAAACAAGAGTTCACAGTTCTTCTTCATTGAGCAAAACAAAAGAACACGAGTTATCCTCCTTTGTGCATCGGGTGTGATAAAATCTTCTTCACAGAACCTAAGAGGTTCATGGTTCTACCTTCACAGGAGAGAAACAAGGGTGTAAATACACTGATTGTTTTTCCTGCGGGCTAAGCCTCACAAAGACACGGCGAGGATTCAAAGAACATGTCGCGCGCTTGTGCGATGCTTCATACAGAGGGTGCAGATCACATCATTCGCGAACCAATAGGGTTCATGCTTCTTCTCTTCATGAAAGGGATGCGCGGATTCTATCATGAACCAAAGGGTTCTCCCATATTATTCATGAATGACTTGCATGTGACACCTTCATGTAGTAGGTCTACGTGGAA
Organism: Viscum album; assembly: GCA_963277665.1. NCBI lineage: Eukaryota > Viridiplantae > Streptophyta > Magnoliopsida > Santalales > Viscaceae > Viscum > Viscum album. Next base: position 699,095,636 of record OY728161.1, read on the forward strand.
CTCTTTGTACATTGCTCTGTTTCATAGAGAAACAAGATTTTTCACTCAATGATGGCAGAAAAAATTCTCGTACACATGCTCCTCTTTTTATAGGCAAGGAGATCAATTGAATAAGCGGACTCCAAATCCTTGAATGCCTGAGAATCATTCCTTTGAATAACAGATATATTCAGTTCTTTAAAAACATTCATCCCACGTTAAATATATCCCGTGTATCTCAGATGTTTCCTTTTTGTCTTTTCTTTTTCTTTTTCAACCACAGGATCCTTCATTCTCAATGTGTGCATCATGTGAATGAATTTTAGAATGCATGCAAAGTCTTTCCTTGTACGTCGAACGTGCACTGCACCCTCAGCAACTTCGTTTTCCTCGGGCTCCCTAGAATTTCTTCATCTTGTTACATGCATGCAACATTTAATGCATGCATGTATTCGGTTCATCAAAATGATCATCATGCACATGATTTGAGATTCAACAGTGGTTTGGAAGTTGATCACGGTGGATTGACATTGGTGATGACGACTGGTTCACGTCGGATGAAGCTCAGGTGTCCATAGGTGGAAGAAAACCTCAGTTTGTCACCTCAGTCGTTGGTTCAGTGTTAAATGATCTCAGATGGTCAAGATTATAACGTTCTGTGGCCAGATGGATCATGTGGATGAGATCGGGTGTGAGATCAGGTGGACGGCCAGGATTAGATCCGCGTCTTAAAAATTCTGTCCCACATCGAAATGCGCCAATTTTTTCAAGCGGTTTAACAAACAACTCCTCCCAACATCGGCTCAGAATTATCCTCACCCCCCACTCCGGTGCGGCCCCGCACCGGTTCTCTTGTGGGCGCACTATAGCGCCCACTATGTTCCTCTACTGGCACGCCCTTGGCGCCCACGCTGTGCGGGATTGACCTTCGCGTGGATTGTGATTACACATGGCCCGACCTCCTGCGGGATTGCTCTACCTAGGCCTCCTCATGGGCGCGGTCGACACCTTGTTCTCCCGCATGAGCCTTGGGTTGAATCTTGGGTAGCTAGATCGTGGGTAGGCCCCATTTTTTATGTATGCTCCACTTGTAGTATACTTGGTTAAACCAAATAGGAACAAGTCTTCTACATGCCATTTTCCTCTTCTTAACTTCTACATCTTCTTAAGAACTCCATCTATCTTCTTCAACATCTCTTCTTCTTATCCTATTAGGAGATTTAATTCCCAAGAATCTCTAAAGTATCATCATCAACTATTAATCATAAATCACTTTATCTTCAATGTTCTTAATTTATCCAATCATAGATGAGGTTGGATCATCTTCAAATCCTCATGCACTAAGAGATAGTTCATGGTCTTATTCAAACCACTTCATCCACTTAGTAGTTGTGGATGGTTCAACTTAACTTCATCCACTTTGTATGATGGATGGATCTCCTTCAGTTCATCCCTCATCCACTTAGTAGATATGGATGTAACTTCTTCAATTCATCCACATAGTGATGTCATTGGATCTCCTTTCTCTCCTCATGCATTGTGAAGACAATGCATGGACTTCTAACAATGTTGTGACATTGTATCTTCTTGATACAAGTTCTTTGAACATAATATCATCTCTAAAATCATCTTATTTAGTATGGATAATGTTTCAACCATTACCTCCAATTACACTAAGTGATTCTAAAAAGTGACATGCTTCTTAGTACCATGGTCATTCTCCAATAATCATAATCATCATAAATTCCTTTGTTATTCACATATTGTCACTCCTTTTCATCCATTCAATCCTTGACATATTATTGCAACATCACCACAACCATCACTTCCTTTTTCATTCACATATTGACACTCTTTTTCATCCATTCAATCCTTGACACCTTATTAACAACAAATTCAACACAGTGCACAACAATACCCCCCTTCGTATTTGTTGTAAATATCACTAGAGCACATATGAATGTGTCAATATGTGTTCCAAGATTTTCTCCCCCTTGTTGAAAACCAAATGAAAAGGTGTGGTGTGGTACTCTTAAAAATATTTCTTCCTTCCTTTGAGTAGAATCTTCATGAAAATCACTAAGAGAGGGATGATGTCACATGTTCACATTAGCAAAGATCCTTTTGTATATAATCTCTAATTCTACATGGGCTAACCCTGTGTAGAAAAAAATAGTGATGTATCCAAGTAATTCCATACTATCCACAATTCACTATACATGAAAGATCATGATTAGGCATCAAGGGGTAGAATTTTTTTAGATATATCAATGAATTTCCAAATCCTGCACATACTTCACCAAAGTCATTAGAAAGTTCAGGTGAAAAGATAAATCTCCCCCTTTCATCCATTTGTCTTCAATCAAAACTCATTATAAAGTTCAGGTGCAATGATAAACTCCCCCTTTCATCCATTTGCCTTCAATCAATTACTACACCTTAATTAACATGGTAAATACAATTAAGAAACAATTGATGAATGTATGATTGGAATACCTTCATTTTTCACAAGAAGATATGAATCTCAAAATATCATCTTCTTTAGATTATATCCCCCTCAAGGGATGCACTCCATTATGTTCATACCATTATCAATTTGAGAGTTATCATCATCTTCAATTCCATGAAATGTAAGCACATGTATATACCAGTGATTAGGGAAAAATATGGAACCTCCATGGTTCATCACTTTGAACAACAAGGTTGAGAAGATTCTCTCAATCGAGATGTTCCACATTCTCCATTATTCACACTTGCACATTTGATATTCAATGATGTTTTTGCTGTTTTGTATCTTAACGCCTCTTAAACTTCTTTGTGTGTGACTCCTCTCTTTCTAAGTGCCTTCTGAGCACTAGAATATCTTGGTGAAATCTTCATTCTCTTGAAGAATTCTTTTTGAGCCAGAATGAGTGTCATGCATTTATTACTAATATGACCAGCTTAATTACACCTCACACATAGAACTTCATCTTGATGTGAAATCTTTTGTTTTCCTTTTTTACTATCTTTGGAATGTACATTTTCTTCCTTTCTCATTCTTCCCAAATCGTCTGGCCAGATGATTAATAGATCATTTGGAAGTGAGGCATCAGATTTAGATGTTCCACATGGTTCCTCTGATGATTTTATGTTACCTTTTTTAGGATCCTTATTTTCAATAAACCCCTTATTATTATTCTGGATTGATTGTCTTGTTGAGTGCAGTTTTCTTCTATTTAGTTCCATGGCTTGTTTACAAAGATCCATGGTATGCCCTTTCATTCCATAGTAGAAGCATTTTTTCTTGGTGGTCTTTCTGGATGCATGTCTTTTCTTGGATTTGGAATCCAAGGACTTATCTTTCTTTTTAAAAATATTCTTGAGAGCATTTTCAACTTTCTTCTGCTGGCTTCCCAAGGATACTTCTTCTTTCTTAACTAGGTTCTGTGATCTTCTCTTATTTTCATCTTTGGAAACATTTGGAGATATGTATGTATCATTCTTGTGACCACTTGTGCATACAGCTCAGATTTTATCAAACATTCCAGATCTGTTTGCAGTAAACAAATGTTTCTGGACCTGTGAATGTTGCTTCTTCTTCAATGGCTTGCTCCCCCTTGGAATGGGATTCCTTTTGGATTTTATATTTAGATGATTATACCAACAATCCATTGCAAAGTGCCCATACCTGTTGCAGCACCATCATTTACCTACAAATCTTGTCTTCATGACTTCTTCTTAATTCTGGTTCATTATCTTGAATTGATGTGACCTTTTAGGAGAGATCTCTTTCGTCATCTTCTTCATCCATACATGTTTAGAGTTACTCTTCCATCCAGCACTTTTTATGGAAACATATTTAGAATAATTAGTACAATATGGGATGGATTGTACCTTATTCTTGGTAGATGTTTCCCTTTCATTAGAGGATTTCCTTCTTTTGGAATCATCCTTCTCAATTCACACTTGAGTGGAAACATTTCTACTTCCAGCTGGTTGGGAGGTTTCGGCTTTGGGTGATTGCTAATTTTTCAATATCACCTCTAGTTCTAATCATCTCATTTTGAGAGAGTTATTCTCATCCTCAACATTTCTTAGATTTCCTTCCCAGTTGTATTTCATTTGTTTCATCTGGTCTTCATGAACCTTTTGCATTTCATGCAATGAATTTTCATGCTCTTTACCTTTTTTACTTTGTCTTCTAGTTGTGAATCTTTGATAGCCATTGAAACTCTATGCCTCTTTTCCAGTGTATGGAAAACATCTTTAAACATAATCTTAATGAATTCGTTCTCACAAAATATTATTTTAAATTCTTCACTAACATCATCAATTCTTTCACTGTAAAGGGAAATGGATTCATATTTAGCCTTCGCCAGCTTTGTGAGAGTGTTGGTTATGCCAACCCTTCTTGCCAATTGACCTTCCAAAGAATTGGATTCTTCTTCTAGCTGTAATTTTTCTTCTTGAAGATCATGGATACTTATAGAAATACACATTTCCACATTCCTTGGTACTGTCTTCCGAATATATTTTTGTGCATTTATAAGATCATTGATTGTTCCATCATCATCACAGCAAGACCAGGCTTCATTAGAAGGGTGATAAAAGGAATTTTCATCTGTTGTGACTTTAACATTACCTCCAATAGAAGGTGTTTCTCTATTAGTAGCAACCATCTTCTTTCTATTCTTGTCCTGTCTCATCTTTATATTTTTATGAGTCTTGGTAGATATCTCCATTTGAGGGTGTTCACACATTTCCTCAAATTTTCACTTCATAAATACTCCATTGGATCTTCTAGAGGAAACCTCGCTCTGATACCAATTAAAGATCCAAGATCAGTGTGATCATTGAGAGGGGGATGGGGTGAATCAGTGATCCTTTTTAACTTTTTACTACTTTATTATTTATTAATTAAACCTCTATGTCTTGTTAAGGCCTCGATCCACTCTTCTTGTATCTATCAGCCTTTCCTCGAGTGATGTAGTAAATGTAAGGGCACAAGGCACAAAGAATTACAAGGATTGACTCCAAAGGCCTACATCCTTTCCATGTTGGTTAAATGCCCCAACATGGTTTCTCTACTATAATTTGGTTAGTAATTATAATGGTCAATACAGAGTCACACCGTATCTCTCCTGAGTCCCACAAGAGGTTTTTTATACTGCATCCCATAGTGTTACCAGAGTCCCACTGGCCTGCATCAGCTTCCACCAAATACTTCTCCACCATGATTCTCACAGGGGTTCTTCTCCTGGCACCTCGTGTCACATGATTAGCTCATATTTTTTATGCTTTTCAAGAGTCTTCAACATCCTTGAGTATGGTCTGTTGGCCTTGATCACTTCTTCTGAACACTTGTATTTTCAATGAATCCTCTTCTTTTCTCAGGCTTTATCTCCTTCTTCTAAGGATAACCTGGCCACTATCTTCAAGAATCATGATTGGAAAATATGTTATTGCACTGAGTATGCCCACTCAATCTTCTTGGTCTTCTCAACTACTGAGAACTCAGATGAATGATGTCTCTAACATCAGTCTGGCTTCAGTCTCTCTTTAATTCATCTTCATCCACTGAGTGCATGCCATCTCAGAATCATCATGTACTGATTGAATGGCTTCTCAATATTCATTCATGACTTTCATGGAATGTCAAATATTTTCAAGAACCTATGTTCTTGGACTTCTCAAATGAACACACACTGATTTTAACTTTGTTTGCGTGTGCATGTGCATGCATTGCAAGCATGATATCCACTTTTCTTCTTGGTGTGATAAAATATTAAAGGGTGTAATCTCTTTTAGCACACATTCCTTCTTCTTGGAGTCACACTCTTTTATTCTTTCTCTCACACACAATATTGAGTGTTGTTCTTTAGTTTGAATTTCTCCTTCTCTTTTTCTTCTCAAGGTGTCCACCAACTTGTTCACATATTCATACATGCTTGGGCATGCAAGTATATTCTTCCTTCACATGGGCACACAAAAGAGGTATAGCCTCCTTCACTTTTGCACACACTAAGGCCTCATCCTTATTGTTTATTTGCACACACAATATGTTCTTATGTTTGCATGCACATTAACTCCACCATTCAAGCACACTCATTCTTCAAGTAAATCACACAAAATTCGAATAGTTATGTGGATGGTGTAAGTGTGAGGTTTTCTTCTCAAGAGGTTATCAAAGCCCCAGACTTATGCATGTATTATTCTTTGTGACAATACAAGGCCTCGGGTTCTCATTCATTGTGCGAAAAAAGAGTGCACAGTTCATATTCTTCGAGAAAAATAGGAGGAAAAGAGTTCTCCTCATTCATGCTTCATGTGTGATAAAAGCTTCTTCACAGAACCATAGAGGTTCGTGGGTTTGTCTTCGTAGGAGAAATAAAATGGTGTAAATACTTCTATTGTTCTTCCTGCGGGCTACTCCTCACAAAGACACATCGATGGTTCAATGAAACTGTCGTGCACTTGTGGGATGATTCGTATAGAGGGTGTGGATCACCTATTTTGCAAGCCAAGAGGGTTCGCGCTTCTTCTCTTCGCGCAAGGGATGCACGACTTCTTTTACAAACAAAATGGTTCGCCCATCTCCTTCGCACAAGACCTTCCCGTGACACCTTCGCTTAGCAGGGCTACGTGAAACTCTTTGTACAGTGCTCTATTTCCTGGAGAAAGAAGAGTTTTCTCTCAATGATGGAAGAAAAAATTCTCATACATAGGATCCACTTTTTATAGCATAGGATATCAATTGAAGCTGAGGGGTCCAAAACTTTGAATTCCTAAGAATCATTCCATTGAATAACCGAGATATTTGGTTCATTAAAAACATTCAACCCTCATTAAAGATATCCTGCGTATCTCGGATTTTACCATTTTCTTCTTTTAGTTTTAATTTTCAACCACATTATCTTTCGCCCTCGGTGTGCGCATCTCGTGCATGCATTTACGAATGCATGAAAAGCCTTTCCGTGTACGTCGAACGGGCAGTGCACCCTCAGCAACTTCGTTTGCCTCGGGCTACCTCGAATTTATTCATCTTGTTGAATGAATGAAACTTTTAATGCATGCATGAATTCAGTTCATCAAAACGATCAGCATGCACTGGATTTGAGATTCAACAGTGGTCAGGAAGTCGATCACGGTGGATCAGTAGTGGCGATGATGACTGGTTCACTTCGGAAGGAGCTCGGGTGTCCGGAGGTGGAAGACAACCGTAGATTGTCACCTCGACTGTTGGAATGGTGTTAATTGATCTCGGACGGTCAGTATTATGATGTTCCACGGCCAGATGGATCATGCGGATGAGATCAGATGCGAGAGTAGATGGACAACCAGAATTAGATCCGCGTCTTAAAAATTCCTTCCCACATCGAAACACGCCGAGTTTTTCATGCGGTTTAACAAACAAATCCTCCCAACATCGGCTCAGAATTCTCCTCTCGCCCCTCTGGTGCCACCCTGCACTGGTTTTCCTATGGGTTCGGTCTATAGCCCACTAAGTTCCTCCACGAGCGCGCCCTTGGCGCCCATGCTACATGGGCTTGACCTCCGCGTGGATCGGGCTTACACATGGCCCGACCTCCTACGGGTTGGCTCTGCCTAGGCCTCCTCTTGGGCACGGTCGACCTCTTGTGGCCCCGCATGAGCCTTGGGTTGAAGCTTGGGTAGCTAGAACATGGGATGGCCCCATTTTTTAAATAATCTCCACTTGTAGTATACGTGGTTAAACCAAATAGGAACAAGTCTTCTACATGCAATTTTCCTCTTCTTCAATTCTCCATATTCTAAAGAACTCCATCTATCTTCTTCAACATCTCTTATTCTTCTCTTATTAAGAGATGGAATTCCCAAGAATACCTCAAGTATCTTCATCAACTATTAATCATAAATCACTTGATCTTGATTGTTCTTCTTTGATCCAATCATAGATGAGGTTGGATCATCTTCAAATCTTCATGCACTAAGAGATAGTGCACAGTCTTCTTCAAACCACTTCATCCACATAGTAGTTGTGGATGGTTCATCATAACTTCATCCACTTAGTAATATATATGGATCTATTTCACTTCATCCCTCATCCACTTAGTACATATGAATGGAACTTCTTCACTTTATCCACATAGTGATGTGGATGCATCTTCTTTCTCTCCTCATGCATTTTGAAGACAATGCATGGGATTCTAACAATGTTGGGACATTGTATCTTCTTGATACATGTTATTTGAACTTAAGATCAGATCTACAATTGTCTGATTTTGTATGGATAATGTTTCAACCACTACCTCCTATGCCACTTTGTGATTCTACTAAGTGACATGCTTCTTAGTACCATGGTCATTCTCCAATCATCACCATCACCATAACTTCCTTTGTTATTCAAATATTGACACTCCTTGTCATCCATTCAATCCTTGACATCTTATTGAAATCATCACCATAACTATCACTTACTTTTTCATTCACATATTGACACAACTTGTCATCCATTCAATCCTTGACACCTTATTGACAACAAATGCAACACAGTGCACAAAAACATGTCATGTACCATTAAAGAACACACCATGTATTTTTTTGATATATCTTACCAGGGTCACGTATAATTGGAAGAACTGTCCTCAACTAGTTTCATCTCATCCAAGAGTGAACAAAGATCATTGATTCTTCTACAAGCCCTCAATAGACTATTTTTCATCAAATATTACACTGTCAATTGCATTGGAATCACATTGGTGAGTTCTTCATTCTTCTTTACCGTCTTCTCTTGATTTATCCTATTTCATGTGTTATCACTGGTTGAATATTTTTGACTTTTTATTAGAAATAACACATTCTAAGATGATTCAAAGGATGAGGTTAATCTATATCGATCATTCAATATCAAGGTAGGTGTTTTGTACCTTTTCCATAGATGCCTCTCAATTATATGTGAAAAAAGATCCCAATACCCTAGTTTAGGGTATTACGGGTTTTGGGATGTTATCACTAATAATGCCTGCAATTATTTTTTTATTGAGGAGGCATGTTGGATTAAGAATAGGGTTTACAACCTTGTTATAGATGTGTTTTTTATGTTTGTTTGATGTTGACTGTTCGGTCTAGAAATTCTTGTTAGGATATTTTTCGTTCCATGCCTAATGTTGTTACGATGGAGTGATTATTGGATGTCATGAATGTGATATGAATTATAGTTGTTTAGCCAAGTATCATTGAGATTGAATTTTTCTATTGGCTATTGTAGTGCACGATTTAATTACATAGGATTGTGGGAACCTAGTGCTCGGAGAACATAGGGGGAATGATTGGTGAGGTCTTCCCTAGAGTGTTTGTTGCTTTTCACCTTGTGAGAATATAGGGGGGATGAACATGAGTGCTCCCTCAGAGTCTCAATAGTTCCAGGTTGTGAGACCATAGGGTGTATTGAACAATGAGTGCTTCCTCAAAGAGTCTATAGTTTACTTTTATGATAACACATGGTGAATTGATGGTGATTTCTTCATCAAAGAGTCTTTGGTTAAGCTATACCAGAGGGAGATAGACTGTGAGAACTTCTTATATGGTTTCTTTTGTTTGATTTGTTGAACAATTGGTAAATGTAAATGAACAATGTTGAAATTGTAGGATTTTTTACTATGAGTACTCCCTTTTTTATTAATTCATTTTTCATATTTTCCTGATATAAATTCAGTAACTGTTAGGAACATTCCTTTTTGTGGTTTCCCACAAGGATTCATCTCACACCTATTGGAGTCTGAATTTTGTACCCATACAGATTATATTGTTGTAGGTATAGATAAGGGAAAGATCCCTTATACTTCAGGTACTTGATTGTTGTGAAGCTAGAGAGCATGGGACCAAGATGAGTTATGTGATACTGTTGGAGTTGTTTACTTGTTTTCCATTGTACTTTAGTTTAGTACAGTATTCAAGCATTGTGACTTGTTTGTATGGTTTCGAAGATAATTGTGTCATGCATCATTATTTATATATATGTGATGCAGTTGTTTATATATTTTTAGTATTCTGTTGTTTACTTATTGTATGGAATTACTGTTTCTGTTACTGTTATAAATTTATTTCTATTGTGTTACTCTGCCAATGAGGTCATAGTTTCGCCACTATCACATCCAATCCCTTGTACCTAGTCGGCAACATTTGGCATTCGAGGAAATGCACTTGAGGCCGTGTGACCAACCGAGTACGGGCCACCTATGAGAAGCACCCAGAACCGGGATGTTACAAGTTGTATTAGAGGGATTTATTTTCTTGTTTACATGATTTTTGGGGCCTATAGACAGGGATTGGAATGAAAAGGTAATTGGTAATAAGTTGTTCCAGAGAGTTTCTAATCCATATATAAGGAAATATAATTTAAATCTATTATTTCATTTTTCTGGTTTTGCAATTACTACAGTTGATTTGATTTCACTGTTGGGTGATTTACATTTTTATTTTGTTGTTATGGTTGATATTATTGAGGTTTTATTTCCATTGCAACCCATTGAGATGAGGTTATGTCATCTCATGCATTGTATGGGCACCAGCTAGAAATCACATTTCATGCATTCTTGTCATGCTATTTAGGGTGAATTATCAATTTAATGTTCTTGTGATATATTTTATTCTAGATATGGATGATGTTGTGATAGATTCCTTGATACAATAGCTACTGTTTGATAAGGTATTATTAATGCTTAAAGTGAAATTTTAATGGATTCCAAACAATGTTTATTGAGTTTTTATGGTCCCTGTTGGATCATAAATTGGTGGATCATGTGATTGATTGCACAGTTGAAGCCTGTTATATACATGTATATGATTCCAAACATTGATTAGTAGAGAATATGGGCACCCACTTATTAGAAATTTGGCACTTAAAAGATTGATTCACTATTTTTATGGGGTTCTAGAGTTGTTTCTGAGGCTTACTATCCTTAAAAAACTAGAATACATAGAGTGTAATGATAAATACACACCATGAATCCTTCTATTCGAGAAGAAACGAATTTTCTTAATTACACACTGTATACCATAAGTACACTCCTAGTAGTCAATAACTGTATGCCTGTCTGTGTGGGCAGAGACACAGGGATGATAAATCTTTGATGGAACACACCATGTACCAGATGTTCTTGTCATGTTTTAGAGACCATGTATCTGTTTGGGTGACTAATGACATGGGTCGGTGATATCCTTCAAGTGCATAGCATGTCTGGCATAAACACACCGTGTAGAGTAAACTGTGTCTCTATCTGTGTGACTAACGACACGGGTGGTTGAAACTTAAGGGTTACACAATGTGTCTACAGAAAACACACCATAGAGACTTACCTAGGAAGGAGACTAATGGTTTAGACTTGTAGGGGAACTCAGTTAGGGTGAAATGAATAATGTATACGTTGTATCCTTGGGAGGAACATGATGGGTGTATGGGTGTTGCACTACCCATTTTGGAAGAAGTACACTCCCATGTGAAAACCTAAGGGGACACGTCTTGTATGGGTCACACACACCTTGTATCCATATTTTAAAAAACATGAATGTAATCTTTATATTATTTCATTTTCTACTCATCTATGCTTCCATCCATGATAATTGTGAACTATGTTATGTGATTGAACTAGTATAGTCGTTCCACTGAGACGTCCTCCAGATGTATTCTAGATACAGGGAAACAATCAGAAACCACACAGGGTATATCAGGGACTACCAGTAGATCCTCTTGTTGTTTCTGTCTTTGCAACAACTATCATTCTAGATATAAGTTTTGATGCACAATTTCGAGAAGGAATCATGAGGTTTATGCAAACCTTCTGGGGAGCACCGCATGATATCCCATCAATGGAATAGTTGACACATGGATTTCAGTAATAGCATCCTCCCACATTCATAGGGGAAAGAGGACCTAGGGCTATAGATTCTTGGTTAGAATCCATGTTGCCTAAATTCAAACACTTAAAGACAATTTCACGAAGTAGGGTGAAGGTCGCTACATACATTGTTCAGGACTTCACCAAGAGATGGGGTGGATGTGTTATCATGGGAAGGGAACCTACAAGGTGTTGCTTGGGATGAGTTCTAGAATTTCTTCTATGATTACTACTACTCAGAGACTTTGAGGGCCCACTGAGCCTGACAGTTGTTGAGTATGGAGTAGGGTACTATTTTCTTCATGGAGTATTCTTCTCGCTTCAAAAATATGTAGTGCTTCACACCCATCCCCGGTGGTGATGAGTTATTTCTGGTGTGTAGGTTTGAGGATGGACTATCTGATAATAGGTGAATATTTATTGGTTGACTTTCATAACATCTATAGTAAACTAAACCCTGATCATAGAGTGAAACCTAAGGGGTTATGGAGCTGTGAGATATGGAGGCTCAACATTAGGTGTTGGTACCCCTCCGAATGACTATAGGAAGAACCGAAGGGATTCAATGTGTAGAGATTTGAGTAGGTGGAATACTTCATCAGGTAGCCAGATGGTATGCTACTAGTATGGGAAGAGATAGAATACAAGGCCACACTTCCTGAGAGACCTAGTTGAGTGTCGATCTTGCGGCTAGCCGGTTCATCTTTAGCATTTATGTCAGTTTTTCTCAATAGCAGCTGGTGACCGAGGATCTTCTCTGACTTCTCATTCTGGAGAAGGACCACCAGTTTTTTATTAGTCTGGGAACTGGAGTTTGTCCGGCAATTCCGGACGCAGTGGACGTTCTGGCTGTGTTATCCATTTTCCAGGCATTTACCAAAAATAGGATAGATCAGCTCAGGGTGTGAAGGCATGGTCACAGGGTCGAGATAAATGTCAAAAAAAATTAGTGGAGCAGACTCAGCTGGTGTAGGATCCCGGAACCTCTACTGTTAGAGGTTTGATTTTGGTTTCCTCTTTTTTAGATTCTACTCTTTTTGATACGGGATCTTCCAATAATTTCATATTTATTGATGTTGTGATGTGACTTGGGCTCTGTATCCTTACTTCTACTAATTTCATGACACAGGACATACCATTGGGGACTAGAGAGGCTAGTCAATGATAGTTTAATGAGTTCTCTTTTGAGGTTAGCGTGTGTCACTTCTTATGGGACCGTCTTGTCTAAGAGATGACGGGCTATGATGTCATTCTCAGAATGTAATGGTCAGTTACCTTCCAAGATGTTGTCAAATTATATCGTCTTAGGGTGAGTTTTGAATCACCAAAGGGTGGGTAATTTCTACATAAGGTTGAATAGGATGTCCAAGTGAGTAGAGCTTGACCCGAGTATCATGGGTTGGGAGGATTTATAGCCTAGATTTATAGTCTGTACTTGGATGACCAGGGGACATCCCTAATGGACATTCCTCTAGTGGTGGATCATTTAATAGATGTCTTCCCAAATGAATTATCTGGTATTCCACTAAAGAGAGAGATGGATGTTTCAATTGATCTTGTACCAGGATCAGAACCAATGTATATTATTCCTTATATTATGGCTACACCAGATCCACAGAAGATCAATAAGTACCCAAAGGAATTGCAGGATAAGGGTTACATTTGACCTAGTACATATCCATGAGGTTCATCTATCCGTTTTATGAAGAAGGAAAAAAATACCCTCATAATTTGTGTGGATTATCGGAACCTGACCCAGTTTACAGTCAATAATTGATATCCCTTTCTGTGGATTGATAACCTCATTGATAGACTCATGAAGCTTTCACACTTCATACTGATCAAGGAAACCATCAGCTTATATGGGTATTAAAGGTTTTGTGACTGGAGATTGTACATTTACATAAGGTTATGCACTCTGTCATTTCTGATAGGGATGCATGTTTTACTTCTCGTGTCTAGTAGGGGCTATAGAGGGATTTGGGTTCCTAGTTACTTCTATGTAAAACGTACCATCCCCAGATAGATGGCTAGTACGATGGTACGATACAGGTGCTAGAGGACATGCTTCAAGAATGTGTCCTATATTTTAGAGGTTTGTGGGAGAAGCACATACCTCTAGTGAATTTTCTAACCATAATAGTTTTCAATAAACTATTCAGATGTCACCTAATGAAGCTCTATACGGTAGGCCATGTTGATCTACATTATGTTGGATGGGAGTAATAGAGACAACTATGATGTGACCTAGTTTTGTCTAGGAGACCATAGATCAAGTGGAGTTCATTCAGAAGAGGATGTATACTCCACATTCACGACAGAATCTAATGATGATTTTCGGAGATGACCTCTAGAGTTCAAGGTTTGAAATCAGGTCTTCCTACATGTCACACCAAGGATAGGACATAATATGATTAGAAGGCAGGGAAATCTTTCACTAAGATACATTGGGAAATTTGAGGTTTTGTAGAGAGTTATGTTAGATTCCTATCGATTTTAGTTTTCTTAGAGGTACCAGGGTATGCATGACTTTTTCCACATTTCTCAGTTGTGGTGTTAATTCTCAGACCCATCTCATATTTTCCAATCTAAGAAGGTTGAGATGGAGGTGGACACCTCATATGTAGAGCATCATATCAGGATCATTTATCGCCGCACGAAGGTTCTCTGTGGCAGTATGTTCTTCTGGTACATGTGTTGCGGCAGCACAAGCGAGTACATAATGGGACTTGGGAGAGGGAGGGTGATGTAGGACCACAGTGGCTGGAGCTTTTAGAGGATAATTCTTCACATCCTTCTTAGGGAAATTTGGGGAAAACAATCTCTAAAATGGGAATTTTGTACGAACATATATATTAATTTCAGGTATGGATATTGTTCTCTGGTATTTTTAATAAAAATAGGAGTTTCTGTAAATTTATGGAGTACATGACATGTACATAAAAGTACGCACTGTGTACCCAGTTTCCACGGGTAGCTATGAAATGGTCGTGTAATGATTGAGTACATGGTTGTGTGGGGTAACCTAGTGACCACCTAAATCATGGCTTGGTAAAGGAATATACACATTGTTTACCATTAAAGAAGTCAATGTGTATTTTTATATTTATTTGATATATCGTACCAGGGTGACATCTAATTGGTAGAACAATCTTCTTCTAGTGTCGTCTTGTCTTGGAGTGACCAAAGACTGTTTATTCCTTTCTGAGCCCCGAATCGACCATTTGTGCCATGAATCAAACATTTTTGATTATGTTAGAATTACATCAGTGAGGTAATCCTTCTTTTAGATCCTCTTCTCTTGATTTTTCCTCTTTCGTGAGTTGTCCTTGGTTGATTTTTTTGACATTTTTATAGATCTACCATGTTCTAAGTCAATTCAAGGGATTAGGATCAAGTATATTGATCATACAATGTTGAGGTAGCTGGTTTGTGTATTTTTCTAGATTTTATTGGGTTATATGTGAAAAACATTCCCAATACCCATGTTTATGGTATCTCTTATTTTGGAATGTTAACCTTAATAATGCATTTTATGATTTGTTACCTCGAGTAGTCATGTATGATTATGAATAGGGTTTAATACCATTCTAAGGATGTGTTTACCCATGTTATCTTGATATTCACCTTTGGGTCAATAATTTCATGTTGTGCAATTTTTCTTTCTATGATTAGATCAGTTAGGATGGAGTGACTATTATATGACATGATTTTGATATGCATTATTATTTGATGTTTATTAAAATGAATCAAAAGAGGTTTGTTTTATAAATCTGAGTTGGTCAGTTTGATGAACTAAACTCATTTAGTCCAATCTATCGAACTTTTTTAGTAACACATACTATAATTATTCAATCTAATAGACAAAACCTTTTCAGTATGATGGAATAAACATAGTCTATGTGATGGACTAGACATAGTCATTTCAAAGGAATATACTTTTCCAGCCTAATAGAGGTGTCTTTAGTAATTCTGATGGACTAAATCTTGTGTTGAATGTTTATAATTAAGAGTATAGTAATATTTCAAGATCCTATAGAATAAATAATTTTCAATAAAAAATATTCTTAATATATGGGAAATATAATTTTTTTAAGAAATCCTGTTGTGATTTTCAAAACTACGGATAGAAATTGAAGAAAGAAAAACTTTCTACTCAACAATCTCTTCTTATTTGGAAACCCTAAAACAAAACACTTAAATATTAACATTATTTACTTTGAAAGAATTAAAAACCATTTATAAATTAAATAACTCTTCAACCGTTATCTTTTAGATATCCAAAATTATTTATAACTCCATTTTTAAACAAACTTTGTCTAAAATGAAGATAGTGAAAATTCTAAGACAAGAACATTTTAAAAAAAATTATTCCCAATAAACTCATTTAATAACATCTCCCCTAATAAATTCTCACCAAAGTACTTATCCCAAAAAACCTTCTTCAAAAACACCCCAAATAACTTTTTCTCGATTATTATTAAAAAAAGATATATAATGTACCTGAAAGTTTTGTAAAACAATTATATAACAAAATATAGTTTTAATAAAATTTAACCTAAAAATAGACAAAAAATTCAATCAAATATAATTGAAAAAACTAATCATTCATAACATGTAAATAAAACATAATTCATTATTTCATTCCATTTTTTTTTATTTTTACATAAAGAGTGTAGAAAGAAAAATCATTATTTCTAATATAATATCTTCATAACTACATTCTTCTTATTCCAATATTATAGGTTAGTTTATCTTTATTGTGATATTAACTACATAATTTAATGTATTTCATTATGTAGTTATACTATTTAGAACTATTGATTCAATATTTTAACATCATCCTTAAGAGATTGATTCATGGTATTTTCAGCGTCTTTCAAATCACAGAATTATTTTCTAGGAGAAATGTTTTGTACTTTAATTCCTATATTTATTTATCCCAAAAAATTGATAATAACTTGAATTATTAAAATAATTCCAAATTTGAATCAACATATGAACAAAACATTTTTAAATATTCAGTAATATACAATGATTTCTCCTTAACAATTTCAATCTAATAATATGGAAATTTGATACCACTTTAGGTATATTTTAAACATCTAACCATTTACTTGAAAATTATTCTTCCAATCGTGGTTTAAACTTTAAAATCCTTCAAATTATCCTCATTATTGAATACTGTATCTATTAACAAATTTAAATCATCCAATTTTTCTAATACATTTAACCTTATAAGATTTTTCTTACACCGAGATTTTATACGTGGTAGAAAAGGAATTGTTTCCACGTGATTATTTAAAGGGTTGTTGAATTAGGTAAATAATTATTCAGTTCTTCCATAATATTTAGTATATTTATAATCAATTGAATTAGTTTAAATTTTAAAAACATTTCTTCTTGAAGTTCTATTGTCATCTTTTTATTTTTATTTTTACCTTTTTTCATTTTAATCATTTGAAACATCATTTACATCAATGTTTTTATCTGATCCATATTTATCTGATAATATTATTTTTTATTTGTATTTTCAATTTGTTTTTTAGAATATGTTTCATTCTCAGAAACAACACAATCATCACCTTTCCTAGAATTATTACAGAAAATGATGATTGTGAGGAACTTTCTTCTTCTCCATACTATTTCTATTCATTTTCATAGGATTCATTGGAATATCTTTCCAATTATTTTTCTTATTTTATAACTATATTTTCATTACATATAAAATGATATTTTCAAGAATTATTTTTTTATCTTTAACCTAAACTTGAAATTTTTTGGAGACATGTTATTTATCTTAAAAATCTTTTCATTCCATTTTTCAATAGTTTATGGAACTTTGAAAGTTGCCATTATTTTTGGTTATCGTACATTTATAAGTGTAAAAACAACTAGGGGATATATCAGTCGAATAACCGATAATGGAAAAATCAAGAGTAATCTTTTTCCTTCATCCCTAGTAGTTTAAAAATCATCATCTCCACTTTCAATACCCTTTATGTTACATTGAAAAAAATAATCATCAAATATATTATTTTGTTTTATCTTCATTTTTCTGCTATCAAAACATCTTCTCTTTTCAATTTTAGAGATAACTAAAATTTTTTTACGAATTTAAAATTTTGGATCTATTGATATTTTCTCAAACTTCTGTATACAAAAATCAAAATAATACTCACAAGACAAAGTCTTAAATTTCATTTTCATTCTTAGGGTTGACGAGCCAAATTTTCTCTTCTCTTGTAATTTATACCTTAATTAGAGAATTGTTTCATCAAATACTACTTTTATTGAATTTTTCCATAAATTTATTCATTCCCATCATTATGAACAACTTTATTATTGAATTTTTTTCACACTTATCAAGGAGTATTTTTATATCATTTCAACAACCTGATTCATTATATTTTTTGTGATCCTAAAATTTAACAACATCTTGTTGATAAAGCATGGAAACTAAAAAATTATCAGTTTCGTCTCATTTTACATAATATCATTGATTGATAAGAAAAAAATAATTCTCTATGTTTATTTTTTTAATATTCATTAGGATGTACATATAATATTTCTAATACCATTAAGATGTTTATGTATCCTTTCCTAGGAATTAAGTAACATTGAAACTAAAAAAATTAACTATGGTGTCTGATTTAAGAGGAAAAAACTTCATTACAATCTCAAAATAAGGAAACAAATAATTTTAATCCTTGGAATTTTCAAAACATCATATATTTTATAGAATCTTATGGGTTACAAGATATGACGCGTTATCTAAATGAACTTATATGTAATCTAAAACTTTTTCAATATTCAACTATTATGTTTCATAAAAAATACTAATGGTTATGACATCAATATTATATTCCACACTAAATTCAACTGATGAATTAAAATCTATTACTATCACCCAATAATTAAGATCATAATGTTACTATTCTATGAAATGTTTTTCCAAATCCAAAAAATTTATATTTTCTTTCAATAAAAAATCATCCATATGATACATAGTTTTATCAATAAACCACTAATTGAAAACGTCCATATTATTAATTTCTTCGGTCGGAGACATTTTTCAAAAAATAATTTCTTGAGAAGATATTATTGAATGAAGTAAATTTGGATAATATGAACGTAAAAAGATGGAACTAACATATAATTTTAGGGATAATATTCACTATTTATTTGAGAAAAAATGTGGGAGGTTGTGACCCAATGACATATTTATAGGCTTGGGTGTTAGGATTCAAATTCTATAGACATGAATGCTCAAATTAAATCTCATAGCATGATCTGTTGATATAAATTTTAACTCATAATATATGACTATAATCTCTGATCTATTAATTTTTTTAAAATATATTTTTATTGGATGAATTCCTTATCAAGAAAATAAAATATCAATATTTTAATTTTTTTTGGAATTTTATACGACATAAAAAAGGACAATTAAAAAAAAGATAGTGATGAATATATATTATAAACAAACTATCATAGCCAAAAATGTTATTCTGTATGAAAATGTATGTCTGGAAATTGTAATTCTTGATTTAAAAAAAGTTGTGAAAAATAATGTTTTTATAAAAACAAATGATTTTTGAAAAACTATATATTTTTGAGAAAATAATATATTTAGTAAATGTATAATAATTTGAAAAACTAATGGTTTTAGAAGAACTAAATTATTTAACAAAACTATTTTTTTAATAAAATTCATGTTTTTAGTAAAACTAAAGTTTTTTATAAAAACAATGTTTTATTGAAAATAATGTTTTTTGAACCACAACATATGGATCCCCCTCTGAAAATGATTAATTTAATGTAAGGATATTAATAAAAAATGAATTATATATAAATGATTACATATAATTTATAATTCATAACTTATTTTGATATATTTTAATTTATCGATAATAAGGGGTTTAGTCCAAATGTCGGCATGTTTTTATTTCATTCGGTTGAATTATAAAATCTTGTCACATTTTTGTTTTATCCTGAAAGAAATGGGAATTATATATATGTGTTTCTCTCATGAGTGGTGTTTTTATTATTTACATAACTAAATGGAGCCTATGTTATCACACAAAAATTTGAGTTTGACTAAAAAACATAACAAAATAAGTGAGTGTGTGTTACATCCACAGCCCTAGAGCATAAAAACATACAACTACCACGTATTTGGATTTTGTAGTGGAAATTTATACTGAGTGTTGTTTCATAAAAGACCAAAGCACTAATTCTTCTCAT
Organism: Viscum album; assembly: GCA_963277665.1. NCBI lineage: Eukaryota > Viridiplantae > Streptophyta > Magnoliopsida > Santalales > Viscaceae > Viscum > Viscum album. The sequence goes on from OY728161.1 coordinate 699,115,720, forward strand.
ACTAAATAAAATGTTATAGAATTAATTTTTCTACCTTTATCCCATCTACAAATTTTAGCATCCAAAAAAATCTTAGTTGTAAATAATTTCCCTATTTTTTAAATAAACATATATACATAGTTCATTTAAAATAGAAAAAAATTCTCTTTTCAACCATAATATGGAATTATTTTTAAAAGTATTTCTATTTTGCGCACAAGCATATAGAAAACATCAATAATGGATGACTAGTTTTTATGTTTAGTAAACTCCCAATCATTACTATTGTTTTTTTGATCAACTAGTTTCCCATATTCATCAATATTAAAAGTATTTGTGGTTATTATTATATTATTAATACTACTATTACTATCATATCCATATTTGTTAAGATGATAACTTATATACATATTTTTGGATAAAAGATTAACATTTAGTTTTTTTGAAATTTCAAATCCTAGAAAATTAAAATGTCCTTCCATCATACTCATTTCAACCTCGTTTTTTCAAAAGAAACAAAAAGGAATAAATTAGTTATTTTTTAGTTGAAAAAACTATAATTTTATCGAAATATGATTGAACAAAGATAATGTTTTTATAAACATGTTTTAAAAAAATTGGAATCACTAAACCCTTAAAAAATTTATTTATACCACAAATATAGTTAATCTATTTTACAAGGCTCTAGGGGGTTGTTTAACTCTGTAAATTTTCATAGTGCGTTTAAAAACATTATTTGACAATTTTTATTTTAAAAATCAAGGGAATATTTTATTGAAACATTCTCAAATACATATCCATTAATATAAGGTCACTTCAAATACACATAAAAAGTTTTCATATTAATAAATGATGCATATTCTAAAATAATATGAATAGTATAATGTCTCATATTTTCCATGTATTATTTTTCGATACTTTATAGATTATTTTTGAGATCGTGCACTGAGATGACATGTGATTCTAAGGATTGATGATCCCTAAATAAATATTTGAAATATTTGAAATATATAAAATATAATATTTGTGTATTTTTCCTGAAAAAATGGAATAACTTCTAAATGGGTTCCCAAATAAGAAATTTAGGGGCATCGTTGAGTTCAATGTGATTTATTTACCATAGGCACGAATTAAACATGGTCAACATGGGTCATTTGTAGAAAAGTCCTTGCAGGCCAAAAATTAATAAAATCATTAAATAAAATTTTTCTATTTCGAATTCTTGATTCATTGAATGAAATATCTTTAAAATCTATTATAGGGAAATTATAGGGTTATCCACATAACCCTAGAAAAACTGGAGAGCCATTGGATAGAAAGTTGGAAAAATGATCTTAGGTGAATGGTGTGCAGATTAAGATCCTATGATCAATGTACAATAGAACCAAAATATCTCACTGAATACTATGAAATTTCATCATTAATAATTACATATTTATCCAAATCAATGTTTGGTAGTTATTTTGATTTTATTTCTTATTAGTTCATGATTCCTACAATGAGAATAGAGAGGTCAACCATTGGATTGATCTATAGATCATGTGTATATCTATGATATTTTTATTGCGCGGTTATTATGGTATAATTACTTTGAATTGTTGATTTTTAAATTTTTTTCTCACAAAAATTAATTGAGTTCGACACAAACATCGATCAAGGTTTATTCTTGTCATTTGTTATGATTTTTTATCCCTAGATTGTTCGTTCGCTACAGGTGTCCTTCATTAGGCCTGAGGTTCAAAAAATATCAATCAAGAGTCGATTGAAAACTCTTTTGATGGTGAAAATAACTAAAATCATAGAACATGGGCTGATATGACATTAAGGTGGTATGAAAATTGAGATGATAGTGGATCAGAAGATGCAGATTTCAAATTTTTGATGTTCTTTAATGCACAATGAAAAAAAAGATGATCCTATTTTCTAGGAGAATAGAAGGCATAAATCTTGTTGAATCAGTTATTTAGTGACTCAACTAGTCGTGATCTGTCTATTTATAGTGAAGTGATCACTAGATCAAAGGCCCGAGGTACAATCAGGATGCATAGCCAGATATGGATTTCTAGAGAATCCTACACTACATGGTGTGTAATTCGGATCTACACACAATGTGAGGACCCCCATGAAGATTCTAGGGTTTTAGGTAGGATTTAAGGATAACATTGCATGTGACTCTATCACATATCATGTGACCCTTCCTGGAAACTTAGCGTGTACCTCATAGTTACATGAAAACAGTGTGGAGTACCAAGTATGGATCACACCGTGTACTCCCCCACACGGACATGACATGGACCATGTACACAGGTTATGTCGTGTACTAGTACACGTGCATATATAAATGGGAAATTTCCATGTACTGTGGAATGGTTATACTAGATGTGAATCCTAAATTTAATGTAATTCTACACCGACACAGGTTGAGACATTGTCCGATTACATGCATAGGAACCGAGGTCGAGGGACACAACACATGATCCCTACTACACAATGTATACTATTTTATACATGGATTTTATCCCTTTTCCTGTATATATTAAAATGATTTTTTAGGTTCTGTTCCCCTTATCCGTTTCATATTGTTAGTTATGTAATCATCTCATAATCATAAGAAAAAAATCCCTTTAGAATGACTTCTTGGATAGAGTCGTTCGAATCCCTCTACAAGGACTAGAGTTAGATCCTATATTAATATTCACACCCTAGGTGGAGTTCATGGTATCTTCATAACCAACAATATGTGGGAACTGATTCAATGGATACTGAGTTAATCTATATTGAGTCATTGGTAAACCCTATGTCCTTGGGAGTGATAATAATCTATGTATCATATCTCTTCATACCATTTGCATGCAAATATAAGAGAGAGTCCCAGCGAGCCCAATATATTTGATGGGAGTCATCTGTTATATCAATATTAGGATTGTGTTCTCTTCTAGAAGTTATATGTGGAATCTCTGAACTATAATTCTAAACCAGTATGCTATGATTTTGACATACTCTATTTGGATTGTGTTTCTTTTTTGAGTATATCTATATGTTCATGTTATAAGTGTTGTATAGATATACATGTATCGAGATGAATCTATTTTCCTTTATTGTGAGCTTTGTGGTTTCATTGTGTCCTATAGAGTTTTTTTATACTCACACCAACATTGTCTATTCCCACATATGTTGTGTCTTATGAATACAATCATCCCTTCAAAAAATTCCTTGATGGACCATGACATGATGGTTATTAGTGATACATGATAGACCGAGGTGTGTTCCAATTATATTATATCTTTAGTCCCTATTTTCTATAATGATTGAATTGTTTCACTAAATTATGTGTTGGGCTTGTATTTGGGCATTTATAGTTTATTTTACATCATTTAATTCTCTCATTGTGGGATTTAGATTTATGAATTCAATGTTTCCTAGTTGCTTTTAACATTTCATGATTTTATAGGGTTGGATATGTGTGCGTGTGTACAGGTACATAGGCTGAAGCTTCTCGTGTTAGACATATGACAACTCGGTGCTAGACTCCAGCCCCTGGCCTATTGGAGGTAGGATTTTGGAGTCACGGCACTGACCCCATTAGGATAGGTAATGACGAAGTTGTATCAGAGCGGTCAATTCTACCGTAGGAACAAGAATCCATGAGATTGGTTTTGGAGAAATACTGTTAGGTGTTTTGAGTTCACCTTTTTGGATAGGGACTCTAGTGTTGGTATGGATACCAACATATATATACACCATGACTCTGATCATGTTCTTTTTGACTCAATACATTAATAGATTCGTTGTTGGGAATGCAATTGTGCAGGCATCATATAATAATGGGTTGTGGTTCCATGTCATTATGTCAGCTCTACAAATATACTCATTGACCATGGTACTTCATGTATAATTTTATGATTCCTTTGTGACTTATGATATCTAGGATTCAACATCATGATCATCATTATGATCCCCTTAGTGATGAGGTGTCGATACTTGGACCTGTTCAAAGGGAGTTACCTCTAGGTGGTGCACCATATATACCTCCACTAATAGAGAAGCATTTGGTACCCATAGTACCAGTGGATGAGGGGTACAGGCAGAGTGAACATCATGAGTTTGAGAGATAGATACCCATTAGGTTTAAAATATTGCTCAACCCATTGGCAGTTGAGGACTAACATAAGACGGTGACTCAAGTTTCTATTTAGTTTAGAAACTAGCGTATCAGATGGTGGTCCTGGTGGCAAGCCATAATCACGGATTAGCGTGGAGACTGTGGGGTTTGGTGACCAAGTCTTATAACAATATTAATATTTCATGAATAAATTTTGAGTTCATTTTAAGATAATTTTTCACCATGACTATGATTATGGATTTACATATCCTGAATATTATGTATCTCCAACAAGGGAGCATGATAATAGAGGAGTATTAATCGAGGTTTACCAACCAATATGGGTACTCGATGCATATGGTTCATGATTATTTTATCTGGTCTCAGGACATAGTTTGAGTTATTTGTAGAGATATTAGATATATTGTTGTTGAAAGGTGATATCATGTGATCTTTCAGATGATATATGATTTTTGTGTACTAAGGTGAAGTAGAGTGGCAGACCAAGGTTGTCTCTCAATAGAGGAAGTAAATTTACCAAAATATTAAAGGTATTTTAAAAATAAAATAAAATAAAATATCAAAAATAATTAAAAGTATGGGGGTTTTTTGTTGTTTATAAATATAGATGATGGTTTCTGGGAGAATATCGTTGTTGTTTTTTTTGAAATGAAGGTTGATTAAAAAGACCCAACAAGAAGATGTTTTTTAGAAAATATTTTAAAATGAATTATTGATCTAACTCTACCTTTTCAATCAATTAAGTATCATTATCATTTATATTAATGTTTTCATAATTATAAACCCCTAATATTTTAACCACCAAACCCTACATGAGTAAACATAAGCTTAAAGATTAAATTATTAAAACCCTAGGATAGATTCAGAATATGCAATCGCAACACCCTTCATTGATTGATGTTCATAGGTTGGATTATTTTTAGTGGTTAATTAAAGAACATATCCATTTTAAAAATGAGGATAAAATGAGTTTATGGATTATATTTGAATAATATAAAATTATCTTCTTTGTTTTTTACCGCTTAGGATCACACTCTCCCAATTTACAGAAATCTCGACCACGTGTGTTTTTGTGTCAATTTATTAATTGATTGATTAGTTTCATATAATATTAAAACTGAATTAATATATCATGTTATGTGAATTACATGATCTCATTGAATCAAAATAAATGAATAAAGTAGGTATGACATAGATCGATTACTAAAAAAATTACTCATCAGTGGGCGGTATAGTCATCATATAAACATATTGCATTTGAAAAGATTTAGAAACAGTATAACCGAATAATGTATATAATCATATATTTCTAGTCCAAAGATAATGATAAAGGGAAGATGAAATTTCAACAAAACATAATAAAATAGAATAAATAGAATAATAAAAAATATTTTTATTACACAAATGCAATCATCACAACATTAAGAGGAAGAATAAGGAATTAATGAGGGGATCCTTGATTCTTGAGATACCCCTCTAACAATGGTTGTATAATTTGACTATAACCAATTATGCCCTTCCATGAATCTCTATATTCACCTCTCAACCTACTTAAATCAGAAAAAAACCAATTTTTAGAGTGGAGGGGGGGATATGGTCAAAGTGGATTCAACTGCGAATGGGAAATGTCGGACAAAAATTTTAATCCAAATTGAACCACAAATTTGACATCCAAAACGCATGGACCATCTATTCTTAGAGAATAATTACTTGTAAAAATTGTGTTTCCAAGCTTATCTCAAAATTTGGGCCTAATAAAAGATTTAATGAAGAAGTTGTGGTCCAAAAACAAAACTGATGTCCAATCTGGCGAGTCCAGCACACCTTTGACATTATAGTCCATTTAGTCCAAAAAAATGATTGATTTAGCTCTAATGTCCTGAAAAAAAGTTGTATCCCATTATGTCCCGAAAATATTTGTAAAATTTAAAGTTTAAATAATAAATAAAATATTATTTATCTCCAAAATTACACAATTCCCTATAAAGGAAAATATTGGGATTTCCATCAATTTTTCAAATGAATGATCTAATCCCAACTATTTTATAAATTATCAAATTTCACACAATGTGAGGAAGTTTTATCATTTATTTTCTATAAAATATTCAATAAAAATATCTTTTATCAGTTATACCTATCTTCATTTCTTCCTATGTGCGGCTATTATAGTGAGCTCTGGTGGTTGATAGTTTCTTGGGTGATCAGATATAACTGGTTGTTCCCAGTGGTGGGTATGTAGAAGTAGAGACCTCTAAAAACGGGACCAACATCATTCCCAGGGACCTAGATGTTCCAGATGTTTTACAAACAAGTACTAGGAAATATTGTGTATAGTTCAGATCTCCGAGGGTAAAAATAGTTAGCCTAGAGGGATGTGGTTATTCTAGTGTGACAGTTGGGGACATCTTGCACAAGATTGTATGATCTGTCATAAAACTAACGAGAGACCATGGATGGTCCATCGAGGTAAAGGTATCATAAATAAAAGGGTAGTTCAATGGGTGTATAATTTTGGTAGATGAGATGGAATATATGAAGGTGTTGGAAAACTCTATGAATTATTAAAACCCATATCCCTAGCTAGTCTATACAATACTCATGGAGATAGAAAACAAGGGTGAGGATAGTTGTAAGCGGTCGAAGCATACAACCCAAAATATCTATAAATAAGTCAAGGTATGATCTATTTTATTTATTCAATAGATTTTGTTATCATATATAAATTTTCTATTCATTCAAATTATTCCACAAACCTTGTGCATTACGCAGATATTACAGTTGAGCCCTTGTCTCAACTGCTGGGCTTAGATACTATTACTGGAGAAGACATAGTGATCACACACTTGTACTGATAGTGTGATCCAACTCTTGGATAAGTTATTTTCTATTATAATCATGTGTTAGTAGTGTATATTCCTTATAACATCATTAGTGGTATGGAATGGTTACTTATTGTTCATCCCATCATTGACTACTTTAGGTGAAGGATGTGGTGTGTCTTTAGTGATAGGACTAGGTTCTCATTTGTTGGTGGAAAGAAAACTTTGGTAGGGTAGTATAGACTCATTCATAAGATTCTGGAGCCAATTAATCAACAATAATCTTGGATCGCCCTTTGTTTTGTGGACATTGTGAGTTCCCAGCTTCCTATAGTGGTGGTGAATTATGAGGGCATCTTCCCTGAGGATGTTCTATGTTTTCCTCCCCACCGAGTGATAGACTTCTTCACTGATCTACATACATTGATGAAAACAATATCTATAACAAAATATCTAATGGATACAATATATCTTCATGATATGTGGGTGTTTTTGGAGAAATTGAAAAGGAATAGGTTTGTTACAACCAATTTTTCACCCTGGTTAGCAGTACTGTTGTTTCCCAAGAAGGTAAATGAGAGCCCGTGGTTATGTGTGGTCTACTGACGCTTGAACAAGGTGACTGTGAAGAAAAAGTATCCACTATCGAGGATCAATTATCACTTTGATACTTTTATAGGGCCTTGGTGGTTCTAAAAGGATGATCTCTTGTTAGGATATCACAAGGAGTGAGTATGGAGTGAGGATATATTTAAGACAGTATTCAAATGCTACTATAGTCACTGAGTACTTTGTGATTCCCTTTGGAATGAATAATTCCCTTGACGTGTTCATGGGACTCCAATAACATATATTTTATCCTTTATTATACTAGTTCATGGTAGTCTTCATCAATGATATCCTTGTGTACTCAAAATCAAAGAAGGAGCATCTGAGTTTGTTGATGATGGTTTGAGATGTACTCTGAGATAACCATCATTACAGGAAGCTTATGAAGTAATAGTTTTGGATTTAGGTATTCCAATTTTTGGGACATGTTATCTCAATATATGGAGTGGTAGTGGACCCATCAATGGTTGAAGCAATATTATCATTGGATCCACCCACGAGTGTGATTGATGTGTAGATATTCCTTGGGTTGGTAGTGTATTACCAGATATTCATACCTTCTTTTTCCAAGATATCAATACCCATGAAATATTTGAATTAAAAGGGGTAGCCTTTCAGGTTGAGGGATATGTTACGTCATGATTTTTAGTTATTGATATGTCACATATTAATATTCTTAGAAGAGGTTATCGATTATGCTGTGTTTTGCGGTGTATCAGGAACTGATATTGGTTTTTTTGATACTGAGGATTGTTGAAATTGCCTATGGTTTGCATCAATTAAGACCACTTTAATAGAACTGAATCACCCACAATCTTTTGTTAGCAGTGGTAGTCTTCACACTGAAGATGTGGTGAAACTACCTAATGGAAGAGTGATTTATCATATATTTTGATCAAGACAGTCACAAGAATATATTCTCTAAACATGATATTAGCATGAGATATATGTTTTTACTATAGCTCCTCCATTATTATTATTTGGAAATTTTCTATACTTCTAGTAAGGGGAATTTAGTAATAGATTCTCCAAGTAGGGGATCTTATTAGTAGTTGCAAGGTGAGTAATCAGATATATTGTCCTCATTAATGTTATCCATTGTGGATGCAGATATGGGAATTTTACATCCATTTCTTGGTTTTTACCCCTCCACTCTTATACTAATTCAGTGAGTCAAAAATTGGGTTTGTTTATTTTGAGACCCTACAAACTTCGATATCCACTAAATATGCTACTAATGGATTTTATAATGTTTTGGAGGATTCCATTCTTTTTAATGGATGAAAAATGGTACTAGTGATGTTATAGGAGGAATATCGAATTGGGGTTAACACATATCCATTTTTGGTACATCCATGTGGAAAAAATATATACAAGGACCTCTAATGTCAGTTTTGGTTTCCATGGAAAAAGAAAGGAGTTGTCAGTTTAGTCTCATGAGGCCTTACTTGTCATCTAGTAATGGTTGAGCACCATGTTCTAGTGGGTTTCTATCAAACCCTTGAGGTTCCATAATGGAAGTGGGATAGGATATCATTGGTCTTCATGATTTCCTTACCTTGTACGTCTAGTGTACCCGATTCCATCTGGGCTATCGTAGACTTTCTCACCATGTTAGTCCACTTTTTATCTATTTGGGAGAAACATTTAATAGAAAGGATTTGACTATTATATGTGTAAAAGGATTGTTGACTACATTGAGTTCCATAGACTATACATTCTAACCATGATCATTGTTTCACATCATGCTTTTGGATGAGATTATAGGAAGCCTTTGGGAATCAGTTACACTTGAGAAAAACATTTCACCCCTAAACTAAGGGTTAAACTGAGTAAACCATTTAGGTTGACGAAGACATATTGTGATATTGAATTTTGGATTTTACCATATCTATGTTGATCAACCACCATTTGTGGATTTTATATTTAAAGAAATTACCATTCCATCGTCAGTATTTCACCATTCGAGGCTTTGTACAAGATACCCAGTGGGTCACCACATTGTTGGACTGATCTAGGAGAGTAGGCACTTGTGGTCCCATTGATGGTGAGAGAATGTACTGGGAATGTGAATATCATCAATTATTGGATTAAGACTACACAAATCACCCAAAATTATTTTTATGGTATAACAACTAGTCCTTTGTATTTTGAGTAATGATACCGTGTGATCCTTTGTGTCTCACCTCAATGTGGATTAGAGATATTTGATCGGGGTAGTATATTATCTCCCAGGGTCATTATCCCATTCCATATACGATGTATATTTGGTGAGATGGTGTATAAATTAACATAACTATATAGTAATACCATTTATACAATGTCTTACAAGTGTCATAGTTGATGTGGAACAATCATGAGCCCTCACGAATTATCGAATGGGTGAGTTGTAAATCGAGAATGGAGATACCTTTATTGTGTACACATTAGGGGTCATTGATTAGAAGGATGGGATCCTTCATGGTAAATCAATTCATTTAGTATATATCTGGTGGAAGCACGATAATCTTTTGGATAGAACAAGGGAGCTGGAGGCTCAGATTCATGCCCAGTACCCACTTCTCTTTGTGTAACCTTTTTTTCATTTCAGTAAATAAAGCCCTAATATGGGGAGAATATAAAGGCTTTAATTTTCCATGTATTATTTTTGGATTTTTTATGGATTTTTTTAAAGACTAAGAGTTGATACAGCGTGAAATTATGAGTAAATTTGAACTTGAAATAAAGGTTTTTAATATATTAATTATATTAAATATTACACACACTCTGTTTTCATGGTAAATTGGAAGAACATATAAAAAGGTTTCTGAATAAAAATTATGAGGGAGTCATTGAGTTCAAAATTTTGGTTTCACAATAGGCACTCCATAACCTTGCTCGACACGGGTAGTTTATAGAAAATACATCACGGGCACAGAAATGAATAATATAATAAAACAGTATTATTTTTTTCCCAATTCTTAATGTAGATATGTATATATCTTTAAAAAGAATAATATGGAGAAATATAGAGGTTATCAACATAACCCCAGAGACATTTGAGATCAACTAGAGAGAATGTGGGAGGAATTCTCTTAGGAGAATGATGACTAGATCGTTTATCGACGATAGATTCAAAACATAACTAAAGTATCTCACTTGGGACCATTAAACTACTTCATTTTTCAATAGATATCTATTCAAATCAAGGTAGGTATGTTGTTTTGATTGTATATCATTAGTGTTCTTGATACCTACGTTTAACATAGATAATTTAAGCAGCTAATTGATATGTGGATTCTGTGTATTAGTGGGATGGGTATATTGTGGGGTTATTTTGGGATAACTATTTTTAATTATTGATTTAATCATTTTTATTCTTAGGATAATGAATCAACATATACATGAATAGTGATCAAGGTTCATTCCACTCATTTGTTATTGTGCTTTTCTTCCTCGAATCTTCATTCACCAAGAGTGATCTTCAGTTTTCTTAGACATTAACATATTCAGATAAATAGATCATTTAACACACACTTCTCAATGAAACAATATGAAATCATAGATATGGGATTAGAATGAAAATTATGTTGTGTGACGATAGTGGTAGAAGTGGATCAGATGATGTTGATACCATCTTTTCATGTTCTTCATCATGCAGTAATACATTTTGATGATCCCTTTTTTCAACATGGTTGAAGGCCTGAATCTTGTTTATTCTATGCTGGAATGAATCGATGAGGCTCGATAAACATTTTTATGGTGAATCGTTCACGGAATCTAAGGCCAATGTGATGGGCAGGATACATAGAGCCAGATAGGGATTTTTCGAAAATCATGTGCTACACAACATTTAATTTGGATATAAATGTTGTTTGGGGACCCTTTGGGGTTGCTATGGTTTTGAGTAAGAGTTAATGATCACAAATTTTGTGACCCCTCCATAGTGAATTATCATATACCTCAGAGGTATAGGGACACAAGGTGGAGTACATGGTTTGGAGCAAACTGTGTAATCCACCACATGGACAAAACCAGGACTAAATACATAGGCTAATCAATGTAATAGAACACGAAATCATGTACATGGGAAAGAAAAATGTACTATAACACAGGTAGAATACATGGTAATCCGTCATGCCATGTACTTTTACATAGAAATGGGATGAAATGCGATCCAATTACACAAGTTGGACGTGGTCTCGAAGGAGATGACGTGTGACCCCTACTACATGTCCCAAAATCTATTATTAATAGATTAGATCTCTTGTATTCGGTATCAAAGACATGTTTTGTTAGGGATCATTACCCTTATCATTTCTATGATGTTTGGTATGGAATCATATCCTACTCCTAGGAAAATGAGTCATCCTACATGAAATCTTAGATAGAGTTGTTTTAATCTCTCTGTAATTCTTGGATTGAAACCCTTTATTCATCTTCACGTACTTAGTGGATTTCTTGGTATCTTTGTGACCAATAGGATTTGGGTTTCAATCCTCTACTTAGTGGGTTAATCAATATTGAGTTATTGGTATACCCCATGTACATGGGAGTGATCCTCGCTTATTTATTGTATCTCTTCATAACATTAGTGTGTGCTTCTAATGGAAAGAACTTATGAGCACTATCTCTTAGAAAGATTCCATCAGTTCTATCAGACATAGGATTTCATTCTCATAAATGAGTGATATGTTTAATCTTTGACATCAAATCATTGGACTGTATACTATTGTTGTGACATAACCTCTTTAGATTATGTGTCTTTGTTGAGAATAACTAGAAATTCATATTATATGTTTTGAAGACATGTACCTGTGTAGAGTTTACTATATTTTATTTTGTTGTATGCTTTGTGGTTTCAGGGTGTCCTACTAAGTAGTTTTATATTCACCCATACATAACCTTTACTCGCATGTGTTGTGTCTTATGCCTGTGATTGACCTTTCAACATAGTCATTAACAAAGCCAGACTAGGCAGTTTTTAGTGAGACTAGACAAATTGTAATGACACGAACATTTAAAAATAAAATACACATTATTTTAATTAATTTTTTTGTTGATATATAAAACACACGAACTCTTTTGGTTTTATCCAATTGGATTTAAATGAGTATTATGTATACTTACCATTAATAACATATCCCTTATAAAGTGATCACATAATTAGTGTAATAATGGGATATATAATAATACTCGAGCATTATGTGCATTATTTTTTTTATAGATTAATGAATATACTCTCATTTTATTATTATTACATTGTAAATTATTTTTAAACTAGATCAAAAAATTTGGTTAATATTCATATTCCATTAATAAATATATTTTGATGAACTATTGAATTATTAAATTTAATAATATTTAAATAAAATAGTATTATTATGTTACTTTTATTAAATATAAATGATTATATATTTTTTATGATGTCAATTGTAATTTTTACTATGGTTTGAAAAATGGTTTTTTCAAACCCCATTAATTTTCAATAAATATAGGTTTTTATTTAAAAAGTCTAAATTCACATATTTATAAAATTATTTAGATAAAATGAATATTATTTCTGGGATTCGGACGTAAAAATTAACCATTGATGAAATTTTTACTATTTTTTGAGATAGTCGATTTTTTGGGAAAATGTTAAATACTGTATGAATAAATAATGTGCATTATGAAATCATAATGACTTAATAGTGATGTAATAAGAGAATATCAAAAGGATATTACAATAAATATATTTTTTACATTAAAATAAGGTATTTTTATATTTTTTTCTTTTTAATGAATTGGTGAATCTTCCATGACATATAAGATATTTTAATATTTTAAATCCATTCCTCTAAAAGTGTGAATTCACTCCACAAAAACAAGGGGAAAATTTTCATGTCATTGGAACATAGCCTTATAAAATGACTTATATCACTACACAATTTTGTAAACCTTGTTAAAACCCCATGGATGGTTTTTCGTTTATAATATTTTAGTTTATAGTGTCCAAAACCAAAATAATAATGAAATACCCCATATTTCCTATATAAACCAACACAAGAACCAATTTATTTTCAGTCATACTCTTCGAATCTGTACCACCGTCTAAATATTACTCCCATTAGTCCTCCCAATTTTCTCTGAATCTCCCTATAATCATCCCCATGCCTTTGGGATCACACATCCATGTAAGGGATCACCCTCTTTTCATTTTTTCAAACACCACTTTTTTGTCGGACCTTTTAATTTCAATTTTATTGATTCGGGAAATGTTCTTCCATATATCCTTGATTTCTAGTTGATTAATACATGATGGTATCTTCCAAAAACTCCCATTAATCCCCCCAATTATCCCTTAATCTCACATGTTACTATTCCATATTTCTTTAGGTTTTTCTTACTTTCTCAATTTTTTTCCATGTTTCCTTATACTGTTGCATCATTTTTATTTCCATTTAAAAATCAAAGGTTATGTTTTATGAACTCCCCCATACTATCTATATTATTTAATAATTGTGATAAAATCATTTATAACTCATTAATTCCTCTTCTATACACTAATTACCGTGCCAAAATTCCTTAAGGGATTTCTCTCTTCTCATTTTCATTCATGATTTTCTATTATATTATACATCTAAATTCAATTTCATATGTTGGTATATTATGTTCCATCATACAATTACTATTAATTTTTGGTATAAATAATGATAGACACATGTCTCTTTCCTCACCCCATTTTCTAAATTTCTATTTTTCGTAGTTCTGCTGCCGAAATTGCTTTATGATTTTCCATGCCAAAATCATCATGTAACGAATATCATACACAATTCACTATCAAGGGTATTCACCTTTATGCTAATGTACTTATTAATTGTCCACTTACACATATTTATTCCACATTACTAGTTTATGAAATAAATTATTATGTTTAATTAATCCCTATTGTATGATCAATGTGGCACACTTATATAAGAAAATGAAATTATTAGGAAGGGTGAACCCCAATAGCTCTAAAATGCATTGGGTAATGATTAGTATCATGATAAACCATGTGAAATGAAGTTTAACTCATTATAATTGATATTTAATGTGTTTTTACGCATGCTATTTCATGTTCAAGGAGGGTTTACTCATGTTAATCCATGGGCAATAAGTAATGGCTCATGATAATATCTGGATGTATGTTATTTCCACATTTACATGTTATAATTATCATGATTTATCATTCCTTTATGTTCATGTATATTTTTATGCTCCATTGATATGCCTATTTTCTAACATGTATTGTCTTCATCATGTCATTCCATGTTTACTCCCTTAATGGGCTTTATAAATCAACCCTTTTTTATGTGGGTCCTTAGGTTTTCTTATAAAATGCCAATTATGAATGATTGATGTGATCTTGGAAAAGATGTTTTCAATAAAGATGTGTATTTTATGTCTTTTGTTTTTAGGTGATGTTTTTAATAACCAATTAAAGTAGTCATCTCAATCTACAATGTTCTAATAAGTGAAATTTTTTGTAATAAATCATGATTAAATATGAAATAAAGATAACAATTTTATAGTTGGTATCAGAGGATAAGGTTAGATACTTTGGTTATTAATATTATAAAACTCTAGTAAATTCCTTATGGATAAGAATATGTATGAGAATATAATCCCTAAATTATGTTGAGTATGATGTAAGTTGTTTATGAAAAAAATACATCCCTATTTTGATACGAACAAGTATAGGTTTCTTTAGATCAAATGTATCTTGGGGTAAACCCGAAAACACTGGTCTGTGCAAGACTCGAATGGGAACTTTTGCACGAAAATGGGCATTGCTTCACTCTAGGATCAACACCCACTTGGGATATGATTTGTCAAATTTATAAGAACACTATGATCCAATATTAAGGGAATAAAAACATCCCATAAGAATATATGTTAGGATGTAGATCATGGATAACATAGATATAAGCCTATAAATTCATAAGTTAATGAGATAAATTTCATTTATACGTTAACCATTTAATTACATTGGATATATATTTATGTGTTTAGTAGTATAAAAGTATACATCCCTAAGTCTATATTCAATAAAGTAATACCAGAATCAAAAAGTTAATGTTAGGGTTATCTTCCATGGTTCTTCATATTCTTTTATATTCGGAATGTTTAGCAGAGCAATCCAAACCCCACCACAAAACATTGAAGTAGAGATGTTACTGAAAATAGAAAGTGGATAAATTACTTTAGCATATGTATATAACTCCTCCCCTATCACAATTTGTGGATTAAATTTCCCAGAGAACCACATCATACTTCCCTTTGTGTAAATTGATTCAATTATTGGACTAGATTGGCATTCCAAATATGGATCCAACATTAATTACATGGAGAGGGAAGTCACTCCCAGCATGGAAAATAATTCTCCAATTCTAAACAAGTGAAAGGAGGAGGATGAAAATTCATTATAACCATCATCTCAATAATGGATATTACTTCACTATGGTAACATGTTTCCCTACCAAACTATTGAGTCTATGCAAATAACCATTTTTTAAGACATGCTTATTGGGTGAAAATTCACTGATATGTTTCTCAAGGAATTGATTGGTATTCCTCATATAAGAGATGTTTAATTATATATTGACCTTATACCTTTGGCATTTCCAGAATCTAATACTATTTATAGAATGGTTGTTGTGGATCTTACGAGCTAAATAAAAAATTTCAGGAGATTGTTGATAATGGTTTAATATGCTCAAGTGCTTCACCATGGTGTTCACCAGTCTACATCATCAAGAATAAGGATGGCTCAATGCCCCTTTTCATTGATTATCTAGATATAAAAAAATAATGATAAAGAAAAATTATATTTTTACATGTATTTATGACTTGTTCAATCAGTTATGTGGAGCACAATAATTCTACAAGAGGGGTTTTTGGTTGGGATGTTACCAAGTAACAGTGAAGAAGGAGGATATCCCCAAGACTACTTTTTGTGAAACATTTGAGCATTATGAGTTCGTAGTGATTCCATTCGAAGTCACTAATGCTCCTGAAATATTAATGCACTTGATTAATAGAGTCTTTAGAAATTTTCTTTAAAAATATATGGTAGTATTTATTGACGATATTCAAATATAATCCAGAACCAAGGAAGAGAATGAGCATCATCTAATCCTTTTGCTAGAGACCTTGATAAAGGGAAATAATTATATAAATTACAAAAAGAGTAAGATCTCATTGAATTATGTCTAATTTAGGAGCCATATCATTGCAATCAATGATATATCTATTGATCCTTACAAAAAGAAATTAAGGGATGGATGAGGCCAACATCTTTGATAGATATTAATTGATTCTTGGGTTTAGCTATTTATTATAACTGGTTATTCATGTATGTCTCACAATGGTCAAACCCTCTTACCATGATTACTCATAATGGAGTCATGATTTAATGTAATGATGAATATGGATAAATAATCTTGGAGTAAAAGAACATGCTTGTCACTACACATGTGCTCACACTACACACAAGTGTGGAGATTTTCGTAAACTTTTTTGATCCTTCAAGGAAGTTCCTTAGTTGTGTGTTGATTCTGAATAAAAATGTAATTTTCTATGCATCAAGTCATTTGAAAATTCATTCGAAAACTATCATATGCATCATCTTGATTTGGTATCTATTAACTCCTTTTTGAAAATCTGGCGGAATTATCTATTTTTTAGAAGTGTTAAATAAATACGGATCCTAAAAATCTCAAATATATATTTACATAGAAAGTGATAAATTCTAACCAATGAAGATGGTTAGAGATCATCAAGGACTGCAACTGCTCAATCTATTACCAACATGGAAAAGAGACCAAGGTGGCAGATGATCTAGGTAGAAAGGACCCACAAATACTATCACTGCTGAGAATTGAAAAGGATCCAATATTTTTAGATTTTATGAATATGAACATGGGAATAATAAACAATGGAACAACATCAATCCTTTCTCAAATGATTTCTCAACTGTCTCTTTTGGAATGGTCAAAGGATGATCCAAAAGATGATATGGGAATTTAGATGAATGTAAAAACTATCATGAAAGGGTAATCCTTGTAGTTTAATGTTAACTTAGACTGAAATGTTTGATTTTGGTCAAGAATATATGTTCTATCAAATACAGAGTTAATGAATTAACTTTTAGATAATGAACATAGTTCAAATTTTTTCATTCACCCAATAATCATGAAGATGAATCGAGATATCCTAGAGAACTATTGCTAGGATAACATGATGAAGGATAACGCCAGATATATATCAATGTGCCTGGTATATTAGAAAGTGAATTCCATGTCGCAGAAGTCTAAGGGTATGATGTAACTATTACCCATATGAACATCAAAATGGGAAAACAATACCATGGAAATTATCACTAGAATTCCAAATACATCCAATAGAAAGAAATTCTATCTCGATTATTTTGGATCGTCTTAAAAAAACATCACACTTCATTGCAATTCGAGAGGATTTCACACAAGATAAACTAGAAAAAATATACATCAGAAAAGTGGTAAGTCTGTATGGAGTACCAATATTGATTGTGTAGGATCAATATCCAAGATTCAAGTAAAAGTTATGAAAGGGTCTCCAATATGATCTTAACACTGATTTTAACATTAGCACAACCTATCACCCAAAAACTGATGGCCAATATGAGTGGACTGTCTAGACAATTGAAGACATGTTGATATATTCCGCAATGGACATTAAAAGCGGATGGGACCAACATCTTACTCTGGTGGAGTTCTCTTACAACAACAATTTCCATATAAGCATCCAAATGGCTCCTTATGTAGCCCTTTCTGGGATGAGATGTATAATACGATCATGTTGTGATGAAGTTGGGTATTAGATACTTACATTCCTTGAAATAGTAGATGAAATTGTGGAGAATGTTATTACCATCACATAGAACATCAAAACATCCGAGATTCAACAAAAAAGATATTCTGACAACCATTAACAAGACCTAGATTTTGATGTTGGCGAGATGTTATTCATCTATATATCTTCATGTATGAGATTTTTGATATTTGTAAATAAGTTAAAGCATATTCCAAGGTGCCTCAGCCCTTTTCTGATCCTTGATTACATTGGGGAAGTGGCCTATTGATTAGCACTACCACTAAACCTACCTCATGTACATGATGTATTCTCTGTATCACTCTTGAGGATGTATATACCAAACCCATATCATGTACTCAATACAAGAGTGGTACCATTGGATAAGGACCTCTCCTATGAATTAAATTATTTGAAGTTATTTGATCATTGACAACAAGTCCTACGAAATAAGATGATGCCTATATTGAAGGTGTTGTGTCAAAACCACAAGTTGAATGAAGCAAAATGGGAAACATATGAAGTGATTAAGTTGAATAAACCTCGTATATTTTAGATTCGGAAAATTAAATTCCTATAGTAAAATATCTTATGGGTGGAAGGTTGTACTGACCTGAACATTTATGAATAAAATTATATTTCATTTAATTAAATTAATAATAAATATAGAAAACACGTGAACATATTTTCTTTTATCCAATCAGATTTAACTGAATATTATGTATCCTTACCACTGATAATATAGCTATTGAACAGTGATCACCAAAATATTATAAATATAGTATTTTAACAAATCCTTTTGACATATAATAAGGATGTGATGGAATCAACCTATAGTATCGTACCCATGGAAGCTTATTTATAGATTCATATAAGGGATATAACAATTCAATGATTTTCCCTAGACAAAAAACACGATGATATCCAACAACATAATCATGTGAAAAACAGCTTATGGGAGAAGTTCAAGCGAATTGAGATCACGACCCAATCAATTTTCCCCAAACAACCCCATAAAAACCCCACCATCGCACACCTTACTCATAGAGATTATTCTAGTGTAATAATAGGATATGTAAAAAGAATCAAGAATTATGTTCATTATTTTTGTATAGAATAGTGAATATACATCCATTCTGTTACTTTTACATGGTAAATGTTTTAATATAACAGATACAATTTATGGTTAATATTAAAATGATATTAAGAAATGTAATTTAGTGAATTAAATTATTTTTGATGTAATTAATATTTTAATAAAATAATATTATTAGATTAATTTTTTTAAATATAAATGTTCATATAATTTTTATTAAGTCAATTGTAATTTTTATAATCGTTTGAAAACTGTTTTTGTCAAAACCCATCAATTTTTAATAAATTTAAGATTTTATTTTAAAATTGAAGATTCATATATTCAGAAAATTTTTAGGATAAAATGAATATTAATTTTAGAATCAGGACATCTAAATGAACCAACAATTAATTTTTCATAATTTTTTAAGGCAATCAAATTATGGGGTAAAAATTAAATACTGTATAAATAATTCATCTATATAATGACATCATAATGACCTAATAGAGATGTAATAATGTTTTATAGACGGTTTATTAGACATAATATATGTTTCCCTTTAAATTAATTTAATTTTATGTTTATTTTAATTTTTTATAAAGCGTTACGGATTCCTCAATGACATATAAAATATTTTTAGATTATAAAATCATTTCCTTGAAAGTGTGAATCACCACCACATAATTATGGGATATATTTTAATATCTTCTAACCATTTTCTTATAAAATTATTTATACCTCTCACCTTTTCCATAAACTATTGTAAAAACTATGGGATGTTTTGGGTTTTAGAATATTTTAATGTTTAGTGTCCAAAACCAAAATAATAAAGAAATCCCCCACCTTTGCAATATGAACCAACCAAAGAAACCATTTATCTTTACTGAATCACTTATAATATATAACAACATCTACTTATTACTCCCTTGTGTCCTACAAAAGCCTTTCCATGGTCCCAAGAATCCTCCATACAGCCTTGGGGATCACACATCCAAGAAATAGACCTCTCTCTCTCTCTCTCTCATTTTTCATCAAGCACCCATCGTATGTCATGCCTTTTACTTTCCATTTTCGTGATTTGGGATATGTTCATCCATATCTCCTTACTATCCATTTTATTTATAAATTATGTTATTATCATTTCATTCCCTTTAATCCCCTCTATGATCCCTTAATACCACCTGTTACTCTCCCAAAATTCCTTAATTTTTTTCCTTTCACAATTTTTTTTCAAGTTTCCTTATATTATTACATCATTTTATTTTTAAATAAAAATGATGTGGTATGTTTTATAACATAAAAAATACATCTATTATTATGTTTGAATTTTTATAGTCCAATTTCACTCTCATTATTCCCTCATGTGTACACTCGTTACCATGCTCAAATAATGTAAGTGATTTCTCTATTCTCATTCCATTTTATTAATTTCTATAATTATATTCATATAAATACCATTTCTTATGTTAGGATATTATGTGCCATGATCCCCTTACTGTACATTTATTGTATAAATGATGATAGAACATATTCTCTCTCATCTTCTTATTTTATGAATTTATATTTGACTTCGTTGTGCTGCTGAAATTGCACCACAATTTTCCTTGCAAAAATCATCATGTAGAGAATACCATACCCATTCATATATCAATGGAATTCACCGTTTTACTCATGTAATTATTGATTTGGGACTTAAATGTATTTATTCGACATACCCTATATTGGGAATAAATTTTTATGTTTATTGAATCCATGTAGTTTTATCTATGTGGAACACTTATAAATGAAAACAAAATGATTTTGAAGGATGTTCCCTAATAGAGCTCCAATGCATTGGGCATTGTTTAGTATCATGATGAGCAATGTGAAATGAGGGTTAACTCGTGGTAATTCATGTGAAATTAGGGTTTACTCAAGAAAATCCATGTGCAATATGTTTTTATTTATTTAAATTAATGTGCAACGAGACTTGGCTCATGCTAATATAATGTTGTATGTTGTTACCACATTTCCACGTTATGCTTATAATTTTTTATCATGACTTTATGTTCATGTTCATTTTTATTCTCTATTTATATTCCCATGGACTATCATGTATTGTCTTTATTTTTTATATCATGTTTACTCCCTTAGTATGATTTATAGCTCAACCCTTTATTGTAAATGTACTTAGGTTATCCATTTCAATGCTATGTACGATGAAATGGTGTGGTCATATAAATGATGTTTTCAAAAAAGATGTGTATTTCATGTTTTAAACTGTTATGTAATATTCCTATTCCAAAAATATACCAGAACTCTAGGTCATATAATTTGTATCATGTTCAATTTTATTTAATAAATCACATTTAATATGAAATTAATAGCCGGGTTGTTATACAAACGAAGGTGTATTCTCATGGAATTCTAATAGAAGTCCCTGCTTTCTTCCAATTTTGTATTCTGCTAAAAAACGTTTTAGTGGGATTTTATTTCACTCTATTTACATTCCTTTACTTCCTATAATACTCAGGTTTTAGGATTTAGATGTATTCATGAATGATTGTTTGGTAATTTTTACATTTCAACATTTTACAGGCTTAGAGATGCTTGTTTGTGTACATGAACAGAGGATATGGTCTCCCATGTTAATGATATTCATACTCAGTGCTTTTCACTATCCCTCGGTTTATTAGAGGTAGGATTGGGGAGATGTATCATGTGTCCCATTAGGATGGGTAATGATAAAGAGATTCAAGTCTTTATTCTAGGGAATAAAATTATTCATAGTCTATTCAATCTTGTTGATTTTAAAATTTATAAAAAATTATAGCTTTATTTCTTACTATAATTTCATTTTTATCACACATATTTTGGAAAATACATTTTACACCAACTGTAGAATAATCTTTAGGAATTTCAACTAAAATCCAAACTTGATTCCCCTCGAATTCATTGATTATATCTTGCGTGGATTTTATCCAATATTCATCACAAAAATATCCATCAAATGTCTTAGGATTAAAATATGATAAAAATTTTCAATGTTCAATTTAATTTTGTATGTGAATTATAGTTGAATTTGTTGATATCCATCACTTATTTTGTTATCACAAGGATGATTCCTTAGAATCAACTGGTTTCTTGGATTTATAAAACTCTATTCATCCACAAAAATTTGAAATTCCCCTTTAGGTATAACTTCTAATACATGTTATTCATTTTTTATCTCATGATATGAACTTTAAAACATTGTTTGACAATAATTTTTTGATCTACTCTTTTTTTCAAATTGAAAAGGTTCAAAAACTATAGAATAATCAAATTTATATTCCAATATACATTTAACTAGTCCTTTATTATATAGTATTGTAAATGATATTACATTATAGTTTCAAAATATTTTATTAAATAATCATGATTGGTCTTCTATTTTAATGAGGCAAGGTAGATCTCGGATTCTATGGTATTCCATGATAAGTGTATAAACATTATCCTGATGATTGGAAGAAATAGAAAATCCAAATTTTGAATAATGAAAAATATATTTATCGTTCTTTAAGGTTACAAGATATCCCACATCACATAATTAACATATTATAATTTTTTTTCCTTAATCCATACAAAAAATAAAACATTCAAAATTAAATATTCTTTATGAAGAACAATTTTACCTATTTTGATAATTTTTCCTTAATAATTTTCACCAAAGGTAAATTTTACACATTCTATTTTGGTAATATCATTTAATAAGTCCTTTTTTCCAGTCACATTAATGTAAAAAACACTATAAAAGTACAATTTTTTGTTGTTGGTACTCTTATTATTTAATTAAAATGAAAAAATATAAGTATTTTGGAACCCAATCCTACTTGGTTATAGTGTGAATAGAAATTGATATTTTTGAAATCCACAACTATCCAACTTTAACATGTAAATTAGTTTTCAAATCATTATAAATATAAGATTTATGAAAAACTAAAGTCCGTAATATATTTAGATAAATAATATATTTTCAATTTACTCACTTTTATATTTTGTGTTGAATGGTGGAATTTTTTTAATAATGTAGTTTTTTTGAAATATAGGTTTCTGATTAGTAAAACCCATTCATGATACATCATTATCATGTTTTATTTTTCTATACATATATTAAATGTTTTTTACTAGTAGTAAAATTTGATTGAATATTTTTTAGACTAGATATCTCAAAAATAATTTTACATCTAAATTATTACACAGAAAATAAGTTGTAATTGAATTATGTTATTCCAAATCTTTTGTTAAACATTTTTTTTGAAGGTTATATTTTTTAAAATATTTTGAATGAATATTTTTTTAAATGATTATTTTATAATTCTATATAATGGTTTTAAATCTATGTAGTGAGTGTATTAATTCATGTGTTTACTTTAGTAAGTGTTTCCTAAAAATTATCATGTTTTTCAGTAATTTTTCAATTTTTACTTTATAACAATTTTGAAAAAAAATATACTTCATCAAAACTAGGTAATGTGTTATTTTTTCTGATGATGAATATTATTCATTATAAGATGTAAAATTGTTATCATTGTCAATTTAATTATAATTTATATTTAATTTAATATTGGTTAAGGATTCAATAGTTACCTTATACATAAAATAATTATTGTTCTTCAGAATCCTAGTATTGAAACAAATGTTTTTCTTATCTTCAATTTCACAATTATATGAAATTTATAATGAACTATCATAAAAAATTTCACTCCATGTTTCTGAATATTTATGAATATTTTTTTTATTTTGTCATAATAATTTCTTATAATTTTTTTGGGAATTCATATCTATCTATTTTTTCCTTTAATCATGGGATAATCAGGTGTTATATGACCATCATTTATATTATCCAACAAAATAACTTCTAATGAATAATTATTATCTATTTTTATCTATGATTATTCTTATACATATATTATAAATACTTCATCCCAACAATATTTACTTCTTCGTCGAATGATTCTCTAATTCATTCTCAGACAACTATAAATAACTACTATTTATTTCTACTATAAATTTCTCTTTCTTTGATGACATAGAATCCTTCTTGGATGAATGAATTTTATTAGATACATTTGATTTGGTAGTAAAATAAACTCCTACATTATTTTTTTTATCATTTAATCACTGTTTCATTCTAATATACCCTCATACTACAATAGATTACCAGTAAAATCATCAATGTTTATATTTTATATCCTTCTTTTGTCATATTCATTTTTCCTTTTGGATTCCCATCATTAGGGAACTCCTACAACTACCAAAATGATAGTGTGATGGGATATGACAAAATATGATATTACATTAGATACCTACAAAATGATTATTTTCCATGAGTGTCAAAACCAAAACCATAAAAAATAAGGTGTGAAAACAACTACCCCAAAATATACCTATCAAATGGAATCTTTAAAACTCAAATAGTACAAATAAGAAAACTTTCCTACCAAAAAACCCATTAAAATCCCATAAAATCCAAATTACTAAATTGACACCTCACCACATTTCAACAGGAACAATAAAAGAATTAGTAAAATCCATGGACCAGCACATTTACATAATCACATTTCTACCCAACCATCCAATATCCACACAAAGCAATCCAACAATAACTATAAAAAATGAAAAAAATTCCCCAAGAATAAGAATATGGTTACAACATCCTTATTTACCAGATATTATCTGCTCTGTCAGGCACTGACTCCCCTATAAAGGTTTATTGTATCGTATTACATTGTTTATCAACTAGAAATTAGGTCTCCCATTTTCATATGTCAAAACATCGTCACACATCATAAAATATGTGAAAAAATATCAATGGAAAAAATACCTCTCATAAAACATCAATAATAACATCACATATCATAAAATGGTATCATCGAAATATGAAATCACAAGTGAAAAATTAAAACAAAACTATAAATAACTCATGGTACAAGACATGCATTTGTGTCTCTACCACCAATGTACTATCCTCTATGTTATTATTCCTCCACAAGAAACAATCCAAGAAAATATTCAGCCTATATAAAAACATATCTCGGTGATCCTGGATCTCTTTTGGACACTCCATAAATGTCTTATAAAACATGATTTTCAACTCTCCACATTTGATGTGAGATTCATCATGGACATTCCAATGAATCTAAGACACATAGAAGACATCATGGATCTTCTCTAGACACGATAGAAAATCCGACTGATATTACACCTCATTGATGCACCCTGAAACATAAAATGCCACAAAACAAGGGATTAATCATACTCCCCTTAAAAAACATTGTTTACCATTTCTAGGGGATACCTTTAGGAACACATAGTCTCTAAAATCAAACTCCAAGGGACACATCCTACAATCGAATTAAGACATCTACCAATCATGTGATGCTTTCATACTCCCATGAACAAGATGATACATCTTCATTCTGCTCTGTACAACATCAGGTACAATAACTATTTCCTCCCTAACCTCTATCCAGCATAATGGAGAATGAAATTACCACTTTTATAAATCCTAAAATGAATCTGGGCCAATAGAAGAGTGATAATTGTTATTATAAGAAAACAAAACCAATGTTATGTGATGTTTTTATGATATTTCAATTTCTATGATATATGAACAAAACATATCATCAAAAGTATGGATAATATATTCAGGATTTCTATTCACCAGAGGGTGGAAAGTAGTGCTAAGGTTTAAATGAGTGCCAAAATATTTCTGCAATCCCCAGAAGTATCCTGGAAAAAATGTTCTTCTTAATATAAAACAATGGACCTAGGGACACCACGACACAACAACACAACATCCAAATATTTTTTATCCAAATAATTCTCTATGTTCAACATATTTATCTGTAGGATTTGGACTTATTTCATCAATTGATCTACTTTTACCTAGATAACATCAACAAACCATGAAGTCAGGGTAAACGTATAAATTATTTTGTCAAGATGTTACCAGGTTTTCTTTCATGGACATCTCAATGATGAAAAAGTTTTCATGAACATGAATCTTATCCGTTAACTATTGGAAAACCAATCACTGAACCACAACATCCAACATTTCCCATTTCATCCCAGTCTACTAAAACAACATCCTCAAAGCCATGATATTTCTAGTAAGATTCCATGTGTTCCACCAAAAAACATATATGAATATCCAGAATAAATAAATTATGTGCAGCTGAAAAAACAAATAATATCCCCTAAAACATAATCCAGTTTTTACCAACCTTTGACCGTCCCTATAAAACATCACCATGGCCAACATGATTGAAGAATATCTTTGCCTCTAAGACTCCTAAATAATAATCTTCCACATTCTATATTATATAATACTAAAATATTATCTAAAATAATAAACATCTACCTTTAACCACATTTTCATCTATGTGTAGGGCTACCAACTCCTCCATCACTCTCTATGAATTTCTAGATTACCGAGAAACAACCATTCGTGACTTCTTCTATGAAGTGTCTGTAAAAATATTCTCCTTAACTGAAGTGAAGTGGTCTATAAATCATAATCCTTATTAAACATCAACTAAATCCACTATCTTATATACGTATCAAGCTAAGAAAAGATTTACCACAAACTCTTATGATCTACTAAGAATACAAAACAATCTCCAATGAGGTAATTCCACCATAACATCTGTGGACACACAACTTCTACAATATCTTGATCTTATGAGACATAGTAATTCTTATGTGAAAATAATAAAAATGATCAATATGATATCAATACCCTAGTTTTATCAACACAAATCTTAATACAATAAGGGATGTGTCCCAAAACACCAAAAAATCCACCGTCATTAGAAAACTAAAGCACTAGAGCACAATTACACTTCCCAACTAAGTAACTAACTGTTTCTTGGCATTGATCATTCCTCACAAATGATTTGTCCTTTTTAGTCAATGCTCCTAGATGTTTTGTAGCTCACGATAAATCTAGATTAAAAATATAATGGTATCCTACAAGAACAAAGAAAACATTATCATTCTCTATGATTCTGGGTTTGTACCCAATATAAACTTGCTTGAACATTGATGAGTATACTGAAATTCACTACTAACACACAACATTCCCAGGGAAAATTCACCTCTCATGTCTACAACATACAATTGGTTAACTTCTACTAGATATGGCTGAATCGAAGACCATGAATGATAGATCTAAGATGATCAACATTCTCCTCCTTTGAACTCACATAGATCAATATTCCATTGATGAAAAGTCTATGAAATGGTGAAGGAATTCATTGAACATAGAGTTCACGAGCCCCATGCACACAACTAGTTTATTCACGACACTAAACAACACTAAAACATACTCAATGTTCCCATATAAGAATCAAGAGGCTATATTTGAGACATTTCCCTCCTTAAACCTCAATTGGTGATACCCATACCATAGATATATCTTTGAAAACTAACTCACTCCAATCAATTGGTATAATATATCATTTATCCACATAGGAGGGTTATTATTATTGACTAAAACTAAATTCATCCTTATTTAGTCTATGAAATACCTTAGAAAACAATCCTCCTTCTTTGAGAACAATATTGGTGTAC
The DNA here is from genome assembly GCA_963277665.1 of Viscum album. Taxonomy (NCBI): domain Eukaryota; kingdom Viridiplantae; phylum Streptophyta; class Magnoliopsida; order Santalales; family Viscaceae; genus Viscum; species Viscum album. The sequence goes on from OY728161.1 coordinate 699,143,774, forward strand.
ACCAGAATGAAAAAAATAGTCTAGATAAAACCATTATGAATGATTGAATCTATCTGAATCCTCAACCCCCACAAATCAAAATTTACCATCGAATAAAGAGACATCATATTTCGTGAAATATTAGGGTATGTGTCTATCAAAAAATAAACATCATATTTAGGGTGTAATGTCACATCCACCTTTGAAAAAATATATATAAACTCTCCAATGACCAAGGGAATCTCAACCATCCCATTTCCATATTATTCCATAGAAATCACTTCCATCGTAGAAACATGGGGATCTATATGTCTACATAAAACATAACAACCTCACTCACCAACAAAAACCACATGCTATCCAAACAAATATGAGATTACAAATCTCCAAATAAAACAATAGATAACATGATGTAGAAAATAAATCCAAATAGTGTTGAGTATGACCTACAATGACTGCATCTAAAGAAAGAAAATATATCCAAGGGACAGATCTGGATCCATCATTTTTCTATACCCCCAATTCACATCAGACAAGATGTTGTGGACTCGGGATTACATATTCCACACAACGGGAATAGTAATCCCCTCAATGTAAAGTACCAGATAACATACTAATGAGGATACAATATTGGAATACAAATATCCCCCAATCAAAAAATGAAAAAAAAAATATTGAAGTTGATAAGTTGAGTGTATCTGAAACAATATTCGGACCCTCTGGTGTTGCTGCCTTGACTATGTGAGACTAGCCACATCTAGTTCCATTACCTCTCGTCTGATGGACACCTCCATGACCACACTAGGTCTAGGTTACCTAAACACGAGGAATATACTAATTTCATCCTCCACCAGTTATATCTCCCCTCATTGGAGCACAATCATACATCCCCCACTTCTGAAAAATCCTTGCTAGAAACTAGTACTAAGGATGGAACTAATCCTAGATTCCTCAAATTAAATGAGATCATAATTTGACTAGGTATTAGTTATAGTGAGGGAAATGAAATCCAAATAAAAAATTTGTTAGCCTAATGTTCATAATAAAATCATTGAAACCACATACCCCATGTGGAAATAATGGGAGCTACTGAGGTCATCTATCTACTAATAGAAACCTTGAAGGTCCTAAAACCAGAGACCTTAAACTAATGACTATGAACCTCGAGGAACCCTTCTTGATCCCCTCTCACGAAAATCCTCATAATTTTGGTATCTTTTTTATCACATATTCCTTTTTATGTACCTATATATATGTAAAAAACATAACATGAGTAACTATGAAATAGATAAAAGGGTGGAGTGCCTCTTCAAGATGTATCTCATGAGACTTATCCTTAAGAAAATGATCTTAGAAAAAATATAGATTATCCTTGAAATTGATTCCCAAATCCTACAATGAAATGATCTCAATTAGAGTAGAAATAAAATAATACATATTCAATAACATTATGGCCTAAAAAATATCTACCATGAACTCTTCCTAAGTGTCGACAGAACAAAAAAAATTCACCATATTAACACTTGATTAATCTCCCACCACAGAATCTCTAATCCTCAAATTTTTCTAAGTGGTAGAAAAACCCAATAGTCCAATGGATCATGGAACAAACTAAATGTTAACCCAAGATTCTCCAACTAGATATCTATCTCCACATTGAAAATTCTTCCCACACACATCCAAAATACATTATTATGAATAGAGTGTATCTTGGTTTGACATTGATCACCCGCTTCAACTAGATCAATCCCTCGGTGATCAATTGGATCTGCCTAATGAACCTCAACTGCCTAAAAACACATGAATGATGTACAAGATCCATTTCTAAAATGGAGACAAGGATTTATTATGACTATATTATGGAATAATAGTATGAATAATTAAATTGATTTTAATTATTTTTTAACTGGTCACAAAAAAACACAATCCAAATAAGAACAGAAGTCATTATGATGCATTCACCTCCCCTAGGTATCTATGTTGAAAATAGGTCCAACTCAGTTGGTTGTTCAATAAGCTCGAGTTTGTGCACCATATTATGAGGGTTCCTAAAATCCTATTTGCTAATAGATATATTTGACCTATGTGATTTACCATGTTCAAATGACACAGTTTCCCTACCAACCCATGAAAACCTTATATAGACTAACCCAAAACTCTATCATTTCCCTTAGTCATCATCTCTGAGACCACTCTATCATGACCCATCCCACCATAGACAATTCAATGAAGGGAGAGATATAATGACCCACTCAATCCCACCTCTAGTAGGCCTCCGGTTGGAAACTAGCACTGAGGGTATGAAAATATCTTAAATTAGATGTAACCTATTAAATAAAATAAGATATAGATATATAAGATTAATCAACTATAATAAAATCAATGAAATAGTATAATAATAAAGCCAAAAAACATCCCATAATGTATGTATGAGTAAAAACAATACCAATAAAAATATCCAAAAATAAATACCCAAATGAAAACATAAAGAAGTGACACACCAATTATCCAAAGGTCTAAAATAGATAGTTCCAACACATCCCATGTTTTATTCATTGAAACAAAAAAATTATTTTATATACATATGTTGAGAATACAAGTATACTTAGTAGGAAAACCCATGACTCTCATGCGAATTTAAAAGAATCATTGTAATACAAATATGAATAAACATCATCACCAGTGACATATAAAGAAAGGAAACAATTCAATTTCAACATCACTATGGAATGATCACCAAATATTGATATTTTAGTATAATAAAATAATAGAAATATTATTGATAAAGGGAACCTCACGGTGCTTTCACATTGATTCTCCACTCTCACACGCCAATGTCATACATCTGGGAACATCTATCTATTTTGTTTAATATATACATCTTCCCCAAAACATGGTCACATCACATCACACTCAAAAACCTATTTGACATCAAATCACAAACATATCTAAAAATGTAGGTTATCATGGACATGATAGAACTCAACATCGTTCCGTCCTCCTTCCATGCATGGACCCCACAATAATCTACCCCATAAATATCATATCACGATCACCTGAAAAAACTAATACCACAACCCATAGAACAATCATATTATATCTATCCCAATGAAAAATGGGTTACCTCTCCATAGCACAATCTCATCACATCTCACCCATAGTAACCCATGAAATCACTTAGTACACTATCAGACCTCTGACCATCACATCCTATGAATATCTAATCACCAGGAGGAGATATAATGGAATTGAGGGTATGTATCCAGCCATCCCCATCATTGGGATGTTGAGAAAAAAATGACCTATATAGAAATATCAGTGTTATAAAATTGTTCTTGACATAGGTGGGGTGAATATAGAAAATCACAAAGATCGTAAATATATAAATATAATCCGCAAATATGTCTTACCGGTGGTTTCACAGTAATGAACTATCCAACTCACAACATCTCACATTCGATTCCACCTCTAAATAATGAAAATCACAAAATAAGATTCATAGATCACATTACTAACTAAATTTCATTTAAAAATACAATACCGTTCATTATTAATCAATGAAAAAATTTTCCAACATAACCCATTATTTATTTTTTGAATAAATATTTCCATCCCATTAATAGAACCATAACTGATCCCTTTCAGTAATTATTTACCAATTCCATTAATACTCAAAAACTAGAAAAACACATGAAAACACATCACAAAAAACATCACATCAAACTTACTACGAAAACCATACCCACATAACCACCATCTAAAAACCATATCACAAATCACATTATATCACCTTCATCCCATAGAACATTTAGGCAAACCATTTCCTAATAGTCACACAACACAACCAAATAGACCATCACATTTTTTCACCACACCATGAAAAAAAAACCATAAAACCATATGTCACAACCACACATCGCAACAAAAAAAAATAATTGTAGATTTAGAAAGATTTCATAAATTACATTTGATTTTTGGGGAATTAAAAGACAAGCCATAGATCATAGGGAAACAATTTTATTAACTAAATATAGTTTTTTTCCAATCTCAATTTTAGTACGATTCCAAAAAATCACATGAATGTTCCACAATAATAACAGACACTATAAAAATCCCAAACAACCATGATTTTCAGTCAGATGTATATCCCATAAAATCAAAATATCTCAAGAATATAATATCTATAAAAAGCATTAAAATCATTACCCATCCCCACAAATTCAATTAACCATTTATTTTTCTTTATTTATCCATTTAAAAATATTTCCCAAGGATAAAAAAAATAAAACCACATCCTCATGATTAAAAACATTGAGAAATGAGGGATTACCTACCACAAAGAAGATTTTCCAACTCACTGCATACCAAAGGATGAAGAAGAAAATCCCCGAAACACTAACCATAAAAAAATCCATAAATCAAACTACAACAAAATGAAGGATCATAAAAATGAATACCAAATCACAACCAAAAACAAAACCACACCACAACAACATATACATGTGAGAAGAATAAGATAAAATCACCATCAAAAGGAAAGGAACAAACCTCTAATTCACAATAGACACCCACTAGAACTTACAGATCAATATGAGGAATGGATTTCTGTAATACCTCGCAAAATAGAATTGTTTTCAGTAAAATCAAAGAGATTGGAAGATAATATAAAGAAAAAAATAAACCAAAAATAGAAATTAAAATATAGATCCTTCCACTATAATGTTGTGGATTCCTTTCATGATGTTAATTATTTAGGAATTCAGAAATTTTACGTTTCCATTTAAAATTCAGTCCCCACAACCTGATATAATTACACATAAGTAATCACATTCATGATGAGAATTCATTCCTTGGATTCCAATTTACAACACCGACAAATCATGAATCCAGGGGGTACATGAGTCGTGAACAGCTAATTTACGATTTGAATCTTATTCATGTTGTGAAGCCCCTTTTGTCGCATTATTGTATCTCAGGATCCGTTAAACCCTCTAGACCTCCTCTGAACACCTCAAATACCCCTAATGTAAAATTAACAGACCGGGAATGCAATTTACATAACAAGATGGATTTGGGGAGTCATATTGTTGAGGTTTATATTTTGATATCCAACACGAGTTCTCTCCATTCACGTTTATGATATATAATAATGTGATGGAAAATGAAGAGGCTATTAAAATAATGTTATCTCAGACCGAACCACTAGAATATGGGAGTGTTCATAACTATTAATGGAGAAAAGTTTTGTCAATAGGTTCCCAAGTACATGTTTAGTCGATGTTTTAGTTAGTTTAGATTGATGTTCATCATCCTTCTTCTTATCATTCCATGAGAGTCAACAGTTCTGAAACCACTACTCAGAGAATGTACATCATTTGATATTCAAGTGTATATCATGGAAATTATAGGTAATTATGTCTAAATTATGACAACCCTTCTTTTATTAAAAACTTAAACATGATTTATTACATAAAATATTCACTTGATACAACATGGAAGATCAATATTTCTAGTTTCATTGGGGATTAGGATCATTACATAACAACTTAAAACCTGAAATACAACATCTTTATTATAAACCTCGTTTACATGACCACTACATTCTATCGTACATAGCATTGCATGGGATAACCTGAGTACATGCATAAGAAAAGGGTGAGCTATAAAGCATAGTAAGGGAATAAACACGGAATACATGAGGAGTACAATACATGTTATAGAATAGGAGTATCAATAGAGAAAAAGAGATACATGAACATAAAGGCATGATAAATCATGATAATCATAACATGGAAATGTGGCAACAACACTTAACATGGAATTAGCATGAGGCAAGGCACATTGCACATGGAGCATGAGAAAATTCTTATTGCACAGGAAACACGAGTAAACCCTCGTTGCACTGGAATTAGCCTGATTTAAGACACATTGCACATGACGTATCATGATACTATACTTTACCCAATGCATTGGAGCGCTATAAGGGTGAACCCTTCTTAAACATTTCATTTCATGGATATGTGTGCCACATGGATCATAAAACATGGATTCATAAAACATATTCATGTATTCCATGATAAAGGAATGTGGAATTAATACATGAAATATTATAATCAATAAGTGAATGTTTATAAAGGTGAATACAGTTGATGGAGAAATGGGCATGGTATTCTCTACACAATGGCATTGGCCTAGAAAATTGTTGTGATTTCGGCAGCGTAATGGTGTGACATAGGAATACATAAAAATGATTGATGAAAGAGAATTGGGTTACTCATCATATTTACATCAAATGGAAATTAAAGAGGTAATATAGACACATGTCCCCAAAATTTTAATGGAATTTAGGTTCATGATACACAAGTATTTCTTGAATGTAAATGAGGAGAGAGAAGTTCCGTTCAGAATTTCGACATAGTAACCGGTGTACACGGGACAGAATTAATGAGAGATAAAGGATCTCCCATAATTAAAACATAAAGAGGGAAGTATGAGGGAGGTGAGAAACCATACTCCAACATTCATAATTGAAATTAAAATGGCAAAACAACTTAATAAAAATTGGACAAAAAAGTGAATGGAAGAAAAAACCCATACTTGGAACTGTGCTTCCAATGGATTGAGAGATACTTGAGAGAGGATACTTGGGTGCTTGGGGAACCTTGGGAGGATTATAGAGAGAGTATGGAAGAGGTTTTACGAACATCAAGGGCTTTTAGTGAAGATTAAGTGGGATCTTGGGTGGGTTTATATAAAAAAGGTGAGTGAATTCTTTATTATTTATGTGTGGGACCCCTTACATTAAACTAATCCAAACCACAAATCATCTCATGGTTTTTGCCAACAGTTTGTGGAAATGGGGATAGGAAAAAAATTATAAGGCGAAAGTACGAACTTCTTAAAATAATGGGGTCTCTTATGTGGAGGTGAGTCACAGTCCCATGGAAAATAATTTAAAAAGACAAGATGTTTAATAAGTCTTGAGGGGTCCATTAATGCTTTGTAAAATAAGTCAAAAAACCCAAAATTACATTATTTTAATGGTAACACATATATTGGCCTAACATAAAGCTTATAGTATTTTATTAAATCACTATTAGGTCATTATGATGTCATAAAACACATTATATATTTAAACGGTATTTAATTTTCACCCAAAAATTTTACTGTCTCATGAAATTATGAAAAACTCACTGTTAGATAATTTTGACGTCCCGATTCCAGAAATAACATTTATTTTATCTAAATAATTTTCTAAATATCTTAATTTTTAATTTTTAAATAAAAACTGACATTTATCAAAAATTCACGGGTTTTGACAAAAATGGATTTCAAACCTTAAAAAAATTACAATTGCATTAATAAGATTATAATATTATTTATTTTTAATAAAATTTAATTTAATAATTATAATAATATTTTATTAATATATTAATTAATTCAAAAATCCCTTAATTTAATAAAATATAACTCTTGATTAAATAATAACTAAAAACACATTTGTACTTTAAAAACAATATACAATGTATCAATAATGACAAGAAAGTATATTCATTATTATATACAAAAATAATGTACATGAACATAGTACTAGCGATTTGTTACATAAACCCTTAAAACAGCCACATAAGACCTAACGGTAAGGTGTGCGATGGTGACAGACACTTGGGGTGGCTTGGATAACGGCTCTTGAGTGGTAATCTCTATCAAATTTCACTTTTCCTGTAGACGGTTTTGTTCGAGCTTGAAATGGTGAAGCTCATCTTGGGCTTGGTTAAAAGTGAATCCCAAAGACACCCCCTATTTTCTGAGATCATAAAAATGGGCTTCATATGGAGCAATTCTACTAGATGAGGCCAACGATTCTTTTGTCTGAGTAAACTGGGTTCGTTAAAGCCTTATATTTATACTAATCATGTAATCACTATTCAACGACTATAAAAGTAACGGTCACAACTCATAACATAAAACTAAAGATGTTGGCATTTTATATAAATGTTTTACATAAAGATACATTTAAATAGATCAAGAGAAATTTCCATTAATGAAACTTTGGGTCATTACAATATTCCCCGCTTAAGAAAATTCTCCCTCGAAATGTCCTTTTCCCATAATAAAAAAGATGTGGGTAACTCAGATTCATAATTTTCTCTAATTCCCAATTATCTTTTTCAAACTTGTGGTTTCGCCACCACACCTTGACGAGGGGCATTGTCTTATTTCTAAGAACATTTTCTCTACGATCTTTATTCTTCACTGGTTTCTCCTCATAAGAACGATCATCCTCAAACTGTACCACCGTAGAAGAGAGTATATGCGAAGGGTACAATATTTCCTTCCTTAAGAGAGATACATGAAAGACATCATGTAATTTTACCATGGTAGGTGGATGTTCCAGTCGATAGGCCACAGCCCCAACACGATCAAGAATATCGAAGGGGTCGATGTACCTTTTACTTAACTTCCCGTTCTTTCCAAACCTCACGACTTTCTTCCAAGGACATATGCGTATAAAATCAATGTCTCCAACTTTAAACTCAAGGTCTTGTAGACCATTAGCTGCATAACTCTTCTGTCGACTCTGGGATTCCTAGATATCCTGCTAAATGGTTTTCACCTTCTGCACCATTTCCTCGACCATTTCCGGTCCAAACTGCTTACATTCACGACCTCATCCCAACACACCGGTGTTCTGCACCATTTCCCATAAAGGGATTAATATAGTTCCGTTTGGATGCTTGAGTGGAATCTATAATTATAAGAGAACTCAACCATAGAATGATGTTTATCCCATCCTCCTTTAAATTTCATTGAGCACGCTCTCAAAATGTCATCAAGTGTTTCCATAGTTTTCTCGGATTGGCCATCAGTTTGAGGATGAGAGGCCGTAATGTAGTTCAGTTCAGTGTCCAGAGCATGTGGAAGACTCTTCCAAAACATAGAGGTGAATCTTGGATCTTGGTCAGAAACAATAGATAGTGGCACTCCATGCAGTCTTACCACTTCCCTGATATATATCCGTGCATGTTGAGCCAATGATAAATCCTCCAAAATAACAATGAAATGTGAAATCTCTGTATGAAGATCCACCACAACCCAGATTGCATTGTTGCATTTGGATGTCCTAGGAAGTCTAGTGACAAAGTCCATGTTGATGTTCTCCCATTTCCAATCTGGTATGGGCAATGGCTGCATCAAACCCTTAGACATATGCCTCTCTTCCTTCACTTGCTGGAACACTAGGCACTTTGTTGTATATAGAGCGATCTCCTTCATCATATTATCCCACTAGAAGATTTCTCGGAGATCTCGATACGTCTTTGTGCTCTCTGGTTGAATTGGAAAATTTTAACTATGTGCATCCTCCAAAAGTTTCTTCTTCAGCTCCGGACTTCATGGAACACGTAGTCTTTTCCCAAATCGCACAATTCCTTCTTCATTAACATTAAACTCTGAGGATTTACCTTTTTCGATAGCTTCCACTTTTTCCTGAATTCTCACATCATCCTTTTGAGCATCCTTTAATATTTCCAAAAGAAACGGTTGAGAAATAATTTGTGAAAAGATTGATGATTTTCCCTTCTTTTTGATTCCCATGTCCATCTTCATCAAGTTTATGAATATTGGATCCCTCTCAATTCTCATCATTGATATAATCGTTGGGTCCATTCTACTTAGGGCATCTACCACCTTGTTCGCTTTCCTAGGGTGGTAACGTATTGAATAGTCATAATCCATGATGAGCTCTATCCATATTCTTTGGTGCATATTATGATATTTCTGTTTGAATATATATTTAAGACTCTTGTTGTCAATATATATCTCACATTCCTCACCTAGAGATAATGACGCCATATTTTAAAGGCAATGATCACCACCACCAACTGCAGATCATGTGTTGGATAGTTTCACTCATGGATCTTCAACAGAATCGAGGCATAGGATATCACTTTATCATTCTGCATCAGCACATAGCCTAAGCCCTTCTTTGATGCATCACTGAATACCAGAAAAATTTTCCCACTTGGGGGTAAAGTGAGCACGCGCATAGTGATAAGCCTTATTTTTCAACTCCTTGAAGCTTTTTCGCATTCATCACTCCAAGAAGACTTTACTCCCTTTTGAGTTATCTTGGTAAGAGGGTTGGAAAATCATGAAAAATTTCTCACAAATCATCGATAATATCCAGCTAAACTGAAGAAGCTACGAATATCTGTTACTGATTTTGGCCTCTGCCATCCCTCAATTGCATCTGTTTTGGAGGGATCGATAGATATCCCATTGCTTGTGATGATATTTCCTAAGAATAATACCTCCTTCAAACAGAACTCACACATGATGTACAATGCATATAGCTTCTCCTTGTGCAAAGTCTCCAATATAGTGCTTAAATGCTCCTCATGATCCTCCATGGTTTTGGTGTATATTAGAATATCATCTATAAAGACTACCAAAAATTTGTCAAGGTAATATCTAAAACACTATTAATCAAGTCTATAGAGATTTATGGAGCACTAGTGAGTCCGAAAGGAATTACTATGATTTCATACTACAATATCTTGTAAAAAAGTAGTATTGGGTATATCTTCCTTATTCAACCTTACATTATAATATCCTGACCACAAATCTACCTCAGAGGATTATTGGGCTCCGTGCAGCTGATCAAACAAGTCATCGATCCGTGGCAGAGGATACTTGTTCTTTATTCCGATTTTTTTAAGTTCACGATAATTGATGCGAAGCCGCATTGAACCATCCTTCTTCTTGATGAAGAGGACTGGTGCATCCCATGGTGAAGAACTTGGGCGTATAAACCCTTTATCCCGATTCTTTTGTAGTTATTTATTCATCTCTTCAAGATCCACGACATCCATTCTATATGGATTCTTGGATATTGTTAGAGCACCTGGTATAACTTCAATTGATAATTTAAAGTAACTTTTAGGAGGAAGACCAGGAAGTTCCTTGGGAAACACTTCAACAAATTCCCTCACAATAGGTATTTCCTCAAGTGTGTTTTCATCCTTGTAATCAATCATCTAATCCAGATACGCGTGCTTATAGGGTAGTAATGTCCATGCTTGGGATGATGGAGCTAAATAAGATTCATCTTCCTCCTTACACTTGTATTGAATCGGGGCATGATTCTCCATATGGAGTGCAATTTCCCTCTCCCGACAATTTATGTTGGCTCTATATAAGGAAATACAATCCATGATTTTTGGTAGTGTTGGGATTTTTCTACTAAACTTTCGAGATATAAAAGAATGCGTAGAACCTGAATCAAAAAATATGTTTTCTATTCTTGAACGAATAATGAGAGTACCTGTCACGACCTCGTTGTCGGGGTTCACTTCGGCAGAAGTGATGGAAAAAGCTCTTCCATGCTTGTTTAGAGGTTTTTGGTTGCCTCTGAAAACCCTTGGATTAGGGAAATTATTTGAAAAATTCATCGTTTCATTGCAGTTGTAGAAATGAACAACACGTTGAGATTCGAACGAAGAATTCCTCTCCTCTCTCGCAGTCGAGGTTCTTTCTTGCCGACAGTTAATAGCTAAGTTCCCTTATCTTCCACAACTAATGCATTTCCTCGTCCACTTGAGGCAATTTTTAGGGTTCTTCTTTCTGCACTTTTGGAAAGTGGGGTGCTGGATCTTCTTAGCACCGTTAGAGTTATCCATCAAAATTCCATCATTGAATTCTACCTTACGGTTCTTGTCCCCATTATAACCATGTGATTCAAAGATCTCCATTTCATCCTAGAGGGCACATCGGACAATTTCCTCATAGCTATCGAAGTCACAGATCACTAATGATTTCCACAGGCTAGGCATCAGCCCACCAAAGAAGCAGTCAACCTTGAATTCTGGGGTAACGACAATGCCAGAAGCGTATCATGCAAGCCTTGTGAAGATTGACTTGTACTATCGAACAGATTCTTAGTCTTTTTTCTTGAGGGAAATGATTTCCTTTTCCATCTTAATCCAGAGGGTGCATGGAAAATATTTATGGAAAAACATCTTCCGGAAATCCGTCCATTCCAATGCCTTGATATCCTCCTCAGGCTTCATATTTTTGATCAACGTACACCATTGATCAGCTTCACCCTCCATACAATAAGCCTCCAGGAGAACCTTCTCTTATTCAGAACATTGAAGTATAGAGAATATCTTTTCAATGGAGATGATCCATTGTTCAACGATCATGGGATCAGATGTTCCACTAATAATATGATTCCTTTGTCTGATGATTCTCTCGATAGAAACTTGTTCCTTATTAGTGGGGTTTGGACGTTCCTCTTGACCCATGTTTCTATTCAATGATTGAGTTAGCTGAGAGAGAAGCGTGGCTAAGTTCGTGATTCCCGCTCTCAAGGGATTGGGCATCTCAATAGTAATGTCATCACTCTGATCTTCACATTGGTTTTTAGCCCGAGACCTCCTATTACCAGCCATTTTCTAGAATAAAAAGAATTTTATGGGTAACACATAAAGGGTAATACATAGAAAAAAGTTGATGACTTATAAATTAAAATTTATTTCCTTAACTTATGAATATATAGGATTCAATCTGGACTTTTCGTGGTCTAAATTCTAACATATATTCTTAGGGGGGGTTTATTCCCTTAATAAGGTTTCATACTAACCTTGTGAATTTAAAAAAGAATATCCCCCGAGAGTGTTGTAACAAAGAGTACAGCAAGGCCTGTTGTCGTGCACGTGTTCTAGTTCGAGTCTAGCTCAAAGCGGTGTTTTTAGGTTTTACCCCTAGGATACATCTGTGACAGATCCGCCTCTACCTACTCGTATCCATACATGGATGTATTTTCTTGATAACCAATTTACTCAATACTCACCAAAACATAGGTTCGTTTTATTATAATTAGCCTTGTATCTCTGGCTTTACTAGGCATTTCTATTCGTAATCCCAAAAAAACTAAACCTATCCTCTGATGCCAACTACGACAACCCTTCTTTTATTACAAACATAAACATTATTTATTACATAAACTATTCACTTGATACAAAATGGAAGATCGAGAGGTCTAGTGTCTTTGAGGATTAGGATCATTACATAACAGATTAAAACATGAAATATAACATCTTTATTGAAAATGTCCTTTACATGACCACTACATTCCCTCATACTTATCATTGCATGGGATAACCTGAGGACATGCATAAGAAAAACGTGAGCTATAAAGACCAGTAAGGGAATAAAAACGGAATACCTGAGGAGTACAATACATGTTAGAAAATAGGCATATCAATAGAGCACAAGAGAAACAACAACATAAAGGTATAATAAATCATGATAATTATAACAGGGAAATGTTGCAACAACACTTAACATGGAATTAGCATGAGCCAAGTCTCATTGCACATGGAGCATGAGTAAATTCTCATTTCACATGAAGCATGAGTAAATCCTCATTGAACTTGAATTACAATGAGTAAACACTCATTGCACATGACATATCATGATACTATACTTTACCCAATGCATTGGAGTGCTATAATGGTGCACCCATCTTAAACATTTCATTTCATGCATAAGTGTGCCACATAGATCATAAAACAAGGATTCATAAAACATAATCATTTATTCTATGATAAATGAATGTGGAATTCATACATGATGATTTATAATCAATATGTAAATGTGAATAAAGGTGAATACCCTATATGTATAAATGGGCATTGTATTCACTACACATTGTCATTGGCTTAGAAAATCATTGCGATTTCGACAGCGTAACTGCGTGACATAAGTATTCATAAAAACAGTTGATAAGAGAGAAAGGGGATCCTCATCATATTTACATGTAATGTACAGTAAGGTGTTCATATAGATACATGTCCCAAAAATTGAAATGGAATTTAGGTTCATGTTACAAAAGTATTCCTTGAATGTAAACGAGGAGTGAGAAGTTCCATTCATAATTTTGGCATAGTAATAGGTGTACATGGGAGGTATTTAATGAGAGGGAAAGGGTATCTCATCCTTCAAAAATAAAGAGGAATGTGTGAGGGAGGTGCGAAACCATACCACAAAATTCATAATTGATATTAAAAGGGAAAAACAACATAAATAAAACTGGACAAAAAATTGAGAGGAAGAAAAAACCCTTTACTGGGAAGTGTGCTTCCAAAGGCTTGAGATAGGCTTGAGAGAGGCTTCTTGAGAGCTTGGGGCACCTTGGGAGGATTCTATAGAATGTAGGGAAGAGTTTGGGCGAACTAAAAAGGCTTTGAGTGAGGATGAAGTGGGAGATTTTGTTGGTTTATATAGGAAAGGTGAGTGAATTCTTTATTATTTAGGGTTGGGACCCCTTACATTAAACTAATCCAATCCACAAATCAGCTCATGGTTTTTTCCGATGTTTTGTGGAAAAGGGGATATGAAAACAATATTTTATTAGTACAAGGTCCTAACTTCTTAAAATAATTGGGTTGCTTATGTGGGGGTGAGTCACACTCCCATGGAAAATAATTTAAAAAGACAAGATGTTTAATAAGTCTTGAGGGGTCCATTAATGCTTTGTAAAATAATTCAAAAAACCCAAAATCACATTATTTTATTTCTAAAACATATATTTTACTTACATAATGCTTATATTATTTTATTACATCAGTAATGGGTCATTATCATGTCATAAAATATACTATATATTTAAACGGTATTTAATTTATACCCAAAAATTTGACTGTCTCAGAAAATTATGACAAAATCACCATTGGAGAATTTTGACATCATGATTCCAAAAATAACATTTATTTGATATAAATAATCTTTTAAGCATGTTTATTTTCACTTTTAAAATAAAAACCGACATTTATCGAAAATTCACGGGTTTTGACAAAAATGGATTTCAAACCGTAATAAAAATTACAATTACATTTATAAGACTATACGATTATTTATTTTTAATAAAAAAATAATTTAATAATAATAATAATATTTTATTATAATATTATTAAATTAAAAAGTCCCTTAATTTTATAAAATATAATTCTTAATTAAATAATAACTGAAAACACTATTTGTAAATTAAAAACTATTTACCATGTATCAATAATGAGAAGAACGTATATTCATTATTATACACAAAAATAATGTACATGAACATAGTAATAGCAATTTGTTACATAACCCCTTAAAATATCCGCAGAAGACCTACGTGTAAGGTGTTTTATTGTGACATACTCTTATGGTGGCTCAAATAACATCGCTCGAGTGGTAATCTCTATCAACTTCAACTTTTCCCATATACAGTCTTGTTCGAGATTGACATGGTGAAGCTCAGCTTGGGAATGGTCAAGATAGAATCCCAATGAGGCTACCTCTTTTCTATGCTCTGAAAAATGGGCTTCGTATGGATCAATTCTATTGGATGAGGCCATCACTTCTTTTTTCTGAGTAAAATGGGTTCGTTAAAGCCTTATATTTATACTAATCATGTGATAAATGTTTAACGACTATAAAAGTAACGGTCACAAATCATTACATAAAACTAAAGAAGTTGAAATTTTATATAAACATTTTACATAACGAGTCATTTAACTAGATCAAGAAGAATTTCCATTAATGAAACATTGGGTCGTTACACAAATATCCTAAAAAATGTATATACCCATTTTTTCACAATAGGTTTTGAAATTGTAGAAGTACACTGTATGGAAGAAGTATAAAATTCATGGTTCTTTAGGAATTGGTCAATAGTGATGAGATGGAGGGGGTTGAGGATAACCTCAGAATGTTCATTATCCTATAAAATTAGAGCATTGCCATGTTGGTGGTCACTAAAAGATCCAGAATGATCTATTTAGAGGATGTGGTTGGTTAGTCTGATCGAGTTACTTGGTCTAGTGGTCTAATACGTTCTTCAATGTACAATATATATGTATTTTATACCTAGTTGTATACCTTATTTGACTAAATAGATACACATTACTTATAAAAACTCTTCACATTCCACCTTGATAGTGTCAGAGCGGGGATGATACCTAGATTTAGTACTCCCCCACCCTTAAAAATGAGGCTAATAACAGAAAATATGGGTTTTTATATGATGTTTTACAAGATTTATTTCTTACCTTTCGATTCCTTTAGTTTTATAAATCAAAAAAGGAATGTTTATTTTTTACTGAATCGTTATTTCTTAGGTGTTTTATTATTGTTTTGTCGGAAACAATAAATCGTACTATACTTACAAAACTATAATATATTAAAAATATATACCTATCATTCATCATTATGATCTTAAGATTAAGAATGAACTTGATTAATTGAACTGGTCATTAATCAGACCAGGAGTTAGACTTTTTTCTTGTCTATCATTATGAAAAATGTCATGACCATTAGGCTATTTCTAGTAATGATACATCAGACTGATCTTTATAAAGATTATGATATTTAAAAATCATAAGAAATTCAAAAAACAATCCTATTCATAGGAAAAAAATATATAATTATTATTTATATCATAAGGAATACCTATTAGTATTATGATAGTGATATAACAAATGGAATCATACAATTAGTTATGCAATAACATTGTGAGCTACAAATAGACAGTTATTTAAGGCTTAAAAAAACTCAAAAATGACAGCTAAAGAATCATCTATAAATAGAGGTCTATTTGATGATTTTGTAGATGATGACATTTGAAAGTCATTCCATCTAATGTTTTTGTTGTCTGAACCTATCATTCTGATGTTTCTGTATTGCATTTGAGACGATGTTATATAGAATATTTTTCAGGGTTGATTTATTTATAAATTTTTCTTTTTAAATCAATCATACAATCATTATTATGATCGAGGTTATCTAGGTCTAGGGACAAAAATAATGACTCCAATCATCGTATCGAGGGATTATAGAAAGAAGAAGATAGATCTTATTCTTATAATCATATCTAGGGATTTAATAGTAATGAATGAAATTATTTACAGTAAGTATAAAACTATGAATAAATTTATTCAATTTTGGTGACTAAATTAATCTTAATGTTTTAAGAGTTAAATATTTAATTATAGCTTTTATGTCATTCTTACTATTACCAACTATTTTACTTCATGTTTTTTAAAGTTCTTATTCTATTGTTCATGTAATGTGAATTTATTCACTACTCATACCTTTTTATACTATTTGTTTTATCTATATAAAATAGAATAAAGTAAAAACATATTTTTATTTAATAGGATAAAATATGATTCTAATTCGTCACAGTGATAATATGACTATGTCCGAGTCTGAAAAAATTTAAATTAATAGGAATTTTGGTTGGATTTGTTTAAATTTTTTAAACTACAATTCAACCCTCATGTAATTATATCCATATAAGATACTCTTATGATCCTACAATTATTATTAGAGAAGAATTATAATATTTTTATAGTCACTATGTTTATAATTTCTTTACTCAGTGCATATTTTTTTATGATTTGATTTACATTTTCTATTTATAATATTTTGTACACAAACATTTATTTGTAGATAAGAGTTTTCATTATTTTAAGATGGTAGATATAAATGTTGGATATCATTTTAATAATAATCATAGGTACCACCTATATTTTATATGAATGACTATTAATATTGGAGAGTTATAATAAAAACATTTTTTATCAACACTTGAGTTAATAATTTCATTAAGCTTAATGGAAAGTACAAGATTTCTAATAATGATGTTTCTTCTTTAAATAATTCCGATTACCAAAAATTTCAATTGAAATTAATATTCATAAATTATATAGTTTTTTCTATGAAGAGTAATATCTATAGTAATATATCATCTTTTGAAACTACAAATAGCATTTTGATTAAATCTGAAGTAACACATTTTGGTTCATCCAACATTATAATAACAAGAAGATCTATTAATAGAGTTGACTACTATGGGTTTGATTTTTTACCTAGATAGTTATTTTACAATATGAAGTAATCATTCATGAGTAAAATAATGATTTTATGGTATCCTATTTGAAAATTACCTGATGGAGATTTTTTTTTGAAAATGTTATTGAAATAATGTCTAATGAGTTGGGATAAAAAATAATTAATCTGGATGATACAATAAATCTTATTAATCTTAATTAATTTGATTTGATTCGTACTCCAATACATTAGAGGGAAGACACAAAATAGATGATGTTAAAGAAATGATTAAAAATGGCTGTGTTTATTTTGATTAAAAATATACTATATCTTCTAAAGTGTAAAAACGTGATAAAGTTAATAAATTTTTAATAATGAATAATTTTTTTCCATTCATCTTCAAGTACATCATCTATTTCTAAAAATTAGTTGTCTAATTTGATAAGAAGTGTGAACTAGTATGTTGGAATGAAATATTTCCAATACTACTATAAGAAAATTCATAATGATAATGGTGACAAGAATGAGTCTGAGGTTACTTGTTATGAATGTAAGAATGATTTATATATCCAACATAATGATAAAAAATAATTTAATAAAAAGGAAATAAATAATTGAATGCTTCTCAGAAAAGGATTGATATTTGTGGGGATTATTATATCAATTAAATTGATAATGAAAAATCTATATATAGGAACATTGTTCTTTTTTATGAAGTACCCATTGAAAATCTATGTCCAATGAAAAATATATGAATAGATGAATCCCATAAAAATTTATATTTAAATTAAAATTACCCGGAATGTGATAATTAAAAAATTTATACCTCTTTTGATGGATAATCTCCCCCATATAGTGACGATAATACATTAGAACTTATGATGATGTGTCTAGGTTTTTAAAAACTTTTATAAAATGGAAATTATACGATTTATAGTAAACTTGATAATCCGAAAGAAAAAATTTCTATAAAATATTCAAGAATAAAATTTTTTGAGAAAAAAATTGATCTTTATAATTATAATTATAAAACAAATTTTTAAAAAGTTACTTTATTAAAATATTTTGAAATTACTATTTCTTAGAAAAATAATTTACAAGGAAAACGTTTTTCTAAAATTGATACTTATGAGGTTAAAAATTTAGATATCAAAATAAAATATGAAATTTCTAGTTTGATAAAACTCATGTCCATGTCTACAACAAGAATGGGAAATTTTTAATAAAATGTATAAAAAATATAATCCTCGTGACAATTGTTTCCGAATGGGATTCACAAATTAAAAAAATTAACAATCAATACTTTTTTCCTAAAAGTGAACATTTTTTGACAAAGTTCCAATATGGTGGGAACTGGAAGAATTTAATTCCATAAACAGAGTATAATATTTAGGTTTTAATAAAGTTTATTTTTATAGGAAAGGAAATTTTCATAACATATCAATTTCCGACAAATTTGGTCACCTAAAAGAGTTTTTTCTAACAATACTGAACCCATTAAAGTTAGTGTTCCAAAAATATGATCTTTTTGTTTTTAGGAAAACCAATATAGTTCATACAAAAAATTCTGTTTTATATGAATATTTATTGTTACCGACACATAAATGTAAAAAAATATTTCATCAATAATATAATCACTTTAGAAGGTGGGAAAGTAAAATTCAGAAATAATTCTCGAGGAGTGATTATTAGAATACATAAAATTTTTATTCTGGAAAAAACTCTTATTTTGAAATTTATTACAGTTTTAGGACTTAAGAGAATCCTTAGAATAATAATTCAATTATTTGATGAATGTTATATTGTGATCTATAGGAATAATAAATGTACATCACATAGTTCCAATGATTAATTTATTATTTTTTCCAATCATCATGAGAATTTTTACATTCTGAACTTAGAAGATCATAGTAGCCAAATCATCCTATTCCATAGAGAAACAAAATATCAATCTTGGTTGTAGAATACAATGTTAGGAAAATTTAACCTAATAACCTTATGTAAATTGAATTTTAATGGAATTGTTATGGATCTATTGGAACATAGGTTAGATACTTAAAAATACTATGACCCTTGTGAATATGTTAATCAAAAAATGTAATATTTTAAATCTATTAATGATTTCCCAACTTCTGACTCTTTAAAATTTGTGTGCATAGACTTATTTGGACCTACACAAATTGAGGTTATTGGTAGAAATATTAAATATATATATATATATATATATATCTTAGTTGATGATCACACTATATATATCTGAGCCTATTTTATAATAAGGAAGTTTGAAGCTGTTAGTAATTTTTTAAATTTTTTATAAAATCATAAAAATGATAAAAAAATCTCCATGGTAACAATTCATAGTGATAATGGAAAAGAAATGTTAAATTCATATTTTAATCCATTTTCTAGTAAGAAATTTATTGAACAAAACTATTTAGTAGCAGGAAATCCCGAGAAAAAGGGTGCAGTTGAAATAAAAAATATAATTCGTCAAGAAATTAATAGAACCATACTGATTGAATAGTCATTTGGAAAATATTTTTGGGCTGAGTTGGTTATTATTTCTTGTTATAATATAAATTAAAATTCAATTAGTCCTTTTTTAAATTAAATGTCATATCAGATGTAGAAAGTAATGGTTCCAAAAATTTTGTACTTTAATGTTTTGGGATGTAATATATTTATCCTAAAACGCAAGATAATCTATATAAATTTTCACCCAAATATAATGAAAAAATATTTTATTGTTGTTCCACTACATATAAGGATTAAAAAAATTTTAATAAAAAAAATGTACAGATTTGGAAACACTACGTGAAAAATTCAATGGAATTGATCCCTTTGTATAAAAAAACCTTGAACCAACATTCTCATATGTAATTTTTTAAACTAATTTTCTATCATTATTAGAAAGTACATCTCATAAAAAAATAACTCAAGAATTAATCTCTGAAGTAATTTATGAAGAACTTTTTATACCTATTTTTGGAGAATAGATTTTGGAAAATGAAAGAATGTAGTTTCTTCATAGGAATCATCCCAATTAAGGATCACTAGTAATGATAATAAACCTGTTAGGACTTGAAGTCCCTTAACTAGTGAAATTTAACATCTAGATTTATCATCCCAATTTGAAACTAATAATTATGAAGGGTCTTTAGGTTATGGGGATTATATTAAAGCATGATAGATCAGCTCAATGAATTTGAGAGGAAGAAATTCAATACATTAGCTGAATATACTCTATAAACATATATAATTGGAGTAAAATAGATATATTAGAACAAATGTGTTTAAAATGGAATAATACTTTTAAATAAGGTTATACATACTACTAATGGTTATAATCTACAGGAGAGAATATATAAGAAGAACTTATCCTTCGGTAGCAATACTTTAATCAATTTGAATAATTATAGCCTTTTCAACATTCTTTAATTTCAAACTATTTTAAATTGATGAAATGTGTTCTTTTATTAATAGATATGTTAATGAGTAAGTTTATGTATAATAAACCTTGGTTTTGAAAGTCAAAAACACACAAAATATTTTCATAAACATTCTAAATAACATTATGGTCTAAAAAAGAACATAGTTAATGGTGTTATAGATTAACTGTAATTTTGTTAAAAAAATGTTAATGGGTTTGACGATCAATCAATTTTTATAAAAACAGTTAATAAAGACATTTTTATTATAATAATCTACATTGATGACATTATATGTGGTTCTTCTCAACTATCCTTAACTGATTATTTTTTGAATCATATGACGAATGTGTGTGAAATGTGTTTGATGGGTGAGTTACCATATTCTCTAGAATTTCAAATTTCCTAAAAACATGAATAATAATTTTTATATTAGAATATGTTTATAAAATATATTCTTAAAAAATTTGTGTATTATAATACTAAAATAATTAGTACCTTATAGGTACATCCAATACTATAGATCTTGATTTAGCTCAACAATTAGTTGATCAACATATTATTAGAGGTATAATAAGAATATTACATTACTTAATTGATATTGATCCAGATTTAATGTTTTTAGTATGATTATGTGTATGATATCAAGAAAATCAAATGGAATTCCATCTTAAAGCTATAAAATTAATTTTTCATTATCATAAGGGAACTATTCAATTAGGAATTTTCTACTTTTCTAGAAATGTTTTCCGACTAATGTTTTTTTAATGATGAATTTAGTGGATGAAAAATGGACAAAAATATTATATAATGAACTTTTAATTTTCTATGAGTCCCTTAGTTTTTTGGTTATTTAATAAAGAACATCAGGTAGAACCTTCCACTGCTGAATCTGAAAATGTGGCAGCTGGATGTTTCTGTGCTCATGTATTATGGATGGAACACACACCCACCAACTATGGAATAAGTTTTACTAAAAATAAAAAATATTGTGGTAACACAAGTTCCATTTGTTTAAATAAAACCCTAAAACGTCACTCAATTGAAAATAACAAAGATATAAGACACCATTTCCTTCATTATCACATACTTAAAGAAGTCATGATTTTACAATTCATTAGAATCCAAGAACAAGTTGCTGATATATTTAACAACCCACTAAGTTGGAAAAAAATTAATTTTCATTAAATAGAATATAGAAATTAATAATGTTAAGTGATAGGTCATATGAACTTGTTTCCTACCAATTACCTTACATTAATATATTACATTACATTGGGAAAGTACATATGTTTTTTCCTTTCAAAAATTTTTATTAAAATTTTTATTATTAAATTTTTTTCTAAAAAGATTTTATCCTAATTTTTTCTTACACTAACACTTTTTTAAAAATTTGAGATTCATCATTCTAAATTTTAAATCCAGATTCGGAAATTTTTATAAAATTTTTGGACTCAAAATATATTTTAAAAAATTCAATATTTTCTTTAGAAATCATCAATATTATTTTTAATAGAAAAACTATAATAATAAATTTTCATAAAAGTAACTATATTATTTATTTTTATGTTTAATATTATTTTAATAATATTTTCATGATAAAACTATCATACTTATACTTCATTATAAAACTATCATAATTTTTTTACCTTAAAAAAAGAAGAAAAATAGGTTAATCTTATTGAGGAATCTTTTGAATCTGAATGGTAAATTTCTATTTATTTCGTTTTTTTCACTATTTCATTACATTAGATTATATGTTATGTTGATATAATTTTATTTTGTAAAAAATTGTATTTGTTACAAAAAAAACTATTAAATGGTTTTTCTAATAGAAATGATCCTCACATAGATAAATGTTTTGAAACATTTAGAGTTCAAATAAAAATTTAAAAAACATATTCATTTAAATCTAATCAGTCTGATAATAAAATGTTTCAATATCAGTCATTGGTATTATATATGGTTGTTTTACATTATGTTCGATCATTGTTATTGGATTTTAGTTCCAATGGAAACAAATTATGATTATGAAAAATGGTATGTGTTCAAGGAAAGGGTAATAGAAATATCAGTGTATAATAAGATTGATTCTACTCTCAAAATGAAAATATCTTTTCAAGGATGATAATTTGTTTATGTAGATAATTCTGATAAAGTACATGATATTTATTAACCTACGATGGTTATGGAGTTATATAAATTATTTCAGTTTGATAAAGAGGGTGGTAAGGATAAAGTGTCAATCACCATGTTTGGGACAAGTTACAAGATTTTTATAAAATTATTGCAGACATGGTTGGAGAACCATAAGATGGAGAAGCCTACTAAAAATATCATTAATTAAAAAATATGATTAGAACCTTTGATAAGAATAGAGCAGAAGATTAATTATTGTTGTATTATGTGTTATTTAGAAATTTTTCTCACCTCAATCCATATAACAATGTTATAGTGTTGTGGATTCATGGGTATCAGATTGTAACGAAAGGAGATAACGATAGTTTAAAAGTATTTTATGTGTTTGTTCTGGATTATTTGGTAAACATGTGGATGACTGATTTTTTCATGGTCTTATTTGTTAATAGGGTTTATATAAAAATTTATTCTTTCTAATTAATGATTATTATACTCTAGGACGTCATCAAAATGTTGATATTTAAGTTCAATGACATTTTCGAATAAGAGAATAAATCATATCCATCTATGGAAAATATTTCATTTTTATATGAAGATAAAAGGTCCAAGATGGAGTTGTATTTTTATTCTAAATAAACTAATTTTTTATAAAAACGTAATAGAGGTGTTTCTGAACCTAAAACTGTAATCAATAATGAATATGATAAGATGAAAAAGAGAAAGGATGATACATATCCTACAGTGAAGAAAACTAATGAAAAGAAAATTTTGGATGATGTTTTTGAGAATATTATGAATCATAAATTGTAGAAGAAGTCATGGGTTCAAGATTTCAAAATTGAACTAGCAGAGGAAATGTATTTAATGATTTGAATTGTAGAATATCTTGAGGGGGAATAGAATATAAAAAAAGGATGTGATTTCAAGAAGAAAATATTGTACAATTTATGTTAAATTGATTTCTAATATAAAATGAGAATATAGTACATATGATATCACACAACAATCAAGTCATTACAAAAAAAGGATTAGTGTTTTACGAAATATATGTTTTTTAATGATATCCTTTCTGTAGAAGATAAGTGAACGAAAAAACATGTTAGTAATGAATTGGTCCCAAAATTTCGTGGAAATCAATCAGAACTAAAATTATATAGAAATGGATGCCTGAAATCAATAAGGAAATTAGAATATGATCATGATAAATAAGTTGATAAATATGATGGAGAAGATAAATTTTTAATAGAAGGAGAAGTACAAGAAGAGTAAGAATATTTATCAGAGGAAGAGATGAAATAAAAATTAATATAATAAGAATAAGAGAAAGAAAAGGAAGAGGTTGGTGATGAATAAACTCGATCAGATAATGAATCTAAAGATAATGAATCCTTAAAAACAACATCATTGTCATATCAGTTACCATCCATGTATAATTATGATGAAATATTAGAAACATAACAAGATTTATCTTGATTAGAAAAAGGAAGTTGATTCAACCTCAAATAATGATAATGAAGATCAACAATCAAAAAACAAATGTTTTTGACAAAGTCAAATATGATAAAGATATGGAAACTCAAGAAGTTACATATATTAAGAAAATATCAAAGAAATATGAGAATAATGTAATAGAACTAAATAACAGAACCTATAGGAAAAAACCTCAACTCATGAGCCTAATCAATAAGAATCACAAGAAGAAAATGCCTAGAAGTTTTTTTATTTTATTTTCAATGATCTAAATAGAATTATTGATCAAATTCCATATATAGCCAACTAAAAATCGATATTTAAGTTTTTTTGAGAATATATGAATGAAAAATTACAAGCCTAAAAATTCATAACTGAAATAGTGATCATGATGAAGACTGATTTGAATGTTTTTTTAGAAAAGTTCAAAACCAAAAAGTCCACTAATAATTAGACAGTGAAATGGTCAAACCAAATAGATATTAGAATCCATGAGCATGATAATAAATTTTTTTAGGTTAATTTTTTTTAGAATCATAAATTTCCTCCAATAAATTATCCCCTCATATATCAGACATAGTTATTCATCTTTAGTAAGTTAGAGATACTACTGATGATCAGACTGATCATGTGATTGTTTTGGAAGAAAAAAATGCACAACTTGGAGTTATATAAAAGCATAATAGGATCATGGATCACCTTCTATATTCATTGAAATACATTAGATATTTTTAGTTCTAATGATTCTTTGTTAGGGTTTTTTCCTTTAGAAAATTTTCTTTTCTAATCCTATATCTCATCATAGTTATGATTGATGGTGTCAAGGGAAAGGAATAGAGTTAATCTTATCCATCATATTAAGGGATCCAATGGATAGGAAGATATATAACATTAATCCAATTCAGGGATTATGAGGAGAGGAAAATAGATCTTATTCTGATCATCATATCGAGGGCTTTCCAGGTAATGAAATTTTGACTTTACAGTAATTATAAAATTTTGGATATATTTAGTCAAGGTTATTTACTACATTATTCTTAAGGTGAAATGAGTTCAATTAGTTAATAAAGCTTGTATGTGATTTTTATTATTACCTAATATTATATTTCTTGTTTTACTAGTTCTTATTCTAATATGAATATAATATATTGTTATTCTTTGTACACATCTTCTAATATTGTTTTTTATCATTATTACTCTAAATATGATAATAACACTATTTTAATTAGTCAGATCCACTATAGTTCCCATAATTCACTATAATAATCTAACTAAGTATTAGTCTGATAAATTTACCATTGGATGTCTTGTGTTTTGAATGGTTTAATTTTTTTTTAAACAATAACTCACCCTTATTATATATATAGCCATCTATGCTAATCTTGCGATCCTATTGTACAGTCATGGGGTTTCTATTCCATCTAATATAAGTCCTAAGGGAAATGATTAAATTCTATAAAAGAATCAGAAAGACTTATACTTATGATGGATATCCCAAAAACATATATACATAATACAAGGATCCTATATGCCCTCATAATCTACTAAATATAGAATTAATGTTATATAAATGTTGATACAATCACAAAATAACAACGATAGATAATAAAATAATTTTACATTCCTACTAAACAAATACATCTTCATATTTACCAAAATCATACATCACAGAACAAATCTATAAACACATTAGTCCCATATGACCTATAGAACATTCAGTATATACAAATCAAAGTGACACCTATTTTATAAGAGAAAACATGTTGATCTACCCCCATACGTCGAAACCCATATCACGTATTCGAATATAGGTGAATCCAACAACCCATTAATAATCATCAATGTGTCAATGATATTGAGTTCTATTATAATCAAGTGGATATGCATGAAATAACTATATAATTTTTATTAATGTACACGAAATACATACATTGGGATCATAATGCACAATGCCCCTAAAATTAAACAAGTCTGGTCATCAAGTGTTAACCAGGACACTGTGACACATTACCCTAATTACTCTTCATCCATGATGTGATAAAGATAACACCACATACTATAACACAACACATTAATCAATATATACGGTAGAGTTTCAACTAATACGATGTTTAAACCACACTTGAACACTTAGGTTGCACCTCCATTTAAATGGTGACCTACTACCAAAAGTCATAGGGAATAATCAAACTTCAATTAGCCTTGACCCATCCTTTATCAATAAGGGGGTCTACGATTTATGCATCATGTAATTCCATGACCAATATACCATGGAACCAATTGACAATTTCAAATTAATGAATTGTTTAGTACATGAATAATGAACCATACTTAATACTATTGGTATTTCCGTCAATCACACCAACCCATCCCAGCGGACGCTCGTGAAGTCTCTCAAACACACCAACCCTTCTCCGCAAAATCTAGGGAGTTTAATCAATCACATTATCCCACCATATAAGACTCTATGGTGTCCATATTAAATCATAATAGAAAATATTAAAATATAATTCTTAATACATATCAGGAACATACAAGAAAAAAATAGATAATGATGCCCATCTCATATCTAAATACAACATAAACTGCCTTTCACAGTGGTCTTTTAGAGGCAGTTTTGTAAACCACCACTAAACCTTTTTTTAAAGCCTATATTAGAAGTTTTTTTAAAATAATGTCTCTAATCCCTATTTTTTAGCCGTGAAACTTCCCCCCGACCCTGACTCCCTTTCTCCCTCAGACCCCTACAAGTGATCCCCGTACCCCATATTCGTCGGTCGGCCATCTGCACCACTTCCCACCAACACCCGACCCTGAAAACCCTTCTCCCCCAGACCCCCACAATCCCACCTTATTTTCCTGACAATTGTGATACCTAATCCCAAGCTCACCTCCCAACTGCCAGGGAATTTTATATATCTTATTGTTTCCATATCATTGAATTTTATTTAAGACATTTATGTGTGCATGGATTTATAAATTAATTCTAATCCATACAATAGGGTGTGGGTTATCTAGGTTTGGTTTATGATGGTTTTATATGATTTAACATGGTTTTGATATGGCATAAAGGTTTTAATTTCATGTTTAAATGAAATTTTTATGTAAAATTGTATTTTATAAATTATAAATGTTTGATAAAATTAATATAATGGTTTTATATAAGAAAAACACATGGATATTCTATTTTAATGGAAATTGGTATTTCAAAGTGGGTTACACTTTGGGGGTTATATGGTTTCCATTTTTTAAAGGGACGTGTTGTTTTATGAAATGGAATTGTGATTAATTTCAGTTATGTTGGTTGTGTTTTGGAAATATTTATGATTTCCCGTATATTTGTGTTTGGATTAAAAAACATTTTGAAAGGGGATTTACAAATGTATATATTATATGTGAAAACTGAAAGTCTTGGATGACACATTGTTATGTGATATTTGTGTTTATTGGTTCATTGATCACTTCTTGAGCCCATTTTCATTAATTTATTATGTCATGTGTATCCATGGTATGGTTGATTGTAATGTGATTCATGATTTTCATATGGTTGGAGGAACATTATAAGATACATGTGGGATGTGGGAAAGATTTCATTATTATTCTATTCTATGGCTATTATTATTTTCCATGTATGAAATTAATTTTAAAATTGTATCCCCCTTTTTATTTATTTTATAGAAAACCCTAGGATGCATAGTGTGATATCATGGGATGTTTCTAGGCACATTGAGATTAAACACTTTATAGTTTCCACTAGTCGTACAAAATACCAAGCAAGTGGGGTGTCACAGATGACATTGTGTTTTGAGTGATTTTGTGGATGAATGTGTGACCATTAACCTGATAAAAGTATGTCCACTTATTCATGTATTATACTTTTCCCATTAATTCCTAATGTGTTTCCTTGTGATATGTATCATGTGTTGTGGCTTTAATTATTTATTAGCTTGTGTATTTCTTTTTTAATTAGATATAGTTTCATGGAAGCATTGATCCTCCAATGATTTTGTACTGATATTAATTATTTTTCATCCACTTCTTTATTGGCATACTTTACAACTTTCTATATGGAATTTTTCTTCATAGTTATCCTTATTTCCTTACTTTCGTAGAGTTTTTTTTGTTAAAGCTTTCAACTGAGGGGAATTTTTTCAAATTTTCAAGCCATAATTAGAAATTCCTTTGATATGTTTTTAAACCAGTTATGGGTTTTTTTATAAATGTGGTGTCATTTTAAGGATGTATGAAGGATTTTTTAATTGGAATTATTTTAGGAAAAATATTGTTATACCATGATTTATAAATTTCATGCTTTAATAAAGTTAATGTTTTATATTTTATTTATTTATATTCGTGTTAATGGAAAAAACAATTTTTTTATACTATTATCAAAATAGAAAATATAGTTCCTATTATAAAAAAATAAAAGTCATTGAATTACATTGAATATAATCAATAACATCGCATGAAAGTCTGTTCAGTATACTCTCATGAATTATTGAAGATAATACTTCCAATTCAACAAACTGCTACATCAGAATGATAAACTTGAAAATATCCCTATGCTTTGCATGTTGACTTCTAATATAATGATTCAGCTTAACTCTTATCTTTTTTACTAATTCTTAACTTGCTCAATTATATCTGGAAATACTCACTATCTTCTTAAAATGTTTATTTCCTTAGAGAATACTCATTATCTTCTTGTTTCTTCTAGTGATTTTATAATCACATGTGTATAAGAATACACATGCATGCCCATATTTACTTTGGGATATTAGTGGGTGATTTACCATTTGTATTTATATAGGAAAACCTTATGTAAAATATTTATATATTTCTTCAACTAGTGTATATGAATATCTCTCCATATTTTGTAGAAACAATGTGATTTAATTTTTTTTAAATATTTTGTAGGCACATTGTGAAATACATGTATAAAAGCTGGACCAAATTACAAAAACAACACACCTCAGTATGAAAAGGGTTTGGTGGAGTTTTTAGATTTTGAAATTTCCAATCGATCCCTTGAAGTGAGGATAAGATTTCCATGTCCTAAATGTAAAATTAGAAGATGTTTGAAGAGATATAATTTCAATGAAAATTTAATACTGACATAATTTCGTGATCAATATTTGTATTGGATTTGGCATGGTGAATCGAACGTTATAGAAAGGTTGAGCATTGATGTTAATCCACATAATAAGCTCCAAACATCGTTGACAATGGGAAATGAAACGAGAAACCTCATAAATGACGAATTCAGCACTACAAGACACCACTATCAACATCAAAACATAACAGAAAAACCAAATGAGGGTGCTAAAAATTGCAACATGATAAGTGTTGTTTTTGAGATTGTAACACAACCAGATCAAGACTGTACCTTATCATTGGATGACACTGCACGATTACTTGGACAAATTCTAGGCCAGTTGGCAGCGGAGCCCATTTCCATTCCTATTTTTTATATTGATTTGATACATATTCCTCCAAGTTGTAAAAATAATGTTTTGGATCCCAATATAACAGCAATTATAATACATTATGGTGTAATTGTATGTCATGTTATTAAAATGTTCAAAATGAATTTCTCTATACAATTGTTTTTCCTATCTAATGTTGCTGATGGGATAGCATGAAAGTGGACATTGAAAGGTCCTGGAAAGAAATGGAAAGAATTAAAATGGATGTTGTGGAGAAATTTCAATGATACATCATTGACAGTATAACAATTGTATGAGAAGCTACCCAATGGGGTACCCAAAGAACAGTGGAATGTTTTTATTGATAGGCATTGTGTTGAGAAGAATATGGGATATAAATATATATTATTATATTAACTTCATTCTAAATTTATAAATTAATATAGAGTGGATATTACATTTAATACATAATAATTAAATTTCCTTTTATTTGTTTCACGATCTCTCAAGAAATAATTCATCAAGCTGGCTAAGCATGTCAACCCTCACACTATGGGGTAAAAATTATTTTCTAGAATACGATCAACTCTGGTAATCATTTCACTAGTTTAAATATTTATAAGACAATATTATATGTTTAATATATTACACTATTTTTTTTAATACAGTCATAGAGTTTTGGTCACAAAGCATCCTGAACTGAAGGATGGTTGGATGTTCACAAAAATCTAACGGAATTTCTGTTAATGATTATGCCAATGATGTTGGTTTATGAACTATTTTTTCATTATAATAACGTAATATCTGTTTTAACAATGTTAATATATAATGATATTTTATTTATAGGTAAAAATTAATGAAATATAGGATTCCAATCCAGGGAAATCCTACTTAGTCTCCTAAGATTACCTAGTTGAAAAAGTCCTTAGGAAAGAGCATCCTCGTAGAGTGTGTGGGATGGGTTTGGGACCCATACCATATGAGGTATTTGGAAAGACATCTAGGATTGTAGCTGAATCTAATCCATGTTATAATCAGTACATACTCGAAGATGTTCAGAGAGAGATTGTTTCTCTATGAAACACAGTTCAAGACCAGGGTCTTAGATATCTGTATTACAGAAAGTGTTGACTGATATACGTCAGTAGTTGAGAAGTTACCCCCCAGGTGGTATTGCATCTACTGTTATGAGCAGGTAAATCACAAAAATTCATAATCATTTAGTATGCAAACTTTTATTGGTTTTATGATTAAATATTAATCTGAAACACTATTAAATTTTCAACATAATGTTATTACAAGTGGTAGCAGGAAGTGGAGATGGAGGTGGAGAGGGTGATGATATCTATTCATCATGGGAAATTGGTTAGTATTATTGTTTATATGTGGACAAATATTGTAAATTTAGTTTTGTATATGTATCATTTGTGGCATATGGTTTCCCTCAAACATTTTAATGACCTAATATTTTCTTGATTTCTCATGTTTCCTTAAATGTATTTTATTTATTTTTGATGTTTCCTTTTTTGTCTTGATTTATTGAGTATGGTATACACTATATATATCGACTCATTATTGTGATGATTCATTTTTTATGATTCATTTCTCCTAAAGTCATTTTTTCACTATAATAACATATCTTACATTTTCTTGCCCAATGCATTTACCACCACATTTCCATGTCTAAGAAGTACTTCTTAGTTATTCTTTTTTATCAATTCCTAGGGATTAAAATGTGAGTCTTGCTAACATGTTTATGAAAGATCACCCTTCAGTGTGGGATAATCCTAGTATCCAAATTTTCAAAAAAAAAAGTTGGAATCCATATATACTGATATGTGATTAGGGGAAAATTTTCCACAGTATTTGAAATGGGGTATTCCGACCATTTCCAATGAGGCCTCCAAGAATAGTCAGGCAGTGTGAATTACAATGTCCATTATCTCAGTAGGCATGGCATGTGAATAGGAATCTCTATATAGATTCATTAGACCCCCTACCCTAGAAAAATGTTAAATAGACAACATGATCAGTTAATTACCATTAATAACATCAACTAACCTATCACAAATAATATATTATAATCATCCATATTCCATGATAGAATATATAAACCCCCTTAATGAGGAAATCATCAATTTTATGGAATCTTCCTGATCACTTGTAGTATATTCTACACATAAAAATAACTTGGATGCATAATGGGAGTTACAATATATTAGGATCCAGATTCCATTCCTTCCATGGAAACCACAACAAAGACTCTTTTTCCAAAGAAATCACATGAATGAAACAGATATGATACTTGAACTTGATCCATCACTCATAAATATATAGAAACCCTTATCCATGGGAGGGACGATTTTATCTTTTTCAATATTTATTGTCAAATATAATAATTTCACATGGAATAACCCAAGAGAGTGATGATTTTACCTAATTCCTATGTCATGTTTCATTTATAATAATTCACACAGAACACTGACATTAATTAATCCCACAAAAATATTACCACATCATTATTCCCATGATAATGATTTTGCCACCTACATAATACACCACACATATTTTGAGTAACTACGGAATAAATAAATAACCACCCAATCATGTTCATGAAGGACTATATGAAGTTTTAAATTTATCGACACAAAAATGGAATACAAATCTAAATAGTTTCTATATATATAGTAGTAATATATATAGCTTATATATATTTATTCATCCAATATATCCAAGGTATGTGAAGATGTATCATTCCATATACTTATAATAATACTGATGAATAGACCACATCATAACTCGGACATCCCTAACCTGTGTAATGAACCAATGTGCTCATGTATTTGGGTACATGGCCTAAATCCCAATAGAGTGAGAGACGTCATGTTACCACACATGGGATGTTGAGTGCTCCACCAGGTCAAAATTCTAGTCATCGAATGTGGTGACTAAATCACAATACTTATATTGTAACATTTTTATGATACATCATGATCGACACCTGATATAAGTAATTGTGATATCTCCATGCTCAAAAATCTCATACCATCATACCACAACCTCTATAAAGGTATGTATTAAAAATAAATAGCAAGGGGAATTACCAAACATCCATTTCATCTATCTATACCATATAAATAATAAATTAATAATCATTTGTGTCCTAATAGATAAGTAATAACCTCTTATTCATGTATTTATCCAAGATCAATTCCCATTTAAAATATTACATTTCGTATGAAGCTTTTTATAAACCATAAATAAAAAGCATGACATTACAATTACTTGGGGTCATTCAATTTAAAACCAATTGATTTATTTTAGGAAAGGAAAGACATCATTAATTATCCATTTCACTGTGTCAGTTACATTTAACTCATTCAATTCATTAAATCATGGGAAACCCATATATAATCCCAATGGAGTCACTTAGATGGTGATATGTAAATCTAGGAAATTTCACACATTATAAATTCCAACTAAAAGTTGTAAAATAACCTAAGTTATGCCTTGGGTTCTATAAAATAATCATATACAAAAAGGGTAATAAATTATTGAACAATTCCAAAAGATATGTGGTAGTACCAACATTTGAAAAAAAAAACATATTGTCCAATTTCACCTAGATCACCCAATGGGTTACCATATAATTTGCACAAAACATGTGAACATCAAATCAAGGATAAACTAGTACATTTGAGACTACAATGGTTAATTTTAAATAAATAAATTACACAAATATAGAGTCTCCCAAATATGGTGGGTGACATAGTGGCATAATTACGAAAAATCGAACCCCAAAGGGAAAGCAATGTGACTACCAACCTAAAGGTCATTGATGACGCCTCTCCTGATAACAGCATAATATGTCATGATTTTTGGTAGAAATATGAGAAATGGTTCAGTTTAAATAATACTATAGAAAATGTGCCTATGCCTATATAGCACAAAGGATCCAATGGGAAACAAAAATATTATGTATGAGTGGGGTTTGCCTTATATTGAGTTATCCCATAATTCCTTCAGATCTTGAATAGGGTGTCTAATGATAGAGATATGGGTGAACCTATGTTAATAAATTTTGAGTTATATAACTGGTTAATGAATTATAAATAACTCCAAGATGAAATAGAAAAGGGAATGTGGTTTATGAATAGGAGAGGGTTAATCATGTAAACTCACCAATACATTTTATGAATTATAGGATTATTCCATGTGATATATTTATCTGCATTTCTTTACTAACTGAACGATTCATTTGGTTGGGCTTCGTTAAGAATATAATTTCATATTGACTATAGTATGTATTATGTGGGTGTTTTGGTATTCATGGAATGGTTTTTTAGGGAACTGGTATAAGGGATCCAAAACTGGTTATTTTTTATCAAAATCTCCTCCTTAGAAGCGGTTTATTTTTCTTTAGGTTGCGGTATTAACCGCTGCTATAGTCTAAAATTTATATTTGGTTTTAACTACCACAGCAGTGGTCCATCTTCCACTCTATTTTCACGGTGGATATATTGTTTGTCACGGTAGTTTTCCCTCGCAGTACATTACTTTTTATAGCGTTGGTTTGAACCGCCGGTAAAAAAAGTAGTCCCCTGCCCGAAAAAACTGCCATGAAAAACAATATAACAACTGTGAAAATGCACTAACTACGAATGTTCCAATAAACTGCCTCTAAAAAGATTTATCTTCTTAAAATAGTTTCCCAACACACAATTTAGCAGTGGTTTTAAAAAACTGATGTAGAAGCATATTGACGAAGTTTAACAACTTCCATATCCAAAAAAACCACCGTCAAATTGACATTTTCATGTAGTACTATCTCACCATCAAGGAATTATCCCCTTGGGACCTATTCCTCCGTCCCAGGTATTTTACACTTATCACCTCAAAACTATAAGGGGTTAAATACAAATATTTGAGAAAACAATAAATTTTATTAAATAAAAAATTTTCTCACAAGTATAGACATGACACATGAATTATCAAGTAAACTGGTTCTCATGGTGTTACTAACACATTACACATTAGAATCATAGAAGGGAGCTCAACAATGAAGCACCACAAGAACATAATCACTAAGAAAATAAGAAATTTCAACCATGAATTAAATGAATCAAAGTAGTTTTATCCAAGACCTTATATATTTCCATTAAGAACTAATTAATATATCCCTATTTAAAACTGTTCAAAACAGTGTTAGATAATAATTTACACACAACATGCCCCTGGACTAATTTATATCATGTTCCAAAACATTTTTGGAAATTCCATTCCAAAATTCTGTTTAAATTAACAAATTTTTAATGAAATTAAAATTTATCCTACACCTCTTTAAAATCTTTATAAAAAGCAACAATTTTATCTTCAAAAACTAATAAAAGACACCAAGAAATCTATGATATGGAAAACAAAACTTGTTTGACCGTTGTTCCACCATCAAACCTTTCATCAAATCTTATCATCCATGTAATCTATAGCAAAAAATATCCAATCCCATCAATATGGGATATATAAAAAAACAAAAATTGTATGAAAAAAGATATACTAGTGAGGCACATAAACCTAAAAGAAATAAATAACCAAAAGACTCATATAAATCCAAGTCCCCATACCTGAATCGATTTTCTAAAAATTAATCCAAGAAAATATTAGTTTATATTGAGTCCATAACCACCAGTCACAACATCCTATAACATTAAATCAATTAATAAATTAATATATACCAAAAACCTAATGTACATAATAGGATTCAAAATCATCATGTAGTACAATTATACTAGAATCACGAGATATCTGGTGAATTACACTACAACTTCATCCTCAGTCCTTATAAATAGAAAATACCCTTTTTTAACTTAACTATAGACCAATTTTACCCATATTTACCAAAACCAGAAATGAACACCTAAAATTACAGAAATCCTAATAAATTGATCATTTGATGTTGTTTATATCATCTGAGTTTTTCTTTTATGATACACATACAGAAGACCCATCAAAAATGATGATTTCACTATTCTATACTAAAATCATTCCACTAGAAACCATAATGACCTTAACAAAATTAGATATGACCAAGGTTGGTTAAGCTATAAAAAATGGGGATGAGATCCAATATAAAAATAGCGAAAATAACATTCAATAACCTATCTATATTTAAAGGGTGGGAGGGAATGAAGGGGGATTGACCTTCCATTAATTGTACGACCATCAGATTGAAAAATCCTGAAGGGGATTCTATTTTTGAAATACATCAAGAACATTAAATAAAGTCATTCGCATGAGTAAAAGTGTGAACTAATTATTAAAACCTCGTATTGTTTTACCGACAATCCCATTCACCCCTTCATCCTATTCAAATCTTGGGACACCCCGTTAAATCCATTCATATCATGAATCAATACTTCATTCGGTAAATTATAAAATAGTGAATTGATTTTATTCTCAACTACATACCAGTCATTCTATGTCCCTCATAACACATGAGACAACACTGTATTATTTAAAAACGTCTAAAAATACATTTTAGAGATGTTAAAATTCTCTAGAACTCATTTAAATTAGTCAATCTTGAATCATATCATTTACTTAATGAAGTACTAAAATTCTCTTAAAAATTTACAAACCCAAATAAAACAATTTTTTATGAATTCTCCACCATAATTATTCTCATCCTTTTGAAGATATGGTAGTCATCTAACTATGATCTAGGAAATTAATCATCCATCAGTTCACAAATAATGTGATGTGTTCCATATCCAAAAATCCAACAAATATCCACGAGAATACCCTATCACCAAGACTAAACATGTAATTTTCTATTATTATTTTTTCAACCCCTAAAACACATCATGTACATCATATTTTATTCTTCTGATGGGGTTACAACTCCCCATATGTATTTCTATGAAAAAAATATAGTCATTACACTCTCATATAACTTTTCTCCAAATCAATCAACATCAACTACCAATGCCCCACCAGATCACCGAACCAAGATGTCTAAAATTTGAGGTCAAAATCACTATATCACTTGAAAAGAAGTACTTACTGAAAGAGGACTCATCATATCCCCAAAAAATCAACAAAAACCCTCATACCCCCTTAGAAATAGAACATTCTTGAATCGACTCACCCTCAGATAATGTCATTTCCAACCACAAGACTGATGTCACCACACCAACTATAACCACAAAACCTGATTTCACACCCAAATATGGACTCCAGTAAACATCACATATGAATAATTATTCTGGTATTTTACATTGATCCATATCAATTTGTTCTACATTCATATTAGAATTCTGATTACCACTCTTGATTCTACTCTAGTAGACATCCATTTAATCCAAATTTTTGATTTAGGGGTTCTACCATTCCCCATATCCCAATCCTCATTCAGGTTAACAACAAACAACCAATTATCATAAAAACCACACCTCCAAAAAAATCAGTCATACTAATTATCCTACTCATGGGGTTTCACTCTCAAACATAATCCAAAGTATTAACATATCTTTCTATTACAAGAAATAACTCCCCAAATTGACACGTATATAAATTTCATCACATGATTCATCCATGAATCATAAGAAGAATCAAGGATTCACCCCTTGCAACTTTCATTGAAACACAATTCACTCCCTAAACCATGTTATAAACTATGATTCACCCCATGAATCATTTAAATAGTCTTTTTTTAGTTACAATTGCGATTCAAAAATGAATCATTTGTGGCTAATGACTAGACAATGCCCAATTGCACCCATCGATTATTAACAGCAATGTGTCAATTATAATTTCACCCATGATTATAGTGGTCCCCTCTCTAAAACACTTCTAACATAGTATCATTCAAAATACTGACAATACCAAATATAAGAATAACCTACCATAATCACATTACATTTCTAACCCACAATATCAACATATGTATGTCAAAACACACACCACACTACTAAATACCATCATGAAACATCCACCCATGATCCCACTATAAGAATATTCATTAATTTATTCTATGAATACCAAATAAATAATAAACTAATGACCTAGGTCTCTCCCATTTGACCACTAAAGATAAATAAAACTATTCTCTATGGGAACAAGATCACATTCCAATTACCCAACCAAAAAAATTTCACACCCACCAATCACACATGGCAGCTTCCAAATAGACATATCATAAAATATCAAACCGCTATTTAAGCAATGTGGAAACTCCCTATAAAGAAACACAGTCTAATCAAAACTTAAATAGTACATGAATATTATGATTTAATAATAAATCTCATAAAAAGTCACACAATATAATGTATTAAAGGTTTAGTGCCTAAAAAAGTAACTACATAAGCATATTATATTATAAAACTTGAAAAACTGTTCACCATAATTATGTGCCCGTAGAATATTTTCTAGTAATATCAAATCACATAATATTTAAAACTTAGGATATAAAAAAATATAAAAAATGGGTGAGATCAGATGCTTATTGATGGAATAAAACAACATAATGTTTCAGATCATAGACATTAACGATGACTTGGGGAAGATATTAATATCTGGATAATAGATCAAAAAAACTTATAAGATAATCATATTTTTTTCAAAGAAACATATGATTATAAAATGATCATTAAAGAAGAAGAAAATATATTAAATATATTAAAAAAATATCTCATTGATCATATAACATGTGATAATTGCATAAAAGCATGTAATACATTAAAAATAATTCATAAAATTTAAAAAATATGATTTCATTGAAATAAAATTCATCCTGAAATAATTTAAAAACAAGATAATAACAATGGGAATGTAGATAAACCAGAAGAATCAGAAAACCCCTTTGATAATTCCCATTATTATCACTCCTCCTTGAACAAACTCATTATGTCGACACCTAAAAATGTGATCAAAACACATCACGCCCACTATTGTGTGAAAAAATTCATTATGTATGTACTTTCCTGTCACATGAGATATAATTTTAACCAATTCATTGGAGGGTGAAACATACCAAACCCCAATTATTATCATCCATTCATATGTAATCCAATAAAATAAATGATAAACTTATCTTAGAAAAAGTATTTGAAAAAGAGAAATATTTCTAATCATCTACTTAGATATCATTCAGTTTTCAAAAATATCATATGGGAATATAATATTCTTCATAAAACATATAAATGATAGAAAATAACATCATTAATTAAATAATTTGATTCCAAAAAAAATATCACTATGATTAATTACATATTAAATTAATGTGTATGGTGAAACATTAAACATAACTCAGTATGATATAGATCATTTTAAGATCAGGAAAACCCAATCACGATGAGATATTTTATTAAAACATTTGGTATTTATCATTGTAAAAATATTATAGTTACAAGTTTCATTTCATAAAGTCTCATTTAATAAAATGGTAAGTAGAAAGAAATAATTAAAATTGAAATTGATTTAGTTCATAAACTATTTTACTCTAGAAATAAAGATAGAAAATAATTTTAGTAGGGAATTGTATTAAATGTATGGGAAAATGAATAAGGAAACATATAACTCAAAAATGATTTTTGAGTATCCAAAACCCTTACCTTTACCCTCGATGTCCATATAAGTAATCTGACCTCATGTATCATAAATATAAAAATTTTAATTTCTTACTTATCAAACTTATTTATATAAATTCTATTTATAAACATCATAAAAAATTATTCTCTACATTTTTTATATTTTTGGGATCTCTTTCCAACATAGGGTGTTAATAATCTTGATCTATTTGATCTTGGTTCATAAAATAAGTTTGTATTTTACTCTTAATCCTAAATATCATCCTTTAAAATAGATTATTTCTTTTTATTTGAGGTATTATAAAGACATATAATGTTATGATTTCATTATATGGGGGTTATAGTCACATTTTGTGAAGTGAAATACGTTGTTGAACTAGATTTGGGTTATTTACTGACATTAATGGATTACATTATAATGATCATCAAATTTTGTATCCAAAAAGAACCAAATTAATTATATATATTCATTATATATATATATATATCATATATACCCATAAAATATGAATTAAAACCATGTATGTTAGGAAATGATGTAATGTGAAACACATTTATTCATGGATGTGGTTGTCTTCACAAAATATGACACACATTTTCATTTTTTTAATTAAATATAGGAGGGTGTTTATTCATGATGAGAATATTATAGTAAAATAAAATTATGGTAATTATATCAATGTTATATTTATAAAATATTGAGATAAAATTTAAGGAAATGGAAAAGAACATAAAGAAATATAAAAAATAAAGAGAGTTATGAACTTGTACATCACTTCTTAGATTATCACATTTTCATGGGGGTTAAACCATTGAAATATGGTATTTTGAGAAGGCCATAACCATGTTTTTTTATATATGTGTGTTGAAGATATATCTAGGTAGAGTTTAGACTGAATGTAAGGAGTTTAGATGTTAGGGGATGTGAAGATAATAGTTCCAACTTTATAATAGAAATTAGGTGGTATTTTTTTAAATACAGAAAACAATTAAATAATAGGTAGTTAATATAAAATTAATTTTCTCCAAAATTGATTAATAATTCAGTGGATAAGAGATAAGTTCAAGAATCCCCTCTACCACTCAGTTATAATTTTTTTAAAAATGTTTGGCCATATACCATTATGGTTTATAATTATTTCTTTTTTATGTTTTCACCACAATAAAAAATCATTACCTATGTAATTTGTATATTTTCACAAAAAAATATTAAACATTATAATATAAATTGGACCTAATGATTCCTAATTGAAATTATAGTTTTTTTGTTAAATTTTAAAAATAGATAAAAATTACTTTTAAAATACATAATTTATCATCTACTAAAAATATTTTTTTAATAATATTTTTTAAAATATGTGCTTGTAAAATAACATATAATTTTAATATTTGAGTTTAAAATGGTTCCATAAAATTAAAATTAATACTTATATATTAATAATTTCATAAAAGACATTTTTTTTGTAAAAATTATATTTTTTAGTAATCACCTAAAAATAAATCATCTAAGAAAAATTTAAACAATTCATCTAAAAATAATATTTCCATCATAAAATTGAATTTTTTTATAATTTTGAAATTCACATCCTAAAATTTTTAAATTCAATATTTACATAAAATCATAAAAAATCATAAATTTTTTTTATAGGAAATCATTTTTTAATGTTAAATATTCATCCAAAATTAGTGCTAATTGTAAATATATAAAAATTTTATAATATCTATTTTATTAAATAAATTTATAAAATAAAATACAAATTTATTAGTTTTATAGTTGTAAAAATTGAATCACTATTTAGATTTTATTATAATTTTTTTGTTCTTATATATATTCCATTATTATGTTACCACTACTTATACATTTTAATTATATGAATACATTATAAAGATCTATATTAATTTGGTTTCAACATATCTTGTGTAGAAGAACATCCAAAATAATTATTTAACTAAGATAATCTTATGTTTGTTAAATTCTACCATATTAATTTTATTTCAATCATGAAATTTCTATTACATGTAATAAAAAAGTTGAGGGAATTAATGTCCAAAAAAATCCTCATGTTATGATATATGCACTTCAAATGTATCATATCACCATGAAACATTGTCCATATGAGTGGTGTTTTTTCATATAATGTTATCTCTTTTATCAAGAATTTCCACTGGTTGTTCGACATATGAGAGATCATGTTTCAGTTTCATAACCTCTAACCTCTACACATGTGAATTTTATGGAATATACATTATCAAATGAGATATATAGAACACATCATGTACTTGGGAGAGATGTGGGGTGAGTGATCAAAAATTTTCCATGACCCCTGACCTGATCAAGGATATCGAAGGGACTGATGTATCTAGTGATCAGCATCAATTTATTCTAAAATATAATACGTTTTTTCCAAGGAAATTTTAGAAAAATAAAATTTCATCCAACTTCAAACTCTAGATCTCATCAATGATTTTCTATATAACCATTATATCAATTTTTTCCACTTTTATATTCGATGTAATGGTTTGAACCTTCTTCTATATTTCATGAATAATGTTAAGACCTATTATATGACCCACTCAAAATTAATCCTAGTTTTTTTGAATTTTTGATCTTTTACCATATAGAGCCTCATACAGTTCTATATGAATTCTAAAAATGGATGATTTATTTAATATGAACTCTTTCAAGGGAGGATTCAATCCCAACATCCATGGAAATCCATTGAATAAGAAATCAACATATCCTCTAGAGTTTGAATTATTCTCTCAGACTAACCATCTATATTATGATGATATGAAGTGTAAAGCCCAACTATGTCTCTATACATTTTAAAACACATCTCTATAACCTTTAGGGAGATCTCCAATACTCATCATAAAAAAGGATACTACTACCCCATTCAGCCTTACAAATTATTGTATGTATATCAGAGTGAGTGGGTCATTTCATAAATATTATTAGATAAAAGTAATGTGTGATGCCTATCTAAGTGGTCTGACTGATCCCCAAATAACATTATATAATATCAATGATTTAATTATTTCTATGATGAAGTTCATTGTGATGTTTTTATATATCTATACTGATATGGGTAATGGTTGCAACATACCCTTAT
Source organism: Viscum album (assembly GCA_963277665.1). Lineage (NCBI taxonomy): Eukaryota > Viridiplantae > Streptophyta > Magnoliopsida > Santalales > Viscaceae > Viscum > Viscum album. The sequence continues at coordinate 699,186,793 of OY728161.1, forward strand.
ACGTTTATCATTAAACACTGACTTGCTGACATACCAAGCATTAAGATTTCAATTTTTCATTTTATATCTTCATGTTATCCGACAAAATGTTTTGTTTTAGATTTATATTCATTTTAATTATTTCCTAATTCATAGATAATGAATATATATTTGCATAATACAATGTTTCCAAATTCAATTCAAGAGTTTTTTGTACACATATCTGAAATTTGAACATTGTAACTCTATCATTTTCAATGTTGAACTCAACAATATTAGCTAATTTTTTTTATAGATATACATTAACTTTCTAGGATCATTTTATACTTACATTAAAGGATGTTTTATTTGTATGTTGGGAAGGATAGGATTTATCTCATTCCTTTATGAATTCAATATTTATCATTTACAAATCTAACTGTATTATCTCATTTTAATCGTCATAATAGATAGAGTAGCATGATCTTTCTTGTTAAAAACATCATCTCTAACCCAATATTAATATTGTTTTGTATTCATAAAAACCTTATTTTTACTCTACTTAGGTTTGGTTTGTCTGGGGTTGTTTTGGGATGAAGTTTTAAAAGTCATGAAAATTATGGGCTAGTGAAAGATTGGAGAATAGTTTTCCTAATCCTTGCTCCCTCTCAAATAAAACAATGAGAAAATATGAAGTGGGGTTTTCTCAAGGATTGAATATTGAATTTTCTAACTATCAATTCTCTTAGGAGAAACTATGGAACCCATTAATAGGGGAACATGGAACGGATGAAACATTTGGTCTATCTATGGGATTGTGCCCAAAAAACTATGCTCACCTTTTAATTAATATAATAATCATATTTTAAAATCTTAAAACCTTTAATTTAGGTTCCTAATAGGACTATAATGACCCCAATGGATTATTATTACATGGGATAATCAAATCAGTTATTTCGGCCCCACTACACCCTCCCATAAGCGGATTAATGCTTGGATAACAACATTAGATCTCCAACAGGAAGGTTTACTCTTTAAATTATCTATCTAATTCTCTCATAAAATTTATCACTAGTGTTTTATAAATATATTTTTTGTTATTGGATGATCTAATACCCACTATTTTGGATATAATCCTTGAGTTGATTCACAAATACCCTTGTCTTCATTCTTCCTTAGAGAATCCTGATTAAGGTTTTGTGATTCAAGATCACTTGATCTCACATTAGGGAGTTCCATTATTATTGGCCAATATAATTATCCCTAATTTATTTGATTAAATTTAGTTCAATTGAATATGTGGGACTTGATTCATTGGAATTTAAAATTTTTACAATCCCAATTCCACAGAATTGAGGGATTTTATTTTGGCCTAAAGTTGTGAAAAAACCCCCCAATTCAATTGAATTTGTATTTAAATGTGAAACTTATGGAATTTTATGGAATATAAATAAATGAATTTAATAATCGAAATTGAATTGTAAAATTGAATAGTGAATTGTTTTTATATTCTTATTTGTGAAAAATGGATTATAATGGTTTAATAGAAAACTTTGGGTTTTATCTTGGAAAATGGATGTTTGTATTAAAAAAATATTTTGGTTTTGAAATAGGAAATTATAATTTTTGAAATTTTAAAATGAGATATTATTGTATTTTTATTGTTTCTAAATTTTTTTCCCATCATTGAATTGTTTGATTTAACATGAAATCCTTGGTAGTTAGAGAGTTATTTGGGATAAACACACATGGATATGAATTCCCTAGTATCAAATTGACATTTTAAAGCAATAAAAAACAGATTTTATCACATCAAATTCCCACCATGTGATATAGATTAGTCCCCTCTTTCTAGTGTCAAGCAAAATGTGTACACATTTTGGATATTATCACATGAGTGTTTCAGGATCTCATAGTCGAGAACAATCCTACCTCTTGGAAGATTATCATGTTACTCGCTTGTTTATATTTCAGATATAATTATATGCTAATTTTTTGAACTTTTTTACATGACATTTGAATTTATATAAACGTTTTTATATAAAAAATTTATTTAATCATTTTTTAAGAGTATTAATGTCATTTAAAATGTTATGTATGATTTTTTTAAATGTACTTTTGAATTTAAAAACATGATGGTTTTAAAAATAGAATGATATTTACATGGATAATTAAATTTATGTCATATTATTAATGAATTCTTGGTGAGTCCCTATAGTTATTTTAGTTCACACCCTACCTTTAACTTTTGGTTTTTATAGATTATCTCCTTCTAGGTCTGAGAAAACATGAAGCCCCAATTTGACGTTGTTCTGGATGTTGATATGTGGACATGGAGAGATTCTTCCTCTGGGAATTATACAATTCTTTTAGTTTTTTTGTTCTTTTCTGTAGTACTTTGGGTTTTTACCTATTAAAATTAAAGTAAGCTTCTTCATCTGCAGTTTATCTAGCATGTGTATTGTCTTATTTATCTTACTTCTCTTATGTTTTTTGAATAATAATTACAACATTAATTTTTTATGATGTCATGTTCTAGTCGCCAATCCATGTGGATCAGGAACTCCCTTTGTGATATGAAAATACTAATGCATTTATTGGTTTACCATGTTACCCAGGATGGTTGCTGACAAAGTGGTATCATAGAAGGATGAATTTTTTATCTTAAAGACTGTATGCATTTTTCTATTCTTCTTTAGACATAAGAGGTAGTTGTGATTATGTTCCTGACTAAATCATACTACAATGAACCTTAAATCCCCAGGTTTGCATAAAGAAATAGGTCTTGAATAATTGTTATAGTATTTTATGTTCTTTTGATTTTGATAGAGTTAAATCTAAATATGTCTTGTCTATTTAATGGGATTAATATCCCTTTTTCTCTATTGGATTTTTGTTCTGATGTCTTCTTTGGTGTCGGTGATTTTGTGTAGCTTCGCGACACAAAAAAGACATGTAAATAAAATCAAATAGGAAGCTTCTACTGAACCACATTGAGTAAATACCCTTATGGACCTTTGTTTTCTTGAGGTGATTGTGTGTATTGTCCATGCTCTGGGATATGAATAAGCACAAGTTCCCAATGAAGAAATACATGTGGGACATCAAATGGATGATCATCCAAATAATTCTCAAGAATTCCTTCTCAAGAATCTAGCAGGATTCAAGGGATCAAATGATCCTTACGAGTCCAAGGAATGGTTAACAAGGATGGATTGTTTTTTTGTTCATAGATACACCTGAAAAAATAAAGGTGATGTGTGAAAAAAGCGTGCTTGCAGGATTGAGAATTACATGGTGGGACATTATGGTGATGGTGAAGCAAAATAAGGTATTTGAGTGGAATGACTTCAATGATATTTTCACCAACCTATTATATCAAAATTTGAAATGTTTTCCACAAATACATAGTTTCTCATTCTTTTTTATGATGACAGGACCATTATAGATTATGAAAACCATTTTTCTATGATCATGAATTTTATACTTGACATAGTATTAAATTAAAATTTCAAGATGAAAAGGTTTGAGTTTGGACTATGATTGAATATTTGTTCTTAGGTTTTCTTGTTTAAGATACCCACATATGATGACGTTATTTGTAGAGTACTGATGGTCGGAAAGGACCAAACGGTAAATTCAAGGTTATTAGGAGTTTCTTTCTATTATATCAGTGACATGGATTCTTTTAATGTAAATATAAAGTGTGATGATTCTCACAGTGGTTCTAGATAAAAAGGAAAATCTAGACCTCCTGAAGAACCTAATAGGGGACTTCTGATTTTCTATAGGTGTGGACATCATGGGAATTCTAAAAGGGTTTACACTAAGGCACCCAAGTTATGTGTTTATTATGGATGCTCAGGTTAGTTAAAAAGATTATTCCATATCTATTCTACTATTCGTAGTGGAACAATATCATCATAAAAATTTAAAATCTATAGAAAAATATGACGTTTAAAATGTAAATGTGTTCCAACCATATGCATTTGGAAGGAAGCTTCTTCACAAAGTTAAAGAGTCTCTAAAGAAAGTAGATACAGGTCTTGAGACTATGATATGTACATCCAAAATAGCTTAATCATTATTGACAGATTGGTTTTATGTTGTTTTATCTCATTCATTTAATTGAAACCATATTTTTAATCTCATAAATCATATTACAAAGATTTTATCTTGAGAAACTGATATTACAACACCCCTTAGTATGAAGAGATAGTTGGGTCTCCGTAGTCCATATTGTGTTTTCTCTCTATCAGATGTAACGTTATCATGATGTTTTTCGGTTCTCGAGATGAAACTACACGACTCTATTTTTAGTATGGATTGTATCATTTTCAATAAATCCATAATTTGTTGTTATCTTCGATGGGACTCTTTCACTACACCCAATGTCTTGTTTCGTGTATTTCTATGCGAGTTGGACCTAATGTTAAAAAGAGTCAGATGATCTTATCTAGATTTGGGTAAAGTTATATCATTGTTTTCTTTTGATCTGGAGTGGTAATTATTTAGTGGAGAACTCCATCCAATTTTCATTGAGTGGAGATCTCCATCCAGTTTTCATTGAGGTTCCCAATGAGTTTCCTTCTGACTTTACTAGATTGTCGCTAATAAAAGATGTAGTTTTTTCAATTGACATTGTTCCTAATACTGAACATATTTCTATTCATTCAAACATCATGGAATCAACTAAAATGAAATAGATGATGACTCAGTTGGATAATATTCTAGAGAAAGAATTTTAATGACAGAGCATTTCATCTAGGGTGATGTTAGTTCTTTTTTCAATGAAATTAGATGGTTCACTTATCCCATGTGTTGATTAATGGAAACCCATTAGAGTTATTGTAAAGAAAATTTATTTATTTCCATCAGTTTGTAATGGAAATCCCAATGTTGGATTATCTGATGAATACCTTAGCTCCAAAGGGATTAAAGTATTCTTGAGATAAAAAATTTTAAATTTCGTTGGTTTGGATAAAATTTCATTTGACTACTACACCGTTGTTGACTCTTCTAGAGGATAGGTATATATTTGTGGACTTCGGTGATGCATCTGGTTCAGGTTTGGATTTTATTCTCATATAGGTTGATCATGTTGTTGATTATGGTCCTCATCTACTTAGGTCCCATGAGAATAATTATCTGACCCATGACCTTGAACATATAGCTATGATGCATTCTCTTAAGATATGATGACATTACCTTTGTAGATAAAGGGAAACCAATTTTTAAGTGCAATATAGATTGAGTTATATCTTCTCTAAATAATATTTGAATGCCATCCACTAGCGTTGGATGTAATACCTATAATCTATATAGTATTACATCATATATACCCAAGGTAAATGGAATGTCATCGTAGTGTCCTTGAGATATAAAATCCTAACCCAATCCATGAATGATTAATCAGTAGAGTGGAACATGATGTATCTCTTTTGACAATTTCAAATTGGTGTCCAGGAATCTAGGTCTGAGGATGCTTTGTCTGGTGTTCAGTAGAAATACGTTCCTCTCTATATTATTCATCATTAATAAAGGCTTGATGATGTGTTCTATGTTATTATAGACTCTCATTATAGTGGGGATACCATTAATGAGTGGTCATTCTCCAAATATAGAAATATATTCTATTAGAACTACTTTTTTCGGTCAATTTTATGAAATGATGTGATGGGGGGTTTCCATAATTACTAGTCAGATGTGAACCTAAGAACCATGACATTCTTTTATGAAAAGTGGTGTAAATTCTTGGTGGCCTTTTATGAGATGGGGAATTACTGGTTTTGACTCTCATTATTACACATTCCAATAGGTCAAGTATGAGTATCAGAAACCTTTGGTTTTGCTTCAGCCACATTCAGTGCATACATGGATATGGGATGAGATCTGTATAGACCTGGTGGTTGGGGTTCTAACATACCTAGAGAAATAGGAATGTGATATGTGTTATGATCAAAATGATATCAGGATCTGATCACATTATACCCATTTAAGATACAACCAATATTTAGGATTTGGAAAATCATTATTTAAAAGAGAATGTTTTTTCATTGATTTCTATCACCTATAGTATCTTATAGGTATCCTCAGTCCACTTCTCATTTTTGGAGATTCCTTTAGGAGGCACTGTGATCTCATGTTTGTTTGATCATGGAATAAAATTTCTAGTCTAATGGATAGACATAAATATATATATAATTTATTGAGGATTTGGACCACTTATATGTAGTTAACATTGGTGGAGCTTGGTATGATCATTTGGGGATGATTGAGTTCTTTTATAACAATTGTTACTATTCCAAGATCATAATGAATCTTTTTGAGGCCTTGTGTGACTAGCCTTATAGATATCCATTATATTGGTTTGAGATTGGTGACAGTTCCTTGGTTTGAAAAATCCTGCTTCATAATATTTCATAAATTATTTTGTTGATTTGTCAAATTATTTTCATGGAACAGAGCTTATATTTGATTTTTTTCATTTTCGTCACAGAAAATTTGAGTTTTCATTTATTGACCATGTGTTTTTGAATGTTTCACCCTGATTAGATCATCGATGGCTTTGGGAGGAAATAGAAAATTTCACGTCACATTGTGGTACATTTGGGGGTTTTTAGTATGTGGTAAATATTTCTTACCATTTATCACTTTCATAGGATATAATGTAGATACAAAGTTCCATGTATCTTCGAAATGAAATCATATATCTAAGCCAACTCATGGTCTTAGATGGAGTGATCTTGCAGTTGAACCTGATTTATCCATGACTCAATATCAAATAAAGATATTTTATTCTTAAACCAAGGTACATCATGGGAGGATGGTTGATTTGGCTTATGTGTTGTGGAATCAAGTTTCTAATAATCATGATATGTGGGAGATTGAGGTGCCTGTGAGAGAGTAGAGGCCTCATTATTTTGGAAATCAAGCTTCATCATAGGCTTTTTAGGGACATAAAAATTCTATGGTGGGGAGGTTGTATCATCATGTTACTATTTTCAGGTTCTCCTAAAACCCTATTTTTTCCATTATTTGGTTGGGATTCATCTGGGGTTGTTTCAGGTAGAATTTTTAAAAGACATGAAATCTCTAGGATAGTGCACAGATGGCAAATAGTTTTCCCAAACCATACTCCGACTGAAGGAAAAATATGAAAACTCATGGAGTGGGGTTATTCATGGATGGAACATGGTTTTTCAAACCGTGAAACACATTAAAATGGGTGCATGTCGAGGATTCACAATTTGGTCAAACATTATCACTCTTCCCCAAAAATCAGGTATGTATTTTAATTAATCCAATAATTTTATTTTGAAATCCCAAAACCTCCCATTTAGGTTCACAAAAAAAATAGCATGAACCCCTGTGGTTTATTTTTCCTCAGGATCATTCTAGAGGTCAGTTTTTCCCTCTACATCCTATAAAAATTGGATCTACGTTTGGTTAACAATGTTCGATCTCTACCTGGAAGGTTTCATCATCTTGTTATCTATCTCCCACTTTCTTCTCGTTTCTCCATATGGTTATATTGATCTTACTATGTTTTGGAGGATATAATAACCAATTTATTAGATCAAAACCTAGGATTGATTAACAAATATCATTTTCTTCATTCTTCATTGGTGAATCTCGATTAGGGTTTGGTGATTAATGATCACGTGATGTTGTGGTAGGTGGTTCTTTTTTGATTGGATAATTTAATTAACCATAAATTTCAATATTTGATTAAATTTATTTCAATAGAATGTGTGGGATATGATTCTTATGAAATTAAAATTATTAAAAACCCAATTCCATTTAATTTTAGGATTTTTTTGGCATAATTTTCGAAAAAACCCCAATTCCATTGAATTAGGTTGGAATTGTGAAATTTGAGGAATTTGAAGGAATTTAAACTGTCCATTTTATAATTGTAAAATTGATGAAAATTATTTGAAAATTTAATTGTTTAATATAATTATGGAAATTTAATTTTGAAATTGAAGTTTGAATTGATTTTAAATTCTTATTTTTGAAAATGGATTTAAAAATGTTTGATAGAATCCTTTGGGTTTTATACGTGAAAAGCTATATTTTATATTAAAATCCTTTTTTAGTTTTTAAATAGAGAATTAAAATTTTGGATATGGTATAATAGGATTTGATTGTATTTTTTTGGTTTTATAAAATAAATCTCATAACATTGAATTCTTTTAGATCACATTCAATCTTAGGTAGTTAGTGATTTATTTTGTACATAAACGTTATGATTGAAATTCACTAGCACAAACTTGATTATTTACTGTTTATTGAATACGGAATCCTTATGAATTTTCCATTCCTTCATGTTTTGAAAATCACAAACACCCTATCTTAAGAAAAATTTCAATTTCCCTACTATTTTTATTATTAAGTAAATGTTTCCTTCTCCGGTGAAATTTTTCATTACCTAATTTTCATTGTTCGTATTTATGTCTCTCTAAATATAACTCTTTTTATTACTAAGTGAAAATTTTGGTTTCAAATATAATAACTTGGAAATCTATAAATTTTTTTATATTGAGTAATCTGTTATCAGGATTCGAATTTAGATTCCTACTTATAATTCAAGTTCTGAATTATCTAAATTTCATACTCCAAATTCTCTGAAATTCAGACACCAAATTCTATGAAATTCATATTCTGAATTCTCTTAAATTAAGAAGCTTAATTCTCTGAAAATTAGAATGTAAATTCACTAAAAATTAGTTCTTGAATTCTCTGAAATTAAAACATTGAATTCTCCAAATTTTAGACTCTTAATTCTCAGAAATTCAGACTCTTAATTCTCTAAAATTTAGATTCAGAATTCTATGAAATTCGGGTTCATAATTACATAGAATTCGGGTTCAGAATTCCTTAGAATTCCGGTTCTGAATTCTATATAATTTAGACTCCGAATTCCATTGAAAAAAGACACGGAATTCCTTAGAATTCAAACTACTAATTCTGTACAATTCAGACTCCAAATTCCTTATAATTCATTCTCTGAATTCATTAGAATATAGGTTCTAAATTCCTTAGAATATGGGTTTAAATTTCATAGAATTCAGGATCCAAATTCTTCATAATTTAACCCTGGAAATCTTCTGAATTAAAACATTGATGTATACAGAATTCTGATTTTGAATTCTTTGGAAAATAAAATCCAAATATCCTTGCAATATAGAATCCGAATGTCGATTCTCTTAGACTCCAAATTTTATTTTGTCTTAGACTCTAAAAAATAAATTTCATTTTGGAACCATATTTTAAATACATTTGTTATTGTATTAAAATTATGTCATGCATTTTGTTTCCAACCAACCATTTTTTTGAGTGACACGTTTACAGGTCCGTCCAAAATTCAAGGAAAAATATGACCATTGGAGGATGGATTTGACCATTGGAAATGCGCCTATAAATAGGATTTCCTTTAAACGAGCTCAAAAAACATTGATCAATCTAGAGATTACATGAAGCTGAATTGATTTCTAGAGAGAGATAATCTCGTGATTTGTGCATACTAAGCATCATGTTTAGATTGATTTGTATGTCTCTGATTATTGTTGTGTACAATTGAGGACTTCCTAGGATAGGATAACAGAGGTGTCGACTGCCTTGAAGTTTTGGGACATGCAGGGATTGAAAGACAAAATCTGATATTATTTATCAAGGTCTTTCCGTAGTGTGGGTTAGACATACTTTCTTGAAATTACAAATCAATGGACTTTTATATAAGTTTGTTGGATACCCTACTCTCTAGGTTAAATAATTTCATACATGTTACTTTTATTGTTTCAAGTTTGTTTTCCACTAAATTTTTATTAATAAGGATAGTATAACAATATTATATGTTATTTTACTCTTATACTATAATTATTGTTATTTTATATTCTTTAACTTAGAATCTTTGTCCTTTTAAACATTTCTTATGTTTCATTTCTGGAACAATATTTCACGAATCTAACAAGTTTGTAGAACTAAGAGGTCTTGTGAATTTATCATGTTTTACTTTCTTTAACAATAGGAAGGTTTATACCAACCTTAAGGGTTCCAAATGAATTTTTAAAGCCTACAAATCGTCCCCCATCATTTTTATTGATAATATAAATCTTATCTTGATCCTACAATTGGTATCAGAGTAGGTCTCTAAAATACTTATATTCACCTATATGTTTTCTTGCTCAATTTTTTCATTATTCTATATTTTCCATTCTTATGATATTTTTATCCTTGTTTACAAACATTTATTAATATCAATGTTTGTGTGAAATGGTATTTTCTTTTAGATGGTAAGAATGAATGTTGGTCTAATTAACAACATTAATCCTAATAGACCACATATGTTTTATTGGAATGATTATAAATATTGTAGAGATCGTATGAAGACTTTTTTCATTAACATTAGAGTGGAAAGATATATAATGATTACTGGAGATTACAAGATTCCTGATAAGGAAGTCAGAACATTTACTAATCAATAAAATTCATAATATCAACTAAACAATAATGTACGCAATACTTTATTATGTTCCATAACCAAGAATATATATATCCAGATTTCTTATTATGAAGCTGTAAATTGTATTTGGATGAAATTTCGGGTCACTCATTTTGGTATATCCAATTTTTTAGAAACTTAGAGAGCTATGCTCATTATTGAATATCATTGTTTTTTCATTCCATATAGAGAACCAGTTTGTAATGTACAATAGATGTTTATGAACACTTTTAACAGTTTACAATCAATGGCTGAAAATGTTTTAGATGATGAGGCACTTGTGGACAAGATTATAGACACCATTCTTAATGAGTGGGAATCAAATAGGGCAACTATAGATGACAATAAGAAATTCACACGGATTACTCTTGATGATCTTTTTGGAACTCTTCTTCAACATGAGACAAGAATGAAAATATATGATCATTGAAATAAGTAGAAGAATGGTAATGGAAGTGTTTCTTTAAGAAGTACTTCAAATAATATAAAATCTCATACTCTTGATAGAGTTAAAAGATCCAAATCTATGAGGACTGTTATTCTATCAAAATCAAGTGAATGTGAACATTCTGATAATGATCTAGCTAATCTTCTTCAATGGATTAACAAGATATTTAGTAAGAAAGAATTTCATTATAGATATAAGAAGATAGAATGAAATGATAGGAATGACACTGAAGATACATGTTATGAATGCAAAAGAGCAGGGCATATAAGGATAGATTGACCTATACTTATAAGAAATGATATAAAGAAAAAGAATCCTTAGAGGAATATAAATAGGTACTATAAGGCTAAATATATGAATGTTTTAAAGGCCAATGACACTAGGAGTTCCAGTGGTGGTGACATTTCTGATGAAACCTTATAGTATAAATCTTATGGACAAAAGAATCTTGGTTTACATACCAGACTACCTATTCAAAATAATTGTTTATTGGCCAAGGTACAGAATGATGAATGAATTACCAATGTATCCTTGAATTATAATTATAGTGATAGTAAATATTATAAATCTTCAGATGAATAATCTTTTTAAAATTATTATAATACCATAACTACTTATGAATAAGTTTCTTTGTTTGTTATGCTCCATGAGAATGAAAATTATAAAGTCATGAAAAAGCTTGATATGTAAAATTCAAGGATTTCTATTCATACTAAGGAAATATCAGATCTTTCTAAATATATTGATATGAAAATTTGGTATTTTGAACGTATTTCAAAAAACCGTGAAGAAGTTAATTTTTAGAAGGATAAACATTCTAAGGATCTAGAAAATTTAATTTCAATGAAAAACAATTTAGAGGATATCTATAGTGCTAAAAAATATGTTTTGTTTTAATAAAAGATTATTTATTAGGATAATGTCAAAAATATTTTCCATGAGGAAGTTTTTGTCGAACTTTATCATAGGTAAGTATATTTTTGATTAGATTTATTCCCAAATTCTACCTCTAAGGAATAATTATGGTTTTGGTTATACTCATTCTAAACTAGTTTTTAGAGACAATTATTTTATTCTTCAAAGTGATCCACTATTCACTATGAGTATGTGTGGTGGTCATTGGAAAAAAATTTCCTAAAACAAAACTCATTCTCTAGGTTTTAATAATGATTATTTTTCAATGAAAACGTGGATTCCAAAAAAAAATTCATTCTGAAGTTTTTAGATCCAGGAATGTTTGGGTTCTGAAAGTCTAACACTATTGTTTTCAGGAATGTAATGATAGTAAAAATAGAAATACTTTGTACATGGATAGTGGATATTCATGGAACATGACTGGTAACAATAAAATCATTGAAAAGTCTATCAAGAGGAATGGAGGAAAAGTAACTTTCGAAGATAATGCACAGGGATAAATTATTGGTATAAGTAACATTGTTCTTATTGAAAAAACATGGATTTCAAATGTTTTATTTATGAAGGGTCTTAATCACAACCTTATTCGAATAATTCAATTATGTTAAGAATGTTACCTTGTGATTTTTAGGTATTATAAGTGTTTATTACACAATTCCATTGAAGATTTTATTATTTCTATTGATAGGCAAGAGAATGTTTAGACACTAAATATAGAAGATCTTAGGATCTAAGATCTACCTTGTCTTAGTGAAATGGAAGATTATTCGTTGTTATGGAATAGAATTTTAGGACACTGTAACAATAGGATCCTACAAAAACTCTCTATGAAAACACTATTTAAGGATCTATCAGAGATTAGATTTGATTCTTCAAATGTTTGTGATCCTTATCAGTATGGAACGAAAAATAAATGAAGTTTCAAATAAATTGGTGAAGTCTCAGCTACTAATGAATTATAGTTGGTGCATACAGATCTTTTTCGTCCAACAAAAATTGGAATCATTGGAGGAAAATAATATGTATTTTTTCTAGTTGATGATTACTCTAGATTTATGTGGGTCTATTTTCTAGCAAAGAAATCTGAATCTTTTTCATAATTCAAATGTTTTAGAGCCCACGTTAAAAATGAGAAAAACCTTCCATTGAGATCTATTTTTAGATATCATGGAGGTTATTTTTAAAAATCTGAATTTGAAACTTTTTGTTGTAGAAAAAGAACAACTCATAACATATAATCACCAAGAACACCTCAACCAAATGGTGTTGTTGAAATAATCAATAAAAATCATCAAGACATAATAAGAACCATGTTGTGTGAATATTCTGTAGCCACACATTTTTGGGCTGAATCTGTAATTACTTCTTGCTATAATATTAATCGTTTTTTGATTAGACCATTTCTTAATAAGACACCTTAAGAGTTATAGAATGGTAGAAAACCTAGAATTTCCTACATAATTGTTTATGGTTGTAAGGTATTCATTATGAATACTAAAGATAATCTATAAAAATTTGCATCATAATCTGATAAAGGAATCTTCTTATGCTATTCCACAAATTCTAAGGCTAATAGAGTATTCAATAAAAATAGTTGTACTATTGAATAAATAGTTCATGTTAAATTCAATGAAACTAATCCTTTTGTTTTTAGATAGCCTCAACCAATATCCTCGGATGTGTTTTCAAAAACAAATTATCAACCCTTGATAGAATATCCTTCTAATAAAGAAAATGTCCATGAAATTTTTTTGGAAGCATTTACTCTACAATATTTCCTATCCAATGTTGATGAACAGGTTTTACAAATCACAAATAATTTGTTTCTTAATAATCGTCACAGTGATAGTATCATTGGAGATGTATATCAACCTATGAGGACTAGAAGTTACTTAAGAAATGAAGTAGAACATCTAGCATTCCATTCCCAATTAGAACAAAAAATCATTGACGAAGCAGTTGGTGATGATTATTTGATTAAAGACATGCATGATGTTCTAAATGGATTTGAAATAATTAATGTATGGACCTTTCTTGAAAGACCTATGGAAACATATGTATTTAAAGTAAAATGGGTCCTTATAAATAAGTGTTATGAAAATGTAATCAATGTAAAAAATAAGGCTATATTAGTTGCTAAAGGCTATAATAAACAAGAACTAATAAACTATTAATAAAATTATGCTCCAGTATCTAGACTTGAATCTATTTGTATTTTACTTGTCGTTGCAGAATTCATTAAATTCAATCTTTTTCAAAAGGATGTTAAATGTTCTTTCATTAATGGATATTTTCAAGAGAGAGTGTTTTTTGAACAAAATCCATGTTTTGAGGACACAAAACATCATAAACATGTTTTCAAACACACCAATGCTTTATATGGGATTAAACAAGCCCATAGAGCCTAGTATGATAGGTTTACAAGATTTTTATTATAAAAAAAATATGTTAAGTGAAATACTGGTCCAATTATTTTTATAAATAAAGATAACAAAAAAACATCAATGTTAAAATTCATTTTGATGAAATTGTATTTGGTTCAATTCAGACATTTTTAGCCAATTCTTTTTCCAATCTAATGAAATCTGAGTTTGAAATGAGTAAGATGGGTTCCTTAACATTTTTCCTATATTTTCAAATTTCTCAAAAATCAGAAGGAACATATATATCAAAATATAAGTATATTAAATATCATCATAAAAAGTATGGATATGACAATACTATGTGTATAAGTACTCCCACTAGTACCTCAAATTCACATGATCATGATGAAGCTGGGAAACAAGTAGATCATAAATATTTTAGAGGTATGATAGGAGGTCTACTTTACATGACAACTAGTCAACCAGACATAATGTTTTCGGTATGATTATGTGTAAGATATCAATCAAATCCTATGTAATCTCATTCAAAGCCTCTGAAATGGATTCTTCACTACTTAAAGGGAACCATGGATCTAGGAATCATTTATACTTTTACAAATGATTTTTTTAAAAGGTTTTTCATATGCTGACTTTTGTGGATGTATAATGTAATGAAAAAGTAAATCCTGAAATTTTAATTTCATAAGAGATTCATTAGATTCTTGGTCATGAAAAAAGATACACTTTGTTGGACATTCCACTACTGAAGCTAAATATGTAGCAACTAGAAGTTGTTGTGCTCATTTGTTTTGGATGCAACACACACTCACAGATTATGGTATAATTTTTACCAAAACACAAATATTGTGTGATAATACTAGTTCCATTTCATTAAGTAAAAACCATTCACATCACTCTCATGAAAAACAATTAGATATTAGGCATCACTTTTTTATGGATCACCCACATAAAGGATATATCATCCTTCAATTTATTAAAACATAAGATCTACTTGCTGATAACTTCACAAAATTGATACCACCTGATATATTTGATTAAATAAAATAGAAGTTGTGAATGATAACTATATGGTAATCTTCCGTATTAAATTTATGTTGAAACTTATCTTTGTACAGTAAGAAACTCCTTTTCATAGGGGGTTACATATTCTTGTTAGCCAAAATTTTCATAATCAACATTTCAGCAGTCAAAATTTCCAGATTATAAATTTTCTTTATCAAAATTTGCGTAGCTATTTTTTTTCAAAATCTAAAATTTCCATAGTTAAAATTTTCATTGTTGAAATTTTCGTAATCAAAATTTTACTAATAAAAATTTTCCTAATCTAGATTTTATTTATGTCAACAAAATTGTAATCTAATTTTTCGGAATCTGAAGTTCTTCAAGAACAATTTTCCATATTACAAAAAGTCTTCTTGGAAATCTAAAAGGTATGTTTCCATTTCTAATTTTTCATAATCATCATTTACTTTTTGGAACTATCATTTTGTTTTCAAAAGTTTTGGATTCACTTTTACTTAAATCTTAATTTTTTTAAAACCTCAAAAGATCGGAATCTCTCAAAATATTTCTTCGACAATCATCTCAACTGTTAGATCTTCTCAAGAAGTGTTCAACTATTGGATCAATCAAGAAAGATGAACCATCACGTCCATTGCCTATATAGAGGACCCCCATTATTGATCACACATCGAATTACAAGCCTTCACATGATGAATCTCTTCCTCTGTTGTTAAAGACATTCCTTATTTTTAATGTTTCCTTATTTCCAAATGTCTGTTGAAGACTCTTCTCAGAATGAAAAGTCATCTGTTAAGGAAATATCTGAGTGGAAGATCTACCGATAAAGGTTAGTAAATATGATTTTTTATGCCATGAATGATTCCATTTTTTCTAAGAATATAAAGATTAATAGTTAGAAGAGTTTGTGTATATCAAAACCAAGAGCATAGTATCTGGTTTATCTTGAAGTGTTGGTTTAATTCTATGAGGGAGTAAGTTTTTTCAATGAAGTAGGAGGAGATAAATTCTCATTATAGAACTATGGACATACATACTCTCTTTCTTATAACATGGAATTAAATCTGTTTGGGATTACTTACCAGGGAGAAGCAGAGTTTTGCTCACCCAGACTACCAGATGAAATATGATCTTTTGACAAGAAAAAGGATCTATCTTGTCTGGGTATTTCAGAGGTAAAGACTCCACAAATTATTCATCTCTCGGAATATCATCAGATTCATCATCTATGGGTTCAAGGTTTTCTCATTCTGAAAAAAGGGTACAAGGATACTCTGAAGAAAAGAAATATGTATGTACTGGATTTCCTCGTGAACCTACGAAATATAAACCCGGTTAAGTATATCTTCGTTACAATTGAGAATATAAATAAAAGAAATCTGAATTCCCTGTTTATCATGTATCCTACCATTCATTCAATGATCTTTTTTGTTTTCCTTTATCCTTTCAATATTCTTTGAATTTCTAAGCTGAAAAATTGTAAGGTGATTGTTTTGAGTGATTATACTCTACGGAGGATGATTATTGGCTTTAATAGTCAATCTGGAGAATTTCATGATTTGTCAGAAGCAGAAGAATAAGATCTTTCTAAAAACCCAGAAGTGACTTAAACCTATAAAAACGGTGGAATGAATAGAAAGGTGATAAAACTAGAATAGAAAGGAAAATCTCTAGTGGGTAAGGAAACACAGTCGGCACCTCCAATGCCAAAAAAGAAAAAAGCATATCCTAATGAGGTAGTGGATATGTGGATAGAATATATGAATAACAAGAAGTAATGGTAGCCTAATTTGGGCTTGGACCATGTTGAGGAAAAAGCTTTGAAGGAAAAGGCTACATAGAAGATTGAAAAGGATCAAAAGGAGAATAAGGAAAAGAAAACGATTTTAGAGACTGAGATAGTACAATCCATTCTTAAGGATGCAAAAAAAGTCTCTAAACAAATTCTAGTACCAGAATCATTTTTAATAAAACCTTTACAGGAGACTCTGAGAATGAAATTGGTGATTCCGGAATGACATCACGATGAAGAAATAGTGCATGAGGAATACGTTGAAGAATAAGAGGAAGAAGGCAGTTCTGATAACAAAGTTATAATAAATCATGTAGAAGAATACCATGAGAAGGAAAGTCCTTCTAAGAAGTTATCAATTTTATCTTCTGAATCTGAGCCTTTAAAACTTTCTACCCCAGGTAAAGATGAGAAGTTTGAGGAAGAAGTGAATAATTTTTATAAAAATGAATTTAACTATCATGATTACATTCTCCCTAGGGATGTTTAGCCAAGAACTGATAAGGAAGAAGTTGATGAAGATAAAATTGTTCAAATATCAGATAGTGAACATGAATCTCCAAATCAAGAAGAAGACATTCTGAAGGATGATAAGGGAAAACAAGTGATAGTTGATACCCCTAAAAATCTATGGTAAGAAGAAAGAAGTGGTTGCTTCATCAGAAATGAAGGTTTTTGAAAATAGAAAGATAATCCTCACCAACAAAAATCTCGGATTTAGAATGATCCTCACATGAACATGACTTTGTTGTTCAGTCTTTGAAGATGCTGGTTGGTACTATTATAATATTCTCTAGTATAGACTCATGATTTTAGATGCTTCAGCATACCTTAAATTAGAAATCAGATTCAGTATCCACGGTGATGGATAAATGTGCCTGTCTCAAGGCAGACTTCAAGACCATTGTCATTGGATACAAGGCTCATAAACGATCATGCAAGAAGTAGAACAGCTGGTCAAAGACGACAATATAAGTGATGAGAATCATTGATGAATTTCAAGATAGTGTCAAGGATTCTTTTAACACCGATGATGTGAAGATCAAGGATCTCACTAATAGTTTTGAGGAAAATCTATCTTTTGAATAGACATCTCGAAAGAAATAAGGTAATAATCTGAATGGAAAATTGATTTCAGTTTCATAGAGTTGGAATATGGAAAGGGATCTTAGAATTGAGATTGAAGAGCATCTTGCTAATCAAGAAGAAGATCTAAAGGCCCAGGAAGAATCTCTTAAGGCCCAGGAAGATAAAATTAACGCCTTATAGAAGAATACAGAAGATCTGGATCAGTTGATCAAGTATGTAGAAGAAGATCACAAGGAGCTCATGAAGTTAAAATCCATAGTAGAGAAGATAATGCCGAAGGGGAAGGAAGAATAATTCATTCCAAATATGATCATTTGTTGTATTTTTATATTGAACAAATTCTCTCAATACTAATGAAATTATTATTTCTATTCATATTTTCTGGTGGTTTAGAACTAATCTTTCACGTACCAATTTTTTGTTACATTCCTTATATTTCTTTTTAAAAATCACAAAGGGGGAGAAAGAAATGTCAAAAAAGAATACATAGAAAAGAAAAAAAATTCCGAGGTAAGGGGGAGTCCATCGAAGGGGGAGTTTTCATCATGAATACATTCGTATGAAAGAAGAATAGTAAACTCATTAAGGAAATTTAGAATATGATCCTTGGTGTTTCTAAAGCCTAAGGGGGAGTTAGTCGTATTCACATTGATCCATATGTAAAGGGAGATATGTTTTTATTTAAGATCCCATAAAATTTCTATGTCCTTGTATTATTTTTCGTAAAGATGTTTGTGCTTTCCAAAAAGGGGGAAATTTATGTGTTAATAAGGTTTCCATATAAATTTTCTATTCCTTCATGTATTGAAAATCAGAAACACCCTATCTAAAGGAAAATATATTTTTCCTTATGTTTTTTCTTAATATGGAAAAGTTTCCTTCCAAAAGGAAATTTATCCTTACCTGTTTTTCATTGTTCATAATTTAGTCTCTCTAAATATAACTCTTTTTATTCCTATGTGAAAAATTCAGTTTCCCATCTAAAATCTAGAAATTCTCTAAATTCATAGATATAGTGTATTGTATTTTCAAGATCCAAATTCAGATTCTGAATTCCTCAGAATTCAAGTTCCCAATTCATTGAATTTCAGACTCTAAATTTTCTGAAATTAAGACTCTGAATTCTCAGAAACACAGACACTGAATTCTCACATAGTAAGACTCTGAATTCTCTGAAATTCAGACTCTAAATTTTCTGAAATGTAGAATCTGAATTCTCTATAAATCAAAATTCTCTATAAATCATAATTTGAGTTCTCTAAAATTCAGAATTCAAATTCTCTGAATTTTAGGTTTCAAATTCACTATAATTTAGACTTCTAATTCTTTGAAATTTGGTCTCTTATTTCTCTGAAATTCATACTCCGATCTCTCTAAAATATATACTCTATATTATATGAAAATCAGGTTCTGAATTCCTTATAATTCACATTCCAAATTCCTTATAATTCAGACTCCGAATTCCATATAAATCAGAATATGAATTCCTTATAATTCGGACTTTGAACTCCTTAGAATTCAGACTCTGAATTCCTTACAATACATGTTCTGACTTTCATAGAATTCAGGTTCCGAATTATTTAGAATTCAGGTTCCGAATTCCATAGAATTCGGACTCAGAATTCCTCAGAATTCAGAGTCCAAGTCTACAGAATTAAGATTAATAATACCTTGAAAATTTGAATCTAAATGTACTTGATATATATAATTTCAAGGTTCTTTCACTTACACTCTGAATTTTATTTTTCCGTAGACTCCGAAAAATAAATTTGGCTGAGCAACCATGTTTTACATACTTTTTTTGTTTTATAACGATGACATTCATTCTGTTTCTATCCAACCATTGTTTGAGTAGAACTTGTACTGTTCCCTCATAAATTCAAGGAAAAATATGATCATTGGAAGAGGGAGCTGACCGTTAGAAATGCACCTATAAAATGGACCTCATTTGTACCAGCTCAAAACACGTTGATCAATCAGGAGATTAAATTCTACTGAATTAATTTCTACAGAGAGAGATAGTCATCTAATTTGCGTACAAAACAACTTATTGAGATTGCTTTGGGTGTCTCTGATTGTCGTAATGTACAATTTATGGCTTCCTAGGTTAGGAAGACACAGGTGACGACTACCGTAAAGTTTGATGGCTTGTGGGGATTGAAACATAGATTCTGATATTCTTATCGAGGTCATACCCTAAAGTGGGTAAGACAAGAATTCATAAATTTATAAATAAAGTGATTTTTGTCCAGGGTTTTTGGATACCCTACTATATGGGTTAAAATATTTCAAACTTGTTACTTGTATTGTTTCATGTTTGTTTTCCACTGAATTTTGATTAATATGTAAAGTATAATTATCTTATACTTTCATTTACTTGTATACAATGATTAGTGAGATTCTATATGCATTAATGTAGAATATTTTTCGTTGTAAAATTTTCTAATGTTTCATTTTTGGAACTATATTTATGGAATCAAGAAAGATTACAGAACTAACTTGCCTTGTGAAATTACATTGTTTAACATTGTTAAAGAGTAAGAAGTTTTGTACCAAACATAATGGTTCCAAAGGAATTTTTAAAGTGTACAATTCACCCCCTAATGTATATTAACCATCTACGTCTTATTTTGATCCTACATGTATGAAAATAAATAATACTTTTAACACATCTTATACCCTAGTGGGACATAGATTAGTCAACTCATTACATCACCTAGGGATGTATGTAAACATTTTGGTTATTATCACATGAATGTGTGAGGATAACATAACCTAGAACTATCATACCTCATAAAATATAACCATGTTTCTCACTTGTTTATATTTCAAATATAAATATATAACAATGTTTTTAAACTATTCTAAATGCCATCTTAATTAATTTAAAATATTTTATATGAAATTTCCATTTAATAATTTTTTAAATTATTTACATATTTTTAAAGGTAAATCTTGATGTGTTTAAATATGTTTTTTAAATTAAAAAAAGTATTTTAAAAAAGAAGTGTAATATCATTAATTGGTTATTTAAATTTCTGAATCATATTATGGTATCCTTGGTGAGGTCCAACTGGCCTTTTATCTCACACGTTGTTGGTGACTTAAGGTGTCCTAATATTATCACCATCAAGGTACGAGCTGGAGTAGATCACTAAACGGAGGTGGTTTAAGATGTTGATCCATGGACTTGGCGAGTAGTTTTCACTAGGACATGTGGTGTTCTTTCAATTTTTGGTACTTTTCTATAGTTATTTGTGTATCTTAAATATTTTCCTTTTGGTACCCTTCTCCTCATGGTGTTTATCTTGTATTCATATTATCTTTTTTAACATTATTCTATGATGTTTGTGGAAAAATTATTCCCACCATTATTTTTTATGAGTCCAGGTGCTAGTAACCAACTTTGTTGATCAGGAACACCATTCAAGATATGTTATTGTGGGCTCATTTTTTGAGTTACCAGGTTTCCCACGACAGATTTTAACATCAACCACATTTTTTACCTACCCTGGCTGATAACACATTTATCAATCTTTCTATTTTTTTAAATTACAACAATATCCTTTAGTGAATATTTATTTTCTTCTGTGTGGATATATATTTCAACGTATTCTGATTAGTATATATATAATTATTTTCTCCACTAAAATTATATCTCTAAATATTTAATTCAATGTTTTATACTTCTAGCTTTAAGTTGTGTATTGGGTATGTTTTCACACGAGTCATTAACAAGGTTGAAGCTTAAGAAATTCCCTTATCATTATTTTAAGGATTAAACAATAACCTTTTATTGAATAATTACTATATATAACAAACCCTTAACTCTTATATGGTAATATATTTGTAGAAAAAATGATAGATTTACACTTTTTATCCTTAAATTTTTTCATATTATTCTATCTAAAATAACTTTACTCAATAATATGTTATATAGATTAATTGATTTATAATTAATTATAATTTTCTCACAAGGCATCAATAATATCCATTTAACCCATGAAAACTATGGATAATAGTTTAGTGGATCTTTTGGGCCATTTATTGCTAAAATCTATCTTTTATGGATCTACAGACATATCTTTCTTGTGAATACATAACCCAGGAATGATACTTCCTTTATCCAAAATTCACAGTTTCTAATGTTGTAATATAGTTTAGAATTTCTCATGGGATTTAACAAAATATTAAGATGTTATTTTTTCTCAAACGTTGTTTGTAGAATATATAAGAATGTATTCTAAAAAGACAACCAAAACTTGATCATGGTAGTATCTAGAGAAACTTTTAATTAGATACGTGAAGATATTTCAAGAACTCATAAATCCAAAGAAATCACTATTACATTTTTTTACACAACCCAAATAAAAATATTTCTTTTGAAATATCATCATTGTTAACCCTTAAATGATGATATCTAGATCAAAGTTAACTCTTGTAGAAGTATCAATCGTCTATGAGTAGATTTTATAGATCATATCTCTGGGGTAAACGATAAATTTTATATATAGTGATTTCATTAAGGTCTTGATAATCAATAGAAGGACGCATCATCCTTACTATATGTTTTACAAAATACACTAGATAACCCCATTGTTAAGAACATGGGAATATAAAAACATTATCTAAATTGTCTTGATGTTGCTTCTTTCCGTCCTCTAATTTAATAGGAACCATTATATATTCATTATTTTATATTGGAATGGTTATAAGAATGTGTTAAATAAAAAATTAAATCACACACTCTTGGGGAAGACAATGTAGATCATCAAGAAATACATTAGTATTTTCTTATATATTTTTCATGTCATTAATTTTTTTGTCCTCCATAATCAGTTTATCTAAGAGTACCACATTATTTATTATCATTGACCACAATATTTAATTTTATTTCACAGATATTTCATAATCAACATGTATATGTAACCTATGAGTCCTTAGTTTTTGAAATATCCAATCAAGGGTTGGATATCTAATGAAACTCATTTTATATGTTGAAGTCCTTCATAATGTTATGTAATGATAATGTGATTTACCAAATAATATCCCCCCTAGGAGTGTAAAATCACATATATATAGTTAGTCCACTTTATCATGCACTAGGTGATGAGTCAATACACAATATTCCCTCATTAGGATTATTACCACTATGAAAATATATTTCAGAGACAACATATAAATAAAATACATAGGTTTAGATGTAATTTATAGAAGAACCACAAAATATCTTCTTTACATGAACATTGAGATGTTATCAAATACTTAGACATGTCCTTTAGACTTTCCCATAGGGGTTTTACTAAAATTTTAAAAACTAATCTCCAAAAATAACTAAAAAATCATCAAATACCAAATAAAGAATACCAAACATACATATATAACACATTATTCTCTAAATTTAAATAATACTTCTCCCAAAGAGTCACATAATCCATGGACTGAATGGTTTAGTATCTCAAATATTAGCTAAAAAATTCTCATTTTATAACACATGTTATCCTTTCTCTATAATAGTTCTTATCTATACCCTTTTCTATATATCTCATATTATATAATTATTTTCATATAATAAGGGACGTAAAAAATTATAAATTAGGGGATTTAATTTAAAATGGGTTTCTATATTATTTTTATAAAAGGTATATGGTTTTCAATATTTTTAAAAAGGGGTCTGAGATGTGTGAACCCCGTTCATGCATCCCTGATCCTGGGAATATGTAAGACAATGTTCACACATCTTCAATCCGAGTGAGATATGTAAACCCCGTTCATGCATCCTTCGCGAATCAGATGAAGGATGCGGGAACGGGGTTCATGCGTCCTGCAAAATGTTTTTTAATAGTTTTCTAATTTTTTATTTTTATTTTTATTTTATTTTGTTTTGTTCATACATATATATATAAATCCAAAAAAATAGCAGAATTTATCCACTATTTAAAATCCAACAGCACTGTCATTACATCCGTCTGTATTCTAACAAAAACACTCACCCAAAACCCCCAATTATAAGAGCGTTTTCCTTGAAAATTATTCTGCATTTTCGATATGGGATCCAGGTTCTTCCTAACCTACAGAGCAAATTCTGCATTTTCTATGTGAGATTCTATTTCAAGTACATGACATTGAAAGAGTATAAAATATAGAATATAAGACTAATATAAATGAAATTTTAAACATTGATTAAACATATAAGAAATAGTTGAAAACAAAAATAATTTAATAAAAAATGTTGATCAAAAATAAATTATAACCATTCAAAACCATCTAATTGAAACATACAAATGTTTCATGTATTTCATGGACGTGACTTTGAAAAACTATAAAATATAAACTATAACACTAATATAAATGAAATTTTAAACACTAATTAAAAATAAAAGAAATAGTTGAAAACAAAAATAATTTCATAAAAAATATTGATAAATAATTATTTATAACCATTCAAAACTATCAAATTGAAACATAAAAATGATTCATGTATGTGACTTTGAAAACCTATAAAATATATAGTGTAAGACCAGTATAAATGAAAATTAAAACATTAATTTAGAATATAAGAAATAGTTGAAAATAAAAATCTTTTAATAAAAAATGTGGATGAAAAATAATTTATACGATTTCCAACACACATACTTTATATATAAAACTATTTCAAATATGTGGCTTTGGAAGACTATAAAATATAAATTACAGGACAAATATAAATGAAACATAAAACATGAATTAAACATATATAAAATAATTAATTATTAATTAGTTAATTTGTAGTATAATTAATAATTATATAATTATTAATTACTTATTAATAATTATAATTATTAATTAGTTAATTATTAATATAAATATTAATTATTAACTACTAATATAATTATATTTTTAATAACTAGTTAAGTAGTAATATGATTACTAATTATAATTAGGAATTATTAACTGTATAATAATTAATTAGTTAATTAGTAAAATAATTATTCATTATTATTATTAATTTCTAATATACAATAATTAATTAGTTAATTAGTAGTATAATTATTAATTATACAATAATTAAAGAAATAACGAATTAGTAATATAATATTTAATTATAATTATTCAATATAATTATTATTTCTTATTTCTTATTTATATAGAAATTAATTACGTAATTAGTAATATAATTATAAATTATAATGAGTCATTATTAATAATTAATTATATATATAATAACTAATTATTTATTCGTATTATAATTATTAATTATATAATAATTAATTAGTTAATTTGTAATATAATTATGAAATATAATTTGTAATATAATTATTAATTATATGTTGTATGTATTAATAATATAATAATTAATTAGTTAATTAACAAAATAATTATTAATTATTAATTAATTAATTACTATATAATTAATTATTATACTACTTATTTACTATTTAATTATTATATAATTAATAATTATATTACTAATCAACTATTTTATTATTATATAATTAATTATTAATAATTGATAATTAATATTTATAATGAAAAATTATAAATATTAATTATCATGTTAATTTACTAATTCAATATTGAAATATTGTATAATTAATAATTATTTTACTCTTTAAATAATTATTTATTATATAACTAATAAATAAATTACAAATTAACTAATTAATTTTTATATTTTTAATTATTATATTACGAATTAACTAATTAATTATTATATAATTAATAATTATATTACTAATTAATTATTATATAATTAATAATTATATTAATAATTAATTATAATATAATTAATAATTATATTACTAATTAATTATTATATAATTAATAATGATATTAGTAATTAACTAATAATTATATTACTAATTAACTAATAAATTATTATATAATAAATAATTATATTATCAATTAACCAATTAATTAATTATAATTATATTAGTAATTAACTAATTAATTTATGCTTATTGGTAATTAATAACTAATATTTATATTAATAATTAACTAATGTGTTATTATATTGATTAATAAGTAAGTAATAATTATATAATTAATAATTGTAGTACTAATTAAAAATTAATTGTAAATTATTTCTTATATGTTTAATCCCTACTTAAAGTTTCATATATATTCATCTTGTAATTTATATTTTAGTCTTTTGAAACAACATATTTGAAACATTTTTATGTTTCAAGTATGTCTGTTGGAAATCATATAAATTATTTTTCATCAAAAATTTTTATTGAAATATTTTTATTTTCAACTATTTCTTATATTTTAAATTCATGTTTTAATTTGCATTTATATTGTTCTTATACTTTATATTTTATAGGCTTTCAATGTGACTCACATGAAATATTTTTATGTCTCAATTTGATGGTTTTGAATGCTTACAAATTAATTTTGATCAACATTTTTTATGAAATTATTTTTGTTTTAAAATTTTTCTTATATGCCTAATTAATGTTTAAAATTTCATTTACATTAGTCTTCTAGTTTATATATTATAGTCTTTCAAAGTCACATACATGAAATACATGAAAAAGTTTTAAGATTCAATTTGATGGGTTTGAATGGTTCTAAATTATTTATGATATATATTTTTTATGAAAGTCATTCTATTTTCAATTATTTTTCATATGTTTAATCAATGTTTAAATTTTCATTTATATTATTCTTATAGTTTATATTATATAGTCTTTCAATGTCACGTACTTGAAAAAAATGAAACATTTTTAAGTCTCAATTTTATGGTTTTCAATGCTTGTAAATTATTTGTGATCAATATTTTTTATTAAATTCTTTTTATTTTCAACTATTTATTATATTTTTAATCAATGTTTCAAATTTCATTTATTTTAGTCTTATAGATTATATTTTATAGTCTTTCAAAGTCACGCACTTGAAATACATGAAACATTTTTTAGTTTCAATTTGATGTTTTTGAATGGCTATAAATTAATTTTTTATCATCATTTTTTATGAAATTATTATTTTTTCAACTATTTATTATATGTTTAATCAGTTTTTAAATATTCATTTATATTAGTGTTATAATTTATATATTATAGACTTTCAAAGTAACGTACATGAACCAAGTGATACATTTGTATGTCTAAATTTGATGGATTTGAATGGTTATAATTTATTTTTGTTCAACATTTTTTATGAAATAATTTTTTGTTTAAACTATTTGTTATATGTGTAATAAATGTTTAAAATTTTATTTATATTATTTTTATAGTCTATATTTTATACTCTTTCAAATTCGCATACTGGAAACAGAATCCCACATCGGAAATGAAGAATGTACTGTGTAGATTAGGAAGAACCTATATCCCACATCGAAAATGTAGAATAATATTTAGGGAAAACCCTCTTATAAAAGGGAGTTTTTTGTGATAGTTTCTGTGAGAATCCATACTGATGTAATAGCAGTGCTTCTGGATTTTAAATACCAGATAAATTCTTCTAAATTTTTTTATATATTTTTATATATAAACAAAAAAAAATAGAAAAATTTAAAACTATTAAAAAACATTCTTGCTTGATGCATGAACCCCATTCACGCAACCTTCATCTGATTCACGAATGATGCATGAATGGGGTTCACGCACCTCGCTCGGATTGAAGATACGTGAACCTCGTTCACGAATCTTTCTAGGATCGGGGATGCGTAATCAGGGTTCACGCATCTCAGACCCCTTTTTAAAAATATTGAAAACCATATTCCATTTAAAAAAAAATATAACCGATTTAAAATGAAAATTATAATCTTCGAATAGGAATAACCTATCATAAATTTTCAGATCATAGATATCGAATTAAGAAACGAGGAATACACGATTATTTTAAAAAAATATCAAAATACATTAGATGATAATCATAAATCATGTAAGAGAATCATAAGATCAGAAAATGGACATTTAATAATATTAAAAGAAATAAAAATTTTCAAAATAAATCTCAATGATCATATAAAAAGTGGTCATGAAATATAAGTGAAGAATAATTAAAAAATAAGGTATAATCATGATTTCATGGAATTTAATGGAAAATAAATGTACCCTCAAATTTTATCATAAAATGAGAAATGACATGGGTATTTGGTGAAATAATAATCACATGTAAACATATATGAAAAGACCCATTAGTCCCATGACCATTTCAAATAACTCTCTTTGTCCATGCCTCAAAATGTGAGCAAACTCATCTTGTCATCACCTGTGTAAAAAATCATTATGTCCATGCATAACTATATCATGATATATAAGTTAAAACTAATCCATTAGATGGAGATATATAACCCCAACTGTGTTCATCCATATATAATTGTGCCACTCAAATAAATTATAATAATATATTAATTAACCATTTGATAAATAATTGTCTTCAAAAGAATCCAAATTGAAATTATTCAATTTTCATAAAGAAACCCTGGAAATAAAATGAGATTAATAAGAGATCCATGTTGTACAAAATATCATCATGTATCAAATTTATATGTAATAAAAAAATCACATGAAATAATCACATAATAAAATATAATATACAGTTAAATAAGAAAAATAATTCCATTAGAGATAGATCATTTTAATATAACAAAAATTGTCATGACCCCCTCCCACCAATGATGCCCCTCCTGAACTGGAAATGGTGAAAGAGAGATAATGACCCCCAAGTCCCACCTTCAGTAGGCCCCGCGGTGGCGACTAGCACCAAGGGTATGAGTTTTCACAAATATGGGAGGCATTACCCTTTTTATTAGTTAGGATCGGGAAATAGGAAAAGTCAACCACCAAAAAGGAAAATAACAAGTGTATAGAAATAAACCCAAACCAAGCCCACATGCATGATTAAAAAAATTTAATAACAAGGTGAAAGTACAAGAAATCTCAAAGTACAATACCAAATGAATAAAAGAGTACATCAACAACAATAAATCCAACTGTCCGACTAGTAGGGTCTCGTACGGCCCTGGTAGTCCTCCTGGAAACATGAAAGTAAACGTAGGGTGAGCATACAACAATACTTAGTAGGGAAACCTAAACCACTTGTGCACAGGTGGGGAGACATCCTAATGTCTTGTGAGAACAACTGAAGAAACCTAGCAAGGAATCCTATCCACTGAACCTCACCAGCCACACTGACCAAAGCACAATCACAACAGGTAGTAGTATATAATAACAATATTAATTGGTACACCGCACCATTTCCCTTTATTTAGCTGGTCTTCCTAACGGCGAACGTCCTAACGCTGCCACACTCTCCCCGCCTGCACACACCTGGGCCTCACAACCACGTATCCCACCCGCAGACACCTTGGCCTCACAACCACATATCCTTCCCGCACACACCTGGGCCTCACAACCATGTATCCCGCCCGCACACACCTGGGCCTCACAACCACACATCTCGCCCGCACATACGTGGTCCTCATCCCGAAGATTTTTGGGAAAAAGTAGGCATGCCTGAAGAGACTTGGGCCAATCCATCCCAATCAAAACCTACCCAAAGAGTCTTAGGTTTAAGGTCGCCTCAAGCCATCACAGACTAGGGGAGAAGGAGCAGGAAGAAGCTAGTAACTAAGCGAAAAACACCCTCTCCCATGAAATGGGAGTGTTCAGCACTAAGTGCTCAACATGGGTGGGGTGCGATAAAACAAAAAAAGATACAGATATTTATGTATACCAAACACACAGCCCAACCTATGGATTATAAAAAGAGAAACTGAGCACATGCCTCGACACTGCAACTATGAAGCATGGATACAACAAACAACCCCAACCCCATATAGGTTTCACTTTTCAGCAGAATTAGTTTATTTAGTTCCTTAACTACTGGGAAACTATCCACAACCAACCACATCAATCGTTCGTAAAAGATATCCTTGCCATCCACAAATCAAGTAAGGAAAACACAAGCAACACAACGATGTAATTTTTTATTAGCCAACCAACCCATTAATTATTATTATTGTTTCATTACCACTCCCCACCATTCATTAACTCTTCCACTTTTATTTATTATTTACAACCCTTCCATGCTGCCCCGCTGCCAACCACCATAACCACAACCGCACCGAAACTATACATCATTATCCCTTTAATACCATTTATCGTAGCCCTACTTCCCATTACCAACACAACATTCACACCAACCCACAACCAAGTCAACCGCAGCCCCGCTGCTCACCCAAAGCACAACAACCCAGAAAACACCCCCATCACATGCCACACATCCAAGAAAACACCCACATGTTCATTATTCAATTTTGTTTAACTGGGGTGATCACAGAAGGGTTCCAGATTTTAAACAGCCAACATTACGTAATTAACCAATTTCCACATTACACAAAGTTTCCATCCATATGAAAATCCAGAAGGAGAGGGAAATATTTAATTGCGTAAACAAAGGCCCCCAACGACTGTGATTTTCAGTAGGTAGAAGCTAATTCAATTCACAACATAATATCACAGGATATAAAGTAACATCAATCACAACTTCCCAACCCCATTATATAAGCTAGTTATTATCTTTATTAAACTGGTTCAAAAGTGTTTTAGTTAAACAAGATAATAACCACCCTGCATGATGAAAAAACTAGAGAGATGAACGTAAGATCCCTACTTCAATGGGATCTGATCACAACGCTCCTCCCCATATCAACATTAGAAGAGGTTTGTCGGCGTCCGTCACTTCTATCGTGTCCCGGAAAAACATCCTTGGGTGGAAGTCGGAAATGGAAGACCAAAGGAAAGACAACAGATCCAAGATAGGAAGTTTCTCCTCATCATTACGATCCTGTGGCCACTGACGAATCGTAAATCGGAGCTCGGATGACAAAGTTATGGAAGAAAGAGCCTTCGAGTCTCTTGGGAAAACTCTTCTTAGAGGAAAGGGGAGGAGAGGGGTTTGTTGAAAGGAGGAGGGGACCCCTTCTTTTATAGGCACGAAAAGAAAAAGTACACGGGATGTACTTTATGGTACACGTCGTGTATTCAATTATTTCACACGGTCTCCACATGGCTTCCAACACGGCTCTGCGACTGTTGATTGGTCAAAACACAGCTTGAGGGTAACGCATACGCGGGGAGGGACTACACGGCATGTGGTTTAGACACACGGCGTATACCCATTTATTGCACACGGCAAGGACACGGATCCAACACGGCACACAACCATTGACTGGTAACGTGTACGCGGTGAAGGACTACACAGCGTGTAGTACTGGACACACGGAGTGTACCTATTTATTCCACATAGTCAGGACACAGCCTTTAACATGGGGTATACTCAGAAAGGGGGAACACAACGTGTAATCAAACTACACGGTGTGTAGTTTCGAAAATCTGGAAAGTGTGGGAAAGGTCCATCTCACCCTCTAGAACACTTTATGGACTTCTTTTTGACAAAGGAATGGGCCGGAGAGGTCTGGACCATTACATTAGATACCTCTTAAAACATTCTCATCCATAAGAATTCAAAAACTAACCCAGAGGAAATCCAAAAAGATACCTCTTAGGGTTATCGTTATAATAGGAACCCAACCAACAACCCTAATCATAGGTGTTAGGAATTCCCCCTCCTATGTCGAGATATTATCTGCTTTAGGCGGCACTGATTCGCCTTCACGGGTTTAATCGTATCCGCATTAATGCGTCTCGATTAAGGATTGGGCCTTCCCACTTCCATATATATGGATTTTCCAACTTGAACTATCCCCAACACCACACAACCGTCACACTGCCCGAACATGTGGTTTGGGGAAAAATTCCCTCTCCTATGTTGAGATTTTATCTGCTTTAGGTGGCACTGACTTGACCGCACGGGTTTAATCACATCAGCATTAATGTGTCTCGATTAAGGATCAGGTTTTTCCCATTCCCAACACATCCGAGCATGCTACACACTTCTAGAGAATAGGGAAACAAAAGGCCTCACAACCGAAAATCCAGGAATTCCATATATATCAAGTGAATAGAGTACAACATCAAAAAAATGCTCAGAAGATCATTGGAAAACACAAGTCAAAACAACTATGGGTACTGAGCGTGCATCTGGGTCTCCCGCTCCCAAGTGTTGTCCTCGAGCCCGCCATTCCTCCAGAACACACGAACCGATGAAATGGTTCATCCACAGAGCACCTTATCTTTACGATACTCGATAATGACTGGTCGTTCCTCAATGGTCGCGTCGTCTCCCATATATAACTCTACCCAGTCGATAACGTGGGAGTCGTTGTGTAAGTACCGACGAAGCTGGGAGACATGGAAGACTTCATGAACCTTCTCTAACTGAGGTGGAAGGGCCAGCTGAAATGCCACCTCTCCAACTCACCTCAACACCTCAAAAGGTCTGATGAACCTAGGTGAGAGCTTGATACATTTCCCAAACCTCTGCTTCCCCCATCGAGGGAAAACCATCAAGAACACGTGATCTTCCACCTCGAACTCCAAGGGCCTCCTCTGACGATCAGCATAAAACTTTTGTCAGTCTTGAGCTGCTTTCATCCTCTCATGTACAAGCAGGACTTTCTCTGTGGTGCTCTGCACTACCTCTGGCCCAGGAGAACCTGTCTCACCAACCTCTGCCCATCTAATGGGTGATAGACATGGTCTTTCATACAAAGCCTCATACGGTGCCATGCCAATAGTAGACTGGAAGCTGTTGTTGTAGGAAAACTCTACTAAAGGAATGTGTCATACCCATGATCCTATGAAATCCAGAACGCATGCTCGCAGCATGTCCTCCAACGTCTGGATAGTCCACTCTGTCTGCCCATCGGTCTGTGGGTGGAAAGCAGTGCAAAGGCATAGCTGGGTGCCAAAATCATGTTGTAACCCCCTCTAGACTCGTGAGGTAAACCAAGTATCCCTATCTGAGATGATATTCTTTGTAATTCTATTCAAACATACCACCTCGTCTACGTACCATTGTGCTAAGGTACTCACCGGTCATGAATCCATAATTTCTAAGAAGTGAGCTGATTTCGTCAGTCGATCCACCACTACCCAGATAGAATAATAACCACCCTGACCTCTGCGTAGTCCTGTGACGAAGTCCATTGAGATTTAATCCCACTTCCACTCGGGGACATCTAAAGGATGCAACAAACCACTGGGAACATGGTGTTCAGCCTTCACTTGTTGACACACTAGGAATTTAGCCACAAACTCTGCCACTGCCCGTTTCACCCTAGGCCACCAAAACTATTCCCACGGGCCTCAGTACATTTTTGAAAATCTTGGACGTACCGCTAAGGCTGAGATATGGAACTCATGGAGAACTTCCTCACGCATTGTCTCCGGGACAAACAACCTTACATGGAAAAGCTTTCGATATCGGCTGTCCTCTGACCATCCTTCTAGAGCGTTCCCCTGATCAACACGATCACACATCACTTCAACCTCGGAGTCCGCCCACTAAGACTCTTCCACCTACTGCAACAAGGAGGATTGTACCGTTATCTAAAACAAACATCCTATAACACCTTCTACCCTGGAATCAATGTGCAAGGCAGCCAACTCTCCCATTGCCTTCCAAGAATCTGCAGATTCCCGAACCACCTCCTGATGCGACTTCTTGCTCAGGGCATCATCCACAAAGTTGCCCTTACCATCAGTGTAAGAGATCTCAAAGTCATAGTCTTTGAGAAACTCTACCCATCTCCACTTCCACAGGTTCAGGTCATGCTGGGAGAAGATATAACGCAGGATCTTGTGATCTAAGAAGACCACAAAGCGCTCCCCAAAGAGGTAATGTCACCACAACTTCAGTGCGAACACTACTGCTGCAAGCTCTATGTCATGGGTGGAATAGTTATGCTAATGATGGCATAACTTCCTAGACCCATAACAGATCTCTTCCTTCTTCTGCATCATCACGCACCCTAGACCAAGTCCAGAAGCATTACAAAACACATTATACAAAAACCCTTACTCTGGAAACCTGAGTATGGGAGCACTGACCAACTTATCCTTCAGGTAGTCGAAAGCTTTCTGACACTGCTCGCTCCATAGGAAGACCTGGTTTTTCCTAGTCAAAGCTGCCAATGGAGCAGTAACTCAAGAGAATTCTAAAATGAACCTGTGATAGTAACCTGCCAACCCTAGGAAACTACGAACATTCGCCACGCTCTTGGGTGCCGCCCATGAAAAAACTTCCTCCAAATTCGATGGGTATATCGACACTCCATGATGAGACACTACGTGCCCAAGGAAGTGTACTTCTTGTGTCAATAACTTACACTTCAACAATTTCCCATAAAGATGGAGGTGCCGAAGGACATCCAAGGAAACCCTGAGATGCTCAACTTGCTCCTCCTCTGATCTTGAGTTGATCAGGATTTCATTGATAAACACAACGGCGAACTAGTCCCGAATCCCTCAGAAGACAAAGTTCATAAGTCCCATGAACACAGCTGGTGAATTCGTAACTCCAAACGGAATCACTACAAACTCGAAGTGCCCATACCTGCACTTGAAAGCCGCCTTCGAGATGTCACTGTACTTTAACCTCAGCTGATGATATCCAGATTGTAGATCAATCTTGGAAAACCAACATTCTCCCCTCAGTTGGACGTAGAGATCATCTATCCTTAGAATGGTGTAACGGTTCTTGACTGTTACGTGGTTCAACATTCGGTTGTTTATGCTTAGCCTGAGACCACCATCTGCCTTCTTAAAAATCAAAACTGGAGCACCCCATGGCGATACACTAGGTCAAACAAAACCCTTCTCCATCAGATCATCAATATGAATCCGCAACTCCCGCATCTCCGAAGGTTCCATCCGATAAGGGGCCATCAAAATCAGATAGGCACTAGGTTGTAAGTTTATCCAAAACTCAACGTCATGTTGGGGGGGGGGGGGGTAGAGTCACAACCTCCTCAGGAAAAACATAATGGAACTCCCAAACAACTTCTGAGACATCCATCATCTCTGTATCAGCTGGAACCACTGATAACCCGCCTAACAAGGAAAGGAGAGGCTTCACATGTCGGCTTCCCAACTGATATCTCCTCTCGCCAAAAAAATATGTGTGATGCACATCTATGTCGGAGAACATTACTCTTCTCCGGAAGCAGTCGATAACGGCACTAACAGAAAAAAACCATTCGATGCCTAAGATGACATTGTATGGCTACATCTGTAATAGAAGAAGGTCCCCACTAGATCGATGTGGTCCCAACGTCAGCCCACATCTCCGGCAAGCACAAGATATGATGGTCTGGCCTCCAACTGGTGTACTCAGCACCAGTGGTATGGAATGTATCTCTACGTCTAGTCCCAAGGCATGGGCTTGAACAGGTGAATCAAGGGAGTGTGAAGCTCCCAAATCGAACAAAGAAGAAACGAGAGTGCTGAAAAAACAAATCGTACCTCATACGACCTCTGGTCCCGTTGGAGCTACCAACTCTGCTGCATGCAACTGTCCATGCCCAGCTCATCTACCTCTCTGATGTCGTCCACCTCCCCGACCACGCCCTGGTCGAGGTCCCGGAGGAGCACCCTGAGGTCAGCCTCCTCTCACAAAGTCTGCCCTCGGAAGATCATGGTCATGCTGCTGCTAGATGGGCCTTGTGGACAACTGGTGCTGCTGAGGTGGGCATTGAACCTAGCCACCTCCACCGTATTGAGCTCAGGTCGGGCACCAACTCTAAACGTGCCCGAAACCTCCACAAGAAAACCACTTCAGTCTTGGGCTCGTGAAAAAGGGACGAGGACCCGAAGATCTAAACTGGAACTGTTGGGGCCTGCTCCCCACTGGCCTAAACCTGCAAGGTCCCATCACAGGAGACCTGCTACTGACTGCCTTCCCCTTCGGCGAACCTAGATGGATCCTCTCGTGGTGCACCTCCTAGCCAGTGCATCCTCTATACAACCTATGCCTTCTTCTGTACTGTCAAGTATGTCCGAAGGGTGAAGGGGGTGACATCATACTGGAGCGAAGGACGAAGTGCCTCCTCCAAACATCTCGCCCGAGACTCCTCATCCATAAAAAGATCTGAAGAAAAGCGCAGGAGATCCTTGAACATGATCCCCAACTCTCGTACTGACATACTCCTCGGCTGAAGGGATAGTAACCCATGCCGCTTCTTCGCTTTGATCATGGAAGAAAGTAATTCCTCTCGGAATTCCTTCTCAAAGTCAGCCCATGGAACATCTGCCTCTATCGTCTCTCCGAGGTAGAGTGACCACCACTGTCTTTTCGCACCTCTCTGCTGACTCACTGATAGGGGAACCCCGTACTCCCTCGTAGCAAGGATCATGGTAAAAGTGATCCCCAGCTCCTCAAGCCACCCCTCCGTCTCCGTATCCGATGTACTACCCTTGTACTTCTTGAGGGTCTACCGTTGGAAGGAATGGAGAGTCTTCTACCACTGGCTATCTTCCTCCTCTCACTCAATCCTCAACTGATCGACCGCCTGAATCTGCTGAGCCTCGGCAATCTGATCCACCTGGGGACGACGTCTAGGTGCCATATCTGTATGGTAAACAAGGATCGCCTAAGCTGAAGTAGTAATGAATATCAATGATTTATTTTATCATTTTATTTCAATTTCATTCTCAGAACACCCAAATCATGTAAAACACAATCATGATGATGCATGTACCTTCCCTAGGGTCTCTACCATGCAATCAATGTAGTCTCACTTGTAGTTTGGTAGGCTCAGTGTCTTTGCATCGGATCACGGGATCCCTGAAATCCCATGTCCTAGCCCTTCTTCCCTGGCCTATGTCACGCACCAAGATTAAATAACATTGTCGCCCTAACATCCCATGCAATCCTCACTATGCCTAACTCCAGACTCCATCCTATATCTCAACCATCAGCTCTGATACCATTCTATCATGACCCCCTCCCACCAATGATGCCCCTCCTGAGCTGGCAATGGTGAAAGGGAGATAATGACCCCCGAGTCCTGCCTCTAGTAGGCCCCAGGGTGGCGACTAGTGTCAAGGGTATGAGTTATCACAAATATGGGAGGCATTACCCTTTTTATTATTTAGGATCGAGAAATAGGACAAGTCAACCACCAAAAAGGAAAAGAACATGTGTATAAAAATAAACCCAAACCACGCCCACATAGATGTTCAAACAATTTTATAACACGGTGCAAGTACAAGAAATCTCGAAGTACAATACCTAAAGAAAAAAAGAGTACAACAACAGCAAAAACTCCAACTTCCCGACTAGTAGGGTCCCATATGGACCTGGTAGTCCTCCTGGAAACCAAAAAGTAAACATAGGGTGGGCATACAAGCATACTCAGTAAGGAATCCTAAAGCTCTCGTGGACAAGTGGGGAGACATCCTAATGTCCCGTGAGAACAACAGAAGAAACCTAGAAAGGAATTCTATCCATCCAACCTCACCAGACACACTCACCAAAGCACAATCACAACAGGTAGTAGTATATAAGAAAATGAGTATTAGGTACCCCACACCATTTCCCTTTAGTTAGCTGCTCTTCCTAACGGTGAACGTCCTAACACTGCCACACTCTCCCCGCCCGCACACACCTGGGCCTCACAACCATGTATCCCACCCGCAAACACTTGGGCCTCACAACCACGTATCCCACCCGCACACACCTGGGCCTCAGAACCATGAATCCTGCCCCCACACACCTGCGCCTCACAACCACACATCCCGCCTGCACACACCTGGGCCCCATCCCAATGATTCTTCGGAAAAAGTAAGCCTGCCCAAAGTGTCTTGGGCAAATCCACCCCAATCGAAACCTACCCGAAGAGTCTTAGGTGTAAGGTTTCCTTAAGACAACACAACCTATGGGAGAATGAGAAAGAAGGAGCTAGTAACTAAGGGAAAAACACCCTCTCCCATGAAATGGGAGTGTTCGGCACTAAGTTCTCAACATGGGTGGGGTGCGATAAAACACAAAAAGATACAGATATATATGTATACCAAACACACAGCCCAACCTATGGTTTCTAAAAAGATAAATTGAGCACGTGCCTCCGCACTGCTACTACGAATCATGCATACAACAAACAACCCCAACCCGATTTAGGTTTCACTTTTCACCAGAATTAGTTTATTTAGTTCCTTAACTACTGGGAAACTATCCACAACCAACCACATCAACAGTTCGTAAAACATATCCCTGCCATCCACAAATCAAGTTAGGAAAACACAAACAACGCAACCAAGTCCTTTCTAATTATCCAACCAACCCATTAATTATTATTCTCACTTCATTACCACACCCCACCATTCATTAAATATTCCACTTTTATTTATTATTCACAACCCATCCCTGCAGCCGAACTACCAACCACCATAACCAAAACTACATCGAAACTCGTACATCATTATCCCTTTAATACCATTTATCGCAGGCCTGATGCTCGTTACCAACACAACATTCACACCAACCCACAACCAATTTAACCGCAACCCCGCTTCTCACCCTATCCACAACAACCCACAAAACACCCCCATCACATGTCGCGTATCCAAGCCAACACCCACATGTTCATTATTCCATTTTTTAACCGGGGTGATCACACAAGGGTTCCGGATTTTAAACAGCCAGCTTTACGTGATTAACCAATTTCCACATTTCACAAAGTTTCCATCAATATGAAAATACAGAAGGAGAGAGAATCATTTTATTTTGTAAACCAAGGCCCCCAACGACCGTGATTTTCAGTAGGTAGAATCTCATTCAATTCACAACATAATATCATAGGATATAAAGTAACAGTAATCGCAACTTCCCAACCCCATTATATAAGCCAGTTATTATCTTTATTAAACAGGTTAAAAAGTGTTTCACATAATCAAGAGAACACCCACCCCGCATGATGCAAAAACTAGAGAGGCGAAGGTAAGATCCCTACCTCAACAGGTTCCAATCACAATGCTCCTCCCTACTTCTATCAGGTCCCGAAAAAACCTCCTCCGGTGGATGTCAAGAAGTTAAGGCCAAAGGAAAGACAACATATCGAAGTTCGGATGTTCCACCTCATTGTTACGATATCGTGGCCGCTGACGGATCGTAAATCGGTGCTCAGACGAAGAATTTATGGAAGAATGAGCCTTCGTGTCGCTTGGGAGAACTCTTCTCAAAGGAATGGGGAGTAGAGGGGTGAGTTGAAAGGAGGAGGGGAAACCTCCTTTTGTAGTAGAGAAAAGAAAATGTACACGGTGTGTACTTTATGGTACACGGTGTGTACTCGGTTATTTCACACAGTCTCCACGCAGCTTCCAACATGGCTCCATGACCATTGACTGGTCAACACACGGTTTGAAGGTAACACATACGCGTGGAGGGACTACACGATGTGTGGTTTAGACACACGACGTATACCCATTTATTGCACACGGCAAGGAAACGACTCCAACACAGCACATGACCATTGACTGGTAATACGTATGCGGGGAAAGACTACACAACATGTAGTACAAGACACATGACGTCTACCCATTTATTTCACACAGCAAGGACACGACCTTCAACACAGGGTATACCCGGAAAGGGGGTACACGACGTGTACTCAAACTACATGGCGTGTAGTTTTGAAATTCTGGAAAGTGTGGGAAAAGTCCATCTTACCCTCTAGAACACTTTGTGGCCTTCTTTTTGAAAATGGAATGGGGCAGAGAGGTCCATCCCATTTCAAAAATCAATTCCTGAAATCATATTTTTTTTAAAAAAATTTATTATTCATCAATTTAAAAAAGTAATAATGAAGTGTATCATTTAAAAAAAGCATACCCATTTTTAAATATAGAAAAGTATAAGGATAACCCTTCATTGAAATTAATTTGGATCTAAAATAGATTTTCTTCTCAAAAATTAATATAGAACAGTATTTTAAATGGAAATTGCAGTGAAAATAAGAGAATGAAAATAATGAAAAAACATATAAATCAAGTAAAGAATGTTGTTTTACCAAAACACTGACCATTACCCATGATTGATGTCGGTGTATATTAAGTATTATTCTAAAAATAGACCTAATTATAAATAAATAAAAACATAAATGTATGAACATTATAAAAAAATTAATTTCATAAACAGATTTTATTACATTTTTATCAATAAATATTAAGTCTATATTTAAGAGTGAGTATAATTTTTTTCTTATATATATATCTATATTTCATAATTCTATTATAAAATTTAATACCTATTAATTTGACATATACCTTAAAATGGTATATATTGATTTAGATTATGTTCTTCTTATGGAGTAAACAATTACAAAATATTAATTTAATAAGGAAAAACCTAGGTCATTAGACTTTCCAAACACACAAAAACCCAAAAAGTGTGTCTATAAAAGAACTATTAATATATTTTAAAAATCCCTTTCAAAATATTCTAATAATATTAAAATAAACCGGAGATGTCAAAAACACCCCTTGGAATCCAAATTTGTTCAGATAAAATTGTGTAAACAAATCCCTACCCAACCAGACCCTTTTCCTAAAATATTATCTAGTTTTCAAAAAATGAATTTGTAAACAATTTTAAAAACTACTTTTAAAACCAATTTTAGTAACTATTTTCCTTAGAGTTTTAAAAAATAAAACAACCCCACCCATTTCAAAATAATGCACTTTATGAAACATTTCATTGAATACCAACTTCTAAAACTGTGTTAAACACAACTCTTACCATCATAAAATTTTTCTTTCAAAACCATGATTTTATCAATGACCAACATTACCAAAAAATCATTTCCTTAAGGAAAAAATTCAAGGATATCAGAATAAATCATGAAACAAGCCCATAAAATTCATATTAATATATCTTACCCTTTAAATATATCTGGGAAAACATCATTTATTTTGTATATCACTTCAATTAATATTTATTCCGATGAGTATTCATGTAAAAAACACACATAAGTGCAATTATGAATCCCCTAATATTTTTTTTAACTTGATGTATGTAAAACCTGCTAGATCCTATCCATGACCTATGATTTTTCTTGAGTCTCATCCCTCTGACAAGGTATTCTTTGTTTCACCCAACACCTCAATTATCCTATAGTTCCTATACAATGAAATGAGTATCCATTTAAAAAATTTCTATTGAATATTGTCATGATGGAATGGCATGTTCTCAATAAATCTCACATGTTTTAAAACCATAACTCCATCTCTAATTACACTACCTATATGAATATATGATTAGTTGAAATTTTGTATTTCCCCAACCTAGGCTACCAAAAGATCACCCAAAAGACGATTATAGATGAACTCAAGCATTCATCCCCTTATGCCAAAGGCTATATATTAGTAGTTGGGGCCTAATATAGCCATGAAAAGTCTATGACCTCTGATATAATACCAGGGGTTTTCCTAAATTCTATCAAAATTTTGCCATGACCCATCCATATGAATGTTATTTAGAATTCCTATATACATAAAATTCGGAACTCATAGGGAACCTACATTATAAAAAATTGTTACAACTCGACCCCACCAGCCTAGTGGTGGTGCCTACAACCTTTACATTAGAATAAGACACAAGTAAATTTCATCCCAAAGGATTGAATAATTTATTAGTGTGTGTAAACTAGATACATACATGGTATTGAAAAAAGGTTTTTTTAACAACACTCTCATTTATTAAAGAGAGATCATTGGGAACAATATTATATCTCTTTATGATGATTTTTATGTTCACAATTACCCTAATTTGTTATTATAATGATTTTACATTGAGTATGTTTTAGGAAATTAATTTTCAGTATTTATCTATTTTGGAATATTATTAATGTGTTTAATCCAAGTAGAATATTTGTAAATGTGTTCAGAAATCATTTAAGCATGTTATGGAAACACTTTTCATGAACTACATGTACAGAAATCACATTCCCATGTCCTAGAAACATTTTTCATACCCTACATTGAGGAGTGTAGTGTAAGGATGGAATTCATCATTTACATTATGGAATATCATAAATGTATGGTTATGAAATCATACGTTATAGGGAAATATATGGAAGAAGAACCCTACTTTGGGAAGGAACCATACGTTTAGGATATCAGAAAAATATAGAATAATAACCCTACATTGCTATGTAATGTTATGTTTGCTTCACAAAATTATGGTTCATAAACCTTACTTTGGAAAACTACCATACATTTTATCAATAAATTTGGATAATATACCTTATGTTTAGAAGCTAATAAATGTATAGATCATCAAACTTAATTTTATAATGAACCTTACTGATCTTGTATCTTATGTATTGATAAAAAGGAATGTATTGATATTGTACCATACATTTGAGAGTTGAATAGAAAATTATGGTTGGTCAACATTAAATTTTGAGCCATAAGTAGTGAAACATACGTTCAGAGAAGAATGTAATGTAGTTAAACCCTATGTTTGGCATCAGAGATTTAAATAACATCTTTTTTAAGAAATGGTGTTTTTTCGTAGGATTATTTCAAACCAAATTCAATGCCCATTTTTAAAGCACAGCATTGACTAATTCAAAGACATTTATTTTTTATTCAAAGGATCAATTTAAGAGGTTCTTTTCATGATAATTATTCAAAGGTGTTATGAATCCTCTATTATTCGAACATTTGAATATCGTGATTCTAAAAGAAAATTTCTTGGATCTTTCTTTTTAAGGAAAACACTCGTCATTATTCTAAATATATCTGTGATATTTTGAATTACAAAAAAGGGGTGAATCATAAAAAAAAATCACAGGCTGTTGAGTTCTTTATGACTACAGTTTTATAGAGTGATTTGACATTTACGAATTTGCTGCTACCATTATCTATCAAAATCTATTTTTTAAGAAGAAGAAACACGTTGAAGATTCACTGTTTCTATATCGATGATCACTCATGAATCCATTATTGTTGGAGTTGATGAATTTATATCAATATTGTTTTCAACTGGATTGACATAGAAGTGACATTATCTGAAGAACATATTTTCAAATGATGATGATCTATCTACTGTCAGTTGTGTGCTTTTGCATCTATAATGATCAAATAGAATGTATTTTAAGTCAAATGATTTTCTAATTTAGAGTAATTGTATTCTCATACTAAGATGTGTATTTTTTTCTGTACATGAACTATAAGCCTCTATTTTTACCCTTAACGTTTAAAGGTGTCAACTCCCTACACTCAATTGTGGATGGTCTTTTGATAATAGGACCATATAGTGAAAATCAGCAAGCTCATGGAGTAGAGCTTTGGTGGAGTGGACTAGGGGCCTTCTATCCCCCGATCCACTATACATCCTTGCATCCTTTAACTATTTATTTTCCACTGCATAAAATATATGATAAAGAAAAAAGGTTATACTCGGTTTTCATCCTGATTCGTATTGAATTTGGACGAGACAATATTCCCTCACTCTTCTGTGTATTTGGTATAACCTGATTCAACAATTGGTATCATAGGAGGAGCTATTTTCTAACCTATAACAAGATAAAAGTTATTGGATTATACAGATCATAATGGATGATACATGAGAGGGTATGTCAATGGTTCAAGCTTCCTACATCAACGGGGAAATTTATGGATGCTAGAAATCAAGTATGATCATTTACATAAAGAACCTTAGATACATAGACAACCCAAAAATTATAACTCCATATGTGATTCAAAAGAAACCTGAAACATGGAGTACTGATACAGAAGTAGAGTACGAAATAAAAAAGAAATATATGGATGATATCATCTTTGGTCTTGGGCCAAATGAATTCAAAAGAGTATCTTAGTGCTCGACTACTTATTAAATGTGGCAGAAAATTGCAGTTCCTTATGAATGAAATGACAATATCAGACAGATGAGGTATTCCACCACTAAATTGAAATTTGACACATTTAGAATGTTTCAAGGATAAATAATTGACCAGATGAATGGATGGTTTATATAAATTATTAATAACATCACTACCTTGGGAGATCCTATCAAACAAGAAGATCATGCCCTGAATGTACTGAGAGTATAACAACCTAGATTGAATGGGATATCAGCGGCTATTAGAAAATCATCACCAGTCAAAGATCATACATTTTGATAGCAAATTGGAACTCTTATGATGTATG
Organism: Viscum album; assembly: GCA_963277665.1. Taxonomy (NCBI): domain Eukaryota; kingdom Viridiplantae; phylum Streptophyta; class Magnoliopsida; order Santalales; family Viscaceae; genus Viscum; species Viscum album. The sequence continues at coordinate 699,230,951 of OY728161.1, forward strand.
TAGATGATATTCAAGATGATGAAAATGTGGGTAATGTATTGATCAAGAGAGAAAATACTACTTTGAATGTAACATCCCAAAAGAAGAGTATAAATATGAAGAACGAAATCAAGATGAAATTAGAGAGTTTTGATTAATCTAAATCAGATGTGGAACTAGCTGAGCTAGCCAAAAAAATCAGCAAATTCTACCGAAAGAAGAAAGAATTTAGAAAATCCTTTAAAAAGGATGAAAACGAACCATGGGAATTCAAATTATATGAATGCAAGAAGATGGACCACATTAGAGCCGACTGTCCTAAATTAATTTGAGAATAGAAAAATATTTTTTTCAAAAACAATGATTAAGAGATGAAATAAAAAATATCAATGAAATCTGTAACAGCCCGAGATTTTATGAAAAATATTCTTTTTAATTTTATTAATGTCTTGTGTTGTACGCTACACCAAAAGGAGCTTGCACAACACGCATCCTTGACTTGCCTTGCATTGCACGCAATCGCAACCTTCCTCGATAGCGTGTGTGGTACGTAATACTGAGTTTCACGAAACAACGATATGCTATTAAAATATTATTTAAAACTAGCAGTTATGAATAGTAATAACCACTTTTTGAAATTTTGTAAATCTTAATGGACTTCATTTTTGGATTCGGAATATCGAAATTAGCTTAGGGTGAAATTTTGGTACTTTTCGGATAACTTTCATATTCTGATGAATAGTGAAAATTACTAAATTTTAATTAAAAACAACTTTTTTTAATCGAAATAATTAATAGTGATAAATTATTAATTTGAGTGGTTTTAAAGTATATATAGAATATATTTTTACAATTTAATACAATGTTGGTCATTGGGTGTAATTTCACATTTAAACTAGACATAAACAAGTGTCAATCTTTTGATAGATATTGTTTCCTAAAAACACGCTATTTGTTTTAACAGTGGGATTTAATTATAAAATTAATTAATGCAACTTCTATGTTATGAATTTGGTAAAATAGATTTCATTTTTGAATTCGGAATATAAAATATAGCTTAGGATGAAATTTTGGCATTGTTCTGAAAAACATCAATTTTTTATGAATAGTGAAACTACAAGTGGTAGGTTAAAAACTGAATTTTGCATAAAACTTAATTTTACCGCTTCTGTGAATGGAATTTCGAAAATCCGACAGACACGGTTGATATCAGTAAGTAAAATGTAGTTCAATGAGATAAAAATAATTTTTTGGTGAATAGTAACTTTTTACTTTTTTTTACCGCGATTAATAGTAAATAGGGTAACTAAGGGTAAATATGATATTACTATTACCCTAACACATGTCCTAATTCTATTGGATAAGTGTAATTCGACCAAAAACAACCTTATGAATAAAATATGACCATTTAGGCCCACTTGGATTAGATTAGGACATTTATTATTATTTAATTCAAAGAAGAGTTAAAAGAGTTAAAATCAAAGTTTATTTACTAAAACATTTTTAATATGGGGTTATACATAATATAAATTCGATTGAAAATATTCATTAGAAAGCTAAAAAGATTTCCTACATAATGATATTTTATTTATAATTTTTAGACTTTATATAAATTAATTTATTTATGACACAACGATGGTGCAGTAATTACCCTTTTAAGGAAATATTAACATAATTGATGTTATAAATGCTCAAATGAATGTAATTTGAGACTTTTTATGAAGTAAACTAATTTTCTAGGTTACTATGATATATTAGTGTTGATTTAATCAACTTGGTTCGAACATTTAATTCTGTTATGACTTTCACAAAAAATCATATATCAAATAGTGTCAAAATTGACTCAAAATAGTTTTTAAATCAAATATTATATTATTAATTGTTATTTTATTCCTAAAAATCTAAGGTTCGGCCAAATGACTTAGATAAGGATATATATATTAATAATAAACAATTTGGGGTTCTTTTGGCATGTTATAGTAAGTTTAATAACCATATAGTGAAAGAAAACAAAAAGACACGGTAAAAGTTAAATTATTTAACTTAGAGTTAAATCTAATTGATAAGGTTAAAAAAATACCCTAAACTTGTCTAAATCCTATTGGTTGATAGGGTTTAGACCCTTCCCCACTTTATCTTCGAAATAAGACCCTTTGGAACCATTATAAACCGATTTTGACTTTAATATAAAATAATATTTTGAGGAATTCCTAAGGTGCCCCTCTCCTCCCCTATAAAAGGACACCTCCTCCCCCTCCTCCTCACACCAATTTGAGCACTCAAGCTCGGCCAACCCCTGCCAAAATCTCTTCTCCACTTCCCTAGCAACATCCTAGATGTTCTGGTCTTCCTCAAAGACCAATTCTAGTGCCCTAAGAGGAGGTCTCAAAGAGGCGCTTCAAAGAAGATGTAATTACCGTTACCAATTCTTTCCTCTTTATTTCTTCTTCCACTTCTTCTTCTTAGGTTGTTTCATTATGAAGTAATAACATCAGTATCACTCATATACTGATATGTTATTATAATTATGAAACAACCCTAATTCACCTTCTATCCATCCTACGGAAAAATGAAATCACCGCGCGTGCGTACGTACGGAATACCGTCTCCACGCCGTGGTGTAATCTATTTTCCACCATCACCTTACAAGGATGGGTATAATGGTGTAAAGAATAACTATACATAGTTATTACAACATCATATTGATTCTGATATATTGTATAATCCACTCCAATTCAATTCAATATTTATAGAAATGATATCATCGCTCGTGCGTACGTACGGACTACCGTCTCCACGACGCGATGAGATTCATTCTCCATGTTAACCATTTAAGAATGATTATAATGTATATATAAGAAATAATAATGAAATATATGACATTATAAAGCTACTGGATTTATGTATATATATACATATGTATGTCATCTACTTACTTCCATTTCAAGACAATAAGGAAAGAAAAACAGCGTTCATGCGTACGTACGGACTACCGTCTCCATGAACGGTGTTTTTCATTTTATTTATCTATCTATTATATATATATATATACTGAATATATATGATATATAAATCATATTTTATATTCTGGAAGTAAGTAAATCATGATATAAGTAATAATCATGTCAAGAACAACAAGTCAAAACACCTACGATAAATGAAACGATTTTACCCAAAACGCTTCTTTAACATGGAATTTACAAAAGAACGGGTAATATAATGTCATAAGTGAACCATATATGATATCATAACAATGAATATGATTCTGTAATAAGTCAATGACATTATTTAAATCATTATACAGGAGGTTCGGACACATACGAAGCAAATTGGACCTAAGGTAAGGGAAATATCACAATCTCATTTTTATCCGAGATTGTTTATTAGTAAGTATTTACTGGGGTGTATTTTATCATCCACATCCATGTTTCCTCAATATGTAATATTATTTCCATTCACCTACAATTGTTTAAATCCTATTTTTCGGTGAGTTTTTAGTAAAAGATATGAAAGGAATCTTTTGTCGTTTTTCATACGAGGTACTTTTTGACTTTTCCGACAAAAGTACGAAGAATGTTTTTTTTTAACTTAAACGACACGAACGGATTTTTACGGTTTTATAAAGCCTTATTTTCATGAAGCTTCCTCCAAAAGATTTCATGACTATTTTTAATAAAATCTCTTTCTTTTAAAATTGCATGATGTTTTGTGAAAAGAAATTGATTTTGAAGAAGAAAGGATATTTTCCTCAAGAATTCATTTCAAGTGTTTTATCAAAATTATTTTCCATCTAAGATAATAAAGGGTTCTGTTTCTATAAATATTGAATTGAATTGGAGTGGATTATACAATATATCAGAATCAATATGATGTTGTAATAACTATGTATAGTTATTATTTACACCATTATACCCATCCTTGTAAGGTGATGGTGGAAAATAGATTACACCACGGCGTGGAGACGGTATTCCGTACGTACGCACGCGCGGTGATTTCATTTTTCCGTAGGATGGATAGAAGGTGAATTAGGGTTGTTTCATAATTATAATAACATATCAGTATATGAGTGATACTGATGTTATTACTTCATAATGAAACAACCTAAGAAGAAGAAGTGGAAGAAGAAATAAAGAGGAAATAATTGGTAACGGTAATTACCTCTTCTTTGAAGCGCCTCTTTGAGACCTCCTCTTAGGGCACTAGAATTGGTCTTTGAGGAAGACCAGAACCTCTAGGGTGTTTCTAGGGAAGTGGAGAAGATATTTTGGCAGGGGTTGGCCGAGCTTGAGTGCTCAAATTGGTGTGAGGAGGGGGGGAGGAGGTGTCCTTTTATAGGGGAGGAGAGGGGCACCTTAGGAATATCTCAAAATATTATTTTATATTAAAGTCAAAATCGGTTTATAATGGTTCCAAAGGGTCTTATTTCGAAGCTAAAGTGGAGATGGGTCGAAATCCTATCAACCAATAAGATTTAGACAAGTTTAGGGTATTATTTTAACCTTATCAATTAGATTTAACTCTAAGTTAAATAATTTTACTTTTACCGTGTCTTTTTGTTTTCTTTTACTATATGGTTAATACACTTACTATAACATGCCAAACGAACCCCAAATTGTTTATTATTAATATATATATCCTTATCTAAGTCATTTGGCCGAACCTTAGATTTTTAGGAATAAAATAACAATTAATAATATAATATTTGATTTAAAAACTATTTTGTGTCAATTTTGACACTATTTGATATATGATTTTTGTGAGAGTCATAACAGAATTAAATGTTCGAACCAAGTTAATTAAATCAACATTAATATATCATAGTAACCTAGAAAATTAGTGGAATTCATAAAAAGTCTCAAATTACATTCATTTGAGCATTTATAACATCAATTATGTTAATATTTCCTTAAAAAGGGTAATTACTGCATCATCGTTGTGTCATAAATAAATTAATTTATATAAAGTCTAAAATTATAAATAAAATATCATTATGTAGGAAATCTTTTTAGCTTTCTAATGAATATTTGCAATCGAATTTATATTATGTATAACCCTATATTAAAAATGTTTTAGTAAATAAACTTTGATTTTGTCTCTTTTAACTCTTCTTTGAATTAAATAATAATAAATGTCCTAATCTAATCCAAGTGGGCCTAAATGGTCATATTTTATTCATAAGGTTGTTTTTTGTCGAATTACACTTATCTAATAGAATTAGGACATGTTTTAGGGTAATAGTAATATCATATTTACCCTTAGTTACCCTATTTACTATTAACCGCGGTAAAAAAAGTAAAAAGTTACTATTCACCAAAAAATTATTTTTATCTCATTGAACCACATTTTACTTATTGATATCAACCGTGTCTGTCGGATTTTCTAAATTCCATTCACAGAAGCGGTAAAATTAAGTTTTATGCAAAATTCAGTTTTTTAACCTACCACTTAGTAGTTTCACTATTCATCAAAAATTGATGTTTTTCAGAACTATGCCAAAATTTCATCCTAAGCTATATTTTATATTCGGAATTCAAAAATGAAATCTATTTTACCAAATTCATAACATAGAAGTTGCATTAATTAATTTTATAATTAAATCCCGCTGTTAAAACAAATAGCGTGTTTTTAAGAAACAATATCTATCAAAAGATTGACACTTGTTTATGTCTGGTTTAAATGTGAAATTACATCCAATGACCAACATTGTATTAAATTGTAAAAATATATTCTAAATATACTTTAAAACAACTCAAATTAATAATTTATCACTATTAATTATTTTGATTAAAAAAGTTGTTTTTAATTAAAATTTAGTAATTTTCACTATTCATCAGAATATGAAAGTTATCCGAAAAGTACCAAAATTTCACCTTAGGCTAAATTCAATATTCAGAATCCAAAAATGATGTTCATTTTGAAATATAAGATTTACAGAATTTTAAAAAGTGGTTATTACTATTCATAACAGCTAGTTTTAATAATATTTTAATAGCATATCGTTGTTTAGTGAAACTCGGCATTGCGTATTACACACGCTATCGAGGAAGGTCGCGATTGCGTGTAATGCAAGGCAAGTCAAGGATGCGTGTTGTGCAAGCTCCTTTTGGTGTAGCGTACAACACAAGACATTAATAAAATTAAAAAGAATATTTTTTTATAAAATCTTGGGCTGTTACATTCTACCCCCCTTAAAATGAATTTCGCCCTCGAAATTCGTTGGGGTTATAAATGGTTTACTATTCGAAAGTTTCTTTAATAGAAACCCACATCGTAAAAAGGAATATCAAATCCAATCTTTAAAAGTATGAAACGTAACGGTTACCCAAATAAACTAATCATTGGGTTTCCACATAGGTGAAAATATGGATATGGAAGAGAAATCTAACCATCATGTTCTGTGTAGTACGCAATACTGAGTTTCACGAAACAACGATATGCTATTAAAATATTATTTAAAACTAGCAGTTATGAATAGTAATAACCACTTTTTGAAATTTTGTAAATCTTAATGGACTTCATTTTTGGATTCGGAATATCGAAATTAGCTTAAGGTGAAGTTTTGGTGATTTTCGGATAACTTTCATATTTTGATGAATAGTGAAAATTACTAAATTTTAGTTAAAAACAACTTTTTCAATCGAAATAATTAATAGTGATAAATTATTAATTTGAGTGGTTCTAAAGTATATTTAGAGTATATTTTTAAAATTTAATACAATGTTGGTCATTAGATGTAATTTCACATTTAAACTAGACATCAACAAGTGTCAATCTTTTGATAGATATTGTTTCATAAAAACACGCTATTTGTTTTAACAGCGGGATTTAATTATAAAATTAATTAATGCAACTTCTATGTTATGAATTTGGTAAAATAGATTTCATTTTTGAATTCGGAATATAAAATATAGCTTAGGATGAAATTTTGGCATTGTTCTGAAAAACATCAATTTTTGATGAATAGTGAAACTACTAAGTGGTAGGTTAAAAACTGAATTTTGCATAAAACTTAATTTTACCGCTTCTGTGAATGGAATTTCGAAAATCCGACAGACACGGTTGATATCAGTAAGTAAAATGTAGTTCAATGAGATAAAAATAATTTTTTGGTGAATAGTAACTTTTTACTTTTTTTTTACCACGGTTAATAGTAAATAGGGTAACTAAGGGTAAATATGATATTAATATTACCCTAACAGATGTCCTAATTCTATTGGATAAGTTTAATTCGACCAAAAACAACCTTATGAATAAAATATGACCATTTAGGCCCACTTGGATTAGATTAGGACATTTATTATTATTTAATTCAAAGAAGAGTTAAAAGAGACAAAATCAAAGTTTATTTACTAAAACATTTTTAATATAGGGTTATCCATAATATAAATTCGATTGTAAATATTCATTAGAAAGATAAAATAATTTCCTACATAATGATAATTTATTTATAATTTTTAGACTTTATATAAATTAATTTATTTATGACACAACGATGATGCAGTAATTACCCTTTTTAAGGAAATATTAACATAATTGATGTTATAAATGCTCAAATGAATGTAATTTGAGACTTTTTATGAATTCCACTAATTTTCTAGGTCACTATGATATATTAGTGTTGATTTAATCAACTTGGTTCGAACATATAATTCTGTTATGACTTTCACAAAAATCATATATCAAATAGTGTCAAAATTGACACAAAATAGTTTTTAAATCAAATATTATATTATTAATTGTTATTTTATTCCTAAAAATCTAAGGTTCGTCCAAATGACTTAGATAAGGATATATATTTTAATAATAAACAATTTGGGGTTCGTTTGTCATGTTATAGTATGTATAATAACCATATAGTGAAAGAAAACAAAAAGACACGGTAAAAGTTAAATTATTTAACTTAGAGTTAAATCTAATTGATAAGGTTAAAATAATAACCTAAACTTGTCTAAATCCTATTGGTTGATAGTATTTCGACCCTTCCCCACTTTATCTTCGAAATAAGACCCTTTGGAACCATTATAAACCGATTTTGACTTTAATATAAAATAATATTTTGAGATATTCCTAAGGTGCCCCTCTCCTCCCCTATAAAAGGACACCTCCTCCCCATCCTCCTCACACCAATTTGAGCACTCAAGCTCGGCCAACCCCTGCCAAAATCTCTTCTCCACTTCCCTAGAAATATCCTAGAGGTTCTTGTCTTCCTCAAAGACCAATTCTAGTGCCCTAAGAGGAGGTCTCAAAGAGGCGCTTCAAAGAAGAGGTAATTACCGTTACCAATTCTTTCCTCTTTATTTCTTCTTCCACTTCTTCTTCTTAGGTTGTTTCATTATGAAGTAATAACATCAGTATCACTCATATACTGATATGTTATTATAATTATGAAACAACCCTAATTCACCTTCTATCCATCCTACGGAAAAATGAAATCACCGCGCGTGCGTACGTACGGAATACCGTCTCCACGCCGTGGTGTAATCTATTTGCCACCATCACCTTACAAGGATGGGTATAATGGTGTAAAGAATAACTATACATAGTTATTACAACATCATATTGATTCTGATATATTGTATAATCCACTCCAATTCAATTCAATATTTATAGAAATGATATCATCGTTCGTGCGTACGTACGGACTACCGTCTCCACGACGCGATGAGATTCATTCTCCATGTTAACCATTTAAGAATGATTATAATGTATATATAAGAAATAATAATGAAATATATGACATTATAAAGCTACTGGATTTATGTATATATATACATATGTATGTCATCTACTTACTTCCATTTCAAGACAATAAGGAAAGAAAAACAGCGTTCATGCGTACGTACGGACTACCGTCTCCATGAACGGTGTTTTTCATTTTATTTATCTATCTATTATATATATATATATATACTGAATATATATGATATATAAATCATATTTTATATTCTGGAAGTAAGTAAATCATTATATAATTAGTAATGATGTCAAGAACAACAAGTCAAAACACCTACGATAAATGAAACGATTTTACCCAAAACGCTTCTTTAACATGGAATTTACAAAAGAACGGGTAATATAATGTCATAAGTGAACCATATATGATATCATAACAATGAATATGATTCTGTAATAAGTCAATAACATTATTTAAATCATTATACAGGAGGTTCAGACACATACAAAGCAAATTGGACCTAAGGTAAGGGAAATATCACAATCTCATTTTTATCCGAGATTGTTTATTCGTAAGTATTTACTGGGGTGTATTTTATCATCCACATCCATGTTCCCTCAATATTTAATATTGTTTCCATCCACTTGCAATAGTTTAAATCCAATTTTACCCCTCGCTGAATTTTTATTAAAGGATATGAAAGGAATCATTTGTCGTTTTTTCGTACGAGGTACATTTTGACTTTTTTCGACAAAATTACAAAGAATGTTTTTTTTTAACTTATATGGAACGAATGGATTTTTATGGTTTTATAAAGTCTTATTTTCATGAACCTTCCTCCAAAATATTTCATGACTATTTTTAATAAAATCTCTTTCTTTTAAAATTGTATGATGTTTTGTGAAAAGAAATTGATTTTGAAGAAGAAAGGATATTTTCCTCAAGAATTCATTTCAAGTGTTTTATCAAAATTATTTTCCATCTAAGATAATAAAGGGTTCTGTTTCTATCCATATTTTTACATTGATTTGACTATGTTGTGATGGAATTTTGTTTATGAATTCCTTTATCTTATATGAATGGTTTTATGATGTCATGTTGTTTAAGAATCCCATTTTTATTACATGGGTTATGAAATGATGTATGATTTATGATTTTGTGGCACACATAAGAATGGTATCATTATGAGATGGGTGGGACCTATATCTCCCTCCAATGCATTGGGTAAAGATTTCATATCTCATGAGATAGACATGGCTGGAATGGTAGGTTATACCGGTTCAGTGAAACAGGACTGAAATGAGGATTACTCGATTCAGAAAGGGACTTTGTCCACTAAGATAGTCTTGGCAATGAGTCTTGACTAACAAGAAATGATTTTCCATGATTATGTGTGCATGCCACAAAGTTTCAAGTTTCATGTTATGATTATGGTGATTTCATTTTCACTACTATGATTTATCCCATGTTATGAAATTATGCTCTCTTTTGCAGGTTAAGATTTCCAAAAATGTTATGTTCTTATGAAAATTATGTGATTGATATTTCTTTTGTTTACCCTTACTGAGCATTTGAGCTCACCCTTTTATGTTTTCTTTTCCCCAGGATATAAAGAAAGGTTTTAGGTAAAAAAAAGGAAGATCTTTGTGGGAGATTTTGAAGATCTTTCACCAGGATTAGAAGATTACGTTCCGAGTTTCCAAAGACACTAAACTATTACGATCCTTGTGTGTATATTTTTGTTATGTATTAAGTATTCCGCAAATGTAATGTAATGTCAATGTACGTCAAGATACGGGTCTCTACAGTTGGTATCAGAGGCAAAGGAGGTAGGAATGTATCCGATCCTTGGGAACTCTCACATGTGAGCGTTGGACGAAGCATGGCTCTCCGCCCAAGGGCTTCATGTGGAAATGGCTGCCACTGGGGATGGTGGTGTGTCCCGCCCAGGGGGTGTAGCCGCCCATGGAGTGCCCTGATAGGTATCAATTGTAGTCCACTGGAAGTAATTCTAGACCGCTACAGTTGGTATCAGAGGAAAGGTTTAGTCAACCTTTGGAAACTAGGATGCGAAAACGTTAGTGAGATCCCTAGAGATATTTCTAAGGTATGTCTAGGGATGTCCCTAGGGATAAGTATACGTATAGGTTATAGTAATAGAATTACGCTAACGATCATAGAACTAAACCTAAGATGTTAGATATTGAAGGTACTCCCCCTTTATTATGTTGTGTTCCCTAGCATGATTTTTGCCTCTCACACTATTCTTTTTGGGTTTTAGACGATGACTGGAACCCGAAGGAACCGTGTTGATCAATGCAATGGACAATGCAATGATTGCCCTCCTGAACAAACAAATGTTATGGGAGATAGAGTGAAAAATCTTATTGCAATACTTACACAAGCTATGAACCATTCTGGACTTCCAAATGAGCAGAGAAGGGAACAATATTCTATTGAGTCCTTCATGAGGCAACGTCCACCTTCTTTCAGTGGGTCTTCTGATCCACTTGTGGCTGAACAATGGATCAGTACTACTAAAAAGATATTTTCAGTTCTTCAATGTTCTGAACATGATAAAATCATCTTAGCAGTATATCGTTTGGAAGGTGAAGCTGATCAATGGTGGAATCTTATCAAGAATACGAGGCCAAGAGATGAAATTGAGTCCATGGAATGGGACGAGTTCAAGAACTTGTTTTTCAGTAAGTACTTCCCTCGTATTCTTCGAAAAAAGATGGAGAAAGAGTTTCTTGAACTGAAGCAAAGGGACGATGAATCTGTTGGTACCTATGAAGCAAATTTTACAAGACTTGCAAGGTATGCTTCTGGTATTATCATCCAACCTGAAAGTAAAGTTGATCGATTTTTCAGTGGCTTAAAACCAAGTCTTCGAAGGGCATTAGCTATAAGAGACTTCAGTAGCTATGAAGAAATTGTGCATTGTGCTATCAAGGTAGAAATGGATGTTGGTGTTACATATCCATCTCATGGTTTTGACAAGAAACGAAAGATGGAGTTCAAGGAGAAATCTCAGAATAATGGTGAAAAGAAGATGAATGTTTCCTTATGCACAAAGTGTGGAAAGAATCATGGTGGAGATTGTCTTAAAGGGACTAGAAAATGTTTTAAGTGTGGAAAAGAAGGTCATCGAGCAGCTGAGTGTCGAAGTAATGGAAAAAGGGTTTCTAATGATGTGAATAAAGCAAACACTGCAGAGAATGCACCACCAACACTTCAATGCTTCAAGTGCAAGGAAATGGGGCATTATGCTAATAATTGCCCTAATCCAAGGGTCAGTGATGATCGACATGAGCAACCGCTTAAGGCAAAGGACAAAGGGAAGTCACATGCGATCACCATTGGCGATGTTGAATATGATAACGATGTGGTGGAATGATTAAGTGTTTATGTAATGGGATTCCAAAATAATGTTGTATCATGGATTATTGGAATATTTATGTATTGGTCTAATGTGGTATTCAAAGTGATTGAGATATTACGCGCATAATGAAGGGAAAACGAGAAAACAAAATGTTTAACAGTATTCATGAGCTCATGATTGATATAAGGACTAAGTGATATCATGGTTTGAGTATATAGAATTTTGAGGATTTTGGTATGTGGAAAGTGTTAACTTTTAACTGCACTCATGTTTTCACTAAGGTATTCAAGAGAATACACGATTAAGGACTTTGAATGTTTGGAATGTGACCAACAAGACATATCTTATGATATGTGGGGATCAACGACAGTATTAAATCTCTGGTAATCGTTGTCACTATATTATGAGAGTGGACTGCAGTATTATGTATAAGCCTAAAGATTAGACTGGATTATGTTGGACATAAGTTAGTATTGTTTAAGGATAGGAGATTTTCGATATTATTGATGGGATGTTATAGTAACGTAGTTTTAGAAAAAAGGGACAACCTGCAGGACGGCCGACAGCCCATCGCTTCGGACAAGGCTGTAGGAATCGAACCCACAACAGAAGTGCGACTGGCCTTTATCGCCTACCACTGACCTACAGGAAGTCCCTGTTTAGTAGAAACTAGTTTTATTTTATTAAGCGGTATGATATATGAAGTATAAGTTCATTTTTGGAACCATATACGATTAATCTAACCATAAGATGAACTTAAAACTTTTCAAACCTTTTGTTTGAGACAGATGGAATGACCCGTCATTCTATCACATGATCTGCTAACACTTCACGAATAACAAATTCAACTTCATTTATTTAAGAGATGAAGTGGAAATTGTTCAAGGCACGAACAATAGTGCGACTGTACCAAAATAAAGTAAGTATTTATTCTATTTCAAATTTTCAACTTTAGGGAAATGATCTTGAAAACCAAAAATGTTGTCCTAGTGATCTTATATCTGATGAATCGAATGGTACCTTAGATCATCACAAATTTATGGCTTTGTGATTGCTAGCTTTTCCATAGCCATGTTCTCTACCACTCTCCATCAGAACATGATGGTTAGATTTTTCTTCCATATCCATATTTTCACCTATGTGGAAACCCAGTGATTAGTTTATTTGGGTAATCGTTACATTTCATACTTTAGTTTTTAAAGACAAATTTTGGTATTCCTTTTTAGGATGTGGGTTTCTATTAAAGAAACTTTCGAATAGTAAACCATTTATAATGCCAACGAATTTCGAGGGCGAAATTCATTTTAAGGGGGGTAGAATGTAACAGCCCGAGATTTTATGAAAAATATTCTTTTTAATTTTATTAATGTCTTGTGTTGTACGCTACACCAAAAGGAGCTTGCACAACACGCATCTTTGACTTGCCTTGCATTACACGCAATCGCAACCTTCCTCGATAGCGTGTGTAGTACGCAATACTGAGTTTCACGAAACAACGATATGCTATTAAAATATTATTTAAAACTAGCAATTATGAATAGTAATAACCACTTTTTGAAATTTTGTAAATCTTAATGGACTTCATTTTTGGATTCGGAATATCGAAATTAGCTTAAGGTGAAATTTTGGTGATTTTCGGATAACTTTCATATTTTGATGAATAGTGAAAATTACTAAATTTTAGTTAAAAACAACTTTTTCAATCGAAATAATTAATAGTGATAAATTATTAATTTGAGTGGTTCTAAAGTATATTTAGAGTATATTTTTACAATTTAATACAATGTTGGTCATTAGATGTAATTTCACATTTAAACTAGACATAAACAAGTGTCAATCTTTTGATAGATATTGTTTCTTAAAAACACGCTATTTGTTTTAACAGCGGGATTTAATTATAAAATTAATTAATGCAACTTCTATGTTATGAATTTGGTAAAATAGATTTCATTTTTGAATTCGGAATATAAAATATAGCTTAGGATGAAATTTTGGCATTGTTCTGAAAAACATCAATTTTTGATGAATAGTGAAACTACTAAGTGGTAGGTTAAAAACTGAATTTTGCATAAAACATAATTTTACCGCTTCTGTGAATGGAATTTCGAAAATCCGACAGACACGGTTGATATCAGTAAGTAAAATGTAGTTCAATGAGATAAAAATAATTTTTTGGTGAATAGTAACTTTTTACTTTTTTTTTACCACGGTTAATAGTAAATAGGGTAACTAAGGGTAAATATGATATTAATATTACCCTAACACATGTCCTAATTCTATTGGATAAGTGTAATTCGACCAAAAACAACCTTATGAATAAAATATGACCATTTAGGCCCACTTGGATTAGATTAGGACATTTATTATTATTTAATTCAAAGAAGAGTTAAAAGAGACAAAATCAAAGTTTATTTACTAAAACATTTTTAATATAGGGTTATACATAATATAAATTCGATTGTAAATATTCATTAGAAAGATAAAAAGATTTCCTACATAATGATATTTTATTTATAATTTTTAGACTTAATATAAATTAATTTATTTATGACACAACGATGATGCAGTAATTACCCTTTTTAAGGAAATATTAACATAATTGATGTTATAAATGCTCAAATGAATGTAATTTGAGACTTTTTATGAATTCCACTAATTTTCTAGGTCACTATGATATATTAGTGTTGATTTAATCAACTTGGTTCGAACATATAATTCTGTTATGACTTTCACAAAAATCATATATCAAATAGTGTCAAAATTGACACAAAATAGTTTTTAAATCAAATATTATATTATTAATTGTTATTTTATTCCTAAAAATCTAAGGTTCGGCCAAATGACTTAGATAAGGATATATATTTTAATAATAAACAATTTGGGGTTCGTTTGTCATGTTATAGTATGTATAATAACCATATAGTGAAAGAAAACAAAAAGACACGGTAAAAGTTAAATTATTTAACTTAGAGTTAAATCTAATTGATAAGGTTAAAATAATAACCTAAACTTGTCTAAATCCTATTGGTTGATAGTATTTCTACCCTTCCCCACTTTATCTTCGAAATAAGACCCTTTGGAACCATTATAAACCGATTTTGACTTTAATATAAAATAATATTTTGAGATATTCCTAAGGTGCCCCTCTCCTCCCCTATAAAAGGACACCTCCTCCCCCTCCTCCTCACACCAATTTGAGCACTCAAGCTCGGCCAACCCCTGCCAAAATCTCTTCTCCACTTCCCTAGAAATATCCTAGAGGTTCTTGTCTTCCTCAAAGACCAATTCTAGTGCCCTAAGAGGAGGTCTCAAAGAGGCGCTTCAAAGAAGAGGTAATTACCGTTACCAATTCTTTCCTCTTTATTTCTTCTTCCACTTCTTCTTCTTAGGTTGTTTCATTATGAAGTAATAACATCAGTATCACTCATATACTGATATGTTATTATAATTATGAAACAACCCTAATTCACCTTCTATCCATCCTACGGAAAAATGAAATCACCGCGCGTGCGTACGTACGGAATACCGTCTCCACGCCGTGGTGTAATCTATTTTCCACCATCACCTTACAAGGATGGGTATAATGGTGTAAATAATAACTATACATAGTTATTAAAATATCATATTGATTCTGATATATTGTATAATCCACTCCAATTCAATTCAATATTTATAGAAATGATATCATCGTTCGTGCGTACGTACGGACTACCGTCTCCACGACGCGATGAGATTCATTCTCCATGTTAACCATTTAAGAATGATTATAATGTATATATAAGAAATAATAATGAAATATATGACATTATAAAGCTACTGGATTTATGTATATATATACATATGTATGTCATCTACTTACTTCCATTTCAAGACAATAAGGAAAGAAAAACAGCGTTCATGCGTACGTACGGACTACCGTCTCCATGAACGGTGTTTTTCATTTTATTTATCTATCTATTATATATATATATATACTGAATATATATGATATATAAATCATATTTTATATTCTGGAAGTAAGTAAATCATGATATAAGTAGTAATGATGTCAAGAACAACAAGTCAAAACACCTACGATAAATGAAACGATTTTACCCAAAACGCTTCTTTAACATGGAATTTACAAAAGAACAGGTAATATAATGTCATAAGTGAACCATATATGACATCATAACAATGAATATGATTCTGTAATAAGTCAATAACATTATTTAAATCATTATACAGGAGGTTCGGACACATACGAAGCAAATTGGACCTAAGGTAAGGGAAATATCACAATCTCATTTTTATCCGAGATTGTTTATTCGTAAGTATTTACTGGGGTGTATTTTATCATCCACATCCATGTTCCCTCAATATTTAATATTGTTTCCATCCACTTGCAATAGTTTAAATCCAATTTTACCCCTCGCTGAATTTTTATTAAAGGATATGAAAGGAATCATTTGTCGTTTTTTCGTACGAGGTACATTTTGACTTTTTTCGACAAAATTACAAAGAATGTTTTTTTTTAACTTATATGGCACGAACGGATTTTTATGGTTTTATAAAGTCTTATTTTCATGAACCTTCCTCCAAAATATTTCATGACTATTTTTAATAAAATCTCTTTCTTTTAAAATTGTATGATGTTTTGTGAAAAGAAATTGATTTTGAAGAAGAAAGGATATTTTCCTCAAGAATTCATTTCAAGTGTTTTATCAAAATTATTTTCCATCTAAGATAATAAAGGGTTCTGTTTCTATCCATATTTTTACATTGATTTGACTATGTTGTGATGGAATTTTGTTTATGAATTCCTTTATCTTATATGAATGGTTTTATGATGTCATGTTGTTTAAGAATCCCATTTTTATTACATGGGTTATGAAGCAAATTTTACAAGACTTGCAAGGTATGCATCTGGCATTATCATCCAACCTGAAAGTAAAGTTGATCGATTTTTCAGTGGCTTAAAACCAAGTCTTCGAAGGGCATTAGCTATAAGAGACTTCAATAGCTATGAAGAAATTGTGCGTTGTGCTATCAAGGTAGAAATGGAAGTTGGTGTTACATATCCATCTCATGGTTTTGACAAGAAACGAAAGATGGAGTTCAAAGAGAAATCTCAGAATATTGGTGAAAAGAAGATGAATGTTTCCTTATGCACAAAGTGTGGAAAGAAGCATGGTGGAGATTGTCTTAAAGGGACTAGAAAATGTTTTAAGTGTGGAAAAGAAGGTCATCGAGCAGCTGAGTGTCGAAGTAATGGAAAAACGGATTCTAATGAAGTGAATAAAGCAAACACTGCAGAGAACGCACAACCAACACTTCAATGCTTCAAGTGCAAGGAAATGGGGCATTATGCTAATAAATGCCCTAATCCAAGGGTTAGTTATGATCGACATGAGCAACCGCTTAAGGCAAAGGACAAAGGGAAGTCACATGCGATCACTATTGGCAATGTTGAATATGACAACGATGTGGTGGAATGATTAAGTGTTTATGTAATGGGATTCCAAAATAATGTTGTATCATGGAATATTGGAATATTTATGTATTGGTCTAATGTGGTATTCCAAGTGATTGAGATATTATGCGCATAATGAAGGGAAAACGAGAAAATGAAATGTTTAACAGTATTCATGAGCTCATGATTGATATAAGGACTAAGTGATATCATGGTTTGAGTATATAGAATTTTGAGGATTTTGGTATGTGGAAAGTGTTAACTTTTAACTGCATTCAAGTTTTCACTAAGGTTCAATTGGTATTCAAGAGAATACATGATTAAGGACTTTGAATGTTTGGAATGTGACCAACAAGACATATCTTATGATATATGGGGATCAACGACAGTATTAAATCTCTGGTAATCGTTTTCACTATATTATGAGAGTGGACTGCAGTATTATGGACAAGCCTAAAGATTAAAATGGATTATATTGGACATAAGTTAGTATTGTTTAAGGATAGAAGATTTTCGATATTATTGATGGGATGTTATAGTAATATAGTTTTATAAAAAGGACAACCTGCAGGACGGGCGACAGCCCATCGCTTCGGACAAGGCTGTGGGAATCGAACCCACAACCGAAATGCGACTGGCCTTTATCGCCTACCACTGACCTACAGGAAGTCCCTGTTTAGTAGAAACTAGTGTTATTATATTAAGCAGTATGATATATGAAGTATAAGTCCATTTTAGGAACCATATATGATTAATCTCACTATAGAATGACTTATGTATATTTAATAACTTTTGCTAACCTTTTGTTTGAGACAGATGGAATGAACAGTCATTCTATCACATGATCTGCTAACACTTCACGAATAACAAATTCAACTTCATTTATTTAAGAGATGAAGTGGAAATTGTTCAAGGCACGAACAACAGTGAGATTGTACCAAAATAAAGTAAGTATTTATTCTAATTCAAAATTTCAACTTTAGGGAAATGATCTTGAAAACCAAAAATGTTGTCCTAGTGCTCTTATATCTGATGAATCAGATGGTACCTTAGATCGTCACAAATCTATGGCTTTGTGATTATTGGCTATTTCATAGCCATGTTCTCTACCACTCTCCATCAGAACATGATGGTTAGATTTCTCTTCCATATCCATATTTTCACCTATGTGGAAACCCAGTGATTAGTTTATTTGGGTAATCGTTACATTTCATACTTTAGTTTTTAAAGCCAAGTTTTGGTATTCCTTTTTACGATGTGGGTTTCTATTAAAGAAACTTTCGAATAGTAAACCATTTATAACCCCGACGAATTTCGAGGGCGAAATTCATTTTAAGGGGGGTAGAATGTAACAGCCCGAGATTTTATGAAAAATATTCCTTTTCATTTCACTAATGTCTTGTGTTGTATGCTAAACCAAAAGGAGATTGCACAACACGCATCCTTGACTTGCCTTTCATTACACGCAATCACAACCTTCCTCGATAGCGTGTGTAGTACGCAATACTGAGTTTCACGAAACAACGATATGCTATTAAAATATTATTTAAAACTAGCAGTTATAAATAGTAATAACCACTTTTTGAAATTTTGTAAATCTTAATGGACTTCATTTTTGGATTCGGAATATCTAAATTAGCTTAAGGTGAAATTTTGGTGATTTTCGGATAACTTTCATATTTTGATGAATAGTGAAAATTACTAAATTTTAGTTAAAAACAACTTTTTCAATCGAAATAATTAATAGTGATAAATTATTAATTTGAGTGGTTTTAAAGTATATTTAGAATATATTTTTACAATTTAATACAATGTTGGTCATTGGATGTAATTTCACATTTAAACTAGACATAAACAAGTGTCAATCTTTTGATAGATATTGTTTCTTAAAAACACGCTATTTGTTTTAACAGCGGGATTTAATTATAAAATTAATTAATGCAACTTCTATGTTATGAATTTGGTAAAATAGATTTCATTTTTGAATTTGGAATATAAAATATAGCTTAGGATGAAATTTTGGCATTGTTCTGAAAAACATCAATTTTTGATGAATAGTGAAACTACTAAGTGGTAGGTTAAAAACTGAATTTTTCATAAAACTTAATTTTACCGCTTCTGTGAATGGAATTTCAAAAATCCGAGAGACACGGTTGATGTCAGTAAGTAAAATGTGGTTCAATGAGATGAAAATAATTTTTTGGCGAATAGTAACTTTTTACTTTTTTTACCGCGGTTAATAGTAAATAGGGTAACTAAGGGTAAATATGATATTACTATTACCCTAACACATGTCCTAATTCTATTGGATAAGTGTAATTCGACCAAAAACAACCTTATGAATAAAATATGACCATTTAGGCCCACTTGGATTAGATTAGGACATTTATTATTATTTAATTCAAAGAAGAGTTAAAAGAGACAAAATCAAAGTTTATTTACTAAAACATTTTTAATATAGGGTTATACATAATATATATTCTATTGCAAATATTCATTAGAAAGCTAAAACGATTTCCTACATAATGATATTTTATTTATAATTTTTAGACTTTATATAAATTAATTTATTTATGACACAACGATGGTGCAGTAATTACCCTTTTAAGGAAATATTAACATAATTGATGTTATAAATGCTCAAATGAATGTAATTTGAGACTTTTTATGAATTCCACTAATTTTATAGGTTACTATGATATATTAGTGTTGATTTAAGCAACTTGGTTCGAACATATAAATCTGTTATGACTTTCACCAAAATCATATATCAAATAGTGTCAAAATTGACCCAAAATAGTTTTTAAATCAAATATTATATTATTAATTGTTATTTTATTCCTAAAAATCTAAGGTTCGGCCAAATGACTTAGATAAGGATATATATTTTAATAATAAACAATTTGGGGTTCGTTTGGCATGTTATAGTAAGTATATTAACCATATAGTGAAAGAAAACAAAAAGACACGGTAAAAGTAAAATTATTTAACTTAGAGTTAAATCTAATTGATAAGGTTAAAATAATACCCTAAACTTGTCTAAATCTTATTGGTTGATAGGATTTCGACCCTTCCCCACTTTATCTTCGAAATAAGACCCTTT
Source organism: Viscum album (assembly GCA_963277665.1). Classification (NCBI taxonomy): domain Eukaryota; kingdom Viridiplantae; phylum Streptophyta; class Magnoliopsida; order Santalales; family Viscaceae; genus Viscum; species Viscum album. The sequence goes on from OY728161.1 coordinate 699,251,544, forward strand.
GGAACCATTATAAACCGATTTTGACTTTAATATAAAATAATATTTTGAGATATTCCTAAGGTGCCCCTCTCCTCCCCTATAAAAGGACACCCCCTCCCCCTCCTCCTCACACCAATTTGAGCACTCAAGCTCGGCCAACCCCTGACAATTTATCCTCTCCACTTCCCTAGCAACATCCTAGAGGTTCTGGTCTTCCTCAAAGACCAATTTTAGTGCCCTAAGAGGAGGTCTCAAAGAGGCACTTCAAAGAAGAGGTAATTACCGTTACCAATTCTTTCATCTTTATTTATTCTTCCACTTCTTCTTCTTAGGTTGTTTCATTATGAAGTAATAACATCAGTATCACTCATATACTGATATGTTATTATAAGTATGAAACAACACTATTTCACCATCTATCCATCCTACGGAAAAAGAAATCACCGCGCGTGCGTACGTACGGAATACCGTCTCCACGCCGTGGTGTAATCTATTTTCCACCACCACCTTACATGGATGGGTATAATGGTGTAAATAATAACTATACATAGTTATTACAACATCATATTGATTCTGATATATTGTATAATCCACTCCAATTCAATTCAATATTTATAGAAATGATATCATCGCTCGTGCGTACATACGGACTACCGTCTCCACGACGCGATGAGATTCATTCTCCATGTTAACCATTTAAGAATGATTATAATGTATATATAAGAAATAATAATGAAATATATGACATTATAAAGCTACTGGATTTATGTATATATATACATATGTATGTCATCTACTTACTTCCATTTCAAGACAATAAGGAAAGAAAAACAGCGTTCATGCGTACGTACGGACTACCGTCTCCATGAACGGTGTTTTTCATTTTATTTATCTATCTATTATATATATATATAATGAATATATATGATATATAAATCATATTTTATATTCTGGAAGTAATTAAATCATGAAATAGGTAATAATTATGTCAAGAACAACAAGTCAAAACACCTACGATAAATGAAACGATTTTACCCAAAACGCTTCTTTAACATGGAATTTACAAAAGAACGGGTAATATAATGTCATAAGTGAACCATATATGATATCATAACAATGAATATGATTCTGTAAAAAGTCAATGACATTATTTAAATCATTATACAGGAGGTTCGGACACATACGAAGCAAATTGGACCTAAGGTAAGGGAAATATCACAATCTCATTTTTATCCGAGATTGTTTATTCGTAAGTATTTACTGGGGTGCATTTTATCATCCACATCCATGTTTCCTGAATATGTAATATTATTTACATCCAATTACAATAGTTTAAATCCAATTTTAACCTTCGGTGAGTTTTTAGTAAAGAATATGAAAGGAATCTTTTGTCGTTTTTCGTACGAGGTACTTTTTTGACTTTTCCGACAAAAGTACGAGAAGAATGTTTTTTTTAACTTATACGGCATGAATGGATTTTTAAAACATTACTTCAAAGAAGCTTCCTTTACAAGTTTTCAAGTTTAGTTTTAATCAAATTCTTTTATTTTAATGTTGTATGACATGTTATGAAAGGAAAAAAAATGTTTTTGAAGAAGAAAGGATATTTTCCTCAAGAATGGAGTTCAAGTGTTTTATCAAAATTATTTTTCATCTAAGATAATAAAGGGTTCTGTTTCTATCCATATTTTTACATTGATTTGACTATGTTGTGATGGAATTATGTTTATGAATTCCTTTATCTTATATGAATGGTTTTATGATGTCATGTTGTTTAAGAATCCCATTTTTATTACATGGGTTATGAAATGATGTATGATTTATGATTTTGTGGCACACATAAGAAAGGATTCATTAAGAGATGGGTGGGACCTATATCTCCCTCCAATGCATTGGGTAAAGATTTCATATCTCAAGAGATAGACATGGCTGGAATGGTAGGTTATACCGGTTCAGTGAGACAGGACTGAAACGAGGGTGACTCGATTCAGAAAGGGACTTTGTCCACTAAGATAGTCTTGGCATTGAGTCTTGACTAACAAGAAATGATTCTATATGATTATGTGTGTATGCCACAAAGTTTCATGTTTTAAGTTATGATTATTGGGATTTCATTTCACTTCTATGATTTATCCTATGTTCTGATATTATGAGCTTTTTTGCAGGTTAAGATTTCCAAAATCTATGTTCTTATATATATATGATGTGATTGATATTTCTTTTGTTTACCCTTACTGAGCATTTGAGCTCACCCTTTTATGTTTTCTTTTCCCCAGGATATAAAGAAATGTTTTAAGTGTGGAAAAGAAGGTCATCGAGCAGCTGAGTGTCGAAGTAATGGAAAAAGGGTTTCTAATGATGTGAATAAAGCAAACACTGCAGAGAATGCACCACCAACACTTCAATGCTTCAAGTGCAAGGAAATGGGGCATTATGCTAATAATTGCCCTAATCCAAGGGTCAGTGATGATCGACATGAGAAACCGCTTAAGGCAAAGGACAAAGGGAAGTCACATGCGATCACCATTGGCGATGTTGAATATGATAACGATGTGGTGGAATGATTAAGTGTTTATGTAATGGGATTCCAAAATAATGTTGTATCATGGATTATTGGAATATTTATGTATTGGTCTAATGTGGTATTCAAAGTGATTGAGATATTACGCGCATAATGAAGGGAAAACGAGAAAACAAAATGTTTAACAGTATTCATGAGCTCATGATTGATATAAGGACTAAGTGATATCATGGTTTGAGTATATAGAATTTTGAGGATTTTGGTATGTGGAAAGTGTTAACTTTTAACTGCACTCATGTTTTCACTAAGGTATTCAAGAGAATACACGATTAAGGACTTTGAATGTTTGGAATGTGACCAACAAGACATATCTTATGATATGTGGGGATCAACGACAGTATTAAATCTCTGGTAATCGTTGTCACTATATTATGAGAGTGGACTGCAGTATAAGCCTAAAGATTAGACTGGATTATGTTGGACATAAGTTAGTATTGTTTAAGGATAGGAGATTTTCGATATTATTGATGGGATGTTATAGTAACGTAGTTTTAGAAAAAAGGGACAACCTGCAGGACGGGCGACAGCCCATCGCTTCGGACAAGGCTGTAGGAATCGAACCCACAACAGAAGTGCGACTGGCCTTTATCGCCTACCACTGACCTACAGGAAGTCCCTGTTTAGTAGAAACTAGTTTTATTTTATTAAGCGGTATGATATATGAAGTATAAGTTCATTTTTGGAACCATATACGATTAATCTAACCATAAGATGAACTTAAAACTTTTCAAACCTTTTGTTTGAGACAGATGGAATGACCCGTCATTCTATCACATGATCTGCTAACACTTCACAAATAACAAATTCAACTTCATTTATTTAAGAGATGAAGTGGAAATTGTTCAAGGCACGAACAATAGTGCGACTGTACCAAAATAAAGTAAGTATTTATTCTATTTCAAATTTTCAACTTTAGGGAAATGATCTTGAAAACCAAAAATGTTGTCCTAGTGATCTTATATCTGATGAATCGAATGGTACCTTAGATCATCACAAATTTATGGCTTTGTGATTGCTAGCTTTTCCATAGCCATGTTCTCTACCACTCTCCATCAGAACATGATGGTTAGATTTTTCTTCCATATCCATATTTTCACCTATGTGGAAACCCAGTGATTAGTTTATTTGGGTAATCGTTACATTTCATACTTTAGTTTTTAAAGAAAAATTTTGGTATTCCTTTTTACGATGTGGGTTTCTATTAAAGAAACTTTCGAATAGTAAACCATTTATAATGCCAACGAATTTTGAGGGCGAAATTCATTTTAAGGGGGGTAGAATGTAACAGCCCGAGATTTTATGAAAAATATTCTTTTTAATTTTATTAATTTCTTGTGTTGTATGCTACACCAAAAGGAGCTTGCACAACACGCATCTTTGACTTGCCTTGCATTACACGCAATCGCAACCTTCCTCGATAGCGTGTGTAGTACGCAATACTGAGTTTCAAGAAACAACGATATGCTATTAAAATATTATTTAAAACTAGCAGTTATGAATAGTAATAACCAATTTTTGAAATTTTGTAAATCTTAATGGACTTCATTTTTGGATTCTTAATATCGAAATTAGCTTAAGGTGAAATTTTGGTGATTTTCGGATAACTTTCACATTTTGATGAATAGTGAAAATTACTAAATTTTAGTTAAAAACAACTTTTTCAATCGAAATAATTAATAGTGATAAATTATTAATTTGAGTGGTTCTAAAGTATATTTAGAATATATTTTTACAATTTAATACAATGTTGGTCATTGGATATAATTTCACATTTAAACTAGACATAAACAAGTGTCAATCTTTTGATAGATATTGTTTCTTAAAAACACGCTATTTGTTTTAACAGCGGGATTTAATTATAAAATTAATTAATGCAACTTTTATGTTATGAATTTGGTAAAATAGACTTTATTTTTGAATTCGGAATATGAAATATAGCTTAGGATGAAATTTTGGCATTGTTCTGAAAAACATCAATTTTTGATGAATAGTGAAACTACTAAGTGGTAGGTTAAAAACTGAATTTTGCATAAAACTTAATTTTACCGCTTCTGTGAATGGAATTTCGAAAATCCGATAGACACGGTTGATATCAGTAAGTAAAATGTAGTTCAATGAGATAAAAATAATTTTTTGGTGAATAGTAACTTTTTACTTTTTTTACCGCGGTTAATAGTAAATAGGGTAACTAAGGGTAAATATGATATTACTATTACCCTAACACATGTCCTAATTCTATTGGATAAGTGTAATTCGACCAAAAACAACCTTACGAATAAAATATGACCATTTAGGCCCACTTGGATTAGATTAGGACATTTATTATTATTTAATTCAAAGAAGAGTTAAAAAAGACAAAATCAAAGTGTATTTACTAAAACATTTTTAATATAGGGTTATACATAAGATAAATTCGATTGTAAATATTCATTAGAAAGATAAAAAGATTTCCTACATAATGGTATTTTATTTATAATTTTTAGACTTTAAATAAATAAATTTATTTATGACACAACGATGATGCAATAATTACCCTTTTAAGGAAATATTAACATAATTGATGTTATAAATGCTCAAATGAATGTAAGTTGAGACTTTTTATGAATTCCACTAATTTTCTAGGTTACTATGATATATTAATGTTGATTTAATTAACTTGGTTCGAACATTTAATTCTGTTATGACTTTCAAAAAAATCATATATCAAATAGTGTCAAAATTGACACAAAATAGTTTTTAAATCAAATATTATATTATTAATTGTTATTTTATTCCTAAAAATCTAAGGTTCGGCCAAATGACTTAGATATAGATATATTTATTAATAATATACAATTTGGGGTTCGTTTGTCATGTTATAGTAAGTATAATAACCATATAGTGAAAGAAAACAAAAAGACACGGTAAAAGTTAAATTATTTAACTTAGAGTTAAATCTAATTGATAAGGTTAAAATAATAACCTAAACTTGTCTAAATACTATTGGTTGATAGTATTTCGACCCTTCCCCACTTTATCTTCGAAATAAGACCCTTTGGAACCATTATAAACCGATTTTGACTTTAATATAAAATAATATTTTGAGATATTCCTAAGGTACCCCTCTCCTCCCCTATAAAAGGACACCTCCTCCCCCTCCTCCTCACACCAATTTGAGCACTCAAGCTAGGCCAACCCCTGCCAAAATCTCTTCTCCACTTCCCTAGAAATATCCTAGAGGTTCTGGTATTCCTCAAAGACCAATTCTAGTGCCCTAAGAGGAGGTCTCAAAGAGGCGCTTCAAAGAAGAGGTAATTACCGTTACCAATTCTTTCCTCTTTATTTCTTCTTCCACTTCTTCTTCTTAGGTTGTTTCATTATGAAGTAATAACATCAGTATCACTAATATAATGATATGTTATTATAATTATGAAACAACCCTAATTCACCTTCTATCCATCCTACGGAAAAATGAAATCACCGCGCGTGCGTACGTACGGAATACCGTCTCCACGCCGTGGTGTAATCTATTTTCCACCATCACCTTACAAGGATGGGTATAATGGTGTAAAGAATAACTATACATAGTTATTACAACATCATATTGATTCTGATATATTGTATAATCCACTCCAATTCAATTCAATATTTATAGAAATGATATCATCGTTCGTGCGTACGTACGGACTACCGTCTCCACGACGCGATGAGATTCATTCTCCATGTTAACCATTTAAGAATGATTATAATGTATATATAAGAAATAATAATGAAATATATGACATTATAAAGCTACTGGATTTATGTATATATATACATATGTATGTCATCTACTTACTTCCATTTCAAGACAATAAGGAAAGAAAAACAGCGTTCATGCGTACGTACGGACTACCGTCTCCATGAACGGTGTTTTTCATTTTATTTATCTATCTATTATATATATATATATACTGAATATATATGATATATAAATCATATTTTATATTCTTGAAGTAAGTAAATCATGATATAAGTAGTAATGATGTCAAGAACAACAAGTCAAAACACCTACGATAAATGAAACGATTTTACCCAAAACGCTTCTTTAACATGGAATTTACAAAAGAACGGGTAATATAATGTCATAAGTGAACCATATATGATATCATAACAATGAATATGATTCTGTAATAAGTCAATGACATTATTTAAATCATTATACAGGAGGTTCGGACACATACGAAGCAAATTGGACCTAAGGTAAGGGAAATATCACAATCTCATTTTTAGCCGAGATTGTTTATTCGTAAGTATTTACTGGGGTGTATTTTATCATCCACATCCATGTTCCCTCAATATTTAATATTGTTTCCATCCACTTGCAATAGTTTAAATCCAATTTTACCCCTCGCTGAATTTTTATTAAAGGATATGAAAGGAATCATTTGTCGTTTTTTCGTACGAGGTACATTTTGACTTTTTTCGACAAAATTACAAAGAATGTTTTTTTTAACTTATATGGCACGAACGGATTTTTATGGTTTTATAAAGTTTTATTTTCATGAACCTTCCTCCAAAATATTTCATGACTATTTTTAATAAAATCTCTTTCTTTTAAAATTGTATGATGTTTTTTGAAAAGAAATTGATTTTGAAGAAGAAAGGATATTTTCCTCAAGAATTCATTTCAAGTGTTTTATCAAAATTATTTTCCATCTAAGATAATAAAGGGTTCTGTTTCTATCCATATTTTTACATTGATTTGACTATGTTGTGATGGAATTTTGTTTATGAATTCCTTTATCTTATATGAATGGTTTTATGATGTCATGTTGTTTAAGAATCCCATTTTTATTACATGGGTTATGAAATGATGTATGATTTATGATTTTGTGGCACACATAAGAATGGTATCATTATGATAGATATTGTTTCTTAAAAACACGCTATTTGTTTTAACAGCGGGATTTAATTATAAAATTAATTAATGCAACTTCTATGTTATGAATTTGGTAAAATAGATTTCATTTTTGAATTCGGAATATAAAATATAGCTTAGGATGAAATTTTGGCATTGTTCTGAAAAACATCAATTTTTGATGAATAGTGAAACTACTAAGTGGTAGGTTAAAAAACTGAATTTTGCATAAAACTTAATTTTACTGCTTCTGTGAATGGAATTTCGAAAATCCGACAGACACGGTTGATATCAGTAAGTAAAATGTAGTCCAATGAGATAAAAATAATTTTTTGGTGAATAGTAACTTTTTATTTTTTTTACCGCGGTTAATAGTAAATAGGGTAACTAAGGGTAAATATGATATTAATATTACCCTAACACATGTCCTAATTCTATTGGATAAGTGTAATTCGACCAAAAACAACCTTATGAATAAAATATGACCATTTAGGCCCACTTGGATTAGATTAGGACATTTATTATTATTTAATTCAAAGAAGAGTTAAAAGAGACAAAATCAAAGTTTATTTACTAAAACATTTTTAATATATGGTTATACATAATATAAATTCGATTTTAAATATTCATTAGAAATCTAAAAAGATTTCCAACATAATTATATTTTATTTGTAATTTTTAGACATCAAATAATTTAATTTATTTATGACACAAAGATGATGCAGTAATTACCCTTTTTAAGGAAATATTAACATAATTGATGTTATAAATGCTCAAATGTATGTAATTTGAGACTCTTTATAAATTCCAATAATTTTATAGGTTACTATGATATATTAGTGTTGATTTAATCAACTTAGTTCGAACATATAATTCTGTTATGACTTTCACAAAAATCATATATCAAATAGTGTCAAAATTGACACAAAATAGTTTTTAAATCAAATATTATATTATTAATTGTTATTTTATTCCTAAAAATCTAAGGTTCGGCCAAATGACTTAGATAAGGATATATATATTAATAATAAACAATTTGGGGTTCGTTTGGCATGTTATAGTAATTGTATTAACCATATAGTGAAAGAAAACAAAAAGACACGGTAAAAGTTAAATTATTTAACTTAGAGTTAAATCTAATTGATAAGGTTAAACTAATATCCTAAACTTGTCTAAATTCTATTGGTTGATAGGATTTCGACCCATCCCCACTTTAGCTTCGAAATAAGACCCTTTTGAACCATTATAAACCGATTTTGACTTTAATATAAAATAATATTTTGAGATATTCCTAAGGTGCCCCTCTCCTCCCCTATAAAAGGACACCTCCTCTCCCTCCTCCTCACACCAATTTGAGCACTCAAGCTCGGCCAACCCCTGCCAAAATCTCTTCTCCACTTCCCTAGAAACATCCTAGAGGTTCTGGTCTTCCTCAAAGACCAATTCTAGTGCCCTAAGAGGAGGTCTCAAAGAGGCACTTCAAAGAAGAGGTAATTACCGTTACCAATTCTTTCATCTTTATTTCTTCTTCCACTTATTCTTCTTAGGTTGTTTCATTATGAAGTAATAACATCAGTATCACTCATATACTGATATGTTATTATAAGTATGAAACAACCCTATTTCACCATCTATCCATCCTACGGAAAAAGAAATCATCGCGCGTTCGTACGTACGGAATACCGTCTCCACGCCGTGGTGTAATCTATTTTCCACCACCACCTTACATGGATGGGTATAATGGTGTAAAGAATAACTATACATAGTTATTACAACATCATATTTATTCTGATATATTGTATATCCACTCCAATTCAGTTCAATATTTAGGGAAATGATATCATCGCTCGTGCGTACGTATGGACTACCGTCTCCACGACGCGATGAGATTCATTCTCCATGTTAACCATTTAAGAATGATTATAAAGTATATATAAGAAATAATAATGAAATATATGACATTATAAAGCTACTGGATTTATGTATATATATATATATGTATGTCATCTACTTACTTCCATTTCTATACAATAAGGAAAGTAAAACAGCGTTCATGCGTACGTACGGACTACCGTCTCCATGAACGGTGTTTTTCATTTTATTTATCTATCTATTATATATATATATATACTGAATATATATGATATATAAATCATATTTTATATTCTGGAAGTAAGTAAATCATGATATAAGTAATAGTGATGTCAAGAACAACAAGTCAAAACACCTAAGATAAATGAAACGATTTTACCCAAAACGCTTCTTTAACATGGAATTTACAAAAGAACGGGTAATATAATGTCATAAGTGAACCATATATGATATCATAAGAATGAATATGATTCTGTAATAAGTCAATAACATGATTTAAATCATTATACAGGAGGTTTGGACACTTACAAAGCAAGTCGGACATAAGGTAAGGGAAATATCACAATCTCATTTTTATCCGAGATTGTTTATTCGTAAGTATTTACTGGGGTGTATTTTATCATCCACATCCATGTTCCCTCAATATGTAATATTGTTTCCATCCACTTGAAATAGTTTAAATCCAATTTTACCCTTAGGTGAGTTTTTAGTAAAGAATATGAAAGGAATCTTTTGTCGTTTTACCGTACGAGGTACTTTTTGACTTTTCCGACAAAAGTACGAAGAATGTTTTTTTTAACTTATACGGCACGAATGGATTTCTAATGTTTTATAAAGCCTTATTTTCATGAAGATTCCTCTAAAAGATTTCATGAATATTTTCAATAAAATCTCTTTCTTTTAAAATTGCATGATATTTTGTGAAAAGAAATTGATTTTAAAGAACAAAGGATATTTTCCTCAAGAATTCAATTCAAGTGTTTTATCAAAATTATTTTCCATCTAAGGTAATAAAGGGTTCTGTTTCTATCCATATTTTTACATTGATTTGACTATGTTGTGATGGAATTATGTTTATGAATTCCTTTATCTTATATGAGTGGTTTTATGATGTCATGTTGTTTAAGAATCCCATTTTTATTACATGGGTTATGAAATGATGTATGATTTATGATTTTGTGGCACACATAAGAAAGGATTCATTAAGAGATGGGTGGGACCTATATCTCCCTCCAATGCATTGGGTAAAGATTTCATATCTCATGAGATAGACATGGCTGGAATGGTAGGTTATACCGGTTCAGTGAAACAGGACTGAAACGAGGATTACTCGATTCAGAAAGGGACTTTGTCCACTAAGATAGTCTTGGCAATGAGTCTTGACTAACAAGAAATGATTCTCTATGATTATGTGTGTATGCCACAATGAGTAATGTTTTAAGTTATGGTTTCATTTTCACTACTATGATTTATCCCATGTTATGAAATTATGCTCTCTTTTGCAGGTTGAGATTTCCAAAAAAGTTATGTTCTTATGAAAATTATGTGATTGATATTTCCTTTGTTTACCCTTACTGAGCATTTGAGCTCACCCTTTTATGTTTTCTTTTCCCCAGGATATAAAGAAAGGTTTTAGGTAAAATAAAAAGGAAGATCTTTATGGGAGATGTTGAAGATCTTTCCCCACGATTAGAAGATTATACTCCGAGTTTCCAAAGACACTAAACTATTACGATCCTTGTGTGTGTGTTTTTGTTATGTACTAAGTATTCCGCAAAAGTAATGTAATGTCCATGTACGTCAGGCTTCGGGCCTCTACATTTGGTATCAGAGGAAAGGTTTAGTCAACCTTTGGAAACTAGGATGCGAAAACGTTAGTGAGATCCCTAGAGATATTTCTAAGGTATGTCTAGGGATGCCCCTAAGGATAAGTATACGTATAGGATATAGTCCTAGAACTACGGTAACGATCTTAGAATTTAACCTAAGATGTTAGATATTGAGGGTGCTCCCCCTTTTACTATATTGTCCTCCCTAGCATGATTTCGCCTCTCACAAAATTATTTTTGTGTTTTAGTTAATGGAGGGAACCAGAAGGAATTTGGTTAACATTGAATCCAATGGACAAATTGGTGACTATGAGCAACAAAATTGTGTGATGCCTAGAGATAAAGATATTCTGATTATGCCGAATCAGTCATCGCGATATATGATTAACAAGGTGAAATTTAGTGGTATGAATAATTCATCAAAGAAGAGGAAGATAAACTATTATGCATGTTCGCATGTTGAGGAGCATAAAGAAAGGAAGATTGAGATTTCTAAAGAAGGGAAGAAGAACCTTGAGGAATACCTCAAATGGAGGGACCGATGTTATCTGTGTGGAGAAAAGGGTCATAGAGTGACAGATTGTTATGGAGTTCAGTGTCTTATTTGTGGAGAACATGGGCATTACCCAACTCAATGCCCTGACCTGAAAAGATACTTCTAAATCAAGGAAGGAATTATTCCAGGACAGTCATTGAAGTGGATGGACTGAAGTGTTGGTATTCAAGAATAATGTTGTTGAGGTACTTTTATGGTGTATTGGAATATTTATGTATTGGTCTAATGTGGTATTCGAAGTGATTGAGGTATTTTTGGAAAGTATATGATATGCGCATAATGAAGGGATAATACGATAATGAGATGTTTGATTGTATGCATGAGCTCATGATTGATATAAGGACTAAGTGATATCATGGTTTGAGTATATAGAATTTTGAGGATTTTGGTATGTGGAAGGTGTTAACATTTAACTGAATTCATGTTTTCACTATGTTATTCAAGAGAATACATGATTAAGGACTTTGAATGTTTGGAATGTGGCCAACAAAACATATCTTATGATATATGGGGATCAACGATGGTATTAAATCTCTGGTAATTGTTTTCACTTTGTTATGAGAGTGGACTGTAGTATTATGGATAAGCCTAAGGATTGGAATGAATTATGTTGGACATAAGTTAGTATTGTTTGTTTTTCGATATTATTTATGTGATGTTATAGTAATGTAGTTTTAGAAAAAGGGACAACCTGCAGGACGGGCGACAACCCATCGCTTCGGACAAGGCTGTAGGAATCGAACCCACAACCGAAGTGCGACTGGCCTTTATCGCCTACCACTGGCCTACAGGAAGTCCGTGTTTAGTAGAAACTAGTGTTATTATATTAAGAAGTATGATATATGAAGTATAAGCCCATTTTAGGAACCATATATGATTAATCCCACTATAGATCGACTTATGAATATAAATTTTGCTAACCTTTTGAGATAGATGGAATGACCCGTCATTCTATCACATGATCTGCTAACACTTCACGAATAACAAATTCAACTTCATTTATTTAAGAGATGAAGTGTAAATTGTTCAAGGCACGAACAACAGTGAGATTGTACCAAAATAAAGTAAGTATTTATTCTAATTCAAATTTTCAACTTTAGGGAAATGATCTTGAAAACCAAAAAATGTTGTCCTAGTGATCTTATACCTGATGAATCGGATGGTACCTTAGATCGTCACAAATTTATGGATTTGTGATTGTTGGCTTTTCCATAGCCATGTTCTCTACCACTCTCCATCAGAACATGATGGTTAGATTTTTCTTCCATATCCATATTTTCACCTATGTGGAAACCCAGTGATTAGTTTATTTGGGTAATCGTTACATTTCATACTTTAGTTTTTAAAGACAAGTTTTGGTATTCCTTTTTACGATGTGGGTTTCTATTAAAGAAACTTTCGAATAGTAAACCATTTATAACCCCGACGAATTTCGAGGGCGAAATTCATTTTAAGGGGGGTAGAATGTAACAGCCCGAGATTTTATGAAAAATATTCTTTTTAATGTCTTGTGTTATACTCTACACCAAAAGGATCTTTCACAATACACTTCTCTGACCTGGCTTGAATTACACGCAATCGCAACTTTCCTCGATAGCGTGTGTTGTACGCAACACCGAGTTTCGCTAAACAACGATATGCTATTAAGATATTATTAAAACTAGCAGTTATGAATAGTAATAACCACTTTTTTGAAATTTTGTAAATCTTAATGGACTTCATTTTTGGATTCGGAGTATCGAATTTAGCCTAAGGAGAAATTTTGGTACTTTACGGATAACTTTCATATTCTGATGAATAGTGAAAATTACTAAATTATAATTAAAAACAACTTTTTTAATCGAAATAATTAATAGTGATAAATTATTAATTTGAGTTGTTTTAAAGTATATTTAGAATATATTTTTACAATTTAATACAATGTTGGTCATTGGATGTAATTTCACATTTAAACCAGACATAAACAAGTGTCAATCTTTTGATAGATATTGTTTCTTAAAAACACGCTATTTGTTTTAACAGCGGGATTTAATTATAAAATTAATTAATTCAACTTCTATGTTATGAATTTGGTAAAATAGATTTCATTTTTGAATTCGGAATATAAAATATAGCTTAGGATGAAATTTTGGCATTGTTCTGAAAAACATCAATTTTTGATGAATAGTGAAACTACTAAGTGGTAGGTTAAAAAACTGAATTTTGCATAAAACTTAATTTTACTGCTTCTGTGAATGGAATTTCGAAAATCCGACAGACACGGTTGATATCAGTAAGTAAAATGTAGTCCAATGAGATAAAAATAATTTTTTGGTGAATAGTAACTTTTTACTTTTTTTACCGCGGTTAATAGTAAATAGGGTAACTAAGGGTAAATATGATATTAATATTACCCTAACACATGTCCTAATTCTATTGGATAAGTGTAATTCGACCAAAAACAACCTTATGAATAAAATATGACCATTTAGGCCCACTTGGATTAGATTAGGACATTTATTATTATTTAATTCAAAGAAGAGTTAAAAGAGACAAAATAAAAGTTTATTTACTAAAATATTTTTAATATAGGGTTTTACATAATATAAATTCGATTGTAAATATTCATTAGAAATCTAAAAAGATTTCCTACATAATGATATTTTATTTATAATTTTTAGACTTTAAATAAATTAATTTATGTATGACACAACGATGATGCAGTAATTACCTTTTTTAAGGAAATATTAACATAATTGATGTTATAAATGCTCAAATGAATGTAATTTGAGACTTTTTATGAATTCCACTAATTTTATAGGTCACTATGATATATTAGTGTTGATTTAATCAACTTGGTTCGAACATATAATTCTGTTATGACTTTCACAAAAATCATATATCAAATAGTGTCAAAATTGACACAAAATAGTTTTTAAATCAAATATTATATTATTAATTGTTATTTTATTCCTAAAAATCTAAGGTTCGGCCAAATGACTTAGATAAGGATATATATATTAATAATAAACAATTTGGGGTTCGTTTGGCATGTTATAGTAAGTTTATTAACCATATAGTGAAAGAAAACAAAAAGACATGGTAAAAGTTAAATTATTTAACTTAGAGTCAAATCTAATTGATAAGGTTAAAATAATATCCTAAACCTGTCTAAATTCTATTGGTTGATAGGATTTCGACCCATCCCCACTTTAGCTTCGAAATAAGACCCTTTGGAACCATTATAAACCGATTTTGACTTTAATATAAAATAATATTTTGAGATATTCCTAAGGTGCCCCTCTCCTCCCCTATAAAAGGACACCTCCTCCCCCTCCTCCTCACACCAATTTGAGCTCTCAAGCTCGGCCAACCCCTGCCAAAATCTCTTCTCCACTTCCCTAGCAACATCCTAGAGGTTCTGGTCTTACTCAAAGACCAATTTTAGTGCCCTAAGAGGAGGTCTCAAAGAGGCACTTCAAAGAAGAGGTAATTACCGTTACCAATTCTTTCATCTTTATTTCTTCTTCCACTTCTTCTTCTTAGGTTGTTTCATTATGAAGTAATAACATAAGTATCACTCATATACTGATATGTTATTATAATTATGAAACAACCCTAATTCACCTTCTATCCATCCTACGGAAAAATGAAATCACCGCGCGTGCGTACGTACGGAATACCGTCTCCACGCCGTGGTGTAATCTATTTTCCACCATCACCTTACAAGGATGGGTATAATGGTGTAAAGAATAACTATACATAGTTATTACAACATCATATTGATTCTGATATATTGTATAATCCACTCCAATTCAATTCAATATTTATAGAAATGATATCATCGCTCGTGCGTACGTACGGAATACCGTCTCCACGACGCGATGAGATTCATTCTCCATGTTAACCATTTAAGAATGATTATAATGTATATATAAGAAATAATAATTAAATATATGACATTATAAAGCTACTGGATTTATGTATATATATACATATGTATGTCATCTACTTACTTCCATTTCAAAACAATAAGGAAAGAAAAACAGCGTTCATGCGTACGTACGGACTACCGTCTCCATGAACGGTGTTTTTCATTTTATTTATCTATCTATTATATATATGTATATACTGAATATATATGATATATAAATCATATTTTATATTCTGGAAGTAAGTAAATCATGATATAATTAGTAATGATGTCAAGAACAACAAGTCAAAACACCTACGATAAATGAAACGATTTTACCCAAAACGCTTCTTTAACATGGAATTTACAAAAGAACGGGTAATATAATGTCATAAGTAAATCATATATGATATCATAACAATGAATATGATTCTGTAATAAGTCAATGACATTATTTAAATCATTATACAGGAGGTTCGGACACATACGAAGCAAATTGGACCTAAGGTAAGGGAAATATCACAATCTCATTTTTATCCGAGATTGTTTATTCGTAAGTATTTACTGGGGTGTATTTTATCATCCACATACATGTTCCCTCAATATGTAATATTATTTCCATCCTTCTACAATAGTTTATATCCAATTTTACCCTTCGGTGAGTTTTTAGTAAAAGATACGAAAGGAATCATTTGTCGTTTTTTTTCGTACGAGGTAAATTTTGACTTTTTCGACAAAAGTACAAGGAATGTTTTTTTAACTTATACGGCACGAACGGATTTCTAATGTTTTATAAAGCCTTATTTTCATGAAGCTTCCTCTAAAAGATTTCATGAATATTTTCAATAAAATCTCTTTCTTTTAAAATTGCATGATGTTTTGTGAAAAGAAATTGATTTTAAAGAACAAAGGATATTTTCCTCAAGAATTCCATTCAAGTGTTTTATCAAAATTATTTTCCATCTAAGATAATAAAGGGTTCTGTTTCTATCCATATTTTTACATTGAATTGACTATGTTGTGATGGAATTATGTTTATGAATTCCTTTATCTTATATGAATGGTTTTATGATGTCATGTCGTTTAAGAATCCCATTTTTATTACATGGGTTATGCAATGATGTATGATTTATGATTTTGTGGCACACATAAGAAAGGATTCATTAAGAGATGGGTGGGACCTATATCTCCCTCCAATGCATTGGGTAAAGATTTCATATCTCATGAGATAGACATGGCTGGAATGGTAGATTATACCGGTTCAGTGAAACAGGATTGAAACGAGGATTACTCGATTCAGAAAGGGACTTTGTCCACTAAGATAGTCTTGGCAATGAGTCTTGACTAACAAGAAATGATTCTCTATGATTATGTGTGTATGCCACAATGAGTAATTTTTTATGTTATGGTTTCATTTGCACAACTATGATTTATCCCATGTTTCGAAATTATGCTCTCTTTTGCAGGTTAAGATTTCCAAAAATGTTATGTTCTTATGAAAACTATGTGATTGATATTTCTTTTGTTTACCCTTACTGAGCATTTGAGCTCACCCTTTTATGTTTTCTTTTCCCCAGGATATAAAGAAAGGTTTTAGGTATAAAAAAAAAGAAGATCTTTATGGGAGATTTTGAAGATCTTTCACCAGGATTAGAAGATTACGTTCCGAGTTTCCAAAGACACTAAACTATTACGATCCTTGTGTGTGTGTTTTTGTTATGTACTAAGTATTCCGCAAATGTAATGTAATGTCCATGTACGATAAGCTTCGGGTCTCTACAGTTGGTATCAGAGGAAAGGTTTAGTCAACCTTTGGAAACTAGGATGCGAGAACTTTAGTGAGATCCCTAGAGATATTTCTAAGGTATGTCTAGGGATGTCCCTAAGGTTAAGTATACGTATAGGTTATAGTACTAGAATTACGCTAACGATCATAGAATTAAACCTAAGATGTTAGATATTGAAGGTACTTCCCCTTTATTATGTTGTTTTCCCTAGCTTGATTTTTGCCTCTCACACTATTCTTTTTGGGTTTTAGAGAATGGCTGGAAACAAGATGATTCACGATAATGAAGGATATGATGGACAATGGAATGATATTCTTCAGGAGCAACCAAATGAAATGGGATTTGGAAGTCCAAAAATCATTATTATGCCGAATCAGCAATCTCACAATATGATCAATAAAGTAAAATTTGGTAAGTTTCCTGACTCGACTAATAAGAGAAAGATGGAGTTCCATGATGATCATAGAGGAAAGAAAGTTCAATTTCCCCTATGTAAATCATGTGGGAAGAGGCATCAAGGAGAATGTTTCAAGGGAACTGGAAGATGCTTTGGGTGTGGAAAAGAAGGACACAAAGCAAGTAAGTGCAAAGGAAAAGGGTCGGTTAACACCATGGATGAGGATAATGGTATTGCTACGACATCAAAAATGGTTAAGTGTTTTAAATGTGGAATGTATGGGCATTATGCAAACAAATGCCCTAAG
This sequence comes from Viscum album, assembly GCA_963277665.1. Taxonomy (NCBI): domain Eukaryota; kingdom Viridiplantae; phylum Streptophyta; class Magnoliopsida; order Santalales; family Viscaceae; genus Viscum; species Viscum album. The sequence goes on from OY728161.1 coordinate 699,269,623, forward strand.
GGAAAGACTCATGAAGAGAATCAGTATGGTCATATGGGTAGTATTTATGTGGATGATGATTAAGAGACTACAAATGATATGTGAGATGAAAGAATTTTTGAAGCTCGGTCAATGGTTTGAGAATGTAGTGGAATGATTACATGTTTATCATGTGTAATTTTGGAATAAAGAGACATCTATGGATTGTTACACTGTTGTCTTTCCTTGTGTTTTGAAAGTATATGATTAATGTTACCAGTATCCATGAAAGGTTATTCAGATATTTTTGGAATGTAGATGATATGCGCATAATGAAGGGATAAGGAGAAAATTAAATGATTGATAGTATTCATGAGCTCATGATTGATATAAGGACTAAGTTTGAGTATATAGAATTTTGAGGATTTTGGTATGTGGAAAGTGTTAACTTTTAACTGCACTCATGTTTTCACTAAGGTATTCAAGAGAATACACGATTAAGGACTTTGAATGATTGGAATGTGACCAACAAGACATATCTTATGATATGTGGGGATCAACGACAGTATTAAATCTCTGGTAATCGATGTCACTATATTATGAGAGTGGACTGAAGTATTATGTATAAGCCTAAAGATTAGACTGGATTATGTTGGACATAAGTTAGTATTGTTTAAGGATAGAAGATTTTCGATATTATTGATGGGATGTTATAGTAAAGTAGTTTTAGAAAAAGGGACAACCTGCAGGACGGGCGACAGCCCATCGCTTCGGACAAGGCTGTAGGAATCGAACCCACAACTGAAGTGCGACTGGCCTTTATCGCCTACCACTGACCTACAGGAAGTCCCTGTTTAGTCGAAACTAGTTTTATTATATTAAGCAGTATGATATATGAAGTATAAGTCCATTTTAGGAACTATATATGATTAATCTCACTATAGAATGACTTATGTATATTTAATAACTTTTGCTTACCTTTTGTTTGAGACAGATGGAATGACCCGTCATTCTATCACATGATCTACTAACACTTTACGAATAACAAATTCAACTTCATTTATTTAAGAGATGAAGTGGAAATTGTTCAAGGCACGAACAACAGTGATATTGTATCAAAATAAAGTAAGTATTTATTCTAATTCAAATTTTCAACTTTAGGGAAATGATCTTCAAAACCAAAAATGTTGTCCTAGTGATCTTATACCTTATGAATCAGATGGTACCTTAGATCGTCACAAATTTATGGATTTGTGATTACTGGATTTTCCATAGCCATGTTCTCTACCACTCTCCATCAGAACATGATGGTTAGATTTCTCTTCCATATCCATATTTTCACCTATGTGGAAACCCAGTGATTAGTTTATTTGGGTAATCGTTACATTTCATACCTTAGTTTTTAAAGCCAAGTTTTGGTATTCCCTTTTACGATGTGGGTTTCTATTAAAGAAACTTTCGAATAGTAAACCATTTATAACCCCGATGAATTTCGAGGGCGAAATTCATTTTAAGGGGGGTAGAATGTAACAGCCCGAGATTTTATGAAAAATATTCTTTTTTTATTTTTACTAATGTCTTGTGTTGTACGCTATACCAAAAGGAGCTTGCACAACACACATCCTTGACTTGTCTTGCATTACACGCAATCGCAACCTTCCTCGATAGCGTGTGTAGTACGCAATACCGAGTTTCACTAAACAATGATATGCTATAAAAATATTATTAAAACTAGCCGTTATGAATAGTAATAACCACTTTTTGAAATCCAGTAAATCTTATTTTTCAAAATGAACTTTATTTTTGGATTCGGAGTATCGAATTTAGCCTAAGGTGAAATTTTGGTACTTTTCGGATAACTTTCATATTCTGATGAATAGTGAAAATTACTAAATTATAATTAAAAACAAATTTTTTAATCGAAATAATTAATAGTGATAAATCATTAATTTGAGTGGTTTTAAAGTATATTTAGAATATATTTTTACAATTTAATACAATGTTGGTCATTGGATGTAATTTCACATTTAAACTAGACATAAACAAGTGTCAATCTTTTGATAGATATTGTTTCTTAAAAACACGCAATTTGTTTTAACAGCGGGATTTAATTATAAAATTAATTAATGCAACTTCTATGTTATGAATTTGGTAAAATAGATTTCATTTTTCAATTCGGAATATAAAATATAGCTTAGGATGAAATTTTGGCACTGTTCTGAAAAACATCAATTTTTGATGAATAGTGAAACTACTAAGTGGTAGGTTAAAAACTGAATTTTGCATAAAACTTAATTTTACCGCTTCTGTGAGTGGAATTTCGAAAATCCGACAGACACAGTTGATATCAGTAAGTAAAATGTAGTTCAATGAGATAAAAATAATTTTTTGGTGAATAGTAACTTTTTACTTTTTTTACCGCGGTTAATAGTAAATAGGGTAACTAAGGGTATATATGATATTAATATTACCCTAACACATGTCCTAATTCTATTGGATAAGTGTAATTCGACCAAAAACAACCTTATGAATAAAATATGACCATTTAGGCCCACTTGGATTAGATTAGGACATTTATTATTATTTAATTCAAAGAAGAGTTAAAAGAGACAAAATCAATGTTTATTTACTAAAACATTTTTAATATAGGGTTATACATAATATAAATTCGATTGTAAATATTCATTAGAAAGCCAAAACGATTTCCTACATAATGATATTTTATTTATAATTTTTAGACTTTATATAAATTAATTTATTTATGACACAACGATGATGCAGTAATTACCCCTTTTAAGGAAATATTAACATAATTGATGTTATAAATGCTCAAATGAATGTAATTTGAGACTTTTTATGAATTCCACTAATTTTCTAGGTCACTATGATATATTAGTGTTGATTTAATCAACTTGGTTAGAACATATAATTCTGTTATGACTTTCACAAAAATCATATATCAAATAGTGTCAAAATTGACACAAAATAGTTTTTAAATCAAATATTATATTAATAATTGTTATTTTATTCCTAAAAATCTAAGGTTCGGCCAAATGACTTAGATAAGGATATATATATTTTAATAATAAACAATTTGGGGTTCGTTTGTCATGTTATATTAAGTATATTAACCATATAGTGAAAGAAAACAAAAAGACACGGTAAAAGTAAAATTATTTAACTTAGAGTTAAATCTAATTGATAAGGTTAAAATAATATCCTAAACTTGTCTAAATTCTATTGGTTGATAGTCTTTCGACCCATCCCCACTTTAGCTTCGAAATAAGACCCTTTGTAACCATTATAAACCGATTTTTACTTTAATATAAAATAATATTTTGAGATATTCCTAAGGTGCCCCTCTCCTCCCCTATAAAAGGACACCTCCTCCCCCTCCTCCTCACACCAATTTGAGCACTCAAGCTCGGCCAACCCCTGCCAAAATCCCTTCTCCACTTCCCTAGCAACATCCTAGAGGTTCTGGTCTTCCTCAAAGACCAATTCTAGTGCCCTAAGAGGAGGTCTCAAAGAGGCGCTTCAAAGAAGAGGTAATTACCGTTACCAATTCTTTCATCTTTATTTCTTCTTCCACTTCTTCTTCTTAGGTTGTTTCATTATGAAGTAATAACATCAGTATCACTCATATACTGATATGTTATTATAAGTATGAAACAACCCTATTTCACCATCTTTCCATCCTACGGAAAAAGAAATCACCGCGCGTGCGTACGTACGGAATACCGTCTCCACGCCGTGGTGTAATCTATTTTCCACCACCACCTTACATGGATGGGTATAATGGTGTAAAGAATAACTATACATAGTTATTACAACATCATATTGATTCTGATATATTGTATATCCACTCTAATTCAGTTCAATATTTATGGAAATGATATCATCGCTCGTGCGTACGTACGGACTACCGTCTCCACGACGCGATGAGATTCATTCTCCATGTTAACCATTTAAGAATGATTATAAAGTATATATAAGAAATAATAATGAAATATATGACATTATAAAGCTACTGGATTTATGTATATATATATATGTATGTCATCTACTTACTTCCATTTCAAGACAATAAGGAAAGTAAAACAACGTTCATGCGTACGTACGGACTACCGTCTCCATGAACGGTGTTTTTCATTTTATTTATCTATCTATTATATATATATATATACTGAATATATATGATATATAAATCATATTTTATATTCTGGAAGTAAGTAAATCATGATATAAGTAATAATGATGTCAAGAACAACAAGTCAAAACACCTAAGATAAATGAAACGATTTTACCCAAAACGCTTCTTTAACATGGAATTTACAAAAGAACGGGTAATATAATGTCATAAGTGAACCATATATGATATCATAACAATGAATATGATTCTGGAATAAGTCAATAACATTATTTAAACCATTATACAGGAGCTTCGGACATGAACAAAGAAAATCGGACCTAAGGTAAGGGAAATATCACAATCTCACTTTTATCCGAGATTGTTTTTACTTTGGTAATTACTGGGGTGTATTTTATTATCCACATCCATTTTCCCTCAATGTGAAATATTATTTCCATCATTATACAATAGTTTTTATCCAATTTTACCCTTCGGTAAGTTTTTTGTGAAAGATATGAAAGGAATCTTTTGTCGTTTTTCGTACGAGGTACTTTTTGACTTTTCCAACAAAAGTACGAAGAATGTTTTTTTAAATTAAACGGCACGAACGGATTTTTACGGTTTTATAAAGCCTTATTTTCATGAAGCTTCCTCCAAAAGATTTCATGAATATTTTTAATAAAATCTCTTTCTTTTAAAATTGCATGATGTTTTGTGAAAAGAAATTGATTTTGAAGAAGAAAGGATATTTTCCTCAAGAATTCATTTCAAGTGTTTTATCAAAATTATTTTCCATCTAAGATAATAAAGAGTTCTGTTTCTATCCATATTTTTACATTGATTTGACTATGTTGTGATGGAATTATGTTTATGAATTCCTTTATCTTATATGAATGGTTTTATGATGTCATGTTGTTTAAGAATCCCATTTTTATTACATGGGTTATGAAATGATGTATGATTTATGATTTTGTGGCACACATAAGAAAGGATTCATTAAGAGATGGGTGGGACCTATATCTCCCTCCAATGCATTGGGTAAAGATTTTATATCTCATGAGATAGACATGGCTGGAATGGTAGGTTATACCGGTTCAGTGAAACAGGACTGAAACGAGGGTGACTCGATTCAGAAAGGGACTTTGTCCACTAAGATAGTCTTGGCATTGAGTCTTGACTAACAAGAAATGATTCTCTATGATTATGTGTGTATGACACAAAGATTCATGTTTTAAGTTATGATTATTGGGATTACATTTCACTTCTATGATTTATCCCATGTTATGATATGATGAGTTTTTTTTGCAGGTTAAGATTTCCAAAAGCTATGTTCTTATATATATATGATGTGATTGATATTTATTTTGTTTACCCTTACTGAGCATTTGAGCTCACCCTCTTATGTTTTCTTTTCCCCAGGATATAAAGAAAGGTTTTAGGTAAAAAAAAAGGGATGACCTTTATGGGAGATATTGAAGAACTTTCACCATGATTAGAAGATTATGTTCCGAGTTTCCAAAGACACTAAACTATTACGATCCTTTAGTGTGTGTTTTTGTTATGTACTAAGTATTCCGCAAATGTAATGTAATGTCCATGTACGTCAAGCTACGGGTCTCTACAGTTGGTATCAGAGGAAAGGTTTAGTCAACCTTTGGAAACTAGGACGCGAAAACATTAGTGAGATCCCTAGAGATATTTCTAAGGTATGTCTAGGGATGTCCCTAAGGTTAAGTATACGTATAGGTTATAATACTATAATTACTCTAACGATCATAGAATTTAACCTAAGATGTTAGGTATTAAGGGTACTCCCCCTTTACTATGTTGTTTTCCTTAGCATTATTTTTGCCTCTCACACTATTCTTTTTGGGTTTTAGACGATGACTGGAACCCGAAGGAACCGTGTTGATCAATGCAATGGACAATGCAATGATTGCCCTCCTGAGCAAACAAATGTTATGGGAGATGGAGTGCAATATCTTATTGCAATACTTACACAAGCTATGAACCATTCTGGACTTCCAAATGAGCAGAGAAGGGAACAATATTATATTGAGTCCTTCATGAGGCAACGTCCACCTTCTTTCAGTGGGTCTTCTGATCCACTTATGGCTGAACAATGGATCAGTACTACTGAAAAGATATTTTCAGTTCTTCAATGTTCTGAACATGATAAAGTCATCTTAGCAGTATATCGTTTGGAAGGTGAAGCTGATCAATGGTGGAAACTTATCAAGAATACGAGGCCAATAGATGAAATTGAGTCCATGGAATGGGACGAGTTCAAGAACTTGTTTTTCAGTAAGTACTTCCCTCGTATTCTTCGAACAAAGATGGAGAAAGAGTTTCTTGAACTGAAGCAAAGGGACGATGAATCTGTTGGTACCTATGAAGCAAATTTTACAAGACTTGCAAGGTATGCTTCTGGTATTATCATCCAACCTGAAAGTAAAGTTGATCGATTTTTCAGTGGCTTAAAACCAAGTCTTCGAAGGGCATTAGCTATAAGAGACTTCAGTAGCTATGAAGAAATTGTGCGTTGTGCTATCAAGGTAGAAATGGAAGTTGGTGTTACATATCCATCTCATGGTTTTGACAAGAAACGAAAGATGGAGTTCAAGGAGAAATCTTAGAATAATGGTGAAAAGAAGATGAATGTTTCCTTATGCACAAAGTGTGGAAAGAAGCATGGTGGAGATTGTCTTAAAGGGACTAGAAAATGTTTTAAGTGTGGAAAAGAAGGTCATCGAGCAGCTGAGTGTCGAAGTAATGGAAAAAGGGTTTCTAATGATGTGAATAAAGCAAACACTGCCGAGAACGCACCACCAACACTTCAATGCTTCAAGTGCAAGGAAATGGGGCATTATGCTAATAATTGCCCTAATCCAAGGGTTAGTGATGATCGACATGAGCAACCGCTTAAGGCAAAGGACAAAGGGAAGTCACATGCGATCACCATTGGTGATGTTGAATATGATAACGATGTGGTGGAATGATTAAGTGTTTATGTAATGGGATTCAAAAATAATGTTGTATCATGGATTATTGGAATATTTATGTATTGGTCTAATGTGGTATTCAAAGTGATTGAGATATTACGCGCATAATGAAGGGAAAACGAGAAAACAAAATGTTTAACAGTATTCATGAGCTCATGATTGATATAAGGACTAAGTGATATCATGGTTTGAGTATATAGAATTTTGAGGATTTTGGTATGTGGAAAGTGTTAACTTTTAACTACATTCAAGTTTTCACTAAGGTTCAATGGGTATTCAAGAGAATACATGATTAAGGACATTGAATGTTTGGAATATGACCAACAAAACATATCTTATGATATATGGGGTTCAACGATGGTATTAAATCTCTGGTAATCGTTTTCACTATGAGAGTGGACTCCAGTATTATGGATAAGCCTAAAGATTGGAATGGATTATTGTTTGTTTTTCGATATTATCGATGGGATGTTATAGTAATATAGTTTTAGAAAAAGGACAACCTGCAGGACGGGCGACAACCCATCGCTTCGGACAAGGCTGTGGGAATCGAACCCACAACCGAAGTGCGACTGGCCTTTATCGCCTACCACTGGCCTACAGGAAGTCCCCGTTTAGTAGAAACTAGTTTTATTTTATTAAGCGGTATGATATATGAAGTATAAGTTCATTTTTGGAACCATATACGATTAATCTCACTATAAGATGGACTTATAACTTTTGCTAACCCTTTGTTTGAAATAGATGGAATGACCCATCCTTCTATCACATGATCTGCTAACACTTCACGAATAACAAATTCAACTTCATTTATTTAAGAGATGAAGTGGAAATTGTTAAAGGCGCAAACAACAGTGAGATTGTACCAAAATAAAGTAAGTATTTATTCTAATTCAAATTCTTTAACTTTAGGGAAATGATCTTGGAAACCAAAAATGTTGTCCTAGTTCTCTTATACCTGATGAATCAGATGGTACCTTAGATCGTCATAAATTTATGGATTTGTGATTACTGGCTTTTCCATAGCCATGTTCTCTACCACTCTCCATCAGAACATGATGGTTAGATTTCTCTTCCATATCCATATTTTCACCTATGTGGAAACCCAGTGATTAGTTTATTTGGGTAATCGTTACATTTCATACTTTAGTTTTTAAAGCCAAGTTTTGGTATTCCTTTTTACGATGTGGGTTTCTATTAAAGAAACTTTCGAATAGTAAACCATTTATAACCCCGACGAATTTCGAGGGCGAAATTCATTTTAAGGGGGGTAGAATGTAACAGCCCGAGATTTTATAAAAAATATTCTTTTTTATTTCACTAATGTCTTGTGTTGTACGCTACACCAAAAGGAGCTTGCACAACACGCATCCTTGACTTGCCTTGCATTACACGCAATCACATCCTTCCTCGATAGCGTGTGTGGTACGTAATACTGAGTTTCACGAAACAATGATATGCTATTAAAATATTATTTAAAACTAGCAGTTATGAATAGTAATAACCACTTTTTGAAATTTTTTAAATCTTAATGGACTTCATTTTTGGATTCGGAATATCGAAATTATCTTAAGGTGAAATTTTGGTGATTTTCGGATAACTTTCATATTTTGATGAATAGTGAAAATTACTAAATTTTAGTTAAAAACAACTTTTTCAATCGAAATAATTAATAGTGATAAATTATTAATTCGAGTGGTTCTAAAGTATATTTAGAATATATTTTTACAATTTAATACAATGTTGGTCATTGGATGTAATTTCACATTTAAACTAGACATAAACAAGTGTCAATCTTTTGATAGATATTGTTTCTTAAAAACACGCTATTTGTTTTAACAGCGGGATTTAATTATAAAATTAATTAATGCAACTTCTATGTTATGAATTTGGTAAAATAGATTTTATTTTTGAATTCGGAATATAAAATATAGCTTAGGATGAAATTTTGGCATTGTTCTGAAAAACATCAATTTTTGATGAATAGTGAAACTACTAAGTGGTAGGTTAAAAACTGAATTTTGCATAAAACTTAATTTTACCGCTTCTGTGAATGGAATTTCGAAAATCCGACAGACACGGTTGATATCAGTAAGTAAAATGTAGTTCAATGAGATAAAAATAATTTTTTGGTGAATAGTAACTTTTTACTTTTTTTTACCGCGGTTAATAGTAAATAGGGTAACTAAGGGTAAATATGATATTACTATTACCCTAACACATGTCCTAATTCTATTGGATAAGTGTAATTCGACCAAAAACAACCTTATGAATAAAATATGACCATTTAGGCCCACTTGGATAAGATTAGGACATTTATTATTATTTAATTCAAAGAAGAGTTAAAAGAGACAAAATCAAAGTTTATTTACTAAAACATTTTTAATATAGGGTTATACATAATATAAATTCGATTTTAAATATTCATTAGAAAGCTAAAAAGATTTCCTATATAATGATATTTTATTTATAATTTTTAGACTTTATATAAATTAATTTATTTATGACACAACGATGATGCAGTAATTACCCTTTTTAAGGAAATATTAACATAATTGATGTTATAAATGCTCAAATGAATGTAATTTGAGACTTTTTATGAATTCCACTAATTTTCTAGGTCACTATGATATATTAGTGTTGATTTAATCAACTTGGTTCGAACATATAATTCTGTTATGACTTTCACAAAAATCATATATCAAATAGTGTCAAAATTGACACAAAATAGTTTTTAAATCAAATATTATATTATTAATTGTTATTTTATTCCTAAAAATCTAAGGTTCGGCCAAATGACTTAGATAAGGATATATATTTTAATAATAAACAATTTGGGGTTCGTTTGTCATGTTATATTAAGTATATTAACCATATAGTGAAAGAAAACAAAAAGACACGGTAAAAGTAAAATTATTTAACTTAGAGTTAAATCTAATTGATAAGGTTAAAATAACATCCTAAACTTGTCTAAATTCTATTGGTTGATAGGATTTCTACCCATCCCCACTTTAGCTTCGAAATAAGACCCTTTGTAACCATTATAAACCGATTTTGTCTTTAATATAAAATAATATTTTGAGATATTCCTAAGGTGCCCCTCTCCTCCCCTATAAAAGGACACCTCCTCCCCCTCCTCCTCACACCAATTTGAGCACTCAAGCTCGGCCAACCCCTGCCAAAATCCCTTCTCCACTTCCCTAGCAACATCCTAGAGGTTCTGGTCTTCCTCAAAGACCAATTCTAGTGCCCTAAGAGGAGGTCTCAAAGAGGCGCTTCAAAGAAGAGGTAATTACCGTTACCAATTCTTTCATATTTATTTCTTCTTCCACTTCTTCTTCTTAGGTTGTTTCATTATGAAGTAATAACATCAGTATCACTCATATACTGATATGTTATTATAAGTATGAAACAACCCTATTTCACCATCTATCCATCCTACGGAAAAAGAAATCACCGCGCGTGCGTACGTACGGAATACCGTCTCCACGCCGTGGTGTAATCTATTTTCCACCACCACCTTACATGGATGGGTATAATGGTGTAAAGAATAACTATACATAGTTATTACAACATCATATTGATTCTGATATATTGTATATCCACTCTAATTCAGTTCAATATTTATGGAAATGATATCATCGCTCGTGCGTACGTACGGACTACCGTCTCCACGACGCGATGAGATTCATTCTCCATGTTAACCATTTAAGAATGATTATAAAGTATATATAAGAAATAATAATGAAATATATGACATTATAAAGCTACTGGATTTATGTATATATATATATGTATGTCATCTACTTACTTCCATTTCAAGACAATAAGGAAAGTAAAACAACGTTCATGCGTACGTACGGACTACCGTCTCCATGAACGGTGTTTTCCATTTTATTTATCTATCTATTATATATATATATATACTGAATATATATGATATATAAATCATATTTTATATTCTGGAAGTAAGTAAATCATGATATAAGTAATAATGATGTCAAGAACAACAAGTCAAAACACCTAAGATAAATGAAACGATTTTACCCAAAACGCTTCTTTAACATGGAATTTACAAAAGAATGGGTAATATAATGTCATAAGTGAACCATATATGATATCATAACAATTAATATGATTCTGGAATAAGTCAATAACATTATTTAAACCATTATACAGGAGCTTCGGACATGAACAAAGCAAATCGGACCTAAGGTAAGGGAAATATCACAATCTCACTTTTATCCGAGATTGTTTTTACTTTGGTAATTACTGGGGTGTATTGTATTATCCACATCCATTTTCCCTCAATGTGTAATATTATTTCCATCATTATACAATAGTTTTTATCCAATTTTACCCTTCGGTAAGTTTTTTGTGAAAGATATGAAAGGAATCTTTTGTCGTTTTTCGTACGAGGTACTTTTTGACTTTTCCGACAAAAGTACGAAGAATGTTTTTTTAACTTAAACGGCACGAACGGATTTTTACGGTTTTATAAAGCCTTATTTTCATGAAGCTTCCTCCAAAAGATTTCATGAATATTTTTAATAAAATCTCTTTCTTTTAAAATTTCATGATGTTTTGTGAAAAGAAATTGATTTTGAAGAAGAAAGGATATTTTCCTCAAGAATTCATTTCAAGTGTTTTATCAAAATTATTTTCCATCTAAGATAATAAAGAGTTCTGTTTCTATCCATATTTTTACATTGATTTGACTATGTTGTGATGGAATTATGTTTATGAATTCCTTTATCTTATATGAATGGTTTTATGATGTCATGTTGTTTAAGAATCCCATTTTTATTACATGGGTTATGAAATGATGTATGATTTATGATTTTGTGGCACACATAAGAAAGGATTAATTAAGAGATGGGTGGGACCTATATCTCCCTCCAATGCATTGGGTAAAGATTTTATATCTCATGAGATAGACATGGCTGGAATGGTAAGTTATACCGGTTCAGTGAAACAGGACTGAAACGAGGGTGACTCGATTCAGAAAGGGACTTTGTCCACTAAGATAGTCTTGGCATTGAGTCTTGACTAACAAGAAATGATTCGCTATTCTTTTGGGGTTTTAGACGATGGCTGGAACCCGAAGGAACCGTGTTAATGCGGAATGTGATGGGCAATGCAATGATTGTTCCCCTGAGCAACCAAACGATATAGGAGCTGGAATGCAAAGTCTTGTAGCCATGCTCACACAACTTTCTCAAGCTATGAATCAGGCAGGACTTCCAAACGAGCAAAGGAAGGAGCAACATTCTGTTGAATCCTTCATGAGGCAGCGTCCACCTTCTTTCAGTGGGTCTACTGATCCATTAGTTGCTGAACAATGGATTGGTACTACTGAAAAGATATTTTCAGTTCTTCAATGTTCTGAACATGATAAAGTCATCTTAGCAGTATATCGTTTGGAAGGTGAAGCTGATCAATGGTGGAATCTTATCAAGAATACGAGGCCAAGAGATGAAATTGAGTCCATGGAATGGGACAAGTTCAAGAACTTGTTTTTCAGTAAGTACTTCCCTCGTATTCTTCGAACAAAGATGGAGAAAGAGTTTCTTGAACTGAAGCAAAGGGACGATGATTCTGTTGGTACCTATGAAGCAAATTTTACAAGACTTGCAAGGTATGCTTCTGGTATTATCATCCAACCTGAAAGTAAAGTTGATCGATTTTTCAGTGGCTTAAAACCAAGTCTTCGAAGGGCATTAGCTATAAGAGACTTCAGTAGCTATGAAGAAATTGTGCGTTGTGCTATCAAGGTAGAAATGGAAGTTGGTGTTACATATCCATCTCATGGTTTTGACAAGAAACGAAAGATGGAGTTCAAGGAGAAATCTCAGAATAATGGTGAAAAGAAGATGAATGTTTCCTTATGCACAAAGTGTGGAAAGAAGCATGGTGGAGATTGTCTTAAAGGGACTAGAAAATGTTTTAAGTGTGGAAAAGAAGGTCATCGAGTAGCTGAGTGTCGAAGTAATGGAAAAAGGGTTTCTAATGATGTGAATAAAGCAAACACTGCAGAGAACGCACCACCAACACTTCAATGCTTCAAGTGCAAGGAAATGGGGCATTATGCTAATAATTGCCCTAATCCAAGGGTCAGTGATGATCGACATGAGCAACCGCTTAAGGCAAAGGACAAAGGGAAGTCACATGCGATCACCATTGGCGATGTTGAATATGATAACGATGTGGTGGAATGATTAAGTGTTTATGTAATGGGATTCCAAAATAATGTTGTATCATGGATTATTGGAATATTTAATGTGGTATTCAAAGTGATTGAGATATTACGCGCATAATGAAGGGAAAACGAGAAAACAAAATGTTTAACAGTATTCATGAGCTCATGATTGATATAAGGACTAAGTGATATCATGTTTTGAGTATATAGAATTTTGAGGATTTTGGTATGTGGAAAGTGTTAACTTTTAACTGCACTCACTAAGGTATTCAAGAGAATACACGATTAAGGACTTTGAATGTTTGGAATGTGACCAACAAGACATATCTTATGTGGGGATCAACGACAGTATTAAATCTCTGGTAATCGTTGTCACTATATTATGAGAGTGGACTGCAGTATTATGTATAAGCCTAAAGATTAGACTGGATTATGTTGGACATAAGTTAGTATTGTTTAAGGATAGAAGATTTTCGATATTATTGATGGAATGTTATAGTGACGTAGTTTTAGAAAAAGGACAACCTGCAGGACGGGCGACAGCCCATCGCTTCGGACAAGGCTGTGGGAATCGAACCCACAACCGAAGTGCAACTGGCCTTTATCGCCTACCACTGGCCTACAGGAAGTCCCTGTTTAGTAGAAACTAGTTTTATTATATTAAGCAGTATGATATATGAAGTATAAGTCCATTTTAGGAACCATATGTGATTAATCTCACTATAGATCAACTTATGTATATAATTTTTGCTAACCTTTTGTTTGAGACAGATGGAATGACCCGTCATTCTATCACATGATCTGCTAACACTTCACGAATAACAAATTCAACTTCATTTATTTAAGAGATGAAGTGGAAATTGTTAAAGGCACGAACAACAGCGAGATTATATCAAAATAAAGTAAGTATTTATTCAAATTCTTTAACTTTAGGGAAATGATCTTGAAAACCAAAAATGTTGTCCTAGTTCTCTTATACCTGATGAATCAGATGGTACCTTAGATCGTCACAAATTTATGGATTTGTGATTACTGGCTTTTCCATAGCCATGTTCTCTACCACTCTCCATCAGAACATGATGGTTAGATTTCTCTTCCATATCCATATTTTCACCTATGTGGAAACCCAGTGATTAGTTTATTTGGGTAATCGTTACATTTCATACTTTAGTTTTTAAAGCCAAGTTTTGGTATTCCCTTTTACGATGTGGGTTTCTATTAAAGAAACTTTCAAATAGTAAACCATTTATAACCCCGACGAATTTCGAGGGCGAAATTCATTTTAAGGGGGGTAGAATGTAACAGCCCGAGATTTTATGAAAAATATTCTTTTTATTTCACTAATGTCTTGTGTTGTACGCTACACCAAAAGGATCTTGCACAACACGCATCCTTGACTTGCCTTGCATTACACGCAATCGCGACCTTCCTCGATAGCGTGTGTAGTACGCAATAACGAGTTTCACTAAACAGCGATATGCTATTAAAATGTTATTAAAACTAGCCGTTATGAATAGTAATAACCACTTTTTGAAATTTTGTAAATTTTATTTTTCAAAATGGATTTCATTTTTGGATTCGGAATATCGAAATTAGCTTAAGGTGAAATTTTGGTGATTTTCGGATAACTTTCATATTTTGATGAATAGTGAAAATTACTAAATTTTAGTTAAAAACAACTTTTTCAATCGAAATAATTAATAGTGATAAATTATTAATTTGAGTGGTTCTAAAGTATATTTAGAGTATATTTTTACAATTTAATAAAATGTTGGTCATTAGATGTAATTTCACATTTAAACTAGACATAAACAAGTGTCAATCTTTTGATAGATATTGTTTCTTAAAAACACGCTATTTGTTTTAACAGCGGGATTTAATTATAAAATTAATTAATGCAACTTCTATGTTATGAATTTGGCAAAATAGATTTCATTTTTGAATTCGGAAAATAAAATATAGCTTAGGATGAAATTTTGGCATTGTTCTGAAAAACATCAATTTTTGATGAATAGTGAAACTACTAAGTGGTAGGTTAAAAACTGAATTTTGCATAAAACTTAATTTTACCGCTTCTGTGAATGGAATTTCAAAAATCCGACAGACACGGTTGATATCAGTAAGTAAAATGTAGTTCAATGAGATAAAAATAATTTTTTGGTGAATAGTAACTTTTTACTTTTTTTTACCACGGTTAATAGTAAATAGGGTAACTAAGGGTAAATATGATATTAATATTACCCTAACACATGTCCTAATTCTATTGGATAAGTGTAATTCGACCAAAAACAACCTTATGAATAAAATATGACCATTTAGGCCCACTTGGATTAGATTAGGACATTTATTATTATTTAATTCAAAGAAGAGTTAAAAGAGACAAAATCAAAGTTTATTTACTAAAACATTTTTAATATAGGGTTATACATAATATAAATTCGATTGTAAATATTCATTAGAAAGATAAAAAGATTTCCTACATAATGATATTTTATTTATAATTTTTAGACTTTATATAAATTAATTTATTTATGACACAACGATGATGCAGTAATTACCCTTTTTAAGGAAATATTAACATAATTGATGTTATAAATTCTCAAATGAATGTAATTTGAGACTTTTTATGAATTCCACTAATTTTCTAGGTCACTATGATATATTAGTGTTGATTTAATCAACTTGGTTCGAACATATAATTCTGTTATGACTTTCACAAAAATCATATATCAAATAGTGTCAAAATTGACACAAAATAGTTTTTAAATCAAATATTATATTATTAATTGTTATTTTATTCCTAAAAATCTATGGTTCGGCCAAATGACTTAGATAAGGATATATATTTTAATAATAAACAATTTGGGGTTCGTTTGGCATGTTATAGTAAGTATATTAACCATATAGTGAAAGAAAACAAAAAGACACGGTAAAAGTAAAATTATTTAACTTAGAGTTAAATCTAATTGATAAGGTTAAAATAATACCCTAAACTTGTCTAAATCTTATTGGTTGATAGGATTTCGACCCTTCCCAACTTTATCTTCGAAATAAGACCCTTTGGAACCATTATAAACCGATTTTGACTTTAATATAAAATAATATTTTGAGATATTCCTAAGGTGCCCCTCTCCTCCCCTATAAAAGGACACCTCCTCCCCCTCCTCCTCACACCAATTTGAGCACTCAAGCTCGGCCAACCCCTGCCAAAATCTCTTCTACACTTCCCTAGAAATATCCTAGAGGTTCTGGTCTTCCTCAAAGACCAATTTTAGTGCCCTAAGAGGAGGTCTCAAAGAGGCACTTCAAAGAAGAGGTAATTACCGTTACCAATTCTTTCATCTTTATTTCTTCTTCCACTTCTTCTTATTAGGTTGTTTCATTATGAAGTAATAACATCAGTATCACTCATATACTGATATGTTATTATAAGTATGAAACAACCCTATTTCACCATCTATCCATCCTACGGAAAAAGAAATCACCGCGCGTGCGTACGTACGGAATACCGTCTCCACGCCGTGGTGTAATCTATTTTCCACCACCACCTTACATGGATGGGTACAATGGTGTAAAGAATAACTATACATAGATATTACAACATCATATTGATTTTGATATATTGTATAATCCACTCCAATTCAATTCAATATTTATAGAAATGATATCATCGCTCGTGCGTACGTACGGACTACCGTCTCCACGACGCGATGAGATTCATTCTCCATGTTAACCATTTAAGAATGATTATAATGTATATATAATAAATAATAATGAAATATATGACATTATAAAGATACTGGATTTATTTATATATATACATATGTATGTCATCTACTTACTTCCATTTCAATACAATAAGGAAAGAAAAACAGCGTTCATGCGTACGTACGGACTACCGTCTCCATGAACGGTGTTTTTCATTTTATTTATCTATCTATTATATATATATATATACTGAATATATATGATATATAAATCATATTTTATATTCTGGAAGTAAGTAAATCATGATATAAGTAATAATGATGTCAAGAACAACAAGTCAAAACACCTACGATAAATGAAAC
The DNA here is from genome assembly GCA_963277665.1 of Viscum album. Taxonomy (NCBI): domain Eukaryota; kingdom Viridiplantae; phylum Streptophyta; class Magnoliopsida; order Santalales; family Viscaceae; genus Viscum; species Viscum album. The sequence goes on from OY728161.1 coordinate 699,286,984, forward strand.
GATTTTACCCAAAACGCTTCTTTAACATGGAATTTACAAAAGAACGGGTAATATGATGTCATAAGTGAACCATATATGATATCATAACAATGAATATGATTCTGTAATAAGTCAATAACATTATTAAATCATTATACAGGAGGTTCGGACACATACGAAGCAAATTGGACCTAAGGTAAGGGAAATATCACAATCTCATTTTTATCCGAGATTGTTTATTCGCAAGTATTTACTGGGGTGTTTTTTTATCATCCACATCCATGTTTCATAAATATGTAATATTATTTCCATCCAATTACAATAGTTTAAATCCAACATTACCCTTCGGTGAGTTTTTAGTAAAAGATATGAAAGGAATCTTTTGTCGTTTTTCGTACAAGGTACTTTTTTTTGACTTTTCCGACAAAAGTACGAAGAATGTTTTTTTTAACTTATACGGCACGAACGGATTTCTAATGTGTTATAAAGCCTTATTTTCATAAATCTTCCTCTAAAAGATTTCATGAATATTTTCAATAAAATATCTTTCTTTTAAAATTGCATGATATTTTGTGAAAAGAAATTGATTTTAAAGAACAAAGGATATTTTCCTCAAGAATTCAATTGAAGTGTTTTATCAAAATTATTTTCCATCTAAGATAATAAAGGGTTCTGTTTCTATCCATATTTTTACATTGATTTGACTATGTTGTGATGGAATTATGTTTATGAATTCCTTTATCTTATATGAATGGTTTTATGATGTTATGTTGTTTAAGAATCCCATTTTTATTACATGGGTTATGAAATGATGTATGATTTATGATTATGTGGCACACATAAGAAAGGATTCATTAAGAGATGGGTGGGACCTATATCTCCCTCCAATGCATTGGGTAAAGATTTTAACAGCGGGATTTAATTATAAAATTAATTAATGCAACTTCTATGTTATGAATTTGGTAAAATAGATTTCATTTTTGAATTCGGAATATAAAATATAGCTTAGGATGATATTTTGGCATTGTTCTGAAAAACATCAATTTTTGATGAATAGTGAAACTACTAAGTGGTAGGTTAAAAACTGAATTTTGCATAAAACTTAATTTTACCGCTTCTGTGAATGGAATTTCGAAAATCCGACAGACACGGTTGATATCAGTAAGTAAAATGTAGTTCAATGAGATAAAAATAATTTTTTGGTGAATAGTAACTTTTTACGTTTTTTTACCGCGGTTAATAGTAAATAGGGTAACTAAGGGTAAATATGATATTAATATTACCCTAACACATGTCCTAATTCTATTGGATAAGTGTAATTCGACCAAAAACAACCTTATGAATAAAATATGACCATTTAGGCCCACTTGGATTAGATTAGGACATTTATTATTATTTAATTCAAAGAAGAGTTAAAAGAGACAAAATCAAAGTTTATTTACTAAAACATTTTTAATATAGGGTTTTACATAATATAAATTCGATTGTAAATATTCATTAAAAAGCTAAAAAGATTTCCTACATAATGATATTTTATTTATAATTTTTAGACTTTAAATAAATTAATTTATTTATGACACAACGATGATGCAGTAATTACCCTTTTTAAGGAAATATTAACATAATTGATGTTATAAATGCTCAAATGAATGTAATTTGAGACTTTTTATGAATTCCACTAATTTTCTAGGTTACTATGATATATTGATTTTGATTTAATTAACTTGGTTCTAACATTTAATTCTGTTATGACTCTCACAAAAATCATATATCAAATAGTGTCAAAATTGACACAAAATAGTTTTTAAATCATATATTATATTATTAATTGTTATTTTATTCCTAAAAATCTAAGGTTCGGCCAAATGACTTAGATAAGGATATATATATTAATAATAAACAATTTGGGGTTCGTTTGGCATGTTATAGTAAGTGTATTAACCATATAGTGAAAGAAAACAAAAAGACATGGTAAAAGTTAAATTATTTAACTTAGAGTTAAATCTAATTGATAAGGTTAAAATAATATCCTAAACTTGTCTAAATTCTATTGGTTGATATGATTTCGACCCATCCCCACTTTAGCTTCGAAATAAGACCCTTTGGAACCATTATAAACCGATTTTGACTTTAATATAAAATAATATTTTGAGATATTCCTAAGGTGCCCCTCTCCTCCCCTATAAAAGGACACCTCCTCCCCCTCCTCCTCACACCAATTTGAGCACTCAAGCTCGGCCAACCCCTGCCAAAATCTCTTCTCCACTTCCCTAGAAACATCCTAGAGGTTCTGGTCTTCCTCAAAGACCAATTCTAGTGCCCTAAGAGGAGGTCTCAAAGAGGCGCTTCAAAGAAGAGGTAATTACCGTTACCAATTCTTTCCTCTTTATTTCTTCTTCCACTTCTTATTCTTATGTTGTTTCATTATGAAGTAATAACATCAGTATCACTCATATACTGATATGTTATTATAATTATGAAACAACCCTAATTCACCTTCTATCCATCCTACGGAAAAATGAAATCACCGCGCGTGCGTACGTACGGAATACCGTCTCCACGCCGTGGTGTAATCTATTTTCCACCATCACCTTACAAGGATGGGTATAATGGTGTAAAGAATAACTATACATAGTTATTACAACATCATATTGATTATGATATATTGTATAATCCACTCCAATTCAATTCAATATTTATAGAAATGATATCATCGCTCGTGCGTACGTACGGACTACCGTCTCCACGACGCGATGAGATTCATTCTCCATGTTAACCATTTAAGAATGATTATAATGTATATATAAGAAATAATAATGAAATATATGACATTATAAAGCTACTGGATTTATGTATATATATACATATGTATGTCATCTACTTACTTCCATTTCAAGACAATAAGGAAAGAAAAACAGCGTTCATGCGTACGTACGGACTACCGTCTCCATGAACGGTGTTTTTCATTTTATTTATCTATCTATTATATATATATATACTGAATATATATGATATATAAATCATATTTTATATTCTGGAAGTAAGTAAATCATGATATAAGTAATAATCATGTCAAGAACAACAAGTCAAAACACCTACGATAAATGAAACGATTTTACCCAAAACGCTTCTTTAACATGGAATTTACAAATGAACGGGTAATATAATGTCATAAGTGAACCATATATGATATCATAACAATGAATATGATTCTGTAATAAGTCAATGACATTATTTAAATCATTATACAGGAGGTTCGGACACATACGAAGCAAATTGGACCTAAGGTAAGGGAAATATCACAATCTCATTTTTATCCGAGATTGTTTATTAGTAAGTATTTACTGGGGTGTATTTTATCATCCACATCCATGTTTCCTCAATATGTAATATTATTTCCATTCACCTACAATTGTTTAAATCCTATTTTTCGGTGAGTTTTTAGTAAAAGATATGAAAGGAATCTTTTGTCGTTTTTCATACGAGGTACTTTTTGACTTTTCCGACAAAAGTACGAAGAATGTTTTTTTTAACTTAAACGACACGAACGGATTTTTACGGTTTTATAAAGCCTTATTTTCATGAAGCTTCCTCCAAAAGATTTCATGACTATTTTTAATAAAATCTCTTTCTTTTAAAATTGCATGATGTTTTGTGAAAAGAAATTGATTTTGAAGAAGAAAGGATATTTTCCTCAAGAATTCATTTCAAGTGTTTTATCAAAATTATTTTCCATCTAAGATAATAAAGGGTTCTGTTTCTATCCATATTTTTACATTGATTTGACTATGTTGTGATGGAATTATGTTTATGAATTCCTTTATCTTATATGGATGGTTTTATGATGTCATGTTGTTTAAGAATCCCATTTTTATGACATGGGTTATGAAATGATGTATGATTTATGATTTTGTGGCACACATAAGAATGGTATCATTATGAGATGGGTGGGACCTATATCTCCCTCCAATGCATTGGGTAAAGATTTTATATCTCATGAGATAGACATGGCTGGAATGGTAGGTTATACCGGTTCAGTGAAACAGGACTGAAACGAGGATTACTCGATTCAGAAAGGGACTTTGTCCACTAAGATAGTCTTGGCAATGAGTCTTGACTAACAAGAAATGATTCTCTATGATTATGTGTGTATGCCACAATGAGTAATGTTTTATGTTATGATTTCATTTCACTTCTATGATTTATCCCATGTTATGAAATTATGATCTCTTTTGCAGGTTAAGATTTCCAAAAGCTATGTTCTTATGTATATGATGTGATTGATATTTCTTTTGTTTACCCTTACTGAGCATTTGAGCTCACCCTTTTATGTTTTCTTTTCCCCAGGATATAAAGAAAGGTTTTAGGTAAAAAAAAGGGATGACCTTTATGGGAGATATTGAAGAACTTTCACCACGATTAGAAGATTACGTTCCGAGTTTCCAAAGACACTAAACTATTACGATCCTTTAGTGTGTGTTTTTGTTATGTACTAAGTATTCCGCAAATGTAATGTAATGTCAATGTACGTCAAGCTACGGGTCTTTACAGTTGGTATCAGAGGAAAGGTTTAGTCAACCTTTGGAAACTAGGACGCGAAAACGTTAGTGAGATCCCTAGAGATATTTCTAAGGTATGTCTAAGGATGTCCCTAAGGATAAGTATACGTATAGGATATAGTCCTAGAACTATGGTAATGATATTAGATTAAACCTAAGATGTTAGATATTGAAGTTACTCCCCCTTTATTATGATTTTTGCCTCTAACACTATTTTTTTGGGGTTTTAGAAAATCGTTGGAAACAAGATGATTCACGATAATGGAGGATATGATGGACAATGGAATGATATTCTTCATAATGAAATGGGATTTGGAAGTCCAAACATAATTGTTATGCCGAATCAGCAATCTCATAATATGATCAATAAAGTAAAATTTGGTAAGTTTCCTGACTCGGCTAATAAGAGAAAGATGGAGTTTCATGATGATCATAGAGGAAAGAAAGTTCAATTTCCCCTATGTAAATCATGTGGGAAGAGGCATCAAGGAGAATGTTTCAAAGGAACTGGAAGATGCTTTGGGTGTGGAAAAGAAGGACACAAAGCAAGTAAGTGCAAAGGAAAAGGGTCGGTTAACACCATGGATGAGGATAATGGTATTGCTACGACATCAAAAATGGTTAAGTGTTTTAAATGTGGAATGTATGGGCATTATGCAAACAAATGCCCTAAGGGAAAGACTCATGAAGAGAATCAGTATGGTCATATGGGTAGTATTTATGTGGATGATGATGAAGAGACTACAAATGATATATGAGATGAAAGAATTTTTGAATCTCGGTCAATGGTTTGAGAATGTAGTGGAATGATTACATGTTTATCATGTGTAATTTTGGAATAAAGAGACATCTATGGATTGTTACACTGTTGTCTTTCCTTGTGTTTTGAAAGTGTATGATTGATGTTACCAGTATCCATGAAAGGTTATTCAGATATTTTTGGAATGTAGATGATATGCGCATAATGAAGGGATAAGGAGAAAATTAAATGTTTGATAGTATTCATGAGCTCATGATTGATATAAGGACTAAGTGATATCATGGTTTGAGTATATAGAATTTTGAGGATTTTGGTATGTGAAAAGTGTTAACTTTTAACTACATTCAAGTTTTCACTAAGGTTCAATGGGTATTCAAGAGAATACATGATTAAGGACTTTGAATGTTTGGAATGTGACCAAAAAAACATATCTTATGATATATGGGGATCAACGATGATATTAAATCTCTGGTAATCGTTTTCACTCTGTTATGAGAATGGACTGTAGTATTATGGATAAGCCTAAAGATTGGAATGGATTATGTTGGACATAAGTTAGTATTGTTTAAGGATAGAAGTTTTTTCGATATTATTGATGGGATGTTATAGTAATATAGTTTTAGAAAAAGGACAACCTGCAGGACGGGCGACAGCCCATCGCTTCGGACAAGGCTGTAGGAATCGAACCCACAACCGAAGTGCGACTGGCCTTTATCGCCTACCACTAGCCTACAGGAAGTCCCTGTTTATTAGAAACTAGTTTTATTATATTAAGTAGTATGATATATGAAGTATAAAGTCTATTTTAGGAACCATATATGATTAATCTCACTATAGATCGACTTATGTATATAATTTTTGCTAACCTTTTGTTTGAGACAGATGGAATGACCCGTCATTCTATCACATGATCTGCTAACACTTCACGAATAACAAATTCAACTTCATTTATTTAAGAGATGACGTGGAAATTGTTAAAGGCACGAACAACAGTAAGATTGTACCAAAATAAAGTAAGTATTTATTCTAATTCAAATTCTTTACCTTTAGGGAAACGATCTTGAAAACCAAAAATGTTGTCCTAGTGCCCTTATATCTGATTAATCAGATGGTACCTTAGATCGTCACAAATTTATGGATTTGTGATTGTTGGCTTTTCCATAGCCATGTTCTCTACCACTCTCCATCAGAACATGATGGTTAGATTTTTCTTCCATATCCATATTTTCACCTATGTGGAAACCCAGTGATTAGTTTATTTGGGTAATCGTTACATTTTCATACTTAAGTTTTTAAAGACAAGTTTTGGTATTCCTTTTTACGATGTGGGTTTCTATTAAAGAAACTTTCGAATAGTAAACCATTTATAACCCCGACGAATTTCGAGGGCGAAATTCATTTTAAGGGGGGTAGAATGTAACAGCCCGAGATTTTATGAAAAATATTCTTTTTAATTTTATTAATGTCTTGTGTTGTACGCTACACCAAAAGGAGCTTGCACAACACGCATCCTTGACTTGCCTTGCATTGCACGCAATCGCAACCTTCCTCGATAGCATGTGTGGTACGTAATACTGAGTTTCACGAAACAATGATATGCTATTAAAATATTATTAAAACTAGCCGTTATGAATAGTAATAACCACTTTTTAAATTTTAGAAATTTTAGCTCTCAAAATGGACTTCATTTTTGGATTCGGAGAATCGAATTTAGCCTAAGGTGAAATTTTGGTACTTTTCGGATAACTTTCATATTCTGATGAATAGTGAAAATTACTAAATTATAATTAAAAACAACTTTTTTAATCAAAATAATTAATAGTGATAAATTATTAATTTGAGTTGTTTTAAAGTATATTTAGAATATATTTTTACAATTTAATACAATGTTGGTCATTGGATGTAATTTCACATTTAAACCAGACATGAACAAGTGTCAATCTTTTGATAGATATTGTTTCTTAAAAACACGCTATTTGTTTTAACAGCGGGATTTAATTATAAAATTAATTAATGCAACTTCTATGTTATGAATTTGGTAAAATAGATTTCATTTTTGAATTCGGAATATAAAATATAGCTTAGGATGATATTTTGGCATTGTTCTGAAAAACATCAATTTTTGATGAATAGTGAAACTACTAAGTGGTAGGTTAAAAACTGAATTTTGCATAAAACTTAATTTTACCGCTTCTGTGAATGGAATTTCGAAAATCCGACAGACACGGTTGATATCAGTAAGTAAAATGTAGTTCAATGAGATAAAAATAATTTTTTGGTGAATAGTAACTTTTTACTTTTTTTTACAGCGGTTAATGGTAAATAGGGTAACTAAGGGTAAATATGATATTAATATTACCCTAACACATGTCCTAATTCTATTGGATAAGTGTAATTCGACCAAAAACAACCTTATGAATAAAATATGACCATTTAGGCCCACTTGGATTAGATTAGGACATTTATTATTATTTAATTCAAAGAAGAGTTAAAAGAGACAAAATCAATGTTTATTTACTAAAACATTTTTAATATAGGGTTTTACATAATATAAATTGGATTGTAAATATTCATTAAAAATCTAAAAAGATTTCCTACATAATGATATTTTATTTATAATTTTTAGACTTTAAATAAATTAATTTATTTATGACACAACGATGATGCAGTAATTACCCTTTTTAAGGAAATATTAACATAATTGATGTTATAAATGCTCAAATGAATGTAATTTGAGACTTTTTATGAATTCCACTAATTTTCTAGGTTACTATGATATATTAATGTTGATTTAATTAACTTGGTTCGAACATTTAATTCTCTTATGACTCTCACAAAAATCATATATCAAATAGTGTCAAAATTGACACAAAATAGTTTTTAAATCATATATTATATTATTAATTGTTATTTTATTCCTAAAAATCTAAGGTTCGGCCAAATGACTTAGATAAGGATATATATATTAATAATAAACAATTTGGGGTTCGTTTGGCATGTTATAGTAAGTGTATTAACCATATAGTGAAAGAAAACAAAAAGACATGGTAAAAGTTAAATTATTTAACTTAGAGTTAAATCTAATTGATAAGGTTAATATAATATCCTAAACTTGTCTAAATTCTATTGGTTGATAGGATTTCGACCCATCCCCACTTTAGCTTCGAAATAAGACCCTTTGGAACCATTATAAACCGATTTTGACTTTAATATAAAATAATATTTTGAGATATTCCTAAGGTGCCCCTCTCCTCCCCTATAAAAGGACACCTCCTCCCCCTCCTCCTCACACCAATTTGAGCACTCAAGCTCGGCCAACCCCTGCCAAAATCTCTTCTCCACTTCCCTAGCAACATCCTAGAGGTTCTGGTCTTCCTCAAAGACCAATTCTAGTGCCCTAAGAGGAGGTCTCAAAGAGGCGCTTCAAAGAAGAGGTAATTACCGTTACCAATTCTTTCCTCTTTATTTCTTCTTCCACTTCTTCTTCTTAGGTTGTTTCTTTATGAAGTAATAACATCAGTATCACTCATATACTGATATGTTATTATAATTATGAAACAACCCTAATTCACCTTCTATCCATCCTACGGAAAAATGAAATCACCGCGCGTGCGTACGTACGGAATACCGTCTCCACGCCGTGGTGTAATCTATTTTCCACCATCACCTTACAAGGATGGGTATAATGGTGTAAAGAATAACTATACATAGTTATTACAACATCATATTGATTCTGATATATTGTATAATCCACTCCAATTCAATTCAATATTTATAGAAATGATATCATCGCTCGTGCGTACGTACGGACTACCGTCTCCACGACGCGATGAGATTCATTCTCCATGTTAACCATTTAAGAATGATTATAATGTATATATAAGAAATAATAATGAAATATATGACATTATAAAGCTACTGGATTTATGTATATATATACATATGTATGTCATCTACTTACTTCCATTTCAAGACAATAAGGAAAGAAAAACAGCGTTCATGCGTACGTACGGACTACCGTCTCCATGAACGATGATTTTCATTTTATTTATCTATCTATTATATATATATATATACTGAATATATATGATATATAAATCATATTTTATATTCTGGAAGTAAGTAAATCATGATATAAGTAATAATCATGTCAAGAACAACAAGTCAAAACACCTACGATAAATGAAACGATTTTACCCAAAACGCTTCTTTAACATGGAATTTACAAAAGAACGGGTAATATAATGTCATAAGTGAACCATATATGATATCATAACAATGAATATGATTCTGTAATAAGTCAATGACATTATTTAAATCATTATACAGGAGGTTCGGACACATACGAAGCAAATTGGACCTAAGGTAAGGGAAATATCACAATCTCATTTTTATCCGAGATTGTTTATTAGTAAGTATTTACTGGGGTGTATTTTATCATCCACATCCATGTTTCCTCAATATGTAATATTATTTCCATTCACCTACAATTGTTTAAATCCTATTTTTCGGTGAGTTTTTAGTAAAAGATATGAAAGGAATCTTTTGTCGTTTTTCATACGAGGTACTTTTTGACTTTTCCGACAAAAGTACGAAGAATGTTTTTTTTTAACTTAAACGACACGAACGGATTTTTACGGTTTTATAAAGCCTTATTTTCATGAAGCTTCCTCCAAAAGATTTCATGACTATTTTTAATAAAATCTCTTTCTTTTAAAATTGCATGATGTTTTGTGAAAAGAAATTGATTTTGAAGAAGAAAGGATATTTTCCTCAAGAATTCATTTCAAGTGTTTTATCAAAATTATTTTCCATCTAAGATAATAAAGGGTTCTGTTTCTATCCATATTTTTACATTGATTTGACTATGTTGTGATGGAATTATGTTTATGAATTCCTTTATCTTATATGGATGGTTTTATGATGTCATGTTGTTTAAGAATCCCATTTTTATGACATGGGTTATGAAATGATGTATGATTTATGATTTTGTGGCACACATAAGAATGGTATCATTATGAGATGGGTGGGACCTATATCTCCCTCCAATGCATTGGGTAAAGATTTTATATCTCATGAGATAGACATGGCTGGAATGGTAGGTTATACCGGTTCAGTGAAACAGGACTGAAACGAGGATTACTCGATTCAGAAAGGGACTTTGTCCACTAAGATAGTCTTGGAAATGAGTCTTGACTAACAAGAAATGATTCTCTATGATTATGTGTGTATGCCACAATGATTAATGTTTTATGTTATGATTTCATTTCACTTCTATATACATAAGAACATAGCTTTTGGAAATCTTAACCTGCAAAAGAGATCATAATTTCATAACATGGGATAAATCATAGAAGTGAAATGAAATCATAACATAAAACATTACTCATTGTGGCATACACACATAATCATAGAGAATCATTTCTTGTTAGTCAAGACTCATTGCCAAGACTATCTTAGTGGACAAAGTCCCTTTCTGAATCGAGTAATCCTCGTTTCAGTCCTGTTTCACTGAACCAGTATAACCTACCATTCCAGCCATGTCTATCTCATGAGATATAAAATCTTTACCCAATGCATTGGAGGGAGATATAGGTCCCACCCATCTCATAATGATACCATTCTTATGTGTGCCACAAAATCATAAATCATACATCATTTCATAACCCATGTCATAAAAATGGGATTCTTAAACAACATGACATCATAAAACCATCCATATAAGATAAAGGAATTCATAAACATAATTCCATCACAACATAGTCAAATCAATGTAAAAATATGGATAGAAACAGAACCCTTTATTATCTTAGATGGAAAATAATTTTGATAAAACACTTGAAATGAATTCTTGAGGAAAATATCCTTTCTTCTTCAAAATCAATTTCTTTTCACAAAACATCATGCAATTTTAAAATAAAGATATTTTATTAAAAATAGTCATGAAATCTTTTGGAGGAAGCTTCATGAAAATAAGGCTTTATAAAACCGTAAAAATCCGTTCGTGTCGTTTAAGTTAAAAAAAACATTCTTCGTACTTTTGTCGGAAAAGTCAAAAAGTACCTCGTATGAAAAACGACAAAAGATTCCTTTCATATCTTTTACTAAAAACTCACCGAAAAATAGGATTTAAACAATTTTAGGCGAATGGAAATAATATTACATATTGAGGAAACATGGATGTGGATGATAAAATACACCCCAGTAAATACTTACTAATAAACAATCTCGGATAAAAATGAGATTGTGATATTTCCCTTACCTTAGGTCCAATTTGCTTCGTATGTGTCCGAACCTCCTGTATAATGATTTAAATAATGTCATTGACTTATTACAGAATCATATTCATTGTTATGATATCATATATGGTTCAATTATGACATTATATTACCTGTTCTTTTGTAAATTCCATGTTAAAGAAGCGTTTTGGGTAAAATCGTTTCATTTATCGTAGGTGTTTTGACTTGTTGTTCTTGACATGATTATTACTTATATCATGATTTACTTACTTCCAGAATATAAAATATGATTTATATATCATATATATTCAGTATATATATATATATAATAGATAGATAAATAAAATGAAAAACACCGTTCATGGAGACGGTAGTCCGTACGTACGCATGAACGCTGTTTTTCTTTCCTTATTGTCTTGAAATGGAAGTAAGTAGATGACATACATATGTATATATATACATAAATCCAGTAGCTTTATAATGTCATATATTTCATTATTATTTCTTATATATACATTATAATCATTCTTAAATGGTTAACATGGAGAATGAATCTCATCGCGTCGTGGAGACGGTAGTCCGTACGTACGCACGAGCGATGATATCATTTCTATAAATATTGAATTGAATTGGAGTGGATTATACAATATATCAGAATCAATATGATGTTGTAATAACTATGTATAGTTATTCTTTACACCATTATACCCATCCTTGTAAGGTGATGGTGGAAAATAGATTACACCACGGCGTGGAGACGGTATTCCGTACGTACGCACGCGCGGTGATTTCATTTTTCCGTAGGATGGATAGAAGGTGAATTAGGGTTGTTTCATAATTATAATAACATATCAGTATATGAGTGATACTGATGTTATTACTTCATAATGAAACAACCTAAGAAGAAGATGTGGAAGAAGAAATAAAGAGGAAAGAATTGGTAACGGTAATTACCTCTTCTTTGAAGCGCCTCTTTGAGACCTCCTCTTAGGGCACTAGAATTGGTCTTTGAGGAAGACCAGAACCTCTAGGATGTTTCTAGGGAAGTGGAGAAGAGATTTTGGCAGGGGTTGGCCGAGCTTGAGAGCTCAAATTGGTGTGAGGAGGAGGGGGAGGAGGTGTCCTTTTATAGGGGAGGAGAGGGGCACCTTAGGAATATCTCAAAATATTATTTTATATTAAAGTCAAAATCGGTTTATAATGGTTCCAAAGGGTCTTATTTCGAAGATAAAGTGGGGAAGGGTCGAAATCCTATCAACCAATAGGATTTAGACAAGTTTAGGGTATATTGTTAACCTTATCAATTAGATTTAACTCTAAGTTAAATAATTTAACTTTTACCGTGTCTTTTTGTTTTCTTTCACTATATGGTTATTAAACTTACTATAACATGCCAAACGAACCCCAAATTGTTTATTATTAATATATATATCCTTATCTAAGTCATTTGGCCGAACCTTAGATTTTTAGGAATAAAATAACAATTAATAAAATAATATTTGATTTAAAAACTATTTTGTGTCAATTTTGACACTATTTGATATATGATTTTTTGTGAAAGTCATAACAGAATTAAATGTTCGAACCAAGTTGATTAAATCAACACTAATATATCATAGTAACCTAGAAAATTAGTTTAATTCATAAAAAGTCTCAAATTACATTCATTTGAGCATTTATAACATCAATTATGTTAATATTTACTTAAAAGGGTAATTACTGCACCATCGTTGTGTCATAAATAAATTAATTTATATAAAGTCTAAAAATTATAAATAAAATATAATTATGTAGGAAATCTTTTTAGCTTTCTAATGAATATTTGAAATCGAATTTATATTATGTATAACCCCATATTAAAAATGTTTTAGTAAATAAACTTTGATTTTAACTCTTTTAACTCTTCTTTGAATTAAATAATAATAAATGTCCTAATCTAATCCAAGTGGGCCTAAATGGTCATATTTTATTCATAAGGTTGTTTTTGGTCGAATTACACTTATCCAATAGAATTAGGACATGTGTTAGGGTAATAGTAATATCATATTTACCCTTAGTTACCCTATTTACTATTAACCGCGGTAAAAAAAAGTAAAAAGTTACTATTCACCAAAAAATTATTTTTATCTCATTGAACTACATTTTACTTACTGATATCAACCGTGTCTGTCGGATTTTCGAAATTCCATTCACAGAAGCGGTAAAATTAAGTTTTATGCAAAATTCAGTTTTTAACCTACCACTTGTAGTTTCACTATTCATCAAAAATTGATGTTTTTCAGAACAATGCCAAAATTTCATCCTAAGCTATATTTTATATTCCAAATTCAAAAATGAAATCTATTTTACCAAATTCATAACATAGAAGTTGCATTAATTAATTTTATAATTAAATCCCGCTGTTAAAACAAATAGCGTGTTTTTAAGAAACAATATCTATCAAAAGATTGACACTTGTTTATGTCTAGTTTAAATGTGAAATTACATCCAATGACCAACATTGTATTAAATTGTAAAAATATATTCTAAATATACTTTAAAACCACTCAAATTAATAATTTATCACTATTAATTATTTCGATTAAAAAAAGTTGTTTTTAATTAAAATTTAGTAATTTTCACTATTCATCAGAATATGAAAGTTATCCGAAAAGTACCAAAATTTCACCCTAAGCTAATTTCGATATTCCGAATCCAAAAATGAAGTCCATTAAGATTTACAAAATTTCAAAAAGTGGTTATTACTATTCATAACTGCTAGTTTTAAATAATATTTTAATAGCATATCGTTGTTTCGTGAAACTCAGTATTACGTACCACACACGCTATCGAGGAAGGTTGCGATTGCGTGCAATGCAAGGCAAGTCAAGGATGCGTGTTGTGCAAGCTCCTTTTGGTGTAGCGTACAACACAAGACATTAATAAAATTAAAAAGAATATTTTTCATAAAATCTCGGGCTGTTACATTCTACCCCCCTTAAAATGAATTTCGCCCTCGAAATTCGTCGGGGTTATAAATGGTTTACTATTCGAAAGTTTCTTTAATAGAAACCCACATCGTAAAAAGGAATACCAAAACTTGGCTTTAAAAACTAAAGTATGAAATGTAACGATTACCCAAATAAACTAATCACTGGGTTTCCACATAGGTGAAAATATGGATATGGAAGAAAAATCTAACCATCATGTTCTGATGGAGAGTGGTAGAGAACATGGCTATGGAAAAGCCAACAATTACAAATCCATAAATTTGTGACGATCTAAGGTACCATCCGATTCATCAGATATAAGATCACTAGGACAACATTTTTGGTTTTCAAGATCATTTCCCTAAAGTTGAAAATTTGAAATAGAATAAATACTAACTTTATTTTGGTACATTCGCACTATTGTTCGTGCCTTGAACAATTTCCACTTCATCTCTTAAATAAATGAAGTTGAATTTGTTATTCGTGAAGTGTTAGCAGATCATGTGATAGAATGGCGGGTCATTCCATCTGTCTCAAAAGGTTAGAAAAATTTATATACATAAGTCGATCTATAGTGGGATTAATCATATATGGTTCCTAAAATGGGCTTATACTTCATATATCATACTGCTTAATATAATAAAAGTAGTTTCTACTAAACAGGGACTTCCTGTAGGTCAGTGGTAGGCGATAAAGGCCAGTCGCACTTCAGTTGTGGGTTCGATTCCTACAGCCTTGTCCGAAGCGATGGGCTGTCGCCCGTCCTGCAGGTTGTCCTTTTTCTAAAACTATATTACTATAAGATTTTGCACTCCATCTCCCATAACATTTGTTTGCTCAGGAGGGCAATCATTGCATTGTCCATTGCATTGATCAACACGGTTCCTTCGGGTTCCAGTCATCGTCTAAAACCCAAAAAGAATAGTGTGAGAGGCAAAAATAATGCTAAGGAAAACAACATAGTAAAGGGGGAGTACCCTTAATACCTAACATCTTAGGTTAAATTCTATGATCGTTAGCGTAATTATAGTACTATAACCTATACGCAATACTGAGTTTCACGAAACAACGATATGCTATTAAAATATTATTTAAAACTAGCAGTTATGAATAGTAATAACCACTTTTTGAAATTTTGTAAATCTTATTTTTCAAAATGGACTTCATTTTTGGATTCGGAATATCGAAATTAGCTTAGGGTGAAATTTTGGTAATTTTCGGATAACTTTCATATTTTGATGAATAGTGAAAATTACTAAATTTTAGTTAAAAACAACTTTTTCAATTGAAATAATTAATAGTGATAAATTATTAATTTTAGTGGTTTTAAAGTATATTTATAATATATTTTTACAATTTAATACATTGTTGGTCATTGGATGCAATTTTACATTTAAACTAGACATAAACAAGTGTCAATCTTTTGATAGATATTGTTTCTTAAAAACACGCTATTTGTTTTAACAGCGGGATTTAATTATAAAATTAATTAATGCAACTTCTATGTTATGAATTTGGTAAAATAGATTTCATTTTTGAATTCGGAATATAAAATATAGCTTAGGATGAAATTTTGGCATTGTTCTGAAAAAACATCAATTTTTGATGAATAGTGAAACTACTAAGTGGTAGGTTAAAAACTGAATTTTGCATAAAACTTAATTTTACCGCTTCTGTGAATGGAATTTCGAAAATCCGACAGACACAGTTGATATCAGTAAGTAAAATGTAGTTCAATGAGATAAAAATAATTTTTTGGTGAATAGTAACTTTTTACTTTTTTTTACCGCGGTTAATAGTAAATAGGGTAACTAAGGGTAAATATGATATTACTATTACCCTAACACATGTCCTAATTCTATTGGACAAGTTTAATTCGACCAAAAACAAACTTAGGAATAAAATATGACCATTTAGGCCCACTTGGATTAGATTAGGACATTTATTATTATTTAATTCAAAGAAGAGTTAAAAGAGACAAAATCAAAGTTTATTTACTAAAACATTTTTAATATAGGGTTTTACATAATATAAATTCGATTGTAAAAATTCATTAGAAAGCTAAAAAGATTTCCTACATAATGATATTTTATTTATAATTTTTAAACTTTAAATAAATTAATTTATTTATGACACAACGATGATGCAGTAATTACCCTTTTTAAGGAAATATTAACATAATTGATGTTATAAATGCTCAAATGAATGTAATTTGAGACTTTTTATGAATTCCACTAATTTTCAAGGTTACTATGATATATTAATGTTGATTTAATTAACTTGGTTCGAACATTTAATTCTGTTATGACTCTCACAAAAATCATATATCAAATAGTGTCAAAATTGACACAAAATAGTTTTTAAATCAAATATTATACTATTAATTGTTATTTTATTCCTAAAAATCTAAGGTTCGGCCAAATGACTTAGATAAGGATATATATATTAATAATAAACAATTTGGGGTTCGTTTGGCATGTTATAGTAAGTGTATTAACCATATAGTGAAAGAAAACAAAAAGACATGGTAAAAGTTAAACTATTTAACTTAGAGTTAAATCTAATTGATAAGGTTAAAATAATATCCTAAACTTGTCTAAATTCTATTGGTTGATAGGATTTAGACCCATCCCCACTTTAGCTTCGAAATAAGACCCTTTGGAACCATTATAAACCGATTTTTACTTTAATATAAAATAATATTTTGAGATATTCCTAAGGTGCCCCTCTCCTCCCCTATAAAAGGACACCTCCTCCCCCTCCTCCTCACACCAATTTGAGCACTCAAGCTCGGCCAACCCCTGCCAAAATCTCTTCTCCACTTCCCTAGAAATATCCTAGAGGTTCTGGTCTTCCTCAAAGACCAATTTTAGTGCCCTAAGAGGAGGTCTCAAAGAGGCACTTCAAAGAAGAGGTAATTACCGTTACCAATTCTTTCATCTTTATTTCTTCTTCCACTTCTTCTTCTTAGGTTGTTTCATTATGAAGTAATAACATCAGTATCACTCATATACTGATATGTTATTATAAGTATGAAACAACCCTATTTCACCATCTATTCATCCTACGGAAAAAGAAATCACCGCGCGTGCGTACGTACGGAATACCGTCTCCACGCCGTGGTGTAATCTATTTTCCACCACCACCTTACATGGATGGGTATAATGGTGTAAAGAATAACTATACATAGTTATTACAACATCATATTGATTCTGATATATTGTATATCCACTCCAATTCAGTTCAATATTTATGGAAATGATATCATCGCTCATGCGTACGTACGGACTACCGTCTCCACGACGCGATGAGATTCATTCTCCATGTTAACCATTTAAGAATGATTATAAAGTATATATAAGAAATAATAATGAAATATATGACATTATAAAGCTACTGGATTTATGTATATATATATATATGTATGTCATCTACTTACTTCCATTTCAATACAATAAGGAAAGTAAAACAGCGTTCATGCGTACGTACGGACTACCGTCTCCATGAACGGTGTTTTTCATTTTATTTATCTATCTATTATATATATATATACTGAATATATATGATATATAAATCATATTTTATATTCTGGAAGTAAGTAAATCATGATATAAGTAATAATGATGTCACGAACAACAAGTCAAAACACCAAAGATAAATGAAACGATTTTACCCAAAACGCTTCTTTAACATGGAATTTACAAAAGAACGGGTAATATAATGTCATAAGTGAACCATATATGATATGATAACAATGAATATGATTCTGGAATAAGTCAATAACATTATTTAAACCATTATACAGGAGCTTCGGACACGAACACAGCAAATCGGACCTAAGGTAAGGGGAATATAACAATCTCATTTTTATCCGAGATTGTTTATTTGTAAGTATTTACTGGGGTGTATTTTATCATCCACATCCATGTTTACTCAATATGTAATATTATTTCCATCCACCTACAATGTTTTAAATCCAATTTTACCCTTTGGTGAGTTTTTAGTAAAAGATATGAAAGGAATCTTTTGTCGTTTTTCGTACGAGGTACATTTTGACTTTTTCGACAAAAGTAAAAAAGAATGTTTTTTTTAACTTATACGGCACGAACGGATTTCTAATGTGTTATAAAGCCTTATTTTCATAAAGCTTCCTCTAAAAGATTTCATGAATATTTTCAATAAAATCTCTTTCTTTTAAAATTGCATGATGTTTTGTGAAAAGAAATTGATTTTAAAGAACAAAGGATATTTTCCTCAAGAATTCAATTCAAGTGTTTTATCAAAATTATTTTCCATCTAAGATAATAAAGGGTTCTGTTTCTATCCATATTTTTACATTGATTTGACTATGTTGTGATGGAATTATGTTTATGAATTCCTTTATCTTATATGAATGGTTTTATGATGTCATGTTGTTTAAGAATCCCATTTTTATTACATGGGTTATGAAATGATGTATGATTTATGATTTTGTGGCACACATAAGAATGGTATCATTATGAGATGGGTGGGACCTATATCTCCCTCCAATGCATTGGGTAAAGATTTCATATCTCATGAGATAGACATGGCTGGAATGGTAGGTTATACCGGTTCAGTGAAGCAGGACTGAAATGAGGATTACTCGATTCAGAAAGGGACTTTGTCCACTAAGATAGTCTTGGCATTGAGTCTTGACTAACAAGAAATGATTCTCTATGATTATGTGTGTATGCCACAAAGTTTCATGTTTTATGTTATGATTATTGGGATTACATTTCACTTCTATGATTTATCCCATGTTATGATATTATGAGCCTTTTTTTGCAGGTTAAGATTTCCAAAAGCTATGTTCTTATATATATGATGTGATTGATATTTCTTTTGTTTACCCTTACTGAGCATTTGAGCTCACCCTTTTATGTTTTCTTTTCCCCAGGATATAAAGAAAGGTTTTAGGGAAAAAGGGGATGACCTTTATGGGAGATATTGAAGAACGTTCACCACGATTAGAAGATTACGTTCCGAGTTTCCAAAGACACTAAACTATTACGATCCTTTAGTGTGTGTTTTTGTTATGTACTAAATATTCCGCAAATGTAATGTAATGTCCATGTACGTCAGGCTTCGGGTCTCTACAGTTGGTATCAGAGGAAAGGTTTAGTCAACCTTTGGAAACTAGGATGCGAGAACTTTAGTGAGATCCCTAGAGATATATCTAAGGTATGTCTAGGGATGTCCCTAAGGTTAAGTATACGTATAGGATTATAGTACTAGAACTACGCTAACGATCATAGAATTAAACCTAAGATGTTAGATATTGAAGGTACTCCCCCTTTATTATGTTGTTTTCCCTAGCATGATTTTTGCCTCTCACACTATTTTTTTGGGGTTTTAGAATATGGCTGGAAACAAGATGATTCACAATAATGGAGGATATGATGGACAATGGAATGATATTCTTCATGAGAAACCAAATGAAATGGGATTTGGATGTCCAAACATCATTATTATGCCGAATCAGCAATCTCACAATATGATCAATAAAGTAAAATTTGGTAAGTTTCCTGACTTGACTAATAAGAGAAAGATGGAGTTCCATGATGATCATAGAGGAAAGAAAGTTCAATTTCCCCTATGTAAATCATGTGGGAAGAGGCATCAAGGAGAATGTTTCAAGGGAACTGGAAGATGCTTTGGGTGTGGAAAAGAAGGACACAAAGCAAGTAAGTGCAAAGGAAAAGGGTCGGTTAACACCATGGATGAGGATAATGGTATTGCTACGACATCAAAAATGGTTAAGTGTTTTAAATGTGGAATGTATGGGCATTATGCAAACAAATGCCCTAAGGGAAAGACTCATGAAGAGAATCAGTATGGTCATATGGGTAGTATTTATGTGGATGATGATGATGAGACTACAAATGATATGTGAGATGAAAGAATTGTTGATGCTCGGTCAATGGTTTGAGAATATCGTGGAATGATTACATGTTTATCATGTGGAATAAAGAGACATCTATGGATTGTTACACTGTTGTCTTTCCTTGTTTTTTTGAAAGTGTATGATTAATGTTACCAGTATCCATGAAAGATTATTCAGATATTTTTGGAATGTAGATGATATGCGCATAATGAAGGGATAAGGAGAAAATTAAATGTTTGATAGTATTCATGAGCTCATGATTGATATAAGGACTAAGTGATATCATGGTTTGAGTATATAGAATTTTGAGGATTTTGGTATGTGGAAAGTGTTAACTTTTAACTGCATTCAAGTTTTCACTAAGGTTCAATGGGTATTCAAGAGAATACATGATTAAGGACTTTGAATGTTTGGAATGTGACCAACAAAACATATCTTATGATATATGGGGTTCAACGATGGTATTAAATCTCTGGTAATCGTTTTCACTATGAGAGTGGACTCCAGTATTATGGATAAGCCTAAAGATTGGAATGGATTATTGTTTGTTTTTCGATATTATCGATGGGATGTTATAGTAATATAGTTTTATAAAAAGGACAACCTGCAGGACGGGCGACAGCCCATCGCTTCGGACAAGGCTGTGGGAATCGAACCCACAACCGAAGTGCGACTGGCCTTTATCGCCTACCACTGGCCTACAGGAAGTCCCTGTTTAGTAGAAACTAGTTTTATTATATTAAGCAGTATGATATATGAAGTATAAGTCCATTTTAGGAACCATATATGATTAATCTCACTATAGATCGACTTATGTATATAAGTTTTTCTAACCTTTTGTTTGAGACAGATGGAATGACCTGTCATTCTATCACATGATCTGCTAACACATCACGAATAAAAAATTCAACTTCATTTCTTTAAGGGAAGAAGTGTAAATTGTTCAATTCACGAACAACAGTGAGATTATACCAAAATCAAGTAAGTATTTCTTCTAATTCAAATTTTTCAACTTTAGGGAAATGATATTGAAAACCAAAAATGTTGTCCTAGTTCTCTTATACCTGATGAATCAGATGGTACCTTAGATCGTCACAAATTTATGGATTTGTGATTACTGGCTTTTCCATAGCCATGTTCTCTACCACTCTCCATCAGAACATGATGGTTAGATTTCTCTTCCATATCCATATTTTCACCTATGTGGAAACCCAGTGATTAGTTTATTTGGGTAATCGTTAAATTTCATACTTTAGTTTTTAAAGCCAAGTTTTGGTATTCCTTTTTACGATGTGGGATTCTATTAAAGAAACTTTCGAATAGTAAACCATTTATAACCCCCGACGAATTTCGAGGGCGAAATTCATTTTAAGGGGGGTAGAATGTAACAGCCCGAGATTTTATAAAAAAATATTCTTTTTTTTATTTCACTAATGTCTTGTGTTGTACGCTACACCAAAAGGAGCTTGCACAACACGCATCCTTGACTTGCCTTGCATTACACGCAATCGCAACCTTCCTCGATAGCGTGTGTAGTACGCAATACTGAGTTTCACGAAACAACGATATGCTATTAAAATATTATTTAAAACTAGCAGTTATGAATAGTAATAACCACTTTTTGAAATTTTGTAAATCTTATTTTTCAAAATGGACTTCATTTTTGGATTCGGAATATCGAAATTAGCTTAGGGTGAAATTTTGGTAATTTTCGGATAACTTTCATATTTTGATGAATAGTGAAAATTACTAAATTTTAGTTAAAAACAACTTTTTCAATTGAAATAATTAATAGTGATAAATTATTAATTTTAGTGGTTTTAAAGTATATTTAGAATATATTTTTACAATTTAATACAATGTTGGTCATTGGATGCAATTTTACATTTAAACTAGACATAAACAAGTGTCAATCTTTTGATAGATATTGTTTCTTAAAAACACGCTATTTGTTTTAACAGCGGGATTTAATTATAAAATTAATTAATGAAACTTCTATGTTATTAATTTGGTAAAATAGATTTCATTTTTGAATTCGGAATATAAAATATAGCTTAGGATGAAATTTTGGCATTGTTCTGAAAAAACATCAATTTTTGATGAATAGTGAAACTACTAAGTGGTAGGTTAAAAACTGAATTTTGCATAAAACTTAATTTTACCGCTTCTGTGAATGCAATTTCGAAAATCCGACAGACACGGTTGATATCAGTAAGTAAAATGTAGTTCAATGAGATAAAAATAATTTTTTGGTGAATAGTAACTTTTTACTTTTTCTTACCGCGGTTAATAGTAAATAGGGTAACTAAGGGTAAATATGATATTACTATTACCCTAACACATGTCCTAATTCTATTGGACAAGTTTAATTCGACCAAAAACAAACTTAGGAATAAAATATGACCATTTAGGCCCACTTGGATTAGATTAGGACATTTATTATTATTTAATTCAAAGAAGAGTTAAAAGAGACAAAATCAAAGTTTATTTACTAAAACATTTTTAATATAGGGTTTTACATAATATAAATTCAATTGTAAAAATTCATTAGAAAGCTAAAAAGATTTCCTACATAATGATATTTTATTTATAATTTTTAAACTTTAAATAAATTAATTTATTTATGACACAACGACGATGCAGTAATTACCCTTTTTAAGGAAATATTAACATAATTGATGTTATAAATGCTCAAATGAATGTAATTTGAGACTTTTTATGAATTCCACTAATTTTCAAGGTTACTATGATATATTAATGTTGATTTAATTAACTTGGTTCGAACATTTAATTCTGTTATGACTCTCACAAAAATCATATATCAAATAGTGTCAAAATTGACACAAAATAGTTTTTAAATCAAATATTATATTATTAATTGTTATTTTATTCCTAAAAATCTAAGGTTCGGCCAAATGACTTAGATAAGGATATATATATTAATAATAAACAATTTGGGGTTCGTTTGGCATGTTATAGTAAGTGTATTAACCATATAGTGAAAGAAAACAAAAAGACATGGTAAAAGTTAAACTATTTAACTTAGAGTTAAATCTAATTGATAAGGTTAAAATAATATCCTAAACTTGTCTAAATTATATTGGTTGATAGGATTTAGACCCATCCCCACTTTAGCTTCGAAATAAGACCCTTTGGAACCATTATAAACCGATTTTTACTTTAATATAAAATAATATTTTGAGATATTCCTAAGGTGCCCCTCTCCTCCCCTATAAAAGGACACCTCCTCCCCCTCCTCCTCACACCAATTTGAGCACTCAAGCTCGGCCAACCCCTGCCAAAATCTCTTCTCCACTTCCCTAGAAATATCCTAGAGGTTCTGGTCTTCCTCAAAGACCAATTTTAGTGCCCTAAGAGGAGGTCTCAAAGAGGCACTTCAAAGAAGAGGTAATTACCGTTACCAATTCTTTCATCTTTATTTCTTCTTCCACTTCTTCTTCTTAGGTTGTTTCATTATGAAGTAATAACATCAGTATCACTCATATACTTATATGTTATTATAAGTATGAAACAACCCTATTTCACCATCTATCCATCCTACGGAAAAAGAAATCACCGCGCGTGCGTACGTACGGAATACCGTCTCCACGCCGTGGTGTAATCTATTTTCCACCACCACCTTACATGGATGGGTATAATGGTGTAAAGAATAACTATACATAGTTATTACAACATCATATTGATTCTGATATATTGTATATCCACTCCAATTCAGTTCAATATTTATGGAAATGATATCATCGCTCGTGCGTACGTACGGACTACCGTCTCCACGACGCGATGAGATTCATTCTCCATGTTCACCATTTAAGAATGATTATAAAGTATATATAAGAAATAATAATGAAATATATGACATTATAAAGCTACTGGATTTATGTATATATATATATATGTATGTCATCTACTTACTTCCATTTCAATACAATAAGGAAAGTAAAACAGCGTTCATGCGTACGTACGGACTACCGTCTCCATGAACGGTGTTTTTCATTTTATTTATCTATCTATTATATATATATATACTGAATATATATGATATATAAATCATATTTTATATTCTGGAAGTAAGTAAATCATGATATAAGTAATAATGATGTCAAGAACAACAAGTCAAAACACCTAAGATAAATGAAACGATTTTACCCAAAACGCTTCTTTAACATGGAATTTACAAAAGAACAGGTAATATAATGTCATAAGTGAACCATATATGATATCATAACAATGAATATGATTCTGGAATAAGTCAATAACATTATTTAAACCATTATACAGGAGCTTCGGACACGAACAAAGCAAATCGGACCTAAGGTAAGGGGAATATAACAATCTCATTTTTATCCGAGATTGTTTATTTGTAAGTATTTACTGGGGTGTATTTTATCATCCACATCCATGTTTACTAAATATGTAATATTATTTCCATCCACCTACAATGTTTTAAATCCAATTTTACCCTTTGGTGAGTTTTTAGTAAAAGATATGAAAGGAATCTTTTGTCGTTTTTCGTACGAGGTACATTTTGACTTTTTCGACAAAAGTAAAAAAGAATGTTTTTTTTAACTTATACGGCACGAACGGATTTCTAATGTGTTATAAAGCCTTATTTTCATAAAGCTTCCTCTAAAAGATTTCATGAATATTTTCAATAAAATCTCTTTCTTTTAAAATTGCATGATGTTTTGTGAAAAGAAATTGATTTTAAAGAACAAAGGATATTTTCCTCAAGAATTCAATTCAAGTGTTTTATCAAAATTATTTTCCATCTAAGATAATAAAGGGTTCTGTTTCTATCCATATTTTTACATTGATTTGACTATGTTGTGATGGAATTATGTTTATGAATTCCTTTATCTTATATGAATGGTTTTATGATGTCATGTTGTTTAAGAATCCCATTTTTATTACATGGGTTATGAAATGATGTATGATTTATGATTTTGTGGCACACATAATAAAGGATTCATTAAGAGATGGGTGGGACCTATATCTCCCTCCAATGAATTGGGTAAAGATTTCATATCTCATGAGATAGACATGGCTGGAATGGTAGGTTATACCGGTTCAGTGAAGCAGGACTGAAATGAGGATTACTCGATTCAGAAAGGGACTTTGTCCACTAAGATAGTCTTGGCATTGAGTCTTGACTAACAAGAAATGATTCTCTATGATTATGTGTGTATGCCACAAAGTTTCATGTTTTATGTTATGATTATTGGGATTACATTTCACTTCTATGATTTATCCCATGTTATGATATTATGAGCCTTTTTTTGCAGGTTAAGATTTCCAAAAGCTATGTTCTTATATATATGATGTGATTGATATTTCTTTTGTTTACCCTTACTGAGCATTTGAGCTCACCCTTTTATGTTTTCTTTTCCCCAGGATATAAAGAAAGGTTTTAGGGAAAAAAGGGGATGACCTTTATGGGAGATATTGAAGAACTTTCACCACGATTAGAAGATTACGTTCCGAGTTTCCAAAGACACTAAACTATTACGATCCTTTAGTGTGTGTTTTTGTTATGTACTAAATATTCCGCAAATGTAATGTAATGTCCATGTACGTCAGGCTTCGGGTCTCTACAGTTGGTATCAGAGGAAAGGTTTAGTCAACCTTTGGAAACTAGGATGCGAGAACTTTAGTGAGATCCCTAGAGATATATCTAAGGTATGTCTAGGGATGTCCCTAAGGTTAAGTATACGTATAGGATTATAGTACTAGAACTACGCTAACGATCATAG
Source organism: Viscum album (assembly GCA_963277665.1). Classification (NCBI taxonomy): domain Eukaryota; kingdom Viridiplantae; phylum Streptophyta; class Magnoliopsida; order Santalales; family Viscaceae; genus Viscum; species Viscum album. Next base: position 699,313,166 of record OY728161.1, read on the forward strand.
AATTAAACCTAAGATGTTAGATATTGAAGGTACTCCCCCTTTATTATGTTGTTTTCCCTAGCATGATTTTTGCCTCTCACACTATTTTTTTGGGGTTTTAGAATATGGCTGGAAACAAGATGATTCACAATAATGGAGGATATGATGGACAATGGAATGATATTCTTCATGAGAAACCAAATGAAATGGGATTTGGATGTCCAAACATCATTATTATGCCGAATCAGCAATCTCACAATATGATCAATAAAGTAAAATTTGGTAAGTTTCCTGACTTGACTAATAAGAGAAAGATGGAGTTCCATGATGATCATAGAGGAAAGAAAGTTCAATTTCCCCTATGTAAATCATGTGGGAAGAGGCATCAAGGAGAATGTTTCAAGGGAACTGGAAGATGCTTTGGGTGTGGAAAAGAAGGACACAAAGCAAGTAAGTGCAAAGGAAAAGGGTCGGTTAACACCATGGATGAGGATAATGGTATTGCTACGACATCAAAAATGGTTAAGTGTTTTAAATGTGGAATGTATGGGCATTATGCAAACAAATGCCCTAAGGGAAAGACTCATGAAGAGAATCAGTATGGTCATATGGGTAGTATTTATGTGGATGATGATGATGAGACTACAAATGATATGTGAGATGAAAGAATTGTTGATGCTCGGTCAATGGTTTGAGAATATCGTGGAATGATTACATGTTTATCATGTGGAATAAAGAGACATCTATGGATTGTTACACTGTTGTCTTTCCTTGTTTTTTTGAAAGTGTATGATTAATGTTACCAGTATCCATGAAAGATTATTCAGATATTTTTGGAATGTAGATGATATGCGCATAATGAAGGGATAAGGAGAAAATTAAATGTTTGATAGTATTCATGAGCTCATGATTGATATAAGGACTAAGTGATATCATGGTTTGAGTATATAGAATTTTGAGGATTTTGGTATGTGGAAAGTGTTAACTTTTAACTGCATTCAAGTTTTCACTAAGGTTCAATGGGTATTCAAGAGAATACATGATTAAGGACTTTGAATGTTTGGAATGTGACCAACAAAACATATCTTATGATATATGGGGTTCAACGATGGTATTAAATCTCTGGTAATCGTTTTCACTATGAGAGTGGACTCCAGTATTATGGATAAGCCTAAAGATTGGAATGGATTATTGTTTGTTTTTCGATATTATCGATGGGATGTTATAGTAATATAGTTTTATAAAAAGGACAACCTGCAGGACGGGCGACAGCCCATCGCTTCGGACAAGGCTGTGGGAATCGAACCCACAACCGAAGTGCGACTGGCCTTTATCGCCTACCACTGGCCTACAGGAAGTCCCTGTTTAGTAGAAACTAGTTTTATTATATTAAGCAGTATGATATATGAAGTATAAGTCCATTTTAGGAACCATATATGATTAATCTCACTATAGATCGACTTATGTATATAAGTTTTGCTAACCTTTTGTTTGAGACAGATGGAATGACCTGTCATTCTATCACATGATCTGCTAACACATCACGAATAAAAAATTCAACTTCATTTCTTTAAGGGAAGAAGTGTAAATTGTTCAATTCACGAACAACAGTGAGATTATACCAAAATCAAGTAAGTATTTCTTCTAATTCAAATTTTTCAACTTTAGGGAAATGATATTGAAAACCAAAAATGTTGTCCTAGTTCTCTTATACCTGATGAATCAGATGGTACCTTAGATCGTCACAAATTTATGGATTTGTGATTACTGGCTTTTCCATAGCCATGTTCTCTACCACTCTCCATCAGAACATGATGGTTAGATTTCTCTTCCATATCCATATTTTCACCTATGTGGAAACCCAGTGATTAGTTTATTTGGGTAATCGTTACATTTCATACTTTAGTTTTTAAAGCCAAGTTTTGGTATTCCTTTTTACGATTTGGGATTCTATTAAAGAAACTTTCGAATAGTAAACCATTTATAACCCCCGACGAATTTCGAGGGCGAAATTCATTTTAAGGGGGGTAGAATGTAACAGCCCGAGATTTTATAAAAAAAATATTCTTTTTTTTATTTCACTAATGTCTTGTGTTGTACGCTACACCAAAAGGAGCTTGCACAACACGCATCCTTGACTTGCCTTGCATTACACGCAATCGCAACCTTCCTCGATAGCGTGTGTAGTACGCAATACTGAGTTTCACGAAACAACGATATGCTATTAAAATATTATTTAAAACTAGCAGTTATGAATAGTAATAACCACTTTTTGAAATTTTGTAAATCTTATTTTTCAAAATGGACTTCATTTTTGGATTCGGAATATCGAAATTAGCTTAGGGTGAAATTTTGGTAATTTTCGGATAACTTTCATATTTTGATGAATAGTGAAAATTACTAAATTTTAGTTAAAAACAACTTTTTCAATTGAAATAATTAATAGTGATAAATTATTAATTTTAGTGGTTTTAAAGTATATTTAGAATATATTTTTACAATTTAATACAATGTTGGTCATTGGATGCAATTTTACATTTAAACTAGACATAAACAAGTGTCAATCTTTTGATAGATATTGTTTCTTAAAAACACGCTATTTGTTTTAACAGCGGGATTTAATTATAAAATTAATTAATGCAACTTCTATGTTATTAATTTGGTAAAATAGATTTCATTTTTGAATTCGGAATATAAAATATAGCTTAGGATGAAATTTTGGCATTGTTCTGAAAAAACATCAATTTTTGATGAATAGTGAAACTACTAAGTGGTAGGTTAAAAACTGAATTTTGCATAAAACTTAATTTTACCGCTTCTGTGAATGGAATTTCGAAAATCCGACAGACACGGTTGATATCAGTAAGTAAAATGTAGTTCAATGAGATAAAAATAATTTTTTGGTGAATAGTAACTTTTTACTTTTTCTTACCGCGGTTAATAGTAAATAGGGTAACTAAGGGTAAATATGATATTACTATTACCCTAACACATGTCCTAATTCTATTGGACAAGTTTAATTCGACCAAAAACAAACTTAGGAATAAAATATGACCATTTAGGCCCACTTGGATTAGATTAGGACATTTATTATTATTTAATTCAAAGAAGAGTTAAAAGAGACAAAATCAAAGTTTATTTACTAAAACATTTTTAATATAGGGTTTTACATAATATAAATTCGATTGTAAAAATTCATTAGAAAGCTAATAAGATTTCCTACATAATGATATTTTATTTATAATTTTTAAACTTTAAATAAATTAATTTATTTATGACACAACGACGATGCAGTAATTACCCTTTTTAAGGAAATATTAACATAATTGATGTTATAAATGCTCAAATGAATGTAATTTGAGACTTTTTATGAATTCCACTAATTTTCAAGGTTACTATGATATATTAATGTTGATTTAATTAACTTGGTTCGAACATTTAATTCTGTTATGACTCTCACAAAAATCATATATCAAATAGTGTCAAAATTGACACAAAATAGTTTTTAAATCAAATATTATATTATTAATTGTTATTTTATTCCTAAAAATCTAAGGTTCGGCCAAATGACTTAGATAAGGATATATATATTAATAATAAACAATTTGGGGTTCGTTTGGCATGTTATAGTAAGTGTATTAACCATATAGTGAAAGAAAACAAAAAGACATGGTAAAAGTTAAACTATTTAACTTAGAGTTAAATCTAATTGATAAGGTTAAAATAATATCCTAAACTTGTCTAAATTCTATTGGTTGATAGGATTTAGACCCATCCCCACTTTAGCTTCGAAATAAGACCCTTTGGAACCATTATAAACCGATTTTGACTTTAATATAAAATAATATTTTGAGATATTCCTAAGGTGCCCCTCTCCTCCCCTATAAAAGGACACCTCCTCCCCCTCCTCCTCACACCAATTTGAGCACTCAAGCTCGGCCAACCCCTGCCAAAATATCTTCTCCACTTCCCTAGAAATATCCTAGAGGTTCTGGTCTTCCTCAAAGACCAATTTTAGTGCCCTAAGAGGAGGTCTCAAAGAGGCACTTCAAAGAAGAGGTAATTACCGTTACCAATTCTTTCATCTTTATTTCTTCTTCCACTTCTTCTTCTTAGGTTGTTTCATTATGAAGTAATAACATCAGTATCACTCATATACTTATATGTTATTATAAGTATGAAACAACCCTATTTCACCATCTATCCATCCTACGGAAAAAGAAATCACCGCGCGTGCGTACGTACGGAATACCGTCTCCACGCCGTGGTGTAATCTATTTTCCACCACCACCTTACATGGATGGGTATAATGGTGTAAAGAATAACTATACATAGTTATTACAACATCATATTGATTCTGATATATTGTATATCCACTCCAATTCAGTTCAATATTTATGGAAATGATATCATCGCTCGTGCGTACGTACGGACTACCGTCTCCACGACGCGATGAGATTCATTCTCCATGTTCACCATTTAAGAATGATTATAAAGTATATATAAGAAATAATAATGAAATATATGACATTATAAAGCTACTGGATTTATGTATATATATATATGTATGTCATCTACTTACTTCCATTTCAATACAATAAGGAAAGTAAAACAGCGTTCATGCGTACGTACGGACTACCGTCTCCATGAACGGTGTTTTTCATTTTATTTATCTATCTATTATATATATATATACTGAATATATATGATATATAAATCATATTTTATATTCTGGAAGTAAGTAAATCATGATATAAGTAATAATGATGTCAAGAACAACAAGTCAAAACACCTAAGATAAATGAAACGATTTTACCCAAAACGCTTCTTTAACATGGAATTTACAAAAGAACAGGTAATATAATGTCATAAGTGAACCATATATGATATCATAACAATGAATATGATTCTGGAATAAGTCAATAACATTATTTAAACCATTATACAGGAGCTTCGGACACGAACAAAGCAAATCGGACCTAAGGTAAGGGGAATATAACAATCTCATTTTTATCCGAGATTGTTTATTTGTAAGTATTTACTGGGGTGTATTTTATCATCCACATCCATGTTTACTCAATATATAATATTATTTCCATCCACCTACAATGTTTTAAATCTAATTTTACCCTTTGGTGAGTTTTTAGTAAAAGATATGAAAGGAATCTTTTGTCGTTTTTCGTACGAGGTACATTTTGACTTTTTCGACAAAAGTAAAAAGAATGTTTTTTTTAACTTATACGGCACGAACGGATTTCTAATGTGTTATAAAGCCTTATTTTCATAAAGCTTCCTCTAAAAGGGTGAGCTCAAATGCTCAGTAAGGGTAAAAAAAAGAAATATCAATCACATCATATATATAAGAACATAGCTTTTGGAAATCTTAACCTGCAAAAAAAACTCATAATATCATAACATGGGATAAATCATAGAAGTGAAATGTAATCCCAATAATCATAACTTAAAACATGAAACTTTGTGGCATACACACATAATCATAGAGAATCATTTCTTGTTAGTCAAGACTCAACGCCAAGACTATCTTAGTGGACAAAGTCCCTTTCTGAATCGAGTAATCCTCGTTTCAGTCCTGTTTCACTGAACCGGTATAACCTACCATTCCAGCCATGTCTATCTCATGAGATATGAAATCTTTACCCAATGCATTGGAGGGAGATATAGGTCCCACCCATCTCTTAATGAATCCTTTCTTATGTGTGCCACAAAATCATAAATCATACATCATTTCATAACCCATGTAATAAAAATGGGATTCTTAAACAACATGACATCATAAAACCATTCATATAAGATAAAGGAATTCATAAACATAATTCCATCACAACATAGTCAAATCAATGTAAAAATATGGATAGAAACAGAACCCTTTATTATCTTAGATGGAAAATAATTTTGATAAAACACTTGAATTGAATTCTTGAGGAAAATATCCTTTGTTCTTTAAAATCAATTTCTTTTCACAAAACATCATGCAATTTTAAAAGAAAGAGATTTTATTGAAAATATTCATGAAATATTTTAGAGGAAGATTCATGAAAATAAGGCTTTATAAAACATTAGAAATCCGTTCGTGCCGTATAAGTTAAAAAAAACATTCTTTGTACTTTTGTCGAAAAAGTCAAAATGTACCTCGTACAAAAAAACGACAAATGATTCCTTTCATATTCTTTACTAAAAACTCACCGAAGGGTAAAATTGGATTTAAACTAGTGTAAGTGGATGGAAACAATATTACATATTGAGGGAACATGGATGTGGATGATAAAATACACCCCAGTAAATACTTACGAATAAACAATCTCGGATAAAAATGAGATTGTGATATTTCCCTTACCTTAGGTCCAATTTGCTTCGTATGTGTCCGAACCTCCTGTATAATGATTTAAATAATGTCATTGACTTTTTACAGAATCATATTCATTGTTATGATATCATATATGGTTCACTTATGACATTATATTACCCGTTCTTTTTTAAATTCCATGTTAAAGAAGCGTTTTGGGTAAAATCGTTTCATTTATCGTAGGTGTTTTGACTTGTTGTTCTTGACATCATTATTACCTATTTCATGATTTACTTACTTCCAGAATATAAAATATGATTTATATATCATATATATTCATTATATATATATATATAATAGATAGATAAATAAAATGAAAAACACCGTTCATGGAGACGGTAGTCCGTACGTACGCATGAACGCTGTTTTTCTTTCCTTATTGTCTTGAAATGGAAGTAAGTAGATGACATACATATGTATATATATACATAAATCCAGTAGCTTTATAATGTCATATATTTCATTATTATTTCTTATATATACATTATAATCATTCTTAAATGGTTAACATGGAGAATGAATCTCATCGCGTCGTGGAGACGGTAGTCCGTACGTACGCACGAGCGATGATATCATTTCTATAAATATTGAATTGAATTGGAGTGGATTATACAATATATCAGAATCAATATGATTTTGTAATAACTATGTATAGTTATTCTTTACACCATTATACCCATCCTTGTAAGGTGATGGTGGAAAATAGATTACACCACGGCGTGGAGACGGTATTCCGTACGTACGCACGCGCGGTGATTTCATTTTTCCGTAGGATGGATAGAAGGTGAATTAGGGTTGTTTCATAATTATAATAACATATCAGTATATGAGTGATACTGATGTTATTACTTCATAATGAAACAACCTAAGAAGAAGAAGTGGAAGAAGAAATAAAGAGGAAAGAATTGGTAACGGTAATTACCTCTTCTTTGAAGCGCCTCTTTGAGACCTCCTCTTAGGGCACTAGAATTGGTCTTTGAGGAATACCAGAACCTCTAGGATGTTGCTAGAGAAGTGGAGAAGAGATTTTGGCAGGGGTTGGCCGAGCTTGAGTGCTCAAATTGGTGTGAGGAGGAGGGGGAGGAGGTGTCCTTTTATAGGGGAGGAGAGGGGCACCTTAGGAATATCTCAAAATATTATTTTATATTAAAGTCAAAATCGGTTTATAATGGTTCCAAAGGGTCTTATTTCGAAGCTAAAGTGGGGATGGGTCGAAATCCTATCAACCAATAGAATTTAGACAAGTTTAGGATATTAGTTTAACCTTATCAATTAGATTTAACTCTAAGTTAAATAATTTAACTTTTACCATGTCTTTTTGTTTTCTTTCACTATATGGTTAATACACTTACTATAACATGCCAAACGAACCCCAAATTGTTTATTATTAATATATATATCCTTATCTAAGTCATTTGGCCGAACCTTAGATTTTTAGGAATAAAATAACAATTAATAATATAATATATGATTTAAAAACTATTTTGTGTCAATTTTGACACTATTTGATATATGATTTTTGTGAGAGTCATAACAGAATTAAATGTTCGAACCAAGTTAATTAAATCAACATTAATATATCATAGTAACCTAGAAAATTAGTGGAATTCATAAAAAGTCTCAAATTACATTCATTTGAGCATTTATAACATCAATTATGTTAATATTTCCTTAAAAAGGGTAATTACTGCATCATCGTTGTGTCATAAATAAATTAATTTATTTAAAGTCTAAAAATTATAAATAAAATATCATTATGTAGGAAATCTTTTTAGATTTTTAATGAATATTTACAATCGAATTTATATTATGTAAAACCCTATATTAAAAATGTTTTAGTAAATAAACTTTGATTTTGTCTCTTTTAACTCTTCTTTGAATTAAATAATAATAAATGTCCTAATCTAATCCAAGTGGGCCTAAATGGTCATATTTTATTCATAAGGTTGTTTTTGGTCGAATTACACTTATCCAATAGAATTAGGACATGTGTTAGGGTAATATTAATATCATATTTACCCTTAGTTACCCTATTTACTATTAACCGCGGTAAAAAAAAGTAAAAAGTTACTATTCACCAAAAAATTATTTTTATCTCATTGAACTACATTTTACTTACTGATATCAACCGTGTCTGTCGGATTTTCGAAATTCCATTCACAGAAGCGGTAAAATTAAGTTTTATGCAAAATTCAGTTTTTAACCTACCACTTAGTAGTTTCACTATTCATCAAAAATTGATGTTTTTCAGAACAATGCCAAAATATCATCCTAAGCTATATTTTATATTCCGAATTCAAAAATGAAATCTATTTTACCAAATTCATAACATAGAAGTTGCATTAATTAATTTTATAATTAAATCCCGCTGTTAAAACAAATAGCGTGTTTTTAAGAAACAATATCTATCAAAAGATTGACACTTGTTTATGTCTGGTTTAAATGTGAAATTACATCCAATGACCAACATTGTATTAAATTGTAAAAATATATTCTAAATATACTTTAAAACAACTCAAATTAAAAATTTATCACTATTAATTATTTTGATTAAAAAAGTTGTTTTTAATTATAATTTAGTAATTTTCACTATTCATCAGAATATGAAAGTTATCCGAAAAGTACCAAAATTTCACCTTAGGCTAAATTCGATTCTCCGAATCCAAAAATGAAGTCCATTTTGAGAGCTAAAATTTCTAAAATTTAAAAAGTGGTTATTACTATTCATAACGGCTAGTTTTAATAATATTTTAATAGCATATCATTGTTTCGTGAAACTCAGTATTACGTACCACACATGCTATCGAGGAAGGTTGCGATTGCGTGCAATGCAAGGCAAGTCAAGGATGCGTGTTGTGAAAGCTCCTTTTGGTGTAGCGTACAACACAAGACATTTATAAAATTAAAAAGAATATTTTTCATAAAATCTCGGGCTGTTACATTCTACCCCCCTTAAAATGAATTTCGCCCTCGAAATTCATCGGGGTTATAAATGGTTTACTATTCGAAAGTTTCTTTAATAGAAACCTACATCGTAAAAAGGAATACCAAAACTAGGCTTTAAAAACTAAAGTATGAAATGTAACGATTACCCAAATAAACTAATCACTGGGTTTCCACATAGGTGAAAATATGGATATGGAAGAGAAATCTAACCATCATTTTCTGATGGAGAGTGGTAGAGAACATGGCTATGGAAAAGCCAGTAATCACAAATCTATAAATTTGTGACGATCTAAGGTACCATCTGATTCATCAGGTATAAGAGAACTAGGACAACATTTTTGGTTTCCAAGATCATTTCCCTAAAGTTAAAGAATTTGAATTAGAATAAATACTCACTTTATTTTGGTACAGTCGCACTATCGTTCGTGCCTTGAACAATTTCCACTTCATCTCTTAAATAAATGAAGTTGAATTTGTTATTCGTGAAGTGTTAGCAGATCATGTGATAGAATGACGGGTCATGCCATCTGTCTCAAACAAAAGGTTTGAAAAGTTTTAAGTTCATCATATGGTAAGATTAATCGTATATGGTTCCAAAAATGAACTTATACTTCATATATCATACTGCTTAATAAAATAAAACTAGTTTCTACTAAACAGGGACTTCCTGTAGGTCAGTGGTAGGCGATAAAGGCCAGTCGCACTTCGGTTGTGGGTTCGATTCCTACAGCCTTGCCCGAAGCGATGGGCTGTCGTCCGTCCTGCAGGTTGTCCTTTTTATAAAACTATATTACTATAAAATCCCATCAATAATATCGAAAAAACTTTTATCCTTAAACAATACTGTCCAACATAATCCATTCCAATCTTTAGGCTTATCCATAATACTGCAGTCCACTCTCATAACATAGTGAAAACGAATACCATCGTTGATCCCCATATATCATAAGATATGTTTTGTTGGTCACATTCCAAACATTCAAAGTCCTTAATCATGTATTCTCTTGAATACCTTAGTGAAAACATGAATGCAGTTAAAAGTTAACACTTTCCAGATACCAAAATCCTCAAAATTCTATATACTGAAACCATGATATCACTTAGTCCTTATATCAATCATGAGCTCATGAATACTTTCAAACATTTCATTTTCTCCTTATCCCTTCATTATGCGCATATCATCTACTTTCCAAAATATCTGAATCACTTTTCATGGTTACCGGTACCTTAAAATTATTGAAAACCACAATAGACCAATACATATATATTCCAATACACCATAAAAGTACCTCAACAACATTATTCTTGAATACCAAAACACTTCAGTCCATCCACTTCAATGATTGTCCTGGAATAATTCCTTCCTTGATTTAGAAGTAACTTTTTAGGTCAGGGCATTGAGTTGGGTAATGCCCATGTTCTCCACAAATAAGACATTGAACTCCATAACAATCTGTCACTCTATGACCCTTTTCTCCACACAGATAACATCGGTCCCTCCATTTGAGGTATTCCTCAAGGTTCTTCTTCCCTTCTTTAGAAATCTCAATCTTCCTTTCTTTATGCTCCTCAACATGCGAACATGCATAATAGTTTATCTTCCTCTTCTTTGATGAATTATTCATACCCCTAAATTTCACCTTGTTAATCATATATCGCGATGACTGATTCGACATAATCACAATATCTTTATCTCTAGGCATTACACAATTTTGTTGCTCATAGTCACCAATTTGTCCATTGGATTCAATGTTAACCGAATTCCTTCTGGTTCCCTCCATTAACTAAAACACAAAAAGAATTTTGTGAGAGGCGAATTCATGATAGGGAAGACAACATAGTAAAGGGGAAGTACCTTCAATATCTATCATCTTAGGTTTAATTCTATGATCGTTAGCGTAATTCTAGTACTATAACCTATACGTATACTTAACCTTAGGGACAACCCTAGACATACCTTAGAAATATCTCTAGGGATCTCACTAAAGTTCTCGCATCCTAGTTTCCAAAGGTTGACTAAACCTTTCCTCTGATACCAACTATAGCGGTCTGGATTTACTTCCAGTGGACTATAATTGATACCTATCAGGGCACTCCATGGGCGGCTACACCCCCTGGGCGGGACACACCACTATCCCCAGTGGCAGCCATTTCCACATGAAGCCCTTGGGCGGAGAGCCATGCTTCGTCCAACGCTCACATGTGAGAGTTCCCAAGGATCGGATACATTCCTACCTCCTTTTCCTCTGATACCAACTGTAGAGACCCGAAGCGTGACGTACATGGACTTTACATTACTTTTGCGGAATACTTAGTACATTACAAAAACACACACACAAGGATCGTAATAGTTTAGTGTCTTTGGAAACTCGGAACGTAATCTTCTAATCGTGGTGAAAGATCTTCAATATCTCCCATAAAGATCTTCCTTTTTTTTACCTAAAACCTTTCTTTATATCCTGGGGAAAAGAAAACATAAAAGGGTGAGCTCAAATGCTCAGTAAGGGTAAAAAAAAGAAATATCAATCACATCATATATATAAGAACATAGCTTTTGGAAATCTTAACCTGCAAAAAAACTCATAATATCATAACATGGGATAAATCATAGAAGTGAAATGTAATCCCAATAATCATAACTTAAAACATAAAACTTTGTGGCATACACACATAATCATAGAGAATCATTTCTTGTTAGTCAAGACTCAACGCCAAGACTATCTTAGTGGACAAAGTCCCTTTCTGAATCGAGTAATCCTCGTTTCAGTCCTGTTTCACTGAACCGGTATAACCTACCATTCCAGCCATGTCTATCTCATGAGATATGAAATCTTTACCCAATGAATTGGAGGGAGATATAGGTCCCACCCATCTCTTAATGAATCCTTTATTATGTGTGCCACAAAATCATAAATCATACATCATTTCATAACCCATGTAATAAAAATGGGATTCTTAAACAACATGACATCATAAAACCATTCATATAAGATAAAGGAATTCATAAAAATAATTCCATCACAACATAGTCAAATCAATGTAAAAATATGGATAGAAACAGAACCCTTTATTATCTTAGATGGAAAATAATTTTGATAAAACACTTGAATTGAATTCTTGAGGAAAATATCCTTTGTTCTTTAAAATCAATTTATTTTCACAAAACATCATGCAATTTTAAAAGAAAGAGATTTTATTGAAAATATTCATGAAATATTTTAGAGGAAGATTCATGAAAATAAGGCTTTATAAAACATTAGAAATCCGTTCGTGCCGTATAAGTTAAATAAAACATTCTTTGTACTTTTGTCGAAAAAGTCAAAATGTACCTCGTACAAAAAAATGACAAATGATTCCTTTCATATTCTTTACTAAAAACTCACCGAAGGGTAAAATTGGATTTAAACTAGTGTAAGTGGATGGAAACAATATTACATATTGAGGGAACATGGATGTGGATGATAAAATACACCCCAGTAAATACTTACGAATAAACAATCTCGGATAAAAATGAGATTGTGATATTTCCCTTACCTTAGGTCCAATTTGCTTCGTATGTGTCCGAACCTCCTGTATAATGATTTAAATAATGTCATTGACTTTTTACAGAATCATATTCATTGTTATGATATCATATATGGTTCACTTATGACATTATATTACCCGTTCTTTTGTAAATTCCATGTTAAAGAAGCGTTTTGGGTAAAATCGTTTCATTTATCGTAGGTGTTTTGACTTGTTGTTCTTGACATCATTATTACCTATTTCATGATTTACTTACTTCCAGAATATAAAATATGATTTATATATCATATATATTCATTATATATATATATATAATAGATAGATAAATAAAATGAAAAACACCGTTCATGGAGACGGTAGTCCGTACGTACGCATGAACGCTGTTTTTCTTTCCTTATTGTCTTGAAATGGAAGTAAGTAGATGACATACATATGTATATATATACATAAATCCAGTAGCTTTATAATGTCATATATTTCATTATTATTTCTTATATATACATTATAATCATTCTTAAATGGTTAACATGGAGAATGAATCTCATCGCGTCGTGGAGACGGTAGTCCGTACGTACGCACGAGCGATGATATCATTTCTATAAATATTGAATTGAATTGGAGTGGATTATACAATATATCAGAATCAATATGATGTTGTAATAACTATGTATAGTTATTCATTACACCATTATACCCATCCTTGTAAGGTGATGGTGGAAAATAGATTACACCACGGCGTGGAGACGGTATTCCGTACGTACGCACGCGCGGTGATTTCATTTTTCCGTAGGATGGATAGAAGGTGAATTAGGGTTGTTTCATAATTATAATAACATATCAGTATATGAGTTATACTGATGTTATTACTTCATAATGAAACAACCTAAGAAGAAGAAGTGGAAGAAGAAATAAAGAGGAAAGAATTGGTAACGGTAATTACCTCTTCTTTGAAGCGCCTCTTTGAGACCTCCTCTTAGGGCACTAGAATTGGTCTTTGAGGAAGACCAGAACCTCTAGGATGTTGCTAGGGAAGTGGAGAAGAGATTTTGGCAGGGTTTGGCCGAGCTTGAGTGCTCAAATTGGTGTGAGGAGGAGGGGGAGGAGGTGTCCTTTTATAGGGGAGGAGAGGGGCACCTTAGGAATATCTCAAAATATTATTTTATATTAAAGTCAAAATCGGTTTATAATGGTTCCAAAGGGTCTTATTTCGAAGCTAAAGTGGGGATGGGTCGAAATCCTATCAACCAATAGAATTTAGACAAGTTTAGGATATTATTTTAACCTTATCAATTAGATTTAACTCTAAGTTAAATAATTTAACTTTTACCATGTCTTTTTGTTTTCTTTCACTATATGGTTATTACACTTACTATAACATGCCAAACGAACCCCAAATTGTTTATTATTAATATATATATCCTTATCTAAGTCATTTTGCCGAACCTTAGATTTTTAGGAATAAAATAACAATTAATAATATAATATATGATTTAAAAACTATTTTGTGTCAATTTTGACACTATTTGATATATGATTTTTGTGAGAGTAATAACAGAATTAAATGTTCGAACCAAGTTAATTAAATCAACATTAATATATCATAGTAACCTAGAAAATTAGTGGAATTCATAAAAAGTCTCAAATTACATTCATTTGAGCATTTATAACATCAATTATGTTAATATTTCCTTAAAAAGGGTAATTACTGCATCATCGTTGTGTCATAAATAAATTAATTTATTTAAAGTCTAAAAATTATAAATAAAATATCATTATGTAGGAAATCTTTTTAGCTTTTTAATGAATATTTACAATCGAATTTATATTATGTAAAACCCTATATTAAAAATGTTTTAGTAAATAAACTTTTATTTTGTCTCTTTTAACTCTTCTTTGAATTAAATAATAATAAATGTCATAATCTAATCCATGTGGGCCTAAATGGTCATATTTTATTCATAAGGTTGTTTTTGGTCGAATTACACTTATCCAATAGAATTAGGACATGTGTTAGGGTAATATTAATATCATATTTACCCTTAGTTACCCTATTTACTATTAACCGCGGTAAAAAAAAGTAAAAAGTTACTATTCACAAAAAAATTATTTTTATCTCATTGAACTACATTTTACTTACTGATATCAACCGTGTCTGTCGGATTTTCGAAATTCCATTCACAGAAGCGGTAAAATTAAGTTTTATGCAAAATTCAGTTTTTAACCTACCACTTAGTAGTTTCACTATTCATCAAAAATTGATGTTTTTCAGAACAATGCCAAAATATCATCCTAAGCTATATTTTATATTCCGAATTAAAAAATGAAATCTATTTTACCAAATTCATAACATAGAAGTTGCATTAATTAATTTTATAATTAAATCCCGCTGTTAAAACAAATAGCGTGTTTTTAAGAAACAATATCTATCAAAAGATTGACACTTGTTTATGTCTGGTTTAAATGTGAAATTACATCCAATGACCAACATTGTATTAAATTGTAAAAATATATTCTAAATATACTTTAAAACAACTCAAATTAATAATTTATCACTATTAATTATTTTGATTAAAAAAGTTGTTTTTAATTATAATTTAGTAATTTTCACTATTCATCAGAATATGAAAGTTATCCGAAAAGTACCAAAATTTCACCTTAGAAATCCGTTCGTGCCGTATAAGTTAAAAAAAACATTCTTTGTACTTTTGTCGAAAAAGTCAAAATGTACCTCGTACGAAAAAACGACAAATGATTCCTTTCATATTCTTTACTAAAAACTCACCGAAGGGTAAAATTGGATTTAAACTAGTGTAAGTGGATGGAAACAATATTACATATTGAGGGAACATGGATGTGGATGATAAAATACACCCCAGTAATTACTTACGAATAAACAATCTCGGATAAAAATGAGATTGTGATATTTCCCTTACCTTAGGTCCGATTTGCTTTGTTCGTGTCCGAAGCTCCTGTATAATGGTTTAAATAATGTTATTGACTTATTCCAGAATCATATTCATTGTTATGATATCATATATGGTTCACTTATGACATTATATTACCCGTTCTTTTGTAAATTCCATGTTAAAGAAGCGTTTTGGGTAAAATCGTTTCATTTATCTTAGGTGTTTTGACTTGTTGTTCTTGACATCATTATTACTTATATCATGATTTACTTACTTCCAGAATATAAAATACGATTTATATATCATACATATTCAGTATATATATATATATAAAATAGATAGATAAATAAAATGAAAAACACCGTTCATGGAGACGGTAGTCCGTACGTACGCATAAACGTTGTTTTACTTTCCTTATTGTCTTGAAATGGAAGTAAGTAGATGACATACATATATATATATATATATACATAAATCCAGTAGCTTTATAATGTCATATATTTCATTATTATTTCTTATATATACTTTATAATCATTCTTAAATGGTTAACATGGAGAATGAATCTCATCGCGTCGTGGAGACGGTAGTCCGTACGTACGCACGAGCGATGATATCATTTCCATAAATATTGAACTGAATTGGAGTGGATATACAATATATCAGAATCAATATGATGTTGTAATAACTATGTATAGTTATTCTTTACACCATTATACCCATCCATGTAAGGTGGTGGTGGAAAATAGATTACACCACGGCGTGGAGACGGTATTCCGTACGTACGCACGCGCGGTGATTTCTTTTTCCGTAGGATGGATAGATGGTGAAATAGGGTTGTTTCATACTTATAATAACATATCAGTATATGAGTGATACTGATGTTATTACTTCATAATGAAACAACCTAAGAAGAAGAAGTGGAAGAAGAAATAAAGATGAAAGAATTGGTAACGGTAATTACCTCTTCTTTGAAGTGCCTCTTTGAGACCTCCTCTTAGGGCACTAGAATTGGTCTTTGAGGAAGACCAGAACCTCTAGGATGTTTCTAGGGAAGTGGATAAGAGATTTTTGCAGGGGTTGGCCGAGCTTGAGTGCTCAATTTGGTGTGAGGAGGAGGGGGAGGAGGTGTCCTTTTATAAGGGAGGAGAGGGGCACCTTAGGAATATCTCAAAATATTATTTTATATTAAAGTCAAAATGGGTTTATAATGGTTCCAAAGGGTCTTATTTCGAAGATAAAGTGGGGAAGGATCGAAATTTTATCAACCAATAAGATTTAGACAAGTTTAGGGTATTATTTTAACCTTATCAATTAGATTTAACTCTAAGTTAAATAATTTTACTTTTACCGTGTCTTTTTGTTTTATTTCACTATATGGTTAATATACTTACTATAACATGCCAAACGAACCCCAAATTGTTTATTATTAATATATATATCCTTATCTAAGTCATTTGGCCGAACCTTAGATTTTTAGGAATAAAATAACAATTAATAATATAATATTTGATTTAAAAACTATTTTGTGTCAATTTTGACACTATTTGATATATGATTTTTGTGAGAGTCATAACAGACTTATATGTTCGAAACAAGTTGCTTACATCAACACTAATATATCATAGTAACCTATAAAATTAGGTGAATTCATAAAAAGTCGCAAATTACATTCATTTGAGCATTTATAACATCAATTATGTTAATATTTCCTTAAAAAGGGTAATTACTGCATCATCGTTGTGTCATAAATAAATTAATTTATATAAAGTCTAAAAATTATAAATAAAATATCATTATGTAGGAAATCTTTTTAGCTTTCTAATTAATATTTACAATCAAATTTATATTATGTATAACCCTATATTAAAAATGATTTAGTAAATAAACTTTGATTTTTTCTCTTTTAACTCTTCTTTGAATTAAATAATAATAAATGTCCTAATCTAATCCAAGTGGGCCTAAATGGTCATATTTTATTCATAAGGTTGTTTTTGGTCGAATTACACTTATCCAATAGAATTAGGACATGTGTTAGGGTAATATTAATATCATATTTACCCTTAGTTACCCTATTTACTATTAACCGCGGTAAAAAAAAGTAAAAAGTTACTATTCACCAAAAAATTATTTTTATCTCATTGAACTACATTTTACTTACTGATATCAACAGTGTCTGTCGGATTTTCGAAATTCCATTCACAGAAGCGGTAAAATTAATTTTTATGCAAAATTCAGTTTTTAACCTACCACTTAGTAGTTTCACTATTCATCAAAAATTGATGTTTTTCAGAACAATGCCAAAATTTTATCCTAAGCTATATTTCATATTCTGAATTCAAAAATGAAGTCTATTTTACCAAATTCATAACATAGAAGTTGCATTAATTTATTTTATAATTAAATCCCGCTGTTAAAACAAATAGTGTGTTTTTAAGAAACAATATCTATCAAAAGATTGACACTTGTTTATGTCTAGTTTAAATGTGAAATTACATCCAATGACCAACATTGTATTAAATTGTAAAAATATATTCTAAATATACTTTAGAACCACTCAAATTAATAATTTATCACTATTAATTATTTCGATTGAAAAAGTTGTTTTTAACTAAAATTTAGTAATTTTCACTATTCATCAAAATATGAAAGTTATCCGAAAATCACCAAAATTTCACCTTAAGCTAATTTCGATATTCCGAATCCAAAAATGAAGTCCATTAAGATTTACAAAATTTCAAAAAGTGGTTATTACTATTCATAACTGCTAGTTTTAAATAATATTTTAATAGCATATCGTTGTTTCGTGAAACTCAGTATTGCGTACTACACACGCTATCGAGGAAGGTTGTGATTGCGTGTAATGCAAGGCAAGTCAAGGATGCGTGTTGTGAAATCTCCTTTTGGTTTAGCATACAACACAAGACATTAGTGAAATAAAAAAGAATATTTTTCATAAAATCTCGGGCTGTTACATTCTACCCCCCTTAAAATGAATTTCGCCCTCGAAATTCGTCGGGGTTATAAATGGTTTACTATTTGAAAGTTTCTTTAATAGAAACCCACATCGTAAAAAGGAATACCAAAACTTGGCTTTAAAAACTAAAGTATGAAATGTAACGATTATCCAAATAAACTAATTACTGGGTTTCCACATAGGTGAAAATATGGATATGGAAGAGAAATCTAACCATCATGTTCTGATGGAGAGTGGTAGAGAACATGGCTATGGAAAAGCCAGCAATCACAAAGCCATAAATTTGTGACGATCTAAGGTACCATTTGATTCATTGGATATAAGGGCACTAGGACAACATTTTTGGTTTTCAATATCATTTCCCTAAAGTTGAAAAATTCGAATTAGAAGAAATACTTACTTGATTTTGGTATAATCTCACTGTTGTTCGTGAATTGAACAATTTACACTTCTTCCCTTAAAGAAATGAAGTTGAATTTTTTATTCGTGATGTGTTAGCAGATCATGTGATAGAATGACAGGTCATTCCATCTGTCTCAAACAAAAGGTTAGCAAAACTTATATACATAAGTCGATCTATAGTGAGATTAATCATATATGGTTCCTAAAATGGACTTATACTTCATATATCATACTGCTTAATATAATAACACTAGTTTCTACTAAACAGGGACTTCCTGTAGGCCAGTGGTAGGCGATAAAGGCCAGTCACACTTCGGTTGTGGGTTCGATTCCCACAGCCTTGTCCGAAGCGATGGGCTGTCGCCCGTCCTGCAGGTTGTCCTTTTTCTAAAACTATATTACTATAACATCCCATCAATAATATCGAAAAAACTTCTATCCTTAAACAATACTGACTTATGTCCAACATAATCCAGTCTAATCTTTAGGCTTATACATAATACTGCAGTCCACTCTCATAATATAGTGAAAACGATTACCAGAGATTTAATACCATCGTTGATCCCCATATATCATAAGATATGTTTTTTTGTCACATTCCAAACATTCAAAGTCCTTAATCATGTATTCTCTTGAATACCTTAGTGAAAACATGAATGCAGTTTAAAGTTAACACTTTCCACATACCAAAATCCTCAAAATTCTATATACTCAAACCATGATATCACTTAGTCCTTATATCAATCATGAGCTCATGCATACAATCAAACATCTCATTATCGTCTTATCCCTTCATTATGCGCATATCATCTACTTTCCAAAAATACTGGTACCATTCATCACATACATTCAAAACTTAAGGAAAGACAACAATGTAACAATCCTTAGATGTCTCTTTATCCCATAGTACCATGAGATTACTTATACAACATTACACTTGATAAACATGTAATCATTCCACTACATTCTTAAACCATTGACCGAGCTTCAACAATTCTTTCATCTCACATATCATTTGTAGTCTCATCATCATCATCAACAGAAATACTACCCATACGACCATACTGATTCTCTTCATGAGACTTTCCCTTAGGGCATTGGTTTGCATAATGCCCGTACATTCCACATTTAAAACACTTAACCATTTTTGATGTCGTAGCAATACCATTATCCTCATCCATGGTGTTAACTGAACCTTTTCCTTTGCACTTACTTGCTTTGTGTCCTTCTTTTCCACACCCAAAGCATCTTCCAGTTCCCTTGAAACATTCTCCTT
This sequence comes from Viscum album, assembly GCA_963277665.1. Taxonomy (NCBI): domain Eukaryota; kingdom Viridiplantae; phylum Streptophyta; class Magnoliopsida; order Santalales; family Viscaceae; genus Viscum; species Viscum album. Next base: position 699,333,539 of record OY728161.1, read on the forward strand.
GATGCCTTTTCCCACATGATTTACATAGGGGAAATTGAACTTTCTTTCCTCTATGATCATCATGAAACTCCATCTTTCTCTTATTAGCCGAGTCAGGAAACATACCAAATTTTACTTTATTGATCATATTATGAGATTGCTGATTCGGCATAATAATGATGTTTGGTCTTCCAAATCCTATTTCATTTGGTTTCTCATAAAGAATATCATTCCATTGTCCATCATATCCTCCATTATCATGAATCATCTTGTTTCCAGCCATATTCTAAAACCCAAAAAGAATAGTGTGAGAGGCAAAATAATGCTAACAAATGCCCTAAGGGAAAGACTCATGAAGAGAATCAGTATGGTCATATGGGTAGTATTTATGTGGATGATGATGAAGAGACTACAAATGATATGTGAGATGAAAGAATTTTTGAATCTCGGTCAATGGTTTGAGAATGTAGTGGAATGATTACATGTTTATCATGTGTAATTTTGGAATAAAGAGACATCTATGGATTGTTACACTGTTGTCTTTCCTTGTGTTTTGAAAGTGTATGATTGATGTTACCAGTATCCATGAAAGGTTATTCAGATATTTTTGGAATGTAGATGATATGCGCATAATGAAGGGATAAGGAGAAAATTAAATGTTTGATAGTATTCATGAGCTCATGATTGATATAAGGACTAAGTGATATCATGGTTTGAGTATATAGAATTTTGAGGATTTTGGTATGTGGAAAGAGTTAACTTTTAATAGAATTCATGTTTTCAATAAGGTTCAATGGGTATTCAAGAGAGTACAAGATTAAGGCCTTTGAATGTTTGGAATGTGACCAACAAGATATATCTTATGATATATGGGGATCAACGATGGTATTAAATCTCTGGTAATCGTTTTCACTATGAGAGTGGACTCCAGTATTATGGATAAGCCTAAAGATTGGAATGGATTATTGTTTGTTTTTCGATATTATTGATGGGATGTTATAGTAATATAGTTTTAGAAAAAGGACAACCTGCAGGACGGGCGACAGCCCATCGCTTCGGACAAGGCTGTAGGAATCGAACCCACAACCGAAGTGCGACTGGCCTTTATCGCCTACCACTGACCTACAGGAAGTCCCTGTTTAGTAGAAACTACTTTTATTATATTAAGCAGTATGATATATGAAGTATAAGCCCATTTTAGGAACCATATATGATTAATCCCACTATAGATCGACTTATGTATATAAATTTTTCTAACCTTTTGAGACAGATGGAATGACCCGCCATTCTATCACATGATCTGCTAACACTTCACGAATAACAAATTCAACTTCATTTATTTAAGAGATGAAGTGGAAATTGTTCAAGGCACGAACAATAGTGCGACTGTACCAAAATAAAGTAATTATTTATTCTATTTCAAATTTTCAACTTTAGGGAAATGATCTTGAAAACCAAAAATGTTGTCCTAGTGATCTTATATCTGATGAATCGGATGGTACCTTAGATCATCACAAATTTATGGATTTGTGATTGTTGGCTTTTCCATAGCCATGTTCTCTACCACTCTCCATCAGAACATGATGGTTAGATTTTTCTTCCATATCCATATTTTCACCTATGTGGAAACCCAGTGATTAGTTTATTTGGGTAATCGTTACATTTCATACTTTAGTTTTTAAAGCCAAGTTTTGGTATTCCTTTTTACGATGTGGGTTTCTATTAAAGAAACTTTCGAATAGTAAACCATTTATAACCCCGACGAATTTCGAGGGCGAAATTCATTTTAAGGGGGGTAGAATGTAACAGCCCGAGATTTTATGAAAAATATTCTTTTTAATTTTATTAATGTCTTGTGTTGTACGCTACACCAAAAGGAGCTTTCACAACACGCATCCTTGACTTGCCTTGCATTGCACGCAATCGCAACCTTCCTCGATAGCGTGTGTGGTACGTAATACTGAGTTTCACGAAACAACGATATGCTATTAAAATATTATTTAAAACTAGCAGTTATGAATAGTAATAACCACTTTTTGAAATTTTGTAAATCTTAATGGACTTCATTTTTGGATTCGGAATATCGAAATTAGCTTAGGGTGAAATTTTGGTACTTTTCGGATAACTTTCATATTCTGATGAATAGTGAAAATTACTAAATTTTAATTAAAAACAACTTTTTTTAATCGAAATAATTAATAGTGATAAATTATTAATTTGAGTGGTTTTAAAGTATATTTAGAATATATTTTTACAATTTAATACAATGTTGGTCATTGGATGTAATTTCACATTTAAACTAGACATAAACAAGTGTCAATCTTTTGATAGATATTGTTTCTTAAAAACACGCTATTTGTTTTAACAGCGGGATTTAATTATAAAATTAATTAATGCAACTTCTATGTTATGAATTTGGTAAAATAGATTTCATTTTTGAATTCGGAATATAAAATATAGCTTAGGATGAAATTTTGGCATTGTTCTGAAAAACATCAATTTTTGATGAATAGTGAAACTACAAGTGGTAGGTTAAAAACTGAATTTTGCATAAAACTTAATTTTACCACTTCTGTGAATGGAATTTCGAAAATCCGACAGACACGGTTGATATCAGTAAGTAAAATGTAGTTCAATGAGATAAAAATAATTTTTTTGGTGAATAGTAACTTTTTACTTTTTTTTACCGCGGTTAATAGTAAATAGGGTAACTAAGGGTAAATATGATATTACTATTACCCTAACACATGTCCTAATTCTATTGGATAAGTGTAATTCGACCAAAAACAACCTTATGAAAAAATATGACCATTTAGGCCCACTTGGATTAGATTAGGACATTTATTATTATTTAATTCAAAGAAGAGTTAAAAGAGTTAAAATCAATGTTTATTTACTAAAACATTTTTAATATGGGGTTATACATAATATAAATTCGATTGAAAAGATTCATTAGAAAGCTAAAAAGATTTCCTACATAATGATATTTTATTTATAATTTTTAGACTTTATATAAATTAATTTATTTATGACACAACGATGGTGCAGTAATTACCCTTTTAAGGAAATATTAACATAATTGATGTTATAAATGCTCAAATGAATGTAATTTGAGACTTTTTATGAATTAAACTAATTTTCTAGGTTACTATGATATATTAGTGTTTATTTAATCAACTTGGTTCGAACATTTAATTCTGTTATGACTTTCACAAAAAATCATATATCAAATAGTGTCAAAATTGACACAAAATAGTTTTTAAATCAAATATTATATTATTAATTGTTATTTTATTCCTAAAAATCTAAGGTTCGGCCAAATGACTTAGATAAGGATATATATATTAATAATAAACAATTTGGGGTTCGTTTGGCATGTTATAGTAAGTTTAATAACAATATAGTGAAAGAAAACAAAAAGACACGGTAAAAGTTAAATTATTTAACTTAGAGTTAAATCTAATTGATAAGGTTAAAAAAATACCCTAAACTTGTCTAAATCCTATTGGTTGATAGGATTTCGACCCTTCCCCACTTTATCTTCGAAATAAGACCCTTTGGAACCATTATAAACCGATTTTGACTTTAATATAAAATAATATTTTGAGATATTCCTAAGGTGCCCCTCTCCTCCCCTATAAAAGGACACCTCCTCCCCCTCCTCCTCACACCAATTTGAGCACTCAAGCTCGGCCAACCCCTGCCAAAATCTCTTCTCCACTTCCCTAGCAACATCCTAGAGGTTCTGGTCTTCCTCAAAGACCAATTCTAGTGCCCTAAGAGGAGGTCTCAAAGAGGAGCTTCAAAGAAGAGGTAATTACCGTTACCAATTCTTTCCTCTTTATTTCTTCTTCCACTTCTTCTTCTTAGGTTGTTTCATTATGAAGTAATAACATCAGTATCACTCATATACTGATATGTTATTATAATTATGAATCAACCCTAATTCACCTTCTATCCATCCTACGGAAAAATGAAATCACCGCGCGTGCGTACGTACGGAATACCGTCTCCACGCCGTGGTGTAATCTATTTTCCACCATCACCTTACAAGGATGGGTATAATGGTGTAAAGAATAACTATACATAGTTATTACAACATCATATTGATTCTGATATATTGTATAATCCACTCCAATTCAATTCAATATTTATAGAAATGATATCATCGCTCGTGCGTACGTACGGACTACCATCTCCACGACGCGATGAGATTCATTCTCCATGTTAACCATTTAAGAATGATTATAATGTATATATAAGAAATAATAATGAAATATATGACATTATAAAGCTACTGGATTTATGTATATATATACATATGTATGTCATCTACTTACTTCCATTTCAAGACAATAAGGAAAGAAAAACAGCGTTCATGCGTACGTACGGACTACCGTCTCCATGAACGGTGTTTTTCATTTTATTTATCTATCTATTATATATATATATATACTGAATATATATGATATATAAATCATATTTTATATTCTGGAAGTAAGTAAATCATGATATAAGTAATAATCATGTCAAGAACAACAAGTCAAAACACCTACGATAAATGAAACGATTTTACCCAAAACGCTTCTTTAACATGGAATTTACAAAAGAATGGGTAATATAATGTCATAAGTGAACCATATATGATATCATAACAATGAATATGATTCTGTAATAAGTCAATGACATTATTTAAATCATTATACAGGAGGTTCGGACACATACGAAGCAAATTGGACCTAAGGTAAGGGAAATATCACAATCTCATTTTTATCCGAGATTGTTTATTAGTAAGTATTTACTGGGGTGTATTTTATCATCCACATCCATGTTTCCTCAATATGTAATATTATTTCCATTCACCTACAATTGTTTAAATCCTATTTTTCGGTGAGTTTTTAGTAAAAGATATGAAAGGAATCTTTTGTCGTTTTTCATACGAGGTACTTTTTGACTTTTCCGACAAAAGTACGAAGAATGTTTTTTTTAACTTAAACGACACGAACGGATTTTTACGGTTTTATAAAGCCTTATTTTCATGAAGCTTCCTCCAAAAGATTTCATGACTATTTTTAATAAAATCTCTTTCTTTTAAAATTGCATGATGTTTTGTGAAAAGAAATTGATTTTGAAGAAGAAAGGATATTTTCCTCAAGAATTCATTTCAAGTGTTTTATCAAAATTATTTTCCATCTAAGATAATAAAGGGTTCTGTTTCTATCCATATTTTTACATTGATTTGACTATGTTGTGATGGAATTATGTTTATGAATTCCTTTATCTTATATGGATGGTTTTATGATGTCATGTTGTTTAAGAATCCCATTTTTATGACATGGGTTATGAAATGATGTATGATTTATGATTTTGTGGCACACATAAGAATGGTATCATTATGAGATGGGTGGGACCTATATCTCCCTCCAATGCATTGGGTAAAGATTTTATATCTCATGAGATAGACATGGCTGGAATGGTAGGTTATACCGGTTCAGTGAAACAGGACTGAAACGAGGATTACTCGATTCAGAAAGGGACTTTGTCCACTAAGATAGTCTTGGCAATGAGTCTTGACTAACAAGAAATGATTCTCTATGATTATGTGTGTATGCCACAATGAGTAATGTTTTATGTTATGATTTCATTTCACTTCTATGATTTATCCCATGTTATGAAATTATGATCTCTTTTGCAGGTTAAGATTTCCAAAAGCTATGTTCTTATGTATATGATGTGATTGATATTTCTTTTGTTTACCCTTACTGAGCATTTGAGCTCACCCTTTTATGTTTTCTTTTCCCCAGGATATAAAGAAAGGTTTTAGGTAAAAAAAAGGGATGACCTTTATGGGAGATATTGAAGAACTTTCACCACGATTAGAAGATTACGTTCCGAGTTTCCAAAGACACTAAACTATTACGATCCTTTAGTGTGTGTTTTTGTTATGTACTAAGTATTCCGCAAATGTAATGTAATGTCAATGTACGTCAAGCTACGGGTCTTTACAAAATCTACAATGAGTGTTTTTGAAAACTCGATAATCTCATCAAAGTTTGACTGAGAAAAAAAAATAAAATCTAAAAGAAAATATGTGCTTCATGATAGAAGATGATGAGGTACAATATTATTACTCATCTGATTCTCATTCTAGTTCTAGTTTCTCACGTAAAAAACATGCATCCTTCTATGACATGTTGGAAGAAAAATATGAATCTTTATTTAAGAAACATAAATCACTGATAAATATTCACACTATTGTTTTGGGAGAAAGAGACACTCTGCTAAAACAACATCGAGAGTTTATTGAAAAATATAACACATCAAATATAAATTGTACATGTAATGAAACTAAAATAAAAAAATCTTCAAATTGAAGTAGAAACATAAAAAATTGTAGCTCTTGTTTTTACAAAAATAGATAATACAATAAATGAAATTCTTGTAAATAATTTTATTAAAAAAGACATATATAGAATAGGCAGTAAAGGTGAGAAACCCAAACTGTATAAGAACTCTTCTATTCCATGTATAAATGGATAAAATTTGAAACTACTATGGAACAAAAGGTCGCATATCTAAAAAATATTTTTTAAGGAAACCAAAAATAAGTGGGATTATGAAATACTTTGTTTCAATCTGTTTATATGATTCAATTGATTATAGAAAAACAAATAAAATATAGATTCACAAGACTTTTTTGGATAACACTGCTGGAACCCAAAAAATATGGGTACAAAAACCAATCTTTGATTAAATTCCATTGCAGGAAGTAGTTCATAGAAGATGAACTGAAATATGGTATATATACAATGGATACTCCTTGCATATTAGTGTAGATTCATCTAATTTTAAAACATTAACTCATAGGGATGCAGTATTAGTCACATTTGGTGACAATGCCAATGGTAAAATTATTGGCAGTGGAACTGATAGAGATGGAGAAGCTGTCTCAATTAAAAAATTACCATATATACAAGGAATTAAACACATCATTATAAGTATATCTCAACTCAGTGATGATGATTATTTTGTTGATTTTTCTTTCTACCTCTATTTTGTTTTTAATGATAAATTGCTTAAATTTAGAGCACCCAGATCTGATAATGTTTATACTCTGGACTTAAATTCATTGTTTAAAAAAGTAAACTTCTTAACATCTATGATTAATGAATCATGGTTCTAGCATTGAAGTCTTTTACATTGCAACATATGTTCCTTATATAAGTTATCTAAGAAAAAATTTGGTTCTGATTTTCCTAGTCTAAAATTTAAATGTGATGGATTATGTGAGGGATTCCAACATGGCAAGAATCACAAATCATCATTCAAATCTGTTGACAAAATTTCTTCATTTAAACCTCTAGAACATATTCATATGGATTTGTTTGGACCTTCACGAATAGAAATCTTAGTTAGTAAATTATATTTATATGTTTTTGTTAATGGATATTCGAGATTTACTTGAATTTATTTTCTAAAATAGAAAAATGTAACTTTTAATATATTTGAATGTTTTTGGAAAGCATTCAAAAATTAAAAAGGATATAAAATAATTATATCAAGAAGTGATCATAGTGGAGAATTTTATATTCTAGAATTTAATTCATTTTTCTCAAATATAGGTATTAAACACACCTTCTCTGCACGAAGAACAACTCAACAAAATGTAATTGTTGAAAAAAGAAATAGGAATATTCATGAAATGTCTTGGACTATGATAAATGAATAAAATCATCCTACCTATTTTTGGATATAAGCTATAACTACAGCTTGATATATATTGAATAGAGTTTTAATCAGACAAATTTATAAAAAGACACCTTATGAACTCTGGAATGACAAAAAACATAAATTAAATTAAATTAATTTTTTGGATGAAAGGTTTACCCCTTAATCACCCAGGAAAATATTGGTAAGTTTGATCAAAAATCAGATTAATGAATTTTCATAAGATATTATGCTACATTCAAAGCTTATAGTGTTTTAAATAAGAATTCAATGATTGATGAAGAATCGGTTCCTATGAAATTTGATGAATCTGATCCCTTTGAAAAAGAAATGGCCAAATTGATGAATCTGACTCTAATGAACACATGATACTTGAGAACATAAAATATGATTTCGAAAAATATTTAAATGAAATTTAGTTGATTTCTAAAGAACATGTCATTAAAGAACCTATGCGTGTAATATAAAGACAGCCTAAAACCCTAACAAATCACCCTTTAGAAACTGTTATCGGAGGCCTAGACACTAGAATATAAAAATGAATAAATGTGGGAAATCATGTTGAATTATCTGCCTTTCTGTCCAAATTAGGACCTATGACATTAGAATAATCCTTAGTTGATGAGTGTTGGATGGTAGTAATGAAATAAAAACTAAACCAGTTCAAGAGAAATAAAGTTTGTAATTTAGTTGAAAGACCTTAGAACTATCCTGTTATAGGAACTAAATGGGTCTTTTGAAATAAAAATGATGATCAGGGAATAATAACTAGAAATAATGAAAGACTAGTAGCTAATGGATATAATAATGAAGAAGGTATAGATTATGATGAAACCATTACACTTTTAGCTAGATTAGAAGCTATAATAATTATTTTAGCCTATTCATATCATATAAACATTAAATTATTTTAGATGGATGTTATGTCTGCCTTTTTAAATGGTGACTTATTAGGGCAAGATTATTTTGAGCAACCTCCTGGTTTTGAAAATTCACAAAAACCAGATTTTGTTTTTAAAATTAATAATTATTTTTATGGACTTAAATAGGAACCTAGATCTTGCTATGTAATATTAAGTTCAATTATGTTTAAAATTTATTTTATAGTTGGGATCCTATATCCAAATTTTTTTAATAAAACTGTTAACTCTAATATTTTATTAGTTTAAATTTATATTTATGATGTATTTATTGGTTCAAAAAACAAAAAAAAAATTAGGAGATTTATAAATTAATGAAAAATGAATTTTAAAATATTTTAATTAGAAAATTAAATTTTTTGGGACATTAAATTTATCAAAAGGATTTTGGAAATGTTTTTAATTAATGAACATACATTACTGATTTACTAATGAAATATGGACTTGAAAACCACAAGACATTTACAACACCTACGTGTACTAATATAAAATTTGATTTGGATGAAACTGGAAAATCAGTTGACAACAAGTTATATAGAGGTATGATTGGATGGTTATTACATCTTACTACTAGCAGGCCAAATATAATTTATTTAGTAGGTATTTTTGCTAGATTTCAATCTGATCTTAAATAATGTCACATAACTGCTATTAAATGATTTTTTATATATTTATAAGGAACACTTCTTGAATTTATTCTCTATCTAAAAACGTCTAATTTTAATTTAATTACATTATAAGATACTGGCTTAGGAAGTTGTTGATTATATAGAAAATGCACCTTAGGGTCTTTTCACTTTTTAGGAAAATCGTTAGTGTCATGGTCTAGTAAGAAACAACACACATTTTCCCAGTCAACTGCCAAGGTAGAGTATATATCTATAGGTGGTTTCTATGCACGAGTTTTGTGGATGAAAAAAACTATTATATACTATAAAAATGGTTTTAATAACACACCTATTTTATTTGATAATACAAGTGCTATAAATATTTCAAAAAACCCTATAAATCATTCTAGAACTAAGAATACTGATTTCAGACATCATTTTATAAAAGAACATGTTCTTTAAATAGATATATTCTTAGAATTTTTAAGTACTGAAATTAAATTAGGTGAAATTTTAACTAATCAACTTCCCACTGTGAGGTTTTATTTTATTAAATGGGGGATATGTTTATTTAATTTTTAATTAAATTTTATGTTTAATTTTGATGCATTTTTACTATTTAAATAATTAAATTAATTGTTTGTAGACTAAATTACAATTTCATTTGTATTTATTTATGCAGCATACGTTTTATTTTATTTAAATAATGTAAAGATTATTATGTAAGTAAATTACCTGGGAATCAAGGATGTTAGAAACTATTTCAAATTCCAAACGCATTCAATTTCTCAAAAACTGTACGAAACATCAAAAACCCATACAACCTTCATCAACCATTAGCTAAACAATCGAAACCCTAAATCATTAAGCCTATAGAAAATTGAAACAGAAATGGTCAAGAAATGAAGAATTAAGGAATGAGAAGCTATAATTTCCATGAATCAGTGCATGATAGGAAGAATGATTCTACAGGGAAAAGTAATAGATCTAAATTGGTTGTATCAAATGGATCTCATGATGCGGCAAGCCCTCGCATTTCCGCATCTTGAGAAAATTTTTAGTGGATAAAATATATAGATTCTATATTTGGTAGAGCTTAAACACTTTTTCAAATATGTTCTATTATGTATTGGATATAAAGAGGACACCAATGTTGTGAAAATTTATGATTGGGATTTTTCAATTTTATATGTAGAAATGTATTGAATCATAATCATCCCTCATGAAGGATTTTATCATTTTGACATAAAGAATAAAGGAGATGATAACATAAGTCAAAGGAAATTATGACATTTTTATATGGATCCACAAGAATAAGAAAAATGATAGTGAAGGATCTAGAACCTGATCAGAAGATTAATGCTATGTTTGTACAAATAGGGATTGCACCTAGTATTTCAGAGATGGAGAAGATTTTGTTTCGTGACATGTACATAATTATTTTTTCTTATGAGTGAAATAAAATTAAATTTTCTGAGTTATATGGTAAGATATCTCAACTACTACTGTCAACCAAAGGCATGAATGAACGTCTATCCCTATGGATGTTTCATTTACAAATTACTATTTAAGTCTGATATGGTGAGATTAGTAGATTCTGGAGTAAAATGTCATTACCACAAAATTTTCAATGCTGAAACTCTATTGAAGATTGGATTCTTCTGGAGTGTTGTGAAATACAAGTTGATGCCTGTTGGAGCTGAGGAAGTCCAAAACTCGGATCGGGGGGAGGAACATGTTATGTCTAAGGAAAGAATGGATGAATCTAGAGCAAGTGGAACCTTAAGAAGACTGATATTTGAAGTATTTGATCCATCTGCTATTGAGGAAAGTCAAGAGGGACTTCATAGGGAAATACATTGAGTGGATCTAACTGGTGTGGACCATATTCAAGAAACTGTTGAAGCAACTAAACATCTTCGAGCTACATGTTTATTATAGAACCTACAGTACAACAAATTGAAAAACCAATAGTTTCATTGATTGAGGTGACTCCTCAAGTGGAAAAAGAAATTGTGCCTCAAACTTTTGAAAATCCAGGATTTGTTGAATTGGATAGACCTAAATATACTCAAACTAAGCAACCTACTGAGATTGTTCAAGATGAATTAGATCAAGAGGAACCTATTTTAGTGGATCAATTCCTTGAGGAACTCAATAAAAATATTCACAAGAAGAGAAACATCCTATTAATGTGAATTTTGCAGATAACCCTTCTAAAATTCACTCTAATATTATTAATGAGGATTTTTATGTGGATGAGTTAGGGAAGGATGCGAAGGATGAATCAATTGAGAAGATAGTATAAAGAGAATATGAAGAGTAATCAGATGCTGAATCTAAACCATTAGTGTTGTTAAAACTAGTGGAAGAATATACTATGAATCAAGGAAAATGTTCCACTAATTTTATGAATGAATATGTTGACGATATTTATAGAAAGTTAACTAGAGTTGAATCATAAAATAATGCTTTAAGAAGATCATTGGAAAATAAAAATTAGAGAATTCAGAAATTGAAATCCAGTTCTGTTTCAAAACAAAAATTTGATGTTTTTAAGAAGGATATGTTGGATAAAGATTCAAATTTGAAATCTGAGATGGTAATGATGTCAGATTTGGATGATTTTATGCCTTTCATGAAGCAATAATTCACAACTGTCAGGAACAATCAAGAAAGTTCCTCATGTACTTCACCTGACCTGATAAGAAGATTTCAGGAAAATATATCAGTAATGAGAAAAATTAATGACAGATTGTAGTATTTAATGTGTAATAGTGATCCATTATCTATTCTGGTGGATATTCAAATGATTCTAGTTGATCAGTTTACCTCACCTAAACTCGGTGTTAGAGTTATGTTGAACAAATTCAAAGAGTAACTAATTTAGTATATAAATAACGTAGAGAGTTTTCATGAGTTTTTAAGAGTCAATTAGATTTAATATATTCATCTGACATAGGAAATAAGGGATCTCATAGTCTAGTTAGGTGATGGACTGATGAATAGTTTACGATTGCCGATGTCAGTGCTAAAGGATGTCATTCAGAGGCATTGAAACCTGTTTCCCAATCATTTTTAGCTTAACCTTGATTCTCATTGTTATTACTGTACATGTAATTATATTTTCAATAAAATATACTTCCATCGCATTTTCATATGTTTTGATTTGTTTTACTATACGGTCTATTATAAAATCCTATTAATTTAGTTTTAATATTAATAAATAGTTCATTATAGTAATTACTAATGTTTTGTGCTAGATTAAAATGTGTTCTATTCCTTATTCTTTCATTCTTATTGATATCACAAAAAGGTGTAGAAATATGGATAAACACAACATATTTTGTAGGGAAAATATGGATAAATAAAAAAATTTATTATATAAATCATTTACTCAAAGGTGGAAAAGAAATAGTTTCATTTTAAGGGGAGAAATTTCTTAAAGTTTCATTTAGGAAGAAATTATTTATTTCGATAAACACAAAATTTTATTATCATCATTTATAATTGAGGAGATATTATTTTACTTTATAAAAGTATAAATTGAAAAAATTAAAAAATTATTTTGCTAAAATAAAATATTTTTTTCAAAAAAATATAAACTATATAAAATTAATTTTGTAAGATAATTTCATTGGTTATTTCATGGGTTATGTGAACATTAAAAGGGGGGAGATTTTTTAGAATTTCTTGTTTTAAAAAACACTCTATTTTATTAAAGGTAGATCATTGATAACAATACTGTATCTCTTTATAATGATTTTTATGTTCACAAATACCCTTATTAGTAATTATAATAATTTTAAATTGCGTATATTTCATGAAATTAATATTCATTATTTCCCTATTTGGGGATAATATTAAAGTGTTTAATCTGCATTAAATATTTGACAAAGTGTTCAGAAATTATTTTAGCATGTTCTGGATACACTGTTCATGATCTACATGTTCAGAAATATCTTTCACATGTTCTGGAATTAGTTTTCATAGCCTATGTCGAGGAGCATAGCATAAGGATGAAATCTCTTATTTACATTACGAGATATCAGAAAATTATGGTTAAGCAAGCATATGTTGTAGACAAAATAATGGAATAAGGACCATACGTTTGGATGGATCCTTACATTCTGGATGTAACAAAATTATATAAGAAGAACCCTATGTTAGTATACAACATTATGTTTGTTTCTCAAAAGTGCGGTTCAACAACCTTACTTTTGAAAACAACCTATCTTTTTATAAAATATTATGGATCATATACCTTATGTTTAGAAGCTGATAATAGTATGGATCATCAAACATACTTTTTTAAGGATTTTTGCGGATCATGTATCTTATGTTTTTCTAAAAATTAATGTATAAATATTGTACCATACATTTGAGAGTTGAAGAGAAATGTATGGTTTGTCACCCATAATTTGTGAACCATATGTTTAGAGAAATAATTCTATGAATTTCAACTCCACATTTGGCGTCAGATATTTAAAATACGCCTTTATTGAGATACAATATTTATGATTAGGCAGATTTCAATCCAAAATTTATGCCTGGTATTAAAGCAAGTCTTTGAATTATTCAAAGCCATTTATTTTTTATTAAAATGATTGATTTTAGATAAGCATTTCATTCCAAATATTCAAGGGCATCACGACTAATTTGTTATTAAAACATTTGAATATTGTGATTCTAAAGGCGACTTTTGTGGATCTAAATTTTTGATAAAATGATCATTGTTCTTCTATATATATTTGTAATATTTTGTATTACAAAAAATGGAGAATCATCTAGAAAATATATAAATATCTTCTGAGTTATTCATGACAATAGATTTATATAGTCATTCGATATTTATAGATCAACTGCCACCAAGATCTATCAAACTCTGTTCTTCTGACGAAGAAAGACGTTGAAGATTCACAATTTCTACATCGAAGATATTTTGGGAATCCATTATTGTTGGAGTTGAAAAATTTATTTATTTATCTATTTCAACTGGATCATCTCAGAACATCCCTTATCTAAAGAACATCTTCATTTAAGATGACGATCTATGTACTGTCATTTGTGTGTTGTTACATCGTTAAAGATCAAATTGATAGTATTTTTCTTCAAATACTCTTCTTATTTTGTGTAAGTAGATTCCCGTACTAAGATGTGTATTCGGTTTATTTCATGAACCAGAAGACTCTGTTTTTAGCTTTATCTTATAAAGGTGTCAATTGCCACCACTCAGTTGTGGACAGTCTGTTGATAAGAGGACCAAATAGTGAAAATTGCCAAGCTTGTGGAGTAATGCATTGGTGGAGTGGACAAGGGGCCTTATGTTCCCTGAACCACTATAAATCAATGCATCTTATAATATTTTATAATCTAATGCATAAACAATATGATAATGATAAAAGTATAGACTTGTTTTTCATCACAATTCGAAAAGAATTTGTGAAAAAACAATTCACCACCATCTTGTTCATATTTTGTATAACTAGATCCAATACATGAGTCTTTTATTATTAATGAATACACATATTAAAACATAATTTTCTTAGTGTAATAAATTTATTCCATCTAGTGTATCCATTGATATGTTTCATAGATAACATACATGATTCCTACTGAAAATAAATCAATATATGGTTGATCAAAAATTCCTATTATGGGAAAGTATAGTATATGAAATAACTAATAGATGAGAATAATTATTATATAAAGGTAAATAACATAACACACATTCCCTATAAACAATAAACTAATAAATTTTTGCGTAATCAATATGTCGTATAAAATAACTGAAAATATATTCTACATATATACCTCGATAATGAAAAATCAATATCGAAAGATAAATTACTAAAAACACATTCAATTTAATCAATAAATAGCGAATGAAATGAATCCATATACATTTTCATAGTAAAATTATAATGTAAAATAAATACATAATATGATTGATGAAAATGATTAATTATCAGACATCATACTTACCATTAACATGATAATTTTACCATCAATAACATTCACAAGAAAATTTATCATTCTACTATCAAGACCATTCACAAATCTGTTTAAATCAATAGATAGAAACCTGTCTTTCTAATTTGGAAACTGACTCAAAGGGTTGTTTCTAACATATTTCACCTCATGAGACTATCGATGAATCAAGGGGATTACATTAAACGGACCTCAACCCATGTATTTAATGACCAAATAATTTTTCATATAATGAATAATCAATTTAATTCAATAATATTTAATCTTATCAAATATCCATATTGATTAAAGGATATTAATTTACCAATATTTCCATAGTAAATAAAATAATATTAAAATTAAAAACCGTATGTGAAATGGTATATGGTTTATGAAACAAACATATCAATGATAAATGATATGTATTATTATGGGAAATTCAATTTTCAATGATCAATGAAAATTGAATATATCTTGAGGACTACACAAAAGAAATCAAGAAGTGAATTTAAATAATATCCTTGGTAATATAAATCAAAAACCATCCCTAGGAATAATAAGTATGGTATCAGTTCATCATATCCTATGTGTAGTAAAAATTAAGTGTTTTTTTATTAATGAAAATTTTATAAAAATAAATTTAAAAATAAATTGTGATATAAATTTACTATTTATTTTGTAAAAAAATTAATAAAATTATTAGAAAATATATTTTGAATAATTTTTCTTCAAAAATTAACCATTTGAACTAGAAAATAAGTCTTTTACAAAAATATTGTAGGAAAATTCATACATGTCATATAAGGTAAAAAGAACATTCCTTTTTTGTGGTTAAATGGTTATAGATGGGTCTTGTTCAAAAAACAAAAATATTATTCATTTGAAATGAATTTTCAAAGAAAAAACGGTAAAAATTACTTACATAAATAATGTATTAATGGTTAAAAATAATTTTGAAAACCATTTTATTAAAAAAGTGTTTTTGAAGAAAAAAATTCCAATACTAAATAGATAAATGCAATTGGGTTTTCTTAAAAACATATTCTAAAATTTTTTGAGTACTAAACATTGGAATAATGGTACTATTATATGGAAAAGGTGAAGAATTACCATAAGAGAAGAAAATTATAGGATATACTAAAAAATATCTAATAATTTTCTCTAATGTAAATTCAATTGTTTAGAGTACTAAAAAAGGACATTGTGAAGTACGCCTTTGAAAAGACCATAACATTGATGTGAGAATCAATGAATACATTATGTGTGAAAAATGTAAATCCATATAAAACTAGTAGAAATAAAAATATATGTTTTTTGAGAAAAAATACAACAATATATATTTTAATACGTGATTACACCCATAATATTATAATATTAACAACAACGAGGAAGTAATATAACCTAAGGAAAAGGAATAGGGTTATAAAATTCTCAATAACTTTGTAACATTTAATTAAAATACCATTAGATTAATTAATACTAATTAAGACTTAAAATATCAGAAATATAAAATAATTCATGATATATTATTTCAAAATGGGTAGTAGATACACCAAAAAAATAAGGTAGTGGTAAATGTTGAATTTATCTCAAAGTTGTAAAAAGTGAGATGAAAATATTTTACCTTGAATTTCTTTTTGAATGAAAGATCCTAAGACTCTATTAAAGTGGTTTTAAACATTTATATAACTTATAGAAAAAATATAATATTATATATAATATCATATATTATATTGTTATAGAATCATATTATACATTTGTTAATAATCTTTCATTATTTTCAATATTTTTGGTGTTAATTGTCTAATTTTTTTAGTATCTTTTGACTTGTAACTTATTTTCCATATTAATTAAATAATTGTTTCGTAAAATTCATAATTTAAAAAATTATTAAAATATAAAATAAATTCATTATATACTTATTTATAACAATCCATAATATTCATAGAAAAAAATGCATTGTTCATGGATACGGTGGGTCATACGTACGCATGGGAGAGACTTTAATTTCCTTATATAAATTCAATGAATATGAAGTAAATTATATATATAATTTTATTATTATTATTATTATAGAATCATATTTAAGTCATATATTTTACACTATTTTATTTAAACCTTCTTTTATACATTCCATGTATTGCGTGAACAAATCACATAGCTTTGAGAAGGCGGTACTACACACTTCCACAAATGTAGTTATCATATTACCACAAAATGGAATGATTAATTTTATGTTATATATAAATATTAAATAATAATAGAAAATTATATATATAATATATATAAAAAATTCCATGATAATTCCATCCCTGAATGGGGGTAAAGGAATAAATGAATGACGTCGTTTCGTGATGCATTAGATTTTCATACATGAACAATATATTGGTTACCCATTTGATAGATGTGTGTATATTTTTGAGAAGTTAATAGAAAAAAAACACTTCAGTATATTTATGGTAATTATATTTTTATATAATCATGTAATAATAAGAAATTAAGGCGTTGATAAGTATATAAAACTAAAGTGTTCAATGAATAATGTTATCTTATAAATAGGTAACTCATATTGGTTTATACCAAAAAACATACTTGGTTGGATTTCTAAACATGATTATTCTTCTATGATGATGTTATGGACTTTGGTAGAATATTTTATAAAAATTTTATCAATAAAAATGGAATGAGGGGTGAGGATAAGATAGAGGGGTCAGTTTCCTTTTAGAGTGGAGGAGTGGCATTCTTGTAAATTTTAAACGTTAAAAACTATTATGATATATCCCATACACCGTCTTCCTTCTATAATTATCACAATAAGATAAATCAGATTATATGGTCTAAATAATACCATAAAATAGATTTTGGACAATTTTAGAGGTCATTTGGGCCCTACTTTTAAGGTTTTGTCCTTTTTTAAGGAATTCAATTTCAAAATCACTGTAATTAATTTTAATCACATTAAATATATTTTTTTAAGAAAAATAATTTTAATTTATTGAAGATTATACTTTAATGGTAATAATAATATTAAATCCATTTTTTCAAATTCCCAAAACATAAGTGCTAGAAATTAGTTTAAAATTAATCCTTTAAACAGGGCGACAATGAGGGTTTTTAAAGTAAAAATGTTTTTCAGTTTGGTATGTTTCTATATCCAATATTGATGAGAAAATAATTAAAATTACCTGAATATGATTAATATATGTAAAATTGATTTAATTATTTTATAAAACAAATAAAATTTTAATTCATCCTTATAAACAAATTAGACAAAAAATAGCTTTTAAGTATAAATCAGTATTTTAAAGTATTAAACCAAAAATGAAACATTACATTAAAATATAAAAAACTAAGCCTAATATAATATGGAAATCATTATTTTAAAAATTAATATTAATATTATATATAATATTTATAAAATTTCAATAATTTATTTTTATGTGATGTTCTCTATCAAAAGATGACAAATTTTTCTTTAGAGAAATATTTCTTTTATACGTAAAAGTGGGTTTGTTTTATTTTTTGGCTATAATTTTTTTTGAATGAATTTATAAAATATTTTATTTAATATAGTTTTAATTTATATCATTAAATAATAGTAATTAGTTAAATTTAATAGGATTAAACACATTTTTTAGCATAAAAAGTTTTCCTTTATATTCCTTTATTTTTCTTTATTTATTTCTAATTAATTGGCAATATATGAATTAATTTTATGTGCTTATATACCGTATATCGTATTAATATAGTTATTACAATTAATAAATACTATATTAATGTATATTTAATATCTTATTATTTTTAATAATAATATTTTAACAATATATAATTGTTTGGTAATGCATGGTCTTTCATGTAACACACTCTATCAATGAAATTCAATATTGTGTGCGATGAAAAGATAAATTAGTATTGAATTCATTAAAAGATATAGAATATATTAATTATATTTAAAATATGAAATATACCATAATTTCATAATTGATTATATTACATTCTATGTTGGGTGTTGCATGTCTTACACATTGTCGAATAAATGTTAGCCTTTTAGAATTTTTAGGGGGTAACATAACTGAATAATTGAAACAATACATATGATATAATAATAATTATAAAAAATAGAAAATATACATATCATTTAATATACTAACCCAATATATGAATCTACCCACTAAAAATGGATGCATCATATACCTACTCTACAATATCATGGCCTCTATGACAAACTAAACCAGAACCATGTACAATTCCTTGTGATGCCTATGTATTGAGAGAAAACATAAAGATCTACCCATGCACATAAAAACCCACATTGTGTATGTGAGTTGAGATAATGTTCAATGAAGGGGTAGGAATATTTTGTGCTACAATGACACTGAGTGTTGATGAAGTCAAGTGGGTTTTTTTGTAATAAATATATGAGGGGTAGTTTTATCATATAATAACAAACACCCATTACCAAAACATGAAATGCAGATATAATAATATAAGTCAAGAAATCATGTTTGTCCAAACATCTACAATACCTGAAAATACTAGCTTGACCACCATTACTGAAGGAAGATGCCACCTCATATAATAACATGACACAAACCCAAATACACATGGTAGGGTTTCATTCTAGATGATTTCTTTTCTACACCTGAACACTCCATGTGGGAAATCCACTAAATTCCAACACAACTCTTAAGGGGAAAGGGATATACATAAATCCATGATCAATTGAGATGCATGTTCTGGACCCATGAGGTGCATTTCATGAGAAATATAATGTATCAGTAAGTAGTAGCATTGTATTCCAAAAATATTTAGATAATTCATCTCCTTTGTGTTTTAGCAGTAACAACCCCATGTATTTAAATATTCTACTAATGATATTAGGATTTTCCTAGTTTTTTCCCTCAATTTTGTGATAACACAATATCATTGGTTAGAACATTATAGCCTACATGGATCATAAGACATTGAAATATATCTTCTCCTAATGGGATTTGATCATTGGGGAATGATAGTGAATGTAATTTTTAATGGTTTATAACTTATATATTTCTTATTAACTAGGGAAATGGATTATTATTACGTATTTTATGTTTATGATGTTACATGGAGAAAATTTTCTAGAATATGGTGATTCTTGGAGAGTAATGGGAATGTTTATGAATTGGAAAGTTATTTATTTTGTTCATGTTATATGAAAAAATGGGTTTTTATAAGAATTAACATGGGAATTTGATTCATAAATGCACATTCAATATACCAAGTTGTTTAATGATAAATTGTTATTAATATAAATTTAATGCCATCACATGGAATGATTGATATTGTGATTATTTATTCTACTTTATTTCTAGTCCTTCCATGTGTTGTGATTTTATTATTGATAAATACATGCTTGATTGATATCTCATAGGGCGATTGTCTCGGTTTTCCTTCCTTATCTTCCCAGGTTTGGTTTTAAATCTCAAAAACTGGAATCATTTGAGTGGTATCCAATGGGACATACCATATTTTCTCATACCCATCATGTATCATTTTATAGATATCAAGGGAGACTTTGAATGTTTCAAATCAGTTTTTTGTTGGTTATAAAGGTCAATATTGATTTTAGCAGTTCAATTATCATAGATATTAATTTTGTTTTCTAAATTTTCCCAAAGTGTTATATATTACAAATGAAAATAAATTCATAATAATGGATTAAAATATTACATATCATTTATAATTTATTATGTGGTTCTTATAGTAGATTAGTATTTTCTAAATGCATTAAATAATAAATATATATATGAACACATTATGTTACATATCATTCATATATACATATATATATATTACATCATTATATATATATTGATCTGATTTGTGACAAAAAGGTATTAAACAAAAAATATTTTAAATTGATTCTCTCAAAACATGTGATCAGAATTCCAAAAAAGGGTTGAAATCTAAATATAAAAATGGCAATATGATTTAAATAAAAATGTATATTTTATGATACAAAATAGAAAGTGTGTATGATTTTAATAAAAAAATTATTATATCATATCGGAATTTAATGGAATTAAAAACATGTATAAAGATTAAATTTACATAAATATATAGTGACATAAATAAAGTAAGGATCATGAAAATTAAATATATTGTGAAAATCGTTACATATACTTCATGTTATGTTTTCTCCCTTTCATGCAGTAAAAGTATAGTTCTATAAATTATTTAAATGTAAAAAATTAATTCAATCATGGATTTAATGCTAATGTGTACATCATTTCCACAGAACAGGTGATTCACACTCAAACCAAGTAACACCCTACGATTTTATGGTATGTATTTTTTTAAATTTAATTTCCTTGATAGTGTAGGTTTCACACAACAACAAACAAAAAATAATAATGATATAAAATAAAATGTTATTATTTTAAAATGACTATTATAAAATTATCGTTAAAATTGAGTGAAAGAATATTATTAACCAAATAATGAAATTCACATATTATAAATAATAAATTGTTTTCATATTCATAGAAATGATTTTATTTGCATAAGATAACAATGAATCCATATTTACGCATTAAAAGGGATATATGTTTTTAATGGAATATTTACCACCTTTTAATGGTGCAATTAATTTAAAAATAATTTTTTTCTTTTTTTTGGAAATTATATGGAACAAAATGAAATTCATTTTTAAATCATAATTTTAAAATTATCTTATAGTGAAAATTTGTTATTTTAATAAAATTTTATTTTTCTAGTTAATAGTGAAAAATCGTAATTTTTTCTAACCATCAATTTTATTATATTAATAATAAATTTATGATTTGAATATTATCCTCAACTATGAAAGAATACATAAAATTTGGATTTATTCTATATTAAAATATGACATAATTATATCATAGAATAAGTAAACAAATGTTTAAATATTGATAAATTAATTGACGGTATTTCTATAAATAATAAATTTTTATTTACAATTTCATATTTAATAAAATGATATAAAATAAAATTATTTTTCAAAATATATTCCTAGATAATTATTTTTTTTCATATTATTAAAAAATTATTGTGTGAGACCTTAATTATGCTTTCAATGTGTCATAAAACACGTTAAAATTTTAAAAAATTTATTTTTTAAATAAATAATTATTTTCATTAAAAATTAGATTTCTCATATTTAGAAAATTATTTTCGTAAAATGGAGATCAAATTTTAAATATGAGCATCTTATAATGGTTAGGGTGAATTTTTGTAATTTGTCTTAAATACAAGATTTTTTTGAATAGTAAAATATAGTAGTTTACGATATATATAAATTATAAGTTAAATACACTATTCCTTGATCCAGTGATGATGTATTCATAATAATTTATAAATAAACATAATGATTATAATATATTTAGTTATAGTTATCATACTATAGATTGTCTTGAGCCAAAATAAAAAAAATGAATTAAATAATCTAAAAAACCCCTCTTCTCCAATATAAATACGACCCTCACAACATCTACTCATCACACCTTCCAAGGCTTGAAGATTGTCTAATTTATATTAAATAACACTCTTGAAAATAACCCTATGTTCTATTCTTTTTGGTCTCACCCAAAATACTATTTGAATGTTCCTTAAGGAGGTTCTCAAGGAGATGAATTTAAGAGGTAAAGTCCTCTTTCATTCTTTTAATTTTCATTAAATTTATTTTATTTTATATCCATTCCTTACCTACTTGGTAGAAACATGCATGATATCTCTATTATATTCTATCTACTATAATTTTAATATGATAATGGGATATACGCCATAAATTATTTTCTATTACCCTTTTTGTTCTAAAAATGAAAATGTCGTTCGTGAAATGTCAATCCACAACCTTCATAGACAGTTATAAAATAATTTTTATAGATAAAAAAGACTATAATATGTATTTTACAACTTATTTAGTGTTCTTACGCTAGTATATAAGAACAATATTATTTAATAAAACAAAACTATTATTTAATGATTGAATGAAACACCAAAATAATTCAAAAGGTTATCATTAATGTTTTATCTAAATAATCATTCTTGTATATGAAAAAAATAGAATATCACTATATTTTATTTAATTTAATGGATAACATATAATTTTAATTCTTGATAACTATACCCATTTCACATTAACTTTCATATGTGTATACAAGTGAACCAATAATTAAAACCTTGGAAATGAACACTCCCAAATGAGAAAGTTTAATGTTACAACTCATAAAACAGGTAATAAATAAACATAATAAAATTATAATAAATTAAATAAATATTGAATAGGTTCTTAATGAAATTATAAATAAATATAATTTCATTATCTAGGACATTAAGTAAAAGTGAAGAACACTTTTAGACATGAGGTTAGGGTTTTCTCATCTAACTTTTATTATAGTGAGATATGCATTATTCACCCCTATTTATTTTATGCAGTGTATGTATACTTATCATTGATATATCATATGTTTAATTTCTTTAAATTTATGGTATTAAATGTATTATTTTATTATCATTGATTTTATGGGGCGTGTGGTTTGATTGTTTTCAATGTGGCAACGGTTTCTACCCAAACCACTATTTTTCATTCGGGATATGATTTCATTATCTTTACCCCAATAAAATTCTACTTTATTTTTATATAATTCTTTTAAATCATATTAATAGGTTTTTAACCTATGTATATATACCAATTAATCATCATTTATTGGGTAAATTCAATTTTGTATATTATTTACTTTTTAATTCCTCCCGATAAGAAAGCCTAATTAAAGGGAACATCCCAATTTCT
Organism: Viscum album; assembly: GCA_963277665.1. NCBI lineage: Eukaryota > Viridiplantae > Streptophyta > Magnoliopsida > Santalales > Viscaceae > Viscum > Viscum album. Next base: position 699,357,553 of record OY728161.1, read on the forward strand.
TACCCGTTTTTAAGTACCATTCACAATCTGATTTAAGAAACAATTATTTATATCCTGTTTTATAATTTATTATTCCACTATGCATGTAATATAAATCTATAATTTTTACTTATCATTCCATATTTATTTTTTTTGTTGTCATAACTATGAATATGATAATAACATACTTTTATTTAATCGAATGAACCTTGATTACAATTATTCACTCTAATAATTATGATAATTATGAGTTTGATAAATTTACATTAAAAGGAATTTTGTTTTCATTAGATTAAATTTTTTAAACTAAAATCCCCCTCTCTATTGTAAATAATTCTATCTAATCAACTTTTATGATTCTATAGTATAGTTAGGGGGTTTTATAACCTCTAATACAAGGCCTAAGGGCCATGATAAAATTTTATCAAAAATTATGAAAGACGCATCCTTAAAAAGTATATTGAAAAACCTAATTGGAATTATAATAGGATATTATTGTTCCCCTATAATATTGTAAATAAATAATTAAAATAATAAAATTGATGATACAATCATAGATGAACATCAATTGATAAACATCGAATTGTACCTACCTACAAATAGTATAGGGATTTTTATTTACCAAAATATTGCATCACATACCTAATATAATGAATCATTGTTCCCACCCTGAACTACTAAACCTGAAATAAGTCGATCTGTAAGTGAAACATATTTATGAATAAAAAACAGAAAGATCTACCCACATACATAAAACCCCATATCATGCATTCTGGTAGGGGTGAATCCAATATCCTAGTAAGAATCATAAATTCCTCAATGAAACAAAGATATATTTTGATGATGTTAATGTCTATGAAATAAATATATAAAGTGTAATCATGTCCATAAAATACACCAACTAGTATCATAATTAAAAATTCACGTAAAATCAAACATGTTATGTAATAAAGAGTTAACCATTCCACAATTACCATTGACATTAACTACTCTAGCTCTATACTGAAATTATGATAAGGCCAATTACCATAACTCAACCCATACTTGATGATATAGGGTAGGGTTTGAACTAATGAGATTTTTTACAGAACACCTTAATTCTCATGGTGGAGTGTCATACAAATCATTACCATCTACAAAAACTGATAGGGCACAATCATATGTCCAGGACGCTTAACCTATCATTTATAAATAAATGGAGGAATAACATTTATGCATTATATCATAACATGATACATCTTCCATGGATTACAATTACCAAATCCTTCTATGGAATGGTCTAGTACATTCATAATTACCCATCCCTATGACTCTGGGTAGGTCCACCAATGACCTCAATCGATCCCTGCAGACTCTGATAAGTTACCTCAAACACACCAACCCATCTCCACAAAAATCAATGGAGGTCCATAAATCACACAATAAAACCCTAAAAAAACTCTAGGTTATCCACTTTGAATCAAAACATATCATATTTACTTATATTTGGGGGTGATCATGAAAATTAAGGCAGAAACAAATAGGGAATGTAACCCGCCTCATATGTCACCAGTTCACCATCAAGAAATTAACCCCTTGGGACATAGTCCTCTATCCCTAAGATGTTCCACTAGTCAAATCAAACATCTATGTGATTAAATACATATATTTTGACCAACCATCTATTTTATACTACAATAAATGTTCTCACATGTCTAGAAATTCTACATGAATCATTATGAAAATTGGTTCCCCTTGGGATACCCAAATAATACACATTTGCATCATAGAAGGGATCACAATAAAGAAACCCCAAAAGAACCTAATCATTGAGAAAAGCGGAAATTGCTCTCATGAGGTAAAATGAGTCAAAATGGGTAAATCCAAGAAATTATATCATTCCATTAATAAATACGTCAAATAAATCTTTTTAAAACCATTTAAAAAGGTGTTGCATACTAATTTACACAAACTAGGTTGTTAGCCCAATTCTTATCTTGTTCAAAACCCATTTTGAAACACCATTAGAGAATAAATTTTAAATTTATAAAATTTTAATTAAATTACATTTTATTGAAAACCTCTATTAAAAAATATTTTAAAAGAGAACAATTTTATCATCAAAATCCAACACATGCCACGAAATAATCTACGAGGAAGGAAACCGGAACTTGTTCATCCAAGGATCCACCATCAAAAAATTTACCAAATTGTGTAGTCAACAAAAAATAATAGTTCGAAAAAACCCTATCTCATATTCATGGGATAACTCACACAAGAAAAATATAATGAAGGATGTTATTTTAGTGTGGCACTTGATCCTAAAAGAACCAAATAACCAAAATAATAAAATAAATTCAAGTCCACTTACTAGTACTGATATCCTGGTAAATAATTCAAAGCTATTATTACTTTCAATTGATCCCACAATCACCAATGAAAAAATCCAATATAAATAAATCAATTAATAAATTAATATAAAAGAAAAAACCCAATGTTATATAATCACATCAAAACTCATAATTTATTCCAAAGATGCTAGAATTGTGATTTATTGGGCGAAACACACTATTGATGCATCCTCGATCCTTTTAAATAGAAAAGACCCATATTTTTAACCTGAGTCGTCAAATAATTTTACCCAAATTTGACCATAAAATAAAATGAACCCACAAAATCACATACAACATGATAAATAGAAAATGAGAGCTTGTTTATAGCATCTTACTACGTCTTCTATGATACAAATACAGAACCCCCATGACATGTGATGATTTCGCCATATTATGGTGAATTAATTCCTCCTATCACCATAAATTCAATACAAAAATTATAGATGAACTTGGTAGGTGAAGCTATGAAAAATTAGGAGGAGATCCCACCAAAAAAATAGTTATGAAACCCATAAATAATCTAACCATATTGAAATAGTGTTATGGAAATCAGGGGAATTTGACATTCCCTTTATTGTATGACGATCTGACTGAGAAACCTTGAGGGGGATCATATTTAGAATATTTAATAGGATCATAAAAAGAATCATCAACATGTGTCACTATATGAACTAAGTGTTCACAACTTTTATTTTTTGGCCAACACCCCCATTCACCCTTTCTCCCCATTAAAATCGTAGGACACCCCATAAAATCCATTGATGACATGAATGAACCCTTCATTCTATAAATTATAATATTTTCAATTTTTTTATGTTCAGCCGCATACCACTCATTCTATGTCCATCCTTGAACCTTGGATACCACTCGATCCTTATAAAATTTCTAAAAATACATTTTAGTGATGATCAAATGATCTAGAACATAAATGGAGTGGGATTTTTGGAAATACTAAAAAAAATTTCAATAATAGGTAATATTTCTTAAGAAAATTGGTAGAAAAATTGAGAAACAATTTAGTTGATAAGAGATATGGTCGAGAAACTCCTCCATCAATCAATTATAATTTTTTTCAATATGTTATTCCCTTTACCTCAAATGTAACAAATTATTTCCATGTTCATAATATTAATTATTCATCCAAAATTAGTGATAACAATAAAAATATCATTCTTGAGGAATTTATATTTTATAAAAAAACATTTATAAGATTAATAGAAGATTGTATTAGTTTTATGAATGTACTAATTGAATCGATATGTAATTTTATTTTTATTTTATTTTATTTTGTTCATAGATATATATATCATAATTATGTTACCTCTACTTATAGATTAAAATTATACAACTAAATTATAATTATCTATATTAATTTGGTGTCAACATTTCTAATGAAGTAGAAAATCAAAAAAAAATCGAAAAACCTCAGGTCGTTACATTCTACCTAATTAATTGAATTTCTTCCTCAAATTTTCTATTCTTGTATGAAAACAAGTGAGGGTACTTTTTCCACACCAAATCCATATTTTCACATGTATCCTCTTCTAATATATGATATCTCCATAAAACATTGACTGAATTAGTGGCCTTTTGCACATTAAATTATCTATTTTATCAAGAATTTCAACCGATTCTTCTTCATATGATAGATCATGTTCCAGTTTCACAATCTTTGAGATCAACACATATGAATTGTCTGGTATATACTTTCTCAAATTTGATACATGGAATACATAATTTACATTTGATAGGTGTGGAGGTTGTGATATGAAATATGGTATGACACCCCGACATGATCATGGTCAAAAAGGGACTGATGTTTAGAGGGACAAACTTCTATTTACTCTCCAATATAACAACTTATTTCCATGGAACAATTTGAAGGATCACCTTTCCACCAACTTCATCCTCTACATAACATAAATTAGTATCCTTATCATGATTCAATAAATATTTTCAACTTTTATATTCCATGGAATTGTTTGAACCTTCTCCTTAATTTCATGAAAATGGTTAAGACCTATTAGATTCCCACGTCTAACTACATCCCAATATGTTTTAGTTTTGAATATCTTATCAAATTGTGCATCATATAGTTCTATATGAATTCTAAATTGTGAATTTTAATATATAATAACTCTAAAATGGAATTATTTTATCCCAACATCGATGTAAATACATTGAATATGAAATCAATATATCCTCTAGAGTTTGACTTATCCTATCAAATTAACCATCCATATGAGGTTGATATGATGTGATAAATCCTAAATATGTCTCTAAATATTTCAAAATAAATCTATGGAACCATGAGGTAATCCTAAGAACCTGATCAAATACAATAGATTATTGTACCCCAGGCATCCTCACAACTTCTCTTATGTATCTCATGGTGAGTGGGTTAGGGGAGAAATATTATTTGATAGATGTAAAATTTGATTCCATTGTATTGTGATGAACTAAGGCTAAAATAACATTATTTGATTTTAATTTTTTTGGAATTACATGATGAATTACATGGGATTTTATTTCATATTTTCCTATTGTATGTGTAATGATTACATCATACCCTTATACATTTATCATTCTCCCTTAACATACTGGAATACCAAGAATACAGATATGCATTTTTCAATATTTATCTTCATAATATCCCACAAAATGTTTTTCTTTATATCTCTATACATCTTCATAAAACATGGATGTATAGATAAGGAAGGTAAATATGCATCATACAATGTTTCAATCATCAATTTCATATTTTAGGGACACATATATGAGTTCTGAAACTTATAACTTCATATTTCTCAAAAATGAACTTAATTATATTTAATCACTTTTTTATATAGATCCATAATATTTATAGGATCCATTGATATTTACATGAATAGAAGGTTTAGTTGTGATTTGGTAAGGATTGAATATTTATATTCCCATTATGAATTCAAGATTAATCCTTTACAAATCCATGAGTATTAGTACATTTTAAATCCTCATCAATGATAGAGTAGCATGTAATTACATGTTCATAGAATCATCTATAACATATTGTTACAAATTTAGGTAATCCTAAACCCCTATTTTTACCATGATTTGGTTTAATTTTTTTGGGGTTGTTTCTGGTTGAATTTTTAACATCCTTGAAAATTATGTGCTACTATATGGTTTATGGACTGTTTTTTCAAACTGTGCACCATATCATGGGAAACTGTGAAGACAAAAGAGGTGATATTTCTCATGGTTGGAGTTATTCATGTCAAACCATGTATCCACATAGGATAAAATGTTCAATCCATTAAAAGATGTGTGTGGGAAGGTTCCAAGGTTTGGTCTAACCATGCGACTCTTCCTAGGAAACCATGCATGACTTTTATTTAATCCAAAAATCATATTTTATAATCCTAAAACATCCCAATTCGTTTCTCTATGTCCCCAGCATGACCTCATGTGGTTTATTATTCCTCAGGATCGTCCAAAAGTTTATTTTATCCCTAAACACCAACTTCAAAGTGGATCGAATCTTGGTGACAATTTTTTATCACCACCGAGTAGGTTTCCTAATCTCATTCTCTATCTCCAACACTTTTCTATTTTTTTCCAAGGTTTTTATAGATTAATATGTGTTATTGTGTAATTTATCAGATTTTCCTAGTTCTATTTTTATAAAATACATGAGAAACTAATGATACCAGACATTAAGACAGCATCAGATTCTAATTCCCATTGTTCATAGAATGATATGCTAAAAAATTTAATGTTTTAAATAGTGTGTGTGAGAAATTTTCATAAAAAGAATAATAACTCTTTAAATGGGTACCTAAAACATAAATCTGATGAAACTGTTACATTTAGATTAGTGGGTTTACCCAAGGTGCAACATATGTTCAGGAAGTATAGGTATACCAAGAGAAAACCATAAAATTGAATAACTATAAATAAAATTATTAAATAAAATTATTTTATTTTTCAATTTTTTAAAACTCATGACTAGTGACTCAGATTGAAAATTGGAGACCATAGTTGAGCTCATGAGGGTGTGTTTTCCTTTGGCAGAGCCTAAAAATTTGCATCGTGAGCTAGCTATGAAATTTTGGTTTTGGGATTTAACCATAAATAAAATAATTTAAATAAAATAAAGTATTTTATTTTTGAATCCTCATAACTCACCAAAGGTTGCTCAGATTAAACATATGAGACCATTGTTGATTTCGTAATGATATGTTCTCTTCAATTAGGACATAACCTTGACCGGTGTAGGTCGATGGAAAAATTAATTTTTTGGACATTTTAAGAAAAGAATACTTAAGAAAAACAAAATAACACATAAAGATTATTTTGTTGGAATTTCGAAATTGTTGAAACATAAAGGCATTTCCACCTTGGTGTAATCAAAACACAGTTTTATAAAATAAATAGTGTAACGATGCTACAAAAAAACGTAACAGAAATATGTTTTCTAAAATTAATGCGTTGACCTAGAGTCGATCGTTGGAATGTTGGATAATCACTATGAGACATTGGAGATTTGGTGTTTTTTAACATTGATTGATGGATGAACGCCAATGATAGATTGTGGAATGATGAACACATCGACACCAATCATCTACAACGAACAGTCCAACTACAGGTAGAGGTTTTTATCTTTGTGTATTGGATTTCCCCATTATTTCTTCCTAAAAATAGAACCTGGATAGACCAGCTAAATAGGTTGATATATGGGACGTTTGTTCTTGTATGGTGGTTTTGATTCTAGGATTAAACATCAATAAAATGGGCCCATGTTGTTCCTAGGATTTGATTTAAATATTCATTTATACACCGTTGAATTCTTATGTGGATTGATCAAGGTCGACATGAACATGGATTGAACCATCCACCTTGGGTGTTCATGTAATCCTATCCCCCACATCCTTCAATGTTTATCCCTTATCCATCACCGCCAAAACATAATGATCGCAATATTCTAGTGGATCACGGTGGTAGGGGATGAATACCATAGGGACATGGAGCCGCCATATCAAATAACGAGGGAGGATATGGTAGAGGAATGCGGCAGCAGGCACATGTGGATGGAGGCACATCGCATCAGAGGAGGCCACAACCAGTGGGCCAAGGATGTGCGGAATCATGGCCTCGGTAGGGGGCACCACGGTGATGAAGATGTGTCAAACGATAGAAGAAAGGAGCAGTAAAACGGGCCAACAAAAATGCCCAGTGACGGAGATCCATCTGTATGCGGAGACCCCAACACGTCACGCGATTGGAGACCATGGTGGTGGACCACCACATCCTGGGAAAACCGGACTAGCCTACCCCTTATAGTCGGGCCAACCTCACGGGTCGGTTCTCTCAAGCATGTCGTCCCCACAGCCCATTTGGTCTAGATCGGGCCGAGTCGGTCCGGGAATGTCCCACTGGATCAGGTCAGATCTAGGCCCAATCTTTTCAGGTAGATCCAGTCGGTAAAATCCATACCAATAGCCCAGTTTCCTAAGACAGATCAGGACCTCTACCCAACCAGACCCTTTTTTACAAAAACATCCATAACATCAAAACTGTATATCTGATTAACATGCTTTTTAGAGTGTTGGGACATTAGTGATAGAATGGTCCTTTCGATATACTCCAAATGAGTTTACATGGAGTATGATTTATGACAGATGACATGGGGATTATATTCTCATAGAATCAACTGAGCATCCTAGAAAACCTTAGTCGATGGGCATATAAATAGTAGTTTGGACCTTAGTGTCCTGATAGATGAGTAGTCATGCAGACCTCTGCGGGCCACTGGACGAGTATTCGTGCAAACCATAGTAGACCTACAGATGAGTTGTCATGTTATCCTTAGTGGAATGATAGACGAATAGCCATGTAGACCATTTTTTCCCTACATACAAAAAGATGAGCAGACCTCAATGACCAAATAGAGGAGCAGCCGAGTGAATCTCATTGGCTCAGCAGATGAGCAGACCTTAGTGGCCCGACAAACCTTAATGACTCAACAGGGATGAGTCCCTCAGCAATACAAGATGATCAACATTATGACTGAAGGAGTGTATATTTGTTAGATCTTAGTGTGTTCTCTTTGCCCTAGTCCCAAGGATCCAGGACCTCCTAGGGAATGTCATTGATGACTTGGTGGCTCACGGAGTGAGTCCTCCCAGGATAAGCATGCCATAAGAAGAATCTGGTTACAATGGATTGGATGTGACATTGTGAATTCCTGTATTAGTGAGACTGTACGTCTTATAGAATCATTGTGAAATATCGAGACATTTTTTCTCTTGGATACTTTTGGTAGACCTGATCTATGTAGTTTCTAATAGATATCTTGAGTAATGGGACCACTCAGAATTGATCTTGCTATGCACCGAACCATATGGAATAAAATTGATGAGATGTTGCCTCTTGGAATTCCATATGAGTACACCTGAATGTTCTTTTCATATGTGTGGATGAGATATACCTATTTTGAGCTGAATGTACCTTTTTAGTGGTGTTTCCTTTGTGGTCTTTTTCATAGTGGTTTTTAGGGTCCCCTACCGAGTATTGGCTTACTGACCCTTTCATGAGAGTTTCCCACATGTGTTGTGTCTTCTATAGTTTATTAAAAATTTGGTGGATTCCAAGTTAGAGAAAGACCAGGACCTAGGCCTGATAGTGCCGTGTGAGATCAAACTATATGAGTTTTTTCTGATAGATTCAATAGATGCTTCAGTACCCTTGTTTGTGGGTCGGGCTTTGAATATTTCTTTCTTTTAGTGGGTGTGTATCCTTGCACAATGGTACATCGCTATGTTAGTTTATTTCCTAATATTTTGTTGTGTTGTATTGGAATTCATGGATTTTCATTACTTACTGTTTTCACTCATCAACCTTGTGGATTTGAGTTGGGTGTGTGTGTACAGGTTCTTAGGAAAATGCCTCCAATTTGTGGGGTATGCCTACTTTGCGCTAGTCTCCATCACATGGCCTATCATATGTCTTCCTGGGATAGTCACAGCGTGGGCCCCAAGGGACGGGTCATGTCATAATGGTATCAAAGTGGATTATTTATACGTTAAGAACTCAGAGTTTATGTGTTTGGTTTGGGGAAATAGTGTAAAGTATTTCCAGATAGCCTTTTAGGTTAGGGAAACCAATGTTTGTGTGGCAACTGACATATCCATACACCAGGACCCTGAATTATGATTTTCAAATTGGTACTTGAAAACAAAAGTTGTAAGAAAAAAACAAGGGTATATGCATAATATAAAAATGGGTTGGATTTTCTATTCCATCTTGAGTCATCTCACCAGGTATAACCTATTGATTGGGCTATGCCTTTTTTTTGTTTCAAGGTGCTTCCACGTAGATTACATGACAGGAATCCACCGCGTGATCTTGAGGACGATCTACGGGGTCACAGAATTGGTAGAGGTGTCCGTAATAGAGACATAAACACTGATTTGTGTACCAGTTATACCACCACTTGTGGAGTAGTACATGGTACTCATAGTACCCACTGAGGAGATTTAGGGGATGAACACACTTTATGGGATTCAGTGACAGAGATCCCTCAGGTTTTGAGGTGAGCCCAACTCACTAGTATCTAATGACTAAATTAAGGTGGTGACTAAGTTTTATATCTATTTAGGGAACCATTAGATCAAATGTCGGTATTGGTAGTGATCCTTCCACATGGCTCATCTTGGCGATGTCAGGGTTTGGATTACCCAATCTTACAATGAGTTTTACTTTTCCATGGATAGAACTTGAGAACCTTTCTCCGAGAAGTTGCTCATTCTATAAAATCTAAGGTTTATACATTCCATAGAGCCTCTACATATTATCCATAAAAACATGTTTTTATATGAGTACTCATTGGGGTTTATCCACCTTTCCAGTTACTCTATGAATACGATACATATAGTGCTTTATGGCTCAAACCTCCAAGTGAGATGTGTTTAGGGTCATATTAAGACATAGTATTACTCTATAGATTATTTCTTATGTTATTTTGATATATAGAACCTTTGGGGTTCAAAATCAATTGGCTGAGTACATACCGCCAGTGGATGTCATCATTAAAAAAGCATGAAGCCAATGTTTGTCTCAAATACTTGGACGTGTGAGATGTTCCGAGGAGTGGTTCCAATAGATGGGATATACAGATCAAGGATCATAGGGTGAGTCCAATAGACCAAGAAAGAGGTAATTATTTTCAAAAGATGATAGTGGAAATCTCATAGGAGATTTTCATCCCATTGTACTAACAGTGAAATAGTGGATGGTCCATCAATGCAGAGACAGTTACATGAACAAATTAATCTGAAGGGCATAAGATGTAGAAGAGGATATATGAGATTACTATGAGGTGGTATACATTTCAACATGTTACAAACACCATTCCAATGTGGTCCATACTAGGCTCAGGGTGCTAGATGATAGGGAAAGGGGGTAGCTATATGTGACCAGGGATTATGAAACAAGGGATCCTTGAATAAGAGGAGGTCTCAACGAGGCGCTTTAAAGAAGAGGTAATGTCCGTTATCGATTCATTCAACTTTATTTATTCTTCAAGTTAATCTTATTTAGTTGTTTCATTATGAATTAATAACATCAGTATAACTAATATACTGATATGTTATTATAAGTATGAAACAGCCCTATTTACCATCACTCCATCCTTCGGAAAACTAAATCACCGCGCATGCGTACGTACGGAATACCGTCTCCACGTCGTGGTGTGATCTATTCTCCACCACCACCTAACTTGGATGGGTATAATGGTGCAAATACATACCTATATATGATTATTTAAAATTTATATTGATTCTGAAATAGTATACATACACTCTAATACAATTCCATAATCATGGGAATGATATCATCGCTCGTGCGTACGTACGGAATAATATCTCCACGATGTGATGCGACTTGTTCTACATGATTTTCATTTCATAATGATTACATAAATGAATTGAGTGAATAAATATGATATGTATTACACTAATACCATTCTGGAAAGGAGGTATCTATAACCTAAAAAATAATAGGAATTTATTCGACAAAACAAGCATAAGAATAAAAAGTAATAAACACCCGAATAACAAGTAGCAATGAAATATTACTAATAAGAAGCTAAGAATATGATCATATATGATATCATAAAAATAATTTTGATTAAGTAATAAGTCAATGTAATTATTTAAATCATTATACAGGAGGTTCGGACACATACGAAGCAAATCGGACCAAAGGTAAGGGAAAATATCACTATCTCATTTTTATCCGAGATTGTTTATAATTCATAATTTAAAGGGGAATATTTATCATCCACATAAATTTTTCTTCAATATGTAATATTATTTCCATCCACCTATAATTTGTTAAATCCAATTTTACCCTTCCGTGATTTTTTAGTAAAATAAATGAAAGGAATCTTTTGTCATTTTTTGTACGAGGTACTTTTTGACTTTTCCAGAAAAAGTACGGGAAGACTGTTTTTTTAACTTATACAAAATGAATGGAATTTTAAAAAATTATTTCCATTAATATTCCTTTACATGTTTTCAAATTTATTTTTTATCAACTTCTTTTAGTTCAAAATTATATGATAGGTAAATTTTTTCGATGTAGAATGAATATTTTCCTCAAGAATGGACATCAAGTGTTTTATCAAAATTATTTTCCATCTAAGATAATATAGGGTTCTGTTTCTATAACTATTATTACATTGATTATGTTGTGATGGAATTATTTTTATGAAATAATTTATCTTATATAAATTTTTTTATGATCCAACGATGGTTAAGAATCCCATTTTTATTACATGGGTTATGCAATGATGTATGATTTATGATTTTGTGGCACCCATTATAAAGGTATCATTATGAGATTGGTCGGACCTATATCTCCCTCCAATTAATTGGATAAAGATTTATATCTCATGAGATATACATGCCTGGAATGGTAGGTTAAACCAGTTCAGCGAAATAGGAATGAAACGAGAAGTGAACTCGGTTCAGAAATAGACTTTGTCCGCTAAGATAGTCTTGTAAATGAGTCTTTACTAATAATAAATGATTCTCTATGATTATGTGTGTATGCCAAAAAGTTTTATGTTTTATGTTATGATTATTGGGATTACATTTCACTACTATGATTTATCCCATGTTATGAAATTATGATCTCTTTTGCAGGTTAAGATTTCCAAAATGATATTCTATTATGAATATGATGTGATTGATTTTTCAATTGTTTACCCTTACTATGCATTTGAGCTCACCCTTTAGTATGTTTTATTTTCCCTAGGTCAAGAAGAAGGATATTATGTAATATATGCCAAAAGGGACTCTAGATATAATAAAATAAAAGGGAGACAATGTAGATGATTTATGGACCAGTTGTTTATGTTTCTGAGTTTCTAAAGACACTATACCTATACGGTCCTTTCCTGGTTTTGTTATATGTTGTAATAAGTGTCCTTCATTTCTGAAGTAATAACAATGTATGTAAAGTATGGGTCGTTATAGTTGGTATCATAGGAAAATGAGGTAGGAATGTATTTTATCCTTGGGAACTCTCACATGTGAGCGTTGGATGAAGCATAGCTCTCCGCCAAAGGGCTTCATGAGGAAATGGTTGCCACTGGGGATGGTGGTGTGTCTCGCCCAGGGGGTGTAGCCACCCATTTAGTGCCCTGATAGGTATCAATTATAGTCCACTGTATGTAATTATAGACCATTATAGTTGGTATCAGATGAAAGTTATAGTCAACATTTGGAAACTAGGATGTGAAAGCCTTAGTAAAAACCCTTTTGGATAAGTCTAAGCATAGAACACAATCATAGTGTTTTAGAAATGGACATGAATAACCTATGATAAGACATTAAATGTGAAATTTTATTCTTGATTATGTGTTTTTTCTACTATATTTAGTGTTTCTCAGACTATTCTTCTTGGTTTTAGTAAATGGATGGAACCCGAAGGAACCGTGTTAATGCGGAATGTGACGGGAAATACAATAATTGTCCCCCGGAGAAACCAAACATTATGAGAGATGGAATGAAAAATCTTGTAACCATTCTCACACAAGTTTTTCAAGCTATGAATCATTTAGGACTTCCAAATGAGAAAAGGAAGGAGCAACATTCTGTTGAATCTTTCATGAGGCAGCGTCCACCATCATTATGCGGGTCATCTAATCCATTAGTGGTTGAACAATGGATCAGTACCACTGAAAAGATATTTTCAGTTCTTCAATGTTCTGAACATGATAAAGTCATCTTAGTAGTATATCGTTTGGATGGTGATGTTGATCAATGGTGGAATCTTATTAAGAATATGAGGAAAAGGGATGAAATTGAGTCCACGGAATGGGATGAGTTCAAGAACTTATTTTTCAAATAGTACTTCCCTCGTATTCTTCAAACAAAGATGGAGAAATAGATTCTTGAACTGAAGAAAAATGATGATGAATCTGTTGGTACCTATGAGGAAAATTTTACAAGACTTGCAAGGTACGCATATGGTATTATTATCCATCCTGAGAGTATGATCGATCGATTCTTTACTGGCTTAAAACCAAGTCTTCAAAGGGAATTAGCCATAAGGGACTTCAATATCTACGAGGAAATCGTTCGACATTCTCTCAATGTTGAGATGGATATTGTAGTAATCCATCAGTCATATGGGTTTGATAAGAAGAGGAAAATGGAATTCAAAGGAAAATCTTAAGAGCACACTGAAAAGAAGACGAGTTTTCCCATATGCTCAAAGTTTGGAAAGAAACATGCAGGGAGTTGTCTTAAAGGGACAAGTAAATGTTTCAAATGTGGAAAGGAATTTCATCGGGTAGTTGAATGCCACAATGATGGGAAGAATATGTCTAGTGATGCGAACAAAGAAAAGGATACACATAGTGCACCTCCTACACTTCAATGTTACAAGTGTAAGGAAATGGGGCATTATGATAAGCAATACCCTAATCCAAGGGTTGTTTATGATGATCGACGCCAACAAACTCTTAAGGCTAAAGACAAAGGAAAGTCACATGCAATTTATATCAGTGATGTTGAGTATGATAACGAAGTGGTGAAAGGTACACATACAATCCACTATAATGTAGAAAATGTTTTATTTGATTCTGGATCCACCCACTCTTTTATTTCCAAATAATTTTCTAAGGGTATCGCCATATTACATCAACAATTAGATGTTGAGTTAGCTGTGACAACCCCTAATGGCACAACAGTCGCATCAATAGTTTATAATTCTTCTCCGATTGAAGTTTGTGGGAACGTGCTTCCTGTCAATCTTGTGATCCTTCCTATAGTGGATTTTTATGTGATTCTTGTCATGGATTGGCTTTCTTTATATAGATCTCATATCAATTTCCAAAGAAGGGAAGTCACATTTCATATTCCATATCAATCTATGATCGTCTATCGATGCAAGGATGAACATAACCTTCCAGTGGGAATGTCTTCCATCTTATGTGTCTTGATTCCACTAAATGAAGGTTATTTATCTCAAATATTTGGAGAGAAACTCACGATTAAGAATAATCCCATTGTACAAGAGTTTGAAGATGTCTTTCCAGAGGAATTCTCGGGTCTTCCAACAAATCGTGAAGTTGAGTTTTCAATAGAACTTGTACCAGGTGCTTTGCCTATTTCAAAGACACCTTATAGAATGGCCCCAATTGAGTTGCAGTAATTGAAAAAGAAACTCCAATAGAATATTGATAAGGGATTCATACTCCCTAGTGCGTCACCTTGGGGAGTACCATTTCTGTTTGTTAAGAATAAAGTTAGATCAATGAGACTCTGCATTGATTATCGAGAACCTAACAAGATCACTATCAAGAAAAAATATCATCTCCCACACATTGATGACTTATTTGACCAACTACGCAGAGCTCAATACTTTTCCAAGATTGATCTTTGTTCAGGGTATCATCAATTAAGGGTCAAAAGGGAGGATATACAAAATACGACTTTCAATACAAGGTATGGACACTATGAATTTATAGTGATCCCGTTTGGTCTTACTAATGCCCTTGATATCTTCATGGATCTGATGAATAGAGTCTTTTGAGACTATCTTGATCAGTTTTCGGTAGTCTTTATAGATGATATACTTGTCTATTCGAAGAGAAAGGAGGAACATGAAGATCACTTGAGAATTATATTGAAGACCCTGAGAAAGGACAAGCTTTATGCCAAATCTACCAAGTGTGAATTTTGGCTTCCAAAAGTTGTATTTTTGGGTCATATACTCGCAAAATAGGGGATATTTGTGGATCCAGCAAAAACAGAGGTTATCGAAAGATGGTCGAGACCGACAATCATAACCGAGATCCAAAGTTTTCTTGGTTTGGATGGATATTATCGATGTTTTGTGAAATATTTTTCACGATTAACTAATCCACTCACCAGGTTGACTCGAAAAGGAGTTAAGTTTGTGTGGATGGAGTAATGTGATGAGAATTTCAAGGTGTTGAAAAGATGGTTTTCCATTACACCTGTACTCACACTTACTTGTAGTGGAGAAAGGTTTTTGATCTACAATGATGCATCCAAGAAGGGGTTGGGGTGTGTTCTTATGAAAAATGATAAAGTGATAACTTATGCCTCATGACAGTTGCAAATCCATGAGAAAAATTACCCTACTCATAATTTGGAGTTAGTTGTAGTAATCATTGAATTAATGATTTAGAGGCATTATCTTTATGGAGAAAGGTGTGACATTTATACTGATCATAAAAGTGTAAAGTATATTTTCACACAAAAGGAGATCAATATGCGCCAAGAAAATGGTTGGAGCTGATTAAGGATTACGACTGCTCAATTCATTACCACCCTGGGAAACCAAAGAAGGTGGAAGATGCATTATGTATACAAGACCATGCTAGCATATCCATGATGAGGATCACAAAAGATCCAAAATTTATGGATTTTAAAAGGATGGATCTTGGAATTATAATGAAAGGGAATAAATTGTATATTTCACAAATGAATGTTCAATCATCTATACATGTGAATATAAAAGAGGCATAGAAAGAAGATGTAGAGTTACAAGAGAAGGTGAGAAATGTTCCTGAATTCAACCATGATTGTGATGGAATAATAATGTTCTGGAATCAGGTTTCTGTTCCTCCCATCCTAGAATTAAAGAAGGAGCTGCTGGATGAGGCTCATAGTTCTTAATTCTCTATTCATCATGGATGCACAAAGATGTATAGGGATATTAAAGAGTAATTTTGATGGGATGGAATGAAAAGAGATGTTGTCGAATATGTCTCTCGATTCTTGGTTTGTCAGCAAGATAAAGCTGAGAGACAGAAGTCTAAGGGGGTGTTACAACCATTACCCATACCAGAATGGAAATGGTAAAACATCATTATAGACATTGTCATTGTACTTCCTAAAACATCCAATGGAAATAATGCTATCTGGGTCATAGTTGATCGTCTTACAAAGCAGGCACACTTCATCGCTATTTGAGAAGATTTCTCATTGGATTAGCTTTCCAGGATATATGTGAAGGAAGTCGTAAGATTGCATGGAGTACCAAATTCCATTATATGTGATCGGTATCCGATATTTACCTCAATGTTCTGGAGAATTCTTCAGCATACTCTGGATATAGAGTTCAGATTCAGAACTTCTTATCATCCTCATACGGATGGTCAGTCTGAGAGGAAAATTAAAACTCTAGAAGATATGTTGAGAGCATGCTCTATGGATTTCAAATGTGGTGGGGATCAACACCTACATTTGGTGGATTTTTTTATAATAATATCTTTCACTCTAATATTTAGATGGCTCCTTATGAAGCTCTCTATGGAATGAAATTCAGGACTCCAACTTGCTGGGATGAAGTTGTGGAAAGAAATCTATTAGGACCTGATCATGTTGATGAGATGGAAGAAAATGTCAGATCTATTCAACAACACATTAGATCTTCTCAGTGTCGACAAAAAAGTTACGCCGATAACTGAATAAATGACCTAGAGTTTGAAGTGGGTGATAAAGTGTTCTTACGAATATCACCTTGGAAAAGAGTAATGTGATTTCGGATGAAGGGAAAGTTGAGCTCTATATATATCGGTCCTTTCAAAATACTGGATCGTATTGGGAAGGTAGCTTACCTGTTGGCGCTTCCACTGAATCTCTCTCATGTTCATGATGTGTTCCATTTATCTCTCTTGAGAAAGTACATACCTGATCCTTCATATGTACTCAGCACAGAAGTTGTACCATTGGAGCAAGATCTTTCTTATGAAGAACAACCAATAGAGATTCTAGATCATAGCGAAAAAGTCCTACGGAACAAGACCACTCACTTAGTAAAAGTTTTATAGAGGAACCACCAATTAGAAGAAGCTACATGGGAGCTTGAGGATATGTTAAGGGAGAGGTATCTCATCTGTTTGTTACAAAGTGTCGAATTTCGAGGGCGAAATTCATTTTAAGGGGGTAGAATGTAACACTGGAGACTTTAATGAGAAATATTTTGTTTTTATTTTATATAAATCATAAAATGAATCTTTCACTACACACAACACTAGCTTGGCTATCTTTACACGCAATCATGACCTTCCTCGATAGCTTGCATCGTACGGAATACTGAATTTCACTAAACAACGATATGCTATTAAAATATTATTAAAACTAGATGTTATGAATTGTAATCACCACTTATTGAAATTTTATAAATTTTATTTTTCAAAGTGGACATTCTTTTTGGATTTGGAATAAGGAAATTAACCTAAAGTGAAATTTTGGTATTTTTCTGAAAACATTCAATTTTTGATGAATAGTGAAAACACTAGGTTACTATTTAAAAACCGACTTTTTATATAAATAATTATTTATTTTATTTAAATTTATTTTAGGTAAAAACAGATATATAATACCTATATATGTTTAATGAAATTAATTGGATTCATTTGATAATAATTTTAGATATATAAAAATTTTATTGAACTTTTCACCGTCTTTTACCCACCTCCTAGTAGAATTTCCAAATTCACATAAAATATAATTTTACCGATTTTTTGAATGAAATTTCAAAAATCCGAGAGACACGGTTGTTGTTAGTATGTAAAATTTGGTTCAATGAGATGAAAATAATTTTTAGTGAATAGTAACATTTTACTTTTATTTACCACAGTTAAAAGTAAATAGGTTAATTAAGGGAACAAATGATATTATTAATACCCTAACACATTTCTTAATTCTATTTTATAAGTTTAATTCGACCAAAAAAAATCTTAGGAATTAAATATGACCATTTAGGCATACATGGATTAGATTAGGACATTTATTATTAATTTATTTAAAGAAGGGTTAAAATAGTTAAAATCAATGTTTAGTAAGTAAATCATTTTTAATATAGGGTTATACATAAGATTAACTTGAATATAAATATTCATTAGAAAGATAAAAATATTTCCTACATAATGGTATTTTATTTTCTAATTTTTAGACTTTAAATGACTTAATTTATTTATGACACAATGATGATGGAGTAATTATATTATTAATGAAATATTGACATAATTGATATTATAAATACCCAAATAAATGTAGTTTGAGACATTTTATGAATTCAAATAATTTTCTATGTTACTATGGCATGTTATTATTGATTTAATTAACTTTTTTAGAACTTATCTTTTTTTTATGATTTTCAAAAAAATCAATTACCAAATAGTGTCAAAATTGACATAAAATAGATTTTAAAACCAATATTATATTATTAATTGTTATTTTATTACTAATAATCTACGGTTCGGACAAATTACTTAGATAAGGACATATATATTAATAATAGACAACCTGGTGTTCGTTTGGCTTGTTATAGTATGTTTATTAACCTTATAAGGTTAGAAAACAAAAAGACACGGTAAAAGAAAAATTATTTAACTTAAAGTTAAATCTAAATGATAAGTTTAAAATAGAACCCTAAAATTTTCTAAATTCTATTGGATGAGATTATTTAGACCCATCCCCACCTTGGAATCGAAATAAATCAATTTTGAGCTATTAAAAACCGAATATGACTTTATAATAAAATAATATTTTTTGTTTTCCCTACGGTGCCCCTCTCCTCCCTTATAAAAGGGAAACTCATCCCTCTCTTCCTCACACCACTATAAGACTTCAAGCCCAGCCAACCCCTGCCAAATTCACTTCTCCAATTCCCTAGAAACATCCTAAAGGTCTTGTTCTTTTTCAAAGACCAATTATAGTGCCCTAAGAGGAGGTCTCAAAGAGGCACTTCATAGAAGAGCTAATGTTTGTTACCGATTCTTTCAACATTATTTCTTCTTCCACTTCTTCTTCTTTAGTTGTTTCATTATGAAGTAATAACATCAATATCAATTATATACTGATATGTTATTATAAGTATGAAACATCCCTATTTCACCATCTATCCATCCTATGGAATATGAAATCATTGTGTGTGCGTACGTATGAAATATCGTCTCCACGCTATGGTGTAATATATTTTCCACCACCACCATACTTGGATGGGTATAATGGTAAAAATAAATAACTATATATGATTATTGTAAAGTAATATTGATTCTTAAATCGTATACATACACTCCAATACAATTCCACGATCATGATAACAATATCATCACTCGTTCGTACGCACGGAATACCGTCTCCACGATGTGATGCGACTCGTTCTAAATGATTTTCATTGCATAATGATTACATAAATGAATTGAGTGGATAAATATGATATGTATTACTATAATACCATTGTGTAAATGAGGTATATATAACCTAAAAAGATGAATAAGAATTTATTCGACAAAAAACGCATAAGAACAAAAGGTAATAACCACCCGAATAACAATTAGCAATGAAATATTACTAATAAAAATCTAAGAATATGACCATATATGATATCATAAAAATAATTATGTTTCTGTAATAAGTCAATGACATTATTTAAATCATTATATAGGAGTTTTGGACACTTGCGAAGAAAATCAGACCTATGGTAAGAGAAAATATCACAATCTCATTTTTATCCGAGTTTGTTTGTACTTCAGAATTTACTGGGGAATATTTATCATCCACATCCATGTTTCCTCAATATGTAATATTATTTCCATCCACCTACAATTGTTTAAATCCAATTTTACCCTTCGGTGAGTTTTTAGTAAATGATATGAAAAGAATCTTTTGTCGTTTTTCGTACAAGGTACTTTTTACTTTTCCATCCAAAGTACAGGAAGAATGTTTTTTTAACTTATATGGCGTGAATAGATTTTTAGAACATTATTTCCATGAAGATTACTTTAAAAGTTTTCAAATTTATTTTTAATCAACTTCTTTAGTTCAAAATTATATGATAGGAAGATGTTTTCGATGTAGAAACGATTTTTTCCTCAAGAATGGAGTTCAAGTTTTGTATCAAAATTATTTTCCATCTAAGATAATATAGGGTTCTATTTCTATTCCTATTATTACATTGATTTTATTGTGATGGAATCATTTTTATGAATTCCTTTATCATATATGAATTTTTTTATGATGCCACGATGTTTAAGAATCCCATTTTTATTACGTGGGTTATGCAATGATGTATGATATATAATTTTGTGTCACACATAAGAATGGTAACATTATGAGATTGGTGGGACCTATATCTCCCTCCAATGAATTGGGTAAATATTTATATCTCATGAGATAGAGATGGCTGGAACGGCAGGTTAAACCAGTTTAGTGAAACTGGACTGAAACCAGGAGTGAACTCGGTTCAGAAATGTACTTTGTCCGCTCAGATAGTCTTGGAAAAGAGTCTTGACTAATAAGAAATGATTCTATATTATTATGTGTGTATGCCACAAAGTTTCATTTTTTATGTTATGATAATTGGGATTACATTTCTCTACTATGATTTATCCCATGTTATGAAATTATGACCTCTTTTTCAGGTTATGATTTACAAAATTATATGTTCTTATGAATATGATTTGATTGATATTTCTTTTGTTTACCCTTACTGAGCATTTGAGCTCACCCTTTTGTATTTTTTATTTTCCCCAGGTCAGGAAGAAGTATATTATGTATGATATGCCAAAAGAAACTCTAGATATGATAAAATAAAAGGGAGATAGTGTAGATGATTTATGAACCAGTTGTTTATGTTTCTCAGTTTCTAAAGACACTATACATATACGGTCCTTTCCTGGTATTGTTATATGTTATAATAAGTGTGCTTCAATTCTGAAGTAATAACAATGTATGTAATGTATGTGTCAGTATATGAAGTCCCCTTCATGTCACGTGAGCTCTTCTTCGCAGCACCCCTGCCTATAAATACCCAGCTCGCCCCCATTCTACGGACGACCATTTTCCGACCCTTTGGCCGCCGATATCCCGGTCTGCTGAGCATTGCTATGCGGCTCCACGAGGCCATTCTCCATGATAAGTTTCCTTCGTGTTGCTGCTCTGTGAGACGATGCTCTACGAGTCCATGCTCCGTGAGCCAATGCTCCGCAATGCTGCTCCGTGAGTACTCTATGAGCTGCCCTTGCTTTGCAAGAGACCCATGCTTTGTGAGATCCCTCTGCTTTATGAGACATTGCTCCTCGAGCCGCCCTAGCTCCGCAAGAGGCCCGTGCTCTGCGAGATCACTTTGCTCCACGAGACCTTTGCTCCGCGAAGTTACTTAGTGCATACCTATCCTTCACGAGGCTCCTACCTTCGCACCCACTGGTCCATACTGCGGGGTCTGCACCCCCACACCCCCACTCAGGGTTTGTGCCGGCCTGCGGTCCAAGCCCTCTGGGAATGTCCCTTAACTCCCGTCACACACCCCCATGAAAAATGGAGAGTCTCCCCACGAACTTCTCAGGTCGGGATGTCATGATTTTCCATTTCTCCCTTATTCTCACCTACCTTCCAGCTATGAAACACCATGATTTGTGATACTCCTCCACACACCATCAAACACCTTGAGTCGACATATTCCTCTTGGTTGCATTCCCATGTCGTGATTTGAGATTCTCATCATCAATTCCTAGAGTACCTAGAGTCAAACCAATATTTAGGCAACTCCTCCAAACACAATAGCTTGGCTCTTATGCCTAGTTGAACCAGAAAGGGTCTCCCTTGCGTAAGACCCAACACCAACCATTTCTTGGCACCTTAGGCTAGCAGTCCTTTATACATGACTCTAATCTATTGTTCACCCTATGTTCTAAACATAAGATGACTCTTGTTCCAAACAAGAGATTCCTTATGCTCCTAGTATAAGAAGCCAGTAGTCCTATCTACAAGACTATAAACTGTAGTGCTCCATATATAACAAATATAGGATTCCACTTTCTCCAAATAAGAGATTCCTTATGATCTAAGCATTAGATTCTTGTAGTCCAATCTACATGACTATAAACTGTAGTGTACCCTATGATCCTATTTATGGAAATAATAGATTCCTTATGCTCCTAGAATGAGATGCCAATAGTCCTATCCACAGGACTCTAAACTGTAGTACACCCAATGTGCCAAACATAGGATGCCTCTAGCCTTATACGAGGGATGCCTTATTCTCTAAGCATGAGATGCCAAAAATCCTACATACAAGACTCTAAACTGTAGTACACCCTAGGTTCCAGCCGTAGGATTCCTCTTGCACTAAAAAATTGATTCAATATTCTCCAAGCATAAGATGCCTAATTCCATGATTACAGTGGCATGATTCCAATACCCCTTGGCGATATCCCGCTTGTGCACTAGCACATAGGTGAAGGCCTAAACCCACCAGTGAGGTGGGATGCCCTCATGGCCAGACATGAGGAAGAAATTACGGGCAGCTTCCTAACGTAAGCCCCATTCACCAGTTCCGCGCCATAGTGACACCCTGGCAGCTTCTTAGTGTATTCCCATTCACTAGTGCGCTCCATAGCGGCACCCGGACAACTTCATAGCGTAATCCCCATTAACTAGTTCACCTCCATAGTGGAACCCATGCAACTTCCTAGCTGAAGCCCCCTTCACAAGTGCCACTCCATAGTGGCACCCGGGTAGCTTCATAGCATAAGCCTCATTCACCAGTGCCGCTCCATAGTGGCACCTGGGAAGCTTCCTAACGTAACCCCCATTCACTAGTGCCGCTCCATAGCGGCACCCGGGAAACTTCCAAGCATAAGCCCCATTCACCAGTGCCCCTCCAGAGCGGCACCCGGGCATCAACCTTGTGTATGACACATTCACCATTTCCGGTACATAGAAGCACCTGGGCGACTTCCTTGCATAAGCCCTATTTACCATTGTCACATCATAGAGGCACACGGGAAGCTTCCTTGGGTAATCCCCATCCATTGTTGTCACTCCGTTCAACAGTAATCCATTCGTGACCACATTCAAAGGTAATCCAATGACATCCTTATCCAGTGGTAAGCCGTTGTGACCCATTCTAGCTGTAAACCGTTGTGACCCAATCCATCGGTAAGCCGTTGTGACGTAATCTAGCTGTAAGCTATTGAAACCCCCAATCGACGGTAAGACATCATTAGAAGAATTATGGGGACTTTGATTCCCTACCACAGGGATACGTAGGAATCCCCTTCAAGGCTGAAGCCTGAAACCATCGTCATCCTTTTCATCATGCCTCCAACATGGAGTATGTTCTAGCACCTTGGGCTGCCAAACACGTAAGAGCCTCATCACTTCCCACGGGCGCACCCTTCGCAACTTGATCTTCAGGTCTCTGATGCTTCTTGATTCTAACACCAAGCACCGCTGATGTGGGCTTAGAGTAAGCATCAACTATGACACCAACCCTCATCTAACATGACGTTTAACTGTAAGCCCTCGTCCAGCATGATGTTAAACTGTATGCCCCCATCCAGTAGGACGTTAAACTGTATGTTGTCCCACATGACATTAAACTATACATCCCTTTGAACTACATGGTCTTTGATCCATGCCAAGGCATGGTACGTAGGAATCCTCCATGAGGTTCAAGCCCTCCTCTGGTCATTTTTTCAGGTCAGGGTTCAACCTCATCCCGCATGACGTTAAATTGCATTCCAGTCTAGCGGTAAGCCGTTGTGACAATCTCAACTATGAGGACTTTGATCCATGTCAAGGCATGATATGTAGGAAGCCTCTTGAGGTTCAATCCCACCACTAGTGGACCCATGGGTTCACCTTCAAGTTGGTTCGCCGACACCCACTATCTCCATCTGATCTACGTGGACATTGATCCATGTCAAGGCATGGTACGTAGGATGCCTCCCAGAGGTTCAAGCCCAACAATCTTTGGCCTCGACTATCTCTGTGTCGGTGTGCCAAGCCCCCATTTTTACTGGAACTACGTGGACTTTTATCCATGTCAAGGCATGGTACGAAGGAATCCTTCCTGATGTTCAAGCCCACCACCTGTTGGTCACTCTGACCCCATCCACGTCGGTTCAACAACACCTAGGCATCCTAGAGCATAAGCCCTACACCATCTGGACCAAAGTCCTCATTCACGTCGATTCTCCAACACACACCCCCATCCCGCGCGACGTTAAACTACACACCAGAACTATGGGGACTTAGATCCTTTCTAAGGCATGGTACGTAGGAAGCATCCACGAGGTTCAAGCCCACCACTCGGTCATTCCAACCTCATTCATGTTGGTTCACCCACCCCTTTGGCATCCTAGATTTTAATCCCCACACCATTTTGAATTACGTGGTCTTTGATCCTTGTCAAGGAATGTTACGTAGGAATCCTCCACAAGGTTCCATCCCACCTCCCATCATTTATTCACGCCAGGGTTCAACCTCATCCCGCATGATGTTATGCTACATTCTAGTACAGCGGTAAGCCATTGTGACAATCCCAAACTATGAGTACATTGATCCATTTCAAGGCATGTTACATAGGAAGCCTCATGAGGTTCACGCCCACCACCATTGGAAGAAGGTCCACCTTCACATCAGTTCGCTGATGATACCCATCGGACCAAGGTCCACCTTTACGTTGGTTCACTGACGATACCCATCGGACCAAGGTCCACCTTCATGTCGGTTCACTGATGAGTCCCATCACACCAAGGTCCACCATAACGTCGGTTCGCTGACGATACCCATCAGAACAAGGTCTACCTTCATGTCGGTTCACGGACGATACCCATCGGACCAAGGTCCACCTTCACATCAGTTTGCAGACGACACCCATCGGACCAAGTTCCTTCTTCATGTCGGTTCCCCAACATGCCCTTGTCTCACATGATGTTAAACTGTATCCCAATCCAGTAGTATGCCATTGGGACAATGCCATCCAGTTGTTCTGATACCCCTTCGTGTCAGTGTAACAGCCCTTTTTCCCGAACTACGTGGTCTTTGATCCATGTCAAGGCATGGTTCATAGGAAACCTTACGACGTTCAAGCCCAACACCCATCGGACCAAGGTCCACCTTCACGTCAGTCCTCCGGTGCACCAACCCAGACTACGTGGTCTTTGATCCATGTTAAGGCATAATATGTAGGAAACATCATGAGGTTCAAGACCAACACCCATCAGACCAAGGTCCACCTTCACGTCGGTTCACCGGCACCATCCCAAACTATAAGGACTTTGATTCCCTGCCACTTGGATACGTAGGTGGTCCTCTTGAGGCTCAAGACCAACTTCACCGTCGCCCTTGTGATGATCCCATTTCATTCCTCCTCCACTTCACTCATCTATCCATCACCCATCCTGATTCTCACCCGGGCTGCCACATCCTAATGGGATCATGCCATCCACCTCCTTGCAGCTCATTGCGGCACATGGGATGCTTTCCAGGCGTAATCCCCACATGTCTCCAGGTCATTGTCCTCTGTGTACACCGTCATTCATAAAACCTATGAACTATGTGGGTTTTGATCCTTGTACTCTACATAGGGTACATAGGAAACCTCCAAGAGGATCAATCCCACCTAATTATAATCCATGGTGTCCCCCATCCTAGGGCGCACTTCCCCTGAACATCACTCAGTGGTGTTCAGATCAGCCATTATGGTGTGACATATCCTCTCCTTAGAGTGCACCACCTCAGATCCGTACTCATTGGGCATCCAGATCCATCCATCTTTCAAGTATTCCCCCTTGGGATATAACAATCTGAATTGTCTCTATGGGATGTTCTGATCACTATCATTCTATATCCGCATGACATTAAACTCGCAGCCTACCTCGTCATAAACATGAGATGCCTAAGGAAAACCTCGGATGACACGCCTTTGGTGTTAAAATATCTTCTAGACGTTAAACTTGCAACATACCCTGTGTTGAACAGGGGAAGATGAGGAAAACCTCAGATACATGCCTATGGCATATGATTCCTTGCATTTAACATGGGATGCCTCGGGTTCTGCACCCTTGAGATGCCCTCTTATGAAAAAGAATATAGGTTCCCCAATGTCCACACACCCATAGATTCCCCGACATTCCTGATTTCACTAACTACTTCGATCAAAGGTCTCTTCCATTTCAAGACCCCATAGAATGTCTTGACGGAAGTAGTGTAATTAACCGGAATCCATGAAAATATGGCACTGGGAATGAGGTTAACGAACAACTTATTAAATCTATGAGGGAGACCCGAACTAGGTGACGAGTTCCTAGGAGGAATCCAGGGAAGGAAGAACCAACATCCCATCATCTCATTTTGATCAATGAGAAAATGTCCCTGAATAAGGATCGGATGCCACCCTCCTTTGGAAAGCAGGAGTGCGGGGTAACAGTAGTGCGCCCTCATAGATGGATGCGCGCAACCCGACAAAAGTGTCAAAAACATAGATTTAGATTGATCTTCTGAACTGAGGTTCTATCAAGACTAGTGTGTCAACTTTTATTTCACTAATCTTTTTAAAATATAATTTATATGAGATAATATGACTATGTTTTTATTAAAATTACTTAAACAAGGTGGATGTGATGAATATTTGCCTAATTCCATGGGTCGATGATTATTTCAATTAGTTGAAGGAGTCTAACTTGTTCTAAAATATTGATTTATTATCAGGATTTCATAATACATGGGTGAAGGTTGAATATATTCCCAATAATTCCTTTATATATCATTATTGGATGTATGAGTTTGTGGTAGTTCCTTATAGTGTAATGAATTCATAGACCGTGTTAATGCGGATTTTTATAATTGTATTTTCATAATTACTATAATAGTTTGTGGTAGTCTTAATTTTTGGATTCTGTGTGTATTCTATGGATATATAAGATAATTAATCTCATTTTTTAGAAGTTATAGAGGTATGTTAGTGTAATAAATTAGTTGGGAACTAATTGAGATATATGTTCTGGGCCCATGATGTTAATTTCATGAGACATGTCAGGTATCATTGGTGAGTAGCTTTAGATTCCTAAAATTTTGAGAGTAGTCATCTCCTCTGTGTCTCAGTAGTTACCACCCCATGAATATAAATATTCAATCCATGATATAAATCATTCTATTATTTTGTTTTCCTTTATGTTGGGATGACACGATCTTATTGGTGAGAATGTTTCATCCTTCATGGATCATAAGAGTTTGAGATATATCATCTCCAAATGTGTTTTGATAATTTAGTAATGATAATGAATAGAATTATGAGTGATTGTTATCATTTATATTTCTTATATATAAGGTAAATGAAATATTATTTTAGATTTTATGAGTACGAAGTCACATGGATAGTATGCTCTACAATATAGAGATTCTTGGAGATTAAAGGTGATGTTGATTCCTTGGAATGACATTCCATTGGTTCATGTTTTCTGGAAGCATATTTCTTTATAAAAATAAATATTATAATGTGTTTTCTATATGTACACTAAATATAATATGTTGTTTAATGATTGATTTCAATTAATGGAATATATATTTTGATCACCTGGAATGGTTGATATTGTGATTATTTATACTATTTTATTTCATTTCCTTGCTTGTGATGTGATTAAATTATTGAAAAATATTGATTTTAGAGATATATCATAGGGTTATTATCAATTTTTGCATTCATTTTCATCTCAGGATTATTTTTTAATATCAAAAACTTCAATAAATTCTGAAGCTTATAATATAAGAGACCATGTTTTCTCAAACCAATCACGTTTTCATTTATTATATATCGAAGGATCCTGAATGATTTTAATTAGTTTCAATAATATAAAATAAGAATTTAGTGAATGAAAAAAGAGGATATTGAAGGCCATTGGTGCCACCAAGAAATAACTATTTTTGATTTCAGTTGCTCCCTTGGTGATGATCATCCCAGACCACCTAAGGTAGCCCCTAAAAGTTAACTTGTTTTTCCCACTCGAATAAGTTGTTGATATAGATTACCATGTGGGGGAATTGAGGATGATGAGGAGGTCTTGAAGATTATGAAAAATATTTTTCATTAGTCATGGCCATTACATGTTGTTCATTGGGCACCAAGGTGCACCCGAGTTGATTGAGGTGGGGTGGAGAGACAACCTGGTAGATACTAAATTGACACAGAGGGGTTTTCCGGGGTTGTAAATGGATTGGGAGGTGTTTCAGTGGTGTATCAGGGTTGATCAAGGGTGACACCGACGATTGAGGGCGTCATTAGGCAAGTTGTACTGGTAGGGGGAAATCGAAGTGGGAAAAATCCCACCTCTTCATTGGAAGTATTATAAACCACTATTAGTGATCGTTAATACACTCTTTAAAGACCACAAATAATGGACACCCAACTCCCCTTTTCCAAAAACCTAAATATTTAGATGTATATTTATGGATGAGAATGTGTATATTGATTTTAGTTGTTCAATTGTCTTCATGTTTAATTTTGATTTTTGAATTTTTCTTATGTTTTATATATTAAAAATTATAATTAAATCTTTTTAATGGTTTAAAATATTACATATCAGTTATAATATCTTATGTGTTTCCAATATTCTTTTGTATATTTTTAAATATATTAAAAAAATTAAATATATATAAACATTTTGTTATATTTCAAACCCACATATATATATATATATATTACATCATAATTTATATATTTAAGTGATTTGTGTCAAATGTGATTTAAATGAAAAATATTTTAAATGAATGTTTTGAAAAAAATTGAAGTGATTATAAAAAAATAGAACATATGAAAATATAAAAAATGTGTAATATTTTTTGAATAAAATATTATGATATAAAATATAATGTGTCTTTGATTTGATTAAAAAATAATAATATTTTATATGAACTGATTGGAAAACAGAACATGAATAACAATTTAATTTACTAAAATATGTAGTGAAATAAAAGTATTATGAATCATGGGAATTAAATATGTTGTAAAATTTGATACATCTAATAGTCATTTGGTTTCATATTCACCTTGAATATAGTGAAATTCTAGTTTTCTATATTATTTAAAGATAAAAAAATGAAGAAAATCGTGGATTTAATGTTAATGTGTACATAATTACCACAGAATAGGCGAGTCACACTCAACCGGTGTAATGTACCATGTTTTTATGGTATTTCCTTTTTTTTAAATAATTTCCGCGACATCATAGGATTCACACAACACCAAACATAAAAGAACAATTATATACAATTAAATATCATTATTTTTATATAATCATTAAAATATGACCATTAAATTAAAGGAAATGAATAGTATTATCCAAATTATGAAATTTGATTATTATATTTAATAAAAACCCCACCTTTTTCAAAATGATTTTATTGTCATTAGAAAAGAATGAAACCAATTTTACGCTTTAAAAGGGCTATATTTTTCTAATGGGAACTTTCCCATCTTTTTGGGTGGAATTAATTTTAAAACTAAATTTTCAGACATTAATAAATTCTATTTAACAAAATTAATTTCATTTCGAAATTTTTATTTTAAATATTACTTAATGGTGAAATATTTGTATTTTTCAAAAAATATTTATTTCCCAGTGAATAGTAAAAAAATTAATTATTTTTATGAAACCATCATTTTCATTATATTAATAGTCTATTTATGGTTGGAATATTAAACTCATCTTTAAAATTGTAACTAAAGTTTTCTTATCTTATAAATGAAAATATGCTCTATATATATCATGGAAAAAAGTAGACATATGTTTTAAAAATAATAAATTAAGTATTGGTATTCCTAAAAAGCATGAATATTTATTTAAAATATTATAAATTATATAATAATTTAAATGAAATATGTTTTATAAAAATAAATTCTTAAATTTTTATTTTTTTTCTTCTGATTATTAGAAAATTTAATGAGACCTTACAAAATTTTTCAATGTTCCATATAACTAATTATAAGTTTTAAATTATTATTTTTTAAATAAATGATGATTTTAAATAAATATTTAATTTATCATATTTAGAATCATATTTTAATAAAATGAAGTTTGATTTTTAATTATACACATTAAAAAATGGTTAGGGTGAAATTTGGGGAATTTTTCTATAATACATGAATTTTGATGAATAGAAATATATCGTAATTTATAGTATATATACATTATAAGTTAAATAAAATATTTCATGAGTAATTTATGATGTAATAATAATAATAATATATAAATCCCTTTAATTATTTTTAAATATCTATTGATAATTATAAATCTATTCATAGTCTTCATCCCAAATAATAAACCAATGAATTAAATAATCAAAAAACACCTCTCTCTTCTACAATAAATACCATCCTCGCCACCTCTTTTCATCACACATATAGAGCCTTTAAGCTTATCAAAATTCTTCCCAACCCCTCTCCTAATCCTCTCCACCATATTCTGGTCTTTCTATTCTCATCCAAAAGGCATTTCAATGTTCATTAAGGTGTTTTTCATGGAGAGGAATTGAAGAGGTAAAACTCCTTTTGTTCATTTAATTTTCATTCAATTTATTTTCCTTTCTTATCAATTTATACCTAATATATAAAAACATGAATGATAAATCAGGTATCATATATTTATATTAATGTTATTTTTTACAATGGTGTATTCACAATCAATTCTTTTTCTCTTCCCCTTATTGTTCAATATTTAAAAACTTCATCTATAAGGTGTCAATTCACAACCTTCAGGGATGATGATTTTTCGTTTTCTAATAGCGTCATCATGGATGGTCATAAAAAATATATATATATAATTTTTTTAATATTTATATTACAACTTATTTAGTATTGGGGGACCGGTATATATACATAATAAAATTAATAAAAAATAACTATTGCATGATGATCAAAAAAGGCTAAATTAATCGAAAATGGTTATCATTTATGTTTTATCCAATGACTCATCCTCATATATTGAAAAAATGGTATAAAATACCTAAAATATAATATAATTTCATTAATAACAAACAATTTCAATTCAGGATAACTATTTTCATTTCACGTGATCCTTCTTACAAGTATACAAGTGAACCAATCAAGTAAACTAAGGAAACAAACACTCTTACATGACACTGTTGAATATTATAACACATAGAAAATTCCATAAATGATCTAAATAAAATTTTACAAAATCAAATGCTTGTATAATAGATTCTAAATTAGATTATTAATGAATTTAATTTCATTATCCAAGATATTAAGAATAATAAAGGAGTTCTTTCAGATAGAAGGTAAGGGTTTTCTCATCTCAATTTTATTTATGTGATATGTGTCTTATTCTACACTATTTATTAAGTGTGGTGTCTATATAAATTCCATTGGTGTATCATATCATGAATATATTTATATTTATGGTATTAAATTCCATATGTTATGATCAATAATGTAGGAGTAACCTGTTTTGATCATCCTAAATCATGTTTAATAAATGTGATAATTATGTTTCTCTTACATGATAATCATTTATGTGAAAATCATGTTTATATCAAAGTAATAACTACATACTTTTAATCTCACTGCTCAATTGTTTAAGATTACAGTGCAATATTTCTTTAAGTATAAAAGGTCATCATTGGAAAGGTCACCGATGAAAAGGTCACAAATTAAAAGGTCTCCAATGCAAAGGTCATCGATGCATAGGTCACTGATGCAAAGGTCACTAATGTAAAGGACATCTAGTTCACCTATGCGAAGGTCACCAATGAAAGGTCACCGATGAAAGGTCACCGCTGAAAAGGTCACTGATCGAAAGATCCATGATACAAGGTTCACCGAAACAAAGGTCCCTGATGCGAATTCCACCAATGAAAAGGTCACCGATGCAAAGGTCACCGATACAAAGGTCACCAATGCAATGGTCACCCATGAAAAGGTCACCGATGCAAAGGTCATTAATGTAATGGTCACCGTTGAAAGGTCTTTGATGTATAGGTTTCCAATGAAAGGACTCTGATTTAAAGGTTACCAATGAAAGGTCGCAGTTGAAGGTTACCACTGATGGTTACCATTGTGAAGGCTACCGATGCACACCTACTATTGAAGCTTACTATTATGAATACTATGATTACCATTCTATTGACACTCTTCTACTCCATACTTGGTCAAATTATTAAGATTATTCTAACTGTCATATTTGGTAAATTTAATTCTTCTGAAATTAATTAATGTTGATTGTAGACATATCAAAAGACCATATCTGTGGACAACATGAGGTATGAGGAGGACCGCACTCAGTCTACATATTCATTTTGTCAAACCACGACTACAAAAAAACTGAGACCGAGGAAGAAAATGGTGCATGTATAGAAGAAAAGAAAGAGGAACACATGAGAATGATCTTACATGCTAGATCATAGAGATCAAGGAAGAACCATTCAATATCTTACACTGTAAACCAAAGAACATCAAGAAGATCATTTATGGAGAACAATTTCAATGTTTCCTTATATGATTCATTAACTCTTGATCAACACAAGAAGTACAATAATCAGTTCTTGAAAGGTAGATCTTTGAGTTACGACACTCTATTTTGAGGACAACTTCCAAGGACAGAGTCGAATGGAAAATTCCTCATTCCAAGTAGTCAAGATCTGAACTACAAACACATAGGTCTTTCTAAACTCAATATCATAATATTAACACTATTGTGTTATTTTATTTTACATTTCTATGAAGTGTGTGTCTGTCTATTAAACACATTGTCTCCTATTCTTGAACTGGAGGATACTGAAAAATTATCATATCAAATTTCACCTACATTTTTTCCCATGTATAACTGTGTAAGAGACCATGTGTGGTCTATATTGTATATTTTTTTGATGTATAACTATGGTAGAGAGTGTCAACCCAGGACAGTTTGTGAAAACTGTTGTAAATCATGATACATGTTGTGTATCATGTTTATTGTTAATATAATATTCTAGCTGGTAGGTAATCACTAGGTGGAGAGAATTATGTCTCAGTTAAAAACATTTCATTAAAATATTTTTCAAATATAAATATTCAATTTTTTAAAATTCTAGTTAGCAATGGATAATAGTTTTGATAGTGCTATACTAACAATCCACCTTTCATTAATGGTAATAACTATTCTAAGTGGAAATTAAAAATGAAAATGTATCTAGAGAGAATGGGTCCTAAAATCAATGACACAATTGAAGAACAACATGCATTTCTTCTTTCAACTAGGGACACATGGTCTCAGTTGACAAAAGCCACATAGAAGAATAACTGTAAAGCAATGAATGCTTTTTACAACTCTATATGTGATGAATAATTCAATAGAATATCTTCCTATGAAAATGCTTCTGAAAAATAGGACACATTGAATGTTTCTCATGATGGAACAACCAATGATAAAGATATTATATTAAATAATTATACAATTAAATATGATAAATTAAAAATGAAGCCTGATGAACTTATATATGAAATGTATCTCTGATTAAATGAAATAGTGAATACCATGAGTCTTCTTGGAAAACCAGTGGACATTATGGATCAAATAATGAGATTACTTTGATGCTTACCTGACCGATGGAGAGGATATTCTATTTCTAGTAGTGAATCTTGTGACATAGGCTTGATACTACTGAAGGAATCAATTGGAAATATTATGATGTTTGAAGAAGATAATAAGGTAAATCTAGAAGAAGATAATGAACCAAGAAAAAAATCATTAGCATTAAATACTGCATCCGTAAAAATCAAGGACAATGAAAATATTTAAGCTCTTGTAGACAGTTCCACCAGTGAAGACTCAAACTCTAACAGTGATTTTGAGATTGCAGATCTTTCTCAGATATTAATGAATTTCTATCAGAATAATATGTTCTTTACAAATTAAAAACATAAAGTAATGTATGATAATAAAGGACATTGGAAAAGTATAGAAAATTAAAATAAAATACAAATGAGATAGTCAGCTAAGAGACTAAATGAAAAGGTCATGTGAAGGCAGATTGCCCCAAGCTGAAATTTAAGAAGAAATATGAAGACAAGGGCAAAGGATATAAAAATTCAATGAATGATAAATTGAGTGATTAAAAATATATATCAAGTGGAATTGAAACATCTAATATTGAAAAAGAAAAACATACAAACTTGTGTTTCATAACACAAATACCTGAGGTAACACCCAATTCATCTATACATAATGCTTATTATTCTGGGAATGAAAGTGAATCAAATAATGAAAAAAATATGACCAATAATGGACAATTTGAATACTATGGAATGCTTGAGAATAATTTTAATGAACTCTAGGATAAATATAAATTATTGAAAAGGCCATATCCTTTAAATGCTAATTATAAATCTAATTTGGATATTGAGAAATAAAAATGTGCTCAGTTGTTTAAAGATAACACTCAACATAAATTATCAAATGAGCAATTAAAAAGTGATCTTGAGAAGTTTACTACAGGTAGAGATACCTTCACTCAATTTATATGGAATAATATTGTTCTAAAATACACAACTTTTATAGGATATATACCATGAAAAAAGGGTTATTAAAAATAAATTTGTTCCCAAATCTGGACAGTTCACTAATAGTTCATGTTCTGGACCAAATATTGAAAAAAAATTCTAAAGGACCTAAAAAAGTGTTGATGTTTCAAAACATATCTTTTAATTATAGGAAACTTATGATACATGTATGGGTTCCCAAATCATTACATGTCATCCTCTTTGGACCCAAGAAAATCTGGGTACCGATGTTACCCTACACTTAATTTGTTTTACAGGAAAACTATTTAAAGAGATCATGTAAGACTCTAGGGTACTTGGAAAGTGGATGTTCAAAACATATGAGA
Source organism: Viscum album (assembly GCA_963277665.1). Taxonomy (NCBI): domain Eukaryota; kingdom Viridiplantae; phylum Streptophyta; class Magnoliopsida; order Santalales; family Viscaceae; genus Viscum; species Viscum album. The sequence continues at coordinate 699,393,104 of OY728161.1, forward strand.
GGAGACTACTCATTCTTCAAATTCTTAATTAATGATAATGGTGTACATGTTACGTTTTGTGATAATGAAAAAGGGAATATCGCCGGCTTAGGCCAAATTAGTATCCCCAATACTATATTAATTTCAAAAGTCATTTTTGTTGATGGGTTAAAATACAATTTACTAAGTATCTCTCAAATATGTGATAATGGTTTTAAGGTTATGTTTGAAAATTATGCACGAAATGCTTTTAGTTCTAAAAATGATTTAATATCCATTTCTCTACTAAATGAAAATGTGTATGATGTTGATTTAAATTATTTATATTAGAAAAATGAATCGTGTTTAAATGATTTTCTTGAGGAATAATGGTTATGTCATAGAATATTTGGACACTAAAATGTGTATTCTCTTAGAAAAATAATTAGGAAAGGTTTAGTTAGAGACATACCTAAATTGGAATTCCCACTTAACAAAGTGAGTAATCTTTGTCAAAAGAGAAAAACACAATGTTTCTATCAACCCAAAGAATGAATTTTCGACTTCTAAACCGCTTGAGTTGGTTCACATGGATTTTTTGGACCACATAGAGTTACAATTTTAAATGTGAAGAAATATTTCTATGTTCTTGTAGATGTTATATCTAGATGTACTCGGGTATTCATTATAACTCACAAAACTGAAGCTTGTTCATACTTCATTAAATTTTTCAAGTCTGTCTAAAATCACAGTGGACATAGAATTAAGACCTTGAGAAGTGATCAGGGACTTGAGATTGAAAATTAGGAATTTGAATCTTTTTTCTCACATAATGTCTATACTCACTATTTATATACTCCTAGAACATCTAAAAAAATGGAGTTTAAGCTAGAAGAAATAGGACACCTCAAGATATTGCTCAGAAAATGCTAAATGAGTAAAACCAACCTATCTATTTTTGGGCTGAATCTTTAAATATAGCTTGTTACATTATAAATAGAGTCTTAATTAGACATGTCCTTAAGAAAATCCATTATGAGCTCTAGAATAATAGGATGTCTAACTTTAATTACATTAGAGTATTTGGTTTCAAAATATTTATCCTTAACACTAAGGATTTACTTCATAAATTTTCTTCCAAGAGTGATGATGGTATTTTCCTAGGTTAACAAATCTCTGGTAAAGCTTATAGAGTGTTCAATAAGAGAACCAAACGTTTGGAAGAATCAGTTCATGTCAAATTTGATGACACCGATCTACATAAACCAAAAACCTCTATTGAACATATTTAGGAAGATATGTCAATTTTAGACATTAATTATAAATACATTGAAAGCTTAGTGAAAAAAACTAGTTCTAGTAATTTTCCAAAATCTGGGAATAATGAATTTGAACCTATAGGAAATTATGAGGAGTATAGATCAACTATTTATAGAGGTATTATATCTCTCAAGAATCATATTTTAGATGTTGTAGTAGGTGTTCTAAATAGAGGAACACAAACAATAGGTTCTCTATGAAATCAGGTTGTTAATCAAGAATTAAATTCATAGCATGAACCTAAAAATATTCATTTTGAAATAAATGAAGAATTTTGATTGATAGTTATGAAAGAAGAATAAAATCAGTTTCAAAGAATCACATCTTGAGAACGAGTAGAAAGACCAAAATACACTTTGACCATAGGCACTAAATGGGTGTTTTGAAATAAAGATGACGAGTCTAGAAACATAGTTAAAAATAAGGATAGAAAAGTTTCACAAGGATACAGTCAAGAAGAAAGGATATAGTATGAAGAAACCTTGGCAGTTATATCTTTACTAGAACCCATTAGGATACTACTTGATTATGCAGCTCATCTGAATTTCAAATGTTATCAAATGGATGTCAAAATTTCATTTCTATGTGGGTATATAGTTGAGGATGTATTTGTTGAACATCCTCTTGGATTTACAAATCCCCTTTTTTAAATCATTTTTTTCAGCTATCTAAAGCTTTATATGGTTTGAAACAATCACCATGAGCTTGTTATGATAATCTTAGTTCATTTCATACATCAAAGGGTTTTACTAATGGAATAAAGGATCCTAATTTATTTATTAATAAGATTTCCAAATATAATTTAATAGTAAAAATTTATGTGAAATATATTATTTTTGGATCTCTAATGTAATGGTCACCATTGAAAGGTCACATATGTAAACTGTACCGATGAAACTTCACCGATGTAAAGATCATCGTTGAAACGTCACCGCTGAAGGTTACTACTAAAGGTTACCATTGTGATGTCTACCATTGCACAACTAATGTTGAAGCTTTACATTGTGAAGGATACCATTACCAGTCTATCGACAATCTTCTACTCCATACATTGTCAAAATATTAATATTATTCAGACAGTACTATTTGTTAAATTTAATGCTTTTGACATTAATTAATGATGATTGTATACATATAAATATATCATATTTGGGGATAGTAACAGGTATGAGGATGACCAGACATGGTCTACTAATTCCTGTTGTCAACCCTAAAATATAAAAGTGTGGATATAGAAGAAGAGAAGGGTGCACGTATAGATGAAAACAAATAGGAACACATGAGAAATATCTTACTTTCTAGATCAAAGAGAACAGGGAAGAACCATTAGAGCACTTACATTGTGATCCCAAAAACATCAAGAATATCATTTCGAGAGATAAAATTTCATGGATTCCTTCTGTGCTTTATTAACTCTTGATCAACACAAGATACAGAATAATCTTCTCATGAGAGCTAGGACCTGAAGTGACGACACTCTGTTTCGTGGACAACATCTAGAGACAGAATCAAACTGAAAATTCATCACTATAAGGAGTCAAAAGGTGAACTGAAAAGACATAGAGCTTCCTAAACTCATTCTCATAATATTAACTCTACTGTGTTCTTTTATTTTACATTTTTGAGAAGTGTTTGTCTATCTGTTACACACACCGTCTCTTGTGCATGAACTGGAGGGTACTGAAAAATCCTCACATCCAATTTCACCTACATATTGATTCCCACATATAACTTCGGATGAGAACGTCTGTGGTTTGTGTTGTTTGTTATTCCCATGAATAAGTGTGGAAGAGGGTTTCAACCCTAGAACATTTGTGAAAGCTGTTGTAAAGCCTGATATAGGATGTGTATCATGTTTCTTGTTAATATAAACTTCTTGGTGGCATCTGATCACCCTGTGGAGAGGATTATGTGTCAGCTTGAGACTGAACCTCTTACTTAAAACTACTATGTATTATATTTTGTGACACTTTGTTTTATCTATTTTCCACTGCTCAGAAATTACTAAAATAAAAAATTGTTTTGCATTGACTATGCTTGTTAGTTTTCTTTAGTGTGTGTATATGATTAATTCGGTAAACATCTTTCAAAAGATGAACAACTATTTTTCATGAATTCAACTGAGGACTAATCACCTATAAGAGACATGTTGACTAACTAAACATTTATACCCCTACTACCTTAATTAACTGGGTTGTTTCAAAAATTGTGGGTTCTTACACATAATGTTTTTAATAGAAATTTTATGTAGGAACTCAATTCACCTCCATCTTGAGATTACACTCGGACCAAAAAATTAATTTTATGGTGCATATGGTTTATCTATTTGCAATGTGGTAAGGGTTTCTACCAGAATGTCTTTTTTTAATTCGGGTTACACTTTCTTTCTCTTCACCCAACTGTAAATATTATTTATTTTTGTATAATTCTTATTAACTCTATAAATATGTTACAAACCCATTTATCTAGACTAAATAGTAATTTTTAATGGGGAAATACATGTTTATAAGGTTTCCTTTTCAATATCTCCTAATAAACACACTCTATTAAAGGTAACATCCAAATTTCATATATATATTCTGGTAACATACGTAATATTTATTAAGAAATAATTATTTTTAATAAAATAACATTTTTCCATGAAAAAATATGTTTTTATATTTTAGTTTTTATACAAAAAATTACGGCCTTCACCGTTTTAAAGATGCATATATATTTCCTTTTAATCAACACGTAAGTGGATAAATTATAAAGTTTTTCGAAAACTATTTTTACATATACGACACCATTTATGCCTAAACAATTGTTTCATTGTGCTTAAATTATATTTTCTATAATTTACAAGTTTAATATCTAATTTTATGAAAAATATAAATGATCTTCCAAATGAACACTTCTTTCCAAAGAAAAAAAGGGTTTTTTCACCTCACTTTTAATTATTGAGATATATTCCTCGTTCACCAGTAAATCATTATGTCTGGTGTTTGTACTTCACTTTGATTTATTATATCATGAGTATTCTTATTCTATAGATATTCAATGTTTTATTTAATTGTATTCCTTCATAATGATGGTTCTTTAAATGTTTCAACTTGTATGAGGCACTTTGGAATATTAAAATATTATTTTCTTCAATAATTTTCAATGGTATCATTTAAAATTATATTCTTATATGTAAAAATATTTTTTTGGATCATCTACATCATTTTGGTTTATCTCATATGATACCATATAGGAAATTTTTATTAAGAGTTTGTGATAAATTTTATTATTGATATGACGCCTTGAAAAAATTCATAATTTTACTCAAAATGGTTAATGGTTATGTTTAAGGATTAGAGGGGGTTATGTATATGTTGATTAATTTTCACCCAATTTATATGATAAATGAATTGTATATATTAAGAGATAAGAAGGTCCCTCTACAGTCTCATGATGCATCACTAGGTCTCATGAGGAAAAACAGATATGGATTTGGCTGAGGCCTTAACCAATTATTTTCAGATGTCATCATTAAGGCCATGATGATATATTGTTGATGTATAAAATTATAAAATACCTCAATATGATATTATTAATTTTTATCCTTGTGATTAATTGAATATTTGAATATCTAGTTTTAACGTGTATTCTCATGTAATAATTTATATGGAATTATTTATTCATCTTTAATCCCAACCATATTATACTCAAGATTATGATATAATAACATGTGTTTCTAGTAATTCACAAAGACTTTTTATTTATGGTATATTCCTCTGTATTTCATTCCCTTACTGATCATCTGTGAACACAGATTTTATATTTTATATTTTTCTCTATGATAAAAAGATGTGTATTATGAATGGGATCTATAGATAAACTAGAAGTTTATTAGTATTTCTGACGGAGTTTATTTTTTGTTTTTATTTGATGTTAAAATGTAAAAAATATGTTCGTACATACTTTTCCAAAGATACCAAACTATTTGAACCATAGGGATGCAAATTTTTTGTTGTTCCAATGTAATTAAGTATGAAACTGACTCCGGGATACACGGTCTAGGGTTACTGAAGTTGGTATCAGAGTAAGTTATGTAAAATCATCGGAAACTATATTCAGAAGAAATATATTAGAGTCCATAACCCTGAGATAGAATTTGAGGATAGGAATAAAAGAAAATCCTTTAATTTTTATAATGTATAGATTATGTTGGTCGTCCAAGTAATACATCCATGTATGTATACTACAAGTGGACATGGTTGAGGAAAATATATACCTAGGGGTAAAAACATGGGAAAGGTGCATCATTCATAAATAGGCGTAAAATGGTACACATTAATAGGTCACACTATAGACCTGGTTTAAAAATCATGGAGTATATTTATATATGATAATTCATATTCTCTTTAGATACCATTATTAAGGAGTTGAATATATAATTAAAAAAACTTAGTTATTCTTATGGTGTTTAGGGATGAAACTATGGTGTCGTGATATTCTATAAATGATAATAATTTTTTGTCACCTTTAATTTTTTTAATCCAACTATGATTTATGTTTTAGTCAACATATGGAACCCCAAGGAGTCATGTTAATTTTTAATATTATAGACATGGTCCTAATGACGATAAAAAAATAGTCTGAAAGATATCATGTTCATTCCTGATATGTTTTAATGAAATATTATCAACTACATATACCCTAACCAAATCCTAAACAAACCAAAAGAGATAATTATGATGTTCTCTACGATCACTAGTGGTGGATTCTATTGATAAAATAATGCTCGACTTCCATATTGAGTGAAATGTGGAAGGAGACACCCATGAAAATGTCACAATGGAATTGAAAAATTATTTTATGTGTGGGAAAGAGAAATATAAATAAAACAGTTTCGAATAAAAAATTAATAGTGAAATGTAATGAAATAAAAAACATAATAAGAATCACAATGTAGTTTATTGCCATAAAAGTGGGTAATATAGGCATTACCCAAGTCTTCTCCCTCTACTATAGGATAAAATATAGTCAATGGAAGGACCTATTTGGGAATAAAGGGATAAATTATATATGTTTTTGATTGTATTAATATCATTAATGATTAAACTTATTTTATGAATTCTCATCATACAAATTTTGAAATTTATATTTATATAGTTTTAGAAAAAGGATAATTTGTGCGCTGGGTGACAAAATGGCTTGTCTGGAAAGGCCACAATGTCTGAACCCACAAAAAATGGAAATAATGGTGCAATATGTATATCTATCATATATAAAGATCTTATTTTCCTGAACATTGTTTTATATCTTAGGAATAAAGGTTATTTTTTATTAAGATACATTTGTATTATAAAATAGATAACCTTGAGGTTGGAAAATGATTTGGTGATTAAGTGATTAATGTTATTTCAGTATTAACTGAATATTTTATGGAATACAAGATGGATTAAATTTTGGAGTCAAATATGATTTTATTGTGAACTTATTGGGTTTCAAGTTATTTATTTAAATGTTAAGTATATAATGAAAAATTAAAAAATATTTTGGATGCTGAATTTAGACATAAGTATTTATGCAGAGTCTTAATGTTGGAATGGATTATGTTGAACATCAAATATTAATGTTTCAGGTTAAAGTATGATGTATATGATACTTTTTTCTAAAAAATTTAATTTTAGTAATTATTTAATGACCGAAGGAATGACTCATGGATATTATGACTCATAAAATTTTTTCGTGCATTAAAAATTCATTCTGAACGTTAATTTAGAGGTGTGAGTGATGAAGTTAAAATAGATCAATGAACAACCAAAGTATGTGATTAAACATAGGGATGGAATGTAATCAAGTAAGATTATTTTATCAAGTAATTATCTGAATATTAAAATAATCCAACAAATCTAGGAAAAAAATCTTGGAATAAAAAATTTATTAGTTTTCATTTCTTTCAGTGAAATCAATGTTATTATAAACAATAACAGGGTTTATGGGTTTGTGATGTATAACTTACTAATGAACATGTTCTCAATCAATATCCATTTGAACAAGATAGTTATAATTCAATGTCATGTTAATGTTATCCATTTCCATAAATTATTTCATACATCCATTCATAATTTTTTATGACCTTCTAATTTATATTTCACATATTATTAAGAGGATATTTTATTAACCCTTTTCAAATGAGGGTTTTCCATAATGAAATTTTGATGTATCAACCTTTTTTCAATGTAAAATTTCAAATTTCAAGGACACAATTTACTGAATGAGGGAGGACTGTAAAACCCCACAATTTTAGGGTATGTATTTTTTTAAACCTCTTTCATTCAGGGCGTTCCACCTGAGTGCATTTTAAGTTTAGTTTCCATTGCATTGTACCCCACATTCCCACCTTCCACTTCTAGGTGTCATATTCCACTTATTAAGTGTTGTATTCTCCATGATCCATATTTGATGAGGGTATGTTGGTCTCTTATTCTGTGGATTCCTCCTCATCATTGTACACCTAGTCTGGGTCTCCATTATATATTAAGTCTTTTTTCATGTAACAATTCTTGATGAAATCTCTTTGTGGACAATGGTAAATTACACAACATCTATCAGGACACTCTAAGGGGTCATGTCCAGGAAGCAACCATTAGTTAGGGATGTATTGACATTTGTAATTTCGTGAATGTATGGACACTATAACCTTAGTACTCCTGAATTCTCCCTTATTAGTGGGCATCTCAAGGACACAAAATCCTATGTAATCCCACGTATAATGTGGAGAATCTTAGTACATAGGCATGTCTCTGAGGTTTTCCTCGGAATCCCATGTTTATCATGGGATATTCCATGAGTTTAATGTCTATTGGAGATGTATTAGACGGATCAAAACACTGAAAAGAGTAGATTTGATGGATACACACCTAAGAGGGAGGACCAGGAAGGTTTAACGATGGATGGTTAAAAATGTTAGTGAGGTAAGACCCTAGATTTTATGTCCCAAAAATATACGTTCTCAAAACATGAAGGCGGATTGGAACACTGTAAAGGGAAGATCATGTAAGGTGGGTCTAGAAAAGGGGACACCAAGGTATACCATTGGCTGAGATTGAACCTTGGAGAGGCTTCTTTAATACTCAATGTACAAAAAATGGATCAAAACCCATGTATTTATAATGGGTGATTCAAGTATTACACGTAGTTAGTGGTCTGGGTACAATGAAAAGAAGCAATAGGATGGATGAACATACCAAGATAAGAGAATGGTTATTGAGAATAGGGTTGTGGCTTAATCATGGTTAGTTTCCCATATGGATGATCTGAGTTCACCAGGATGTGGAGGACTAGAAAAAATCAGGGTGGGTGATGGATGATTTGATGAAATTGATTATATGAATGGTATGGAACTGGCATGAAGATGACGACAATGTTGTTCATGAACCTCTTGGAGGCTTCCAATGTATCCAGGTGGCTGAGAATAAAAGTCCACATAGTTTCTATGGGGTAATGAGATGCCTGAGTAAGTATCTCGTGAGAATGGAACACATGGATGGGGACCCAAAGGAAATAGAAATTTTGGGTTGGGTCATGACCATTCCAAGACACAATGTCTTGAAGGGAAGGCCAAAATGGGAAATGGAAGATCAGATAGAACATTCATATAGGCTTCCTACTTATCAGAGTGGCTGAGAATCAAAGTCCACAAACTTAAGAAAAGGTGTATAGAATCATGGTATATATAATGGATAGTAATCGGATACATGCATTCAGATTATAAATGGATATAAACACATCTCAATATGGGAAATATTAGTTGTAAGAGTAGGTGATATGTAGGGATTATGCATAGTTAGCTACCCATGGGTATCAGAACACCTCATATAGGTGGATCTTGGGGATGCATCCCAAAAAGAGAAAGTATCACATCAGGAGGGTACATCCATAGGAGGGTGTAGCAAATATTAGTATTGTGTAGGGTTGAACCCCAAAGAGGATTCCTACATTTCCAAGTAGTTTTGAATCATAACGTGCAATGTTCAGTGAGGGAATATAGTTTCAGTTCATGCATAATAAAGGTGACTGACATGAAATGCATAGAATGATAGGAATGCGAGGAATGAAGCGATTGATCCTCAGAGAGGCATCCCACATACCCTATCTAATGGACAAGGATAAAATTCTATGTAGTTCATATGGATGTAGTTTACTATCATATAGGATGAGGAGAATAGAACCTAAGCATGGTTAGTGGACCATAGATGATTCCATTTTCATAGCTAAACTCTACGCCTATGTGAGTCATAATCGCTTTATGAAACATGTTGTAGTGGTGGACCAGACTATCGTATTTTGAAAGGTGAGGCCACGAAGGAAGGATTGGTTCCTACACAGGGCTAGCAGCCTAGGGATATGTATATTGGTACATACTCTAGAATGGAATTCTCAATATGGTGACTCGATGTATGACGAAGATATAGACATCTTACAAAGAACACCATATTCGGGTGTGTCGTGTCTTACATGAAGACTTCCCAAGGAACACATGGTGACATAGCCCAACATTAGAGATAAGTTTGGAGATATCTGATACCCAATCCCCATAAAATCATCCAAAGCCTACCAACAATGCATAAACTCAATGTTTAACATCATCTGTCAGGGTGTGGGAGCTTGGTAGTTTAACATCATACAGCTTGGGTGAGGAGGACTCAATCCATTCCCCTAGAACTTACACCACCTGTACCAACCCACACATGGGGGAAGGAAGGAAGAATAAATTCTAGGAAGCAACATTGGGGTGGAATGGTCACATAAGGGGCTCATGATAGCGTGGATATGTGAAGAAGAAATATCCATTAACTTGCCTTTGTGAAGAAGCATAAGGCATGTAAACACGATGTGAAACACCACTCGGGTAACCATGAAATCACTATGCATAAGCCTACACGGTCATTTGGGAAAGGGTTTTGAGAGGCCAGGGGGATTTATAGGAAGATTTTTTTGAAGGAAATGCACCTCATGAAGGAGTAGGGATCCAAAAAAAATGGGGCTTTGTGAAGTAAGGTTACTTCATGAAGGAATGGGGGTTCATGACGGGAGGGTGCTTCATGATGGAAGGACATTGGAAGGCCAAAGATGTTCCATAACAAAGAGCCCTTTATTTAGAGAGTGTCCTAGGAAGGCTTAATGCATCAATGATCCAACATAAACCTGAAGGGGATCCCCCATTTGAAAATAGTGAAGGCCCTCGCAGTGGTAAACCCTAACATAGGCGGGGTCCATGAAGAAAAAAAGTAGGTACAACACCTAATTATCAAGTACCTTGGGTGATCCATATTTTGGTTTTCAAAGAGTTTCATGAAAACAAGAGCTGGTAAGGACAAATTCGGAGTAACAATGGTTTGGAATAGGGGCGCCTTCTATTTATATGCAGTGAAGGTGAGTGGAATTCATGTGAATACCACGATGAACAAATGAATCACCATGAAGAAAATGTGACACTGTTGAGGATATATGTTTATGTCATATTGTGAAGGAAAAGTTACATCATTGAGGAGATATGTCCACGGCGGATTGTGAAGGAAAACTAATTCCATGGAGGAGATATTATCATGGAAGATCCTGAAAGAAAAGTTGCACCACCTATGAGATACATTTTTTGGTAGATCAAGAAGGATATTTTCAATGGAGCATCATGACATAGAGTCTATTTTATGAATCATGAATGATTATAAATCCATTTGGGTCCTCATTAGCATTAAACTGACCATGAAATTTTTCATTCATTAGAGGCCATGATTTTTGGTTAGAATAAATGACCATCCTAATAATGGGAGCTATGATAAAAGACATTCTTATTTTTGTTGCGAGTAACCAAAAACACTCACTAGACCCCAAAGAAGGATCACGAAAGATGCACGGTGCGTCACACCAGAAAGCTCTGTCAGAAAAATGCTATCGTGAAGTGTGGGTGAGGTAGACCATGAAGGACAAGCCAAAGGTCAAATATAAGTGGGACCATAACACTCTTTTTTTCATACCTGGATCTCCACAAATGACTACACTGACGCTCTATTTTTCCAAGAGATCCACCCCATGAATATGAATACACAAACTGTGTTCTATGGTTCTATGGAATGTGAATGCTTTTCAGTAGACCAATACATCATGAACCACATCTTATTTGAAATTAAGGACAGTATAAAGGCAACTCCATATGATGATTTTCCATGAAAGGTCTCTGTGAACCATCTCTATGAACCATCTCCATGAACAAACCTTGCAAATTTCATATGCCTCGGGATGATGGTTGTGCCGAAGGCTTCTCAGGAAGATCGTTTTGACATTGTTCAGAGGGAAGAAATGGTAAAAAAATTAAAATATGTGAGTATTCATGGAGTACTTCTAACTAAAAAAATGTTTATGACACTTCTATCTAATTCTTTTAAGGACTACCTACTATGAATGAAACTTTTTCTATACAACTTTGGCATGTAATATGACTTATTCATTCCTAAGGAAAGTAGAAATGAGCTAGCCTACCAATTCAGGAGCACAACAGGATATTATTAGTGGTATAGGGATATGGCTGACCATGTTTGGAAGGATCATACCCCTACCACATTGCATTGCCTCTACAATCCTATTATTGAAATCGATGGTATGGAGTTAATGAAAGAGACTAACCCACCTCAGTAAAAAATGATTATTAATGTCGGGATTTGGGAATCTAGAGAAGGGGTGGATATATAGATATGATATGAAACAAGGTTGAAACGTTACAGATGAGTCGGTTTGGGCCTACTAGGTGTGTGCATCATGTGAGGAGTTTGAGAATGTGTTGAGGTGAGTATATATCTACGATGTATCATGGGATTATCAATTCCACGTTACCAAGATTAATAAGAACATACCAGAACTGCTACGCTGATGGATGTCGGATACCAACACATTCTACCTGTATCACAAGAATGATTGTATCAGCTTATGGGATCCTCATCAGATCTCTAGAATCCCTATCCTAGGAGGGATTTAGTATTAATTCCTCCGTGTCGTGAACACTTGAGAGGACACCAAACTGATGCCGCCTCTCGAAAAGGAATTGATGAGCCTTGTGTCGAGAATGGACAATGACATGATGAACAATAGGGATGTTACCTTCAAATAGTGGTTCAGAAACATTCAAAACATTTTTTCCGAGGGAGAGACAACACCATGGAAACTACCAGTAAGGATCCCACTCATGGACGAGGGGAGCTCAGTGAGGCAATGAAGGTTACTACTAGCAGATCCTAGAATATGGGTAGTGTAAACTATGGGGATACACCATCAATTATTTCCAATAACCAATTGTCCTATATATCAAATTCATCTCCTCACGGATATGTAGATGGATGTTGTCGGTGATGGACTATTACATGGGGGCATGAATAAGAACATTTTTCATGGCGGTGTAGCTAGCCTTAAGAATATGCATCAACCTAGGCATCCCATTGTAGGAAACGTTGTATCACATTCTTCGGCACATCATTGGATGAATGAGGTCATTATGAATGAATGAGCCCTACCATTTTTCTATATATATTGGTCATTTATCACCTAGGACGCTACAACTAACTCAATACAATCACCCCACCTCATATACACTCTCGACTAGCGATTTTGAATATTGTGTGGAGCTCCCCACTAAATCTAGGTGTTGTGGATATGCTAAACAATATTGTTCAATAAAACCAATTCATCTTCCACCCATTCCCCCTCTTACTAGATAATACTTTGAGGAAAACACTGACACCAATGAGAAGAGGTCGTATCTGTTTTCCTTTTGTGGTGATGTGTTGGTAGAGTAGGTGGAATTCGAAACAATATGTGAACCATATACCCACACTAGTTTGCAAGGCAGTTCATATGTATGCAAAGGATGAATCTGAAGGTGTACATGGGGGAATTATGTGAACCACCCATGTGTGATGAGACAATTGTGGCTGATGTTTACACGATAGGATAGATATATGTGGAATGTTCTTCCACCACCTGCTGCTACATTCAGATTAATCCATGAATATGAACTAAGACGGGGAGTAGTTTACCCGGGTGAGATATTGAAGAAACCAAAAATTTGGGCCAATAAAGAAGTAATCCCAACACCGCTATGGTGGGGTTGAGTGTCAGTGAGGGGACATCATGGGGGTGGTGTCGATGCAGGTCATGGTGATGTGGCAATAAAAGCATGGGTAGAGGTCCATGAACCAGCATCAGTTAAAGGCAAAGAAAGTGTGGCAGTAGTGCCTATCATAGAAGCTCTGACCAAGGTGACCTGAGAAAGAGTTGAATCATCAAGGGAACATCGTAAGAGGACTACTCTGGATCTAGAGAATCAAAAGCGTCAAGAAATGATTCCCTAAAATTTCATTTATCTGGATGCCTAGAAAGAATAAGAATTTTTAAAACATATCCCCAAATTTGATAATATCTTGGTGAACCTAAATAAACATGGGGTAGAGATAGGGGAAATTGGATTAAAAAAAGATGGATTAAACATGGCTCCGGCTATGGGAAGAATGTATGAATACAAAATAGAGGAATTGGTGTGATCTTGCGGCATTGTGTGGCCACTAACATTAAGATTATGCGTGCTAATTGAAATAAAATCTCCCTACAATTTTTTTTTGAGGCTCAATTAGAAAAGTGATTCCCCCTTCTAAAAAAATCTGATAGTTCCTATGAGGAAGAGGTTGTCGTGGAGGACCATCAGAAGGGTGGTGAGGAAGTATCTTCTAAGGGAGGCTCTCTAGAAGTAGGCAGAACCATGGATTTAGATAAAACCTCTTAGGGAAGATTTTTTGTAACACTTGAAGTAAGATATTTATCATCTAACGCTCCTGTATATTTCACAATTTATCTTATTCTCTCATCCAAAATCTACTCATGAAGTATGACCTCGAAAAAATCATCCTTACTGTCGAGGACAATGATAAGAAAATGGGTGTCGAGGACCATGCACCGGGACATGGATCTATAGAAACAATAACTGTAGAATCCAATAACACTGTGGAGGAAAGGGGAGTATCTATGGAACATTCTGATTCCTCCATCATATACAGGGTACTACACCGTTGCCTTATAATGTTGAAAATCCAGAGTTCATACCAAGAGTTTGACTATCGTAGGTCTATCGCATCTTGTAGCTACACCTATTGATTTTTTCAATAAAAATTACTAACACGACCGATTTTTAAAAAAAATTATAGAATGGAAGGTACTCTACTAGTAAAAATTTTCCGAGGACCCAAGGCCCCTTTACCAAGAGAGGTGACGGTCCATATGAAACAAATTACCCAAAATGGACAACATATGGTTCCTGGTGAGTGATCAATCATGATGGAGGGTGAAGCCATTGGTAGGAAAAAACCTGGATCCAGCCAAAATGACATCATTGAGGTAGACTAATGTGATGAAAACCAACGAGTCAACCCATAGCTCAATTATTTAGAAGAAATACCAGAGGAAGATCATGGTGATGAGCTAATAGGCTCATTTCCTAAGTATAAACTAGCTAATCCCTTGGAGATGCATGAATCTGATTTCGATACAAATGCAGATAGATGGAAGGTCCAGTGCTGATCATGGAAACAAATCAAGTGATTCCTTAATAGGGTTCTAGAATCTATGTTGATAGGCCGAATGGGATCGATTCTAACGAGGTTGTGAGATCTATGTACTAGATGGGTAGACTCGTGGAATATCTATAGGATGGTTTGATACTACCATTATGAGGAGATACAGGCAAGTAGTCAACATCTATATGCTGAGTGGTACCATAAGATGTATAAAAATATGCAAGAACTCAAAGATGTTGAGCATGTGACCATGATAATAGATGAGAATATGAATGAGAGATTCAATTTAATCGCAAAGAAGACGGGTCTCACATAACAGCTAAAGGACCAACTGGAGGAGGCCCGATAGGAATTAGAAATGGAAAATCATATAGTTGAAGAACATCATGATGAATAGGACCAAACACAGATTAGGGATGATGACCTTCAATCTGTGGAAATTGATAATCAGGAGGAGCTTGGGAAGCAGTAAGAAACCCTCGATGACACAGGCCAGAGAATGGTGGAATTAATGCATTCCATTAAATTAGTAGATTCAAATGGATAATGTTTTGGCCAAGTTGTGACATACTTTCTTCATCCACCTTCTCATTTAATCTATGTTCATGGAGATATTTCTTTCTTTTGTTGATTACTTTATCTCGGTCACAGTTTCAGAATAGCTACAGTTCAATCCCTACGCTCGCCTGGTTCATGACTGGTGTGAGAAATAGGGGATGAGAACATAACCACAAACTATGTATGAGATAATCAGTTATTAATAACATAAATGGGGTCTTATATCATGGAATAACCATCCAGAAAAAATTTAGTTATGATTGTGACTGGGGAATAAGGTACTTGAAGTAGCCAACTAGCCCATCTCAATGTGTGGTAATGCACAAACGGGGAAATGATAAGTGCATTAGAGTCAATATAAACAATGAGTAATGAATAATGTGAATCAGGATGCCCAATGATTGGAATCCAGTGATGGTGGCATGATGATGGATGATAAATGTTGAATGTATTAGAAATGAAACATCCATATCGTGTTAGCCTAAAATTTGGAAAGAAAAATGGCTGAAAAAACTCAATGTGTCTTCCAATGTCTTCTAGAACATTGGCCAAAGATGGTATCGAATACATGTTTCCTAGGATCCATACTGTAAGGGGGTACCCTAAAATGTGAAATTGGGTGAATATACTACTAATTGAAAGGAGAACCATGGGGATGGGGTGATGGGATTCTCGAATGGGTTCCAACACTCATACGATTACGCCACTATGATAAAAGAACATTGGATTAGTGTATCAGTCCAAACTACGATCAGACTGACTCCCAAATTGGATATCTCAAGTGAGTACAATGGACACTTCAAAGATGATCACAATAGACACATATTTAAATGTCATATGATGAGAGCGATGCATGAAACAATTCAACATCTTATGACAAGGACATTGTACATATTTTATTTTCATACTGAATGGACTATAGACGACATTTCAAAGTCAAGTTACATAAAATATGGTATCCAATTTTAAGGTCATAGAGATCGAACCGTAATTGGGGCTAAAGGGCCCGGATGTTCAATGGACCTGGTGTTGGGCCTGAGGTTGAAATGAATGGGTAATACTACATATCTTGCAGGGAAATAAATCATGACACGTGTAGTTTGTAATGCATAGTGTGGCTAGAGATCCACAATTATGGCAGAAATCCTTTCTAGTGAGGAAGTTGTAGAATCCCATATTTATCAGGGGTCTTCCTGAATAAGTTTAGGGTTTTGTTGTACATTATTGTCGGGAATCTAGGACAATGAAAGGGGGAACTGAAGTTAAGGGTGATGCTGAGATCTATTATCGTTGTTCCACTTTGTATCCAATGGGGATAGGAATCCGAAGACACATAGTTCATAATGATTCATGTAATTTAATGTCTTGCAGGATGAAAGAACAACCATGAAAAAAGAGATGTCAAGTGAAAAAATCCCAACTGGGCTGACATTCCTACTCGACATACGTAGATTTACAGAGGAATAACACCAGATGTGCGAGGATCCCATAAGAACACAAAAGGGAAGGAAAATATTACTCACATCATCTGATATTTGGGATGTAATGGGGGTGGGAAATTATTGAGAATTAATAATGACCATATTAGAAACAAATCACTTATATCATGTATCTTGCAATGGGAATACAGAAATGAGGGAGACCACTTACCATATTCAATACACAAAATGAACCTATCTCAAGATGTCATTCAAGATCCTATAAGGCATTGTCACAGAATGGTTGGTGATCTATAACGTTTAACATCCATACCATTTGGGGTTCATTTCTTATATGAATGATGATGGTATCAAAAATAAAGGGACACATGAATCATGGAGTCGGAGCTAGGAAATTGACCCTATGTAATCCAACAATCCAGGTCATTCACCACCGCACATTCAATCATATAAGTGTGGAACATCTATTGGAAATATCAAACTCATCGTCAGTGATCACGATCATGAGTGGAATCACGACTAGGGTAAATGTCATGTCACTCAGACGTCAATCTCTTAGATTAATGTCATAGAGTGTGGACCTTGGGTGCCAAGTTTAATTTCATGCATGTGATACATACCCTTGTAGTTTAACATCATGCAATTTGGATGATGAAATTGCATTGTTTATCATCATGCTGCTGGGAGATATGAGAAATGTATGGTGTAGTAAATAAACCTGAGATGAATGAGGACCATGGAGGTCTCAAGAACACCACACATTCTCAGTAAGCCAATAAGGGACGAAAAGGGATAATGGGTGATTTTGAGGTTGGTCCCAAGAATAAGATGTCTAGGCATCACTACATACACTACATGTGCAAGAATAAAGCCACGTGTAGTTATTGAAGGAAGGAATGGAATGTTTTCAACACCAAATGGGGTGATATCTTCATAAAATAGAAAATTAGTGTTTTCTATAAAATTTAATGTCATGAAAACTTATGAACTAATGCACTTTGTTTAAGGTCCTAGAGTTCAGAGCGTGAGAATGAGCTTCCCAAACTATAAACATGCTTCACAACGCCGGAAAGAATACCAATGAGAATGAGGACAGAAGAAGTCCACACAACATTATAAGTACCTAGTGGGAAATTCCACACATAGTTTATGTTCATAAGTGTTATACCATAGGGAAATTAATATGGTGTAAAACTCTTACTTGGATATATAAACCTTATCAATATCCCCTAAGACCACTTGATCCACGATCGGTGTGGGAAACCTAGGGTGGATACAAAATTTACTACACACGGAAGGTGACAATATGGGATTGGAGGGGCAAAGTTATGAATAACCCAATGACACTGGTCTTCCCACACAATGTGTAAAGGTGCATAGAGGAATGGAACCAAGAGTATTGAAGTTTCATCTGGAAATGTGGACGTGAGAGGGAATGTGAATCATGATACCAATATTTGGGATGAAATGAGATTGGTGAAATTATCTTGGATAACTATTGACCATATTCTAAACACAATTTCCATATTGTGTTTCATGAGATGGGAATAAATAACTGAGGGTCAGCTGCTAACCATATTAAAAATGCAGGCATAACCTATCTCAAGAGTCCATTCAAGATCCTCTAAGATGTTTCCCTAGAATGGTAGGTTAGATAAAAGGACAAGAATCCATACCATTTGGCTGTCCTTTCCGATATGAAATATGATGGTGGCCCAAATAAGGGGACACATGAAGTGTGGTGGTGGAATGATAGAATGTACATGAAGAATCCATCACTCTATGACCCATACCATGATTCATCTAAGAATGAAAATGAGGTAGATCAGATATAGGGGTATGATTAAAGGAAGGTGACTCGATAAGATGATTAGAGGAAAGAGACTAAATAGGTTGATGAAATTGTGATGGACCTGAAGAAAAAATGTTATGGCATTTATACTTATCCTGCAATGAAATAAATAAAGCCCTAAATAGTTCTAAAGTTTCATATCGTTTAATGTCATATAGTAAAGATGGGTCAGGGAATGATATCTTAAAAAGGATGAACACATTTTGGTGGAAAAAAATGTGAATGAAGACAGAATAATTCCACACCAGATCCCACGTACCAAGGAGAATAATCATAAAATAGGGCTAGAAGGAAGGAGTCATGACTTAATACTGGGCATTTTAGCATCATACAAGATAAAGGATAATTTTCATTTTTTGTTCATATAAAAAGGAACATAATTGATATGAATATTAATGTCTTGTGGGAAGGACCAAGAAATTTAACATCACACGGGATGGGTGAGATCTTAGTTTAAGTCCTTAGAACTTTGAATATAAGGGAAAGGATGAAGGACCTGGAATGGTCCACGGAACTAGGGCTGGACTCGAAGACAATATTATTGGGTGTTCAAATGTATCATGTGAAGGAATGAATCAACATAAACCTAGATCTCAAAAGTCATGATGTTTAACATCATTTGGTGAGGACGTGGGTGTAGTTTAACATCATGTGGGACACAACCAAGAAAAATGGTGCTTTCCAATGGGTATATTACGCATAGAGTGGTAATGAAATGGACTTGAATGAGGACCATGGGGGTATCATACAACACCATGTATCTCCCCAGAAGATTGCTGATATCACACATGGGGGTTGGACCCAAGGAAAAATGTATTGGAATTCCTACATATCCTGCAAGGGCAGGAATCAATCCCGATGTAGTTCTAAAATTATGTGTAGTTTAAAGTCATGCAGTTAGGATGTTGGTATAGTTTAATGTCATGTTGGATATTTATGTTGGGTATTTTTAGGTTCTGTAGCCCGAACGATAAAAAAGGGGAGGTCCCTTGGGGAAGTACATGGTATAGTTGTTGTAAAATTAATGTGAACAAGATCCAAATGGGCCTCACCCCACACCACATAATCCTTATACACATATTACATTGTTACAAAATAATGAAAATTTTTTCTTTACCTAAGGATGAACACAAATAAAAATTGTTTTGGCGTTCTTATGTATCCAGTGAGGGTAGTAATCAAGCAACATGTTGCTCTGAAATGTCATTCAGATTAACATTATATGATACAGATGTATGTTGGGCAGAGTGCTATTCCTGAAGAAGGTACAAGGCACAATAATTGAAAAGCCGATGAAAATGAGGATAGCACAATCCCAAATCACACCATGTAATTCCTTGGGGATCCTTGGAAAATGAGTGATTCCCTCTCAAATGAATAATTTGAGGTGGTGCATAGTTTTTCATCATGTGACCAGGTGAGAAAATATTTTAATGTTATAAAAGATGCACATGTGTAGTCTAACATCAAACATGATGGTGATTCTATGAATTTTTATATCCTACAACCCATACAATGGTGTCCTCACAGTTCTTGTGGAATTTGGAATTGGTGGGATGATTAATTCGCTCAACATCCATATTGATCAAAGATCACACACCATTGGAATAATACTTATGAATAATATATGGTATATCCCACATGGGCTCTAACATTGTGGGATTTCTACTAGGTATCATTGACATCCTCAATGACAATATCGTGTCCCCTTGGAGGAAAGAATGGAGGTGAACTGTATTATTGAATGTTTTGGATATCTTGTTCTAGTTCCTCTCCAGATTGTGCAAGGCCTAGAGAAGATTCCAATCGAGGGATTCCATCTCATCCAACAAGAATTATACTATCTTTTGGAGTCTCATAATCATAAATAGTTTTTCGGAGCGATGAAAATTGAATCTTGATGGGTAGGGTTTCCTCTGTCTCATAAACTGTGGAATACTCGGCCTCATGGTTGGAATTGTGATTCATCATCTGGAAGTCCCATAGGACATTGAGGATATTGTCTTACCAACTTTTTTTGGGTCATACCAACCATCTTATGTAAAATGTTATAGATGATCATGATGAATTTATTTAAATTCCCATTTTTGTTCTCATGACATCAATAATTATGGTTGGATCATATGTCTTACTTGGTGTAATGTATTTTTAGCTTGACTACTATAAATTTAGTGTCATTGTAAATGAGAATAGAGTGGGGGAATCCTAATTAGTTAATGATGTTGCTTCTCCCAAACTAGATGATATAACGGGCCTTGGCTTCCATGAGGAGTATCATTTCTACCCTGTAGGTGAAGAAATCAATGGCAGTCAGTATGAACCAACATTAGAGAGATTTTTCTGGTGGATATGGTCCCATGACATCGAGTCCCCAAAATTAAACAGACCAAGAGTAATTAGTTTTATAAAGGTGCTCTACTAAAATATGAACAAATCTGTAATGGATATGGCATATGTAACACCTATTGGTGAACTCGATAATTTCATATACCATAGTGGGCTAGAAGTATCCTAGTCTTCGGATCCAATGAAAAAGTTTCTGTCTGTTTCATGAGATCCAAAAATACCATTATGGACATCCTACCTGATGTGGGAAATCTCACCTCCTTGAATCCAACGTAGAATAACTCCATCGAATCCACATTTGATGAGGATATAAACAATACTAGGAAAACTATGGAGTGTGAACTATATTTCACACTAATGGATATGGTCATGTTTGGATCTGTTTGTTAGGAGATTTTTATGATAGAGGTAATCAAAAAATGGATTCATCCAACTAGGTTTCTCTTTTACAATAGAAGGGGGACCTAGAGATCCTAGTTTGGAGGCATCCATTGTAATGTGACTTACCTACTGGGTACCATCATCATTTAAGCTGATGGAAGGAATGAACTTCAATCCACCACATGGATAAACAGATCATCATGATCTAGTTATGCGAGGACACAACAAGGATGGAGAAGGTGTTTACTCAACTATTCTGTGACCAAGGAACCAGAGTGACCTCTGGTAGATAAGGGAACCTAACCGCCATTTGGTGAGTACTCTCTATGAGGGTCATGAACATAGGATTACTGACAACGAAGTTACAATTGATCTTCTTGATAACCATCATTGAGTCCCCATTCACGTGTAGGTCGGGAATATTAATCTCTAGGGCCATCAAGAGAGTAGTGATAGGAGCATGGTGATCTGGCTTATTGTTGTTGTATACTTATCATAATAATAATGACTTGGGAAAGAAAACCTATGTTGGCATGATTATAATGATGCTCAAGCCCACCATGTTGAGTCAGGGATAATTATTCCTTATTTTGGTTTGACTTCTCAAAGCGCCATGTACATAAATTTTCCAAAATATCTTGGTCTAGTCCACAAAAAGGATATCCTATCCAAAAAGTCAAAATACCAAGACATATTTGTGTGGCCTAGATGGGCGGATATATAATATGCCAATACCGGACAATTGTCATCGTTTTATGGGATAAACATGATTTCGGACTTCTAAAGGATGAATTACCATCATTCTAGATGGATTATCAAACATAGAGTGGTTTATAATATACTTTACCTGATTCATTTTGGTTATCGGCATTATACTGCAATATTGGATATAGTGCCAAAAATTTACAATGTAAAAAAGAGCACAAGACAACTCTTCTCGACTGGGGAATATTTGTTTTCTATATCTATAATAAAAAGAATGGGATTTTATAAACTGTTCTCTTCCCATTCACTATTCTTCTGGGTGAGAAGGGTGTAGAGGGATCACTCTATGGTTTCCACATAGAGAACCATCGACTTTAAGAAGATATGTGGCATCATAATAGGAGGTTGTAGTAGGTACTGGTTGATCTCATCAAAAGTGTTCTGGCATTATTTATACCATTGGTAGGTGACACCATTCTTCATGAGTTGGGAGAAGGTCTTTCACCTTTCATCTAGATTCGCACTGAATCTATGTATGATAGATAAGTGGCATTGGAATTCTAGGAGTTCCCAAAGGTTGAATAGATGAGGCATCATACTGATTTTCAGGATCTATATTGGATCAATCGTTATTCCCATATATCAAACATAAAATCAATGTAAATATCCAGAGGTGACCCCGACGGTACAATTTAGGGGGTTCATCTTCTTATGGTGGGATCAGAGGAATCAAAACACATTCTCAAGATCTCTAAGACGGACCTGATGCTGGATGGATTTTACCACCAAATAATGCATCTTTGATTCCACCAATGTTCCGAGGATCATTTTAATATGCGGTTCATAGCATGATGATTGTTGGATTATACATTCTTCATACTAAAAAGAATTTCCTTGTAACAAAAAGAACATTGCGTTGATCTGAAGGTGGTTGACTCTTCATCCATGGTGGCCATTCAGATCTGATTGAATCTAAAATACCCATCCATAAAGGAGATAACATGGAACCATGTAGATAAATCAATCAACTATTATGTCATGGAAATGGGAAAACCATCCTTCATATAGTGGAATTTGTGGTCCCAAAATTCAATATAGAGTTTGATCTATCATTTCTTCTTCCTAGTAAAAATGTTGTGGTACAACCTCATAAGTTATTGGAATTCCGTGAAGAATCTAGATTGGATTACCTTACCTACCTCAACCTCAACCATATCACATTGAGAGGGTTTCTTTTTTCTTGGAGGTTGTTTGAACCCATGATGGATTACAGGGATACCATTGTGGTGGATGATAACCTAAGGATACATTCCTAGCATCTTATCATAACTCCATGAAAATACTTTGCAATTTTTCTTCAAGAAATCTACATACCGCTACTCCCCTTCCACATGTATATTTTTGCTCCACATTTTTGGTATTGAGAATTTTTTAGAACCTGTATTCAACTAAATAAACTCATCAATAGTGGAAGAGATACCTTCCTTAAATGTGGTAGAAGAATCTTCCATATCCACTTCATCATTCATGGTGAGAGGATCATAAGTGTGTGGAATTCATTCATGTTAGATGAACATAGAGGAATGCTTGTACCGCCATTAGTGGTGGTGGAACCTTCATTAGGAGACTCCCATACTACGGACATCATGGCATACAAACATTTTGATTCTATTCCATCAAGACATTGCCCCAGGTGGCCATGATTGATAATATCAAAGCAATAGTGGTGAATTGGTTTGAGTCTGATCCAACCATCCTGGAAAAATAAGAAAGTATGGTGTATTGATGTTTTCATGGGGTAGACGTACTGATACCTTTCATGGATATGGGGATCAGGTTTTACTTGATTCTTATTCATGTAAGAGTATGATGTGATTTTCAATCACTCTTTTCACCTAGGAACATGCTTCTCACTCTTTCTATAGACAACATATAAATGCTCCATGTCTATGTTTTTGACCTCAAAAAGGTGAATTGGGATAATGAAAGCATCATCCATGTATATCCATAGGTAAACCATTGTAATGGTGGGTCAGTCGCATTACCATGGACCTGCTTGTCCTTACTATTGAAATAGTCACATCTAAGTAGTGGAATTCACAAGATGCAAAGTAAGATGTATCACCTTGGATCCCAACAACTTGATCATTAAGAAAGTACATGTAGCATAGTGATGTGGAGATGGAACCACCACATACATATGGATCAATGGTATACCCATCAGGGAATTATAGGTAGTGTCATGTGAGATGGTCTTGAAGTCAATGCTGAAAATCATGCCACCAAACTGGATCTTCTGATGGATCTTTCCACATTGCCTCTTATCATTCAGTTCATAACATTGAATATTCAATTTTGAGGGATCAAACTCTTATTTATAAAACCCTAATTTGTGGTGCATCAAATTTAGGATGATATTGATCCTGAAACCTATGTCAAGAAGAAAATGATGGAATTCCATTCCATTAAACATACCAGTTATGTATAACTGTAGAATGCACCCCAAAATTGGAAAACATTCTTCATCTCTTGTGAATGAGATAATATATTGACACTATGCTCGCTCAAATTACTCATGATGAAAATACTTTGTGGTTGTTTCATTTGTTTCAAATTGGAGGTGGCTTCTCAAAACCTATGCAAGTAATTTATGCATATATTCAGAAAAACAGAGAGTGTCAAGAATCAATATATTTTTCAGGAATGTGGGAAAGGGGATTAAGTACTTTGTACTTCTATAGTAGGTGCATAATTTTACTACCAAGAAGCTACTATATGTCAGGAATTATGGGTACTACTGGATGAACCGACGAATTCTAGCAGGTGTTGGGGATAAACTACTACTCACTAGATGAATTGTGAAAATTGACTACTGGATTATTACCTGTTGTCGTAGTTGGTCCCGGAAGATCGTAACGTAGTCGTGGAGGGACTTCCTGTAATAAATAAAATCCTTATTTCAAGTAGGGATAATTATTTTGGGGTGTTTTGAGGAATAATGATAAAATGGGAAATTTTTATTAGTGAACGATGTGTACTTTTGAGTACACATTGTGTACCGGGTTGTTGCCTGCAACCGTGTACTAGTCTTGTAGCGTCTGATTATATGGTTGTTTAAGAGACCTAGAAGACCGCCTAAAGTGGAAACAGTTGAGGTTAGTACATGGTGTGTACATTAGATTAACACATCATTTACTTTTCTTTTTAATTGATTAGTGGAGCGGGGTCACGTCACATCTCTAGAAAACTATTCTTCTCCCCTCGGTTCATATGAGAAACTGAAAGATGGACGAAAAACTTCAAGGTCCTCTCAGTTATTCATTTGACCTATATTTGAGATACATCTAGGTGCATTAGATTCCCACTGATGAGTTCTCTCTTTCCATAGAGCCACCCATCTTGATTTTTTTCTCTCATGGGTATTTCAAGGTTGGGAATTTTTACCATTTTTTTAGATCTACGTCATTCTAGGCCAATTCAAGGGTCGATATTCAAGAGTGTTCAACATACAACAGCAAGGTAGGTGGTTTTTTTCATTTATTTTATTCTCTATGGATTATATATTCTTAATGTGATAAATAACCATTTTAGGGTATTGCGTGTTTTAGATTTCGACCTTATTTGATGCCTGCTATGGTATGATTGTTTGATTAAGGGTGGTTTCCTATGAACGAGATTTTATAACCTTCTTATGAGACACCACATGGGTTTTTTACCTTGATTAGTTCTTTATGGACATTTTTACTAGGTTTACTATGAGGCATACCTTGTTTCCATGCCTTTAATTTCTTAGTATTGAGTTTATTGATTATAAGAATTTCAATTCTTGTCCTTGTTAATGTTGGCCATGTAGTAGTTTAGAATACATGTGCTGATATGATATGATATGTGCACTAATATTTCCATGGATACATAGCTTAGGATAAATCATAGGAATCATTATTCACGGGTTTTAATAATTAATAAATGGAAATGAATGTACTTGAATACTATAAAATTGATTACATTTGAGTAATTCCTAGTTTATTACTTCTTTTCTACATAATTTCTGTAATATATATTCCCTAATTGTTAGGCACATATCATTTGGTGGTTTTCTACTAGGATTCATCTCACACCATGTTTGGGTCTTGCTTTTGGGTCCAAAAACATTATATGGATGTAGGTATAGATAAGATCAAGAACACTTTTTTATCAGTTAATTGTTAGTTGTTGGAGTTGGAAATCATGGGACCAAGCTGAGGCTTGGGATGCTGTTGGAGTTTACAGCTTTTCAAAATTTTGTTTTAGTATTTTATTTCCATCATTGTGACTTGTTTGGTTTCATTTCTAGACACATGTGGCTTGCAACATTTAAATATGCTCCAGTTGTTATATTACTATCAGTCTTCCACTGTTTACTTTTATTATAAGATATTACAACTTCCAATATTGATAATTATTGTTTATTCTTCTATGTATACTTTTCCAATGAGGGCATAGTTTCCCTAATATCAGACCATGGTCCTCACTACTAGTCAATAACCTCTAGCATTTGTGGATATTTTCTTTAGTTCTTCAGACCAACCGGGTTCAGGGAACATTTGTGAAGCTCCAAGAATAGGGATGTTACAAATTGGTATCAGAGGAGTTTATTTTATATTTTAAATTACTATTTGGAACCAATAGACAAGTATGTGAAGGAATCGTTAATTTGTAATATATTACTCTTGGGAGTAGCTATCTCGGGTATAGGGAAAATCCATGTTTCCTCAAATATTTCAATTTTTCTGGTTTTGTAATTATTACTATTGATTTGATTTCACTGTTGGGTGATTCACTTGTTTTGTGTTGTTATGATTTATATCATTTAGGGCCTATTTCTGTTGCAACCCGATGAGATGAGGGTATTCCATCTCATGCATCATATAGGCACTTACAAGAGATCACATTTCATGCATTCTTTTCATGTCATTTATGGCACATTACTAATTTCATGCTGTTGTGATAGATGTTGTACTAGATATGCATGTTTTTGTGATAGATGTTGTGATAGGAATACCTTCTATTTTTATAGGGTATTGGTATATGTAATTTTTCATTTGGATGGATTCCAAATATTGGTCCATATGGTTTTATTGTCCCTATTGGATAAGAATTTTGTAGATAATATACTGTATTTAATTGAATTTTTTCAATTTATGATATGAATAAATATTGAAACCGTTGATTCGTGGGATTACGGGCTCCCTTGGGTTGTAATTTTCCATGCCATGGGAAAAATTCTATATTTTTAAGGGCATTGGAGAAGTTTTAGAGGATTACTCTATGGAAACCTATAAAACACGTCTTGTGGTCTAATGAACACATTCCATGTGTTCTTTTGTTGTGGAAGAACTACTATTTTTTAAGTACATGACATGTACTGGGAGTATATTCCATGTAGTTTTTGACCATGTGACTGACATTGTAAGCCGAGGCTCGGGGTTGGGAAACTTTTGGTAGAACACGCCATTCCTGGATTGTACATTTCGTACTGTAAAGAACCGTGTATCTGGACATGTGAAGAATGTCATGGGTGGATGAAATTGATGTTGTACACAATGTTCCCCATTTATGCATCCCATTTAAAGTCAAATGGGAATCTGACCATCTGAATAATGACAAGGGTGATTATAACATAAGTAGTACATGTCATTTCATTGGTGAACACGATGTGTAGTGATGCCCAGGAGAGAACCGTGTAGTTCTAGGCATGTAGAAGTCCATGGGAAGGTTGGGAAATTCATGTACACCTCGTGTTATAGGAGGAACACTCCGTGTGTATGGGTGTTACAACACTAGGTTTGGCAGAGGGACATGCTATGTTAAAAGCTAAAGGGAACACATCGTGTAGACCTTATACATGCCGTGTAACCCTACTTTTTAAAACATGAATTTTTCCTATAGTGTTCCTTTCATGAAATTCAAGGTTTTTTTACATTATAATCTTTAACTGAGGTGTGATCTTGACCTTTCAGATTCATGCCACAAATATGTTCACTGGTTGTATGCTAGATACAACGTAACGATCTGACACAAGAAATGGTAGATCACAGACTCCTATAAGATTCTCTCATTGTTCCCATCTTTGCACCAATAGATATACAGTACATAGTTTTTGATGCATAGTTCATGTGAAGGATTTATGATTATGATGCAAACAATCCATGGAGAACCACATCCTACCCCATCTCTGGTAGAGATTATGTGCATGTTCCATTAGTATCATCCTCCCACTTTCTTAGTGGATGGAGGACCACAGGCTGTAGAGTCATGGTTAGAGGCCATGATTTCCATCTATGACCATCTAGATATTCCTCAAGAGAGTATGGTGAGTCTTAGGACGTACATGTGAAGTGATTCTGCCAAAATATGGTGCGATGTTGTCTCATAGGAAGGATTTCATCTAGATATGTCTTGGTAAGAGTTTTAGAGGACCTTCTATGAATTCTTTTACCTCGAGACATTGAGGGATATTCAAGATGAAAATTTAATGCATTTGGAGTATGGTTCTCTTTCAATGATGGAGTGATATTCACATTTTATAGAGCTTTAGCACTTATCACTTGTTCTGGGATGTGAGGAGTTATCCTGGTCTACGTGGTTTGAGGATGGTCTGAGGTATGACATTCGATCGTATTTGAATGTTTTCAAGAAGACTATAGTGAATGATATAGTAAAACATGATATAATTACCGAGAACAATATGAGGGAGTTGGGAACGTTGATCTAGGGCAGCTTGGCATCAAGAGATTTTAATCCATCGTTTGATAGCATGAAGCATCACAAGGATCCTTCACATAGTGATTCATGAAGTAGGGATGAATCTATAGGTATCATGGTGAGGTGATAACTGAGTGGGAAGAGTGGGAACCAGATACCTAAGTGCCCGAGAGACCCAGTTGGGTGCCTAGTTTATGGAAATATGAGTCATCTTCATCATATTTTTCCTTTTTTATCATCAGTATCTAGTGAGAGGGGATCATTTATGACTCCATGATTAGAAGCATGACCACCAGTTTCACTTTAGTAAGGGAACTGGATTTCATTAGGCCGTTTAGGCCGAGGATGTGGTCTTGGTCATGGTATCTATGTGGCATGGTTTCAGTGATCATAGGGTGGATCAACTCAAGGTAGTCAGGTATGTCCATAGGGCCAAGATACAGGTTAGACCTTTATAGTGGAGTAGACCCATCAGGAGAAGAATCCTGAACCCTCTACAATTAGAGGTATGGTTTTATTTTCAATAGTTTTAGCTTCATATGTTTTTTATATAGGGGATTCCCATAGTTTTATATCTTTCATTATTGTGGAGAAAATTGGGCTTTGTATCTTTACTTTTGAGGATGTTATGATGCTAGAAACTCCATTAGAGATTAGGACGGTTGGTGTACGTTAGTGCCAGGAGTGACCTCTTGAGGTTGGAGAGTGTCACATCTTATGGGGCCTCTATATCGTAGAGATGAAGGATTCAATTTCATTTATGTAATGAATTGGTTAGTCTTATTTCATGCCAATGTTGAAAGATATTAGCACATGGTTAGTTTCACATCACCAGAGGGTGAGTCTTTTCTACACAAGGGAGAATGTGATGTCTATGAAAGAAGAGTGGGACTCAAGCATCAAGGGTTTGGAGGAAAAACATCCCCGATTGCTAGATTATATCTAGATGGCTAGGGTACTTCACATAAGGACTTTCCTCTAGTGGAAGATCTTTTTAGTGATGTATTTATATAAGAATTTTTAGGTTTACCTCCAAAGAGAGAGGTATATTTCATTATTGATCTTATACCAGGAACAACACGGGTGTCTATTCGTCCTTATAGAATGGTTACACCAGAGTTACATGAGCCCAAGAAGATGTTAAAGGAGTTACATGCAAATATTTTTATTCGACCCAGTACTTCTCCTTGGGGTTTGCCTGTCATATTTGTGAGGAAGGTGGATGGTACCATTAGCACATGTGTGGATTATTTGATGCTAAACCATATGATTGTTAGGAACCGATATTGCTTGTTGAGTATTGATGATCTCTTTGCTCAGCTTTGACGAGATTGGATGTTCTCAAAGATTGAATTGAGATAGGATTATCATCAGTTGCACATTAGACAATCAGATATACCCCTTACCTCCTTTCAGATCAGGTGTGTTCTATATGATTATATATTTATGGTGTTTGGTCTCACAAACATGATGGAAGTTTTCATGGCATCGATGAACCAAGTGTTCCATCCTAACTTGGATTATTTTGTGGTTGTTTTCATGGACAATATATTGGTGTACTCTCACACTCTACATGACCAAGAAATCCATCTTAAGATTGTATTGAGTACACTGAGAGAGCATCAGTTGAATTCTAAACTCTCAAAATGCCACTTTTGGATGCACTAGATTCACTTCATGGGACATGTTATCTAAGAGACAAGAATATCAATAGACCCAGAGAAAGTGAGAGCAGTAGTTTCATGGAAGAAGCCAAAGAACTTCTTTGTGGTATGATGTTTATCTAGGGATGGATGGTTACTACAAGTGATTTATATAACACTTTTCAAGCATAACATCACCATTGAAGGGCTTGAATAAGTATGGTGCGATGTACTCTTGGACAGATTCCAATGATTATGTTTTTCAGGAGATGAATGGGAGATTTACTTTAGCACCGATACTGATTTTTCTAGAGGCGGGAAAGTGTTACACCATTTACTCCAATGTAGCTGGTATCATACTGGGAGAAGTACTTATTCATGGGGAAGGAGTCATTGTGTATGGGTCTTGAAATTTGAGTCCACATGAGAGGAATTTCATGACGCATGATATCGAGTCCGCTGCAGTTGTGCATGCTTTACTTTGTTGGAGAAATTATATTTTGTGAGATAATTTTTTGGTATACACTAACCACCAATGTATCAAGTATATATTTACTTAGCATGAACTGAATTTTATATATCAAAGGTGGGTTGATAACCTTCATTATTTTGACATTGAGCTTTCCAACACACAAGGGAAAGGCAATGAATTTGCAGATGTTTTGAGATGTATGACTCATATATAGTTAGTTTAGGAGGCTAGCTATGAGTTGAATATTATGGATCTATTATTTGAGATGAATTTGGATGTGCATGATAGATAGGGGCTTGCCTTTATTTTTTTTATAGCTATTACCACAACTCTTGTGGATCGAGTTAGAATGAGGCAGCTGTCTGATTCTAAAGGCCAAGTCCAGTGGGAGACTGTGTCAGAAGAGGAACCTACTCCTAGGTGGACCATAGGAGGTGATGAGTTCTTGTGTTTTCATGGACACTTATGGGTGTCAGCAGACATACATGCGAATTTGATGTGAGATTTTCATTTCTCAATTTGGGTAGTTCATCCTGGTGTCACCACGATGTATCGAGATCTACACCATTAGTATTTTTGTCCAGGTGTGACAAGGGATGTAGCTGGTTTTTTAATGATATGTTCTATCAGTAAGAAGGTGAAGGTGGACCATTATCGATCGAAATGACTATTATAGTAGTTACCCATTTATGTGTGGATGTAGAATGATGTCAGGATGGATTTCGTGATGTTTTTACTGAGTTCACCTCGATAAAATGATGTGGTTTGGGTTATTGATGACATAATCATGAAGGATTAACATTTATTTCTAGTCAAGTAACCCCTAAGTGTTGATGATAATAGAATTTTTTACATCTGAGAGATATACTATTTTATGGGGTTACAAATTCTATTGGTTTATACAGAGATGCTCGTTTTACTTCTCGTGTTTTTCAGAGACTACATTGGGATTTGGGTACACATTTACTTCTAATGAAAGCTTATGATCCCCATTCAGATGTCCAGGACATGCACCTGATTCATGTTTTGGAGATCGTGCTTCGAGCATGCGTCGTGGATTTCATGGGATCATGGGAGAGACACATAAATCAAATGTTGTTTGTCTAAAATAATAGTTTTCAGGGGATATTTAGATGGGAAATTATGAAGTATTGAAGGGTAGACCATGTCAATCACCCCTTTGTTGGTTGCAGGCAGGACAGGTAGCTATTCTAAGACATCATCCAATCCAAGAGACTGCTGAGCAGGTGGAGTTGATTGAGAAGAGGATGAATAATTAAAAGTCTCCGTAGAAATAAAATTCTCCTTTATGGAAATGACCTCTATAGTTCGAGGATAGAGATTATATTTTCTTATGTGTCACACTATGGATGGGGAACATGAGTATTATGAGACTAGGGAATCTTTCACCATGATTTGTCAGGAAATTTGACATTTTGAAGAGAGTCAGGATGGTTTCCTATTGGTTGTAGTTACCTCATAGGTATCGGGATATGAACAACATCATTCATGTTTCTTAGCTACGCAGATACTTTTCAAACACAACTAAAAATTTTCATCCTGAGGAGGTTGAGTTGGAGGTGGATGCATCATTCAAGGAGCACCCTATTTTGATTGTAAATTATAGCACAAAGGTTCTTCGTGGTAAGTTTGTTCTTATGGTATGGTTAATTTTGCATCATGAGCGAATACAGGATGAGACTTGGGAGAGGAAGGCCGACATACGATCATAGTGGCTAGGGTTGTTCGATGTTTCTTCTTCCCCACCCTTGGATGGAAAATTCAGGGAAAAATTGTTTTAAGGGGGGATTTTTGTAATAACCTAGATCATAATTTTAGATATGGATCTTTATTTTGGTGTGTTTTAAGTAAAACAAAAGAAATGGTAAATTTTTCAAAGTACACATTGTGTATTGGGTTTCCGTGTGTAGCCGTGTACTGGCTATGTAGTGATCGACTACATATCCATGTAGGTGACCTGACATACCGCCTAATGCTAAGGCCGGTTGAAGCTAGTACATGGTATGTATGTTATATGAACACACAATATACTTTTATTTTTAATTGGTGAGTCGGAGTGGGGTTACACTCATCTCCAGAAAACTCTTCTTTTTCCCCGAGTTCGTATGGGTGATCGACGAATGACAAAAGAACTTAAAGCTCACCCTGGTTCTTCATCTAACATCTGATTAAGATATTCTCAGGCGCACTGGATTAACACCGGTGTGGTCTCTCTTTCCCTAGAGACTCCCTTCATTAATCCTCCTCTCTCATAGGTTTTTCAAGGTTGATATTTTTAAACCTTTTGGTATATCTAAGTCATTCTAGGCTAATTCAAGGGTCGACATTCAACAGTTTTCATCGCACAACATCAAGGTAGGTAGTTTGTGCCTTTAATTGATTGTATGTGGATTATATATGTTTAATGTGAGGAATAACCATGTTTAGGGTATTACGTGTTTTGGATATTTACCCTGTTAAATTTATTTTATGGTTCAATTGATTGATTAAGGTTTGTTTCTATTGAATGATATTTTATACCCTTGTTATAGGACACCCCATAGGTGTGTTCACTTGATTATATGTTTATGTTCATTTGGCCTAGATTTCCTATGAGGCCTACCATTTTTATATGACTTAAATTGGAAAATATGGCATTTATTGATTATAAGAATTGTATATGTTTTGATTTTGAATGTTATCTATGTAGTAGTTTAGATTACATGTTTTTTTTGATATGATATGTGAGATGATTTTCCAATGGACCGTGAGAGACTTGGACTAGGAAAATAGTGTGGGTATCCATGTTTATTAAATATGACCATGAGTTCTTTGGATTAGATTTTGACCCATGGTTATTGACCGTGAGAGAAACCCAAAGGTAATTTCTGATTATTTATTCTATGTTAACCCGTGGGGTATTGAATGTGGTAGCTACCCAAAGGTCATGTAAAATTTTTTATGCCATGTTGTACTAGGGGTATTAACCATGACAGATTCCTAGGTTGTCATTTGCAATTGATTTTTGATATGTTAAATGAAATGGGTTTGACCATGAGATATTTCCCCGAGGGTTATTATGAATGATTTATTTATTGTTTGTGACAACTCTTCCATGTCAAAGCACAGGCTTGGAATCGGTCTTACTTGGTCATTTATATGGTCTTCTGAGACGTTTGTTGTTACAATTACATGGAGAGATACTGGTCTTAGGATATATCCTAAGATTCTTTATTCAAGTGTTTGAATAATTAATAATTGGAAATTAGTGTAATTAAAAACCGTAGGATTGTTTACATTAGAGTACCTCAAAATTTATTGATTCTTTTCTACATATTGCTTGCTATATATATTCACTGACTGTTAGGCACAGATCCTTTGGTGGTTTCCTAAGAGGATTCATCTCACACCCTATTTGGGTTATGCATTTGGACCCAAACAGATTATATGATTTCAGGTATAGATAAGGGAAATCACCCTTCTTTATCAGTACTTGATTGTTGTTGGAGTGGGAGAGCATAGGACTAAGCTGAGGCTTGAAATGCTATTGGAGTTTACATATTTTTGTACTTTGGTTTTTGTATTATATCTCCAGTAGTGTGACTTGTTGGATTATTTACTATACACATGATCCATGAATCATTAATATATGGTTTAGTTGATTTATTAATATCAATATTCCACAATTTACTTTTGTTGAATGGTATCACTACATCCGATTTTGATTATTATTGTTTATTCTAATATGAATACTCATCCAATGAGGGTATAGTATTCCCACTATCATACATTGGCCCTCACTACTAGTCAGTGGCTTCTGGAATTTGGGGAAATGCACTTGAGGTTTTGGGATGAGCTAGGATTTGGGGCACCATTGGGCAGCACCTGGAACCGTGACGTTACACTGCCTAATCCAGCAACCCAAACAATGTTGGATGTGAGTCTGATTGGATATGATGATAGGAATGCACATACTGAGAACTACAT
Organism: Viscum album; assembly: GCA_963277665.1. Taxonomy (NCBI): domain Eukaryota; kingdom Viridiplantae; phylum Streptophyta; class Magnoliopsida; order Santalales; family Viscaceae; genus Viscum; species Viscum album. The sequence continues at coordinate 699,428,098 of OY728161.1, forward strand.
TGAGCTACCATGTGGTCTTAATGGTGTTCCTGACATGGATATAGGCATTGGTCGGTGCATTATGATGATTTAGGTATCCAGGGATTTTTCAAAAATGGCATCGCCTGGGCGAATTATGAGGATAGGCATGGTGATCCTCCTCAATTGGCACCATGTAAAGGTCAACCATCTTGAGGTTATTTATTGAGACATTCTCCAGATCATCCCATGAAGAACCCTCCAACAATAATTGGATCCTGTGGGTGACTCCCATCACTGGGGGCACGAAGTCTCCAAAAGCGTGGGATGGATTCAGCACTGATAGGGGACTTTTTATCCTTACACTGTTGGAACATACCCCTATGGGTAGTAGAATGATGAGATATGGATGCAACAGCAGTTTCTGGTGGAGGTGCTACCACTTCATAAGTCTTGGGATGATTCATATGGCAACTGATGATATCATGGGCACAGTTGATGACACTACACGAAATTCATTAATCATTCTTCTGAGACTCATGACTGAAGAAAATCAACCATTCACCATCAATGTTACTATCTAGCCTCATAGAGACACATTCCTCTTCTGTTGGGATAGGGTCCAACCTGTAAATGTTTTTTTCAACCTGGTCCTAGAGCCAGTGGTTAAACACATAGCACTGCCTAAGGGTTTTTTCCAAGGAACTAGTGATATTTGTAGTAATTGGGGAAATTACTGAGATCATCCTCTTAAGTTATCTTACATTCCGATGAATATAGGATTCCATGATCCACGATGTTCGGTGAATTTCTTGGGACTTATGCTTCATTAAATGATTAGATCTAGTTTCTCCTATCTGGAAAGGGAACTCTGGGAGATTGACACTGATAAGGGGCTATAGAAAAATGAGGAGGTGGAACCTAATTATCTCTACTTGGTGATGGTGTTGCATTATGTGGTTATGCCTACTGATTCTAAGGTGGGCGATGATGAACATGATGATAATCAAAAGGTAGGGGACCTCAACACGACTACAATGGAGGCTCTTCCAGTAAAAAATATAGTTTTTGGTGTGCCCTTACATGTTCAATAAAAGCAGGCATAACTTTAGATTATCTTATTATAGTAGTTTTGGGAGTAAATGAGCATGCCTCCATTGCATACTACAAGGATTTCTCTAGGTGATGAGCTTTGTCACAAAAATAGTGTAATCTTGCTCAGATATTCTGAGTGATAAAATATGGGAAAACATTAGTATTTACATTCCCCTCACAAATTTTCAACACCTTCTCTTGAGTTAGTGACATGTTGAGGTTATACGTGAAGCCATTCCACTGGGAGACAATGTCTATGATGCACTCATTTAGTATTTTCTTGAACATTAAAAGGTCAAAAATAATGGTATTCTAAATGGTGGAAGATAACTTATAAAATAATTTCCCACGGTGATTCCCCAATAAGATACATTCCTAATTGGTAGCTAGCTATTCTAGACTAATGCGAGTGCTTCCAGTGCCTGTACAAAGAAATGGATCATGGTGGCTTCTTGATGCACTAGAGTAACCATCATTAATCCATATATTGTGATAATTTTTCAATATTATATTGTGGGTCATTCGTCCCATTAAAGGGGGGAAGTAGGATTATCGAATCTCAGAGGTTCTATAATATCATCCACACATTCTGAATAGGATTTCCATTAGGTGGGATCATAACCTCTATGGTTTTAAGGGACACATGTTGAGTGATGAAATTGGACATCATATCATCATTTCAAGCGTACTTGTCTTAGTGAGGATCCCTGACCACTAGTATGTTCTCAAATTCTTCAACATGATAATAGGGAACAACAGCTCAAGGAGTGGCTTGTGGATTGACTCATCCATCAATTGGAGGGATGACCTGTAGAGTATCATGAGGGCCCCGTAGGAGGAACGCCCTCTGGATATCGGTCTTAGAGAAGGTTCTTGCTCATCTCGGGCAAATTTGGTGATGCATACCATAATATCTAACCTCTATACTATTGGAATATGCACAGTTGTCAAGATTAGTGAGGGGAAACTCACCGAGGGGAAGACATATCTTCCCATACTGCCTCAATGGAGGATAGTTAGGATAATATCGATGATCTCCATTTTTTGGCTGTCAATATTGTAAAAACATAGAAAGGATATCATAAATAACAATATTATATTCATCATGATTTTGGAGAAATATATAATTTTCAAGATCATCTACATCAATCACATAGAGCTAGAAAGGTTTGAGGGCTTAATTCTGAGAGTGTGTTATTTACCCTCGTAGGGGTCCCTATTGAGGGGAAATGACCCGGAAGGGTCGTAAAGGACAATTAAGTGTCATTGATGATGAGTGAAAACTCCTAGGGGATCCAATAGAAGTGGAGTTATCCCTGGGATAGTTTCTCTTCAATGACTGATGCCTATGTATCCATCTCTATGAGGTCAGCCATGTTTACTATGATTATGCCTTGGAGAAAATCATTTATATCACCCAACATATCAATTCGATGTTGGAAACGAATGATGTGAAGAAAAAAATAAAGACCCCAAACATGGTTCTCGGTGTGTGGGGGTTACAAATTAAATTTTTTTTAGAGAATAGTGAATAATTAAACACATTTATTATGTATAATCTGGTGATAGACAGATAATGCAAGGTTTCGATCAATAGGAAGTGCATCTAACTTAATCAGGAGGAATTTATCAATAATGTAATAATAATTTTCATAGATTATTTCATAATAAAATTGATGATTTAGGAGATGAAAAAGAGTCATCACCATTGTTTCCCAAACAAATGACATCATCTTGGGTGATCGGCTTTGGAATGCCTATGTGTGATGTAGCGATCAACCAAAAAAATTAGGGAGATAATCTGTCGTGAGAATTTACAACAAAGTCTCTCATTCAACAATAGGATCTGGCCCTTGGTTCCACTTTATAGAACTGGGGTAGCTGAGGTACGAGAAATGGTACTGAGATGGACCGTTTTGGTGGACTAACTAGTGCGGATAATTATGTGTAGGATGACATGCCACTAAATTTAGGTTCAGGATCATTAGGCAGTGCTAATCTCATCACTACATGCCTATAAGATGGAGTGATTACCATTGATTTAAGTCGAATGTCAGTTGAGATGGTGAAGAATATGGGTTTTATTCTTTATATACTAACCCCTAGAACAAATCTCTATAATCTAATTTCAATGTAGAAAATGATCATGGTTAAGATAGAGAGGACTACATGATAATAGCCTAGAAAGGGGCCTAATATTCCATTTTACGTGTACATCATTAGAGAGACTTAGGGATATGGTACATTTAGATTTCCAAAAGGATTAAGATAATATTCCAGGTTCCTTCCCCATACATTGATACAGAGGATCGGGATGAAAGGTCCATCATCGAGTCATGGTCCCCATTAGAGTTTGAAAAGCATAGTTGATTGAAAATGATCGGGAGCTACACAAGATTCTTCCTTTGGCATTGAAAATTAGATCCTCTTCACTGGGACAGTTCCTTCGGTCAGGGTAAATCATCAACACAAGAAAGACCACCGTGTGAGGTGGTATTGGAGTAGGGAGGGCCTCCATCAGAGCTTGTAGGAACATAGGGAAAACCCACATGCCTAATATCATCAAATTAGGAAGGTCCTTCACTCTGAGTAGTAATAAGGACATAAGGATGACCTCCATATTTGTTGAGATATTAGAGAGGAAATCCTCTTTGGAGCACTGGGATTCAGGTTTTACCCATGAAAATGTCGAATGAACAAGGGGAGGACCTCCATGCTGAGTTCGGGACATGTGGGGAGTAACTCTGTGGTTAGCAAGGCTGGAGAGGGGATGGACTTCTCTTGAACTAGTAAAGACATGGGGATGGCCTCCATGAATTCCACCTATGTAATGTGAAGGACCTCTGGGCCAGTTGGTAGTGGCGATATAAGGAGGAACTTTATTCTGATCCAAATGGACATAGGAAGGACCTCTGTATTGATGGTTTACATGGATAGGAGGACCTTCACATTGATAACATAAAACATGTGTAAAATCTCAATACATGGAATCATGGGTATGGGAGGAACTCCAATATGCGTACGAGAGTGGGGAGGACCTCCACTCTGACTGGTTATGATATGGGGATGACCCTTCTACTAGATCCAGATGTCACAGGTTGGCCTTCAATGGCTGATGCTCATTCCAGTGACCGGAAGGGTTAACCTAACCTACCCATGGGGTGGATGGGGTATCATACCTAGTCAAGCATAGGCTTCTCCTAATATTTAATAATAGATATATGACATAATGATTCTGTGGTGGCATGGACCACTATAATCGTGGAATATAAAACCCCCTTACATGCATCTTTAGGATCCTGGACCCAACATTGATATTGGGTCAGTCAAACTAGGGGCCAGTGCAGTAGGGGTAGAGACCAACTATTTCTCTACATAAGGGAATGACTAGTGGTGATGACATGGCATGTTGGGATCACTTCATAGCATCACCCAATCTTATGCTGAATCCCAGATGACTCGAACATCCCTTACCTCATTGGCATACATGAGTGAATCATAGGAGCGTTCTGGGAAGAGGCTCCTCAAATGGTTAGACATCAAAGTTGGGAGCAATGGATCCCTATGTTAACCTTAGGGGAGGTGGTGATGTCAAGCCATAGAAGCCTATAAATATTGGTGGGATATAGCCCTCATAAGTTTGAACCCTTTTATTCATATCATCTAATGATAGTGTTGATCAACATCCTCTGGATAAACAATGAGGGTGAAATGTGGCATGGTAACCCAGTAGACATGGTTGTGGATGCTATTGTGGCAGAGGTGGGTCAGTGTGCGATTTTCACATTATCATTTACCCTACTATGACATCTACGGGTGGGAGGAAACTGGGTTCCTATAGCATAAGTCCTCTAACAAATGAAGATACAACTATGGGATCATATAGTAGGCTAAATGTTCCCAGTGCCCCATAAATGTTTTTCTTCCATGGATAGATATAATTTTTCTCACTAATGATGTCATAGGCCTTAATTCCCAATGATTAACTTCCCCGAATTATAGTGAGTTCTATGTCAGGCCCCCTATTTTCATAGTAGTATTTGGATCCAAATGGTTTTATCCGATGACACACTTATCAACTGATGTATTGAACCCTACTATTCATCAGGGTTAAAGGAGAAAATATTCACATTAGGATGACCATTTATATTTTTGATTCTTTCTTCTAGGGAACACTACCTGAGTGTATTTGATGTTATCTTGGATATGAATTGTACCTCCCATTTATTCTTTCCAATGGAGGGAGGAATCCAACACTTTGTCAGCAATATAGTCTCCTTGATCAGTTTGGGATAATAGGATGTTGGTATCTCCTTTCATGGGATCTTCCTAAGAAATAGTTTGCTTGTCTGAGTCTCCCTTATAGATTAACATGACTTTTGTGAAACCCTTCCTAGTGCCATATATTTGTAGATGTTGATCAATTATGTTTCTTCAATTTGGACATTCCAAGGGGTCATGTTGGGGTAGCAACATTTGGTCATGGAATTAGTCGTGTTGTTCATCAATAGAATGTATGAATGTCGGAAACATGGTAATCCTAATTTTTCCCTTATTAGAGGGATTCGTGAGGGAGCAGAAGCCCAACTCATCTAATTTAATGCATGGGTAATCTTATTTCAGATGCATGTATCCGTGATTTTCCATGGCTTCCCTTGAATAGCATGTGGTATTCCATGAGTTTAACATCTATAAGAGATGGATCAAACTGATCAGAACACTAACAATGGTTGATTAGATGTATACTCCACTAGGATGGATCTCATGGAAGGTTTACCAGGTGGTTGGCTCAAAATGTCCATGAGGACGGTGCTTGGATGGAGTGTCCCAAAAATAGAAGCTCTCATATCATGATGGTTGATCAGAACACCGCAAAGGGTGGATCATGGAAGGTGGGTCCCAGAAAAGGGGACACCAAGGGTCCTTTTTGGATGGGATTGAACCTCATATATGTTTCTTGTATACCCTGTATAGAAGATAGAGATCAAAACTCACATAGTTCGAAGGGTTGATTCAGTGATTACACATGGTTAGTGGCCCAGGTACCATAACAAGAATCAATGGGGTGGATGACATTATACAAATAATAGAAAGGAGTTGTAGAAGATGGATAGGGATTATTCATGGTTATATGCCTATATGAATATCATTAATTCACTAGGATGTGGTGGCCAAGGTTAAATCAATGCAGATAATGGATTATTTGATGAAGTGGATGAGAATAATGGGATGAAACTGGCGTGAATATGACAATAGTGTTGGGTGTGATCCTAAGGGAGGATTATTATATATCATAATGTATGGGAATAAAAGTTTGTATCATTCATATGGGGTGATGATATTTCTGAGGAGGTGGCCAATCAGAATGGAATGTGTAACACCACAAGATTTCATAGTGTGTTATTTCTTCAAAATAATTCAATAACTTGCACTACATGCAACACCGAGTTCAATCACACCATGACTTACAAAAAAAAATCCATTCAAAAGAGGTTATGAATAGTATTATCTAAATTTTAAACTTTATATAATCCTTATAATTTTAGAATCCATATTATGAGTTTCTTAGATATAATGCAAGAACAAATTCATTTTCAGTATTGCACTTTTATCAACTTTTAATAGTGAACCCTTTTTAAATACAATATTTTAAACTTTTTGACTAAATGGGGACATCAAAAAATTTAAAATGAAACATCCCAAGCATCCACGGTATGCTTTCCTTTGAATAATACAGTAGTGTGTGTTGTACGCAACTTCGAGTTTTAACACACACCACAATCGATCAAACTAGCCGTTATGAATAGTAATACCTAATTTTTGAAATTATATATATATTTTATATTTCAAAATGGAATTCATTTTTGGATTCGGAATATCAAATTTAGCCTAAGGTGAAATTTTGGTACATTTCGGATAACTTTCATATTTTGGTGAATAGTGAAAATTACTAAGTTTTAATTAAAAACAACTTTTTTAATCAAAATAATTAATAGTGATAAATTATGAATTTGAGTGGTTTTAAAGTATATTTAGAATATATTTTTACCATTTAATATAATGTTGTTCATTGGACATAATTTTACAATTAAACCGAACATAAACGAGTGTCAATCTTTTGATAGTTATTATCTCTTAAAAACACGCTTTTTGTTTTGACAGCGGGAATTAATTTTAAATTAATTTCTGCCACTTCTGTGTTTTGAATTTAGAAAAATGGATTCCATATTTGGAATCAGGATGTTCAAATTGTGTAAATAGGTAACTTTTATTTTTAGACATTTTGAATAATTACTGCGGTAAATATTTTATTTACCATGGTTAAAGGGTAAATCCGGTAAATAAGGGTTAAAAAATAATATTATAATAATACAAAATTACCCTAAAACGTGTCCTAACCTTATTGGTGGACACATACACGACCATGGGCATCCTTGGGTCAATTTGGGGACCCCTTCGAGCCACTTGTATGTGGTAGGGAAACATTATATTAATAAAGTTAAAATAAAAATAAAAATGGCATAAGCTTACATCTTTTAGAAGAACAATTTTTACATAGGGTTATACATGTTGGATTTTCGATTATAAATATTAATTAGAAAGATAAAAAGATTTCATACATAATGATGTTTTATTTATAATTTTTAGACATTAAATAATTTATTTTATTTATGACACAATGATGATGCAGTAATTACTAAAATAGTAAAAATTAACATAATTGATATTATAAATATGCAAATAAATATAATATGAAACTTTTAATGAATTAAACTAATTTTATAGGATAATATGATATATTAGGATGTATTTAATTGACTTTGTTCGAAGTAATCAATTTGTTATGAGTTTCACAAAAATCAACTATTGAATAGTGTCAAAATTGACATAAAAGAGTTCTTAAAAAAAATATTATATTATTAATTGATATTAAATTCCTAAAAATCTAAGGTTCGGCCAAGAGACTTATATTATGATAGGTTAATCATTAATGGACCACTTGGGGGTCTCTTGGATGTATATAGTTAGTTTATTAACCATATTATATAAAAATACAAAGATACATTGTAAAAGTGAAACTAATTAACTTAGAGTTAATACTTAAAGATAAGGTTAATATAAGTACCCAAACCTGTCTAAATTCTATTGGATGAGTTTTTTTAGACCTATCCCCACCTCATACTTTGAATAGTCAACTTTGGAGCCTTTGTAAACCGAATATGAATTTATTATAAATTAATATTTCTTGCTTTTCCAAAAGTGCCCCTCACCACTCTTATAAAAGGGCACTCCTCCTTCTCTTTTCCTCACACCTCTCAAGCCACTTGGCTCGTCCAAACTCTGCACAAATAAGCTCCCCAAATCCCTCTCCTCATCCTTGAAGCTTCCCCTTAGGCAGAAATCATTTCAAGAAGTCCTTTGGTTCCAACCAAAGTGAGTTACCTAGATTAAAGGTAACGATTTCTCTTAAATTATTTTCATTTATTTTGCTTCTCCAACCCCCAAACTCTTTTTATTTCCTTTCTTTTGTAACAAAACCAGTATCCACAATATACTAGGATGTTGTTATAAGAAGGATTAAAACTACACATACACACAAATCCATCTAATGGATGATGAACATAATGTTTCTGTGGATGGCAAACTAACGCCTCACGAAACGATGATTGTTCAAATACATCTTACCGCCTCTCATGGTGGCCATTATGATGGAACTATAATTAAATATGAGATTAATGATATATATTTTATATATAAGCTTCTGTAATTCCATTTTATATCATACCATTATTCGTTTCATGTTGTATATACATACGATAATTTCATTTGAGGAAGTGCGGACTACCGCCCCCTTAAAATGATATGACTCATTCATACCACACATGGAACGTATAAAGGATGGTGTTAATGAAATTAAGAAACATATATAAAATATTATATTATACTGTAATAGTAATATACCTATGTATCATTTGGATTCAATTCTTTTAAAATAAAAATTAAATGGAAGTAGCGTTCGTGCGTACGTACGGACTACCGTCTCCACGAACGCGGTGAGATCCATCCTCCATCGTATCCATTCAAGTCTTATTCTCATTTTAGGGTTAAAAATAATGTTAATATCATTCTGATTATGAATAAGATTTAATCTATCCATTACAAACATGTCTTACGTAACCAAACATTTAAGAAGAACGAATCGATTATCACCTGAAACGACGATAATACTAAGATATTATTAATAAAGCAATGTTAAAAGATCATATATGATATCATATTAATGTATATGATTCTTGTATAATTTAATAACAATTATTTCACCATTATACAGGAGGTTAACCTACCCCAACAAAGGAAAAGTACACGGTAAGGGTTATTTCACAATCTCTTCATTATCCGAGGTTGTTTATTTGTAATAATCTACTGGGATCTCTTTAACATCCACATCCATGTTTCTTAAAAATGTATTTCAAAACATTTATACTATTTACAAGAATATGGGTTAAAGTCATTTATACCCTTGTTTGACTTTTTATAAGAGGTTTATAAAGGAATCTTTCCGTCGTTTTCAAAACAAGGTCCTTTTTAACCTTTTCGACAGAATTGAGGTAAGAATGTTTTTTTTAACTTATACGGCGGGTGCGGTTATTTTACGCCGTTATAAAATCTTCAAAGCTTTCCTTACAAGCTTATAAGAATATTTTCAAAGAAAATGTTTTATTTTATATGGATCTTAAATGATTTCAAAATAAAAGGATATATTTCTTTAAAAAGAATTTTGGTTTCATCTACGTCAACATCCTTTGATGGATTTTAAGATTATTTGAAGTTGATTTATTATGATACAAAACTTCTATATTGTATTGAAGGTTTTGTGATATGTTTGACTATGGATGTTCTATTTTTATACCATTCATAGTTTATGGTGAAATTATTGACATTTCGTATGCTAGTTTTAATACGAATGTTTATGTTATGTGTAAACCTTTTCATATGGGAATTCATTGGACTTAATAAGTGACGGGTGGAGCCTGCTATAGCTCCTCGATGAATTGGTAGGTCTCATGAGACAAACTAGTGTCTTGGCACAAGGCCTTGACAAAATCTTATTTTTAGTCTTGGCACGAGGCCTTGACTATGTGGTTATGATAGTCTGGCATTATGCATTCCAACATTATGAAAGTGGTTATTGATTTTTGCATGTGATTATTCGATTAGTAGAATATCCATGTGAATAAGTAAATGGCATTATTTCATTTTATTTATGCCATACCATGTTGAAAGTTCATGTTTGAAAGGCTTTTTTTTAGTTATACATTGCCTTAAAAGTTTATTCTTATTTATGAATGTTTCCGCTATATTGTTATCTTTACTGGGCATTTGAGCTCACCCCTTTTCTATGTTTTATTTTTCCCAGGATGTGAAGATGTAAGTTATGAATGACCTGCAGGGATATTATGAGGGGATTATAGTGTGGACTGTGGAAACATTATGTTGTTGTAGTAGTATTTCTTTTTATGATGTAATGTAAAACTTATGAATATATCTAGTGTTTCCAAGGCTACTAAACCAATCGGTCTTTCGAGATTTGATCTTTCTTGTGATCATGCCAATGTTACGAAGTAATGCACCGACTCTGGGTAGCTGGGGTCGGGGCGTTACAGTTGGTATCAGAGGAAGTTTAGTACAAACCTTGGAAGCTAGATTTAGATAAACTCTGATTAGAGCACGTAGACCTAAGATGAACTTTGAGGATTAGTATAGAAGAACTTCCTAGAATTTTGGTATTGTAGAGATTTTGTGAGTTTTCCGAGCAATAAATCCCTGTCTGGATACGAGCAGGTAGAGGCGGCTCTGGCACAGATGTACCTAGGGGTAAAACCCGAAAACACCGCTTTGATCTAGACTCGAACGGGAACTGGTGCACGACAACGGGCCTTGCTGCACTCTTGGTTACGACACTCCCGGGAGATATGCTTAGGATCACTCTCATTTTCTTTACAAATCATTATGAAGGGTTTATGAGTATATACTTCCTCAAAGAAAACATTTTATGATTATGGATTATATCCATAAATAGTTCAATTTATGTTAAGTGTTTTATAAGTATGGGATTATGTGTTTTGATTCATAAACTGATCTAGTTTATGCCATGGTATAGAAATGGCGCCCAGTAGAAGGAATGAGAACTCCATAAATACACATGATTCAATGAGAAGGAAGGATCATATCTTTCATGGTCTTAAGCTAGAATTTATAAGAGAAATAGTCTCCCATGTATTATCATCATATGAAGAAATAATACCATGTGTTGATAAGATATGTAAAGAGTTTACTGAGTCCTATGGCTTTGAAGAGAAGCAAGAGAAGAAAAGGATAGAAGAGAGAAAGATGGATAAAGGGAAGAGGGAAAAGAAGAATTTTCCCATATGTGGTAACTGTGGAAAGAAACACCCTGGAACTTGCCTGAAAGGAATGGGAGTTTGTTATAAGTGTGGAGGAAAAGGGCACAAAGTACATGACTGCAAGGGTAAGAAAATGGTTTCAAATGTACTATGCTTCATTTGCAAAGAGTTTGGACACTACGGGAACCTATGTCCCAGTCATAAGACTATGCCGCAAATAATGCTATTGGATAATAATCAAGTTATGATACTACCACAGATGAAGAGGAATGATTAGAGTTCTTATGTTGATTATGTCAATTGAGTGTTGTATCAACAATGTACTTGTTATAATAATTATAGAGTATATAAGGATTGTACTACAGTACTATTTCATTAAGGACTTGAGATTGTGTGGAAAAAAGAAAAGTGACTCAATAGCAGGTTAAATTTTTGGAAAATATATGGTTGAGAGAAAGATAAACCATAATATGGTTCAAATACCGAGGTGGTGATTTTAGAATAATACATGATTGATTTGGATAAATTATATTGGATATTATTGACTACCTTGAAGCTGATTAATGATTTGTATATTCCATCATTGTTGGGGTTTTAAACATTTTTGGATTAATGAAGTATATCCAGCATTCTATATGGAATAAGGGAGCATGAATGTAATCAATAAGGAATATGGTAATTCAAGATGTTTCAGTTTATTAAAAGAATACAAGATGAAGGTATTTATATGCTATTGCGGGGTAAAAAGGATCTATATTATGTTTACCTTCCTTATAAATGTTGGACTGTGAGTTTGGACAGAAGTATTTTGGATAGTTCTAGTTTGGATTATTTTGGATTACCATAAAAGGAAAACTCGGAGGTTGGGCGGCAACCCGTCGCGTCCGGCAAGGCTGCGAGACTTGAACCCGCAACTGAAGGGCGACAAGGGTGTATCACCTACCACTGGCCCATGAGATGTCCTGGATTAAATAATGTTGTTTTTTTTAAAGATCTGGTAGATGAATTATAAATTCATTTATTTTGGAACCCTGTACGAATAGTATAAATAAATAAAAAATTACATTCTATTATCTTTTAGAGTGAAAGATGAGTTTGTAGTAGAAACTTATTAATGGATAAAACTCTGATTATAAAGTAAGTATATCTCCTTATGATCTTAGCCAATCTCATAAATAAATTCCTCAACATTAATAAAAGGAACTTAGAACAAAAATGTTTCCATAGATGGTACCTTAAATCATCACTAATTTATGGCATTGGGATTGTTGGCCTTTTCATAGCCATGTTCTCTACCACTCTCCATCAGATAATTGATGGTTAGATTTTTCTTCCATATCCATATTTTCCTACATGGAACCCTAGTATGTGTTATTTTCGGTAATCTTCATACTTTCGACTCTTTATTTTAAATAGAGGCCTCATTAATTCATTTTTCGATGTGGGATTTCAACTAAGATATTTTGAAACGTCAAAAATGTGTTATCCTAATACCCTAGGTTTTGTTGAACCGATGGTATTTCAAATCATCATAGATTGATGAATTTAAGGACCTCAATTTTATACTTGTTTGTGATTGATGACCTCAATCACTACCTATAAATATTTACGTTTTTCCTCCAATTATATGTCCTTAATTGCCACCAATGTTCTCCTAATCAAGATCATAATTTGGTGGTGACCGTTTCATTTCTCTTTTCCTCATATTAAGACTAAATTTTAGTAACCCAATTTCTAATGTGGGTTTTCCCACAAATATATTTTCTATTTTCAACCTTTTATTTTCGAAGAACAATTTAAAATTGCGAGGACGCAATTTATTGAAGGAGGGGAGAATGTAACACCCCAAGATTTCATAGTGTGTTATTTCTTCAAAATAATTCAATAACTTGCACTACATGCAACACCGAGTTCAATCACACCATGACTTACAAAAAAAATCCATTCAAAAGAGGTTATGAATAGTATTATCTAAATTTTAAACTTTATATAATCCTTATAATTTTAGAATCCATATTATGAGTTTCTTAGATATAATGCAAGAACAAATTCATTTTCAGTATTGCACTTTTATCAACTTTTAATAGTGAACCCTTTTTAAATACAATATTTTAAACTTTTTGACTAAATGGGGACATCAAAAAATTTAAAATGAAACATCCCAAGCTTCCACGGTACGCTTTCCTTTGAATAATACAGTAGCGTGTGTTGTACGCAACTTCGAGTTTTAACACACACCACAATCGATCAAACTAGCCGTTATGAATAGTAATACCTAATTTTTGAAATTATATATATATTTTATATTTCAAAATGGAATTCATTTTTGGATTCGGAATATCGAATTTAGCCTAAGGTGAAATTTTGGTACATTTCGGATAACTTTCATATTTTGATGAATAGTGAAAATTACTAAGTTTTAATTAAAAACAACTTTTTTAATCAAAATAATTTATAGTGATAAATTATGAATTTGAGTGGTTTTAAATTATATTTAGAATATATTTTTACCATTTAATATAATGTTGGTCATTGGACATAATTTTACAATTAAACCGAACATAAACGAGTGTCAATCTTTTGATAGTTATTATCTCTTAGAAACACGCTTTTTGTTTTGACAGCGGGAATTAATTTTAAATTAATTTCTGCCACTTCTGTGTTTTCAATTTAGAAATATGGATTCCATATTTGGAATCAGGATGTTCAAATTGTGTAAATAGGTAACTTTTATTTTTAGACATTTTGAATAATTACTGCGGTAAATATTTTATTTACCATGGTTAAAGGGTAAATCCGGTAAATAAGGGTTAAAAAATAATATTATAATAATACAAAATTACCCTAAAACGTGTCCTAACCTTATTGGTGGACACATACCCGACCATGGTCATCCTTGGGTCAATTTGGGGACCCCTTGGAGCCACTTGTATGTGGTAGGGAAACATTATATTAATAAAGTTAAAATAAAAAGAAAAATGGCATAAGCTTACATCTTTTAGAAGAACAATTTTTACATAGGGTTATACATGTTGGATTTTCGATTATAAATATTCATTAGAAATCTAAAAAGATTTCCTACATAATGATGTTTTATTTATAATTTTTAGACATTAAATAATTTATTTTATTTATGACACAATGATGATGCAGTAATTACTAAAATAGTAAAAAATTAACATAATTGATATTATAAATACCCAAATAAATATAATATGAAACTTTTAATGAATTACACTAATTTTATAGGATAATATGATATATTAGGATTGATTTAATTGACTTTGTTCGAAGTAATAAATCTTTAATGAGTTTCACAAAAATAAACTATTGAATAGTGTCAAAATTGACATAAAAGAGTTCTTAAAACAAATATTATATTATTAATTGATATTAAATTCCTAAAAATCTAAGGTTCGGCCAAGAGACTTATATTATGATAGGTTAATCATTAATGGACCACTTGGGGGTCTCTTGGATGTATATAGTATGTTTATTAACCATATTATATAAAAATACAAAGAGACATTGTAAAAGTGAAACTAATTAACTTAGAGTTAATACTTAAAGATAAGGTTAATATAAGTACCCAAACCTGTCTAAATTCTATTGGATGAGTTGTTTTCGACCTATCCCCACCTCATCCTTTGAATAGTCAACTTTGGAGCCTTTGGAAACCGAATATGAATTTATTATAAATTAATATTTCTAGCTTTTCCAAAAGTGCCCCTCACCCCTCTTATAAAAGGGCACTCCTCCTTCTCTTTTCCTCACACCTCTAAAGCCACTTGGCTCGTCCAAACTCTTCCCAACTAAGCTCCCCAAATCCCTCTCCTCCTCCTTGAAGCTTCCCCTTAGGCAGAAAGCATTTCAAGACGTCCTTTGGTTCCAACCAAAGTGAGTTACCTAGATTAAAGGTAACGATTTCTCTTAAATTATTTTCATTTATTTTGCTTCTCCAACCCCCAAACTCTTTTTATTTCCTTTCTTTTGTAACAACACCAGTATCCACAATATACTAGGATGTTGTTATAAGAAGGATTCAAACTACACATACACACAACTCCATCTAATGGATGATGAACATAATGTTTCTGTGGATGGCAAACTAACGCCTCACGAAACGATGATTGTTCAAATACATCTTACCGCCTCTCATGGTGGCCATTATGATGGCACTATAATTAAATATGAGATTAATGATATATATTTTATATATAAGCTTCTGTAATTCCATTTTATATCATACCATTATTCGTTTCATGTTGTATATACATACGATAATTTCATTTGAGGAAGTGCGGACTACCGCCCCCTTAAAATGATATGACTCATTCATACCACACATGGAACGTATAAAGGATGGTGTTAATGAACATAAGTAACATATATAAAATATTATATTATAATGGAATATTAATATACCTATTTATCATTTGGATTCAATTCTTTTAAAATAAAAATTAAATGGAAGTAGCGTTCGTGCGTACGTACGGACTACCGTCTCCACGAACGCGGTGAGATCCATCCTCCATCGTATCCATTCAAGTCTTATTCTCATTTTAGGGTTAAAAATAATGTTAATATCATTCTGATTATGAATAAGATTTAATCTATCCATTACAAACATGTCTTACGTAACCAAACATTTAAGAAGAACGAATCGATTATCACCTGAAATGACGGTAATACTAAGATATTATTAATAAAGCAATGTTAAAAGATCATATATGATATCATATTAATGTATATGATTCTTGTATAATTTAATAACAATTATTTCACCATTATACAGGAGGTTAACCTACCCCAACAAAGGAAAAGTACAAGGTAAGGGTTATTTCACAATCTCTTCATTATCCGAGGTTGTTTATTTGTAATAATCTACTGGGATCTCTTTATCATCCACATCCATGTTTCTTAAAAATGTATTTCAAAACATTTATACTATTTACAAGAATATGGGTTAAAGTCATTTATACCCTTGTTTGACATTTTATAAGAGGTTTATAAAGGAATCTTTCCGTCGTTTTCAAAACAAGGTCCTTTTTAACCTTTTCGACAGAATTGAGGTAAGAATGTTTTTTTTAACTTATACGGCGGGTGCGGTTATTTTACGCCGTTATAAAATCTTCAAAGCTTTCCTTACAAGCTTATAAGAATATTTTCAAAGAAAATGTTTTATTTTATATGGATCTTAAATGATTTTAAAATAAAAGGAGATATTTCTTTAAAATGAATTTTGGTTTCATCTACGTCAACATCCTTTGATGGATTTTAAGATTATTTGAAGTTGATTTATTATGATACAAAACTTCTATATTGTATTGTAGGTTTTTGATATGTTTGACTATGGATGTGCTATTTTTATACCATTCATAGTTTATGGTGAAATTATTGACATTTCGTATGCTAGTTTTAATACGAATGTTTATGTTATGTTTAAACCTTTTCATATGGGAATGCATTGGACTTAATAAGTGACGGGTGGAGCCCGCTATAGCTCCTCGATGCATCGGTAGGTCTCATGAGACAAACTAGTGTCTTGGCATAAGGCCTTGACAAAATCTTATTTGTAGTCTTGGCACGAGGCCTTGACTATGTGGTTATGATAGTCTGGCATTATGCATTCCAACATTATGAAAGTGGTTATTGATTTTTGCATGTGATTATTCTATTAGTAGAATATCCATGTGAATAAGTAAATAGCATTATTTCATTTTATTTATGCCATACCATGTTGAAAGTTCATGTTTGAAAGGCTTTTGTTTTAGTTATACATTGCCTTAAAAGTTTATTCTTATTTATGAAAGTTTCCGCTATATTGTTATCTTTACTGGGCATTTGAGCTCACCCCTTTTCTATGTTTTATTTTTCCCAGGATGTGAAGATGTAAGTTATGAATGACCTGCAGGGATATTATGAGGGGATTATAGTGTGGACTGTGGAAACATTATGTTGTTGTAGTAGTTTTTCTTTTTATAATGTAATGTAAAACTTATGAATATATCTAGTGTTTCCAAGGCTACTAAACCAATCGGTCTTTCGAGATTTGATCTTTCTTGTGATCATGCCAATGTTACGAAGTAATGCACCGACTCTGGGTAGCTGGGGTCGGGGCGTTATAGAATGCATGTATGGGGACCTAAAGGAAGTAAAAAATACATGTTGAGACACAATCTTCCCATTACAAAAAGGCATAAAGGGACATCCAAGATGGAAAACAGATGATGGGTTTAAACCTTCAATGGGTATTGTTGGGACTATGTTGGATGGAGAAGGTTGTAAATGAGATTTCTTTTGCAGAGTGATTTATTTAGTTGTAAAAGAAGATGAATCAATTCACTTTGTACAAGACTTGAAAAATTAGATGATGGTTTTCTAATTTGAATTTCCTGAATATTATATGTCGATAGAAATTGTGATGAAACAATTATGAAGTAAATGGAGATAAAACATTATTCCAAAACTATATAGTTTTGGTTGGAAAGAATGATATTTTTGGAATATGGGGAAGTTGCAGTACTTTTTCTTGAAAATATGATAATGATAAATGTGGTCGATCAAAGACTATATATCATGATAGATATTATTCATGAATAAATCAGTTGTTTGAGGAATAATCGAGATGAAAATGAAGTAGTATTGCTGTTCTTTATGAATTATATTTTAAAGTGTCACAGTTTTCCAGTGTTTTCTAAATTGTTGGGGCGGAAAATCGAGAAATGGAGAAATTTGACTTTGGTAAAGAATGATTCACACACATTTGATGATGTATTGGTATGTTTCACACAAGGAATGATTCAAGGTCAGAACATAAAAATATGGAAATGGAATGATGTGTGTGAAAGATTGAAGAAGTGTGTGAACGATTAGGTTAGCATGAATGAATCGTATGTGCCCAATACAACGTCAAATGGGGTTTTGCGTGATGTGTTAGGATATTTCATGACAGGTCATGGTTTTTTATGGGTAGGGGTCTGTAATTCCTATAAATAAAAGGTGACCCCCTCTGATTTGATAAGCTCGACACATAGAGAATTCTTGATCTCTGAAGTGTAGATGAATTTTTTAAAATTGGAGCAGCATGAAAGAATTAGTGTTGTTTGTAAGAAATAGAAGTTGAATGCTAAAAGATAGTTACACACAATATTTTTGTTGTGCACAAGAGGAGTTTTGCGATAAAAGTAAAATCTTTCTCTTGAGGCATTAAAGTGGTATGAACGACACCATAAACGGTGTATTTAAGAATTAGGTTTATCATAAGTAGTATGTTGTGTGCAAGGTAGTTCTTAATATCATCTGGTTAGGAAAGTGAATAATTATTCTGTAAGATCAAAATGTGAAAGCTGAGTAAGAAGCAATGAATATTTTTTTCTCTATTTGTGCTAAGAGGTTACACACATGCTTGAGGATTGTTTTCCAAGTGCTACATGAGTGTAAGGGTATATCCTACTCATTGTATTCCACATAAAAAGATTTTTTTCAAGTGTATTGTGTGGTACGAGATTATATCTGTACAATACCAATGATGTAGCTACTCCTGTTGAGTAGTGATCCTTGTAAATCTTTTGTTCCTAGGGTTGTGTGTGTTCGATAGAGAATTAACTCTTTAATATGAGGCAAAGGTTGTTTAAAAAAGAAAGGAAACATAAAACAAAAAGATATCATAGATTCACCACATCCCCCTCTCAATGATACTAGGATCCTGACTGGGTAACATTAGGGATTCCTATGTATCCCAATGTTTGAGAATTATAGTCCACATGGTTCATGTATGGGTCAATGAATCGGGGTGAATTCCAAGGAAAATGACCTAGAGTCATGCCCAAGGCTTAGGTATGGTTAACATCTCATTGTAAGAAGGGAAATCATGGTTGTAGGAGTATGGGTTGTGTGGGGCTTAGGCAAGGTTAGTTTCCCATGGGGATAAAAACACCTCAAATAGGCGGATCTAGGGGATCTTTCCCATATAGTGAAAGTGTCAAATCAAGAGTGTAGATACATAGGAGGGAGTACCAATGTTTAACATTTGTTGGGGTTGAACCCCAATGGGGATTCTTATGTATCCCATTGGATGGGAATCAAAACCCACATAGTTTAAAGGGGCATACTGTTTAACATCATGCATAATGAATGTAAAGAGATGTGAAATCACAGAATGATTGGATTATGGGGATAATACTATATATTTAGGCTATATCCATGGTTTAAAACCATGGATATAGGTTATAGCCAAGGTTTCATGAACCGTGGCTAGTATTAGCGAGGCTATAGGTCGAAGCCTATAGCCACGGTGAACTGTGCTGATTTTATTAATGGATTGTAAAGCCCAATATCCATGGTTTAATACCGTGGCTATATGGCTTTAGCCACTGTTTGAACCATGTCTATAGGGTGTTAGCCACGATTTTAATCCGTTGCTATAGGCCCTTCCACTGCATAAAAAACCAAGCACGGTTCTCTGTGTTGGCTGTTGGGATGACACTACCATCTCCCCCCTCCCTCCACACACTGCTCCCACACCCTGCACCAACACCCCTCATACCCTATTCCAACGGTTCCAATAAAACTGTTGGAATATGTTTTAAGCAATGGTTCAGTAAAACCGTTTAAGTAGAGTCACTTTTACATGCCTTTACCAATGGTTTCTCAAACCATTGGTATATCACAGCCTGTTCTCTACCGATCAAAACTACATTCCAGAACTAGTATACCGATCAAAGCTTCCCTCACTGATTCCAGAACCAGTACAGCCTGATTCCACCACCAGTACTGCCCTGTAAAATAACAAAGCACCCAATAAAAAAAGAAACATACATGTATACTTTTATCTTGTTCCTAATACATGTTGAATATGGAGTAAAAGATAATACCTTTTCCCATTTTAGTAGTAGTATTCAGAATTATAAGAGACACGCTATCAATGTCATGAATTCATTACATTTCCTCAGCCTTATTAAAATAGGAGTCATTCCTAGTCCTTGAACTGTACTGATCATAGTTTGGATCAAAAACTACATCCCCCATGACCGAACAAGCTGGACCCTCCAGAATTACCTGTAATGGAGCCTTCCACATGCAATGAAGCCTCCAACGGCCTCCAACAGCCTCCAATGCAGCCTACAACAGCCTCCAATAGCCTCATACAACCTGCAATGAAGCCACAAACAGCCTCCAACAGCCTCCAATGCAGCCTAAAATAGCCTCCAACATCCTCCTACAACATGCAATTCAGCCTCCAACAGCCTCCAACAGCCTGCAATGCAGCCTCCAACAGCCTACCCATTATACAATACAACGTACAGAATTTTAACCTGAAATTGAAATAACATTGCCAATAATAAAATGTATAGAATTCAAAGCAAAAATTTCAATGTGACCCATTTAAATTTAAATTAGGTTCAATTTCCATTTATCAGTTACATAAAAAAAATTAATTCACATAAAAATTGTGACAATTCAGATTCACATACCTAATAAGCCTAATTACCATTTCACATTTCATTATATCATTTTATTCCATCATGCCATTATGCCAACTACATTATAGAGAACATCCTAAAGGAAATCTTACCATGGTCAAAACAGAACCCAAGACCAGGATCATATCCCTAGTCTAATAAATGTTAATGTTATCAAGAAAATTCAATATGTCTTGATAGTGGCCAATAATATATCAATTCATCCTTGGAAATTGAAATAATTTTTAGTTATTGATTTCCTCCCCATACCAATATAAAGATCGATCATGGGAGATATTCTCATGCTACATGCTATGAAAAATCCTTATACCATTAGATAAAATTTAACTTGAGTACACCATTTGAAGAATGTATAATTCAAAATTATTCCCCTTTTGGACACTACTTAATAAACCATAAGTACAATAAATTTACTACTTAATGAAATGAAAACATACTTACTTCTCCAAAGTATCCCTCACATATCTCATACACATGCAGAATTCATCAATACCCTGCAAGTATAACACATAATTATGAAGTTAATTAATTACATACAGATTTGAATTCAGAATTGAATTCAGAATTCAGAAGTCAATTACTCTGCACAAAAATTTCATATAGAAAAAGGTATAAAACATTTTGACGAGTGAACTCCTTACATTGTATAATGGTATTCAATATACATACATGAGTTGACTCTAGGGTACCCACTCACTACCCCACACTCATTTATGTAACCCACACTGAATGGAACCCTGAAACCCCCTTCTTACTCATTAAATATGATGTGATTTCATGTAATTAACCTTGAAGAACAAGGGTTTTAAAGAAAAAAATTCTTAAACTGTGAAAACCTATCATGGGATACAAGGGTTTCTACATGTTTAACAAATGTTCAAATGTAGGGTGGGCCTCACGGTCAAATTAAAACAATTAAAATCAATCGATGGTGTCATTCATTTTAATATAGCATAAAATCATCATGCATTAATATGACATAAAAACGTTATAATAGTTTTTCATACACATAGTTATGTCAAGAAATAGTGAATGAGAAATAATGCTTCAAAATAGGATAAGAACCATCTCAGGAATAGGAAAAATGAAATTGGTCAATTGGGTCATTTCATAAATATCAATAATCACTTTACTTGATGCAAGTATCCATGAATAAACATCAACAATAAGAAATTATATCGATAATCATTTTTAGGAGACGTCAAATAGATGTAAGAATGTGAATTTTAAAAATGTCAACCTATTTATCTAATTTAAAAAAACTATTTCCTAGAAATCAATTAAAAACTCAGTTTTCCTACTGGATGTTCTTTCATTAAGGTTATTAATCTATAACATTTACCTTTGTGTCACATAATTGGAGAATGATGCAAATTTAACTGGATCGGTATTGATGCTAATTTTAAATTCAACTAGATTGGGCTGCATGGTCTCTTTCTTCTTCTTTCCATCTCTATGAAACTGATTTGTGGTGACTTCTAGTTTTTTGGATTTATTTAATGTAGGAAACAAGAATTCAATGTCTGACCATATTTTTTTGACACCTTTTTCCACCACCTCTTCCTGTTTCTCATGGACTTAAAATGTTGTGATAGAACTATGAATTCTAATACATACAAGAATACCTTCATCCTGTAAACCTAGAAACTAAAACCCCCAAACCTAACAACCAAAAAACCAGAAAATTAGTAACATTTAAATGTGTATTGAAAAAACTATCAACTTATATCTTCCAAACCTTCTAGCATACAATCCTTTAAACCATGAAACCTATAAACCTGTAACCAGAAAACTTGAAACAAATTCAAACATTCAAATACAAAATTAAAAAAAAATAATTCTCTTGAAAATAAAAAAAAAGACCTATAAATTAAATAAAATAGTAACAATCTGTATGCATGTGTGGGAAACAAGGATAAAATTAAGTTGTTCACCAAAAATAATTACTTTAATATATCCCATAATATGTTGGGTTAGTGAATATAAAGTAAAATAAATAAAAGAGTAACAATCTATATAAAGAAAACAAGGGTGGTCCACCAAGTGCTACCAATGTCACAACGATACAAAAATAAGCTCTAATAAATTGGTTGTTTGAAACATTACTGATAGAATCAGTAAAAGCAATGAAATATTAAAGACTTTTCACTAAGGATGCTCAGAATTCATACAAACTAAATCAGTGAAATCTGATTAATTACATGGTAACAAAAACTATGTAATCTAGAAAGACGCCAATTCAAGTAAGTGTTGTTTAAACATACCATCAACTTAAAAATCATCAAGGGGAATGACAGAAAGGGCATCAATAAGACCAGTGAATTGATCTATCTGTAAATAAATGATAAAGCCATACATTAAAAATTATAATTATATTAACTAACGTCTCAGTTTCTTATAGTGTACCAAGGCATGAAAGAGACCCGAAACTGTGAGGTAAGTTCCCCGTCATTGAGTTGTATGAGAGATCCCTGTATGTGAAAAAAATCATTATAAAATAATATTAAAATGAAAAAGAACCTTCTAACATAATATATTAAGAAAAGAAAAAAGTGGACTCAATAAATAAAAATAAAAATATCAAAGAACTCTAAAAGGATAATTTAAAGAAGCCCCCCCTCCCCCCGAACAGAAGCCCCCCCTGATGGACCCCCAGTCTAGTATCCACCCTACTAGACCCCCCTTGGATAGAAGCCCCAGCTGGATAGAATCCCCCCCATGATGGACCCCCATGGACAACCCCACCTGTTGGACAACAACCCCCCTGTTGGTCCCCTTGGATAGCAGCCCCCACCCCTCCTGCTGGACCCCCCCTGGATAGAAACCCCCCCGAATATCCCCCCCCCTGAACAGACTATTAAAAAAATAATTAATAGTTGTAGAAGTTTCTAAGACATCATCAAAATATTTGTAAACATAAATTTTATATAATAAGAAATAAAGATTTATTTGTACCATTGAGAAATCAAATATATGATTCTACATACTGTTCAAATGATAACTAATAGTAATGAACATTGAAACCAGAACACTGTAGTTGTGAATGTAAACATAATGGAGAGAGTTTTGAAACCAATGAAATATTACAAAATCTATAAAGAAAAAAATTATTTGTGAAAAGAAGGGTGTGTGAGGTTACAAAAGCTGCAGTTTATTAAATGATAATCAAATTTTACCTTCCACGATGGTGTATTTATCTAAAATCTAGTGTTACTCAAACATGTCCCCTTGTATTCTAGATCTAAACATTGAATTAATATTGATTATATTGAATATATTGAATGCATAAATTATTGGTACAAAATATTGCAATATAATTTGATTAAATATGGAGACAGTTAAAATAGTAGAAAACATAAAGGATAATCACATTGTACCTTTGTACCGATGTTCATCCGACACATTGAACAATATTTATACATAATAATTGAAAAATTAGAAATATAATGTATAAAATTAAAATAATTAACAAAATCAAATAAACTGTATCATACTCAATAAGTCAAAACAACTAAACCATAACCAATGAAAATATGATAATAAATAAGGCAATAAATTGAAACCAATATATCATAAAAAATTAAAATGAGATGAGGCTAACGATCTATAATAAAAAAATCACCTGCACACCCCCTTCCCCCTCCCATACCCCCCCACCTGCACATCCCTCCCCCCAGAAACCCCCCTCTCCCTGCCCCCTGCCCCCACATGTCCCCCCCCACCTGCACACACCCCTCCCCCTGCCCCCAGCACAACCCCATGCCCCCTACCCCCACCTGCACACCCCTCCCCCCAGCAACCCCTTGCCCCTTTCCACGACCTGCACACCCCCTCCCCCTACCCCTAACACACCCCCTTGCCCGCTGCCCCCACCTGCAGACCCCCTTCCCACTCCCCTACCCACCCATTCCCCCTCCCCTGATCACCCCCTACCAACCCAACACCCACCCTCCCCACCCCTTGCACCCCCTACCCACCCTCCACATTTCATTCCAATTCATCCACATAATTAAATATGTGTATATAGGATCATTCATGGTGTTTTTCAGAAAAACCCTTTTTTTCCCTAGATCAGGATGATGGATGATTTCCAGGAATCCAATCGTGAATTTGGAATGAGTAGTTGTTTCCATTATGATTAATAAATAATGATATGTTGGATAATCTAGAATACTTTCTAAGGATGTGTATGCATTTCGTGGGGAGTTTATAATTACCTATATTTTTATGAGTCTGATAATTCAAATGAAATTGAATTTTTAGTCTCCATGTAGCGAGAGCATCAATAAGTGGTATTTAGAAAAACAATATGAGTGTTGGGATTCTCTTGAGGAGTTTTTATGCCTATTTATGTGTTCATGTGGTTCATGTAGTAATCAAGTAGCATGAATGGCTCCATTAATATATTCCAAGCATCCTGAGAATGTCTATAAACTTGAATAAAATTAATGGATTGATGTTGATTCCTAGTCACATCGGGTAATCACTCAATAAAAAACATCCCCCATGTCACCATGCCAAATGGTCTGATCCCATACATCCTGATCAAGAATAAGTAAACTCATCAGGATTGACTATCTAATTCTTGGGATAACAAATTCATCTCATAAAATTAATATTCATAAATAAAAATAAGTAATCCCCTAATCCAACTCAGTTGGATCCTAGTTAGGTTGGTCATCCTATGGACTTGTTTCATACAATGTATCCCATATAGACATGAGGTTTAATCCCAACATCCCAAGAATTATTCACATGGTTCAACAGCCAAATCCCAGGATACATGTCAGGAATACATGATGACATGATCATGTATAATTTTCCTCCCAACCATACCACATAAGACCCAAGGTCGGATCCTAGAAACACTGTTAGGCAACCACCATACCATCGTCACATCAGGCCCATAGGTCACCAAGAAGTACATCAGGGAACCATGGTTGCATCCAAAATAAACATATGAAGGTATAAACAAAATTTAAGGGTTTTTCAAATTTCCAAACCCATCACTTACAATTCATAACCCCATGGGATTATACATTTGATGCAGGTTTTAAGGTGAAACTCACTACCATCTCTACGAAGTCTATATTCATCGGCTTAGGGTTAGCTAGTCAACAGGGTACCCATTAGGGTCCCCTAGTAATAGAGGCACCCACACAAAGGTCCTTGGTCTCAATACAAGTCTTGGTTCAAGAATTGATGCTCAAAGTAATACTATTTTTCTTGGCATCATAATCAATAGAGATAAATCTTTTTTAACACACAAGATATGTCATGTTGACAAGACTCAAGAGATGACACTTGACCCATTTCGGTCTTCAAGGTCTCAAAAGGACTATCTGCTCACCCAACCCATGTACATAACCTAGGCTATTTTTTTCTAGATTTATGGCCTAGACTATTAGTGTACAAGGTAAAGCATTTAGTACCAAGGTCCATCAAGGCCTTATCACTTTTTAAATCATAATCAACGAATTTCAATTTAATTAATTAGCAAAGTAAATTAATTAAAAACAATTAATTTTTATATTGGTTATGGGGTTAATTTAATTTAAATAAATTGATCACTTCATTAGCAAGACTACAAGCCATGATAATAAATCAAAAGCATAAATACCACATGGTAAAGTATGCATACTACCTATCTTTATTTGACGCTTTTATAATTATTTCTCAAAGTTAGGAAGAAGTATCAAAGGCACACCAAGGTCTTTCCGTGCTCAGTCCCATACCACATCACTAAGCAAGATCCCAAATCTCTCTATGAAGCCTAAAACAATTATCTAAAACATTTGAAATTAATTTTTCAGTTTAGTTATAAAAGGGAAAAATCATCAAAAATCTAACTAGATATATTATTACACTTGAACCAAGTCCAACGACATCTCAAGGGTTCATCTCATTTCCCCATACATACATCAAGAAAAATCCCAAAAAAAATTCCAATAAAAATTTAAATTTAATTTAAAATTTAGTGAATGAATAAGAAAAACCACAATGATAATATAACTTTCCAAATCGCTAAGAAACCGGTTGTTGATGGCTTCTTGGGAAATCATCATCCTAGGTTGTATGAAAGTCCTTTGAGAAATGCAAAATGGTTTCATCTCAAGACATTTTTACATGCTTGTCAATAATCTCACATCATAAAGCACATCCAACTCATATAAATTGAATAAGAAACTTAGGGACCACCTGCCACATAGTTATATGAGCCTCTATGTCAGATATTGATGGATGGAACAATCTATATCAATATGATTCCTCAAAATAGATAAAATCCCCCATGTTATAAAATTTAGAATGAATTTCCATGAAATGGTGAGAGAGGTCGCGATGGGTACCGTCATGGATGGATTTTCATGCACAGAGGGTATCCGAAAAGAGGGCGCCACCATGAGATAGGTCAAGGGCGGAGGGTCGCGGATCAGGCGAGGATAGGGTAGGATGGTGTCACCGTGAGACATGTCGATGGTGGATGGTCGCGGATCGGGGGAGGATGGAGGAGGAGGGAGCTTCCATGAGAGATAGGTCGAGGGTGGGGGGCCCCTGATCGGGGGAAGATTGAGGAGTATGGCGCGGAGAGTCGCGTATCGGGGGAGAACAGAGGAGGATCCTGATGCATTTTGGGGGGAAAAGGGGGATGGCATATTTTTGGCACAATTTTTTAATTAAACTGTGGCTATAAATTGGCTATAGCCACATACCTATAAAACTGTTACTATAGGTCCGTGGCTATAGCCTAAATTTCTAGTAGTGGGAATGAAGGGATTGGACCTTGCAGAGGCTTCTTATGCACCCTGTCAGGGATATATGGATCAAACTCCACGTAGCTTATTTGAGTGTAGTTCAAAATCATACAGGATGAGTTTTATGGGACCTAATCATAGTTAGAAGTCTGTAAAGTATTCAATGTTCAATGCTGAACTCTATGCTAATGTGAGTCATGCTTGACTTGGAAAATAAGATGTAAAAGCAGACCTAATAATCATGTCGTGAAATTTGAGTCCACGAGGGATGGTGTGGGGCATACGCATTTCTAGAAGCCCAAGGAGGTAGATATGGAGACTTATACAAGAATGGAAGCCTAATGAGGGTGACCTGATCTCTGAGGATTATAGGGAAATCATATAGGGATCACCCTATCAGGGTGTGTCAGGGATTATATGAAGATTTCTCGAGGAACAGATGGTGACAAATTCCAAAGGAAGAGAGGGGAGGAGGGTGAGCTCTGATGATCATTCCACTTCGAATCCTTTAGGGCCTATCACACATGCACAAACTGAATATTTAACATCATGTTTTGGGGAGAATGGTGTTTGGAAATTTAACGCCCAACTACTTGGATGAAGGGGACTTAATCCTCACCCTTGGGACATACATAACTTGTACTAACCCACACTTGGGGGATTTATGAAACAAGAAATTCCATTAAATAATGGGGATGAGGAATGTTCACTCGAGTGGCTCATGTTAGGGTTGATATGTGAAAAATCAATAGAAATTAGCATACCTATGCGAAAAAGTATATGTTAGGGAAATTCTATGTGAAACACCACTTGAGGTACAATGAAATAACTTCTCAGAAACATAGAGGGTTGTGTGGGAAAGGGGTTTTCAAGGCTAGAGGGATCGATTTGAATATAATTCATGAAGGAATGGTTCTTCGAAAATGAGTAGTGCTCCATAATGAAATGGAGATTTACGAAGGATGGTGAAATTGTAAAGGAATGGAGATTCAGGATGGATTATTTCTTTTAGAAGGATGGACTTTGGTAGAGTACAACTTTTACTTAACAATGAGATATTTATTTGGAGAGTTCTCCAAAAATGCTAAATGCTTCGTAGCGCCTTCAGAAACCTGAAGGGGGTCCCTCCATTGTGAAGGGTGAAAACCTTCTAAGAGGGAATCCCTACCATTTGTGGAGGCCATGAAGAACAAAAGAAGGTATGACTCACAATGGTCTAGTATATTGGGCGATCCATATTCAGGTTCGTGGAGAAAATTTTGAAAATAGGAGCTTGGAAGGAGAATGATTAGATTAAAAGTGGTTGGGAAGTAGGGTGAGCCTTCTATTTATAGCTAGAAGAGGTCAGAAACATTTACATGGCTTTTTTCCAAGAACAAATGTGGATTTGCGAAGAAAAAGTGATGCAGTAGAGGAGATACGTTTGTAGTGGATCACGAAGGAAAAGTGATGACATGAAGGATATATGTTAGCAATGTATTATGAAGGAAAACTAACACTACAGAGGAGACACATTTGTAGTGGATCATAAATGAAAAGTTACAGTGAGGATGAGATACATTCGTGGTAGATCATGAAGGATCTCTACAAAGGAGCTTTGTGAAACAAATCCCTTTTGATGATTCTAGATGGATTCTAAATCCATTTGGTTCTCCATTACCTTCAAACCAACTGTGAGTTTAGTCATGCATTGGAGGGAACAATTTTTGGCTCCAACAGTATTTTAATAATTTAATTTCCTTGAAAACATAGGTTTCACCCAACACCAAACTTAAAAGAACAATTATATACAAATAAGTATCAGTATTTTAAATTGAACATTATAACATAACTATTTAATTTGTGGGAATTAATAGTATTAAAAAAATTATAAAATAAACATATTTTAGTTAATCAATGTTTTTCCTATTCAACCAAATGAATTTAGAGGTATAAGATAAGAATGAATCCAATTTTACTCATTTAAAGTACTATATATTTCAAAATACATTATTATCACCTTTTAATGGTGAAATTATATTGAAACTAGATTTTGAAACATTTATAGATTATATTGAACCAAATAAAATTAATTTTTGTAATATTAATGTCAACATTATCTTATGGTGAATTTTTTTAATTATTCAGAAAATATTTATTTTCTATTGAATAGTCAAAAATCATGATTTTTTTATAAAATTGTCAATTTTTTATATTAATAGTAATTTTATTATTTGAATGGTAAAATAAAAATTGATAGTGTAAAAAAATGTAGGTTATCTTATAAATGAAAATATGATATATTTATATCATGAAACAAGTAAACAAATGTTTTAAAATTGATAAATTTGGTGATGTTATTTATATAATGAATAAAAGATTATTTAAAATTTATTAATTAATATAATGAATTAAAATAAAATTATTTTAATGAAATATATTCGTAAATTAGTCATTTTTTCTTTTATGATTATAATATAATTTTATGAGTCCTTAATTAATTTATCAATGTATCATAAAACCAGTTACAATTTTAAATATAGTGTTTTTCAAATAAATGATGATTTCAATTGAAAATTATATTTCACATATTAATTAAATTAATTTCATAAAAATAATTTCATTTTATATTTCTAAATTTTGAAAAATGGTTAGGGTGAATTTTATTGATTTTTCGAAAATACATGAATTTTTTGTAAATTGTTAAATATGATAATTTATTTCATATATAAATTATAAGTTAAATAAACTATTACATGAGTCATTTATGTTTTAATAAAAATAATAAATAAATCCCCTTAATTAGTCTAATATATTTATTAATAATTCTCAAACTACTCATTATCTTTAGAAAAAATAATACATAAATGAATTAAATAATCAAAAAACACCCATATCATCCTATATAAACACCACCACTCACCACCTCTTATTCACATACATGCATGTCCTTAAAGCTTATACAATTTCAAACCAATACCTATCATAAAACACTCCACTACATTACAATTTGTATGGTCTCACCTAACATTCCATTTCAAATTTTCTTAAGTAGGTTCTCTAGAAGAGAAATTGAAGAGGTAAAATCCTCTTTCATTATTTTAATTTTCATTCAATTTAATTTTGTCCCTTATCCTTTTATTACATCCTCTTAAAAAATGTTAAATATAAATCCGGTATGCTATATATACAGGAATTTTATTATGGTAATGGGATATCCACAATGAATTATTTTCACTTCCCATTTTTTATTCTAAAAATGAAAATGTCGTCCTTGAGGTGTCGATTTACATCTTTGGTGGATGATGATTTTTGATTTTCTAAAACCACCTTCAAGGATTGTCATAAAAACATTTTTAAATATATAAAAGACTATAATAAAGATATTGAAACTTATTCAATGTTCGGGATCCAGTGTATTTATAATATTAATTAATAAAACAAACCAAGCGTGGGATGAGTGAAAAAATGACCAAATAAACGAAACAATGGTCATTAATGTTTTATATAATGAATCATCTACACATCCAAAAAAAGTATACGAAAATAAAATTAAAAACTATTTAAAATAAATAATAAAATATAATTCTTATTCTGGATTACTATTATCATTTCACAGGATATTTCTTAAATGTATACAAGTGAAATATTAATGAAAACCAATGAAATAAACACTCCCGAACAACAAAATTTATTATTATAACTCATAAATAAGGACATAAATGAACTTAATAAAAATATAATAAATAAAATAAGTATTTAATAGGTTCTGCATTCAATTATTAATGAATAATATTTCATTAACTAGGATGTAATGTACAAGGTTCAGAATATATTTATTTATGTGAGATACACCTTATTCCCCAATATGTATTGTTAATGGTGTATTTATACTTAAAATGTATGTAAAATATCATGAATATATTTATTTTAATGTTATTAAATGTTTTATTGATGATCATTGATTTTATTGGTCATATGTATCGACTGTTTGCAACGTGGTAAGTGTTTCTACCCAAAACTCTATCCTTAATTCATGTTATGATTAATTTAATATACCTAAATGCAATTATTATTTATTTTTATATAATTCTTATGCATCCTGTGAATAGTTTCTAACTATATATATCTAGAACATTTCATCTTAATTTTATGAGTAAAAACATGTTTTATAATGTATCATTTTTAATTACTCATGTTAAGTAATACCGACTAAAGGGAAGTCCCCAATTTCTTACCCATTTCAAAGTAGCATCCAATATATGTTTTAATACACCAATATGTTTTTAAAATAAAAATTTTTTCCTGGAAAACAATCATTTTTCATTTCTGGTTTTACCAAAACAATTATTACCTTTCATGTTTTATGGAATCTTATATTTTCTCTTAAACCGCACTTAAGTGGCCCATTTCTAATGTTTCTTAAAATATCTTTTTATATTGTAGAAATAATTTATTCCTAAAGAATTATATCATTATCCTTACCTTTTCTTTTATCAGATATACATTTTTAAAATATGATATTTTTACAAATACAAATGATTTTCCAAAATAACTCTTCTTTCTGATGAAAAAAGGGGTTTCTCATCCACTTTTACTTCTATGAGATATATACCTTTTTCATAAATCATTCCTTGTGTGTGGGGTATAAACATCCCTTTGACATATTAAATCATTAATATTATTATTATCATCATATTATGAGTCTCATTTAATGTTATTCTGTCATTGGGATTATGATTTAAATGTATCAAGTTGTACAGGACACATTAGAATTTTTAAATATTTTGTTCCTCAAGAAATTTTAAACGCTCCAAATTAAAAGTATCTTATTCTATGTAAATATCCAATATTTAATCTTTTACTTCATTGATGTTTGTCTATAAAAATACCATCTAATATATGTTGATGATGGGTTTATGATGAATTTATATGTATGTGTGTAATCTCAAAACCATTCCCAATTTTACTCTAATTGGTTAGTGATTATGTTCACTGATTGAGGAACGATATGTGTATGTTGTTAATGTTTCACCCCATTCATATAAACAATTAATTGTACATAGTATGTGATGGGAATGGCCCACTATATCCCCTCAATGCAATGGTCTGTCTCATTAAACAAAATAAAAAAGGATTTGGTCGAGGAATTAACCAATTATTTTTCCAATGTCTTAGACAAGGCATCGAATATATGTTTATGAGTTCATAAATTATGAATTATACCTGTTTTATATTAGTAATTTGTAATCCATGTAATTATTCTTCTAGTATAATATCAATAATTTAGTTTCATTCTCATTTGATTATTTATATGGAATTATTTATTTATCTTTTATTCCTTCAATATTATGCTCAAGGTTATGTTCTAATGGAATGTATTTTTTTATTCACCATGAATAGTAGTTTATTTTAATTTTTTCTTTACTAATTTCCCTTTCTTAGCATCTGAGTTCAACCATTTCTTATGTTTTATTTTTCCTCTTGATACGAAATTGTGTATTATGAATGACTTGTACAGATAATCTACGAGTTTATTAGTGGTTACTATATAGTTTATTTGTTGTTATATTTGATGATTTAATTTAATAGTTATGTTTGTATTTGGTTTTATAAAGATAATAATCAATTAAATCCATTGGGATTTTACATCCTTGTTTATTATACAAACGTAATTATTTATTGAATTAACTACAAGCTACTACGGAAGGGGTATTTACGACCCAGACCAACATTTGAAATTTTAAAATTTAGATAGGTTATTTATCTATATGATTCATCTATATTTTCTCAAATAGAAATGATCAGAGTAGGAACACTATATTTTTCTAGCTCCTTTCAAATAGTCTCATCTTCTAACACCCTCAGGTTTTAAAACTATTTTCATCCTTTCCATCTCATGTGCACCTGGATAAGAAAATCTATCTTCTTCATTGATCCGACACAATAATAAATGATTAATATCATCATAGGGGATATAAAAAGTTTTCATTATTTTACATGTGATTATGGAACTATCAGGCCTATGTTTCTGGTGAATAGCTATTGTAAATTACAATAATTATGAAAATAATCTTAAAATGAAAAGAATGTGGGGAACAAAAATTTATTTTTATTGATATTATAATAAATTTTTAATTTTTTTTTATTTAATTACATTCATGTTTGATGATTCAATGTTCAAATATTTTTGTTATTGTATCATTCATTAGATAAAAAAGTTAAAAATATTGAATATTATTAGAATAATGAATGATAATCTATGAAAATATTATTTTTTAAAAGGATGTTTTTGGTATAAAAATTATATATTTACATTATCATGAACATGTGTTTTTCTATTTAGTGTGTTATTTATTTTACTAAGAAATTTTTAATTTTTAATGCATATATATAATATGTTTAAAAATGAATAATAATTTATGTAAAAAATGTTAAATAAGATTATGAATAATTGAATCTCTTATTTATAAATTAACTATAAATGATTTTCTCATATTTAATGGAATGTTTATTATTTTAATAAACTATTATATTATTATTATAATAAATTTTGTTTATAAATTGTTATATTATTTTATACTTTAAAAAAAATATTACCATAATTTAATAAATAATGATTATTCTTATTTAGTTAAATGAAAACATGATTTAGTAGTGGTTGTATATTTTTTTTAGAAAATTTGAAATTATTATAGTCCAGTTTAAATAAATTTTTTCATGTGAGATTTTATTTTTAAATAATTTATATAATTATGATGGAAAAATAAATTAATGTTTTAGAAAATAAATTCAAAAACCCAAAATCATTTAGACAATTTTGTTGTTTCTTTTGTGGATTAATTGAATCAAAATTGTCTCTTATTGAAAATTTTTTACCATACTTTTATTGATTGTTTCCATATATATATATGTGATGCCCTTTTCATCCTTTGATGAAAACACAATATAAAAAATGAATAGAGGGTTTGATTGTGTCCATATTATACTGTTATTGATACCATGTTGTGTTTTATGATTTATGATTATGGTGATGTATAAATGTGTTGATGATGATTGACATGAATGATGGGTGATTCATTATTATATTTTTTTATGATTTCTATTTCATTATGATTAATCTATCATTATTTATTATCATTGGGAATTTATTTTATATAGGGTGATACAGTCTTAGTCCCTAGAATTATTGTGTGGCAATTAAAGAATAAATTAATTGAACATTGATGGTACTAAATTTTTTTTAATGATGATATAATTATTACACTAATTGTTTTATAAAATTATTGAATGGGAATGAATATAAATATTTAATTAATTATATTTATATTTATATTATTAAATTATTTAATCTAGATATTTATTAAGGTGTAATATTAAATGACATGTAATTGGTTATTGATTAATTATTATAGGACCTTGATGCTTGTATGCTTGAATGTTGGTCTCCATGATCATTAAAATATATTATTTTTTCTCACGTGGGAAGTTAATTTTAGAATGATTCTAGGGTATATTAAATTTTACTATGGATGGCTATGTGCTATCTATATAGAATTATTTTTTGTTATTTATTATGCACTACCACCCAAGTTGGTAGGGGAAACTGATGACAATATTTAGACGAGGGAGCCAAATGTCTTCCTAACATCTAGGATATAGAGGATACAAATGTATGAATACTCCCCTTAACCCACTCTCTCTTCTAGATATATATTGTATATAGAAACATTTGGGTTGTAGTGGCTCCTAATGTAGGGAATGTTTTTATATGATCTATACTGTCTCTCAATTTTAAAATACATATATACGATAGATGTGATGAGTTAAATTTATAGTGTATACCTATATCTGTGTCCTTATACATGATCTTAGAAGAATTATGGTATAGTGCACAATAACAGGTTTGTGATGGTGATATGAATATGATTATTTGTATGTGGTCGTGATATATTTTTGTGAATTATAGACATGGTTTAAGGTCGAGATGGAAGCACCATAAAATATAATGTTGGGTTTATGAATATTGGTTCAGTACTAATTTGGTAGTTGAATGTATTGGTGTGCTCAGAGGAAGTCATTTGGATGAGGAATTTAAATTTTTTCATTCTCTCAGAGATGAGACTTGTCATCTTCGATGATCTGATCCCCAATGCGGTCTGAGGATCTCAAATAATTATTCAAAGAAAAAAAACTATAATCACGCCTTTTTAGTCCTAAAGCCGCGATCAACATATTATTGTCACCAAAGATCTCTACATGATGGTTCCATAGAAGTATCATTCGATATCATTCACAGACACTTCAAAAGTCTACTAGAATGTTTGTATTTGAATTTTGGGGTTTATCATAATGATTCAACATTGGATTTGACGCCTCGATGATCACTACAATCCCCTATCATCGATGCATGATGGTGTTCTTAGATCATCACAAAGATAGATTTTCTCTCTAAAAATAAAGATGATAGATAGGATATCATTCAAAAATTAATGAATAGTCATCATTGTGAAAGAGACAATCTATATTTATAGTGGATATTCAGGATACCTGGTAGCTTCCCTGGACCCTAGAAATTTAACATCAACTATATAATAAATATGATGAAATAAACTCTTCCATATATATTATTTAATATATATTTCATATCTGTAATATATATTATATATATTACATGATAAAATGAGTCATTAACCCTACTGAAAATCCACCATAATATTAAACAAACCGAGAGTATTAAAATAATATTTTTTGAATTAATATTTTCTCATATCTACTTAACTTGTAAATACATTATATAAATTCAACCGAATTCTTCATAACATGAATAATAATTTATTTATTTATTTATCTATTATCGATAACTTGGACAACACTCAGACCTTAGGGTGGTCCCACCATACCCAATTTACATATTCAACTGAATATGAAAGATTCTTGATTATGCTATTGTGTGTAACCCTCTAGACCCTTATCTTTATGGTCGGGAATAAAATTCATAGACCAAAAGGAGATTCTATCATCCCATAAAGACCCCTAAATAGGCAATTATAGTCATAGAAATAAAAAAAAACTATGAACATAAATTTTATCATATAATCTCATTGTCTTTATATATCTCATAATGAGGGATGCACACTGGTTTCATCATCCTTTTCTTTCTTTATTAGTTATTTATCTAATCAGATGGATGAAGTTTTTGACTATTGTGGCCAAAAATATATGACGACAGTACCATCTCGGTCAACAAGGCCCGAGATATATTACTTCCTAAATCCAAATTAAAAAATTCCTTTATTTACCATTCAACAAATTCCATACCACCAATGAAATGCTCGACACAAGCTACCATGCCATGATTTCATTATCATGTTTTTATATGCATTAAAGTACACAATAAAATGGAAAAAATTTATAAGGATTTCCAATCAGGATACCAATACACATGTCCATAGATATGAACAACCAATGACACCTGAAACATGTGGGTGTCCTATTGGAAGGTTTTTCATCATTATCTCACTACTAGAGATCCTGAAGTGCGAATTTAATGAAAATAAGTTTCAATGTGTATGAGTCCATAGCACTTGATAGTCGTACATCTACTATTCCCTGTCAGTAGGATGTATCTAGATGATAATATCTTGATTTAATATTAATGTTATAGTATCTCAAGGATCTTATCATTGCCTGGGATCTTCAATAACATTTTGATACAAAAAGTAATCTATAAACAGTACGATTAAGTAGTGGATGCCGAAATATCTACCCTATAATGGTAGGTATAAATTATGTACATCAATTTGTATACATGATATGTTAATCCAAATCACAGTTCATGTTGGGTATATGGAATCCACTATTACAACACTCCCACTTTCACTAGAGTCAACTTTCAGAAGAACATTGTTATATATCCAATGATAAATATCATGTTTCTACTAAGTAATAACTTTATTTGATGGGTCAGCCACATTTCTACCACATGTCTATTCTACTATTTGATACCTCATCTCCTTGAGTAAAAATTATTAAAACATGGTATACCTTAGTATATATCTTTCTTCCACTATCAAAACATAACATATTTTCTAGTACCAATAACATGATTATCATATTGATAAAACATTACATGCTAGGTGTTATTCAAAAAACCATAACAAATCATTTAATTTTAAAACTAGTTCTTAACTTCCTCAGAATCTGAAACAAATTTTTTTTTGTATGTATGGATACCATTGGCTTTTATCATCATTCTCACTCAACACCTTAGCCTAACGGCGATATTAGATCACATTGTTCTAATGGAAGACTACTTTGTTTCCCACTATAACTAGTATCATTTCTTCTCTATATACTAGGTACATATCCTTTGTACTTTCCGTTCAATAATCACATAGTTATGACCTCTTTATTTGATGTTCCCCTAATATAATTGATATACTCCTACTATTATGTATATACTAGAAATATTATGTTTTTTAGATATCATGGAATACATAATTGATCCATTATTGTTGAATATGGAACTTAACTCACCACTTTATCTCCTCTTATTTCATAACATATCTAGTTGGATAGATTTTTTCTATGGGATATTGGAAAAAATTAAAATTTTAAGTTATTCCAACTTTTATTTTTCGATACTATGTCAGTATATGTATGATTGAATATTTTCAAAAAACCGTTAGATCTACCTCATTATATCTTGTTCCCTAGAACATAGATTTCCACTTTTTAGTCAATCATTGTAGAATTACATTCATCTAGGTCGTAACAATCTATAAGATAATTATTAGTTTTTCATATGTTTCCAAACATATTTCAATTGGAAAGAAATGGATCTCCCACAAAATTAAGTTAATCACATGTCGATGATTCATTCCAAATGAATATTATATGATCAAGATGCTTATATTAATCATAAAATATATTTATCTAACATTCACACTTATTGGCATTCTATGCTGTCACCATCCCTTTCTAGTTGCATCATATAAACAGATTCCCCAATAATTGGTCTTGATATTCAAATTACAATAATATGATCATAGAAATTATCTATGAAACAAAATATGTCTGATTTATGAATAAATACCTAATATGAGGAATTGATCCGTATTGGTATCGCACTTGTACCACCCATTTATCATCACAATTGAATACTCATCGTTTTATTCAATATAATAATCCTATTTTCACATTGATACATGGAATCAATTATTGAATTCTAATTACACATTTCAATCATATTTAATATCCATATGCTACATACTTTTAGGAATTTTTATTATCAAAGAATAAAGTATAACCTATCATGGTGAATATAAAACTATCACAATGGCTTTAACCTTATTACACATTATATGACTCTAGAACATTCATGTTCCACATTAACATGGGGAACTAATTGTTATAAAAACTACAGGTGAAACTATACAATTTACTAAACTGAATTCAATCTTTCTCCCACTATTTCAGGTATATATGTGAACCCTTATATAGAAATGTAGTCTATATCATGATTATAACTTTTTTATCTTATGTATTTTTGTAATTTCCTAAGAAACCACTAGTATAATTACTTATATTAACAATAGATTTATCTTGATGTATGTTTGTTTATATCCTAATAGATCTTTTTCATCTTAATGCATGTCCTAATACATAATGGATTTCCATCACAATTCAACTGTTTTAATATCCATTAGTCATTAATGTTGGCATGTGGTTATGGGATATTTCAATTATTTTCAAAGTGAATTTTTTACAAGTTTCAAAACTAACATGACATACATCTTGAATGTGATGTATAAAATATGAATTTCAGAATTTCTCCATGGTACATTTTGTATATTAATATAGAATGTTGGAATTATCATTTATCCAAGATATTAGCATCAATGACATGATATAGATAAGGTAATGTGTATTTAGGAATTCATCCACGCTACATTTTGTTGATCAATTTTGGCATGTATAAATTATCATCAATCCTTATCATAATCAATGTTGTGATGTAGATAAGTTAAAGTTAATTGGGGAAAATCACTATTCTACATTATATTGATTGATGACCTCTTAGCCAAGAGATTTTTGGCATTCCAGCCCAAAGAAACATACACCTTATGACCATTCATATAAATCAATTTCACATTTCATAAAAGAATTAATGTAACTATATAAAGTATATTTACCACTAGATTAACCATGGAATAGTTCACACTATCTTGTTGGAATAATTCTAGAAGCTTTGAAGAAAACATTTATTTTTAATGGTTTCTACGTCTAAACTAAATATGTCGATAATACCAATGGTAATTATCTCTAATGTGTCTAAATACCATACTAGGTATATCCTTCACGTCCACATTTAGTTTTACGTGAAAAATCATTATCTTTCCAAAATTGGTTAAATAATTCATACATTTTATGTTCATCATGTATATCTTATGATTCAAGTACCACTGAACTATTTGTTGAGTATGATACCCCATAAACAACATTCATTCCTGAAATTGTAGAGATGTCTCCTTATGTCCAATATACATATGTGATATATTTTTTGTGTATACTCAATAATAGTTTGACTTAAATAATCTAACTAGAAATTGAATGTTATTTTTTTCTCAGTGAAGATATATGAAACACCCATTCTCAACTTCTAGGAGAATACACAATAATTCCAATAAGGTTTCTATACATGGTTACTATATATAAATACATAGATGTGAAAGGAATATTGTATTTAATACCTAAGACATATGACCACCAAAATACATTTTATATTGATGAATATACCTGAAGAAGAAGCATGTACTTGGTTCTATAATTCACCTCGTTCCAGTTAAACATCCATTGAATTATTTAATGTTATGTGATGGAAATAACCTCATTCTTAACAACCAACCTCTTTTAATATGGTGATGTTGTGAATTTGCAGTTGGAGTTGCACTTTACATTTTCCTTTGCACATTAACATTCAACTTCTTCACCACAAGAACTAAAAATAAAATATTTTTTGGGGTTCTTTATTTACTTGGTGAACCTAACCCAAATTGTAATGAATCATTTACTCTATCATGTGCATTTTAAATTTGAAATGAAACTATAGTAATTGGTTGTAGAAATGGGATGGTACCAAAGACCATGATTAATATTTTTTATTTACACAATGTCAGTGTAATTATAACTCATTCATATCATTCTTCACTTTATCGTTGGATGTTTCTCGAAGATGAGACAATACATGTAGTCAACCATATCCTAATATTGTAATTACAAATAGCGTCAGACATTGAAGATAGAATTATTTTTGACTCAATAAGGTTTTCCTTATAACATATCCATTCCTTCATACTTTGTGGAGTTTGTTAAGTCAATAAGGTTTCCTTATGACTTTACAATTCCTTCATGTTTTGAAAATCAGAAAAACCATATCTCAAGGAAATTCCTTTTCTACCCTATGTTTTACTTCAACAAAGAAAAATTTCCTTCCCCAAGGAAATTTATCCTTATCATATTTTCATTGTTCATCTCATAATTTTTATAAGTATAATATTCAGTTTGAATCCAAATCCTCGAAATCCTATAAATACCTAGATATGAAGCATTATATTTTAGGATCTGAATTCTCAGAATTCTGGTTATGAACTCTTCTATGTTATGAATCTGAATTCTGATTACAAATTCTGGATACGAACTCATTTTAGTTTTGACATCGAATTCTGATTACGAATTTTGGATACAAATTCTTCTGAGTTTTGATTCCGAATTCTGATTACTAATTATGGACAAGAAATCTTCTGAGTTCTGACTCTGAATTCTGATTACAAATTCTGGATACAAACTCCTCTGATCTCTGACTCCGAATTCTGATTACAAATTCTGGTTACGAACTTCTCTTAGTTTTGACTCCGAATTCCGAATACGAATTCTAGTTATGATCATATCTGATTTCTTACTCTGAGTTCTCTTAATACAGACTCCGAACTCTTATGAGTTCTGACTCAAAATTCTTATGAACTCCAACTCCGAACATTCTGAGTTCTGGTTGCGAATTCTTGTGATTCCAAATTATTTAATTTCCTTGAAATTTAGACTCTGTAATTCTATAGAGTTCAGGTTCTGAATTCCTAGAAAAGAGAATCTGAATATCTTTGTATTATAGACTCCAAATTCAATTTTGGTTTGACTCTGAACATTCATATTTTCTTATATTCCAAATATTTGATTTTAGTTATGTAACCATATTTTTTCATATACTTGTTTTGTTATAAAACGATGCCATGCTTTTAGTTTCTCACTAACCATTGTTTGAGTGACACCTGTACAGGTCCCTTCAAAATTCAAGGAAAAATAGCACCATTGGAGGATGAAGCCATCCATTAATGTAGTTCCTATAAATAAAATCTCTTTTAAATGATCTAACAATATGTTGATCAATCTAGAGATTACATGTTTCTGAAGTGATTTCTAGAGAGATACACATTCATTTCGTTATGCGTACTGAATTTCTAGTTCGGTTTTTCAATTTGTGACTCTAATTGTTGTTGTGTCTAATTGAGGGCTTCTGGGGATAGGAAGACAGAGGTGGAGACTACCTTGAAGTTGAGGGATTATGGGGATAACAAGACAGACTCCGATTTTCATATCGAGGGCTTACCCTGGTGTGGGTAAGACAGACTTTATTGAAAGCTTAAATCAAGGGACCTTTATCCAATGTTGTTGGATACCCTTCTCTTTGGGTTAAAATATTCACTATTTGTTACTTTTTTTGTTAAAACTTTTCCGCTACATTTTCATTGTTGAGTAAAGTATAACTATCTTATAGTTCCTTATACTTGTACTATGATTTAGATTGATTCTATACTCTTTAGGGTAGAATCTTCATCATTGTAAACATTCATTATGTTTCATTTCTGGAATTGGTTTCTTGGAATCATATTTCATGAATCAAGCATTTGTGTTGAACTTAGAGTTTTTCTTGAATTACCTTTTTTAACCTTGTTAAACATAACCAACATTAAAAGTTCCAAAGGAATTTATTAAAGTATAAAATTCACCCCCTATTGTATTTTGAGCATCATTAGATACTCTATACGGTATCTATTTTATTTCGATCGTATATTTTGTATTATAGATATATCAAACCCATATATCATCTCAATAATTGGTATTAGAGTAGGTGACCATGAATCCTTAAGTAATCTAACAACTGGATTTATAATTTTGGTCAATCTGAATTAATCTCATGATTAG
Organism: Viscum album; assembly: GCA_963277665.1. Taxonomy (NCBI): domain Eukaryota; kingdom Viridiplantae; phylum Streptophyta; class Magnoliopsida; order Santalales; family Viscaceae; genus Viscum; species Viscum album. Next base: position 699,471,034 of record OY728161.1, read on the forward strand.
ATTTAGAAGATAATTCATCTCATTATTTTCTCAGAATTAGTTTTTCAGACTCATTATATTCGGATTCATTTTTCCTTAGAGATAATCTTGTTTTATATTTTCATTTCTTAGGAATATTTTTTCCTTGTTTAAAAACATTTATTACTAATAGGTTAGTGTGGATAAAATTTTATTTAAGATGGAAGGAATCAATGTTGGTTACATAGAAAATCTCAACCAGACCACATATATTTGAATGAAATGACTACGGATATTGGAGAGATCACATGAAGAAATTCATTATCAATACTGGGGTTGATAATTTTTTATTCTTAATAGTGGATATAAAATCTATGACAAAGAAGTTACTAACTAAACCAATAATGAAAATCATGAATAACAACTGAATTATAAGGTACACAATACTTTTCTGTACTCTATGACTAGAAATATATATAGCCAAATTTCATCTTTTGAAGCAGCAAATTGTATATGGAAGAAACTGGAATCCACTCACTTTGGAACTTCCAATGTTATTGAAAATAGAAGATCCATGATTAGATATGAATTCCATGGCTTTAACATTCCTTATGGGGAACCTATATGTAAGGTGAAAAAATGATTCATGACTATTGTGAATAGATTACAATCCTTGGGTGAGAAAGATTAGATGATGAATCTCTTATTGATATGATCATAGACATCATGCCCAATGAGTTGGAATTTAAGAGGAAAGATATATATGAGAAAATAAAGGTTACTCATATTTCCATAGATGTACTATTTGGAAATCATCTTCCGTATGAGACTAGAATGAAGGGGGATGCTGATAATGTAAAGAAGAATAATGGGAATGGCAGTGTTTCTTTTACTACAACATCTAATAATATGAAAACCAAGACTCCAGAGAGATTTACCATATCTAAATTTAAGAATGTTGTTATCCAATCCGAATCTAGTGGAAGTGAATCCATAAAGAATGAGTTAGAAAATATTGCTCGAAGGATGAACAAGATAGCTGGACAGAAGAACATTCAATCTAGATATAAGAAAAAATAAGGGAAAGATATGAAATATTCAGAAGTTACATGTTATGAATGCAAGAGAGTTGGACATATAAGACCTGATTATCCTATGCTTGAGAGAAAAAAAGAAAGGAAAGTCATTCTGAGAGAAACAGAAAGAATTTTTAAAGGATAAATCTAAGAACATTTTAAATTGTATTGATAACTAGAGTGCTAGTGGTGGTGACTCCTCAGATGAATCTTCATATTATGAATCATTTGGATAGAAGAATCTTGGTCGAATACCTAGACTACCTATTGAAAATAATTTTTTAATATTTATGGTACACAATGTTGAATAATTGACCAATGTTTCTTTAAATGGAAATTATAGTACTGATATATATTATAACACTTTGGATGAAGAATCTTCTTCTGATGAAGATAATACATTACCTTCCAATGAATATGTTTCTAGGTTATCTAAACATCAATAGATTGAGAATTCAGAACTCATGAAAATACATGATAAGGAAAAATCTAGGAAAACTATTCTTACTAAAGAAATATTAGATCTTTCTAAAGATCTTGATAAGAAAAATATTTATTTTGAAAATATTTCAAAAAATGTTGAGGAAGTAAATTTAGAGAAGAATAAATTTTCTAATGTTCTAGAAAATTTAATTTATAAGAAAAATGCTTTCGAACATAACTCTAGTTCCAAATCAACTATTTTAGAAGACAATAACTTGGTTATGAAACTCAAATCCGAAATATTTTTCTTGAGGAAGTGTTTGTCAATATTTACCATAGGTAAGGAAATTTTTTATAAAATGTATTATCAAATCCGACCTCTAAGGAATATTTCTGGTTTTGGTTATACTGGTTCTAAACCAATTTTTAGTAATAATTACTTTGTTCCTCAAAGTTCCCCATTCTTCACTATGTATCAGTGTGGTGGACACTGGGCAAAAAAATTCCATAAAACACCCATTATTTATGATTTCATAAAGCTTATTTTCAAAAAATATATGGGTGCTTAAAATTTTTCTTTCTGAGATTTCTGGATCCATGTATGTTTGGATTCATAAATACTAACTTTTTCTTATTTTCAGAAAAATAGAGAAATTACCAACATCATTACTTGGTAAATAGATATTGGATGTTCCTGGCATATGAATAGTAATAAAAACAACTTTGAAAAGATTATAAAGATGATAGGAGGAAAAGTATCTTTCAGAGATAATGCCTAGGGAGAAATTCCTGGTATAGGAAACATCATTCTTCTTGGAAGAACATTGATTTCAAATGTTTTATCTGTTAAGGGTCTTAATAATAAACTCCTTATAATAAGACAATTATGTGATGAAAGTTACCTTGTGAATTTTAGGAATGACATGAGCTTAGTACACAATTCCAAGTAATAGTATATTCTTTCTACTCTTAGGAAAGAGAATATTTACATACTAACCATAAATGACTATATGAGACACGATCTGCCTTTCCTTTTTGTAGTGAATGATCATTGTTGGTTATGGAATAGATGGTTAGGACACTGTAACCTTTGGAACTTATGTAAACTTTATAAGATGAGATTTTTTAAGGATCTACCGGAGCATAGATTTGATTCTTCAAAAGTTTTGATTTTTTTCAATATGGAAATCAACATAATTCATGTTTTAAATTAGTCAGTGAAGTCTCAATGACTGATGCATTATAGTTAGTGCATATGGATCTCTTTGGTCCCCCAAAAATTGGAAGCATTGGGGGAAATTATTATATATTTCTCTTGGTTAATGATTACCCTAGATTTACATGTGTCTATTTTCTAGAAATGAAGTCTGAAGATTTTTCTTATTTTAGACGTTTTAGAGCCCATGTTTAAAATGAGAAAAATCATCCATTGAAAACTATTCATAGAGATCATTTTGGAGAATTTAAAAATTCTTATTGTGAAACTTTTTGTAGTAATAATTTCATTACTCGCTACTTCTCAGCACCTAGAACACCTTATCCAAATGGTGTTGTTAAAAGAAGAAATATAATTCATCATGAGATAACAAGATCCATGTTGAGTGAGTACTCTGTAACCAAACATTATTGAGATGAAGCTATAAGTACTACTTGTTATAATATAAATTTTGTTTTGATTATATATTTTCTTAATAAATCACTTTACGAGTTATGGAATGGTAGAAAACCTAGATTTTCCTACTTTATGGTTTTTGGTTGCAAGTTATTCAACCTGAATACTAATGATATTCTTCATAAATTTTTAACAAAATTTGAGGATGGAATTTTCTTAGGCTACTCCACAACATCTAAGGATTACAGGGTTTTCACCAAAAACACTTGTACTGTTGAAGATATAATACTTGTCGAATTTGATGAAACCGATCCTTTTGTTTTTAAACAACCCCAAACAACATCCTCGTATGTGTTTTAAAAAAATAATTATAAACCATTGTTAGAAGATCCTTTTGATAAGGAAAATGTCCAAGAAGATACTTATGAATCATTTACTCCAGATGATTTCAAACCCTATGTTGACGAACATGTTTTACATAACCCAAATGAGACTTTTATAAAGAATCCTCCTTGTGATAGCATCATTGGTGATTTGAATAAACCTGTAAGGACTAGACGTTACTTAAGAAATGAATATGAACATCTATCATTCCTTTCCCAATTAGAACTAAATAGCACTAATGAGGATTTTGGTGATGATGATTGGATTAAATACATGCAAGATGACGAATTTGAAAGTAATGCTAATCAGTGATGATACCCTTAAGATGATGAATTTTGGTTTTTCAAAGGATACATGAGAATTATTTGATGTACCAGAGGAAGAGGCAGAAGTCGTTCCGAAAAATGCAGAAGAGGCTAAACTGTCGAGGAAGGCTGGAAAGAAAAGAAAATTTAAGGAAGTAGAAGCTAAAAGTTAAACCACTAAAGCTAAGGAATCTCAAACCACACCTCCAAAGCCAAAGAAGAAGAAGTCTTATCCGGATGAGGTAGTACCCAAATAGAGGGAGGATAAAAAGATCCAGAAAGAAGGAGAACCACAGTTTGGCCTGGATCCTACTAAGGCCAAGGCTATGAAAGAGAAGACTACAAAATAGCTTGAAAATCAAGCCAAAGAGAAGACGCAGAAGAAGAGGATTTCAGAAGATGAAATTGTCTAATCTCTTTTGAGAGACAATAAAATTTCATCCGAGAATACTCCTGTACTGAAAAAATTCTTACTGAAAGCCTTACCTGAGACACTGGGGAAGAAGTTTATGACTCCGAAAAAAGTGCTTGAAAAGGTTGTTGAAGAAATGGATGATGTAGATGATGAACAAGAAGAAGAAATCATTGAAGATACAACTGATCTGATAAAGAAAGTTAGAGAATTTCTTGAGAAGGAAAATGCTTCTGAAAAATTTTCAATCTGGACTTCTCAAGGCAGACCATCGAAAATTGCAACCCCTATAGTTGATGAGAAGGATGAAGAGGATGTGAATAAATTATCATAGGAAGAGAGTTATAATCATGACTTTATACATCCTGCGGATATTGAGGCATGATCTGAGAAAGGAAAAATTGATGAAGATAAGATTGATCAGTTGTCTGAAAGTGAGCATGAGTCTCTAGATGAAGAAGCTATTCCAAAAACTGACAAGGGGAAACAAGTGGTTGTTGATACACCAACTGAAGATTTTGGAAGGAAGAAGGAAACCAGTGTGTATTCTAAGAGGATGTTGGTTGAGCTAGAGGAAGAACCATCACCATGTAAAGTGTTAGATTTGGAGTCATTCACATTAGGACATGATTTTTTCATTCAATCTCTGAAGAAGATGGTTGACACCATTCTGATCATTGCAACAATTGACTCCAGATGTCATATTCTCTAACATAGCATTATAAAACAGATTTTGTATCCATGGTGATGGATATGTGTGTAATTATTGAGGCTGATTATAAGAATTTCCTTATCAATTATGAATCCCACAAAAATGTTGTAGAAAAATGGATAGATGTTCAAAGAATATAGTTAATGATTTGAGAGAACTTGATGACTTTAAATAATATGTTAAGGAAACTATTTATAATCAAGACAAAAAAATCAAGGATCTCACAAATAGATTTTAGAAAAATATAACATTTTTGAAGAATACTCGGATTCAAGATGTCAAAGATCTGAATGGGATGTTGAATTATATTGTCTAAAGATGGAAAATAGAAAGGGATCTCCATATCGAGACTAAAGAGAAGATAATAAAGTAGGATGAGTTTTTGAAAGCTTAGGCAGAGGATCTGAAGGATTAGGATTATATGATGAAAGCCTTAGAAAAGAAAGTAGAGGAAGATCACAAAGCTCTAAAGATGCATAAAACCATTGTAATGACGTTCATACCCAAGGAAACGGACGGAAAATAGATCATTCCGATTTTTTGTTGTATTTTTTCCCTTGTAAAAATTCTTCTATTCTTAATGAAATTGTGGTTTCTTGTTTTTGTTTAGATGGTTGTAGTAATATTTTAGGTACCATTTTTTTTCAATTCCCTAAAACTCTTTTTGAAAATCACAAATGGAGAAAAGGAAAAAGAATTCTAAGTAAAAGAAGAAATATCCCTAAGTAAGGGGGAGTTTATCAAAGGGGGATTTCTCATTATGAAGATTTCCATATTCAAGCTGAATGAATAATCTCATTTTGGAAATCTCTAATACTATCATTAGTGTTCCAAAGTCTAAGGGGGAGTTATTCATACTAAACATTATCCTTAGATAAGGAGAGATAAGATTTATTTTCAATGTATATAAATTTTTGAAAGTCCTTCTATTCTTTTTCATAAGGATGTTTGTGTTTTCCAAAAAGGGGAAGATTGTTGATTCAATATGGTTTTAATTATGAAATTTACATTCCTTCATACTTGGAGGATATTGTTAAGTCAATAAGGTTTCCAAATGACATTAAAATTATTTCTTGTATTGAAAATAAAAAACACCTTATCTCAAGGAAAATCCATTTTACCCTTTGTTTTACTTCTATAAGGAAAATTTTCCTTCCCTATGAAAATTTATCCTTATCATGTTTTCATTGTTCATATAATTATTTTTCAAAATATAAAATTTGGTTTGATACCAACACCTCGAAATCCTATAAATTCCTAGATATGAAGCATTCTATTTTACGATCTGAATTCTCAGAATTCAGGTTACGAACTCTTCTGATTTCTAACTCTGAATTCTGATTACAAATTATAGATACGAATTCTTCGGAGTTCTGACTAAAGATTCTGATTTTGTATTCTGGATATGAACTCTTCTGTGTTCTGACTCCTAATTCGGATTATGAATTCTTTATATGAACTCTTCAGAGTTCTGACTTCGAATTATGATTACGAAATTGGGACACGAACTCTTATGAGTTCTCACTCCGAATTCTGATTGTGAATTCTGGTTACGATCATCTCCACGTTCTGACTCTGAATTTTTAATACTAATTCTAGTTACAAACATCTCTGGGTTTTGACTCCAAATTCTCTTGAACATCAACTCCTATCATTGTGAGTTCTGGTTCACAATTCTTGTGAATCAAGTTTCTGAATTTCTATGAAATTCAAACTCTGTAATTATATAGAGATTAGGATCTGAATTCCTAGAAAACATAATCCTAATATCATAGTATTATAGACTCCAAATTCAATTTTCGTTATTCTCCAATCTTTCATATTTTTTTAGATTCCGAATATTTAATTTTAGTTTTGTAACCATATTTTTTCTTATAATTTATTTTTTATAAAACGATTTCATTCATTCAGTTACTCACTAACCGTTGCTTGAGTGACAAGTGTATAGGTACCTCTGATATTGAAGGAAAAATATGACTGTTGGTAACGGGAGAAGACCGTTATAGTTGTGAATATAAATAGGAGCTCAAAACAAGTTGATCAATATAGAGATTACATGCTGCTGAAGTGATTTCTAGAGAGAGATACTTTCAATGCATTGTGCGTACTGAAATTCTGGCTCATATTTTATTTGTGAGACTCTGATTGTTGATGTGTACAATCTAGGGATTTCAGGGATAGGAGGACAGAGTTTCCGACTACCTTGAAGTAGAGGGCTTCCTGGGTGAGGTAGAGAGGTGCCGAGTACCATGATGTTGAGGGCATGCGGGGATATCATGATAGAATCTGATCTTCGTATTGAGGGAATACCCTAGTGTGGGTAAGAGAAACATTCATGAAAGTATAAATCATGATACCTTTATCCAAGGATGGTGGATACCATTTTCTATGGGTTAAAAGATTTATTACTTGTTGCTTGTTTTGTTACATGTTTTCTAATACATTAATATTGTTGAGATAAGTATAACTATATTATACTTCCATATACTAGTACTCTGATTTAGATAGATTCTATATGCTTTAAGGTAGAATATTCATCATTGTAAACATTCATTATGTTTCATTTCCAGAATGATAATTTTCAGAATTTCTTTCTTGGGATCATATTTCCTGAATCAAGAAAGTGTGTACACCTTAGATGTTTTGTGAATTACCTTTTTTAACCTTGTCAAGTATAACAGTCTTTAAAATTTCCAATGGAAATTTTTAAAGTATAAAATTCACCCCCTCTTGTATTTTGAGCAACATTAGATACTCCATACAGTATCACTATTATTTCGATCCTACCTCTGGTATTATAGAGTATATCATACTAATATACAATCACAACAATTATTAAATAAACATCATATTCTATATACTTGAGTTTCAAAAAAAAATTACACCATCGCTTTATGAGGTGCATTGAAAGGAATAGTTACACCAATGCCTTGAATTTTGGATATAGTAGTAATGTTTGTAAAATCCAATACTATACATTGATATTCATGATTTATTGGACATTTATTTTATCCAATGATTATAAAAGTGATTCTTATGTTATTACATGACATTTTCTTGAAAAACAAATCTATAATATTGTACTTTTTTCTTAATTACCATATTATTCATTATTGATTAATTAATTAAATCCTTAAATGTCTCCAACTATTTTGTCGAATTCTATGAACCCTATGTTCAAGAATCATATTAATATGTTGCTTGAGTAATCTAGTATAAATGATTTATTAACCTCCACAAATAGACTACAAACTTTTTCTATGCCAGTGATTCTATGGTTCAAGGAAGGCAATTGGTTTTCCAACTACATTAACTCATGGTTCCTTGATCTATTGAGTGAAGTATCAACTTATAATATCATAACATCATTTACAAAATGAATGGATCAAAAAATATAGCAATATATATGTTGGTAATCCTTATAACCACATTAGTTAATTCCACTCCCCACTCTCATAAGAACTCCCTGGTAGTAAGAGGAACCTTCAACATTGGATGAAAAGCACACCAAATATCTGATTTTGTCTAAATTTGGATGATGTACCATGATTAACGACTTTATATTTTATGGAGGGGTTTTTTTATTTTTCACTTAACAAATGTAATCCATTTATAGTAATCATGTTCATCTATGTTTTCATTCTCACCACTGAAAAATAATATAAAAACATTCAATTTTTCTTCATTCATTTTAATACTTTTTAATGTATTTTTTACTGTAATAAATGCATAAAATAATAAACAAATAAATAATGGAAATATACTAAACATCTATAATTGAGAATAAAATATTGGTTAATCAATTTATATTCAATGGACCATCCATGATGTAGTGGCAACGTACATGAGTCGTCATCTGACTCGAGATGCAGCACGCCCCCATCCAATAAGTATGTTGCTCGTCCAGAGTAATCTCTCATGTTGGTGTTTGCATTTTTTTGTGTATCGTTTCATCCGAGCATACTACTTCATCCTGGAGAGGTCCATGCCATGAATTATATTTATCAAAATGTAAAAATATACTCACGAGCAAACTTCAGGAAATATAGGTGCAATGTAAAAATGGGAGCACAAGACCTTATACCGTTTGACAAAAAATAAATGACAATGTGCAAACCATCTTAGTTAATTACTATAATCACACACTGTTAAACTAGTTAATTAAATAAATTGTCACATATAATGGTCAGGTAAATGCTCAAGATCAGTTAATATAAATTTATGATTGATTAAAATATCATTGGGACAAATTAAATATTAGGGTATTTAATTAAATTAATGAATTAATTAAATTCAGATAATCTAATTATCATCAGTCCCTTAATTAATTTAAATTTAATACCAACAAAATAATAAAAAAATAATATAACCTAATACCAAAATTAAATAAAATTTATACCAGGGTATTAAAAAGTTATTTGAAACCAAAAATTAATGTTTTTATTAATTTTATTTTTTTATAAAATTTAACTAATTTAATATATTAATTTATTTTTAATCCAGGCCCCGAAACATGCCATAGTGTCTATGTGGGTCGAGAAAAACCCACACATGCCTTTTCTAGGATGTGCCTAGTCCTTCTATAGCAATGTTGGGCCCCATATTTCCTAGACTAATTACTTGTCAATCGATTAACTCGGGTGCAATTTGAATTGGATTAAGACAAACCGATCCCAGTGCAGGGGTTAGGCCGTCGAAGGAGGTGGAAAGGTGGGGCAACTATGGTAGCGACTCTATGGGAGAGTGGGTTGCGCGACGCCTCCTCGAACGTGAAGGAGGTGAGATAGAAAATCTGACCACAGATCATGTTCCAGAAGGCAGTCTCATAGGGGTCGGTAGTGGTGAATGATTAGGCTAAGAAGAGTTGTGGTCGATAGGTAGTCGCCAGAGGAGAAGTAGTTGTGGTGCAAGTAAGTGACTCAGCTGGGCGGTTCTGCACGCAGAGGCGCAACACACGTGAGCAGATCCGATGATTGGAGGTTTCTGCTTGGTAGAAAAAATGGTCACCTGAAGAAATACATGATGATTAAATATATATTGTTTTATAAATGTAATACCCAAAATAATAAAATCAATTCATATTAAAAAACATTAGAGGTCCATAACCTACCCATCTGATATCATATTGACTCAACGTCAACGATGTTGAGACCAAAATTAAACCTTCTACATAATTTAATAAAATTTCTTTCTCAAAAATAATTATGTAATCTCTATGATACTAATTTAAGGTACTTAGGTTCTCAGTGGTGACTATTGGGTCAAGGATTTTATAATTTTACATCATCAGGATGATGAGAATTATTTTCTCTGACGATCTGATTCCCGGTACACTCCAATGATATCACATAATTAATTAGAGAACCAAATCAGCATCTACCTATTTTCAGTGATCATTGTTCTAAGGATCCAAAGAAGCATCTCTCTTGATCATCTACACATTATTCAAAATTCCACTAGAAGGTCTATTGTCAAATTTTAGGTGCTATAATTTTAGCGACCCCGACCACATAAGCCTGGTGTCGGTGCCTAAAACAGTGTGTGTAATTTTCGTCATAGTATCAGGCATACGAAATTACACATTCCTTCCATTACAGAAGTTCATTTCAGTATAGGTTATAGAAATCCTGATTTTGCTGATATACTTCTTCCAAAAGCATAACAATGTTAATCTTTATATTGATGTCATCACATAAGAATACTTAAAACATGGATTAATCTACTAAACCCTATAAAATAAATTTTAAAATGTAGGGTGAACATAAGAATTCACAGTAACTCATGCAGAAAATGTTTTTAACGTCAGTTATATTTTATTTTTTTTGATCAGTTTTTAGCCGACGTTAATAAGGATGACGTTATAAATATTGTTTTATACATCATTTATGTCCAAAATAACGTAAAGAAATAACATTGTGGTGTTTATAATGTTGGTTATTAATTAAATGATGTGAAAAAATAGGGGGAGGGCTTATCACGTCTGTTATTATATAACGGATGTGATAAAACAGTGCGATGGTGTTTATCACGTGAGGTATTTAATAACCGACGTGATAAACCATTTCCCCGGTCTTTATCACGTTAGTTATTACTTAACGGATGTGATGAACTACTGGGGGGTATCACATCAGTTATTATATTACCAATGTGATCAACCATTCTGGGGGCCTTCTATCATGTCGGTTATTCAAATATCTGTAGTGATAAACCCTTCCGCATTTTTTCACATCGGTTATAAAATAACCAATATGAAAGACCATTTTCTTTAAATGGAATGCAGTCCTCTACTCTCCCCAGAAACAACCAGAAACCAAATCAAGAATTTTCCTGACAGAAAAAGAAGTAGACCAAAATAAGAACGAAATAATAATTAAGCATTTACCCCACTGGAAAGGCCCCACCACAACCCTGGATTGCCCCCATACCCCATGGAAAGCCCTAAACACCCTGGGAAAAACCCCACCCTCATGTATACCCCCCACACCCTAAACAACACTCCCACACCCCTAGATAGCCCCCACACCCCTGGATAGCCACCCACACCTAGACAACCCCCCACCCTCCGGGATAGCCCCCACACCCTCCTGGACACCACACCACACTCCTCGACAGCCCCCACCCCTGGACAGCCCCCCACACCCCTGGAAAGCCCCCCACACCCTCTTGTACACCCCCACACCCCCTGGACACCCCCACCCTCTTGAACACCCCCACCCCACCGGATAGCCCTCCCACACCACTGGCCACCCCCACACACCTGTACATCCCCCCTTCCCCTGGACCGCCCCCCACACCCCTTGACGACCCCCACCCCCTAGACACCGCCACACCCCAGGACACCCCCACCCTCCAAGACACCCCCACACTCCAGGACACCCCCCACCCACTGGAGATCCCCCCACCACCCGGGACACCCCCTGGACATCCCCCCACACCCCTGGAGAGCCCCCCACCCCTTGGACAGCCCCCACACCCCTGAACAACCCCCACACCCCTGGACGTCCCCCCACACCCCTAGACGACCCCCCACACCCCAGGACGACCCCCACACCCCTGGACACCCCCACACCCTAGACCCCCCACCCTCCTGGACCCCCACCCCAACGGACAACCCTCCCACACCCATGGACACCCACCTACCCCACTGAACACCCCCCACACCCTTGGAACCCCTACCCTAGACCAGAATCCAAAATAGAAAAACCATCATAAGTAGACCAAAACAAGAATCAGAGCAAAATTAAACATTCATATATATAACATTCAAAACATACACTTTCAACATCACATAAAAACTAAATCCAACCTAAACGATTACCAAATAGACAATTACAATGACAATATTCAAAATTTCATTTTACACTAAAAACAACTAAAATAAAATCAGACCTGTAAAATAATTTCACCACTCCACTTATATGTGTTTGATGTCTTTAGGAGTATAGGGTTGAGGGTCATTAAATATCTACAAATGAAAAGGATAGTAGTTAACATGTATAATGAATAAATCAAATTGAAATATTATGGAAAAGTTTAAAAGGAAATCTTACCAGGTCAAAGTTCACAACTGTCCCAGTTGTTATTATTTCATACATAAATCTTAAAATATAATATCCTCATTCGATGATGCCTTGTTGTTAATGAAAATTCTGTTTGAATGATTGTAAAATAAATATATTATTTTTATGTAATAAATCAAAAATTAGAAATTATAAATGGATATTTACATTCACATTTACATATTTGATATTTGCACTCCTTTTCTTTGTATTTTTTCAAAAGTAAACCCCTTCTCTATTAGAAAATAATACGAATGGGGTAAATTTAAAATTCATTATAATATATAAAACTATTGAGAAATTGAAACTTACTTTTCCAATATATTCATAAAACCTTCCCGCACATCATCATAGATAGAGAATATCCAATAAAGTGTTTTCTCCTTTGGGAAAAAAACCTCTAATATACAATGATCACAAATAAAAGAAAATTTAAGGTCAGTGGGTTTTTATGTTTAAAAATAATGAACTCTTTGAGAGAGCTATTTTTCATACCTCTCACAAAAAGGCATCATCCATCATTGTGTGACTATATTCTGTTCAAGTCTTTCAGCAATATAAAGCATTCTTTGTTCCTCATCTAATGCACATGCTTTAGGGGACATCAATTGTGGGTCCATGAATCCATATACATCTGTCAGCTCATTCCCCTAATAAATGTTATAATGATACCTAATAAAAAATACACATAACTATACTTTTTTAATAAATATAACACATAGAAAAGGTGTTAAGACATACATGGAAAAAATGTCATCACGTTGATGCCCAACTTATCTCCCGTAACAAGCCCCATGATATCAGTTTTCATAATCCCCATAGTTATTCCACGTCCACAAACATGAGCTTCCATTGGAAAGTCATATTGACCAGCCCACAAATTTTAATATCTTGACAATCTATCAAGACTACTAGAATCGGTATCTAATGTCATAGCAATTTTTCTTTGTTGTTGTCTATAAATTATTTATTTACCTTTAAAGTATTCATGTAAAAATAAATAGAAAAATATATTAGTTTTCAAATGATAAAACAACATTAATAAAAAACAAAATAAAATATATTACATCCATACCACTGTAGTAATGAGTCGAAGAAGTCTGGATGGCCAAATTAAAAAATGGCCGATATTATGTCCAACTATCGTCACCTCATCTATAGGTAATGGTACTCGAGCTGAGCTATCTATAATATCCTGTACAGTGACCCTCTGATTATCTACCTCTAATTATTGATGATGAACTGTATCTATAATATAATATACCAACCCATATGAAACTATATCATGTTGAGGATCATCAACATAAAACTCGTAATAAGAAGAAAGATGTGGAGGAGGAGTTGGATAAAAAATGGGGTCCGTAGGCTGAGGTGGGTGAGTGGGAGCTACTGGCGGAGGTGGAGGAAAAATAATGGGGTCTCCAAGGGGAGGTGGAGGAGTGGGAGCAGCAGTCTGAAATTGCCTATGCATGTCTACAAACATAGACTGTACCGACACTCTAATCTTTTCATCCATCCTCGCATTAATATTTTGAACTTCATCCTCCAAGAATACTTTTTTTATAAAAACCGTCAACATTAGAAGTTGAAGAACGTGGCAACACTTTTCTTACCGATACACCTGCCAGATATCCTCTTATACGACCAAGATTTTAGGGCTTTTCCAATGCTACAGATAAAATATCTTGCCTCCCAGTAGCTGTAAATTCCCCCTATGAGCTCTGCTCCTCAAGAGAGTCATGTTTATTTAATTGAACATTTCTGTAATGATTTAAATTATATGAAGAAAATAGTTAACTTAAATAAATAAAATAGATATCTTACAATCCTCTCATATATGATTCTCGATTCATCTAAAAGATATTTCCCTTTTTTTCCAATCCGAGATGGGGGGGGGTTGCCTCGGTTATTATATTACCAACGTGATGAACCACTCTGGGGGAATTTTATCACGTCGGTTAATCAAATATCCATCGTGATAAACCCTTCCCCATTTTTTCACGTCGGTTATAAAATAACTGATGTGAAGGACCATTTTTTTAAAAGGAATCCAGTCCTCTGCTCTCCACAAAAACAACCAGAAACCAAATCAAGAATTAGTACGACAAAAAAAGATGTAGACCAAAACAAGATCCAAATCAAAATTAATCATTTACCTCACTGCAAAGCCCCCACAACACCCCTGGACAGCCCCCACCCCTAACCCCCTATAAAACCCTAAACACCCCAGGACAAACCCCACACTCATGTATACCCCCCACAACATGAACAACACTCCCACACCCCTGGACAGCCCCCCACACCCCTGGATAGCCCCCACCCTCGGGAAAGCCCCCACACCCTCCTTGTCAGCCCCCCCACAACCTCTTGTCCACCTCGCCACACCCCTGCATAGCCCCCACCCCCTAGACAGCCCCCACACCCCTGGACACCCCCCCCCACACCCTCCTGGACAACCCCACACCCCCTGGACACCCCCACCCTTCTAGACACCCCCACCCCACCAGAGAGCCCTCCCACACCCCTGGACCCCCCCCCCCCCCCCACACACACACCCGTGGACAACCCCCACCCCTTGGACCACCCCACACCCCTTGACGACCCCCACCCCCTGGACACCCCACACCCCTGGACACCCCCACCCTCCTAGACACCCCCCAAACATTGGGACACCCCCACCCCACCAGACTGCCCCCACCCCCTGGACACTCCCCTGGATAGCCCCACACAGCCTTGGACAACTCCCCACCCCTGGACATCCCCCCACACCTCGGATGACCCCCACACCCCTGGACGACCGCCACACCCCTGGACGACCCCCCACATCCCTGGACAACCCCCCACACCCCTGGACACCCCCACACCCCGGGACACCCCCACCCTCTTGGACCCCCACCCCACCGGACAAACCTCCCACACCCCTTAACACCCCCACCCCACTGAACACCCCCCACACCCTTGGAACCCCTCCCCCCCAGACCAGAATTCATACCAGAAAAACCATCATAAGTAGACCAAAATAAGAAACATTGAAAAATTAAACATTCATATATATAATATTAAAAACATACATTTTCAACTTAAAAAAAAATAAATCCAACCTAAACGACTACCAAATACACAATTATAATGACACTATTCGAAATTTCATTTTACACTAAAACAACTAAAATTCAATCAAACCTGTGAAATAATTTGACCACTCCACTTGTAAGTTTTTGATTTCTTGAGAAATATTGGGTTTAGGGTCATCAAATAGATACAAATGAAAAGGATAGTACTTAACTTGTATAATGAATAAATAAAATTGAAATATTAAGGAAATCTTTAAAAGGAAATCTTACAAGGTCAAAGTTCACAACTATCCCAGTTGTTATTATTTCAAACATACATCTTGACATATATTATCCGCATTCGATGATGCCTTGTTGTTCATGAAAATTCTGTTTGATTGAGTGTAAAATTACTATATTATTTTTATATAATTAATCAAAAAGTACAAATTATAAATGGGTATTTACCTTCACATTTACATTTTTGATATTTTCACTCATTTTTATTGTGTTTTTTCAAAAGATTACCCATGCCCTGTTATAAAATAATATGAATGGGATAAATTTAAAATTCATTATAATATATAATACTATTGATAAATTGAAACTTAATTTTCCAATATATTCATAAAACATTCCCTCACATCATCATGGAATGGGCATATCCCATAAAGTATTTTCTCCCTTGGGAAAAAAACCCCCTAACATCCAATGATCACTAATAAAAGAAAATTTAAGGTTAGTGGTTTTTTATGTTAAAAGATAATGAACTCTTTTAGAGAGATGTGTTTCATACCTCTCACAAAAAGGCATCATCCAACATTGTGTGACTATATTCTGTTCAAGTCTTTCCACAATATAAAGCATTCTTTGTTCCTCATCCAATGCACATGCTTCAGGGGAAATCAATTTAGGGTCCATGAATCCATATACATCTGTCAGCTCCTTCCTCTCACAAATTTTATAATGATACCTAATAAAAATTAGACATAAGTATACATTTTTAATAAATATAACACAGGGAAAAGGTGTTCAGACTTACATGGAAAAAAATTTCACCATGTTGATGCCCAACTTATCTCCCGTATCAAGCTCCATGATATCAGTTTTCATATTCCCCACAGTTATTGCACATCCACAAACATGAGATTCCATTGGAAACGCATAATGACCTGCCAAAAAATTTGAATATCTTGAAAATGTGTCACGACTACTACAATCAGTAACTGATTCCATAGCCATTTGTCTTTGTTTTTGTCTATAGAGTATTTATTTACATTTTAATTATTCCTGTAAAAATAAATAGAAAAATATATCAGTTTTGAAATGATAAAACAACTTTAATAAAAAAAATACAACAAAAGATATAACATTCATACCTCTATGGTAATGAGTCGAAGAAGTCTAGATGGACAAATTAAAAAATGGACAATACTATGTCCAACAATCGTCACCTCATCTATAGGTAATGGTACTCAAGATGATCTATCTATAATATCATGTACAATGACCCTTTGATTATCTACCTCTAATTGTTGATGATGAACTGTATCTCCTATAGAAGATATCAACCCATATGAAACTATATGATGTTGAGGAACATCAACATACAACTCGCAAAAAGTAGGAAGCTACGGCAGAGGAGTAGGATAAAAAATAGGGTTCGCAGGCTGAGGTGGGGGAGTGGGAGCTACTGGCGGAGGTGGTGGATAAATAATGGGGTCTTCAAGGGGAGGTGGAGGACTGGGAGTTGCAGTCTGAAATTGCTTTTTCATGTCTGCAAACATAGACTGTACAGATGCTCTAATATTTTCCTCCATCATCGCATTAATATTATTAACATCAGCCTCCATGGATTCTATATTTTTTATAAACACCCTCAAAGTTATAATTTGAAGAATGTGGAAACACTTTTCTTACCGACAAACCTGCTAGTATTTTTCTTACACGACCTGTAACTCCCCAAACCCAGTTACCCAGAGTCGGTGCATTATTATATAACATTGGCATGATTACAAGAAAGATCAAATCTAGAAATACAGATTGGTTTAGTAGCCTTGGAAACACTAGATATATTCATAAAGTTTTACATTACACCATAAAGTGAAAAACTACTACAAAAACATAGTCCCCATATTCCACACTCATATCCCCACATAAAATCCATGCAGGACATTCATAACTTACTTCTTCACATCCTGGAAAAAAAAACATAGAAAAGGGGTGAGCTCAAATGCCCAGTAAGTATAACAATATAGCGGAAACATTCAAAAATAAGCATAAACATTTAAGGCAATGTATCCCTAAAACAAAGGCCTTTTAAACATGAACTTCAACATAGTATGGAAAAAGTAAAATGAAATAATTCCATTTACTTAATAACATGGATATTCTACTTATCGAATAATCACATGCAATAATAAAAACCACTTTCATAATCATAAAATGCATAATGCCAGACTATCATAACCACATAGCCAAGGCCTCGTTCCAAGACTACAAATATGATTTTTCCAAGGCCTTGTGCCAAGACAATAGTTTGTCTCATGAGACCTACCGATGCATCGAGGAGCTATAGCGGGCTCCACCCATCAGATATTAAGTCCAATTCATTCCCATATGAAAAGGGTTAAACATAACATAAACTTTCGTATTAAAACTAGCATACAAAATGTCAAAACTTTCACCATAAACAATAAACGGTATAAAAATAGCACATCCACAATAAAAAATATCACAAAACCTTCAATAAAATATATAATTTTGGTATCATAATAAATCAACTTCAAATAAGCGTAAAATCCATCAATGGATGTTGACATAGATGAAATCAAAACTCTGTTTAGAAAAAAATATCTCTTTCTATTTTGAAATCATTTAAGAGTCTCATATTTATGAAATAAAACATTTTCTTTGAAAATATTCTTATAAGACTGTAAGGGAAGCTTTGAAAATTTTATAACGGCCGAAAATAACAGGACCCGCCGTATAAGTTAAAAAACGTTCTTACTTTAATTCTGTCGAAAAGGTTAAAAAGCACCTTCTTTGGAAAATGACGGAAAGATTCCTTTATAAAACTCTTATAAAAAGTCAAACAAGGTTATAAATGACCTCAACCAATATTCTTTTAAATAGTAAAATTTTTTTGAAATACATTTTTAAGAAACATGGATGTGGATGATAAAGAGATCCTAGTAGATTATTACTTATAAACAACCTCGGATAATGAAGAGATTGTGAAATAACCCTTATATTGTAATTTTCCTTGGTTGGGGTAGGTTATCCACCTATATAATATTGAAATAATTGTTATTAAACTATAAAAGAATCATATACATTAATATGATATCATATATGATCTTTTAACATTGATTTGATAGTAATATCATAGTATTATCGTTGTTTCGGGTGTTAACTTACTCGTTTTCTTTTATATGTTTTGTTATGTAATCCATGTTTGTAATGGATAGGTTGTATCTTAATCATATCCAGAATTATATAAAGTCTTTAGATACTATTATTAATCATAAAATTTGAATTATACTTGAATGGATATGATGGAGAATGAATCTCATCGCGTTCGTGGAGATAGTAGTCCGTACGTATGCACGACCGACAATATCATTCTTTTGATATTAAAATAATATATAAATGGATGGTATATCATATATACAGAATCATTAACATGTTATATTTATTATTTACATGAGTTACACATCATTATTATACCCATACAAATAATAATATAGTGAATAACAATTACACCACGACGTGGAGACGGTAATCCGTACGTACACACGTATGGTGACATGTTATTCAAAGGATGGATAGAATACTGAATACGGTTGTACCATATTTATAATAAAATCACAGTATATATATGATACTGGAGTTATTATTTTATAATGGTAATAACAAATAAAGAATAAGTGGAAGAAGAAAGGAACTTGGAAAAGGGTGGTGAAATCATTACCTCTTCTTCGGGTTCTTCCTTTTGATTTGATCAAAAGGGATATTTAGGTCAGATTTCTGATCAAAATAAGGCCTCTAGGTTGTATAGAGAGAATTTGGGAGAGTATTTGGGCAGATTTTGGCTGAACCAAAAGGCTTTAAATGTGTGAAGAAATGATAAGGAGGAGTTCCCTTTTATAAGAAGGGTGAGGGGAACCTTTGGAAAACCTAGAAATATTAATTTATAATAAATTAATATTCTGTTTATAATGGCTCCAAATTTTATTATTCAAAGGTTAAGGTGGGTATAGGTTGAAAATAATTCAACCAATATAATTTAGACAGGTTTGGGTTACTATATTAACCTTATCTTTAAGTATTAACTCTAAGTTAATTAGTTTCACTTTTACAATGTCTCTTTGTATTTTTATATTATATTGTTAATAAACATACCATATAAATCCAAGCGACCCCCAACTGGTCCATTAATGATACAACTATCATGATATAAGTATCTTGGTCGAACCTCATATTTTTAGGAATTTAATATCAATTAATAATATAATATTTTGTTTAAAAACTCTTTTATGTCAATTTTGACACTATTCAATAGTTTATTTTTGTGAAACTTATAAAAGAATTCTTACTTCGATCAATGTTAATTAAATCAATCCTCATATTCCATATTATCCTAGAAAATTAGTTAAATTCATTAAAAGTCTCAAATTATATTTATTTGGGTATTTATAATATCAATTATTTTAATTCTTCACTATTATGGTAATTACTGCATCATGATTGTGTCATAAATAAATTAAATTATTTAATGTCTAAAAATTATAAATAAAATATCATTATGTAGGAAATACTTTTATCTTTATAATTAATATTTAGAATCGAATTTATCTTATGTATAACCCTATATTAAAAATGTTTTAATAAATAAACATTGATTTTAACTCTTTTAACACTTCTTTCATTTAAATAATAATAAATATCCTAATCTAATCCAAGTGGACCTAAATGATAATATTATATTCCTCAGGTTGTTTTTGATCGAGATAAACTTGTCCAATAGAATTAGGACATGTGTTAGGGTAATATTAATATCATTTTTACCCTTAATTACCCTATTTACTTTTAACCGTGGTAAATAAAAGTAAAAAGTTACTATTCACAAAAAATTATTTTCACCTCATTGAACCACGTTTTACTTTTTTATATTAACCATGTCTCTCGGATTTTCGAAATTCCATTCACAGAAGCGGTAAAATTAAGTTTTATGAAAAAATTCGGTTATTTAACTACCACTTAGTAGTTTCACTATTCATCAAAAATTGTTGTTTTTCAGAACAATGCCAAAATTTCATCCTAAGCTATATTTGATATTCTGAAATCAAAAATGATTTCTATTTTAAAAACATCCAAAAATTTAAGTTGCATTAATTAATTTTATAATTAATTTCCGTTGTTACAACAAATAGCGTGTTTTGAAGAAACAATATATATCAAAAGATTGACAATTGTTTATGTCCAATTACCAAGTGAAATTAATTATAATGAACACCATTGGATAAAATGGTAAAAATATATTCTAATTATACTATAAAACCACTTAATAATATAATTTATAACTATAAATTATTTTGATTTTTGAAAGATGTTTTTAAGTCTTTTTCACTATTCATAAAAATTGGACGTTCTCAGAAAAATTCAACTTAGGAATGTTTCGATATTCTGAATACAAAAATTAAGTTCATTTTGAAATATATAATATATTTAATTTCAAAAGGTAGGTATTACTATTCATAACGGCTAGTTTGATTGGTTTTGGTGTGTTAGAACTCGATGTTGCGTACAAAACACGCTATCGCATTATTTAAAGAGAAGCATACCGTAGAAGCTTGGGGTGTTACATTATCCCCTCCTTCAAATAATTCCGTCCTCGAAATTTCTAGAATATTATAGAATGAAAATACTCGGGTGGTTCTTCATCATAAGTTCCTCGGGTTCCCACATTGCCTCTTCCAACTTATGGTTTCTCCACAAAACTTTTATCAGACGTGTCGTCCAGTTTCTCAGTACTTGTCCTCTCGTATCAAGAATCCTAATGGGCTCTTCACAATAAGACAGATCGGGTTCCAGTTATAATACCTCATAGGTGAGTACATGCGTTGGGTCAGGCATGTATTTCCTCAACATAGATACGTGGAACACATCGTGAACTTTGAAGAGACTTGGTGGCATTGCCAATCGGTAAGCTACAGCCCCAATTCGTTCTAGAATTTCGAAAGGTCCGATGTACCTGGGACTCAATTTACCATTCTTACCAAAACGTATGACTCCCTTCCATGGAGATACCTTCAGGAAAACATGATCAGCAACATGAAATTACAAATCCATCCTTCTATTATCGACATAGCTCTTCTGCCTACTTTGAGCTGCTTCGATGTGATTTTGGATTACCTTCACCTTTTCCATCGTTTCCTCCACTCGTTCTAGGCCTACAAGTTTTCTTTCACCAACTTCATCCCAACAGGTTGGTGTACGACATCTCTTTCCGTATAATGCTTCATATGGTGCCTTCTGAATACTCGAATGAAATCTATTGTTATAAGAAAATTCTACCAGAGGTAAATATTGATCCCACATACCTTGAAAGTCAAGTGAGCAAAGATCTCAACATGTCTTCTAAGGTTTGAATAGTCTGTTCTGATTGTCCATCAGTCTGATGGTGGTAAGCAGTGCTCAAATAAAGTTCAGTATCCAGGGATTTCTGAAGACTTTTCTAGAATCTTGAAGTAAAACGGGTATCACGATCAGAAAAAATCGATAGGGTTACTCAATGAAGTCTCATAGCTTCATTAATATATAGTCTTGCTAGACGTTCCATGGGTAGATCTTCTCTTATTACAAGAAAATTTACTGACATGGTAAGACGATCAACAATAACCCATATTGCATCATTCCTTCAAGGCGTATTTGTTATCCCCATGACAATGTCCATCGTAATATTGTCCCATTTCCACTCCGGTATGGGAAGAGGTTGCATGAATCCTCCAGGCTGTTGCCTTCCGAATTTCACTTGTTGACAAACCATAAATATTGACACAAAATCAGCAATATCCCTCTTTATGTTGTCCCACCAAAAATGATCCTTCAAATATCTATACATTTTGGTGCTCCCAGGGTGTATAGATAAATTGGAACAATGAGAATCCTCCAGTAATTCCCTTTTTAGATCAGGTATATCGGGAAAACAAAGTCTCTTCCCGAATTTCAAAATTCCATCTTCATACACAAATTCTCTCAGTCTGCCATCATTCACAGCTTTAATCTTCTTCTGAAATTCTCCATGATTAGTTTGAGAACTCTTAATCCTTACTAGTAAAGATGGTTTGGAAACCATTTGACAAATCATTGATGTTTCTCCTTCCCTGGTTATTCCCATGTCTATCTTCACTAGATCCATGAAAATTGGATCCCTTTCAATTCTCATATTGTTCAAAACTCCATGATCATTTCTGCTCAAAGCATCTTCCACCTTGTTTTCCTTCCCCGGGTGCTAGTGTATCGTGCAATCATATTCCTTGAGTAATTCAGTCCATCTCCTTTTCCTCATGTTGAGTTCTTTTTGTGAGAAAATATACTTCAAACTCTTGAGATCAGTATAAATCTCACGTTTTTCACCATAGAGGTAGTGCCTCGATATCATTAAAGCAAAGATCATATCTACTAACTTGAGATCATGAGTAGGATAGTTTTGTTCATTATTTTTCAACTGTCGTGATGCATAGGAAATAACACTATAAGGACACAACCAAGTCATTTCTTCGATGCATCACTATAAATAACGAACCCATCCTTCCCCGATTGTAGAGTCAATATAGGAGCATTGACTAATATTCTCTTCGGTTCTTCGAACCTTTATTCAAACTCTTTTGTCCAAACAAACTTATCCCCTTTACGTGTTAGCTTCGTTAATGGGTTAGCCAATCGGGCAAAATTCTGGATGAAACGTTGATAATAACCAGCTAAACCAATAAAACTACGTACCTTAGTTATACTCGTCGGTTCTGGCCATTCTTGGATTGCTTTATTCTTAGAAGGATCAATAGAGATTCCATCTTTAGAGACAATATGGACAAGAAAAGAAATCTTCTGAATCCAGAATTCACACTTGTTAAACTTTCCATATAATTCATGTCTTCTCAAAGTTTTCAGGATAATGTGCAAGTGATTTTCATGATCTTCGTAGCTTTTGGAGTATACCAAGATATCATCAATAAATACCACCCCAAATTCATTGAGATACTCCTTGAAAAATCTATTCATCAGATCCATGAATACAGAGGGTGCATTAGTCTATCCAAAAGGCATTACAGTAAACTCGTAATGCCCGTACCAGGTTCGAAATGCTGTCTTCAGAATGTCTTCCTTCTTCACACAAAACGGATGGTATCCAGATCGAAGGTAAATCTTTTGAAAAGTATTGAGCTCCATGCAGTTGGTCAAATAAATAATCAATTTGAGGTAGGGGATACTTTTTCTTTATTGTTATAGCATTGATCTCCCTGTAGTCGACACATAACCTCATAGATCCATCTTTATTTTTAACAAAAAGAACAGGGGCTCCACATGGAGAAACACTAGGGAGAATAAATCCCTTATTACTCAATTCCTCTAGTTGTTTCTTTAGTTCAACTAATTATACAGTGGCCATTCTATAAGGGGTATTCGATATAGGCCTTGATCTAGGAATTAGATCAATTGAAAACTCAACTTCTCGTTCTGGAGGATGTCCAGGTAAATCTTCCGCAAATACATCTACAAATTCTTTCACAAAAGGTACATCCTTTATTTGAACATTCCTTTCCTCACCCACGAATATTTCATTCTATTCCTCCCCCAATAATTGAATTTAGTTGAGCTACTAGGGGTGGATCTAAATATGAATTAGGTGGTGATGATTCTGCTCTAAAGATAAGGTGTTCCTTATCATTATCATCAAGAATCGCAACATCTTTCTTCTTACAATAAATCCCCACATCATAGTCTGAAAGCCAGTCCATACCGAGGATTATATCAAACTCAATCATAGGTATGATGATGAGATCATCAGATAAAGAACATTAATGTGCTCTAATGAGGACTTATTCAGAAAACATTGTTGCAATGATACTTCCCTTAGGAGTATTAACTGAAAACTCCCTTGTTAAATAAAATTGATAATATCTAATTTTCATAGAAAACTGGGAAGATATGAAACAATGCGATGATCCGGAATCAAATAATGCATTTTCTAACCATGAGTAAACCATTAAATTACATGCCACTACGTCTTTCGGAGCTTATACCTCAGCAGGAGTGATAGCATAAGATTGGCCTTGATCCCTTGGCCTTTTCTGAGGTATGTTCTCCTGAAGCTTAGGAAATTCATTTGCATAATTCCCCATCTCCCTGCAATTGTAGCACTGATATTTGGTGGCTTCCTTCTTCCCCTTTTAATCACGAGCTTGGTGGCCTTTTTCACCACACTTGTAACAGACTCTCGTTTCCTTCAAGAAAGTACCAGGGTGTTTCTTCCCACATTTACCACAGGATGGATATTCAACCTTTCCATTCTTCCCCTTATTTCCATTCCAAGATTGATCAGCAGGTCTCTTCTTCTCTTGATTTTCTTTAAAGTCATAAGACTTAAGGAATTCCATTTCAGTCTTGATAGCACATGAGACAATGTCTTCGTACGATGAGAAGGATTGTGAGACAAATGCTCGATGGAGAAATGGTTTTAACCCATCAAATAAAGGATAAATCTTTCTTCTTGGGTTATGTATATAATCTCCAGCATATCTTGCTAACCTTTTATTGTTAGCCTCATACTTCGTGACATTCTCTTCCTCTTTCTGTCTCAGACTCAGAAACTTCCTTTCCATATCTGCTCGATGGTCACGAGGAAAGTATTTTTCTAAAAATAAATCTTTTAACTCCCTCCATTCCATATTTTATACTTCATAAACTTCCTTCGTATTTTGAATCAATGACCACCATTGGTCGATATCTCCAGTGAGGCGGTAAACTGCCATGTTAACTTTTTCCCTTTCACTACTCCCCAAAGCCTGAAATATTTTCTCTAGGGAAAATATACATTGCTCAACTACTAATGGATTTGTACTCCCATTGAACGTTTGTGGTTGTTGCCTCATGAATCGATCTAACATTGATCCTCCACGCTGCATATCAGGGTTCTCCATACAGGTAAGGTTATTCTTCATAACCTGAGTGAGTTGTCCCAGTATGGTGATTAACTGATCGGCACCAGTTGCATCACCAGCTCCACTATAATTATCTTGAGTAGGAGGGAAATCCCTACATGGAGTGCGTGCGTTGATACAGTTTCCATTTCGTCCACTAGGCGCCATTTCTAAACAATGGTATAAACTAGATCAGTTTATGAATCAAAATACATAATCCCATACTTATAAAACACTTAACATAAATTGAACTATTTATGAATATAATCCATAAACATTAGAATGTTTTTTTTGAGATATTATATACTCATAAACCTTTATTAATTATTTGTAAAGAAAATGAGAGTTATCCTAAGAATATCCCCCGAGAGTGTCGTAACCAAGAGTGAAGCAAGGCCCGTTGTCGTGCACCAGATACCGTTCGAGTCTAGCTCAAATTGGTGTTTTCAGGTTTTACCCCTAGGTACATATGTTCCAGAGCCGCCTCTACCTGATCGTATCTAGACATGGATGTATTGCTCGGAAAACTCAAAAAATCTCTACAATAACAAAATTCTATGATGTTCTTCTATACTAATCCTCAAGGTTCATATTAGGTCTACGTGCTCTAATAAGAGTTTATCTAAATCTAGCTTCAAGTTTTGTACTAAACCTCCAGTGATACCAACTGTAACGCCCCGACCCCAGTTACCCAGAGTCGGTGCATTAATACATAACATTGGCATGATCACACAAAAGATCAAATCTCCAAAGACCGATTGGTTTAGTAGCCTTGGAAATAGTAGATATATTCATAAAGTTTTACATTACATCATAAAGTAAAAAACTACTACAACAACATAGTCTCCATATTCCACAATCATATCCTGGCATAAAATCCCTGCAGGTCATTCATAACTTACTTCTTCACATCCAAGGAAAAATAAAACATAGAAAAGGGGTGAGCTCAAAGGCCCAGTAAGGATAACAATATAGCGGAAACTTTCAAAAATAAGCATAAACATTTAAGGCAATGTATGACTGAAACAAAAGCCTTTTAAACTTGAACTTCAACATAATATGGAAAAAGTAAAATAAAATAATGCCATTTTCTTATTCACATGAATATTCTACTAATCGAATAATCACAAGAAATATCAATAACCATTTTCATAATGATAGAATGCATAATGCAAGACTATCATAACCACATAGCCAAGGCCTCGTGCCAAGACTACAAATAAGATTTTGCCAAGGCCTTGTTCCAAGACACTAGTTTGTCTCATGAGACCTACCGATGCATCGAGGAGCTTTAGCGGGCTCCACCCGTCACATATTAAGTCCAATGAATTCCCATATGAAAAGGATTAAACATAACATAAACATTCGTATTAAAACTAGCATACAAAATGTCAATACTTTCACCATAAACTATGAACGGTATAAAAATAGCATATCCACAGTCAAACATATCACAAAACCTTCAATACAATATAGAAGTTTTGTGTTATAATAAATAAACTTCAAATAAGCGTAAAATCCTTCAAAGGATGTTGACATAGATGAAATAAAAACTCTTTTTAGAGAAATATCTCATTCTATTTTGACATAATTTAAGAGTCTTATATTTATGAAATAAAACATTTTCTTTGAAAATATTCTTATAATCTGGTAAGGGAAGCTTCTACGATTTTATAACGGCGGAAAATAACTGCACCCGCCGGTTAAGTTAAAAAAACATTCTCACCTTAATTCTATCGAAACGGTTAAAAAGCACCTCGTTTTGAAAACGACAGAAGGATTCCATTATAAAACTCTTATAAAAATTCAAACAAGGGTATAAATGACCTTAACCCATATTCTTTTAAATAGTAAAAAAAATTTGAAATTCATTTTTAAGAAACCTGGATGTGGATGATAAAGAGATCCCAGTAGATTATTACGTATAAACAGCCTTAGATAATGAAGAGATTGTGAAATAACCCTTAAATTGTAATTTTACATGGTTGGGGTAGGTTAACCACCTGTATAATGTGAAATAATTGTTATTAAATTTTAAAAGAATCATATACATTAATATTATATCATATATGATCTTTTATCATTGATTTGTTAATAATATCGTAGTATTATCATTGTTTTGGGTGTTAACTTACTCGTTTTCTTTTATATGTTTTGTTACATAAGACATGTTTGTAATGGATATGCTATATTTTAATCATTTCCAGAATGATATCAAGTCCTTAGATACTATTATTAATCATCAATTGAGGATTATACTTTAATGGATACGATGGAGAATGAATCTCATCGCGTTCGTGGAGACGGTAGTCCGTACGTACGCACGAGCGACAATATCATTCTTTTGATATTAATATAATATATAAATGGATGGTATATCATATATAAAAAATAATTAACATGTCTTATTTATCATTTACATGAGTTACACATCATTATTATACCCATCCAAATAATACTATATTGAATAACAATTACATCACGACGTGGAGACGGTAAGCCGTTCATACGCATGTATGGTGACATATTATTCAATGGGTGGATATAATACTGAATATGGTTGTACCATATTTATAATAACATCAAAATATATATATCATTCTGGAGTTATTATTTTAGAATGGTAATAAGAAAGAAAGAAGAAGTGGAAGAACAAAGGAACTTGGAAAAGGGTGGTGAAATCATTACCTCTTCTTCGAGTACTTCCTTTTGATTTGATCAAAATGACTCCATAGGTTGGATTTATGATCAAACTAAGGCTTCTAGGTTGTAGTGAGGGATGTTGGGAGAGTATTTGGGAAGAGTTTTGTCTATCCAAAAGGCTTTGAAGGTGTGAAGAAATGAGAAGGATGAGTGCCCGTTTATAAGAGGGGTGAGGGGCACCTTTGGAAAATCTAGAAATATTAATTTATAATAAATTCATATTCGGTTTCTAATGGCTCAAAAGTTTATTATTAAAAGTTTAAGGTGGGTATAGGTCTAAAACCATTCAACCAATAGAATTTATACAGGTTTGGGTAACTATATTAACCATATCCTTAAGTATTAACTATAAGTAAATTAGTTTCACTTTTACAATGTCTCTTTGTATTTTTATATTATATGGTTAATAAACATACCATATATATCCAAGAGACCCCCAAGTGGTCCTTTAATGATACAAATATCAATATATAAGTCTCTTGGCTGATCCTTAGATTTTTTGGAATTTAATATCAATTAATAATATAAAATTTGTTTTAAAAACTCTTTTATGTCAATTTTGACACTATTCAATAGTTGATTTTTGTGAAACTTATAACAGAATGATTACTTCAAAAAAAGTTAATTAAATAAATCCTAATATGTCATGTTATCCTATAAAATTAGTTTAATTCATTAAAAGTCTCATATTATATTTATTTGGGTATTTATAATATCAGTTATTTTAATTTTTCACTATTATGGTAATTACTGCATCATCATTGTGTCATAAATAAATTATATTATATAATGTCTAAAAATTATAAATAAAATATAATTATGTAGGAAATCGTTATATATTTCTAATTAATATTTACAATCGATTTTATCTTATGTATAACCCTATATTAAAAATGTTTTAGTAAATAAACTTTGATTTTAACTCTTTTAACTCTTCATTGAATTAAATAATAATAAATGTCCTAATCTAATCCAAGTGGACCTAAATGATAATATTTTATTCCAAAGGTTGTTTCTGGTCGATATACACTTGTCCAATAGAATTAGGACATGTGTTAGGATAATATTAATATCATTTTTACCCTTAATTACCCTATTTACTTTTAACCATGGTAAATAAAAGTAAAAAGTTACTATTCACCAAAAACTATTTTCATCTCATTGAACCACATTTTACTTCTTGATATTAACCGTGTCTCTTGGATTTTCGAAATTTCATTCACAGAAGCGGTAAAATTAAATTTTATGAAAAATTTCAGCTTTTTTAACTACCACTTAGTTGTTTCACTATTCATCAAAAATTGATGTTTTTCAGAACAATGCCAAAATTTCACCCTAAGCTATAATTGTTATTCCGAATTCAAAAATGATGTCTATTTTAAAAAATTCGTAACATATAAGTTGCATTAATTAATTTTATAATTAATTCCCGCCGTTACAACAAATAGCGTGTTTTTAAGAAACAATATATATCAAAAGATTGACAATTGTTTATGTCCAATTTCAATGTGAAGTTAATTATAATGAACACCATTGGATAAAATGGTAAAAATAAATTCTAATTATACTATAAAACCACTAAATAATATAATTTATCACTATAAATTATTTGATTAAAAAAGTTGTTTTTAAGTATTTTTCACTATTCATAAAAATTGTACGTTCTCAGAAAAATTCAACTTAGGATAATTTCGATATTATGAATCCAAAAATGAAGTTCATTTTGAAATATAAAATATATATAATTTCAAAAGTTAGTTATTACTATTCACAACGGCTAGTTTGATTGGTTGTGGTGTGTTAGAACTTGATGTTGCGTACAACACATGCTATCACATTATTTAAAGAGTAGCGTACTGTAGAAGCTTGGTGTGTTACACGACCTAGACTTTAGGGCTTTCCCAATGCTACAAATAAAATATCTTTCCTCCCAGTAGCTGTAAATGCCCCTGTGAGATTTACTTCTCAAGGGACTCCTATATTAATTAATTGAACATTTATGTCATGATTGAAATTATATGAAGAAAATAGTTAACTTAAATAAATAAAATAGATATCTTACAATCCTATCAGTTACGACTCTCAATTATTCTGGAAGATATTTTCCTTTTTTCCATCGGAGATCTCTTCCAATTTTCATGTCTAGAAGGGGGGATGGAGGGGCCTCCACTCTAGAGCTTGAAGTCTCAGATCTTAGTTTTTTAAATTTTTCTGCCATTATTTGTTCTTCCAAAAATGCATACCCTCTCTGAGATAATCTTTGAGGGTATACATTTTTAGATTGGATCTCATGATGAGATTTCCTTATTTGCTGTAAATAATTAATATGAAATAATTGAAAAAACCATTAATAAGATCTTTTATATAAGAATGCTTATAAAAGATTACGTTGCCCTAACCAACAATGACTCTTTTCTTCAACTTTCAAAAAACCGTCTCCATGTGTATTCATCTATAAAAGGATATATAAGAAATGGATTGTCATGAATCCTATGACAAAAAATGAAATAAGATGAGAGGGTTTATTTGAAATCCCTCCATCTCCTGGCAGCCATCGATAAACATTTCTTCCTAAATCCTACAGTGATAGGAATATCAAATGTCATCTGATGAAGAAGAGGTTAATCATATTATATATACTAGAAACATTTAAAGAATAGTCAAACAATAGAAATAGATCTTACCAAAATCGTCTCCCACAACAGAGAGATTATCACTTTATCAACACTTCTCCAGTCATCATACAAAATGATTATTTTTCTTTCAGCCTATGTTGATACAAAAATCGTTAAATCTTATGCATTTGGACCTCTAGGGATATCATCATCATCAAAATCAACTAGTATCCTCTGATCCTGCATATGGGAAAGTGATAATTTTGGTAAACATGTGCACGCACGTTTACCAACTCTTGAACTCTTTGTCGTAATAGGAGCACATGAGGAAGATTAGAGAACATCAAGAGGAGAATGTGAATGTTCTTCCCCAGACATATGACTAATATGATCATCTCAAGAATCATGTGGTTGATCAACTGATAGATCTGTCATTATCCTTCAAATCAAAAAACCAAACATTAGATCACAAATATACAAATTCAAATATTTTAATACTACTGTAATCAGAAAATAGAAAATTTTACATATGTATCAATAAAAATTGTTAATATTGTAGGCATGTTAAACAATGGTAAAGATGTTAAAGGTGGTCAAGATGGTAAACATGGTAAACCTGGTAAACATGGTAAAGTAATTGTCACTGAAAAAAATAGTTATATAATTCATGTAATGGTAAACATGATAAAGTAAACTAAACAACCCTAAAACAAACAAAAAGTTATTCTTATTTTGTTTTAATACATTTTTTAATAAAGAAAAAACTTGCAATATCTAACATTTTATGACAAAAATAAATGTAAATAAGAAATAAACATATGTTACCTGTAATTTTAGGAATGTACAAATGGATTGTTTTCCCAAATTCCTTCATCGTGATCGTTCCTTATGGAACAAACCATATCTTCCATATGCTCATAAATATGTTCCGTTAATCATTCCATGGAAGTAGGCATCTCACAAAAATCAGCATCTTCATAAAGTTCTTCCTCACCAACATAATTTTTTACCTCATAAAACAACAACCCACTACATATCTGATTGATCTACTGTATTGAAAATTTGTTTTTCATGTGTTTCCATTATGAAAGGATCAGTTGTGTCTTCCAATCTATTCATATTAACAAGTGTCATTCTAAATTCATTATGTCTGAAAATTTTGTTACCGATAATCCATTTACAGTTAAAAATAGAACATTAATTTTAATGTAATCAACCTTCCATATGCCTTTAATAACTCCGTAATATGCACTTAATGCAGAAATTGGGTTTTTTCCTTAGCACACGAAAATTTCATTGCTTCTGCAAACACCCAATACCACACTATTCCGAACTGCACTTCAGTTGTCCTGAGCTTTCGTATGAAATGTATATCCATTAATTTCATAACTGGACCATGTTATCACATTTAAAAATGGACCAACCACTATCAATTTTAATGTCTCTGATACATCTAATCTACCATGCAAGTTCTTTTTAAACCATGACATATTTTTTTTGTGCTCATTCAAAATCCACATTTCTTTCTTCTTTGGATGACACTATTTCAACTCATTAATATGCAATGTGATAGACGGTTGAGAATCAGATATGTAATTAAAGATTTATAATTCTAAATTGTTCATCTATTCAGCTGACAATGATTTGACTTTCAAGCCACAACTCCCCTTTCCCTCATTATTAACTCTTTCATGCTGAGATGGAGGAAAACCTATGTGTTGCGCCGCAACCATATAGCTCGTAGAAAACTCTACAACCTCCTCAGAAATATAATTTTCAATAATGGAGGCTTCAAGTCGATATGGATTCTTAACATACCCCTTCAATATTTTCATATATCTTTCAAAAGTATACATCGAATGAAGATATACAGGTCCAAAAATCTTTATTTGTCGAACCAGATGAATCATTAAATGCACCATTATATCAAAAAATGCTGGCGGAAAATACATTTCCAATTTAAAATGTATAAAAATTGAACCCTTTTTCCAAAATGTTCAAAGAATTCACATCAATTTCCTTTTTACAAATCGAATTGAAAAATTAACACAATATCATTATATTATTTCAGACGCAGAAGGGAAATATTCCTCACAATTCAACCAGTAGAATTTGTTTCATCATGACGTGAAACTCATGTGATTTCATACCTATCTACTTCAAGACCTTCATGGAGACAAATTTTTTTACATTTGAATAACAACCTTGAGGCACTTTGATATAATGAAGACACTGACAAAAGATAATTTTCCCCCTCTTCGATAATGTATGACAAGCCGAGGGAAGAAATGTTTGTCTTCCTTTAAGAGTGGTAGCTAACTCCAAACGTATTCCCATTGATAGTAAGTCTAATATTGCATTCAACCCATCTTTTGTATTTCCTTTAATATCTAACAATTTTCCAATCAAACAATCACATATATTCTTCTCCACATGCATGACATCAATATTATGTATAACTTCATTATATCTCCAACATGGTAGCTCAAATATTATTGACCTTTTCTTCCAAATATGTATATCATTACCGGATTTTTGTGTCTTTCCCAATGTCACATCAAGTTTTTTCACCCTCTCAAAATATAGATTAGAGGATAATGGTTTTAGAGCAATATCAAATTCTTGTGAGCCATAAAATGCCTTTTTTAGTGTTCTATAATGGTGATCCATAGGCAAAAACATCTGATGACCCATGTAAACTGTTTTCCTCCCATGATGCAATTGACAATATGACATCTTTTGTTCGCAAATTGGACATGCTTTATTCCCTTAAACACTATATCCAGAAAAATTTCCATATGCTGGGAAGTCATTAATAGTTATCATAATCACTGTATGCAGTTGAAAATATTCCAATTTATAAGAATCATACACTCTAATACCATTATCTCATAAAAGATTCAAATCATCAATCAATGGTGACAAGTAAACATCAATACCATTTATGGGTTGCTTCAGAACAAATATCATTATACTCAACATGACATATTTTCACTTCATACAATCTTCAGGAGAGAGGTTATAAATTACCAATAAAACATGCCATGAACTATGCGTGCTACTGAGGGTTCGGTATGGATTCATTCCATTTGTGCACAACCATAGTCTGAGATTCCTAATTTCATTTCCAAATGTAGAATACAACCCATCAATTTTCTTCCATTGTGGACAATCAGCTGGATGAATTATTTTTCCATCACATAACCGATCATCTGCATGTCATCTTAACCTTTTTGAATCATGTGAATTAGAAAATAAATGTTTGAAACGATGAATTATAGGGAGATACCAAAATACCTTTGAATGGATCTTTGTACTCTCTAAATCATCCTGTGATTTTTCATTCACCTTATACTGTGATACCCCACATTTAAGAAACTATTATAGAAATTCATATTCCTTCCTATATAAAATAAAGTCATTTAGACAGGCATGTATTTTCTTGTATCCTAATACCATCGGGCATAATATTTTCTTGGCCTTATAATGTGAATCTGGAAGATCTTTATCTTTTGGAAGAATGTCTTTCATCAATTTTAGAAGCTCTTTAAAACATATGTCACCCCATCCATGTTTTTCATTCTGGTTAAGCAATCTTAACACCAACGAAAAAATCGTAAAATATGTACAACCAAGAAATAATGGGTTTTCAGCATCACCATATAGACGCCCAACTATCGGTTCTATCTCAAATCGTTCTCCTGCAATATCGTGAATCATTTCTTCAATTCCATCGGAGTTACCATCTTGTGAATCATCATCATCAGTGAAATTCCGTCCAGTTTCACCATGCCAAATCCAAGGGCTGTAACTTGGATTAAAACCATGAAAAATCAGATGATCTTTTATCTCTCTACTTTTCAACTTCTTCGTATTCAGACATTTCATGCATGGACAGAAAAAAATGTCACTCCTTGGAACATTTTGTTTATAAATTTCCAAAAAGGCATCAACACCTTCCTCATATTCATTGCTCATTCAATGTTTCGTAATCCAATTTAGACTCATTATTACCTATAAAAAATATCAAATTTATTCATCTTTTTCAGATAAGACAAATATATGTTTATATAAAAAAAATCATAATTTGAATGTAAAACAATTTTGAAATATAAAACTAATATATGTTTATTTGAAAAATTATGCATGAATATGATTTTAAAAAGAAAATATAGTTATATTTAACAATTTTAAATTCCATTGAATCAAAGAGAACCATGGGGCTTCCAATAGACACCTTGGGCACCATCCAACCCTATGGACAACCCCCCTAACCCTCTGAACACCACCCCCACCCCATTGAACACCCCATGGACACCACCACACCCTTAGACAACCACCACCCCTCTGGACAGCCCCCCACCCCCTAGACAACCCCCACCCCTCTAGAAAGTACCCCAACCCTCAAGATAGAACCCCCACCCCTACCCCCTTGGACACCCTCTGGACAACCCCGAACCCTCTGGACTCCCCCCAACCCTATGGACAACCACCACCCCTTGGACAACCCCCACCCCTCTAGACAGCACCCCCACCCCTCCTGGACACCACCCCCACCCCTACCCCCTTGGACACCCCCGAGACAACCCCCAACCCCCTGGACAGCCCCCCAACCCTTTGGATATCCCCCACCCCTTAGACTGCCCCCACCCCTCTAGACAGCACCCCACCCCTCTTGGACACCACCTCCCACCCATAGCCCATTGGACACCCCACTGGACACCCCACTGGACACCCCCCAACCCTCTGGACATCCCCCCACCACCAGAATACCCCCAAACCCTCTGGATAGGCCCCCACCCCCTTGGACAGACTCCACCCACCCACCCCTTATACAGCCCCCCCCCCCCCACACCCCTGGACTGCCCCCCACCCCCTACCTCCATAGACACCCTGGACACCCCCAACCCTCTGGATAGCCCCCCAAACCCTCTAAACTACACCCACCCCCTTGGACACCACCTGGACACCACCACACCTTGGAAAACCCCCACCCCCTAGACAGCCCCCACCCCTTTAGACAGCACCACCAACCCCTCTTGGACACCACCCCCACCCCTACCCCCTTGTACACCCCCTGGACAACCCCCAACACTCTGAACAGCAACCCAACCCTCTGTATAGCCCGTACCCCTAGACATCCTCCCACCCCTCCTGGAAACCACCGCCACCCCTACCCCCTTGCGCAACCCATGGGCACCCCAACCCTCTGGACAACCCCACACCCCCCGGATAACCCCCCAAACCCTCTGGACAGGCCCATAACCCCTTCGACAGCCCCCCCCCCCACCCCCTTGGATAGACCCCACCCCCTTCGACACCCCCACCCCCGTGGACCCCCCACACGCTGGACTACCCCCCCCCCCCACCCACCTCCATGGAGACCCTGTACACCCCAACCCTCTGGATAGCCCCCCAAACCCTTTGAATAGCACCCACCCCCTTGGACACCCCCTGGACACCACCATCCCCTTGGACAACCCCCACCCCTATGGATAGCCCCCACCCCCCTGGACAACCCACACCCCTCTAGACTGCACCCCCAACCCTCCTAGACACCACCCCCGACCCCCTTGGACACCCCATGAACACCCCCAACCTTCTGGACAACCCCCACCCACCCTGACAACCCCCCAAACCATCTGGACATGCCCCCACCACTTGGACAACCCCCACCCCCTTGGATAGACCCCCCCTTGGACCCCCCCCCCCCCCCCCCCCCCCACACCCCTAGGCTGTCCCCCCCACCTCCATGGACACCTTGGACAACCCCTAACCCTCTGGACATCCCCCAACCCCCTGGACTGCCACCAACCCTCTTGACAGCCCCCCAGAACCATGTGATTTTAACCTCAAGCTACTATTTTTGGCATATATAGGGATTTTAAAGTCAAGCTACTAGTTTTGGTATCATGCAATTATTCAAAATGAGAACAATGAAGTGTATCTACTAATACTCTAAAATGCTCTATTGTGAAATGAATATGGTTTTAATAGCATATTATGACTTATAATAGTCCAGAAAAATAAGAGACGTAAATAGATTATGGAACTACAAATAGTGATACCCAAAATAGAAACAACCAAGGATCCAAAACAAACATTACAATAGGAAAAACCATATATACTTATAAAATAAATCACACTGGTACATGAAATGGGTGTATCACAATGATTTACATATAAATTACAGTAATATAGGTGAATGAGATCATTAGTTGTCAATGACAACAAAAATTACCATCAATGTCGGGTATCTGCGAAACAAAAACAAACGAAATAGAAGTAGGAGAGGCTTACATGAATATTTCCAGTCGATCTAATAGATCTGGTTATAATAAATAAGATGATAATGAAAAAATGAGGTAATAGGGTTCGAAATAGAAGAATCATATCTAGTTTAAATAAAAAAAATCGAAAAACGTAAATATAGACTATTCGGGAAAATAAATGAAGGAAATAAAATCGTGGGAGGCTTACCTGAGTGTTGTGAGTGGAGATGATAGATCCGAGGAGAGTAAAAAAGATAAATGATTATTGAAAAATGAGTTTAACGAAACCATAATGAAGAGTTGATTAGTGTTTTCCACGCGAGAGAGATTAGTCACCGGTCTGTCGATCGAAAAATCAGCAATGACAATCAATGGGGTGTGTTAATTTTTTAAATGTTTTATAACCACATTTATTCAATAAACGACGTTATAAACTGTTTTTATTACATTTATAATGTCAGTTATTATAAAAACCGACTTTATAAATGTATCAGATAATGCAGTTTTTATGTCGGTTATTATATAACCGACATAAAAATTGTTGGGTGTTGGTTTTTACATATGTTATTATATAACCGAAATGAAAAATTCAGCAGGTTGGGGTTTTTATGTCGGTTATTTGAATACCGACTTCACAAAGGCCTCAGATATTGCCTTTTTTACGCCGATTATAAAATAACCGACGTTAAAAAATCATAGATACCTCATTTTTTACATCAGTTATCAAATAAACGACATAAAAAATTGCTGCGCTTTGGTTTTTTACGGTGGTTATTTTATAACCGACGTAAAAAACCAAAGCGCGGGATTATTGACATTGTTTATTAATATAACCGTTGTAAAAAATTTACTCTCGGTATTTTTTACGTCAGTTATAAAATAACCGATGTAAAAAAACAGGTATCATAGATTTTTTTGATGGTTATATAAAACCGACATAAAAAATGGTGATGTTAAAAATTTTTCTACACTAGTGAGTAATGGGTTTTAAAACAATTTGAAGAACTTCCATAATAAAAAACCTTTCAAATAATTACAAAAAATTTTATTAGGAGGAAATAATTACTTCTAGGGGCATGTCATCATCACTTTTGAAAGGTTATTTGATAATATTTTCAGAAAACCTCTTACATAAGAATCATTATGTGTTTACAAAAAAACTATAGGTAAAACCTACATCAGAGTGCACATACATGTAGAAGGATGTGTTAAGTGATGTACAATTTATAAATTGATCAATAAAACTATTACAATGACATGTAAAGTGGTAAAATAGAATTCGCATAATTATACATGTCATGATTCACATAGCACGGAATTCATGAAATTCTAGATGTAACATTAAATTTAGGTATTGTTTCCTTGTATAACGTGTAATTTGTATACTTAATTAGGCCATATGCATTCATAACCATTATCATAGATGATTCTTATCCATGTGATATTCTATTAGTCAAATAATCTCTAGGTTGGTCATATAATAATACATAACGAGAGAATGTATAAGGGATGTCATTGACAAGCTCTTGCGCCATAACCATATATAACCATATGTTAAATCCTCATACTAAAATCGTATGGGTAAAAACCTCACATAATGGTTGTCAACTACCACACGTTGTTGTGAACAAAGATAGCATCATGTTCACACAACAGTTCACATTAACTCATGAGATTCATCACATTACCCAATGCATTATAGTGCTGTATAATTCCTGGCACACCCATCACATCAGTTATGTCTAATACATTTTTCATATGTCTTAGTATGGCCTTATTTCCATAGTTCCCCATTCTAAAATGGAACATAAATTCTTAATCAGTAATCTTTTACATACATACTCATAACTGAAATGAATTAGGAAATAAATGCAAAAAAACAATATTTGTTAGTTTTAGGTTATGACTGCATCATATTAAAATGTGACATGCATTGACTAAAACGACATACTTTTTCACATTTAGTGAAAACTAGTACACATAAAGTAATGGTTTATCACAAATAGAATAATATATCTTGTTTTAAACCCTTAGGAATGTGAACCATTTCATGCCATGGTTTACATGTTTTGACTTTGAGATACTTGATTAATAAATGCAATGCTAATTGTTATATATGAATAGATGAAAACATAAACATAAATTATTAAAGACATTTCTTGTGACAAATTAGGATAAAATGTATGGATGTAAAATCATTATTTCATGTGGAGTATTCATGTCTGATGGATGAAATAATAAATCACATGATCTTACGCATGTATGAAAATATTTTTGTGCATAAGAATGAAAACAATTATACAATTTACTAACATAGATTGAATTATTTAAAAATTTCGAAGCCAAAATTGAAATTCATATCTATAAATATGCGTGTTTTGAAAATTATATAAAACCCCATATACAGAAGGTGTATACTTGGGGTTTTCACAACCAAAAACAAGGTTTAATAAATTTTAATAAATTTTTTACCCTACAAAACATAATTGATCAATAAGAATAGGTTTTATGAACACACAATTCAAATATGACACATAATCCAAATTATATATATACATTTATATAGAACCATATATACATAAGTTGTAAACACAGGTTTTTTATATTAAAACAAGATGAAATTAACCCATTTCATGTATTACATGTTTTACGAACATCATTTAAAAAGAAATGATCATCAATTAAAATCATAAAAAACCCATAATTGTTTCATTTCATATATAAAAATAAAATTCTACATATTCAGACACACACACATATATATATATACAGTGAGCATAGAAAAAAATTAAAATTAACCCTTAAAAGGGATATACATCTTAAAATAGTAGATTAATACTGATAATCATATTTAAAAATACCCAAAAAAACGAGTTGGGATTGGTATCCATATAAGATTATATACATCTATATATAATTTTTTAAAATGAAATAGTAGAAAAAAAGAGGTTTGCATGTTGATGTCAGGGAAAAATTTACTCCCTTGTATGAGTTTTATACTCTCAAAAATATTATTAAACACATTTAGAAAAAACATTTTCGGATTAGGAAAAGAAACTATATATATATAAGCACAAAGGTATAGATAACATGATAAAAGCGAATCAAATTGACCCCTTACATGTCTTCTAGGAAGAAATTGAACCAGGTAGTAGGACATTGGTCACCAGAGGAAGAGGAATCGTGTAAGGTTACAAGTGATGATTAGGGTTTAAATAGGCTATATATATATATACACATATTTTATATACCATGATTCATGCATAAAATTAAAAAAACAACGAAATAAATAAATACTGAAACAAATCAATCCAACACCCTAAATTGGTAAACTTGAAGAAAACATTGATTTTAATATATATATATATATATTTATAATTCTTGTAGAAACTTGAAAGAGGAACATTGAATATAATAAAAATAAATCCAAGTGAGACTTTTTGGTAGAAATTGAGGGATGATCCAAAGATAGGTGGAAGAACTCAATAGAAAAGAAAAAGAAAAAGTAGAAAGGATGATAATCGTGAAAATACCACTTTTATGGCATAAGGAGAAAGAAAAAACAAGGAGAAAATGAAAAAAAATATTGAACGATCCAGATCAAGAGAGGCATTATAGGATGGCTATGGGAGTTTCTACGGTATTAAAAAGAGATGGAGGGATGAGATTAATCCTTGGATTGATCAAACATCCACAATATGATCTGTCATTTAAAAACATATGGGAGGCCAAGATTGATCCATGTCCTAATTGGAAGGCTCATCAAAATGTGGAGAAAAATCCACCGCTGTGGGAATTTGATGTCCAAACTAATCGAATAGTCCAGATCCCGTGTGGCGAGATCAGATGTTTGAGATTCAATCCCCACTAATAATAATTTTCCCACGTCGAAAAGAAAAGGTTTCGAGGATGACTTTATAAGCCAAGTTCCCCCAACACATAAAATAATTACCTCTCCCCTCCCCAATAACACTATGCAACAATTCTCCGTGGGAACGCTTCTACGTCCACCCCTGGAAACGTGTCTCCAATCACGGTGGCACTGCCTTGTTACTCTAATGCACCCATGTGGCTCACACACTCCCTTATGGCTATCCCATGCTGGATGAGGGGATCGGGCTCAACTGCCAAATATTTAGGAGTGGTACGAGCTACCTCCCTTGCTTGGCTAGAGGGTTAGATTTAAGGGTAGCATATTTTTTTTAAAAAAAACTTTATCAAAACATTAAAATACAAAATAAACCATATAGCATCTTCTTACATAGAAAATAAGAAAATAAAGTTCTAACAAAGAATATATTTAATTTTATTAGTATAAAACATGTTTATAACTGTATTTTAGACTTTTCAACATTAAAGTAAAAAAATAGACATATAAATTATAATATGTCATCACATAACCAAAAGTATAACATCTTGTTAATAAGAGTATTCATAAACATGTTTTCAATTTCAAATACCATGTTTTTCTATCATGATAATATGTTTACTTATAATTGAATTAATTGATGTAAACATACGTACATCTCATCACATTTCCATTAAAACACTATGGTTCTGATTCCAAATTCATTTTTTGTTTTAAATAATTATTCTTTCAAAATCTAAAGATAAGTTTAATTAATTCATGTTCACAAATACAACATTAATTCTCTCAAAAACATAGAACATTTAAAAAAAATTATACATAGATTATATAAAATATTAAAAATTCCATTGATAGTCAAAATTCTTAAATGTACCCTAAGATTAATAGATTTTGTGACCTTTACAAATCCAACGGTCACCTACGGACCACAATCGCTACCAACGGTCACAAAATGCCTTATAAAAAGATGTTTAGGGTATTCAAATCTTTAGAAACAACTCGGTGAAGATGATTCTTTACATACCATTAATGTTTAGTTCAGTCACCATAGCTCTGGATATAATGTTCTCCATTGTGATTGACCCAAAGGACAGTCATTGTATTCTTGGTTTATTTGTGATGTTCCGGAGTCTCCCGGTGATTTTGTTTGGTATACTAGTAAGAATTCATTCTTAGGTATAGTCCTTTTGACTTGTTGAATAGTAACATTTATGTTTTTAATTGAATAAAATATTCCTTGTGTTTATTTCTCAAACATTACATTAGATAGTACATAAATTAATCTATGTAAAACAATTAAATTTTTTAAAATATTATTATTATACATGAAATATGTCCGGGGTATCACAAGCATGAAGATCAGATGACACCTTCGACATCTTGATGATCACCATGATCTTATGGATTTGATGAATGAAGGAGTTATTGGATCTTCACATAGGGAGAATGTGAGACTCTCTCTCTATAAATTGGAAGGAGAGAGATTATTTCATTTAAAAATGAATGAATAATCATCATTGTACTAGATCATGTCCTTATTTATAGTGGATATTCACGATACCAAATAGAGTTCCTTGACCCCCAAAAATTTAACATCGAATAAATAATAATTATGATAAAGTAAAATGAACTATAAATATTATTTACAAATCATCACATACCTATAATATATATTAAATATATTATGTGATAAAACTGATTCATCAACACTACTTGAGATTCCCTCTTAATAATAACCGAACCTGGAAAATTAAACTGATGTTCATTCGATTAATATCTTCTCATATTTACATAACTTGTAAATAATTTTAATAAATACTACCCAATTATTCATAAATTGAATA
Source organism: Viscum album (assembly GCA_963277665.1). Lineage (NCBI taxonomy): Eukaryota > Viridiplantae > Streptophyta > Magnoliopsida > Santalales > Viscaceae > Viscum > Viscum album. The sequence continues at coordinate 699,514,035 of OY728161.1, forward strand.
ATAATAAATTTTTTATATATTTTTGATAGATTAATTTTTCATCTCTTAGACCCCGTGGTGGGTCTTATCAAGTCCAATTTACCCATTCATCTAAATAGGGCAGATTCTTGAATGTGCTTTTATTTTTGACACTCCATTCCCTTATCTCAAAGGCCCTTAATAGAATCTATTTTCTAAGAGAGGAGTCTATAAAACAATCAAGGCCCCTAAAAAGATCAGGATGGTCATAGTGATGACCAAAAACCTACTAACACACAATATGAAATATAATCTCTTTGCCTTTAGATATCTCATAAATGAGGATGCACACTTATGTCATCACCCTTTCCATTCATTTTTATTTATTGATCTAATAGATTGGATTTACCTTTAGACTAACATGGACAAATATTTATAAAGGTACTAACATCTTAATCAATATATCCCAACATATATTACTTCATGAACCCAAAAGAGAAAAATTATTTCATAACTATTAAACCAATTCCATACCATCATTGACGCACAAAATACAATATACCTCATCACAGTTTAATCATAATTTTTTTATTAAATAAAAGTACATGATATAATGGACCACAATGATAATGATCTCATGCAAGGAGACCAATACACATGTCCAAAGAATGGAACAACCAATGGTGGTAGTGGTAGTGGTGGGTCATGAAAAAGTGGTATCAAACCCACTCATGGAGATATGATATATCTTAGGGATAAGAACATGGGAGGATTTCATTTATTGGTAAGAAAAAAGTGTATCTGGATTTATCAAAAGATCTAAACAAAAGAGACCGTTTAATATACAAGATTCGAGTGCCCCCTTTATCCAATTCAAGTACCATAAGATTACTAAACATACTTAGTGAAGTGATTTTGTTTGTGGGTGGATACGTAAGAAAGGATCACACATCATGATTATTTTACCATGTTTTTTAAATAGGTAGATAATGATTATTATGATAAATTATAATTAATTACTCATTTGTATTAGATATTCTTGGTTTAGTGAGTCTATTTCCATTTTCATCTTTAGAATGTATGGATCCATAATGATTTACCTATCTTGAACACAATAAAGAGGATCTAAAGGATGCACCAGTAAACTTCCATAGAATTAATGTTGATAAAGAAGATTCTGGGAGGAAGATGATTCATGACTTTCAACATGAGATCCTAGAGATGTTTGAGGGATATTTTTATGATCCTCAAATAATGGATTGGTTGGAGATTATTTATATCATATTTAGTATAATACATTTTAGAAAAGATGTGTATATTCCTTTAACGATTAGTACAATGTAGGGAATTTCTTTCATATGGTAGATTATATTTCTAAGAGATCGTGATGATTCAAAAGTATCATGAGATAAGTATTGTAATCTATTCCAAGATGTGTTCCTCTCCTAGAATGCTATTTCAAAAGTCTGACATGATATTATTCCCATTTTCATAGGGAGTTCTAGTGTCCATGTGTCAGGTGTCTATAGACCAAGAACAGAGTCGAAAAACCTTTAAAGGCCCATAAAAATATTATGATATTCATAGCGATGAAAAAAAACCTACTAACACACACTATGCAATATAATATATTTTCCTTTAGATATCTCGTAATGGAGGATTCACAATTATGCAATCACCCTTTTATTACATTATTATTTATTGATATAATAGGATGGAATTACCTTTTCACTACCATGGCCACATATTTATGAAGGTACTACAATCCTGATCAATAAGTCGTAATATATATTACTTCATCAAACCAAAAGTATCAAATTCATTCATAACTATTAAACCAATTCCATAACATCAATGATTCTATCAATAAAATCTACCTCACCATGATTTCATTATCACGATTTTTTTCATCAAATAAAAGTATGAGATATAATGGCCCATAATGATAATGATCTCATGATAGGATACCAATAGACATGCCCAAAGATAAGGGAAAAAATGGTCCCTGAAACATGTGGTGTTCCAAATGGCGGGTCTATCCTGATGATCTCAATACTATAGATCACCATGCATGAAATTCATCAGAATAATTATTAATGCTTATTATACCCCACCAATTGATATTCATATATCTATCATGTCCATTTAGTAAGATGTATCTTGACCATATGACTTTATTTAAGATTAATCTCTTAGTATTTTGAGATTCTCATTATAGTATCTTATCCTCTATAATCTTTTGATACAATAATTAATCTATGTAAATTATCTTTAAATAGTGGATGAAAAAAAATCTACACACTAATGGAAAGTATAAATTATTTATATCTAATTGTATACATGATATCGTAGTCAAATGTATTGTTCAAGTTAGGTCTACGGAAACCAATATTATAATAGTAGTGGGACACCCTTCATATATACATGTTTCATAATTATGTATCATAAATTTGTGTGATACTTGGATGTCATGTATTGGTGAGGATGGAAATATAGTATACCTATTTATGTGATGAGTTAGTTTATATCATTATTCAGTTTAGATTTAGAAAGCTTCTTCCACTTTTGAAAGATATGTTTTAGGGAGGTTCCTAATGAGTATAAATGTATTCTCATCCTTATATATATATTAATTTTAGGAAAAAAATGATATAGTTGATCAGGATATTTATTACACAATCATGGATATTGTGGATGATTTGTGGTGATCATTCTTTTTGTTATATGAGTTTTTCTTTTACATATTTTACTTTGTGTTTTTTTAAATTTTATAACTCATCATGTATTAGAATATGATTTATTTATCAATTTATGTGGATAAAATTGAAAATTATTTTAAATCATTGGAATATTGATGGTAGTGCCTCATATACGTTTTTATGTTATACCATTGATGCAACTCCCCAACCCATAGTCTATTAGAGGTGTTCTTCGCGGGTCATGCCTATATTTACTTCCTATCCATGAAGGGTACCAGTGGTGGTAGTGGTAGTGGTGGGTCATGAAGAAGTGGAATCAAAGCCACTGTTAGAGAAAAGATAGATCTTGGGGATTTAAATTGATGAGGATTTCATGGATTAGTAGGAAAATAGTGTATCTTTATTTAGAAAAACATCTAAACAAGAGAGACCAGTTAAGACACAATATTCGAGGGCCCCCTCAAATACAATTCAAGGAACATATGTTTACTAAACATAGTAAGTGATGTGATGTGGTTTGTGGGTAGATACTGAATAAAGGGTCTCACATGATGATTATTTGACTATGTTCTTGAATCACGTAGCTAATTAGTATTATGATAAATTATAATCAATTAATCATTAGTATTACACATTCTTTTTTAGTGAGAATAAATCAATTTTTGTCTTTTGAAAGTATGGATCTAAAACTATGTACCAATATAGATCACACTACAGAGGATTAGAAGGATGTACCAGTAGACTTATATAGAATTAAAGTTGATAAAGAAAATTCTGGGAGGAAGATGCTTCGTGACTTTCAACATGAGATCCTACAAAAGTATGTTGGATATGTCAATGATCCTCAAATATTGGTTTTTTTGGCGGATAATTATATCAGGATTGGTATAATCCATTTAAGAAAAGACAAGTAGATTCCACTATTGATTAGTATAATGTAGGGAGTTTCATTCCAATGGTGGATTCTATTTGTAGGAGATCACATGCTTTTGAATGTATCATGATATAAGTTCTGTAATCTATCCAAGATGTGTTCCTCTATTAGAATGTAATTTCAATAAACTGACATGATATTATTTCCATTCGCTAGGGAAGATCTAGTGTGCATGTTTCATGTGCTCCCCATTTCACTATATTTACCTCTTGCAACAAGCTAAACCATTAAGGCTGTTTAATATTCTTGTTATCCCATCTTCATATTGATATTAGTATAATAACAAACATTATTCAATTCAAAATTTGGTCCCACTGAAATATTATCTCATGTATCATCTTAGCTTCCCTCAATCACATGGAAAATTTTGAGCACCCTTTCCTCCACAATGTTTATAAAATGTTCTCCATTACACCTTCTATTTACTTGAGTCCAACTAAGGAATAGTTCATTTTAAGAATTTATTAGAAAAACACCATAATGAAAAATTTATCCAATTTATTCTCCTCTGTATCTTCTATAACTCAAACTCCATGTATTTTTGTATATTCTATATAAAATATAATTTTAGGTTAATTTGTTTCATCCATGCATGAAACATCAAATTCCTGTAGGAATGAATTATACTACGAATATAATAATATAACACTCCCCTTAATCAATTTTGGATATACTTTATAAAGCCCATTATCTGAACTAATTCCATACTATATTTTATATCTAATGTGTATTATTATTTTATTATATACAATGTAACCTCAGGTTATATTCATGATATTAAATTTACTACAACTCCACCAATGTTAAACAAAAATACACTCATTATATTATTGGTATCAAAGTACTCATAAAAGTCTAAATCCATTATTCTTTGAAAAAAATAATCTTCCCTAAAAAATAGAAACATCTTATAACCCAATCATGTATTTGATGACCATGATTTTTATTTTATACATAAATGTTACTATATGAAGTGACTAACCACATTCAGTACAAAATCAATGCTCAGATGTGTACATATAACCGTGTGAATCAAAATTATGATATCTAATATAATTGTAACATCAACAATGTCTCAGTCGTCATATCTATTTTTGTGCCTTCATCTTATGTAACTCTAAGTGTCTAACAAAATGATCGATATAGGCTTACATCAAATCATTCATAACATTTCAATTATCTTTTAGATGCAATACTTCTCTGCTAACACTAATGTACCATTTTTTCTATCTATCTCTTTGCTTATATATAAAATTCTCTTGTCTCATATTAGATTTTTAATTTCGAATATTTCAAACATATTATTCTTCTACTGAATACATGAATCTCTAAACCCACTTGAAACATGTATTCCTAATACAGATGTTTTATATTGTAAATTACATCATTTATTTCGTTTTAATATAAATAATGATCAATGTCACTTTATGTTAAACATTCATCATTTACGAATTCATCAAAAAAATTTCCACTCTAGAGGTGCCTGTTTCATGTCATAAATGATTCAGTTCAACCTAAAAAAGGCCATCATTATGATTATATTTTAAACACATTAGATTCTATATGTAAAATATTTCCTCTATATATCCATGATGAATGGATGTTTTTATATCCTTTTTTTCATAGTATATATCATCAGAAGTAACCAAACATAGTACCATTATAATTTTTTATGACTGATAACCACTAGATAAGTTTCAAGGAAATCATTTCATATATTTTATTAGAATTAATTAACATAAATATGAACCTTATATCTTATAATTTTATCAACTTCTTCCATTAAATGAAAGACTTATTTTTTCTTGATTGAATATTTAAATTCTAGTAATTTAGTTGGCTCCCTATGTTCTATTAAACATCATGGGATCCATTTCTCTCATCATATTTTACTATTATAAATTAGAGTCACTTAGTGTCTCCAAATCTTCTAGTAATATGTGTTCTCATTAATGTTTTTGGTATATGAAATTCACATCAGTCTAAATCATTGTACAGATCTACCAACTCTAGAAAATCATCTCAACTCAGCATTGGATTTAATCTTTCTAGTAATTCTCTTTCTAGTTCTTTATATTTTTTACCACTACATTCTGATTGCTTAAATTATGGATTATTCCCTTAGGATTCATATTTCTGTAAGCAATAATAAATTTCTTCCAATTTTCTATCTTCTTGGAAATAATATTTGGCATCTAATCTCAGTAGAACTTGTAATATTTTGGTGATTTTATACAGATCAATATGGATTCATTATTTGACACCTTACACTAAAAATTGGATTTATCTAATATCTATCCCATCCATAGGACCTTATAATTGAAAAAAACATCTCATATCCTAATGAAATTGATTTTTTCATCACCCCATAACCAAAATTTAAAGTATTAATTTTCATATTCTATAAGGAAACATATCATAGACTTATATTAAATATTATCTATATCCATGGAATCAATATATATATATATATATGTAAATATTACAAAATCCATAAGATGGACATTTCTTTGTATCTTTACAATCCATGTGAATTCATGTAGACTATATATAATAGTGTAAGACAAACTTATATTAACCAATTATATACAACTGTGTTGATTTATTCTACAAATATTGTGTTGCGCATTCTCGAATTCATCCGCATGCATGACACCATTTAGTTAAATTTTTGGTTTATTCTTTGTTATTAATTATTGTATTTTTAATGGATCTCACTCAAAAAATATTATTATCCCCAATGGAATACGGTAAAGAATCACTTGAGGTTGTATCATGAGTAGGTTGCAGACTATGTTCTCAACTGCCACTTTTTTTAATATATGATATTTAAATTTGAGATTTTGAGGTGTTTAATGGTGATAAAATAAATATAATAAAACATATATAAATCAAGGAGAAATATAATTAATGAAATATTGGTAGGAATGGTGGATATAACATTTAATAAGTAACAATTATGGATTAGATTCAATCATTTGAAAACCCTATTATTTATTATATTATGAATTAACTGATTAAATTAATAAATACTAAGAATATGAAATCAGGGTAAAAAAAATAATATTTCCTAGACATTATATCAATACTGATTTATAATTTTAATCCTATATGGAAAGGGATATGAATAAAAAAATACCCCAAGCATCCAGACCCGGATGGACTCCCTATGCTCATGGGAAAATATTTCCACAAAAAATTAAATAGACTTAAAATATACATTACTTTTATTGATTAGAATAACCATATAGTTAAATATAAAAAATAATAAATTAAAAATCAAAAAATAAATTCAAAACTGATAAAAATAATCTATTGAAAATTACAAAATTTTACAAGGAATAACAAAAAACTTAAAACAATGTTCTATTGGATCACTACTACTCCTGTACACTAGGGAGTTTAACAACACATAACTATTTTATGTCCCTTTAATTGTTTATTTGTTCAATTTTCCATAGCCATCTTTTATATGTGTGACTGAAATATCCCAGTAAAACTCTCTCACCATGTTTGTCTTTCTCTTCACTTGAAAAGATTCCTTCATTTGGATTTTTTCACACTATAAATATCCTCGCTATTTTTTTTAAATATCTATTTTATATCTAAATTCTTTAAATCTCTGATAAATATATAGTGTTTAATTTTGGGATACATGTTTTATTATTTCTATCAACGGATTATCCTTGTAATTTGGATCATTTAATTTGATGTTCTCTACGTGTCTGACTCTAATAGGGTATATGGATGCTATTGTAGAAACCCAATGCCTCAGTTTAAAGAATAGAAACAAAAATCTAATTACCAAAAAATTTAATGAGTAATGAGAATAAATATTTGGAATATTTATCATATGACTTTCCAAAAATTATGGATTTTAAATCATTACGGTGAAGTTCAATGATTTCGTTGAACAGATAATGACTTACAATAATGGGTTTATAAATATTAGAAATCTAAAAAAGTTATGATGGAATGAAAAGACTTATAATTAGGTAAAAAAACACAAAATGTGGCTACAAAATATATGATCAAGGGTTACATTCTAGAGTTATCAAAATTTTCATCTTTGGTAAAAGACAATTCTAGATATTATTCAGAATAAAAAAATTAATCAAAGGCTGGATCAATTCATTCAATAAATTATCAAAAACAATTAAAATAAATGACTTAATCTATGTTCTCTTAAATTAAAAAAATATCCTTGGAAACTAAAAGTGCTTATAAACATCATAACATTTTTGGGAATTTATTCTTTGAAATTCACATAAAAAGTTAGGAAAATATTATATCTATCAATTCTCCCACACATAAGACATGGAATCCATTATAAGAAATCATTAATATTAAGAAATAATAAATTTCACAACACATTCCCCCTATATATAATATTTCAAAAACAAGGAGATATAATTATCATCCCTCCTTAATAAAATATTTATCAAATTTTCTTTTTAGTTCATTCAATCCATTAACCCTTAATTAACCCTCACATCGACAAGAACACTAACCTCATAATAATTTTTCCTCATTACACCAATTGATATATTTATTTAACAATGTTATTATCAGACAAAAAAATACAATGGTCACCAAAGGCTATATAAGTTTTTATGTCTCCACCAAATGTCAGTTAAGGACATTTGTTAGTCATGTGGACTTATTTGGGTTATTCAGTTCGTGGTGGTTGGTAGGGTTCAAGTGTAACAACTATGGCTAAAGAAGGGGCCTTGGCTCAAATATGACGCTAAAAATACATGAATATAATTTTCAATAAATAATTTTTATCCATCTCCTATACCTTTTTTAAAAAATAGCTCTAATAATCCTAAAACATCATTGATAGTAGAAAAAATTCATCATTATAGCAACATAAAATATATAATCAACTATCTTCAATTATTTGACTTTATTTTTTATAAATTGAAATCCATAAATTTTTTATTTTTGAAGGATGTGAGATTTAGTTTGAGTTTAAAATGGTTAATGTGAATTACATCCCTTAATTTTAATGATGATACAAGTTTTCAACTTCAAAAATACATTTTATCCTTGAATTTATTCTATAATTATTCTCATGAAATGACCTATTAAAGAATATATTTTATCATAATCACACACTTATTTTCTCCCAATGCTATCCAAAAATGTTTTAGTACATAAATAATCTCCCCCATATATACAGTCAATTAGAGTAGGCATTATACTTTTCAGATAATGGGAGATAAGAAAAAATGAGATGTAATGTGGCTACCTTACTAGGAATTTCTTGGTAATTAAGTACCTTATAATATAAAATTTAATTGTTGGATAAAAATCCCTTATGGTATCAACGAATCATTTTTTAGGTGATTGTGTTTGTTGGGAAAGAAGGCCTCCATGTTACCTTTGTTGAAAAAGCATCCCATGGTGTTCATCTTCTTTATAAAGGGGGTGTCAATTGTTAGTTGTTGATTTCTAGAGATATTGTTGACATTGAATGATGACAAATAACTATGACAAGGGATCATACAATCTATAGGGGGTACCAATAGAAATGTTCCAGGGCGGCTTCGTTTTCAATTGTTTTCCCAAATTTTGGGCCTTATAATATGAAAATGAGGAAACATGTTTTTGGAAAAGGAATTTGGGTTCAAGATCTATTGTGGTTTTGAAAATCACACTGAAGGAATGTTTTGGGATTAGAATTTTGAAAAATTGAAAAGGCATAAAGTGTATGAAATATTTTGAAATGTGTGTGAAAGATGTGGTTGTAAGATAGAAATTTGTGTGACCATTGAAACTGCAAATGGGGTTTTTTATGCTCGAAGAGAATATTATGGGACATGGTAATTCTTCTGCACAGGGGTTGATGAAGCCTATAAATAAGTGGTGATAATCCTTATTCTACATTGATCAACACATAGACATAATCTGAGCATTGGATTGCATATTAATTTTAAGAAAAGTTATTTGCATGAAAGATATTGGGTTGCGCACTAATAAGAATTTTGCATGTAAAATTTGAGTTGCGCGTAATACTGAAGTTGTTTGAAAGGGGTGTTTCCCAATAAAGTGGAATCTTGTGTGAAAGGCATTAAATTTTCTCAGAAGACGTTGTAAGGGTTTCACAAAAGATTTGGTGTTATCTAGTAGTATTGTGGTAATGTGGTTTTCTTCAGTGATGGAAAATTGGACTTCAACAGAGAGTCTTAATTCAATGGAGGATTCATTAATTTTTGATAATGAAGGGACCTACATGTCCGTAAACTGTGAATGGATATCTTCCAAGTGTAGTGAGAAGTGGAAGGGTAAGAGGGTTATCCTTTCTACTGGTAGTGAGCCAGAGATAAAGAAATAGGGAGTGACCCTGGGGAAAGCAGTGAGCTGACCTTAAACATTGTAATGGTAGTGAGCCTGGTCCTAGGAGTGATCTAGCATAAAAAATTTCAGCAGTGAGCTTTAGTGTATTTGGTACGACACATCGCCATTGTATACTCCATAGACGTAGCCCAGTGAGGGTGAACCATGAAAAAATCTATGTGCCTATCTTCTTAATTCATTTTATTGAATCCAAAGCATCATCATCTGATAATGAACAGAAGTGGTGATTAAAATAATCACACAAGTTCAAGAAAAATATAGCCTTACAATAAAGAGGTCAATATTTAGTGGGGCATAAAAAATTTAGAAATGAATATCGTTTCCCCGATTCACCTAGCCTCTTAGGTTATATAGGCCCCTATTGGTCTTAATAGTAATGATAGTATAATTAAGATATATTATTACTTAAAAATATGTTCACTTAAAATAAATGAATTCCCTCAATCATTTAAAACACAAGTACCTCGAACCCACATATTTTGATAGAAAAAATCAAATCTTTGTTAAAACAAGCATGGTTTCGTTCACACAAGATGGTAGGTTAATATAAATAATATGTCACAAAATGCTCAGAGGCCTTAGTTAAAGGTAATTAAAAACTGGATAGTGATTTATGGAACAAGATTCAATAATAAGATGTATTTTATTATTTTTTTTAAAAAATTGAATCTGAAATGATTTTTATTTTTTCATTCATTTTAATCCAGCTTCATAGATTAAACAAGATCAAATTTTTGAATTTTTTTCAATGATCAAAAGGGTGTGAATTTTCAAATCATTCTTTTTAAATATTAAATAAATATTTTAAATATAAACACACACACACACAAAGTAATAAACTAAAATCATAGAAAAGAAAAAAAACAAGATCACCACATAAATTTTGATGTGACCCCCACAATTATTTTTTACAATTTCCTCATTACAAAACATTATCTAGGAGAAACTATACTAAAAAATAATACACATAATAATGAAAAGTTATAAGTTAGGACACAAACTGATGTTCAATTTTTCTTAGCTTCATGAATATCAACCTTCAATCCCAGAGGCTCTCAAAATTTATCTCTAAAAATATTTAATCATTGACCATTGACTATAAATGTTTCCCCACTATCAATTTTTTTAATACCAATATAACCAAAAGGAAAAAAATGAGTAATAAAGAAATTAACAACCTATTTGGAATAGAGTATACTTGGAAACAAAATCATAGTTGAAGCAATGAACTATACTTTGTTTCTATTATTGAATTATTTATTGGGGATTATAAAATAATGAAAATACTTTATTTTCTATTTTTATAACCATGATCATTCATATGTTTTATTGTTTTATTCTTCCATATCTTATAATTTTTTTTTCTTTTCTTGATAAATTTTTAATCAGGTTAAAATTTTTACCAGTGAAGAAAAATCATTGTTATAATGTAATAGGAATGTGAAAATATTTTCCATAAAAAAATAGAATATGTGATATTCCAATTAGAGCTTTAAAGGTAGATCAATAATACCAAAGAGAATCATCTAGTCTTAAACACTAATATTTTATTTTTGGGAGCATTTTTTTTCAAATATCTGTTTGAGTTCATGATTCGATAAATTAGCCATAAAATACCCCGATCTAGAAATCTATCACATGATCAAACTAGTTTGATTACTATACCACATGCATGGATCCCCATATTCCAAAGGTTTCCACCTTATAACTGGGGTGTAAGAAACATATTTGGGATGCTACACCAGTTATTATTGTGTTGAAATAATAATCAAATTATTTTTTATGTAATGAAAATTGAGGAAATAGTCTAATAATAGCTAGTAAACTAAAGAGTAAAGATTACTGGTCAAACCAATAATATGAAAATTAAGCTAATGTTAGGCTGGAATGTTGTTATGTTTCAAGATGAATATAAAATAGATAATTAATAAAACAACACAAATAATACACTCAACATGCCGATCTGAATCCCCATTTCAGTCTCGTCACCATGATCAAAACTATCTAGTATGTAACAATCAACTACAATGTCCCTTCCCCCTTTACAATCCTAAATCCATTTAATATTATCGGGTAACAAATGGTGGCCCGAATAGGGTGTGATTAAAACACAATAGGTTGACACAACCAAGTCAAAACTAAACTAGTATGATATTATGTTCATGAATTAATTCATTAATAAAGAGTATTAATTAAAATATTAATACATAATAACAATTAACCTAATTTCACCCCATAAAAAAATTTATAAGCATGTAGAAACACCATGTCAACTATAACCATATGTCTAAGCCATAAACACATAACCGAGAAAATCCTTCTCTAATATCATTTCATCATAACCAAACCAAGCCCTCTATATATTCATTTCATCATTACTATTATAACCCAAATCCAATCATTTCATCATAATCGGGAATGTACCTATATAATAATTTCATTTTAATCAGGGAAATCCCTTTATAATCATTTTAGTATAACCGGGACAAGCCCTTTATATATGCATTTCTCCATAATAGTGCCAATATCTTTATATAACATTTTTAGCATGACCAAGCCAAGCCCTCAATAAACATTTCTTCAAAACTAGTCCTTGCCCTCCATAATCATTTCTTCATAACTGGGCCAAGCCCTTTATATAATTATATTAGTAGAAAATACCCCACAAGTCATAATGGAAAGAATAACACTACATAAAATGATGACACACAAAGGTAAATTCAGTCAAATATCTTTTATCCATTAATTACCATTTCATTCATCATGTTATATATTGATATTTTATTATGATAGTTAACATATCAATCTCATATTAAAGTACAAAAAGTCATTTCAATAAAAAAGTAATCCATTTTACAATGAGATCCTACCATAAGAAATAACCAAAGGTATCATGTCATTCTGATTAATGTTTCAAATCAATATCAAGATTGTTATAATTATAGGGTAGGATCACCCTATGGGTAGCTACAACACATGTTTTAATAAAATTTTATCCAAGGAGTACTTCAATAACGTGATTATCATCACCCATTAATATATTATTTATGGCACATGTTGTTTTGGCATGATTGCATAGTGTTTTACACACATAAAAAATAAAAATATACCATATAGATATTATTAGAACACTTACGTTATCTGATGATAAAAACAATACCCACAACAAGGAACACCATTAATGAAATTAATGTGAAGGGATAAATAAGGAATCCCAATACCACATAACATCAAAATCATTTCCCAATTCAGTAGAGGTTAGGAGATCATACTGAAATAAGGTAGGATAAATGAATAAAGGATACAATTAATGAAATGGTACTCAATAATGATCAAACAATAGATCAAGACATCATGAAGGTAATTAATTACACAAAAATATCCTAGAGTCATCCTAGGGTTCAAGAGAGGAGGCTGTAAAATGAATGAAAATAAATAATACTTATAGTATGAATAAAAACTAATGATCATGAAATATTCACAATGTGAAACCCATTAAAGATGTGACATTCATGAATAAAGAGAAATAATAAAAAATATGTTTCATAAGGCTACATAATACATTGTTCATCCTTTTCACAGTGTTGAATAATTTCACAGATTTTATCAAATTCATGTCCTAAAACTATTTCATGGATTCTTCAGAGAAAAAAATTCAGATTAGGTATTACTTACACAACATGAATATGTCCTGCATGAATTAGTCACATAGATTCCTACAAAAAGACTAAAAATAATTCAAATCCTCTCAATCCTGATGGGAATCCCATTAGAAGCATAGAAATATTTATACCCGGACTCCATAACTTCAAAAAAAAATGTACATTCCCAAATTTTAGATCATTTTCCCTATAAAAAGCTCTATATATCCCAAATAAAAGGTTCATCCCCCAATGTTTGGAATAATAAGAACAGAATTAAAAGAGTTTAAACAAAAACATAAAGAGGCCATATACCAGGAAAAGATAAGATTAAATAATCTTCCAAACATTTAACAACACATCTTCAAGGTTCACTATTAATCACTATGGGTTATCAGTGAACATGTATGACCATTGGTCTCTCACATCAGACTCCATCTCCAGGGTCTCCTCTTGTACAGTCCCATTATTCTATTGTAGATGTACTATAGGTATGGTCTTTACCTAGATATAATTCTCCCTATGATCAATAATTCATATCAGATGCTCCTCAAAGTATGAATCTATACTATTCTCATCATCATCAACATCGATCACATGAGAAGGATTAAAAAGATATCTATAAATATATGATATGTGAATCACAGCATGCATGTAATTGTATCAATGTGTAAGGGACAATAATTATCCCACTGGACTGACCCTATCCACTATATGGAACGGCTAGAAAAACCAAGGATCTACCTTTCCCTATTTTCTTATATGACATTTCCCCAAAGTAGGTGATACATGAAGTAAAATACAATGACCCTCCTCAAACTCCATAGGTCTTATCTACTAGTTAGCATTCTATTTATTCACATACTACCTGGTCATTAACCGCTTCTTGAGAATCTAAACAAACTGAGACCTCTCCTGAATGAGACTAGGTTTAATAAGTTATGAAACACCTACCTCTAAATAACAAAGAGGTGAATGAAAGTTTCTTCCAAACAAGGCCTCTATAGTTTCCAATTTTATTATTTCATATATGTTTTTATTATATGCATACTCAACATGTTCTATATGATTCTCCAACTAACGACAGAAATCCAATACACATACCTGTCACTTATCCTCCAAAATCTGAATCATCTACTCAAACTTGTCATCAGTTTGAGGATGAATGGTTTAAACTACATGAAGCTATGATCCATGAGCTTTATAGAGGCCCTAAAATAACCAAGACATGAAATTAGGATCTCTATCAAAAATGATATTCTTCAAAACACCATATAGTCAAACAATCTCATAAATGTGAAGACCACCCATATAATCATTAGATATGGTCTTCCTAATGGGAAATAATTAAGATACCTCCATCAATCGATCCATGATCACCTATACTACATAATTATTATGATTTGTATTGATAAATCCATTTAGGAAGTCTATAGATACATTATCCCATTTCCATCTAATAATGGAAAGTGCCAGAAATAGCCTATTAATCATCTAATTATCATCCTTTAGCAGGTTTTAAGTGAATCATCTAGCCACAAATACCATAATATATTTCTTAATTCAAGACCACTAATACTATGTTTGTAGATCATGATACATCATTTTCAAACATGGGAGTTCTTCTCATCTAGAATCATGAAAACCCCTTAGATGATCCCCACTCAATCCCATAGGAACCCATACTTTGCCATGAAAAAAAGAGAATATCCATTTCCAAAAGACTATCCTAATTATGGATCCCCATTATATAAGATGTCACTTATAGATAATCCCCAAGGATTATATAACCTATTGGTCTTGATTTGGTAAAAAAAATCAGTAATGAAGATGTTGAGGTCAAAGATAATCATCCCTAAGAATCTTGAACATATAGATAATCATCTAAAATGTTCTCTATCACACACCACACATCACAAGACTCTCATAATACCCATGTGTGCATATTTCATATCAAGGCATCGACAAAAAAATTTCCTTTACCAACTGAATAAGCCCAATAAAATATTAAAGACAATAAACACTCAACCAACCTTCCCTTCAGAAGGATCAAGTCTCATTGAGAAAATATGTACTTGATGATCATGCGGTCCTTGTACACCACAAACATCTCACCCAATAGATATTGTCTCTAGAATATTCAAGTTACCATCATTTTAGATAATTCTGTATCATGAGAATGAGAATTCATCACATGTGGTCTCAGTTATCTGGAGCCATAAGAAACAACCCAATCTTCCCACATTTGAAGTGCTCCAAATAACCCTCTGTCTATGTCATAATACCTAATAAAATCCAAACATTACATATGAAAATTTATAATCGGTGTATAGGTGACTATTCTCCCTAACTTCTGAAAAACTATATCACAAGCATTTGACAAAAAAAACATCACCCCTTTATTTGTCTGCCCAAACATCTTGCTTTCATATGGAAGAAGTATGAGATAATTAGATGATAATACACTACTAGGAATATCAAACTAAGAATCTCAAATACATCCTTCTGTCTCTCCAAATATAATACCACTGCAACCCACTCAGGTTCTACTTCTACTCCTTCCTATAAGGTAACATGACCCATGAAAAAACATTGTCAATCTAGGAACTACATTTTGTTAGACTGATGTAAATATGATGATTAAATAATGTACAGAAGACAATTTCAGGATATTGGACATGAATTTATATAGACTAAGAGTACACTGGGATCATAGGCAAAACCCACCACAAAATCATGTAATAAATATTTAAAATCTTATTCATTAAGGCCCTAAATACCTTTGGTATATTTTTTAGGCCGAAAGGCATCACCAAAAACTCATATATTCCATACATACTCTTAAAAGTAGTCTAACATATTTATGATGGTCTCATTATAAAATGATGACACCCTGATATCAATTAAATATTATAGAAAATAAAGGATCCTCTCATATAATCTATGATATCATTGATGTGTAAAAGGGGATACCGGTTATTTAACTCTATCCTTTTCAATCTATAATAGTCCGAAAAAGTGAAAAAATCTCATCATCCTTCTTAGAAAAAAGCACTAGAGAACATTAAAGTGGCATAATGTGTCATATGAAACCAGTAGATTCTAGATATTCAAATTTAACATTCAATTCATGATGTCCTACTAATTCCATCATATATGGATGGATAGAAACTAGATCTTCTCACAAAATCAACTCAATCGTGAACATGATCTCCCAGTCAGGTGGTAAGTTTTCTAACTCCTTAAGTAAAACATCCTGAAAATGGGATAAAATTATAGGTAAATTATATTGATACATTAAACCATAATACACAAAAATACATGTTAGCTATTCCATGGTACAATATAATATACACTGAATTTCTCCTACATAACTCACCTAAAGAACCCACTCACCCTGGATAAAATAATTATCGCCTTCAGGAGGTGAATAGGTAAATATTCATCTGTAATGGTTGATGTGATAATGGTAAGTAACTAACCAATCCATACCCATAATAAAATTGAACCCTATCATTTCCCATACAAATAATTCCAAAACGAAATGGTATCCCCCAATTTCTAGGGAATGTGCCTTGAAACAATTGAAATTCTCTGACCGAACTCATAATGGTTTGTTAATTTTCAAGAAAACATCCATGAATTTCCCAAACAATCCAAAAATAATTGAAAAAGTGTAGATATAAACGAATAGGATGCACAATGTCAAATAAAACACAATAAAATGTAGATTATATAATAGTTTTACCTCTAATGGTATAAGGTCATGTATCCAAACAAGCTGGAGTAGAACACATTGTGTGAAGATAACCATTACTCTATCAAAGGATCTAGTTTTAATCTTTTATGATGAAATCTATGGATGGTACTACCACTCCTAAACTAGAAAACCCCATCCCCATCCCCAACCAAATCATCACGTGGAAGTCAAGCGGATAGTCTACTGATAGGTAGCAGAGTCCTTCCTAGAATCTAGAACCTATCCTAATCCCATGACACTGCTATAATACTGCATGATCATACAACACCTATATAGTTGGCTAATCATTCTACAATAATGACACTACAAATTAGTGTACATAAAATTAGGCTATTTTTGATAAAAAAAAATTACACTAATAAAACTATAATGAATCATAGATATGAAAAGGTTGACTAGAGCACTGAGTACTCTATCTGATGTTTCCTTGGAAATAACTCTTAAAGTTTCAGTTCCTTCCAATAGAATATGAGATTGTAGTTTGACCTACTGAAATAGTCTAGCCACTACTAGGGGATACTCTCATATTTCCATTCGTGATGAGAGATTGATTTATCAAATTACAGATTACACTCATGAATGATATATTCACCTATAAGTTGATCACATAAAAATATCCCATCCCAAAAATTTCTCATCTAGGTAATCTCCTAAATTGATAATATTAGTGAAAAGTGATACAAGTTAATGAAACTTATATCATACTCCATAACATACATGACCTCCTACATTAGATTCATAACTCATGATCCTTATCATCACTGAATGTATCAGGATAAAAGTTGCTCAAAAATATCATCTTTTAGTATCTACAAGATAAATCCTCTTACTACACAGCTTGCTCTAATGTGTCCCACTAATGATTAGATGGTATAAAATGAATGTATAGATAATTATTCAATCGCATATAGATGGTGTGTCACAGTGATTTATTGATCATATAAATCACTCAATCGTATCATTTCTACCTCGAGGCCTCTATCCTAAGTGAACGTGAGTGGATTATGTAGTTGAAACTCTATCATCTTCTCAGACATCAATGTTAAAGTGTGAAATATATTAATTTAGATGGATTAAATGTCCCTCCAGAATGTATCATTAATATAAAAATACATAAGATTGTTAATATCTATAGGAAGATATGGTTCATGTATGATAATAGCATGTTGATTACCGCTATACTCACACTCAATTCATAGATGATGAAGAGAAATATTTCTTTACAGTAAAAATAGACTCCATAGTACACTAGATAAAAATAAAGGTCAACCTCAACATGTGATAAAAATATAGAACTACTAGCTCACAGTCTATTTACACATGGATTAAAAAGTGAACTATCATGAAATAACAGTTCATTTATTCCCTTTTTATTACATATAATAGTTATCTCATTTCACAATTCATACCTCAATTTATATCACATACATTAAATATTCCCCAATCATTCAAAATTAATGTAAATATATATCCATATGTACCTATCTTGATGTATGCATACTCATATCATTCTATGATAGTCCATGAGTATAAATATCAACAAACAATAACATAACTCAACATTTTAATCACCAAAGATGAAATATTATCAATTGTAACAAGTGAAAAAAATCGATAACAATCCCATACCTAGGTACTCATCATTTACCCTATACATGGGTTAGCTACCCCCAATCACTATATCATTAATATATCTCAACATGTTTCTAATATCCTTTATACCATTCCAAAAGAGTACAAAAACTAATAGGAAAAATCCTAAAGCTATGATAAAACTTTTTAATGTCCCCTGATCTGGTACTCTATCAATTGGGAAAAACGGGTTGGTTACTAGACATCAAGTGCACCTCTCCATATAAGAGGTTTATGACTAGCACTAGGGTTTAAATAACATAATGGGGCAGACTAAACCCCCATAGTATTAAATTATAATAATACTTCAATAAATATCTAAATATGAGAAATTCAAAAAATAATACAATAATAGTAGGTAAACCAGACAGTGAGGGAAATTGATCAAATCAATAATACAAAAAATAATGTAATTATAAGATAGAAGGTAGCTAAGAGTAACGATGAATATAAAACAGATAAAAATAATTCAATTCAAAGAAGTCACCTAAGACAATAGTCTTGATCCCAACATTGGTCATGTCTCCATGATTTATCATATATTCTAAAAAACAATAACCAAAAAGCCCCTTTAGAATTATCCAAACCCGCATCCATGTAATCTTCTAGGTTAACAAATGGTGGCCCAAATAGGGTGTGAGTAAAAATTGTAGGTTGAAACCCCAATTTTTAAAAAAATCAGTCTGATGGTAAGTTCATGAAATAATTTGATAAACATGAGTATTAATTTATCGATTAGTACAATATAATAATTAAACTAATTTAGACCAATGATAGAATATATCTGAGCTAGTAGAAACACCAGGACAACCGTAACCGTAAATCAAATGAATCATAACTTTCCATGAAAATCCCTCTATACAATCATTTTAGCATAACCAGACCAAGCCCTCTATATAATCATTTCAACATAAATAGGTAGAGTACTCTATAAGTGTTTCAGTATAACTGGGCCTAACCATATATAGACATTTCAGCATAACTGGTACAATACCATTAATAGAATTTCATCATGTGTATGACATGCCCTTTGTATTAGAATTACTACATTACTGAACAATGTCATTTATATAAAAAATTTAACATAACTGGTCGAAGACCTCTATAATCATTTTAGCATAACTAGGATAACCCTCTATAAGAATATCAACATAACTTGTTCATGCCCTTTATATAAGAATTTCTACATAAATAGGAGACTCACTTTATATATGAATTTCCATAAAAAATATTGTATAAGTCATAATGGAAGGAATAACACAACATCATATCATAAGTAATACATATCCATTTTGAATATTACCTTTTATATTTAAACTACCCTTTCATTGATCATGTTATTTATTATTCAATTATCATGTAAGTGTAAACACCCATCTCATATCAAATTATTTACAGTCATTTCAATAAAAAATACATCCATTTTACAAAGTGATCATATCACATGAAATCACCTAAGATATCATGTCATGCTAATTTTTGTTTGAAGCCAATTTCTAGTTCAATATCATTAAAGGGTAGTCTCACCCTATGTGAAGCTGTAAACTAGGTCTCAACACTATTGGATCAAAAGAGATACAAGGAGTATTTCAAACACATGATTATCAAAAAAATTAATCTATTAGTTATTGTGCCCATTGTGCTGTCATAATTTCATAATATTGCATAATAATAAATTAATAGAAACATAATATAGGTATTTTTCCCGAAAAATTACCTCTATTAGGTGATAACAAACCCACAACAAGGTACACCAATAAAGAAATGAAGGCCATGTAGATCAAAAAAGAAAACATATATCCCACATGCATCAATATCATATACCGATTCAATGACTTATAGAAGATCAGAAGAAAATAATGATGGATTAGGGAAGTAAAGGGAAAACCAATGCCAAGGAACACACCAGAGATCAAATTATAGATCAGGATTTTTGATAGTGAATTAATTTTCCAAGAATATATTAGATTCACCCTAGTGTTTGCGATATGAGATTGTAGAAAAAAATTAATGTAAATCATATGTATAGTATGTATAAAAATTGATGATCCATAAACATTTATGCCATGAAACCTTTTCACAATGAAAATTTCATTACTAATTCGAAATTACAAATATTACATCACCTTGGGTTAACACATTTATCAATAAACATTTTCATGGATTTTAAAAATTCACTGCTTTTATCAAATTCATGTTCTTAAATTATTTGATGGATTATTTTTATGCGATGAATTCGCATTGGGGGTTACTTACATGATGTGAATATTTCCTATAGGAAGTAGTCACTATAGATTCTTACAGAAAACATAAAAACCCTTCCAGTCATCTCGAACCTAATGGTAAACACTTTTCAACCTTAGAAACATTTATATCCACACTCAATTAATTCAAATACATACATACATTGACATTAGGTCATTTTCCGTGATAAAATCTCATCCATCTCCTAAATAATAGGTTCAACTACCATGATTTAAATGAAGAATAAAACAACTAGAGAAAGTTCAATAAAATTTCATAGATGGATGTAACAGGAAAACATGATATATTACATCATCCATTTCATTTGTTTAAGAGTTATAGGACGTTACTACCCAATTATAAACACTACATTCCATTTAAAGATATTACAATGTTCTGTTACAAAATTCAGTATATTTATTAGAGATTAAATATTCTTATAATCTATATATTGAAAACCAATTCCATTTTACAAATTTTTCAACACATTTTTAATCATTAATTCATATGGAAATAGAATATAATAACTTTGAAACATAATAAACAATAATAAATAAAAAATTGTATAGAAATTAATTTTTATAAATTCCCATCAAATCCATTCCCCTTACAACAAACACATTAAAAAATAAAAGACATTATTGAATAATTTTTTTTTCTATTCGAATAATAAACATGAAATTAATAGTTTTTATCTGTTATAAAAAATTCAAATGAATCCATAAATATGGCGTTCTAATATATTCTTTATTTTAGTATGTTTTTAGTTGTTAATTGAGGTCAAAAATGGCCTCCACAAAACAATGTCTGGATTTTTCTACTAATGGATCTTCAGAATTAAGAATGAATCTCCTTATTATTTTATCACTAAAATTGTGACAATATTAGAGATTATACATAATGTGTCATCATAAACCACTTATATACATTGAAATTTTCAATTTAGTAAATATGTGTGTACCTAATATAGTAACCAAGTGATTAATAAGATTAGAAATCTACAGACTCTCGCTCATCACATCATATAAATCTTCATCAAGGAATGTTCCTTGAATGAGGGATTTAAATATTTGTAAGAACAAAAAAGGAACAATTCTTAAATTCCTAGATATGGTAATAGAAAAAAAAATTTGAAACCCCAATAATCTATGATTATATAATTAATTTAGGATGAATTAAATTATGTTCATCTAAAACTATAAATGGGGGTTAATCCAAAAAAATAAAACATCATACCTCAAGATTGGACTAATTATTGGTGAATAATTCATCTATTAGAGATTAAGGTGAATATATGATTCATTCATCATCTTCCACACATTACACATTGATCTGTTCATCGTTTCTCTATAATCATGATCCATCAACAACGAACAGTTAATCCTTCTAAAAAATCCTCCTAGGGTTCTGAACAATAATAATCTTATGAGATTGGGTTTTCTCTTGGTATTGGTTTATAGATTTCAGATGTTTCAAAATATTTTTTATATTCTTCATAAGGTTCTAATTTTTTTTAACTCTTATCAACAAGTTCAATGATCAGTGTAGTGTTGGAATTTCTATCCTCTTAGGTTTTTTAGTTCATAACCACTACCATGTTCTATAGAACCCATAATATACAACTTTTTTCATTTGGATTCAATTTAGGTTGTAAATGTATTCCACCACATATAAATTACTTGAAATACATACATTAATACAAAATTTTCCTATTTGGGGCATCAATGTATTCAGTAGAATCTATTTTATCAGCATATAATCTTCAAGTATATTGTCTTGTTTGTGATTAGATTGGGTAGTAAAATAAATACTTCTAGTTGATAATTATATTTATCATTGAAGTATCTTTTCTATGAGTCATTGGTTTCCCAATGAAAATATATTAATATTTTTTCATGATGTATTAATCAATATTTCTTGTTTTTATTCAAATTTGAGTAGAAATTTTGGTTGGATGGAAATGATCTTTTGGGCTTAGTATAACATCTCCTGCACACTTTGATCTCATAGAACATTAATATTTATCCAATACATTATCATTATATACAATTCATGTCTCAAACATCACTTAATTATAAATCCATTTATATTTATTTAAAAATTTGATAAAATCAGTCATCATAACTTAACCTATGGAAAAGAAATATAGTTTCTTCAATTTTTCATCATAATAACCTAAAAACATATAGAAAAAGAATAAATATGTTATAATTATATCATATACCTAGTAAAACAAAATTTACAATAATGTATGTTATTGTAGATCAAAATTTCCTTTAAATGATCACTTGAATAGTTCATGAGGGCAAATACATTTTCATTTTTAAAGCACATATTTAAAATAGAAAATTTTC
Source organism: Viscum album (assembly GCA_963277665.1). Lineage (NCBI taxonomy): Eukaryota > Viridiplantae > Streptophyta > Magnoliopsida > Santalales > Viscaceae > Viscum > Viscum album. The sequence goes on from OY728161.1 coordinate 699,537,620, forward strand.
AAAAATATTACAGAAAAAAATTTATTTATAATGGATCATGAAATCAAGTAATGTTTTATTAAAATTAGTTATTGGTAATTATAATTAGGAATTCTGGTCAGGACGAATACATTAGAACAACGATTCCTTTAACTTTTTTAATATAAAGTCAAAGCTACCTTGCCTTGAAACCATAATAGAATAATTTTAAACAATTTTATAAAAAATCAGATCATGGGTAAAAATTATTTTAGTAAATCATAGTATAATATAAAAAATCATGATTTTTTTAGAAAAAAAGTACATTGAATAAAAAGGATTTTCCACTGAAGAGAGAAATAAATATATTTTTCCTAAAAAACATTCTTTATATATAATGAGTTATTAATTATTTGAAACATAAAGGAAAATATGTAATATTAAAAAATAAACATAGTAAAATAAATATAATGATATTCTTAAGAGATGGGATATAATATTTAGTCATTAAAAAAATCACAAATTGTCCTGATAAACAATAAAATTGTGACAAAAATATCTTACTACATTCATAAATTTTAAATTATAATCCCCTTGAAATAAAGAACATTAAATGTATATTTATATCCCATAATTTTTTTTGTTAATAACCATAAAATTAATTTATGTAAAATACATAAACCACATAAAATAACAAACTAAACCATTGTTATGTGTCTCACATAAGTAAAATTAACACATAAATCCCTTACCTCTAGTTTTCCTTGATTAGAAATCTCTATACCCTCTTTTATAATAATTTTAAAATTATTATAATTTTATTATAGATTCATTTAAATATATATTTTATCATATATTATCCACTTAAAAAATTTTAACACCCATTTATTAATAATTCCTTATTTAAATCATTAATTTGAGTGATAACTGTTTCATATTTCATGACAATTTATGTTCTATAGTTCTAGTACTTGTAATTTTATCTTGGTTACATAATATCTATAATGATAATAATGATATAAATATCATATATATTATATATATTTATTTATATTTATTTAGATTCATACATTAGAGATTGAGATAGAACGTTGAATTACACTGTTCATGGAGATGGTAGGTCATATGTATGCATGAACAATGTTATCACTTTTCAATAGATGGAAATAATGAAAATTAAATTATAATTAACCTTTATAGAATCATTATTATAGAATATATATCATACATATTAATTAAATCAATCATTATTACCATCCATGTAAATAGGAAATAAAAAATGAATAACATCACTTTCTAGAGGTGGTAGTCCACACACACACACGAGAAGTGCTATTGTTTCCAAAAGATTAAATGGTAAGAAGGTAGATATAAAATTATAATTCCATAAGAATAATAAATTCATAAATATAATATATTAAATGAAAAACAATCATTATAACCTTCTATTAATGATGGTGATGGAAAATAAATTGTATCATTATGTGGAGGTGGTAGTCCTCACACACACAAGTTATACTTTATCTTCCCATTTGATGGATTAGAGAGTAGATATTTGTGGTTAGATAATATTAATACCATTTTATTATATCAATTATAGTCAATTTATTATTTTATTATTAATTACACATATTTACAGAGGTTATAAAATTAAATAAATTGAAAGAGTTCAGAGTAAGATGATTACCTCTAATTCAATAGCCCCCCTTTAGCTCATTTCTCAAGGACCCTTGGAAGAGGCTTTTTAGTAGAAAATAACCTATAATTAAAGTATAAGTAATTTAATATTATAATTGTGTATGTCATGGTCAATATATATGCCTCCATGTAATATATATATATATATATATGAGAGACTAGGTGTTAATTTATAAGGGGTGAAAAGGGAACACCTGGAATTACAAGAAAGATTAAAATATATTTAAGTCATTATCAAGAAAAATGCTTCGAAATGGAAATATATTAAATTAATGAGATTATAATGTGAATGTATTATGATTCAATGATAATTATATATGTTTTTCTGTCATTTTAAACATTATATTTTAGTTTAACCCGTTCGTTAACCGATTTTAACCTCCACAGCAGTAACAACCCTTTTAATATCAAAGGGTTTTAATTTTATCAATCAGATAATAAAAATGCCCATAAATGGATAAAATATGAATTTATTAACCATTTATCATCGAAAATGTATTCTTTAAATATATTTTTGATTTATAAATAATTTAATAAAATATTATGTAACCCAAAATATAAATAATTTAATTTTACAATATTCATATACCTTATAATTAGTTTTATAAAGATAGTAATTGAATTAAAAAAACCATTGAAAACCATAAAAAGTTATATTTATCTATATAATTATGGGAATACAAAAATAAAAAAAAATTTATTACATTCAATAATTTTACAATCATTAATTTTATTTTTATATTAATTGAATAAATATTGTGTCAGTGTTGTGTATGAATTTAGGGTAAATATTTTATCACCAAAAATTATAAATAAATTACCATGAAAAAAAATTATTCTTATTTCAAAAAATAAATAATAACCTAAATTCTTATCATTTTATACGTACGTTAATATTTTAGATATATTAATGTCAAGAGAGTATCATTTTGGGATTTTTATTTACATAAACAAATTCCATTATACATGGTAAATGTCACCAAAAATTCATGTATTAAAATTTTAGATGTATATGTTAAATTTTCATCCATAAAAGGAAATAATTTAATGTTTTGGGTATATTTTGAGAGATTTATCATGGTTTTAATATTATTATACAAATTTTACCCTTACCAAAGTGATAAATATCAATCACAGTTACTATTTATAGTGGGAAAAAATAAAATGGGCATATTCACAAAATATTAAACTTATGATTAAAAATATTCTATCCATATTTAAATTTTCTGTATATAGAAGTGGAATAAATCAATTTTAATATAACTTTGTAAATCCCGACAAATATATTTTTTAGAAAATTGTGTTTTATGCCAAAAAATTTAACTTATATCAAAATAATGAATATTTATGATTCAAATAAAATTAATTATATTATTATAAATTATTTTTTTACAATTTCACATTAATAAAAAAACACTAAATTCATTTATTCTTTTAAATTACTTGGTTGAAGGAAATTTTTTAATTATTTAAAAAACTAGCATTTTTCATTAAAAAATAAACATATTCATAAAAATTACAATCTCAAACCTTATGTTTATTATGATATGATAATTTTTAAAATTATGTAATTTTCATAAAATGTAATTTAAAATAGTAGAAAAAATTAATTATAATTTCCACGCATAAAGTGTAATAAAAATCCCTTTTGAAGAAAATGAGTTTTTTTATGCATAAATTGAATACACAAAAAATGGTTTCTTTAATATATGAATTAATAAATACATTATAATTGAGTAATGAAATTATAAATTTATTGAAATATTTTACTCATACTCATACTTTACAATTAGAGAAAATGTTATAATAATTAAATTTACATATTAATTTATTTGTATATTATATCACAATTAACTTAAATGAAAATGTAGTCTGTATATCAATATATCAAACACATAGAATTTTTAAAGATAAATATATTATAAACCCTTTGGGTGTAAAATAATACCACCTTTAAAAAATTCATATTCTCAAAATTGTTATCTTGGTAAGATGAATAAAATTTTAAAATCCCTCTCTTGAAAACCCACATTTTATAAAGGGATAATAAAATGTCCGTGGTATATGGGAAGTGGGAAGCGTAATGGTTAGCCAAAATAAAACATAATTAGGTACTCAAATAAAGATAACCTTGGTGGAATGCTAAAACCTGGACATAGAGGATAAAATTACCATCCAAGGACTAATAGAGCATGATAGAGAACATGGCCATCATAGTATTAATGAATACCAATCCATAAATATGTGAGGGGGAGAAAAAACAATTGATTCATTAGAATTGAAAGTAAAATGATAATTTTTTTATTTAATGATCATATTTCGAATGCTGATGGATAATTTTTACTATCATGATAGATCACACAAGAAAATATAATTATATTATTTCATTCAATTTTATAATAACAAATCCATACTTCGGTTGTACGTCAATAAATTATCTTAATATATCACTTCTTACTAAATTAAATGGATATTAAAGATGATTTTTTCATGAATAGTGTGATTAAATTAACTTATAATGAATCATAATATCCATAAGTCATTCCTTCTATCTATTATTATTTAACAATACCCAAATTAAAAGAATAAGTTATAATGTAAGGATATAAAAAGTACATTAATATCTAAGATCATTACAATAACACCCAAAGTTCAACTTAATAAATTACATAATGGGTTACCCTTAATAATCATCTAAAATATGTCTGACCAAATTTAAAACCAAAATATATGATAACATATTTTTTTTTCAAGATCAACTTTAAAATTTATGAACATAAAACATAATGTAGTTCAGTATGTCACATACCAAACATGTGGACACCTTAATTATCTTAAAACATGCTAACAAACTTATTCAGTATAAAAACTTTATGAAAACATATATGATTCCCAAAATTATCACCATACATATTTCATAAATATAATCATAGACTATTGATTATATATAAGAAATACTAAAATGAAAAATGATTCATTAAAATGCCCTAAACCAATTTTTCATCAAATCACTAATCAATTTCCGAGATATATATACTATCACATTTAATTCATCCATTTTAATCATCTATTTATCTCACCTAGAAATTATAAACACAAAATTAGGGACAAATTAAGGTTTATCTTTCCTTTAATCTCATGTTCTAAAAAATTTCAACTTACAACAAAATTACTTTTCTTGTTTATCGGTACCATTCAAAATATTCTTTCATACCATTAAACTAAAACTATTTTGTAATAATCCTTATATGTTTTAGTATTATTATAACAATATTATAATTGAGACAAAACTTCCACACCATTATTATGGAATTACAGTTCATTAAAACATAAATTATTTTACATTAATGATTAGAAGAACCCCCGTATAGACTTGGTATAGGAGTTATCCCTTGGATTTGTGTATTGAATCTGATAATACACAATTTCCCCACACATAAGAAACTTAATTCCATAGAAATTAATTTCTTTATAACATTATCTTTTATATATTAAAATTATACCGCTTCTTGAGTCATGTCTTATAACATGGTAGCTCATAAGATATGAATCATAAACGAATCAATGTATATGATCCATGAGAAAGATGCACTAGAATAAAATAATTTCACAAAAGGGTGACATAATGTGTGTTATAATCATAATAATTGAAATATTATTCCAAGTCAACCCACCAAGAAATTCATAACATGATATGATTAAGATTACAACCAACATACATCCTTTGGGCATGGGATAACCTCTAATTTACCATTTTTTATTCTTGGGATAACCTTATGTGTACCCTATTTATTTTAGATTAGGATAACATCATGTGTAACTCTTGATCTCAAAGAATAATAATCATTAACAAATTAAATGTAGGGCTATATAATTTCATGTTTACAAGTCACATGATATTAAATCCATTAATATGTGTTTCACTAGACCATAGTAAATATTAATTATAACATAACCCATTGAATATAAAATGTATTTAATGGATATTTCATTATTATATCCACAAAAAATATTTACGAAGAATAAATTTGGAAACAATGAATAATATCACAAGTAATTAAGAAGAAAAATCAATATATTTTATCAATGACGAAATTTTCATTTAAAAGATTACTATATTAATTCATGAGAAAAAAACCATTTTCATTTTTAAATAATATTTTAAAATATAATAATATAAAAAATACTAATAAAATAAATTTCTTTTAATAGATCCATGGAAATTTTTAATGGAAAAAATTAAATTATTGATCTATCATGATGATATGAAATTCTGTTTATATTGTGTATAATAAGAAAATGATTTCTTCCACAATTTCATTAAAAAGAAAATTACCTTATTCAAAAAAAAATATGAATAATTTTTAAATTATTTGTAAAAAATATTGTCCTGGGTAAAAATGAATTTGATAAATCATAATATAATAGTAAATACATTCTTGAAAATGGTTTTATAAAACATAGAAATTGAATAAAAAGTATTTTCAAATAAAGAGAGAATAAAAGTCATATTTCCTTAAAAACATCATTTAAGAATATTATGTTATTGAAAAGGGTAAAAAGAAAGGAAAATATGGCATCTCAAAAAATAAAAATAGGATATTAAAATTAATGGTATTTTTTTGATATATGTCATTATATTTTTTTATCATAAACTAAATTATAAACAATCTATATAAACAATGATATTGTAACAAAAATCCATTATTGTTTTTGTAACATATGAATCATAATCCTAAAGAAATAAATCAAATTATATGGATATTTATATCCCATAATTTTCATGGAAATCATAATTAAAGGCATTCATGTGATGTATATAAACAACATAATATAAAAATTTGGTGAGTATCACATGTGACTTATACAAGTAAAAGTGAGTTGAAAATCCCTTATATTGAGTTCAAAATTCTTTATAAGAATATTAAATATTATATAATAAATTAAAATTTATTATAATTATATAAAATATTCACTTAAATACTTATAATATCATATATTTTCCAATTATAACATTCTAACGCCCACTTATCAATAATTCCTTATGAAAATCATCATTTCATCTTGTCATCACTTACAATTTTCATGAGAATTTTGGTTTGGTAACTTCAGTCATTATACATTGATTTTGGTTATATCATTTTATAATAACAATCATGATGTAAATATCTTATATATTCATTATTTACATATATGTATATTTATATTCATCTATAAAATATAGATATTAAAAAATTAATTATACCATTCATTGAGATGCAATGTCATACGTACACATGAGCGCTCTCATCACATTTCAATGGATAGAACAAAATAAATTTAAATAATAATTCAAATTTAAAAAATGAATATTATATAATATATATCATATACATTCGATAATTCTATACTTATCACCATCCATGTAAAGAATAAATTAATAATAAATCACAACACATTGTAGAAATGGTAGTCCATACACACACATGAACGATGTTATCATTTTCCAATGGATATGAAGGTAAGAATATAAATTTTATATTATAACTACAGAAGAATAATTATTTCATAAATATAATATATAAATTTTAAACCCATCATATTAATCATCAATGGAATATGGTGATGTAAAATGAATTATATCACTTTATAGAGGCAGTTGTCCACACTTACGCACAAGCGATACATCTAATTCCAATTGTATGGAATAATCGGTTGATATTGACTATAAATAATTATAATAAAATATATTTATATTTCATATTATTTTTTAATTATTTTATGATTAATATCATATATTTTGAATTTGTAGAATATGAAATAAATTAAAATAGGTTGGGTAAGACATTCATATCTTCTTCGGTTTGCCTCCTTTAGCTCCATTCATAAGGTCATTTGCTATAGTGTTTTAAGAATACAAGAACATCTAATTAATGATTATTAAATTTTATAATATAATTGGGTAGTGGTTCATTAATATATATGGGTTAATGTTGTGTAAATAAAATATATAATGATTGTCTTTTATATAAGAGGGAAAAGACACATCTGAAAATTAAAAAAAAGATTAAAATACAATTAAGAAATTTATTAGAAAAATCATTTTATATGAATATAGATTCAATAAATAATATAATAAGTTCTAAATATCATTATAAAATGATATTTAGGCATGTTTTGGTTTCATTTAAAGATGTATATTTTGGTTTAACCCCTTCATTAACAGATTATATCCTTAACTGTAGTAACATTTTTAATAAAAGAGTTATATAATTTTACTTATAATATAAAAATTATCTCATAAATGCTTGATGGATAAAAATATTTATTTATAACCCTAATTTTGTTCTTTAAAAATATATTATTATTAAATACTTTAAAAAATATTATAAACATAAAACATAATTAACGTCATTTTTAATCCTATTCATTTACTCTAACATTCAAGCCATTAATATTGTTAAGGAACTCAAATATAAAATTTTAAAACAACACTAAAATGCTATATTTTTCCAAAAAATATATTTAACACAATAATAAACAATTTTTTTTAAAATTTATTACTTTTAAAATTATTTTTTAACTAATTGAAAAAATTTCGTGTCTTCGTGGCTTAAAAATTTAATATAATTATTCGACCACTAAAAATTATAAATAAATTCCCATGATAATTTTTTTTATTTAAATTTAAAAATTATTAATGAACATTTACAATTATTATTCTTATGATTTTATATATATATTAAATTCAAGAAGTGACATTTTGGAATTTTCTTTATTTAATTTAAATTTCATTATTAAGAAAAAATGGTAGAAAAATTCTATTTATTAAAATTTGGGTAGTATATGTTAAAATGTATTCCATAAAATGAAATAATGTAATGATTTGGGTTTTTTTAAAACATATCTCATGATTTTAACACTTTTTAACTCATTTTAACCATAATGTGGAGATAAATATTTACCACAGTTAATTTTCATAATGGAAAAACATTAAAGGGAACTATTAAAAAAATTAAAATTTACAAATTTCAAATATTTTATCCAATTTATAATTATCAATATTTATAATTTTAAAACTAAAATTTTATATAAATTATTTAAAATAAACTATAATAGTTTTCAGAAGAATGTGTTTTTATGAAAAAAAAATTATCTTACATTAGAATCAAGAATATTTATGATTCGAATGGAATTAATTATATTATTATAAATAAAAAGGATTATATAAAACTTCAATATCAAATAAATAATATAACGAGACTTTTAAATTACATGATTTAATGAAAATAAATGTCTTTATTAGAAAAATATTTAGTTTTCTCTAAAAAACCAATAACTTCAAAAAAATACCAAAATATCAACCTAAATTAACATTGTTAAGATGTTTTGAAATATTATGTTCATTTTACAATATATAATTTCTAAAATTGGTAAAAACAAATTATAATTTCGTCTCACAATATGCAATAAAAACCCCTTTTCATGAAAATGCATTTTTGAATAATAAACTAACTTCACTAAAAATATGTGTTTATATTCTAAGAATTAATCAATAATTATGTATTGAGTAAGACAACTGTAAATTAATTTCATAAATTTTAACTCATATTAATAAAATCCAATTAATTAATAGATTATAATGAACACATTTAAAAAATTGGGCATTATTTATTGTATAAAAAAATACTCTTAAATATGGGTATTGCATGTTAAGAAGGATATAAAAAGTATACAATTTATTTAAATTTAAACATATTCTAAAATAATAGGTGACAAATAAATTTGTAATGGTTTAAGTCTATTAGACACAATCTTCTTCTTTTTTAAATAAATTATCTAATCGAATTCATCAAATCACACCAAAAAACCTCAATGAGAACAACAAATATTTCCTGGACATTATATCAATACATTTATATAATTTTTAATACTCCAAAAAAATTGATATTAATACTCAAAGACCTAAATGTAAATAAAAAACTAGATTAACATCTTATAATCAAGGTAAATGCATTTCCAAATAAATTTATTCAAATAGAACATCCACATTACATTCATATATTGGAATAACCATCTAGTGAATATTTGAAATGAATAAATTTAAAATAGAACAATACCTTCTTCACTAATGAATATAAAATAAAAAATAATTAAAAAATATTACAATAAAAATTGAGATCAAAATATGCTTCCCATGGAGATCCACCTCCCGCATACTTCAGTATGTTTAACCTCTCATGTCTCGATGAGATCTTATGAATTTTTTCTCTCTTTGGTTCTAAATCTGGTGTTTGTATGTACTCCTACAACAACCCACAAAATATATATTCATGTTTGTCTTATTTATCATCTATAATTATTCCTTAATTAAAATTTTTTCATCATCCAATGATTCTATTGGTTTTATATTTTTAATACATCCTTTATCATTAATAAATACATGGGTTTGAATTTGGGATATATGATTCGTAATGATGGATGTGGATTCTACATGTGTTTTAGAATATTTATTTTTATTTTCTCCATGGGTCCAATTCTAATAGGTTTTATGGACACTGATGTTGAATAACAAGACCATATACTATGGTTCAAAAATAAAAACTATATTCCTTTAAAATACACAAAGCATCAAGAATAAATATGTGTATGATTTATCCTATGACATTACTAATCATAACAATTATGATGCCTTATAGTGTAGTCTATATCATACATTTAATATAAAAAGTTTTACGATGGGATCTCCAATTTTTTGAAAAAGGGAAAAAGTATTATAATGGGGTACAATGCCTTACTCTGAGTCAAAAGAATCTCATGACGTGGAAAAAAGTAATATATAAACATTATATTAAAGACATAGCAAATTATCATTTCATGTCAAAAAAAATTCTATAAATTATTCATAATAAAAAAATGAAGTTAAGGATTCTTCAAATTAATATAAAAATATTTAGATACTCTTAAAATTAGTGAATTAAGGTATTTTAACATAAATTAAAAACATAACATGTAAAAGAACGATTCTTTAATATAATGTAAAAATGAAAAACCAATGGGGATTTAATCATTGAAATTTTTATAAACATTTGTGAAGAAATATTCCCTATCACTACTACAACATTTTATTATATTATTCTAGTCATGTTTTTCTCCATCCCAATTCATTTCATTTGGATGTTTTTAGATGTTTCGACCACTGTACTCTCCACCATTTTCATATATGAAGAATTTAAACATTTAGATAATTTTTATTTTGAAAAAGGCTTTTCACTGAACAAGTACATTTAAGAAATAATATTAATTCATAAAAATTTACTACCAACACTTTTTAATTTAATAAAAAATTATGGTTATTAAGAAAATACATATTTATGATATTTTATGAAGGTTTTCCCTTCTTAATCTAAGATACCAAGTTCAAGATTACATGATCCTGATTTCAATATTTATATCAAATAAAATTCAGTTTTCTCTAATCATAATAATCTAAATGCTCATTATTTTTATGAAATATATAATAAAGATGACTCAAATATATACGAAAATTATTTTCAACTCAATTAGATCACTTATCCTATAATGATGAAATTCTATATCTTCAAAAGTTACTATTATTTTCATTGCATGTCTGTCGGAACATCTAGTACGATTAAGAACACTATCCTTTACTCTAGTTCAAACACCATGAAATTCTAATTAACATTATCATATCCATTTGAAATAGGTCATAATAGAGATTTATTTTTCGATCTATTCAATGGAAATTAGGTTCTTCCAAATCCTTTGAGATGGTACTGAATCCTTTATTCCAAAAGAATTCCTATGTCATTATTTTGATTTTCCCATCTACCTATTATATGAACTCTCTGGATTAATCATCCACTATAAAAAAAATTCAAAACATTTAGAAACATAATTCACTATACGCCCTCATTTTTCATTATAATTAGTGATGCATTAGAGTTGAAAATCTATGAATCCACTAGAAAATAGACGTCAAGAAACTAGTTTTTTCATCAATCATATGTGATTAGAAGATTTTATCCTCTAGAAGATATTATTCCAAAAAAATCTGTGAAATAGAAATGATCATTCAGAATATTTACATGCTTCCAAATATTCTATATGTTTATCCCTATACCAGTTGACTTTAATATACTACTATTAATCAATTTATCTTCTTATTACCACCAACTTCTCTACTAAGGTGAGAATCCACTTCCATTTTTATTCATATAATTACGTGAAGGTTTTAGAACATAACTTATATTAAGGCCCCAACTTTATTCATTACATTATATTTATTTATGTCAAGAATTCACATTGAGTATCCATTCATGTTTATAGATTTAGATAATTAGGCCATAATTATTACATTACATCTCAAATATTAAAAATTATACTCTTCCAGTCTATCTATTTTTTTAAAAATAATATAACTCCTTAAATAAAAACAATAATTAATTTATTGATAATAACCATCTTAAAATATTCCATTATCATACCCTTCCTTACAACCTAGGAATAACATTTCAAAAACAAGATATGATCATAAAAATATCAGAAGGGGATATAAAATGACGAATGAAAAAATAGTCCATGAATACATAACAATTAATGAAATAATACATTTCAATCATAAAACATAATATATTGAACATACCTCATGAAATAATAAGAATTATGAATAACACATAGAAATAGTAAACCATAAAGTAACTTGTGGCATCCTTAACATAATTATATTATAGATTTCATAGCTACATAGGGAGTTATGTTTTGAATATCCATAACAATATATTCCCTAAATCAATTTAGAAAAACATTAAAGTATACCTCATTCACATTACCCAATTAATTAGAGATCTATCTCAAGCTCACCCGCCCATGATTTATCACAGAACCACCCATATACTTAAACAATTCCAAAGATCCATATCATATTAATAACACAAAAAACAAGCATAAATGAATTGATAACATTTCCACATTGCAGTCATAATAACTTTATTCAAGATATTGGCTTAAACAATGATTTCTCATAAAAAAACTCATTACGAAAATACTTATAAAAGGTATTTGGAATTTATTTTTCTTTTAAAAACATTATGTCTTGTTAAAGTATCCAAATTTGAAATAATGCTCGCGGTGGAGATAATGTCGACGTCACCACATACATAAAAAAGAAACAATATATTTGTCATGAAGTAAAATGATTCGTAAAAAATATTCCTTAAAAAATTGAATTAAATCAAAAGAAAAATGGTATAATTATATACTGTAAAAAATAAGGTCATGTATGAACTAAAATATGCCTTAATTAAAAGAGATTGAGATGAAGTCCCTTACCTTGAGTCCGACTTGCCTTGTTTATTCTTTATCACCCAGAATAATATACAAAAGTTAATTTATAATTTATTTATAACCTTTGTAATATTTACTATTCCCATTACATTAAATATGAACATGTAAAAATAACATGTTAATTATTTAATTTCATGTGAGACATTTTGTCGATAATTAGTTTTTGATTAAATGAATGAACTTATTTTGATGTAAATAGTCCATGTAGTAATAATTCAATCCTCTCAATAACGATATTAATAATTTAAATATAATATATATCCAACCTATATGTATTTATAATATTCCATAACATAAGGAGATTATAAATGAAATGTACCATTCCTTGAGACGATAGGCCATACGTACGCATAAACGCTGCTTTAATTTATTTTTCATGTAAAAGGAATGAAAACTAAATGATACATACGTATATTATTGTTCCAGTATAATTTAATATTTTATATAAATTACATTATTTAATTAACTCAATCCTTTATCCATTCAATTTATGGCATGAACGAGTCATATCACATTGAGGAGGTTGTAGTCTGCACTTCTTCAAATGAAATTATTTTATTTACATATTATGGAAAGCATGAAGGTGTGTTGTAAAAATAAATACATAAGAATCATGATAATATAAATATAATATATATCTTATATTAATATAGTTCCATCATAATGGCCACCATGATAGGTGGAAAGAGAAAATTGAACAACCATTGTTTTGTGTGGTAGTAGTTCACCATCCATAGAAATAGAATGTTCATATACATTAGATTGAGGTATGTATAAGTATAGATAGAATACATATCATAATAACTTATTAATATATTTAGGATACTGGTGTTTTTATGTAATCAATGAATTAGAAGACCACATGTAGTGGGGAAGGAAAATAAAGGAAAGGTATATGAGAAAAAACATTACATCTAAATCATGTAACTTCTTTTGATTCGATCCAAAAGGATTTCTGGAATTTACTAATTCCCAAGGTAAGGATTATAAGAGGAATGGATTGATGTTGAAAGATTATGTGTGATTAATTTTGATGATACATGGGGCTTGTGATGTTTGAGTAAGTGGTTAGATTTGGTGGACTTTTATAAGAGGGAGGAGTTACACTTTATGACAGTCTTGAAATATAATTTATTTTCAGTTTCAACTGGTCCGAAACTCATTTATATAAAATATAAGATTTTTTGGGTCAATTTTCTCTCAAGCAATAGGTTTTATCCATGTTTATGTCAAAAATTCAACATTATCATTAAGCTTTAATCCCTTACTAAAAAACATTAACTCTTACCATGTATTCGTCAATTATCATAAAATGTGCTAACTATATTAACTATAAAATGACAAGGAAACCATAAGTTGATTATTAATGATATTTGTAACATTATATAATTTATTTTTTCAAGTATTATATTTTTATGATTATTATATCATTTAATAAATTATTATTTGTTTTAAAAACTCATAATGTAAATTTTGACACTATAAAGTAATAGATTTTTGTTAAAGTCAAAACAACTTGATTAATTTAAACCAAAGAAATTACATGAAATATAATATGTCAATATTAACCCAATAATTTTTGTATGGAATCAAAATATTAAAATTATATTATTTTTAATTTTTATAATAACATTTATTGGAATCCATTATTATTTAAGCAATAATTGCATCATAATTGAGTCAGAAACAAATATATTAATTTAATGTATATATATTATAAATAAAATAAATTGATTTAGTAAATAATACTAGATTGATAATTACTATTTATAGTCAAAGATATCCGATATATAACCCCATATAAATTTTTTAGTAAAAGATACTTTTTTCTGTTATATTTGTCTTTCCTTTAAATTCATATTTATAAAATGTAATTTTCACACCAAAGTGGCTCCAAAAAGCCAAATGTTCATCCTAATGATTCTAATGGTAGAAAATATATCATAAGATAGGATTAATACATGTTTTAGAGTCATTTTATATTATTATTGTATTATTCTTACCCTTATTTATTAGATTTACCCTTTAACCATGGTAAATAAAAATAATTACTGAATTTACTATTCATAATTTCAAAAAATAAAAGGTATCTATTTAAAAAAATATAACCATGTGATTCCAAATATGGAATATATTATTCCAAACACAAAGCACAGAAATTTTAGTAATTAATTTAAACTTAATTCATGTTGTCAAAACTAGAAAGCATGTTTTTAAGAAGTAAAAAATCCCAAAAGATTGACATGGGTTTTTGTAGAATTTAAAAGTGAAATTACATCGAATGAATGAAATTGGATTAAATGATAAATAAAGAATAAAAAATACACATTAAAACCAAATAAAATTATAATAAAACTATACAAATAAATTATATGAAAGTACAATTTTTAATTAAAATGTAGTATTTTTCATTATTCATTAAAATTTGAATTTTGTCAGAAAAATAACAAAATATCAACCAAAGTAAATCTTGATTTCCAGCTTCAATAGATGAATTTTATTTTCGCTAATAAAACATTAAAATGTGATAAAAACTATATTTAATAATGGTTCTCCATAATAGTTTATTAAAATTACCTTTTAAAAATATTAGAGTATTTCATGCATAAGATCAGATTCATTCTTATTTTAAGCTTCAACTGTTTATCAGATAAATGTAAAAAAATTAAAAATATATGTTTAATAATATTTAATTTAGTTCTATTCATTCCCTCTAATAAAATAACTAGTCGTTAACTGTCATTTAAAATAATAATAATAATAATATATTATTATATTTCACTACAACCCAATGTTATGTGAAACGTAAGATTTCAATGAAAATTGTTGTTGCGTTTTGAGTATTATATCAAAAAAATCGTCCTCATTAATGTGAAAATAATATCGTATTCATAAATATTAATAAAAATGAAAAGGTATTATTCTATAAATACTTAGGAACCTACATCATTCCCCTTTTTGGAAATTGTGTCCCAGAAAATTTATGTAATTATCAAATAAGTGGGGGTATTTATCCCTCATAGTATTTTCTTATTCCCATGTTACCATTTCAACCATATGGTTTTTACAAAAAAACCATTACTTAATGAATTACCTTAGTCTCCAAATACTTCTCTCTATGATCAAGAATATGGACTAGCGGTTCTTTATAAGAATGATTCTCTTCCAACTGAACTACCTCTGGACTCAAAACATGAGATGGATCTGACATATACTTTCTCAACATTGAAATATGAAAAACATTGTGTACTTGGGATAAAATTGGTGGTAAATACACTCTGTAGGAAACTGATCCAACTTTCTCCAGGATTTCATAGCGTCTAATGAACATCAAACTTATCTTTCCATTCTAATATTAAATCAAAACTCTTTTCCATGGAGAAACATTGAGAAATAAATGATCACCAACCTCGAAAGAAGGATCATTACTCTGGTTGTCGATATAACTTTTAAACCTCATTTAAGATGTTTTTCATGTGCTTCTGAATTAACTGAACTTTTTTTGCGATCTCTTCTATGAATTCTAGTCCCATCAACTTCCTTTCACCAAATTAATCCTAAAAAGACGTATTTCGATACCACTTTCCTTGTAATGATTCAAATAGTTCCATATGAATACTAGAATGAAAGATCATATTATATGATAGCTCAACCAAAGAAACACATTGGTACCAACTACCCTGGTAATTCCTAGCATATCATCCAATGTATGAATTGTTCATTATGACTTCCCATCTTATTGCGGAAGAAAAGCTATGATAAAATTAAATTCAGTACCAAACAACATCTGAAGTCCCTTCCAAAAGATTTTTGTGAACCTGGGATCACGATCAGATAAAATGGATAGGGTAACTCAATGTAACCTGAATATCTCTTTAATATTCAATCAATAAAGTTGATCTAGTTACATAATATCTCGAATAGGAAGAAAATGTGAATATTTAGTCAATTGATAAACAATAACCCATATTTTATTATTACCTAGAGATGTTTTTGGTAACCCCACTTCAAAATACATGGAAACATTTTCCCACTTTTACTCTGGCATTGAAATGGATGAAGAAACCCTTTTAATAACATCCGCTCTGCTTTATCCTGCTGAAAAATCAAACTCTTCATAGTAAAGTTAGCAATATATCTTTTTCATTTCATCCTACCATAAATACTCCCGATGATCTATGTACTTCATAGTACTGCCAGGATGAACTGCAAAAAGGGAACTCTGAGCATCACATAATAACACATTATTCAACTGTGAATCACAGGGTACACATAATATCTTTCTAAACCCCAAAACACAATATTTATCAATGTTAAATTATTGTAACATATCCTTATGAACAAATTCTGCATTTTTATGAAACTCACCATCTTCTTTCTGTGCAGGTTTTATTTTATCTTCTAGAGTTGATTATACTGAAGTCTGAAACAAAATATAGTCATTCCCAACACAAAAAAATTCCATGGAAAATTTCATAAAATAATTATTCAAAGGGAAATGATCCAAATGTAACATGGTTAATGTATAATTACTTTTCGTGACGCAATGGGTCAACCACTTAATGTGATTATCCTGGATGGAAATGAATCATGCAATCATAATACTTTATTAATTCTAGACATCTCCTCTGTCTCATTTATTTCTTCTTTCTATGTGAATATATACTGCAAACATTTTTGATAAGTATATATTTCACATTTCAATCAATACTGATGATTCTATGAATTCTTTAAAGCAAAAAAACAGAAACTAATTTCAAATCATGTGTAGGGTAATTGAACTCAAGATTTTTCAAATGATATAAAGCATATGAAATTACCTGATCATTCTTCACTAGGACACAACCATTTCCTTTAAATGAAGCATCAATATAGATAAGAAAATCATGATTTTTGGAAGGTAGTTCCAAAACTGGAGTATTCACTAATTTTCTTATCATTTCCTGAAAATATTCATCAAATTGTTTTATTCAGATGAACGTAACACATTACCAAGTAAACTTATTAAGTCCGCTAGATAACCATGAAATGTTTATAACAAATCTCTTAAAATAACCTAATTAACTAAGAACACTATGAATCATTGTGATATTATAAGGTCATGTCCACTCTTTAACAACTTTTGTTTTATAAGGGTCAATAGTTATGCCATCATTAGTAAAAATATGACAATGGAAATAAATTTTTTGAATCCAAAATTCACTCTTAATAAATATTCCACATAGATTATTTCTTTTATGGTTTTCAAAAAAAATCCTTAATTGGATTTCATGCTCCTATATGCTTTAAGAATATACCAAAATATCATTGATAAACTCAACCCCAAACTGATCCAAAAACAAATGAAGGACTCTATTTATACCTTCTCCCCCCATCACTCAATCTTTTCATAACATTTGATCTCATGAGATACTAATTACCTTCGATACATTGTCATTATGATTGAGAAAAAATGATTGATTTTACTATCAAGAACCCTTATGAAATTTTAAGCATACCTTGCCAGTAACATGATTTTTTCTTCATAACCCACCACTCAGTCATCCTCCTGCCTTAATTCTAAGAATTGTTTTTCCATCATATGTTGAAATTCATTAAGAAAATATTTATCAAGAAACATTCCTTTGAATACATCCTATCCAAGAGCATCAATCTATTCACTATCCATGATATTTTTAACCATCGACCACCACAGATCGGATTCACCTTCAAAATGATAAACAGATAGACTAACATTTTGATCTTATAAACACCACATGATATCCAAAATATTTTCTAGTGATTTAATACACCCTTTATCTAGAACTTGGCCAGATGATCCTCTGAATGACGGGGGATATTTCCTCATGAAATGCACAACTAATGAAATATTCTTTTGTGGTTGATCTTGACGATCTCGTTCATGGATAGAACTACCATTTATAGCGTGAGTCAACTAGTCCATCAATGCAAAAAATGTTCAATTATGATTTTGACCATTTTTGGTTGTGGATTTGGAACGTTGTTTTCCTCTTGATGTAATCCCATTATAGCTTCCTTGTTTCCCCTAGAAAAAAACCATTCTGAAAATAGAATTACCATAGATGAAGAAACAATGTATTCTACAAAAGCTATCTCATTTAAATATTACCATAAAGTAAAAATAATTTATGTATTTTCATTTAACAATATCCTAACTCCTAAAGTTATCTAAATCAACCTCTGGTACTGACAATAAGGCCCCATCCTTAAACATTACATAATCTTGAGTTATGTCAAAAATTCACATTGATGTTCTTTTCAGGTTTAGAGTTTTTTAAAATTAATCTATAACTATTACATTACATCCCAAATATTACAATGTAAAAAATTCTACTCTATATTTTTTTCACAATAATATAAATAATTAAATAAAAACAAGATTTCATTTCTTGATAAAAAATTTCTTGAATTCATCATTTCTCATACCATTCCTTATACCCAGTAGAAAACAATTCAAAAACATTTGATGAGCATAAAAAATCATTGTTATGTTTATAAAATAAGTAAATAAAAGATTAGTGTAGGATTATAATGTCCCAAAGGCCTTCATTTTTATTTTTTTAATAATCAACCTTTCAAGGGGTGATGTGGACCCCTTATAAAGACCAAAGGCCTAGAGACAATTACCTGACCCGTAAGTCTTAGAGGGAATCACCCATACAATACAACAAGGAACTGCTCCTCCCCATCACAATTCAAGATATCAACACTCTGCCTTTATAGGGGTGGTCAGCTAGCTGTCCTATGCAAAGATACGAAAGCCCGGTACCGATGGAAAATCCACACCCTCTCATTCTACCAATTACAGTTAGCTCTGATCTAGTGAATGCACTTTCCCCGAATCCTCATCTAAATCATTTTCCCTTGTAGTCTCACTAATACATCGATATTCACGTGTCCCGAAGGCCTTGTGGTGGACCTAAGGCCTTAATGTGGCCCGAAGATCATAAATATATAAAAATAAAAGAAATCATACTTTTCTCTCATAAAACATAATCATATTAAAATTCCTCACGAAATCATAATATTTATAAATAACACAGATAAATTATTAATCATATAGGTAACTTGGGGCATCGATAACATACTTACATTTTATCTTTCACTTCTATATAAGGAGTTATTTTTGGAATACCAATTAAAGTATATTCACTAAATATATTAGAAGAAACATTAATATTTACCTCCTTCATGTTACCGAATGCATTGGAAATCAATATACGGCCCACCTTCCCTTGGGTTATCAAGGAACCACCTATATACTTAAACAATTTCCAAGAACCATAACATATTCGTAACACCTAAAATAAGTATAAATGAATGATAAAATTTCCACATTGCAACCACAATATATCATTTCAATATATTGACATAATCAAGGATTTATCCAAACAAATTTCAATATCAAAATAATTAAAAAGGGTATATGGTATTTATTTTCAGATACGAAACATTTCAACTTGGTTAGGAATCCAAATATCAAATAATGCTCTCAGTGGCAGAATGGTCATTGTCACCATGTACGATAAAAAAGAAACATTCTTTTTGTTTTTTTAGTAAAACTATTTCTTAAAAAAACATTTCTTTTTAAAACAATTGAATTATATCAAAAAAGATATAATTATACACTATATAAAATAAGGGTGTGTATAAATCATAATATGCCTCAATGGAAGGATATTGAAATGATGTCCCTAATCTTGATCTTGTCTTGTCTTCTTCATTATTTATCTCTATGAATAATAAATTTTAGTTAATTTATACCTGATTCATTAAAATTTTTTATTTTTATTATTCCCATTAGATTAATTTTCACCATGATATAATAATTGGTTTTTTATCTGAGTTCGTGTTTGACATTTTGTCGATAATTTGTTCTTGATTTAAAAAAATAAACCTGTTTTGATTTAAAATATCCATGTAGTCAAAAGTACATTATATCCCTAATTATTTTAATGATTTAGATATCATATATATCCTGCATATAATTATTTATAATATTTATAACATTTTAATATAATAAATTAATTTCATCGTTCTTGGAGACAGTTGTCCGTACATATGCATGAACGCTACTTTCATTTATTTTTCATATTAAAGGAACAGAAACTAAATGATACATATTTATTATAATCAAAATATAATAAAATATTTTATATACATTAAATAAGTTCATTAAATCCTTCCTGTATACGTTTCATGTAAGAAATGAACAAGTTATATCACTTTGAGGGGGCGATAGTCAGCATTTCCTCAAATGAAATTTTCATATTTACATATTATAGAAAAATAAAGGTAAGATTAAAATATTAATATAGATGAATAGAGACAATATAAATATAATATTTACCATATATAATTATATTTCTATCATAATGGCCACCATGAGAGGTGGTAGGGGAAAATTGAACAATCATCGTTTCGTGAGGCAGTAGTTCATCGTCCTCAGAAATAATATATTCATATACATTAGATAGAAGAGTGTGTATTTGTAGAATGAATCATTGTCATAAAAACATCCTAGAATATTGAGGATACTGTTTTTATGTATTCAATGAATAAATATATCATAGGGAGTAGAGAAGGAAAATAAAGGAAAGGAATTTGAGAGAAGATGTTACCTCTAAATTAGGAAACTTCTTTTGATTTGAGCCAAATGAATTTATTGAATTCCCTTCTCTCAAAGATAAGGATTATAAAAGGAAGGGAGAGATGTTGGGAGATTATTTTTGTATATGTTAGACGATCCATGTGGCTTGAGAGGTGTGAGTAAGTGGGTAGAGGTGGTGTCCTTTTATAAGAGGGATGAGGGGTACTTTAGGATGGTCGTGAAATATTAATTTCTTATACATTGATTTTCGGTTTCAAATGTTACCAAAATCATTTATTTAAAATATATAATTCTTTTGGGTTGAAGAAATACCAAAAAATAGGTTTTATACATGTTTATTTCACAAAATTAACCTTATATTTTATCAGTAACCATTAGATAAAAACATTAACTCTTAACATGTCTTCTTGCATTTTCATAATATATGGAAACTATATTTACTATAAAATGACAAGGGAACCATAAGTGGATAAATAATTACATTTTTAACATTATATATGTTATTTCACCGAATATTAGATTCTCAGGACAATTATATCATTTAATAAAATATTTTTTGTTACAAAAACACATTTATGTCAATTTTGACACTATAATGTAATTTTTTGTTGATAAGGTTATAACACCTTTATTACTTTTGAAAAGGGAAATAAATGAAATATAATATGTCAATATAATCCAAAAAATTAGTGTATGGAATGATAAAATTAAATTACATATATATTAATATTTATAATATCATTTATTTGTATCCTTTATTAATGAAGCAATCATTTCATTATCATTGTGTCAAAAATAAATAAATTTATTTAATGTATACAAATTATAAATAAAATTATATGATGTAGGAAATTTAAATATATTTATCAGTACTATTTATAGACAACAAAATCAATTTTATTACCCCATATAAAAATTATTTTAGTAAAAAAAGCATTTTTATTCTATATTTCTCTTTACTTTAAATTAATTCTTAAAAAATTTCATTTTCACACCCAAGTGTCTCCAAAATACCAAATGTTCAGACTAAATATGAAATTTTTTAGAAATATAACATCCAATAGTATTAGTATATGTTTCAGGGTAGTTTTATATTATTATAGTATTATTTTTTACCCTTATTTACCAAATCTACCCTTTATTCGTGGTAAATGAATATTATTAGTGAAGTTACTATTCCTATTATCTAAAATTAAATGTTAACTATTTACACAATTTTGACCTTATGATTCAAAATATGGAATCCATTTTTAAAATTTCAAATCACATAATGCTTAGTAATTAATTTAAAATTATTTCCCATTGTCCAAACTAGAAAGCGTGTTTTTAAAAGGTAAAAACTACCAAAATATTAACATGGTTTTATTTTCAATTTAATAATAAATTTACATAAAATGACCAAAATTGGATTAAATGATAAAAATATAATCTAATTACACTTTAAAACCAATTAAAAAGACAATTTATATATATAAATAAACTAGTTAAAAATGCAGTTTTGAATTAAAATAAAATAATTTTCACTATTCATTAAAATATGAATTTTATCAGAAAAATAACAAAATTTCAACCCAAGAAAATCTTGATTTCCCAATTATGTAGAAAAAGTTTATTATTTAAAATATAACATATTAAAGTGGAAAAACTGTATTTAAAAATGTAACTCTACAAAAAGGTGGTAAAACTACCTTTTAAAAATATTTGAATATTTGTTGCTTTAAGATAGATTCATTCTTATTTTAATCCTCCAAATTTTTTTGGATAAATGTTAAAACATTTAACAAACATGTGTCATAATATTATTGTTAGTTTTGTTCATTCTCACTAATAAAATTTCTAGGCATTTACTACCATTTAAAATAATAATAATAATAATAATAATAATAAATAATATATTTTTTAGTATAACCCTTAGTTACATGAAATTTAAGATATCAACAAAACTCGTTGTTTTATGTTGAGAATGCTATCAGAAAAAGCATACCCTTTCGTATAAAAATAACATATTTTTCATAAATATTAATAGAAATGAACAAGTATTATTCTATAAATTCTTGGGATCCTACATTTATCAATTTTTTATTTCAGATAATGTTAATGAATTACAAAAACATAAAATTGACTTTTCCACACTAAATAATAATATTTTTGACCATTTCATCCCATTTTTCTTATAGTTAAGTTAATAAAAAAGGGTTCAAACATTATACATTAATGTGGCCTTCATTGATTCGAGATATTATCATATTATATTTAATTCATTAAAATGATCTACAATTAGAATACCTTTTGATACCATAATAAAAAAGAAAAATCACAACTGAAGAACATTTTTAAGTGTTATATATTTATCATAAATATTAACCTAGGCCACTATAAAATATGTTATTATTTTCTTTTATTAGATTAAAAACCCCACATTTCATTCCAGTAACATCCTCTGTAATCTAATTTATTTATTGTTAAATATTTCCCATTTATCCTTATATATAAATTCATGTTTAGTCCCCAATATGAATATCACAATTATTTTTGGATGAGATAATATCTTATCTACATACTCTAAATAATATACTTGGTGTCGTCAGACTTATCAACTGAAACCATTCCATATTAAGACCACATATATTCTAATTATATATATATATATATATATATTAAGGAAAGCATGAGAATGTTTCCAGAGCTGCTGCCGAGGGATCTGTAATAAAGAACCACAATCTCTAATACCTTCTTTTTGGGAAATCATACACCATCACAATCCTAAGAACTATGAACATTAGTAAATTGTTATATCACACACATATAAATATGTACATAGTGGAAATATAATCATTTGAGTTACTATCTCAATTATATATTACTGTACTATCATATGATAATTAAAGTCACCCCACTCACCACCATTATGTTTCACATAGCATACCTTCCTCTAAAGATCTCACCCAAAAACACTCAAAAAAAGGGGAAATAAATATTGACATCTAATGATTACAAGATAAAAACATTTATTACTAAGAACATGGTAGAAACATAGATATTTTTTATTAATATGAAGATGAAATTCTATAATTCTCAATAATTAATGTCTGATGATAAAATAATTTTATTTAATCTAATGATAATGTATAGTCTTTATACATTCTCTCCCATCATTCTTTTATATATGTTTTTAGTCAGTTGGGAATGTTTCACAACCATTCATTGTTTTTGTATAACCCAACACATGAGCTATAAACCTACGATTATCTATTTATATGACCACCAAAATCTCTAATATAGTTAAATAACATTGGATATCAACATGAACTCATCATTTGTTATGGTATTATAAATGGACTGCCCCCATCTACATCAGCTCCCTACTACCTTAATCTAAACCATCAAGGGAACTATATATTTTGGTTATATATTCTTCTAGTTAATATTAACATGATATGAAACATAATTCATTTCATAAAATCAGATGCGAGATTTTCTATTTTGGAAGAGAAATTATGTAATGTATGGTTGTGTGTATTATTTGATGATTTTAATTTGATGGGGTTAGATACTTACTTCACATTGTATGTTGAACGTTTTCATTCAAATTTATAAGTGTATTATATCGATGTGTATTAAAAATAATTTACGTTCCTAAATATAGTAATATGTGTACCTTATGATCTTTGTAATTATGTATATGTGTACACATAACTGTTCACAAAATAGTTAAAGTATCTTTAGAATATGGTTGTATTAACATATGATGTATCTTTAAAAGACACATTTTAGATCAATGGTGTATTTAGAGGAATAATAAATTATTTTGAATCATATATAATGATGTATGGATTAACTATAAATGGTAAATTATATAGTTTCATTTTTATAAATAAAACATTATCCAAGATGATTATATATAATAATAATTTTAGGTTCATAAGACAATAATAATTCTTTCTAATGAATCATCCAAATAGAAAAAAATATTAAAATGATGGGAAATACTGTTAAGACTAAAAATTCACCACATATTTTGCTAGGAAATAATATATTTAATGAATTACAAGTTGGAAATTTTTAATTTGGGAATGGTTAGATGAAATATAGAAAATTTATAAATGTTTCTACAAAATCCATTATTAATTTGAGGATGAAGAGTTTTTTATTTTATTTTCCTTTTGCATAAACTAATTTTCTATATCAACATTTATATAAATATAAAAATCCAGAAAATATATTGGGAGATGTTTCATTAAATGATTCTATATTTCAAGGGTAAGGGTAAAAATGTTTTATAATCCTATAATAAATCTTAACCATGGAATGAAATATTAGATTACGGTATAAGATATAAGAAAATCCTTACGTTATCTATCTTAATGAATTGAATGCTTCATGTGATTCTTATGTGCTACTGAATTTAGAGAAATAAATATTTTATGATGTACTATAGACTGTACTGGTTTCAATAGGTTTTTATCAAAATGTATTTAAATGTTTAATCTAAAATTAATTGATATTTAAATATCTATAAACTCATGACTACCACATCCTTTTCATGAGTTGATTATAATATCCATTTTTCTTTTACTATCAAATAATTTATGTTTGATAATGATGAAATTATTCCACTGACTCGAGACAATTTTATAAGATTTTGAACATATTTTTATTGAAAAACATGGGAAGAGGTACCATTAATTATGTGTGAGATAAAAAAAGTTTTCCTATGTATTTTTTATAGTCGTGCGTCTTATAACTCTCCACCTTCTAATTGATGTTCTTCTTGGGATCACTATTATGTTTTGTGGGATGTATCCAATAGAAATAAATATGATGAGAATGTAGTATTATGTAATTTATAGGTTATTTTTATCGAATTTTTTTTGTCTATATCCTTTCATATAATATTTTCCTATCACATATAGTTTCCATATGCCATGATGGTTCCTTATCTATTATATCCTTTTCCACCCACTTCTATTTCACATATATATTTCCCTTATTCTATATATCTGGGTTTTTATTATTATTATCAAGATAATATTTCCCCATGTATTTCAAATCATGAAGAGAATAATGATAATACCAATAACATATTAGATCATAATGATATGACATGGGATACTGATCCTTCACAACCTATGAAGTAATCAATAACCACTGATTTGTGTAGATCAAGCGTGTTTTCAATTGCATTAACTTATATCATAATAATTACATTTTACATATAATGTGTATTGATTTCAAATAAATATTTTTGTCAATTGGATCTATTAATAGGATGTGTGGGTGTAATAACTTGAGTGATACATGTATTTTCAATATACAAGTAATGGTATAATATAATGAAAGTAGTGAACTGATCCATAAATTTGTAGGAGAATGTATATGTTTTATGGTGATGATAAAAAAATTTAGTGACATATTTCCTATGCACCCAATCTTATAGTGGCATGTAATTGAAAATGTCAAGGAAAATGCATGATTTTATAAATGGTTAAAATAATTTATTAAATTTAAATACACATTATTATTATATTTAGTTAACTTAATTTTTTTTATAGATTTTCTGTCACATTAGAATCTGATAAACCATAGAGAGCATATAAGTATGATTTATATGTTTTATGGAATAGTAGATTTGGAACAATATTAGATGGTATACCAACCATCAATGATTATTTAGTTTCAAAGTGGTCCAAAAATAGTTTTTTATTATAAAAGTGATGAGTAAGACATATAAAAGTATTATTATAATTATTATAACACATTGAATTTTTAAGGATGAAATACAAAAGTTCTATTAATGTTGATAAATGACCAAGTATTATAAGAATAATTATAACAATTTAAAATTAAAAAATATATTATATTAATAAACATAACGTCTATATTATGAATATTGTTCTCTATAGTACCATAATGAATAATAAAATGAAAAATCCATCCCAAATGATATTTTTTTATTAGTTTTAGGTGATAATGATGATTCTAGAGTCCAATGATGACCTAAGAAATCAATAATTTCATCATAGTACTTTAAAAATTACAATAATTCAAAAAAAAATATACAAGTGTTGACATTAAACTGGAGAATTTATATGAAATAAAGGGGATGAAATATTAAGAGGGTAATGTGTTATGTGTTAAAAGTCCACTGAAGACTGAATGATATCTATGATAGATATGTTCCTATCACGTTCATATAATGTTATTGTTACTTTTGAAACATGTATATCAATGATGTTCTTCATGTATGCCACTTTACAAAATTTTGATAATGGTACAAATGATGATTAGGGTGACTACCCTCTTGTTGGTGATTGTAAAAATAGTTTTTAATAAGATGATTCTAGGGGTGATGGTTGTTATGATGGTAATGGTAAAGATAACACATATAACACTTGCGATTTGGAAGATATATTATTTATAGCAGGATTAAAATTTGATGATTTGATAAATTAATTTAAATAAATCCTTTATTATCATGTATATTTTATTCATAAATTAAATAATTTATTAATTTGTCATTTAATTGTGAATATATTATTTATTTTGATATAAAACATAAATTTTCCTATTTGGAAACATGTGACTTGAATTGAGGAATTTTATTTTATTTTTATTGATACTTTCAAGTATCATTATAGGTAGAGAAGTGTGGGATATGTGAATGTAGGACATTTTAATATAGACTAGTTGTATATCCATACTCATATCACCCAAATATTTTATGATATATATCATTTAAATGAATTTAATCTCATTGATAGCTTACAAAATACAGCACCCCTAGTCTAAATGAACTATAATATAGTATACCGCTATAATATAACCATAAGACAAATAATTTTTTTATGAATAACTATATTATCAAAATATTTTGTTTTAATCATGAATAATATAAATTCATTTTTATCTACTCAATATAAATGAAAATAAAAAGAATTGAAAGTAAAATAAATGTATTTTCTAAAAAATATTTTATGAAAGATATGTTTTTAAATATTTAAATATTAAATAAATAAATATTAGTGAAATATTAAAATAAAAAATATATATTATATATTCATTTAAATAATATATAAATCTTTAATATCTTTCCAGGCATGTGATATGAATAAAACCAGATCAATGCATAAAAATTGTATTTTTTCAGAAAAGCAGTTTCATTTATTTTGGCGCACATATTTTAATTTTTTTCGTAATTTTGAAAAATAAATATTAATAAATGAGATAATGTTTTTAACTAAACATGTTAAAATTATCTTCAAATGATCTTTATAAAATTTTCTATTTAGATTTATTTTTTGATTAATATTGAAAACTAATGATTTTAATTTATTTATTTTTTCATTTAAAGCATTGAAAAAGTTCAATTTTATTTTAACATTTTTTAAAAAGTAAAATCTGTTAAAAAAATATTAGTGGTCCAATTTACATCATTTGAATAAATTTTATGTTGATGTTTTATACTTTAGAAAACATTATCTTCATAAAACAAATTTTCATCAGGTTTGTAGGTATAATTATAAATTAAATTCATCCACATCTATGAACTGAATTAGATAAAATAGATTCCATATTTAAAATTAACAGAAATAATTTTCATTAATATTATAGAGATAATTTTATTCATAATTAATAGTAAAAAATGTAAAAATCGGTTACCATTGTTAAAATTATATCATGTTTCATGTGGGTTAATCGAGAAAGATAAGGGTTTAAATAATATAAAAACGTTCTAAAACCCCATTTTATGGTTAAATTTTTATCATATCCTTCGGAAAATATAAAATTATATATTTTTTATCCTTTTTTCCAAGAAAGTTACTTTATGTTATTTTAAAACAACTATAATTTACAAGTGTGCCTCTCACCACAATTATAAAAGAGAACATCATCCCATCACATCTATACACCTCATAAGACATTAAATTCAACAACAAAAAATATATCTATAAAATATATTTATCAACATTATAATGTTTTTTCTATTCCAAAAATAACTACCATAGGGTCTTTAATAAGAGAAAGAAATGTGGTGTTTCTAATAGAAAGTTATTGTCTTCAATATGTACTTTCATTTTTGCTTATTCTTTTACAAAATGAAATTATGTATCAGTTATTAAAATATAACCAAAAAATATAACATATATAGATAGGATAATATTTAAATGGAATAACCAATATTCCCTCCTCTTCCATCAAATAATATATGAAACTGTCAATTCTGTGTATGGTGGACTACCACCTTGTGAATCGATTTAATTCATTTTTCATAACTCCCTCTCACTGATGGATATAATGAAGTATTTAAAGTATACATATGATTTATATGAAATATTTTTACATATATAATTAAAATATCACATATACATTCTTACCTTTCAATCCAATAGAAAATAATAACGTCGCTCATGGGAATGTGTGGTAAACTCCATATTTGAAGAGACGTGATTCATTTTTTATATATTAATTAAATGGATTGTATGAATGATATATTTAATGAATATATATCATAAATATTTTATTATAATTATTTTATGTTGGTGAATTAATATCTAACATTCCATTTCTTCATCAGTCCAAAAGTAAAAATAACGTTCATGTGTATATACGTCTCACTATCTCCATGAATTGAGTAAATAATTTTTCTATATCTATCGATTATGGATGAATATATATATATATAATGAATATATATAATATTAAATCCTGATTAAATTTTTTTATATTATTCAACTTTGATAAAAGTATGAGGACCTAATCTACCAAAACGAAAGTATCATGAAAAACAAAACTGTTAATACTTAGATAAGATGATTTAAATAATGAATTTTTAATAAATGGGTGTTGAAATACTATAAGTGGATCATTTGTGATATGATAAGAATGTAAATTATTTATTTATATAATTATAATAAATTTAAATTAATTATACATATTTTTATACAACTTTCTAAGAAAGTGGATCTTGAGGTAATACATTTTTGTCCCAATTTTTATTTTGTAGGACACATACCATATTCACCTCATATTTCTATTATGTGGTGCCTATAATAACCATGAATTTATTTTATAACTATTATCATGAATATTTTTGGATTTTAATATCCTTATATTTTTTTCACATGGATTATTCTTTAAAAGTTACTAAATCTGTAATGGTGTTATGTTACAATCTAATTTTCTTATAAGATTTTATATGATTAAGTTTCTGTTGATTGAATTCCAAGATCTACCTCTTTGGAAGCTCATGGAATTTTATCTCATATGGTTATTTATTTTGAATATAATTTATTCTTTCATTGTACTCTCTTTAAATATTTGAGAGACTGTCATTATGTTTTAAAGGAAAATCGACTTTATATCCAAATTTGGTCTAAAATACTTTTTCATCAATGTTTATGTTTTCTAATTTTTTTGTTAATATGGTTGTTTATATTATTCTATAATTTCTTAAATTTATCTTCACCCGCTATTGAATTATTAGTTTTTTTAAAAGGAATATTCATATCAATTTATAAATAATGTAATTTTAACTTTTTAAGAATAATTTAAAAGAATTCATTATTTTAACATATATGTCATGAACATAATTTTCTATAAAATGAATTATAAACGATTTAATGAATACATTAAAATATAACATGTTAATTTTCAATAATAATATGTTATTTAAAATTTGGTAAATTTTTAGATTTTTAATAAGTGATTTCAAAGTGAAAATGGTATTTTCCTCATGAAATGTTTGAAGTGATCATTTAAATGTATTTTTCATATTACGAAATACATTGAGGTATCAAAACGTTTAATAGGGATATGACCCAATGGTACCATCAATATTATTTCTATGGATGGTTTATAATTATGATGAAAAGATGATTATGAATCCCATTACTTTTGATGGTGTTATGATATAACAAATTGATGAAATTTTTATGAATCCAATTTCATTACATTGAGTTATGCAATGATTATATTATATGAAAATCCATTTATTTTATTAGGATATGATATGATGTTTTTCTTGTTATTGTGGTACACATCTGTATTATATTAATTATGTGATGGGTGGTCCCATAATTATATAGACCTCTAATTCATTTTTGTAAAAATGGAAATCTAATAATGTTAAAAAGACTAGAATGGGGAGTGAACCTAGTTCACTAAGGAACTATATCCACTATGAAAGTATTTTCAGTAATCCATGAATACTATGATTGTTTTATGTGAAATCCCAATCCACTATGATAGTATTCATAGTAATCCTATTCTACCACATAAATTATTTTCAATGATTATGTGTATTCCATTAAATTATTTTTCATGAACATGTTATGTACTCTTGGATAATGTTCTTTGACTACATTATTATTCATGTATTATGAACTAAAATGTTTTCTGACATGAATCGTTCTTATTATATATGATACGTATGGTATAGTATTGAAATTTTAATCTCACGTTCTCATACCCTTATGATCATGAAATTATTTTTTGATCATTGTTATCTCCATGATTTACCCTTACATAGCTTCTGAGAACATCCTTTTATATATTCCATTTCCATAGGTTATGAAGAAATATATAATGTATTGTATGTAAAATAAGGGTGCTGGTTTTTAAGAACATTGTGGGAGACTATGTAGTTAACTTATGAACACGTTTCATATGTGTCAATTTTTCTAAAGGCACTAGAGCTATATGATATTGGAATTTATTGTCATATTATTTATTGAATTTTATTCTAAAAATATGTGATATACATATATTTGATATAGGGGTCTCTTTTTTTAGAATCATAGAAAGGTTTACATAACCTTTGGAATGAATGGTGATAAATAATTTCTGAGAACCCATTGGATAATAATAAGTATTGGAGAACGTTCAAATTTATGGCAATGAAAGGGTTATTGTTTTTAGAGAAAAATATCCCTATTTGAAAAATACATGTGGATGTGTTTTATTCAGAGATGCATCTAAGAGTATTAATATTGAAAATAGTTAGTTATGTATATCATAATAATTATTATGGTTCTTATTTAGTGTACCATTACTTCAATCCTAGTTGGATTTTCCCATTGCATATGAATTTGTTAATTAAAATTTTCATTATAATCCATTATTTGAGATTGGAATACATTATGACCTTGATTATCTTGGTTAAACTCATTGTTCCATAGTCTTAAAAAAATGATATCATGAGTTATAGAACTTAAAAATTGTTTTTCATGTTTATAATGATTCCTACCATGTTTATTTTTTCACACTATGATTTTTAATTTTAGTAAATGGATGGAAGATAAATGAACCATGTTAATGGGGAATATTATATTAAATAGTGTACTTTTCATCTTGATAAAAAAATGTTTTGGGAGATAGAATAAAAAATAACATTTTCATTCATACACATTATTCTCATTCTATGAATCATGAAGATCTTCTGACTGATAAAATGTGGTAACACTATTCTTTTGAGTCCATTATGAGGCTAGAACCTCCTAATTTTAGAGGTTCTGTTGATAATCTAGTCATTAATCAATAAATAAGTACCAATAAAAATATATTTTTTATTCTCTACCATTCATAACATGAACTAGTTAGGTGGAAATATATCATTTGAAAAGTGAAGAAAATCAATGGTGTAATATTATCAATAACATGATGAAATAAGAGTAAATTTACCCCATATAGAAGAATGGTTTGGAAATATTATTTTCCAATATGTACATTTTGAATATTATTTACAAACAAATGGAGAAAGAAATCCTCATGATAAAATGGAAGGATCGTGAATATGATGCAACATAGGAAGAAACATTTATAATAAATTCAAGGTATTTTCCTGGTATTATCATTAAATATGAAATTAAGGTTGATTTATTGTTTTTTGGATTAAAAAAAGTCTTATAAGGTCATTAACCATATGGTACTTCAGTATCAATGAATTGTTTTGATGTTCTATCAAAGTATAAATGAAAATTAGTTTAACTAATCAATATCATTGTTTTAATAAGAATAGAAAGATTGAATTTAGAGGATGCTCTAAAGGCAATGGAGTGAAGAACATGATCCTTCCATTATTTATGAAGTGTCAAAGAAAACATGGAGGAAATTGTCTTAAGGATACATCTAAATAGTTTAAGTGTGGAATGGATGGTTAGTAAGAAATTGAATTCTTCTGTGTTGAGAATATGTTTTCTAATGAATCGAATGTAATTAATGATCCCTATAATAAACTAACCAGACTCCAATGTTTCAAACAAAAGGTACATGAGAATTATGCAAGCCAATACTCAAATAAGAATTTTAGTGAAAATGATTCATGTCAATTACCTATAAAGGTAATAGATAAATGGAAATATCATGAGATTACTATTTCATATGAAGGGTATGACAACATTGTCATGAAGAGTGCACTTAACATCCACTATAGAAGTTGTAATGTATTATTTGACTTTATTTCTACAAACTATTTTATATATTATGTATTTTATAAGGGAATAAATATGTGACCCTAATGATCAGATATTGAATTAGAAGTATAACCCTCTAATAGTATGATGATCAAATCTTATTTCTATGATTCTTCTCTACTTGATTTATGTGGAAATGTGATTACTAAAAATTTTGTTGTTCACCCTAAGGTTGAATTTGGCTTATTGTCAAGAATTTTTTTACAGTATATAAATAAATCCCTCATGAATTTTTTATGAAGGGAAGTCACCTTTTGACATTCCAAACCAACATATAATCATTTATCAGTGTGATGATAAATATGAACTTCTGAAATAATTGAAATTCATTGAATGTGTCTTGATACCCAATATAAATGGGGTTTTTTCAAATTTTGGTGGGTACAAACTCGACATAGTTGATATGCTTATTATGTGGGAGATTATTGATGTCCTTTCAAAAAAAAATCATATTTTCTCATCGAATTAGGAATTCATGTTCTTAATATGACTTATACCTAGTGTTGCACCTATTTCAATGAATTTCTTTAGGATAAAACCGATTGAGGTACCTGAATTGAAGAAGAAACACTATGAGATTCTTGAAAAGGAATTTACTTATCCATGTATATCAACTTGGTGTGATCAATTTATTTTTTTAGAAGAATGATTAATCAGTACAAATATTCATAAATAATTGAGAACATTACATGATCACTATCAAAAAAATGTATCATGTACCCTGTAATGACTAAATTTTTTATTAAATTCATAGATGTAAATAATTTTATATTATTTATCTTCAATATGGGTACCATCTATTGAGTTTCAAGAAGAAGGAGATACCAGTAAATCATTCCATTGAAGGTATGAACACTATTAGGTTATAATGATTCAATTTGGCCTTACTAATTCTCCCACAATCTCTATATATTTAATTAATAATGTATTTAGATTATACCTTGATTATTTTTTGGTATTGTTTATAGCAGATATTATTATATATTTAATGGGAAAGGGTTGTAATAAAGAAAAACTGATAATTTTACTAAAGACCCAATGTAATGAGAATTTTTTAACAAAATTTAGAATATTTGAATTTTTTTTAAAAAAAGTTTCATTTATGGGTCATGTAATCTTAAGATTGGGTATATAAGTTGATATATTTGGTACCAAATCTATTAAATGTTGGACCAGACCAAAAACTGTGACTGAGATATGTATTTTTATTGGTTTGTATGGATATTCTTAGGGCATTGTGGAGAATTGTTTATGGATATATAGTACACTAACAAATTTAAATCAAAAGGCATCCAAGTTCCTATAGAAAGATGAATATGAGGAATTTTTTCTATAAATTAAGAGAAGTATATTTTTAATCCTATCCCTATATTACATTTATGTGGATATGGGTTTGTAATCTATAGTGGTGCATCGAGTAATGGATTGGGATGTATTCTCATGAAGAATGATATGGTTATAGATTTTTACGTTAAATGTGGTATTTTTTGTGTTAAAAATAATGTTTCATTCTATTTATGGATAAATATGTTTAATATATACTAATAATAAATGATTTTAGTATATGTTCATATACATAGAGATGAACATGTTTCAGATAAGATTGTTGGAGTTGATAAAATATTTTTAATGGTTAATTAATTTCCACCTTGGGAAAGCAAACATAGTGAAAATGATTTGATTTGAAATGATAATTCTATCTCATCTAGTACTTCATTAAAAAATATCTAATATTTAATATTTTGCAAAGGATTGATCTATTAATCTTGATGGAAGGGAAAAAATATTATCTTTCTCAAATGTGTTTTCATCAATATATCCTTGTCAATAATTTATTTGAAAAAAATAAATACATAGAAATATTTAATAAAGTGAGAAAAGTACAAAAGTTGAACCCTAATTGTGATAGATTGATATCGATCAAGAACTGTGTTTATCTCCCATCAATACTAAACCTTCAGAAGGATCTATTGAATTAATATCATGGATCATCAATCTATATTCACCGTGGAACTATTAATAAATTTAGAAGTATGATAGAGTGACTCTAGAAGGAAAACATGATGATATATATATTAAAAAGTATATATCTCAGTTCTTGGTTTGTCAACAAGTTATGTATTGAGAGATATATGTCTAAGGAAATGTTATAACCATTTACCATATCACAATTTAAATAAAAAAACATTACCATATTTTTTTCATCATACTACTCATAATTTGTAAGGGATGTAATTCCATCTGGGCTATATTAAATCACCTAAAACATTAAATACACTTCATTTACATTATATATTAATTTTAACTTAATCATATTTAAAAAAATCATATTAATAATGTTGTAAGGTTTAATGGAGTTCCACATTCTATTGTATCAGATTAAGATCTAAGATTTACCTTGATTTCTGAAGAAGCCTTCTACATTCTCTAGATATATATTTGAGTTTTAGTATTAATTTTTATCCATATATAGATGGTCATCATGAGATAATAATTCAAAAATTAAGGGTATGATGTGATCTTATTATATGTATTTCAATGGTGGTTGGGATCAACACTGTCCTCTTATCGAGTTATTTTATAATAGAAGATTTCACTCAAGCATTCATATAGATCATTGTGAATGAAAACATGGAATTATGTTTACAACTCCAACATGATTGGATGAAATTACTGAAATAAGTCTATTTGGACCTGCTCTAGATGAGGAAATTGAAGAGAAAAAAGATCAATTCAACAAAACATCACAGAAGATCAAAGTATATATGAATGTTATACTAACAAATATTAGTGTGATATAGATTTTGAAGCTGTTGGGAAGGTTGTTTCTATGAATTTATACATATAATAATGTTATCATATTTTTAAATAATATAAATATTAAATATAGATATATTTTACCTATAGAGATTATTGATCGAGTATGAATGGTAACTTACTATTTGGTTCTTTTACCAAATATATCCCATGTTTATGTTGTGTTTTATGTGCCTTTCCTAAGAACGTACATACATTATCCATAACGTGCAGTAAAAAAATAGAATTTAATCGTGAAAAAAGATTATTCCTGTGAAGAAAATTATATAGTGAACTTTGATTTTAGAGGTAACTTTTCACAAAATAATACTACACCTTTGGTTAAATTTCTCTACAAGAATCAAAAATTCGAAGAATCTATGTACCACCTTGATATTTTATGAAAAATATTCTTTTTATTTTCATTAATGTCTTTTTATGTACGCTACACCAAAAGGAGCTTTCACGACACGCAACCGTAATTTGGCTTGCATTACACGCAATCGTGACCTTCCTCGATAGCGTGTGTTGTACGCAATACCAGGTGTTACTAAACAATGATATATTATTATAATATTATTATGAACTAGCCGTTATGAATAGTATTAACTAAATTTTGAATTTTGTAACATTATTATTCATCTTACACATTTTCTAGAACATTCTATAAGAAAAAAATAAATTTTTCTGGTAAAATAAGTATTTTTCTAAAAAATGAAGTTTTGCCGCCTTTTGATGGTGGACCAACTTTAAATCTAGTTTTTGACATGTTTATAAGTTCAATTTTACAAAATAAAATTATTATTTGGAATCAGGGTATAAAATTTTACCTTGGATAAATTTATCATATTATTCTGATAACTTTCATATTTTAATGAATAGTAAAAACACGCTATATTTTAATTCAAAAACCTTTTTCATCGTAATAACTTATGTTGTTAAATTATAATATTGAAAGGTTTTAAAGTATAAATAGAATATATTTTCACCATTTAATATAATTTATGTAATTACAATTTATTTTTCCTTGAATTTGTAGGTTAAATCAATTCAATCTTTTGCAATGTATTAAACAGAAACCCGTTTTTTTTTCGACAACAGGATTAATTTTAATTTAATTTCTGAAACTTTTGTGTGTTGAATTTGAAAAAATTTATTCCATATTTGGAGTCAGTAGGTCCAAATTATGTTAATAAGATATTTTTTATTTTAGGGATTTATGAATAGTAACTACGGTATATTTTATTTACCATAGTTAAAGGTAAATCGGGTAATTAATGGTAAATATAAGATTATAAAATTAATCTAAAACCAGAAAAAATCCTATTGGATGACTAAAAGTAGACCCATATCACCTAAGGGTCGGATTATAATCATTTAATGGACTTTTGTCCTTGAAAATAACTTAATTATTATTAAAACCAAAGAAAGTGACAACATGTCACTCTCTTAAATCTTATAAGTATATTAATTTTAAATTATTGATAAAATTCATGAAACATCTAAAATTAATAGTCTCCAGAAATCTAATGAAATTATCTAGATCATATAAATTTATTTATAATTTTTAGGTATTAAATAATTATCATTAATTTTGACAGAATAGGGATGCAGAAATTATTTGTTTAGTGAAAAATCAATAATATAGTTTTTATCGAAATATTAATACATATAAAAATGCCCAAAAATCTGCACAAAACTTCTTATTATTTTATATATAAACCATAATCATACACTGGTCGAATTTTTGACCATTTTGATCCTTATTAAGATGATTATGACACTTATATTATTTTATTTTAAATGATTCCAATGTTGTAACCTTCATAATTTAATAAATATAACAACTTAAATATTGTGATTTTAAGATGATAAAATCGATTAAAAGTATTATTGTGAAAGGTAATATAATTCTCTTCATCATAGGATTTTAGTTTTAATTTTTATGCAACAAATAAGTATATTAAATAATTAAAAAAAATATGTAGTAATTATTTTATTAAGAGATAAACCAAATAAATGGTTTTAAAAATAAGAAAATAAATAATATATGAACTATTTAATGTTCTCCACTAATTTTATAGATATATATGACCTTTTTTGAATCTATTAAAGTTTTTAGTTTGAACATATCTTCTGTATATATTTTTTTTAAATTAAAATAAATGAATAGTGTCAAAATTGAAACTATTGTTATTTTATAAAAATAATATTTTATAAATTTTTTAAAAATCACAAAAAAATTTAAAAATTATAAATTTAAATTTATATGGTATTAAATGTTATAAAGTATCCAATTATCGACAATTCACAACAAATAATTAATTATTTGTTATAATTTAAAATTTAGAATGTTATTTCCACAAATAAAATTATATTGATTAAATAATAATAAATCAAGTTGATAATGTTTAAAATAAATTCTTAATATGTCTAAATTTTATTTTTTGATGATATTACAACCCTATCTAAACTAATCATTTGATATGAGTCATTTTTGTATGTTTTTAAGTGGGGATAGATTTATTATAAATTAATATTTTTATGAATTTCAAAGTGGCCCCTCTCCTCCCTTATAAAAGGGAACCTCGTACATCTCTTAATCACACCACATTGATCCTTCAAGCTAGGCCAAACCCTGAAAAATTATCTTCTCCACTTCCCTAAAAACATCCTAGAGGTACTGGGCTTCCTCAAAGACCAATTGTAGTGCCCTAAGAGGAGGTCTCAAAGAGGCACTTCAAAGAAGAGGTAATGTCCATTACAGATTCTTTCAAAATTATTTCTTCTTCCACTATGTCTTTTTTAGTTGTTTCATTATGAGGTAATAGCATCTTTAACAATCATATACTGATATGTTATTATAAGTATGAAACAACCATATTTCACCATCTATCCATCCAACGAAAAACGAAATCACCGCTCGTGCGTACGTACGGTATACCGTCTCCACGCCGTGGTGTAATCTATTTTCCACCACCACCTTACTTGGATGGGTATAAGGGTGAAAGTAATGAATATATATGATTATTGAAAAGTGATATTGATTCTGTAATATTATTTATACACTTTAATACAATTCCACGATCATGGGAATGATATTATCGCTCATGCGTACGTACGGATTATCATCTCCACGACGCGATGAGATTCACTCTCCATGTTAACCATTCATGAATGATTATAAAGTATGTATAATAAATAATAATGAAATAAATGACATAATAATGATACTGGATTTATCTATATATATATATATGTATGCATTTACTTAAATCCATTCAATTCAAAAGGGAAATGAAAACAGCGTTAATGTGTACGTACGACCTACAGTCTCCATGAATGGTGTATTTCATTCCTTTTATCGATCTATAATATATATGTATATGATGAATATATATTATATATAAATGATGTTTTACATTATGTAATTATGTAAAACTGGATATAAGTAATAATATCATGAACGACAAGTCAAAACACATACGATAAATGAAATGATTTTATCCAAAACGCTGCTTTAACATGGAATTTACAAAAGAACAGGTAATATAAAGTCACAAGTAAAACATATATGATATCATAACAATGAATATGATTCTGTAATAATTCAATGAAATTATTTAAATCATTATACAGGAGGTTCGGATGCGTACGAAGCATATCAGACCTATGGTAAGGGATAATTTTGCAAATCTCATTTTTATCCGAGATTGCTTATTCGTAAGTATTTACTGGGGTTATTTCTATCATCCATGTCCATGTTTTATAAATGTGTATTCATCCTTTTTACCCATTATTGACTTTTACTACATGGTGTGTAAGATATATTTCTTTTTTTACGTTATGATGTACTTTTTGACTTTTTTGGCAAAAGTACGAGAAGAATGTTTTTTTACCTTATACGGCATGAACGGATTTTTATGGTTTTATAAAGACTTATTTTCATGAAGATTCCTCCTAAATATTTTTTGAATATTTTCAACAAAATAATTTTCTTTTATAATTGCTTGATGTTTTGTGAAAATAAATTGATTTTGAAGAAGAAAGGATATTCTCCTCAAGAATTATTTTCATGTGTTTTATCAAAACCATTTTCTTTCTAAGATGACATTAATTCATATGTGTATTTTCAAGTATAATGTCTCTATGATTTACATGGTTTCAATTTTCTTATGATGTAATATCCGTTTGTTTTATAAGGATTATGTGATGACGAGATGATGTTTATGAAACCCATTTTATTCTTTGGGTTATGATGAATGTTTTATGTTTATTTTTTGGAACAAGTAAGAATGATTACACTATGAGATGGGTGGGACCTATATCTCCCTCCAATGAATTGGGTAAAGATTTTATATCTCATAAGATAGACATGGATTGAACGGCAGGTTAAACCGGTTCAGTAATACAGGACTGGAACGAGGGGTGAACACGATTCAGAAAGGGACTTTGTCCACTAAGATGGTCTTGGCAGCAATGCCTTGTCTACTATTGAAATCATATTATATGATTAATGTTTTTCCACAATTAATAGTAATATTCACAATCTATTTTATCATGATTGATGTTCTATTTTGTTATATGCCTTACGTACTTCCATGATTTATGTCGTTGCTCAAGATTTTGATGTTTAAACATTATGTTCATGTTTTTAAGTTAAAATGTATATGGTATGTTTTATTTTATCCATGCATACCCTTACTAGGAATTTGAGCTCACCCTTTTTATGTTTTATTTTCCCCCAGGATAAAAAGAAAGTTTTTAGGTAAGGAAACAAAAAGTGGAAGATCTTTATGGGAGATTTTGAAGATCGTTCACCACAAAAAGAAGATTACGTTCCATGTTTCCAAAGACACTAAACTATTACGGTCCTTGTGTGTCTGTTTTTTTTATATATTAAGTATTCCGAAAATGTAATGTACTGTCCATGTACATCAAGGTTCGGGTCTCTACAGTTGGTATCAGAGGAAAGTTTTAGTCAACCTTTGGAAACTTGGATGCAAAAACGTTAGTGAGATACCTAGAGATATTTCTAAGATATGTCTGGGGATGTACCTAAGGATAAGTATACAGATAGGATATAGTCCTAGAACTACGGAAACGATCTTAGAATTTAACCTAAGATGTTAGATATTGAGGGAGATCCCCATTTACTATGTTTTTTTACATAGCATGATTTTTTCCTCTCACACTATTCTTTTTGGGTTTTAGAAAATGGCTGGAAATAGGAAGATTCAAGATAATGGAGGATATGGCGGACAATGGAATGATATTCTTCATGAGAAACCAAATGAAACGGGATTTGGAAGTCCAAACATCGTTATTATGCCTAATCAGAAATCTCATAATATGATCAATAATCTTAACTTTGGTAAGTTTCCCGACTCAGATAATAAGAGAAAGATGGAGTTTCATGATAATCATAGAGGAAAGAACGTTCAATTTCCCTCATGTAAATCATGTGGGAAGAGGAATCAGGGAGATTGTTTCAAAGGAACTAGAAGATGATTTGGGTGTGGAAAAGAAGGACACAAACCCAGTAAGTGCAATGGAAAACGTTCAATTAACACCATGTATGAGGATAATGGGATTGCTATGACATCAACAATGGTTAAATGTTTTAAATGTGGAATGTACAGGCATTATGAAAACCAATGCACTAAGGGAATGTCTCATGAATAGAATCAGTATGGTCGTATGAGTAGTATTTATGTTTTTGATGATGAAGAGACTACAAATGATATGTGAGATAAAAGAATTGTTGAAGCTCACTCAATGGTTTAAGAAGGTAGTGTAATGATTACATGATTATCAAGTGTAATGTTGTATAAGTAATCTCATGGTACTGTGGAATAAAGAGACATCTAAGGATTGTTACACTGTTGTCTTTCCTATATTTTGAAAGTGTATGATTAATGGTACTAGTAACCATGAAAGGTTATTCAGATATTTTTGGAAAGTAGATTATATGATCATAATGAAGGGATAAGGAGAAAATTAAATGTTTGATAGTATTCATGAGCTCATGACTGAAATAAGGAGAAGGTTATATCATGGTTTGAGTATATAGATTTTTTGGATCTTGGTATGTGGAAAGTGTTAACTTTTGATAGCATCCATGTTGTCACTATGATTCAATGGGTATTCATTTTTCAAGAGAATACATGATTAAGGCCATCGAATGTATGGAATGTGACCAACAAGACCTATATTATGATATATGGGGATCAATGATGGAATTAACATTATTGTTATATGAAATCTATGGTAATCGTTTTCACTATAATATGAGAGTGGAATACAGTATTATGGATAAGCCTAATGATTGGAATGGATTTTGTTTGACATAAGTTAGTATTGTTTAAGGATAAAAGTTTTTTCCTCTTCGATGTTATTTATGGGATGTTATAGTAATGTAGTTTTAGAAAAAAGGACAACCTATAGGACGGGCGACAACCCATCACGTCAGACAAGGCTATGGGAATCGAACCCACAGCCGAAGTGCG
Source organism: Viscum album (assembly GCA_963277665.1). Classification (NCBI taxonomy): domain Eukaryota; kingdom Viridiplantae; phylum Streptophyta; class Magnoliopsida; order Santalales; family Viscaceae; genus Viscum; species Viscum album. The sequence goes on from OY728161.1 coordinate 699,581,029, forward strand.
ACTGGGCTTGATCTCCTACCACTGGCCTACAAAAAGGCTCTGTTTAGTAGAAACAAGTTTTATTATAATAAGAAGTATGATATATGACGTCTAAGTCCATTTTAGGAACCATATATGATTAATCTCCCTATATATGGACTTATATATTTTTGATAACTTTTATAACCATTTGTTTGAGACAGATGGAATGACCCATCATTCAATCACATGATCTGCTAACACTTCGCGAATGACAAATTCACCTTCATTTCATTAAGAGATGAAGTGGAAATTGTCCAAATAATGAATAACAGTGAGATTATACCAAAATCACGAAAGTATTGGATCTAATTCTAATTTCATAAACATTTGGGAAATGATCTTGAAAACCAAAAATGTTGTCCTAGTTCCATTATATCTGATGAATCATATGGTATCTTAGATCATCACAAATCTATGGCTTTGTGATTGATGGCTTTTTCAAAGCCATGTTCTCTACCACTCTCCATCAGAACATGATGGTCAGATTTCTCCTGCATATCCATATTTTCACCTAGGTTCTCCTATGTGGAAAACTAGTGATAAGTTATTTGGGTATCGGTTATGTTTCTAACATTCTTTTTTTAAATGAAGTTTTAGTATTCCTTTTTAAGATGTGGGATTCTATTAAAGAATCTTTCGAATAGTAAACTATTTATAACCCCAACGAATTTCGAGGGCGAAATTCATTTTAAGGGGGGTAGAATGTAACACCCCAAGATTTTTTGAAAAATATTCTTTTTATTTTCATTAATGTCTTGTGTTGTATGCTACACCAAAAATAGATTGCACGAAATGAAACCCGGACTTGGCTTGCATTACACACAATCACGACCATTCTCGATAGCGTGTGTTGTACTCAATACCGGGTGTTACTAAAAAACGATATATTATTATAATATTATTATGAACTATCCTTTATGAATAGTATTAACAAAATTTTGATTTTTATAACATTATTATTCATCTTAAACATTTTCTAGAACACGGTATAAGAACAAAATAAATTTTTCGGGTAAAATAAGTATTTTTTAAAAAAATGCAGTTTTGCTGCCTTTTGATGGCGCACCATCATTAAATCTAGTTTTTGACAAGTTTATAAGTTCAATATTACCTAATAAAATTATTATTTGGAATCAGGATATAAAATTTTACCTTGGATAAATTTATCATATTATTCTGATAACTTTCATATTTTAATGAATAGTAAAAACACGCTATATTTTAATTCAAAAAACATTTTTCATCGTAATAACTTATGTGGTTAAATTATAATATTGAATGGTTTTAAAGTATAAATATAATATATTTTTACCATTTAATATAATGTATGTCATTAGCATTGATTTTACCTTGAATTCGTAGGTTAAATCAATTCAATCTGTTGCAATGTTTTAAACAAAAACCCATTTTCTTTCGACAACGAGATTAATTTTAATTTAATTTTTGAAAATTTTATGTATTGAATTTGGAAAACTGGATTCCATATTTGGAATCAGTAGGTCCAAATTATCTTAATAAGCAACTTTTAGTGTTGGGCTTTATGAATAGTAACTATGGTAAATTTTATTAACCATAGTTAAAGGAAAATCGGGTAATTAAGGGTAAAGTATATAAAATTAACCTAAAAACTTCCAAAATCCTATTGGATGACTAAAAGTAGACCCATATAACATGAGGGTCGGATTTGAATCATTTAATGGACATGTTTCCATGAAAATAACTTAATTATTATTAATACCAAAGAAAGTAACAACATGTCACTCTCTTAAATCATATAAGTATATTAATATTAAATTAGTCATAAACTTCATGAAACTTAAAACATGAATAGTATCCAGATATATAATGAAATTATCTACATCATATAAATTTATTTATAATTTTTAGGTATTAAATAATTATCATTAATTTTGACACAATAGGGATGCAGAAATTATTTAGTTACAGAAAAATCTATAATATAGTTTTTATTGAAACATTAATACTTATAAAAAGGGCAAAAAATATGCACAAAACATATTATTATTGTATATATAAATCCTAATCATCCATTGGACGAATTGTTGACCATTTTGATCCTTACTAAGATGATTATGAAACTTATGTTATATTATTTTAAATGATGCCAAAGTTGTCACCTTCATAATTTAATAAATATAACAATTTAAATATTGTGATTTTAAGATGATAAATTCAATTAAACGTATTATTGTGAAATTTAGTAGATTTATCTTCATCATTGGATTTTATTTTTAATTTTTATGCTACAAATTATTTTATTAAATAATTATACAAAAAATGATGTGGTAATTATTTTATTAAGAGATAAACCAAATAAATGGTTTTAAAAATAAAAAAATAAATATTATATGAACTATTTAATGTTATAAACTAATTTTCTAGATATATATGACCTTTTATTAATCTATTAAAGCTTTTAGTTTGATAATATATTATTTATATATTTTATTTAAATTCAAATAAATGAATAGTGTAAAAATTGACACTATTGTTATTTTATAAAAATAATATATTATAAAATTGTTTAAAAATAACAAAAATATTTAGAAATTAGAAATTTAAATTTATATGGTAGAAAATTTTATAAATTATCCAATTATGGACAATTCACAAAAAATATGTAATTATTTGTTATAATTTAAAATTTAGAATGTTATTACCACAAATAAAATTAATTTGATAATATAAGGATACATCAAGTTGAAAATGTTTACAATAAATTCCTAACATGTCTAAATTTGATTGGTTGATGAGACTACGACCATATATAATCTTTTATTCGGATATGAGTCATTTTTGGAGGTTTTTATGTGGGTTTAGATTTATTATAAATTAATATTTTTAATAATTCCAAAGGTGCCCCTCTCCTCCCTTATAAAAGGGAACCTCCTCCCCCTCTTCCTCACACGACATTGTGCATTCAAGCCTGGCCAAAACTTAAAAAATTATATTCTCCACTTCCATAGAAACATCCTAGAGGTCTCGGTCTTCTTTAAAGACCAATTTTAGTGCCCTAAGAGGAGGTCTCAAAGTGGCGCTTCAAATAAGAGGTAATGTCCATTACCGATTCTTCAACTTTATTTCTTCTTCCACTTCGTATTTTTTAGTTGTTTCTTTATGAGGTAATAACATCAGTAACAATAATATACTGATATTTCATTATATGTATGAAACAACCATATTTCACCATCAATCCATCCAACGAAAAACGAAATCACCGCGCGTGCGTACGTACGGAATACCGTCTCCACGCCGTGTTGTAATCTATTTTCCACCACCACCTTACTTGGATGGGTATAAGGGTGAAAGTCATGAATACATATTATTATTTTAAATTGATATTGATTCTATAATATTATACATAAACATTAATACAATTCCACAATCTTAGGAATGGTATCATCGCTCTTGCGTACGTACGGACTGCCGTCTCCACGACGCGATGAGATTCACTCTCTATGTTAACCATTCATGAATGATTATAGTGTATATATAATAAATAATAATGAAATATATGACATAACAATGATACAGGATTTATATATATATATATATATGTCATTTACTTAATTCCATTAAATTCAAAAGGGAAACGAAAATAGCGTTCATGCGTACGTACGGCCTACCGTCTCCATGAACAGTGTATTTCATTCCTTTTATCAATCTATAATATATATGTATATGATGAATATATATTATATATAAATCATTTTTTACATTATGGAATTATTTAAATCAGGATATAAGTAATAATATCAAGAACGACAAGTCAAAACACATACGATAAATGAAATGATTTTACCCAAAACACTGCTTTAACATTGAATTTACAAAAGAATGGGTAATATAAAGTCATAAGTGAAACATATATGATATCATAACAATGAATTTGATTCTGTAATAATTCAATGACATTATTCAAATCATTATACTGGAGGTTCAGATACGTACGAAGCTTATCGGACCTAAGGTAAGGGATAATTTTGCAAATCTCATTTTTATCCGACATTGCTTATTCGTAAGTATTTACTAGGGTTATTTCTATAATCCATGTCCATGTTTTATAAAAAAAAATTCATCCTATTTACCCATTAATGAATTTTACTACATGGTATGTAAGGAATATTTCTTTTGTTTACGTTATGAGGTACTTTTTTACTTTTCCGGCAAAATTACGAGAAGAATGTTTTTTTAACTTATACGGCACAAACATATTTTTACGATTTTATAAAGACTTATTTTCATGAATATTCCTCCAAATAATTTCATGACTATTTTCAAAAAAATACTTTTCTTTTAAAATTTCATGATGTTTTGTGAAAATAAATTGATTTTGAAGAAGAAAAAATATTTTCCTCAAGAATTCATTTCAAGTGTTTTATCAAAACCATTTTCTATCTAAGATGACACTATTTCATATGTGTATGTTTCAAGTATAATGTCTCAATGATTTACATGGTTTCAATTTTCTTATGATGTAATATCCATTTGTTTTATATGGATTATGTGATGATGACAGGATGTTTATGAAACCCATTTTATTCTTTGGGTTATGATGAATGTTTTAAGATTATTTTGTGACACAAGTAAAAATGATTTCACTATGAGATGGGTGGGACCTATATCTCCCTCCAATGCATTGGGTAAAGATTTTATATCTCATGAGATAGACATGTCTGGAGCGGCAGGTTAAACCGGTTCAGTAATACAGGACTGGAACGAGGGGTGAACTCAATTCAGAATGGGACTTTATCCACTAATATAGTCTTGGAAACAATGCCTTGGCTACTATGGAAATCATATCATATGATTAATGTTATTCCAAAATTATATGTTTTATTTACTATCTATTTTATCATGATTGATGTTATATTTTGATCTATGCCTTACGTACTTCCATGTTTTATGTCGTTGCTCAAGATTTTGATGTTTATACATTATGTTCATGTTTTAAAGTTCAAATGTATATGGTGTGTTTTATTTTATCCATGCATACCCTTACTGATAATTTGAGCTCACCCTTTTTATGTTTTATTTTCCCCTAGGATAAAAATAAAGGTTTTCGGTAAGGAAACAAAAAGTGGAAGATCTTTATGGGAGATGTTGAAGATCTTTCACCACGATTAGAAGATTAAATTCCGAGTTTTCAAAGACACTAAACTATTACGGTCCTTGTGTGTCTGTTTTTGTTATGTATTAAGTATTCCACAAAAGTAATGTAATGTCCATGTACATCATGCTTCGGGTCTCTACAATCTATGTGGAAAAAATTGATGTGATGAGGAATATAAATCTTAATTTTATTTAATAATGAAACTGTATTTTTATGTTGAAATTAATTTTTATGTTGGGACGGGGGGGATGCAACACCCTATATTTTATGATATATTTATTTTTAAATAAATTTAATCTATTCGATAACTTATGATATACTCAACCCTATGTCTAAATGAACTGTAATAGGGTACACCATAATAACCCAATGGTAAGTTTGTGGGTATCAATAGTAATAACTAATTGAAGAAAAATTTATGGCTTACACATGTATAAAATAAATTTCATCGGTTATCAATTGATTAAAAATAAAAATAATGATCATCTGAAATTAAAATAAATATTCTGCTATTTTACTATTTTTATGTGTGTAATGTGTTATTAAAATAATAAATTAATTTAGTCAATATTAGTAAATTACTTTAATTAAATTTCAATATTATATATTCCATAAAACCTGTTATCATTCATCTAATATTCTTTTAGGCATTTGATAAGAATAAAACCATTTTATGACTATAAAAAATATTTCTAAAGAGGGATTTCATAATGTATTGCATAATTAATTTAAAAATATTATTTGATAATTTTAAAGAACATATTGTTAAAAAATATTTCTTTCTTGGTGAAAAAAAGTTTATAAATATTTTATTGTAAAATTTAGGAAATTTTCTTAAAATAATCATTTTTCAATGAGTAGTTAAAAATAATGATTTTTTTAAGAAAATTTCATTTAATGAGTTTAAAAATTTATTTTTTGTTTTAAAATCGGTTTTAATGTATAAATTTTTAATTTATTTTTTTAATAGTCTAATTATGGTCATTGTAAATAATTTCAAGTTAAATTTTGATATAATACTTTTTATACTTAATAGAAATTGTTCTTTGAAAAACTTCTTTTCATAATGTTTTCATGTTTATTTTTAAATTAATTTTTTTAAATAATATGAATTAAATTTAATAAAATATATTTCATAGTTTGAATCTAAATAATTATTATATGGTAATAAGGTCAAATTAATTTTTGGTCATAATGAATAGTAAAAATTGTAAAAATATGTTATGGTAGTTATTGTTACAACAGGTTTACCTGGGGGTTAAAATATAAATATACGTTTTAAAATGACCTAAAAACTTACTTAAACGCCTTTTTTATATTTATTTCTACCATACCATTATAAATTATAAATATAATCATTTTATGATCCATTTTTCCGAGAGTGTGACCTGATATTATCTTTAAACTTTTGAAAAATTACCAGCATGCGACTTACCTCAATTATAAAAGGGAACCTCCACCACCATCTTATTCATAAATATTAGGCATTTGGATTGAACATAAATAGATAATTTATCTCTCCAAAAATACTTATCCATATTATATATTATTTTTCTGACCAAAATACCAAGCCTATGGTCCATAATAAGGGAACCAAAGGAGGATTTCATTAGTGAATGTAATTGTCTTCACCATGATCATTATTTTTTTAAATATTATATTACCATCATAAATTAATTATGATGAATTAAAATATAATAACACCAGTAAATAAAATATATATATATTTTTTATTTTGATTATGAAATAACCTATATCCACATCCTCTTCTAACAATTGGGAAACAAACCCATAGATAATATGTACGGTGAACTACTGCTTTGCAAATCGATGTAATTTATTTTCCATAGCCTCCTATCATAGATTGATATAATGATATATTAAAATTATAAATATTATATTTATGACATAATTATAATTATTTAATTTTATTGACACATCTACCATCTTACCTTCAAATCTATTGGAAAATGATAACGTCACTAGTGTTTATGTGTGGACTACCATCTCCATGGAGAAATGTGATTAGTATTTCATTTATGATTTACATATATTTTATTAAAAATAGATATAATTAATATATACGAAATTCTATTAATTATTTAATGTCGTATTTTTATTTATATTTATTTCACTGTATCTACTAAAATGTTAAATTATCATTCATACATACGCACGACTAATCATCTCTATAAATAGTGAAATTCATTTTTCTATCTTCACACTTTATGGATTACCCAATATATATATAAATTGAATATATAGGATATTTATATCAAGATTATAATTATTTATATTATGGTACAATGATGAAAATATAAGAACCAAAACTACCAAATTGAAACTCTCATGAAAAATGAAACAGTTAAAACATAGAAAGTATGTTTTTAATTCTGAATTACATATAAATAAATATTGAAATATTATAAGTGTTTAAATTATGATATTATAATTATTTATGTGATTATATTATATAATTATAATAAATTTTAATTTATCACACAAGCAGTTAGTGTTCTTTCAAAGTAAGTGTAACTCATGGTAAGGGATTTATGTGTCACTTTTATTTCAATGGGACAAATTTTCTATTCACCACTTATTTATTTATTGTGGTTTATATTCTTCGCATGAATATATTTTATTAATAATATTATAAAAACTATTGTATATAAATATTTTTATATGTTTCATTATTTAATAGTTCTTATGAATTATACATTTCCAAATTGGTAAAGGTTTTATGTTTTAATCTCATTGTTTACTGAGATTGTTTATGATTAACTTCCAGTTGGTGAATTCTCATAATCTATCTCTCAATTAATACAATAATTTTATCATAATCTAATAATTTATATATAATACATATTTTCATTCTTTTTCCTCCCATTAAATACTAAACATATAGAAATAATTTTTTAATAAAAATTGAATGTATTTCTCTCTTTGGTCAAACATCCTTTTTCTTCCATGAAGATGTTTTCTAAAAATTTTGTCTTGAATGGGTTTTACTATTCTTCTATAATTTATTAAATTAAAATTTTCCTAGTTTTTTATTTTTACCAAAAATTTAAAATAGAATCCTTTTCAGTTTTTTCAATGATTTAATATTTAATTTTTATTTAAAATGTGTAAGGAATCATTGTTTTAAATTAGATAGTATAATCAAAATTTCATACCACAATAAATTATCAATTATATAAATAATTAATTTCAATTTTAAAAGGTTATTTTAAATGAAATTGTTTTATTAAATTTTTATGAAATTTTTAGATTTTAAATAAGTTATTTTAATGTGAAAAGTGTATTTTTTTAAGAAATTATTAATGTGATATGTTAATAGTGTTTTCCATGTATGATATAATCTATTGATGTTTATTAATGTTTACCTTGGATTTGTTCCAATTATACAATCCTAATTCTTTTTCTGTGTTTTTTTATGATTATGATGACAAGATGTTTAGGAAACTAATTACTTTTCCATGGTTAATGTTATAATGAATGGATGAAATGTTTTTGAAACATTTTTCTTTTCCATAAGTTATTCCATGATTAAATTTTAATGAAACCCATTTATTTTCATGGGTTATGATATGATAAATTTTTTATCATATTATGGAAAAAATATGTATGATTATAATTATTTTAAAGGTGGGAAAATATTTTTATATCCCTCCAATGTATTAAGTAAATATGGATATCTCATGTGATAAATAGGAATTGAATGGGGAGTGAACCTAGTTCAGTAAGGGACTATATCCACTAGGATAGTCTTCGGAGTATTCCTTGAATAATTGGATGGTTTGGTGTGAGAACCCAATCCAATATGATAATATGACCATCATGCCACGACTATAAAGGAAATTATTTTATACACATATGTGTATGGAAAATAATCATGTCTTAATCCAATGTAATACTCTCAAGAATTAGGTTATTTGGTTCTTTTATGATTTAAATATTATGAACTTCCTATATTTAGGGAATGATTCATTATTTTGATCTATGTTTTGTACGTTATGAATTTAAAATGTTATTCACATGTTATCATTCCCTTATGCTCTTGTTCTTATTATGATCTCTTTGATATCTCCATTTCATCCCATACTAAGCATATGATATCTCCATTTCATATGTTACCTTTCACTATGATTTTAAGAAATTAATTATGTATGATATGTCTATGAATGATTATATTTATAAGTAACTTAGTAGGAGATGATGTTGTTCACGTATGAACAATTTACTTATGTGTTTATGTTATCCAAATTCACTATACCTATATGATTATTATATGGTTTTTTATATTATTTAATTTTTTTTATCAAATGATATGGGATAAAAATTTATGAAAAATATGGGTTTCTATAATAATAAAATTTTCCAAAACCATTAATATTGATATATAAATATAGTGTTAGTATAATATTTTAATAGAATTCTACAAATGGATTAAAAACTATTGGTAGACGAATCAATTAAAATGGTTTTCAAAAAGCAATGCTATATCCCCATAAATATGGTGGAAATACCAATGATTTATAAAACCCATAGTATAGTCTATAATAATGTTTTCACATCCTATACTAGTTGTTATAAACCATTGGTATATAAATTTCACCCAAAAATTCAATTTTAAAAAGATTGAGTTTATCGATATAATACACGAATTAAATATCATTATTCCATTCCATAAATATATTTCATGTCAGGACCCATCCCTACAATGGTACCCCTCCTCAGATGGTAATTAGTGAAATAATATATTAATGCTTGAATACCACTTGTATTAGGATATGGATCAGTGACAAGCCTCAGGGGTATATCATACACCCAAATTTGAGGAATTACCCTCAATGAATTACATAAGGAAAATGAGATAAGATAAAAACCAAAAAAAATCCTGATCATAAAATAATAAAATATAAAATAAATTCATGAAATATAACCAAACTAGAAGAGATAAAAAAACAAACTAAAACATATAAAAGGTAATCCTTGATAATGACCTCGATGCCTAAATAGATATTGAAAAAAAAATAACTGACCACCTGACCAATCACTAAGATCTAGAAAATATTTTATATATGTGTGGGGTTATAATAACTAGTATAATAATTAATATAATCTCTAGATCCTCCCCTAAAAATGATAAATAATGTATACTAAATCCCAATGGATAAAAAATAGAAACAAACTCATCACCTATAGAGTATTGTAAAGTTCCTTGGCTTACCATAGAACTATTACCAAGTATCACATACATATAATAATATATGATAAAGAATAATATAAACTAAATTCACCTCTATAACAATTCCATTCTAGTTTGGTTCTCTTCTCAAATATCACATGCCCTGAGAAATCTGTCTCCCAATATAATATAATCCCAAAAACACATGGGGAATCCCAATATATCATGAAACTCATGAGTAAAATAATATTATAATAAAAATAAATATCTCTATATAGAAACCATGTTTTTTGGGATCCAACACAACCCATAATTTCTGTATTATAACTCAAGCCATCACAACCCATACACAAAGTACCTATATTAATCAATATAACCATAAATCTGGAGATAAATGTGTGCGAGAATAACTGCAATCCATTACTTCCCACTAGACACATATATGGGAAATTTAAACCCTTTAATAAATATAAATACTACTACAAGGATAATATAGAAATTAATGGGGGTATTCATTCATCCATTCCTCCGTAACCTGGATGTTGGGAAAGATATCCTCTAGAGTCCATTGGTTTGTCACCCAATAAATATGGGTGGGGTATCATAAAAAACCACAAAACATATAAATATAAATATATATATATATACAAATATAGGAAATCAAAAATCCTTAGACTGAATTGCATATGTCACCACTCATAAACATGACTACAACCGTGAAGGACTAGATATTCTATAAGACACAAACATTTCATAATAATTTCAATTAGTTATCTTTGTTAATCATTTCTTAATAACATATTTACCATTTTTATATCATTATTTTTAAGAATAATATATCCTCTCCCAAGGATCCTTAACATTTTTCAACATTACGAAGTCTATTAAACCTCAAAATCCTTGTGTTAAATTATTTTACATTCATTATCATTAAAAAATTCTAGGTACTCTATGAATCATCCAAAGCTACATTAAGTGATTCATAAACCTTGAAAAAAATATTTAGAAAGAAGTTTTTAAATGAATATGGATAGATGAAACTTATCCATATGACTTTTAAATAAAATTCATTATGAATAAATCATCCCATATTTCATCACAATAATGAACAACCAATCATATAATTAACCCATTACATTAGTCACAATGTCATCACTAACATTACTATACATATCACTATTTATCCTTCCATCATAGTCACTAACTACTTTCACAAACCCAGGAATCCATTCCCATTTTCAAAAACCATCATCCATCCTTGTTTCACATCGTAGTTCATAACAAGGCTCAAATATAGGGAAAACACATTCGGAATAATGAAAAAACTATTAATAAGAACCATCCTATAGAAAAAAGCATCCAACCTTTATAATAAGGAGGGATATATGAAACCCAAGAAATTATTTTTATCATATAACCAACGATTTAAAATATTTATTGGACTGTTAAACTTTTCACAGGATATAACAATAAGAAACCAAATGAAATAGTTATAAAAATCTTTGAAATACCATTCTTTGAGGAGAACATATGTTATAATCATTTATATGAAGAATGATGATAATTAAACATGAAACATTATTATTTAACCAATAATAATTGAAAATATTATGTTATATGTTCAATTATATTGAAAAAAAACATATCACTCCATTTTATATTAATATTTATAACATTATCTCGAAAAAAATGATACAAACTGTTAAAATGTCATAAATACATGTGATCAATACAATTAAAAATCAAATTCCTCTATAATCATGTTTAATATTCATTAAGGTTAATTTCATAATTACCTAAATAGATAATGCATGAAAATTTTACAATTTCACAAAAGGAAAATTAACAGATACCCTTCCATGATTAAGAAGTTAAAAATTATATGAGTAAAAAAAGAAGAATGATAATAAAGAACCAAAGAAAAAGAAAAATATTCTCAATGTCATGTCATTAGAAATCCACTTCCCATCCATGCTCATATCTCAGCCTCAAAATCGATGGGATTACCACAATGTTTCCCTGAACAAAATTAAAATTGAAATTATAAGGAGGAGTGAAAGGTAATTTGGTCAAAGGACCTTAAGGGGGTAAGACTAATTTTTACCATTGACAATTATATCTATATAGAATTAAATTTATAAATGAATAATTCTTGACCCTGGTGCTTTAGAATCATCTGAAAAAATGAAGGTATATTTAAGAAAATAAGTATGGATTGGTTAATTTAAAAAATAAAGAATTAAAATCATATTTAAGAAAATTCCTAACATCACACATAATTTCTACTTCAAACTAGCCAATATCCATGAAGATTAATAACCATTTTTTCTATTTAAATTCCATAATGACTATCCCTACGACCTCCACCTTGGTCATGGTGTTCCCACACTTACTAGCCTAACATGGAATTCTATAGGGTGTCTTGACCAACACTTGTATGTTTTGCCTCAGGATGGGCCCCACCACGACCATGGTTTTTGTTCAATATACCATTTGGATCTGAATTTATCTATTTCCAAGCTACACCTTTGTCTTACAAATTTTCCCTAGCTAGTATTATATAGGGATAATCTGGGGATAAAATAGTTATCACCACACCCTCCACCATGGGTGTGTTAACCATATGATTGTTCAAACACCTCTCTAGCTTAATGAACCACCTCTAAAGTAATTCTTTGAACCACCAAGATTTAGAAAACGAAAAAATAGGGTCTTTGAAAAAACAAAACCTTACATTAGATATGTCTCAAAAATTTATTCCCCAATAGAATTGTAACCAATCCCTGAGAAATGGAAGAGAAGAAGGGTCACCCGAGAAACCACCTAGTGAGATACCTTTAATTAATATCATCATAACCAGAGTACAAACACCTCTATTTTAGAAATAAAGACCAATGACCCAATTAACAAAAAAACCCCAAACACTCTACTAGTGGAAATACCTCTCTAAATAGAGAAAAATCACAAACATGGAACCAATGAAGAAAGAACCATCTCATAAGACAGATAATTGTCAACAAAAAAGAATTATTATAAAATAAGAATGAAGAATAAAATATCTTAGCACATTGAGTGCATATCTATGAATCATGTTCCTATGATATCTCCTTTAAGACATTGTGTTTGTAAAGGGCATGAGCTAATGTAATATCACACCCGCACAAGACCTTAACACAATATTCCTTGATCTCCAAAAGATGATAATCAAATGTCATATCATAATAATTTTCAATATCATCGGAATTAATTATTTTAGTGTGATAATGAAGGAAATTAAATATCCATGACATATTAGAGACATTATTTATCTTGATCACCAGTGGGGGAGTTATAACCAAAATGAAATGAACCCAAAATACACCAAAACATAAAAAATTCCCAACAAACCTGCGAGAATGATTACTCCCATGACAAAAATATTACCATGCATGATGAGGAATCACCTTCAGGAACCCAAGATCTCCTATGTTAGATTCTAGAGGTCTCATAAAATTGTAATTATGATAATATTTATGCTTATTTACAACCTTTACCCATTTAGTAATCACCTGAACCATCTATGATATTCTTTATACTAGTTTTTTCTGAGAATTTATAACTCTCAATCCCTGGTGTTTCATAACTATTAATGGAATGGTCAGATACAAAAGCATCAAAATATTCTATAATTGTGGTATAATGATAAGTATTAATTTAAAAAAAGATGATAATAGATTAATATATCACCCAGTGAACTCGAAAGTCCAAGACACATGTGAGAAAAATCAATTCCAGATCCTGGATGGTATACTCTATTTAGATATCCATTTGCAGATAAAAAATTTTGTTCAAAATAAATTGAGAACCAAAAATCCATATAAATACCTCTCTAAACATTGAAGTTAAAAGTAGGATATAAATTAAATTAAATCATCCTCAGACTCTATAGAGCCTCATATCTATCTCTATTTATATAACGAGTTGTATTTTTCATGATTAATAATTCTATAAATTATTATTTCCCTAAGATAAAATACAGTGAAACCCCTCGGTCGATCTCTATAGGAGGCCACTCACACACAATATTTTTATAGTTTCATAATTATATTTAATTATATAATATTTAAAATGTTATTTTATAAAATTTATATTTTTAAATATATAAATATATATTTTTATTAAAAATAAAATGAAGAACACAAATCATATTAAAATATGTTAGTGATATTTAGTTTTTCATTATTGGAGTTCATAGTGATGAAAATAATTGTTCCTCAAAATACTAATTCTTGATATTCTACGAAGTGTTATGATAAACCATATTATTTAACACCCTACTGATTAAATTTGTATTACCCCACATTGAATAAAAATGTGAAATAATATTCCTCACATTATGTCTCTAAAGTTAAACTAACCTTCTCCATGAAACATTTTAATATTTATTGAGAGGAATGATGGTGAATTTGAAGACGAACCCAATATTTATAAATTTTGAAAACCTTATAATACTATGTTTTATCTTTTAATAGAAATATTAGAATATAGTAAAGATAATCATTAAAGATCGATGAACTCAAATATTCACCGATTCATTACTAGAATATGTGACATGGTTAGTTACCTATTTTTATGGAGTTAAGAAAGCTACGGTGGGAGAACATAATAGAAATAAAAATAAAAGATTATAGGAATGAAAATGAGAGAAGATAATATATATATTTATATATATAACCATAAGAAATATTATATCCAAAAAAACCTAAGGAAAAAAAATGTCTCACTTAAAAATTGATGCTTTGAAGTGAATTGGTGGAACATATTTATATGAATGCGATGTGGAAAACATTTTATTCAATTATATATTAGAAATTAATGCTTTTTTAGAACAATAAATTGTCTAATTAACAAATGTTTTATTCAAAACATTCACTACTAAATTCATTTTGTGTCAACCGACAAAATCATAGATTTACTGGACACATATTGAAAAAGTTATATCATTATAATTAATGAAAATATTTTAGTTTAAACAAAATATCCTTATTCAATATAATAAATTTCCATTCCTTTTTAGATAATTTAATGGAATAATGTTGGAATGTGCTATTTTTTAACCTCTTATAAGATGTATTTTTTTCCAAAATAAAAATGTTTGCCACTTTTTGAATTTTTTTTTGGATTTAAGGTTGAATAATTAAGGATAGTATTTCAATCCATGAAATTTACTTAAATTTACATGCATTAAATTCAAATATGTTTTTTAGAATGATATCCTTTGAATAAGAATTTTCTTTATTTGGATAAATCTTATTAAATAGTATCTTCCCAAAATTATAAAAAATTTATCCCAATCCAATAATGGATGTATATTTCATTTCTCGAAGATTGTATAATAGTATAAGACATCAAATCCATATCAAAATTAATTTAATAGATTAATTTTTCATTAAAAACTCAATAAATAGCTCCCATAAACTAATGAAAAATGTAAATAATAATGCTTGGAAATATTCTAAAAATTTACAATGAAAATTTGATCACATATAATTGTATATCAAAAAAATATAACAATGTACTTAAGAATGTATAAATTGAACTACTCATATAATTAATAAATTCAAATCTTATTAATTTGAAAACAAAAAAAAATGATAACTACACCGAAAATATTAAATTATGGGGATTATAAAATATAATTGAAGAATAAAATATATAAAATTAGAAATTCTCTTAGTCCTCTACACATAGAAATTTCACTTCTGTACAATCATCAATACTACGGTCCAAAAAACTTCAAAAGGTATAAATGGATACACTTCTTAGTTATCAAATTAAATGAAAATTAAATTTCTTATAAATGGATCCAAATACATTAATTCCTGAAATGTTAAAAATATTCCATTAAGTTTCTTTCCATTCTCCATGTGTGTTTCATTCCTACCTACCTAGAAATTTTTTTCCCTATCACTCTAGGATTTTTTAAGAAAATAGAGATTTTATCATTTTGAAGAATATGTATCCTCCCTCTTGGATTCTGAAATTTTTTTATCCTCAAAATATGAGGCATAAAAAATTTTCAATAGTGATGACATTCTATGGGTCATTATAAGGATTTTTGTTGATGGGTAATAACATTTAAATATAGAAATCATAGAAGGATTATATTGTTCTTTAAAATACCTTTCATGAATATTCAAATAGAAACATTAGATTATACACAATTAATTACTATTAAAAAAGGTATAACTTTGAAACCTATTTTAGGAATAAAAAGGAACATTATCTAAAAAATGAATATAATGAAAAAATTCACCGAAATTGTCATTATTTCATATTTTACTTTCCATTTCCAAATTTTTTTACTAGGGATGATGAATGTACAAGGAATTAATGTTATTAAAAATTCTTATAAGATCAATGAATAATTCAATCACATATAATATTTTTAATTTCTATTACATTTTTCAATTATTTTTTAATTTTTATGTGAATTATATGATACATGAAAGATTCAATGAATATTGAATCATATAAATTTCCATGTCTCAACTTAAAAAAATAATAATAGAAAATACATAGACCAAAAAATTAATATTATCCAAAATAACACACAAAAAATGACCAATACTCACACTAAAACATATCATATCGATAAAAATTTGTAACATTTATAACAGGTAAAAAAAATTATCTTGCAAAATTGATGAAATCTATATGATAATTCATGGATTCTAAGGGATAATAATAATTTATTTAAAAGGTAATTATAAATTATAAAATATATATTTCACAAAATCATTTACTTCACTAAATATTTTTTCATGAAAAATAAAAAGTAAAAATAAAAAACATTAGATCAGAATCATAGATTATGGCTCATGACTCTAAATAAAAATATAAATTTAAAGAAGATTAATAAAAATGTTATGAACTCTTAATAAAGGAAAAATATTCATTTTGGACATTATTACAGCACATGTTTTTTAAAATCAATCACACTTCCCTAAATAATCATATTGAGAATCATGAAAAAAACCTATTTCAACAATCATTTAAATCAATAAATGCTTAAATTAAAAAATGTTCTAAAAATACTATTACTACTAGAATTTTACTAAGTGTCCAATTATAATTAATAAATAATAAATAAATGAAAAATAAAAAATAACGAAACATGAATAATTATAAAAAACAAAAGGGAAAAATGTTTCCCATAATGAATGATTGATATCCCACCTAAACTTGAGAGTAAACTTCCACTTCATTTCAGCCAAATGTATTCAATCAAAAGATATCAAAAACCAATGATATAGAAACACAAAACTTCAGCAATTTTATATAGTGAAATCCTTGACTTATGATACTATATTTTTCTTCTCTAAAATTATAAGAATGTAATAACACAATATATTATTTTTATTTAATTATTATTATATAAAAAGGAAAATAATATGCTCAAGAAGAGGGATAATTGTTGGTTTGGACCCCCCAAGTGGGTGATTAGTTTTCATTTCCACTAATAAGGTAGATCAATAAATTTATTTCCAATAAAAAAGTGGATGTTTTTCATTAAGATAATCCGAAACATGTGACTTTTTCAAGTGTCCATGAGTAAACACCATGAATAGTGAACCACAATAAGAAAAATAAATATACCAATCCTAATGAAATTAAAAATAGTGAAATACAAGAATGTAGGGGGAGTGAAAATAAGTGAGGGGTTTTACATATCAATTATCATGGTTTCCTCTGCAATATTATATTCAATTTGGTGTTGAGGAGTCAGACACATCACCATAGGCTTCTCGATTGCTTCTTATTCAACAATGACCAACACTTTGGTGGTTCATTATTTGGTAACTTTGGGAGTTGGTTACAGAAAATACTAATATATATTAAAATCATGGAATGAATCATTTAAAAATTTTAGTTGATAATTATTATTAGATAAATAATTTTAATATTTATGATTCCATGATTATGATCAACATTCATATAATCTTGAACAACCATTAAACCAACATTATAATCATATTTCAACACCAACTTCTTTTGATAGTGGTAAAATAATCATCATTATCATCTATGTAAATAGAATGAATAAATTATTTTTTTGTTAATGAAAAATGAGTGTAATGAATCGGATTTTATTAATGTGTAAAATTATATTTAGGAGAATTATTTGTTATGCCCACTTCATTCAAGTGAGTATCATTAAATGTTGGTTCCTCTTGAATGTACACTAAGTGGATCCTAAAATAGTATGAGAAATAAATTTTATGAATTTTAGTTTCCATATTTATGATTTCAACATGAAATATTGGATGGATGTTCTTTTATTTTGCCTCAAATTCCCCTTCATGGAACTCCATAATTTAGTGTAATTTTTTTCGACCTCATTTGAAAGTGAATATATAATTTTCTACTCGAGGTAATATTTAATGTACTTGATGAACATTTTAAATAACTTCTCAATACATGTAGAATTTAAAAACCCTCTTACCAATAATTTAATATTTAATCAGTATTAGTTAAAAAAATTAATGTTCTTCATCAATGGATTTTATTATTAATTTTTTAGAAATTATATGATTTTTATGAAGAAAAATTAGTCTATGTGATGTGACTCCCTGAAAAAAAACCCAAATTTACAAGAAAGATATTTCAAGAATTCCACTTTTATAACATTTTATTTTTGTGACCATACAATATATTGAAACATTTGGGGAAATATCTCAATGAGGCCACCCACACAAAATATTTTTCTATAATATAGATTATATTTAAATATAAAAAATTTAAGTAGATGATTTATTAATAGAATGAAATGAAATATATATATATATATAAGAATAAATAATTATATAAATTATAAAAATCAAAAGAATATAATCTAGTGATTAGAAGTTGTAATTATTCGGAGTCAATTGTAGAGTAAATAAATTTTCTTTTGAATAACATTTCTCAATATATAATAAATTTTTAGGATAAAAAATATCATTTAACTCTAAGAATTTGAATTATTAATATCCCAGATTGACTCTATACATATGAGATAATCTTATTCACAACAACATTATAATATTACATCGACCCTCTCTAAGAATCATTATAATAATTACAAATAGAAATATATTTGAATGAGAAGAATAATCCAATATTAGAAAAATTTGGGAGACCTCATACAACAAAGATTTAACCCATACAAGAATTCATATAATAGAATAATGAAAATCCTCAAAGCTCAATGAACTCAATGCACTGCATATCCCACCATTTAAAAAGAGATAAGGTTAATTCTTCATTTTCAAATAGTTATGAAGGGAACAATGGGAGAAAAAATTAGAAAAAATAATGTTAGAATTAGAAGGCGAGAAATAAATAAAAAAAATATTTATATAAAGTAATAAAAAACTACATTAAAAAAAGCGACACAACTACAAATGGAGTATTTTAAATGAGAGATGGGGTATAAATTTATATTAAATTGAGGTGGAAAAAACATTCTTTAATTCTATCCTCTAAAATTATATGTATTTGTTAATAATTAAATGGATGATTCACTAAAGGTTATCTAATAAATATTTATCAAATATCTATTTATTATTTGCTCAATATATATCATCTCCATTGGACACACATTAAAATTTTATGGTTGAAGAATTAATGAAAATATTTCTATCTAGATAGAATATCGAATATCTAATATACTAAATTCCCATGAGTTTCTGGATAATTTTTCAAAAAAATATCAGAATGTGTTATTCTTTAAAAAAACCCTAACTTTATTTATCATCCACCATAAAAATTTCATCCACTTTTAAGTATGTAGTATGAGTTATTTGGAAATAACTAATGATAATATTTTTATTTTGAATGTTTAGTTAAATTTCCCTGCATTTACGTCACATGTTTTTTTGATGATGATAAATTGAAATAAATAAGATTATACATTTGTATGAACACATAAAATCCATTATTCTAAAATCTATAAAAATATTTTCCAACCAACTAATATATTTATTTTTTATGTTAAAAAATGATGAGTAATGTTTATGACGTCAAATATAGACTAGTAATGACTTCATGTATTATTTTCTACCTATATATATATATATCATATTTTGATCACATGCCCTTAATTAAAAATGTGAAGAAAAATTTTATTAGTCCCCCTAAAAGTTTTCATTGGAAATTTCACTATTTTATGATATAAAATACTATAGTTTACATAAAAATATATGAACATGAGTTTTTATAAAATTCAAAAATTGAACTCAAATTATTATTAAAAAATAAAAATATGATAATTACCCATAAATTATTAAATAGATGTGATTGTAACAATTAATTATAAAAATAAATATATGATGATTTTAATCAATAATTCATTGAGAAACCCCATACTGATCTCAACTCCATGGCCGTTAAAGAGTGAGATGATTTTGAAATATAGTCAAATATCACCTATATATCATCATAACCTCCATAAAATGGAGGTAATAAAGTGAATATGACCAATGAAATGTATAATCACTTCAACTGAGGAACATTTAATGAATACATTAACCCACTATGAAATATTTTTTTATCCTTCATCTTATACATGACTTATCGTTTGGAAAGAAACTCAGTAAATTTAAAGTTCAACCAAGGCTTCCGAAAATGACTTCTCAAAGTACGAAACATATTTGTATCACCGATATATACTGGTAATGGTGAGTTATATAAATCATATAGACCTAAATCACACATCACTATAGTAATGAATACTTTCTATTGGAACAATACTCAGTTCTGATCATCCTCATACCAAACATTAGTGGAATCACCACAAAAAATCTAAATCACCCCACGATTCTACCTCATATTTCATTGGATGGGAATCCCATAAATTTTTCACTATATATGATGGTGAATCTATCAAAAAAGGAATAATCTTCCTCCAACCACTCACATAGCTTAATGCATCATGAATATCTATTCCATCACTCTCAATGAATCTCTAGACTCACAATTGAAATCACTACATGACTTCCTAGATATCACATAATTCATAACATTACTATATCCTAGAATATAAATAATTATTGTCATAATATGATAGAAATTACAACCACCATTTATATCAAAATTTTGGATAATGAAAAGAGAAGATATAATATAGGATTGTACGATTAGTAAAAACAATATATCATTAACCAATAAATTATAAAAACCACAAATTCAAGTTGAACAAGACCGATATAAACTAGAGATCATGGGTTGAATAACAAAGTTATTGGGTTCCTAAATTCCATTATAAAAACACTTCTATTTATTAGAAATTAATTCTTGATTTAATACAAAAAGTAAAATTATTAAATTATGATAGATTGAGAATATTAGTGTACTTCTGATCTGGGAACATATAATAACATCTTGAACATGGTATAAAAAAACATTATTGAAAACATCATTAACATTATTCATATCTTTTTAAAAATGCAAAAGATATCTTGGGAAAAACAAAAAGAAAGGGATAAACTATAAAGACTTTTAAGGGAATAAACATGGAATAAGTGATACATGTATGAAAATAGGAAAATAAATGATGAATAAAAGGAACATGAATAATAAGGACTGACATACCATGATAATCATAACATGGGAAATGTGGAAAAAGCTTAAAACATCGAATATTAATCATAGGTCAACGATAAACCCAAGAAGACATCTTGATAGAAAAAGAACCATAAATGAATCGGGTTCACTCTCTATCCCAATATGATGTATCATTATAATAAAAATTACCCAATGCATTGGAAAATTATTTTGGAACTCCCATCATATTCATTTCATTCTCATGATTAAGTGTGCCACATAATTTATATAACATGGATTCATTCATCTTATTAATTTATTCCATGATTATGGAGTGTTGAATAAATAGGTGTATGTCATAAATAAAAAAGTATATGTGAATAAATGTTAACATACATCATAGTAAATGTGTTTGGTATTCAACACATAACTGTTTTGTCATGGAAGATCATAATGAAATTTTGGAAGCACAACATCATCACGTAATGATTCATAAAAATGGGTAGATGAGATGTAAAGGGTTTTATGAACATATATCCATTAAATGGGTACTAATAAAGACATGTAAAATAATATCCCAATAGTATAAATATATAAATATATGAAATAAGTTAACGAAGAAACTAGAAAAGAAAAATAATCCAAACTACATTTTGGCATGGTAATGGTTTTACATAAAAAATCATGGAAGGATTAATGATTGTAAAAGAGAATATCATAATTTTTAAATTAAATAGATATTATGGTGGTTATTTAGGAACATATTTTAACCAAATAAAATGGTATTTAAGATAAATAACATAAAATAAGTACTTTAAAGATAATGAGAGGACACAAATCCATTACGAAATTTCAGCATGGTAACATGTGTACATAAAATATCATGGGAGGATTAATGAGAGTTAAAGGGGTATCTAATATTTTATACATCAAACAAAATATACATGGGATATTTATGAAAATATCCTAAAAATAAAAAATATGAATTAAGAACCATAACATAATATAAGTGCTTGAATAAAAAGGAAAGTGAAAGTTCCTTTACTTGAGTGTGTGACACAAAATTCATTGGTGGGGATTCTTGAGAGCTTGCGTGAACCGTGTTAGGCCTATAGAGAGGGGATGAAAGAGTATTGATGTGATAAAATGATTTTTATTAAAGATAAATGGTGTATGGGGTGGGTTTATATAGTAAAATATAGGGATTTCATTATTATTTAGGGGTTGGATTCTACATATTAAAATATCCAAGACCACAAACAATAACATTGTTTTTCCCATTGTTTCTAGAAAATAGTCTAGGTTTTTATTATTTTATATGTCTAGGGGAATAACTTATTAAGATAATTCCATTGATTATGTAGAGGTAAGTCAGACTCTTAAATATATGTTTTTAAAACCTTAAAATATATTATATGTTTTGGAGTATTCATAATCGGATTAAAAATTGAATCAAACAAACCATAAATAACATAATTTTAAATGAAAAACATATATTTGGTCATGTATAAACATTATAGTATATAATAATTCACTTTTTCGTCATTATGATGTTTCAATACACAATTTACATTTATATTTTATTTAATTTTTACATAAAAATTTCAATTCCTCGAAGAATATTGAAAAATTCACTGTTAGATAATTTTTTTTATTATGATTATAAAAATATATTAATTTTTCTTAAATAATTTCTAAATTTTTTAATTTTTACTGTTAAAATAATATTAGACATTTATTGAAAATGACATTTTTTTTGATAGTAACAGTTTTGAAACACTTATAAAAGATACATTTCAATTTATAAAATTTATATGATAATTTATATTTAATAAAAATAAATTCCTTAATTTAATTTGAATATTAACTAAACATTCTTTTCTATTTTATTTGAACTGTATAACAATAATTTACAATGTAACAATAATAGGAAGAAAATATATTCATTATTCTATAAAAAATAATTTATATATTCATACTTCTAGGTTCTTGAAACATATCTATTTAATACACCAGCAAACATACAAAGTGTAAGGAGCACTATGTGGAGACATTCAAGATATGGTTCGACGAACATGGTTTCTGCTATGATCTCGTTGAGCATGAACTTCCACAATAAATAGTTTCACACATACATTTGTTGTTGGATATCAACTTGGCCATGGTAAATGGAAAATACAAGAAATTCTATCTCTATCAAAAGCTCTAATAAATGGGCTTCATAGTTAATGATTCTACTGGTTGAGTCCATCACTTCCACTATCTGTTTCAATTAGATTTTTTAAGATCCTATATTTATACTAATCCTGAAATAACTGTAAAACAATCATATAATCAATGGTAAAGATACATAACAATATATTAAATATAATTTGATATAATAA
Source organism: Viscum album (assembly GCA_963277665.1). Classification (NCBI taxonomy): domain Eukaryota; kingdom Viridiplantae; phylum Streptophyta; class Magnoliopsida; order Santalales; family Viscaceae; genus Viscum; species Viscum album. The sequence continues at coordinate 699,605,324 of OY728161.1, forward strand.
AATAAAATATGTGCACGACTTTTCTATAAACATATATAATAAAAAATTTAATTAAATCAAAAGGGATATTTTATTTATAATAGTTTGAGTAAGTAAAAAAATCCCCATTTAAAAATTTCACACATGAAAAATTAATTTCCCATAGTTATAAAATGAGGATAACTCTTGTTTATCAATTCCTCAGATTCCCATGTTTCGTCTTCAAAATTTTTATTTCTCCACAACACATTGTCAAGGTGAATTTTCTTATTTTTTAAAAAATTTTCTCTACAATATAGAATCTCCATTGTCTACAAATTGTAGGAGAGATCATTCTACAATTGTACAACCTATGTATTGAGTACATTTGAGTGTTTTCGTATTTACTTCCTCAAGAGTGATACATGGATTATATAACATACTGGAGATATGTTCATTGGGAGTACAAGTCAATAGGCCACCACTCTAATGTGAAATAGAACCAAAAAATGTTATGATGTACCTTGGACTAATATTTCCCTTCTACCCAAATCTCACCACCTTATCCCATCGAGATATTCATAGGAATACCATGTCTCCAACATAAAACTCTTGGCCTCATTGATAATTGTTGGCATTGAAATTATGATGACTCTGAGCATATTTTATATGATTTGTAATGTTATTAACATTTTCCACCATTTCCTTGAAAATTTAATGACCTAGCTATTTTCATTCCAAAACATCATTCAAACATGTAGTTTTTTCACCACTTACCATGAAGGGCTTCATAGGTATCCATTTGGATTCTTGAGTAAAAATTGTTCTTATATTAGGGATAAACTAGAGGAAGATATTGGTTCCATCATAATTTGATGTCAATATAACATGTTCTCAAAATTTCATTTGTTTTCAGAATAGTTCACTTATATTTTCCATCATGTTAAGTATGATAGGATGCATTAATGTTATACTAAGTTTTTAGATAATGTTGGAAACATTTCTAGAAATTGGGGGTGAATCTAGGATCTAGATCAAAAACAATTTATAGAGGTACTCCATAAAACATTACCACATATCTTATATATATCTAAAAAATTTGATCCACTAATAAAACATCTCAAATTTTGGTAAAGTGAACTATTTTTTTACGATGATCCATAATAAACTGATATTATTATTTCCTCAAGATGTCTTGAGATGTCCGATGAAAAATTACAAGGAGATATTATCCTATTTCCACACTGGTAGGGTTAATGGTTTCATTATCCCCTTAGACATCAACCTTTAAACCATCACTTTATGACATACCAGGAACAATGATGTATATTTAGTGACCTAAATCTTTATATTGTCCCACCAAAAGAGATTATAAATATTATGATACATATTTGTGATTCCTGAGTGATTAAGAATGTTGAACTACATGCATCATCAAACTGATCATTATTTAACATAGGATTTGATGAAACACAACATATTGGCCCAAATCTCATAATTATTCTATGATGTGTTATGATAAACCATATTATTTAACACCCTACTGATTAAAATATTATTATCCCACATTGAATAAAAATGTAAAATAATATCCATCACATTATATCTCTAAAGTTACACTAACCTTATCCAGGAAACATTTTAATATTTATTGAGAGGAGTGATGGTGAATTTGAAGACGAACCCAATATTTATAAATTTTTAAAACCTTATAATACTATGTTTTATCTTGTAATAGAAATATTAGAATAGAGTAAAGATAATCATTAAAGATCAATGAACTCAAATATTCACCGATTCATTCCTAAAATATGTGACATGGTTAGTTTCCTATTTTTATGGTGTTAAGAAAGCTACGGTGGGAGAACATAATAGAAATAAAAATAAAAGATTATATGAATGAAAATTAGAGAAGATAATATATATATATATAACCATAAGAAATATTATATCCAAAAAAACGTAAGGAAAAAAATGGCTCACTTCAAAATTGATGCTTTGAAGTGAATTGGTGGAACATATTTAAATGAATGGGATGTGGAAAACATTTTATTCAATTATATATTATAAATTAATAATTTTATAGAACATTAAATTGTCTAATTAATAAATGTTTTCTTAAAAAAATTCAGTACTAAATTCATTTTGTGTCAACCGACAAAATCAAAGATTTACTAGACACATATTGAAAAAGTTATATCATTATAATTAATGAAAATATTTTAGTTTAGACAAACTATACTTATTCAGTATAATAAATCGCCATTCATTTTTAGATAATTTAATGGAATAATGTTGGAATGTGCTATTTTTTAACCACTTATAAGATGTATTTTTTTCCAAAATAAAAATGTTTGCCCCTTTTTGAACTTTTTGTTGGATTTAAGGTTGAATAATTAATGATAGTATTTACATCCATGAAAATTACATAAATTTCCATGCATTAAATTCAAACCTGTTTTTTATAATGATATCCTTTGAATAAGAATTTTATTTATTTGGGTAAGTCTTATTAAATAATATCTTCCCAAAATTATAAAAAATTTATCCCAATCCAATAATGGATGTATATTTCATTTTTCCAAGATTGTATAATAGTATAAGACATCAAATCCATATCAAAATTGATTTAATAGATTAATTTTTTCATTAAAAACTTAATAAATAACTCCCATAACCTAATGAAAAATGTAAATATAATGGTTGGAAATATTCTAAAAATATACAATGAAAATTTGATCACATATAATTGTTTATCATAAAAAAAATATGACAATGTACTTAAGGTTGTATAAATTGAATTATTCATATAATTAAAAATTTCAAATCATATTATTTTGAAAACCAAAAAAATGATAACTACATCGAAAATATTAAATTATGGGGATTATAAAATATAATTGAAGAATAAAATATATAAAATTAAAAACTCTATCGGTCCTCTATACATAAAAATTTCAATTCTGTACAATCATCAATACTACGGTCCAAAAAACTTCAAAAGGTATAAATGGATAAACTTCTTAGTTATCACATTAAATGAAAATGAAATGTCTTATAAATGGATCCAAATACATTAATTATTGAAATGATAAAAATATTCCATTAAGTTTCTTTCCATTCTCCATGTGTGTTTCATTCCTACCTGCCTAGAAATTTGTTTCCCTATCACTATAAAATTTTTTAAGAAAATAGAGATTTTATCATTTTGAAGAATATGTATCCTCCCTCTTGGATTCTGAAATATTCTTATCCTCAAAATATGAGGCATAAAAAATTTTCAATAGTGATGACATTCAATGGGTCATTATATGGATTTTTGTTGATGGGTAATAACATTTAAATATAAAAATCATAGAAGGATTATATTTTTCTTTCAAATACCTTTCATGAATATTCAAATAGAAACATTAGATTATACACAATTAATTACTATTAAAAAAGGTATAACTATGAAACCTATTTTTGGAATCACATGGAACATTATCTAAAAAATGAATATAATGATAAAATTCGCCAAAATTGTCATTATTTCATATTTTAATTACCATTTTCGGATTTTTTTCCCAGGGAAGATGAATGGACAAGGAATTAATGTTATTAAAAATTCTTATAAGATCAATGATTAATTTAATCACATATAATATTTTTAATTTCTATTCCATTTTTCAATTATTTTTTAATTTTTATGTGAATTATATGATACATGCAAGATTCAATGAATATTGAATCATAGAAATTTACATGTCTCCACTTAAAAAAATGATAGAAAATAAATAGACCCAAAAATTATTATTATCCAAAATAACACACACAAAACGACCAATACTCACACTAAAACATATAATACCAGTAAAAAATTGTAACATTTTAACAGGTAAAAAAAATAACATGCAAAATTGATTAAATCTATATGATAATTCATGGATTTTAAGGGATAATAAGAATTTATTTAAAATGTAATTATAAATTATAAATTATAGATTTCACAAAAAAAATTACTTCACTACATATTTTTTCATGAAAAATAAAAAATAAAAATAAATAAACAATAGATCGGAATCATAGATCATGGCTCATGACTCTAAATAAAAATAGAAATATAAAGAAGATTAATAAACCTGTTATGAACTCTTAAGAATGGAAAAATATTCATTTTGGACATTATTACTGCACATGTGTTTTAAAATAAATCACACTTCCGTAAATAATCATATTGAGAATCATGAAAAAAACCCATTTCAACAATCATTTAAATAAATAAATGCTTAAATTAAAAAATGTTCTAAAAATACTATTAGTGTTAGAATTTTACTAACTGTCCAATTATAATGAATAAATAATAAATAAATGAAAAATAAAAAATAATGAAGCATGAATAATTATAAAAAAAAAAGCGAAAAATGTTTCCCATAATGAATGATTGATATCCCCCCCAAACTTAAGAGGAAACTTCCACTTCATTTCAGCCAAATTTATTCAATCAAAAGATATCAATAACCGATGATATAGAAACACAGAACTTGAGTAATTTTATATAGTAAAATCCTTGAGTTATGATACTATATTTTTCTTCTCTAAAATTATAAGAATGTAATAACTCAATATATTATTTTTATTTAATGAGTATTATATAAAAAGGAAAACAATAGGGTCAATAAGAGGGATAATTGTTAGTTTGGACCCCCCAAGTGGGTGATCAATTTTAATTTCCCCTAATAAGGTAGATCAATAAATTTATTTCCAATAAAAAAGTGGATGTTTTTTCATTAAGACAAACCGACAAATGTGACTTTTTTAAGTGTCCATGAGTAAACACGAAGAATAGTGAACCACAATAAAAAGAATAAATGTACCAATCCTAATAAAATTAGAAATAGTGAAATACAAGAATGAAGGGGGAGGGAAAATAATTGAGGGGATTTACATATCAATAATCATGGTTTCCTCCTCAATATTATATTCAATTTGGTGTTGAGGAGTCAGACACATCGCCATAGGCTCCTAGATTTTGTCTTATTCAATAATGACCAACACTATGGTGGTTCATTGTTTGTTAAAATTGGGAGTTGGTTACAAAACATACTAATATATATTAAAATCATGGAATGAATCATTTAAAAATTTTAGTTGATAGTTATTAATAGATAAATAATTTTAATATTTATGATTCCATGATTATGATCAACATTCATATAATCTTGAACAACCATTAAACCAACATTATCATCATATTTCAACACCAACTTCTTTTGATAGTGGTAAAATAATCATCATTATCATCTATGCAAATAGAATGAATAAATTATTTTTTTTGTTAATGAAAAATGAGTGTAGTGAATTGGATTTTATTAATGTGTAAAATTATATTTAGGAGAATTATATGTTATACCCACTTCATTCAAATGAGAAGCATTAAATGTTGGTTCTTCTTGAATGTAAACTAAGAGGATCCTAAAATAGTATGAGAAATAAATTTTATGAATTCTAGTTTCCATATTTATTATTTCAACATGAAATGATGGAGGTATGTTCTTTTATTTTTCCTCAACTTCCCTTTCGTGGAACTCCATAATTTAGTGTGATTTTTTTTGACCTCATTTGAAAGTGAATATATAATTTTCTACTTGAGGTAATAATTAAGGTACTTGATGAAGATTTTAAATACCTTCTCAATACTTGTAGAATTTAAAAACCCTCTTACCAATAACTTAATATTTAATCAGTATTAGTTAAAAAAAATAAATTTTCTTCGTCAATGGATTTTATTTTTAATTTTTTCGAAATTATATGATTTTTTATGAAGAAAAATTTGTGTATGTTATGTGACTCCCTGAAAAATAACCCAAATTTACATGAAAGATATTTCATGAATGCCACTTTTATAACTTTTTATTTTTCTGACTATACAATATAGTGAAACATTTGGGGAAATATCTCAATGAAGCCACTCACACAAAATATTTTTCTATAATATAGATTATATTTAAATATAAAATATTTAAGTAGATGATTTATTAATAGAATGAAATGAAATATATATATATATAAGTATAAATAATTATATAAATTATAAAAATAAAAAGAATATAATCTATTGATTAGAAGTTTTCATTATTTGGAGTCAATTGTGGAGTAAATAAATGTTCTTTTGAATAACATTTCCTAATATATTATAAATTTTTAGGATAAAAAATATCATTTAACTCTAAGAATTTGAATTTTTAATATCCCACATTGACTATATACATATGAGATAATCTTATTCACAACAACATTATAATATTACATCGACCCTCTCTAAGAGTCATTATAATAATTACAAATAGAAATATATTTAAATGAGAAGAATAATCCAATAGTAGAAAAATTTGGGAGACCTCATACAACAATGATTTAACCCATACAAGAATTCGTATAATAGAATAAAAAAAATCCTCCAAGATCAATGAACTCAATGCACTACATATCCCACCATTTAAAAAGAGATAAGGTTAATTCTCCATTTTCAAATAGTTATGAAGGGAACAATAGGAGAAAAAATTCGAAAAAATAAAACTATAATGAGAAGGGGAGAAATAAATAAATAAAAATATTTATATAATGTAATAAAAAACTACATTAGAAAAAACCGACACAAATTTTAAATAAATGATCACTACAAATGGAGTATTTTAAATGAGAGATGAGGTATAAATTTATATGAAATGGACGTGGAAAACACATTCTTTACTTCTATCCTCTAAAATTATATATATTTTTTAGTAATTAAATGGATGATTCACTAAAGGTTATCGAATGAATATTTTTCAAATATCTATTTATTATTTACTCAATATATATCATCTCCATTGGACACACATTAAAATTTTATGGTTGAAGAATTAATAAAAATATTTCTATCCAGATAGAATATCGAATATCCAATATACTAAATTCCCAGGAGATTCTGGATAATTTGTCAAAAAAATATCAGAATGTGTTATTCATTAAGAAAACCCTAACTTTATTTTTCATCCACCATAAAAATGTCACCCTCTTTTAAGCATGTAGTATGAGTTATTTGGAAATAACTAATGATAATATTTTTATTTTGAAAGTTTAGTTAAAATTCCCCGCATTTACGTCACATGTTTTTTTGATGCTGATAAATTGAAATCAATAAGATTATACATTTTTATGAACACATAAAATCCATTATTATATAATCTATAAAAATATTTTCCAATCAACAAATCTATTTATTTTTTATGTTAAAAAATGATGAGTAATGTTTATGACGTCAGATCTAGACTAGTAATGACTTCATGTATTATTTTCTACCAATATATATCATATTTTGTCACATGCCCTTAATTAAAAATGTAAAGAAAAGTTTTATTAGTCCCCCTAAAAAATTTCATTGGAAATTTCTTTAAAAAAATATTTTATGATATAAAATATTATAGTTTACATAAAATTATATGAACGTGAGTTTTCAATAAATTCAAAAATTGAACTCAAATTATTATTGAAAAATAAAAATATGATAATTACCAAAAAAAATTTAAATAGATGTGATTGTAACAATTAATTATAAAAATAAATATATGATGATTTTAATCAATAATTCATTGAGAAACCCCATACTTATCTCAACTCCATGGCCGTTAAGGAGTGAGATGATTTTGAAATATTGTCAAACATCACCTATATATCATCATAACCTCCATAAAATGGAGGTAATATAGTGATTATGACCAATGAAATGTACACTCACTTCAACTGGGGAACTTGTAATGAATAAATTAACCCACTATTAAATATTTTTTTAACCTTCATATTATACATGACTTATCATTTGGAAAGAAACTCAGTAAATTAAAAGTTTAACCAAGGCTTTCGAAAATGACTTCTCAAAGTACGGAACATATTTGTATCACCGATATGTACTGGTAATGGTGAGTTATATAAATCATATAGACCCAAATCACACATCACTATAGTAATTAATACTTTCTATTGGAACAATACTCACTTCTGATCATCCTCATACAAAACATTAGTTGAATAACCACAAAAAAACTAAATCACCCCAAGATTCTACCTCATATTTCATTGGATGGGAATCCCATAAATTTTTCACTATATATGATGGTGAAACTATAAAAAAGGAATAATCTTCCTCCAACCACTCACATAGCTTAATGCATCATAAATATCTATTACATCACTCTCAATGAATCAATAGACTCACAATTGATATCACTATATGACTTCATACATATCACATAATTCATAACATTACTATATCCTAGAATATAAATAAATAATGTCATAATATGACAACAATTACAACCACCATTTATATCAAAATTTTGGATAATTCTAAGAGAAGATATAATATATGATTGTATCATTAGTAAAAACAATAAATCATTAACCAATAAATCATAAAAACCACAAATTCAAGTTGAACAAGACCGATATAAACTAGAGATCATGGGATGAATAACAAAGTTATTGGGTTCATAAATTCCATTATAAAAACACTTCTATTTATTAGAATTTAATTCTTTATTTAATACAAATAAGTACAATTATTAAATTATGATAGATTGAGAATATTAGTGTACTTGTTATCTAAGAACATATCATAACATCTTGAACATGGTATAAAAAACATTATTGAAAACATCATTAACATTGTTCATATCTTTTTAAAACTACACAAGATATCTTGGGAAAAAGGAAAATAAAGGGATGAACTATAATGACTTTTAAGGGAATAAACATGGAATAAGTGATACATGTATGAAAATAGGAAAATAAATGATGAATAAAAATAACATGAATAATAAGGAATGACATACCATGATAATCATAACATGGGAAATGTGGCAACAGCTTAAAACGCTAAATATTAAACATAGGTCAAAGATAAACCCAAGAAGACATCTTGATAGAAAATGTAACATAAATGAATCGGGTTCACTCTCTATCCCAATATGAGGTATCATTATACTAAAAATTACCCAATGCATTGGAGAATTATTTTGGAACTCCCATCATATTCATTTCATTCTCATGATTAAGTGTGTCACATAATTTATAAAACATGGATTCATTCATCATCATAATTTATTCCATGATTATGGAGTGCTGAATAAATATGTGTATGTCATAAATAAAAAAGTATATGTGAATAAATTTTAACATCCATCATAGTAAATGGGTATGGTATTCACCACATAACTATTTTGTCATGGAAGATCATGATGAAATTTTGGAAGCACAACATCATCACATAATGATTCATAAAAATGGGTTGATGAGATGTAAAGGGTTATATGAACATATATACATTAAATGGGTACTAATAAGGACATGAAAAATAATATCCCAATAGTATAAATGTATAAATATATGAAATATGTTAACGAAGAAACTAGAAAAGAAAAATAATCCAAACTACATTTTGGCATCGTAATGGTTTTACATAAAAAATCATGGAAGGATTAATGATTGTAAAAGAGAATATCATAATTTATAAATTAAATAGATAATAAGGTGGTTATTTAGGAACATATTTTAACCAAATAAAATGGTATTTAAGATAAATAACATAAAATAAGTACATTAATGATAATGAGAAGACACAAATCCCTTATGAAATTTCAGCATGGTAACATGTGTACATAAAAGATCATGGGAGGATTAATGAGAGTTAAAGGGTTATTTAATATTTTATACATCAAACAGAATACACATGGGATATTTATGAAAATATACTAACAATAAAAAATATGAATTAATAATCATAACATAATATAAGTGATTGAATAAAAAAGAACGTGAAAGTTCCTTTACTTGAGTGTGTGACACCAAATTCAATGGAGGGGATTCTTGAGAGCTTGTGGGAACCGTGTTAGGCCTATAGAGAGGGTATGAAAGAGTATTGATGTGATAAAACGATTTTTTATTAAAGATAAATGGTGTATGAGGTGTGTTTATATAGTAAAATATAGGTATTTCATTATTATTTAGGGGTTAGACTCTACATAATAAAATATCCAAGACCACAAACAATAACATTGTTTTTCCCATGGTTTCTAGAAAATTGTCTAGGTTTTTATTATTTTATATGTCCAAGGGAATAACTTATTAAAATAATTCCCTAGATTATATATAGGTAAGTCAGACTCTTAAATATATGTTTTTAATACCTTAAAATATATTCTATGTTCTGGAAGATTCATAATGGGATTAAAAATTGAATCAAACAAACCATAAATAACATAATTTTAAAGGAAAAACATATATTTGGTCGTGTATAAGCATTATAGTATATAATAATTCAATTGTGCATCATTTTGATGTTGTAATACACAATTTATATTTATATTTAATTTAATTTTTACATAAAAATGTGAATTCTTCAAAGAATATTAAAAAATTCACTATTAGATAATTTTTTTATTATGATTAAAAAAAATATTAATTTTTCTTAAATAATTTCTAAATTTTTTAATTTTTACTGTTAAAATAATATTCCACATTTATTGATAATGACATATTTTTTTGATAGTAATAGATTTGAAACACTTATAAATGATACATTTTAATTTATAAAATTTATATGATAATTTATATTTAATAAAAATTATTTAATAAAATTAAATTCCTTAATTTAATTTGAATATTAACTAAACATTATTTTCTATTTTATTTGAACTGTATAACAATAATTTACAATGTAACAATAATAGTAAGAAAATATATTCATTATTCTATAAAAAATAATTTATATATTCATAATTCTAGGTTCTTGAAACATATCTATTTAATACACCAACAAACACACAAAGTGTAAGGAGCACTATGGGGGTACATTCAGGATATGGTTCGACGAAAATGGTTTGTGCTATGATCTAGTTGAGCATGAACTTCCCCAATAAATAGTTTCACACATACATAGGTTGTTGGATATCAACTTGGTCTTGGTAAAGGGAAAATACAAGAAATTCTATCTCTATCAAAAGCTCTAATAAATGGGCTTCATAGTTAATGATTCTACTGGTTGAGTCCATCACTTCCACTATGTGTTTCAATTATATTTATTAAGATCCTATATTTATAATAATTCTGAAATAACTATAAAACAATCATATAATCAATGGTAAAGATACATATCAATATATTAAATATATTTTGATATAATAAAATAAAATATGTGCACGATTTTTCTATAAAAATATATAATAAAAAATTTAATTAAATCAAAAGGGATATTTTATTTATAATAGTTTGAGTCAGTAAAAACATCCCCATTTAAAAATTTCACACTTGAAAAATTAATTTCCCATATTAATAAAATGGGGATAACTCTTCTTTATCAATTCCTCAGATTCCCATGTTTCTTCTTCAATCTTTTTATTTCTCCACAACACATTGTCAAGACGAATTGTCTTATTTTTTAAAACATTCTCTCTACAATATAGAATCTCCATTGTCTACAAATTGTAGGAGAGATCATTCTACAATTGTGCAACCTATGGATTGAGTACATGTGAGTGTTTTTTTATGTACTTCCTGAAGAGTGATACATGGATTATATAACATATTGGAGATATGTTCATTGGGAGTACAAGTCGATAGGCCACCACTCTAATGTGAAATAGGACCAAAAAAAGTTATGATGTACCATGGACTAATCATTCCCTTATACCCAAATCTCACCACCTTATTCCATTGAGATATTCATAGGAATACCATGTCTCCAACATAAAACTCTTGGCCTCATCAATAATTGTTGGCATAGAAATTATGATGACTCTGAGCATATTTTATATGATTTGTAATGTTATTAACATTTTCCACCATTTCCTTGACAATTTTAGGACCTAGCTATTTTCATTCCAAAACATCATCCCAACATGTAGTTTTTTTTTCACCACTTTCCATGAAGGGCTTCATAGGTATCCATTTGGATGCTTGAGTAAAAATTGTTCTTATATTAGGGATCAACTGGAGGAAGATGTTGGTTCCATCATAATTTGATGTCAATATAACATGTTCTAAAAATTTCATTTGTTTTCGGAATAGTTCACTTAGATTGGCCATCATGTTAAGTATGATAGGATGCATTAATGTTATACTAAGTGTTTAGATCATGTTGGAAACTTTTATAGAAATTGGAGGTTAATCTAGGATCTAGATCAAAAACAATTTCTAGAGGTACTCCATAAAGTATTTCCACATATCTTATGTATATCTATAAAATTTGATCCACTAATAAAACATCTCAAATTTTTGTAAAGTGAACTATTTTATTACGACGATCCATAATAAACTGATATAATTATTTCCTCTAGATGTCTTGAGATGTCCAATGAAAAATTACAAGGAGATATTATCCTATTTCCACGTTGGTATGGTTAATGGTTTCATTATCCCCTTACACATCAACCTTTAAACCATCACTTTATGACATACCAGGAACTATGATGTATATTTAGGGACCTCCATCTTTATATTGTCCCACCAAAAGTGATTATAAATATTATGAGACATATTTTTGATTCCTGAGTGAATATATAATGATGAACTACATGCATCATCCAATAGATCATTGTTTAACATAGGATTTGATGAAACACAACATCTTGTCCCAAATCTCATAATTCCTTCATTAAAATTGTACTATGAGGATATCCATTTTATTTATACATTCCACTATCTTTCTAATTCCTACATCATTTAATCGAGATTTTATTAATGTATCCATAAGATATGGTAGAGTAACTATTTGTAAATGAGTTTGTGATTTTCCTTTCTTTATGATTCCATTTTCCATCCTTTTCAAATTTTTGAATATCAGATCCCTCTTAATTATCAATAATGAATTAATTACTAGATCCTTTTTACCTAGAGAGTCCAATTTATTTTTTTTAACCAAGATGGTAGTTTATTGTGCTATCTTATTCCTTGATCATTTATATCCATCCTTGATGGAAAGTATTCATCTCTTTTAGTGAGAATAGATACTTGATGCTTTTGTGATCCAAATATATTTCAAATTCTTCCTCAAAAAGAAAATTCATCCATATTATAAAAGTAAAGATCACTAAATCCTACTATATATCATTGTTTGGGTATTTTTTTCATGAAATTTCAACTATCATAAACCATTGGCTATGATTTTTTATTTTTTAGTAACAAACAGTTTAATACATTATTCCATGTATCAATGAACACCGTGGATGTTCCCCACTTGTATGTAATGTGAGTAAATCAGAAGTGATAAGCCTGTTTTATACTCCATTAATCACTCTTAACATTCATCATTATAATAAAATAAGACACCATTATGAGTTATCATGGTAAGAATGTTTGAAAATATTGATGAATTTATCACAAATTGGAGATAATACCCATCTAACATAAGGAAGATTAGTATACATGTCACAGATGTTTTCCTTGAACATTGTTCAATTGCTTTTTCTTTTAATGGTCCCTATATAAAACATTTCTAATTATTATATTCCATAAAAATATAATTATTTCAAATTCAACACACATTTTTTGCACATGGCATAAAGCTTATCCTTTCGCACGGTCTTTATCATAATGCTCAGAAGCTCCACATGGTCCTCCTGCCTATTAGATTATATTAGAATATCATCTTTAAAGACTACCACAGTTATATTGAGGTAATATATATAATCTACTTTTAATGTCCCTAAAGATGTATGGAGAATTAGTAAGTCAAAATGGAATCACTATGGACTCATAGTGACTGTAACATGTACAAAAAGAATTATTGGATATATCTTCATTCTTCACACATACATACTAATATCCCGACTGCAGATCCACCTTGGAGAAGTATTTTTCTCCACATATCCAATCAAAAAAGTCATCAATCCATTCCATATGATGATTTCTCTTTATTATGATCTTATTGATCTCATGATAATGGATTGAAATGTATGTGGAACCATCATTATTCATTATGAAGTGGACTAGTTAACCTCATGGTGAAGAACTTAGTCCTATGAAACCATTATCCAAATTCTCCTTTAGTTGTTTGTTCATCTCATCAAGTTACACAATAATCATTCTATATGAGGTCATGGATAATGGAAACACCCTAGGTATAAGCTTGATTACAATTTCAGCCTCTCAACTAAGAAGAACACCATGAAATTCTTCATGAAACACATTAGAGTATCTCATCACAATAAGAATTTCATCAAGGATGGATCATTCATTTTACTCAATAATTTGATCTATATATTCATTATTATAAGAAAATAATATTTATTCATAATATGATGGTGATAAAAAAAATTATCCTCCTCCTTGGATTTGTACAAAATATTTGGTTGATTATCAATATAGAGTGACTTCCTTCTCATTGAAATTTATATTGGATTTATATAGATAAATTTAGTCCATGCTCATAATTGCATCAAATTCCACCAAATGGAGTATGACAATGTTCATTGGGAAGTTAATCCCAAAATTTGTGACAATGATGAGTTATATAATTGGGATGCAATAATTTCCCCATTTTTTATTTTAACTAACATCTCTACTTCCATGCTTTGTAGTGGTGTTTGGATAGTTCTACTAAATGTTTTTTATATGAAGGAATCTATTGAACCATAATTAAAAAATATGTTCGCTATTATTTAATGAATGGATAGATTAATTTCCACAACTTTGTTATTGAGCTCCAATTCAGTGGAAGTGACAGAGAAATCTCACCCATGATGCCTTAGAGGTTGTTGGTTGTATTTGAAAAACCTCATCATTCTGAATTGATTTGAAAAGTGAACATCAATCTTAAAATTTAAGAAATAGACAATGCATAAGGGGTTGACAAGATAAATAATTTCTTTCATCACACTAGTTGGTTTCTCCTATCAAGAAAATCTAGTTATGTTCCCTACCTTCCTAAACCAAAACCATTTCATCATCTCCCTTAGGTGATTTCTGATGTGCTTCTTTGTGCACCTTTGAAAAGTGGGATGATGAAATTTCTAGGTACCATTATATTTCTCTATCTGTATTCCAGAATTAAACTCCACATTATAATCCATTTCCTCATGGTAACCTTTGGAATGACCGATGATATAATTTACTTTGAGGGAACATCGTACAATTTCTTCAAAGCTATAAAATACATAGGTCACCAGATCTTTTAATAGACTAGTTTTTAGCCCACCGAAGAAGCGGTCAATATTTCATTCGAGGGTAATGATAAAGACATATGTGTATCATGTAACTCTTGTGATGATTTACCCATACACCTCAATGTATTGATCATATTTTCTCTTGATAGTAAAGAAATTCCATTCCATTTTATGTCAGATAGTGTGAGGAAAATAATTATAAGATTTTTTTTTCTCGAATTCCATCGACTCCATTGTTGGATCCCATTCTTAGGTTTTTTTATCTTTGATCAACATCGACAACTGATCAACTTCTCCCTCCATAAAATATATATATAAATGAACCTTCGTTTATAAGAATCGTTGAATGATTAAAGAAGATAATATCAATAGAGATGATATAATATTTCATGGTTTATATAGAATATGATCCATTAAAATGAAGAGGACTTTTTGAATCATGCATTAAATAAAAAATTATTGTTTTATAGGGGGTTTTTATTCTCCAATTCATTTGGGTTTCTATTCATAACATAGGACAGATGAGAGAGTGTCTTTAAATATTTCTTGATTCACACTCCCACCGAGCTTGGAATCTCTTTGGTATAATCATAAAATTTCTTGTTGAATTTATTTTTTTACTTGAATTCACCTATTTTAGACCACTAGGAATAATAAAATGGAAGTTATGGATGATTATATTAAGCTATTAAATATATGAAGAGTAATCCCATGAAATTAATGGAACAAATTATAAATAAAATTTATTTCCTTAAATTGTGAATCTATAGTCTTTAAAATACATTATCCATGATCTATTTTCTGAAATATATTCATATAAAAATTACTGTGTTGTATTAATAATAGTTCATATTTAAATTTGTGATTTACCAAAAAAATATCCCTAGGAATTGTCAAACCCGATGCGTAGTAAGGCATGTTATTGTGTACCAGGTTACCCTGAGTCACGACTGAAACACCTAATCAAAGTTGTTAATCCTATCCACATCTATGCTAAAACCATGTCCACTGGTAGTATCCATATATTCCTTAATTTCCATGATAAATAGTTACACAATTGTACCTAAAATTTATGGATATATTCTTATAATTTATCATTTCCCTTTGTATTTTAATACAATTTTCTAATCATGATCCAAAAAAACTAAACATTCCTCTGATATAAATTATAGTAACCCTGATTTTTATTACATATTAATTATTGATTTAATACACAAAATTAAACATATTATAACTGTAAAGAAAATGTAGAAAATTTTATTTTGGAATTTGGAACATATAATATCATCTGGAACATGGGATACAAAAACATCATTAAAAACTTCTTTAACAAGATTTTAAAATTCCAGGTATTATTAAAATTTCACATGATATCCTAAGGAAAAACATATGATAAGAGCGAGATATAGAACCCAATAAAAGATTATGAGTGAAAAAAGTGATACATGTTAGACAATAATTACATCCATGCATTATAAAAGTAACATGAATAATATTTCATGATATAGCATGATAATCACAACATGGGTAATATGGCAAAAACCAAAAAACAATAAATCATAATCAGAAGTCTAGGCTAAAACCGCACAAGATATAATTGTGTAAAAAGTACCATAAATGAATAGGGTTCACTATCAGACCCAACATGATGAATAATTATACTATGAATTAACTAATTCTTTTGATTTTTATCTTAGAGCACTACATATATTCATTTCATTCTCACGGTTAAGTGTTTCACATAAATCATAAAAAATGGATTCATTCATCATCCAAGATTATTATTTGATTAAAGAGTGTGGAATAAATATGTGAAAATCCCAAATAGATAATAAAATGTGCATAAATAATAACACCCTTGATAGGAAATGGATATGGTATTAAATACACAATGGTTTTGGCTTGGATGATTGTGGTGAAATTTCGGTAGCATAATGACGTAACATAAATATTTGTATAAATGTATTCATGAGATAGAAATGGTTATATAATAAAATATAAATAAAATTATAAGTAATATGGAAATATAATATCATATCCCAACATTATAAATTTGGAAATAGAATGCATAAGGTAATGAATAATCGAGAATAGAGAAAATAATCATCACTATATTTCAGCATGATAATGGGTGTACATAAGGAATCATGGGAGGATTAATGAGATGGAAATGGGATAAAATAATTTATAAATTAAATTTACTTTAATGGGTATATTGAAAAACATATTAAAACCTATAAAAATGGAATTTTATTGGAAAAAAATAAAAGAAGTTATTGAATGGAAATGAGATGAGAGCAATCCCTTACAAAATTTTGGCATGGTAACAGGTTTATATAAAGGATCGTGGGAGGAAAAATGAGAGTTAAATGGGTATGTATTAATTTATACATAAAAATGATAGTATTTTGGATATGGAAAAATATATCCCAATATGAAAAAACAGAAATAAATAATCATTAGATAAGATAAGCACCTGAATAAAAAGGAGAATGGAAGGTCCCTTACATGAGTGTCACTCCAAATGATTGGGAGGGGATTCCTGAGAGCTTGTGAGAACCATTGTAAGACTATAGATTGGGTATTTAATAGTATAGAAATTCTAAAAGTATTTTTAGTGAATATAAAATGGGTGTTGGTCGGTTTATAAAAGAAAAGTGGGGGGAATCTTTATTATTTAGGTTTTGGACTCTACGTAACAAAATAACGAAAAATACAAACTATAACATAGTGTTTTCCAATTTTTTCTACCAAATGGGAGTTTTTTTTATTTTAAACATACAATATGAAAACATATTAAATTAATTCCATATGTTATGAATAGGTGAGTCATGCTCTTAAAGAAATGATTTTAAAACCGTAAAATATATTATTCATTTTGGAGGAATCATAATGGATTTAAAAAATAAATAAAATATACATTAAACCTCATTATTTTAAATTGAAAAGATATATATGGTCATAAACTCCAATTAAATTATTAATCACTTCACATTTTAGTAATTATGGTGTCATAATACACAAAGTATTTTTATATGGTATATAATTTTTACCCATAACATATGACTGCCTTGAAAAAAGATGAAAAATTAACTATTGGATAATTTTGACATTATGATTTCAAAAATCATATTAATATTATCTAAATTATTTACTAAATATATGAATTTTCACTTTGAAAATAATAACAGACTTATTTTTTGTAAATTATGGGTTTTTATAATAACTGTTTTCGAACCCATATTAATATTACATTAGACTTCATAAAAATTATATGATCAATTGAATTTAATAAATATTATATAATGATGATATTTTATTAAAATATTATTTATCCAAACTTTTCTAATTCATTAAAAAAATTCATTAATTAAATATTAATATTAACCAAAAATACTATTTGTGTATTATTGAATCGAAATAAAAATCATTTGCAACGTAACAATATTATGAAGAAAATATATTAATAATTTATTAAAAAAATGATGTTTATATTCATATTTCTAGGGTCTTGATAAATGTCCTTTTAACATAATAAAAAAATTACCAAAGATGTTGTTGTGTGATGGTGGGTCATTCATGATGTGCTCCATCGAATGTGGTTTGGGTCTTGATCATAATGAGCGTAAACTTCTCATGTAAATGGTTTCTCTCAAAATTATGTTATTGTATCTTTTCTTGTGATTACTCAAGGTAAAATCCCATAAATTCTATCTCCATAGGAATCTCTAATAAATGGTCTTTATAGGGTATGATCCGACTAGTTGATTCCATCACTTCCTTTTTCTTTTTCAGTTAGATTTTTGAAAACTCTATATTTTACTAATCACGTGATCACTGTTCAAAGACTAATTTATCAATGGTAAAGACTCTTAAATCTTTTTTAAATAAAATTGGATATAATAAAATAATATAATTTCTTTTTTTTCTATAACGATATATATATATATTATATTAAATTTAATCATAGTTGGAATTTTATATATAACAGTATTGGTGGTTACATCCTTGAACCTTAAGAAACAATCACCCCATACTACATCTGAAAACAACCCAATTCAAGATAAAATCCAATTGTAGAAAAAATACTGTATTAAAATTTTGAGCTAAAGGAATAACTTGATTTCTTACCAACTTCTCCTTAAGATACCCAAATATATCTATCACTAGTTGATCTAAAATAACACATGATCCTTCCTAGAATAGTTTACCAAAGGAGTTTCCATTAAAGATAATTCGGGCCCAAAACACTTATAATATCCAATATTAAAGAGAAGAATATAAACCTATTATAACATTATTTGCAGATTACTAAGAAACAATAAAATCTATCTTCAAAGGATCCATGAATACTCCTCATCAAGAAAATTACGTGACTCAAATAACAAACATCGGGATCCCCTAACTCACACTAAAAATTTATAAAAAAAATAGTTGTTGATGATGAAGAACTACCATAATGTCCGACATATACATTGAGTGATCATTCTAAGATATAGACTATTGAAAAATTTCATCAATAAAAACAACCAAGAACAAGTCCAAAAAAATATCAGAACACTTCATTAAAAAAACCCTAATCACAGATTGACCGTTATTTACTCCTAAATATATTACAAAAACTCATAATGTACATGAAAATAAAAAAGGATATATTTTTGTATCCCCATCCTTAAACTGTATATTATGATATATTGATTTTAGATTGATCTTTGAGAAGGAACTACCACCTTAAAATGAACTAAATTAATCACTAATACATGGAAGAGGGTAGTGATTATTCAGTATCATCTGATTCAAGAAATAATAATTGATAAATAGACACATACTACTACCATCAATTACAAAAAACAAATCGTTCATCACCACATATTGAAAAAATTATATGGCACCATACTATTCGGTGACATTGAGGTCAGATAATTGCATGACTATATCTATGTACCAAAATCTGTCTCTCATCGATGGAGTGGCACTATAACCTCATTAGGAAATACATTACGGTCTTCCTCCACATCCTTGGGAAACACATCCAGATGAACCTTTGATGAACTTGACATCCACCTATCCATCAAGGGTGTAAATGATGAGACATGAATTTGACCCATTTAATGGTGTCATTCACTAATGATCATTTAATAATCTCCTTCAATATAATATAACACGAGTTTCCTCTTGAGGAAATCAATGATTTCACAAAATAAATACATCCAATCCATGATAAGGATGATGTTATATAAATGAATCCAAAAACAAATGTAGTATCTCAAAGAGAGGTTCTTACCCAACACTAGATCACATTCTCCTTGTAGTTCATATAAATAATCTCAACCAAAAACTGGCATAGTCAACACCAAGTTAAATGTATGACACTATACATAAAGTTCCCGAGTGTGGACTAGGGCCGGTGATAAGAAGGTGTGTGTATGAAATGAATAAAAAAATGTGAAACCAAGTAGAAAATAACAAAATGATACCTCAAACAATGACAAATTCCCCTGTAATTGGAATCTCTAAAGCTTTCAACTGACCATGAATTCCTCCATGACTTCAAAAAATAAGAAGATGACCTCCTCCATGGACATGATATTTTATTTTTTTATATGGAGCATAAAAGAGATATCCTCTACATAACCCATATCCCCTATATAGATCAAAATCTAGACAACCCTGATAATAATACCATAGATGAAACATCAAAATTGTAGAACCTAAAATGTTACTCCAACCCCATGATTGTTTATTAGAAATTTGGAAGACTCTTTCCATGGATGAACCTGATTTCTAAACGAAAAATATATAGTAGATTCATTTTCAGGGGTCTAAGAGCCTCCATCCATGGAGAAATGTGATGAGGATGGCCAAGGCGTATCCCCACCTATCTGAAAACCCTTTTATCTTGGTTATTGGGAACATTGAACCATATCTATACTTTACGAAGAATCATTATGAAAAAACTATCATGATTATATGGTTCTAGATTATGACCTCTCAATAATCACCACCTTCCAAAATAAATTAAGATATGTTTGCAGTATAAATAGAGCTACCTAGACATGGATCTCAAGAATCATAGACTCCAAATATTGCCTTTCCCTAGACACTATTTGTAAATATGTGTGATGAATATTGATGAAGTTTAGTAAAATATATCCCAAACACCCATATGTTATAACTACCTTATTAGAGGGTTATAAAATCTTGAAAACTAACTAAACTTGCGATTAATGGAAGAAACATGGATCAATATTGATCATTGAATATATCCCAAAAAGAATGGACTTGTCTCTTAATATAAGGAATAAATAATACTACAACCTAGATTATCCAGGAAACATAATTGAATTGAAACCGATCAGGAATCATGTATGATTATTTAATAGATCTCTACCCAGCAACCAATATAACATCCAATAGTAGGCCCTACAAAATAAATTGTTCTCACATCGGATCACAACACCCTCTAAATATTAGTTCCCTAGTCATTATCCATTATTTACATCACATAAATAATAATGATAATACCATTATACTACAAAATCATGAAATCCTCACCATTTCTTACCTCCACACTACATTAGATCCCTCATCCTAACCATTTGATACTTCTTTTTCATGATCACATCCATTGAAGTAAGACCTCATTGGTTGAAAATGACTAAAGTGATGAAACTATGTCAATATATACCCTCTAATTGGTTATATTTTGGATAAAATCACGAGCATGAATATCACACAACCAAATGTGAGGCATAACCATAAAAAATATGATTAATGTGATATAATATGAAACCATCAAAAAATTCAGGTTCATAAAATAATAAAATATCAATTAGATCCATGTAATTTCATATATTAAGAATATCCACAAAAGAAACTATAAGAACCAACAGGCAATCCTCCAAAGTGACCTTGATTCGTAAATAACTCTTAAATAACACCAAGAGCTAATAATATATAGCACAATTAGTAACCTTCTCATGTGGACCTGAAAAATAGTTCATATATACATATACATATGGGGTGATAATAATAGGTATACTTAGTTGGATCCTAACTATGTCCTCTTGTGGAAATGATAACGAATGTACAGTAAATACAATTGAATAAACAAGTGAAACTAACCCACCACCTATATAGGCATGCTAACTTCCCATCCTCATAGTGTCTCTATAACCCTTTATCACATACACATAATAATATAATATCCAATATATTATGAAATAAAGTTACCTGATTTTCACTTCTCCACTAGTTTTTCAATTTTACCCAATGTCACACACCCTATGATTTATCTCTCTAAATAAACCATTCTACCCAATAACACATGGGAATCTATAATATATCATATAACCCATGAATCACATCATCTCATCATCAAAATACATATCTTTAGATATTAAATGAGTAGTTTTGGGATCTACCACAACCTGTATATCATGTATTATACCTCAAGATAACAAATTCCATACACAACAAACCTATAATAATCCTTAGGACACTATATCCTCTGATACTTATGTGTAAATATAAGTACAATACATTATGTCCCCGTACACACATATATGGAAAAGCTAACCACTAGGAATAACAACACATAATAATAATAGGATAATTAAATGGAGATAGATTGGGTTATCTTCCATTTTTTCCCATTAAAATAGATGTTGGGGAAACCACGACCTAGAGTCTATTGGGTATCAGTATCCCTACTAACAAGGGTGTTATAGAATATAATGACACATAATATATAAATATATCAATAGCTCAAAACTACACTATTAGGGAATACATAGCCTTATACGTAACATCAATCATCACTACTCAGACACCCAATTTCAACAGTAATGGACTAGAAATTTTATAAGAAAAAAGTATAAAAGCTTTTCAATTAATTATTTCTATTAATAAATTCATAATATGTAAATTACCAACTGAATTACATTCCATGTAGAGAAAATTTATCATATCCCAAGGTTCCTCATAATTTTTCAAAATTAAGCATTCCATCAATCCTCTAACCCCTTATGATAAATTATTTAACATTCATTATTATTCAATAATTATAACTTCGATAGGAATCATCCTGAACTATAGTAAAATATTTAAACACCATGTATAATGAACTACATACAGAATTGGGGATTAAAATGTTGTAACAAGAAACCGGTCCATAAAACCCTTACATAAAATTTATTATCAAGAAATCATCCAAGATTCTAAAATAATAATCAATAGGAAAGTCTAGGATCAACTCATTTCACTAGTATTAGTTCCATCCTTGACACTATTGTGCATAACACCATCTATCCTACTATCAAAGGTGTAAACAGATTCCACAAACATAGGAATTTTTCCCTCTTCTCTCAATCCATCAAACATTCTAGGCTAACATAAGGGAATCTAGAAAATCATCATATATTGAAAAAATATGTACTAATAAAATAATAAATAATAAATGTGGAAAACAGGATCCAGAGGTAATGTATCTAGCATTTATAAGAAAATATTATCTCTTTAGCCCCAGAAAATATCATAATAATAATTATTCACTATTTTTAATTAACTGATTCATTTATCCAAGGTTATGACCATAAGAAACCTAATCCATAAACAAAATAATCATTAAATTAAACATTATTTGAGAATAACATTACATTTCATCAGTATATCAGAGAATTGATAACAATTAAAAATTATTATTGATTATTTACCTAACAAGAATCACCAACATTACATTCACTATTCAATTCCAAACATGACAACCCTTATAATCCATTGTATAAAAAATATAACACAGAAGTTAGAAAATAATGATACAAACTTTTAATGATGAATAAACACATGTTATCACAATAATTAATGATCAATTCATTTTTAAAATGTTTTAATTTTCATTAAAATTACTTATACCATTAACCAAAGAGATAAATCATGATATAATCATGATTATACATACAATAAGTATAATAATAAAATACCCCACATCAGTTTTGAATTTAAGAATTCTATAAGAAGAAATATATGGTCATGTATCAACCCCCCCCCCTAATGAAAATCAATATTCTCAATAACCTATTACTAAAAAACCATTGTGAAGCCATGATTATATTTCTGCCTAATAAAAAAGGGAATTATACCAATGATCTCCCACATTAAATGAATAATGAGTGGATAAAGAGGATGGAGGAGTTTATTTATCAAGAGAAGTGGATTCTATATTATACGAGTTATAATCATCAATGATTTGATAAAATGTTTCTATGTGGTTATGACTAAAACATACATTGATACAATTCTATTAATGAAGCCTCAAAAAGAAAAACATCCCATCCACACACTAGGTGTATTTAGAGTCTCTAGAAATTGAAGGATCTGAATGATGTGTAACATGAATCTGTGAAAATAAGAAATAATAAACAAAAATCATATTCAATACACCTCTTAAAAATGCATCTATTTTCATTTTTGATCTATTAAATATCCACGATGAATGATGGCCATTTCATCCATTCAAATTCTAGAACGACTTTCACCACAACCACCTCCATAGATTCCACCATGTCTGTGGTTCCATTGAACACTCCATCCTAACCCAAACCCACTAGGTAATGGTAATAAAAAATTTTCTATATTAACTCACCATGGATCCCACCACAACTATGGTGATATAGCTTTGGTAATGGATTATAGGAGCATCACCTGTGCTTCGTGCCTAATTCCATTCCATCAACCATCCCATTTTTCCTTGTATCTTTAACATAGGGATCACTAGAGGGAAAAACAGATATCTCCAAACATCCCACCATGGGTGTGAATGCCCATTTAATGGAAAACCCCCTCCATCCCCCCAAAACACCTCTAAATTTCTTCTCGGCACCACCAATCCATCTAAAATTAAAATAGCGGTTCTTTGTAAAACATGGCCCTCACACTCCATCACATGATAATAATGATGATGAAAATGAAGTATAATTATATTTTATATCTTGAAACCACTAGTTATAATGATAGGAAAAAGTTAAAAGTTATTAAACCCAATTATTTGATTTTATAACTACCCATGTTATGTTATTTTTATGAAGTGTTTCGTTAATCAACTATTCTTTTTCTCTATATAGGAAATAATTTTTAATATATGAATACACAAATAGATTATAAATATATTATTTGTAACTTATAATTAGTTTATTTAATATTTTAGTAATTTCATAGTTAACTGAAGATAATGTGATACTGTGTAATGTTTCTTTTGGTGAATTAATAAAATTTTAATAAAATATTTGATAAAAAAGGATATATATAAAAGGAAAATTATAAATATATTTCTAAAATATATAAATGTTTCCTTATATCAAAATATCTATTTCTATTCTTCAATCAAAAATTTATAGGGTTCTGACATTTCATTTATTGAATATTTTCCTTCCAATAGTTTTTAGAGGTGTAATAAAAATTGGAATAGTTTTAGAAAAAACTTTTTGTTTGTATTATAGTGATTTTCATCAACCAAAATGTTGGATAAAATATTAAATTGAATTTTCACTTATTTAAGGTACTTAATTTTACTCCTATATGAAATCTATAGTTTGATCTTGGATTTAGGGGTTCGATATCCTGGTAATTTTATAATTTTTGGATTTCTTAAGAACCCTAAAAAAACATTTTATTGGATAGCATTTCGATTGTACAAATATTCTTAAGGTTATAGTGTATATGATCACAATGAATGAATGTATTTCTTATTGAATTATTATTTTAGTTGATAGAATATTATAAATGTAGTAAGTTAAGGTGAGATAATAAATTCACTAAAATGAATTAGAATATTTATAGGTTATATTAAACGTCAAATTTTAGATTTATTTAAATTTATTAGTAATACTCTATGGATGATGTTCCCTGCATGGTTATTTTCTTAAGAATGATTCATGATATTTTATAATTATTTAATTAATAAAATTATTCAAAAAATTAAAAAGTATGGAATTAAAATAAATTCTTTATTATAGAGGAATTTAAATAATATGATTGGGATTAAAATTAAAAAAAATGAATATTTATTAAATTAAACTTATTTTATTGTATTATTGGAATGAATTTATCATTGTTTAAGGGGATATATAATTTTAATGTTATTAGTACTAATTAAAATGAGAGTGTGTGGTGAAGGGAGTATGAGGAACATAAATATATTGGTCTCTAATTTTCACGATAATATGATTGATGTTTTAAAAATGATTAGTGTTTTTTATTATAATGTGAAGAATTATAATTCAACATCTCATTGTGATGAATTATCTCACCAATAAATTTATTTATCATCATTATAGATGAACATGAAAATTTGAGTTTATAATATAAGTGGTAGTTTTGATTTAACGACCCTCAAAAAGAGATCAATGAGTATAACAGTTCATACATAATTGGGTTCTCAATTTGAATGATGATTTGATAAAATGTTTATCTATTAAGATAACATAAATCAATCTAACCAAAAAGTGTTGGTGAATAAGTATGTATCATAAAATAAATAATTATTAAATTAAGGGGAGATAATGATAATGAAATCATAGTGGGGGAAAATTTTCAATGTTGGTTTTAAAGAAAATATTTCATAATTCATCGTTTGTAATAACCCTGACTCTTGAAACCTAGATCCAGCAGTTATATTGGAATATTGGTTAAAAGTAAAATATTTCCCATAGGATCCAACAACATAATAGTCAAATAAGATAATATATATAAACATATTAAATTTTTAATAAAAATGATAAAATATAAACACTTTGGAGAATATATTTATCCCCTCTCTGATATCCCTAAAAAATACACGATGTTGTACATTAGGTTTCTAGGGTAGAAAAAAATTAGGTTTAATTAATATTCTTAGTAATCAGTATCATAAAACTGAATCTATCGTAACATAAACATGGAATAGTTGACAATACATGAATAAATAAACAAAATGAAACAATAATAAACTAATATAGAGGTAATGATATATCCATTACATGAAATTAAAACATTTAAAGAAAAATTCATTGATCTCATATTAATGTATTTCATAATTCTGGTCATCAAAACATGTTCTCGTGGCCTTTTTCTATGATGCTATTCTGATACCAATAAATTTAAACAACTAGAAATAATGTTGTTTTTTCTCATGATACCAATAGATTCATCAAGGAGATATATAATTCTTGTATACACCCAAAAAAAAATTAAATATAATGAATTATCTATAAGATTCAACAATCCCTCTCTTACCATCCCCTAGGGAACCACTAGTTAAATAATCACATGGATATCCATATAATAAAAAATATGAAAAACTAATTCCTTTTTAAAAGAAATAATTTGTAGGTATATTAAAATATATATTAATCAACATATAAGATGTGTGGTATAATTAATATAATTATAAGTTCCATTATCAAAGAAATATAGTAGTGAGGGTACATTGAATGTTCAAGGATAGCCATTAAAGATAATAATTGGGTTTAATCGTTTTAATTATTAGGACACCAAGGAAATGGTAAGAAAAATAATTCATCATGGTTCATGAAAATATTGTTAATATTCCAAAAAAATCCCCCCCCCCCACCCATGAGTGACTATCCGGGTGTGTAGTCTTAGAACCACTTATTGTGAAATAGAGTAAATAATGATTCAATTATCAACCAAACATTTTTAGGGAGATTAAACATAGTAGACTAATTTTCACAACCACATTCACATTCTATTATCCATATAAAGATTCATCTTCTAGGAAACATGCACAATTTTATTTTACTAAAACACATGTTTGGTTTTCTACCATGTAAATGATTTATTTTTATACCAGTTTTGGTAACTATTTAATAAAATGAATATGAGTTAGTGATAAAATTATGGAATTTTAAATCCCTTTAAATTCATATGAAATATGGAGAAAATTATTACATTTAAATTTATTTAACACACAGATGAAAATACATGGTAAAGAATGCATGAGTACCAAAAATGAAAATTTTCATATAATAGCGCACTTATGGATTTGGTAGTAAATAAATCAAAATTGAATGAAGGATTGGGATTCAAAATGATATTGAAATACAATGAATAAAAATAATATAATGATATACCATCTAAAATTGATATTATTTACACCATATAAAGTAAATAAGAAGAACAATACTAAAATGTCTTAGTGAGAGGAATGTGTGATGGAAAATCCTTACATTTAATCCTGCTTAATTGACTATAGTCAAACACCAGATATAAAAATAAAAATATTAATCACCTAATTTGTTATCTAATTCATACTTATATTTTTTAAAACATAATTTAATGTTGTTCCCTATATATATATATAATAGTTAGTTATCATCTATTATTAATATACAGTGTTAGTAATATTGAGTGTTTTAAACTGATTTCATAATAGTGATGTTTTTATTTTTAAATATAAAAAAAGTGAATAAATTATAGAAAACCTAATAAATTATAATAGAAAATCTATATTTATTTTTCATTCCCCTATCAAATTACATTATTGTTTTAGTTAAGTTGTGGGAAAGTGTAATTTTTGTCACCCTATTTTGATAATTATAGTGATAGATGATGATATTATAAAAATAAGAAAAATATTTAATACAACCTTTCTATAACAATTAAATAATAAATATTTTAAAATTAAAAAATAATAATTTTATTATTTAAGTTATCATAGTCATCTATGATTGTGTTCTATAGTATCATTCACTTATGTGGTTAGACCATCCCACATTAAAACATACTCTAATTAATGGATGATTATGATCAAGAAAGCAGTTTATGTTGGGAATAAAATAATTATTAAAAATAATAATTCTATAATTTAATTAATTTTAATTTAGAGTGTAATATTTAAATAATATTTAATATATTAGAAAAGTACTTTTTAAAAAATAAGATATGATACTTCTTGGAGGTGGTACTTTGCAAAAAATAATTTAATGTATTTATTTCTTGAGGAATGACATGGAAATAAAATATTTAATAATATGAAATTTTATAATCATAGATATAATGTAGATATAATATTTTTTCATCTATCACAACTTAAAACCAAACATTAGAGGTGCTATGAAAAAACATAAGATGTCATTTCGTTGAGGCAGTAGTCTGAACACATGCATTGGTAAGGCATTTTTTTTAATGGATTGAGTAGAATAAATAATGGTAGAAATTTTCATTTAATAACATAATAATATGATAATTATACTGATTTCATTATATTAGTATGGATATATGATATCAGTATGTGGAATATTAGGAAGAAAAAATTAAGAATATGGTAATACTTACATCATGTGTGTAGTGTTCTAATTGAAAAATCATTGATAACTGAGGACTGAAGTTAAATAATTAAGACAACAATATATTTTATGATATATATTTTTTAAAATAAATTTAATTTTTTGATAGCTTACGATACACACCACCATGAGTCAAAATGAATTTTAATAGAGTATACCATTACAAGCTATTAATTAAATTTATGTAACGAATATGAATATTTATTTTAAAATTATATATAAAAGTTCAAGATAATATAGATATTTTTAGAAATGTCTTTATATGCTTTTACTTTTAAAGTTTCCTCAAGAATGGTTTTTATTTCATTTTAGTAGAAGATATTCTAATTTTTTTTTCAAATTTTAAAAAATCTATTAGAAATAATTCTATTTTTAAAATCAATTTGTAAAAATTATATTAAATTTAATTTTTTAAAATTTTATAAAGATATTAATTTCTTAATGAATGGTTAAAAATGTAGATCCTAATGACAAATGTATTTTCATTTATTGAATTTTTTATATTATATTTTTTCCAAAAATTGTTTTATAAGTAAAATCAATTAATTTATATTATTAATATTCCAATTATGGTCATTATAGTTATTTTTTGGGATTTATGATATAAAAATATGGCATACTAAATAATTTTTTGATAACCTTTTTTATCATGTTTTATGAGTTTATTTTAAATATGATTTCATCCAATTAAAGATATTTAATTTGATACATGGTTTAAATATTTTGAGTGAGAATTTCCAAATGTGGTAATGAGTCTAATTTAATTTTTAGACATAATTAATAGTTGAAAAATTAAATGTTTTTCACTACTGTTAAAGATAATATTGGTTTATTGGGGGTGAAGGGGGGGGGGGTTAAATAATGTTTATAGATATTTTTTTGGATTAAAATTCTCTAAATCCTATTTTTATCAATATTTTTAACTCATAATGTCCCACCTTCAATTATATAGTCACATTGAATCATTTGTCTTGAGAATGTATTTATAATATTTTTAATCTTTTAATCATGCCACATGTGTCCACTACTATAATTTTAGAGTATTTATACAATTTAGAACAGTTGGTATAGCTCCAAAAAAACATGGGTATAGTGAATACCTATGGTTTTATGAACCATGGGAGCTTAATCATTGGGAAAAGGTCTATACTCATTGTTTCTATAGAAACCATGGGTATAGGCTATAAGTATTCAATAGTACCCACAGTTTTATTGAAATCATGGGAATAAATATCTTTCCAAAATTCATCTATATCCATGGTTTTGTAAAATATGGGTATAATGTCCTATCCCCATTTGGCAGCTACAACACAATCCAACACCTCTAATAAAATCCACAAATAAATTACAAAACATGGTACATATTAAATAAAACACGATTATTACAGAATTTGAATTAAAAAAAGGGTCGAAGTATGAGTAAGAAAGAAAACCCACACTCACCAAAATTATTTTAAAAATATTAATGTACAATGAGATAGGGGGGAGGGAACTTAGTATCACTAGAAATAGCCCAAAAATAATATAAACAAGAGATCAAATCATGTCAATCCCTATGTATCCTAATTATATGGGGTACCAACTTCTATTCATGGGGTGACTCCCATTACCCCTTGACTGAGTCTATTGGGGAAGTATAAGCTCATCACTCAATGATGAGTCTAAAGAGTCCCACGGATTTATATTTCTTTTGTATTTACATGAAATTTCATGAATGTTACACCTCATATGAATCTGATAACAATATTCAATTTTTTTTATAATAATTTTTGGGCTGTCAAATAATACATATATCTGGAAAACATATAATTCCATATTTTGAAAGGTATCTTATAACTATAAGTAAAAACATTTTTCTATTTCATCTTTAAGACTCTAGGGTACCACTCTCCATCATAATTTGGATGAGGGGATTGCTATTTTTTCCATGAAACACAACATTCTTGGAGTGAGGCCATTCCAAATTATTCATAAGTATTGTTTAAGAGATCAGAAAATTGAGATTCATAAGTCCAATACCCTCCAGTTTCCCGACGTAGCATAGAAATTGATGGAGTGTGCAATATTAACAACCCTTATTGATAAAAAAACTTCTTAAGGTACCATCTGAACATTGGTCTCTAGAATTCCTTCAGATGTCGCACCTTCCTTCACATGATAAAATTGATTGCTCTCATCTTCCTTGGAACCTATAGAAGAGAAACCCACCACAAAATCGATCAGATCATATGCATTAGAAGATAAGTGATTTCTAGGAAAGACCATTTGATAGACGATAACTAGCTTCAATGTTCTTTGAAAATAACTATTAGACTATCAAATAATATTGATATTGACATCATCAATTATTTTTATTCATTCACACATGTATCTAACTAAATTAAATAATTGAAGGAAATATTATCTACCTTATCATCAATAGTTCCATTACAATCATCACTATCATTGGCACCTAGAGAAACACCACCATCCCCACCACCACCAGAAATTCAATCACAATTAGCTCGACCACCACACCGACCCCCATTAAAATAATAGGGGGAAGCATATAAAGATCACATTGATTCCATTAAAAAATTGCAGTAGGATCTAATGGATATGATGGAAATATAATTAAAATTGATTTCAAGAAGTTTTCAATAAAAAATTCACTTCCTCTATGCACCTATATATATATATTTTTGTCTCGTATTCTTTTTCATGATCATCATTCTACTAAGTGGTCTGAGTTTATGGAGTGGAGATCAATGGGGGCCAATACCTAGTGTGGATAATGTTTTTCCTAAGTCACCATCAAATAGTCCGCTAATGCTCATCACCTAAAACTAGTCTCAAATGATCATTTGGATCGAAGTTCTAATATCCATTCTCATAAATGGAATTGAGATGTCTTGTTTTTTGTTTAGTTTTTCTATACAAGAATATCATTTGTCTCTTGGGTATTATCTTGAGTTCCAAGTTTTCCAAAGTAAAATTTTATGTTTTGGAGGTTTATAGTTCTTATTTAGACATATTCTTGGTTGACATGAAATGTAATAGGAAGTAGTTGGTTAGGAAAATGAGTTTTAACACTTCTAGTGGAACCATTTTATGGGGTAGTTTTGTTGGATGGTTTTTCCCCTTGATTGTGATGAGTTTTGGGGTGAAAATGGTATTTTATGGGAATTTTTCTAGGTCACATGATTTGGGAACACAGTTTGTTTAACCCTGTAGTAAGTGTGAAGGGTATGATGGTTTGTGAAAGGTTTAACTAACCATGCAGCCTATTTCTATAGCCCATCTAGATCTAGAAAGTGGTGGATTTCACAGTTTGTGTACATTTTGTCTAACCGTGTGAGCTAACCATGAAACCCACTTCAAAAACAGGGTTTTGGGATTTTATTCTTCTTTTAATGTTGGGTTTCTTCCCTTGGACCCTCCCCTCAAAATAACCCTACTTCGACACCTCCCATGGAACATTTAGTCTCCCCCTAGCTCATCCAAGTATATTTTTTATTTTTCTTCTTGATGGTTCTTCAACCGAATCGAACTGTTAGGGATCCTCTCAATTTTTTTAATTTGATTTTATTTCATTTTCCTCTTTATAACTCACCCGAGGGTCCATTTTGGATGATTTTCATGGATATAGTTTTTTTTTGGGGTTTCATCCTTATTAGGGCTCTTTTATGTTTTATATAGCCTTGATTGGTTACGGTTGAGGTGAGCATGCAGTTTCACTGTGGTTTCACTTATTTTTCATGAAGACTCTTTTTTTGAGATAGGTGGTTCCATGTGTAAACATTCATTGATGAAATTATCATGATTTATTAACCTATTTATAATTATACTCAACCATTGTGAGTGGTTTTAAGATCATTTTTGGTAGCACTGATTTAGTGCATAATTCTATAATAGTATTTTTCTATGAAAACGATTTTTTTCATGTGAAATCATAGTTGTATCATTTCAGGTACTTTTATGATTCATGTAATTGGTTTATTGAATGATTCTAGGGATTAAATTTTTATTTTGGTATGGGATTGAGGTGAATTTGGTTTTAAAAAGGGGGGTTTGAAATGATTTTCTATGCAAAGAATTGTTATACTTCCTGAAATTGGGTTATGAAATTTTTTAATGGTTTACTAAATTACATTAAGGTTGTGAAACATTATTGGGTGATGGTTCGTGTTATATAATTTAGAAATGGTATTTCTATATACAAATGTTATTTTTATAACATGTGGACATAGTTTGAGCACAAAGAGGGAAGCTCGTGTATCTTGGAGGGCAGTCTGAGACTAGTATGCTAGTGATCCAATAGCATAATCATCCCAATTTCACTAAGCAAGATTGATGATGACAACAATAACTAAACTATGATAATATTTTAGAACCACTAAGACATTGTTCTATCCCCTCCTAAGGGATCTTTCATGATATGGTTATTGGTTATGGATACTTTTACACCGAGATACAATGTACCTAGGACCCCACAGCTAGTTAGCTCCAATGAGTGTTCTTGTGACTAGTAATCAATGATTATATAGTACCTACCATCATAATATAGTATGTTTGGATGGTATTTTCACTATAATGTTTGTTTTCATTACAATGTTTCATCCTTTAATATTTCCCTCTTAAAAAATATTTTTGATAATGTTTTTTATCTTAAAAATAGTTACTTGCATTTCTTGTTTATAAAAACTTGCAATCCTTCTGTCTTAAAATTGTTAAACCATGGAACATTTTTCTTGGGTGGAATCCTAATGTGAATTTTCTAACACCCTATATACACATTTGGGTGTGTGTAGATTATGTGCTATGAATATTACTTTTAATGGATTGTTGCTTCGTTCTAGCAATTGGGTTCCTAGTGGTCTCTCTCTAGTAGATCATGGTGGAGGTGGCTTAAGGATGTATATCTTCTTATCCCATGGAGGTTTATTGTATTTTTTTGTTTCCTTTACAATGTATTATTTTGATCTTTCTGTTAAAACTGTATACATCATTTATGGAATGTCTTTATTCCTTGTATGATTGGGGATTTTTAGTTTCTGTTTATTTTTTATTGATTATCCTATTGTTTATGAAATCGGGTAAAAGCATTCCCATGCTTTATATTGATACTCGGGCACTCTTTTCCAGCCCGTGGGGATCAGGAATTCCCATTGGAAATTTCCACAGACTGGGTTGGGTGCCAGGTCAGATGGGGACTCATCTTGGTTCATGAAAAACTTGTATCAAAGTATACAATCTCTGTAGTGGATCATTCTTTTTAGATCTACCACTATTATAAGGGGATGTCAAGGTAAATAGATTTTGATTATTGGCGAATGGGATATGAAAGCCTAATGTACTTCCTGAACCCTTACCCATTCCAAACCATATGTTACCATGGGATTTTAGGGTTGGTTGGTGACTTTTATTCTCGTGTATTGTTTGGTGTTGGTAAATGAAAATTAGTTGGACTAGTTGTCTTCACGATCTCGCAGGACCTAGAAAGCCATGTGGAGGAAAGGGAATGGTCCTAAATAACATCTCAAGATGGTGGTGTGATTGGAATATGGCCACCGACCATTTGACTATGTTACCCATCAACATTAGTTTCCCCTTTCATATTTTATTAGGTCTTCCATGATTCTGAAAAATTGTCATCAAAATTATTATATTTAAATTTTTAAAAGATGATATTAATGTCGTTAAGACGTTGTTTTGGAACATGGAAAATATATTTTCATATCTTTATTTAATGAATAATAGGAAAAGTGTGTTTTTAAAAAAAATTGGGGTGAAACGAAAAATGTTTAATAGGATTGGATTAATATAACTAAAATATGAAGTTTATTGAAACCATTTGTTTGTAAAAATAGAAATTTTTTAAATTGAGTTTTGGAATTCATTCTAAACATGAATAATTCAGTTTGTACAAAATTGATTCTTGATTAAAAGAGGTTTCTAGAATTAGTTGATTTTATTGAGGGCGATAGACTGGATTTATTGTGATTCATTCATATGTTATTGAATTCTCTTTTATTTTTTGGGTGATTTACACTTAAATTTACAGTTGGCGGTGTTTCATTATAGGGAATGGTCAATTTATGGATTGATAAAATAGTGCCACTTACTCCTGGTAATTTTTTGATCTTTGGTGTGCCTTTAGTTAGGGGAGTATGACCCAATAATGGTTAGGGATATTTTTTGGAAGAAAAGCACATGGTTCTTCAATCTGGGCAGATCCATGATGCAGGGTTGGTGCATGGATTCCCAAACCATGCCTCTAAACTATGTGACTGCCCATGGTGCCTATTAATGGGAACACAATTGGTGCGTAGGTTTGTAAACTGTGTGGCCTAATAGTGAAAAATTCCCATTGGTATTAAAAATGTGAAAAAATAGGATTTAAGGAAAACCGTTTTTTGAAAGTAGATATTTTTTTCGATTTATTTTAAATGATAAGGAGTGGGTTTTCATAAAATTATTTCTAATGAAATAAATTTTTATAATTTCTGAAAAATGTATTGAATTAGACGAAAAATATTTTTAAATGAAAAATCATGGGATTTTGTTGAGTATGATGCAATGTTTGTAATATGGAATTTAAAAATGTTTCTTCACAGGGAAGCTAATAAGTTGATGAAATTTTCTATAAATCATGACATCTGAAGTGTGATTGTATTGTGAAGACATAGTTGTAATGTTTTTTGTAAAATAAAAAGGTTTTTTTCGACCATTGGTCCTTCCTTGTGTACTAAAATTCATAGATATGTGTTTAAAGTGGATGAATGATGTTATTGGAGAATGGGTGCCTGGTATGGAATTGTTGATGGGTTACCAGGGTGGTACGAGAATGGGAATGTGAGTGAGACTCTTAGGAATAACATTGGAGAGTATGAAAATCCATAAAAATTGTTTTTTTCAAATGTATTGTTATGTTGGAAATTGTGGTGTTTTCATAAGACAATTATAGAGTGGCTTGTTTTTTATGCTATGTAATTTTTATTTATTTCTGTTGCTTCCTCACGATATAAAGGTGATGATTATGTTGTGATTTGAGATTGAATTTTTAATTGGTGTTTTGATCATAATAGAGTGTATGGTGGGTATGTATAAAGGATTTGGGAACCATTTGGTCTATTTCCCATTATGATAATGTGTTTTTTATGTGTATTTTTGTTCATCAGTTGGTTTTGATAGAGCTATTGGTTTTCCCTTTTCCCATTGTTTTCCTAAAAACAATCCCCCAGTAGAAATATTTCTATTTGATAAACCTAAGGAATCTGTTCCTGAGTTTCAAAAGGTAATCAATCTTTTCAAAAGATACATCTTCCCATTTGTTGTAGCAGAGAGGTGTTTAGGCTTAATTTAATTTTCATTCTTTTTGTTGCATTTCTGTTGGTTCTATATGTTGCTCTTGAGGGTGTTTTTTTTGTTTCATAATGATAATTTTTAATTATCTTACTTGATTTTAATGAGGAAAATTGATGTGTTCATCTTTCAAGTCCATGTTTTGGTAATGGGTGTCATTTCAGGATGTATGTTTCTTGGTGTGTCTTGATCTTCTGTTTTTGATTTGAGTGCCATGTGGTCGCTTGTGGAACCAGAAAAAGGAATTATGATAACATAATAGTATCTTTTGATTATGAGGATTTATATTCTACGTCTATTAGATATCTAGACATAGCTATCAATGTGAAGCTACCGCATAGTTAGGAATCCTGGTGTTGTGGGAAGCGTGGTTAAGTTTTTGCCTCCACCATTACAGTTTGGCAGTTCCAGTATTCTATTGTAGCGTCATTGTCGCAGTAAATATTCTATGTGTAAAAGGAGTGTGGTGTTCTTAACCATCACACAATGTTTCTATGTATTATTTCTAGAATAGAACATTCCAATTTTTTTCTTGAGGGGACCACATAGGTGAATCGAGCGAGATCTTAAGTGGGTGGTTGCCAGATGTGGTTTTAGTTGTCCAATCATTGGGCCCCTACCCTCATCTTCCTATGTGGTGGGGGTTTTAGTCCATATAAGATGTGTTGGCTCTATTCTTATCCCCTCTATTTTGGAGTGTGGAGTTTAAATTCTTTGTAACATTTTTCATGGCCTGGTTTGTTAGGGTGTTGTGAGGGAGTTTTGGTTGGACTTTGTGGAAGGTCCTAGTTTTGTTTCAAGTGGATTTTTTGTGTGGTCATTCTCAGATGGTTTTTAATGGTGCGGAGACCCAAAATGGGTGTCAATGAGATATCACTTAATGTGTTATCGTAATCTAGTTCAATTATAATGGTGGTGAGTCTGTTTGGGCCTCGCCTGTGCCGGTGATGTATTAATGTTTTTGATTTGTTTCGATTCGGTTGAAGTGGATTCTTTTCAAGCTGCTTATTTTTTAGTTTCTTCCTCGCTTTGGGTAAACGTTGGGAGTTATGGAGTGTGGCCAATGGTTCCGTTTGAATTATAGTTGAGAATTTTGTGGTTCTAATTTTTTTTATTCTCAGGAATTGGTTGTAGTTTTTTTGTTTATTTTTGAAAAATGCATAAGTCCTATTTGACTATGTGGGATGTTTTTAGTTCAAGGGGTTGGTTATTTAGGTTTTGAGAAGCCATATCCATTAATTGAACAAATGGAAAGTGACGTGGCCTTCTAGGGGTAAAAAGCATCTATTGTAGGGAGAATTGACCAACCCATATTTTTTTTCATAAGTTGTACCAACTTTTATTTTGTCTCTTGGGTATTATACTGACTTTTGGGTATTCAATACTTAAATTTTATATATTGAAGTTTTATGATTCTTTTGATTAGAAAAAAATGTTGTTTAGATTGAATGGTATGAGGAATTATTTTTTTTGGGAAATGAGTTTGTAACACTCCTAGTGGAATTATTTAATGGGGCATGTTTTTTGGATGGTCAATCCCCTTGAATTAGATTATTATTGGTGTGAAAAGGGTAATTTTGGGTCATTTTATAGGTTTCATGGTTAGGGAACATTTTTTCATTAACTATAATGTATGTGTGTTGGGGGTATCAGGATTTTCACATGGTTTGCGCACATTTTAACTAACTATGCAGCCAAAGTGTGCAACCTTTCCAGCTCTAGATAGTTGCAAATTGTACGGTTTGTGCACGGTTTTTCAAACCGTGTGAGCTAACCATGAAACCCACTCAACAAATGGTATTTTGTGATTTTCTACTTTTTAATGTGGTTTTCTTCCCTTCGAAACCACACTCGAAATCCCCCGACTTGGATGCCTCCCATAGAGCATTTTGGCTCCTCTAAGATGCTCCAAGGTGATTTTTATGTTGTTTCTTGACGATTCCTCACCTGAATGAACGGTATCGACACCTCTCTATTTCTACATAAATTTTATTCAATTTGAGTATTATTACCTAACCATTGGGGCCATGTTGTATGATTTTATTTTCTATTTATGCTTTGTTTTTGGGGTTTTCCTTCTTAGGTCTCCTTGACATGGCACCTAGCCTTAGATGGGTGTTGTTGAGGTTCGTTTGTGGATTCGCTACATGTTCTGTACGGTTATTCAGGTAAGGTATGTGGTTCCATGTGAAAACATTCTTTGATGAATTTATCTTTCTTTATTGACCTATTTATAATATTCATCATCCAATTTTTTTGGTGAGAAAAACATTTTTGGTACCATTGATTTTATGCTTAATTTTAAAGTATTATTTTTGTATGAAAATGAATTTTCCATGTGAAATTCAAATTGTATCATTTTATTTCATTTGATGATTCATGAAATTGATTTATTAATTTATTTTAGGGCTTCCATTATAGTTTTGGTATGGTTTGGTGGGAATTTGTCATTAAAAAGGGGGTTTTGAATAGATTTAATGTGAAAAGACTTGTTATACATATTGAAATTATTTTATAAAACTTTTAAATGGTTCATAGAATTACATAATGGGTGTGAAGAATGTTTTGGTTACTGTTTGGTGCGTGTATAATTTAGAAGCGGTATTTTTATGTAAAAATGTCATATTATAACATTTTTTACTTGTTTGAGAAATAATACGGAAGACAGGGTATCTAGGTGGGTGGAATAGGACTAGTGTCCTAGTGATCCAGTAGTGGACTCATCCTTGTTTCACATAGAATTATTGGTGGTGACAACACTATCCAAAATATGATTATTATTTTGGACCACTAAGTAATTTGGCTCACCCCTCATAGTGGCTCACACACAATTAGGTTATTGGTCATGGATACGTTTACAACGAGATACAATGTACCTTTGGGCCCACAGCTTGCTAGTGCCTATGGGTGTTCTTGTGACTAGTTCTCATTGATATTATTGTACCTAAAATCAGAATAATGTGTATTTGGATTAATATTTCAGAAACATGGTGTTTTCATTATAATTTTTCATTCTTTAAATTTTCCCTCTTGAAAACGTTTTTCATTAAAGTTACATCTCATAAAAAAATTTTCTAGCATTTTCTATGTATGAAAAAATGCATGTTTTTTGTCTTAAATTTTATTTCTCACATGGAACCTCATTCTTGTGTGGCACCCTACAAGGAATTGTCTCACACCCTACGAACACCATTAAGTGTATATAGATCTTGTGCTATGTATATTCCTTGAAAAGTACTGGTACTTTCTTCCAGTGGTTAGGTTCATACTATTCTTCCTCTGGTAGATCGAGGTCGATGTGGCTTGAGGATGTCTCTCCTCTCATTTCTTTGAGGATCGAGGTAGTTTTGTTTTTTCTTCCAAATATAATTTTTTGGGGTTTTTTTGAAGTGAAAACATCAATTATGGATAGTTTTCATGCCTTGTTTGGTTAGGAATTTTTAGTTTGGTTTTATTTTAAATTTATGACCCTAGTGTTTATGAAATTTAATAAAATCATTTACATCTTTATTTTGATACTCATTCACTTATTGCCCACCTGTGGTGATCTTGAATTCCCTTGAGACCCTACAACACATCGGGTCGCCCGCCAGGTAAGTTGGAGACCCTGGTTGGTTCATGATAGGAATCAATGAAACAATATTGAATATATAAAAAATAAATTTAACTATGAATTAAATATAAGAATTTTAAATGTCAATAAAAAACATAATATCATTTCAAGTATTTTGAAATTTATAGAACTTCCATCTTATTTCTTCTAAATTGAGAAAAATAATTTTTTTCATGGCACATAGATAATGATGCCGATTTCAACTTGCTGCAAATTTCATTGATTATTATAATACAACACTATTAAATAATATTAATTTAATAATCCTATAATGAATTAAAATTGTTGATATTTAAGAAATCCTTAAAATTAAGAAGTATCTTAATACACTTTTAATTAAAAATGTAATACAAGTGGAAAAACATAAACAATACATACAAATTAGAATGTCATACATTTGAATGATATAGATTCATCTTGTATGATAATTTTAGTACAATTCTATTTATTATTTATTATTTGGTTATTTAGTAACTTGGTAATTTTGACCATTTTTTCATTATGTTAAATTTTTTGTTAGTTTTTTTGGTAATTTTTTCATTTGGGCATTTGAAAATATTGACTAATTAGGCTAATTAGGCCATTTAGAACAACATCTTTATTTATGACAATTAGTTCAATAAGTAAATTTTTTACATTTAGGTCAATTAGTCCATTTAAGACAATAAATCAATTTATTAGGCCAATTTGGTCTACATTGGATAATATAGGAAAATTACTAAAATTATTCTAATTAGTCCAATTTAGAGCTTATAGGATCATTTTGGCCAATCAAGCATAATTAATCTATTTATTTGGCCAATTTAGGATAATTTTGTCCTTTAGTCCATTTTAGGGCAATTTTGGCCAATTATGCCACTTATTTAGGCCAATAATTCCAATTTAGTCCAATTTAGTCCAATTTAGGCCAATTTTGTCCATTTTTTTACAATTAGGAAAATTAGGCCACTGAGACCAATTAGTCTCATTAGGCTATTAATTTTATTTAATCAAATAATTCCATTTTGGTAAATTAAACCATTGTGGCCAATTTAGGCCAGTTACGCCAATTTTTACATTTAGGACAATTAGAGAAATTGGGATAATGAGGACTGTTTATGTTAATGAGGCCACTTAGTCAAATTAGGCAAGTTTTGACATTTCAGGCCAATTTAGGCCAATTATGCCAGTTAGGCCAATTTAGGCCATTTATGCCATTTAGTTCAATTTTTCCATTTAAGAAAATTAATTCAAGTTAGTGAAAGTAAAAAAATTAGTACAATTAGAAGATTTATTCGAAATTAGTGTAATTTAGGAAAATTAGTCCATTGAGCTTAATTTTGGCCAATTAGACCAATATAGTCCAATTAAGCCAATTTAGGCCATTTTGGTGAATATAGAACAATTTGAACCATTTGTGACAATTGGAATATTTTAATCTATTATGTACATTAAGTTAAATTGTTCCATTTGTCCAATTAGGTTCAATTAGGCCAATTTTCCATTTATTTATTCAGTCACATGGTAATTTTTATCATTTTTTCCTTATTCCATTATCCCAATTAGTCAATTTTCCATTTAGTTCCTTAGGCTAATTTTCTATTTGGCCATCATGCCATTTTTCCCATTTAGACCATTTTGGACATTTTGGGCATTTTGGTCATTTTGTACATTAAGGCCATTAAGACATTAAGAAATTATTATATTAGGAAATTAGGAAAAAAGGCCATTAGGAAACCAGGACATTAGGTCATTAGGTCATTAAACCAATAATCCAATTGGTTCCATTAGGCCATGAGGCCAATTGTCCGATTAGACAACTGCCCATTTGGATATTTGGGCAATAAAACATTTGGAAATTAGAGAAATTAGAAATTTAGTCAATTAGGATATTATTACATTAGGCAATTAGGCCAACATTCCATTAGGTGAATTGGTCATTTAGTCCAATAGGCCAATTGGCCATTAGACCATTAGGCCATTAATTGATTAGGTGATTAGGATAATTTGATATTTCAACATTAATCCACTAGGGAATTTACACAATTTAGGTCATTTAGTCTATTTAGGCTGTAAAGTTATTTAGTCCACTAGGCCATTATGACATTTAGACCATTAGGCCATTTAGACTATTTATGCCTTTTAGGCCATTTAAGCCATTTAGTCCATTTAAACCAATTAGGACATTTTTCCATTAGGTTTTTTGACCATTATTCCAATTGGATCTATTATTCCATCAGTCAAATTTTACAATTGGAAAATTATACATTTATCCATTATTCCATTTGGTAATTTGGACAATTATCCATTATCCCAATTTTCCATTTAGGCCACTATGCCAATTAACCATTAAGCTAATGGGCTAATAGGACAATTGACTATTTGGTCATTAGGACATTTAGGAAATTTATGAAATTTAGGAAATTTAGACCAATTAGTTCATTTTGGCCATTGTTCCATTAGTTCATTAGGCAATTAAGGTATTTAGGACAATAGGGTATTTAGTCAATTTTACTCATTTTCTCCATTTAAGAGATTTTGGAGATTTTTTCCATTAGACCATTAGGACATTTAGAAATCAATCCAGTAGTCCATTAGTACATTAGGAGATTAGGAAATTTTTCCATTATCCCATTATGCTATTTTTCCATTAGGCCATTAATCCATTAGGAAAATAGGCCACTTATCCATTAGACAATTAGTCCATTTATCCATAAGGACATTATGCCATTAGACCATTAGTCCATTTAGGCCATGTATGATATTTAGTCTATTTAGACCATTATGTCATTCGGCCATTAGGTTATTAGGACATTAGGCCCTTATGTCGTTAGACCATTAGGCCATTTAGGCCATTTAGTCCATTAGGCTAGTTGGACATTTGGTTATTTCACCATTTTTTCATTTGAAAGTGATATTTCAGGAATTATAAAAAGATATTATTGATTATAAAATGTAAATTTTATCATGATAATATAAAAATGTATAAATATAAATATTTATTGGTTTTTTATTCATATTAATG
The DNA here is from genome assembly GCA_963277665.1 of Viscum album. NCBI lineage: Eukaryota > Viridiplantae > Streptophyta > Magnoliopsida > Santalales > Viscaceae > Viscum > Viscum album. The sequence goes on from OY728161.1 coordinate 699,648,764, forward strand.
TACATGGTACCTCTCCTGCTCGAGCATTGTACTGTCCAAATAGTGTGAAAATAAATTATAGAATCTTTATTCTCTTTGTTTTTTATCAACACATCATGAAAACGTTCCATAAATTAATTAAAAATTAAATTCTCGATGTAATCCATTAAAGTGTAGGAATTTCATAGACTAATCAGTCATCCAATATGAAATAATTTCTTGATATTTTTTTTGAAAGTTAGAGAATATTGGTAAACCCTATAAATAAAAACCCACTATATTCTTCTAAACCACATAAAACATAAACATATATGATGTATATAACTCTTAATGATCTATCAACACTGAAACATTTTCTATTTGACCATTGGGAAAGTTACACAGATGTTACAACGAAAATGTTAATTCATATAAATGTAAGAATAATATAGATAAAAATATAAAAAAAAATAATTACCCTTATCTCCACCAATGATTTTCCATGATTTCATTTATGATATTCCTCAATGATATTGGTTTCATGAAATGATATTGTTGTACTTTTCTAATGTTACAATGAAATTTCTACACTACCTACTATTTTAACATATCATTTGATTATCCTCATTTTAATACACCATTATTTATGTTGGGTGATTCCAACCATCACATATATGGGTTTTCCTATATAGCCTACTAGTATATCCCATAGAATATGATCAATTGAAATATAATTATTTCCTAGTACTATTGGAAAAAATGATGTGATATAATTTTACACAATTATAATACCAAAGAAACATGATACAAGATTCTCAATAGGCTCTGTTGGATCCTTGGGATGTCTTGAATTTGTAGCCTCTTAAATATTTACATATTAATATGAATGCAATGAGATATCTAAATATACTATTGTAGAAGATGAAGGAATATAACAACTAGATCATGGATGGGTAGTGGGAAATTGAGGTGGCATAGACATGGACAGATATGGGTATTTTGACTGAGGATACATGAAAAGATATAGATATGGTAATGGTGGGAAAGATCTATAGAGGCATTATAGAGATGATATTGGAAGAAGATGATCAATGAGATGATGATGGAGGCAGGGGTGGGAACACCCCTAAAATATATAGTAGAGAATGAAATGGTGTGGAAGATGGGGTGTCCACTAGTGGGTCAGTTATGATGGGGTGTCCACTGGTGGTTGATGGATATATGAGCACCCCCACTAAGACCTATACTAGTATTCATAGTGGACATAAAATCTGTTTCCATTATATGACCTTAATTTTTTTGATAATGAATAAGATCATGACAATTAATTTAGTGAAGATGAAAAATTTAACTATTATTATACTCATTAAGGGAGCTAGAGGATGAAATCTGAGCTCACACATCTATCGATCATTATCAAATAATTTATTCTGCTAAAATTCATTAATATATTTCATAATATTCATAGGAATGATATGTATGAATTATTATAAATTGATTTTAAAAATCATGAATACACCATATAATTTGAATAAGTCATATTCAATTTCACAACTTGTTTATGAAAGTATAATGTAAAACTGAGCTATAATTTTTTCAAAACCCATTTTAAATGTTGTTTTCAGAATTGAAGTAAATCTGATTAAATTCAAGGAAAAAAATATTAATAAAAACACTTATCTTTCGAAACTGAAACTAAATTAATTCAATTATAGTTTTATCAAACTAAAAAAACAAATGATGGTAAACCAAATGATATGTTGACATATATGGTTGCTTCTATATATTTCCCACCACTAATATAGGTTCAAAATATACTCTCAAAATAGGAATATTTGTGTCCCAAAATACAATATTTTGGTCAACACCAATGGGGGTTTATGGGGGAACCATTTCACTTCCACCATCATGAAAAATATGTCTTTGTATTTCTTCATTAATGACACCGTAATCAGGTCTCCGATAATCATTCACATAAAACACCTGTTTCTAAATTTATCCCAAAATATATAGTTCCTTAGTATCCATGAGTTGAGTCATTTCAATAAATCTGAGTCCATAGTCATGAAAACATTCACCATGTCTCATCATTGAATCAAACCATTTACATTTCCTTATAGTGACTATATAGTGTGATTTTTATTACAATTACAATATTTTTTCAAAAATTCCATAATAATAATAAACTTTTTATATTAATACATATTATCTGATGCATTGGAATAAAATTCTATTGTAGTAGTTAACATAATTCCATCATGATGTTTTCTCATTTTCACGACTTGATCAGTTGTTACAAATTTATACATATTGATTATTAATGATTTTCGTTCATGAAAAAATTATTTGTGAAAAAAAGACAAAGCACATAATTCTTGAAAGATGTATTTAACCATTAAAATCAATTCCTAAAAAATATATATGAATAATATAGTTTAATTAATACCCTTATTCTATGTTGATTAAACTATTTTTCATTCTTTTGATTTTAACCAAGCATGAAACTCATTTCTCTGAAAATCCTCTATAGTTATTAAAGGAAATGATTGAAGAACTCTACTTATACTTTGATTCTATTCCACACACGAAATGATAATAAAAGTATAATGTATATGTGAAATTACATAGTATGATATAGTGTATAAATAAAAAAATTATAACTCTATATATTCATCAAACAAAAAATAGTTAATCAAAACTATTCCATGGTCCATATCCTTGTCTTCATGGATCAATTTTCCAATGTATATGACCCAAGAATTCTTCAATATTGGGAAGCATTGGAAATGAGTCATTAATTTCCCTATATAAATCTTCTTAATTTCTCATCATCATGTAATGTCTTATGCTATCATCATACAAATTCATTGAAAAAAAAATCCTTACATTCTAGAACAAGATATCCTCCCAAAATGGAACTTTTAGGGCGATTCTTATTTCAGAAAAATAATTTATTTTGGAACATATTTAATTTATTTGGATACATCCACTGAAAAGAAACAAGTCCCCAAACAAGTGTTTAGTAGAAATATGAATAGTTAAATGCAACAGGGATGTGAAATATAATGGAATAATTTTTTTCCATCTCACAATAAATATTAGCGCATATTGCTGTATATTTATCAATAAATAAATGGATAGACATTTAGTAAAATGTATCTAGAAAATTTAAATGGTGAATCAATTTCACCCTTAAATTAGTAGATAGAAAATGATGTATTTCTATTCGAATAAATTCATGAATAATAATGCTATAATCCTTATTTTTTAGGGATTTTAGTTTCAATTCCCTTCTATTGAGTCATTTAGATATATTACTGGAATAACCATCCTAAACCATGATATTCTACAATATTTCCAAAAAAATTGAATATTCATTAAAGGTGTTATAATATATGAATCCTAATGAACATTTCATTTATTTTTATTGATACACAGAAGATGCAATTCTTGTTGAATACGATAATCCAAAATGTTCTTCTGAGATCAGAAGGCATAGTTGGTCTTCCCCTTGATATTTAAATGGATTTAATGAAAAATTTGACATATATATTTTTCAATGTGAATTACCTATAACAAATTACATAAAAATTGGAGGCTCAATATTGAAACTCAAAAAAGACTTTTCTTTTTCCAATTATTAGTGGATTCAGTGTCAACATTCTTCCAATTTTTATATTTCATTAGAGATTTCCCTAATGAAAAATTGTATTATTAAATTCATTAATAACATCAGTTCCTAAAATTCATTGAAGTAGATGTTTACATTCATAAAAATTATTTAACATCTTATTATTCTTCGTGTATTAATGATCCATTAGATAGAATCTCTGTTTCTCCATGAAACTGAAACATTGATGATATTTATTCATAATCGATTATGTATTATTTATACAAATATTGAATGATAGTTTTCTATTCATAAATCAAACATAAATAATTTCATAATTTGTGAATTAATTTACAACCTATAGAATGGAATGACACATATGAAATATATATATTGAAGAATCATTTAATGGGTGGTCACCCATATCCCAAAGCTACTTCACTCTAATTTTAATGGTTCTATATATAAATCTATATAATTTCAAGGATCATAATGTTATTGATATTAGTATACTCAATAAAGTGAAAGTTTTTATCATACACATCAAATGTGAAATAGTATAAACATGAATAAAAATTGGTCATCTACAATGATCAGTAAGTATTTGACAAAATGGATTAAAACCATTACAGGATATACACAATATGATATTATGCACCTAATAATAAAAAATCAGAATGTTGTTTATCAAATTCACAGCATGAAAATAAATATATAGGAGTAAACAACTCATCACTACCACTACTTCAATCAGTAACATGCCATCACATATTTTCTTATATTTATACAATCATGAATAGATTTAGATGCATGGGAATCAATGGAAACTGCACCATGACATTCAGTGGCACACTAGATGATGTTCCATCTGAATTTTACTTATATCGAGATATACCACATTTTTTATTGTCATTAAGGTTTGTTTTTTCCTCAAAAAATAATCTAAAATCATTCAGACAAACATGAATTTTATTAATAGAAAATCCAACTATCATAATTAACATTTATTCCTTATAACGATTTGAGGGAATATCTTCACCATTAGGAAGAATGTCCTTAAAAATGAAATAATAGAATCAATGTATCTGTTAGAAATTCCATAAATGAGTATTCGATGATATAAACATATTTAAAATTCTAACGTCATCATTTTAGTACATTTTTAATAGATAAGATTTTTTCCATCATCAATTAATTTTTTTATTCATCAAAATCATCATCTTCAGTATTTTATGCATGTTTAGTGATATAATTGCATTATTTCACTAACATAAATTATATCCCATGATGATTCATAAATGTTAATATATAAAATATAAAATTATCTATACATCATATTTTTTTCAGTTCATGAATAGTAAAATATTCTATCATCTCTCCATTGTGCTACCATACATAATAGTTTGTTTAAAATACATAATATTTTATATAGTAACTAACTTATTCTTGGATTAACCGTGGCCTTATAACACACTAATTACATGGAAACTCAATAAAAACTCCATCAAAGGCATTGTGAATTACAAAATCAATAAAATATTCATATTATTTTCAAACTAGGTTTAAATCTGATCAGTATGATACATCTAGCTATCCATTATATTGTAGGAAAAAAGTTTTGTTATAATACAAATTATAAACCGTAATTACAAAATCAATTAAAACCAATTTCATTATGAATGTCATCTTATCAAGATTGTAACAAAAAATGGAATTAGATAAAAAAATATATTCTATAAAAGAAGCCCAAAAATCAGAAACCCCACAAAGTAGAAGACATAGAATGAGAAAAAACAATAACACAATAATATTAAATATATATGTCATCATGAAACAATTTTTTCAACTTAAATCCTTTGAATTTTAAATTAATCCAATTAGACACACTTTTCTTTATGATAGAAAACATATACTGATGAATAAAAACAATGTTCCACCAACATCAAAACCAAAAAAACATGATATGATAATATCTTGGAAAATCTACAATAACTGATATAAATATAAATAATCATAAAATCCTAATAACATAGAAACTATGTTTTTTAAAAATAATAAAAAGATATACAAAATGTAACAAAGGAGAGGGATGCCCAATGTGGTATGATATATGAAATTAAATAAAAATAATGTTAAAAAAATAATCATCTATACTTGTAAAGGGTTCATTTATAATTGCATATGAAATTATAATCATAATGTGAGTTCATTAATGGAATAAATTCTATAACCATATTACTTGAATGATGGAAATAATATGTTCAATAAAAAAATTATATATTAATTGATGCATTTGGATACAAAAAATAAAATAAACTATTTCAATACATTAGATAAATAATAATAAATAAAAAATGGTATAATTATTTCAAATTAGTAAATGGTCATAAAACTATATAAAAATGAGTAAAATAATAATGAAAAAAATAAAAAGATATTTTATTGAAATATTTCATCCCATTAATTTTTTTTCTTTAAAAAAATAAATACATGAAAATCTCCATAGTAATATTTTAAAATATAATCTTTAACTTTTTATTTCAAATTATAAATCATGTATAGTAAATTAATAATAATATAACAAAAAATGAAATATGATTAACATACTACATACGAATACAATATATTGATGAGCTACCATGATTCAGTAATAATAAATCAACCTAATATAATGAATAAATAAATTTATATGACCAATTAATTCCAAATGAATCATCTATAGAAACTAAAAATATAAAATATCTAAAGGAAAACCATGATAATTACTTCTAATAACCTATGTAAATAAAATTTAGGAAAACATATATTTCCCATAAACTAAGTGAAAAATTTGAACACATATTAAATAAACCCATACAATAATTTGGAAAACATCTTACCTACAAAATATGATTAACATTTATTAAATTATACACCTAAAAATACTTTTTCTAGAGATTTTGGAATCATCATTACCTTTAGTGAACTATCTCATCAACAAGCCTCAAATAATGGTACACACGATCCTAGATCATTCAAGGATTATACAAATTATAGCCCATAATTCCAATTCAATAATGTATTATGTTTTTTATGTTTCCATAATATTTAAACACCAAATTAATATATATGTATAATATAACATAAAAAATCCATAAATATATGGAACTCAGAAAAATAACTCCCACAAACTAGTACCCACATCCCTAATGTCTAATATAATTTCACAAACTCCAAATCATATATTAAATTAATTTATGTTAATTTATCATTCTAGAAAAAATATATATAAAAATATATAAATATATGTTTACTAGGAGATGTAATATTATGAATAAAATTATTTTAGTCCATTCAACAACTAATTCTTGGATTAAACATTATTAAACCATCCTTATATGTTGGTTATTAATATACTAGTACTCCAATAATTAATATAAAATGAAAAAGAAAGAACCACACACAAATATAAACCAACATTTTTCTAATGTCTCATCCAAATTACCTTCATTAATACAAAATCCAAAAATCAATCATCATCCAAAAATAACCATATTTAAACTAATCTATAATAATTTTTTCCTAATTATATGTTGGTAAGGTTTACATATATAGATTAAAATAAAAACAGCAGTCAAGAAAAATGGAAGATTGATTTGGAATCACTATCAAAGAATATTTGAATCAGTACATCACTAAATTTGGTGGAGAACACTAGAGGAGGAGAGTTGTACATCATCACTCAGGTGAGTGATAAACACAACTTGACTGAGGGGGATATGACATAGTTAGTGAAATAGGAGTGTAGGAGGCCAATAATATATGTGGGCCTCTATCCCAATGGTTTGGGTTTTTTGGAATAGAATATCTACATCCACAGTTTACAGAAACTGCGGGTATAGATAGACTTTAGAGAAGCTTTACTCATGGTTTTGATAAACCATGGGTAAAGATCTGTGAGGAAATCCCTGATTTAAATTACTGGTCCTATACCCTAGTTATAAAAATAAATCCTCATTTCTCTTTTTTATACCACTTTTAGACTTCTAGTCATTGAAATCATACATAAATATATTATAAATTACTATGTAGATAAATAATGTTTTTGGTATTCTTAAAAGGCCACTCTAATGGTCCATTTAAAGGATTTAAAGGTGTGAAACCAAAGGATATGTAATAATCATACATAATTTAATTCAATTTATTTATTCTTATACCACTTATTAATTTTTAGTGTTCGAGATGAAATAATAAATTACGAAGTGAGAGTATTTCTCATGGATACCTATGGACTATCAACTTCCCATTGTGATACAATTCATTTTCCTTCACCATATTTAATGGATGGTTGTTATGAATGGTTTAATGATTGAATATTATATATATTAATTAATTTGTTTTCTAGAATTATAATATTATATCTACCTTCTTACAATCCAATCTGTTCTAAAATGATAACATCGTTTGTGTGTGTATGTGGACCACCACTCCATAAAGCGATGTGATTCATTTTTCACTTCATATTTACATGCCTGGTTATAAAGACATAATTACTATTTATATTATATATTTATGATATTATAATAATTCTATTGATTTGGATTATTGTTTACCTTTCTTTTTTTATATCCATTGAAAAGTGATAATAGTGTTCATGCATGTGTACAACCTACCGTCTTTATGAATAATGTAATTTATTTTTCATTCCCTACAATTTATTGATGAATATAAATAGATCTATATATATTATTAGTATATATATAATATTCATGTCATGATTTAAATTATAGATATAATTGAACAATTATCAATGTACATTGAGCAGAACTATTAAAACAAAAATCTCATGAATGAATATACAATTTACACAAGTAAATGATGATTTTAATAAGGAATAAGTAATAAATTGGTGTTTAAAAGATAAAATCATATCATACATGATATTATAAATATGGTATTGATTATGGAATTTAATTATAATAAATTTTAATTTACTATATAGGATTTTAGATCACTTTCTGATAAATTCAATCTTAAAAAATGGATTTATTTTACAATATCATTTGTTATAAGGATTTTTTATGAAGATGTTCACAAAGATGATATTTAATGATATTAATCTAAATAAACACATTAATTTTATTATCCTCTTTTTATTTTTCGATATCATATGTTTTCTATTAAATATAAACTCTTTATATACTAAATAGATTAAAATAATTTTTTTAAGGAAACCCATCTTTATTATTCTCTTAGGTTAAGAATCCTTAATCTCCCATTCCCATGTTTACTAAAAACGTTTTAAATAATGTTATTATTATTATATGATTTTTAATGTAATTTTATCTATTTTTTAGTTTTTAGAAATTATTTAAAATGAATCTTCTTACGATTTTCCAAATGAGGTATTTTTTAATTTTTACAAAAAATATAAAAGGAATCATTGTTTTAACATAGATAGAAGGAAAAAAAATTCATGACATCATGAATGATATTTTATTTAATGTTTCCATTACTAGTTTTATAGATTATTTTTAATGAAATACCATTTCTAAATATTTGGGAATTTTTTATAATTTAAATATACGATTTCCTTGTGAAAATGGTATTCTCCTCAAGAAATGTTCCAATGATATTATAAATTCAATTTTCATCAATGAAAATATCCCTAATGTTACTTATGATTTACTGGGGTTATGATCTAATGATTCCATCCAACTTCATTCATTGGATGGATTATTATTTTGATTATTTAATGTATATTATATGACACATGTTTATTTCCCACATGTTATTTATGATATGATGAAACCATTATGAAACCCATTTCTTTCCCACAGATAATTCTATGATGAAATTTATAAGACATATGTTTCTATTAAATGGTATATACTGTTATATATTTCTTATTATGTCGTGGAACACATATTTAATTTTATCTCTAGGTTATTGTTTGTCATGGAAGTATATTTCCCTCCAATTCATTGATTAATGATGGATATCTCATTAGATAAAAGGTTATGGATTGGGCACTAAACCTAATTCATTAATTGTACCTTTATAATATTACATTATTGAGATTTTATTTTAACTAAATATATGATATAATTTGGAGTGAAAACAATCAAATATTATAGCCATGTTAGTGATCATTGATTAAGGAAATGATTTTAAATTCTTATGTGTATTTCAAAAGCATATGTCTTATGTCAATGTAATTCTCTATTAGATAAAGTTAATTTATTACATTATGATTCATTTATTATGAACATAAAATACTTATTTTATGGCTCACAATTGTGATCTATGATTTTATGTACATGGTTTTCAAATTTATTGAATTTGTTTCATACATTTATGCTCATGTTATGTTTAAATGATCATTTATTTCTTCATTTTTTCCCTCACTGATCATCATATCTCACATATCATTATGTTTAATTTTCCTATGTCATGATAAAATGATTTATGTATGATATTTCTATGATGTTTTATAGTTTTGAAGAAATTAAAGGTAGATGATATAGATTTATTCTATGTAGTATTTTTCTGTTAATTTTTTGAATGAAACTATACCAATATGATTTTAGAATGGATTATAATAATATGTATTTAATATTGATCTAATAAGATATAATATTTATATATGAAAAGTATGGGTCACTATAGTTGGTATTATAGAAGACATTCTTTAACTCTGGAAACTAGGATGAGGAATCTTTAGTGAGGAACCTCAAGATAATCTATTGTATAGGTGAATGTTCTAATTTATATTATAGAAAATAGTATTTTTTGTAGAAAAACATCATTATATAGAATCTAAAAGTTTATATGGAATTTAAATAGATTAATATTTTCATAACACCCCTAAAAATAGTTGGTTGAGAAAATCATGTCCATCATTATGCTGCACAATTATTTTTCCATCAATACATCCTAAGATTGACACTATTAAAGGATATTCCTATGTCAAATAAAATTTTACTTATAAACCATTATGAAGGATTAAAATATATAATGACCATGAATGGATTAGGTTAAACCAAATGTTACATAGATTGAAATGATTATTTAATGATTTTGACATCTTATTAAGGATTTATCATGATTATTTTGTTTTCCACAATGATTATTGTTTCCTACAAAATATTTTTTTTGGATTAGTGAATTTATAGCACCTGAGGGAACCATGATAATGATGAAAATATGAAATAATGAAATGATTGTACTCTTGAGCAATCAATTATTAAGATATATGGAATGAAAATTTCCCTTGCTATTATTTTTTAACTTTCTCAAGATATAAATAATTTTATCCTTATAAATGATAAATCAAGGTAATAATGTTCTATTGTTTCCATCAAATGGAAAGACCCAGCTTCATCCAGTGGGTCTGCTGATCTAACAGATTCTAATAAATATATTTGTATCACAGAAAATATATTTTTTGTTCCCCAATTTTTGAAACAGGAGAAAATTTATTTTAGTAGTTTATCAATTTATGGAGAATTAGATATATAGAGGAATCTTATCATGTACCTGAGTCAATGGAAATAAATTGACTCCATAGATTGGAATGAGTTTAATAATGTATTTTTTTTATTAATAATTTACAATAATTTTTTATAGGAATAGAGAGAATGAATTCCTTGATCTATGGAAAAAAATTATGAATCTATTATTATGAAAGAAGAAAATTTTACACGACTTTCAGGGTATACATATGGTATTATCATCTACGTTAAAAAAGTTGGATCAACTCAAATGTGGCATAAAACCAAGTCTTATAATGTAATTATACATTAGAGACTTTATTATCTATGTAGAAATAATTTTATTTGCTTTCAATATAGAAATATAAATTGATATTATGAATTAATATCATTGTTTTTAAAATAAAAGAATAAACCAATTCAATAGAAATACTAAAAACCATGAACGAAGAATATTTGGATTTCATAATATATAATTTGTGGAAGGAAACATAGAAGAAATGGACATAAAGAAAATAATAAATTTATTATATGTGTAAAGGATGTTCCCATAGTAATAGAATCGTGATCTAATAGTTTTATATTATATAATGATGCAGATAGAGAGAAAACTCCATAAATTTAACCCCCATACTCTACTGTATAAAATTCAAGGAGTTTGGTCGATGTTATAATTGGTTCTTAAATGAAATTTTTAATAATGATGATTGATGCCAAAAACATTTGAATCCAAGTGATAGTTGGAAATATCATAGGATTACTATTACATATGAGTGGTATGATAATGACATTGTAAAATATACACCTACCATCCAATAGAGAAATACTAATGTTTTATTTGATTCTAGATCTACATAATCTTTTATATCTAAATAATTTGATAATTGTATCACAATACCACATCAATTAGAATATGATGAATTAGTAGTGAAAACTACCAATGGTATGATGATCAAATATCTATTATATGATTATTCTCAAATTGAATATTTCGGTTATGATCACCCTACAAATATTATTAATTTCCCTATAGTTGAATTTAATGTTATCATAGGAATGTGTTGTCTTTATATACATAAATACCAAATGAATTACTATGGAATGTATGTCATGAGTGATATTCCAAACCAACATATGATCACATGCTAGTGTGAAAATAAATATAAAATTATGATGGAAATCAAATCCACTCTAGGTTTTGAATCCAATTCAAAGTGTTTGTTAACACATAATGTTGGGGAAAATAGAACATCAAAGATATGCCTATTGTGTGGGAGTTTGTATATGTCTTAATAGAATAGTTTTATGGTTTTAAATTAATCAATGAAGTTGATATTTCAATAAACCCCATACCTAGTGAGACGTCTATTTCAATGACTCCATATAGAATGGTCTCAATTGAGTTTTATGAATTGATGAAGTGACTCTAAGAGAATCAAGAAAATGGATTAATTGATCCAATTACATCACCTTAGTGTGAACCCATTTTTTTTTAAATAATATATATGGATAAATGAGACTTTGTATTTATTATTTTGAATATAACAAGATCACTATAAAAAACATGTTTCCTCTATTCCATATAGATGACTTGGTTGATCATATATGTGGTGATAAAATCATTTCCATGGTTGGACATAGTTCTGGATTTCATCAATTGTGGTAATAGTGGGATGATATACCCATGATAGTATTTTATAAATGGTTTGAACACAATGACATTATAGTGATTCCATTTGGCCTTACTAATTCCTCTTCTATCTTCGGGTATTTTTTTAATATTGTATTTTGAGATTACATTTATCAGTATAGGGTAATATTTTTAGATGATAAATTTATATATTAAAATTGAAAGGAAGTGCATGATGATCACTTATGAGTTGTAATGAAGACCTGGATCAATGATAAACTATTTAAAAAATTTATTATGTGTGAGTTTTCTCTATAAATAGTTTAATTTTCTCATATAATCTCAAGATACGGTATATTAGAGGATCCTTCAATGTATAAATTTACTAAATATTGGACCAGATAAAACCCACATGACTTTGATCCATAGTTTTATTATTTTGGGTTGATATTATTGATGATTTATGGATAATTTATCATGAATATCTAATCAACTCTTCATGTTATATTTCAAGGTATATATGTTCCATTAGTTGAAATATTATGAGGAAAATATAATGGAACTAAATATATGGGGATTAGGTTACTTGTTCATACACCACCCTACAATGGATACAATTTTGTGATATTTAGTGATTCATCAAATAAGGGTATAGCATGTATCCTCTGGCATAATGATTTGGTGAGAGATTATTCCTCATGATAATTGAATGTTCATGAGAAAAATTACCCAAATAATGTTCTGGAGTAAGACGTGGTATTATATTTATTTAATGATATAATAGAAATGTATTTATATATAAATTATTTATATATATACTGATCATAAATTTTTGATGTATATATTCAATCATATAAAGTAGTGAATATGCACAAGAGAATATTTTTGGTATTGATTATAGATTATTACCACTCAATACATTACCACCCTTTGAAGGTGAACATAGATGATAATACATTGATTTAAAAGTCTTATCATAGTTTATTTAAAATAATGATGACAAAAGATCCATTATTTATGTATTATTAAAGGATTTATTTGGAAATTATAAAGAAAGGTGTAAAATATTATCTATCTAAAATGAGTGTTCAATGATATATCCAAGAAAATATTAAAGTGGGGAAGATAAATATTTAGAATTTTAAAAGAATGTAATAAATGCTATTAAGATCAACCATGAGTGTGATTGAATGAGAAGTTTTAGGAACAAAATTTTTTCCCTATTACAACTAAACATAAATATAGAGATATTGGATTAAGCACACATTTAATCATTCAATATTCATCATGGATGTACAAAGTTGTATAGAAATCTAAAAGAGAATTTATGGTTAGAAAAAATGAAGAAAAATATTGTATATAATGTTTCCTAGTGAATGGTATTTCAAAAAGTTAATTCTGATACATATAATTCTAATGGTTTTTTATAATCATTACCTAGACTATAAAGAAAATGGGAAAAAATAACATGGATTTTTTCATTGGTATACCCAAAACATATAAAAGATATTATTGAATTTTGGTTATAGATGAACACCTTATATAGTAAACATACTTCATTTCTATCATATAAGATTTCCCTCATGATCATATAAATAGAATATACATTAAATAAGAGGTAATGATTCCCAGAGTACCACATTCATCTGTATTTGATATGGATGCGAGGATTACATTGAATTTCTAGTAATGTATTCTTCAGGATCTTGATATATAGTTATGTTTTAGTAATAAATATGATCCTTATACAGTTGAGATTTCTTATAGAACCATGAACACTATGTTTGATATATGATGTCTTGTTCTATATATTTCATTGGTAGTTGGGGTCAACACCTTCTATAGGTTGAGGTTTTTTACATTAATACCTTTCACAATAAATTTCTGATAGGTACATGGGATTCCCTATATGATTATAATTACTGAACATAAATGATTTCTTGATGAATTTGCAGAAATTAATATATTAGGAGCATATATAGAAAAGGAAATAACAATGAAATTCATATCCATTATATAAAAAATTAATTCCCCTCAGAGTCGATAGAAAATGTTTTCTTGAAATCAGAAGCATAATATGGAATTTGAGTTTGGTGAGATGGTATTTTTGAAAAAATTTCTATTAAATATTGTTACGATATTTATAAATATATATAATATTATACATAGGTATACTAGAAACATTTATTTTCATGATGGGTTTCGGATTATAGCATACTGCTTGAAAATTCCACTGAACCACTCTGAAGTCCTCGATGTATTCAGTGTATCTATCATGAGGAAGTAAATGCTTGATCATTCACATGTATTGCAATATGAGGTTGTATTATAAGGGCAAGATAATTAATATGATGAATAACTAGTTTAAATCATGGATCTTATATATAAATATATACAAAACTAGAATAATCACTGGTATATGGTATCTTGTAGAATCAAGAATTACAGGAATCTTCAAAGGAACCCAAGGATGTGATGAAATGAAGATATACTTATTTTTCTAAATTAGAATGATGTAATTTATATGATTAAAATATTTTTAAGGGTGTATAATATAGAACCACCATATTATAAGATATATTTCTGTCGAAATAAATTTAATTTCATTGATTGATTGTGATACTTACATCTCTAAGTCAAAATGAACCATAATATAGTATATTATTATAATATAGCTCTTAAAATAGTATAATTAATGGTAATAAACACAATTTAAAAATATTTATATTTTTTTATAAATAAAATTTATTATTTGTAAATTATTTATATGCTTCAAAACATCTTTTTTGTAAAAAATTGGATATATCAATTTTTGGGAAGAAAATATTATAATTATTTTTTTACAATTTTATAAAATGTATTTTATTAAATAAACATCATTTTTGAAATAAAAATTCCTAAATTATCTTGATGTTTATTTTTTTTAATTTTCTAGACATATTAAGTCATCAATGAATAGTGGAAATATTGATTTTAATTGAAAACAATATATCCATTTACTGTTTATAAAAAGTTATTTTTTTAATGGGTTTAAAATTAAAATTTTCAAATTTATATTATGAATAATCCAATCATGGTAATTGGAGTTTAATTTATTTGGAATTTGGTATAAAAATAATTTATACTTTATAAAACAATTTTTTTTCTTGAAAAGTGTTTTTCATCACGTTTTATAAAAATATTTAAATAGTAATTTCTCCCAATTTTAGTGATTGAATTCAAGAAAATGGATTCTATATTTTGAGTAATCATTTAAATTTTTTAATGGGTGAAATTTCATTTTTATTCACATAAAATATTAAAAAGAAAAAAACTTTTTCAGTACAATTAGGTTTAAAATAGGTTTAGCGGGGTAAGGGATTAAATAAAGAGAAATGTGTAAATTTTATAATTAAAAATATCTAAATAATATTGGTTAGAATCATTTCAGAAAAATCCGATCCAAACATTGAATATTCACCAATTAGGGAGTAATTTTTTATGAATGAATTTATTATATTTTAACCTTTTTATAAATTCCTTGTGTGTAAACTCCCCCACTTATAAAGGGATACCATTACTTTATATTCATTAAACCACTATGCTTTTTATTTATTAAAAAACCAAATAAAAATTTCTTCAAAATTCACTATACACATGCTAATGTTGTTGGTAATATTAAAATACCATTACAAGGGTCCTTAAGAATGAATCTAATGTAGTCAAGCCAAAGGATAAGTAATCATTTTACCTGAACTCTTTCAACATATTTCTTATTATAACTCCACTAATTATATGGTATTCAACATAATATAAATTTATTATTATAAAGACCCAAATCCAGTAGCCTATATAGAGTGGAAGGATTACTGAATTGGCATAATAAATTATGATTCACATCCTGAAGGACTGAATAGATTAGTAGTCTTGAAAAAATGATAAATATTTTAGTGTTGAATCATATTTGAATAGATATATTACAAAATAATTTTTTTCATTAATATCATTATTTACTATATAATATCCATTAATATAATTCATTGTATACTTTCTAGATTCCTAGTAAAGGAAAAATATGGTGAGATCAAATTCAAAGTAATAATTATGTAATGTGGAAGATATCTTGAATCAATAATCATAATCAATATGGAAAATTATATTAATAAACACGTATTCCATTCATGAAAATGGACAATCCTGAATAAATAAGGATTAATAATTATGTAAAGGTAAATATTCTAATAGAAATTATATTAATCTATTAACTTGATTATCCTGCTTAGAAAATGAATAATCAATATTTCAAGGTAAATAATTGAATTCACATTGTATTTAAATTACTTGACTAACTTAAATAGATAAGTCATAATCCATATAGAATGTTAAATAACTAAAAAGCATTCCATTTATTCTAAACCTAAGAATGAAATCATTACTGAGAAAATATCATAATGAAAGTATCATTGGTAACATTAAATGATATCTTAATCAAGGAAATTCTTAATTGTTGGATTACATAATTGGAAGAATCATAATACCTCTACTGTTAAGTGATTTAATAAATTGATTTAAAACTATATGTAGAAATCCATTTATGTATAGACTATTAAATTCCCTCATGGTGCTTCCAAATCAAACATGTAATATATAATTTTGTTCCCCACCTATCATTGCATGTCCAAATAATTACTCATATATTGAATAATCAATTTAATTCATAAACAATTTTCTTTATTATCAAATATGTTTATGAGTAAATAATAAGTATTTATCAATATTTATGTAGATAAAAAATTAAATCTTAATAAAGAACACCATAAATATAAATAATACATGGTTTAACAATTAAACATATCCATCATAAATAATATGGATATTTTGAGGAAATTTAAGGTCCAATGATAATAGAAATGTGAATTTTTCAAGGGAAAGTTATTGACTACAAAAATTATCCAATAATATGAAAATTAATACATGATAAAAATGAACATAAAACATATATAAAATGAATATGTATGGAATTTATACAGTATAATCCCAATGTATTATATTTAAAATTAAGGGTTATGTCATCTATTAATAAGAAGGCCACAAAATTTTCATTAAATCATTCATGAGGAAAATATCCTTTTTTACATTGGAGATATTTTTTAACTAAATGTTTTGAAGTATTTTGAAAATAGTATTACCTGAAAATAAACATTGACGATTATTAATAAACCATTAATACATTATATGGTCATGATGTTAGGAATTTTTTTATAATCAACACTCATTAAAACAAATATTTTGTTCACTTTTTTGATAAAAACCAAATCAGGAAGGTTTGGAAAGAGACCTGAATGATACATTATTTTTTTAATATATAACATGGTAGAAAATTTATTTTAAGTGTAATTTATGTAATTTTAAAAACAATTTTATAAAACAAGGTTTTGGTAGAAAAATGATTTTCAACTGAAGAGAGAAATAAAGAACGATATTATTAAAAAAAATTCTCAATCATTTAATATACCAAAGGGTGAAAAAAATTGTACTATTTTTTGAAAATTCATGAATAACCATAGAAGAATAAAAGTAAATATATTAAATATATATTTATCAAATACATTCCTTTAATAAAAATTCAAGCACAAACAATCCTGATTAAAATGAGACCGTGAAATAATCCCACACATTGATTGTAGCATTATTGTGAGAATTAATTATTTGATTGATTCTATGTATAAAATTTAAATCCAAATACAAAAATTATAAATAAAAAATAATATTATCAAATTTTAGTACACACATTATAATATAATATCAAATAGAACGAAAATGTATCATAAACCAGTGAAAGCTAATTGAGTTATGAAATTACTTACCTTTTGGTAATTTTCATGTCAAATACCATAGGATAATATAATTAAATTTGAAAAATAAAATAACCTTATTTATTAATAAATTATGATATTAAATGTCAAATTGTAATTATATACTTTATAAAAAATAAAACTTGTGCATAACATTACAATAATCTTTAATACATGGAAATTTGGATGAATCGCCTTGCCTCATGCTTCATTTTGGTTGAAAATTATTTAAAATCATGTATAATGATTTTAAGAAAGTTATTAATTAATACCAAAACTATATTATTATTACAATATCATATAAGACCCATTTTTTAATATCTCGTCATCTGTTTTCTAATAATCATTCATTATCACTATTGTCTCGAGTGAAAAATTTCTTATTTTATTATGCATGTTTTAACATGAAATTTATAATTCTTGAGAATATTATATAGCCCCATAATATCCAAAATAATATTAATGTTATGAATATAAAATTTTCATTAGATAAATTTTTTGTAAAAAAACATTGAAATTTGAACTTGGATAATGGATCACATCGATCTATGGACACGATAAAACTTACGCACACACAAACGATGATAGAATTTCATTAAGTGATAAAAATTTAACAAAGTAGGTGGTACATTAATTCCAAATAAAAATAACTAGGTAATATTAATCACATATATTCATTAAGTTTTTCTTTATTATATTACTTGTAAAGTGTAAGTGAATAATAAATCTCATCGCTTTGCGGGGTGGTAGTTCGACAAACACATGAGCGATGGTATCTGGTTTTAAAATACATAGAAAGTAAGAACATATATGTGGTATTATATTCTAGAATAGTAATAATATAATAAATATAATTTAAATTTGTTAAATTTATTATTATATCTATCCTTTAAAGATGGTTATGGAAAAAAATTGCATTGGTTTCGAAAGCGGTAGTCTATCGTATACATGATTGACATTTTTATTTCCCATTTGATAGAAGATGAGATGTATATAAGTCATGATATTAATATAAAAAACACCTTTGTATATGTATGATATTGATGTTATTATATAATCAATGTTTAATTATATTCAATGGATGTGGACTATGAAAAAAAATGCTTGTTTAAGTGATCTTTTGAATATATTTGATGAAAATTATATTTGAAAGTTCGAATTATGGAGAATAAGATTTTTCCTTTTATAAGTGGGTGATATGGCCCAAATAGAAGTTTTGAAAATATTCAATTACACTAAAATTTAAATAATGAAAAGTCTTCAAGTATGGCCTATTGTCAAACCGTATATTTAATAATGTCTAAATATTTCCATCCAATTCATTTTGAAATTTTTTTTCTATAATTTCAAATCATTTATTTTTAGTTTAAAATCCCAGTAAATCAGTTTTAACATAATTATGATAATTAATTGTTACATATTTTACAATTCATATTGATCAAAACTAATGTTGAAAATATTAGATAATATATATTATGTTTTTTCATAATAAATAATCCATTTTTTCAAATTCATTTCATTTAAGAGGTTGAATCCGATTAAATATTATACTAGTACACATGATGATAAAGAAAGTAATAAAAGAGATTATTCTCATATTTATAAAAAGATTTAATATAAAAATTTAAAATTAAATTTATTCCAATCACCAAAATTAGATAGTTTTTAAAAATAATTTATATATTTTTACTTGAAATGAAATTTAAAATATAATTTAAAATTGTAATTTATAAAATTATAATGCAGTATTTAATAAAAATTATTATTTTCAAATATTTGTCAAAAAATGAAGCATTTCAATAATACCAAAATATTCTCTTCAGTATATTTTAATTTTATAAAAAACAATAATTTAATTTTTTAAATGAATTCTATATATTCCTTATAACTTAATTTAAAATTATGTACTCAAATCTTGACTAAACCATTTATCAAATAAACAATATTTTTCAAAAAAACATTCATTTTTATTTTAAATGATTCTTATTTTATTTCTAATAAATCGATAACCAAAATATTCACAATTTATTTATAATTATTAATACATTCGAATTTAATGTCTATGTTATAATTGTATAATATATTACAATTTATTTAGGAGTGCGTTATTTAAGCTTAGAATTGCATGTTACATAGACTGTCAAATACAATGTTATTATTTTAAAATATCAGGGTGTCACATTGTCCCAACCATCAATAAATTTCATACTATAAATATAAACCTGTTATCCAAAATCAAGGTTTAGAAATTTTGAAATACCATTTTTGAAAAACCATCATCTTAAAAGGGTTAATAATATCTCCTCTTAATAAGAGGGAACTAGAAATGTGATGGATATATGGAATAACACACATATAGGATTCAAATAGAGGGAACATTGGTCTAAAATAAAGATATATACATGGAAGAAAAACACAAATTATTAAAGAGAGTGAATGAGGTCATTGATCATAATAGAGTGAATGAGAAATGGAAAGTTAAGAACCAAAAAACAATAAATTTAAGATGATTTAAAATTTAACATCCCAGGTAAGTGAAGAATAATTTATTTTTATATTTATTTATATTTTTCAATAAAATATTTATTTTATCTTAAAAGGGGTTGCTATGTTTGATAGCGTACCCGATACGCAACAACAAGTTTCTTTGGAATCATACGTTGCACACTAATAATATAATATTATTATTTTAAACAGTAGTTAACTCCTAGCCATTGTATTTACATGAATGAAAAAAACTGACTATAATATGATTATACAAGTATTTATATTTATCTAATAAAAGTTAGAGGCTTAATTTATGAATGAATATAATTTTAACCATAATTTACATTAAAACGCCAATTTACTACCTCTAAATGGAGAACCATTTTTAAATCTAGTTTTAGTCACTTTAATACATTTTATTTGACCAAATAAAATCCTTCTTCAGAATGGGGACATCAAAATTTAATTGTGCAATTTTTTGTAATTTTTCCGATAAAGTACATTTTTTAATGAATAGTGAAAATATTGTATTTTAATTTAAAAGTGATTTTTAATCTAATTTATTTATATGGTTAAATTATAATTTTAATTCTCTTTAAAGGGAACATAAAATATATTTTTACCATTTAATCCAATGTTGGTCATTTGGATTAATTTCACTTTGAAATTGGATATAAACAAGTATCAATCTTTTGATAGTTATTGTTTCCTAAAAACACGCTATTTATTTTAACAGCGGGAATTAATTTTTAAATTAATTAATGCCACTTCTATGTTTTGAAATTCCCAAAATTGAAATCATTTTTGAATTCGGAATATCAAATATAGCTTAGGCTGAATTTTTTGTATTTTTCTGAAAAACATCAATTTTTGATGAATAGTGACACCCCTTAGTTAAAAAAACTGAGTTTTTCATTTAAATAGAATTCTACAACTTCTGTGAATTGAATTTCAAAAATCTGACATAAATGTTTGTTATAAAGAAGTGAAATGTGGTTCATTAAGATGAAAATAATTTTTGGTGAATAGTAACTTTTGACATTTATTTACCACGATTAAAGGTAAATAGGGTAAATCAAGGTTAAATGAATTTTATAATAATTTCGAATTACCTTAACACATGTGCTAACCTTATTGGATGAGTCATGGCAGACCATGGGCATCTTTGGGTTGATTTTGGGACCCCTTTCAGCCACATGGGAGTGATAATGACAATTTAGATTAATTAACTTAAAGTAAAGGCAACAATTAAAAAAGAAAATATCTTTTAGAAAATTAATTTTTAGAAGGGGTTATATAAATTATACTTTCAACTATAAATATTAAAAGGAAATATAAAAAGATTTCCTACATGTTAGTATTTTTTTTATAATTTTTAGACTTCAAATAAATTAAATTATTTATGACACAATAATGATGCAGTATTTTCCTCATTAATAAATGATTAAAATAAATAAGATTATAATGATTAAAATATTATCCAAAACATGTTCAATTCAGATTTTATGATTTTATATTGGTTATGAGTCATCTTATATTCGACCATAATGATTTTTTGACCATTAGAAACCGAATGTAATTATATTATAAAATAATATTTTAAAAAATTTCTAAAGAGCCCCTCATCTCCCCTATAAAAGTAGACAACTTCTATGCAATTACTCACACCTCTGAAACCATTTGGCTCATAAAAAATCCTCCCAATTAGGATCCCTACATCCCTATCCTCCTTCTAAAAGCCTTACCTTAGGCAGAAGGAACTTCAAGATGTCCTTTGGTTCAAATTAAAGGGAGTTACCCAAATTAAAGGTAACAGTTTCTCTTAAATTGTTTTATTTTATTTTACTTCTCCAACCCTTAAACTCTTTTTATTTCATTATTTTGAAACAAAACCAGTATCCTAAATATACTAGTATTTTGTTATAAAAATTATTATAACTACACTTACTCACACCTCCATCTAATAGATGAAGAACATAATGTTTCTGTGGATGGAAAACTGACGCCTCACGAAACGATGATTGTTAAATTACATCTTACCGCCTCTCATGGAGGAAATTATGATGGCATTGTATTTATATATGATATATATTATTTTTATGATTTCCTTATGCTTCTTTAATTACATTTTTTTAGCATGCCTTTATTGTTTCCATAGTGGGTAAATACGATAATCTCATTTGAGGAAGTGCGGACTACCTCCCCCTCAAAGTTATGTGATTCGTTAATGCCTTATGTGGGATATATAAAGGATTTAGTTAATGATATTATATATTATATTATACTGTAATTATAATATAACTATGTATCATTATGTTTTAATTCCATTAAAATAAGAAATAGAAATGAAAGTAGCATTCATGTGTATGTACGTCTTACCGTCTCAATGAACGGTGCATTTCATTTCTTACCTCTATATGTTATGTACAATTATTAAAGATGAATATACTGGATATATATGATATATATGATATATAAATCAGGAATATCATTCTGGATATAATGAACCTTTGACAACATGATCAACATGTAATTATAAGAAGTCCATTTTTGTCTCAAGTACCAAATATCGACAAAATGAACATTATTAACTTAAATGATTACATATTGTTTATAACATTATAATAATTGATAGAACATGAATAATAAACATGAAAAATGATATTAAGCAAGTAGAAATTACCTTTATTTATTATTCAGGAGATTAATGAAAGATCGAGTCAAGTCGGACACGAGGTACGGGATCCGACCTCTCTCTTTTATTTCGAGTACTCTCTTTTATGTCATTTCATTTATGCTCCATATTCTTATGTTGGGGGATTTTCTTTTATATTCACCATACTATAATTTTTATTTTCATATTATAAGAGACCCCCTCTTACTGTCATCAATTCATTTTAAGAATTTTTAAGTGGTGTTGTTAGGCTGCCAAATTTTTGTAAGGCATTTTCTTATATCACTTTTAATTTCGTGAGATTTCCATTGTTCGCCACTTATTCATTACATGTGGTGTATTTTATACTACCATTTTATATATATTATCATGATTCTCATTATATTCATGTTATTATGTGATTAATTTTGTGGTTATTAACTTTTTGGCATACAACTCGGTTGAGTAAAACGTGGTAAAGGGTTTCGTCTCACTTTTTATTCTCGTGAGATTCGTGCTATACTTGCCACTATTTTCTTTGTGTGGTGTATGTAATGACCATGATTTTACTGATTGTGTAATATAATATCATTTACTAGTATTTACATCTTCATTTTATGATCCTTCTTTCATGTGGCATATGTTTTGTGATTTACCAAATCAGTATGGAAACTCCTTAACCCAATTTCGATTTTTTGGGTTGATATTCTCTTCTTTTATTTATGTCATTCTATGAATATGTGTGAATGACCTCAGATTGTTTTACACTTAATATCCACTTACATTGGGTGTATTTATATTTTTCACACATAATTATGAGATTTATTTATCCTTAATTTAAGGATTCCATCTTTATAAGGGATTTTATCCCAATTTACATTTGCATTGAGTCTTCATTATTGTAATGCACCAATTCTCTCTTATATGGTGTATATACTGTCCTTTGAAATATTATATCATGAATCCATTTATTCTCATGATATTATAATGTTCAGAATAAAATTTATTCTTCAATTAATTGTATTGAATCATCCCTCTTTTTGTTAAAAAATCTTTAACTAAAATATCATGTTAAATTTTTCAAAGATTTATTCTTTTAAATATTTCAAATTAATGTCCATGTTTTCAAAATGGTTTTTATGATTTATTTATATGTACATTAATGTTTTCAAATGATAATTCATTTAAAAGCTTCAAAGTGGTATGGGACACTTTGATTCAAAAAACACTTTTTAAAAGGTTTTGAAAATGATTTGATTAAACATTGTTTATTTCGATATCATGATTTGATATATTGGAATGTGGAAATGTTATATATTATTTATACATGTGTTATATGTTATGATTATTTTATGGTTATTGGGCATTGTTTACGTATATGGGTGGTTCCGTAATAAACCTACGGCGGGTGAGCCCGAGATAGCTCTCCAATGCATTGGGTAACGTGATTGAGGTAAACTTGAATGTTTCTCCTAAGAGATTTAGGTAATATACTATGATGGTTATTCCAAAGTAACTACCTATGTAGCTATGATAGCAACAATGTCAGTATGTTATGGATTCCGCAAGTTACCTTTATGATTTATGATTTCTATGTGTCTTTCATTAATCTTATGATTTCATGAGGTATGTAAAAGAGTTCATGTTTTTTATTCATTTATGAACAAATGTTTTCATTCAAAATTTTATAACCCTTACTGAGCCTTTTATTCTCATCCCATGTTTTGAAATTTTTTCCAAATGACTTAAAGATGAATAGGGTCATGGATGGGATCAAGGAAAAGACATGCTATCTAAAACATGGAGCTACACATGTTTCTTTTGAAGTGTTATTATATTATGAAAAAATGGGTACTGAGTAGTAGTGTCTACTTGTAATATTCATGTTGTAATGTAATAGTTATGGCCTAAATCTCTAAAACTCTAAACCTGAAAAGATAGTCAATGTAAATTATTCATTTAATTCAATATTATGTAATGTTTAAGGTCGGGTCCTTATAGTTGGTATTAGGGGTCGGTTTAGACAAATTTATGGATTATGAGTTTTTATTAGACACATGGTTAGTCCCTATATCTATTATTTCTATTAAATCCTTGTTTTATAACTTCTTTCAGGTAATGTCAAGTTAGTTACGAATGGAAGGAGAAAAATCTCAAACGACATTCCTATCTCTTCCTGATGACATGCTTTCAATAATTATTGCAAAGTCTTTCTCGGATGATTATGAAACTTTTTATAGCATACAACTCACTTGTAAGTAGTTGTTTGAGATATCAAACACCTCCACTATACCTCGTTATCATCGTGGATCATGGGTTGTATTCAGAAAAATACTATTTTCACAATATTCTCATATTTTCAAGAAGGGTAAATATTATAAAGGTATTTTCAAATATTTTACCTTATCACAAGAATTCAAAGCATATTATGATTTTAAAAATTGTTTTGAGGAAGGAGACCCTTGCGCAGCCTATTTATATTTTCTTTTAAAATATAGTCTCTCACCCCATACTTATGGTATTTTAGAAGGACCAATAATATAAAGATTCAACTCAAATTCTGTCCGACTATTTTATAGAAATCATATTTTTTCTGATGTTTTGGAATTATATTTCATACATGATTGTTTTCCATAACTGTTTTTCTGTGAACACCCATATGACCCATGTTGTACAAGTTGTATTTGGATGGAGGAAGAAAATGATTTTGAAGGATCACTAAATCATTGTTGTAATGCATGGGACTTCTACATACGTGAAAAAGATAACGACGAAACCGAGTGGACGCCATGATCAAGGTATGCTGTTATTCATTTTTGGAATCGTTTTATTTTATCTTATGGTGGTAAAATAACACATCAAGAATTAAGATGTTGAGAACGTAATGAATTTGGATGAAAATGAAAGGTATAAGTAAACCATTTAGGTTAAAACATGTTAGGGTTATTTCTGAGTTTCATAAAAAGGAAAACATGTAGGATGGGTGACAACCCGTCACATCCGGCAAGGCTGCAGGAATCGAACCCAGAACTGAAGGGCGACAAAGGCGCATCACCTACCACTATCCTATTTGAATTCCTTGGTTAGTGTGACTATTTATTTTTAGTTATAGGATTTTATGAATCAAGAGTAAGTGTATTTTGGGTTATCAATGTAAATTATTATCCTATCATGGAGGATATGTGATTAGGTTAATTACATTTCAATATGAGACTTTAAGAGCAACTGATGTTATTTGGAGATAAATATTAATGTGTACCTTGGAAGACTATGTGATTAAATCCTTCAACTATTTGGGTTTCAATCTTAGTTTTGATTACGTTGAAGAATTTTATTGAAAAATTGTTTATCGAATGGTATTCATTGAACATTGGGTATGGTTAGACAAATATTGGAGATTAAGAGTAGTTTTTCCTTGTGTAAAAGTTTATCTTTTGGGGGGATTGTTTGATCTTATAATAAAAATTTTGGTTAGTATTTAAAGACATGGGAAATATATAGTTCATATTTGGTGGATTATGTGATTCTCTTGAAGTTGGTTATAATACTCTTAAAGTGAAAAATGTCATCCTGAATATTCATTATTTGGAGAAAATATGAGTTTCTGTTAGAAATCTAGTAAAAGGTGAATGTCTACATGACAAGTAAGTATATTTACTTATGTTTTTGGTTAGTCTCATTAATAAATTCCTCAATGAAAATTAACTTTAACCAAAAACCTTTTCCGTTAAATTTTCCTACTTTGGAATCAAAGACTGTTTAACCCATCACAAGTTTGTCATTTTCTGGTGGTTAACTTTCTCCTAAACACGTTTTCTATCACTCTCCATCAGAACTTGATGATTTTTTTCTCCTCATATACATGTTTTCATGGAATCCTAGTATCTATTGTCTCGGGCAACCTTTGAACTTCTCTTCATTTATTTTAAATTGATTGTTTTATTCAATCTCTTTCCCATGTGGGGCTTTTAATGAAGTTTTCAAGCCCAGTTTTAAAATTGCGAGGACGCAATTCCCAAAAGGGGGAAGGATGTAACATCCTAGGTAAATGAAGAATACAAGATTTTTATATTTATTAATATTTGTGAATTAAATATTAATTTTATCTTAAAAGGGGTTGCTATGTTCGATAGCGTACCCGATACACAACAATAGGTTTCTTTGAAATCTTACGTTGCACACTAATAATATAATATTATTATTTAAAATGGTAGTTACCTCCTAGCCATTGTATTGAAAGGAAAGAAAAAAACTAAGTATAATATGATTATAAATGTATTTATATTTATCCAATAAAAGTTAGAGGCTTAATATATGAATGAATCTAATTTTAAGCATAATTTACATTAAAATGCCGATTTACCGCCTTTTAATGGATAACCGTTTTTAAATCTAGTTTTAGTAACTTTAATACATTCTAATTGACCAAATAAAATTCTTATTTAGAATGGGTACATCAAAATTTACTTTGTGAAATTTTTTTAATTTTTCCGATAAAGTTCATTTTTTAATGAATAGTGAAAATATTGTATTTTAATTGAAAAGTGCTTTTTAATCTAATTTATTTATATGGTTAGATTATATTTTTAATTGTATTTAAAGTGACATTAAAATATATTTTTACCATTTAATCCAATGTTGGTCAATGGAATTAATTTAGTCTTGAAATTGGACATAAACATGTATCAATCTTTTGATAGTTATTGTTTCTTAAAAACACGCTATTTGTTTTAACATCGGGAATTAATTTTTAATTTAATTAATTCCACTTCTATGTTTGGAAATTGGAAAAATAGAAATTATTTTTCAATTTGGAATATCAAATATAGATTAGGATGAATTTTTTGTATTTTTCTGAAAAACATCAATATTCGATGAATAGTGACACCACTTAGTGGTTGTTAAAAAAACAGACTTTTTCATTTAAATGGAATTTTAAAACTTCTGTGAATTGAATTTCAAAAATCCGACATATATGGTTGTTATCAAGAAGTAAAATGTGGTTCATTAAGATGAAAATAATTTTTGTTGAATAGTAACTTTTGACTTTTATTTACCGCGGTTAAAGGTAAATAGGGTAATTCAAGGTTAAAAGAATATTATAATAATTCCAAATTACCTTAAAACTTGTCCTAACCTTATTGGATGAGTCATGGGCGACCATGGGCATCATTGGGTCGATTTTAGGACCCCTTTCAGCAACTTGGGAGTGATAATGACAATTTAGATTAATTAACTTAAAGTAAAGGCAACAATTACAAAAGAAAATATCTTTTAGACAATTAATTTTTAAAAGGCGTTATATATATTATATTTTAGACTATAAATATTAATTGTAAATCTAAAAATATTTCCTACATTATAGTATTTTTTTAATAATTTTTAGACTTCAAATAAATGAAATTATTTATGACACAATAATGATACAGTATTTACCTCATTAATAAATGATTAAAATAAATAATATTATAATGATTACAATATTATACAAAATATTTCCAATTCTGATTGGATGATTCTATTTCGGGAATGAGTCATCTTATCTTCAACCATAATGATTTTTGAACCATTAGAAACTGAATATAATTATATTATAAAATAATATTTTCACAATTTCCTAAAGAGACCCTCCTCTCCCCTATAAAAGGAGATCACTTCTATGCAATTCCTCACACCTATCAAGCCATTTGGATCAACAAAACTCTGCCCAATTAGGATCCCTACATCCCTATACTCCTCTTAAAATCCTTACCTTAGGCAGAAGGCACATCAAGAAGTTCTTTGTTTAAAACCAAAGGGAGTTACCCAAATTAAAGGTAACATTTTCTCTTAAATTGTTTTCTTGTATTTTACTTCTCCAATCCCTAAACTCTTTTTATTACTTTATTTTATAAAAACACCAGTATCCTCAATATACTAGGACGTTGTTATAAAAATTATTCGAACTACACTTACACACACCTCCATCTAATGGATGAAGAACATAATGTTTCAGTGGATGGAAAACTAACGCCTCACGAAACGATGATTGTTCAGTTACATCTTACCGCCTATCATGATGGACATTATGATGGAACTATATGTATATATGATATATATTATTTTTATGATTTCCTTATTCTTCTGTACATACATTTTTATAGCATGCCTTTATTTTTTCCATAGTGGGTAAATATGATAATCTCATTTGAGGAAGTGCGGACTACCGCCCACTCAAAGTGATGTGATTCGTTAATTCCTTGTGTGGGATGTATAAAGGATGGAGTTAATGATATTATATATTATATTATACTGTAATTATAATATAACTATGTATAATTATGTTTTATTTCCATTAAAATAATAAATAGAAATGAAAGTAGTGTTTTTGCGTACGTACGACTTACCGTCTCCATGAACGGTGCATTTCATTTATTACCTCTAAATGTTATGTACAATTATAAAACATGTATATACTGGATATATATGATATATATGATATATAAATCAGGAATATCATTCTGGATATAATGAACCTTTGACAACATGAACAACATGTAATTATAAGAAGTCCGTTTTTGACTTAAGTACAAAATATCGACAAAATGAACATTATTAACTTAAATGATTACATAATGTTTATAACACAGTAATAATTGATATAAAATGAATAAAAAACATGAAAAATGTTCTTAAGCATGTATAAATTAACTTTAGTATATTATTCAAGAGATTAATGAACGATCGAGTCAAGTCGGACACGAGGTAAGGGATCCGACCTCTTTTTTTTCAAGTACTATCTTTTATGTCATTTCATTTATGCTCCATATTCTTATGTTGGAGGATGTTCTTTTATATTCACCATACTATAATTTAAATTTTAATATTATGATATACCCCCCTCTTACTCTCATCAATTCATTTTAAGAATTTTTATGTGGCGCTGTTAGGCTGCCAAATTTTTTAAGAGATTTTGTTATCTCACTTTTAATTTCGTGAGATTTCCATTGTTCGCCACTTATTCATTACATGTGGTGTATTGTGTACTTCCATTTTATATATATTATCATGATTTTTATTATATTCATGGTATTATGTGATTAATTTGGTGGTTATTAACTTTTTTTCAAACAACTCAGTTGATTACAACTTGGTAAAGGGTTCCATCTCACTTTTTATTCTCGTGAGATTCATGCTATACTTGACACTATTTTCATTGTGTGGTGTATGTAATGCCCATGATTTTATGATTTGTGTAATATAATATCATTTATGTGTATTTACATCTTCATTTTATGATCCTTCTTTCATGTGGCATATGTTTTTTGAGTTACCAAATCGGTAAGGGAACTCGATAACCCAATTTCAATTCTTTGGGTTGATATTCTCTTTTTTTATTTATGTCATCCTATGAATATATGTTAATGACCTCGGATTTTTTTACACTTAATATCCACTTACATTGGGTGTATTTATATTGGTCACACATAATTATGAGATTGATTTATCCTTAATTTAATTATTCCATCTTTATAAGGGATTTTATGTCAATTTACATTTGAATTGAGACTTCATTATTGTTATGCACCAATTCACTCTTATATGGTGTATATACTATCCATTAAAATATTATATCATGAATCCCTTTATTCTTATGATATTATAATTTTTGATTAAAATTTATTCTTCAATTAATTGTATTGAAGCATCCCTCTTTTTGTTAAAAACTCTTTAAGTAAAATATCATTTTAAATGTTTCAAATATTTATTCTTATAAATATTTATAATAAGTGTCCATGTTTTCAAAATGGTTTTTAGTATTTATTTATATATAAATTAATGTTTTTAAATGATAATTCATTTAAAATTTTCAAAGTGGAATGGGACACTTTGATTCAAAAAGCACTTTTTAAAAGGTTTTGAAAATGATTTGATTTAACATTTTTTATTTCAATATCTTGATTTGATATATTGGAATGTGGAAATGTTATCTATCCTTTATACATGTGTTTTATGTTATGATTATGTTTTGGTTATTGGGAATTGTTTACTTATACAGGTGGTTCCGTAATAAACATAGGGCGAGTGAGCCCGAGATAGCTCTCCAATGCATTGGGTAACGTGATAGAGGTAAACGTGAATGTTTCTTCTAGGAGATTTATGGGAATATACTGTGATGGGTATTCCAAAGTAACCCCCTATGTATCTGTGATAGCTACAATGTAATTATGGTATAAATGCCACAAGTTACCTTTATGATTTATGATTTTTATGTGTCTTCCATAAATCTTATGATTTCATGAGGTAAGTAAAAGAGTTCATGTTTTGTATGTGTTTATGAAATTTTTTTTTCATTCACTGTTTTATAACCCTTACTGAGCCTTTTATGCTCATCCCATGTTTTGAAATGTTTTCCACATGACTTAAAGATGAATATGGTCAAGGATGGGATCAAGGAAAATGTAGGTTATCTAAAACATGTAACTAGACAAGTTTCTTTTTAAGGGTTATTATATTATGAAAAATGGGTACTGGGTAGTAGTGTCTACTTGTAATATTCATGTTGTAATGAAATAGTTATGGCCTAAATCTCTAAAACTCTAAACCTGAAAAGATCCTCAATGTAAATTATTCATTTAATTCAATATTATGTAATGTTTAAGGCCGGGTCCTTATATAAAATACCATTAGACTCCTTGGATATAAAGGTAATAATATAACATTATTATTTCAAAAATATTTCATAAATATTATGTATTAATTTAAAGTCAAATAATATACAGAAATATAATTACTCTATATCATTCTATTTTGTAGGAGAAATTTCATCCTTTGGTTTTTCCTCAATGAATTTCCAATTCAGCACTTACATCAATAAATGATTATCCAAAAATAAATTTTTTATTTATGAAGCACTTAAATACATTTTTAGAGTTTGTATGATTTATAAAAGAGTGATAAAAAATTCAACATATCATTATTTATTCACTAAAACCAATATGATTAGCACATGTTATCTAATAATATAAATTAACACCTAAACCTAAATAGTATCACCAAATGCTCATAATTAATATTTGTTATCCAAATAGTTTATGTAAATAAATTAAATATTAACTAAAACATCACATAGTCTCGTGGTATGTGTTTAACCAATATCTATCATATGTTAAAGGTGTAAGCCTCTTAGTATTCGCTGGATGTGATGGGTTTTCACCCAGTATAAAGGTTTTCTTATTCGTAAAACCATATTATTATTATTCCTATAACATTCCCGAAGTTTATTACCAATAATTAAATCAAAATAAAAGAAAATATAAACCCTAATGGTTTCTAGTATCTTTAAAATTATGTCACAAAAAATTAAAGGCATTCTTCCTCAAATTATTTTCTCATATACTAACCAAATATGTTTTATTCCCATGAATGATTTCAGAAAATTTATTTAATTATGTTATATTAGTACCACAAAAAATTTAAAATGTGGGTTTTACGACTATGGAACTATAATCCTCCATAAAATCATAAACCCATCATAGTATCAATACCTATTAAGTAAAAAAATACCCATATGCATACAATATTTAATACAATCATTATATGATTAATGATTCTTATATAAAAAATTCCATTTGTAAAATTACTTCAACTAGTTAATTATTTGAAACCAACACATAAATAATTCAACGATAATATTTCTAAATAGAACTATCCTTGGTCTAGGGGTTCAAATTTATATGTGTTAATTGAGTGTGATAATTCATAGGATCCCTATATTTAAGAAAACAAATTATAAATTGATCCCATGGATTTAATTTATTTTTTAATATCATAGTCTTCATTTTCCTAGGAAAATAATAACTTTTTTACCTTATTTTAACACAAATAACATTTTACCATTACATTGAGGAACATTCTCGTGCTTTTATGTCCATATCTATAACATGAAGGAAATAAACTCTCATTTACATTGAGGTCACCACCACATGATCTTTTAGAAAAATTACCTATTATCTTCTTTAGTGGGGTCAAGTGTTTGTAATTGTGTAAGTTCTCAATCATATTTTTTAATAAATAATTAATAATTGTCATGAAATATTTAACTCTCTTAAACAACAAATTTGTTTTCTCATATTGAACACAGTATCCATCATAATAAATGTTAACACAATTTCTTTAGTTTATATACATGGATAGAAACAAAAAAGAAATGTTTGAGAAACAATAATCATAGCGGGGAAAATTAATAATATTTTTTACTATTTATAAATCATCAAAAATTATGTTTAATCTATGAAACCTTAGGTTTAACATTGGTATACCATTCTCAATATCTATTAAATTACAAAAAAATGGATTGTAAAAAAATGTTAATTATACAAAGAATATACTATAGGATTTTCAAACTAGATGTATATTATGGCTCATTTTTATTTTGACACTTGAGGATTTCTATATACAAATTTTAAAGTTATTAACCCCATGTACATTTGTTCTAGATCCTTTCCAAATTTTGTATAAATTAAATGATATATTTAAAATAAAAACCAGATAATATATATCTTAACCAAACATTTGGATTTCCTTCTATAATTATACTCACATTCTATTAGAGTGTTTTGTTCCCTATTAAATGTTATACTTAATCTAGTTTCCATGGTTCATAATAAACATCACCTCATACATTATTCATGAATTACATTTGAATACACAAATTCAAAAAAATTATTTTTCAAAAATATCATTATTCCCTCTAGAATATCCATTTTTAGAATGTGGGGTTATCCCCACACCTCTATCCCAACGGTATTCCTTAACCACTGTTATAGGGGCATATATCACAGTCTATCCTAATGGTTGGATAAAAACCATTGGAAAATTCCTCCCAAAATAACCTAAAACACCCACTCCACATTGCTCTCCCCGTTTTCTATCTTGACCCCCATACACTCCCCTTACACTCCCCTTCTCCCATCCAGATAGCACCACTCCCCTCCTCAAATCCTTCCCGCTGATATCATCCTAATTCCCCTTCATCACCGCTCTCACCCCCCTTTCGCTCCCAACCTCATATTCGTACATCCCCTCACCACTCACCACCTCCCACCAATCCCTCCTCCCATCTCGAACATTAATAATCACCATTTCCTCAAACCATACTAACCCTCATCTCCCCCAAAAACGATCTCCCCCATTTATCCAATGCTCTAATCCTTGACATAAACCCTCTCCTCTTCCCCACCAACCCTATTCTCCCCTTATTCCTCTATTATCCATAACGCTCATCATAATCAAAGATGAAACCCTACCTCTATGTTCAACTACATTCTGAATCTGATATTCTATTTCATCTTCATTCCTCTACATTAATGCTAAAAGGTAATCTATTATTTTTCTAATATTGGTTACAAAGGGTAGTCTATTTTAATATATTATTCATGAAATCTTCAAAATTCTGTGTGGTTTCCTTTTAATTTGGTTTATATTTTGTTATAAAATCTTTCTTAGGACAAATATATTTATTTTCAGTTAATTGGATGATTTCATTTTATTTTTAATAGATTATAAGTTATAAAATATTGGTATCATGTTTTTATTTAATGGATATTGGACTAAATTTAACCTCATGCCAATGACTTAGTGGTGTAGATAGGCTTCTTATTATATTTACAATTATCCTATAGTGGTATAGAGGGCCAAAAAAATATTCAAACCATAAGAACATTCATTTTTTCTATTAGTTTTAATTATTTAGGCATTTGAAGTGAATTACTATAATATATCAGTGGAATTTTATATTTATATTATATAATTTTTAGAGATTCATTCATAAATGTTTTAACATTAAAATATTGGTCTCTAACTATTTTTTATTGTAAATTTCATTGCTGACCTCATGGGGTTAATATAGGTATGAGATACCATAAATTGAATCTTGATTAATTAGTTGTTAGTTCCACCACTAATTATTTTATGAAATTCATATTCATTTATTAAAGAAATCTTTCATTAAATATCATTGAAATAAATGGTTTTGGGTGAAAATAAGTGTTTTATGGTTCTATTTTTTATGTTTTGGTAATTTATTTACATTCCATGGATACTAAGTTTTTGATGTGGCATTCAAATTATTCTTTATATGTATATTTAATTTTAATATTTACTATTGATATGGATCAAAATATATAAATTTTGAAACAATTGGTGAACAATGTTATAATGATTTATTCAACAGTTTTTTTTAATTAAATTTATTGTATTGATTTATATTACTAACAATACCCAAAATATTTTTTTTGATTGAAATTATAAAAATTAATTTTAGTCACAATTGTTTTTTAATGATATTCAAGACTACAGGAAAAATAATTTCATTTACTTGTATATGTATCTAATGATCCTCATTTGAATCAACTATTTATGGGTATATCATTAGATATTTCTACTAACATGACTTCTATTGTGTCCTTTAACTTACAAATGGGTCAAGGATTAATCAAAACTATCCCTCAAAGTAACATTGGATATTACAATTATACATAACCATATATATATTATAATATAGTTATTTTAATGAGTATGTATATTGTTTTACATTTCATGGGAGCACCATAGATCCTTGAAATCGTTTAACTTGACACATAGTTTAGTGATGAAATGGTTTCACCTCATGATATAGTTGATTGTGATAGTTTAAGGTTTTAATTTTTTACCATAATTAAATGATGAACCAAATTATTTATTATAGGTTTTATTATGTTCATAAATCACATATGACCATGGTTAGGTAAAACTAAATATTTAATTTTATTGATTGTAGGAAGACAAAAAAATTAGCACTATCATCAACCAATTATTAAAGGGTAGTGTAGGTAGGAGGTTAGTCCTCAGTATATAAGCGATAAGATATTACGATTTGGTTTTTTATTCTATATTTCCCAATTAATTATTTATCTATATCCTTTCGGTTTATAGTTCCAAATCATAGTGTTTGAATGTGGTTATCCTTGGGATATTGGATCCTAGATGGTTTGAATGTTCTTTGATAGATATTTTCAACAGTATGAATTAATGGTTGAAAACTCTATTAATATTATTTGATATTAACTTCTTGGATTCAAACAATATTTAAATATTAGTGTTTATATAAGAATATATTTCCTGTATGTATGGATTCATTCTATGCATTTACAAATAAATTTCTTGTTCTAAAATATGAGTAGCTCCTGGTTTGGACCATACCTTTAGCATTGAGATGATTTTTATTTTGTGGTTTGAATCTATTATTTCAAAAATTTGTAAAACTTTTTATATTAATTTGTTGGTGTTATATTTGGAATGATCCATAACTACAATTAATCACTCCTACATAAAACTTGTGTGACCTATCTTTATATTCTTTAACCAAACAAAAAAAGTTGTTATTGTATAATTAATAACTATTTAATATGCCTCTATATTATTTTTATCCTAAAACCATAGTTTAGATGTTCAATAGAGTTCTTTGCGAATTCTCTTTTTCTGCATAACCCCTAGGTTTTTTATTTTCCATATAATAGGGGATAACCATTCATTCCACTATAGATTATTATTAGATTTTTGATATACATACATTTCTCATATGTTTTAATTATCTTATTTATTTTTTTCATTTAATATAATATTTTTTTTTGATTTATAGTTGTTATTTATGAATGTGAGGGTATACATAGGTGGAAATTCCACTTATCATGTGATTTATGGTCACAAAGCTAGTTTTTAACCCATGGTCCATTAGAGACATGGCCGAGGAGGGTCATGTCCATCCTTTTCCATGACTTAATGTTGGATTTTTGGGATTGTGTATTTATTATAAATTAACTTCATTCCTCTCTGTATTTATATAGTCAAATTAATATCTATAAAAATTTGAGGCCCTATACCTAAAACATTTTTTTTAAAAAACTAAAAGTTCCCCATCGGTTTCAAGTACATTTTTTCCCATTTCAATTCATTACCTTTTTAAAATTGAGGGTTTTAGGAATTTTTAGTTTTCTTTGTCTTTATATAGTATTTTGGACCTCACAATGGTGGTTTCAGGATTCTATTTTCAAATAAAACTTTCACATGTATTAATAGGTAGAAAAATACATATATAAGTTCCCCACATATATATATTCACTCATTGTGGCATGAATATATATATTGGGGATTGGTGTGCTTATGTTTATATATAAAAAATGATTACATGTGTACGGTAAAGTGGTATATTAATGTATAAACATATATGTAAGGATCCTATTGTACAAATTTGGCCATGAAAATATGTAAATAGGGGATATGCATCTTTATATATTTCATAAAGTGTATATGCATGGAAGTGTTAAATAGAAGATTTGATTTTACATCTTCATAATCACAGAGCCTTGATTTAGAGGTAGGTAACCTTATGCATTGGCCATTAAATTTAAATAATAAATCATTTATTGAATTTCAAACAATGTTTTTTTACTAAATAATGATATTAATTTATTAGAATAAATATTTGATATGAAATGATGTGTTTATCGAATTTAATCAAATCGAATCAACAAAAATAGGTTCAAATAAAAA
This sequence comes from Viscum album, assembly GCA_963277665.1. Taxonomy (NCBI): domain Eukaryota; kingdom Viridiplantae; phylum Streptophyta; class Magnoliopsida; order Santalales; family Viscaceae; genus Viscum; species Viscum album. The sequence continues at coordinate 699,686,979 of OY728161.1, forward strand.
AACCAAATTAAATGAAACAATCATGAACTCATTAAAACTAAATTAAATGACATATGATATAACATAAGTAGGAAAAACAAAAATAATATGAATTTTATTAACCTGTAATGTGTAAAACTAAATATCCCTAAACGAATCCAAAATAAATTAAATTTACTTATACAAAAACTAAACTAACTTAATCTAAAACAAATCAAATCAGGTGGTACCAAAGAGAATCATTCATAATCTGTATAATATTGTTAGAGATCTCCTGATATTCCCAAATTTTGTATTGCATAAAATATTAATAACCAAGATAAACAACAGGAATCCAAATCATAAAATTTAATTATACATTGAAAAAACATTCACAACCAAACAAAAAATTACTATTATAAACGAAAATATGATCAACCAAAATAGATATATAGTTATTAAAATAAGTAATATAGAAATCAGAAAAAATTAATGAAATGAAATTGGACCACCCGATCAAATCTAACATGAACTAATCTGACATTATAAATGATGAATAAAATTAGACTAAATATAATTAATTGAAACCAATATGACTGAAACCTACATGAACTAAACATAACTAAACCAAACAAATAAGAACCAAATTTAATCAAATTACATCGATGATAACCCAAATGAATGAAATTTTCCATGCTAATTTTAACAAAATCAAGACAAACTAAATCTAATGAAGATGTACCAAACTAACTTGTATTTAAAAAATACAAACCAAGATGAAACTTGATCCTATATTATAATATAACTTTTATATGAAGAAATTTTTTAAATTAATTGGATTTTACTATTTAATAGAATCATTTTGAAACATGGATTTATTTCCCCCTTTTATGTAAGAACATGATTTGTTCCATGGGCCATTGGAGTTCTTATATGTTGTGTGGGGACATTTATAGTGACTAAAGATATGTATGTTTTAGTTTATTTCATATTTTGTTTTCATTATCACATCATCCACATAGATCGGTTATATCATTCTATGGATTAAGAGTAGTTATATCTAGTTATGGTGTCTAGAAGTTTACTGGAGGAGGCTGCATGGTTTTTTTCTTGGAGGGATATCATGGTATTGAATGGATTAATTATTTTGTTTTATTTTTTTACCCATATATTGTATTACTTATATTTATTTTATTTCACCTGTTTGGAAATATGACATATTGATGGGTCATGATGAAATTTTATTTATTTTTAGATACTATTTTAATTAATTTTCTTGGGAGAAATTACTCCCAAGTGGTGATTCTTTAATGCCCAGACACTTGTTCCAGCCCATGGTTGTATCCCATCCACCTTTCGTCATTTTTTCCATTCCTATAATTGATTATAACTAAGCCATTTACATTATCTGAACCATGGGAGGGCCTAGAAAACATGAAATAACTATGGATGGATTGTTAATGTCATCAAAATTCCATACCTCCATTATTATGGATCACATATATTATCTATCAAATCATACAAAAGACAGAATCCTAGGATCACATAATCATGACCTAAATCTAGTTAATTCATGGTATCCTATTTTATATCCAATGATTCATATGATATATACTCACAGATAGGATGCATAAACTATAGATTCTCTCAATAATACATTTCCCCCAAAAGTATTTTAATGGTTCTTTATTTCGAATTTATATAATATAGATGTATAATATGTTTTATTATAACTATCTTAAAAAATAATCAAATGTTTCTAACTACAATATCTATCATAAAAAATGATTTTTGATGTATTATTTTTCATTCCATAAAACCCAATATGTTAATTATTAATATTACAAAGGATAACTATTGGTATCAACTAAGGATCCTCATCCATTTAATCATTTACTTCTATTACATAGACCTCTCATAAATATAATTCATAACTTCTTAAGCAACCCTCTAAGTGAAAATGAATGTTTTATTTTATTGATCATTCATTTTATCTCCTTTCCTTAAATTTTTTAACTAGCTAGATATAGTAAAAAAACGACCTCTCCTCATTAGAGTCAGTGGATGCTAGGGAACAAACATCAAACCTTTTAGTTTCCTCAGTATGAATTTCCTTAGCAAGACCTTCTAGTCCTTTGGCTAATACCTCTGAACAATTAAAAATTGCATGAATGCATCTTCCCTGATTCCTTTTCCATTTATAAATTACACTCTAGCATTCATATATATCATTATTACCCATTTATGATTCTTCCAACATTATGAAAAAATTATGTAGATAAATTAAAACAATCATTGAATTATATTTAGTACCCTTATAATCTAGTATATTAGGCTTGTAAACATATAGAGACAAAAATATCAAAAATAACCCATAATTGAACTCCTATTAAAGGATTTAAATAGTTTTTTATCTTTGGGATATAGGGGGAGAATTTATTACACATTGTACTACATTCTATCTCTTGGAGATTCACTCTCTAAAAAATGTGAGATGAAGCATTTTGGGATGTGGTTTTGGAATAAAAATCAACATTGAATTAATAAATCCTAGAAAAATATATACTAGCCTAGGCCATATTCTAGTTATAGAACTAAATATAGTATACCCTACAAACATTTCACTTTTCCTCATCAATTCCAACTAGTAAGAGTTTCCAGTTACAGTGGTACATTTTATATAAATTCCCTTGTCAGTTGTAGAGTTGGAATAATTTTGATAAAGACTAGAAGTTAACTTATTGTTTATAAATGTACAAGAATTTAATTTCAACTTATTTATAATTCAATGGGGGTTTTAATACTTCAAATTCCATAGAAGAACACATGGATATTTGATGACATAAATATTGAGTTCTGTGGTCTAAACCCAAACAATGCCTAATCTTGTTTCCAATCACCCTATGGATATAGATATTTTAAAAAGGGACATTTAGAATATGATGACTCACCCAAACCATTGATATGGATAATAACACATCAAAAGGCAGTTGAATGACCATCTCGGATTGTAGAAATTTATCGAATTGAAAAAACAACATGTGGAAGACATATAAGAAATCACAATTTAAACTTTTATGAAATTGATGAGAATTTTCTCAAAGTCCATTATTTCAATCATTTTTTGAAATATGAATCCCCTTAAATTAATTTATGGAATCATTAAAAGTCTTGATCGAGTGGTGGTGATAGCCAAACCAATCTAACTGAGAGAAGAGATATAGGGATTATACATTCAATAACTCATAATTGGTAATATAATGATTGGGAGGACCCTTGAAAAGGTTAAATACCATCAGGATTAGTAATTGATATAGTAATAATTGTAAATAAAATAGATTCATGAGATGAATAAAAAACTGTGGTGGTCAAAACTACTGGTGAAATTCAAGAACTAGCAAGTACGAGTCTGTGAGGTATAATTAATAAAAACTAGTGGGTATAGTTAATATATAATTTCCATAATATAATATAATAAAAAATCTATTACCAAATATAAAAAGAATATTCAAAATATATATATGTGAGAATACATATGACCCATGTGTGGTCATTATGTTGAAAAAGGATAAAAAATGGAAGAACTAACTAATAAATTTCAAATGAAAAGTAAAAACTACCCCTAGATCAAAGGGTCCTGATGATAGATGATGGAGGGATAGATTCTCATTGTTTTCAAAAATGGATGAGGAAAAGAGGACCTCCCACTTCAAAAAACATATGTAAAATTTTGTAATCGTTCTTTTAAAAAGTCCACCAGTGATCTGGTTGCATGTTTTTGTTTTTCAAATGCCACTTCTTCCCCTCTATGATGCTCCAATGAACTGTTTTGCTATATCTTGAGGCCCATTCTGATGTCCAAAATTCCTTTTAAATTGGATCCAACCCTCATAAATTGAACTAAAAAAACTTTTGATAAACTGACACCTCCATAAATTGGAAACTAAAAATTTTCCTAAAATTCAAATGCTAGTATGAACACATAGTTAAAAAATATCCCCACTATAAATCTCCTTATCCCTAGGAAGAGTCAGGGGACAACCCATACATAAATACTGGCCTATGTCGGTCAATAATTTAATGATGAAAAACCTCATTACACTTCCAAATGCTCAAAACACATCCCAGGAATAACCATTAATTTATGGCTCTCGGGCCGTAAAACTTGATCCAATGCATGTTTTCATAATTTAAACACCATGATGTTTCTTACCTGATCCCATATATCTTAAAACACCAATGGTGTCACTCTTTAACATCGATTAGGATTATGGTCCTCCCCACCATAAGCTTCATTTTACCACCACAAATTTATAGGCTTTAGTACCTCTACATATTAATATTCAAATTAAAACATTATTCCCTTATTCTAATGAGAATAATTATAGTGGGGAAACACACTAAAAGTGTTTTTATTACCACGGTCAACTTGGGTATAGAAAATTATAGAATGCTGCTGGAGATATCCCTATGTCATTTACCTAATCATTTTTTAGAGTGTTGGGTGTTTTGGTGTATCGGGTTTTTGTAGTGAGGAGAAAAAATTTTAATTTGTCATGATGTCCAGTGTTTTGAAGTAAATATTTCATAAATAAGTGTTGCTTCATGTCGTAGTTTAAAGGTCAAAGGCATTTCATTTTTAAAAAATAATTCAAAAATGAGTTTCTATCACATGATGTTAGGGATTTTAAAACGAAATTTTGATTTTTTTTTTTATGCCATGGATATTTTATTTGAGTTTTAAAAGCATTCTTATGATATAAAAAATGTATATAATTAAAATGGAGTAATTAATTCAATATATTGACATATTTTAAGTGGTGGATTTAAAAGTAGATATCCTTTGATTATGTGCATGGATGTTTTCACTATAATTATTATTTTTCAAAGGATGATGATTCAAAACATGAAGAAGTTTATGGAATCTACAGTGAATGTGACCAAATATCACAGAGTATAATTTATTATATTTATTTGAATTAAAAAAATTATATTTTCATGGATAGTTGGGTAATAAATAGATTATTATAAAATCCTAGTCAACTAGTTACACCCAACTATCTGAGAATATTCAGGTCATGCATATTATTGTTCACACTTCCTATCTGTACCATATATGTTTCATACACATCCTTGTGTAGTGTGATCATTCCCATGTACAAATTTTTCTTCCTTCCATAAAAGATTATAACATTTTGAGCATTCTATATAGTTGAAAAAATGGAACCAACTGATGTTATTGCAGATTCAACATTAACTCACTAAAAGCAACATTGATTATTTCCCCTTGTATCTCTTTATAATGAATGTTTTTGACAATTATCAGGACAAAAATTTACCTTTTTATTCCCATAAATCATGTGAAAATCAAAATGTTGTAAATATATGATTTATGTCATGTTATTGAAGACAGATAGTGTGGGTGGAATCAAGTTAGTATACATATATTTAGACATGATCAAGAGTTTGTAGTTGATTTTTCCATATACATTATTACAGGATAAATTTTGAAGGATGAATAAATAAGACATTGAATTTAATTATAAATTGATGTTATTAGGTGGATCCACCACATTATAGTTTATAAAAAATTTTATTATTTAAGTGCCCAAGTCAATTGTTTTTCCTTGTGAGGATGTCACAATCCCAAAGTCTATACATCTGAATTTCCAAACTGGTTTGAATTGGAATCCGAATGTCAATGTTGGATGTTTAATATAACAAATATTGTGTGAAATTTTAGGTGGAATAATGGTGGGGTTCATTAGTGTGTGGTCCAATGATTATGTAGTCCAATATTTGATGAATTTCTATAGGCATTAGAATTCAAATAATTTATATTTACAGGTGATTTGGAAGACTAGAAGCGGGGCATGATGGACCTATGATTGCAGGGGAGAAGTGGATATACAAATGGTTTAAGAAATTTGTTAGTATATAGTATTTTAGATAATATGAAATCCATGGTTCCTGAACCATTGGTATATATATATCATAACTATTTCATTGATACTATTAGAATTGAAACATAATAAAACCTATTTTCCAACAGTTCTTAAACTGTTATAATAATAGATATATCGCAATGGTTTATTTGTAACCCATGGAATAGATTAACTGGACACATCCTATATGCCGATGGGTTTTAATCCATTCATATAGATATATCTCAATAGTTCCATTAACACTGTAGGAATAAAGTACCTAGAGACAACCATATACCAACAATTTCTATCAAATCTATTGTTATATGGATAATGCAATTCCTAACATGCCAACTGATCGTTGAACTATTGGGATAGAATATCCTAACAGTTTTAGGGGATATCCAAACAGTTTATAACCATTGGGATAGGAGAAAGTTTCACTAGGGATCGTTGAATATCATTCGTACCACAGTTCTGGGAAACCTAGGAATTGAAAAAAATTAAGGGTGATATTTGTTTCTCAGTAAGAGTTATTTAAGGAGAAATATATCATGAGTTTATAAGAATAATAAACATAGTCATTTAAATAATTGAACAAACATTCCATTTAAAAAACATGACTATCATGAATATATAAGTCTTGATCGATATAGAAAGGTAAATATTTGAAAAAACATGTTATTTAATAAAAAACATGACTATACAAATTAGTTAAGTAAAAATCAATATGTTATGGTAAATAAATGAAAAAACATTCCATTTATATAACTTGACTATCATGAATAGGTAAGGATTAAAAAATATGGAAAGGTAAATATCTGAAAACACATTGTATATAATCATTATAATTTGAATGAAATGAATCCATAAATAATATCATTGTGAAAATATAATTAATAATAATATATTAATTCTTAATTTTTGAAATTCTAAATAATTCGATGTTATGATCTTAGGAATCACGATACCTCTATCATCATTACCTTTCACATGAATGTTTAAAACTATAGGTAGAAACAAAATTTTTCCTAGAATACTGATTCAAATCTTGATAATACCTATGCATTGAAGGACTTTATAATTCATGGACCCACCGATCACTATATATTCCAATCATTCCACATATATTGAATAATCATTTTAAAAAACTAAAAATGTTACTTATCAATAAATATTCATATATAGTAAAGAATATAGATTTATAAAAATTTCCCCATATAATCCAATAAATTTCAATATATAACACTACAAGTATAAATTATATATGTTTTAATTAGTAAACATATACATGATAAATAATATGGATACTCAGGGTAAATTTATTGTCCAATGATAAAAAGAAAAAGGGAATATTTCCTAGTATAGTTATTGACTACAAAAATGAATCTAAAAAGTTAATGTCAATATTTTACATGGTCAAAATAATCATAAAAAATCTATAGAATGAATATGAATGGAATCATCTCAACATATCCACAAATAATTATAAGTAAAATAAATGGTACTTTTCCTTGACAAATACAAATACCATAAAATAATAATTAAAACATTATTGAGAAAAATAACATTTTTTACCTTGAAAATATTTTTTAAAAATAATTGTTCAAAAAATATTTTTCAATTGATTTTACTAGAAAATAACATTTTAATCATTTAATGTAATCTGTAAAACATTTCGAAGTTACTGTGGTTGGGATTTCTATACATTCCATACATATTGAAACCATGTTTCATTTCACATTTTTGATAAAATATAAATGATCTTTTTTTAGAAATTGAAGTGAAAATTATTTTTTAAATACATTTTTATAAAATTAAAAAATGGGTAAAAATGTTGTTAATAAATAATTTGTAGAATTTTAAAAACAATTTTGGTAGTATTTTTATAAAAAAATGGTTTTTTGAAGAAAAATATTTTTCAACCGAAGTGAGAAATGATGTCATGATTTTATTAAAAAAAGTTCAATAATTTTACGTACCAAAGTTTTTAAGAATTGTATCAGTACATGAAAAATTCATGAAATAATGATTCAAAAACAAGTTTCTATCTCATGATGTTAGGTATTTTAAAACGAAATTTTGTGTTTTGAATTTATGCCATAGATATTCTGTTTGAGTTTTAAAAGCTTTCTTATGATATAAAAAATGTATATAATTAAAATGGAGTAATTCATTCAATATATTCACACATTTTAAGTGGTGGATTTAAAAGGATATATCCTTGGATTAGGTGTCATGGATGGTTTGACTATAGTTATTAGTTTTCAATAGATGATGATACAAAGCATGAAGAAATTTATGGAATCTACAGTGAATGTGACCAAATATCATGGAGTTAAATTTATTATAATTATTTGAATTAAAAACATGATATTTTAATGGATAGTTGGGAATAAATAGATAATTATAAAATCCAAGTCAACTAGTTACACCCAACTATCTGAGAATATCCAGGTCATGCATATTATTGTTCATACTTTCTATCTGTACCGTATATATATCATAGACATCCTTGTGTAGTTTGATAATTCCCATGTATATATATGTCTTCCTTACATAAAAGATTATAACATTTTGAGCATTCTATAGAGTTGAAAAATGGAACCAACTGATGTTATAGAAGATTCAACATTAACTCACTAAAAGCAACATTGCAGATTTCCTCTTGTATCTCAATATAATGAATGTTTTTGTCAATTAACAGGAGAAGTATTTATCTTTATTATTCCCATAAATCATGTGAAAATAAAAATGCTGTAAATATATGATTTATGTTATGTTATTGAAGATAGATAGTGCGGGTGGAATCAAGTTGGTATACATATATTTAGACTTGATCTAGAGTAGGTAGTTGATGTTTCAATATACTTTATTACAGGATAAATTTGGAAGTATGAATAAATAAGACATTGAATTTAATTATAAATTGAGGTTATTAGGTGGATCCACCACATTATAGTTTATAAAACATTTTATTATTTAAGTTCCCAAGTCAATTGTGTTTCTATGTGAGGATGTCACGATCCCAAAGTCTACACATCTGAATTTCCAAACTGGTTTGAATTGGAATCCGAAGGTCAAAGTTGGATGTTTAATATAACAAATATTGTGTGAAATTTTAGGTGGAATAATGGTGGGGTTCATCAGTGTGTGGTCAAATGATTAAGTAGTCCAATATTTGATGAATTTTTATAGGCATTCGAATTCAAATAATTTATATTTACAGGTGATTTGGAAGACTGGAAGAGGGGCATGATGGACCTATGATTGTAGGGGAGAAGTGGATATACAAATGGTTTAAGAAATTTGTTAGTATATAGTATTTTGGATAATATGCAATCCATAGTTCCTGAACCATTGATATATATATATCATAACTATTTCATTGATACTATTAGAATAGAAACATAATAAAACCTATATTCCAACAGTTCTTAAACTGTTATAATAATAGATATATCTCATTAGTTTATTTGAAACCCATGGAATAGATTAACTGGATACATCCTATATGCCGATGGGTTTTAATCCATTCATATACATATATCTCAATAGTTCCATTAACACTGTTGGAATAAAGTACCTAGAGACAACCGTATACCAACAATTTCTATCAAATCTATTGATATATGGATAATGCAATTCCTAACATGCCAACTGATCGTTGAACTATTGGGATAGAATATCCTAACAGTTTTAGGGGATATCCAAACAGTTTGAAACCATTGGGATAGGAGAAAGTTTCCCAAGGGATCGTTGAATATCATTCGTACCACAGTTCTGGGAAACCTAGGAATTGAAAAAAATTAAGGGTGAGATTTGTTTCTCAGTAAGAGTTATTTAAGTAGAAATATATAATTAGTTTATAAGAATAATAAACAAAGTAATTTAAGTAATTGAACAAACATTCCATTTAAAAAACATGACTATCATGAATATATAAGTTTTGATCGATATAGAAAGGTAAATATTTGAAAAAACATGTTATTTAATAAAAAACATGAATATAAAAATTATTTAAGTAAAAATCAATATGTTATGGTAAAAAAATGAACAAACATTCTATTTATATAACTTTACTATCATGAATAGGTAAGGATTAAAAAATATGGAAAGGTAAATATCTGAAAACACATTGTATATAATCATTATAATTTGAATGAAATGAATCCATAAATAATATAATTGTGAAAATATAATTAATAATAATATATGAATTCTTAATTTTTGAAATTCTAAATAATTCGATGTCATGATCTTAGGAATCACGATACCTCTATCATCATGACCTTTCACATGAATGTTTAAAAATATCGGTAGAAACAAAATTATTGCTAGAATACTGATTCAAATCTTGATAATACCTATGCATTGATGGACTTTATAATTCATGGACCCACCGATCACTATATATTCCAATCATTCCACATATATTGAATAATCATTTTAAAAAACTAAAAATTTTACTTATCATTAAATATTCATATATAGTAAAGAATATAGATTTATACAAATTTCCCCATATAATCCAACAAATTTCAATATATAACACTACAAGTATAAATTATATATGTTTTAATTAGTAAACATATACATGATAAATAATATGGATACTCAGGGTAAATTTATTGTCCAATGATAAAAGGAAAAGGGAATATTTCCTAGTATAGTTATTGACTACAAAAATGAATCAAAAAAGTTAATGTGAATATTTTACATGGTCAAAATAATCATAAAAAATCCATAGAATGAATATGAATGATGTCATCCCAACATATCCACAAATAATTATAAGTAAAATAAATGGTACTTTTCCTTGACAAATACAAATACCATAAAATGATCATTAAAACATTCTTGAGAAAAATAACATTTTTTACCTTGAAAATATTTTTTAAAAATAATTGTTCAAAAAATATTTTTCAATTGATTTTAGTAGAAAATAACATTTTAATCATTTAATGTAATATGTAAAACATTTCAAAGTTACTGTGGTGGGGATTTCTATACATTCCATACATATTGAAACGATGATTCATTTCACATTTTTGATAAAATATAAATGATATTTTTTTAGAAATTGAAGTGAAAATTATTTTTTAAAAACATTTTTATAAAATTCAAAAATGGGTAAAAATGTTGTTAATAAATAATTTGTAGAATTTTAAAAACATTTTTGGTAGTATTTTTATAAAAAAATGGTTTTTGGAAGAAAAATATTTTTCAACCGAAGTGAGAAATGATGTCATGATTTTATTAAAAAAAGTTCAATAATTTTACGTACCAAAGTGTTTAAGAATTGTGACAGTACATGAAAAATTCATGAAATAATGATTCAAAAACAAGTTTCTATCTCATGATGTTAGGTATTTTAAAACGAAATTTTGTGTTTTGTTTTTATGCCATAGATGTTCTGTTTGAGTTTTAAAAGATTTCTTATGATATAAAAAATGTATATAATTAAAATGGAGTAATTCTTTCAATATATTCACATATTTTAAGTGGTGGATTTAAAAGGATATATCCTTGGATTATGTGCATGGATGGTTTGACTATAGTTATTAGTTTTCAATAGATGATGATACAAAACACGAAGAAGTTTATGGAATCTACAGTGAATGTGACCAAATATCATGGAGTTAAATTTATTATATTTATTTGAATTAAAAACATGATATTTTAATGGATAGTTGGGAATAAATAGATTATTATAAAATCCTAGTCAACTAGTTACACCCAACTATCTGAGAATATTCAAGTCATGCATATTATTGTTCACACTTTCTATCTGTACCATATATGTTTCATAGACATCCTTGTGTAGTTTGATATTTCCCATGTATAGATATGTCTTCCTTGCATAAAAGATTATAAAATTTTGAGCATTCTATAGAGTTGAAAAAATGGAACCAACTGATGTTATAGCAGATTCAACATTAACTCACTAAAAGGAACATTGCAGATTTCCTCTTGTATCTCATTATAATGAATGTTTTTGTCAATTAACTGGAGAAGTATTTATCTCTTTTATTCCCATAAATCATGTGAAATTAAAAATGCTATAAATATATGATTTATGTTATGTTCTTGAAGATAGATAGTGCGGGTGGAATCAAGTTGGTATACATATATTTAGACATGATCTAGAGTAGGTAGTTGGTGTTTCAATATACTTTATTACAGGATAAATTTGGAAGGATGAATAAATAAGACATTGAATTTAATTATATATTTAGGTTTTTAGGTGGATCCACCACATTATAGTTTATAAAACATTTTATTATTTAAGTGCCCAAGTCAATTGTGTTTCCATGTGAGGATGTCACGATCCCAAAGTCTATACATCTGAATTTCCAAACTGGTTTTAATTGGAATCTGAAGGTCAAAGTTGGATGTTTAATATAAAAAATAGTGTGTGAAATTTTAGGTGGAATAATGGTGGGGTTCATTAGTGTGTGGTACAATGATTAAGTAGTCCAATATTTGATGAATTTATATAGGCATTCGGATTCAAATAATTTATATTTACAGGTGATTTGGAAGACTGGAAGAGGGGCATGATGGACCTATGATTTGTGGGGAGAAGTGGATATACAAATGGTTTAAGAAATTTGTTAGTATATATTATTTTGGATAATATGAAATCCATGGTTCCTGAACCCTTGGTATATATATATCATAACTATTTCATTGATACTATTAGAATAGAAACATAATAAAACCTATATTCCAACAGTTCTTAAACTGTTATAATAATAGATATGTCGCATTAGTTTATTTCAAACCCATGGAAAATATTAACTAGAGACATCCTATATGCCGATGGGTTTTAATCCATTCATATACATATATCTCAATAGTTCCATTAACACTGCTGGAATAAAGTACCTAGAGACAACTGTATACCAACAATTTCTATCAAATCTATTGATATATGGATAATGAAATTCCTAACATGCCAACAGATCGTTGAACTATTGGGATAGAATATCCTAATAGTTTTAGGGGATATCCAAACAGTTTGAAACCATTGGGATGGGAGAATGTTTCACTAGGGATCGTTGAATATCATTCGTACCACAGTTCTGGGAAACCTAGGAATTGAAAAAAATTAAGGGTGAGATTTGTTTCTCAGTAAGATTTATTTAAGGAGAAATATATCATGAGTGTATAAGAATAATAAACATAGTCATTTAAATAATTTAACAAACATTCTATTTAAAAAACATGACTATCATGAATATATAAGTATTGATCGATATAGAAAGGTAAATATTTGAAAAAACATTTTATTTAATAAAAAACATGACTAAACATATTAGTTAAGTAAAAATCAATATGTTATGGTAAATAAATGAACAAACATTCCATTTATATAACTTGACTATCATGAATAGGTAAGGATTAAAAAATATGGAAAGGTAAATATCTGAAAACACATTGTATATAATCATTATAATTTGAATGAAATGAATCCATAAATAATATCATTGTGAAAATATAATTAATAATAATATATGAATTCTTAATTTTTGAAATTCTAAATAATTCGATGTCATGATCTTAGGAATCACAATACCTCTATCATCATGACCTTTCACATGAATGTTTAAAACTATAGGTAGAAACAAAATTATTGCTAGAATACTGATTCAAATCATGATAATACATATGCATTGAAAGATTTTATAATTCATGGACCCACCGATCACTATATATTCCAATCATTCCACATATATTGAATAATCATTTTAAAAAACTAAAAATGTTACCTATCATTAAATATTCATATATAGTAAAGAATATAGAGTTATAAAAATTTCCCCATATAATCCAATAAATTTCAATATATAACACTACAAGTATAAATTATATATGTTTTAATTAGTAAACATATAGATGATTAATAATATAGATACTCAGGGTAAATTTATTGTCCAATGATAAAAGGAAAAGGGAATATTTCCTAGTATAGTTATTGACTACAAAAATGAATCAAAAAAGTTAATGTCAATATTTTACATGTTCAAAATAATCATAAAAAATCCATAGAATGAATATGAATGGTATCATCCCAACATATCCACAAATAATAATAAGTAAAATAAATGGTACTTTTCCTTGACAAATACAAATACCATAAAATAATCATTAAAACATTCTTGAGAAAAATAACATTTTTTACCTTGAACATATTTTTTAAAAATAATTATTCAAAAAATATTTTTCAATTGATTTTATTAGAAAATAACATTTTAATCATTTAATGTAATTTGTAAAACATTTCGAAGTTACTGTGGTGGGGATTTCTATACATTCCATACATATAGAAACCATGTTTCATTTCACATTTTTGATAAAATATAAATGATCTTTTTTTAGAAATTGAAGTGAAAATTATTTTTTAAAAACATTTTTATTAAATTAAAAAATGGGTAAAAATGTTGTTAATAAATAATTTGTAGAATTTTAAAAACATTTTTGGTAGTATTTTTATAAAAAAATAGTTTTTGGAAGAAAAATATTTTTCAACTGAAGTGAGAAATGATGTCATGATTTTATTAAAAAAAGTTCAATAATTTTACGTACCAAAGTGTTTAAGAATTGTAACAGTACATGAAAAATTCATGAAATAATGATTCAAAAACAAGTTTCTATCTCATGATGTTAGGTATTTTAAAACGAAATTTTGTGTTTTGTTTTTATGCCATAGATATTCTGTTTGAGTTTTAAATTCTTTCTTATGATATAAAAAATGTATATAATTAAAATGGAGTATTTAATTCAATATATTCACATATTTTAAGTGGTGGATTTAAAAGGATATATCCTTGGATTATGTGCATGGATGGTTTGACTATAGTTATTAGTTTTCAATAAATGATGATACAAAACATGAAGAAGTTTATGGAATCTACAGTGAATGTGACCAAATATCATGGAGTTAAATTTATTATATTTATTTGAATTAAAAATATGATATATTAATGGATAGTTGGGAATAAATATATTATTATAAAATCCTTGTCAACTTGTTACACCCAACTATCTGAGAATATTCAGGTCATGCATATTATTGTTCACACTTTCTATCTGTACCATATATGTTTCATAGACATCCTTGTGTAGTTTGATAATTCCCATGTATAGATATGTCTTCCTTCCATAAATGATTATAACATTTTTAGCATTATATAGAGTTGAAAAAATGGAACCAACTGATGTTATAGCAGATTAAACATTAACTCACTAAAAGCAACATTGCAGATTTCCTCTTGTATCTCATTATAATGAATGTTTTTGTCAATTAACAGGAGAATTATTTATCTTTTTTATTCCCATAAATCATGTGAAAATAAAAATGATGTAAATATATGATTTATGTTATGTTCTTGAAGATAGATAGTGCGGGTGCAATCAAGTTGGTATACATATATTTAGACTTGATCTAGAGTAGGTAGTTGATGTTTCAATATACATTATTACAGGATAAATTTGGAAGGATGAATAAACAAGATATTGAATTTAATTATAAATTTAGGTTATTAGGTGGATCCACCACATTATAGTTTATAAAACATTTTATTATATAAGTTCCCAAGTCAATTGTGTTTCCATGTGAGGATTCCACGATCCCAAAATCCATACATCTGAATTTCCAAACTGGTTTGAATTGGAATCTGACAGTCAAAGTTGGATTTTTTATATAACAAATATTGTGTGGAATATTACGTGCAATGATGTTTGGGTTCATTAGTGTGTGGTTTAATGATTAAGTAGTCCAATATTTGATGAATTTCTATAGGCACTTGAATTTCAAATATTTTATATTTACAGGTGATTTGGAAGACGGGAAGAGGTGCATGATGGACCTATGTTTGTAGGGGAGAATTGGATATACCAATGGTTTAAAATTTTTTTTAGTATATAGTATTTTGGATAATATACAATCCATGGTTCCTGAACCATTGGTATATATATATCATAACTATTTCAATGATACTATTAGAATAGAAACATAATAAACCTTATATTCTAATAGTTCTAAAACTATTATAATAATAGATATATCCCATTAGTTTCATTGAAACCCATAGAATAGAGTAACTAGAGACATCCAATATGCCAATGGGTTTATTCCATTGATATAAAAATATCACAATAGTTCCATTTACACTGTTGGAATAAAGTACCTAGAGAGAACTGTATACTAAGAGTTTCTATCAAAACTATTGATATATGGATAATGAAATTCCTAACATGCCAACTGATCTTTGAACTATTGGGATATAATATCCTAACAGTTTTAGGGGATATCCAAACGGTTTGAAACCATTGGGATAAGAGAAAGTTTCACTAGGGATCATTGAATATCATTTGTACCAAAGTTCTGGGAAACCTAGGAATTGAAAAAAATGAAGGGTGATATTTGTTTCTCAGTAAGAGTTATTTAAAGAGAAAGATATCATGAGTTTATAAGAATAATAAACATAGTCATTTAAATAATTGAACAAAAATTCCATTTAAATACATGACTATCATGAATATATAAGTCTTGATCGATATAGAAAGGTAAATATTTGAAAAAACATGTTATTTAATAAAAAACATGACTATCCGTATTAGTTAAGTAATAATAAATATGTTAGGGTTAATAAATGAACAATCATTCCATGTATATAACTTGACTATCATGAATAGGTAATAATTAAAAAATATGGAATGGTAAATATCTGAAAACACATTCTATTTAATCATTATAGTTTGAATGAAATGAATCTATAAATAATATCTTTGTGAAAATATAATTAATAATAATATATGAATTCTTATGTTTGGAAATTATAAATAATTCGATGTCTGATCTTAGGTATCACGATACCTCTATCATCGTGACCTTTCATATGACAGTTTAAAACTATAGGTAGAAACCAATTTATTGCTAGAATACTGATTCAAATCATGATAATACCTATGCATTTAAGGACATTATAATTCATGGACCCACCGATCACGATATACTCCAATCATTCTACATATATTGAATAATCATTTTAAAAAACTAAAAATGTTACTTATCATTACATAGTCATATATAGTAAATAATATAGATTTATACAAATATCCCCATATAAACCAATAAATTTCAAAATATAACACTATAAGTATAAATTATATATGTTTTAATTAGTAAAACTATACATGATAAATAGTATGGATACTCAGGGTAAATTTATTGTCCAATGATAAAAAGAGAAGGGAATATTTCCTGGTACAGTTATTGAGTACAAAAATGAATCAAGAAAGTTAATGTCAATATTTTACATGGTCAAACTAATCATAAAAATCCATAGAATGAATATGAATGGTATCATCCCGACATATCCACAAATAATTATAAGTAAAATAAAAGGTACTTTTTCTTGACAAATACAAATACCATAAAATAATCATTAAAAAAATTCTTGAGAAAAAAATCATTTTTTACCATGAAAATATTTTTTAAAAATAAATTTTCAAAAAATATTTTTCAGTTGATTTTAGTATAAAATAGCATTTTAAACATTTAATGTAATCTGTAAAACATTTAGATGTTACTATGGTGGGGATTTCTATACATTCCATACATATTGAAACCATTCATCTTTTCACATTTTTGATAAAATATAAATGATCTAATTTTAGAAAATGAAGTGAAAATTAGTTATTAAAAACATTTTTATAAAATTCATAAATTGGTAAAAATGTTGTTAATAAATAATTTGTAGAATTTAAAAAACATTTTTGGTAGGATTTTTATAGAAAATTGGTATTTGTAAGAAAAATAATTTTCAACCGAAGTGAGAAATGATGTTAGATTTTATTAAAAAAAAGTTCAATAATTTTACGTACCAAAGTGTTTAAGAATTGTAACTGTACTTGAAAAATTCATTAATAAATATAGGAAAAGAAAACTAAAGTGGTTTATTGTAAAATTATCTAATAATTTTCATCATTAAGAATTTAAGCATAAACAATAGCTATTAAAATGAGATAGTAAAATAAACACTCACATATATCATAATGTTAAAGTGAGAATTAATCCTTGAATAAATTATTTTTATAAAAATTTAATAAAAATTAAACAATTTTATATAAAATATCAGATAATAAAAAATCATAACAACCATAATCTTAGAATATCAATGTCAATAAATATGTAATATAAACCATTGAATGAAAATTATATTATGAAATCCTTTACCACTTGGTAATTTTCACATCAACCCACCAAGGATGATATAATTCAAATTATATATTAAAATTACAATAATTATTGAGGAATAATGATATTATATTTCATAGGTTCACTATATATTCTATATAAAGGGAATTAGGTGTATGACATTTTAATATGCCTCGTGAAGGGAAATTGAGACGAAGTCACATACCTTATGATTCATTTTGGTTGAACAAATATTATCATTAAGTATAATGGTTTTATTAATTTTATTAATTTATAAAAGAAATATATTCATGATTATAATTTCATGTATAATCCTTTTATAACATCTTATTACTAATTTGTTTATAATATTTCATTGTTACTATAGTTTCAAGTAATAAATGCCTAGTTTTCTCATGAAATTTTTATTGTGAATGGTTCAGATATTGAGAATATTATATAGTGACATCATATATATAATTAAATAATATTTATAAATATATTTTTTCATTAGATATAATTTTAGTCATTATTAAAAATTGAACATTGAAAATGGATCACATCACTTCATGGTTATGATAGGACATAAGCACGCATGATTGACATTATCATTTACATAACATGAGAATTTGTAAAGAAGTATGTGATTTATTAATTTAAAATAATAAATAAAATTTCATATATTTATCATATATATATTCTCATTTACTATTATTAAATTACATGAAAAATGTAAGTGGAAAACGAATCACATCTTTTAGTGAGGCGGTTGTCCTCTGTACAAATGAGCAACATTATCTTATTTTAATTGGAATGAAAGGAAGAAATAAAAAGTGTTATTATAATAAAATTTATATAATAATATAATATATATTATCTTCTTGTGATAAATCCATAATTATATCAATCCTTGAATGGTAGTAAGGGAAGAATTTTTACATCGGTTCGTGAGGCAGTAGTCTGCCACACAGATGATCGACCATTTCTTTTCCCATTTTTTGGAAGAGGATATTGATATATCATTGCGAATTAGCATAATAAAATATTATTATATTTAATATACTCAGGTTATTATATATACATGGTTGAATAAGATTTTATGTAGTTTGAAGAAGAAACAAAATAAAAACGCTTGTTTAATAATATTATATCTTCTTTGGAAACCTTCTTTTTGTTTGCACCAAAATCCTTCCTATGATGGATTTAAAATAAAAACATGTCTCTAGTATGTTTTAAGGGAGTACGATTTTTTTTGGTATTGGTGGAACCAAATGGATTAGGATGTGTGAATATGAGAGGATAATGGATAGTCTTTTAGATTTAGGGGAGAGGCCACCCTTGGAATTTTTGAAAAGATTAAATTTCATCCATGATTTTATTATAACAAAAGCCTAAAACATTTGGTGATAAAAAACATAATAGGTGATATGGTATAAATACATCCATATAATGGGTTTTTTTCAATTTATTAGGTCATTTTAACTCTTAAATTTTTGTTTATCCCATTGTAGATTAGTTTTTACCTTATTCATGGTAATTAATTTGTAATGAATTTAATATTCATAATGTAAAATAATTATGTTGAACTTATAAGATTATATAAATTATTATTATTTAAGAAATGGAAACCATTTTTAAAAATTTAATTCATATATAATGCATAATCCCATTTAAATTCATACCTATAAACGTGGTGAGAAAGCATGTTTCCAAAGAGAAAAATCTCATAAGTATAGAATGTTTT
Source organism: Viscum album (assembly GCA_963277665.1). Lineage (NCBI taxonomy): Eukaryota > Viridiplantae > Streptophyta > Magnoliopsida > Santalales > Viscaceae > Viscum > Viscum album. The sequence continues at coordinate 699,706,813 of OY728161.1, forward strand.
ATGATAAAAATATAAAATTAAATTGATAAAAATAAAATAATTTTTTTAAACATTAAATATTTAGATAATTTTATTTCAAAACAAATTTAAAATATTAATTAACCATACATGAATTATTTAAATGAAGATACAGTTTTCAATAAAAATCATGTATTTCTCTCCATTCATCAAAAAATTAAATATTTCAAAAATATACCGTAACATCTCCCTATACTAATTTACTTATGATTATTTAAAAAATGAAGATAATTATCCAAAATTTCCTTTATATTCAATTTTAACAAGATTCATTCATGTTTCAACCATTGACTAAATCTAAAAATCATACTGTGAGAAACAATATTCATAGTTTGGAAGCCTTATAATCATTTATAGGATTTCTAAATAATGAAACATTTATTTATTCTAATTCAACAAGGGTTTAACCTAAGTTATTTATTCTCATCATATATTCAAATCCTACATCATGGTTTATAATGAAAAATTGATTAATCCAAAGCATAATCACTAGGATGTTCAAACTAGGTGCATAGTAAAACCCATGGTTATGTACCAAGTAACACTTGATTCATGAAAAATATAACTTTTTATGTTATCATCCTTAGGTATATTAGTGGGAGAATCACATTCACATGTAGTATCTAGAGAGGGAAGTGTTCCATGTAAAAACCACATAATATAAACCTTACAAAAACATTAGGAACTTCTTCTATATTTATCATCTATGTTTATTATAGGGTTATTTTACCTAATATAGGTTTTCTTTAATCTAGTTCTCTGTAAAGACCCGGAAATTTCAAGAATTTTTTTTCATAAATACATTCGAATTTTACGAGTCTGTGGCTTTAGAAGGCACGTGATTCTGAGGCCTGGTGTTCCCAGAATCAATTTCTGATTATTATCTCAGGTACATTCAGTAAAAAAATGAGCAGATTTTACTATCTTTTGAACTGGGGCTCAGAATTGAAATCCAAGGGCACCGATGAACTCACATCGCTGATAATTGATTAAGGGGACCTTTATCACAGTTGCGTTTTAAGCGGGTTGAGACTTATTATTTGGGGATTAATTAAGAAGTAAATAAATTTGATGGTGCAATTTTATTTTTTATCTATAGAGGTTAATTCCTCCCATGGGATGTTTTTGGTGGGGCCCAAATCCACCCAACTTCCCATGTGTGGATATATGAGATGTGGGGCACACACGATCCCCAACCTTTAATTTCCACCTAACCCCCTTAAACTCCCATCTTTAATTTGTAAACTCTTCTAAAATGTGAACTCTTCTTCTCCCCTACTCTCCCTCTTTGATTCATTCCAACACATGATAATTAAAGAATTAACCCCCTTCAATTAATTATTGGAGTGGTTTGAATTTTGAAATTATAATTGCTTTTGTTAATAAAATAATAGTTTAGCTTATTATTTTTTTTTGGGACACATTGGGTTCGGAATGATTTGAGAGAAAACTTGTGTGAAGATGAAGAGAACTCATATCCTAATGAATAATGATGTCTCTTCAATGAAGAACACTGGATCCACGAAGAACGATGACAAACACCGACGTTGTCTACGAAACCCCACCCTGCGACGTTGTCATCCACAGTGCCCGACGTACGACATCAATTTTTGTAGTAGGGGGTTTTCTTAATTTATTTTAAATAATTACTCCCTCATTCTCGTTTTCATGTGAATACATTGTTCAATTGTTACCACCTAACGTGGAGGGTGAGGGATGAAAAACATAGCCTGATGACCCTCAATTGTTTTCAATCTTATTTAGAATCGGCAACCGAATGCAGAGGAGGCACGTCACCGTTTCACCGTGCTGGGAATGAGGTGAAGGAAGCCAGTGTTGTCGCACCAGTTGTGTGGGAGGAAACGCGGACTACTTCGTGGGCTGCTTCGGCGGAAGAACTGACCAGCCCGTCGGCAGGCTGGGCGATGGGGAGCCACGACACCAGGAGGGCGCCACACTAGAGAACTGGCCGGGTGGGCGGAGCTGAACCGGGACGCCAGGAGGGTGTAGCGTGGAAGAAACTCTCGGCCCGCCGTGCGGGCTGCGTGTGCCAGAAGGCGAGCCAGCCCAACCGGCCAGTTTGGGAGGGCGGCGCCGCTTGGCATCGCCGGTTCGGACAGCCGGGGGCCACACCCCCTCAGACCGCTCGGCCATCTGGTCACGCCCAGTCGCGCCGGGCCACTTCGGGCCAGGCTGCGGTCTCTTCGGGCTAGTTCACGTCCCTCAGGCCGGACTATGCGAACCTTCGGGTCGTTCTAACACCCCTACCGGGACGGACCCGCCAAAACTATGTGACCCGACCTGCCAGCCCACGGGGCTTAACCGACTGGGCCCATTATTAACTTAAACATGAATAACTTAAAAACTGCACGTCTGATCGATGTGAAGCCTGCGGAACTGGGATCCTATCGACATGGTGGTCCTTTTTAGATAATCTAAATGAGTTTTAGACAACATTGGTAAATTTGTAGGTTTGGAATGCGCATATTTCCATCTTGGCCCCTAGAACGAAAACGCCAATATCTCTCAGAGCTGGAATCCGATTGACGCACCGTCTGTCACGTTTAGTTCCTTTTTACATGGCATAACTTCAAGATACATCAACTCTGGACTTCGTGACAGTTGATGTATCGACCTCTTTATTCGAGGAGCGGACCCTCCCAGAATTGAGTATGTTGTGTGCGTGAACACTAGATCTGGCTATGACTGTGAAGACTACTGTGCCAGGATTCTCTCTGGGTTCGTCAATGAAGATGAATGTACTTAGATACAACGTGGGATCAGTAGTGAGGATGACTATACATGGATCCTCTGTGGGTTCGGTAGCAATGGTTACTGTACTTGTATCCTACATGGGTTCGGTAGCGATGACATCTATACTTAGATCCTATATGAGTTCGACAGAGGATATGATACAGATGCTACATCTAATCATCTCCACCCCTCTTTCATGAGTAGTATACCTGTGCGAGCTGAGTCTTGTCTTTCAATCATTATCATTGGTCTGATTGACTTCTTCCTATTTGTACTGGATTGTGCTTCAGATCGGATGTTGGAGACGAATTGAGATTTATGACTTAGTAATAGGTATGGAAATTTACCTAAGTAGATTTGGTTGATACTTCTTTTTGTATATTTCCTTTTTGGTTTATCCTTTGTAGATTTTGGGAGACCTTCGGGGGTATTGAGGTCCCTACTAAGTATCATATACTCACCCCTGCACGAGATATGCCCGCACTATGTTGTGTTGGATGCAGACGACATACAACACTAATCAAGGTGGAGGCTTGTAGAGCTGGACGGTACCTAGAGGTGGACCACTAGACTGGACGTACATGGAGTAGACGACCGGACCCAAGGAGCTAAGGATACCGTCTATACCCACACATCATGTGGGATATCTGGAGGACAACACCGTGGTTGCCACTTTACATTACTGTTGTTGTACTTTCTTCCTTAGTTGTACTGTACTTGCAGTAGGGTTTGTATACTGGCCCATTTACTTTTCATCACGTACTATTGTACTCAGTTTTAATTAGTTATTTCTTTGAATACATACTCTATTGTGTTTGTTTAATTATATAAAGGAAATCCTTCCCTTTTTATCATTATTAACGCCTTTGGTTCTAGTCGCCATCCCCTAGCCTATTGATGGAAGGCTTGGGGGAGTCACGGCACGGGCCACGAGGATAGGTCGTTACAAATTGGTATTTGCGGTAACTGTTCTAAAACAGAATTTAGGATTCTAATAATTTCTTTCTGTGAAGCAATAGTTTTTAGTGTATTGAGTGTGGTTATCAGTCTTGGGAGTCCAATGTTGGTGTTGCGGCCGACGTATCCGTACACCAGGACCCTGACATCTGATTTCCGACTAAGTGCATGAAAACATTGATGTCATGTGTGTTTCAAGATTTTACATCGTGTTTACTTTGTGTCAGCTCACCAAGTATACTATACTAACCGTGGAACACCTGTTTCTTCTCCGGATGGCCCCACATTGGCAACCAGTTAGGGTTTCGAGCTACGTGCGAGATGGAATCCCACAGAATGACGAGGCCTCAGTGCAGCGCCCCATTACAGCGGAGGAACCTGTGGTACCACTTCCCGCTGGGCCACCGATACCACCCGCCCTAGCAGCGGAGAGTGGATGCCACATGTGTGTGTTTCACTAATTTCAGTGACAAAGGTCTCCCAGGTTTTGTGGAGAGATGGATCCTCAGGCAGCTGGGGATTGGCTGGAGGCTATCGTTAGAGTATTCAGATTGGTAGGGGAACCGGGTGACCTTATGGTGATCCTTGTCATGATTCTACTACACGTAGTAGTAGGCAGATGGTGGAACTTGATGCTCCAGGTGACTGACAAGGCATCTCTACTTTGGATGGACTTCAAGATCCTCTTCCGCTCGGAGTCTGTTCCAACCACCCTTCGTACGGTGTGCATGCAGTAGTTACTAAAACTGCGACAGGGAATCATGACAGTAGCCCAGTACACGATGAGATTTACCGACCTCTCGCACTACTACACGGACATGGTACGAGGCCCATTCTTCTGGGCCCGGACTATTTAGCAGGGACTGTGGAATGAGATAAGGGATTCAATGATCTCCCTTGGAATTCCGACACAAACAGGAGTACTGGATCGAGCCCTTCATGTGTAGAGTATTCTTACTGAGCATACGCCTGCAGTGAGACCCAACACAGGGCGAGACATAGTGGAGTCTTCTACAGCCGGAAGTAGAAATATGTCACAGAAGTCCAACCAGACCAGGAAATAAGTTGGGCAACTTCAGGATACTGGTTCAAGTGTTTGGGGCACACGTAGCAGAGCCAGCCATACGAGGGACAAGCAGTGCTATGCATGCGGCGGGCAAGGCCACATGGTTCGTGACTGCCTGACCCGCAATACAGACGAGCAGCAAACAGTTGAGGGACCACCCAGGAAGGGGTAGAGGTTTGATTGTGGCAGTCCACAGGGAGCAGGCAGACAAGGAAGAGGAGCTAGCCAAGCAGCGGGTGGTGGATGACGCTTCAAGGCTCTACCACCACCACCACCACCAGGAGGACCACCCCGAGCACAGGGAGCTGGCAAGAAGGTGCAAGCTTAGATCCAGGCGGTATTGGCCTATGACCACGGCACACTAGAGATGATTCGAGGTACTATCTTTGTCTAATCAACCCTTGCTGTAGTTCTTATAGACATAAGAGTGATTCATTCATTTATTTTTTCTTCCCTTGTTCGGAGCTCAGCGATTCTGATGGAGCTGTTGGCTCAATCCTTACGGCTAGAGACTCCTATAGAAGTAGACTCGACAATTAATCACGAGTTCCAGTAGTGTGAGCTTAATCTAGGAGGAGAGAGCTTCAGCTGGGATCTTCTTGTAGCAGTGTCGAGGCATTACGACGTCATCTTGGGTATGGATTGGTTATCTATAGTCCATGCCCAGATCGACTATTTTAGTCGCACAGTGTGGTGTGTCCGCACAGATGGGAGCGGGTTCACTTTCACCGGCAAGAAGGTAGCCTTTGTAGCGTAGGATATACTTAGGCAGAGGAGAGGGTAGCCGATCACACATCAGTTGGCTAGTCTCTTCCTAGGAGCATTTGATGTGTGGAATCTGAGTTTTCATGTTGTGGTGGATCAGTATGTGGACGGTTTTCCTGAAAATTTTCTAGGACTACCTCATCACAGAGATGTAGATTTCTACATTTACCTATACACCAGGATAGGACCGATATCTACTCCAGCATATCGGATGTCTCTCGCCGATCAACGTGAGCTACTGGTACAACTGGAGGACTTACAGGGAAAGGGATTCATCCGACCCAGTGTTTCACCCAGGGCTTCTCCAATTCTATTCTCCAAGAAGGAGGATGGGAGCTTAAAACTATGTTTCGACTACTGTCACATGAATCAGGTGACCATAAAGAACAAGCACCCACTCCCAAGGATTGGAGACCCCTTTGATCATATCAAGGGATAATGATGGTTCTCGAAGATAGACCACAAGTCAGGCTATCATCATCTTAATGTTCAAGACGAGGATGGGTATAAGACGACCTTCAGGGGACGGAATGACCACTATGTGTTCTTGGTTATTCCCTTTATCATATCCAACGCACCACCAGTGTTCATGAGTCATATTAACATGATCTTCCATCCTTACTTTGATTGTTTTGTCATAGTATTCATTGACAACATACTGACTTACTCGACTACTGAGGAGGAGCATGCCACCACTTGTGGGTTGTACTGGACACACTCTGAGAGCACTCGCTTTATTGTAAGATCTCGAAGTGCCAGTTATGGATTCGAGAGGTTCACTTCTTGGGGAATTTCATTTCGGAGGCAGGAGTTGTTGTGGATCCTGCGAAGATCGAGCTATTAATTGATTGGGATCCACCGAGGACCATGATAGAGGTGAAGAGTTTCTTAGGTCTGGCTGGGTACTATCGGAGAATTTTTCCAGACTTATCTAGAGTTTTTGCACCTCTTTCATCATTGAAGAATAAGGAGAAACCCTTTGTGTGGTCAGATAGATGCCATCAGAGCTTCCGGGATATGAGACAAAGATTGACCAGTGAACCGATCTTGTGGAAAACATAGGAGGGCATAGGGTATATAGTTTACTGTGATGCATCAGGCACCTGACTCGAGTGTGTCCCGATGTAGGAGCAGGCATTGATTGCCTATGGATCACGATAGTTGAGGAAGAACGAGAATAAATACACTACCCATGACTTGGAGTTAGCAACATTGGTATTTTCCTTGAAGATGTGGCATCACTATCTGATGGGCGAGCACTTTATGGTCTACTATGACCACCAGAGTATCAAGTACATTTTCTCACACAATGACCTAAACCTAAGACAGTGGCGATGGCTCAAGTTTCTCCAAGACTATGAATTTGAGATAGTCTATACTCCTCGAAAGGGGAACGTAGTAGCTGATGCTCTCAGCAAGAGATCGGGTATTCAACTACTTGGAGTGGCGACATAGTAGTTAACCGCTTTGCAGATATCATTTGTTGATAGAGATGGGAAACCATTCTACAGTCCATCAGATTCACTCCTCCACTACTTCAGTGGGTCAGAGAGGCACAATGTGGGGACGTTGACTGTGAGTCATGACATGCTAATATTTCCACAGGGCAGGCACCTGATGGATTTTCTAAAGTAGGATAGCACGTCATCCATTTCAGGGGATGTACAATTGTTCCAGTTTCACTGTAGGAAGATGTGCTAAGGGTGTTTCACACATCCCCTCTAGAGGTACATCCAGAAGTGGCGAAGATGTACCTGGACCTCAGCTGACAGAACTGGTGGCCGAGTATGACGAAGGCTCTAGCATAGTTCGTTTCATGATGCCTCACTTACCCGAAATGGAAGGCAGAGCACCAGGTACCATCAGGTTTGGTACAACCCATGGAAGTTCCGGAGTGGAAGTGGGATGGGATATTCATGGATTTTGTGACGGGGCTTCGACGTACATCTAAGAGACATGACTCCATCTAGGTGATCGTCGACCGACTCACCAAGTCGGCCCACTTCCATCTGATCTGAGAGCAGGGATCAGTAGAGAGAATGGGATGCCTCTACGTTCAGGAGATCATACAGATTCATGGTGTGAAATCGTCTATCATCTCCAATAGAGACGCTATCTTTACATACCGACTTTGGAAGTGGCTGCAGGAGGCATTTGGGATGCAGCTATTCCTGAGCACTACCTTTCATCCTCAGATAGATTTCCAGATGGAGCGGACCATTCAGACACTCGAGGAAATTCTTTATGCATGTGTCCTTAACTTCAGTCGCAGCTGGGAGGATCACCTAACCATGGTGGAGTTTGCGTACAACAACAAATACCACTCCAATATCGGGATGGAACCATAAAAGGAATTGTACGTCCGACCATGAAGATCACCTTTGTACTAGACTGACCCTGGGGAGTCAGCACTCATAGGAACAAATATGCTTTAGGCAATTATGGAGACGGTGAAGATCATCCAGGAGCGGATGAGGACTGCACAAAGTAGACATAAGTCCTATGATGATAGGAGATAGAGACCATTGGTGTTTGAGGATGGCGACCACATTTTCTTACGGGTCTCACCTCGACGTGGATTACATATATTTGTTCGGGGTGGAAATTTATCTCCGCGCTACATCGGACCATTATAGGTCCTCAGCAGGGTTGGTGAGGTGGCTTACCGCATGGCCTTTCCACCTCAGTTGCACCTAGTGCATGATGTCTTCCACATATCTTAGCTGAGAAGATACGTGCATGACCTGACCCACATCATTGATCATGGGGAACTAGACATAGATGATGGGGAAACATTCACGGAGGTCCCGGTGGAGATCGAGGACCAACAGGAGAGGGTCCTACGTGGACGGTCAATTCATATGTTGCACATTCATTGGCAGCACAAGATCCTCAAGGAGAGAACACTGGAGTTGGATGATCATATTCATGCTCAGTAGCCTCATTTGTTTCCCTAGATTATGTTGTAGCTTTATAGGGACGTAAATCCCTGAGTTGGGAGTAATGTAAAGACCCTGAAATTTCACGGAAATTTTTTTCTTAAATACTTTGGAATTTTAAAAGTATGTGGCTTCTGACGACACTTGATTCGGAGGCCCTATGTGCCCGGAATCAATTTTCGGTGTTTAGATGGTGTAGGATAAATAAACGAATGAGCGGGGTTTTCTATCATTTGAATCGGTGCTTGGAATTGAAATCTGAGGGCACCGATGAACTCACAACACTGCTAATTTCTTATGGTGACCTTTACCGCAATTGTGTTTTAAGCGGGTTGAAAATTATTATTGGGGGTTTAATTATGAAGTAAATAAAATTATTGGGGAAATTTTATCATAAATCTAAGGAGGTTAATTCCTCCCATGGGATTTTTTTGGTGTGGCCCACACCCATCCAACTTCCCATGTGTGGTTATATGAGAGGTGGGGATCACATGAGCCCAACCATTCATTTTATCCAAATCTCCATAAACACCCCTCTCTAATTTGTAAAATCCTCTTAAATGTGGACTCTTCCTCTCCATAACATTCCAAATTTAACTCATGCCTACACATGATAATTAATGAATTCACCCTCTTCAATTATTTAATAGAGTGTTCTGAATGTTGAAATTATAATTTCTTTTGTTAACAAAATAATAGTTTATACTATTATTTTATTTTTGGACATGTTGGGTTGGGGAAGATTTGAGATAAAACTTTTGTGAAGAAGAAGAGAACTCCTCTCTCGAAGAAGAATGATGTATCTTCAATAAAGAACGCTGGATCCATGATGAACGAAGATACACACCGACGTCGTCTATGAAACCTCACCCGGTGACGCCATCTTCGGCAGCTCCCGACGTACGACATCAATTATTGAGGTAGGGGTTTTTCTTAAATTATTATATATAGTTACTCCCTCATTCTCGTTGTATTCATGTGAATACCTTGGATGATTGTTACTTCCTAACGCGGAGGGCGCTGTCTGAAAAAACATGGCTCGACAACCCTATGTTGTTTCCTATCTTATTTAGAATCTAAAACCAAAGGTGGAGGAGGCACATCACCGTCGTGTCGTGCTGAGAACGCGGCGAAGGAAGCCACTGTCGTCAAATCGGTTCTGCCTGAAGAACCGTGGCCTACTTTGTGGGCCACTTTGGTGGAAGAACCGCCCAGCCCGTCGGCCAGCCGGGCGAAGGGGAGCCACGACGCCAGGAGGCCGCTGCACTGGAAAACCGGCCGGTCGGATCCAAACCGCGGAGCCAAGAGGCCGCCACACTGAAGAAACCCGCGGCCAGCCGTGCGAGCCACGTAGGCCCGACGGCCGACCAGTTCGGGAGGTTGGTGCCACTTCGTGCTGTCGGATCAGGTAGCCGGGGGACCACAACCCTTCGGACTGCTCAGCATTCGGGCCGAGCTGCTTGGATAGCTTGCTGAACCAGTCGGGTCGTGTCTAGTAGGGCAACGCAGGGCCGGGCTGGGCCGCGCCGCGCCACTTCGGGCCAGGCTGCGCTCTCATCGGGCCGGGATGCGTCCCTCAGGCTGGACCATGAGAACCTTTGGGCCAGTCTAATACCCCTACCGTGACGGACCCGCCAAAAACTGGGAGACCCGACCCGCCAGCCCATGGGGCTTGACGGGCCGGGCACGTTATTAACTTAATCGTGAATAACTTAAAGACCGAGCATCTGATCGACGTTCTGTCTGCGACACTGGAATCTTATCGACGAGGCAGTCCTTTTTCAATACTCTAATTGAGTTCTGGAAAACTTTGGTAAATGGCCGGATTTGGAACAAGCATATTTCCAACCGGGCCCCTGGAACGAAAATGCCAATATCTCTCAGACTGGTCATCTGATTGACGCGTCATCTATTGCGTTGAGTTCCTTTTGATGAGACAGAACTATGAGATACATTAACTCTGGGCATCGTGACAGTTTATGTATCGAAGCATTTACTCGAGAAGCGGACCCTCCCGAAATGAAGTATGTTGTGTGCGGGAACCCTTGAGCTGGCTGCGACTAAGACGACTACCGTGGTAGGATCCTCCATGAGTTCGATGACGAAGACGAATATAATTGGATCCTACGTGGGTTCGACAGTGAGTATGACTATACATGGATCCTCTGTGAGTTCGGAAGCGATGACCACTGTACATGGATCCATCGTGGGTTCGGCAGAAATGGTTACTGTACTTGGATCCTACGTGGGTTCGGCAACGATGACTTCTGTACTTGGATCCTATGTGGATTCAGCATAGGAGATGATAAAGAGGCTATATCTGATCATCTACACCCCTCTTCGTGAGTAGTATAACTGTGTAAGATGAGTCTTGTCTTTCAATCATTATCATTGGTGTGATTGACTTCTTCCTGTATGGACTGGATTGTGCTTGAGCTCGGATGTTGGAGGCGAACTGAGATTTATGACATAGGTATATGTATGGGCATATACCTAAGTAGAGATGGTTGATAATTCTTGTTTGTATCTTTCCTTTTTTGGTTTATCCTTTTTGTATTCTGGTAGACCTTCGGGGATATCGGGGTCCCTACTGAGTATTGTATACTCACCCTGGCATAGGCTATGCCCGCACAAAGTTGTGTTGGATGCAGACCATGAACAGAACTAATCGGGGTGGAGGCTTATAGAGCTGGACAGTACCCGGAGGTGGACCACTAGAAGGGACGTACACGAAGTGGACGACCGAACCCTGGGAGCTGAGGGGACTGTATGTTCCAACCCTTCATGTGGGATATCCGGAGGATGACTCAGTGGTTGCCACATTACTTTACTGCTGTTGTACTTTCTTTATCAGTTGTAGAGTACTTTCTGTTGGGTTTGTATACTGGCTCATTTACATTTTAGGACATACTATTGTACTCAGTTTTACTTAGTGCTTTATTCACTTGCGTACTCTATGGTGTATGTTTACTTATATAATAGAAATGACTTCAATTTTTATAGGGATTTACGACTTTGGTGCTAGTCGCCAGCCCCTGGCCTCTGGAAGGAAGGCTTGAGGTAGTCATAGCACGGGCCCAAAGGACAGGTTGTGACATTCTCAATGATTCTACTAAACATCATTTGATACCTTTAAAAAGATCCTTTGATCCTAGTATCTTGAAGTGGGTGGTTACTTTACAATATTTTCATTAGTTAAAATGGAGCACAACCCTCGGGACCAAATCGTTTATTACTATTGTTAAACTAGATACATACCTGATTGTTGCATTATATTTTAATTAAAAAATTACCAAATATATTTTTTTTATAAAATTATCATTATTAATGGTATAATATCCTTGAATATCATTCATAGTACACTTCTGGGATTCATAAGAAAGGAAAAAAATAAGGGCGATCATAGATTCCTTATATGAGTTATATATAGAGGAAGCTATCACGAATCAATAAGTATAATCAATCTATATTTTAAAATATAAAAACAAATATAAAAATTAAACCGCTAGACTATCATTAATAGATAAGGATTAATCAATATAAAAAGGTTAATATATGTGAACACATTCCATTTAATCAATAACATGACCATCCAGTTTAGAAAGGGAATAATATATATTGTAAGGTAAATAAATGAACACAAATTCCATATAAATATCATTACGATCTTTAATAAATAATAATTAATCAATATGAATAGGTAAATGATTGAAAACACATTCCATTTAACCAATAAATAGTGAATAAAATTCATATAGAGATAATATCATTACAAAAATATCATGTATAATAATAATAATTAAATTCTGTATAAAGGCAATGATTAATTATTGGATGTTATGATCTCATGCATGATGCCACCACTCTCTCTAAGACCTTTCATAATATGATTTAAAACTATAGGTAGAAACATATTTAAGAGTAAATTACTAATTCACCTCACGATACTAACGTTTCATTGAAGGGATCTATAATTCCAGGGCCCAACCATCACTGAATGTATAAAGCACTCCCCATATACTTACTAATCAATTAAATTCATGAATAGTGTGCCTTATCAGAAAAAATTTTTATTGAGTGAAAAATACGTATTTATCAATACTTATATATATATAATATTCAATATAGAACACCATATGAAAAAATGATATAAGTATTAATAAATATATACATCCATGATAAATTAAATGTATATTTTGGGGAAATATAATGTCAAATTATCACATAAATTCGAATATTTAATGGGAATGTTAATGACTAAAAAAATGAATCATGAATGTGAATATTAATACTTTCCATGGTCAAAATGATCATATACCATCCATATAATAAACAATTATCGTATCAATACAATATATACCTATTATATAATAATTAAAATAAAGGGTATTTTTCATTGATGAATATAAATACCATAAAAATGTCATTAAATCCATTTTTGAGGAAAATATAATTTTTTACACTAAAAGTGTTTTTTAAAACTAAAAGCACACAAAATATTTTGAATTTTTTTTAAATAAAATTTTAAAAAATAAAGGAAGCATTAAAAAATTGATTTTTCAAGTTAAAGTTGAATTTCACACATGCCATGTACATTAAAATAAATATTAATTTCACATTTTTCTAGAATCCAAATGATCCTTGATTAGAAAATGAACTAAATATTCCATTAATTTTTATTACAAAAAGCGATCATTTGTAAAAAAAATTAATATATCATTTTTAGAATTTTATAAACATTATTGAAAACATTTTTCTAAAAAAATTATTGGGAGGAAAAATAAATTTAGACCAAAGAAAGAAATGGTGTCTGATTTTATTCAAAAACATTTTATAATACAATTTAAATAACAAAGAGAGAATAAATTGTATTGTTTCATGAAAAAATCATGAATAAACATATGATTATAAAATTAAAAGTGTTTATTTAAAAAAAGCCTAATAATTTTCATCAATTTAAATTCAATGATAAAAATTCATAATTAAAAAGAGATTATTAAATAAACCTTCACATATATCGTAACAATAATGTGGGAATTAATCAATGAATATATTATCTATATCAAATTTTAATACCCATAAAATATTTGTGAATAAAACATATGATAATAATAATTCATTAAAAAGATAATGATAAATATCAAATATAATAAAGAAGTATTATAACCAAATGAAAGGGAATTGATTTATAATTTTTTTAACACATGGTAATTTTCATGTCAAATCCCATAAGATGAAATAATGAAATATGAAACATAAAATACAATTAATTATTATGTAATAATTATATTACATGTCAAATAGTTGTTATAGATACCATATAAATGAAATTTGGTGCAAAACATTACAATATGCCTTAATGAAAGGAATTTTCGAGGAAATACCTTACATCACACATCTTTTTCTTTGAACATGATCCAAAATTATGTATAATATTTTTAATCATGTTGAAAATTTATACCAAAATAATATTCATATTTATAATATCATATATTGTCCTTTTATATAATCTTATAACTTTTTTATTATCATATTTCATTATTAATGTTGTTTCGAGTGATAAATGCCTTGTTTTATCATGCATGTTTTAACATGAATGTTACAGTTTGTGAGAATTTTATATCGTTACATAATTTATACAATTATATTAATGATATAATTTTTTTTCATTAGATATAAATTTATAATCATTATTGATATTTGAACATGGATAATGGATTACATCACTTAGTAGAGATGGTAGACTATACATATGCATGATCAACACTATCATTTCCATAACGGATGAAAGGGTAAGGTAGTAGGTGACATATTAACATTAAATAATAATTATAATTTCATATATATCATATATATTTCTTAAATATATCTTTATTACATTCAATGAAAATTATAAATGAAAAATGAATAACATTGCATCACGAGGTAGTAGTCTTCCGTACACACTAGCGACATAAGAAGATTATAAATGGTTTGTAAAATAATATTTTATATATTTTATTATATCCCAAAAGTATAGTAATATCATTAATTTCATATAAATGTGTCATATAAATCATTATATACATCCTTGAAAGATAGTAATGGAAAACAAATTATATCGGTTCGTGAGTTAGTAGTCAGCAGTACACACGATCGATAGTTTCATTCCTCATTTGATGGAAAATTATATGAATATAGTTCATGATCATAAAAAAAATAAAAAAAAATTATATGGAAAATAATTATTTTATTATATAATCAAATTTTAATACTTTTATAATGTGCTGTAAAAAAATAATATAAAAATTATCATTTTAGAATGTTACCTCTTCATCATTCAACATGTTTAGGATTTCACCTAATGGCTTCCTAAGTTTGATTTTTGATAATAAAATGTGATATAGTTTTTGGGGAGTGGACTATGTATGTGATTTGGCAAATTATTTTTAGAACTAAATGGTTTTGGATGTGTGATTAGGAGTGGAGATGGGTTGACCTTTTATAATTTTAGGGAGATGACAGGCATGTAATTTTTTAAAAGATTAAAATACACCCACATATTTATCATGAAAAATGACTAAAAATTGATTATTATTGACCCTTAAAGTGTATAAGTTATAAATATGGATTAATAATGGGGTTTTAAAAAATATTATGGTCACTGTAAACCTTATATTTTTATATTAACCCTCAATAAATCTGTTTTTTCATTAACTACAGTAATTATTTTTTACATATTTTACTCTTCATAATGGAAAAAAACTATGGTGTACATGTTATATTATTAAATTTATTATGATTCAAAATTTGTAATCAATTTTTATAAATTCAATTCACATAATTGGCATAATATTATTTAATATGACACCTACACACATGACAGAAATGCTGTTTACCAAAGGAAATTTTTTCATAAGTATAAAAAGTCTCTACATAAATATTAATATGAAAATGACTAAACATAAATAAATTATTCAAATTTTAATATAATTTATATAATTTTAATTTAAAACCAATTGAAAATATAATTTGAATTTTTAAATTATTTAACCTAAAAGACATTTGTCCATAAAAATTAGAATTCTTCACTATTCATCAAGAAGTGAAAATTTTCAAAAATATCAAAACAATTTACCCTAAAATAATTATTTCATTCATTATTATAAAAATTAAATTCATTTTGTAAAATAAAGTTTCCAAAATTAGTGAAAAATAATTGTAAATTGTGTGTTAAAAGTCTGACTAAATCATTTTTATAGGACATTTTTTTAAAATTCATTTTTTTTAATGATTCATATTATATTTATAATCATTATATAACTTTATATTTAAAAATATACTTTTAACTATTCATACCCTCAAGTTTAATTTATAGTTTATAAAGGTATACTATATAATGATTCATTTGGGATCGGGGATGCGTGTTCCACAAGCAGTTGAAAATATTAAATTTAGAGAAATATATTTCGTTGCTTGTTTATGCGCAATGTTGCATATCACATATTATATCAAATAAAATTTTATTTTTTTAATTATAATGGTATTAAAATTATACTAAATATAATAATATTTTATTATGATTTTGAAACCACCAGTATCAACCTCTATTCAATCAAATAGGAATTGAAAGTATTGCTCATGCGTATGTGCGTAAAAGTGCCTCCATGGAACGATAAAATTATTTTTCCTTACAAATATTTATTCAATGGTTATTAGGACGGTTTTATAGTTTTAAATTTATATTTATGAAATAATTATTCTACTAGTATTATAAAATAATATAAATATTCTTACCATCTCATCCATTGGAAAATTATGTCATTGCTCGTGCGTACGTTAGGATTACCACCTCCACAAAGCAATGTGAATGATTTTTGATTCCACATTACATAGATGTTAAATGAGGATATATTTATTGAATATATATAGGATATATATTTAATATAATTATGTTTTTATAGGTTAATTTTTATTTACATTTCTTTTTTCATCCATCAAAAAGTTAAAACAACATTCATGCATACATATTACCTTCCATCTCCATGAAAGGTGATATTAATCTTTTACCTCTACATATTGTAAATGAATATATATATAAAGAATATATGTGAAATTTATATTATTATTAAAATTATATAGATTATGGAACCATGATTTAATTACTAGGATAAGATATATCATAGAAAAATGTGCATGAATATCAAAACAGTGAACACCATGGAACAACGATTTTAAAAAGGAATTGTTAATAAATGATTGTATAAATTTATAAGTTGACAATATATGATATTATAATTATGAAAATTATTGTGGTATATAATTATAATAATTTAAAATTTATTATACACATGGTTAAAGTGTTTTCAAATCAATTAGAACTCAAGGTAAGGGATTTATGATATAATCTCTTTATTTATCCAGATTATTTATGATCAAGTTCCAAATGAAGAAATTTTATAATATTTACATCAAGAAAGTAATTTAATTTATTATAATATTTTTCTTCTTATGATTACATTTATTTATTTCATTTTTCTCTTTTTATATACTTAAGATACTAAATGCATATTTTTATGAAAAATCAACATTTATTTAACCTTGGACGAAATTTTTTTTTCTATATTTATGTTTTATAAAAATGTTTTCAAGAATGTTTTTAATATTATAATATGATTGTTTAAATTAAAATTTTCAGATATTTTAGTTTTTAAAAAATTGATTCAATGGAATTTTCTTTCATTTTCAAAATGAGGCACATTTGACTTTTTACATAAATTTGAAAATAATATGTTTGAACATACAAGACATGAATATAATTATTTCTATCACGAGCATTCAGTTATCTGAATATTAAATTAAAATTTTCCAAGGTTCATTTTATAGAAAATAAATTCCATAATATTTGAGAAATTTTTTTGATTTTATATAAGTGAATTCAATGTGAACATTTAATTTTTCTAAAGAAATGTTACAGTGATATTTTGAATTGAATTTTTAATCTACAATAACATACATTATTGTTACTTATGAATTTTTGTGGTTATGATACAATAATACCATCCACCTTCATTGTTTTAAGGGATGATTATTATTATTATTTAAAGATGATTCTATGAAACCTGTTTCTTTCCCATGAGTTAATTATGTTCTGATGAACCCCATTTATTTTCCACAATATATGCTATAATAGGATGAAAAAATATTTAAGAAACATATAACATTTACATGAGTTATGTGATGATTAATATATTATGATCATCTGGCATACATTTGTATGATTTTATGTTTGTGACACGTGGGACAAAAATTATTTATCCTTCCAAAACAATGGGTACATATGGATTTCTCATTAGATATTAAGGACTTTAATGGGGACATAAACCAATAGATTAGCGTACACCATCCACATTGATAGTATTAGGAGTCAACCGTGAGTAAGTATATAATTAAATGGTGTGTGAACCATTTTTAATATCATAGTCTGGATTTTGATCCTTGTCTGTGTAAATGGTTTTCCTTGCTTCTGTTTATTCCAGAAAATTGTATCATATGTTTATATTTTTCTCTCATGGTGAATGCTATTTGATTATATTATGATTAATGTATTATAAACATCGAAGACATATTCCACGACTCAATATTATGATATACGATATGAATTTAATGGTTTTAAAATTTAATTCTCATGTTATCATACCCTTATTCTCATGTTATGTTTAAATAATAATTTATATCTCCCCTTTTTACCATTAAAATGAATTAGATATCAACATTTCTTATGTTTATTTTCCCTAGGTAATGAAAAATTGTTTTATGTATGATACATTTAGGAATGGTTATATATATAAAAAATAAAGTGGTATATGATGTATATATCTTATGAAACTGTTTTTTATGTATCAAAATTTCCAAATACACAAGAATAATAAGTTTATTTTGTGAATCATAATGTTTTTTATGAATATTCATCAAATAATATGTGATATTTATTTATAAAAATTATGGTTCACTATTATAACGGTTATAATAGGTGTAATTATGTTGGGAAGGTTTCTAAATAAAAAAATTGTAATGTTTAAATAATAAATTATAAGTTATTAGTGTGGTTTGAAGTAAAGGGAGCGTGTCATATTATAAGTGAATAAACGAGCACTTTTGTGAAAATCCTTTACTTTTCAATGATATCACAATACTATTAAAGGGTAAATGGATTTAAATTTTTCAAATAATGAAGTGTACTATGTATCTAGTCAATAAATACCCAAAAATAATTTCAAAACAACGAAAAATGATATATGTTATTTACCATTATATTTTTCCATTTTTATTATTATTTTATTTTCCTTGGTAACATGGTTTTATAAATTTAATTTATAATTAACTAAAAATATAAGGTAACCTATAACATCCCAAACCATGTTCCATTTAGATGTTACCTGAGCTTGAGCACCACATGACCTCATATTCACCTCCCCATATTCCAGAGGCTACTAAAAATTAGTGAGGGTTTGATAAGTCGATAATGGGGAGACCATAAACTATTTTTTCATTATTATACTAATATACTAGAAAATTTCAAAACTAGATAACCTAAATGGTATAACACAACTATATTAATATTAGTATAACAAGATAACCCAAAACAATATAGAAAATATCAAAATTGATTATTAGATAACATGCCACTCAATTGTATGCGCCTAATGTCAATATGAAAACTCAAAAAAAAGACACATATAACTCCCATGTGGGTCCCAAAACATGTATAGTTTCCTCATCAATTCTCCATAAAAACTCATCCATCTAACAAACGTCCTTTTCTATTATTCTATACAAAATATTAAATGTTTATTCAGGTACCGATCAGAAAACCCATGAAGGGTTTCATTACAACTCAACATCCCATCACAACGGACATCTAGAAAAAATCTTGTAAAAAACAATGCCATTAGTTTTATTAGGAAACATATTAAATGTTTACATTCATTAAATTATCCTTTATTTAACTCCATAAAAAATGTGTTCCTTTGAAAATTTATATATCAATAAACTCTTCTTACTTTGCTAGACAATAAACCATTTCACAATATCAATTCAAAATAAATTAAATAAATGCTCATTAAGTATCCATTCTATTTCATTTATTAAAATAAATAATGGAAAACATAGTCCAATGGTAAAAATTTGGGTCTTGATGATCATGTCTAGGACCCTATGGGTATTTGAAGTAGTAATCCTTGACCCAAAACTTATTTATAAACTTATCACACAAGTAGGATTTTGAAGAAGGAAACCATGTTCCACACTAATTAATTACTGTAGATTTTTTATGCAGCAAACCATTTCCCAGACTCATTTATCACTATGAGGTTCTGAAGTAGCAGACCATGTACTACACTCATTTGTAAATATGGGGTTTTGATTAAGAAGAAAATGTCTGACACACGAATATCAAATTATCAAACAATCATATATATCACAAATATGAAATCAATCATGATTACTCAATAATATTTTTCTTAATGAATTTTCCCAATACAGTATTCCATTAATTAATTCTATAATTTACTAATCCAAGTCCACTAATTAACTCAACAATTAATTAATATTTCCAGTCTCATTAATTAACCAAAATATTTATTTTTGAAATCAATTACATTAATTAATTAAATAATTAATTATTCATATATATCCATTAGTTAGTTTTACAAATAACTAATCACATCAAAACTATAATAGGTTGAAAAACTAACTAATAATGTCAAATACATCACTTAATCCAACAATTAATAAATCAAATAACATCCATTGGTAAAATCAACAATTAACTAATCACATTAATAACATTAATTAATTCTACAAATTATTTAATCATGTCAATAGAATTAATAAATTTAAATATAAAGTAATAATATCAATTAAATTAATTAGTTAAATAATTTTTTAATCACATCAGTTTCCTTATTTGATTAAATAAATAACTAAAAATTTAAAATTATTTAATAATTCAAAAAATAATTTTTAATATAAATCACATTGATTAATTTCATGATTATTTATGTATATAAATCTCATTAATTAATTCATTAATTAATTTATCAATATTCACAAACTCAATATCCTACAATTAATTCAATAATTAATTATTCAAATAAAAAATCTCAATATCTCATAATTAGTTGAATTATTATCAAATTCCCCAAAAATTAATATCTCATAATAAATTCACTACTTAATTATCTATCAATTGCAATAACCCAACAGTCCCCATTAATAAATTCTCCAACTAAATAATTTAACTCAATAAATTAACAAAACAAACCCCATTAGTTAATTCACAAATTAATTAACCCCTTTATTTTGATCAACAATTTAAAAATCACATCACAAAAATTTATTTTTTTCTCCAATTAATTAATTTGATCACTTAATAAAACAATTTAATAATCACATTGGTCGTAATAATTAATTCTCCAATTAATGAATCCAAAAATTTATTTCAATAATTAAACAATCACATTGCTCAAATTAATTAAAAAAATAATTAATAAATCTAATTATTTAATTCCTTAATTAAATAATCACAATAAACCCATTAATTAATTAGTCAATTAATTAATTTTAATAATTCCATAACACTTATTAATTAATCAATTAATTTGTTTACCGTAATTATTTAAATAACACTAGTTAATTTATCAATTAATTATTCTATTCTCATTAATTCAACCACCCTAATTACTTACTTAATTATTTATTCCATACCAATCAATTTATTAATGATAAAAATCTACAAAATATAATTCTACAATTAATTATCCCTCTTCAAAAACTTCTTACATAATAACAATTATTTTTTCAATTAATTATTAAATTTCAAAAGTCTCTATCTCTCCATAATTAAGACAGTAATTAATTATCCCAAATAAAAATTTCATAACCCATACCATTCCTATTAATTAATTATATAATTAATTAATTAAGTTCAATGATCTCAATAATTCCATAATTAATTCGATAATTAATTATCTATATCACGATTTCAAAGTCACATGATTAATTAATTCATTAATTATTAAATTCATAATATGAATATATAAAAATTATTCTCACAATTAATTATATCAATTAATAACATCAATATTCAATAATTAATTCCAACATTAATTATATCAATTTATAACATCAATTTAGTTAATTAATTCTACAATTAAATAGCTATAGAATAATCTCAATATATCATAATTAATTTTATGATTATTTATTCCTGATTTAAAACAAAAATATCCCACTTTCATATTTAATTTAATTAATTATTTCACCAAATTATATTAATTAAATAAAGAAAAAAATTTATAAACATCCAATAGAAATGATAAAATTACATAAACATAATCGTAATCCAGACGATGGGATTTGAAATTTAGAAAACATACCAAAAGAATGGCATCGAAGAACAATTGCCAATGGAAAACCTCAATTTGATGTGGATAAATCTATAATGACACGAAGAACATGGTTGAGATATGAAACCAATAGGTTCATAAAGGGTATTCAGTTGAAGATGGTGGTGTACGATGGAGCTTTAGTCCATGGGATAGGTGTACAGATGAGATTCAGTCAGATGTAGATGTGTGCAAAAGATATTTGATCCACGGTGAAGGTGCATTGAGGAGTTTCGGTCCAAGGGAGAGGCTCTATGGAAGAGATGGATATCATCCCCTTTTTATTTATTTTTTCCCCATAAATCCCATTTCCACCCCTTTAAAACTATATTAAAAATAAAATATAGGTTGTGTAATTTATTTTCATGACATCTTTACAAGAAGTGATAGCTACTTTCTTGACATATCGACACGTGGTGATAACTACGTTCCTTACATGTGAACTTCTGGTAAAAAAATTACAATGAGTGTTTATTTTTTATGATTTGAATTAATTAATGCCTTGAATAAAATTCATATGGTCTTTCAAATTGTGAATTGGGTCCAAGATATTTATTTATTCTTTATCCATAACAGACCAGTTAATCCATATGCAACCCTAGAAAAGGATAAGAATTTTCAAAATCTCCACCTTATAATATCTCATCTTTGAGATGAACTCCCAACAACTGATATGATTTGGAGTAAAAAATATTGAGCCAATGAGCCCACATATCACCCTCTATCTCTTTGGATTCCTCCTACACATGCCCAAGTTTCCACAAAACACGAACCATCAGCATTGTATTTCCTTACTATATTTTCTCACAACTGTCCAACATTTGCATCAAACATTCTTCAGAGGGAAATCCCTATAAAGCCTAATATCATCAACATACCTAACAAATTTCCTAACTCATTGTTCCCTATAGCCAAAATAAATTTATAAATCATTATAAATAATAATTTCCCTCAAAACCACATGAAAATA
The DNA here is from genome assembly GCA_963277665.1 of Viscum album. Lineage (NCBI taxonomy): Eukaryota > Viridiplantae > Streptophyta > Magnoliopsida > Santalales > Viscaceae > Viscum > Viscum album. The sequence continues at coordinate 699,729,709 of OY728161.1, forward strand.
GCATAAAACCTCAACTTACAAGGCTCACCCGACCTTTTTGTGAGGAATTAAATCAGTATACTTTTAGGTTACTTTTTGGAATTATGATGACACCATTTGTAAACTATGTTATTTCTCCATAAACCTTTTACTGACACATCACTCCCAGCCATAAGAGCTTTTTCAACATAGATTTGTTTAGAACCACATCCACCATGATTTTCATTGCCCTCTAGTATATCCTGAGAACCTTTTATATTACCTATTGATGGAATATATTCCACCATCCTTCCCATTATATACACCTCTTCATATTCACTTCTTCCAAGGGTCCCGAAATTCAACAAAAACACATCCATTTTTCTATATGTAACGCTAGATCATTCTCAGTGTACCCATGATGATGTCATTTTATGAGACATGATCGTCACAAATTAAACAACACTATGAAGTTGTTGGTGAATCACCGCCATTAATCCATCATTAATGATGGTACCTCCCATAATTTAATCACCTTTTCCCTTCAAAATCATAATATTCCCTTAATTTTAATCATCTCAACACACTGATCCAAAACTAAATAGACCATCGCACAACCCATAATTGCATTCTCAAACTAGGTCATTCTCACTATCCAAACCAAAAAAATCAAGTTAAAAATAAGTAAAACAACCTATAATTCATTCAAAATGTATTATAGTCAACATGTGGGATTTATATAAAACCATATCAATTCATTATCCCATTTCCCATTACATGGTAAAAATTGAGGCACTATCTCCACCCTTAACCATCCTAAACCTTAGTATAGGATAACAAGGGTAAAAAACTATCATTATTCAATTTTATCATTTATACTCCCATTTATTCTCATCTTGCATCATTTTAAAATATTTATGAATTTCATGTATGGACCCGTTTTATTTTAATTTCAAAAGCAAGGAAACTATTACAAGTTCAACAACATACCCAAAACTAGTTTTCCGTGCATGCTTAAAATGTTGCATGTCAAAATAACCCTGAGTGTCTAGAATGATTAAAGCATACTCAACTATCTTGCCTTACCAGGCTATGTTTTTAAACTCTGAAAATTATAAAAAAATCACTGAAGAAATAATATCATCACACAAAAAGTGTGTCACCAAAGTTAAAATAACATTATACTGAAACAAAAAACAAAAATAAGAATAATACCACCATGATCTCTTGGGATATCGCACATACATACGATAGATACTCCCATGAAAAACCTCTTAACCAAGCCCCGACTATTGTTAGTACCATGTTTACCTTTCCCAATACATAAGACAAAATAAGAAGAAACGAAAACTACCACTAATGCCACTTTTTAATGTTCTGACCTAGGATCCTTCTGCAGAATCAGCAAGCTAGAGAATCACCTGACCTCATGAGCGCCTCTCCATATTTTTGATACTGTCGACTAGTGGAGAGTTTCTGATATGTTGATCAAGGGGATTGTATGCCTTATTTTTTTTATTTATCAGATTTTTACACCATTGGAAATAGTAAATCAATAAAATAAATGGCAATACATAACCAGAATAATATGGGTATCTCATGATGACACAAATCTAGAAATAAAGATCAAAGGTAAATAGTAGATAACTTGTCATTCTAGTGTACATGTAAATTCTAAATATAAAAACTCAAAATTATTGACACCGAAAAAACCCAATTGGGTCTTGAACAACATCAAGTGCTCTCATCCATGCTCCATCAAAACATATCAATATAACATAAGCCCTTTTCCCTTAACCTACTTAAAAACACATTGTCTACTTGGGTACTAATCAGGCAGCCTAAGCAGGGTGTGAGTACAACTCAATAGGCCACTTTCATCCGCTTATGAGAAACATATACTCAATAATAGTGTATGAAGTTGTATATGGAGTAAAATACATGTAATAATGTAAAATGTATTAATTTATTCAATTATCCTATTTTAACAACATAAACCACTATGCTCTCAATGACACCCATATCTCAAGGCATGCTTCGTCCCTTGTCTGAGTCTGAACCATATGATATTTATCAGTTCAAAATTAATAAAATAAATAGTCTTTTATTATCAATATTATTTAAATTATTAAAATAGATATTTGTAACCGTACTCCAAGGCCATCAATTTGGGTATAGATCGTCATGTCTAGGACTATATTGGTAATTGATGCTACAGGTTATGACCCACAACTAATTTATCAAACAATCACACAATTGGGATTTTGAAGCAGCATACCATGTTTCACACTCATTTATCACTTTGAGGTTTTGATGTAGGAGACCATGTCCCAAACTCATTTACCCTTATGGGTTTTTGATGCAGAATACCATATCCCATGCTCATTTATCAATATATATTATTGATGTAGTAGACCATGTCCCACACTCATATGTCACAATGGGTTTTTAATGTTGCAGACCAAGAACCACACTCATTTATCACTATTAGGGTTTGATGTAGTAGACAATGTCCCACATATGAATATCAATTTATCACATAAGCATATATATTATAAATATCACATCAATCATGATTACTCAAAATTAATCATATTAACACATTTCTCCATCACCACCTTCCATTAATTATATATATAGTTAATTAATCCATTTACATTAATAAATTCAACAATTAATTAATTAGAAAAACATAATTAACTACCCCAATAAAAAATCACAATAATTTCATTAAATAATTCAACAAATATTTAATCATATATATCAATTAGTTAATACTAAAATTAATTAATCATACAAAAAAATTAATTGGCTTGAAATTTAAATATTCATGTCAAATACATGAGTTAATAAAACAATTAACTTATCACATCACTTCCATTAGTTAACTAAACAATTAGCTAATCAAATCAATTATATTAATTATTTTGAAATTTAATTAATCTTATTGATAACATTAATTAATTATCAAATTAATAACAAACATCAATAACATTAATTAATTTAAAACCTTATTAATCACATAAATTTCCTAAGTTGATTCAACAATTAACTAATAATGTGAATTTTCTTTCTAATTCAACAACTAGTTTATCATATAAATACAATTTTTTAAGATCCCAATTAATTAAGTACGTCAATATCATTAATTAATTAAATTAAATAATAATTCACCAATTAATTCATCAATTAATTAATCAATATATTCAAACTCAATATCCTATAATTTATAGAACAATTAATTATTCAATAAAAATATCAATATCTCATAATTATTTGAAAAATTAATTATCCACCTCAAAATATCTATATGTCATAATAAATTCATCATATAATTATCTATAAATTTCAATAACACCACAATACCCATTAATTAATTCACTAATTAATTATTTTAACTCATTAAGTTAACAAAAAAATCTCCATTAATTATTTCATTAATCAATAATCCCATTATTTAATTCAACAAATAAATAATCACATCACACACATTAATTAATCCATAAATTAATTAAAACAATTATTTACATCAACAATTAAATAATCAAATTAGTCTCATTAATTAATTATCTCATTAGATAATCCTATTATTTAATTCAATAATTAAATATTCACATTGTTATTATTAATTAATTCATCAATTAATTAATCCAATTATTTAATTTTGTAAATAGATAATCACAATACGCCCAGTAATCAATCAATTAATTAATTCAAATAATTAAATATCACAAATTTATTTACCAATTAATTATTATATGTTAATTAATTCAATAACCCCAATCAATTCATCAATTAACTGTTCTGTCTCTAATAATTCAACAACCCTAATTAATTCCTCAATTAATTGTCCCATCAAAATAAATTTAATAATCATAATAATATAAAATAATAAATTCTATCTTTAATTATCTCTATTCAACACCTTCAATATAACTGTAATAATTTTTTAAATTAATTATTCAATTACAATAAATTTTACATCGTCATAATGAATTCAATAATTAAATATCCCAAATTAAAATTTCATAATCCCAACCATTCACATTAATTTATTATACTTATAATTAATCAATATCAAACTTCTCAATAACTCCACAATTAATTCGATAATAAATTATATGAATCAAAATTCCCTAGTCACATTATTAATTCACTAACTAATTATTCGATTTATAACATCAACATCTAATAATTAATTCCACAATTATTTATATCAATTAATAATTTTAATATCCCATAATTAATTCCAAAATTAATAATATCAATTCATAAAATAAATATCCCATAGTTAAATCTACTGTTAATTACCTAAAAATAAAAATCTAGATATCTCATAAATAAAATAACAATTAATTATTCATGATCTAAAATACCAATATCCCTATTTCACATTTAATTGAATTAATTAATTAAAAAAATTAATTAATTGAATAGAGAAATAAATTTATAAAAATTTATTATAAATTAAACAATTACATACACATAATTGTAATCGATACTTTTGGTTTTGAATTTTAGAACACAAAACTCAAGAACGGTGCTGAATAACACTTGTCAATGGGAATTCCCAATTTTTAGTAGCTTAATCAAAAAATTGATGAAGAAGATGATTAGGATCTAAAACTCAAGAGGAGTATGGAGGGTATTCAGTAAATCATGGTAATTCGCCACAGATATTTGGACTAAGGCAGAGGTGCGCGAGGGAGCTTCAGTCGAAGGAAGAGTTGTGCAGAGGAGCTTTGGTCCAAGGATGTGATGTGTGGAGGAACTTTAGTCCAAGGAGGAGGCTCTACGTTAAAGAGGGATGAGATCCACTTTTTATTTATTTTCTTCCTCCCAAATCATGTCAATACCCCTTTATAAATACAATAAAAATATATTACATTTTGTATAATTTATTTTCAGGTGATGTTTTCATGCGTTGAAAACTACTTTCATGACATGTCGACATTTGGTCAAAACTACTTTTGTGAAATGAAAACATGTGGTGAAAAAAATTTACAGGGTGTATAAATTTTCATTTTTTTGACTTAATTCTACTGATTAATTAAATTCATAGGGTCTACCCAAAACAATTCACATCTTGAATTGGGTTAATGAAGCGTGTTCTTCTGTAGTCAGAACTCTCAATTTAATCCTTCTACACCCATAGAAAAAGAAGTTAACATACATAACCCAACTTACCATATTTTTGTTTTATGAATATAATTTTATCCATTATTTAACTCATGTTAATTTATAAATATATTAAAATTAAATTTTTAATTAAGAAATATAATATAAAAATTTGTTTTTTTGGTACGAAAAATGATGTTTCCACAATTAATTATTCTTAAGATTATTTTGAATTGATTACTAAATGAATGAGCATTATACTATTTATATATAGGAAGAACAAATATTAAAATGATTATTTATTTTTAATTATTGTAATTAATTATATTAAAATTATAAAATATTAACAAAATATTTCTTTGTTAAAACTAGTTTTACCATGATCTCAATAATTAACTTCAATCATATTAATCTTAATTTTTGGCCTAAAAATTAAATTTATTGTATTATATAATATCTAAATGTTGATATTAATTATAAATTCCAATATGTTATGTTATATTCTTTTAAGATTCACAAATTAATTTTTAATATATCTGTAAAAAAACAATTTATTATAGAGAAATATGACTAATTATTTTAAAAAATATAAAATGTGGGTTTAGTAACTTCAACATAGAAATTTTAGTTGATTTCATTTACGGTATAAATATTTATATTTTATAGGATTATGGTTTAAAAAATTTAATTAAATTGTGTATTATAATAATGTCCTAAAAGTGTTCATTTTTAGTAAAATTAATTTTTTTACCATTCACCTAAAAATAAACTATTTTAAAAAATTCACACGAATTCATCTTTGGTTACTTGAGATATATGGAATTAAAAAAATAAGTTATTATTTCAAAATTAAAATCCATAAATTTAACTTTTAAATATATCGAATAATAAATTCTAATTTGAGTGCACATTATGTTATAGGATTAGGTTGTAGAATTTACCAGATATAGTAGGGTCTCAGTTATTACATTAACGCACCCTTAAATATATTTTCCAATAAATTGGTCACATGTTAGGTAAGAAAAGTCTTCAGTTATTCATACTTATTGCTTACCTTGGCTTATAATTTTCCTTCTATAGTTTTTTATTTCTCCAAATAAAATTTACCCGACGAGTTGTCTGATTCTACAACACAAACTCTCTAGATTCAATATTCTTGACAGTTTGTTAATTATATGAAAAATAATTTTCTAACACTATTCCCTTGGATTTATCTAAATTAATTGGATCTGGCATGTATTTCGTGGATAATGATTCATGTAAGATATCATGTACTTATGAAAGGTTGGTTATCATAGCTAATTAGTTTTCTACTACACAAATTCATTCTATTATTTCAAAAGGCCCAATATACCTAGTGATTAACATACCCTATTTAAAAAATCTCATAACACCCTTATATGGGAAACATTAAAGAATATATTATCCCCCATATTATATTGTATTTCATTAATTGGATTATCATTATATCTTTTTTATCTGTTATGGGATACATTAATATGATATTGAATAGACCATAATTTAATAATTATATCCTCTACAAGCTATGGGCCATATATATTTAGTTTTTCATCTTCTTCCAAATATGTTGGAGTAAGAAACCTCTTCCCATAAATCACTATGAGCGATTCCATCAGGATTCATGAATAGAAGCTATTAATGGATTAAAATTCCTCCATTTGTAGGTACATATCCCACATATCTTGTAAATCAATATAACATGATATCAATATGTCTTATAATGATTTAATTTTCATTCCTGAATAACCATATATTTAGGGATTATAGGTGATATATAAATATATCATAGTATCAAGATCCATTTAAAATCTCTTCCAGAATTTCGTTGTGATCTAAGTGTCATGATCAGAAACAATTGACAGAGGTTCTATATAAAGTCTTAAAATTTCGTTGATATAGATTGGGAAAGGTTATCAAGTTGTAGATCTCCTCTTATCTCTATGAAATGAGCCAAAAATATAAGAGGATCATCAATGATCTATATAGAATCACTATTCCACAGAGTATTTGAAAGTACATTGAATAAGCCCGTTAAATATATTAAAAAACCCATATTGGTAGAGGGAAAAGATCCATAGATTTATTAGGATGTTTTATTTTACCCATTACCTAATGTAATACTAGGAATCTTCACATGTATTCCATAATTTCTCGCATTATACCATCCCACAAAATTGTTTTTCCTAAATCCATCAATATATATAAGCATTTAGGGTATATAGATATATTAAATTTATACACATTATCTAGTATTATCTTATTAAACTATGGAAGACATAAACTCATTACATAGTTTAATAGTCCATCTATATGGATTATGTTTTTCTAATTTACATAATTTTCTTATTTAATCATCATTTTTCAATTATCATCATATAATGGGAACTCCTCTATCATTTATATTAAGTATGGTTTAATAATTACTTATAAAAGTAATGATTGATCCCCCAGCCTAAAAATCAAAATATCTATCTTTACTAGATCTCTATATATAATATCTCTGTTAATCCTAATTAAGGTCCAAATGTCCTATTCCCTCTAACTCACTACAAAAAAATCGTTCTTTTTTCTTCAAAAGGTGCTAGTGTATTTGGAAATCTTATTACTTGAGAAGTTAAAACCATCTTCCTTGCCTTATATATAGAAACATCAAAGAAAAGATATAATTAAAACATTTATGGAACAATCTATATCACATGTTCCACCATTGAGTTAGTGCATCCATATTTTTAATGTAATTATTCTAGATTCCAGGTCATGGTCCAAATTTGGATATTTCGATAAATGAATTCTCAATTGCCATTATACATACTAAATCACCTTATCATTATTCTTAATGAAACAACCCATTATTTTATTTTATTCATTACAATATATTAAAATACTTCTTTACCTGATGGTAATGGCAGTAAAAATTTATTAATTAGTGTTCTATATAGAATTTAAAAACATTCATTGCACCTATTAATGATATTAATTTTACACCTTTACAAGTTATATTGGTTAATAGGTTGTACAACCAGGTAAAATCATGAATAAATTGCTAATGGTAACCTACTAAACCCATTAGACATCATACAATAGTTGTTTTAATTTTTTTATGCCATTCTTATATTCATGAGTTAATTATAACACATATATATGAGGGGGTGAATTGTGACTTTAAAACATACACACCCAGTTTAAAACATTTCCACATAACATTATATGAATGTTTTATCTCTCCCATTAAAACATTATGTATAGAAAAATATAAATGAAGATTAATATTTTCTAAACCTGATGACGCATTGTGGTTCTAGTCACCGAGATCCCACATTCCACTCAAACCATAATCTCTCTAAAATATTTTTTATTTTCACTATCCAGTACTTTTCTTTTGGGAACGTTTATGTTTAGTGTATGAAAAAAGTAATAGTATAATGAGGATTTTACAATGCCTTTATACAAGACTAAATATATTATTCATTACACCAACAACCATACTATTAAAAATCAATGAAATAATGCATTTGGTTAGATAAATTAAAAATAATGCCTAATAATGTGGGTATTTTAGATAATGGACAATGTTTTCCTTAAAGAAAGATGCATATATCCAAGGTATTGTATCTTAGAAAAGACTTTTAAGTTTTATAGAAAATATATATCTAAATTAGTAGATACGAAATCTATTTTTTCTTTTTAATATGTAAAACACATATAAATAAAAGATAGAACAAATATTTTTCCAACATGTAGTCCTAAAACCTCCAGGAAAATATTACAGATATAAGAAATAAATTTATTAGTAGAAAAATTAAGTGTAATTCCCCCATAGGTATATATTATTGAATATGAAGATCACATATAGAATAATTTCACAACCACACTAGAGAAACTTGTCCATTTTACAATCATAAATGAATCATCACAAATTTCAATTGAGTTTAATATTCAAAAAAGAGATCATCATGTTGGACAGATGAATGAATTACTTGATCCATATAAACTAGAATAAATAGACTTCATGATATAATAATGAATAAAATGATCCAAATATGTATATTATAAAATTCAATGTTAAAATTCATAGAATATTTGAAATATTAAAATTTATATCATCATTATAAATTCAAAAAATCCTTTAAAAATCAATATGAATCAATCTATTAATGTATATCCTTAGAAATGGTCTTTGAAATAGTTTATTGATATATTTAATCTAATGAAATCATAAAATAAATCATGAAATAACTTAAAATTTAAATGTTATGGAGAACTGAATCCATGTGGAGTTATTATGTGGAAGGATGATTATGAATGTATGATAGTGAGATTATGGATGATTATAAAAATATAATATTATATTGTGAATTTCAGTACCAATTTTTGATTCTCAACATGAGTAATATAATGAAAACGAGGTTACTTATATGAGGTTAATCACAAATTTTAGGTTCCTTACCTTGAGGATCATCTACATGTGAGGTTCAAAACTTGTGGCTCCTTACAAAAGTGATGTTCCTTAATGTGTATTTCAACCTAAATATGGGGCTCAAAGTAGTCTTTTCTAAAAGTTATTATTGACTATTTTTGACAACTAGAATAAATTTAGATAGGTTTTTACACACCAATATAAAGACCAAAATTAAAAACAAATAAATAATTCTAGGAATATGATATTTTGTGTAAATAATCATATGGACATAAAATATACCTAAAGTAACATTATTAGTTAATCAAATGTGGGATTTGTTAACATAAAAATAGATTAAAAAATTTATAATATCATAATTATAATGCCCAAAAACTACTTCATATTTTGATCAAAAAACCGATAGTAACCAATCAACATACCTTTTTTAATTATCATTCAAAGAAAATAATAATTATGATGAAGATGTATTGTGGTGTATTTTTCCAAAGTCACCAACATTTTTTGAGAAAAAAATGAAAGTATAAGATGGTATAAAATGATATTAATGTTTTATAGAATATAAATATAATTATATTGAACTAAATTTGATATGAATTATTGAATGAATATACTGTAAAAAATTCATGTAAAAATAAATAGGAACAAAATTTTAGTAAATAAAGATAATTATAATGATTTTTTGATTAATAAATATCAATGAAAATAATTAAATGGGATGAAATATTTCCAGATGTCTTGGATTCATGTAATGATGAGGTAGATTTTTGGTAATCATATAGTGTCTAATGATCTACATAATTTTCATGCATCAAATACTTTAATTGAATATTGATCATTGTCAGCCATTCCTTGATCAGATGAGAAGAATCTAGATTGTTTCTCAATGTATCAATAAAATTAATCATCAATTTTTTCCATTTCACAATTGTGACCAAATCTATCCTTGAAGATCTAAATGTTTCTCGATAAATAATTGAAAATAAATTTTATAGACTTTATTTCATAAATTTACTCTTTATGATAGTCTAAAATAATGTTCAATGGAACATTATCACTCTTAAATACGTATATACTCGAATCCAATGAACAAGTATTTATTGATAAAATCTCATGATTATTCAATAGATCCCTTGAAAATTTAATAGAATAATAATCGATTCCTTTACCTCAATTAGTTGTTATAAAAAAATAAATTGAGATTTCATTAAATTATTGATGTCATGAAAACATGATTTAGTCACTATATTACCATTCATTTTTTATTGTTCAGTGATATCTCTATTTAATGTTTAAAAATATTTTCTTAAAACTAATTAGTTCATTAAATCATAAAACTATGTTTTCGGATAATCATTGTCCCTAAATTAAAAGATCTATTTATTAACCCATCAAGATATTTCTAATATAAGACCATGTTCTGACCACCACTTAATTATTTCATTCATTAACAAATAAAATACTGAAAACATATTGGATGAATTTTTAAAAAAAAATTTAAAAAAAATACACTGTTTCTTGAGATATTGATGGTTCTATCTCATTTATTTTATAGGTATCCAGTTTTTTGATTAGATAAAGAGACTAAATATTCAAACTTATAACCAAGAGAGATTAAACTATGTAATATATTCTTTAAATTATTATAACATGCTCATAAATATTCTTAAAATATTTTTAAATCAAAGAAACCAATTGATTCTCAATTAAATTGTTATATATAAAAAAGAGGACATTATCCTCCCTTATTTAATAAAATTATTGATTTATATAATTATGAAACTAATGATCAGTATGATTGGAATTTTTCTCCTCATCATGAGGTTTTCATTGAAATCGTTATTTTATAGGAAGAGTTATATATTCAGCCTCTCTTTCAATATAATTGACCACATGATCAACTAGTGTAGGTTGGTTTCAACATTGGGGTATTTAATTCAACTGAGTAATATATTCTATTTTAATAGATTTTTCCTAATAAACCCTTTAACAATTAATAATTCCTAATAATCATGTATCCAAAACTAGATTCCTTATTCTACATGAAATAATTTTTTCATCACTAACAGATGAATCCTCTAATCTAGAAGCACCAACTATAGATTTTACCACATGAGGTGTAGGACCTGGAATTATTGTATCCCCATGTTCAATACATGAATCATTAACATCATATTTAGGAAATCTAAAGGAATTATCTTATTTGAGCCTTATTTTATCTCCCTCAATTCTAAAATCATGTAGCTCATCTCCTTTATCTCCCACATGCATAATATTTCTCCCGTAAAAACACTATATTAAACAAGATTTTCTCAAGGTACTACCAGATTAATGATTCTATAATGACCCCTTATCCATATCCTTGTAGTTGAAAAATATCTTATCTTATAGTGAATAAGATATATATATATTCTGTATGTATAAATGGTTATCCAAGAATGTTTTTTTACCGCAATGACACATGTTCATCACCATGTATCAATAAAATTTTTCCTTGATGTCTCTCATCAATAGTAACATAATATTTATTTCTAGAAATAGAATCTTCTAAAACTCATCTATTTTATGAACCAAACCTAATTAAATATATTTCACTAGTACCTTATGTTCAATTTCTAAGTTAGTTACCATCATTTTATTTATTTGAGTAGTACAAAATGGAAATGAAATAATGTTTTCAGATTATGTTAATTGGACTATTAAAACTAGGTGTGCAATAAGGCCCATCATCATATACTTGGTGGAGATTAATTCTATCACAATATTACATTTTAGAGGATATAACCCATAGGTACAACTATGAAAAATCCACATTCACTTATATTATCCATACATGGATGTAATTTCTTGGAATATCACTAAATCTCTTACTTACAAATACAATAGGATTTAAACCTATCCTTAGTCTAATCCCTAAGGGTTTCACCAATGTTTTCTAACCCGAATATCCAATTGTTGAAAAAAAATTCTACTATGTCCACTATAAGAACCAATTCATTTCATGCATAAGTAATATATATCAATAAATAAATATTCGTTACACAATACAAAATAGATTCCCAAACACCATATTTCATTAGTGAATTTAGAGTCTAGATACATAATCATATTATTTCAGGAAATATATTTTACATCTCCCAAAATGATATCCCCATTTATTACTCATGATATGTATACCCTACATAAAACCATTATTCATAACATGAGGAATGAAAAATTAAGAAAGGGTGAGATCAAATGATCAGTATGTGTGACTATGATATGTATAAATTAATGATCATATTCAAGAATGGGATAATCATAAGATCAGGGAAACATAATATACAAATTTATAACCTATTTATAAGTGATCATAAACAATACTCGGGGAAAAAATATTAGTAGATCATATGATATGAATCATAATGTAATTAATGAACATGTACTATGAGAGAATAACATAGACTAAAGACATTGATTTTTAACATACATATAAGTATTAAAAATAATTTCATTAGTAGTCAATGATCATTTCCAATAATATCATAGTGGAATGAGTTCACTCCCCAAACCGGTGTAGTAGTCATGGATCACCCCCAAGATGATAATAGTGAAAAAATTCTCGTATGGATCAATGTTCACACCCCATTCTAGTCCTTTTTATATCATGAGATATAAATATTTACCAAATACATTGGACAAATATATTTTTCAAACCCATAATTGGTTATATCATTACCACCCACCTTCAATATAACATAACCACCATCGTTGGTTATATCATAACCAACATCACATAATGAAAACTAAATATATGTGTTCTATGGGACTATAAAACATTAATCCAATCAGTTCCCATGAAAAAATGGGTTTTATTTCCCTTCTATTATAGTATAATCCATATAAAATAAATATATTTCATAAACACCATTTCAACATAAACATGAACCATTTATATAATTATTGATGATTGTATAATTGGATAATTTCACTAATAAAGAATAGATAAATAAAGGGATGTCATTTTAGATGGAAAATAATATTGAAATATCACTTGGAATGATTCTGGAGGAAAATAACCTTTCCATTTTAGAAACACATAAATTTATAAAAATTAATGTATATATAAATGAAAATATTTTCTTTGAATATTAACATGTGAACTTTTATAGGATGTATCAAATCATTAACATCTCATGGGTGTGGTAAAATACTCTCATACCATATATGTTAAAAAAATTTCCTTACATATATTTTTTAAAGACCCAAAGTTCCATGTGGCAAAAAAGTCTTCTCATACATAGATATTACATATTTTTAGTTAAATATTAATTACGTCACACAAATATAGACCATATGATCATTATGGTGTTGTTCCTTTAAATACTATACGCAAAATATTATTAATTCAGGAAATATCTTCAACATATCCCATAAACATCTTTACACATAGTACTCATCTTAGGCCTACCCTACATAAAACCATTCTTCATAACCTAAAAGGATGAAATATAATAATAAATGAACCCGTATACTTATTAATGGTAAATAAAGGGGATTCATAAGCATAAATTGAACAAAATGGTATGATAACATGAGTTTAACATTTCAAAACCATACCATATAGATCAAAGACCCTAATATTAAGTCATAGTAGTAATATTGGTTGTTTATAAGAAATGGATAACAAATAAATCAAAGAACATAATCCATGGTATAATAAAATTAGAAAATGACAAGGAATTATTGAATACACATAAGTGTAGAAAAATAATTTCTCTAGTAGTCAAGGATCACTACCAAGTCTATCATTGTAGAAATGGTTCACTCGCCAAACCATCATAATAATCAATGTTAACTCCCAAGTACATCATTTCAAACAATATCCCTTACTGAACCATGTTTAATTCGTATTCCAACACCATATATCTCATGAAATGAAAATATTTTCCCAATTAATTGGATGTAGAAACATTTCCCACTCATCAGATAACAAAAATCATAGACATGTGTTCTAAAAGATCATGAAACATTAATCACATCATTACCTATAAAATGAAATAGGTTTCATTAATATTTTATAATATCATAACATGTGAAAAGTGATAGGTTTCATGATCATTTCGTCATTACATCATATCATAACCCATGAAGAGAAATGGGTTTCCTATGAATTTCCTCCTAATATAACACATAATAGAGAAATAGGTCTTATAAACATGATTAAATTATAAACATAAACTATCTATGAAAATAAAAACAATGGAATACTTTGGTCATATCCCAATTAAAGTATAAGTAAAATCACATGATGTTTTATTATATGGAAAATCATTTTAAAATATCACATAGAACATTTCTCTTGGAATATAATTTTTTAAAAAAAAATTCATTAAATGTTTTTGAAATTATTTTCCTTGAATATAACATTGAAAAATAATAATAAAATATTTGGGAATAATTTTAATTTATATGAGGATCACATTGTTTCCACTTTGAAAAATAATTTTTAAATAAAAATATTTTTAAAAGATATTTATTTGAAAAAGAAATTGAAAATTTAGGATGGTATATACCAGTAAAATAATGTTTATGACGGAGGTAAATTCCATCAATTATTTACAAATTCAAAAAAATGTCTTTCATTCATATTTTCGGTAAAATCCAAATGGGCCATTTTATTGGAAATTAAAATGGTGAATCATTTAAAAAAATTTATAAAATAAAAACATGGGTGAAAATGTATCTAATAAACCAGTTTTATAATGTTAAAACTTTTTTTGAATTTTTTTTGAATAATTGGTTTCAGATGAAAAAGGGTTTTTGATCAAAGAGTAAGATAAAAACAATTTTTTAATGTTTTTTTGAAATATTGAGTACTTAATGACTATAAAATGTATGTAAAATAATATTTTACATAAAAAATAGTGTATAAGAAAATATTTTATTTACTTGAAGGACATGTCATAATATTTCATTATTGGAATAATAATCATGACCAATCATGATAAGCGATGAGATTGTAACATAAAACCCTTACCACATTAGTAATTTAGAATCATATGAACCATGACATAATAAAACTAATTAAACTCACAATATCATGATAAAAAATATAAAAAATATCTTAAATTTAAAAGTCAACAAATATACATCTCATAAAACAAGATAGGTTCATAACATAACATATGTCTCAAAGAAGGTAAATTATAATAACAGCCTCTTACCACTTTGGTATCATTTGAACTGTAAACCCCATGAAAGAGATATCATAAAATTGATATGAAATTCAAATAATTTTTAGTATATTAATAATAATATAAATTCATTGGAAATATATACACCATATAAAATAAATAGGTTTGGAATATTGCATGTGTCTCATAGAAGATAAAAGTGAAATAGAAATATGTTACCATAAGTCTCATCCTTCATAGTAAATGAAAAAAATCATTTATAATATAAATAATTTTACTATACATATATTTAATAACCATTCATATATATATTACCTTATATCATTTTCTTGTGTCATTTTATTACCCGTTTATCAACAATTCCTTGTTAGAGTCATGTTTTGGGAAATAAATGCTATGTTTTTTTGTTTATATTTTGATTTTTATATTTACTCTTCATAATTTGATAATTATACCATATTATACAAAATTTTAAAGATGATATAAATATAATATATATTTATTATATATATTGTTATATTAATCAATAAATTTAGGATACATAAAAAGAAACATGTCCTTCATGGAGACGATAAGTTGTACTTATAAATTAACATGGTTTACGTTTTCTTTACGGATTGAAAAAAGAAAGGTAAAAAATATATTACCATTATATTATCATTTTTTTCATATATTTCATATATTTTCATTAAATATTTTTTTATTACCATCCAAGAAATTCATTAATGAATCACTTCGCTTTGTAAGGTTGTAGTTCGCCTCACACACAATCGATGTTATTGTTTTCCAAAAAAATAATTTTTTGAAATAATATTTGATATAATAAATAAAGGAGAATAATAATATCCTAAATATAATATATCAACATTTAATCTGTCATAATATTCCACCATGATAAGTGATGACATACAATTAATAACATTAGTTCTTGAGGTAGTAGTTCGTAGTATACCTGATTAATGGTTTCATTTTCCATTTTAATTAAGTATAGATTGAAAATAGTTTATTAAATTATTATAATAACACATCAATATATATTATATAGTTATTTTATTTTATTTTATGTTTTAATACATAATTTAGGATGAAAAACTAATAATGAAAAATAAGGATCTTACTGAAAAATTTTACCTTCGCTTCGAAGAACCACTTTTGGATGTCTTATTCCAGATGATAGTGTCATTATTTTGGGAGGAATAGAACCTATATAAAATTTATAATTATTTTTTAGAGGAAATTTGGAAGAGAATCACTAAATAATATGGCTTCATATTTGTGTACATGTGAAGGGTGGTGGTGGCATTTTATATGTTGGGGAAATGAACCCACTTGGAAACTACAAGGAAATTTCCCAATGGAATCCATAAATAAAATAATAATTCCCAATGGAAAGTATACCAAATAACCATATATTCTATAGTGTGATATAAAATATATAAATGTCTAAATAATATGAATTTAAGAAGTGTTATTTTCATTTAAACCCTAATATTCGTATTTTAACCCTTAGTAAACCCATTTCAACTTTTACCGTAATAATTATTTTCATATTGTTTTCCCAATTAAATATGTTAAATATTATGTTAAATTTCTTATGAAATATTAATTTTTATGACTCCAAATTTTGAATCAATTTTCTCAAATTATATTCAAATATGTTTCAAATTTAATTTAAAATTAAACTTGAATCCTTGATAGGTTATCGGGTTTCCAAAGAGAAAATGTCCAATTTTTTTAATTGTTTTATGATGAAATTTTAATTATAAATTGATTCCAATTAACTAAATTGTATTAATAGTCATATATATCATATAATCAATTTTTTATAAAAATATTTAAACAATATTATGTTTTTTATTTTTTATAAATGAAATGACAAATCGTAACAATAAAAAGTATTTTTTCTATTTGTAAAAACATTAGATTTACTAACAATTTTAATAAATTAACTCCAAGATTTTCTAAAAAATATTATTTCAAAAATAAATATTTTATTTCAAATATATTTTATAAAAGTGTAACATTTAAATTTTAAAATATGTCTGTAAAATATGACAAAAGTGCATTTTTATAAAAATATATTTTTAAGTATAAAATTGGATTTATTATAATATAGAATCTTTAAAAAACATAAGATGAATGTTAAATATTTGATGTAACATATAATATATTCATTTATTTAAATTCCCCCACCAAAATTTATTTTGATAATTTATTGATCAAAACACATTTTTGTGAATTAAAATAGTTTTTTCAGAATACTATTTCTATTCTTTTAAAAATGTTTTTAATTTAATTTATAATTAATTATTCACTAAATAATTATTTATATATACATTTTTAATCCATTTAATAATAATTTTGATAATCGTATTCATACCAACCATCCCAATGACTGGGTGATAAATATTATATTAAATAATAATATTTTAATAGTATGTTACATTTCGTAAAAACTCGATGTTTCATGTAACACAAGTTCCACTCAGTGTTGCATTTAGCACAAGAAAAACTCAGTGGTTCATGTAAAAAAAGACAAAATCAATTCCTAATTTAACCTAAAATATCAAAGAGGTTAAATTTATTTCAAAAAAAGTACTTAAGAAAATCTCTTTTTGTTACATTATACCCCACTTAAAATGAATTTCATCCACAAAATTTATCTCTTTGGAAGAAAAACTAAATATAGTTCTACCTCATTACATCCTTATGTTTCCATTTAATTTCCTCAATATTTCGGGTTTTCAGAAAAACATTAACAGTGTGAGTGGTCTTGTTTCCTAAAAATTTCATTATTTAATCAGGAATCTCAACAAATTATTCCTTATAAGAAATATCTTGATATAGTGGAATAAAAATTGATTTTTGAACATGTGATGTATTTGGTATGTAATTATTATGTTGAGATGCATGGGACCCAATATGAACCTATGATAGGTTCAGTGTAAGAACAAGAGATAAGCTACTCAGTATGATAAAGAATCTCAAAGGGAACAATATACCAAAGGATTAGTTTTCCCTTATTTCATACGTAGAGAAATTAAAAGAAAAAAATTCTCAACAATATTAAATTTTCGATCATGTCCATTGTTATCAGTGTAACATTTATTTTGACTTTCGGATGAACTTACATGTTGTTAAATGGATCTATCCTTCTCCTCCATTTCACCAGCTATCTATGGTCGCAATAGCTCAATTTCTGGAAGTCCATTCTAGTACATTAGGTTTCTATATTTAGATAAAGGGATTCCTAAGGAGTCATTTGAATAGTCGTGTAATAGATCATGTTGTAAGAAAGCTCAACTTGATGAAGGTTTTTAGACAAACCACCATTTATATATAACGAAAAATAACTAAGTATATCATATAAGGTATGAATATTTCTTTCATAGTAACTATTTGTTCAGGGATGATACATAATGCTGAAATAGAACTCTGTATTAAGATATCAGTGAAGAAGTGTAATAAACATTATGTTAAAATTCATATCATAATTGGAAAAAAATTATATTGATACTCAATAAACCTTATCACTTACAAAATGCATATTCTGGAAAGTGGTTAGAGAGATAAATCATTTATGAAAGAAATTAACTATGCTTAATTCATATGGTGATTTACTACAACCCATAATTTACTCAACAGTAAATATAATATAAAATATAGAGGATTCGTTCACAACCCTACCAAATAAGGTCCGAACTGCAACCCCTCAATCCTACCTCTAATAGGCTAGGGGTAGGTGACTAGTTCTAAGTAGACATATCACATAGATGAGAGTCCCTTTTATAACGTACCTATACACAAAAAAGCGCACAAACACCTCCATGAAATAGTTCAGAGATATAAAAATCTGGTAAAATAAAATTCATTCGTACATCAATCCCAAACTAGAATATAATATAATTACTAAAACAATAAAATGTAAAAACAAATTCCCACAAAAAGAAAACTATTAAAGCATCCAATGTTCTTAACATGAGGGGATTGCGAACAAATGAATGTGTGGGAAATCTCCTCACCCCAACTCTGGTAAACACCGAGTTTGGTCTAGATCAATATGCCTCGCCTTTCACTGGCCCTTTAGGGTCTTCATAGAACGACATGTGGTTCTCACAATACAAAACACATGTGGGAAATTCTCGTGCATGGTTTAGTATATTAATACTCAGTAGGCCCCAAAAAACAAAATGAAATGGGATTACATAAAATGAAATAGTCTGCTCAACATAGCTATAGGGAACAAAATTAATTGAAAAACTCCATCATGAACCACCCATGGCTATAGATGAATAGTAATCTTAATCTAAAAGGGGTATAAACCCAGACAGGTGACAAAACCACAAAGACTCCTAGAAATCACCCTGATATACACATCTCAGACTCTATGTATAATGAGGTTTTGGAACTCCAATCAAATGAAAGACATCTACTAGAGGGCTATAAGGATGTAAATAATTAGGATAACATACTCAATAAGATTAAGCATCCCTGATGGAACCCGTCTAATAGATACACTCCATCTAAAAAAACACACTATTCTAAGATGTAGTGACCAACACTAGATTTCCTTCCATATCTTACCTATGCCATGCGTAACACTATAAGATCCCAAGTGGAGAGTCCCACCACAAACCACTACACATAATTTAGGTATCACTGCAATAAGTTATGAATGACGTGCATCGACTCTATTTAGAGAAATGGAGGGACCCACACCTCACATCATCCTTATATTCGAGGGAGTACAAGATCCTTAATAACCCACGAATCCAATGCCACTTTTTAATGGAGTTTCCCTCACCTAAATCCATTAATGGAGTACTAACTCTTAACCAAGTATAACATGTAAAAAGTGAAGGGTCCCTCATTATGTAACTATACTAAACCAATGGGGGGAACTTACCCTAATGATGGACCCACTCCCCACTACTACTTGATGTTGGGGGAGTAATACTCTGTAGGTGAGTACCCACATCTTGGCCCTGTAGTCGAGTATCACATATTGTCCTAAGGAACTTCACCTTGGTACAATAAAAGATTAACAATCTACAAATTCAATTCCTTGGGGGGACCAAAACCCTACAATGATATTGGTGTACCAACCCCATGATATATGGAATTTTCCCTAGTATAAATTTGGAGTAAAAACTCTTCCAAAACACAACATGTATGGGGGACCCAAGAACCATAATGAAAGTGATTTTTATAATCCAAGGGTAGAGGTCCCACACCCTAACATGACATGGGAGAACCCACCCTATCCATAT
Organism: Viscum album; assembly: GCA_963277665.1. Classification (NCBI taxonomy): domain Eukaryota; kingdom Viridiplantae; phylum Streptophyta; class Magnoliopsida; order Santalales; family Viscaceae; genus Viscum; species Viscum album. Next base: position 699,750,669 of record OY728161.1, read on the forward strand.
GTCATGTTTGGATGACCAAATCCCTAACACAATCGAGTAGTACCAACTCTTATGATAGGGGACCTACAACCTAGTTCAACTGAAGACTAACAACTATATCAGGCCAAAAAGTTTAGTTGCCCCATGACATGGAATAATAGGGTAGTTATCACTCCAAATACTCATATTATAAGGGGAAACCACACCCAAATATATCAGGGAAGTACCACCCCTAAAAGAACTACCAAACAGTATAGACTATGTTCCCACAATGTGGGTAGTCCAATCACTAAAATAGTAGATGGGTATGGAAATCCCATGCCTTGACACCATAAAGGATATCACTATACCATCCAAATGAATATAGAGGACCCACATCCTACGAAAAATGGGAAATGTATTGAACACAAAAAACCCTATGATTCACCATGATCACTTCTAAAGGTTAAGAATTTCCTCTACAATATCATGATCGAACCATGAATCATGGTATTTATTAGGCTAAAAAGGAGTCCATCATAATGTTATATGAGGAAATGATGTCAAGATAGGATTATAATATGTTTTAATATTTGTTTCATATAAGGAGATATACAAGACGATACATTTCAAGGAGATATCAACAGAGTGCAAAACATGCACTAGGGTCTAAATGACATGTGATAATGTATAAACACCTAGTTGTGTATCCAGTCTACATGTTTTTCAAATCAATTTATGGGTAAATTTTGTACATATCCCATTCATAACCTATTTAGCTTCACCCCGCCAATGGCTATGTTCCTCTTCAACACAACCTAATCAATTATATTCCTTAATTGTTTTTCATCTCATACTACACAGTGTGTTCGGGATTAATGGCTACTTGGCCATGTGAATTTCCCATAACCGGGTCCATAACAATGTGTTCATGTACTTTCTACATGTACTTTTATGTGGACATGTACGTTCACATGGCTTCCTAGGCCATGTCCTCTCGCCACATGACATGGGGTCACTACACAATGTGTAACCCTAGTACATGGCATTTGTTACCAAAAAGACATCTTCCATAAATAGGAAGAGCTATATGATATGTCTAACTGAACTACACACCATGTAGATAGTAATTCTAGTTGGGAATTTATAGTGAACACTCTTTTCTTACACTATTATAAAATCATTTTAATGATAACAAACATATAATCAATACCAAATTGGATCCAAATGTTTTGTGTCTAGGGAAAATTTAGACCAAAAATAACATTTAACGAATAATAAAAACATTATTTAATTCTTTTTTCCCTATGTTATTTGTTGTATAGATTTACTCCTTATAATAATTAGTCACCTGAGGATATACATTATTGGAATTGGTGAGATGAATGCTCGGAAAAAGGGTAGATAAGAAAATGAATCAATATAACATGGGTTATTATAAACAAAATCATCATAATTGTGTCCTAGGATCATTATCATAATCATGAGAGAAGAATTATAAAATGTAATGGAAAGTGTAAATTCATAAAAATGAAACATATTGTCATAGTTTTCGACTACCACACATATTTTTGAACAAGGTTAACAACATGTTCATCTATAAAATTTTTTAACAATAATAACACTATCCTCATTGAGAAAAAATCATGCATCTTGATCATGAATTATTCACATTATATCACACAATACATCACTTTACCCAATTCATTGGAGCACTATATAATTTCGAGTGCACCCTTCAAATCATAACATTTACAAAATTATTCATTCCACATAGAATGTATATAAATATTGGACATAAAATTACCCATTAAAAGGAAATGGGTTTCTTGAGAATTTATAAAGAATACATTCATGAATCTACTTTGGGGTTACCAAAAGACAAAGGTAATTACATAATTAGCATTAGGATCATAAATCTTGAATGAAGATGAAAAAATATAATTATAAGCAATAATGTCATTTTTTAGATAGAAAAGTTTATTCAGTTTTTTTCTTCAGAAAATTAGATTCAAAACATGTATATCCTAAAAAATAAAAGGTAATTAAATTTGGAAGAAAATAATATTAACATTCAAAACAAAGAATAATGAACAACCAATAAAACGAAATTGGGTTTGTGAATCTACATAACGTATGTTTGAAATATTTTTTCAAATTAATATCCTAGACAATCAAATTTGATTCAATAATTAATAAATCTAAAACCACTTGTAATGGTATTTGATTTATTATAAGTTTATTAAGTTCTTTTATGGTCGTTATAGTGAGTTATAGTGTAAAATTTCATCTTTAAAATGGTTTTTTATTTATTTTGATTATTTGTGTACTTTTATACATTTATAGAAGATTGTGTCTGTAACAGCGATAGTTTTAGTAAAATATTTGTTTTTTGAATTAATATTTTTTTGATATTTTTCATTTCATGAATCAATGAAAATAATTTTTACATATAGAAGAACTAAGTTTAACATTAATTATATAAACTACTAAGTTAATAATTTACTACATGCAACATAATGGTTAGAATTATCTAAACATAACACTGAGGTTATCTTATGTCATATGCATGACTGAATTTCCTCAATAACATCCATAACCCAACCGAATAAGTTTTTCAAAAAATATATAATTTATTAATATATTTTTATTTAATACATTAGGACATAAACTATCTTCTGAGTTAGCTGATATTGTCACATCTTATAAAAACCTATGGTTTAAAAATTTCTATAATGAATTCATTAGTTACAGTTAACTAATTGAATATAAAGTGAATGTTATTTATAGAAAACTATTTTTATACTCACAAAGATGTTTTATCGTAGTAATACAAAATTAATTACAACTATTGGGTGATATTAATTTAATATATGTAACATATTATATCAAATATTTTTTATATTCATCAAATATATTCGATATGCATAAGATAAGAACAAAACAAATTTTACACAAAAAACTTATATTTTTATTAAGGTAATTTTTCCACCGTTGGAAGGATAACCCATTTTAAATATATATTTTCAATCTTTTTTATAATTTAAATGTCAAAATTAATATCATTTCTGAAATATCTAAATAAAAATCAATATAGGATTAATTTTTATCATTTTTCTATGATGTTTTATTTTATAATGAATAGTAAGAAAATACAATATTTTTAGTCAAACTAATTTTTCCACTACATTATTTATGATCTTAAATTATATTTTTAGATTATATTAAAGTTTTATTAGATTATTATATTTATTTATTTATCCAATTTATTTCATGGTAATCAGTTATAATAACCTAGTATGCTTCTGATCATTATTACAATAAAAACTCACTTTTTCGTACTGTTTACACAATTAAATTTAAATTAATTTATACCAATTATGTGATTGGAATTTGAAAAAATGGATTCCGTATTTTGAATCATAGAAATTTATATTGTATAATAAGGTCAAGTTAGTTTTTTACCAAAAATACTAATGAAGGTAATTAAAAATAATTCCAATGATTAAGATTAAATTTAGCTTAACAATAGACAAAACCTTAAACATAAAGCCAAATATTACCTATAAACTTGACCAAAATCCATTTTAAAGACATATATATACCCTATATTAAATTTCACCGAATTTGGACCATTATAGGACCCACATCAAATAAAAAAAACATGGATGTGATATCCCTTTTCCAAAATATTGTAAGAGTGCCACTCCTCCACTTTAATAGGCCTCCTCACCCCATTTCAAGAAACCTATCATGACAATTATTTTTAGAAAATATATGCCCAAGGATCTCCCCAACATATATCACATCTTATATTGATCCTTCATTCTAGAGGAATTCAATCCATGGATGACCTTTGTATAAAACTGAAAGGAGTTACCTAATGAAGAGGTAACATTTTCTCTCAAGATCATTTATCTAATTTTCAATTCTATCCCCACCACTCTATTTATTGTATTATTATAAACAAAAAATATATATTAAATATAATTAGATGATTTTATTATTATATTTAGACTTATATATACAAAATCATCCATATAATTGGAAATAAACATATTGGATATATATAAGGCAAACTACCACCTCACAAAATGATGTTTGTTCATTCTTCCATTACCACCTCTCATGGTGAACATTATAATAGACACTCCATATTTATAAAATATTTATGATATCTATAATTTTTTTAATGATATTTTAATATTTTATATCCCACATTTTTATATTTTCATTCTTGTGTAAATACCATAGTTTTGTTTGAGAAAGATTGAATTATCGCCCCATCAAAGCGATGTGATTCATTTAGGAACTACAAGGAATTTATTAATGATTATTTTAGTGAAATATATGAAATATATGATATAATATTGAAAATTTAATAATTGTATACATAAATTTATCAACATTTATGAAATTTACTCCCTTTCATACAATAATACATTAATACGGTAACAATGATCATGCGTACATATGACATACCTTCTCCATGAACAGTGTATTCCATTTCATAATCATTCTTTCTAGAGATTATTATAATACAAGTATATTGAATATTCATGATATTTATATCATTTTTTTCACTCTGGAAACTAATATATAATTATAAGGACCAATGATACAAATAATTAGGTCACCTATTAAGAACAAAGCAGATATTACCTGAAGTGAAACATTACCATATAATTGTTAAAAAGGGTAATATATGTTCGTAATAAAAATGTATATAGAATTTTATAAAACAATATTATTCTTTAAAATATGTATAATAAATTTAAATTCATTAAATAAAAATCTTGTAAGAGTATGAAGAGCATCATGAAACAGGGTAAGGGAATTTCATATCACTCTTTTTTTCTATGAGCTGCATGCATTATTAACTATTTCATTATTTTGTGTGGTGTATATACTGCACATGGATGGATTATATTGAAATAATACTTAAATAAATGGGTATTTACATATCAATTTTATGATTTTTATTTTATGAGGTAAATGGTTCAAAAGTTACCAAGTCTGTATTATAATTTTTTCATAATATTAATTATTTGAGACACATGACAGGTTATACACTTATATTTTTATATGAGGTTTATGAACCACATTTGACATGTTATGAAATCAATATCCTTGTTTTCATGACATTTTAAATCTTCTTTTAATTTCATTTTCCAATATGGGGAGTATGATTCAAAGTTACCATGTGTTGGGAGTTTATTGAAATTGTATCACAATTTATCAATATTATTTATGATCATATATTCATTAATGAAATTTATGAATCATATTTTAATAACAGTAATTACATTTCCAATCAAATTGTTAGTATTGTTTTCTTTATGTATTAGTAAAAAAAATTCCACACTTTATTACTTAATATAATCATGAATTTCATTATAGGAAAATATGCCCTTACCTATCTCTCAATAATAAAAATGTGTTCTTTAAAAAACATGATTTCCAAAATAGGATTAAAAGAATATTATACTTATATAATATGATCAATAGAATACATTTTCACCCTTCTTGTCTTTTAACTATGTTTTCAAAGGAATTTTTCTTTTATCTTTCCAGAAAATATAATTTCTTATAATTTTTAATGGGAAAAACAATATTCTTTTTACCTCATACAATATGTAAAAAATTTACCGATCATAATTTATTTAAAGCACTCATTTCATGTTTATAATGATTATTTTAATAAAATATTATAATATATTTTCAATGAAATGGTTTTTAAATGGTTATCTAGATTATTTTAATTGTTTTAAATAATAAAAGGTTTTCAAAATGTTTAAAATCTCCTTTAAATGTTTTCAAAGGAAAAATGACATTAAATATGTTTTCAATGGTTCCTTTATATTTTTTCAAGTTTATTTTATGATTTTTTTAAGAGTTTTTACATTTTAAGAAACATTTTTCAAAGTGGAATGGATAATTTAATCATGAAGTGTTTTTAAAATAGCTTTCAAAATATTTCCCATATAAGATAACATTAGTTTGTGTTACTCATGCCATTATGGGAAAATGATACAATTTTTGAACACATATTCTTTCTATGAATGATTTATGTTTTATATATTGTTGTTAAAATAATTAATCTGTATTTAATGGGTTATATTATTATGAAAACTTTTTCTTTTAATGGGTTATAATTTGATTATATGATTCTGAAACCCATATCTTTTCCACTTTTTATGATATGATTACATGTTTATGAAACCTAATTCATTACTTGTGTCATGATATTATTTTTTATAATCTTATGGATCATTATTTTATGATTTCATTTTGAGATGGGTGACACCTATATCTCCTTCTAGTTGATTTTGTAATGATAATATTTTTATGAGTTCAAAGGGTATATGGGAGGATAACCCAGGCCTGAAACAAGAAGCTACACAAGAGGGCGTCCCAATCCCAAAATAAGTGGGTACACAAGTGGACATACCATGCCCAAAACAAGAGGGTACATGGGTGGAAATCCCATCCTCAAAACAATAGGGTACATGGTAGTGCAACCAACTCCATAAGCAAGTACTTAGTTGATTAGCCCAATCGTAACATGTTACAAATATATTGGTAGGAATCATTGAAATATGGGTGTTATATGCTTATGTGTCTTAAATAATTCCATGTCTTATTTTTATATTATTATTTCATGGATCACTTTAATAATTTTCTGATGATTCATGTATTATGGGAAATCATTATTTCATAATTACTGGTTTTGATATTTAATATAAGGGGTATAATATCCAATTTTCATGAACATGTTCTCATTCCCTTATGCTCATCATTATGATTACATATATCCCTTATTTATCTTTACTAATCATTTGATCGCACCCCTTTTTTGTTTCTTTTCCCCATGTTATAATGATATGTATTTCGATTGATGAGTCTAATAATGGTTTGACTTATGTAGAAACTAGTGATATATAATTTTTCTCACTAATTAACTAGCGATCATGTTTCCTTTTCTCCAAAGGCACTAAAATAATACAGTCTTTGGGAATCTATTTTTTCATGATATAAGCATTTCCCGAAAGTGATGTAATGGCTATGTGTGTTAAGACAGGATCTCTATAATTTGAATCATATTAGATGATTAGATATCCATTGAAATTTAAAAGAATAAAAACATAGTTAGAACTCTATGGACATATCTATGGATAAGCCTAATGAAAATGAAATAGGAAAATATCCTGTAGTTTTGGTAAATTATAGAGTGAGTTATTTCCATGAAATACATCCCTATATGGATAATACTAGTGGATTTAGCTCCAACATAGTTCTATCTAGGGGTAACAACTATGAAAATATTTCTCAGGCCTGGCTCAAGGTAATCTGGTAGACAACAACGAGTTTTTTTACACACCAAATTTGTGACTCATTAGGGATTTGATTTGAAATTAACAAACTCCTCACAACCAATTATAATTGATTTTTATAGAACATGACTTTGAATAACCTAGTATAAACATAAGGATTCATCAGTTAAATGGTGGGGTTCATGATTTATACATCCTATATATAATTTTTTTTATTATGTGGTTTTCTATTATGATATATGTTTCTCACAATGTATTTTCTAGTTTTAGTAAATGAGGAGAACTATATGGAATATGGTTAAAAATGAATATTTTATAAGAGGATTGTATGGGGTTTATGAAAATTAATTTCCCAAGTGGAAATATCATAATGATAATCAAGAAGGTGGTATGAGTATTGGTTATAATTTTAACATAAAGAGACCACAAAAAACTTGTGAAAGGTATGTGATTTTCTTCTAGTATTTTTTACATTAATCATAAGATGAATGATTAGATTGAGGTTTGAGAACCTTAATACATGATTCATATTTTAAATTCTGGGAAATACGTATTAAGGAATAAATTTATGAATTATGTGTGATGGTTTAAGAATAATGTTGGATGAGCGAAGTACTTATGTTTTGGATTCAAATATAATGTTATAAAAATAATGAAATATATAAGTATTTTCATTATAAGTTTCATTAAAAATTTTAAAACGATATGTTTAATAGTTATTAATAAATAGAAAAGTGATATTTTGATTAAGGTATAGTTACCCTTAATGTGATCATGATTTTGAAATTTTTTTCTCTTGGATAATGAGAGAATTGATTTGGATAATGTATAATAAATAACACTAATTACCAGTATCTGATTATTGATTGTTTTAAAAATTGATCTATGTCATCATTGGTAAATTTTACAACTTCATGGATTTGAGGAATATATCTAGTAACCTTTATAAGTAGGAAAGATGGAATTTTTTAAAAAATATGAATTATAATTCATGTTATTACCATTCAAGAGATTATATGATGAGGGCATTCAAATGGTTGGAATGTGTCAACCACTAGATACATTGTGATATAAACGGGATCAACGTTATGGAGATTTTTGAACATTTTTTAATCTTTGGGATTTTAAAATTTTAAAAGGGTTATAATATTAACCCGTTATAGAAATTTTATGTCAATATTCGGATGAAGTATTTTTTTATTGAGTTTGTATTAAGAACTATAGTTTAATGTATATATTGTTATTGAAACTATTTCAATTATGTGCATAATATTTGTTTTGGTAACTATATTAATATATATTTAGGAATGTATATATTATATATCGGGTGATAACCCACCATTTCCGGCAGGTTCATGGGTTTTAAACCCATTAGGGAATGAAAATAAGGGCTTCTTACCTACCACTAGCCTACACATTGTCCAAGTTAATGTGTACTTTTTTTATAAATATTTGATGAATTAATATATTGTTTTTGATTAATTTCTTCAATATATCTATAAAAATATGTTTTTCATCCAATTCTATATATTCACATATCACCGCTGTTATCCTATTAAAAAAACCTTGTTATTTGTTACCTTATGTAACAATCATGTTTCTGAATTAATTTTTTTTATTAAGGAAGATTAATTATCCATTTTTACGATGTTTATTTCTATGAAAGTAAATATAAATTATTTACCATTTGATAAAAAATACAAATTTTTTGGTTAAATTTTTAAGGGGGTAGAATGTAACAACATGAGATTTTCTGAAACAATTTTATTAATTAATTTATGACTTTTGATATTTTTTACTTCATCTAAAAATTAAAATAGATTTCATATATAAAAGAACTAAGTTTGTCTTGACTTATTTTTAATACTAACTTAATCATTCAGTACGTGAAACAGAAAGGTTATATTTATATACACATAACATTGTGGTTAGCATACATTATACACTAGACTGACTTTCCCTAATTACTTCCACTACATGAAAAGCCTAGTTTTACCCAACAATAATATGTTATTAAAATATAATTAATTAATACATTAAGATATAAACTATCGATTATTTGAGTGGTTATAGTTTAATTTATGAAAAAATATTTCTTTATATATGTATAAAATTAATTCATTAGTTAGAATGAACTAATTCGATATAAAGGGAATATTTTAATTGGAAAATATTTTTGTATTCACAAATATATTTTATCTTAATAAATAAAATTAATTAAAATTGGTGATTTATGTAAATTTAATATATATTATATATTAAATCACATATGTCTTTATATTCATCCAATATATTCTATATGCATAGGATAAGAACAAACCTGATTTTACATTTACGGACCTATATTTTTATTAAGTCAATATTACCGCCTTTGGATGGAGAACCCATTTTAAATATAATTTTGGTAAATTTTATAAATTATATATGTCAAAATAAAATTATTATTTTTAATCTGTACCTAAAAATTAGGTTAGGGTGATTTTTTTTGTTTTTTGTATGAAATTTTATTTTCTAATAAAAAATAAAAAATACTAAAATTTAACTCAAAATTTCATTTTCATGAAATTTATTTTTAAGGTAAAATTATATTTTAGTTTCATTTAAATTATAATTAGTTCAATATTTTATCAATTAAATATGTTTAGTTCATTGGAATTTGATATAAAATCCTAGCTATCTTTTGAATTTTTATACTTTAAAAATGTAGTTTGTCATCACGTTTGTGGGATCAAATTTATTTTGATTTCTGAAACAATTGTTATAGTAATATTGAAAATTAGAATAAATATTTTAAATAAAAAAATTATAATTTATAATAAGATCAAGTTAGTATTTAAGCCCATAATTTGTGAAGGTAACAATAATTAATTACAACAATTAAGAAAAAATTAAGCATAATAAGGAACAAAACCCTAATCTCATGGACTAATATAAACTAGAGACTTCTTAAAATGAAATTATATGAAAATATTTATTCCCTATATTCTTTTTTATTGGATTTTTACCATTATTGGTAACATATTCTATAAAAAAATTATGGTGGAGTTTTCCTTTTCCACAACATTAGAAGAGTACCACTCCGCGTCCACTATAAAAGGCATCCTCTCCTACCACTTCCACACTACATAAATGCACTTATGATAATAAGTTATCTTACCAAATATCAACCCTAAATAAATTCCTTAATACTTATGCCTCACTTTGGTTATAAATTAATCCAATCAAGTCCTTTGGTTAAAACCAAAAGGAGTTACCTGGAGAAGATGCATCATCCTACCTCAAGATCCGTTATCATATATATTTTTCTACATCCCCTCCACAATCCTTATTCAATTAAAATAAAAAATAAATAGCATCCTAAATATACTAAGATATTTTAATTCAATGATTTATAACTACACATATAAACACTTTCATCCAATGGGGAACGAACATTCTGTTAATGTGTTAGGTGAACTACAACCTTAAAAAATCATGATTGTTCATTCTTACATTACAACCTATCATTGTATAAATTAAAACTCACACTCTATTTTTATATAATATTTTTAATATTTTTATTTTCTTTAATTTTATGTAAATATTTTAACATACTTTTGTTTATATTTTTCATCTTCTGTAAATATTATAATTTCGTTTGATGAAGTGTGGATAACCGCCCCCTCAAAGCGATGTGATTCCTTCACAGACTACATTGAATATATTAAAGATATGATTAGTGATGTTATATGATATATATGATATAATAATTATAATGTAATAATGATATATATATATATATAGTTAAATGTAATTTATTCTCTTTAATCCCATATGATAATTAAACAAAGACAATGCCCATGCCTATATACAAACTACCATCTCCAGGAAATTTTTATTCCATTTCATATTTATACATACTATTTATTATTATAATAATAATATGTGGAATATACATGATATTAATTTCATGGTTTTTATTCTTGTAAACATGATAGAAGTATAAATTCCAAAGATATGAAATTAAGACACATGCGAAGAATAATGCGAATATTGCCTAAATAAAAAACTTAACATTGAATTGTTAACAAGTAGGTAATATAAGGTAAAAATAAAACCATATTTGGTATTATATTAATTAATATTAATCTTTAAAATATGTATTAAAACATAAATTTATTATACCTAAATCATGTATGAGGATGAAGAGTGTAAAGATAGACGGTATGGGAATTACGAACCACTATTTATTTCCTTGAGATACATGCCTTATTCACTTCTAACTTATTTTGTATACTGCATATGCTGCCCATGAATGTCTTATATTCCTATTGTAATTAAATATATAGGTATTTAAAAACCCATATTATTATCTTTCAATCATGGGGTTTATGATTCTAATGATTTCAAATTGGTATAGTAATTTTGAATCAAATTTCATTCTTTGAGATATATGCCATGTTATACAAAAATATTTTTACATGAGGTTTATATAATACCATTAAAATGTTATAACATGAATATAATTCTTTTCATGGCATTTTAAATTTTCATGTATTCCTACATGGGGATTATGATTCAAAGTTACCACGCAATAAGTGTTTATTGAAACAGTATCACCATTTATCAAGATTATGTATGATCATGTTTTCTATAATGAAAAATTATGTTTTATATTTCAAGAACACTCATTACTTTTCTCATCATATGGTTTTTAATGAGTTATTCATATATTAGTATCATTTTTTACACTTTTTGGTAATTAATATAATACAGATAATATTTTAATAAAATATATTCATACCTCTTTCTTCGGCCAGAAATCTGTGTTCTTTATAAACTATGACTTCTAAAAAGGTATCCCAAGAATTATATACTAATATTCTATGATAGTTAAAATAAATTTTTACCCTTTTTGTATCTCACCAATTTTTTTAAATGAATATTACTATCTCTTTTTTAATGTTTCATCTTTCAATCCATTTTACAGTGAAAAAATAATGTTCCTTTTACCTCATATTGCATTCACAACGTTACCAACCATAGATTGTTTGAAGAATTTTTCCCACCTTTAAAATGATAATTTTTAAGAAAGGTTATTGAAATAAATTTTCTGGGAAATGTTTTTGAAATGTTTTTTAAGATTCCTTTATAAATTTTCAATAAAAATGGGGGTTAAAATGGTTTACATGAGCCTCTCAATGTTTAATATAAAAAAGGATTTATATATTTTATCAATTATTACATTATAAGTTTTCATGTTTACTTTCATAAAAATGTTTTAGATTTTTAGAATCATTTCTAAATAATGAAAGCATAATTTCGTCTTTATGTTTTTAAAAAATATCATTCAAATTTATTTTTTATCTACGTTAACATCCATTGGTGATACAATTGAATTTTTTGGGAAATGTGACAATTTTTCCACTCATTTTATTTCTCTAAATGTTTTATGTTTTATGTATTGGTGTTTATGAAATATATTTTTATTTCCTAGGTTATATTCTTATGGAACCCACTTCTTTTGAGCTATTATTCTTTGATTAATTGATAATGAAACCTGTATCTTTTTGACAAGATAATATATGATTAAATTTTTATGATACCCATTCCACTTCATGGGTTTTGATATGATTATTTATAATGAGATTTCACATGTAAGTATGATTTAGTTTTGAGATGGAAGTGAATTATATCTCTCTATAATTAATTTTGTGATAAAAATGATTTGTGAGATCAAATGTTAAACAGGAGGACATTCCAAGCCTGAAATAATAGGGAATATGAGAAAACATACCAAGCCCAATACATGAGGGCACACAGGATGGAATCCAAATCCAGAAGAAATAGGGTACATAGGAGAATGTCCCAAGCACAAAACAAGAGGGTGCATGGAAGGTCATTCCAATCCTAATGTAGGTAAACTAATGATCATCCCAATCATATCATGTAAAAAAGGTCATAGTAGGAATCCATAACATAAGGTTTTTATATAATTCTATGTCATCTAAAATTCCATGTCTTATTCTTATATTATGCTTTCAAAAATCATTTTCTTTATTTTATTATTATTCTTTTCTTTTGAACATTCAATATTTATACCATTTTTCCAATTTGTGATCTTTGATATGCATCGTATGATTTTTTTATTTTCATGATCTTATTATTATTCTTTATGATCATGATCATGTTTACATGTCTCCATATTTTACCGTCGCTATGCATCTAATCTCACCCATTTTTAAGTTTCCTTTCTCTCAGGTTATGAAGATATGTATTATATTTGATGAGTCTAATAAGGGAGATAGTTAAGAAGAACAAAGTGGGAGATAATGTATCTCACTTATTTACGGGTGTTCATGTATTATGATTCCAATGTAACTATACTAATATGTTCTTCAGGTTTCTATTTTTATAATGTTTTCTGAATTATGAAAATGTGATTTATTGACTATGTAAATTAAGATATGTTATCTATAGTTTTTTTCAGTGGAAAGTTTTCATAAACACATCTAAACTAGGATGATAAATAATTTGTGATGAATCTATGGGCATGTCTAAGGATATGCATAAGGATAAAAATATCTCTTAGGAAAATGTATTGGATGTTTGGTAAATAATATAGTGAGTAGTTTCCAAGAAAAACATCTCAGTCTATATACTACATGTCGATGTAGCTCTAGCACATATGTACTAAGGGGTAATAACTCTGATAAGATATCTCAGTCCAGACTCAGGGTAATATGGTGCATAAAAGTTGGCCGTGATGCACAACGGGTTTGAAACTCTCATGGGATATTCATTGGAAATTCAAAAACACATCACAAAACATTAAGATGGATTTGAATAGAATATGACTATGAATATCGAAGGATAAACCTAAGGTGTAATTGATTAAAATTTACATGAAATTTTTTTCCATCCTATAAGTAATTTTTAATGATTATATAATTTTATTTTACGATATGTATTTCTTACCCTATTCTTTATAGTTATAGTAAATGGAAGTAACTACAAGAAACATGGTTAAAACTAAATTTTATTGATATAAAAAGTATTTGATTTATAAAAATTGATTTCCAAATTGAAAATTTCATAAATAGAATCATGAAGGTGGAATGATTAGTGGTTATACTTGTAAACATAAAAAAACTGCAAACAAAATATGAATGGTTTGTGATGTTCTTCTAGTATTATATAAATTTATCATAAGATACATAATTAGATTAAGGTTGAGGACATTAGTAAATGATTAATATTATATATTCTTGTAAATAAGAATTAATGAAAAAGATTATGAATCAATAGTAATGGTTAACTAATAAATTTGTATGAATGAAGTACTTGTGTTTTGGAGTTTAAAGATTATGTTAAATAAATCATAAAATATATAAGTATTTTTAATATAATTTTACATTATGATTTTAATAGGATATGTTTAATTTTGATTAAGACATAGAAAAGTAATATTTTTATTATGTTAAAGTAAAACATAATGTTATCATGAAGTTGAGAAAATTATATTCCACTTGCATGAGGAGATGATTTATTTGGATAAATTGAATAGGACAACATTGATTCACATGGATCTGATTATTGATTGGTTGAAACAATGGCCTATGTCATCATAGACGAAGTATAAAACTTATTGGATTAAAGCGATATATCTATAAACTTTTGAATAAATATTCCTGCATGTGTTCCAAAAAATATTTATGATAATTTAAGTTATTACCATGTTTCAAGAGAATATATGATGATGGAATTCACATGTTTGGAATGTGACAACCAAAAGATACTTTTTGATATAAGGGGATCAATGATAAGGTGATTTTTTAAACTTAATTTATAATGTTTTTAATTTTTAAATTTTGTAAGGGTTATAAGGCTGACCAGTTATGGAATGGTTATGTTAAACTTGGGATGAAGTATTTCTATTGTGAGGTTGTATTAAAAAACATAGATAATAGTATATCTAGTGATGAAAATTATATAAGGATTCCCATAATATTTATTTTTAAAGTATATTAATATTGTTTTTAAAAAGTATATATTTTATATCGGGAAACAACACATCAGGTTTTGCATATTCATGGGTCTTAAACATAGGACCGAAAGACGATATTGGTTTCTCATCTACCACCGGCATATGCGATATCGTAGTAAATGTGTAATTTATTTATTTATAAATTTTATAAAAAATATATTTTTTGATATTTATGACCTTAGTAAATCTATAATATTAACATTTTTCTTCCATGTTTATATTTTCACTTCCCAACCACGTTCTCTTATCACTAAACTGAGTTATATGTTACATTGGGTAACAATCATGTTTCCAGCTTTCTTTTTTCTAAATAATGTATAATTATTAATTTTTATGATTTTTGATTCTATAAAAAGAATTTCAAATTATTAAAACATTGATATGATAGATGAATTTTGAAGAAAAAATTCAATTTAAGGGGGGTAGAATGTAAAATCCCGAGATTTGTTGAAATATATTTTTTTCAAATTAACATCAAATTTTTAATATTTTTCATTTCATACAACAATGAAAATAGTTGGTATATATTAATGATATTTTATTGTATTGAATTTTATGTAATATAAATTTAATAATGCACTACAAAAAACATACATTTTTTCTTTCTCTACTCAAATAACTAATGTAATCTTGTGTTACACGCAACACTGACTTTCATTGATGACTTCTGTAACAAGCAAGAGAGAGTTTTACTAAACAATAATATATTACAAAAATATTATTATTTATCAAATTAATAAATTACCTATACATTTATTTATGGTTATATTATTTATTTATTAAAACGTATGGTTTAGAAAATTATAAAATTATTTCATTAGTTATAGTGAAAAAATTGGATATTAAGGGAATATTTTTATAAAAAAACAATTTTTATGCTCACAAAACTAGTTTTCCCATTAAAAAAATTAATTAAATTTCTAAGTGATATTTTTTATTATATATAACATATTCAATCACATATTTTTTATATTTATCCTATATAATTTATAGGTATAAGATAATAACAATCCCAATTTTACACATAAATACCTATTTTTTTATTAATGAACTTTTACCACCTATTGATGGGGAACCCATTTTAAATATAAATTTTGTGAATTAAAAATAATTATATGTCAAAAATTAATTTCATTATTTATATCAAAACATTAAAATTAGTATAGGTTGTTTCTTTATTTTTTAGAGATTTTTCATTTTTTAATGAGTAATGAAAAATACTATAATTTAACTCAAAACATATTTTTCTACTAATTTAATTATAGGGATAAATTATATATTTAAGTAATTTTAAAGTTTAATTAGATCAAATTTTTATCTATTTATCCAACGTAGGTCTTATGAATTTTTCATAAATACCTAGAAAACTATTGACTGTCAATACTTTAACAACACGCTTTGTTGTCCCATCTAGAGTATTAAATTTAAATTAATTTCTACCGCTGCTGTTTTTTAAATTTAGGAAAATGTATTCCAATTTGTATTGACCTTAATTTATAATTTCTAATATGATCAAATTATTTTTTTACCAAAATGATTTGTGATGGTAATAAAAATTAATTACAATGATTAATATTAAATAAAGATTAACTAAGGACTTATCCCTAAAATTAAATCCTAATTTGAGCTAGAAACTTGTCCAAAATCTATATTATATCCACATGACAACCATATAATCCCTTTTATTGACATTTTAAAATTATTGGATCCACATTCGAAAACAAAAACATGTGTGGGGTTACCTTTTTCTAGAATATTACACGACTGCCACTCCCCATCCAATATAAAAGGCCTCCTCTCCTCTAACTTTCACACACCTATCAAGCCACTTATGTTTGTAAAATATCTAACCACATATATCCTAAACATATTTCCCATCCTCAATGAAGATAATATTTGGATTAAATCAACACAAGGATTTCCTTTGGTGAAAACCAAAAGGAGTTACCTAAAGAAGAGGTAGCATGCTCCCTTAAGCTCTATTAACTTTTTTTCATTCTACATCCCCTCCACTCTCCATATTACATTATAATATAAATAAATAGTATCATAAATATAATAATATTTATTTATGATAATATTTAAACCTATATATATACACACTTCCATATAAAGGTAATGAACATACTGTTTATATGTTGGGTGAACTTCTGCCTCCTAAAAAAATGATTGTTCATTCTTTATTTACCAACTCTCATCGTGGAAGTTATTATGGAAAATATATTTTTATATGATATTTATGATATTTATTTTTTATTTTTTATTATATAAATTATTTTCAAGACATATATTAATACTTTCCATCTTGTGTGAGTATGATAATTTTTTTTCTGGATGTGTGGATTGTTTCCCCCTCAAGGCAATGTGATTCGTTAACACCATACATTGAATGTGTTATGGTTGTGTTTAGTGAACATATATGATTTAATAAATATAATTTAAATATTATATATATATCATTACATATATATATATATATACACTTATATTTAATTTAATCTCATTCTTTCAATACGACAATAAAATGGAAACAACATTCATTCCATACGAACTACTATCTCCCTAAATAGTGTATTGTAGTTTTTAGTTATGTATCCTATAGATTGTTATGATACAAATATACTACATATAAATTATATTTATATCATATTTTAAATTTTTTAAAACATCATATAATTTTGAAAACCATATATATAACAAATTATGACACATGCGTAGAAAAAATTGGATGTTATCTAAAGTGAATCCATATCATTGAATTGTTGACATGTGAGTAATATAATGTAATAATAAAACCATATAAAGTATTATATATAAAAATATTTTTCAATATAATATTTATAATAAACATACAATTATTATGCAATAAATTTGTATGAATTTGAAGACAGTCAAGACATAAGGTAATGGAATTTCATCCAACTCTTTATTTTTGTGAGATGCAAGGCTTATTCACCACTCACTTATTTTGGGTGGTGTATATACAACCCATGAATGTATTATATTCCTATTATAACTAAATATATGGATAATAAAATTACCATTGTTTGTATTTCTATCATGGGGTTTATGTTACAATTGTTATCATATCGTTATAGTAAATTTGTCATAATTTTCATTCATTGAAACACATGCCATGTTATACTCCAATGTTTTTTATATAAGGGGTATAAACCATGGTTGAAATTTTATAACATGAATCTTATTATTTTCATGATATTTTAAGGGTCTATTTAATTTCATTTTCTTATATAGAGCGTATGATTCAAAGTTACCTTGTGGTAAGAGTTTAATGAATAAATATTACTATTTATTCATATTATTTATGATATTGTTTTAATTAGTTAAATTTTAGGATCCATATTTCAATAACACTAATGAATTTTCTTCTTATGTGGTTACTATTGATATCTATATTTTTTATTACCATTGCCCACTATTTTGAATATATGATAATTAATAAAATGGTTTTTATGAGAATTTTCTCTTGCATCACTCTTCAGACAGAAATATATGTTCCATTAAAAAAATTATTTCCATAAAGGTATTAAAATAATATTATAAGAATATACTATGATAATTAATACACATTTTTACCATTTTTATCTTTTACAAATGATTTCAATGGAATTTTCTTTCACATTCCAAACGAAGTATTTTTTTCTTTTTTACAATGCAAAAGGAATGTTCTTTTTACCTCTTATTACATTTACGATTTACCAATCATCGATTATTTGAATCCATATTTTCAGGTATAAAAGGAAAATTTTATTGAAAATGTTTTTAATAGATATTTTCAAAGAAATTTATTTCAAATTGATTTTAATATTATTTTATATGTTTTCAATGAAACTTTTTTTTTGAAGAGTTTGTAAAATCCTATAAAAGTTTTCAAAGGAACAAAATATTTTAATAGTTTTTTATTTCTTCCGTTATAATTTATAAATTTTATATTGATGAAAATGGTTTTCAAAAAATTGTACATTTTAAATGGTATTTTAAAAGGAGAAATGATAATTTACTCAGGATGTGTTTTTTAAAGATCATTCAAAATTATTTTCTATCTAAGATAAAATCAATTGATGTTACTCATTACATTATAATGAAATGATAAAATTTTCCTAATCATATACTTTATATTAATGGTTTATGTTTTATGGACTTATGTTTATGAAATTCATTTATGTTTTTCATGTTTTACACTTATGAATCCATATTCTTTAATGGGTTATTCTTTGATGAAATAATCATGAAACTTGTCAATTTACCATAGGTTAATATGTGATTACATGTTTATGACACCCAGTTTATTTCATAGGTTATGATATGATTATTTATAATCATGTGGCCCTTGTGTGTATGATTACATTTTGAGATGGGTAGAACCTATATCTCATTCCAATTCATTGGGTAATGATAAATGTTTTATAAGCTTAAAGGGTACATGGTAGGACATACAAAACATGAAACAAGAAAGTATATATGAGGACATACCATGCCTTAAAAAAATAGGGTACACGAGAGGACACCCAAATCCCAAAACAAGAGGGTACATTAAAGGATATTCAAATCTTGAAACAAGATGGTACAAGGGAAGTAATCCCAAGACCGAATAAAGTAAACATGTAATTATACTATTCCTAATATGTTACAGGGTTTTATATAGTTATCCATGATATAGGGTATTTATATGCTTATGTGTCTACCACAATTACATGTCTTATTCTTATATTATGTTTTCAAAGATTCTGTTCATTATTTCTTTATTATTAAAGTCTCAAGAAATCGAAATTATTATTCAATGATTCCTAATTGTGATATTTGATTTTCATGGTACTATATTATATTTTCATAATCATGTTATCACACCCATATGTTCATGATTATGATTACATATCTCCCTAGATTACCCTTACTGAGAATTTGAGCTCACCTCTTTTTATTTTTACATTACCCATGTTATAATGATATGTTTTATGTTTTATGAATCTATGAAGTGATCAAGATAAGAATAATTAATTGAGAGATAATTTATCTCACTAATATACTATTGTTTGTGTTTCAATGATTCCAAATGAAGTAAACTAATATTATCTTTGCGCTTCCGTTTTTGAAATGTTTTAGGTATTCTTTGAATGTGGTGTAATGTCTATGTACGTTATGACTGGATCACTATAGTTGTTATCAAAGTAAACTATTATATTAAATTTGGAATCTAACATGAGAAAACATTATTAATAACCCTAAGTAAATATCTAAGGATAAGATTAAAGATAATGAAAATCATAGGAAAATGTCCTGGAATTTTGATATGGATAAAGTGAGGGTTTTCTTAAAAATAAATCCATGTCTGGATACTACAAGTGGATGTATCTATACCATTGATATGCATAGGTATTAAAACTCCAAAAAATGAATCAAAGCCGACTTGTGGTAATATTGTACATTACAATGAGCCTTTCTTTACACTAGGTTTGACACATGTGGGGGATATGCTTTATAATGTGGAAAATTTTTAACAAACCATCATGATGGATTTGAATATAATATGATTATGATTAAACTATGATAAACCAATAGTTTCATAGATTAAATGTTAGGTATCATGATTTTGACATCCTATGTGTATTTTTCATGATAATGGTGTTTTCTTTTATGATATGTGTTTTTCACCACGGGCATTCTGTTTTTATTCAATTGAATGAACTACTAGGAACACAGTGAAAAATGAATTTTGAGATGTAAAAAGTATGAGATTTATGAAAATTTATTTCCAATGTGGAAATATCATAATGATTATCATGAAGGTGGTATGAGTATTGGTTATACTTTTGAACAAAAAGAGACTGCAAATGACAAGTGAATAGTATGTGATGTTCTTCCAATATTGGTTACATTAATCATAATAAGCATGAATATATTGTAGTTGAGGAACCCTAAGACATGTTTATCATTTCATATTCATAAAAATATGTATTATGGAATAATTTGATAAATCCTAGGTAATGGATTATGAATAATGTTGGTTAAATGCAGTACTTATGTTCTGGAATATAAATATTATGCTACATGAATCATGAAAAATAAAAGTATTTGAAGTATATATTTTAATTATAGATTTTGAATGATATGTTTAATGGTGGTGAATACATAGAAATAGAAAATTTTAAATAAGGTTAGGTAGTCCTTAATCTATTCATGATGTTGAGAAAATTGTGTTTTATTGGGATTAGGAGATGATTAATTTGGATAAAGTAAACTGGATAATGATGATTATACTAGATATGATTAATGATTGGTTGAAAAATTAGTCTATGTCAAAATGGATGAAGTTTAATACTTCTTATATTTAGTTAATATAACTAGTAACCTTTTTAATAAAGAACCATTCACATTTTCTAAATGTATTTATGGTAATTCAGGTTATTATCAGGTTTCAATCAAATATATGATAAGGGTATTCACTTATTTAGAATATGACGACCAAGATTGGTTTTTTGATAATGTGGAATCAATGTTAATATTATTTTGTGAATTTCTTTCAATTTTTTTTTCATTTTGAAATTTTTACGGGTTATGAGGTTGACCAGTTATAGAATGTTTATGTTAAACTTCACGTGATGTATTTATGTAGTGAGTTTGTATTGAAACCCTTAGTTAAATAGCTATTAAGTGATTGAATGTATTTCAATGATATACATCATATTTGTTTTTTATATTATATTAATTTATTTTTATAAAAATAAATCAAGCATGTCGGGAAACAATCCATATCTTCTATCAACGCCGTAGGTCTTGAACCCATGACCAAAAGAAGATAAGGGTTTTATACCTACCACTAGCATAAAAAATATACATGATAATGTTTAATAATTTTAGATAAAAATATGTTTATTCAATATATGTATTTATTGATGTGATCAATATATCACTAATATTTACATTTTACCCCTAATTCCTTATTTTTTACTTACCATCTATGTTCTCCAATCTGGAAACCTAGTTATATGTTACTTTGGGTAACTATCAGGTTCCAAACATTCATTATTACTAAATAATTATTAGTTACACATTATTATGAGGTGGGTTTCTATAAAAGGGTCTCTAAATTGTTAGACATTTGAAAACCTAAATGAATTTTGAATGAAAAAATCATTTTATGTGGGGTAGAATGTAACACCCTGATATTTTGTGGAATATTGTTTTTGAAATTTTATTATGTTTTATGATATTCTTCATTTTAACAAACAAGGAAATAGTATTTATATATAAAATATATATGGTTTTAATTAACTTTATTTAAAACTAAGTTCATATTGCACGACCGAAAAAATAATAGTTATCATTCCCAACACAGAACACTAAGGTTAGATTATGTAATTTGTAAGATTGACTTTTATTGACAACTATTGAAGAATTCCAGATCGAGTTATAGAAAAAAAAATATTATTAAAATATTATTATTTAATATATTGAAAAATAAACTATCCATTAATTTTGTTGTTATATTATTAACATACGAAAACCTATGGTTTACACAACTGTAAAAATAAACCATTAGTTACCACAACCCAATTGAATATAGAATATATTTATACAAGACTCTTTTTATGCTCACAAAGATGTTTTCTCATAATAAATAAAAAGAATTAAATAATTGGGTGATATTAATTTAATATATATTATATATTCAATAAAATATTTTAAATAGTCAACTAATATATTCGATAGGCATAAGAGATGAAAAAATGAAATTTCATATATAAACAACAGTATTTTTTAATGGATGTTTACCACCTTTTAATGGAGAAACCATTTTAAACAAAAATTTTAAAAAAATTAGAATTTTTTTATTTCAAAATAATCTTAATTTTGGAAATATAAACCAAAAAATTTGCTTCGGGGTTAATTTTTGTTATTATTAAGTGAAGTTTCATTAATAATAAATAATGAAAAATACTAAAATTTAATTCAAACAACTTTTTCATATAATTTATTTATATTAGAAAATTATATTTTTAATTTATATTTAATTATATTTAAATAAAATTTTATAAATATATATAATTTAGTTCATTGGAAATCGTTATAAAAACCAAGAAAACATTTGAACATTTTCACTGTAAACACCATATTTTTAAACCCTCTATGGGATTAAATTTAAATTAATTTTGTTCCACTTTTTTTATTTAGATTATTATAAATGAATTCAATATTTTTAATTTAAATAACATATAATTTTTATTAATATAAACATAGTATTTTACATAAAATAATAGTGATGGTAATGAAAATTAATTACAATTCTTAAGAATAACTTAAGCTTAACAAGGGAGAAAACCCTTAACTTATGGCCTTATATGACCAAGAAACCACTCCAAAATCCATTTTCAGGCCATTTAAAGGACCTATATTCACATTTACCTATTTTTTACTATTATTGGATGGAATTTAAAGAAATAATAATTGGTGGGGTAACTATTTTCCAAAATATTATATGAGTTCCACTCCTCCTCCACTATAAAAGTCTATCTCTACTCCCACATCCACACACCTCTCAAGAAAGGTATGATCATTAAATATCTACCCAAATATATTGCCAACATCCATCTATTATTATTTGAATCCTTACTTTTGTCTTAAATAAATCCAATTAATTAATTTGGTGAATACCAAAAGGAGTTACCCAAAAAAGATGTAACATCCTACCTCAAGCTCCTTTAACTTATTTTCATTATACATCCCCTCCACTCTCCTTATTTAATTATAATACAAAATAGTGAGTATCATAAATATACTAAGACTTATTATGATAATATTTGTGCCTAAAAAATCACAAACATCCATTTAATGGTTAATGAACATTATTTTTATGTGTATGGTGAACTACCACCTCACAAAACAATGATTATTCAATCTTCTTTTACCACCTCTCATGGTAAAAATTATTATGGAAAATATATTTTTGTATATTATATCAGATATTTATAATGTATTTAATCTTATTAATATATTTTACTACACATATCTTTAAACATTCTATCATGTGTAAATATGATAATTTCATTTGAGGAAGTGTGGACTATCTCCCCCTCAAAGCGATGTGATTCGTTCAGACACTACAATGAGTGTTTAGAAAATTTTTAGTGAAATTATATGATATATACGACATAAAAATCATAGTATTATAAATATATAAATATAAATATAAATTTTTATACGTAATTTACTCTATTTCATCCAATATGACTATAAAAAAGAAACAATGTGCATCCATATGTGTGACCTAACATAACCATGAACAATGTATATTTATGCATATTATATATTATTATATAAAAAATGTAATGAATGTAAATGATATTTATGTGATGGGTTACGTTATGTAAATCCTAAAATAATTATAATGACCAAATATATAAAAATTTAATACATATGAAGTGAATATAGTAGATATTTCCTAAAGTGAAACCTTAAAATTTAATTGTTATCAACATGGTAATATAATGTAATAATCAACCCATATATGGTATTGTATATATAATAATATTATTATGAAAAGATTGATAATTAAATTCACATATATTATACTTTAATCTGAGTAAGAAGATAGTCAAGACACAATGTATGGGAATTAAATCTCACTCTTTATATTATTGAGATGCATGCCTTATTCCCCACTTATTTATTTAGTGTGGTAGATTTAATACCCATGATTTTATTATATTACTATTATTATTAAATATATGTGTATTTATATAAGCATTTAATTCTAATTATTACTTGGGTTTTATGTATCAAAAGTTACCAAACCAATAAAGTAATTGTGTCTCAATTTTTCTTTCTTTGAGACACATGCCACGTTATACACCTATATTTTTATATGAGGTGAATAAACCACCTCAGACATGTTATAAGATGAATATCATTAATTTATTGATATTCTAATGCTCTATGTATTTTCATTTTTTAACGTAGGGAGTATGATTCAATGTTACCAGGTGTTACTAGTTTATGGATGAAATATAATCATTTATTGAGATTATTTATGATCACATTTTAATTAATGCTATCATTTGATCAAAATAAAAATAACTCAAATTAATTTTATTCTCATCCATTTTTTATTGATTTCATCATGTATTAGTACCATTTTTTACACTCTTTGGATCTTAATATAATTATGTTAATCTTTTTTAAGAAATTATGGCCTTACCACTCTCTTTATTCAGAAATCTTTATTCCTTCAAAACCATGATTTCCAAAAAGGGATTACAGGTATATTATACTAATATCCTTTGATAATTATAATAAATTTTTACCCATTTGGTATTTGAATAATGTTTTTAATGGAATATTATTTTCATTTTCCAAACGAGTATTTTTTTTCTAACCTTTTTAATGTGAAAATGTAATGTGATTTTTAGCTCATATAACATTTATAGATTTACCTTCCATCAATTATTTTTCAAATTAATTTCTTGTTTAAAGGATAATTTTTAAGAAGATTTTTTAAAAATTTATTTTAACAGAAATGGTTTTCAAAAGTTTTTAGAGCTTCTTATAAATATTTTCATTGATATATAGTTTAGAAATGGTCAAAAATTTCCCTTAAATGTTTTCAAAGTGAAAAACCTTTCCATATGTTTTAAATGCATCCTTTATAAGTTTTCATTTTTCCTATCATGAAAATCGGTTTAAAATTATTTTTATGTTTTAGGAAGTATTATTCATAAGAGAAAGGATAATTTCTATATGAAGTGTTTCTAAAATATTTTACAAAATTATTTACCATATAAGATAACATCTGTTGGTGTTACTCATGAATTGCAAGGGAAATAATTAAATGTCTCCATTCATATTATTTCTCTAAATGGTTTACATTTTATGGAGTTAGGTTTATGAATTCAATTTATATTTAATGGGTTATATTCTTATCAAAACTACTTATTTTCATGTGTTATGATTTTATGGAATGATTATGAAACATGTATGATTTCCATAGGTTATGATAAGATTACATGTTTATGACACCCATTTCATTTCATGGGTATTGATATGATTTTTTATATTCTTCTGTCACATGTATTTATGATTCCATTTTGAGATATGTGGGAACTATATCTCTCTCCAATGCATTGTAAAATGTAAAGTGTTTTATAAGTTCAAAGGGTACACATGAGGACATCCCACGCCCAAAACAATATGATAAATGTGATAACTTCTCAAGCCCAAAACAAGTGGGTACATGAGAGGACCTAGCAAGACAAAAAAATAGGGTACATAGGAAGACATCCAAATCACAGAAAAAGATGGTATAAAAGATCTAATATCTAGTACAAAGAAGTTCAATGTGTGATTATCCCAAGTGTAACACGTTATAACAGTCATGGAAGGAATCACTGAAATAAGCTATTTTTAATATTCTTCTTCCATAATTTCATATGTAATTCTTATATTATGGTTTAATTAATCTTTTTTATTTTCATATGAATATTATATTATGAACGACACATATTTTTTCCATGATTCATGTTTTTGATATTTTATAGGAAGGGTATCATATTATAGTTTCATGGTTCTGTTCTCATACCATTATTTTCATGATTAGGTTTCCCTATATTTTTTGTTTACCATTTTGGAGCATCTGACGCACCCCTTTTTATGTTTCCTTTACCACATGTTATGTAGAAATATATTATGTTTTATTATTGTAAGAAAAAAAATAGTTAAGAAGAACCTAGTGGGAGACTATATAGCACACTTATGTTACAATTTTCATATTTACATGTTTCCAAAGGAACTAAAATAATACGGTCTTTGGGTGTATTTTATCATAATGTTTTTTTGTATTCCTAAAAGTTATGTAATGTCTATATAAGTTAATACTAGGTTGTTATAGTGTAAAATATGTGTAATTTAACAAAATTAAAATTATATGATATCATATAACATCCATTATATTAATTTGTCTTATATTTTTTTTTTTGATATGAGGATGATTGATAAGATAAAATGTTAATAATTATCATTTAGATTAATTTTGGTGGTTTTTTGATCTAAAAGAACATTTTTTTATTATGTAAATTTTTTATATATTTTAGATACTAAACATAAAAAAGGTTATAACAAAAACTATAAAATATGATTCAACTATTATCATGGTTTTATGACCATCCTTGAATGTGGTAAAAGAAAATGAAAACTTGATTTCCTTGAATGATTCAAATTAACACATTCCCAATGATTTTTTTTATTTTTAAAATAAAATGGATAGGATAAGAGGATTGATGATGGACTGTTACATTACCCTAACAAAATTGAATTTTATATAAGTTTATGGAGTTATCATGCCACTATTTTGAGGGGATATGATGAGATAATTACAAATGAAAATAATAATGAAAATAAATTAATAGAAAAGATAGGGGATTTACCCAGTTGAATTCTTCTCCTTGAAATCCCCAATATAAATGATGGTTTTAGTATTTGGTTGAGAAAAAATGCCCTTGAACAAGGGGGAAGAACGTGGGAAGAGGAATAGTTAGACATTGGACCAACTTAATGAATTTGTAGGTGTGAGGAGAAGGGGTGGTAATTATAGTGGAGAATAGGGTTGTTTTTTTTATTTTTTTCATTAGTTTATTAGTTTGGTTCAAGATGATTAATATATTACAAATTGACAATAAATATATTAAAATAATTTAGGAGAGTTCAATATTGTGTGCTTACATCATCAATACATCATCTATGACTCAATAAATAATTTATTTATCAAATACCGAAAATTATAGTATTCATCTATTCAATAAAAATTATACTATTTTAGAAATATCCCTAGAAATCACCCTACCCATTTTTTATGTTTATAAACAAAAATAATTTTCTAAAAATTATAATTATAATTTTTAAAAAAAAATCCTCAATTATTAAATAAAATTCTAATTTTAAAATTATAATTGGATTTATGAAACTTTGAAAATATACTTAAAGTCTCATAAAAATATATTATTATGATAAGAAAAAATAATATTTATTTATGAATCTATTTTAGTAAAATAAATATTATTTAAAATTATTATATTTATTATAAAATTATAAATAATCATTTCATTTTTACAAAAAAATACTCGTACATAATTTATTATTTTAAAAACATTTATTTACTCATACTGAGATATGAATATATCATATTATAATTTATATGTTATCAAAATTTTATTTATACTTCAGTAGGTGAGGTTACTATTCTATTAGTTATATTGCTATTTTGTATAGTGAATTTACTCTCACAATGGCTGAGTTATTATTCTATTGGTATTGGTTCCTTAATTTCCCATATTTCATTCATTATTAATTTATAAAGTTTTTAATATGTACTAAATTTAATATTAGGTTATTTGTACAAAGTGAAATAATTTTAAGAAAGGAATTTACGTTGATATAATTATGGGCCGTTAAACAATTACCTTCAAAACTGGTTGATTTCCCCTAGTTTACCCCAAAACAAATGAACTGACCTAGATGGAATCACAATAATTTTAAATAGTTCTCTATAACAATAAAACAATGAAAAATTATGTGGATCGGGACCAAAAAAAATTTCCTACCTTGAGGGTGAAATTCCAATGCTTCGGGTGTAGAACGATGTCTAGATCATGATGCTTCTCAATCTGATAACGATCAATATAAAAAATGGAGATCGATAACATTTTTTTAAATTGATTCTATCAGGTATTAAATTTTCGCCAAAGTGATAGAGTATTGGAGAGACTCCACAAGGTAGTGGACAAAAAACATGATGGTGCAGAGTATTAGATTACAATATTTAGTTAAATTTTCATTTAATTTTTAATTCCACCACATAACACACTACCAACTCGCCTCTGACCAAAAATACTGGTTCAAACATCTTTAGGTTGTCCTAGGGTAAAAAAGATGTTCTAAACTCAACCAAGACCGTAGATTTCAGATCAAAGACTATACTCATGTTTTATAATTTTTTCAAAAGAAACCATGTGGACATGAAAAAATATATATTTAATATGCTTCAAAATAACAACAAAGAGGCTCTCAAGGCCCCAAAATCATGTGTTGACTCATCACATGGATTTGGAAGTATTTTTAATAATATTTTAAAGTATTATAGGTTAAAATTTTGTAACTATATTTTATCCATATGATTTTTCATCCACAAAAAAAGTGGAGAGTCATGCGGAACGAAACAATGCTCTCCATTAGAACTCTCATGCCAGCAAACTCACAAGGGGTTCTTATACTTCTTATAAGCATGTGCTTGGGGGAACCAAAAAGGTAATACAACAGATATATCCATCTCCCAACATGTCAAAATTATGAATCAAAGAAACACAGTGTTACCTTATTAGTGGTAGGTGGAAATAATAAAACATCATAGTTCATCTACAGTCATTGGGTCTAGCGTTACACCACCTCAATAACCCAACACAAATAACTACATAACCCATCAGTTCATATCCATCTATGGATGAACTACCCAAAAAACAATTGTTTTTGATTCCCAAGGTTGAAGTCGACCACATGGGGTGAAAATGAATGAGATAAGGCTTCCCAAGTATAAAAAACCGTTCTTATTGGGTCTGTTTTTCTGTGAACCACCACCAAAAAAATAGCTCACAAAAATAGAAACACCGGCACACTCGCTAGTGGAATCCCATATAATTATTGATGGTACAAAATAAATCCACACTATGAAAAAATAATAGGTTCTAATTCTAACACAATGGACAATTTATAAGAAAAGGTGTCCCTCTACGATGTCTACTAAGAAAAAATGGTCTACCGGAAAAGCTCTACATGAAATTATAGGACCTACATCAAAACCCAACATGCATCCTCACCCTAAACAAAAAAGTCTACGTAAATAATCCTCAATAATTGGAGACTTTCCAATTTGGAGGAAACTAACCCTCCCACATAGTTTTGGTCTCGTCACTTAAATGTATCTCAGTGGGGAAAGATTCTATGTTTCATAAGAGATCAAAGCTACATAAAACCATGCCACATGACTCCTTAGGATTCTTGAATATAAATATGAATCCAATAACAAGATGGTAATAACAAACAACAGATGGATTCCCAAACACTCACACTAGGTCTTATCAGGCCCTTAATACAACCACAAACACCTCACCCGACCTATAATAGACAATCCAGAGGGACTCATCCTCCACACCTTGATACCATCCTCTTTGGGAGGAAATAACTCACCCTCATGGTTTTGATCACTTATGAAAAATTTGTCTTGGTGTGAGACGGACCCTCTTCCTCTTATATTTGAAGCTATGTTGAACAACACTAACCAAGGGTCTAACGGACACCCTACATCAACACGATTAATCATTGATCAAGAATCCAAAAGAAATGTGTACCCCATAGTGTTGTATAAAACATTATACTGAAAAATTATAATGGACACAAATCATACTTCTATTCATACTTGGATATTATTGTTCAAAGGCCTCTACAGACTGAATTAGCCCTCACACCCCACTAGCTCCCTCAGCCTGGCATGGACTACCGAGGGGTGGGGGGAACACCTCGAACCGCCTACCACCTCATTATGCTCTCCCTACTCCACTACCATAAAGTCCATCTTACAAAACTCCCCACTACAAAATGGTGCCTCTTAATAGGTATTCTTAGATGGTACCCGTCTATGTAGAACAATCGGTCATGCTATCTCTAGAAAGATATATCCATCCTTTGCAATTATTACACCGACTATCCTGCAGCTAACATGATCCCCTTCACAGATCATGTTCCACAGGACCACATCCCATGATATTGGAAGGGATATCCATACGCCATGATTCTATCATCTTTCATATGTCACCTATCACAGAATCCTCAACCTCATGACCTCTACTGTGGTCCACATCAACCTATACCTCCACCATGTACCTCTATACAAAAATGGATTTCTCCAGTACCCCCAGATAATATGTATGACATAAGAAGACTTAAAATGCTCAGATGTCCATGTGGAGTCAATGCTCATAGGTCTTATATATATATTATGGGTATCAAACCATGTCCAGGGAGTAATGTGAAAGGTCTTTAAACCTGTTCGAGTACTCCTCCAAACTCAAGATGCCCTACCGAAGTAGTAGAGGCTCTTAGATACCCACCAATCTCAATGTATATGGTTAAAACTCTTCCCTAAAGAGTCACTTGTACTCCACCCATGTGACCATCGACACGTCATGGGACAACATCACTAAACTCTCACATTGCACAAAAAATCGCAGTAGAAGGCACACTTTTATGCCCACCATCAGATTAGAAGGCATCCTAATGAGGCGAAAAACAAGTGTGGCTTTCACAAGCCAGGCATCTGGTTCATGGGGATATGGATTACTCTGGTACCTCATTTGATGTTGCTGGTGCAACTCATGTAGTGCTCTCTACCTATGCACATCCTTGTCTTAAACAAACAACACATCCAGCTATACAATGGCCGCTGGCTCAACTGGAAGACCACCTAAATTTACTACCTCATAACTAGTTACCTGAACTATATAATTCATATGTTGAATATAATCACCAAAATCACCCATTTCAACTTGGGTGGAGTTTATTATTATGGAATATTGAAACAAAATCTTGTTATGACAAACCTGATCTTTTATTACACAATTAAACACAATTTATTACAAAAACATCACTTGATACAATATAGAAGATTGAGTGGTCTACTGTATTTGGGGATTAGGATCATTACATAACAAAATAATACATGAAATACAACTTCTTTATTGAAAAAATCATTTACATGACCACTACATTCCCTCGTACTTAGCATTGCATGGCATAACCTGAGGACATACATAATAAAAAGGTGAGATATAGAGTCTAGTAAGAGAATAATCATGGAATAACATGAGGAATACAATACATGTTAAAAAATATTCATTTCAATAGTGAACAAGAGAATCATAAACATAATTCTCGATAAAGAATTATAATAATAACATGGAAATGTAGCAACAACACTTAACAAGGAATTAGCATGGAAAAGGATCATTGAACATGGAGCCTGAGTAAACACCCATTGGAAATGACTTTTCATGATATTATTCTTATCCCAATGCATTGGAGCACTATATGGGCGCAACATTCTTAAATATTTCATTTCATGCATATGTGTGCCACATGGATCACATAACATGGATTTGTAACACATAATCATTTATTCCATGAAAAAGGAATGTGGAATTCATACAAGGATATTTATAATCAATATGTAAATGTGAATAAAGGTGAATACCATTGATAGAGAAATGGGCATAGTATTCACTACACAATGACATTGGCTTAGAAAATCGGTGCAATTTCGGCAGCGTAATGACGTGATGTTAGAATTCATAAAAATGGATGATGAGAGAGAAAGGGGGGTCTCATCATATTTACAAGAAATTTAAAGTAAGGGGGTCATATGGATAAATTTCCCAACACATTTATTGCATTATAGACTCACGATACAAAAGAATTTCATTAATGCAATAGAAGAGAGAGAATTTTCATTCGGAATTTCAGCATAGCAACGGGTGTACATGGGAGGCATTTAATGAAAGAAAAATTGGTCTCCCATCATTAAAACATAAATAGGGTACTATGGGGGAGGTGTAAAACCATACCCCAACATTTATAATTGAAATTAAAAGGCATTACCATTTAAAAAAATTGGACAAAAATGAGAAAGGAAGAAAAAAACCCTTAATTGGAAGTGTGCTTACAATGGCTAGAGGGAGGCTTCTTGGGAGCTTGGGGCACATTGAGAGGATTCTAGAAAGAGGTATCCATAGTTTTTATGAACTTAAAAGTCTTTTAGTGAAGTGGAAGTTGGAGTTTTTGAGGGTTTATATAGGAAAGGGGAGGGAATTCTTTATTATTTAGGTTTGGGACACCTCACATTAAACTAATCCAAACCACAAACCATCCAATTTTTATTGCCCATGTTTTTTGGAAAAATGAAGTGTAAAACAATATTCTATAAGTCCAAAGTACGAACATTTTAAAATAATGGGGTAGATTATGTGGAGTTGAGTCACACTACCATGGAAATCAATTTAAAAAGACAAGATGTTTAATAAGCCTTGAAGGGTCTATTAATACTTGAGAAAATAAGTCAAATAAACCAGAAATAACATTATTTTAATGGTAACACATATATTGGACGAACATAATGCTTATAGTATTTTATTACATCACTATTGGGTCATTATAATGTCATAAAAAACAATATATATTTAAACTGTATTTAATTTTTACCCAAAAATATTACGGTCTCAGAAAATTATGAAAAATTTACCATTAGATAATATCATAATCGTGATTCTATAAATAATATATATTTTATCTAAATAATTTTAAAAATATGTTAATTTTCATTTTAAATATAAAAAGCGACATTTATCGAAAATTCATCGGTTTTGAGAATAATGGTTTTAGAACACTAGTAAAAATTACATTTGCATTCATAAAATAATATGATCATTTATATTTAATGAAAATTAATTTAAAATATTATTTAATTCAAAAATCCATTTTTTCATCAAAATATATTTCGTAGATGAACTTTAATTAAAAATAGTATTTTATCTTTAAAAACTATTTATAGGGTAACAATAATATGATAAAAGAATATTCATTATTATATACAAAAATAATGAACATAACCATATTGATAAGGTCTTGTTATATAAACCATTATAACACCTTCATAAGACCATTGAGTAAGGTGTGAGATGGTGATAGACTCATGGGGTGGCTCAGATAACATTGCTCGTGTGTTAATCTCTATCAACTTCTACATCTCTCGTAGGCGGTCCCGCTCGAGGTAAACATATTCAAGCTCAGCTTGGGAATGGTCAAGAGAAAAGCCCAATGAAACCACCTCCATTATGATCTTTGAAAAATGGGATTCTTATTGGGAACGTCTACTAGATGAGGTCATCGCTTCCTTTTTATGTATAAATGGGATTTTTTAAAGCCCTATATTTATACTAATTAGGTGATCACTGTTCAAGATCTATATTAGCAACGGTCACAATTCCTAACATAATACCCACGAAGTTGAAATTTTATATAAACATTTTACATAAAGTGATAATTAATTAGATCAATATGGATTTCTATTAATGAATGTTTGGGTCGTTACAATCTTCCCCCTTTAAAAAAAATTCCACGCTTGAATTTTTGTTCCCACACTAAAACAGATGTGTGTAACTCTGCTTCATCATTTCCTCTAATTCCCACGTTTCTTCTTCAAACTTGTGTTTTCTCCACAACACCTTGATGAGGGGGATTATCTTATTTTATATAACTTTTTCTCTATGATCTATGATCCTCACTAGCTGCTCCGCATAAGAAAGATCATACTCTAACTGTACCACCTCTGAAGAATGTACATGTTAAGGGTCTGTTATGTACTTCCTTAGAAGGGATTCAAGAATGAAATCATGAACTTTGGCCATGGTTGGTGGAAATTATAGTCGATAGGCCACATCCTCAACACAATCTAGAATCGTGAAGGGACTGATTTACCTTGGACTTAACATCCCTTTCTTTCCAAACATCATGACCTTATTCCAGGGAGATATGTGTAGAAATACCATGTATCCAACTTTAAACACATGGTCTCATCGACGGTTATCTACATAACTCTTCTATAGACTCTGGGCTTTCTTGATATGATGCTAAATGGTTTTCACCTTCTCCACTATTTTTTCGACCATTTCTAGTCCAAGTATCTTACGCTCACTGACCTCATCCCAACACGCTAGTGTTCTGCACCTTTTCCACAAAAGGGCTTCATATGGTGCATTGGATGATTGAGTAGAAACTTTTATTATAGGATTACTCAACTAGATGAAGATTTTTATACCATCCTCCTTTAATTTCCATTGATAAAACTCTCATGATGTCATCAAGTGTTTGAAAATTCTTCTCAGATTGGCCATTATTTTGAGGATGATAGGACATACTGAAGTTCATTTCAGTATTCAGAGCATGTTGAAGACTCTTCCAAAACATAAAGGTGAATCTTGGATCTCAATTAGACAAAATAGATAGTTGTACTCCATGAATTCTTATCACATCCCTGATATATATTCGTGCTAGTTGATCCAATGAGAAATCCTCCTGAATATCGATGAACTGTGTAGACTTTGTTAGATGATCCATAAAAACCCAGATTGCATTGTTGCCTTGGGATGCCTTCGGATGTCTGGCGACAAAGTCCATGGTGATGTTCAACCATTTATATTCTAGTATGGGGAATGGGTTCATCATCCCCTTAGACTTCTTCCACTCTTACTTCACATGCTGACACACCTGGCACATTGATGTATATTTAGTGATCTCCTTCTTTATATTATCTGACCAATAATGCTCTCGGAGATATTGATATGTCTTTGTGTTTCATAGGTAAATTTAAAAATTTGAACTATGTGCATCACCCAAAAGTTCTTTCTTCATCTCCGAACCAGATGTGACACATAGTCTTTTTTCAAATCTCACTATTACTTCTCAATTAACATTAAAATCCAAGGATTTCCATTTTCCAATAGCATCCAATTTTTCCTGAATTCCCACAACATCTTTTTGAGCATCTTTTAGCTTTTCCAAAAGTGATGGTTGGGAAATCATTTGTGAAAGGATTGATTATGTTCCCTTCATTATGATTCCCGTGTCCATAAACATCAAATATAAGAATATTGGATCCATTTCAATTTTTATCAATGATAGAATCATTGGGTCCTTTAAACATATGGCATCCACCACATTGTTCACTTTCCCATGTTGGTAATGGATTGAGTAGTCATAGTCTTTGATCAGCTCTATACAACATTGTTGGATCTTGTTCAACTCTTTCTGTGTTAATATATCAATGATGATTTTGAGGTCTGTATATTTTTCATATTTCTCCGCAAATAGATAATGCCTCCAAAAATTTCAAAGTGAAGATCACTGCTGCCAACTCGAGGATACGTGTTGGATAGTTTTTTTCATAAACATTCAATTGCCATGAAGCATAGGTAATGACATTGTCATTTTCAATAAACATGCATCCCAAGCTATTCTTCGAAGCATCACTGAATACCAAAAAATGTACTCCAGTTGTGGGTATAGTGCGAACGGACATAGTGATAAGACTCCTTTTCAACTCCTTAATGCATTTTTCACATTCATTACTCCAAGAAAACATTACTCCCTTCCATGTTAGTATGGTAAAAGGGTTAAAAAATCCTGATAAATTTCTCACAAATCTTCGATAATATCCAGCTGACCCCAAGAAGCTACAAATATCCATTACTGATGTTGGCCTCGGCCATCCCTCAATTACATCTGTTTTTGAGGGATCAATAGATATAACATTACTTGTGATGATATAGCCCGAGATTGAGACCTCCTTCAATAATAACTCACACTTGTTGTTCTTTTCAAAAATATTCTCCTTCCACATGGTCTCTAGTACAGTTCTTAGATTCTCCTCAAGATCCTCCATTATTTTGGAGTATATTAGAATATCATCTATTAAGACTACAAAAAATTTATCAAGGTAATCTCTAAAGACTCAATTCCTCAAGTCCGTGATGATTTATGGAAATTTAGTGAGTCTGAAAGGCATTACTATGAATTCATACTACCCGTATCATGTACGGAAAGAAGTCTTGGGGATATCTTCCTTCTTCACCCTTACATGATAATATCCCGACCACAAATCCACCTTGGAAAAGTATTGTGCTCCACACAGCTGATCAAACAAGTCATCAATTCATCGGAGATGATAATTTTTCTTTACTGTGAATTTTTTTTCTCATGATAATTGATTCAAAGGCGCATTGACCCATCATTCTTCTTGAAGAAGAGGACTTGTGCACCCCATGGTGAAGCACTTGGTCGTATAAACCCGTTATCTATATTCTCATGTAGTTGTTTCTTCAGTTCCTCAACCTCCAAAATAGCCATTCTATATGGATTCTTGGAAATTGGTAACTCCCCAAGTATAAGATCAATTGAGAGTTAATCATCTCTTCTAGGAGGAACACCAGACAATTATTTGAGAAACACTTCAGCAAATTCCCTCACAATAGAAATGCCCTCTAGGATTGTTTCCCCCTTAGACTCAATCATCTATTCTATATACGCATTCTCATAGGGTAGTAATATCCATGCTTGAGATTATGGATCTAATGAAAATTCATCTTCCTCCTTTCACCTGTAAAGAATTGGGGGCCGATTCTCCATATGGAGAGATATTCCCTCTCACTGAAATTTATGTTGGCTCTATATAAAGAAATCCAATCAATGCCAAGAATTGCATCAAATTTTACCATAAGTAGTATGAAGAGGTTATCTGTGAAGTTCAATCAATAGATTATGATAGGGTAGGAGTTATATTCATGGGATGCAATGATTTCCCCATTCACCATACCCACAGAAATCTTCACTTACATTATTTGTAGTTGTACTGGGATTGTTATACTAAACATTCCAGATATAAAAGAATGCATAGAACCTAAATCAAAACTTATGTCCGCTATTCTTGAATGAATAACTAGTGTACATGTCATCACTTCATTTTTTGGGTACACCTAAGCAATAGTGATGGGAAACGCTCACCCTTGCTTCCTTGGAGGTGTTTGGTTGCTTCTGAAAACCCTTGGATGAGGGAACTAATTTGAAAGGTTCCCTGGTTTATTACAGTTGTAGCAATGAACAATAGTTGAGAGTTTAACAGAGTGTTCATCTCCCCTTTCGTTGTCGCAGATCTTTCTTGCCGACAATTAATAGATAGGTTCCCGTATATTCCACACCTAAATCATTTCCTTGTCCCCTTCAAACAATTTCCAAGGGGCTTCTCTCTGCACCTTTGGAAAATGGGGTACTGAATCTTCTTAGCACCATTGGATTTATCCATCGGACTGCCAACATTAAAGGCCACCATACACATCTTATCCCAATGACACCCCTAATATTCTCCAATCTATATTTCAACCTTGATGGAACATCAGACAATTTCCTCATAGCTGTCAAAGTCACAAATTTCCAGTGCTTTACACAGGCTAGGTTTCAGCCCACCGAATAAGCGGTCAACCTTGCATTCCGGGGTAACGAAAAAGAAGGATGCATATCAAGCAAGCCTTGTGAAGTTTTTCTCGTACGATCCAACAGATTAGTAATCTTTTTTCATGAGGGCAAGGATGTAACCTTCCATCTTAAGATGAATGGTGCACAGAAAATATTTATCGAAAAACATCTTCTAGAAATACGTCTATTCCAACGCATTGATATCCTCCTCATGCTTCATATATTTGATCAACAACCAGCATTGATCAGCTTCACCCTCCATACGATAAGTATCCATGAAAACCTTCTCTTGTTCATAACATTGAAGGATGGAGAACATCTTTTCAATGGAGTTGATCCATTGTTCAGCGATTGAGGGATCAGATGATCCATTAAAAGATGGAGGCCTTTGTCACATGAAGCTCTCGATAGAGACTTTCTCTTTCTTAGGGGTTTGAATGTTACTCTAAAACCATGTATCTATTTAAATCTGGTCTTAGCTTAGAGGGATGTGTGAAACATTTTCCAATTCCCGCTCCGATTGGATTGGTCATCTCATTAGTACAATCATCACATTGATCTTCAAATCGGTTGTTAGCCCGAGTCCAACTATTACCGGCCATTGTCTGGAAGAAAAGGAATGTTAGGGGTAACAAATAAAGGGTAATTCAAGGAAAAATCTAATGAATTATTAATAAATTTCATTTCATTAGCATATGAATCTATTTGCTTCAGTCTATGTTATCCATGATCTACTTTATAACATATATTCTTGCGACATTTTTTTGTCCCTTAATAATGATTTATACTATGCCTCTGAATTTACCAAAGCTTATCACCTAAGAGTGTCGTAACCAAGAGTGAAGCAAGGACCGTTGTAATGCACCAGTTCCCATTCGAGTCTACCTCGAAGCGGTGTTTTCGTATTTTACCCCTAGGATACATATGTGCCAGAGCCGCCTATACCTACTCGTATCCAGACAAGGATGTATATTCTTGATAAACCACTTAATCAATACTCACGAAAATGTAGGAATGTTTTTATTATACATATCCTTGCCTCTAAGGCCTCACTGGGGTTTTCTAATCCTAATCCCAAAATAACTAAACCAATCCTCTTATAACAACAATGATAACCCTAATCTTTTATTACACAATTAAACATAATTTATTACATAAACATCACCTGATACAATATAGAATATCGAAAGGTCTAGTTTCTTTGGGGATTAGGATCATTACATAACAAATTAAAACATGAAATGAGACATCTTTATTGAAAACATTTTTTACATGACCACTAAATTCCCTCATACATTACATTGCATGGCATATCCTGAGGACACACATATGAAAAGGTTGATCTATAGAGCCCAGTAAGGGAATAATCATAGAATAAATGAGGAATACAATTCATGTTGGAAAATATGCATATCAATAGAGAATAAGAGAATCATAAACATAAAGGTATGAAAAATCATGCTAATCAAAACATGGAAATGTGGCAACAACACTTAACATGGAATTAGCATGAGCCATGGATTAATGCACATAGAGCATGAGTAAATCATCATTCCACATGAAGCACAATTAAAAACACGCTGCATGTGAATTAGCATGAGTAAAAACCCATTTCAAATGATGTATCATAATACAATTTTTAACCCAATTCACTAGAGCACTATAAGGGTGATCCCTTCTTAAACATTTCCTTTCATGCATATGTGCCAAATGGATCATATAACTTGGATTCATAAAACACAATCAATTATTACACGATAAAAAAATTTGGAATTCATACAAGTAGATTTATAATCATTATGTAAATTTTCATACTGTTGAATACCATTGATAGAGAAATGAGCATGTAATTCACTACACAATGACATTGTCTTAGAAAATCAGTGCAATTTCGGCAGCATAACAACGTGACGTAGGAATTCATAAAAATGGTTGATGAGAGAGAAAGGGGTGTCTCATAATATTTACATGAAATGGAAAGTAAGGGGGTAATATAGATACATGTACCAACAATTGTAATGGAATTTTGTGTCATGATACAAAATAATTTCATTAATGCAAATGAAGAGAGAGAAATTTCTTTTGGTTTTTTGGCATAGTATCAGGAGTACATGGGAGGAATTTAATGAAAGAGAAAGGGGCATCCCATCATTCAAAACTAAATATGTCAACATGGGGGAAGTGAAAAAACATACCCCAACATTTATAATTGAAATTAAATGATATAAAAATTTAATGAAAAATGGAAAAAATTGAGAAAGAAAGAAAAAAACCCTTATTTGGAAGTGTGTTTCCAAAGGCATGAGGGATGCATGAGAGAGGGTTCATGGGAGCATAGGAACCTTGTGAGGATTCTAGAGAGAGGAGGTCAAGTGTTGGATGAAATCAAAAGGCTTTGAGTGAGGAGGAATTCAGATCATGGGAGGGTTTATATTGAAAGGGTGAGGGAATTCTTTATTATATAGGTCTGGGACACCTCACATTAAGCTAATCCAAACCACTAACCAACCCATTGTTTTTTCCAATGGTTTTTGAAAAACGGAATTGGAAAAAAATATTTTATGAGTCCAAAGTCCGAAATTCTTAAAATAATGGGGTTTCTTATGTGGAAGTGAGTCACACTCCCAGAGAAATCAATTAAAATGTCAAGATGTTTAATAATCCTTGAAGGGTGCATTAATGATTTGTAAAATAAGTCCAAAAACCCAAAATCATATTATTTTAATGTCAAAACATATATGGGTGGATCATAAAGCATATATTATTTTATTAAATCACTATTGGGTCATTATTTTTTCATAAAACACATTATATATTTTAACGATATTTTATTTTTACCCAAAAATATGATTGTCTTAGAAAATTATGAAAAATTCACCATCGGATAATTTCAATGTCCTGATTCCAGAAATAAAATTTATCTTATCTAAATAATTTTTTAAATATGTTAATTTTTAATTTTAAAATAAAAACTGACATTTATAAAATCTTTACAGGTTTTCACAAAAATGGCTTTGAAACCATAATAAAAATTATGATTTCATTCATAAAATTATATGATCATTTCTATTTAATAAAAATTAATTTAAAATATTATTTCATTCAAAAATCCATTAATTCATCAAAATAGAATTCGTAGTTGAACATTAACTAAAGATACTATTTGAGCATTAAAAACTATTTACATGGTAACAATAATAAGATGAATGTTTAATCATTATTATACACAAAAATAATGCACATAACCATAGTTCAAATTTTTTTTTATGTAACCCGTTATAAAACCCGCATATGACCAAATATTAAGGTGTGTCATGGTGACAGACACTTGGGGTGGCTCAAATAACAATACTCGGGTGGTAATCTCTATAAACTTCCACTTATCTCCTAGGCAGTCCCGCTCGAGCTCAAAATATTCAAGCTCAGATTTGGCTTGGTCAAGATTTATTCCAAATGACCCAACTCCTTTCAGAGATCTGAAAAATAGGCTTCTTAAGGGGCACGTCTATTCGATGAGGCCATCACTTCCTTTTTCTATGTAAATTTGATTTGTTAAAGCCCTATACATACATTAATATGATGATCATTGTTCGACGACTATTTTAGAAATGATCACAATTCTTAACATAAAACCAAAGAATCTGACATTTTATATAATTAATTTACATAAAGAGAAATTTAATTATATCAAGAGGTATTTCCATTAATTAATGTTTGCATAGTTACACTTGTTGTGGCACAATCAAAGAGCATATATAGGGACATGACTCAAGAAGAGAAATGAAAATCCAAAACCCTCTCTTATATGCTTCATGTTCCATTAATTTCTTATGACATGTATCTTACTATACCATGTATACAAATAAGTTATCAGAGTCATGGGGAATGGAAATGCCAGTCGCTGCACCAACACCTCAACCTATGGCATGAGAGATGAACTCAAAAAACCCTAAGAGTATCATTACACAACCCAAACCAAGCCCATAACACTACAACCCCAAAGTGTAATAAGATAAGATAGCACACTACATCAACTCGATCATTCAAGTTCAAGGCCACAACTCCCCAAGAAATACTCTAATATGAAAAGGGATAGAGACTAGAACTAAGTAGGCATATCACATTGATGGAACACCCTTTCCTAATATACCTATATTCATTCACCAACAAACACCTACATGTGACAATGGAGAGATATAAATAACTATAAATATAAAATACATGAAAATATCTATCCCAAACCAGAGTATAACAGATGTAATGAATTCCTACATATTCAAAAACAAACATTCTAAAAGAAAAGTGAAAAAGTGTCCAACCTGCTCAAAATTATGGGATCACTATCAAATGAAACTATTGAAATGATCCCCACCTAGGTTAAATAAACACAATGGTCAGTATAAATTAATAAGATTCTCCTACCATGGTTAATCCAGGGAAACCATTTAACAACATGTGGTATACACAAGACACAACCCTTGTGCGAAAATCCCATACATGGGTGAGCATACTAATACTTATTAAGCTACCCAACAACCCAAAAGAAAAGGTATAAATTGAATGAAAATAGTTTGTTCAACCTAGCTAGAGGGAACCAAATATATAGAGAAATGTGTCTCTAACCATCACAAGATATACTTATCTAGTCAAATCAATCCACAAAGGGTGTTAACCTAGACATGTGACAACACCATAAGGACTCCCAGAAATCAACCAGATATACTCATCTCATACACTAATTCTAATGAGGTTTTCACATCATATCCAGTAATTAGATTCTACTAGAGGGATCAAAGGTATCAAGAAATAAGGAGAACACACTCCATAAGGTCCTCCATCCATGAAGGAACCAACGTAATAGATACAGTCCATTATGAACAACTCACTAGGTCTAGCTCTAGTTCCCAACACTAGAGGTTATACAATTTATAATCTTCACCCTTCGCAAGGCTGTAAGAAACCAAGTGGAGTGGCCCTCCGCTCACCACTATACATAGTTTAGTGAGTAGTTCTCCAATCGATGAAACATGTGAATCCTCTCTATAGAGAGAGAATGAAGGGAACCATAACACACAACTTCCCTTCAATCAAGTGAGTAATTGCTTCTAACTACCAGAAAAACATCTATCACTCTTGAATGGAGTGTCCTACATCTCAATTCATCGAGTCATAA
The DNA here is from genome assembly GCA_963277665.1 of Viscum album. Lineage (NCBI taxonomy): Eukaryota > Viridiplantae > Streptophyta > Magnoliopsida > Santalales > Viscaceae > Viscum > Viscum album. The sequence goes on from OY728161.1 coordinate 699,794,296, forward strand.
CTTACCGCTAACTAGGTATCATACGTAAAAAGTGGATGGGTAGCTCCATGTAACAATACCAAATTGAAGTAAGAGCACTAACTCCAATGAAGGACTAACTAACTAATGATGCATCTAGAATGGGGAGTACTACACCATTGGTGAGGACCCACACCCTAACGGGATAGTGGAGTACCACTCGGTGGATAGAGGACTTGAACCATGGTAGGATGTGGGAGTAGCACTCTACTAGCTCATTAAATATGTTGACTTGTGCCCTGAAACAAATGGGGAGTGCCAAAAACTAGCTAAAGGACCCACTCCCTCTTATGACTAGTGAGTACCAACTCTTCTAGAGCATAGAACCTATAGAGGACCCAAGAAATAGGACAAAATGGGACTTTAAAATCCATTATTATAGGACACACACCCTAATAAGATATGAGAGTACCCAATATATCTAAATGTCACATCTAGATTACTTGTTCCCCAACACATAAGGGGAATACCGCCTCCATGGATAGAGTACCCACACTATGGTCCAACTAGGGAGTAAATACCCAATATGACAAAAAATTATGGATGGGCATCACCCTAGTGAAAAGGGGGAGCACTGACTCCAACTAATCATATAATACATGGAAGTTGTGACCTAATCCATCATGGGAGTACCAAATCTTAACAAAATAGCCAATAGTATAGATTTTGTGATCATGAAGGGGGAAATCACATATTTAACAATGCATAGAGGTAATGAAAACCCACACCCTGATGTCGTAGAGGAGTGTTTCTCAACCACTCTAATGATTCAAGGGGACCCATATCCGAGGAGAAATGGAAGCGTACCAACTAAAAAGAAATTTTTTTATCGACCATGATCAATACCAAATGATATGCATCTTCTATACAACATCGTTCATGAACCATGCCATATAATATCCTATAGGTAGTAACAAGGTCCACCAATATGTTTTGCGTAGAAAACATCCCATTATAGGATACTCACATGCCTGAATTTGAGTTCTAGAGAAGGATATACATAAAGAAGAAGATCTAAAATAGATATAAACAGAGTAAATTGTCTTCACTTGGGTCCACATATCATGTGAGACCACCTATGAACCTATTTTTTATCTTATCTATATGTCTTTCTAATCCATATATGGGTACATAGAGAGTTTATCCCATACACTGTGTGTTTCGCTTCACAAAGCCCAAGGTCGTGTTCTTTTCCCAAAAGGCCTAACCAGACATGTCCGATACATTTTTTTCATTCCACACAATAGGGTGTGTTCTATCTATACAAACACATGGCCGTGTTTTTTCCCTTTCCTATGACTGGCACCCCATGTCCATGTACATTGTACATCTACATTTACACATCAATTTATTTTCACTTAGATTCCTAGTTTATGTCCTCTAGCCCCATGAAATGGTGTCACTACAATGCGTGTAATCCTAGTACATAGAAATTAGTCCCCTAAATTCATCTTCACCAAATAGAAAGATCAATAGGGATTGTCTCAATAGACCACATACCACGCATGAGGTAATTCAAGATGGGGATTTCAATTAAAAATGTCTGATTCACACTAGTTTACCCCAAAACAAATAGATCGATCTAAAATCTATGACTGAAAATTAATATTTTTATTTTCAAAACACTTTTGAGGAAAAGTGAGAAACCAACACACTTTTGTGGAAAAGTGGAAAACCATACATGACTTCACAACAAACTTCAAACACCAAGTCCAAAAAAACGCCCAAACAAACAACTCAATCAACAAGCAAAATCAACCACACCATCATTCAATCTGACAATCTTCATACCAGTCTTCATACCAGGAGTCAAAATCACACAAGAGAAGGCCAAGATCGAGGAAGACCATATGGTCCCGAGGCCGCATCCTACTCTGCAGAGAACCGCAACCGACGATAACCCCTTGTGAGACAGATGCAGCGCCCACAAACCTCGAACCACAGAGACCCAAAGATGAAAAATGCAAATTCCAATCCACCGATTCAAGACAAACAAACAGCCTATCCACCAATCCCGAGCCTTCAACATAGTAATTCAAAAACGCCGAAGCAGACCTGCGATTCACAGCTCCTCTAACTGGAACATAAAATCCTTCAACATTTTCAGGTCCTGATGTGCGCTTTCTTACCGGCAGAACCACTCAACAATCAAGAGATTCAAGAACCACGCAGCAAAAATCCAGAATCGAATGTCACAGACCAAACCAAAACCAACAGATCCAAGACAAACAGCTTCAAACAGAAGGAACGCGCTGCATCGCAATAACCCCACAACAAATCGTCCTAAACCAAAAAAACGATCCAAGAACTCAAGGGATGAAAACCGTCACCTTAGCAATAAACCCGAACGCCAACCAGCCGGAAGAAGGTCCTAGACGTGATCCAGAGATGCAATCCCGTCGCTGCCTCCACAACCGCACTCCAGTCCACAGCGAACCTCCCTGCGCACCCACCATTGACACCGAAACGAGGCTGCGAGAGAAGGGACTCGACCAAAGCTTCACCACGCCGCTGGTAAAAGCCCTATCTGATTCAGGGGTAGGGCACAGAGAAGGCAGCCAGCAGTGGGATCGACGGGTCGAGCCAACAATGTTGCAAGCCGCACTCCACAAGTCGCCGAGTAGGAAGCCGAGGATGGGACGCCGCCGAACGGAGCCGGAGAGGGTGAAGGCGGCGCCAGGGGAAAACCCTAGGAATCGCGGAGCCCCTTACGGGCTCATCTCAATCGATCTAAAATCTATCAATATCAATTTTATAATGGATCTATAACCTTAAAACAATGAAAATTGAATGGGATCAAGAAAAAAATTCAAAAGAACCTGACACAAGGATTAAATTCTAATCCTTATTGTGTCGAATTATGTTCGGATCATGATTCTTCTCGATCTGATGAAGATTGTCATCGGGAAAATGATTGATAGTGCATCGTTATGGTATTCAGTCTTGTATTCATCTATCACAAAAGGGAGAGAGGAGTTCCGTATCTATCCTTGGTTTATTGTACCAAGCATTAGGGGATGGGGTGATTATGTTATATTATTTAATAAAATCTTCATTTCATTATTAACTCCACCACAGAATGCCCCACCCACATTCCTATGACCAAAAAAGCTAGTGAGGACAACTATAGGCCACACATAGGGTAAAGCCCAAATTTTGAACTACAAAATGGCCTCATACTTCCAATCCAAGATTACTCTCATGATTTGTCCATGTTTTAATAAAAACAACATGTGCATGAAAAAATAAATTTAATATATTTAAAAATTGCTATGGCGAGTCACTCTGGTAACCAGAATCCCATGCTGACTCAGTGTATGGATTCAAAAATATTTTTTGGAATATTCATAAGTGTTTTTGGTCAAACCCAATTCATTATAGGTACTGATATGTTTTATCAAGTGTCTTAGAATTTTAATAGAAGTACTCTTCAATTAACTTCTACACTAAAAAATATACAAAACTGGATGGTTGTATTTCTATATGTGTATCTCAAAATATCAATAATCATGATAAAGTAACATAACAAAAAACCTAAAAAGGTGTTTCAATGACTATTAACATATGATCAAACTAGAACTCATAAACCCATGATGGGATCAAAAAATCTTATGCTAATCCTAGATGGAGACATATACACTTCTAAATATTAATTAACCCTTTATTCCCTGTATAATATCCCAGCTTATATAGAAACATTTTCATTGGAATATCGATTTAATATTTGTATCAATAGAATATCAAATGTAATTCCATTATTCCTAAATCCATGTAGAGGGATATACTTACATGAAGTTTCACTAAAGGATGGAAGATTATATTTTCAATGTGCTCATTCATACAAAATCAAACATGGAATTTACAACTACGGAGGAGATCATATGTGTTTCTTAATTTTCATGATTCTCTTTATCTGTTGTGATTGAATAATCCTTCCCTTTTTCATCTTTTGATAGTGGATATTGTGGATTATCATCCATATTAGCCATTGGATTGAGGAATTGATTAACAAAAAACCCAATCTCATTGAAATTGAAACATTAGAGTTTGGGTGGAATATTATTTTGATCTCTCTCACCATTAATTACATTTAATTTCCTCCACACTTAAATTCTACATTTATTTTATTAATGGACATGCTTCTCAAACATGTAACACACTCTTCTTCCTTTCAAAAATTCACATTAGTTCTATTGGAGTTGGGTCCATTAAATGAAATTCTTTTTACATTATGATAACTTATATTCATAGTTTTGAATAATAATAAACTCATTGTCACATAATGATTGTTCTTAAAGGTATCATAGTTTTTTTTATAATTACCTAAGAGTATATGTCACACTAAATGTTAATATAAGTTACTCATAATGATGAGAACCCAGAAGTGGTACAATGATATTAACAAATATTTGTTCTATAGTAAAGTGATATCATTTTATGGATATAGATGATATATGCTATAATGAGTGGAGACTCATACAACATTGAAAGACCTTCTCTCGGTGTACACCCTTGGTAATATCCATTCAAGAATATTATGAGAACGAGACCCAACAGTAGGAATATTACATTTATATATATCATTGGATGTTATTATTTTTTGATTGGTGTATTGATCCTAAGACTTTAATATTATTAATAATGAGTTTTATAAGTCATAGAATATGATGAATTGATGAAAATCATGGTGGAATATGTTCTCAGTGGGGTAGGGTATATTGGGCGCATCATGAACAATAATTCATTAATGAATAATATATGAATGAATTTTACCTTATAATCTTTAATGGATGAAATCATATAAGAACCTTTGTTTAAATTGATATAGCAAAAATAAATCCATGCCCATGGTCTTATGTAGTAAATTTGGATTTATAGAAAGTCAATGAAAGAGACATCGACCACATTGTTTGTTGGAACCATCAAATAACCTGCTCAATATGGGTTATTTTTATAATAGGATTATAATACATAGTAAGAATCCATATGTAATATTATTTAATAATATAATTAACTTAATTCTATATGGGTTTCAGGTTTTTTTAGATGGAAACCATGGACTTTAGGATACTTCACCTAATGCCACTAGAAAAGAGACTTCAATGGTCACACACTAAGTGTATCTAGAATATCAGTTAAATAATATATTATCATTTATTATTTAAAATTTTAAATAATAATTATATTCATACATCGTTTAATAATTATTCATTTTTTATTGATAGAATATATTTCATCACTAGTTATTCTATAGAATATTATATGAGTGATATATTTAATATATATAAATTTGATATATCGTGAAGATAATATTTATTTATTTATTGGAGAATAACGAAGTGATATTTACTTGTTAACAAATATCCATTAATCAAGTAAGGATAAATATTATATAGGAGTAGAAGACTGAGTTTAGTGGCCCAGTGAGAAATAATTTATATTGAATACTATTTTATTGAAAAGTTGATTTAATTTTATAGTTTATCACATGTTTATAAATAATGATATTATTATTATAGTCTTGTGGTTCCACATATATTAAATAAATAATAAAGGTAACTTGAGAAAGTATTTATTTATAACCCTAGTAGTATATAAACCAAATTATATATTTTTTCAATTATAGATAATTCATTTTTATATGCACAACAACAACCGGAGAGAATTCTATCTTCCGTAAAGTGTTTTCAATTCAAGAAGACACCCAATAATGATGAATAGTCTTTCCCCATCTTCCAATCTCGGGTATAGGGAGAACAATTAGAATACAATGGAAGAGTTTATCAAGGTAATGAAAGGATAACACTTCAAGAAATAAGATCAATTAAGCTAACACCTAGAAATTTCTATGGAAGCATTCAATGATTCATGGAATGCATGTCGATCACTATAGGATGAAATATATTATTGATATCTGATGTGAAAGGATGATATGAAAAAAAAAATTTCCAGATCCAATAAAATATAAGTAAATCTAGAAAAAGAAAATTCATTAATTTCTTAATTTAATTATAAAATATATTTCATGATCATGCAATTCAGTGATGATGTTTATCTATTGTACATTTTCTTTGATTCAATTCCATTAATCACGAAATTTATCATTATGTAAGTCTTGGATTAATCATATATCATGAAAAAAAGGTTAGCCATTACCCTTATTATGCTTCGAATTCTCCTCTATCCCACAAGTCATATCATAGAGGTCACATAATTATTAAAATATCATTGATTGATCAATGAAATTATTATTTCCTTGCAATTTTTTTATAACTACTAAATCTGGATTTGACGATTTTATTTCTTCATCTCTTTTAATCATATATATAATCAAATTTATTAACATAATGATTGAAATAAGGTGGAATATATCATCCGAAGGTGCTACGGAATATAGCCGAATAAAATAAAAGTACACACCATGTACCCTAAAGGTACATGTCATGCAGTAGTCTTTAATGCACCAATAATTAATTCATAATTAATTCATTTCATGTTCATTTGTTACACTTGGTGAATTTAATTATACAACACATATTGACAGCACCATCCCTGTACACGATCATTAGAATTGAAGGTTATATGTAACAATTTTTTTGTTCTTATGATCCTTTTCATAGTATTGAGGAATTCATTTATCATATATACAGTGAACATAAGAAAATATACTTACTTGATAGGTCTAATTTCTCCCTTAAATCAATTTCCATTACAAAATCATCCTTCTCTCTAAAAAATGATTATTCTAGATAAAATTTTTATAACCTCTAGAACATAGATAAAGTACTAATGGATTAGATAATACTCAAGTGGATAAAAATCTACTCCTCATATCTTCATAGATTTACCAAAACAAAAATTGATAGAAATTTTATTCCAATATTTATAAATATGATAAATTATAAAACATCTACAATAACATAGTAGGATTAACATAATTCAATACATGAGTAGATAATAAAAAATTCATTAAAAAAAATTTCCCCAAAAATTTAAGGCTATAATATTTTGATAGAATGTCACTATGATTCCAAAATCATCTTAACTTTAATCCATAAAATTATTTATTAATGTAACAAACTGAATTTGTTATCACCTAGGTCACATATTCTCTAGAAACATGTTACTAACCTAAATTACTATAAAACATTATTTAAAACATGCTTTCTTCAAAATATTAACATTATTTTTTTTTCTCTAACCCATATACAATTGAATATATTACTTAAATAAAAAATGCATTAATCTTTACCAATGCTGAATTAAATCACATTGTAATCAAATAACTAACCAATTTCATGTTTACTAATACTATACCATTAGTATAAATAATTTATTTATCCCAACTAAACATTATTATCTCCACATTAGGCATATATTAAGAGATATCTTTCCCAAAATCTGGTAATTTATTTGAATGATCACCATTCCAATAAATCACTTTTATTTTTTATCGGTACCATTTGATATATAATATCAATTCCATAAATGAAAAATTACTTAGGAATAATCCATTGATGTTTCATGATTCATACAATCCAGAATATAATTCATAAAACACTATTATAACCTAATTATCAAATATTAATACATAATCATTTCAGTCATTCCACTTCCTTCTTAATATTAACTAAGATTCATCAACTTATTCCATAACACTTATTTCATTTCATATGTAATTTTTATTCAATTCATCATAAATGGAAAAACACACCTAGTAAAACCTTAAAGACCCTTTTCCAATGATTTATTCACAACAGATTGATTTTTCTAATGCCTATAATATTTACATTTAAATAATTATACAATCGTTGATAACTTATTGAAACAGTTATTCCCATCCTTTGTGTTAACAGAACCGTTTGATTTTCATTGAAAATTATTTTGTCTATTCCATTATTTTCCACACTAAAAACATATTATTATGAATTTTAGGTATTATCTTTCATGACTCTTACCATATTCTTGACATGGGGAATATTGAACTATATTTCTTCTATGGTCATCATAAAACTCTATTTTACTCTTGTTATATTTTTTAGGAAACTCACCTAAATTGAGATTATTGACTATATTATTATATTTATAGTCAGTAATAATAACATGTGTCCCTTTCCTAATTCCATTTCATTTGGTTTTTCATGAGGAAACACATTCCATTGACCATCACACTCAAAATTAACTTGAATACTCATACTTCCAGTATTTATGTAAAAGAAAAAACATAGTGTGAGAAATAATATTGATATTAAGAATCCACACAATCATTTGTAATATTTTTATACCATGATTCATTGTTATCAATATAAGGATCATTTTGTTTAACCAAGGTCATCCATTATTATCATTTATTCACATCAATTATAATGGTTCGTAAAGAAAATATAGTGTATTCTGAATCATATCCCATGGCAGTGTCAAACCAGGTGTGTAGAAAGGCCCATTTTTATATACATGGGGATTTTTTAGTCTATATCAATCAACCCATTTAGTGGTTATTACCCCTAGGTACAAATTTTCTATAGAACCACCCACTTATATTATTTGTATAGTGATTTATGTTCTTGGAAAATCACATAATGTTTTTCATACCAATACCTTAGGGTATTATCCTACATATATACTTATCCTTAAGGTATTCAATAATTTTTTCTAACCCTAATATTAAATGGATAACATAATAGTTATCTAATTCCAATTGCAAGGACCCAAGATTTTCATTCATAAATATTGATTCTTAATATATGAATATTCAATATATGTTTTAAATAACTTCCTGAGGTCTATATAAGGTTAGTTTATTTGGAAAATAGATAAATAATGTTCTAAAATCATGAATGATGTTTAATATTTTCCATAAATATATCACCATTTAGTACTCTTTATATAAAAAACATATATAAAACAATACATCAAAACCTAGTTAATGGAAAGATAAGAATGGGTGAGATCAGATACCCAGTAATGGTAAACATTAGATATATTAATCTATTATCATATGAAATCATAAGATAATCATAATTGTATGACATCATAACATAAATATTTTACACTGAATCAATCATGGATCATAAACAGTAGTCATGAAATAAATATTTGTTGTTCATATGAAAGAAATAACAATGGAATGAAAGAACATGTTCCATGAGGGAATACCATCGAAAAAGACAGAAATTTGTGTCATACATATAATCATAGAAAATAATTTTAGAAATACACAAGTTTAATTGACAATACTATCATAGTGGAATGGGTTCACCTCCTAAACCATCATATCATTCATGGTTTACTCCTAAGACTTTCAAAGTGGACAATGTCCCCTACTAAACAGTGTTAACTCCGCATTATGGTCATGTTTATCTAATGATATATCAATCATTACCCGATGAATTATAGAGAGGTATATGTTTCATTCCTCATAGGTTATAATGAAAAATCCATCCTTTTTTATAATATAACATATATTGTTGATTATAATATAACCATTGTGAGATAAATAAACCATACATATGTATTCCCTAAAATTATAAAACATTCATCAAATCAAAACCCATGAATAGTGATGGTTTACATAAACATTCCATTATAACATAACCCATGGTATAGAAATAGGTTTCATAAACACTTTATAATCATAATCATAAGCCATCTATGGAATGAATAAAAGTTTTATACATGGATAATGTCCCTAGTACAGATTATATAACATCAATGTATTTCATCTAGGATGAAGATTGATTTTGAAAGATCACATGGAATAATTCATGTTGAAAATAACTTTTCAATTTTAAAATAAATTATATTTTTAAAAATTTGTGTCTTTATAAATAAAAATATTTTTATTGAAAATAATCTTGAAACCTTCAAAGGAAGCATCATAACTTTGAGGTTTCATGATGTTTGGAAAATCATCTCATAATGTACGAGTTAAAAAATTATTTCATCCATTTTTTAGAAATGTCATAAAGTTTCTCATTTTTAAAATGAATAAAAACTCATTTTAAACCATTTATTAAAAATTCATACATAGGTAAATATTATTTAAAAAAAATATGGTAATTGTAGAAATTAAGTTAATTTTTGTAAAACATGGACATGGAAGATATATATATACCCATGGAGACTTAATAATAATATATTCTAAATAATGATGATATTGTGAAATAAAACCATAAATATTGGGTACTTTTTGATTCACAACCCCTATTAAAGAAAGAAATTTCGATAGATATGTATATCCCATAACATTCATGATAAAAATCATAAATTACATTCATGGGATGTATATAAACAACAAAAAATAAAAATGTACCCTTTAATGCATGTGTTCCAAAAAAATATAAGTAATATAAAAATACCATACCTTAGTTTTGAATTCCTTTTAAATTTCTTTAACAACCTCTTATTTTAGATGAATACCTTAAATATATTATTACAGAAATTAGGGTCAAGATTTTTATAAGACCAACTCATTAAGTGTAATAACCTGATAATTATTTGAGGTACATATCCTATATATTCCATCAATTATATCTTAATATGTATAAATACATCCTAATATGAATTCCCTTTAAGGGTATGGATCTATAATAAGTGTCTAGGGATGGTTCGATGTCCGGGACCCTTGTTAAATGTGAAATAGTCCACCACACAATTATTGAAAATAAGGAGAGTTGGTTCGCAAGGTCATGCTTCTAGGTATGCAATTTTGAAAATAAATATTTTCGAGGTTATTCAAACCTTGTGAGGGAACCATATGGGTTCCCCTTCACAACAGAAGACCGTGCATGTTTGTCACGTACTTTGTCAAATTATGCGCCTAAACTATGTGACCCAAATAGTTTATCTAAAATTACCATTTTTCACATAAAAATATATTTTAACCAATGACTAATTATATTTCCTCATATATGGAACAAGGGATCACTTTGAATCCCACTTTGTTAAGTAAACTAGAATTATCCACAATAGTATGGTTGATCTCTGATTTAAGAGCCACTAATCTATTGGGATATTCATCGGTGAGTACTCGATTCATTTTTAGAAGTTATTAATTCATATTTATATAGGTAGTTCTATTTTATGTGAGAGTGAAAACTCATTTTCAAATAGTTATTCATATGTTTTTAAATTTCCCCCCAATCTGAGGCTACTCATGAGCTGATTCAAAATAAGAAATCAACCACAGAACTATGTTAGGTGGTCTCGTGTCGTTCATTTAAATTCATGTGTCTATATATAAACCATTGTGGCTCATGCCAAATTCTCAAACTGTTTACCTTTTTAAATGATTAGCAATCCTAGAACTGTGTTGTTTAGTGTGGACTACATTTTTAAATAGGTCAGTGATGAGTGGTTATAATTTGAATGCCTTGAAATCAAAACCACCCATTTTGGGTGTTTGTTTTATTTTAATAGTATATTTTTATGGCATATGAAAATTTTCCACATTTAGGTTTTCCCTTTACCACATGTCGTGGGCTGTTAATAATGACTTTTAAATTGATGTTGTAATTGGAAAATGATATGTATATTTAATTCTTATAGTAATTATAACTGAATGAATGAATGGTAATGGATGAATGACCATATACCTTGACCCTTTCCATGTAATGGATAGTTATACCTAAGATTCATGATTAAATGGAATTCCCACATGATTTAATTAAAAGGAAATCCTTCAATGCTCATTTAATTCCTTGAGTCACCTTCTATTATGGATTGTAAATTATATTTTCTTGGATATTCCCTTGACATGGTTATATGAAATTGATAGATGAAAATTATTTATTGATATTTAATTAGATTAAGTCTTGTATGCATTGGTTGACACATGGATTCATATGATAATTCCATGGATGAACTCAATTTTGTATGACCATGAATATGCCTAAGTGATACATGGACTCCATAGTGCACTTATATGGATGAACTCAAAGACATGACTTGTATTTAGAGTGATACATGGATTCATATGAGAATTCCATGAACAAAAACGAAGATAATTCTTTCATATCACAACGTCTGATATTTGGGATCACTTAGTGGACCACCAAGGACAGACTTGATTGGTTGGGACATTATGCTACACATAGAGAGATACATGGGTTCTCAAGAGGTTCACTATTGATGGGCTTGTAGGTTGTTAGTTTATATTATACCTAAAGTGATACATGAATTCCAAGTTACAATTTCCATGGACGGGTTCAAGTTTATAAATCAATATTGAATTAATTTCATTATATAATGTGACTTCCAATACATATCACATGCTTGGATTCATTCATGTTTATACATTATGGATGACCTATTTTGGAATCCTTGATCTTATTATCATGTGGGATGCTGGTCTGTGTGAAAAGGTATGAAGATTTAGTATTCAAATGACAATGATTGGTTAATTGAAAATGATTATAATTAATGATCCTGAAAATTAATTCAAAGAATTATCATTAAAATTTATAGTATTAAATTATTATGTAATTAAATGAGAACTAAGACTTATAGGATGTTAACTTTTGAGTGCTTACATTAATATTTATGTTTTTTCACCACATTATTGTTATATATATTCACTAACTAATTGTAAACTGACCATGGGTGGTTTCCTATTAGAATTATATCTCACACCCTAATTAGGACACCTTTGGGTACCCAAATATTCTTTTTTATTGTTGGTGTAGATAAGATAAATCGCCATACTATAGGTTCTTGATTTCATAAAAGTAGGGGTGAATGGGACTGAGCGGATGCTCGTAATGCTAGCTGGAAAATAAATTTTGTATTTTATTATTTTCTTCATTATATTTTACACCAGCCTTATAAATTTTATTAGTATCCTTTATTATATATATATATGGAATGTGAAATTGTTATTTATATGAGGTTACTTTCCTGGATTTTTTTATCTATTTCTATGTGTTTTGTATTTTTTGTTTTATATTAATTATTATTTTATTTGACTATTATTTCTACTCTTTTATGTTACACTATAGTAAAAGGGGAAAGTATCACCCTAAACTCACCCTAGGACCTCGCCACTAGTTTTTAGCGTCTAGAATTTGGGGAGATTCACTTGAGGAATTGTCACCAACTAGGTTTGGGGCACTGTTGAGTGGAATCTGGGTGTGGGATGTTACAAAATGGTATCACATAATTATTTTCTGTTATATTTTACTACTTAGAGACAATATAAATAGATAAGAAGGAATTGAATTTTGGAAATGAGTTTTTCTTGAGCATAGCTAGGACTTGTACAAGAAAAATCCAAATTTACACGAATTAAATCATTGTTTTCTATATTTTTACAATTAAAGTTGATTTGATTCCACCATTTGGTGATGCACTTGATTGTGAATTTATTACTGATATTATTCTGAGTTAAATTCTATTTCATACTTATGAGATGAGGGAATTCCATCTCATACATCATGAAATTAATTTAGGGATTCACATGTTGTGCATATTTCATGCCATGTAGATGCAATAGTAGGTTTCTTGCTGATTTGGATTTCATGCCTTGAGTGACATGGAGAGCATTTTTTCTTAGACATTATAGTTTATATAAAATTATTGGGTGATTAATTTAGCATGAATCACCTGCATTTGTTTCTCTTCAATGCTTAATAGTATGATTTCTATGTTTATTTTTTATGATCACATGCTTAGTTGTGATTGAAATATATAATTGTTTGCAATTAAATGGGATCCATTCTTCTGTTGTACAGTGTATATAAGCCTTACAATTTTCGAATGGTATCTCGTGTAATCAAACCATATATTGTTCCTTTTTTATGTATTGAGAGATTTGTTAAATATAAAACCTAATAAAGTTTAAATGTTAAAGTGAATTTGTTTATGTTGGATGGGAGTAATTACGAATTTTATAAATTCTATGTGAGCATTATAAATTGGATTTGGAAAACCATATAACTGTGTTACTATTTTAGAGCATGATATCTCTTGAAATGATTGTAAATGTAAAATATGTTTAATATTGTTCTGAAATGGGTTTTCTACCATATGAATGCTTTAAAAGATAACACACGGGCATGTAAATCATGTGATTGGATAAAAAATGCACAACTATCCCAAGATGGTTAGTTTTGGCACATTTCATTTAAGATAACCCATTATGGGTGTTTATAACCATGGTAATTAAACAAAATTTATTATATTTATTTATGAAGAACACATTTTGATTTAATAGGACCTTCATAGGTCTCTTTATCATAAAAAATTTGAAATTATCATGTTGGATAAATATCCTTGTTACGCGTAAATGTTAATAAATGATTAATTCTTAAAAAAGGATGTTTAAAAGAGTTTATTTGTTTTCCTTGATGTGTTCATTAAATTATGTACCAAGTGATTTTGTTATTATGATGGTTTTTGAGGATCAGATTAAAATATTGACATAAATATGGGACATGGAGAGGTTTACTTCATTTAAACCCTTATGTAAGGATAGCTTAAACATTCCATGGAGCTTCATTAGGATGTGAATGTAGGCATTTTGTATAGATCAATTCCATTTTAGCTATTGATTGAGTGATTTGATATTAATCGTAGTGAATATTTTAGGTTTAACCAAATTATGGGTCGATGCTTTATTTTTTGATAGAGGTTGTTTTATACAGGTAACACCCTTAGTGATAGTTCTTTGATAAATATTGTGAGTTTCTATCATTAGGAGAAATTTTGGGATCTATAATTCTTAGGTGAACTCTTTGATTTTTAATGAAACCCTCATTTGGATGGCTGTTCATGATATCGTTGACACTTTTTATTTGTTTGATAATTATATAATTCTTCGTTTTAGCTAGTTTAAATTTACTAGGGTATGGTTAGTAGCTTTATAGGTCCCATGAACCAATCATCTTCTTCAGTGTTAGATGAAATGACATGTCATCATCCGAGTTTATGGTCATATAATGAAATATCACTATGGGATATATTTCATTTAAGGAATAATTAATACTTTGATTCAAAGGGAGGAAAGACAATGGATAGTATCAATGATGTTTGTCGTACTTATAAATCCTCAGGGTTGTGTGCATTCATATATGCAATACCCAATAAATTTCAAAATGACATAATGAATGGGTTATGTTTTGGGAAATCCTTCAACCTTGATCTTTTATGTATGTACTAAGGTCATCTCCAAAGTATAATGCACTCAGAATTAAAGGAATAAATCTCATCCAAATGCTCTGGATGATTTCTAGGATAATCAGGTGTCATGACATTCCAGTCGAGTTGGTTTTGGTTTTCAAGACAAATGTCATGGTTTTGTGAGTGTGACTCGGAGGAGTGTCACACCTAGGTTTATGTTGAATATAATCTTCTATGATTATGATAAGTTGGTATCTCTCTTATTTCGATAGTTAGGACACTCTTATGGTGGGAAATATCGTATTTGTTATAGTTTACATGCTCGTTCTTTCTTGGAAGAATGATTTAATGTGGTGGGATATGTATCCAACCCTTGAGGAGCACTGTTATTCATGGTTGGAATTTGGTGGCAAGAAAGGAATAATCACGGGATACCTATGGTGGTAATGGTGTGGAATTAGTTAATGGAGGATCATTGGAAGGTGAATATGAGATTTTTTTAATGAAAGCCGAACGTAATGATTTGACAGACCTTCTTGGAATCCATCACTATCCTCTTATTGTGATCTTATTTAGAGATGTGTGAATCTTCTATCTTGATGTGATGTTTGATTCACTAAGAGAGTATCAGTATAATGTAGTTCTAATGTTTTAAAAGCTATTGGGCTTGTCTGTGTATATTTTTTAGTGTTTTATGCTGATGTGTGGTTCTTATCGTGACACGATTACTCTTGAATGATACTTTGTTTCCCAAGTAAGAATGACTGGGATGGAATCTTGGACAATAGTCATTTTATTTTGACTTGACCTCAAGGAAGATTCTATTCCAGGCTAAGTAAATTCTTTGAAGTGTGCGTCATGACCTAGTACCAACATCTCACTCGTAAACATAGAGTATTAACTAATTTGGGATATTTACCTGGATTTTATTTTAATGAATCTTAGGTTACCCAGAATCATGTCCATATCATAGGTGATTCTTAAAATAGTGATAATTATAGTGTTATTCATATAGGTTACACCCATGTTTGTGATAAGGCATGAAATATATAAATTTTCCATTGATGATTTGACTAATAAACATCACCAATAGTCAGGTATGGACTTCGATGGATGTGTTCACAGTAAATACAATATTTCATTGAATAATGTGTTGTGGTTAAATTCGTAATAAACTGACCATATATGCTTATAATTTTAAGAATATTCAAATAGGGTGGCTAGAATTTTTATCCTTCTTGGTCAATGTTTAAATTCACAATGAACCATCTTAAACATGTCTCGAGGTTAAGGCAGGTGTGGCCTAATGTCTAGTAGTGTCTTCAAAGAAAGCTTATGTGACCATTTTCAGTTTGGTCAATCAATATTCACTTGTTCTATTACGATGAGGTCCTTGATATGAAATCAGATGTAGCATGGATCTACAGTACTGGTGGATGAGTATGAAAAGAAATGTTTCTGGCTTTTTCCATAGATGTTTCATATACTAAGAGGTGTATGTGGAGTAGCAGTGACCAACTAGACTTGTGTAGAATCTAACCATTCCATATTGGAAATGGAATATTGTCAATATGGACTTAATAATTGGTTTATTGATGTTTTCAGGAGGTAATATTTCCATTATGTGTGTTGTTGATAGGTTCATGAAGGATTATTATTACCTTCAAATCAAGGAAACATTAAACATTGATGATATTATAAGATTTTATATTTATGATTTAGTATGACTTCATGGGGACATGTGCACTAACATTATAGATAGGGATTTCCAATTTACTTCACAACCCAAGAAATGGATAATAAGGGTGTTGGGTAAATAGGTGATTGTGAGAACGACATACCACCCAAAAATAGATGGCCAATCAGAGAACATAATTTAGGTTCTAGGCGGCATGATGTCATCTTGCGTCTGATATTTCAGAGGCTCTTGGTTGAGCCATATACCCCTAGTTGAATTTTAAAACAACAATAGATTTCATTCTACAATATAGATGGAGTATTATAAGGCTTTTACTGGTAGTCCATGTCGATCAACCCTATGTTGGTTAGAGGTAGAATAGACCTCTATGATTGTACCTAATTTTTTTAGGAGACCACCTAATAGATTAAATTGATTTGAAAGTGGATGGATACTATGAATTCTCATCAGAAATCATATGATGATCACTATAGAATACCTCTATATTTCATGGTCATGAATTTGGATTTCATAAATGTTTTAGGGAGTCTAGGATTGAGAATGATCAATATACGAGGTAATATTACACCACGGTATGTCAGGATGTTCGAGATTCTGGAGGTAGTCAGTCTGATAGCCTATCAGTTGTGGATACCTTTTAGGTAACTATCCACGTGTGACATATTTAATGTTTCTCAAATGCGACTCTATTATTCATACCTATCTCATTCATTTCTACCCAAGGAGGTTGAGTTATAGGTATTTTTTCCCTTTTAGGAGAATCATATAGGTATTTTGAACCATAGCATGAAGGCCCTCCAATGCAGTTGAAATCCATTAGTATGGGTGCTATGGGAGGATGTCTAAGTATAGGACATGACCAGGGAGTGGGAGGCCAATTTATGATTTCACTGGCTGTAGTTATTCTCAGACATTCTTTATCACCCTTGAGAAGTGAATTCATGGATGAATTTCTTGGGGGTGGGGGTTGTAAGAACATGTATATTCTTAGAGGTGAAGATTCTTTATTTCGATAAATTCTCCATTAAAATGTTCTAATATTTACTAATATGATTCATTTGAGGGTATAAATATATTATAAGTGTCTGGAGGTGGATCGGAGCCAAAGAACCATGTTTGGGATGAAATGGCCAGGAACATGGTTAGTGAATACCATGCACGTTGGGCTGCATGACAATTCTAGTTTGGTTGCATGGCCAGGAAACCATATCTTCAGTTATTACATTATATATGTGCATTGTTTTCACAAAAATTTGGAAAACAATGCGAGAAAATCGTGTAGGTTCCCTTTCCCTAGAGAAGATTGTGCATGTTTGGCACACAGTGTTTCAAACGGTGCACCAAAAAGATATGAAATATATATTTTGGGTAAAATTAAAAAATTTCACTGTAAAATAAATTTTAACATAACCTAATTCTATTTTAGCATATGTATATTAATAACTCACATTGATGCTTTCCTAGTTGACTGAACTTGGAATTGTCACTGAATCTACATCGGATCTTCGATTCATTTTCAACAAATCTCATTTGATTCACTTCAATGAGTACTGTATTAACTTTTATATATTACTTTTTCGCCTAGATGTCATTTTTTCTATTTACTCGTAAGCTAATATGAATAATTAATAGGTTATTCAAATTTTATTCAATTTTATCCCGATATAATAAAATCAGGAGCTAATACTGGATGATATATCAACTATAGTCCTATGTTAGGTTGTCTATTTAATTTTATTTGAAATTTAATGTTTATATATACACCATATTTCTACGCACCCAATTTTTGAAGAGTCTCTGTTTTATAATGTGGTTTAATCCAATAGTTGATTTTTTAAGTATGGAATATGTATTTAAAGAGTTTTTTTATGAATGGTTATATGTTGAATTACATTAAATAAAAACCACCCATTTTTTGTGTGTGGATTATTTAAATAGTCCACTTTGATGTCACATGAAATTGGACCCCGTTTAGGTGTTCCCATTAACCGATTTCATGTGATGTAAATAATAATTTGTCAATTAATGTGGGAATTTCGAATTGAAATTTAGATTGAATTGTGTTAGAAATTAAAATTGAATTGATGAATGTTAAGGGATGAATTAAAATGACCCTTTAACCATTACATTTAATGTATTTTTATGCCTAATAATCATTGTTAAATGAAATTCAAACATCAGTTAATTAAATGATAGGACTGCAGATATTGGAAAATGACTTGATTCACCATCTAAGATGAATTATAATGGACATGTTCTTGGGGTATCCCTTGAAATGTTTAAATGAAATTGATTAATTGATATTGAATTGGTTAAATGCATTTATTTCATGGGGGACACATTGATTCCTGTGAAAATTCCATGGACATACCCAATTGGATTGAACCATTCTTTTTCGTGAGTGATACATGGAATCCCAGCTGACTGCTAAGGACAGATATTGGGGATTGAATTATATGTTGAGTGATATATGGATTCATATGAGAATTACATGGATGGAATCACCAGGAATATGATCTTATATCTACCAGAAATACTTGGTCACCCTTAGTGGACATCCAATGAAGAACTCAAATGGATGGAACATTATAACACACCAAGACAGATACTTGGATTATCGAGAGGTTCACCATGGATGTGCTTGTAAGTTGTTGGTTTATATTTTACATGGAGTGGTACATGGATTCCAAATTATAAAATCCATTCACAAGACCTGGTTCCAAAACGAATAATGAAAGAAATGGTTTATATGATGTGTCATCCAAGAACAATTGCACGCTTGTATTCAGTCTTTTTTATAATATATGTGTGGAAACATTAGGATTCCTTGATCTTGTTATCACGGGGGATGCCATGGTACATACTGGGTCTCAAAATTTAATATTCTAATGAGAATTTGTGGTTAATTAATCCTTCTTATAAATACATATTCATGACTATTAAATCAGAGCCTTATCTTTTAGAGGAAATTAATTAAATGATTTGGTTATTAAATGAGAACCTAACATATGGGATGTTTAATTTTGAGTAAAATATTTATATGTTATATGTTTCTTGAGCACTGCTATAATATATATTTTATGACTGATTGGAACCTGACCATGGGTGGATTCCTAATTGGATTTTATCTCACACCCTATTTAGGCCACCTTTAGTTACCCAAATAGATTATAAGATTGTATGTATGGATTATGAAATGGACCCTACTAAATGATCTTGATTTCCTAGTAGCATGGGATCATGTGAATTAGATTAGGTTCATGATTCTAGTTGGGATAAATTTGGCATTTTTTTATTTTGTTTCATGTATTGTACACCTACCTTGTATACATGTTTCAGAGACTTTATTAAAGACATATTTAAGGATCATAATTTTGTATATGATATTATTTTTTTGATTTTTATCTATTTTTATGGTTTACCTATGGTCTGATTAATATTTCTTCTTCTTAAATTTGATTTAAAATGTTATTCCACTATGTTACACTCTGGTAAGTGGACATAGTCTCCCCACAGAATCATCATAGGCCCTCCGTTCTAGATAGAATCCTCTGGCATTTGAAGGGATGTGATTAACGACATGTTTCCAATCAGGCTTGGGGAACTTTTTATTGGAATCCGGGTCTAGGATGTTACATATATAATGTGGATAAAGAGATTGAGAATAAAATTTTGTGGGGGTTTGGTTAACCTATCGAGCACAAAGTTGTTTAAATATTTTATGGAGGAGGTTCCCTTTTATAAATGAGTTGATGGGTAATTTTTTTAACTTCTCAAAAGATTAATTTATAATAAATTCAATATCCATCAAAATACCTCAAAAAAAATTTTAAATTCCAATTAACTGATATTTTATACCATATATTCTCCACTTTGGCCTCATTTAAATTGATTATTTTTTTAAAATAATTTAATAAAATACTATTTTCATATAATATATGTTTTTTAAATTTTGAAACTATTCATAACATTGTATTTAAAAACATCAAGAAAAAAAATTATAAACATTATTTATAAATTCATGGATCACATTAATTTTCATTAATTATATTAATTATAATATTTTTAATACAATTTGTTATATTTTTTTGATTAGTTGAATAAATACTATTTTGGTATTGTGGAAGTATTTAATGTAATTATTTAATTCATAAAAATAATAAATAAATTACCACCATAAAAATAATTATATTTGTCATTAAATTAATATTTATATTCATAATAACTAATTTTTGTCCCTATCTGAACACTTATTTTAATTTTTAAACTAAGAGATTGACATTTTATTACTTCCTTTCATTTAAATAATATTTAAAAAAGTTTCATTAAATCATGTATAAAAAATTACATGATAAACTTATAAAGGTCTAATTTTATACATCCAATAATAATTATGATGAATAATGATGGCCTTATCATTTCATTTTAACGATGATTTACCTGATTGACCCTTTACTTGGGTGATAAATTTTACCACTATTATAACATATTTTGAACAAAAATGAACACATCCTATTTACCAAATTTTATCATCTTATTTACTAACATTAATTTCATTTTTTAAGATTCAATTTCTAAATGTTTCAGAAATTATATTATTTATTAATAAACAAAGCACAATGTGAAACATTTTTTAGAAAAATTTGTTTTATTTCGAAAATAGTAATTATACCAAAATCATATATAATGATGACGAAAATAAAGTTTATTACATATATTAAAATAAAAATTATATTAATTTGATATCTAATTAAAATATTAATGATAAATAATATGAAAAATCGATAGTATTATAAAAATTAATATATTCCACTATTCACTAAAAATAAATCCTTTTGAGAAAAATACCAAAATTTGACCCATAGATAATTTTGATATATTTATTTAAAAATGTAATTTAATTTTATCAAAAATATCTAGATTGGGATTTAATTTCTTGGAAAATGTCAGAATATATTACTTTCAAAAACGTAAGTTTGTTATCCTATACATAGACATATCCCCAGGGTTTTTGCCAATGTTTTATAACCTTGATATCCATTATTTGACTAAGACTTATCTATGATAACATGTATAACAAATGATTCCTTCCATAAATAAATATTACATATTTTTATATGAATATTCAATAAATTTTACAAATACATACCATATGAACATAATGGTTTAGTGTCTTTGGTGACTATATGCATTAAAACCTTATTTCATGAAAGACTATAAACATATCCCAAAAATATCTCCCCACTTAGTACTCCTCATATACACACTCTGTCTAAAAAAGGTCATCATAAAATAATAAAAATAAATATAGTAAAATATTTTCATAAAAAATCAATAAGAGAATGAATAAGGGATATCAACAATAACTTAATCAAACATGATAATTAAGGTATTTGAGAAGGATATTAACATTTGAAACTCATACCCTACATTACATAGTTCATAATCCTGAATCATGGAATAAATCATAGATGTTCATATGATATGAATCATAATTGGAATAAATAGATACAATCCTTGAAATATTTGCATAGACGTAGGAATGTAGAAAATATTCTTACTTATAATATTGTGAACATTTATATATATGAAAAGTTTCACTAATTATGTATAAATCATCTGACCAGGTCCTCACATAAGCTTATGGATATGTATTCAAAAATAAGAATAACATTATAGACAATAAAACAGGTCCAAACATAACCTTATATATATTAAACCCATTTCCTCAAATAAAATTATGGTTATGAAACTAGGTCTATGTGTAAACATTTTGACATAAAACTGGGTCTATGGATAAACTTGTGAATAAGAAATTTTATTCATGCTTGAAAGATTAAGCTCATGAGAAATCCATATTTACCAAATGCTTT
The DNA here is from genome assembly GCA_963277665.1 of Viscum album. Lineage (NCBI taxonomy): Eukaryota > Viridiplantae > Streptophyta > Magnoliopsida > Santalales > Viscaceae > Viscum > Viscum album. The sequence continues at coordinate 699,817,000 of OY728161.1, forward strand.
TGATGGAGATATAGGTATCACATTTCACACAATCCATAAGTTTATCTGTAATCCAATCATTAAAAATTCATTATATCTTTATATCTGAACATGTACCATAAAATCGGGTTACATAATCATTTAATCAATCCATCATAGAACAACGCATGGGAAACTAAATGGGTTGAATAATAATACCATAATCACAATCATTAGAATAAACCATCCATAAAAATAATAATGATAGAACCATTGGATTATATCCCTAATAAAATATTAGAAACACCAATGTTTTATTTTCATTGATGAATAAAAATTCCATAAAATCATTAAAACATTCTTATGGAAAATATCCATTTTCATTTTGAAATGACTTATATAAAATATATAAATTCCCAAAAAACTAATGAAAAATATTATTTGAAAATAAAATAGAAAAAATATAATGGACTCTTCAAATAATTGATTTTTTATTTTGTAAAAATAATTTTTTCATTCAATACACGTTAAAACAATGATTTTTCTCAATTTTTTTGTAAGAAGTCAAAACTATCTCATTCGTAAAAATCAACGTATATTCATTTTAATATATTTAAAAGTCAAAAATTGAATAAAATTTATTTAAACAATAAATATAGAAAATAAAAATCTTCCTTTCAATTATTTTTAGAGAAATTTCACATGGAAAATGGTTTTTTGATCAAAGAGATAAATAGAGTCATTATTTTCTTAAAATTTTTTTTGATCTATTTAGATCATAATGAGAAGAAAATGAATGGAAAACCTTCTTGAAATAAATATTTTATAATAAATTTCATTAATTTTCTTGAGATATATATTATAATATTTCATTATTATAAATATAATAATAAACAATCCCAATAAATAATGAGATTTTCACATAAAACATTCTCTAATTTAGTATCTTTTGAATCATAAGGTCCATGATTGAAAAACATTAAATGAAAATTTAAATATTCAAAGAATAATTAAATTAATGATATAAAATTCCAAATGGGGTGGATATACACAACATAAAAACATTTTTTCATAACAAAACATATGTCCCAATGAAGATGATTTGAAATAGAAATCCCTTACCTACAACTTCAATTTTCATCACATGAGTTAGAACCTATTATATAGTGAGTATAAATTTAATATAAATATTTTTCCAAACCATAATCACATATATCATACCATATATTATTTACTCATAACCTTTTATTAGCCTTTTATTAAAAATTCAAGGTTAAAATTACTCTTTCAGGTAACAACTACTAGTCTTTTCATGTACGTTCTAGTTTATTAGTTTCATTAATTTTATTTATCATGGTTACATAATATGAATAAAATTATCCATTAAATAATATATTTTATATTAATTATATACTTATCTGTAACCATCTATAAATGATAGATATTGAAAATTAATCACACCATTCATGGAGACGGAAAGTTGTGCATACACATGAATATTTTTTCCATTTTCTTGATAGATGAAGTGAAAGCAAGTAAAATAATATATAACCATTAAATAATCATTTATATGTCATATATATATATGTTTAATTATCAATAAATATATCATTATTACCTTCCACAAAAAAATAAAATAAAAAATGTATCACATCGCTTCGTGGTGGTGGTAGTCCATAAGTACGAACGTGCGATGTTATAATTTACCAAATAATTTAGAGGTATAAAGATAGATGTAAAATTACAATTACTGTAGTATATTTTTTTCCAAAATATGATATATAAACATTAAATCCATCAATATATATATATAAGATAGGTGGTGATGGAAAATAAATTACACTAGTTCGCGATGCGGTAGACCACCGAAAACCTGATAAAAAGTTTTATTTCCCACTTTATTGAAGATAAAATGGATATTGGTCATAAATTTATCAAAATAAACTGTAATAATATGGAAAATAATGGTTATTTATTATTTAATTATTAATACTTGAAATAATGTTGTATGATAAAATGTAAAAAGAAATAGCTTAAGGAATACAATTACCATCCATTAGAAAAACCTGTTTTGGATATCTTATTAAAGACACTTGGGTTTGTATTTTGGGAAGATCAAAAGCTCTAGAATCTTTTTAATGGTTGTGGGGATATTTTTTTGTTGGTTTTATTTATCCAAATGGGTTATGAGGTGTTAGTAAGTGAGGGTTGTATATGCCCATTTATAATAGAGGTGGAGTGACATTTTTTTAAGTTCCCAAAATTCAACCATAATTGGAAGTCAATCTCAAACCATGTGCCTAAAAAATTATAAATAATGGATTTTAGGGGTTTTATGTTAAATAAAATCCACTAAAACACAAATTTATTTTTAATAATGTTATTCCATAACAATAATGTTTAATTAATTTTATCATCTTAGTTTTCATCAGAGTAAATAGTTTCATATTTATTGACCAAAATAATTTATTCTATAAAAATAAAAATAAATGAAAATTATTAGATAATTTTTATATAAAAATTATAAATATTAAATTCTATTTATTTAATAAATCCATTATCTATGTTAAAGATTAATTATAACTAATACATATGTTACATAAAAACCCAGTTTTTACCCTAACCAAAGTAAATAATTTTTATTGTCATTCATGAAAAAATTTAATTTGACCCTAATATATTTTAGTAATTATTACTATTAAAAATTATTAATCTGTTATATCAAATTAAATTCATATATGTGGAATAATATTATTTAAAAAATTACCACTAATGCAATGGAAAATGGATTTCCTAGGAATTGTTTTTATTATTATAGAAAGTTTAAATATCAAAATTCATTTTGAAATTGATTAAAATGAACATAATTTGATTAATCATGATATGAATTAGTAAATATAATATTTAAAAACTTATAAAAATAAAATATTTAGATTATTTACATGATAATTTATTTTTTAATAAAAATCAGCATCTTTAACAATTCCATAAAATATTAAACTTTTTGGGAAAATCCTAAAAATTCACCATAAAATAATTTAAAAATCATGATTCGAAAATAAATTTAACGTTTTAAAGATAATTTCATAAAATTGTGAAGAATAAATTTTATTATTATTTCATAATAAATAAAAGAAAATAATTTATTAAGAAAAAATTATTTTCAAAACATATAAAAATTTAAAAAAATGAAGTACTTGATTTTCAATATGTTTTCATTGTCTAAAACATTTATAATTAATTTTAAAAATGTTTTTATTCAAATTCATAGTGAAAATTTAAATTGATATATTATAATGGAATTTTTTTTATAATAATATTTTTATGTTTATATCAATTTTTCATAAAACATGATGTTGCTTGTTTCACCAGTAATGAAAATAATTTAATTTATTGAAATAAAATAAAAAAATATTGGGGAGTTATAGAACCAATAGATGATTAAAATTATGTTTATTTAAATAATTATAATGATTATAAAAAACTATTCTCCATTCGATTGATTAATTTTCATGTCTTCAAGAACATTCCTTAATCAACAATTAAGTTATGTGGTATCTTCAAATTAATATGATGTACCATTATCAATGAAATATAGTGGATAGGGTACTATGAATATGTTTTTTTATACATGGTATATTTAAATTGGGTTTTGTAGATTTCATTGGTATAAGGACAGTGAAATGGTATAAAAAACCATTCCTCATGGTTTCTATGGAGCATATAAATATTCAAAAGCATATTCCCTGAGAGTGTCTAGCCATGTCTATAGTCTTAAACCCACTAACCTTAAATCAATGTGATGATTTCTTAAATGGGAAACCAACCCTTTTTAGGGTTGATTACCCATATTATCAAATTTACCATAGCCACATCCACTTTTTATTATCAGGATATGGAATTATATCCTCATAACTGTATACACTTTTACTTTACCAAAACTAATTATGGTTTTACCACAATATAAAATATTGAATTTTACAATGGTTTTGGTAAATCCTAAATCAACACAGATGAGGTTTTGATGAAAATAAATACATCTAAATCCCCTAAAATTCATGATGAACATGGAGAAAAGTGTTCCCTGGGAATTTATTCACCACAAAAATAGAAATTATTAGTGAACATATCATGAGCCCAAAGAATTAAAATTGAGATGGAGAAACCCACCCCCTTAAGGCTTTAGTAGAAGTTAAATAAAAACTCTTGAACTATAGGGATTATAACTGAACATAAAGTACCATTAATAATATTAATTTCATTATGTAACACCTTAAATAATTTTTATATACACCACATAAATTATATAATATGTATAATACAAAACATGTCTCAAATAGAAAAATTTGTAATGGAAAATAATTACAATAAATCCCTCTTAAGTGAATGTGATCAAATTTCTGCTAAAAAAATAATAAATTTTAGAGTCAACAATTTTATTATATCATTCATACTTATAATAATTTCTTCAATTTCATTTATAATAACTCATTAAATGTAAATTAGTTAGTTATTATCTATTTTCAACGATAGGTGTGAGTAATAATCATCATTTTGAATTGGTTTTGTAATAATGTTGTAGTTATATTTTCTTTCACCAAAGGAAATAGTTCTTAGATAAAATAATTTATTATCATATATAAGTAGTATTGATTTTACGAATCCCACATATCATTCCATATGTGTATTTGTTTTATTTTATGAAAGAGAAATTAGTGTTGACTTATTTCGGTAATTCTAGTGATCAAAGATGTTATTTTAATATTATGTTAAATAATTAATATTTACATTACATTAACAATAAAATTAAAAAAATTATATTAAATATTAATAATATTAGTATTTATGTTCACATTGTTTTACATGATATTGTTTTATAACATTGTTCTTGTATGTGGTTAGACATTCCCGAACGTGAACATAATATAATTAATGGATGAATATGATTATAAATGCATTTTATTTTGGACATAGTATCATTATTATAAGGGAATAATGATATTATTTAGATATATTTAAGTTAATGGTCTATATTTTTTTAATTAACAATAACAAAACTAGATGGAAAATGATATATGTTACATCATGAAGGTGATAGTCCGCACAATGCACTATTAACACTTTTATTTCTAAAAGAATGAGATTGAATTAAGTTATATTATAATATTATATTTGAAATAATATTTATTTAATAAATTAAAATTTTATCCTACAATCATATCTTTAAAAACAAAAAATTTATGTGATATGAAAAATTGAAGACATCAATTTGTGGAGGTTGTAGTCCGCACACATAGACTAACCACGCTTCTGTTTTTTATTTATAGATTGAGAGGAATAGATAATTCATGATAAATTAATATAAAAAAATATTATAATAATAATTATATTTATGAAGTTAAATTATTATAGATATAATATTTTAGGAATAGGAATATTTATAAGAAAAGATAAATAAAAAGGTAATATTTACATTGTGAGGATACGTTTTTCTTAAAAATATCCATAGTTTTAGAGGATTTAAACTAAATAATTGTTACCAAAGCCCAAATTGGGGTATTATTCTAAGAGTAATATAATTTAATATTTTAAATAAAAAATATATTGGATTGGTGTTGTATGGTGTGGAAGACTTGTGTCCATTTTTTAAGTGATAAAAATTGGTCTTTTGTGAGTAAGCATAACATTTCAAATATTTCATTATTGTATTCATGAATAAATGACTCTAAATGTTTGAAATGATTTAGTGTTAAGTGAACTTGGTTTGATAAATCTTTAACCAAGAATTTAGTAACATGTTTATAGATGATTCTAGTTATTTACCGTTACTTTTATTTAGTTTTTTCATATATATTTTTACCTTGGTAGCGTGTTTTTAAAGGAGTAATTTATATTTTATTAAAAATATAATTTAACCCCTTCGGATTCTTTTTATTTGATAAACAAAAATTCAACTCTACTTTATCCAAATCTTTTTCAAAATATTAAAAAAATATTAAATTTCAAATCAAAATATTTAGTATTCATAAAATTAATTTTGTTTGAGAATATATATTTTCACAATTAAGTGATTCTAATCATATTTATTAATGATTAACAAATGATAGATTTTTAATACATTTATATATAGGTTTAAAAATTATCTTAGAATAACTATTGAGTAGTGACTAACTTATTTGAATAGAAAAAAATTAAACAATATTAAAAAAAAAATCCCTTGAGAAAAAAATAGTTTTTCCATTATCAGATTAATTAACAATAATCCTTATAATATTTTTTTTATTATCTGAAGATTTAATAGAACATATTAACTGATATATATTTTATATCTTAAATAAAAAATAATTTCTATTACCTTATATTCATTAAACTGAGAAAAAAATATTTAATATAATAACATAAAAAAAATTTAGAGTAAAATATTACTCAAGATTTCAAAAAGATATCAAGGGTGCTATAAATAAAATTATTAATTTTAAATGATTTTTCCTATATATATATTTATAATATAGAAGAAACATTTTAAAAAAATATAATTCAATCATGTATTTTTATAATATTATAAATGTGATGGATTCTAGAAAAAATAGTCATTTTTTACTATCCACCTTAAAAACTAATATTTCAAAAAATCACAAAAAATCATCTTAAAATAATTAATATATGTGGAATTGAAAAATTAATTTAATTTATTTAGATTAAAATACTAACATTTTTCATTGAAATTAATTCATGAATTAAATTTTTTAGAGTACACATTATGCAATAGATTCGAGATTTAGTGTTTAACTACCAGAGTAGCTTCTTAAAATTAAATCATTCTAATCCTATGTAATATTTTTCATATACCCTTTCCTTTTTTTAAATGTGGATAAATTCCACGAATTTTATTTTTAATCATATGGGATTTATTTATATAAAACCAAATGGAAATACATGGATATAAATAAAATTATGTCAGAGAAATTTAGAATTTTTTTATAATAATATTTTTCTATGGGATAAAAACAAATATATAGATTGAATTTGGAAAATTTTACAAATGGTATGTATTTATGTGAATTTTTTGAAATTCATATTTTGATGTTGATGTTTTCATATTGGGGCGGGGGTGTAAAATTTTTCAATTGATAACTAATTTATAAATTCTGTTGTTGAAAAATTGAAATAATTTGTAACCAATACAATAGAATGTATTACAGTGTGTTTTATTTTATATTATGGTATAATTATAGATGAAAAAATGTGAGAATAATTAATGCATAATAAGTATTATAAATAGTTATATTCGTTAAGGATATAAGTGAAACACAATTTATTTATTTTAATTATCTTATTATATATATCCATCATCTATGATATTATTGTAACTGTTATTATTTCTTCTCATAAAGCGGTGATTATCATTATTATGTGATATGTATTATTATATTTCATAATTTATTATAATTTTTTTTAATATCAAATGTTATTATAATTATATTTATTTATTTATTAATATATATATGTTATATTCTAGAAAGGTGGAGGTCAGTTATGAATAAGATATACCATGATTCTTTATATATATGAAGTGTTTGAGGTTGTTTTATAGTGTATGATATCCTGATGTCATATAGTAATACGTCAATGGTATAAAAATCAATTTAAATATCGTTGGTTATATCTTTTAATAAATATATAGATATTGTAATTCACTAATATAGACTATTTTATGGTCTGACATGTGTATATCGTATAACATTAAATCATAATGTACAATTCATATGGATTGATATGATTGATGGGGTAGTCAAATGTTAATTGTTAATTTTTTGATAATCATCCACATAGGATATCACATAACATAAAAAAACATGAATCATAAATGTGATGTATCTATCATAGGTTACATCCTTTCATACCACATATATGTATACTATAAGAATATATGTGTAAATTCATAGGAGGATCAGGGACTTTCCCCGAACACTACATAAACAAGTGAGTGTCCATTGGGATGGCTGGCTCAATCTTGTTCTTCCCTCTAGAAAATAATCCCATTAATATCACCATACCATTCATTATCTACATGTGATAAAATAGTATAATTGAATAAAGGGGAGTCGTAATAATATTTTTGCCTGGTTCCATCAACCCACAGATAAACCATAAAGGGAGAAACATATTGGTTTCTCTATAGGGATCATCGTCAAACATTATGATCAAAGATCTTGATTTGTATTTAATATCTAATTTTTAAGGTACACTATTTTTTATTTTACATTATAAATAGTTTATGTTATTAAATGGGAATTATATATTTATTTTTTACATCATTTAAATATTTTAAACATTGTGTCTAAAAATGAAAGACATAATCTGGGTGCCCAAGGGATTACTATATTTTCATATTAGAGACATGAATTTCTTATATAACATTATCCCCTCAACATCTCCCAAATAAATATATACACATTAATTTATCTTATAAATATTCATAAATGTAATTTACTAGGTAAATGGGAAAAAATTGGAATGAGAGAGTTAAAAATATCAATAAGATAAAAAATATTAATGATTTATAAAGGATTATAACATACAAATTTTAGAAAACACAAACACGAGATAATTATATTATAAAAAAGTTAATGGGATCTTATTATTTAATCATATGGGATTATTGAGAGATATAGACCATATCTTGGTAATATGATACCCTAAAGGGTATTCATAGATACGAAAACCCATATCTTTTATACATATACTATCTTAATTTATTATATAGAGATACACATAATACAATCCCAAATATTTGACAGTCCTTTCCTATTTATAAAATTATACACATAAAATAGTAACATGAAAAAATGACACAGCGAAATTATGTAATAACTCCATAATATTTCAATAAATCCATTTCAACTACTTACACAACAGGGGAAAAACTATGAATGTAAATAAGAAATCTTTGATCTCTGAGCCCAATAATAGAATAATTATATCATAACTTAATGAAGTGCATGGTAGTGAATGACTATAAAATTATGACATGGAATTATGAAAATCATACACATGAACATAAAATAATTACATAAGATGATAACCATAAGGAATAATTTGAATTTTGAAAGAACATAAAACATGACATCATAAGAAGAAGTCATGGATAACCATATATACATAATTATTGGTGTGAAGTTTCACATAAAACCATATACGACCATATTTGGGTAAACTAATGATACCTTTTAACTCAATGGACCATTTTATGATGGCCAATGGAGACATGTGTATGTTTTGATACCCACTTTCAAGAATAAAATATTAACTCAACCGACTTACATGCCCAATGGAATATCAAAAGTCATGATTTCACCCCAGAAATCTGAAAATGGTTATGAAGATAATATAGAAGTGGAGAGTTGAGTGCATAAAATAATGTCTAATGCGTATGTTTTTAATGACCAAAATGAGAATCCAAATTTCCTCATACATGGAATAACTATTATTCAACACTAACACAAATTTTTCATATATAATGAATTGTTCCCCCATTCTTTGGGGTGATGATTCAAAAGTTGAACTGCTTCTCCAACATGAGAAAGACCATCTCTTCCGTGAGAGCCCCCAATCCACGAGTAACTTAAGGTATAGTATCTTTCATGATATTTATCCTATGGGTCCCCCTTCATGTGGGACTAGAAGGGCTTGAACATCTCCCACTTCATTCCATCCTATGGAAAGTGTGAAAAAAACACCCTCCTTATACAAACCACCTACCCTTGTGAAGTCCAATCTTTTTCTTGAGCCCCTTCCCTTTCATGGAAAACCCTTCAATTTTGAGTGCACACACTCTTTTAAGATCCATGGGTTTCATTTACCTTGAATAACCATATTTTATTTCCCTTTTCATATACCAGTCACATCTTAGGTGCACCACTCCATCCCAACCCTCTAGGCATTCCCGTAGTGATTTCATGGTTAATCGTTCATAGTCACATGGTATATTACCATACCATTTTCTTTTAGTAATTGGTATGCTAATAGATTTATCATGTTTGGCATAGACACACTAATATGCTCCCCACTATCTACCACTCCTCTATACCACTACCATCATGAATTACTGATTCCTTTCCTTCCACCACTATAGGTGGGCATCAGTTATGTATCTCCAAGTGATGAGGAGTGAGTCCCCCCATCCGAAATGCAGGACATTATACTGCAAATCAGCATCATCCTTAGCATGTGAAATTAAACTATAGTATCTCCCCATGCAATTCATATGGAGTGAAACACCATTCGAATTCTCTATGACCACTCTTCTTCATGGGAGTGATGGAATTAAATCCTCCTCACATGGAATTATATCCTTTTCAAGAAGCTTCCATGCATATTCCCCATACATTCTCTACCTAAAACAAATTTCATGACGTAACTGTCCGGTCTATTTCTTCTTTATGTTTCTCACACTATTCATGAATCACATGGGATTATATTTTATTAGTGACCATGAAACCCTTTTTTAAAGAATCTATCTAGGTGTAATACATGACCAATGTCACTATACCAAACTACACATGTTTTGATCTTGTCATTCTATATAGGATACATCAGAGGCCTTCATGTGGATCAATACCAACCAATGGCAAAATCTAGTGCAGCCTCTAACAATATACCCCAATTACGTGAATCCATCCCATTATGGGACACATCCCTCAGATCTACCTATATGGGGTGTCTTGATCCATCATCCATTAATTCATCCACCACCTCACTCTTTTCCTGAGGAGATCACTTCATCCTTCTCCATCCATTTCTTCCAAATATGAATGTATGTTCCAACCACATTACACTTTTGCATCTAGTACACTACCATAGGTGACCCAACCCCAATATATATCTATATAGGTTGCTAACCATGTGTACTCCCCAACATGTCTCCATGCCATTGCCCAGGGCTATGCTCAGATTTGATGCCCCATCTAGAAAAACATTGAATTTGATCCATATCTTCTACATAGTGTATGTAAGAAGCCTTCCTAAGGTTCAATACCATCATCCATTCTAATCCTAGTGTTTCCCTTGAGTCTTTATGTCTTGGGAGGATCATTCCCCATCTCATGGGTTTCACTTCATTCAGGTCCACTATCCATACAGTCTATTCTCATGAGATACCTTTTTAGGTGTCCCATCACCCCATCAGAACTACATGGGATTTGATCCATTTATTTTATGGATGGTATGTAGGACTCCTCCTTTAAGTATAATCCCATAACCCCAAATAAAACTTCCATTCTAAACATTCCATCTTTTACATGTCATCCATATCATGCATGATTCTTACATAAGCTACCACGTCTCGGTGGGATCATGTTATCCATATGGTCCATATATGTGTGTAATCCACATTCACCTCATCGCTTCTCTAAGTAGAAACCATGAATCTAACCATGTATAAGACCCTCATAATCTATATCCATCCAAACTAGAGTTATCATTTTGTAATGGGAAGCTAGACATATGTAAACTGCATGCCCCATCACACATTTAAACATTGAGGGATTTGATCCCAATACTCTATAAAGGGTATGTAGGTTTTTTACATGAGGTCTAATCTTAACCAATGGTAACCCTTGGTGTCCCGTTAATTGGGGAGAACATCCTTGTTCTATAGAAGGTGGATTTCAAATCAACCTTCATGGTGTGAAACCATCACATTATGAGACGCACCTCCCCAAGTCATCTCTCAATGCTATTCATGATCAACCAAAGTGGAAGACCATTCAGGTGTTCCCTCCTATGGATCAACCTCTCAGATCTATCTACATGGGAGGTTCTTGTCAATATCAATCTATCTCAATAAGGAATTAAACCCATTTCCTACCTCTTGTTAAAAATTGTATACCTATGGAAAACCTCAGAAGACATGCCTCTAGAATAAGATACCTTCTAATCCCCACATGATTCCTTAAGTTTTTTCTCCCCTAATAATCCATCTTATGTGAAAGAATATATAGTTTCCAATGTTCTAGAACATATACATATTAATATTTCTTGATTTGACTACTATCTATACTGAAGGGTTCTACACTAAATTGACCCCTTGTAATGGATAAGAAGAAGAAGCATAAATTACTACAGTCTACAACTAGATTCCACTGGGAATTAGTTTCATGAACTACAACTCAAATATATGATGGAGGCCCAAACTTGGTGATGAATTCCATAACTGAATCCACAGAAGGATGGGAAGACATCCCATAATCCCATTGTGATCAAGTAGGATTCATTTATATGAATGTGAAGAATTTCACCAACCATTTTGATGTGGGAATACAACATATAATGCGTATATTAGTGATAATATCCATAGAAACACCTAACACGTGAGAGAAAGAGATCATGGAAGATGTAGACATGCCTCGACAGAATGCATCAGAGACATAAATAGTGAACCTAATTTGATACTCTCCTACTCAATAGGGCAATAGTAGAATATGAGTGATTAAAATAAATGATCATTATGTTAACAGTTCAAGTTATTTGGCACTAGTGCCTACAAATAAAAACGTCAGCCTGACATGGAATTCACCATTAGTTGAATAATTTCAACATTGGACATCTCATTTGTGTCATTTTTAGCATGTATCCTTACCTCCATCCTTGGAATATTGTATACTGGTGTGGAATTGGGAATTACATTCCTTGTATCTGTACTGAAAAGGTGAATCTTCCTGCTTTGCAGGACCTTAGCTGTAGTACAACACTCTCCCAAATCCCACAAAAGTTGGGGAAGGGGAAATTTCCTTGTGGCAATCCTGCATGACTCTACCTCAACAATGACTCCAAGAATTCATAAACTACCATGTTACCATGAAATGTCTCGCACACTGATATCATCTATATGATGGTGATGGACACCCTTGAATAAAGGTATAAGAATGTGGTATTAATTCCCACAAAGGACATGGATCATTGGGTCCTGGAGGCTCTTGTGCCTCAATGCCACCACATTTCCCAAGGGGAGAATAGGGAGCCAGTACTCCCCATTCCTACAGTGAAATTATTTGGGAGCGTATATCCATAACAATTCTTTGAATCACTCTCCAACACCCAAGAGATAGGGGATTCCTGAGTCACCCTAGAAACAACCACTACCTAGTATCTATTAAGGATGGATCCCAGTAGGTCACATCAATGCCGAATCATTGGGTTTTCCATGAAGAGGAAAAATTGGACCATTCTAATGTTCTATCGGCCTTGGCCCGACTTACCTTTTTCCAAGACCAGGCCCACGCTCTGGAGGATTCTCGTCAGGGGGAATCATCTTCAACAGATCATGTGGCCCATGCACTTCTGTCGCACTCTTCTAAGTCCCTAAAACTACATAGAAAGGACTCCTTGACAACCCATTGGGAGCGCGCAATAAATTTACTCATTGGTGGGTTGGGTTGACTCAATCAACTATTGGAATCCTTAGAAGCCACTACAGGCTGGTCTGTGACGATGATACTCGGCATGAAGGACCTACTCATGCAGTTTCTAGCTTGAGTGATGGTCCTCCTTAATCTCACATGCAATAATGAGGTCCTACTCATGTTCCTAGTGGCATACAATGTGAAGGTTCTCCCCGAATATTTGACATTTAGTGCGTAGGTCCTCCCTATGACTATGGTACGATATTTAGAGGTCCTCCACATGTCTCTGAACTTTAATGTGGATTACCTACTCACACCATGCCATTCTCCAATGGAGGTCCTACCAACTCTAGAAAAAACAATAGAAGTGGTTATAACCACTCCAAACATGATTAATATGGAGGCCTTCCATGTTCTATCACCAGACAACACATAGGCCATCAATGTTTTCAGCTCGATCAATGAAAAGGTCATCCAAAAACCTAGACCTCCAATGTGGAGGTCCTCCTTATTCCACAAAAACTGTTCATGGTGTTACTCCCCATATCTCTAATAAATCTAACATAGGTCCTTCCTTCCTCATTACCATCCATCCATGTGAAGGTCCTCAACGTGCCACCCACATATAAAGCAGAGCTCCTCCCCATTCCAGTGGAAACTAATACAGTGGCCCTATGTGTATCCAATTCGACATATACCCATGTGATCCCCACACATCAACTCAAAAAAGTAGAGTTCCACCCCACTTCAGCATTAACAAGAAGCACAATATTCATCATTGTATTAAAAATGTTATCTTCTTGGAGGATCCATCCTAGGGAAGAATGGAGAATTGTTTCCATCATGGGAAGAACTCTTAGAAGAACCATGTTGTGGGGGATCCAGTCTGCTTCTCATATTATGAATCATAATGGAACCCATTGAGAGATACTTCATCCTTGTATTCTATATAAGAGTATTGGGCCAGAGAATAGTGGGTGAATTTTGTCATCTATGAATGTGAGATGCACCAGATCCCTAGACCCCTTCTAAAATATATGAGGGCGGGGGATGGTTTGGTTCCCTTCCATGGTGTCATGGTGAAATCATCTCTACCATTTCCAGACTCATTATCTACCTATACATGGGATCACAAAGTTTTTTTTGGGATATGATAGACTTCCCATTCCTTGTGTACTCACATATGTCTATAGATTCCATCAATCATAAGATAGTGGTCAGTACCCCATCCTACATGGAAAAAATGAAGCGGTTGACACTGCATCCAAGTAATGAATTAGTGTTCATTGATCAGTTAGCTCATATAGTAGTCTGTCCACTAGTTATTCCACCACCACAGTGTCCCACATCTGTGTCATATATAGCTTCTCATACATTGTCGATCAGAGACTCGGGAATCCAAGAGTTAGGAACTATTTTCAAGTAGGGATGCCTATGGGACACTCTCTCAACTGACCATCATTTGAGAATTTTTGTCCATATGAAACTCCTAACATCTACATTCTGGTGTCCCTCATAAAGGCAGAGCTTTATTCATTCAACTAACCATCTTGGTGACACATTTCTACCACCCTAACCATTTTTGGTTTATATGAGGAGTCAAAAAAAATTTGATGAAATCGGCCAACAACGATACATGGTTGAGTTATCATAACTTCAATTGGGGTAACATCTCTCCTCACCCAGTTACCACCAGATCCTTTAATTCTGATCAATTATGATCAATTCAAGGCTTCACAGTGCTCTATAAGATTAATTATGAATTTTCCGCACAAATACAAGTCTGTTGCTAGGGGAAGTATTCATTTATCCACTTTATCCCCATCAAAAGACATCCATATTTACATGGTGACATTGAGGAAACATCATGTGTTCTCATCATAAATATAAATTGGGTAAAACTGGGCAAGGATAATGAGATAAACCTAATGACATATGATGAGGAATAGACTACTTGGGTGGCACATCATCACATTGATCCACTCGGTATGATCACTCCCCTTCAGAGGCACTTTCCACCCAGCACAACCTTTGACATAACTACATGTTGGTTGGAATCTTCAGAAATGTAATAGAGCGCTTAAGCCCTTGGAAAAACCATATTTCCTAAAAAAATTGGATATTAATCCTATAATTTTTTTGAACCAAAAGAATGCATATCATCATCAGATGATAAATGATATTCGTTCCAAGAGATGCGTAGATTATGGTGTCCGGCAACATGATTATGCTCCTCTCCGCCAACTCAGCTAGGGTAGCCACAAATCCTTCATATCCAGTTTCCCCAGCATGAGCCTCCTGACCCTGTGCGGCAAAATCGTGTAGAATATTGATCCAATGGAATGTGAGCATGGTGTGAATAACTGATTCCACCGTATTAGCATGAAAATGACCCTGAAGATATGGATCAAGCTTCATATATGCCACTCAATATGCCACTCTACATATCATTCCATTTGCTAATGACACTTCATGTCATTTGGATGAACCCATCCATTCCCTGGTGGTTATGAATCGTCATCTAAATAGGAACACACACTAGGATGATGCGATATCTTCTCTTTCTACACAGCTCAAGCCACCCAAGACTCAATATGTGGAAATACCACCTGATAACTATCCATATCTGGTGTGGATGGATGACATGTGACCGCCCCTAGATTTTTGAATCCAACCATCATTCCCATTAATGGGATGGGTGAACACCTGTAACATCTTGACCACTTAATCTCCATTTTTTGGACACCATTTGGGAACTCTATAGATGTAAGAGTACATTATGATCTGATGTTTGGTTAATCCATTAGAAGGGATTATGTTTGTTTGGAAAAACAAATTACCCATTAGGTACATCAATGGCTTGGAAAACATTCGAAGATAGTTTCTCTATCAGTTCTACTCTACCACCCACGAGTCAGGTATTTCATACCTCATCAAGTTCAAACCATATCTACATGACAATGTTGCAGAATACATTTCCATGTAAAAAATTCCTCATGTATTCATATGACATTCCACTAACTCAAGTGTAGGTCTTGACGATGTTAATAAGGAAATCCAAGACTGAATTGGTCCCCACCCTCATTACTCATAACTTCCCAGGTAGATTCTAGTTTTTTTATAAGGTTCAACATCTTGAGTGAGCCTTATTGTAGGACTATAAGACACATCATTTTCTGCCTCAATCCCCTACAAGGATACTTAGAAATACTGATACTAACACCACAGTGTTGGGAGGGGCTCCCAAAATACTAGAGTTGTTACTAGTAGAACCTCTCTATGTACCAAAATACTGATGACATCAACCTCATTGTTCTCCATCTTGTCACCCTAATAATCAAAACGCATGACCTCCCAGATGAGAGAATGTGGTTCCAACTCCTCGTCTGCCACTACCTCCTCATTAGAATCTATCTCATAAAGATATTCCTACATATAATATTATCCTAACTTATTCTTTCCTTGTTTCCATGATTCCAGGTTATTTCCATAGCATTCTAGGTGAAGGATTCCTTAAGCTCCCCGGATGTATAAAACCATAAGAGTACAACCTCATTGATCTCCCTGACAACTCCCCTAACCAAAAATTCCTTGGTCATACCATCAATAAATACTATGTGTTCAAGGAATATATCTATGCATAGATAGATAATGGTGTGATCATGTTGGGTGAAATTGTTTCATAGTTATAACAAATCAATTATGAGATAGATAGTGAAAATTATGCTTCTAGTTAATGGAAGCAAGTCTCCATCCACGGGGCTCAAAAGTATGAAGTTTAGATGGCTCCTAGGCCAGTTGTGTGCACCCATGGAATCATCCATTCCCACCTAGGATATATTAATCCTAAAAAATTCACTATTACATATCTAGTGTCTGCATCAATATATGCTTATCAACCATCAACATATCATGTGAGTAGGCATAAAAACGCTGGTAGAAGAAAAGTCTCACACCAATGCCAAATACGTCCCATACTCTCAATGAATTCATGTCCCTTGAAATGGGAATCACACCTAGGGTTCATCCCAAAATGGAATACATATCTGATGATGATCAGGATTATGTGTTAGTGAATACCATAGAATTTATGGATCCCTACATGGTCCTCGAAGATGAGGACTGTCAAGAAAACCCTTTGAATATCCCTAATCGACACCATTGAAGAAGAAGATAAGGAATGGAAAGACATTAGAATGGATGGTTTAGTGATCTATTTAAGGGAATGGATACCACGGAAACTAAACAATAGGTGTTTCACCGATCCCATTAGGAACATTCTTTCAACCCTTCTTCACCAGATCCACCACCACCATTAACCATGTTTGTTGACTAGCTAGAAATACTGCAGTTGTATCATGATTGGTCTTGTTAAAAATAGTCTTAATCATCAAGTAGTCAACCAATGGTAATTCATGGTATCATGTTTGATTAGAACAATGTTTCATGCACTGGATAAAACCTTATGGTTCCGTCTGAAGTTCCTTTTTTTCTTCCTGCTGCAGAACGACCCCTTATGGGCAGAAATGTGCAACTATTATGGTAGTACGATGTGTTAAGGAATCCTTCCCACATTATTTCCAAACTCTCAACCCTTAGGTTCAACCATATTTTATCAAGGATGTAATAATGTAATGCATAATACTTGAAAAATACCCTCTTGTTTGAAAAAAGGTTTTGTCATATTAAAATTTCCACATAGAGTATTTTGAGTAGTCATAATGAGTTGTTGGAATCTCTTTCCCTAGAGAAGATGAGACTAATCTTATGCAGAGGAATATTCTCTCATTGTACATTAGCGAAATATTCAATGGAAATTAGGTCATTCTCTATATAATTGACACAAGTTATGGGATCAATATCATCCCAACCTAGATGCTTTTTGGGATAAGATTATATAAAATAGATTTGTTCCACTATGACTAGATGATTCAAGGTTACGATAATACCAAATAAATAATGTGTGTCCCAATCTATTTAAAGAACCAGTTTGGAAGTCAAATATTAGAAACCGATTTCATGGAATTTTTATAGGACACCTTTTACAATGTGTTGATGGTGAGGTCTTGGATCCATCTCAATACAGATTTCCCCTCCTCCTTTCAGGATCTCATCAAGTACTCCCTCAATGAATGAGTAGGAAATATCCAAGGTTATTCTTCTCCCTTTTCCTCTTGTGAATATTTATATATGGACGTGGTTTAATACTAGAGTAAGTAAAAGCATGATCAGACCCACAATGTTAAGAAATAATTTTCCGCAGACGACCTGCAGATAGACTTGGATGATGAATTTTCCCTCATAATTCCCCAGTTGGAAGGCACAATGTCATACTTGGGGAATTCCTTTTTTTTATTGGAAAGGGCTCTGTGTCCCCTGGTTCATGTAATTATAGAAGATTACATAATATTCATAGATGAGTAAATATTTGTTCATACCAGAACCATTGAATCTTATTAGTTATTAAGATGTTCACCCCATGGATACCACTATCCATTAGACATTCTAGATCCAGTGACCAGGTTTGAACTATCACAAACCAACATGTCACCATATCATTGATATCAATCAAGAACATTTGGGTTGAAGGGATCATCGAATCAACTCGATAGACTTTTTATCCCTGATTTAAATATCTTATGAGTCTTTGGAAAATGATTACACTACCACTAAATTCAGAATAAGTGTTACCCCAGATTTAGTTTTCCCAGGTGAACTATCTACTACCATCGATTTTCCTTCCTATGATGATCAAGAGGGATTATAAGATGATCATCCTGTATTTGATGAATGTGTCTCTACTACCCTCGAGGAGTTGGTATATGTGACCCTTGGTATTGAGGTCAATATGAGGCCAACATAGATCTCTGAAACATTCCTTACTGAGTAACATCATTAATACATGGATATCTTGAAGAAACATCAAAAACTATTTTCTTAGAGATCTATTGAGATTAAAGGGCTAGACCCTTTGGACATATTCCACCATCTTATCCTCCCAGTGACTCATTTGAGGGTTCATGAAACCGACTAGGAAAATGCATCTCACTCACAGTGCCGAGGTCTTGGCCAAATTTGACCAGATCATTAAAGTCTAATTCATCAAGGAAGATTAGTAATCCAAGTGGATATCTTTTATCATTCCAATGAGGTATAATAATTGATATATTATAGTTTTTATTTACTTCTGATTCCTCAATCTCAAATTTATGAATGTTGATTTTCCCCTTTCGATAATAAATTTTTTTGTTTGATGCTACTACTAGATTTTAGTGTCTCTTCTCTAGGAATTGTTATTCCATGTATAAATTAATTTATATGGCCCTAGAAGATTATGATTATACTAACTTCAGGGAACCACAAGGTACATTATAAAATCAGGTAATACCTTTCAGTTTAAAGAATATATTATCACCCTATCATTGTTCTATGCACAACATCTTCATGTCAATCCTACAGATGCTTTTGGAATCCTACATGGATGGTTTTGTTGTCAAATACCACATGAATCCAGACCTTCTAATAGATCATTAGAATGTTTTTGTTTTACTTCACTTCTGACATCTAAAAATGAAACCCTTGAAATGTTCTTTTAGAGAGAGCTCATGAATTTTCCTCAGTGTCATTGTCAGATATTGAGATATCGATATTGAGTTAAGAAAGATGAAGGTAATCAACCATATTCCTCGATAGAGCATTCCATGGGAGCTCTAATTCATTCAAGGATATTTATCGTACATGTGACAATTCATTGGAAATATATCTAGAAAGTGTATTCTATTTTCTAGGGTCATGAATAATGGTGTCATCTTTCAGTGGGATGGAGAGTGATAAACTATGTTTGAGGAGATTAATAAGTACCTTCTATTTCCTCCGGTTCTGATGCCAGCCATCTCTCGAAAAAAATTGGGTCCTCTATTTGACCACCCTAGAATTACCCATTAGTCCCCTTCTCTCCTGAATGAATAAATTTGATATAGAAATAAAATTTCATTATATCAGTCAAATACTCCTGGATAAAGAATCCATAAATTCCCTCATCAAGAAAATCATTCTCGCATTAGTTTATATAGTTTGGATGTTTCATAAAAATCTATAAAATCTTGAGATATAGTTGGTTTCATGCATGGATGCACTAATTTATATCCTGAATCATCATATATTGAAATACCATCATGCATTTTGGTCACAGATTACTTAGAAATTAAACATTAGATTCATTCCACTGAAGGAAGTCAAGGGTCCAAAAATGGAATAATTTCTCTCCACTTAGGAAACCCCTGAGGAAAGACATATAGATGTTTATTTCCCAGATGAGGCTATCTTCTCAGTGGACCAAGCCATGTCATGTTGGAAATTTTATTTCGATGATTCCTCATTGAGCCAGACTAAAAAAAATTCATGACCCGAGATCGAAAAATTAGTCATGAGAATTTTTCCCATCATGCCTACATAGGTTGTTTTGACATATTCATTCTTACTACTAGAAGGCTGAACCAAAAATGAGTCAGAGTATTATGCTCTCATAACTAGTATTGAGATGGCTCTTGGGTTTTATTTTACTCAAATACATATGAAGGTGGGATCTGATATAGTCATCACGTAGGTCAATGGTGACAAAATCATCCGAAAGCCATAGGTCGTTCAATTTCTAAGTCATTATCTCCATCTGATGGCCTAGTTTCCTTCTCATCAGGAGGGGAATCATATTCCACAATCGTAGAACATTAGACCTGATTTTATAGAATTTTTAAGAACTCCTTTCAGAGATCCTGACCAGGATGATCTATTTATTCACATGGCGCGATAAAGAGAATTTTCCCTATTAGCTAAGATGATGATAACATCCACCAGCTAAATCATCATTCTACTATTTCATCCACATCGGGTCATTTGGATCCCTATGTAGAAATTAAAGCTTATTATTGTCCAACTCCTTTCATCGAGTATCTCTAGCATGGAAACATCCAATTTCACATTGTCGGACATGAGAAAATTCACCACTGTGTAGCTTAGTTCACCCACTATAGTGGGACCAATTTTGAGAATACACTCTTAAATTGTGAGTTTTATGGAATTATCTTCTACTAAATTCAATGAGATAATATTCCATGAGTTATGAAATTTGTTCATGTCGGGTCCTACAGTTCTCATTAGGTCTGGTTAAAGCTCTATCACCAGATTCAAATGATTGTATACTTCTCCCCCACCACGGTCTATGACTGTATCATGTTTTCCAAGAGGCTCCATTCATGTCTAATCCAAGCCAATTTTTTCCGTTGACCTCTAGAGCCCCTCTATACAAAGAATTATTTTTTCTATTTGTGGTATGGGGACTCGATGTCATTGGACCATATCGACCTATGATATCTCACTAGTGATGGTTCATTTTTACCACAACATATTTCATTTCCATGTGAGAAGAAGTTTTCCCCATCATGAATTTCAAGGAATGTTCTATTTTTGAGTTCATGAACACCGACATAATCCATAAAATTGGAGTCCATCAAGTTTTACTCACTGATAACAGCACCAAATTTTGTGCAGATGTTCTGAAGAAGTTATTCAACAAGTATGGAAACTGCTCTAACCACACTACTCACAACCATTCACAAGAAAATAAGCAGAACAGGGTGTTCAGAAAAACACTCTATAACAATATTCATATGTTGGTGGATCGAAAAAATAAAATATATCATTATAATATCTATGGTTCTCTATGTAATTATTGGACATGGACTCGCAATTACACTCATGTGACTCCATATTTCCCATTTTACAAAATAGAAGCAGTCCTTCTCATTGAGATACATTTTCCATCACTCTATACAATATTCTGTGATCATAATATGTTAGAAAATATAGAATATGTTAATTAGCTGAACTATATTCCCTCGATGATGAAAGGATCTAGGCATTACATAATCTTGAGAGGAACCAAAATAAAATAACCAATGATTTCAACAATAAAGTTCATCTCTAAGCGTACTTCCAGGTGACATAGTATTGGAATTCAGAGTGAAAATAACACATGAATGTAATCCACTAAAGTTGGAGCCTAAATGGTAAGGGCCTTATTCAACCACAAGGTTTATCCCAAAAATGCATTCTCATTAGTCACCATCGATAATGAGCAGATTACTCCTCAAAAAAATTCCAAGTCACTCAATAAGTACTTTTTATAATGAGTCATCCTATAGTCCATGATCTATGAACATAAACTAAAATTCTCAATTTCCTATTTGCATGATAATAAACTGAATATCATATCCATACTTACCACATAATGTTCAAATACATGAATATGTCCCATAAACATGATGTTAAAATAGTTTCCTATGGTATGAGATCTATGACCTTAAAATGACATTCCCAATATCCTAGTTTCATGAAAATAAACTATGTGTCATATTTTTCTATACCACATGACGTTAAACATCATGGATACATCACATGAACATGATGTTAAACTATATGCCTCGGGTCTGATATCTAGGACCTTAATCTAATATTCAAATTTTCATATTTTCAGGAAAATAAACATCTTAACATCATAATCCAAGATCTATAATGTTAAAAATCATAGATATGTCCAATTCACATGATGTTAAACTGAGCACCTATAGTCCGAGAATTACAACCTTCAACTAAGTGTCCCAATTTCATAGTTGCATGATAATAAAATTTGTATCATATCCATCCCTACCACATGACATTATACAACATGGATACATCCTAGGAACATGATGTTAAACTGGGTCTCTATGGTCGGAGCTTTGTGACCTTAAACTAAGATCCCCAATGTCCTAGTTTCATGACAATAAACTTCATAACATCATATTATATTTTACATTATATTAAACTTCATAGATATTCCCTAGGAACATGACGTTAAACTAGGTGGCTATGATCCATGTTCTGTGGACATACACTAAGATTCCCAATGTCCTATTTCCATGATAATATTATTCATAACATCATTATCCTTATAACATGATGTTATGATTTGTGGATACATCTTAGACACATGATATTAATCTGGTCGCCTACTGTCAAAACTTGATGACCATTAATTTGAATACCTTAGTTTAGGCTGCATGACATTAAACTGTATATAGTAAAATCCTTTCCAAATTATGTTAAACTAAAAAAATGTATCCTCGAAAAATGAAATTGAATTGTATTAGATAGTCTTAGTTTCATGACATTAAGCTTTTTAATATTCAACGACCCCAGAAAATGACATTAAATTGTGTGTGATCTCATCTCAGGAATGTGTCATGTGGTGTTTGGCATCCATGGCCCTCATTCATGTCATGTAGCTTCCGAGAACCACGTCACATATTTCCTCTTTGGAATCCAACCTCATATGGTTATAACACTACACCCATATACTATGTCCTCTATCATTAATAATTTCATGATGTTAAACTACATAACAATCATCATCATAGTAACACAATAATAAATTGTATAAAAATTGATATTCTCATTTGATAGAATATCTACCCATGGAGTCTTTCATCTACCATGCCATATTTAGTCAATATGTATGTCCTAATTCTCATCCCCATGGGATATGTAGTGATGCTTGGACATTTAGTATTCTGGTCAAGCCACAGGATCACAATCCTTTGGGCCCTTTTCCCTAAGATTCCATTTGGGAGTGCATGGTGTGAGGCAGATATCAAAGGTCCTCATTCATGTCAGGTTATTTTCCATGAAACATAATTATCCTATAAGGTACCTCTATTTCCACAATGCATTAGTTAAATGATAATAAACTATGTAATATTCCTCATCCTAGATTAAAGATGCTATACTGGACAACATTGATGGTACTTTCTACTTGAACATTAATGGAATGTTCCCCACATCCCTATAACATGACATTAAAATGTGCTGAAATATCATATTTCCCTGAAAATAACCTTCATGTAATCTTTTTCATCACCTCATGATGTGAAAATGCCTGGATACATACTAGGAACGTGATGTTATACTAGGTTCCTATTTTTTCAAACTCTGTGAACATAAACTATGATCATTTGGACCAAGAAATATAACCTTCAACTATTGATAATACTAGGGCCTCTTATCATGACATCAGTTGGGTTTTACCACTAACATGATTTGATGTGTTGGAGCGCAAGGTGTGAAATTTTGATTTCCATGATGAAATATCCTTGACCCATCTCCATACATCATTTCTTTAGTGGTTCATATTCCCACCATCATTTATTTCTAGATAGACCACATAATGGTGATGGATATTCATCTCCATCTCACCTCCTACCCTGGGCCAATTCTCTAATGGATCTTTGAAAAATGTTGTGAATCTAATGATTTGATTTTATTCAACAATCAATTCTATGTTTTCACACCCTACCCAATACTGGTGACGTTGTGTACCCAATTTCGTGAATATATTCAAGAGTGTTCCTTCTCATTAGTCACATATTCAATGATTTAGACCTCAAACCAATTGATAAAAAAATTTTCCACCTCACATTGTTTTATTGTACCTTGTAACAGCTTTGGTGTTTCTACTCGATGAATTTTTACATGTTGAGTGGGAATGTCGATGCCATAAGAACATTTTAGACAATGAATTTAGTCACCCTTGTTTTATGCTTCTACATGTGATTAGAAAAGCCTAAAAACAACCATTGTCTCCCAAAAAAACCATGAATATTGGGGGATTATGAGTCTTGGAAAGGTTTGTAACCATAGAGAGTATCTTTACATGCTCATTGGCCCAAACTCTATGACCTTAATCTAAGAGGATCTCCATGATTCCCATGGAAATTTGTTGTGTAGAATTGTATTTCGTGATTCTATTTAATGTAAGGTTATTTTTACACACCATACACATACCCTATTAGACTAATCTACCTCAACGATTTTTTACCTCCTGATGTTAAAATTATTTAAATGGTCCAATCCTATGTCCTTAATCTATAAAATTTTCATCCTCGACGCATAATGAAAAATGGCAGTGCATTATGGTGTTCTAATCTGGGAGGACATCACCCTTTTCCCAATTCATATACCAAGACTGTTTTAAAGACCTACATTAAACTTCAATCCTCTCTATACAGGATATGTAGTGACACCCGAACCTCTCATCTTGGTTTGGACACTCAAATAATGTGTAATTTACTCTCTCTCTCTCTCTCTCTCTGTTTATGGATCACACATACACATGGAATATTCCCTTTCATGAACTATAAATCTGCTAATTCCTATCCTCATGTGATACAATATACATAGTGATGATCAGATCATTAATTTGGGGTCCATCTACAACATTAATAACCCTTTTCACAAAATTTCATCTCATTCTGCACTGAATGACTTTAAAATACATGGACATACATAACTACACATAGAATGATTACCATATTAATGGGAATGTAGTGATGCCCATGAAATTTAACTTTTGGTCCCAGCAACAATATTTCCCTCCTTTCATATTGGTTAATTCATGTCTGAACTCATACGACCTTAATCAACAGACTTATTCCATGAAACTTTTCTTTAAACTGTATTAGAGCTTCCTATTGAATACAAATGTGATATTTTTGAAACACTTTTTCCTCCTTAAACTCAGGTTTTCTATTCCACATCATTATGCATATTCCTCTTGGATGGAATCCCACATGGTCCAAGCCCTATGACCTTAAACTAGTCACTCAAGTCTAAGAAACAGGACTATAACTTGTATGTAGTTCTCTCTAGGGATGTGTTGTTCATGGGCCTCCCTGGTCCTCATTCATGTGAGTTTTATTATAACACTAAACTAAAATTACCCATTTAAGAAACTATTCATAATTTTCTAATATTTATGACCTTAAATTATTAGTTAATTTCTATACACTAGACACTAAACTATGAAAATGACGGGAATAAATTTAGTATTCCCCATTATAATTCTGAGACTCTTCAGATTCCTCACAAGAGATAATTTTCCCAACTAGTGCCAATCTTCCACCATGATTTATTCTAGAACTACATATGGATTTATTCCCATACTTATGTAATGTATTTCAATGTCGAATCATATATTCTTCGGGCCCAATCACATGATCATTAAATTTTTTTAGGCCCTCTGGCCTTAGTAATTGTCCAAACAATTGCTTCCATAATCTTTTTTCAATTCATCTTAAGTTGTGTATTAAATACATGAGCCTCATTAGCCTCAATAAAAATGGGTTTTTATGTATTACATGGTCTATTCATACCCCAGGAATGGTCATTTTTATTATTCAAAGAAACAAGTATTTAAAATATTTATCACGGTCCAAA
Organism: Viscum album; assembly: GCA_963277665.1. Classification (NCBI taxonomy): domain Eukaryota; kingdom Viridiplantae; phylum Streptophyta; class Magnoliopsida; order Santalales; family Viscaceae; genus Viscum; species Viscum album. The sequence goes on from OY728161.1 coordinate 699,843,669, forward strand.
ATTTATGTTCGTAAACTAGGATCCAAGAAATGATTTCTCTAATAATTGTATCATGTGTTCCTTATTCCTTCTATCCTTCCAAATACTTGATTGGTATAAAATCTCTTTGTGGTTCATTCACATTGGGTTTCAATCCCCCTACCCACACAATTATTCTCAGAATATACATTATTGGGTTCATTCCAAACAATTGTGAATGGAATTTTTAGGGTCTAGGTAGTATAACCTTAAACAATGTGCAACCTCCAAATCATGTGTCATAAAACAAAAAGACACGTCTTTATCACATGAGGCTAAACTAAACCATTCATCTCCCTTAATTTATTATTTTAAAATACTTGTTTATCATTACTAATTTCATGACATGAAACAATAAGGAATCTTACATTCTCACCAGAGAGGCCCTTTTCGTAAGATGGATTTGATCATTTACCATATCAATGTTCCCAAACCAATTAGATTTATGTCATGGTGGCGTAATTTCATGATTCATGGAATCCATTCAAACATTCCATCACTCCACATCATCCTTCTTGTGCCCCTCATTTGGATCAATATCCAATTTCATGTATGAAGGAACCCCTTAATATCCTGGTTATCCTTCTTTAACTCACCTTCTGTCATTGGCCAATGTTTTGAAAGGAATCTGATGACATTTCGAGATAGGTACTATGTTTTGAATATGGCCCGTATCCTACCCTATTGTTTCAATTTTAGTTCAATTATACAGATATTGTGCTTCAAATACAGATTGTAGTTCTCATTTTCCAACATTCCATTATCCATCTGTTCCAAATTTTGGGATATTTGATTCAGACAATTCATTCCCATTTTTTTGGATTGATATCAATGGCCTTAGAGTTATCCTATTCATGAACTATCACATTTGGAGTGTAGAAAATTGGTTATTCCAAGAATCTTATTCTCTAGTAAGATCCCCTCTCATCCTGAAAACTCTAGGTGGTTAGTAAGTAATAGAAGACAATTTGTATTCAATGATTATTCGACACTCTGTTGTGAAGTGAATGATAACGTGATCATGCCTTATTTTTCACACTACAGATGACCCACAAGAGCTTAAGGATTGGCCAATTGTTTTTTCATAAACATGGTTAATGTGAGATAATTAAAACAAGATATAATTTTTCCATCCACGTAATTAAAACTATAAGTATATTTCATATGTTTGAAAAATAATTCCCCTTATAGAACTTCACCTTTGATGTAATTCTTCAGATCTTCCACCTTATAGTATGGGGCAACTAGGATCTGTTGTTTACTTCTGTGCTCGCTCTCTCTCTCTACGTAGAAATTGAAGCTTCCCTCTCAGCATTACTTTGCTGATAGACCATGTTGATCATGTTTTAGAACACTAAGGTTGATGTATGAATGTTTTAGATTTGGTACCGAAAATTATTTTTTGTGCATTATATTGTTGGGTGATCATGGAAAAGAATAGTAATTTCAGTCAATGTCCCAAAGAGAAAAAGAATTCAGCGGCTTACCGTAAGACGGGGACTGAGATTCTGTTTCTACAACAGACTTAGAATCATATAGGCATGTGTGAAAATTTCTTATCATAAGGAAAGTCAATTTACTATTCGTACATCTCCCCATCATATTTATACGTTCTTACTGGGTATTCTTCATGTGTGCGAGGTGCCTTATGCACTAATATTTTTTTTTGTATATACTCATGTGCACCATTCTTTTCAGTGCTTCACATGGACCCTAACCTTATGGTTCTCTAACATCTCATATTCTGAGGGGTGAATTATCAGATCTGAATTCCATAATGAATCATAAACTAACATCATTGGGTAAACTACAAATAACCCTTTAACACAATAGACCATTTTAAGAAGATCGTGGGTGTTGCACTTAATTTTTGAGACCTATGAGATGGATGAAAATCTACACACAAGGGCCATACATGACCAATGTGACATTAAAAGGCCATCATATGTGCCATCATTCCATAAAACTGTTAGGGAAGGCCCATGGAAGTGGAGTGGTTGGAACATAAAATGATTGCCCATGTGTAAGTTTCATACATTCCTAATGTGATATTAAATTCCTTATTTTGTGCCGCAACATAGTCATGCCACAACCTAGGATTTTTCCAATATATATAAGGTAACCCCATTTTTTGGGGTAACGATCCAAGAGTTGAACCATTTCTCTCATGCTTCAATGATTTCCTCTTACATGACAGTGCACAAGTAATGAGCCCATCAATATTCATGATCTGGCACCACAGGTCCATTATGGGTCCACCATCATGTGGGCCCCAAATGGCTTGACCCTAACCCATTTCCTTCTATCCTAAATCAATTATGAACAAAATACCCTTATTGCACACAACACATACCATTTTTCATACACATCATCCATTCGATCCCCTCTCCTTTTCATGCAAGACATCAATCTTGTGTGAACTCCCTCTCTTAAGATCCATGGATTGGCTTTACCTAAAAGAACAATGTTTGAGCCCCGTTTTCTTTCACCCTTCAAATCCTAGTGCACATCTCCTCCCTAGACCTCCATTATTTCATGTTGTGAGTTATTGGTCCCTTATTTAGTGTCCCCTATAGAGTTACCCTATGTTATTATTTTTGGCATATGTACACTAATGAATTTTTCTTTTTGGAATATCCACACTATCTTAGACCCCAATACTGAAAAATCTTATGCACCAATCCCATTGGGAATTGTTGATTCCTTCCATTCCAATGTGTGGTTGGATATTAGTAAAGTATTTACAAGGGTGGGAGTTATTCCTCCTTGTCAGAGCTATTGGATGTTAAATTTCCACGCCACATCGCCCTCATCACACGATGCTAAAATGTAGTCTAACCCCATTAAATACACATGGTATTCGACTCCTTAAGTATTGTCTATGACCCTATGTCTCCATGTGAGTGATGGAGTTAGATCCTCCTCAAATGGAATGAGAACCAATTCTATAATCCTCCTTGTTTAATCCCCACACAATCACTCACTGACACATATTTCGTGACTTTACCATATAGTATATTATAAAATCACCTTTATCAAACAAATTATGAATAATGTGGGATTAGATGATTGTATATAACATGAAACACTTCTTTTACGTAGCTAACCATGTAAAATCCCTTACCACATGTCACCATACCGAACTATATGGGTTTTGATCCCTATCATCAATGTAGGGAACACATGAAGCATCCACAACGATAAATCCCAACAAATGATAAATTCTAGTCCCCCATCTATGGATATACCCACATGATGTGATAAATTCTCTTTATAGGACACATAACTTACTTCCACCACTATGGGGTGACATGATCCATCTTCCATCACTTCAACCATCACCTCCGCCTTATCCCGATGAGATCACATAATCCACCACCATCAATTTTTTTTTCTTCGTGCACAAGCACCAAAAACATGCCTCATATACATTTGGTTTGCCTCCATTAATGACCTAATTCCAATCTTCATCCATCTAGGCCACTAACCATGCATATTCCTCAGAAATCCTCGGGGCCACTATCCAAATGTAATCCACAATTCCATGCCCCATCTAGAACAATGTGAAATTCGATCCACGTCAACTACATGGGGTATGTAGGAAGTCTACAAAAGGTACAATCCCATCATCCATTCACCTCCTATTCGTTCACTCGAGTCTCCATTTTTTGGGAGGATAATTCCCAAACCTGTAGGTTTCAATTTCTTTAGGACCCCACCCAAATACTCCACAATCTCGTGCCACCTTCTTCAGTGTCTCAACACCCCATCTGATCTTGTGAAATGTTGATCTATATCTTCTACACAGGGTGTGTAAGAATCCTCCCTAAGGATAAATATGGTCACTCCTCACACAACATCAATTATAGACATTCCATATCTTAAACTTCATCCATATCCATCCATATTTTTACCCAAGTTACCACATCTTACTGAGATATTGTCATCCATATACGCAATCTCAGTTTGTATGCCCCAGTCACCCCATTGTTTCTCTCAGTATCACTTATTCAGCTAACCATAATAACCTCCACATAATCCATATTCATCCAACCAAGATAAATCCTCTTGTAATGGGAATCAAGACATGTGTAACACCCACGCCCCTTCACCCCTTCTAAATAGGTGGGTTTTGATCCTTGTCTTCTATACAGGGTTTGTAAGAAGCCTCCCTAAGGCTCAATCCCATCAAATAGTAATCCTTAGTGTCCCCCGCTTTGGAGTGCACATCAGTGGTACTCCCTCATTCATTTCCAAATTAGCATTCATGTTGTGAAAAATTTTCTTTATGAGATGCACCACCCTGGGTCCACTGTCATTGGGTGTTATGATCCGTCTATCTAACAAACATTTATGGTGTTACCTCCTAGGGTTCAACCTATCTTATCTATCTCCTTGGGATGTTCTGATTGATATCATCGGATTAATGTAAGACATTAAAAATTCATACAACCCCATGATAAACATGGGGTTCCTGGATAAAATCACAAAAGACATGCCTCTGGCCAAAGATATCTTGCTACCAACACATGATGCCTTGGGTATCATACCATTGGGAAGCCCTCTTATGAGTAAGAATACAAATGTTCCAATGTTCAAGTGGTTAGACATTATAATAATGCTCAACATGAATACACTTCTGACCAAAGGTTATTTCCCTGAATAAACCAATTGAAATTCCCAAATATATGTAGTGTAATTAACCAACGTCCACCAAGCGATGGAACCCGAAATGAGTTTCATCAACCATGACTCAAATATATAAGGAAGACCCATACTTGGTGACGAATTCCATGGAGGAATCGATGGGATGAGGAACCAAAATCCTATATTACTATTTTGATCAAGGAGAAGACATATACAAGAATTCAATGATGGTATCCCACCATTGTAAAGACGAAATTCAGGTTTGAATGCATTCGTCAGGGAACAACAAATTACATTTGTAAAACGCGCGAGTGAAGGAGCACGCAAACGAGGTGAACCCGCCCTAACCAAAAGTGTTGAAACAATAATAACATAGTTTTTTTTATGACCACATGTGAACCATAAATGGTATATCATGAGATAAAAATACTACCTAATGCATTGAAAGTCTATATATTTCGGCCCACCAATCACATTTATATCATGTACATGTATTTGGGTGAGATGTAAATCATAAAACATAAATAAATTATTTTATACCATTTAATAACATGATTACAGAATGTGATATGCATACATATAATAATCTATTCACAGAATGATAGGTAATACTTGGTAATTTCATGGAAAGGAATAAGTATTGGTTTTATCAATAGAATAGTTTGGCATAAAAAATCACATTATAATATCAGCACCATAACATTAGTACGAAATGGTTCCTAGGATGATTAAATTAGAGTAAAAGGTTGTCTCACATTACCTTGGGATATTAAGTCTAGTAAATGTATTTAAAATATAGCATTTTGGTATGAAAATATTGAAATAAAAATGCTTAATAAAAAGTAAGTGCCTGAATTTAAAATGAGAGAAGGAGTTCCTTTAGTGCATAAGGGAAATGACTTAGGTAAAGGTTACAATGATAGAAGATAAATAATATATAATTATTATAAAATAAATTGGATAATAAATGGATATTTATAAATATATGAAAATATTATCAATTTAGATACAAAATTATATAAACAAAGGATTTAACTGATTGAAGAGGAAGAGGAATAGAATCCCTTACCTAAGAGGGTTTTTATGAATGAATTATAAGATCTTTATAATATCATAGGGACACATTGGGAGGGCATTATAGAGGGAGGGGATATGATCTTCATGATTTAATTATTTTTAGTAAAGATGAATGCTAGTATGAGTGGATATTTATATAAAAATAGAGGGTTTTCTTTTTAAATTTCTAAACAAGGGTATTGTACTATATGTAATAAAATAATAAAAAACACAAAAGTTTACAATGTATATTCCAAAGAGTGTAGTTTAAAATATTTTTTATGTTTAAAAACTACACCCCTAAAATAATACCATTCATGATGTGGAAGTATTTCATGTTTATAAATAATTGTTTTTAAAATCTTAAGAATACAGTATTAGGTTTTAGGGGATTAATTATAGGGTTTTAAAAGTAGTCAAATTAATTAAAAAACACATTATATTAAAGGTAAAAACATTATTTGGTCATGGATTTTATTTCTATTATTCATTACATTTCTTTTATACCATTATGATTTCATAATACTTATCATATATTTATTCCATTTTTAATTTTTACTAAAAAAATTTACTAGATAAGAAAAAAATTAGAAATTAAATACTGGATAATTTATATGTTCTAATCATAGAAATTATATTTTATTTATCAAAATAATTTTTATGAAAATGATAATTTCATTATTTAAATATTTTTTTGATTGGAAACTAATATTTTTCAATATAGGAAAAACATCCCAACCCGTATGAAAATTAAATGAGACATCCTTAAATAAAATTACCATTTATATTAGAAGCTATAGTATAAAAGATATTTGAAAACTTTTTTATTAAAAAAATGTTTTAATTAAAAAAATAATTTTTTTTATTCTTCATAAAAAATAAATTTTTTATCAAACTGGTTATATATTGATTTATATATAATAAGTAATAATGAAATGAGGTTAACATAATCCTTAGATTATTGAAAATAAAATATAATAATTCATGCTACTAGGTTTTGAATATATAACCCTTATTACACTACTATATGCCATAAGTGTATGGTGTGTGATAGAAATAATTTATTATAGTGGATTCATGATCATTATTTGGTTGGTGAACAATATGAGATTAAAATTCTATTGTAATTGGTTTTTCTGAAGATTCGTTTATTGAATCCTCACTAGGTCATAGTCGTGTAAAAAATCATCAATTTCATCTGCCACAAAATTTTTGAAAAATTGGTTTTATAGGGACTGGTCATACTGGTCAGTTTGATCACTTCTTCATTATATTTAAATTAGTTTTTATTTTAACCCTTAATATATAATAATTTAAATGGTAACTTTTGATTGGATAGATTATCAAGGGTAATGGATGTTAATTATCTTTTAATCTTGGTGGAAAAAATTTTAGCTGCATTTTTCAATAGTCCAAAATAAAAAGTGATAATAGTCCATCTGTTTTTCATAACGACATTACATAAAAAATAATTTTTTTGTTTAGAAGAGTATTAAATTTTTTAAATTATGTTTCATTTTATTCATTCCTTCTTTTAATTTTCTCCAACGAAATTTCATTTCATACACTAAAATAGATCATGGTAATTTTGTTTCATATCCTTTTATGATTACCATGTTTCCTAAAGAAACATGTCATTCTATAATAGCACTTTTACTAGGAGAGTTTCATTGTTATGTAGAACATTGTATTTATGATCTAACATATTCACTAACTAATCCTTATATGAAATATAATTCTCCAAAGGTACAACCTCTAAATTTAGTTGTTGTAAAGGGATTATTATTATCATTCTTATGATGGGTAACTCAAACACAACGTATTCTTATGACAAGTTTGTTGGGGTTCTACTCGATAGCCTATAACTTTGATGCAATCAAGGATCTCAAAAGGTAACATATATCATGAAATAAGTTTTCTGTTCTTCCCAAATATCAAGAATTTATTTAGTGGTGATATAATATGGAACACTAAATACCCGACCTAAAACTCTTGGTCAATTATATGTTTATTATTATAAATTTTATCCACTTTATGTGGATTTAATATGATGAAAAATAATATAATATTTGGTCTTATCATCTTTTGGTTTCCAACATCATCCATGATAATTTATTTTTGACACCTCTTCCCATAACGACCATCCTAAAGTGAAATTTGATTACAATAATAGAATGTTATGTTTTATGATATCTCCACTTGGGGAATGTGATGATCACAACATAATTGGAAATATATTTAATATAATCTCAATATATAATCCAAAGTTTTAATTGTTCTATCAGACTGATAATCTATATGTGGTTAATAAATAGTGCTAAAACTGATCTCTACAAACCATTATTTCTAAAAGATTCTATAGAACCTCAAGAAAATAATTGGATATCATTTAGGTATAATAGAGAGTTTAACTCTTTGTATTCTTACCATTTACATTACGTATGTACTTGAAATATGGTCAATATATATATGTTTCTGGACAGTAATGAAAAGGAATGACTTTGTGAGGAAAACGATGACCATCCAAATGGTGAAATAGTTATTAGATGCTCCGAGGAGTTATATTTTAAAATAAATAGTTATGATATCCCATTTCAATAATGGTATATTCAATGGTGGAACAATACCCTTATAATTCCATCATTTATCCATGTCTTTTTGACACATGAAGAATCAAGATACTAATTATATAACAATCCACTTCATGTTTTCACAATATAAGTTTTACATTAGATCTCTATATATCGTAGTTCATCCTAGATGAATAATGAAGGAAGAGTTATTCACATCATATATATATTCCCTCTTTAGTTTTGAATTTTATTGGATATGTATCTGGGTTCCAAAATTCACAAATCCATCATTACATATACTGAACTCTAGAATATTCATTACCTTAATCTATAGCTCCCCATAATCTTTTTGGGACTCCTTGATCCCCTTAAGAAGGGATTATTGAGCAAGGTATAACAAAATATATTATATAATTCCAATTTTTATGGCTTTCATGTCTAGTAATATTGGATCCTTTTCAATTCTCATTACAGATAAGGATACAACATCCTCTCTACATAGAGTATTTACCACTTTATTAGTCATCCCATGATGGTAATGAGTTAATGATTCCCAATACTTGATCACCTCTTACAACATTTATTGGTTAATATTGACCTATTTTTTGAATATGTTTATATGTCTCTTATAATCCATATATATATTATCACTTCTATCCATAAAAAAAATTATCAAATTATTTAACATAAATATCACTATAGTAAACTCCAGATCATTTTTTGGGTAGTTCATCTAATAAATCATTAATTCAAAATTAGCATTGGATATAATTTTTTCATATGACATGAGTAAAAAACATAAAGAAATTTTAGGGTGCATCATTTTAGATCACAAATCCTTCTCCACTAGTATATAATTTTAGCACAAGTATAGTGACTAAAATCCTCTTTAACACTTTAATTCTCCCAACACATTCACTGATCCAGAAAAACCTCACCACCTTCTAAGTGATATAGGTTAGTGGTTATGAAAATCCGGAATGTTTTTCACAAAAATATATGATATTACCTAATTAATCTACGGAAACTATGGATATATATCCCATATATTGGTCATGTCCATCCTTCAATTGACTTTATATTGAATGGAATAAAAATATCCCTTTCCTACTGATGACATGACCCATGAATGTTATTTTCTCTATAAAACACACACATTTAATATAATTCACATATAAATTTTCCTTTCAAAAGATCTTCAATACATCATTAAAATGTTATTCATGTTACTCCATTATTATAAAACATAATCTACAAATACTACCAAAAAACATTCTTGGTAACACCTAAAGGAACTATTCATTATGTAAATTAAGATAATTGAAGAATTAATGAGTCTTAATAGAATCCTGATGAACTAATTTGACCTATCACTTGTATGTTAAAGGAAATACTCCTTATTCACCTTTAATAATATCCTAATTAAAAATCCCCCTTAAAGAAGTAATTGTCCCCCCTAGCTAATCGAACAAGTCATTTATATGTGGAAGTGGATATTTTTTCTTATAATGACCTTATTGAGAACAAATAATCAATTAAAAGGAACATTGATGCATATTTCTTCTTAATGAAATGAACCAAAACACACCAAGATGATGAACTTGGGAATATAAACCCTTTATCTATCTTATTCAAAATTATTTTCATTATATCATTTTGTTCAATAGTAGGAATTCTATAGAGTGTCTAGGATATTAGAAAATATTCAACAATAATTTTGACTAAGAACACAACCTATTAAATATGCAGGAAGAAAAGATATTTTCTTAGGGAACACATCAACATATTGTCTTACTTTGTTCATGTCACAATGTTTGATCTTTTCCTTAGTCTCAATAATTTGTGAAAGACATTTATTGTGAGGTGTAAATAATATACATCCATCAAATGACATTGCAAGAAAAAGGGGTTTTGTAGATGGATTTTAGGTGTGGTTTTTAAAAATGTTATTAAAAATTATAGGAAAATTATTTCCATGGTGTGTTTTTAGTGGTGATTCGTAAAACAACCACTAAGTGTGTGTTTTTTAATTTTTTAATGGTGTTTAAGAGGGTTATTTTTTAAATTTCCACAAATTTATTTTTCTTATTTTTCAAAACAAAATTCTTTTTAGTGGGGTTTCATAAAACTATCATCAATTTATTGTGATTTTTTTTATTTTAAATATTAAATAATGATTTATTATTTATAAGTAATTTTTTTTTATTATTCATTTTTTTATAAATAAATTTAATTAATTGCAATGTGTTTTTTATTAATTATATATAATTATTTTTTAATAATTATCCAAAACATAAATTAATTCTTTTATATATTGAAAGTAAAAATTCATTTTCAAATAAACATTAATTTTGATCCCGGTATTCATTTTTTCTCCCCAATAATGAGATCGAAGCTTATGAAATGACCAACATATAAAAATAGATTGAAATTTTGTAATCATTAAAATAATAAAATTAACTATAGTAACCAAAAAATTGGGAACTTGATCTTGAACATCAAATTTCCAAAACCATTGATCTATTTGCCTATTTGGGATCAACCACATATCAAATCAAATCATATAAAGAGATATATGGCTTAGTGAAACTAATGGGATGTCTATCACATTATTCATGTCAAAAATTCCTAGAAGGCCTCTAAACCCTAGTTTTTAGTTCAAATATCTTGATTTTATAACATTTAATAAGATTTTATCATCGTTTAAATGTATAGTCATTTTATTTTTAGGTTATATTTAATTTTATTCCACTAATTTATATTTTTATTGATTTTATGGTGTTGTTGTTATTGTGGTTTTCCCTCTTTTGGGGATTTATTATCAATTATAAATATATATATCGATATCGATTTCTATATCTATATTTGTATGTACTTCTATACATTTATGTATATTTATTTATCATTTATATATATTTATAATTATATATTGGAAATTATAAATTATTGTATCTAGGTATCGATATTTATATGTAATTATGAATATTTTTCAATATATATGTATAAATATACTAATATATAGTTATGTGTGTGTGTGTATAAATATATTTACGTAACATAAATGTTTATATATATATATATTTGTAAATTTAATTATATGTATATTTATTTGGAAATATTTATTTCCATTTATTATTTATTAATTATTTATTATTAGTTTATTATTTAATATTCAGTTACTATTATTTATATATTATTACATAAGATTTAACATTTAATTATTTTATTATTAAATAATTATTAATTATTAATAAATTATTTATTATTAATTTATTCGTTATAATAAAATATTTAATACTGGTTTAATGAATTAATTACTTATTTATTATCTATATATTTATTATTTATTTATTTATTTTTTATTAATCTATTTATTTTTTATTTTTTATTTTTTATATACAGGTTTATATTGTATTTTCAACTTATTTATTTTACATTAATTTATTTGTCACTCATAATTAATTATTGGTCACTATTTATTCATTATGTTTCATTATTTATTCATTATTCGCTAATTTTTTTATGTATTTATTACTAATTAATTATTAAATTATTAATAATTTATTATTCAAATATTGTTGTATATTTATTTATTACTTATTTGTATATAGTCATTAGTAATTTATTATCAATTTTTTGTTTAATTGTTATTTATTAATTATTTGGATTTACTATGATTTATTTTTTATTTAACAATAATTTATTATTATTTTTTATTTATTATTAATTGATTATTATCATTTATTGTAATTAATTATTGATTTATTTATTTTTATTATTTATTCATTTAATATATAAGAATTATTAATTAATTATGTATATTGTAATTTTTTATATGTATTATTTATTTAAGATTTAAGATTTAAGATTTATTATTCATTTATTATTCATTTATTATTTATTATTTATTATTTAGTAACTATTTAGTATCTATTATTTATTATTTATTTATTTACTATTTATTATCTATTTAATATTATTTATTCAATAAGTTTCTATGATTTTTTATTCTTATTATTTATTATCATTTATTATCATTTATTATTATTTAATCTTTAATGTTATTTATTATTACTTAATATTGGATTTTATTATTATTTAGTGACTATTTTTTATTTTATAATTTCATATTTATTAATTTATTATATATTTAATATTTTTTAATTTTTTATTTACTATATATTTAATAATTATTTATTATTATTTACTTATTTATTTATTATTTATTTATTACTTTATATTTATTATTTGTTAACATTAATTATTTTTTTATTTTTTTATGTTATTTATTTATTTAATTGTTCTTTTATTGGTTATTTATTTAAAATTTAATTATTATTTATTTATCATGTATTTATTATTTATTTGATGTTTATTTTCAATTTATTTGTTATTTTTTGTTTATTAAATATTAAATATTAATTATTTTTTTTCTTTACTATTCAATTACTATTTCTTTATTATTTAATATTTATTATTTATCAATTATTTATTTATTTTACTTATTTATTTATTAGTTATTTATTTTTCATTTATATTTATTTATTATTTATTATTATTTAATATTTATTATCATTTTTTATCATTTGATATTATTTATTTGTTATTCTTCTCATTTATCAATTATAATTTTTTTATTTATTATTTTTGAATCTAATTATTATTCATATATTGTGTATTTATAATTTATTTGTATAAATATTTATAGTCTATTTATTATTTAATTTATATTTATTATTTATTATTTATTTATTTATTGCCATTTTTTATCGTTTATTATTTGTAAAGGCCCTAACCTCAATAGCCGGAAGTCGATGTCCTACTTAATTACATTAGTATAACAAACAAGGAATTCATATCCCGAAGGATCGAATAGTTTAGTAGCTTTGGAAAACTAGATGCAAACATAATTGTTACATTACCAATTAAAAGAAAAACAACAAATCATCTCTACTAGAAACAATGACAAACTAATAGACTATCCCATTAAGTCATTAATAATACACATCTTCACATCCTTGGGAAAAAATAAATCATCAGAAATGGGTGAGCTCAAATGTTGGGAGAGGTTATGTAATAACATGAATGCAATTATAAACATAAACAATAAGGAAAGGTGATTGAAAAAAAACACATGCCATTAAAACATAATCATTAACATTATATGAAAAGAATACAAGAAGAATAAGGAATTCCTTATAAATGATCACTCGAGAAAAAAATATAACCATGGATATTCTAATAGTTGAATAATCTCTTGAATTATCCATTACTAATATCATAATGAGTGAATAAATAATGTCGGAAATCTAAAACATATTATCAAGTCCTTAGATAATATATCTAAAAATAAATGGCTATGGCCTTATCTAAAAACACATCTGTTTATTCCCATAAGACTTATTGATGCATCATGGGGCTATATAAGTCCATACATATCAATTATAATGTCCCAATAACTCCTCGTATAAATTAGGTGAAACATAGACAACATATACATAGAAAAAGTAAATAACAATCCCCATTATGTAAACATAATCACTACCCATTCTGAGTAGTAATGTGAACAATATAACGACAGCACATCCACATTCACACTGATAATACATCATTTAATAAAATTTGGTTGATTATAATCATCAGATATCAATCATAAAAAATTCACAAGATTTAACATAGGTGTTAAAATAGATGAAAATACTCAAATAAAATCATCGAGGGGTTAATGAGAGAAATAACCCATTTACTTTGCAAAGATGATATCTTTTGGAAAAATAATATTTATTTGTTATAATTTTTTGTATGAAACCAAAAAAAACAAATAACGTTTTTCTGGTCCATATTAGTGAATTTATAAAAATAATGGTGTCTAAAAATAGATTTTTATAGTACTTGGAAATGGGTATGAAATCGAGAAGTTCTATTTATTCAGGCTTGCATATCGAAAAGTATTGAGAATGAAACCTTGTAAAACATTTATATCCCAATAAAAAAAGGTTAAGGGATATTGATACATTATTTTGGAACATATACACATTTTTTATAATAATTATATAAAAATAATAAAAAAATCAATTGTGTTAAGTTAGATAAAGTGTAACCTAAATGGAAAATAGGGGTTCAGAATGAAACCCTTTGCACATTTAGGTCACTCCAATCATATTCCACATAAAACTAATAATCATAAAATTAATAATTTAATACCATGAAGATAAATATATTCATGATATAATACATCAAATGGTAGAATACATACAAAAAACAGAAGAAATGTAGGTGAATAAGGCATGTCTCACAGAAATAAAGGTGATATAAGAGAACCCTTACCTTATGTATGAAAACATTTTGAACCGGTACATAACATCCTGGATAGTCAAATGTGAATCATTAATTATTTATATCGATTATATTTATCATGTATTTGTTTTATAATAATTTTATTATGATCCCTTATGGTATTTTTTATGACTTATAATATTCAATTTCATCGTTTAGAAGTGGGAATTTCGTTGGTTTTCATAATTCATTCACTTGTATACTTGTATGAAAGATCTTATGAAATGATAATTTTTATCTATAATTTAAATTATTAATTATTAATGATCTTATTGTAATATTTAATGGTTTTATATTTCATTTTTTCAAATATGAGGATGATTCAATTGGTATAACGTTAATGTTGAATGTTACTTTATTTTGGTGAATTTTCAATTATCAAGAAATTGATTTGTTATATAATTATATATATATATATATTTTCCAGAACATTATATGAAATAGATTATTTATAATAAAATCTTATTAAATAATAGTATTGGTTTTATGTCCATCCTTGAAGGAGGAAATGGAAAATGAAAACGAATCGTCCACGATGGTGGTAAATTGGCACATCACAGTTGATATTATCATTTTTTGGAATAAAAGGAAAATGATAAGCGAATGTGTAACATACCGGTTCTAGAAGTCACCCAGCAGTGCCCCATACCTGGTTGGCCACATGGACACAAGCACATTTCCCTGAATGTCAGAGGCTGTCGACTAGCAGCAAGGGTCTTGGGTGTGATAGTGGGGAAACTATGCCCTCATTGGAAGAGTACACAACAGATGTGCACAATTACATACAAAAGTGGAATCAGTAAATACCAAACAACAGTAATAGTGGAAGACTAAAAAAGGAGTAAACTGGGGTGGATATATATATATATAAATGATGCATGATACATATATGTTGAGGAAAAATAAAAACAAGTCACAATGATGGAATAAAACAGTGCTAAACCAAAGTGCAAAATAATGCAGATAAACTCCTCAACATCACAATCCATAGCTTGGTCACGTGCTCTCCTGCTCCAAAAAAATCAAGAACGTGAAGTCAAAGGGCTCTTACCCTTATCTATACCTGCAACAATATAATCTGTTTGGTCCCAAAAGCATTACCCAAACAGGGTGTGATACAAAATCCCGGTAGTCAACCAGTCGAAGATTTGTGCCTAAAAGTCAGTGAATACATGGCAGATAAAATTTCAGAAAGCAGTAAACATGAAATTACTCCACGGTAAACAATCCATAGATTCTATAAAATAATTTACAAACAAATAAGAATCCTCTCAAGAAAGTATAACAAACTGGTAACCCTCTGGATAATTCTCACAGCCTAACCCCTATGGTTCAACCAACAAGTACTAGCAACCCTCTGGGAAACACACACAGTCACACCCCTCTGGTTAAGCTAATGAATTGACTCTCTGGGGAAGTACTCACCATCAATTTAACCAATAGTCCCACATCATACTAAAGGCTCTCTGGGGAAGAACTCAATGTCTCATTCCCCCTGTGGCCTACATCGAGTAACTATAGACACTCTGAGGATTCACTCAACTTCAATTCCTTATGTGGTCTCCCATCGTATTATAAAGACACTCTAGAGAATCTTTTACGTCCATTCCCTCTATGGTATACTACACTAGGTTCCCATAGCCCTGTGTAAAGTCATAAAGTATTAAAATACATAATGGTCAAGGTATCCTCACGAACTACTTGGCTATAAATCTACAACATCTTAGCATGAATGAACAACAATCACACCATCCAACAATACTAGGCATGGGGAAACAATAGCAGTCTAAAGGAAACTACACCCAATGGTCCAGAAAGGCAAGAACATGCATGAAAATGCATCCAAATTCTGAAAATTATCCCAAAACACAATCAGAATCTTCTACTCTAGCATACAAGAAAAGTAGTCAATCAATGAGGCTAAAACGTTAAACACTCAATACCTTGTTCAAGGGTATTGCTGGAATTTGAACAAAATACTCAAAGAATTTCTACAGAAAGGCACAAACCACCTACCATGATGTTAAGAGATCAATATACATGAATCATATGGCTTGAATTTCCTTAGATCATTTATGATCTAAAAAAATATCTACAACGTCCAACCGCCTATAACATGGAAAATAGAAGGAATTAGGAAACATTGCACTAGAAGAAGAGAGAACTCACCATTGTGATTCCAATGCACTCACCAGTGTTCGAATGGGAGGATGGGTGGAGGTCTGGGGATTGTCAAATATCCATAGCTGATCGGTGCTCTTGGATGCAGACAACCTAAAAGAAGTCGATTCTGGCAATTAGATGTGACCCCAGTGCATTTAATGAAAAAAAGAACACTGAGTGTACTTTTGGAGTACACTGTGTGTACTAGCCTTTTCTGTACAATACATTAGGTGGCCTCTAAGTCACCTCTTCATGGCCGTGTGTGTGGTCATGACACTACCATCACACGGCCTCCAACGGCATCGCAGTACACGACATGTACTTATAATGTACATGTCGTGTACTTTGAAAATTTCCATATTATCCTCTTTTAAACAAAAACTACCAAAAAATGAAAAGAATACCAGAAAAGAAGATCCGGGTACATACAAACTTCCCCCCTTAAATAAATTCATCCCTGAATTTCCCTATTTTGGTGTAGAAGAGGATACCCCAAACAGCTCTGGCCACTGCGATCGTAGGTTGGAATCCCTCTCCCAAGTATCATCTTTTACTCTCCCGTGATGCCATAGAACCCGTACCAATGGAACAAACAGGCCATGGAGAACCTTCGTACTATGATGGAAAAACTGGATAAGATGCTCCTCGAAAGATGCATCCACCTCCAACTTGACTTCCTTAGGTTGGAAAGCATGAGACAGTTCTAAAAAGTAACTTCAGTGCTGATAAAATGGAAGACGTAGTGTATAGCTTGGTACCTCTGAGGTAACTACAATCGATTGGAAACTAGCCCAACTCTCTCAGGAACCTCAAACGGCCTGAGGTACCTCGGCGAAAGCTTACCCTGTCTCCTAATCCTCTTGTTCCCCGAAATCGGTGTGAAATATAAGAATAATTGATCCACAACATCGAACTCCAGAGGTCATTTCTGCTGATCAACAAACGACTTCTATCGAGACTATGCAGTATTAAATCTCATCAAAATAAACTATATATTCTTTGTGGTCTCTTGAACAAGATGAGGTCCGAGGAAAGATACATCTCCTAACTCCTACCAACATAAGGGTGATCAGCATGGCCTACCAAAAAAATTATCATTTGGTGCCATCTAAATAGTTTCCTGAAATCTATTATTGAAGGCAAACTAAATAAGAGGTATATGCTTCTCCAAAGAACATCCAAAGTCCAGAATTCATGCTCGGAGCATATCCTCATGCACCTGAATCATACACTCAGACTGGTCATCTGTATGAGGATGGTAGACTATACTCATATGCACCTGTGCACCGAAAGCTTTATGTAGCCACTACCAGACCTGAGAAGTAAAATGTGCATCCCTATTTGAAACGATAGACTGTGGAACTCCATGTAGATATACATTCTCATAGATGTAAAACCGTCGTAGCTAATCAACACTGAAGGACTCCTTGATCAGAAAGAAGTGGGAAACCATCGTAAACCTGAATATGAAAACCATAATAGCATCATTCCCTTGAGGAGACCTCAACAAACCAGTCACTATGTCCATTGCGACATCGTTCCACTTCTATTATAGAATGGTTAGCTGATATAAGATCCCTGCTGGTCACTGATGATTCACATTCACCTTCTTTCAAGTGCACCACCTCATGAAAAAACCAGAAACATCCCCTTTCATACCCGACCACCAATATTGGAGGTGTAGATCACGATACATCATGGTGATTCCAGGATGAATGACCAAAACTGAGGAATGAAAATCCCACATCATCTCCCCACGTATGTCTTCTGGATCCCATACACATCCCTGGAAATGCAAGATCTCATCCTCTGCTACTATCCATCCAGGAAGAGGGTCCTCTCCTAACACACTATCCCACATGACTAGTCCTTCTGATTCTAGTAACTACCTCATCCATACCCGATTGAGAAGAGTAGAGGTAATAGCTTTAGAAGATATAAAGGTCTTCCCCTGTCTATTGTGCACTTCTAAATGCATCTCAGAGAATAGAGCCATAAGCTGCCACTCACTGTCGGCCTCCTGAACTACATGTATCTGAGTTTTCATGGTCAATGTATTAGCCACTGTGTTGCCTTTCCCCGGTGTATATGCAAGCTCAAAGTCAAAGGATTGAAGATACTTGACCCACCTTCGCAATCTCAAATTCAGATAATGCTGAGTGACGATGTACTTGAGACTCTTGTGGTCAGTGAAAACCACAAAATGCACTCCTAGAAGGTTATATCTCCAACAACATAAGACGTGAACAACTGCCTTTAGCTCAAGATCGTGTGTCGGTTAGTTCCACTCATGTGGCCTCAACTGCTGAGACCCGTACGCAACAACTCCATATCTTTTCCTAAGAATAGCACCCAACCTGATACGTGAAGCATCAGAGTAAATAGTGTAGCTCATTCTCGTCTCTAGAAAGACTAGTATTGATGCAGAAGTAAACCTCTATTTCAGATCCTGAAAGATTGACTCACATAAATCTGACCATAAATACTTAGCACCCTTCTTGGTCAGACCCGTCAGTGGTGCTGCTATGCGTGAAACGTCCAGTATTTAGCGTCTGTAATATCCAACCCGCCCTAGAAAACTATCCACCTCAAAGGCATTCTTTAGCTGTTCTCAAGAAACCACTGCTATTACTTTCCATAGGTCCACTGATAAACTAGTCTCTGAGATAACATTTCCCAAAAGTGAATCTGGTCCATCCAAAAGATTCAATTTAAGAGCATAGCATATAACTGATTCTCTCTCAGTGCACTTAGAATGATCTCAATATTTTTGGCATGGTCGTGTCGAGTGTGGTAGTACACTACGATATCGTTCATGATGGCAACCACAAGAGAGTCCAAGTATGGATGGAACACACCGTTCATCAGTTCCATGAAAACTATAGGCCCGTTAGTGAGGTTGAATGGCATAACCATATACTTTTATAGAACATACCTGCCCCAAAATTCTGTAAGAGTTATGTCATATGTTCTAACACACAACTGATGATAACTGGACATCAAATCAATCTTCGAGATCACATGGGATCCTTGAAGCTGATCCAAGAGGTAATCAATCTTAGGCAAGGGATATCTGTTCTTGATCATCAATGGGTTCAACATCTGATAATCTACACAAAGCCTACGGTTGACATATGCATTCTTCGCAAACAGGACAGACGAACTCCCAGGAGAAGTACTGGGTCAGATGAAACTGTTTTCCTACAACTCCTCCAACTTCTTCTTGAGCTCCTGTAACTAATGTGTGGCCATCATATAAGGGGTAATGGATACCTGTGTTTCTCTTGGAAATAGATCTATAGAAATGTCAACATCACACTCGGGGGGAATATAGGAAAATTCCTTGAGAAAGACAATGCTGAAATTGTCCACCACTATGTGAAAGTCTAACTATGAAGTCCCATGGTCTTCCAGATACAGACTGGAAATCTGAGCTCTAACTCCACTTAGCCCATGATGCTCGGGTCCTTCTATACATTCCTAGACATCCCACTCGCCTCAATGTAGAAAATATCCACCCTCTAGTGATATGAAACTCACCCCGTTGGGATAACAGTTAACGACTGCCTAGAAGGGAACTATCCAGTCCATTACCAGAATGACATCATAGAATGCCATATCTAGGACATTGACATCCCATATAATGTGATACCCAGCCACCTCTAGAGGGTACTCATTGCAATGATGTGCACTATCCATCGTAGTCCCCAATGGTGCGTCTAGAGTCAATGTATCTGTAGAGAAAAATATGTAGATCCCAAGGATCTCCACAACAACAAAAAAGATAATGCTATGGGAAGAACCTATATCAAAAAGAGCAGAAGATAAAAATGAGGCTACTAAGATCATACATCGAACTGTAGAGGGTCTGAGATCCTGCTCCTACGAGGTCTGCTCCACTGCAAAATCCTGACCTCTACCATGGCCCTATGACCATGGTTGTCCGCGCTATGATGATCCACCCTGCTTTCTCTTAATGACCGGTGATTGACCACCACATACTCGGCCTCCACCTCATACTAAACAGCCTAAATAACTCTATTTTCTAGACTGGTGAGAAGATGGTGGCGCTGCTTCTGAATGAGGAGTCATGGATGAACCCCTATCACCAGATGCTGGTGATAAAACCTAACAGAATCATTGAAGCTTGATGAAATGAGAGGAATACTACATGACATAAAGATTACCATACTCTAGGATAATGAACTCCTCAGCTCGGTCATCCCTCAGGGTCTCCGGATAGAAGTAGTCCTAAAAGACGCACTGAAATGCCTCCAAATCCATAACCCGATGATGACTTTCCTGTGAGATCATGTCCCACCACCTCTTGGAGGGGTCTCATAGCATGTAAGTATAGAGCATAACCCACCTCCTTGTAGGTATATCTAGATGCTTGAAGATCATCATAACGACTTCGAGCCTTGACTCTGCATCCTGAGGTCCTCCTTCCCATGAGAAGGTGGGAGGATACTGCTACTAAAAAATCCATTTCATGTATGCCATAGTCGAGTTAGGAGGCAGATCTCCCTAGAAGGTCTGCATCATCCTCAAAAATCCTTCCCTAAATTTCGCATCGGTGCCTATAACCAGTTTCACTGATGGTTCCAAGGCTGGCACAATAGGAGAATCTACGGGAAGCCCCTTATCAGCCATATCTAGCATCCGATCACCGCCTGGAAACTGGCATACAACCGGAGGACATCTCAGTTCCATGAAATTGCAAGGTCAAACACACACATTAGATCACATTATCATGGACTGAAACTTGGAGTGTAAGAAGGGAAAAGGGGAAAGAAATCATTCAAAATTTACAAAACATGACTACACGTCGTGTATAAAGACTACAGGACGTGTTACCTTAAGTCATTTACATGGCTGTGTAATTTTTCTAAAACAGGTTGTGTAACACCCCAAGCACACTTCGTGTTATCCTAACAGACGAAGTGTACTTGAATCTACTTACCCTACCCAAGTCCTTCTACACGGTTTAGCCACACGACTCTCCTAAGTGAAAACTACATGTCATGTACAAGGTAAACATGACGTTTACTCAACATGCTCCACCTGGCCCGTGTTGTTAGTGACACGACCTATGTACCTAGGTCACACTGCACAACGTGTTCTAGAAGGAGATGACGTGTACAAAGAAGTCTTAACAGACCATGTGGTTAGAAACATGGCTGGCTACACGGCTAAAAATACACGGCATGTTCCATATGGACACATCATGTATGAGAAAGGATGGAACCGACCCATGTTATTTGTGACACTGCTGGGGACCTAGGTTACACAGCACAGCGTGTTCAAGGTGTACATGATGTGTATAAGAAGAGACTCCACCGAATAGGTTGTTAACTATATGACCCGACTCCTAGGATTACACTAAACGACATGCACGACTAGTACACGACGTTTTTCCAGAAGGTTTTCCTTATCCCGGGTCTCTTCCCACACGGCCTGTGACATGGTTAGATAATACATGTCATGTACTTAAGAAAAGTTGTTTCTTCACGAACAGAAGAACACATGGCATGTAGTTACAAGAACACGGCATGTATTCTGGGTTTTTCTGGACAGTAAGCCTCAAAAACTACTCCAGAGCCCAAAAAATAAAAAAATAATCACTGGAAGTTCCAAATTCTGATCCATGAGGGCCCATACTCCCTGCGAATCAATGTTTGGCATCTTGAACAAGTTACAAACAAGGTACAAAATCCATGGATCCACCAAATTCTGGTCGATGATGGTCCATAACACCTCATGAAAGAAAATCTAGAATTCATTCATGTAAAACCTTACACAATCAACTCTCTAAAATTTAACATATATATTTATCAATCCATCTATCAAAAATCATGCATATTCTACAAAATATCTATCACAACGACATAAAATTTCTAATGCATCCTAGTTGGAATGGAAAGAATTCATGGAATGTGATTGTTAACAAGTGTCTATATGATGCACTAGATGGCATGCCCACATCTCATCGGGTTGCGAAAGAAATTGAACCGTAATAACCACAACGGTAGCAGAACAAAGCATGTGAATCAGCAAACGGTGAAATTAAATCCACTGTAAAATTTACAAACTAGATAAATTGCAATAAATAGGGTAGATTGGATTTTCCCTATACAAGGGTTAGCTAATCCTAGGAATAGATTTTTACCAACTATCTATTTTGTCCTATCCCTAGCTAAAGGCTCCAAATAGTAATTCAAGAGAAAAGAGATCCTCTAATACCACTTTGTAACTTACCAGTTTCGGAAGCCACACATAGGCACTCCATACTGGTTGGTCACATGGCCTCAAGCACATTTCCCTGAATGACAGAGGCTTCTGAGTAGCAGTGAGGGACATGGGTGTGATAGTGGGGAAACTATGCCCTCATTGAAAGAGTACACATCGGATATGCACAAATAAATACATCAATGAAAGAAGTAAATATCAAACACTAGTAACGACTAATGACTAACAAAGGAAATAACTGGAGCAGAGATATATATATATATATATATAGATATGATGCATGATACATATATCTCTACCAAAATATCCAAACAAGTCACAATGTTAGAATACAACAGTTCTTATCCAAATTGAAAAAGAAAGCATATAACCTCTTCCACATCGCAGGGAATAGATTGGTAAGGCACTCTCCAGCTCCACAAAAATCAAGAACCTGAAATCTAAGGGTGATTTGTTTTATCTATAACTGCAAAAATGTAATCTGTTTGGGCCAAAAGAATGACCCAATTAGGGTTTGAGAAAAAAATACTAGTAGGAAACCACCCGAAGATCTGTGCCTAACAGTCAATGAATATGTGGCAGGTAAAAGTACAGAATGTAGTAAACAAGAAAGTACTCATTAGCTAACAATACAGAGTTTCTAGAATATAATTTATAAACAAGTAAGTAGCTACTCAAGAATGTAGAACAAACAGGTAACCCTCTGAGTAGTTCTCATAGCCTAACACCTATGGATCAACTAACATGTACTAGCAACCCTCTGGGAAGAACACATAGTCTCACCCCTCTGGATCAGCTAATGAATAGACTCTCTAGGGAATCACTCACTGTCAATTCACCATATAGTCTCGTATAGTACTAAAGGTTCTCTGGGGGAAGCACTCAACATATCATTCCCCATGTGGCTCGTGTCATGGAAATACAGAAACTCCATGGAATAACTCAACGTCAATTCCCCCTGTGGTCTCACATCATATTACAAATACACTCTGGAGAAGCCCTTACGTCCATTCTCCCTATGGTCAACTACACTGGGTTCCCACAGCCCTGTGTATAGTCAGTAAGTATCACAATGCATAATGGTCAAATTAACCTAAATAACTACTAGACAATAATTCTACAGCATCTCTGCATGAAAGAACAACAGTCACACCATCCTACAATACTAGGCATGGGAAAACCACAGTATTCAAAAGTCAACTAGACCCAACGGTCTGGACATGCAAGAAAATGCTTGAAAACACATCCAAATCTGGAAAATTATCCCAAAACACAATCAAAATCATCTACTCTAGCATACATGAAATGCAGGCAATCAATGGGGCTAAAACGTTAAACACTCAATATCTCCTTCAAGGGTATTGGTGGAATTTGCACAGAATAATCAATTTCTTTCTACATAATGGCACAAACCACCTTCCTTGATGTTATGATATCGATATAATTGAACCACGAGTATTTAATCACCTTAGAACATTGATGATCTATAACGATGTTAAAATGTTCAACACAAGATAACATGGAAAACACAAGTAATTGGGAAACAATTATCTAGGAGAAGATAGAAATCACCACTGCGATTCCAGAACACTCACCGGTGTTCAAATCGGAGGACAGAAGGAGTTGGAGGGCTTGTCAATGATCCACAATTGCTCAGCACTCTCAGACGAATACAACGTAAAAGAGGTCGATTCTGGCGATTAGACGTGACCCCAATGCATTTAATAAAGAAAAAGAAAGTACACAACATGTACTTTTGGAGTACATGGTGTGTACTATCCTTTTACGTATTCCCCTTTAGGCGGCCTCAAAGTCACCCCTACATGTTCGTGTGTGTGGCCCTGACACGTCCAACACACAACCTCCAACGGCATCAGAGTACACGACATGCACTTATAATGTAAACCGCGGGTACATTGAAACTTAGATTTTACTCCTTTCTTCAATAACAACCGGAAAAGGAAAAGAATACCTGAAAATAAGATCCATGTACTTAAAAACATTCCCCCTTATAAAATTTTTGTCCACAAATTTCTCTAGTGTGGTGTAGAAGAAGAAACAATGGACAAATCCATCCACTGCGATCGTACGTCGGCCTCCCTCTCCCAATTCATGCCCTTTACTCTCCCATGATTCCATATCACCTATACTAATGGAACATACCTTCCATGTAGAACCTTCATAGTTCGATCAACAATCAGTATAGAGCATTCCTCGAAAGATGCATCCACCTCCAACTTGACTTCCCCAGGTTGGAATGCATGAGATAGGTCTAAAAAGTAATGTTGGAGCTGGGAATTGTGGAAGAAGTCGTGTATAGTTTGGTACCTCTAAGGTAACTACAAACGATATAAAAATGGAACAACTCTATCGATCACCTAAAATGTCCCATCATACCTCGGTGATATTTTACCCTATCTCCTAATCCTCTTGTGCCCCATCCTCGGTGTGACATGTAGGAAAACTTGATCACCAACCTCGAACTCCATAGGCCATTACCACTGATCAACATATGACTTTTATCAAGACTATGCAGTGTACATACTCTTCCAAATCAACTCTATCTGCTCTGTGGTCTCCAGAGCAAGATGAGGTCCCAGCAAAGCTTCCTCTCCTGCATCCATCCAACATAAGGGTGATCGGCATGGCCTACCATACAAAGCCTCATATGGTTCCATCTGAATAGTTTCTTGAAAACTATTATTTTAAGAGAACTCCACAAGAGGTATAAGATTTTACAATGAACCTACAAGGTCTACAATGAATGCTCAGCGAATATACTCAATCACCTGAATCCTACGCTCAGACTTGAAATCTGTTTGAGGATAGTAGGCTGTACTCAGAAGCACATGTGTACCCAAACTTTCAGTACACCATGCCAGACCCAAGAAGTAAATTATGAATCCCTATTTGAAACGATGGAGTGTGGAACTCCATGTAGACATACAATCTCTCATATATACAACCATCCGAGCTCATCAACACCGAAGGTCTCCTTGATCGGCAGGAAGCGAGAATCCTTCGTAAGACTATCAATGAAAAACCAGACAACATCATTCCTTTAATGCGAACTAGACAAACCAACCATGAAGTCCATCGTGACATCATTCCACTTCTATTCCAGAATGGGTAGATGTTGTAAGAGCCATGATGGTCGCTGAAGCTCCGCTTTCACCTCATGACAAGTGGAACACCCCCTTCATACCTAGCCATCAATACTGGAGGTGTAAATCACAATACATCTTGGTGACACCAGGATGAATGGCCCAAACTGAGAAATGAAAATCCCGTATCATCTCCTCGCGTATGTCTGCTGGCACCCATACACATCCTTGGAAATGAAAAATCTCATCCTTTCCTACTATCCATCCAAAAAGAGGGTCCTCTCCTAACACACATTCTCGCAGGACTTGGCCTTCTGAGTCTGATAGCTGCCTCATCCCTACCTAATCGAGAAGAATAGAGGTAACAGCTTGAGAAGAGGGTAAAATCTTCCCTTGTATGTTGTGCACCTCCAAATTCATCTCAGAGTACAGAGTCAAAAGGTGCCACTCATAGCTGGCCTCCTGATCTGCCAGTATCTGAGTTATCATGCTCATTGTGTCATCCACTGCATTGCCATTCACAGGTGTATAAGAATACTCAATGTAAAAGGATTCAAGATACTTGACCCTCCTTCTCAATCTCAAATTCAGATCATGCTGAGTGAAGTTGTACTTGAGACACATGTGGATAGTGAAAACCACAATATTCTCTCCCATAAGGTAATGTCTCCAAAATCGTAAGGCATGAACAACTGCCTCTAGCTCGAGATCATGCATCGGGTAGTTCCTCTCAAGTGGCCTCAAATGTCGAGACACATACGCAACTACTTCATACGTTTTCATAAGCAAAGCTCCCAACCGGATACCTGAAGCATCACAATAAACAGTGTATCTCATTACTATCTCTAGAAAGACTAGTATGGGTGCTAAAGTAAACCTCCCTTTCAGCTCTTGAAAAGCTGAATCACATAAATCTGACCATAAGTACTTTACACCCCTCTTGGATAGACCCATCAGCTGTGTTGCTAAGTGTGAAAAGTCATGTATTTAGCGTATGTAGTATCCATTCATCCCTAGAAAACACCTCACCCCAAAGACGTTCTTTAGCTTCTCTCAAGAAACAGCTGCTCTAACTTTCCCAAGGTCCACCGATACTCCTGTCTCTGAGATAACATTTCCCAAAAAGTGAATCTGGTCCATTTAAAAGTTTAATTGTAAGAGCATCGCATAAAACTGATGCTCTCTCAGTGTACTAAGAACAATCTTAAGATGTGTGGCATGGTTGTGTCGAGTGTGAGAGTACCCAAAGATATTTTTAATTAAGACCACCAAAAAAGTGTCCATGTATGGATGGAACACTCGATTCATCAGTGCCAGGAAAACTGCAGGCGCATTCGTGAAGCCGAAGGGCATAACCCTATACTTGTATAGACCATACATGGCCCAGAATGCTGTAAGAGTTATGTAAGATGGTCTAACACACAACTGATGATAACCAGACCTCAAATCGATCATCTAGAACACATGGGCTCCTCGAAGCTGATCCAATAGGTCATAAATCCTAGGCCATGGGATATCAGTTCATGAACATCAACTTGTTCGGCTTCTAATAATCCACACAAAGCCTATGGTTGACATCTGCCTTCATCGGAAATGGGCCAGGTGAACCCCAAGGAGAAGTACTGGGTCGGATGAAACCCTTTTCCTGCAACTCCATCAACTACTTCTTGAGTTCCTACAACTCAAGTGTAGCCATCATATAAGGAGGAATGGACACCGGTGTTGCTCCTAGCATGAGCTCAATAGAAAATTCTACCTCACGCTCTGGAGGCAATCCTGAAAATTCCTCTGGAAAGGAATCCCTGACACGATCCACCAATTGAGGAATGTCTAACTGTGAATTCCCCAAGTCATCCAGATACAAACTAACAATATGAGCTATAACTTCAACTATCCCATGGTGATCTGGTCCGCCTATACTTGCCTAGACATCCCACTCACCTAGATGATGAAAATATCCACCCTCTGGTGCTATGAAACTCCACAGATTTCCATAACAGTCGAAAAATGCCTATAAGTGAACTAGCCAGTCCATTCCAAGAATGACAGCATAGCCTGTCATCTCTAGGACATAGAGGTCCAGTAGAAAGTGATACCCAACAACCTCTAGAGGGCACTCCTAGCACTGGCGTACACTAGCCGTCATAGTCCCCAACAATGTGTCTAGAGTCTATGTATCGTTAGAGGAAAATATGAAGATCCCATGGTTCTCCACAATAGAAACAGAGATAAAGCTATCGGAAGACCCTATATCAAAAAAGAGCAGAAAATAAAACAAAGACTACTACGATCGTACCTCGAACTGTACATGGTCCGGGATCCTGCTTCTGCTGGGTCTTCTCCACTACATAAGCATGACCTGTACCACAACCTTGTGACCCTACCTACCTACTCTATGCTAATCCACACTGTTTTCGTTGAAAGACTGGTGGTTGAACACCATGGCCTCGACCTCCACCTAGGCCTGAACGACCGAAAGAACTCCAGTTTCCAGAATGGTGAGAAACTGGTGGTGCTGCTCCTGGAAAAGGATTCGTGGATGAACCCCTATCACTAGCTGCTGGTGAGAAAACCTGATAGAAAAACTAAAGCTCGATGAAACGAGAGGAATACTCCATGATAGAAATAGTATCCTGCTCTAGGATAATGAACTCTTTTGCTCGGTCGGCCCTCAGGGTCTCCAAATAGAAATTTTTATAAAAGACGCATTGAAACGCCTCCCACGCCATAACCTGCTGATGACACGCTAATGAGATCACATCCCACCACCTCTGGGTGGAGTCTCATAACATGTAGGTAGTGTTCTTGACCCACCTCCTTGGAGGCATCTCCAAATGCTTGAAGATCAGCATCATGGATTCTATCCATGACTCAGCATCCTGAGGTCCTCCTTCCCCTGAGAAGGTGGGAGGATGCTGCTACTGGAAAATTCATGTCATGTCTGCCATAGTCAAGGCAGGAGGCGGAGCTCCCTAGAAGGTCTGCATCATCGTCAAAATGTTATCCCTAAACTATGCATCAGTGCTGGTAACTAGTATCACAGTTGGTTCCATGGCTGGAACAATATGAGGATCTATGGGAAGCCCATGATCAGCAATATCCAGCATCTGATCACCGCCTAGAAACGGGCGTGCAACTAGAGGACGTCTCAGTTCAATGACTTTTCATGGTCAAACAAAAACTTTAGATCACATTATCCAGGTCTGAAACTAGTATCCTAAGAAGAGAACAGATGAAAGAAAGCATTAAATGATTTCAAAACATGACTACACGACCTGTATAAAGACTAAACGATGTGTTCCCTTATGTAATTTAATCGTGAATGTACTTTTTCCAAAACTGGTTGTGTAACACCCCAAACACACAATGTGTTATCCTAACACATGACGTGTACCTGAATCATCTTCCCCTACCCGAGTCCTTCTACACGGTTAAGCCATGCAGATCTCCTATGATAAAACTAAAAGACATGTTCAATGTAAACATAAAATGTACTCAACAACCTCCACCATTCCCATGTTGTTAGTGACACGGCTTGTGTACCTAGGTCACACTACATGATGTGTTACAGAAGGACACGAATTGTTCTAATAAGTCCCAACAGACCATGTGGTTTTCTACAAGTCCGACTACACAGCTAACACTACACAACATGTTCCAGATGGACCCGGCGTGTTTGAGAAAGGATGGCACTGACCTATGTTGTTCATGACACGGTCGAGGTACCTCGGTCAGACTACACGACATGTTAAAGGGGGACCTAGCATGTATAAGAAAAGACACCCCTATCCGTGTTGTTAACTACACGGTTGGACTCCTAGGATTACACTACATGGTGTGCATGACCAGTACACGACATGTTTCTACAAGGATAACCCTTTCATGTCTCTCTTCCCACATAGCTTATGACACGGTTAGAGAATACACGGAGTGTACTTAAGAAAAAGTGTTTCTTCTTGAATAGAATAACACATGGCTTGTAGTCAAAACAACACGGCGTGTTTTCAAGGTTTTTCCAGATAGTAAGCCTCAAAAACTACTCTGGAGCCCAAAAAACACTAAAACCGACACTGGAAGTTCCAAATTCCGATACTTGAGGGCCCATAATCCCCGCGATCAAATTTTGGCATATTTAACATGTTACAAAAAATGTAAACAACCCAATTATCCACCAAAATTTGGTCCTTGAGGGTCTATAACACCTCAAGAACTAAAATATGGCAATCATTCTGGTAAAACCTTACAAAATCTTTGCTCTAAAAAGAAACAGATATTATTATCAAGGCATCTATCACAACATCATGCATATTCTAGACAACATTTATCACAAAAAAATCTATTTTCTAATGCATCCGAGATGGCATGGAAAGAATTCATGGCATGTGATTTATATCAAGTGAATATATGATGCATGAGATGGAATACCCTCATCTCATCAGGTTGCGACAGATATAGAATCAAAATAACAACAATGGAAGCAACACAAAGCATGTTAATCACACAACGTTGAAATCAAATCAGCTATAAAATATGAGAACCAGAGAAATTGCAATAAACGAGGTAGATTTCCTTTTACCATAACATGGGTTAACTACTCCTGGGCACAACTTGTTACCAAATACCTATTCTATCTTATCCCTGGATAAAGGCTCCAAATAGAATGTCAAGAGAAAAGAGATCCTCTGATACCACTTTTTAACGTACTGGTTCCGGATGCCATGCATAGGTGCTCTATACCCAGTTGGGAACATGGCGTCAAGAACATTTCCCCCGAAATCCAGAGGGTACTGACTAGAAGTGAGGGCCATGGGTGTGATAGTGGGGATAATATTCCCTCATTGGCATAGTACAAAGTAGAAGTGCACAAATACATACAACAATGAATGTAGTAAATATCAAACAACAGAAACAGTGGAAGACTAACAATGGAATCAACTGGAGCAGATATATATATATATATATATATATATATAAATGATGCGTGATACATTTATTTCTAGGAAAACATCCAAACACGTAACAATGCTAGAATAAAAAATTGTTAAACCAAAGTGGAAAGGAAACCATATATACTCTTGAACATTGCAATCCATAGCTTGGTCCCATGCTCTCCATCTTCACAACAATCAAGAACCTGAAGTCGATGGGCGTAGTCCTTTATCTATAACTACAACAATATAATCTGTTTGGGCCCAAAATCATGGACCACAAAAGGTGTGAGACAAAATCCTAGTAAGAAACCACCCAAAAATATGTTCCTAATAGTTAGTGAATATATGTCAGGTAAAAGTATAGAAATCAGTAAATAGGAAAGTACTCAGCAGCTTACATTCCACAGTTTCTAGCATATAATTTACAAAAAAGTAAGCATCCACTCAAGAAAGTAGAAAAAAACAGGTGACCCTCTGGGTAGTTCTCATAGCCTAACCCCTATGATTCAGCCAAAAAGTACTAGAAACCCTCTGGGAAGCACACTTAGTCTCGCCCCTCTGTTTCAGCTAAAGAATACACTCTCTATGGAAGCACTAACCGTTAATTCCCCCTATAGTCTTGTATCGTACTAAATGCGATATGGGAAAGCACACAACAACTCATTACCCTAGTGGCCCATGTCGAGGAACTACAAAAACTCTGAGGAAGCACTCAACGTGAATTCCCCCTATGGTGACACACCGTATTATAAAGACACTCTAGAGAATCCCTTACGTCCATTCTCCCTATTGTTTATTAAACTAGGTTCTGATAGCCATGTGTATATTCAGTAAGTATCACATCGCTTAGTGATCCAAGTAACCTTAAGAACTACTTGGATAACATTCTACAACATCTCAGTATGAAAGAACAATAGTCACAACATCATACAATACTAGGCTTGGGAAAACAACAATAGTAAAAAAGTCAACTAGAACCCACGGTCTAAACAAGAAATTACATGCATGAAAACACATCCAAATACGTACAATTAGCCGAAAAAACAATCAAAATCATCTACTATAGAATAAAAACATGGAGGAAATCAATGGTTCTAAAACATTAAACACTCAATACCTCATTCAAGGGTGTTGGTATAATTTGCACAAAATACTCAAAGACTTTCTACAGAAAGGAAAAAACCACCTACCTTGATGTTAGGATATCGTATACTTGAACCATGGGGCTTGAATCTCCATATAATGTTGATGATCTACAAAAACGTCGTAAACGTTCAAACCATGATAACTTGGAAAATACAAGGAATTGGGAAACAATGCTTTAGGAGAAGAGAGAACTCACCACTATAATTCCAACACACTCACCAGTGTTCGAATCAGAGGACATACGAAGTTTCAGGGGCTCATTGAAGATCCACAGCTGCTCGGCACTCTTGGTCAAAGATGACATAAAAGAATTCGATTCTAGTGATTAGAAGAGACCCCGGTTCGTTTAATGAAAAAAGAAAAAGTACAAAACATATAATTATGGAGTACATGATTCTTACTATCCTTTTTTATACTCTGCTTTTGGCGGCCTCCAAGTAACCCCTACATGGTCTTGTGGGTGTCCATGACACGGCCAACACACGGCCTCCAGCGGCATCGCAGTACACAACATGTACTTATAAAGTACACCGAGTGTACTTTGAAAATTTCATGATTTTACTCCTTTTCTAAAAAACGACCCTAAAAAGATAATAATACATGAAAAAAAGTTCCGGATACTTAAAAACATCCCCCCTTAAAGAAATTCATCCATGAATTTCCCTAGTGCAGCATAGAAGGAGAAACCCCGAACAACTCGATCCACCGCAATTGTAGGTTGTCCTCCCTCTCCCAAGTCTCATCCTTTACTCTCCCGTGGTTCCATAGCACCCATACCAAAACAAAAGACCAGCAATGGAGAAACGTCGTAGTGTGATCGACCATCCAGATAGGACATTCCTCAAAAGATGCATCCACCTCCAACACGACTTCCTCGGGTTGGAAAGAATGAGATAGGACTGAAAAGTAACGTCATAGTTGAGAAACGTGGAAGACATCGTGTATATCTCGTTACCTATGAGGTAACTTTAACCGATATGAAACAGTCCCAACTCTCTCAATCACCTCAAATGGACCGACGTACCTCGGTGATAGCTTACCATGTCTCCTAATCCTCTTGTGCCACTACCTCAGCGTGACACGCAAGAAAACTTC
This sequence comes from Viscum album, assembly GCA_963277665.1. Taxonomy (NCBI): domain Eukaryota; kingdom Viridiplantae; phylum Streptophyta; class Magnoliopsida; order Santalales; family Viscaceae; genus Viscum; species Viscum album. The sequence goes on from OY728161.1 coordinate 699,876,987, forward strand.
ATCCCCGACCTTGAACACCAGAGGTCATCACCGCTGATCATCGTACAAATTCTATCGAGACTGTGCAGTATCCATCCTATTTTTAATCCACTTAATTTTATCTATGGTATCCTGAACAAGATTAGGTCCCAACAAATCTATCTCTCTTGCATTTGGACAACATAACAGTGATCAACATTTCCTACTATACAAAGCCTCTTATGGTTCCATCTGAATAATTTCTTGATAACTATTATTATAGGAGAACTCCATAGGAGGTATATGATTCTAACAAGATACTCCAATGTCTATAATGATTTCTCGGAACATATACTCAATAACTTGAATCATAGGCTTAGACTAGCCATCTATCTGAGGATGGTCGGCTGTACTCAGAATTACATGTATACCCAAAGCTTTCTGTAGCCCCTGCCAGACTCGAGAAGTAAAACGTGCTTCCCTATTTGAAACTATGGAGTGTTGAACTGCATGTAGACGTACAATCTCTCAGATGTAGAACTTTCCTAGCTCATCAACACTAAAGGACTCCTTGATCGGAAAGAAGTGATAAACCATCATAAGATATCTATGACAACCCAACAACATCATTCCATCAAGGCGAACTCGACAAACCAGTCACGAAGTCCATCGCGGCATCCTTCCACTTCCACTCTAGAATGGGTAGCCGCTGTAAGAGAATTTCTGGTCGCTGATTCTCTGCTTTCACCTACTGACAAGTGGAACACCTCATGATGAAACCTGCATTATCCTCCTTCATACCTAGCCACCAATACTAGAGGTGTAGATCATGATACATCTTGGTGACGCCGGGACGAACAACCAAAACTGTTGAATGAAAATCCCGCATCATCTCCTCGTGTTTGTTTGATGGAACCCATACGCATCCCTAGAAATGAAATATCTCATCCTTTCCTACTGTCCATCCAGGAATAGGGTCCTCTCCTGACACACTCTCCTGTAGGACAAGGCCTTCTGAGTCTGATAGATTCTTCATCTATACCTGATGAGGAATATTTGAGGTAACAGCTTTAGAAGATAGAAAAGTATGACCCCTTATGTCGTAAACCTCCAAATGAATCTCAGAGAATAGATCCATAAGCTTCCACTCACATCCGGCCTCCTAAAATGCCTATATATTAGTTATCATGCTCAATGAAGCATCCATGGCGTTTCATTTCCCAGGTGTATAGGAAAGCTCAATGTCAAAGGATTGAAGATACTCGACCCACCTTCACAATCTCAAATTCAGATCATGCTGAGTGAAGAAGTACTTTAGAATCTTGTGGTCAGTGAGAACCACAAAATTATCTCCCAGAAGGTAATGTCTCCAATTTCGTATGGCATGAACAACATCCTCTACCTCGAGATCGTGTGTTGGGTAGTTCCTCTTATATGGCCTCAACTTCCGAGACTCGTACACAATGACTCCATCTCCTTGTATAAGCACGACTCCTAACCTAATACATAAAGCATCACAGTAAACAGTGTAGCACTTTCCCATCTCTAGAAAGACTAGTATCAGTGCTGATGTAAGCCTCCCTTTCACCTCTTGAATGGCTGACTCATAGGAATTTGACGATAAGAACATTGCACCCTTCTTGGTCAGTCCTGTCAGTGGTGCTGTTATGTGTAAAAAGTCTTGTATTTAGTGTCTGTAGTATCCAACCAGCCCTAGAAAACTCTGCACCTCAAAGGTGTTCTATGATTTCTCTCAAGAATTGGTTGCTCTCACTTTCCCTAGGTCCACCGATACTCCTGTCTAGGAGATAACATTGCCCAAAAACAAAATCTTGTCCATCTAAAAGTTTCATTTCAAGAGATTAGTATAAACTGATTCTCTCTCTGTGTACTCAAAATGATATCAAGATGTGTGTCATAGTTGTGTCATGTGTAAGAGTACACCAAGATATCGTTCATGAAGACCACCAAAAAAGAGTCCAATTATGGATGGAACACTCGGTTCATCAATTCCATGAAAACTGTAGGCGCATTAATGAGGCTGAACTGCATAACCATATAATTGTATAGACCATACCTGCTCGGAAAGCTGTAAGAGATATGTCAGATGGTCAAACTCACAACTGATGATAACTAGACCTCAAATAGATCTTCGAGAATACATGAGATCCTCTAAGCTGATCCATGAAGTCATCAATCCTAGGAAAGGTATATCGGTTCTTGACCATCAACTGGTTCAGCTTCCAATAATCCACAAAATGCCTAATGTTCATGTATGCCTTCATTAAAAACTTGATAAACGAACCCCAAGGAGATGTACTGGGTCGGATGAAACCCATTGCATGTAACTCCTTTAGTTTCTTCTTGAGATCCAGCAACTTAGGTGTAGCCATACTATAAGGAGTAATGGACACAGGTGCCACTCCTGGCATGAGCTCAATTGAAAAGTCTACCTCACGTTGCTAAGGAAAACCTGAAAATTCCTCTGGAAAGACATCACTAAAAAGATCATCCACTAGAGAAAAGTCTATCTATGAAGTACTCTAGTCATCCAGATATAGACTGAAAATATCAGCTATAACTCCACCTATCCCATGATGATCGGGTCCTACTCTACTTTTCTGGACACCCCACTGACCTTGATCAATAAAATATCCACCCTCTGGTGATATGAAACTCACCCCGTTGCGGTAACAGTCGACAAATGCCTTGAAGTGAACTATCCAGTACATTCTGAGAATGACATCATAACCTACCATCTCTAAGACATAGAGATCCCATAAAAAGTGATACCGAGCCACCTCTAGAGGGAACTATTTTTACTATCATACACTGGCCATCCTAGTCCCCAACTATGTGTCTAGAGTCAATGTATCGGTAGAGGAAAATATGAAGAGGACAAGGCTCTTCGCAACAACAACAATGATAAAGCTATGGGAATCCTCTATATTGAAAATAGCAGAAGATAAAACTAAGGATACTAAGATCATACCTAGAAATGCTGAGGGTCCGGGATACTGCTGCTACTGGGTCTACTCCACTACAACATCATGACTTGTACCACGACCCTGTGACCCTACCTGCTCGGTCAAAGTTGATTCACCCTGTTTTCATTGAAGTACTGGGGACTGAACACCGTGGCCTCGACCTCCACCTCGGATTGAACGGCTAAAAGAACTCAATTTTCAAGACTGGTGAGAAACTGTTGGTGCTGCTCCTGAATGAGGATTCATGGATGAACCCCTGTCACCAGCTGCTGGTGAGAAAACATGACATAAGAACTGAAGATCGATGAAACCATAGGAATACTCCATGAAAGAAAGAGTACCCTACTCAAGGATAATGAACTGCTGGGCTTGGTTGGCCCTCAGGCTCTAAGTATTTTAGTTTTCATAAAAGATGCACTGAAACGCCTCCAACGCCCTAACCTACTGATGTCCCGCCTATGAGATCATGTTCCACCACCTCTTGGCAGAGTCTCGTTGCAGGTAAGTAGCGTGCTTGACCCACCTCCTTGGAGGCATCTCTAGATTCTTGGAGATCATAATCACGGAATATAGACATGACTCTGAAGCCTCAGGTCCTCCCTCCCCTAAGAAGGTGGGAGAAAACTGCTGCTGGAAAACCCGTTTCATGTCTTCCATAGTTGAGGCAGGATGCAGAGCTCCCTAGTAAGGACTACATCATACTAAAAAAGAATTCCCTAAACTTTGCATCAGTGCCTGTAACTGGTATCACTTTTGGTTCCATGGATGTCACAATATGAGGATCTATGGGAAGCCCCTAATTAGCCATATACAGCATCTGATCACCTCATGGAAAATGGCATGCAACAGGAGGACTTCTCGGTGCCATGACATTGCTTGGTCAAATAGACACTTTAGATCACATTTTCAAGGACTGAAACTAGTAGTTTAAGATGGGAACAGGTGAAAGAAAGATTTCAAAGTTTAGAAAACATGACTACACGGCGTTTAGAAAGACTACACAACGTGTTCCCTTAAGTCATTTACATGGCCATGTAATTTTGCCCAAACTGGTCGTGTATCTCCCCAAACACACAATTTGTTATCCTAACACACTACATGTACATGAATTCTTCCCCTACCCGAGTACTTCTACACGGTTAAGCCACACTTCTCTCCTAATACAAAACTACACATCGTGTTCAAGGTAAACACGACGTGTACTCAACATGCTCCACCATTCCCGTATTGTTAGTGACACATCTTGTGTACCCAAGTCACACTACCCGGCATGTTCCAAAAGGACACGACATGTACTATGAAGTCCAACAGACCATGTGGTTAGCTACACAGCCGGATACAGGGATGACACTACAAAATGTGTTCCAGAAGGACACGGCGTGTATGAGAAAGGATGGCACCGACTCGTGTTGTTTGTGACACGGTCGGGTACCTCGGTCAGACAACACAGCGTGTTAATGGTGGACATAGAAATTATAAGAAGAGACTCCACTAACTGTGTTGTTAACTACATGGCCGGACTCCTAGGATTACACTAAACAGCGCACACGACTGGTACACAACATGATTCCCCATGGTTTTCCCCGTCTCGTGTCTCTTCCCACACGACCTATGACATGGTTACAGAATACACAACGTGTACTTAAGAAGAGGTGTTTCTTCTCGAGTAGAAGAACACATGTCATCAAGTCAAAACAGCAAGGCGTGTATTATGGTTTTTTCCAGATAGTAAGACTCAGAAACTACTACGGAGCCCATAGAACACTAAAAAAAACACTAGAAGTTCCAAATTCTGATCTGTGAGAGCCCATACGCCCCATGAGTCAAATCTTGTCATATTTAACAAGTTACAAACAAGGTAAACAACCCAATTATCCATCAATTTCTGGTCCATGAGGGTCCACAACACCTCAAGAAAAAAAATCTGGCATTCATTAAGGTAAAACCTTACACAATCAATACTATAAAAAGAAATAGATATTATTATTAGAGAATCTATCACAACGACATGTATATTCTACACAACATCTATCACAACAACATCCAATTGATAATGCATCCTAGATGGCTTGGAAATAATGCATGGCATATGATTTCTAACAAGTGCCTATATGATGCATGACAAGGAATACCCTCATCTCATCTTGTTGCGACATAAATAGAACCACAATAACAAAAATGGTAGTAGCATAAATCATGTGAATCACCCAACGTTGAAAACTAATCAGATGTAAAATTTGAAAAACAGAGAAATTGAAATAAATGAGTTAGATTTGATTTTCCCTGTATACATGATAACTACTCCTAGGAACATCTTATTACCAAGTACCTATTCCGTCCTATACCTGGCTAAAGTCTCCAAATAGTAAGACAAGAGAAAAGAGATCCTCTAATACCACTTTATAACATACCAGTTCTTCATGCCATGTCTAGGTGCTCAATACAAGGTTGGGTAAAAGGACTCAATTGTATTTCCCCAAACACCAGAGGATGCGTACTTGCAAATAATGCCATGGGTGTGATAGTGGGGAAAATATTCCTTCATTGGTAGAGTACACGGAAAATGTTCATAAATACATACAATAGTGGAAGCATTAAATACCAAAAAATAGTAACAAAGGAAGAATAACTAAGGAAACAACTAGAGAAGAAATATATATACATATATATATAATGATGCATGATACTTATATGTCTGGTAAAAATGAAAAATAAGTCACAATGATGGAATACAATAGTGTTAAACCAAAGAGCAAAATTAAGCAGATAAACTCTTCAGCATCGCAATCCTAAGCTTGGTCTGGCGCTCTCCAGGTCCACAATAATCAGGAACCAGAAGTCAAAGGGCTCTGCCCCTTATCTATACCTGCAACAATATAATATGTTTGGTCCCAAAAGCATGACCCAAACATGGTGTGAGACAAAATCCAAGAAGGAAACCAGTTGAAGATATATTCTTCACAGTCAGTGAATATATGGTAGGTACAAGTACATAAAGCATTACACCGGAAAGTATTCAGCATCTAAAAATCTAGAGTTTCTAGAATATAATTTAAAAACATGTAAGCATCCACTCATGAAAGTAGAACAAACATGTAACTCTATGGGTAGTTCTCATAGCCTAACCCTATGGTTTAACCAACTAGAACTAGAAACCCTCTAAGAAGCACACGTAGCCTCACCCCTCCGGTTCAACTAAAGAATAGTCTCTCTGGGGAAGCACTCACAGTAAATTCTCCATATAGTCTAATATCGTACTAATAGCACTCTAGGGAAGCACTAAACATGTCATTCCCCATGTGGCTTGTGTCATGGAACAACATAAACTCTGAGGAATCACTCAACGTCAATTCCCCCTATGGTATCACATCATATTATAAAGACACTTTGGAGAATCCCTTACATCCATTATCCCTATTGTCTACTACACTAGGTTCCCATACCCCTGTGTATAGTCATCAAGTATCGCATCACTAAATGGTAAAAGTGACCTCAAGAACTACTTGGCTTGAATTCTAGAGTATCTCAGCGTGAATGAAAAACAGTCACAACATCCTACAATACTAGGCATGGAAATACAACAAAATCAAAAGGCTACTAGACCCTAAGGTCCAGACATGCAAGAACATGCATGAAAACACTTCCCAAGCCTAAAAATTATCCCAAAACACATTCACAATCCTCTACTCTACCATACAAGATAATTAGGAAATCAATGATATTAGAACGGTAAACACGCAATACCCCGTTCAAGGTTATTCGTGGAATTTTTCATAATACTAAACGAAATTCTAAAAAAAGGCACAAACCCTCTACCTTGATGTTAAGAGATCGATATACTTGAACCATGGGGCATGAATCTCCTTAAAATGACAAAGATCTGAAAAAATGTCTAAATCATTCAACCCATGATAACATGGAAAATAGAAGGAATTGGGAAAAGATGCTCTAGGAGAAGAGAGAACACACCGCTGCGATTCCAACACACTCACCAGTGTTCGAATCAGAGGACAGACGGAGGTTCGAGGACTCATCGAAGATCTGCGGCTGCTCAGTGCTCTCGGACGAAGTAGCCCTAAAAGAAGTCGATTTTGGAAATTATATGTGACCTTGATGCATTTAACGAGGAAAAGAATGTTCGCGGCGTGTACTTTTAGAGTACACGGCGTGTACTAGTATTTTCTGTACTCCGCTTTAGGCGGCCTCCAAGTCACCCCTACATGGTCGTTTGTGTGGGAATGACACGACCAACACATGAACTCCAGCGGCATCATATTTTACGGAATGTACTTATAAAGTACATGACGTGTACTTAGAAGGTACATAACATGTACTTTGAAAATTTCCATATATTACTCTTTTCCTCAAAACGACCAGAAAAGGGAAATCATACTTGATAAGAATATTTGGGTTCTTACAAGATGGATGATGGATTTTCCATTAAAAAATATATTTATAGTATAAATAATATAATGTAGTTATCATTAATTTTTAATATATTAGTTTAGGGATGTATAATAAATTAAATGGAATTGAAATGAAAAAAAGTAAAACGAAAGAGGATTTTATATCACGAATTTCTTCTCCATGAGGACCTTCTTAAGGGGCATTGATTAAGCCTTTTGGTTTGACCGATGGCTGATATGGGTGGGTAAGATACTTAGGAATAGTATTGGGAATTAATTGGAAAATATTCCAGTCTTAAGAGGTGTTTGGGGAAGAGGTGGTGAGGGGTGATATTTATAGTGGATGAGAGAGGTATTTTTTTAATATTTTATTCATTTGTTTATTATTTTCGTTCATGACTGTGAATAGTCTTTTAATCATCACTAAATATATTAAAATAATTGAATAATGTATGATATTATATTCTGACATCAACCATAAAGCATATATTACTCAATAATTCATGTATTTATCCTATACCATAAATTACTGCATTTCACTATTCACTAATAATCAACTATTTTATAAAAATACAAAAAAATAACCCTAAACATTTTTCGACATGTAGAATTGAAAAATAAAATCAGATTAATTAAATGAGTTTTATAAACATGATAATTATAATTTTAAATGATAATAATCATTTATTTGAAGAGTAACTATTTTAATATTATTACTGATTTTATGACATTTTTAAAATGTTTACAAATGTCTTAAAAAATTATCTTATAATAATAAAAAATATAAATATACAAATATATATTTTTAAACTATATTCCATTTTAAATTATTATATGGATTAAAAAAATTTATGTGAACATTTATGTATCACACAAATACAAATTCTTAATTTATCCCTTTTAAAACATTTATTTACTTATTCCATGATAAAAACATATCATATATTCCTTCATAAGACCCCTGAATTTTATATATACTTACATTTCCTATTCTACTATTCTATTAGTCATATTACTATTACAAAGGGTCACATTACTATTGAAATGGTCATTCTTAATAGTATATTGTAGTTTTAAACTTAGTGTTGTGTGAATCATAAACTATCAAAGATACTAAGTATTAAAAAAGGAAATCCATAAGATCTTGATGTGTTACATTATCCCCACATTATAATGGATTTTTACTCGAAATTTAAATAATGTCACCTCATTAAAATATTTATGTGCTTCATCACCGTCAATTCCCATTGTTACCAAATTGACGATTCAATTTTATGATTCTTCCAAAGGACGTTTAGAAGCCGAGTCATCTGATTATACAATACCAACTATCTAGTGTTGAGAATTTGGATAGGCTCTTTATAGTAAGATAAATTGGGTTCCAATTATATTCCTTCAAAATCAAGAACATCTATTGGGTCAGGAATGTATTTTCTTAACAGTGATATGTGGAACACATTTTGTATGTTGTAAAGGTTAGGTGGCATCCCCAAATGATAATCTACAGCTCTAATTATCAATAAAATTTAAAAAGGTCCAACTTACTGAGTGGGTTTTTCTATTTATTTTGAAATATTATGACACTCTTCCATGGATATACATTCATGAAAACATTATCTACCACTATAATCTCCAAACCTATCCTCCTGTTATCAGAATATATTTTTGGTTTATTTTTTTATTTGATATGTGTTTGAATAGTCATCAACTATTCTATTGCTTCCCCCATAATATGTAGGCCAATAAGCTTCCATTAACCAACTTCTTCTCAATAATTTGGTTTACAACGTCTTTTCAACTCAATGCTTCATATGGTGTCATTTGAATACTTGAATAGAAAAATTTATTGCAGTGAACTCGACCAACTTAAATAATGATCCCACATACCTTTAAAGTAATGATATAATGATATCAACATGTATTATAATGTTTGAATGGTCCTTTCAGACACTATATCGGAAAGATGATGATGATAATTTTTCAAATAATGCTCATTATTCAATTATTTCTGAATACTACTACTAAATTTTAATGAAAATTGCGTATCATGATAAGAATAATTTAAAATAGGTGGTCCATTAAGACTTACAAATGCATTAGTATAGATTCTTGCAAGTCGCCCCATTGCAAAATTTTCCCTTATTGTAAGGAAATGTGCAGATTTTGTAATTCAATCAACAATTTCCCATTTTAAATAATTCTATCTTGGATTACATGGAAATCCAATGAAATAATCCATAATAATGTCAAATAATTTCTATGTATGAATAATCATAGAATGCATGACTATTATAGTATGTTATAATTCAGCCTTCACATATTAATAAACTCAAAATCTTGATAGAAAATAAAAAAATTCATGTTTTATATTTCCCCACCAGAAATATTCCTTCAAATATTTATACATATTATATATACAAGGGTGTATAGGGAAATTCAAGATATCATAATCATTCAATAATTCCCTCATTATATCAGGTATAGTGGGATAACAATTCCTCTTCCCAAATTTTAATATTCCTTCATTGTATACAATGTCTGTCAATTTCCCATCATTCAATGCATTAATTTTCTATTGAAATCATTAATTATAAGATTTATCACTTCTAAAATTTTACAATAAAGATAATTTAGAAATAAATTGAAAAAGTAGTGACATTTCACCTTCCATGATAATTTTGACTTGTATCTTTTCTTGATCCATGTACAAAAGATCCTCATCATTCCTCATTTTGTTTAGGACTCTGTAATCCTTCCACCTCAATGCATCCTCTATCTTATTTACCATCCTGGGGTGATAGTGTATTGAGAAATAATTATTCTTGAGTACATCAACACATAATCATTGCCTCATGTTGATTTATTTCTATGATAAGATATATTTCATGATCTTATGATACTTATATATCTAACCTATTTCAGCATATTGATACAATATTCATATCATTAGTTAAATGATTGGATCCTAAAAATAAATATCATGATTTTGATTGTTATATTCATGTGTTTTAAATAATTTGATTAATAGGTAATTAATTTAACATTATAAATAATAATAAAACCATGTCTATTCTTTGATGCATCACTATAAATCAAAAATCCACCATTTTTCCAATGAATGATTCATGATCAATGCATTCACTAATCTATTCATAAATTCTTAAAATCATTCTCCACATTCTTTTTTCTATATTTACATAATCCCATTACGAGTAATATCTGTTAATGGGTTGGATAATCATTAAATGTTCTAAACAAAATACCTATATTAATTTGATAAACCAACGAGATTATATACCTCAGTAAGGTTCAATGGTGTATGTCTTTATTATTCTTTCTTTTTCTTTACAGGATCAAATGAGATTCCATCCTTAGAGACAATATGGACAATAAAATAAATTGTTGGATTCCACAATTTAAACATGCTAAACATACCATATATAACTTTTTGTCTATGAGTCTCTATAACAACCCACAAGTGGTTCTCATAGTCACCAAACAATTTGGAATATATCTAGATATCATCAAAATATACCACAGTTTAATCACCAAGAAATTATTTGAATAGTTTTTTTCATTAGATCCATAAAATCCAAGGGTCCATTACTGAGTCAAAATATCATACTATAAACTCATAATTTACATACCGTTTTATGAAATTATATCTTGGGAGTATTTTTGTCCACGAAAGCAATTGATGATTTGTAGAATGAAGGTAAATCTAAGAAAAATATTGTTTTCTATGAAGTTGAAAAAATATATCCTCCATACATGGATCAAGATAGTTATTATTTATTTGAATAGAATTTATATCATTATTCTCAATGCATGAACTCATAGATACATCCTTCTTCTAAACAGAAAAACAGGGGCAGCCCATAAAGAAACACTCGAGAGAAGAAATACCATATTAAGAAATTATTCTAGTCGGTTCTTTTTTCTCCACTAATTCTACTGTGGTAATTAATTAAGGAGTATTTGATATATTTCATGCATTAGGTATTAAATAAATATTGAAATAAACTTCCCTATATATATTATTTATTGGTAAATACTCTAGAAATACATCAATATATTCTTTCACAATAGGTAAATATTCAAAAGGAATATTTCTTACCACATTCATATATGATGTTTTTCTATTCCTCCCAATCAATTTTATTTAGAAGAGATACTCTAGGTGGATCTAGATTTGACTCAAATGATGAAATATTCTATCTAAAGATAATACATTTCAAACCATCATCATGAGTAATAATTTCATTCTCTTTGATATATTTTTTTTCATTATTGATTTAAATCCAGTCCACACAAATCATTATATAAAAACAACCATCGGTATGATGATAAAATCAGAATCTTGTTCACAATTATCTATTATAATAAGAAATTTTTTACACAAATTTTTTGCAATATGGATTCTAATAAAATGTTTTACTGAAATCACCTTTGTTAATGTGAATTAGAAACACTTATTTCAAAATAAATATTGGAAGATTTTAAGGAATTAAATGATCTAGAATTAAATTAAAATTTAGTTAAATTTCAAGAGATGATTAAAGTACATTCCACCATTACATTGAGAACATTATCCTCATATGGGGTGATAATATAATCTTGACCCATCTCCCATTGAATTTTTGGGTAAAATTTCATTAAAGATGAGGAAAATAATTTACATAATGTCAAATCTATTTTAAATTGTATCATTGAACATTGGTAGCTACATTTTTTCCTTTGAAATCATAGGATTAGTGGAAATTTTCTACACACTTTTTACAAAATTGAATTCCTTTTAAATAAGAAACAATGTGTTTTCTTCAAAATGTATCACACATTGGAAGATTCAGTTTTTAACTATTCCCTTAATCCATTTTTTCTCAACTGCCCTCTTATTATATTTTTCTCCATTAATGTTAGTTTACTTGGAGAATTATTTATTTGTCTTAATGGAACATGATTCTATATCATCATATGATAAAAATTTTGGGAGTCCAGTTCCATTTAGAGGAATCGTTATAAACCATCAAAAAATCGATCACTCTTTATCCATGGATTAAGTGTGTATCCTGTGGCATAATTTATTTACATTTTAATTTTATCTTCATAAATGGAAATGTTTATATCCTTTTCTATCTCAGAATTAAGAATTGGCTCTCCAAATCCAATCTTGAATCGTGATATAAATATTTCTCTATGAATATTTTGGAAAAATAATTCAATTAAATATATTATATTTATTCCACCTCCTTTTTGTTTTGAATCAACAACCATAATTGATATGCTTCCCCTAATAGATAATAAACATCAATTTTAACTTTATCCCTTTCTTTACTTCCCAAATAAATAAAAAAACTTTTCAAAGGAGTTTATCCACTACTCATGTACAAATGGGTTTGTAGACCCATTGAATGAGGGTGGTTTTTGTATCATGAATTAAAATAACATTGTGCCTCCATGTTGGGGATCAAAATGCTCTATATGGGTATGTTTGTTTTTCATATCCTGAGTCAGCTATCCCAGTATAGTTATAACTAGCTTATCAGTAGTTTCATCTCTTCCTCCAACATTATTATCTTATATAAGATTGAAATACCTAGATAGAATATGTGGGTTGATATGATTTCCATTTAATCCATCAGGTTCCCTTTCTAAACAATGGAATATAATAAATTAGGTTATGAATAAAAATTTATAATTTGCGAAAATAATAATAACATGAATTATAATTTTATTCATAGCTAATCACAGAATCATAATAGTAATATCTTCGGGGACATGTTTACTTTTTAATCCATCACAATGGTTGGTATATACAATGTGAATTATCTAAGGCATATCCCTGGGTAATGTGAAAACAGGTACGCGGTAAGGCCCAATTTCATGTACCTGGTTATGTCGAGTTAAGACCAACAAACCTTGAGAAAGTTGTTACCCCTTGGTACATCCATGCTCGAATCACATTCAATTGTGTTTTCTAGACATGGATGTATTTCTAATAAGAACCACATAATATCAAACTTACCAAAATTCAATGATATTTTTCAATATTTATCACCAAAGTTTATCTTAGGTTTTTTTCCCTAATCTATGTTGTCTAAATCTTGTTTCGAATGATTGAACTAAAAATAATCTCATACCAACTATAAAACCCTGACCCCTATAGCACAAATCTGGTGAAGTATTTAATTACAATAATGAAATAAACAAGGACATCGAATCGTAAATTCCAGAATAGATTAGTAGATTTGGAAAACAAGGTACAAACATTGTTTTTACATTAGAACTCAAAAGAAAAAAAGAATGAAAATCCATTAGAAACACCAAAAAACTACTAGATCATCCATGTATGTAATTCATAATAAACATCTTCATATCTTGGGGAAGAAATAAATAGTATAAAGGGGTATGATAAAATGCTCAGTAAGGGTAAGTAATACAACAGAAGATAATATAAACATTAATAGTATCGTTAGAAGAATGAATAAAAACACATTCCATAAACACATAATCCAAATCATAATATAATAGTAATAAATGATGAATAAATAATTCCATATAAAAATCACTTAATAATGATAATTAACGATGTATATTATACTAGTGTAATAATCACTAGGATTATCAAATTGTAATATCATAATAAGGAAAGGAATAAAGTTGGATCTCAGAAACATACCATCGAGGCATCGATCAAGACATCTAAAAATAAATGTATAACATCACATTTAAAACAATATCTGTTTTGCCTCGTGTGAGAAGCTGATGCATCGAGGGGATATAGTGCGACCCTCTTTTCTCTTACTTAGCCAAATACATTCCTCGTATGATTTTGATGAAAGATAAACAATATATACATACAAAATGTATATAAATCCTCACATTTTATAAACATAATCACCATCCATTCAGAGTCGTATGTCGAATATATCAATATAGAACATCCACCGTAAAACTGATAATAAGATAATTTATAAAATATGTTAGATGATGATAATAAGAGATGAATCTCAAAAAATCCTTCAATTAAAAATATATTTCGTAACAAATGAAAATAATTAAATAAAATTACCAATGGATTATTGGGATAAATACCCTATGTACTTTTTAAAGAAGATTTTTTTTGAAAAAATAATTTGTATTTGTCATCATTATTAGTATAAAAACTAAAATGAAAAAATATAGTTTTTCAAGAAAAAATTAATGATTTTATAAAATTAATGGTTTCTTAAAATATATTATTTATTGTACATGAAAATGTGTAAGAAATGAAGATGTACTCTTTATGGAGATTGCATATTGGGACGAACTGAGAATGGAACCATGTAATACATATATTTACACATAAATTAAAGATGAACTTATCCAGATACATGTTTTGTAGTATATAAACTTAAATTATATGTATTATATAAAAAAAATCATTAAATTGATGTATATAGAGGGAAAGAGTAACCTAAATGGAAAATGGAGGTTCAGGAAGAAACCCTTGCAACATTTTTATCAATTGAATTGTATGACCCATATAATTAATTACAATAAATTGAAAATTTTAATATCATGAATAAATATATAAACATGATATGAAACAACAAAGGTAATTATACAAGAAACACACACAATAAAAATTTTTGAATAAGGAAAATATCACAGAAATAAATGAGAGATGAGAAACCCCTTACCTTATGTTCGAAATCAATTTTCCATCATACATAACGTCATGGATAATGAAATAATATTAATTAATAATTTAATTAATTAAATATTCAGAATTTATTTTAATTATTATAATTGTATTAAGTTTATTTATTGTACTTTTTATGAGTAATCAAATTCAATTTTATCATTTAGAAGTTTTCATTTAATTGGTTTTCAGGATTGGATTACCAGTATACATGTGTGAACGATCATGTGAAATGGGAGTAGTTATCCAAAAATTAAATTATTTATTAGAAATGATAATATATATGTTTTAGTGGTATTATATATAATTTTGTTTCATGATATTGGGATGACTCATTATATAAAATGTTAATGATGAATGATGGATTATTTTTGTGAATTTAAGAATATCACAAACTAGTTTTGTTTTATTATTATGTATATATAATTTTTATAGAACATTATAGGACATATAAAATTTATAATAAAATTTTATTTATACATATTGATGGTTTTATGACCATACTTGAAGGTGGTAATGGAAAATGAAAACACGTCCTCCACGAAGGTGGTAAATCAATATATCATGGATGATATTTTATTTTTTTAGATAAAAGGAAGAGGGGTAAGAGAATAATGACATATATTACACTAAAACAATAAAATTATAGTATATATAACATATTGGATTTATCATTCCTGTTTAGATATAGTATATGAGGGAAACTTAAGAATAGAAATGAAAAAAAAGAGGACTTTACCTATTAAAATTATTCTACTTGAGGACCTAGTTATTGAGCATGGGTTAGGTATTTCGATGAGACCAAAAGGATCCTTAGTGTTGGGAATAAAATTGTGAATATTATTGGGTTTTAATTGGTCATGATTAAAGGCTTATGATGTGTGAGTAGACCAATCTGTGAGGGTTGTTATTTATAGTGGAGGAGAAGGGTGATTTTTGAATATTTTATTTCTTTGTATATTATTTTGGGATCAAGAAATTGAATTGTTTGAGAATTATATATAAATATATTAAACTAATGAATGAATTCTTCATATTATTCAATAACATCTTCACTACATCATCTATGAATCAATAGACCAAGTATTTATCTTATACCGTGAATTAACATATTTCACTGTTCACAATATATTAAACAGTTTTTGAATTTTTTTTATAAAATAAACCTAACCATTTTTCAATGCGTAGAATTATAAAATGAACTCTATTTCATGAAAATAGTTTTCTATGTTTTATAAATTTCATTTTTAAATTATAATGTAATTTAATTTTAAAACCACAATTTTAAATTATAACTGCTTTTCTGAAACATTATAATATTAACTAAGGTCTCATAAAATTAAATTATAATTATAAGACAAAAAATGTAATAATTTATGAATCTATTTTATAAAAATTGATTTTACTTTAAAATATTATATTTATTTTCAAAATTGTATATGAACATTTATATTTTATAAAAATACCAACACTATTTTTATCATTTTTAAAACATTTAATTAGTTATCAATGTTATAAATATAATATATTTTCATTAATAATATTCCCTAAATTTTATTTATACTTTAATTGGTGAAGTTAATATTATATTGCTCACATTACTATTATGAATGGTCACAGTACTTTTCCAATGGTAAAACATAATAGTATATTGTAGTTTAAAACTCAATGTTACATGGATCATAAACTTTCAAAGTTACTAAATATCAAAAGATACATTTTATAAGATCTTGTGGTGTAACACTTTTCATTGATTAATTCTTTATTTTTATTATTTATTGATTATTTATTTATTTATTTATTTATTTTATATTTAATTACTTTATATTTATTACATATTTATTACGTATAAAATATTTAATTTTTAATTTTTAAAATTTAAAATTTCATATTAATTTATTATTAATTTATTATTAATTTCATTTTTTTATTTAGTTTTTTATTTTTTATTTATTAATAATTTATTATAAATAGTTATTTATTATTTATTATTTATTATTTATTATCATTTATTTATTTCTTTCATTTATTATGATTTTATATTATTTATTTATTTATTTCTTTTATTTTTTTATTTTTAATTAAGTTATTATTTATTAAATATTCAATTATTAATTAATTATTATATATTTATTGTTAATTTTATGATTATTTATAATCTATTTATTATTTCTCTGTTATATGTTATTTATTAAAAAATTATTTATTAATGAATTCTTTGTTATATATTAATTATTTAATAAATATTTATTTCTATTCAAAATCATTATTTGATTGTTATTAATATATGTATATGTATATTACATACTGTTTACTTACCCGATGAATAGCTTGATTGAGTGGTAATGTCTTTGTAGTATATTGGAGAGTTAAGGTGTTCAAATCTCTCAAAGTGCCTGTATATGACTGATTTATGCATGAAATGCATGACTTGCATGGAAGATGTATACACGGTAGGATAAATAAATAAGTAATAAAAAATAATTAATTAGTGGATAATAATAAATAAATATGAATCTGTATATAATACATAATACATAATAAATAATACATTATACATAATAAATAATAAATAATAATTAATTAATAATTAATAATATTAATATTAAACTAATAAATAATAATAATAACAATAAATTAATTAAATATGTTAATATATAATACTATATATTTTAATTATGCCAATAAAAAAAATGACTGATAAATTAAATGTCGTGAAATAAGAAATTGTCGAACAAAAAGCGCTACTAAATGATTGTTGCTACACAAATACACAATGAATTTGGAAAGCGTTACACAAAATTTAGTGGTGGGTTAAACCACTGTTAGATTCCAAAAAAACTGTCCAGAAACACCATGTTTTTTTGTAGTGAGAACACTTTAAAATATAACCACCCTTTTCCATTACACTTGTAAACAATTAGGGGTGATTCGTGATACAGTTGTTTATTTCCTTCTCCTATAAATTTATATTGGATCTATTCAAGGAAAATAAATCCATACTACGAATAGTATAATATTATACTAAATTATGTATCACAAGATATGTTCGGAAATTCAACCCAAAAATATTTACTGTGAAGAATTTATATGCATGGTATGCAATAATTGAACCATTCACCATTTACAATGTTAACTCAACTTCCATGATTTGAGGTACTTTATGATTTTTTAAATTCAGTGATTTGAAATAATTTATAGAACCATATTTGTAACACCCCATGATTTTATGGTATGTCTCATTTAAAATTTAACATCTTCGATAGTTTATGCTTCACAAAACATTGAGTGTAAAATTGTAATATACTATTATGTATGACCATTGGAATAGTAATGTGATCATTTTTAATAGTAATATTACCAATATAATACTAACATCACCTATGAAATTATAAATAAAATTTGGGTAACTTATATATGAAAATACGATATATTTATATATTAGTATAATTAATTAACCTTTTTAAAAATAATTAATTAATTTTTGGTATTTTTGTAAAGCATAAAAAAATATTTACAATTTTAAAATAAATATAATGTTTTAATAGAAAATTTATTTTCAGAAAATAGATTCATAAATTAATATTCTGTTGTTTTATTAATATAAGATTATTTTATGAGATCATAATTAATTTTTCAATGTGTTTTTAAATCTGTTATAATTTTAAAATAAGGATTTTAGGTATTAATTATGATTTTAATTAAAATTAAAATTTATCTTATTCAGAAAATTATTTTCACTAAATGGAGTCAATTTTTTAATCCTACACATTGAAAATTGGTTAGGGGGATTTTTTTTATTTTTCTAAAATATCTAAATTTTTGTGAAAAGTGAAATACTAAATTTATGGTATACATAAATTATATGTTAAATATGTTATTTCATGAGTCTATGATGTGTTATGAACCATAATCTAGAATTCACCCTCTTTATTTACAATATATATTCATGTAATGATAATTATTTGTAGTCTGCATCCCAAATAATAAAAAAATTAATTAAATAATCCAAATTTACTCCTCTTCTCCACTATAAATACCACCCCTTCTCCTTACACCTCCAAAGCCTTTAATATTTTCTAATTTCATATCAATCCCTCTCCAAAACTGCCACCCATAGTCTGGTCTTGTTTGTCATAGCCAATATTATATTTAAGAATATCTTTTGGAGGATCTCGGTGAGAGGAATTTAAGAGGTAACATCCAATTTCGTTCTTTTAACATTCTTTCTATTAATTTTCTTTTTTTATCCTTCCCTTAACTCCCCTATCCAATGTAACATTATAACACCATTAAATTTTATATAGTAAAATTTTATTATGTTACAGTTATATCAACCATCAATTCGATTCTCTTCCTATTTTTTTCTAAAAATTATAACATCGTCTGTGAGGTATTGATTTAACACCATCATGGATGATGCATTTTTGTTTTTCAATTATGCCTTCATGGATGGACATAAAACCATTTTTACGGAAAAAAATATATTATAATAAATACATTTTAAATTAATTTATTTTCTATAACTAGTCTATACACATAATATTAATTCATTAGAAAAATCTAGTTTGTGATGACCAAAAAACACTGAAATAATCTAAATCATTATCATTAACACTTTATCAAATGAATCATTCCCATATCTAGAAACAAAATTATTTATAATACCCAAAAATATTATTTATGTTAATTAATAACATAATTTTAATTATAGATAAATATTTCCATTTTACATGATATTTCATACGTGTGTATAAGTGAACCAATATTGAAAATCCAGGAAACAAACACTCACGAACAATGAAAATGAATCATATAACTCATAAAAACACCATATAAGGACTTAAAAATTTATTAAAAATAAAATAAATGTTTAATAGGTTATAGATTAAATTATTAATTTGTTTAATTTTATTATCCATGAAATTAAGTACAAGTGTAGTAAACATTTCTACATAAGGTTGGAGACTCTCCCCGAACCTCCATTTTTCATTAGGGTTGTGATTTCTCTCTCCTTATCCATATGTAATACTTATTTATTTTTATATAATTATTCCACAATATGTGTTTATGTTCCAAAAATAGTGATATGTTTTACTTCGTCTTTATTTTATGGGTAAATACATGTTTTATAACGTTCTGTTTTCAATTCCCCCCAATAAGAATGACTGAGTAAAGTGTACATCAAGATTTCATACCAATTTTCTGGAAACCTTTATACTATGTTATAATAATAAAAATATTTTTTCTAAAATTAAATTTTTTATTATTAAAACTTATCTTATATTTTTTCTCGTTTTATTTAAATAATGAATCATTTTTCCTCTTAAGAGACATTTATATTTTCTCAGAAAACCACATTGATGTTGCCCATTTTGATAGTTCCTTAAAAACTATTTTGAAATGTTTTTGATTCAGTTGAATATAATTTATACATAAAATATAATTTAAATATGCTTCCATTTTTTTAGGTTATACATATTTTAAATATTAATTTATGATAGATAATATTGAATTTTTTAAAATAACTCTCCTTTTCAATGAAAAAAACGAGATTCCCAAAAAAAGTTATTAATGATTTGATTAGAGTTTTTTATCTATTTAAACACCCAATGTTAAATATTATGATTAATATAGATTGATATTTTATGATATTAGAAAACAAATTTTATTAAATATTTTATGATCAATTTGATTATGGATATGCTGTCATTATAACATTCACCATTTATTCGGAATGGTTTGTGATTATGTTACTGATTAGTGAATGCTATATACGATTCATTTTAATATATTGTTCATGTTTTACCACATTCATATAAGTAATTAGTTGGTCATTGGATGTGATAGGTGGGGCCCACTATATCAATTTGACGCATTGGTAGGTCTCCTGAGTCAGAGGAGATATGGACATGGATAATGCCTTGCCAATTTGTTTCTTATATAGATTTGGATTGGGCCTAACCCATTTATTTTCAAATGACTTTGTTAAGGCATTGAAAGAATGTTTCAAAGGTCCATCATTATGTAGTCGATAATTAAGAAATTATTAATTAATAAGCGATGGGATATCTTACTAATTTAGTACGTATAGTAATGTTTCATTATTATATGATTATTTATATATAATAATTTTATAGTATATTATTTTTTACATATTATTATAAAAATTATGTTTTAATGAAATATGATATTATTGAATAATATTTATTTATTATTTATGTATTTCCTACCCTTACTAAGAATCTTATATCACCCATTTCATCTGTTTTATGTTTCTCTATGATGAAAATTTGTATATTATGAATGACTTACTGGGATAATCAATGAGTTTACGTTTGTTTACAATTATGTTCCTATGTTTTCTTTCATTTCATGTTATAATGTAAAAATTATTTATTTATATTTCTTTGCAAATATAGAAAAAAATATAGTCTTTTAGAATGAAATTTCCTTTACTATTATTTGAATGTAAAAATGTAAGGCACCAAGTTCGGGCTACTAGGGTTGTAGTATTTTCTATTGGTATCAGATTATGTTTTTAGAAATCTTGTAAACATTATTATGAAAAATAGATTAAGGTACATAACCACAAGATAGAATTTAAATATAATTATATAATAACATCCCATAATTTTGGTAACTTAGAGACTATATGGGTTATCATAATAATACATCCCTATATAGATACTACAGGTGTACATGGTTCATGAATAGTTGTTCCTAGGGGTATAAACTTAAAAAGATGCATCGAGCATGGCTCAACGTAATGTGGTACATGACAATAATCCTTACTGCACAACTAGTTTGAAACATTTGGGTGATATTCTTAATATAATTCAAATTTTCATTACAAACATTTATGAAGGATTTCAATGTAAATAAGTCTTCAAAGAAACCATGTCTTGGATTATAAGATCACTTATGCATTAATTTTCAATTTATGCTAAGTATTTTCATATTTAAAAATTATGAATTATAACTTAATTTAGTGAATTTAAATATATGGAAATATAACCTAGTGGATGGAATTGAAACCTAATCAGTGCTTGTATTCAATGTAGGGATTTCTCTTTTATCCAAGATATTGATATTGGAGTGAGAGCTGAAGCTGGTTCTGAGAAAATTATAACTATAATGGGAAATGTAACTAAGGTTATGAGTAATAACCTTACTCACATAGAGGAACCAGATACACAAGACTTTGTAACAATGTTTGAAAACATCATAAAACATCATCATCCATTATACGAATGTATTAAAAATACATTTATAGAAAATTAATGGATATGTTCCTTATAAAAAATATTTCTCTCTTTGGGATGTAATTAACGGGATAAGGTTATCATTATAGTTTTCCATCTCTCATGAGATACTAATAAATGGTGGTCATTGATTCAATACAAATACGAGGATGATGAAATTGAAAATATGGAATTGATGGGTTTTTATGATATATTCATGGAAAAATATTTTAAATAGGAACAATGATTCGATATGAAGGTAAATTATAGTGTCTGAGACAAAAAAAGGATGAAAATGTTTCCAGGTATAATTCTAATTTTAGATGGTTAACAAGCCATGATATGGATTATGTACATAATCTAAATATAAATATTGAATGATTCTTTTATGATTTAAGCCCATTATTCTAAAGATAACTAGTCCCCTAAAATTTTTCATAATTTGTTGATATAGTCTCTTTTTCTATAAATATTGAGAAATTATTCTATATGTCTTTTGAATTAAGGGTAAAACAAGAGAATAACAGTGTGTAAAATAAAATAATGGATAAAGGGAAGAATAAAAAAGGTAATTTTCCAATGTTTGGTTCTTATATAAGGAAATACCATGGATCATACTTAAAAGGAAAAGTAGTTTTATTTAATTTTTGTGAGAAAGACTCTCATTATCTTGATTACAAGAGAAAGAAAGAAGATAAAAATGTACAATGATACAATTTTAGGTATATGGGACATTTTGTAATTGTTTCTCTAAATCATCAAGGAAACTAACCTAAGAGAAGGTCACAGGAGAATGAATAATATTACTTGTTCACAATAGCTGAGGTTGAAGTTCAAAATGATTCGGTTGAGGATAATTTAATCATATACTAAAGTTTATTAAATGCATTATTTTTTTTATAGATTATCACATTCATTTATATATTCCTATATTTCAATAAAAATAGATGTTTTCAATTCACTATAATAAGGTATTTTTTAGTAAATAATCCTAATGAAAAAATTATTTCATGAAAAACGTGTTTATCAGTTTCTATTATGACATATAAATATACTCTAATAACTGATTTTATCATCATTCATATGTTTGATTTTGATATAATATTTATTATGGACTATATTTCAAAATATAATAAAAAAATTTATTTAAAAGATAAGGAAATTATATTTCTTGTGGAAAATATGGAATTTATTATCTTTATATGGGAGACTTCATCTCTGAATCTTATCTAGATCCACCCACAATAACTATACTAAATGAAATTATCAGGTTGGAATAGAAAAACATATCTATGATAGGGGAAAAATCATTAAATTGATGATTTACATATTTTATAAGAATAGAATGATTTATTTATTTAGGATTTACCTGGACATCCTCCAAAGTAGTATGGTGAGGTTTATATTGATTTAATATCTAATGAAATTCCAAACGCAAATAATCTCTATTGAATGGCCGTTATATAATTAGTGTATCAAAAGAAATTATCAGAAGAGTTGATTAATAATAGATTTATTATCCCTAATATTTCTCAATAGGGATCCCTTGTACTCTTTCTGTGAAGAAAGATAAATCCATGAGGTTGGGAATTGTCTATAGGGAAATAAATGATATTAGAATAAAGAACAAGTATCATCTTCCTCTCATTGGTGATTGTTTTGATAAGCTTTATAGATCTCAATATTTTTCAAATATTGATCTTCGAACATCATATCATAATTTTTTTTGTAAAGAAATAATATTTTAGAAATAAAAAAATTCAAACCAGGTATGGACATTATGATTTTATAGTAACACCATTGGGTCTGACTAATTCACCCTCTATATTTATGGTTCTAATATATATAGAGTTATTGTAAAATCTTGATGATTTTTGTGTTATTTTTTGATGATATATTGATATATACTAAAAACTTACGAGGTCCATGAGAAAAACTTGAGGATTTTTGTGAAAACTCTTATAAGAAAAGAGTTTTATAGGATATTTAGAAAGTCTGATTTTTGGATTCAAATAGTTTCTTTTCTCATAAATATTGTCTATAAGGATAGAATTTCTATAGACTATAAAATAGAAATTTTAGTTTATTAATATACTACACCAATGAACATAACTGAAGTACATAGTTTTATGTGTTTAAAAGGTTACTATTGGAATTTCATTCATAATTTTTCAATATTAATTGACTTGATAAACAAGATTACTCATTAAAGGGTTATGTTTATTTGGACAAAATAATGTTAATAATGTTTTTAATAATTGTCTAAAATATAAGTGAATTCTCTGATCTTGACTCTAAGACCAAAATGATGGATTTTTTATTTATAGTCAGGCCTCAAATAAAGGATTTGGTTGTGTCCTTATGTATAATGATGGAGTTATTACCTATGAATCAAGGAAGTTATAAACTAGTGAACAGAAAAATTTATCTCATGATCCTATGTTAGAGGAAATAATACTTTCTCTAATGATATGAAGAAACTATCTCTATCATCATGAACCAGGATGGGAAGCCATCCTACCAGACACCCAACCTTATTAGTGTCATAGCCTGAAGTGTGGTCCCGATCACCATGGGAGGGATACTATTGTCGGGCATCGACGAAAATATAAGTGGAAATTAATTAAGCCAAATAACCAAGATCTAATTAACAAAATAAACAATATTTTCATATAACAATGACCAACATATGAATCTCAAACAAATATATGAAATTGATCTAGATATAATATTAGAAAAAGATAGAAAAATAATACAAACATAAAAAAATAAAATAGAACCACATTACAATGATATCCTGGTTACCCCAAGGTCCCCACCATTTGACAATAATACACTCCAATAATGATCACCCAAAACAATAACCTGATGAAGGTAGAGGACCTACAAAAAAGTTCAGGATCACCATCACTAAATGGAACAATTTGGGTGTGTTCTAAATAGGTTAGTAGGAAACCACTAAGGAATATATGTGTTTCCATTCCTGAAATCAACTCACTAACCTTATTTAATGAAAAAATTATTAAATTATGGTGTTTTAAAATTTTGTCATGCACATATAACTTTCCCCATTTTAAAATCCAACACATTCCACATCCCATTTTCAAAATTGATTATCACATTAACAATAATCCAATCCAATTACCATAATAAAACAATATTGGGTTGTGATGAAAATAAAATAGCAGTATAGGAAGAAAATCATGTGTAGAAAAAAAATAGATAACCATAGATAGTGTCCATGTGATTTCCGAAACAACCATAGGGTAATTTATAGACGCACTCAGTTCGGAACAACCTTCCAGGATATGGTAAAACTCAATAGACTATAACCAACTCGATGCTCTAAACTAGCCTGACCAATGACATGACCCATGTGGCCTCTAAGCAAATTTAGGGGGTACTAACCCATATAATAAGAGTTGATCGAAAACCAACACCCCATCCAATAAAATATCCCCATGAACCCATGGTAAAAATATTACTATGTAAGTATATGACCCTTTCATGCATGACACATCTTACCTGCCATCACTACACATGCCCACCCCAAACATAGACACCACCTATATGATAACCCATATAAGAAAATCCCTCTAACAGAGATTCCCACTACTGGCACATACATATATCACATCATTGAAGGTGACAACCAGTCCATCACATCAATTAGAATCCATCCCTTTTCTTTAAATTCAATTAAATATAGAAATAGGACTTTAGTTTTACATAGAAAAATTCTTTTATCAAAACATTACACATTCTCTTTCAAAAAAAACATCAAAAAATACATTTATATTTGAAATTAAAAACAATTTCTTAATCCAAACATTTACCAAAACACAATTCAAAATCCAAACAAGCATAACATAAAGATTAAATTTGAAACAATTTTTTTAAATTACATAAGGAAACCAAATTGATTTCAAAACAATGTTTCATGAAAAACATTACATTAAGGTTGTAGTTTTATTTGAGTTCACATTCATGTGTGCACCAGTTGCACCCATGGATGTTCCATCATCCAATGAAACCCTATAAATTTCCAGGAGAAGACCCAAAAATCATTTTCAAAACTATAAATTTTTTTAAAACAAAACCCAATCATTCCACCTATGTGAATTTGAATAAACAAGCTTGTTTTGAAATAGTGTTATCCCTTGAACAACACACCATTATGGCTATATATCCAAAAAGGAATCCTAAATTACAAATTATCCCAAATTTATATATTAAAAATAAGTTTTCAATATATTTCATGGGACAAATATCACATCAATGAATGATTTCAACATATGAAAATAATATCCATTTAATTTAACACGTTGTTTTCAACAATACATTAGAAAAATTGAAGAATCCCTCTAAAAAATATATATATTTTTTTCTACCAATTCCAAAACCCCACAATAAGATTAAAAAGAGACTATAGGGGGGAAAATCATGTTAATAAATTTATTAAAAATGCTCAAGAATCAATGGAATTTATTGTAAAGGAAAAGTAGGGATACAATTAACACAAAGGCATGAAGATGAAACATAACTTCATTGGGAGGGAGAATGAGCCCTCACAGACCAACCTCACACCTTAAATCCAAAATAAAACAAACCAAACAAAAAACTAGCCATTAAAGTTTGTCTGTGAGATGGAAAACCAATGGTAAACCAATAGATATAGAGAATAAAAGAGAAATAGAAGAGTAATGAAAAAAAATCCTAAAATATTACCTATGAAATAAAGGAGCACCAGGGAAGGGAGATGATTTAAGGGAATGGGGGATCAAGACCCCTTCGAGTGTAATTATTGACTAAAAGGTGGAGGGATCGATTTTGGAATAAAAGGGAGACATATGAGATAGGTTTTTAATGATATATAAGTATTTGAACACACTATTTTCTAAACCATGAGCCATTCGTGTGGTAGCCACTACCCACGGGATGGACGACTGCATGACTAAATTGCATAGTTCTTGTGAATTTCCGCAAACTGTGTGGTACGTTTGGCCAAGATTCATGACCTATAGCATGACCAGAACACACAGTTAGTGAGACCATGTGAAAACTATGTGGTGGATTTTATCCCATTCCAGAAGTATCTACATGAGTACATGGCATGACTGCACTATTTCTACTAACTATTTAGTTCCCGTAAGCATTCACAAATCCTCCCAAAACATCAAAAATTGAATATTTTAACTGTAACTAACACACAAACCTCAACTAAAATGATCCATGTCCATGAAAAGAGTATGATATAGAAACAACTAGGATTGTTGAGTGACATATATGGTGAAATATGGAGATATATATATATATATAGATCACATGAGTTTGTAATATATCTTCTCAGCGAAATATATCAACTTCAGACAATGATGATGGCTTGACATACTCTAGGATTATGATTTTTCAATACACTACCACCTATGTAATAAACATAAGGGAGTAGGGGCATTGACCAGGAAGCATCATGGAGTTATGAAAAAATTAATACTGACAAGGATTTACTATACCTGGATATAATATAGATAGATATAAGAATTATTATAGATAGTGAAACATCATTAATTATCCAAATGGTTTCCAAACCAACCTTATTAAAAAGGATAATGGTTTATTAGTCTGATAATGCAAATATCCAAAAACAATTATAGCTATTAATGATGGAAATTTGGAAGACTTCATGTTTGAAGAAGTAATTCTAAAATTTGGGGAAAGGATTTGTATTATTTTAATAACTGAGCTAAAAAGAATATTATAATGTGATTCTCAAAGATTAAATTTGTCTATACACCATGTTATCACTAAGATATATAGATATTTCAAGGAAAATTTTTTATGGGATTATATGTAGTGATAAATTGATGATTATATATCAATATGTTTAATCTGTCAATAAGCGAAGGCTTAAATACAACATCCTAGAGGATTCACGCAACCTATACATATTCCGAAATGGAAATGGGATGATGTTGCTATGTTTTTGGTCATTGGATTACTAAATAATCTATTAATGAAATATGAAATATGGAAAATTATTGGTCTCCATTCCAAATATGATTATTTCGTTTATATAAGGCAGTATTTTCCACCCGAATTCCATGCACAAATTTATATTGATGATGTTTTATGAGATCATGGTGCACCTATTCCCATTTGATTTATTATTATCCACAATTTAAATAAATATTCTAGAAAACTTTTCCGAATTATTTTGATACTAAACTTCATTTGACCACTACTTATCACCCTCAAACTGGCGGGTAGTATGAAAGGAAAATACAAACCTTAAAAGACATGTTGGATACTTGATATTCAATGTATTTGGGATCAATTGTTAAATATGGTATATTTTTCCTATAATAATTGTTTTAGATCAGGTAATCAAATGGAACCATATGAAGCTCTGTGTGGAAAAAAATGTCATTAAAAGCATTTAAGGATTAAGTTGGTGAAATTATTCTTATATAGTTATAGATTTATGAAGAAACAATATCAATGGTAAAGACTATTATAACCGATATCAAAGCCTCTTGATGCACAAAAAATAGTTATGATAACATCTATATAATGGATATGGAGTTTCAAGTGGGAGATCATTCTTTTCTAAAAATTAATCCATGTGAGCTATCATACGGTTCAGTAAGAAAGGCTAACTAAGCCATAGATACATCACAACTTTTGAAATTCTAGAGATAATTGGAGCTATGTCTTAAAATTTTGAAATACCACTTAGCCTTTCTAAAGTATACAATGTGTTCCACATCTATTTTCTATGTACATGCCAGACCTATTGAAAATTGTCACTTATGAAGGAATATAATGGGAACCTGATTTATCTTACTGTGGAGATCCTATTCTAATTATGGACACTATAGAACAAATATTGAGTAATCGAATCACTCCGTTAGTAATGTTAATCCAAATAATCAGAAAATTTATGAGGAGACGTGGGAACCCAGGGAATTTATGATAACGAACTACATAAATATTTTTAGAAGGTGGAATTATAGAGATTTCATGGGTGAAATTTTTTGAAGGAGGGGAGAATATGACTAACATATATATATATATATATATGCTATATATCTTTTAGAATTTAACATCTCTTATAGTTTATTCTTCTCATAACACTGAGTATAAAACTATAATATACACTTAAATATGACCATTGGAATATAAATGTGACAATTAGAAATAGTAATATGAACAATAGATTATTAAATTCACTTGTTAAATTATTAATAAAATATGTATATCTTATAAATGGAAATATTATATAGTTATATCTTTGAATACGTTGTTAAATGATTTAAAAATAATATGTTTAGTGTTGGTAGTTTTATAAAGCGTAAATATTTATTTTAACAATTATAATAAATATAATTTTTTATAATAAAATTCATTTTCATAAAATAGAATCATTAATTAATATTTTATTTTCTAATTATTATAATATTATTTTATGATACTTTAATTAATTTTTCAAAGAGTTATAAAATAAGTTTTGATTTTAAAAATGGAATTTTTTCAATAACTGTGGATTTCAATTAACAATTAAATTTCATATATTTAGATAAATATTATCATTAAATTGATTTTATTTCTTGATTCTATATGTCCGAAATGGTTGCATTTATTTTTTTGGGATTTCTTTAAAATAGTTTGTACTTTAGTGAATAGTGAAATATAGTAATTTACGGTATATATACATTATATGTAATATAAATTTTTTATTGATTAATTGAATACATAATAACTATAATCTATAACTATCCATATCTATTTAAATTTTTTATTTATGGAATAAAAATTATTCATTATCTTGAATCAAAATAATACAAAACTTATTTAAATAATTAAAAAAATGACTCCTCTCTTCCACTATAAATACCACCCATAACCACACTTTATCCTTGTTTCCAATGCTTTTTCCGCGGTGTGCGCATCTGTCTGTGGATGACACGTTGTTGTTGCCTTGCGTTCCCGCTTTCCAAAGGCGGGCGACATCCGCTCCTTATTTTAGGACGTTTGATCCTTGATCGAAACGGGATAATGGGATGTCGGTTCTTCCTTCTGTGGATTCCTCCTCAGAACTCGTCACCTAGTCCGGGTCTCCCTCATAGATTTAAGACATTGTTCGTGAATCTCATTCCTGGTGCCATATCTTCATGGACGCCAGTTAATTACACTACTTCCGTCAAGACATTCCATAGGGTCTTCACAAGGTAGCGACCTTCCGTCAGAGTAGACGGCAACATCAGGCATGTCGGGGCATCTCTGAGTGTGTGGACATAGGTGAACCGGTATTATTCCTCATAAGAGGGAATCTCAAGGGTACAGAACTCGAGCCATGTATTTTTGGTTTTCCTCAGCATCGAATGTTTAACACAGGGTATTCCGCGAATTTAACGTCTTACGGAGACGATTATGCCAAAGGCGTGTCATCCGAGGTTTTCCTTAGGCATATCATGTTTATCACGAGGTAGGACATGACTTTAACATCTTACGGAGAGGATTACGCCAAAGGCATGTCATCCTAGGTTTTTCTCAGGAATCTCATGTTTATCACGAGGTAGGTCATGAGTTTAAAATCTTGCGGAGATGGTTACGCCAAAGCCGTGTCATCCGAGGTTTTCCTCAGGCATCTCATGTTTATCACTAGGTAGTCCGTGAGTTTAACGTCTTGTGGAGATGGTATGAGGGTGATCAAAACGTCCCATAAAGACGGATCAGTGGTGGTGTGCCTCATAGTGGGGAGATGTCACACCATAATGGCTAATCTGAACACCACTGAGGGCGGATCAGGGGAAGTGCATCCCAGGATGGGGTACACCATGGATTACCATTGGTTGCGATTGAACCTCTTGGAGGTTTCCTACGTACCCTGTGTAGAGGACATGGATCAAACCCCATGTAGTTCGAAGGGGTGATGAATCGGGGTGTACACAGAGGAAAACGACCCGGAGATATGTTGGGGCTTACACGTGAAAAGCGGCCCATGTGCCTCTAGGAGCTGCGAGGAGGTGGATGGCATGATCCCGCCGGGATGTGGTGGCCCGGGTGAGAATCAGGATTGGTGATGGATGGATAAATGATGTGGAGGGGGAATTAAATGGGACCATTTAATGGGCGACAGTGAAGTTGGGCTTGAGCCTCGAAGAGACCTCCTATGTATCCCCGTGGAAGGGAATCGAAGTCCGCATAGTTTGGGAGGGTGCCGGTGAACCGACGTGAAGGTGAACCTTGGTCTGATGGATGTTGTTAGCGAACCGACATGAAGGTGGACCTTGGTCCGATGTATGGTGTCATCGGCGAACTGACGTGAAGGTGGACCTTGGTCCAAAAGGTATTGCCAGCGAACCGACGTGAAGAGGGTCGGAGTGACCAATGTGTAGTGGGCTTGAACCTCTGGGAGGATTCCAACGTACCATGCCTTGACATGGATCAAAGACCTCGTAGTTCAAATGAGGTGTGGAATAAAGTTTAACGTCATGCGGGGCAGGGGTGAACTGACGTGAATGAGGTCGGAACGACTGGGTGGTAGGCTTGAACCTCGTGATGCTTCCTACGTACCATGCCTTGACATGGATCAAATACCACATAGCTCAAAGGGTGTGTCAGCGAACCGACGCGAGTGAGGACCTTGGTCCAGATGGTGTGGGGCTTTCACACTAGGCTGCCCAGGTGCTGGTGAACTGACACGAAGAAGGTCGGGGTGACCAACAGGTGGTAGGATTGAAACTCTGGGAGGATTCCTACATACCATGCCTTCACATGGATCAAAGACCACGTAGTTCAGGTTGGACACCGGAAGGCTGAAATGAATGAGGAGGACCATGGGGTCCTAGTGGTGGTGGGATTGGACCTTGTGGAGGCTTCCTACGTACCATGCATCAGCACGGATCAAAGACCACGTAGTTCAGGTTGGTCACAATGACTTGCTGCTAGATCAGAATGAAGTTTATTGTCGTGCGGGACGAAGGTGGAAACCTGACATGAATACATGACGAGAGGGGGGATTGAACCTTGTAGAGGCTTCCTACATACCATGCCATAACATGGATCAAAGTCCTCGTAGTTAAAAGGGGATTCGTCAACGAACCGATGTGAATAAGGGAACTTGGTCCAATTGGAGATGGGATTGAT
Organism: Viscum album; assembly: GCA_963277665.1. Classification (NCBI taxonomy): domain Eukaryota; kingdom Viridiplantae; phylum Streptophyta; class Magnoliopsida; order Santalales; family Viscaceae; genus Viscum; species Viscum album. Next base: position 699,909,415 of record OY728161.1, read on the forward strand.
CCTTGAGGAGGCTTCCTACGTACCGTGCCTTGACATGGATCATAGTCATCGTAGTTCAGGTTGGTCACAAAAGCATGCCATCGTACTGGAATTACGGTTTAACGTCATGTGGGATGAGGATTAACTCGACGTGAATAATGATAGGTGGTGTGCTTGATCCTCGTGGAGGCTTCCTACATACCATGCCTTGAAATGGATCAAAGACGTCGTAGTTCAAATGGATGTGCAGTTTAACGTCATGCTGGACGAGGGCATACAGTTTAACATCATGTTGGACGAGGATGAAATTGACATGAATAATGATGGGTGGTGGGCATAAACCTCATGGAGGCTTCCTACGTACCATGCCTTGACATGGATCAAAGACCTCATAGTTCAAATGGATGTGCAGTTTAACATCATGCTGGACGAGGGAATATATTTTAACGACATGCTGGATGAGGGAATACAGTTTAACGTCATGCTGGATGAGGGCATACAGTTTAAAGTCATGCTGGATGAGGGTATACAGTTTAACGTCATGCTGGACGAAGGAATTTCCATGCCAATGCTTACTTTGAGCCCATGTGTGTCTTGATCAGTGTGAGAAACAAGAGTCAGTAAGGACCTGACGATCACGTCCTGAAAGGTGCGTCCGTGAGAAGCGATGTGGGGCTTACGCGTTAGGTGGCCCATGGTTCTGGGACTTACTCTAGGATGGAGGCCCGAAGAAAATAATGATGATGATTTCAGGCTTGAGTCTTGAAGAGGCTTCCTACATATCCCTGTGGCATGAAGTCAAAGTCCACATAGTTCTTCTGATGACAACTTATCGACGATTGTGGGTTTCAACGGCTTACTGCTAGAATGGGTCATAACGGCTTACCGCTGGATGGGGTCGCAACAGCTTACCACTGGATAAGGATGTCAATGGCTTGCCGCTGCATGGGGTTGCAATATCTTACCACTGGATGAGGATGTCAATGGTTTACCGCTGAATAGGATCACACCAGCTTACTGCTGGATGAGGATGTCAACGACTTACCGCTGAATAGGATCACAACGGCTTACCTTTGGATGAGGGTTCCAATGGATTACCGCTGAATAGGATCACAACGGCTTACCGCTGGATGAGGATGTCAACGGCATTCCGCTGAATGGGGTTGAAATGGCTTACCACTGGATAGGATCACAACGGCTTAACGCTGTAAAGTGTTGTCAACGGATTACCGCTGCATAGGGATGTCAATGGCTTACCGCTGAAAAGGAGTGACAATAGTGGATGGGGCTTATGCAAAGATGATACCCGGATGCAGTAATGGAGCGGAAATGGTGAATGGGGCTTACGCTAGGATGCTGCCCGGGTGCTGCTAAGGAGTATCAATGGTGAATGGGACTTACGCTAGGAAGCTGCTCGGGCGCCGCTATGGAGCGGCAACGGTGAATGGGGCTTATGCAAGGAGCTACTCGGATGCCACTATGGAGCGGAAATGGTGAATGGGGCTTATGAAATGAGATGCCCGAATGCATTTATGGAGCGGCAACGGTGAATGGGGCTTATGCAAGGAGCTTCCCGGATGCCGCTATGGAGTGACAATGGTGAATGGGGCCTACGCAAAGATGTTGCCCGGGTGCCACTATGGAGTAGCACTGATGAATGGGGCTTATGCAAGGAGTTGCCCGGGTTCCACTATGGAGCAGCGATGGTGAAATGGGGCTTATGAAAGGTGATGCCCGGATGCCGCTATGGAGCGGCAATGGTGAATGGGGCTTATGCAAGGAGCTGACCGGATGCCGCTATGGAGAGGCAATGGTGAATGGGGCTTACGCAAAGACGCTTCCTGTAATTTCTTCCTCGTGTCTGGCTATGAGGGAATCCCAACCCATTGGTGAATTGAGGCCTTCACCTATGCACTGGTGCACAAGTGGGATAATGCTAAGGGACATTGAAATCAGGCCACTGTAATCATGGCATTAGGCATCTTATGCTTGGAGCACAAGGCATCTCTTATTTGGAACAAGAGGCATCCTATGATTGGAAAATTGGGTGTACTATAATTAATTTCTTGTAGATAGAACTATTGGAATCTCATGCTTGGAGCATAAGGAATCTCTAGTATAGGGAAAGAGGCATCCTATGTGTTAAACATAGGGAGAATACTAAAGTTTAGAGTCATGTAGGTAGCACTGTTGGCATCTCATGCTAGGAGCATAAGGAATTTCTTGCTTAGAGCAAGGGGCATTCTATCATTTCTAAGATAAGGAGAACACTACAGTTTAGAGTTGTGTAGGTTGGACTATTTTCATCTCATGCCAGGAGCATAAGGCATCTCTCGTATAGGGCAAGAGGAATCCTATCATTTGTGAGATAGGGTGTACTACAGTTTATAGTCATGTAGAAATGACTATTAGCATCTCATCCTTGGAGCATAAGGAATCTCTCGTATAGGGCAAGAGGAATCCTATGTGTGGAACAAAGGGATAATACTACAGTTTAGAGTCATGTAGGTAGGACTATTGGTATCTCATGCTAGGAGTATAAGGCATCTCTTGTATAGGGAAAGAGGCATCCTATCTGTTGTTAGATAGGGTGTGCTACCGGTTATAGTCATGTAGATAGGACTATTATCATGTCATTCCTGGAGCATAAGGCATCTCTCTTATAGGGATAGAGGCATCCTATGTGTGGAACAGAGGGAGAATACTACAGTTTAGAGTAATGTAGGTAGGACTATTGGAATCTCATTCTAGGAGTATTAGGCATCTCTCGTATAAGGAAAGAGGAATCCTATCATTTGTTAGATAGGGTGCACTACTGTTTATAGTCATGTAGATAATACTATTAGCATCTCATGATTAGTGCATAAGGCATCTCTCGTATAGGGAAAGAGGCATCCTATGTGGGGAACAGAGGGATAATACTACAGTTTAGAGTCATGTCGGTAGGACTGTTAGGCATAATGTGCCTAGGAATGGATGGTGTTGGGACTTAGGCAAGGGCGGCCCTTTGTGGTTCAACCAGGCCTTGGAGCCAAGTGATAGGGTTTGGAGGAGTTTCCTGAGGAATGGTTTGACTCATGGTAGTCGGGTAATTGATGATGAGAACCTCAACTCACGACATAGGGAACAATCCAAGAGGAATACATCAACTGAAGGTGTTTCATGGTGTGTGGAGGAATGTCTCAAATCATGATTTTCCATAAGTTGAAGGTGGGAGTGAATAAGTGCGCAATGGAAAATCCCGACATCCCGGCCCGAAAAGGTTGCGGTGAGACTCCCCATTTTTCATGGGGGTCTATGGTGGTTTCGAATGGACCGGCCCGGAAGGCTGGGACCGCAGGCCGCCACTGAACCAGAGCAGGGGGGGCGCAGCCCCCGCGGTATGAACCGGTGGACGCGAAGGTAGGATCCTCACAATGGATAGGTCTTCGCGAAGTAGCATCGCAGAGTATGGCATCACAATGCAATGGTCTCTCGCAAAGAAAAGGGGTCTCGTGGAGCTTGGTGTTGCGGAGCAGCATCGCGGAGCATTGGCTCGTGGAGCATGGACTCATGAAGTATGGTCTCACGGAGCAGTATCGTTGAGAATGGGCTCGCGGATCATGGACTCACAGAGCCTCGGCTCGCGGAGCAGCAACGCGAAGGAAGATTCTTGCGGAGCATGGCCTCGCGGAGCCGCAATGCAAAGCTCCGCTCGGCCGCCCATGTGGAGAAGTGGACATGGTCGTCCGTCCAGAGAAGGGGGTGAGCTGGGTATTTATAGGCAAGGGGTGCCGCGAAGCAAAGCTCGCTTGGTGCGAAGACCGAGCTTTTGCCACCTCGGATCTTCATGGCGTGTCGTGAATGTCAAATCACTTCGCGGAGCCGTCCCTCCTCCATTGCGTCGCGGCCGGTTCACGAATGTCAAATTCGTTCATGGAGCATCCGGCCTCCTGTTCTTCACGGTGGGCTTGCGAATGTCAGGGCTTTCGCAGAGCGTCCCCGCATCCTCTGCTTCGCGGCAGGTCTTCGCGGCGCATCGCGAATGTCAGATGGGTTCGCGAAGCCTCTCGCCTCATTACTTCGTGGTGGCGCTCCGCACTCACGGAGGGGGCTTCAGGAATGGGCTTCGCGAACCAGATTTCCAGCCCAACATCAAATGTCCATAACTCCTAATCCGTAGCTCCGTTCGTGCCCTACGACCTACCAAATCGAATCTTGCAAATTGGAATACGATATGGGTTTGTGTGTGGAAGCATTTGGAAAATTTTGGGAATGCGTTTTCCGGGGTCAACAATCCTCACACCTCCTTATCCAAGAATCATGTAAAATTTATACCAAATACCATTCCCAATCATACCCCTTACGTTTTTATCTAGTTTATATCAGCCAAATAGAATGATTAAAATCTCCATAATGAGGGTCTCAAGGAGATGAATTCCATAGCTAAAATTTCATTTTTTTTCATTTTATTTTATTTCATTTTCTTTTATTTTCTTATCATTACATAAAATTCGTTGTACAATGTTACACGATAAATTGAATATTTTTTAAACATGAATGTTATTATGTTAATTGTAAATCAACCACAAATTTTCTTCTCTTCCGCATATTTTCTAAAAAATAAAAACATTATTTTGGAGGTGCCCACTTACCACCTTCATGGACAATGCATTTTCATTTTTCAATTACTCCTTCAAGGATAGTAATAAAAACATTTTTTGGCTAAAAATAATTCTAATATATATATATACTTATTTAATATTTCATAACCATTATCTACACATAATATTAAATAATAAGACAGAAATAGTTTGTGACTATTGAAAAATTGCCCCAATAATATTAATGGTTATCATTGATGCTTTTTATAATGAATTATCCTCGTATGTGGAAAAAATTATATATAATACCATTGAATATCATATAATTCAAATAATAACATATAATTCAAATTCTTGGTAACTTTTTCCATTTTTAGGATCTTTCGTGCATGTATAAAAGTGAACCAATCATGAAAACCAAGGAAACAAACTCTCATAAATAATGTAATTGAATCTTATAACTCATCAAAAAGGCCATAAATGGACACCAAAAATTTAAACTAAATAAAAATATATTTTTAATAGATTAAAAACTAAATTATTAATTAATCTAATTTTATTATCAAGGAAATTATCTAAATGTGAAAAAAACATTCTGACATAAGGTATGTGATTCTCCCCAAACCATTATTTTTCATTTAGATTATGCTTTCTATGTCTTTACCCAAATATAAATATTATTTTTTATATAATTATTATAAATTATATTTTTTTGTTATAAAATCATGTATCCAAATCATTTTGTCTTTATTTTATAGGGATGTACGTGTTTTATAATGATCCCTTTTCAATTCCTCCCAATAAGTAGGATCGATTAAAGGGTACTTCCCAATTTCATAAACATTTTCAAGTTAATCCAGAATCAATTATAATAAAACAATATTAATATAAAATTGATCTTTTAACCACGAAAAACTATATTATCTTTTTTTTATTTAAATAATTAATCATTTTTCTACTTTAATGACTATAATATTTTCTCATAGAACAATACTAAATTGGCACATTTCTAATGTTTCTTAAAATCTAATTCTACAAGTATTCACATTAGTATGAAATCATTTATTCCTCCAACATAATTTCATTTTACTTCTATTTTATTTCTCAGATATAGAATATTACAATATGATTTTATGATAAATAAAATTAATTTTTCTAAAAGAACTATTATTTATAAAGTAAAAGGGTATTTCTATCTTGAATTCCTTGATCATTTTATTATGGTATTTTATATTTTTTAAACCAAATCTATTTAATATTATTATTAATTGGAATTGATCATTTAGATACCATCTCCCATATTTTATTAAATCGTTCATGATTATATTGATTGTGGATGTGCAATCTTGATACCATTCACCATATTACTCTAAATGGTTAGTGATTAGGTTTAATGATTGGGGAAAGATATATAAATTTCTTATGTATATGATGATTATGTTTTAACACATTTATATGAGTAATTCAATGGAATTATTATTTGATTATCACATCCTTCTATAACCCCTTGAGGGATCAATAGTTCACATGAAACAATGAAGATATGGTATTGGATGAGGCCATTCCAATTTATTTTCAGACATAAATTTGGATGAGGTCATACACATATATTTTTAGATATCTTGGATGAGGACTTTATGGTATCTTTAATATGTCCCTTATTATTCATTCCCCCATTTTAATGTTAGTAATTTCCAATCAATGTTATTATTTGACTAATAGAATAAACATCATTATGTATCATTCCAATATAATTATTTATATGGAATTATTTAATCATCTACAATCACTTCCATATTATTCCCAAGATTACGTTTTAATGTCATCTGTATTAAGTTAATAATTTTAATTTTTTTTGTTTTTCAACCATTTATGAGCATCTGAGCTCAGTAAATTCTTATATTTTCTTTTTCTTGCGGATTTGAAGATGTATATTATGAATAAAATGAATAGATAATACAAGAGTTTATGGGTGTCTCGAATGAAAATTTTATGATTAAATTAATATCAATATTTAATGTAAAACTTATATATTTATTTGTTTTTACTAATATACTAGACTATTTGGTCCTCTAGGATGTGACTTCATGGTTTATTTAACCAACGTAATAAGGTAAGGCACCAGCTGTGGGCTTATGTTGTATTATTCTTTACCAAATTAACATAAGAAAATGAATGTTCATGAATAGATTATTAACTCAATTTTAGTACATGATTATTTTTATAATAATTTAGTTAAAAAAATTATAGATGTGGATTTTTAACTATGAATCATATAATGGGAAACTATATATATAGAAGGGACATTCTATAATGGACATTTATTCTATATCCAATAAATTTATTAGTTCAAATATATTATATCCATGCTATATTTCATAAGATTAAATTTCCAAAGTATTGCTTTTTCTGTCAAATTGGATTATAAAGAGAACATAATTAACTAAAGAATATCCCAAAGGTGTGTACGGATAAACGTGATTTTTTGAGATATTTTCTTGTGTACCTAGTATAAGTGTAGATAATACCCAATGAGACCTTTTATATTTATTACCCATAGGTACACATATTCCACAACCACATATAATTTCCTTTAAATTGATAAGGATTATTTTTCTAAAAAAGAATGAAATTAATACTTTATGAATATTTAGGTATTTTTTCTTCTTTTTAGTCTTATCTCTAAGGATTTTACTAATATTGTTTATTTATAATCCCCAAAATAACTAGTTTTTTTATAATACCAACAATATCATTCAATATAATTTATAAACAGTATTATATGATTTTTTACATAGAGATACACACTAAAAAACACCATAAAATCGAGAGGCCATGTTTCTTTGGGTTGTTTGAAACAGAGAAAAACAACTTCAGATAAGGATATAACTACATTATTTAAAAATATTTTGACATTACCTTAAATTATTTGACCATTTAATACATCCTGGGATAACTTGAGGAGATATATAAGAAAATGGTGATATATAGATTCTAGTAAGGGAATAGAAAAATCATAACATAAACTAAAGATGTACAAGTGACTCAACGAGAATAATATGATGAAGTAAAGTATTATATGTAATGTAATATATATTTGAGAACAATAATAATTAACATTTATGTGTGTAATTATATGATAAAAAAATTTCAATTTATGAATGTGGAAAAAATATAATACATTACATCATAATCATAAATCAATGATTAACACAATGACCTCATAATATACCTTTATTAGGAAAACTATATATGCACCATATAAGGTATCTCCTGAGATAGAATCACTAAAAATTTAAATGGAAGACTATATAATTGTAGTCCTACCCATAATATTAATATCATGTACATGCATTAATATACCACATAGATCATACTACATAAGAACACCATTCATAAATTTTAATATTTTGATTATGGATTTTGTGTTAAATACATAGAATTACCGATTAAATTAATTATAACAAAAAGTATGAAATTACGCCTAAATGAGAGAAGGATTGGGAATTCTTAATAAAACATTTTGGTGTGGAAAAAAATTGGATAATTTGATATGTATAATGGGGGAACACAATGGTTTGTGGGCGGTTTTAATGAGAGTGGTAGGTGGAACCTTCTTACAAGGTAATCATAATGATAATAAATAGATGTGAAAAACAAATGTATAATGAATAATTGGAAATAAAAATGAATAATATAATTATGTTCTTGAATATAAATTCAGAGAGGAATATCCATAATGCTGAAATAAAAACAACTTATGAAAATATTATAATGAGAGGGGATAAGTAAAATTTATTTCCTAAAACAGTTATTTGAATTTAATGGTATATTTAAAAATCAATGAAAACATAAAAAATGTGTAGTCCAAATGATACATAAAAATGAAGTATGTGAGAGGGGAGGAAGTTTAATAGAATCTCTTACTTGAGATGATTATTTTAAAAGCATGGGATGATATTCATAAGTTCTTGGGAACATTCGGGGAGGGATTTAAAGAAAGACAATGGTATAATCACTTCATGGTTCAATGATTTTGATTGAATTTGAATGGAAGGTTGGGTGATTGTTTATAGAAGAAGAAATGATAAATATTAATTTATTTCTAAACATATGTTAGGACTCTATGTAATAAAATAATCAAAATCAATAACCTTCCCATGGTTATCTCATAGGGTTTCTATCAAGGAGGAGATATTTACAATATGATATTATGTGATGAACATGAATCATTTAAATAATTTTATTCATGATGTGGAAGTGTGACATGTTGTAAAATAATTATGTTTAGAACCATATAATAAATGATAGGTTCTAGATTATTCGTTATATGTTTTTAAAATTAATCAAATAAAATAAAAACACAATATGTTAGATGGAAAAATATTTTTAGTCTATAATACATTTTATAATATTTATTAAAAAACATTTCCCCATTACAGTGTCATAATATATATTATATTTATACCACATTTAAATTTTTACAAAAAATCAATTCTCTCAAAACATTATGAATAACTGTCTATTTGATAACATATAAGTGTTGATTTAAAAAATTAAATTTATTTTATGAAAATAAAATTATTAATATGATATTTTATTACTTCTATATAAAACACTTTATTTATTGGAAAATTCATGTATTATGAAACTAATATCATCCTACCAATTATAAATATTACATGGGAGATCAATAATTTATATTACGATTTATATTTTATTAATTATCATAATTTTTATTTCAAAACTATTATTTTTAGAAAAACAAATATATATTAAATTTACATTTATTTTAAATAAATCATCAAAATAAAAATATTATTTTATCAATATTATTATATATTCATGTATATATATAAATTAATAATTAAAAGGGATCAATATAATCATTATTTCTAAAAATTGTAAATATAAAATGTCATACTACTAGGGTCTAGATAAATATACACATATTACACCAGCATTTTCAATAAGGGTAATGTATGAGATTTTTTACTCTCTTACGGTGGTCTGATGAACACATTTATTAATGATGATCCAAAACTATAAATTGAACAATTTATAAAAATGACATCACACATATTTTATCAGGGGATTTTAAAATATCCATTTACTGACTGTCCTGTTGCAAAAAGAATATATATTTTAAAATATAATATTAATAAAATGAAAGGAAATACTCCTTAGAAAATATTAGTAATAAAATAAAAAAAAAAAAAAATAAAATTAGTAAAATTATAATTAATAATTAAAATAATGGAAAACAAAATAATAGCAACAATATGAAAAAATAATGACAATTACTTAATAAATAAATTATAAAATAATAAAAATACCAAATAAATAATATAATAATAATGATAATAAAATAATAATAAACAAAATATAAGAAACAATATAAAAAATACACTATATAAAAATTTAAATGCATGGAATAGTAAAAACACTACAATTTTATTACTTTCAAATGTTTATCATAAAATGTAAATAAGTCGCTAAGGGGGAGGTCAACTAGAGGAGAGGGTGGAGCTAGAGGAGATGGCGGGGGAAACTCCATCCCTAATCCATTAGTCAGACACCCCTGTACTTCTTTTTCTAGTCATTTTTTTGCTACTATCCCTGACACATATCCTCCTATAGCTAATATTGATGTCGATGAAGCTTTTACAACTCTCTACACATTCTCTATATAATGTCACCTTGAGCTCACTTTTTTTTCCTATCCTAGTGAAGCTGATGATGTTGACTCCACATGATCTCCTCTCGAGCTACATGTCGGCATCACAACAATACCTTAACAACTCACTAGAATCAATCTGGTGTCGATAACAACAAATCCTCCTTTCTCTATGTAATACTTTGTCACCTATATCCAAGATTCATAATAAAATTAGGCTTCAGTTGTCTGGTCCTCAGTCTCGGTATGAATCTTAGCCTATGTATGAGGATTTGAAGCCTGATATGACTCATTTAATTTTAATTTTAATTTATAATAGTTAATTTATTATAGTTCCTTTTTTAAATAAAAAATAAATTATACTTACCACAATCTGATGATGGAAATCACCTCTATACTCTCGAGTGATAATATTGGATTTCATCATCCCATAAATATAGAACTTCATAATATAGGGTTATCTGACAGTTGATATGAATATAAAATAAATACCTTTCATTTAATGTTATATAACTTTTATTAAAGGTACTTACGATATATTTCCTAGGTGTACTAAATATACGACTTCCATCTTGATTTGTCACCTATTGTCTCACATGACTCTATCAACAAACAGATGATATCCTCTGAACATGACCTCCCAACCATTTTAAAAATAATGCATCACAAACCTAAGATGAAATGTAATTGGGTATGTGGGCACAACAAGATTGATCAAACTCTATGACACTCACATTCTTCATTCCTTTCCTCCATAGATTGTGGAAAAATTAATTGTTCCACTCACAAATACATCCGTCCATGTCCTCCCATATTGTTTCATGCTTGCTATCATTGAGGGCATACTGTAAACCCTATTAATAATTAATAATAACATGTAAATAATTAAACAAATTTTAAAATAAAAATTATTTATTTACAGACCATCCAATGATCGAACATGAAGTATTGTACATCAATGAGAATATGATCCCATGTAACCCATGGTATAGAAATATAATTCCTTAATATAGAACTCCCCTTTCAAATAGCTATAGCGAAAATCTGTGAAAAATAAATCAAATAAACAAAAATTAGTATATGAATAACATAATTATACATAATGAAAACTAATTAAAATACACAATTTCATTCACTTACACACGTGTGGATAAAATTCATGATAGGAACGTAGCTCGATGATAGGGTGAAGAATCATCAATCACATAAGACTCTTCCCTCTTAGAGTCCTTCCATAACCACATGTACTCTGAGTGGCATATGATGAAACATAATCCATGTTTCTGGGTAGATCAGCCTCCTCCAACTCACAAAACTGATCTGAGTCTATCTAAAACAACAAATGACTATTCTTAAAAAATAGATGGAAACAACTATTATATATTTTTATATATTATATATGATTATAACCAGCATTTATCTTTTTCAATATTCATCTTCAACTTCATATATGATGATGCCAATATCTTCATTCCCACCTCAGTATCATTATTTTTCATAAGAGTTTCAGTTTCATCATCTCTTTCCATTTCAAATTCAATTGTTACATCAATTACATCATCTTCCCCATTAACCCTTAACAGTGGGGTGTTATCATTGATATTTTTGTCCCTTCATGGAGATGATATTTTTGAAGTAGTCTCTTAAAAAAACATTTTTTTTCTTCATCGGAACCACGTTCACTTGGAATAAAATGATTTTTTTCAAAGATTTCTTCTTTATTATAGTCCACCAACCAGTTAACTCTCTTTAATTGTCATTATATTTTTTACAATAAATTTTATGTGCTAATTTATCCAATAAAAATGGTGCATTTACTACAACAAGTATTTTATAATCAATGTGAACAGTTCCATGCTATGGTTGAATATACAAGCCTCTATTAGTATCCAACCACTAAATTTAATCACCATTATGTAATTCTGTCCTAGATAACATATTTTAATTACATCTCACATCACGACTTAAATGTCGAAAACACATTATCTATGATGTTATAATCTCAAGTAAACCCCACAATTCATTATTTTTTTGATTCCCCAGAAGAACATGTATGAAATCGAAAACCATTCACCACATTTTCATTATAAGATATTACTTATTTGGATGGTGGTTTACTCAATACACATAGTTGATTATAAATTTTACCATCATGTTGAGATACCTAAAAATATTTAATGCAATTATCAATATTATAATAAATAAATTTATTTTATATTTCATACTATAACCAATTTATTTTACAAGTTTTTGAAAAAAACATGATAATTTATTTTGTCGACGTTTTTCAAGAACATATTTATAATTTATGGAAACTATTTATTGATATTATTATCATGAAAATATATAAATAAAATAATATTAATTTATTGAACCAAATATTGTATAATACGTGGTAGGATAACCTATAGTAAAAAATTGTGTCAATTTTTCAATGTTTTGCCGAACATATGTTCAAGCCCTGTGATGTTGATCATCTAAAAACCATCTTTCATGAACTTTACAATAGAAAATATTATGTTGATTAAAAAATGATAATTTATTACTCATTTCATCATCAACAATTTCATCATTATGGACCATACAGTTATGTTTTGAGGGATATTCAAATTGAAAATAATGTGAGAAAAATTAAATTTCATATTACAAATAACCTTCTCCAATTGATCCTTCAGCTGATGATTTGTTATATACATTTATCTTCAATTTCTTTAGGAATATCTCAAATGTGTTCATCCATCGGAACATTATTAATCCTATGATTTTTTTTCTCTATGTAGAAAATGTAATATTAAATGGTCCATTAAATCAATGACATCATGTGGGATTATTTTATTCAAGATTACGTAAAATTAAAACAACATCTTCTTATAGTCTACTATGTTCATAATAGTTTTTTCCCAAAAAAATGTCAGATACAAAATATTATAGAATTCTTAGCACATCTAAAATAATATAATTCAACAAACCTTTAAATCCAATTAGTTGAAGCATTTCAAATGTAACATGACAGCCATGAATTTTTAATCAAGAAACATGACCATTTCTAACACATCTAGGAAAATTTGAAGCATAATAATTTGGATGCATCAAATATTCAATACACTGACATAATTATAAAAACATTTTTAGAAATATTGTAAGCTTATTTGGATCCATTAACTTATATGATTTTTCATTTTCAAATAGTTCATGTTTTGGTTTCATACAAATTTAGGAAAGATCTAATCGTGTCATTACATTATCATTTTTTTGATTTGGTGAGTCCAAAATAGTATAAAATATATTATCAAAATACTTCTTTATATGAATGACATTCATCATTTGACAAACTATGAAATCATACCAATATGAAGGATCCTAAAAATGCCTGGTTTTATCCAGTTGCATTATTTTCCAAATCCATCAATTTTATATTGGTTTCTAGCCCATCCAAATTTAATATGAGGTAATGGAGAGATAATGGATTTTAACTCAATAACTAAGATCATTGTTGGAGGCCCATCTCAATTAATTGTGCCTTTTCTGAAATTATATTTGTTTCGATTAAAAGGATGATCATAAGGAAGAAATATTCTATGATAATATAAGAAAAAATGTTTTCATACATTAATTAGAATAATTTTTTTTATTTTATATCATATAGTAAAAAATGATTTTTGGCGACAAGTACTCTATCCAGATGAAACTCTTTATGCAAAGAAGTCAATAATTTTCTACATTAATGGAACTTTTAGTAGAAAACTATATTTCATGACAACATCATATATATCGGAATCATTACTTCACAATAAATTTAACTCATCAATTAATGGATTCAAATAATAATTGAGATTATTTTTCACATGTCAATGAATTAATAAGGTCAAAATGATATAGGGATCATTCATCCACATCCCAGGTGGAAAATTCTACAAAGTTATATAAATGGACCAACAATAATATTGACTACAATACAAACCAAATGGACAGAAACCATAAATAGAAAGACCCAATCACAGGTTTAGAGCTTTTGAACAAAATTCTGGATGTACATGGTCATAATTTTTCCCACGAATCAACATCAATAGGATGATTTAATTATTTACCGATTGAAATATTGGTTTTTTTGCATGAAATTAATGACGGTGTGTTCTGAGAAGTAAATAAAAACGACAATATATGTGTAATCATAAAATACCTCAATTGTTTTATAGGAATCAATCAAGACATACCATGTTGAGTGTCTTTGTACATTGATTTTACACATATAGGACAACTAACAAATGACTCATTTTCAGCATTAAATATAATGCAATCATTTGAACATGCCTTATTCTTCTGCTAACCAAGACCAAAATTAAAAACTAACATATTTAGCTTCTAAAAATTTTTAGGCAATAATATTCCTTCAATAACAATGCTTTAACAACAGAGAATATCTGATAAAAATAGCCACATGACATTTAGTTATCTGACATAATATCCTTATATTTTATAACATCCTCAAAATTTCTATCTTGTAACCATGATATAATAATTACTCACTAGACATCAAAAACTCATAAAATTAAGATGGTTATAACTCTAGTGATGAATCAATATCATCCAATGTTTCGCTTTTTTGGAAATATGAACAAAACATATCATGTACTGAATTTTGAAACAATGCTGGATCTAAAACCAAATTATCAGTATCATCTCTGGATCCGTGTTGACCATATTGATTCCAAAAATAAATTAATTGTTTCAAAAACCTAATCATAATAGATAACCCCAATATTGTCAAATGTTTCAAACATCCTCAAATCGCATTTCGTGAATGGAAAATTAATTTTTGCTTCTAAAAAAATCTGGTTATCATGATGTAAATGATTAAAAATATTCAACACCCTTAATATATAGAATATTAATAGAGGAACTATTTATATTCTTATAACGATTTATCTAGTCACGATAACATGATAAAAACTGTGGTCGATTACCATGGAACATGTTACTCTAAAAAAATATAAAATAAATAAATAGTTTATGATTACTTTTATATAAGAAAATGAATGTCCATTAAATAGAGTGAAAATTTAAAAAAAATTAGAATTAAATTTTAAATATTATTAAGTATATCTATTTACCACTTCATTCTTATTACTTTCTACTAATATTGATAATCTTTTTAATAAATTATGAAAAATTATTATAAATTGTTATAAAGTAAAAAAATATTATAAATTATTAAAAAGGTGTAAATCTATGAATTTGAAATTTTTAGGATAGGTAAATTTATTATTAGAAATTATTACTAATTTTTACTAATTATCACTAATTATTACTAATTATTTCTAATTATTACTAATTATTAATAATTAGTACTATTTATTAAATTTTTTTACAAATTATTAATTATTATACTAATCCTTACTAATTATTACAAATTATTAAAAATTATTACTAATTGTTAGAATCTTTTAATAAGTATTACTAACATTTAATAATTATCACTAATTATTACTTATTATTTCTATTTATTAATAATTATTACTAATTATTACTAATTATTACAATTTATAACAAATTATTAGTAATTATTACTAATTGTTAGTAATTATTACAAATTTTTACTATTTTTTCAAATTTATTACTAATTATTAATTGTTATTAATAATTATTTATATTATGTTCTATCATTTCTAATTATTTTTTTTGATACTAATTATTTATATTTCTTTCTATTTCATTCTAATCATCTATATTTATTTCTATTTCATACTATTTATTAATAATTACTATTATTCATTTCTAATCATTACTAATTACTACTAATTGTTACTAATTATTTATATTCATTACAAATTATTAGTAATTAATATAATTTATTAATATTTATTACAAATTATTATTAATTATTATTAATTATTACAATGTAATTATTTTCCGTAATATATATTTCAAATTATTACTAATTGTTACCAATTATTATTAATGATTTCTAATTAATTTTTTATTTATATTTACTACTCTTTATTTATACATATTACCCAATGTTAAATTTTATTACTAATTATTACTAAATATTACTAATTATTACTATTTATTACTATTTATTACTATTTATTAATAATTATTTCGATTTCTATCTATTTGTTACTATTTAACACAATTTAGCTCTATTTATTACTATTTACTACAGATAATTTCTATTTATTACTAATTATTAAAATTTATTTCTATTTATTACTAATTATTTCTTATTATTACAAAAAATATCTAATTATTACAAATTATTAAAAATTATTTATATTTATTACAAATTATTACTAACTATTTATATTTATTTCAATTAATTACTAATTATTTCCTTTCATTACTATTTATTTATATTTCATTTTATTTAAAACTATATATTTCCGTTTATTTCTAATTATTTCGATTTTTCTAATATTTTTCTATTTTTATCCAGTCATATATATTTATTTGTATTTATTACTATTTATTTCTATTTATTTCAATTTACTACTATTTATTTATATTTATTAATATTTATTAATATTAATTTCTAATTATTACCAGTTATTACTAATTATATGTAATTATTTAAATCTGTTAGAAATTATATCTATTTATTATTAATTAATACTAATTATTAATATTTATTGCTATTTATTACTATTTATTACTATTTATTTTCATTTATTACTAATTATTACTAATTATTACTAATTATTACTAATTATTACTATTTATTACAAATTAATTGTTATTAGTACTATTTATTACTAATTACTACTAACTAATAATATTTATTACTAATTACAACTAAATACAACTTATTATATGACATCCCGGACCCGGATGCCACTAAATAGGTGCCCCGAGCCTGGTGGGCCATATGGCCTCAAGCGCATCATCCCGAATGCTTGAGGTTGCAGACTAACCGTGAGGGCCTAGTGTGTGTCTGTGGGTAGACTTTGCCCTCATTAGCAGAGTGTATCACAATAGAAGGAATATAATGGAATAATAGACAATGTTGTCTATATAAATAAACAGTTAACGTAAAGTGATGTAATAGATAAACAAGAATAACAATAACTGTATCAACTGGACCAACGATGATGGAATGTCATTTCACTAAGAAACTAGGAAACTTTGATACAAGACAATCAACATAACCAGTTCTAAAAGGTAAAAGAAAACAATTTCTACTCCAAGAATCCTGACATCCTACTCGGTCGTCTACTATCAATCTCTATCCTATCTACACACAATCATGTATTGGAAGCTGCATGCTTCCCTTTTTCAATAATTGTATCCATGTTATCTACTCCGCGTACCATCCAATACCTGGAGAGGGTGTGAGATAAATCTCTTCCATCCACCACTAACATTGTCCATAATATTCATCTAGAGAAATGGCATATAATATTGTGCATGCACACACACACATAATTAAACGTAATGAATGAAATGCATTATAACTAAATAACTGAGTACCTACTTCATCCCTCGGCTAGTGTCTGAACATGTGACCTGTTCATTTTAATTAAACAATTACCATTTAATATTAATAGGTCACGTGAGGCATAACTAGCACGGACATCACCTAAGGATAGTATATGTTGTGACGGTCCCAAGACTTAACAAAGCATCAAGACAATGATATCCAGTGAGGGACTTTTAGGGTAATAACCAAGGTAACATAGATCTCACGAAATGCTATCTTAGCAGTATCTCAGTCTAGATAAGGGGTAAGAGTGTATTTCAAGGAGTGTAATCCAAGGTATTCTACAATAGCGAACCTATCGAGTCCATGTTGATTGACCAAGGGAATATGGGGCTTTTTAACGACATGGTCCTATGGGATTTCACTATGGCACATACATGTCAATGCTGGATATATAGAGTGTATCTGAGGTAACCTATAATAATGAATTGGACCCAACTGTAGAATACTAGGCATCCAAGGAATAGACAAGAACTAGAGTTTAGCTAGGTATCAACCTATGAAAATCATATCCTATAATCATATTGGGATTCCTAAGATTCTTTTTATTCTCCACTTTGAATCCAAGGTGAGCTTCAGTCAGTCCATTACTATTTGTTATTGAAATCAAGTAATAATTCATCTTGTTCAAGTCATGCCTTTGATTAGTGTAGATATGTTAAGTAGATTTGAATCCATTTATTTATTGGTCCATGATTTGTCTTTTATTAGTGTGGATAGGCATTATAGCGTTTCAAAAATATAATAAACACTTAGTTAGCCATTAAGGTTTATTCAATTAATGAGGTTCACTCTGCTGCCTTCCATAAACATGGATACGGGTGCTACATTCATGTATCCTTTATTCAATATCATTATATTAAGGCTAAGTTACATAATTAGTATACATTCCATTTAAAATTTCACTTTTCACTTTTAATAACCATTTGGAAGAACTTACCTTAGACGGTTGAGTTGTGAGCTTACATGGTAAATGAAATTATGGAATTTTCAGTAATAACAAGCCATTAATGATAATAAGACCCACCTTTAGAATGGTCAAGTCAATGAACCCCCAAACACTGGCTCAAACATGCCGAAACACTAAAAACCCAATTATGGTATAACCATTGACATGAGGCGAATTGAGTTATAGACCACCCACCATAGGATTTTAACGAGTATAATAATGGCATGTTTATTTAAGAAATAGTGTCCAATGAAATGCGTGGTCCCCATGTTAATTAAAAAAACCACGAACATTAAGGATGAATATACCACCCACTATAGGGTTGTATGAGACTTCTCCTTTGGCATCGTCCCATGATTTTCCTCGTATCAGAGTAGATCTATGAAAAGGTGAAAAATTCTCACATGGTGATATCTAGGTCGAGATTGAAAGAGAATAAGAATGACTAAAGTGGACTCGAGAACTTACCATTGTGCTTTTAATGTGATGACCGAATGGTCGATCAGATACTATATGAAGGATATTTCTTAATCCGAAGACATTAACATTAAAATTATAGAATTGGATGAAAATTAAGGAAAACCCCAGTACATCATGTATTAAGAAGAACAAGGAGGATTAATAGACCATTAAGGGTATTTTGGACAATCTATATAGCTTTTTATCTTTTGTAAGGTTTTTCCGCACGATTTGTCAAACTTTGCGCAAACCGTTGGAGGTCGTTCTGCCCAAATAAGCCTTCATCCACATGCTTTTATAAAACTGTAATCCATCCATGCGTGGTTACCTAGGAAAACGGGGTGTTCTCATGGATTGGGTGCACGGTCATTCACCAACCGTGCGAGGTGCCAATATTCGTAAAAACCCATCTGAACGGTTTGAAAAAATGTGTGAAATCCAACATGGTTTACTCTAAACTATACGCTGAGTATGTTTTCTCAGAAAATATGGGTTTGGGTGCCAAAAAATCCCCAAACACCCTTAGACCACTCAATAACTCATTATAAATCTATATTACCTCCAAATTAAATTTTTAGATTTAAAATTAAAGGCACTATGCATGAGTGAAAAACTGGGTTCTTATAGTTTGTCCCACTTAAAAGAACTTTCCTATGAGTTCTCCTTCCAAGGGAATGGAAACACTGTAGGGGAAAATCTCTGGCCACTGAGCATGTACCTCGGCTTCCCTCTCCCATGTCTCATCATATGCTTGAACTTGTATCTAGATCACCCGTACAAGATGGACAAACATTCCTCATATAGCATTCGTACTTTGGTCACCTATGCGTATTAAATATTCCTCAAAAGTAGAATCATCATCTAACTCAACACCCATATGATCAATGGTATGATATGGTTCATCATGGTATTGGCGAAGCTATGAGACATGAAATAATTCATGAATGGAATGGTACCTATTTGGTAGTAGCAATCGATAAGCTACTGGGTCGACTCTCTCTAGAATCTCGAACAACCTGACGTAACATGGCAAAAAATTTCCCTATTTTCTTAACTGTCTATGCCCTAGCATGGGGGATACCTGATGAAAAATGTGATCCCCAACCATGAACTCAAGAGTTCATTGATGGTGATTGACATATGATTTTTATCTACACTGAGCTATAGTCATATGCTTCCTGATCAACTGGACCAGTTGTGAAGTCTCCTGAACGAGATGAGGACCTATTAGGGTTGCCTTGCCAACCTCTTGCCAGCACAAGGTTGTAAAACAGAGACTACCATATAAGGCCTTAAATGTTTCAATATGAATCATCACATAAAATCTGTTATTATAGGAGTACCAGATGAGTGTGATATGCTTATCCCAAGAACTGTCGAAATTAAGGATGCATGCTCAGATCATATCCTCTTAAAATAGTCTTGTTTGTTCTGATTTTCCATCAGTATAAGGGTGAAACTTCATTCTTAGAAACGCCTGAGATCATATAGATTTCAGCAAATCCTACCATAACTGTGAAGTAAAATGATCATACCCATATTAAATTATAGTTTGTGGTACTCTGTGTAGTCATATAACCTCACAAACATACTGTCTTCCCATATCATTAATTGAAAAATACACTTGAATAAAAATGAAGTGGGATTTTTTCATTAGTTAGTCAATGACTATAGAGATACAATCACTACCCCTCGGTGACCCCTATAATCCGATAATGAAATCCATAATAACATATCTTAATTTCCATTCTGGGATTGGAAGCAGTTCTAACAAGCCTGTAGGTCTCCAGTGTTCCACCTTCACCTGCTGACAGGTGGAACCCCTACTGATGAAGCCTGTAATCTGACATTTCATCATATTCCACCAATAATGGCATCATGTATATCGATACATCATCATGATTCCTAGATTAACTACCCACATGAAAGTGTGATACTATTTAATCAACTCCTCTCTCACATCTTCAAAAAGCCCAGATACGTTCACATAGATGCAGGATGTCACCTATGTTCACAGAGCAATCTAGAGGTTGGTTATCTCCTGATATACCCTCACAGAGAACCGAACCTTCATGATCAAAAAACATTATTCTCTTAAACTTATCATGGAGTTAATTGGTAACTATTAAGGTTAACATGTATGTATTCTCGTGAATATTGTGAAACTCTAGATGATGTTCAAAAAAGAGGGCCATTAACTTCTATTCATCACTGGCTTCCTGTACAAATTTCATTTGAGTTTTTTGACATAGTGCATCTACTACCAAATTTCCATTTCTAGGAATATATTCATGCTCAAAATCAAAGGATTGTAGATATTTGACCCATCTTTGTCGTTGGAGGCTCAAGTCAGGCTGATAAAAGTTATACATGATGCTCTTTTGAATTGTGTACACCACAAAATGCTCACCCAAGAGATAATGTTTCCAGCAAAATAAGGCATGGACAACTGATACTAGATAGAGATCACGTGTCATGTATTTTCTCTTGTGAGGCCTCAACATCCGAGATACGTATTGACCACATTTTTCTTCCGGCATCATCATTTCTTCTAGGATAATTTCTGATGCATCGCAGAAGATGATGTATCCTTTACCTTGTTATGGAAGAATCAGAATCGCTGCCGAGACAAGCCTTACTTTATACTCCTAAAATACTTTCTTGCATGATTCTAACCACAAGAACATAACATCATTGTTTTTATGTACTATAAGAGGTGAATCAAGATGTGAGAAGTACAATATGAAATTCATATAATATCCATCCATCCCCAAGAAATTCTTTATATCAAACAAATTCTTGGGATACTCCAAGGAAACTACATCACTAACCATATCATGATCAACAAACAGTCCTAATTATAAAATAATATGACTTAATAAGTGGACCTTATCGACCTATATGTTCCATTTATCCAGCTCAAGAAAAAATATAATTCTTTCTCAGTTTTCTCAGAGTGATATCAAGATGTTTTTCATGGTCATTATGAGTGTTAGAATACACCAAGATGTTGTCCAAAAAGACCATGACAAAAGGTTCCAAATAGGGATGATAAAACCTATTCATAAAATACATGAAAAATGAAGGTGTGTTGTTATGAACGAACAGAATCACAAGATAATCATATAGACCATACCTACTATGGAAGGTTGTACTAGTTATGTTGAATGGTGTGACTCACACCTAATGATAATCTGATATCAGGTCGACTGGTGAGAACACCTTTTCTTATTGGGGTTGGTCAAAGTGATCATCAATTCGAGGTAGTGGATATCGGTTCATGACAGTAAGATGATTTAAACTTATATCACATTTGCATAAATAGAGAGTTCCATCCACCTTCTTTGCAAAAAGCATAGGTGAACCCTAAGAGGATGTACTGGGCCATATAAATCCTTTGGCCACTATGTACCATATCGACCACTTGAGATCCTGAAGCATAGTAGGTGACTTTTTATATGGAGGAATGGACATTGGACCTACTCTTGGAACATTTTATATTTTAAACACTACCTCTTTCATAGGTGGTAATCCATAAAAGTTATTATGAGAGGCTTCAAAAAAATGATCAACTGCTATAGGGAAATCAGTTTGAAGAAAACCATGATCCTCCATGAAAAGATTTTCAATCTGAGAAGTCAAGTATCCTTCCCCCCGATTCTTTGCTCCCTCTCTCCCAGTCTAGACATCCCAGACGCTTTTAAAAAGATAACTACTAGCTTCTGGTGATGTAAAAGTAATATTTCAGGGATAACAGTCTATAGAAGCTTGATATTGGACTAAGAAGTCTATCCCTAGAATGAAATCATATCTCTTCTCCTTGAGAAAAAAGTGATTCCACAAGAAAGGGTAACTTCCTACCTAAATGGGGATGTCCTAACATAGGCATATTCCCTCCTCCCATATTACCAATGGTGTATCGCAGTTCATTACACCATAGTGATACTATATATCTAGTCTGAGATGTTCCATGATAGATACATAAATAAACGAGTTTGAATAACCTGTATCAAACAATGCATAGACAATTGTAGAGGATTCTAGAATAATACCTTATAATGTAGGTGGTCTCGTAGCCTGATCCTTAGGTATTGGCTGTAAGGCATGAAACTGTCCTGATCCACAACACTGTGCAACAGATGGACTACCATGATCATGAATGCTCTGCTGGCACTGCTCGTTATCAGGGATAAGACTACCATAGCCACAACCTCATCCTCGGCCAGACCTAATGGTGCTACTCCAACTCCCAACATGACGCAAGGAAAAAGAATTCACTCCAGTAGGTGAAGCTGAAGATGATAATTCACCACTCGAGGCTAGTGGAAGGGTCCAACAGAAGCGCTGAAGAGGACCTATAAATACACAATCTCAACAGTCCATAGGGTATCTATCGCATTGGGGATTATTTTAACCTATTCTTTCATATCAGTGACACACGATAGAGATATCATACTAGATACTCTGGCTACCACTTCCCTGATGAAAAAACACAATGGGTCATTTTATTCCATTAGAAGAACTACATGCCTTCTGCAATACCGATCCTTAAAACCCATTAAATTTTATTTTCCGCAGGTAATTCATAATGATAAAATCCTAATAAACTATTATATAAATGGTATGAAGGCGAAATATATTCACCTGAGTTCATATGGTGTACTGGATCCCATCCTCAAAACTTCAATCATGCGAAGACTCATCACCAACTAGAAGTTGTGTAATGCATTATAAATAAGTTAAATTTGTTGAATATTCCATAACTGGGATATAAACCTGCTTGAGATACATGAACAATATAGTTATGTAACCTCTGCATGCTTGAGAAAAAAACATATCATAGAAGAATGTCTGGAAATACTCCCATAAGATTCCCTAATGATGTCCATCTTGGGTAAACAGAACCCACCGACACTTTGCCGAATCCTATATACTATAGGTAGAAATTTGACTCTACTCTCTAGAGGCATTTAAAAATACTCAATGATAGACATCATGTCCTATATGCAATACTCAGTATCCCGAGGACTACCATTCCTGAAAAAAGTAAGAGGATTTTGCTGCTAGAACTCACAGGTCATATCAACCAACGTAGGTGAAACCCATGGAGCACAAATCATGGACTGCATCATACATAATAATCAATCAAGGACTTGTGAATAAATTCACTGATTAAGAACAACATGCGGTCCCTCATGTAGAACTTATGAAAGTAAAACTAGCAGGTCAGGGACCACCATTTCTGGAGCATGGTTGTCACCACCCTCTTGGAAAACAACCCAAGTACATCATGGTATCATTGGTCAACAAATTCCAAACACACACCATAGAACAATATTAGATGAAAGTAGATAGAATCACAAGTATAAAATGATCATAAGAAAACTCGCTTCCCAAGGCATACTACCCAAACTACCCACTTAGATGACAAGGTATTTATAAGTGCTCAAGAATATGATTAATGTCATTTTTCAGTTAATTATTAGGCCAAATCATTTACCTTTCACAATCATGACAAGGTGGGATATGGATGTTCAACAAATTCATTTTTGATTTCAATATTCAATTTATAATGGATAGACATTTTTCAATGTCTTAGTTCCCATACAACTATCACCAGAAATGACACCCATTTAGTTATAGAATTATGGCTTGACTCAGTTAATTACGCATCCCA
Organism: Viscum album; assembly: GCA_963277665.1. NCBI lineage: Eukaryota > Viridiplantae > Streptophyta > Magnoliopsida > Santalales > Viscaceae > Viscum > Viscum album. The sequence goes on from OY728161.1 coordinate 699,934,216, forward strand.
ACCAATGAGGGACCATGCACCTCATTAATTGAGATAATAAATCACTCAATCGAATTAAAATTATGAACAACTATCACCACATCACTCACCAATTACATGCATATCAAGCAATGAGAAGTATTGAAATGCACCACTAAGTCATGACAATATGCATGGCATGTGAATTATAAGTGCCTATAATGATGCATGTTACAATGATCATTTCCCTCTTATCATTAGGATATGGATGAAATAAATTCTCAACAAGTTTAAAAATCAACAACACCACACAAAATTTGTGCCACCCAATTGGGAAATAATATCATTTGTAATAGGAAAATAGAACAACAATTTTATATTGGGTAACATGACTTTTACCCTAAATATGGGTTTGTGATGCCAATGCTTGACTTATTACCAAGTCCTAGGTATTAAAATTCTCAAATGTATTATTTCTAAATAGTAAAGAAAGAAAAGAAACTAGCCATTGATACCAATGTTTGATGACCAAGACCTGGATTCCAATTAACAGGTACCCCGAGCCTGGTGAGACACATGGCCTCAAGTGCCTCTTCCTGAATGCCAGAGGCTGTCGACAGTCAGTGAGGGCCTAGGGTGTGTATGTGAGAAGAAAATTTCTTCATTAATAGAGTGTAACATAATCAATGGAATATAATGGAATAATACTCAATGGAAGAAATAAATATAAATATAAAAAGAAAACTGAAAAATTGATAAACAAGAATAACCATAACTATATCAGTTGGAATAATGATTTTGTAATGTCGTGTCACTAGAAAACTAGAAATCATGGGTACAAGACAATAGGGATAAAATATTACACATGTTAGAGGAAAACAATGTATACTCTGAGCAACCTGAGATCCAACCCGGTCAACTTCTATCAAGATATATCCTATCAGCACACAATCATGTATCAGAAGATGTATGCTTCCCTTTTCAATAACTAAAACCATGTAATCTACTCTAGGTACCAAACGACACCCGAAGAGAGTGTGAGATAAATTTTAGTGGGCCACCGCCAATTTTTTCCATAATATTTGGCCCATGTTTTGGAATATAATAATGTTTATGAATATATATTTATAAGTAATGAAAATAGTAAAATATAACTAAATGACCATGTACCTGCTACATTCCATAGCTGCGGTGTGAACATGTGACCAGTTCATTTTAATTAAGCAATCACCATTTAACATTAATCGGTCATGTGAGGCATATCTAGCACTAACATCAACGCGTTATATTATATAGTTAAGGCCCCCTGACATAACAAGGCTATATAACAATGATATCTGTTGAGGGGGTTCCAAGGTAATAACCAAGGTATCATAGATCCCACAAAATGCTAACTAATTAATATCTGAGTCAAGATATGGGGTAATAGTGTAATCCAAGAATATTAATCCAAGGAATTTCACAATAAGGCACCTATAGAGTCCAAGGTGACTGACTAAGGTAAAATGGGGAAATAAAAATATAGGTCCCTATGGACTTTCACCATGGCACCTACTAGTCAATGTTGGATCAGTAAGGGTTGGTGTCATATGAACAAAATGTTTTTTACTTTGATTACATGAATTTTTTACTTATTATATATTGATCATTGTTCTACATGACTAAAATATAATAATGTCATGGAATATGTGTTGCATTGATAAGGTCATGGAAGATCCCTGCTGTAATGAGAACCTTGAAATTCTATAACAATATTCTTAAATAATGTTCTATGGTTGGATGAAATACTATGATAGGACACATAGTATACAGATCATCATGTGCGAGTACTCGTAAGAAGACAAGACTCTCCCTCATGGAGTTCAGACTTGGTATTCTCCATAATGGGAGATTATGAGAACAGACCTTCCAGTAGAATTTTTGCATATCTTGGTGGCATTGTACATTTATATCTATGAGAGTGTGTGATGTTCCTTATACTGAAAGATTATCATTAACTCATGTTATGAATCTCACACTTATATTTTCAGATGAAAACCGTCATGAATACTGTTGGCGGGATGTAGGGTAAGTTGGGTGCATCATGAGTTACATGTTAATGGATAAGTCGAGGAAGGATTTGTCCCTTCCATTTATGGAAGATCATATCTCGAGCCTTTTATTGAAATAGAACTGTCACATTAAATTCAATGTCCATGGTGTAAATGAAGTCATTATTTCCAGAATTCAAAGAACGATGGATCAAGAATATAGGTTTATGAAACTGACATGAAACTTGCTTGATGAGATATCGAGACAAAGGGATTAAATTACACAGTAAGTGTTCGTATGAGGTGATATTTCAATTTGGATTCAACATCATTCACATGGGTGCCTTGACCCGTTGCTAGATAGTAATCTTGGACTTTAAGGAAGCTTGCCTAATGCCAACGAGAAAGAGTCCTAGAGGGTCACACACTAAGTGTATTCATGTATCTCAAGTAGAATAAAGATTATTGCCATAAGTGATTTAATAATTATTCAAGGAATCTAAAATCATTTTAATGGTGGAGGAAGAAGAAAATGAAAAACAAATATAAACGTCATTTATTAAAGATTACACACCGTGCAGTTTTTCATAGACATCAAGTACACGCCATGTATTAATAATTACACACCGTGTAGTTTTCTTTATGGAAAAGAATTGAATAAATGAAACAAGATATACATGCCGTTTACAATGAATGTACACGTAGTGTAGTTTTTAATGAAAAACAAGTACATTCCATGTATTTATTAATACACACCGTGTAGATTTTCTAATCTGGATTTTGAGGATATAATATTGTTTTAAATTATATTTATTATAATCAGTGTGGGCGCATGTCATGGAATTAATTATTCAACATGGGGGTTTTAAATATGGGTCAATGAAATAAATAAAACGCTTAATGAATTTATTTATTGTCATAAATCTACAACCTCCAACCTATTTTTAAATATCCTCACAACCCCAAGTCTTTTCCTACACACACAAGAGAGTCATTGTGCACAAAAACTATGGAGAATTATTTCAAATCAAAAAAGAACCTCTTCCTCCAAGAACGCTGTCAAGACAGAGAGAGATCATCTTCCATCAGATCAAGATGATCTAAGGCGGACAACACAAGCAAAGGTTTCTCCACTCTAACCTCTAGAGACTCCTTTGGAAATGTCCCAAGATACAAGGTACACGTGTGGATCACCACTAGAGGAAGTATACACTTGGATTTTGTGACGCAATGATGAATCACATTGGAACGTGATCAATAACATCAAAGAAGAAAGAACACCCAAAATCTATTTCTTTGAAATTGATTAAATTATTTATAATAAACCTGTAACGATCCTACTTTGTGGTTCCGGGACATTCTTGTTCTTTTTCCATTTCTATGATTTGATCCTTGGAGACTGGCGTTTATCATCGTATTGATCCCATATTGATCATTGTTAATCAAAAAAAGCCATGTGGGCACATCCACCCACGAGCTTCAGCTACACCCAGAACCTTCAAATGGTATCATAGGGATGTTACAATGTTGATTGTAGTTATTTAATATTCATTGATAATTTATGCATTTAGTTTATATTCTATTCAAAAAAAATCGGTCTATAAATCTGAATAAAAGAGATCTATTCATCCTCTTACGTTTCTCGATTCGTATCGCAGAAACGAACTTTTAATTTTAATTTTGATTAAAATAAAAATTGAGGATCTCATCTTGAGGAGCCACTCTTTCTGTCTGTATAACATAGGAATACACGGTGTGTAATGAAATCTACACGTCGTGTACTTATGTTCAATGAACCGGTATGGTCCGCGAAACCACACCATGTGAATTGATTAATCCTAGGTTTTTAGTACCCCCTATTGACCAGAATTAAACGGCTCGTGGGAAAAAGAATACATGATGTTTATGTTTGAGCAACATGTCTTGTAGTCCGATCTGGCCCAAGTGAAACCGTGTACAAAGGAGAAGCCGCGTACCATGTACATGGGATCGCCAGGCCAGTTACCACGTAACAAGGAAGTACACACCCTGTATGATTTATATTCATGCCCTGTACTCAAAAATTTCAAAAGTAGATAAAACACGCGAAAGCTCCCGGTGTATACTTTGGAAAAAAGGTGAAAAGAAATACACATCATGTAAATATAAACTACACGCTAGGTACTTTCCAGAAATTTCACCAGGTTTCCTCCAAAAATACAAAGACCTGTACAAGGAATATGGATGATAAAAATCTCAAGGAAATTCAGAAAGTAATTTATGATAAGGAATTGATTAATTATAAGATCATAATTAATTGAATTCATGGGCGACTTATCTTTAATAACTATAACGATTAAAAGTATTTGAATTCTAAATATGATTAAATGTCATTGCATGCTATAGATGATCACGAGCTAAACCAACGACTCTTTGTATGTGTGTATGGTTTCATTTAAATTTATTTAAATTTGTTGGCTTGTGAGCCTTCTTTCAATAAAATGTATGTCCTGCGTTCCCATGGTTTCATTAATGTAAACCCTTGTAATGAAGGATCTCCCATGCCAGAGGAGACAGTTCAAAACCTGAAGCTGAGGTGAAACCAACCCAAGAGGATACAAATATGGATAGGTGGGAGATGCAAAACACGAACCATCAGTTCGAGGTGTTTTTTCCTAGGTTAGGGTTAGCTTATCAAAACTGCTAGATAATCTACCCAATAGAAGATCATGATCATACCATCTTATTTTATTTCTATCTAATTGAATGTTTTATTTATTATGTATATGTTGTAGCGATCATATAATTAATGAAAAAAACAATCACGAAAATATGGAATAAAATAAAAACCGGACTATGCGTAAACATTATCGGAACATGGTTAATCACATAAAAAAAATCACTTAAAACTAACTAGCATTTGATAATGAAAAACTACGCATAAAAATTAAAATCCCTCAATACTATATTATGTCAGACCAAGCCTTCCATTACTTGATAAAGGGAAAGACTCAATAAAACTATGTGTTTGACCAACCCTCGTTGGGACACTTAAATTTTATAAAGGAAGACCTTATGATAGGTTTCAGGTAGACTTAACCATATTACATCAAGAGGAGTAGCCCATGCTAGACATGGTGTAATATTGGAGGCAAGAGTTGAGGAAATCCAAGTTAGGATTTGATTATTGGGGAGTCCACTCAACAGATCAAGGAACTTTAAGCTCACAGTTGGCAAATATCTGCCTACCTAAATACCTTCAAGTAGCTTGACTAACCCTTGTTGGTGTTATGCGAAGGGGAATATGGATCCTAACCACTAGAATGTCAAACCAACTGGAAATTCTCATATCAATGGTAGGACTATTGGGACTTGATAAAATAGTGGGAGAATTAATAAATTAATTTATTATTTCTCATAAAAATGTAATCAAGAATGTACTGATAAATCATCTTTTTTAATTTTTAAAATCAAAATGACAAACCCATCAACCACATTTTCTCTGCGATCAATTCCGGATAAAGACAATATGCTCACCTGCAATAACTTCAAGGAATGATTTAGGAACCTTCAGGTTATCCTATGCCATGAACGAAAGTTTTACGTGCTGGAGTCCTTAGTTTCTGATCTGACTCCCCAAGGGGAAAGTGATGAAGATTTCATGGTCTTTGATCAATACTTGAGCCATGCAATCGATGTTAAATGTTTGAGGATGTCATCAATGTCTAGTGAGATCATGAAGTCTCATGAAGACATCAATGCCTACAGCATGCTCAAGAAACTCTGTGGTCTATACCAGGAGACAGAAAGACATGAACAGTTTGAGATCTCCCAGGCTCTATTCCAGAGCAATCATGGAGCGGTTTCCCCATCTATGCCTCATATAGTCAATCTCATTTTCTACATTGAGCGATTGGAGGTTCTAGGGTTTAAACTATTTAAAGAACTGGGTACTGATCTCATTCTCAGATCACTCCCCCAGAGCTTGTAAAACTTTGTTGTGAACTTCTACATGAACAACATTGAGAAGTCTATGTCTGATCTTATTATGCTTATTCGCCTAGTGGACAATGACATGAAATGTGAAAGGCCTTCTGTCCTCAAGGTGAATAAAAGGAATGGGAAGGAAAAGAGCTTTAATCCCAAATATTATTCAACTCCTTCCATGAAAAGGAATATCAAAGGGGAGGAAAGGGAATAGGATGCTATTTGTTTCGCATGTGGCAAGAAGGTCCACTGGATGAAAAACTGCACCAAGCCAAGGAAATAAGGGGAATCATCAAGTGCATTTGTTATCAAATGAAATCTGTCTATTTATACCAATTGGGTATTAGATACTGCTTGTGGTTCTCACATCTGTATCCAAATACAGGAACCAATTAGATTTAGAAAGATTGATCAAGGTGAGGTAGATCTACGAGTATCCAACAGAGCCAAACTTGCTGTTGTAGCATTCGGGGACTACCACCTCGAATTGCCAACTGGAATTATCTTGGTGTTAGTGTATTTTTATTATGTTCCTTCTGTTACTAAAAACATTATTTTAGTATCCATATTAGATACTGATGGATTCATGTTCATGTTTGGAAGTGAATGTTGTTACTTTTATAATGATAGCATTTGTTTTGGTATGGCACATTTATATAACTGCCTTTATGTGTTAGAATACACAAAACAAGTAATGAAAATCGATGACAAAGTCAATTCACATGAATCATACCACACCCAACTTTTTCATCACCTCTACATCATGTCAAGGAGAAACGCTTGACAAAATTACATCAAGATGGGTATTTAGATTCTTTCAAACTAAAACCACTTGGTGTATGTCATGCTTGTCTACAAGGGAAAATGACCAAATCCCCATTTATTGGGAATGGTTAAAGGGATAAAGATCTTCTAGAATTAGTTCACACAGATGTGTGTGTACCTTTTCCAGTTGAAGCATGGGGTGGGTTCTCGTACTTCATAACTTTTACTGATTATTTTAGTAGGTATGGATATATTTACTTAATGAGGTATAAGATAAATTATTTTGATCATTTCAAAGAATACAAGAATAAAGTTGAGAACCATCTTGGTAAGAAGATTAAGAAACTCCGCTCAGATAGAGGAGGATAATATCTTAATCAGGACTTCATTGATTTCTTATGGGAGTTTGGGATTCTATCTCAACTCACTCCTCCTTATACACCTCAGTGGAATGGTGTATGTGAAAGGAGGAACCGCACCCTGTTGGACATGGTGAGATCAATGATGAGTTATGTGAGTCTTCCAATATCCTTTTGGGGAGATTAATTACAAAAAACAGCACACATACTAAACCAAGTACCAACTAAATCAATAAATGGTATTCTATAAGAGTTATGGAGTGGACACATATCCATGTTATTGAATTTACATGTGTGGGGTAGCGAAGCATTTGTTAAGGCCTCTTCAGGTAATAAACATACACCTCGTAGAACAAATGGTATATTTATAGGATATCCCAAAGAATCAAAGGGATATTACCTATACAACCCCTCAGAAAAAAAGATTACAATGGCAAGACACACCATCTTCCTTGAGATGGAGAACATCTCTAAAAAGATAGTGGGAGAGAGATAGACTTCGATGAAGTCGAGGCTCATGATACACTATAATTGGTACAAGAAAAGATTCCACAAAACTTAGTGGAAGAACAATCTATTCCAGAGACAGAAGAACTGTGTAGGAGAACGAGAGAGGAGAGAGAAAAAGAACAATATGGTTTTCTTGTCACCTAGGTTTGTAACTCGTTATTGGTTGAAAATGATGATCCTCTTACCTACAAGGAAGTAGCTAAAGGCACAGACATTTCCATGTGGCAAGAATCCAAGAATTCTGAAATGGATTCCATGTACCAAAACCATGTCTGGATTTTGGTAGATCCTCCAGTTGATGTAAATTCTTTTGGTAATAAATGGGTATTCAAGAATAAAATGGACATGGAGGGGCAAGTCAGCACCAATAAGGCATGAATGGTTGCAAAAGTTTTTAGAGAGTGCCAAGAAATTGACTATAATGAACCTTTATCACTGGTTGCAATGCTAAAATCAATCATAATATTATTGGCCATTGCCTCTTACCATGAAATTGAAATTTGGAGAATGGATGTCAAAACAACATTCCATAATGGGAACCTCCAGGTAGATTTCTACATGAAACAAACTGAAGTGTTTGTGACTCCAAAGGATCCCAACAATGTATGCATGTTGCAGAAATCCATTTATGGATTAAATCAAGCATCAAGGTCATGAAACATTAGTTATGATTAAGATGTAACGAAATTTGGATTTGTCCATAACGAATGTGAGCCTTGTGTCTAAAAGAGGTTTAGTAGATGTGAAGTAGTTTTCCTAATAGTATATGTTGATGATATATTACTAATCGGAAAAGAAGTACCTGTCTTACAGTCAGTTAAGGAATAGTTGAAAAATTGTTCCTCCATGAAATACTTGGGAAAGACATCATATATTCTTTGGATCAAGATCCATCATGATATATCCAAGAGAATGTTGGGCCTATGTCAAAGTACATACATTGACCAGATACAGAAGACATTTAGTATAGAACAGTCTTAGAGGGGATTGTTGACATTATCACATGGCATTCATATTTCCAAGAAAATGTGTCCTTAGACACATGATGAAAGAAAGATAATGTCAAGGATCCCTTACGCATCCTCGAATGGGTGAGTCATGCATGTTATGCTATGTACGAGGATAGATGTTGCTTACACATTATGTGCGGTAGGCAGATATCAAGCTGTTCCAGGAGACCACCATTGGATGGCAGTCAAGAAAATAATCCTAAAGTATCTGAGGCGTACTAAGGATATGTTCCTGGGTTATGGAGGAGATGAGGAACTTGTCATAAGAGGACATATAGATGTCAGTTTCTAGAATGATCAAGATGACATTATTTCAGAGACTGGATACATCTTCAGTTTGAATGGAGTTTCAGTTAGCTTGAAGAGCTCAAGGAAAAGTGTGGTGGAATATTCTATAGCAGAGTCCAAGTATATCTCAGCTTTTGAGGTAGCTAAAGAAGCAGTATAGATGAAAAGCTTCATCCAAGAGTTGGATGCAGTACCGAGCAGTAAAGATCCTATCACACTCTATTGTGATAATACTGCAGCAGTGGCACTTTCAAAAGAACAAAGGTCACATTAGCGGAAAAAGAACATACATCAGAAGTGTCATCTCTTGGGGGATTTTCTTAGAGAGGTGAAGTTGCAGTGAGCGGTATTTCCATAGAAGAACACGTGACAGACCCCTTGACTAAAGCCTTGAGTCAGCAAAAACATGATCATCATGTGAGGTCTAGCAGACTAAAAGTTTTAGGCAGTTGGCTCTAGTCCACGTGGGAGTTTATAAGGGTTGGTTTCCTGAGAACCAACTATTTTTTACATTGATTACATGAATTTATACTTATTATATATTTTTCAATGTTCTGCAGGACTATAATATAATAATGTCCTAGAATATTTGTTGCATTGATAAGCTAATGGAATATCCCCTCTATAATGAGAACCTTGAAATGCTATAACAATATTCATAAATAAAGTTCTACAGTTGGATGAAATACTATGATAGGATACATACTATACAGAACATCATGTGTGAGTACTCGTAAGAAGACGAGACTCTCTCCCATGGAGTTTTCACTTGGTAATCTCCAAGATGGGAGATTATGAGAACAGACCCAGCAGTAGCAATTCCGCATGTCTTGGTTTCATCAGACATTTCTATCTATGATCATGTGTAATAGTCCTTAGACTGGATGATTATCATTTACTCATGTCATGACTCGCACACTTATATTTACTGAGAAAAACTGTCATGCAGACAGTTGGAAGGAAGTAGGGTACGTTGGGTGCATCACGAGTGACATGTTAATGGATAAGTCGAGGAAGTATTTGTCCCTTCCACTTATGGAAGTTGATATATCACCCATTTTATTGAAATATAACTATCAAATTAAATTACATGGCCATGGTGTAAACAATGAGTCTATTTTAGGAAGTCAAAGAACGATAGATCAGGCATATAGGTTTATGACACTTCCATGAAACCTGCTTGATGATATATCGAGGAAAAGGTATTAAATTACACAGTAAGAGTTCGTATGAATTGATATGTCAATGCAGCGTCAACTTCGTTCTCTTGGGTGCCTTGATCCATTTCTAGACATTAATCTTTGAATTTAGGCAAGCTCGCCTAATGCCAACGAGAAAGAGGCCTAGAGGGTCACACATTATGTGTATTCAAGTATCTCAAATAGAATAATGATTTTTCCCATACATGATTTAATAATTATTCAGGGAATCATAATTAGGTTTAATTATGGAGGATGATGGAAACGAAAAACAAGATATACACACCGTGTATTAAATATTACACGCCGTGTAGTTTTTCATGGAAAACATGTACACGCCATTTATTAATAATTACATTCCATGTAGTTTTCATTATGGAAATGAAATGAATAAATGAAAACAATATATACACTACATGTACATTGAATGTACACACCATGTAGTTTTCAATGAAAACCAAGTACACGCTGTGTATTTATTAATACTCACTGTATAGTTTTTCTAGTCTGGTTTTTTAGGATATAATATTGTTTTAAATGATATTTATTATATTCAGCATCGGCGCATGTCAAGGAATTAATTATTCGACATGGGCATTTTAAATAAGTGTCAATGAAAAAAAATAAAAAGTGTAACACGTTTATTTATTATGATAACTCTACAACCTCAATCCTGATTATAAATATCCTCACAACCCCAACTCTTTTCCTATACACCCAAGAGAGTCGTTGTGCACAAAAACTCTGGATAATTCATTCATGGCCGAATGAACCTCTACCACCATGTACTCTCTCATGACTGAGAGAGATCCTCTTCCATCGGATCAAGACGATCTAAGAAAGACAACACAATAAAGGGTTTCTCCACGATAGCACCATGAGACTCCTTTGGAGACGTACCGAGATACGAGGTACACGTGTGGATCACCGCTAGAGGAAGTCTACACTTGGTTTCTTTGACGCAATGACAAATCATATCAGAACGTGATAAAGAACATAAAAAATGAATGAAAACCAATAAGGTATTTATTTTAAATTTATTAAATTAATTATAATCAACCTATAATGATCCTAATTTGTGGTTCTGGATTGTTCCTTTTCATTGTGCATTTCTATGATTCAATCTGTGGATACTGGGGTTTATCGTCATATTGATCTCGGATTGATTATTGTTAACGACAAAAGGCCAAGTGGGAACATTCACCCACGTGTGTCCGCTGCACCCAGAACCTTCAGGATCCACGAAGTGTATCAGAGTTATCCTATAATAATGAATGGACCCCAATGGTAGAATATAGGTTATCCAAGAAATATAAATGAAACGAAGTCTAGGTGGGTATAAACCTAAGAAAACCATATCCTTGATTCGAAATGGGGTTCCTGATCTCCATGGTATTATCCTATCATAATACAAGGAGAGATCGAGTTAGCCCATTTCTATTTGATATATTAATCAGTTTATAATTCAATTGGTTCAATTTGTTTCTTCCTTTAGTACAGATAGGTCATAGAGATTTGAAACCATTTATTTATTGGTCGAAGAAATGTATTCAGTTTATGTGAATAGGAAAACTAATGTTGCAACCATTTAATTGTGTCTTAGTTATCCATTATGGTTTATTCTATTATTTTGGTTCACTCCGATACCTTTCATCAACATGTAAATGGGTGATACAGATATGTAACCTTTATTCAATTTTTTTTAATTCCATGATATATACATAGTATATTTTCCATTTCAAATTTCATATTTCACATTGAATAACTATTTTGAAGTAGTTACCTTATGTGGGTCTAGTGGTGAGAATATATGGTACATTTCAATATCATAATCCTAGTAATAATAAGCCATTTATGATAAGAAAACCCACCATTATAATTTTCAAGTAAAGGCACAGCCAAATAGTGGCTACAACATTCTAACTCACTAAAAACCCAATTATGTCTTAACCATTTACATGAGGAGGATTTTTTTAAGAAAATTGGTAAAATGAATTGGTTTCCAAATTCATGTTGCCACTGGAATTTATTAATGTCAAAAAATGGTCAGTACAATCTAAATCTATAATGAACTTACACCAGCATGGAATTAAAGGGGTTACAAATAATATTCAATCCCAAAAAAAGAAACTAGTTCTTGAAGACAGCCCAAGAAAATCACCATTCAGTTTGTTGCAATCCATCCAAAAAAGCAGTGAGTTTTTCTATTGGAATCAGTCCGAACCTTCCTCCCCTATAAACAGCTTGAACTAAAACCATGTAGAGCGGACGGAAAGAGAAGTAAGAGGCTATCTTGATACCAAAGAAACCTTTCCCTAGCCTTCATATAGACAGAATGCATACAGATCTAACCAAGTAATTAGAGTATTTAGGTGCAGCAATTGAAGCAGATAAATAAAATCTTTGAAAACCACAAGTGTCTAGGAAAAAACAAGATGAAGGTTCAGAGAATCCAGACCTTTTGGCATGTTATCAGTAGGATAAGGAGAGGATTAGAGGACCTCACTTCTCAACCATTCAACCTCAGTCATAAGAAAAAACAACATCAGGCCGGTACCGAGGAAATCCTCAAATATAGAAAGCATGAAGGGACCACCGGCTCGACCTTGATCAAGAATGAACATCACAGATTCTGCATGACATGATTTAAAGAGAGGAAGTCACTCCCAATGTATAGCCTTGAAGTCAAAATCCGGATTTTTTTACTCAGCCAGCAACCTAATATGCATGCGCTTTTTGATTTCAAGGTATTTTTCAACAGTAATGAGACCATATTGATATTTATGGAATTTGATTGCACCTTCTTCATCCATACATTTGTCAGCTGCATCTCCCACTACCTCCTAATTAAAGTAGGCATCTCTATATACCACATAAGTATTCCTTTAAACAAATTCTTCAATTCAATTAGAAATTGCAATAGGTTGATCAACAACTGTTGGGATTGAATGATAATTATTAGTGACTTCATGAGATTTGTTAACTATTATTCTTTTGAGTTTTGAATAGTATCAACGCTTCATCGTTTTCTTATGAAGTGGGGTAATTAAGCCATCATCATCCACTATTTGTTTTTTTCCCTTTCTTAGTGCTTGAGTTGAGAAATTTTTCTTCAATCTGAGTAGGATTTTCATTATTTGCAATGAAGGATTCACTTGCATTAGAGAGTTCCCTTGCTCCATGTATTCAGGGTCATATGATTCAATTTTATTCCTTTTCTCTTTCAGCAGGGTAGGACGAGGACTATTACGAGCATCAGTAGCATTAAGATGTGAATCCGGAAATCCTGAAATATCTATAGGATGGATCACTTGTTCAGAATAATAAGAATAACGTATCAAAAACACCTTATTGATATAAGAATCCTACTCTAAATTATCCAAAGGGCCAACATTATCAACCTGACAAGCATTGCTGGCATCATTTATAGGATACTACATTCCTTTTTCAATACAAGAGAATTTCTTAGGCTCAAAACACACATTTATGGAGTCACAGTCTTTCTGATCAGGCCTGAGACTAAGACAAGAATGGCCGTAATCAGGTAACCTTTCATAAACAACATCGTGGAAGAAACCAGATTCACTATTTTGAATCCAAATTTGGGTAGGAAGACTCTAGGAGACTTCGATTTCAACACATATTCTGGCTACATAAGTTCTGGAAAGATGCGTCCTCACTGAATCCATCATTAGAGGAGTGTCAATAAGCTGAGAAATCGGAAACATGGCATCATGTTTGAAGAAGTGCAGTGGTAGACAAGGGAAGCCGACCCAGATCGGGACTATTGGAGATTCATAGTAGCGATTGAAGTCTGGGGTCCATTTGAGTACACACATAGTACATCCTCTAAAAGGCCATGTTCTCATTGTCCAAAGTCTATAAAAATCACCTTCGAAGGAAAATCGAAGGACAAAATTCGATGCATTCAAAAGTCCGAGATGGAAACCCAAAAATCCAATGGATTCTAGAGTAGTTCTTAAGTATTTATGCGATGGTCTACGGTAGGGGAATCATCTAACAAGCACAAATCGAACATCAGAAGCAAGAATCCAAGACATCATGGACTCCAGGATCTGATGATCTTCCGACAACCACGTATGCGAAGGATCACAACAGTGGAGTAGGGAAACCCGATGGAGGGTCTTGCACTTGAGTAGGGTTTCTCAATGGAGCCTATATCATCCTTTATTTAATTATGTTATTTATTATGGGAATCCAAAAAAATCAAATGACGCGGATTGTGTTGTGGATAAAACCACAAATAACTAATCACATATTTGGGAAGAGAAAAACCATAAAATTTTAATGAGTATAATCACTACATTTTAATTTATGAAACGATTTCCAACAAAATAATTAGGCCCCACAAAAACATTAAAAAAACAATGAACTTTAGGGATGAGTTATAGACCACCCATCGTAGGGTGGTACGAGCCTTCTCCTCCGGTACTATCCCTTGATTTTCTTCAGATCAGAGTAGATCTAAAAAAATCGAAAAACGCTCAAATACCAAACAATGGAGATCTCTTGATACCTATATTTGGACATCAAAAATTTCCAAATGGGTTATAATTTAAGAATATATTTATGTTTATCACATTTGGAGAAAGGAAGATGATTAATAGATCATTAAATATATTTTGGAAATTTTACACAAGTTATATACCTGCGCACGACTTGTCAAATCATGTGCAAACTGTGCGAGATGGTTCTACCTGAAAATACATCCTCCATATTGTTTGAAAAAACGATGCACCATCCATGAATGGTTACATAGGAAAATGATTGTTTACAAATTTTGGCTACATTTCCCTATTCCAACCATTGAAGGTGCCATTGTGGGTGAAAAAACCAACCACACAGTTTGGAAAACCATGCAAAAATCCAACACGTTTTAGTCGAAAAAGTACGCTGACACTTTTTTCCCTAAAACGATGGGCTTTAGGCTCCTAATAATCACCAAACACCCTTTTATCCTTTACTATCTCATTATGAATCCATATTAGGTTCAATTTAAAAATTTAGACCGAAAATTATAGGGTCCATAACTGTCTGAAAAACTAGGTTCTTAAAAATTAGTACAAATTGCTACCTATAGTTTGGGTTTTGATTAATGGTAACGAAACCATGTAATACTATATGAGGTTAGGGGTTCAAAACCCATTTGGTGAGAAATACTGTAGCAGTGTAAGAAACTGTAAGAGAAGCAAGAGACATTATTGCAGATGCATGTACTGTATAAAGAACTGTATTGGACATAGTACTGTAGCTGGTGCGATAGTAGCCGGGTACTATCAAAATAATGGGTCATTATGCCAAATCATTGGGGCCTATATTACTTGTAATGGAATAAATTCCCAATGGTCCATTGGGTCAAAAATATATGATGTAATAAAAATTGGTTAGTTGGCTGGGTTATCTCATTGGGGGATATAACCTTCCTTTCCGGGCTATGTGTGTGAGGTGTGTGTGTGTCATTGAATGTAATTGTTCGCCAAAAACCCAACATATATAGATCTAAATGTTACTAATTAATACTAATTAACAATCTTTTTTAAAAATTACTAATATTTATTTATAGTTAATATGATTTATTACTAATTAGTTCTATCTATTACTAATTATTACTATTTTTTTACTAATTACTATTGTTTATTAACAATTATTATTATTAATTACCATATACTACTATTTATTACAAATTACTTATATTTATTAAAAATTACTACTATTTATTAATAATTATTACTAATAAAAAATAAAGTAAATTAAATACAAAATAATGTGAATAAATACATCTAAATTGAATCATTTGTTGGATGCAATCCTTGGTAATTGCATCTCTGAGAAATCTAAAACATTGAAATAACTAAGGAGAAAATTTTGAGAGGAGAGAATGAGAGGGGATTTGAGAAAATAATGAAATGAAAAAATTCAGTGGGGGTATATATTGGTTTTCTCATTTGAGTTGCGTCCCTTTACAAATGGAAGCATTGTGTTAATTACGACAGTGGTTTAAACAAACTAATTGTCAGAGGTCTTATCACAAAATATTATCTCGTTGACATAATATTTTTGAAGGGGGTTTACACCAAACATAAATAGTTAAAAACCATATATTCTATTTCCAATGGTTGTAGACACCCGTCACAAATGGCCTTTCACAAAAATCAATTTTCCCATAGTGATCTCAATATTTTCTTGATCTTCTACCACAAAAGGTATTATATTCAGTTTCAATAATTGAATCATGGATTGGGATTGGTCAATGGAAAAGTACAATGATTCAATATCCCTCATAATCTTCAACAATGGGTTTTATAGGGTACAATCATACTGATCGAGGCTACAACTTAATAAATTTATGTTAATTAGATATTATTATAACCATAATATATACCTCTATTCACAACCACTATATAAGGACTATATTTATAATGATTATGTTTCATAATGGTCTTTTAACCTCTAAAAAATGGATATATTTTAATGTAATCCAATATACAAGGTTGATACTATGAATGTGATTTCTATAACAACAATAAAAAATTGGGAATTTATTCATTTAGAAGGGAATTTCATTTATAAAATTATATACCATTATAACAAAATCATAAAACACATATCATTGAATGGTATCAACTAAAAAGAATCAAAATCCATTGAATCATAACATAGAATTACGAAACAAATGTAAGAATAAAAATTCTATCATATATTAATATTCATAAAAAAATGATTAGAAAATATTACAACAAACATCGCTACTTGCATCTAATAACATAACAGTTTATCGGTTACAACCATCATCCCATAATGGATCTAGCATCCCAACCTGCATCTGATAATAAACTAATGATATATAAAACATTTACCAATTTAGTGGAGGAATATATTGGACCCACCCATCAAATATTTAAAAAAAATACATATGAGTGTCTTATGAAAAAAATTATATATTGTATCCTGAAAAAACCAATGATAAGAATATGAGTCACATTGAATTTTCTAATGGTATCACAGAAGATGAAATAAATACTTGGATCTAATTTTCATGACCCCTCTCTCCCATGGTACCCTTCATTGGCTTGAAATATAGGAAGACAGATAGTGACCCAAGAAATAAATACTTGGTCTTGGGTTGGTGATTAGCATTGAGGGTATCAAATATCATATATATAAAAAATTACACCAATTTATAATAAACGACTGGGATATTGGATACCAATCACCAAGAAACTCTATATCATATATAATAGGAAAACCAAAATGATCCCACAATGCATATATTGGTTAAAAATAAACAAAGAGTCTCTAAATAAATTCAAAAATGAAATCCTATGTTAGGGACTCTTATAGATCTCAATTGTTTGGGATAATAATGTGCAGTTCGGTTCTAGAAATCCTTCTCGTAACCTCCAAAATATTTTTTATATATGTTGTGTTAGAAGAACATCTATTCTTGGTAGGATAATAAGAAACTTTTCTAGTGCTTATGTGAAATATCAAACTAATTCCCTAAAGAAAAAATATAATATCCAATAAACACTTATATAGGTCAACTAACTGATACTATCCCTACCATTTCCTAATCCTAGAATAAGGAATTTATGCAAATTGTTATAATGAGAATATTATCGACAAAGGTTACCCTAAGCCACTTTCCAATTGATTTTCCCCTATCATGACTCAACATCATACATATTGGAGCTCTCATTCCTTCTATATGGTAGTAGATGTAGAAACATGGGAAACTGTATCATACGAAGATCTATGCATGTAAATATTCATCACACCCCTCCAAATGAAAATTGAAAAGCCACATCCTCCCATGACTATTTCATTATATATATGATATTAGGGATTCATCAACAATAATGGTATCATCGTTGTTCTCTCCTCCTATAGTTCAAAATCCCCACTACAAGTCCCCTTATCAATCTCAGCATCCAAAAAATAAGAGCACTATATCACGAATACATCATTGTTGATGCATAAAAACCATTATTGGAATATAATGCAAGAAAAGCCTGAAATATATCCTCACCATCATAGATTCCTGGAGATAAACAACCAAAAACATTTGACTATCATCACCAAGTTCTCAATGTGAGTGATATATGTATTGAAATAAAAAATGAAATAAAATATATAATATCCACTCCCACAACCCTAACCTATGGTTTTATAACAATATCACTGTAAAAAATAAAAAATACCACACATGGCATCAAAAAAGCTACCAGTATCTCCTCTACCTCTAAATATATTACACAACACAAGTGATCCATAACCACACTCCACATACCTTATTTTCATCTTAAGGTAACAAATTTATATATTTTTCTAATTAAAAATAATATTAATTTATCAAGGCCATTGATTTTAAGTTTAACGATAACCACTTTATCCAATCCTCTAATTTTATATCAATATTTCATTAGCTTGTCCGACACATGATATTTTTGTTTTAACATTAATAATTCATTCAATCAGTTTTGGGAAAAAGCATACACAACACAATAGAAATATTCCTTCTTCATTATGTTAACAATTCCCACATCACAACATGAAAACCTTACAAGCACAACACAACACAACCACCACACATATAATTCACAACATATAGCATTACCTTTTTTATAATGTGATTTCATTATATTTTTTTCAATATTTTTAAGGGAATTCTCACAGAAATTGAGAATCAGTGGGAAACTAGTTTATTATCCACATATATATTATTATCATTTTTAAAATGTATTGAGTAAAATTGTACAACACAATAACGTTCACTAATTTAATATCCACATAAAAATAACAATACTAAACATCTTAAATATATATAGCTAATAGAAAGCATTCCCAAGCCAAAAGGATAAACCAAAAGGATTAAAATAATCTTAGGAATTCTTCCCCACCCCTTCCATTTCAATTTATCCAATTAATTATCATTATTAATATGGTGCATACTATCCCCAACAAAGGAAACCAATATCATGTTATTTTTAAATTCACATCAAATTAATAGATGTCATGGAACCCATACCTCAAAAAATATTTCTTATTCATTATACAAGTATTGAATAAGAGGTAGAAAAATCTATGCACTAAAAAATAAGGAAGAATATCGATCAACTAGGAACACATCACGAAACATCCTTCTACTACAAAAAAGGCTTAAAAACGTGTTTCTCCATTGTAAAAGTCCATTTTTGAGTGAATAATATAGATAAAAAATTGGGTAATATATATGGTAAGCCATCTAAAATTACCACGTCATCATCATTATATGAAAAAAGTAAAATACCAAAAGGATAGGGTGAATGGGTTCCCAAAATTTTATAGAAGCATCCCAAGGGTAGATAGGAGAGAATGGAAGAAGATAGGGTTTATAAGGGATATTGAATTTATATGAAAACTTGAAAGTAAAATTATATGATGTCACAACCCTCACTACATTAAAAGGGTACTGAAATATATTAAAAACATTACACAAACAAAAGAACCACACTAAAGTAGGGATGTTAAGTGCCGCTTCTGAGAAGCATAGTGGGGTCCAGTCGCAGATGCAAGAACAAGGAAAAAGTCTACAATGAAATTAAAGCCACAAAATTATACTATTGAACTCAAAAAAGGATATAAAACAACACATATTTATAGCATGCCTATGAAGAAAGAAAAAGAATCACATGATCATATCCTCGCAGACTCCATAATACAACTGATCACTCCATGCTGGAGCTTATTTGAAAATTGAAGAACCACAAAACATTTTCCTCCAAGGTTCATTATCATAAATATTCTATTCATTCCATAATAACTCATTTATGATATCAAATTATACTCCAAAACATAATACCCTCCATAGATAAATCCTCAACCACAACTTATCATCCAATCTTCAACTCCCTTGTGATTTTCCACAAACACCACCACCACATAAAATGTCAATAAGTATTGTAAGGATAATATAATTACATTATATACCACTCAAAAAAATTGCATCATTGATAATCAAAATCAAAAACAAAAAGGAAAGGGTTAGGTCTAAAAAACATCTTGCGAGATGTCCCAAAGATGATTCATTTCACCATAAACAATAACAACATCTCACACCATCCGCAAGCCAAAAATCACCAAAAACTCAACCAAACACTTCCAAATGTACAAAAATAAAGTAAAACCCCCTTATTATCAAGATAATTTCTTATTTATGTGGAATTAACTCACCCTAATATGTTTAGTTTTTTTAAAATAAAACCATATCGATTGGGAATAGGTTTACCATATTCCTATGCCTGAAGCTATACCACTTTCTATAAGAAAGGAAAAAAGATGCATTTTACAATTCATTTTTTAAGGATCGGATAATCAGGGATATAGTCAATATAAATTAGAGTATATGGATGTCATACACGTCTAATTATACCATGTACTATTTTCTAGGACACTATGCCTGCATAAAACATGAACCGAAGGGATTGGTTCTCTCAAATAGAACCTTCTCCTAAAGATCCTGAATAGATACTAGTTTATCCATTAATGTTACTCCATCCTTGAAACCTAATCATCTCTAGTTAATGAAATATGGTTCGTTATGAATATATATATATACCTAAGATACAAGAAATAATTCATGGATCACATCCATCTGTGGTAGAATTTACATCCAATAAGTCATGTCGACAATGCAATATAGCCTTAAAAAAGATATAATGATCCATGGAGAAATTTCTACACCATACAAACCCCACTTTAACCTAATGATGATTAAAAATTAATAACATATGTCCCCAAACATGAAACTCAACGGGACTCATCCTACAGTCATTATAACTTTTCTATCAATCATATGAGAACATCTTCCTATAATGAAATATCTGAACCTTATATATAATTATCATTTCCATATCAGGACCAATAACTAATAAATCCCCAATGATGTCCCAAAACAATGGATAATGAATTGGACTCCCATAAAACACCTCAAAAGGGAATTTTATTATAGATGAGTAGTATCTATTTTCATAATTAAACTCTATGAAGGAATGTGGTCCACCAATGATTTTTGAAAATGCGTGATGCATGCTCAGAATATATACTCCAATGTTATGATATTTTTCTCCACATTCCAACATACATGTGGGTGAAGATTAGTTATAAGGTCTGGTTATGGTCCAAAATCCGGCTTAAATACACTATGGACATGAAATGTAAAATTTGTGTCCCAATATATGAGGATAGAAATATGTGCCCTATTCTGATACATGTCCTCATCCATATATCCTCTAAAACAACATCAAATAATCTTGGATCCTTGATTACTAATAATTGATATTATTTCATTAATTGATACATGATTACACATATATAATATGATCCACCCTAATCCCAAGGAAATATTGTGATAAAATCCATTTATTTATCATTTCAATTCCCCTTGGGGACATCCACAGCTTTTAATAAACCATCAGGAATATGGCGTTCCACTATTAACTATTAAAAAACATGACATGGAGCTATGAACATGACCACTACCTGTTTCTTCTCTAGACAACAAAATGTGCTTTTATAACGGGATATATCATAGAAAATATATTTTTCACTACTAAAGGTGATCAATGAAACTCATAAAAAAATAAATCATGAATTTATGATGTAATTAACATTCCCAAAAATGAACATATTGTTATAACATCCTCCAATAATTCCTTCGATGATTCACCATGACTAAATTGGTAAAATATAATATCTTTCTCATAGTATCCATAAAATTATTCCTCCACCTATTGAATCATAGAATACTACCCCATCATTTAAAATAATAATATCCACCATCAATTATTCTTTTATAAAAATAAATGGCTTATAACTCCCCTATCTCCGACTATTAATCCAAAAAATAATAAACAAAATACCTCTATAACTTCCTTCTGTGTTTTTAAGACACAATATTCCCTTTTTTAAAGTATTAATTAATCTAAATATCATTGTCCTATAGAAACTACATCCACCATCACTATCATAGATTTATGATTCACAAATTGAAAAATTTTGTCATTCTAATTTGATTAGTAAAGACTAAAGTACATTATCTAATGAGGTAATGCCGCAACATATTAAATGATAAATTTACCACTTCTAGTTCCATATTATTGGTGGCATGGTTACCCTCATAAGTATATGCATCTTTAGACTGATAAAAGAACATATCGTTATATTCTATCAAGACTCACCATAATCCTAGACTATATGTATTAAATTAAACTAATAATTACACCTCCTCTGGAAACTGAAGTTCTAAAATACGTTTAAATATCTCTATCAATTAGTCAAACATTTCATGTAGTTGATTAATGTAGGAAAAGCCACTGACCATCCTATTGAAACCCAAAAATGAAGCCATAATAAATAATAATCTTGAAATGAACCTCTAGTAATAGACCGCAAGATTGGGGAAAATACCAAAATTTTCAATATTCGAGGGTGTTTCCTACGAAGAAACATCATAGTTCTTGGATGAGTCCAAGAAAACACCCTATTGGGACACCAAATTCCCTTGTAAATTCACATCACATTTCTAAAAAAATACATTTGGAAAACATTCCATATTGTTGTCAGTGCTAAAGGTTATGTTAGAATGCTCGGAGATGATTGGTATTCTCTTGATCTGACTTTGTGTAGACCTATTTTTTTTTTGATGAACATGGCTACAAACTGGTTTATAAAATCACAGAAAATAGAGTTCATGATCCACATTAAGACTGCTAGGGAAATCATGAATTCCAATTTAATGACCATAAATTCATTGTTCCAATACATGTACTGGAAGGTAGTATCCAGTATATCATCGGCATTCACCTTCAACTGGTGAAATCTGGACCACATATCGATCATAGAGAACCAGAAGGCTCCTATAATATGGTTGAAATGATATTAAATCCTCATAATAGTGTATAAATTCATGATCATTTCCTAATTTATCCTTAGATATTCTATGAGTAGTCTTGGAATACAATCCTCCTTATTGGAGAATAACATTAGATAACCACACTATTATATACTAGGATAGATGATAACATTAGGAATCAAGTCATTAATTTGAATCCACAACTCCGATAACTTATAAGGTTGCATCTGATAAGGATCTATTGAAATAAAAAGAAACATTTACATAACAAATTATGAAATATGTGATGGAACAGTTTGGGATTAGTGTCATATCCTATGTGGGGTAAACATCAATAAATTACTCGTTGACTCTAAGAGCCACCTATATCACATCACATAGTGACATAACAAAGAACATTTCCTATGAGGAGATAAGTGGATATAAATATATACATGTAATCTGAAAACCCTGTTCATCAATGAAAACTGTGTAAAAAACATTCACCTAAAATAATATGATCATGACCTAAAAGAAGTCCATAATAACACATAGAGAATAAAACCAATGAATGTTGGGGATGAAATCATGAAACTTTATCTGTAGAAAGAAAATATCCTCACATTACTACAGTTGATCCATCATCTATCTAAAACCCTAGCATACATCAAATAAGATGGTCTAGCATATTATTAGCATTGTAAGGACAATATGAATGAGAATCATTTCCACATCGAGTTCCAATGAATAGAATAATTTGGGTGAAACCAAGGAATACAAGTCTCTAGAATCAAATAGATATAAATTAAAGGTAAATTCCATTATGTTCATACCTTTAATGATCTATATCCACTCTCATAATAGAACCTCTAATGATTTAAATTGATTATTCCTCACTACTATTCTAATAATCTGAAACAATATATACATTATGTTGTCATTTGATTAAGGATGATCCATTTTTTCTCAATAAACCAATATTTATGTGTTGATTATTTCATAAAATAGGCTTCTATGGTTTCAAAGTAAATTCTATAGAAAAGGACAATAAATTTTCGTTATATATCACAAAACTCACTTACATGACTAACAATCATATTTCAAGGAATATGATATGTATCGAAGCATGATATGATATAATTACTCAACATGAATTGAATACATGATGTGATTCATCGATAAACATTGTATAACATTAAAATATCAATTATTACTTTAAATATATATACCAAAGGATGATACAAGTCGTGAAGCCTTGTTACACATTATGAATGGAGTGAACTTACAAATCTCAAATATTTAGAATGATATTTTCATGAGATCATATCCATAATAAATATCCTCAAATAAATTCTTGGATTTTAATTACATTATGTGAAATCCCATTGCACATCATGTAATTTCTTAATTATTTACCTACAACATGAGCGCAGTGAACAGAAGGCACACATACGTTCAGGACTTCTTTAATTCCTCTCATTTCTCTCTAAAAATTCTCTAATTATTTTTTATTCCTTCTCCGTAAAATAAATTTCTATTGGATCATTTCCTTTTTAATATCTATTAAAAATACCTTGAGTAAAAGTTTCAAATATTCTCTCATTATTTTACATCACCAAGATGATCGACATGCATTCACTATTTCAATCACAGATCAACAAGATACCCTTTATGTGTTTTACATTATTCTTGTTTCAAGTATTATTTTTTTTGATGTTTTAATTGATTAATATTGTAAATTACTAATTATTTAATGCATGAGATTTACTTTTTTAGTCACAATTTATATTGGTATAATAAATATTTTTCTAATTATTTACCTTGTCTTCATCAATTCTACCAGTAGTGGAGAAACCAAATATGGTTGGGGTTGAGAATAGGGGTTTATAAATTTAATGAATGATTACTTTTCATCATGGTTCCCATAAATATATTAATCAAGTAAATTTTTTTTTCTTATTTGGTTATGCAACCCAAAACATATGTTGTTTAAATGAACAAACCTAGTCTAATTGGAGTAGATTATGCTGTGAGAAATAACCAATGATATTATTTTCCTTAGGAAAAGTGAATTTGAGGATCGATATTATGCTTTTAATTAACAAAAAACTAATCTTGGAACATTCTCTATATCTGATTTGAAACCCCAATACCCTTAGAAAAAGTTATTCACAAACTCAATCAACATGTGAGGACGCATACACAAAAGGATTTGAAGCCTTAGTTACTGTTTTCCAACTCGTTTCCCATTTCTATTGACCCCTCACAATAACATTACTATTCCTTAGTAGCATGTGTATTTTGAGAAACAGAAAATATAATCTAACTACTCCCACATGAACTAAAAAATATATGTGGGTGTGTAGAATTTTTTTGTTGCTATTGGGGAAGCAATAAAATTAGTTCTTGTATGGAAACTTATGATAAGAAACTAGGGTTTCCTCACCCATTACCCATTTAACTTTTCCTTTCAAAGGCCCCAACATCCTTGTCCTTATAGATTAGTGCATGTATTAGGGCCCTTTACTCGTTCAAAGATCCTTGATGAACAAGAAAAAACACCATTTAATTATAAATCTAAAGGTACATCTCTTCAAGATTCTATTTAAAAATGGATGGATGATACATTACTAGAGGTCCAAACTAATGAAACATGAAAAACATGAAACCTACAATACATGGAGAGAATCATATGCATCAAGAATACCCCATCAGTGATTATGGATTTCCATCAATCAATGGTGCTACACACAACACTATATTCCCATCTATTCAGGAACCCATATTCAATATTAAATGATGAATCATTCATATGATCCAAAACAAGGAAAATTTAGTGGTCATCAAAGTGAAGATCCCCGTGAACATATCTTTGGATTTTTGGAATTTAGCATCACATTTAGAAAGTAATGAGTGTCATATAACTATATAAAACTAATTGTATTTCCATTTAACCTAAGAGAATAATAAATGTATTATTTCAAATTCATGCTCCAAATTCCATCACAACCTGGGATGATTTAGTAAAAATAAATGAATATAGAAGTACTTACCACCGTTTTAGACTTGAATGTTACAAAATGTCATCCAAAATTACACTCACACCGATAGAGGGTCAGCATGAGAAGCATGGGAGAATCTAAAGGAACTCACTGGTAGGTGAAAAATTCATATAATTGATATTTGGATACAACTATAAAATTTTTATCAAGGACTCCAACTAGATTCTCTCATAGTGATTGATTCCACTATGGATGGAGGGATCCTATTTAAAACACCTAAGGTAGGCCCAACCATTTTTGATAATGTATCTCACCGTTATATTTTATAGAAAAGTGATCATGGACCACCTCAACATGGAACTCACTAAGTTGAATAAAATACTCGAATACCTACACAATTTGAGGCCTTGAACAATAATTAGGAATCCTTTCAGCTACTGGATGCATGTCTTCTCCAACATAATCCCATAAGAGGAATTCCATCTTCTAACAATTGAGATGAATCAAATCTATATTAGGACTGTACAATAGGTGTTTTGGAACAATAATTCCATGTTTGAAAGAACATTAATTTCAATTAGAAAAATCCAATTTTTTGCAACATTAAAAGTATTATTAGAAAAGTCATGTGTAGAAACAATAGTAAATTAATGAAGGATTTTATAAACAAATAAGTGGTCAAACACATTCCAGGAACCAGAGACCACTAGAATAGGTGCCAATGAATCCTGTGCTTAAACCACCAAATCATGTAACAAAACAAACGATCCTTGGTAGATCACTACAATAATTCCATCATGCTCAACCAAGACCTCCAAAACAAGCCACACCTCTTAAAAAAATATGGAAAATCCATATTCATTCTTTTTTAAAAATTTTGATCATAGGATGATCACCCAAGAGAATGAAATACAAAATCAGCGTGTAACACTTCAAAACCATAAACATCAAATTTTTCATATCTCAATGACCTTCTCAAATAAATTTCCATGTAATATATCTAGTAATATAGAGACAAACCCAATATAAGAGGAAAGGCAATGGTTATGTGGAAGGAAAAAGTGATTTACATTTAGAAAAAATGTGGATAAAAATAAAAAAATTGGAGCTACCCATATAATATATGGTCATAGGAGAATAAAATAATGTAAAATAAACTTAAACTACTCAGGAAATTCCCTTGAGAAGCACAACCATCTACAAAACATCCAATTTAATGAAACCCCGATGAAGATGTCTTCAAAGAACCACCACCTTATAAACCACCCCTCCCATTCGTAGAAATATTGAGTAAAAGAAGTATAAAGGGGAATAAAATACATTTTTAGAGATGTTCAAGTAACTAAACATCAATATTCTATTTTTTGAGTAAATATCTTAATTTTCTACCATGTAAAATTTCTTAAGGAGGTATTATCTAAAAAAAGAAAAATGGAAGACCTAGGAGTCTTCAATATAAATGTATAGTGGTATGATATTTCTTTGTACAATATTCCACAAAAAATTAGGGATCAAATAAGTTTCTCAATTCCATGCACAATATGATAATGTATCTTTGTTAGAGCCTTGAATGATTTATTTTCCATCACTATCCTCATACCAATGAGTTTATTCTACAAAATAGGACATGAGGATCTCAAAACAACTAGAGTAGCACTCTAATTTTCCATCTGATCAGTAATGTATCCCAATGTACTTCTTGATTATGTCTTATTTAAATTCAACAACTTCATTTTCCATAGGAATTCCTCGTTTCGAACATGGAAGATAATGGAGACCTTATATTCATCTCCAAAACAGCATTACATGCCACTAGAAATCCCTGATTGATGTTAATAGATGATGAATAATCTTATGAATAGGTGATGAAAAAGTGTTTTCACCCTAGAAAAATTATAAAAACAAAAGGATGATTCTTTTGGCTTTCAATATATATTTATCACAGTTGATAGAAATTACTACTTAGAAATTGATGAAGAGAGTGAATAAATTCCCCCTTGTGAGGATGAGGAATATGAATTTGACGAAGTTAACTTCATGTAATATCTTAAAAGGGATAAAATTCCACCTTCATAACCTTTGTAATTCAACCACTAAAACTCTATCTAAAACTCCTCCCCAATATACTCATGAATTCTCTTTGAGAAAATGATATTTCACTAACAATTAAAATTATATTAGAACTAATAGAATCATAGGAAAAAAATTGATTGATGCCTTGAAAATTAATATGCAGTAAATTTCCAATGGAGTGGGTAATATAAATGGTATATGTCCCGAATTATGCACTCAATATATTGTATTAGAAGAAGGTGAAAAATACATATTACAACCACATATGTGACTCACTCTGAATGATGGATGTAGTTAAGTAGGACTCAATAAAACACTTGGACACTGGATTTTTTTTTAAATATTTGATATTGAGTTGGTGATACCTCTTTTGGTTGTAACAATGAAAGGTGGTATCATAGTTCCAAAAAAAATTATGAAGATGAAATGACCTTGAATCAAACCATCACTGGATGTAGATTCTGCATGGAATAAATAAACCAAAATATGATATCCAAAAAATATATATTTACAATTGACCTTCATGGATCGAATCTTTTAGAGACTGCTATGACATTAATTATACTATTTCCTCAATAGATATTAAGGATACAATTATATTGAAGTCAACCTAGATGATTTCTCAAAAATAACAATCACATGTCCATTTTTTACATTCTCTTGTAGGTTCACATCATTCTGTATGTGTAAAGCACAAAAACCCTTTCAATGGTGCATGATAAAATTATTCCCTAATATGGTGGAAGAATTATTTAAAAATTTTATGGATGAATTTTTTGTTTGTGGAAGTTCTTTTGAGTACTTCCTAAGAATTCATGATTTAGTCTTATAATTATTTTAAGATAAGTTCCTGGTTCTAAATAGAAAACAATGCAACATTATGTTTCAACTAGTCATAGTACATGGGCATAAAACATACATTGATGTCATGGAAGAGTATCCAAATAAAACAAAAGTGATAAATTATTTACATTTGCCTTCAATAATTAATGTTATAAATAGGTTTCTATGATATTTATGATTCTATCGGGGATTCAAGACATATTTTGTGAATGTTTAACCTCATCTTACACACCAGTTATCAAATGAAACTTAATTTTTATTAAATGTTGAGTGTCAGCAGGAATTAAACACTTTAACAAAAATCATGGCAGCCACTATATTATTAATTTCACTAGGTTGACAATATGATTTTGAATTAGTGAGTGATTTTAGCAATTTAACTGTTGGCATTTTCATAGGATAATGATTTGGTCATATTTTTCCCCCATCTATTAATCCATTCACACACTCAATGAATCCCTCATCAACTATAACGCTAAATAGAAGTATCTCTTAGTAGTTTTCATTCCTTTTTATAATTTTTTCTCATATATAGTTTTTGAAAAAGTATTTGTATACACATACCAGGCTACCATACAATATTTGATGAAAAAAATGATTATAAGAAAAGGCTTGTTAGGTGGATTTTTTTACTCAAAGAGTTTAACATATTCTTGTAGGATACCACTTGGATAGAAAATTTTGTCACTAATCATATGTCACATCTTCCCCTAACACATATAAAGGATTATTATTATCTCTACATCGAGGTCGACATCCTTGATTTAAAACTATTTAACATAATAGAAAAAACATGGTAATAAAATATCGATAATTTTCTCGCCATTAATTTTTTACACTCATATCATTCCAAAAAATAAAAAAATTGTTTTTAATTTATTTTTATCTCTACTTCTGGGAGGAAACAATAATTTTTAGGCGTTGTACAGATTGATTATTATGATGTTGTATCATAGAGGATGAAATACCAAGTGTGTTTGGCATGTTTCAAACATATCCAATTGGAGGAAAACATAGACTAGAATCCACAGATATAAAAATTAAGAAAAGTGGATTTTTCATCCCCATAATATACAAAGATGAAAGGGAATATTGTCAATGTTTTGATCAAGGCCATCAAACTAGCACAATTTTAAAAATTAATGAAATTCATAAAAAAACCAATCATTAATTTCTAAAAATGTTATGTTGTGGGGAATAGATTTTATTTGATGATTTCCCAAATCACATGGAAATTACTATATCCTTTTTGGAAATGAATAAATTTATAATTGGGTATATCTTAATGATACAACTCATGACACATTAAAGGTGGTCATGAATATCATAAAACAAATGTGATTTCAAGATTTGGATTTCCAATATAACTCATTAGATATTATGGAACACATATTAGAAATCATGATGGTAATGGACTGTTGGAGAAATATGGAATTCAGAATAACATATAAACTCCCTACCACGAAAAAACAAGTGAGCATGTTGAATTGAGAAATTGAGAAATCAAACAAATCCTAGAAATTACTATAAACACAAGAAAAATTATTTGTGTCTCAAGA
The DNA here is from genome assembly GCA_963277665.1 of Viscum album. Lineage (NCBI taxonomy): Eukaryota > Viridiplantae > Streptophyta > Magnoliopsida > Santalales > Viscaceae > Viscum > Viscum album. Next base: position 699,964,670 of record OY728161.1, read on the forward strand.
TAAATGATGAACTATGTGTGTACCGTACTGCGTTTAAAACACCCATTGACACCACACCCATCTAATTAATATATGGAATGACATGCCAATTTCTTATAGAAAATGAGAAATGATCATACCAGGAAATAAAGAAACTCAATCTGGAGTTTCCGAAATCCCGAGAAGCTAGGATAAAACAATTGGATGAATTGGAAGAAATAAAAAATGATTCTTTTAAAAATTCCAAGTTCTATAAATAATAAAATAAAGAAAAAATCACAATCAATGATTTATAATATTCATTTTTTTCTAAGGAAATATGGTTTTATTGTTTAGCTCAAGATTAAAACTATTCCTTGTGAAGATAAAATATAGATGGTCATGAACATTTGTGGTCATGAAAGTAATTTTTTATGTGTCCAGTGAAAATAAAAAAGGGAGCTGAGACAACATTCAATCTAAATGGTCAAAGGTAAAAATCAGTCATGAACCCTTCTGTGTGGGCTATGTCATTAGCCTAAAATTAATTTGATCAGGGAAGAGTCAATAACTTGATGTTAAACAATCCAATAACTAGGATGAAACCGAGGTTAGGTTATGTCAGGATATATTATGTTAGACTATGTTTAGTTTAGATTAGCATATGCCAGGATCACAAGTGTAGGAGATGGATACAAAATGTGCAAAAATAATAAATTATAAATCATGTATTTGTAATTCACGATATATAATTTACACTAAATCAAATCCTTAAAATAAAAAAAATTAAATTTGTGTACTAAAAATACAAGTCCTGTAATTTCATGTTCAATTCATGTCATGAACATAGGGTTCACGAAATCTGAACCCCACTCTATTTTTTGACCCTCCACCTCCCTCACCACTCGCACCCCACCCCTTACACCACACCATCCATTAACCCCACACCCAAAACTCCCCCTTCCTATCCATTCCTCCTTCATCTTCACCCATCCTTCTGCCAATTCTTCATCCAAAATGATATAAAAAAGACCGTGAAATCTCATCCTACTGATCCCATGAATAGTCAAGATGATTCACCAATGGTGAGGTGTCAACGATGTTCCACTCCTCAAGAATCTCCTTCCTCCACATCTGTTGTAGCCCATACAGATCCAACTACAACAAAGAACTCCCAATCCACCTCTAGTGGATATTATCAGGTTGAATGCCCACCTATAAACCCCATACTACACTTATCATACTCCAAGAACCATGTTTCTCCTAACCAGCTGTAGAAAAAACCAATGAGGACCAACTTAATAGTTGATATGCCTATCCCCGCTCGCATACATATCATCTAGGAGGTTGTCTAGCTCCTCAACATTCGACATATATCATCCTTCGTTGATGTTTACGAGGAATCATATTGGCGGATGTTTCTAGAGTTTTATATCAATATTTTAAGTTTCAGTTGATAGCCTTCACTTCATATTTGGTGAAAAACCTCAAGATATTTATTTTAAGGAAATTGGAAATGACCTTGAGATTTCTTCTGATGATTTCTCTGCATCCGTGGAAATCCCCCCATTGCAACTTCTGTTTTCTATGTCAGATTCCTAAATTCCCTTACATGAAACTCCAAAAATGATCATGATACCAAGATTAAAAAATCCACCACAATTCAAGCTCTATCACTCCACATCATACATAGGGCATTGACACATGCCTAGTTCACTTGAGACTAGTCCCACATCATTGTTAGTCAGATGGAAATCATCATCCTCACTACAGACATGAGAAGCTCTACTACCTATGGGGACTTTATGTTTATTTTATAATATAAATGTCATACTCCACATACACGAGTCATGTTTTTGGGTTGATCTTTTATCACCCATTTAGCCAGTCAACTCAGTATTTTTGACACAACCCTTCCACTCACCTCATATGGCCCATAGAGTCTATTGACTTCTTTTTGCGACACAAGATGAATATGCAGAACAAGGATAGTGACACATGCTATTGGTCACTAGGATTAGTTGAGGATACTTATTAGATTCCAAGAAATCACACAACATATCTTGATTCACCTATACTCCCACCTCCATCTTAGGACACACAACTTCAATTCCTACACCCGACCCTGCCAATATTCATATGAACGACCCTATAAAATTCACTAATACTCATACCACCACATCATATCTATCCGATCGTTTGGATATAAATATATTCATCTTGTAGAAAATGTGATATATTTTCAAAATCCTACTTAACCCATTTTACGAGTTATCTCTTTTCACAAAAACTACACTGTCATCATCTCATCCATCTTCTCAGTCATCATAGGTCTCTACCGGCCATTCATCATCTACTACCCCGGCCCCAACCACCACCCCTACAAACCTAACATTAAATATGACATACCCTATTTCTTAACATGAGTATCTAGACGATCAGGCCCAAAGGGAAAGGAGACTAGCAACCACCCAATACACTAAGGTTCCCTTTATTTATTCATTGGCCAGATACATGACCATAATCTGGATTGGTACCTCCCCAACACCCACCACTAATATATTTTACAGTACTACATTGCCTCCATTAGTAGCACATACCACACCCCCTTCAACCATTACAACCAATGACCAAGTATTATAGTTACATCTACACTCTACTCGGTTGGGGTATATAGATGATTTTTACGATGAAATTGATTTCCCTTAGTCAACCCATGTTCCTCCCTCATTTTTTCCGCTTCCATGGAGATAAATTTTTCAATACCCCTATAATATTGAGTTATTGTATCATTTCACTTTATATAGATTGAATACTATTTTTTCACCAGTGGTTTGTCTTATTTTGTAACTAATTAGACTATGATAGTAGCTAGTTCATGATCCTCTTCATCTTCAATTGTCTTTGATTCACCTGTATCATCCCCCTTATGCCTTATTATATGGATGAATCAACACATGGATAATGTATCGTTAAATTTTCAGGATAAATCACTAGAGATCCATGCTTAATTTACATTAGCATTATGCGAACAAATACAAATCCTACCACAACAGATACACATTTTTTATGATGCTGAAGTGATAAATAATACAAAACAAGCAACAGAACTAGGGGATACGTTAACCAGTATCTATAGAAGATAGAGAATATCTGAGACATGGACAATACTAAATAATACATTGGTCCACCCATCTAGTTTAAGACATAATTTTTTAGCACTTTCTATGAGGAAACCAAAATTTCATAGTTTTTTACCATATTTGTTCCTTTTCTTTTATCTTAGTTATCCTTTTCATGATTTCTATTTGATGTCATGAGTCAATTTGAGATGAATTGTATAAATATACCTATATTTATATAAAATGTATTTCATTGTTATTCTCTATGTTCACATTCCTATTTTACTAATTAGAAAATGTTTAACCCCTATAGAACTAATGTTTTATCAAGTGCATGTTTACGTTTCTATCTAATTTTATTTGTATCATAATTCCAAATTCAAGGCTTGTCAAATTTCTCCAAAGAATGAAAATCATTATAGGGAGATATTTATTCCTTAGTATTAAATTTTCAAAATTTCCATTTCCATAATATTCACTTTATCTATCATAACCTCTCATAGTACTTTCATAGATAGTCCGAAAACTGTCACATTCTATGTGTCAGTGAGATTTTATTGAGTTTAATTTTCTATATGCTTGAATTATTGTTCGTTTCCATTTATCTATAAGATGTTTTTCATTTGGAATCATGATTTATACCCGAAACTCATATCAAACATTTAATGAAATGAAAAATCTAATTGGTAATTTTTTTATGTCATCATGTTTTTTCATGTTTAGAACTTTTGAATGATTACTATGTTTAGTAAATTAATTAAAATTCAAAATATTTGAAATTAACATTAATTAAAATACTTCTTGATTTTAAACCCACAGTGATTGATGTTTTTTCTATATTTATTCCCAATCATGATATTATTTTGATCATACAATTACATATTATTTTAAAAGAATATTTCTTTTGTGATACCTATGACATTTAAACCAATCAGAATATGCATCAAAATCATATTGTGGATATGAACGGAAAAATAAAATTTTAATATTATTAAGGAAATATATTTTTTGTGATTCTTTTTCCAAAGACCCACCCTTCATCATTCATTCATTAAGACTATTTCTGTAAAATACTTTAGTTGGATACTTCCATTCCATGCTGATTATCCCTACCCACCTTGCTCATTATAAGTCTCATGACTATACTATGAACAAGTGTGGGGGAATTTTTCAGCCAACATAAAATATATGATTTTACCATGGAGATGTAATGTGGTGCTTACCATACTATTTTATTTTGAACCATGTGTAATTCCTGATATTTTATGCCCTTCCTGTTTCAATGAAAATTTAATTAAAAATAAAAAGATGATTGTGTTTTGTATTAGGAAGGTCAAAAAATCAAAATTTCAAGACCAATGAATCCACTAAAGTATCTTATATTATTAGGGAATTGATGTGAGATATTGGCCTAACATGAATTTAAAAAAAAAAAGAAAAAGAAAGTAACATGATACCTTATGAACACACTTGATATATTAATGGATACATCTATAGTTTCTAGAAGCATTGACATAGTTAGCTATGGAAGAGTTATTTCACTACCATGATAAAAAAATCATTAATTATAATTTAGTGCTTTCCCTCCTTTTTGAGATTGTTCTTTTCGCTATCTACCCACATTACATTTTCCTCTGAGACATTTAATTTTTTTTTGAGAAACCTCATGATTTATTTTGAAATTATCTTTTTGATGTGAAGATGATATATCCAATGTAAGACCAAGGATTGGAACATATATTAAGGTTATGAGAAGAACTCCAGTTTCATTTCACCCTAATGGGTGATCGAAAATTCATTTGAGGTAAATTTAAAATTTTCATTGAATTTATGGAACCATTAAGAAATTTTAACTAAAATAAATAAAAAATTTTTCTAAAGAACTCATCTATGTGGCATGGCTAATTTTCTATGTTGGGATTAGTTTGGAGGACACATTTTTCATGTTACCCTTAGTTTAATTTAATTTTTTATAAAGAATGATTATTATTTTAAATAGAAAAATTTATATTTTGAAATACGTATTCAAATTTATTTATTGGGGAAATGAATTTCTCAATTTTGGGGGAATTTAATAAGCTGAAATAATGTATACATTTTTTTGTCATTTGATTGAGGAGTGTTAATTTTTACTTGATAAAGCACAAGGCATGTGTTTATTATTTCAAGAAATTTTTTTATAGGTTCCAATGGAAAATATGGAGAAAAGGATAAAAATGATCCTTACATATCATGCAACTCACTTACATTTTTAGTCACTTTTCATAGCATATAAAAAGTCATGAAGCACATCATGTGGTAATTACAAGATGTGAAGTGATTACCCAATGTGATTCATCAATACAAATAATTTGACAATATAATTTCTATTCCCACTTTCATGACCTAGACCAAAGGATGATACAATTCCTCAAGACCATGCACACGCCGTTAAAGGAGTAAACATCCAAAACTCGATGATCCATAAATTGATTTTCATGAGATTCACACCAAAATTAAAAACCACAGGGATATTATTGGACTGAAATTAAAATACATGAAATACCATTACACATTATGAAATATCTTAATTATTTACCTACACCCAGAACACAATAGATATAATATGGGAAGATGCCACAAGATTATTTAATATACATAATTTTTCGATGATTCTTCTCTTGTTATTTCATCTTCCTTTTCCATAAAATTAATTTGTATTGAATAATTTAATGTTTTTTAATCTATTCATGGACAGAGGATTAAATTTTCAAATTTTTCATTTGTATAGTATATACCCAAGATGATCTATGTTCGTTATATGTTTCAATAACTGATCAACGACAAAAAAATGTCACGTTTTCCCATATTCATCATTCATTTATGTGTTTTTTATAGTTGTAATTGATTCAGGTTTTAAATATATTACTCAGGAATTTCTTATCCCAAAATTTTTAATCATAATTTCTGTCGATAAATTCAACATATTTCTATTTAATTACCTATTCTTTATAAATTCTACCATGAGTATCTAAACAACCTAGGCTAGGGGTCGAGAGTTTGGGTGTATTAATTTAATGTATGTTATTTTCTCAAATTGGAATACCAAAGGTTGGTAATTAGGATAAACAAAATAAATTCATCTAATTTGTTTAAGAATCCTTGTACGAGGGATGTTTGAGTGATCAACACTGACCAGATTAGAGTAGACTAGGTCATGAACAATAACATATGATACTTTCTACCTTAGAATCTAGGCTTAATTCATATAGCTTTTAAATATATATATAACAATGAATAATTTCCTCATTGATTGATCTAGTTAGTATGAATATGGCCACCTAGTGTTTTTTACATTCATTACAGCCTAAAATATAAGATCATACCACGTTTCGATTGAGATTATCCTTTTAATTGAACACTGAAATTGATCCAGATTTCATTTCTATTTATGATATAAAAAAATTTCCATTCTGTTATTTATTCCCAAACTTGACCTACACGTGAGGTCTCGTATGAATAGGTTTCAAATCTTTAGTTCCTATCAATAAACTAATTTACATGTGGGACCTACCCTACACTTTAACTATACTTTAATACCCCGACCCTAGTTACCCAGAGTTTTTTCATTATTACATAACATTGGCATGATCACAAGAAAGATCAAATAATAAAAGACCGATTGGTTTAGTAGCCTTGGAAACAGTAGATATATTCATAAAGTTTTACATTACATCATAAAATGTAAAACTACAACATAAAATCCGTGCAGGTCATTTATAAATTACTTCATCACATCCATGGAAAAATAAAACATAGAGAATGGATGAGCTCAAATGCCCAGTAAGGATAACAATATAGCGGAAACTTTCAAAAATAAGAATAAACATATAAGGCAATATATAACTAAAACAAAACCCTTTTAAACATGAACTTCATTATAGTATGGAAAAATTAAAATTAAATAATTCCATTTACTTATTCACATAGATATTCTAAAAATCGAATAATCACATGCAATATAAATAACCACTTTCATAATGATGGAATGCATAATGCCAGACTATCATAACCACATAGCCAAGGCCTCGTGCCAAGACTAGAAATAAGATTTTTCCATGGTCTTGTGCAAAGAAACTAGTTTGTCTCATGAGACCTACCGATGCATCGAGGAGCTATAGCGGGCTCCACCCGTCACATATTAAGATCAATGCATTCCCATATGAAAAGGTATACAGATAACATAAACATTCGTATTAAAACTAGCATATGAAATGTCAATACTTTCACTATAAACTATGAACGGTATAAAAATATCACATCCACTGTCAAACATATCACAAAACCTTCAATACAATATAGAAGTTTTGTATCATAATAAATCATCTTCAAATAAGCGTAAAATCCATCAAAGGATGTTGACATAGATGAAATCAAAACACTTTTTAGAGAAATATCTCTTTCTATTTTGAAAGCATTTATGAGTATTATATTTATGAAATAAAACATTTTCATTGAAAATATTATTATAAGCTTGTACGGGAAGCTTCGACGATTTTATAACGGATGAAAATAACTGCACGTGCCGTAAAAGTTAAATAAAAACATTCATTCCTTAATTCTGTCGAAAAGCTTAAAAAGAACCTTGTTTGGAAAACGACAGAATGATTCCTTTATAAAAAACTTATAAAAAGTCAAACAAGTGTATAAATGACCTTATCCCATATTCTTTTAAATAGTAAAAATGATTTGAAATACACTTTTAAGAAACATGGATGTGGATGATAACGAGATCCCAGTAGATTATTACGTATAAACATCCTCAGATAATGAAGAGATTGTGAAATAACCCTTAACTTGTACTTTTCCTTGGTTGGTGTAGGTTAAATTCCTGTATAATAGTGAAATAATTGTTATTAAATTATACAAGAATCATCTACATTAATATGATATCATATATGATCTTTTAACATTGATTTGTTAATAATATCTTAGTATTATCGTTGTTTCGGGTGTTAACTTACTCATTTTCTTTTATATTTTTTGTTATGTAAGCCATATTTGTAATGGATAGGTTGTATCTTAATCATATCTATAATGATATCAAGTCCTTAGATACTATTATTAGTCATCATATGATAATTATACTTGAATGGATACGATGGAGAATGAATCTCATCGCGTTCGTAGAGACGGTAGTCCATACATACGCACGAGCGACAATATCATTCTTTTGATATTAAAATAATATATAAATGGATGGTATATCATATATAAAGAATAATTAACATGTTATATTTATTATTTACATTAGTTACACATCATTATTATACCCATCCAAATAATAATATATTGAATAACAATTACACCACGACGTGGAGACGGTAAGCCGTACGTACGCACGTATGGCAACATGTTATTCAAAGGGCGGATAGAATAATGAATATGGTTGTACAATATTTTTAATAACATCACAGTATATATATGATACTGGAGTTATTTTTTTAAAAATGGTAATAACAAAGAGAGAAGAAATGGAAAAAAGAAAATAACTTGGAAAAGGTTGGTGAAATCATTATCTCTTCTTCGGGTTCTTCCTTTTGATTTGATCAAAATGGATCCATAGGTTGGATTTCTGATCAAAATAATCCCTCTAGGTTGTAGTGAGGGAAGTTGGGAGAGTATTTGGGAAGAGTTTGGCCGATCCAAAAGGCATTGAAGGTGTGATGAAATGAGAAGGAGGAGTTCCCTTTTATAAGAGGGGTGAGGGGCACCTTTTGAAAAGCTAGAAATATTAATTTATAATAAATTCATATTCGGTTTATAATGGCTACAAAGATGATACTTCAAAGGTTAAGGTGGGTATAGGTCTAAAACCATTGAACCAACAGAATTTAGACATATTTTGGTTACAATATTAACCTTATCATTAAGTATTAACTCAATGTTAATTAGTTCACTTTTACAATGTTTCTTCATATTTTTATATTATATGGTTAATAAACTTACCATATACATCCAAGCGACCCCCAAGTGGTCCATTAATGATCCAAATATCATGATATAATTCTCCTGGCCGAACCTTTGATTTTTAGGAATTTAATATCAATTAATAATATAATATTTGTTTTAAAAACACTTTTATGTCAATTTTGACACTATTCAATAGTTGATTTTTGTGAAACTTATAACAGAATGATTACTTCGAAAAAAGATAATTAAATCAATCCTAATATGTCATATTATCCTAGAAAATTATTTTATTTCATTAAAAGTCTCAAATTATATTTATTTGGGTATTTATAATATCAATTATTTTAATTTTTCACTATTATGGCAATTACTACGTCATCATTGTGTCATAAATAAATTAAATTATTTAATGTCTAAAAATAATAAATAAAATATCATTATGTAGGAAATATTTTTATCTTTCTAATGACTATTTACAATCTAATTTATCTTATGTATAACTCAATAATAAAAATATTTTAGTAAATAATATTTGATTTTAACTCTTTTAACTCTTCTTTGAATTAAATAATAATAAATGTCCTAATCTAATCCAAGTGGACCTAAATGATAATATTTTATTCCTAAGGTTGTTTTTGGTCGAGATACACTTTTCCAATATAATTAGGACATGTGTTAGGATAATATTAATTTCATTTTTACCCTTAATTACACTATTTACATTTAACCGTGGTAAATAAAAGTAAAAATTTACTATTCACCAAAAATTATTTTTCATCTCATTGAACAACATTTTAAATCTTGATATAAACCATGTCTCTCATATTTTCGAAATTCCATTCACAGAAGCGGTAAAATTATGTTTTTTGAAAAAATTCAGTTTTTTAACTACCACTTAGTAGTTTCACTATTAATCAAACATTGAAGTTTTTCAGAACAATGCCAAAATTTGAGCCTAAGATATAATTGATATTCTGAATTCAAAATTGATGTCAATTTAAAAAAAATCCAAACATATAAGTTGCATTATTTAATTTTATAAATAATTCCCGGTGTTACAACAAATAGCGTGTTTTTAAGAAACAATATATATCAAAAGATTGATAATTGTTTATGTCCAATTTCAAAGTGAAATTAATTATAATGAACACCATTGAATAAAATGGTAAAAATATATTCTATTTATACTATAAAACCACTATATAAAATAATTTATCAATATAAATTATATTGATTAAAAGAGTTGTTTTTATGTATTTTTCACTATTCATAAAAATTGGACGTTCTCAGAAAAATTCATCTTAGGATAATTTTGATATTCTGAATCCAAAAATGAAGTTCATTTTGAAATATAAAATATATATATTTTCAAAAGGTAGGTATTACTATTCATAATTGCTAGTTTGATTGGTTGTGGTGTGTTAGAACTCGATGTTGCGTAGAACACACGCTATCGCATTATTAAAAGAGAAGCGTACCGTAGAAGATTTGGGTTTTACATTCTCCCCTTCCTCAAATAATTTCATCCTCGAAATTTCTAGAATACAACCACATGAAAAGACTCGGGTGGTTCTTCATCATAAGATCCTCAGGTTCCCACGTTTCCTCTTCCATCTTATGGTTTCTCCACAAAACATTAACAAGACGCGTCCTCCGGTTTTTCAGTACTTGTTCTCTCGTATCAAGAATCCTGACGGGCTCTTCGCAATAAGATAGATCGGGTTCCAGTTCTAATTCCTCATAGGTGAGTATATGCGTTGGTTCAGACATGTATTTTCTCAACATAGATACGTTGAACACATCGTGAACTTTGGATAGACTTGGCGGCATTGCCAATCGGTAAGCTACAGCCCCAATTCGTTCTAGAATTTTGAAAGGTCCGATGTAACTGGGACTCAATTTACCTTTCTTACCAAAACGTATGACTCTGTTCCATGGAGATACCTTCAGGAAAACCTGATCACCGACTTGAAATTCCAAATCCTTCCTTCGATTATCGGCATAGCTCTTCTGCCTAAATTAAGCTGCTTTGTTGTGATTTTCGATTACCTTCACCTTTTCCATCGTTTCCTCCACTAGTTCTGGGCCTACAAGTTTTCTTTCACCAACGTCATCCCAACAGGATGGTGTATGACATCTCTTTCCATATAACGCTTCATATGGTGCTATCTGAATACATGAATGGACGCTATTGTTATAGGAAAATTCTACCAGAGGTAAATATTGATCCCACATACCCTGAAAGTCAAGTGAGTAAGATCTCAACATGTCTTCTAAGGTTTGAATAGTCTGTTCTGATGGTCCGTCTGTCTGAGGGTGGTAAGTAGTGCTCAAATGAAGTTCAGTATCCAGGAATTTCTGAAGACTTTTCAAGAATCGTGAAGTAAAATGGGGATCACGATCAGAAACAATCGATAGGGGTACTCCATGAAGTCTCACAACTTCATTAATATATAGTCTTGCTAGACGTTCCAAGGGTAGATCTTCTCTTATAGCATGAAAATGTGCTGACTTGGTATGACAATCAACAATAACCCATATTTCATTGTTCCTTCTAGGAGTCTTTGGTAGCCCCATGACAAAGTACATCGTAATATTGTCCCATTTCCACTCTATTATGGGAAGAGGTTGCATGACTTCTCCAGGGTGTCGCCTTCCAGCTTTCACTTGTTGACAAACCATAAATCTTGACACAAAATCAGAAATATCCCTCTTAATTTTGTCCCACAAAAAATGTTCCTTCAAATCTCTATACATTTTGGTGCTCCCATGGTTTATAGAGAAATTGGAACTATGAGCATCATCTAGCAATTCCCTTTTTAGATCAGGTATATCGGGAACACAAATTCTCTTCCCAAATTTCAAAATTCCATCTTCATACACAAATTCTCCCAATCTCCCATCAATCACATCTTTAATCTTCTTTTGAAATTCTTCATCATCGGTCTGAGAACTCTTAATCCTTTCTAGTAATGATGGTTTGGAAACCATTTGAAAAATAATTGATGTTTCACCTTCCCTGGTTATTCCCATGTCCATCTTCACTAGATCCATGAAAATTGGATCCCTTTCAATTCTCCTATTGTTAAAAACTCCATGATCTTTTCTACTCAAAGCATCTTCCACCTTTTTTTCCTTCCTTGGATGGTAGTGTATCGTGCAATCATAATCCTTGAGTAATTCAAGCCATCTCCTTTGCCTCATGTTGAGTTCTTTTTGTGAGAAAATATACTTCAAACTCTTGTGATCAGTATAAATCTCACATTTTTCACCATAGAGGTAGTGCCTCCATATCTTCAAAGCAATGATCACAGCTGCTAACTCAAGAACATGAGTAGAATTTTTTTTTTCATGAATTTTCAACTGTCGTGATGCATAGGCAATAACTCTATCATTCTGCATAAGGACACAACCATGTCCTTTCTTCGATGCATCACTATAAATAATGAACCCATCATTCCCCGATGGTAGAGTCAATATATGAGAATTGACTAATATTCTATTCAGTTCTTCAAAACATTATTCACACGCTTTTTTCCAAATAAATTTAACCCCTTTACGTCTGAGCTTCGTTAATGGGTTAGCCAATCGGGCAAAATTCTGGACAAAACGTCGATAATAACCTACCAAACAAATAAAACTACGTACCTCAGTTATATTCGTAGGTGCTGTCCATTCTTGGATTGCATTGTTCTTAGAATGATCAACATAGATTCTATCTTTATAGACAATATGGCCAAGAAAATAAATCTTTTGAAGCCATAATTCACACTTTCTAAACTTCCCTTATAATTCATGTCCTCTCAGAGTCTTCAAGATAATGCGCAAGTGATTTTCATGATCTCTGTAGCATTTAGATTATACCAAGATATCATCAATAAATAACACCACAAATTCATTGAGATACTCATTGAAAACTCTATTCTTCAGATGCATGAATACAGAGGGTGCATTATTCAATCCAAAAGGCATTACAGTAAACTCGTAATGCCCGTACCTATTTTGAAATGCTGTCTTCAGAATTTCTTCCTTCTTCACACACAACTGATGGTATCCAGATCGAAGGTCAATCTTTCAAAATAATTGAGCTCCATGCAGTTGGTCAAATACATAATCAATTCGAGGTAGGGGATACTTTTTTTTATTTTTATAGCATTGATCTCCCTGTAGTCGATACATAACCTCATAGATCCATCATTCTTTTTAACAAAAAGAACAGGGGCTCCCCATGGAGAAACACTAGGGCGAATAAATCCCTTATTACTCAATTCCACTAGTTGTTTCTTTAGCTGAACTAATTCTACAGTGTCCATTCAATAAGGGGTCTTCGATATAGGCCTTGATCCAGGAATTAAATCAATGGAAAACTCAACGTCTCGTTCTGGAGGATGTCCAGGTAAATCTTCCGGAAATACATCTTAAAATTCTTTCACAATAGGTACATCCTCTATTTGAACATTCCTTTCCTCACCAAAAGTTATTTCATTCTTTTCCTCCCTAATAATTGAATTTAGTTGAGCTACAGGAGGTGGATCTAAATATGAATTAGTTGGTGATGATTCTGCACTAATGATATGGTGTTCCTTATCATTATCATCAAGATTCGTAACCTCTTTCTTCTTACAATAAATATTTGCATCATAGTCTGAATTCCAGTCCATACCGAGGATTATATCAAACTCATTCATAGGTATGACGATGAGATCAGCAGATAAAGAACATTTATGTGCTCTAATGGGGACTGATTCACAAAACATTGTTTCAATGATACTTCTATTAAGAGTTTTAACTGACAACTACCTTGTTAAATCAAATTGGAAATATCTAATATTCATATAAAACTTGGAAGATATGAAACAATGCGATGATCTAGAATTAAATAATGCATTTCCTAAACTTGAGGAAACCATTAAATTACCTGCCACCACGTCTTTCGGAGCTTCTACCTTAGCAGTAGTGATATCATAAGCTTGGCCTTGATCCCTTGGCCTTTTTTCAGGTATGTTCTCCTGACACTTTGGACATTAATTTTCATAATTCCTCATCTCCCTGCAATTGTAGCACTGAACGTTGGTGGCTTCCTTCTTCCACTTGCAATCATGAGCTTGGTGGACTTTTTCACCACACATGAAACAAACTATCATTCCCTTCAAGTATGTACCGAGGTGTTTCTTCCCACATTTACCACATGATGGATATTCAACCTTTCCCTTCATCCCCTTATTTCAATTACCATATTGATTAGCAGGTCTCTTCTTCTCTTGCTTTTCTCTAAAGTCATAAGACTTAGAGAATTCCTTTTCGGTCTTGATGGCACATGAGACAATGTCTTCATACGACGAGAAGGATTGTGAGACTAATGCTCAACAGAGAAATGGTTTTAACCCATCAAAGAAATGATCAATCTTACTTATTGGGTTATGTATATAATCTCCAGCATACCATGCTATCCTTGTAATGTTAGCCTCATACTTTGTGACATTCTCATCCTCCTTTTGTCTCAGACTCAGAAATTGCCTTTCCATATCTTCTCGATGGGCTCGAGGAATGTATTTTTTTAAAAATAAATCATTTAACTCCCTCCATTACATATTTTATACTTCATCATCTTCCTTCGTATTTTGAATCAATGACCACCATTGATCAGCATCTCCAGTGAGGAGGTAAACTGCCATGATAAATTTTTCCCTTTCACTACTCCCCAAAGCCTGAAATATTTTCAATAGGGAAAATATCCATTGCTCAGCTAATAAGGGATTTGTACTCCAATTGAACGTTGGTGGTTGTTGCCTCATGAATCGATCTAACATTGATCCTCCACCCTCCGGATCAGGGTGCTCCATACGGGTAAGGTTATTATTCATAACCTGAGTGAGTTGTCCCAGTATGGTGATTAGTTGATCGGCAACAGTTGCATCACTAGATCCACTATAATTATCTTGAGCAGGAGGGAAATCCCTTCATGGAGTGCGTGCATTGATACAGTTTCCATTTCTTCCACTACGCGCCATTTATAAACAATGGTATAAACTAGATCAGTTTATATATCAAAATTCATATTCTCATACTTATAAAACACTTAACAAAAATTGAACTATTTATGGATATGATCCATAATCATAAGAATTTTTTCTTTGAGTATGTATATACTAATAAACCCTTCATAATTATTTTTAAAGAAAATGAGAGTAATCCTAAGCATATCCCCTGGGAGTGTCGTAACAAAGAGTGCAGCAAGGCCCGTTGTCGTGCACCCGTTCCCGTTCGAGTCTAGATCAAAGCGGTGTTTTCGGGTTATACCCCTAGATACAATTGTGCCAGAGCCACCTATACCTGCTCATATCCAGACAGGGATGTATTGCTCGGAAAACTCACAAAATCTCTACAATACCAAAATTCTAGGAAGTTCATCTATACTAATCCTCAAATTTCATATTAGGTATACATGCTCTAATCAGAGTTTATCTAAATCTAGCTTTTAAGGTTTGTACTAATCGTCCTCTGATACCAACTATAACGCCCTGACCCCAGTTACCCATAGTCAGTGCATTATTACATAACATTGGCATGATCACATGAAAGATCAAATCTCAAAAGACCAATTGGTTTAGTAGCCTTTGAAACACTAGATATATTAATAATGTTTTACATTACATCATTAAGTGAAAAACTACTACAACAACATAGTTTCCATATTCCACACTCACATACCCACATAAAATCCCTTCCGGCCATTCATAACTTAATTTTCACATCCTGGGAAAAATAAAACATAGAAAAGGGGTGAGCTCAAATTCCCAGTAAGGATAACAATATAGTAGAAACTTTCAAAAATAAGCATAAACATTTAAGGAAATGTATAACTAAAACAAAATACTTTTAAACTTGAACTTCAACATAGTATGGAAAAAGTAAAATTAAATAATTCAATTTAATTATTCACATGGATATTCTACTAATCGAATAATCACATGAAATACCAATAACAACTTTCATAAGGATGGAATGCATAATTCTAGACTATCATAACCACATAGCCAAGGACTCGTGCCAAGACTACAAATAAGATTTTTCCAAGGCCTTGTGCCAAGACACTAGTTTGTCTCATGAGACCTACCGATGCATCGAGGAGCTATAACGGGCTCCACCTGTCACATATTAAGTCCAATGAATTCCCATATGAAAAGGTTTAAACATAACATAAACATTCGTATTAAAACTAGCATACGAAATGTCAATACTTTCAATATAAAATATGAACGGTATAAAAATAGCACATCCACAGTCAAACATATCACAAAATCTTCAATACAATATAGATGTTTTGTATCAAAATAAATCAACATCAAATAAGCGTAAAATCCATCAAAGGATGTTGACATAGATGAAATAAAAATTATTTATAGTGAAATATTTCTTTCTATTTTGAAATCATTTAAGAGTCTTATATTTATGAAATAAAAAATTTTCTTTGAAAATATTCTTATAAGATTGTAAGGGAAGCTTCGACGATTTTATAACGGCTGAAAATAACAGCAGTCACCGTATAAGTTAAAAAAACATTCTTACATTAATTCTGTCGAAAAGGTTAAAAAGCACCTTGTTTGCAAAATGACGAAATTATTCCATTATAAATCTATTATAAAAAGTCAAACAAGGGTATAAATGACCTTAAACTATATTCTTTTAAATAGTAAAAAAGTTTTGAAATACATTTTTTTGAAACATGGATGTGGATGATAAAGAGATCCCAGTAGATTATTACGTATAAACAACCTCGAATAATGAAGAGATTGTGAAATAACCCTTAACTTGTACATTTCCTTGGTTGGGGTAGGTTAACCTCCAGTATAATTGTGAAATAATTGTTATTAAATTATACAAGAATCATATACATTAATATGATATCATATATGATCTTTTAACATTGATTTGTTAATAATATCTTAGTATTATCGTTGTTTCGGGTGTTAACTTACTCATTTTCTTTTATATGTTTTGTTACATAAGCCATGTTTGTAATTGATATGATGTATCATAATCATATCCATAATGATATCAAGTCCTTAGATACTATTATTAATCATCAAATGAGAATTATATTTGAATGGATACGATGGAGAATGAATCTCATCGCATTCGTGGAGACGGTAGTCCGTACGTACGCACGAGCGACAATATCATTCTTTTGATATTAAAATAATATATAAATGGATTGTATATCATATATACATAATCATTAACATGTTATATTTATTATTTACAAGAGTTGCAAATCATTATTATACCCATCCAAATAATAATATATTGAATAACAATTACACCACGATGTGGAGACGGTAAGCCGTACGTATGCACGTATGGTGACATGTTATTCAAAGGGTGGATAGAATACTGAATATGGATGTACCATATTTACATTAAAATCATAGTATATATATTATACTGGAGTTATTATTTTAGAATTGTAATAACAAAGAAAGAAGAAGTGGAAGAAGAAAGGAACTTGGAAAAGGGTGGTGAAATCATTACCTCTTCTTCGGGTTCTTCCTTTTGATTTGATCAAAAGAGCTCTTTAGGATGGATTTATGATCAAACTATGGACTCTAGGTTGTAGTGAGAGAAGTTGGGAGAGTATTTGGGCAGTGTTTGGCCGAACCAAAAGGCTTTGAAGGTGTGACGAAATGAGAAGGCGGAGTGCCCTTTTATAAGTGGGGTGAGAGGCACCTTTGGAAAAGCTATAAATATTAAATTATAATAAATTCATATTCGGTTTCTAATGGCTCCAAAGTTGATTATTCAAAGGTTAAGGTGGGGATATGTCTAAAACCATTCAACCAATAGGTTTTCGATAGGTTTGGGTTAATATAGTAACCTTATCTTTAAGTATTAACTCTATGTTAATTAGTTTCACTTTTACAATGTCTCTTTGTATTTTTATACTATATGGTTAATAAACATACCATATACATCCAAGAGACCCCCCAAGTGGTCCATTAATGATAAAAATATCATTATATAAGTCTCTTTGCCGAAAAATTGTTTTCTAGGAATATAATATCAATTAATAATATAATATTTGTTTTAAAAACTCTTTTATGTCATTTTTGACACTATTCAATGATTGATTTTTATGAAACTGATAACAGAATGATTACTTCGAAAAAAGATAATTAAATAAATCCTAATATGTCATATTATCTTAAAAAATTAGTTTAATTCATTAAAAGTCTAAAATTATATTTATTTGGGTATTTATAATATCAATTATTTTAATTTTTCACTATTATGGTAATTACTGCATCATCATTGTGTCATAAATAAATTAAATTATTTAATGTCTAAAAATTATAAATAAAATATAATTATGTAGGAAATATTTTTATCTTTATAATTAATATTTACCATCTAATTTATCTTATGTATAACACAATATTAAAAATGTTTAAGTAAATAAACTTTGATTTTAACTATTTTAACTCTTCTTTGAATTAAATAATAATAAATGTCCTAATCTAATCCAAGTGGACCTAAATGATAATATTTTATTTCTAAGGTTGTTTTTGGTCGAGATAAACTTGTCCAATAGAATTAGGACATGTGTTAGGGTAATATTAATATCATTTTTACCCTTAATTACCCTATTTACTTTTAACCGTGATAAATAAAAGTAAAAAGTTACTATTCACCAAAAAATTATTTTCATCTAATTGATCCACATTTTACTTCTTGATATAAACAGTGTGTCTCGGATTTTCGAAATTTCATTCACAGAAGCGGTAAAATTATTTTTTATGAAAAAATTCAGTTTTTTAACTACCACTGAGAAGTTTCACTATTCATAAAAAATTGAAGTTTTTCATAACAATGCAAAAATTTCACCCTAAGCTATAATTGATATTCCGAATTCAAAAATGATGTGTATTTTACAAAATTCCAAACATATATGTTGAATTAATTAATTTTATAATTAATTTCTGCTGTTACAACAAATAGCGTGTTTTTAAGATATAATATATATCAAAAGATTGACAATTGTTTATGTCCAATTTCAAAGTGAAATTAATTATAATGAACACCATTGGATAAAATGGTAAAAATATATTCTAATTATACTATAAAACCACTAAAAAATATAATTTATCACTATAAATTATTTTTATTAAAAAATTTGTTTTTAAGTATTTTTCTATATTCATAAAAATTGGACGTTCTCAGAAAAATTCAACTTAGGATAATTTCAATATTCTGAATCCAAAAATGAAGTTCATTTTGAAATATAAAATATATATAATTTCAAAAGGTAGGTATTACTATTCATAACAGATAGTTTGGTTGGTTGTGGTGTGTTAGAACTCGATGTTGCGTACAACACACGCTATCACACTATTCAAAGAGAAGCATACCGTAGAAGCTTGGGGTGTTACATATACTACACGTTAGTTGAAATATTAGTCTGAGAAAAAATATATCTAATCTATCCTCATCCTGTGTAAATTAAATCTCTCATTCTGGCATGTCTCCAACCTCCATGTTTGAGGACACCTATATCACCATGATCTGGTTTGGATCCTTAAAGCCAGGGAACATCCTAGGTTCATCCTCGTCCTACCTATCTCCTCTAGGAAGAGCATAGACTGTAACCCTTGCTATTAAAATGGCCTCATTGTTGGATTCTATAGTGGATAACATTAAACATGGCATCCTCTACCATCTTGAGCAACATGAAACACCCAAACTAATGAAGATGATAACCAAACCCCCCATAGAAACAAAACATATGTTCAAATATCCCCTGAAGAAACATAATCTAAAAACCAAAGAGGCATGAAAATAATGATGATGGTGTCAACTCCCCACTGATTTGAACCACAACAACCATTTCACAAGTAATTTTAATCCAACCACTCTTCCCATTGAGGAACCCAACTATCCCCTCTCGAGATAGCCCTCCTCACATGTGAAAATGTCTTATCACCTGCACATTCTTCAATGAATCCATGTACATTAGAAATGTATATGTTTTTACTATATACTGGATAATATAGAATAATGCCTATTTAAGATTATGTGCATGAGAATCATTATCTAGAAAATGAATAGCATATAATTGCAAAGGGTCATTGGACATGATCTAATTCTATCACACAAACATACTCTCACAATAGAGAGAAATAAAATCCAACCTACTCAATACATTCGATGAAAATAATTAGAACCTCAAATGGGACTCCTTTATTAATGTTGAACAAGAAAAATATTCTTTCTTCCACTACTTGAGATAAAATGTCAAGTATTGAAGATTTTCCCCCCTCATATGAATGACTGCTAATAGAGATTAAAACTATATCTTGGCATGAATAAGATTAAATGATAAATCAATAAATCTTATTAGTGGAATTTTACAAGGCCATAAGAGATAATATTATACTTTTTCAACGATTTATACTGAATTAAACATAATTTCTTTTGTAACTCATCATTATGCTCAACATGGTTGACACTCCAGTGGTCTACTAGGTCTGCTAATTGAACTACATCACAACGAACCACACTAGGATGAATGTTGAGAGCAATAAATAAAAGGAAACAAGATTTATTGATACTAGTAGTATGAGATTTTATTAAGATTTATTAAATTAAATTCTAAATATCTCAATTTAGTCCGAAACACTAGAAATTGTGATGCTTGCACCTCTCGAGGGCATGTAGCCTACATCCTCCAAAACCTCACTTCGTCATTTAGAGACACATTGTACATGAATAATAAAATGGGTTCCCATAAAACCCCTTTACCTATCTAGTCTCTTTAGCTAATGTTATGGAACATGATCATGTATAAATATAACCCTACCAATCCACACAATCATTACCATGAATTACTCAAAAAACCATCCTATATCTCAACAAAAACCTATGATACACCTCTTTATTTACCCCATACCACTATAAAATATTTGGATTATTGTGATGGGATATTTTCAAAGGATGATATATCCATTTCCAATACTCTCTTAAAATGAATTATTTAAGACAAATTGATTTGTCTGTCGAAAATAATTGTTAATTATGGGGGAATTTTAATTTCCATTGCAAAATTAATTTAAGATTCATACAGATGATAGTAAAATAGTATTATAAGTGACATCTAATAGTGATGGGATCTCATATTCATCGAAAATAATTTTTCATACAAAAATTCTCTATCCTATATTAATTTTCATTAAAAAAGGTTTTTGTGGAAACCTTTTGAAAAAGTTTAAATTCTCTCACTATTAAACCATCACAAAATAAAATTAACCTATAACACATGACACACTCTCATACTCCTCCCCATTTAACTTCATTACAAGCCCTACAATTCTTGATGACCCCCATAAAATGATCAACACTTGAAATCATAAAAAAATTGACATTAATCAAATTTTGTTTTGCATATTTTGGCGTAGATCTCTCAGGTACATACTCAACATCCAAAATTCATTTTTATTTATAAAATAATTTCAATTAAATATAGTATAAATTTTTATGTTAAAATTTATTTTTATAATATTACCTTATTGTTATAGTTTATTGGATATTTATGGTCTATATAATTTTATCATTTCTTATTTTGATGTCCCCTAGATTTTTACGTGTTAATTGAAATTAATTTGAGTTATTTTTCTCAGTATTTGATGGAATTTATTTAAATATGTATAATTGGTCAAATTTATAGAATGTTTATGTTGATATATTATTTGATTTATTCTGATAATTTTGGGTTTGTTACATTGAGGATGAATTGGTTTATTCTCTATACTATCATTATTCCTATGTTTTTTTTCATTTTTTATACATCTTTTTGTATGGGAAAACAAAACATTAAATAAATTTTATTATATTTTCAATATTTATTTGGTATTTGTGTTTTCATAATTTTATTATTTCTTATATGATTGTTTATTGGGTCCGAAAGTTATTTTTTTTATTTTAATGCATTTTTCTTTATGTTTAATTTTAAAATTTAATAAAAATTTTCCATTTTACAATTTATTTTAATTAAAACATATAATTGATCTCTAATTACTAAAATTATTCCATTTTTATGAAATTAAAATTATATAATTTCGAATTTTATATTTTAAATAAATCATGTAACATATTGGAAAAAGTATTTTTATTAAATTAAATGAATTTTTTAACATTAGGCTTTCTAAATAATTTTTCATATAAATTTATAATCAAAGGTGAGTTAATTTATAAATATTTTAATATAAATTATTAATTATAATAATACTTCAAAATCGATCAATTTATTATATAGAGATAAAAATACATTATATATAGAAAAATCCAAATCCTTGGTAGATTGACCTCTATAACAAAAACAGATTTTTATCACATCTAACCATTAAATTTCATCAATTTATTGGTAATGTAAAACTTAACATTATTACTTAAATTACTAATTATAGTTTTTGTGGAATTAAAATAATTAATCTTAGAAATCATTTTAATTGGGTTTTCACAATTTTAATTTTCTTATTCATATTTAAATTTTTATTCTCATGATGAGGTATTGATTATATTTATCTATAAAATATAATTCTGTTTAATTAATTTATATTTTTTGATGTATTTATTTTATTTATGAAATCCTGAAATATATATATATATATATATATATATTACATTGTGAAAAGTTAAAAAAAGTGAATGGTTTTTAATATATATATATATATGTATGTATAAGGACATGAATATATATACGTGTTTTAAAAATATTTATGGTTTTTAATATATATAAATTTATATAAAACACATGTATGGTTTTTAGTATATATGTATATGTATATATTTATATAAAAAACATGTAGAGTTTTTAATATATATATATATACATATGTATGTATATGAGCGTGTGAATATATCTATATATATATATATATAAATGTTTTAATAAACTATTATGTTTATATAAATATATATATATATTGAAAACAAAATATTGATATATATTCTTTTTTTATTGAAAAATGTAAGCTTTATTATGTTTTTATGTTTGTGTGTTTATATATATTTTATATGTATTTTATTTCAAGAATAATGAGTATATAATTGGTGTGTTTATTTTATTTAAAAAATCCTGATATATGTATAGTGATTATTAAAAAATTAATAATGATTTTAATAATTTAAAAAATCATTAATAATCATGAAATAATTTATTATAAAAAATTTAATCGTTAAGTAGTCAATATTATTAATAAAAATAAAATATTAGTAAACATTAGAAAATCAAAATAAAGCTCAAAATTGTTGTATGAATTAAAATAATTAGTATTAATTTTTTTTATAACTGTTGTATTATATATATAGATATATAATATTTAAAAACTATTAAATTATTTACTCTATCATGCGATGTTACCAAACCCTTGACACATAAAAATATTATTTTCATTCCTAGGGAGAACATAATATTCAATACCTAATGGTGGTCTTCGATTTTTCATATGATACATAGATAGGGTGGGAAACACTTTTTTTAAAAAAAATGTAATTTAAATATTTAATGAATTACTCTCACGTGAAATGCACGGAAAAACTCAACACACACAAAAATTTTGTCATTTCTAAGGTAAGACATATATCCCAGACCTATTAGTGATCTCATACTTTCCATAAACAAATCTATCCACGAGATATTCCATTACTTTCTTAAAATAGAGTGAATATGATATACTAACAATAATATTATTTTTTTATCTGTGTCAGACCTCTACAGACTTCAATATCCAGTTCTATCCCATCACTTCACTTTGATCATATTATTCCAAATATTTAATATTTTTAAAATATAATAATAATTTTAAATTAGGGATAATGAGTAATAATTATTATTATTTCTATTGTTTTTTAGATAAAAATGAAATTAAGATATAGATTTCATTTTTTATTATGTGATTATCATTGGATACATCACCAAAAAAATCCAAATGAATATATTGTAATTCCTGTCTACATTGAAGGTGTTGAAATTTTTTTATCATTTTCATCATCAAAATATGTTTCTATTTATGAAGAAAAAAAATTAAATTTCCAGGTTATAAATTTGTTCATATAAGATTCAAAACATTTGACAATGTCGGACAAAATATATTTCATTTTGGATTTCAGAAATATTTTTTTGGTATCTCTATTTTGAATATAATTCAGTAAAAATGCAATTTTTATTAAGATATATCATTTTATATTTTAGTAAATGAGGTAGATGGACCTTCTAATTATGAAACAAAAAATTCAAATTATATTCCAAATCTAGAATCCAAACATTCTCCATTTTACAATTTGTTAAAATCTCTTGATGAAGCTTTATATCGAGGATGTCAGATGAGAAAACATGATGTTGTTCGAAAATTATTGGACATTAAATCAGATTTTGGAATTTAAAATAGTTGTTCCAATCAAAATTTTTATATGGTTAAATCATTGTTTCTGAAAAAAACATTATCTATAAGTTTATATGAAATCCATATGTTGGTTTCATGTGATACACACATGTTCAAATGAATGCATCTTATATGATTATGACTCATTAGTTAATTTTCCAACATGTGGATAATCAATGTATAAATGGTCACAACACGGAAATTATAGAGTTCTTATAAAACTATTGACATATTTGAAAATTACACATTATTTATGATGTTTATTTATACCTTACAACATAGCTTCATTGATGACATAGAAGAAGCCTATTATATCTACGATTTTATGCATAAATAATACATGTGATGGTGATTCATGGAACAATTTGATCATATTCATCTTTATTTTTCTTTAGAACATTATAACATACAGCTGGGCCTTTCCACTGATGTTTTTTATCCATTTGGAACTTGTGGCTATCAATATTATTGTTTTCCTATTTCCATTACTCATTAAAACTTACCTACGATAATTTTGATGATGGAACGATATATATATATATATATATATATATTTGGTGCTTTTAATTCTAGGATATCCATATAATAATATTGATTTTTATTTGAAGCCACCAATTGATGAGTTAATTTAATAATGGAACAATGGTGTGACTACATTATATATAGTGGCATATCCTAATTTTCTATTGAAGGATTAATTTATATAATAGATTAGTGACATTTCAGCATGTGTTCTGTTATCTAGATAGGGATCCGATGGTCCAAAATAATATCCTCACAAAAATGGTATGAATAAATGGATTATGAGTAATAATGGGAGTAATGGTGGTTATTTTGGGTTCCGTTGGAGTTTCTTCTAACAGATTACCCTTTTTGAAGTAAAAAATATAATTTACTATAGGTAAAATTGAAAAAGATGAACCTCCAATAGATCTATCGGGTAATATGGTAAAATATATTGTCTCCACTTTACCTGGTGTTACTTTTGGACTAAACATTATTGAAATTTTTTTGTGTGATATAATAATTGGATAAAGTGAAGTTTATTGTGAGAGATTTAGTATAGGCTTGATTTGTTGGTTTTTCACATGTTAGATGTAATGTATATATAAAATTATTTTTTATTCCATATTTTATACCATGTTGGAGAAATTTGGTAAGGGAAATGATAATTTAAATGCATAGTTAGATTTTACTCAAAATTTTACACATCACAAGATTCAATTATTTGATGAAGAATGAACACAAAAAATAATGACTTCAAAAAAAACTCTTCCACTTAATAAATAAAACTATTAATTATTCTATAAAATTATTTTAGATTTGTGGTTACTAGTTAGTTATTCTTAAAATTTTTATCATTACGTCAGAAATGGGAACATTACTCGGTTAATAATTGAATACTTTCATGTCATAATTAATAGATTACTTCATATGGGTCTTATAGGGATATTGATATCATCAATTTGTGATGTGTTGAATAAAATATAATATTTTTTAGATATTTGTGATGCAACATAGGATTATGATTCATTAATTATATTTGAATAATATTTTGTTTTAATTTTATGTTAAATGGAGAAAATATTCCCACCATCATTTTTTGATTCAATGGAACGTTTAATATATCATTTTCTTTATGAAGCTATATATGTATTTCCAAAACATTTTCAATATATGTATCTATTTGAATGATGTATTAAAAAATTGGAGAAAAAAATTATATGAAAAAGAATCAGTTGAAATGGTGATTACAGAAGTGTACTTATAGGATGAAATTTCATATTTATGCTCAAATTATTTTTACTCTGAATTTCCATAAAAACAAGACCGCATGGGTCTCCATGAAGAAAATTTTAATGATTTCACAGATCATAACTTCTTCATTTTTAGTCATCCCACTCCTGGTTTTGGGGGTCATCAAGAATGATGGATAACAGATGATTAACTTCATAAAGGTCATATGTATGTTCAGTTGAATTTTGAGGAAATGAAATGATTTGTTAAGAAAGTACTACATCTTATTATTTTTTAATTTTTTATTAAAGAGTTATTTATTTACTATATTTATTTGTAGATAGTGTGCTGACCATATCAGAAAACAATGTTTATGAATAACAACTACTGATCTTTAAGGACACCATCAACTGAATTTTTGTGGTTGGTTTAAAAGACTGGTAAGTCATGTTTTTTATTTAACTTTATGTAAAATTTTCAATGATATATATTATTTATATTTTTTGTTTTTTTTCAAGAAACACAATAAGAATGGATAGTGGACTGTAATAAAAAATAAATCTCATGATTTTTTATTGAAAATGAAAAGGCTTCTCTTGAAGTGAATCATATTGAAAATTTACATGAAATATCCACAAATATATCTCTTACCCAGAGAGCTATAAATATAAATGATGAAACTCCCCATTTAAGGGATTATGATATTGATAATGTTTATGATGTAATAAGGAATGATGAAACTAAATGTTTCATGGATTTAGATGATGATGAAGATGAGGTTAAAGACATTGTCCTTGATAAAAACGATTAGTAAGTTGACAATTGATGTCTTATATTAAGGTATATATTAGTATTTTCACATTTTGTATTTTTATTAAAAATTATTTATATTTAAGAATGTTGTATTCATATGGCTAGACCCAACAATATATACTGTTCCTTTTCTGTTAATATAAATTATTATTTATTTTTATTTTATATCAACATTGATAATAATTGACTAGAGGGAATATTTTATTATGCAAGGTTGTTAGTTTTTATATTTTATATATATACTAAAATATATATACAAGTTAGATTATTATGTTTTGGTTTTTATTTATATGTAATTATTATATTCTAAAATTTACTTTTTTTTATATTTGATATAATTTTTAATAACTTTTTATAGGTAATATTCCCTTTTCATGATTTTGATAGTGTTTTATATTTTATATTTATATTAACAACTTATTATAGGTAATATTATTATATTACAATATTTATTACTTTTTTTATATTTGATATATATATATATATATATTACAAAAACTTACAGGTAAGATAATTTGTTATAGATGGCTGAATATTCTCTTGATGATCTACATTGTTATCTCACTCATGTCATACTTTCTAACGATTAGACTAATTCCTCTGATCCACAGAAAGCTTCAACTATAAGGTGGCGATGCAGTATTTATTGAATGAAAGTTTTATACCATTTTATAAAGATATGTTTGTCTATGTATTTGACCCTCTATTTCAATGGTATGTTCAGTTATTAATGATATTTATTTCGTAAAATTTTTTTTTAATTTTTCCTTAATATTCTTATTATTTTGTTTTTATTATAGTATTTTTTAACATTTAGGAATTAGGAAGACTGGTGTGATTATCATAAATTTTTTCATCGATACATGGGTTCCATGGGATCTAGTTCCTATTATAGTTTTCCACCAGATGTTTGAACACTGGATTGTATGTTTTAAATAATATATTTTATTTTAAATTTATTTAATTAGTGACTTGATGTTTTAAAATTTTTTAAAGAATTTATGGACTTTAATTGATCATAATATGAGAGATTCAATCCAAGTGGGATGAGAGATTTGTATATGTGAATGTTTTTTTTGGGTTTTACACAACCTCAAAAAGAGATCCATGGATAAGATATTTTTCTATTATTTTTTATGATTCTCGCATCACTCATCGAATTGAAACTATATTATCTTAGGCATGGAATGGATTGTGATCATATTATCTATATGGTACTTTTACGAGGATATTTTCTTCTCGATGTCAGAACTTGGAGAGAATGAGGTTACACACAGGGCCGACAATCATATATTTGGTATACATTGATTAAATATGGTAATTGATATATTATCATTAATGTATATATAGTTTAATTGTAATTTTTTTATAATATCTAGGCCACTACTCACCCTCTATCACTGAGTTCGAATTTTATAGGAAGATGTACACTGATCCTAGTAAATGATATATTTTCAGTGGCCGACAACATAAAATGGTGGTAATTATTTTCTATTAAAAAATACTGATATTAATTATATTTTTATTATAGTAAATAATTATACTTGTAAGAAATGAAAGAGGTCATCAATTTTGATTCATGAGACCTTTAACCTGATTTTGAAGTATATGCCACATGATAGTAAGGTTTCTATGTGGGGGATTAGATACTTGCTACATTAAATGGTGTTGAGAAAGGTCGGTGACATGTATTGGTTCACAATTTTCACCTTCCACTTATTATGGTACTTCTAAGATGTAATCATCTTCCATGATGGGGTCTCATGGAGAGGGTTTGTCATTGTACACTACATTAAATGAGCATAGGTTGAATTTTATGGATGAGACAATACAGCATATCCAAAGAGTGAGGGAGGAGGATCATGAGAAATAGTGTTTGAGAGATAATCATATGTTAGAGTATATGTGATGGCTTGTGTGTAGTGTTTGTATGGATTTTCTTCCTCCCGACCCTTCTAGTGATCCTCCTCCACCTGATGATTTCAGTTCATGATTATTGATTTCTGATAAAGGTTTTGTATACATGGATGACAAAACATATTATTTGTCAAATTATTTAGAAATGTTGTGGCTGGTTTAATTATTTATGAATGTTTTAAAATTTTAAATTTAATTTCTGCTATAATTTTTTTAAAAATACATCATTTGTTATAGAAACATATATCATTCAAAAAGAAATTTCTACGACAACCCATAAATAAGACATATTTGTGATGGAACATCCAAAATAGTAATTTAACTCCCCTAATGGGAGATATTTGTGATGAATAATCATTCAGTTAGAAATAAAACTATTTAAAAGGGTCATCTCAAATAGCCGCATTTGCAACTTGATATTCAATGATACTACGTTTTTGATAGTTGATTTCAAAAATCACTTTTCACAATGGAATTCAATAAAAATAAACCATTAGAAAAACATTAAATTCTAGTTGTGTCCCTCCAAATTGATACATCACATGCCAATAATTAATAGAGATAATGACACCTCGATTTTTTCTTTTAGTAGGCCCTAGGATAGAAACTAGCACTATGATTAAAATAATCTCACTTCTGGGAGGAATATTCCTCAATACATAAATTAGGATCATGAAATACGATACCAATCACTAATAAACTAACTTTTTTAATATATTTAGAAGAATAACTATCCCACAATCCATGTATAATATGACCAAATTATAATAGTCTTAAAATAAATACCTAGTACATATCAAAAAGTGTTCAATCAAAAATCAGTGTAGTGTTCAGATTGATATTTTCTTTCGGAGTTCCCTAAATTCTCCAACATTCCTAAAAAATAACTTATAAATTTGTAGGGTGAAAATAAAATATATACACATAAGGATCATACCCAAAGTCTCTCAAGTACATATGAAAAGGAAATACAAATGAAGTAATAAAAAAACAGTATGACCAACACATACCTAGAAGTTCAACTAAAAAATCCTATCGGCACCACGACACACTCACCATGTAAGGAATATAATTATAATAACATAGTAATAAGTGTTTATATAATGGGTAACTACCATGATTTTTTTCTCTCACACCCCAAATCAATAAATGATATCCCTCTTATCCATTTCATAGAGTATTTTATAATGATTTATAGGAAAGTGCATAATACCAAAACCCCCACATGCAATTGGTCATATCATCCCAGCTTAAGACACCTAGGAAACAAAATTCTCCCATAACCAGTATCATATGTTTATATTAGTAGGTTATAATAAATATGAAGCATGTTAACATCATTTCATATTATTTCCATGAACGATCCCACCATTTAGCCACATAATTTATTTCATTTTTTAAAATATAAGTGTACTATATTTACAATCCATCATATCACACACAATAATATATTTCCTATTTTATAGGGAAGGTAGAATGTGTCTCTATCCATCTAAAATCATCATCTTGGATGTTTGAAAAAATATTCCCCTAAAATATTTTTATGTCAGTACAAAGTGATTGACGTGGGATGGGGTTTTATAGAAATCAAAATGAAAATACAATATATTATAGTAACATACCCACAAGAGTATCCTATGGGTTTATAATAAAATAACTTTCACAACTCATGACTGCACTATAAATCCACAAAACCTCCACCACTTTCACTCAAACATCAAAATACATTACACCACACAAGAGATTCACAACCACAATCCACATTACTTTTTTCCTTTTCATGTTAATACATTTACATATATTTCCAATTATTAAAAATATCCCATTATCAATTATTTTCATTTAATTTTTAATAATGAAACCTTTAACCACACATACATTTTTATTCCATGATTTTATTAACAATTAAAGATTATTATATTATAGTTTAATCTTTATAAATTCATTCCATTATTACCTAGAATCATATAAAAGTCAAAAAACAAAAATAACCCATATTCCTTAATAAAAAATCCCCACATGTCAACCATCACACATAATACCACCATACATCAGTACAAACACAAATCTCAAACACCACATATTAGGACCCCAACACATCAAAACCACCAATAATAACAACCCCCACACATATTAACCATTTCACATCACAACCAACATAATTCTCATTTGATTATGAACAAATTCCTTCAATAATTTATATATCAATATTTTCCTCGAAATTGTCACATAGACTGATATTTCATGTGAAACTAGTTTATTATACACATATATTTATGTATTCCTTTTCACGTTTAGTGAGTGAAATTAATAATAAAAAATGGTTTACCTAATTAAATACTACATTATTATAGAAAAACTAAATATGATCCAAATATGTAAAGTATAGAAATCATGGTCAACCGTACAGTCAAAATCAAAAAAAATAAGAACAATCATGTGATTTATTCCCCTCTAATTTAAATAAAATTTAACTAATTAATTATCTTCATTACAATAGTTCATACTACCTCTCTAAAGTAAAAATTAATTATCTTCCCACATGTACATCTAATGTGGAGAGAGAGAGGATCCCCATCCTCAAAAGAATTTTTCTGAATAACTACAAAAGGATGGAACAAGAGGTTGATAATATAAAAACACCACAATATATGTAACAACCTAGATAATGTAAGAATAAAATAATCTGTATCACTATATTATCAATGAATAACAAAAAAATATCATTTCCATTATCAAAAGTCCACTTCAGATAAAAAATAGGGAGTCAAAATTGAAGAAAATATAATGGAAACAACCTAGAATTGAAATGAACTTATAAATTGGTTCTAATAGGTAAATTATACAAGCAAAGGGAAATAGGACTCCCAAAATTGTGTAGGATTTGTTCAAGGAGCATGAGGAATGATTGGATTAAGGTATTGCTGTAATTGTATTAGGAATTTATATGAAAACTGGAAAGGGCACATAATTCAACACCCATTGTATGATTTTTAGGATCATTAATTTTTCAAAAAATCGTTTCAATTAAAAGACCACACAATAGTAGTGATATTCGATGTCACCTCATAGAATCCCAATGGGGTCCACAATATGGATAATATAAAATAGGAAAATAATAATGACGGAATGAAATCCATCATGCTATGGAAAACAACCACACAAATTTTGGACACCCCATGACTAGATCCATTCACTACTACTCATAAAAATATAATTCCCTTATAATACATTATTTGAGAATTTATTCCACAAGCAATATCTCCATGAAAAAACATCACTAGAATGTGAACAACATAAAAACAGCACCTATATGTCCCAAAAACACAACTGAACTTTCTGTGATACATGTACCCAATTTATGGAACAACATAATTCTCCATGACATAAAATATTTCAAAACTAATATTTTAGAAATAACTCCATCATTCACTCCACAAGTTCCTCGAGATTTCCTACAAACACCATAATCACATTTATCCTCACAAAGTAACAGGTTAGAAGGTGTAGACCATTACTTGGATGAAACAGAAATGTCAATATCATAAATGATGGATTTCATAAGATTATTTATAACGGGATTTAAAAAATATGACTCTATATATTATATATATTATTATTTAGATTGTAAATTGAGGTTAAATTATATAATGAGTTCTCATAAATCATTTCTATTGTTGTCCAAAAAATTTTAATGAGAACCTTAAAAAATAATTTTAGAGAAGTAAAAAATAAGAAATTTTATAAAAAAAATTATAATAATATACATTAATAGAACATTGGACATAAATAATGTTTAAACATTTAAATTAAGAGTAGAGTATATAAAATATGTGAAATCGAAAAGAAATTACTTTTAATGTATTTAGGCAATTCTCTAGGAAACCTAAATAGATGAAAGAGTTAAAAAATTATTTATTAAAATATTTTATTGGGAACATGATTTTTAAGAAGAAACAATCTATTTTATAAAAAAATATGTAAGAAAACCCTATGGTGATATGTATTATATAAATAATGGAGAATGTTCTAATGGATGATTTTAAAAATATTTTAATAAAGTAAAAAATTGTATTGATTAAGATATGGATGAAATATTTAATGAATAATGACTAGGGAGAAGATGACACTTCCATTTATGACTTGAATCCTTTCCTAGATATCCTCTTTAAAATGAAGGATTTGCTGGATCCATGTAATAAGATGTTAAAAAAAAGGAGAGGATTATTAAAGTGTGCATTTGGGAAGGTAATAATGATTAAAATAAATTAATGGTGTGATTTTATGTTTTTGTGGGAGGGGACCTTTTATAAGTTAGTGTTAGTGGAATATCACAAATACCCATTCCTTAATGAATAAAGAATGTAATATATTATGTAAATATATATTAAATTTGAAACATAATGAAAATATGATAATGTACTGTTAATAATTCCTACATACAAAAACTTATAGATATTTTTTTTATATGTTAGGATTTTAACCCTAAAATTATCCCATTTAATTTTTTTTACCTTAATCGATGTAACTCAATTTTTATATCTATATCATATTTTTATGCCTAAAAAGAAAATTTATGATATTACATAACATATAAATTATAATTCCAAATATGGAATCCATTTTTTTATTCTTATTTTCTAAAATTGAAAAAAATTAATCTTAATATAAGAAGGCATAAAAAAATCAATTTAAAAAAATGTATTTTTAAGAGAAAAAATGAATTTATTCATATTCTATTCTATTTAATAACATTTAAATGAATCTTTAACTATTTTCTCACAATTATTCCGAACACATTTATTTAAAATAACTTTTCAATAGTGATTAACTTTTTATAATAGTAAAATAGGTTACACATAAATAATAATTTATTGAAAAAAACACACATTTATCATTAAATGATTTATTTATAATTAGTTACAATATATATATATTCAATAACTGTTGACTACATTTTATTAATATATAGTTGTTAGGGAATAAATTATCATTAACTTAAATCCATTATCAAGAAGTAAAATTTATTAAATTTCAAATATATAAAAATATAAAAAATAATGATTTTTTTAAATAATCATTTATTAAATTAATAATTACATATTTATATGATTTTAAATTTCACAATAAACGTCAAAATACATCTATATAAGACCTATGTGTGATATAAGAAATGGCTAGTTTTTCATGTGATGATTCAACTCTCATTTATCTTTTAATAATTTCCATAATCATGAACCTCTCCCATATGTGATTTTGCTAAATGCATATATGTTTATGTTTAGGGATGTATTGATCAAGGAAAATACATAGTAGTGTTACCTCATTTCCAATATAAAAAATGGACCTCATATGGAAAAATTCTACTACATTCTATATTTTATAGTAATTTTTATATATATTTATAATGTAGTTACTTCTATTTATATACAAAATTTAAATGGATATGTTAGAATGGAATCATTTTAAATGAATACTATATCTAATAAACATATAATTTACCAAATTAAATATTATTTAGTATAATGATGTTTTGATGGAAAATATGATCCCAAAAACCACATAAAACCAATTTCTATATAATACTAATGATTAAATATATATCCTTTATATTACATTGATATATATTTCCTGACATACTTTATCAAAATCATTCATATCATCCTCTCATTAGAATTATAAATTGTTTGATCTTATTTTAACTTGTTTTATTCTTTCAATAGTTATTATTAATGGTAGGAACTCTAGGAATATTAGGATGATAAATATTTAGATGTTATTGTATTTATATTTACATATGGTTTTATTCATTTTGTAATTTTTTATCATTATGTTTCTTTTTGGTCTCTTGAAATGTATTTCATTTGGTATTTTAATTTTATACCTTATTGAATAAAACATTCAATATGATGATTCATGTATGAAAAGGTATCATGGATAACCCTATAAGTTTGGGGTGTTATGTTAAACCACCCTTAGAATATTTTTTCAATTAAAATTTCCTCAAATTAATAAAAAAATTAGGGTACTATTATATTATATCATATTCATGATCCCCCAAGCATTCCAAAAATTAATTATCATTTCATATATCATTGAAGAGATTGGTGGTAATGTTTCATAGAATATTATCTCTAGATCTGTGAATATTGCTGGATATTCTACCAAAAATATGAGTTCATTAATTTTGAGGGATCTAGTATATACTTACAAATCATATATAAGTGGAATATGTGGTTTATCTATGAGAGGATTGGTGGAACAATTAAGGGATAAGCTATAGATCTTAAATGATCAAAAATCATGAATGAACTGATCTATCTAAGGAAAGAATATTCTTTCCTACAAAAATTCCTAAACATAATCTAATGAGACATTAGAAGGAATACCACATCACTAACCTGTAACTCCAGATATCATCAATAAATATTATCTACATATTTTGCAACAATATGCTGCTCTAATTTGTTGATGAATGGTATGATAATTCTTCAACTTTTATAGATGAATATTATGTAACACAAACTTCCTCCACTAGTTTCATATGAGATAGTTGTATTTCTACATATATTTTCATATAGATCCTTATAAGGTTTCATTAATATGTGAGTGTGGAAACTATTATGATATGAGAAATCAACAATAAGAATATTTTAATCAGAAATTAATTTTTGTGTGAACCACTAGGATATTATCTCAATGGAATTAGGTAAACATTCCAAAATTCCAATCACTGTGTCTGGAAATATTCCATGAACACCATATAGACATAAACAAATGTCCCAGTCACAATAACCTCATAAAAATTCATACTCTAAAACATAATCCCCTTTTCTCAATATCACATAATAAAGGTTTTATATGGTGTGTCATCAACCAATATTTTTGACTTATATTTCTTCGACTCCATGAAATGAACTAATCGATGAGTTAACATAGATATTAAATTAATCAAATAGTTCCATTTCTCTCAATGGCCTACAGATATCATTTTCTATTAACTTGGATGGGGAAAATAAATTCATTAATTATTCAGTAAATTTTATATCCCCTTGGATCCACCCAACATATGCTTCATCACCATAATAATACACCACCATAATTTTCATCCATATATAAAAGTATATGATTCATAATATAAAATAATAATAATCTCAATTCTATGAAACAATACACACATACACAATGAATAACATATAATGACTCATAAAACATGCAGAATTCTTATTTGAAGGTTTCCCCTCATAACTTCCCTAATTTGATATTACCATGTGCTTACATCATGAAAATAACTCTCAAAAAGATTTGAGAATCCAAGAATTAATATTAAAACATTACGTTCATCCTTTCAGATATATAATATCTTAAACAGATAAAGAATTTTTAAGAATATTATCCTAGAATTTGAAGGATCTCATTCCTGTTTGGAACTATATAACATTTTGATGTGTCAAATACTACATGTTCATTATCCCATTTATATTATGTAGAATTAAAACAATATTGTGATAATACAATATTTTGTATAATTGAAATAATCATGGTTGGAGGAAGGCTGAGACACATGTACCCCAAGCCAACATCCATAGTCTAGGGGTCTGTGAAAAGCACAGAAATGAATAATTAAAAAGGGAGTAATTTTTCTAAAGTATCTGTATTCATGCACCCAACTATCTCCCTGAATAAGTGTAGAGAAATAATAATTCGACACAATAAAGTCTATAGTAAAAAATCATTCATATAGTATCCTCTATTTAATACAAAATAATGTGACAGAGTGAACCAAAATGAATGTGGAAAAAATGCATGCCCACCCATAAAATATGTCCCTACATAAAAATATCTGGAAAAAAATGCTGAGAGATCCTAGATCTTGATCTCTAGATCTAGACCACTATATGTGGTCACGTGAATTTGGGGATCCCTATAGTTCTCTAAAATCACTATTGACTTGTATTTTTCCTATATAAGAAATGAAATTTATGGAAAAATACCATGTATGGGTGAGTATATACATATCCATTTGGATGCCCCAAAACATAAGGGAGATTAATTTATGTCATGATAGAAGTAGTCATCTCAAACCAATCTAGAGTAAAAAAACCAAAAAACAACAATATATATATACTGAGAAAACAATCCAAGATGAGAGAGAAAGGGGATATTAATCCCAAAGACCGACCTTGGATGAAAAGTCTTCTAATAGCTCTAAAGGGTCCATCAATGATTTCCAACATATCACATTTCTATATGAAATTTTCAAGTTGAAGGTCTGCACCTCACTATTTCTAACAACACTGATGGGTCATAATATCTAATAGATATAGGAACCACACCCTGGTGTGTTTGTGTTTTTCGAAATCATCATCTAATGATTCATCCGGATCACTACCACCACTAGGCATCACCTAATGTATAATTTTTCTCAGAAAATCTCACATCAT
The DNA here is from genome assembly GCA_963277665.1 of Viscum album. Classification (NCBI taxonomy): domain Eukaryota; kingdom Viridiplantae; phylum Streptophyta; class Magnoliopsida; order Santalales; family Viscaceae; genus Viscum; species Viscum album. Next base: position 700,002,047 of record OY728161.1, read on the forward strand.
ATCTCAATAGCCACTATAAACGAAACAATCACATTATATGTTGATTAATATTTAGGATATAATACGTTCATGAAAATAGCCAAATCAAAAAAAATATACAAGAGGTAGAAATTCCCATGAAGTACCGACATGTAAGGGGTCTAGTAGGCATGTGACTCTGCTTTAATTCTCGTATATGGCCTCACTAACACATGTATTGGTGAAATTGTCATACTACCTGGAATGTGAGGTTCCTACACAACATTTCTCCACAAATATAGGTGTTCTTGTGTGATCGTGATCATTCTTGTGTCTTTTGGACCATGTCCATGTGTCTAGTCGTATACCTACCCATTTTCTCCTGAAAAACAATTTGGGCTTCTAGCACTAGATCACACGGTGTGTGGGGATTCCAAACAAAATTTGATTCTTATATTCACCCTAAAACCCCATCCTCAATAAATAGACACTACACTATGGGTGTTCATCATTCCATACGGTGTGATGTTGAGTTTTTCATAGAATCCAAAAAAATCCACATTCAGTTTCCAGACCTATCATTACCGTCACAATCAATATCATTTTACCACCAAAAAATGTTGGTAACCAAACATAAACACATATTCTGGCCCTCCATTTTTTTAAATCAATATATAGTCTTCCCACAAAAATCCCTTGCACTACCCAATGCACCAACCATTGCTGCCACTCAGTTCTTGATCCAAGATCCACAAGAATCATCACCGACATCTCACAATCTATACTAATCCAACATAAAATTAAAAATATTTTCATACAATGAAAATCATCCATGAATCCATGGGATCTATATCACTCAAACACACTTGATAAAGTCAAAATACAACCTCATAGTCCAACAATGATGAATTCCTAGCACAATGCAGGAAAACCATAAAAGGGTAATAATTTATTTGGGAAAAGTGTTCTCCATGAATGATTGAATAGAGGGGAATCTAGAGTGAGATTAATGCATTATAAAATATAATAAATTATATAAAAATTTATTCATTAATGGGGTTTATGATATGGGTAAAATATTAATAAATAAAATGACATACAATCCAATTATTAAAAATTTAATCAAAAGGGGATAAAACCACAATTATTAGGACCAACCTCAATTATTGCTAATTATTTGGTGAAAATAGTGGTTTCCAATGATATAGAGGACCTACTGTAACACCCTAGGTAAATAAAGAATATGACATTTTCATATTTATCCATATTTTTTAATAAAATATTAATATTACTTTAAAGGGGACGCTATGCTCGATGGTGTACCCAACACGCAACAACGAGTTTCTTGGGAATCTTACGTTGCACTCTAATAATAAAATAATAATATTTTAAATGGTAGTTAACATGTAGCAGTTGTAATGGGGGGAATGGATATAAATAACTAAAATACGATTATATATGTTTTTAAATGTTTTTACATTTATCCAATAAAGGATAGAGGCTTAAAATTCGGAAAGAATTCAATTTTAGGCATATATGCCCTAGTTTTCACTAAAGGTTCACTTATCGCCTTTTGATGGCGAACCGTAATTAAATATAGTTTTGTTCACTATTATACATTCTATTGGACCAAATAGAACTTTTCTTAAGAATTGGGACATCAAAATTTACTTTGTGTAAATTTTTAGTACCTTTCCGATAAAGTTCATTTTTTTGAATAGTGTAAAATGTTGTATTTTAATTCAAAACCTCTTTTTAATCTATTTATTTATATGATTAGATTATATTTTGAATTGGTTTTAAAGTGAAATTAGAAAATATTTTTACCATTAAATCCAATAGTGGTCGTTGGAATTAATTTCACTTTGAAATCGGACTTAAACTAGTGTCAATCTTTTGATACTTATTATTTCATAAAAACACGCTATTTGCTCTGATAGCGGGGATTAATTATTAAATTAATTAATGTGACTTATATATTTTGAATTTTGTGAAATAGACTTCATTTTTGAATTCGTAATATAAAATATAGTTTAGGGTGAATTTTTGGTAATTTTCTGAAAAACTTCTATTTTTGATGAATAGTGAAACCACTAAGTGGTACTTATAAAAACTGATTTTTCCATTTAAATGAAATTTTGCCATCTTTGTGTTTTGAATTTCAAAAATCCGACATACATGGTTGTCATTAAGAATTAAAATGTGGTTCAATGGGATAAAAATAATTTTTTGGTGAATAGTAACTTATTAAGTTTTTAATCGCGATTAGTGGTAATTAGTGTAGTTTAAGGTAAAAGTAATGCTTTAATAAACTGAGATGAGCTTGAAACATGTCCTACCCTCATTTTATGTGTCATGACCGACCAAGAAAAGCCATGGGTCAACTTGGGGACCCCATAGAGCCACTTTGGTTGGAAAATGACATAAATATCTTTTATTTAATGTTAATGTAAAAAATGGCACAAACATGATATGATTTACTAAAACAATTTGTAAATGGGGTTATAAAAGTCATATTTTTTATTATAAATAGTAATTGGAAAGATAATAAAATTTTCTACATCATAGTAATTTTTTTTATAATTTTTAAACATTAAATAAATTAAATTATTTATGACATAATAATGATGCAGTGATGACATCATTATTTGAAGATTTAAATAAAATGGAAAGATAATGTAAAATCTATAAACTAAACATGTAAAAAACTTATTGGATGGGTGGATTTAGAACCCTTATCACTTTATCCACGAATTATATCAATGTGGGACCTTTTAAAACCGAAACACATTTTCAAATAAACTAATATTTCTTACTTTCCAAAAGTGCCCCTCCTCTCCTCTTATAAAAGGCCCCCACCTCTACCACATTTCACACACTCCTCAAGCCTTTGGCTCGGCCAAACCCTGACCATTTAATCTCTCCACATCCCTCTCCTCATCCTAGAGGATTCCATTTGGGAAAAATCCTTTCAAAGAAAGCCTTTAGGCTCAAATCAATAGGAGTTACACTTTTAAAGGTAATTCATTCTCTCATGTTCATTTGTATTATTTTCCATCTCCAACCACCCTACACTCATTTTATTTACTTCTTTTGTAACAAAACCAGTATCTTAAATGTACTAGGATGTTGTTATAAGATTTATTCGAGCTACACTCTCACACAACTACATCAAATGGTTAAAGATCATACGGTTTCCCTGGATGGCGAAATTCTGCCTCCTGAAACGATGATTGTTCAATACTCATTTAACACCTTCAAAGGTGGCCATTATGATGTCACTATATTTATATATGATATATAATATTTTTATGTTTTACTTTAGATTCTGTATTTTTCATTTTTTAGCATACCTTTATGGTTTCCATTATGGGTAAACACGATATCTTCATTTAAGGAAGTGCGGACTACCGCCCCCTCAAAGTGATTTGATTCGTTAAATACCATATGTGGGATGTATAAAGGATGGAACTATGATATTATATTTGATATTATACTGGAATTATAATATACCTTTATATCATTATGATTCCATTCTATAAAATACGAAATAGAAATAGAAGTAGCGTTCATGCGTACGTACGGCTTACCGTCTCCATGAACGGTGCATTTCATTTCTTACCTCTAAATGATTATGTAATGTTATAAATGCTTGAATTTAATGTATATATATGACATATATGATATATACATCATGAATACAATTCTGGATATAATAAACATTTTTCCACACGAACAACATGTAATTGTAAGAAGTCCACTTTCGACTTAAGAACCAAATATCGGCAAAACAAATATTATTAACATAAATGATTACCTAATGTTTATAAGATAAAAAATAAGTGATATAAAAGGAATAATGAACTTTAAAAAGGTTCTTAAGCAAATATAAATTAACTCAAGTTTATTATTCATGAAGTTAATGAACGATCGAGTCAAGTCGAACCCGAGGTAAGGGATCCTACTCCTCTCTTTCTTTTTAAGTACTCTTTTTTATGTCTTTCATTCTAAGATCATATTTCTTGTTATTGGGATGTTATTTTATATTACTATTACTGTAATTTTTATGTTAATGTGATGAGAGACCCTATTCGCTCTCATCAATCCATTTTGGATGTTTTGAGTGGCGTCGTTAGGCTGGCGAACTTTCGTAAGAGATCTAACCTCTCTCTTTCTTTTTAAGTACTCTCCTTTATGTCACATATTTTAAGCTCCTCTTTGTAATGTTGGGGGATGTTCTTTTATATTCCCCTTTCTGTACATTTTATTGTAATGTGATGAGATAACCTATTTGATCTCATCAATCCATATTCGGAATTTTTATGTGGCGCTGTTAGGTTGCCGAGTTTTCGTAAGGGATTTTTCATCTCACTTTTATTCCCGTGAGATTTATGCTATATTTGACACAAATTCCATTGAGTGGTGTATGTACTACCCATTATTCTACTCTTTGTGTAATATACGTTCGTTTATGAGTATTTACATCAATGATCTATTGTCCTACTTTCATGGGGTGTATGTTTTGAAAGATACCCAAGTCGGTAAGGGAACCTTTCACCCTCCTCTTTTTTAAAAGACTTCTGTTGTTGGGTATTTTAATTTACATATTGTTATGTTGGGATATGTTCTCATATATCCTTATTGATTTAAATTTTATGTCCAAGTGATGAGATAAACTTTTTATCTCTCATCAACTCATTTTGATGTGATGCTGTTAGGCTGTCAAGGGAACTTTTTAACCCAATTTCGATTTCTTTGGGTTCAACATGTAGTCATCGAATATGTCATCCATTGAATATGTGTGAATGACCTTTTACTGTTTTACACTTAATATCCACTTATATTGGGTGTACTTATATTTTTCACACATATTTTTGAGATTGATTTGTCCTTAATTTAAGGATACCTTCTCTATAAGGGATTTCATCACATTTGAAGTTTCTATTGAGGGTTCATTGTTGTTATGCACCAATTCACTCTTATACGGTGTACATACTGTACATTGGAGTATTATATGATGAATACATTTATTCTCATGATATTATAAATTTCTGACTAAATGTTCTTCCTCAATTATTGTATTCAAGTGTCTCTAATTTTGGTAAAACCCTGTTAACCAAAATATCATTTTAAATGTTTTAATTATTTGTTCTTATTAATACCCATGTTATAAAAATGGTTTTAAGGATTTATTTATATGGATATTAATGGTTTAAAATTTTAAGCATCAAGGTGGTATGGGACACTTTGAATCAAAAATCGCTTTATTAAATGTTTTAAATGGTTTTGGAAATGGTTTCTTTTTGAATGGATTCGTTATTTCAATATAATAAAATGTTATATTGTGATTGAAATGTGGAAATGTTATGTTTCCTTTATGCATGTTTTATGTGACACATTTATGTTATGGTTCTTGGGCATTGTTTTGAAAACGGGTGGTTCCGTGATAAACTAAGGGCGGGTGAGCCCGATATAGCTCTCCAATGCATTGTGTAACGTGAAGGAGTGTAACGTTAAGGTTTCTCCGAAGATATTTAGGGAATATACTGTGATGGGTATTCCAAATGTAACCAAGAGGGTTACTCCCTACGTAAGAATGTTATGACTGCCTCACATTACCTTTATGTCTTATGTTTACTATGATTTATTCATGTTTTGATATGCCTATGTTTTATGGGTAAAGTGTGATTTCATTCTAATGTATATATGAACTCATGTTTCCTTTCCATATTTTTAAAACTCTTACTGAGCTTTTTATGCTCATCCCTAGTATTTGAAATGTTTTTCACAGGTCAAGGGAAAGGTACATGATGTGATGATAGTGTCAAGGATGTGTCAAGAAAGAATCTGTGTTATATTTTAAATATGTTTCCGTTGATGGAAAGAATGAATACTGTCTTTTATGTAACCACTTTGTTTAAATGTGGAATGTAATGAAAGTTTCATGATCTAATTCTCTAAAACTCTAAACCTGAAAATATCCTCAATGTGTAATCTTGTATTAACTCAAGATTAAGTAAGGTTTAAGGCTGGGGCCTTATAGTTGGTATCAAAGGTCGGTTTAGATAAATTTAGAGGTTAGGGTATTCTTTAAGCATAAGTGACATTACCATAATGGTTAGGATTTCAGAAAGAGTCCTAGTTTTAGATAAAGTGAATGAGTAAGTATATCTTAGTGTTTATCTTACTCATTAGTACATGATCGTTTTGTTGATATACTCACACTGACCTTTTTGGTTTTAGTAAATGGATGGATCTAGCAGGCACCCAAGTGACAATGGGTTTGAAGGAAACTGTTGTGGTTCTCTGATTAAGAGTCTAGATGAGATGGGGGATTCAATGAGGAATCTCATGGTTGTTCTAAACCAACTATCAAGGAGTCATGATCAACCACTCCATCCTTGGTGAGTTCTCTAATGCATCAAGTACGAGATGGCCAACTCGATGTGGAAATTCAGGTAATAATTATTAAGGTAACCATTAGGGTTTATATGATCCTTACTTTTGAGGTAATTATGGGTTATTATATTTTATGATGGAAAATGAAAGGAATGAGATAAACATGAGGTTAAAATATGTTATGATCATCTTTTAAGATTTTATCTCATTTTGGGGAATGTTTTAAGAATTATATAGTTTTGGAAAAAGGAAAACACACAGACCATGTGACTACCCGTCGCGTCGGACAAAGCTGCGGGAATCGAACCCACAACCAAAGTGCGACTGGTATTTATCGCCTACCACTGGACTACGTGAAGTCACTGGTTAGTTTGACTGATTCTTTCTAGTTATATGATTTTATGAATTATGAGTAATATGATTTTGGGTTATTTATGAAAATGATTAACCTTTCATGGAGGATATGTGATTAGGATAATTACTTTTCAATGCGAGACTTTAGGAGCGACTGATGTTGTTTGAAGATAAATGTAACGATTTAACATGGAAGACTATGTGGCTAAATCCTTCAAATATTTGGGTTTCAATCTTAGTTTGTTTTACTTTGAATAATTTTATGGACAAATTGTTTATCGGATGGTCCTTGTTGAACTTTGGGTTTTGTTGGACAAATTTTGGAGATTAAGAATAGATTTTCTTTTTATAATGTGTTATCCTTTTCTGGATTATCTGATCTTGTACAAACCTTTTGGGTTTTGGTTTTGGTTAAAGTCTAAAGACATGGGAAGTATATAGTTCTCTTTTTTTGGGTTAGGTTATTCTCTAGAAGTTGATTATAGTACTCTTAATGCGAACAAGTCTCCTTAAATACTCATCTTTTGGAAAAAATATGAGTTTGATTAAGGAATATAGTAAAAGTTGAAAATCAACATTATAAGTGATTATGTTTCCTTATAAATAAATTCCTCAATAAAAATTAACTTAAAACAAAAATGTTGTCTATTAACTTTTCCTACTGGGGAATCAAATACCGTTTAACCCATCACGTGTTTGTGATTTTCTCATGGTTAAATTTCTCCTAAACTTGTTTTCTATCACTCTCCATCAAAACATGACCCTTTGCTTTTTCTTCCATGTCCATGTTTTCCTACACGGAATCCTATTATGGGTTAACTCGGGTGACCTTTGTACTTAACTTTCTTTATTTTAAAGTGATTGTTTTACCGACTCTTCTTCCGATGTGGTACTTTCAAGGATGTTTCCAAGCGCAATTTTAAAATTGCGAGGACACAATTCCCAAAAGGGGGGAAGGATGTAACACCCCAAGTAAATAAAGAATATGACATTTTCATATGTATCCATATTTGTGAATGAAATATTAATATTACTTTAAAGGGGACGCTATGCTCGATGGTGTACCCAACACGCAACACCGAGTTTCTTGGGAATCTTACGTTGCACTCTAATAATAAAATAATATTATTTTAAATGGTAGTAAACATATAGCCGTTGTAATGGCTGGAATGTATAGAAATAACTAAAATATGATTATATATGTTTTTAAATGTTTTTAAATTTATCCAATAAAGGATAGAGGCTTAAAATACGGAAAGAATTCAATTTTAGGCATATATGCCCTAGTTTTCACTAAATGTTCACTTATCGCCTTTTGATGGCGAACCGTAATTAAATATAGTTTTATTCACTCTTATTCATTCTATTAGACCAAATATAACACTTCTTAATAATTGGGACATCAAAATTTACTTTGTGTAAATTTTTGGTACCATTCCGATAAAGATCATTTTTTTGAATAGTGTAAAATGTTGTATTTTAATTCAAAAACTCTTTTTAATATAATCTATTTATATGATTAGATTATCTTTTGAATTGGTTTTTAAGTGAAATTAGAAAATATTTTTACCATTAAATCCAATAGTGGTCGTTGGAATTAATTTTACTTTGAAATCGGACATAAACTAGTGTCAATCTTTTGATACTTATTGTTTCATAAAAACACGCTATTTGCTCTGACAACATGATTTAATTATTAAATTAATTAATGTGACTTAAATATTTTGAATTTTTTGAAATAGAATTCATTTTTGAATTCGTAATATCAAATATAGCTTAGGGTGAATTTTTGCTAATTTTCTGAAAAACTTCAATTTTTGATGAATAGTGAAACCACTAAGTGGTACTTATAAAAACTGATTTTTCCATTTAAATGAAATTTTTCCATCTTTGTGTTTTGAATTTCAAAAATCCGACATAACTGGTTGTCATTAAGAAGTAAAATTTGGTTCAATAGGATAAAAATAATTTTTTTGTGAATAGTAACTTATTAAGTTTTTAATCGCGATTAGTGGTAATTAGTGTAGTTTATGGTAAAAGTAATGCTTTAATAAAATGAGACGAGCTTGAAACATTTCCTACCCTCATTGGTTGTGTCATGGCCGACCAAGACAAGCTACAGGTCAACTTGGGGACCCCATAGAGCCACTTTGGTTGGAAAATGACATAAATACCTTTTATTTAATGTTAATGTAAAAAATGGCACAAACATGATATGTTTTACTAAAACAATTTTTAAATGGGGTTATACAAGTCATATTTTTTATTATAAATAGTAATTGGAGAGATAATAATCATTCATACATCATAGTATTTTTTTTATAATTTTTAGACCTTAAATAAATTAAATTATATATGACATAATAATGATGCAGCGATGACATCATTATTTGACGATTTAAATAAAATGGAAAGATAATGTAAAATCTATGAACTAAAAATGTCAAAAACTTATTGGATGGGTGGATTTATAACCCTTATCACCTTATCTACGAATTATATGAATTTGGGAACTTTTAAAACCGAAAAACATTTTCAAATAAAGTAATATTTCTTACTTTCCAAAAGTGCCCCTCCTCTCCTCTTAGAAAAGGCCCCCAACTATACCTCATTTCACACACTCCTCAAGCCTTTGGCTCGTCCAAAACCTTACCATTTACTATCTCCACATCCTTCGCCTATTCCTAGAGGATTCCCTTTGGGAAGAATCCTTTCAAAGGAATCCCTTAGGCTCAAATCAAAAGGAGTTACACTTTTACAGGTAATTCATTCTCTCATGTTCATTTGTTTTATTTTCCTTCTCCAACCCCCCTAAACTCTTTTTATTTACTTATTTTGTAACAAAAACAGTATATTAAATATATTAAGATGTTGTTATAAGATTTATTCGAGCTAAACTCTCACACAACTACATCAAATGGTTAAAGAACATACGGTTTCTGTGGATGGCGAAATTCTGCCTCCCGAAACGATGATTGTTCAATACTCATTTAACACCTTCAAATGTGTCCATTATGATGTCACTATATTTATATATGATATATAATATGTTTATGTTTTAAATTAGCTTCTTTATTTTTCATTTTTGAGAATACCTTTATGGTTTCCATTATGGGTAAACGCGATATCTTCATTTAAGGAAGTGCGGACTACCACACCCTCAAAGTGATTTGATTCGTTAAATACCTTATGTGGGACGTATAAAGGATGGAACTATGATATTATATATGATATTATACTGGAATTATAATATACCTTTATATTATTATGATTCAATTCTATAAAATACGAAATATAAATGGAAGTAGCGTTCATGCGTACGTACGGCTTACCGTCTCCATGAACGGTGCATTTCCTTTCTTACCTCTAAATGATTATGTAATGTTATAAATGCATGCATTTACTGGATATATATGAAATATATGATATATAAATCATGAATACAATTCTGGATACAATAAAAATTTGGCCACACGAACATCATGTAATTGTAAGAAGTCCACTTTCGACTTAAGAACCAAATATCGAAAAAACAAATATTATTAACTTAAATTATTACATAATGTTTATAACATAAAAATAAGTGATATAAAAGGAATAATTAACTTGATAAGGTTCTTAGGAAAATATAAATTAACTCAAGTTTATTATTCAGGATGTTAAAGAACGATCAAGTCAAGTCGGACCCGAGGTAAGGGATCCTACTCCTCTCATTCTTTTTAAGTACACTCTTTTATGTATTTCCTTCTGAGCTCATATTTCTTGTTATTGGGATGTTATTTTATATTAATCTTACTGTAATTTTTATGTTCATGTGATGAGAGACCCTATTATCTCTCATTAATCCATTTTGGATGTTTTGAGTGGCGCCGTTAGGCTGCCGAACTTTCGTAAGAGAACTAACCTCTCTTTATCTTTTTAAGTACTCTCCTTTATGTCACTTATTTTAAGCTCCACTTTGTAATGTTGGGGGATGTTATTTTATATTCTTCTTTCTGTAAATTTTATTTTAATGTGATTAGATACCCTATTTTATCTCATCAATCCATATTCGGATGTTTTATGTGGCGCCGTTAGGCTGCTGAGTTTTCATAAGGGATTTTTCATCTCACTTTTATTCCTGTGAGATTTATGCTACATTTGCCACAAATTCCATTGAGTGGTTTATGTACTGCCCATTATTCTACTATTTGTGTAATATAATTTCGTTTATGAGTATTTACATCAATGATCTATTGTCCTTCTTTCATTGGGTGTATGTTTTGAAAGATACCCAAGTCGGTAAGGGAACCTTTCACCCTCCTCTTTTTTAAAAGACTTCTTTTGTTGGGTCTTTTAATTTACATATTTTTATGTTGGGATATGTTCTCATATATCCTTATTGATGTAAATTTTATGTCCAAGTGATTATATACACTTTTTATCTCTCATAAACCCATTTTGATGTGATGTCGTTAGGCTGTCAAGGGAACTTTTTAACCCAATTTCGATTTCTTTGGGTTCAACATGTAGTCATTGAATATGTCATCCATTGAATATGTGTGAATGAACTTTTATTGTTTTAAACATAATATCCACTTATATTGGGTGTACTTATATTTGTCACACATATTTTTGAGATTGATTTGTCCTTAATTAAAGGATACATTCTCTATAAGGGATTTCATCACATTTGACATTTCTATTGAGGGTTCATTGTTGTTATGCACCAGTTAACTCTTATACGGTGTATATACGGTACATTGGAGTATTATATGATGAATCCATTTATTCTCATGATATTATAAAGTTCTAACTAAATGTTCTTCCTCAATTATTGTATTCAAGTGTCTCTAATTTTGGTAAAACCCCTTTAACCAAAATATCATTTTAAATGTTTTAATTATTTGTTCTTATTAATATCCATGTTTTCAAAATGGTTTTAAGGATTTATTTATATGGATATTAATGGTTTAAATTTTTAAGCTTCAAGGTGGTATGGGACACTTTGATTCAAAAATCTCTTTTTTAAATGTTTTAAATGGTTTTGGAAATGGTTTCTTTTTGAATGGATTCGTTATTTCAATATACTAAAATGTTATATTGTGATCGAAATGTGGAAATGTTATGTTTCCTTTATGCGTGTTTTATGTGACACATTTATGTTATGGTTCTTGGGAATTGTTATGAAAACGGGTGGTTCTGTGATAAACTAAGGGAAGGTGAGCCCGATATAGCTCTCCAATGCATTGGGTAACGCAAAGGAGTGTAACGTTAAGGTTTCTCCGATGAGATTTAGGGAATATACTGTGATAGTTATTCCAAACGTAACCAAGAAGGTTACTCCCTACGTTAGAATGTTATGAATGCCTCAAGTTACCTTTATGTCTTATGTTTACTATGATTTATTCATGTTTTGATATGCCTATGTTTTATGGGTAAATTGTGATTTCATTCTAATTTATATATGAACTCATGTTTCCTTTCCATATTTTTATAACTCTTACTGAGCTTTTTATGCTCATCCCAAGTTTTTGAAATGTTTTTTACAGGTCAAGGGAAAGGTACATGATGTGATGACAGTGTCAAGGATGTGTCAATAAAGAATCCGTGTTATATTTTATATATGTTTCCGTTGATGGGAAGAATGAATACTGTCTTTTATGTAACCACATTGTTTAAATGTGGAATGTAATTTATGTTTCATGATCTAATTCTCTAAAACTCTAAACCTGAAATGATCCTCAATGTGTAATATTGTATTAACTCAAGATTAAGTTAGGTTTAAGGCTGGGGCCTTATACCTACTGTGTTCACTGTACCTCAATTCACCATGATCCCATTTTTTTATCATCTAATATTGATTTTTGAATGGTTCACGATGAAATCATCCACTAAAAGATATCATGGTTATATGAATAACCATAGATATTTTTTCATTATAGGCTATTTATATTTGGGAATAGGTTGTGAATACTAATTTAATTAACCAATTAAATAAATTAATTAATTCAATTCGTGTGACCTACAATGGATGCATCATCCAAACATACAACTTTGACCATATTTAGGTTATTCCTATCGTAAACCCAACATTTCAGATTCAATTGTGGTCTCTAATTTAAAATCAAAGGATCCATTTAAAATATATTCCATTTTTTATGAAAAAAAATTCCTAAATGATATTAAATATATTTAATATTTCTACGAATTTAATTATAGGATCACCATGACTCCGATTAAGATATCGTCTCAACACATAACTCTAAAAATATTTCTTAATGTATTCAAATGTCATAAAATGAAAAAAGGAGTCTCCCCAAGTTAGTTATAGATCAATGACTCTAAGAGACCATCACTCTACCTATATCCTATTTCAAATTACATTTTTTATTCTATACCTATCAGGATATTTATGAACCTAATTATATTAAAATCTATTCAATTAGTCACCCATGTTCTACTATATAGCTACACATCATATGAAGAAATTACCCATTTACGAAAAATTTCTCATATGGTGATACTTCTAATTTATATTATTAATCTATTAATGTGATATGGGATCTTTAGAATGAATATACATTGAACTATTATTAGAGTACAAATCTATTTCATGATTATTATATTTAACAACCTCATGCTACTAGAAAAACTAATATATCAAAATAGACTACTTAGCTACATAAGAGGACACAGTGTAATCATACTCTTCAATAGAACTAATTGCTATATATTTCTTATACCTTTTCAAATTCATTACTCATCCTTTATAGAATAAAAAATTTTATGAATATGATTTCTGTTCTATCCCAAAACGATCCCTTACGGACTGCTGAAAACAAGATCATCATGTTCCCATATTATTTAAATATATTCATTATACATCATTGGTATATCAGAATATCCTTTATAGATACCCGATATGGATCTCCCAGGGCTTCTTGATATCATTATATGATTTTAATGTCATAGGATACATATAATGGTTCATAGAAAGGTATATAATATTGAAAAAAATGATAGAGGCATAAAGAAGTTATTCAATCCCCCTCCATCCTCTTGTTCCTTACAACACATTATCTTAGAGATATTTATTCCATGTGACAGTATAAAATAACCTCTATTGATTTATTCTATACTGAATATCATTAATACATTATAAGGGTAAATTTTTTATCATAGTCTAAGAATCCACCTAGATTTATAATGATTGATTTTGATCCATCGAATGTAGTCTACTTCCTCTATGTATTTCTTAAGAAATAATTTTCTAACCAAGTCTTAACTTATGATATGAATAGTATCATCATTTCAATCCATAATATATCCCCAATTATACTATTGGGAAAGCTAAATTATTCCTACTAATCATATTATAAGAGAATGTGTCACATTAATTATTTAGGAAACTAAATTCCAATATGGATTCATAAAAAATAATTGAATCTGACCATGATGATTTCTTTAACCCATAAATGGATCTCTTAAAGATTCACACTTTATTAGAATAATTTTTAGGTACACGCTATGTTTTGTGTAATATTTATAAATTGACCAAGTTTTCCTTTTAGGAAATTTAAGTTGAAATACATATTCTAAATATTATAATTAGAGTATTCTACAATTAAAAATTGAATTTTGATGGATTTCAATAAAGAGACTGCTGAAATGGTTTTTTCATAGTCTATGTGTAAATATTGATTATAAAATTCATCCACTAATTGTGAAATATAAGTATTAAAATAAAAATTTATTTTTTTTATTTTTGAAAAAATATGTTCACACGATAGGATTTAAATAAACAATACTATTTATCAAACCATATAATTAGTTTTAGTACATATAATCCATTTTAGATATAATTTTTTTTTCAACATTCCTATTTATAATTTGATTACTACTACCTTATAAGAGAGTTTCATCATCATTAAATAATAACATTAAACAATCCTTACTAACTTTAAACCCATATATCTATTTCTCTCTAACCCCTGGTGCTCCTACAATGTATTTATGTCTCAGGAATATATTATTCCATTAAGGATTATGAGATTTCATATTATGTTATATTTTTTATTATATTGATCCTTAACTTCCTCAAAGCCATTATTTCACCAACTATCAATTTTATATATCTAACTCTACTTAAGTCAGAATTTTTTTCATTTATTAACATTTTATATGAATTATCATATAGATAATATCCCCCTTTTCATTGAGTTTTCCTATAAAGGTAAAAAAATTTCTTCATGTAAATCATTTATTTAAATATTTAACCTTAAAAAATTATTTTAATCCTTACACATGTATATTTTCAAACATGGATTCTACCACCACACCATTACTCATATGAAATTTCTATTTCACAGTTAGTTGGGCACTGGATTATTGTGTTTCATATAATCTATAATGAATATCCCTAATAGGCTATTGTAAGACCTGTATGATGCATCAATGATCTCACCATGTCCAAAAAGGTGTGGTTAATTATTTCACTAAAATAATTCCACTATTGTGTATAATAATGAGTGATTAAAGGTGGTATTCGAAACTACATTAGACAATTAAAGAACTATTGATTGAGATATTTTCCATTATTGTATGAGTGATTTTATTTAACTTATTATCTATTGGAATTTATATTTTACTATTTTATTCCTTAAATTCATCAATGAAATCATATTTCCACCTCATTTATTAGGAATATGCATATATAAAATATTATTTAGAAAAATATTATAAAGTAAGAGTATCTAACATAATATTATACTAGAAATTGTCAACACACATCTATAAAAACTAATTCTATATTCAAGGCTACTCTTTCACATTTCATATAATTAATGATTTAGTAATTTTTTTCCAAAACCAATGTGACATAAATTTAAGGGTTTTTTCAATAGAATAAAAATTACTTTATTGATGTATTTTTTTCCAAATGTTTTTCATTTACAAGACTAATATGGTGATTCTATATTTGGTTATGAGATGAGTTATGTGGATTATATTTTTTACCAATTTCTAACACATTATACTAATATTTGTGTACATATAAATCATTATTAAAATGATTTATCCCATAGAATATGGATTATTTATAAATTTAGTCGCTCATTATTTTGAACATGAATATAAATCCATCCATATAGAAACTAAATATGAATATTATCTTTCTGGTTTCATTGGGAATATAATAAAACATCATTGAAAATAGAATTAATCATTTTTTAATGTGATATGGTAGTATCTAATGGCCAATACAATTATTATTTATTTATTAAAAGCTCCAAGATCCACCACACATCTAGTAATCATATAAAATATACATAATTCCTATTTTTGGATAGATGAGAAAAACTATATATAATGAACAATTTGAATAAATCGAGAGATTAGAATCAATAATATATACACATAAATCATTCCATTTCTTCTTCATCAATAAAAAATTCTTCACATAGGGTAATTTCATTCCACAGTAAAGAAACATTTTATTACATCCCATTAATAGTTTATTATTATTTATTCTTTTAAAAGGTTTGTGTGAATATTCAAAAGAATTACAGTTAGTCATTGATATTTTATTCAGGATTATACTTTTTTCACCATAATTAGAAAATAATTCTCCACATTCATATATTTATATTTATAGATAATAAGAGGAAATAGATTTGGGAGAGTCTTATTTTTATTTTTCATGTTAGAATTCAAATTAAAATATGAGTAGAGATGAGGAAAACAACATAGAGTAAAGTTTATGTACATTTCATTAGGTATGTTTCAACCCAAATTTTCCAAAGATTAATTTATAAAATCATCATTACTAAATGAGGTCCACTGGTGAAAAATCATTAAAAAATAATTTAAATAGTTCTTTGGATATCTCATTCAGAACTTACATTTATTTATTTTTATAATTATTATATATATGAGAAAACATGACGTTTGAATCAATGACTCATGAATATTATTTTATTAACCAGTCATGTATTGTAAAATATGGAATTAGATGTCTAATTCATCATCCAAGTTTTTACATAATATATTTTTCTCTTCCTTACATTCCTCTATACAGGGATTGATAGAAATCAGGGTTTCTATTATAATCAACTCCCTATCATGGCATAATATGATACAAAATTTATTATTCCACTCATAGATATTATCACCAATAAAGAGATTGTATTATATAATATATACTAAAATGATGTTTTTGACTTTCAAATTATATAAAATGATTCTATAATATTTTTTAATTTATCTTTATTACCTAGTGTGAAAAAATAAATTAATTCTATTTATACACTATTATATTATAAAATCCCCATAAACCTCTCCATTGGATTCAGAATATCCCAACACATAGATATTCAAATTAAGGGGAACCATATTACACTTCAAACAATACATATGGGGGGAAATTGAAATCCTTTAAAGGTATTTAGGCAGGTGATCATATTAACTAAGGTCACTCTTAATCCTTGATTTTTTGACTAGACTCCACAATATTGAAATCCAATACTCGTACTTAGTCAACACATTTCATAAAATCACCCCAATTCTTATGAGGGAAACTAAACATAATGCTAAATTGGTAAAATTGACCAATTTTTTTCATTTGAACTCCCCAATTATTGAATGTTTTTGGGATGAGTTCTAGACAAAAAAATCGATTTATAGTTCTACTATAACTCATGTGATGGATGTAGATGTATAATGTAATAATTTCCTGAGTGAATTTTTTTTTATCATAAAAAAATATTTATTTTATAAATTTAAATTAATTTTTTTTAAAAAAATCATTTTTTATTACTTCTTATTAAATAGAAAAAAAAGTTAATCCCATTTAAAATGAAAAAAGTTTAAACCCATTATATTTTCTATAGTCCAAGAGGCATACATTCCTATGATAAACTCAAAATAAAGGCCCTAACAAGGTCAAGAAGACCCAATAACCTAATTTAATAAAATGAATGGACGGAATTCCAAAAATCAAACGTATCTATCATCCCCTTCCAAGCACATTACCATCAACACTACCTCCTGGGAGACATGAAAACCCAAGAGATAACATCTATCATGCAAAAAAAAACTATTCAAATGACTCATAATCCAATACCAATCATTAAAATTATATTTCTAGTTGAAGATGAATCATCATAACCCTTGTATGAAGTTTCACAATTCTAGTGCAACACAACATAGTAGTCTACCCCTCTATCATGATCTCTTATTTGGGGAGAGGATGAGATGATATGTTTTAGCATACCCCTATCGCTTTCGAGACACCCACCCAACGATGATACAAGGATGTAACTGTACCTTAAAAATGACAATTCACTTCATCCATATGAAATAATTTTATAGAATGACATGTGTAAAAGTGAAATTATATCCCTTATTGAATATAGAATGATGAAATAATGATGGGTGTCAGTGGAACCATCACTCTTTCTTGGATCCCTATTCAGTGACACATGAAAATAATTCATTCCATTATACCTCCCAAATTAGTCAAAACATTTTTATCTTCCCATCATGATAGTTATAACCTATCATAGAGGAAAGCCCAAAATCCCGAGAAGATCTTATAATGATTTGACCTGAACCACACCCAAGATGTGTTGACATCAGATGGCCTTTCCATCAATAATTCCCTACATTCTTTCATCCAGACCTACAACACACCCAAGTGCTTATAGATTCATCCATCTACAACAAACTAGATCCCACCACTCAGTACTGAACCATGTCCGTGTCAGATCTTGATCACTCACATGAACTCGTGCTACTAATGAACACCCATATCCCTCCTCCGCAAAATATCACAACCAATGGAAGAACATTGAAATTTATTAGATCTATAATTAGACCATATCTAGAGAGTATGAGGTTATTCACATAGCCATAAATTACCACTATCTAGAGATGTACAACCATTGATATCACAACCACCACCATCACCATAAGAAAATGATATAGAAATATTGGATACAGAACAAAATAGAGGCAACAAGATAATCAAAAAAATGATGAGCGATCATTATTGAGAAATATATAGGACTAGAAGTGGCATAAGAAAATATTTTTCAATAGAACATAATTCTATATAAATATTCTTTTCAAAAATAAAAAACCATAAATTTGAAAAAAATTGTCAATAAGTGAGATAATCCAGATATTTTTTCTACTTGTTTTTTTATCAAGTGGAAGTCAAATTAACACTTACAATAGTGTAATAAATCATTACGATGATGCCCATATTGAGTATTAGATGTTGAAATTTATCCTATGTGTCATCGAGGATGGTTTTACACTGGGCTGGGTCTTAAAATACCACCTCTACCATTGATCTCCACACATTACAATTTCTTACTCACTCACATGTTATGGTAACCAAGTGATTAAGGTCACATAAAAGAATATTGACACACATAGGACCATACAAAACAAATAATAGAAGGGATGATTCCATTATTATCATATTTATTACAATAAAAACATTTCACTGAAACCCAATAAATAAATAATCAAATAAAATAAAAAAAACCCACACATAAACAAGTATATCAAGATCATGATCAATAATAATTTGAAATGTGAATAAAAATAAATTTATTGAAATAAAATGAATTGTTTTTTAAATTAAATAAACTTCCAAAATTAATTAATTAATTATATTATTAATCAATAAATTTTATTATATTAATTATTTATCCAAACAACCTTTGATATTCCCATCCTTTGTGATTTGAAAAAATTAAACAAATTAATGATTAATTTATAACTTATTAGAACATGATGTGTATTGAATGTGTTCACATCATGTACCATATTTGTTAGAAAATATTTACTATGAAAATTTATTACATATATATAGAATTTAATAGAGTAAACATATTTTTGTAATCATATACTATTTATTATACCCATTTATAGATTATTATACTGACACCATTTATTAATATCACATGGCTTGGAATGAGAGTTATGTTGTGTGTAATCCTTATCGAGAAAGGTGTAATTACACCCCATCCATACCTATATTGATTTTAAGAAAATTCTTTTTGTGTTATTATATGTGTCGGGATGTGTTTTTTGCAACAAATTTATAACTACAAAATATTTTATAAATATACAAGTCATGTCCCACCGGAGATGTCTCTAGAGTACGTATAATATACAATTACCATAAAAAACATGTATTGGTAGAGTTTTAATTAAATGAATTTATTTCAACTTGAATTATTGAAAATAACATTGCATGTACTCTAATATAGAATTACCCATTACCTGACATGTAAAACTATCTACAAAACATATAATTTTTCTTAACAGTTAATTACGTATGTGTTAACTCGGATGAAGATCTCATCTCTACATGTTGCATGTGAGAGTTTTGATTATTTTAATAATTTATATAACTTTATACACACCATGTAATCTGTTACTAGAAAAAACAACTATATTCATAGATAAATTTAATGTATTAAATGTTTAATATAACATGTTACAATGTTTTCATAGATAGATACACATTGTGTTATTCATGTGATGTCATTTAATAGGTATTGTGTCATAATTAAATGTTTCATAAATTGAAAAAATGGCTTCCATTAATTATATAGTAAACAATGTGTGGGATTATATGACATGAACAATATCTAAAGCCCATGTACTCCCTATTAAAAAGTGTGTCAATGAGAAAATCAATAAATAGAGTGTAATGATGTTTTAAACTTAGCCCACAATTTAATAATGAAATTTACATTACTCTACCTTATGCTTTTGATTGAGGGTAATGATAGTGTAATTTTTTAGTATCATGAAACCATGTCCTATATTCTTCATATATAGTTTTTTTATATGGAATATTTATGCATTATTTATATGTTCATGGTTTTATAGAGTTCAATGAAAGCATTATCAAAACAGTTGGATTAATGAAGGGAAAATTTGAAAATAAATATTTCTAATAATACTAGAAATCAATCAAAAAAATATTAAATCATATTACTATTATCACACTAATAACTTGTCATTGTTCTAGAATGATGTTAATGTGACAAAGACAGTTCTCAACAATGTTTTTCATTTTCCCCTTGGTTAAATTTTGATTAACATGACAATGTAATGTCAAAATTTTAATAGGGGGTAAATTTTCACATTAAAAATATAATCATTTTAAATCATTAATTTCGTATAAATAATAATAATTCTAGTTATTCATTGAATATGTATCTATAAGAGTAGTATTGATGTTGCAGTGGAAAATAAAACCCATGATTCCTATAAATGAATCCAAACATGTCAAAAAAATATGAAAACATAATTGGTGGAATTTAGGGTTCTAGTGGAGGGGATCCAAGTGCCTTGCACCATTATTTATTTACCAGGAAGAAAATTACATCTAGTATGAGAGAATTCACTTTTACTATATCATTTTTAGATGGAAGAGGAGGATATTCTCTATTTTGAGAGAGTTTTCAACAATTTTTCAATAAGTATTTTAAAGAATTTTCTTGGGAGAATTAATTGGGAAAATAAAAACTATAGAATAAAAAATTATATAAATAGTAAATAATAATTTATATTTGAAAATTTATAATTCCAAAAATTCATTATTTATTTATTTTTTATTCTATGGGAAACGCACATCAAATAATATTATTATTTTTGCTATTATATTATCAAAACATGCGCTAAACTCATAGAACAAATATAAATTTTAATTAGCACCATAACTAGCTATATCAATCCACATTGAAATTTATCTATTATTGAATAATGAATAATTATTTAAATAAAATATATCATTATATACTTTAATACATAACTAATTAAATATTATATTCATTAAAAATATGAATAAATATTCATTTTAATATTTATAGAAAAAAACTGATAAATATTTTAACAAATATCTATTTATTATATTTTGTATAATTAAAATGATTAAAGGAAATATTTTATTTTCTATCACATTATTAATTATTAATTTACTTTAAACTAATTTTTATTCGAAACTCAAGCAATGGATGATTGTATTTATGCAATAAAATGAAGTTGAATAATTATAATTCAAAAATATGAGAATAATATTTTTTCGTAGTATTAAATTCAAATAATTTTTAATTTAAATTCATGAACACTTGACGTGTTCCCTTCAAGGACTCGTTATCACAAGAATTAGGTGCATGTGTGTAAATGACATGATTATTGTCTACAACATGTAAAGGAACTAATAGATAAATATGCTAATTTCAAAATCAAAATAACATTATTCAAATTTTTATTAGGGAATATAATACCTTTTCTTTGATATATCATTAAGAAAGGTTCCTGATTTTTCTATGAAAAAATATATTTTATTTCTATTTCTTTCACTCCATTAAAGGAAATAGTTGATGAACCAAAATCAATATGGAACTAAACATATATGTTAATTTTAATCAAATAGATTTATATTTCACATCCTATATACTTGGAAAGGAATACTACTTTTTGGAAATTTTAATTAATGTCGTATCATTTTGGATGCACGCAACATATATTAATTCACCACTACCATATATCATCACATTTTATGACTTTACATAAAATTATAATATTTATGAAATACATTAATAATAATTGAAATTATAATGACCAATACAGAAATCTGTATATATGAATATATAATGACACTTATAACAAGTTCAATTTTTATTGGTTATTCCATCCTCATAACCTCAATTATTTGAGGTTATCATGGATGATATTCATGAGAAAAATTCTCAACCACTTTTGATAATTCATCACATAAAATCCAAATGTCATTTTATCCCATAAAATAAATTTTATCTAGAACCTATCACATTTTTTTGAATAATGTAATAAAATATGAAGGGTTTTATTATAATTGTAAAAAAAATATTACCACATTATGTTACATGTAATATAAATATATAATAAACTTAATGATCAATTGAAGAAAAATATTCATTTGATAATATACTATTTAATGTTACCATTTTTTTAATCGTTAGGAAAACGTATATGCATTCTTTTCATCCAACTCCAAAATTTATGAACACTAAAATATTTTTCATTTCAAAATTACATTTATAATATACATTAATATCATTAATTAAGATAAACATTTATTTGTTAATGTAATATTTAAAGACTCCCTTGATCAAATATATTATTATAGAAATTGTTTTTTTATGGGTGAATGAAATCACTCTAAATTCATAATGTTAATATTGTTTTTAGAATGATGTATTGTGAATATTTTCTTTCTTTACACTTAATTAATGGTATCCATATCAAATATACTACTTCATCAATTATTATTCCCATCAAATTTCATAAAAATCTATTAATTTGGTGTCAAAGATTATATTCTATGGTCGTGAACTTATTAAAATGATCATAATCAAGGAAAAGATGCATCTCAAAATCCATATTATTGACAGAGAAGATCGGAAGAAGCCATGGTGATCACTTGGGAACATAAAACTGTTGTCAAAATTTTATGATTGTTTCTCCTTAAATTAATACGATTTTATTCAGTTATTATATATGTAATCATAGAAATTGTAATAGTACCGGGTATGAGTTAAATTGAAAACATGGCCTCATATACTTTTTTAATACTTAGATTCTCTTCAAAAAATTCATCAATATATTACCATAAAATTGGAAGGAATTTTATGTTGAGTTCCTCACTAACCATTTGAGCCAAATATCATTTATTATTTGTATCATGACATATATTATGGAACTAATTTGATAATGGAGTTATTGATCATCCATGTATTGATATTTTATTATTGGATGGATTGGTGTATGAAATAATATCAAATTATTCTGACAATTGATATGATATATACATAGGGAAAGCTAATCCATGACTAAAATCACATCAATTTATACCCATGGAATATGTTATTTATATTCATAGATAATATTTCAACAAACCTTAGTCAATGAAGGGTTATATACGTTTGATGTAATCATCACACCACCATGTGTTTCCTCTAAAAAATGAGTATCCAAGGTTTTAGTTGGTAAATTATCATTTTTATCAAACTCATATGATATTGAAAAAGGAAAAGGAAAACAAATAAAATAATGAATTCACATATTTGGAGTGAAGAATAAGTGTAAATTTCCAAATTTCATTATAATTACCCACTTCAATGGTAGTAATTACAAAAAATAATCCTTGTTCTGTTTTAATTAGATTTTTCCAGTTCTTATTTACCATTTTAATCCTTGTATTGTGGAATTGATTTACAAAATTCCAAATCTCATTAAATTGGAATCATTTATTTGTCGGTGGTTCATTAGTTATGAAATTATTATTCTTAATTATGTAAATTAGACTATGCATATATCTGGGAGAAATATCTTTTTGATAACCCACACCACCGCATGTAAAAAATCTTCTCAATCCTCTTAGTCAATTCATTAGATGTGTTATCAACCCTTTTTGGAATTTATTTGGTTATTTTTTCTATCCTCCATGGGATTTATCATTTTTTTTCCATGAAACACCATATATATTTTCCTATATAAAAATACATGATAATAATATAATCATTCATTTTTCATTTCATTCTTATGTTTACATTGAACAATTTATCAGTAGTTACAAATTTCATTTATACATAAATCAATTAAATGTCCTAGTATTTGGAAACCAATGAAATAATTTATCTTTATAGTAAATTCAATAATAAAACTAGATGCATTACATGTTAGTATCATGATTTTTTATTCATATAAACTAATTAGGTTATCTATTTATTTATTACATCAAGAATTTTTGATCAATTTTATGATGATGAGTTTGATTAAAATATTTAGTAGCCACCATTTTCATAAACTCTTCACATTCAAAAGATTTATTTTTCTTGTTTTTCCATTATGTTCCTAATCAAATTACACTATTGGTATACATAAACATCTGAAAAATAAACAAATATGATTTTATTTACACATTCTAAGCATTGATGTAAAGAAAATATCATTTAGTTCATGTTTTTCTATTTCAAAAAAACATGTAGATCAAAATTTGCACCAAAACAAGGTGTCCGTAGATATATAAGAGACTGGAAATTTTACTAATAATTATTTTCTATATTTGGGGGTAAAACATGATTCATGTTAGTATTAGTAACCCAAATCAACATATCCATTAAGGTTTTTACACCCAATCCTAATAAATTTGGTTTCTCCTTGTGATAATCACCAAACATTCCACCACACTCACTGTTTCCTCAGTTACTTCTAATTTTATCCATTTTATAAAAATATAATGGATAATGTGAGTAATAAACCATAATATCATAAAAAATTCAGAGTGAAAATCATATGATTATGAAAAATAAAACATATAATATATTACCTTATAACACTTTCACATCATCCTATGGTTCCATTCAGTTCACAAATGATGCTCTATGTTTAGTTCCCTTATAATTATTTTCCCAATACAAAAAATAATTAGTCCTCAATTTCATTCAAGATATGATGACTTGAGCATAAAATTCACACATTTTACATCTTTAACATAATTACCACATTACAGTTCATTAATAAATACAGAATTCGATAACCAAATAGTTTTTTTATATTTGTTGAATATCTATATAAATTTCATATTTAAAATTATTTCTTCATGAAATTATAAAAAATTATCTAAAAATGACTTCCTCAGAGATATATTCAAACCTATAATTTATTTAGAACATGGGAAAACAAAATGAGTGAGCTATAATTCTCAATAAGGTAACACCATATAATGTATTCATAGAGGTTTAAACTACAACCATGTGAGAAAGCATAATTAATGTAGAAACACAAACTTATATAGATTATTGAGTCTTGAGAAAAAATAATAATACAAGATAGAACAACATATATCAAAAAATGGGAACATAAGGCAATAAAAGGGGTTCCACAGAAGAAAAACATATATAACCCAATATGGAATCATGAGACAATAATTATAATCCATGAAAACACAATACAAAAATATGGCACCAACCTAAGATTAAAAATAATAACATTTTCAAGGTTATCCACCAATACCTTTTTTATATAGTGGATCAGAGCTCACTACCCACATCCAATAATATAGTAGATTAGGGGTAACATCCAAAGTCCCATAGTGGATCTACAATCATTACTCATACCCTATAAAAATAACAGGATTTATAAAGCATTACCTAATGGTTTATAGTGATATATCAGACCCACCAATTAATTAATGATAATATATACATATATTTGTTGAAAAAAATCAATCATAGATATTATCATGACCACCACATAGATGGAAAGATGTATTCCATTACATTTTCTAGTGAAATGAAAAAAATGAAATTTAGAATTGTTTTAGTTGATATAAAAAATAAAATAACTAAAAGAAAGTATATTATAATAGAATTTAGAGGTTGATTCAAGAATTTTAACTCCATATATGAGTTATATTCAATATATATAAAGAAAATGTTAATGAAATATTAAAATAGTTTTTATCATTTTTTTAAACATTTTTTAAACAAAATTCGTATTGTTATTTTCAATAATAAATTTTTATAAATTCAAAATATGTAAATTTAAAAAGTTATTTTACAAAAATGCTTAATATATTAACCTCAAAATGAAATAAAGGCTATGTAATGAAATTTAGAGTGGAAGATATAAATTATATAGAAGTAAAAAGATGATCATTTTTATTATTTTGATGTAATTTCAGAGAATACAGAATTTGATTAATGTGATATAAAATTTCCTTTTATTATGTGATTTTGAGAAATATGTTGAATAAAAAAGGTAAAAGAAAATAATTTTTTTAATATAATAATAAAAAAACATTTTCTTTTGGAAGGAATATTTACATGGATGATGAGAATAATTATTAATGATGTAACATTTTTATATTGAAATAAATATATCAAATAAGATAGATTTAAAATGAAAATTTAATTTTACTAGTAGGAGATTTATTATAAATTGTTACTTAAATAAATGAATGAATTTATAAATCATAGAATATCATAATCACCAATGAATTATAATGAACCAATGAAATGAATATTTATTCTATAAAACATTTACATTATATTCCATCTAGGTAGGACACAATGTAACAAAATGTATAATCAATTTATAATGAATATTAATCTATATAAAAACCATATTTTTTTATAATTTTACATTATAAAATTCATTTGAAAATCCACCAATAGGATTACTGAAATCAAATGGAGGTGTGATAGACTAGTTATTACAAATTATATTGATTTTCCCATTAAACAACCATCTTTTATTAATAGAGAAATATAACTTTTCTGTTAAAACACACCCACATATGGAAAATACATAGATCACACAAACCACTAAAATATTATATAGATTACAACTAGTGGGGTTTAAATATTAACATGTGATAAATAGTGGTATCCCAATGGTTGAGTCACATCTCTCATAGTAATAATTATTAATAATTTCCTTAAAACTATATAATTTTCTACCTATACATTATAATTTGACTATGCTTTCACTATGTTTATACCTTATTCCAAACATATACCGATGAAAGTATTTTGTTATTCAAATTTAATAACATGGATATCATTTATAAATAACCACTCATCCTTTATTATTCCTTTGACCACTCAATTCTATATGGATAATAACAATGTATCATTTCTTCTAAAAAATCCCAACTTATTTCTTCCTTTTCAATTCATATTTGATATTTTTGGAATATTATTTAATCTTATATCAATAAATCATTTAAAAAAAATTCTAAAACATGATACTCATTATTATTTTAAATTTATAACCAATGATTTATATTTATTATAAATTTGAATTTAATTGTAAATAACATCCTTAAATGTTTCATGATTATCTCCATTTAATTCATCCATAAAAAATAGTATATCTATTTATTCAAAAAAATTCTAATCAAAAATAGTTTTATTTTATTCTTCTAAATTTATCTGAAATGTTTTCATAAATACATGATATAAATAATCTTTTTATTGAATTTTTTACTTCAATAATTGAAATAATCACTATACATTATAATGATATTTCATTAGATAATGATCATATAACTGTGTTTCAATTAATTTTAACAAACCAATGTGAGTATCTTAATTAATGTGATTAATATTAATATCACCATTATAGAAAAATAGAATATTTATTTACTTATTTATATAATATATTATTTGTAATTAAGTTAACGTATTCATCACTAATATTTTTTATAGCATTGTTCAAGTAGGTTGTGTAACGGACCCAAACATTAACATACCTAAATTTATATGAGATTATAAAGTATTAAAGCTGTAATATCATGATTCTAGTGGTATAATGATATATTTTATCTTTTATTAATATGGTAAATCATAATTTATGAAAAATATAAAAAGACCCAATTCATACAAAAATTCAAAGATTATGAATTAATTAACAAAGAACCAAATAGGCTAGTTTTAGATGGTAAATTTTATAACAATCATTTAATAATAATATTAATAAATTTTTCTCCAATTATTTGTTATAGAATCTTAAGAATTTAATAAAAATAATATTTATCCGTTTATATTACTCTTAAGGGAATCTGAAAAAGGCACTGATGAAATGTGGATCACATTGTTCCATTGAAAAGGTAGTTTTCATATATGTATGGAAGATGATTTAATTTTTCATGTAATAAGAGAAATTTATAATATTGTTTGTTATTTTTGAATGTAAAAAATTTAAAATAATATATCTTTATAATAAATTACACATTGGGAAAATCTCTTTATGGTGGTAATGGAACAGAAAACATGAGGCTTTGTGGAGGCGGTAGTCCACACATACCAATGAATATTGTTTTTCCTCCCTTAAGGGATAAGGGAAGAGGTATATAACAGTTATACACAAAATATAATATAATTATGTATAATATACTTAATGATTTATTCATTTAATAATTTGGAATATATATTTATTTAAGAAATAATGAAAAGAAAAAACATTAAGGAAATATTAATAGTTACGATGAGAATGTTTGGTATCCCTTAGATTAATCCTTTAAAATTGGGATCAAATGATATAATATATCATTCCAATTATTATAAAAGTCGAAAAAATATATATGAAGTATATAGAGTATAGTTTCATGATGAAACTGAAATTTAAGAGTTTTTTCTTGAAGGGATGGTGAGATGATCATTTCATAATTACTGAGAGTTACATTTTTTTAAATATTTGATTTTAATATAATGTGAACACAATATTAACATGCCATAAAGATACTAAAATCAACCATAATAGATTTGAGATAATAGTTTTATATAAAAACATTAACAACTCAATTAGAAATAAATTTTAACAAGTTATTCATTTATATCCTATACATAAAAAGTGATTTCTGAATGGTTTACCTAAAATTAAATATTTTTAGAGGAATATTAAAGATTTACCCTAATATGATATTGTTATTGTAAACAGAAAATTGAATAATTTTTTTTTAAAATTAAATATATCTTATTTGAATTTTAAATAATGACATAAAAATATAATGAAAAATATTTTTAGAAGAAAACTACTTTTTTTCATAAAATATGAACATTCAGAATTTTATTTACTAAAAATTAAATATCATACTGGAGATAATATATTTATTACATTATAAACATATATTATTTAAATTATATTTATTTTCATAAAATAAACAGAAAAATTAATTATTTTGAAAAAATGCATTTTATATTAAAATTAATTTACTATTTTTTCAAGCCTTGTAACAACTATTATATGTATATGAGTTTATTTTATTTTCTATATTATGAGAAATTTTCTTGAAAATTATTATTTAGTGAAGAGTATCTAATAATAAATAATTTAAAAAATAGTTATTTGAAAAAATATTACAATTTTATTAAACAAAATTCAATAAAACACATTAAAATTAATTATTTATATTAATAGATTTATTTTTACCAATAAAATGATATTAATATATTTATTTTAATTTTATAAATTCATCATATCATACATTAACAATAATAAGACTACTAATTTTACATAATATATATATATATTGTTTAATTTATTTCATTAATTATTTATATTTACTACTAACAACACAGAACATCAATATACCTAGTGGTCACATGTATTTTGAGAAAAAATATTTCTTATTATTGTATTTTTATTGGCCATATTTCATTACTAAATATATCCTCTCTGAATCGATACATTATATACCAAATTCTTATGTCACATTTCTCATTTATGATGATTTCATTTTTTATCTCACTGTATGTTTTCCCCATTCAGGATGTTACTTTTAAATATAGTATTTCATTATCTATTGTTAATGATTTTGGGGGAATATGATTAAGGATATCAACCAGGTTAATTATTTTTTCTTTTCTATTAACTACCCCTTTTAATTCATTCACTTTAAAAAGATGTAATAATATGTATTGAATAATAATTTGCATTGTGTAACATTCATTTCCAATTTTTGTTATTTTTTTACTATGAATAAATAATTTTTTATTAGTATAATTCCAATATTTTATGATATATTTCTCAATCTATTCCAATTACATTGCGAAAATTTAAAAAAAAACTCTATAATTATAAACACAACGTGCATTTGGATGTATATTCATTGAAGAATTAAGGGGTTTTATATTATCCCACATTTAATAAATATCATCATCATAATTTTATTTATTCCTTACTAATCACAATCCATAAGGGTATCTATGAAAAAATATAAAAAACACTCACAAACTATAGGCATATTGTGTATTGAATGAATTTGCATTGTAAAAATAAAATCTTTTACATTCTCCCATATTAAATAAATATCATCATCATAATTTTAAATATTCATTTCTAATAAAAATCAATAAGTGTTTCTATAATATAATCATGACTCATTATATTACTTCAAATGGTTTAAAAATATTATTATTATATATAAAAATTTATATCATTTCATTTCCTTCATAATATGTATATATTATCATTCTAAACCATTTATTAAAAATATATCTGTATAGATAAATATATTTTGTTTTTAGAAACATAAATTTCAACTTAATTTTCATGATCCTGATTCCAAATACAACCACATAGATGTGAAAATATCCAATAATATCTGATTAAATATTCACATGAATAATAATACTCAATCCTAATATTTATTTTCTAATTAAACCATCATTTAATACTATTATAAATTTTATTGAACAATTATATGAAATGATAACACTATAAATCCACGGTTCTCTATGGTAATTATGTATTAATTTTTCTAATATAAACTTCTTTAATTCCCTTAGAATGATCTATATTGAGAATATTTATTTACCAAATCATATATATTGGGACTGTAAATCTATATGACATAATATAAAATGTGAAAAAAACATGTATTATGTCATAAACATGTGCCAAGTATAACTATGGAGACAATATAAAATTATTTACAACATCTCATAATTTAATATGTTTACTCTCTAATCATATTAAGGATTTCTTATAAGAGAAGAAAAATAACTAAATGCATTAGACTAGTATATGAACATATGGCATGCATTACCCCAAACAAATCTGTTAAAGTGATAAAATTATATATTTAAGATACATATTTAATGTATTTAAAATTATTCTACAACATTAATGATTTTGGTCATTGATTAATAAGGATAAAATTAAAATGATTAAAAACATTCTTGAGAAAATATAAATTGAAAATTAAAAATCACTTTTGAAAAAATAATTCTTAAAAAATATTTTATGAAAAATATGATTTAAAATAACCTTTGAAATATATAATGTATTAATCAAGGAGAATAATGCTCATGACATTGGAAAATAACTTTAGTCTGTACACATTAAAATAATGATTCGATTCCCATTTCAGTAAAATACAGAGATGTAACTCCATCAAAAACAAAATAGCATTCCCTTTAAGAAATTTTTTAAAAATTTAACTTGGGAAAAAAATTACATTAAACAATCATAGAATAATATTTTTCAAAAACTATTTAATGAAAACATAGACATGGATGATAAAGTGTTTTCGATGAAGGATAAAAATAATGATTATTTTTATTAAGAAGATTGTATAAATAATTTTACGTAACAAAGAGATAAAAATAGTAATATTAATTGAAAATTTATAGTGTAATAATATGAGAATAAAATTCAAGGGTTTTATTATTAAATTTTCAAATAATTTAGAAAATTTTAAATTCAATCATAATCAATTATGATTACAATTTGATTGAAACATAAATCATTACAACATCGGTAACTTTTGAATCTTAACCCTATGAATGAAGTTAATGTATTGTCATATTAAATATAATGATTTATAAAGTATTCATTATATAAAATTTAAATAACAATAATATACATAATTTAAAATAAATTATTTTCTGAAAAGAACATGTGTCTTAAAGAAAAATGATTTGAGATGAAACTCTAACCTTGACTCCAAACATTGTCATGTACGTCTTTCATCTCATTATTAATAATTTTATATACATAATTTTGTGCTTATGAAACTTTTTCATGTTTACCCCTTATATTTTAAAAAAATTATTCAATTATCTTAATTAGTTATTTAATTCCCAAACTATTTATGTCAATGTTGGGTGCTTTTGGATGTTTGGTTCATAATATCTGAACAACATCACTGTGTTGACTGTGGTCAAAAGAGAAATTATTCCATCATATCCACATGAATAATTTTGAATTAATTATCATTATTATAGATAAATTATAATTTTATAATCAACTAATAAATATGGTTTGAAAAATTAATCATGATACTATCATAGATAGGGATGGTCATACGTATGCATGAGTAACATTTCCAGTTTTCAACGATCAAGATAGATAAAAATGAAGTGTTTTTTTTCATTTTAGAACAATAATTGTGTCATAAAATTAAAATATCTTCTTTAAATACATGATAATTTACCACAAACATGATGTGATATTAAAAAATTATTCATATCGCTTCACGAGGTGTTATTCAGTTATACACAAGAGTGAGATTATCAATTTTCAATGGATTATAATATAAGAAGGTGTATGCTATATTAATTTTCAAGAATAATTAATATTTCATCAATATAATTTTAAACATTAATGTTATAATTATATATATACATTGTAGGAAATGATGGAAAAAAATCACATCAGTTCGCATGGCGGTAGTTCATTGTACATAAAAACGATGGTTGTGTTTCATATTTGATGGATGTGAAGATGATTTAAGTCATTAAATTAAAAAAATTAAATAATAGTATATTGGATATATTATTTAAATTATATTATCAATATTGAGTATTATTTTATGTAGGTGGTTGAATAAATAATAGAAATATTCTTTGTTAAGAACATTATAACTTGTTCAAAAAACCACTTTAGGATTATACCCAATGCCTCCCCAGATTGGATTTATGATCAAACAAAGGAATATAGTATGAGAGTATAAACTTAAAGAAGTTATTTTGGTAGGGAGTGTTTTACCCAATGCGGTTTGTGTGTGTTTAAAAGATAAAATAGTGGTTTCTCCTTTATTTTGGAGGAGTGACATTCTTGTAAATACCAGAATCTATTTAATAATGGGAAGTCACAAAAGATACATTTACCTAAAATTTTGACAAATAAATTAGAGTATATTTTTGTTCTGTACACATATCTTCCAAAAAAAATAAAAAATTGCAAAACATGTCATTCCTTTTACCTCTATGTTTACTCACTTTTACCCGTTTAATTTTTTTACCATGGGAACTTCTTTTTTATAGTTTTTCTCTTCATTATCGAAAAAATGTAATTCAAAATTTTTATAAAATATATATTATATTGATTAAAAATAGTTAAACAATATTTCATACTATAATTCATAGAAGTGATATAATTTAATTTAAAATTAAACCCATAGACATGTTGAAAAAACAGTTTTTCAGGAAATTAGTTTTTTAAGAAGAAGTTGATATTATTATAACTATATGACATTTAATATTAATTAAATTAATTTAAATTAATTTTTATAGATATATAATATATTCATTTATTTTAAATATTTCCTCATTTTGTGTAATTTTAATTTGGCAAAATTGAGAAACATTATGAACTTTAAAATTGATTTTAGAAAAATATGTATGAAATCCTAAAAGATCATTTTGGATAAAATAACTTATAAAGATAATTTTAATGTAATTAAATGGATATAATATTAATAAATTATATATATATATATATATATTTAATCATTTTAATGTATAATGGTACTTTGATATTACTTAATTTATTAAAAATAAATGACAGTTTCAAAAATAATTATTCCACACTATGTGTTAAAAATCCATATTTTATGAAAAATTCAAAACATTAACCCTATTTCAAAATAGATATGATGATTTCAAAAAAAGTAATCCAATAAAATAAAATTTATAAAATTTCATAAATTATTTTTAATAATTTATCCAAAAAATTTAAAAAATGTGTTCTGAAGAAAAAATATTTTTTTGAAGAATAAATTTCGTTATTAAAAATTGATTTAATTTTTAATAAAAAATTAAAAACTCATTATATAATTTATTTATTTTTCAAAAATTTGTTAATCATTTTTATATACATTATTTTAATGGATATTTTATAGGGGTCAAATTTAAATAATAACATTTTAATAGTATAATGTGGCTCATAAAGCACTGTTGTGTGTGTAACACAAGATATCAAATAAATAAACATTATTTCACGATAAATACATCCACTATTATCATGATTTTACATTCTTCATTATTTAAATAAATTATTTCTTCATAATTTCTACAATAACTCAATATTGAGTGGTTTGAAATCTAAAATTACTTTCATGAAATCCCGCATTATAAAATTGGTTGAAAAAAAATCCTCTATAAAGTGGGAATGAAAAATTAAAATATCATCTAGAATCACACATGACTTGATTTACAAGTAGGGGTTCTTCGATGGGAAGTGAAAATATGAATATCGAATAAAATAGTAAGTAATTATCGACATTGATAGAGATCATTGATAAAAATAAAGTAGATAACCATTAGAAAATTAAAAACCCTAAACCCATAAATCTAACATTGACTCATAGAATGTAGTAGTAATAGTATAAATTTTTTGTTTCACGAACCCTTTTATAGAGTTGAGGGATTATTTTTCAATCAGGAAAAACAACACCAAAAATGAAAGTTGATTTATATCATTTTATATCATTAACACAATTTCAACCATTCATTGGGATCCTATCAATTTATAACATTGTATTTAATACCATATGGGATATCAAAAACTGATTTTTATCATCCCCTGAAATATATTTACTTATATTTAAAATATTTGATAGCTAGTAGAACATAAAACCCACGATTCTTAAAGAACCATAATATAGATTAACTTTATAAACTATCCATTAAATCAATTGAAATTTATATTAATAATTAATTTATGAAAATTATGTTTAAATATTGAGTAGAAATAATATATGAATTTTTAAAATGATAAATAAATATTTTATAAAAAATAATATTTTATAAATGATTTTTTAGTCATGATTTTAAAAAATAATTTTAAATAAATTTTAAAAAAATTACAAATTTATTTTTTCAAAATAACCTGAAGTTGTCAAATTATAATTCCAAAATAACCTTAGTGTTAATTGTTGGTAGTTTTTTGAAATATTTCTTTTTTTATGAAGAGTGAAAACTATAAAATATTTATTGAAATATGCATTTTAATAAAAATTATTTGTAATTTTAAATTTTATTTTAAATTGGTTTCAAAGAAAAATTATTTCAATTATATATCAATTTAAAAAAATTATTTCTTTGGAATCATTTTCATCCTTAATCTTGAAATATAAAATTTGAAAACGTTTTATCATGTTCTCTTTAGAAACCTCTTATTCACATTTATATAAGGGATTAATTTTAAATTATATTTTGAATATTCTATAAATTAAATTAGAAAAAAATTATTACATAAATATAATAATGGGACCAATATGTTTTCCTAGTTAAAAATGTCATTACATGTGTTATATAAACCATCTAGTAAACGGTCTTGACGTTATAGGTTTCATGATTCCTGAGATCATAGATTCCAATATTTAAGAATTTACATCATTAAAAATTCAGTTATTTTTATCCATGATATTTTCATGACTGTATTATATCTGGATTGATGTCATTTATAGTTAACAATCTCAATGCATTGAGTTCTTAGTTTTTTTCCTTTTCATATTTATTATTCCATAACAATCTACGAATTCAGGTTATTTAAATATAATTTTTTTTGAATCAAACATCATTCCATATTGATTTTTATATATTGATATATTATATCTTCCATTGTTATTAACCCTTAACTATAATTACAGATCACCCTTACTTTCTTTCCTTTCCCTATGATACAAAGAGGAGATATTTGAATATTATTTCAAGGATGCAATTTATTTTATGTTATTATGTATTGTGCTTTACTTTCTTTACCCAATATAAAATGGGTATCGTTTTTTATTTGGTTTGCTAAAAATACTAAATTGATTGGTCCTTTGGGACACAAAAAATTATATCTATGTGAATCTAATAATGTATTCACTAAAACTGGGTTACTGAAGTTAGGATGCTACAGTTGGTATTATCATAATTTTAGTTAAAACCTTATGAACTATATCAAGGAAAACCTAGAATAGGGAACATAACCCTATGGCAGATTTTTAGGATGTGTATATAAGAACATCTTAAATTTTTTTAAAGGCAATGGGTATATGTGTTTTCTAATAAATTCATCCCCGTATAGATATTATATGTGGGAATGTTTGAGGAACACATGTACCTAAGAAAAATTTCTGTAAAAAGGCTTATTAGTCTGGACTTGATCATCAATTTGCGCATGATAGAGAAAATTTATTTGGACCAGTTTAACACTATAGATATACATATGATAATTCATATTATTGTAATAGACATTTCTGAAGGATTTAAAATCAAATATATCCCCAAAGAAACCTTGTTTTTTATTTTGAGATTTGTTATTCATAAACTATTCAATTTATGATAAGAATTTCACTCGTTTTTGGATTAATATTAATGTAACATAATTATATGATATAATATAGTATATTATATTATTTATAAATGGTAAGTGGAATGAATAAGGTTATCAATACTCTTGGAGAATGTAGAGACTGTCCGGATAAGCAAACCATTACATATGGTATTATTATATATAAAATTATGGCTATATTAGGAATGATTAATGAGGTTAGTGACAAATAACCATTATATGATAGAGAAACATATTAATATTAGGTATTCTTTTATTTTGGATCGCTTTATGAGAAAAAACCCCCCTTCTTTATGTGGTACAACTTATCCGATGAAATATGACAAATTGATTACGTACATGGAGAATATAGTAATGATCATTTGTTGATGTGTAATTGAAAAGGAAACATATTTCATGTGTTGTCCTAAAGTAAATGGTGATCAATGGTGGTTATCGATCTAGAATACTTGGAAGGAAGAGTAAAAAGGTGTAATATAATGAAAATATTTTAAGCATAAATTCTTTGATAATAATTTTTCTAAAGAGTATC
The DNA here is from genome assembly GCA_963277665.1 of Viscum album. NCBI lineage: Eukaryota > Viridiplantae > Streptophyta > Magnoliopsida > Santalales > Viscaceae > Viscum > Viscum album. The sequence goes on from OY728161.1 coordinate 700,039,413, forward strand.
AAATTAAGATGAAGTGAAAAACCCTTATCTTAAAAAATGATGATTAATGTGTGGTGTAGTATGGTGCTTCTTTTTCAAATGTAGTAAGTTATTCTTTTGATTACATATGCACTTGGAGTGAAATATTGATCCTTTAATAGAATAACGTAATCAAATTCTCTAAAGGGAGATTATCTCTAAATTTTTTTATTTATATGATAATGTTATATAAAGATAGGGAATAAATTATCCATGTCTTATTGATTATATGTGATTTAAGTGAAGAAGTAGATTACAGATAATTATATATATAAAGTCATGAATGGATATAAAGACTTTCCCACATGGGATAATAGTGGAAAAAATACCTATGTACTTTTTTGGAAGGAATCATATTATCCTAAATGTGTGGAGAGAAAGGCCACATTTCACATGATTGTAAGGGAAAGAAATAAATTTATATTATTCAATGCTTCAATTATAAAGATATAGGGTACAACACAAATGAATTCCCTAATCTATAAGGGAATATACCAGATATGAATAAAATGGGTCAGGGTGAATATTCTTCTATTGATGCAACATAAGTTGAATGAATATTGTGATTCTGTATTTATAAACAAGAAATATATTGTAAACAATTTTTTTTGATGATATTATTATTATAAGAATCATGAATTATTTATGTATTTTACAATAGTACAATTTCAAAAATAATTTGAATGGTTTTGATTAATGGTGCTGAAAAAATTGATTCAGTGGAATGTTGAACTTCTTATAAAACAAATGATTGAGGATTATATCACCCCTAATGTGTTTCTAATGTTCAGATAATGATGTTCAGATAAAGAGATGATGGATATGGATAATTTAAGTTGGACAATACTAACTACCTTGGGGTTGAATAATGATCTGTTGAAATTTTTTTATAATATCAATAATGGAGTTTTCAACATCGTGGTATTTAAGAAATATATAAAACAATCTATTTTATCTTTTAGTAATAAGTATGTATCCATGTTTTATATAAGGTTTAATGATAATTTATGTTATTAACATGATTCAAGAGAATACAAGATAATGGTATTCACACATTTGGTATGTGATGATTAAGAGTAACTTTATGTTGTTTGGGGATTAATGATATGTTCAATTAAGAAATATATTGAACTATTTATAATGATTTTAATATTAATATTTTGGATGGGTCATAATGTAAACCATTTATGAAATTGTTTAATTTGCTAATTCGATGTGTTTTTAGAGATTAATATATTAATTAACAATATGATGATTTATGGATGATGGATAACCTATACTAAAATGTTTCATTATAATAATAACTATATATCAATAGAAGGATTTATATTTTTTCTAGGCCTTATGATAAATTAGAGTGAATTTTAGTTCATAATGTGTTAAAATAATTCAATTTTTTTATTCATTTCTTTGAGTAAGAAAAAAATTAGAAACTGATCAAATCAGAACCAAAGGATGATATTGTGCTTATAAAATATCAAAGTATCATTTTATAATATTTCCTTATATATTAATAAATTTCCCCAATATTAGAAAAAGGAGATAGTTTTTTTCATATTATCATCATTTTTTATGATATCTATGATCTTTTTCATTCATATTTGTTTTATTGATTTATTATTTGATCAACCTCATTCTAATGAATAATATTCTCAATCAATCTCCTCGATTATTTGGGAATTAATATTATAATTATTTCCATGTTTTTTACCACTTATGTGTATAGGCTATGGACAATTGTTATTGGATTATTCCATATAACTTTTTTTCATCCTATTCTCTCTTATTAAATGAATGTTATATTAAACTATTTTTAGGTTCCTGGTTTCAATAAATGAATTTTCAAATACTAGACCCTTAATTTTGAGTGAAAGATAAAATTGTGATAATAAAATATATTTAGTTTTGGGTTAATGTATCACCGTGAGATTCAAAATTATAACATAGTATTTGAAAGAAAATGGGACATGAAAACCTGATCATAAACAAGCCAAAACAATATTCTTCTCTATATTTAATCTCTTCAATAGATTGTGAAACATGCCACCCCAAGTATAAAAAAACTATAACATATAATAAATTTATAACCTAGCTATTAAATTGTATTGAATGAATATTGAAAACTAAATTCTGAAAATTATGGTCATCAATTGATTATAAATAAAATAAGAATCATTTAAAAGAAAAAGAAATGTAATCTAATTTTTTTTATAAATGATAGATTAGAGACACTGTGAAAATAGTTTAAAAATATTTTTACTAAATTTATAAAATTTATTGTCACAAAATAAAATTTTGAAATCAGAATACAAAAATTATCTCTGGGTTTTGTTTTCGGAATTTTCTGAAATGATTCAATTTTGGATAAATAGTGAAAAAAACTAATTTTTAATTGAAACCTATTATTTTTAATTAATGATATTGATAAATTATAAATTTAATTGGAAATAAAGTATTATATGTTAATATATATTTCAATTATTCAAATATAGGAAATTTTAATCCCTTTTATTGAATTTTCATATAAAATATTTGTAAACATTTGAACATTTTCTCATAAAAACCCATATTTCCATCTCGCCTACGAGATAAATTTTTTATTACAAATTTACACATATTTGAATTGAATTTTTAATAAATTATCCCAATCATGGAATCATAATATTTTCAATTTATATTTATTTCATCCAAATTTATCACCAAAATAAATAGTGAAAATAATTATAATAAATCACCACAGTTAAGGCAAAAAAGAAATTATCGGGGATTAAACTAAGTGGATAAGCTTTAAAAATTACCTAAATACATTTAATAAACCCATTTTATAAAAATATTTAGTCATTATATGTTCTAGGATAGATAATAACTGTTTTTTATTTTTTTTGGAAAGAAACAAATGTGGGTATGATTAAATCCTTTCAAAAAATAACAGGTGTTTCACTCACCTCCCTTATGAAAGGCTACTCCCTCTCCTCTCTTCCTCACACCTTATTACTATTTTATTTGGAAAATATATATGAAAATGACTTAAAAAATTTACACCCAACATACTAAAAGAATTAATTTGGGAATAGGTCCATCCTATAAAGGATATTTGTGAAAACTAAAAGAGGATGCCTACAGAAGATATATTGTTCATCAATGATCATTTTTATATTTTTTCTTTATCCACCACATTTAACACTTATTACTGCATCCTGATGTAATAAAATAATTACCATTAATATAATGTATTGTTTTTATAATATGTTCATAACCTAAAACAACATCAACTTCCATAAAATTTTTAATGATGTCCCCATTCAGGTGTATTGGGGAATACCACCACGTGAATTATTGTCAATCTTATTCCATATCCATAATTCTTGATTATATATGATGATGGATATAAATTATATAAATTATATTTATATAATAATTATTTCCCATGAATCATTATATTATATATATATATATATATATATATCATTACATTCTATCATACCGGGGATTCAATAATGTTGCTTGTGTGTAGGACTGACTACTACCTGGTGAAGAGATGTGATTCATCTTTCATTAATGATTAACATAGAAGTTGATAATGAAAATGTAAATGATTATATTTTATATAAACTAAATAATTAGTATATTGATGAAATATTTATCATTATGATATATATATATATATATATATCATTTTTTCTTACCATTTAACTCAATTAGTGATGAAAACGGCATTCGTGTTCGTGTAGACTACTGCCTTAATGAAATGATGTGACTCTTTTTTCATCACCAAACAAAATAGATAATATGTATATACATATTTACTGAAATAATATGGTATATATAATATTATGATAATTATGTAAACATAATTTATTAGGTACCTAAAATCCAAAATGGTCATAGGAAAATAAAAAACATTACTCATGTGTACATACGACCTACCGTCTCCATGAATATAACACACTTCATTTATCGAAAAAATACTTCACAATTGGTCATAAAATAAAAATAGATGTATTAATATTGTAATTATTTCATTATTATAATTACAAGGATTATTAAAATATATATATGTTCAGATTAATCAAAACATAATTGACAATGAACAAGTGAGAAAGAAAGACAATTAGCAACTGAAAAAAATAAAATATTGAATGAATATTCATGAAGAGGTAATAAGTTGTTATAGAAGGAACATAAATTATATTATAAAATTAAATATTATTTTTATGTTAATGTAATGATTTTAACCACTATAGATTAGTTTTAATAGAGTATATCCAAAAAATCTTGAGGTAAGTGATTTCTTCTCTATTTACATTCCATTGAAAATTATTTATTATTATACAACAATTTTTTTAATATAGTGAATTGAACAACCCTAAGAAATGTAAAATTATGATTCATTAATACATACTAATATTTAGAGTTTCAATATAAATATTTAACCCAATGGTATTTAACTTGATATCTACCAAGTAGAAAAAATTATTATACATTTTAGCATTCTTTTGATATTGTTACATTTCTCATGTAATAATCTATTTCCTATGATCATTTTTTATAATAAATTATGAATCAATAAAAGATAAATATTATTATATTATGGGTTTTATTACTTGATTAATAATTTTCCATTTTAACATATATTTTATAAAAAATTATTTTTCTTAGTAAATATTAATAAATTCAAATTAAATACTCAAAATGGACATTTAATGATAAATAATATTGATTCATGAATTAAATATATTATTCTATATTTTTGTAATGATTTACACCTACAGTGGTGGGGGTCTAATATAATATTGAAAATAGATGCATTATTAGGTTATGTGAGACAAATAAGATGGAAAAATAAAATGGGTTCTTACCTATAGTATTTAAACTATCATGGGAAAGGTCATAATAGTAGAGGTATCATGATTCATAGGATCATGTTGTCCAATAATTATGAATTTATGTTATAGATAATTTAGTAATTATTATCCCTCATATATCCACAATTATATTATCTCTATATGAATTTTATTATCAGTCTTTTTATTGAATGACATGATTTTTTAGAATTTACCTTTCCATATTGATTATGACCAATACATTTATATAGTCAGGTTATCTAAATGGAATGTGTGTTCAATTATTTACCTTTTGTAGTGATAATTATTTAATGATCCATGAGATCTTATATTATACATAACATTTAATTATTATTTGAGATCACCCTTAATTTTTTCCATTCCCCAGGGAACAAATAAGAGATATTTGATTAAGTTTTCAAGGGTGATGTTTATCTGAAGTGGTAATGTATTATGTTTTATTTTATTTTACCAATGTAATATGGGTATCATGTATATATCTTGATTAAAAAATCTACTAAACTAATCAATTATTTAGGATTATACCCATCGTATTTATTCAAATATAATAAATAAGACACTGGATCCGGGTTACTCGAGTTGGTTTACTACAAATAGCTACAAACCCGAACTTTTTGATCTTCTGTCACAAATAGAAACATTAAATTTATGGTGTTTATATAAATAAATGTGAAAAAAAATTCTATAAAATAATTTTCAACATGAAAAGTTATTATTGGATAACTAAGAAATCTGAAAACTATTTATGATTAGTGTTTTAGATAATGCTAGAAAAATCCTAACCACTTCGGTTCATAAATAACTAGTTCATAAATTTGAGCATCACCACACAGGAAAATGTTCTCATACAGTAACACTCTATGGTATGGCATACTTACTGCATTTCATCATATTCTTCTGAAAAAAAAATTGATTTTTTTTTTCCAAATTCTTTTTTAGGGAAATAAAGGGATATATTAATTTTTATATAAGAATAAAATGTTAAAAAGTGAATGAGAACATGAGATTACATTTCAAAACCATACCCTATATATCATAGATCATAATATTTAGTCATAGAATAAATAATGGAAGGTCAATGTTGAGTAATTAATAAATCTTATCCACGAGCACAACATTATCATAAAACATGGAATTGTCAAAAACGCATAAGTATACTCATTGATCCAATCTAAGACTATCATAGTTGAATGAGTAAACTCTCTAAACCATCATAGATGTCAAGGATCACTCCAAATAATAACATGGTTGATATGGTATGTTAGTGAAATGAGTTCACTCCCCATTCTAATCCTATTTAACACTTGATGTAGAAATCATTACCCAATTCAATGGTCGCAGATATAATTCCCACCCATCATGGGTTATAATGTAACCATTATCCTTGGTTATAACACATACATCATCCTTTGGTATAATGTAACCACCATAACATAATTAAAACCAAACACATGTGTCCAATAATAATATAAACAATTCGTCAAATAATAACCCATGAGAATAAATGTGTTTCATAAACATTCCAACATATCATATCCCAATGAATATAAATGGGTTTCATAAAAATTTCTTCATTTCATCAAATTATAACCCTAGGAAATGTAACATAGTTATTAAACATCATGGAATAATTAACATAAAAAATATATAGAGTTAATAAGGATTCTATGATGGGATTATATCCTCCATAATGATTGTGTAACATCATTGGATGTCATCTTAAATAGAAAAATATTTTTAATGATATCATGGAATAATTATTGTAGAAATCATCTTTCCCTTTGAAGATAACATTTATTTTTTAAAAAATAATGATCTTATAAATGAATTTTTTTTGTTGAAAATAACCATTTAAACATCTAAATTAAGAATCAAATAATTGAACCAATATGATGAGAGGAAACTCAATAAATTTTATATAATTCAATAATCATTCATTTCATACTTTATTTTCAAAAATTCATAAATTCAATCATTTTGAAAAAATGAAAAGAATCCTTTTATACAAGTTTGTAAAAAATTCAATAATTGGTAATAATTATTTTAAAATATTTTAGAATAATATTGAAAACAATTTTTAAATATTTTTAGAATTCATGGAAATGTAAGAGAAATATGCCGTAGTGGTGACTTAAAAAAAACAATCCCAAATAATGATGAGATTGTGAGATAAATTATTTCCACTTGGGTATCTTTTAAATCATAAGCCCTATCAAATAAATAACCACAAATTGAAAATTAAAAAACATGAATAAAAATATATAACTAATATAATATTCAATAAGGTAATAATAAACACTACATAAAACAAATAAGTGGTGAACATGGAATATGTGTTATAGAAGTTATTTTGTGAAAAGAAACCCTTCCCTTGAGTTTAAATCTTCGCATATGTTATTTTTAATCTTAAATATTTGAAATAGGTTAATAATTTACAAACATAAATCCTTATTTAAAATATTTATTCATATTATCTCAATTTTTATAATATTATAAAATTTACTTAATCTATCATTTTCACATCAGATGATTCTGTGATATTTAGTACATACGTTCAAAATGACTTCAGCATTATGAATATGGTAAATGAAGTTATTATTCCAACATATAAATAATAAAATTAAAGACATACTTTTAATATTTATATATAAATTATACTTCCAAATAAAACCATTAACCTTGTTTATGAATAGTTAACTATATTACAATCTTGGATATGGTAGATATACGTATGCAGGATTAATATTTCCATTTTAAAATGATCATTACGGAAATAAGGAAATTATAATTTCATAATTAAAAACAATAATGACATAATATATATATATATATATCATATTACTTATTTATATATACTTATATATATCATTCATGTTATGTGGTAATGAAGAATGAATCACATTTTCTTCGTGAATGTGTTAGTCCACACATACGCAAGAACGTATCATTTTCAGTGCATAGAAAGGTAATATGGTAAATATTATTTTATCATTTAATAATGAAAAATATTTAATTAATATAAAATATAATCATTAATTCCATCATCAAAACCTATATTGATAGAAGGTGGTGGAAAATAAATTATATCAGTTTGTTAGGCCGTCGTTCACTGTAAACAAGAAAGAAGATTTAGTTTCCCATTTGATGGAAGGGGATATAAATAGAGGTAATTTAAAAAACATATTAATTTCCTAGTATATCGATCATTATTTTGTTATTATTTTATCATGGTTTCATATTTTTTATAGTTGTATAAGAAGAAACAAAAATAAAATAAATAGGTAAAAACTATAAAAATTCTTTGGAAAACCTATCACGCTTTACACCGTAAAACCTATAAAATGTTGTTATACATAAAACATAATTCTATAATTAGTGTTGGGATTCTAGAATGGTTTTTTTAAATGTTTTTTAAATAAAATAGGTTTTTATGTGTGAATAAATGATATGAAGAGGCAGCCTTTTGTAAGACATGGGATTTGCAATTTTGGAGGTTCTCAAAATATTAAATTAATATAAAATATAAAATAATAAAAAATGTATAAAAATTGAATAATTTAAAATTTAAGATGATTATGGGTATAAATAAATTCATAAAATAAATATTATACATATTTTGAATATATTTCTACCCTTATTAATTGGTGTTAACCCCTATTTAAACACATTAACTCTTAACATGACAAATGGATTTTTACTCATTGATGGTAAATATATATACAATAAAATGAAAAAAACCCATAAATGTAAAATTATTATTATTTTTAACCTTATCCTGATAACTTGGATAAATCTCCGATTTGTAGGAATTTTATATCATTTAATAAAATATCATTTATTATAAATATCAACAACGTCAATTTTTAGAACTATTCACATCGAATTAGAACCACATTTTTTTATTCCTATAAAATATCATTGTCATGTATAAAATTCAACAATTACATTAATTATCACAAATTTACGTTATTTTAATTTTTTAATACCATTTATTTGATTTTTTCCCTTACAATAATTAAATCTTCATTAGTGTTGTAAAATCATTTAAGGTTATTATTTAATCACTGAAAGTTAAATATAAATTAAAATATTTAGGTATGTTTTTGGTTATTTAATAGTAATTATTATTTTATTGTAAACCTATAATTACCCAATTTACCTTTTACTGGGGTAAAAAATTACTATGTTTAAAATATATATTTTAAATAAATAAAAGAGAAATATTTTATAAATTTGGACCCTGTGATTAAAAATATGTAATCAATTTATGAATATTAAAATCTCATAATTTAAAGACTCTAATAATAAAATTACTTGAAAAAAACAATAAAAAATTTCTAAAAAATCCATTGTTTAAATATAAAGACTTTTTTAAAAAAATTAAAGAATAAAATATATTTTATACAACATAGTTGGATTATTTTGACCCAAAATAAAATAAAAAAAATTTTAAACTGATATAAAAAATAATTTTACATTTAAATTAGTTTAAAATAAAAAAATAATTTTCAATTAAAATCATTATTTTCTCCTATTCCACAAAACATAAATATGTTAAAAAAATATCTGAACATAATCCTATGATATTTTTAAATGATTAATTAATAATATTATTAATTTTTTAAAATAAATTCTCTATAATATTTAACCATAATAAAATGTAAGAACAACCATTTCTGAATAAAATGTATTTTTTAAGTATAAAATGACATTAATAAAGATTTTAGGGCATATTTACAAAGCATTAATTAATAAGTTAAAATGATTAGTATAATTATATATAGAATTAAATATTTTTTCATATTCATACATACTAATTTAACAGTAAGGTTATAATTATCGTGTTTAAATAATTATATTTCATTTTTTACGCCTGATGTTGCATATATTTTATGCTATAGAAATTATTTTTAAAATATAAAGATATTTAATTATACACCAGAATAAAATAAATTATAAAAATTTTAAAATTGGATTACTAAACAATTTTTTACTTTTTTAAATAATAGAGTTTAAATCCTACATTATAAAAAGTATTAATAAATAATTAACTAGAGAATATTGAAAATTGAATTACACATATGAGGATTATTAATAAGATAAAATTAGTTTGAAGTGTAAAAAATGAAATAAAAACATAACACCCAAGTATTGATCGGGAATTATAAAGAACATGGTAATTTGAAATTTGAGCATCAAAAAACCATAAATCATTGATGGTTTAAAAGAATATTAATTTATTTGTATGAAAATTAAATTGGTAACATTTTTATTTCATGCTCCTTTTCATAGGGTTAATTAATTACATTAATTCTAAGTATAATAACAATATTAAATATACTTACCTAAAAACAATTATTCCGTTCATAAATTAATTTACACTATAATATCATATAATTTTTATAATCTACGAGTATTAATGATGAATTATTACATGATTGAGCATTAAAATCAACTTTAAATTGATCTCATAATCGAAGAAAGAATAAATGTATATTCCTCCTTTTTTTAGGAATATAAAAAAGCATAGAACATTATAATCAAATTACCAAAACTAATAAACCATAACATGTGGAAAAATAATTTAATCCCCAAAATATAATAGTAATATCCACATTTCAACATTTAGATTTTAGTAAATTACTATCATTAAGATTCCCCAAAATATCATAGAATAATATCTTAACCCAATAATTAGAATTTTTTATTACATTATTTTCGAATACAAATTTACTGTTCGTCTTAAAAAATTTACAAACAAAAAAATATCTATGATATATTATCCATTTCCAAAAATCACCTAAATCAACATATATTCAAAATAAAATAATATGTGCATCCTAAATAAAAATCATCATTTATTTAATCAAATTAAATTCCATGATATTGTATTTATGATAAAAATATACGGTTTCCAAAATACTGATAAACCTTAGAAATTACATTATACAGTTAAAAAAAATTAAAATTCCAATACCTTAGAAATCTATATGATAAAACATATGTTCCCAAAATGATCTTACCATTTATCAATTTGATATTTTAGATAACTAAATAAAATTTTATGCTTAAAAAGACATCACATAGGCTATTGGTATGAGATGAACCCTTGTCACACTTTGATTGTGAGTTCAATCCTCACAACATTACTGGATGTGACAGATTTTTACTCTAACTCTCATTTATCATTTTTACAATTACTATATCAATATAACTCTTATAACAATCCAAAAAATTATATAAACATAGTAAAAAATAACAATTATATAGTCATCATTAAATAAAATTTCTAACCTCAAATGTAATCTCATACCTTTAATTTTCTATCCCAAATATGTAATAACACATATCTACCTCAAAATGAAATATCATATAAATCCGAATGTTTATAAATAACAACAGTCATTTTGACCATAAAATTTAATAACATTTTTCCCGATATTATTCTTCAAGATAAACCAATTGTTTGATTATATCAATTCTAAAATACCGTTAAAATACTTATATTTTTATCTCTTAATACCTCAAATAGGTATCAAAGACATTGAACATACGATCAAACTGAAAAATATATACCTTTGATGGAATCCATAAATCATAATAAATCATCTCGATGTACATAATAATCTCCAATATTATATAAACTCTACTCTTATAAGAAATTTAACATCCCAAAACCAACACTTCTAGATCCAGTTCAAAAAAAATAATATTTTCATTTTTGGATTTGATTTTGATAAATGTGACCCATATTTTGAAAATAGAAACATACAGTTTGAAAATGAAATATAATATCACTAATATACATAATAAAATTTTAGGATTATATTATTTGAGAAGTAGGATAAAATCTTAACCGCATGGGTTCATAAAAATACGTGCTCATAAAGATCATAACCATCTCCCATGAAAATTCTCATATATAATAACACTCTTAGGAATAACATACATAAAACATTTATTTGAGATATTTATAAAATAAACATAATTGTATCATGAAATCAATTTGAAACTAATGGTCAAGAATAGATATAATAATTACAATATAAGAATAACATTAGAAAAATGGTATGAGAACATGACATTAACATTTCAAAACCATACCCTACATATGACAGTTCATAATCTCAATCATGGAATAAATATTAGAAATTTCATAAGACATGAATCATAAAATAATAAAAGTAAATGATCTGTGATCATAAAATTAACAAAAGGAATATAATTATGGAATATGTATAATCATATAAAAATATTTTCTTAGAGGTTAGGGACCCTTTAATGCATATCCTTGGGGAATGAGTTCACTCCTGAAACCATCATAGTAGTCAGGGTTCACTCGAAAGTCAATCATTCTGTACATGGCCCATTTATTAATTGTGTTAAATTTTTATTACAATTTTTTTTATCTCATTATATATAAATCCTTACCCAATGCATTGGAGAGATATATATAGGTACTAACGATCATTTTTTATAATGTATCCACCATACATCGTTATAACATAACCCTGGTCAATAGTTATTACATAACAAAAATATCTTAATGAAAATCATACATATGGGTTCCAATAGACTATAAAAAATTCATAAAATTAGTTCCCATAAAATGAAATGTATTTCTCTAACATTCTATCATATCATATACCTATGGAAATGAAATTTTGTTCAAAAACATTTCCTCATTTTATCAATGTATAACCCAGGTAATGTAATGGGGTTCATAATCACTATGTCCCTATAAACATATAAAATATATACAATTAATAAGTATGGTACCCATGGATCTCATACCCATCACATTTTACATAACAGCAAATGATTTCATGTTAGATGGAAAATGATTTCAAATGATCACTTTGAATAATTCTTTAGGAAACCATGTTTTCCATTTTAAAATCACTTATCTTTTCATAAAGGAAATAAAATATAAATGAAAAAATATTATTTCAAAATAAACATGTAAACATGTGATGTAAGGGTCAAATAATTGACACATTATGGATGTGTGTAATTAAAATCATGATCTATAATTTTAAAATCATTACTTTAATATATTTTTTTGAAAAAGTCATAAATTACCACATTTGTAAAAAACAAAAATGATTCTTTTAATTTTTTTTAAAAAAATAAGACATCGATATGAATGAATTTATTTTTTTTCACGATAACAATAAAAATATAATTGATTTTTTATTAAACAAGGAAATTAAATAAAAAAGTTACATTGTATAGAATTAAACATAAAAAATATTGAATAATTATGATATTGTTAAATAAACCCTTACTACTTTTCTAACTTTTGAATTGTAATCCCAGTGAAATTAAAAAATTAAAATTAATATTTAAATACAATAAATGAATTTGTTTCTCATAATATACTATTTAAAAGGGGTAATATATATACATAAGAAAAAATTAAGTGGTGAGTATGGAATATGTCTCAAAAAAGAATAATTGATATGATAAACCCTTATATTGTGTCCAAATCATCACATAAAATCTATTCCTTCATAAATAAAAATTGTAGGATTTTATTAATTTACATTAGATATTATTTAATCATTATTATTACTTTTATTCCATATATTACAATTTTATGGAAATTACATAATCATTTATGTCAATTCCATAATTTTTTGTGATATGTGGAACAAAAGTCCTAAATGAATTTCGTATGTTGTCTATAGTCAAGGATAAAATATTAACATCATATAATAAATATTAATCCTAAAATAAATAAAAAATATTTACATAAATTATAATTTTAAGTTCATATATTAAATATGGTAAAAAATGAACTGCATTACAATCAAGGATATGGTGGGTTGTACCTATATATGTGCAACATTTATAATTTTCAGTGATCATTATAGAAAGAAATAAAGTATAATTTTATCATTATATAATGATAATAATATAATATTTATATATATAATATTAATTATTTAAATATACTTATATATTTATATATATTTATATATATATCCTCTCTATGATGGGGTGCTGAAAAGTGAATTATATCACTTCTCGAAGGTGGTCGTGCAGACGTACGCATAGACCACATTATTATTTTTCAAAGAATTTAAAGGTAAGAAGATAAATGATATGTTATGTTTTTATAATGATAGATAAGTCATGAATATAATATATAAGAATTATTTCCTTCATTATTATATGTATTGAGAGATGGAGAACGAAAAAATAGACAAATTCATAAGGTAGTAGACTATTGTACACATGAATGACAATTTCAATTCCCATTAGATGGAAGTAGAGATAAATATACGTCATGAAAAAAACATAATAAAATATTATTATATCTATGATAAATTATTTATTTTTTTATAATACTTGGACATGTTTTTAGGGATTTGGAAGAAGAAACCAAATGAAACTATACATATAAAAACAATAAATCTTCTCTGGAAAACCTCTTTTTCTTAACACCTTAAGACTTCTAAAACTGAGATTATGATGAAACAATAACCTGAGATTTACATAATGGATTATAGTAAGGTCGTAGTATTATTATTGGCCGATGAAAATAGTTTTTAAGTATGAATCAATCTTCCCTTTTATTATAGAGGGTAGGGGACTCAGGGAATTTCTCAAAATATTATATTCATATATATTCATTTTAAATTTAAAATGGATACAATTTGAGTTATATTGTATATAATATGAGTATTGGTACATATACCTATTTTAACTAATGATTATACATGTTTTTACTATATTTATACTCTTATCTTTTGGTTTTAAACCCTATTTAACCCCTTAAACAAAGAGTGTGACAACATGGACGTTTAGTCATTGAGGGTTAATATAGTTTCTATTAAATGAAAAATACCAATAAATGGAATATGGATGAGATTATAAACATTATCATAATGACATTGATTAATATAATATTTCTTGAATTTTATATCATTTTATAAGATATTATTTATTATAAAAAATCAATAATTTTAATTTTAGAACAATTCAATACATTAACTTTTAAAATATCATGATAACACAAATAAATAGAGCTAAATTTTTTATTATATCCATAAAATATAATTTTCCTATTTAAAATGTATTCATATCCTTATTTACCTCCTATTATATTACATTAAACATTTTTAACATAATTTATATGATTTCCCATTAAATTAATTATTATTATATCATTGTTGTGCATTAATTTATCTTAATTATTTTTCCTAGAAATATTAAAAATAAATTTACTTTCTGAATATAAATATTTTATATTTGAAAATAATATTTATAGTCAACACGTCCTCTAGATAACACCAAGTTAATATTATTTCACTTATAAACAATTAATGTGTAACATGTTTGAAATATCATTAAATGAAATACTAGAATGGTCATAATATCATTCAGTTATCCCCAAACGGTCATATATTAAACCCCTAGATTATAGTCCAGTTATACTCATCAAATATTTATTTACATTTTTTTTCAATTAATAGTTCTTTCCAGTTTATTTTATTCTTTTCATAACCTTATTTACCCTTTACCGTTGTAAAAAATTACTATGTTTACTAATATATTGATCCAAAAATAAAATGGGCCAATTTAATAAATATGGAATACATTATTATAAATATTTAATCCATTTTTTAAAATTCAAATAAAAAAATTGAGTTTTTATTTTTTAATTAAACTGGAAAATCATAATGAAAAACTGTTTTTAAAACAAAATACGATTTTTAAATATAACATTTTTATTATACCTTTGTAACGTCCACTTTTTGGGTTCCGTCCAAGATTTCCCATACCAGGTTGGTCACATAACCTCAAGCACATTTTCCCCAATGCTAGAGAGATCTGGCTAGCTGGGAGGTCCAAGGTCTAACAATGGGGAAACTATGCCCTCATTGTTAGAGTATACATACTGGAATCAGAAATAATTTATCAAAATAAGAAGTTGTAATACCATACAATAGACAAAAATAGTTGAATATTGATAATAATATAAGAACTGAGAATATATAATTAATTCATTTCATATGTGTCTAGGAAAACATCCAAACAAGTAACAATGTTGGGAATACAATAATAAAACCAAATTACAGAAAAACAACACACTCCAACAGGATCATAGGCCTCATATTTTCCTAATTCTTGTAAGATCTAATATAAATCAACTACCTGATGATGTAGGTCACTTTCCTTTATCTATACCTTCAACCATATAATCTATTTGGTCCCGAAATCATGACCCAAACATGGTGTGAGACGAATCCTTGTAAGAAACCCCCAAAATATCTATGCCTAAATGACATTGAATATATATATAGTAGGCAATATGGTGAAATGAAGAAATAAACCAGGATGTACACAAAATTAAACGATCCTATGATTTTAAATTACATTCATTTAAATTTATTAGTCAAAAAATTGAATCATGTAAACCATGGGATCTATCCTATGATCTATATCCCCTATGTATCGTAATAATAGACATCTAATAAAACCATCTAAACAAACAAGTAAAATTGAGTCCATGTTTGTGCTTTGGATTTTTAGACATGTTAGATTTATTAATTAATTCATTATAAACCTTATGGGAATGTTCTCATAGTCTAACCCCTCCATTTTAACATATTATCATTTCAAAAAATAATGACCCTCTGGGAAAGCTCTCACATTCTAGCCCTTTGGTCCCACATTGCACTAATGATTTACAGATAACCACCTAGGCATCTCTGAAAGTCAATACCCCCTTGGTCTTCATGGAAACAAATAAATTATAATGACCACCTAGTATCTCTCACATTCAATTCCCTATGGTCTAACATTTATTTGATAATGACCCTCTCGGAAGCTCTCATGGTCTCACCCCTCTAGTCTATGACTACCCAGAAGCTGTCATAGTATATAATTCTGGATCAATATAATAACAAAACATAGATAAGTTACCCTACCTCTAGATGCTCTCAAAGTCAAATTCTTGTTGTTTATACTTTAACAATGAGAATCACATGCATCTCATATTATCATAAACTACATCCTAAAAACAGGAATCATGGAAAAGAAGGCATGCCTAATAGGAATTCTAGAACAAACGTCCATACTCAAATAGATAAAGAAAACACACCCATAATCAATGTATGAAACCTTATGCATTTGAAATAACCCTTTCTAAATCAAAAAAACAATAGCAG
The DNA here is from genome assembly GCA_963277665.1 of Viscum album. Taxonomy (NCBI): domain Eukaryota; kingdom Viridiplantae; phylum Streptophyta; class Magnoliopsida; order Santalales; family Viscaceae; genus Viscum; species Viscum album. The sequence continues at coordinate 700,056,475 of OY728161.1, forward strand.
GTAATAATAAGGGTTAAATTCAAAAGACGAAATACCCCAAACATTGGTATTCTGAACATTAAGCATATATAATTCAAATACAATTAAAAAACTACAAACCATCAATCGAGATGTTGTACGATAAAAAATCATGAACATTGGCCCTTGAATCAGCCTAGAATGAAGTAGATCTATGAAAAGGGTAAAAAATATCATCCATGAAATAGTCACGATAGGGTGATCCTTGAAGGATGTATCCCCCTAAAACTCATCCTACCCAGTTGAAAAATGCGAGATAGATCCAAAAAGTAATGCCAATTCTACGAAACACGATAGATGTCTTGCATTGCATGGTACTTCTGAGTCGATTGTAAGAGATAGGCAATAGAATAGAATCTCTCCAAATCCTCAAATGGGCCAAAGTATCTTAGTAAATTCTTCCCCTATCACATATAACTTATTTGTCCAAAACTTGTTGTGACATTCATGAAAACCCGATATCTGACTTTGAACTCCAGTGGTTGTCTCCATCGAACATCGTAAGTCTTCTGGAGGGACTATGCATTAGTAATACTATTCTGAATCAACTCCACCTACTAAGTGGTCTCATGTTTATGATTAGGTCTTAGAATTGATACCTCTCATGCCTCCATCCAACATTGGGGTGATCAATACTACCTACCATATAAATCCTCATAATTTTCCATCTGAATAGTCTTCTGATGTTTGTTATTGTAGGAAAACTCCACTAGGGGCATGTTTCTCCCCCAAGAACCCCCAAAATATAGGACCCATGCTCGTAGTATTTCCTCTAAAACCTGAATCATTTTCTCTAACTGGCCATCTATCTTGTGATGGTAATTTGTACTCAGAAGTACCCATGTACCCAAATCCATTTATAGTCTCTACCAGACACAATAGGTAAACTGGGCGTCATTGTTTGAAATGATAGAGTACCGAACCCCATGTAAATGTATAATCTCTTACATGTAAAAACTTCTAATCTCATTAACACTAAATTTTTCTTTAATCAGTATGAAATGTAAAATCCTAACGAGACTATCAAAAACAACCCAAACAACTTCATTTCCTCGTGGAATCCTCGGTAAACCTGTCACGGAATGAATCGCCACATCATTCCACATCAACATAGGAATGTGTAACTATTGTTAAATCCATGCAGGTCACTTATTCTCTTCATTCACCTGGTGATAGGGGGAACATATCATAACAAAACCAGCTACAGATCTCTTTATATCTTCCCACAAATACTGATTGTGTAGATCTCGATACATCTTGGTGACAACAAGATGAACATCCCAAACAGAAGAATAAAATTCTTCCATCAACTCCACTGTATGTCTTCTGATACCCATATGAATCTATAAAAACAAAAATCCTCATCCTCACATGTGGTCCACCTAAGAGTAGGGTACTCTCCTTACACACCCACCCATAAATCTAGGAATATGGAATCTGATAGATAACTCATTGACAATTGATCTAGTTGAGTATATGCAATAGATATACATGAATGAAAAAAATACCCTAATATATCTTTCACATCCAAATGCATCTTAGAGAACAGAGCCAAAAACTTCCAGTCACTGCTAGCCTCCTGAACAGGTAATATCAATGTTCTCATATTCAATGCATTAGCCACTATATCACCATTCCCATTGTTGTATGCATTATCATATTCAAAACACTGAAGGTATTAAAACCACCATCACTCTCTCAAATTCAGATCACCTCGAATAAAGATATAATTGAGACTTTTTTAGTTAATGCATACCACAAAATTCTCTCCCAAAAGGTATTTCCTCCCACAACATAAATCAAGAAAAACTACAACCATCTCGATATCATGAATTGGGTAATTCCTATCTTGTGGTAGTAACTGATGAGACCTATACACCTAAAACCTCCCCCCTACAAAAGCACTTCTCCAATCCTGATACCTGAAATATCATATTAAATGGTTTAACTCTTGAAAAGATCTGGAAATATCAGTATTGGTGTTGAATTCAATCTCAATTTCATATCCTCAAAGGTTGAATCTCTGTAATATTCCCCCAAGTACATCTCAACCATCTTAGGTAGGTATATCAGTGGTGTTGTTAAGCATTAAAAGTACTATATTATGTTCTCATAGTATCCATACATCCCAAGAAAACAATATACCTTAATTATGTTCTTCAACTAATCCCATGAAACAAATGATATCACTTTATTTGGGTCTATTGATACTCCTATCTCTGAGATGAAATGTTCTAAAAATTGAATCTAGTCCATCCAAAAGAGAAATTCTGAGAGTTTAGAAAATAACTGATGATCTCTCATAGTAATCAATACGATCTCTATATGGTTGTCATGTTCATGTTGAGTGTCAGAGTACACCAATATATCATCAGTGAAGGCTACCACAAAAGAACCCATGTATGGATGGAACAATCAAATCATTAGATCCATGAAATCTGTCGGTGTGTTCGTGAGACCGAATGACATAACCAAATACTTATAATGACCATACATGCAGAGACACGAAGCTTATCATACATGGACATTACATTACTTTTGCGGAATACTTAGTACATAACAAAAACACACACACAAGGATCGTAATAGTTTAGTGTCTCTGGAAACTCGGAATAAAATCTTCTAATCGGGGTGAATGATCTTCCACATCTCCCATAAATATCTTCCTTTTTTTTACCTAAAACCATTCTTTATATCCTGGGGAAAAGAAAACATAAAAAGGTGAGCTCAAATGCTCAGTAAGGGTAAACAAAAGAAATATCAATCACATCGTATTTATAAGAACATAACATTTTGGAAATCATAACCTGCAAAAGAGATCATAATTTCATAACATGGGATAAATCATGGTAGTGAAATGTAATCACAATAATCATAACATAAAACATGAAACTTTGTGGCATTCACACATATTCAAAGAGAATCATTTCTTGTTAGTCAAGACTCATTGGCAAGACTATCTTAGTGGACAAAGTCTCTTTCTGAATCAAGTAACCCTCGTTTCAGTCCTGTTTCACTGAACCGGTATAACCTACCATTCCAGCCATGTCTATCTCATGAGATATAAAATCTTTACCCAATGCATTGGAGGGAGATATAGGTCCCACCCATCTTATAATGAATCCTTTCTTATGTGTGCCACATAATCATAAATCATACAGCATCGCATAACACATGTAACAAAAATGGGATTCTTGAAACATCATGACATCATAAAACAATTCATATAAGATAATGGAATTCATAAAAATATTTCCATCACAACATAATCAAATCCATGTAATAATAGGGATAAAAACAGAACCCTTTTATTATCTTAGATGGAAAATAATTTTGATAAAATACTTGAACTCCATTCTTGAGGAAAATATCCTTTCTACTTCAAAAACATTTTTCCTTTCATAACATGTCATACGACTTTAAAATAAAAGAAGACGATTAAAAATAAACTTGAAAACATGTAAAGGAAGCTTCTTGGAAATAATGTTTTTAAAATCCATTCATGCCGTATAAGTTAAAAAAACATTCTTCATACTTTTGTCGGAAAAGTCAAAAAGTACCTCGTTCGAAAAACGACAAAAGATTCCTTTCATTTCTTTTACTAAAAACTCAACAAAGGGTAAAAATGGATTTAAATAATTGTAGGTGGATGGAAATGATATTATTTATGAAACATGGATGTGGATGATAAAATACACCCCAGTAAATACCAATGTATAAACAATCTCGGATAAAAATGAGATTGTGATATTTTCCCTTACCTTAGGTCCGACTGGCTTTGTAAGTGTCCGAACCTCCTGTATAATGATTTAAATAATGTTATTGACTTATTCCATAATCATATTTATTGTTATTATATCATATATGGTCCACTTATGACTTTATATTACCCGTTCTTTTGTAAATTCATGTTAAAGTAGCGTTTTGGGTAAAATCGTCTCATTTGTCGTTCGTGTTTTTAACTTGTAATTCTTCATATGATTACTTAGATCATGATTACTTAATTCCAGAATATAAAACATGATTTATATATATATATATTCAGAATATACATATATAATAAATCAGTAAATGGAAATAAATACACCGTTCCTGGAGACGGTAGTCCCTACATACGCATGAACGCTGTTTTCGTTTCCTTATTTAATTGAATGGAATTAAGTAGATGACATACATATAAATATAAATAATTCCAGTATCTTTATTAGGTCATATATTTCATTAGTACTTATTATATATACTTTATAATCATTCATGAATGGCTAATCATTGAGAATGAATCTCATTGCGTCGTGGACGGTAGTCCGTACGTACGCACGAGCGATGATATCGTTCCCATGGTCGTGGAATTGTGTTGAAGTGTATGTATACTATTTAAGTATCAATATAACTTTATAATAATCATATATAGTTACTCATTACACCTTTATACCCATCCTTGTAAGGTGATGGTGGAAAATAGATTACACCACGACGTGGAGACGGTATTCCGTACGTACGCACGCGTGGTGATTTCCTTTTTCCGTAGGATGGATAGAAGGTTAATTAGAGTTGTTTCATATTTATAATAACATATCAGTATATAAGAAATACTGATGTTATTACTTTATTATGAAACAACTAAAGAATAAGAAGTTGAAGAAGAAATAAATTGAAAAGATCGGTAATGGATATTACCTCTTCTTTGGAATGCTTCTTTGAATCCTCTACTTAGGGAACTAAGATTGGTCTTTGAAGAAGACCAGGACCTATAGGATTATTCTAGGGAAGTGGAGAAGGGATTTTGTCAGGGGTTGGCTGAGCAGGAGTGCTCAAATTGGTGTGAGGAGGAGGGGGAGGAGGTACCCTTTTATAAGGGAGGAGAGGGGCACCGTAGGAATATCTCAAAATATTATTTTACATTAAAGTCAAAATCAGTTTATAATGGTTCCAAAGGGTCTTATTTCGAAGCTAAAGTGGGGATGGGTCGAAATCATATCATCCAATAGGATTTAGACAAGTTTAGGGTATTATTTTAAACTTATCAATTAGATTTAACTCTATGTTAAATAATTTAACTTTTACCGTGTCTTTTTGTTTTCTTTCACTATATGGTTAATACACTTACTATAATATGCTAAAAGAACCCCAAATTGTTTATTATTAATATATATATCCTTATCTAAGTCATTTGGCCGAACCTTATATTTTTAGGAATAAAATAACATTTAATAATATAATATTTGATTTAAAAACTATTTTGTCTGAATTTTGACAATATTTGATATATGATTTTTGTGAAAGTCATAACAGAATTATATGTTCGAACCAAGTTGATTAAATCAACACTAATATATCATAGTAACCTTGAAAATTAGTGTAATTCATAAACAGTCTCAAATTACATTCATTTGAGCATTTATAACATCAATTATGTTAATATTTCCTTAAAAGGGTAATTACTGCATCATCGTTTTTTCATAAATGAATTAATTTATTTAAAGTCTAAAAATTATAAATAAAATATAATTATGTAGGAAATATTTTTATCTTTCTAATGAATATTTATTGTCGAATTTATCTTATGTATAACCCCATATTAAAAATGTTTTAGTTATTAAACTTTGATTTTAACTATTTTAACTATTCATTAAATAAAATAATATTAAATGTCATAATCTAATCCAAGTGGACATAAATGGTCATATTATATTCATAAGGTTGTTTTTGGACGAATTACATTTATCCAATAGAATTATGACATGTGTTAGGGTAATAGTAATATCATATTTACCCTTAGTTACCCTATTTACTATTAACCGTGGTAAAAAAAAGTAAAAAGTTACTATTCACCAAAAATTATTTTCAACTCATTGAACCACATTTTAGTCCTTGAAATTAACCGTGTCTCTCGGATTTTCGAAATTCCATTCACAGAAGTGGTAAAATTAAGTTTTATGCAAAATTCAGTTTTTAACCTACCACTTAGTGGTTTCACTATTCATCAAAAATTGAATGTTTTCAGAAAAATGCCAAAATTTCATCCTAAGCTATATTTCATATTCCGAATTCAAATATGAAGTCTATTTTACCATATTAATAACATAGAAATTGCATTAATTAATTTTATAATTAAATCCCGTTGTTAAAACAAATAGCGTGTTTTTAAGAAACAATATCTATCAAAAGATTGACACTTGATTATGTCTGGTTTAAATGTGAAATTACATCCAATGACCAACATTGTATTAAATTGTAAAAATATATTCTAAATATACTTTAAAACCACTCAAATTAATGATTTATCACTATTAATTATTTCGATTAAAAAAGTTGTTTTTAATTATAATTTAGTAATTTTCACTTTTCATCAGAATATGAAAGTTATCCGAAAAGTACAAAAATTTCACCTTAGGCTAAATTCGATACTCCTAATCCAAAAATGAAGTCCATTTTGAGAGCTAAAATTTCTAAAATTTAAAAAGTGGTTATTACTATTCATAATGGCTAGTTTTAATAATATTTTAATAGCATATCGTTGTTTCGTGAAACTCAGTATTGCGTACTACACACGCTATCGAAGAAGGTTGCAATTGCGTGTAATGAAAGGCAAGTCAAGGATGCATGTTGTGCAAGCTCCTTTTTGTGTTGCGTACGACACAAGACATTAGTGAAATTAAAAAGAATATTTTTCATAAAATCTTGGGCTGTTACATTCTACCCCCCTTAAAATGAATTTCGCCCTCGAAATTCGTCGGGGTTATAAATGGTTTACTATTCGAAAGTTTCTTTAATAGAAACCCACATTTTAAAAAGGAATACCAAAACCAATATTTTAAAACAAAAGTATGAAACTTAACGGTTACCCAAATAAACTAATAATTGGGTTTCCACATAGGTGAAAATATGGATATGGAAGAAAAATCTAACCATCATGTTCTGATGGAGAGTGGTAGAGAACATGGCTATGGAAAAGCCAACAATCACAAATCCATAAATTTGTGACGATCTAAGGTACCATCCGATTAATCAGATATAAGATAACTATGACAACATTTTTTTGGTTTTCAAGATCATTTTCTCTAAAGATGAAGAATTTGAATTAGAATAAATACTTACTTTATTTTGGTACAATCGCACTATTGTTCGTGCCTTGAAAAATTTCCACTTCATCTCTTAAATAAATGAAGTTGAATTTGTTATTCGTGAAGTGTTAGCATATCATGTGATAGAATGACGGGTCATTCCATCTGTCTCAAACAAAAGGTTAGCAAAAATTATATACATAAGTCGATCTATAGCGAGATTAATCATATATGGTTCCTAAAATGGACTTATACTTCATATATCATACTGCTTAATATAATAAAGCTAGTTTCTATTAAACAGGGACTTCCTGTAGGCCAGTGGTAGGCGATAAAGGCCAGTCGCACTTCGGTTGTGGGTTCGATTCCCACAGCCTTGTCCGAAGCGATGGGTTGTCGCCCGTCCTACAGGTTGTCCTTTTTCTAAAACTATAATACTATAACATCCCATCAATAATATCGAAAAAAACTTCTATCCTTAAACAATACTAACTTATGTCCAACATAATCCATTCCAATCTTTAGGCTTATCCATAATACTGCAGTCCACTCTCATAACATAGTGAAAACGATTACCATAGATTTAAAACCATCGTCGATCCCCATATATCATAAGATATGTTTTGTTGGTCACATTCCAAACATTCAATGTCCTTAATAATGTATTCTTTTGAATACCCATTGAACCATAGTGAAAACTTGAATGCAGTTAAAAGTTAACACTTTTCACATACCAAAATCCTCAAAATTCTATATACTCAAACCATGTTATCACTTAGTCCTTATATCAATCATGAGCTCATGAATACTATCAAACATTTAATTTTCTCCTTATCCCTTCATTATGCACATATCATCTACATTCCAAAAATATCTGAATAACCCTTCATGGATACTGGTAACATTAATCATACACTTTCAAAACACAAGGAAAGACAACAGTGTAACAATCCATAGATGTCTCTTTATTCTATAGTAGCATGAGATTACTTATACAAAATTACAAATGATAAACATGTAATCATTCCACTACATTATTAAACCATTGACCGAGCTTCAAAAATTCTTTCATCTCACAAATCATTTGTAGTCTCTTCATCATCATCCACATAAATACTACCCATATGACCATACTGATTCCATTCATGAGTCTTTCCCTTAGGTCATTTGTTTTCATAATGCCCATACATTCCACATTTAAAACACTTAAACATTTTTGATGTCGTAGCAATACCATTATCCTCATCCATGGTGTTAACCGACCCTTTTCCTTTGCACTTACTTGCTTTGTTTCCTTCTTTTCCACACCCAAAGCATCTTCCAGTTCCCTTGAAACATTCTCCTTGATGCCTCTTCCCACATGATTTACATAGGGGAAATTGAACTTTCTTTCCTCTATGATCATCATGGAACTCCATCTTTCTCTTATTAGTCGAGTCAGGAAACTTACCAAATTTTACTTTATTGATCATATTATGAGATTGCTGATTCGGCATAATAATGATGTTTGGACATCCAAATCCCATTTCATTTGGTTGCTCATGAAGAATATCATTCCATTGTCCATCATATCCTCCATTATTGTGAATCATCTTGCTTCCAGCCATTTTCTAAAACCAAAACAGAATAGTGTGAGAGGCAAAATAATGCTAGAGAAAACAACATAGTAAAGGGGGAGTACCCTTAATATCTAACATCTTAGGTTAAATTATAAGATCGTTATCGTAGTTCTAGGATTATATCCTATACGTATACTTATCCTTAGGGACATCCCTAGACATACCTTAGAAATATATCTAGGGATCTCACTAATGTTTTCGCATCCTAGTTTCCAAAGGTTGACTAAACCTTTCCTCTAATACCAACTGTAGAGACCCGAAGCTTATCGTACATGGAAATTACATTACTTTTGCGGAATACTTAGTACATAACAAAAACACACACACAAGGATCGTAATAGTTTAGTGTCTTTGGAAACTCGGAATAAAATCTTCTAATCGTGGTGAAAGATGTTCAACATCTCCCATAAAGATCTTCCTTTTTTTACCTAAAACCTTTCTTTATATCCTGGGGAAATGAAAACATAAAAGGGTGAGCTCAAATGCTCAGTAAGGGTAAACAAAAGAAATATCAATCACATCGTATTAATAAGAACATAACATTTTGGAAATCATAACCTGCAAAAGAGAGCATAATTTCAAAACATGGGATAAATCATGGTAGTGAAATGTCATCACAATAATCATAACATAAAACATGAAACTTTGTGGCATTCACACATATTCATAGAGAATCATTTCGTGTTAGTAAAGACTCATTGCCAAGACTATCTTAGTGGACAAAGTCCCTTTCTGAATCGAGTAACCCTCGTTTCAGTCCTGTTTCACTGAACCAGTATAACCTACCATTCCAGCCATGTCTATCTCATGAGATATAAAATATTTACCCAATGCATTGGAGGGAGATATAGGTCCCACCCATCTTATAATGAATCCTTTCTTATGTGTTCCACATAATCATAAATCATACATCATCGCATAACACATGTAACAAAAATGGGATTCTTGAAACATCATGACATCATAAAACAATTCATATAAGATAAAGGAATTCATAAAAATATTTCCATCACAACATAATCAAATCCATGTAATAATAGGGATAAAAACAGAACCCTTTTATTATCTTAGATGGAAAATAATTTTGATAAAATACTTGAACTCCATTCTTGAGGAAAATATCCTTTCTACTTCAAAAACATTTTTCCTTTCATAACATGTCATAAGACTTTAAAATAAAAGAAGATGATTAAAAATAAACTTGGAAACTTGTAAAGGAAGCTTCTTGGAAATAATGTTTTAAAAATACATTCATGCCGTATATGTTAAAAAAACATTTTTCGTACTTTTGTCGGAAAAGTCAAAAAGTACCTCGTACGAAAAACGACAAAATATTCCTTTCATTTCTTTTACTAAAAACTCACCAAAGGGTAAAAATGGATTTAAACAATTGTAGGGGGATGGAAATAATATTATTTATGAAACATGGATGTGGATGATAAAATACACCCCAGTAAATACCAAAGTATAAACAATCTCGGATAAAAATGAGATTGTGATATTTTCCCTTACCTTAGGTCCGACTTGCTTTGTAAGTGCCCGAACCTCCTGTATAATGATTTAAATCATGTTATTGACTTATTCCAGAATCATATTCATTGTTATTATATCATATATGGTCCACTTATGAATTTATATTACCCGTTCTTTTGTAAATTCATGTTAAAGTAGCGTTTTGGGTAAAATCGTATCATTTGTCGTTCGTGTTTTTAACTTGTAATTATTCATATGATTACTTAGATCATGATTAATTAATTCCAGAATATAAAACATTCTTTATATATATATATATATATTCAGAATATAAATATATAATAAATCAGTAAATGGAATGAAATACACCGTTCATGGAGACGGTAGTCCGTACGTACGCATGAACGCTGTTTTTGTCTCCTTATTGAATTTAATGGAATTAAGTAGATGACATACATATAAATATAAATAATTCCAGTATCATTATTAGGTCATATATTTCATTAGTACTTATTATATATACTTTATAATCATTCATGAATGGCTAATCATTGAGAATGAATCTCATCGTGTTGTGGAGACGGTAGTACGTACGTACGCATGAGTGATGATATCGTTCCCATGGTCGTGGAATTGTGTTTAAGTGTATGTATACTATTTAAGTATCAATATCACTTTATAATAATCATATATAGTTACTCATTACACCTTTATACCCATCCTTGTAAGGTGATGGTGGAAAATAGATTACACCACGGCGTGGAGACGGTATTCCGTACGTACGCACGCGTGATGATTTCATTTTTCCGTAGGATGGATAGAAGGTTAATTAGAGTTGTTTCATATTTATAATAACATATCATTATATAAGAAATACTGATTTTATTACTTTATCATGAAACAACTAAAGAAGAAGAAGTTGAAGAAGAAAGAAATTGAAAAGATCGGTAATGGATATTACCTCTTCTTTGGAACGCTTCTATGAATCCTCTACTTAGGGAACTAAGATTGGTCTTTGAAGAAGACCAGGACCTCTAGGATTATTCTAGGGAAGTGGAGAAGGGATTTTGTCAGGGGTTGGCCGATCTTGAGTTCTCAAATTGGTGTGAGGAGGAGGGGGAGGAGGTACCTTTTTATAAGGGAGGAGAGGGGCACCTTAGGAATATCTCAAAATATTATTTTACATTAAAGTCAAAATCAGTTTATAATGGTTCCAAAGGGTCTTATTTCGAAGCTAAAGTGGGGAGGGGTCCAAATACTATCATACAATAGGATTTAGACAAGTTTAGGGTATTATTATAACCTTATCAATTAGATTTAACTCTAAGTTAAATAATTTAACTTTTACGGTGTCTTTTTGTTTTCTTTCACTATATGGTTAATACACTTACATTAACATTCCAAACGAACCCCAAATTGTTTATTATTAATATATATATCCTTATCTAAGTCATTTTTTCGATCCTTAGATTTTTAGGAATAAAATAACAATTAATAATATAATATTTGATTTAAAAACTATTTTGTCTCAATTTTGACACTATTTTATATATGATTTTTGTGAAAGTCATAACAGAATTATATGTTCGAACGAAGTTTATTAAATCAACACTAATATATCATAGTAACCTATATAATTAGTGGAATTCATAAAAAGTCTCAAATTACATTCATTTGAGCATTTATAACATCAATTATGTTAATATATCCTTAAACGGGTAATTACTGCATCATTGTTGTGTCATAAATAAATTAATTTATTTAAAGTCTAAAAATTATAAATAAAATATCATTATGTAGGAAATCTGGTTAGCTTTCTAATGAATATTTATAGTCGAATTTATCTTATGTATAACCCCATATTAAAAATGTTTTAGTTATTAAACTTTGATTTTATCTATTTTAACTATTCATTAAATAAAATAATATTAAATGTCATAATCTAATCCAAGTGGACCTAAATGGTCATATTATATTCATAAGGTTGTTTTTGGTCGAATTAAACTTATCCAATAGAATTATGACATGTGTTAGGGTATTAGTAATATCATATTTACCCTTAGTTACCCTATTTACTATTAACCGTGGTAAAAAAAAGCAAAAAGTTACTATTTACCAAAAATTATTTTCATCTCATTGAACCACATTTTAGTCCTTGATATTAACCGTGTCTATATGATTTTTGAAATTTCATTCACAGAAGCGGTAAAATTAAGTTTTATGCAAAATTCAGTTTTTAACCTACCACTTAGTGGTTTCACTATTCATCAAAAATTGAAAGTTTTCAGAAAAATGCCAAAATTTCATCCTAAGATATATTTCATATTCCGAATTCAAAAATGAAGTCTATTTTACCAAATTAATAACATAGAAATTGCATTAATTAATTTTATAATTAAATCCCGCTGTTAAAACAAATAGCGTGTTTTTATGAAACAAATCTATCAAAAGATTGACACTTGATTATGTCTGGTTTAAATGTAAAATTACATCCAATGAACAACGTTGTATTAAATTGTAAAAATATATTCAAAATATACTTTAAAACCACTCAAATTAATGATTTATCACTATTAATTATTTCGATTAAAAAAGTTGTTTTTAATTATAATTTAGTAATTTTCACTATTCATCAGAATATGAAAGTTATCCGAAAAGTACCAAAATTTCACCTTAGGCTAAATTCGATACTCAGAATCCAAAAATGAAGTCCATTTTGAGAGCTAAAAATTCTAAAATTTAAAAAGTGGTTATTACTATTCATAATGGCTAGATTTAATAATATTTTAATAGCATATCGTTGTTTCGTGAAACTCAGTATTGTGTACTACACACGATATCGAGGAAGGTTGCGATTGCGTGTAATTCAAGGCAAGTCAAGGATGCGTGTTGTGCAAGCTCCTTTTTGTGTTGCGTACAACACAAGACATTAGTGAAATTAAAAAGAATATTTTTCATAAAATCTTGGGCTGTTACAATACATACTCAGAATGGATGTTAGAGGTATATATAATTCTCTAACGTGAAAATACTGATAACTAAATCTCATGTAAATGTTCAAGGACACCTGGTATCTTCAAATTTAATAAAAGATATAATTAGTCCTAGATACATGATATTGGTTCATGACCATCAACTGGCTCCACTTTTGATAATCTACATAATGTCTGATGGAATCATCTGACTTCTTCAAAAAAAAAGGTAGGAGAACCACACAGGGAAGTACTGGGTTGGATGAAACCCTTTCCCTATAACTCATTTGACTACTTCTTGAGCTACAATAACTCCGGTGTAGCCATCCTATAATGAGTAATGGACACTGGTGTCAATCCTCGCACAAGCGTAGTAGGGAAATCTACCACACTCTATGGAGGTAAAAATGAGAAGTTATTTGAAAAGTCATGTATAAAATGATCCACAACTAGAGAAAAGTCTATCTGTGAAGTTCCCTAGTCATCCAGATATAAACTAGCAATATTAGCTTTAATTCCTTCCATCCAATGATGCTCGGTTCCACCTATTCTCGCCTAGACATCCCATTCACCCTTGTGTCAAAAATAACTACCTTATATTGATGCGAAACTCATTGTACATAGATAGAAATAAACAAATTCTTTAAAAGAGAATATCTGATCCATTTAGAGATTGACATTGACGCCTACCATCTCTTAGAGATATAGGTCCCATAAGAGGTGACACACACAAAACTCAAGAGGGAACTCCTTGGACTGATGCACACTAGTCGTTCTAATCCCAAACAAGGTTTCTAGCATCATAACATCCTCAGAAGTAAATATAAAGATTCCAAGCCTCTCCACAATGGAAACAGATATAAAACTATGGGAATCCACAATATTTAAAATAGTTCTTTCTAAAATTGAGGCAACTAGAATCGTACCTCTAATAGTAGAGGGTCATAAATCCTTCTCCTACTAGTTCTAATCCACAAAAACATTCTATCCTATACTGCGACCCTGTGACCCTTCTTGACTAACATGAGCTAATCCACATTGCTTTCACTGAAAACATGTATCCTAACATCCACAGCCAGAACCACCTCCTCATCCAGAATGATGTGATGGACTCCAGTTCACTTACTAATGAGAAATTGGTGGACCTACTCATGAATGTGGAGTCATATGAGAACCATTCTCACTAGCTGTTAGTGATAAAAACTAGAAAAAACCTATAAGAAGACCCATCTTTCCACAATATCAGCACTCGATTGGGTCCACCTAGCAATGTGGTCTCGTAATCCCACTATTCTTGCATAGGCCATATACAATGTCTCTTCCAGAAGTAACATCATGTGAATGCTCCCTACAACACTTCATATTATATTTTAATGGAGTTTTAGACTTGGATGCAGAACAACCCTAGTTTTCACCCCCAACACCCTCAAATATCACTGAGCAATCAGTGCTTGGTTCACTATTTCGATCACTGATGTCAGTTTGAAAACAGGCACATGTGATCATATGTCATACCTTAGACCAACCTCAAATCACCTAGAAAATGATAAATCGCCACCTCCTAGAATATGTATGATTCACTGAAGTACTGTAAAATGGGAAAAGTAATCCATCACTGAAAGAGAACCCTAAACCAAATTCCTGAACTCTTGAGATCAATAGGCCCTCAGTGTCTTTAGGTGGAAGTAATCATAGAAGGTCCTAAAAAACTCATCACAATCCATATCCTGATGATGTCCTGCCTATGGGATAACATCCAACCATATCTTGGAAGAATCATGTAGCATGTATGTAATTAGACTAACCCTTTTATCTTGGGGTGTATCTGGATTTTTAAAGATATCTAGCATGGCCTACAACCATAAAATTCCAGCCTATGGTCCTCCATCGCCTAAAAAAGTGGGAGGATGTTAGTGCTGGAACACCATAGTCGACTCCACCATAGTCGGGGAAGGATGCAATGCTCCAGGAGAAGTCTTCAATATCTGCTAAAATCCATCATGGACATGTGCATTAACACTTGCATCTAATAAAACAACTAGTGCTAAGACATGAACGACGAAAGGATCTTCTTTTAGTCCCCGATCTACTATTTCAGGTGTCTGATCATCATCTCGTACCTAGCGTACAACCAGAGGATGTATTTGTGGAATGGATCAGGAAGGTCAATATCACAAATCAATTTTTGATTATCAATAACAACAAAATAGAACTGAAATAATAGAATAGTATAATGATAGCATTCATGTTTTATAAAAAATGTTAACACATTGTGTATAAACTCTACATGGTGTGTTCCATTAGGCTTTTAACATGGCGTTTACCTCTTCCAATCCTGGTATTATAACATATATTTCACATGATTTGTTCCTCCTGTGACATGACATGTACATGAATTTTTCCTCATGCCCAAGTACTTCTACATGGATCGAACCACATGGTTCTTCTAGTGTAACATTATACGGTTTGTTGACCATAGACACGACAAGTACCGTTTAACTCCCGGCTACCCATTTCATTGGTCACACAGTTGAATACATGGTTGATAAATACACAGAGTTTAAAAACAATCCCAAACATGTATAACTAATGTTTCATCCACCCGTGTTTTTGGTCACATGGATGAATATACTGTAGATAACTATACAATGTATATAAACGAGACACGAAATGTGAAACCTAATGTTTCCCAACCCAGTGTCTCTTCTCACACAGTCAATCACATGGTTAAGAAATACACAAAGTGTACTACTAGTAAATTATGTGTACTTATGAAAATTGAGTTTTCCCATAATAGAAGAACACATGGCACATGTTCATGAGACCACATAACGTGTGGTATGGGTTTATAGATAGTAAGCCTATGAAACATTTCTGAAACCTTTAAAAAATAAAATTTTGTTCATGGCATTAAAAATTATGACATGTGAGAGTCCATTACCCCGTGAATCAAATTTTTGAATCCTTATTCATATCATATGTTGATAAATATCAATTAATGTTCAAACATTACCACATAAGTCTAATCCAAGAGGGATCATAACACCTCAGAGATCAATGTTTGGAATCCATAAAAATGAAACATTACATATTCTAATACCCTATGAAGATATCAGATATTTTATCATGGAATATATCACAACAACAAGTATATCTAGAACAACATATATCATAATAAAAAGAAATCAGTAATGCATCCCAAATGGAATAACAAGAATGCATGAAATGAGATCTCTAGAATGTGCTTATATGACCCATGAGACGGAACACTCTCATATCATTGGGCTATGATAGTAATATAACCACAATTATGTAAATCATAAAAGTATAAATCATGCGAATCACCTAACCGTGGATTCAAATCAAATGTTACAATTGAAAAAATAGAAAAAAAAAGAAATATTGAAGGTAAATTTAGATTTTACCATTACATGGGATGGATAATCCCATACAAAACTTATTACCATCTATCCATTTATTCCCTTCCCTATATATAGACCACAAATAGTAAAGAAATTAAAAGATAATCTCCTCTAATACCACTTTGTAATGTATAAGTTCTTGGTGTCGTGCAAATGTTCTCCTTTCATAGTTGGTCACATAACCTCAAGCGCATTTCCCCAAATGCTAGAGGCTGCCAATGAGCAGCGAGGGACAAGGTCTGATAATGGGTAAACTATGCCTTACATGGAAGAGTATACACATCATAACTATAAATAGTAAACAAAAGAGACAACAGTAATACAATACAACATAAGTAAACAGTAGAAGACCTATAATAATATAACAATAGCAGAATATATAAATAATGCATGTCACATGTGATTAGGAAAGCATCCAAACAAGTCACAATGATGAAAATAATATACTAAAACCAATGTATAGAAAAGAAGTAAACTCCTAAAACATCGCAAGCCTCAGCTTGGTATCATGCTCTTGAAATCCAACATAAATCATGTACCTGATGAAGAAGAGAGCATTCCCTTATCTATTCCGACAAACATATAATCTATTTGGGACCATAAGAATGTTCTAAACATGGCGTGAGATGAATCTTAGTTGGAAACCACCAAAATATCTTTTTCTAACTATCAATGAATATATATATTTATATATTATGTAATATGAATAAATGAAAAAATAAACGTGGAACTACTCAAAAGAAAAAAATCCTACTGTTTTCAATTAAATTCATTTATAATGGTTAATAAATCCATTAAATCATGTAAACCATGGGATCTAGCCTAAGATCTGTATCACATATGTAATAGTAATAATAAACATCTCAGAATACCATATAAAAAACTCGTAAGACTGAGTCCATGTTTGGGCTTTGGCTTGGAAAACACGTCACAATCATTCTATTATTCATTAAAAACCCAATAGGAATATTATCAAAATCTAACCCATCTAGTCTAACATATCATCAATTAAATAAAAAATGACCCCTCTGGGAAATCACTCATAGTATAGGCCCTATGGTCCCATACAACATTAATCATTTACAGTTGACCACATGGGTAGCTCTCACAGTCAATACCCCCTTGTTCTGCATTACAATAAATAAATTATAATGAAAACCTACCCTCTCTCACAACCAATGACCTAGGGTACAAATTTAAATTCATAATTACACTATGGGTATCTCTCATGGTCTCATACCTATGGATGATGACAACCTACAATCTCTCATAGTCAATAAATCTGTGTCAACAAAACAAGAAAACATACATAAATGACCCAACCACGAGAACCTCTCACAAATAAATTCATATTGGTTGTAATTCAACAATAAGAATAACATGAATGTTATATAATATGTATCTCCATCCTAACAACATGTGATATAGAAAACAAGGAATTACAATCATTCATTCTATACCAAATTTCCATAATCAAACAAACAAGGGAAACACACCCATAATCAAGGTATAAATCCTTATACGTAATCAATAACCCTTTCTCAATCAAATGAACCACAAAAGGTATTAAGATGTGTTAAATTCCCACCATGAAATACACAAAACATGGGTAATCGAATATTTAAAAACATATAATCCTAAGACAATTAAATAATGACACAAACCACCTACGTTGATGTCGTACAATCAAAATTTTGGAACCTCGACCCCTAAATTAGCCTAGAACGACAAAGAAATACGAAACGAGAAAAACTAATAATCCTAGAAATACTCACTAGATAGTAGGAATCAGAAGGAATGTCTGTAGAAAAAGAGATAAATCACTATTGGGAATGAAATGAACCCAACATCGTCTCAACTAGTGGTCATAAGATGAAACAGGAGGGGACCAATGTTCTTCAACATTCCATTGCTCTCCTGTACGAACCGAGGGGAGAAAAATGTATTTTTGAATTTGAGATTCATCCCCGCTCTGATTTCTGAAATAAAAATAAATATACATGGTTTATTAATTTAATTTACACAATGTGTACTAGCCTCAACTGGCCACCGCTTTAGGCGGCTAGCCAGATCACCTACATGACCATGTACTCTTCCATTACATGACAAGTACATGGAAGTACATGACAACCAGGTACACAGTGTGTACTCATATGTACAAGGTGTGTAGATAGAAAATTCCCAAATTATCCTTTTCCTAAAAAACAACTTGAAAAAAATATCCATACCTAAAATGAAGATCTGAGTTCTTAGAACAATCCATTATAAAATGAATTTAAACACCATTTTTTTATTTTAAATTAAAATCATCTAATTAAATTTTAATACTAATAGAAAATTATAATTTTCAATTTAGATACTTTAAAATAATATATATCCTTGAATAAAATTATATATCTTTCACTATTCTATGAAAAATAAATATTATCATAAAATTATAAAAAATTCATAATAAGATAATTTTGACATGATTAATTAAAAATTGAAATTAAAATTTTAATATAAATTTTATGAAATTTATACAAATTAAATGAAATAATGAGAAACCATTTTTGAAGAAAACATATTTTTGGAAAATAAAATGACCCTACTAGAAATTTTAGTGCTTATTTACAACTAACTAATTTAGACATTAGAAATTATTAGAACCCTTATATATTTCATAAATTAGTTATTTCAGTTCATAACATACAATTTAATGTATCAAATTTAATGGTCGCATTTATATAATAATATTTCAATTTTTGTTTATTCCTAGTGTTGTGTATCTTGTTCGTTGTAGACATTCTTTATTAAATATTGTGATATTAATATATTCAACCTATATATATTAAATACAAAATTTATTGGATATGTAATATAATACCCAAAATGAAAATAAATATTTTAATATCCATAATTAAACAACACATCCAATGGTTTATTATATATCTTTACATAAATTGATAACCCCATATCCCAAATATAAAAAATTTCATCAACATGAATTATGGTATTAACCTTAATGGATATGTCATACCAATCAAGGAACATACCCAAAAACATAATCATAAACTTCCCAAATAATTCATTATGTTAAACCTAAAGGTTATATTTATCTTAAACTAATATTATTTTCTAAAACATCATTATTCATCTCAAAATACTAAAATATGATAATAATACATAGTCATAAAATATGTTTCACAAAATTAGAATAATATTTTTCCACAAAATCATTTAATTAAAGATTATGATATACTAACCAGTACATCACTTTGTATATGAGTTGGAACTGCGCCCTTATCTCCCTTTATTTGTGGGTTTGAGCCACATAGACTTATCAGATGCACTGGGTTTTCTCCTGACATACATGTTTTCCATTTCAAATAACATTATTTGTATGAATTTATAATATTCTCAAAAATATGATGAACATACTTATTATAAATTTAATGATAACATAATTTTTTAATAAATTAAGTCTTCTATATAACTAATTGTTGCCCTGAAAAATGAAATATTTTTTATAATAATTTATTATTTTATTCTCAATCAAGAATTTTTTCATATCATATTACCATTAATTAACCATTATAAGTGATTAGTGCCATTATACAGAGTCTTGTAAATCTATAATGAAAACCTATTGATGAACAATCCTAAAAGTTATATGATTCTTATAACATATATTCCATTGGAAAAAATACTACAAAAACACTATTCTCAAGTTCCTACCCATAAAAACTTCAATAATCCATATTTAATGATTTTAAAAGTATAGTACCTTAAGAATTAATACATGGATGTGAGAATTGACTTAGTAAATGAATAGTATCCCCTCATTCGTGATATGATACTATTATTGGCACCATAGTCTAATGTTTATTTTCCTAATTCATGTTATCCCAGATCTTCATTTTTCTTAAGAAATAAGCATGTTTCTGCAATAATTCTTACACATAATTCTTCTTAATATTATTTTAATGAAATATAAAGGGTTCATCTTCCCACATTATTATAGGTAAAAAATTTAATCATCATTTATTTATAATTCTTACGACTTGAAATTCCGTGAAATTCCATTTTTTAATTTTTTAATTTGTTTGGAAATTGAACTATATTACATTTCTTAATCATAATTCCAGATATCACATTTTCAACGATCAAAAGATGTATATATTCTCTTCCCATTAGGATAGGAATCTCCTTAGACATCATCATCATGTAATTATTTATTGAAATAAGGTATAGAGTACAACGAGGAAAGAAAAAAACAGCTAGAAAGAAAAAGAAAAAAAGAAACCAGAAAGACACGAGGGTAGAGCTCCCCCCTGTCCAAAGAGGAATCTACGGAGCTCTGAAATAGTGAATATCGAGCGCATCTGCTTTGATACATTCAATTTCTTAGGGTTGGATACTACCCTCCGTGTGAAGGAACGCCTCCTTCATACCATGGAAGTCCACTAGAGCCAAGTGGTCTGCGGCCTTGTTCCCCTCTATCCATGTGTGAAGGATACTAACATTGGCACTCATCATTTTTATACATTTATTGATGACATAGATAATCGACCATGGGGAGTCACCATACCCTTTCAAGGTGTTGTGCACAATTAATGATTTAGTTTCTATTTCATAGATATCCAGGTCTTTTTGCATGCAGAGTCTAAGACCGGTGAGAATCGCCTTCGCCTCCGCCTGTAGAGAAGATCCATGACCCAATCTGACCGAGAATGCTATGTACACCGAACTGTTATGGTCCCTGACAACTCCTCCTCTACGTAGGTTCCCTTGGACGCACGAGCCGTCCGTATTGAGTTTCAATCCCACAGTTGGAGGATGCCAGCATACCAATTTTCCTTCCCTTCTTCTCAGTGCCTCGTCCACATTGGAGGCCGCTTGGAGCTGGCGGATAGTAGGTGTGACCTTCCAGGTCCAAATTTCGGTGTTCAGGTCCAGTAGCAAGGTTTTCTCCCAGACAATAATACTGCGAGCCGACACCCCCACACCCTCGTGTCTCAATTTATTCCGCTCCTTCCATATGGTCCAGCACCCCACATGCAGAAGCAACACATGGTCTACCCTCTCCAGCCCTTCTCCCTCCGAGCCTTGGAACCAATGAACATGAAATGCAGGAGTAGACCCATCAGAGGGGAGGGGCGCATATAACTTCCCCAGGACCTTCCACACCTATCATGCCCAGCCACTACCGAAGAAAAGATGGGAAGAGCTCTCCTCACTAGGGGTGCTACAACATAATCACTTGGACGCAAGCTGAATACCACATATGTGGATATTTTCATCAGTTGTAAGGGCTCTATTATGAATTTTCAATGTGAGAAAATTGATCATAGTGGGGTTGCTTTTCACCCAAAAGCGCTCATCCCAACCCTCTGCGTGGATCTGCCTATTAACGATGCGACGGAAATCCTTCGAAGTGAGCAGGACCGAGGTGGTGGCTGTGAATACACATTTATCCTCCTCTTCATTAAGTTCAATGAGTTGAAAAGACTCATGTTGATCCTTATCCAAAACCGAGAGGGTGAAGCTGGGGAAGAGACTGGACTCCTTGAATGAAATATCTGTAGTCGGGCATCTGTGGAATCCCAGCACAGTACCGCACCAATCCTGATGCCATAAAGATAGATCCCCCTTCCCCACCACCCATTGAGAGAAGGGACGAAGCATATCCATAATCAGAGCTATCACCGACTATAGGGTAGAATGGTTCCTCTCTCCCGAGTAATGGAGGCATGTCGCATACCCTTTCATGGTATTCACCCATATGGTTCATCGTTCCGTTACACTCCATGCTAGGCTGGCATGAATGTGGTAAAGGGTTTCCTCGAGATTACGAACGTCAATACCTCCTTCATTCATGGGCCGCACTATTTTCCCCCAGGCAACCCATTGCTACTTCCTCTATTAAAGCGGATCCCAAATGAAATTGGCAAGGATCCTATTGATCCTTTTGATAACCCCCATTGGGACATTGATGGATGACATACCATGGTCCGGAGATGCCAGCAAATTGTTGTTCACCAAGGAGATACTCCCACCAAAGGACAAGAATTTGTTTTTCCAGTTAAACATTGTATCATAAACCCTGGTGTAGAGCGCGTCGAAGTCACGAATCCGATGTTTCCCAGGAGAGACAGGTACACCTAGATAGACCATCGGGAATTCTCCCTTTTGGACGCCGAGTATTCTACTAACAGTTTGCACTCTCCCCACGGGGCACCTTTGGGAGATAAAGAAATCGCTCTTCCCCTTGTTGATGGATTTCCCACTCCAACAGAAATACTTCTGCAGCACACAGATCAGGTTCCGAATTTATCTACTCTTACCGTTAAAGAATATTATGGTATCATCGGAAAACATATGTTTTGAAATTTTCGGCGCCCTATACCGGTGGAAATACAACAGGATGTCTTCCTTATTGATTCTCCTCTGAATGAGTCGGCTCAGAACATCCTGAATGATGATGAAAAAAGATGGTGAGATAGGGTCTCCTTTCCTGATGCCTCGGGTAGACTTGATGAAACCATAAGACTTTCCCATAAAGTTCACAGAGAGCACAGAGGAACTATGGAAGAGAAAGATAAGATCAACGTTCTGAGAACTGAGACCCATACCTAATAATATTCTGTTAATAAAGCTCCATTACACCCGATCATATGTCTTTCTCATATCCATCTTAATGGCCAAGTTAGAGCCATGAGTTTTGAAGTGGATGTCATTCAGAATCTCCTGGTTGAGGGCGATGGCTTCTTGAATAGAGCGGCCTTTGATAAACCTGTGTATCTCCGGGGATATCCACCGAGGGAGATGCACTGCCAGCCGGGAGTTGATGATACTAGCCAAGGTCTTGTAGGGTACGATACACATACTAACTGGGTGGTAGTGCGAGATGGAAGAAGGGATTTTGATCTTGGAAATGAGAACGAAAGAGGAGGCACATTATACATTGGGGAGGCACCCCCCGTGAAAGAAATCTTGACTAGAAACAATCAGATCATCTTTAACAATGTCCCAAGAGTTTCTGTAGAATGATGTAGGAAACCCATCAGGCCCCGTGGCACTGTCCGGGTTCAAATGCATAAGAGAATCCTTGATCTCAGGCTCCTCCGGCATGCCTTCCATACTTCCATTGAACTGGTCGGCGCCAGGTTAGGGATCACGTCAAAAATGTTTGTGGCCTCTGAGGGATAACATGTTGGTAGGCGTTCATTAGGACCAGCTAGGAGGTCTTGAAAGAATGGGAAAGGCATGCGCCCCGCCTTTTCCCTGTCGTCTATGAAGGAAGCATCCTCCAGCATGATGTTCGTCTTGACTCGCATCCCCCTCTCCTTAATTCACGCATGGAAGAAGGCCCATTTCTTCTCTCCCTCCTTCAGCCACTTTATCCTAGCCCTCTCCTTGGCCATGTGTTCCTGTTTTAGGATTAATTCCGGCATGATACTCTTTATTCCTGCGAGTTCTTCATAGGCCTGGTCATCCCACACCTCCTCAAGACTCTTCTCCAGGCGTTCAACCTCTTTCATCACGGTTTTTAACTCCTCTTCTGGGGAAGCGAGGTCTCTCGACCACCATTGTAGCTTATGTTTCAACCTGCGGAGCTTACAGTGATGGGATAACAATTTATTCTCCTTTTAAGGTCCCTCCCAAGATGAACTAACCAGTTCATGGTACCCTGAAATATCTTCCCAAAGCTTGTTATACCTAAACCGCTCCTGAGATTGATGGGAGGAGTCCACGGAGATAAGGAGAGGAGAGTGGTATGAGATCCCCCACACCAGAAGGGTCACCGTAGTAGTTGAGAAAACAAATATGGCGTGAATTTTGTCCAGGCAACGGTCCAAGCGCCCCCACGAGAGGTATGACCCCCGTTGGTTGTTGCGCCAAGTAAGGTTTTCTCCCAAGAAGCCCAGATCAGAGAGGCCCTTTGCACCCATAAAGAAGAAAAAGGCAAGGATGTCTTTCTTGTTAAAAGGGACTCTCCCCTTCCTTTCATTCGGGTCAGAAACAATGTTAAAATCCGCCCCTCACAAACCACGGGTCGGGTCCAGGGTCGAACTTCATGAGCTCCTCCCATTTTCAGTGTTATTACCCATATATAAAAAAAATTCATAAACACCTCATTGTGTAGTATCTAGACATGATTAGGTTTTCATTAAAACTACACTATCTATCCTGCACCTATATTATTAGTAAATTTCCAAAACCTATAATTATCCTTATAATTTTCAATGGGATTGTTAATAATGTTTTTTCATCCTATTTTTGAATGGTTAACTAAAATTTTTATTTGATACATACTATAGTGACTCAATCCAATTACAAATATTATTACATGATTTTTATCATAAACATGCATTACATAAAACTCAAATATCCTAATTCCAATAGTATTTTTTCATAATTGGTTAATAATACATCGATTGAGAATAAAATAAAACTTTTTTATTATATTATCCATAATGAGATCCTAAATCATTTGGAGCACTTAAAACTACATGGGATAACCTAGGGAACACATGTAAATATTGGGTGAGATAAAAATACCAATAAGGGGATGAACATGTAACTGAAACAATATTTGTGAGACAATGGTATAATATGATAACATAAATGATATGTAACATGAGGAATCATATGTGTTTATAATATAAAGATCATGGTATCAATATAACCTATAATAATAAATAATTTTGAATAATCATATAACATCAAATACACATGAGTCAAGGATAACTACCTAAATAATCTCACATGGTGAATAAGTTCTCATTATGTATTAGTTTTTCTCCATAATATCATTTATGAGGAATCCTGAGACTAAAAACATTACCCAATGCATTGGATCTCTATTTGTGAACACCCATCACATAAGATATATTGGGATCCAACAAAACTATCTATGGACACACTTAACAACATGTTCATGATCATTGTGTTCCATGGAAGGAAAAAATTCATAATTTATAACCATAATAATTACCCATGGAATTAAATGGGTTGCCTAACCTTGCCTTATATCATATTCCAAAGGAAATATCATAATGATGGTGATTGAGAGACAAAAATAAGGCATGAATTACCCAATAAAAGTAATAGAAAGTGATAATCTAATTTATGAAATATCATTATATAATTTATATGGAATCATTCTGTAAAATTAATGTTTATTTTCATTGCTAAAAATAAACAATTATATAAAAATTAAAACATCCATGCCAAAAATGTCTGTTCCACTTTTAATTTTTTTTTGAAAAATATAAATTCAATAAATAAATTTGAATGTATTTTCATAGAAAATAATATATTAAAATTATAATCGAATTCTATTGGAAAATGATGATTGTAAAAGTAGAAAAGAACATTTTGTTCGTATACATAAAAAAAAAATATTCATTTAACATTTTAGACAATATGTCAAGAAGTACCAAATTTATAAAATGGAATGATGATTAATTTTCAACCATTTAGAAAAAATGGGAAATGGAAAAAATTTATTTAAAAAATCATATAATAAAATTAATTTTTTTTCTGATAAACATTAAATAAAACATGGTTATGGATGATAAAGGGTTTCTGATAGATGAAAAAAATAATGTAGGTTTTCCTATAAAAATTTACAATAATTTTAAGTGCCAAAGAGATAGAAATGTTACTATTATATGAATATTTTATCAATAACTAAAGGAGAATAAAATAATTACCTTTTTATTATTAAATAATAATGAAATTTCTAACAATGGAAATTAAATAATAAAAAATTCATGTTAAAATGATATTGAAAAATAAACCCTTATCGCGTAGGTAACATTTCAATAATATGTCCCCTCAGAGATGTCCACGAATAAGAAAATAAAAAATAATTATTTATAAATTATTCATTATATAATTATTAAAAGGTAATTATATAATTTTTTAAAAGTTAATTATCTATATAATGGAAAATGTTTCTCAAAGAATGATGTTTTGAGACAAAACCCTCACACCGAGTATGGAAATTATCGTGTGTGTCTTTTATCTCATGTATAATAAACATATATAAATTTTTTATTAAATGTTTTTTCTTATCTTAATATAATATACTAAAACCATTTAATTAATTTATTTTAATTATGTATTTAGTTACTAAATTAGTTATGTCCATATCAGGTACATTGAGGATAATTGGTTAATAATTTCAATGCAGCATCAATGTGTTCATCGTGGTCAAACAGTCATTATTCTATCATATCGAGAATAATAATAAATTTTTAATTATAATTTTATAAAATAATTAATTTTAATCACATTATTAAATATGATTATGAAAGATGAAGTATGTTATAATCATTTACACAGTACATCGTACGTATGCATGTTTAACATTTACAATTTTGAATGATTATGATGGAAGTAAGTTAAGTGTTATTATATATTAAAAAAATTTAATTTCATCAAATTTTTCATATTTTTACATTAAATACAGTTAAATATTACGTCCAGCAGATGAAACCATAGAAAAAGGATTCACAACGCTTCGTGAGGTGGTAGTCCGCTGTAAAGACAAACAACAATGGCATTTTTCAAATGAAGAAAAGTTAATAAGTTGTATGATACATTAATTTTAATGAATGATTAATATATCATAAATATATTTTATAATCATTATATGGATAATTATGATAATCTTTGAATTGAAATTATGATAAATGAATTACATTTATTCACGAGGTAGAAGTCAACTGTACATATGAAAGATTGTATTGTTTCACATTTATTGGAAGTATAGATAGATTTAGGTTATTATATTTTAAATAATAACATATTAGTATATCATTGATAATTATTTTATTATATTATCATTATTGAATAATATTTAAAGATAGTGGATGAATAAATAAATCAATGATTCACTTTTAATAAAGTTACATGTTCTCTGAACCACCTCATTAGGATTATACCTAAAGACTTTATAGATTGAAATTATGATAAAAACTGATAGTTGGAAAAGGGGA
The DNA here is from genome assembly GCA_963277665.1 of Viscum album. Classification (NCBI taxonomy): domain Eukaryota; kingdom Viridiplantae; phylum Streptophyta; class Magnoliopsida; order Santalales; family Viscaceae; genus Viscum; species Viscum album. Next base: position 700,084,034 of record OY728161.1, read on the forward strand.
GTGAATTAATGAATGTATTTGGTATGTTAATAGATTAATTTTTTTTAAGTGTGTAAAATAAAGGATAGAAGTTAGCCCTTTATAAGGGAGGAGTGACATTCGTGTAAATACCTAAAACTATTCGACATGGGGAAGTCAATCTCACGAAAAGGGATTCATAAATTGAAAAATAAATCATTGCAGAACATATAATTACATAAAAAATCATTAAAAATTTATATTTTTAAAAATTATATCCCTTTTACCTGTGTGGTTACTCTATTTTTCCCTTTTAATGTTTACCATGATAAGAATTTTTTTTTTATTTTGATTATTAATTTTGAAAAAGTATAAATTTTAAATACTATATAATAAAATTCAAGATGATTATAAATATTTATTTTATTTTATCATATTTAATTAATATTAGTGGCAAAATTTAAATTAAAATTAATCCTTCAAAAGTGTTGAAAAGCATTTTTGGGGGAAATGAATTTTTCAGGAAAAAGATGATCTTACAATAAATATATAAAAATTAGTCATTATTAACTGAATTAAAACCCATATTTATTGACATATAATCTATAAATTTAATTTAAAAAATACCTCATTATTTTTTATTTTAATAAATCAAAACAGAGAAACATTATGCACTTGAAAATAGATATCAAAATATTATTTTATAAATCATAAAGAAATATTTATATTAAAACATGACTTAAAGATGATTTTAAGGTAAATAATGTGATGATACATAACTGAATATTTTTTTAATATTAAATTATATCTAACAATTTTAAAACATTTAAATTGTTTAATTTAGTAAAAATAATGGATGTTTTACCTAAAATTGGTTGTTTTCATTAATATTTGAAAAATCATTATTCAAAAAAATCATTCAAAGATGATATTGATATGCTGATATAAAAAATGACCTTAATTTAATAAAAGAACAATTTTAAAGGTTAAAAAACTATTTAAAACAATTTCTCATAGAAATTAGAAATGTTTTTAAAGAAAATATAATTTTTTTGAAGAGAATAATTTTTTTGAAGAATATATCTATTCATATAAAATGAGAAATTATTACTTAAGAATTTAGAAATTGATTAAGAATTTTGTGTATATTTCACAGAGAATTTTATCATATTCTAACTAGTTAGTTTAATGTCTTTGTTTAAATAGTCATATTTTAAAAAAATTAATTTAATAATATATTATTGTTTGATAAAACTCAAAGGTGCATATAACACAAGATATTAAAGAAAAAAAATTATCTGAAGAAAAATAAATCTTAAATTCTTTGGGTTTTAATGTAAAATTATAACATATCATGGAAGTAATACATATCAAAAAGGAACAACAATTATAACATTTCTTAGATGCATGAAACATTAATCACGAGTCATGAGGGATTAAAATTATAAAATATCATAGAAAAGAATAATAAAAAAAGAATGAACAAATAAAAAATAAAATTAACGCAGAATGCAGGAAGGATGGAAAAAATAGGGTAAAATGTGAGGGAAATCATTATGTACATGCTTTTATGAAGAGGACAATATTTCAATGTGTAATAATTTTCAAAATTTTGTATTCTCATTAGACTGTGAATGAACTCATTATATCTACACCTTACAATTTAATAAGATCTAAAACATAATAAATGTGTTTCAGTGTGGTATAAGAACCCACCCCTAATAATCCATACATAGGAATTCCACATGAAATCAATCATACATCACATCATAAATAACCAATGGAATGAAAATGGGTTTTATATCATTTTTAAAAGGAATAACATATGAAAAATAGTAAAAATTAAACTGATAATCATAAAATGACATACTGGTGGAAAATAAATGTGTATCCAAATATATCAAGTAACTCTATTAGTAATTACCCTATATTTAATATAATAGAGCGTATAATCATTCAATTGTATGGGTAGAGGGTATAAGGTTTATTCAATAATTTATCAAATAGATCAAAGAATGATGTCTAGGTAAACACCCTTAAATAAATGAATTAAATAAAATGGTATTCAGAGTGGAATTAAATAGGAATAATAGTTATTCTAATTCACAGTGATTTTTTTGGAAAGGAAAAGGAATTGAAGGATCTCTCCCCAAATAGAAAATAATATTTAATAAGACATCACATGGAAGAAGTATGATTGTAACCTTTTAATAATATCCTCTATCAATAATAGAATATGTTAAAAGAGGTCAACGTACATGATTTTTTTATAAACATTAGAAAAATCACTTTGAAAATAAAAAATATTCTAGAAATTTAAAAAATATATATTTAATCAAATGAAATTTTTTATAAAATAGGGAGGATTTTTATTTCTTTTAATATCCATGGATTTTTGGGGAGTTATTTTCATATAAATAATAAAATTATAGGAATTATTTATCAATTTATAAATCATTATAAAATATTATTTCCACACTTTATTTAAAATGACCAACATGAAAAATGTTAAAATTTTATTTTAAATTTTTTAATGAAATTATAATTGGTATAAAATAAAATTAAAAAATTATTTAGTCATAAATATTGAAATTCATAAAATCATATAATTAATATGGATACATAAAAGGGTATTTCCTAAATTAAATTATTATTCATGGTAGATTTCGGCTGCAAGAAAAAATTACGATAAAATATGAGTCTAGGGGAAATGAATTTTTTCGAGAACATGTAATACCACAAGAGTAACCAAATAATATGATAAGGTTTTATATAAAATATAATTAATTTCTTGATGGGTTATCTTAAAAATAACTATATTTAAAGACAATATTTTTAATACAACCGATATATTTTGAGTAACAGTACATTTAAAACCACATTAAATTGGAAGATTATAATTAATCATAAAAGTGTATAAAAAACATAATTCCTAATATAAAATTTAAAATTGTGTTTTTATACACCATATAGATGGTGAAAAAAATTAATAATGTAATATGAATTATAAGAAATTCAAAAAAACCTTTCAGTTAATTCTAGACATCCACTAAAATACTTAAATCTGTTTAACAAAAAATTAAGTATTTTAATTAATTATTTTTATCATTATTTTTATCTATATTATTTCATATAATTTGTAGGAAATTAATTTTAAAATATTTACATCATCCAATTTTTATCTATTTTCACTATCAGGTGTGTGTAATAATTATTATTTTGAACTAGTTTCATTATAATAATGGTTCTCTTTATACTTGTCCCAAATTTAATTAGTCATTGATCATAAATGTTATCTAAATTTAAATTTATATTTATTTATAATTTTATAATTTCATTTAATTAGAGTATTATTGTTATGCTTACTATTGAAAAACCATATAAGCACGTTTATATGAATTTTAATGAATGAATGTTAGAATCATATATAGTTGTTCAAGTATGTGGTTAGATCAACCCAGACATGAACCTAACATAATTAATGGATTCTTATAAGGTAATTTAATTATAATAAAATCATTATAGAGGCATAATTTTATTATCTTATATTTTTAGTTTTTTTATAAATCATAATTAACTATATTTATAGCAATAAGTTAAGGATTCAAAACTATTATGTAGTTTAGATAAATTTTTTTCCTCTTAATTTGCCCATTTGAAATAGTTGATTTTAAAATGATCATTTATCTTTCATATTAATATTAGGTGTCAGAATTCATATTTCCAAAATCCTAATAATTTTATAAACCAAAAAAATTATCAATTAAAACAATTATATTGTACATCCATGATTGGATATAATGAAAAAATAATACACCATTCCAAGGATATTGGAGTCCACATATATACATGGATGATGTTTTCATTTTCTATATAAAAATGAAATTTATATGATTTTTTATTATTTATCAATATAAATTTGGTTATAAATATAATAATTTTTAATTCAATTCCACATTATTAAAATCCATGTATGTTGGAAAAGGAAAATAAAACCTGATGCTTGTGAATGTGGTAATATACATATACACACAAATTTTATTATTATTTTCCTTATGGGATAATGGAAAAAGTAGATAATAGATATCCCAAAAATATAAAATCATTTTGAATAATATATTTACTAAATAAATCATATAATTATTTTAAAAATATACTTTGATGGAATGGTAGAAATGAAACCATGTGTCTAAAATGAATGTATCTATGTTAAAAACATTAAACATCTCTTAGAATATTATATTAAAAGGGATGAATTAGTCTAAATTCATATATATATAGTCATTAAAATTAGATGAATGATTATAGGATTAGTAATATGTATATTGTTTCAAGAAGAATGTTTTTTTGATTCATTTTGAAGGGTTAGTGAGAGGCCCTTTTTATAAGGGATAAAAATGACATTTTTTGTAAATATTTAATTTTAATATAAAGAGAGCACATGTTTATAATGTAATTAAGACTCCAAAAAATAAAATAATAGATTGTGGATAGTTTTTAACGATCTACATCTAAACGAATAAATTTTAAAAATGTTTTAAACATGTTAGTACATTTACCTTTTTTGGATATTCCATTTTATGTTTTTGGTTTTAACAGTTGAAACTAGTTTTAACATAACAAATTAATTTTTATGCCTAAAAATAAAATGTAATTTATTCAATTAGTTTTAACTTTTAATTTATTATTTTAAATCCATTTTATTGGATTCAAATTAATAATGTTGTAACATTTTAAAAAAAATAAATAAATGTAGTGTATTTAAAAAACTTGTACAGAATACTGTAACTTAAATTATAATATATAAAAAAACTTTTCGTAAAATAAAATAAAATTTTTTATTTAAAAATATATCTTATAAATACATATTTTTTCATGTAAATTATTTCATAATTTTTATATTTATACTTATGTAGTAATATAGTCATAAAAGTTACTGTATTTGTAGAAACAATATTTTAAACTTTTAACCAAAAAATAATAATTTATGAAATAAATCAATATATTATCATTACTTATATTGTTAATATAATTAAAAAATAACAAAATTAATAAAAATTAATAAATATCTTTTTTATAATCTCAAAAAAATATAATGAAAATTGTTTCTATAGGAAATTAACTATTAAAGAATATTTCATTGTTCTTATTTTTATCCAAATAATTTATAAATATTTTATTCTCACTATAATTTTAATATAATTAATAAATATTATTTAATATATATTTATTTTCATTATATAAATAACATGAAATACAATTTAATAGAAAATAAATTTGAAAGAAAGAATTAATTTAAAAATATTATATGCAATGTAAAAATTATTAAATTAATTTTAATTATTTTATTATAAAAAATAATAAAATTCATTGTAATCATTATTGAGTGAATATTAATTATATATGAAATGGATTAAAAATGTATTTGACCATACATAAAGGGAGATGTGGGGGTGAATTATTGTTCCATGAACTATTATAAATTTTATCCCATTTTTACATCCACACATGTTCAATGATTAGATTTATATGTGCCCATTTTTATCTTATATGTAGTATGTTTAAAAGTACATAATTAATTGAAATTTAGAATAAGGAAACTATAGGAATGTTTATTACTTTTTCCTCAATGTGTATGATTATTTCCCCAGAGTGAGTTGTGTTTCATACCATTCACAAAAAACATCATTCTTATCATCAAAGAATGCATTATTAAGGTTATGAACATTAACTCATTATCCTAGAACTGACTAGGTACAACAAAAGTATGGATATGTTGTTGTTTTACACATTATATTGGGCTTCTACAACCCTGAATCAAGATCAATTGTATAATCTTGAGTCCCTCATGGACTATAAGAACTGATCTTATTCTTATCTTACAATAAGTATATGGTCTCTCTAAGTGTTCTTACAAATTACATATTATAGGAATATATTTTACCCAAAGAACTCTAATATTTGGGAATTTCATTATCCAAAATAGAATACCAAATGATATATCTTATTCCACTCTTATTATTAAATACAAAAGAAATTTTATTGATATGAGACTCTAGTTGTTCACTTTATATCACTTTTATATAAAAAAAATTTGAAATAAATTATTTATTAAATTTGTATCTTCATATAAAAAAAGTTTCTTTCTTAATTCACAGTCCCACACCTCAACTATTCCTTCCCATGAATAATAAATAGAGAATATACTCATTCACATAAACCATGTGTGTTACTTCATTTTCTATATAATGAATGGGGGATATAATTTTTAAGATTATGATATTATAATATATTTGTGTAACAAACTAAAAAATTTTTATCATCTTAACATAACCCTTTGATTTTTGTTTGATATATCAAAGGTACACAAGACATTTTTCATGAAAATGAGTTCGCACGTCCTCTTCTTCACATAGCCATGGGCCTTCATGAACTCATTCATGATAATGAGAGAACATAATGTATCATTAATGATGTTTAGTTGGTTATAAATGCTTTATTTTTTATTATTTATGAAAGGGGATCTCACAAAAGAGTTAGTAGAGGATATCAAACTTATGTGAACTCATTTTATAGGTGAGTTTCACCTTCTCTTCTAAGTGATTCATATCAAATCAAATATTAGTGGCCTATAATATGATATTTTAGAATCATTGAATATTTTTATATTCAAAAATTTTTATTGTATATTTCCTTCTTATCAAGTGATTATTTTGATCCCGAAAACATAGGAATCCTCACAATACCAGATGCTTCTATGATGAATATATAATAATATTCATGTGTTCAAGAATGCATGGTTTTATAACACTCAGTACATTTACTTATTATTTAATTGACCCATGAATCTTTATTTATATTTGGAAGAATCATATTCATTGAAAAATGTTATGAATGAAAGAACTCTAACTAATGAATCTTTTCATAATCTCTCAGATTTATCATAGGATATGGAAGGAAATTACTGATCGAATACATGAGTTGAGTCAGAGTTGAATATCTCAAGGATCACTCTAATGAATGTTTTTTTAAATTCATGTAAGGGTAATTGGATCTCACATAAGTGTTAATAAATGTTAAACGAAATGTGCAAGATATATTGTATGGTATAGATTATGAAGATCAAGCGATATACATTATATATAGATATTATTATCCAAGGAAAAAAATAAGTGTTATTTCCCTAAAATGATATTTTTCACCATTTAACTCCATTTAATAGAAACTCTATTTTATACCCCTTTAAATACAGCACTTGGTTCAACACATAGAACACTCGTGCACACGTTCCCATCACAAAGCCCTGACACACCCTTGCATAGTCCCCCATGTGTTGTCCTACCTGGTCCATGGACACCCCAATTCAAAATTTCTAACATAGATATGAAAGAAAAATACATTTACCTATTAAAAAGACTACTACCTACATTTATAGCATGATAGGATGGCTCTCCGCACATGGTTGATACTAGATCCCACAAACATGGGATTGAGCATGCCTTCAAGGATTTTATGGTTGGCCTCATTTTTAATAATGCTGAACTAATAAAATTTATATATGCATTTTAACTGTAGAATAGTAACTATCCATTTAAAACAATAATTTAAAATCCACATAATTGTCTTCCCCTCTCAATACTATAGTCTAAAAATTCCTTCATGTTGAAATATAATTATACTATTATAGCCTTCATTATTGTTTGAAATATTCTTAATAAATCCTGAGAGAATTATTCACTACTCTGCTAGAAAAAATAATTTATCTTTTTATGGTATTCATTAAATTTTTTAGGAAAATAGAAATTACCATGTATTTTACACATTTAATAAACATTCTTCTGTTAAACAACACTATTAATTCCTTCCATTGAAATTAAGAGAATCTCCGTAATCATATGAATTATTTAGTTATGCTTTATTAATAACGTCTTCAAATTCATACTTCTACAATCTTCTTTGAATAATAGTTGAAAATAATCATATTTCATCACAAGGATGGAAGAAATAAACTCTTTAAAATACATCTTCATAACGAAAAAATAAATTTCAATGAATATACATTACTAGAAACTAACTTCTTTCACATCATTCCAGTCGTCATATAATTTAGGAAAAGTGCCTTCAACATCAAAGATTCAATGTTTCACATTAATTTTTAATATAATGGCTTTATCTTGGTAAAATATTTATCATAATTATTAGGATATCCTAAATAAATACTATAATCATTTACTGTATTATGAATCTTTATTGAAATTTTTACATCAAATAATCCTCGTACATTGAAAAAAATAAAACACACTCACTGTGGGCACAAATATATCTATATATTAATTGTAATGAATAACAATTAAAAATTCTAGGATAATTTGTTCATCCAATTTTAACATATAATATATTTCTTATCTTCCCATTTACCATTGATGTTTTCATTTTCATATCTATACCATATTGATAAAATAGAAATAATTCTATAAGTGATGATGGTATAATTTCATTCTTTGAAACATTCAATGATTAATCCAACTAAAACCCTACTAGAGCCATGAAAAATTTAAAACACAATAGGGTTTGAGTTAGAAAACCATTATATGAATTTTGGAAACTACAAATATAAAATAGTTATAGATATTAGCATTTTATAATTATTTCTTTTAGAGGTTTTTCACATGTTTTCTTGTTGAAATATGTTTATGTAAACTGATCTAAATATTTCCAATTATTTTGAAATATATTTTGTTACATCCCATAACACACATATTACAAATATTCTACTAAAACAATCATGTTTTAATTCATATAGACATTGAAAATTAAAATATTTCCCCATTTTATTTTCAATAATTAATAATGATTCTTGTATTATGTTAGGAAAAATTAATGAAAGATAAAATAATCTCAACGAATTCATTTTAATAAAAAAACATAATCACCATCCAATCTTCAAAATTTTAATAATTATCAAATATATTTGCTTCTCATGGAACACCCTATTAATGGATGATATCCTTCTTCAAATCAGCAAGGTTTAAATTTTATTCAATTATTCGTTGATATCCCAATTATTATAACATTGAAAGATTTAAGTATTTCATATATGGAACATTTAATCTAGCATACTTTCCTTTTGTTTTACATTTGAGAAAAAACATCATTTTCAAGTCCCTATATGTTTAAACTAAAATAGAAGTGGTTTTGGGAAAAAGATGGAAACTATTTTTTCCATTAGTGTGATAAAAAAGGATAATAATGGATTCTCAACCACATGAATCATTACTTTTCAGTTCCATATTTGAAAATTTTCTTCATACATGCCATTGTGGAATTTATAGCAATCTTCAACAATATGGATCCTTGTCATTTTTTCTTATATAGAATCTACCTCACTGATTAATATATCAATTAACATTTATATCTTGGTGTAATTTTAATATAAACTTATATTAATTCTTGGGATAGATTGAATTTTATATAGTCCGATAAATTAGAACCATCTTGTTTTCACATCTCACAATGTGAATTAACATATTTTTCATAATCATTTGTCAAAAACCTCTCATGATATCTCATTTAATCATATGGAATAATTTTATTTTCATTTGATCATTAATTAATTTATACTTTATCCTTTTTTCACCCTATTTCCATGTCAGATTTTCAAATAATGAAAAAATAATTTTGAATGTCTACATATGGCCTATCTATTCCACATGACATAATAGGAATGTAATAAACCATAATAAGACTCTTATATCCTTCCAATAGTGACCCATAAAATTATTTCTCCTGATATTATCTATCAATCCTATATTCGATAGATTCTTTAAAAGTGTATATGCTTTTATTACACATAATAAAATATTACGATTCTTCCATTTAGCCCCAACATCTTTTTTAACTTCTTTTATTTTCATTTATCATATTTATCATTCCTCTTTCTATATAAGTATAAATTATTGTCCATCTCAATGAACTTCGTGGTAATATAATTTTGAAAAAAATTATATTATTGTTTTCCAATAAATTTATTATATTCATTACATATATATTTTAGGGTTTTCTTCATAATTATTTTAGTTTAATTCATGAATGATTTATAGATTCATTATTTTTCACCATGACCACTACTATTGAAAATAACAAAATGGTAAAACAATTGTAGGATTTTTGTTGTGAGTAATAGATTATTCTTCATTTGGTATTTACGGAAACACATATTTTCTCCCCATTTATGTATGCTTTCCTTTAATTTTAGGTGTTTAAATATTATAACATCAATTAGTAGCATTTTAAAATTTTAAATATAGCCTAAAATACTTTTGAAATTTCGATAATTTATATTGTGATAAAATATTTCCATAACATCATGTGTTATTATTTTCTTCCTTATCATTATCTGAGTGATAATTTTTATGGAACAAGTAATTATACACTTATATTCATCTACCTTTATCATAATCGGGGATTTACAACTGTATTCCAATAATAACAATTTCTTAGACTTTGATTTCAAATCTGTACAATGCATAATAAAATATAATTTAAAAAAATTATTTAATAAGGAGATTGATAACTCACCAGTCATAGATAATATACATTTATCACTGGAAGATATAAATTTTTACCCACTATATATAGTTAATTTATTTTTAGATCCATTATATTTGTTTTATTGGTAATATCATTTATTTATATTTTTTGTATAGATGAATTTTTATATTTCCAGATAGTAAATTTAAATTTCAACCTCCAAGGATGTTTTATTGATAATATATTTTACATTTTAAACAATCTTATATTTTCTTCACTAGATTTCATTACACCCTCAACCTCATTATCATATATTTTGTTCATCTTATTCACTATGTTGTCTTGTACTTTTGATCTTATTTTCCATGAAATTTAGTTGGACATTTTTGATATTAATGATTGAATTATTCCAATCATCTAGTGGATTTATATTATGATAAAAAATCTCAATGTGGTGATATATATCTAGGATTTGTTCAGAACAATCCTTTCAAGCATCAGCACAACCCAGTTCAATATCCATGACTCTTGTAATTTATGTGTTACATAATTGTGTGAGATATTCCCATTTTATCAGTTTCTATTCCATTTCATTCTCTCTTTTTTAATATCAATGTTCATTACAAGTAATATAATTTTAATAATAATATTATATATTTTTACTTCATTATCCCAAATTGTTCTTATTTTTCAATTAAAATGTATATAAAAAATTTATAATACCTCTTGGACAACATTTGAAGTATAAATGTTGTCCATTTACATGGTATTATATTGTACTAAAATTTCATCATCTTCTATGATTTAATTGCTTTTATATAATAAATTGAAGGTAAAAATATTCTTATATCTATTGAAATAAGAGTAAAACTTCCTTATTCATTTTCAAGTCACTCTCCCTACCATTATCTAGGGTGTTAGAAGAAATTAAATTAGAATTATCTATTCATATGATTCACCAAGGCATGAATTTCCTTTATATTTTATAAAAATAAAAGATAATACAAAAAAATAGAATCCATTACTGTAGTATCATTTTGTTGTTATACCAATTAATAGGGGTCACATAGGTATTGGATAAAATTGGGGGTTAATCACAATGGGAAGACCTATTAAAAATTTTATCCTTTTGTTATCTACTCAATTTTTTTGCGATGAGATTTCATTTTATATCCTTTTAACATATATTTGGTTTTTCTAAATGAAAATGTTGAATTACAAAGTAGAATAAGGGAACACCATGAATTTGAATTAGGTTCACCATCATAAAAATGACTATGTTCTTAGGGTATGGTAGTTTTTATCCCCAACAAACATTTTCTATCTTATCATTAAAAAAATCATGTGAAAGTCTATGATCATTAACATTCTACACATAACCGACCAGTTACAAAAAATGAGTTGGCTTTCTATCCCTTTATATAATAGAATGGGATTGTAACATCTTAAAATTATATAACTTGTGTTGTCTTGGGTCCCTCCTTGAATATAATATTCAATCATCTATATATACTTCAATCATCCAATGCGATTATCCATTTTTATTAACAATAAGAAAATATTGTAATTTATTTTAGAAGTATATAATTATAATTATCCTCTGATTGATAAAATATTTAATTACAATCTAAATACAATCTTCTCTTCCTCTTGTTCAAAATTGAGGAAACATTCCTGATGTGAAACACTTATTCATCACTTTATATCAATACGATAAATAAAAATTATTCAATTACCACTGTACCAAATATATCTATTGACATAATAATTTGTCCATTTTAAATCACAGTATAGAAATTACCTTTTTACTTCATGTTAATACAATACACGAGATATACTCCACCATGAAAACAAAGATCAAAAATACATTTTTCTCATCACAAAAGTAAGATTGGATTCATGTATCTTTAAAATAATCATATATTTATGTAAAATAACATTGATAATATTTTATTCGACTAACCATTTTAGTATTCTATAAATTGTAAATGGTAGACCATTATTTACATTCACAATTGAGTTCTTATAATTAGTTATATGTGTATTATTGTATATGAAACCTATTTTATTGAATGATAGAACATAAAACATCACATGTAAAGACATGTGTCTTTCTATTATGTTTTTTTCAAATGAAAAAAATGAAATCTTATAAGAGATTCAACAATGTATTTCGGAATTAGGAGATCTCATTTTATAGGTGAGAATCACCACCTTTTCACTGTGTTTTTTGACATTTCTAATATTAGTTGCGAGCTATGGTTGTTTTAAATATCAAAAAATCCTATATTATTTAAAAAATTTGATGTCAAAATTATTTATAATCATAATCATTTCAGGGTATTGAAAATCATGGAATTATCTTGTGACTAGATGTTTCTTAGGTGAAGCTAGACTAACATGAATTTGTGTAATGCCCCAACCCCATAATCCAAAAGTTGATGCATTATTACATAGAATATGAATTATTACAAGGGAAAAAACATGAAGTACCATTCAATTTAATAGGCATGGAAATCCATATTACATACATGATACCCATTATAAATTGGTATATCAGAAATACAAACATGATAAATGTAAAATGAAAATAAACTCTATCCCTGAAACATAATCAATATTTTCTTCTACATAACCTGGGGAATGAAACATAATAAGGGTGAGATAAAATTATCAGTAGGATTAAATAAAAAAGAAGAAAAAATGAATTAATCAATATGAAAAGGTATGTATCTGAATAATCATTCCATTCATACATCTTCATATGACATTATAATTATGGTCAGGTAATAAACTGAACCACATTCAATTACACAATAAACTTAAAATGATATAAATCTATAAATTTAATGCTGAAAAATCTCATAGATAAATAATAACAATGTATAAATGGGGGAAATAATTAATTATTGGATGGAATGTAACCAATATACAAGGAATAAGTTCCATTAATACTGTTTATAAGATGTGTTTTCTAATGGGTAAAACCCCATCTATAGTTATTATCAAACTATTTCTTCTAATGTGACTACAGATGCATCGAGTGGATTTAATTAATTAGTCCCCAACCCGTGTCTACATGTAAAATGAAATCCTCATGTTGAAACAAAATATTGGTCCTTAGGAAATATCAAGAATGATTTAATTATATGGATTTATCAATAATACTTCATAGGAATATAAGTAACAACAAGGGTTGTTGAAATTAAAACATTCCTGATGACAAATAATATTTAAAAACACCAATGTGTCACATACCACATTGAAACATAGAAATCATAATTCCAAGTCAACTAAATGAATCATATAATTTAATTAAAAAATTTATATTCATTATATAACCTTTTAAGGGAGGTATAAACAACAAATAATAGTGTATTGGTTCATAATAATAATAAGCCTCAATGGAATGTAAATAGAGACAAAATCCATTACCTTAAGAATAATTTTTTTGTGTGGAGTTAATCCTCCACTTATGTTTTCTAATATATGTTACATACTAATAACAGAACCATAATAATTTTTATAATTTTATATATTAACTACTTAATATATTTTATTACATGATTATAAACAATCTTCCATTATTTTGATTATTTCTGGTGTTAATTTCCTAGTTTTCCGAGTATGTTTTATCATGATATCTTTTTTATTATAAACATTATAATCATATAATAATATCCATAAAGTAAACCATGATAAAATTATCTTATATATTGAGTACATATTTACTTATAATGGTGTATAATATTTGGTGATTTGAAAGGAACTGCACCGTTTATGGAGACGGTAGGCCGTAAGAATGCATGAACGCTACTACCATTTCATTGTTGTATTAAAATAATTAAAAATAAATGAAAAATATTTATATTATAATTAATGTATAATAAATATTATATATATATTATATAGTTTTAATAAAAATATCTTTTATACATTCCGTGGATGGAATGAACATATCATATCACTTTGGGAGGATAGTAGTCAACACTTCCTCCAATGTAATAATTGTATTTACAAAACATTGATAACATAATGTAATGTTATAAAAAAATTTACAGAATATTGATACCACATAAATATCATATATACCATATATAAATGGTGTATCCATCATAAAGGACACCATAATAGGTGGTAGGGGAAAATTCAACAATCATTATTTCGTGAGGCAACAGTTCGCTATACATAGAAAAAATATGTTTGTTACCCATTAGATAGATGTGTGTGTAAGTGTAGGTATAAACCTTATCATAAAAATATAAAAGTATATTTAGGATTCTAATTTTTATTTAATAATATAATAATATTATTATAGATAGTGGATAACGGAAATGAAATTAGAATGTATGACAGAAGACATTACCTGTTAATCATGTAACCTCTTTTGGTTACTACCAAAATAATTCACGAATTGATTCGTATAAAATAGATGTATTTTATTTTTTTGGTAGAGATTTTGGGATAATTTTTTTAATGATCTTTTATGATCCAATATGACTTGACATGTTTGAGGAAGAAGTAGAGTGTTTTCCTTTTTATAGTGGATGGGGAGTGTCACATTTGTTAAAACAAAAAGGTATCCAATACTCAAATAGTCAATATTAACTAATGTCAATCCAAAATATAAACATTATTTATTTTTGGAGAATCATGGTTTTGTAAAAACTCATACACACAAAAATGAGTTCATTTTAATAACTTGGTTCCATAACTTAAATGATTCCCCAATTGTATCATTTTGGTTTTTATTAAAAAATCTACTTTTCAAATCTAATTATGTTCACCAATAAGAATAAATTAATTTGATATTAATTATAATATATATATATAATTACTTATATATATTATATCTAATTTATAAAATAAAATTCCCATTAGTTTAGGAAATTAATTTTACATCAAGCCCTTTTGATGTGCTAAAATGTTACATGAACCAAGACCAAACTCACAATATTTTTACAATATATTTGTAATTGTGTTTATTATTAATGATTTATTGGTCTATTTATAGAAAATATTAAATATTTATTAACACATAAAAATAAATGGGAATAATATATGATTTTTATTATTTTTTAATAATTTAATAAGATTCAATTATTGTAAAATAACAATAATTTCATTTTTTATTTTATTCATTTAATATTAATTTTAAAATATAAATATTATATTGGAATTAAAATATAATAGGTTTACATGTTTATAAAATTATATATTCATATAAAGATATAAATAAATACAATTATTCAATCAATTATCTACAATGTTAATATTTATGTTTTCATTTGTTTTAGTTAATTATTAACTTCATAATAATTACAGTGGCATTTCATAAGCATTTTACTTACATAATGATTATCTATAAGTTATTGATAATTTATTATGATAAAACTATTCCATATATATTTAAAATATATATATATAACTGAAATTATGACGTTTTGTAAATATCTCAAACTATTATAAAATTTATTGTTACGGAAAGTTCCATGTTTTTCTTCTTCCTCACTTACCCATTTATATAAGGCTCTTCCAATTAATAATATCCCCATGTCCCATATATTTTTAAAAAATTGGGTATATGGTAAAATATTTTATATCCAATGGATTTAGGAAATGTTCCCAAGTCATTTTGGAACTTAATATTAAGGATTAGTCATTTATAATGCTTAATCATACATTAATCAACATAATTAATTTTAATCACATTCAGTAAACATTTTGGTCAAATAATTAGGTAAATCTTATTAGACCAAAATTATCATCATAATTACATGCATGGATATCATATTTCTAAAATTCAAATCATATAAGTGGTAAAAGTACGATTTACGTGAATCCCTTAGACGTGGCGAGATAATAAGGTTTTAAAGTAGAAAAACATTTAAAATATTGTTATGTTTTTCATTAAATTTCTAAGTCAAAAAGATAATAATGAAATAATTTTAGAAATATATGTATAATTGATATAATGTGACTATAAAAAATTAAAAAATATAAATTATCAATACTTATTATTTAAATGAAAATGAATTTGTTAACACAATTGAAGTTATTTTTACTATTCATCAAAAAATGATGTTTCCATAAAAAACTATAAACAATAACCATAATATAATTTAAAAACCCTTAATTCCTAAAAAAAATATTTTTAAAAATACATTTCATTAAATTGTAAAAATATGGTCTTAAAATAGGTTCTCTATTAAAAGGCGGTGAAACTCTATATTGCATATAATACAAGAAAATTCAGTACCGTAAGTTTAACATTATGTGTAAATAATTCCAAAAAAAATTAGTTTTTATAATAGGAATATATTTTAATTTCATGGAGTATATCATTTTTCACAACATAATTAAATTGCATCCTTATAATTTAAAATTTATCTCATTAATCAGGTGATTGATATTTGAATGTAATTATTTTTGAATATCCCATATCCTAAATCACGTTAATAAAAAACGTCATAATGAATGAAAAAGGGAGAAAAACGATCTTATATCAAGGTTATATATTACGAAAACATGGGTGGGAAAAGGGAACATGGATACGAAAGAAAAAATATAACCATCATGTTTTGAAAGAGAATATTAGAGAACCTGTTCTGATGAAATTTGTTGACCACAAAACAATAAACCCTAGGTATGAGTGAATGTCATTAATATCATAAAAATGATGATAATCAGGATTTTTTTTCAAACACTTTTTTCTACATTAATGGAATTCTTTCGTAATATATGAATATATAAAAATATACATAAACATAGTATTTTTATTTTATTATGCCTTGAGATGCTTCTACTTAATATCTTAACACATAATTTGACATATAGTAATATAATACATTACCATATAAAATATCATCTAATGATAATAGTAATCCATTTTATAAGATGCTAACTTTTAAAATGATTTATGATCCAATTAATTATGAAGGACAATCACTGAATTTCAAAAAATGAAGTTATCATTAGCAATTATTAAACATGAATCAGATTTAAATACATCATGTATCCTTTTTAAATTTAGTAATAAATTAAATTACAATAAATCCTTATTAGAAACATCCATTATTTATTATTCCTTATATAAGACACATATTATGAGATATATTACTTAAATCCAAAAGTGTTTTAATCTTCATCAATGATAGCATAGAGGACATGTCAAAAAATACAAAATTAGTTCTAAGGTAGTTCGTACTTATCCAAATCAATCATTTCATCACCATTATTGTAACATCAGAAAAATATTAGGTGTTTTCATTCCCTCAAACATGTATTTTCTGAAAATTTTAACTTTCATTGGAAAAATATGATCTCAAATCCATAACAAAAAATTATAATATTGTAATCCTCACATATTCCATAATTATTATAACTAGAACACTACTAAATAAATAATAAAAAGAAATAATTTTTTAATAGTAATATTATTCAATACTCTTTATTGGTTGGAGTGGACCCTTAAAAGGAGGGTGAATTGAGTTCCAATTAAATTTTCATTTTAAAAATCATTTACCAAATTCCCCCAAATAAAACACAGAATTAAGCTATAGTGAATTTATATCAATGTAAAGGTTCTTTTAGGTTATCAAGGGATTGATTATTTCCCAGTTAATTAAATAAGAATATTTGACTAACTGTTGAAACTAACATACAGATTTACAACTAATATAAACACCAGCGAGTTTAATTATCAAAGTGACATTAATATAGTTTTTGGTTTTAAAGTATTTTGCAGCAGAATAAAAATAACATTGAAAATAAATAAGCATAGAAAATATAACCAAGAGGTAAAGTCTCAAGGTACTACTTAGTCCTCTCAAAACATTATATAAAAGTGATCCACACCCTGGATCGAGGATAACAACAATATATAACTGTTCAGGTCTAAGACCCCTACCACTGTTATTTGTGGGAAACAAACACAACATCAAACTAGATTTCTAGGTCACGCATGACCTCTACCACTATCCCAGTGGTAAATAAAAGATGTAAGAGTTGAGTGAGGATGTATAGATCCTCCAGTTAAAGTACAAGAGACAGTGTGTGTGTGTAAAAATACAGCAGATGACACAGACTGCTCAAAAAGTAAATAATAAATCACAGAGGAAATGATGTAGAGTTTAGAATGACTCTAGTGATTGTAGTATAGCTCGTAACTTCTTCCAATTTGATCAGAAATGGTTCTGAGCCCTCTTCTAGTTTTTGTCTGAAAAACAGAGTGTCGTTCACTTGACATCCAGGTTCAGAGACATTGAAACTGTAGTCGATGAAGTTCATGGGTGGATGTTCTCATTCTCATTCTCAGCTCTTTCTGGTATGTATAAATGTATGAGCACTTCATGTATGTTCAGTCGTCTCTTTTCATGCTCACTTTTCAGCACCTTTTTTTTTTCACGCTCTTATTTGTTCTTCCAACCTCTTCGTTCAACAACAGGAGCATCTCTTATTTAAAGCACGTGCTCTGGCAATAGAAGTGATTTCCTTCTTGTAGGTATGAGGTATGATTCTCTAACATCCAACAACAAACAATAAATAAATGTCAGTGTATTAAAATATACCTAATATGAACGTTGTTTACATTAAATAATGATAAAGAAATTAAAGCAGCATCGGGTTCTGTCTCTAGAATGGTAGATTTGGATATCGGTAGCCTTGTGTATCGGTAGGTCTGAGTATCGGTAGCTTCTTGTATAACGGTATCTCTTTGTTTAACGGTAGCCTTTCCATGAGTAGCCCTTCTATTGGTAGAATTCATGTCAGTCGGTAGACTTTGGTAGCGGTAAGCTTTACTGCGTCGGTAGCGGTAGACTTTCTTGTATCGGTAGCTATAGACTTGTCTTGTATCAGTAGCGGTAGGCTTGTCTATATTAGTAGCGGAAATTCCCTATCGGTAGCTTCCTTGATGTATTAGTAGACATTGATGTATCGGTAGACTTGTGTAACAGTGACTAATATGTACCTGTAGCTCTCACAAAGCGGTAGACTTAACTGTATCGGTAGCTCTGTTCTGTATCGGCAGCTCTATTCTGTTTAAGCATTCTATTGGAAGAATCAGTTATGTCATAGTATACATACATCCAGTAACCGAAAGTCTAATAATAAACATAAAATAGTAGAGAATTTCTTAACCAAACTCATTGATTATAATATAATTATCATAACATATAATTATGTGTCTAATGTATACCAATACTAAAGTAAGTATTTATCCACAATAAGAATCATCAAACTATAAGTAAGCAATATTTAGATTATAAACATATAATAAAGCATAATTGGGACTATAAACATATAATACAACATAATTGGGATTATCAACATATAATAAAGCATCATTGGGATTATCAACATATAGTAATGAAACTAGATTCCTAGAGGATTCAACAATCTCCCCCATTTTGATAATAACAAATTATGCCAAAATGAAAAGAATTAAAATCAGAGAGGAATTATAATCAGAGTAAAAAATATTGCTTTTATTAAAACAAAGCTTCCATATTACCCTCCCTTTCAAATGTACTACATGATTCTCATAGGTCTCATTTTCCCCCTTTGTTTTTTTCTCCCCTTTGTTAACTCTTAGGACTCATGTTTTTCTCCCTCTTTGTGATTAAAAAAAAGAACGGATCGGAGAAAGATAAAGACTAGCAAAGTAATAGAAAAAAAGTACAGTAGAGAAAGTAAGAGGTATTTCATTAAAGGAAAAGAGATGCACTGATAAAATCAGAAGGTCAACAAAAAAATAATACGAGTGAATCCTATCAAAAAGATCTAGAATCACTCAATCTTCCTCTTGAACATGAGTCTTTCCCTTAGGATCAGAAGAGGGTGCATGGTCAGATTCAGAAGAAGGCTTAGGAATAGCTTAAAGAAAAACCGGAGGGTCAGCCACTAAAACTGTTCCGGATCTGAAATTTTTACTCCTCTGAGGAATCATAGGTGTCAAGCTTCGAATAGCCTGAGCTGGAGTCAAATGAGGTGTACTCCCAGAGGAAGAAGTAGGAAGTGCAGGAGGTACAATCACATGTCTGGCATCCACGTTTAAGAAGGGTAGAAACATGTTCCTAAAATCCATAATAATACTCCCTCCTATCTCCATTGCAGACACAAAATCATCTCGATTTTCATTGAATTTATCCAAGGAAAGAGTAAGCTCCATAATCATACTAACCTTTTCTCTGAAATCCCGAGTCACTGGAGGCAAATTCATAATTTCCAGTAAGATCTTGAAATGGTTGGTCATTTGATTCTTGGTATAGACCTTCTCAAAATAAGCATCCACTTTATTTTTAATTGCCTCTTGAGAATCAGTAGCTGCCCGTAGGTGATCACGAACAAAACTACTAACTTCCCTAATGGTATCAAGGATCTGAGTATCCGAAGAGCTACTAGTATTTTCCTTATCCAACTCTTCCTGGATAACCGTTCTAATATGGTCAAGGTTCATATAGGAGCTGGATGAGGGAAGGGGTTTAACTGAGAAAGCTACTGTCCCCTTGAAAGATTGTGTTAGATTACTAACCCCCTTCTGAACAAGTTCATCTTTACTGTTCAAATGTTCATTGACTGAAGTCTTAAAAGCCTCAAAAACATCCACAAATTTCGTGACTACTTCTTTGATATATCTGATAACAGTGTGCACATGGGTTTGGGAACTGTTCAAAGAAGTCAATGAAGAAATAGATTGTCTTAGAGCCAATACATCTCCTATCAAACTATCAATTTGAGTATGGAACACCTTAACTTCATCCATCATTCCTTTCACTGGAATAGCAACAGCACATCCCAGAGATAGCTCTAGGGATTTCTCCACATTCCTCATCTATTCAACCATACTTGTCTTCAAATCTGCCATTGACTCTCTCAATGTCTCTTTCATTTCATCCTTTAAGGACTCAAGGTCCTCCTTGGTTGCCACATTTTCAACCACAGCATGTAGGATAACGAATTCTCATTAGGTCTAGTCTTCCTCATCCGAATCTCCATAAGAAAGTCCAAAAACCATAAATCCTGGATCTGATGTCCAACCTTCAATGTCATACAAAACAGATACTGAACCATGATGCTCTCCCTCACTAGGAATATTCTCCTGAAGTATCTCCTTCAACTGTTCTGCTTGAAGTATTTCTATAATTTCCTCTATATCTGCATCAGATTCAATATCCATTTGCTCTGATGGCTCAAGAACTCTCTCAATAATAGATGTTACTTCTGCTTCCTGATCAGGAACTATCTTGACTGTACTGTCTATCAGAGGGCTCAAACTGAGATCTACTTCTTCATTTTCCCCATCATTTCCTTCACCAGAAGCCTCCTTTTATCCATTGATGACACGATCAGATTCATTTACCTCATCCTCTTCATAGGTTTCCTTAACAACATACTGACATGCTTTTTCTTCTTCTTCCTCAGTCTCAGTATCACTGTCCTTCGAAATAGTTTCTCTCCATGGTAGTTCTTTTGGAGGGCTAGCTGCCCCATAGGAAATGGTTTTAGGCATATGACTAGGAGGTAAATCAGGGTCTCCTCCTTCCTCAACTGATGTCACTTCCTCCTCAGATTCATCATCACTGTAGACCGGTTATGGCTGATTTGGTCCAAAACCAGGATCTCTCACATTCATTGGTGTAGAGGGATGGTCCTTTGGTGTGAACTTATCATATATTTTTCCTTCATCATTCAACCATAATTTTCTCCAATGATTCCAGCTGACTTTCATATATTTACACACAATCCTGGTGATGCAGAAGTTATCCTTAACTACTATCATTTCATCCTGATGTCCAGCCACCTCCTTTTCTTTCATCATAACAGAAATCAACTTTGAGAGGAACATTGCATTTGACTTAGACTTTGGTCTAGTCATATCCTCAATCTGAATCATAATCAATATACACAGATTTACCATAACTCCATGCTTCAACAGATGTAACAAATAAATGTCCTTGAATCTCAGTGTAGAAAAGTCTCCTCTCCTTGGACTAACTACATGTTGAATAAACTTGAAAAGAAGTTTATCTTCCCCTGTCATCTATGCAGCTATGATTTTTCTATGGGTCCCATTCCCTATCAGCTCTTACTAACTATCTTCATACATAAGCAAGTCACTGGTTGAGGGTATGGATTTTGAATAAACATAATAATCACCTTCATGTGAAATTTTAAGTTCCTATCCCATTCAACTGAAGTAAAGGAATATTCGAGACCATCTACATAAGAAAACAACTTATTTTCTTCTTCAGACTTCTAAAAACAAACGAACTCATAGATCTATTTCACCAGTCTTGGATGATAAGGTCCATAGTTGGTTGTGAAGCACTCGAGCCAAACTTTTTCTTTTAAAACCTTAAGAACCATGGAATTTCTCTCCATGAGCCATTCTTCACACACCTCTTTCTCAACGACAATCTCCCGCCTTGAGAGATGTGGGTTTACTTGATTCCTTCGAGATACACATTCACCGCTTCCACTGGCATCAGCATTGGTCAACTTCTGCCTTTTTGCTTGTGGCTCATCACTACCATCTGCAACCTAAGGTCTCTTAACACGGGCCATTACAGATCTGAGTTTTAGGGTTTTGAGGCTTGAGAGGTTGAGGTTGGAGGGATTAGAACAAACGAGTTTGCGGTGAGATTGAGTGAAGTCTTATATCGAGTTTAATATAATTTAGGATTCACAAATAAAATAAATCTTTTAAAAATGGTTCGAAGTCTCGGCTTTATATAAGTTTGAAATAGTGAGAGATGTACCGGTAAAGTGTCTTAATGGTGAGGTCTTCTAATAGTGAGGTCTCCTAATGGTGAGGTTTCTCTAATGATGAGGTTTCTCTAACGATTAGGTTTCTATAACGGTGCGGATTCTCTAACGGTGAGGATTCTATAATGGTGAGGATTCCCTAACGGTGAGGTTTCTAAATTGGTTTAAGAGTAAATTATCAATCCTAATTCATGTCTAATGAAACTTAATCTTTCTGACCTTAAGGGCTTAGAGAAAATATCAGCTAATTTAAGTTCAGTGCCTACAAATTTAAGAGTTATATCTCCTCTTTGATAATGATCTCTTAGAAAGTGGTGTCTAACATCAATGTGTTTAGTTCTAGAGTGAGACACAAGGTTCTTTGAGATGTTGATCGCACTAGTGTTGTCACAGTTAATTGAAACATGTTTAAACTCAAATCCATAGTCTAATAAAGTGTGTTTCATCCACAGAATCAGTGCACAACAACTACCAACAGCTATATACTCTGCTTCAGCAGTAGATAATGCAACTGAGTTCGGTTTCTTACTACACCATGATACTGGGGACTTTCCATGAAAATGACATGTTCCAGATGTGATCTTTCTGTCTAACTTGCATCCAGCAAAGTCAGCATCTTAATAACATATTATATGAAATGATTGTTCTTTTGGGTAAAACAACCCCAATTTGGCAGTGTATTTAAGATATTTGAAAATCCATTTAACATCAAGTATGTGTGACTCTTTAGGGTTAGCTTTAAATCTATCACACATACATACACTAAACATAATATCAGGTCGACTATCAGTAAGATAATGTAAACTCCCAATCATACCTTTATAATTAGTTTGATCTACTGGTTTACCAGTTTCGTCAATATCCAATTTACAGGTGGTACTCATAGGTGTATCACTTCCCTTAATACTATCCAAACCAAAACATTTTAATAAATCCTTATTATATTTACTCTGATTTAAAATAATACCATTGTTAGTTTGAATGATTTGAAATCCAAGAATGTACTTAAGATCTCCCATTAAGCTCATTTCAAACTCATTTTGCATAACCTTTAAAAAATCAGTACATAATGAATTTTTCGACGATCCAAAAATATTATCATCAACATAGATTTGTACTATTAAAACATATTTTGAAATTATTTTCATAAAAAGAGTGGGATCAGCAATTCCTTTTGTAAATCCTTTTGAAATAAGAAAATTTGTATGCGTTTCATACCAAGTTCTTGGAGAATTTTTTAAACCATATAAAGCTTTAGAATGTTTAAAAACATGATTTTGAAAGTGAGGATTTGAAAAACCAGGTGGTTGTTCTACAAAAACATCTTCAACAATAAAACCATCTAGAAAAGCACTTTTCACGTCCATTTGATATAACATGAAATTCAGATGTGATGCAAAGAAAAGTAAGATCATAATTGCCTCTAATCTAGCTACAGGTGAAAAGGTTTCCTCATAGTCAATTCCTTCATCTATATTGTAACCTTTTTCAAATATTCTATCTTTGTTTCTAATGAAATCTCCAGATTCATCGACTTTGTTTCTAAACACCCACTTTGTGCCTATGGTCAAAGTGTCTTTAGGTCTTTCTACTAGTTCCCAGACGTTATTTCTTTCAAATTGATTTAGATCTTCTTGCATAGCTATTACCCAGAATTCATCATTGATAGCATCATTGATATTTTTTGGTTCTAAATGTGAAAGAAAATCTTGATGTTCATCCTGATTTCTTGGAGAAGCTCTAGTCTGTGTTCCTCTATCAAGATTTCCTACAACAGCATCTAAAAGATGATTCTTTTGAATCCTAGTTGGTTTTGTAAATGTAGGGCTAGAGATTTCAGGTTCATCAACAGGTTGGGAGTCAACAGAAGCAGGTTCTGGAAAAATTCTAGAATTGGACATTTTAACTATAGGTCCACTGTCTTTATGTAACACCTCGAGATTTTATGAAAAATATTCTTTTCATTAATTTATTGTGTTGTACGCTACATCAAAAGGAGATTTCACAACACACATCCTTGACTTGCCTTGCATTACACGCAATCACGACCTTCCTCGATAGCGTGTGTAGTACGCAATACCGAGTTTCACTAAAAAACGATATGCTATTAAAATATTATTAAAACTAGCTGTTATGAATAGTAATAACCACTTTTTGAAATTTTGTAAATTTTATTTTTCAAAATGGACTTCATCTATGGATTCGGAGTATCGAATTTAGCCTGAGGTGAAATTTTGGTACTTTTCAGATAACTTTCATATTCTGATGAATAGTGAAAATTACTAAATTATAATTAAAAACAACTTTTTTAATAAAAATAATTAGTAGTGATAAATTATTAATTTGAGTTGGTTTAAAGTACATTTAGAATATATTTTTACAATTTAATACAATGTGGGTCATTGGATGTAATTTCAAATTTAAACCAGACATAAACAAGTGTTAATCTTTTGATAGATATTGTTTCTTAAAAACACGCTATTTGTTTTAACAGCGGGATTTAATTATAAAATTAATTAATTTAACTTCTATGTTATGAATTTGGTTAAATAGACTTCATTTTTGAATTCAGAATATGAAATATGGCTTAGGATGAAATTTTGGCATTGTTCTGAAAAACATCAATTTTTGATGAATAGTGAAACTACTAAGTGGTAGTTAAAAAACAGAAGTTTTCATAAAACATAATTTTACCGCTTCTGTGAATGGAATTTCAAAAATCCGAGAGACACGGTTGATGTTAGTATGTAAAATGTGGTTCAATGAGATGAAAATAATTTTTGGTGAATAGTAACTTTTTACTTTTATTTACCACGGTTAAAAGTAAATAGGGTAATTAAGGGTAAAAATGATATTAATATTACCCTAACACATGTCCTAATCTTATTGGACAAGTGTATCTCGACCAAAAACAACCTTAAGTGTAATATTTTATCATTTAGGCCCACTTGGATTAGATTAGGACATTTATTATTATTTAATTCAAAGAAGAGTTAAAAGAGTTGAAATCAATGTTTATTTACTAAAAAAATTTTAATATAGGGTTATACATAAGATAAATTCGATTGTAAATATTCATTAGAAATATAAAAAGATTTCCTACATAATGGTATTTTATTTGTAATTGTTAGACATCAAATAAGTTAATTTATTTATGACACAAAGATGATGCAGTAATTATGTTATTAATGAAATATTGACATAATTGATATTATAAATACCAAACTAAATGTAATTTAAGACTTTTTATGAATTAAACTAATTTTCTAGGTTACTATGATATATTAGTGTTGATTTAATCAACTTGGATAGAAAATTTAATTCTGTTATAACTTTGAAAAAAATCATATATCAAATAGTGTCAAAATTGACACAAAATAGTTTTTAAATCAAATATTATATTATTAATCGTTATTTTATTCCTAAGAACCTAATGTTTGGAAAAATGAATTATATAAGGATATATATATTAATAATAAACAATTTGGGGTTCTTTTGTCATGGTATAGTAAGTGTATTAACCATATAGTGTAAGAAAACAAAAAGACGCGGTAAAAGTTAAATTATTTAACATAGAGTTAAATCTAATTGATAAGGTTAAAATAATACCCTAAACTTGTCTAAATCCAATTGTTTGATAGTATTTCGACCCATCCCCACTTTATCTTCTAAATAATACCCTTTGGAACCATTATAAACCGATTTTGTCTTTAATATAAAATAATATTTTGAGATATTCCTAAGGTGCCCCTCTCCACCCTTATAAAAGGACACCTCCTCCACCACCTCCTCGCACCAATTTGAGCACTCAAGCTCGGCCAACCCCTGCTAAAATACCATATCCACTTCCTTATAATAATCCTAGAGGTCCTGGTCTTCTTCAAAGACCAATCTTAGTTCCCAAAATAGAGGATTCAAAGAGGCATTTCAAAGAAGAGGTCATATCCATTACCGATCATTTCAATTTTTTCTTCTTCAACTTCTTCTTCTTTAGTTGTTTCATTACAAAGTAATAACATCAGTATTACTTACATACTGATATGTTATTATAAATATGAAACAACCCTAATTCACCTTCTATCTATCCTACGGAAAAATGAAATCACCGCGCGTGCGTACGTACGGAATACTGTCTCCACGCAGTGGTGTAATCTATTTTACACCACCACCTCAATAGGATGGGTATAATGGTGTAATGAGTAACTATATATGATTATTATAAAGTTATATTGATACTGAAATAGTCTACATACACTTCAACACAATTCCACGACCATGGGAACGATATCATCGCTCGTGCGTACGTACGGACTACCGTCTCCACGACGCGATGAGATTCATTCTCAATGATTAACCATTCATGAATGATTATAAAGTATATATAATAAGAAATAATGAAATATATGACATAATAATGATACCTGATTTATGTAAATTTATATGTATGTCATCTACTTAATTCCATTCACTTCAATAAGGAAACGAAAACAGCATTCATGCGTACGTACGGACTACCGTCTCCATGAATGGTGTATTTCATTCCATTTATCGATAATATATATATATATATATATATTCTGAATATATATTATATATAAATAATGTTTTAAATTCTGGATATAAGTAATCATGATCCAAGTAATCATATTAATAATTACAAGTTAAAAACACGAACGACAAATGAGACGATTTTACCCAAAACGCTACTTTAACATGAATTTATAAAAGAACGGGTAATATAAAGTCATAAGTGGACCATATATGATATAATAACAATGAATATGATTCTGTAATAAGTCAATAACATGATTTAAATCATTATACAGGAGGTTCGGACACTTACAAAGCAAGTCAGACCTAAGGTAATGGAAAATATCACAATCACATTTTTATCCGAGATTGTTTATACTTTGGTATTTACTGGGGTGTATGTTGTCATCCACATCCATGTTTCCTCAATATGTAATATTTACATCATTATACAATAGTTTATATCAACTTTTACCTTTCGGTGAGTTTTTAGTAAAAGATATGAAATGAATCTTTTGTCGTTTTTCGTACGAGGTACTTTTTGACTTTTCCGACAAAAGTACGAGAAGAATGTTTTCTTTTAACTTATACGGCATGAATGGATTTTTAAAACATTATTTCCAAGAAGCATCATTTACAAGTTTTCAAGTTTATTTTTAATCAACTTCTTTTAGTTTAAAGTTGTATGACATGTTAAGAAAGGAAAAATGTTTTTTAAGAAGAAAGGATATTTTCCTCAAAAATGGAGTTCAAGTGTTTTATCAAAATTATTTTCCATCTAAGATAATAAATAGTTCTGTTTTTATACATATTATTACATTGATTTGATTATGTTGTGATGGAATTATTTTTATGAATTCCTTTATCTTATATTAATTGTTTTACGATGTCACGATGTTTAAGATTCCCATTTTTATTACATGGGTTATGCTATGATGTATGATTTATGATTTTGTGGCACAAATAAGAATGGTATCATTATGAGATGGGTGAGACCTATATCTCCCTCCAATGCATTGGATAAAGATTTTATATCTCATGAGATAGACATGGCTGGAATGGTAGGTTATACTGGTTCAGTGAAACAGGACTGAAATGAGGGTGGCTCGGTTCAGAAAGGGACTTTGTCCACTAAGATAGTCTTGGCAATGAGTCTTGACTAACAAGAAATGATTCTCTATGATTATGTGTGTATGCCACAATGTTTCATGTTTTATTTTATGATTATTGTGATTACATTTCACTACCATGATTTATCCCATGTTATGAAATTATGATCAATTTTGCAGGTTAAGATTTCAAAAAGTTAAGTGCTTGCGTATATGATGAGATTTATATTATTTTGTTTACCCTTACTGAGAATTTGAGCTCACACTATTATGTTTTCTTTTCCCCAGGATATAAAGAATGGTTTTAGGTAAAAAAAGGGAAGATCTTTATGGGAGATATTGGAGATCTTTCACCACGATTAGAGGATTATATTCCGAGTTTCCAAAGACACTAAACTATTACTGTCCTTGTGTGTGTGTGTTTTTGTTATGTACTAAGTATTCCGAAAATGTAATGTAATGTCAGTGTACGTCAAGTTTCGGGTCTCTATAGTTGGTATCAGAGTAAAGGTTTAATCAACCATTGGAAACTAGGACGCGAAAATGTTAGTGAGATCCCTAGAGATATTTCTAAGGTATGTCTACGGATGTCCCTAAGGTTAAGTATACGTATAGGTTGTAGTACTAGAATTACTCTAACGATCATAGAATTAAACCTAAGATGTTAGATATTGAAGGTACTCCCCATTTATTATGTTGTTTTCTGTAGCAGGATTTTTGCCTCTCACAGAATTATTTTTGTGTTCTAGTTAATGGAGGGAACCAAAAGGAATTCGGATGACATTGAATCCAATGGACAAATTGGTGACTATGAGCAACAAAATTGTGTAATGCCTAGAGAGAAAGATATTGTGATTATGCCGAATCAGTCATCGCGATATATGATTAACAAAGTGAAATTTAGTGGTATGTCTAATTCATCAAAGAAGAGAAAGATAGACTATTATACATGTTCACATGTTGAGGAGCATAAAGAAAGAAAGATTGAGATTTCTAAAGAAGGGAAGAAGAACCTTGAGGAATACCTCAAATGGAGGGACCGATGTTATCTGTGTGGAGAAATGGGTCATAGAGTGACAGACTGTTATGGAGTTCAATGACTTATTTGTGGAGAATATGGGCATTACCCAACTCAATGACCTGACCTAAAAAGTTACTTCTAAATCAAGGAAGGACATATTCCAGGACACTCATTGAAGTGGATGGACTGAAGTGTTTATGTATTGGTATTCAAGAATATTGTTGTTGAGGTACTTTTATGGTGTATTGAAATATTTATGTAATGGTCTATTGTGGTTTTCAATAATTTTAAGGTACCGGTAACCATGAAAAGTTATTCAAATACTTTGGAAAGTAGATGCTATGCGCATAATGAAGGGATGAGGAGAAAATGAAATGTTTGATAGTATTCATGAGCTCATGATTGACATAAGGACTATTGATATCATGGTTAGAGTATATATAATTTTGAGGATTTTGGTATGTGGAAAGAGTTAACTTTTAACAGCATTCATGTTTTCACTAAGTTTCAATGGGTATTCAAGAGAATACATGATTAAGGCCTTTGAATGTTTGGAATGTGACAAACAAGACATATCTTATGATATATGGGGATCCATGATGGTATTAAGTCTCTGGTAATTATTTTCACTATATTATGAGAGTGGACTGCAGTATTATGGATAAGCCTAAAGACTAGAATGGATTATGTTGGTCATAAGATAGTATTGTTTATGGATAGATGTTTTTTTCGATATTATTGATGGGATGTTATAGTAATATAGTTTTAGAAAAAAAAGACAACCTGCAGGACGGGCGACAACCCATCACATCGGACAAGGTCGTAGGAATCGAACCCACAACCGAAGTGCGACTGGACTTTATCGCCTACCACTGGCCTACAGGAAGTCCCTGGTTAGTAGAAACTAGTTTTATTTTATTAAGTGGTATGATATATGAAGTATAAGCTCATTTTTGGAACCATATACGATTAACCATAAGATGGACTTATAACTTTTTCTATCCTTTTGTTTGAAAGAGATGGAATGACCCATCATTCTATCACATGATCTGCTAACACTTCATGAATAACAAATACAACTTCATTTATTTAAGAGATGAAGTGGAAGTTGTCCAAGGCATGAACAACAGTGAGATTGTACAAAAATAAAATAAGTATTTATTATAATTCAAATTCTTCAACTTTAGGGAAACGATCTTGAAAACCAAAAATGTTGTCCTAGTGCTCTTATATCTGATTAATCAGATTGTACCTTAGATCGTTACAAATTTATGGATTTGTGATTGTTGGCTTTTCCATAGCCAAGTCCTCTACCACTCTCCATTAGAACATGATGGTTAGACTTCTCTTCCATTTCCATATTTTCACCTATGTTCTCCTATATGGATACTCAGTGATTAGTTAACTTGGGTAACCATTATGTTTTATACTGTTGTTTTTAAAGATATGTTTTTGTATTCCTTTTTATGATGTGGGTTTCTATCAAAGAAACTTTCAAATAGTAAACCATTTATAACCCCGACGAATTTCGAGGGCAAAATTCATTTAAAGGGGGGATGAATGTAACACCCTGAGATTTTATGAAAAATATTCTTTTAATTAATGTCTTGTGTTGTACGCTACACACAAAGGAGCTTGCACAACACTCATCCTTGACTTTCCTTGAATTACACGCAATCACGACCTTCCTCGATAGCGTGTGTAGTACGCAATACCGAGTTTCACTAAACAACGATATGCTATTAAAATATTATTAAAACTAGCCGTTATGAATAGTAATAACCACTTTTTGAAATTTTTTAAATTTTATTTTACAAAATGGACTTCATTTATGGATTCAGAGTATCGAATTTAGCCTAAGATGAAATTTTGGTACATTTCAGATAACTTTCATATTCTGATGAATAGTGAAAATTACTAAATTATAATTAAAAACAACATTTTTAATAAAAATAATTAATAGTGATAAATTATTAATTTGAGTGGTTTTAAAGTATATTTAGAATATATTTTTACAATTTAATACAATGTTGGTCATTGGATGTAATTTCACATTTAAACCAGACATAAACAAGTGTCAATCTTTTGATAGATAGTGTTTCGTAAAAACACGCTATTTGTTTTAATAGTGGGATTTAATTATAAAATTAATTAATGAAACTTCTATGTTATGAATTTTTTAAAATATAATTCATTTTTGAATTCGGAATATGAAATATAGCTTAGGATGAAATTTTGGCATTGTTCTGAAAAACATTAATTTTTGATGAATAGTGAAACTACTAAGTGGTAGTTAAAAAACTGAATTTTTCATAAAACTTAATTTTACCGCTTCTGTGAATAGAATTTCAAAAATCCGAGAGACACGGTTGATGTCAGTAAGTAAAATGTGGTTCAATGAGATGAAAATAATTTTGGTGAATAGTAACTTTTTACTTTTATTTACCACAGTTAAAAGTAAATAGGGTAATTAAGGATACAAATGATTTTAATATTACCATAACACATGTCCTAATCCTATTGGACAAGTGTATCTCGACCAAAAACAACCTTAAGTGTAAAATTTTATCATTTAGGCCCACTTGGATTAGATTAGGACATTTATTATTATTTAATTAAAAGAAGAGTTAAAAGAGTTAAAATCAATGTTTATTTACTAAAAAATTTTTAATATAGGGTTATACATAAGATAAATTCGATTGTAAATATTCATTAGAAAGATAAAAAGATTTCCTACATAATGGTATTTTATTTGTAATTGTTACACATCATATAAGTTAATTTATTTATGACACAAAGATGATGCAGTAATTATCTTATTAATGAAATATTGACATAACTGATATTATAAATACCAAACTAAATGTAATTTAAGACTTTTTATGAATTACACTAATTTTCTAGGTTACTATGACATATTAGTGTTGATTTTATCAACTTGGATCAAATATATAATTCTGTTATGACTTTCAAAAAAATCATATATCAAATAGTGTCAAAATTGACACAAAATAGTTTTTAAATCAAATATTATATTATTAATTGTTATTTTATTCCTAAAAATCTATGTATCGGAAAAATGACTTAGAAAAGGATATATATATTAATAATAAACAATTTGGGGTTCGTTTGGCCTGTTATAGTAAGTGTGTTAACCATATAGTGTAAGAAAACAAAATGCACGGTAAAAGTTAAATTATTTAACTTAGAGTTAAATCTAATTGATAAGGTTAAAATAATAACCTAAACATGTATAAATCCTATTGGTTGATAGTATTTCGAACCATACCCACTTTAGCTTCGAAATAAGACACTTTGGAACCATTATAAACCGATTTTGTCTTTAATATAAAATAATATTTTGAGATATTCCTAAGGTGCCCCTCTCCTCCCTTATAAAAGGACACCTCCTCCCCCTCCTCCTCACACCAATTTTAGCACTCAAGCTCGGCCAAACCCTTATAAAATCCCTTATCCACTTCCCTAGAATAATCCTAGAGGTCCTGGTCTTCTTCAAAGACCAATCTTAGTTCCCTAAGTGGAGGATTCAAAGAGGTGTTTCAAAGAAGAGGTAATATCCATTACCGATCTTTTCAATTTTTTCTTCTTCAACTTCTTCTTCATTAGTTGTTTCATGAAAAAGTAATAACATCAGTATTACATACATAATTATATGTTATTATAAATATGAAACAACCCTAATTCACCTTCTATCCATCCTACGGAAAAATGAAATCACCGCGCGTGCGTACGTACAGAATACCGTCTCCACACCGTGGTCTAATCTATTTTCCACCACCACCTTAATAGGATGGGTATAATGGTGTAATGAGTAACTATATATGATTATTATAAAGTGATATTGATACTTAAATAGTCTACATACACTTCAACACAATTCCACGACCATGGGATCGATATCATCGCTCGTGCGTACGTACGGACTACCATCTCCACGACGTGATGAGATTCATTCTCAATGATTAACCATTCATGAATGATTATAAAGTATATATAATAAGTACTAATGAAATATATGACATAATAATGATACTGTATTTATGTAAATTTATAT
This sequence comes from Viscum album, assembly GCA_963277665.1. Classification (NCBI taxonomy): domain Eukaryota; kingdom Viridiplantae; phylum Streptophyta; class Magnoliopsida; order Santalales; family Viscaceae; genus Viscum; species Viscum album. The sequence continues at coordinate 700,118,025 of OY728161.1, forward strand.
GTATGTCATCTACTTAATTCAATTCACTACAATAAGGAAACGAAAACAGCGTTCATGCGTACGTACGAACTACCGTCTCCATGAACGGTGTATTTCAATCCATTTATCGATATTATATATATATATATATATTCTGAATATATATTATATATAAATCATGTTTTAGATTCTGGATATAAGTAATCATGGTCCATGTAATCATATTAATAATTACAAGTTAAAAACACGAACGACAAATGAGACGATTTTACCCAAAATAATACTTTAACATGAATTTATAAAAGAACGGGTAATATAAAGTCATAAGTGGACCATATATGATATAATAACAATGAATATGATTCTGGAATAGGTCAATAACATGATTTAAATCATTATACAAGAGGTTCTGACACTTACAAAGCAAGTCGGACCTAAGGTAAGGGAAAATATCACAATCTCATTTTTATCCAAGATTGTTTATACTTTGGTATTTACTAGGGTGTATTTTATCATCCACATCAATTTTTCCTCAATATGTAATATTTACATCATTCTACAATAGTTTATATCAAATTTTACCTTTCTGTGAGTTTTTAGTAAATGATATGAAAGGAATCTTTTGTCGTTTTTCGTACGAGGTACTTTTTGACTTTTCCGACAAAAGTACGAGAAGAATGTTTTCTTTTAACTTATACTGCATGAATGGATTTTTAATAAATTATTTCCAAGAAGCATCCTTTACAAGTTTTCAAGTTTATTTTTAATCAACTTCTTTTAGTTTAATGTTGTATGACATGTTACGAAAGGAAAAATGTTTTTTAAGAAGAAAGAATATTTTCCTCAAAACTGGAGTTCAAGTGTTTTATCAAAATTATTTTCAATATAATATAATAAATTTTCCTGTTTTTATCCCTATTATTACATTGATTTGATTATGTTGTGATGGAATTATTTTTATGAATTCCTTTATCTTATATGAATTGTTTTATGATGTCACGATGTTTAAGATTCCCATTTTTATTACATGGGTTATGCTATGATGTATGATTTATGATTTTGTGGCACACATAAAAATGGTATCATTATGAGATGGGTGGGACCTATATATCCTTATAATTCATTGGGTAAAGATTTTATATCTCATGAGATAGACATGGCTGGAACGGTAGGTTATACCGGTTCAGTGAAACAGGACTGAAACGAGGGTGGCTCGGTTCAGAAAGGGACTTTGTCCACTAAGATAGTCTTGGCAATGAGTCTTGACTAACAAGAAATGATTCTCTATTATTATGTGTGTATGCCACAATGTTTCATGTTTTAAATTATGATTATTGTTATTACATTTCACTGCCATGATTTATCCCATGTTATGAAATTATGATCTCTTTTGCAGGTTAAGATTTCTAAAACTTATGTGCTTGTGTATACGATGAGATTTATATTATTTTGTTTACCCTTACTGAGCATTTGAGCTCACACATTTATGTTTTCTTTTCCCCAGGATATAAAGAAAGTTTTTAGGTAAAAAAAAGGAATATCTTTATGGGAGATATTGGAGATCGTTCACCACTATTAGAGGATTATATTCCGAGTTTCGAAAGACACTAAACTATTACGGTCCTTGTGTTTGTGTGTTTTTGATATGTACTAAGTATTTCAAAAATGTAATGTAATTTCAGTGTACGTCAAGTTTCGGGTCTCTACACTTTATCATTAAGGTTCAAAACAGAGAGATCATCTTCATGATTTTCAAGAGAGGTCTTAGGTTTATGTGGATTAGTTTCATCAAATTTGATGTGAACATATTCCTCCACACATTTGGTTCTCTTATTGAAAACTCTATAGGCTTTACTAGAAATAGAGTAACCTAGGAAAATTCCTTCATCACTCTTGGATGAATACTTATCAGGATTATCTTTAGTATTAAGAATAAATACTTTGAAACCAAAAACTCTGAAGTAGTTATCCTTAGGTTTCCTATGGTTCCACAACTCATAAGGGGTGTTCTTAAGAATAGGTCTGATCAAGACACTATTTATAATATAACAAGCTGTATTGACAGCTTCAGCCCAAAAATAAATAGGTAGGTCATTCTCATTGAGCATGGTTCTGGGAATTTCTTGAAGGGTTCTATTCCTCCTTTCCACTACACCATTTTTCTAAGGTGTCCTAGGGGCAGAGAAATTGTGACTATAGCCATTGTGTGAGCAGTATGATTGAAACTCATGATTTTCAAACTCACGACCATGATCACTTTTCAAGGTTTTAATCTTATGTCCACTATGGATTTCTACAGACTTGGAATATTTAACAAATTAAGAACAAGCTTCACTTTTTTGATCTAGAAAATATACCCAAGTATACCTAGAATAGTCATCTACTAGAACATAGACATAGTGCTTCAAATTTAAACTAGAAACTCTAGAAGGTACAAAAAATACATGTGAACGAACTCAAGAGGATGTGAAGTTGATATTTATTTCTTTGATTTGAAAGAAACTTTATGTTTCTTTCCCTTTTGATAGGGATTACAAACTTTATTTGCTGGGAATTCATGTTTTGGTAGGTCTCTAAATAAGTTCTTCCTAGAATTTGTTCTAAGTGAATGTACATTGCAGTGTATTAATCTTCTGTGTCAAAGCCAATACTCTTTATGAAAATCATTTAAACAAGTCATATTTTTCATATCTAAAGAATTTAAATCAACAGCATAAACATTTTCATTTCGCAAGGAAAAAAATACTAAATCATTTTTAGAAAAAAAATTACAAGAATCATTTTCAAATTTAACATTGAAACCATCATTACATAACTAAGAAATACTTAGTAAATTATAGTTAAGTCCATCAACAAATAGAACTTTAGAAATTAATACTGAGTAAGTGTTACAAATCTGGCCTAAGCTGATGATTTTCCCTCTAGAATTATCTCCAAAATTGACAAAACCTCAATCAACATTGACTAAGCTTTTAAAGCATGATAAGTCTCAGGACATATGTCTTGAACATCCACTGTCTAAGTACCAGGTCTTTCTACGGGAGTTCTTTAAGTAGGTTCCCTACAAAACCGATTTAGACAGGAAATGATTTGGGTAGCCAGATTTTCTTGGGTCCAGATAGGTTAGCCAATAAAACATTAGGTACCCAAATTTGTCTTATGGGTCTCATAAAATTTGTAGAATCATCAGATTCAGATAGATAAACTTTATTGGATTTGTAACTATGAATATAACTAGTTGAAGCATATGAACCTCCATAATTATAACTATCTACATGCTATCCAGATTTAGGAATAAATCTAGTTTTGGTAATTTTTCTTTCTCCAGGTTGGTATCCAATGCCAGGAGTATATCTAGATGCAATATTCATACCAAGAATTTTAGTAAGAGTATCTTTTCCATTTGTGAATTTTTCTAAATCCTTCTTAAGTTGCTCATTTGACAATTTCAGTTTAGTGTTTTCTTTAAGTAAACGGGCATTATTTTCATTTTCTATGTCAATATTAGATTTATGATTAACAGTTAAAGCATATTGTTTCTTTAAACCGTTGAATTTGTATTTCAGCTCATTATAGGATTCTTCCAATAGATCACAGTATTCAAATAATTTAGATTTTGTCATATTTTCAGAATCAGAATCATCTCCAAAATAATAAGAATTTAAAGTAGGAGTTTCAGATGTTACGTCAGAGGTGTTTTTCATAAAACACATGTTTACCTTATTTCTGATTTCAGCTTCCGAAGATTTAGATTCACTGGAGATATCTTTAGAAGCACTCCAAGTAGCCTTCATGGCTTTGTTATACTAATTATCCTTATACTGATATTTCTTCTTGTATTTCAGTTTTGTACAGTTTGCTTTTATATGTCCTTTTCTCTTGCACTCATAGCAGAAAACTTCATCAGATTTTTCAGATTTATTACAGTCCTTTTTCCATTGTCTCTTGTTGCCATACTTACCTTTGTAATTTGATTTTCTGAAAAAATTATTTTTCCTATAGAAATTCTTATATATTCTGGCTATGTGATCCATTTTTGCATCACTATCAGATGCACTTTTACTTTCTTTACAGCTTGAGCTATCACTTACAACTTGAAGTTTCTCCTTATTCTTTGAAGTAGATGTCTTGGAGGCAATTGTCTTCCTTTTTGGTTCATCATCTTTTTCTTTGTTTAATTTATTCTCTTCTTCATACATCATCAACTTACCAATAAGTTCTTTAACTTGGTGTTCACCAGTATCACAAGATTATCTAATTGAAACAAAAGTGTCCTTCCATCTATCAGGTAGGCATCTCAAAATTCTCATGATCTGCTACTTTGATGGAACATCCTTTGCAAGTGAGATCATTGTGTTGACAATTTCGTTAAACCTAAGATACATATCAGAAATGGGTTCATCAGACATCATATTCAAATTATCATATTTAATAGTATAGGTGTTCAATATCATTTCATTAATGTTAGTTGTTCCTTCAAGAGAAACACTTAAGGTATCCCAAATTTTATGTACAATATTACAAGTAGATATTCTATTAAATTCCTCATCTCCTAAAGTACAATACAGAAAATTCATAGCTTTGTAATTATTATTTTAAGCTATCTTAGCATCTTCATTCCAAGTAGATCTAACAGTAGTAGGAATTTTTATATTCTGATTCTATGGTAGTCCAAATATCAAAACTCATGATTTCTAAATGAATTTTCATCTTAATCTTCCACTGAGCATAGTTGTTTCTATTAAAAAATGGCGGTCTATTAGGAGAAACACCATCAAGTCTGTTATCCATGATAACAAGGTTAAAATAAATATTAAAGAGATAAAAATTTAGACATAACAAAAATCTTAAGAACGTTAAAATACAACTAAATTCATAGTTGAAAAATAGAGTACATCAGAAAATATTTTATTCCATTGATAGAAAATGTTGGTCGGAGTGGACACTCAAGAGGGGGGTGAATTGAGTTCAAATTAAAATTTCAGTTTAAAAATTATTTACCAAATTCTCCCAAATAAAACTCAGAATTAAGTTGTAGTGAATTTATATCAATGTAAAGGTTATGTTACGTTCTCAAGGGATTGATTATTTCCTAGTTAATCAAATCAGAAGAGTTGATTAAATTTTGAAACTAACTTACTAATTTACAACTAATATAAACACCTGCAGGTTTAATTATCATAGTGGCTTTAAAACAGTTTTCAATTTTAATGTAGTTTGCAGCAGAACAAAAATAACTTTGAAAAGAAATAAGCACAACTGATATAACCAATAGGATAAGTCTCAAGGTGAGACTTAGTCCTCTCAAAACATTATATAAAAGTGATCCACACCCTGGGTCGGGGATTACAACAGTATACAACTATCCAGGTCTAAGACCTCTACCACTGTTATTCGTGGGAAACAACCACAATAGCAAACCAACTGTCCAGGTCACGCACAACCTATACCACTATCCCAGAGGGAAATAAAAGATGTAAGATTTGAGTGAGGATTTACAGATCCTCTAGTTAAATTACAAGAGATAGTGTCTGTGTAAAAATATAGCAGATGACACAAACTGCTCGAAAAGTAAGTAATAAATCATGGAGGAAAAGATGTAGCATTTAGAATGGCTCTAGTGATTGCAGTGAAGCTCTGGACATCATCAAATTTGATCAGAAATTCTTATGATTCCTCTTCTAGTTTTTTTATGAAAAACAGTGTGTCGTTCACTTGACATCCAGGTTCAGAGACAATGAAACTATATTATATGAAGTTCTTGTGTGGATGTTCTCGTTCACATTATCAGCTCTTTCTGGTATGCAGGAATGTATGAGCTCTTCATGTAAGTTCAGTCGTCTCTTTTCATGCACACTTTTCAGCACATTCTTATTTTTGTCACGATGTTATTTATTTTTCCATCCTCTTATTTCAGCAGTAGGAGCATCTATTATTTAAAGCATGAGATCCTAAAACAAAAGTGATTTCCTTTTTTCAGGTACGCGGTACGGTTCCCTGACATCCAAAAACACACAATAAATAAATGTCAGTGTATTAAAATATACATGATATGGCCGTTGGTTAGATGAAATAATGATAAAGAAATCAAAGCAGCATCGGGTTCTGTCTCTAGAACACTAGCATTGGATATCTGTATCCTTGTGTATCAGTAGGTCTATGTATCAGTAGCCTCTTGTGTGACGGGATCTCTTTGCGTAAAGGTAGCCTTTCCATCAGTAACCCTTCTATCAGTAGACGTCATATCAGTCAAAAGACTTTGGTAGTGGTAAGCTTTACTGCATCGGTAGCGGTAGAATTTCTTGTATCGGTAGCTTTTACTTGTCTTGTATTAGTAGCAGTAGACTTGTCTGTATCAGTAGCGGTAAGTCCCTGTCGGTATCTTCCTTGATGTATCGGTAGAATTTGATGTATCGGTAAACTTGTGTAAAGGTGACTAATCTGTACCGGTAGCTCTCACATAGCGGTAGACTTAACTGTATCTGTAGCTCTGTTCTATATTAGTATCTCTATTCTGTTTAAACATTCTATTGTAAAAATGAGTTTATTCATAGTATACATACATCCAGTAACCGAAAGTCTAATACTAAACATAAAATAGTAGATCATTTCATAACTAAATTCTTTGATTATAATATAATTATCATAACATATAATTATGTGTCTGAAGTACACAAATACTAAAGTAAGTATTTATCCATAAAAAGAATCATCAAACTATAAATAAGATATATTGAGATTGTCAACATATAATAAAGAATAATTGGGATTATCAGCATATAATAAAGCATAATTGGGATTATCACCATATAATAAATCATAATTCAGATTTTCAACATATAATAAAGCATAATTGGGATTATCAAAATATAGTAAAGCAACTAGATTCCTAGAGGGTTCAACACTCTTCATCTATAGATTTACCACGACTTCATCAATACCAAAAAGCATCATTTGGGCTATTTTTCATTGGCTATTGGATCATTGATTCATAATGTTTACCATATCCTTGTAGTAGAAGAATTGAGCACTAGATATCTGTTTCTTACCAATGCATTCATGAACTTGGTGCCATCTTCTCTACACTTATAATAAATTCCCATTCCCTTAAAGCACAAATAGGGGTTATACTTGCCACAATTATCACATGTGGGACAATATTTCATTCCCTTAATCCATTTATCTTTTTTCTCTACCACCCTCTTCTTCCCTTCAAAGCCATATGAATTGGACAATTATTTACTAATCTTGTTAACACATAATACTATTTTCTCATATAATGAGAATATATGGGGGACTATTTTCCATCAAAATGTTGGTTTAAAGACATAAATGTTATGATCCTTCTCACTATTTTTGACACATTCATTAGAGGTGTTTTCAGTTTTTCAATTAGAAACAACTTCTAAACATTTTCTAATAACAGATTAACCATAAAATTATTAAATTATTATAACTCTAAACATGATATATTACATAACCTGAATTTATTCATCGTAAATTCTAAAAATATAAACATTTTTTTCTATATATAAATCATCACTTATAAATCCTTCATAATGGTAGATAAAAAAGGAGAATTATCCTAAGATATTCCCCAGAGATTGTCAAAGCAGCTGCGTAGAAATATTCATTGTCGGGTAATAGTTTATCATGAGTCTGTTATAAAACACCTTTTTGGAGTTGTTACTCTTATGCACATCTTTTCTAGAACCACGTCCACTTGTAATATCCAATCATAGATGTGTTCCTTGTAATTACCACCTAATATTTATTCTTCCAAAATTATAGGATGTTCTTATAAAAATTTCCTAAATGACTATATTATGGTTGGTCTCCCTAATATTTATTTTCTAAATCTTATTACGAAGGTTATTACTAATCTTTTTTTTATATGAACTATAACACCCTGACCCCAGATGTCTGAAGTCAGTGCATTTTTACATTACACTAGCATTATTTCAAGGAAAAAATCCTAAAGAACCATTTAGTTTTGTAGTCTATGAATGAAATTTTACATACATGATACCCATAATACTTTGGGAAATAATAAATAATTACATGAATCATGTAAAAAGAAAATAAAAAGAATCTTTGAATGCTTAATCCAAAATTTCTTCTTCATATCATGGGGAATGAAATATAATAAGGCTGACCTTAAAATATCAGTAGGGGTTAATAAAAAGAAAGAAATAATGAATCAATATATATGGAAATGTAGGAAACAGAATAAAAATTCCATTTATAAAAATAGATAATTCATAAACATTAGGGAATGATAAAAAACATAATAAATTTCTATTCATCAATAATCTTCAAATGAAATAAATCTTTAGATATATCGACGTAAAATCTAATGGATAATAAATAAAAGATTCTATATAAGGGAAATTATTGATTATTTGATATCATGATTTCTAGGTATTAGGAACCATTAACATCAAGACCTTTCACTATAAGGTTTAGAAATAGGGTTAAAACCTATCTAAGACGGTTATCCAACTATTTCGTCTCTTGAAGAAGCCGATGCACTAAGTGGATTTCATTAACATATCCCCAACCCATGCCTTTCTTTCCAAAAAATACATCATGTCTCAACTAAATATTTTCCCTTACCAAATATCCGTATTGATTGAAGAATATGGATTTATCAATAACACATCATATAAGGATACGTTAAGATGAAGGTCGTTGACATTAAAACATTACTGTGGAAAAATAATATTTAATCACTCAAATGTTTCCCATACCACATTGAAATAAATAAATAATAATTCCATGAAAATTAAACATAACATATAATTTCATGAGTATAATTATAATCATTATATAACATATCAAAGGAGATATTAATGTCAACTAAATTTGAATTGGTTCATAATAAAAAAAGTCAAAATGGAAAGTAAATTCAAGTGAAATTCATTTCCTTAATGTTACTTTTGATGTTTCATATTAAACATCTTATATAGTGATTTAAAATTTGATACATAATAATAACAGAACCATAATTATGTTTATAATGTCATATATTAACTACTTATAATATTTTATTAACTTTTTGTTATCAACCTTCTATTATTGTGACTATTTAGAGTGTTAATTTCATAGTTTTTCGAGTATGTTTGAACTTGTTATTTGTTATTCTTATAAAATATATCATGATTTAATATTATCTATAATTTCAGACATGAATAAATTATCTTATATACAAATAACATATGCATTTATAATGGTTCCTAATATTTTGATATTAGACCTGAACGACACTATTCATTCAGATGATAGACCATACGTACACATGAACACTCGGTTCATTTATTTATTGTAATAATTTTTTTTAAAAAGGATACATATATATTTTATAACTCATGTGTCATATATATTTTATTTATATAATAGAGGTTTATTAAAACCAATCATTATACATTCCATGCATGGAATGAACGAATCATTCCGCTTTGAGGGGGCGGTGATCTACAATTCCTCAAAAGAAAGTTTCCTATTTACCCTAATCGGATACAATACATGTATGTTTAAAAAAATTACAGATTAATGAGAAAAAAAAATATATTATATATTAATATATTTTCTATCATAATATCCACTATCATATGTGGTAGGGGAATATTTAACCATCATCGTTTCGTGAGGCTGTAGTTCGAAATACAGAGAAACGTTAAGTTTGTTAACCATTTGATGGAGTTGAATATAAGTGTATGTATAAACCTTATAATAAATGAATCCATGTATATTGAGTATCCTTTTTTATTTAATAATATAATAATAATAGTATAGTGAGTGGATAATAGAAATGAGGTTAGAATAAATGAGAGAAGGTACTTCCTCTTAATCGGGTAACCTCTTTTGGATTAAACCAAAAGCATCCTTAAATTGGTGTATACACATGTTGAGGATTACAGATTGAGGGGAGGGATTTGGGGATACTATTTGGACAGATTTTTTAATAATTAATGTTGCATCAGAGTTGTGAGGAAGGAGTATATTTCTTGCCTTTTTATATCAGAGGGGGATTGGCACTTTTGTAAATACCAAAAGGTATTCACTATTGGGGGTTTAATCTTTCCAAAAGTGCCTCCAAAATTGAATGCTAATGGATTAATAGATATTAATGGTTTATAATAACCTAATCCACATAAATAATGTTTCATTTGAATTATTGGGCTCCTCAATATCTATGATTCACCAATTTTATTATATTAGTGTTTATTAAAGCATCAAGTTTTCTAATATAATTATGTTAACAATAAAAATAAATTAAATTGGGAATTACTAAAATATATATAAATAAACTATATTTTTAATATTATATACAATTTATAAAATTAAATTTCTATGTTTTTGGAAAATTTATTTTACAACATGCGCATGTGATGTGCTAAAATGTTGATGAACTCAGACTGCGTTGACAATGATTTATAGTATAGGGTTTAATATTTCAATTATAAAAGATTAATTGGTACATTAATAGACCATATTAAATATTTAATAACATTTAAAAATCACTAGAGTGAATATATGGTTTTTAATTAATTTATTCCATTTAATAAGACTCATTTATTGTAAAATAAAAAGAATGTAAATTTTGATATTATTTATTTAATGTCTATTTTAAAATATAAATATTATATTTTAATAAAAATATATTATTTTTACATGTTTTTAACATGATATACTCACATAATAAAATAAAATAAGAAAATAATTCAATCAATAAACTTCACTTTTAATATTTAATGTATGATTTATTTTAGTTAATTATTTACTAAATAATACATACATTGTTACATGTTAAGAATATTAAGTACCTAAAACATATCTAAAAATTATTTATAATTTTTTATGATAAAAATAACCCATATATATTTCATTACGATATATATAACCAAAAATATGTTGTTTGTTACATATCCCAATTTTTAATTAATGTTGAAGTCAAGTAAATTTTCCTTATTATCTAAATCCTTATTTTACCTTTTATATATTTATATTCCATTTAATAATATCAAAATAACCAATATATTACAAACCATGTGTGGAAATGGTAAAATATTTGGTAACCAAAAATTGTTTTACATGTTTCCAAGTAATTTTGGTCATTAATATTATGGTTTAGTCCATTATTAAGCATAATTATACCTTAATCCACATAATTAATTTTAATCACATTCACTAATAATTCTAGTAAAAAATTAAGATAACCTTTTTGACCAGATATATCATCCTAATTACTTCCACGTATGTCATATTTTTAAAATTCAAATCAAATAAGTGGGAAAATTAAGATTAACTCTAATCCTGCTGATGAGGTGAGATTATGGGGTTTTAAAGTAAAAAAATGTTCAATAGTTTGTTAAGTTTTTATATTCAATTTCATGGTAAAATTGAAGATAATTAAATTAATTGTATAAATATATTTATAATTGATCATATGTGACTCTAAAACAATTCAAAAATTTAATTTTATAATTAATAATTATTTAATCAAAAATGATGTTTGTTACTAAATTGTAGTAAGTTTTTCTATTCATCAAAAATTTAGATTTATTTTTAAAATCCCACAAAAATCATTGTAAGACAATTTCAACAATATGAATTTATAAATTATGTTTATTTTTAAAAATTATATTCAAAAGAATCTCAAATCTTAGTTTTAAAACAGGTTCACCATTAAAAAGAAGTAAAACTCAGAATTGCTTATAACGTAAGCTAATTGAGTATCGTTAGTTTTACAATTGAAATAATGAATTTGAAAAAAAAATATATTTATTCTAAAAGAAAAAATTTCAATTCCTTGGGGTGTTAAAATGTGTTCATGAAATAATTCTTCTCCAATGATTAGAACAAATTATGATGGATAAATTTCTTATTAATTCTTTTTTTCATTCTATAGAATCATATTCATTGAACAATTGAATACTTATTTGGGCTCAGATCAAAAGAGATTGTCTTGATCTTGTGGCTTCATTACAAGAGATGGTTGTCACGTTTTTTTGAATGTCAGAGGTGAATGAGAATTATATGACTTAAGAAAACTCATGTAATGATTTATTCAAACTCTTTTAATGCTAAGGATATCCCACGTAAGGGTAATCAAAGGTTGAATATGACCCCCAAGATATATTAGATGAGAATGATTAATCATATTGAGTGGTTCATATTATATAATAATCTATATGGATCAAGAAATATAAAAAATGATATTTAGAACTATATATATCTTCACATATATTTCACTCCACAAAATAAATACCTCTATTTCAACCACTAATAGAAATGGAACTAGGGTGGGCACCCAGAACACCCCCTGACACACACCCATCACCAGGCGACACCACACCCTTTAGCACCCCCGGGTAGACTCCTATGTGTTCCATTTTTACCCCATGAACACTTTTTATGGGCATTTTTAAGACCAATAATCTTATATATGTGATGGCCCACCTATTATGTTTTTATCCATGTGGTCTATAAACCCCACGTTGTTGGTCATAGCTCCCAAAAAGTAGGGATTGAGCTAGCCTTCTATTATAATATGGTTGACCATTTTTTAATAATTCATAAAAAATCATAAATTCTATTATAATTATATAATAATTTCAATCCATTTATTACCATAAATTCTAATCCACTTATAATTCTCCTCTTCCCAATATCATCGTCTCAAAACTTCTTCATACATAATTATTAATATTTTTTCCATGGACTTCAATCTTCAACCAATATTATATAAAACCTATTTTTAGATTTATTCACTTTTCCCCATGTAATATAATATATATTATAGTGAAATTTAATGAATTCTTCAAGAATATAAATATTTTCATGAATTTATTCTATAATTTCCTTAAAAATGGCACTCTCTCACATGAAAAAATCTGGTTGGTTATTGGACATTAAGCATGCATCACCATATTTCAGAGAGATCCAATAATCAGTAGGGGTATATAGGAAATAGAGGGATAGAAATACCTGATTTTATAGAGTTTCAATATATGATAAATAAGAATATAAGAGTAACATAAATAAATGAAATAGGGTAACATATAACTAGAGGATAAAGGATGTACCAAATAATCAAATAATAATTAAAAATGTGATGTCAATATAAACCTAATTAAATGACATGATACATGGAATATCGATAAAAGGAAAAGATGACACAAATGAACTCATAAGTCCTCGGTTCATAACCCTGGTTGCTACTATCTCCGACCTGTAACCCTTCCAACAACAATAATCATCAACAATGTCCCTTATCTGTATCCAAACACACATCCAAGTTTTATAATCTGGTACCAAATGGTGGTCTAAATATGGTGTGTGTATAAATTAGTAGTTTTATTTCCTCCAGTGTAGAAAACCCAATATGATAATAATTTACTGTTACAAAGTTATAAAACATTACAATTATTAAATAAATTAATACAGTATATGATTCTCCTGAAATGAAACATCTACACCATGATTAGTGTTATCAAAATCCATCACAAGATAAGGGTTTTGATGATATATCCATTGAATGGAATCATGAAGCATGTCTTGGATGAAACTGTAGATCCATGGAAGGTCCAATCATCACTCTACTAGAATAAACCGTTCAACTATTAAGAACGAACTGAAAAACATGATGATATATTTCATTTTTTCCTATCATGGTGTTAACCCATAAATGATGAAAAATGAAGGAAAAAAATATTAAACACATTAATAGACAGAGGTAATATCTCTTGGTCATCATAAGATTTATCCACACTCTTCATGGTCACTAACCACCCCTCATCAACTGAACCTACATAAGCGTCACATGTATAAGCATAGGTCAAATAAGAACTAAATCACCAGAATCTAACTAAGAAATATTATATTTGCATAAAAAATCATATTAATCCTCATAAGGTTCCATTTGGATCAATGCGTGGAATCAATTATTATACACAAACTCTACATGTTTTATTTTCCACTCCAACATACCACCAAACTCAAAATAAATGGTTCATAACATATCCTCCAAAATATTAATAATTCATTAAGATAGACCATTATTTAGTGGATGCTAATATTTACATAGGAGTACAAATAATCCCATGTCCTTATGAAGACCATGCAAAAAATAGATACGTGAAATGAGGATGATGATGAGAAACAATTATTCTCATAAATATGTGAAAACAAATTATACAACTCACATAAAAAATACATAGATAATCAATAGTTAAGGTCTCCCTGATGTGTAATATGTTGTATAACTTTTTTTTTCAATCCAAATTTACAAAATATCTACAATTCATCTGGGGTATCCTATGTAATCCTTTAAACTCTATTAATAGTGAAATAATCTTATTGGTACTATGGAATGAGAATAATATTTAATAGCCTATAATTACTCTTATGATCGGCCATTACCTAAGGATAGGTAAAACATATATCCATGATTTATACTATGCCATTCTTTTGTCCCAGTCACCGGTTCTATTTGAAGATATCATGATACATCTTTGTTAGACCTATGTCTAACTCTCTTCTTGAAGAATGAAATTCTCTCACTGAATCATCATGGATGATCATAGGTTGCTACACCTAACCACATAAAATAATAACATTTCCACTACAAAGATACCATCTTTATTATGGATCCCCACCATACATGTTGTCTCTAGTAGCTATGGCCTCTATATTATATTACTTATCAATCTCCATCTAATCCCAATGAACTGGTATAATAGATTTCATAGTCAGAGCTACTTGTCCATCAAAATATTGAACATCTATATGCATGAATGAGAAGAGTTCCATTATCCACCACTCAGTTCCACACTCCTGCACTGCCATTATTTCTTTCGTCTAATTTAAATCATCAACAACAACATTTCACTTTCCCAATTTTGATTCCATCTCAATGTAACAATATTTCAGATACTTAACTCACCTCATTGGCTAAAGGTTTAGGTCTAACATATAAAAGATATACCTAAGGATCTTGGGGACCATGTACACCATAAACCAGTCATTGAAAAGATATCGTCTCTTTCATCAAAGGGTGTGTAGCACGATAGAAAACTCTAGATCATGAGATGGATAATACCTCTTAATCCATCGCAGCTATCTAGACCGATAAGCAACCAAAGTGTTATCCAGCATTAGAAATGATTCCAATTCCACATTACGATGTGTCACACTGCATTGTATATGAATTGCATGGAAAAAGTATGGGGAGGATCAATGTGAAGGATAGGCTTCCATTAATATCCTAAATATTTTTCTCAGAAGGATGAAATTGAACAAACATCATTACATTTCGGGTTAGCACACACAACATTTCTTCTATATGGGAGAAGTTCTAGACAAATAACTAGTTATGACATGGTAAAACAAAAAATAATGAATATAAAATTCATTAATGGACCACTGCCATGATACGTCCACTGTAACCTTCTATTAATCTACAGACACTCCATCCTCTGAGATGACATGGCCCATGAAGAAAAATTTATCAACCCAAAAACCATATTTAGATATCATATCATAATGAAAATGCTCAATAAATGTAATCAATTTGATATCAAGATGTTGGAAGTGATCACCTATAGACTAGTAGTACAATATGATGATATCAAAGAATATTAAAAAAAATGTTATAGGTGGGGGAAAAAGATACGATTCACGATGTTTGTGGATACCACTGATATATTCATCATACCTAACAACATCACCAAAAACTCATACAATCCTTACCTACTACTAAAATCAGTTAGAGGTATGTCAGATGGTCGTAGTCTTAGATGATGATTCCCTGATATACAATTAATATATAATCTATCTAATCACCACACATCTAATAGAAGAGATCATTATTTCAGATAAGTGAATAATTAGTTTTGACAATCATTTGGGTCAATATTCAATAGTACAAAAAGTGGGAAAAATTCTCAAAAGTCTTCTTATAAAAAATTACGAAATAACCCCATAGTGTCGTGTTATATCATATGAAACCGTTATATTCAAGATCATACAATCTAACCTTAAACTCTAGAAGCGCTTCTGGTTCAATCATGTAGGGGGGGGGGAATTGGCCCTACTCCTATCAAAAACTCATTAATGAAATCCCTATCCCCCTCAAGAGGTAGTCCATAAAAAATGTCAAGGAAAAAATCCATAAAATAATCTTACAATGGAGTAAAACTGTCTTGTCACATTCCAGAAAAATCTATCGAAATAACATTAATTTGAGCAATGAGACAATCCAAACTACATGGAATTGTTCGTTCTTGACCAGACTGAATTTCCCACTCACCAGGGTGAAATTTCAACCTCTTTATTGAGATAGAAATATTACTCTAATCTGATAAAAATTTGATTGATATTGTTATAAAAACAACCAATCCATGCCCAAAATTAAAAATAAACCTACCATTTCCAACTCAAGGAGATTCCAAAAGAAATGTTAACAACCAATTTCTAGATAACAGGACTTGCGAAATTTTATATCCTATGAACACACGCTTAACAATGTCATGAGGGTCAATACTCAAAACATGCATTCCAAAATTAATCCCAAGAAGTTTGTAATAAGTGAAGATATACATGAATTTTATGCTCTTATTACAAATAAAATAAAATAAAGGGTAAATGATAAATTAATTTTGCCTCTAATTGTAGAAGGTACTACCTCCAAACAAGACGGAATAGTCAATATAGTGTGCCTCTATCTTTTCCCTCTTCTTTGGGATCCATTTGAAATCCCCTAAATTGTCCCATATTACTATCAATAATTATTATACGTAGGGGTACCACACCCCATGTCTTCGCCTAATACCCTATTGTAATTCCAACTTCTATCCTGTTGTGGGGTAGGTGATCCATTCCGGGATTTTGGTCCCTATCAAGATCCACTCATAATACTCGGTTACTAGATTCATCTAATAAATATCTTTAGGTAGCATGACCTACCAAAATATAAACACTCCAAAGAAGGGTATAGAAAGCGAGGGTGATTTTGTGTACTGTACCAAATAAGGTGACACACATCGATGCTACCATACCAGTCATCCACGCGACTACAAGCGCACATCCCCATATGCCAGAGGCATCTGAATAGTAGTGACGGACTGATATGCTAATCATGGGGAGACTATAAGATCTTTTATCAGAGTAATAAACATGAAGAAGTAAATAAAAAATAGTGTAATAATATATTATCATATACCATAGAAATATCTCATGATAATAAAAGAAGGAAATATAATATCCATCTCAAGAAGAAATCATGCCATCCAAACATTGTGTGAAGTTTCTAACATGATTCTCAATAGTAGAGGCACTAAAAAGACCCATATGGGTCTTCAACCATGTCTGGATCCCTTATCCATGATACATATCCAATTCATACCACTAACACTAGACCTTTTACCTTAACATCTCCTTCTACCATAAAATCTTTTTGGATACCGATCATGAAGGATGATTTGGGTGTGAGTAAAACTCAATAGTCCACCACCAAATATATCAAATCCAAAGCCATTAAATAATTTTGAATTAAATTTTATAAATAAATAAGTACAATTCATAAATAAATAGTTATCACATTATCAAATATTCTCTATCTGACCGCAAAAATCATTGAGTTCCCAGACCACCCAAACTTCAATACCTACTTTGACTCATGTTATAATACAATCTATTCCCAGGGATATCCCAATGAATGTCCATGTTTCCATTCATAATATCATAATGGAATGACCATGTCCCCATTCTACACTTCTTAATTGAATGACCATGTTACCATTCTTCATACTTGTCTGAATATCCATGTTACCATTCACCATTTATTAACCCATAATTTAATGAGCATGTTACCATTTATAATATGCGACTTAATTAACAAGATACCATCCCACATTGAATTACACATAATTGAATTATCATGTTACCATTCATAATACTTCAGTGAATATCCACATTATCATCACCAGTTAAAATTACTTAATGAAAACCTCAAAATATTACATATATCTCAACAAACCATGAATTAAATAACCAATAAATTAATCATACTCAGAATTTAAATATATCATAATTAATTAAAAATTAATTATTAAATTATTATCACCAATATCCTAAAATCAGCTCAACAATTAATTATCATTATTCATAATATCAAAATCCCGTTATTAATTCCATGATTAATTATCTTAAATAAAAATTCCAATAACTCAAAATTAATTCCAAAATAAAATGAAAATTTCTCATCCTCAATATATCATAATTAATTATACAATTAATTATTCATAAATCCCCTAATTTCACAAATCATTAATTAATTAACTCACTATACTAACTAATAATTTTATGAAATTCATGTAGTAAAAAAATAAAAAAATTATTCAAATTTCCAACATATAATTAAAATCATGTCTTTGGGATACGAATTTTAGACCACCTACCTCAATTCATAGAGGAATAAACACCCAATAGAAATCCCCAAAATCTTGCATAGTAAAGGTGTAGAACAAGATCCGAATCTATAACCCTAAGTCAAGATTTATAAATTCAAAAATATATTATATCTAGATATTGATCAATAATCCTAGATATGTATTTATATAATGTAGATCTATAACTAGTAAAATGGATATCAATATACCACTAAAATAAGACATATGAAATTGTGATTAATGGGAGAGCGACGACGTATGATCTGGTCAGCCAGAAAGGAAAAGATCATCATGAAAGAATTGAATCATAAAGATAGTAGTTCAAGAAGGATTAGAATTTTCTTGGAGAGCATCAAAATCAATATAGAGGACCTATTATTGAATGTGGGTTGATTTGAGATTTAAATATGGGTTGGGGAATTTTTAAAATAAATTTTTTGGAAACATTAATTCTTTCACATGGTATTCTAAGATGGGGCCTGTAGTTTTCCTTAACCGTGCAACATAACCATGAACATATTTTATATGGGTGAATGATTACTCCTATGAGGGTAAACTGTTTGAAAAACCATGCCTCAACCATGAATGTTCCCTCTGTATAGGGTCTCACAGTTATCAGGTTTTGGGCGCACAGTTTTATCAAACAATGCACCATCCATGAACAACCCCATTTCATTCATTATTCTAAAAAAACACCCAAAAACACCCCATGGTAAAAACCAGATGAAAATTAGGCATTATAAAAAAATATTACATGAAAATGATCCCAAGATATCTCCGGAAAAGGTGTATATCATAATATATCCCTACCATATAAAATCTCATCCTTGAGATCAAATTCCATGATTCTCTCAGAATCAAACAAAAAAGATTAGGCCACTGAGCCTACCCATCCAATTCTGTTTCCCATGTTTCCTCATGTGAACCCCCATGTTTCCACTATACATGAAATATTTGCATGGTCTTTTCCTGTAACATTTTTTCCCCAGGATCCAACACACATATCATATACATCAAAAAAGATGTTTTTATATCATGATCAACATTAATCACATCGATCACATGAGAAGGTTTTGTAGGATTCCAATAATGTTTTGAAACATGGAACATGTCTTGAATATCACATTATTTTAATGGAAGAGACAATTAGAAAGCACTAGTATGATTCTCTCCAAAACCTCAAAAGGTATAACAATCCTAGGTTATAACTTTCCTTGTTTCTTTATCATGTAGTAATCAAACCTATAAAACAACTGAAGGAATACATGATCACACTATGAATACTATAGGGGACATCGACATCTATCTTCATACAATATATATCTACTCAAAGTAATTTCCATTAATTTTCAGCTCAGTTGTATCTATTCCAATGTCCTATGAACAAATTTTATCCCACAAACTATGACTTCCCAGCCTCCAACCATCATAAAGATGATCTTCATATTCTACAATACAGTTCCTCGTATGGTGTCATTTTGAATATTTTATAGAAAATAATAGTTATAAAAAAACTATATTAGTTATAAGAGATTATACCAAGACCCAAGAAATTAAATAAAATAAGAACATAAAATATCCTCAAGCACCGGTATCATACGCTATGACTACCTATCTATCTATGGGGGGAATGTTGTATTTAAAAAAATTGGCATACCAATTTCATTTTTCACGAACTTCTAGAAGTGAGAAGTAAATTGTATTTAAGGGACAGAAAACCCATATAAGAAATCCCATTGGCCTAAGATACAACATAATCGACATGGGATATGTTGTGTTTGTTAGCCCTTTATAAGCCATCTTATGTGGAAGAATACATGTGGACAATGTTAAAGTATCAAAAAATTTCATGGATGCACAACATGACTACTCTTATAACTGAGGGATTTTCCTCTGAATAGACTCTTTGGAATATCCAGAAAGAGGAAGTGTAAATAACCAGCATCCATGAATATATAGCAATGAGAATGAGGTTTATGAACTTTGTATTAATCTATAATGGGGACCCAGATTATGAGATTAATTCTGAGGAGGAATCCCCAGAAGGAGGAACATGCATCCCATCATCCAATTTGGACCAAGGACTAGACATTGGAGAAGAATTGATGGATGACACCAACCAATGGAAATATGGAATATGGGGTACAATGTATCCCATCAGCAATAGATGATTTTCATGAGTAGATTTGTAACGTCCCGGTTCCAGAGGCCACTCAACGGGTGCCCTGAACCCGGTTCTCCACATAACCTCAAGCGCATTTCCCCAAACACCAGAGGCTTATGACTTGCAGCAAGGGCCCATGTCTCATAGTAGGGAAACTATGCCGTCTTTTTTTCAAAGTTTAGCATAGCGGAATATAATATAAACATTCAACAACAAAGAATGCAGCAACATTATATTTATATAACTGAAATGGATAACTGATATCAAAACAGGAAACCAGTAGTCATGTATATATGAAGATCCAGCATGTCACTATTCTATAAAATAGCCAGAACATTTTACACAACAATACAGTACAGTACAATATAGAATACCGCAAAACAAAACAAAACAGAATAGTAGGTAGCATCATGGGCCTAATCCTGGTCCCATGCTCCCCTACTCCTCAGTTACAATCAAGTACCTGTACAGGGACCCTTTCCCTTATCTTCCCTTGCAGAAACGTAATCTGTTTGAGCTGAAAATAATGAACCAAACACTGTGTGATAAATATATATCAGTAGGCACCCACCAGAGGCTTGTGCCCAACTATGTGAAAATATGGAACAACAGTGTGCTGTAGTAAAATAAATTAAACTAAGCAGTAATCAAAATTAACTAACTTTCCAGTTATATATCCATTTTATTAATCGTTTAATCCATTTAATATAAGAAAACACCACAGTGAATTATATGTAAACAGTCAGTGTCCATAGACACTCAACCCTTACCCTCAGGTAATTCGGAACATAACTCGTAGGTACATTCCCATAGGAAAAACCAATTTTTCCCGCAGGCTTTTGTAGTCTCGCCCTCAGGCACAGAGTCTATTGACCACATTCACGGAAGAAGTTTCCCTCAGGAAGAAATAACCACCACCCTTAGGCTAATAGTAACACTGCCCTCAGGCTATGTAAAGCACTACCCTCAGGCTAAGAAAGTAACTGGGCCAAGCCCAACATACCAGAAGCAAAACAAATTCAATTCTTCTCAAGGAAATTCAATAACAATTATTACAATGTCATACACTCAGGTACCTGGCCAAACGGCTAAACAGAGGAACACACCCCTGGGGTGTTCCTAGATCCAAGCAGCAATCCCAAACAACATTTTCATATAACATTTAATTACATATAAATTTCTAGGTATTAAAAATATCACCAACCCAGCCACACGACAACAAAAATATGGGTCAGTAGCTCAAAACACACAAAAAATGAATGATAGTTGGAAAATTAAACACCAAGCCACCTACCTTTAATGCCCCTAATCAGTATACTCGAAAGAAGTTCCAAAAATAATCCTAGAATGAGGTTGATATAAGGTGAAAGAAAACTCGTTCAAACCAAAATAACTTCTAATAGAGGAAGAATTGGAAGAATACAATCCGATAGGAGGAAGCTCTTACCAGTGAGGTTTCAACGAGATAAATGAAGGTATAATCGGATTCCTAGTTTGCTATCGATGGATCTCTAATGCTCCGACCTCCTCTCCCACTCCTTCCTCTAGTTCTAAGCCTTCCCTGTGAATAGGGGAGGAAACTGCCCATTTTATGTGAAAAAAAAAGTACACAACGTGTACTTCAGAGTACATGGAATGTACTTACCATTTTCATAACCGTTCCTCTAGTTGTTTCCCGCCAGCATGGAACTGTTCACCTTCCGACATGACTACATGGCATGTATCATTTAGTACACGGTGTGTTCTGTGGCACAGCTGGCCACCGCC
The DNA here is from genome assembly GCA_963277665.1 of Viscum album. Classification (NCBI taxonomy): domain Eukaryota; kingdom Viridiplantae; phylum Streptophyta; class Magnoliopsida; order Santalales; family Viscaceae; genus Viscum; species Viscum album. Next base: position 700,140,387 of record OY728161.1, read on the forward strand.
TTACTATTTGCATGCCGACTGACTACACGGCGTGTAATGGACCACTACAAGGTGTGTATTCGGTCTTTACACCCTTCGTTGTCGACATGGCTACACACCATGTGTACTCTTCCCACACAGCGTGTAAAAAAGTACATGGCATGTATTTCTAAAATTTTGGATTTCTCCCAATTTACTTTATTTTCTAAAACCACATAATGAAAAGAAAAAAGAATAAGCTTGTACCTCATAACTAATAACTGAGTTCTTAAAAACACCCCCCCTAGTAAAATTAGTCCCCGAGTTTCCCTTCCAAGGGTGGTGAAGATATAGTTGTGAAAAACTCTGACCATTGAGCATGTACTTCTGTCTCCCACTAACAGGTTTTGTCCTGCACTCGGCCATGATGCCACATCACCCATACGAGAGGAACTGAACAGCCTCCTAGAACCTTCATGCTCCTATCAATGATACGAATCATATTCTCCTCAAAGGACGCATCAACCTCAATCTCAACCACCGAGAGATGAACGATGTGAGACAGGTATGAATGATAGAAGCACCACTGAGATACATGGAAGACGTTTTGCAGGTCCCAGTACCTCTGAGGTAACCGTAAACGATAGGCAACCTGCCTGACTCTCTCCAATATCTCAAATGGTCCCACATACCTCGGTGAATGTTAACCATGTCTCCTGATCTGCCATTGTCCAAACCTCGGCGAAACAGGCAAGAAAACCCGATCCCCAACCACGAACACTAAAGGTTGTCTGCGGTGATCAGCATATGATTTATGACGAGACTATGTGATAGCCATCCACCTCCAAATCAACTACACCTACTCAGAAGTCTCTTGCATGAGACATGAACGCAGTAAAGCTACCTCAACTGCCTCAAACCAGCAAAAAGGTGATCGAAATTTCCTACCGTATAGAGCCTCGTAAAGTGCCATCTCAATAGTTTACTAGAAACTGTTATTATAGGAAAAATCGACTCGGGGTACATGCTTCTCCCAAGATCCCCCAATGTCAAGGAAACATGCACACATCATGTCCTCAAGCACTTTTATCATACGATCTGACTGAACATAGGTCTGAGGGTGGTAATCTCTGCTCAGAAGCACCTGTGTACCTAGTGCCCTCTTAAAACTCTTCCTGAAAAAAGATGTAAAACGGCTGTCCCTATATGAAATGATAGAACGAGGGACCCCATGAAGACGTACGACCTCTCAGATATACAACTTTCCAAGATCGTCAACACCGAAGGACTCCATGAATGGGAATAAGTGAGCTACCTTCATGAGACTATCCACAAAAACCCACATGAAATCATTGCCTCGAGGTGACCTCGACAATCCAATCACGAAATCCATCACTACATAATCTCATTTCCACTTCGGGAGGGGTAACTTCTATAATAGTCTTGCTGGCCTCTGATGTTCTGCCTTCAACTCTTGATAGGTGGAACACCTCGTATCAAAACCAGCTACATATCTTTTCATACCCGAACACTAGTACTGACGTCTCAAGTCATGATACATCTTAGTAACTCCGGGATGAACTGGTCAACGTGAAGAATGAATCTCCAGCATCATATACTCGCATATATCCCATTGAACCTACACTCTTCCATGGAAACATAGAATGTCATCATATCATATCATCCAACCAAGAGGAGGGTCCTCGCTTTCCACTGACTACTGTAGAACGAGGCCTTCTGAATCAGATAGCTATCTCATTCTCACTCTATCCAAGAGGGTAGAAGTCACAGCTAATGATGAAATATAAGTTTACCCCTGACTATCGTGAACCTCTGAATGCATCTCAGAGAAGAAATCCATCAGCTTCCATTATCCACTGGCATCTTGAACTGCCTGAATCTGAGTCTTCCTTCCCAAGGCATCAGCAACTACATTAACTTTTCTAGGTGTATAGGCAAGCTTGAAGTCGAAGGACTGAAGGTATTTAACCCACCTTTGCTGTCTTAGAATCAATTCACGCTATGTAATGTTTTACTTGAGACTTTTGTGTTCAGTGAAAACCAAAAAACGTTCACCCAATAGATAATGTCTCCAACAGCGAAACACATGCACAATCGCTGCTAACTCGAGATCATGCGTTAGGTAATTCCTCTCATTTGGCCTCAACTGCCAAGACTCGTATGCAACATCTTGATTACCCTACATCAACACTACTCCCATACCAATGAAAGATACATCATTGTAAACAGTATAGACCTTTCCCTTCACTAGGAGTGTTAGGAATGGTGCTGATGTCAACATTCCATTCTGGTCCTAAAAGGCTGTCTCGCAAGCTTTTTACCAAATGAACTTCACACCCTTCTTAGTCAAACCCGTCAATGGAACTGCTAAGTGGGAGAAGTCCTGGATGAACCATCTGTAGTAACCAGCCAGCCCAATAAAACTCTGTATCTCAGACACGTTCTTAGGCTTCTCCCAGTAAACTACCTCTCTCGCCTTCTCTGGGTCCACAGCAACTCCTGCCTCTAAGATGATATGACCATGGAAGTGAATCTGGTTTATCCAAAAGTGGCACTTTGTGAGATTATCATATATTCGATGCTCTATCAGTGTACTCAATATGATATCAAGATGGGTGGCATGGTCCTGTCGAATGTGAGAGTATACCAAGATATCGTCCATGAATACATCCACAAAAGAGTCCAGATAAGGATGGAACACACGATTCATCAGATCCATGAAAACAGCTCGTGTGTTTGTGAGTCTGAATGGAATAACCATATACTCGTGTATACCATAACTACTCCTGAAAGCTGTGAGAGGTATATCATATGGTCTAACATGCACTTGATGATATCCTAATCTCAATTCCATCTTCGAGAACAATCATGCTCAACAAAGTTGAAAAACAATATCATCAATCCTCGATAAAGGATATCGGTTCTAGACAATCAACTAGTTCAACTTCTGATAATCCACATATAGTCTGAGGGTACCATTCACCTTATTCACAAAGAGAACTGGCGAAACCCATGGACAAGTACTGGTTTGGATGAATCCATTTGCATGTAACTCCTCTAACTGCCTCTTGAGCACCTGAAACTCAGTTGTGGCCATCCTATAAGGAGGAATGGACAACAGTGCTGCCCCTGGAACATGATAAATAGAGAAATCCACCTCACGCTCTGGACGAAGACTGGAAAAGTCATTCGGGATGATATCACTGAAACGATCAACCACTAGAGGGAAATCCTTTTGACAAGTCTCATAGTCTTCTAGATATAAACATGCAATCTCGGCTATGAATCCACCTTGCCCATGATGCTATTGTCCAGATCGACTCGCCTGAACATCCTACTCTCCCTTGTATAGAATCTCTCCGCCATCTAGTGACGTGAAACATAGCCTACAATGATAGCAGTCTACAAAGGATCAAAAGGGAAACATCCATTCCATCCTAAAAATGATGTCATAAGATGTCATCTCTTAGACATAATGGTCCCAAAGAAAGTGAAACCCACCTACATCAAGGGGGAACTCTTTGCACTGATGAACACTTGTCGTTCTAGTCCCCAATGGAGTGTTTAGTGTCATGATATCAAAAGAAGTAGAAACACAGATCCCAAGTCTCTCCACAACGGGTATAGATATTAAACAATAAGTAGCACCCATATAAAAACTTACTAAAGATAATACACAAGATACTAGAATAGTACCTCTTACTGTAGATGATCTGGGATCCTGATCTTGCTGGGTCTTTTGCAATGCATATGTCTGCCCAGTGCCAGGGCCCTGTGACACAGCCTGGCTACCCTGAGCTATCTCGCCATGCTGCCTCTAAGATCCTGGTGTCTGGCTACCATGGCCACAACCACAATCTCTACCTGCATGCCCTGAAGTATTCCAGTTCCCCGATTGGTATAAAGCAACTGGTCCTGCTCCCACATGCAGAGTCTGCATAGAACCACTCTCACATTCCACTGGTAGAAACACCCAATAAAAGAATTGCAGATGACCCATCTTATTACAATCTCGGCACTCCGCTGGGTCTCATGGACACTAGGGTATTTTCTGCCCCTCTTTACCACACTGGTAGCACCTGACCTGACCACATGAAACATCATTCTGATTGGTACTGCCACCCTGAGAGAAGTCCATCTATATCTTCCTCTTACCAGCAGAAAAAGTATTAGAAACTTGTGTTGAACCGCCCTGGCCCACACCACTAGCTTCCCGCACGTTCCTCTCTGTAATCAGCACCTGGTTTACAATAGCATGTACTGAAGGCAACTTGAAAACATTCACCAGTGCTCGGATGTCATACCGAAGACCATCTTCAAAGCGAATAGCCCTCAAGTTCGCATCACCCACCAGAATAGGTACAAAAATCTAAAGCTAGGTAAAGGGAGGAGAATAATCCATCACATACATAACACCCTGTTGCAGATTAATGAACTCTCGAGCTCTATCTTCCCTCAGCGTCTCTGGAAATAATAATTCATGGAAGACTTCCTGAAATTCATCCCACACCGTGTACTTGGGATGTTAAGTTTGGGTGGTAACATCCAACCACCTCTTGGCGGAATCACACAGCATGTACGCCGTGATCTTGACCCTCCACAGTGGAGGCATATCTAGATGCTCAAAAATAGTTTGCATCGATCCAAGCCAAGACTCCGCAGCCTGTGGCCCACCATCCCTTGTAAACGTAGGCGGATGCTGCTGCTGGAAGATACAAGTCAGCTCAGCCATAGATGTGGCAACCTTTGGTGCTCCCTGAATGTTTTGGATGAACAACATAAAGCCTTCATGGAACTGCACCTCTCTGATTGTGTCTGGTATAATAGCTGGCGCCGCATCTGGCACTTCTGGTGGATCAACTCGTAGCCCATGGACAACCATCTATGGAGTATAGTCGTCACTGCTCTCCTGATGAACAACGCACGGTCATCTCAGTGGCATGACACTACAATGTCAAATGCACGCCTTAGAACAAGATTATTAAAGACAGATAATGAAGAAACACAAAAGGGAACAGGAGGATGAAGGCATTAAAAATTTTCAAAACAAAACTACACGGCATGTATACTGACTACACGGCTTGTATTCACTTCCCTTCCCCTACCCATGTCCTTCTAAACAGCTAAGCCACACGACTCCCATTGAACAAATCCACATGGCATGTATATAATCTACATGACATGTATGGTGTTATTTTCCAACTGTCCGTGTCGTTTGTGAAACGACTGACTACTCACATTGATACTAAACTACGTGTTACACCCGCACACGGTGTGTACACTACCCCATTTCCTAGTCACACAGTCAGGTCCACATAGCCATTCCCTGGATAATACTACATGGCGTGTCCCATAGGTACACAGGGTGTTCTATATGAGCTATGCCGACCCATGTTGTTAGTTACACGGCCAGACACACGTCTCACACTACACGACGTGTTCAATATACACACAGCATGTACACGAAAGGATTACACCGAACCATGTTGTTAGTTCCACGGCCGGGTCCCCAAGTCAGACTACACTGTGTGTGCCATAGTGGACACGGCGTTTATGTCTTAAGGTATCCTTCGTCCATGTTTTTTAGTTACAGAGGCAGACTCTGGTCAACACTACACAGCGTGTACATCCAGTACACAACGTGTTCTCCCCATGATCTTCCCTTCCCCATGTCCTTTCCCACTTGGTCTGTGACACGGGAAGAGACTACACTGCCTGTACTAAGGATACATAGCATGTACTCAAAATGTTACCTTTTCTTCTTCAACAGAAGACCATACAAGGAATGTTAAAAGCAATACATGGCATGTATACTGGGTTTTCGGACAATATTCCTAAGAATCTCATCTAGAAACCAGAAAATACTGAAAAGCAACAACTAAGTGACAAATTCCGTTCTGTGAGGGCCCATACTCCCCGCGAATCAAATTTTGTCATCTTATATGTGTTATAATAGGATAAACAGATAATGATCCACCAAATTCCGATCAATGAGGGCCCATACTCCCCAAAAACTAATGTTTGGTGTCCATTCTAGAAACCAGCTAATACCAAAATGCCCTTTCACATAGCATGTATTTATCAAGAAGCTATCACAACCACATGCTTTTCAAGGACAAAAAAAATCAAAAAAACATGCAATTTCTAATGCACCTACATGTCATGGAACTATGCATGGTAAGTGATATCTATCTTGTACCTAAATGATCCATGAGATGGCATACCCTCATCTAATTGGGTTACAATTAAATAGAACCCATAGATAAAATATCAACAGCACAATCAAAAGTGTGTCACCCTTTGTTGAAAATCAATTAAACTATAAAATTGAAAATAATGAGAAATTGAAACATGAGGTAAATTGGGTTTTCCCTATACAAGGGTTAGCTACACCAGATCACAACTTATTACCAACTACCGGTGTATCATATCACTAACTAAGGCTCCAAGTAGTAATTCAATGAAAAGAACCCCTCTGATACCACTTTGTAACATCCTGGTTCTAGGTGCCACTCAACGGGAGCCCCTAACCCGGTTCGTCACATGACCTCAAGCACATTTCCCCAAATTCCAGTGGCTTCTGACTAACAGCGAGGGCCCAGGTCTTATAGTGGGGAAACTATGCCTTCATTTGTCAATGTTCATGGAATCAGAATATAATATAAACATACAACATCAGCCGATGCAGTAATAGATTATGTATATTACTGAAATTTATAACTGATATCAAAATGGGAAACCATCAGTCATGTATATATGAAGATGCAGCATGACACTATTCTATAAAATATCCAGAACATGTTACAGAACAATACAGTACAATACAATACATAATACAATAAAACAAAACAAAACTGTCGGTAGCATCGCGAGCCTATGCCCGGTGCCCTGCTCCCCTACTCCTCAACTACAATCAAGTACCGGTATAGGGACCCTTTCCCATATCTACACCTACTGAAACGTAAACAGTTTGTGCTGAAAAGCATGAACCAAATAGGGTGTGAGAAATATATCTCAGTAGGCTCCCACCAACGGCCCGTTCCCAACTGTGGGAAATATGCAACAACAGTGTGCAGTAGTAAAATGCATTAAAGTAAGAATTACTCAAAAGTAACTAACTTACAAGTTATATTTCCATTTTATCATTTTATTAATCAATTTAATATAAGAAAACACCACAGTGAATTCTATGTAAACAATCAGTGTCCCCAGACACTCAACCCTTACCCTTAGGTAATCAGGAACGTAACCTATAGGTACTTCCCACAGGCAGAACAGATTTTTCCTTCAGGCGTACGTAGTGTCACCCTCAGGCACAGAGTCTATTTCCCATAGGCATGGAAGAAGTTTCCCTTAGGCTGAAATAACCACCACCCTCAAGCTAAAAGTAACACTTCCATCCGGCTAAGAAAGTAAACGGGTCAATCCCATCATACAACAAGAAAAACACATGAAATTACTGTAGAGACCCGAAGCTTATCGTACATTGACATTACATTACATTTTCGGAATACTTAGTACATAACAAAAAACACACACACAAGGATCTTAATAGTTTAGTGTCTTTGGAAACTCGGAACGTAATCTTCTAATCGTGGTGAAAGATCTTCAATATATCCCATAAAGATCCCTTTTTTTCCAAAAACCTTTCTTTATATCCTGGGGAAAAGAAAACATAAAAGGGTTAGCTCAAATTCTCAGTAAGGGTAAACAAAAGAGAAATCAATCACATCATATTCATAAGAACATAACTTTTGTAAATCTTAACCTGCAAAAGAGAGAAAAATTTCATAACATGGGATAAATCAAAGTAGTGAAATGGAATCCCAATAATCATAACTTAAAACATGAAACCCTGTGGCATACACACATAATAATAGAGAATCATTTCTTGTTAGTCAAGACTCATTGCCAAGACTATCTTAGTGGACAAAGTCCCTTTCTGAATCGAGTCACCCTCGTTTCAGTCCTGTTTCACTGAACCGTTATAACCTACCATTCCAGCCATGTCTATCTCATGAGATATGAAATCATTACCCAATGCATTGGAGGGAGATATAGGTCCCACCCATCTCATAATGATACCATTCTTATGTGTACCACAAAATCATAAATCATACATCATTGCATAACCCATGTAATACAAATGGGAATCATAAACATCATGACATCATAAAAAAATTCATATAAGATAAAGGAATTCATTAAAATAATTCCATCACAAAATAATCAAATCAATTTAATAATAGGGATAAAAACAGAACCCTTTATTATCTTAGATGGAAAATAATTTTGATAAAACAATTGAACTTCATTCTTGAGGAAAATATCCTTTCCACTTCAAAAACATTTTTCCTTTCTTAACATGCCATACAAATTTAAACTAAAAGAAGTTGATTAAATATAAACTTGATAACTTGTAAAGTAAGGGTTTTGGAAATAATTTTTTAAAAATCCATTCGTGCCGTATAAGTTAAAAAAACATTCTTCGTACTTTTGTCGGAAAAGTCAAAAAGTACCTTGTACGAAAAAAGTCAAAAGATTTCTTTCATATCTTTTACTAAAAACACACCAAAGGGTAAAATTGAAAAAAAAAATTGTAGGTGAATGGAAATAATATTAAATATTGAGGAAACATGGATGTGGATAATAAAATACACCCCAGTAAATACTAAAGTATAAACAATCTCGGATAAAAATGAGATTGTGATATTTCCCTTACCTTAGGTCCGACTTGCATTGTAAGTGTCCGAACCTCCTGTATAATGATATAAAATCATGTTATTGACTTATTACAGAATCATATTCATTGTTATTATATCATATATGGTCCACTTATGAGTTTATATTACCCTTTCTTTTGTAAATTCATGTTAAAGTAGCGTTTCGGGTAAAATCGTCTCATTTGCCGTTCATGTTTTTAACATGTAATTATTCATATGATTACTTAGATCATGATTACTTAATTCCAGAATATTAAAAATGATATATATATATATATATATTCCGAATATACATATATAATAAATCAGTAAATGGAAAGAAATACACCGTTCATGGAGACGGCAGTCCGTACGTACGCATGAACGCTGTTTTCGTTTCCTTATTGAATTGAATGGAATTAAGTAGATGACATACATATAAATATAAATAATTCCATTATCATTATTAGGTAATATATTTCATTAGTACTTATTATATATACTTTATAATCATTCATGAATGGCTAATCATTGAGAATGAATCTCATCGCGTCGTGGAGACGGTAGTCCGTACGTACGCACGAGCGATGATATCATTCCCATGGTCGTGGAATTGTGTTGAAGTGTATGTATACTATTTCAGTATCAATATCACTTTATAATAATCAAATATAGTTACTAATTACACCTTTATACCCATCCAATGAAGGTGGTGGCAGAAAATAGATTACACCACGGCGTGGAGACGGTATTTCGTACGTATGCACGCACGATGATTTCCTTTTTCCGTAGGATTGATAGAAGGTTAATTAGAGTTGTTTCATATTTATAATAACATATCAGTATATGATATATACTGATGTTACTACTTTATCATGAAAAAACTAAAGAAGAATAAGTTGAAGAAGAAAAAAAATTAAAAGATCGGTAATGGACATTACCTCTTCTTTGAAACGCCTCTTTGAATCCTCCACTTAGAGAACTAAGATTGGTCTTTGAAGAAGCCCAGGACCTCTAGGATTATTCTAGGGAAGTGGAGAAGGGATTTTGGCAGAGGTTGGCCGAGCTTGAATGCTCAAATTGGTGTGAGGAGGAAGGAGGAGGAGGTGCCCTTTTATAAGGGAGGAGAGGGGCACCTTAGGAATATCTCAAAATATTATTTTACATTAAAGTCAAAATCAGTTTATAATGTTTCCAAAGGGTCTTATTTCTAAGCTAAAGTGGGGATGGGTCGAAATACAATCATCCAATAGGATTTAGACAAGTTTAGGGTATTATTTAAACCTTATCAATTAGATTTAACTCTAAGTTAAATAATTTAACTTTTACCGTGTCTTTTTGTTTTCTTTCACTATGTGGTTAATACACTTACTATAACATGCCAAACGAACCCCAAATTGTTTATTATTAATATATATATCCTTATCTATGTAATTTGGCCGAACCTTAGATTTTTAAGAATAAAATAACAATTAATAATATAATATTAGATTTAAAAACTATTTTGTCTCAATTTTGACACTATTTGATATATGATTTTTGTGAAAGTCATAACAGAATTATATGTTCGAACCAAGTTGATTACATCAACACTAATATATTATAGTAACCTAGAAAATTAGTTTAATTCATAAAAAGTCTCAAATTACATTCATTTGAGCATTTATAACATCAATTATGTTAATATTTCCTTAAAAGGGTAATTACTGTATCATCGTTGTGTCATAAATAAATTAATTTATTTAAAGTATAAAAATTATAAATAAAATATCATTATGTATGAAATCTTTTTAGCTTTCTAATGAATATTTATAGTCGAATTTATCTTATGTATAACCCCATATTAAAAATGTTTTAGTTATTAAACATTGATTTTAACTATTTTACGTATTCATTAAATAAAATAATATTAAATGTCATAATCTAATCCAAGTGGACCTAAATGGTCATATTATATTTATAAGGTTGTTTTTGGTCGAATTACACTTATCCAATAGAATTAGGGCATGTGTTAGGGTAATAGTAATATCATTTTTACCCTTAGTTACCCTATTTACTATTAACCGTGGTAAAAAAAAGTAAAAAGTTACTATTCACCAAAAATTATTTTCATCTCATTGAACCAAATTTTAGTCCTTGATATTAACCTTGTCTCTCGGATTTTCGAAATTCCATTCACAGAAGCGGTAAAATTAAGTTTTATGAAAAATTCAGTTTTTAACCTACCACTTAGTGGTTTCACTATTCATCAAAAATTGAAAGTTTTCAGAAAAATGCCAAAATTTCATCCTAAGCTATATTTCATATTCCGAATTTAAATATGAAGTCTATTTTACCAAATTCATAACATAGAAATTTCATTATTTAATTTTATAATTAAATCCCGCTGTTAAAACAAATAGCGTATTTTTAAGAAACAATATCTATCAAAAGATTGACAATTGATTATGTCTGGTTTAAATGTGAAATTACATCCAATGACCAACATTGTATTAAATTGTAAAAATATATTCTAAATATACTTTAAAACCACTCAAATTAATGATTTATCACTATTAATTATTTCGATTAAAAAATTTGTTTTTAATTATAATTTAGTAATTTATACTATTCATCAGAATATGAAAGTTATCCGAAAAGTACCAAAATTTCACCTTAGGCTAAATTCGATACTCCGAATCCAAAAATGCAGTCCATTTTGAGAGCTAAAATTTCTAAAATTTAAAAAGTGGTCATTACTATTCATAACGGCTAGTTTTAATAATATTTTAATAGCATATCGTTGTTTCGTGAAACTCAGTATTGCGTACTACACACGCTATCGAGGAAGGTTGCGATTGTTTGTAATGCAAGGAAAGTCAAGGATGCGTGTTGTGCAAGCTCCTTTTTGTGTTGCATACAACACAAGATATTAGTGAAATTTAAAAGAATATTTTTCATAAAATCTCAGGCTGTTACAATTACTCTCAAGGAAATTCAGTAAAAATTATTACAATTTCATACACTTGGGTACCCGGCCAAACAGCTAAACAGAAGAACACACCCCTGGGGTGGTCCTGGATCCAAGCAGCGATCCCAATAAAATTTTAATATCACATTTAATTACCTATAAAATTCTAGGTATTAAAAATAGCCACAGCCTCATCTGTGCGGTTCCAACGAGATCGACGGAGGTGGAATCAGATTCCCAGTTCGCGATCGACGGATCTCCAATGCTCCGACCTCATCTCCCACTCCTTCCACTGGTTCTAAGACTTCCCTATGAACAGTAGAGGATACAGACCATTTTAAGAGAAAAAAACAATGTACGTGTCCTGTACTTTTGAGTACATAGTGTGTACTTCCCATTTTTTTAATTGTTCCTCTGGCATTTTCCCACCATCGTGGCACTGTTCACCTGCCGACATGACTACACTGCATGTCCCGTTGAGTACACGGCATGTTCTGTCACACAACTGGCCACCGACTTACTATTCGCCTGTCGAATGACTACACAACGTGTATGGGATCACTACACGACGTGTAGTCAGTCTTTACACCCTTCGTTGTCGACAGGGATACACACCCTATGTACTCTTCTCAGATGGACAAACCTACACGGCGTGTAGAAAAGTAAACGGCGTGTATTTCCAATATTTATGATTTCTCACCATTTTCCTTAATTTTTTAAAAACACTTATGGAAAAGAGAAAAGAAGAAGCCCGTACCTCAAAACAAAGAACCAGTTTGTTACAAGATTCACCCAAATGGAATGTTTTAGAAACAATTGAAAACTACCACGATGTTTTCAAACAATTTCAATATACCTCATATATCTATCACTAGGCCTTTTCACTTAACCTCTCCCGATGAAATGATATCTATTTAGGTACCGACCAGACAACCTAATTTTGGTGTGAGTTCAAATAAGAACACCACAACTAATGATGTATAATAAAAATTCAGTCAATAGAAATTTATACAAATTTATAAATAAAAAAGTAAATTAAATAAATAAACATTATTCATAGGATAAAAGATTCTCAATATAACCTCACAAACCCCAAGATTCTTGAGAACACCTGAACCTCAATACCTTCTTTGGCCCACACTAGAGTCTGATCAATTCCAGTTGATATCACAATTGAATGTCCATGTTACCATTCAAAATATCACATGTGAATAACCATGTTATCATTCACCATTTCTCAATTTAATTACCATTTTACCATTCTTAATACATGGAAAAATTTCTATGTTTCCATTCCTCATTTATTAAAACCAAATTGAATGATAACGTTACCGTTCATAATACATGGTCGAATGTTCGTGTTACCATTCACAATTTAATGACACAAAATTGGATGATCATGTTACCAATCATAATACATAGACGAATTCCATGTTTCTATTCACCACATAATATTACATAATTGAAATCCATAAAATATTACATATATCTCACAACACAATAATAATGTCAATAATTAACTATTAATACTCAAAATTTTAAGATCTCATAATTATTTCCCCAGTTAATTATTCAATACATAACATAAATATTCCACAATTAGTTCAATAATTAAATATCACTATTAATAATATTATAATCTTATAAATAATTCCACGATTAATTATCTAGATTCATAATTACAACATCTTGTAATTAATCCCACAAGTAGTTAACAATTTCACAATTTCAATATCTCACAATTATATCTATAATTAATTATACCCAAATACCATAATTACAACATTATTTAATTAATTATGTTATAAAATTAATAATTTCTTTTAGTAAATCTGAATGATAATAAAATATAGAAATTATAAATTTTCCAAACATATAATAAAAATTATGATTATGAGATTTGAATATTATACCACCTACATTGATTCATTGACGAATGATCTCCCAGTGAAATCCCCAAAATTCTACAGAGTAAAAATGTAGAAGGATATCAAGATCTATAAGCCTAAATAAAGATTAAACAATTCATAATATATAATATATAGATATACATACAAAATTCTAGATCATAATTCATCAGATCTTTTTCTATAACATTAAAAACAGAAGACAAAATCCCACCAAAAGGATGGATGAAAATAGGACGAACAAGAATGCAATGGGATAGAATCCACATACAGGGAGGGGTGGAGATCTTCAATTAGGGATTCAAATTGTTCATAAGGGAGTCCAAGAAAGCTTGGAATTATTCAAATGTGCTCCAAAATCATGAAATATGGACTAGGAGTGAATGTGGGTAAATTTGGGATTAAAAGAGGGTTCATTATTTATTAAAATTAATTTTCTAGAGGAATTAATTTCAGAACATGGTTATCAAGGTATATAACATGGTTTTCGGTAATATTTTTCCTACAAAATGCCCATATTTTATTGGGGTTCATGATAACTCCTAATATGGTTTATGTTTTGACATACGTTTCACCAATTGTGACATTCCCCTCTATCTAGAGATGCATAGTTACATGGGATGGGGAACACAATTGTCTCTAATTGTTCACCAATAGTGTATACCAACGTTTCATTATATTATCAAAAAATTGAACCGAAAATTGGGCCAATGTAAAACCAAAACTAAAATTACTCAATACTAAACCAAGATGGTACCTATAAACGAGCCTGGGATAATTCCAATGAAGGAAAGGTTCGTAAATTATGGCCAAAATTTCCAAAATGATTTCACTATAACAGAACATGGATATAATATGGCATCCCACATCCATGGATGAACTGCCTGTTATTTCCATGGAGATAACTGTATTAAAAATGATTATTACCATAAAAAGAATATCTCCCAATTATCCTTACAGAAACCACATTGAAACAGATTGTTTCCTCTCTATTAATCACATCCGTGATGACATCATGAATCCTCATCTCCAAAATTATACTCAAGAAAATATTTTCCTATGTTACGAAATCTCATAGAGAATCCCATAATAAAAATACCTAAAAATGGAAATCTTATTAGATTCTAAAAATGGTGAAATTAATTTCATGTCATTGAAACACCTATCATATAAAATAGATGACATTACCTTTTATATTAGGTGTATGATCTTATAATCCTTATCATCCATAAAAATTTTATTGTAAAATTCACTTTGAAAATTTACAATTAATTCCCTTAAGATAAATCATCTCTCTAACCAACTTTCTCCACAATGTATCACCAATCCATGATACTTCTATGAAGCATGTATGTATAAATATACACTCTCTTATTCATGGGGTCTTATGATGATTGAATATTTTCTAGACCGACTCATTTCAGAACTCAGCTACCTTGGAGACTCTCTCCCCATTGATCATAGGTGGATGTTGTAGCTAGAAATCCATCTTCATCTTAGAAATCAATGGTAATATGAAAAAAATATCTATTTACATGGATCACATGAACCTCGTAAAGCTGAACTAAATATAAACATCCAAATGATCCTTAAGATCTATATTAATCTATAGTTTCCCTATGTTAGGAGAGTTTTAATTTCTGATGTTCTGACACTCAATTGATATATGATAAGGAGTAATTTTTTCTTCATGTTATATGAGATCCTAAGAACAGTGGATGGAAATACGATAAATGTATATAGCTGAAAAAATATATAACCACTACCTCATGGTAATTTTAAAAAGAGAAAAAAAAGTTTTTTTCAAGACATAACTATTCATTTATTCCAATTTTTTCTAAAATAACAAATATCACATTTCATATTTTATACAGGAAAATATATCACATGGAAAAAGTATTTAACAATAATGAACAATGTATATCAATATATATCTCTTTGTTCCTATAATGATGAAATAATCCTCATATATATTTATTCTAGTCCACGAGTATACATCTCAAGAAACAATAATATCACACAATATATGAATCACCCTAGGTTAAAATATACCAATTGTATATGGAGAACATCAGGAACACAAATCCCCTTCCTATACTACCAAATAAACGCCTATATTTTGCTTAACTACTACCCTACTCAATTTCATTTCTATGTATCAGTACACCCTAGACTCTTTTATAGCTTTAACAAATATAAAAGTAACTAAAACTAAACATGCCCACTCATATGACTTTGTAACATACCCTAATTTGGCACTCCCTCATATACCGAAAACTAGTTAGTCACTGGACCTCAAGCATGCCTTCTTATTTTTGTTAGATATATAACTTCATTAACACATTAATTTAAAATTAAGACCATTTCAACAAGAGTCATAGTTATTTAATATTGATTTATCACGCATGAAATCCATTGTAAACTTATGAAATATTAGTATAAAAATATTTATAAATAATTATTATTATTAATAAGGATAAAACATGTCTCCTCCATATAACAAAACTTTTTCTATGAATGAATCAATTTCCAATAATATCATTTGGTAGTCACCATCATATTTCCCTTATTTCCATTTTTTCTCACAAATGAGGACATATACCTTGAACCTTGAATATTAATTACCTCACATAAATTTACAAGAATATTACCTTGGCTTGGGAATAAAATCTTTAATATGTTTATTTTCTCCAGAAAAACATATATGTACATATAAAATATTATGATTATCCTTTAAAATATTCACAACAATTATCCTTATACATTGAAAAAAATAAAGAAAAGAAAAACTAGGTTAAAAAATAATAGAAAATATCAAAAAAAATGATAATTTAATTTTTTTAATTTTATCGTGAATCGTATTCGAAATGTAATTTAAATTTAATTATTTATATTTTGAAAATTTACATATAGAAATAAAATTATATTAATATCTTTCTGAAATTTTTATTAATAAATAATATAATAAATTATAAATAATAATAATAATACATAATGATAATATAATTTAATAAATATATTTATTTCATTATTTAATTTATTACATATTATTCATTAATTGTAATAAATTTAATAAAAAAATACATAACATTTGTATAGATTTTTGATACATGTATATTCAATGATAATATTTCAAACATCTGTATTTGTAATTACAATATTTATAATGACTATATTACATTCCTTGATATATCATCATTAAACTATTTAATTCCTCTAACATTTTTTAAGTCACTTTTCTCATTTATATTTTTTCTTTTTAGAAATGAAATAATTATTTCTCCATGCATGTTGTTTGTCCTCATTATACGTATTATAGGTCTTTTAGTAATTCTAAATGTTGAAGATGATCTAGAGGATCCCATATCATCGATTTTTTATTCAATCTATTTATTTTTCACCTTTAATTGATACAGTTTTAACAGATTTAAAAATCTATTGTGGGTCATGATCCATTATATGTAATACATAGTTCCCTGTTCTATTTTTAATGTTTTAATGAGAATTAATAAGAAGGTATCAGTTTAATTCTTATCATGTCTAAATTATTTCATAATCTATTTAATTTATATTGAACAAATATAAATAAATAAACAGTAATTATAAATATACAGTTTATTGAAAGAATATGTTCTTAAAAACATGAGGTGTTAGATTAATTATCAATTTTATTTTATTATTGATAATGGAAAATACTTATACGTTTTAAAAAATAAGCCAATATTTTTGAAGTTTTCTCTAAAGTATTAACCATTTGTAATATCCACAAAATCATTAAAATCACTGGGATTCTTCAAAAAACCATATAAACTAGTAAAATAATATTATATAAAAATAAAACATATATATTGAGAAAACCATATATATTGGACTTTTATAATTTTATACCTCATCTACTAAGGAATACACTTATGTAATATACCATGAAATCAATATATATGGGACTTTTAAATTTTCTAAAAAGTTCTATATTATAACTATTCAATTTTAGTTTAAAAAATATTTAAAAAATTGATATCCTCTTTGATATTTAAAATGATACAAATATTTTATATAGAGATGTAAAATATCATACATATATGGGGACTGAATCATATTCTTACGGGATGAAATTTTGAAATCCAAATTGAATTATCCAAAAACATATTCGAAAATTAAAAACATTTTAAAATTTCTTCAAAATGGTCTATAATAAAAAATCCAATATTACAACCTATATTTTCAATATTCTACCACTTTTATTTTTTGGTCAATATTATATATATTCCTCCATGTTTAGATTTTTTCTTAATCAACAAGTTTAATATTTCCATCGTTGATTCCAATATATATGAAGCACCCCTATATATTATTCTCCACCATTTAAAACAAAATATAAAGAGTTTCTTATTTTTAGATCTGATCACATTCAACTTGAAATGAAACATATATTGTCCCAAAACTTCAAAAGGTTATATTATGAAATTTTTCAAGCCTATGTGAATCAGTGATTGTTATTGTAAACAAAAAAAATATACTTAATCAATAATTATATAATATTCTCAGCCAACCATATTTAAATTATTAATTCCACTTGTATTATGTCTCTTCACGGACTCAAGACATTAACACATATCATTAAAATATTTTTAACAAAGAATATATTAATTGAAACCACAATATCATGAGTCTAATTCTATCTGGAAGAATAGGTCCATATTGAATCATTGCGAGGAAAAAATGAAACTTATTTATTTTATTCTACATAACGAGATCATAAATTCTTTCAAGATCATAAAATGAATTGGATAACTTGGTAAATACATAGATCATATGGGTGAGTTAAAAGGCCTAGTAATGAAGTAAATAGGATAAAAAAATAACATGTGGTTCAAAGGAAAATAATTATATCCTAAAAGAGATGTCACATGAGTAATCACACAAATGTATAACATGAAGAACATGGTATAATATTACTATAGAATCAAAGAAAATATTGTAGAAATATAAAACATAATATAAAAAGAAGTATGTGATAACTTTAGAGATAACATCACATGACAGATAGAGACCCATAATGGATTAAGTTCACTCCCAAATCCCATTCATGACATTTCATGAAAAAAACATTACCCATAACAATATAGAGCTATATTTTTATAGACCCAACCATCACATTATTTTATTGTAGAAGAATATGTGTCTATAATAAGGAAATTCTTCATAAGGCATAATCCAAATTATTTCCAATGAAATGAAAATGGGTTACAAAATCATTCCCTATATAATAATCCTATGAAATTGCATAATTAATGAATTTTAGAAATGAAAATAAGGAATATATTACCCTATCAAAGGAAGGGATTGTTAGAAAGGTATATGATTAACATATATATATATATATCTACCTATCCTTTATAATCATTCAATAACATTAAATTTTGTTTTTGGTGTTGAATATATGAACTTTTAAATTATAAATAAACATTACTAAGGAAAATAAAACTCACACATTAAAAATATGTTTTTATGAAATAATATTGAAAAAATATTTTAGAAATACATTATTTGAAAATATCATTTGAGTTATATAATGACGTTTTCAGTGAAAATTACGTGGGATAATTAAATACATGATGTATAAGATAAAACACATTTCTTTAACATTTTGTTATAATATTCAACATGTGGATCATATAAAAAACATTAAGAATGATCCTTTTAAACCATATTCAACAAGTTGATTGTTTATCAATCATTTAAAGTACCAAAGAGTGGAAAATGTAAATTTTAAATTAAAATTTAATAAATAAACATATAATAAAATTAATTTTTTTTATTAACTAAAATTAAAATAATTTCCTCGAATGGAAATTCCTACATAAACAATCGTCAGTAAAATGAGATTGAAGCATTAAATCTGGCATCATTGGTATGTTTTGAAACCTAAACCTCATGAATGAAGAACGTCATTTTTAACATTATTTACCACGAATAATGAGGTATTAATTTTATAATATATAAAGGGGAGATATATGGACTATAAAAATTAAATTTGGAGTATGAACGAAAATGTATCTGAGAAGAGGTAGTTTTGAGACGTAAAACCTTACCTTGAGTTTGGGGTTTCCATATATGTATTTTATATTCTATATAATAAAATTATATATATTAATTTTTTATGTTAATTTTATAAATTAAATTCTATATATTTAAACCATTATCTTAATTTATTCTAATTATTTATTTAATTGCTTAATCAGTTATATCCATGTCGGGTGTTTTGAGGATGATCTATTAATTATTTAAAAATGATTTAATTGTGTGGACCATTAACATTGTTTCCATTACTAAATCATATATATAATAATAATAATGACTTAATTATTTTTTATTACATAAATTTTACTTTCCAAAGTGACAATAAATTATCATTATGAAAAATGACCTACGTTACAATCATAAAAACAGTTGGTCGTATATACGCATGTGTAATATGTAAATTTTCAATGATCATGATGGAATGAAGGAAATGATTATTTTATATTTAAACATTATAGTAATATCAAAAATATAAACATATTTTTTTAAACAAACTGATATATATAATTAATGTGATGTAGTAATAAAAATGAATCACATTGTTCCATGAGGTGATTGTCCTCTGTATATAGGAAAAATGTTACCAAATTTCAACGGATAGTAAAGAAAGAAATTACAAGAATTATTTCATTTTAAAAATTATTAATATTTCATGAATAGAAAATATAAAAAAGAAATAAATTATTATTAATATCCATTAGAGATGATGATGTAAAATGAATTACATCAGTTCTCGTGGAGGTAGTCAACCATACACACGATTTAAGGTCTCATATCCCATTATAGGTATAGGGAGATATATGTATATTGTTACATAAATATAATATAATATTTTTATATATGATATACCAGTTTTATTATTTTATAAATTTTTAGATACAATTGATTGTGGAAAAGATGATGTATAAATAAGGATATTTATGAAGGTTATTACTATTAATTAGAATACTCTAATTTGGATCACATATTAGGAACCTTAATGATGGTTTCTTTGAAGAAAAATATGATCAATAACATGTTTGAGGACTTTTTGGGTGTTATTTTACAAGGTTCTGGCGAAGAAAAATTGATTTAGGTGTGTGAATAAGAATATAGAGTGGTTCAATTTTATAAGAGAGGAGGAGTGCCATTCTTAGAAATACCAATTTCAATTTAATAAGGTGAAGTAAATATAATTATTGGTGTCTAAACCATTAAAAAATAAATTATTTTACAATATTTAATTATGATAAAATCATATAAACTCAATATAAACATGTTTTAAATATTTTATTTCATTTACCTAAATGGATATTACATTTTTTCCTTGTATTTTTTACCATGATAAATAGTTTTTTATAATTTTACGATACCTTCTAGCAAGAAAATTAAGTAGAACGTCTTATATAATATAAATTATTCCTATTTAAATTATTGAATTAATTTCACTAAATTCAATTTAAATATGTCACTGTATTAAATTTAAAAATAAACATTGTAGAAGTGTCTAAAAACAGGTCTTTCAACAAATACAGTTGATATAAACTTAATTATCTATAATAACTATATGACATGTAATAATAATTTAAATATTATAAATTAATATATTTATATTTATAATCTATATATTTAATTTAAATAATTACTCATTATAGGTTAAATTAACATGATTGAAAGGAGAAACATGATGCACTTTGAAACTATTTTTAATAAAAGTGTTTTAATGAAAAAATGAACTTATATTAAAATATTTTATAAAAATGATTTAAATATAATATATTTTAGGAAATATAACTAAAAATTATTATTGTTACATTTAAATAATATAAAATAGTAATTATTTTAGACTAATTATATTATTAAAAATAAATGGCAGTTTTACAAAAAATCATTACTTTTCAATATTCTCCAAAATATCAATATTTCAAAAAGATTAAAATATTTGTCCATAGTCTAAAATAAATATTATTAATCAAAAAATTATATACATTTTATAATATAATAATTGTAAAAGTATAGAAAAATTATATATAATATTTTCTTATAAGTGAAAAATTAATTTTTGAAGGAAACAAATATGTTTTTTATGTATTAAAATATATTTAATAGAGTTGAGTGCTTAATTATTGTAAAATTTTACATTGATTTATATTAATATGGACCTTTATAAATATTTTATAATTTATTTACTACAATTCATACCTTCCAATTTAAGGTCTAGGTTATAAAAATCATGCTTAAATAATAATATTTTAATATTATACCGTGGTTCGTTTAAACATAGTATTTCATATCATGGAAGATATGAAAGAGAATAAATTTATATATAGAAAAATATATTAATCATTATGATGGTTTGAAATTACTTCCTCCTTGAATTAATTATTTCTTCAAAATATGAGTTTTTTCTCAGTAATCATGGGTTGTATATTTGAAAATTTAATCACATAAAAACCAAATCCAAAAGGGGTTTACAATACATCCCCTCAAAAAATATTGAACTAGAAATATGAAGGTCATCACATTTATAGGTTTTCATATAAGATAAAATGAATGGCAAGTAAAAATATTAAAATGGAAGAAAATTTTAAATAATTATGGAGAGTGAATGAGATTTTTTATCATAATAATATGAATCATGAATAAAAAGTTAAGAACAAAAAAATCATAAATCTACGTAGAATTTAATGATTAATTATTCCTAAGATAGGAAGGTAATATGATAAAAAAAATTCTTGATATTTTTCCATGTGATGAGGGATTCATTTTTATAAATATAGAGAACAATCTAAAAGAAACCTACTTGAAATGTTATTATTTCTTAAAAAATATCAAAAATTTATTATGATTTAATCATTTTTAAATTCACCACTTATTAGAATGGATGAATATTTAATATGCATTTTTTATGCTTTTAGTACTAAAATTATGTTTTAACAAATTATATGGTTCATAAATGAGTGAAAAGACATTGTTCATGCATTTTTAAAACAAAATATTTTATCATTTGGTTAGATAATAACTAAAATGAATAAGAATATATTAATATCCACAATTCAAAAACAAAAACAACGGTTTTACATATATCATTCCTTAAATGGGAAACCATATATCCCAAAAATACTAAATAACCTCCTGATGAACTAAGGTTTGAAGAGTTATGGTTATCTCATACTCTTGATATTGCATATCCAAAAAACATAATAGCATTATTTCCAAATAACCCTTTATGTTAAACCTAACATTTAAATACATATTATCATAATAAATTGTTTTAAAAAAATGATATCAATCAACTAAAAATACTAAAAATCCTAAAATAATTAATCCTCAAATATGTTTCCCAAAATAAACATATTTTTTATTAACCAAAATTTATATGTGGAAACAATGGTATAATATCAGTATGTGACGTAGGCTAGTGGTAGACACTGCCCCCTTATCTACATCCAGTTGTGGGTTCTAGCCCCATGACTCTGCATGATGTGATGAGTTGTCACCCATTTTGTGGGTTGTCATTTTCTAAAAATTATGAAAAGAATATTTTATAATCATATTAATAATTCACATTGATACTATACATTTATCATGAATGTGATGAATAAATTATAAAATATTAATATTAATCAAATAATTTTTTTTCCAAACACTCTGGTTTTCTATCCAACTTATTCTTTTCCCCAAAATCAACTAATTGTAATTATCTATATTTACATCAACACCAATAAATTATAAAAAAATTATCATTTCATAAATCACGTGCTTTATATATAATATCACAATACCAGTAAATTATATTTCTAGTTCATTTCTACCATTCAAAAAAAATTTCACATAATTAATGAAAACCATTGAAGAACAATTATTATAAGTTTCATTATTCTTGTAACCAAAATTTCATTTATAAAAATACATCATTTTTATCTTGATTTCCAAACCTCAAAAGTTAAATTATTTCATAAATAATATTTTATAACATAGGACTATAAGAATTAATTTTTGGATAAGGTTTTTTTACTCAAACAATGAAAAAGTTCCCCACATTTATGATATTTAACCACTAGTGGTTCCTAGGGTAGAACATTATTTCCATGTATCTTATATAACAGAATAATCATTTTTCTTTGGAAATGAGATGTTGAATTTTCTCAATTTATATAAATAAATTTTCATCCAATTCAAATAATAAATTTTACCTAGAGTATCTTCTCATATTTTTGACATGTAAGAAATTGAATCTTCATACCTTTTTTATCATTATCACTTGAAATTAACTAATATTTCATAATTTTCATGTTTTTCACATTACGAAATTAAATCGTGTCACAATTTTTTATTTTTTATTTGATAAAACATATTTTTTATGATGACAAGATGTCTAAATTCCATTCAATTAGGATAATAATCTTGTTAGGGAAATCATTAACATTCAAAACACATTGGTTTCTGATATTCTTTCTCTTATTTACTACCATTAATGAATATAAATAATAATATGATAATTCCTTAACATACTAAATGTAAAACATAGAAATATAGAATTAATAAATTAGAAATCATCAGTTTATATTGTCTTATGCGTCCATATGTTTCAATAAATTTTATCAATGATAATGATTATTATTAGGTTTCTTAATAGAATACTATGTTATTTTACCTCATAAAGGTTAATAAATACATTTTTTATTTCAAAAAATAACCCTTGATATTTTCAAACTAGGTCTACACCAATTTTTTTGTACCATGTAACGATCGAGTCGTGATAGAACACATTTTAAGAGTTATTAACCCTATGTAAATTTGGGTCAAAACAGCATCCACCTATAGTATTCATGAAATGAAGTAATTACTTTGAAATAACTATATCTATAAAACACCCAGATTCTAGTATCATTTTTTACACTATGTATTATCCCTAGACTTATATGTATGGTTATCATGAATGATTTCCAATCATATATTCCAAATTTTAACTAATACTTTTCGATGATACCAACTATAGTGACCCAAAAAATTTAAAAATGAAATTACATGTTTTTAATATAAGCATATATTAATTACAGCCCATATTTAATGAGGCCTGTTGTATTTGGAAACATGGATTATAATTAATAAAAGTAATTCGAAAATAATATATATATTTTTATTCTCCATAATGAGCACCTATTTCATTTTGATCTGCAAAAAGTGAGTGGGATAACCATGGGAAAACTCAAAAAATGGAGGGGGGATAAAAATACGAGTAATGAAATAATCTTGATATGGTATAAAAACATGAGACTCAAAGGTATAACATGATATTGTAAAATAGAAGGAACACAAGTAATCCCATCGAAGCATAACATAAAGGACATGATGTCATAATATAATGTAATCACCATAAAGGTGTAAAAAACATAAAACATGAAATCAAAATAAGTCAATGATTACTTTGGATATATCATCACATTGTTTACAGAGTCCGAAAATGAATTATGCTCACACCCTAACCCCATAAAAAGTTATATTGATAAAATTATGGGTCACTAAATTATTCCCACCTATTAAATTTCACCCTCCAAAATTTACAACAACAATTCGTTTTTTTGTTAATACAAAAAGAACAAGAGTGCCATGAATGAAAATGGAAGAACCCAATGAACAAGAGGCATGTTCAGAAAATTATGGAGGTTTAATGGGATGGAGCCCAAGGGTGCTTCCTATATTGAGACTCACATACTCTAAGGGTAAGGACCCCATATTGGGGAAGGAAATAAAATAATTACAATGAATCTACCATAAATGAAAGGAGGTTATCCACCTTGTTTCCCCCTCGCATGGTGTGAAATAATATCATCTCGTAGTTAATAAGAGTCATGAACCACCAAATTTGACAAGATGTTCTCATGGGAGTGATTCATTGAAATTTTAGATTGTTTCATACTATATATGTGTCAATTTAATTTATTGATAAGGTCATATTCATGAAAATAATTTACTAAAGGCATCTGAGTAAGGCTTAATCCTCCACCTATAATGTGTCACCTCTGGGAATGTTTTCACCAAAAGTAGAAACCACATTACCTCTCCCCCCTCACTATTCCATGAAAACATGATCCATCAATTTAATATATTAACCCATCGATGAGCTGATTTATTGGATCCACATACCATTGGGATGATTCGTACAGTCACCATAATGTATACTGAGCCTCAACACATAACAAATTAAGGGGGCATCTTCCCACTTTTCAAAATAAAACCCATGATGGAGATCAACCACCTAGTCTGGGTGACTAGGGCCAACATGGAGTTGGTGATACATTCTTAACACACTCATCTCCCCACTTCTCAAATTCACTAACACCCAGATGAAAGGATGATTGTTATTTGTATATTCTGTATGGTATTTGTGAACAATCCATCAAAAAACCTTTGATGAAATTTATTGGTAATATGATCTGTGGAAGTCAAGGTAGTGAAATCCCCCACTTTTCCTTGACCATGTTTTCCCATTCACACTCAATGAATAAATGGGATTTTATATTGATGTTCTAATGAAGGTAGCATGATAAATTTGAAATAATTTGTTCCCATTTTATGCACACATCCTCATCAGTGGGGGCACATGTTTAAAATATGCCAAATGGGGAAAATATATTTTGGGGAATGATCCTTTTAGGAAAGGATATGGAACCATAAATCCTATATTTTTTAATGTGGAATCACTAATCTGTATGCCTAGAAATAAGGATGTAGAAGTATAAGGCTTTACAACTCACATCCATTGTTTTTCTGTGAGCCCAATGAGTTGATAATGGTTGTCTTACTCCTTAGTTATGACCTCCGAAAAACCGTTGTTAGTCACTAGCTTGATTGAAGGTAAATTTAGTGGCCTAGAATCTATGAAATCTATTAATGCTTCATAAACAATTAACAATCCAAAAGATGATGTCTCCATGTCCGACGATCTAGCTCGCATGGTGTTAGATATGAGATATGTGGCATTGATTTTTTCTCATAAATGCTATGATTTTATTAAGAATTTCAAAATGCTTCGATTACTTTTCCGTGATAACCATATCTCAGAGAGTGATCCCCTAAATAAACTCCCAATATAACCTTTTATAATGGTGGTGCATCATCTTTGAGAACATTGATTCTATATTCTTCCATCTTCCCTTGGAAGAGACAATCATCACCAAGAGTCCTAGTGGTACCTGTCCTCTAGATAGGAGTCCCAAATAAATGTTTCCATGGGAATCTAAATATTTAAAATAATATTTTTTGGAACCCTATGGGACAAATGAGCATACATGCGGATAGATGTTAACAAACTATTTTTCAAGAGTGACACTCCCTCCAAATGAGAAGATAATGTTTTTTACAGTTATTAATGAGAGAAAAGATCATGCCCACCACTTTTTATAGGTTTTTTATACAATGCCTCCCTGATGATATATGATAACATAAGTAGTATATTTGGAGGCTCCTAATATAAATTCCAATTCTAGAATCAATCATTTACCCTTACACTTCATGAAAAGAATTTGCATGTGATGAAAATAGAATTCCCAATTTATAAGGTTCTGACCCACTTGTTGTATTCATCGTGAACATTGTTAATTACTGGAATATAGTTTGACCCCCCATTGATAAAAATAACCACGTCATCTTTGAACATTAGATGAGATAAATTATAGAAATGATATTTGAAATGAAAATGTTTAATGAACCTTATTGTATTTTATCATTAATGTGTCTACTCAACACATCCTTTATCGAGATGAATGAGAATGGACACATCAGATATCCTAATATACGACCACATTCAAACATTAATAAACCCATTCTTCTTAGCATAAAACAAATTGGGAACCATGGTGAGATCACCTATATAAATAGAAGTTCAATATCCCATGGATAAAAACCTAGGGAGTTCATGGAATTAATGATAATTCCTCACTGAAGCCTATCATAATCTTTTTACATTTCAGTATTAATAAAAATGTTCAATCCTTGATATTTTCAATTTATGTCTTCAAATCATCTCTTGCACTAGTTCCATAACACCCAAAATTGCCATTATTTACACCAAACTATACTGCTCCTCAAAGACCCAAGTTTGGAGTTGTTGAAAAATTCTCCAATTGAGAACAATTTGAAGAAATTTATAGGCAATATTACACATTCATATTGGTCTGAAATACTTATGAGTAGAAGGTTCCTTGTATTTTGGGGATGATACCCATGGTAGATTAACTTTCCACATGGGGGAGGGTACCCCTAAAAAATAAATCTTTGATTTCCTATAGTATGTCATTGTTCACAATACTCCACTAGGCCACATAGATAGAACATGTAAAACCATACGATCCGGTTGAACTCTCTGGGTTGGAGCCTTGAACAAAATATTATATCTCCTTTCCCTGGGATTGACTTATAAATTGTGATTTGATAACTCTGATACCACCTTGTAAATTTCATCATATACGGGTGAATGACTACAAGGGAACCCATCTTGAATTGAATGTTATATCTAGTAAGAAGAAATTTAAAAATATCTTCAACCATACCTCTAAAAACATCTTGGTCACTATTAAATGTACAATATGAAAAAATAATATTATGCTTTATTAATACATCTTATTTATTTCACACAACATGAAAATTAGATATTTTCCAATAATCTTATTGATATCACAAATATCTTGATCTCTCCCATCAAATATATTCTTGAGAGAGAATTAGTACATCTAGGATTATATTCTTATGAATATGGGAGATAAAATATCATCAGTCCATCCAAACAGTAGTCTTGAATCCATATAATCAATGTATTTTTTAATGATAAAAAAAAATTATATGAGGGATTCTATCTTTATTTACATTATTGCAACGAATCCATCAGCTATCTCAATTATTATGAAAGGCCTATCTATCAGTTCTCGTGGAATGATCTCGACTGGGAGGAGATAAATTCAAATTGAAATCTTAGGTATAAGTTCCACCTACATGAGAATATTATGTGCTTCCTCCCCTAATCCATGGAATCTAAACTCAATATAATCGGGAAATAGTCAGAGTGGGAAATATAATGGTGGGAAATTGTAGAATTATGATAGGAAGAAGTCGTTGATAGGTTTTCTATGCATCGACCCAAGTGAATCCAGATATGAATTATGAGTTTTTGATTATTATACCATATCTATATGTATATTGTGAAACCCATATTTATAAGTCCATTATGAAAAGGAAAGGTGGAGAAATATTTACCCAATTTCATGAAAAATATTCAAACTCTATTCTTTTATGAGGGATCAATGATGGAATTGAAGTGTCCAAACACATACCACAAAATTTATCCATGATCAAAAGAGATGAAACTTTTCCATAGAATCTCCTTGGCATAGAGATCACATTTTGAAGAGACGATGGAAAAAATAATACCAATGCATACCGTAAAAAGCCTTGTTGATATGGTGTGGATATGAAGAGACTATCAACTAAACTGTGTTCTGCAACTTCCGGAATAACCAGATATATTGTTTTTTGGGATGATCATGATAAATTGATGAAATAATACTCTCTAAGAATATGTATAAATCATGGATACTTTTTTGTGGGTTATAATATATTTATTAATGACATATTATTGATGCAACAGTCGTTGGGTATGTAATTAATTTTCACCTGAGATCATATACGTCGGATGATCCAAATCATTAGCTTTAACATCGACACTGAACACGTTTTGGTTTTTAGCCTGAAGTCATTGATGTATGTGGAAGACTCACAAAAGATCGTTCATGCTTGGATTTCGAATGGTTTGGGATACCCAAAGGTGGGGGAGTAGCAAATATATGAGGGATTAGTAGTGTTTCCATCTCTTACTCTAATATAGATGTTGTAGGAAGGTTTTAAATGATATTATATATGGTAATTGGAAAAGATCCCTATGATCTCGGATATTTTAGAACCTGCATAGCCAAAGAGGGATGGGGTCTACATTGGTTTCTTCCCATTTAGGGGATCCTAGATAATATTAAAAGGAAAGAGTTCTTGAATAGGTAGAACTAGTTTGAAAATCACCATAGGATGGTTTGAGGGTGATGAGGTGGAGGATCTGGACTTGGGACCATATGTGGGGAGTCTGATGACATCAGAATAACCAGAAACGAATAATTAATATACGATACTCACTCTCCATGAAAGTGAATGATGATACTCTTGACCTAAGAGGTGACCTCTAGAGACTAAAAGGAGTTCACTGTATTGGGTTCTTCTACTAGATCCTTTTCCCTAAGGCGCAACTTATGGAACATAGACAAATAGTGGTTGTGTGATTACATGAATTACATAAGAGAATTGGAGTGTCATAGATGATTTCATTCCATTATGAACAATAGTCATCAGTATGGAGTTGAATATGATCGATATGCTCCATAATTAGATCCATATCCACTAATAGATGGGCCATCAAAACATCAAGGAGCTAAATAGAGAAATCAGTTGATAAAATAAACGAAGACATTTTATAATATATATAATGAATGAATCATTGTGAAATTATGTAGAATCAATAGTTTGGAGATCTAGATTGTGACCTATGGGGAGTCATGTCTATAGAGATCCCCCATCCACCTATATAAAATATAAAACCACCACATTACACATGATGAGGAATAACCGGACCATGCATTCATGTAGTCTTCTACAGAAGAAAACACCCTGAAGAATGATCTATGATTGAGCACAGAGAACCATTCTGATACATCTAGTCCCGAAGGGATAGCATGGTAGTAGAATAATTATATAAGAGGATTATCACCTCTATATCAGGCCTCCAACGTCCACTTAATAATGGTTAAATATTCTATGAATTTTACATCTGAAAAGCATAGTGTGAGGAATAATTTCACCATCGATAGGCATGGAAGATCGAATGAAATAATAGAGATATGAAAAAGTTTCTAGATCCATCCAAAGAATCTATTAGAAGAAAATCGTTCGTCGTGATTTTAGGCACTGCACAACCGATGAAGGGATGATTATGGAAAGAAGCCCAAAAATATTCACATTGATGAATCATAGTGGGATGTAGGGATATCTTGTATGGCGGCATAACGGTGGTATCCAATGATGGGCACAACAAAAACGGATTAACGGTAAAAAATTTCGAATATGAGAGGGAAATGTATTGGGTGAATACTTTCTTAGTGAAGCAACCATTATTCATCACCCTCTAAATATAATGTTTCCCATAATCCCATACATTATGTCTCATGAGACTATACAATGACCCAATTCATTGGTGGGACATATAATTTTGGACCCCACATCATATTCATTTCATGTACATGAATATGTGTTCCACATAATGAAATAAATTATAAGGAATTAAAAAAAAAATTACCATTGAAAAGAGAATTGGTTACCTAATCTTGAATCATATTTTGATCAAGTGAATTTTCATAATGAAGGAATTTCAGAAATTGAAGAAATATATATATATTAATACCTGAGATTAATGAATAATGATAATTATATAAATATAAGAGGAATATATAGTAATTTTATAGTTATTTTATAATATTAATGTTTGTTTCTATTTTTTAATATAAATATATTAAAAAAATATTATGGTGGAAGAAAATATTTCCTACATTGAAAATCCGATTTTAAAAAATAATATTCAAAAAATTAAATGGGATTCCATTACATTTAAAATATTCATTAAAAATTTAAAATAATCTTGATTTAATATGATGTCAATTAAGTCTTTATATTATTTATAAGTTGAAAAAACATTCCTTCTCTTTTTTTGAAAAAAAATGAAAATGTTCCTCACATAGAACATTTAAAAGATAAATTTGATACTATTATTTAATTGTAAAACATGGGTCACAATTTATTTAATAAATCATTTCATAATATTAAAAGGATTATTTGAAATATATTTAAAGATAGGACTATGGGGTAAATAATATTTTCAACTGAAGATATAAATGAAATTAGATTTTACTAAAAATAGTATTTCAATAATTTGAGGTACCAAAGAGTCGAAAATGGTACTATTGAATAAAAATTTCATAAATAACTATAAAATAATAAAATTAATATTTTTATTACAAAATTATTAAAAAATTCCCTTCAATAGAAATTCATGAAAAAATAATTTGGATTAAATTGAGATGGCATAAACCTCTTCTTCTTGGGTCACTTTTGAATCATAACCCCCATGAATGAAGTAATTGAATTATAGAATAAAATAAAATGAATTATGAAATATTCAGGATATGTTATTTAAAGGGAAAATATATACACAATATAAAATACATTTTCTATATAAACGAACATGAATCCAAAATAATAAATTTTTGAGATGGAAACCATTTACATGATCCCATGCTTTTAATATATGTTTTTTATCACATATATAATAAATTATATAAATACTTTTTTTTACAAAATAAACTGTTATAGGTCTGATATATTATATGATACCATTTAATTCATTTATTTTAATGAAATATTTAATTATTTAACTTAAAATTGACACATTGGGTGCCATGAGGATGCTTAGTTCATTATTTCAAAATGTCGTTGGTGTGTTGACCTTGGTCAAAGTGGTCATTATTCAATCAGTCTAAAAATAATTTTCCTAAATTATATATAAATCTAAATAATAAATTTAATTTTTTAAAATAACCATAAATTATGGTTATGAAAATATAAATATGAAAGAATCATGATGATGGTTGGCCATACCAACATATGTGTAAAGTGTACATTTTCAATAACCATGATAGAAAGAAGGTATGTATAATTTTATATTTATATAATTATAATAAAATAATAAATATCAAAATATTTCATTATAAAGACTTACATATACCATATAATTCATATGTTAATAAAAAATGAATCACATCACTTGGTGAGGTGGGAGTCTTCCGTACACACAAACTGTGATATGATTTTTCAATGGATGGTGAAGAAATATATTACTTAATTTATTAATTTTTCCAAATTATAAACATTAAATTAATATAATATATAAACATTAAATCCATAATTATTAATATCTGTGATATGGGATGATGGATAATGTATTACATCGGTCCGCGAGTCGGTAGTCCACCGTACACACGATTTACAGTTTCATTTCATATTTAATTGAAGAGGGTATGGGTTTATATTATTAACTCAACATAATAAAATCCATGTTTAATATATATAATGATGTTATTATATTGGAACAATTATTTCATAATTGACAGTGTAGAAATTTTCCTTCTCCTAGAAGAATCTCATTTAGATATTTTATTAATGACCCTAATGATTGTCTTTTAGAAAGAAAATAAGATCTATTAAATAGATAAGGATTTTGGGGAGATATTTTTTATTGTTTTGGTTAATCACAATTGATGGATAGGTGAGAATTTGAGAAGATTGGGTGTCCATCTATTTAAGAGAGGATGACTAATATCCTTCTAAATACCTAATACTATTCAATAATGGTAATTCACTCTAATGATATGAACCTAAAAAATTTGCAAATAAATAAGTTGAGTTGATAAAATTATTATAAAAACCTCTACCATTCAAATTAGAACATCTATTAATACTTTTATTTTATTTAGAATAATATGTACTCAATTTTTTCACATTTAAATTTTCACCATGGTTACAAGTTTTTTGTTTTTTTACTATTATTTTTTTAAAATAATAATAATTTAAAATTGTTATATATATAAATTGTTTGGATTGAAAATATGAATTAAATTTTATCAAATTAAATTATAAAATCAGTAAAATTTATTTTAATATTAAAACAGTAGATATGTCGAAAAAAATAGTTTCTAAAAGATGCATTTTTTTGAATTAGATGATCTTATAATAAATATATGTATTCTAATAATAATTAAATTAATATATATTAATATATATAGAAATATAATAAAGAAATTTTATTTATAATAAATCTCTATTATTGTCATTTTTAATTTGTTAAAATGGAGAAACATTAAGCACTTAATACTTTTTCCATAAAAAAGTGTTTTAAAGATTTAATATAAATATATAGTAAAATACGTTATATATATGATTAAAATATAATTAACTAGGTAAAACATTACTAAATAATATTTATTTTATTTATAAATATAATTTAAGAATAATTATACTTTTAAATTATTTATTTTATACAAAATAAATTGCAGTTTTAAATAAATTAGTATAATTCACTATTCACTGAAAAGGTAATATTTTATAAAAAATTACAACAAATTTACATTATGTTATTATTTATATAATGATTTTATAAATTATTTTAATTTTATAAAATATAATATTTAATATATAAAAAATATAATTATTATAATTTCTCATAAAAGAAAAAAATTATTTTTGAAGGAAACAAGTTTTTTTTTGTAGAAGAAAATATTATTATTATAGTTGAGTGACTATTTATTAAATTTATAGTAAATTTAAATATATGAAAAAAATTAATATATATTTTATAATTTATTTACTAATTTTCATACCTTCCAATTTAATGGCTAGGCTATATCGCAACATTAAAATAATAATATTTGTATATTATATCTTGGTTGTGTATTGGAAGGAGGATGGAAACTCTCGAGGGGTCAAGTGGCGAAAACCCTAACACCGGTTAGGGAGACGTTGATCCATCAGGGAAGGATGAGATTGAAGTTAAAGATGAAGATCTGATAGGGCATCGTGACCTCTTCAGCTTATGTGCGATGTGGAAATCGGAGATATTGGTTAGGAAAGATACTATAAACCAGGGGAAAAGCTTCGCTAATGTGGCCATGAAAAATGGTGGATTACCCATCATGGACTGTGATGTAGGGAACTCAGGGAGGGCTATCAGAAAAGGGTGTATCACACATGTCTCTGCAAATCAAGCTGTGGTTGAGGAGCAAGTCAGGTTATGTAAATTTTTCATTATTTCTCGGGTGATTATCTCAAAAGGTGTTAGACCAGGGAAATTCCATGAACATACTAACATGATTGCGGAGTTTTGGGGATTTAGTGACTGGAAGATGACAGCCATGAGGAAGGGGTTTTACCATATTGTCTTCTCCAATGATGAATGCAAGTGGCGCACTTGGAGACTGGGGGTCTGTCTATCTTAATACTAGATTTCTTTGGATTCATAAGTGGGATCAGAACTTTGATCCCAACTCTTCCAGGAACACCATTGCAAAAGTATGGATACATATTCATAAACTGAGTTGTCTATATTGGCATCCCCAATTCCTATGGGATATTTCTTCTTCTGTAGGGAATCCTATTAGGCTGGATAGGTAGACCGATAATCCCAATTTTGGGAATTATTCTAGAATATTTCTGGAGGTTGACATGGATAATACTTTAGTTGAGGAATGTTTCTATTCCACTAGAGATGATAGCATTAATCTAGAGATTGGATATGATAGGAATCCCAAATTCAGTTTAAATTGTCACATCTTTGGGAACATCCTCTCTGAATGTAATAGGGACATATTCTGCTAATTCTGTAATATCAAGGGTCATGATTATTCACACTGCCGAAGGAAAGAAAAACATCAGGGGAGTAACCCCGAGGCTCCTATGAAGCAGACATTGAGTGAAAAGTTGGAGGTTTAGGGGGATCCACTGAAATCCAGTGGTGATGTTGTCGATCATGTTGACTACAATATTTTGAATCCCTCTAATGACAGGAAGGATGAAGAAGATCAAGACAACGCTGACAAGGGGAACACACAAAAATCTGAAGAGGACTTTGCAATAGTGAATAAGGATGACAATGGTATCCAGGTATCAACACATGGTGATGTGATACATGAAACATCACAAGGGCCCTAAGAAGGTCAGGCTGAGCTACCTTGTGTTAATAAGAGCCCTCATATTATGCAGGAGCTTGATAAAGATGATCACGGAATCCCTAACAAGACTGTACTACACACTGATAAGTCATCAGATGAATGGGATGAGATATTTGGGGATTTCTCCCAAGTACAATCTTCAAAGGATGAAATGGGAAACTTATTGACACTTTGACATGACCAATCAATTAAGACAACAAGTTGTCTTCCTTAGCAGATGATGATGAAGATCAGAAACATGATGAAGGCTCTTCAATTGATGCAAGAGGGCATGATCTGGAAGATTCAGAGAAATGCATAACGATTGGCTATGTTGGCCCCTGTACCAGGAAGCGGTCCTCCCATCAATGAATGTCCTTTTTTTCGAATTTCCAGGGTCTTGGGAACTCTCCCACGGTCAAAGTCCTGAAGCATATCATCTTGACCAACAAACAAATGCTGCTAGGCATTGCTGAAGCCAGAATGAAGTTTTCTAGGTTTATGGGTTTTAATTGGTCTGCTTTGGGGTACTCATTCATTGTATCCAATCAATATGGTAATGATCTAGAGTCCTTATGGGTCTTAAATGACAATAGTGTGATGGTTGAGTCCTTTTAATGTGACCAACAATCTGTTTCCCTGACCTGTTTCTTTCGATCAAATCATTTGTGTGTCACCATTATTTATGATTTCAATAAGTATATTAGAAGAAGAAGCTTATTGAGAAATCGCTTGGACATAGCTGAGCTCATTGACACGAGATGGATGATAGTTGGTGACTTTAATATAGTTCTGAGACTAGAATAAAAAATTGGAAGTAACTTCTATAGAACATCAGCAAGGGAAGATTCTTCATGTATTGATCAATGCAGGTTGACTGAAGTGCCTATCTCTGGTGATGATTTTACATGGAGAAGATACACCCTGAATGGAAGGAAAACAGGTAGACATTATAGGTGCTTGGTGCAGATGGATGAGCATAGTGAGGAAATGGAATTTTCTGGCACGACTCTATCCAAATTGCATTCTGACCATCAACCCATATTAATTGATCTATGTTTTAGCAGTCTGTGATCAGATCCTGTGCCCTTTATATTTAACAATGCATGATTGGTTGTCCCAGGGTGTAGAGAGACTGTCATAGAAGCCTGGAAAGAGGTAGTTCAAGGCAGTTCTTTGCATATCCTCAATTGTAAACTGAAAATTGTTAAATCCAGAATAAGGGAATGGAGAAAAAATTCCTTCTCCAGTCATGATCGTGACATTAAAGAGGCTGACTCTCTTTTGATTGTGTGTTAGCAAAGTAATATTCCTCAAGACCTTCCATCTCAAGAGGAGATACAGGTAGCCTCAAAGCTTGATAATCTCTTGTCTCTTAAAGAAAACCTGACTCAAAATCAGTTCAATGCTAGATGGTTGAAAGAAGGGGATAGAAAGTCAAGGTTTTTTCATTGCATTCATAGGGAGAAAAATGTAAGAAGGATTCTCAAGGATTTAAGAATTGATGATATCATGTTTACCTCTGTGAATGACATTTCCAAATCTATGACTTGCTACATTGAAAATCTTTACACTGAATCTGGGGAGGACAACTCAGATAAAATTATTCAATGCATTGAGCCTACCATGGATGATGCAAAAACCACAGAATTACTCTCATCCCCACAATAAAGGAAATACATGATGCTATTTTCTCTTTAAACATGGATAGTTTTGCTGGGATAGATGGATTTCTGAACAAGTTCTTTATGTTTTATTGGGACATCCAATATAAGGATGTGACTGCAGCAGTTATGGAATTCATTTATCACTCTTATATTCCATTTGGGATGAATTCGAATTTCAATGCTCTGATTCGCAAGAAGGATAATTCTTTGGATATTAAGGATTTTAGACCGGTTTCCATTGGGAATTCCATTCCAAAAATTCATTAGTAAAATCATGGCAATTTGGTTAGGTGAGATTGCAAGGACTCTTATTTCTTCCAATCATCTTGGTTTTGTACTTTGTAGGAACATCCATAATTGTCTAATCACTTCCTCAAAGTGTGTCAACATAATGAGAACTAAATTCAGGGATGGTAAATTGGCCTTAAAGGATGACATCTCAATATCCATTGAAACCATCCAATGGGACTTCATATTCAAAGTATTGAGCATGCAAAACTTCTCAGATAAATTTATTGGCATGGTGCACTGCATTCTGAAAAGTGCTAGCCTATCTATTCTGGTCAATGGATCACATAGGGGATTTTTTCAATGTTCTAGGGGTGTTAGGCAATGTCACCCTTTATCTGGGTTTCTGTTCTCTTTGGATGAATATTACTTGAGAATTTGCCTTCATGATCTTGTTAATTCTAGGATATATCATAGGATAACATATGGGATGAATTTCTTTACAAATTCTCACTTATTATATGCTGATGATATTATGATTCTATTTAAATATGATAGGAAAAACATCTCCTTAATAAAGGATATATTCAATAATTATGAAGAAGTTGAAGGCCAGGTCATAAGTTGGAAGAAATCATTTGTTTTTTTTGGGGATGGAATTCGAATATCGAAGAAAAATAGAATAGCTAGCTGGCTTGTGGTTAAGGGAGGTGCTCTTCCCTTTAGTTACCTTGGGTTGCCATTTTTCTGGGGAAGAGTGAAAAGAGTCTAATTGGAGGGAATCACACTTAAAATCATCAATTAGTTATCCAGTTGGAAAGGGAAGACCATGTCTCAAGCAAGTAGGATATGTCTTGTGAACTCTGTTATCACCTATAATTTGGTTTAGTATTTTTCCCTCTATAAATGGCCTACTGATTTACTCAAGGAACATAGTGGTATGATCAGAAATATCATTTGGACTGGCTCTACATAATAGAGGAATCTTATAACCATGGCAGGGAATGACTACATAAAGCATGTAGCAATGGGAGAAATGGGGGTCAAAGATGCCATAATTTTTAATGATGCATTGCTTCAATGATTCACCTGGGAACTTTTATCTGGTATTGAATCTCCCATCGAATTTATGTCTAGTAGATTTGTTGATAGCTTACATAAGAATCAGAATGTGTATTTGAAATCTTCTTCCAGGTCATCATTCATGGATACATGCTCTAACATTATGACACATACCAAGTGGATGCTCTGGGCATGTTTTCAAATAAATTTCTGGAGCACTTAGTGGCTGTCCTCCCCAATTAAAGATTATACAAAAATTTCATTGTCTTTGAGGAACATATATTTTTCTAACTTGTATGGGAATTTAGAGGCTCATGCTTTTATTCCTACTCAACTTCAGACTGAGAATTCAATATATGAATATATTGATTATGATGTCCTTATATCGAAACCTGTGACCAATGGATCATTCTATAGCTGCGAGTCCTATAATAAAAAATGTGGTAATTCTCCTGGAGTACCTGCTTGGTGGAGGGAGTGAGAAGATCCTTCATCATTCCATCTGATGAAATCCTTATATGGTGCATCTGGAAGTAGAGGCTTCCAACACAATCTGCCCTACAAAGCGCTGGATTGAGTATTTCCTTGGTATGCTTATTTTTCATGGCTAAGGATTAATCTGTTACTCATATTTTTATACATTGTGCTTTTGCTTCTCGACTTTGTAGTTATTTGAATAGCATCTTCTAATGTAAATTATCCTCATGTTCGGTTAGTGCATTGCTTACCTCGGCTATGCAAGAAGATCGCAACAGGAAGGTTAAATCCTTTCTCATTGCTGCTACTGTTTCACTTCTATCATTTATCTGGAAGGCCCACAAGAATATTGTCTTCAATAATGGATGACCCTCTTTCATGGAGGGTGTTATGATGATGCACTGAAGCATTAAGTTTACTTTGGTGATTCAATCTGTTTCAATGAATAATGGCATGTTTGACTTCCTTCTTTTGAGATCTCTTGGTGTATGTGGAAAGGATAGGTGTCCCCAAATGGTGAAATATATGAAGTGTATTAATCCAATAACCGATTGGATAAAGGTTAATGGGGACGGGGCAGCCGCTGGTGCGCATGGACCTGCTGGATGTGGTGGCGTTTTCAGGACTTATAGAGGGTATGTCAAAGGATGCTTCATTCATTATATAGGTAATGGTAATACTCTCGAGGCTGAGTTATGGGCAATGTTAAAGGCAATAAGATACGCAACTCGTTATAGTTGGAAAATGCTTGGACTCGAATCAGACACTTCTGTTGCAGTGCAGATTCTGAAGGACCGGTCTAGGAATGTCCCTTGGAAGATGCTTTTTTCCTGGGTAAATTTTCTGAATCATTCTGAGTTGATCTCCTTGGATGTGTCTCATGTGTACAGAGAGGAATATCAGGTGGAAGAAGCTCTCTCAAAAAGAGCAATTATGGAGGCTAGTTCATGTTGGTCCTTTGTGCTACCTGATTACTGCAATGGTCTAGTCCACAATGATAGAATTGGAACTGTGTACACAAGGCTGTTTAAGGATCCCCTTCTCTTAGTGGTTTTGTACCGTTTAATATTTTTATATATAATTTCTATGGGATCAGGTACCCACCTGTCTCTAGGACATTTTGGCTATCTTGGTTTATTTAATCATAGAGTTTCATGAAACATAAGCTATCAAATGAATAAAATATATTTTAATGTAAATATATGATAAATTATAAAGGTTTTGAATTATCACCTATCTTCTTATACTCAATAAAATATTAAAATATTGAAAAATTAAAATCATCTAAATACAATATTTTGAACAATATAGAGAGTGGTTACTCAATACTCCTGAGATTGAGGAAATTTATAAAACTAAAATGGTCATTTTATGCTTCTAAAACCCAATTGAATCTGATGGTTTTAATAAAACATATGCAACATGATTCTGGGTCCTAAAAAATGCACATTCTTAATTGTTTTCCCCACCATATAGTATATAAAATGCTATCATATCACAATGTATTTTGTGAAATATTATTAAATCATGTTAATTGATATAATAGTGTAACTCTTATTGTCACAATATATCATCATTTTTTGTATAAATATTCCATAAATATATTATAATTTTCACTTAATCAATTTAATACGTGTTCAAGACTTCTACAATGACAAGATAAATTGATAGAATATTTTTTTTGATTTTTTAGTGGAATAATCTACCGGCATATGGTTCTGTGATGATTTCAAAAAAGTGATTCAATTGTAGTCATCAGATTCCAACTCAAATGGGTTCCATATATTTTAATTCAGTTTCCCAGAATAATAACATAAATTTTAGTCTGAGGATAATTTTTTGTTTTAAAGGCTGCTCCCCTCTAAGAAAATAATTAAGACATAACATCATTTTAAATATTAGTTATCTACTCGACATTGGGGGGGGGGGACTGCCAATTGAACTGATAAACCCACCATTAAAATAATTTCAACCATATATAATGTCAATTTTAATTTCCTCTATAAAATTGTATGGAATATATAGTAGTGTTCTAAACTACAATTATATATCCATTTTTTAATAAATACAGGCACAAAATCTAAATCCCTAGAATTGCCAAACAAAAACATAGGTATGAAAATATACAACACAAAATAATCGGAATTATAATATTAACATAAAACAAAAAGTAATAATTAAACTTAAATATTTATTCATATTTCAATCCAATATTTCAATCCCATGTGAATAAATAAGTTATTCCATTTAATACAGTAACTAAAAATCACATGTTTATCAACCAAGGGGTGGATTCAGCATAATATAAAATTACACATTAAATCAATTAAAAGGTGGGCATTGATGTTTATGAAAAACATAATCAATCATATTTTTATCTTTCAAAACAATTCTGAAATAATGTTTTCAAAAACAATTAGAATATAAACCAATCAATAAAATAAATAATGTATAAAAAAGAACAACCTTGTCAATAAATCAAAATTTGTTGAAAAAAAAAATAAATTATTAGTTTCAAAAAGATAATATGAGTACATGGTGATACAAAAACAGTGAGATATAGAAATACCAATCCAAATATCATAAAAAATGAATAACCATAATTTGATTATAATTAAGAAATAATTTTGCCAAACACACCTTCCTCAATCCACGAGAAACCACTCACCACCAATAGTGGAATTAGAACATCTTAAAGAATTAACCTCTATAAGCCTTATTCAATAAATTTTCTAAAATAAGATCCTCCCATATGATAACGTATATCATATCTACTATTAGGTTTTATATGGGATCAAAAAATCAACAGTAAGGAGACTGTGAATGGATAAGAAGTAGGAAATAAACATATTATATGAAAAATATAATATATATCTAAGATGAAATGGGATGAGATGGATCATGTTAGGTGGTTAGGCTTGATTAATTCACATTTTTTAGGAATCATATCCAAATTAAATGTTTAAAATCATTATGGGAGTATACATTAATAGGGGAGGCATAAGATTAATTAGTTGGAAAAAGGAATTGGTGATAGTTTTTTTTCATTTGTGTGAGTAGTGATATTGGAAGGTCTATTTTTCAGAAGACCCAAATGTTATCATTAAATTAGAATATATATTTTCATTCTATCATTAAAATAGTATTCAATTAGAAAAAATGTAATACATATGCATAATGTTTTTACATTTTTCTATTGTATATGTTTATTAGTCCTCAATATTACTATTATTCACTATCAGTATGAAAGTCTATAAAGAGGAATTTTGGGGGAGACTTGATGACCTAGTTCCCAATTTTGAACTGTAATGGTTATTATATGAAATTTTTTTCAATATTTTTTTATATGATTAGGTTTTGGCCATTTTTATACATTAGTCAAAAATTTTACATGATCTATAGAAAGTTGAATCGTAGCCCATTTATTATGCTTGGAGTTTCAGTAGAGTATCAATGTTTCTACCAATATTTGTATAAATTATTTGGGAGAAGGTTATCATATGTCAATGGTACTATCTCAATTGTATCCATGATATTTAAATTCCCATATGAAGAATTATGTTTGGTGGAATGTTTCTTTAATGTTAAGACTGGGTTTGGAGACTACCGGTTTCCATTTTTATGTTGATTACTATGATTGTGAAGTATATTTACCAGGACGATGGAAACTGTATGTTGTAATATGGTTTATATAAAATAAATTCCATGTCCACTGTGTATATAGTACCATATTTTGAATATTAAATTGTCATTTAGATCTTGGTCTGTAGACAATAAAATATATTTGGAAGCTAGAATCGTCCATTTTAAATTTTCAAGATTCATTAGGAGTTCTCTTTCTAGATGATAATGTTTCACTTGTTAGGCATTGAATGATGTTATAATAGTGATTTTATTATATGTTGTTGGATTGTAGTGATACTACTATTAGAGTGTTTTATTGTTCAATTTGGTTGAATAATGATCCATATATGTAGTTTGAAAAATCTGAAATACATAATTTAAAAAATAGATGTATTATTCAATATTGTGTAATGAGTTCTATTGATGTATTTCCTTTTATGATGTTTAAATGTTGATGTTAAATGTTGACTTAGTTTCTCAAATTGATAAAATTTTGTCAATTCCGCTAAGATAGAGATATTTTTGTTGAACATCATAAGGCCAAAAATTCTATTATTTTATATACCAATTTACAAATATGTATAAGATTCAAGGATTTTTGGGGGGTGGTTATCATATATAACATTTTATCTATCCAAATTTGATTCATGATCTGTGAAAATTGGGTTCTTATTACACAACATTTGATAGGGGATCATGTTTCATGTTCATCGAACCTTTTTATTATTAGTGTGGTGGTTTTTTTCAAGTTGTGGGATGAAATAATGTTTATAGAATGGTCCAAAAATATCAACTAGGAAATAGATGCATATTTTTGTAAATGATATGGGATTCATAGTGGGGGATTTATGATTTTTTTTATTTTCTATAAGTTTATATCTTTATAAGATACTTCTAGATTGAGTTATAGAATTTTAAACGCATAGATTTCACATATATGTTGTTTATGGAATATTTTCTAGGAGTTCATAAGAACGGTTGAAAGAAATGATTCATATACCTGGTTACTACAAGATTTTATCATAACCAAATGGTTGTGAGTGAGGTCTTAAAAAGTCATGATAGTTGTTCAAGCTTTATGATGATTTAAGAAAATCAATAAAAAATTTAAAAGGTATGATTATATCATAGGATCCATTATACGTAAACAAACATTCATAAAGATGAC
Source organism: Viscum album (assembly GCA_963277665.1). NCBI lineage: Eukaryota > Viridiplantae > Streptophyta > Magnoliopsida > Santalales > Viscaceae > Viscum > Viscum album. Next base: position 700,184,065 of record OY728161.1, read on the forward strand.
TTATGGTGAATTAATTACACCAGAATATTGTTCTATAAGATAATAGTTCATAGATAATGGTGGATTTGTGAAAATACATATACATTTATTTACATATAATTTGACGAGGCTAATGAAGAACATTGAATGTGAGTATCATAGAGAAATATTATTTCTTCGGATAATATCAATTAAATATACTCCTGAGGTTCCAATGTTTGGAGTTTATTTCTTTATTATCAATAAATTACATTATAAGTTAACCATTACCATGTTAAAACATTATATAAATGTCCAATGTCTATAAAACACATGTCTTTGCAATTATAGTGCTATATATTTTTATTTCATCAATAACTATGGAAACGATCATCAAAATATTATCAGAGAAATATAACTAAAATTTAAATCACAGAGGTGGACTCATAAAAGGTTTAGACTAGGATGGATGTATTGGTAGAAATTTAAATTGTTTCCATGGTTAACATAGTGGAAGTATCAATGGTATTTCATAATTCTGATAGAATTATAAATTTTAGATGGTGGAGGGTCAAATAAAGGTATGTTATAGTGGTTTCATTGGATATATATGTTTCAACAGCATTGGGATTATTGTTTATTGGGGAATGTTTCATAAAAAACTACCATATGGAGTATGACCATGGACATGGTACATGTAATAACCTAATAATTGGACATAAACAATGTCATCAGGTTATAACTTCTTATATATTTTATTTTGATGGAAAATTTTCATTTCTTCATTTAGATGATTTCATGGACATAATGAATTGTCATATGATAATTCATGAGATCAAGGGATGCGATTCTTTAATGGGAAACTACACGAAATTGAACTGAAATAATCATGGTGCATGTATTTGTGCATAGAACTACTCAAACTAACATGGTCATGAACTAAAATTTTTACATAGGGAATGCCTGTACATATAATATATCTTCCATGTTTTTTATTCTAAAAGTTATGGTTTAATTCATAGCTACATGTGACCATATAGAAACAATTAATTTGAAAATTTCATCTATGAAATCAAATTAAAATTCCATAAAAGATTATATTTTTAAAATATAAGTAATTACATCACATTTATTATATTAGGGGAATGGGGGTTTCATGATTCATGATATATAAATGGAAAAATTATAATATAAACATTATAATAAACCTAGTAAATCAACTAGTCATATATATTTTCATGTAATGTAAGGTAATTATAGATATCCCTTCTAGAAACCACAAAATGGTTTTTTAATCGCTATATTAGTGTTATCCTATCATAATTTTCAATACACAACATCTCTGAATACAAAGTAAATTATAATCACTACCCAATAAACATTGACTGACACTATATTTTTCTCCTTCTTAACACCTTTCTACTAGAACCTTCATGAAAGTTATGTTAAAAATTAATCATTGTTGTATATTTAAAGATAAAAATAAAAATAGTAAAATTTTGTGCACAAAATTATTTTGATGTTTTTTGATTTACCATATCAATACCATCCATCAGGTAAATTTGAACGGGGATAAATCCAATTTTATTATTATATAATTCAATCAACACTTTATTATAGAAATAAACATTACATCTTGCATCATTTTATGTGCCCTTATTCTTGGATCGTGCATTGCATTACAAATAATCACTATAATAATCACATGGTATGGAGTAACTGAAACTAAGAAGTGATTAAACTACAATACCATGTAGAATCACTAAGACCAATGATTGTAATTGTCCCAAAACTATCCATCACATGCGACCATGGCACTATTTATGAAAGACATGACCAACGAGGTCATCCTGGGTGGCCAAGAGGGACTGCAAGGGACAAACACCCAATAGTTCATTTATGTTTGCATATTAATATAATATTAGTCATATGTGATGCAATACATATTAACATAGTGAATAATTAATATATGTTATTAAAATCAATAATTAATTCATACCACAAATTCATTAGGAGGCTCGTTAACATAAATCCCATTAGATTATGTATGAATAACCAACTTGTGTTCTATTTAGGAGACATGTTGCCCAAAATTATCTGATTACATAAAAATAATAAAAATGTATATATTTTATTAATTGAAATAGATATTCTAATCTTATAATATATAATCTAATAAAAATATTACAACAGTAGATCTGTTTTTGGAAAAAGTCTTTGACCCGTTATTATGAGGGATAAATTTTCAACATGACAAGACAATTTTATCCATGAAAAATCCATAAAAAATAACTTGTAATTTAAAAGTAATGTATGCAATGACATATCTATTTCATATGAATGTATATATGAAAAATGATATCATTATAATTATATATATTTCACTACTGTGTTCTAATCGTGATGGTAGATATCAACAAAAACCATTCATTCCTCCAAAAACGTTAGGGTACCATACAATATACCTACTGAGTGGTCAATGAAGCATATTTGAATTCATTATATAATCTATGTTTACAATTCTACCATTTCTTACCCATATTTCTCAAAATATACTATCGAGTGATATGATCTGCAGTTGTATAGTGGAGTAACTTATATACAAAGAGATTCATTTTAAAAATATTAGAGTTTAATAACATAATTACCTGAAATTACACCGTAATGTATTAAAATTAACCATATAAGGGTATCGAAGACATCATTTTTAAAATATTGAGGCACATTACACTAATAAGCATAGGTAATGGGATGGGTTACTATCTCCACCTATAACTGGCCTATAATCAAGTCAAATAATTCTACAGTATAATCTATGGGGAACCTATAATATTTATACGAGACAACTATCTTCATTCCATTCAAATTATTGACATCTATACTATCCATGTTTCTATTAGTATAAAAATTGTGTGAATAATATAGAAAAAAAATTTATCATAAAAATGTGTAATAATATTTTTCACATTAAAATATTTACCTTTGATAATCACCCACCAATACACCCATGATAAAATAGCAGTCTTGATTAGTTCCATCACTGCATATCCTATTGAAAGGGGGTAAATTATCTAATAAGTTCTTGGGATGGAGAAGGATGGTTTTAAAGATGTTGATGGAATAGAGGGTATGAGAGACGCTAAAGGGGGCTGATATAGGGTGTCTAAGATGGTGTAGGGATGTAGATTAATGGATCAGCACATGTTAGTGTGGTTTTGTAAACATTAACTAAGAGTCGACTGGGATCCATGAAACACTAATTAAATGTCATTAGTGTCATTTAATCCAATAAAATTAACATTATAACATATGTTTTAAAAAATTAATTAAAAATATAAATGATAAGAGATGAATAGTAATTAAAATTCATGTATACATAGCTATACTAATTAATTAATGTGAATATATAATAATTTATTGATAAATTAATTGGATGACTACAAATCCAATCAATTTTTTCATAAATCATGTTTGTTTCCTTCTCCATCATTACATTATATACATCATCCACCCCTGAAATACTAATATTTTCAACATTAGGATGAAAAAATAATTATGTATCCTTCCATTCATGAGATTCAATATGAGATGAAAAATTATCCACTTCATCACCCATATCATACAAGTCTCTTTTTTATTTTAGCAACAATACTCTTTATTTCTTCGATGACATATTAAACATAATATTCTAGTTTATCTTACAATGCGAAGATATATGAATCATGTAAATCAAATTCAATGAAATACACAATGTGATATAAGGAAATAGTCATAAATTGTGAGGAATATGTTTCAATACCCTTACTTATATCAAATTATATATATTTGAATTAAAAAATTGAAAAATTACCCTGGGTGTTTAATTCGATAATATTAATTAATTTTATACAGTATCACAAATAATAAAATGGTAATATAGCTCTATAATGTGTGTCAAACAATATTTTCAATTGAGTCTATGATATTTAAACCAATTCACATATTAAGAATAATATTTTCTAGGTTATTTTGGATGACCTCAAACAAGAAACATAAAATTTTATTTCAACTTAGCCTGAGTATCATTAATCTTGTTCTAGAAAAAGCAATATAAATTATTATATTTATTCATTATGTGTCAACCTAATATCAATATTGACTGTAATATTTATGATCTAACAAGACATGCAAACCATTGTACATGAAATTTTTAAATAAAATTGTTTATTTATTTTTTATATTATTTTTATCCTACCATACATCTCTTTGTTTATAACCTGGTCTCTTTTATAAATAGATATTAAATTTTACGATTTGGAATCACATATCTATGTACCTATTATAATTCCATTTGTATAAGTGTAACATTTAATATCCTCACAACTAATCATCTAATAAATGGAAATATTTTTGATTTCCCATGTAGTAATGAAATATTTGATGTTTCATCAACATGTTTATCATGATTGAATTTGGTCTCAATATCATCCAGTTATCTTCAACAAAAGGAATGACACCCCGCTACGATATAGCCTTCAGAAATAGATCCTTTAGAAAGAGCATCATTTTTTCATGAATGATTTCAATTGTCCACTATATTAGTGAAATAAAATAAATAGAACATAATTATTTATTTAATGAAGTTCCACTAATTTTATACATTAGATGAATGAAATTTAAATAATTTACCTCTAAATTTTATACATGCATTGATAATTCATGGAGCCTCTTAACTCGATTTCGTAGACAAAATTCATATTTAAATGTTGCATAATAGTGAGAAATGATGGGGGAAATATGATATCAATTGAAAAAAGTGTCAATAAACATATATTCTCCAGGTTGTCAAGCTTAGTGTGTTTTGGAGTTTTCATACAAAGTGGTCTGAATAATGTTAAATATTTGAGTACATCTATAGTAAAACATTCAATTGAGAATGATTGCAATTAAAATGGTTTCAGATATTGTCAAAAAATATGTGAATCATGTATTTTTAGTCCATGTAACCTATGGTGATTTTAGTCAACACACCTTGAGATGTTACGTGTAATACCATCATATACCTTCACATGAATTGAAATTATAATGAATGTATCTCTATCCATATTTTGCATTGTAATATTTTTAGATAATACCTTCCATTCTTATATGGCCATATAACATACGTTATTTTCATTGTTTTGATATTTTTTTGGGACATGATATGGTTCATTTATTTTTGATTATCACTATGAAATGTAAAGATCATATTTTCAAAAACATTCTTCTCAATACACATAACATCAAGAATATACTGAAATAAATAAAATTCACAATACTTAAGTTTGAAGAATATTTTTTATTCCATTGTTGGGTTCCAATTTCTCATACTGATGCATATCAAACATTTTTCCACTATCATCCAAATGATTCACATTTCCATTTTTTTCAACAGTTCCATGTTCCTCCTATATTTTATAATATGTCAATAACATTTGAGGTGGTCTAGGCTAGATATAACTATTTAATATTCACTTTTTCAACATAAATCTTTGAGATACATCAATAAATCCTCGATTACATAAGAAGTGCCATTTTTAATTTAAGGTATTCATTTGGGGTCAATAATAAATTTAAAAATTGGATAATCTAAAAAATTTATGTTTTCTATCTAAAAAAGTTTCCTTGTCTAGGGAAGTCACTAATGGGCCACATTTTAGAAATGTGCATTTTGAACATTCTTCTTGATGATGCATCATATGTCTTAACATCCCTTCCCCATAAGTGCTTTAAATATTCAATTATAGGCTATAAGCAAACATTAATATCATTGGTATACATTTTTTTCTAGGAATAATCATCTATTTGAAAAAAACATTTTTTCCATAAAGATACATATAAGTAGATGTTAAGGGATCAAAATAACCAGAAAAATTCTATATCTAGTACTCAAAGCCCCAAAATGGTTGAATCCATTGACATCCAATTACAATCACACATTTGTAGGATCAGATGAGAAATATGGATGCAATGAATCATATTTCATCCATGAATTTTAATGTATTGTTTTTCTCATTAACACATAAATTATTTATCGATAAAATCCCACTTTATGTGATCAGTGGGTTTTAATGACACGAAAAAACATTTTAATCAAGGATTCAAATGAAAGTAACACAAAACCTTTATAGTTGTGTAATTTTTATTCATCTTTATAGTACCATGTTGATTTAGAATTCAATCCTCACCCATTGATTTCAATCTATAAGAAGAATATTTTATTAAATATTTTATTCTTGAATCCTCTTCAAATAAAAACTTCAATTCGTGGGACATGAATGTATTTTTGTATAAATCATACCAATGTTCTAAAAAAAGTTTTTAAAATCATAAAAATACATAGATATCCTAGATTCCATAATTTAATATGCGATGTGAAATAAATTTTAGTATATGAATCCCACATTACAAAACACCTAAATAAATTTTGAGAAGGTCTGGAGTCACATTGAAGTAACCCAAGAGTTATTTTTTGAATTCTAGAATATTTTTAACCAGAACAGATAAAATGAATATTTTTCGATCAAAAATATTTATACTTATTTTAATACATTGGATAGTAATAATTTATTGAAAAACATTACACTTCTTTAGACATAATATTCATTAGAAAAGAGTAATTTCCTTAAAAAATTGAATACTAAATCTTATGACTTTTGAGTGAGTATAATTTTAATTCTACTATTTAGATATCTTCAATACTGATTATATATCATTGAATAATCATAATTATTTATATAATTGTAAATATTTCGAGAAGAAGTTTTTCAAATGAATGAAAATGAATATTTTTATTATTATGGTTATTGATTGCATGGAATGTAAATATTTTGAGACCTAATGTAACCGTTTAGTTGTTATATTTATTGTAATTATTTAAGATGCAGAGACACCAATTGGTAGACCATATATCTATTGTACTTTGAAAAAGATTGATTTTCTATTTGGTGTAATAAATTATTTTAAAATTATATATTACAAGTGTGATATTATTTTGGATGATGAAATAGTGTTTTTATCAAGTTATAAAATCACAAAAAAACATATATTAGAATGTGATCTATGAATATAATGATAGAGGTATTAATATAAAACTATATAATGTTATGACCACAGATCAAAAAAAGGTATATGAGAAAATATTTTAATCAGGAAGAAATGAATTTTAATGGAAATTGATATTGTACATTTGAGTTCATAACAACATGAATCTTATAAAAGTCACGGTCCATGTTTTTTAGGATGATTGAAGGATGATCCATAAAATTTTTTTCTTAAAATTGAAACTGGATCTCATGGGTTTTCATGAATAATAAAAATGAATACATATCAATGATTGAGTTATACAGCATTGTATAAATCATCTCAATATGTGGTTTCTGGAGTGATCAAGAAGAACTTATATAAAAGACTAGGAATTCTTAAAATCATTAAATATGAAAAGGAATATGGATTTTGTGAAATATTGAACTGAAAAATATATATATTCTACGATTGTTATTTTAGTGAATTAAATATCACATTCAAGACTAGGAAATGGGAAATTGTGAAAAAAATATACTATGTGACGAATCATATATACAATGATAACCATTTTTATATAAAATATCTTGTTGAAGGAAGATTATTCCCCAAAATAGATTTGAAAATATGTGTTACTTTATAATAAGGATGGGATGATTTCAATTTTACATTCATTTGAAGATATTGTTAAGGAAGAGGAAGATTATCCCACAATAGTTAATTTCCGAAGATGTTATTTGATGCGATTCAAAAATAGAAAATTCTAAATAATGTTAGATTAAGAATATTATTTGAGTGATAAACATCACATGAAATATAATGAAATAAAAATATGGGTGTTTAATATACATGAATTTCTACTAGTAATCAAGGGAGCCCATGATAATCCATTTATAGACATTATAAATTATGGGAGTCATTTAATAAAGCCTATCATGTATGTGATTCATTAATATGATTGCTGTAAATAAATGATACAAATAAGAGAGAGGAACTATTAATGTGTGCATCAGTAATATAAGGTATCCAATACTCTCCATGAAGAAGAAGAATAAATAGTAAAATGATATATCCTATAGTTAATTTCAAGGATAACATGTGTAATGACCTGAAATTTTATGAATACAATTCAGTTTATTTTAATAAAATTACTTTTCTAAACAGAAAAAATGAAATATTTTCTTTTTATTATATCTAAATGGATTTATGATGCCGTTATGTATCCTTACCATTGATAATATATAATTTTAACAGTGATCACATGATAAGTATAAATATAGGGTTTTAACAAATCCGTTGACCATTGAAAAATGATGTGATGGAATCGACTAGTTGGATCATTCTATATGAAGCCCATCTTTTAGTGATATTAAGGGAGATCAACTTTATTCACTCTACATTAGACCAATCTTAACCCAATATCCAACAAAATAATCAAGAGTGGAACCATTTACGGTAGAAGTTCATTCTAATCGAGATCATGTCCCCTACCATGTTTTCTAAAAAGCCCAATGAAAACCCCACCATTGGTCACCTCACTCTTAGGTCATATGTTGCTGTAATAAAGGGTTATTTTACAAGACCCTTGAATTATGTTCATTATTAATTTATATAACATTGAATATACTTTCATTTTATAATTTTTACTTCACAAATGATTATTAATGAACTAATAGTATTTTTGATTATTATTCATATTCAATTAAACATTATATTTTTATTAATTAAATGATATTTTGATTAAATATTATTTTTTTTTAAAAAAATATTATTATTAAATTAATTTTATTTGATATAAATGATCTTATTATTTTTATGAAGTCAAATGTATTTTTTATTAACGTTAAAAAATAGTTTTTTTCATTACCGATCAATTTTCAAGAACTGTCTGTTTTTATTTTAACAGTGCAAATCCAAATATTTAGAAAATTATTTATATAAAATTAATATTATATTTTGAACTAGGATGTAATAATTATCTATATATGAAATTTCCAAATTTTTCTGAGGCAGTTTAATTTTTTATTAATAATTAAATATCGTATAAATATATAATGGGTATTAATATATCATAATAACACAATAATGATGTAATAAAATACTATAAAAGGTAAATTCTGAAAAATATATCTTTTCCTTTATGATTATTTAATTTTTGGTTTAGTTGATTTATTTTAAAATTTCTTACTGAATCATCTAATACATATAAAATAATTGAATATTTTAAAATCATTTCATTGAAAGTGTGACTCCCCTCTATATAATAAAGGGAAAAATATTAATATCATAGGACCACATACATTTAAAATAATGTATACCACTCCCCTTTTCTAGAATATATGGGCACAAAAAACTATTTGGTTTTTGTTTTTCAATATTTAAGTGTATAGGTTCCAAAAGAAAAATAATAAATAAGTATCCTACCTATCTTATATGAAACCACTGATGAACCCATTCATCTACACTCAATATATTTTAGTCTCGTCCACCCTCTTCCCCAGAGTCCCTATAGCCCCTTAATTTTTCCCCTATGCTCCTAATAATCTTCTCCTAGGACTTTGTGATCACACATCCACGTAAGGGATCCTGACCATTTTCTCTTCCATTAAATTCATGAACCTTGTTTGAAATTATTATTTTTAATTTCAATTTGATATATTTAATTACATATTTAATCAGGTACCTACTATCCATTTTATTGTATTTAAATGACAGATCATTTATCCTACCCCATTTAGACCCTTATATACACTGTTACTCTTTTGAAATTCCATAATGGATTTCTCTATTCTTATTTCCATTTCATGACCATTATTTGTATTATAAATCTAAAATTACATTTTATATCTTGGTATATTATTTTACATAATAACCTCCCTATCCATTTCATGTATAAATAAATCTAAACCTCGTTATCTCAAATATACCATTTTATGAAATTCCACATGACACCATTATGCTGCCGAAATTGCACCACGATTTTCCACTCCAAAATCGTTATGTAGTGAATACACCACATATTCCTATATCAAGGGTATTAACCATTTTAAACATATTATTATTTATTTGATAATTACATTAATTAATTCATTATTCTTTTATCGTTTAATAAAAAATGAAGTTGAATAAGTCCATGTTATATCATCTATGTGGTTCACATAAGAATATGATTGAAATGTTTATGAAGGGTCCACCCTCATCGTGCTCCAATGCATTGATTAATTTTTATTATCATGATACACCATGTTGGGAAATGGGGTTACCTTATTCCTTTAAAGTAAATTTTTCCATCATGTCAGAACAGGTGATTACCTGATTCAATTATGTTAATGAATGAGTGTTTAAAGTTGTTTCCACATTTCTGTGTTATACGGTTCATGTTATATCGAGAATTTGTGTTCATATTACTCTTATAATCCATTGATATGTTTATTTCCTAACATGTATTTTATTATTAATTTTATGACTATTTTACTTCCTTAATGGGCATTATGTCTCACCCTTTTCTTATGTATGTCCTCAGGTTATCCAATTCAAGGCTATGTTTGAAGGAATGTTGTTTTTTATTAAATAATTTTTTTCCATAATGATTTGTATATCAGGTATTTAGATGTTATGTATTTTTCTTATGTCCCAATGACACAATAACTCATTATATTATGAGTTTTATTAAGTTAATATTTATATGTGAAAACATGTTTAAATGTGTAATAAAGAGTAGGGTTATTATAGTTCGTATCATAAGATATGATTAGCTATTTTTGGGATTATGATTAGAAAACTCTAGTCAAAGACATATGGATATGATTAATAATAAGAAAATAATCCCTAAATATTGATGAGTATAGAATATATTTATTATCACGAAAAGACATCCTTGTATGGATACAGACAAGTATAGGTGGATCTGCCACAGATGTATATAGAGGTAAAACCCAAAAACACCACTTTGAGCAAAACATGATCGTGAACTAGAGTGAAACTATAGGCCTTCATGCGCTCTTGGTTCGACACTACTATGGGATATGATTTGGTAAATTCAAAATCATGGTACAAATCATAATTAAGGGAACAAAAAATTCACCTAATAGTATTTGTTATGATGTAGATCTTGGATAAATTAAATCGATGAATAGAAATTCATAAGTTAAGAAGATAAATGTAATTTATAAGTATCTCTTTTTGTCATTGGATTACCATTTATTTGTTTAATAGTTTAAAATACTTACCCCTATATTCTACTTTAAATGGATCATATGATCCCACAACTGCAGAAAAATGGATAAATTATATTGATAAGATATTCTCAATTCATTAATGTTCTAAACAAGATAAGGTAATTTTTTATTTTTATCGTGTAATTGGTGAAGCTGATCAATGGTGGACATTGATAAAAAATATTATACTTGAGGTAGAGATGAACGTGATGGGGTGGATTGTTTTCTAGAAATGGTTTTGGATAAATATTTCCCTTTCACCCTCTATATTATGATGGAAATTTACTTACTTGCACTGAAGAAAAAAGGTGAAGAATCTGTTGGGGAGTTTGCGGAAAACATCACCATACTTTCATGATACACCTTGGGATTTGTCATTACCCTAGAATGCATGGTTTAACACTTCTTTGGTATACTAAAAACTATCCTAGGGAATGTTGTAGAAATCTGTGAGTTTGATAAATATGATGATATTGTGTGAGGGTCCCTCAATGCCTTGTTGGAGATCAGAGAATCTGATAGGGTATCATGGGGATAAGAATAATATGGTGGACTTCAATTCTAGAAGTCTGATATAAATCAAGCGATTCTAATAAATTACAACACCCCTCTTGTAAAACATGAAAAAAGAACAACCATGGAAATTTAGTGAATGCGATGGGAAAATTTTTTAGGTGAGGGAAGGGAGTGAACCTAGATAATGATTTCCAACAAGAAAAATACACTAATATGATAGGGTAACGGAATGATCCCTTGGATCTGTAAATAATTTTTCATTATTAAAATTGAAAAAAAATGTAGTTTTTGAACCAGTTCACTAATCTATGGTTTTTTAGAGGAAACCAATGACCTCCAAGGTTGCAAGGATGGGCCTTTTCCACCACTACCACCGATGTGAATACTGAAAAGGATGTCTTGATAGGTACATTTATATTCATTCATGAATAGCTAAAATAATTTTCTATTCTAGTTCTACAAATTCATTTGTATCCTAAATGTTTAATAAAAAAATCCCAACATAAAAATAAATAATGAAAGTAGAGATGTTAGTTAATGTGGAAAATAGGAAAATTATTTCATACCATGAATATTACTCCTTCCCTAAGAAAAGTTGTGAATTTAAATTCCTGTAAAACCATATAAAACTTCCCTTGGTCTAATTTGATGAATTTATATGCATGGATTGCATTTCCATATATAGATCCAAAATAAATTATCGTGAGAGTGAAATCACTCTTCGTATGCTGAAATAACCCCTGATTCTATAGACATGCAAGGAAAATGATGAATCTAATTTAGCACCATCATCGTTATCATGGGTATTACTTGCATTTGAGCACTTTTATCATTATAAAATGATTGATTCTAAAGATGGAACCATCATCAAAGACATGCCTATTTTGAGGGATTTTCCTAATGTATTTCTCGATAAATTTCTTGGTCTTCCTCCAAGAAGAGATGTTGAAATATAGATTGATCTTATACCAGGTTCATTTATAATATATATATATATATATATAGATTGGAATTTTTGATTCTTGAGGAGCTAATGAAACTAATACAGGAGAATCTAGATAATTGGTTTATATGCCCAAGAGCCTCACTATGGGGTGCACTAGTCATCATCATCAAGAATAAGGATTGTTCAGTGTGTCTTTGAATTGATTATCAAGAGCTCAGAAATATCGGGATAATGAATATGAATCCTTTTTCACGAATTGATGAGTTGTTCAATTAGCTACATTGATTAAATTACTTCTCCATGTTGGATCTGCAGTGAGGTTATTAACAAGTTATATAGAAGAAGGAGGATATGCACAATATTTCATTTATAAGGTATACAAACTATGAATTCATAGTGCAACCTTTAGGGGTCCCTAATGCTCTAACAACATTAAATGACCTTTTGATTAGAGTATTATGATATTTACCTTGATAAATTTGGGGTAGTCTTCATAGATGATATTCTAATGTAATCCAAAACATGGAGGATTATGAGAAGAATCTAAGAACTATACTAGAGACCTTAAAAAAGAATAATCTCTATTCACAGTACAACAACTATGAGTTCTGTTTTTCGAAAAACACATTATTGGAGAATATCATCACCGAAAATGGGATATATATAGATCCTTAAAAAATAGAGGGATGGACAAAGCTGACATCTATGGAAAACATCCATATCTTCTTGGGGTTAGCTGGATATTATTTCCAATTTGTGAGAAATATCTCAGTGTTGTAATACACTCTTACCAAGCTAACTCATAAGGGAGTCCAGTTTTCTTGGAATGATGAATGTGAGGAAATCATCATGGAGTTGAATAATTAGATTATCACTAACCTTGTGCTCACACTATAATTAAGTGGGGTGATTTTATTATATATAGATTATATTTGGAGAAACTTATGGTATATGTGTTGATGTAGAATGAAAAATTCATTGCATACAGCTGAAGTTAATTTAATATATATGAGAAAAATTGTCCCCTATTTGATCTAAAGATGGCAGTAGTGATCGCTGCATTGAAAATACGATAGAATTATATCTTTAAGGAGAATTGAAAAATATAATTGATCACAAAATTCTCAAATATATATCCATATAGAAAGATATGAATATGCACCAACAAATATTTTTACTGCTCATCAATGATTATGACCGTTCAATCCATTTCCACCCAAAGATTTAAAAGTTGGTGGCATATACTGTATGTAGAAATGACCCAAAAATTATCTCATTGATGAGAATTAAAATTGATCCAATCTTCTTAGATTTCATGAAGATGGACATAAGAATCATTATGGATGGAGCATCATCAGTCCTTATATCAATGATTTCGCAACCATATATTTTGGAAAGTTCTAATTAATATCAATACAATAATGTGTGAATTAGAAGGAGAGTGGAAACTATCACGAAAGGTAAATCCTCAGGGTTTAATTATAATGATGATAGAATTGTGAGATTTGGGTCAAGGCTATGTGTTCCATCAAATCTAGAGTTAAAGAATTAAATTTTGGATGATGATAATAGTTCATATTTCATCATTCACCCAAGAAACATGAAGATGTCTGATGATCTTGGAGAGCTATATTAGTGAGATAATATGAAGAACAAGATCACTAAATATAAATAAATGTTTCTTGGAATTTTGGTATGTGAATATTTAGAGTCAAATGTATAAGGTGAGGATGCATCCATAACCCATATAAATATAAAAAGGGAAAAAATCACCATAGAATTTGTAACCTGACTTCAGAAGACATCGAAAGGAAACAATGTTATCTAGGTTATAATGGATCATCTTAAAAATACTACATAGATCATTTCAAATTGAGTGGATTTCTCATTTCATAAACTATTACATATATACATTAGATAAGTGGTAATGATTTAGGGAGTACAACTATAGATTATATTCAATCAAGATCCAAGATCCACCTCTATGTTCTAGATGAGTCTAAAATACACTATGAACACTGATTTGAACTTCATAATGATGTATTTCCCTCTAACTGATGGCCAATCTGAGAAGACTATTGAGAAACTTGATGACATGTTGAGAGATTACTCAATGGACTGCAATGGTTGATGGGACCAACATATTTCATTAGTGGATTTCTTTTATAAGAAATGTTTTAACTCAAGAATCCATATATCCCTTTATGGGATGTGGTGTTGTATACTCTCCTGTTAAGATGAAGTTAGGGAACACAAACATATAGGTCCTGAAATGGTTGAAGAAATGGTGGAGAATGTTACAACCATCTTGCAGCAAATAAAATTTACTAAGAGTCAACAAAATAGCTATGATGATAGTCATCAAGGAGACCTAGAGTTTGATGTTGGAGACATGGTATTCTTTCACATATCTTCATGTAAGATAGATATGAGATTTGGGATGAAGTGAAAGATTAGTCCAAGGTACATCATCCCATTTGAGATCTTTAATCTCATCAGATCTTTGTCACATCGACCAACACTGCCACCAAACCTATCTCTAGTACATGATGTATATCTTGTATAACTCATTATAATGTACACACTATACCCAACACATGTACTCAATCTATATGTGGTACCATTGGTGAATGAAGTCTCATATAAAGGGATGTCGGTGAAGATCTCAGATCAGAGATAAAACGTTCTACAAAATAATATGTTTCCCCAGGTGAAGGTGTTGTGGAAAAACCACATGTTTGATGAAAAAACATGTGAACCAAATAAGGTGATGAATAAGAGTGACCCTTATCTATTTTAATTTAGTAAAATGAAAATTTCAGTGTAAAATCTCATAAGGTATGAAGGTTTTAATGACTCAAATATTTATAAATAAAATTCAATTCTTTAATTAAATTTCTTATGGGTATTGAAAACACATGAAATCCTTTTGTTTTATTATATCCAATTAGATTTAAATGACTGTTAAGTATAATTACTACAGATAATTTATCCATTAAATAGTGACCACTTTATTATTATTATTATAGGGTTTTATCAAATCCTTTTGACACACACGGATGAACGGATGGCCTCAACTGGTAAGATATTACACTATGAAGCCCATTTATCTAATCTTTTGAAGAAGATAGTATTTATGGGAATTAACCTACACTATTACCAAGATGAGATACAATAACTTAAGAATGAGTGAAGCCGTTTACGGGAGAAATTCATGCTCATTGAGAAAAATTCTCAAACCATGTTTACTGAACGGTCCCACGAAAGCACCGTCGTCACAAACCATACTCTTAGGTAATATGCTAGTGTAATAAATTTATATGTAAAAAGAACCTATAATTATGTGCATTATTTTTTTATATAATAATTAATATTATTTTATTTTATTATTGGTATTTTTCAAATTATTTATAAATAACAAATAGTATTTCTAGTTAATTTTCAAATTCAATTAAGAAAACTATTTTGATGAATTAATGGATTTTTTAATTAATTAATATTCTAATAATATATTATTATAAAATAAACTTTAGTAAATATAAATCATCATATAATATTTTTTACTTGAAATGTAATTATTATAAATGTTTTAAAATTGTTTTTTTAGAACCCTTCAATTTTCAATAAATATATTTTTTATTTTAAGAGATAAAATTCACATATTTGGATAATTATTTATATAAAAGGAATATTATTTTTGGAATCAATAATTTAAAATTATCCTGTAATTAATTTTTTTTAATTTTCCGAGACATTTGAATTTTATGGTTAAAATTAAATACTGTATATATATATATATATATATTATGTGTTTTATTAAATGATAACATCCTAATAGTGATATAATAAAATAATTTAAAAATTATCTTTGGGAAAATATATTTTTTCCTTTTAATTAATGTAAATTTATGTATATGATATTTATTTTATAAAGCCATAGTGAATCCTCAAATACATATAAAACAATTTAATATTTTAATGTCATTTCCTTGATAGCGTGACTCACATCCACATATGCAAGGGAAATATTTTAATATATTTGGACCTTATTGTTTTAAAACAATTTATACCACTACCATTTTCATGAACTAATGGGAAAACCCATGGGATGGTTTGTGCATTTGAATATTATATTTTGTAGGGTCCAAAACAAAAATAAAAAAAAAGTCTTTTCTTATTGTTCCTATATAAACCCACCCATCCACACAATCCTATTCAATAAATCTCTTTTCAATGTGAACAACCACTTCCCCACTTCTCTATATAGTCCTCCCAAGGTGCAACTAGGATCCCAATAACCCTATTCCAAGCCATTGGGATCACTAATCCATGTAATGGGTCCTTGCTATTCTCTATTCCTCTTATATAAAGAACCATGTTTGAAATTAGTTTTTTTTAATTTTAATCGGTTATATTTTTATCCTTTTATAATAAATTTCCTACTATCCATATGATTTTTTTTCAATGATTGAATATTTATCCTCTCTCATTTAAACACTTACCTACACTATTTTTATGCAAAAATCTCTTATGGGAGTTCTCTCTTCTCATTTCCATTTCAAGGACATTATTATTAATATAAATCATAACATCCATTTCATATGTTGGGATATAATTTAAAAAATTCCATCATATTCAATTGCATATATAAATTATGAGAGTACCCTTTCTCTCTCATCTACCCATTTTATGAATTTCCACTTGACGTCGTTTTGCTGCTGAAATTTCGCCTCAATTTTCTATACCAAAATCATCATGTAGTGAAAACTATAACTATTCCTATATCAATGATATTCAACATTATGAAGATATAAATATTTATTTTGGAATTATATGTAGTTATTCCGCATTTTTCGATCATGGAATAAATGATGATGTTGAATAAATCCGTGTTATAAGATATATGTGGCACCCAAAACCATCAGATTGATATTTTTATAATGGGTATGCCCTGATAGTTCCCCAATGTACTAGGAAATGTCTATTATCATGATACGTCATATTGGGATATGGGTTTCCCTAATTTCATTATATCACTTTCTTCTATCATGTTGGGACAAGGGTTTAAAAGATTCCTTTCTGTTAATGATGTAGTGTTTTATGTTCTTTCTAAATTTCCTTGTTATAATGATTGTGCTACATAATGCCTTATTGTTCATGTTTCTCTTATAATCTATTGATATATCTATTTCGTATCATGTATTTTATTCTTATTGTTATACCTTTTTACTAATTTATCGGGATTTATATCTCATTATTTTCTTATGTATGTCCTCAGGTTATCCCATGCAATGTTATGTACGAAGGAAGTTAGTGGCCATGTAATTGTTTTTAATTATAATGTGTATTTTATATTTAATGTTGTTATTTAATGGTCTTAATCCTCAAATACAGTAGACCACTTGATCTTATGAGTTGTATTAAGTGAAATTTTATGTAATAAATCAAATTTCACTGTGTAATAAAGACCACAATTGTTATTACATGAACCAGTAAAAAAGAGATTATCTTTTGTGGGGTTTTAATAGTCTGTAGAATATTTTTATATGAGATAATTTTTAAAACTATTGTTTATATAATAATAAATAAAGGTATTTATAATTAGTGAGTCAGGAATCACCATTAGAAGTTCTGTTGATGAGCTATGTTGTTAAGTTATTATTATAGTCTAGGTTTGTTATTATGTTTATCATGAATACCTATTGGTATTTGATGAATCTTCTATGAGTTGGAGAATAAATTATCTATTCATTATGGGTCATCAGGTGCTTCCCATGTTACTGGCTTCCATGAAGTGAAATTAACACAATAGTTACACATATATAGTTAGTCTCCATAAAACTTGTGAAACTATGTGGAATCATTGAGATATCATTTTGAATATTAAAATAGAATAATATTATATAAAATGTTTCAATTAAAAATATAGGAGGAGAAGTGACTTTATAGGTACATAAATAGGTTGGTGTGACTTCAACATAGAGAAGATTAGTGAGACCTTGATTTAGAAATGTCTAGTAATGCACACTCTAATTTTAACTTTATATAATTTATTATATTTTAAAATCATTTATTGGCAAATAGAAATAATAAATGTATATAATAGGTATTATAATAAAAAATTGTAAATAATTTAGTTCTTATTAATTTATTTACATTATTATCCAACTGTGGATTTGAGACTCAACATATAGTTGACTGAGATGGAACATGTCCAGAAAGTTATATTTAATGAGGAGATTATTCAATGAAAGTTTTAAGAGACCAATGAATTATCCCTACACTGGTAGTGTTCCATATATCATGTGAAACTTCTATTGGTATTAGAGAAAATATAACACCCTGAGATTTTGTGGAATATTTTTTCTCATTAATTTAATCTTTTATATATCATTCAACAATGAATATAGATTTTCTTATATAGAAACACTATTTTTGGATAATGTTATATGCAACAACATGTCAATGTTATAGAACACAAACGACTTAGATTAGATTTCACTAGGAAAAATTATTTCTTCTTATGTTACACACAATACTGATCCCCTTCGAAAGATTATGTTACATGCAATACCATGTTTTTCTGAACTATAATATAATAATAATAATAATATTAAAATAATTTTCACTTGTTAAATACAATAAAATATTTGAATGATATATAATAAATTAATATTTTATGGTTTACAAATTTACATAAATGTTATCCTTTAGTTATCAATTATTTATAAAATAAAGTATGAACTATTTGAAAATATAGGAATTCCTTTTCTCAGAAAAATATTCTTCATTGTAAAAATACCCTTTTAACTCAATAAATCTAACAAGGAACTTTTGAATAATATTTTAATACAATGTAGCATACACTAGTGAATAAGGATAATATAAACTAGTAATAATTATATTATACATTTTTTTTCAAATATCATGAAGAAAAATTTGATAATACAACAAATTTTTACTGTGGTGTATTTTATATGAAGTACAAGCCCTTCAAAATTATTGAATGAGGAATCCAGGCAGGTAGAACTATTGAATAATCATGAATTTGTGTTATTGTTGGAGATCTTGTTTCTAAAAATTTATTCTCAAGACCTATTTAATTTTAGATATTGTTCTATTAGTTGTATAAGATCAATTCCATTAATATATGGGTATCACATGTTATGGAAATTATCAAATTATAATAAGTAAATCAATGAAATTAATTCATATATATCACATGACACTATAGAACATATATGAAATACAGTATATAAGGATATAACAATTTGACTCTTTGAATATAGAGATACGAAGCTGATTAACAATTTGACTCTTTTTATTGAGCTGGAAATGTGCGTTTTTACATGTACTTATGAAAATGAATCCTCGAGATAGTTTTTCCTTTTGTTCTTTTTGTCACCCCTAGCATATGGAGTTGGGATTTTACTAGTTTCAACTCGAGCCTCGACTTGAGGAGGCTCATGACAGAAGTGAAAAAAATTAAATTTAAATTAAATCTACAAACACAATAAAAAAGGTTGATTCCTATGATAATAGTTTCATTAAAATACAATGATTTATTATCAAATGCGAAAAATATTTTGATTACAATGAAAAAATTTCAATTAATGATACAAAATTTAATCTTTTCATAAAAATATCAAATATACATAATATAATTTTGAAATATTCCATCCAAATATGAATTCAAATTTTTAAACACATTTTGTATAAGTATATAAATTTTTTTTGTATTAATTATTCAAATAAAGAAATAAAAATCACTTTTTTTGAGAAAAAAACATTGTTGAAGCATATAAACACTATAGTTAAAATAAAATATTGATTTATAAATATATTGTAATTTTTTAAAACCATTATACATATTTTAAAATATATTGTTATTAATATTAATAATTTTAATGGTAATTTCTAGTTTATAAGGGTCGTGTTTATCTAAAAATAGAAATTGAATACTAGAATTCGTTAAAAAACAATGTTGTGTGTATTGTAAGTTATCGAAAAAATTAATTTTTAAAAAAAAAATATTTCATAACATCTCAAGGAGTCAGATTATACCCCATAGAAATCAATTTCACCATTGATATTTATTCACCTTTTTATAAACAACTATAGATAATTATGCCTCATTTTATCCTCACGTTCCCATGTAACTTCTTTAAATGGGTTGTTTCACAACAAAAAATTATCCAAGTACAAGTAATTGATTAGAATAATTTTTTTTGATATTTAATATGAACTGATTGTTCTTCTTGAGAATGATAAATCTATACTAGTATGACATCAACGTTCAGTACATGTGATGGATTGTGTATGTACTTTTTAAGACATATACATGGAACACATCATGATCATGAGAACAATTTGTTAGAAGTGATATGTAATAAGTTACTGTGCTGACATGATCTAGAATTTGAAAGGTAACAATATAAATAGGTATAAGATCTACCTTTTTTATAAATCACATATCCTTCTTTGATGGGGAAATTCATAAAAAAAATTCTGAGCAACTTTAAATTCTTGATTAGATCAATGATTCTCAACATAATTTTTTTTGTCAAATCTTCCTACAATTATGAGTTTTTAAATGGATATTACCATCTATTCCATTTATTAATCTAGAACTAGTCCCAATAGATTTTTTTCATTTACTTCATCCCATCATGTTAGAGTTATGAACTTATTTCCATAGATAGATTCTTAAAGAATCATCTGAATTCTAGAGTGAATGTTATTTTTGTAACAATACAACACTAGAAGAAGTTGTTTGTTCCAACCACTCATTAAATCCATTGAAAAGGATATCATTTTATATTATAATTATTTAATGGTGTTCTTAGAATGAGCATCTATTTGATGATGATATGCAGTTCTCAAACTCAACTCTGTATCAAGACATTGTTAAAAAATCTCATTAAAATCAAGTTAAACCACAAATGTATACCAAATATGATCGAGATGAAATAATAGGACTTTCCTTGGAGATCATCAATAACCCATATAGCATTATGCAGTTTAGTTGTTTTTGGTAATCAACTGGAAAAATACATGGTGATGTTTTCCTATATCCATTATGGTGTGTGTAATAGTGATAACATCACCTTCTAATTATTTCTCCCATAATTAACCTTCTGAAATACCAAGAACAAAGATACCAAGTCATCAATATCTTATTTTAGGACATCCTACAAGAAATAATCATCATGACTGATATTCATATTTTTATTTTTCATAAGAGTAGGGATTAATGAACTATGAGATTCCTCTAATAGGTCATTATAAAAATAAGCAATGGATGGAACACATACTCATTTCCATAACCTCATCATTTTGTCTTAATCAAGGTTAAACTGGAGAACATTTATCACATTTTTTATAGATCCATATCGTCCTTGAACGCCCAATTTATCCTCACATGGATTGATGGTTGAACACTTTTTTAACAAAGATAATATTTTTCCCCATTCATTAGGATTAAAAGTTCCATCCTTTATGAAAAAAATATTTTATATTTTTTTATTCATTTCATTGATATTAATGTATTCTCTTATTCACATAATTAATCATCCACCTAGTTTTCTTTCCTCAGGTGGTAATATATTGAGATATCATAATCATTAATCATCAATAGAAATAATATTATGCTCAAATTAAATATCTTATATGTAAATATTTTCATTAATGTTTGGTGATCATTATATAAATTAAACATTCCCCCATTAAATTAATTCCTGGATATATTTAATGATATAATTTCCATAGATAACTCTATATCATGATATGGGTAATTTTTATCAGTTACCTTCAAATTTCATTAGTAATAAGCTATAACCATGTCATTATTCCTGAAAATGCATCCCAGTAACTTCTATAATTTGTCACAATAGATTAAAAAAATCTTTACACTATAGAATAATTTATGTACATGTTCACTAACTAAACATTAATTTATTTTCTTAAAACTTATCTCAATTTTATATGTCCAAAATAACCTTCCACCATTTAAGTTAACAAGTCTAGTGGATTATATATTCTTTTAAAATTATCCAATAACCCTTTTTCATATTTATTTAATAAAATAAAGCATTACATCTCATTCATATTCGTAGGTCTGTAACAACATTCCATAACAAACCTTTTTGATGTATCCATCAACATATCCCATTTTGAGATTATATGACCAAAAATTATACCATTTTTACAAAAATGAATACTTTTTCAAATTTTCTTACAGATTATCCTTTCATGTTGTCTTTATTAAAATTTTCATCTAATATCGATGATATTAATTGGACATTTAATAAATTAGAGTAATATTAATAATGAAAACAAAAAGCTGATAAAGATAATATTTTAAGACTCTATTCATTAAATCCATCAATATAGTTAAGGAATTAATAATACTAAAACAAATAACTATAAAATACTAATAAAAATACAATATATTTAATTTTCTCTAGAATATATCGTTATTCTTGAACCAAAATTATTGATATCTAAAATGATGTCGAATCAGGGAAAGTTATTGACTTTACACATTTGATCCAAAAACTCATCAATATAGGGTTGGAGACACTTGTTATCTATTATGATATTGTTTAGTTCCTAATAATCAAGGTTATCCAACAGATTACTCTTTAATTTGTATAAAACATTTAGATCCATTCAATTAGGAGTATTTAGAATACGTGTAGAACCATGTTTGAGTAATATTGAGAACAAAAAACCACGTGTTAGTGGAAGTCATGGAAAATATTTTTGAAAGAAATCAGTATACCCTCGTACAAATAGGCATTTCATTGATGTTTTTTTTAATTCCAAAATCATTTATAATCCGTGCTTTGTATGGGAATCAAAAACCATAAAGTGGATGTGATATCTTCCAGAAACTCATATCTATTATCGAAATAAAATATTATCAAAGGTTGGTTATGAATATCAAATGAGACATTTCTTATTTGGATATTGATAATGGATATATGTATAAAACTTCAATCCATGAATAAGATAACATTAAATTAAACATAATGGAGAATAAAAATATATAGAGAAAGAACATTCCAATAAATAATTAACCTTATAAGAATTGTAGTCTTGAAATGTGATCATTGTCCCATTGGGAGTTTTTATTGATAATTCAAAATATAATCATTGATATGGTATTATAATAACCTTATTAAATTCATAACATATAAAAGTTTGGGTATATATATTATAATAAGACATTAGGTGTTTTATAAAGCTTATTAAGTGTGACTTTTAGGGAAATATTATAACATCCATCATTAGAAATAGTATATGAATGAGATTTACCTTTTTCTCTCCACTTAAGTGGTTGCTGACATCGATCAACATCATTAAACAATGAATTTGAGAATTGGTTATCATAATGACCATATTCCATACATTTGAGTCACTATAGTGTGCATGGTAAATTCTTTGAAGCATTCTCTCTGTTAATATAAGTAACTGACTTCTTCCCATCACATGAGAATTTGATTTCCCAATGACCTTCCATTACACACATAAATATTTTACAATACCCTTAATACAATGTTATGTTATGTTCCATTTCTTACATCAATCAAGAAGGGAACCACATATTCTTTTCTCCGTGATTTTTAGAGTTTCCAATAAATATAAAATTTATTTTATTTTGAAAACCATGGAATTTATGGGTAACTCTAATATAGATTTCTACATTGAGAGCATATTATATGATTTTTTAATAGATAATGAAGTACCATATAAAAAAATACCTTCACAGACATTGATTATACCACTGAATAATAGATAAAAATTTATTTAATGTTTGATGGTAATACTAGAATCATACCTCAAAATTATTATAAAATTGGGCTCATAGGTACCAACATAATCTATATGCTTGTGTATTAACTCAAGGAATTCATTATCTAATTTTATAATGAGGATACAAGGATATTACCTATATAAAAATAAGTAATTAAACGCATCCCATTCCATGGAGAAAATTTCAACATGTTGATTGGTATACTTAATAAGAGTCCACTATTGATTTTTTTCACCTTCCAATTGGTAGAAAACAAAAATGATGTTATTCATTATCAAAATAGTAGAGAACTAAAATGATACTTTTAGTGGAACTAATCTATTTCAAAATAAATAGAGAATCAAAATAACCACTAAAATATGGTTTTTTCCTCATGAAAGAATAAACATACCATTTATTCTTAATTTTCCCATTTATAAGTTAATCATGATTCATTTATTGTGAAAGACGTGAGATCATGGATATATTATTTCTCATTCCATTTACCTTAACATTTTTATTCTTGGGATGAAATGAATATCTTTTTTTTCTCCGTTGACAATATTAAGGATACTTTGGGTTTCATCCATTTAAAAAAAATAGGATATAATAAACATTGTGGGGTACCAAATAATCATGGAAAAACACTTATATGGTATCTAAGTTATGAGACATTCATTTCAATTTATGACACCATAGTCATAACCAAGTTGATTTAGGGTAATTATTAAAATCCTTTATGATTGTTCATTATGATTCTTGGAATTTTAAAAAGACATCCCCTAGGAATTTAAAATTAGGCATATAGGATGCCCTATTTTCATGCATAATATAACGATTGATTCTATCAAAATGAACCATATTAACTGTTATTACACCTAGGTAGATCTATTTCAGAGACACATACAATTTTATTATGTAGATATATATTATTGTAATGTTGGAGGCCTAATATTATATTTATTATGAAAGAAAGCATATCATTTTATATGGGTAGATGGAGACCCATTAATATGGCTCAGATGCCTAGAAACGTTTTAATCATTCATCATCATTCCTATATCACTAGACATGCATTATGCCTACATCAAATTCTTCCTACATCATGTATTCATCACCGTCTATATCACACATATCCCAAGGCTATTTCTTAGATTCGAACATTATTATGCGAGCTAGAATTTTATAGGTAAAACGGATTTGGAAATTGTAATACATAAACGATTCTTTCATTAATGATCTACATAATCTACCATTACGTTACTAAAAATGTTTACCCCTATTAGAAAAATCATACAAAATTAATTTCATCATAACATGGAGAAAAAAATATTATAATTGATGATCATGGATACACAGTAATGGAAAACAAGGTAGATATCAACATAAAATTAAAATAAGGTTATGATAACACGAGAAAAACATTTTAAGACTATATACTACATATAATAGATAGTAACCGTTATTTAGGGATTTAATTTTTGTAGTTAAAAATATATGAATGATAATAGAATCAATGAAAATAATCCAAGAGATCATAAAATTGACATAAAAATATATTTTAGTAATACACATGGACATCTAAAATAATTTCATTATTAGTCGAGGATCATTTAAAAACAATTATAGTAGAATGGTTCCACATTACAAAACATCATTGAAGTAAATTATCATTCCCAAGACTATCATAGTTGATAAACCTATTTACTGAATAGGGTTAACTCCCCATTCTAGTCCAATTTATATAATGAGATATAAATTAAACGAGTTTCATTAAAATATAAATTATTCATTAGAGTTGAACCTATAGAAAAAGAATACGTTTTACAATCATATCATTATCATAATCATAAAACTTTCAAGAAATGAATAAGGATGTTATCATTTGATAATTTTCCCTTTAAATATTATATAACATCAATATATTTAATTTATGATAGAAAAGGATTTTCAGAAATCACTCAAAACATTTATTGAAAAAAATAATCATTTCACTTTTAAAATTACATTTTTAAATGTAAATGTTAACAAAAATTTTGAAAACAATTTTCTTTGAAAACAATTATTGAAACATATAAAGTAAAATTTAAAACACTATTGACTATAAATGTGGTAAATAACATTCATTCCATACATTCTAAATCATTTATTGCGTTACCATTTTCAATAACAAGTTAAAAGTAACTCATTATAAATGAATATAGATATTAAGTTTAAAACATTATGAAAAATTAAAACATTGGTTAAATATTTAATTAATCAAATTTTAGGTATCAGTAAAAACATAATTAAAATATTTTAGAGAACATATACTTGGAATAAAAAGGATTTTTGACCAAAGAGATAAATATATTACGGTTTTTTAAAAACATTCTAATGGAATATTTATTATGTAAAGAGATGAAAAATAAATTAAAACATATATTTTAATGAAATAAACCAAGGAGAATAAATTCATATTCTTAATGAGAGGTAGATCATACGATCTCATATTTAGAACTATGATAATAAACAATCCCAATAAACGAAAGGATTTTAACATAAAAATATTACCACATAGGTATCTTTGGAATCATAAAACCCAAAATGGAAATAAAATTTTATGGATATGTATATAGAATAATTATTATAATGATAATAATAAAATACATTCATAAGAAATAAATACAATAGATAATTGAAACATGTATTTCACATTGAATGTGTCCGATAAAGAAAAAGTTAGACAAAATTATATTAATATATGTATCAAATTACATCATACAACATCAAAACTAAATTATAATATATATATATATATATATATATATTTCATTACCATACAAATAAATTTAATTATGACATATTATTACCCACTCATTTACAATTTCTTCTTAAAAAATGTTTTGGGTAATATATTCTTTGTCTTTCATGAATGTTTGGATTTGGTATTTTTAAACCCTTTAAATTGATCATGGTTATATAATATTTCTAATGTTAACCAAGACATAAATATCTCATATGATCCGTCAAATTTCATTTGGAATATTCTTTAATATTTAGAGTAAGAAAATTTATTACACTATACAAGGAGATGGTAGGTTGTATATACGCATGAATGATGTTTCCATTTTCGACATGGAAGGAATGAACGAAGATAAATAATATCTATAATTTATAGAAGAAATATTATTTCATATATATATATATATATAATTTCTTCATTTAATTTATTATTATTACCATTCATTTATATTTTATGTGAACAAATTACATCACATTGTAAGGCATTATCCCATTGTACACATGAACGATGTCATAATATTACCAAGGAATATAATTTTAGAAGATATATGTGATATAATAAATTAATATTTAAAATTATTTATGAAATATTATTTATATATATATATTATAAATATTTCATTAAATTCATCTTTTATAGGTGGTGATTGAATAATATACACACCAGTTCGTGAGGTGGCAGTTCACCGTATACATGCTAGACAGTTTCTATTCCAATTTTATAGACGAGGAGAGAAATATATGTCATTAAATTTACATAATAAAATATTAGGGTATTGGAGATACTTTTTTTATTTAGTCAATTTTTTATAATATTTAATTATGTAGATGAATAAATAAAACAAAAGCAGAAATTTAAGAAGTATACCTCTTCTTAGGAGAACATCTTTTGGTTTACACCTAATGCCTTATTAGGAGGATTTTATTGTAATTATAATTCATATAGGATATAAATAAAGAATTGTTGAAGTTATTTGGGTTTTAATTGGATAAAACAAGGGGGTTTTGATGTTTTAAGTGGATATGATAGTGTATTCCCCTTTAAAAGAGGGTCTGAGGACACACATGAAATTGTTTAACAAAAAAGACGTACCCACGTATTAAAATATACAAAAGGATAAAAAATTGTTTATTATGAAAAATTATAGGTGATATGGTCTATATATTCCTATAATATGTTATTTAAAAAACATAGGTTATTTTACCAAATGTATTTTTAGTTTAACCAACAGAAAACATATTTTCACCTTTATCACAGAAATTAATTTATACTTTTTTTATTATTAAAATTGATAGAAATTTAAATTAAACTTATTATATAGTATAAAGTAGTTTTTATTTCAAATGTGGAACCCATTTTTATAAATTATATTGAAAAAAGTAGAATAATTTTAGTTAAAATTTAACACATAGACCTGATAAAAAGCAGTTTTCCAAATAAAACATTTTCATATTTATATACTTTTTAAATATAAAAATTAAATATTAATTTTACTAAAGTTAATGAAATTATATTATTAATAATATAAATAATATAATATAACTTTTTAATTATTTAATTAATATGTAACTTTTTAAATTCATTAAATAAAAAACGATGTTTTTTATAAAAAAGTGTATTTTTCACTATTTTCTGAAAAAATAATCATTTAAAGAAAACATAAAAAACTAACCATAAGATTTTTAGTATATTTATATTTCAAAAAATAATTGAAAATTTTCAAATTAATTTTTTAAAAATTTAAAAAATTAACTGTATAATTTTTTATCGAAAATAAAAAGAAATTGTTTTTTTGAGAAAAAGTATTTTTGTAGAATATGAAGACTTTAATAAAAATTTTGAACTTATATATTAATATAATATATTTAGAAAAACATAATTAATTTTAAAAATATTTCTTTGAACTATTCTTATATCCAAATTTATTGTTTATGTCAAAATAGTAAATTTTAAATGATAATCTTAATTGTTTATCATGGTTCGTTAAAACTCGGTGTCATTTCGAGTAAATGATATTGAGGAAAATAAATTATGTTGAATTTTTTTTAAGATATTTGGTTGTTAAAAAACATGAGACATTTGAAAAATAATATTTAATGATTACGTTTTGAAACTAAAGTTGGATAACCATTCCTTTAAAACAAAAGATCATTATCATAACTTATAAAATCAAAAGATTTCCATGTAAACTAATTAGCTATTTTAGAAATCTTATATAAGTATTTTTGGAAATTTAAATAATTGAACCATTACAAGACCTATCATTAATTTAATAACTAATATAATGAATTCCAAAATAATTCGTTATAAAACATTTCATTACCCATTTCATTTTAGAGCTATATCATGATCATCATTTAATCACAAAAAATAATAATGGGCCAAAAAATAATGAAAAATATAAATTATATTGTTTCCATTATAAAATATATAAAAATATAATTTTAATAATTTATAAAAAACATTTTTGGATATCCATATATCCATTTTTATTAAAAAAAAATTTATAAGTAAAATACAATGAACAATGAGATAAAGGGTTTTTCTATGACGAAAACATGAATTATTTTAAAGAAATAAAAAATCATATAATAATTTTTATATCGGTAAAATAGTTCTATGTTTTATATATTAAAATGGAACATCTATTTTTTACTTTTTAAATAATGTCACAACATCATGTAGAAAATAATAAAATATATTCCTCTTGATTATTTTGAATGAAAATAAAAATGAATATAAAATTTAACTTATAATTTATTTAATTATATATATATACATATATGAAATAATATATACTTGGAATGAAAATATTTTGAAAATAAATATTAAATTTATTCATAATGATGATTTTAATGTGAAGTGACCCTAACCTCATGTTAGACATGTCACATACATTCTTTATCATTCTTATTAATAAATTTATGTTAGTTATTTAATTTAATAGTAAACATTAAAATGTTTATTACTCCTTTTACTGATCTTATATACTTATTATACTCAATTAATTATTTCATTATGTTTACATCGAATGTTTTCAATATATTTAGTTCAAAATTCCAAAATGACTTTAGTAGTTTGACATTGGTAAATTGGATCATTATTATATCATACGTATATTATTAATCCTTATATAATTATAATTTTTATACATTTTTTTTTAATTTTACAACCCTAAAAAATGTTAATTAACAATGTATTTCCTTTCAATCGTGGAGATGATAGGCTATACATATGTATGATTAACATTCTAATTTTGTAATGAACATGATAAAAAAATGTAAGAATAATTCAATATATATATAATGGAAATTATATTATAAATAAAATATTATTTCATTATATAAACTCATATATACTATCCATGCGATGTATTGATGAAAAATGAACCACAATGCTATATAGAGTCGGTAATCGTCACATATTCACAAACGATGTTATCATTTTTTAATCAATGGATATATAAGAAAAAATAATATTTAATAGTTTTATATAGTGATAATTCATTAAATAATATCAAATATATATATATATATATTGTAAATCCGTCATTATAACCAGTGGTGAGATGCGGTGGTGAAACACTATTTTATCAGTTCGTGAGGTCTTAGTCCACTGTACACATGGGAGATGGTTTCTTTTCCCATATGCTGGAAGATGGGGTAATTATGGTTATTTAATGAATATATTAAACTATAATTAGATAGTATATAATTTTGTTATAATATATTAATTATTTAAATTGTTTTGAAGGATATAAAATATGAAATAACATAAAAACACTTATGTGATTTACCACTTCTATAGAAAACCATCTTATGATTACTTATTTATCCACTAAAAGTGGAAATTTTGATATTTGATGGTATTATATATTGTAGTGATGAATTTTATTATGTTATTAGGGTATGTAAGTGAGAAAACCACGCGATCAAAAAAATTTATTATGAGATTATATAGTATTTCTTTTTATAAGAGAAGGAAATAGCACAATTGGAATTTCATAATGGAAAATTGTATTTCTATATCATAATCGTGTTAATCAGATACCTAGAAATAAAAATTATGATTATTCTATTTTACAGGGTTCGAATAAACATAGAAAAAAAATTATACATATATTGGATATATTTTAATCCTTATAACTTTCTTAAACCACAATAAATTTATTTTATCATTCGAATTGACAAACAAAAAAATTACCATGATAACAGAAATATATGAAAAAACATAAATTCGAAATATAACAATATTTTTATTTTAGGATTTGAAATTTTAAATCTATTTAATTGGATTCAGTTTTTATAGGGATCTAAAATTAAATTTTATATAAAAAACCTATAAAACCCCATTTTTTGGAAAATATCATAATTAAATGTTGAATGTTTTTACCTTGAACCATGTTAAATTAATATTTACATATAATTTATTATTTATGTAATAAAATTGGAAAAAATATATGCAATTTGATATATCCAAAACAATATTCACCTTCTTACTATTCCTTTTAAATTTAAAAGATAAACAACTATTTTTGAATATGAATAAAATGTAACATATTTTCAAAAAATTCAAAATCTCTTGTCACAATCAATACAATGTATTAAAAAAATATGTTAATTTGTAACGTATATTCGGTTTAACAATAATCATCTAAGAGGATAATGTAAAGAATATGAATTATTTTGAAACATTACACCATAGTTTTAACTTAGTTTTACATATTTTCTTGATTTGTATAATATTTAATATTTTTAGTATTCCTAATGAAAAAAATAATGCCAAAACTTTTAATTTACACTAATTATGATTATTATATATTTGGAATACATTTCACACGATTATATATCAATAATTAAAATATATTTATTCAAAATAAATACAAAAAACACAATGATTTTTTTTATAAAAACGATTTTTAAGAACAAAATGAACTTATAATAAAAAAAAGTATAACAATGACTAATAGGTAATTAATTAGATTTTTCAAATATAAAGATTGATTACATTATTTAAGTTCATCAATATTTATGAACAATGTAAATCAGATATGAGAAAATCATTTTAGAAAATAAATTTGATGATTATGAGGATTAAATTAACCATGAGGCCTTATAGAATGTAATGGTTGAGATCAATGGATGACGTGATCAAGAAATAAATATAAGATTTTCAATAATAGGTCATAATAAATTTTTAATTGGATGCACCAGTTCTTTAATTGATCAAAATAAATGGTACAATTAAAAACTCTAATCTATGAAATTTAATATTATCATAGAGTAATATAAAATGATATTATATGATTTCAATTGATTTAATACCTTCATAAAATAAAAAACATCATTAAATTTTTAAAATTTCAGGTTTTATAATGAGGATGGTATTGTTAATAAAATTATATAAAATTAATGAAGAACATTTATACTCAATAATAGAACAGTAATCAATTTAATTTTTCACAACGTTTACCACCAAACACCACATTAGTTTTTCAAGAAACACAAGATTTATAAATTTTATAAGATTTGGTATTTTTCTCCATTTTCCCCAAATTGTAAAATAGTTTTGTATTTAATTTCAGATATATTTTTTGTAAAAGTTAATTTAGACTTGAATCATAGGAATATTGAAGTTCAAATTGTTGAAAAACAACTAAACTAGATTTTATTTTAATTTTTATCATAATTAAATATTGTCTCCCATTTTTTTATTCAAATAAATAAATATGGAAAAAATTATTGTACTCATATTATTTTTAGCTAGCTAAAATCTATAAACACATAGCTAGATTCATTCCCCACGCTTGAGTTTAATCAAAATTATGACAGTAAATTTTAAATAATGTTTGAAAGGGATATATGGATTGTATTATGGCCATCTACCATGGTTTATCATTTCTAAAAATACTTCATTAAAGATATAATATCTAATGGAATACATGCAATGAAACATTAATATTAAAATGAAAATTCATTATTTTTCAGAAATTTTAATTTTAAAAATTAATGAACTCTAAAAAAATTGAATTGGAAATAAATATTAATTAGTTAACATAAAAAAAGCCATAAGACTCTATAGAGAAATAAATATGGATGGAATATGTAAAAAAAATTCCAAATTTATTCCATTAATAAATTAATTCATTAAATTGTAATTATTCCTTTGTGATTAAATATTAATCAGATTCAATTAAATGAGAATAATTAAAACTAAGGAAATTTTTTTTCGAGTAATCAATATAAAATGTAGATATTCGACTCAATTAGCTTTAAATGAAATATCTATATTTTTTAAATTTTCAAAATGTTTCAGATGATGGTCAATATGACTAAAAAATCAATCAAAAAATGAAAAGAGAACACATAGATCCTAAAATATATTGGTAAAATTCCACTATATTTATATTATTGTTTCCTAGTTTTTTTTTTGAAAATATGATGATAATATATTTTATTAAATAATTTTATTTTGAAATAGACAAATACAAGTATTAAAGTAACAATAAAACATGACTTATTGATTGGAGAATCCTTGAGGTAGTAAACTAAATACCTACACACAATAATATACAATTAAAAATGATAAAAATAAATAAAGTTGAACAAAAGAACGAGATGGATAATGGGAATGAAAATGGAATGATATTGGTTTATCCCCCCATGTGGGTACTAGTGTTTTACTACCCGTATCTAGGTATTTCATGTTCTTAAATAAAATTAGATGGTTAGTGAGGTTTATTTGAGAAAATCCACCATATATATTTCTCACCAATGTCCATTAACATGAATTAACTATACATGATCACCTGAATAATGTTCTTTAGGTCCATAGCTTGTAAAATAAATATTAATTTTAATTGGTAGGGTGAAAGAAAAGATGAGCGACCCTTCTATTCTATGACCACAACATCTTTTGAATCTTCTTTAACATCCAATTCTTGATCAGTGGATGTTGAATTAATTGAATTATAAATTTAATTTCGATGAATAATTTTGTTTGAAATTTTATTTTAATAAGTTTAAGGAAAATTAAAAAATTACCACTAATAGGAAAACATGTGTCTCATTTTCATTAGGTAAAGCCACTAGAAATTATTTAGTTACTTGTTGTAGAACATATTAAATATGTTCAAGTAGATTTATGTATTCCATATAAGGTGAATAAAAATAATATTATTCACTAAAAAGGAATTATAAATATTAGATGTGTCCAAAAATTATAAATAGTGTGGGTTAATTGTCAATTATGTTTCAGTATAATTTAAATAATTGTTATTGAGAAAATATTATCTCTCTGATTTGGATATCCATTAATCTCACCCATCAGATGTATGTTCCACATTGAGTTATGTTATAATTTATGGTGGTAGGTTCTCAATATAATACATATTCTAATCAAGTTCTAGAAATTTTGTTGTTTTTTATCCAAATCTAGAGATAGGTTCATTGGTTTTTCAGGTGACTCATATATGATAGGAGAATCATTTTTTTGGTTATATTATAAAAATTAATAACTTGATTCAACCATTTTTTCTCACATATTTATATTAAAGAGAATGTTTTATCTAAAAATATATTTGTCAAGGGATAAGTATGGTTTTATGGTAGTAAATTAATATATATTTACTTCAACAACTCCACATGCTCTTAAAAAAATATCTGGGGGTAATTATCTACAAAAACAACTTATTGATGTTATTTCCATTCATATTACTTCTGTGATATATGGATACATTCTATTAAAACATTTATATCATTTATGAACTCAAAAATAACTTGTTTATTTTATTTTGATTGATATTTTATATCTTCATTACATTATCATGATATTTGTACCTGAGAGTGGTTAGTACGTGCATAATAATATAAATTTAAATATATCATGTATAAAGATGTATTTAATTATGAGAATAGTGAATCTTATTTATAGTGTGTTAATATAAATAATTATTGATTGAATGTTTTTCATCCATGAAAATGGTGGTAATTTATTGAAACACCTATTGTGATATGGAACAAAATATTATAAAAATTTTAAAATTGAAATTATTTTATCATTATTTTTTTATATATTTAGGTTAAAATTTATTTGATCACTCACAACACTAATTTAAATATTATATTTTGGGGGATATATTTTTTATGAATGAAGAATATAGTGACAGTTTTTTAATGGATTTAGGCATGAATTAAAAATGGATAAAAGTCAGAATGTAAACTGATGTATAAAACAAATAAGTTGGATACCTCATTATAAATTACTATTGACTATGTTATTTTTGATATTCTATTCCAAAATATATGAACTATTTTCTTGTACATTCAGTGTGAAATCTAGTATATGTTAGTGATATATTAGGAACAAAAAATATCACATTCTCTAATATCTGAGAATAACAACAAACTCAAACATATGTGTGAAATTTTTGATGTGGATTCTATAAAATCTACATTATATAATGAAAATAAAAAAATTACCCCCTAAGATATTTCTTGACTGCACAAATTTTTGTATCCAAATACTCTTATAAAATCCCAGATTCATACTTATAAAATGAATATGTGAAAAATTTGAAAATAATATAAAACCTTCATAAAGGTATTAAATTGTCTTTATGCAGGAAAGAACCGTCTCTAAAGAATTGTGAATAAACATTACATTTAACTAAAACAACATAGTGAGGTCATAATTGTATTTCAATTATTATTGTATCATCCTAATGGTGTTCTAGGTTATCTTTAAAAAATCCAGTTTCCATTTCAAATTCTTCTTACTCAAGATTAAATGACTCTTATGTAGTATTTGGAATGAATTTTACAGACTCATTTTATGAAATTTTGAAACTATTTTTTTAACAAGATGATGATATTAGAAATAAATGTTCATTGGAGTCCCACACATCAATGAGGGAAAAAGAAGATAATATTCTTCTGAATTTCTATAGTGAACTATTATTTTTTAGATGTAGAGTCAATCTATATTGGGGATATGGGTATTTAAATTAACCTATTATGATCTACATTCCAATATCAAACTTCATATTGGATATAGTATTGTTGGATTATTGTCATGGTTTGTCATAGATGATATTTAGTACTTGTGATCCTTTATTATGTAAAGCTCTAGCCTAGCACCATGATTCCCTAGAAATTTCTTGTTGTTAAAAGGTGCCAATAATTGAAGTATATGGTGGTATTGGTGGGTTTTATGTTTATGAATTCACCATGAAAAACACCAAATAAGTGATTGAATGAAATATAAGAATAATATAATGAGATGAAATATGAGTAAATACATTAGAATATATTAAAAATATGTTTTATAAATATTAATAGCTACCCCATATTATTTTTTGTCACATTGAATTTGTGATTAAAATAAATATTCCATAAAAACCTCAATGTTTCTGGTCTAGATGAGATAATATAGAGGAGTTTCCTCACTCCTATAGTCTATCACATCACCCCATACAAAAGTAGTTTCCTTTACATGAATCCACCCCATTATAGGTGTTTTATCCTCAAGCCACTGCCAACCCATGTTGTGTTCTAGCATTGTATACGTTACATGAGTAATAAAGATGATTGGATAACGTTATCAATATTATTTCCATGATCACCAATAGTGAGAGGTCTATTGAGCACATTTTTTTAATGTCATTTTTTATCTATAAGAATGAATCATTAAAAACTGATAAATAGTCTTACACAGATCCACTATCAATTTCCAAAATATTTAGAATCAAAAAGTTGAGTACCCAACCATTCATAAGATACATCATAATATTTAGTTAATCCTTTAATTTATTATTTTATTTACAATAAATCAATCTACAACACTTCTATACCTATCAATTCCAGCATATGTCCGATGTGATTCTTCAAAATATACATGTTTCACCTATAATTAGAAATATAACACCCAAAATTAAATATAGATTTTTTTCAAAAAATTGGAATGATAATATTAATAATTGAAAATAAATATTTATGAAATTATAGTACATAAATATATTTTCTTCATAAATCCTGAACATGTGACAATTAATCATAAATTATTAAAATAGTTGTATTAATATTAATAAAATGTAATATTAAATTAATAGTAATACAAAATATTTCAGGCCATCAATGATAATATCGTAGTATATTTCATTTTTTTCTCATTTTTCATGTGTACATTAGAGAATATTTATCTTCATTTAAGTGATATGGATCCATTTCAAAGATTCCTATTCACATTTGAGTCAAGGGGTAAATTCTATTAGTGATATACTCATCATATGACTTTGGTTTAGAGTTATCATCAATTATTGAAGTGTTTTGATTCTCCTCAATAAAAAATTTTCTCTTATTATTAAATACCTAGTTCTTTTGGGAATAAATTTGAAAATTTTATTTAGAATAATATTTAACTCCATATACATTTATTATTTAAACTAACATTATATACATCAATTTAACAAAATTTCAGAATATTTTTTAATGAATATATTGATAATGGTCTTTGATATACTGTATCCCCATATTATCCCTAATTTTCACATTATAATATATGAAACATAAAATCATTTATTTTTGAGCCACATTATTTCCAATATTATCCCTCCTTCAAAATATTTATAAGATTGAGGAGCCATTACTACATAAAAAATAATAATTTTTTCCATGTTTCATAAGATAATAATTATGTTTAATTGAAGGTATTGTGTTTCATTATATATCCATTTAGTCATCATTGTTTTTAAAATTTTATTTTTCAATATTCCTTATAAGTGTCTTATGTTTTCTGACACATATATTTGATTCCACGTATTAATATCACATACCATCCTATTGGTCTAATTGAGAAATAAAAGGAATTATTTTTAACTATATGTTCGAATATGATTTGTTACACAACAAAAATAAGTGGGGAAAACATTTAGTAGATTTAATTATCTCTTATTCTTGGGGTGATAAGGGATTGTCAATATATTTACTCGTATCCCCCAAAATATTTTATTTATTTATTATTGGTAAAGGAATATCAATATGATAGTTAATATTTGATAAATTATTCATAATATTTTGATGATTCTGACCAATCCATTGATACCATAAACTATTATATTCATATAATGTAAATAAAGATGAGTACACTACTTAGTGTAAACATGAAGAAAGTTCTCATTTTTTACATCAGTTCATTATACAGTGTAATATATTTCCATTGATAATTTATCTTCTATAGATGAATGTGACATCAAAGAATGTGTTTCATAACTAACTCATATTATTTTTTTAAAAAATAAGAAATAAATAGAAAACCACATTATTTTTCAATTCATAGTATGATTAATGTTTCTTTCAGTCACATTAATATCTTTAGCCACATCATTTATCAAAAAAACCATTCCCTTAACTCATCATTTAAATTTTTTGGGATGATTCATGTTACCTAATAAATTGGGTATACACCCACTATGAGTAATACAATAACTATTTATAATTATAGAAATCAAATATATCTTATTAATAATAAATTTTTTTTCATATTAACAATTATATCTTTAGAGAATATTCCAAAATGAGTTTTACATATGTTATCGTATTCTAATTTTATTTTCTATAGTTGATCAAATAATATTCTTCTTCTTCCAATCAGTAAAATATATTTTCGATGGGAATTTTATTGAATTTAATTTTAATAATTATTCTTTTCTTATTTTATAGAAATATTTTAAACTTATTTTACAATAAATATTTTATTTATGTATAATGATAAAATAATTGAATCAATATCCCTATATTATTTTCTATTCTAATATATAAGAAAATTCGTGATTTGATTTTTCAAAAAAATAATTTAATTTCCTTCAATATAACAATTTTCCAAATTATATAAAGAAATCAAGTATGTAAGGTATTTATGAAAATGAAGATTTATCAGAGAGACTATCATGTAAATGAAATATCTATATATTTCCAAAAAAAATTATAATTACATTATAATTCATATTTTCTCATTGAATGGGAAATTTCCCCAATATCCTGGTTTATTTTTCTCATAACATTTGTCGTATTTATTATTTATTATTTTGTTTCATATCGATTTTTAATTTTGAATATAGAATTAGGTCCATGATCAGTTAATACATTATTAAATCTTAATGTCTCTCATTTTACACTTTCCTTTAATTATTTATTTTAGAACATAGCAACCTATTTATTCTTTCTTGAGCTATGTTTTTTTATTTTGGACTCAAGGATCATTCTTGAATGTACAATTATCTCTTTATGTGTTTCAGTATACATA
Organism: Viscum album; assembly: GCA_963277665.1. Taxonomy (NCBI): domain Eukaryota; kingdom Viridiplantae; phylum Streptophyta; class Magnoliopsida; order Santalales; family Viscaceae; genus Viscum; species Viscum album. Next base: position 700,223,625 of record OY728161.1, read on the forward strand.
GTTCACTCTTTAATGTATATAATAGGTATATAAATGATATAACATGATTCTTAAATCAATTGCACTCTGCTTCATTACATTTTACTTGATCATTTTCATTTTCCTATACATCTTACTATAGGTGAAAAATTTATTCATTAATATCATCAATATAACATTATTTTTCCATTAAAATATCCATCATCCAGTTCAACATACTTATTGATCTATACCCTAAATAACTCATTTCAATTACCTAGTGAGATCAATAACACCATCTAGTTGATAAAAAAAGATACATTTTATTTTCATTAATCAACTAAAACCATTATATTATGATATGTTCCTAAGATAAATGTTATTTATACCCTTTATACATGTTATTCCCTTGAAAGAAATGTTATATTGTTTAAAATATTTCTCTTTGTAATTTTAATCCACTTATATTTTTTTAATTAACATTACTTCCAGGGGAGAACATATTTTTTTGTATGAATTAAAACAAACTATCAACTCTAAAAAATATTATCCAGAAACTAATATTGATGTTTCTTGCCTTCCTATATGTTTTTTTACACTGAAATAATTGTTTCCTACTTATACATCGATTATAAAAGATGTAAAAAAAGAACTAATGATATTTTTAATTTCATTGTTCTAAATATATTACTTCTCAGAAGATTCAATTTCCATTAATTTAGAAGAATGTAATAAATACCATTTCCCATTAACATTTTTTCCTTATGAAACTGGTTTTCTACATAAATCAAAAAATGATAATTCCACAAAATATACTACTTTATATACCTATATATTTAAACTATTAATTGGTTAGAATGTTTGTTATATATTTATTACTGTATAATTATCTTTAACCTCATGAAAAATTAAAAACATTCTAAACAAATTAAAAATATCTCTAAATAAAATTTGAATATTTTCACACAAACTCATCTTCAAATCATCAATTCATTATTTAGTATTTTTATTTGTATCCTATTTTTGTGTTAATCATCATCCTAAATATTTTCAAGATTTTCCCAAATTCATTTAGATATAGTGAAAAATCGTATCTTTAATGTATATATAATTTGACAATGCACAAGACAATGAATTTTATTCCTTTGCATCATCATTAAATAATTTATTATCAACTTATATTATTGAGATTTTCTTATATTCATTTACATGAAATCTATGAAATACTACAAGGGGAATATAAATATAAATATATTTAATGAGATATCATTTTTTGTTGAACACCTATTAATTAAATAAATAAAATAGTGGTACTAAATTTAGATTCCTAAATTATTTTCAGATGATTTATATTTCCAACATATTAACCATGAAATAAATAGTGTCTATGATACAAATTTTTACAGCCTATGGTCCCATAATATACAACCTTATAGGGGTGGGGTGAGTTAGGGTGATTCAAAATTTGTTATTTTTTCTTTTGTTGAACTAAATGTAGTCATAATAGTTTCAAAGAAACCATGAATATGTTAAAATTTTTGGAGATATGAAAAACTAAATTCATTAAAATAAGCCCAGATATATTGATTTTACATGGTTCACATGGATTAGGCTATAAAAAGGATCACATATCAATGATTTATTAATATTTCAAATAATCACTAATAGAGTGGGTTTATTTCAAAATATTTAGAAAAAGATATTTTCTTTTAAAATCCCAAAAATCAATTCCCCTCTTCCACACAATGTTTTTCCATGGTTTTACAATATATGGTACTATCTAATAATAAACAATATTCATTTGAATAATTATAGTGGAATCAAAATCAAATATAAATTGTTGGTCATAATTATTTCATATTCTACGCTTAGATAATATCATATGTATGTATAAAAATGTCTCACATCCAAAATTGACCTCCAATAGAATTTAATACATCAAAAACTCACTCATTAATTCAATATATTGAATTAATCCCATATTCTGTTTCCTTATACCTGCTGAAATAGAATCCATAAAAAAATTTCTTTTTTTTCATTATTGATTATGTAATTATCATTTATCTATACTATTATAATATCTATGAACATATATTTTCATTTATGATATTTTAATTTATAATTAAAATTTAAGAAACTAAATACCATAACATTTATCACTTTTAATTCATAATTACAATCATCTAAATGTAGATATTCATTACTATAATCTATTAAAGATAATTAATATCACTCTTTAACTAAAAATTAGTTAATATTATGAAATGTATCAATTCAGTTTGAACTATCCAAATATTTGAAATCAAATCCATGATACACTCACCATGACATGGATAATGTTTTCCTTGATCATTTTTTATTTAACAACTAATTATATCATTTCTTTATTTCATGTTATATAATAATACCTTATTTAATAATGTAAAATGTCATATAGAATAAATTTTAGTTTCTTTTTACTTACATTATTGTCGGAACATCATAGATCATTGCCTTTAATCTAAGAGGGATCCTTGTATTGTGGAGTGAAAAAAATCCATAACTATCTACATTATCAATCAAATTTTATTGTTATTAATGTGTATCACAATCCATGAATTGGCATATTGAATATCAAATATTTTATGATTGTAAGTGAAAATACAATTACATGTCATTTTGTGAGCTATCTCTTTTCTACTTTGATCTCAAATAGAAAACTATATGTAAGATCCAAAATATTTTACAAATCAACTGAAATATCCTATGAAAAAAAATTTGTTTTGTGTGTACCATCATTCATTCAAATAAAATCATTATGTGTGAAAAAACATATGTTTTGGATATTTCTAATTTAATCCAAGTGTTCTCTAAAATACACTATCATGATATATAAAAAAATATTTTATAATATAATTTTCATTTTACCAAAAATAACAAGAAAATTTATATTTTCAAATAGTTTAAAAAGATTCAACATTGAGTTATATAATATATTAAATATAAAAATATTATCATATATATACAAAAAAATTATTATAGATATGGAATTTTTTTAAATTCATATAACTATGAATTTCACCATCCAAATAAAATCAAATAAAAAGTTAGTTATGAAATATAAATACTCAAAATTTTTCCCAGTTAAAAAAATAATCCTACATTGCAATATATGGTTTCAATAAGTGTGTTTCAAAATCACAATGATGAATGCAGAAGAAGATACCAAGATTAGATTGATCTATATAAAAATGATTATTTTTATATTATTCCTCATATATGATATGATAACTTTTTTCGATAGTGATGAGTTATTATGAATGATATGAAATTATATTTCAATTCAATTGGTTTTAAATTCAGAATATTTAATAATATATATGAAAAACTTTAATAATAAAATTATTTTTACTTTTTAAAAAGAGATTATTGTATATATTCTTTAAAATATAAATAATTAAGACTCCACCATACATTGGTGGAATATTTTAAATAATAAAATATTAATTACAATATAATTAAAAAACAAATAAATTAATAAATAGGATATGGAAATAATAATATTTTTTTAAATAAACCCACTACAGATATATATTTTTATGTCTGAACATTAAACATGTTTTTGTAACAAAGAATGATGTGTGGGAAAAAATATAATTTCTCAGATGCAAGTTGGATTATGTAATATGTGTTAATTTTTAATCATAAATATGTAAATTATTATCCCAAACAATATTCAAAGTGAATGTGAAATTATTATAAAGGAGATGATGTTATATGAGTCAGGAGATGTGTAAAGTGTTACATTTAGTTACCAAAATTGAAAAATATCACATAATATCTTAATAGATATTGAAATATAATTTTGTAGGAATGTGAATATTATTATGAAAATAATATCAAATAAAAATAATGATGAAGAAATTTCAATAAAATATTGATAAATGACATAGCTTTAGTAATATGTTGTTATGATTTTTATATTCATAAAAATATGTGGCATTGTTATGTAAATAGATTTTATTTCTATTTTCATTTAGTTAAACAGAAGGAATCCTATTTAAAAATCTCAAAATTATAAAAAATACATTAGTTAATATATTTTAATCCTTAATTTTTAATTTTTTTTATAATTTTATCATATGGTGACATAGATATGTGGAATTAATTGCATATTTTTTTACACTGTTTAATAAAACATTATATGTGATGAAGACATAAGGCATATTTGATGGTCTATCAAATACGATATAATGTGTATTACAGTTACGTGTTATAATTTTTAATAATATATACTGATATTAAGAATTTAATTTTTATCATGTTGAATAGAATAGAATACTTCGTATTAACATTCATTAATTTTGGATTAAATTTTTTTGAAGTGAAATGATAATGTATCACATAGAGTTGATATTGATTTATCTATAATTGATTTTTATCATGACATGTTATAGACTTTGATATTTGTTTATAATGAGTAGATTTTATACTAAGATACAAAATATTCTCATGATTTACATAATGTTTTAATTTTTTATGGATGCATCATCATGTATGAAATGTCATTTTGATGATATTTGTATTTATTATTTCTATGTGTTGTTGTCACAATCAATTTACTTACGAAAAGGTGGTATAATGGTCGATGGATTGATGTGTCCACCCAAAAAATAACACATAAAAGATTCCCATATTGTTTATTAGTGGATGAAATAAGATAAATGTGCATGATACCATGATCAATTGATTAAATAGTGTATCCCTATATTTCAGTGTAACACAATGAGTTTCAAGAAATGAAATTATAAATAAATTATTATAACCTTAATTTTTTATCATAATTTTTATTTATAAATATTTCTATCAGGTTTATATCAACAAAATATATTCAATTTTGAATATTTATAAAATGATAAAAATATAAATGATTGAAACAAAATCACGATTATAGATATATTAATGACATTGTAATAAGATCATAAATATATGATTATTTTTATGAAATAAATTCAATTAAATTAATGATAAAATGTTTTTATTAATATTATTATTATCATGATTTTTTATTTCAAATGTTATAAGAAAACATAAGTATTCATATTGTAATATATATTATCTTTTATCTAAAATAATTACTTGGATTTTATAAATTTTGATCTTTGAAAAAATGACATGTATATATATATAAATATAAATGAAATTATATGTTTTAACATAGAAGATATATAAAAAATTAAATTTATTATAATTTTTTTTTAGTAAATTTATAATTTAATAATATATATATTTTAATATTAAATACCCACGTTTTATAATACAAGTATGATGTTTTAATAAATTTACTAAAAAATTGAATATCATTTTCATATAAAATATTTATATATTATAATATTTCTTTGTGAAATAAAACAATTATAACATTATATATATATATTTTAGGTTAATGAAATTAACATATAAAATATACATAATATATATTAAACAAATTTTTTATATAATAATCATTATATAATAATAATATTAATAAAATTTTGAGAATCAATATAGGGGTTTGGGTTACAGGGGGTACGAGTTTCAACCGGGAAGCACTGATGCCGAGGAGCCGGGGCCGAGGGTTCGAGTCACTGGGTTTTCAAGCAGGTTCAACCATCATTGAAGAGTAGGAAGTGAGGCCTGGCAACGAGAAAGGAAGGAGATAAACACCAGAGTGTGTAGGTAGAGCTTCAATGAAGGGTCCCGATCGAGGTTAGGGATCAATTTCCAAATTCCAAATATGGAGATTCAAGTGGTTATGGTAGAAGTTCTTCACCTTTAAGAATAGTGTTTGACTGTTTCAATTTTTAGAAGTCTAAGACTATTTTTAAATAATTGAGATGTTTATTGTGTTTTTATAAATTATCATTTGAACATTTTCATGTTGAATTTGAATCTTTTAGATTATTAATAGTAACGATTTTTTTCACTAATTAAGATTTGATTGAATCCTATTCTAAATTTTTGTCTTTTCAAAATTATTGTTACTGTGACATTATGGACTGGTTTGAATTTTCTATTTTTGGTTCTTAGTAACATGTTAATAAGATTTCAAGCAAGCTAGTTTGCACCATTATATTCCTAGATGAGTTTGTGGCAATAAAATCTATCCTTTTGTATGTAAAATGCCAGTTCCAAATAGTGGGTTCAGATAAAGTCTTTTTTAAACCATCTTTCTCAATTTCTTATTTGAATTTAATATAATAGCAGTAGTGTTCATGCTTTCATTGTCCATTTATAGGTTACAGATCATACTATCTATTTGAATCATGTTTTTTATAGGGATTTATCATTTTCATATTAATGGGAAAAATATTCTGATATCATTTTAAATGAAAATATTTTTGAAAAAACTATTTTATAAATTCATTTTTAAAATCACGTAAGGGGAATTATTCTCATGAAATTATTATATAAAAATTCCATTATATATATATATACGCATGAAATTACTTCACTCCTCTTTTTTATTTCATATATAGCTCTTTTTACAACTCTGGGATCATTCCTTCAAGAATTCTATTTTCATGTTTATATAATGTTGTTTTTATATTACTATCCAAATTGTACTTTAATTTATAATTATTTTAAATAAGAATTTATATCAAATCATTTTCAGTACATGATGATGTTGTATAATTATACATGTACATATGAAAATTATTATATTCATGTAAAAAAATATTATTTATTTTTTGTTAGATACATATAAATTTATTTATGAATGTTCCTTACAGAATGAATTCATTTTGATTTAATGTTATAGGATTCATCGTGCACATATATGTATGTGTAAATAATTTATTCAGGCGAATGAAGTTATATTATTAAGAACATAACTAATCATCAATAAATAACCTATAGTTATTTATAACAATGTGAATATGTATTACTTGGGAAATATATGTTAAGTATTTCATTGAATGAAAACTAGTTGTCATATTTGTCTTGTCTATAATTTTACCATCATGTTTCAAAAAAATCTGAATAACATGTCATAATTTTATATTAAAATTAAGGGTGTCATTTTTTTATACCATCATGGCCATGAATTTATGAATAACTTCTAAATAACATGCATACGTAATATAATCATGATTTAAATTAAATTTGAAACATTACTTCGAATATCATTAAGAATAAAAGATTCTTCAAGAAATGAAATGTTTTATTAAATATGATTATTTATAAATCTATGTGAGATACATAATTATCTATTATGAACCAATAATTGTATGTATGATTATAGTATTACATGAAATAGTGTTTGAATATGTGGATGGTACATTTAACGGATTTTGAATAGAGTTATGGTTATAACAAAACTCGTTAGAGATATCCTAAGAATGTTAATATATTTATATATATACAAACATATGTATATATATGTATAACTGCTCCAAATTTCTCTCCAACAAAAATGGCATAACCATAATGCACCGCGGCACTGCTCCCTCCTCTCAGTCGGAGGAGGGAGGATTGCATTCTCAGACACGGGAAAAAGGATAATCACACTTTCTATACAAAAATCCTGATTCTCTTCCGCCATTCCCTAGGGTTTCATTGTCTCCGAAAGTCCTCGAGTTGTTTCAGGATGCAACACAGTTCCCACTATCCCTGACAGAACTCAACGGTGCCACGAAGAATTTTAAGTTCACCTTGGTTTCTATTTTTCTTCATTATTGACCATTAGTTGATGAATTTGACCATTTTATTTCTAGTTCCTGGAAGCTACAGGAGCATGCGGTCATTGGGCTGCTTGATCAGCGTCATTTTATGATTTGTTTATGATCATAAGAGGACCTCGTTGAGGCCTAATCTAGGATATCTAGAAGAGGTAATAGAGGTTTCTTTCTTCAGTTTCGCGGGTGATTTGATTTCCATATGTGGTGAGACCCATCAACAGTCACAACCTGGGTATGTCTTCCTGGTCTCCCTCTTCACTTTCAAAATCTAGCGATTTTGTGTGTTATTGGAAACATGATTGGATGGTATATCTATTCCAATCTGAGAACGTAGGTTTTATTTAATCTTGTCTGTCCAAGAATTTGTGTCGAAGTGGATGTTGCAAGGCCACCCGAGCATTGGGTTTGGGTCACGGATGAGGAAGAATTCCAGTGGAAGAAGGAGGTCATCATTGAGTCTTGGATGAATTAATCTGTCAATTACTGTCGTTTTGGTCATTTTAAGAGAGTCTTTCGAGGCATGAATTTGTTTGTATATTTGCGTGCAGCTGATTTGGGACCTGATGGCTCTCGATGCAATGGTATGGTGCAACTGCCGGTGCAGTTTCAACCTGATTTGCATAGGAAAACTGGTAGCAGTACACATGATGGGAAGGCTTCATCCTCAGAGCTCACGAAGTGCGCTGGAAGGGTGGATTCCTGTGAGCATGGAGGGATGTTTGATGAGGAGTCTCATTTGGCTATAGACGGTGAAGCTGAGAAGAATACATCATCAGCAGTTGTGGTGAAGGCAGTGGAACCTGTCGTTAATCTGTATGTGAAGAGAGTGTTTGAGACTCTGAAATTGGCTCTTGGGGAATGGAATTGGCCCTTGCCTGATGCTAATGGAAATGGTTGTTTTCCGGTGGTCAATGTTCCCATTCACAATCAGTATGAGATATTGGAGGCTGAGAGGGCCCCTATCACAAAGGACGGTTTAAAATGATATGAGCTTGAGAACATGTAGCTTGTCCCTTATTCCCAACCTGCAATGAACACAGATTCTCTTGGGAAGGAGCCCCTGGATGATTTTGGCAATGAGCTCCCCCTCTAATGCCTCAAGCTGATTGATGTGGAATTTTAGTTGGTGGGAGGTGGATGTGTATCTTTTCGAGAGGTTATACTAATTGGCGGAAAAGATGGATGCCAAAATTCTGATCCCGCGCACATCACGGGAAGATGGGGAAATGTCTCTAATAATAAAAAAGAAAATTACAATGATTTTTCCATAATATCCTATAGTGATGTTGTTCAAAGTGGAAAAAATAAATTGTCTGCATGTGAAAGTGGTATAAATGCTCTAGGAAAAAGTCAACTGAGAAAGGATTATACCTATCTACTAAACCATTTTATTACTAGATCATCCATTAAGAGGGATAATTCATCAAGAGTCGTCCATGGGGTGAGGAAGGGAATGCAATATCTGACAGTGTTTCTCACATTGGAGAAGCTGAATATGAGAAGGAAGTATGCAATGATTTTGAATAACTATGAATTCTCAGAGTGGGAATCAGCGACTGCGGATGAAACTTTTCATTAGGAATATGGTGATGGGGATGATTTATATTATTTTTACCTATATTTGTTGTTGTGATTTTCTTTCTCTATTTAATTATTCTTTTCATTAATAAATCGTCATAGGTTTACCTTTGGCTGAGCTTACCTGGTTATATATGTATAGGTGTGAATGTTTTTATAAATTAATTAACATGTTTCCAATATTAAAAACTCCAGTGAATATATATATATAAGTACAACATGATTAAATTATTTTCATAAAATATATCACTTGAACGTCATCAATATGGTAGTGAATTAGGTATTGAACCCATACTTCAAAAGGTTGGTGGGACACAGATATCCTTCAACCGTTCAAATTTCCATAGAATAGATTTTTTAATAAGTATACATTTTATTTCATAAAAACAATGGATAATGTTTAATGCAATTTGTTATCATATTTATTTTCAAAAGTGATATTTTATTTTCAAAGAACATGTATATTCAAATTGTGTTTTCAAAAGTGTATTTCACAAATGTATTTTCTAAATTACATTCAAAAAATATTTATAATAGAATTGTCAAAAAATTTATACCCCATTTGGGGTATATTTAATGATCAACCCTTGTTTATAAATTAATATTCTACAGGTTCAGGAGTTTTTCATGAAACAGTTCACTTTACTGTCAATGTTAGTTCTCATGGAGTATCATCTTTTTTTATTTTTAATTGTTATATTCTGTTTTTTGTAATTGAATCTAATTATACAAAACATAGACCAGTAAGTGTTCCAAATATGTATTTCAAATGTTTTTTATTTATTTATTTATATTTTAAATGAATAAAATACAAAACTTTTTTATGGGCTAGGTTAGGTGGCTCTGGGTTGTGTCTTTATAGATGGAATCAAAGGAAATGTCTATACAACATTGAAGATTATATGTTTTCATCTAATAGGTTGTGTTTACAAGTCTATAAGTCATAGTTTTCTTAAATCTAAATTTGGTAATTCAGAATTTTTTTTAGTCCGATACAAAAATTGTAAGGGTGTAACTTTTTTAGAGGGGATAATGTAACTCTTCAAGATTCAATAAAGGAATTATTTTGATTAAAAATGATATTATAAATAAATTATGATAACTTAATTATTATTTAATAATTTTTATATATAAATATTTCTATTAGTTTTCAATGAATAAAATATTTTCATTTCTGAATTTGTTTTATAAAATAATAACAATAGAAATATATGAAACAAAAAATTTATTATGCATATATTAAGGATATTCTAATAAGTTCTTAAAAACCGGAATGAATTTTTATCATCATTAAATTCAATTAATTAAATGAGAAACTGTTTTAGTAAAAATATTATTATCAATATTTTTTTTGAAAATTTTAAATATAATTATTAATATTTATGAATATATATATATATATATATATTAATTTTTTTGGATTATAATTAATTGGTTTTTAAAAATTTTATCATTAAAATAATTACATGTATGTATATATGAATATATTTAAAATTAATCGTTTTAAATTAGAATATATTTTATAAATTAATACTTTTATTAATTTTCTTTAATAAAATTATAAAATTATAATATGACTATTTTAATATTGAATATACAAGATTTATTATACAATATGATGTTTTAATAAATTTATTAATAAAATGAATATCATTTTTATAAAAAATCTGATTATATTATAACATTATTTTTTTAAATAAAAAATTATATCATTTCATAGATATAATGTTAATAAAATTATCATATACAATAACAATTAAATATATTAAAGAAATTATTAATTTAATAATAATTATATAACAGTAAAAATAATAATGGTATAATCAAAATAGGGGTTTGGGTTAAGGGATGGGGGCCTATGGGTTATATATGCGAAGCACCGACACCAATGGTGAGGGTTTGAGTCGCTGAGTTTTCGAGTTGGACCAGTTGTCTTTGAAGAGTCTGACGTGACGCCTTGTCGCGATCAAGGATAGAGATTAGTGTAGGAGTGTGTGGAAAGAGAATTTTTTAAGGGTCCATATTGAGTTTAGGGTTCCTTTTTTGAATGACTCCATTGATGATCCAAGTTGATAGGTTCGTAGTACTTATCCTTTGATATTAGTGGTCCTTTGGTTCAATTGTTACATTTCTGATCCAATTTTGAAATAAATGTGATGCATGTTGTTTTGTTTTATTTTATCATTCGATCATTGATGTGTTCATTTAATTGTTGGTCAAAATTGTTGGTTTCTTTGGGAGTATAAACAATTTTTTTTTATTATCTTACATTAATATAGATTTTATCAAATCAAATTCTCTATTTTTATCTTTTTACAATTTTTGTTAGTGTAACGTTTTTCACGGGTTTTGATAGTATCTTTCTGGTTGTCATTATCATGTTTACAAACATTCCCTGCAAACTTCTTTACACCATTATACTCATAAAGAATTATATGGCTATAAAATCTATCCCTATCTATATAAAATTCAATTTCCATGTCGTGGGTTGAGATAAAGTCTCTTTTTCACCATCTCTCTCATTTCATCATCTGAATTCAAGCTCCTCAAAGTAGGGTGTAGACTTCTGAAGATCATTTTGAGGCAAAGGATCTTAATATCTATTTGGCTCATGTTTTATTGAAGGGAATAAGTTGTTTAATGTTAAATGTAAAATTATTCTGATCTGTTTTTAAATGGAAATATGTTTGTCAAACCTATTTTATTATTTCATTTTCAAAATCAAGTAAGGGGAATTTTTATTGTGAAATTATTATTTAAAAAATACCATTTATATATATATATATATATATATTCATGAAATTAATTCAAACCTCTTATTTTTTCATATGTATATATATATTATAATTTTATGATCATTCCTTTAAGAATTATATTTTCATTTTTATATAATTGTGTATTAAAATTACATTTAGAATTTTTATTTTATTAAAATTTATTTTAATTGGATATTTATATAAAATCATGTTTTAGTAAATGTTGGTGTAATAATTTTTTTTACTTCTGGAAATAATTATATTCATATTAAAAATATTATTTAATTCTTCTCAAATATTGATATATTTATTTATTAAAGTTTCATTGAACAAAGAATTAGTTCTACATTAATGTCACAAGATTTATAGTGTACATATATGTTTGTGTAAATTAGTTATTCAGAAGTATGATAGAATTTTTTAATGTATATAACTAATCATAATAAAACTAATGATAATTATTTATAACAATATCAATATGTATGATTTCGAAAATAAAAGTTATGTATTTCATATAATGAAAACATATCAATATTTTTGTCACATTTATAAATTTATTGTGATGTTTAAAAAATGTGATTAACATGTCATAATTTTATATTAATGTAAATTTAGTTGCATCTCCATACAATCATGGACATGTGTTTATGCATAGCATCGACATAACTTTCAAACTTAACAGAATCATGATCTCAAATGATATTTCAAGGTTTACTTCTATGATCATAAACACATGAATTCTTTAAGAAATGAAATGTTATATCTATGATGTTTATTTATAATTCTATGTGGAAAACATAATTATCAATAATGATAAACTATGTGTATTTATGTAGAGGTTATTACATGAAAGAGAGGTTGAATTCATGGATTGTACATGCAATGGCTTATGACATGATTTTTTGTTCTAACCAAACTCGCAAGAGATATCTAATGGAATTTAATGTGTTTATATATATATATATAATTATATTTATATATATATAGGTATATATTTTAATTTTTTCTCCAATTGTTAAAATGTTTCACAATGAAAAAAATAGTGATGATATATATATAAGAGAGGATAACATGAAATGTTTTCAATAAAATATAACACTTCAGCGTTGTAAATATGGAAGGGAATTGGGGATTGAACCCACCATTATCCATGTAGGTAGGCCTAAGATACCCTTCAAAAGTTCATGTTGCCTCCTAATAGTGTTTTTTTCAGAAGCATGTGTATTGTTTTAGAATAACACTATAATATGTTTAATGAAAATTTGGAAAATATTTATTTTATAATGTGATATTGTATTTTCAAAGCATACTTAATTTCAAATAGTGATTCCAATATAGTAATTTTAAAATTTATTTTCCAATGTACCTTCAAAATAATATTTTTAAACTAATTATCATTTTTTTGAAACCCCTTAATGGGCATAATTAATCATCACCCCAAGTTGGATAATTATTTTCTTGCAGGTTCAGTAGTGTTTCTTACATATGTTCAACTCACTTGTAGAGATAGTTCTTATAGAGTATCAACATGTTTTATTTTGTGGTTAGTAATTGTATCAAATTATCTAATACATACACCAGATAAAGATGTTAATATATTTTTTTCAAATGTTGTGTATTTATAATGATTCTTTTAAATGAATTAAATATGCTGCATTTATAAAAGCTGAGCCATGTGGATATAGCATGGGTCATTATAGTAATAATATTCTATGTTTTTTTCACGATTTAGTAGAATATTATTTGTGGGAAAGAATTATTTTATAAAATATGTTTTTGAAAAGAAACTAATAGAGTAATTAGATAATGAACTAACGGTTCGATTTTTTTTATGCTTGGGAATTACAAGTGTAAAATATGTTCAATGTTCATAAAAAAGATGAATTTTTTTTTCAGACACCATTTGAAGACTTAAATGCATTTTCAACGCTAAATCACATGGTATAGAACAAATCGATGATGTTTGATAAGGGTTCAAGTCCCATTGTAGAAAGTCTAATGTAATATCATGATGTATTGAATTTTTGGATTAGGAACAAAAAAATAAAAAAGTTGTAATCATCTATTTTTATTCTAACGGTAACATGTTAGTTCTTATTTATTTATTGAATGAAATTAAACATAATAAGATATTTTATTCATAAAAATTGAAATTTCTATCAATTAAAGTGATTGACATTTGATTTTTTTAATTTATGAGGGATTTACATCACAACATATATAAATTTCATGCCTTTGATTTATACCACAAGTATATACAATATTTTATTTTTTGATAAAATACATATTATTTATAGATTTCTTTATACCCAAGAAAAATTTAATATTACTCTACTGAAAATACATAATTATATTTCGTTACATGCCACAATGTATTTTTTGATGGATTACATTACACACAAGGCCATGTTTTACCGAATAATATTAATATTATGATAATTATCTCATAGATGTTAAATTATATTTAATAAATATAATTAACTAAATTATTAAAATATATTTTAAAAAATATAAAATTAATTATTTGTTTACAATAGAATATATATATTAATAGAAAAACTAATTGAATATAATACAAATGTATTTACAATTTATTTTCCCCAAATGATTTTTCACACATAAATTAATGTTATAACTATTTTTTAATGATATTAAAGATATATATATATATATCTATATGAATTATTTTAGAAATTAATCCAATAGATTTTCTAGCCATAAGATAAGAACAATTAAAATTTTTCATATAAAAGTGATAACATTATAAAAACCATTTACATCCTTTTAATAGAAAACATATTTTAAATAATAACTTGATAACATTAATAAATTTTACATCACTAAATAAACTTAATTTTTTTTCATTGCAGTGTCAATTTTTTCATATGATGATTTTTTGGTATTTTTATTTGATGTTTCCTTTTTTGGTGAATAGGTAAAAATACCAAATTTAAATTGAGACATTGTTTTTTAATAAATATTTATTTGGTGAAATTATATTTTGAATTAGTTGAAATGTATTGTAATATTTATTTTACATCTATTTATACAATTTAGTTAATTTGAGTCATTTTTAATATGAATTTATATATATAATCACAGTGAACTTATAAATATTTTGACATTAAAAACATGCATTCCTTTCCCGTCCGTGGGATTAATATTAAATTTTCTTCTGCCACATTTGTGATTAGAATTAAAAAAATGAATTAATATTTTGAATTATAATTATATATATTTTCTATTACGGTCAACTAATTTTTTGAAAAAAATATTTTTGAAGGTAATTACAAATAATTATTGTGATTAACCTGAAAATGAGTTCACTTAGTTGTCAGTAATTAGTCATGGAAACTTTCAAAAATCCATTTTAAATCCATATTTAGAACATCTAATCAATTTTTTATAATTCTTTTATTTTTTTAGGAACATTATGTAAGGGATAACTCTCAATAGTGTTTACCTTTTTATATTACCTAGAATGTCACTCATCCTTAACTATAGAAATGCACTCAAGATCCAACTTATTCAAAAATCTAAAGATATTTAAAAACTCCAAACCCTATAAAAATAGAACCCACGTCACTCCACTCATCTTATAGGCCTCAATTTGGGAATAAATCCAAATAAATATGTCTATTGGTAAGTACCAAATGTTTTACTTGAAAAGAGGCAATGTTCTTCAACAATCACTTTTGTTTTATTTCATTACCCACACATACAATTATTATTATATCATTAATATAAAAATACCCAAGCACAATAACTATAATTAGTTAGTTTTATTTTAATATTATGAACGAAAATCACACACCCTTCTATCGAATAGGATACACAATCATCGTTTGTGTGTACGGAGGACTACCACCTCACAGAACGATATCATCCATTCTTACTTTATCACCATTATGGGTTACAAATAATGATGTATTTAAAGTTAATATATTATATAAATGATATTTATAATGCATTTACTATACTTTAATTCTTATATAACTCATACTATCATTATTTCCATTTTGTGGGAAAACAATTATGTAGTTTGTGGACGTGTGGACTACAACCTCCATAAAGGGATGTTATTCATTCACACATTACATGGTATATATAATGGATGGTTTTATTATAAATATGTGATACAAATATTATAAGGTAATTATAATATAATAATATAATATTTAATTTTCTTTCTTTTAATATAACATGAAAAATTAAACAACATTCATGCATACATACATCCAATCGTGTCCGTGAATGGTGTATTTCAATTCCAATGTCCAAAAAATATGGATTAAACCAAATAAATATATTCTGATTGTATATAATATTTAAATAATTTTTTATTTTGAATATGATGTAATCTTTATATATTTAATAGTAACAAAAAACAGGTCAGAAAAAACTTGACAAATTGGGCAATTTAGCCACAAAATAGGGTTAATAATTTAAGATTCATAAAAAATAGGTAATATAATATTATAAGAATAACATATATTATATAATAAATATCATATTATTTATGTTATAAAATAATAACATGCTTATATAAATTATATAGGCGTTTAAACAACATTCATCCAGAGGGAATCACAATTTATTGGATTCCCATATCACATTTTCTTCAATGGGGAATACATTATGTTGAACAATTATTTCATTTTTGTTGTGTATATTATTCCAATATTGTATTTTTATCATAAATAAATTATTATTCATTTTATTATATTTTCTATAATAATTATTTCATCTATGGTAGTTTGAACATAATGTTACCATGTAGTAAAGACATTTCATAACTCAATTCCTTTTCATTATGTTTTATTACTTCCTCATTATAGTTGGTATACTACAAATATGTGTATAATTAATTTAACTATTTATGTATCTATTTACATATATTTCATACATATTTAGATTTGATACACATAATCTATTAATTCATTAATTATCACTTTATCATTTTGATAATTTTATTGTTTATACCAAAATATAATTTTAACCGATATTATTTATTTATTAATTACAATTATAATATATTATTAGAGGAATGTTTAATAAACTATTTATTTTTTTACTCTGGTTATTGATGAATTTTTTCATAAACAAATATCAATGTTTACTCTACTTGGTACTGAAAATATGATTAAAAAAACCAACATTATTTATCCCTTCAACTAGATTCCTCTTTTATTCTAAACATTATTCTATAAAAATGTTATAAAAATGATTTTATCCATTTTAAAATCATATATAAAATTAATGTTCACCCATTAAGAAATTTTATTTTCAATGATTTTTTTTTCAAAATGATTATCAAAACCAAAAGAATATTTTCTTAAAAAGTGTTTTTTAAGAACTTATTTTATTTAATAAATTAAAAAAACCCTTATAATAAGTTCAATGAATTTATTTTGTATTTACACCATCCTCTTCATTTTACGTATGGTTTATGATCTCTTTGATTATTGATGTTCTATTTTGATACAATCTTTCATATTACTCTAGGTGATTTATTGTCGGGGAATGTTTTCAAAATTTCTTAATTTTGTTTCAATAAAAATATATATTTTGATTTTGTTTCAGCCCATTGATATGATACTTGGTTTGTATATTTTATGTGATTGGCAGGGCCCACTACATCCCATTGATTCATCAGTAGATTTCATGTGAATAATAAGATATTGTTTTATTTGAGGCCTTAACCATTTATTTGATTCATGTCATGATGAATTAATAATAGTATATTATTGGCAAGAAGCATTGAAATTAATATGTTTTTTCAACGAAGCCTTGATAATATTAGAATTTTTTCATTAATACATGGAATTATTGAATTCTAGTCATGAACCCTTACAGTTAAGCTTAAGATATCCATCATGTTGCATTCCATCCTTACAAATTAAGTTAATATTTTTCTATTTTATTATTTGATTACTTTAAAAATATATAGATAAGTTACATGATCATGTGATTATTTATAAGTAATTATTTTATCATCTATTATGAATGAGATTCTATGACCCTGTTATTCATTATATTCAATGTGTTTCAGTAATTGTCCTTAAAATATTGACTTTCATTAGTAATTCATTATTTCTGTTGTACTTAAACCTTACTATGAATTTTAGATCACCCTAATTTAGATTCATTTCCATAGGATTTCATGAAGTGAAATATTAATTATATTAATATACATGATAGCTGGAATAATTTTATTTTAAAAAAATTGTCATTGGTGTATTAATTTTTACTAAAAGACACACATATGTGTCCAAATTTACCTAGATTTATTTGGGATGAGTTCCCTTGTATATTATTTCAATTCAATGGATGTATAAACATTCTCAAGCTATACTGGGGTCGGGCCACTATAGTTGGTAGCTGAGAAGTATTAGTATGAACTATGGGAAATAGATTTAGGAAATAAAATCTATAAAATAATAACTTATGATAGATTTCAAAAATAATTATACAAGAGCATCTCAAAGAAACTATGTTTATGATTATGAGATTTGATAAACCTAAAATTTACAATTTATGATATTAATTTCGCATTTTTTAGGTCTATACATAATGTTTCAAATTTTCTATGATCTAATATAGTTTATGAAATTGTTTAGACATGGATCCTGGAAGGAAGAAGGGTATCAATACTCCTGGTCACTATTTATGTTTCCTTAATAAATAAGTAGATATAACTAGTATTGAGACCAATAATGTTATGTAAATATAAGGGATGATTAATCAATTTATAAAAAATTATATTTTCCAAATGGGTCACCCTATTCTGTTGAGAGATCCTCCAACACTGGATTTCTATATGCAATATAGTCCCCAATCATTTAATGGGACTACTGATTGAATCCAAACTTAGAAATGTAAAATTTATTTAGAGAATAATTTTTTTGAATTCTGATGTAGTTAAAAATAGAATGTTATATTTGTAGTGTATTGTCCCGTTGGTTAATCTGATCAATGGATATTTTTGATACCAAATATTAAATAGAAATAAGAAATATAATTAATGGGATGGAATGCTTTTAAGGAGAAAATATCTAAAAATATTTCTTTCATAAATAACAGACTAATATAAAAATAAATTTCCATTCCATGTGGAAAAAAATAATGTGTTGCAGAATATGAAAAACCCATTAAAATCATATATAGGTATGTTACACTTTAAATATTAAACTTTAGGTGAAAAATTGACCAATTATTTAAATGGATTAAGATAAGTCTTTATAGGGAAGTAATATTGTAAACATTACCACTATATGAAGGTATAATATCACGAGGTCTTAAGGAAAAGAATGAATATTAAAAGTAAAATGGATTCGAAGGTATTTATGAGATGAAGAGAATGTCCAAGTAAAATATGGATAAAGGTATGAAGTGAAAGAATGATTGTTAAACATGTTGTACTTATAGAAGGGAACAGCTTGGCACATACTTAAAAGGAAAAAAGAGTTCACTTTATGATTGGAAAAAAACATGGTTCTGGGAAAGATAACCATTACTAGGATCATTATGTATATAACATTATATTTGGATATATATATATTATTTAGATGTATAAATTGAATTGGATAATAATAACTATCGAGGAATAAATTATAATGGTTTGTAAAATAAAACTTGGAAGGGTCAAAATGTTAACTATTTATGAAATTATTTAAGTTGAACTGTAGACAATGATGTTGAGATTATTGACGTAACCCCCCATATGATAGAACCTATGCTATTAGATAAATTAGAAATATCTCAATGAAAAAACAGAGGTTATGTTTCTGATATTGAAAAATAATCATATATATAATTATATTTTCAATGAATAGATGAATTTCCCAAACCATGAAAAATGGTCTTGAAAAAAAATGTTTTCTAATAAATATAATTTTATATTTTATCAATGCCCATTTTTACACATATAGTTTATGAGTTTGTGGTAAAAAAATTTCATGATCACGTTCTCATACTCTCTCCACCAGAACATGATTGTTCGATTTCTCTTCCATGTCCATGTTTTCACTAATGTATTCCTATTTAAAAGAAATGTTCTATGGTCACCTTTACATTTCCCTTTATTTATTATTTATGAGATATGTTATTAACCCAATTTATGAAATGGGGTTTTCAAAATTAGTATTTACAAATATCAAATTCTCAATTATAGAGAAAAAGGTTTAATTTTGATGAAAGAATTTATTTTAGGTGTGGAGAATTTAAGACCACATGACATTACAAAAATTTCATTTAAGAATAATTTATTTTTTCAAAAAATACTTTTACATAATGGCATATTTAGATTATGATACACAAAAAACATAGTAATCTATCACTACATGCAATTACTACATTCTTCATTGGATCTCATTAGAAACAAAACCAATTTTTACCAATAATTATTAACATTATGAAAATTATCATGTAACTACTAAATTGGAAGTTATAAATAGTATCAAATAACTAATGAAAAATAAATTTTATAGAGAAATATAAAATTAATTCATTGGCTTCCAATAAATGAGAAAATAATATAAATAACAATTTAATAAAAAAGAAATGTTTTTATAAAAAATATATTTTTATGTAACTAAAGTAATTTTTCCTTAAAAAATATAATTAATTTCGACTAGTTAATGAAATTAATGAAATATATATTATATATTTAATGAATAATTTTTTTTACATTAATCCAATTGATTTGGTTCAGATAAGGTAAGACCAAAACCAATTCTAAATATAAAAATAAGTATTTTTCTAAAGGTAGTTGGGCTTCCTTTAAAATTTTTAACAATTTTAAAAATTAATTTTCGCATATTTATAAAATTTATATTAAAAATAATATATTTTTTTAATATTTATTTAAAAATTAAAATAGATATTTTTTTGTGATTTTTAAATCAGGTTTTATTTTTTGGTGAATATTGAAAAATACTAAATTTTAGTTAAAATGGATTTTAAAAAAAATAATTTTTAGGGATATATTATATTTTTAATTAGTTTTGAAGTATTATTATGTAAATTTTAAATCCATTAATAAAATTTAGTTTATTAGAATCATTTTTATATTAAATCCAGGTATGAAAATATAATGACCTTTTTTAATATTTTTAATTTATAAACCTCATTCTCCATCCCATCTTCGAGATTAGTTTAAAATTACTTTCTATTAATTTGTTTTTTGAATTTTGGGAAGTGTATTCAATATTTACAATAAAAATAATTAATAATTTCTTTTATGTTAAATTTATTTTTTTAACAACATTATTAGGGAATGCAATTTAAATTAATATAGTGATTAATGTAAAAATGAGTTCACATAGTGACAAAGCTTCAATATTTAGGGGCCAAATGATGTAGAAACATTTCAATATTCAATGGAATGGAAATATTTATACCATAATGTCCATTTTAATTAATTTATTTTTTATTGGAGTCACATGATGTATGTCACGACCCGTTCCTCGGGTCTCGTGCCGTGACTACCCCAAGCCCGCCTTCCATAGTTCAGGGGCTAACGACTAACACCAAAGGCGTAAATCCCTAAACATGGAAGGAATTGCTATTATAACTGAAAACACACACAACTTAGTACACACCTAGATATAAAAAACTATGTAATACTGTATAACAAGAGAGTGCTGAGAAGTAACGAGGTTGTAATGAAGACCCAAATGTAAAGTACAAGTACAACTGAAAAGGAAAAAACAATTCCAAGGTGAAAATCATCTTATATACCGCCCAAAAGGATCATACCAGAATGGTAGGTACAAATAGCCTACTTTTCACACCACATCAGTTAGTCTCCTCTATGTACTGAATCGTCGTTAGGTCCACCTCCGGGTACAATCCAGTCCTCGTAAACTCAGCCCCGGTCAGTGTTTTATGTCATCTTCATCCAACACAATGAGGTGAGGGAATATCCTATGAAGGGGGTGAGTATAGCGGTACTCAGTAGGCAACCCAAGACACTTATGGTCTCACAAAATCCAACAAGAATAAACCAAAAGGTATTGAATCAATAGATCATCCCACATTGTTATATGCCCATACATAGACCTATGTTATCTAGAAATACATCTCAATCATGAGAAGAACACAAGTTACTGACTCAGCTCACAAATGTAAACATATTTTTTAGAGAGATAGAGATGATCAGATGTAGCAATTGAATCATCTATTCTGTAGAACCTGCACATGATCCAAGAACAGAAATCAGAACTGTCGAACCCTCATAGGATCAAAGAACAATTATTCTGTCGGACCCACACAGGATCCAGGAACAAAAGTCAGAACTTTTGAACCCACACAGGATCTAGGAACAATAGTCAGAGCTTTCAAATCTATACAGGATCAAGGAACAATTCTCAGTGCTATCGAACCCACAGAGGATCCAGGAATAGTCGTCAGTGTTGTCGAACCCACACTGGATCAAGGAGAAATTGTCAGTGCACAGCCAGCCATAGGGTTTCGCACAAAGCATGCTTGATTCAAGGTGTTTCCACTCATCCATGAGATTTTTTATTCATAAATGGCCACAAATTACCAAGAAGAAGTATCTCAGACATCCACCATGTCTTTGGGGCCTCAAAGAAATAGACAACACGCCAATCAGATTCCTGGTCTGTGAGTTATTTCCATTTCTGTTCTGAGGGTCCGGTTGGATTTAGGTCCAATCCAACCAGATCATACATCGATTGCATCCAAAACGCAAGTGGGGTATGTCAAAAAAAAACAATCTACCTGCATTATTTCCATCTACAGAGACGTTTTGTCAATCAGACATTCGTATCCCATGTTATGGGTGAAAAGGTGAAATCAGGTCAAACGGGTCTGGGTCTGGTTCGGCCCCATCGGACTGACCCTGGTCTAGACTAGGGTCCGACCCATTCCGTGGGACCAACCCAGTCCGCAGGTCCGACCCGGTCCGTGGGTCTGACTCGGTCCGTAGGGATGTCCCAGCCAGCGAGGGTGGCCAGATTCGTGGGGGCGGTCGGGCCCATGTGGGGTCCCGCCCGATGGCCCGTGCTGGGTCTGGCCTAGCAGCCCGCGCTCGCTGGCGGCCCCTAGGGTGCGCCGAAGACAGTTCATGAGGGGAAGACATGCCCCCTAGATCTCGAACGACTAAGTCGTTCGGGTGGAGGACAAGCTGGCTCCACGTGGTGTCGGTCCACATCACGCAGGACCAGTTGTGTCCTACTACTCCCCACTGACCGAGAGACCAGCCACCTCCAGTGCGGCGCCAATTGCACAGGGCCTCCTCCGAAGACCCGATGGCTTGGGCCGAAGGACTTCTTCGAGATCGGCCTTGCGTCGGTGGCTGCTGCACCACCATGGCCAGGGGCCACGACCTCTTCTTCTCCATTTCACGACGCTGTTTCACCGTGCCATCTCCAGAGACTCGGAATCTTGGGCGGGCAGCTTCCATCATGGCCAGCCATGCACCGGCCGCTGCTGCATAGGTACCGTCGCAGCCGGTCATCTGTGGCCTTCTCCTCCAGTAGCACATTTGCACCACCGTTGTCCATGCGGTCAGCTTCCCTTCTCTTCCTCACCAGTGACGTTCTTCACATCCAACTACTGGAGAATCTTTCAAGGGGCACCAGATGAGTTCTGGTGGCCAGTTTCTCATTCAAGAAGATGTCACACTCTCCTCGAGACATCTCCTTCAATCTGTAACCGATGTTTATTTGTAACGCTCTACTCGGACTCATGCCGAGCTGGGTGTCAAAATCCATAAAAATGTGGAGGGGTCGGGCCGTGTATGCTCGGCCCGTGCCCTCTGCTTTATGGTGATAGTATGCAACCTCGATACTTAATCTTGAAGAAAAATGATGAACATGAAACAAAAAAGTGTGAATCCCCGACCTCAGATTCTTTGTCCGTGGAAAAGAAGACAATGAAATCTAGGATGGCGTCATCAGCATTCTTCAAGGACAACGCTTCCTCCTTTTTTTGGTTGGAGATCAAAGAAGAAGTTGTCTGTCTTCGGTGGATGAAGTGTTCTTCATTCATTGATTGTCTTTCTTCGTTGGGAGGAGCGTTCTTTGTTGGGTGATTTTTTTCCAATAATCCTAAACTCAAAATACCCAATGGGAATAGACGTTTCAAAAAATATATTATAATATCTATTATTTCCTTGGAAATAAATTCAAAAAGAATTCATAACACATGGTTGGAACAATTGAATTGAAGGGAGGTGGCACCATTAAGTGGGGTTCTCAAGAGGGTTCCCCCCACTTAATGTGTAGTACAAGGATTTAAAACCTCAGGTGGTCCCCACCAAATTAATCCCCACATGGTAGGTTGAGTTAGGGTGGGCCCCACCACAATAACCATTCATGGGATGTTAATGTGTGGTGGTACCCACCTCCAACTTCCACATGGTGGATATAAAATATAAAATAATTTAAGACATGCTCTTAAATTATTTTATTATTCTCACGTAATACCCAAAAAATAACTTTAATCCTAGACCAACTACAGTCGAGGTGAAAGTCTTTTTTAACGAATACCAGCACTACGAGTTCAACAATGCCCTCAGATTTCAATTCTGAGAACCAGTTCAAATGTTATAAAAACTCATTCATGCATTATAGAAAATACTGGAAAAAAACTAATGAAATTGATTCAGGACACACTGGGCCTCAGAATCATGCGCCGTTATTTTTCACATACTCATAAAATTTCCATATAGTTAAGAAAAAATTTTCCACGGAAATTTCGAGTCCTTACATTCTCCACACCTCAGAGATGTATGTCCCAGTATGCTATATCTCGAACTAAGGGAATAAATGGGGGTACTGAGCATGCATCTGAGGCTCCTACTCCAATTTTCCCTCCCAGAGATTCTTATGCTGCCAACAAATGTGCACCAAAGGTATTGACCCTCTATGAAGGACCTGCTCCTGTCGATCCTCAAATCTCGACTGGAACCTCCGTAAAAGTTGATCCATCATCAACGTCCAGACTCCATGGTCAATGATGTGAGAAGGGTCTTGAATGTATCTCCTCAACTGGGATATGTGGAAGATTTCATGCTTCCTATGAAACTGAGGTGGAAGAGATAAGCAGTATGCCACCACACCAACTATGCTGAGAACCTGAAAAGTTCTGATGAACCACATGGATAACTTACCGCCTCTTCCAAATCTCCGTAAACCTCGTCTAGGTGAACCTCATAGAAAGATGTGGTCACCATCCTCAAACTATAGAGGTCTCCATCTTTTGTCAGCATATGACTTCGGTCTTCCCTATACATTCTTCATCCTCTCATGGATGACCTGCACCTTCTCTATGGTAGCTCATATAATCTCTAGTCCCACTAGTTCTAACTTCTCAAGGTCATTCTAGCACAATGGTGACCTACAAAGTCTCTTGTATAACACCTCCAAATAAGCCATATGAATAGTAGAGTGATAGCTGTTGTTGTAGGAAAACTTCACCAAAGGTAAGTGATCCACCCATCTTCGACCAAAGTCAAGGACAGAAGCATGTAACATATCCTCGAGAGTCTAAATGGTCTGCTCAGTCTGACCATCCGTCTGAGGATGGAAGGTGGCTCTCAAATGAAGCTGTATCCCAAAGGCCACCTGCAACCCCTTCCACTGCTGGGAAGTAAACATTGCGTCCTGATTGGATAAAATAGATTAAGGTACTCCATGTATCCGCACAATCGCATGAAAGATGAGGTGTCCCAATAACTCTACTAAACCCTGCTCTCTGATCATAAGGAAGTGGTGTGAGTTGGTGAGTAGGTCGACAAACACTCATATATAATCATGTCCCCTGGATTTACATGGAGGAACCATCATTAAGTCCTTGGATATCCCATCCCACATCCACTATGGGACATCTAAAGGCTAAACCAATCCTGCTAGTTCCTAATTCTCTACCCACACTTGCTGATAAGTGGGGCATCGAGAGACAAACTCCTCTACTACCTTCTTCATACCATGACACCTGTGCTTTTGTCAAATATCCTAGTACATCATCGACACTCATGGATGTATCTCCAGAGGGGATGTGTGGAACTACCACAAAACTACATCCCTATGTGACCCTGACACCATAGTACGTCCTCTGATTAGGATGAAGTTCTCCCCACCTTCATAAAATCAATCAGGTGCCCACCCTATGGATATCTGAGCACATCGTGTCTCGTAGTCAGCGTCTCCATGCTGTGTCTCCAGAACTCACTGATGAAGTGGATGTGTGACTGTAAAAGATTGAAGGAAAGAAGCACTATCTCTATCCAAAAAGGATATCTGTAAAGAAGCCAGTTGCTCTATCACCTCTCCAAGATGTTTTATAACATATCTATTACTGAGTGAATTTTCATCAATGTTACCCTTTCCAGGAGTGTAAACTATCTCTAAGTCATAGTCTTGGAGGATATCAAGCCATCACCATTGTCTCAGGTTCTGGTCCATCTGAAAGAAGATATACTTGAGACTCTGGTGGTCAGAGTAGATTCTGAAACACTCTCCCATTAGATAGTTTCACCACATATTCAAGGCGAAGACCACTGCTGCTAACTCCAGTTCATGGGTAGTGTAGTTCTTCTCATGTTGTCTCCACTAACGAGAACCATAAGTGATCACTACCATCTTCTGCATCAGGACACATTTGAGTCCGGTCACTGATGTGTCAGAGTAAACTATGTACCTTATGCCCTCCTCGGGAAGCCAAAAGATGGGGGCACTATTCAGCCTCTGCCTCAACTACTAAAATCTCTGTTGGAATTTCTCCGACCACACGAAGGGATGACCTATCTTCATCAAGGCGGATAGTGGTGCTGAAACTCCATAAAAGCCTAGTAAGAACCTCCGGTAATAACATTCCAACCCTAGGAAACTCCATACCTCCGTCACACTATTGGGTGGCTCCCATGAATGTACCGCCTCAATCCTCACTGAATATACAGCCACTCCATCCTCTAAAATGACATGTCGGAAAAATTTAACCTCTTGGATCTAGAACTGGCACCTCGAGAGATTACCATAAAAATGGTGCACTTGGAGTGTGTCTAGTACTACCTGCAAATTTTAGGCATGCACCTCCTCAGTAGTCGATTAGATCAGAATGTCATCGATGGTTACTATGACAATGCAATCGAGGTATGGCTGGAAAATCCAATTCATGAGACCCATGAACAATGTTGGACTATTGGCTATGCCGAATGGCAAAAACAATAACTTTTAGGGGCCGTACTGACACCCGAATTCCATCTTATTCATATCCTCATCTCGAAATCTGAGCTGGTGATAGCCTAATCTAAGGTCTATCTTTGAGAAACATTGTGCTCTCTTCAGCTGATCAAAGAGGCCGTCAATCCTAGGGAGTTGGTACCTGTTATTCACGGTCAACTACTATAGGCGCCTATAGTATACACAAATCCTTAATCATCCATCTGCCATCTTGGAAAATAGAGTGGGAGATGTCGAGGGTGAAAAACTGGGCTAGATGAATCCCTTCTCCTGAAAGTATTCCAGTTGTACCCACAGCTCATGATGCTGAGAGGGAGCCATCCGATATACTGGTGTAGATATCAGTGCCTTCCATGGGTACATGTCAATGTAAATTTCAACCTCTCTATGAGGATCTACACTTAGAAAATTTTCATGGAAAACATCCAAATACTACTCCACCACTACATGATATCTCATATTCTCCACATTTACCTCTCCGATGGTAAGGCAGGCCAACTGATGAGTGATCAGCTGCACCCTCCTCCGAGTATGTCTATCATGCATTGAAAAGTCTCCCTTATCGCCGGTGAAGGTGAACCTC
Source organism: Viscum album (assembly GCA_963277665.1). Taxonomy (NCBI): domain Eukaryota; kingdom Viridiplantae; phylum Streptophyta; class Magnoliopsida; order Santalales; family Viscaceae; genus Viscum; species Viscum album. Next base: position 700,251,412 of record OY728161.1, read on the forward strand.
GTCTCATCCATGCAGACACACCACACTTTACATCTAATACAATCGATCTAGTTAGGCAATGTAGATAACCATTCCATACCCAAGATGACATCATAAGGCCTCGATGTCGCTATGAGGATATCCTAGTCGAAGGTCTCTCCTCCTAGAGGTATCTCACAATGCCGACACCAGTGCGTGATCGTTGAGTGTGCTCCCATAGGACTCTCTAGCAGTAAGAATCGATCCAACGACTCAGTTGGAATCTCCGAGATTCAAACGAGGGAGGTTTCAATGAAATAGTGACTGACACTTGTGTCTCTTAAGAACTATAGGTAAATTAAAATAGACACATATCATACCTTGAATCATCTCCAGATCACCGTGATCGTAAGCCTCATGTGCCTAGAGCTGAGCACTCCCCTATCGACCTGCTCCCTATAGTTGGGTTGGACCTCTTACTAGTGGTGGTGAAAGCACATCATAATGTCGTCCACTGTCAGCTGCACAACCAGCTTCTCTGCCACGTCCACTTGTGCCCTATGAATTGACTCAGTCAAATCTCTACCTCTACCTGAGAGGTCCCTCAACTGTCTGTTGATCATCCGTACGATGGGTCAGATAGTCACAAGCCATGGGACAATTATCACCACATGTGAAACGCTGCATATTCCTCAAATGACTGTCTCAATATCGTGTGCCTCTCACAAATGAACTCAAGTCTTCAGGTCATCCACCAAATGGTCAGGTCCGCTTGGACCTCTACGGAATCTATCTACTTCCAGCTGCAGAAGACTCCTCTATGGGACGCCCGGTGGTGGGTCTCGCTACTCGTAAATACTCAGTAAGTAAACTCTCCACTAAGAGATCTCACTTCAACCACCCTGCCTAAACCGGGATGCTGAAAGAGATTTTTTAAGCCTTGATCTCTTGCCTGAGCCCCTGATCAAAGGTCTAGGCCGTAAAGAATGTGTCATGCACCATATACGTGGAGTAGCATAATAGGTCGGTGAACCTCGCTGAGTATTGTGACACCGTATTTCTACCGTACTATAGAGTTACTAATTCTTGTATCTGCACCACACGGAGGGTGTTGGGACAATCTCTTCCCGAAACAGGATCTCAAAGTCTGCCCAGAGTAGTGTCGCCTCGTTATGCACCAAGCGCATCAGGATCCACCTTATTCCTACTACTTCCTAAAATAGAATCATGACAAGGATCACCATAAGGTCTGCTGGTGTCCCTAATAATCTTAAGACTCTCACCACAGCCACTATATAATCATCAGCTGCATAGGGGTTTGTCTCACCCTTATACCTGGGTGGTCTCTGGCATTGGAACTCATGCAACATGCTCAAGAGGTGCACACTCTCTGCTGCTGGGGCTAGTGGAATTGGTGGCCCAACAGGTAGTGGTACCGCTGGAGCCTATTCTATAATAGGTCCCTGTACTGAGGCCTCATCGCTCGGTGGCCTGCCAACCCGTATAAATCCAGGAACCCTAGCTGGCTATATATGTGGAGGAATCCTATAAAGAAACAGGTGCACCATGGTTAATAAGTTATACCTGGTGAGATATCTCACAGAGATCACTAAGAAAGCTCTTGAAACACACATGGAATCAATGTTTTCATGCATTGAGTTGTAAATCAGATATCAGGGTCCTAGTGTGTGGATACGTCGGCCACCACGTCAACAGTGGACTCCCTGAAATGAAAACCACACTTAATAACATTAACACTATTGATTCAAAGAAAATATAACAGTCATATGTTCTATGGTAGAACCGACTCCTCTGATACCAATATGTAATGGCCAGTTCCCTATGGCGCGTGCCATGACTACTCAAGCCTGCCTTCCATAAGCCAGAGGGTAGAGAATATAACCAAAAGTGCAAATCCCTAAACTGGGAAGGCATTGCCATTATAAATGAAAACAAACACAAAAGAGTACACAGATGGATACAAAACACTAAGTAAAATTGTATAACAACAGGGTGCTTAAATGTAACGGGGCCGAAATACAAACCCAATTATAAAGTACAAGTATAATAGAAAAAGACAAAACAACAGAAAGGTGAAAATTATCTCTAGGACCATCCACCACGAATCCTACCTGAAGAATCTATACAGATAGCCTCCTCTTCACACCACATATGTCAGTCTCCTCCAGGTGAAAACTCATCATGAGGTCCACCTCTGGGTACCGTCTAGTCCTTGTACACTCAGCCTTGGTCAGTGTTGTCCATCATCTAAATCCAATATAATGAGGTGCAGGCATAGACCGTGCAGGGGTGAGTATAATGATACTCAATAGGGAACCCAAGACCCTTAACGTCTCACAAATTCCAACATGGATAAACCATAATGTATAAAATCAACAAATAACCACACTTAGTAATAGGCCGATACATATACCTATGTTATTTAGTAATCCATCTCAATCATGAGGAAAACAGAAGTTACAGAATCATCTCACACATGTATAAAAATTTGTAGAGAGATAGATTTGATCAGATGTATCCACTGAATCATCTATCCTGTCGAACCCACACATGATCCAGGAACAGAAATCAGATCTGTCGAACCCACATAGGATCGGCGAACAATTATTCTATCGAACCCGCACATGATCCAGAAACAAAATTCAAAACTTTCGAGCCCACACAGGATCCAGGAACAGTAGTCAAAGTTGTTGAATCCACACGAGATCTAGGAACAGTCGTCAGTGTTGTTGAATACACAGAGGATCCAGGAACAGTCATCAGTGTTGTCGAACCCACACAGGATTCATGATCAGTCGTTAGTGCACAGCCTACCACAGGGTTCTGCACGAAGCATGCTTGATTCTGGGAGGGCCAGATCCTCAAGAAGAGTGTTGAAACATCAACTACCACACATTCCCAATAATAAGTATCTCTAATGTCCTCCTCGTTATTGGGGTCTCAACGCAATGGATGACGCGTCAATCAGACGCATAGTCTGTGAGTTATTGGCATTTCCTTTCGGAGGGCCCGGTTGGATTTAGGTTCAATCAAACCCAACCATACCATAATTTTGTCCAAAACTCATTTGGGTTATTCCAAAAGATCCTCCTTGATCCAAGATTTATGTCTCTATAGACGGTTTGTCAATCGGACACCCGTATCCAAAGTTATGGGCGGAAACATGAAATCGGGTCAAATGGGTCTGGGTCCGGTCCGGCCCGGTTGGACTGATCCGTGTCCAAACTATGGTCTGAACCAGTCTGAGGGTCTGACCCGGTCCGTGGGGATGTGCCAGCCTATGGGGATGTCCTGGTCCACAGGGGCATCCCGGCCCCGTGGGGTCTGGCCCGGCGGCCCGCGATGGGTCTGGCTCGGCGGCCTACGCCCCCTGGATCCCGAATGGCTATGCATTGGGGTGGAGGATAAACTGGCCCCACGTGGCACCTGTTTTCCTCACACGGGACCTACTGGGTCCTGATCTTCTAGGGTGGCTGAGCTTCCAGCTGCCTCTTGCATGGCGCCTATTGTGTCGTGCCTCCTCCGGTGACCATGTAGCTCGGGCTGCAGGATGTCCTCACGGCCGGTTTTGCACCGGCCGCCACTACACTATTGTGTCTTTTTCTTCTCCATCGTGAGGAGCCGTTGTGCCACACCATATACGGCCACCCTGCGTCTTGGGCCGCCGACTTTCTTTGCGGTCTGCCTTGCACCGATCACCGCTGCACCTGCATCGTCACGGCCCATCTTCCACGGCCATCTCCTCTGGTGGCATGGTTGCGCCACCACTACCCATGTAGCCGGTCGGAGTGCCAGCCACCCTTCTCTTCATCGTCGGGGACGTTCTCCAGTTCTGACCACTGAAAAATCTTTCGCGGGTCACCAGACATGTTCTGGAGGCTAGTTTGTTGTTTCTGATGAAGTCACACTCTCCTCAGGACATCACCTTCGATCTGCAACCGATGATGAAATGAAATTCTCAACCTGGACACATTTCAAGTTGGCTGTCAAAATCCATAAGAAAGGTGTACGGTTATGGCCCTGTTTGTTCGGCACACACCCTTCATGTTAGGGTGATAGCATGCAACATTGATTCATAATATTGAAGAATAATGAAGAATGTGCAACAAAAAATCATGAATCCCCTACCTCAGATTCGTTTTTGTTGGAAAAGAAGATGAAAAAGTAGAGGACAATGTTTTCATTGTTCTTCAAGGATGGTGCTTCCTCCTTTGATCCGGTTGGAGATCAAAGAAGAAGTTGTCCGTCGTCGGCATATGAAGCATTCTTCGTTCTTCGATGGTCATTCTTTGTTAGGAGGAGCGTTCTTCATTGGGAGATTTCTACCAATAATCCTCAACTCAAAATACCCAATGTGAATAGACATTCCAAATAATAGATTATAAAATCTATTATTTCATTGGCATGAAATAAAAAAGAATTCATGACACTTGTTTGGCACAATTAATGTAAAGGGTGGTGAGACCATTTAGTGGGGAGCTCAAGAGGTTTCTCCCCACATAATGGGGAGTTCATGAGGTTAAAACCTCGGGTGATCCCCACCAAATTAATTCTCCCATGGGAGGTTGAGTTTGGGTGGGCCCCACCACCATAACCTCTCATAGGAGGTTAACGTGTGGCAGTCCCCACCTCCAACTTCTGCATGGTGGATATATAAAATAAAATAATTTTAGACATGCACTTCAATTATTTTATTATTCCCACATAAAACCCAAATGCAAACTTTCATCCTCAACTAACAGTCGTTGAGGTGAAAGTCTTTTTAAGAGAATACAGAAACTGCGAGTTCAATGGTGCCCTCCAATTTCAATTCCGAGCAGTGGTTCAAATGTTATAAAAAATCGTTTATTCATTTACTGAACGTACCCGAACAAAACATCATAAATTGATTCCTGGAACACCAGGCCTTGGAATCATGTGCTGTTAGTTTTCGCAGAGTCGTAAAATTTCCATGAATTAAGGAAAAACATTTCCATGGAAATTCCACGTCTTTACAATGTAAGGTAGAACTCTCAATACTGCTTTACATTTTACATTGACAATAACGCCACTCCACCCTAACCCTAAAAATGCACTCACCCCACCATCTTATTCACACTTGTAATGGAATTTTTATCATAAAAAAACTCTCCAAATAGCTTCCAAAATTTACTAATATCATCTAATAAGGACCATTTCTTTCTGAAATATAACCAAAAAAATCTTTTGGAATAAACTTAAAAGAGTTACCGAAAATGAGATAAATTTATTCAACAAGAAATTTTGTTGGATTAATTGTTTATTAATAATATATATGATATTTACAATTAATATATATGATATTTACAATTAATTAATTAATATTTAATTCTTTAATGACACACACCATCATGTATTCTATTTTCCTGGAATATGGTAACATAGTGTGAGGATGTGTGGACCACTACCTCCTCAAGGAGGTGTAATTTGTTGAGAAGTTACATTGATTTTAGGAAATATTATTATAATACAAATATTTGAAATATATTACAAAAATTATAATGTATATGTAATATTCATATATCTAATTTAAATTTCATTCTTTTAATATGAAAATAAAAATATAAATGGAATTCATGCGTACATATGACCTACTATTCCCATAAACGATGTATTTAATTTCTAATCAACAATATTTATTGATTCTTAAAAATAAATATAAACTAAATTTAAATATAAAATTTAAATCATGTTTTTAATTTTATATATTACTAAATAAAGATCTATTTAAAAGGTAAAAAACCAGCCAAAAAATACTCAATAAATGAGGCAATTAACCCCTGATGTAGTGAAAATAATGAAAGATTATTAGAAAATGGGTAACAAGATGTTATAAAAAGATTTACTTGATATTATATACATGTTTATGTATTTGGTGAAATTTATAACATTATTAAATAAATACAGATGAGGTAAAATAATATTCAACCAAAGGTATGAATAATGTAAGGTATTCTCATCTAAATTTTCTCCCATGAGGCACACTCTATTTTCCCCACTTATTTATTTTTTGGGGGCATAAAAAAAACGATTTCATTTTATATCATAAATAACTTTAAATTCATTTTCTATGAGGATTAAATTTTAATTATTTCAACTATGGATACTTGAATTTAATTTTTCGACGTTTTACATAATTGTTATAAGTAAATACATTTTCATTGGGTCTTATTACTTCATCCTTACCATTAATACTATATGATTATCAGTAAAATTAAATTAAATATATATACATTTATTTACATTTATCTTATGAATATTTATATTTTATTTACATTATTTATTCGTTGATTAATACATTCGTCAAAAGTTTGTTCATTTTAAGGGATTATATGACAATATTATTATAATTGAGATTATTTATTCTTGAAATGTTAAGAAAATATAAGTTTATCAATGTTCAATAGAACATTTAATCAAATTATCCAGTGGTTATTTTTTATCCATTAAAAATAAATATACCATTTTTAGTCCCTTTAGTTCTCAAACTGATTTAGGTAATGTTTTTTTCTAAACAAACATTATTTCTCTCTTCACATAGAGACTTGTTTTCTTCCAAAACAATGTTTTCAAAATCTTTTTCAAAAATAAATATAATCATTTAATTTTTTTAAATAATATAGTTTTTGCCCATTCCAAATATTTTATGTTTATTAATTTTATTTTCAAACAAATAGGTTTTCAAAACATAAAGGATATTTTCTTGATTAATGTATTAATGAAGAAAATTTATTTCAACAATGAAAAAACCCTTCTAATTACAAAAATGTGTATATGTTTTTGATTCTATAATAATTATTTTTATGGATGATTTATTATTTTATTGACTATGGATGTGATATTTTGATACAATTTTACTTATTATTCTTGGTGATTTATAATAGGAGGAAGTTTTTAAATTTTAAATTCTATATTTAATAGGAATTCTTATGTCTATAATATTTCACCTATTTCATATAATGAATAAATTGAAATTTTATGTGATGGTTAGGGACTATTTTATCCCCATTATTCCTCAGTATGTTTTATGGGACAAACTAGATAAAGTTATTACATAGGCCATACCCATTAATTATATTCTGGTAACGAAGCATTGATGGTATTAGATTCATGGAACTAATCATTGATATTGTTATATATTTAACATGAATCCTTGACAGTATTAGATTCTAGGCAAGAACACTTGAAAGTAATATATTCTTCTCATGATTCCATCATGGTATTGTTTGGGTATCCATGAATATGAATTCTATCCTTATAAATTTTGTTATTGATTTTCCATGTTATTATTAAATTAGTTGTATTATACATGGTTATGTTTCATGCTCATGTGATTATTTATATGGATGTATTTTACTATAAAATATTCCTTCCATAATATTCCCATGTTATATAATATATTACTAGTGTTTTAGTTATTATCATTTACATATTTATTATTCTCATAAATCCATTATTGCTTCCACTATACATAATTGTTACTGAGTATCTGATCTCCCCCATATTTTGTATCGTAAAGACCCAGAATTTCCATGTATTTGTTTAAAATAAATTTGAATTTTACGAGTCCGAGAGGCATTATGGCTCGTGATTTAGAGGCCTGGAGTGACCGAAATCAATTTCTGATGTTTTGTTTGGGTATGTTCACTAAACGTACTAGCGTATTTTTATAACATTTGAACTGATGCTCAGAATTGAAATCTGTGGGCACCGTTGAACTTGCAGAGCCGGTATTCACTTAAAGAGACTTTCACCTTGACGATCGTGGGTCGGGAAAAAAGGATAGTTTTTGGGTTGTTCATGGAATATAATTAAATTTAATGAACTTAAAATAATTTTATTTTTGATCCATCCTATGGAAGCTGGAGGTGGGGTCCACTAGAACAAAAACTCCTTGTGGGAGTTGAAGTGTGGGGACTAACCGACAATAACCTCCCATGAGAGGTTATGGTGGTTGGGCCCACAGGAACATATCCTCCCTCGAGTGGTTGTGATGGTGTCGACCACCCATGATTAAACCCCCATTTTTCTCATTGAATACATCTCAAATCCCCTCATTAATGAGGGGGAGCCTCCTGACCTCCTCTACCCAATTAATTCTTCCAACACACTTTCCATTAATATGCCAAATCCTCCCCATTAATTAGTTGAGCACATCAATGAATTATTTTTAAACCTTTTTAAAATTTTTTCCAACATTTAATTAATTGATAAACATAATCTATTATTTTGGATAGGCAAATTAATCATGGTGGAAAATTGGTAGAGGATGAAAAATTGAGAAATATCTCCAACGAAGAACTTCCTCCACAAAGAATGCCGATGAAGAGAATATTCGACTACATCTGCGGAAGCACCTTGTAGAGGAAACCGACATGGGAAATATTCTATGGCCATCCTTCCGTCCATATCAAAATCAATGAAATCACACACGAGCTTGGAATGGAAGTGTGCAGAGGATGTATCGAATGAAGACAACTCCATCATCTTCCCCGAAACACCGTCAATGAACAACGAACAAATGTAAGGGATTAATTTTTTTTATGTATGTTATTATTCCCTTGTTACATTTCATCCAAATAAAATAATTCGGTCCAACTTTTAATCTAGATGATCTGTAGATTTTGTTCCTTCTGGGTTGGGAATATTTTTTTAATGAGGAATTATGGTAATTGATGTTTTTAAGATATCTTACATGCTCGTTCTTTGCTTCATTTTTGTGATCAAATTGCTATCACCCTATACGTGGACGGGTACGAACCAAACCAACATGGTCTGAACCCTCCACCGATCTTCATTGTGATGTTTATTCACCATGGCGATGCGGCGAATAAGGCCACAAAGGCAACCGACACCGCCCCCACGACAGTCCGTCTCCCTGGGACGAATCGCGCCGCCCTCCTCCCTCTGAGTCGCCCCGACCGCACTTCCCACAGGCCGCCTCACCCAACGGCCAAACTGGACGACCCACGCCACACCACAGCAGAGCCACGCTCCTGCTGCCCCACGACCCTTCTCCCTTCCATCGCGTCTCTCGCGCCTTGGTGTGCTCCGCACGCCCTGCGCGCCCCGTGCTGCCGCTCGCCAAACCGGCCAGCCTCCATCTGCGTGCCCCGTGCACCTCATGGATCTGTTGTCCATGTGCCCCGCAGAACCCTAGCAAAATTGGCCTCCTGGCCCTGGACACGCCACCCCGTCCCCTGGTCGAGCTTCCCCGAGCCAGCTTCTCACAGTGCCCTCTAGGCCGAACCGCCCTCATGCCGACCCACGACCAGTTCGCACTCTCACAGCCTGTCCATGCTCTCATGGACAAATGGGCAGGGCCTAGTCAGTCGGGACGAACATGATGTGCTATCCCACCTAAAAAGTTATGCCAAAACCAACGTGTTAGTCTGGGTCGACCCAAACTGGGATGTCTCATGCTGGGTTAGGCTGGGTTAGACCAGGCATGGGCCCACTATGTCCCTTTACAATCTTTGGCCATATCTTTGGGGCTAGACATCCGTATGAAGAACCGTCAATGGCCCTTCTAATCATGTATAATGATGGTACCTTTGAGTATACTCCTATAGTGTTTGGGGTAAAGTTGAGATACAATCATGTTGGATCGTGTACGAATACCTCCAGGCCCCCAGGACTAGAAGGCTAATAACTCACAGAACGGGTGTCTGATTGATTCGCCGTCTATTGCGTTGAAAACACTACGATGTCATGGAACATTGAGATAATTTTTCATGGTGATTCATGATATTTTGAGTATCGACTACTGCCTCATGCATCAAATCCTTCCAGAGATGAGCAGACAGAGGGAAGAGAACTAGTAGCTTGTTGAGACTTGACGACTGCTGAGCGATTGACTCGTAGTGACTCGACTAGCCCAATGGGGAACGCCTGGTTGTGGTGGAAGACCCATAGTAGAGAAGCGTGTAGTTTTGGAGGTGGACCATTGGTACTCAACAGGAGGATTACATTTATAGGATATTAGGGGGAGTTCCTAGTTGTGGTGGCATAACCATGGTGGGGAGCACCTTGGGGATGCAGTAGACCCACAGTGCTTGAGAGGAGGAGTACCTCATAATTACAAGGTTATTGGGAAGTTCCTTGGGGTCGTGGAAGGCACATTGTACTCGATAGAGGAGGAGTTCTCTGGAATCTGTGGTTTCAATAATATGAATAAAAGTCCTGGTTGAGCTGAGTTAGAAACCTTTGTGTTTCTCTGACGATTGAGATGGATTACTTGATAACATAGGTACACGTTTGTGCATATAACTATGTGGGGTTATATGATGATTTCATAGTTTGTATTTTATCCTTGTTGGATTTTTTGAGACCTTGAGGGTCTCGAGGTCCCTACTTAATATCATTATAGTCTCCCATAGATGAGCTATGGCCCCACTTTTTTGTGTTGGATGCAGACGACAGATAGCACTGACGGAGGCTGAGAGTAGCAGGATTGGACGGTACCTGAAGGTGGACCTTACAGCATGTCGGTACATGGGGGATATGGACAAATGTGGAGTGATGAGGAGGTGATCTGTACCTACCCTTCATGCAATAACCTCAGAGGATGTCCGAGTAGCTATTTTTCCAATTTCCCCAGTTGAACATGTACTTTCAGTTCCATGTACATTCCAGTTGGGCTTGTATTATGAACCGTTTTTAATTACTGTACTCACTTATCGGTTATTTAGTTTACTCGTGATCATATCTGCTATGTGTTTTTACACATTATAAAGGAAATACCTTCTCAGATTTATGGAATTACGGCTTTAGTGCTTGTAACCAGCCCCTGTCCTATGGAAGGTGGGTTTGGGGAAGTCACGACACGAGCCCTGGGGTACGGGTCATGAAAAATTGGTATCAGAGGAGTCATTTCTACCGCCGAACATAGGAATCCGATCATTATTTTTTATGAAGAAATAATGTTATGAGTAGTGAGTGTGGTTATCTATTCAGAGAGTCCAGTGTTTGTACGGCGGCCGACATATCCTTATACTAGGGTCTTGACTTTTGATTTCCAACATAGTGCACGAAAACAATAAATGCATGTGTCTTTTAAAAAGTTTTCTTTAAGCCAGCTCAACCACTTTAGATCACCAGGTATAATAATTTTACTGTGTCGCATCTGTTTCTTTCATGATGCCTCCCCACGGATGACCTGCTAGATTCTAAAGAATTGTATGCACAGATAGCCTACTGTGAGACGAGTCCGCAGTGTAGGGCCCTTTTCTTGTGAAGGTACCTACGGTCCCACTCCCTGTTGGGCCACCGATTCCACTAGAAATAGCATAAGATGATGCACACTACTGGAGAATGTTTCCTATGTTCCAACAACCTAGTCAACCGATGATCAGGGGAGAGGCGGACCCACAGTTGGATGAGAATTGGCTAGAAGATGTTGTGAGATTTTTACGATTTGTAGGGACACCAGCCAACCTCATGGTGATTCATGGTGCAATACCTCAACATGAAGCAAAATGCAGATGGTGGAGAATGATATTCCAGGTTCATGATGGGATGACGCAACTCTGGGAAGACATCAAGAGCCTGTTTCAAGAAGAGTTTGTTTTCGCAACTCTCCGTGCAGTGTGCATATAAGAGCTAATTCATCTGCAGCATGGCAGCATGATTGTAGCTTAGTATTCAAGAAGTTACACTAACCTCTCACGCTACACCACCGATATGGTTTGGTACCTATTCTTCAGTGCCCAGTCCTTGGAGATGGGGATCAGATGGGAGATCAGAGCTCCTATGATCTCACTCAGCATTCCGACACAGGGGTGGGTGCTTGAGAGAGCCCTCCTATTGGAGATTTTCCTTACTTAGTAGTCTCCAGTAGCAAGATCCATGATGATTCGACACATAGTAGAGTATTATGCAGCTAGTAGTAGACAAATGTTTCTGACATCCAAGAGGACCAGACCTGCAGGTGGGCGACTGCATGAATCAGGATCGGTTGAGCGGGGCACCCGCATCAGAGACATACAATCCAGGAGCGGACAAGGATTTATGGGCGGTGGGCAGGGTCACATGGATCTTGATTATCTGTCCCACTATTTGGATGATCAGTAGACAGTCATAGGACCTCCCAAGAATAATCATAGATTTGATCGAGGTGATCTTCATGGAGATGGAGTACATGACAGAGGATCTGGTCGTGGAGCTGGTGGTGGATGGAATTTTGAGGTGTTTCCTCCACCACCAATAAGAGGTCCACCCCGACCATAGGGAGCAGGTGGACAGAGGAGAGCTCATCAACAGGAAGTTGAGACATATGATCACACTGATTCAGAGATGATACGAAGTACAATCTGTTTCTATTCGATCATAGATACAGTTCTTATTGACATAGGTTCCAATCACTCTTTCATTTCCACTGACCTCGTTTGGAGTTCGGAGATTCCGATGAAACCATTGGCTCGATCCTTATAGCTAGAAACTCTTCTGGGAAAGAATAGATGATTACGCACTGGTTCCGGCAGTGTGATGTTACACTACGAGGTGAGTGTTTTGGATGAGATCTCCTAGTAGCGGCGTTGAGGCCTTACGACGTCATCTTGGGCCTGGACTTCTTATTTATAGTCCATGATTATATAGACTATATTAGGTACAAAGTGTGGTGTGTCTGCACGGATCGTACTAGATTTACTTTCACCGGCAAGAAGGGATCCTTTGCAGCACATGATGGAATTTCCCAGAAGAGGGTCCAGCCGATCAATCCTCAGTTGGATAGACATATCGTAGGAGCAGTAGATGTGAATAGTCTGAGCTATATTGTATTGGTGGACCAGTTCACAGATGTTTTCCTTGATGATGTCCTTGGTCTACCTCCTCGTAGAGAGGTGGAATTTTACATTAACATGTGCCCTGGGACGACACCGATATCAACTCCAGCATGTCGGTTGGATCTCTTGGGGCTTCACGAGCTACAAGTACAACTAGTGAAAATTCAGGGAAGTTATTCATCCATCCCAGTGTCTCTCCCTAGCCATCCCTGATTCTGTTCACCATGAAGGCAGATGGGAGCATGAGGCATTCTTTTGACTATCAGCGCCCGAACTAGGTGGCCATGAAGAACAAGTACCCACTACCAAGGATTGCGGACCTATTTGATCAGTTAAAGGGAGAACAGTGGTTCTCTATGATAAAACGTAGATTAGGCTATCACATGCTCAGTGTTCTAGATGAGGATGTGCTAAATACGAACTTCTAAAGTCCGTACGACCACTAAAAGTTCTTTGTTATGCCTTTCAACATAATCAATCCTCCAGTAGTGTTTATGGGACTCATGAAGTGGATTTTCCAGCCATACCACTATCACATTGGCATAGTCTTCATCGATGACATTCAGATCTACTCGAATACTGAGGAGGAGCAAGCCCATATCTTTCAGATAGTACTCGACACACTCTGAGAGCACTAGAATTATGGTAAGATCTCGAAGTTCTAGTTCTAGATCAAAGAGGTTCACATTCTAGGACATGTCATATCAGAGGATGGATTTGCAGTGGATATAGTGAATATTGAGGTGGTTCTTTCTTGTGTCCCACCCTAGAGTTTGACAAAGGTATGAACTTTCTTAGGATTGGCCAGATATAACTGGAGATTTGTTCCAGATTTATCCAGAGTTGCAGCCCCTCCATCAACCTTGATGAATAAGGGAAAACCCTTTGTGTGGTCGGAGAGATGCCAGCAGAGCATTCAGGAGATGATGCAGAGGCTGACTAGTGCCCCCATCATGAGGCATCCAGAGGTAGGTGTGGGGTACGTAGTCTAATGCAACACATTAGGGACCAAACTCAGATGTGTCCTGATGCAATAGTGAGTAGTGATCCCTTATGGATAATTTCACTTAATACATCATGAGTAGAACTATGATAACCATGAAATGGAGTTAGCAGTAGTGGTCTTCACCTTGAAGATATGGAAACACTATCTTATGGGAGAACGTTTTACCTTGTACTATGATCACAAGAGTCTCAGGTATATCTTTTTCCAAAAGCACCTAAACCTGATACATATGTGTTGTCTTGAGTTCCTTCAAGACTCCGACTTCGAAATAGTCTATACATCTGAAAATGGGAACGTTGTTGTAGAAGCACTCAGCAAGAGATCTGGGATACAACTGCAAGACGAGGCGATGGAGCAGCTGGAAGCTTTACAGATATCCTTTGTGGATAAAGATGGAGGAGCCTTCCTTCAGTCTCTTACAATCACTCCCCCACTTCTTCAGTGATTCAGGGAAACATAGCATGGGGGAACTGACTACAAGACCAGACATTCTCATATATCTATAGGGCTAGCACCTGATGGATTTTCTGAAGTGCGGGATCACATCATCCTCTTCATAGGACGTACCATGGAACTAGTGTAAATTCAGGAGGATGTGTTGAGGGAGTTACACACATCATTCTAGTGGTACATCCAGGTGTGGTGAAGATGTATCAGGATCCTCGACGATAACACTAGTGGCCGGGAATGACGAAAGAAATTGCAGAGTTTGTCTCTCGATGCCTCACATGTCAACAAGGGAAGTCGGAGCAGCAGTTATAAGTAGTCCTGGTGCAGCCTTGAGAGGTCCCATAGTCGATGTGGGATGCGATATCCATGGACTTAATGATAGGACTTCCACATACATCCAGGGTTCATGACAAGATTTAGTTGATCATTGACCGACTCACCAAGTAAGACCACTTTTTACCGATTAGAGAGAAGGGATAAGTAGATACCATGGGATGCCTGTATGTACAGAAGATTGTGTGGCTACATGGAGTACCTTCATCGATTGTCTCCGATCATGATGAACACTTTACTTCCCGACTATGGAAGGGTTTGTAGTAAGCTTTCAGGACACAGCTTCTTTTGAGCACCGCCTTCCATCCTTAGATGGATGGTCAGATTGAGAGGACCATTCAGACCCTCAAGGACATGCTACGTGCTTGTGTACTCATCTTATGTCGTAGCTGAGATGAACACTTTCGTTTGGTGGATATTGAATACAAGAACATCCATATGTCCACCATAGGATAACACCTTTTGATGCGTTGTACGAGAGACCATGCAGATCACCATTGTGCAAGACTGACCCAGGTGAGTTAGCACTGGTGGGACCATAGATGGTATAAGCTACCACATACAAGGTGTAGATCATCAAGGTGTGGATGAAGACTGTATGGAGTAGTTAGAAGTCATATGGTGAAAGGAGACTTAGACCACAAGAGTTTGAGGATGGGGACCAAATCTTTCTACGGGTCTCACTCCGATGAGGTCTACAGAGTTTTGGCTGAGGCTGAATGTTTTCTCCGAGATTCATCGGAACTTTTTAGGTCCTCAGTAGAGTTGGTGTGGTGGAATGACGCTTAGATCTTCCACCTATGTTGCACCAGGTGCATGACGTCTTCCATGTAACCTAGATGTGGAGATACATGCACATCCCTTCTCACATCATTGACCATGGTGAGTTAGATATTGACGATGGAGTGACTTTTATGGAGGTTCCATATGTGATTGAGGATTGACGTGAGCAGGTCCTTTGTGGACAGTCGATACTTATGGTATGCGTTCATTGTTAGCATGATAACCTTTAGGGGAGCACATGGGAGTGGGATACTCAGATGTGTGCTCAGTACACCCACATGTTTTCTTAGTTATGAGTTGTGACTTACATGGACGTAGATACATGAGGTGATGAGAATGAAAAGACCCAGAATATGCATGTATTTTTTTTAAATAAATGGGAATATCACAAGTCTACAAAACTTCACGACATGCGATTTTGAGGACTGAAGTGCCCATAATTAATTTCTGATGTTTTGTTCGGGTACGTTCAGTAAACATATGCAGGGTTTTTATTAATTTTGAACCATTTCTCAGAATTGAAATCTGAGGGCACCTTTGAACTCGTAGTGCTGTTATTCTATTAAGGAGACTTTTACCTCGATAACAATGGGTTGAGATTAAAAGATAGTTTTTGGATTTTTCGTGGAAAATAATAAAATAAAATGAACTAAAATTTAATTTATAGTTGTTCCACCATGTGGAAGTTGGAGGTGGGGTACACCAGAACTAAATCTCCATGTAGGAGATGAAGTGTGGGGACCACCCCACAATAACCTCCCATGAGAGGTTACGGTGGTGGGACCCACCAGAACCTAGCCACCCATGAGAGGTTACAGTGGTGGGGACCACCCGGGAAAAAACTGACATTTTAATTGTGGAAAGCCTCCCAACTCCATTCATTAGTGAGCGGGAGACTATTGACCTCCTCTACCCAATTAAGTCTTCTAATTCACTTGCCATTAGTCTTATAAATCCTCTCCATTAATTAATTGAGCACATCAAATAATTATTTTTAAACCTTTTTGAATTTTTTCCCATAAATTTAATAATAGATAATCTTAATCTATTTTTTTTTGGCATATTCATCTTGTTGGAAACATGGGAGAGGATGAAAAAGTGAGAAATCGCTCCAATGAAGAACTTCCTCCACGAAGAATGCCGGTGAGGAGCGTCTTCATCTTCTTTCTAGGAAGCACCTTGCGTAGGCAATCGACATGGGATGTCTTCAATGACCGACCTTCCCTCCTCATCAGCATCAACAAACAGACACCTGAGCTTGGATTGGAAGTGTTTGACAGACGTGACGAATGACGCCAACTATGTCTTCTTCCCCATGACTCTTTCAACAAACAACGAATAATGATAGGGGTTTAATTTATTTTAGTATGATATTATTCCCTTATTTCTTTTCTTCCAAAACAAGGAAAGCAGACTAACTTATTATCAAGTTGATCTGTAAATGTTTCTCCTTGCGTGTTGGGAATATTTTGTTAACGAGGTATTATGAGAATTGATTTTTTAATATATATTCCATTCTTGTTCTTTTCTTCATTCTAGTGAGACAATTACTATCAACCTAAACGCGGAATGGTATAGACCAAACCAACGTGGTCCAACCTCTCCACTGATCTTATTTGTGATGTTCATCGGCATGGAGATGAGGTGACGAAGGTGAAGAAGGAAACATGCACCGTCTCCGCGACACTCTAGTGTCCAAAGAAAAACCATGCCCCCTATGGATTCCAACCCACCATGGTCGCACTGCCCACCAGCCGCGCCACCCGCTGGCCGAATCGGCCGAGCCGTGCCCCACCACGGCCGAGTCGTGCCCCAGATGCTCTACGGAACGGATCCAAACTATCGTGCCTTCAGTGTCGTGGCGCGCTCTACGCGCCCCGTGTCTTAGCCCTCCGTGCACCTCGCACGCCCCGTGCCGCTTCTGGCTGGACCAGCCTACTGGCCTCCACACGCACCCCATGCCACATGGCTCTGCAGTCACCACACCCAAGGGTGCCCCGACCAAGACAACATCCCGGATCCGGCCACGCCGCCCTGCCACTGGGAAGAGCCGCCCCAATCTGACCCATTGCGGCACTATCAGGGCAGAACAGCGCGCCCGCTTTGCCCTCCGGGTCGAGCTGCCCATGCGATGCACCCGGGCCAAACATCCCACGCACCGACCTAGGGCCGGTTCGTGCTCTCCCGACCAGTCTGGGCCTTCACGGCCTACTAGGTTGGGCCTAGCAGGCTGGGCCGAACCTAACTTGAAGGCCAACCAAACGAGCGGGGCTAGACCCAATGGGTCATGGTTTGTTGACTTGAACCGGGTAAGCATAGGCTGGGTCGGGCCAGGTCGGACCAGACTTGGGGCCACTGTGACCCTTTACCAATTTTGGCCATATCATTGGTGCTGGTCATCTGTTTGATGAACCGTCAGCGGCCCTAGTAATCTTGGAGCATGACAGTCAATTTGAGTTAATCACACTATATTTTGGGGTATAATTGAGATACAGTCAGGTTGGGTCTTGCATGAATCCAACCAGGATACCAGGACTAAAAGGCTAATAACTCACAGACCGGGCATCTGATTGACGCACCGTCTATTGAGTTGAGACCTCTCTGATGTGGCATAGCTTTGAGATACTTTTCATGGGACATAGTGATAGTTTTAGTATCGACATGTAACTCATGGAACAAATCCTTCAAGAGATGAGTAGATAGAGTGTGAAGACCTAGTATATGGCTGTGACATGACGATTGCTGACCGATTGACTTAGAGTGACTCAACTACCCCCGTGGGGAGCACCTTCTTGTGGTAGTAGAACCACGGCGGAGGAGCGCCTGGTTGTGGTGACATAACCGCAGTACTCGACAGGATGAATACATTAGATGGCTATTAGATGGAGTGCCTGGTTATGGCGACAAACCCACGGTGGGGAGCACCTTGGTGACGTATAACTCCCTCGATACTCGACAGGAGGAGTACCTCAGTAGTAAAAAGTTAGGGGGAAGCGTCTTGGTGTCGCGGGAGGCCCACAGTACTCGACAGAGGAGAAGTTTTCCAACATTCATAGTTTGGATAATGTGAATAAAAATCATTTTTGAGGTGAGTTAGTAAAAAAAATGTCAACGTGATTGATATGGATTACTTGATAACTTGTGTATATGAATGTGCATATACCTAAGTGGGGTTATATTTTGATCTCCTACATTGTGTTTTATCCTTTTTTTATCTTTTGACACCATGAGGGTCTCTGGTTCCCTACTGAGTATCGTTATACTTACCCCTACATGGGCTATGATAGAACCTCATTGTGTCGAATGCAGACAACAGACAATGCTGACCGAGGCTGAGACCACCATGACTAGACGGTACCCAGAGGTGGACCATACATCGTGTTGGTACATAGAGGAGACATACAAACATGGAGTGACGAGGAGGTGATATATACCTAACATTCAATTAGAAACCGTAGAGTACGACCCGATGGATGTTTTTCCTATTTCCCCAGTTGTACTTGTACTTTCATTTTCTTGTACTTTCCTGTTGGGCTTGTATTCTGGCCCTTTTTTACTCACTGTACTCACTTGTCAGTTATTTAGTTTACTCATGATTTTATCTGATGTGTGTGTTTACAGGATATAAAGGCAATCCATTCCCAGTTTTAGGGAGTTACGCCTTTGGTACTAGTCGCCAGCCCTTGGCCTATGGAAGGCGGGTTTGGGGTAGTCACGACACGGGCCCCAAGGGACGGGTCACGACATGTATACATTCATGAAAATTATATGAAGTTTATTAAGAATGATATTCAAGGATATACACGATGGAATAAATATATTATCCAATATAAAATTCTGTTGTAAATTGTGTATTAATTCCCAAAAGATGAATCTTTTGTCTATCTAGATCACAATTACAACTAAACTGGTCGGTTCTTCGGGATGCATTTTCTTTTATATTATTCAAATGTAATGGTAGTAGACCCGATATTTATTATTATCGGGGTCATGTTACACCATTTCAGGGCAAATATATGTATTTTAGTGATCCTAAGTCTTTACGATATCATAAATATTCATGCCATAAATTTGATAAATGGAAGAACATAAGTATTTTAATGATAAAATAACTCTTTAGAGGGATATTAAGACTTATGATAGTCATTTTATGTATTAGGTGATAATATGTATTCTAATTACATTTTATTAGATTCAAAGATAGAAAGATCATATGTATTATGGTATTACAAAAAATTTAGTTCTTTATGTGAGAACGCTTTTGTTTTCTATAATTAGTTTTTATATTGAAGAAATTATTTAGGATAATAATGATTTTTTATCATGGTATAAAAAACATATATTGGTGTTTGATTGATGAAATGAATGAAAGAGGATATGATCATCAAAAAATAAACGTGATGATTTAATTTCAACAAAAACAATAGATTCTATAGTTTTTTATCACTGAGGAAATAAATTTAAATTGATGCTGATATTTCACCTTTTACATCCCAAAATACTAAATCCTATTTAATCAAGAAGCTGTGGTTATTTTTAGGAAGAATTAAATAAGATCCACTTAATTTATTTTTTGATTTTAACGGTTAATTTCATTGGTATCCAAGAATAATAGATATGGATACATTGTAAATATTAATCTATATGTATATTTTCAAATATTCTATATTTTGGGCTATTTGAGTGATAAATAGTAACTAATATTGAATTCTATGAATTTTTCAACGAGTGAATGAAGAAAAATAATCCATATGTAGTGAAGTATTGAAATTAGAAATATACATATTCTTGTTTTTTTACTTTTATCATAATAAATTTCACAACATGTTTATGATTCATGTCTGATAAATGGAAATGGTTGAGTTTTTTCGGCTATATTATCATTTCACATTGATTGATATACTATTTTTATTTAAATTTTTATGTTGTAAGATTATTTTTTCACCCTTATGATATTAAATTATATTAGATATTTCCACACATCTGGGAAGATCTAATGTGTGGATTCGGTGGATATAATTTTTATTGGAGAGGAAGTTTATATTATTAAATATTTTTACAATTTTTTTGGATGAGTATAAAATATGTGAAGAAATAATTAAGGGTATTTTTGGAATATCCAATGATTGATAATATTGTACGAAATATCAGGAAAAAATTATGTACATATTTAAAAAATGTATTTTGAGTTCGAAAAAATAGAAAACCTGAAAATATATTAATCGTTATATTGATTAATATGATTACATTACTGAAACACCATATTCAAAAGTGTTAACGAGATGATTATGGAGAACAATATATAAAAATAAAATTGATACACCACTCCACTGTCCATGGTTAATCTTTGAGAACCAGGAGATCTCAAAGAAGAAGAAGCACAATGGTGAAGTCATTGATACTAGTAATAAACTATTAGGAGAATACAAGCCATTACTGAAGATATTAAGTTTGGTTAGTTTTATGGAGTGTAAGGAAACAGTTGAGGATAAATCAATTGTACTAATTCTTTTCAAATCAACTATAAGTCGAGAAATTCAGAATCAGTAAGTATGGGAATAATCATTGATGTCTATTGGGGAATCAAAATGATGAACTATTAATGGATATCGACTTGTATACATTTTATCTTAAAATCTGGTTGAAATATGAATTTTGTACTACAATTTGAAGAATATTTATTCCATTGATACAATGAAACTATTTTCTACCCTGGTGATTGAATTAAATAAAGGGATCATAACATTATACTTTCATATATATGACGGGACTCCATAGAACCTATAAAACTAAAATTATATAAGGTGATCACATTTCTAATATTTTAATATAGTGAGAATCTAATAAATAATTGCAATGGGAATATAGATATAGATGTACTTTTTAAATAAGAAAATTGGACGGTGTGACTATAATTAAGGGAATTTCATTGATACTCTGATATGATAATGGTTTGTGAATAAGAATCCACATGTAATTGGTGATATTTTATTATATTGATGAATCCTGGATTGGGATGTATAACCAATCAAGGAAGGAATGAAGTCTTACTACCGATACTAGAACATCATTCTATTATTATGAATTTATTTTTTAAATTATTAGAGTGAGGATATAATAAATTAGATAGAGACTATCAAGAATGAATATTTCTATATGGACGAATATAATTGTGGGAATAATTTATTTATTTTTTATGAGAACCCTAATTTACCACCATTAGTGATCTATAAACCTTGTGAAACATCAACTTTTATTAACAAAAATCTATCCTCTACAAATATCAATACAATATACATATGGTAAAGTTTAAAGAAGATTATTTGAATAATAATTTTTCCTCTAACACAACTAAATTATAAAATTATATTTTTTCTTTTAAAATGAAAATACATTAAATAAATTTGAAATGTAGAAAATAAAAATTATTAGGAAAGAATGGGACAAATAACTATTGGATGTTGAATAATATAATATGTTATCATCTGTTGAAGGTATTAATATTGATCCATTTATTAATTCATTCCAAAAATTTAGAGAATTTTACGTAAATAAATACAGAAATATTTTTGAATATTTAATATCATATGATGGAAATATAATAAATAAGTACTCTGATAATATTTCTACACATATAATGAATTTTAGAAAGGGAAAAATTAATGAAAAATAATTCTTGTATTTAGAATTAAATTCCATAAAAATTATATTATATATGAAGAATGAAATATGTATCACCAACATAAATATAGTGTTAGAAAAAGAATGAAACTATATATATATGAAATCAATGTTATTCTTAATTAATATATGATTTGTAAATAATAATTTTTGAGAAGTATGTTCTTGAGGTCTATGGTTCTATAGTATTTTAGGCATTTGAAAATATATATCATATATATATGAATGTAACAGAAGAAAAACTACATATGAAATAAAATAGAGTCAAATAATTGATTGTTATCAAAAATAGGTTAACAAGATTACTAAGAATAAAATTACCAAATTGAAAAAAATATGGAAGATAGATTGATATTAGTTAACTATTATAAATATTCAATTTGTATGAATTTATTCAAACTAGAAATCAATGTGAAAAATATTTAATAATGAAAAAATTTAACTTCCCAAATAAATGAGAAGAATGATTCATCCAATCATTTTTTAAAAGGTATTTTTTTTATAAGTGACTATAGATAGATTTTAAGAGATCCAGATATCCAATTTGTAGGAGTATACATCAAACTCAGTGAAGACGGTACTCGAATATCTTATTAATATAGTTGATATGGAATCATGTTTTTATAGTAATGTTAGAAAAAATCCAAATTGTAAACAAATTTAAATGTTTAAAAATATTTATTCAATCTTCAATCTGTCATGGAATTATTCAAGAATGTATCAAAAAACATTCCTCCAAACAGATGCTATAAATTTCGGGTTCTATCCCATAAATAGCCAATATAATTGGTCAGATAGACTAAGACTACATGAAATAAACAATGTTGATTCGGTGTTGTTTGTATTTTTGAATGGTCAAGGACATATCTATATGTTTTTAATATTATGTTAACAAGGGGGAATTTAGAGTTATTATGGGGATATGAGAGAAAATATGAAAAACTAATCAAATTAATGATTCATTAATGTCCAAAAATAGATAGAATATTTTGTTCCTAGGGAAAATATTTAAAATCAAAGAAAACATCTATTAAATGGAAATAATCGGTGGATACAATTACTATTAATTCTAGTACAATCATTCCACATATCATTCATATAAAAATGTGAATAAATAACCCCCACATTTTGGAAAATTTATACATGAATATGGTGATATATCTTGCTCGACAAGTGGTTATGTAATGAACAATAATTAAAACAATACAACCAAGAAATCAGTGAAGAAAAAAATTAGGATGTCAAACTAAGTTGTAGATGATTATATTTTTTAATGATCATCCATATATTTTAATTCTATAAAAATCCATAGAAACCAATTTTCTAAGGGAAAATATGTAAATAAAATGGAATTTAATCAAAGAGATGCATATGAATATTATAATAGTTGGATACAGCACTAATAATGAGATTTTGAGGCTTCTATAGAAGGGTAACCCAAAAACTAACATTTTATAACATTGAAGTCTTAACAATGCAGGTCGTATTCATAACAGATGCGTGAATCTATTGCTGATTCACAAATTTTTGAAGAATAACCATTTTTAAGAAATCATATCTTATAGTGATAAATATATTTCTAAAATTATAAGTTCCACATTGAAAATAATGGACGATACTAATCTTAATGATTTATTAATCATATATATTAATATCAAAAAAATGGAATGTAATTTGATAAAATCATCGAATGAAAAATTCTATTGAATAATAATTTAAAAATGATCATTTCATATTGTAAAGAAGCTTATAAAATACTAAATTCTATACTACTAAATTTTAATATATTAGGAAACCTAAAATGAATAAAAGCATAGATATATTTAGGCATTTCAAATGATTAATGAGAATTCAAAATTGCTCATGGAAAAATAAGTATCCATAATTCTACAACTTCAAAAATTGATGGATCCAACATTTCACTGATCACATTGATTGTTTTTATGTGCTGGTATATTTTGGTTATAGTGTATAGAAATTAGTATTTAAGGTAATTTAACTAAAGAAAAAAAGGATAATATATGTATATATATATATATATTTACCTGAATTTTTTATCATGATATTCGGAGTATATTATATACATAAATGTATGAAATTAAATATCTTATATCTATCATAGTGTATAGCTTTAGTATGATTATGTGGAGTTTATGAATATGAAATGTGGGGATGAATTAATTTTTACATGAATGTATGGATGAGTTTTGTAAAGAATTATTTCATGTTCATAATACTATTGGTAAATATTTTGTACAACCCATCATTAAAGTTTTTTTAATGTTTACCATATTTCATGATTTTTATATATGACCTTGATGATTTCATAATATCACACATTTTTCTACACTAGGATTGGCTATAGAGACATAGAGGTGACATACTCATTCAACATTGCTAAGAACCCTACAACACATTTATTCTATTATGATAGTTGAATATCAATGGGTGAGAATGATTTTATTTCATTTGGATGAGTTAACATATTATTTATGTGTGAGAAAATAATTAATTTCTTATTCATACATTATCAATTATGAGAATAAGAGTTACCCTGATGAGTAAGAGTAAACTTACAATTGAAAAAAAATCTAATGAGGGATATTTAATTGACTTTTTGATAATGATTACATTTATTTTTACATTGCGTTATTTCACTATTAATGTCATTATATAATAGCGATATAATGGGTGATGGATTATTGTATCAACCCAAATAATAACATGTTAATGATTCATTTATTATTGTGTAAAGGAATAAAGAATATGGTTACCTTTTATTACCTGGATGAACATATTTATGTATATATTCCATTATATAATATGATTGTAAGTGTCATTATTTACATAAAAGACATTTAAAAAAAAGGTAAATATGACTTCTTTAGAACATATACATGAAGATAATTATAATGTAGAGTTGAATATTTAAATTATGATGATAAAATTCTAGTTTCAATGAATAATAAGTGTAGAATAAGTTAGTTTTTTAGAAATATAGCTATAGTGGGAGAAACCATTTGAGTATTTTAATTCATTTTAGATACTGAAATCTATTCAATACAACACTTATATGAACAATAGTTCAAAAAAATAGTTTTCTCATCGGATTTATTTCTTTTTAATTTTGGTTAGTATGTAATGTTATTTTTGGTGACATTGTGAATATGTTTTTTACATTGGTTAAGAAAAACATATATTTAAAATTGATTCACGCAGAATATATTTATTTAAGTTATTTCATGAATGATGAAAAAGAATGTTTAACAGATCATTTATTTTGATAAACCATATAGAAATTGTTGTTTCACATCTGTTACTTAATATAAGAATTGGAAAATATTGGAAAACATGAATTTTTTTTTTCAAATAACTGAAAAGAAATAATAATTTATATTCTTTTTCCGATTAGGAATCAAATATGTGATCTGAAAAATTCTTTTTAACATCATTTTCTGGATGTTTTAGTCTAAAAAAACTGTGAAGCATTTTTCACATCAGTTATTAAATAAAAAAACAATTGTTTTTTAAAATAAGTTTTTATTATTTATTCCCCTTTTCCAATGAAATTAGTATAATTGAATTATAAAAAAATAAAAATGGCATAACACTAGATGAAAAATTTAATTATAAAAAGTATCAATTTTAATATTAAACATAAAAATTTATATTACAAATAATCTAAAATTTAGTCAAACCTGTGAAATAATTTTCCCAGTAAATTTTGAAATGAATCAAGTATTTTCTTATATAATGTAGAAGGAAATCAGAAATCTTAAAATTAAAATTTAAAACATTTGACTTGTATTCTAAATGAAGCAAATGATATATTAAGGAATGTTTTATAAGAAAATATAAGAATCATGAACATCATAACTACATTATTTGAGATTATTTTATACATAATTCAGAAAACATATTCTCCACATTCCTTTAATTATTATTTTTTAAATTAATTATTAAAATAATTGTTCTATTCAACATTAAATTTTTCTATAATATATCCAAAATTTTATAATTATAAATTTATATTTGCATTTTCATTTATAAATCCATTATTGGTTCTCTTCGTTCTTTTGGCCTCTATAAAGATATTACATGACCTATTTAAAAATAATATTAAGAAAATTTCATTGAATATTATTTTAATATAAAAATGCATCAATACATTCATAAATGGTTCTGACACGTCACCATAGATAAATCATATTCATTAAAGTGTCTTCTCCTTTAGAAAAAACACAACATACAATTTCCATTGATATATAAGAAAATTTACATTTACTGGTTATTTTATTAAGTGATATATGAAAATTATTTTGATACATATTTCATACTCTTGAATATAAGGAAAAACCAATCCATGTATAATTTCATTCCATAGAAATATTTCAACAATATAAACTATTTTATTTACATAAAACATTGTACATGCTATAAGGGATATAATCCATTGGACCATAAATTTATATATTTTATCTCTTATCAGGTTTATTACAATGTTTATAAATATACATAATTCAAAAAAATTTCGTATAAAATTTAAATAAATTAAACACATGGAATGATTTTTCTGAATCAACTAACATGGAAAAAGAATTCATCATGTTAATTACCAAATGATCTCCTATTATATGCTCGATGATACAGTATTTTAAATGTTCCAGAGTTATTTCAGGCCCAAAAATTCCATCTTCTAATGTAATCCCATAAACACTCCAAAAAATTGAATATGTTGAAAATTTATGAAAACAAGTTGTCATTTTATCTGAAATCATAATTCTGTGTATTTATTGTTTTCCACATGTTATTTATTTATATTTAAATTATTCCTATAAAAAATAGAAAACTACATAAATTTAAGAGCATAAAAAACTAAATGATAAATACAATAAATTATATAATATACATATATCTGAGTAGTAATTTTTTGGACATGTTGAGATGGGAAACTATAAAATGGATGAAACTTTTTTAAAATGTACCCCCCTCATCTATATGAAATGTAATTCTTTCTAATCTGTATATAACATCATGTACGATGACCCTATGATTCTATATCTCTATTTTTTGGTCATTAAGGGTATCAAAAAATATAATATATCATCCCATATGCAACAATATGATTATATATATGATGAAATTATTAGTCAAAATACTTGGGAAACTTTATAAATGGGGGTTTAGGAGAAGGATAGGAAGTGGTTGGGTATTCATGTAGAGGTGTATAAAAATCAGAAACATGCATGGGATCTATTGGCATAGGTTGTGGAGTGGGATTAATCATAGAATTTGTTTTCCTTTTTAATAAATATTGATTGTATTGATTATATAATCCCATCAACATAATCACATTTCTATGTTGAGATTTAGTTTCCAAATATTCTATTTTATAAAAAAAAATCCATCATTGAAGAATATTACTAACGTGGAAATTATTCTTTATAGATATGCCTTCCAGGATTCCTAGTATCTAGGATGGGTGTTTGGGATTTCCCAATGCTATATCTAAATTATCTTTCAATCCCAAATGAATTAAAACCCCATGTGTTCTATACTCCTCGAGATAATCCTATAATGTGTATTTAAGAAAATACATAATGAATCACAATATATGAAAACATTTATCATAAATAAATAATGTGAACATATTTAAATGTTATATGAATCTACCCATGAAACATTCATATGATATTGTATTTTTTATTATCATATCTCTCTTCTCTTTTTCATACTTATTATTTTGGGGGCAAGATGACAAGAAGGTTAAATCTATGCAGATCTTAATGGCTTAGCTCTGAGTTTTAAATATTTTTTGATAATAATTTGTTCTTACAATAATTTTAAAACTCACTAAATTAATTTTTGATGGTATACATTTCTATATTTTATCTCTTGATTAGATCTCATAAATTGATTTAAATTAATAACAAAGAACTAATTAATATTATTAATAATTTAAAAAAACATCTAAAAGGTATCAATGCACAAAAAAACAAAAATTATTCTCATCTAATTTTTAAAAATTTAATCGTTGCATTTTAATTTATATATGAACATATATCAAATGTATTATGATTTTTTATATGCCCAAAAGTTTAATCTAATGTCAGGATCAATTTAAAATATCTAAATCCCCTAACATCCAATTATAATTTTTTTCTTTACTCATGTAGTATTAATTATGTCATATGTCATTTGATGAGAAGGGGAAAACATATATAACAATAAATAGTTTATGTTTTTTAAATTAATAAAAAAACGATCATACCATAATGGACTTCCAAAAGTGAGATATTGTCTATTATTCAACAATTATCCAATCATCTATCTAAATTATAACTTTTATTTAAGTTTGTAGTTATATAAAAGTATTATTTTTTGGAATTTGGACCTCATGGAATATATTTACCATCAAAGTATACATGTATATTATGGTCTTGAATATGGGATTCTAATAACATTGGTAAACTTTGGTGTCCGGAAATACTAACACTTGTACTATTTTTTTAACATGGAGGTAGATGTATGTTTTGATGAAGGGTTAGGAGGCTCATCTACAGAAGCATGTATACATCCCTCCCCATAGGGATGAGTATTATCCTCCCCTGAAGTACGTGGTGTATAACCTCATTTATAAATCATTATAAAACAAATCAATTTATCAAACAATTAATACCCAAATATACAAATCTAGGAACTACATTAAAATGTAAATAATGAAATAAACATTATAAAAACAAAAACATAACTAAGATATACACATTTATATTATTATATATTATAGTTAAATGAAATTATATTTTAATTAATGAGAGATAAATTTTCATAAATGAATTAAAAAATCCAAAAATATTTTTTGAATAGTAAATGCCTCAATCTTATAATATTAATTTTCCATTGATAATAATATTCATTGAATATATAAAAAATGATCAATCAAAATTTAATTTATAATCCTAAATTATAATTAAAAATTACAATATTAGTTAACTAAAAGACTAACAACAATAACGGGGGAAAAGACATAAAAAAATGGAAAAATCAAAATGATGGTTTGTGAATAGTAAAAATTCACCAACCTAAAAAAGAATTTTTACATGGAAAATAACACGTTTTGAATATTCTATTTTATAAAACATTTTTTTAACATAATATGTTTATAACAATTAATTTTAAAACAAATTAGTTAATAGATTATTTCAAAAGGTAAACATAGTATAATTGAAATTATAATCTAATATAAATAAAAAATTTAAATTATTATTTATAATACATATTTTAATAATGAGAATTAAAATAATTTATTTTAAATTTTACCGAATTTAAAAATGTAAACCCAAAAATCATATGTTATGTGTAATATTAGTAACGTGATAATAGATTTTAATCCCAAATTCATTCGTCATGATCATTTTGTATGGCCCAAATCGTACATAAGATTTTCTCCTAAATATTAAATTTTAATTAATCTTTATAAGTAGAGATCTCACATATATAAAAATATTTATGGGTTTTATCATCACCAAAAATAAATTTTCTTGTAAAATAATATAACATTGAATATCAGGATGAGCAGGATGGTCGATTTTTTCATGTTTGTTCATTATTAAAGGATCAACCATCTGTTACATTCTATTGATATTTATTATTTTCATTCCCAATTCATCATGCCTAATACAATTTTTATCAATAAAAAATTTATAGTTAAACAATGTACCATGAAATTTATTGTAATTAACATATGATATTTTGATACAAACACTAGAATATGTAGTTGATGCCGATTTTTGGTTTTTCTTTTATGAACACATATACCCAACTATATTGAACAATAATTTTATTGTCCTGATCATTTGTAAGATGTGTGAAACCAATAATGTCCTTCCCATACCATGTTATCAAATTTAAGCATGGACCACCCTCTAATTATCTCAATATTTCTGATTAATTTGATATACCAAAAAAGATCTCTATAGATCATGGATGTTTTTTATTCATATTATAAATACACATATCTTTGTGCTTCAGAAAACATTGTTTCAACACATTAATATTCTATGTAATATATGGAAAATAATCATCTATATTTTTGATGATGTATAAATTTACATTCATTATACTTTCACATATCCATGACACTACATTCATGCCATTTATTCCCCTTCCTCCAAAATTTTACTCATTCATAGTGACATATACGAAAAACAATGTGGTCAACTACAAAACATTTAATGTCTACAAAAATACAAAACATTACTAGAAATATACTTTTGAATTATAAAGGATTTTGGGAGTTATGTATTCTTGAAATATTCCTTCAACATCTTCGTAAAACATTAAAAATGATACATCCAATTTAGGTATGCAGGTCTTCAATGAATTATTTCCCACACCAAATAAACCCTTAAATGCACAAGGATATCAAAAAATAAAGAGGAAAATACATTTCCTTATGAAAATTTAAATAAACATATAATATTTCGAAATTTTTAGAATATTTAATAACAATCACCTTCTTAAAAATTTATTTGATAAAATAAAAATATCTCATGATAGTTATTCTGACATTGATCTGCAATATTCCACACAAATAAACTAGTTGGACTTGTTCCACAATGACATAAAGTCATGATATTCCATACCCATAAAATTAAAATACATGAAACACACAAAATGTTATACATTTGAAGAATAACCCTATGGTAATTCGATATCATTAAGATTATAAAAAATTTAATTCTCTCCCTCTGTATAATGTATGAAAATTCAATGGATGGAATGTTCACCTTCCATTATAGGTGGGAGATAACTCCAAACGTATTCCAATTTAGGGTAACTACAATCCTTCATTCAACCCTTATTAAGTGATTCCATTAATATAGACTAATGTACCAAAAAATATGTCATAGATAGTCTTCTGTACATGAATGAAATATATGATATGTTTAATGTTATTAATCTTTAATATGATACCTCAATTGTTTTTGATATTTCATCCCAATATTTATATCACTAATAATTTATTTCCTTTCTTAATGTAACGTCAATGTTTTTCACCCTCTAAAAATTTTGATCAGTGTAAAAATGTTATGGGAGGATATAAAATTATTCTGATCCATTGAATTATTTTTTTAATATTCTAAATGATTACTTGCAATGAACAATTTATAATATGTTTCTCTAATGTTATATTTGATAATATGAAGCCTATTTTTCCCAATTTGGATAATTTTATGCTGCTTAATACTGTTTCCAAAAAAAATCCAATATGCAGGAAATTAATTTATAGTCATAAAAATATATTAATGTATTTTAAATAATTTCATTTTAAATGAATCATCCACCATAATAACCTCCTCCCAAAAAATTTCAAATCAATAGTTAATTGTGACAAAAAAACATCAAAATGATTTCAAATATTTTTTTGGGTCCTGATACCATTAAACTCGAAATGATAAAATTTCACTACAAAAAAATCATGTTATTATTTTTAAATAACAAATAATATATTACATAGAGTGTGTGTGATAATTATGATTTTATATGGATTAACTCCATATATGCGTAGTCTATGTCTGAGATTTCTGACGTCATTTTTGAATATAGCAAAACGATGATCAATTTTATTCCACTATGAAAAATTATCTAGATGCAATAATTTTCCATCACATATATTATCATCTACATGTAATATTATCCTTTTTTTCATATTTCTAATATAAATAATAATTATTCAAATTATGAATTATAAGATGGTATAAAAAAATAATTAATTGGAGTTTCTATAATGGCTATATTGGATTACGATTTTTCATTAAATTATTATTGTGACATCCCATATTTAAGAAACCATAACAGAAATTAAATTCCCATCGTATATAGGATGTAGTAATTCAAGTGTATATGTATTTTATTTTACCGCAATCCTATCAAGAATAATATTTTATTCTCTTTATAAGGTGAATATGTAATATACTTATAATTATGAGGAATTTATTTCATAAATTGTATAAACTATATAAAACTTTTTTCACCGCATATATCATTCACCACCATGTTAATCAACACTAACACCATTTATAAAACCATATATTACACAAAAATTCGATACAATGGTTATTTATCAAAAACATATTGACTATTATTTGTATGTTCTTTCTCAATTTCCACTACATCAATATCATGAATTAGTTATTAAATATTATCCAACTTATTATCCTGAAAATCATTATCATCAGTAGATAAAAAATTATTCCAACTTTTACCATGACAAATCCAAAAATGGTATCCCAGATTAAAACCATTAAAAATTTAATGATTTTTATCTCTCTTCATTTATACATATTCACATTTAAACATTTTATGCATGAATAGAAATTAATTTATTTTTTTAGATTTTTTTTTACAAATTATTAAAATGGTTTGACACCTTCCTCATGTTTATCACTTATTTAAAGTAATGTGATCTTTCATTGAAACATTTTTATCTATAAAAAATAATAAATGTTTATCTATTCAAATGAATATAGTGGTGATAAAAGTGATTTATATAGAGGAATAATAGATTATTGAATTGATAATCACGAAGAAACCCTTTTGGTTATATTCCATAAGACAAAAAAACTACTATTTTCAATGATAGTAAATATAAAGTTCATGAAAATAACTAAATTGTTGATGAAATTGAATGAAAATTGTAAAAATGAAAAAATTAAATATAAAATAAATGAAATTATTGTATATCACTAGAGTGTAAAATATGGTCTCACTAGGAAAGAAAAAAATTAAATCCTTAGAATATGAACAATATATTTTGAAATCTCGTGTTAATATTTCATTTAATTGATATTTTGAAAAAAAAATAACATTTATATAGGATGATTTGTGCCTATAATGAATATTTTAAGATAATAGATTATGTATATATGTATTTTAAGTAGTATTAATTTACATCTAAACAAGATGCCTGTTTAAGTGAAGATACTCACTAGGAAAAAGTATTTTACACAATCAATAACTCCAAAAAGAATTTTAAAATAGAAAATATTGAATAATATTTTTTTGGTGAAGAAATTAACATTTAATGATCTATCTTACCTAAAAAATCACTCTTATATTTGATTATTATATTCATTATCCAACGTAAAGAAATATTTCATCGACCAAAGTTATAATTTTTGTAATGTAATAGAGGGTAAAATTTCATATAAAACCACATTAAATAAAATAGGATATTAAATACCCAAATATATAATATACAGTGATATTATTGGTTACCCAAAGTGAATATTTCACAAGAAGTTTCACCATATGTAGTTCTTATAGGTAGTATAAACCCCCCCATAAATGATAATGAAATCAATACGTGTAATAAATTGCTTATGTAAACATGTTTGTTAAATCATGATTAAAAGAAAAAAACTTAATATTCATATTATATTAATGTATAATTATATTAATTTAATGGATTTATAAATATTAATATGATATAATGGAACATTAAAATGAAGAAATGATTCACACCTATTAGAAAACAATATATCCTATGGATTATTAATATATTTATAAAAATTAACATACCCAGATACCCAAATAATATTAATTTTTTTTAGAAATATATATAAAAATTATGAAAAATTATAAGTAAATGATTTTAGACTAATATAGATTAATATACAAAAAGATAATTTTTAAAAAAAATGGTTTCCAAATATAGCAGATTTGAGGCCAAAAAAATTTTGTTGTATGAAACATATATTATAAAATATAATACACTTATAAATTGAAATAATGTAAATTCATATTATGAAATTATGATTAAATTATTATAACACATAGAATAAAAATGTTCTATATTGTTAAGAAAATAATTTTTGTATTATATTTTTTAAATAAATGTCTATTGGATATAATATATGTTAAATAATAATTTCGAAAAAATTTATATATAATATAATGTAGAGATTATACATAGATTAATACACATATTAATATATAAAAAAGTAATATATTACAAAAATTGAAAACAAAAATCCCATGATTATTGAATACAATACCAACATAAATTAATAATAATAATTGAATTATTATAATACATAGATTATAATTCTTATTTCATATCATTTTTTATATTTCAAGAATGAAAATGAAAAAATATAATTTAGATTAATAAAAACTAATAAATATATTAATAAATGGTAATATACTGTTGATCACAGAAAAAAATGCTGATTAATATTCAAAATTGTAATCAAATATGGAAAAATATTTCGAATCTAAATTAAACCATAAATAGAAAGATGGAAAAAATATTTAAAAAAATGTTAAAAATTATTTATCACCAAAGGGAATGAATCAAGGAAGAATTTGAATTCAACAAACATCATGTAAATCATACTATGTTTCAAGAAAAATCGAAAACAATAAACACTAAACAAAAATATATTTCTTAAAAAGGATGACTAAGGATATAAAAAACAATGTAATATATTTAAAAGAGATCAAATATTGTGGCCTGTGGTAGAATATTTTTGATGTAGTGGGTAATAAATGTTTAGAGTCCACCAGAATTAATGAAATGATGGTTTAAGGATTTGGAGTTAGAGAAATGAGACTACAGTCCTGAGAAAAAATGATCCCAAAATTCGTCCAAATGACATTTTAGAAAAGATTAAATGGTAATTCAAATTTTTTATTTATAAAATAGTATCAATGTCCTCAATTTTCACATCGATTTATACATAACTGACTTTTAAATTGACCTCAGCATGAATTTCATATCGGTTATTTAAAAATCAACGTTTAAAACAAAATTTCCTATAGTAGTTTCCAAATAATTTACATAAAAATTTAAATTATTATGAATTTATTGTTTATTATTTTATAAATAATGTAAAAATATATATTTTCACATCAGTTATAAACAACCGACATAAAAATTGAATCATGTAAAATATAATATCCACTAGTGGAAGATTTATAAGGTTCATAGTTTGTTTGAAGTAACCCAAAAATCATTTATTTATGTATAGAATATTTAGAGATAGAACAATAAATAAGAAATCATTTTGATTCATATATTTTTATGATGATCATATGACCATGTATATAATAACTTTTTTGATAAACAACCAACATTATAAGACTTATGTTTCATAAAAAAAGGACATGTCACTAAAAGAATTACACTTCATAATAAATGATATTAATTTAAACTATGTGTATGTCAATTTTTATTAATAATTATTATTTGATTCCATTTGAAATTCAAACATTCATCACAATCCATTCTTGATATTGTATGTCTTTATGAGAGAAATGTGAAAAGGAGATAATAAAATTATTCATAAGATAAATACATGTCTTTATTTAGACCAAAACGCTTCTGATATATGAAAAAATTATTTTAAGAATCCATTTTTTATAATGTCATATGATGTAGAGTTACCCACATGTTGATCAAATGTCTTTTATTCATTGGAAATTTTTGAGTTCCTGTTGGGTTGTAAATGATATTTTTTGGAATTATTTATTATGATGATTAATGTTTTTGGATTATTATTGAGATATATGATCATGTAATTAAAATATTAAAAAATTTATGTTATCTAAGAAATAAATTAAAAATAATCTTATATTTAGTCACGGAATGGTATGATCATCCATAACAAAATTGAGTATCTATATAATGTAAATTTCGAGGTAATGAATTTATAATTATGTTGTTGGAAGCCATTATTTTTCATTACATCATGAATATTTTTAAGACTATGATCAATGATTTTAAAGGTATGTTGAATTATGATTATTTTTATATATTTCCAGTTATTTTAATTGAATTTCATTATTTTTCAAGAATAATATTGTCGTACAGAAATTGTTGTTAGATTTTTACACAAGTGTTGAAATCATATACTTTTGATGATGTTCACATGATTAATTGGAAATGAGATGGAATGTTGGGAAATTTAAAAATAAAGAAAAGTGATATTAATTAACAATTTAATTAAATGATTAAAAAATAAATAGAATCTTTGGGTTTGATTTTAGTTAATTTAATATCCAAACATATTTGTTATTTAACCTAATGAAATGAAAGTGGATAAAAAATTTCTACTTTTAAAAGATTTGATATTCATGGTTGTAATATTTTTATATAAATCCTCACCCCCATGGATGATGTTTCTATACCACATATATAAATTATATTGTGCCCTTTATATATTGATTGTACCATTTGATGTGAATATTCAATATTGATATTTTTTAGAATAGGATGACCATCATAAAAAAGAAATTATCTTGAGATATTTTCCACTGAGTTTATGATTTACGAACAATAAATAAAGGTATTCAAAGAATGTATATTGATTTAAAAATATAACATTAATTATTTTATAAACCCATTATGGGTATTTAATAAACAAAATTTTGGTCATGAAACAAATAGAGAACAAAATATTTCCATTTATGTATATTGGAAATGTGGGGAGTATTATACCGAATTCATTCTTTCATAAGAGTGTATAAGAATATGGAAAACAAGAAACATAGAAAATAATAATAGTCAACCGCTACTATGTGTGTTTGATGGTTATTTGGGATAACTAGTATATGTTTATGATGAATTAGAAATGGAATGATGTTTATAATCATTTTCACGATGAAGGGGGTGAATCAAAACAAGTTAAAGGGGGATTCTACCTATTGTCTTTCAGATATATTGGGGAAGAATTTGAGAATAGAAAATATTTGATACCTTTGTTAAAATAATATATAATTGATGTCATTCGGAATTAGTGAATGTATAATCTAGATGATAATGTTTTTATATGAATTGTGAAGCTGACATATTGGTGGATATAATGTTTCATTCAATTTATCATGAAGACTTATTTTTAATTGAGGAATATAATGTTATTTGATGAATAAAAGATCTATTGATCTAGAGTAATCATGTTTTATCAATGTGATCAACTTATAAAATGGTTACCTAATCTAGTAATTGAATATATAGGGTGGGAATCCATAGAACTTGAGTGAAATATGGTATAGAACTAAATTACAAATTTTGTCTACAAATATAGTGAGAATAAACTATTTAATTCTAATGGGAAACAAGGAAAATAATTGTAATGTGTTAAAGGAAAGGTGGATGGTGTGACTTTGGATGAGAGAAGATTTGTGAGACAATAATCCTGTAATGGAGTGTAATGAACCCTATGCGTGTAACTAGTGATATTTTATTATATTATAGAATGATTTATTATGGTTAATAAAATATCTTGGTAAAGAGTGGGTTTTAGTATTAGACAATGTATGTATTTATATTTTGGTATATTTTTCCACTATATTCTCCAAGAGTGGTTATGAGACCCATGATATAGTTGATCAATACAAAACATGTAATGGATGATTAATTAAAATTTTTTAATAATTCAAAATAGTTTTAAGATACCATTGAATCTCCCTTCCATGTTATGGGTCCACGTATATTGAGTCACATTAATGAATTCATAATCATGTGTCATCGAGGACATTTTTTATATACTAGGAGATAATGTTTCATAATTATATTTCATTATACTTGAGGTTTAAGGATACCCATCATTATAACCTTCATTCATTGATACATAAATTATTGAAGAATAGATAATCATATTTTTTTGGGATATATCAAGTCATGTCATCAATTGATACTTAATTTAGATGGGCTTTATTCCTTTGTATGATTATTATGATTAATGGACACATTATTATAAAGGAATTAAATCTTTTAGAAACATATATAGGGGATAAATTTTATTTTATTATCTATTTTTTGACATTCATTAGTCATACTCATATATAACTGTAAATGACTTGTGATGTATTCATCAACCTAATTTGTCTATACGTGGAGAAGAAAAAATACATGAGTAGTTATATGGTATTTAAATACTCAATGTCTCATGGATACTCACAATTTGGGAAAATAGATAATCATAAAATAAATTGTATCATATTAAAATACAAGTGGAAAAAATTATTTTGATACATCAGATCAATTTAGATCTTTTCCTATCACTATTCATCTTAAGTTTAATTAATAATTTTCAAAATTTACTATTTACATTACATTTATGAATTTGGGATTTTGATTATTTTTAGTGCTATAATTACCCATGGGGTTACAAAATATGGTCAAAATATGTTGATTTAGTTTTATAAGATATATGGAGTAGGATAAAATGTGTTTTAGATATTTTTAAAAAAGTTATTTTTTAATTGAAATACATTTATCAACCATTACATTATATATATTATGTGTTAGTGGCATCTTTTGATGCATGGAGGATGGTGGGAAGAGTTAAATTTTATATTTTAATATCAATAGGAATGTCTATATATGTAAGTAGGTGAATTATTATAAAATGGTAGATAATGGAGGAAATTGGTCTGTAGTTGTATGTTTCACACCATGAAGGGATGAGTCGCAATGTACTTCATGTTTTGAGATATATGATGTATTTTTTGAAATATAAATACCATTATGTATCATTTTGGATTATTGGTTGTGGTGTGATGGGTATTAATTGTAGTATAAAGGTTTATA
This sequence comes from Viscum album, assembly GCA_963277665.1. Taxonomy (NCBI): domain Eukaryota; kingdom Viridiplantae; phylum Streptophyta; class Magnoliopsida; order Santalales; family Viscaceae; genus Viscum; species Viscum album. The sequence continues at coordinate 700,290,044 of OY728161.1, forward strand.
TGATCATAAATAAGGTTTAGAATATGACACATGGGTATTTTAGTGTTTCGGGATACTCTTATTCACGATTCATTCATAGAGTGAGGAGAATAAGTTATAGTTTGAAGGATATTTAGGTGTTCGTTAGTGTCCATCACAATATGAGGACTAATATCATTGTAATAATGTGTGACAAAGTAATTTTATTGTTATTCCATTTTGGTTTTCATAATTCCATGGTTCCATTATTGGTTTGAGTCTTGTTTTTGGGATGCACATTGTGTATTGGAGGATCATAGATCATGACTTCACCCCCATGGTTACATCATGACCTTCATTTGATTTATGGTGTTAAGATGGTTATTTCTGTGATATTTGGTAGGGGAGATAAGAGAGATCCAAATATAATTTGTAGGAAATTATTATTCTTATCATATCACTACATGACCACGACATGTCATAAAATGAATCCATATATTTATAATTTATGAATAAAATCTAAAAAACATATAAAATATTCAATAATACTTAATTTTATTATCAAACAATAAGGAAAACATGAATAAAAAATTATGATCCTACTTGGAAATTTATTGGGTTTAATCCTCATATTCAATATATTAGTGACTTTAAGAACCTATGTGATTTTATATTCAATTATTTTTCATTGTTCCTATAGTTTCTTGAATTATTGGTTGTGGAAGTTGTATTGTTTACGTTTTTACTGTCTAGGAATCTTCAACTTGATGTATTTCCTTTTGATATAGATACTTTTTTCATGAATGATATTATCTTGTGAGGCTCTCTTGTTCTTAAATATTGTGTAGTGGTTATTAAAGACTTCATTGTAGAATGGGATTCAAGGATCATCTTTAAATTATGTAAAATTTTGGAATTATCATGATTATATTTATCATTGGGATTATGGTAATTAGAAACCCATTAAAGATAACAATATGAATTATGACATTAATGTTGAGGAATATTTGGATAACAACCTATCTATGTTAATTATCTTTTATTGGGATATTTTTATGATTCTAGAATGTGGTTGTTTTTTTTCTAAAAATTGTTTAATATTTTTGGTGTGAATATACTAACATTCATAAAATATTAACAAATTAATGATTGAAATAAATCATTTATTTGAATTCTATAATTAATGTGATTCTAGAAAAGTATGAAACGTTAAATTAATGTTATTTACTTTTTAAATAAGGGCATTATTTAGGAGTTTTGTTGTTATAAAGGTAGTTGTTTTCTAATGGAGTGATTTGTACAATTTTTTATGATTTCTGTTATTTATTTACTGAATTATGAATGGAATTGGGGTATTGTTGTGGTGAGGCTATGGATAAGGATTTTTTCTGGTTGGCGTTTGATCGTTATATTTTAATGTTGTATATTTTAGTTTATAATTCAATGGTGATAATAGTATTTCGATCACATAGAGGGATTTGTTGAAATTTTATGGATTTTATGGGGTTGAGAAATTGATTCATAGTAGTGTAGAGTATGATCATAATTAATTAAAATAATTTAACGAAGTGGGGTAGAATTTAATCAATATTGAGCTGTTAATAAACTATTTATTTTTATAATGAACTATTTATGCATTTGATAAATGTGGGAGATATAAAATAATTTATTTGACGTTAAAAGTTGTTAAATAAATTGAATAAGAATTTAATATGGATGGTAAAATAGTAAAACAATAAATATACCATGATATGATTAAATTGGTATTTTCACATGTTGTTATGGATGATTTGTGTGAAATACTAGGGTTGATTTGTATTTTTGAGATGATAGATTTAACTAGTGAATGGTGTTGATGGTTATGGACCAAAAAATGTCATCTTGGTATAGACAATGAGGCCATGATTTTTCATTTATATGATATATATGTTTTATTATCATTTGATTTATTACACATCCCAATCTTGCTAGAAAATCTTACTGACACCCAAATGTTTTGTGTTATGGGTATCTTGTATAGTGAGATAATGAATTTAATATTACTCCATATTCCTCACTCTATCTCTTATGAAATGTAGCCACTAATATTAACTTATTTAATAAAGCATGGTATTTGATGGCCACTATTTGGATAGAAAACGATAAGTGATAATGATCAGATAATGATGTGGTAAATGATGTGACACATGATGGGGTGTAATTCTTCATTTGTGGGTGAATTATGTGGATATTCTTCATATACATGACACAATATTGAGATGAGGATGTGGGATAAGAACAAACACAAAACCTTAATATGTATTAAATCATTTTTTTAATATCTATTATATTACATAAACAAACACCTGAGGACCAAAATAGTTTAGTGCCATTGGACACATGTAAAAATACACTGGACCATATTTAAACTACACCATCTCACTCTAGTATCTTCCTGACTCTAACGTTTCATAGAAACATCATACATGGTAAATATCATCATAACCTATAAAAATAAATTATAATAATGGGTGATCTCATATTCCCAATAATGGTAAAAAAGGTAGATACATTTTTATAAATTTAATAAAATGGTATGAGATCATGAGTATAACATTTTAAAATAATAATATTCATAACAATGGTCATAAAAATGAGTCATTTAATATGGATTGGATATTCATAATCCATGAGTCAAAATATAATAAAAAAAATTAGACATTAGAGCATAACATTGGTATAAAACCTTAAGTTTTTGGCATACACATATGGATCAAAAATCATTTTCATATTGGTTAGGGCTCACTACTATGGCCGTTTTGGTGGAAAAATCCATTTACGGTATCGAGTTCACTACTCATTTAGCCTTGTCTTACTAAACCATTTTCACTAACTATTCTAGTCTAATATTAATATATAAGGTTCAATACTTGTTCATTTTATTTATTTATTGTGATATGTATAATTCATTACCCCAGAAATTTGAGAAAGATATAGGCCCTTTTTTACATAATGAAATCCATATTTATGTGTGCCCCAATTTCATAAAAGTTTTTCAAATTATAACCCCTGAAACTAAATGAGTATAATAAATATTTCGCCTTATCACAACCTAAGTAAAATAAACAGGATTCATAATCATTTCATCAGATAATAACCCTTGAATAGATGTGTGTCTCATAAACATTTCCTCGTGGTATAACACATGTAAGAAAAATGGGTTTCATAAACATTGTGAAATCAAAACATTAAACACAGAGAGATATAATATGAATCCTATACATGGATTATATCTCCAACAAGAAATATGTAACACCAATCATTGTCATATTATATTCAAATAAATTTTTAAATATCAATTAATATATTTCTTGAGAAAAAATTTAATTCATATTTAAAATATTATTTTTAATACAAAAACCATTTTGAAAACATTTTTCTTCGAAAATAACCTTCATAAAATATAAAGGAATCATTGTATATAATTTAAAACAAATTTTTAGACATTAAAAATCATAGAAATCTTTTTCTGCTGTAATTATATTAAAATATAATTTTAAATCATATTTTAAAATATATTTATATAAAATAATTTTTGAACAAAATAGAATTCCGACCAGAAAGAGAAATAAAGTCATATTTTCTAAAAAAAAATTCCCAATTCATTTAAGTATCAAACAATTGAAAAATGGTAAAATTATATGATATTATCACAAATAACTTTAGAATAATAATTTTGTTGAGATATATTGGGAAATATATCATATCATTTAATCATTGGAAGAATATTAATAAAAAATCCTGATAAATGTTGAGATTGTAACATAAAATCATTACAACATTGGTAACCTTAAATTGTAATCTCCATAAATAGATAAAAAAAATTAACATAAAATAAAATTATAATTTCTATAATTAGGTTATCAAATGTAAAATGTAAAATATATATAGATCGTTAATGAATATAGGTGCATAACCTACCATACATCTCTAAGAAGGAAAATTGAGGCATAACCCCCTTTCGAAATTCATAACATCATAACCAAAAACCATAAGTAATAGTGATACAAAAATGAATATTAAAATTAAAATAATGTCAAGTATAACTTATAAATTTCATTAATTTGATGTGTATACACAACATTAAAGAAAAACATTGTGAATAGGACATTTGTCTCATAGAAAGTAAATGTGAGACAAAAATCCCTTAAGATAAGTATAGAATTATTTGATACTCATTCACTCATTCTATATAATATATATTATTTTATTATACATCTAACAATGATAAATATTCATAAATATTATACCATCTTTTATTTTATTTTTATTTCATATTAACTGTTTTTCATCAAATTCATTTTAATGCTTAATTTCATGTAATAACTAAATTGTTTTACATACAGGTTTGGATTTGTTATATTTTTTTGTCTTATTACATTTATCATGGTTCTATAATATCTAGAATTATTACCATCATAAAAAAATTATGTATGTTTATAATTTATGTATTTATATTTATCAATAATATTTTGAGATTGAAAAAGAAATGAATTGTAACAGGGGACAACATGCCATACGTGAACATGAACGGTGATTCCATTATTTTCAGATTTAATGAAATATATATAAATTATATATTATTATTCCAAAAAAAAATTTCATGTCATGCATAACCAATATTATCATCAATACCATCCTTAATAAATTTCATTTAAATTAGAATTAATAACATCGCTTCCTATGATGGTAGTTCATCGCACACCTGAACGAAGTTATCATATTCCCAATAATTGGAATGAATGAAGGGATGTCTGATATAATAATTATAGAGGAGTTCAAATATAAAAAATATAAAAAAATAATATATAAAAATTAATTATATCATTATTCCCAACCATGAGTGGTGGTAATGGAATGAATGATTGACATCAATTCGCATGGTGATATTCTACCGTAAACATGAATGATGATTTCATAACCCATTTGATGGAAGGGTGTGTAGTGTTAGGCAGTACGCTAAAAATAACAAAATATATGTATATTTAATATACTGTGGTTTTTATATAATCATGATATAAAATTAATTTTATGGGTATGAAGAACAAATAATACTAAAAACACCCGTTGATGAACATTACATCTTCTTTGGGTTTTCTCATTTGGATTGAACTAAAAGCATAAAATGAATTTATTTATGCCTAAAATAATGAATCTAGGATGAGGGGATTGAATTATAGAAGTTATTAGGGTGGTTTTTTTAAAAACAATGTTATTTAAAGGTGTGTGTAATTGAGAGGGGTGTGTTCTCTTTTATAATTGACGTGATGTGGAATTATTGTAAATAATCAAATTTAGTTTCAATTTGGAGGTCTCCATTACCTCATGTGCCTACAAAATTGAATTATAATAGAGGTTAAGTATTACGTTGTTTATAAAAAACTATATCGCTCAAAATAATCATATTTTTATCCTGTTATTTCATTATATTTAAGAAAACACAATTTTTTCCTTATTGTTTTCCCATGTGAACTTGTATCTTTCTATTTACCATAGTAATATATCATTTATGTATAATATTAAAATTGAATTATTATACAACTTATAACAAATTTATCATTATCATTATATAAATTTTTTAAAAATTTCATAGAATGTGTAGGTAAAATTAATATTAATATAGACCCATGAATTTCATAGAAAAGAGTTTTAAGCTAATTCACATTAATCAATTTTAACTGTTTTCAAAAATACAGTATTAAAAAAAATATTTTTATCTTATTGAATAATGTAATTCCCCGAGGTTAAAAAAGGAATAAGTTTAAATAAATTATAATTTAAAATGAATAATTTTATAAATAAACTATAAAAGAAGGCATTTTCTAAATTTATGATTACATTGATTTATAAAAAATGTCATGTTTTTAATACGCGATGATGTCAATATATTTTTTCAAAGACATTGTTCTAATATATGAAATAATTATGAATAATGTTTTATTATAAATAACGTTTTGAATTAATCTATGTTATATATATATAATCTTAAAACAAGATTTATAAAAATTTAGTGTTTTAATCAGTTTAATGAAAATTTTAACTTTTATTAATTATAATTTTAAATTTCTATTAAATGAATATTTTTAATTTTTTAAATAATTTATAAAAATAACTATTTGTATATAATTATTTTTGGAAAATAAATTTTTTGTTATTAGAACGTTTTAAATTATAATTATTTATGAATATACTAAATTTGTTATTTATATGTATACAAAATATTATTATTATTACTATATTTATAATAAAAGAATATGTATATATATATATATATTATAAAACACAATTTATATATATGTTTCTTAAAAAATGAATTTTATAAATATATAAAAAACAACGCCACATGTGTTATAAAAAACGATTTTCACACTATATATATATTTGGAATAAAATTTAATAAACACAATCATTACATGAAATGGAAAAATAAAAAATAGCAAGATACATGATATAACGAGTTGACTTTTTAAAATATGTAAACTATTTAAATAAAAAATAATATAATAATATATTAAAAGAAATGATTAGGGGACAAAAAATACACTTTTTAGTGTAAATTAATCTTATTTTTTTAATAAAATTTTATGAGTAATATATTGATATTGTTTTTTAAGAAACGTTTTTACATGATTTTATTAACTGAATTATTATTTTTAAGTATAATGATTTTTTTTCTACATTAAATTATATAAATATATATTTAACATTATTAATTATAATGTTTCAAAGTTATAAATTATGATTAGAATCTAATTTTGAAATTCTAAAAACATATATAAATACGTTATAAATGTATTTCATATATTTACATATAAAAAAATATTTAGTAATAATGAAAAGAAATGTATTTTATATATGTAATTGTTTTATTAAAATATAGACTTATTCTAATCAGGCTGATAATGATATAAATTAAAATATTAGTTTTGAATTATTTATTAATAAGACTAACATTATTTTAAAATTATAATTTTATTATAAATGACATTTAAAATTATTATTCTTATTATTATTAAGATAATATATATTATAAATATATGACAGTTATTATGATATTTTATATAAAATTTATAAAATATAAATACATATAATGGTTATATTATGAAAAATGCTTAAAATATTTATGTTTTAAATAAAAATGTGTAATTTGAATTATTTATATAAATAAAACAAATTATATATATGTATATTCCTATAAAAAAATGCCAAAATGGTGAATATATATAAATATATTATTTTTAAATAGTTTAAACGTTTTGAGGTATTAACTAAATGAATAAATATATATATAATAACAAAAAGGTGTAAATGTAGAGGATTTATTGAACCAAATATATATAATAATAAAGTGGCGTGAATGTAGAGGATTAATTGAACCAAATATATACATAATAGTAAAGAGGCATGAATTTATAGAATTGATTGAACCACCTTTTTCTTTTAAAAAAATAAAATATTGATTGTATTTATGTGTGTTGTGGCTTTTGGGGGTAAGAAGTCAAAAGTGGTGATTTCTTGTAATATGGCGTGATATAATTTTTATAATATAACATTTTATATGTTTCATTATATATATATATATTATAAATTGTGATATTATATATTACCTGTATATATCATTATATATTATAAGTTTAACTATATATTAATTGTTATATATAATATTGTTATTATTATAATAAATAATATATTAATATTATTAGATCCAATAATGGATGGAATGACTTGGAATAAAAATATATATATAATAATGTATCGTTATGATAACCGTGAATTGGGTTAAACTCTCCTGAGAAGCTGCCTTCAAGTTTGATATAAATTTAGAACCCTCCTTCATGCGTGTTGGTAAGAGTGGATACTCAAGAGTGGGGTGAATTGAGTTCCAATTATAATTTATGTTAAAAACTTTTAGGATTAAAATCCCCCAAATTAAAATGGCCTAGTCAACTATGGTTGTAGAGATATACGCGACTTATTGTTCAACAGGTTTTTCAAATGATGAATACTACATAGTTGAATCAGTATGAGAACTAATTCCACTTTTGAAACAAGTTTGCTAAATGAATCACATATACACACTAACCAGAACTAACTATCAGAGGGAATGTAAAAACAGATTTCTGTCTTGGCTAATATAAGCACAGCAGATTAATGTAAAAAAGAGTAATGGAATGATGAACACACCAATTTAAACATGTGGTTCAGTCATAAGTAATGACCTAGTTCTCTCCACTTAGTGATCACCTACCACCAAGAAAAATTATTAAAAGGAGATACACAGCCTCTATCGGGATTTACATTAGTTTTCACAATATTTCGAGGTTTTGCAACCTCTACCACAGTTATATGTGGGAAAAACTGAACTACTGAGCCACACTAGGCTTCTTCCACAGTTATACATGGGAAAAAATGTAACGAGAGTTCGGTATGGAGATTTCCAGTATCCCTCAGTTCAATCACAAGAGTCAGTGTGTATATCATAGACTCACTCCTCTCAATTGTAAAATAATAAAACACAGTAGATCTAGAGATATTTGAAAGAATTATAGAAATTTCTATATGTTGGGAGATCAGCTATGGACTGGTTGAAATGAAGGAAATGAAGTTTTGGTCCTTCTCTACAGGTTTCCTATAATATAGAGTGTCACAACTTCCAGAATATGACTTCCAGATGTAGGGATGATCAGCTTATTGAGTTTTTAGATCTTTGTAGCACACCCCTACATCTTGAAAACGGTTCTTTCAATAGATCTTCATGAAGCTCTTTTTTTTCAGAATACATGCTTGAGTGTTCTTCTTATTTCTTTTTGTTTTGGTGTTGTTTGTGTCTCTCTTATGTATATTCAATATATTCTCTATATTATTTTGATTTCTGTCACTACTCATATATATATATATATATACAATTTTCAGTTAAATTTTTTCTCATTTGGTTCAGCAGGGGCTGACATGAGAAATGTTTCAACCACGTCCGGTCTTCCCCGTACCTCGTACTGTCTCCTGATATTCCTGCAAATGACATTAGATAATTTCAGGTGCATTAATTTGTCCATTCATGACCTTTATGCTGGTTTTAATAAAATTGGTAAATAGAAGAGTATAATATCATTAGACATGTAGAATATGCATGTCACACGGTAGACATTAACGGTAGTCTCTCCAACCATGAACTTCATCTGTAGGCTATTCAACTGTGGGTTCAACAGTAGGCTTGATCAGTGGTAGACTTCAACAGCAAGCTTCTAACGGTAGCTTAGTAACATCAGACTACTTCAATAGTGACCTTTCCAGTGGTAGACTATTTCAATAGTTAGTCTTCATTAATGGTGGAGTATGTCCATTAGTATACTTTGAACAAAAGTCAACTATATCGATAGTAGGAGTTTTCTATCTGTAGCCTTCAACTAATGGTAGACATGTCCAACTATAGACATAGACAGTGAATCTCTCAATATAATCCTTGTCACAACAATGAACTTCTAATAGTGAGCTTTTAACCAAAAACATCTAACAGAAACCTCGTCACAGTAGTGACCTTGTGACGGTGAATATTTGTCTGTGAACTTTGATTAGAAGATCAATGGTAGAATTGTGAGAGTAAGATTGTACCAGTAGCTTATATTAGTGACAGTTGATCTTCAACAGTAACCTTCAAGAATCAATGACCTAGAGTAACAGTGAGCTATAACAGTGAACTTGAATAGAAGGATTTTACTAGTAGTCTTTAATAGTGAACATATATTTAGGTAAATGTAAACTGTAAGCTGATGCAACAAATTCATGAGACTAAGAATATAAATTGTTTAGGATAAATAATATAAATACAGATTAAAAAGGGTTAGGAAATTGATTAATATATCATGATCATTATTTAAACATGATTTGGGATTATCAAAATAGGTGATTCTAACCATGTCTCTCTTTTTGATAATCACAAATTATGCCAGTATGTATTAAAGATAGATATCATATATAATACAGTTTCTAAACATAGATAAAAAAATGTCTCAAGTAATTAGAGATTAATAAGAGTGTAAAACCGAAAAATATAGGTTCATGGTAGCAGAGAGAAAGGAAGAAAAGATTCCACATAGGATCATATTAGCACATTTCTCCCCAATCACATGATTAGTCTAGAATTTTAACAAATTTTTCCCCCTTTGTGATTAGAAAAAAGAAACACAAATAGAGAAAATAGTGAAAGCTTGTATTATTGAAAGTACATTACATGACCCAAAAATAATACATAGTCCTTATCAGAAAACATAAACAGACTCAATCTACACCAACCGTAGGTAAGTGGTATTTTCCTTTGGAAGAAGAAGATGGAGGATGAGCTGGTGGATCAGCAGGTTTAGGAAAGGCTGAAGGAATGACTAGAGGGGAAGCAAAAGAAGCTCTTGTGGGTCTGTATTGGGTAGATCGTTGAGGTATTAGTGGAGTAAGTCTTCTTATGGCTTCATTAGGAGACATCGTGGAAGAACAACTGGGTTGAGATACATGTAAGGCAAGAGGGATGATAACAGGGGTGCCATCCACATAGAGAATGGGTAGAAGAAGGTTTCTGAAGTCTATAATAATACTTCCTCTTCTTTACATAGCAGATAAAAAATCATATTTATTCTCCAAATATTTATCCATAGCAGGGGTCATTTCTCTCAGTTTTCAAACATGCTCCTTGAATTCCTGAGTCACTGAAGATAGCTTCATATTCTCTATCAAAACCATGAAGTGGTTGGTATTTTGTTGCATGGTATATATATTCTCAAAGTAAGAGTCTACCTTATTCTTATTGGCTTCCTGAGTAGCAGTAGCTGCCCTCAACTGCTAACAAACATAGCTGTTTACTTCCCTAGTGGTAGAAATTACCTGAGAATCAGAGGTGCCACTAGTACAGGCCTTAGAAAACTCATCATGGATCACATTTCTGATCAGGTCAATGTTCACAGAGGTGCTAGATGAGGGAAGGGGTTTGACCGAGAAATCTACTGTCTTTTTGAAAGACTGAGTCAAATGACCAATCACCTTCTGAACAAGTGCATCTTGACTGTTCATGTGTTCTTTGACTGATGTCTTAAAAGACTCATAAACTTCCATAAACTACTTTACTACTTCTTTGAAATATCTAATCTCATCATTCACTTGGTTTTGAGAACTTCTCATAGTAGTCAATGAAGAAACATATTGTCTGAGAGCAACCACATCTCCTGTCCAGCTTTCAATTTCAGTATGGGACACTTTAATCTCATTCAGCGTTTCTTTCAATACACTAGACACGACACATCATAGAGATAGCTCCAGGGCTGGCTCCACATTCCTTAGCTCTTCAACAAGTCTATTATTTAAATCTTCCACTGATTCTCTCACGACCTCTTTCTTTTCAATGATTAAGGACTCAAGGTCCTCATTGGATGCAAATTTCCAGCCACAGCTACTGGAATACATACAGGTATGATAAAATAATCCCTTTGAGGCTTATCTTCCTCATCAGAATCTCAATATTTGAGTCCATGTACCATGTACCCTGGATCTGATGACCAATCCTCTATGTCATACAACACAGAAACTGAACCAAGATGCTCCCCCTCACTTAGAGATATCTCCTGAGTATTCTCCTTTACTTTTTCTTCTCTAGGTATCTCTATAGCATTCTCTGAAACTACAACAGATTCAATAATATTTTTCTCTGTCGGATCACCAGTGGGGTGAGTCACAGCTTCCACTGAGTCATTAATGACTTCCATATAAATGGCAGTAGATGCCACTCCTTATTGATGATCATACACTGTCTTGTCTTTATTATCTATCAGACGGCTCAAACTGAGCTCTTCTTCCTCAATGTCCTCATCATTAGCATTAGAAACAGTCTCTTTTCCATCATCCTTATTATGAGCCTCCTCTGCCTCATGAGCAGAATGATATGACTCGGTAGGTTCATCCTCATCAGAGGTGTCCTAGAAAAAATTCTGAGATGCTTCTTCTTCTTCAATGGTCTCCGTATCACTGTCCTTCAGAACAATCTCTCTTCTTGGTAGTTATTTTTGCGGGATAGCTGCTCCAAAAGCTATTGTCCTTATAGTACTGTTATGAAAGTCAAGCTCACTCCCATCATCAATGGGGGTATTTTCTCTTTTAGGGTCCACAACACCATTAACTTCCTCCTCCTCATCTGAAGAAGCCGGTTCTGGCTCACCAGGCTTTAGACCTGGATCTCTCTTTTCTTTTGGCCAATATGGGTTTATAGTTGGGTCAATCTTTTCATATACCTTTACTTAATCATTCACTCATTCCTTCTTCCAGGTATTACATCTAATATTCATGAATTTTCCGTTAACCTTGGAGATTAAAACACGGTTCTTGGCCACTATCATCTATTCTTGATTTCCAGCCACATCCATTACCTTTAAAATTACTGAAATTATCTTTCCATGGAATATGGAATTGGAATTTGAACTTACCTTAGTCATATCATCCAATTGTGCCATCAGTAAACTACATAGGTTAATTTTCTTTCCATGCTTCAGTATGTACATCAGGAATATGTCCTGGTACTTCAGCACCGCAAAATATCCTTTCCTGGGACTAATTACATGCTAAATGAATTTGTACAAAAGCATGTCTTCTCCATACATCTCTGATGAAATAATCTTCCTTGATTTTCTATTTCCTGTCAGTTCTTCTAGATCTTTTTCATATTAAAAAACATTACTCTCTGGAGGAGCTACTGTAGATTTGTAATCATATACTCCTTCATGAGGAACTCTCAAATAGGCATCCCACTCTAAATATGATAATCTGACATCATTTACATTTAGTATGGATATTAGCATATGCATATCATATTCCTCATTGAGATTCAGATATTCATAGAATTATTCACATGATTCGGATAGTATTGTCCATTGTAGTTGGCATGAAATTCAATCCATTCTTGGGCATCTAGTGCCTTCAGCACTAATGACTTGCTCGACAGTATCCATTCTTCACATAATTCTTTCTCAGTAAAGATTTCTCTCTTGGTCAGATGTGGGTTGACAGGTCCCATTGGGGTATTACTGGTGCCACTGGATTCGGTTCGAGTTCTCTTTTTCCATGGCCAATCTTCATTGATAGTCGAGGATCACTATGCTCTGGACATGGAGATTGAAGGAGGTTTGATGGTTTAGATGAAGACTTAGGGTTAACTGATTTCGAGAGCAAGGTTCGAGAATGGGCAAGGTGGGTGGATTTATATATGTTCGTAGCATTTAGTTTTAACATTTATGGATTAAAAAATATAAATAAGGCATAGGAATTAAAACGGTTTGGATTCCCGCAAAAAAAAAAGACAAACAACAAGGTATCCAATAGTGAGATGTAATAGTGAGGTATACCAGTGAGGTGCAATGGTGAGGTGTGACAGTTAGGTTTATCAGTGATGTCTGACTGTGAGGTCCAATAGTGAGGTCTAACAGTGAGGTACAACGGTGAGGTCTAACAGTGAGGTATAACAGTGAGGTATCCTATGCTAAAGTTAATCATACCTAACTCATTTTTGATGTAATTTAATCTCTCATAATTCAACGTCGTTGTGATTATATCATCCAATTGGTGTTCAGTGCCAATGAATTCAAGATTGATATCACCCTTTTGATAAAAATCCCTCAAAAATTGATGTCTCACATCAATATGCATTTTCCTAGAATGAGATACTGGATTTTCGGAAATGTTAATAGTACTTGTATTGTCACACTTTATAGATACATGTATGAATTGATCTCCATAGTCCAGTAAAGTCTGTTTCATCCACAGAATTTGAGCACAAAAACTACCAGCAACTGTGTACTCAGCTTTGGCAGTGGATAATGAAACAAAAGTCTACTTCTTACTACACAAAGATACTAGTGACTTGCCTAAAATGTTAAATGTCCAAGATGATCTTTTTATATATTACTTGCAACGGGAAAAATCAGCATCAGAATAACACAATAAATCAAATGATTGTCCTTTTGGATAAAATAATCTTATGTTGGGAGTATGTTTGAAATATTTAAAAATCCTTTTTAAAAAAGTTAAATGAGACTCTTTTGGATTGGCTTGAAAGAGAGAACACATGCATACACCTTACATGATCTCAGGTCTTCTAGTTGTAAGATATATTAGACTCCCTATCATACCTTTATAGTTGGTTTGATCCACTGGTTCTCCAGCTTCATCAGTATTCAACATACAAGTTGTACTCATAGGTGTGTCATTACCTTTTCTACCATCTAAAGAAAAACGTTTTAAAAGATCCTTAATATATTTACATTGATTCAAAACAATTCCATTTTTATTTTGAAAGATCTGAAATCCAAGAAAAAATTTGAGTTCTCCCATTAAACTCATTTCAAACTCATTTGCATCATTTTTAAAAAATCAATACATAATGAATTTTTAGAAGATCCAAAAATAATATCATCCACATAAATTTGTACTATCAAAACATCTTTATAAATCCATGTTATTAAAATAGTAGGATAAGTTATCCCTTTGGTAAAACATTTTGAAATAAGTAAAGTGTTGAGCCTATCAAACCATGCTATTGGAGCTTGTATTAAGCCATATAATGCTTTAGATAGTTTAAAAACATTATTGGAAAAATGTGAATTTGTAAAACCAGGAGATTGGTCAACAAATATATCATCAACTATATACTCGTTTAGAAATGTGCTTTTAACATCCATTTGATATAGTTTGAAATTCAGATGAGCTACATATGCAAGTAGTATCTTAATAATATATAGTCTCTCTAAATGTGAAATGGTTTCTCATACTGTATTACTTCCTCTTGACAATATCCATGTGCAACTAGCCTAGCTTTATTTCTATCTATATTCCCAGACTCATCAACATTGTTCTTAAAAACCCATTTAGTGCCTATTGTCAATGTGTCCTTAGGTATTTCCACTAATTCCCAAACATTGTATCTTTCGAACTGATTTAGTTCTTCTTGAATATCTATTACCCAAAATTCATCATTTATAGAATCATTAATTTTTTTGGGTTCAAGATGTGAATGAAATGTTGAATTTTCAACCTGGTTTCTTAGAGAAGATCTAGTTTTTGTTCCTCTATTTAAATTGCATACAACAGCATCTAGAGGATGATTATTAGAGAGTCTGAATACCTCTAGGAAGGTTTGAACTAGAATCCTCATTGTTGTCTGTTGGTTCAGAATCAATAGGTGGAGAATCGGGAAAATTTCCATAACTGGACACTTTTACAGGGGATTCACTATCCTTATCATTAATGTTCAGATTTGACAAATCTTCCTCACGATTTAAAAGAGAGGTTTTATGATCATGTGGATCAGTCTCATCAAATTTGACATGAACTGATTCTTCCACACATTTGGTTTTCTTATTCAACACTCTATAGGTTTTTCTTGAGATAGGGTAACCAAAGAAAATTCCTTCATCAGTTTTGGGAGAAAATTTGTCAATATTATCTTTATTATTAAGAATAAAGACTTTGCAACAAAAAACTCTAAATTAATTAACCTTAGGCTTCATATTATTCCAGAGTTCATAAGTGGTCCTTTTTAGAACAGGTCTAATTAAATATTTATTGATAACATAACAAGCTGTATTTACAGCTTCAGCACAAAAATAAATAGGTAAGTCATATTCATGAAGAATAGTACTAGAAATTTCTTGAAGGTTCCAATTTCTTCTTTCTACAACTCTATTTTGTTGAGGTGTCCTAGGGGAAGAAAAATTGTGACTATAGACATTGTGTGAGCAGTAAGATTCAAACTCATGATTCTCAAACTCACAGCCATGATCACTTCTCAGGGTATTAATCTTAAGTCCACTATGGTTTTCTATAGACATGGAATATTTGAAAAAATAGGAACACGCTGCTCTTTTTTGATCTAGAATGTATACCCATGTATTCCTAGAAAAGTCATCTACATGATCATAAAAAATGAGCTTCCCATTTAAACTTGAAACTCTTGATAGTCCAAACAAATCCATGTGAACCAACTCAAGTGGTTGAAAAGATGAAACATCATTCTTTGGGTTGAAAGAATCTTTGTGTTCTTTTCCCTTTTGATAGGGACTACACACTTTATCAATTGGGAATTCTAATTTAGGAAAGTCTATAACTAAGAATTTATTAGATATCTTCTTAAGTGAGTGCACATTACAATGTCCTAACCGTCTGTCCCACAACCAAGACTCTTTATGAAAAGCATTTATGCAGGAAATATTTTTTTTGGATAAGGAATTTAAATCAACATCATATACATTCTCATTTCTACATACAGTGAAACCTAAATAATTTTTTGAATTAAAATAATTACATGAATCATTTTTAAATTTATCATTAAATCCATCATCACATAACTGAGATATGCTAAGTCATTTATACTTTAATCCATAAAAAATACTTTAGAGATTGATATTGTATCACGGATAACAATCTAGCCCAAGCCAATGTTTTTTACTTTTGCATTGTCACCAAAGGTGACATGCCCACCATCAACATTAATTAGAGTCTTGAAGAAAGAATAATATCCTGTCATATGTCTTGAACATCCATTGTCTAATTATTATAGAGTATTACAGGAAATCTTTAAACAACATCCCCGCAAAAAATATTAAAAATGGGGTAATTTTGGTACCCAGATCTTCTTGGGTCCAGAATGATTATCCAATAAAACTTTAGGAACCCATATTTTCTTTACAGGTTTTATAAAATCAACGAACATATTTTCAGACATAAATAATTTGTTAGGACCTTTAGAAAATTGTTTCTCAAAAGATGGTCCAGAACTAGCAGTGAAGTGTCCAGATTTTGGAACAAATATGGTTTTGCTAATTTTTCTCTATCCAGGCTTATATCCTCAACCATTTGTAAATTTTGGAGCAATATGTTTTCCTATCAACTGTGTCGTGGTATCCCTACCAGCAGTGAACTTCTCAATATGCTTCATTAATTGTTCATTAGATAATTTTAACTCTGTATTTTCCTTTATAAATTTAGCAAATTTCCCTTTTTCTATGTTGAGATTTTATTTATAATTCACATTTAAAGCATGATGTCTTTTTGATGAATTATATTTTCCCTTGAGTTCATTAAAAGTTTCTTCAAGCATTTCTTAATATTCAAAAAATTATTCCTTAGTCATATCTTCATTATTTTGAGGGTCACTTTCATTCTCAGAATAATAAGTATTATGCACTGGGGAATTAATTGTTACCTCAGCTGTCTCTGTCATAAAACATAGATTGGCATCTTTGTTCTGTATTGAGTCCGAAGCATCAGATTCACTCGAAATGTCTTCTGAAGCACTCCAGGTTTCATTCATATCCTTTTTATAAATTTTTCACTTATAATAATATTTCATTTGGAATTTTAACTTTGGATAGTCAGACTTGATGTGTCCTTTAGTCTTGCATTCATATCAGAATATATCATCTTTTTTATCATATTTCTTCCAATCCTTCTTCCACATAACTTGTTGATCATACTTACCCTTTTAGTTTGGTTTTCTGAAAAACATCATCTCCCTATATAACTTCATAATTATCATGGATATTTGATCCATTTCTTCATCACTTTCTGAATCTGAATCTTCCCTGGTCGAACATTCAGAAGGTACACGTATTTTCTCTTTGTCACTGATCTTTGAATCAGTAGACTTGAATACAATCGATTATCTCTTGGGATCATCATATTCTTCTTTATTCACCTTCATTTATTCTTCATACATCATTAGTTTACCAATAAAATCCTTAACATATAGCCTGCTGATGTCACATGACTCTCGGATAGACACAGATGTGCCTCTCTATCTGTTTTGCAAACATCTCAATATTCTCATGATCTGTTCCTTCTCTGGAACTACTCTTACCAGTGAACTCATGGTGTTGAAAATCTCATTAAACCTAAGGTACATGTCAGAAATGGGTTCATTCGGTCTCATATTAAAATTATCATATTTAATAGTATAAGTTTTAATCTCATTTGCTTCACGTTGGTTGTCCCTTCATGAGAAACAGTCAAGGTGTCCCAGATTTCTTGAGTTGTTTTACATTCAGAAATTCGGTTAAATTCTTCATCTCCTAAAGAATAGTAAAGGGAATTCATAGCTTTATAGTTATTATTATAGTCAGAATTTGTATAATCATCCCAGGTTGATCTAGCAGTTTTGGGGATCTCATATTCTGATTCTATAGCAGACCAAATATCAAAACCAATACTTTCCAAATTAATTTTCATTTTAATTTTTCATTGAGAATAATTCACACCATTAAAGAAAGGTGGCATGTTAGTAGCAGCACCTTATAGTCTATTATCCATAATTAGATTTCATAAATTATATTAAAGAGATAAAATTTAGAACTAATAGAAATTTATGATCTTTAAGATAAAACTAAAAACCCAGTTTGAAAAAAAGAGTGTTTGAAAACTTTTTATTAATAATAACATTTCCTTTGATACCAAATGTTATTCGAATTGGATACTCAAGAGGGGGCAGAATTGAGTTCCAATTAAAATTTCTATTAAAAACTTTTAGTATTAAAATCCCTCAAATTAAAACGGCCCAGTCAATTAAGGTTGTAGTGATATAAGTGACTTATTGATCAACATTTTTCTCAAAGGTTTATTACTCCTCATTTGAATCATTATGAGAACTTGTTCTAATTTTGAAACAAGTTTACTAAATGAATCCCATATGAACACTAACCAGATCTAACTATCAGAGTGACTGTTAAAAATAGATTTCTTTCTTTGAGAATATAAGAACATCAGATAAATGTAAAATAGAGTAATAGAAAGATGAAAACAACAATTTAAACAAGAGGTTCAGTCTTAAGTCAAGTTCGAGTCGTCTCCACTTGGTGATCACCCTCCACCAAGAAATTTTTTTAAAACATGATATACGACCTTTATCGGTATTTACAACAATTTTCTCAAGCTTTCCAGGTTTTTCAACTTCTACCACAATTGTACATGGGAAAAAATAAACTACCAAGACACACTAAGCTTCTTCCACACTTATGTGTGGGAAACCAATGTAAAGAGGGTTTGGTATGAGGATTTTTAGTATCCCTCAGTTCAAGAACAATAGTCAATGTGCGTAACATAGACACACTGCTCAAAAATGTAAAAATACTAAAACACATTAGAGCTAGAGTTAATTGAATGAAGTTTAGAAATCTCTATATGTTGGCAGATGAGCTCTGGACTCGTTAAAATGAAGGAAATGATGTTTTGGTCCTTCTCTGCATGTTTCCTATAAAAAAGAGTGTCACAGCTTCCAAGATCTGAATTCCAAATGTAAAGATAATCAGCTTCATGGGTTTTTAACTCATTGTAGCACACCACTCTAGCTTAAAACAAGTTCTTTCAATAGATCTTCGTGAAGCTCTCTGTTCATCAGAATACAAGATTGAGTGTTCTTTTTCTTTCTTTTTTTGTTGGTGATGTATTTTTCTCTCTTATGTATATTCAATATATTATATGTCTTATTTTGATGTCTGTCTCTACTAATATATATATACACATTTCAGTTCAGATTTTTCTCATTTGGTTTAGCAAGGGCCGACAAGAGAAATGTTTCAACCACGTGTGGCGTTCCTCGTACCTCATAATGTCTCCTAATATGTCTAAAAATACCATTAAATAATGTAAAGTGCATTAATTTGTCCATACATAACTTTTATGATGTATTCATAATATTGTTTAAGAAAATAATAGAATATCATTAGACTTGTAGCAGATGCATGTCACAAGGTAGAATTCAACGGTAATCTCTCCAACTGTGAACTTCATCGGTAGGATATTGAACTGTGGGCTTCAATTGTAGACTTGATCAATGGTATACATCAACAGTAAGAATCAAATAGTAGTTTTGTAACATCAAACAACTTCAATAGTGACCTTTCCAAGTGTAGAAAATTTCAACAGGTAATCTTTATTAATGGTGGTGTATGTTCATCAGTAGAATTTGAACTACAGTCGACTATCTCAATAGTAGGAGTTGTCTAGCGGTAGCCTTCAACTAACGGTAGACATGTCCAACTGTATACTTAGACAATGAATCTCTCAATAGAATCATTTTCATATTAGTGAACTTTTAACAGTGATCTTCTAAAAATGAACTTCTACCATAAACCTTGTCACAGCAGTGACCTTGTGACAGCAACTCATTGTCTGTGAGCATTGATCAGTAGATCAATGGTAGACTTGTGACAGTAACCTTGTACCGGTATCTTATATCAGTGATCATAGATCTTCAACAGTAACCTTCTAGGATCAGTGAACTAGAGTAATAGTGAGCTATAACGATGACCTTGAATAGAAGGTTCTTACCAGTAGCCTTTAACAATGAAATTATATTTTGGTAAATGTAAATTGTAAGCTGATGCAACAAAGTCAAGAGACTAATAATATAAATTGATCAGGATAAACAATATAAATAAATATTAAAAAGGGTTATAAAATGGCTTAATATATCATTATCAATATTTAAACATGGTTTGGGATTATCAAAACATGTTAGTCCAACAATGCGGTTAGAACACTTGGGTCAGATCACTTCCTCAGATTCTTGTTTTTTAAGTCCTTTATCTTCTTAAATGTTTCACATATGTTGTTGGGAGTATTACATACC
Source organism: Viscum album (assembly GCA_963277665.1). NCBI lineage: Eukaryota > Viridiplantae > Streptophyta > Magnoliopsida > Santalales > Viscaceae > Viscum > Viscum album. The sequence goes on from OY728161.1 coordinate 700,310,688, forward strand.
CTACTTGCGCACATCACAACCCGTAGTGTTTTCTGCGCCACTGTCTGGTACATCTAAGCTTTAACATGCAGTCTAAATCCACTAAGGAAAGGTTTTATTTAGTTTTGTAAAACCCATATATACATATATATGTATATAAAATTATATATAAATAAAAAACCTGTTCTGTTTTATGTCATTTAAATTATGAAATTTTTTATTTAAATAATGTTCTATATTCATATAATTCATGCAAGGGTCTATTTTCAATTATCTTTATTTTGTAAACCATTATTATATAATTCTGTAGATGTAGATTTAATTTCAATCCCTCTTTTAAAAATTTCCATAGAGTGTTTTATGATTTGACTTCATTATGAAGAACCTATTTTGGTATATATAGGTTTATATATATATATATATATATTATTTGTATATCAAAACCAAAATAAATAGCTATTATATTGGTTGGTTTTGGTTTTCTATTATTATTCATAATTTTAAGAGTAAAGCCATGCTATTATGTTTATCATTGGCACTCGTCGTGTTATAATCAACACATAAATGTCGAATAGTTAAGGTCCATTATTTGTATTAATTACAATGTCGTACGCATTGGTTTCATTAAAAATATATGGAAATTATTTATACACTTTGTTTGCACTATATAAATATATATGATGTATGGTTAATGTGTTATTAATTATAAATAAATATTAAAAGGATGATACGTATGACAAATCGTGTAGTGATATGTTGATGTGTAAATCGAGTACTTTAGAACAAGTAGATGAAATCTTATAAATGTATACATATTTATATGTGTAATAATATGTATATATAAATTTCTACACATGCATTACTAATGTATCAAAGTATGTTTATGAGTTTTAATATATGAAAACTCAGTGAAAATGTATATGTATTTAACACAAGCTTAAAATGTTTCAGAAAACCCGACTCTTGAGTGTGGTAGACAGGACGGGATTGGGCATGGACCCATCATGGACTGTAATTAGTCGAGCATTCACAGAATTAGTTATTTTGTGTTCAGAAGCTTTCATATTGTTTTCAGAAAAACACTAGAGTATATTTGAGCAATTTTATATGTATGTATCGTCAAAAAATTGAAATAGTATTTTGATGCGGTAATTAATTTCAAATGGTATTTTAAAAAAGGGTATTCCAAAATGTATATATAACACTTTCAAAGAATATTTATCAAATGTTTTTAAACCTCATACTGAGAATCTTTTGTTCACACCCCAAGGTTTCGAAATGTTTTTCACAGGTTTCCTTGAAATCTAGAGTTGGTTATCCTTGTTTTTGTGCATGGAAGCGGTGATGATCTTGCAGTTTGTTTATTTTTTTTGTTGTAAATATGATGTTTTTTAAGCATGTAAGTATTTCTATAATCTATACAGGAATAAGGTCCTCTTTTATGACATGTATAATGCTGGGTCCTTACACTAGGCATGGGAGGAACGGTGTAGACAACTTTAGAAATAGATTTTGTCATTTAACGTATGCCTCTGGGAATATAGAGGACTTAGTTTTCTAAATTCTAAAGACAAAAAGTCAGAGTTAGTTTTAGTTTGATGATCGAATTGCGAGGACACAATTCTGTTAAGAGAGGAATATCTTAACCCCCCTAGTTTCAAAAAAATAATAAGTTTAAATAAATTATAATTTAAAATGGATAATGTTATAAATAAACTATAAAAGAAGGCATTTTCTAAATTTATGAATACTTTGATTTATAAAAAATTTCATGTTTTTATTACCCGACGACATCAAATATATTTTTTCAAAGACATTGTTCTAATAAATGAAATTATTAAGAATGATGTTTTATTATAAATAATTTTTTCAATTAATTTATGTTATATATATATATATAAACTTAAAACAAGATTAATAAAAATAAGTGTTTCAATCAATTGAATGAAAATTATAACATTTATTTATTATAATTTTAAATTTATGTAAAATTAATATTTTTAATTTTTTAAAATAATTTATCAAAACAACTATTTTGTATGTATTTTTTTTATAAAATAATTTTTTTGTTATTAGAATGTTTTATATTATAATTATTTATGAATATAGTAAATTTGTTACTTATATGTATTCAAAATATTATTATTTTTACTATCATTATAATAAAAGAATATGTATATATATATATAACATAATTTATATATATGTGTCTTAATAAAAACAAATTTTATAATTATATAAAAAACAACGCCACATGTGTTGTGAAAAAACGATTTTCACACAAATAGATATATATATATATGAAATAAAATTTAATAAACAAAATCATTAAATGATATGGAAAAAGAAATGAAAAAGTAATATACATGATATAAAGGGTTGACTTCAAAACATATTTAAATTATTTAAAACATATATAATATAATAATATATTAAAATAAATGATTAGGGGACAAAAAAGACACTTTTTAGTCTATATTAATCTTATTCTTTAGTAAAATTTTATGAGTAATACATTATTATTGTTTTTTGTGAAACATTATTACTTGAATTTATAAACTGAATTATTATTTTTCAGTATAATGATTTTTTTCTACATTGAATTATATAAATATATATTTAACATTATTAATTTTTATGTTTCAATGTTATAAATAATGATTAGAATCTAATTTTTAAATTCTACGAACATATATAAATATGTTATAAATGTTTGTAATATATTACATATAAAAATATATTTAGTAATAAAAATAAGCAATGTATTTTATATATGTATTTTTTTTATTAAAATATAGACTTATTCTAAATAGGCAGAAAACGATATAAATCAAAATATTAGTTATGAGTTATTTATTAATAAAACTAATATTATTATAAAATTGTATTTTTATTATACATGTCATTTAAAATTATTATTAATATTATTATTTAAATAATTTATACTATAAATATATGATATATCTTATTCGTTTTTATATATAAAATATAAAAATTATAAATACATATAATGGTTATATTATGAAAAACGCATAAAATATTTAGGTTTTACATAAAAATTTATAATTTGAATTATTTATATAAATTAAAAAATTATATATATGTATATTCATATAAAAGAACGCTAAAATGGTGAATATATATAAATATAAAATTTATTAATAGTTTAAATGTTTTGATGTATTAACTAAATGAATAAATATATATTTAAGAATAAAGAGGCGTGAATATAGACGATTGATTGAACCAAATATATATATAATAATAAAGTGGCATGAATGTAGAGGATTGATTGATCCAAATATATATGTAATAATAAAGAGGAATTAATTTAGAGGATTAATTGAACAACATTTTTCTTTAAAAAATATATTGATTGTATTTATGTGTGGCATGGCTTTTGGGGATAATAAGTCAAAAGTGGTGATTTATTGTTTTATAGCGTGATATTATTTTTATAATATGACATATTATATGTTTCAATATATATATATATATATAATAAATTGTTCTATAATATATTAAGTGTATAGATCATTATATATTATATGTTTCACTATATATTAATCGTTATACACAATATTTTTATTATAATAATAAATAACATATTAATATTATTAGATCCAATAATGGATGGCATGACATGGAACAAAAAATAATAATAATGTACTGTTATGATACTCTTGAATTTGGTTAAACTTCCTTGAGAAGCTACCTTCATGTTTTGTTATAAATTTAGAACCCTCCTTCATGCTGTTAGTACATTCGGGTCAGATCACATTCTCGGGTTCTTGTTTTTCTTTTAGTCCTTCATCTTCTTAAATGTTACCCATATGCTGTCAGGTGTATTCCATACCATACTTGAGTACTGCACCACCCGTAGTGTTTTCTGCTCCCATGCCTAGTGTATCCAAGCCTTAACATGCAGTCTAAATCCACTAAGGTAAGGTTTAATTTAGTTTTGTAAAACCCATATATACATATATGTGTATATACAATTATATATAAATAAAAAACCTGTTATGTTTTATGTTTTCTTAATGATGAACAGTTTTATTTAAAAAATGTTCTTTATTCATATAATTCATGTAAGGGTCTATTTTCAATTATCATTATTTTACAAAAATTTATTATATAATTCTGTAGATGTAGTATTAATTTCAATCCCTCATTTAAAAATTTCCAAAGAGTGTTTTATTATTTGATTTCATTAAGCAGAACCTATTTTGGTCTATACCAGTTTATATATATATATATATATATATTATATGTGTATATGAAAACCAAAATAAATATTAATTATATTGGATGGTTTTGGTTTTATGATATTTTGCATAATTTCCAGTGTAAATCCATGATATTAGGTTTATCGTCGACACTCATCGTGGTATAATCAACTCAGAAATGTCGTATACGTAATAACCATTATTTGTATTGATGAAAATGTTCTATACGTTGCTTTTTCTAACCATGTATAGAAATTATTTATACACTAGGTTTTCACTATATATATATATGATGTATGGTTAATGTGTTATTTTGTATAAATAAATTTTAAAAGGATGATACGTATGAAAAATCATGTAGAGATATGTCAATGTGTAAATCGACTACTTTAGAACCAGCAAATGGAATCTTATAAAAGTATATATATATATATATAAGAATATGTATAAATAAATTTATATGCAAACATTTATTATCTATCAAATGTTTTTTACGAGTTTTAATATATGAAAACCCAGTGAAAATGTATACATATTTAATGCAAGCTTGAATTTTTTTCCGAAAACCCGACTCTCGAGTGTGGTAGACAGGAAGGGATTGGGATTAGACTCATCATTGCCTGTAATTAGTCGAGCAGTCATAGAATTAGTTATTTTCTGTTCAGAACCTTGCATAATGTTTTCAGAAAAACACTAGAGTATATTTGAGAAATTTAAAAGGTAAGTATCTTATAAAAATTTAACTAGTATTTTGATGCTGTAATTAATTTCAAACGGTATTTTATGAAATGGAATTCCTAAATATTTATATACCTATTTTTCAAAGAATATTTATCAAAGTTTTTTAAAGCTCTTACTGAGCATCTTTTGTGCTCACCCCATGTTTTTGAAATGTTTATCATAGGTTTCCTTGAAATCCATAATTGGTCTTCCATGTTGTTGCGTGCGGAAGCGGTGATGTTCTCCCAGTTTTTTAAGTTTTTTCGTTGTAACTCTGATGTTTTTTTATGCATGTATCTATTTCTAGAACCTAGACTAGAATAAAGTCCTCTTGTATGACATGTCTAAGGATGGGTCCATACAAATAATATAAAATATTATGATTCAAAAGTTTTAATCGATTTTTAATAGATATAACAATATATGTGTTAATATTCAATGGACAATCCATCCAATAGACATGACAAGAAATAATATTTTTTTCAAGTGAAAATGTTCAAATGTTAACAATGTTTTCATACCCAGTTTCAATATTAAAATGAATAAAATGTCTTAAATTGCATTAATATATTTATAATTGATATAATTATACTTTTAATGAAATATTCAATATAATTAATCTTTCTAAATAAATTTACCGAAATGGTCTTCTTCTATTAAAATTCATAATTTTTCACTATTCATAAAAATATGAATATTTTATGAGAGATACAACAAAATTCAAGATAATATAATTTTGACATTATATATTTGAAAATTAGTTTTATTTGAAAAAATTAATTTTCTAAAATTTGTAAAAATAAATTATATTAACATTCAGAAAAAAGAAAAAAAATTAGGAAAATTGTAATTTTGAAACATATAATTGCAAAATCGAAATATATGTATATCATTATCAACATGTATTTTTTATATTAATAAATTATTTTTAATACTTAAAAAAGTATTTATTACTATTTATATCAAAAATAATTATTTATAGGTTACAATGTTAATGTTTAAATAAATACATTATTAATATAACAAGGTCATGTTAAACGTTAAACTTGATTATAATGAAACATAATCCAATGTTTAATACATAACAAACTTGACTTTTTATTTTGTACTACACAGAATTAACTTGTTTTGATATTTAACAGAAGTCATAAAAAGAATTTAATTTATTCATGAAAATTAATTAATAAAAACAATTGGTGTTACATTCTCAACTTCTAATTAATTTGACCATTTAAATTCATCATTCTAAAAAAAATGAGGATATTCTTACTTCATCATATCCCAAATATCCCACATATATTCTTCAAACATGTTTTATAAAAACAATCATTTACTATTTTGGTGGCAATATTCTGTAGAACATTCTCTGTAGGATCTGTAATCCCCCTTGATTGTTCCGTAGGAGATATATAATTTTCATATAGTATTTATTTTATGTTTAGTACATGGGAAGGGTGTGATATGTACTTAATGAGTAGGTATAAATATAATAATACATGCACTTCAGATAGGTTTGGTGGAAGCAACAAATCATAGGCTACCATCATGATATGATCTAGGTTTTCAAATGGAATGATGTACCTTTGGAATAAATTACCTTTATTCCTAAATATCATTACCTTATTCCATAGAGATGTTATTAGAAAAACCATATCCCAAAATTAAAATTCTAGATCATGCTGATGATTATCGCCATAAATCCTCAATCAACATTGAGCTTCCAAAACATCAACTGAATGGCTCAATCATTCTCAATCATTTCGCCAGAAATATCAGATCGTAAAGGATTTCATTATTAAACATAATTATATCAAGTTAGATCTCGGAATTTCATTCCTTAAATTGATTCATAAGGATCCGAATGATTAATTTAGTGAAATACATTTTTTAGAAAAAACTAAAAATGATGAAATATTGATCCCAAACACCCTTGAAATCCAAATAACATGAACTCAATATATACTTTAGGGTTTTTTTGGTTCTGTTAGACCAACAACCTATTTGAGGATGATACATAAAGACTAAACTCAACTTTTTATTAATATTCATACTAATAACTTCTCCAGAACATTAAGTTAAATCTCAAATCCCAATTAGATATAATGAAATGTTGTATTCCATGCAACCCTATCACATTCTTATTGTATATCATAGTAATCTAATCTAGATAGTATTATTCTATGATTGAAATTAATTGTGATTAATTAGTAAATAGATTGATTAGAACACATATAGTGTATTTATATTTATAGGTTTTAGTGATTCAAACGACAAAATACGTGGTTATGTTTTCCATTTTCTATTCGTGTATGGGTTATGGATGCAACGCCTATTATTATGGAACCCCAATATAATATTGATATTATTATTTAATCATGATCATTTTATCAATTTTTTAATTCTTTAATGCATTAATTTGAGTATCTAACTTCTAAAAAAGAATTATAATGATTTTATATAATGATATAATATTGATAAAAAGTACATAATTATTACTAAACTCTTTATATGTTTCCAAAATAGAATTTTCTCATAAAATATTTTTTTGAGGAAATAATAAAATTATATTTTCATACGTTCATATAATTATCTCATATAATTTACTGATATTTAAAAAAATATTTATTTATATGGGTAAAAAAGGAATATATAATAAAATTAATGAATTTCTTTACAAGTATTGAAAAAAAATAATTTTTATATAAAGCTTTTTACTTTATTTAAAAAACGACAAAAGGAATGTTTTATTAACGTATATTGTGACCACAAGTACTCTACCTCCATAACCATTCATTGATATTTTAATCAATATATAACCCAAATTGTATTTTAAATAAATAAATCTATTATTAATTTATTTGGGTATCATGGTATTAAAATTGGGTTCTCATATGAAAACCATATATTTATATGGAAATTATATTGATATAGGATTAGAAGAAGCTTACAAAAAATTTGTACTGTGATGAATGTGTTTTATTCATGATGTGGTACATGAGCATTATATAAAACGTGTGAGCCCGATATTGCATATCGGAATGGTTGAGCCCCATTATATCTCACGAGTGATCCCATCACAACTGATTCGAAGAGTTGATCCCCATTATATATCACGGTTGATACCGATATTACTTATATGATGGGTGATCCCCATTATAGATCTCCAATTTATAAGACAATCATATGATTATTCCAATTAGACAATCTTTGAAAGGGGTTTATGTGTATTATAATCTAATTACTGTAAATGAGCTTTAATTTCATTATATTTATTTTATTGGATTTCGTTGAGAAAAAATTTTGAGTGTTATTCGTGTGAAAATGTTTTGTTACATAATCCCATATAACATTGAAGGGGTTATCATGTTTTAACTAGAGTATTGGTCTTTCTTTATTTTTAAGTCCCTTATTGATATTTTTTTCATATAATATGTTTTTAAATGTTTTCATAGTATTTAATGGCGAATACGGCCAATGATAGAATCAAGGAATGATTCTTATGAATAAACATGAAAAGAAACACTGTTACCTTTTTAAATATTTTATGTGATGGATGAAACAGATACTCTAAGAAGTTTCCACATTCTATTTCTATGTTTTCTTGAATAATAGATATGGCATATTTCTCTACAGATACGAGCCAAAAAATATCGTCAATGTGAATTTTTGAATTAAATAAATATTTTTTATTTGTCATGGTTATGGCCTTTTTGAAAACATTATAATGTAAAGAAATAAATTGGTCATAAAAATGTATTTCCATAGTGGATCCATTATTGGGACATTGAAATGTGAATTAAAAATGAAACTATAAACGGTTACATTAAGTCATCCTATGTCATGGGTAAGTTGATGGACAATAAATACATATGGAATTTTAGATATAAACCTACCCAATCTATAAGTGGGTGGGTGTCTATAATTTTCTTTGAAACCTTATAAATAATGTATATTTTAAAGAAGGATGACAATGTGGAACGACATGTAGTTGGAACCATCTGATTCAATGTAGGAACACTCGATGTAATAAAATATTTTTCATTTTTCTAAATATATTGTTAAAACTAATTTATAAGATATCAATAATCCACATAGGTAATTTTTTTTATAACTATATGGATAACAATTTGAGGATGTATTCTCTAATAAATTTATTTGTGGAAGCCAGGAAAATCATGGAACCTCTTTTAACATTGATCAATTCAAATTCAGGAAGAATCATATATATTGATTAATATTCCCTTGTTAATAATAATCAACGTGAAATTAATGGATAATTGATATTTTTCATTACCATATACTTATTTTTATTATTCATAAAAAAAGAAAAAACTTGTAAATTCAATGATCTAGATAAAAGGATTTATGATTCTTTTTGTTTGATAATTAGCCATTGACTTATATTAGATATAATTAATAATAGGTTCACTTCAAAAATTATATTTTGAGGAGTGGAGATTTCTGATTTAGATTTATTTCACTTGAATATTATAGAAATAATAATTGAACTAATAATTTCACTATGAAAATTTAAAATTCCAAGATATCTATTAGGATATATAAATTAAAAATATTTTATTATTACTAAATGTTGTTATCAAATATTTCCTCATCGAAATGTGTTCAAAATATTTTTTTGGTAGAAACATTAAATAGTTAATGTGAGATTTTTTATTCTATTTTGTTTAAGATTGATATTTTATCAAAACTTGTGAACTTGTTTGTTTAAATAAAAATATAGGAAATATAAATACGACAACCAATTTCTATAGAATAACTATATTTTTAATGGATTTAAAATTTATTTATAACCACATTTTTTATGTATATTATGGAAATTTATTATAGAATTTTCCAAAATAATAGAAATTAGAACCATAACCATATATTATATAAGAATAAAGGAATCATTATTATAAATGATTCTTCAATGGTTGGGAAAAAATATGAATCTTTTTATTATAAATGTTTGGTAACATGGATCAAGAGATATATTCCAAAACCATTTGTAATTTTAAAATTGATGATATCATAATGATAATTATCATAATGATCTAAAAAATATATCTAAACATGAAGATTCAAACACTATACATGGGTAAATTTGTCTTATAATTAGTGAAAATGAAAATGGAAAAATGATAGATCCCATATAATTAGTTAATAAAGAAAATTATAGTCATTGAAGTAAATTTTCTCCTAGGGGTAATGAAATAGAGGTTTCAAAATAGATAATTTTTAATTTATCTATCCCATTACTAGGATGAAATTATTTTGGGGAATAATATTTGTCTCCCTATAATACTTTTTGTAAAAATAAACAATACTAAATACATACCTTTGATCTCCAAATAGATCTTATGATAAGGAAAGAGAATTAAATAAGGAAGAGTCATATCATGTTTCTCAAATAAAGACAATGAACATAAATCTTTATAATAGATTATATTTTTCATGGAGAAAAATCTGTATTGACACTGAGGACGGTATAATACGGGTTGATGAATTTAATGAATCTTGAAAACTAGAAAACTAAAATAAGAGGCTTTTGAAAAATAAAATTATAATGTGGAAAAAATAAAATCTAATTAAACTAGAATAGGAAAGGTTACAAAACATATTCGAAATGATAATAATCCAATTAAGTGCTTCGAAAATCATTGAAACAGAGATATTATTTACGAATTGTTGGAATTAATATATATTATCCATACTAATTCCCTTTAGTAGAGATAACAAAATATATTTTACACAAATTTATAATATAATGGTTTGATATCATTATTAAAAATTTATTTAATATTATATTTTTGGTTAAGAAGTTATTTCTTATAATATATAATTTCTTTTAGTTTAAACTCCAACATTTATTAAAGGAAAAAACTACGAAATTAATATTTTCTAGTTCAAAAATCAAAAAACATATTTCTAAATGAGAATATTTAGATCTAAATATTTAATCACCACAATTGATTCCTATGATTTTTATATCAGTGAATTATAATAATATAGAGAGAACCATCTAATAAATATTGGTTATAAAAAATAATTCCTTATTAGAGATTCAAAAAAGTATAGAATATCTATGATAAAATGTGTACTCATTTTTTCGACATCTCTAGAGAGGAGTTCGCAAGGATTATTGACAAGTTTTACCTCCTTGAGGTGTGGTTTATGGGTAATGAATTTAATCAGGGTAGTAATAAAAATCATTAATATAAATATAACATGGTTATATGAGATTTTAATTATCCTACTAGATATACTAATTGGAATAGTATATTTTCCAAAAAAATTTAGAATCCACTAAGACTATATTCATGTATATAACTATATATTAAATTATATATTGATTTCTTACTCAATAATGTTTATATTGCATCCTTTAAGGCATAAGATAGATGATTCTAAGAGTATATTTTGAAAATAATATGTAAGATATGAGAATATCTATTTAGAAAATTTTTTAATCGTAAAATGGTTAAATTATTTATGAGGTCATAGAGCATGAAATAGTTCATCACCAAGGATGAAGAACTCATTAAATAGAAAAAATATTTTTACAAATATGGGGAACATAATCATAAAAATTAGTGGAACTAAATATAATTTTCACATTATGAACACTATTTACAAAATTCCAAAATTATCAACAAGTAAAGTAAAAATTACTGATGAGGGGAAGAGATATAGAGAAATTATTATTCCATCTTAATCATTGATATATAAAGGTATTGAAAATTAATTCCACCATATACATTAAATTTAAATACATAATAAATGAAAATATAAGTGGACTAGTCTATGTTGACTACAATAGTCATGTTTTCAATTAAAATTAATTTACTCATAACGAGGGAAAACTATTGATTTTATTATATTATATTTTAATGATATGTATAATTTTTTCATTGTAGGAATCATATTTAAGAAAAATGGGTTCAAGTATCTTTTAATATTTTATGAGTATAGTGAATATTTGGATGACAGATTCAAAATTATATTAATATTTCATAATTTAGAGTTCACACATGTTGATACAAACTAGGAAGTGAGTGATTTTATTGGGGTATAGTTATTATTAGTGGATGTAAACATTTATATTTTGAATCAAATATCAATTATTGATCATGCCTTGGTTATTAATAACATTTACCCCTTGTTAGTAGAAATATATTTCTTAATATCATCAATAACATATCATCTTGAATAAATTGAATTAATGTTGGAAATGTTATTTTTGCTACTTACATGGGGATTATACTACATTTAAGGATCATTGGTTATCTTTAAATTTTATATGTGTGTTCAAGTAACTTACAAGTAAAAACAAAAAAATATAACATTTTGCATTAATATTATATTTGTAAATTTTTTGACAACATTAGACGGGGCATTATATAGGTTATTTTTAAGAGGTATGTATTTCCTAGTAGGTTCCCCACGATCATTTCTTCACCCCTTAAAATATCCAAGATTTTAATTTTTTAATATTTCTCCCAAGGGATATGTTAAATGTTCAAGAGTAGTTAAATAAGAGGACACAACAATATCTATTTCCTTTTAGATTGTGGGATATTTAATGATATAAGTACTTTTAATAATAATTATTATTATGTGAATATGTCTCATATATATGTTTATGGGAATCTATAAACTCTTACCCATATCTTATATAGAAATAATATACTTATATATTTTAATGTGGGTAAAAATATGATTTTTAACATTAAATAAATGTTTAGTAATTATAAGGATGTATTTATTCGGTTTATTAGTTGGATAAAATCCAATTTTTTTCTTTCATAAAATATATAAATTCTTTTATATAGAACCATATTAATATGATTATTAATTTTCATCAAGAATGATGTAGAAACCTAACTCCATTAACCATAATCTACTATCAATTTATTAAATTCGAATAATATACAAGGGATATCATCATATTTCCCTGATCATTATAATTATCATGAAAAAAACTAAATCATAAATGATTCCAATTTTAAATTTAAAATGTAATATATAATATAAAAAAAATGTTCCACATCCTTCAAAATTATTCAAATATTTATTCATTATATACTTTGTAAGGGGAAAAATAAGGATGAGGTTAGGTTCTTAGTAAGGTTTAAATACAGAGGATACCATCTTCAGTAAAAGATTGATAATCTATATGGACAGGTTAATAAAAAAAATCATTCCTTTTAATCAATAACATGATCACAAAATGAATCCATGTATAATATCTATATAGTAATATCATAGATAATAAAAAATCAATTATAAATAAAATAAATTCATAATATTTTATTTCATGATCTCATAAATCATGATATATTTATTGTTAAAATGTTTATCTATGAAATAAAAAATTATGGGTAGACACACAACAAAGAATAATTTAATAATTCTATCCAATATGTTTTTTTAAGGTTACATATAGAGGCTTTTAGAGTTTAAAAAAATCCAATTCTTACCCATCATGCACATCCAATTCATTTTTTATTTTTTTAATGATTATTTTTGTTTTAAAAAATATGCCTTATGAGAAAATTTCTCAACTCATTCAAGAATAAATAATATCTAAATTTGCACAAGAAAACAAATTACTTTGAAAGTAAAAAACCATATGTCGAAATGGGGTATGATTTTAGATACAATACTTTCTATGCTAAAATAAATAAATACATTTAAGAGAAAGGTAATGCCCAATTAAAAACTATCCCAATAGTGTTAATGTTTCAAGGGAATGTTAATGAACACACAAATAATAAGATATTAATTATTACAATTAATTTATAAAAAATATATGTTTTATAATTTAATAACATCCATTAGAGAATGTGTGAAAATATAATAAAGACATTTACACAGCATTAATTAATGGGGTTTCACTATGAAACCAATGAAATCATTTAGATGAATATATATATATATCTGTGTGTGTGTGTGTTTGTGTTATAAAATGTTTATAGTCGAGGGAATTAATTTTAATGGAATATACATTATAAAACATTCATTTGTATTTTTTTATAAACAAATTCATATGATAAATTTAAAAAATTATTAGAAATAATAATCTAAAACCTTTTACAAATTCATGGATAATATAAAACGAAACACAAAAATATTTTAATAGAAGAACAATATTTTTAATATAGTCTAAGACTCGCATCACTGAACATTATCGAAACACATTATTTTGTAATTTAAATATGGCCATAGATACATAGCCATTAAATTGTATTGAATTAATAGGAATATATTCGTATAATATATATATATATATAATACTCTATAAATTTTTTTATTAACATTACATAAATAATAATTCGAATTTTAATTCATTATATACTTCAAAATACATTTCGTGGAATCATGTAATTTATTGTTTACTGTGGAAAAATATTATATTTCATTTTTCTACATTTATTTATTTTATTTCCTAAAATTAAATTCAATTTTTGTAAAAAATTACAAAATTTGGTTGCATTGAATTTTAAAGTAATTTATAAAATGATTTATTTTTTGTATGAATTATAAAAATACAATGATTTTTATTGAACACGATATTTTTTTAAAATTTTATGAAGTTTTATTTTTTCAACAACGAATAAAATTAAAGATACTAATCTAATATGATGAATTATTTGATTAATATCATTGAAATAAATATTAGGTTCAATTTTGTAAAATAATCATGTTAATAATTAAAATTCTTTAAAAAAAACATTTTTGCATTGTTTTAGAGTATTAATCATAAAATAATTTATTCCATATATAACTGTTCAATCAGGAAGAGTGTATTCAAATTTTTATTCACAGGATGTTTTAGGTTTGATCAATATCAATAGTAATCAAAATAATTTTTTATTAGCTCAATAATGGTAAAATGGTGTTTAAACATTCAAATATGGATTTAGTAAATCTCAAAAGCATTATTTTATAATATTTTACGGGTATAGTTAGTCCATTTAAATCCAATTATCTAATATATGACAACACGGTTACATTATTTTCTAATTATTACATTAATATTAATTTATATAAATATAATGTCAAAAATTTCACTATCTTTTATTTAAAATGTTTAAATTTTATCATAAGGGTCCAATGTTGATGTGATTAGTTATAAATAATTATTTTGAAGATAAATTAATTATATTTATCATAGTAATTTATTTTCTATTTCTTAGCTATTAAATAATTAACTTCAATTTTTATGCAACAAAAACAATGTATATATAAAATTAATAGAAAAATAAATTAAATGATTAATAAATATTAAAAATTATGAAAAAATGAAGAATAAATATATTTACAAATAATTTTAGATACATATTACTTTTTCATGTACTGCGAATCAAATATATTAAAATTCTATTATTTTCATGTTCTCATTATTGATAAATAAAAAGAATGGTGCTAAAAATGACATTAAATATATTTTATAAAATGAATATTTTCTAAATTATTAAAATATAATAGAAATCCTAAATTATGAATATAAATATAACATATGGTCTAAAATGTTGAACATTTTACTTTTATAATCCAAGGATCACCATAAAATTGAAATTACGACCCCTTAAGATTGAAAAACTTGTTACGAAGATAAAGGATAAAATATGTTAGCAAAGGCATTAAACTAAAAAACTAGGATTAAAATATTATTTATTAAAAAACAAATTATTGTTCAATAATATTTAAACCATAATAAAAAATATGTTTAAATATATGGGCATTTTTGGAATTTGGATTGAGAATTTATATATTATATTTTTATTCTTTTAATCAATTAGAATACCTATCCTCTTCTAACTTGTAAATGGAAATCCATTCTATCTCTTATTAAAAAAAATTTATTATCATATCTTATAATTCATAGAAAATTAATCTTTTCAGTATCATTATACAAGTTATTGTGGTTATTAGCATCCCATAATTCCAACCCTAGTGTCCTTAAAAGGATATCTAATGGAGTTTATTCAAGGAAGTGGTGATCCCATTAACCGATGACTTTCTTTTAATTTTTCTTTTAAATCATCTAAGTATATGGTTTTTATCATTATATAAAAACTACAGTATACAAAATGTTTATAAAATTTAATATTATTATGAAAATAAAATTATCAACCCACTTTTCCATCAAATGTAATGAGAATGTATTCTGCATGTGTACACACAACTATCGTCTCCATATAGTAATAAATTTTTTTTTCATCATGATATTTTATGGATTGTTATGATAAAGAGATTAATGTGTATATATAAAATTTATTAAAAAATTAGTATTCTATAATAATAATATTTTATATACCTTCTTACCGTCCAATTGGTCAAAAAATTATAATGTCGCTCATGTGTATGTGTGAAGTATAACATCTATCATGTGATGAGAATAATTTTACATTTTTGATATGGATATTAATATTGATGTATTTAATTAATATATAGTTATATCTGATATAAAATACACTATATAATGTCGAATTATTATTAAAAATTCATTATTTCCACCTGTCAATGGAAGAAAAGTGTGCTCATGCATAAGTACAATCTACCATATCCATTGAGAGTGTAATTAATTTTTCAATATCAATATTTAATGATTTATTATATATATATATATATAATTAATATATAATATATTATTATAATGACTAACATTCTATATACGATGTAACCCAGATCAATATTCAAGGACCAAAACTATCAAACAAAAAATACATAAATATTAAAGCAATTATCCCAGGAAAAGTGTTATGAATAATGATTTATTAATAAATATGTGGTAAGATGTTATCTGTAAATAATTTATGATATGATATGGATGATTCTGGTTCATTAATATATTTATAATAAATATATATTTGTTATATATTTGGGATGAACATGAAAAATAGATATTATACATCAGGTAAGGTACTTTACAATTTTCATTCATTCAGTCATATTTTAATGTTATACCAATAATTTAATTCCTACTGTTTATACACATCCCTTTAACAAATTATATCATTAATCATTCTAAATTTATTATTTTTTCTATTTTAAATCAAAAAAAATTTCTAGGGGGAATTGAATCATATGTTACAATGTTGTTATGGGGTTCTTAACTCAATCTCGTATCATTGGGTTAAATAACTTCTTCATTTCATATATTATTCCATGATTAGGTTTGAAATTACCTTTTTAATTAATATTTTAAAAAAGTTATTTTAATTTTTGTCAATATTTATCTATTAAAATAACATCAATAATTAATACTCACCATTATGATACGATATTGGTAGGTGGGGTTTAACATAATTCCCATTCATTGGGTTGCATATCGACTTCATTAATTATGTAATGAAATGATTCTATGGGAAATGACCTATTATATTATTATTATGTATTCAAAAATTGTTTTTTTATTCTAATAATATATACATAATCATATCATTGATTAAATTTTCACACTAATGATAAGATATTGGTAATGGATTTCTCAACACAGTTTTGTTCTTATGGGACATATGTTGTATTCACCACATGACACATTATTGTGGTGTTTATATATACCATTTTATTTGGTATATCATTATTATATCTGTATTCATTTCATTTCCCAATTTATTTCGAGGTTTTTATTTCATGTGTGCTAAAACTGAAAATCTACCAAAGAGATGAGGGTTCATTTCATTATCCCATAATTATTTAAGATTTTTTATATTTATGTTTCAATTAGTGTAATTATTCATCCTTTCAATATTAATACTAATCAATATTGCATTAGTTTTTTCTATCAATTACAACACTTCCATTAATTTTCCACTCATTAGGTATTGAATAATCCAAAATTTTGTTATTAAGGAAAACCAATGTAGTTTTTTGATTTTTCTGTGAATATTATTCATCCTTGACCATAAACCTCAATAAATATTTTCTATACTAAAGGATCAAATTAATTTTATAAACTGGAGAACCATTGGGTATTTTTCTCTCCATAAAAGCATATAAAAATGGTTTTTAGTGAGTTATTTATATATGGTTAATGAAATTATTTATTAAAAAATTATTTACTTAGAACTAATGGTACATAATAATATTAACGGTCTAAACCATTTCTATATGTACATACTAATGGTTTATAAATTATGATATATTTCTATACCAATGGTTCTATGTAAACAATTTGTGTCGATCTATACTAACATTTTTTAAATTACTAGTATAGACCCACATATTTCCCAGATATGAAGCAAACCCACGCTACCTACAAAACCAGAAACAACCACAAGAACCTACTCAAATTTCCACCAAAAGATCCAAAATCACCCCACCATGGCTGACTACCCTAGCAATAACATCACCATCTAATATAAAAAAATATTAACATATGAAATAAATTAATTAATCCCACCAGTGACAAAAGACATTCAAAACATAAAACATCAAATGTTAGGGAAATCAACAAAAAAATGTAATTTATCAATATATATGTAACACACATTACCTTTATTATTGTTATGAATTAGTTTATTATTTTGGTTTCATTTTTTTATTTGGTGAGTATACAATACCATGAATTTGGAAGGTACATGTATTGTAGATGTCAGTGATTTGTTAGAATTTTTGAGATTTTCTATAGTATTTATGTTATTCTATTGTTAGTTACATGATTTTAATGAGATTACACGATTTTTAAGGGATAATAGATAGATTTTTTTAACTGGATTATGTATCACGAAAATATAAAATACCATGTAATGATTAAACAACCTGTAATGTTAGAATTTTTTGTAATCTGAGATTGTGTTTTTTGTGTAATTTAAAATAATAGAGTTTGATGATGTGTACATTTATTACAAACTATTTAATTCCCTTAAGTTACAGATTTTATGGTGTCATGTTTTTATTTAAGGATTCATTCTATTATGAAGCCATATCATCCCTACTAGAGCTCTTACCCTAAAAAGTTTAGGTGAATTCCTCCCATTTGGATAGATTTTTTGATATAGATCATCATAGGTGTCATATTTCTCTTATATGGGTAAGATATTCTCTTGGTACTTCTTTTTTGTATGTTGTAACAATTTTTATTCTATGATTTTTTTATTTTATTGGGTCTTCTATCATTCCACATTACATTTATAATATTAAATTTTATTGAATGTAACTCTCTTGGGATATAGTCCACATTTTTGAAGGTTGGAATGTTTTCTACATCCGTACGGTTGGTGGATCTTTTCTTGTTCTATAATTTATTGAATTTCTAATTTTTATTATTGATTCCTTGTGATTAAAAATGTTATTTCATATTTTGAAATTGAAAAGTCAAATGGATTTCATTTTTAAAATAATTTTTTCTATGAAAATATATTTCCAATAATTGGAAATAGAAAATGGATTTTTAAACCCCAGAAGAGATTATCAGGGATTTGAAATTGTTTTATTAAAATATGGGAAGTGTTTTAAAGGATAAATTTACAAACATTACATATCGGGAGCCTTGGGTGAATAATGAATGAGACACAGGTATCCTTAGTCTATGTGACACCACTATGTGGTTATATCTTCAATGTTGATGGTCTATTGAAGGAAACAACATTAGTTTTATCTAACTATATGACTTTTTAGTATTTTCAATATCTATTATGTATTTTAACAAATTCTAGAGCCTTAGTAGTAGGATAACATTTATTTCAGATTGTTTAATGAATTGTGTTTTATGTCATGGATATTAGCTCACAGAATTATTTGAATTCGATATATTTACCTATATTATTTTTGGATTCAGAAACATGTTATATAATTTGTGAAATCATAATTATTTATTGAAATATTCATTCAAATTATTTTATTAATAATCATAGAAGTAAAAAAATTTAAAGGTTGAACATGTGAATTAATGTTTTTAGAACTTATATAGAGTCATTGGTGGTATCTTATTACGATATATAGATCGCACCCAAATTCATAATATGACTGATGTAGGCCATGTTTTTGAAGATACAGGTAATGTGAAGAGAATTAATAGAATTTCGGCTTCTATTTAGATTGTTGTTTTGGTATGGCGGTGATGGTAGGTCACACTGAGAATTATTTTTTCTAGTTTTTTCTTTGTTTATGATTTTTCCAATTTGGATCATTTTTATCTTTCATTTGTCAACCTCATAATCGATTTGCATTTCATAGTATCCATTCATATGGATTTTTACCCCATCCCATGATATGATTCATTAGTGACAAGTTTGGTTTACCCGATCTAGTGTTTTAGAATTTATTTTCAAAGGGGTCACTCATCCAAATATATTTCATCTCAACATTCGTTAGTTCTGTGTCTCAGGTATACCTGAGTAGGATCATCAGAATTTATATATAAGGTGAAAAAAGGGTCCTTGACAACACCTCCCATAACTAAATCTGAGTTTCCATGGGTGGTCAAGAAATAATTACTATTTATAATACCCAGTATTTTGGTTTATTTAAATAAATATTTTGGGAAATATATTTAAATTAACCTATATACAAATTTTTGTATCTTTTATTCTGTTCGAACCTTTGAATAAAAAATATGGTGAGAATATTTATATGGACTTTTTTTCTAAAGGCATTACCCTTTAGTGATGTATTTTTTTACTTCTTCAATTTTTTATTTTATAATTAATTGCATTTTATTTTTCATTTTGGTTCAATTTATCAATAGTGTCTAGTGACTGATTGGTTATTTTAATGTTTTAAATATAAAATTCCTTCAAGAAGTCCTCTTCCAATTATAATAACGGTTTATGTGAGGATAGATCCATTGACGGATACAATAGTAGGGTCTTCTTTAGTTGATATGGTAATCCATATCATTAGACTCTTAGGTCAGTGAACGGAGTGATCATAGTATGAGTATTTATTGATGGCTCAAAATTTACCAAGAAACATAAAGTTTTCATTAATGGTGAATAATGACCATAATATTGAGATGAGTGGCATGAAAGTATTGATAAGATCTTAAAATTATTAAGGAATCATAATAATCTCTAGGCGGGTTTCTCTAGGTATATGCTCGAGGAACTAGGAAGGAAATCTTGGGATTACATAGTGAAATCTATGTTATCAATGTTTATATCAAGGTTACATTCACGAATATAATTAATCATGATTTTATACTAGGAAAATTTATGTTGAAAAGACCACATAGTGTATATCCTTGGATAAATGGGAGCGTGCATTTTTGGAGTACACCACAAATTTTACTAAGTTGGTGTACATTGTACAAATGAATGCCATTATTTATTATCAGGAGGATTAGAGGATTGATATGGGGATGAGAGCTGATGATTTTTTTGTTCTAGTTTTCATTATTCCGACCATTTTGGTGTTATAGGATAAAGTGAATTTGGTGGAGGATGTAATGTTTGTAAGGAATGGTTTGGGTTGGGCATTAATAAGTGAAACATGTTTCCAGGGTACATCTTCTGGTCTAAATAGGAAGCTCAGTAGTGTTTGGTTTTATATAGGAATAGTATTAGTGGCTGATTCAAAGAAAGAAATAGGTAATTTTTTACCAGGGAGGGGGTGTTCATAATATGTCTCCTTTCATAGATTATCATAGGTCTTTTCATCTTTTCTAGGTGATGTGTCCATCTGAATAGTGGTTTTAATAGTACTTCCTATGGATGTAGTGGTGGATCAACTTTTACCTGGGGTTCTAAGGTTTAGGATTATGTAACCATGTGTGGTGGGTCTCATTCGAAATCCAAATTTGATATCTATTTTTGAATTTCTAGAAATTGTTTTTGTGGTAGAGTGTGGACTAGTGGTATCTAATGTAGTTCCAGCTACTATTAGTGGAATGGTGTTTTTTTGTCTCTTATGGAACAAATTTTTTTTGATACAAGCGATACTCAAGCATTTATGTTCTCATATTTGGTTTATGTTTTTGTTTGATTTTCGATAATATGTCTTCATTTTTGAATCTCATAACACCATTAGGAGGGAGTTTCAAATATTTTCTCATGTGTCTTGAGTATGAGCCAGTGATATGACAGTTTTTCTATGGTTGGGTCTTCATAGTGCTTGATATTGGTAAATATGAACTCATCATTGGAATGGATAGTATGATCTATGTGATGGACTTAACTAACTATTAACATCATCAGGTACAATTATTTTCTTCCAATGGGGACACTGATCTTTTCCAGGGTTAGTTGGACTATAGATCAGGATGGTCAGTGCTTGATGTTCTTTATGAAAATACGATCTCTTGTTTGTTTTATGAATTTTTTCATGATGTGGTGGAACCATTCATGGGAACACATCTACCTGTTGTTGTATGTTAATACCTTGAGGTATTTCCATATTATGTTTCTAGTTTAACACCATATAGATAGGTCAATTTTACTATCAACATACTGCCTAGAATGATTCCAATATTAATTCTATCAAATTGAATGGATCCAACATAGTTAGTATAACAAAAGGTCCAACTTGAGGGTCTAGAGGATAAATAAATTATTCAACCAAGTGTGTGACCATGGAATATTCCTCTACAATATTATAAAATGTAATACATTACCTAATACTTGTATTGACAATCATAAGTCAAATTGGGTGACCATTAGGAACATGTATCCTTTACCTAGAATTGATGATCTGTTGAATCACCTAATAGGGGCTTGTTTGATTATAGTGATTGAATGGTGGTCATGGTACCACTAGTTGGGTTTCTAAGAAGAGTATATAACCAATAATGTGTTTCATAGTTGTTATTATCATTTCATGTTTTTGGTTATTCCATTTAGATTCCCTGAAACTCCAATGATATTTATAGATTTTATGAACTAAACATTTCATCGGTTCATAGACACTTTTTGATGTTTTTGTGGATGATATATTGTTATGCTTCACGAAGAATGATGAGAACAAATACCATTTAGATATCATTTTTCGGTCCATTATGGAAACTATTATTTATTTTATGATTTTAAAGTGTGGTTTATTGATAAAGTATTTGAACTAGTACATGTTATATTTTGAGGAGAGGTATATGAGGTTGAATTCATCACAAATTATGATTATTTCTAAACTAGGATCATGTAAGGATGTTTTTTACTATGCTTATATTACTTGTGTGAGATATTTCTTAATGAACTAGATACAATTTTTGGCATAATGATCATTCTAGTAATTTCCTCATTAGTATATCTACCATATCCCTGATCTGGAGTTGAAATCTATTATACATGAACAAAAAATATGACATTTTTATTTATTTAGAGAATGTTTTGTGGTATATTCATATCATAAGATCCTAAAATACATCTTCACATAGTGGGATATGAGAAAATTACATATACACTAGGATAAGTATAATTAAACCTTTATTTCTGATATCGTATAGACTATTTGAAAAAAATGTGGTAGTAGATGCTTTGAGAAAAAAATGAATGACACAAGTAGTGAAGTAATGAGTTGGGAAGTGGAATCTAATTTATGTCACCAAGACAATATTGGGAGTAAAGGTTGTTGGGGGGTAGGTTATCATGGTTTCAATAATGATTGAATTTTTTTGGAAGAATTATTTTGACTTGAGATGATTTAAGAAACAAAGATGTGATGCTTAGAACAAATCTTAAATGGTAGGAAGACCCCATCCATGTTATGGTGATCTACCAATGGATATTTTTTTCTTATATATAATGCTAGTTGTTCCATTTTCCATGTGTCATGTGTTTTTAGTCAATGGACATCGATATGGCTTGTCTATGAACACTAGTTCTAGAATGATATAGAAGAATTTGATGATTCGGGACTGGTGGTCAAGGATGAAGTGATCAGTTATGGATTTTTCTTCATGATGTCTCACTCTTCAAATAGTTATGTTTGAAAATCAGTTACCTATGTGGTATTTCATCATTTCCCATTTTTTATGAATGTGGGAAGTGATTTCCATTGATATATTCATTCGATTACAAAGGAATCAAAGTGGTGCGGCTTAAATTTGGGTGATTTTTGATAGGCTCATAGCATCAGTGCATTTATTATCGATAAATGATGCAATTAAAGTTGAACTTCTTGGGGGAAATGTATATCTGAGAAACTGTGAAGCATTATGGGCTTTTAGTTGTAGTTCTTTATAATAGGAATTTGTCATCACAAGTGTTTTTGGGAATGTTTTTATTGATAAAATTGGTTCCTAGTTAAAATTAAGCATGATGTGTAATCCAAATAAGGATAGAAAGGAAAAGAGTTATATCTAGGTTGTTGAGGATATGCTATAGGAATGTGATCTTGATTTTGTTGAGTTATGAGACCAGAATTTTTATTTGATAAAGATCACTGAAGTCCAATTTATCATGACTCAATCAGAATAGAACATGTTTTTAAAATATATTGACGGTCATGTCCATCACCCTTTTTCATGAAAAATATAGGGGAGTAGCCCTTAGATGCGTCAAGTGTTGTTCATGAGACAAAAAGGAGGGGTAATTAATTTAAATGTTTAGGGACATGAGATAGAGTCACCATAAATCTAATGTAGACTACTTTTTTAATCTACTAGAGTTAGAGAATGGTGATTGGGTCTTTCCCAGAGTTTGACTTCGCTTAGTACATTAGTGATTTGTTTGGCAAGGTATGTTGGCATAGTGGTTCGTGGTCCCCGCTGAAATCATTGAGTGGCTACAGAGGGGGGCCTAAATGTTTTTTTAACATCTGGATGAACTTCTATACAAGAAACATTTCACATTTTCCAATTACGGATATGTGTACTAGAAAATTCCCATGTGATTTTATGAGATGATGTTTATTTTGATCCTGATATAACATTGTTTGAGAAACCTGTTCAAATTATAAATCTCTAAGATAAATTTCTCCATTGTAAAATGACATTCATGTTATTGGTATCATGGAAGGGAAGGCTTGATTTCCATGAAATGTGGGAGTTAGAGACATCAATAAAGAAGATGTGGCCTCCTCTTTTTTCAGATCCAAATTCTTGAGTTCTTTATTGAGATATAATAATTTTATGGCGGGGATAATGTAAAAACCAATAACATTTCAACCATTTCGGTCATATTTGTTTCTTTTGGGTATAATTTTTTGATTTGGTGAGTTTTTTTGAACATGAGTTGAGAGGATACATATAATTTTGATGTGATGGATTTTTTTTCATTTTCCCCTTTTACCAAGACAATGTACTATTCCATGCCCAGTTATATGACTTGTAATGTGATTATATGACATGAAATGGATACTAGAATGTTGTCAGGAAATGTATTACACATAATGAAAATGATATATTTCTAATAAGGATTACACATCATGTAATTTTAATAGTTATTTTTTAATATAAGGTGATGTGTTTTTAGTCTAATGTAATAAAAATTAGTTTCTTGTTGTTTAATGGCTTTAAAAACCATTTAATTATCCATGTTATATCTTTTTTAGGTTTCATGGTGATGTTTGAGGATTCACTCAATATTGGAACTTTCTCTTATCCACAAGATCCTTTACCCTAGTTGATTTTGGGGGACATCATCTATCAGAAGATATTCCTTCTTCGATTGATATCCATTGAGGTCAAATTACTCTTCTCTATGTAAGAATTTTTATTTGTTATTATATGTTTGGGTTAAATTTTTGTTTAAGATGATTTTTTGAGATTTCATATGGTTTTATATCAATATTATTTAGTATTAGGGTGTTATTTATTTATGAAGACGGTTCATTTGGGTTATAATGACTATTGTCAAAGGTTTCTCATATTTTAACAACATTGAGGTAATTTTATTTTTTCATGTGCTCTAATTTTATTAATTTTTTCGGTCATATTTATCTATTTTGAACTTCAATGAAAATATAAGCATTTAATTCAAAAATGGAATGGATTCGTGTTTGAGAAGTAGATTTTGATCTTAAAATTTAATTTATTTTATTTGAAATGGAAACATGGAATCCAAAACTTCAACCACATTTTATTAGATGTGAATTGTTTTTTAATAATAATACCATTGGTTTTAAATCATAAAATAAAAACATTGCACAATTAGATACTTTGGTTCATTGAGAAGGAGACATGGGTAGCTTTATTATGTGTAAGACCACAAAAAATAATGATATTTTTTATTTATGGTGTATATGATACCTAAATGTTAGTTTGATCCAACCTTATTCCTTCTTAGGATTGATTGTGTCTACTACATATTGGCATATAGGCCTGATCCTAACTAGGAGGGGAACGATTTTTTTAATTGTTTTATGCAGGATTGTTTATTACATGGATGTTGGCTCACACATTTATTTATATTTCTTATCATTATATGTTTTATGTGGAATTCCAAACAAGTTAATTAATTTGTGAAAACAAATGATTTTTATAAAAAATGCTTCCAAATTGTTTTACAAATAAAAATATTATGAAACTATTTTATAATGCTTCAACATGTGAATTCATATTAATAGAACATGTATGGACTCATTGGTGGTATTCCACTTGGATGATTTTATGAAACCCAACATATATCTATTAGTTTATGTAGACCATGTTTTCCTAAATATATGTATAGGGAAGATCGTTATATAGAATTCAAGCTTCTATTTAAGTTGTTGTTTTTGTATGGCGGTGATGGTGTGTAACATGAAGACAAGATATGTCTTGTTTTATAATATATAATGATTTTTTTCTTCTTTAGATAAGTTATATCAAAAATTTTTAAAACAATTTCCACTAGTTTTATGTCCTGTTATCTGTTTATACATGGCTTTTTTTTCTTGGTTTTACCCCAGTCAATGATGGGATGACTTGGGAGACTGGTCTGGTGGACCCCGGATGACCTATTACATTTTACCTCATCACCATAACTATCTTCATCATCCTTCTAGCCATCTTACATAATTTCATCCTCATGATCCTCATCTATATCATCTTTTTTTCATCCTCTACCTCATCCTTTCCCTCTTCCTCACCATCATCCTCGTCACTGGCACCACCATCAACTAGAACATCCTCATCCTAAAAACCACACGGAAAACCTTACAATTCACAGTATATCATATGTATCATAGAAATATAAAAATAATTATCCATATAAATATATGGTGTATGTGAGGAACATATGACGTGCATAAATTTATTAAATTCATCATTGTCCCTTTGACTATGTTCATGATTGTGTTTAACCATTTTTTCCACTTCTTCTGGACTATGTCCTATATTGATAATTTAGTTTTTTTCCCACGTGGTGATATAGAAATGGAACCTGAAGTCGGACAATATGTAGTTGGTCTGATACTATTTCTTGGTTAACAACATACTCATCCATGATTCTCATCTCCAAAAACCGGATGTAGGTGATCAATTTTCCCTATGTTTTTACCTTCATACTCGTCTAGGGTCTTTAAATAAAACTGTTACAAATATAAATGTATTATTATTTTAAATATATATATATATTAATATTTAAAACCAAAAATTAAAATAAAAAATAATCTACTATGATAGTTCATTTAAAAAACCTTTATCTCTCATCATTATGATGGTAAAAAAAAATTTCTCATGGAAAGCATCCCTCAATATTAACATCCACCATCTAAAATAACATTTAATATATAAAATAACATAATTTAAAATTGGTTATTAATAATAATTTCATATTTAAAATCAAATGGATATAATACACATAATATTGATTCCCATATTCACCATAAATGACATAGAAATATCAATTTAACACTATATAATTACTTTAATAAAATAATATATGTCTAAGAGTCATAAAAAAATCATTCATATTTTCATTAGATTCATGATTTATACATAGTTACAATCCATTATTATTTCATATTTTCATTTATAGTTTCATAATAAATGTTAAAAGTTTTGAATCAGTACATGAAACTATTAAATAATATTATGGAATCCAATTATGATAATAGAATACAATTTAGAAAAAATAATATGAAGTGGGATAATTATGGTTTAGCTGGACGGGTTAACCTTTATATATATATAGCCATAATTCTAGATTCCCTCTCTCATATCCATGTGTAGATTATATCATATTTTACTAGGGAATTATATATGGAAACTAGTATTAAATATTTAATCAATAATTTCATTTTACAGAAACTATTATTATCTCCTATTTTCATAAGTGTTGTAGTTTTACCATTCCATTTATGTTTAAAATAATTCCCCTTTCATATGTGGAAGAAAATATTAAAATAGTTGAGAATGAAAATCTCACAATTAATAAGAAATCCTGAAACACTATAAATTAACCAAATATATATAGAAATTTCAATGAAGAAGTAATAGATTTAACCAATAAAGACATTATCATAATTTGGAGTATTAAATAAAAATATAATAATCACACTTAAATACCACTTGATGAATCCAAAAACTAAATGTGATGTGATTTACTTGTATAATGAGAGAGAGTGGTGTTTAAACAACTCAAATGTATTGAGGTTATGGGATTGAACTTCCCAAATGCACTCTGAATATTTATGTGATCTGCAAAACATTAAGATGAAGGTAGAAATAAAAAATAGTGGTTATGTATAAATGAATTTTGGAATCCCATTTCATTAATTTCATTAACATAAACCCAACCCTATTTCGATAAAAATCATGTAATCGAAGTAAAATTAATATTTTCCATGGAAAATCATATAAAAAAAATAAATTCATATTAAAATCCAATGACGATATTTCTATGTGCATGTAACCATGTGAAAATGAATTTAGAAACACCTCTATTATAATATAGAGTTAATAATTTTATAATTATATTTAATAAATATATTTTTATAATATCACTAACATTAAGACATTCAAATCCTCTAAAACCATACATACAAAATGTGTGGGGTGAAGGGAAACCATTTCATGAAATACAATCACTTTCCCATCATTTCTTATTCAAAATATAATTTTTAATCATAATACCATGTTTTTTTATCAATTCATGTTGTATAAGAAATTTATTTTCGATGATGGTTACTTTTAGAAGCATAATGTATCCTAGAAAAAAATGAAAAAATATAAATAATACATTTAAAAATAACAAATTATTTTTTTCACGATAATTAAGATCCATCATATTAGTGTTATCCTCCTCCCCTTTTAAGGTATGATATCACTTTTGATTGATCCTATTAGATTCCTTTTAATGAAAATATAGGTACCGATTTGATGTAAGGAACTATTATTATGACTATGACAATTATTATATTGAAAAATGTTGTTTTTATAGCTCAACATGGCTAATAACACTTGATATTATAGATTAATCTATTTTATCCATATTTATTTCAATATGAATTTATATATTTTTAATGCCATGCCATATATTTACTAGATTTATAACTTTTATATATTTTCAGATTCTATAATTTTCTATATTTATAGATTTCCTTCTTTTCCATATATCATTTTCCTTTCAAACTATTTGTTTATAGAGATAGAATTATCCATAAGTACATTTTCCTTAGAATTTTGTTTTATATTTTATGAGAAATTTCACCTAATAAATTACATAAATCCTCTACTATGTTATTCTAGCATTTTAATTGAATTATTCAAGGTATGATATTTTTGGTCAGGAATTTTATTCTATTCTAACAAGGATGACAATAAAGGAATTTTTCCTTTAATATTCATAACGTTGAACAATTTTCATAAGAATATTTTCTCCACTGATTATTGCAAGAACATTCTCTGGATTGATAAATCAATGATGTTGTTCCATATTCTTCATTAACAATCTCATCATCTATTTTAATTATTGAGGGATAATACAAATTAATATATTTTAAATAATTTAACAAGTGAGTGTTACTTTTTAAACTTATCAAGAATATAAAATTTTTTAATCTATTTTCGATTACTTTTTTCATTGAACAACTTATTATAATTCTTTTTATTCATTATTTTTTTGATTATGTCATTTTTAAACTAAATATGTAATTAAATTATTTATTTAATGAATGAGATCATGTTATTCAATAATTATAGAAGTATCCTTGTAATGTTACATTAACATAGTCTCTCTAATGAACTATATTAATGTCTTGTATGTAAGTAAATTTGTAGAAATTTAATGGGAATTAAGAGATAAATTTTCTATTAAAATACCAAACAAAATCATCATGTCCTCTTCATCAAAAACCCCATGTATGTGATTTTTCACTATAAAATCATTTTTAATACACTCAATAAATCCATATTTACATATTTTTATATAATCAAGAATCTAAAATTTTCAATCATCAATGTTATCAACAATATAAAGTAGATGGCATAAAATTAAAATCCATATGTTATGTAATATTATTAAATATCTGTGATAGACTGGAATCCAATTATTAACCTTTGTGATATGACATAATATCAAAGTAAAACAACACCCATGTCATATTATATGTAAAGTAATATGCTTATGATGAGTTTTTTGTTAATATATTGGAGGGGAGTGGGGGGATAAGATTATTAAATGAATTTGTTTCTAAAAACGATAGTTCCCAAGTATGTTATTTTTATAAATTTATAAAGAATTATTATTTAACCTATAAAACATTAAATTTATGGGAAATTGAATATATTTTAATTCCATAATTTAATTAGATTGAAAACTTAATCATGTTTCATATATTCTTCTTTTCATTGTCCGACATCATGGTCCACCACAAAGTGGTGATTTATTTTTAGTACCCCTGATTTTTATTTCATTCTACTGCATCTTAAAAAATAAATTTCAATGATAAGTCAATAATTATTAATTAAAATCTTATTTCTTTCATTCAAAACCCTAAATTTTTTTAATAACATCAAGTCTATACTCTTATAATAATCAATCATTTTTTGATATTATTCTACTGGACAATCATTATTGATAGTGGTGGCCTCTAAATACACAAAAACATGAGTTCTCTAACCAAGACACACATCACACATATAAAATCTATATAGATCACCAAATTCCATGAGTCATCATATTCTTGTTGATTCACCATTTGAAAATTTATAATGGTTCTTGCACCATAATATTAAATCATATAAATTAAATTATAAAATAAAAATAAATCCGTAGACAATTCAAAACCATATTGTTTAAAATTAATTTTCCTTAATTTAATTTATAAGTTGTTCTTAATAGGGAGGACTGACGAGAATAATTTCACAGTATTTGGAATGAAATTTTAGGAAATGAATCATTATTGACCAGTTTTTCAAATATTTTAAATATACTCATTGTATTTTACCATCAGCTATGTGCAGCAGTTCAAAACCACACAAAAATATGAACCCCCAATATAACTATAAAAATATCTATCTATTAATGAAAAATATTATATCAACACATCATATAATGGAAATATATTTTTTAAAAAAATTTATCAGGGTTCTATAAAAAACATGAGGTAGTATGATCAGTGCGTGGTAGTGGATCCATATGCTTTGAAGGAAGATCAACATGTATAAATGATGTGGGACCCATTGACTTCTCTGGAGGATCAGAATGTGTCAGATTTTATGTATAAGGGAATGAATATATATTCTCATGGATAAATAAGAAAAAGGAAATGATGATGACATAGACTTATGTATAAATTCATAATATATATGGGGTGTATGAGCCATTATGGAAAAAATGAATATAACTGAAGAGGATTAGGATAAAATGCATGTGAAAACATTAGTGTACTAAATAATCAGAGTTCCTGTAATGACATAATGGGAACAAAAAGTGTTCTAAATGGAATGTTAGAGGAATTAACAAGATGTAATTGGGTACACCGATTGGTATTCATAACTCTAGTACCACCCACTTATATTTTTTGGTTGAGCACTAGTACCACAAGGTTGTACAGAGAAAAACAATATCCTAGTAGTTGATCATGATTAAAATCTTAAAACAAAAATATTTGCATGAAAATATATGATATTGATATATCTATATATATATATTTATATAAAAATACTCACAGCAAGAACCAAAGGAGGGATTCCCGCCACTATCATTAGATAATTATTTTCATTCACCTTTTTTCTTCATATATCTTCATTGTTTCTCATTCGCTTAACTTGAAAAAATATGGTATTAAAAAAATGTATGTATATAATGTGTATGACAAACAAGAAAGAGCATGAAACATGTGTTAATTAAATAATACAAATTGTATAACTAAATAAATGAAGTGGAAAACGACTAAATTAATAAAAATTATAATAAAAATTATTGGATGAAATTATAATCCCTGTAAGATATCATATTAACATGATTTGATAGAAATATAATCATTTTTATGACTTAGTGAATGAAATTAGAAACCACTACGGGTAACACAAGATTGAAATTAGAAATAGTTTGAACCCCTTACTTTACTATATGATTATAAAATTGGTTCCCCCATATGAGAAACCCAATGTTATAATTGAATAATATTAATGAAACAAATTAATCTCAATCATGAATAAGGAATGTATGGTGGAAAAATTTATACATTAAAATTATGTTATTGTGCTCGAGAATTAAAAGAATATGAAAACATTTTATAGAAAAATGTGTCCATTACATGGAAGTCAATGTCTATATGTATGTGGAAATCCATTCATCACAATAATAAATGTATTGGTCGATGCCAACAATAACAATAAAATATCACTATTTAATTATTGATGAATCGTATTGATATTCAATAAAAATAGAACGATGTTTAAAGGATAGTCGTGATTCAAATTTTCAATCACTATGATAAAACTAAAATTGGATATACAATGAGACAAACAAGAGGCAAGTGATAATTTTTTCATGTAATAAACATTTAATTTAAATATATCAACAATATGATAGATTTAAACATGTTTTGGTTGTAAACAAGCACATGTAAGTTTTTACTACATTTTTTAGAAGTGTAATTTTATCATATTCTATTGTGTTTCCATGGAAGAATCCAAAACAACCTATAAGCTAAATAATTACCCTAGAGTCCCCCATGATTATGAAAGTAGTATTGTTTTCCTTAATTTTTAATGAATCCTTCTTGATACCCACATCTAGATTAATGTGAAATTTGTCCAAAATTACAACTAAAATTAGCGAAAAGTAATATATGAGGTGCCTCTTTAGGTAATTTAATTAATTCATAGATCTCACAAAAAATAATTTGATCTCAACTTTTTCACAATCAATTGTGAAAGGATATAGAATTTCCCAAATAAGTTGGGAAAGATAAAATTTCAACGCAGTTTGAAAAACATTACTATTGAGTAATAATACCTCTTCTGCAAATGTTCTCATCTCTAAAATTAATTCAATAACACATGGTTCAATAACACAACTAGAATTAAATTATTGTGTTAAAATTATAAATTCATTTTCTAGCAGTAGATCCACAATTATAAAAATGTTTTTCACTTCAATTCATGGAATATTTTCATCCAATACTACAATATATATGGGAATTTGAACATGAGGCACCACTAGAGTAGGAATGGCCTTCAAGACATAATCGATGAAAAAATTCACTATGATTAAATGGTATAATAGATGCATGTATATAATAAGAATATGATAGAAGATGTTCCACCAAATTATATATGATGATACTTCACTTATCACTCAAATAACTACCATCCTGCGTTTCTTTAATCTAATTCAACTATGTATCCAAGCATCCAACCAATTATATAAGATGTTATATCTCATTCTAGTTATATAAAAGTCACTATATTATCAAAAACATACCAAATAACCCCTTAATTATATTATCCTTAATGATTGTATAACGAAGTTACGAATTTAGGAAGATACACCATCGAGCTACATTATTAACATCATCTAATTGAGAGTATAATTAAGTTCAAAAAACTATGAATATTTTAGATAGTATGTATGAAATTTACATGTAGAGGATAAGGAGGTAAAATCCAAATAATAATTTACCCTTGTATCTCATGAGTGGTCTTTTTTATCTCTATACAAACCCATAAAAAATAAAAAATAAAATTTTATTGCAGCCCATTTATATAAATAACATTAAAAAAATGTTGAAACTCTATGATTTAACTAAAGGATTTAATTTATATTTCACTATCATGTAATAAATACAAAAAATGTGAATGAATGGTAGTATGTAAAATATATTACCAATAAAAACCTATTAAATTTTTAAATAAAAATAATTATATAAAAAATAATTATCTTTTGGATAATGATAAAATCAAATATTCATTACACGACATTCGGTATATCAAATAACTAAGGACATTACATATGAATCTTGTTTTCATTAAATTGATGAATTTTTTCAATATATTTGAATCATTTTATTTTATAAACTATTTATTTATATTGATATCAATCCTATCAATTATTTAATTGAAGATATGTTTTTTCAAATAATGTAGCAAGCCACTTAGTGAAGCATGGGTTCCTTAGCCACTATGATTGATTTTTTTAAGGATACAACTCTATCAACATTGAAATGTTATGATATTGCACATGTTCTATATTTATCAATATGAAATCATTTGAATATTACTATCCATTATAAACCAGGACATGGTAAACAAAAATAACTGATAAAACAAATAGATGATTCAATATATATCCAACAAAAATATCAGTTTCAGAATTAATACTGAAAATTGGATTATTTGAGTCATCATAACTAAATAATTTATTAGGGTTAATGATAATAGGGTTGGTGAAAACTCCATTATCTACATCATAGGAAAATATAGTATGGGATTACATTAAATATGACACCAAATTCTAGTCATGGATGATATTTAATGTAAAAAACGTGATTGTAAATTGATACCAATATATATTTCTCATCAGATGCAAGAGTGTGTTTAAGGTTAGTAACATGAAATCCAAAATCATCTATAAATGTTCCATGCCTCATCATTGAATCATAATAAATTAGTTTATACAATATTTCTCGACCAAGAGAGTAATAATCTAATATTATTATTTTCTAAATAACTACATAATATAATAAATTTTTAAATTGACGTATAATTTTAGATACACTGAAATAACAGTTTGTTATCATTGATTCCGTAACACTGTCAATTTTTTTATAATTTTTTTTGCATTTAATGATAATAAATTTGTACCCATCGATCACAATTTATTTTCATTCACAAACAACAAAATTAGGAACAAAAGGAAAATATATTATTTCCATGGAGACAATGTCATTAAGAAAAAATAATACTTTATTTTAAATTAATATTAAAAAAAATTAATATTAATTTTTTAATTTCAAACAGTAACACTTCTACCATGACTTTCAATAAACAAGAAAACTACTTACTATGAAATATCTTCCTTTTTAGCAAATATAATTAACAATGAATTCAATTTATCATTTTTTATATTCTCAACTAATAAAATAGAAATATTATTAAATAAACACACATTAATAATTTACATGATAAAATATAGATTTTTATTTTACTAACCTGAAATAAGAATCGAAAAAAGTCATAGTTATAAAACATTGTGAGATTTTTCATATCCCATACTTCAATGCATAACGTGGTTAATGTATATGATTAAAATATTCTCATTTTTTATGAAATTGATAGAAAACAATGTAAAGTTAAATTATAGTATTCAATTTAATTTCACATTCTCATGATCCATATAGTTTTCACATTAAGGAAATACATTGAACAATGATCCAATGATTCATGAGCTATGAAACCATTCATAATAAATCATTCATGATGATTCCTATTCTAGGAAAAAACACTTCACTGTGTATATATTTATTTCATTTTGATACATAAAAAAAATAAAAATATCCTATGACAATTATTTCAGTTGGATGATGGAGGGTTAGATGCATCCTGAATGTGAAATTTATGGAGGAAATATTTTCTATAAATCCCATTAAATTCATGGTGAATATGCCGGAATTTTTTTTCAATAATGACATGGATAATTTATTTATCGCAATGTTCTCTATAAAAATGGAATAACAAAATAAATGACACCATTACATTATTGGATTGAAGATGATATATTTCTATTAGAATCAACTAATGTTGCTGGATGTTATATTCATGAGTATTGAAGGATTTGAAATTTATTCGTATTTTCTTGAAAAGATTGGATATATTTGAAATATATAAATTATGATCATTATTAGTCACTAATAAATCAAGAGTGTTTTTTTCTATACCTGACATCACATAGAGGTAACACATAATATTACATTTATTTTTAATGATAGACATAGGATGAAATTATTTTCTATTTCCCTAATCAACCATGTCACATCAAGATAAAAAATAATATTTTATCATTCCAATAAAATTTAAAATAACTAAACGAAAGAATTCCCATATAGTTTTTAAAATATAAATTATATTTATTAAATTGAATGACATATTGGTTTACTAATAAGGTAACTCAAAGAAGATACTTTTTCTCTAACAATTTTAATTGGCTTTAGTAGAAATAGTCTTTATATTTCTATATTTCATTTGACCCATAGAGAAAAAAAATTAATATCTTAAAATTAATTAAGAACATAATTTATAGACAAACTCTTAGGTGGAATATCAGTGTCCATGTTATTTTCAAATATTTTATGATTATTCTTATATTACAGATCGATATTCAATAATCATCCATCTATGATAAAACTGAAACTATTGCGATATATTTGTATTCCACATTGTGAATTCTTAATAAATAATAAATATGGTCTTTCTCTCATCACACTCCAAAAAAAATTTATTTCATCACCATAAAAGTCATTTACCATCTAATATGTGCATCACACATCTAAAATTTGTCTTTGGAACATGCATCGAATGTAATCACACACAAATTTCAGTGATGTTTCAACTATATTTTTAATGATTTTAGATATTCTTATTTATCATTTCTATGAAAAACGGTCTAGATACGACTTTACTCATGAAATTGAATTGATTTTTTATACAAATCCATATAGGAATGTTTTAAATGTGTATTAATATTGTCCATGTTCTGTGGGAAGTTATCATCTTCCCAAAATGTATTAAAACCATTACATGATAGACCCAACATCATATTACAAATATCTGTGGAAAATCATGATAATTAACAAAAAAAATTCATCATTACAATTCATATGTAAGATGAATGTATATATCATTCTAATTATTTATCTCTATAAAATTCCATAACATTTTATTGATATTTTCTTTTACATGAAAAGATTCTAGTGTATGGGATTTGATGGAAGGATCCACATTACATTATATGCAACATGGGATGATTTTAAATCAATATTTTTCTTTCATTATAACTTGTCACATTATATATAATAATTTCTCTCAGTAGTATCATCCTAGAATATGTTTCAATATTTCCGCATATCAATATTTTTTTAGAAAATAAATTTTCCTCATCTAACATTCATGTCATATAATGTTTCAACAGAATA
Source organism: Viscum album (assembly GCA_963277665.1). Lineage (NCBI taxonomy): Eukaryota > Viridiplantae > Streptophyta > Magnoliopsida > Santalales > Viscaceae > Viscum > Viscum album. The sequence goes on from OY728161.1 coordinate 700,348,058, forward strand.
TCTTCATTATGTAAAAGTAATTACTTCCAAAATGTAAGGATATAATATGTGGAACTATTAAAAATCCCATACAAGGTTTCCCTATGAAATAGTATGAATTAAATTTCAATATTTTTCATTTAACCCTTTTTTAATATACTAGAGTCATGGAAGAATCATCTAATTTGTTTACACTATCAACATCATCATTTTCATTACATGAATATTGTGTTCTCATATCTATGTCCTCATTGGTTTTCATGATTTCTATCCCATGATGATAAATAATCAATAATCAGTCAGCTAATAAATTCTCCAATCTAGTCCCCTCATTCAGATCATGGACATTTTGAGATTTCATATTCTCCTTATAGTTATACTAGAAATATTAGTTTTCTAATAATGATATTTTGATATATGTTTGATAACTTATCATTGACATAACCATGTCCTTACAGCACATTTATAACATGGGATGTATATATGACCACTATCATAGCATTTTTGACTGTATGATCTAAAAATATCTCTATCATTTTTAGAAATATCTTGTGATCCGATCAGTTTGGAAAATACAAATGTTATACATTCTGTAAAAATAAAGTTATATATACTTTCATAAAAGTAACGAAATTAGATAGATGTTAAAGAGAAAATATATTTAAATAAATGATACTTTTTCACTTTACATGAAACCATAACTAGAACACTATTCTCTATTGGAATCATAATATGAATGAAAAAATACAATATATATATATATAATGAAATACTATAAATATATAACCATTTTATTAATATCAATGAAATTTAAGAATAAAATATCTGGTGGGTGAGGGACATCTCCTTAGTTTAGCCATAACTGATCATGTGTACAATCAAGAGAGAAATAAAATTAAGTAATGAAGAAGAAATTAGTTGTAAATAGTAGTCGAAATATTTCAATGATGTGTTCCATCCCTATAAGTTATTCATAGATTTATGTTTAGAAATCATAGAATGTGTTATGGACTTTATGCTTATCGATCATTCGATATTCAAACATGGATGGTCTAAAACCCTTATAAATTCTCAAATAAATTTCTTTTTCCCTTTATGTATATAATAACAGCTTTATATTCATGGAATCCATTTTCAAGACCCCATCTTTTAATATCTTTCTTTATAGTTTCATGTGTCTTGGTTAATTGGTGAAGATTCGTAAAATGGGAATATATCAAATATTCTCCTTACATTAATCCATTCTAATGATATTAATCAACATAAAATATTTAAATGATTGTGATATTGAATATTAGTATGCTCAACATCATATTTAGTCAAAACCCAATGAATAAAATTATTTTATATTTATCCCAAAATAAATTTTTTGAATTTTTTTTAAATGCTTTTTTTTCATAAGAATAGAGAATTTAATATTATGATAAAGACCATTCAAGGAATAAAAATTTAAATTTACATGATAAGATTTAATAATATTCAGTATCTCATACTCTACCATGATGTTATATTGCATTCTAGAATAATGCTCATTCATAAACATATTTTTCCAGTGTCTATTATATAGAGTAAAACTGACCAAAACTAATCATGTAAGGAATTTTAAATTTTTGTATCGTGTCCCATTCTAAGGAAATAATCTCCATAATTTCTTATAGAGTATCTCATATACATATAATGGTTCCATAGATCTTTTTAAATAGAATTTTTTTTACTTTGTGTTTTACTTATTAAATATAATTTTACTCTTACATAATTGATAACATTTCCTAACATAAAATAGTCTCTACTAAATTACTCATAAATATTCCCTCTAGTTTTATAAATTTCCCATTTTTATTAGTTTAATGCTTCTGGAAGATAACATACATATAACACATTCTTATATCTAATCCATACTATTTGATTATTGTTATTATTGAATTTTTTAGATTATTTATTATAATATGTTTTTAAAAAATACAAAAATGATTAAATAAAAAATTATACATTATTTAAAATCCTTTTTTTAAATTTATATAATAGTGAAGGTATAAATTAATGATGTTTATTATAAATTTAATGCAAATAAATAAAAAAAATTACAAAATTCTAAAAACAATTCAAAATTCATGTCTTGACCATCTATCATGTTATATATTATGGCATCACATCAATATATAAGATCAATGTATTAAATATCTAGCATAAAACAAAACTCATTGTATAATATAAATCCACTTAATATAATATCATTAAATTTTAATACTAATATCAACCAAAGAACACCCTTTATCGATCATCATTCCAAAACACTACTAAATATAAATTAAATTTCTAGATATAATCACAAAATTTGTATAAAAATATTTAAATTGAATAATAATTCATTTATATTGTTAAAACACATATATTAAACAACATTTTACCTCTGTTGGATGGATATTAATGATACCTTTATTAATATCACCATCTAAAAAAAAGATTATTAAAAAAAATATCTTCTATACAAATGATCTATCAAATCTAAAAATTCAAAAATCAAATATTTATTTAACCCTTGTCTTACCATATATCAAGAATTAAAAAGAAACAACATAAGACCATAAAATTAACATATTATCCTTCAATATTATTTTGGACAACCGTTTTTTCAACATCCACAAGAATAATTAACCATATTCATATATTTAAAATGAGAATATAAAAATTAATATATTATAGTGTTTTAGACCTAGATTCAAAATATAATTGAGGGTTGATATAATACCTAAACAATAATGTATTTTGGGATTTAATAATGAATGTTAAAGGAAATAAAACAATAAGACATGATATGTCACCATATCGGGGGATTAAACCAAATGTCAGCTGCTTGGTCTCATGGTCTGGATTAAAATACAATGAATAAGGGGAAGAGAAACCCATGTGTTATTTTTCGAAATACCATACCAATGGATGTTTCAAATATTTGTTATTAAAACACTCTCCTGATTGGTTCAAAAACTCATTCGGATAGTTCCATAATTTAGGAATCAATTTTAACAGTTAGTTAAAATTGTTTGTATAAACATAAAAAATAATTATACCACAATGTTTTTATAGAACTATGTGTATTAATCATTTTTTTCAGTACTCATATTTTCTCTCAAGTTTTTTATAAAATATTTTATTTCTATTCTAAAAAAATATTTAAATGTAATTTTCACCCATGATATAATTATTTATAAATTTTTTAAAAGGGATCATATTTTTCAATTTTCTAACAGTTTACATTACAATATTTTCCAAAAATGTGAATGGAATATTTGTTTTATCATACCTGGAATGAATTCAATTTCCCAGTACCATGAATATCATTGATTTTAATATTTCATTAAATGTTTCCATGATATTATTAAAATAAAACATATTTCCCAATATATTGTAATTTTTTAATATTTTAAAATGACATTTTGTTTGAAAATGGTGTTTTCCTTAATAATTTTTTAATTATTTTTATTATATTATTATTCCATAATGATAGAAAACAATAATTTATCTTGTATTCAACTGACTATATGTTTTAATTCTTCCATAATTATTCTTTATCGTGATTTATTATAATCATTTTGATTGGGTAAACATAAAAATTTAATCTACTAGATCTCAAAAATAAATATTTATATTGATTATTCACTAAAACATTCATCACCCCTTTGATATGATGAATAAAATTCAATTATTTATTTTTTTTCGTAAAAAATGATATAGTTTATAAAAGAATGAATATCACTCATAAGACAGACTCGTGTGTTTATTTGGCTGAGGCCATACCCATTTATCTATGTTGTCCTAAAAGAATTCCCTAATGGTATGTTTCAAATGCCTGGCATTATGAATTCCATCATTATGAGATTAGGTATTTATTACTATTTGATTATTTGAATAGTTATTATATCCATATATATGTTTCATGATATTGTGATTAGTTATATGTAATTTTTTATTATCATTTATTCTTAGCATATAATCTTTACATGACCATGTTATTGATTAAAATGAATGTGTATTTAGTTATTTACCTTATAATATTGATTATTTTTTATTGAATGTTTTTTTTAATATATTCAACATAATATAACACTCATGAGTATATGCGACCAACCATTATTTCTTTTCCTTTCACCATGATGTTATGATGTTTAGTATGAATGATATACAACAAAATTATAGAGAGAATAATCTTGTTCTAAAAAATACTATGTTATATTTTATGTTAAAAAATGTATTATGATAATTTATTTATTAAAATATTTAAAGATAATAATAATATATATTTTTCCTTTAAAATTAGTTCAATTATATATTGTCCCATTGTAATAATTTATCCACTGACTCTTAGATACTAGAGTAGGGGTCATCATAGTTAATATTAGAGGATATTAAAAAGAAGCTTTTGGAATTATATTTTTCAGAAAAAATAGAAGATGAAAGGGTAAAATATGAGTAAAAGTTATTTTATGATTTTTTATTATGAGGTTAACCTTTTAGTTATGGACACCATCATGAGATTTTTAGTTTAAGGTTGATAATAAGTTCGTCATATTAGACAACACTTTTGTGATATACTATTATGATATTTTAAGGTGACTTGTGATATATTTGGAGATATTTTATTACGATCAGGTATAATTAATCCTTAGGGATCTCATGAGGGACTATTTTGGAGGAACACAAGTATTTTTTTCATAATTTAATGTAAATAGTTCAATAAAACCTTTACATATAAAACAATATTTAAAATAATGGTCATTATGTTACTTTGAGATAAAAATGTTATTTAATTTTGGGAACATAGGAGTTATCATATAGAAAACCACGGGATTGAAATTTTATTTTGAGACTAAGTGATTAATTATTTTTTATATAATTTATCTATTTTGGGAACTCTTTATTAATATGGTATATGAAAATAATTATAGTTAATATGATTGTTTTACTTGTGGAGAAAAATGACTATACATTTAGAAATATATATGATTTTCTATAAATATAACTAATTCATTTATAATATTAATATATTTTCAACATTTTATGATTATGGAATATAAATTTTTATTATATGACCTTATGTGTGAAAATTTCTGTTTTGATATTAATACTAATTACATTTTGGAAGATCCTAAAAGGGATTCCTTATAATTTTTTGGTTTTTTACATTTTTATGAATATTTTGAAGTATATTAATGATTTTTAATTATATAATTACATATTTTTAATCATTAGTATGATTGTTATTAATTTTGAAGGTTGCTGTATAATTTTTTCATATTAACGTTTGTTTATTTTGCTTATTATCTTACAATATATACACCATTTTGGTTTTCATAGAGAAAATATGAATATATTGTTATTATTTTTTGGATTATATAATCCCTTATAAGTATTTTTAGTTCTATAGGCCTGAAAATTTAATATTTAAAACACACCATTGAGAGGAAAATATGATATTTTGGAAGAAGTTTATTAAAGGAAAAAATTATAGTTTTCATGTATGTTTATTTTCATATATTTTAGTCTTTATATTAAAGGGTTTTTTTCAATTCTATGACCATGACCTTGCAATAAAAAATAAACTATTAACATAATTTTTATGGAATCAACAGTATTTTTCAAACATGATTGATTCATGTTTTTTTGTTCATTAACATTATCTTGATCCCTAAAATTCACGTGATAAATGTCCATTGTCACTCCCCATAAATATTTTGAAATTATATTTTCCCTCCATTTCTATTTTTTAAAATCAAAATTATTTTCTAATATTTGGAAACCTATTGATTTATTACTATATATGACCATCATATTCCAATTTATTTTTCTAGAGTATATTTTATTAACCCATTTTAAAGTGTAGGGTTTTTTCAAAAGTATTTTATAATTACAACTATTAATTAACCAGAAAGTTATTATATTTTGATAGTTTAATTTATTAAATGATGGTGAAAGTGGGACCCAAATATAATAAAATAAAAAATATATATTTTATAGTGTATACAATATGCACCACATAGTTTAATCAAACGAAAAATTTTGTTATATAAATATGAATTTTACAACATATACATTGAACTGTAAATAACGAATTGGAATTACCATGTCCTTAAATAAATATAAATTTCATGCGTAATAATAATGTGTTGATTAACACTTATAAAGAATGAAAATTAATTTTTTATTGAATACTATCATTCAAAATTATATTTCCTTAAAACCTCTTTATTTATTTATTTTATTGTTATAATTTTACAATAAGAATTATAAACATTTAGAAATTTTATTTGATAAAATGGGATATTTTTTTGAAATCCTCATTTCAAAATTATCTTAGAGTGAATTTTAATTAATTTAAATAAAAGATTGTGGGTTTTGATGAATAATAATTTTTTATATAAATATGTATTTTTGTTTCCTTCATTTAGAAAGATTTAATTTTTTTCAAATGGTTTCAATGTATAGTTAGTTATCTAATATTATCAATAAGTAAATGTATATATTTTTTAAAAAATTTATATGTGAATTTAGTATGAAAATATTTTTATACATGAAAATTAAACTTTCTAACCATTATGTTAAAAAAATTAATATGTCTATTTTATTTTTGGTAAATGAAAATAGTAGCCATACTTAATTTTTGTCAACTCATAATGGGTAAAAAAGAAAAAATATTGTTTGAAAATTTGGGAGAAGATTTAAAATTTATATAAATATTTTTATCTTATTTGTGGGTGTATTTTATCTATTATAAACAATGTATCAAATATTTTGACATAAGGATCCATATTTCATTGATTTTAACCCATGTATTAATTTAAAAAGCATAATGTATGAAATATCACACTCTTAAATATAATATATATAATATTTTTTTATATGAGTATAATGAATATATATATGGTTATAATGCTTATTTGAATGATAAATATATTTTATTTATCATAGTAATTTATTTATAATTTTAACCAATTGAGTAATTACAAAAATTCTAACCGAACATCGGCACAATATTTATTAAAGAAAAAAATTGAATATAAAAATATTAAAACTAATAAAATTTGGAAGAATTATTGTTTACCACAGATTGGGTAGATATATATTATATTTTTTGGAAGTTTTAATGGTTTATTTTTGTGTTTTTTATTTGATTTAGTCTCATTGAAGTTAAATTAAATGAAAAGTGTCAACAAATGAAATAAATTATTTTTTTGGGAAATTATATTATAAAAATTAATTTAAAAACACAAAAATTATTTTAAGAGGACAATTAAGAAATTATATGGACTAAAATAAAATACCTTATCTATTTATGAGTTTATCCAAACATTATAAGTAAAATTATAACGCTTTATCTTTGTAAAAATACATTACGATAGTTAATGGTAAAATATGTAAACTAGGAGGTAAAACCAAAAAATATAGTATAAAATACCACATAATCCTTTATAAAATTAATTTTTAATGATATATCAACAATATAATATATTATAATCGAATATATAGACATTTGGATTCATTATTCTAGACTAAGACATTATTATGTTTTTAATCCTTTATAAAATTAGAAAAATTTCACTACCATCACTTGTTAATGAACACCCTTTACCTGTTTCCATTACAACACTATGTGAATCATTTGTTTACCAATATCTTCTATGTTTTCTTTTAAATATAATTTTTTAGGTATTTGAGGCTTTGGCCTTAAAAAAAACAAACCCTAGGATTATTTAGAGGAGGTCGGAACTAGTTCATTCAAACAAGAGGTTATCAACTTAACCAATCCCTTATTTTACTAATTGTCATCCTCTAAATGTATTTTAATTATCAAAATATAATAATTTAAATATTATAAAGATATTTAAATGTTAATACTAATATTAAATATCTATTATCCACCACATTTCTATAAAATGGTAATTTAATGTATCACTCATGCGTACATATAATATACCCTCTTCACATGACGAAACAACTCATATATCAATACCAAATTGTATATATGGTTTAAATGACGAGCTTAATATTAATATATGACAATATTTACATAATTAATCTTTGTAAATTATATTATCATATCTACCTTCTAACCATCCAAACCATTGGAAAATTATAATGTCCCTCATGTACACATGTTAACTACAACCACCACAAAGCATTGTGATTCATTTTTTCATTTATTTTTTATATGATAAGTAATATAGATAGATAAAATAAATTATATATATATGACATAAAAATGATCATAAAAATTATATTTACTATTCACCATTCTTTTTGTTATTCCTTTGAAAATTTAATAATGATTTCATGTGTATATGCAATATTTCATCACCATGAACGGTGTAGTTAATTTTTCTATATCTATGATTTATTAACGATTCTAAATATATAAATGTAATATATATTATATCTACATATTTCATAATAGTATTTTTCTTAGAAAAAATTATCAATGTTAATGGGATGAAACTACCAAACAAAAACTAACAGGAATAATAAAGGGGATATCACCCAAAATAATGATTTTAAGAAAGAATAGTTTACAAAAGAATCACAAAAGGTTTCAATTAAATCCTATATTTTATTATATATATTATTAGTTTTATTTAAAATAAGTAAAATAATATAATATTTTTTACGTGTGGGGATGGGAGACATACAAGGGAAGTCATTTATGTGGTCAAGTTTTTCCACTCAATATCCCTTTATTGATAAATATTTTAATATTATAATCCAAAAATATCATATATGGTTTATTCAGTAAAAATTTACATGTCATATAAAAATTATTTTACACCTCATGTATCTTTATTATGTAATTAAAAAATTTATCTAATCAGAAATTACCAAAAATATATATTGTGGTAAGGGTTCTTTTACTCAATATTCATTAACTAGGTTCAATCAATTCTTTAGGGACTATATTTATTCATGATTATTTGTTAAATAAACATTTTTTTATTATATTTTAATACCAATTTATTTTTATATTTTATTTTTTCAAAAATAATAACATAAATGACTAATTTAAACATCAAATATACAATCATTGTAAGGGGTTTCATAACATAATTTCCATTCAATTGGTTATCATTCTAAATCAATGAATATATTATTACATGATTGTATGTGAATGGAAATATAATGTTACTAGGTTGTATTTACAAGTAATTTGGATGGAAATAAATTTTTTATACATAATTAAATCATTGAATAAATTATTACTCCAATGATATGATATATGTAATGTATTTATCATCCCACTTTTGTTTCATTGTGACAGATGTCATATTCACCAAATTTATCATTCTTGTGGTGTATATGCAGGTCATTTTAATCTAAAAATCATGAATTATTTTATATTAATTATATTTAATTGTAAATTTTATGTTATTTCATTCATGGGTTGTTATTTAAAAGTTACCAAATCGGTTATGGTTTATTTTACAATTTAATCATTATTCTGGATTGTTTATTTATATGTATCAATTGGTGGAATTATTTTCTCTATAAATATTTTAAAAAATATGTATTATAGTAAGGGATTTATTAAAATTGAAATGAGGTCACTTATTTTTTTTCTTTTTATATACTCAAGATTAAATATAACATTTTTATTGAAAATTGAAATTGTTATTTATCCACTCATGAAAATATTTCAGAAATTTTAATAATTTCATTAAAATTATTTTAAGAATATTTTTATTAATTTTGAATTTTTTTTAATATTATTTTTACCCACAATTTAAATTTTAATAAAATTATTTAAAAGGAATTTTATTTTCATTTTCTAAATCAGATATTGTTTACATTTTTTAATTTTTTTTGAAAAGAATCATTTTTTTACTAAGAAGACATGGATTTAATTTTCTAATGTCATAAAATAAAATTTATTAGTTACTTCCTTTAAAATTTCACACGATTATTCAAAAAACATTCCTATTATTTTGGGGTTTCCGATTTTTAAAATTGTTTTTTATTATGAAAATGTTGTCTTCCTCAAGTACGATTTTAATTATTTTTAAGATATTTCAACTCAATAATGAAAATAACCTATTATATAATTTATATTATACTATTAATAAGTTCAAACTATAAAATCATTATTATATACTAGGATTTTTTACAGTCATTTTTTATGTGGAAGTGTCTATATTTTCAAATTAATTTCCAAATATGAATCTTTTTGTTTATTCTATATTGAATATTTATTCAACCCTTTCATATGATGAATTCATTTTACATATTATGTTATAGAAATGTACCATTATAGACCCTTAATTCATCATTATGTCTCATGAGACTAATTTTATTGAGTATTAGGTTTAGGTGTTATCAATTTATCTAATATATCCAATAATGATGCCACAATGTTATGATTAAAATATCTTCATTATAAATTACATCATCATGATAGTAGTTATTGATGTTCATGTAATTAGCTGAATAATTATTATTTTCCTGTATATTTTTTCTACCTATTTTATTTGATTAATGAAATTATTTGGCATTCATTTGTTTTTACCATATTTTTATTTTTGATCAAGATATTGTTTAAATATAAGCTGTTTTAAATTATTTAATTTTCAATACTAATTCTGACTTATTTATTCTATGAAAACAACAAATGTACATAATCCTTACTAATGAAATGAGTTCACCATTTATTTGGTTTCATTTTCCAATTATTCCAAGAAGTATTCTATGAATTATTTAGAAGTAAATTATACTATCAATAAGGATATAAACAAATTGTGTTATATTTGATGCTTTCAAATGTAATGTCATATTCTTATATATAACTTATTGACTAATTTTACTAGATTATTCATTCTATTAGGATATTATCACTTATATATTATACCATTGTAATAAAATAAACACATTATCTAGGAAATTAGAGTTAGTTTCCTTGAATAAAATTTTCGTTATAAATCATTTTGGAAAATAAAAATTACTTTTATAAAACTATATTAAAAAAATTATTGTCATGGATGAAAAATATACATGATCAAAATGAGAAATAAGAAATTGTTCTATTTCAAACATTCATATTGAAAGAGTAATAATAATTGAATAATTAATCATCATAAATAAATATATTATCATTTTTAATACTTCAATGGGTAATTTTGTACACCACATAAATATAATTAGGGGTACAATACCTGATATTATTTAATAGATTATAAATTGTGAAAAAGTCCCTAACAATTATCGTATCATCCAATTGAGAATTATTTAGTATATTTATTACATTAGACAACTGTAAATACAAAAAAGATGGTTTTAAATACCACAAAAATAAATTAATTTTCATTAACACTAAATCATGGAAAAATATATTCTACAATGAATTAAAGTAACCTAATGAAAGGAAATTGAGTGAAGAAACCTCTTACCTCATGGTTTACTTTATCATAATGATTTAAAACACATTAATAATAATTTTTTATATATTACACAAACATACCATTAACATTTACCTATCTATAATTACATAAATGATCTATTTATAACATTATATAACCCATTTATAATAATATTTTACTGTTATAATTATTTCTTATGTTAACTGCTACATTTTTCATGTATGTTCTAATTCTGTAAATTTGAATCTTGTATATTTATAATGGTTGCATCTTATAAATAATTTTATTATAATTTAAAATATAATACATATTTAATATATTTATATTTAGGGACATCAAAAAATAAAAAGATTGATAATTAATTACATTTCTTATAATTTAGTCGGTCATACATACTAATTAACACTTTATTCACATTACGGTATATATGAAAAATTAAAAATAAATAATAATTCATCATTAAAATATTATTTTTATATTATTTATACCTTTTATATTTATTAAATAATTACATTTGAACATATATTTAATGTGTAAATGAAAACAAAATCACATCAATTCAAGGATGTGTTTTCCCAAATTTTGTTGAATGACGTTATCGTTTTCCAATAAATTAGAAGGTAAGAAGTAATACATAATATTATAATTCAGAAATAATAACTATCTTTTAAATATCATAAATATTTATTATTTATAAATTTATTACGAATAATGTTTTGTGGGGATGAAAAATAAATGAGATCGCTATGTGAAGATGGTTTGTTATCAATATGTACAAGTGATGTTTTCACTTTTGATGCGATATAAGATATATAAAAATGGATTTAAAATTTTCATAATGAAAAAAAATTATATTTATTAAAATTTAGCTATAATTTAAAAAAAATTAAAATATATTTTCCACGAGGAGAAGAAGAACAAAATTTTCTTTAGTTGGTAATAACAATTTCCATTTCTTGGGTTGGATTTCTTTATATAACCCTTTGATAGACCTTTGAATGTTAAATATGAAAAAAGAGAATATTTAACATGTAAAAAGATGTTTCAATGAGTTTTTAATAGGTTTTTTTGTGATAGGTGGCTTTACATGTTGTATATAAGAACGGGGAGGTGGTTCTATTTTATAGTGACTGAAAGGAAACACATTTATTTAATGAAAGCATATAAATATAATAAGAAAATATTCATATTAAATTTGTATCATATAGACCTAATTTAGATTAAAAAATATAGTTTTTCTTAAATTCCTTCATTAATAATAATTTATAGGTTTTTGTTTCATTTTAAACCATAATTGTTTTTGAATCCCTGTAATTAGATTAAATTTATTATAAAATATCACTCAAAGCATGATAAAAATAATATTTTGACAATTTAATTTTATGTTTAATTTTTTTATAAAATTTTCAAATATAATGTTGACCAAAAAATGTATAAATTAAATTATTTTTATCTAAATAATTCATTTCAAATTTAAAACCAAACCAAAACGTAATTATGCCTTAAAATAAATGGAATGAAAATATGTTTTTATTTTAAAATATATATTCTCAATATTTTCCCAATAATTAACCTTGATTTATAATGAAAAAATATTTATCTTAATAAAATAGTTGTATATTTATTTAAAAAATTAAAAATTATAACATAATAAGTTTTTCATATCATTATGTATTTAATTTGAACTTGTCATTGCATTTAAAAAAATTAAAAGGAATTTTTATTTAAAGAGAGATATATCATAAAAATAAGGATTTTATATATGTCTCACATTCAATTGTGTGAGGGTTGTAAACAATTTTGGTAGGATCATTCTCATTTCATCTAAATTTATTTCCTTGAAAATCACTTCTTTAGAGGATACATATAATAATAATGGTCACTCAATGGTTTCTATAAATTTTATGCTTGACTGTGTCATTATAATTATTTAGGATTATATTTCCCATAACAAATAATATCATAATGATCATATTAATTTACCTAAAATGAAATTTTGAATTATTTAAGACATTATCTATTCATGATAATAAACGAATAAGTTGTAAATATAACATTTTTCTTAAATACATTTATTTTGCTTAAATATCCATCAAGAATCATGGAATGTGAAATGACACATTTTTTAACCTAATAGTGAACATAAAAAGGTTATAATTAAATAACCAATGTAGTTTATTAAAATATTTTTGAATTCATTTAACTTATATAATGTTATTTTATGTGTTGGTTTGATCTCTATAATATTTTAAAAAAAAATATTTTTTTTTGGAAAAATTGTAAAATATGTAATTTTTCTAAATTATATTATCATATTTAAATAAGTACAACATTATGGACTCTGAAATGCTTTTTATATCATTGGATATGGGTTATATAATTTTATACATGTTCACAGTTACGTGCATTAATAGCGATGTGATTAACATATAGTGTTATAATTCATTTAATTTTAGTTTTTTCTATTTAATCTAGCTTTCCCAACCTCTAGGAAAGTAATGGGTGAAACCATAGATGACATAAGTTTTATTGTTGAACCACTAGAGTAAGACATTAAATAATTAAGGGGTATAGTTGGGGGTTGGTAGATGATTATAAACTGGTTATAGTTCTTCGATATAAACCATTATTTTACTCATATACTTCACTCTCCTATTTTTTCAATAAAATCATTGAATTTTATATATATATATATTAATTTATAATATTTCATGTCACATGATTTATCAAAATCCCAAATATTCATTAGAATTTGATGAACAATTTTTACGATACTCTATAGCGATTTTATGGGGGTAATCAAATAAACTATCATTATCATTTTTATTTTATTGACCCAAAATTCATATAATACAAAAATGGGACACCCATAGTGAGATAAGAATTTTTCCCTTTAAATCATTGTAATAACACTTATAGAAGTGGATAAATATTAGAGGATTGTTTCTTAGTTCATTATATTGTTTCTAATAATTTACTTTCATAAAAGATGAATCTCAATAAAGAATGGAATGATTTGGTTTTAAGGGGTCATAAATTCCTTGGTTATGTTGTTGGTGTTCATAATAGTTAGTTAATGATGGATATAAAACCATTATAGGTGGTCAATTTATGTGACTCTTTTTGTGGGGACTAGAGATGATTTGGGAACAATGATTCAACATATTGTATTTTAGAAATCTCATTAGGGCCCACATATCTTTATTTTAGGATATTTTAGTTTAATATTTATAGTGGAAATCAGGATTCACTCTATTTTATAATATAAATATCAAATGGTGTAGAGTGGTCCATTTCATTTTTACTGGGGTAGAAGTATATCTTTTTATCTAAAACCCATAATCATTTGTGTAAATATATAAAATAAAAGGGTGATTCCACATTAGGAGTTCATGAAAAAGACAAATTAGTGTTGTTTGAGTGATCTAATAATATGTATTCTAAATGATATTAATTTGGGGAAATGTGGTGTTATTGAAACTAATTAATGATATATACATGTGGCTCCAAAGGTATATATTTGATTTGAGTATGGTATATTTATGAGGAATCAATGGAGGAAATGTGGGGAAGTCTTGTGGTTCCTAAAATTAGATGAAAATGAATAGGCATATGTGGGAATGTGAGGGGTCTAAATAGGGACTTCATAGTTGTGTCTAAAAAAATTCTTATCCTATATGAAAAGGATCTATGATTGGATAATTTATATTTCATTTTAGGGGTAATTTATATTTTTTATAAAATGTTTAGCTTGTCATTTTATATTATTTAATGAATTAATTTTTGTTCAATAAAATCTAATGGCTCATATGTGTGTAGTCTGACCCTTTCGGTGTTTCCGAAGCTCATATTTGGATGAGGAGGCTAAGATATGTTTTTTAGGAATTACTTGCTTAATAACAATAATCTTGTGGAAAACATGATGTATGAAGGGTTTTCATGTCATATATGAACAGTTCACGACATGTTAAGGATATTTCATAGGCTGTTTTATGACTGGAAAATATTTCGGGATAAAATATTTGAAGCAATGAATCTTTTACTAAAATGTGATACCTAAAATTTACATGATTTTTAAGGCTTAAAAACTAAGTGAATAACCTGTGAGTAATGTTCATAAAAGGTATCAATTCATATGTTTTCTTCTTACCCTATAGATTGATTTAATTTTATCAAGTCTTGCGACCTCCCTTCCAAATTTTTGGTATCCAATTGTTTTATAATTGTTATTGGCTTGTGTTTTTGATCAATTGTGATCTGAGGTATGATCTTCCTCTTCTCTCATGGTTCCATGATCTAGTTCCTCCCATTTATTCTTACCAAAAAATGAAATATTATCTCCATCATTCTAATAGAGTTTTCTTGGTTGTTTATTGGTGTTGTTGCACCATAGAATATTAGGTTGGATTATGATTCTATTGAGAGATGTGATTGTGACCCATTACATTTTTTCCATTGCCTTGTGATGAATTTTGACAACTTTCAGTTGGGGATTCTTTGATTATCAATTTGTTTTTGTGAAATCATAAATATATCATGGTTTATTACATTGTATGGTAGTCAAAATATCGTAATATTAATTTTTTTTTATTATGGAATTGGTTAGAAATCACATGTTATTGATGTTTTCTACAATTGTGATGTATTTACTCTGGATTGTATAGATTGTGTGATATTTTTTTATTACATGTTTGCATGCTTTAATTAATGGAGTATCATATTGAAATTAGTAAAGAATATAAATCCATACTTTATTTATAATTTGTTGGATGATGAACAATTTAACAAGAGGAATGTTTGTGATCCAGCCCTTGTTTTAATTTTATAACAATCAAATTCATATGAGTGTGTTTTTTAAATTGAAAATGATCTTACATATTATTAATTGAATTGAATGAAAAATGTGAATCAAGTTGTTACTTATTGTTAATGATTTTAAATTTATTGAAAATAAGAATATATGGATGCATGGAACCATGTTTAAATTAAATATTTAAGTAATTTTCTAGATTTATTTGATTTATTCCTTATATTGCCCATATTTGGAACTAGTGAATAATGAATTATTTAGTTCAATATAAAATAAATCTCAATAGTTTGACTGATATTTTTATATGGTCATGTGTTTCACATCTACTTGAGAAGGACGTGTTCCTTGAGTTTGGAGTTTGGAGAGCTCCTTTACATGTGGATGATGGATGCCTGATTGTAGGGACAATATAACCCAATTTTGTTTTTATTTCATGAATATTTTATGATATGATATGGATGATAACATCAATATGAATTTTTAAATGGGGTCGGGATTCCAGGATTCTATATGAGTCATGGATGGATGAGCATGGTTTGGATGATTTGTTTTGATGAAGGGGGGACAAGATAACATGAATTTAGTTAATTCTTATGATTATTTGATGAATTATTATATCCTTATGGATGTCTATGTTGGAAGTGTAAATTATGGACTAGTTTGAAGTTTGGATAAACAATTTTTGTCATGAATATAGTTGTGATGCTTATTTATGAAATTGATTAATGGAATATCGGAATGTTTCTTATTTTATATACATTCCATTACCCATTGCATGAGGTAGTTGGATGTGCATGTGTAATATTATTATAGATTTGGATGGTATTCCTAGAGAATCGGTAATGTGAATCTCTAATGATGATTATTAATAATTCATAACCCTCAGGGTTCGTAATGATGGAACAAAAAATTTGTAAATTTGTAAATCTTGATAAACAATACAATGAGTTGGGACTATTCTTAGGGGCATTGAATTAACTCTGATGGTTGATGAAATGTAACGCTAAATAATGTTAATTGTTAATTAATGGATTATAAAGTAATCATTGAATTTAAATGAATAAAAATGAAATAATTAATTAAAGTACCTTTTTTAAATTCTTCTGTGCATTATAAGATATTAGGTCCTAGCAGTGGTAGTTGAGAGTCCAAGTGTAGTTAGATATAGTAGTGTCTAAGAATTTGTTATTCCCACACTGTGGTTTTGAGTAATATTATTTTATGAATTATCTATGAATTCAACGGATTCCCATAGTTGTTGATTATAGAGATATTAACCCACTGGAAACTAGGAGGGTTCTTTACCTAACATCCCAGTGGGAGGGTAGATGAGTGGCTAACACCTCTTTAAACAGTCTCTTCTCTTTTAACATGCTTATGCTTATATGCATAGTGGTTAGATTGAATATATATGTGTGTGGATGGTTGAATTAGATTGTGATTTTATGAAACACAAGTATTACCAGATATTGTATCCAAAGGATTATTAAATGTAAGGCATGTATTAGGTATGATAGATTGTGGTATATTGTGTATTGGCTGTAACGATGTGAGGTACAATACTTAATATATGATATAAGACTTTGGGATTGATGTTGTACAAGGAAATAATTGGATTCTATATGGTGATAAGATATGGGATGATGTGATGATGTGTTACATGAGGTGGTTGTTGTGATGCATTCATCAGGTTTCCTTAGGCTCACTTATGTTGGAAGAAGATAGATCAGGACATGTGTTGTTGGGGAGCAGTGGTAGGCCATTGAGGATGTTAGAAATGAGTACATAGATGATTTTCTACAATATTATATGCTCTCTTATATGAGATACATGGTTAATGATACAATTTGCGATGATGGGAACATAGATTATATATTTTGATGACAATTTGGTGTGACAATTGTCCACTATGGTTTAACATTATTTCATTACCTCTTTAATTAGAGTCTCAAGGGAGGATCATATTGAGTGTAATTTCTTTCTCACACTATGTATATAAATTTATTTTATGGTTATCCAGATTTGTTTGGAGATAATACTAGATGATGTTATATCATGGTATTGTAAAATTTTTTGGGGTTTTTGGTCTTTTTTTCATTTACCTTTTTGGTACATTTAGTATTTGGTAAAGATCATTGTCTCCCTTTTGAGAAACCTCAATTAGATCTCTTATTAACGAATTTTTTGATAGTATTTCAAGAAGAATAGAACAACTAGATTGTTTATAGGGAAGTTCATAATAGATTTAACTTTTATTTTATTGATTTTTTTTTCATTAAGGTGTTAATATTATAGGAGTGGAGGATCAATTTTTATTTGAGTTGACTAAAACACTTATAATTATTTTAGTTGGTAAAATAATATAGGCACACATTAATTACTATGTACCTATAAATTGGATAAATTAATAAAGTGTGATGAGATTGGTTTTAAATTAAATCAAAAAAAAATTATTTAATTTTTTTGGTTTTATATTAACCCTTATATTAATAGTTCAACAACTCATTTTTCCTTTTAACCCTTAACAAAAAACTGAATTTTTACATCTGTTAATATAAATTTTGACTACAAATGATATTAAAATTGTTTACAAAAATTGAAACTAATAATTCTAAATATTATATCCATTTTTAATATTCAATAATTAAATATAACATCACATTATTTGCATAAATTTATATTTCATATAAATAAAATAATATTCATTACACAATATAACAATCCCACAATAAGACTGTATATGTTTATTGTATTTAAAAACCGTGAATCATAAGAAAATGGTTTTTAAAACATATATTTCGTCTTCTACATAGTCCTTTATATCTTGATCCCTTTTTTACACATCTTACTTAGTAAACATCATCATATCATAGGGGAATGAAACATAAGAAATGGTGATCTTGAATATATAGTAAGGGTAAGCAAGTGAGATATCAATCATATCATAATAAAAATACAAATGTAATCATAAAAAACTTTTAAGAATTGAATCCCTCATATTAATGTGTTAGTTCAATATGTTTCCCATTTTATATTTCTATTCTTCTATGTATTGAAAATCAAAAAAAACCTTTTCATAACGAAAAATGGTCTTTCTCTTAGAAAATTTTTCTTAGGGAAATTATGTTTTCCCTAGAAATTTATTTGAATTTATCTATGGATTCTAAAAACATATAAAATTTATTATCAAACCATTTTTAATGATCTTTTTATTATTACAATAATTAGATTCTTATCTATAAATCGTAACCTTATAGTTCTAGAAAATCATATTTTTTCTGAAATCCGACTCTTATTTATTATGAAATCTGATACTGATTTCATCTGAAATCAGACAATGATTTCTTCTGAAATTAGATTCTGATTATTCCTAAAATCAGACTCCGATTTTTTTAAATCATACATTCATTTATTCATTAATCAAAATCGGAATTTATTATAATTCTGACTCTAATTTCCTCACATATCAAAATTGGATTTTGTATTGGTTCATAATCATATTGTAAATTTATATTGAGAATATTTTATATAAACAATCATAATAATTCGATTATATTATTTTCTTTATATTTATCATATTTCCTTAATGTATCATTTAGTTTCATCATATAATAAATGTGATAATGTTTCCTATGTATTATTTTACATATTTTTTCATACAAAATGATGACTTCTTATCTGTTTCAAATTAACTGTTGTATGAATTCCACGTGTACAAGTCCCTCTAATATTCAACCAAAAATATGACCATCGAAGGAGAAGTAAAACATTGGTTATTTTTTCATATAAATTCCCATTCATTTAAAAGATCTCGTTACAATATTGGTGTATAGTTTTTGTAGGGAGTTTTTGTCCCCGATTTTCTTTATTGTATCATTGAGTTCAAGAGATATAGTACGAATAATCTACTTAAATATACCTTGTGTGATTGCTGTGAACAACATGGTCAAGATTAGAATAATTTATTCAACCTTCCTAGTGTGAATCCAATTGTTGTTGTTATCAATTGCGGGCTTCCAGGGACATGAAGACAGAGGCTTCGGTTATCCACTTAATCAAGGACTTTTAGTGATTGTAAGACAAATTCCTATCTTTTCATCGAGGTATTACACTAGTTTGGGTAAGAAATAATTTCTTGAAATTATAAATCAAGGGATCATTAACCACGATTGTTGGATACCCTTATCTTTGGGTTAAATGTTTTCTTATACATGTCATGTTTTGTTACACATTTTATTTCTATTGCATTTTGTTAATGATAGGAAGTCTGACTTTATTACACATTCTTATTATTGTATACTATGATATAGATAATATTTTATACGCAATAAGGGTGAATCACTCAATATTTAAATATCATAAAGATTGTTTTTCTGAACCATATTACTAGATCAAAATCATGTAATTTTCATTGTTAAGAACTAACGATTGTTTTTGAATCTATCTTGTTCAACTTTGTCAAAAACATATTTACATAAGAATAAAAATAATATTTTTGACCTAAAATTCACCAAACTCTTATAATTGAAAAATTTAAGTATACAATTAGATCATACAATAGGTATTAGAGCAGATCTCTGAAACACATGTACATTAATATATATTTTTCTTTCCCATATTTTCATTCTTAATTTTACAAGTTCAATCTATTCATATATTTTATATCAAAATTATTTTTATACTAATAATTTTTTAGAATGTTTTATCATTTAAGGATGATATAAATGAATGTTGGATTAATAGAAAATATAAATCCGTACAGACCCCCAATGTTTGACCCAAATTACAATAAATATGGGAGAGATATGATAAATAATATTATTATAAATACTAATGTGGATTACATTGTTATCTTAACTATATACTACAAGACTCTATAAAAAAAATAATCCAAATCAAAAAATCAAGAAAAACAAGAGGTCAGCTTATATTAAAGGAATATAATACCCTGTTATATTCTATAAATAGAAATACATTTATATAGTTTTCATCATGTAAAGTTGCTAATTGTATCTAGAAGAAATCACAAGTTAGTCCTTTTGGCACATCCAAGGTTATTGATACAAGAAGAGCTATGCTAAGAGTTCAATAGCATAGTTTTTTGTTTCCTTATGGAGAACCTATATGAATTGTTTAACAATAGTTTATGAATATTTTCATCATCCTTCATCCTATAGGTGTGAAAGGAATTATTGATTAGATTCTTGTGGATAAGAAAATATAATTATGCCAAATGAGTGAGAAACCAAATGAATAGTGATGGATGATAATATGAAATTTTAAAACATCAATCCTTATGAGTTATTACTGACTTCTATAATACATGAAACTATAATGAAGAGATATGAAAAGATCAATAAGAAAAATAATGTTACTGGATGTGTTTCCTTCACTACAACATCAAATCATATGAAGTCCAATACTCTTGAAATAGTTACTCGATCAAATTAGAATAAATCTATTGTTGTATATAAAACATGTGATAGTGAAAATTCCGATAACGAATGTGAAAATATTTCTTGAAGAATGAAAATGACTATAGGAATGGATGATTTCATATATAGATAGAGGAATAAAGAATGAAATGATATGAAATATTCATAAGTTAATTATTATTGAAGTCCATAGGGTAGGTCATATTAGACCAGAATAACATATCTTCAAGAGTAAAGAATGAATGGATGGGAATTTAGAAATAAATAAGATGATGTACTAATATTCTAAGTATAAAAAGTACTAAATTCTAATGACACTTTGAGTTCTAGTGGTGGTTATTCGTCTGATGAAACATCCGATTATTAACCATCTAGAAATAATAATATTGGACTAATAACAAGAATTTATATTGAAAATCAATATATATTGTCTTCGGTAAACATTGATGAATCATTAACAATTACTTCGTTAGGTTCTGATTTTCCTAATGGAGAATATGATGAATATTAAAAAGAATAATCTACCTTATCAGAAGATAATAAATTATCTTTTTTAGGAGAAGTATTTTGGTTTTCCATGTAACTTGATAATGAAAATAGTATGATCGATAAGAAACGTGATAAGGAAAATTCGATAATTTTTATTTTAACAAAATAATTATCAAATGATTCAAATTATATTAACCAGAAAACCCATTATTCGGAAAATTATTCCAAAATCCTTAACGAAGTTAATTTTGAAAAGGATAAATATTCTAAAGATAATGAAAATTATATTTCCATGAAAACTGATTTTTATACAACCTCAAATTCAACAATAAATGACTATGATGATATGAATTTAGTCATGAGACTAAAATATGAAATAATTTATTTAATTAATTATTTTCAATATTTAATCATGGAAAGGAAGGATTTGATAAATTTTATTCACATCATTATCATCTAAGGAATTATTCTGGATTTGGTTGTTCTCATTCAAAACGTGTTTTTAGTGACAACTATTTGGTACCCCAAAGAGGTCCTTTTTACACTAAGTGTCAATGTGGTGGACATTGGGAGAAACATTGTTCTTAAAATAAAACACAATACTTAGTTTTTCATAAATACCATTTTAATGAAAATATGGATACATAATATTTTAAATTCTAATATCTACAGATCCAATAATGATTGGATTAGGAAAGAGAAACTATTTTATTTTGAGGAAAACAATAGAAGTGCCAATAAATAACACGGTACATGGATAAATGAAGTTCCCAGCACATCCCTAATAAAATAAACCTCTTTAAAAATAATATTAAGAATAAAGGTGGAAAAGTAACATTCAATGAAAATGCATAAGGAAAAACTGTTGGTATAAGTATTATTTTTATTATAACATAAGTTTAATTTCAAATTTTCTATTTGTTGAAGGTCTTAAGAACAACCATATAAGCATAATTTAATTATATTATTATAGATAACTTTTTTATTTAGTAATGATAAATTCCTAGTACATAATTACAAGTAAGTGTTTATTCTCTCTGCCCATAGGCATGAGAATGTCTACACACATAACATAGAAGACCATAGAAGCTAATACATAACATGAATTATTGCATTGGAAGATCAATCTTTGATATGTAATAAAATACTTGGCCATTGTAACTTTAGGAACTTATGCAGAAAATCAATGAAATGACTTATTAAGGATCTAAAAGATGATAGATTTCATTCATTAAATGTTTGTTATCCTTGTGAATTTGGAATGTGATATATGTAAAGATTTAAATCAATTTGTGAAGTCTCAATGTTTGATGCATTACAACTCATGCACAAGGATCTTTTTGGTCCAACACAAAACAAAAGTATTGGAGTAAAATATAATTTATTTTTTTAGTGGATGATTAC
The DNA here is from genome assembly GCA_963277665.1 of Viscum album. Taxonomy (NCBI): domain Eukaryota; kingdom Viridiplantae; phylum Streptophyta; class Magnoliopsida; order Santalales; family Viscaceae; genus Viscum; species Viscum album. Next base: position 700,371,565 of record OY728161.1, read on the forward strand.
ACAAGATTTTCATGGGTCTATATTTTATAAATTAATATGATGACTTTTCATATTTTAAATATTATATAATGATTATTCTATTGACATAGTAAAATTTCAGTTTTTTATGTAAATATTGTCACTATTTAATTATTTTTTATTAATATTTAATGGATTTAGAATAATAAATAAAAATATTAAAATTTCATGATGATGATTATATATTAATTTTGAAACATTCTATGGATATATTCCAAATGTCCTTAAGGTAGGTAAACTAATATGAAAATATAATCGTGAACGTTTTATGTAATTTTGGTAGGAAATGTGGTCGGGGTTTTTCTATGCTATGTGGCGCATGATATTTTTAGGAATATAAAACCATATTTTCCTATTTATAATTGAGGGGAGTGGCACACTACACATATTCTAAACATAAAAATAACAAATGGTCACAGTTAGGTATATATGTATCCATATTGGATGAATTAATATATTTAATTGATATAAGACTTATATAAATTCAATTGCTTGGATTTAAATATGATTATATGTAATTTTAACACTTATCCCATTATTTTGACCCCTAGTTATCCTTATAAACTTATCTTATGATAAATTGTAACTTCCTCTACGATTTAATGGAAAAAAATGAAATTAACGTATTTGAAAAATTATAACAACATAATTCCAAAAAAATCCATTCTATAATATATAGTTTTTCAATATTTTTAAATAATTTTAATCTAAATATAAAAAATAAAAAAGATACTATATTTGGAAAAATTATTTTTTAATATTAAATATGATTTTATACCCAAATCATGAATAATAATGATTAAAATTTTATTTATTTCATTAGGTAAACTAATTGAATATTTATTTAACATTCAAATTTGACATAAATATAAAATAATCATTTAAGGAAATAATTCAAAGTGTATAACTATATATTTTTTTATTTTAATGATAAATTAATTGGATTCCTTAAATATAAATCATAGATTCATATGTTTAAAATTATATTTTCTTGATGTATTATAAACTAAATATATAAAATAGTTTTTAATAGTTTTTTTTTCAAAAAATCTAAAGTAGTATTATGTCTTAAATGTGAAACTATAAATAAAATTGTCATTTTTATCTAATCACCCAAAAATAAACTATTTTAGAAAAATATATAAAATTAATTCTATGGAAATTATGATATATTGAATTCAATAATTAATTTAAATTCATCAAATTAAAATTATATAATCCATAAAAAATGTTTTTGAAATAAAATAATATATATGATTGAAATATACTTATATGGAAATATGAAACTTTCAAAGGTCTTAGTATTATTTGATTTAATTCTCATCATTTTAAATTGAGACCGTATTTCCTTGTAAATAATAATTAAACATTAACATGTATATAATTATAAATATATATTTCATAATGACGTAACTCCTATTCAGACCCTCAAAACTAAAAATTAGGTTATTAGGACCAATATTAAATAATTAAATTGTAATAAAATATCATATATCTTAAAATGTGTGTTGATTCCATCATAATATATCAAACAATTCATATTAAATAATTAGAAATATGTTATGTATTCCTAGTGAGATAAATATCAAAATCCTAATAATCCGGATAAAAAGTAGAATATACTCATTTTAAGGAAAATTTCATGATTCAGAAGTTTGTATTTGAAGAGTTAATATATATAAAATATTATTATAATATAATATTAACAATAAAATGATAAATGTTCAAAATAAAGAAAGTATTCTGAATTTAGTACATAGATGTGGTAATTGAACAACATGTGGCAATGATTATAACATGTTGATTACTTGGTGGATGATATATTGTTTTCATATTGAATAACTTATTTTACCACTAAAATTTATATAAAATTACCCTAAAAAATTTTGATAACACCTGATGCTTTTTATGAACATGTTTTCAAGAAAATGATTATAATTAGAACAAAATTTGTGACTGAATTTCGGGGTGATAAAACAATTACATAAAAATAGTATAGTTTTTTATTTAATATAAAATAAAACTATTTAATTTATAAATAAATAAATTATTTAATTTATAAATTAATAAATAATTACATAATATGACTATTAAACTAATTGTAAAAAAAGTGAAATTATTTTTATATATATTATTTGATCAAAACAAATCATGGCATAGTTTATTTATGGAGATTATTATAGTCATTCCCATCAATGTTTTAAATGACAATTATTGGACTAAAAATTGTATAATGTGATTAAATTACATAGTAAGATGAAAATGGATAATTTTATGATATAATTATCATAATGAAACAAGTATATAATATAATGGATGGTTATTCCATTAGATTGTATGTCTATATATTGAAAAATTTATATGCACTCAATGAATTTTTGATGAATAATGTGAAGATATAAAATAATGGTGGCGAGTATTTGAAATAAGAAAATAATTGAAATCATTATGATTTGGTGTTTAAGTTGTTTTGTGTTGATTTGGAATCATTCTGAAGTACATTGAGTTACTTTTAGGGATTAAAAAATTTATACTATATATAATGTGTTGTGATAGTAATGTGAGGTAGGAACGAAAATATTTAAATAACTAACCATATTTTTATTGATTTATTATTCACATCCCATTAATGTGTAAAATTAGGTTCTAATATAGACTTCATGGAACATTCATTATACACCAGATATCTTTTGAGATAGATAATAGTTTTCATTATTTTGATTGAGGTAATTATTCTATATGACGACTCACAATAAGATGTGATAAAGACTCTAGTGGATTGATATATGGAAATAATATATAATTAATGGCCCTTCCTTAAATTACACATTTACTAGGATATAAATTGTATTCTTATGACTATGGTCCTTCTCACCCACCATTCTAGGTAGATAATGGTAATAGATTATAGTTATATCTATAGATACTCACCCACTGTTATAATATGAGACTAGTAAGATATTTCTAAATTATAGTTGATGATGGGTAACTTCTCTAATATCGTAGGTTTAATACATATGGAGATAGAAAACAAAACATGTATCCCTAAAGAGAGTACAAGATGTCTGGGTTATGTAGAGTTAAATAATTCTTTTATAACCCAAATAAAATATACGAGGAGTGATAATTTAACCAAGTGCATATTCTATTTCCCACCTATATATCTCATGTTGAGGTAAATTATGATGAAACTCGATGTAGATATACCCATTCCCACTTTTTTAGGATTTGGATTACCATATATACACATATAGTGATATATATTTACATTTCTTCTTGAATTTTATTATTCAAAATTATTTATGGAAATATTTAATTCTTTTTATGTATGCACATATATAGGCTACTGGGTTTGGAGATGTATATTTATTCTAGTTAAATAAGTTTATTTCTATATGAACATAAGTGATATATAAAGATGTGGATTTCAGTCTATTTTATAATAGAATAGAGAAGTGTATTTCCCCAAGCACATTATTATGATTCAAGGGTGAATTATTAGGGTGAAAAATCAATGATGTGTTGTCAAATATAATCGCTATTTTTCTTCTAGAAGTTTTATATATTTCATTATTCTTATATTAAGGCCCATATATTCTATTTGGGTAGATCATGGATATTACCATGTTTGATAAGAGCTCTAGTTTACCATAACTTGTCAAAATATTACCCACTATTTATTCTCATAGAAATAAGACGTTTTAGTGATTGATCAACAATTGGGATGACCATTCTATTAATTTTTTTACACACAAATGTATGAAAACCTTTTTTGGTTTACCCTATTATTTTTTGTATTATTGAATATATAATATGTATAATCATGGAGTTAGGAGATGGGTGGAAGACAAGGATATCTACTTGATTAAATATCTCATTAAAATGGCCAACATCATGTTATTAGGGATATGTATATCATTTTTGGAATGTGTGAGTAGTATCTAGTGGTTTATTTTGTATAAATTAATATTATATCATTGGTATATATAAATTTTTTTAATTGTTTAGTTTTATGTTTCATGCATGTTAGGTTGATATGTATGTTTGATTATATATGAAAAGCTTATTTAATTGTATTCCCTTACATGTTATCAAGATTGCACTACAATGATTTCCACCACCTAGAATAATGTATTATGGAGTTAACAACATTAGGGGAATGGTTAGGGTTGTTATAATGAGAAATAATAAGTACTTATAGTAAATGTTTTCATAATTGTGGAAATTTTAAATGATGTGGATGTAGACATAATCATGAGAATAAATAGTATTGATAAAATTTAACTAAAGAATTAGTATATGAAAAATGAATTTAACGGGGGTTTCATGGAATATATAGATTAACAAATGATTTTTTTCCTTTTATTTCATTTTTTGATAGTCAGTGTGATTTAGACTTCAGGGATACCTATTGATATTCAAATTATTTATTATATGTTTGAGGTCAAGATATTAAATAGAACATTGAGTGTATGGATTGATGATATTTGTATGTGTCTATGAGTTCTTAGGTTTTTAATGATTTCCTGAGATAGAGATAATAGGTAATATGTCTTGAAATAGCATTGGATGGCATGTTTCTATTAAATTAGTAAACTCATATAGTTATATAGATTTGTTGTCGTCTCGATTCTATATTAGATGGAAAATAAATTCAACTATATTTTCCAAATGTATCTATGTTTTGATCTAATTTAATAGTAAATTCGAATCCCTTAATGTGAGATAATTTAGACTCTTTAGACTCTGGTAATATATTGGGGGCCAATCCATAGATCATGTAGCCGTTAGAGTTATATTAATGTTTGTATTGATATATGGGGTTCATGTGATTCAATTTTCCGTGGGGATTCATAATAGAATCATGGAGAATTGTAGTATTGATGATTCACATAAAAATAATTCATTAAATAATATCAAAAACTTCTTACAACACACATTAACTCTTTTAATGGAATCCAACAAAATTTATCACAAATTTCATGACCTTGTAATTTTCCATATGAATGTGATTGGATGGATCACATTTAGACCTAATTTATCTTATTATATTGGTGCTATGTATATTATTTGATAGTATGATGGTTATTTATGGGATGATATTATATAATATCCATACAAATCCTTTTATGGATTTTTTTGTATCCTTATACATTGGTAAGATGTTATTATAGTGTCAATACTTGACCAGTTAAGGTCATTTTTACTTGGAAAAGCCAACCAACAATCGATATAGTGGTATAGGTCCTCCTAAGTGATTGAATATTGTGTTCCATGGTTATGAATTAGAGTTTTTTATGTGTCTAACCTTATTAATATATTCCATCATGGTGTGATGATGATATGATGAAACATTAATTTATGTAATAAAGAAACAAAAAATTACCTAATTTTGTAGTGAACTAAATTGATGAAATTATAATATAATGACCTTGTAGTTGGATTGTAGATATTATATATTTGTGTATTGTTGGTTGATGAGATATGTCGATTCTTTAAGATATTCTATTTTATTGAGGTATATTATTCTATAAATATTGGTTTGAATCCCATAAAGTTGGAAAATTAAATTCTTAACGAGTGTTGGAGGAAGATTGGGGGGTGTTATGGGTGTTCGGGAAATGAGAGAAAAAGTAAATACGACTATCTTGTGCATGTTTCATGGTTTGAACACACATAGTTGAAACCGTGCACCCAATCCATGATATCTATAGGGTGTGATTTATGGTAATGTATACCTTTCTAGGGGGAGTACCAAACCATGCATGACCAGACAAAACCATTCCACATAGTTGGAACATGTTATTCATAAAACGATGTTCCTTGCATAGGTATCAATGAATCTCAAACCCCACATTAATAGAAGTGGGCCCATGGTTGGTTCATGGTTTGGAAAATGATGTAGAAAAATCATGTAACAAATTATAAGATGGTTTTTTGATATTTATTCCTATTGATTTATAGATTTATTCTTGACTTATTCCCACATTTCTTCTCTAGGAACACTATCAATGAAGCAAAATGAATAAGGATTCAAAAGGATCTATCTCTTTCAGTTATAGGCTATTCGGTTTTCCATTGGGTGCAGATAAAAGCTTTGGGTGATTATAATTCTTCTTTTTTCTATATTTTCTAGATCATGGCTTGTTGATTTTTAATACATCTTCCAAATCATTTAAACCCAATTTTTTGTAGTTGTTCAATGGGTGGGGATACATAGTGTTCCTGAATCTGAGTCCACAGATACGGTTTAGTGAGTGATATTCATAATAGAGGTAGTTGGTCTACAAGTTATATCCCATAGTCCTATTTCTTAATTTATGTGTATATTGTATTTTATGGTTTCTTCTTGTTGGGAATGTGATTCCTTTAGTATGATTTGGTAAAATATTGAGCTAAATGATTATTTAATCCACACAAGATCCCATGGGGATCTATTAAGATTTATTATAATAGTTTAGTGCCACCCATGGGGTTACCATCATTCCCAAATATAATAAATTGTGATGTTAAGCCTAGTATTATGTTGATATTAATTATAGAACAAGATGACCATGTTGATATGTTAGTTTATGTCGTATCAGAGGAAATAATGGTATTTGTGTCATGTTGCAGGAATTGGAATGTGGGAATGGTTGACATGATGTGATAAAGGGTTAAATTGATTAATGTGAACATGTAAAAAAATTGATTTTGTAATAGAAATGAGTATGTGGATTAAATAATATGAATTGATGAATATTAAAAATGGGTTAATGTGTGGGAATTTATAAATATTTCAACTAGGATAATGTATTGGAATTATTGATTGGTATTAAAAGGGAAATGAGTTAAATGGGCTACGCTAGGAAAATGGTTAATCTGGTACTTTTTTAGGGTTTAATGATTATCCATATGTAATATGACATGTGAATATTAAATTTTTGGTATATTGGTTGTGTGTGGTTTGTGATATGACATTTTTGGAAAATGGATAAATAAGAATATTGAAATGTATTGGATGTTGTGGGGTATTAAGCATGAGGATCTTCCCACAGGGGTCTGGTTGTACTAAGGCTTCAAACCCCATCGCGATAATGAACACATTAGGATTGGTATTGACATTATATACACTTCAACATTTCATTTAATGAGAGTACCTGGACCAATGATCTGAGGTTATTGTGATGTTTTTTTTTGAAATGATTATCCTTAGTGAGATATGTAACATGACTTATTCTGTTATTCATAATGATTGTCTATTTTAGTCTATATAGTAAATGATGTAAATTCTTAACCCATTGAAGAAATGATGATAACAGATCATGTAATTATTGTAAAATAATGGATGTTGAGTTTTATTTTATTAATCCTGTTATTTATATACTACTTCCATGAACGATATAATATCATTGTATATTTTTAGAAATGTTTTTTGTGGCTTATTGGGTTTTACACACACCCTACTCAAGGAACCATAGTATAACTGATCCAACATCATTGTTTCACGTTAGTATAAGGGAAATGGATCATTGTTATAGGGTTGATAGCGGAAGAGATATACATAGATGATCGTACCTGACTAGGATTTAGAACCCATTTGGGGGATTCATTATTTTGTCATTACTTTGTGATTTGCATACACTTAACAATATTTACATGACATTACATTTTTACATTATCTTATGACATTGTAACCAGTTTTGGACTTTTGGGTTTTAATGGTTATTATTGTTTTTGTGGTTGTTTCCGTTGTGTAATATTAAATCTAATGTTAATTATTATGGAAAAGAGGGTATAGTCTCTCCATATTTCTTATTATACACTCACTACAAGTATAAAACATTTGGTGTGTGGGGAGGTGGGCCTGAAGTTATGTGGTGACCCAGCTCGGAGCACCAATTTATTAGAATATAGGATGGGGATGTTAATAGGTTTCTTTATAGAAGATCCTTTATATGTTTTTATTATTTGGGGATAGTAGATTTTGTATTAGGATGTGTGAGTTCTTTTTAATTACGTCATTTTTTTGGTATTATCTAACACATGTATGAGGGGAATCCCAAGTATCCAAGGTTGTAATTTTTTTCTTGGTGTTTTTTGTTATGGTTGAATCATATTTCACCTTTGGGTGACACACTTTTTGTGTGATGAGAATATTTTATGCTAAATTTCCTATGTCATGAATGGCATGAATTTGTGAATTCATAAATAACATCAAGAACATAAGATTATAGGTGAAAATCATCATGGAAAAAACATACAAGGAAGATGTGTGAGAACTGATGGATAAAATGAATTTCATTTTATATAACATATTTTTAAAACGGGGCATATAAATATTATGAATATGTGAAAATAGAATTCAATTTGATGAATGGTTAATGAAATAGTTCATAATGAATAGTTATAAATGGTTTCAAATATTTTTTGGATAATATGGAGGGATATAAAGGTTTATAGAACAGAGTGATGTATTTTATGGAAGTGAAAATAGTAATATTAGTTTTTTCTAAAAATACATTAGGATGTGTGAATTAGGGTATCCAATGGTATCCATGATCCATGGTAGATATGAATGATTTTATTGTTTTAGGATTGATATTCTCCTTTGGGTTATCTTGTGTGAAAGTAGTTGTTTAAGGCTAGCGGGGAGCCATCCTTTTTGTAAACTATTATAGATTTATAACATGCATTCTACAATATGTGATAAAAATTGTTGAAATATTCTACCACAAAGACATGTCATGGTTGGGTGATAATAGGATACCATCAAGAAATCTTCCCCAGTAGTGGTGGATGGATAGCTATTGGTACAAGATAACTGAGTAGTGGCATAATTCCATGAAAACATTGGATGTTTCATTCAGATTATGGAATGGGAACCAGGGATGTTTGTAATAAGTATGTTTGAATTGGCCAGTGATTTTAAATTGAGGAACTCTTCCACATTTACTAGAGAGGGTGGAAATGGGTCTATAGAGTTCTGTATAGATTCCATTAAAATCATTTGGACCACATGGTGACTCACCTAGAGAGGATAGCCATGTTGGAAGCTTATATGATAAGAAGACCGAAAAATGACTATATGATATTTTGCTTTTGACTTAAAAGGCTGATGGTATGTTATGTAAATATTTATAGGATATTTTTCCTGATCATTTCTATCCAAATACCTTGATATTGGTGTGGGGTGAATTTCATATGTGGAAAACCATGGGGACCATTCCAATGATGTATTATGAGGACCACTTGATGTTATTGAAATTATTTTCTCCATAATTGGATGTGGACAAGGATAAAATTTTCATATGTTTTCAAGATGTCAATAAGAATTAAATTAAGTACCATGTTAACCAATTCAACATAAAAGTGGTATGTAGAGGTGGAAGTACTTTCTCTTATTTTATAAGGGAAAATATGAGATGCTTTCTGGTGGAGGGTTTGTGGTTCCAGTTGGATGGACTATTGGTGAAAATTCTATGGTATGAAAGATTATTTTTTCAAATCTTCACAAATATGGAAGTGTCTATAGTTTTCAAAAAGAGAGGTTCCTCCACTCCAGGTGGAAGTCATGTGTTTTTTATAGTAATTTATAGTAGGGGTAGAGTCATTTTTAGTGGCCCCACCCACCTGTTGAGTGTCAAGAATGCAGAATAAGGGGGAAAGTATAGAGGTTCTATAGGAACATTCTACTATTGGGGACATATAAAGAATTGAGACCAATGTAGAGTTATTTAAAGGGGTCATTAACCCCATAACAAGAAATCAGTTGGTCCTCGATTGGTCATAATGGATGAGGTTTTAGCCATGGTACTCTTGGAAGAGGGAGCCAAATGGTATTATAGTGCTAGAGATTCATACTGATACCTAGGGTAATGTTTTAGGGAATTATTTTACAATCAAGGTACCACCTAGAGTTGGAGAGGCTGGACTATTAAATATTTTATTTAGGATCCTTATAGCTTCTATGCATGATATTTATTTAGTTGACACAGGTGCCTTATATTATCATTATTTTGAGTAGTAAACCCATGTATGAGAAAACCCCATTGTACATAAGCTATGAATTATTATTCTTCGTGTATGTTGTAATGGTTGAATGATATTTCACCACATGGTGACACACTTGGTTTTTGATTTGAAAATTCTATTATAATTTTCTAATGGACCGAATTGTATGATTTTGTGCAGTCATTGATAACATTATGCACCAATGGATATAGGTGACATGAATCACAGTAGAAACATACAAAAAATATTCATGAGACCTGAAGGATAAACTTAATTGGATTTTATGAAAAATTTGAAAGTAAATGTGTCTAATATTGATTATGTAAATGGGAAAATAGTAAGAAATGTGAATGAATGGTTAAATAAATAGTTCTTAATGTATAGTTATGAATTTATTAAAATCAAGTTGGGATAAAATAATGAGTTTGAGAGATTCCTAAAAGGGAGAGAATTATATTGGGGAGTGAAAACCATAAAATGAGTTTTTAATGAAATGTCATGATCATGTGGGATGTATTCTACCCTATGATAATAATTACCCATGGTAGAGATGGTTTATGGAATTTTTCTAGGTGTGATATTGTAAATTGGATTTTTTTATGATAAATTAGTTGTTTATGGATAGTAGGGAGTCTATCTTTATGTAAATTGGGTATGATTTATAACATATGTTCTAAGAATTGTGTTTGGGATTTTAGAAAAATGCCACCATGAATATGTGTGTTTATTGATAGATAAGAGGATTTCATCAAGAACTAATCAGTTATGGAGGATTGTGGATCATTTTGGATGAAGTAATGTTATGAATTCCAATAAAAAAATCATCATTTGGGAAATTGTCACCGTAGTGGAATTGTGTGGAGTTGTTAGAAGAGATAATATACTGCGATGGGTTTGAAAATTTGTTTTTCTCTTAGCTTGGAAAATTGGTGTACATTCTAGGTTAGTTCACCACCCACCTTTTGAGTGAAAAGTGTACAAATGAATGGGGAATGTGTAAAACATCTATAGGAAACCTAGATTTTTGGGAACAGATGGAGGATTGTGACAAATGACGAGTGCTCAAGGGGGTTTGGTAACCCCATACTAGGAAAGCAGTTGGAGATTGAATAGTCATACTAGATAAGGGGATAAACATGGTAAAATAGGGAGAGATTTTCATAGGGTATTACAGGGTTAGGGACTCAGACAGATTCCTTGGGTATTTTTTAGGCCAACTTCATATAGTTATGCTAGAATTTGATGGTGGAGAGGTTAGACTATTTATTGTTTGAGTTATGATCCTTATGTCCTATATGAATTGTAGTTATTTATTTATCATAGGTGCCTCATATTCCTTCATTTCAACATTGTTTATGTTTTTTTGGGTCTAGAAGATGAATATGTGTGTGTGGATATGTCAATTTAAACACCATTAGGGATTTGAATATTAAATATCTTCTAATTTAAGGATTTTTCTCTTGATGTTTTTGTGAATTGTTCTCATATGTGACTTATTTTTTCATGAAAAGTTATGTTTTGATCTGATTTTGGGAATTGGATGGTTTTTTATGTATGAATAACATATCTACAATTATCCTCATAAGGTAATGTTCAAATATATAGAGGGGGAATTTATGAACATAGTGTGGGATGTGGTATCATTGTAGTGTATTTAGGTCTATTTTTCCAATATTTGAGTGAACTCGCAACTAATGTGGATTCTCTCATGATTCATGATCAGTGTTATTGAATATTTTCATTCTTCATATAGTGGATGAGTTTTTGGATGTGTTTCTTATAGAATTATAATGAATACCAACCAAGAGGAATGATGATTTAATGACAGTGTTGTTGTTGGGAGATAAACTAGTTTCCATTCTACCATATAAAATAGAATCAGAATATCTCAAAGAATATAGAGATCAGTTGGAGGATTTGTAGAATATATGGTTTATACATCTATGTATGTCACTATGGGGATCTCTATTGTCATTTTATAAGAATTTTGATAAATCATTTCTATTTTATGTCAATTATAGGAAGTTTAATTATATGGTAGTTAAGAACGAATAACCACTTCTTCAAATAGATTATAACATTGACCAGATAGAGGGTTATTTAATTTTCACTATGATTGATATGAGATCAGTATGTCATCAGCTAAGGTGAGTGGTTTTTCTATTATACTGATTACCTTAAAAAGAATGTATGAATTATATGAGTTTGTTTTGATGTCATTAGGGTTTTCCAATGTAATGATAGTGTTTATGACCATAATTAATAAAATAAATAACCCTTACTAGTATATATTTGTAGTTGCCTTTATCGATGACGCATTGGTGTACTCTAAGTCTCCCAATGATCGTGAAAAAAATATTTACATCATCATGTGTAGACAATGTGAAAATTCGATATACACTAATATATCCATGTGTTGTTTCTTGATCAACTTTTTGAATTTATTTGGTCACATCATCTAATAGGAAAGAATATTTTTGTACCTTGGCAAAGTGCAGGCAGTTGTATCATAAGATCATCCAACGAATATTTTTAATGATACAAGTTATCTTTTATTGGTAGGCTATTACTGAATGTTTGTCCAAAAACATTCATATTTGTGGGAATCAATTTAATTTTTGACTACGAATGGTATCATGTTTGAATGGTTTGGGGAAAGTGATAATTATTTACAAGAGTAAAATAAGTAGTTAAAAACCATTTCAATTATAATCTTTCCCAAGATAGGTAAAAAGTAATCCTTTTTTAGTGATGTGTCCATTATTGGGATTGAGGATTTTTTGATGCATGAGGATAATTTTTTGTAGTATTGGTCATGAAATTTAAGGCCTCCTGAATGAAATTATCCAATTCATGACATTGATTTGGCTACAGTGGATAATGATTAAATGTGTTAGGGTCACTACATGTTGAGAGTGCATTTTATGGTGTATAATGATCATAAATCATAATGAAAATATATTTTTTGTGTTACTTGATTATTTTTTAGTGATTATGGTTCAACTACATTTACTCATTCTAAATCATTTTAGTTTGCACACTGAGAAAGGGGAATAGTGTTGCAGATATTTTGAGTGATAAGACACAATGTCTAGAAGACCCGAAATCTAGTTTCGATTTGAGAATGATGGTGTAGTTTTATGAGATGCATATAGAAGTGATGTGTGGTTATGGAAAGACAAACCTTGAATAATTAATAGTTGGGTTCGTGCTTCCTATTCAGATGAATGAGAGGTAGTGTGAGGATCCCGATGTTTTTCCTTTGAGAGAAGTTGTTAATATTCGGAGGGGGTCACCTTCTGGTGGGACCATTAGGGATGATGGAACCATTTACAATAATTATTGTGTTGTATGGCCTTATTGAATTTTAGAATACATGATTCATGAGTTTCATGCATTGAAGTGTGTATCAGATCTAGGTTAAACAAAATACATTGGGATCATCGTATGATGTATTTGTGTGTAATAATGAAGAATGAAGTTGATTTTTTCATGGCACAATTCCATTATTATCATTAGGTAAAAGATGATAATCAATGACTGGATGGTTTCTTATACTCATTTCCTATTATAAAATTTTTAAGGGATGATGTGATTATGGATTTTGTGGTCGTTCTTCCAAGTATTCCTTAGAGGAATGATATGATCTATATAGCTTTGTATCGGTTGATGAAGGTGGATCATTTCATTATGAATCATGAAACCATCACTATGGATTAGTTGGGTGATCTATAGGTCTTTGATATAGTAAATTTTAATGGGATACCATGAATTCTAGATTCATATCATGATCCATGTTTTACTTCAAACTTCCATCAGGGGTTATAAAATGTGCTTGGTACCAAGCAGTTTTTAGAATGGATTTCTGGCCGTAGATAAGTGGTAAATCATTGTTTACAATTAAGTTAATTTAGAAAATATTGATTTTTTTTCACAGATTTTTTAGGATCATGGGAGAATAACATGAAACTTACTACATTTTTTGACAACAATAGTTTCTAGTTATGATTTAGATGTAATAGAATGATGTGATTTGTTTATATCATGTATGTCTCCATTTTGTTGGTTAGTGTTTGGGGATTTAGATTTAATGGAACTCATTCCCATGAAATTGATGTCCAGCCATGTTCAAATTATTAGGAAACATGTGAAAATGACTTAGTGTAGGCCTGAAATTATATTAGTATTGACATCCTAGACCTATTTATTTTATAGTTGGTGATTGGGTGTTTTATTAGGTGTTGCCAAGGCTAGTTCCTAATGTAATTCAAAAATAGGATATGTTGGCACCCATGTACATGGTGTCATTTCATATTGTAGAAAGTATCAGATTATTAGCATATCAATTATATCATCAATAGTTGTATAGTGGTTTGGATGATTATTTTCATGAGTCACAACTACAAAACTATTACCCAATCCATTCTCATGTGGTTGATATTGATGAGGTTTTTCACGAGGTTGGTGTGTCCTTCGAGGAGAACCCAATATGCATTATGGATCATATTGAGAACATACTCTATATAAATACTATTACCAAGTGTTGAAATTTTTGGTAATATGGTAGTGTTCAACAATAATAATGGGATAGGGAGAATGATACGCTGGACTAGTGGCACACCTTATTTACCTTGGAATATTAGTGATTGTTGGGAGTATGGATCGAGGACAAGCCAATATTAAGTGGGGAGGTTGTATTATTCAAGACATTTTGGAGTAACATTATTTTTCCAAATTTTGGTTCGAATCCCACAAAATTTGATAATTATATGTTTACCTGGTGTATGAGGATTCATAGCTGAGTATTTAGAGAACGAGACATAATGGAAAGGGGAAATCAGTACATCCTATGTGGGTATCTTGTTTGCTTCACAATGTGGGGAAATCGTGTTCCCAATCTGTACATACCATATAGGGTGGTGCATAGTTAGTTATGCGATGCATTTGTGGACTAAAAATTGTATGAGATTTCATAGAGACATTCCACGCGATTGGTACTTTCTTCTTAAACTGCGTGGGATCCCATGGTAACACTGAAACATAGAAACCTCTTACACAAATTCAACTACTCAGTCAATGTGTGGTTTAAAAAACTATATAGTCAACCCATGCTCCCAATTAAAATTGGATATTTCCCATATTCCCTTTAGAATTTTTGTGGTATACCAAATTTTACCCCCATTTCATCTGCATTAAACCTACTAATGACCCAAATGGTCATTTTTTCCCAAGGATAGAACACTCTTATTTCTAGGTCATTTGGAGTGTATTTGGCTGTGGATCAATGTTTTGGGGGAGTTTAATGAATATTTTTTTCACTATTCAGGATCAGTACTTTTATACATATTAATCATATTCAAATCCCCTAAAAAACTCTTTTTCCAATGGATCATAGGTTGGGGCTTCAAAGGGTACATAAATATTAATCAAATGATATTTTTATGTGATTTTTCATATTTGGAATCGATTTTGGATGTCTACAAGTTATATCGCATTTTTGTGTTTCTTGATTTATGTGTATTTGTTTGTGCTATGGTGTCTTATTATTGTGCATGTGATTCCTTTAGTAATAATATGAAAAATGGTTCTCTAAATGATGATTTAAACACCTAGTGTTCCCTTTGGGATGTTTTGATATTTATTCGACCTATTGAGGGCCACCCATTGGCTGTACCAATATTCACGAATATTGAAAATTGTAATTTTATGAAAAATATTGACTTGATATGATGTAGATACCATTATGAACATGTTTTCATTATTGTTTAAATCATAACGTGGAAGTAAGGGAAGTTGTGTCTAGTCGGTGGAAGTGGAATGAGGGATTGGTTTGCAAGATGTGAGGGATGGTTAAATGTTTTATTTTAAATATGTCAAATGGATTATGAATTTTTAATGGAAATTCCTGAATGGAAAATTTCTTATGAATTGATTAATATGGTTAATGGGTAAATGAATTGGAATTGATAAATATTCAAAATGGGATAATGTATTGGAATTTATGATTATGAAAATTGGGTTGTGGTATTAAAAACTAAAATTGTTAAATGGTATTTTATAAGTAAATGGTGATTGTTCTATTGGGTTAAGGCTTGATGATGATTCATATGTCTTATTAAATGTGAATAGTAAATGAAATGTGTATTGGTTGTGTTTGTTTTTTTATATTGTATAAATGATAAATGGATAATTAAGAAAGAGAACATGTCATGGAATTTTAGGGGTGTTGGACATGAGGGTATACTTCTCATGTGTTATGTTAGACTGATACTCTACACCACACCCCTATATTGCATAGGTAAGGTAAGGGGACTAATTATATATACCCCCAATTATTTAATTTTATGTTACTACCAAGACTATGGAACTAAGGAATATGTGATGTATTTTTTATAAAATTGTTATCCTTAGTGAGATAGGGAACTTGACATATTCCATTTTCACGATGATTGGCATGTTTATGCGATTGTTTAAATGATGTAAATGCCTAACACATGGGAAAAATTATTAAAATAGATCATGTGAATATTGATAAATATTGGAACCTATGTTTTCTTTTGTTTTACTTGTCATTTTTTAGTACATTAAAGAATTATCTATTTTTATTGGATAATTGTAGGCTGTATTGATGGTTTCATAATGGGTTGTACTCACACCCATATCTTATCACCATTAGGTACGTGTGTAGAATTCTTGGTTATAGGTCAAGACTGGGGAGAGGACTATATGCTAGAAGGATGACTTTCTGAGGGATATTCATTTACATAAGGGACCAATCATGGTGTCGAAACCCATTTTGGAGATACTTCAGTATGTCTATATTTTGGGGTTTTCCATACACATATCACTATTGAGACGACATTGCATATTTACTTTTAGTAAAGGCATGTTCCCATTTTTTGAATTTGGTTGGTAATGCGTATTTGTTTTTATTATTATATTTTACATTGTTTCATATTCGTTCTATTATGGATTACTATTCTAAAGAGGGTATAGTATTCCCATGTGATTTATTAGACTCTTGATTCTAATCGGCATCCTCTAGAATATAGGGACATGCACCTATGGTCATGTAGTGACCCATCTCAGAGTACTAGTTTAGTGGCATCTCATGTTTAGATGTTACAATTATTATTTTAATTATAATGGGAATAAGAAGAAGTGGTATGATCAGTTTTTTTGTGGGGGTCTGGCTGTACAGAGTTTAATGGGATGATTTTTTAGGTTAATTTTTTTAATAGGTTTTATATCCATGAGAGATTATATGATCGCGGTAGAAATTCTTATTGGATTAAAACCTCCTTGAATTATTGAATTTATTGTTTCATTTTGGAATTACGCTAATGATTTAATATTTATTCTAAAATTTGATTTATTTTTCCATAGGTATTATTAATTACATGGGATGTTATATCATAATGAATGAGGGTGTATTCTGTCAATATAAGTTTTATATGTGATTATATCATTAATCATATCACATGGAATATATGGTTTTGATTAATCATTTAATCAGCAGTTCATTACGTGTTAGTTGTGATCATATACATTATCATAAGAATCATAATCCTTTTTTTATGATGGAGAGATAAATCTATTCTAGGTGTGACCGATAAATATTTTTAAACAGTGAGATAATGAATTAATAATGACTCACTTCGTCAAATGGTGATATTCAGTATTTCATGAATCGTGATGGTTATGAAATGTTGTGGATTGTTTCATTTGGTTATTTGACATAGGGATCCATTGTAATTTATCCATTGGTTGGAGGATTCCTTTAAATAATGTATTTTTGAAATTCAAATGATTATCTATCTTTTAGTGGGATGACTAAATTTTTTAAAATATACTACAAAATAAAAATGGCAAAAAATGATATTTTTGGTATGATTGTGTTCTCACGTGATTATGTGAAGTTTGGTGACATTCTTTGATTTACTATAGGACTTGAAATCTATTCCAATTATAGTTTATTCATCAATTATATCGATTATATTTTCAGGATATCATGTTATGAAGTTTTTTTCTTTGGTTTTTATACATAATATAATTATATTCTTATAGTTGGTAAGATGTAACATCCCACGATTTTACCCATGTGTTATAATGACTGTGAACAAATTTTAAAAAGTTTAATTTGAAAAAGTAAATATTTTCTTAGTCATTTTAATGAATATTAGAGATTTAATTGATTATTTTTATCATCCTTAATATTTTGATTGCAGTGATCTTTCACTACAAAGGTCTGACATCGTTCATAGTTTGTAATTAAATCCAACATTACTACTTCTATTGATGGAAAAGGTTATTAAAGGAGTAATTTAGTAATACCTTAAATCATTATTATTGTGTTAGTGGTTCACAGTTGTTCATAGAGGATTATCATGATCGTTTTATCTGGTCGTAGTCCCATTATATACCATTTATTATATTTTTTAATGATATTGGATTTATAAAAGGTTTCATGATTATTATATTAAAATAAATTTTGATAGTTATTAATTTAATAGTACCTATAAATACAAGATTCATAATTTCATTGTGTAATTATTTCAACATAGATATTGATAATTGATCCCTACGAGAGATCACATTTCTTGTAGAGTGATAACATGAGTTATTCCAAATACAAATCTATTGATGGAAGTAAGAATGTGTATTAATGCCCCTCCATGGATGGAAGCTAATGAAAGTAAATATCAAAGCACACCACATGGTGCACTAACTAATAATCTCATTCATATATCCCTTCAAAAATGAATAGCAACAATGTCCCTTTATAAAGGGAATACCAAGATACACCTTCAACGATAACACCCATGAATAATGTTTTTTGAGGGAAGTTCATGAAGAACTATTCTTAAATCAGAAAGAAAAAAAGTCATTTTATGCCCATTACTGTAACAAACCAAATGTTAAGTGAAAATTTGGATTCATAAAGTAAATTTTATCCTCTATAAAATGGTGAATGAGTCCATATCATTTCAATGATGGATTACCACTTTTGAATCATTGTAAATATGGGTAATCAGTCTCCCTTATCACCTTCCCTCAGCCCAAGGTCATCTAAATGGGACGGGATTAACCAAATAACAATATTGGTTTCCATCACCCATGGTAAAAGACCCATAAATACTATACTATTAACTCATACTACATCGTCGCCTGATTTACATAAATGATATATGCACATTTTAATTCCCCATATTGACCACATATTCAATTGATAATGCACCTACTCTGGGATTTCATCCCAAATCGATATGGCCCTCGTATTAATAATCATAATTTACCCCTTTGAGAATTAGGGCCTATATCATGATAGTATTACCAAATCCAATCTTAGATAATTCTACTCATATTGTTTGAGTAGTCTAAATATTTTCTTTCATTTTTTCCAGTTAAATAGATAGTCATCTATGAAAATGTTCATCATATTATTTGTAATCCCCAAACTATACCAGAACCTGAAAAACATACTATGAAATCCATAATGAGTTTCCTATTCTAAATACCCAATCAATCCTAATTTTACTACCCATTAATGATGCATACATCCTAATAACATGATTTAAAAATTAATTCCATCATCCTTAACACATGATGTTAAACATTATAATATTATTTTATAACATACATTTAAACTCTACATCATAAAAATTATTTTAATATATTGTTATTTTCAAATATACATTAGATACCACTCTAATGATCATACCAATAATCAGTTGATATACCTCCACTATGTAATATTATTTATTTAACAATTCCCGAATTAGAATATATTACTTTGGATCAATTAAAATCATCCTCATTGGGCTATTTTTTAATTGAGCTTCAGAATCAGTTATCACTAGGAATATCTTCCATGTGGGAGTATCATGCCCTCTATTATCTCGTTAGAAACATTCATGATGAACTACAAAGGGTTTCCCTTCCATGAGTCCTACACCAACCACTATTGAAACCATCATTATATTAGTCCATTTTTCAAGAAATTTAATTATTTATTTTATATCACTAATGCATGACCATAAATGGACATCTAAATGGTCAAGGATTGATGACCATAAATGGAACTAAATGATTCTTTGTCACGCTAGCTTAAAAGGTGATTCATATCCTATTATTTTCTACTATGATACATGGTTTCGAATTCCCTTCATTGGGATATGTAGGATGTACATTAAACTAGCATTAAAATTATTCTATTCACATATATGTATGATGATAAATTATAGGGTAAGAGGCTATGCCTCTTTAAACCATATCATTATTAGATAATTCAATAGAGATAAAAATCTTTTAAATATACAAATGTTGCAATTGGTATATATCATTTGGTGTGTGTGAATAAATATTTATGTGTGTGTGTGTGGTACTAATGATATTGAACCACTATTATAAATACATTTTTACACTAAAGCATGGTTTCAGTCAGATCACTTACATCATGGTAACCAGTCATGTTCTGAGACCCTGGGAGGATTCATGAATACGACATAAATATTTAAGAGAATCCAAGGGTAGGCCAAAATTAAATCTTAAAGGGTTCCATGAGCCCAAGAACATATCACCTCAACAAAATCACTAATGAAGTGTAATTTTTATAGTCTGTTTTGTCTTTGGAAGTTAGGTATTACTAAATATATATATATTTGGTTTATTTTGTGCATTAGAAAAAATATTTTAAACATAATTAGAATCCTTTACTTAGAAAAGTTAAAAAAATTATATTACATATATGTGATGCTTTATTAATTGTTGTCTATATTTCATTTAGTAATCACAAATGGTGATGTTCATAATCCTTCCATGATACCCCTTTAATATAATGTAAAGGAATCAGTCACATAATATTTCCCACTATGATTATGAGAATAATGGGTAACATTAATTTTAATACATAAAACCAACTATATAAAAAGAGATATATTTATTCCTGAAATTATTCAAATGCTATCAACCTTTGAGAAAAATTACTTTGTCGAACATGTAGTATCTACAATGCTAGGTTGTCAATGAACTGGTTTGAGAGTTCCACATATATAGTATTTTTCATAACATTAAGGAAGCATGAGATGGACTCCATGAAATAAACTCCCCAAAAAAATTCAAAAAATATATTATTGTGGAAAAATTTGTGATACTATAGAAAACCACTAACTTGTTTGGAAGCATACACATGAATTTTGATAATACAAACGCCTATTATCAAAGAGAGACATAGAAACAAGTTAACCGTGTCCTAATAATAGTACACGATCCACCTAGATTTTATTATACGAACAGTCATTTTTTACAATTATATGAAAATGTACCTTTCCAATAACTCAATTATGAGGTCACCTAAGAGAAACAAGTTTAAATAACATAGATCGGGGTACCCAAGATATGGCCACACTTGGTTCAGTGGCTCGCTGGTGAGAGGGAACAAGTATATATATTTAACTCTATATAATATAATTATACCATCATATTTTATTAGAAAATGAATAGAAGGATATTATTATTTATCTTGCAAAGCAATATAGTCGGTATACAATGAATGATCTGGTTGTGTGATTTCTTATATTATAATATCCAGTATATGGATAGCCATATTACTTCTCAAATAAATGTTAAAGGATATTATTAACATATCTATATGGATACAAAGAGTTATCCCTTATCCCAAATACCATTCAAGATGATCAATAACATATTTTGTCAATAAATGAATATTATTGTGGGATAATAAATATGATTATAATAGAGTTCACCGACATATATTTATGATCAAACTAGGGTGTTCACTTAAGCGTTCCCCAAATATAGAAACTCAATTTTAATTTCTTGTAATTATTCTTAGTATTAAAATATCTATTCCAACAAAATATTTTTTTTTCAAAATGATCCTATAATAAATTTGTGCTAGGTCCATATTACTACCCCCAAATATGATGCTCAACGTTATATTCTTATGGAATATATTAAGAATAAACAAGAAAATTCTATATCATACCTAGGATGATTGTTAGAATATTTCATGAGTGACTGAAAACAAAGAGTGATCCCACATACATGTACATTCAAATAATTGAAATGCTTTTGAATACATTCAGATATTATTAATAGAATGTTTTTGGAATATTTTTTTGAAAGGAGGGGGTAACCATATATAGTTCCAATGCATGTGGGTTGCTTGAGATTCATAGATACCATCATTATTGAGGTTTCATCCTCAATCTTCAATAAAAAAAATATCTCGAAGGACTCAGCAAAGAAATTTTATCAACTAAGAGTAATCTAATTTTACATCCACATCATACATTGATATTTTGGAGGTATTTTATTTAATTTTATTAACGAACCATGATTTATAAAACACTAATCATCCAAATAAATAAGTAATGACTATAGAAACCCAGCTCATGTCACAAATATAAGCATCCTGAGTGGAACTCCCTATGTACTACCCATGGATTACTTCTCCATGATAACATCATTTTCAACCATGGGTGGCCTCCCCATATTAATGAACTTATAGTTCATACCCACATTAATAAGATCAATAAGATAGAAATTCAATACCTTATTGATTAATCACAATCATGCAACCCATGAAATTCTTCTTTTGGAATCAAAAATAATATCTATATAGTTCTTACCCAAGATGATCATTTCCAAGATCACCCATGAAATGGAATACCATCTATACAAAAGTTTCATCCAAATGTAATGATTACCTTGATATTTACCTTATATCGGGAGGTAATCAAAGAAGTTAGGGTCATCCACAATGATAACCTTATAAAAAATAATGACATTTCATCCATGATAATGGATATCATATGTTAGGGGTTGTCAAAATCAATTGACTTGAATCATATATCATATGATACAACTAAGATGGTTCTAGTTAGATCTTCTCCCATTAATATGGTGTTTAAATAATGAATAATATTTTAGTTCTTGATGAGTAACTTGTATGTATAGTTAGGAATATTTTTTCTAAAAATGTAGAGAACTAAAGCTAAAAAAATATTATAGAAATGTTGAGGCCCATTGATAATTCATTGTATGAATCTACAGAATGAAATAGGGGATGAATTCTTAAATGTTTTATAATAACTCAAGAACAAGAATATATATTATAAGGAATATTATAACCACATTTTGGAAACAATATATATATATATATCCTTGTTAAATTCAACTCCTTTTTAGTGGTTCAAAATCTCATGTAAGAGATGTGTCAAAATATCCTATAATGAACATGTATTTATATATTAAATATTTTCTTCCATGTGATATTTATTTTCAACCTTAAAAAAATATCATTGGATGTGAAAAAATGGTGCCCTAAATTATTCTCCACATGATGGTCTATAAAGCCTATCTGATAATGATTCATTCATTGTTATAGATTTGGGTAATGATTCATGACTAGGATACCTACATGATAGATAGTATGTATTGAAAAACATCAATATACTGATTATAAGAAGGGACAAATTTCTAACTTACAACCATTGAAAATATCTTCTTCTATTCTACAATAAATATAAACATGATATATAATTGAGGAATGAAAAATTATAAATTTCATTGGAACACTTAGTGGTGTGCATCACTTGTTAGGTTTGTTCTCTACAACAACAAAAAAAAATTTGTTAAATAATTCAAGTTATGAAGTATCTGATTGTGTCTTCCTCAAAACTGTTAGTTGAGAAACCCATCCCATAGTTCATAATGGATTCTCCACCGCAACCAATACTATAATTATAAAACCCCTTAACAGGTCCACGATGTGATGGAGGAAGAGACAAGGAAAACTTTATGCCTAGGGATGTGGACATTATTAAACCCTTATTCCACCATGAAGGTAAATATTACTTAGATTTTATTCAACCTCAATGGAAAATCCAATACAAGTACACCCACTATACAAATTTTTCAATATTGGTTACCCACTTAGTAACATAATTTTGGTACTCCCTTAATATATCTCTATAAAACACAATTATAGTGGGAATACTTAGAAAGTCAAAAGGCGAAACACAAAGGATGTATTATAAATTAGTCCTCCAAGAAGGGAAAAATGAAAAATAATAATGATTGATCCCTTAATGGAAGTTCATAGAGTAGAAATGACATTATAACTTGGATAAGAATAATTTTCCACTTATTCCTATCACATCACAAAATATATTTGGTGTTATCCCCTAAAATACACTACAAGGATTGTGTACAAACAATGAGAGGCAGTGAAAAAAGTTTCTCTAAATAATTTTTATCCACATCATCAAATACAATCAGATAAAGTGAATGGTAATGATATAGCTACATCCATGGTCTACCCCCACCTAAAAATGTAAGATACATTTTTACTGAGGAACTTATATCCTCATATGAATTTGTGCTCACAGATCAGATTCAACTCAATGCTAATGAAATAAGAATAAATATTCCAACTAGTGACAATATAAAGGTAAAGGCTAATATATATCTTAAGTACAAATTTAAATGGAATGTAATTCCTAGGCCATTGTATAATATTTCAGTAATATAATTTTCTCTTCATTATAGACAAATGGTTTATTTGAAATTCATGATAGGATATCATTATGATTTTAATATCTGGGGTAAAAATATAGATTTTTCTAAAAATGAAACCTATGCCTGTACAAATGGGGTATTTATGGGATATATATAGTATTATATAAAATTATACCCTTATTTAAACATAAAATAATAAATCATACCCTAGTGAAAATTCTTCTCATGCTCCTTGATTATATTGAATGTTGGGTTCAATATGGGAGCAATGGTGGGGCTTCATGTGGTTGTATAAATAGAGAGAAATCAATACCTTAATTGGTTGTATTTTCTTCCCCCTCTAACTAATTTAATAATTCTATATTTACCTATCCTCAGTGGAATATAGAATCCATATTATCATCTCAAGCAGATTATGATTTGATTTGGCCCCTGGATTGGCATGTTAGTGTAACAATAAAAAGTGAAACTCTGATTTTTCATTTAGTGTTTGTAAGGGTAAACTTTCATTTGATATATCACAAAGTAAAAACCTTTAATGTGGGATTTTATTTTAAATACACCACACTAGGTACCTTGGCATACTATTTTTTTCAACAATGCAATGTTATAGATCCATTTAATCAATCTATGTGTGGTTAGACAACTTGGAATTATATCATATTCATTTAATGATCCACAAAGACTATGTGAAATTATTAACACTCCATGATGTATTTCTCCAAAAATAATTTTTTTTCTAGAATCATTCACCATAGAGACATTTATCAATAACCCACTCCCTATGAAAATAAATACACAAATGGAGACACATTAATGAAACAAAGACATACTTGTAGGTGAATGATATTGAAACCCTTCATCTTACATAAAGATATATCACATTATAAATCGTCTATAAACTAATGGGGATCTCTCATGGGATGAAAAGAATATCTGTTTCCCCAACTAAGACATTCTATTGGAGGCCATGCCCTTGGATGCCATTGTTATTGAGGTCAACCATATGGAAGCCAATCCTGCAGGATGAGTTGCGTGATTCCAAGAAATTGTTTTTGACCAGATAGGGGCCACACCCATGACTTTGATCATATAAAGGATATAATTGTTAGTAAAATAACATTAATGCATTACCTTTAAATGAATCCTTTGATGGTGATGGTGGAAGGACAATCTGACCTCAAGGAAGTGATGTTGACCACGCTATGTGAGATGGCTACAAAAAAAAGTTAACATGAGAGTTCCACCACATGAGACCCACATCATAAGATCACATTCCCTTTGATATGGTTACCCCACCTAGTAAACATGGGTTAATCATGATTATAATATTAATTTGATATATATTGAGAACCAATACCCTTTATTTCCTTCCACATTTAAGAACCTTAAAAGCACAACCCAAGACCTCATCTAGATCAACTCAATGGAGATTATCAAGGAATTCACATTTTATGAGACCCATTGATCAATAATTTTATTGATAAATTGTGTTTGCTATTTATCCATCCTATCTAGTAGGTCCTAAGTGTCTTTATGTTTCCAATTTAAAAAATAAAATGGACCTAATCCAATATTTGTTACATGTAACTATATTGGGGATGTAATTTATTTCTCTTCCACTAGATGTTTCATGACAAAAGGAGATTAAAACCTAGATTAATCCAAAAGTGTTTATTAATGGATTCCATACTCTTCATTCAATTATATCATGAATTTCCAAAAAATTGTATGGTTGAAGGGTGGATGTGCCTCTTTATCAGTTATAATACCCAAGATTGTTTTAATTTATGATACCAAAAACATTTTACGGATACTATAAATGTCTATATTAAATGAATTTTCTATAATTAAATCATGTTTTTAATTTTCATATAAGCACTTAAACATATATTATCTCATGTTTGTTACAAAACTAGTGAATTGAATTTTCTTAGTGTTATTAGATGAAAATTCCATTTTAAAATTTAAAATTTCTCAACCAATACTGGCATACATATACTTTTAATCCACAAAATATACATTTGAGATGTATTTATTGTCATCATAATAATTCAAAACACCATTGGATAATTACTAGATCTATGATTAATTCTATATTCTAAGGTAAGGAATAAGAAAAAAATAAAATCTCAATCATATTTTGGAATAAATTTTATAATACATAAATCCCTATTGTTTGTTGTTAAAATTTATAGCCAATGTATTGAACACATAATTTAGGACTCTATGGAACAATATAGTTAGATGACCCAATATAATTCAGATTTATGTATGTGGTCTTTGTTTCCATTCAATATCATTACTACAAAACTAGACGTTAACAGTGCTTGAAATAGCCTTTACCAGTTCTAGAAAAGTTCCAACTATGTGAATGATGTTAAAATCAAAGGACTTTTATTTGTGCGGAAAAGATATGATAATTGGTATATTTATTAGTAGTAACAAAAGTACTGATTTATGGGACCATCATCATTTCTTCTAAAAGCAGTGATAAATGGCCCATTTATAAGCGATTGTATTTACCTCGGCTAATGGAATCCATGGTCACCACTTTTGTAAGCATTGATAAAGGACCTTTGATTACTGTTGATAAAGTATATGTTTATAAGTGCTTTTATAAGAAATAATAATTTCTCACTTTATCAATGGATTTAAAATAGATGATAAATTTTTCTGTTTTCATCACTTTTAAAATAAATGATAATATAAAATATTGTATTTTGCTATAACAGCTCACTACAACACCTGAATGATGGAAAAATGAACCAAAAAGGCCCTAAAAACACACCAAAAACACACCAGATATCTACAAAAAAATTTCCAATATATAATTTAAATGAAATTCAATTTACATCAAATATACTGGAAAACAATATATTATAAAAATTTTAAACATTGGTTTATACCATTACATAAATATTAATTATTTCATACATTAATAAATAATAATAACTAATAATATTTTTATGATTTCCTTAAATGTCGTTGTCGAACCAGCAACACTGTATGAGTAGCTTCAAACAATCGAAATTAATTTGAAATAAAAGAATCAACTTGTTTAAGAAATCAATTATTATGAGTAATATTATGATGAAATAAATTAAATATATACATTAAATAGTAAATTAATTCAATAGAAAATGATATTAAATTGAATAAGCCATGATTAAATTTATAATTGACCATAGATAGTAGCGTTTCTCACCCTACAAAGGTAATATATAGAAAATGAAATAATATGAAAAATGCAACATCATAGAGGTAAAAATATTTTGTGGGAGAAGAAGCATGAATGTTGAAGAGAGCAACACAACATGATCAAAAGCATCCACCTATATAAGAAAAAAATTATTATGTGTGTAATAAAAGTATGAATAAATTAAATATTCATATTAAATGTTGCATTAATTATATAAATACTGATTTTACTATGAATACATCATTATTACCTCTGTGATTGAGTAGATACAACAATGATTTTCTTCCTGAAATGGCATGAAACATTTATATAACTCTTCTAAAACAGACGATCAATGATTGGAATATTGAAAATTAAATCAATGTTTTATTATATAATTTTTATGTAACCTAGAGAATTTATATCATAAAATTACATTTAAATAGTATCAAAGGATTTCTTTGGTCTAGATATATGATAATAAAAATAACTAATGATTCTCTATGTAGTTCACTGCTGTTGGTTAACTACCATTTAGAATAGAAGTTAACCAAAAATTCTAGCCTAACGTCCCTGTGATGCTCTCATTTCACAAACACTCACCACCATATCCATTATAACACCATTAAGAATTCATTTTCCTTATCTTCAAGCTCCCATTATTCGCTAGTAATGATGCATGATTCAAGAAACTACATGCATATCATAAATCATTGAAAGAAAAGAAGAAAAAGTTAATTCGAAAATGTGATATGATACAGATGGTGGTGAGCGTGTGTGAAATGAGGCCATCATGGGGATGTTAGCCAAGAAGATCGTATCAGATTCTATTTTAATAATTAGTTTACTAATAATTGTGAAGTACATAGAGAATAATTATTTTTGTTATCAAATTTGTGAGTGATGCACATACAATAACTGTTATGGATTCATTGATCAATGGGGATAGGTACGGATCAATATTATTCCAACACAATACACCAGTAGAAACAAAATCATAAATTATCCAATTATATAATATAAATGAACATTCACACAAGGAACAAAGAGAAATTTCATCAAATTAGAAATCTCCCAACAAGCATGATATACAGAGGGGAAATAATTTATTGATGGATAACCATTGAAAGGATAAAATTAAAAAATATTTTCAACCATGAAAGTACAATTTTTGGAGACTTTTATATTGAATGATAAACCTACAACATCCACAATGAAAAAAAGGAAACTCTGAATGTATTTTCCCCAAAAGGGAGACAGCTACTAAGCAAATGTGTATATTCTAATTTCACAACGACTCAATAATAACTGATTCATCCACCAACATATCAAAATAGGGAACCATGGAGAAGAGGATTCACACATTCATCTTTGGATAAAGATCCCCAAGGAAAAGATAAGCTTTCAATAGTTTCTATGACCCCTCTTTCAGATAAAAGGAAACCAACACTCTAAAGGGTTGAACATAAGCTTTCATTGTCTATGAACCATATTAGAAACTCAAGATCTTTTCCATTTTTTATTTCATTACATCCCCAGGTCTAAACCATAAGACAAATAAGAACATTAAATTATCGCATGCCATCCTAAATTGCATCATTGGTAGAGAAAACAACTCTAATTAATCGCAAGATTGACCCCCATGCAGTCCTATAGCAACATTAAATCTAACAACAATGGGATTTCCAAACACTCTAATAATATTTTGAACATCCTCAAGCCACTTCACTACCTCTAGCGATGCTCTATTTAAAAAAATTGGGATTGGAAGTAATGAGAACCCTAAATAAGAAATGTCCCACTAGAAACAATGGGGGCCATTTTGGGCGCCATATTATGAATAAAACAAAAAACATAAAATCATGTTCATAATCAATCTAAATCACTAACAAAAGTAACATCATGAACTAGAAAAACTAGAGAGTAAGCCAAATTTCCTAACAAAATAAAAAATCTCTATTCAAAAACCACAATTTCATTTTTATTATCAAACCAACTTCTTCTATGGCCAATTTTGAACACATAATATCCAACATTTTTTATAGAAAATCCAAATTTGAAAACCATTTTCCTATTTCTAAAAACATTTATTCAAAACCAATCAAGATGATCAAAAATAATATCATGCATATTGGAAAAAATGGATTTAGAATGAGTCAAAACATACATAAATACAATATTTATCATGGAATACAATGAATAGTGTTAATCAGTCATCTAACTTTATACTTTCAGGATGCTGATCTTCAAAAATTGATCTTAGAAGAATGTTGTTAAACTAAACAGTGTCTCTCATCTTTTATTCATGATGTTAAACTACGCAAATTCATCCCAGAAGCAAAGCATTAAAGAAAAAAATTTATCTCATCCTGGTGATATGATGTTAAACTACACAAATTCATGCTTCATGAAAGATACTAATCTTTTCAACAACTCCCATCATGGTTTCACGACCTAAAATTGCACAAATTCATCATGAAAGTAGGAAGATAAATTTTACATTGTCTATCATCCTGGTTGAATGATGTTAAAAAACAGATATTCTCATTATCAACAAAAATTAAAATTCACATAGAAGTCACATCGGTTATGATGAGTAGACGAGATGTAGGGTTCCATCAATGATAAGATTCATGCAGAAACAGAAAATGAAGATCAAAAAAGATCAAACAATGATATAAAAAAATTATAATATAAAATATATTGTATTATATCCTTTAATAGTCCAATGGATCATAGTAGAGTTGCGTTGGAAGTAGAGAACGTCCACAAGAGAATTTGAATCCTGGTGAGTGAGTATTAGTTTGAAATCTTTTTAATAGACCAAGAACACATTTAACATCACTTCTTGAAATGTGTTAATTGTGATCTCTCTTATTAGGATTAAATAGATAGGTACTGATAAAAGGGATAATTATGAGTGATAAAAAAGCTGATTAACCCCTCTTTATCGGCGCAAATATTTTATTACAGAAACGAATTCTTTTTAACAGTGCTTTTTTAGTGCTGATAAATGATTTATTGACATAAATTTATTAAAAATTTATAATTATTAAATCTATATAATTATATTTTCTTAATTACATAAATAATATTTTAAAAAATAATTTTAAAATATTTCTAATATTTATAAAATTAAAAAATTATAAATATAGTAAATATAAATGTCTAAATATTTTAATTTAAAAATATTTTTTTACAAATAATTTTTAAACATTATTAGTGGTTATATAATCTTAAATAAATTCATTTTAAATGAATGAAATTGAATAATTCAAAATCAGTGCAGTATAAAAATATTTATATACTGATAATTTTTATTAAATACTAAAAATTTATAAAAAAAACTATGATATATATATAGACATTTTTATCTAATGACGAATACATATTGAAAATTCCAAAATAATCTAAATATGTATATATAAATAAATAATATAAAAATATCTAATTCAAAATTAAAATATAAAATATAAATAAATATAAATAAATGAGTTCCCTAACTGTTATAGTATTAAAAATAAATAATTCAAAATGGACGATTAAAAACATAATATATTAAATGTTTCATGTGAATAATGAAAATATAAAATATACAGAAATTTTAATAAATTGTATAAATATAAGGTGTACATGTTTCAATATATTTCTTAAAAATACTTATGTGTGTGTGTTTGTATATAAAATAAAATAATTACACACACACACAGACAAACACACACACACAGATATATATATATGTATGTATTTGAAATTAATGTAACTCACAATGTTTAATATATGTTAAATTCAAAAATAAAACAACATTAAAAATGATTAAGACTTTAATATGTCATTAGTTTACATTTTATTCATTTTATATATATTTACATTTAATATATATTATTAATTACTATTTATAATTAATATATATATATTACACTTAGTCATTTTTATTATTAATAATTTCATTAAAAAGATTTGAAATAAATTTTCAATTTATTCATTAGTAATTTTTTTGGATTATATTTATAATAATTTATATATATAAATTTGATATTAATTTTGTGTCAATATGTATAATCTAGAAATATATAGTAAATTAATTAATTTTAATCAATGATTTCTTAAATAATAAAATGCTTAACATATTTCTGAATTTACTCATTTCAATTATTTATTTATTTATTTATTTGATTTTATTTATTTTACGTATCTATAAATTTAATATCAATTATTTATTAATGTTATAAATTATTTATATTTTTACTCATTTTTACATATATATATTTAATTAATCCATGTGGTAAATTTTGAAAATTTTATTTTACGAACCAATATGATTGCTAATTTAGAGATGATAAAATATGTATTAAATTAGTGCTTTACTGGTAGATCTCAGAAATGGTAACTTTTATAAGAAATAAAAATAAAATACTCATTAATGGAAACAATTATTAGTGCTAAAATAAATCATTGATTAAGGTGGACATTTGTCAGTGCTTAAAAAATGCATTTATAATGGTTAGCCTTTATCAACTCTTTTCTTTAGAACATAAAATGACGAAATTTCTCAAGGAAATTTTATAGCACTTTTAAATGTATGATCTATTAATAACATGTTTCGTTGTAGTGTGTGGACACATAGAACACCTATTAATGTTATAAATCCAACATCAATTAGCATAAAAACCCTCTTCATTGAGATTGATTAAATAATATTCTATTTTCTTATTTTTTTACCAGTTCAAATTCCATAAAATTTTAGACATCCCATTATTAGATCATATATAGGATAAAAAATTTCACCATTTTATGGAGAACCCTATTCTCTCTATGAATTATAATTTAACTCTTTTTAGGTATGAATACTAATTAGATGATCCTAAACATGAAGAGAAATATTACATTTCAACAATTCCCAAATATAACCTATTCAGACATATTCCATTCTTGTTAAACAAGAAATATTCATTCATTAATTTTAGGAAACAAGCATATCTACTTAGTATGAGAGATAAATGAACATAAATTCACGATATAACATGATTATCATAACATGGAAATGTGGAAACAACAGGTAACATGATAACATCCTGATTCGTGGATCATTGTACATAGAAAATGATTAAGACCTTAATTCACTTGAATTATCATGAGTAGACACTCCTTTCACATGGAATATCGTGATACTATTATTTACCCAATGCATTAGAGCCCTATCTAGACACTACCTTCTTAATCATTTTATTTCATGCATAAGTGTGCCACATAGATCATACCACAGGTATTCATTAAATATCATAATTTATTCAAAATATAAGAGATGTGGAATAATTAAATATAAGTCCTCAATAAAAAAGAACATTCACATATAGGGGAATACCCTTGATAGAGAAATTGTTATTGTATTAACTTACATGATAATTTGGGCATGGAAATGTTTGTGTATATTCAGCAACATAACAACATCAAATAGAAAATAATAAAATTGTTTTAAGATTGATAAATGGGTATCTAATAATTTATACATGAAGTAGATAGTAAAGGTTTTATGGAATATAATATCCCAAAGTATGTAATGGAATTTAGATTCTTAATATAAAATAATTTCATGATTGTAAATAAGAAGAAGGAAATCCCTTAATGAATTTCAGCACAGTTAGGGGTGTACATGGAAAAGCATTAATGAGAGATAAAGGGGTCTCAGATCAGTCAAACATATGTAGGGAAGTATATGAGAGGTTTGAATACATAACCCAACATATGTAATAAAAAATAAAATTTCATAACAACATAATGAAACATGGACATAAGTAAGGAAGGATGGAAAGCAAGGATCCCTTAATTGGATGTGTGATCACAAAGGCTTGGTAAAGGATTTTTGGCAGCTTGGGGTGCCTTGGGAGGATTCTAGAAAACGAAGGGAATATGATGGATGAGCTCCAAATGGTTTGAGTGAATAGGAATGGGAAATTGAGTGGGTTTATATAGAAAAAGAAAGGTAATTCTTTATTATTTCGGTTTTTGACAGTACACATTATACTAATCGAAACCCCGGATCATGACATGGGTTTTTTCCAAGGTGGATTTGAATAAATTATTTTACAAGGAAAATCACTAAACTTATTAAAATATTTGGCTTTCTTATGTATAGGTGAGTCACACTCTCAAGATAATAATTTTAAAAAGATAAACTATTTTATAAGACTTGGAGGGTCCACTAAGGCGCCATAAAATTAATCAAACAAATCTATTTTGAAATTATTTTAAATGGAAAACATATATTGGATTAATATACCTTTTATATTATTTTATAACATCACTAATGGGTTATTATGATGCTGCAAAACACATTATATATTTAAACAATATTTAATTTTTACCCTAAACATTCACTATCTCAAGAAATTTTTGAAACATTTACCATTAGATAATTCCGTCATTTTCAATCCAAAAATGATATTAATTTTATCTAAATAATTTTCTAAATATGTGAATTTTTTCTTTTAAAATAAAAAATATGTTTATAAAAAATTCATGGGTTTGGACAAAATAATTTTGGAATCATTAATAAAAATTTACATTATATCCATAAAAAAATTATTCAATAATTTATATTGAAAAAAAGTAATTAAGTAATAATTTTTTTATAATTTCATTTAATTTAAAAATCCATAACTTCATCATAATAGATTTATTAAATTAATATTAACTAAAAACATTGTGTGTGATTTTAAACCCATTTACAGCATAATAATAATAAAATGAAGGAATATTCATTATAAAAAAATAATGAACATAATCCTAATGCTAGCGTATTTTTACATAACTCCATATTACACCCTCATAAAAAAGAAGGGTAAGGTGTGTGATGATTAAAAACTCTTGAGGTAGCTCTGATAACATCTCTCCGGTGGTAATCTCTATTAACTTCAACATCACTCATATTTGGTTCTATTCGAGATTAACGTGTAGAATCTCAACTTGTGATTGGTCTAGAGGGAAGACTATTGAAGCTACCTCCTTCTAGGGATTCAAAAAATGGGATTCGAATGGAGTAATTATATTGGATAAGTCCATAACTTCCTTTTCCTATGTAAATTATATTTGTCAGATCCCTATATTTATACTAATCATGTGATCACAATTCAATCAGCATATAAACAATGGTAACAATTTAGAAATGAAATTTAAAATACAAAAAAAGTCCAAATAACATAATATGTTTTATATAACCATTTAAAATAATAATTTATTTATTTATATCAAGAGTATTTTCATTAATAAAATTATGGGTCGTTACAATCTTCAACCTTAAGAAATTTTACCCTCAATATTTTTTTCCCACACTCAAACAGTTGAGGGTACTTCTCCTTTATTGCATCAATAAGGTCTTCAATCATCCTTGTTGGAATTTCCTTCATAGGTCATGTTTCATTATGGCAGCTTAGAATTTTTTCAAAATAATCTACATCATTTAAACAAAAACTCCTCATCCTCCTTGGATTATGTTGATGAGAGCATTGATAAGTCATAAAAATATATTTCTTTTTTATATTATTGAAGCATCATCTTGTACATGTTTTATAAAAAAAATTCATACTGAATCATCTTCAAATATTTCAAAATAGTGTTTTGTAAATTTTGTTTCATTATTTCCCATAAGATATAAATCTATAATTTGATACATATAGGCAGCTCGTAGATCTCCATCTTCTACAGCATCTAGAAAATCATTTACTACATTATAATTTTTAAATAAAGAGAAGAAATTGAAAATACCATGATGGTACATTCCATGCCTAGCATGATACGAAGTTTTAGATAGAATGATTATCAAATAGAGTGTACTTGATCCTAGAATAAATTGTGCAGTGTGAGAGGTAATGGACACCTCATAATGTCATTTTCATGTAATATTGATATTTGAAAAATGAATTCAAATTCATATGATCATCACATCAGGATAATATCTCCATGTAGTTCTTTAGGAAAAGAGAGAAGAATTTTTTTGTGATCACCCTCCTTAAGTGTTTTAAATATGGAAAAGAAAATACAATTATGGATTTTGAATACATGGATAATAAGAATGTAAAAAATAAAAAACTGGACATAGATGTAGAGAATTTTATAGAATATCCTAACTTCTTATTCCAGAAGTTGAGATCTTGGTTATCAATGATCTATAATATAAGATATATAAATATGGGAGTTTTTCCTCCCTTAATTAAATCTCTTACAAAGCTTATGAATTTATAGAAGCATATCCATCGAGATTGTCTAACAAAGAGTTAAGAAAGGACATTTTCCATGCATTAGTTCCTGTTCATGTCTATCTCAATGTGGTGTTTTGGGGTTTTCTCCTAGTACATATGTGCCAAACCCACCTCTACATGTTAGAATCCAAAAAAGGATGTATTTTATTGATAAACCATGTACTCAATACTAACCAAAATTTATGGATATTTTTCATATACTTAGTCTTATCCCTAAGGCCTTCACCATGGTTTTCTAATCCAAATCCCAAAAACAACTAAACATGTCCTTTCACATCAATAATAACAACCTTGCCCTTTATTACACTCTTAAACATAATTTATTACCTAAAATTTCACTTATGAAAACTCTTAGGATAGATATTTGTAGTGTCTTGGGAAATTATGAACATTACATTAAAACATAAGACATAAATACAATTTCTTTATTGAAATTTTTTTTACATGACCACAACATTATTTCATACTTAGAATTGCATGGGATAACCTGAGGATATATATGAGAAAAGGTGATCTATAAAGCCAAGTAAGGGAGTAAATAAGTCCTAAAATGATTTATACAATGAATTTTAGTCAATAGGCATTTTATGGCTCATAATAGAAAAATTAACAAAAATTCATGATATAGTTTGATTATAATAACATGGAAATGTTGAAACAAAATTATACATGATATTTGCATGTGCCAAGGAACATTGAACATGGAGCATGAGAAACCCATCATTGAAAATGATTTATCATGAGTAAAACCTAATTTAACATGGAATATTATGATACTACTCATTATAAAATGCATTGGGACACTATCAAGGCACACCCTTCTTAATCTTTTCCTTTCATGCATTATTGCACCACATAGACTGTACAACATAGATTCATTAGATACCTTAATTTATTCAATGAATAATTGAAATGGAATATATAAATGTACGTCCTGTATGAAATGGTAAATGTTAATAAAGCTTAATACAATTGTTATTGAAATGTGTATGGTAATCATTTACACAATTATTTTGTCATGAAAATTTTGGTGTAACTTTAGCAGCATAATGTCAACAAATTGAAGATAGTAAATTGGGTTATTGAAGAAGAAAGGGGAATCTAATAATTAATACATGAAATGGAAATTATGTGGGTAATTTATTATAGAATCCCAAAATATAAAATTGAATTTTGATGAAAAATATAAAACAATATTTTGAATGTAAATGAGGGGAATGAAATCTCTTACTGAATTTCAGCATGGTAATAGGTGTACACGGGGGGAATTAATGAGAGATAACTGTGTCCCTCATCATTGAAATATATGGAGGGTAATATAGGCTATGTTAGAAATTTTACCCCAACATTTTAATTGAAAATAAAATTGTATAAAAATACAATGAAACTTGGACATAAATAAAGTAGGAAGGAAAGTGAGGATCCTTTACTTGGAAGTGTGATCTCAACTTCTTTGGAAATATTTGAGAGAGGATTATTGGGATATAAGGATTCCTTGGGGGGATTATAGAGAGATGTGGGAATATTATGGTATAGATCAAAATTTTTTCGGAAATATGAATGGGAAATTGAGTTCTTTTCTATAGGAAATGAGAGTGAATTTATTATTATTTTGGACTTGGACTGTACACATAAAACCAATCAAAACCACAAACCATACCATAGAATTTACCAATATTTTTTTTGATAAATTGTAGTGTGATATATTATTTTATATGGAAAAATTCCTAATAAATTAAAATATTATTCTTGGTTATGTGGAGGTGAGTCACACTCTTAAGGAAATCATTTTAAAATGTTAAAATATATTATAAGTCTTGAAGGGTCCACTAGGGTTGCATAAAAAATATCGAACAAATCTAAAATCACATCATATTAATGTCAAAACAGATATTGGAAGAATATACTTTTTATATTATATTATTATATATTTATTGTTTTATTACGATGTCATAAAACACATTATATATTTAAATAGTATTTAATTTTTACCCAAAAAATCAAATGTCTCATAAAATTATGATAAATTATATATTAGATAATGTTGAAGTTTTGAATCCATAAATGATATTCATTTTATCTAAATAATTTCCAAAATATGCGAATTATTACTTTTAAAAGAAAAACAGATATTTGTTGAATAATCATGGGTTTTGAAAAAAACAACGTTCAAACCATAATTAAAATTGACATTGTATTCATAAGAAATAATACAATAATTTTAATTTAATAAAAATAAT
This sequence comes from Viscum album, assembly GCA_963277665.1. NCBI lineage: Eukaryota > Viridiplantae > Streptophyta > Magnoliopsida > Santalales > Viscaceae > Viscum > Viscum album. The sequence continues at coordinate 700,409,799 of OY728161.1, forward strand.
TTGTAATAATATTTTTTATATTATTAAATAAATAAAATATCAATTATATCCTCAAAATATATTTTATAATTGAATATTCACTAAAAATACAATTTTTTCTTTAAAACCCATTTCCCAATGTAACAATAATTAAAGGAACCTATATTCTTCATAAAAATAATAATTCACGTAATCACTATGCTAGGGTCTTGTTGCAGAACCCCGTATAACACCCACAGTAGACCTAAGGGTAAGGGGTGTGATGGTGAGAGACTCATGAGGTGGCTCAGATAACATCTCTCAGGTGGTAATCACTATTAACTTCAACATATCCCATATATTTGTATGTTAAAGCTTAATGTGTGGATGCTCGACTAGGGATTGGTTTATAGTTAATACTAGTGATGCTACCTCCTCCCTGAGCTCCAAATAGTGGGCTTCAAATGGTGAAATTCTCCTGGATGAGGCCATCAATTATTTTATCTATGTAAATTGGATTTTCTAAATCCATACATTTATACTAATCATGTGATCACAATTAAATATTTATATTAGCACTGATAACAATTCTTAACGGTATTTTAGAATCTAAAAACATATATCAAAGGAAGTTAATATGTTTTATATTACCATTTTACATAATAAGAAATCAATTTAGATGTAGAGAATTTTCATCAATAAAAGTTTGTGTTGTTACATATAAATAATCATGGGATAAAGATAGAGGGCCCCTAATTCACATTGTTTTTTATCTCAACATGGGATTGATCCATATATAGAATATGTGTAACCACTCCCATTTGTGTAATTTTTGAAGCATTCATAAAACTGATTTAAATCTATAAAGAACATCATAACAAGAAACAATTCTACATAAAGGTTAAAATGAGGCCAAACATCCATTCTATCATCCAATGTGAATTTGGAAATATCATTGTTAAAATATCTAGTGACTTACTACGATTACAGTGAATATCCATAAATGATAACTCCTATCTGGGATATGAGATTAATTTAGTGTCATAATTATCATCAATAAATAAATCATTTAAAAACTGATTGAAAAAAAGATAAACCTTACATGAAACATTCATTTACAAAAATATTTGTGTAACATAATATTTAATCCATATAGGTTTATGTGATTAAAAAAATTGTGAATTTGACATGAAGTTTTGAAAAAATAATTTAATAGAGTTATTTTTTGACATAATGAAACAATTCGTCCAATATGTGATTACATGTATGCTATTTTTAGGAAATAGTACACATTCTATAGATCCATTCATTCAAAATTCATTGAATTTTATACCCTAATACAATCTCATTTATTTATGGTATAAAAATCACTATACCTAATGACTGTAATGAAAACATCACATATTTAGTGTCCCCTGCACTAGGGGTGAATAACATGTTGTTTCAGTACAAAATGCTTGGTACCATAATGATACTGTAAGTTTCACCTAATAATATCAAATCGATAAAGACTCATAGAGAATACTTCAAGAGGAAGGAATTCACATAGCGAGTAAAGTATGTCACCACATCCATACACATCAGGAGTGTTTCCATCGAGGACAATACTCAAAACCAAACAAATCATAGGGTTTTTTATATTATGTTTCACTAGAAGGTCACATCATTATATGGTTTACCTAACAGTTATTATGATAATTATTTATTCCAAAACAATTTTTAGGCCACCAACCATAATACACCTACATTAGATGCAACTTAGTAAATTATTAGTCTGGTCACTTGGACCCTGATTGCAGGGGATGACTGTAGGCTTTTAGAGATTCCAATAATAAAGATAGATCCCATATTCCCATATTCATCGAATAATTACACTATAAAATCATGATGAAAATAAAATTGGCCAAAATCATTGATATTGTTAAGGAGGGAATCCATTATACTCTAGACGAACCAATAATTGTGTGCCATCAAATTCATGCATTATAAAGAAGGAAATGAAATATTATAACTCTTACACATAAAACCGACCATATTAGACTAATAAATAATTATGAACATAAACATGAATAGATTACCATTGAAATTTAATTATATAAACTTATTCCAGTTTTCATGTTAAAATCCCATAAATATATGTTGGGAGAAATGGAATTACAAGACTGTGTTGTACCCATTAACATATAGTGCTAAAAAAGATCATAGTATAAATAGAAGGAGGGGTTTATCCACATACCCTAGTGGCCATCTCAGAAAATTAATATATCCATCATCTATTGAATAATTAATAGAATCATCGATATAGAGTGATAAATGATTGTGATTGGGATCATTTCCCTACTCACCGAACAGAAGATAATTTCTGTTTTATAATGGAATTGGTGGAGTTTGGTTAAAATTTAAAAACTATTAGGAGAGAATATATGCATATCTTAGTAGTGGATCAAAATAATTGATATATTCTTACTAACTTACAAATTTGGAATGATTTACTACCACACTCGGTGACTACTTGTCCAGACCCATCCTCAGGGCCCTTGTCGTGACTACCCCAAGCCCGCCTTCCATAGGCCAGGGGCTGGTGACTAGAACCAATGGCATGAATCCCAAAAAAAGGAAAGTCATTTCCAATATAAATGTAAGCAAAACAACACAGAGTACAAGCAGAAGTAATACATTAGTACAAACGAATGTGCTGAAAAGTAAATGGTACAGAATACAAACCCAACTGAATGTACAGTAATAACTGAACGAAAATACAAAAGAAAAGACAAGAAGCTTGAAGAATAGAAGCACCTCCTTGGTCGTCCACCTCGGATCCTACCTAACGTGTAGGTACAGATAGCGCATCTCCTGGATCATCCACCACGGATCCTACCTGAAGGGTAGGTATAGATAGTGCAGCTCCTGGATCGTCCACCACGGATGCTATCTGAAGGGTAGGTACATATATCCTCCACAATGCTCTCGCCCGTCATCTTCCTCCGAGTATCGTCTCCTCATTAATTCCACCTCCAGATGCTGACTCGTCGTGAGTTCCACCTCTGGGTATCATCCAGTCCTTGAACACTCGGCCTCTGTCAGCGTTGCCCGACGTCTGCAACCAACACAGCGAGGTGCGGGCATAGCCCATGTAGGGGTGATTATACAATACTCAGTAGGGACCCCGAGACCCTCAAGGTCTCACTAAATCCAATAAGGATAACCACAAAAAAGGATCTCAACAGATAAACCTTCCTTAGGTATAAGCCCATACTTATACCCAAGTTAGCATGTAACCCATCTCAATCATGAGGAAACACAAGGTTATAAAATCAACGGATAAAACTACCTAGGTATATTCCCATACATATACCTAAGTTATCAAGTGACCCATCTCAATCATTAGGTAAACACAAAGGTCATCGACTCAGCTGAAACTAGGATTTTCATTAAACGAAATCGTAACTACGGAAGATCCCCATCTCTGTCGAGTACAGTGATCCTGTCATGACTCTGAGGTACTTCTCACTAACATAAGACTGCTGAGGTACTCCTCATGTCTAGTATTGTGGGTCACCCACCCAAACACAGTAGTGCTTCCCGCTGGGGTCTGCCACCCAAACACAGTAGTGAACCCCCCCTTATATCCTACAGAGGTACTCCTTCTGTCGAGTACCGCGGGTCTACCACCAAAACACAATAGTGCTCCCCGCTGTGGGTCCGCCACCCAAACACTATAGTTCTCCCCTCTAGGATATACATGTCACTCCGAATCGATTCAGACAAGAAATCTTCAGGTCTCACCAAGCTACACGGTCTCCAAACTCTGTACGCTTGTCTCTGGGAGGGTCCTATCCATGAGCTACAAGTAGAAACTCGAAATATCAAAAAGTGACATGAAGAATTATCTCAAGGACCGTCTCGTCATTGGGGTCTCAACGCAACAGACAGCGTGTCACTCAGACGCCTAGTCTGTGAGATATTAGCTGTTTGTCCCAGGGGCCCTGTTTATTTCATGTGCGAACTAACCCGGTCGTATATCAAATGTACCTCGAACTCTCATAGGGTATACTCATAGGGATCTTTTTTCAATGAGATCACCAAGGCCACTGACGGTTCATCAAACTGACATCCGGTCTGAAAGTTATCACCTTTTCCGTTCTAGGGGCCCGGTTAGATTTTCGATTCAATCCAACCCGTCCACAATCCAAATAAGTCGAAAGCTCATAAGAATTAGTCCAAAAGTTCCCCCTCATAAAGTGGAATACAAAAAAGTTGGCGGCACTTCAATCGGACGTCCGGAGATCATGTTATAAGCAATTACGCTCCGAGGGCCCGGTTGGTTTCGGGTTCAAACCATCCCGGCCATACCCAATGTTCTATGAAACCTTGAGTGAAATATCCCGAAATGATCTTCTCGATCCAAGGTTCGCATAGCAATAGACGGTGCGTCTATCGGAGATCCGTATCCAATTTTATGGACGTTTGAACGGATCTGTCCGAAATTACGGGGTTCGGGCCCGGTCTGACCCGACCGGATACCCACCCCCCCGGGTCGACCCGAAGCGAGTCTGGGTCCGGTCCAATAGGGTACGGCCCGGCCAGGCCGGTGCGGTCTGGCGCTGGCGTGGCGCCCACGTGGCCGGCGGGTGCGGGGGGGGGGGGGTTACAACCCCCCGCGGATGACGAACCGGCGCAGCATAAGCCGCGCCGCCCCAAATCTGGAATGGCCGAAGCCATTCCTGTTCTTCCCCAACCGTCGCGGAGGTTTTCTTCGGTGGCGTGCCACCGCCGCGCCGGAGTGGCGCGTTGCCGCGGCCTTCTACGGACCACCGGATGCGCTCCGGTGGTCCGTTTCACCTGCCGTCTTCGCCAACGGTCCTCCCGGGACCCGATCCTCCCTGCGAAGGGATTCAACTTCCATTGAGTCCCACTTCGTCGTCGCCCGTCGATCCGCTCTTCAAATAAACGAACCGAGGCCTCTTTGTGGTCTTCCAGTGTGGTGCGACGGCGCCGAGGCTTTATTCAGCCTCCACGGCGCGGCGCGGCGGCGCCTCGCTTCTTCGCCTATTTTTCATTGTTTCTGCGCGGTGCGATGGCACCCCACAACCATCGTTCATGCCACGACAAACACAACATAGAAGGGGGAGTAGAGTCGGTCGTGTTCGTGTGGTCCGACCTCCTCCCGTTATAATGATAACAGGGGGTGAAAGAATAATACGATCAACGACAAGGAAAAATATTCACGAACAAGAAAATAACCCTTACCACAAGGTTTTGTCGAACGAAGGTCGTCGTGGAAAATAATTGTCGCGGGAAATGGCGTTCCGGGACAAGGTCCCATAAGCATCATCGGCCTCTCATATAATAGAACCATCGGCGTCACGGTACACAGTGTCGTGTCGTCGATCTCTAAGGATTCGGCGTTCTTCATCGTGCTTTGTCGGAGGCCAGCATTCTTCATGTTTTTCAAGGAGAAAGAACATTTTTCAAGACATAGAGAAAAACCTCTCCCAATCGTTCTCCCACAAATAAAACATGAAGAAATAAGTCCTTGTCTTATTTAATTGATACACACAATCAAACTTTAAAATTGAAATTCAAAAAGAATTACCAATTTAATTACATTGAATAAGTTAAATAATTAATGAGTTGACATTTCATTTAAGGGGGAGGTGCGGGTGAGTTACAAAATTAATGGGGGGTTTGTGGAAGGAGAGAAAATTTGAAAAGGTGGGGACTCGTTTGGGCCTGACCTCACAAATATCCTCTCATGGGAGGTTATTTGGGTGTGGGCGCCACCAACAACCTCCCCCTTGTAGGATATAACCAACTCAAATAAAAATGAGTGCAATACAATTTTTATTTAATTTAAGGTTAAACTCCAAAATATAACTACAAACCTACATAAATCGCAACTGCTGAAAATGTATTCTTAAGCAATAACCAGCGTTTCGAGTTCATCAGTGCCCTCGTATTTCGATTACGAGCACTGACTCAAAAGTTAGAAAAACTCGCTCATTCATTCACTGAACATACTCGGGCTAAACTTCGGAAAATGATTCAGGGCACACCGGGCCTCGGAATCAGGTGCCGTCAGAATCTACATCCTTGTAAAATCCCAAAAAAATAATGAAAAAAATTTTGATGAAATATATGGGTCTTTACATTACTCCCACCTTAGGGCTTTATGTCCCCATAAAGATTCAACACAAACTAGGGATACAAAACTATTACAGAGCATGCATCTGGTCCTTTCGCTCCCATGTGCTCTCCTGGAGGTTCCTGTGTTGCCAACGAAAGCGCACAAGAGGAATCGACCGTCCTCGTAGGACCCGCCCCTATCTATCCTCAACCTCTACTGGAACCCCGCAAAAGTCACCCAATAGACAAAGTCTGGATCCCCATGGTCGATGACATGCGTCAGGTCAAGCACATATTTCCTCAGTTGAGATACGTGGAAGTCGTCGTGCCCCTGGTGCCACTGAGGTGGATGGGTCAAGCGGTAAACCACCTCTCCTACCCTGCTGAGGACCTAGAAAGGTCCATTGAACATCAGAGATAACTTGTCGCCTCGTCCACATCTCTGTAAACCTCATCGATGTGAGGCCCATTTAAGGATTCTATCACCATTCTCAAACTCTAGAGGCCTCCAATTCCTGATTAGAATAGAAACTCAAAAATCCTATTTCCACGAGGGTAAGGTTGGTCGACGCAAGAGTGATTGGCCAAACCCTCCTATGCATGAGTTCATCCTATGCAGCCTGGGGTTTCCTTTTCGCCGACCAAGGAAAACCCATCCAGACGTTGTAGTTAGATCACAACCTTTTAGCCTAATACAGTCAATCTGAGCGTGAATTGTGAATCCAATCCATACTGAGACCAACGTCGTAAGGCCTCGACGCTGCCAGTAAGAGATTCCAATCAAAACTCTTGCCTCGTGGGTCTGACCACACTATCAGCATAAGTGTGATTATCGAGTCTCCTCCCAAGGTATCTCTAGATGCGAGGGTCATGTCTACGGCTTACCGAAAACACTAGTTCTAGGACAAGATTCATGGAAGTAAGTAATGATTCATATCAATGTTTTTTACTAAGGCAGCAAGTAGTGGACATAGAGTGTCCCTTGAATCATTTTTAGAGCCATTGGGTCACACTCCATGACCGCATGCAGCTGCACTCTTCCCCTTCTCTCCAGCTCCCTGATCATGGCGGGGAAAACATAGGTGGGTGGTTGTAGCATCTTAAAATGTACACCACCTCATGCTACTCTACTAGATCTGCCTCCACGTCTGCTACATCGTAGACTCATCTATCCTAAAAGATTCCACTTCTTGAAACATTTAACATGCCCGAGTCTCTAATATTGGCGCTAGTTTCCTGTTTCTTACTGCACTGTGTAGTCTTCATCCGCTCCTGGATGATCTGCACCTTCTTTGCCTATAATCAGTAAGAGATTCTATGATTTCTCCTTTGCTGAAAAGAGAAACTCGGTCTCATCTCCTTGATGAACCACACCCATTACCTAATACAGTAAATCTTGACATGAATGATGCATTCATGCCATGGATGACATCGTATGGCCTCGATGCTACTACCAAGAGATCCAACCATCACTCTCTCCTCCAACGGTCGATTCACACTGTCGGAATCAGTGTGAGGTCACTAGGTCTCCTCTAGTAGAAATCTCTAAAGTGAGGGTCAAGTCAATAGTTTAAACCAGGACCTCTCAGTATCAACCAAACAAAAGGACAGGAAAGCAAGTGTGACTAGGATAAGTGTCTTTTATTATTGCAGCTCATAGTACAAAGACACAAATACAACATCAAAATGGAACTAGAAGTTCCAAGAAAAAAAGGAATCTACTAGTTCTTCTCATGTCCACCTGCTTCCGGAGCACTACTACCTTGTCCACCGCTCGGTTGTTTCTCAAGCACCCATCGCTGCTTCTGTCTTGGTGGCTCCTCCAATGCCTGCAAGTCAACTGTGCGGGGAGTCAGACAGTCACGTGCTAGGTGACCCTACCTTCCGCATTCATAACACTTCCTGCTACTTCTATATCTGTATGTGTTCCTCTTGGACCTCTGCATCATCTATATGCTGCCCACAGATGTCTCGGCTACTGATAAAAAATCATGCTGCCAAGGCAGCTGATCCTTAACTTGCTCATGGTTTAGAGCCACTGGTATAAACTCCACCCTGAAGAAGGTATCAAAGTCTCCCCATGTGAAGGTCATCTCTTCGCAAAACTAGAACAAGTGGCTCCACCGTCTCTCAGCTACTGCCTAAAGGAGTCTGGCAGTAAAAATCACCGTGAAGTCCGCTGGTGTACCAACAATCTTGAAAAATCCCACCACAACCCCTAGCCAATCCTCAGCCACCTGTGGGACCATCTCTCCCCGGAACCTGGGTAGCCTCTAGCGCTGGAAAACATGTAGCGCGCTCAAGCTGCATGAATCGCCTACTGTTGGGGCTAGTGGCATTAGTGGCCCAATGTATGATAGTATCGCTGGTGCCTCTGATGGTGCCTCAACTGTAAGACGACTCTGTACCGAAGCCTCGTCGCTCGGCAGGCTATTAGTATGTACATCCCTATGGGCACCAGCTGGTCGTCCATGGAAAGATATTGTGAAAAAAACATATGTGAAATGGTCAAACGATTATACCTGGTGAGCTGACCTATTTTGACATGTTTTAAGGGAAAACCTTTGAAAACACACGCGCAATCAGTGCTTTTTTGCACAATGTGGGAAATCATAAGTCAAGGTCCTGGTGTATGGATACATCGGCCGCCCTCACCAACACTAGACTCCCTGAACTAAAAACCACACTTAGTACCCTTAACACTATTTCTTCACAGAAAGAAAATATCATATTTATAAGTTCTGTGGTAGAATTGAATCCTCTGATACCAATTTTTCATGACCCGTCCTCGGGGACCGTGTGGTGACTACCCCAAGCCCGCGTTCCATAGGCCAGGGGCTGGCGACTAGCACCAAAGGCGTAAATCCCAAAAAAAATAAAGTCATTGCCTTTATAAATGTAAACAAAACACCACAGAGTACAAGCGGAAGTAATACACTATGTACAAAAGAATGTGATGAAATGTACATGGGCCAGAATACAAACCCAACTGAAAGTACAGATATAACTGAAATAATGTACAACAGAAAAGACAAGAAGCTGGATGAATAGAAGCAGGTCCTAGGTCGTCCACCTCATATCCTACCTATAGGGTAGGTACAGATAGCACATCTCCTGGATCGTCCACCACGGATCCTACCTGAAGGGTAGGTATAGATAGTGCAGCTCCTGGATCGTCCACCATGGATTCTACCTGAAGGGTAGGTACAGATAGCCTCCACAACGCTCTCTCTCGTCAACCTCCTCCGAGTATCATCTCATCGTGAATTCCACCTCCAGATACTGACTCATCGTGAGGTCCACATCCGAGTACCATCCATTCCTCGAACACTCGACCTCTTTCAGAGCTTCCGGAAATCTTCAACCAACACAGCGAGGTGCGGGCATAGCCCTTGCAGGGGTGAGTATACGATACTCTGTAGGGACCCCGAGACCCTCAAGGTCACACTAATTCCAATATGGATAACCAAAAAGAAGGATCTCAACAGATAACACTCCCTTATGTATAATCCCATAGTTATACCCAAGTTAACTAGTAACCCATATCAGTCATGAGGAAACACATGGTTATGAAATCAATAGATAACCACTACCTAGGTATATGCCCATTCATATACCTAGGTTATCAAGTGACCGATATAAATTGTGAGGTAAACAAAAAGGTCATAGACTCAGCTCAAACCAGTATTTTCATTAAATGAAACTGTAACTGCAGAAGAGCCCCTTCTCTGTCGAGTACAGTGATCTTGTCACGACTCTAAATCACTGATCACTAACCTAAGACTTCTGAGGTACTTCTCCTGTCGAGTACCGTGGGACATCTACCCAAACACATTAGTTTTTCCTTCCAGGGATAGCCACCCAAACATATTAGTGCACCCCCCCCCCCCACCTAATAGCCTGCAGAGGTACTCCTTCTGCCGAGTACCGCGGGTCTGCCACCCAAACACAGTAGTACTCCCCGTCGTGGGTCTGCCACCCAAACACAGGCGTGCTCCCCACTGGCCTATACAATTCACTCGGACTCGATTCGGACAAGCAGTCTTCAGGTCTCAGCCAGCAACACGGTCTTTGTACTCCATACACTCGTCTCCGGGAGGGTCCGCTCCACGAGCTATAGGTCAATACTCCATGTTTCACAAAGTCCCATGAAAAAGTATCTCAAGAACTGCCTCGTCATAGGGGTCTCAACGAAACAGACGGGGCGTCAATCGGACGCCTGATCTGTGAGTTATTAGCCATTTCTTCCCAGGGGCCCGGTTGGTTTCGTGTGAAAACCAACCCGGCCGTATCTCAACCGTACCCCGAACTCTCATAGGGTATACTCATAGGGACCGCTTCTCAACAATATCACCAACTCTGCTGACGGTTCAACAAACGGACGTCCAGTCTGAAGGTTATCAGTTTTTCCGTTCCAAGGGCCTGGTTATATTTCGTGTTCAATCCAACCCGGCCACTATCCACCTACATCCAAACCTCAGGAGAAGTATTCCAAATGTTCCGTCTCATCAAGAGTAATCCAACAAAGTCGATGACACGTCAATCGGACATCCGGAGCTCATGTTATAAGCGTTTCAGATCCGAGGGCCCTGTTGGTTTCGGGTTCGAACCAACCCGTCTATACCCAAAGTTCTCCGAAACCGTTTTCGTAATATATAGAAAATACCGTCTCGATCCAAGGATCGTATCGCAATAGATGGTGCATCGATCGGAGGTCCGTAGCCCAGGTTATGGATGTTTGAACGGATCTGTCTGAAATTAGGGGTTTCAGGCCCGGTCTGACCAGGCCCGAACCCCCCACCCCCCCCCCCCCCCCAGGGAAGGCCCTAACCGGGTCGACCCGACCTGGGTCCGGGTCCGGCCAAAAAGGGCGCGGCCCGGCCCGGCCCGGCCTGGCGCATGTGCGGTGCCCGCGTGGCCAGTGGGTGCGGGGGGGGGGGGGGGGCGTTAGAACCCCCCACGTTGACAAACCGGCGTGGCAAAAGCGACGCCGCCCCAAATATAGAACGACCAAAGCGGTTCTGATTCTTCTCCCACACCTGTGGCTCAGCCGCGACAGTTTACTCTGGCGGAGCGCCGCTACCTCCGGTCGTTGTCGCCGCCTCCTGCGGACCACCGGACGCGCTCTGGTGGTCCGTTTCACCTGCTGTCTTCCCCAACAGTCCTCTTGGTACCCGATCTTCACTACAAAGGGATTAAAACGCCATTGTGGCCCGCTTCATCGCCTACAGTTGATCCGCACATCAAATAAACGAACTGTGGCCTCTTCATGGTATTCCGACACGGCGCGACAACGCCGCGCTTCTTCGCCCATTCTTATTTTTTTTTTGCGCGATGTGATGGCACTGCGTCACCTTCGTTCATGCCGTGATAAACACAACATCGAAGGGGGAGGAGAGTCAGTTGTGTTCATGTGGTATGACCTCTTCCCGTTATAATGATAACAGGCGGCGCAATAATAATAAGATGAACGACAAGGAAAAATAATCTGGAACAATAAAATAACCCCTACCACAAGGTGTTGTCGAACGAAGGTTCGTCGTGGAAAATAATCGTCATTGGAGATAGTGTTACGGGATAAGGTTCCATAAGCATCATTGGCGTCTCGGAGAATAGAACCATCAGCGTCGCAGTACATGGTGTTGCTTCATCAATCTCTGATGATTCAGCATTCTTCGTCGTCCTTCATCGGAGGTCGGCGTTCTTCACATTCTTCAAGGAGGAAGAACGTTCTTTAAGACATAGAGGAAAACCTCTACCAATCTTTCTCGCAGAACTAAAACATAAAGATATAAGAACTTGTCTTATTTAATTGATACACACAAGCCAACATTAAATTTGAAATTCAAAAATAATTCCCGATATAAATAAATTGAATAAGTAAAATAATTAATGAGTTTACTTTTCATTTAAGGGGGTGGTGCAGGTGAGTTACAAAATTAATGGGGGGTTTGTGGAAGGTTAGAGAATTTGAAAAGGTGGGGACTCATGTGGGCCTCACCTCAAAAATATCCTCTCATGGGAGGTTATGTGGGTGTGGGACCCACCAAAAACCTCTCCCTCGTAGGATATAACCAACTCAAATAAAAATGTGTGAAACACAATTTCTATTTAATTTAAGGTTAAACTCCAAAATATAACTTCAAACCCGCATAATTCACAACTGCGGAAATGGTCTTCTTAAGAAATTATCGGCGCTGCGAGTTCATTAGTGCCCTCGAATTTCGATTCCGAGCACTGTTTCAAATGTTAGAAAAACCCGCTCGTTCGTTCAATGAACGTACCCGAGCTAAACTTGTAAAATGATTCTGGTCACACTGGTCCATGGAATCAGGTGCCGTCAGAAAATGCATCCTTGTAAAATCCCAAAGAAATTAAGAAACAATTTTCCTTGAAATTTCCGGGTCTTTAAAGAACTGAATATAAATAATGTATTTCTTCTTAGTTGGAAGGGACTCATCATCATATTCTTTTGGAATATATGTTATATGACATTTTCTTACAATGTTCCATGGAGATCAACATCTAACATTGATAGTGGAGTTGTCCAAAAATGATCAAATTAAATATAGCTACCAATCATCCTAAAAGTGAAAATATATTTGGAGAGCTTTACCAAGGACTTAAATAACTTAGAAGAATTCCCATAAACATGTATTGATCAGTTATAATATGCTTGAGGCATTCCAACATATATTGACGATGGACAAAAACACTAATAATTCATTAGGAGAGAAAGATTAATGATTCAAACAAAAGGATTCCCACAATAATATTATGATCATTTATGATGAATATCCTACCAAGAACATGTGATATAAAGTCCCACCTATTCAAAACCATCGGATCAATCAGAGGAACATTTCATAGAAAATTACTTATGAAATTTCTCCTTACAATAATATGATCAATAGGAAGAATATTCATCAACATTCCAACATAGTTTCTATTCTTCTTTAATGTCATCCCAACAATTATAGTTTATCATTATGGGGAGTTAATATATTAATATAATCTACCCTATGTGATCACCCACACCGAGAAGCACTCAAGGGATCAAGTTCATCTATAATAATAAACTAAACATTCACCAACAGAACTCAATTTGAATATATATCTTCAAACACTCCCCTTTTAGAATTTTTTTTATAATTAAGATATTATATTCAAATTAGTTATTATTATTATCCCTAATGATGATAAAACCCATAACAAACCAATAATTAAAAAACATAATTTCATAATGTTTCACACATATTTTTATCAAATGAAATCTATGGAATTAAATATCTAATCTCTTAGAACGATTTTAAATCTTTATAAATCATATTAAATTTTAAAACAACATATATATTAAAAACATGGCATAGTTCCCTTAAAATTTATCAATCATTTAAAAAGGTATTGGTTATCTTGGGGAAAATTCATAATGATAAGGGTGAGATAGAGAGCCATATGAGGTAAAAAACAAAAAATTAAAATTTTCAAGTAGTGTTAAGAGGAGAAACATGATATAAAAAAGAGGATAATCATTACAGTGGAAGAAAAATTAGGTAAATGACATCATAATTTTTTAAAATCAATGAATATGTGGAAGGAAATAAGTAATGATGTCCCAAACATATGTCAATGGCCAAACCCCAAATTATTATAATAATTTGGGGAAGTCCAATTAAGTAGTTGGTTCACTCCCCATCCCCATAGACACAATTCATAAAGTTCAATGATAGATTAGGTTCAGTCTCTCTTCACATACACAACATGTCATTATGAATAATGAATTAATAAATGTATTTGATAGATATATAATTCCGACCCCCACCCCATCACTTAATAAAAATAATAAATATGTTTACAACATCAAGAAATTAAACTATAATGTAATTAATCATAACCAAACCCATGAGAAGGATGGGGGTTTATAATTCTAATTCAATACATAATCAAATGATAGATCATAAGGACTCTAATGAAACAAAGGAGTGAACATATTATGTTCTATATTTCCATAGTTTTACAAAGTAAAAACTCTATGATATAATGAGTTTTATATAATATATTCAAGGTTTAAAAGATTTTTATGGGTATTATTCTTGATTTGAAACATGAAACACGATGGTTCCCTTAATTCATATATACATAACAATATGAATTCTAAAAGGAACTAAAAACATGTCTAGACCTATAATGGAAAATTTTATTTAAATAGGTATATATGTATTGCAATTTAATGACAAAATGATGATTTTATAGAGATGAATATTAATTAATAGGGTGAAAAAAAGTGAACATGATACTAATATGTTAAACAGGTGGTATAGAAGATCAAAAAAATGATCATGAAAGGAGAAAAATTTTAACATTTTAAAATTATATTCTTTCAAATCCATATCACAAATAGTTATATTAAAATTTTATTTTTGAAAATGTGAGAAGGTAAAAATGATTTTCTGATGAGATAATACATAATTTGTTTTCCAATTAAAATGGTAGAATATAGTGGGAATGGAAATCAAGGACAATGATATGAATTTATTATTTATGGGGATGGGAATTATTCTTATATATTTTAATTTTACTAAAAAAGTAAAAAAATTGATAATTATGAATTTAATACAACTTCATCGCCCCTGATTGAAATTTGTTTCACTATTCTATATGGACGATGAAGCTGAAGTAGAAATATTATAACTACTAAAATAATATATATTTATTAAAAAGACCTTATATTATAAGGAAGATATCACTAATTTCTCATAATGATATAATTATTGTAATTCATGATTCTTGTTATAAATATAATTCGTGATATTATTGTTAATAGTGGTACCAATTACACTATAAAAATTATATTTTAGAGAACAATATCAAAGAACACCTCAATGATGGGTGATTAGGAATGAAACCCTTAATGCATATGAATCGTTATTCTAAAAAACAATTGAATGAGAGAAATATTGATGTTAATATTTAAATAAAACGATTAAACATAATTCATTATAGTATATATCCAATTGTATGTACACATTCGATTTAAATATTGATAGGATTATAGAATAAAGTACATCTCAAAAATGGTAATTTTGAGATAATCACTTAACTTGTTTAGGATTGACTCTAAAAATTCAACTAACATATTGAATAATAAAATTCTATTCTATGTATTTTTTCTATGTGAAAATATTCATCATTATTTAATTTAATATGGCCCATTTATCATCATATTTTGTTTATTTTTTTTAAAAAAATTCTGCCAATTTTGGTAAAATGAGGTTGTTGAGTAATATTTTCTATAAATCCTTATTTATATTGATAATGGAAAAAGTATTCACAAATTTGATTCATATTATATATAATAATAATTGTGTTCTGGGAAAAAATTTATATATATTTTTTAAATCCATCCATAATTGGAGGTGGTGACAGATGAAACTCATTTCTCATTGAGGTTGTAGTTTCGGATATGGTTGTTTAAGTTTACATTTGACATTGAATAATATATAATGAAGGTAAATGATTATTTGGAAACTAAAAAATAAAATTATATATATATCATACTTATTCATCCATTACAACCGTATGATCATCTCATAATGGTGGTGATAAAAAATAGATGATGTAACTTTGTGGAGCTGATAGTCTAGAAAACACACTAAAAACACATTTTTCATTAAGAATGAAATGAAGTCATACAATAAATTATTGTAATACACTCCTCATCTAACAAATATTGTTAATAAAATCCTTATGAACATCGATGGAATGTGAATATAGTGTTTCAACTGTAAAATTATCTTTCTCAATGTGCCCCATGATGAGACCACCATATTACAATGAGGTAGAAAAACATAAATTCATTTTATAGACATTAGTGATTTCTACGTTATCATTAATAATAGATTCAAAGTAAGAACCAGTATGAATTAAGAATACATTCATCATTAATTCCGTTAAAAATGAAGCACCACACTAATAAATATGAATTTTAATAACCTATCAAATTTTTTGAATATTTAAAATTAAACTGTCTATGATTTCATCACCAGATTAAACAATTTGACATATTCAATCAATATTAATAAAGACAATGGAATTGAATTGATAATTTAAATAAAAATATTGAGGTTGAACTAATGATACTGATAATACCAATAATATACCATCATGTGTTATATTAGTTTCTAAACATGGAATAATTCATGGAGGATTCCATCTATTGAACTATAGAAAAATATCAACCATTAACATGTACAAAATAATATTTGACTGGTAAAGAACCAAATGCTAATATTTATTTAAATCAAGCACATTCCAATATTTTGAAACTGAGAAAAGAATAAAGTCACAAAACGCCTCTCACAAAGTATCATTAATATCCAAAATAACATCTTCTATATGAAATGAAATACCAATGTCACCAAAAATACACAGACTAAATAAATATACCCCAATCTATTTAAAAAGAAATGGTTCAAGTGTACTTATTCAAAACTATAATAAATACTCTCATCATGATTCTATAATCCTAAAAACCCAATGTACTCAAACTTAGTGGTCTCCATGAATATTCTTCTTTTCAAACATAATTGGACTACACCATAGAAGACATATTGTTTATATGAATGTAATCTAAAAAATAATAGATTGAAAATATGTTATGTTGGGTAAACCTCTTGATCAAGTGGAACATGTGTCCATATTGTATCCTAATAGTGAATGGTAATGGAATAATGTCTCATCAATACATAATTTTTTTGACTAGATATCTCGAAATATTTTTTATTATGATTATGTTATCTTGTAGTCCCAAATAAATCATCCATGATTTGACACAATTAAAAATACATCAAAAAAAGTGGAACACATTACCTTATCTTATAGAGGAAGCTCTTATTTGAAAATGTATAATATGATTAAAATAGAAGTGTTTTTATCCATTCCCAAATCAGTTGTGAACCATGTGTATTTCTAACATTGATCATTTGGATCATAGGAATAACCCATCCATGAATATACATCAATATAAAGAGGTTCCCAATATAACTCAAATAGTCTTATTCAGTTGGTTGACCCTTATTTTATTTAATAACATGAATGTGTATAATAAAAACCCAAAAAAATTGGATATGGAAAAGAAGTATTCATAAGGGTTGTACTGGTAAGGGGATACATAATAATAGTTTAGTTTATCAATATAAAAACTTCCCTATTAAATCCGTTTATATAGATGGAACCTAAGGGAAAACAATTATGAAATCACAATATACAAATTGAGATATATATAAATCCTCTTAGATTTCTCTTAATACATTCATCATCGAAGTACAGTTATTAATAATATAACTATCAGAACATCCTAGGTAGTGGGAGGACTTTCATGTCTCAACTATTTCGTAAATAACAATATATTAGGGTCTAAACTAACACATGGTTTATCAACACAAAATTTCGTGTCTATATGTACTTGTGTTAGAGATATACTATATATTGGAAAGTGTTAAGGAATGTTCATAATGAATGAAATCATGGAGTAGTAATTCTCCATCGTAGACATACCAGTAATCAATGGTTTTATTAAACTCTCAACATTGCTCGAGGAATCAGTGGGCAAGGCTCTTTAAAGACTCCATGAATTTGATACTGATGTCACCACAACTACAGAGAATTTTTTAGAGAATACCCAAGTATAATATCATGCACTTATCTCAATCACTGATTTCTAATAACTCCAAACTACTTTTTGACATATAAATTGAATTTACATCTCATGGAATCTTGAATATTTTTGAATTTGTTGAGATCTGATGGTTAATTGATGTAGGAACAATTTTATCCCATTTTGAACATTCCAATTCAAGGGTTTTTTATATTTATTCATATCTCTTGATGATGAAAATATTATGGTTTAAGGAAACATTGAAAAATCCCCTTACAAGGATCAAAATATAGACTAGTTTTGAGAATTTTTATCTAACATTGAGTTAATGAAAAAATACAAGGACACAAAATTTATTGATTTTCAAGGAAGACATAGGAATAAAATCCAGGAAACTATACTTTAATCATATGACCAATTATATATGATTAGATTTCATTGTGTTTTTGTTTATATTATTTTTAAAAAAAATTGAATATTAAAAAATTTATTTTAATATGAATTTTAAAAAAAAAGTTTAATATACATGTTCTTCGGTGTTACTAATCATGTTTGTTGATGTTTTAAAAAAGTTTAATCCATTGATGTTAACAATTCACATGATACATTTTTACACGATCTAACACCACAGGGTTCCACAATATGTTTCCCTTTGAATAATCTAGTATCTTTCATTGCACACAATTTGGAGTTTTAACACACCACGACCAATCAAATTTTCCTTTATGAATAGAAATACCTATATTTTGAAATTTTATAAATATTTTATAAAAAAATTATATCCAATTTTTAAATTAGGAATATCAAAATTTACTTAGGGTGATTTTTGGGTATTTTTCTGAAAACATTCATTTTTTATGAATAGTGCAAAACATTGGGTTATTGTTTCAAACTGACTTTTTATATAAAATTTTTTTATATTTTTTTAATTTATTTTTGGTCAAAATAGATACATAATTCCTATATATGTTCAATTTAATTAATTGGAGTCTTCTTATAATAAGATTAGATATGTAAATGTTTATTGCAATTTTGACCGTCTTATACCCACCTTCAAAGAGCATTTAAAAATTGTCATAAAACATAATTTAATAGCTTCTGTGAGTTTAATTTCTAAAATCTATAAGACATGGTTGACATAAGTACATTAATTGTTGTTTAATAAGAGGAAAATTATTTTTTTATGAATATAAAATGTTGAATTTTATTTATCACGGTTAAAACTAAATTGCTTAATTAAGGGAAAAAATGATATTATAATTACCCAAACACAGGTCCTAATTCTATTGAATAAATTTAATTCGACCAAAAATAACCCTATGACTAAAATATGATCCTTTTGGTTCTCATGGATTAGATTAGTACATTTTTATTATTATTTTTAATGAAGAGTTAAAAGTGTTAAATTCAATGTTATATAACTAAACCATTTTTAATATAAAGTTACACACAATATAAATTCGACTATAAATATTCATTAGAAATCTAAAAATATTTCATAAAAATGATAGTTTATTTATAATTTTTAAACATTAAAAACTATAATTTATTTCTCACACAATTATTATGAAATAATTACCTTAATAATAAAATATTAAAATAATTGATATTATATATATCCAAATAAATGAACGTTGGGACTTCTGATGTTTTACCATAATTTTTAGTTTTCCATGACACATTAGGGTCGATTTAATAAATTTTATTCAATGTGATAATTTTTTAATGGCTTTCAAACAAAATCTATTACAAAATAGTGACAAAATTGACATAATTTAGTTTATAAAAAAATACTGTATTATTAATTGGTATAATATTCCATAAAATCGAAAGTTCGGACAAATGACTTAGATGAAGATATATATATTAATAATGAACCACATGGGGTTCTGTTGGGTTGTTATACTGTTTTAATTAATCATATAATATAAAAATAGAAAGTGACACTGTAAATGTCAAACCATTTAACTAAGAGTTAAATATAAAAGATAAGGTTAATATGGTGGACTAAACCAATCCAAAACCTATTGGTTGAGATTTTATAACCCATCCCCACCTTATCCTCGACATAAATCATTTTGGTGCCATTATAAAACGGAAAATAGTTTATTATAAATTAATATTTCAAGATTTTCCTAAAGTGACCCTCATCTATCTTATAAAAGTGTATTTTATCTTCAATTAATTTCACACCACCAATGCCATTTTACACAGCCAAACCCTACCAAAATATCTACCCAACATTCCTTCCTTAATATTAGTGGACTTCCTTTTTTCAGAAAGCAATCATATGGAGGACTTCTGCTAAAATTCAAATGAAAAACCTGAAGTAGAGGTAAATATTTCATCACCTATTTCATGTTCTTTTCATCTTCCACATCCTCTTTCTTTGTTTTTTAAATTATAAAATAAAAAATCAGTATCTTCTATATACTATTATATTATTAAATAAATGTTACAAAAATATTCATTATTCTATACATCATTTGAATGAAAAAGTCACCATATGTGTGTACCTACGGCTTACCGTCTCATTGTCAGGGTGTAGTTTGTTATTCAAACACATCATTATTTGGATGGGTATAATAATGAGTATAAAATATTTATATAATAAATATAACATATTACCGATTATTTATATATGATATACCATCCAATTGCATATGATTTTACCATCAATATTATGATATTTTTTCTCGTGCGTACGTGCAAATTACCGTCTCCATGAACGCGATGTGATTCATTCCACATACTAATCATTCAAAAATATTTTTCATTTTATGATTAAAAATAATGTTTATTAACAGAACATCATTATCTATATGAATCAAATACATCATATCCATAAAAAAACATGACTTACATAACCAAGCATATAAAGGAAATCGAATCAGTTAACTCCTGAAACGATGATACTACTAAAATATTACTAAAAAAACAATATTATATGATCATATATGATATCATATTTTGGTATATGATTATAGAATAACTTAGTAACAATTTTTTAACTATTATACTGGAGGTTAACATACCATTGACTTTGGAAAAGTACAAGGTATGGGTTAATTTTACAATCACATTATTATCCAAGTCTGTTTCTATATAAGTAACTACCGTGACCTCTTTATCATCCAAATCCATGATTCTTAAAAATTTATTTCAAAACATATTTAATATTTACTAGAGTATGGGTGAAATTCATTTATAACTTTGTTTTAATTTTTTAAAAAAGGATTGATAAATCTTTCCCTCTTTTTCCAATCAAGGGACCGTATCGACAAAATTAATGTAAGAATGTATGTATTAAACATATATGACGGGGAGTCTATTTTCCACTGTTATATCATCAATAAAGATTACCAGCCTATATTATAAGAATATTTTAAAAAAAAAATTCTTTTATAATTATGTGACATTTTAATGATTTCAAAATATAAATATATATTTATTTCAAATAGTTTTCTTTTTAACTATGTCAACATCCATTGATGGGTTTTAATATTTATTATCGTTGATTTATTATTATAAAAATCATCCATATTTTATTGAAGGTTTTTTGATATGTTTTACTATGGATGTGTTATTTTAACACCATTCATGGATTCTGGATAAAGTATTGACAATTTGTATAATATTTTTAATATGAATGTTTATGTTATGTTTAATAATTTTCATTTGAGGAATGTATTGGACATAGTAAGTGATGGGTGGAGACCATTATAGCTCATCGATGCATCGGTGGGTCTCAAGAGATGAACTAGTGTCTTGGAATAAGGACTTGACATAATCTTATTTGTAGTCTTTCCACAAGGCCTTTACTATGTAGTTATGAAGTCAGGCATTATTCAGTCCAACATTATAAAACTGGCTATTGATATTGCATGTGATGATTCGACTAGTATAATATCCATGTGAATAAGTAAATTGTTTTGTATGATATTATCATTTCCATATTTTTATGATCTTTGTGTTTAAAAGGCTTTTGATTTATTCGTATTCATTGCTTTAATTTTTTTTATTTATGAATGTTTTTGATGTATTTTTATCCGTACTGAGCATCTGAGATCACCCCTTTCTATGTTTTATTTCTCATAGGATGAGGAGAAATATTTTGTTGTTGACCTATAGGGATAGATAGATGATATAAGTATGGTCCATGGGGACAAAATGTTGTTGATATTTTTATTTCATGATGTAATGTAAAACTTATGAATTTATCTAGTAGTTCAATGATACTAATCTGGTCGGTCTTTCAAGACATGTTTCCTTATATCATTCCAATTTTATGTAAAAATACACATACTCTGGGTAACTGGGGTCTAGGAACTACATTTCGTATTATTGGGAGGTTTAAAAACTATGGAAACTAGATTGAAATAAACATTGATTAGTGTACATTATCTTAAGATAGATGTTGAGAATTGATATAGAAGATCTTCATATAATCGTGGTAATGTATAGATTTTGTGTACTTTCAAAAAATAAATACATGTCTAGATATGAGTAGGTAGAGGCATCTCTAGCACAGATGTACATTAGAGTGAAAAAACCATAATGGTGTTTCGGGCTAGACCCAGGGTATCCAAGTACACAACTTCAGGCCTTAATGTACTCATGGATACGACACTCCCAGGGGATATGCTTACAATAATTCACATTTTCATTAAAAACAATTATAAAGGATTTATGATTATATACATCATCATAGATTTTTTTTATGATTATGCATTATATCCATAAACTGATCAATTTATGTTAAGTGTATTAAATGTTTGGAATTATGTATTGTGATTCCTAAACTAATCTATTGTATGACGTTGATTTGAAATGGCGTCGTGTGGATGGAATGGAAACTGTATCAATGCAGGTAATCCATGAAGGGATTTAACCCATACTCAAGATAATTAAAGTGGATCTGGTGATGAAACTGGATTTGATAAACTTATAACCATACTGGGACAACTCACTCAGTTTATGAATAATAACCTTCCCTGTATGGAGCACCCAGATCCACAACATGGAGGATCAATGTTAGATTGCATCATGAGGAAACAACCATGAAAATTAAATGGTATTACAAATCCGTTAGTATCTGAGAAATTGATAAATTACATTGAAAAATATTTCATGCATTGGGGAGTAGAGAAAGGTAAAATGTTTTCATGGTAGTTTATCCCGTCATGGGAGATGCAGATCAATGTTGTTCATTAATCAAAAACACAAAGGAAAAATAAGATGTATCAAACATGGAATGGAGGAAGTATTAAGATATTTTAATAGAAAAATACATAACTCTTGACCATCGAGTAGCTATGGGAAGAAAATTTCGGAGTTGGAGGAAAAAAGAGGAATATAATTTCCCAATGTAACAGGCAAACATTACAAGGTTATCAAGGAATGCAACGGATTATATACAAAACACAAGGAGTATGTTTGATTGATTCTTTTAGGGGTTAATTCCATTTCTCCATCAATCATTAGTCTCACAATAATTCTCTTCATATGAATATATTATCTCATGTGCTATCAATATTGAAATGGAATTATCTATGTCTTACGACGTCGAATAAATGCATGAGAAGAAGAGATCTTTCGAACACTCTGAAAATGGAAATAAAGGGATGTAGGGAAATGTTCAATATCCACCCCGTAGTAAATGTGGCAAGAAGCACCTCGGTACTTTCCAGATGTAAATGGGAGTCTATTACAAGTGTGGTGAAAAGTCCACCAAACATGTGATTGCAATGGAATGAAAGATGTTTTAAATGTTGGATGCTATAATTGTAGAGAAAAGGGACATTATGCAAATGAATATCATAAGAGTCTAGGAGACTTGCCTAAAAAAAGGCCAAGGGATCATATCCAAGATTATGGGATAACTACTGCTGAGATTGAAGCTCCGAAAGATATGGTGGAATGTAATTTAATAGTTTCATCATGTTTATCCGATGATTTATTTTATTCTAGATCATCACATTATTTCATATCTTCCCAGTTTTCTAAGAAAATTAGACATTTTCAATTTTACTTAACAAGGGATTTTTGAGTCAAAAACTCCTAAGGGATGTTTCATCGCAATAATGTTTTGTGAATAAGTTTCCATTTGGGTATATAAATGTTCTTTAATTTCTGATCTCATCATCATACCCATGATTTAATTTGATATAATCCTCAAAATGGATTGGATTTCATACCATGATACAAAAAATTAGTATAAGAAGGAGGTTACAATTTTTGTTGATGACAAGGAGTACTTTATCTTTAGGGAAGAATGATCACCACATGATTCTTATCTAGATCCACCCCCATTATCTCTACTAAATTCAATCATTGGGGTAGAAGAGAATAAAATAAATATGTTATAGGAAAAGAATATTTGGATAGAGGACATACTTATTGTGCAATAATATGTTGATGTATTTCAAGAGGATTTACATGAACATCCTCCAGAACAAGAAATATAGTTTTCCATTTATTAAATTTCTTACTGCAAGCCCATATCGAAGACCCCTTATAGAATGGACAATGTAGAATTTCTGGAACTAATGAAACAACTAGAGGAATTGAGTAATAAAGGATTTATTCTCCCAAGTGTTTCTCCATTGGGAGCCCCTATCCTTTTTGTTATGAAGAAAGCCAGATCTATGAGGTTGTGCATAGACTACAGGGAGATAAATGCTATAAAAATAAAGAACCAGAATCCCCTACATCGCATTGATGATTTATTTGATCATATTCATGGAGATCAATATTTTCAAAGACTGGCCTTTGATCTGGATATCATCAGTTGTGTGTAAAGATGGGAGACATTATGAAAACCTCATTTCGAATCAGGTACATGAATTAAGAGTTTATATCAATGCCTTTTCGATAGACTAATTCACCGTATATCTTCATTGATCTAATGAATAGTGGTTTCAAAGAATATATTGATGAATTTGTAGTGGAATTAATTGATGACATCTTGTTATTCTCAGAAATCTAAAATGATTATGAAAATCACTTGTGCAATATTTTAAACACCCTCAGATGAAATGAATTATATGGGATGTTTAGAAAGTGTGAATTCTAACTTCAAGTGATTTATTTTATTGGCCATATTGTCTCCCAGGATAGAATCTGTGTTGATCATTCAAAGACCTAGGAAATCAATGAATCGAAATCACTGATGAGTATAATTGAGGTACATAGTTTTATTGTTTTAGCAGGTTATTATCCACTTTTCATCTAGAATTGTTCCCGGTTGGCCAACCCATTAACCAAGCTCACATGTAGAGGGGTAAAATTTGTTTGGAAAAAAGTGTGTGAATAATGGTTTGAAGAACTAATGAGAAGATTAAAAGACACTTCTATCTTGACTCTACCATCAGGGAATGATGAGTTTGTTATTTATAGCGATGATTCAATTAAAGATTGTGGTTGTGTCCTTATGCAGAATGATAGAGTAATTGCATATAGATCACGATAGAAAAAAATTCAGGATCAAGACAATACCACTCATGATCCTTAGTTAAAAGCTGTAATCTTTTCTCTGAAGATATGGATATAGTATCTCTATGTTGAAAATGTGAGATTTATATTGATCACAAGAGTCTGAATTATATTTTCTCACAAAAAGAACTCAACATGAGGCAAAGAATAAGGCTTGAACTAATCATAGATTATAATTTCCTAACACACTACCACATGGGAAAGGAAAATAAGGTTGTAGATGTTCTGAGAAGATAGGATCATAGAGTTTTGAACAAGATGAGTGTTGCAAGATATTCTATTTTCATGGATCTAGTAATGATGGATATGGGAATAACCATGGAAGGTGAAACATTAATAGTTTTTTAAATGGTTTCCAACCCATATTTACTAGAAATGATAATGAGTTATCAGAATGATGATGAAGTGTTTCAAAAGATGATTAAAGCTGTGAATGATGTGAGATTGAGTGACTTTTTATATAAATATGGAATTTTGAAATTTAGGAAGAGACATTGTGTTTTTAACATACTTGATATAAAAAGGGAATTTTTGGATGAGGCTAATACCTCCAATTTCTCTATACACCTCGGGAGCACCCTTATGTATATAGATTTGAAGGAACATTTTTGTTGGGAAAACATGAACATGGAGATTGCTGATTTTGTGTCATGATGTATTGTTTGTCAAAAAAAGATAGCTGGAAGGAAACAACCCGGATGAGTCATGAAACCTCATCGTATACCTGAGTGGAAATGGGATAATTTTACAATGAAATTTTTCATGGGGATACCGAAGACACGTCTAAGGAATGATGAAATATGGGTCATTGTTAATTATCTTACCATGTCATCAAATTTTAATTCTATAAGATAATATTTAACCCTTGAACGTCTAGAATTACTATATCTTAATGATTGTGTAAGACTCCATGGTGTGCCCCTATCGACTGTTTCTTATTTTGATCCCAATTTTACATCAAGATTTAGTAAAAGTTTTCAGAAGGACTTGGATACTAAACTTTATTTGAGCACTGCATACCACCCTCAAACCGATGAACAATCAAAACTGACTATCCAAAAATTAGAAGACATGTTGATATCTATCTCCCTAAAATTTCAAGGTATGTGGGGTTAATATTTACCTCTGGTAGAAATTTCTTATAAAAATATCTTCCATTAAATTATTCTAATGGCATTATATGATGTGTCAAATGGAAAGGGATGTTACACACCAACTTGTTGAGATGATATTGGTGAAACAAAACACATAGTCCCTGAGATTATTGAGGAAACATTGAAAAAGGTGAAGGTTATCCAAACCCACATCAAAGCATCTTAAAGTTGGTAAAAGAGAAATGCTGATAATATGAGGAAGAATTCGGAATTTCAAGTAGGACATCATGTTTTCAGGATGGTAACTCCTTGGAAGGGTGTTATACGATTTTGTAAGATGGGAAAAATTGAGTCCCAGGTACACCAATCCTTTTGAAAATAAAGAACGAATTGGGGTTGCAGCTTACCATTTGGAAATGCCACCAAGTCTCTCCAAAGTTCATGATATGTTCTACGTATCACTTTTGAGAAAATACATGCCTTGAAAAACACATTTACTCACCTATGATGAAATTGAACTGGAACCTAGTCTATCTTTTTGAGAAGTTCTTGTAAAGTTTCGTGATACTATAGAACAAGTGCTGAGAAACCGGACGACTCGTCTGGTAAATGTTCAATGGAGAAACCATTAAATGAAAGAGGCAACATGGGAACCCGATGAACCTATGATGAATAACCATCTAAATATTTTTATGCAGTGATATTCTCAAAATTTTGAGGAAGAAATTATTTTAAATACGGGAGAATGTGACACCTTATTCTTCCACGGTACGTTTCCATTTGAATAATGCAGTAGACTTCATTGTATGAAACTAGGACTTTAACACACCACGAACAATCAAACTAGCCGTTATGAATAGTAATACCCACTTTTTAATATTTTATAAAAATTATCTATCAAAATGGATTTCATTTTAGAATTCATAATATCGAAATTAGATTAGGGTGAATATTTGGTATTTTTTTGAAAACATTTTATTTATGATGAATTGTGAAAAACACTACGCTATTGTTTAAAAATGACTGTATATTTAAATAATTATATTTATTATTTTTATTTATTTTATGTCAAAATAGATACATAATACCCATATATGTTCAATGTAATTCATTGGAGTAATTTTATAATATGATTAGATATAGAAAATTTTATTGAACTTCTCATCGTCTTTTACCCACCTTCTAGAAAAATTTACAAATTTGTATAATAAATAATTTTAAAGCTTTTGTGAGTTGAATTTAATAAATATGAGAGACATGGTTTACATTAGTATGTAAAATATGGTTCAATATGTTGAAAATAATATTTTGAGAATAGTAAAATTTCACTTTTATATACCACAAATAAAATTAAATTGGGTAATTAAGGGTAAAAATGATATTATAATTACCCTAACCCATGACCTAATACTATTGTGTAACGACCCGTAAATTTAAGGGAAATTTCTTTCTTAATTTGCTTTGGAATTTTACAAGAATGCAGTTTCTGACGGCACCTGATTCCGAGGCCCGGTGTGCCCGGAATCATTTTCTTATGTTTGGCTCGGGTACGTTCAGTGAACGAACGAGCGGGTTTTTCTAACTTTTGAAACGGTGCTCAGAATCAAATTACGAGGGCACTGATGGAATCGCAGCACCGGTATTTTCTTAGAAACGCCTTTTCCGGAGTTGCATTTTTTCTGGTCTGGTTTTTAATTTTTGGGGGTTATGTGAAGAAAATAAAATAAAGTGGTGCGAAGACTTTATTTTATTTCACTTAAAGCCACTTAAAGCCACTTAAATCCACATAAGCTAAGTTGAAGTGGATAGGGTGAAATCCAAAATATCCTACCCTCTTGGTAGGATATTTGTGAGGTGGGGCCCACACGAGCCCCACTGTTTCTTTTATTCTAAATAACGCACCCGTAAAAACTCCTCATTAATGAAAGTCAACTGGTGCGTTTTTTTAAAACTCTTAACGCCCCTATTAAATAGACAGTTATGTCGTTACCATTAATTCAACGAATTAATGGGTTGTTATCTTTTTTTTTTGCAAATTGTTGGAATGAAATAAAATAAGACCAACGCATGTCTTCATGAAGATTGCTCGTTAAGAGGATTTGGAGAAGACTACAAGGATTGAGATCTTCATCCTCCTTCGCGAAGAACGCAAAGAACGCGAAGAACGCCGGCCTTCGACGAAAGGCGACGAAGAACGCCGAACCTTCAAAGATCGACGATGCGACGCCATGTACCGCGACACTGACGATTCTCCTTCCGTGACATTCTACTGCGACGATCCTTCCCCGCGACAATTTTCGATCAACACCGATTGAGGTAGGGGATTATGGATCTTTTAAATTTTCTTTGTGGATTTTATCCTTAACCTGGATTTAATTCGTGAAATTAAATCTGTGTGTTTTCTTAAACCCTCAGATATCGTCGACGCGACGTCGTATACCACGATGACACGATGCCCTTCCGCGACAGGATGATCCTCTTCTTCCGCAACGGTCAATTCTGCGATGAACTATCGTTCGAAGACTACGACAAGGTAGGGGTTTTAATTCTTTAAATCTTTGTGATTTATACCTGCGGAGATTGATTAAAAATTATTGAGAGACTTTTTAAACCGTTAACGTGGTTGGTGCGGACTAAAAAACAAGTCTGAACCCACCGCCCCTTTCGTTCATGGTGTGCGAAACGGAGAACGTCGACAAAATCATCCGCACGGGCGATGCAAGGTCCTCGCAGTGAAGGACGGACCCTGGGAGGACTTTTGGCGAAGACGGAAAGGAATTCAGACCACCGGAACTCGTCTGGTGTTCTGGGGAGCAACCCGCCGGCGCGCCACGCCGGCACGGCGGTGCTGGCGGCGGGAGGCTGCTGCGCCCGGCACACCGCCGAGGAGAACCGCAGCGGCGGCGGTCGGCAGACCCGCGACCACGCGGGTCCGGTGAGATATGGGACGCGGCCGGCTACCACGTCCACTGGCAAGTGCGGCCCCACACGGTGCCGCGGTTCTCTCGCGCGGGGGTAGCACACCCCACATGCCGCTCGACAGTGACCGGCCGAGCCGACCCCTGGCGATCGGGCCACCCTGGCCGGGCCGGGCCGCGACGACCGGGTCGGACCCGGTCTCGGGTCAGGTCGACTCGGTTCGGGTCGACCCAGGTGGGGTTGGGCCATGTCGGTCCGGGCCCAGACCCCCCATTTTCGGACCTTTTGGTCTTTTGCTCATAACATGAGCTACGGGCCTCCGAACAACGCGCCATTAGCAGCAATGAGATCCTTGGATCAAGACGGTCGTTTCAGTATAATGCACTTAAGGTTTCAGAATACTTTGGGTTCGGCCGGGTTGGTTAGTACACGAAACCAACTGGGCCCTCGGAGCGGAAACACTCATAACTTGAGCTCCAGACGTCCGATTGACATGCCATTGACTTTTTTGGATTCCTATAAGTGAGACGGATCTTTTGGCTTACTCCGCCCAAGGTTTGGACACAGGTGGAGTACGGTCAAGTTGGTTTTTCCTTAAAAACCAACTGGGCCCCTAGAACGAAAAGGCCAATAACTATCAGACCGAGAATCTGATTGACGCGCCGTCTGCGACGTTGTGTTCCTATTGACGATATGGAACTTTTGGATACATCAAATACGGACTATGTGTCAGTTGATGTATCAGTCTCTCGGCTCGTGGAGCGGACCCTCCCGAACGAGCTTGCTCTGTGCAGGAACCCTAGTACTGGCTGTGACTGCGATGACGACGACGACTGTGCAGAGTTCCTCAGTGGATTCGACGACGACTGTGCAGAGATCCTTAGTGGATTCGATGACGACTACAGCACTCATCGATCCTTTGTGGATCAGTGATACCGATCTTGTGTGGGTCCGATCATGTGTGGGTCCGATCCTGTGTGGGTCAGCGCTCAGCGGTCCTGTGTGGGCCAGCGCCTACAGATCCTGTGTGGGTCAGATCCTATGTGGGTCTTTGCGGGGGTTAGTTACCTTTTGATCCTGTGTGGGTTAGATCCTTTGTGGGTCATTGAGGGGGTTAGTTACCTATCGATCCTTTATGGGTCAGATCCTTTGTGGGTCATTGCGGGGGTTAGTACCTATCGATCCTTTGTGGGTCTGACGGCGTAGATGATTCAGTGGTAATATCTGATCATCTCTATCGTCATACAAAGAAGTATTCATTTGTGAGCTGAATCCTGTTTTTCATTCCTTTGTGGATTCTGATATGCTATCATGTGTGGATTTACGTTTTGTTTTCCTGTGTGGACTGGGTTGTACTTGGGCTCAGATGTTGGAGCCGAACGAGAATTGATGACGTAGGTATATGTATGGGAATATACCTAAGTAGTGTCGGATGATACTTTGTGATTGTACCTTTCCTTTGTGGATTATCCATTGTGGATTTTAGGAGACCTTTGGGGGTCTCGGGGTCCCTAATGAGTTGCTTATACTCACCCCTGCATGGGCTATGCCCGCACTATGTTGTGTTGGTTGCAGACGATAGACAGTGCTGATCATGGTTGAGGCTTGCGGAGCAAGACAGTATCTGGAGGTGGACCACTGAGCGGGACGTACTTGGAGTGGTCTGTAGGACCCGAGGAGCAGTGGAGGCTATCTGTACCCACCCTTCAGGTGGGATTTCCAGTGGACAGATCGACGTTGCGGCTTTACTTTTCAGTTTCTATATTCCCTTTCCAGTTGTACTTTACTTTCAGTTTGGGTTTGTATACTGGCCCACTTACTTTTTCGCACTTACTGTTGTACCCGGTTTTACTTAGTGTTTACTTCTTCCTGCTTGCTCTGTGGTGTTTGTGGTTTACATTACAAAGGAAATGCATTCCCTTTTATCGGGATTTACGCCTTGGTGCTAGTGGCCAGCCCCTAGCCTATGGAAGGCGGGCTTGGGGTAGTCACGGCACGGGCCCTGAGGACGGGTCGTTACAAATTGGTATCATTGGAGGTCATTTCTACTGCAGAACTTGGGACTCTGATCTTTTACTATGTGAAGCAATAGTGTTTAGCGTATTGGGTGTGGTTATCAGTTCAGGGAGTCCAGTGTTGGTGTGGCGGTCGACATATCCGTACAACAGGACCCTGACTTCTGATTTCTGACATAATGGACGAAAACATTGATTTCGTGCATTTTTCAAATTTTATTGTGATTACGTTGTGTCAGCTCACTAGGTATACTGTTCTGACTGTGGTGCATCTGTTTCCATTTTCAGGATGGCCCCACGACGGCAGCCAGCTGGGGTTTCGAGAGTTGAGTGTGACCACAGCCCACCGAGCGACGAGGCCTCGGTGTAGGGCCCTTTGACAGCTGTGGCACCGGCGGTACCTCTACCCGCCGAGCCACCTATTCTTCCAGCCCCAGCCACTGACGATGCACGTCGCCTTAGTGCACTACATGAGTTCCAATTCCAGAGACCGCCCAGGTTCCACGGGGAGACGGACCCCCAGGCATCCGAGGACTGGCTGGAGGCAGTGGTGTGAGTTTTCCGGTTATTGAGGACACCAGCAGACCTCTTGGTGATCCTCGTAGCGAGCCTACAGCACACAGCAGCGGGCCGATGGTGGAGCTTGATGCTCCATGTGCACGATGAGGCATCTCTTCTCTGGACAAACTTTGAGAGCCTATTCCGCTCAGAGTTCATCCTAGCCACCCTCTGTGCGGTGCGCATCCAGGAGCTTCTTCAGCTGCGGTAGGGTAGCATGACGGTCGCCCAGTACTTGGCAAGATTTACCGATCTCTCGCACTACTCGATAGACATGGTAAGAGACCCATTCATCCAGGCCCAGACCATTGTGCAGGGATTGATACATGAGATCAGGGCATCTCTAATCTCCCTCAGCATTCTGACTCAGGCAGGAGTACTGGAGTGAGCCCTTTTGATCGAGAGCTTCCTTGTTGAGCCTTCATCAACAGTGAAACCTACTGCGGGGTGGCACGTAGTAGAGTCTTCTACGGCAGACAGTCGACAGATGACTCATGGGTCTAGGAAGACTAGATCCTCACACAGACGACCTCAGGACACTGGCTTAGCAGTGCGGGGGACACAATGTAGAGCCACTCTTTCGAGAGGCAGGCAGTACTACACATGCGGTGGGCAGGGTCACATGGCTCGTGACTGCCCGACCCACCGTGCCGAGGAGCAGCAGACAGTTGAGGGGCCACCCAGGTAGAGTCATAGGGTCGACCGTGGTGGTCCGCAGGGAGCAGGAGGACGAGATAGAGGAGCTGGCTGAGCAGTAGGTGGTGGGAAATGCTTTGAGGCTCTACCACCACCACCACCACCAAGAGGTCCACCTCGACCACCGGGATCTGGCGGACAAAGACAGGCATATCGTCAGGCAGTGGAGGCCTACGACCACTACGCGCTCGAGATGATTCGAGGTACTATCTATGTCTATTACACCCTTTCTGCGGTTCTTATAGACACCAGAGAAAATCAATCTTTCATAGTTGATGCCCTTGTTCGGGGCTCGGAGATTCCGATAGAGTCGTTGGCTCGATCCTTATGGCAAGAGACCCCTACGGAAGCAGACTCGACGATTACGCACTGGTCCCGGCCATGTGATATTACTCTAGGAGGCGAGAGCTTCAGGTGGGATCTTCTTGTAGTAGCGTCGAGGCCTTACGACGTTATCTTGGGCTTGAATTGGTTATCTACAGTCCATGCACATATTGACTGTATTAGGAGCAAGGTGCGATGCGGACGCACCGATGGGAGTAGGTTCACCTTCACTGGCGAGAAGGGAGCCTTTGCAGCACAGGATGGACTCTCGCAGAGGAGAGGACATCCCATCACTCATCAGTTGGCTAGCCTCATCCTAGGAGCATTTGACGTGCGGAGTCCTAGTTTTCTGGCAGTGGTGGATTAGTATGCAGACGTCGTTCTCGGCGACATTCTAGGACTACCTCCTCGCAGAGAGGTAGACTTTCATATTGACCTATACCCCGGGACAACCCCAATATCGACTCTAGCATATCAGATGGCCCCCGCTGAGATTATAGAGCTACGAGTACTGTTGGAGGACTTGCAGGGCAAGGGATTCATCTGAACCGGTGTTTCACCCAGGGCTTCCCCGATATTGTTCGCCAAGAAGGCGGATGGGACCCTACGACTTTGTGTCGACTATCATCGCCTCAACCAGGTGACAGTGAGGAACAAGTATCCAATAACGAGGATTGATGACCTCTTAGATCAGCTCAAGGGAGAATGGTGGTTCTTGAAGATATACCTCAGGTCAGGCTATAATCAGCTCAGTGTTCGGGATGAGTACGTGAAGAAGACGGCCTTCAGATGTCGGTATGGCCACTATGAGTTCTTGGTTATGCCATTTGGCATAATAAAATGCTCCAACGGTGTTCATGGGCCTCATAAACAGGATCTTTAATCCATACCTCGATCGATTTGTCGTGGTCTTCATCGACGACATTTTTATTTACTCGACGACTGAGGAGGAGCACGCCTACCACTTACAGGTTGTACTAGACACACTCCGAGAGCACCAGCTTTATGGAAAGCTCTCGAAGTGTCAGTTCTGGATACGTGATGTCCACTTCATGGGACACGTCATATCTGAGGCGGGAGTTGCGGTGGATCCTGCGATGATCGAGGCAGTGCTAGCTTGGGAGCCACCCAAGAGCATGACAAAGTTGCATAGTTTCTTGGGACTAGCTGGATACTACCAGAGATTTGTGATAGACTTCTCCAGAGTTGTGGCACCACTCTCAGCTCTTACAAAGAAGGGGAAACCCTTTGTGTGGTCGGACAGATTTCAGCAGAGCTTTCAGGAGCTGAGACAGAGATTTACCAGCGCACCTATCTTGAGGCTTCCAAAGGAGGGAGTTGGGTACGTAGTCTACTTTGATGCATCAGTGACTGGACTCGGATGTGTCCTGATGAAAGAGCGGGCAGTGGTTACCTATATATCACGTCAGTTGAGGCCACATGAACAGAACTATGCTACCCATGACCTGGAGTTAGCAGCAGTGGTCTTCGCTCTGAAGACATGGCGACACTATCTGATTGGCGAGCTCTTTACAGTCTTTTATGGCCATCAGAGTCTCAGGTACATCTTCTCTCTAAAGGACCTAAACCTGAGAAAACGGCGATGGCTCGAGATCCTCCAGGACTATGACTTTGAGATAGTCTATACTCCTGGGAAGGGGAATGTTTTACCCGATGCTCTCAGTAGGAGGACGGGCATTCAACTAGTTTAGGGGGCGACAGAGAAGTTAGCTGCTTTGCAGATATCCTTCGTGGATAGAGATGGAGAAGCCTTCCTTCAGTCTCTCACAGTCACCCCTCCACTACTACAGTATGTCAGAGAGGCACAACGTGGAGATGCTGAC
The DNA here is from genome assembly GCA_963277665.1 of Viscum album. Lineage (NCBI taxonomy): Eukaryota > Viridiplantae > Streptophyta > Magnoliopsida > Santalales > Viscaceae > Viscum > Viscum album. The sequence goes on from OY728161.1 coordinate 700,444,483, forward strand.
TGTGAGACGCGGCGTGCGCTAATATCCTCAGGACAGGCACCTGATGGTTTCTCCATTGGAGCAGAGAACGACGTCCTTTTCAGAGGATGTATCTTGGTACCAGTTGCCTTATGGGAGGAGGTGCTGAGAGAGTTTCACACTTCTCCTTTTTCAGTACATCCTAGAGTGGCGAAGATGTACCAAGATCTCAGATGAAAGCACTGGTGGCCATGCATGAAAAACGTTGTGGAAGAGTTCATTTCATGATGCCTCACCTGCCAGTAGGTGAAGGCAGAGCATCAGGTACAAGCAGGCTCGGTACAACCCATGGAGGTCCCGGAGTGGAAGTGGGATGGGATATTTATGGACATCGTGACTGGGCTTCCACACACATCCAGAGGTCACGACTCCATTTGGGTGATTGTCGACCGAGTCACCAAGTCGGCTCACTTCCTACCCATCAGAGAGCAGGGCTCAGTGGAGATCTTGGGACGTCTCTATGTTCGGGAGATTTGTATGGATTCACTGTGTTCCATCATCTATCGTCTCTGATCGAGATGCTCGCTTTACTTCCCGGCATTATAAGGGGTTTCAGGAGGCGTTCTGGATGCAACTACATCTATGCACCGCCTTTCACCCTCAGAAGGATGGTCAGACGGAGAGGACCATTCAGACTCTTGAGGACAGGCTTCGCGCATGTGTCCTCGACTTTGGTCGCAGTTGGGAGGACCACCTACCCTTGGTGGAGTTTGCTTACAACAACAACTACCACTCCACCATCGGGATGGAACCATACGATGTGTTGTATGGCAGACCTTGCAGATCTCCTTTGTGCTGGACAGACCCTAGGGAGTCAGCACTTGTGGGAGCAGAGATGGTCCGGGCCATGACAGAGAAGGTCCAGGTCATCCAGGAGCGGATGAGGACACCTCAGAGCTGTAAAAAGTCTTATGCTGACAGGAGGCGGAGGCCACTAGCGTTTGAGGATGGCGACCACATCTTCTTGCGTGTCTCACCTTGACGTGGATTACGGAGATTTGGAAGAGGCGGCAAGTTGTCTCCACGATTCATCGGACCATTCTAGGTCCTCATCTGGATTGGAGAGGTGTCTTATTGCCTGGCTCTACCACCACAATTGCACCGGGTGCACGACGTCTTCTACGTATCCTAGCTGAGGAGATACGTGCACGACCGGACACATATCATTGACCAAGGGGAGCTAGACATTGATGATGGGGCGACTTTTGTAGAGGTCCCGGTGGAGATCAAGGATCGAAAGGAGAGTGTCCTACATGGACGGTCGATTCCTCTAGTGTGCATCAGATGGCAGCACAGGAACCTCCAGGAGAGCACTTGAGAGCGGGAGGCTCAGATATGTGCTCAGTACCCACATTTTTTTCCCTAGTTTATGATGAATCTTTACGGGGATGTAAATCCCTGAGGTGGGAGTGATGTAAAGACCTTTAAATTTCAAGGATGTTTTTTTCTTAATTTTCTTTGTAATTTTAAAAGATCGTAGTTTCTGACGGAACCTGATTCCGATGCCCGGTGTGCCCGAAATCATTTTCCGAAGATTGGCTCAAGTACGTTCAGTGAACGAACGAGCGGGGTTGTCTAACTTTTGAACTGGTGCTTGGAATCAAATTCTGAGGGCACCGATGGAATCACGGCACCGGTATTTGATTAAAAACACCTTTTCTGGAGTTGCGTTTGGTCGGGTGTGGTTTTTAATTTTGGGGGGTTAAGAGAATAAAATAAAATAAAGTTGTGAGACAACTTTATTTTATTTCACTTAAAGCCACTTAAAGCCACATAAGCTAAGTTAAAGCGGATAGGGTGCAATCCAAAATATCCTACCCTCTTGGTAGGATATTTTTGCAGTGGGCTCCACACGAGCCCCACCATTTCTTTTTTTTTTCTATTTAACACACCCGCGAAAACTCCTCATTAATGAAAGTCAACTGGTGCGTTTTTTTAAAACTCTGAACGCCCCTATTAAAGGGACAGTTAAGTTGTTACAATTAATTCACTAAATTAATGTTTCGTTTCTCATCTTTTTTTTTCAAATTGTTGGCATCTAATAAAATAATACCAATGCATGTCTTCTATAAGATTTCTCATTGAGAGGACTTAGAGAAGCCTCCAAGGCTTGAGATCTTCATCCTACTTCATGAAGAACACGAAGAACACGAAGAATATGAAGAACGCGAAGAATGTCGGCCTTCGACGAAAGGCGACGAAGAACGACGAACCTTCGGAGATCGACGACGCGACGTCGTGTACCACGACGCCGACGATGCTCCTTCTGTGACGTTCTTCTGCGACGATCCATCCCCGTGACAATCTTCGATCTACACCGAGTGAGGTAGGGGATTACGGATCATTTAAATTTCATTTATGGATTTTATCCTTAACATGGATTTAATTCATGAAATTAAATCTATGGGTTTTATTAAACCCTCGGAGATTGTCGATGAGACGCCGTATACCGCGACGATGCGATGCCCTTCCGCGATGCGACGATCCTCTTCATCCGCGATGATCAATTCCGCGAAGAACTCTCGTTAGACAACTACGATGAGGTAGGGGTTTTAATTCATTAAATCATTGTGATTTATACCTGCGGCGTTTGATTACAAATTGTTGAGAGACTTTTTAAACTGCTAACGCGGTGGGTGCGGACTAACAAACAAGTCCGAAACCACCGCCCCTTTCGTTCTTGGTGTGCGAAATGGCGAACGGTGACAAAATCAGCCGCACGGGCGATGTAAGGTCCCCGTAGTGAAGGAAGGACCCCAGGAGGACTTTTGGAGAAGAAGACAATGAATTCCGACCTTTGGAACTCGTCCGGTGGTCCGCGGAGCAACCCGCCGGCGCGCCACACCGGCACGGCGGTGCCAGCGGCGGGAGGCGGTGGCACCCGATGCACCGCCGAGGAGAACTGCCACGGCTGAAGCTGTGGCGACGGCCAGCAGACCCGCGACCGCACGGGTCCGACGAGAGACTGCATGCGGCCGGTTGCCGCGTCTGCTGGCAAGTGCGGCCCCATGCGGGGCCGCGGTTCTCTCAGGCGGGGGCAGCACGCCCCTCGCGCCGCTCATCCGTGACCGGCTGAGCCGAACCCTGGCGCCCGGGCCGCGCCCGCACCGGCCGTGTCGGACCCGGACCCAGGTCGGGTCAACCTAGGGGGGGTTGGGCCAGCTCGGTTCGGGCCCAGACCCCACGTTTTCGGACCTTTTCAGTCTATTGCTCATAACATGAGCTACGGGCCTCCGAACGACACGCCGTAAATGGTGATGTGATCCTTGGATCAAGGTAGTCATTTCGGTATATCGAACACAAGGTTTCAGAATACTTTGAGTTCGGCCTGGTTGGTTCATTCATGAAACTAACCGGGCCCTCGGAGCGGAAATGCTCATAACTTGAGCTCCGGACGTCCGATTGACGTGTCGTCGACTTTGTTGGATTCCTTTAAGTGAGACGGTTCTTTTGGATTACTCCTCCTGAGGGTTGGATGCGGGTGGAGTACGGTCGGGTTTGTTTTGTCGTAAAAACCAACCGGGCCCCTGGAACGAAAAAGCCAATAACTCTCAGACCGGGCGTCCGATTGACGCGCCGTCTGCGACGTTGAGTTCCTGTTGACGATACGGAACTTTTGGATACATAAAATCTAGACTATGTGTCAGTTGATGTATCAGCCTCTCGACTCGTGGAGCGGACCCTCCCGAATGGGCTTGCTGTGTGCGGGAACCCAAGTGCTTGTTGTGACTACGACGACGACGACTATGCAGAGATCCTCAGTGGATTCGACGATGACTACAGCACTCAGCAATCCTTTGTGGATCAGTTCTACGGATCCTGTGTGGGTCCGATCATGTGTGGGTCTGATCCTGTGTGGGTCAGCGCTCAGCAGTCCTGTGTGGTCCAGCGCCTACAGATCATGTGTGGGTCTGATCCTGTGTGGTTCTTTGCGGGGGTTTGTTACCTTTAGATCTTGTGTGGGTCAGATCCTTTGTGGGTCATTGCGGGGGTTAGTTATCTATTGATCCATTGTGGGTCAGGTCCTTTGTGGGTCATTTCGGGGGTTAGTACCTATCGATCCCTTGTTGGTCCGACGGCTTAAATGATTCTGTGGCAATATCTGATCATCTCTATCGTCATACAAAGAAGTATTCCTGTGTGATCTGAATCCTGTTTTGATTTCCTTTTTGGATTGGGATATGAAATCCTGTGTGGACTGGGTTTTACTAAGGCTCAGATGTTGGAGCCGAACGAGAATAGATGACTTAGGTATATGTATGGGCATATACCTAAGTAGTGTCAGATGTTACTTCGTGATTGTATCTTTCCTTGGTGGATTATCCTTTGTGGATTCTAGGAGAACATCGGGGGTCTTGGGGTCCCTAATGAGTATCTTATACTCACCCATGCACGGGCTATGCCCGCACTACATTGTATTGGTTGCAGACGACGGACATCGCTGATCGTGGTTGAGGCTTGCGGAGCAGGACGGTACCTCGAGGTGGACCACTGGGCGGGTGGTACTCGGAGCGGTCAGCTGGACCCGAGGAGCAGTGGAGGCTATCTGTACCCACCCTTCAGGTGGGATTTCCAGTGGACAGCTCGACGTTGCATCTTTACTTTTCAGTTGCTGTTTTCCCTTTCCAGTTGTACTTTACTTTCAGTTTGGGTTTGTATACTGGCCCACTTACATTTCCGCACTTACAGTTGTACCAGTTTTTACATAGTGTTTACTTCTGTCTGCTTTCTCTATGGTGTTTATGGTTTAATTTACAAAGGCAATGCCTTCCATTTTATCGGGATTTACGCCTTGGTGCTAGTCGCCAGCCCCTGGCCTATGGAAGGCGTGCTTGGGGTAGTCACGGCACGGGGCCCGAGGACGGGTCGTGACATATTGGATAACTGCAATTCAAAAAAATAACATTGGGAATAATATATGATCCTTTTGGTCCACGTGGATTAGATTAGGACATTTATTATTATTTTATATAAAGAATAGTTAAATGAGTTAATTTTAAATTTTATTAACTAAACTATTTTTAATAAAGGATTATGCACAATATAAATTCGACTAATAATAATTATTAGAAAGATAAAAAAATTTCCTACATAATTTAATTTTATTTATAATTTTTATACATTAAATAATTTATTTTATTTATGACACAATGGTGATGCAGTAATTACCATAAAAATGAAATATTATAATAATTGATATTAAAAATTTCTTAATAAATGTAAATTGAAACTTTTTATGAATTCCACTAATTCTCTAAATTAATAAGACATGTTAGGGTTTATTGAATATATTTTATTTGAAGATAAAAATTTCTTATAGATTTCAAATAATTTAAATACTATATAGTTCCTAAATTGACAAAATTTATTTTTTAAAACAAATACTATATTATTAATTCATATAATATTCTAAAAATTTTAAGGATCAGAAAAAGGACATGATATCGTTATATATATTAATGATAAACCACATGGGGTTCTCATGGTTTATTATAGGATTTTTTATAAACCATATAATATTAATATACAAATGGACATGGTAAATTTCGAACTATTTAACTATGACCTATATCTAAAAGATATGGTTAATATGCTGGCCTAAATATGCCCGAAACCTATTGGTTGCGATATTTTTGACCCATCCACTCCTTAGATTATAAATAATTCTTTTTGGAGACATTAGAAACCAAAAATGATTTTATTATAAAATATTATTTCATTTTTTTCATAAAGTGACTCTAACCTATCATATAAAAGGGTACTTCACCTTATGTTAATTTCAGACTTCCAAAGAAATTTGGCTTCACCCACCCCTACCAAAATATTCTCCCAACATTACTTAATTAATCCTAGAGGCCTTTCATTGGTCAGAAAGTCATCCTAAGGATCCCTTTTGATCAACTCCAAAGGAAGAACCTGAAAAAGATGTAAATATTTCTTCACCTCTTCCAAGTTTGTTTCTTCTTCATCTTCCACATTCTTTATTGTTTCCATTATAAAAAAATGAATCCAGTATCTTATATATACTGTGATGTTATTATAAAAATTGTACACCAATAGTCATTATTTTCTCCATCATTTTAATGACAAAGACTCCATACATGTGTACGTACGAATTACCGTCTCCACGTAGTGGTGTTGTTTGTTATTCAAACACTTCATCATATGGATGGGTATAATAATGAGTATAACTGATGTAAATAATAAATATAAAATGTTAATGAATTTTTATATATTATATACCATCCAATTAAATATTATTTCACCATCAATACAATTATATTGTTGCTCATGCGTACATACAGATTACTGTCTCCAGGAACGCGAGGAGACTCATACCCCCACATAATAAATAAAAACTAATTATCATTTTATGATTAAAAATAGTGTTTATGAAAAAAATATCATTCTTTATATGATTCATATAAATCCTATCCATAACAAACATAACGTACATAACCAAGAATATAAAGGAAAACGAATCAGTTAACACCCGAAATGATGATACTACTAAAATATTATTAAAAAATGAACTATTTAAAGATTAAATATGATATAATATTTATGTATATGATTCATGTATAATTTAATAAAAAATATTAGTTTTTTTAAATGAGGTTAACAAAACCTCCACTAAAGAAAAATACAATTTAAGGGTTAATTACACAATCTCGTTATTATCTGAGGTTGTTTTTAAGTAAATATCATCTAGGACCTCTTTATCATTCATATACATGTTTCTTAAAAAGGTATTTCAAAAAAATAATTATTTACAAGACTACAGATTAATGAAATTTATACCCTTGTGTTAATTTTTATAAAATGGTTTGAAATGAATATTTCTGTCATTTTCCAAACAAGGTACTTTATAACCTTTTCGACAAAATTAAGGTAAAAATGCCTTTTTAACTTTTATAGTGGGTGTCGCTATTTTATACTATTATATCATCATCAAAGCTTCCAATAGAAGCATATAATTTTTTTCAAAATAAATGTTTTCTTTTACAATTATGTTACTTTTAAATAATTTCAATATAGAAAGTGAAATTTATTTAAAATAGTTTTTATTTCATCTATGTCAACATCCATCGATGGATTTTAATCTACTTTGAAGTTGATTTATTATGATACAAATATTCCAAAATGTATTGAAGGTTTTGTGATATGTTTGATTGTGGATGTGTTATTTTTACACCATTCATGGTTTATAGATAATGTATTGAAATTTCGTATGCTAATTTTAATACAAATGTTTATATTATGTTTAAACCATTTCGTATGAGGAATTAATTGAAGTTAGTAAGTGATGGGTGGAGCCCGAAATAACTCCTTTATTCATGGGTAGGTCTCATGAGAAAAACTATTGTCTTGGCACAAGGCCATGAAAAAATCATATTATTAGTCTTGGAACAAGGCCTTGACTATGTGTGTATGAAGTCTAGAATTATGCATTCTATCTTCATAAATTTGGCTATTGATATTGGATGTTATTATTTAACTAGTAGAATATCCATTTGAATAATTAAATTTAATTATTTGATTTTATCTTAGACATATTATGATGATGTTTATGTTTAAAATTATTATGTTTTAGTCTTATATATTTCCTTAAATTTTTTTGTTTAATTATAAATGATACCGCTATACTGTTATCCTTATTGAGCATCTGAGCTCAACTCTTTCCATATTTTATTTATCCCAGGATGTGAAGAAATATTTTATGGATGACCTTCAGGGATAGGATAAGTATATAAGTCTGACCAATAGGGACAAAATTTTTGGGATGTTCTTAATTCATGATGTAATGTAAAACTTATGAATGTATTTAGTACTTCCAAGGCTATTAAATTGATAGGTCTTTTGCGACCCCATTCATTATATCATGAAAATTTTATTTAATAATCCACCGACACTAGGTAACAAGGGTTGGGGTGATACACATTAAGATGATTTAAATTATGACTATGGATGAAATTGAAAAAATATTTTAATAATATCTTCTATTTGGATGCACAATAAATACACCAATGCTGATTATTGAAGATTCTATATAAATTTGGATAAAATGGAATTAAACGCGGACATGGAAAATTAGTTGTATTTTTTATGAAGATGTATTAGATGTATTGAATGAATAAATGTCTTGGTATTTTAAAATAAACTAAAAATTATTACAATTATTATTTGTTTTTGTATACCATTATTAAAAATAGTTCAACCCATATAAACCCATATAAGGCCACCTCAACTACATATCGAATCATGATCTACCACATGAGATCTAACCCATTCACGGGAATCATCAATGGATAAGAATGTGAATTTATTTGTAGGTATGCGGGGGATATTAATATCACCCATATGGATTTCTCAAGTGACTAAAAGGCATTCACATATGTTGAATGATAAGGAGAATATGGGGCTTTCATGATGGTCATTGTGGTGGTGGGGCATGGTATCCATGAGGCGAACTTGATACTCACAATAGAAATGGTAAATAATTATATTTCATTAAAAATGAAAAAAATAGGATACAGATGTATACTGTTTGAACAATATCTTGCATTTCACTATTCAAATTCAATCAAAAAATATAAATAAGCACAGTCATCAAATAATGTTAATCTTCACCATTCGATCAAGATGTTGTCTTATTTATCCTTAGTGACCATTTTTATACAATGATTTGAAACTATGAACCACATATTGGATATTTTCATTCCACATCCACAATGTTTGAACCAATCCTAAATTGATGAGTGTTAGAGATAATCATATTATAGAGCATCATTCTTGCATACTTATAACCATTTTGAGTTTTAATACGATGAATGAGCTGTTGTTGTAAGAATGAAATGATGATTAATGTTTCCAAATGAATTCTTGAGTCTTAATTTCAAATTAATGAGGGTTTATATAATTCAAATCACATGTATGTGAGGATACTGTCAGGAGGGATGATTCCTATTACATATTATATAGGAGAAATTTTCATATATTATTTGGAGGAAGACCCCCATGATGTTTGAAATATATAATTATTAAACAATACTAATATAAATCCATGAATGATAATATTTTTGTGGAAATTACAACAAATCTATTAAATGAAATTTATCTTATATGGAAGGTGGTGAGTCTAATCGATAAATAAATAAGGATCAAGGCATAGAGTGTGTGATTATATTCATGTTATTATTTTATAGATATTATTTTTATTAAAATGATATTTTTAGATTTAATTTACATGAAAAAATGATTATATTTGATCCATTATGATTACATAAAGGGGGTATAGTTTCATGAGCCACTAAGTGATCTAAAGAAAATGAATCATGAAGATAACTTTCATGAAAATTAACAATGTACCCAATCTATTATTTGAAAGAGAGTGGTTACACAAACACTCACATGTTTAGAGAACACATTAAGATTTCAAAATTTATAATAATACTATCATAGTGTATATAAAGTATTATATTAATCCATGTGAATGTTATTATCATGAAACCATCACATTTTTGTGAATACGTATAACCTTTGTAATATAATTTTGAAAAAGAGAACCATTACATAATGTACATTGTGTATACACTTGAATTCATCAATTACATGAATTTGTACACATTGAAATTCTGATTTCATGCACACTGCTTTTGAATGTGTTCATAGATGAACTATGTCGATGTGAATAGATGATACTGACAAAATTTATTCATTCACTTTCAAAAAGAACATATTTTAGTGAACCAAAACCCATAATACATTTAGTGATTTAATCAGATTATTTTATTTAGGATCCGAAATTTTTATTCAAAATATCATATTTTTTCAATTATCTAAATATAAAATGATATGTTGAAAAAGTAGGTATATTTTCAGTATTACATGGGGTAGATAATTATGATGCATCTAGTCTATATTGCAAGGTATAATTAATCAAAATAACAAATAAAACAAGTGATAGGCTATTTTACTAAGTTATATCAAACAATATAACATCCCAGATAAATAAAGAAATAATTCATTTTATTTTTAATTAATATTTTTGGAAGAAATATAAATTTTACCTTCAAGGGGTTGTTATGTTTGATGGATTACCCAATATGCAACAATGAGTTTCTTTGAAATCATACATCGCACAATAATAATTTAACATTATTATATTAAATGATTGTTAATTCCTAGAAATTTTATTGGTGGGAAAGAACCCAATTAAATAAAATATGATTAATCATGATTGCTTAATGATGTTGAATTTATCCAACAAAAGATAGAGGCTTAAAATCTGAATGAATTTAATTTTAAGCATATTTTACATTAAAAGGTTGATTTACCGCCTTTTGATGGAAAACCCTCTTTAAATCTAGTTTTGGTAACTATTATATGAACTTTATGAAAAAATAATATTCTTCTTCATAATCATGACAAAAAAATTAACTTTCAGTAAAAATTTGTAATTTTTTTGATAAAACTCAATTTTTGATTAATTGTGGAAAATACTGTATTTTAATTCAAAATAGCTTGTTAATATAATTTATCTATATAGCTATATTATCTTTTTAATTGGTTTTAATGTTTAATTATATTATATATTTACCATTTAAAACAATGTTGGTCATTTTATGTAATTTCACTTGAAATTGGACATAAACAAGTGTCGATCTTTTGATAGTTATTATTTCATAAAAACACCATTTTTGTTTTAAAAGAGGGAATTAATCCACTATATATACTAAAGCTGGGTACCTCCCAGCTGATTTTTCATCTCCAAAATCAACAACTTCACTGAATATACTAACTCAATCCCAATTCTATCCTCGCACCCTCACTCCCTATATCCTCTTTTTTTCCTCCCCACCTATAGCTTTCTTATCACCTCGCCTTCTAAACCTAATTCTCTAGTGGAAAATAGGGTTTCATCACTCCTCAAATCTGATCATCTCCTCCCATATACCTTGACTGGCCTTGACACCCTCATCACGCTTACCATCCCTAGCCTGGATAACCCCCCATTTCTCATTGAGTTACACCTCGACATTAACCTCCACACCTTCATCGTTCCGGCCTCCATGTTTGGGTACCCTTACATCCTCAACTATCATGTCTGCATTCGGATTCTAAGCCTCCTCCTTCATGTTCTTCGCATCAGCCTACTCCATCTCCATTGCTTTCTCTGCATCAACCTACTCTACATCCTCCATTGCCTGATCCATTGCATCTGGATCCTATTCCTCCTCTGATTAAATAGTGGAGACTATAAATCACATTGTATTTCAATCTTCTTCAAGACGATATTATTGGCATCGAGTCACGGTTATTTCAAAAGTTTGGTTCTCAGCGACAATCAATCTTGGGTCGAGGAGCTCTACATCAGGATTCGTCAGCAACACCTTCATCATCATAAAATGTAGCATCACTGATATAAAACTCTGGTAGAATATGAAATAAAATCAGTTCCAAAACATTGGAGTATTTTTTCACCATCCTTCGTGATTCATTTCTTATCAGTTCAATTTCTTTTCTCAAAAGAGACTGCCTTGAATTGTTTTCAATCTTCTCTTAGAAGAATTGGGTAGCCTCAGCCTCTCTTCGCTATTGTTTTGGGTATAACTGCATACATTCTTTTTTTATTCATTTGTTCATTAGGAAATTGGTTCAAAATAAATAGAATGTTTCTGAATGGGAATGTGATGGTTCAGTTGATGTCGGTACTGGGTAATACGAGACTTCTTTTTATGTAAGATAATCCAATATCTTTATTTTTTTGAGATTTTATGCATTTAAACATGCTATTCATGTTTTGGAAATATCGATGGCTCTCCATATAGTTGTGAATTTATGGATGAGACTCTTATCCTTTTAAAGAATTCATTTTATTATTGGTCGAAGACGACATTGTGTTCCATTTTATTTATCCTCATGGATACATTATTTGTGTAATGTATATGTATTAAAAATTAAAATATCTAGGCTCATATTTATTTCAAATTTAAATATGCATTTTCATAATTTAAATATGTGGGATCATATATATTTCAAAAATTTCAATATACAGGTATATATTTATCATCATAACATAGTGAAGAAGTTAAATCCTCATGAATGTGCATGGGCTTATAGAATGATTGTCTTTGATTTACATGCACAGAGGAGGATAAACATATGAGACACATAAAATTTATGGCTCTGGGGGGATTGATCATGTTGTTTTTTTATCAATTAATTGTTCATCTCAATTTTATTCATGGTTAAGAACTTATCAATTTTATAATTTTTAGAACTCAAGGGGTTAATGATACATTAATAACCATATTCTTCTTGAGTTTTACTTGACATCAATTTAATATGGATTCTATGGGAAGGTATGAGTTGTTTTGGAAATTTTTTCTTGTACAGAAATGTTCAATTCCCAATGTTTTTTCTAGAAAGAAAGGTCGCCTATTGCTGCCTCAAAATGAAATGATCTCATTTCATTCGATCTTTTAATATTTTATGCTAGCTTAAATTGAACTAGCTGAATATGTTTGGAAGGTATGATTTGTTTTTCACAGGTGTGTGACATACAATTATTATGTTTTTAAGGAAGTGTGACATCGACAATTAGTAAATATTGTGCCAAAAGGATTCATTTTATTGTTAAAGGTATGGATGAATCCTTCTAGAAGGTTTGATTCACATGAATTCATTATGTTTTTCATTTCCTTTATTGACTGATTTCATAAGGATATGAATGATCATGTTTTATGTATTCTTTTTATTTTTTAAACCCTTTTAGAAAGGGTTGTGAGAAAGTTTTGAATAAATTTTTAAATATACTGTGAAATTCATCTCATTTCATCCACCATTGTATGATGAAATTTATCCATATATAATGAAAAAATTTACATGATGTTTTCCATTATTTATGTTTTTGGTAGTAATTCATTGGTTTTATCTTTTTTTATCAAATCTGCCATTTGATTATGTCATTTGAGTTGGAATATAACAAATGTTGATATGTGATTCTTAATTTTCCATGCCCAATTATGTATATTTTGGTTTCCAGGAAGAATGAGAGAGATACTTTAATGTCATGTTTTGAGATCATGGAACCTTGACTAAGTGGAACAACCTACTCTTGTGTTCCACGTTATCAGGTTGGTGTACTCCTCTATTTATTTTAGACTCACATCACACTACTATACAAAGCGTTAATTAAATAGGTATAGTGGAAATCATATATACCATCCATTACTATATCTCTTAATCTAATTGTGGTACTAATTGAAAAATAATCTAATAACCTGGACTGTCTAGGTGATACGATTGTCCCTTTTTTAATTTGAGGTTTCATTGAGAAAGCTTCGAAAGGCTTAGTTTGGTTGATAATTTTATAATTGAACATCATGGGCAGGATTAAAGTGGTCGGGATATGAGAGTGAGAGTTGTATATGACTATTCATGGCATGTTTCATTTATTTTAGAACAATTATTAAGAGGTTTTCTACTTTATAAATCTCTTATTGTAAGTACATTGAATATTTTTACACCATTGATTGACTGTCACATGTCTTCTATTGTATTTTTCGGATGAACATGGCATATGTTCAACCTGTTGTTGAATATGGGTAGAGAGAGTAATTTTTTTTCTTCGTATTTTCTATAAAATTACTTTGATCAGCTATTTTCTATTTTTTTAATTTATGTATGTCTTGAAGGCATTTAGAGAGGAACATGAAATGGTTGAATCCCCTAATCGAATCCCTCTCTCTCACTTCCTCCTTTTTCTATATAGAATTTATTGATTTTAGTAAATAGAAATCTTTTATTCTATTCCTGGATAGAAGTATATTTTAAACTACAGCATTCTTGTTATGCATGTGACCATGTCCCCACTCATGAAAAATTGACCACTATAATTTTTTTGTTAATGCTTCATGGTTCTTTATTAATACCATTTGATGTACATATTTTTCATATGTATCTCTATAGAAAAATTATCCTTAGGTCATTCATGTTTATAATTAATATTCTAGGATATGTTTCTTGGAGTTGCAACATGAATTCTATGGATGGATTCTGGAACTATTTTAGCATGGGTATGATAATTTCCTGGTGAATTTCCTACTGCTTTTCTTGGATGAAGATATATGATTTTCTTCAGTATACCCTACTAGAATATATGTTGCCCATAAAATTGAATGGCATTGTTTCAGTATTACATCTCCTTATGAAGAATTTTTTTATATTCGTAATCATGTTTTCAAGCATCCATTTTTTATGAATCCTATTGAAATATTTAACATATTTATCACTTATGATAATTTTTTTAAAAAAATATAATTGACGTCCATTATATATAGTAAATATGGGTAGGTTCTTCTTATGTTTCACCTAGCCATGCTTCCACTTCAACCTAAATTATTCATTCCTCCCTCCAAAATAAATCATTTTTTATTTTACTATATAGAAGAAAGTCCAAAACCATTTGGTTTTACATAGTAATTATGATTGGGACGATGATGACTTAATGCATTTGGTTATTTTTTATGTTAAAACTGTGTTAAATTTTAGTCAATAAATATCATTGGATGTGTATTATAACCCTTTTAGTATGGTCCACATTAATTTATCCAAGCCCTTTATTTTTCATCAAAGGAAATTTGATTAAATACTATAAACCGGAGAGAAACAGTCCTTTAAAAAAATATTTATCATATAAGGTTAATTTGTGGAATTTAGTTCGTTAATTCTATGGCTTTATTCAAGGAGGACCTGCTTAAATTTTTAATCACAATACCTCTGTCATAATTATGTTTAAAATTTAGATTCTATTTAAAAAGTAGGTAGCATGCAGCTGAATTTTTTACAATGGTTTTATAGTAGATTCATTCAATAAGATAAGAATTATACTTGGATTGTTCAGTTTCATAACAATGTAAAATTGAACGAATTTCAGTAATATTAGTTAGATATAGTGAAATTAAATCTTTTTATTATTTTCTGTGTTCTTGTTTACATAGTTTTATGAATACAATTCAGAACAGACTGGATTTCCCCAATGACAGATCCACCATCTAATCCAACCCATGTTTCATCAGGCTGTTGAAAATAATGTACACCACTAAGGCATGTTCCTCTATGTCCTACCACTCTACACAGCAGTTCACAGTAGACTCAAACCAGTTCAGACCATACACTTGGTCGTCCTCCACCCCCATAGTGATTTCGACTCTTATCATGCATGTGTATCTTAACTATTTCATTTTCCCACATCCATGTCTGTGGGTATATCTCTTTATGTTGAAGCATATTTCAGTTGCAGGTACTTTTACTATGTCAAAATTTTTTATTATTTTAGTTTATTTATTTATTTTATTATTATTCTTTTAATTTTATATATTATGTTATAAAAAAAGCTAAACATATATGGTAATCCCAAATTTTCTTGTTTTTAATCATCTTAATGAAGTCATTTATCATTGTAAATTCATAACTATCTTGGTTTTTCTCTAATAATTATTTAGATTTTATAGGTATTAATTCATTATTTTTGTGTTTTTCCCCATTCCTGAAATTTCAATTGACCAAAGTCTTATTTTTGAGAATTAGATAATGTCTATCAAATATATTTCAGTAATCAATTAGTTTTACAATAAATTGTCTTTTATAGTTTTTACTTTCACAAATTTCTGTTATGTATCTTGAATCATTGACCGGATTTCATCACCATCAACATGAATAAATACTTCTTCACTGCTGTGGCATGGTATGACATTCGAATCACTGCAACACTTTCATTCATATTCATCATTTATAGCAATGTAACATATTATAATTTAATTTTTTCTGAAAACATGCTATCTGAATGTGATTGAAATGAAAATATCATGTTATTAAAACATATTGAACCTTTTCTAATAGGAAGAACTTCTCTTTTATATTTAACCTTGGTTATTAATTAAGGCATGGATGTAATGTTTTTGTTGAAAGGGTGTCATAACAGGTTTTTATTGATTGAAATGTTTCTAATTGACTGGACATAGAAGTAACATTAACATACTGAATTTTTTCATGCACTGTTTCTTTCATAATACCAGGGGAATGATAGAAGAAGATTTACTTGCTTGGCATAACCCCTCTCCATCCCATTATTCCATGTGAATATATCCATATTCACTATTTCCAAATCCTCCTTTACTATTAAATATTTATTGAATCAGTGTCTTCTCATTTATGTATGTTGTGTTGTAACCACCAATTCACATAGGGGATTCCAAGGGCGTTGAAGTCCATGTATTTATGCTTTTGGAAATATTTGGTGTCTTGCTGATGTGATTTATTTCCACCAGAAATCATGTGATTACCCCTCAAAATAGATGTACACGATATTAAACTAGAATGAATCTCCACCAGAATGACTGAACTGCTCCATTGAAAGGTACCTATTATTTCAGGGATCTTTAGTTCAATGGAATATGAATCCAATTTGATGTCTCTAAATAACACTTTTTGGAAGTGTTAGAATACTAATAACTGTGAATAATTCACTACTTGGTCATTCCTAAAACCTCCTAGATCGAGCAGGGTATGTGATAAGTCCATTATAATATCTAATATGTTAATATCTCATATTTTTTTTCGTAGACCTGATTTTCTGTCATTTCTCATTATAGGGGATCAATGCATGTTTTCAAATAACCAAGCATCACTATGATAACATTGAAAATTTTTCTAATAAGCTTCTTTTCTCATAAGATGTGGGTAACTTTTTTGGAGATTCAGGTAGAGTAGGGATATATTTTTTAGTTAGTTTTACCTCAGAATATAATTTTTTTATATGCTCAGGGTGAGATTTTTCATTAATCCAAATCGATCCACTCCCATGGACACCCTTGGATAATATATTTTACCATCTTTAGTTTCATTGTACTTCTCATAACTTATTATGTCTAGGTATGTGACATGCAATCATTTTGTTTTTAAAAAGGTTTGACATAGATTTTTTTTAATAATTGTTGCTAATGGATTTGCAGTATTCTAGAAGGCATGGTTGGATCCTTCAAAAAGGTTTTATTGGAAACCATTCATTATGTTTTTAATTTCTTGGATTGATTTCTTATATAAGGAAATGTATAATCATGTTTTCAAGCATTGTTTTTTTATAATTTTTTTTGTATTACATTGAGTTATAGCACCTTACTAAAAACATAGGTTAAATAAACATATTCTGTTTCAGATCCGAATTCGAATTTGTTTTGTGTTATAATCATTTATAATCTGTTTTATATTAATGTTTTTTGTAGTACCCTATCAAATGTATTAAAAAATTTTCTAACAGGTTTCAAATATGTTACCCGGATCAGGTCTGCAACCAAGAGCTTCCTAACTATGTCCTATCAATGAACATTTTCAAATTCGCACATGTTTCATTGTATAATGAAATGGTTAAGCATTTTGGTATGTATTGATTTGGTGCTTTCCTATTTTTTATTGTTGATATGGTTCCTTCCAATCATTTTTATGTCTGGAATGGGGTTGGTTGATGCAGTATTTGGGTGACATCATGATCATCGGAAGCTTATTTTTTTCCTTTTTTTGTCACATTTTATTAGTTACACTAAGATTTCTATCTCAATAAATGTCTTCAAACCCCCACAAATTTTGTACCTTCTGTTCCATTTTATGTACCTCTCATTTCTATTAAACATTACAAATATTAATATAAATTATTATGATTCAAAAGTGGTATTCTATTATTGATAACATGCCATTAATGTACCTCTCATTTAGATTAAAATTTTGTACCTTCTATTCTGTTTTATATACCTCTCATTTTTATTAAACATTACCAATATTAATATGAATTATTATGTTTCAAATGTGGTATTCTATTAAAAATTACCCAATTGTGTACCTCCTATTCCACCTGTTATGGTACTTTTCTAAATTTTGGTGATATGTACTTGATAATAGGCCATTCATCTTGCTATGGGGTTTTTATGAGAAGGTATTTCAGTGTCTCCACCTGGTACTTCACCCAATTCATAGGCTCCCGAAGCCATGATCACCAGTTCCTGGTTGCCTTTTGGTATGGATTCAACTCATCATCATGACATACATGTACCCAAACCAACTGATTATGTTTTACAGTTAATTTCATTGTTGGATATTTCAGCTCCCTAGTTGGGTCAAGCAGCTCCAGGACCCAACACCATGGGACTTCAGTTTGACAGGAGCTCTAGCACATGTTTAAAGAAGGATGGAAAACCAGGAGTGGCAGTGACAACAGATTATATTTTCATTTCAAATGTTGTAATGAAACTAAATTTCATATTTCATTGGGATGGTGCTTCTTATATGCATTGGTTATAACCCACCATCAGCTAGGATTTCTGATTTATGAAACCAAAATAATGATGTAATTTCCTGGAAATTGATAATCAATAATTATTCAGTTATTTTCAACATTGTTTCTTTATTTTTTTTCCTTTATAGTCTATATTTTTATTTAATTATGTAGATATTCTTAACATTTTTTAATCAAAATTTTCATGAATCTTTTGATCCTTTCAATGAATTATTTCCACTTAATTTAGGTTACTAATTACTAGACATTGTGCAATTAACTACTTTCGCAGTTTCTTTTATTTTTCCAAAATATTTTATTGCCTCTATAAAATCATTGAACCATATCGTCATGAGAACGCATGATCTATGAATTCTATTTTATCACAGTGAAAATGTACCAGAGAGTGCTAGTTTTAAATTAATGTTGGTCAATTCTGTGTTTTGAATTTATAAAAATGCATTCCATTTTTGGAATCAGTAGGTTCAATTTGTGTAAATAGGAAACTTTAATTTTTAGACATCTTAAATATCTACTTTAGTAAAAATATTATCTACCTTGGTAAAAGGGTAAATCTGGTAAATTATGGTAAACACATATTATTATAATAATATAAAATTACCCTAACATGTGTCCTAATCCTATTGGATGATACATTTCGAACCATGGGAATACTTGTGTCTATTTTGGAACCCCATAGAGACATTTAAGAGTGATAATGGCACTTTATTTCAATTAACATAATGTAAAGACAAAGATGGCATAAACAAATATCTTTCTGTAAATCCATTGTTACAAGGGGTCATATAAGTTATCTTTTCAACTAAAAATTTTAATTGTAAAGATAAAAATATTTCCTACATCATGTTATTTATTTATAATTTTTAGATATCAAATAAAAAAAATTATTTATGACATAATAATGACGAAGTATTTACATCATTATTAAATGATTAAATAAATAATATTATTAGGATTAAAATAATATCAAAAACCTACCCAATTTTTATTGGATAATTTGATTTAGATCATGATACATATTATTGTCTACATTAATAAGTTTTGGACCATTAGAAACTGAAAATAATAATATAATTAAATAATATTTTGACACTTTCTTAAAGATCCCCTCATCTCCTTTAATAAAAGCCATCACTTATATCCTATTCATCACTCCTCTAAAGCCCTTTATCATGTCCAAATCCTACCAAAATAAGCTCTATAAATCACTCTCATCAACATAGAATCCTTAACATAGGCCGGAAGAACTTAAATAAGACCTTTTGGTTCAATCCGACTGGAGTTACCAGAATTAAAGGTAACCGTTTCTCAAAATTCATTTCATTTAATTTCCTTCTCAAACCCCCTAAAATATTTTTATTATTTTCTTTTATGACATCAGCAGTATAATAAATATTCTGTTATGTTGTTATTAGAAGGATTCAAACTACACTTTCACACAACTTCATCTAATTGGTAAAGAACATATTGTTTCTACGGACGGCAATCTAACGCCTCACGAAACGAGGATTATTCAATTATATCCAAAAACCTCTCATGGTGGAAATTAAGATGAAACTGTATTTATATATGATATATATTATGTTTATCTTTTATTTATTCTTCTTTATTTTTCATTTATAGATTATCTTTTTGGTTTTCATTATGGTAAATGCGATAATTTCATTTGAGAAAGTGGGGACTATCGCCCCCTCAAAGTAATAAGACTCATTAATGACATATGTGGAATGTATAAAGAATTAATTTAATGATATTATATATGATATTATACTGAAATTTTATTATATATATGTATAATAATGTATTAATTCCATTAAAATAAGAAATAGAAATGAAATTAACGTTCATGCCTACATACGACTTACCGTCTCAAATGAATGGTGCATTTCATTTCTTACTTCTGAATGTTATGTAATATTATAAATTCATATATATATATACAGGATATATATTATATATATGATATGTAAATAATGAATATAAATATGTATATAATGAATTTTTGACAACGTGAACAATATTTAATAATAAGAAGTCCATTTTTTACTCAGGTGACAAATATCAACAAAATGACCGTTATTAACTTAAATGATTACATAATGTTTATGAAACTATAATAAGTGGTATAATATTAATAATAAAATTGAAAAAGGATATTATGAATGTAGAAATTATCTTTATTATATTATTCTAGAGTTTAAAGAATGAAGGGGTCATGTGAAAAACGAGTTAAGGGACATTGTATCAATCTCCTTTCATTAAGGCATATTTTTTTTAAAACCCGAATTTATTTTATATTCTATATAAAAACAATTTAACATTCATTTAATCCAATATAAATATTTTTCTTTAAATAATTGTACCAAAAAACAATAAATAATGTTTCTTTTTATGTAGGCGGTTACAACGACATTTCCATCATCGCCCGTATTATTTGATCTTTGGCTTCTTTAACAAGCTATAATGTTATTAAAGTGAAAGAAAATACCATTTAATTTATTTACATATATTGGTGTTGAAAATGGTTTTGAAAATGGATATATTATTTTAATACATTTAAATGATATATTGTGATTTAAATGTGGAAATGTTATCTTTCCTTTATGATTGTTTTATGTATTATGAATATGTTATGCTACTTGGGTATTGTTATGTATATTGGTGGTTCCATGATAATCCTTGGGAAGGAGAGCCCGAGATATCTTTCCAATGCATTGGGTAATGTGACATAGGTAAACGTGAATATTTCTCCAAAGATATTTAGGGAATATACTATTATGGGTATTCCAAATGTAACTAGCTTGATAGATGTTATATCTAAAATGTAAGTATGATATGGATGCCACAAGTTAACTTAGTGATTTATGTTTTCTATGTTTTATTCATAATTCTTAATTTTTCATAAGGTATGTCAATGATATTATGTTATGTATACAATGATAAACTAATGTTTTATTTCTTTGTTTTATACCTTTAATGATATTTTTAGGCTCATCCCATGTTTTGAAATGTTTTTCACTAGACCTAAATATGAGTTGGGTCTAGGATGAAATCTTGTAAAATTTATGCAGTCTAAAACAAGGGACAACACATGACATTCTTTTCAAGAGATTTAATTTTATGAAAATGATGGAAACTGTGTAGAAGTGTCTTCCTAGTAATTTTTGAGATGTAATGTAATATTTATGGATTTATTCCTTAAATCTCTAAACCTAAAAAGATCCTCAATGTGAATTATTAATTTACTTCAAGATTATTTAATGTTTAAGGATGAGACCTTATAGTTGGTATCAGAGGTCGGTTTAGATAACATTAATAGTCAGGTTATTATTTAATTAATATCCATAAATTATGTTATGTTAATATTGAAATGATATAGCATTTACAGATTACCATGTTTCATCACCTATAATATTTCTGTGTTTAGAATTTTTTTCCAAATGGAAACATGGAAGCTATGTTGGGACAATATTAGAAGGAAGACGTCCTTCCAAATCGTCAACCTGAGATGGTCGGAATCGGATCCGAACTGTTTGTTGTAGTGAGGACACAAGTTACTCAGGCTATAAATTGTTGGGGTATCTAGGATCAATATCAACAAGAACAAAAATAGAGGATCACATTAGTAGTGGATCGTTTCATGAGGAAACGTCTCCCATAATTCAGAGGATCATCTGACCATGTGCTATAAAATGGGTGGATTAAACCACAAGAGAAATTTTTTGATGCCAGCGGGTGTTTAGAAGATCAAAAGTTTAGTCTCCTTGTTTACTATTTTGAAGGTGAAGCTGATCAGTGGTAGTCAATGCAAAAAAATGTCAGGGATGGTGAGGAGATTGATGTTCTCAATTCGGATGAATTCAAAGAGATGTTTCTAGAGAAATATTTTCGTATGGTGGTCCATCGTAGGATGGGAAAACAATCAATGGAAATGAGGCATGAGGATGACTTAATGGCTACTTATGAAAAAAATCACTCAACTGGAAATGTATGCTCCAAATTTTATATGATTTCTTGATAATAAAATAAACCATTTTTACATAGGATTAAAGCCAAAGTATCAAAGGGATTTAGCTTCTCGTGATTTCAAAAGTTAAGAAAAACATGTTCGATGTGTGGAGATGGAGGAAACGGAATATGCTGATGGTAATGTGTTTTTTGAAAAACAACCAGATAATTTTTCAACGTTGTTGGTGAAAGAGAAGGACTATTCAAAAAAGTCAGATTGTAAGAAACTTATGTTTACACTTTGTGAATATTTTTGTAAAAAATATTGCTGGGAAATGTCTATTGAATTATGGTAAGTGCTACTAATTTAGTAAAATGGGTCATAAGGCTCATAATTACACTGAAAAAGAGAAGGGTAATGGTAAGACAAAATCTGATTTACAATCATTAATATGTTCTATGTGAAATGAATTTGGTCATTATGCAAATGAGTGTCCAATGAAGAACTCAACCAAGGGAATGCAACTAGAATTGAAGCAGATAGGGGTGGTGAAGTCCACTGCAACTTCATTAGCTGATGTTGGACTATCAAATCATGTTGTGTCATGTACAGAGTTTGTTTTTTCATATTACGAAAATGTGTTGTTTAATTCGGGGTTAACACATTCGTTAATTTATGAGATGCTTTCTATTCATTTTGGAATTCAATTTCAAGATATGAATCCTAAAGTTATGGTAAAAATTCATGGAGTAAATGTTTAAACAAAAAAAAATTATAAGAACCTTCATGTCCTTATGTGCATAAAGAATCTAACTGCAATGGTTATTATTTATCCTCTAGTAGAGTTTGGTCATATTTTTGGTGTGGATTGGATTTTTTATATAATGATAAGGTTGACTACATATCTAAAGAGGTTTATTTTCATAAATATTTTTGGTTTGTGTATAGGAATGAGCACTTAATTTTGAAAACATATTAGAAAGCTGAGAAACTAGTAAAAGTTGGAAATGAATGTCACCTTGCACATATTGTTGAAAACAAATGAACTATTCATATTATTGACATGCTAGTGGTAAATGAGTACCTTGATGTTTCTCCGGATGAATAGAATGGTGTTTTACCTGATTGGGATGTTGAATTTAATGTTGACTTAGTTCCTAATGATAATCCAATTTATAAACCCCATCATAGAATGGCTCAAATTGAACAGTTAGATTTAAGGAAGCAATTCCAGGTGTTATTAGATAAAGGTATTATTCGACCTAGAACATCACCATGGGGTCCTATTATCTTGTTTTTTAGAAATTAAGATGGTTCAATGAGACATTGAATTAATTTTTGGGCATTTAATAACATCATTGTTATGAACAAGTATCCTTAGCCCTATATCGATGATTTGTTTGGTAAGCTCTAAGGAGTTTAGTTTTTTTCGAATATTGAATTTTGGTTAGGGTACCATTAGTTGAATGTAAGGAAGACGAAATTCTGAAGACTACATTTCATTCTAGATTTGGAAATTATGAATTTTTAGTTATTCCTTTAGGTTTAACCAATGAACCTGATGTATTCATTGATCTTATGAATAGAATTTTTCGTGATTTCATGGATAAGTTTGTGGTTGTGTTCATTGAGGATATTTTGGTTTATTCCTAAAGTAAATAAGAACATGAATGTTATTTAAGGGTTTTCTTTCAAACCATAAATGAAACGAATCTATTTGGGAAATTGAGAAACTATTAGTTTTTGTTAAATCAAATCTCATTCCTTGGTCACGTTGTTTCATAAATTGGGATAATTTTTTTTCCTAATAAAACATAAGTAGATGATGAATGGACAAGATCCACAAATTCTACAGGGATTCATAGTATTATTTATTTGGAAGGTTATTACTGGAGTTATGTTGAAAAGTTAACACAGTTATCTAGAAAAAAGTCTACGTTAACTCGAAATGGTGTTATGTTCATTTGGAAAAAATAATGTGATGATTGTTTTCATGAATTGAATAGAATATCAGTGAATGCTCCATTTTTTTCACTACATTCCTGAAATGTTGAATTTTTTATTTACAGGTATGATTCATTGAAAATTCATTGTCATTTCTTTATACTAAATGATATTGTAATTAACTATGCTTCACGTCAGATGAAATCTAATGAGTTAAATTAACCTATACGTGATATGGAATTAGCTGTTGTGATTTTTTTCTATAAAAAATTTATAAGAATCATTTGTATTGTGTAAAATGTGAAATTTATACTGACCACATAAATTTTATGTACATATTCACCTATAATTAATTGAACATGAGAAAAATGAGATGGTTCAAATTAATCGATGATTACGATTGCACGATCCTTAGCCATCTGCGAAAAGCAAATAAAGTGGCTGATGCTTTGAGTAGAAAATGTAATTCTTCATTAACCATGATACATTTGGAACGAGATCCTTTGGATTTTTATTGGATGTTATTTGGCATAAAAGTTTTTGGGGTAGGAAATTATTTTGTTTTTTTAGGTGTCATTAAAATAATCTATATCAGACAGAATTTAGCAAGGACAGAAGAAAGACATTGAGTTGCATAAAAAGGTAGAGCTGTTTCAGAAGTGTATGTTTCTTGAATTTAACATTTATAATGATTGTTTCATCAGGTTTGGGAAGAGATTATGTGTTCCCAGTGATTCACCATTGAAGAATGAGTTGTTATGTGAAGCACATAGTTCCACTTTTTTAGTTCGTCCTGATAGCACTAAGATGTATAGTGATATTTAGGAGTATTACTGGTGGGATGGAATGAAAAAAGATATTTTTTATTTTTTCATTAAGTGGTTGAATTGTCAGCATGTTAAATAAGAGAGGAATTTACCGAAATGGATGGTTCAGTCTTTACCAGTGTAAGAGTGGAAATGGGAAAATATATCTACAGACTTTGTTTTGGGATTACCGAAGTCATTTTGATGTTATAATGCAATCTGGGATACAGTTGATAGATTCACTAAACCATATCATTTCCTTCCTATCCGAGATAGTTTTTCTCTAAATCAACTTTATCTCTTTTATGCTAAAGATAAAGTCATGTTGCATGGTGTTTCCCCCTCCATTGTATATGATCATGAACACAGGTTCACTTTTATCTTTGAAAAAGGACATCAGAAGTCATTGGGTAATGAATTAAATTTTTGTATAGATTTTCATCTGTAATCAGATGGGAAGTCAGAATGAACAATTCATTCCTTGGAGGATATGTTACGTGCATGCTCGAAGGATTACCATGGATTTTGTGTGTAACATTTTTCTTTGGAAAAATTTTCTTATAATAACATTTTTCATTTCAGTATACAAATGTCTCCATTTGAGGAATTATAGGCGAAGTGGTGTCGAACTACAGCTTTTTGGGATGAAGCAGGTGAAAGGAAGTTGATGTGACCAAAATTGGTTGAAGAGATGGCAGAAATAACTCAATTGATTTAGAAGCACATGAGAATAGCTCAGAGAAATAAGAAACGTTAAGCAGATAATTGGAGGTATGTTATCGTGTTGTTCTCAAAGTTTCCCTATGGAATAAGATTATGTGTTTTGGTATGAAGGGAAAGTTGAGTCTGAGGTTCATTGAACCCTATGAAATCCTAGGGACAATTGGATTTGTTTCTTATAAAGACGGTTTACCTCCATGTTTATCCTAGGTACACAATGTTTTTCATTTTTCAATGATGAGAACATATTTTCCATATTCATCACATGTTTTAAGTCTAGAAGTAGTTCATTTGGAAGAGAATCTCTCTTATGAGTAACAAACAGTCTAGATTCTTGAACATATATAGTAAGTGCTATAGAATAATGTGCTTCACCAAGTAAAGGTTTTGTGAAAAACCCATATGGTTGAAAAGGAAACCAGTGACTCGGAAAATGCTATAGAGAATAAACACCCCCATTTATTTGATAAGTGAATAAAATTTGTTAGGACTCAATTTCCAAAAGGGGGAAGGATGTTACATCCAAAGTAAATAAATAATTAACACATTTACGTTTTAAATAATAATTTTTAATTATATATTATTTTTACCTTAAAGTGGTTTATATGTTTGATTCCATACTCGATATGCAATAATTGGTTTTTTTGAAATCATACGCCGCACAATAATAATATATGTTTATTACTTTAAATGATTTTTAATTAATAGTCGTTGTCTTGGTGGGAATGAATAGAACTAACTACAATATGATTATACATATTTTTTAAATGTTTTTACATTCATCTAATAAAAGATAGAGTCTTATGATTGGAATGAATCTAATTTTATAGTTAATTTCCATTAAAAGGTTGAATTAGAGCCTTTTGACGATGATCCCTCGTTAAATATAGTTTTCATCAGTTTTATATGTTATTTATGACAAAATAAAATTATTCTTCAGAATCGGGACATAAAAATTTACATTGGGTAGTATTTTGGTATTTTTCCGATAAAATTTATATTTTGATCAATAGAGGAAATACTGTATTTTAATTCAAAACTTCCTTTTAATCTAATTAATTCATCTGGTTATATTATTTTTTTTAATTGGTTTGAAAGTTCAATTAGATTATATTTTTATCATTTTATTTATTGTTTGTCATTGAATGTAATTTCACTTTGAAATTGGACATAAACAAGTGTCAATCTTTTGTATATTATTATTTCATAAAAAACACCCTTTTTTGTTTTGACAGCTAGAATTAATTTAACATTTATTTCTTCCACATATGTGTTTTGAATTTCAAAAAATACATTCTATATTTGGAATATTTATGTCCAAATTTTCTAAATAGGTAAAATTTATTTTTAGAAATTTTAAATATTTACATCAATAAAAAATATATTTACCATGGTTAAATGGTAAATCTAGTAAATAAGGGTAATCAAATATAATTATAATAATATATAATTTCCCTAACATGTGTCAAAATACTTTTCTATGATACATTTCCGACCATGGGAACCGTTGGGTCGATTTTGGGACCCCATAGTTCCACTTATGAGTGACAATGACACATTATTTATAATAACATAAAGTAAAGACATAAATGACATTAACAACTATCCTTTAGTAAATCAATTCTTACAAGGGTTTATATGAGTCATTTTTTCAACTATAAATATTAATTATAAATTTTATAGGATTTCCTATATGGTGGTAGTAGTTTTATAATTTTAAGACATCAAATAAATAAAATTATTAATTACACAATAATGGTGTAGTGTTTACCTCATTAATAAAATATTTAAATAAATAGTAGTACAAAGATTAAAATAATATACAAAACCAACCTAATTCGTATTTGATGTTTTTATTTTCACTATGAGTCATATTATATTAGACTTTAAAATGTTTTGGACCTTTATAAACAAAATATCATTATATAATAAATATATATTTTCACACTTTCCTAAAGAGCCCCCCCCCCTTGAAACAACATCACCTATAATCCATTCCTCACCCCTCTCAAACCCTTTGGTTATTCCAAAAGACTACCCAAATAAGCTCTCAAGATCACTCCATTCTACCTAGAATCCTTAACATAGGCATAAGGCACTTCATGAAATCCATTTTGTTCAAACCCGAGGGAGTTACCCGAATTAAAGCAAAAAAATTCTCTTAATTATTTTCATTTATTTCCTTCTCCAACCACTATAATATTTTTATTATTTTCTTTTATAACATAAAAAGTATCCTAAATATAATAGGCTGATTTTATGATAAGTATTCGAACAATAGTTTCACACACCTCCATCTAATGGGTAGAGAACATACAGTTTCTGTGGATGGAAAACTAACGTCTCACGAAACGATGATTGTTCAATTATCTCCTACCACCTATCATGGTGGCCATTAATATGGAACTATATATATATATATATTACATATATTATTTATGTTAATTTATACTTCTGTATTTTTCATTTATATCATACCTTTATGGTTTCTATTATGGTAAACACGATAATTTTATTTGAGGAAGGGAGAACTACCACCCCCTCAAAGAGATATGACTCAGTAATGCCATATGTGGGATGTATAAAGGATTATGTTAATGGTATTACATATAATATAATACTTTAATTATAATATACCTATGTATCATTATGTTTTAATTCCTTCAAAATAAGAAATTGAAATAAAATGATTGTTCATGCGTACATACGACTAACCTTCTCCATGAATGGTGTATTTCATTTCATACCTACAAATTATATGTACTATTATATATACATGTATATAATGTATATATATGATATATAATTCAAAAATATCATTCTTTATATAATGATATTTGGACCACGTGAACAACTTGTAATTATAAGAAGTACATTTTTTACTCAAGTACCAAATATCGACAAATCGACTTTTATTAACTTTATTGATTACAGAATTATTATTACATGGTAATAAGTGATATAAAAGGAATAATAAACTTTATAAATGATATTAATCATGTATAAATTAACTTTAGTTTATTATTCTATAGATTAAATAATGAACGGGTTATGTTGAATATGATTTAAGGGACTTTGTCTCAATCTCTTTTCATTGAGGAATATTTTGTTTTAATACACGAATTTCTTTTATACACTATATAAACACCATTGATATTTAATTTCATTAAAATGGGTTCATTTTCTATGAATAATTTTTCTAAAATAAATAAAATAATGTTTATTTTTAATGAAAGTAGTGACAATGACCTTTCTTCCACTGCAAGTATTATTTGACCATTGGATTTCTTAACAAGCTGTAATGTATTTAAATGGAAATTAAATAACATTTAATATTTTTTTTATTGTTATTGAAAATGGTTTTTATAATGGATTTATTATTTCAATATATTTAAATGATATATTGTGATTGAATTTTGGAAATGTTATCTTTCTATCATGTTTTTTATGTTTTTTGAATATGTTATGGTTCTTGAGCATTGTTACAAATATGAGTGGTTCCGTGATAAACCAACTGCATGTGAGCCCGAGATAGATCTCTAATTCATTTTTTAACACGATAGAGGTAAACTTGAATGATTATCCTAAGAGATTTAGTGAATATATTTTGATAGGTATTCCAAATGTAACTCCTTACATAGTTGTGATAACTACAATGTAAGTATGATATGGATTCCACAATTACCATTATGATTTATATGTTCTATGCATTATTCATAAATCATATTATTTCACGAGGTATGTTAAAAAGCTCATGTTATGTATGCAATGATGAACTAATGTTTTCTTTGATCGTTTTAAACCCTTACTGAGATTTTTGTGCTCATCCCATGTTTTAATTTTTTTTTCATAGGACCTAAATATGTATAAGGTCAAGGATGGGATCATGGAGAAGTCATGCTATCTATAACATGGGACTATATATGAGCCATTTTTCTCAAGTGTTTTTATTTTATTAAAAAAAACTAAAAACTAAGTAGAATTGTCTACATTGTAATTTTTTAGGTGTAATATAATAGTTATGGCGTAATTATCTAAAACTCTAAACATGATAATACCCTTAATGTGAATTATTCAGTTAATTCATCATTATTTAATGTTTAAGGATGGGTCCTTATAAACTCATCCCTTTTGATTTAGGTAAAATGGATTCCATGATTTGATTTTTTTCATTACCATAAAGGTGAGCATAATTATTGGTGTCTATTAAATAAATATTTTTATACATTTTTAGTCACTTAAGAATCAAGATACCAATATCCTATTTTTTCATCAATGTTACAATATTCAATATTCTTTATTCATGCTAGAAAAAATGATCTCAATGATACACCCTTTATTGTAACAGCCCGAGATTTTATGAAAAATATTCTTTTTTTCACTAATGTCTTGTGTTGTATGCTAAACCAAAAGGAGATTGCACAACACGCATCCTTGACTTGCCTTGCATTACACGCAATCGCAACCTTCCTTGATAGCGTGTGTAGTACGCAATACTGAGTTTCACGAAACAACGATATGCTATTAAAATATTATTTAAAACTAGCAGTTATGAATAGTAATAACCACTTTTTGAAATTTTGTAAATCTTAATGGACTTCATTTTTGGATTCGGAATATCGAAATTAGCTTAAGGTGAAATTTTGGTGATTTTCGGATAACATTCATATTTTGATGAATAGTGAAAAATTACTAAATTTTAGTTAAAAACAACTTTTTCAATCGAAATAATTAATAGTGATAAATTATTAATTTGAGTGGTTCTAAAGTATATTTAGAATATATTTTTACAATTTAATACAATGTTGGTCATTGGATGTAATTTCACATTTAAACTAGACATAAACAAGTGTCAATCTTTTGATAGATATTGTTTCTTAAAAACACGCTATTTGTTTTAACAGCGGGATTTAATTATAAAATTAATTAATGCAACTTCTATGTTATGAATTTGGTAAAATAGATTTCATTTTTGAATTCGGAATATAAAATATAGCTTAGGATGAAATTTTGGCATTGTTCTGAAAAACATCAATTTTTGATGAATAGTGAAACTACTAAGTGGTAGGTTAAAAACTGAATTTTGCATAAAACTTAATTTTACCGCTTCTGTGAATGGAATTTCGAAAATCCGACAGACACGGTTGATATCAGTATGTAAAATGTAGTTCAATGAGATAAAAATAATTTTTTGGTGAATAGTAACTTTTTACTTTTTTTTACCACGGTTAATAGTAAATATGGTAACTAAGGGTAAATATGATATTACTATTACCCTAACACATGTCCTAATTCTATTGGATAAGTGTAATTCGACCAAAAACAACCTTATGAATAAAATATGACCATTTAGGCCCACTTGGATTAGATTAGGACATTTATTATTATTTAATTCAAAGAAGAGTTAAAAGAGACAAAATCAAAGTTTATTTACTAAAACATTTTTAATATAGGGTTATACATACGATAAATTCGATTGTAAATATTCATTAGAAAGATAAAAAGATTTCCTACATAATGGTATTTTATTTATAATTTTTAGACTTTAAATAAATAAATTTATTTATGACACAACGATGATGAAGTAATTACCCTTTTAAGGAAATATCAACATAATTGATGTTATAAATGCTCAAATGAATGTAATTTGAGACTTTTTATGAATTACACTAATTTTCTAGGTTACTATGATATATTAGTGTTGATTTAATCAACTTGTTTCGAACATATAATTCTGTTATGACTTTCACAAAAATCAAATATCAAATAGTGTCAAAATTGACACAAAATAGTTTTTAAATCAAATATTATATTATTAATTGTTATTTTATTCCTAAAAATCTAAGGTTCGGCCAAATGACTTAGATAAGGATATATATATTAATAATAAACAATTTGGGGTTCGTTTGGCATGTTATAGTAAGTGTATTAACCATATAGTGAAAGAAAACAAAAAGACACGGTAAAAGTTAAATTATTTAACTTAGAGTTAAATCTAATTGATAAGGTTAAAATAATATCCTAAACTTGTCTAAATTCTATTGGTTGATAGGATTTCGACCCATCCCCACTTTAGCTTCGAAATAAGACCCTTTGGAACCATTATAAACCGATTTTGACTTTAATATAAAATAATATTTTGAGATATTCCTAAGGTGCCCCTCTCCTCCCCTATAAAAGGACACCTCCTCCCCCTCCTCCTCACACCAATTTGAGCACTCAAGCTCGGCCAACCCCTGCCAAAATCCCTTCTCCACTTCCCTAGAAACATCCTAGAGGTTCTGGTCTTCCTCAAAGACCAATTCTAGTGCCCTAAGAGGAGGTCTCAAAGAGGCACTTCAAAGAAGAGGTAATTACCGTTACCAATTATTTCATCTTTATTTCTTCTTCCACTTCTTCTTCTTAGGTTGTTTCATTATGAAGTAATAACATCAGTATCACTCATATACTGATATGTTATTATAAGTATGAAACAACCCTATTTCAACATCTATCCATCCTACGGAAAAAGAAATCACCGCGCGTGCGTACGTACGGAATACCGTCTCCACGCCGTGGTGTAATCTATTTTCCACCACCACCTTACATGGATGGGTATAATGGTGTAAAGAATAACTATACATAGTTATTAAAACATCATATTGATTCTGATATATTGTATAATCCACTCCAATTCAGTTCAATATTTATGGAAATGATATCATCGCTCGTGCGTACGTACGGACTACCGTCTCCACGACGCGATGAGATTCATTCTCCATGTTAACCATTTAAGAATGATTATAAAGTATATATAAGAAATAATAATGAAATATATGACATTATAAAGCTACTGGATTTATGAATATATATATATGTATGTCATCTACTTACTTCCATTTCAAGACAATAAGGAAAGTAAAACAACGTTCATGCGTACGTACGGACTACCGTCTCCATGAACGGTGTTTTTCATTTTATTTATCTATCTATTATATATATATATATACTGAATATATATGATATATAAATCATATTTTATATTCTGGAAGTAAGTAAATCATGATATAAGTAATAGTGATGTCAAGAACAACAAGTCAAAACACCTAAGATAAATGAAACGATTTTACCCAAAACGCTTCTTTAACATGGAATTTACAAAAGAACGGGTAATATAATGTCATAAGTGAACCATATATGATATCATAACAATGAATATGATTCTGTAATAAGTCAATAACATGATTTAAATCATTATACAGGAGGTTCGGACACTTACAAAGCAAGTCGGACCTAAGGTAAGGGAAATATCACAATCTCATTTTAATCCGAGATTGTTTATTCGTAAGTATTTACTGGGGTGTATTTTATCATCCACATCCATGTTTCATCAATATTTAATATTATTTCCATCCACCTACAATTGTTTAAATCCATTTTTACCCTTCTGTGAGTTTTTAGTAATATGTATGAAAGGAATCTTTTGTCGTTTTTCGTACGAGGTACTTTTTGACTTTTTCGACAAAAGTACGAGAAGAATGTTTTTTTTAACTTATACGGCACGAACTGATTTCTACTGTTTTATAAAGCCTTATTTTCATGAAGCTTCCTCTAAAATATTTCATGACTATTTTCAATAAAATATCTTTCTTTTAAAATTGCTTGATGTTTTGTGAAAAGAAATTGATTTTGAAGGAGAAAAGGATATTTTCCTCAAGAATTCATTTCAAGTGTTTTATCAAAATTATTTTCCATCTAAGATAATAAAGGGTTCTGTTTCTATCCATATTTTTACATTGATTTGACTATGTTGTGATGGAATTATGTTTATGAATTCCTTTATCTTATATGAATGGTTTTATGATGTCATGTTGTTTAAGAATCCCATTTTTATTACATGGGTTATGAAATGATGTATGATTTATGATTTTGTGGCACACATAAGAAAGGATTCATTAAGAGATGGGTGGGACCTATATCTCCCTCCAATGCATTGGGTAAAGATTTCATATCTCATGAGATAGACATGGCTGGAATGGTAGGTTATACCGGTTCAGTGAAACAGGACTGAAACGAGGATTACTCGATTCAGAAAGGGACTTTGTCCACTAAGATAGTCTTGGCAATGAGTCTTGACTAACAAGAAATGATTCTCTATGATTATGTGTGTATGCCACAATGAGTAATGTTTTATGTTATGATTTAATTTTCACTACTATGATTTATCCCATGTTATGAAATTATGCTCTCTTTTGCAGGTTAAGATTTCCAAAAATGTTATGTTCTTATGAAAATTATGTGACTGATATTTCCTTTGTTTACCCTTATTGAGCATTTGAGCTCACCCTTTTATGTTTTCTTTTCCCCAGGATATAAAGAAAGGTTTTAGGTAAAAAAAAAGGAAGATCTTTGTGGGAGATTTTGAAGATCTTTCACCAGGATTAGAAGATTACGTTCCGAGTTTCCAAAGACACTAAACTATTACGATCCTTGTGTGTGTATTTTTGTTATGTATTAAGTATTCCGCAAAAGTAATGTAATGTTCATGTACGTTAGGCTTCGGGTCTCTACAGTTGGTATCAGAGGAAAGGTTTAGTCAACCTTTGGAAACTAGGATGCGAAAACGTTAGTGAGATCCCTAGAGATATTTCTAAGGTATGTCTAGGGATGTCCCTAGGGATAAGTATACGTATAGGTTATAGTAATAGAATTACGCTAACGATCATAGAATTAAACCTAAGATGTTGGATATTGAAGGTACTCCCCCTTTATTATGTTGTTTTCCCTAGCATGATTTTTGCCTCTCACACTATTCTTTTTGGGTTTTAGACGATGACTGGAACCCGAAGGAACCGTGTTGATCAATGCAATGGACAATGCAATGATTGCCCTCCTGAACAAACAAATGTTATGGGAGATGGAGTGCAAAATCTTATTGCAATACTTACACAAGCTATGAATCATTCTGGACTTCCAAATGAGCAGAGAAGGGAACAATATTCTATTGAGTCCTTCATGAGGCAACGTCCACCATCTTTCAGTGGGTCTTCTGATCCACTTGTGGCTGAACAATGGATCAGTACTACTGAAAAGATATTTTCAGTTCTTCAATGTTCTGAACATGATAAAGTCATCTTAGCAGTATATCGTTTGGAAGGTGAAGCTGATCAATGGTGGAATCTTATCAAGAATACGAGGCCAAGAGATGAAATTGAGTCCATGGAATGGGACGAGTTCAAGAACTTGTTTTTCAGTAAGTACTTCCCTCGTATTCTTCGAACAAAGATGGAGAAAGAGTTTCTTGAACTGAAGCAAAGGGACGATGAATCTGTTGGTACCTATGAAGCAAATTTTACAAGACTTGCAAGGTATGCTTCTGGTATTATCATCCAACCTGAAAGTAAAGTTGATCGATTTTTCAGTGGCTTAAAACCAAGTCTTCGAAGAGCATTATCTATAAGAGACTTCAGTAGCTATGAAGAAATTGTGCGTTGTGCTATCAAGGTAGAAATGGAAGTTGGTGTTACATATCCATCTCATGGTTTTGACAAGAAACGAAAGATGGAGTTCAAGGAGAAATCTCAGAATAATGGTGAAAAGAAGATGAATGTTTCCTTATGCACAAAGTGTGGAAAGAAGCATGGTGGAGATTGTCTTAAAGGGACTAGAAAATGTTTTAAGTGTGGAAAAGAAGGTCATCGAGCAGCTGAGTGTCGAAGTAATGGAAAAAGGGTTTCTAATGATGTGAATAAAGAAAACACTGCAGAGAACGCACCACCAACACTTCAATGCTTCAAGTGCAAGGAAATGGGGCATTATGCTAATAATTGCCCTAATCCAAGGGTCAGTGATGATCGACATGAGCAACTACTTAAGGCAAAGGACAAAGGGAAGTCACATGTGATCACCATTGGCGATGTTGAATATGATAACGATGTGGTGGAATGATTAAGTGTTTATGTAATGGGATTCAAAAATAATGTTGTATCATGGATTATTGGAATATTTATGTATTGGTCTAATGTGGTATTCAAAGTGATTGAGATATTACGCGCATAATGAAGGGAAACGAGAAAACAAAATGTTTAACAGTATTCATGAGATCATGATTGATATAAGGACTAAGTGATATCATGGTTTGAGTATATAGAATTTTGGGGATTTTGGTATGTGGAAAGTGTTAACTTCAAACTGCATTCATGTTTTCACTAAGGTATTCAAGAGAATACATGATTAAGGACTTTGAATGTTTGGAATGTGACCAACACAACATATCTTATGATATATGGGGATCAACGATGGTATTCGTTTTCACTATGTTATGAGAGTGGACTGCAGTATTATGGATAAGCCTAAAGATTGGAATGGATTATGTTGGACAGTATTGTTTAAGGATAAAAGTTTTTTCGATATTATTGATGGGATTTTATAGTAATATAGTTTTATAAAAAGGACAACCTGCAGGACGGGCGACAGCCCATCGCTTCGGACAAGGCTGTGGGAATCGAACCCACAACCGAAGTGCGACTGGCCTTTGTCGCCTACCACTGACCTACAGGAAGTCCCTGTTTAGTAGAAACTAGTTCTACTTTATTAAGCGATATGATATATGAAGTATAAGTTCATTTTTTTAAACCATATACGATTAATATAACCATAAGATGAACTTAAAACTTTTCAAACCTTTTGTTTGAGACAGATGGAATGACCCGTCATTCTATCACATGATCTGCTAACACTTCACGAATAACAAATTCAACTTCATTTATTTAAGAGATGAAGTGGAAATTGTTCAAGGCACGAACAATAGTGCGACTGTACCAAAATAAAGTAAGTATTTATTCTAATTCAAATTCTTTAACTTTAGGGAAATGATCTTGGAAACCAAAAATGTTGTCCTAGATCTCTTATACCCGATGAATCAGATGGTACCTTAGATCGTCACAAATTTATGGATTTGTGATTACTGGCTTTTCCATAGCCATGTTCTCTACCACTCTCCATCAGAACATGATGGTTAGATTTCTCTTCCATATCCATATTTTCACCTATGTGGAAACCCAGTGATTAGTTTATTTGGGTAATCGTTACATTTCATACTTTAGTTTTTAAATCCAAGATTTGGTATTCCTTTTTACGATGTGGGTTTCTATTAAAGAAACTTTCGAATAGTAAACCATTTATAACCCCGACGAATTTCGAGGGCGAAATTCATTTTAAGGGGGGTAGAATGTAACAGCCCGAGATTTTATGAAAAATATTCTTTTTTTCACTAATGTCTTGTGTTGTATGCTAAACCAAAAGGAGATTGCACAACACGCATCATTGACTTGCCTTGCATTACACGCAATCGCAACCTTCCTCGATAGCGTGTGTAGTACGCAATACTGAGTT
Organism: Viscum album; assembly: GCA_963277665.1. Taxonomy (NCBI): domain Eukaryota; kingdom Viridiplantae; phylum Streptophyta; class Magnoliopsida; order Santalales; family Viscaceae; genus Viscum; species Viscum album. The sequence goes on from OY728161.1 coordinate 700,481,645, forward strand.
TCACGAAACAACGATATGCTATTAAAATATTATTTAAAACTAGCAGTTATGAATAGTAATAACCACTTTTTGAAATTTTGTAAATCTTAATGGACTTCATTTTTGGATTCGGAATATCGAAATTAGCTTAAGGTGAAATTTTGGTGATTTTCGGATAACTTTCATATTTTGATGAATAGTGAAAAATTACTAAATTTTAGTTAAAAACAACTTTTTCAATCGAAATAATTAATAGTGATAAATTATTAATTTGAGTGGTTCTAAAGTATATTTAGAATATATTTTTACAATTTAATACAATGTTGTTCATTGGATGTAATTTCACATTTAAACTAGACATAAACAAGTGTCAATCTTTTGATAGATATTGTTTCTTAAAAACACGCTATTTGTTTTAACAGCGGGATTTAATTATAAAATTAATTAATGCAACTTCTATGTGATGAATTTGGTAAAATAGATTTCATTTTTGAATTCGGAATATAAAATATAGCTTAGGATGAAATTTTGGCATTGTTCTGAAAAACATCAATTTTTGATGAATAGTGAAACTACTAAGTGGTAGGTTAAAAACTGAATTTTGCATAAAACTTAATTTTACCGCTTCTGTGAATGGAATTTCGAAAATCCGACAGACACGGTTGATATCAGTAAGTAAAATGTAGTTCAATGAGATAAAAATAATTTTTTGGTGAATAGTAACTTTTTACTTTTTTTTTACCACGGTTAATAGTAAATATGGTAACTAAGGGTAAATATGATATTACTATTACCCTAACACATGTCCTAATTCTATTGGATAAGTGTAATTCGACCAAAAACAACCTTATGAATAAAATATGACCATTTAGGCCCACTTGGATTAGATTAGGACATTTATTATTGTTTAATTCAAAGAAGAGTTAAAAGAGACAAAATCAAAGTTTATTTACTAAAACATTTTTAATATAGGGTTATACATAAGATAAATTCGATTGTAAATATTCATTAGAAAGATAAAAATATTTCCTACATAATGGTATTTTATTTATAATTTTTAGACTTTAAATAAATAAATTTATTTATGACACAACGATGATGAAGTAATTACCCTTTTAAGGAAATATCAACATAATTGATGTTATAAATGCTCAAATGAATGTAATTTGAGACTTTTTATGAATTCCACTAATTTTCTAGGTTACTATGATATATTAGTGTTGATTTAATCAACTTGTTTCGAACATATAATTCTGTTATGACTTTCACAAAAATCAAATATCAAATAGTGTCAAAATTGACACAAAATAGTTTTTAAATCAAATATTATATTATTAATTGTTATTTTATTCCTAAAAATCTAAGGTTCGGCCAAATGACTTAGATAAGGATATATATATTAATAATAAACAATTTGGGGTTCGTTTGACATGTTATAGTAAGTGTATTAACCATATAGTGAAAGAAAACAAAAAGACACGGTAAAAGTTAAATTATTTAACTTAGAGTTAAATCTAATTGATAAGGTTAAAATAATATCCTAAACTTGTCTAAATTCTATTGGTTGATAGGATTTCGACCCATCCCCACTTTAGCTTCGAAATAAGACCCTTTGGAACCATTATAAACCGATTTTGACTTTAATATAAAATAATATTTTGAGATATTCCTAAGGTGCCCCTCTCCTCCCCTATAAAAGGACACCTCCTCCCCCTCCTCCTCACACCAATTTGAGCACTCAAGCTCGGCCAACCCCTGCCAAAATCCCTTCTCCACTTCCCTAGAAACATCCTAGAGGTTCTGGTCTTCCTCAAAGACCAATTCTAGTGCCCTAAGAGGAGGTCTCAAAGAGGCACTTCAAAGAAGAGGTAATTACCGTTACCAATTATTTCATCTTTATTTCTTCTTCCACTTCTTCTTCTTAGGTTGTTTCATTATGAAGTAATAACATCAGTATCACTAATATACTGATATGTTATTATAAGTATGAAACAACCCTATTTCACCATCTATCCATCCTACGGAAAAAGAAATCACCGCGCGTGCGTACGTACGGAATACCGTCTCCACGCCGTGGTGTAATCTATTTTCCACCACCACCTTACATGGATGGGTATAATGGTGTAAAGAATAACTATACATAGTTATTAAAACATCATATTGATTCTGATATATTGTATAATCCACTCCAATTCAGTTCAATATTTATGGAAATGATATCATCGCTCGTGCGTACGTACGGACTACCGTCTCCACGACGCGATGAGATTCATTCTCCATGTTAACCATTTAAGAATGATTATAAAGTATATATAAGAAATAATAATGAAATATATGACATTATAAAGCTACTGGATTTATGAATATATATATTTATGTCATCTACTTACTTCCATTTCAAGACAATAAGGAAAGTAAAACAGCGTTCATGCGTACGTACGGACTACCGTCTCCATGAACGGTGTTTTTCATTTTATTTATCTATCTATTATATATATATATATACTGAATATATATGATATATAAATCATATTTTATATTCTGGAAGTAATTAAATCATGATATAAGTAATAGTGATGTCAAGAACAACAAGTCAAAACACCTAAGATAAATGAAACGATTTTACCCAAAACGCTTCTTTAACATGGAATTTACAAAAGAACGGGTAATATAATGTCATAAGTGAACCATATATGATATCATAACAATGAATATGATTCTGTAATAAGTCAATAACATGATTTAAATCATTATACAGGAGGTTCGGACACTTACAAAGCAAGTCGGACCTAAGGTAAGGGAAATATCACAATCTCATTTTAATCCGAGATTGTTTATTCGTAAGTATTTACTGGGGTGTATTTTATCATCCACATCCATGTTTCATCAATATGTAATATTATTTCCATCCACCTACAATTGTTTAAATCCATTTTTACCCTTCTGTGAGTTTTTAGTAATATGTATGAAAGGAATCTTTTGTCGTTTTTCGTACGAGGTACTTTTTGACTTTTTCGACAAAAGTACGAGAAGAATGTTTTTTTTAACTTATACGGCACGAACTGATTTCTACTGTTTTATAAAGCCTTATTTTCATGAAGCTTCCTCTAAAATATTTCATGACTATTTTCAATAAAATATCTTTCTTTTAAAATTGCATGATGTTTTGTGAAAAGAAATTGATTTTGAAGGAGAAAAGGATATTTTCCTCAAGAATTCATTTCAAGTGTTTTATCAAAATTATTTTCCATCTAAGATAATAAAGGGTTCTGTTTCTATCCATATTTTTACATTGATTTGACTATGTTGTGATGGAATTATGTTTATGAATTCCTTTATCTTATATGAATGGTTTTATGATGTCATGTTGTTTAAGAATCCCATTTTTATTACATGGGTTATGAAATGATGTATGATTTATGATTTTGTGGCACACATAAGAAAGGATTCATTAAGAGATGGGTGGGACCTATATCTCCCTCCAATTCATTGGGTAAAGATTTCATATCTCATGGGATAGACATGGCTGGAATGGTAGGTTATACCGGTTCAGTGAAACAGGACTGAAACGAGGATTACTCGATTCAGAAAGGGACTTTGTCCACTAAGATAGTCTTGGCAATGAGTCTTGACTAACAAGAAATGATTCTCTATGATTATGTGTGTATGCCACAATGAGTAATGTTTTATGTTATGATTTCATTTTCACTACTATGATTTATCCCATGTTATGAAATTATGCTCTCTTTTGCAGGTTAAGATTTCCAAAAATGTTATGTTCTTATGAAAATTATGTGACTGATATTTCCTTTGTTTACCCTTATTGAGCATTTGAGCTCACCCTTTTATGTTTTCTTTTCACCAGGATATAAAGAAAGGTTTTAGGTAAAAAAAAGGAAGATCTTTGTGGGAGATTTTGAAGATCTTTCACCAGGATTAGAAGATTACGTTCCGAGTTTCCAAAGACACTAAACTATTACGATCCTTGTGTGTGTATTTTTGTTATGTATTAAGTATTCCGCAAAAGTAATGTAATGTTCATGTACGTTAGGCTTCGGGTCTCTACATTTATCATGTATTTTATGAAAATAAAATTTAATCTTTTGTGTGAGTGGGTTAAAAACCACCATTTAATGGGGATGTTGTTATCCACATTGATTGAGATGCACATTAACAAAACCCAATGGTCATTATTCCTTATTGTTTTGTGTACATGGCTTCTAATTATCATTTAATAAGACAAAAATAAATACTCATTGAATAAGTTATAGATGAATCTAATGGAATAAATGTTTAAACTGACAAAATGCTCCCCTAAACTGAATCATCCCTATCACTATGGTTATCCCGAAGTGATCTTAAAATAAATTATCAGAAGGACACATCACACCTATGATTAGACACTCTAAATTAAATAACTTCACGATTTTGTTTACCTAATATATTTTTAATGGATTTCAAATAGATAATAGTTGTATCAATTAATATTATGAAATATATTTTAAATAAAAACATGAAAATCATATATATAAAAAAATGAAATATGAAGATTAAATCCCTCTTTTATATAGAAGATAATGAATAGTTTCCACATGTTTTAATTTTAGGATAGATAGTAATTACATGGATGTTAAAAACACTATGATATAGTCTACAACTAATGAGAATGAAAATAATGTTACATAATGAAATTCTATGTCACTAAAGGTAGAGGAGGCAATAGAAATATTATTTCAATGTTATACTCTATATGATCTAGTAATTATTAAAAAAGGTCATATATCATGTGAGTTAGTTGATAAATCAATTTATAATTTCAAAAATAAATTTCATAATGGAATAAACATAATAGTAACACATATTTTGGGCTCATTTAAAACTATTTTGGAAGTCACCACAATAGATGAAAATAATATTGAAAACATATTGAAATCTTTATATGTAATAATGATACATGATACTATACTCTATAAAAATAAAGATACAAAAAAGTATAAAAAGTTAATGTTGAGAAAAGTGAACCATTTTTTAGTGTTAGTATCTAAATAAAATTAATGAGGAAGATGATTAAACCAAGGAATTGAAAATTATGTATAACAAATTAGACACAAAAAATAAATCCTTCATACTTTTCAATAATGGTCAACATAAGATAAAATAAAAAATATATCCTAGATATTTACACATTTTTTATAGAAGAAACATCAAATGCATTATGAGGATAATATAAATACATAAAAAGAGGGAAAAGATCATTTTAATTCTACATTGGATGATATGTCTATCCTAAATATAAAAAGTGATTTAATTGGTTTCATACTTAAAAATTATTGAAATCATTCAAGCTGGGTATTAATATTAAATTGAATAAACAAATGTTCTTATGAGATATGCATCTAAAAAACATTATAGGATGATGATAATCCTGAAATATAATTACTTGTAGGAATGAAAATTTAGTAAAAAATGTTATGTTTTCTATCTCAAGAAATAACTTTGAGGACGGTTCAATCAACTTCAAATAATGTAATTTCTTGAATTTTGGTTTTATATATAGTGTTGGATAAAAATAAAAGCCTATGAAAATATGTATGAAGATGGAAAATAAAGTGATAAAAATTTAAATTTTTGGGAATAATGGTAAATTGAATATAATTTGTTCTCATAATAGATCCCTTCATGAAAATTGAATTAAATAGAACATTTAAGAATGTCAATTAGGCCAGAATATCACTCAAATAAAAAGATGAAGACTTGTAGGATATTATTGGTGTTGTGATATATTTGAGAACATGTAATATTATTGTTTATATTATATAATTGTATCTAAAAATTAATTTAATATTGAATTAAGTTGGATCAATGAAGTGGAGAAGAAATTTACACAGATGTAATGGGAGAATCTAACTATTACATATATATTTAAATGTTTGAGGAATCTATTATGTTTTTTATATAGTTTTTGTTATAGTGAAAATGTATGTCAGTAAAAATTTATTAAGAATGTTTGAAAAATGAATTTAAATAAATGAAAACATAATCATGTTGATATAAAAATGAAAACCTTTGGAATGGACAAGATTAAAACTATTTCATTTTGAAAAAATTAAACCAAAGCTGATAAAATTCCCAGAAGATCATGTATAATGATACACCAAAAACAAAAGTGTATTTATTTGGAATTTTATTTCACTATAAGGATCACTATTATTAGGACTTTTAAATCACAATTACTGTAATTATATAAAATTAAAATACCATTCATAAGAAAAATAAATGTACTGAAATGGTAATGAACACACCTAAGATGCGATGTGGAACAAAAAATCATGTTGTGCATATTGAAAATGATATAATTTAAATATGGATAACTTATTTTTAATGAAAATACTATAAAAATAAGAATGAAAATGAGATAAAATTTCCAATTATGTAAATCATATTTCATGATAGTATGTTAGGAAATCATTAATTTAAAATGTATAAAGTATTGTTTTGATGGAGTCTAAAGGTTGGAAACATTTAATTCAATTATTTTTTCACAACTATATATCACAAGGAGAATTTAAAAAAAAATCACCAAGTGAAGATTGTTCCCTTATGGGTATTGTTAATATTAAAAGGTCACAAAATGTCATTACTGAAGAATGTTGAGATCCAATAATACCCAACACTAATAATAAATTACGAAATGTCTATTTGAATAGTTAAACATAACATTAATTATAATAGAAGGATGGAAAATGGTTTTTAGATAATTCAAATATTTTTTTCTCACAATTATTAGAAAAATATATTTAACTTGTTCCTATAAAAAATATGTTTGTTCTAAACATGCACTGAATTGATGATGATGCACATATTCATGTGGAGAACCGATTAAAAAATTATATTTTTTTAGGTCTGAAACCGAATCTAGTTGAAAACAACCAGCACCAAGGCTGGCCCATGACAAGGCTCTAAGGACATTCCCTATCCCCTTGGGTTGGAACAAGTGCCCATGTAACCTAGACTTTGGGTTGGGGAAATATTTACACAATTAAGGATACATAAAACATTAAAACAATTGATAAACAGAATCTAAAAATTCATTAAAAAACATTAATCAAAATCAAGAAGTGAATACATAGGTTTAAACATAAAATAATATGTCCAAAGACAGATAAAAATAGCATAAATATTTCCCCAAGGACACCATGTGATAAGAAGACCTCACCGACAAGATGTCTCCACAACACCGCACCACGGAAGGGAGAAAACTACCTGAACCACAATCACCCAAGGCCATTCCATTACCTATGTCAAACATGATGAAGTATACATACACCAAAGGAGTGTAATTAGGGTGTGAGACTATGTCCAATAGGTTACAACCAAGAGAATTCAATGATTAATATATACTAGATAAAAGAAATTCTTGTTTTGATATGCAATAGTTGGTGGAAATAATTTCTAAAGAATGAAACATTTAAATGAAAATAGTTTTCAAAGGGAATTTTCCATGAGTAAGCACATTTGAATAAAACATGTTTGCTAATATATTTTCCTTCCAAAACCACTATATTCTAATGATAAATTTACCAGATTCAATGAGTACTAATATCGGGAATACCCATAGGAAATATTTAGCCTTGGGCCCCATATACCTCTTACCATGGTATAATGTAACCATAAAAAATCTTTTCACATGAACTAGCCACAAGTATGTAAATAAAAATAACCTAGTGGTCCCAAGACATCAAAAATATAGTTTTTTGTTGTTGTTGTTATTCATTTTTCTCAGTGAAATAGGGATAACACCGCTCTGGATCATTAGCTTACTAGTATATATTCTCCCTCCTAGATACATTGGCTTCCAACATTGTTCTCGGACCACATTCACTTAATAAAAAAGCCATTATCCCATAATCACATCATTTTTGGTCATAATAAATTCTTAAAATTATCTACACATTATTTTCATCACTTATACCACCCAATAAAAACTTTATGAATTCCATAAAATTACTTCACAAAATTTAACATTGTTTTTCACAAAAAATCCCTTAATACTCCATAATGAACACTATGTTAATACCCATATTTACCAAAAAATAATTATCATCACCTAAAATATTTCCATAAACCCATTACATGAGTTATAAAACAACCCCAATTGGAATAACATAGAATAGACATTTAAGACACCCAATTTTACACAGAATTGGACTGTAAAAAAAATTTCAAAAAAATAGTCACCAAAACTAGAATTCACAACATTTAAAATGAATGAGATGTGTGATAAAAACTAATTTCATCAAATATAAATCATCTAGCATTGATTACCAATGTAATCACCTAACATAACAATCAAAACCCTTGAATCATTGTGCGAATAATATAGTGCACCACAACCACCCCACAAGAGACATAGATGATGCCTAAAATCCTAATAATAGACCAAGAAACACAAGATCAAACATTAAAATATAGAACCTAATTTCTAGACATAAGGAACATACAAAAAAGGGATTAAACCCCACGGAAAAAATAGTAACTCTAAGAAAACTGAATGAAGAAGGAAGGAGCCCCACTTACTTGAGGTATATATAATAAATCACCCAAAATGCACCATGAGATGAATTTAGAAACATCCCAAAATGAATGTAGGTTTATATAAGGCTGATAATGTCATCTGAGAACAGAAATAGGTGAAATATAGTAAAACATCATATAGTTATGATGGAAACAATTTACCTATTCAAATCCTCATGATTTGAGAATTCCAAAGATGATCATCCCTAACTTGGGATGAATATGAGCTATAATGGATGGGAAAAGAGTATGAGGCCACGTCTAGGGTCAATGGGCTTGGGTGAAATTTTCAATAAAAAATCTGATAAAGATAATAAATAAACAATTGGTTTTAAAATGGAAATGGGCTTCTGGTTCAGGCCAATTTTTTAAATAAAATAAAAAATACACCATGATTATAGATTCATAAAGAGTCCAAATTGATATGGTGTTGTTAATAGGTCAATTTAGTCCATTTGGTAAGTGGAACATGTTATATTTTTTAAAAATTAATGAGTTATAAAATAAACACAATTGGTTTTTAAATTTGGAAACGAGGTCACGGTTATGCCCAAATATGGAAAACTCCCCCATTCGTCTAAAATGAATGGGAAACGAATAAAACAATGTACTAATGTAAATTAAATGAAATTTAATTTTAAAATATTTCATTTATGTGACAAATTTTTCTACCATGAATGGCTTTATACTTCGACAAGTCATCTTGATGCTTCATCGGAAAACAAGAATGTTACTTCTTCTCAACCCAAAACTTCCACAACCTTGTTTCTTTGATATCATTACCATTTGGCCAAAGGAACCAAAATAGCTGAATATTCATTTTTCAATGCACATTATCTTGGGAATCAACTATTTGCATCGAAATCTCAAAAAATACAAATCTGGAACTATATCCAACTCCTGCCAATTCAGAACATGGGATGGATCAGGGTTGTATTTCTTCAATAAGGAGACATGGAAGATATCATGGATAGGTGTCAAAAGAGAAGGCAAGGGTAACCATTATCCCACCTTTCCAATATGATCTATAATATAAAAATTTCTGACATACCATGGCACTGTCTTCGCTGGCTTTCTCAATCGATGATGGCCCATACAAGAGAAATTTTTTGGAATAACATGTCACCCACAAAAAACTATAGGTCTCGAAGCCTCTAGTCAAAATATGCTTTATAGATACTCTGAGATTTCAATAATCATTTTCTAATCAACTTGACCTTCTCAGACGTATCCTCCTCCATACATGGCCTCAATAGTGAGGTCTCACCTACCTCATCCCATCATAGCGGAGACTGAAAAAGTCGACCATAGAGAACCTCAAAATGAGCCACTATAATCTAGGATTGTTTAGTGTGATTATAAGAAAACTCAACCAATCCAATATTTCTATCCTAGGATCCTACAATGTCAAGAACACATTCAAAATGCATGTCCTACAAAATCTGATCTTCCCACTCTATCTGACCTTCCGTTTGAGGATGGTATGTCATGGTCATATTAATCAGAGACACCAAGTCCTTGTGAAGGCCTTACCAAAACTGATAAGTGAAAAATTGGTCTCTATCTATGAAATTACTTTATGACACACCATGGATACTTACCACCTCCAGATAATATGAACAACCCAACTCATCCGCAATAGATGTATCCTTGTCTAGAATGTAGTGGGTTGATTTTTTCAGAAGATAAATCACCACACAAATGGAATTAATACCCCTAGGTGTACTAGGAAAGCCTACAATTATTTTCGTGGAAACCTAGTCCCACTTATAGGTTTTAATGGGTTATTGATGGAGAAAACTAGAGGTCCATTGATTATATGCTTTCACCTGGTGGCATGCGAAGCATCTCGACATGATGCTCGCGATGTCTTGCCTCATGCTAGGCCACCATAAATACTGAAAGACATCATAATAAATCTTGGTGGAACCCAAATGGGAAACCGATTGAGACTACTGGATATCATGAATCACCACCTACCAGAGAGATAAAGACACTACTGAATGGACCATGAACCACAAGATTCCCTTGGGAGATGATGACCAAAAAAAGACGTCTACCCACAATGATGAAACTGCTTCCACTATTGACATAGATCATTGGGTGTAGACAATATCATATTTGAACCCCACAAAATACTCAATCCACTGACAATACCTCATGTAGAGGTCCTTCTATGAGAAGATATAGAACAAGATTTTTTTATCATAGTAGACCATAAATTTCTTCTCAAAGGGGTATTGATGTCATTTCTTCAACAACTGCATCACATTATCCAACTCCAAGTCATCGATTTGGTAATTCATTTCATGTGGTCGATACTAATGACATATATACTCCAACACATGGTCATCCTACATATGCACACTCCCAATAGCCATACCTTACGTGTCATTATACACCACATACCACATTACATCCTCTGTGAAAATCAGTATGGGGGTAGTAGTCTACCCCCTCGTCAACACCTTGAAGGATTACTGAAATTCTAGGACTCATAAAAACTACACCCCTTTTCATGTGGGAATAGTCATCTATGTATCTACCTAAAAGAAATATAGAAAAAAAATCTTATAATCAGAACCTTGGTCGAAGAAACCCTTGATCTCAAAATCATTCTCTGGTTGTTCCTATGACATAACCAAATTGATCTTCATGGGGTCCACTGAAACCCCCTTCTATGACATCACAATCCACATAAATTTCACCTCCATGATCCAAAAATAGATATTTTAAATATTTTAATAAAGTAAATTGTCTCACAATGTGCCTAAAGTGATCCACTAGTGTTTCTCATGTTACTCCTCAGATTGTGAATACACTAGGATGTCATACATAAATACAACAAAAAAAATAATCGATATACAAATGAATCCCCATGTCCCGGAGTGTCATAATGACTGCTAGATCATTAGTCAATCCGAATAGCATGACCAAGTACTCGACGTTATCATACCTACTTCGGAAGGTTGTCTCTGGGATATCAGCCTCTTTCACCCACAATTAATGATTACATGAATTCAAGTCTATTTTAGAAAACCACATTTCCACCTTCATTTGATTGAAAAAGTAACCTATTCAGGTGAAGGAATATTTTTTCCTGATTATTTCAATATAAATATTCTAGTATTCAATGTACAATAAGAGGGATTTGTCAACCCTTTTCACAGATAACATAAGCGCGACCCTAGGATAGGTTCTCGAGAGAATGAATCATTTGGATTATAAGTTGTCTGGTTGTATCTATATTTCCCTAAGCTTGGTGGGGGACATGTAATATTAAATAAGAGATATCATCCATGTCCCTGATGACAGATCAATTGAGAACACCGCGTCCCACTCTCGGGGGAAAATCCTGAAAAATTAGCCGGAAATACCTCCAAAAACACGTCCACTAGATGATGTAGTCCACTATTTTGTGGATTCCCATCATCCTATTTCATGGGAAATGATTACTGGACAACAATATATCCAAAATTTTTGAGTGGATGTCCTACAAACCTCAACTGTGGATCCCATTCTACAAAAAAAACTCAAGGACTCCCATCATGTGTCGTGAAACTCACTCACCACCTATAGCAATCGATGTGTGCCTGGAAGTGTATTCTCCAATCAATAAAAAGTATTTTTTCAAATAAATCCATATCTATGGATAATATTTCGCTCTCTTTATTAACACCTAACACTAAAAGTGAACACGAAGGGTACCTGAGGCATTTCTCCTTCTTCATCCCCAGCAATGTCACCAGCTCCATTGTAAAAGATAAAAAACCAGTTATTAATTTCAGCATGTTCTAAAAAACTGGATAAAATGAATGAAACATAGGAAACCATAACAAAAATAGTAGCACATATAGAAGATGCAATAAAAATGGTACCTCAAACAGTGAATAGTCTCACCTATGATCCTGATAGTTCCTAGTCTACCACACAACCTGGAGATGTCTGGTATTTGCTTAAAGATGACTGCTAGTCTATGGTTGGGACCTAAACTGGATCTACCTAGAAGATGACCCAACACTGCCACCATAGCCAAAAAATCAAGATCCAACATCCTTAACGGCTCTGACTGAGCAGGAACACCTCTTGAAGCCACTGATCTAGCCCCACTCTGATGTGGATGTGCCACCACAAAAAAGCGATGAAAGTTACCCATAAATCCACATTGATAACATGGATACATAGGTAATGGGAATGATGGTTATATGTTCCCCAACCTCCAACACTAGTGGAACTAAACTAATCATGCATCAGAAGCCATAGATGAAAAATGCATGGAAAAGTGGCCTGAACAACTACCACCGTCCGTCCCCTACTCCCCTCACATACATTTCTTCTCTGATGAGCTGCCACTTCCTACTATAGGTATTGTCCTAGAGAAACCATCCCTCCTATTTAGGTCAATCTCCACCATTCACTCCCAGTTAACCACCTCTGTAAAGACCCGTAAAATTAAAGGGAAATTTTTTCTTAAATTTCTTTGGGATTTTACAAGAACACAATTTCTGATGGCACCTAATTCTGAGGCCTGATGTGACCGGAATCAATTTCCGAAGTTTAGCTCGGGTACGTTCAGTAAACGAACGAGTGGGTTTTCCTCACTTTTGAACGGGTGCACGGAATCAAATTCCAAGGGCACCGATGGAATCTCATCACTGGTAATTGCTTAAGAACACCTTTTCTGCAGTTGTGTTTTCTCGGGTGAGGTTATTAATTTAATGGGTTAACTAAAGAATAAAAGAAAATATTGTGAAACAGATTTAATTTTTATTCTTATTAGTGCTATCATAGGCATGGTGGTGGGAGTGGGACCCACTGATATCCTAACTACTAGGTAGGATATCAGTGAGGTGGGGCTCACACGAGCCCCACACCTTTATTACCTTTTACCTCCCATGTGCATTTAATATGGTAACTCACCCGCACCCCCCTCTTTACTGCCAAGTCAACGATCGCGTTTAATAGGTTTATTAAACGCCTCATTAATTGGTCAACGCTCATTAATTAAATCATGATATGTTTTTGAATTTCAAAAAAAGTTAGAATGAGATATAAAACAAGGTAATGCCTTATTTTATTATGTGGTTTCGTTGTGCGAGGAGGATCTGAAGAGGAGAGCCCAAGTATTGGAATCTTCATCTTCCTCTGTGAATAATGCAAAGAATGCACCGTCGTCGACGAAGAACACCGACCTCCGATGAAGGGCGAAGAAGAACACAAGTTCCTTGGAGATCGACGACTCGACGCAGTGTACCGCGATGCTGTAGATCCTTCTTCTGCGACGACGTCTTCTGCGACGTCCCTTCCCCGCGACGAACCTTCGTTCAACAAACGCTTGAAGTAGGGGTTATTTGTTTTTGTCGTGAATTTATCTTTTGTTTTTCTTCATCTTTAACCTTGTGCCGCTTGATATCAACTTATCGAGAGGAGGTCGGACCGCATGAACAGGGCGGACTCTCCTCGCCCCTTTTGTTGTTGTGTTGTTGTTGAGATTCGAAAGAAAGCGGTGCGGTGCAACGACATCGCGCGAATTCCTAGGAAATGTGACGAAGATGCGTGGAGCCGTCGCGCCTCGCCGTTGAGGCCGAACGAACCCACGGTCGAAGTAGGACCACCGAAAATGGGCGCGGAGCTCTCGTGCCATGCCGGAGACCCATGAAGATACCGCGGCCTGTTTAGGGCCGCGACGTAGGGGTGCGGCGCTGTTGCGCCACGCCGGTTGGAAAAGGTCGCGGCGCGAAGCCATGGCACTGCAAGGCCGCCGACACCATGGAAGGGCGGGACCCCGGTGGTCCCGCGGTAGCAGCTCCGGCTGGCCGGCTCAGGTTGGACGGTTTCTAGGAGACCGGGGGCGTAACCCCTGGCTGGCCGAAGGAGTGCCCCCCCCCCCCATGTGGGGACCGCGGCTCATCAATCAGGGGGGCATCGCCCCCCCCCCCCCCTTACGCTCAGCTCGGCGCTGGCCGAGCTGGCCACGCGGCCGCGTGAGCGCGCCAGGGTGGGTTGGGCCACGCCCAGGCCGGGCCGCACCCTAATGGGCAGGACCCGAACCCGGTTCGGGTCGACCTTATTCGGGCCGACCCAGGGGGGATGGGCTGGGTCGGACCGGGCGCAGACCCCCCATTTTAAGACAACTTTCAGTCTTTTGCTCATATCTTGGGCTACAGACCTCTGATCGATGCACCGTCAGTTGTGATGCAATCCTTGGATCGAAATGGTTGTTTAGCTATATTACACTAATTTTTTTGGAGAACATTGGTTATGGCCATGTTGGTTCAAACACGAAACCAATCGGGCCCTCGGAGCAGAAACACTTATAACTTGGGCTCCAGATGTGAAATTGACATGTCGTTGACTTTGTTGGATTACACTAAGTGAGACGGACCTTATGGCTTACTCCGCTCGATTTTTGGATGAATTTAGAGTGCGTTCATGTAGGTTTTGACTTAAAAACCAACCGGTCCCCAAGAACGAAAAAGCCAATAACTCTTAGACCGGGCGTCTGATTGACACGCCGTCTGTCACGTTGAGTACCTATTTTCAAGACAGAACATTGATATTCATCAACTCCGAACTACATATCAGTTGTTTTATTGACCCCTTGGCTCGTGGAGCGGACCCTCCCAGAACGAGCATGCTGTGTGCGGGAACCCTAGAGCTGGATGTGATTGTGAAGACTGCACTGAAATCCTATGTGGGATCGGCAGCGATGAAGACCGTGCTGAAATCCTATGTGGGTTCGATAGAGATGAAGACTGAACTAAAATCCCATGTGGGTTCGACATAAATGATGACCGTACTGAAATCCCATGTGGGTTCGACGGAGATGAAGACTGCACTAAAATACTATGTGGGTTCGAAAGCGATGAAGACCGTACTGAAATCTGATGTGGGTTTGACAACAATGACTACTATTCTTGTATCCTACATGGGTATGGATGTGTCTTACTCTAATTTTTCTATCCTATATGGGTGTATCAGAGTATCTAGTTCAGTATCCTACCTGGGTCCCAACATAGGTGAATCAGTGGCTATATCTGATCATCTCTATCACCGAAGAGGTACACCTGTGTGAGATGAGTCTTGACTTTCAATCATTATCGTTGATATTATTGACTTACCTTCCTATGTGGATTATTTTTTTCATTCCTCTGTGGATGAAGTTGTACTATATTGTGTGGACGTGATTGAACATGGGCTCGGATGTTAGAGCCGAACTGGAATTGATGATTTAGGTTTACGTATGTGCAAATACCTAAGTAGTATTGGTTGTTACTTCATTATTGTATCATTCATTTGTGGTTTATCCTTTGGGGATTCTGAGAGACCATTGGGGGTCTTGAGATCCCTATTGAGTAGTGTATACTCACCCCTTCACGGGTTATGCCCGCACTATGTTGTGTTGGATGGAGACGACAGAAATCGCAGATCGAGGTTGAGGATAGTGGAGCAGACAGTACCTGGAGGTGGACCACTGGGCGGGACGTACACGGAGCGGACGGCTGGACCCGAGGAGCTGAGGTGGCTATCTGTACCCACCCTTCAGGTGGGACATCTAGTGGATGGCTCGATGTAGCTGCTTTACTTTCAGTTGATGTGCTTTCTTTCCTGTTGTACTTTACTTTCAGTTTGGTTTTGTATTCTATCCCATTTACCTTTCGCACTTACTTGTGTACCCAGTTTTACTTAGTTTTTAATTCTTCTGGCTTACTCTGTGGTGTTTCTTAACTTTATAAAGGCAATTCCTTCCCCTTTTTGTCAAGATTTATGCCTTGGTGCTAGTCTCAAGCCCTTGACCTAAGGGAGGCGGCCTTGTGGTAGTCACGGTACAAGCCCCGAGGACAGGTCGTGACAAATTGGTATCAGAGGAGTTCGGTTCTACTGGAGAACTCAAGACTATGATCTTTCTTCTATGTGAAGAAATAATGTTTAGGGTATTGAGTGTTGTTATTATTCCAAGGTGTCCAGTGTTGGTGCGGCGGCTGACATATCCATACACCAAGACCCCGACTTCTGATTTCCGACTCAATGCATGAAAACATTTACTGCATGTGTGTTTCAAAAGTTTTCTTTGTGATTACGTTGTGACAGCACACCAGGTATTCTGTTTAACCGTGGAGCACCTGTTTCTTTTCAGGAAGTCCCCAAGACGGCATCCAGCTAGGGTCCCGAGCATTGTGTGAGATGACAACCCAGCGACGGACGAGGCCTCGGTGTAGGGACCTTTGACAGCGGAGGCACCAGCGGTACCTCTACCCGCCGAGCCACCGATGCTACTAGCCCCAGCCGCTGATAGTGCACGTCGCCTTAGTGAACTGCATAAGTTTCAGCGTCATAGACCACCCTAGTTCCGTGGGGAGATGGACCCTCATGAAGTCGAGGATCGGTTTTAGGAAGTTGTGCGAGTTCTTAGGTTAGTGGGGACACCAGTTGACCTCATGGTGATCCTCGTAGTGAGCCTCCTACACGCGGAAGCAGGCAGATGGTGAAGCATGATGATCCAGGTGAATGATGAGGCATCACTCCTCTATACAGACATTGAGAGCCTCTTCCGATTGGAGTTCGGCCTAGCTACCCTCCGTGTGGTGCGCATCCAAGAGCTTCTATAGCTACGATAGGGCAGCATGACAGTCGCCAAGTACTCGGTGAGATTTACTGACCTCTCGCTCTATTCGACGGACATGGTACGAGACCCATTCTTCTGGGCCCAGACCTACGACCTGGGACTGAGGCATGAGATCAGGGTATCAAAGATCTCCCTCATCATTTTCGACAGAGGCAGGAGTACTGGAGCGAGCTCTTCTCAGAGAGAGCTTTCTTGTCGAGCCTACACCAGCAGCGATACCTACCACAGGGCGGCACATTGTAGATTCGTCTGCAGCTCGCAGTCGACAGATGTCATAGGGGTCCAGGCAGACCAGACAATCAGGCAGACGACCTCAGGACAACGGCTCAGAGGTGCAGGGCACATGACACATAACAAGCCTTATGAGGAGCATACAGTGGTATGCATGCGGCGGGCAGAGCCACATGGCTCGTGACTTCCTGACCCACCATGTAGAGGAGCAGCAGACGGTTGAGGGGCCACCCAAGCAGAGGCATAGGGTCGACCGTGTCTGTCCTCCAAGAGTAGGCAGATAAGGCTGGGGAGCTGGCCGAGCAGCAGGTGGTGGGTGACTCTTTGAGGCTTTACCACCACCACCACCAGGAGGTCCTCCCCAGCCACAAGGATCAGGCGAGCAGAGACAGGCTCAGCTTTAGGCAATAGAGGCCTACGACCATGGCGCGCCAAATATGAATTGAGGTATGATCTGTGTCTACTCCACCCTTGCTGTAGTTATTATAGACACAGGAGTGAGTCGTTCCTTTATTGCCGCTACCCTTGTTCGGAGCTCGGAGATTCCAACGGAGCCGTTGGCTCGATCCTTACGGCTAGAGACTCCTACGGGAGTAGACTCGATGATTAAGCATTATTGTCGGCAGTGTGAGCTTACTCTAGGAGGTGAGAGATTCGACTGGGATCTTCTTGTAGTGGCGTCAACGCCTTACGGCGTCATCTTGGGAATGGATTGGTTATCTACAGTCCAAGCTCAGATTGATTGTGTTATCCGCAAGGTGCGGTGTGTTCGCCCCAATGGGAGCAGGTTCACCTTCACCGGTGAGAAGGGGGACATTGCATCACAGGATGGACTCACACAGAGGAGAGGAAAACCCATCACTCATTAGTTGGCTTGCCTCATACTATGAGCCGTTGACATGTAGAGTCCTAGTTTTCTTGTAGTGGTGGATCAGTATGCAGACGTTTTCCCTGACGATGTTACAGGACTACCTCCTCGCAGAGATGTGGACTTCTATATTGACCTATATCCCGGGACAACCCTGATATCCACTCCAGCATATCATATGGCCCATGTTGTGCTTCGAGAGCTATGGTTACAGTTGGAGGACTTTCAGAGCAAGGGATTCATCTAACACAGTGTTTCACCCTGGTGTTCTCCGATATTGTTCTCCAAGAAGGAGGACGTGAGCTTGCGACTTTTTGTAGACTATCGTCGCCTGAACCAGGTGACTGTGTGGAATAAGTATCCACTACCGAGGATTGAATACATCTTTGATCAGCTCACGGGAGCATGGTGGTTCTCAAATATAGTCCTTAAACCAGGTTATCATCAGCTCAGAGTTCGAGATGAGGACGTGTAGAAGACGACCTTCAGATGTCGGTATGGCCACTATGAGTTCATGGTTATTTCTTTCAGCATAACCAACACACCATCAGTGTTCATGAGTCTCATTAACATGATCCTTCAGCCATACCTCAATCTATTTGTCGTGGTCTTCATCGACGACATATTGATATACTCGACCACTGAGGAGGAGCACACGTACCACTTGCGGGTTTTACTAGACACAATCTGAGAGAACCATATTTATGGAAATCTCTCGAAGTGTCAGTTCTATTTATGTGAGTTCCACTTCTTGGGAAACATCATCTCTAAGGCGGGAGTTTCGGTGGATCCTGCGAAGATCATGGTGGTGCTATTTTGGGAGCCAACTAGGATCATGAAAGAGGTGCAGAGTTTCTTGGGTCTAGGTGGGTACTACCAGAGATTTATTCCAGACTTCTCTAGAGTTGCGGCACCACTCTCATCTTTGACAAAGAAGGGGAAACCCTTCATGTGGTCAAATAGATATCAGCAGACCTTCCAGGTGCTGAGACAGAGATTGACCAATGCGCCTATCTTGAGGCTACCAGAAGAGGGAGTATGGTACGTATTCTACTACGATGCATCAGGGACCAGACATGGGTGTGTCCTGATGCAGGAGCGGGCAGTGATCTCCTATAGATCATGTCAGTTGACGTAGCATGAGCATAACTACTCTACCCATGACCTGGAGTTAGCAGCATTGGTCTTCGCTCTGAAGATGTGGTGATACTATCTGATGTGTGAGCGCTTTATAGTCTACTCTGACCAGAAGAGTATCAGGTACATCTTCTCATAGAAAGACCTGAATCTAAGATAGCGGCGATGGATCGAGTTCCTCCAGGACAATGACTTTGAGATATTCTATACTCCTGGGAAGAGGAACATAGTAGTCGATGCTCTTAGCAGGAGGACGGGCATCCAACTACTCGGGGAGGCGATAGAGCAGCTAGCCTCTTTGTAGATATCCTTCATGGATAGAGATGGAGCAGCCTTTCATCAGTCACTCATATTCACTCCTCTACTACTACAGTGGGTCAGAGAGGCAGAGCATGGGTACGTTAACTGTGAGACGCGGCGTGCACAGATATCCTCAGGACAGGAACCTGATGGATTTTTTGTAGGAGGAGAGAATAATGTCCTTTTCATAGGACGTACCATGGTACCAGCTGCTCTGCATGAGGAGGTGCTGAGAGAGTTTCACACTTCCCCTATTGTGGTACATCATGGAGTGGGAAAAATTTACCAGGATGTCAGACGACAGCACATGTGGCTGGGTATGAAGAAGGTTGTGGGAGAGTTCGTTTCTCGATACCTCACCTGCCAGCAGGTGAAGGCAGAGCACTAGGTACCAGGAGGCTTGGTACAGCCGTTGGAGGTCCCAAAGTGGATGCGGGATGAGATATCTATGGATTTCATGACTGGGCTTCCACGGACATCCAGAGGTCACGACTCCATTTGGGTGATTGTCAACCGACTCTCCAAGTCGGCCCACTTATTACCCATCAGAGAGCAGGGCTCAGTAGAGAGATTGGGACGTCTCTACGTTCAAGAGGTTGTACGGCTTCATGGTGTTCCATAATCTATCGTCTCCGATTGAGATGCTCACTTTAATTCCCGCCTTTGGAAGGGGTTGCAGGAGGCATTACAGACGCAGCTACGTCTGAGCACCACCTTTCACTCTCAGATGGATGGTCAGACGGAGAGGACCCATCAGACTCTCGAGGACATGCTCCAAGAATGTGTCCTCGACATTGGTCGTAGCTGGGAGGACCATCTACCCTTGGTGGAGTTCGTGTACAAAAATAACTACCACTCCACCATCGGGATGGCACCATATGAGGCATTGTACGACTGGACTTGCAGATCAACTTTGTGCTGGACAGACCCTGGGGAGTCAGCACTTGTGGGACCATAGATGGTCCAGGCAACGACCGAGAAGGTCCAGGTCATCTAGGAGTGGATGAGGACAGCTCAGAGCTAGAAGAAGTCTTATGCTGACAAGAGGCGGAGGCCACTGGAGTTCGAGGATGGCGACTACGTCTTTTTGCATGTTTCACCTCGACGTGGATTACAGAGATTTGGCAGAGGTATCATGTTATCTCCACGCTTCATCGGACCATTCCAGGTCCTCAGCAGTATAGGAGAGGTGGCTTATCACCTGTCTCTACCACATCAGTTGCACCGGGTGCATGACATCTTCCACGTATCTCAGCTGAGGAGATACTTGCATTATCTGACGCATATCATCGACCATGGGGAGCTGGACATTGATGATGGGGTGACTTTTGTGGTGGTCCTAGAGGAGATTGAGGATCGATATGACTAGGTCCTACTTGGATGGTTGATACCCCTAGTGCGCATCAGATGGATGCACGGGAACCTCCAACAGAGCACTTGGGAGCGGGAAGCTCAGATGCTTGCTCAGTACCCATAATTATTCCCCTAGTTCATGAAATATCTTTACGAGGATGTAAATCCCTAATGAGGGAGTATTGTAAAGACCCATAAAATTCAAAGGAAATTATTTCTTAATTTTCTTAGGGATTTTACAAGAACGTTGTTTCTAACAGCACCTGATTCTGAGGCCCGGGGTGCCCGGAGTCAATTTCCAAAGTTTACCTTGGGTACATTCGGAAAACAAACGAGCGGGTTTTCCTAACTTTTGAACCGGTTCTCGGAATCGAATTCCGAGAGAACTGATGGAATCGCAGCACCGGTAATTTCATAAGAACACCTTTTATGGAGTTTAATTGTCTCGGGTGAGATTATTAATTTATTGGGTTAACTAATGAATAAGATAAAATATTGTGCAATAGATTTTATTTTTTGTCTTAGTACTGCTAAAGTAGGCATGGTGGTTTGAGTGGGACCCACGGATATCATAACTCCTAGGTAGGATATTAGTGAGGTAGGGACCACACGAGCTCCACTCCTTTATTACCTTTTACCTCCCACATGAATTTAATATGGTAACTCACCCCCCCCCCTCATTAATGCCAAGTCAACGCTCGCATTTAATAGGATTATTAAATGCCTCATTAATTGGTCAATGCTCATTAATTAAATCGTGATCTTTTTTTGAATTTCAAAAACAGTCAGCATGAGAAATAAAATAATGCAAACCCATATTTTATTATGTGGATTCGTTGTGTGAGGAGGATTTGAAGAGGATATCCCATGTATTGGAATCTTCATCTTCTTCCTTGAAGAATGTGAAGAACGCACCGTCGCTGACGAAGAATGTCGACCTCCGAAGAAGGGTGACGAAGAACACAATTCCTCAAAGATCGACGACGCGACTCCGTGTACCGCGATGCCGACGATACTTCTTCCGTGACGCCGTCTTCCGCGACGTCCCTTCGCCGTGACGAACCTTCGTTCAACTAACGCTTGAGGTAGGGGTTATTTGTTTTTGTCATGAATTTATCCTTTGTCGTTATTCGTATTTATCCTTGGGCCGCTCGATATCAACTTATCGGGAGGAGGTCGGACCACACGAACACGACCGACTCTCCTCCCCCTTTTTTTGTGTTGTTGTTGCGGTTCGAACGAAGGCGACGCAGTGCAATGACATCGTACGAAATCAAGGGAAATGCAACGAAGATGTGGGGCGCCGTTGCGCCGCACTGTTGAGGCCGAACGAACCTGCGACCGGTGTCGGGCCGCAGCGAAGGGGCGTGGCACTGTCGCACCCCGCCGGAGAACCATGAAGATACCGTGGCAGGTGAGGGGCCGCGGTGGAGGGGCACTGTACCATCACATTGCGCCGGTCGGACAAGGCCGCGGCTCGAAGCCGCAGCGGTGCAAGGCTGGGCGGCCGGACCCACCGGCAACCGACACCAAGGAAGGGCGGGACCCCGGTGGTCCCGCGGCAGCAGCTCCGGCCTGCCGGACCAAGCCGGCCGGCTTCCATGAAACCGATGGTCGTAACCCCCTGCCGGCTGAAGGAACCCCCCCCCCCCCCCACGCGGGGGCCGCGGCTCATCAATCAGGGGGTAACGCCCCCCCCCCCCCCTGTCCGCTCAGCTCGGCGGTGGCCGAGCTGGCCACACGGCCACGCGAGCACGCCAGGTCAGGACGCGCCGCGCCACGCCCACTAGGTCGGGCTGCGTTCTAATGGGACAGACCCGGACCTCGTGCGGCCCGACCTAGGGGGGTAGGGCCGGGTCGAATAGGGCCCGTACCCCCCATTTTCATACCACTTCCGGTCTTTTGCTCATATATTGGGATACTGACCTCTGATCGACGCACCTTCAGTTGTGATGCGATCCTTGGATCGAGTCAGTCGTTTCGGAATATTACCCTTATGGTTTTGAAGAACTTTGGGTTTGGCCGGGTTGGTTCGAACACGAAACCAACCGGGGCCTCGGAGCGGAAACACTTATAACTTGAGCTCCGGACATCCGATTGATGTGACGTCAAGTTTGTTGGCTTCCTCTTAGTGAGAAGGACCTTTTGGCTTACTCAAATCGAGGTTTTGACGCAGTTTGAGTGAGGTCAGGTAGTTTTTGACTTAAAAACCAACCTGGCCCCTAGAACGAAGAAACCAATAACTCTCAGACTGGGGGTCCGATTGACGCGTCCTCTGTCACATTGAGTTCCTCTTATTGAGACAGAAATTTGAGATACATAAACTCCGGACTACGTGTCAGATGATGTATTGACCCCTTGGCTCATGGAGCATACCCTCCCGGAACGAGCATTCTATGTGCGGGAACCCTAGTGCTGGCTGCGACTGTGAAGACTGCACTGAAATCCTCTGTGGGTTTGGTAGTGATGAAGACCGTACTGAAATCCTATGTGGGTTCGACGGAGATGAAGACTGCACTGAAATCCTATGTGGGATCGACAGCGATGAAGACCGTACTGAAATCTTATGTGGGTTTGATGGAGATGAATACTGCACTGAAATCCTATGTGGGTTCAACAGCGATGAAGACCGTACTAAAATCCTATGTGGGATCGACGAAAATGACTATTGTTCTTGTATCCTACGTGGGTCTGGCAGTGTCTAACGTTGTTCTTGCTATCCTATGTGGGTCTGGCAGAGTAGCTGGTTTATTATAATACGTGGGCCCCATCTTAGATGAATCAGTGGCTATATCTGATCATCTCTATCACCGAAAGTGAAAACCTATGTGAGCTGAGTCTTGACTTTCAATCATTATCTTTGATATGAATGACTTGTCTTTTTATGTGGATTATGTTTTTCATTTTTGTGTGGACTGGGTTGTACTATCCTATGTGGACATGATCAAACATGGGCTCGGATGTTAGTTCCAAACTGGAATTGATGACTTAGGTATATGTGTGGGCATATACCTAAGTACTGTTGGTTGTTACATCATGATTGTATCTTTCCATTGTGGTTTATTATTTGTGGATTATGGGAGACCATTGGGGGTCTCGGGGTACCTAATGAGTAGTTTATACTCACCACTACATAGGCTATGCCCACAATATGTTGTGTTGGATGCAGACGACAGACAACGCTAATCATGGTTGAGGCTAGTGGAGCAGACGGTACCTAGAGTTGGAGCATTGGGCAGGATGTACATTGAGCGGACGGCTGGACCCGAGGAGCTGATGTTGCTATCTGTACCCACCCTTCAGGTGGGACTTCCAGTGGACGACTCGACGTTGCTGCTTTAATTTCAGTTGATGTACTTTCATTCGAGTTTTACTTTACTTTCAGTTTGGGTTTGTATTCTGGACCGTTTACCTTCTGAACTTACTTTTGTACCCAGTTTTACTTAGTGTTTACTTCATCTAGCTATCTCTGTGGTGTTTGTTTACTTTATAAATGCAATGACTTCCCCTTTTTTGGGATTTACGTCTTGGTTCTAGTCTCCAGCCCCTAGCATATGGGAGGCGGGCTTGGGGTAGTCACGGTACGGGCCCCAAGGATGGGTCGTGACAACCTCTATATAGGACCTCAAATTAATTTAGATAACCTAGGAGTATTTATCTGATCGTAAGCCTTTTCAAAACCTTTGGGCCTTCACATTCTCATTTGACATGATTTCAGAAGCATACTAAACTAGAATAGAGAGACCATTTGAATACATCATAAAAAATCATCCAAAAATACATCTATGATCTCTCAGGATGTAGTGTATGAAAAGTCATCTGGAAATTACTATTCATTGAATATGTCCTTGAAATCTCTCCAATGCATCTGATCATTCATTCCAGTTTGATGATCTGATTCCCACCACCTATGTCTTGGAACCTCAAATAGAGAAGATTCACACTTCACCCAGAGCATCTATTGTGTATCCATGAATTGTAACCCGCGTTCAATCTTTTTTATCCATTCCTCTACTTCCTGGGGTTATATTCTACCTCGGAAATTTAGAGGAATATTATCCCCGAACACCTCGTCCTTGTCATTAAATAGACCATTATCATATTCTATAATAGGATCTGGAATATGATAATTTATATGTCCTAGAGCATGGATATCCCAAACCAAAACCTCTACTAACCTATGCTCATGGAGTGAAGGAGAATTCTCTCCAGCTTCTTCCCATGGGGGCATGATAGTTTTCCAGGGAGGCATGTTGCTAAAAAATACAACAATCATTGTAACCAAAATAAATACACAAAATTCTTAAAATATCATCAATAACATCAAATATAAATAATATAATAACTTTAGAACTATTTATGAAACAACTTCCAAACCCCCACTCGATGTCGACGTGTAGTTTTCAGCCCACACATCTCACATGGAATTGATCTCAAACAAAAAAATCCAATGTTCCATGGTTACTCAAGGTCTTCCTAGAGAGGTGTAGGCCACACAACCTACTCATGAACAAAAATCAGAGTCCCGATAGTTTTAGATCTTGTCTATCCCAACTCATCACAAAATAATAATATAAACCCCAAACATTAACCACCTCTGATTCCATTTTGTCGTGAATTTAATCGTGTAACCAAAAAATCGGCACAAAATATAGCATGTGACATTTCCCTAAGGGCATTACCTATTCCCACGGGCTAGTACAAGGGCCCGAGTATCGTAGAATTTTGTTTGGGAACGATTTACAGATGTATGCATACATCAATTATCAAGAACAATCAATAAACCGAGTCTAAAAAATAATTCCAAATAAGAATTTAAAAAATCCCTAACTAAATAAATTGGTTTAAACAAAAAACAAGAGGTACATAGACACATACAAGTAGAATCAAAATAGTCTGAAGGACTTCACACAACATGGGGACATCACCCACATGTTGTTTCCCCAACACCGTACCATGGTAGGGAGCTAACCACCCAAACCTCCATCACCCAAGGCCTTGCCAATTCCTATGTCCAATAGGCTCAAGTATCCCTACACACAACGGGTGTAAGTTGGGTGTGATTCTAATATGAATATAGTACCACAAATAGATTCGATAGAGTAAACACTACCAGATAAAAATCATGCTAGTTTTGATAAGAAAAAAATGGTTGAAAAAGTTACAAAATAATGAAACTTTTAAATGAAAATTGTTCTCAAAGAGGATATTTCATGAGTGATCAAATTTCAATAAAACATGTAAGATAATATATTTTTGAGCCAAAACCATGATATTACAAGTATAAATATACATGTTTCAATGAGCACTAATATCAGGCATACCTCTATGAAATAGTTAGTCTTGGGCCCCATGTACCTTGTACCTCGGTGTAAAGTAACCATAGAAAAACCCCTTTCTCATACACGAGCCAGTAGTAGTAAACATACCCATAGCCTAGTTGTCCTCAAACATAGTCAATTTTTTTAGGGTGGTTGTTATAATTTTTTTTTGTGAAACAAGGATAAATTGCTCCATATCACTATTATACAAGTATATATCAACCATCATACACACCAGTGCTTCCCCCTTTGTGCTCAAACCACATTCAAATGATACCAAAAGACATTATCCTATAAAAATATTAGTTCTGTTCATAATCAACTCAAAATAGTTTCTACACATTTCTTTCACCACTTACACCACACAATAAATCCTTGATATTTTCAAAAAAAAAAGAACTTCACAAAATTTAACAATTTTTTGCTCACAAAAACCCTTAAATCCCCACTGTTATCACTATGTGCCAAAAAATATTTACCAAAACATAATTTTTGGTACCCAAAACATATCGATAAACCCATTACATGAGTTATAAAACAACCCCAATGGGCATAACATATAATAAACATGTAAAACACAAAATTTTACGAAAAAATTGTACCTAAAAATCATTTTTCTTAACAAAAATCACCAAACCCATATTTCAAAGCAAGGATAATGAAGGATAAGTGTTCTAAAATTACAAATTATAAAGAGAAAACTTACCTATCATTTATTACATATAGAATCACCAACCATGAATATGAAAACTATTAAATCATTATGTGAAAATTCAACCGCACCACCACCGCACCACAAGTTACTCTAAAAGATAATAAAACCATAATAATATTCCAATAAACTCAAGATCAAACCCTTTCTTCGAAACCCTACTTGTTGGACATATGTATCTTTTATAATAAGTGATGCAACCCCCTAAAAAATGAAGTCACTCTATGAATATTGATAGATGAATGCAAGAGACCCATTGAATTAAATGATCTTGAAGAAATATACCCAAATAAACTTTTATATGAATTTAAAAAAAATACATAAATTAAATTGATGTTCGAATAAGGATGAGAAGGAAAATTGATAATGGAAATGGGGCAGAAGGAGAAATAAATTAAGGAGTTACGAAGGAAAGACGTTACCTATTCAAATCTAGAATATTTTTGATAGCATTATAAGTTCTGCCTTAATTCATGATGTATATGAGCTCCAAAGAATGGGAAAAGAGAATGGAGGCTCGCATAGGGTAAGTGGTCTCGGTTGAGAGTTGAAATCCTAGAAGAAAAATAAAAATTAAATAATATATTAAATAATTTTTTTTAAAAAAAAATTGGAAATGCGCTTCTGGGGTTTCCCAATTCATTAATTTAAATCCCAAATCCACCATGATTATGGATACCAAAAGGGTCCAAATAGATATGGTGGTGTTAATAGGTCAGGGTAGGTGATTTTGGATAACGAATGTGTGTAAAATTTTGAAAATTTAATGAGTTATAAATGAAAAAAAATTAGTTTTAAAATCTAAACATGGGTTAATGGTTTGGACCAAATCATAAAAACTAACCCCTACCTCAAAAAATGCATGGGAAACCCAAAATAAAAATAATAAATGGAAACTAATGAAAATTTACCATTAAAATATATCATGGATGTGAAATTGTATATGCATGATGGAATAGTCATTCCATTATTTATGTATTTCACAATATACGATGAGACCATAATGATTGGTACTCACATCAACCACAATTAAAAATAACCACTAATGGAATGATCCATACAAATAATGATAAAGTTGAATTCATCAATTAGGGGAGTATATCTAGAATCTAAAATAACAATTTATTTTCAGAATTAATAGACTTCGAAGGTATATTTCATGAAATCAATGCTAAGTTATGTTGGAACACTATTCTAAATGTAATGAAAAAAATTGAAAGAATTCTTTTTGTCTTAAAGAGGAGAACATAAATGATTCAATGTCATTAAAAAGAGAGTTTTAATGGATCTCCATTACTGATTGAATATATATTTCATATCTGAATTATTTTTATTATTTATGATCAGATGAGATTAGTAAGACTAATTAGAACATATCTTAGAAATTTTATTATCAATTGTTATAATAAAATTACCATTTAAATTATATAAATTAGAATTAATTAATTACCTTCATCATGAAGGATAATTAAACAGTCCCTAATGAAGTGTAAAATTATTGTTACATCATTTGGAATAATATATTTTTTGATAATGGTTATCAATAAAATTTAAACTACAGTATCTAGTTATCTCCATTGAGTAACGATCACGAAGAATTAGAGTGTAATATTTAATAGAACATTACTTATGAAACAAATGATAACAACTTATCCATGTTACAATTTGTTTTTTTCATTAAGAGGGAGATATGAATACGAAATGGGAAAATAATTATATTGATCATATTAAAATATAATATTGTAAATAATTTAATGTTAATATATTGGGGGAGATTGATGATCGTACATTGTTTTTTTAAATTTTGTGTCCTTATGTATGTAATTGGTGAAGTGATTGATGTTGATAAGAATTATTTAATGAATAACAACGTTGATGTTTGTTTGTATTATAAAGCATGATTATTTTTCTATTTTCAAGTTGTTCCATCCATATATGTTCCTAGGTCACATGATACATTTTTCAATGATGTTGAATTAATATTATATGATTGATGAACTGGACCACTAGTTAAATAGAAATGAATAGCTATGTAATAGATTATTAATGGAAATATCGATGAATGAAGAAGAAAATTAAATTTTAATGAATTTTTAATGAAAGTAGACATGAAAATATAATTATATTATTTTATAAATATTTATTTATGAATAATTGATATAATTTTTAAAAAGTTTGTTTTAAAGTTTGTACATATAATTATTCTATGTATTTTTTATGGGGTGGGGGGTTAATTATTGAGAAATAGGGATAACCAAAAAATTTGAAGATGGATATATCAACCATATATTTTATTATGATCCTCTATGTGGTAGGCAATGAATCCATGGGTTTCCATAGCAGTAGAGGGATGAACCTGGGAGGCATGCATAGTGTAAATATGGTGCAAACTGTAACACTCAGATGATTTTATGAATTATTTTTACTTAAATAATTTTAATTCTAAAAATATTACACAATATAAAATCAAAAGATTAAATAAACTATGATACTCCCTTAGTATAAAATAACTATTTTTGACATAGGGTATGAATAAATCGTATTTGATAAATAAGAATTAATATTTTTTAAAAGGTTAATTTTCCACATTTTATTAAAGAACCCCTTTTAAATTAAGATAATGACACATATGTAGTTTTTATATGACAAAATAAACTTTTTCTTTTTATGTAGAATATAAAAATTTCCATTGGATGATCTTTTGATATTTTTCTTAATACCATTCATTTTTTATTAATATTAAAAATACACTAAATTTAAATAAATAAAAAATTTAATCTCAATTATTTATATTGATAAATTATAAATTGAATGATATTAATGTATAAATTATATTTATTTTTATCATTAAATATAATTTATGTCACTACAAATAGTTTTAAATTGAATTCAGAAGTAATAACATTTCAATCTCTTGTAATGATTAATCTTTTAAAACATGTTCTCCCATTCCAACAACGTGATTAATTTTAAATTAAATGATTCATCATCAGGGAATAGAATTATATAAATAATATTCTATATATGGAATTAATAAAAATATGTAAATATCTTACATTTATTTTTTGGAATTTTGTATAGTAATTTGGGTAATTTTTATTAATACGGTACAAGGTTAAATCATGTAATTAAGTATAAAAATAGTATTATAAATTTACCCTAACAGTAGTCCTAAGATTATTGGAAGATTTTTTTTCAATCTAAATTATAATTGGGTTGAAATTTTGACATTTGGAAGCCACTTTGACGATATTATAACATTTAATTTTTCATAATGAAATGTAAAATAAGAATTAGTCAACTTTTAATAACTATATATTTTTTAATATAGGGTTATATGGAAGGTTAATTTAATTATAAATAATTTTTAGGAAGATAAATTTTTTTATTTATCATGATAATTTATTTTTTAATTTTTGGAGATAAAGAATTTCCTTAAAACGTATACTTTAAATAGGGAGAAATTATTTAATTGACGAAAAATCAATTAAATAATATTTATTAAAATAATAATAAAAATTCGAAGACCCAAAAATGTACACCAATTATTATTGATCAATTATATCTCGACCATAAACATCCAAGGTTCAAGTTGTTGACCATAATGATCCTTATATAAAATATTATGAAACTTATAATATTTTATTCAAATTGATGTTAAAGTCATCACATTCACGTTTTAATTTATATAACATTTTAGATGTAACATTTCATAGAAGATATATTATTTTTTTATTTATTATAAGGAATGATAAATGATTATTCATTTTCATAGTATTATATTTTTGTATTTTTATTCAAAAAATAATTATATCAAATAAATACACAAAACAGCTATAGTAAATATTTTATTAAATGAAATATCAAATAAATGTTATTAAAAATATTAAAATAAATATAATTTGGGTAAACAAATATGACTTAGAAATAATATAGATGACTTTATCCTCGTAGGAATATAATATAATAGTTTTGTATAAGTTAACTAGCTATCTTAATATATTTGAAAACTAATGAATTGAATAATGTCAAAATAGAAAATATTGATGATCTATCAAAATAATGTTTTCTTAATTTTTTTTAAAATCATATAAAATTTTATAAAAATATATTATAAATATGATATGGTATAAAATTTTCTAAGGTATATATTAATTGGAATTATGGACATCAAATAAGTAAATATTTCACCCTTTTAATATTTATATATTGTTAACCCTAAATAGAAATTAAATACAATAACTATGTGTTAATTAAAATAATTTTTTTTAAATTGACATAAAATATATCTAATTATTTTTTTTGATGATATTACAACCATATATATTCTCATATTTTAAATTGGTATATTGTAGTTGTTTTTTGAGAGGGTTTTATTTTATTATAAATTTATATTTTTAGAGATCCCAATAGTCCCCACACCTCAATTATAAAAGGGATCCTCCTCCCTCACAAATTCACATCATTTTGATAATTCGATCTTGGAAATACCCTACCCATTTACCTTATCAAAATACCTAGTTACATTATATATGTTCTTGTCTTCTTAAAATACCAAATGTAGTATATTAAGAGGAGATTTGGAGGGAGCTTGTTGAAGAAGTGGTAACTATCTCAACCGATTATTTAAAATATCTTTCTTCTTCTATGTCTTATTCACGAGTTGTCTCATTTTAAAGTAACAAATATAGTATCAATTATATACTTTTATGTTATTATGATAATGAAAAAATAATTTTCCATCGTCTATGCATTCAATTAAAACTGAAATCCCAACACATGCATACGTATGACACAATGTCTCTGGACCATGTGGTAATCTATTTTTCTCCACCACCTTACTTGGATTGGTATAATTAAGTAAATAATAAGAAAATATGATTATTATAACGTTATATTTATTATTAAATATTATACACCATCCACCACATTATTTTTAAACAATTATTTAAATTATATCGTGGAAAATGGTATGTATGGACTGTTATCTCCACGATGTGATGCAATCCATTCTACATGATATTCATTAGAGATTGGGTATATAAATGGGTATAATGAAAAATATTGTTATATATTATACTAATATCATTCTGTAAATGATATAATAATAACCTAAGAAGAGGAACAAGATCTTATCTGAAAAACATAAGTTTGAAAAAATAAAGGCCTTCGGGCCATTAATGGAGGATTCTGAAATATTTAAATGTCATTATTTAAATCATTATATAGGAGACTTTAATGCATAAAAATGAAATATGACCTATGTTAAATGATAATTTTAAAATCTCATTATAACTGAGATTGATTATATGTTTTTATTAACTGGGGTATATTAATCATCCCTTTCCATGTTTCATAATTATGTATTCTAAATAAAGTTATTCTTCTACAATTTCTTAGAGTTAATTTTTCCCATTGGTGATTTTTTATTAAACAGTATGAAATGAATCTTTTTTCATTTTCAAAACGAAGTTCTTTTTGACATTTCCAGAAAATATTTTAGGAAATTGTTTTTTATCTTATATGTAATGAAATTATTTTTATGCTTCCATAATGATTTATTTACATGAATAGTTATTTAAATTATTTGATAATTATCTTCTAATAAATACTTTTCATTTAATTATTTGTGGCATATATAGAAAATAATATGTTTTTGAAGAAGAATGTATATTTTCCTCAAAAATTAATTTCACATGTTATATGAAATTATTTTTCTTCATAGATGGAATTATTTAATAGGGATATGTTTCAAGTATAATATACTTATTGTTCATATGGTTTTATAGAGTGTATAATAGAATGTTATTTATGAAATCAATTTTTTTACATGATTAAGTTATGGTGTAATGATGTTTACTGAAACCCATTTTATTCTAGGGGTTATGTAACACCCCGAGATTTTATGAAAAATATTCTTTTTAATTTCATTAATGTCTTGTGTTGTACGCTACACCAAAAGGAGCTTGCACAACACACATCCTTGACTTTCCTTTCATTACACGCAATCACGAACTTCCTTGATAGCGTGTGTAGTACGCAATACCAAGTTTCACTAAATAACGATATGCTATTAAAATATTATTAAAACTAGCCGTTATGAATAGTAATAACCACTTTTTGAAATTTTGTAAATTTTATTTTTCAAAATGGAATTCATTTTTTTATTCGGAATATCGAAATTAGCTTAGGGTGAAATTTTGGTAATTTTTGGATAACTTTCATATTTTGATGAATAGTTGAAATTACTAAATTTTAATTAAAAACAACTTTTTCAATCGAAATAATTAATAGTGATAAATTATTAATTTTAGTGGTTTTAAAGAATATTTAGAATATATTTTTAAAATTTAATACAATGTTGGTCATTGGATGTAATTTCACATTTAAACCAGACATAAACAAGTGTCAATCTTTTGATAGTTATTATCTCTTAAGAACACGCTATTTGTTTTGATGACGGGAATTAATTTTTAAATTATTTAATGCAACTGATATGTTTTGAATTTGGTAAAATAGAAATCATTTTTTAGTTCATAATATCAAATATATCTTAGGCCTAATTTTTGGCATTTTTATGAAAACATTCAATTTTTGATGAATAGTGAAACCACTAAGTGGTAGTTAAAAAAATGAATTTTTCATAAAACTTAATTTTACCGCTTCTGTGAGTGGAATTTCAAAAATCCAAGAGACACGGTTGATGTCAGTAAGTAAAATGTGGTTCAATGAGATGAAAATAATTTTTTGGTGAATAGTAACTTTTTAATTTTTTTACCACGGTTAAAAGTAAATAGGGTAATTAAGGGTAGAAATGATATTATTATTACCCTAACACATGTCCTAATTCTATTGGACAAGTGTAATTCGACCAAAAACAAACTTAGGAATAAAATATGACCATTTAGGCCCACTTGGATTAGATTAGGACATTTATTATTAATTTATATAAAGAAGGGTTAAAAGAGTTAAAATCAAAGTTTATTTACTAAAACATTTTTAATATATGTTTATACATAAGATAAATTCGATTTTAAATATTCATTAGAAATATAGAACGATTTCCTACATAATGGTATTTTATTTGTAATTTTTAGACATCAAAAAATTTAATTTATTTATGACACAAAGATGATGCAGTAATTATCTTATTAATGAAATATTGACATAATTGATGTTATAAATACCAAAAAAAATGTAATTTAAGAATTTTTATGAATTACACTAATTTTCTAGATTAATATGACATGTTAATATTGATTTAATTAACTTTTTTCGAACTTATCATTCTGTTATGATTTTCACAAAAATCAATTACTAAATAGTGTCAAAATTGACATAAAATAGTTTTTAAAACAAATATTATATTATTAATTGTTATTTTATTCCAAAAAATCTAAGGTTCGGCCAAATGACTTAGATAAGGTTATATATATTAATAATAAACAACTTGGGGTTCGTTTGGCTTCTTATTGTATGTTTATTAACCTTATAGTGTAAGAACACAAGAAGACATGGTAAAAGTAAAATTATTTAACTTAATGTTAAATCTAAATTATAAGGTTAAAATAGGAACTTAAACTTGTCTAAATTCTATTGGATGAGAGTATTTCGACCCATCCACACCTTAGCTTTGAAATAAATCAATTTGGAGCTATTTAAAATAGAATTTTACTCTATAATAAAATAATAGTTTTGGTTATTCCAAAGGTGCCTCTCTCCTCCCTTATAAAAGGGCAGCTCCTCCCTCTCTTCCTCACAAAACTTTGAGCCTTAAAGCAGGGCCAACCCCTACCAAATTCTCCGTTCCACTTCCCTAGAAACATCCTAGAGGTTCTGGTCTTCCTAAAAGACCAATTTTAGTGCCCTAAGAGGAGGTCTCAAAGAGGCGCTTCAAAGAAGAGGTAATTTTTGTTACCGATTTTTTCAACTTTATTTCATCTTCCACTTCTTCTTCATAGGTTGATTCATTATGAAGTAATAACATCAGTATCACTCACATACTGATATGTTATTATAAGAATGAAAAAACCCTATTTCATCATCTATCCATCCTACGGAAAACAAAATCACGGCGCATCCGTACGTACGGAATACCGTCTCCACGCCGTGGTGTAATCTGTTTTTCCACCAACACCTTACATGGATGGGTATTATGGTGTAAAGAATAACTATACATAGTTATTATAACATAATAATGATTCTGATATATTGTATCATCCACTCCAATTCAATTCAATAATTATGGAAATGATATCATCACTCGTGCGTACGTACGGACTACCGTCTCCACGATGCGATGAGATTCATTCTCCATGTTAACCATTTAAGAATGATTATAAAGTATATATAAGAAATAATAATGAAATATATGACATTATAAAGCTACTGGATTTATGTGTATATATATGTATGTCATCTACTTAATTCCACTCAATTCAATAAGGAAACGAAAACAACGTTCATACGTACGTACGGCCTACCGTCTCCATGAATGGTGTATTTCATTCCATTTATCGATCCATTATATATATGTATATTCTGAATATATATTATATATAAATCTTGTTTTATATTCTATAATTACGTAATAATGATCTAAGTAATCATATGAATAATTACAAGTTGAAACACGAACGACAAATGAGACGATTTTACCCAAAACACCACTTTAACATGAATTTACAAACGATCGGGTAATATAAAGTCATAAGTAAACCATATATGATATAATAACAATGAATATGATTCTGTAATAAGTCAATGTCATTATTTAAATCATTATACAGGAGGTTTGGACACATACGAAGAAAATCGGACCTAAGGGAAGGGAAAATATCACAATCTCATTTTTATCCGAGATTGTTTTTACATTGGAATTTACTGGGGTGTATTTCATCATCCACATCCATGTTACCTCAATATGTAATATTATTTCCATACAACTAAAATTTTTTAAATCCAATTTTACCCTTCGGTGAGTTTTTAGTAAAAGATATGAAAGGAATCTTTTGTCATTTTTCGTACGAGGTACTTTTTGACTTTTCCGACAAAAGTACGAAAAATGTTTTGTTTAACTTATACGACATGAATGGATATTTAAAACATTATTTCTAAGAAGAATCCTTTAAAAGTTTTCAAGTTTATTTTTAATCAACTTCTTTTAGTTTAATGTTGTATGACATGTTAAGAAAGGAAAAATGTTTTTGAAGAAGAAAGTATATTTTCCTCAAGAATGGAGTTCAAGTGTTTTATCAAAAAAAATTTCCATCTAAGATAATAAAGGGTTATGTTTTTATCCATATTATTACATTGATTTGATTATGTTGTGATGGAATTATTTTTATGAATTCCTTTATCTTATATGAATTGTTTTATGATGTCATGATGTTTAAGAATCCCATTTTTATTACGTGGGTTATGAAATGATGTATGGTTTATGATTTTGTGGCACACATAAGAATGGTATCATTATGAGATGTGTGGGACCTATATCTCCCTCCAATGCATTGGGTAAAGATTTTATATATCATGAGATAGAGATGGCTGGAACGGTAGGTTATACCGGTTCAGTGAAATAGGACTGAAACGAGGGTGACTCGGTTCAGAAAGGGACTTTGTCCACTAAGATAGTCTTGGAAATGAGTCTTGACTAATAATATATGATTCTATATGATTATGTGTGTATGCCACAAAGTTTCATGTTTTATGTTATGATTATTGGTATTTAATTTCACTACTAAGATTTATCCCATGTTATGAAATTATGCTCTCTTTTGCAGGTTAAGATTTCAAAAAATGTTATGTTCTTATGAATATGATGTGATTGATATTTCTTTTGTTTACACTTACTGAGCATTTGAGCTCACCCTTTTATGTTTTCTTTTCCCCAGGATATAAAGAAAGGTTTTAGGTAAAAAAAGGAAGATCTTTATGGGAGATGTTGAAGATCTTTCACCACGATTAGAAGATTATATTCCGAGTTTCCAAAGACACTAAACTATTACGTTCCTTGTGTGTGTGTTTTTGTAATGTACTAAGTATTCCGCAAAATAATATAATGTACGTGTACGTCATGCTTCGGGTCTCTAAAGCTTGTATCAGAGGAAAGGTTTAGTCAACCTTTGGAAACTAGGATGTGAAAACGTTAGTGAGATCCCTAGAGATATTTCAAAGGTATGTCTAGGGATGTCCCTAAGGTTAAGTATACTTATAGGTTATAGTACTAGAATTATGCTAACGATCAGAGAATTAAACCTAAGATGTTAGATATTGAAGGTACTCCCCCTTTATTATGTTGTTTTCCCTAGCATGATTTTGGCCTCTCACACTATTCTTTTTGGGTTTTAGACGATGGATGGAACCCGAAGGAACCATGTTGATCAATGCAATGGACAATGCAATGATTGTCCTCCTGAACAAACAAATGTTATGGGATATGGAGTGAAAAATCTTATTTCTATACTTACACAAGCTATGAATCATTCTGGACTACCAAATGAGCAGAGAAGGGAACAATATTCTATTGAGTCCTTCATGAGGAAACGTCCACCTTCTATCAGTGGGTCTTCTGATCCACTTGTTGATGAACAATGGATCAGTACCACTGAAAATATATTTTCAGTTCATCAATGTTCTGAACATGATAAAGTCATCTTAGTAGTATATCGTTTGGAAGGTGAAGCTGATCAATGGTGGAATCTTATCAAGAGTACGAGGACAAGAGATGAAATTGAGCCCATGGAATGGGATGAGTTCAAGAACTTGTTTTTCAGTAAGTACTTCCCTCATATTCTTCGAACAAAGATAGAAAAGGAGTTTCTTGAACTAAAGAAAAAGGATGATGAATCTGTTGGTATATACGAAGAGAATTTTACAAGACTTGCAAGGTATGCAACTGGCATTATCATCCAACCTGAAAGTAAAGTTGATCGATTTTTCAGTGGCTTAAAACCAAGTCTTAGAAGGGCATTAGCTATAAGAGACATCATTAGCTATGAAGAAATTGTGTGTTGTGCTATCAAGGTAGAAATGGAAGTTGGTGTTACATATCCATCTCATGGTTTTGACAATAAACGAAAGATGGAGTTCAAGGAGAAATCTCAAAATAATGGTGAAAAGATGATGAATGTTTCCTTATGCTCAAAGTGTGGAATGAAGCATGGTGGAGATTGTCTTAAAGGGACTAGAAAATGTTTTAAGTGTGGAAAAGAAGGTCATCGAGCAGCTGAGTGTTGAGGTAATGGAAAAAGGGTTCCTAATGATGTGAATAAAGAAAACACTGTAGAGAATGCACCACCAACACTTCAATGCTTCAAGTGCAAGGAAATAGCGCATTATGCTAATAAATGCCCTAATCCAAGGTTTGGTGATGATCAACATGAGCAACCACTTAAGGCAAAGGATAAGGGGAAGTCACATGCGATCACTATTGGCGATGTTGAATATGACAACGATGTGGTGGAATGATTAAGTGTTTATGTAATGGGATTCCAAAATAGTGTTGTATATAGTATCGTGGAATATTTGAATATTTATGTATTGGTCTATTGTGGTCTTCAATAATTTTATGGTACCAGTAACCATGTAAAGTGATTGAGATATTGTTTTGAAAAAGAATGATATGCGCATAATAAAGGGAAAATGAGAAAATGAAGTATTTGACAGTATTCATGAGCTCATGATTGATATAAGTAATAAGTGATATCATGGTTTGAGTATATAGAATTTTGAGGATTTTGGTATGTGGAAGGTGTTAACATTTAACTGCATTCATTTTTTCACTAAGGTTCAATGGGTATTCAAGAGAATACATGATTAAGGACTTTGAATGTTTGGAATGTGACCAACAAAACATATCTTATGAATCAACGATGGCATTAAATCTCTGGTAATCGTTTTCACTATATTATGAGAGTGGACTACAGCATTATGGATAAGCCAAAAGATTGGAATGGATTATGTTGGTCATATGTTAGTATTGTTTAATGATAGAAGTTTTTCGATATTGTTGATGGGATGTTATAGTAATATAGCTTAAAAAAAGGATAACCTACAGGATGGACGACATCCCATCACGTCGGACAAGTCTGTGGGAATCGAACCCACAACCGAAGTGCGACTGGCCTTTATCGCCTACCACTGGCCTACAGGAAGTCTCTGGTTAGTAGAAACTAGTTTTATTTTATTATGCCGTATGATATATAAAGTATAAGTTCATTTTTGGAACCATATACGATTAACCATAAGATGGACTTATAACTTTTGCTACCCTTTTGTTTGAAAGAGATGGAATGACCCATCATTCTATCACAAGATCTGCTAACACATCACAAATGAAAAATTCAACTTCATTTCTTTAAGATACGAAGTGGAAATTGTCCATAGAAAGACCAATGGTGAGAATATACCAAAATCACGAAATTATTTCTTCTAATTCCAATTTCATCAACTTTAGGGAAAAGATCATGAAAACCAAAAATGTTGTCCTAGT
This sequence comes from Viscum album, assembly GCA_963277665.1. NCBI lineage: Eukaryota > Viridiplantae > Streptophyta > Magnoliopsida > Santalales > Viscaceae > Viscum > Viscum album. The sequence continues at coordinate 700,521,239 of OY728161.1, forward strand.
GCTCTTATATCTGATGAATCAGATGGTACCTTAGATCATCACAAATTTATGGCATTGTGATTGTTGGCTTTTCCATAGCCATGTTCTCTACCACTCTCCATTAGAACATGATGGTTAGATTTCTCTTCCATATCCATATTTTCACCTATGTGGAAACCTAGAGATTAGTTTATTTGGGTAACCGTTACGTTTCATACTTTTTCTTTTAAAGTTTGGTTTTGGTATTCCTTTTTATGATGTGGGTTTCTATTAAAGAAACTTTCGATTAGTAAACCATTTATAACCCTGATGAATTTCGAGGGCGAAATTCATTTTAAGGGGGTAGAATGTAACACCCCGAGATTTTATGAAAAATATTCTTTTTAATTTCATTAATGTCTTGTGTTGTACGCTACACCAAAAGTAGCTTTCACAACACGCATCCTTGACTTGCCTTTCATTACACGCAATCACGACCTTCCTTTATAGCGTGTGTAGTACGCAATACCGAGTTTCACTAAATAACGATATGCTATTAAAATATTATTAAAACTAGCCGTTATGAATAATAATAACCACTTTTTGAAATTTTGAAAATTTTATTTTTTAAAATGGACTTCATTTCTTGATTCAGAATATCGAAATTAGCTTAGGGTGAAATTTTGGTAATTTTCGGAAAACTATCATATTTTGATGAATAGTGGAAATTACTAAATATTAATTAAAAACAACGTTTTCAATAGAAATAATTAATAGTTATAAATTATTAATTTTAGTGGTTTTAAAGTATATTTAGAATATATTTTTATAATTTAATACAATTTTGGTCATTTGATGTAATTTCACATTTAAACCAGACATAAACAAGTGTCAATCTTTTAATAGTTAAATACTCTTAAGAACACGCTATTTGTTTTCAGGACGGGAATTAATTTTTAAATTAATTAATGCAACTCCTATGTTTTGAATTTGGTAAAATAGAAATCATTTTTGAGTTCATAATATCAAATATAGCTTAGGCCTAATTTTTGGCATTTTTCTGAAAACTTTCAATTTTTGATAAATAGTGAAACCACTAAGTGGTAGTTAAAAATATGAATTTTTCATAAAACATAATTTTACCGCTTCTGTGAGTGGAATTTAAAAAATCTGAGAGATATGGTTGATTTCAATAAGTAAAATGTTGTTCAATGAGATGAAAATAATTTTTTGGTGAATAGTAACTTTTTACTTTTTTTACCACTGTTAAAAGTAAATAGGATAATTAAGGGTAGAAATGATATTATTATTACCCTAACACATGTCCTAATTCTATTGAACAAGTTTATTTCGACCAAAAACAAACTTAGGAATAAAATATGTCCATTTAGGCCCACTTGGATTAGATTAGGATATTTATTATTAATTTATTTAAAGAAGGGTTAAAAGAGTTATAATCACAGTTTATTTACTGAAACATTTTTAATATAGGTTTATACATAAGATAAATTCGATTTTAAATATTAATTAGAAAGCTAAAAAGATTTCCTACATAATGGTATTTTATTTTTAATTTTTAGACATCAAATAATTTAATGTATTTATGACACAAAGATGATGCAGTAATTATCTTATTAATGAAATATTGACATAATTGATGTTATAAATACAAAAAAAAATGTAATTTAAGACTTTTTATTAATTCCACTAATTCTCTAGGTTAATATGACATGTTAGAATTTATTGAATTAACTTTTTTCGAACTTATCATTCTGTTATGATTCTCAAAAAAATCAATTACTAAATAGTGTCAAAATTGACATAAAATAGTTTTTAAAAGAATATTATATTATTAATTGTTATTTTATTCCTAGAAATCTATGGTTCGGCCAAATTACTTAGATAAGGTTATATATATTAATAATAAACAACTTGGGGTTCGTTTGGATTATCATAGTAAGTTTATTAACCTTATAGTGTAAGAACACAAGAAGACACGGTAAAAGTAAAATTATTTAACTTAATGTTAAAACTAAATGATATGGTTAAAATATGAACTTAAACTTGTCTAAATTCTATTGGATGAGAGGATTTCGACTCATCCCCACCTTAGACTCAAAATAAATTAATTTGGAGCTATTTAAAACCGAATTTTACTTTATAATAAAGTAATAGTTTTAGTTATTCCAAAGGTGCCCCTCTCCTCCCTTATAAAAGGGAACCTCCTCCCTCTCTTCCTCACAAAAATTTAAGCATTCAAGCTCGGAAAACCCCTGACAAAATCTCCTTTACACTTCCCTAGAAGCATCCTAGATTTTCTAGTCTTCCTCAAAGACCAATTTTAGTTCCCTAAGAGAAGGTCTCAAAGAGGCGCTTCAAAGAAGAGGTAATTTCCGTTACCAATTATTTCAACTTTATTTCTTCTTCCACTTCTTCTTCTTAGGTTGTTTCATTATGAAGTAATAAAATCAGTATCAATCACATACTGATATGTTATTATAAGTATGAAACAACCCTATTTCATCATCTATCCATCCTACGGAAAACAAAATCACCGCGCGTGCGTACATACAGAATGTCGTCTCCACGCCGTGGTGTAATATGTTTTTCCACCAACACCTTACATGGATGGGTATTATGGTGTAAAGAATAACTATACATAGTTATTATAACATCATAATGATTCTGATATATTGTATCATCCACTCCAATTCATTTAAATAATTATGGAAATGATATCATCGCTCGTGCGTACGTACGGACTACCGTCTCCACGACGCGATGAGATTCATTCTCCATGTTAACCATTTAAGAATGATTATAAAGTATATATAAGCAATAATAATGAAATATATGACATTATAATGCTACTGGATTTATGTGTATAAATATGTATTTCATCTACTTAATTCCACTCAATTCAATAAGGAAATGAAAACAGCGTTCATGCTTACGTATGACCTACCGTCTCCATGAACAGTGTATTTCTTTCCATTTATCGATCCATTATATATATGTATATTCTGAATATATATTATATATAAATCATGTTTTATATTCTATAATTAATTAATAATGATCTAATTAATCATATGAATAATTACAAGTTTAAACACGAACGACAAATGAGACGATTTTACCCAAAACGCTACGTTAACATGAATTTACAAAAGATCGGGTAATATAAAGTCATAAGTGAACCATATATGATATAATAACAATGAATATGATTCTTTAATAAGTCAATGACATTATTTAAATCATTATACAGGAGGTTCGGACACTTACAAAGCAAATCGGACCTAAGGTAAGGGAAAATATCACAATCTCATTTTTATCCGAGATTGTTTTTACTTTAGCATTTACTGGGGTGTATTTTATCATCCACATCAATGTTTCCTCAATATGTAATATTATTTCCATCCAACTACAATTTTTTAAATCCAATTTTACCCTTTGGTGAGTTTTTAGTAAAATATATGAAAAGAATCTTTTGTCGTTTTTCGTATGAGGTACTTTTTGACTTTTCTGTCAAAAGTACGAAAACTGTTTTTTTAACTTATACGGAATGAATGGATTTTTAAAACACTATTTCTAAGAATAATCCTTTAAAAGTTTTCATGTCTATTTTTAATCAACTTCTTTTAGTTTAAAGTTGTATGACATGATTAGAAAGGAAACATGTTTTTGAAGAAGAAAGGATATTTTCCTCAAGAATGGAGTTCAAGTGTTTTATCAAAATTATTTTCCATCTAAGATAATAAAGGGTTCTGTTTTTATCCCTATTATTACATTGATTTGATTATTTTGTGAGGGAATTATTTTTATGAATTCCTTTATCTTATATGAATTGTTTTATGATGTCATGATGTTTAAGAATCCCATTTTTATTACGTGGGTTATGAAATGATGTATGGTTTATGATTTTGTGGAACACATTAGAATGGTATCATTATGAGATGGGTGGGACCTATATCTCCCTCCAATGCATTGGGTAAAGATTTTATATCTCATGAGATAGACATGGATGGAAGGGTAGGTTATACCGGTTCAGTGAAATAGGACTGAAACAAGGGTGACTCGGTTCAGAAAGGGACTTTGTCCACTAAGATAGTCTTGGCAATGAGTCTTGACTAATAAGATATGATTCTCTATGATTATGTGTGTATGACACAATGTTTCATGTTTTCTGTTATGATTATTGGTATTTCATTTCACTACTAAGATTTATCCCATGTTATGAAATTATGCTCTCTTTTGCAGGTTAAGATTTCAAAAAAATGTTATGTTCTTATGAATATGATGTTATTGATATTTATTTTGTTTACACTTACTGAGAATTTGAGCTCAAACTTTTTTGTTTTCTTTTCCCGGGGATATAAAGAAAGGTTTTAGGTAAAAAAAGGAAGATCTTTATGGGAGATGTTGAAGATCTTTCACCACGATTAGAAGATTATATTGCGAGTTTCCAAAGACACTAAACTATTACGGTCCTTGTGTGTGTGTTTTTGTAATGTACTAAGTATTCCGCAAAACTAATGAAATGTACATGTACGTCAAGCTTCAGGTCTCTACAGGTTATGAGGAATTATTTTTGTTAGTGTGACACTAGTATGAATGGTTTCATTATGAGATGGTTTTAGCATGTATCTCCACCCAATTAATTAGGTAAATAATTATATATCATGAGATAGACATTTTGGTATGGGAAATGATCCAATTTCAGTAGTACAATGTTGGAATGATGAGTGAACATGCTTCATTAATGGACTTTGTCAGCTTTAATTGTCTTGTAGTTGAGCCTTGACTAATATTACATGTTTATTAATGCATATGTGCATTCAATAAAATATTATGTGATATGTTATGAATTTTGGTATTATTTTTATTAAATCCAATGAAATTTTATTATTTATCATATGACATGATATCATGATCTTTTATATAAATGATTAATTTTTTATTTTTTTGTTCTTATGTCTTATGATTATTATATGAATGATATCTTTCATGTTTTCTATTACTATGAATATGAGCTCTCCCTATCATATGATTATATTTCCTACTTCAAAAATAGAGGTATTATGTAATAAATGTCATAAATGGTTCTAATTATGATAAAATATGTGGGTCATAATGTACATGTCTTATGAAAAATTATTTTATGTTTTTTAGTTTCAAATAAAACTATACCTACATTGTCTTAGAATGTATTGTTTTTTGATTTTTATAAATTTGATCATATTGTTATTTAGTATCTATATATGTAAATTATGGGTTGTTATATTGGTATCAGAAAAAAAAAATATTGATATCCTATAGAAACTAGGATGAGAAAACAATAGGCAGAACCATTATGAAATATCATGGTATAGGTAAAAATATAACTGTTTTAGAAATGATATTGAATAATCAAGGTTAAACCTAATGTTTCATAAAGTGAAATTTTTTCGTGATTATTTGGATTTACAATTGTTATTAGTTTTTATCAAACTATGCTTTGAGGGTTTATTCTATGACAGGAACCCATAGGAATTTCATTAATACATAATGTGATGGGAAATGGAATGAATGTTTTCTTGAGAACCAAATGTAATGGGGATTTAATACAAAATTTTATAGATATTCTCATCGAACATTATAAATCTATGAATCCAACATGACTTCCAAAAGAGAAATGGAGGTAAAAACATTTTTTTGAGTCCTTCATGAAAAAACATCCACCTTTTTAGAAGGTCTTTAGACCCATTCATGGAAGAAAATTCGATCAGTACCAATGAAAATATATTTTGAGTTCTACAGTGATCATCATAGGTACTAAGTGATTTTGTTGTATATCATGGGAACATGAAGATGATAAATTTTGGAACCATACTAGTAATACAAGGAAAATATTTGAAATTTATTCCATAGAATGAGATGGGTGAAGTAATTATTTTTCAATTAGTAAATTCGTAAAACTCATTGCAAAATTATAGAGAAGGTGTTGATTCAATAAGGTTTCCTATTTACTTTTCAATGCCTCTATGTTTTTAAAATCAAAAATATATTTTTTTAAGGAAATTCATATGTCTATATTAATTATTTTTATATGGAATATTTTCTTTCTCTGAGAAATGATTTATCCTTAATGTGGGTGGCAATTACTTATCTATGGTTTTCTCAAAAAAGATAATTTTTTAATGAAAATATTCATATCCTTGTCCAAAACCTCAATATAATACATTTTCGTAGATAATAAGTCTTTTGGTTTTCAGACATATAATTTTTTGAAATCTAGAATCTAAAATCTATGAAACATAAACTCTGAATTCTCTAAAATTCAGACTTTGTATTGTACGAAATTCAGACTCTGAATTCTCTGAAATTCAGACTCTGAATTATTGAAAATTCAAACTCTTAATTATCTAAAATTCATTCTTAGAATTATTTTAAATTCTGACTCTAATTTCAATTAAATTTACACTATGAATTCATCAGATTACAGAATACAAATTCATCAGAATCCCGAAACAAATTCCACAGAATTCAGTCTCTGAATTCTTTAGACTGTTTTGTCTAAATTTTTCAGAATTCAGACTCTAAATTTCCATTTTTCCAGAATCTTATTGTTTATAATTTCATACTCTAGTTATTTTTCACAATTCTAATTATACATATTTGTGAAATTTATATTACTTTACTAACATATTTATTCAATTTTATTGATACATTGTTCCTTTAACATGATATTTTTTTCTTACATATTATAGTTTCTTACGTATGATAATGTCTACCATGTATTTACTAATAGAAAATGTTGTAATAAAATCAATTTTTAACAAAATGTTGGTTGAGTGACATGTGTACATTCCCATCTAAAATTCATGAAAAAATATGACTATAAGAGGAGGGAGCCGATAAACATAATCCAACTAGACCTCCCATTTTTTATGGAAATGAATATGTGTACTAGATAAATTGAACGATGTAATTTTTTGTTAACACTAGAGTGAGAAAACATTGTTATTATTACTAGTGAATAACATATTTTTGACATGGAAATTAGAACCGATAAAAATAAAGATAAAAAAAATAACAATTAAACTACAAGGTACACAAAAATCGTTTTTATTCCAAGATAAAAAAATATAGTCAAATATAATATATTAAGAAGACAATAGTATTTGAATGATGGTTTATTTTACAATATATGTATATTCAAAAGTGATTGATTCCATAAGATCTTTGTTAAGAGTTGAATAATATGAATTTTTATTTCATTATGTAGAACATTTCAGCCAAGTGCAACAAAGTTTTATGACTATTGTCAACAATCATCAATATATGGGGGATAATGGTCTTTATGATGATGTTCATGTGGACAAGATAATTGGTATCACTACTAATGAGTGAGAATCAAAAAGGACTTTTATTAATGGAAATAGGAATGTATTTAATATTACTCATGATGAGTTATTTGGAAATCCTCTTCCACAAGATAAAATAATGAATAGAGAATCTGGATTCAATTAGAAGAAGAATGGTAATGTAACCATTGTGTTCACTGCTACATCTAAATAAAACACACATTGATGGTTAACTAAATATAATTCTAAGCAATATGTTATTATTTCAGATTCAAGTGAGCGTGAATTATATGATAATTAGTTATCCAATCTTGGTAGAAGGGTGATTAAAATTTTAGAAAAAAATATTTTCAATACAGATATAGTAAGATAGATAGTAACGACATGAAAGATTATGAAGTAATGTGTCTTGAATGAAAAATTGCCTGACACATCAGATCTGATTATCTTATGCTTAGGAAAAATGACAAAAATGAAACGAATAATTGAAGAAACCTAAAAAACACAAAAAATATAAGGAATAGAAAGTAATGAAGGATAATGACACCTAGAGTGCCTATGGTGGTGACTCATTGGAAAAATATTCAGACTAAATCTTATAGTTATATGAATATTGGTATTATAGCTATATTACATATTGAAAATCATTATCTTATGCCTATGTTACACAGTGTTGAATCTTAAACTAATATTTTTTTTAAAAGATATAATTCATGATGAATAATATTATTAATTTTCATATTAAGAATCCTCTTCATTAGAATATAATACATTTCATTAATTTAAAGAAGATTATAAATGTGATAAATTATATGAGAAATAGAACTGTATGATCAAAAATGAGTTAGACTAATCGAATTGAATAATTTATATTTCATCAAATGATGTATCAGATCCTTCTGCATATTTTTATTAGAGAATCTAGAATTTAATATTGATTAAAAGATACAAAAGTATATTAATTCTGAGAAGGATATTTTTTTAATGATCATGGAAATGTTTTTTCCATGAAAAAAGTATTCTAGTATAACTCAAATTCTAATACGAATAACTTTGAGGATGATAATTCATTAATCAGAATAAATTATATACTTTTTTCCATAAAGAATATTTTATCATATTTTAATTATAGAATGAAATAATTTGGTAAAATATAATAAAAACATCATCATTTTATGAATTTTTTAGGATTTTCTTATACTCATTCAAAACATGTTTTTAGTAATAACTATTTTTTTCACCAAAGTGATCTTTATTTTCTAAGGGTCAATGCGGATGAAATTTGGAGAAAAAAATTTATTTAAAAAAAATTTAATTATTAGGTTTTCATAAGGATTATTTTTCTATGAAAATATAGATATCTAAGATTTTACGTTCCAACAATTCCAGATCCAAGGAATTTGGAATTCTGAATGTCTATTTTTTTCATTTTCAGGAAAATAAATGAGGTACCATCAACAATACATTTTACATGGATAGTGTATGTTCTCGGAACATTAATGGTATCAAAAGAATCATTGAAAAATATTAGTAATATGAATGGAGGAAAAGAAACATTGAGAGATAATGCTCATGGAGAAATATTTGGTATTGGAAACATTTTTCTTATTGGAAATTGTTAATTTTGAAATGATTTATTTTTTAATGGTCTTATGAAAATCCTTATAAAGATAACAAAATTATGTGATTAAGGTGACCTTGTGAATTTTAGTAATGATAAATGATTAGTAAACATTAACAAGGTTACGTTTATTCTATCTACCTATAGGGATAAGAATGTTTATAAACTGAATTTATAAAACCATATTAGCCAATACATACCTAACACTGTGAAATAGAAGACAAATCATGGTTATATGATAGAAGACTGTGACACTGTAACCGTAAGAACCTATGAAAACTCCCAAAGAATGGAATTTTTATGGATCGATAAAATCTGCTTTTTTATTAGTCAAAATTTTGTGATCCTTATCAATATAGAAAGAATCAAAAATCAAGATTTAAATCAGTCGTTGAAGTCTCAAATTTTGATGTATTATAGCTTGTTCATGTGGATCTTTTTAGTCCAACCCAAACTGGATGTATTGGAGGTAAATACATTATAATTTTTTAGTTGATTATTATGCCCGATTTACCTAGGATTGTTTTTTAGAAAATAAACTTGAAGAATTTTCTTAGTTTAATGCTTTTACATCGCAAGTTAAAAATTAGAAAAAAATTCATTGATAACTATTCAATGTGATCATGGGGTAGAATTTCAGAAATCATATTTTTTATTATTTATAGTAAGAATTTAATTTCTCATAACTTATTTACTATAAGAAATAATTAAATAATTGGTGTTATTGAATAAATAATATGAATTCATCAAGATAAAACTAGAACCATGTTGAGTGAATATTCCATTGTAAACCACTTTTGGGTGGAAGCTGTTATTACTTCTTCTTATACTTTAAATCGAGTTTTAAACATTACATTTCATAAAAAACAAATTTTGAATCGTGGATACATTAAAAGCCTATATTTTATTACTTAAAAGTGTTTGGATGCAATGGAATCATCTTGAATACAAAATATAACTTACATAATTAAAACCCTAATCTGGTGATGGAATTTTTGTTGGCCAATCCACTACTTCTATGTCTTATAGAGTATTTGAAAACAATTCTTGTACTATAGAAGAAACAATTCATGTTAAATTTTACGAAACTGGTATTTTTTGGGTTTAAAAAACCCCACCCTACATCTTTGGATGTGTTTTAAAAAAATGATTATAAAAAATTGATGGAATATTATTTTGATAAGGAACGTACCTAATTAAATGTTTCTAAAATATTTAACCAAGAATATTTTCTACCTTATGTTGATGAAAATGATTTACAAAACCCAAATCAGTTGTTTGTTAAGAATAATATCGTTGATAGTATCATTAGTGATGAAAATAAACTTATCTGAAATAAACGTTCTTTAAGAAATGAAATAGAACACCTATCATTTCATTACCCATAAGTACCTAAATGAACTGATGATGATTTAGGTGATGATGATTGGATTAAATCCATGCTCGGTGTACTAAATGAATTTGAAAGGGACAAAGTACATACCTTGGATTAAATACCTAGGTAACTTCTGTAATTAGAGTAAAATGAAACATTATAAATAAATTTGATGAAAATGAAATAATATTAATAAATAATTAATGATTATGTGTTAAAGTCTATAATAAAAAAAAGTAATAGACAATTAAAAAAAATGCTCCAATATCTGGACATGTATCAATTCATATTCTAATTATCTTTCTATCATTCATTAATTACAAAAGATTTCAAATGGATGCGATGTGTGAATTCCTTAAAGAATAAGTTCATATGATATTTTATGTTGTATCACCTCCTAGTTTTGAAGACTCAAAATATCATAATCATGTTTCCAAACTCACCAATATTTTTATGGACTTAAACATGCACATAATTCCTGGTATGATAGACTTAAAATATTTTTTTTACAAAATGATTATGTTAATGAATCAACTTATCTAACTCATTTTATAATGATTGATATGAAAAATTATTTTATTGTAAAAATTTCTTTATATGAAATTAAATTATAATCAACTAAGCAATTTTTAACCGATTCATTTGTGAATCTCATGAAATATGTGTTTGAAATGAGTATGAGGGGTGAGCTGAAATTTTTCCTTGGTTTATAAATTTATCAGAAACCAGAATTAACATATATCTCTCTACACAATTATGTTAATGATATTATTAAGATGTATGGATTTTACAATAATAAAAGTACAACCACTCCAATCGATACGTGAAATTATCTCAATCTTGATGAAGCTAGGAAACTAGTAGATCAATCTTATTTTGGATGTATGAAATGATGTTTTTTATAACTAAAAGCTAGTCATCTAGAAATATTATTATTACTATTATTATGTTCAAGATATCAATCTAATACAATTGAACCATATTTAAAATAAGTGAAAATAATTTTTCACTACAAAAAGGGAACTATGGTATTATGACTTTTTTATTCATTTGAAAATTATTTTGTTTTAAAAATAATTATAGATGTTGATTTAGATGGATGTAGAATGGATATAAAATGTACATTCATCACTCTTTATTTCAATATAGATTAAGTAGTTTCATGGTCGTGCATGAAGCACAACATAGTAAAGTTTTCCATTGTTGAGGAAAAAAATGTAGGAGTGGGATGTTATTGTACTCAAATGTTGAGGATTCAACACACACCAACAGAATCTGGCATGATTTTTAGCAAAACAAAAAAAATAGTATGACAATAAAAGTACCATTTCCAAAAAAAAACCCCGCCAAATTTCTCTCTTGAAAATCACATAAAATGTTAGTATCACATTCTTAGGGATCACACATGTAAAAGAGATATCATTTTTCAATTTATCTAAACAGAACATCTACTTGCTGGTATTTTTACAAAATCATGACCTCCAACTGATTCATATATATTAAAAAGTAGTTTGGAATGATAACTGTAAGGAAATCATTTAGAGTAATTTTTTTAGAATCCATTCCCCTTACATTTAGAAACTCCATTTAATAGGTGAAATACATTTTTTTATTCACTAAAATCTTATATTTAATGAATGTTTTATTCTGAACCAATATTTTTGATTTCTTCAAACCTAATTTTTTTAATTACCGGATGCTAAATTTATAATTTCTCCGACCATTATGTTTTGAAATTCTCAGAAGAAGAATTTTTTATTTCTCAGAACCTGAATTTTTGAATTATTAGAACTTGGATTTTTTAATTTTTGCAACCTGAATTTTTTATTTCAACGAACATTTATTTTTGAATTCCCAAAATCGTATTATTTTACATTTTATATTGTTTCTAAATCTAATACATTCAATTTTCGTATGAACACAAGTTTTCATAAAAATCCAGAAGGTATATTTGCTTACTTAAATCATTCTTCTTTACATGTTTTTCTATTTTTGGTATTTCTATCTTGTTTTATGAATATTTTATCGGATTAGCATTTCATAAATCATATTTTTCTTTAAAACCTCAAAATATCTGAACAAACTATTTCATTATTTAGAATTAATATCAACTGTAATATCATATCATGATTATATCATCCATTGTATTGATTTGTAAATTTGAACCATCACTGTGAAGTCTATATAGACACCATCCTCTGTATTCATGTCCCACATTGGTTTTTCATGTGATTTTTCACCAACGCTCATCTGCCCTTCAAATCATCTGTTCGGTTTTTTACTATCCTTATACTTTGGGTGTCTCTTGATGTTTCCACTCAATATTAGATGGCCTCAAAATAGGAAATAAAATATTGGAAAATTTACAGAGAAAGGTTGATAGATCCTAATTTTTTCTTAAATTATGATTATCAGATTTTGAATGTGATAAAGAAGAATAGTTTGAAGAGTCTTTCTATTTCCAAAACAATGAATTATGATCCATTTTATCATGATCTTCTCAAGGAATGATATGATTCAATGTGTTTTTTATGACGAAAGAGGTACATAAATTTTTTCATTTAAGAGAAATGCAAATACCAATTTTTTATCCTTCAACAAGGTAACTAGTTTATTAGATATACCATATTAAGGAGAGGTTATATTTTGTTCCCACAATTTTCCTAAAAAGGAAAGGTTTATTGAGAAGGCGAAGGCAATGGAGTCCCTTGTACTTAAAAGAGATAGATGTAAAAGAAAAAAGAAACCATTCCTAAAATCCAATTTTCTCTACAAAAACCAAAAAATTTAAATAATGTTTCAGATGAAGAGGTAGTTAAGTCGAGTGAGCAGATGAAAAATATAAATGGGGGAGAATCTTGATTTTCTAGACCCTACTAAGGCAGAAGATCTATAATTTCATGATATTGAAGAAATTGAGAGGCATTGAAAGGAGAAAAATATAGAGAAGAATGTATTAGAAGCTGAAATATTTCAATCCTTACTCAAAGAAATAGAGAATGATTCAGAACATATAAAGGTATCAAAATCATTTCATTATAATTCAAATATATTAGAAAAACCAAGATATTTGTTTTCAATACCAGAACCCATTGTCCAAGAAGAAATATATAATCATAAATAATAATTATAAGAAGATGGGGGGTGAATGTAAATATGTGACCAAAATGGTAGAAGAATACATTGAAATGGAATGTCATTCAAAAAATATGTCAATAAAAACATCTTAGGTTTAATCAACCAAATTAAAATTGGAATGAATGATGATGAAGAATAGGGTGAGGTTGATAAACCTTCTAATGATGAATGAAGAAACCATGATTTCATTAATCCTGATGATATTAAAGATGGTGCTAAAAAGATGATGTTGATGATGATAAAGTAATACCACTCTCTCACAGCGAGCATGACTATCTGAGAGATGATAAGGTTATTTCTATTGTTGATAAAGGAAACAATGCGGTAGATGAAATTCCTAGAATGGTTGTGGTTGAAAATTTTAACAATGTTATACATGGGATGTCCAAGAAGAAAGCTGAAGAGATAGACAATGTTTACTAATGAGAAATGGAATCAACTTCTAAATCTTCATTTTTCATGGGAATTTTTTTTTATGTACATTGTTGAGGTTAGTGAGAACAAAACCCATATTTCTATGTATTGATTCAAGGTGTCAGTTGCTACATCATTCTATCAATCATATGTCGGATTCAATATGCATGCTCCGAGAATAGTTTATCAGTCATGAAGAGGAATTAAAAACAATTCATAATGGTTATAATGATCATATGATGTCGTGAAAGTAAATAACCAAACAGTCTAAGGCAATGATTGATGATTTGACAATCACTAATGATTTCCATTATTCAGTAAAGGACTCTTTTGACAAGTCAGATGACACTATCCAAACCCTTTAAACATGTTTTTCAGAGAAGAATAATCTCGATCATGTTTCCTATATTCGAGAGGATTTAATTTTGAATGGAATGTTAAATTCATTTTATCTAAATTAGAAAAGGGAATGGGAACTCAGGGAAGATTTGTAAGAAAAATTCAAATAGCAATAAGATGTCATATTGTCTCAAGATGAATTCCTAAAATCTCCAAAAGAAAAGATCAAATTCATCCAATAGAAGAATCATGATTTGGATTAGCTGCTCACAAGATTTGAATATTATCATTAGAAGCTATAGTAGCTTAAAACCACCCTGATGAAGACGATGGTGATGTAAATTAAGGATGTATTATTTTTCATTACAATAAACTATTTTGTTGAATTTTTCAATATAAAATCATTTCCTATGAAAATGAAATCCTTTTTCCTATACAATGTCTCGTCTTATATATTAACAACCATTTAGGTATATTTTTTTCATTCCCTCCATTCATTTTGTAAAATCACAAATGGGGATTTACGAATGAACAAAATTATATTATGTGAAAAGTATATTATTCCTTAAGAGAGGGGTAGATTGTGTAAGGGGTAGTTCACATTGAGAAGGATTAATTAAAGAATTTGTTATATAAGAAGCTTTATCTCCTCTATGAAAGATAAGAATGAAATCCTTATGGATTTAAAAACCTATGGGGGTGTTAACCATATTCATCATAAGACCTAAGTAATGGGAGAGAAGTATTTTTTTATGTTCAAAAAGAAAAATCCTTATTCCTCATATTCAATTTTGATAGGTTTTTTCGATTTACAAAAAGGGGAATATTGTTTAGTCAATAATGTTTTCTTATGACAATTTTATTTCTATATGTTTTGAAAATCACAAAAAAAAATTCTTATGGAAAAATATCTTTCACTAAAAATTATTTTCTTAAAGAAAATTATTTTTCTCTATGAAAAGTTTAATCCTCACCTAGGAGTTAAATAAATTATTTAATGTTTTCTCAAACCAAGGATATTTTAAGCCAAAATTTCAGATCCATATATAAAACATCAGAGTGTTATAGTTACTCAGATACCAATCTTTTCCCTTTTCATAATCTGAATTCTCTGAAATTCAAACACCAAATTCACTAAAATTCAGGCTCTGAATTCTCTAAAATTCAGAATCCAAATTCACTGAAATTCAGACTCTGAATTCTCAAGAATTTAAACACCAAATCCTTTAAAATTAAGACTCTTAACTATCTGAAATTTATAATCAAAATACAATGATTTTTAGACTCCACATTAATCAGAATTTAGACTCTGAATTTATCATAATTCAATCTCTAAATTCCTCACAATTTTCTCTCTAAATTCCTCATAATTCAGATTCTGAATATATATTTTTTCATAATCAGATTTTTTGTAATTTTATACTCATAATATTTTTCTATATTCAGATTATTAGTTTTTTTTAACATTACGTTTCATTCCTAACATGTCATTTCAATGTTATCATATCCTAGTTTCTAAAAGGTGTTACTGTTTTTCATTAAATATTATAGATTCTTAAGAATGATAATGTTTTCCATGTTTTTCATACAAAAATAAGAGGTCGTGCAATCTGTTTTTATCTAACTGTTGGTTGATATAAATGTGTCTTTGTCCCTCTAAAATACAAGGAAAAATATTAAAATTATAGGAGGGAGCTTACCATTTATGGTTTTTCCTATAAATAACTGCTCATTTAATGATCCCAAGGAATGGATATAGTGATTACATGATATGATACTATAATTTTTTTTCATGATAGACAGACACTCATTCCTTGTGCAAATTGATGATCATCTTGTTCATCCATAATCAACTTGTTCAAATTGTTGTGTGTGACTTCAATTATTACTTTGTACAATCTTGGACATCTTGGAATAGGACGACATAGGTACTTACTACCTTAATTTTTTTGGGTTTCAAGAATAGCCCGACAAAAATCTATATTTTTATCGAGGGAATACCCAGGAGTGGGTAAGACAAAATTTATTGAATGAATAAATAAATGGAAAAGTATCCATGGTTTTTGGATTCCCTTTGCCTGAGTTAATATATTTCTTAATTTTTTAGTTTTTTTTTTGAAGTTTTCTTTCAACTAAATTTCATTAAATAATGATAGTATAACATTCTTATAATTTATTATAGTTGTTTAACTCTAATATAAATAAGATTATATACCTTTTAAGGTAGAGTCTTCCCAATGACAAACATAATTCCATTTTATTATATTAATGTTGTTTGGGTTTCAGTTTCTTATAATTAGACTACCGCCCTTCAAATTTTTACTTCTATTTAGAACCAATGTGGGTCTATGAATTTAACTTGTTCATCATTTTTGATCAAAGATTTAGTTAAGGATAAAAGTGAATGATTTTAAGTATATAATTAAACACCCTATTGTAATTGAGCATCTACATATAAAATTTGATCCTACATAAGTCGATTATTGTGGTTCAGAAAAATGAATAAGTATCTATTGGTACCCATGACGAAGATTTTAAAAGACTTTCAATCTGTGATTCTATGATTATTATCAATCCTGAGATTTAAAATGATTTATTCTTTAGTGACATAAAACCAGGTATCCATAGGTAATTATCCATGATAGACTTATTGAAAAATAAGGAAATAATTCTATGTTATATCGAGTTTTAGATGAATATTGGTGTAACCCAGTAGTCTTAAGGATCTAATAATAAGAGATAAAACGAATTCAATGTATAATATAAAGACCACAACAAAAAAACAAGATGATTCTTCCACAATTATCAATGTGCAAAGTAAAAAAAGGATTAATTAACATAAATGTACTATAAAATGTTTTATGTGTGGAAAAGATGCCTCTCAGGAAGTTAAATGATGATGTGATGGGAAAAAGATGTCAAATTATCTGATAAAGAATTGGTTTCAGAGAATGACCCAACTAAACTTAAATATTACATGTTAAATGAATTTAGGTATTATTCCAATCAATACCATAACCCATGGATTATTAATAATGATCAATGTCCAAAAAAATTAAGGCCAACGATAAGGGAATGTCAAATGTAATCCCAATCAAGGATGTGGAGTATGATAATGAATTGATGAAAGGAACAATTACCATTGGCTCCAAATTATAAAATGATTTATTTGATTATATATCCACAAAAAAAAAATTGTCTAAATATTTTCTCTATGGCGACACCATATTACATCAACAATTAGATGTTGACATAGGAGTGAAAAATATTAATGGAACAACAGTTTGATCATAAGATTATAATTCTTCTTTGGATGATGTTTTTTGGTAATGTGTTTCTTGAATATAATGTGGTCCTTCCTATAATGGAATTGGGTGTGATTCATATCATGTATTGGATTTCCATATATGGATATCATATTAATTTCCAGAAAAGATAATGCACATTTCATATTTCAGATAAATATATGATCATCTACCAATGAAATGATGAATATGCCCTCCCAATGGAGTTTTCATCCCTAATATAATTCTTGATTTCTATAAATGAATGTTATCTATCTCAAATATATGGGTTGAAACTCACCATTAAGAATAAAAAAAATGTATTGGAGTTTGATGATGTGTTTATGGAATAATTTTCATGTCTTCCACTGAAACAAGATGTTATGTTTTCAATATAATTCATTGTCACGAACCATCCTTGGGGATCATGTCATGACTACCCTAAGCCCGCAATCCATAGGCCAGGGGATGGAAACTAGCACAAAAGGCGTAAATCCCGATAAATAGGAAAGGAATATCCTTTAATAAAAAATCAACCACAATAGAGTACACAACAGAATGTAAAAACTAAATAAACAATGTATACAATGGAAAGTTCTAAATGGAATGGGGCCAGAAATACAAACCCAATAGTAAATTATAGTGCAACTACAGTAAAGTAAAACAGAAACTACTGAGTCGTTCTCTGGGAATCCCACCTGAAGGGTGGTTACAAATGGTCTCCTCAGCACCTCAGGAACATATGTCTACTCTGCATATGTCTCTCCAAGTGGTCCACCTCCGCATACCGTCTAGCTCCACAACACTCTGCCTCGATCAGATCTGTCAGTCGTCTGCATGTAACACAATGAAGTGCGGGAATTGACCGTGCAGGGGTGAGTATAATGATGCTCAACAGGGAACCTGATACCTTCGAAGGTCTCCCAGAATCCACGAAGGATAAACCACAAATGAGATATACAGTCACGAAGTATCAACCAACACTAAGTACCAACCAAAATGACGTATCAACCAACATGATGTACCAACCAACCCTACATAGGTATATACCCATACATATACCTATGTTATCAATTATAGTTCAGATCAAACTCTCAAGCTCAAGAAAAACCCCAATCCACACAGGAAGTAAAGTCAAGAAAATTTATTTAAATGATTGAAAGTCTAGAATCAGCTCACATAGGTAAAAATCATTCGAATATTGATATAGATGATTAGATGTAGTCAGTTATTCATCTATGCTGTCAGACCCACATAGGATACTAGAAAAACTATGATGTCGGACCCACTATGGATACAAGACCGGATACTCTATCAGACCCACTAAGGATACAAGTATATAAGTCATCATTGTCGAACCCATAGAGTATCCCTATACATAATTCATCGCCATCAAATCCACAGAGGATTCTAGTACCGTAGACGTCATCGTCGAACCCGTGGAAGATCCTAGTATGTTATTCGTTATCGTCGAACCCATAGAGGATCCTAGTACGGAAGTCATCATTATTGAACACATGGAGGATTCCAGTACGGTAGATGCCACCTTTGAACCAATGGAGGATAATAGAATGGAATTCATCATCGTTGAACCCACGAAGGATTCTCGTACGGTAGTCATCGCAGTCGCATGCAGTTCTAGAGTTCCCGCACACAGTACGCTCGATTCTGGGAGGGTCTACTCCTCATGAAATGGATTCAATATATCAACTATCATGATGTCCTATGTTGATGTATCCCAACGTTCCGTCTCATCAAAAGAAACCCAGGGCGATATACGACGCGTCAATCAGACTCCCAGTCTAAGAGTTATTGGCCTTTCCGTAGCAGGGCCACGTTAGGATTTTGGGTACAATCCAACCCAGCCATACTCCAATCTCAAATGAATCCCTTGTGAAGTATTACGAATGGATAGTCTCGTCAAAAGTAAACCAATATAGTTGATGGCATGCCAATCAGACGTCCAATCCATAAGCTATATGTGTTTCCGCTCTGAGGGCCCGATTGGACTTGAGTTCGAACCAACCTGGTCATACCCAATCATTTCCAAAACCTTGAGTGTAATATTACAAAATGACCGAATCAATCCAAAGAATCCTATGTAACTAACGGTGCATCGATCAATGGTATGTAGCACATGTTATGGGAGAAATATTAAAATGGGTCCGATGTGGGGGCTTTGGGTCCGGTCCGTCTTGGCCCAACCCGCCCATGGTGCGCCCGGCCCGCCTACTGCGTCCTAGCCCAGGGCTCTGGCCCAGCCAATGTGGTGTCCCAGCATGCGTGGCGTGGTGGCCTAACCCACATAGCGCGGGGGTCTAGCCCACGTGGCGCATTGGCCTGGCCCGCATGGCGCCGTGGCCCAGCCCTCATGGCGTGGTGGTCCCAGCCGCGTGGCTAGGGCAATGAAGCCCACCAGGTCAGGGTGACCAGGCGATGACGGTACCCAGTGAGGCCCGCCCTAGACAAATATGGGGGGGGGGGGGGGTTGCGCTCTATTATCCCTATAATTGAACTGGTGGTTGCAGGTTCCTTTCCGTGGAACCCATATGGGTTCCGCCCTAGTGCACACCGATGGCCGGCTCAGCAATCCGCCCTCCCCTATCCACAATGGTCATATGCCGGGAGTCCTCTCTGACGCGGCGCGATGGCGCCGCGGCCCTCCGTAGCGGCCCTCTTTGGCCGCGGCCTCGTGCTGCACTCCGCGCATCCGACGACACCACACGCCTCCGTCGCGGCGCGACGTGGTCACGACTCATCTCTGCGTAGAGAGGTGATGTCGCTCCATCATGGTGACCCAGTGGCCTTTGCGCCATCGGCCCCCTTCTTCACGGCTGGCTCGTTTCCGGTCACCATTGTCTGCTCCCGTCATCAACCACAAAAAGATCAAATGTGGATGATTCAACCGTGATGGTGTGGACGAATTCCCCCATGTTACGGTGATACCATTTAGTTGTCTAACTATAACTTCAATAACATAAAATGTGTATGGAAAGGATTTAAACCCCTAACTCATAATTGAAGTCGCACGTCAACAAGACACAGAAGACGAGAATCATAGAGAATGGTGACGTCTCATCAATTTTGGTGGAATAATAGTTGTCGTGACACCGGAAGAGAATCCAAATATGACGTAGTTTCCTTGACATCGGGGATGTACATTGTTGAGAAAAATAAGTTCCACAAAGATTTTTTCTCCCCACAAATATTTTCAATGAAAAATTAATAAAAAGGCTACCCAAATTTTATAACATTTCCATGCAGTTCAAAATGAAAAATTAATTAATTAAGGAATATGTGTTGGAAAAATTAATGGTTGGAAGGTGGAAAGGCTCCACATTTTGGTGGAAGTCCATTAGGTAAGAGAAAAGTGGTCAAATTAATTAGGGGTGTTAATGGGGAGTTTAAGGGAGTTGAGGGGAGGTAATAGGGTTTGGGTTCTTGTGGGTCCCACCACACAAAATCATCTCATGGGTGGTTATGTGGTGTGTGGGTATGACCTGAAACTTCCATTTGGAGATTATAACCCCCACCAAATAAAAATATATAACTCATATTTTTATTTATTTTTAATAACAAACCCCAAAAATTAACATCTCCTCCCAAAAAAACGCAATGACAAAAATAGTCCCCTTAGGGGTATACTGGGGTTGTGAGTTCATTGGTTCCCTCAGATTTCTATTCCGAGAAATAGTTTATAAGTTACAATAACCCGCACATACGTTTACTGAACATACCCGAACAAAACATCAGAAAATGATTTCGGGCACACTGGGCCTCAGAATCAGGTGCGGTCAGAATCTACTAATTCGTAATATTCCAAAGAATTTAAGAAAAAAATTTCCCTGAAATTTCCATGTCTTTACATTACCCCCCCCCCCACAGGGCTTTATGTCCCCATAAAGCTACAACACAAACTAGGTAAACAAAAGAGGATACTGAACATGCATCTGAGCCTTCTGATCCAATGTGATCTCCTGGAGGTTCTCGTGCTTCCAGAGAATGTGTACCAGAGGAATCAACCATCAACGTAGGAACCACTCTTGTCGATCCTCAAACTCCACTAGGACCTTAGTGAATTTTGTCCCATCATCGATGTCTAGCTCCCCATGGTAGATGATTTGGGATGGGTCCTGCACGTATATCTTGAGCTGAGATACGTGGAAGACGTCATGCACCTTGTGTAACTAAGGTGGAATGGCCAGGTGATAATCCACCTCGCCTACTTTTCTAAGGACCTGGTATCGTCCGAAAAATTGTGGATATAACTTGCCTCCCCAACCAAATCTCAATAGTCCTCATCAAGGTAAGACCCATAGGAAAATGTGGTCGCCATCCTTGAACTCTAGTGGGCTCCATCTACTATTAACATAGGACTTATGTCTAGTGTGTGCAGTCTTCATCCACTCCTGGATGATCTTCACCTTCTCCGTCGTAGCCGTCACTATCGTTGACATGCTGATGTAGTGGAGGAGTGACTGTGAGGGACTGTAGAAAGGCTGCTCCATCCCTATCAACAAATGATATCTACAACGCGACAAGATTCTTTGTTGCCATTCTTAGCAGTTGAATGCCTGATCTCTTACTGAGAGAATATTCTACAATGTTCACCTTCCCATGAGTATATACTATCTCAAAGTCATAGTCCTAGAGGAAATCAATACAAAGTCACCGTCTCAGGTCCAGGTCCTTTTACAAGAAGACACACCTGAGACTTTTGATATTATAGTAAACCGTAAACAGTACGCTGAATGAACTATGGGCGTGACTAGCCATTTGTAAAGAACTCGACTACACCTTTATTTTCTTATGTAATAAAAGAGATTCTAAGATATCTCTTTTTCTAAAAAAAAGAAATCCAGTATCATCCCCTGGATGAACCACGCTCTTTGCCTAATAAAGTCTTTCCTGACATGAAAGATACTATTTCATGCCACGGACGACGTCGTAAGGCCTCTACGCTACTACCAAGATATCCAACCGTTACTCTCACCTCCAAGGGTCGAGTTACACTGTCAGAAACAGTGTGTGGTCACATGGTATCCTCCAGTAGGAATCTCAAATGTGAGGGTCAAGTCAATGGTTTTAACTGGAAACTCTCAGTATCAATCATACAACAAGGGTAGGAATGCATACATCACATGGACAAGTGTCATTTATTACTGAATCTCATAGTACAAAGTCACAAAACATCAATAAAAAATGAAATCAAAAAATCCAGAAGCATCATGAACAAAATTCTCTATGATTGGAGCTAGTCCCGCTCATGTCCATCTGCTCTCAGAGCACTATGGTCGTAGGCCTCACTTGACTGAAGCTAAGCTCTCCCCGGTTCAACTGTTCCCTGCGGTCGAGGTGGACCGCCTTGTGGTGGTGGTGGTAGGGCGTCAAAACATTTTACACCACCTATTACTCATCCATATCCTTTGCTACGCCTGCCTGCTCCCGACAGAACACCATGGTCGATCATTTGCCTCTTCATGGGATTTCCCTCTACCACCTGCTTCTCATCTGCAGGGCGGGTCAAAAAGTCTCGAGCCATGTGACCCTTCCTGCCGCATGAATAGCACTGCCTGCTCCTTATATGAATGGATCTGTTTTGTGTTCCCCACACAACCAATGATGTATCCTGAGGTCACCCACCTGATGGTTGGGTCTATTTGGAACTCTACGTCTTCTATCTATTGTTGGCAGCAGAAGACTTCGCTATGTTTCGTCCTACGAAGGGTCTCGTGGTTGGTGGCTACTCAACAAGAAAACTCTCCACTAGAAGGTATCTCTCCAGAACTCCCGCCTGCATCAGAATATTGAGGGAGATCATCGAAGCACTGATCTCATTCATGAGTCCCTACTCGATGGTCTGGGCCCTGAAGAATGAGTCTCGTACCATATATATGGAGTAGCATGAGATGTTAGTTAACCTCGCTGAGTACTGAGTTTCTGTCATGATGCCTTGATGCAGATGAGGTAACTCCTGAATCTGCACTGCGCAATCGGTGGTTGGTACAATCTCTGACCGGAATAGGCTCTCGAAGTCTATCCAGAGTAGTGATGCCTCGTCATGCACATAGAGAATCAGGCTCCACCATCTGTCTGCCATTTCATGCAGGAGAGTCACGTCAAATATCACCATGAGGTCGGCTAGTGTCCCTACCAATAGGAAAATTCTTACAATATCCTCCATCCAATCCTCAGCTTCCTGGGGGTTCATCTCTCCCCGGAACCTGGGCAGCCTCTGTCGCTAGAAATCATGCAACGCACTAAAGCAAAGTGAACTCTCTACTACTGGATCTGGTGGTATCGGTGGCCCAGTGGGTAGTGGTACCCATGGTGCCTCCATAGTGATGGGGCCCTGCACCGAGGTATCGTCGCTCGGTAGGATACCATCTTGTATGTAACTCGGAACCCTATCTGGCTGCCTTCGTGGGGCCATCCTGAAAAGGAACATGTGCGCCACGTTATAAATAGTATACCTGGTGAGAAGACACAATGTATTCATGAAGAAAATTCTTTCTAAGGAAACACACATGCAAGTTGTGTTTTCGCGCACTAAGTGAGAATTTAGAGATCAAGGTCATGGTGTTTGGATACGTCGTCCGTCGCACCAACACTGGACTCCCTGGACTGAAAACCACACTCAATACATTTAACACTATTGATTCAAAATAAGACAAATTAGTGTCCTATGTTCTGTCGTTGAACTAACTCCTCTGATACCAATTTGTCCTGAACTGTCCTTGGGGCCTGTGCCTTGACTACCCCAAGACCTCCTTCCATAGGTCAGGGGTAGGCAACTAGCACCAAAGGAATAAATACCAATATATAGGGAAGTCAGTTACATTAATAATTAAACAACCACAAAAGAGTACTCAAATGAAAGTAAACACTATGTAAACACTGAATACAAAGGAAAGTGCTGAAAGAAATGGGGTCGGAAATACAATCCCAACATTAAAGTACAATAAAACTGCAGTAAAGTAAAATAGAAACTACTAATTCATACTCCAGGAATCCTACCTGATGGTTGGGTAACAATTGTCTCCTCATCACCTAAGGTCCATCCGTCCGCTCCGCATATGTCTCACCAAGTGGTCCACCTCCAGGTACCGTCCAGCTCCACAACACTCTGCCTTGATCAATGTTGTCTATCTTCTGCATCCAACAAAACTAATTGTAAGAATTTCCCATGTAGGGGTGAGTATAACGATACTCCGTAGGGACCCCAATACCCCCAAAGGTCTCCCATAATCCATGAAGGATAAACCAAAAAGGAGAGATACAATTACGAATTATCAAAAAACATGAAGTGTCAACCAAAACGATGTATCAACCAACACGATGTATTATCCAACCCAACTTATGTATATGCCAATATATATACCTAAGATATCAATTACAGTTCGGCTCCAACACTAGAGCTCAAGCACAACCCCAATCCACATAAGAAGTAAATTCAATCACATTTATGATAATGATTTAATGTCAAGAATCATCTCACACGGGTATACAACATTCGAATAGCAATATAGATGATCAGATGTGGTCACTGATTCATCTATGCTGTCGGATCCACATAGGATACTAGACCAGCTAAGCTGTCAGACCCACTCAGTATACAAGACCAGCTACTCTGTCGGACCGACTCAGGATACAAGTACAGAAGTCATTGATGTCGAACCCACATAGGATCCCAGTACATAATTCATCGTCGTCGAACCCACCATGGATTCATGAATGGAAGATGTCGTCATCAAACCCATGGAGGATCCTAGTATGGTAGTCGTTATCATCGAACCCATAGAGGATCCTAGTATGTAAGTTCTCACCGTCGAAACCATGGAGGATTCCGGTATAGTATACATCGTCGTCGAACCCACAGAGGATCATAGTAGGGAAGTCATCACCGTCGAACCCACGTAGGATTCCCGTATGGTAATCGTCCCAGTCGTAGCCACCTCTAGGGTTCATGCACACATCCTGCTCGACTCCGGGAGGGTCCTCTCCTCGAGCAAAGAGATCGATACATCAACTATCATGAAATCCTATGTTGATGTATCCCGAAATTATGTCTCATCAAAATAAATCCAATGTGATAGACGGCGCATCAATCAGACGTCCGGTCTAAGAGTTATTGGCTTTTCCGTAACAGGTGCCCTATTGGATTTCGAGTACAATCCAACCCAGACATAATCAATTCACATCTGAATCCCTTTTAGATTATTCCAAAAGGACCATCTCTTGAAATTTAAACCAACATAGTTGATGACATGTCAATCGGACGTTTTGTCCTTAAGTTATAAGTGTTTCCCCTCCGATGGTCCGGTTAGTTTCGAGTTCGAACCAACATTTCCATACCCAAAAATTTCCAAAACCTTGAGTGAAATAAACCGAAATGACCGCCTCGATCCAAGGATTACTAATCAACTGACAGTGCTTCAATCAAAGGCTTATATCTCATTTTATGAGAGAAATAGTAAAATGGGTCTGATGAGGGGGGTTTGGGTCCGGTTCGTCCCGGCCCAACCCGCCCTGGGTCGTCCCGAACTGGGTTGACCAGACCTGGGTGTGGGTCGGACCTAGTAGATCATGGCCCGACCCAGTAGTTTTGGCCCAACCTAGGGTGTAGGCCTCACCCGTGCAGCGGCCCGGCCCGCGTGGCACAGTGTCCCGGCCCGCGTGGCGTAGTGGCCCGGCCCGCATGGCGTAGTGGCCCAACCCACGTGGCGCGGTGACCTGACCTGTGTGCCAAGATGGCCCATCCCTCATGGCGCGGTGGTCTCACCTGCATGGCGTAGTGGTCCCACCCACATGGAGCAGTGGTCCCACCCACGTTGATGGTTGCAATGAAGCCCGCCAGGTCAGGGTGACTAGGCAGCAACGGTGCCCTACGGGGCCTGCCCTATTTAAACGGTGTTGGGGGGGGGGGGGGCAGTTTTCCACACCCCATCAATATGAAATGGTTCCAACGGTGGCCGGTTCCTCTCTATAGAACCCTGGATGGGTTTTGACCTGGAGCACACCGGTGGCCGGCTCAACTAGCCGCCCTCCGCAGCCCACTGCGGGCGTATGCCGCGGGTCCTCTCCAGTGTGGTGCGACGACGATGCGCCCCTCCGTCGAGGCCTGCCTTACCTATGGACACCTTCTACCCTCCATGCGGCACGACGGCGCCACGCACCTCTGTCGCGGCTCGACGTGGTTGCGGCTCTTCTCCGCGTAGCGAGGTTGTGTCATGCCATCCTGGCGACCCGGTGGCCATTGCGCCATCGACCCCCTTCATCGCGGTGGGATCGTTGTCAGTCGCCATTGTCTACTCCCATCGTCAACCACAAAAAGATCAAATGGAGAAGATTTAGCTTTGTTGGTGCGGACAAATTCCCCTATGTTACAATGATACCATTTGGTTGTCAAACTATAATTTCAACGACGTAAAACGGGTACGAAAAGGATTTAAACCCCCACCTCGTAATTGACATCGCGCATCAATGAGCCACGGAAGACGAGCGTCGTGGAGAACGGTGTCATCTCGTCAACATTGGAGGAAGAGTCTTTTTCGTGATACGGGAAGAGAATCTGAAAACGAAGTAGTTTCCTTGACATATGGGATGTTCTTTGTAGAGAAAAAGAAGTTCCACCAAGTGTTTTTCTCCCAACAAATATTTTCCATTCCAAAATAATAAAAAGACTCCCCCGATTTTATAACATTTCCATGCTATTCAAAATGAAAAATTAATTAATTAAGTAATTTGTGTTGGCAACATTAATGGGGGGAAGGTGGAAAGGCTCCACCCTTTAGTGGAAGTCCATTGGTTAAGATAGATGTTTCCAAATTAATTAGGGGTGTTAATGGGTAGTTTAAGGGAGTTGAGGGGAGGGGAAAGGGTTTGGATTTGTGTGGGTCCCACAACACTAAATCCTCTGATGAGCGGTTATGTGGGGTGTGGGGACAACATCCGATTTCCTTTTGGACATTATAAACCACCACCAAATAAAAATATCTAACAGATATTTTTATGTATTTTTAAAAAAAACCCTAAAGAATTAACTTCTCCTCCCGGAAAACGCAACTACGGAAAAGGTCCCCTTAGGTGAATACTGGAATTGTGATTTCATCGGTGCCCTCAGATTTCGATTACGAGCACCGGTTCAGATGATCAAAAAACCCTCACGTATGTTTACAGAATGTACACGAAACGAACATCAGAAATTGATTTCGGGCACACCAGGCCTTGAAATTAGGCGTCGTTAGAAACTACGGACTCTGAAAACTCCAAATAATTTAAGAAAAATATTTCTCTGAAATATCTGGGCCTTTATATTCATACCATGTGTTAGGAATATTTCCCAGAAAACTTATAGAATATACCTAATTTAGATACAAGAAATTGTGTACTAACTCCAAGAGAATATTGACAAGGGATTCATACACCCTACTACAACACCATGGGAAGCACCAAATCTATTTCTAAAGAAGAAATATGGATCAATGAGACTCTTAATTGATTATTGAAAACATAACAAGATCATTATAAATAACTAATATCCTCTTCCCTCCATTGATAAATTATTTTTCCAACAATGTGGATATCAATAATTTTCAAATATTTATCTTTGGAAAGGGTATCATGAACTAATGGTTAAGAAGGATGATATACCAATGATAGAATTCCATATAAGGTATGGGAAATATGAATTTAAATTGATTCATTTAGGTATTGATAATTTCCTACCTATCATCATGGATATAATGAAAAGATACATTAGAGACTATCTTGATCAATTTGGGGTAGTCATTATAGATGATATTCTTGTTTATTCCATGTGTATGGAGGAACATGATGATCAAAAAAATAATTATAATAGATAACCTCATAAATGAAAATATTTATGGAATATTTAAAAAGGGTGAATTTTGGATTTCAAATGGTTCTTTTTTTTACACATAGTCCCAAGTGAGGGGATATCATCAGATCCCTAAAAATAGAAGTTTTAATTTGTTTTCCAAGGCCATCAGCGGTAATGGAGATCTGATGTTTTATATTTTTGGCTGGATATTATCGATGTTTTGTGAATTTTTTTACATTTATATAATCCACTCACCATGTTTACTTAGAAATGAGTCTTGTTAAGTTCTATTAAATAATTTGAATTTAACTTTAAAGAGATAAAAATGATTTTTTCCAGTGCACCTTTGCTCACAGTACCTTGAAGTGTAGAAAGGATAATGATCTAAAGGGATGAATCCAATAATAGTATGGGTTTTTTCTTTATGAAAAATGATATGGTGATAACTTATTTTTCACAACAATTTATAATCCATGATAATATTTCTTGACCCATGATTTGGAGTTAGATATGGTAATGTTTTCATATATGATATGGAGGGATTGTCTTTATGATGAAAGGTGTGATATTTATATCGATCATAATACATTGTAGAATATTTTTACCAAAAAGGATAGGAATATGAGAAAAAGGAGATGTTTGTAGTTGATTAATGATTATTAATTTTCAATACATTACCACCTTCGTAATGTGAAAAAAATTGGCATGTACTTTGAGTTCAAATGACCATGTTATCATATAAATGATGAGGATTACTAAAGATGAAATATTTATGGATTTACGATTGATGGATATTTAAAATTTAAAGGTAGGGGAGATATTTTTTCATTCTCAAATGAATGTTCATCCATCTATAAAGCGAAGGCTAAGGGCGAATAAGAGCAAGATAAAGGCATATAAAAGAAGGTGATAAAAGTTCCTTAATTAAAACTTCATGGAAAAAGACTAATATGTTTTTGTAAATGGGTTTGTATTAATCCCATACCCAAATTAATAAAGGTTTTATTTGATGAGGCTCATAGTTTTTCCTTCTCTATTCAACATAGAAGTAAAATGATGTAAATGGAATTAACAATGTATTTCTGGTGGGAATTAATGAAAAGTGATGTTTTAAAATATGTCTATCGGTGATTAGTTTATTAGAAAGGTAAGACTGAGAGGAAGTAGTCAAATGGGATATTACAACCATTACACATACTAGTATGTTCATTGGAAAACATCACTATGGTCTTTAAAATCGGACATCCCAAAACATCTAAATTCTATAATCCTATATGGGTTATAGTTGAACGCCTTATGAAATCAACACACATCATTTCAATTAGAGTGGATTTATCTATTGATTATATATCTAGGATATATGTTGAAGAAGTGGTTATATTTCATGTGGTACCACATTCTTTCATATCTGATCAGGATGAGAGGTTTACATCGATGTTCTGGTGATGTCTTTAGTTAGAAGAAGATACAGAGTTATGTTTCATTAACAACTATCATCCATAGATAGATGGTTAGTCTAAGATGAATATTTAAACACTATAATACATGTTGATATTCTACTCTATATATTTCAAATGTGGATGGGGTCAACATCTTCCACTAGTATAATTTTATTACAAATAGAGATATTAACCCAAGTATTAAGATGGATCCTTAAGAATACCTCTATTGAAATAAGTGAATAACTACAACACATGGAGATTATGTTGGGGAAAGAAAGGTATTAGGACATAATCATGATGATGAAATGGTAGAAAGAGACATTTCAATTCGAAAAAACATAGGAGAATCCAACAGTGAACCAAAAATATATTCTACGAACTAATGAAATGACATAATGTTTGAAGTGGGTGGAAAGGTGTTCCTATGAATATATCCTTTGAATAGTGTAATAATATTTGCAATGAAGGGGTATCTGATCCCAAGGTATATGAGTCCTTTGAAATCATTGATTGTGTTGGGATTGTCGATTACCAATTAGTGATTCAATATAATCTCCCTCTTTTTCTTGATGTGTTCCATGCATATCATCTGTGAAAGTACATTCCAGATCCATCACATGTTCTAGGCTCCAATGTTGTACTACTTGGGTATTAAAATTTTTATGAGGAAAAACCAATATAGATTCTAGATCATAGACAAAAACATCTATGAAATGAGACCACTAACATGATTGAAGTTTTAAGGATGAACCTCCTATTTGAGGAAGCTACATGGGAACATGAGATCATGATGGGGATGAATTATCCACATCTATTTTGATTCCAAATGATTAATTTGGATTGTAAAATTTAGTTTAAGAGTGGTAGATTATAACTCCGATATCTTTTTTATGAAATACTTTCTTTAATTTTTTTATTCAATATCTTGAATTTCATGAAATGTAGAATATAATGTCACTGAAAGATTCCCTTGGAATAAAATTACCATTTTAACCTATCTATTACGATATTTGGAATAAAAATAAATAAATTCTGAAATTTCATGGTGAGTTCATAGAATACTATTTATTTATTAAAAACCTATATATTAATTATATATTTTTATTTTTTTTATTAATAAATAGAGTGAATTACTATTATTATATTAATTTAATGAAATATATATGTTATATACTTAATTTTTTCTTTATATTAATCTAATTTATATTTTTATTATTGGTTTTGAATAAACTCTATTTGATGTATACAAACCTATATTTATGAAAAGAGTACTTTTCTTCCATTATATGGGTAAACCTTTATAAATTAATATATTAAAAAAGTAATATTTTTTATATGAATAAATATATATTTTATTTTTTAGATAGATATAAAATTTTAATTTTAACTAATTTTTATATTTTTATGATAACTTATATGTTTTGATGAATAGTAAAAATACAATAATTTTAATTGAAAAAAACTTTTACAGTTAAAATAATTTATATGGATAAATTATAATGTATATTTATTTTAAATTATAAATATAGCATATTATTATTATTAAATATAATTTATGCCATTACCATTAATTTTATGTTTAATTCATATATAAAAACATTTCAATCTTTTGAAATGTTTTACTTTTAAAACTCATTCCCTCTTTCCAACAACAGGATTACTTTTACATTTGTTAATTAAACTATACTAAATTGAATTTTTGAAAATGGTTTCTATATTTAGAATTATTAATTCATACTTATGTAAAAAAAATTATATATAATTTTTGGTATTATAAATACTAAATTCGGTAATTTTTTTTAATATAGTAAAAAGATAAATTAATTAAATAAGAATAAAAAAATTATTATGAAATTACAACAACACTTGTCCTAATATCACTAGATGAGTGTGTATCGACCTATGTCATCATTGGGATGAAATGGTATCCTTTGGATGCCACATGGTTGTGATTAATACATTTAATTTATTATATTTAATGTAAAGTTAAATATTTCTTTAAAATATTAATAACTATATCTTTTATATTATAACAATATAGAGAAGATAACATTGATTATAAATTCCACTTATAAATATAAAATATTTTAATTTATCATGTGAATTTTTTTTTAAATTTTATGGAAAAAGTATTACCTCAAAGACCTATACTTTAATTATGTATATATTATTTAAATGATGATAAATAAATAAAAAAATTATTAAAATCATAAGAATAATTAAAAGACCCTAAAAACAGACCAAATCCAATTTATAAAGTATATATCTACCATAATAATCCAAGGTTAATGTTATTGGACATTTTAAGCCTTATAAAATAGATTATAAATTTTATAATATTTTATTTAAATTGGTGTTAATGTTTTCACATTCATGTTTTAAATAATAAAATATTTTTTATGTACGATTTTACAAAATATATAATCAATGATAAGTATTCTAAGGAATATTATGCTAATTTATTTGTAATAATATTTTATTTTTAATTATTATTCAACAAATTAGAATATTACATAATTACAAATAATATTTTAGTTGTTAGTTTATTAAGGTAAACATGAAATAAATGTTATTAAAAATATTAAAATAAATATAGATTGGTTTAGTTAATATTTAAAATGAATTTTCAAAAGTATGTTGACCTATAATGAATATTATAAAATATTTTTGTCTAATTTAACTTCTTTTCTTAATATAATTATAAATAAATTAATATAATAGTTTCAAAATTGTCACTATAGAATTTTTATCAAAATAATGTTTTATTAAATTATTTAAAAATTAAAATTCATTTATATAAAAATAAATAATTATTATTATATAGTCTAAAATCTTATATGTTATTTTTTTTATAATTGACATCTTATAATAAAATATTTCACCATTTTAAAATCGAAATTATTGTTACCATAGTTAACAATTAAAATGAATAACTAATTGTTAATTATAATGATACAGTTTAAATTGACAGAAAAACATGTATAATTTTTTTTCTTATGAGATTAAATCCCCAAATCAACTAATATTATAAGATGGTAAATTTTGTGGTTTTTTGCATGTGGTTTAATTTTTTTATAAATTAATATTTTTGGAGAACCCAAAACAAACCCTCAACTAAATTATAAAATAGATCATCTTCCCTCACCACTTCATTTCACATTGAGCCTTAAATATCACAAATCCTCTTCATATTTTCATCTCAACATCCCTATATTCAAACTAGAAGTAATTTAACTCTTCAAATACCAACTGTAGTTCTCTAAGTGAAGATTTAGAGGGAGCACGTCAAAGAAGATGTAATCTTGTCAACCGATTATTTCAAACATATTTCTTTTTCTACCCCCTCTTCTTTAGTTGTTTCATTATAAGAAATAAATAATGATTAATTTATATACTAGTATGTTATTAATATTTTTAATCACCCATATTCAATAATCAAATAATGAAATAAAAAAGAAATCCCCAATAGTGCATACGTATGACTTACTGTCTCCACGCCATAGTGTAATATGTTTTCCACCACCACATTACATAGATGGGTATAATGATAGAAAGAATAAAAATATATTATTATTATTATATTATGTTAATTAATATATAGTATACATCTTCCACTTCAATACCATTCATCAATTATGTGAATGATATCATCGTTTGTGTGTACGTATGACACACCGTCACCATGACATGATGTGATTCACTTTACATGATATTCATTAAAGAACGATTATATATAATAATTTAATAAATAAATATCATATATATTTGACTAATATCATTATTTAAATTATATAACTAGAACCTAATAATATTAAAAGAATTTATTAGACAAAACATGAAAATGAAAATAAAGATGTTAACACCCGATTAACGTGTTATAATGACACTAACAAACAGAAGATAATTTGATCATATAAGATATCATAAAATTTAATGTGATTATAAAATTATTAAATGCAATATTTAAATTCATTATATAATAGTTTAACATACATTAAAATGAAATTATAACTAATGTAAGAAGAATGTTTCACAATCTCATTATTATCAGAGATTATACATATGTAAGTATTTATTAGGGTATATTTATCATCAAAGTCAATGATTATAAAATATGTATTCCAAAATATTATTTCTATTCATCTAAAAAAATTAATCAATTTTAACCATTTTTGATTTTTTATTAAACTTTATGAAAGGATTATTGTTTCATTTTCAATAGGAGCTACTTTATTAATCTTCCATCAAAAGTATG
Source organism: Viscum album (assembly GCA_963277665.1). Taxonomy (NCBI): domain Eukaryota; kingdom Viridiplantae; phylum Streptophyta; class Magnoliopsida; order Santalales; family Viscaceae; genus Viscum; species Viscum album. Next base: position 700,555,257 of record OY728161.1, read on the forward strand.
AGTATAATGTTTATAAAAATTATACATCCTAAATAGATTTATACATATTTATAAATAATCATTTACATGATGTTTATGTTACCCAATTTCATTTTTAATTTAAAATAAATTTCAATTTTTTAAATTTTCGTGGCATTTTAAAAAAATAAATTATTTTTAAATAATAAAATATATTTTCATGAAGAATTAATTTCAACTGTTATATCAAAATTATTTTCAATCTAATATAGAATTATTTAATAGGTATATGATTCAATTAAAAAATAATTTATGTTACTATGGTTTTATTATTATTTTAATTGAAATCAATTTATGAAATAACTTTTTTTAAATAGATTATGTTATAGAGGAATAATGTTTATAGATACCCATTTTATTCCTTGTATTATGATGAATGATTTATGTTATTTTGGAACATATAATAATGATTAAATTTTGAGATTGTTGGGGCCTATATCTCCCTCAAATGCATTGGTTTAAGATATATATATATATATATATATAATGAGATATACATTGATGGAACATGAAATGATATCAATTTTGTAATATAGTGTAGTAATGAAGAGTGAAATATATTCATTGATGGACTATATCTGCTATGATGGTATTGGAAATGAGCCTTGACTTATATAGAATTATTTTCTATTATTATGTGTTTGTGAATATATTTTGTATATTATGTTTTGACTTTTGATATTACATTCATTTATTTTTATAAACTTGTATGATTTAACTAGTGGAATCATATCACAATCATTCATATGTAGGATAATATTTTCAAATGTAATATTCCTATGTGTTAGGATTATGATATTATTGATCACTATCTTTTTAACCCTTAGTGAGAATATTAGCTCACCCATTTCATATATTTATTTTCCCCATTTTATGAAGACGGTTAAAAAGTATGATATGTAAAAATGGAGTCTAGATATGATAAAATACATGGGAGACAAATTTTTATGAACCAGTTGTTTGTGTTTACCATTTTCTAAAGGCATTGTATATATATAATCCTATCAAGGATTTGTTATATTTTTTTATGAATATTATTTAATTTTTTTGAAATATATTTTTATGTAATGTAAGGTTCTTTATAGTTGGTATTAAATGAAATTAATAATTATTATTTAGAAACTATGATGAGAAAACAATAGGTTGAACCATTAAATTATGTCAATGTATAGGTCGCAATGCTAGTGTGTTATAAATGATTTAGAATAGCCTAGAAAAATCCAAAATTGTCCTAAAATAAATATTTATTCTTGATTTTATGGATTTCCCTTTAGGATAATTGTTTCTAGTACTATGTTTAATGGTTTTAGTTTGTCCCTAGAACCCATAGAAACCATGTTTATGCTGAATTTAATGGGAAATGCAATGACTGTACTCTTGAGAAACAAAATGTTATGGGAGCTTGATTGAAATATATTTTAATTATTCTAAAACATTTTTATCAAGATATTAATCAACAATGACATTCAATAGATCAATGTAGGGAACATTATTATGTTGAGTCATTCAGGAGGCAGCTTTCACCTTCTTTTAGTCGGTCTTCTGATCCATTAGTGTTTGAAAAATGGACCAGTACCACTAAAAATTGATTTTCAATTCCCCAATGATCATGACTTGTTAATATCATCTTATCAGTCTACTGTTTTGAGGGTGAAGATGGTTGATGGTTTAACCTTATTAAGAATAGGAGTAAAATTGATGTAATTGAATACATGGAATGCGATGAATTATAAAAAAATATTTTTTAATAATTAATTTTATTTTATTACCTACTCAATGAAATTGTAGGAGTTCATTGAGTTTATGAAAAAGGATGATGAATCTACCAGTACATACGGTGACAATTTCAAAAGTTTTCGAAGGTCTGCTAATGATATTCTTATCCATCCTTAGAGTAAAATTGATTGATTTTTAGTGGATTAAAAACAAATCTCCAAATGTAATTAACCATAAGGGACATAAAAAGAAATGACGAATAGTTCAATGTGATGTCAACATTGGTGAAGAAATAGGATAACCCATTTGTCCTATGGGTTTGATAAGAATAGATAATATTAATTTAAGGAAAAATTTAAAGACAAAAACAAATAGTAGATGATTTTTCCAGTTGGCTCAACCTGGTGTATGAAAAATGGAGGAAATTGCCTTAATGGGAATAAAAAATGATTTATGTGTGGAAATAAAGGAATTGTGTAGTTTAATGATGATGTGATGAGTTAAATATGTATAATGATCTGAGTAACGTAATGGATACACAGAATGGACCACTTACAATTAAATTTTAAAACATTAAGTAAATGAGTTATTATGAAAATCAATGGCCAAACCAAAGGGTTACTGATGAAGATCAATGTCAGAAAACTTTTAAGGCCACGGACAAAGAAGAATCCCATGAAAATTCTATCGGTTCAGAGGAGATTTATATTGATGTTTTTTAAAAGGTATACTTACCATCGTCTCTAATGTTGAAAGTGATATTGTTGATTCTACATCCACCCACTCCTTCATTTTTTTATGAATTTTCTATGTTTATCATAGTATAACCTCAACAATTTGATGTTGAGTTAGCTATGAAAAATCAAAATGGAACAACGGCCTCATCATAAGTTTATAATTCTTCTCCTGTTGAAGTTTTTGGGAATGTACTTTCTACAAATCTTATGATACATCATATTGGGAAATTTTATATTATTATTGGCATGGACTGACGTTCTTTCTATAGAGATCATAATAATTTAAAATGATGTTAAGTCTCATTTCATATTCCAGATTAATGTATGGCCATCTATCGAGAAAAGGATGAATATGACCTTGTTGTTGATATTTCATCCATCATAAGGGTCTTACTTATTATAAATAATATTTGACTACCTCAAATGGATGGTAAAAAATCACCATTAAGAATAAACCAATTATATGAGAGTTTTATGTTTTATTTCCAGAATAATTAGTAGTTGTTCAACCAAATCGTGAAGTTGATTTTCCAATATAACTTATATCAGATTCTATTCATATTTCATATATACATTATAAAATTGATCCAATTGAGTAGTAGGAATTATATAAGTAAAATCAAGTTAATCCTGAAAAGGGATTCTTATGACCAAGTGTGTCAATATGGGGTGCACTTGTTCTATTTTCTAATAAGAAATAATGATAACTGAGACTCTAAATTGTTTCTAGAAAACATAAGAATATGAATATCAAGAACAAATATCATATTCTTCACATTGATGACTTATTTTTACAACTACATATGTATCAATACTTTTTCATGATTTTACTTCATTCATAATATCATCAAGTAAGGATCATGTAGAAATATATATAAATGACAACATTTCCTACAAGGTACAAAAACTATTAATTTATAGTGAGGCCTTTTGGTCATAATAATGCCCCTCAATCTCTGTGGATATATACAATTAAGTCATCATATACTGTCATGAAATGTTTTTGGTTGTATTTATAGAATATAGTCATGTCTATTTGATGATAATCGATGAACATGAAGATCACTTGAAATTTTACTGAAGACACTGATAAAGGAGAATATTTATGAGAAATATACCAGGTGTGAATTTGTTCATTATAACATTTTAGTTTTGGGTCACATAATCACCATAGATGGGATATATGTGAATATAACCAAAAACAAAAACAATTGAATGATTGAAAATACTAAAAATGATAAATTATATTTGATGTTTTCTTGGATACTTTGGATATCATTGATGTTTTGTGTAATATTTCTCATGATTCTCTGATCCGCTCACCGATTTGACTCTGAAATGATTTATTTTCATGTGGATGGAGGAATGTGAAGAGAATTTAAAATAGCTAAAAATATGTTTAGCCATTGCACCAATGCTCACAATACCATATAGTGGATAATGGATTGTGATATATTGTGATTCTTCTATGAAGGGAAAGGTTTGTGTTCTAATGAAAAATGATACGATGATTGCACACGCTTAACAATAATTGAAAATCCATGAAATATAATCTCCAACTCATGATTTTGGGTTATTTGCAGTAATCATTACCTTAAAAATAAGACAAATTATAATTAAGGTGAAAGTAGTGATAGTTATACTGATCATAAAATTTTAGAGAATATTTTCTCAAAAAAAGATGATGAATATTCTCTAAATAATATGATTAGAGTTGATTAAATACAAAAAAATCATATTAAATTACTACTATGGGAATGTGAACAAGGAGAAAGATGCTTCGAATCGAATGGACCATGCCAACCAATCCACGAAGAGGATAAAAAATAGTACCATTTTTATGGATTTTCAAATGATGTATATTGATATTTTAATTTAAGGGGATAATTTTTTTTTCTCAAATTAATGGTCAACCATCTATAAAAATCAGGATTTATGAGGTGTAAAAGGATGATATTGAACTATAGAAGATAGTGGGAAATTTTTAGGAATTCATCTTCTATTATGATGTAATAACAAATCTCAGGAATCAGGTTTATATTCCTCCCATACAAGAATTAATGAATGATCTATTGGACAAGGCTCATAGTTCACCATTAGCTATTCATTATATAAGAACAATGATGCACGGGGACCTGATAGAGTATTTCTGGTAGGATGGTGGAAAATTATTTGTTTCTGAATATGTCTCTTGGTGCTTTTAATGATAGCATGTTATGTCTTGGAGATAGAAGTTTATAGCGGTGTTACAACCACTTCCCATTCCAGAATTGAAATGGGAAAACATTACTATGGAATTTATCAATGGACTTTACAAAACATCTAAAGGTCACAAAGCTATATAGGTTATAGATGATCACTTTATGATATTAGAAAACATTAATACTATTACATATGATTTCTCTCTTGATCAGATTTCTAGGATATATGTAATATATGAGGTAAAATGAACGAGGTACCACTTTCTAGTATATATGATAGGGATATGAGGTTTACCATGAATTTCTAGAGATATATTCAATAGGATTTGGGTAAATTATTATGATTTATCAAATCTTATCATACTCAGAATGGTTTTCATTCTGAGAGGAAAAGACAAAATCTAGAATACATGTTGAGATATTTTCTATGGATTTTATAGGTGGTTGGGAGCATAACCTTCCTCTGTTATAATTTTCAATCAACCATTTATTTCACTCACGTATTTAGATGGATCCTTATGAATACCTAAATAGAAATATTGTAACACCCGAGGTAAAGAAAGAATATGATATTTTCATATTTATCCATATTTTTTAATAAATTATTAATTTTACTTTAAAGTGAATGCAATGCTCTCGGGCGTACCCAATACGCAACAACGAGTTTCATTGAAATCTTAAATTGCACCCTAATAATAAAATAATATTATTTTAAAAGGTAGTTAACGCCTAGCCATTGTAATAGCGGGAATGAATGGAAAGAAATACAAAATGATTATATATGTTTGTCAAATATTTTTACTTTTATCCAATAAATGTTGGAGGCTTAAAATTCAAATGAATCCAATTTTAAGCATAAATCTTCTAATATTTTTTAAAAGGTCGATTAACCACCTTTTGATGGAGAACAATTTTTAAATATACTTTTGACAATTTTATATGTTTTATTTGACAAAATAAAATCCTTCTGTAGAATCTAGACATAAAAATTTACTTTGTAAAATTTTGTTATTTTTCCGATAAAGATCATTTTTATTGAAAATGTTGCATTTTAAATCAAAACCTCCTTTTAATATGATTTATTTATATGGATAGATTATATTTTTAATTTATATTAGAGTTTATTTAGAATAAATTTATACAATTTAATCTAATGTTTGTCATTGGAATTAATTTCAATTTGAAATTGGACTTAAACTAGTGTCAATTTTTTAATATATTTTATTTCTTAAAAACACGCTATTTGTTTTGACAGCGGGAATTAGTTATTAAAATAATTAATGCAACATATATTTTTTTAATTTTTCAAACTAGACATCTTTTTTGAATTAGAAATATAAAATATATCTTAGGGTGAATTTTTGGTATTTTTCTGAAAAACTTCAATTTTTGATAAATAGTGAAACCACTAAGTGGTAGTTTAAAAACTGATTTTTCGTTTAAATGAAACATTACCACTTCTGTGATTTTAATTTCAAAAATATGACATAAATAGTTGTAATTAGGATGTAAAATGTTGTTCAATGGGATTAAAATAATTTTTTGGTGAATAGTAACTTATATGTTTTTAATCGCGATTAGAGGTAATTAGTTAAATTTAAGATAAAAATAATGTTTTAATAATATGAAATGACCTAGAAACATGTCCTAATGTAATTGTATGTGTCATTTCCGACCAATAAAATCCATGGGTCAACTTGGGGATCCCATGGAGCCACATCGGTTGTAAAATGACATAAATAACTTTTTTATTAAAGTTAAAATAAAAATGTCACAAGCATGAGTTGTTTTAAAAAAACAATTTTTAAATGGGGTTATACAAGTCATAGTTTTGACTATAAATATTCCTTAGAAAGATAATATGATTTACTACATCATTATATTTTTTTTTAATTTTTAGAGATTATATAAATTAAATTATTTAAGACATCATGATGATGCAGCGATTACCTCATTAATAAAGGATTTAAATAAAATGAATCGATAATTTTAAAACTATAACATAAACTTGTCAAAGACCTATTGGATGAGTATTTTTAGAACCCTTACCACCTTATCTTTGAAATACATCAATGTGGGAACTTTAAAATCTGAAGCATGTTTGAAAATAAAGTAACATTTTGTAACTTTCCAAGAGTGCCCCTCCTCTCCTCTTGTAAAAGGCCCCCACCTCTACCACCTTACCCACACCTCTCAAGCCTTCGACTCGGCCAAACCCTGCTCATTTTTCCTCTCCACACCCCTATATTACTTCTAGAAGCCTCACTTAGGGCAGAAGTCTTCCCAAGGAAGCCTTTGAGCTCAAATCAAAGAGAGATACCCGATTTTAGGGTAATGTCTTCACTTGTGTTCTTTTTTTTATTTTGCTTCTCCAACCCCCTAAACTATTTTTATTCATATCTTTTGTACCAAATAAAGTATCTCCAATATACTAAGATGTTTTTATAATATTTATTCGAGATACACTTACACAATCCTACATCTAATGGTTAAAGAACATATTGTTTCTGTGGATAGTGAATTTCTTCCTCACGAAACGATGATTGTTCAATATTCTTTTAACACCCTAAATGGTGTAAATTAAGATGTAATTATATTTATATATGATATATAATATGTTTATGCTTTAGTTAGGCTTATTTATATTTCATTTATGGCATACCTTTATGGTTTCCATTATGGTTAAACGCGATATCTTCATTTTAGGAAGTGTGGACTACCGCCCCCTCAAAGTGATTTGATTCGTTAATACCATATGTGGTATGTATAAATGATAGATTTAATGATATTATATATGATACCATACTGTAATTATAATACTATTATGTATCATTATGTTTTAATTCCATTAAATAAGAAATAGAAATGGAAGTAGCGTTCATGCGTACGTACGGCTTACCATCTCCATAAACGGTGCATTTCATTTTTTACCTCTAAATGTTATGTAATATTATAAATTCATGTGATATAAGGGATATATATGATTTATATGATATCTAAATAATGAATATAATTCTCGATATAATATATATTTTACCACATGAACAACTTGTAATTAAAAAGAGTTTACTTTGGACTCAAGTAGAAATGATCTACAGAACGACCATTATTAACTTAAATAATTACATAGTGCTCATAGCATGGTAGTAGGTGATATAAATGGAATAATGAACATGAAAAATATTCTTAAGCAAGTATAAATTAACTCATGATTATTATTCATGAGGTTAAAGAATGATTGAGTTATGTCGGACCCGAGGTAAGGGATCCTACCCCTCTCTTTCATTTTAAGTACACTCTTTTATGTCATTCCTTTTAAACTCATAATTATTATGATTGGGATGTTCTTTTATATTAATCATACTGTAATCATTATGTTCATATGATGATAGACCCTATTTTCTCTCATCAATCCATTTTGGAAGTTTTAATTGGCGCAGTTATGCTGCCAAAATTTCGTAAGGGGCTTTTTATCTCACTTTGTGTTTTCTTGAGATTCATGCTACATTTGCCAATATTTCCATTTGAGTGGTGTATGTACTGTCAATTATTCTACTCTTTGTGTAACATACATTCGTTTATAAATATTTAGATCAACTATTTATAGTCCTTCATTCATGGGGAGTACGTTTCGAAGGTTACCCAAATCGGTAAGGGAACCTTTCACCCTCCTCTTTTTAAAAGACTTATTTTGTTATGTCTTTTAATTTTCATATTATTATGTAGGGATATGTTATTATATATCCTTATTTCCGTAAATTTTATGTCCAAGTGATCATATACCCTTTATCTCTCTCATCAACCCTTTTTCAAAAATTTGATGTGATGCCATTAGGATGTCAAGGGAACTTCTTAACCCAATTTTGATTTCTTTGGGTTCAACATGTAGTTATTGAATATGTAATCCTTTAAATATGTGTGAATGAATTTTTATTTTTTTACACACAATATCCAATTATATTGGGTGTATTTATATATGTCTCACATAATTATGAGATTGATTTATCCTTAACTTAAGGATACCATCTTTATAAGGGATTTCATCTCAATTAACATTTCCATTGAGACTTCATTGTGTTATTCACCAATTCACTCTTATATGGTGTATATACTTTCATTTGGAATATTATATCATGAATCCCTTTATTCTCATGATATTATTATGTTTTGATTAAATGTTATTCCTCAAATATTGTATTCAAGTGTCTTTAATTTTGTTAATAACCCTTTAACTAAATTATCGTTTTAAATGTTTTAAGGATTTAATCTTATAAATATTTTTCATTAATATCCTTGAATTAAAAATGGTTTTATGGATTAATTTATATGTATTTTAATGTTTTAAAATGTTAAAATATTCAATGTGGTATGGGACACTTTGATTTAAAAATATCTTTATTAAATGTTTTAAATGGGTTTGAAAATTGTTTTTAGAATGGATTCATTATTTCAATATCTTAAAATGATATATTGTTATTGCATTGTGGGAATTATATCTTTCCTTTATGCATAAGTTATGTGCTATTATTATGTTATGGTTATTGGGAATTTTTATCAAGACGGGTGGTTCTGTGATAATCTAAGGGCAGGTGAGCCCGATATAGATCTCCAATGCATTGGGTAACGCGAAGGAGTTAAGAGTTAAGGTTTCTCTGAAGATATTTAGGGAATATCCTGTGATGGGTATTCCAAACGTAACCAAGAGGGTTACTCCCTATGTAAGAATGTTATGAATGCCTCATGTTACCTTTATGTCTTATGATTTCTATGATTTATTCATGATTTTATGAGGTATGTTAATGTGATTATGTTTTTTGGGTAATGTATGATTTCATTATTATGTATATATGTACTCATGTTTCCTTTCCATACTTTTTATAACCCTTACTGAGCTTTCTATACACATCCCTAGTTTTTGAAATGATTTTCATTGGTCAAGGTAATGGTACATGATATGATGATAGTGTCAAGGATGTGCGAAGAAAGAATCAATGTTTTATTTTAAATATGTTTCTGTTGGTGGGAAAAATGAATACTGTCTTTTATGTAACAACTTTGATTAAATGTGGAATGTAATGCAAGATTTATGATCTAATTCTCTAAAACTCTAAACCTGAAAAGATCCTAATTGTGTAATCTTGAAATAACTGAAGATTAAGTAAGGTTTAATGCTGGGGCCTTATAGTTGGTATCAGAGGTCGGTTTAGATACATTTTGAGGATATAATGTTGTTTAAGAAAAAGTGACAAGTTGGGTATAACCACAATGGTTACTATATTAGATGGAGTCATCATTTTTTTGAAAGTTAGAAAAAGTTTGAGATAACTTGGATAAGTATATCTTGGTGTCTATCTTCCCCTTTTTTATTTTACGATTTTACTGATATACTCACACTGACCTTTTTGGTTTTAGTAAATGGATGGATCTAGCAGGCACCAAAGTAACAGTGGATTGGATGAAAACTATGATGGTTTTATAAAAGAACAACTGAATGATATGGGAGCTTCAATGAGAACTCTTGTGGTTATCCTCAACCAGCTATCTGGATTCATGATTGACCACCATAACCTTAGTGATTTTTATAAGGCATCGTGTATGCGAGAATCAAATCCCTATGGAAGTTCAGGTAATAATCATAAAGGTAAGTATGTTCAAAAACCTATGTGTAAAATATATGGAATGAAAAACATATGAAAATGTTTCAAAGGGACAGAAAGATTCTATAGATGTGGAAATGAAGGTCATAAATCAATAACCTACCATGGAAAAAGGAAGCATCTAGTTGACTCTAAGAAAGGGAAAGAAGTTCGTTTTGAAGGATCAATTGAATGTTTTAAATGTGGTGTGCATGGTCATTATGCACACACATGTCCTAAAAAGATGTTTCAAGAATGGGGTCACCAAGATCGTACAAATATTTATTTACCAATACCTAATGCCATTCCGATTGAGGATGAAGAAACTGACAATGAAGAATGAAAGGTATGTATTATTTCTTAACATTTGTTTTCCTATTATTGGAATCATAGGATATGATTCATGATTTTGTTTGTATGAAAGAAGTATTTCCGAATAAGTTGAAAAGGAATGGATAATGGATCATGAAGAATGTTGAATGAGAAAGAAGGCATCATATAAGGGATTCGAGGGTTTTGGTAGATTTTAGGATAGTGAAATTCTTATATGTATTAATTATCTTTTGATGATGGGGTTACATTAGAATACATTTTATAGTAACCATGATGTTTTATATAAGAAAATTTTATTCAAGTAATAATTATCATTTCTTTTATGGATATAGTTATAAAGAATCATTTGAGTTTATATGATCCTTGAATTTGAGGCAATTACTAGTTAATACTTTTTGGGTTGCAAAATGGATGTTATCAGATAACCTTTGTGGTTAAAATATGTTATGGTTATTTTGGATGAATTTGTCTCTTTTTGAGGAATGTTATAAAATTATATAGTATATGAAAAGGGACAACACACAGACCGTGTGACAACCCGTCGCATCAGAAGAAGCTGTGGGAATCGAACCCACAACCAAAGTGCAACTGTTATTTATTACCTACCACTGTACTATGTGAATTCCCTGGTTAGTTTCAATGATTCTTTTTTTGTTAGATGATTTTATTAATTAAGAGTAAGTTTATTTTTGTTGTTTATCAATGGAAATGATTATACTATCATGGATCATATGTGATTAGGTTAATTACTTTTCAGTATGAGACTTTAAGAGTAACTGGTGTTATTTGATTGAAAAATGTTAAAATTAATCATAGGATACTTTGTGAATAAATCCTTCAGAGAATTGGGTTTCAATATTAGTTTGGTTTACTTTGTAGAATTTTATGGATAGATGTTTATTGAATGGTCTTTGTTGATCTTTGGGTTTAATTTTGTTATTGGTCTAAATACATGGTAAGTATATAGTTCTCTTTTTTGGATCAGGTGATTCTCTAGAAGTTGATTATAGCTCTCTTAATGTGAACAAGTCATCCTAAATACTCGTCTTTTGGAGAAAATATGAGTTCGTGTAAGAAATATAGTAAAAGTTGAAAGTCAACTTGATAATTAAGTATGCTTCGTTATGTTTTAGTTAAGCTCATAAATAAATTCCTCAATGAAAATTAACTTTAAAAAAATGTTGTCTGTTAATTTTTCCTACTAGGGAATCAAATACCGTTTAACCCATCAGAAGTTTGTTATTTTCTTATTGTTAACTTTATCCTAGACATGTTTACTATCAATCTCCATCAGAACATGACCCTTTGTTTTTTCCTCCATATCCATATTTTCATACTTGGAATCCTATTATGGGTTAACTCGGGTGACATTTGTACTTCTCTCCCATTCTTTTAATGTGATAGTTTTACTGACTCTTGTTCCGATGTGGGATTTTCAATGAAGCTTCCAAGCGCAATTTTAAAATTGCGAGGATGGAATTCCCAAAATGGGGAAGGATGTAACACCCCAAGTAAATAAAGAATATGACATATTCATATTTATCCATTTTTTTGAATAAAATACTAATATTACTTTAAAGGGAATTCTATGCTCGAGGGCGTACCCAATACGCAACAACAAGTTTCTTTGAAACCTTATGTTGCACACTAATAATAAAATAATATTATTTTAAAAGGTAGTTAATGCCTATCCATTTTAATTGCGGGAATGAATGGAACTAACTACAAAATTATTATATATGTTTGTCAAATATTTTTACTTTTATCCAATAAATTTTGGAGGCTTAAAATGCAAATGAATCCAATTTTAAGCATAAATCTTATAATATTCTTTAAATGGTCGATTAACCACCTTTTGATAGAGAACCATTTGTAAATATACTTTTGACATTTTTATATGTTGTCTTTGAAAAAATAAAATCCTTTTTTAGAAGCTGGACATCAAAATTTAATTTGTGTAAAATTTTGTTATTTTTCCGATAAAGATCATTTTTATTGAAAATGTTGCATTTTAATTCAAAACTGCCTTTTAATATGATTTATTTATATGGATAGATTATATTTTTAATTTATATTAGAGTGTATTTAGAATATATTTTTACCATTTAATCTTATGGTGGTCATTGGAATTAATTTCACTTTGAAATTGGACTTAAACTAGTGTCAATCTTTTAAAAGATATTGTTTCTTAAAAACACGCTATTTGATTTGTCAGTGGGAATTAATTATTAAATTAATTAATACAACATATATGTTTTGAATTTTTCAAAAATGACATCATTTTTTAATTCTGAATATCAAATATAGCTTAGGGTGAAATTTTGGTATTTTTCTGAAAAACTCCATTTTTTTATGAATAGTGAAACCACTAAGTGGTAGTTTAAAAACTGATTTTTCGTTTAAATGAAACATTACAACTTCTATGATTTTAATTTCAAAATCCTGACATACATGGTTGTAATTACGATGTAAAATGTGGTTCAATGGGATTAAAATAATTTTTGGTGAATAGTAACTTTTATATTTTTAATCGCGATTATAGGTAATTAGTTTAATTTAAGGTAAAAATAATGTTTTAATAATATGAAATGACCTAGAAAAATTTTCTACCCTCATTGGATGTGTCATGGACGACCAAAAAAATCCATGAGTCAACTTGGGGACCCCATGGAGCCACTTTGGATTGAAAATGACATAAATAACTTTTTTTTAACGTTAAAATAAAAATGTCACAAGCATGAGTTGTTTTGCTAAAAAAAAATTAAATGAGGTAATACAAGTCATATATTTTACTATAAATACTGATTAGAAAGATAAAGTGACTTCCTATATCATGATATTTTTTTTATAATTTTTAGACATTATATAAATTAAATTATTTATGACATCATGATGATGCAGCAATTACCTCATTAATAAAGGATTTAAATAAAATGAAAAAATAATGTTAAAACTGTAACATAAACTTGTCAAAGCCCTATTGGATTTGTATTTTTATAACCCCTACCACCTTATCCTAGAAATACATCAATATGGGACCTTTAAAATCCGAAACACATTTGAAAATAAAATAACATTTTGGAACTTTCCAATAGTGCCCCTCCTCTCATCTTATAAAAGGCCCCCACCTCTACCACCATACCCACACCTCTCAAGCCTTTGGATCGGCCAAACCCTACTCATTTTGTCTCTCCAAATCCCTATCGTACTCCTAGAAGCCTCAATTTGGGCAGAATTCTTCCCAAGGAAGCATTTGATCTCAAATCAATGAGAGATACCCGATTTTAGGGTAATGTCTTCACTTGTGTTCTTTTATTTTATTTTGATTCTCCAACCCCATAAACTCTTTTTATTCATTTTTTTGTAACAAATCCAGTATCTTAAATATACTATGAAGTTTTTATAATAAGGATTCGAGCTACACTTACACACAACTACATCTAACGGTTAAAGAACATACAGTTTCTGTGGATGGTGAATTTCTGCCTCACGAAACGATGATTGTTCAATATTCTTTTATCACCATAAAAGGTGGCCATTAAGATGTCTCTATATTTATATATGATATATAATATGTTTATGTTTTACTTAATCTTCTGTATTTTTCATTTATGGCATATCTTTATGGTTTCCATTATGCTTAAATGAGATATCTTCATTTTAGGAAGTGTGGACTACCGCGCCGTCAAAGTGATTTGATTCGTTAATACCATATGTGGTACATATAAAGTATAGATTTAATGATATAATATATTGTACCATACTTTAATTATAATACTATTATTTATCATTATGTTATAATTCCATTAAATAAGAAATAGAAATGGAAGTAGCGTTCATGCGTACGTTCGGCTTACCGTCTCCATGAAAGGTGCATTTCATTTCTTACCTCTAAATTTTATGTAATATTATAAATGCATGTATATAATGGATATATATCATATATATGATATCTAAATAATAATTATAATTCTGGATATAATATATATTTTACCACCTGAACAAATTGTAGTTATAAAGAGTTTATCTTTGACTCAAGTAGCAATGATCTACAAAACGACCATTATTAACTTAAATAATTACATAGTGCTCATAGCATGGTTTTAAGTTATATAAAAGGAATAATGAACTTGAAAAGGGTTATTATGCCAATATAAATTAACTCATGTTTATTATTCAAGAGGTTAACGAATGATCGAGTCAAGTCGGACCCGAGGTAAGGGATCCTACCCCTCTCTCTCTTTTTAAGTACACTCTTTTATTTCATTCATTTTCAGCTCATATTTATTATGATTGGGATGTTATTTTATATTAATCTTACTTTAATTTTTATGTTCATATGATGAGAGAACCTATTTTCTCTTATCAATCCATTTTGTATGTTTTAATTGGCGTCGTTAGGCTGCCGAAATTTCATAAGGGGTTTTTATCTCACTCTGTGTTTTCGTGAGATTCATGCTACATTTTCCAATATTTCCTTTTGAGTGGTGTATGTACTGTACATTATTCTACTCTTTGTGTAACATACATTAGTTTATGAGTATTTACATAAATATTTTATAGTCCTTCTTTCAAGGGGAGTACGTTTCGAAAGTTACACAAATCGGTAAGGGAACCTTTCACCCTCCTCTTTTTAAAAGACTTCTTTTGTTATGTCTTTTAATTTTCATCCTATTATATTGGGATATGTTCTTATATATCCTTATTGCTATAAATATTATGTCCATGTGATGATATACCCTTTATCTCTCTCATCATCCCTTTTTTTGAAATTTGATGTGACGCCGTTAGGATGTCAAAGGGAACTTCTTAACCCAATTTCGATTTCTTTGGGTTCAACATGTAGTTATTGAATATGGAATCCATTGAATATGTGTGAATGACTTTTTATTATTTTACACATAATATCCACTTATAATGGGTTTTTTTATATTTGTCTCACATAACTATGAGATTGATTTATCCTTAATTTAAGGATACCATCTTTGTAATGGATTTCATCCCAATTTACATTTCCATTGAGACTACATTGTTGTTATGCACCAATTCACTCTTATATGGTGTACATACTGTCATTTGGAATATTATATCATGAATTCATTTATTCTCATTATATTATAATGTTTTGATTAAATATTATTCCTCAAGTATTGTATTCAAGTGTCTCTCATTTTGTTAAAAACCCTTTAACTAAAATATCGTTTTAAATGTTTTAATGATTTAATCTTATAAATATTTCTCATTAAGATCCATGTTTTCAAAATGGTTTTAAGGATTTATTTATATGGATATTAATTGTTCAAAATGATAAAAGATTCAATGTGGTATGGGAAACTTTGATTTAAAAATATATTTATTAAATGTTTTAAATGGTTTTGAAAATGGGTTTTAGAATGGATTCATTATATCAATATCCTAAAATGATTTATTGTTATTGAAATGTGGGAATGTTATCTTTCTTTTATGGTTATGTTATGTTCTATGATTATGTTATGGTTCTTCTGCATTGTTATGAAGATGGGTGGTTCTGTGATAAACTAACGGCGGGTGAGCCCGATATAGCTCTCCAATGTATTGGGTAACGTGAAGGAGTTAAACGTTAAGGTTTCTCCGAAGAGATTTAGGGAATATACTATTATGGGTATTCCAAACATAACCAAGAGGGTTACTCCCTATGTATGAATGTTATGAATTCTCCAATTTACTTTTATGTCTTAGTATTTCGATGATTTATTCATGATTTAATGAGGTATGTTAAAGTGATTATGTTTTATGGGTAATGTATGATTTCATTATTATATATATATGTACTCGTGTTCCCTTTCCATACTTTTTATAACCCTTACTGATCATTTTATGCTCATCCCATGTTTTTGAAATGATTTTCACAGGTCAAGGTTATGGTACATGATATGATGATAGTGTAAAGGAAGTTTCAAGAAAGAATCCATGTTTTATTTTAAATATGTTTCCGTGGATGGGAAAAAAATACTATCTTTTATGTAACCACTTTGTTTAAATGTGTAATTTAATGAATGTTTTATGATCTAATTCTCTAAAACTCTAAAAATGAAAATATCCTCAATGTGTAATCTTGTAATAACTCAAGATTAAGTAAGGTTTAAGGCTGGGGCCTTATAAATATTTACATAAATCAAACATTATAAGATGTAGTAGGAATGAAAGATATTATGACCGAATCTTGTTGATGAAATAACAAAAAAGGTAAGATATATTGAACAATGCATAAGAGAAATTAAATACCTAATCCTTCACTTGTACTAAATCCAAATGTTTTTCCATTACATAAATATATTTATAATGAATAAATATTGGTATAGAGTCTAGATCATAGAGAAAATGTTTGAAAAAACCGGATCACTCACATGGTTATAGTTTTTTAGAGGAACCACATATTTAAGAATGTTGTGTGGGTACTAGAGGATGTGATGAGGTAGACGTATCCCCATCTGTTTGTCTCAAAAATAACAGATAAACTGGGTTAAATTTATTTTAAGGGTTGTATAATGAAACACCATGATGTTATTATGAAATATTTGCACTAAATAATTTAAATTATTCAATAGATTTCATTAAACACATTCATGAGTTTAGATGAACTGTGATATGAAAATTTTATAAAATTACACTTTTAACCTATACATTATGTTAGCATGAATAAATGTATCTAAATTATGAATATGTTGGTGAATTTAGTGGCTACATATTATTTATAAAAAAAATATATATCAATTATAAATTTGTATTATTTTATTAATAAATTTATTAAATTACTATTATTAAATAAAATTAATGAAATATAAATTTATATACTTAATAAAATATATTTTATATTAATCAAATATATAATTTATTCAATTGGTAAAAATGAACCCTATTAGATGTATAGAAATCCAACATTTTCTAGATGGAATTGTTTTTACTTTTAATGGAGAAACCCTTTAAAATTATAATTTTAATAAAATAATATTTGTTATATGAAGAATTAAACTTCTTCATTTGAATCAGGTTATCAATACTTACCATGGATTAATTTTTGATATTTTATTGATAACTTTCAGGTTTTGATGAATAATAAAAATAAAATAAATTTTAATTGAAATAATAATTTTTCATGAAAATAATTTATAAGGATAAATTATATTATTGAATGGTTTTAATGTATAACATGTATATAATTTAATCATTCAATATAATATAAGTGACTGGTAATATTTTTACATTGAATTATGATGTAAAAAAAGATCAATCTTTTGCAATGTTTTAACTTTTAAAACATATTCCTTATTTCCAATAATGGGACTAATTTTTATAGTATTACTAAAAATATATGCATTTAATTTTGAAAAATTGATTCCATATTTGGATTCAACAAATTCAAATTATATAAATATCTTTTTGTTAATTTTTTACATTATGAATATAATCTTCCGTAATTTTTATTTATATAATAAAATGGTAATTATATTATTAAGGGAGAAAATAATATATTTAAATTACCTAAACATGTGTCATAAAATCCTTTTATTTTTGTGTGTTGACAGAAATCAATCTTTGGTGAATATGGTGTCCTTTGGAGGCCACATGGATGAGATTTGGACAACTAATTTGTTTTGTTTAACGAAAAGAATAATATGTCTTACCAAATTTTTGATAACTATAAATTTTTTAATATAATGTTATATAGAAGATATTCATTAGATTATAAATAATCATTTTAAATATAATTTTTTTATCATGATAATTTATTTTTAATTTTTGGGAAATAAATAATAATATAAATCCTTATACTTTAATGATGGGGAAATTATTTAATTGCTGATAAATTATTAAAAAGATAATTATTTAAAGGATAATAGTAATTAAAAGACCCAAAATATGTACAAATCATTTTTATTGATTATATATCGACCATAACACTCTATGGGATGTGTTATTTACCATTTAGAGCCTTATAGTAGATAATATAACACTTATAAAATTTATTTAAAATTGATGTTAAAGTTGTTGCGTTCATGAATGAATTAGTTTAACATTTTCATTATAGGATTTTGTAAAATATATATTTTATTATATGTATTATTATGAAATCAATAATATTTCTTTTTGTCGTGGTATTATTTGAATATTTTTAGAAGAAATTCATTTTAAATAAATACAATAAATGTTTTAGTAGTTATTTAATAAAAGAAAATATCAATTAAATTTTATTAAGAATGATAACATAAATATTAGTATTAATAATTAATATTTCAAATTAATTTTATTGGTAACCTATCCCACTATAAATATAATGAAATTGTATTTTCGAAAATATATTTTTATCTTAATATTTTTAATAATCAATGAATTGAATAATTTTAAAATGACAATATTGATTGTTTATCAAAATAAATTGTTAAAAAAAATTAAAAAAATAATTATTTTTTAATTAAAAATATATAATAATTATGATATGATTGAATATGTTTTAAAGTATTTGTTTGTGTTCTAATTAACATCAAATAAGTAAATATTTTACCATTTTAACATCGAAATATTTGTTACCCAACAGAAAAATTAAACTGAATAACTATATTTTAATTAAATTTTTAGATTTAAATTGATATAAAACTTCTTCTAATATTTATTATTTTATATTACAACCCTATATCAATTCATATTTTAAATTGGGACATTTTTGTGGTTTTTTGATGTCTTTAATTTTTAATAAATTATTATTTTTGGAGATCCCAAATGTTTGTCTCACATCAATTATAAAAGATAACCTCCTCCCCCACTTATTCACTTTATTTTGACCATTCAAGAAAGGAAACCCACAAAAAATATCGCTTCTCAAATTGCTTATTCAGATTTTATAGGTTCTGGTCTTCTTCAAATCCCAACACTAGTTTCTATGTGGATATTAAGATAGAGCATGTCGAAAAAGATGTAATCTCCTTTATAGATTCTTTCAAACATCTTTTTTAATATACTAACTATTCATGATTAGTTTCATAAATATAGTTATAAAATCCGAATATATTATATAATAGGAAATTATTGTGATAATTAAACAACCATATTCATTCTTGTATCCTTCCTATGAAAAATGAAATCACCACATGTGAGTACATATGGCTTACCATCTCCATGACATGTTGTAATCTATTTTCCACCACCATATTATATTGATGTGTATAATTATGCAGATAATTTATATAAATGATTATAGTAACAATATATTTATTATGAAATATTATAAACCTTCCAGTTCAATTCCATTAAAAAAATAGCCGAATGATTTTTTCGCTCGGGTGTATGTATGGAATACCGTCTCCATGATGCGATATGATTCATTCTACTTGATTATTATAAATGAATGATTATATATATTAATTTCATTAATAAATATTACATATATAATAATAATAATATTATTTAAATGATATATCAATAACCAATGAATAGGAACAAGTTATTATTTGAAAAAACCTGCGTAAGGAAATAAAGAAGTTATCGCCTAATGGATGAGTACTAAAGTTACTAAATAATAGATGATAATTTGGTAATATATGATATCGTAAAAATGTTTATGATTCTGAACAAAATAAATAACATTATTTAAATAATTATACTGGATGTTTGGATTCATATAGAATAAATTAGACCTAAGTTAAGGGATAATTTTACAATCTAATTATTATCCATGTTTTTTAAACATATGTGTTTACTTGGGTATATTTATGATACATATAAAATTTTCCTAATTATGTATTCCAAAATATTATATTTATTATTCAAAAAAATATTATATTCAAATTTACTAATATGTAAATATTTATAAAAGTATATGAAAGTAATCATTTGTTGTTTTCGATAAGAGGTACTTTTTGACTTTTCTAGAAATGTTATGTGGAGAATATATTTTAACTTATAAATAATAAAAAAAATTATATATTTTCTTAATTCCATATATCCATAAGAATTAATTTACATTATTTCATGTTCATTTTCAAATAAATACTTTTTTTAAAGTTCACATCATTTTGATAATAGAATATTTTTAAAGAACAAATGATATTTTCCTTATTATTTAATTTCAAGTGTTATATCAAAATAATGTTCCATAAAATATGGAATTATTTAATAGTTTTATGTTTCATGTTTAATATATCTATTTTTTATAAGGTTTTATTTGTTTTAAAATGGATTTTTTTATAAAAGACATTTTATTTACATGGATAACGTTATGGTAGAGTTATGTTTAAAGAAACCTGTTTTATTCCATGGGTTATGATGAATGATTTATGTTATTTTGGAACATGTAATAATGATATCAATATGAGATAGGTGATATCTATACCTCCCCCAAAATCATTGGTTAATGATTTATATCTCATGGGACAAATATGTATAGAACATGAAATGATATCGATTCATTAGTTAATAGATAGAACGAGGAGTGAACTGAGTTCAGTAATGGAATTTGTCCACTATGATGGTCATGAAAATGAGAATTAAATCATATGAAATGATTTTTTATTCTTATGATTAAGCCAAAAAAATTCATTCCTTATGTTATGAAATTTTTGATTCGGTTCAATGATTCTTATGTACATTAATGGTTTATCCCATGGCTAGAAACCACAATCTTTCATATGAAGGATAAAATTTTCAAATTTTGTGTTTTTTTTCTTATGATTGAGATATAATTAATATATCCCTTGTTTACCCTTACTAATAATTTTATCTCACCCTTTCATATGTTTATTTTCCTCAGGTTCTAAATAAGGTTATTAAGTTAGAAATGTAAAAAAGGGAGTCAGGTAATGACAAAATGATAGGGGGACAATAAACATGTCTCGTAATACAGTAGTTTAGGTTTGTTAGTTTCTAAAGAAACAATACATATCACCATCATTCAATAGAATTATATTATTTTTTAATTAATATTCTTCAATAATTATGTCATATCTATGTATGCAAAGTATCGGTCTTTATATAAATAGTTTCATCTATAACATGCATAGAAGGTGTATTTGAAGGCATAGTAGTGGTAATCACATGGTTTGGAATGGTTGTATGTCCTGATTTCTTTTATTAGACCAATATAATGGCAAACAACATTGGGGGAATAATGTTTTCATAAAAATAATCTAAATATGTTGTAAAATTCACATGTGGGGAAAATTACATGTTCTTCACTATTCATGTTCCTTATTAACACATACATAATTATGGATGAAAGATTTGATTGATATCCAATATTTGAACTACCTTGAGTTATATACAACTTCAAAACACTGTGTTCAATCCCTATAATGAAACACAGAACAACATTATGGTAATTTTAATACTGCAATAGTGATTCCCGAACCAACTCTGAGAAGATATGTCTTTGAGTTGATCTTGTTAAATATCATAAATCTTTAATTATTGATATTTTATTTTGAATTTCAATTTGAAGAATGATCTTATATTAATATATTGAAATTAAGTTTCAAATATCTGAATACAGACTTGAATATTTTTGTAAAAATAAGTATGCTTTATGTAATTCTCTTTATATGAACATGAGGATAGCACCGAAAAGGTATAATAAATGTATATGGTCAGGTTATAACTTATTATCATTTCTAGGTTATGGGAACCTAAAAGAAGATTAATATAATACAATCTTTCACAATATTTTTTTTAGGAATCAATTTAGTTTATAGAAATTAATTTGAAACATAATGTAGAATGTGATCGGGAGATAATGCAGTGAGGGTAGTCTATAAATGTAGATCAATTGAGGATGATAGTTCATGATGATATTACTATTTTTCTTTTAAATAATTCATTTTAAGATCAAATTAGTATAATATTATATTTATATTATTAATAAAGGGGAACAATATTCCCCGATGGATAAATGATGTGGGAATATGGTTTTGGGAGCCTCACAGCTATTAGAAGAAAATCTCCAATGCATAACTATTGTGGGATGAAGTAACATGAATTTATAATGTTATATAGAGACCAGTGTTTCAAAAAAAATTAATCTATTTGAAGAATAATTTAGGGTTTTTTGAAGAACTGTAAAACTGTAATAGTGTATATAAAAAATTACATGATCATATGAGAAGTCTCATATCACCGAATAACCTTGTTTTTTTGGAAGAAGTTTGTCAACATAATATAATTATGCAAAATGTAACTATGAAACAAATTAGGATGTGAATTCATATGAATTCATGAAATAAATTCTTTCATAAACAATGGAAATTTATATTTCCTATACATGGTATATATAACTTAACAAAGATAAAATAACATGACATGAAAGGACACCACATATTGATATTGATACATAAAATGCCAAGAGAGTAATATAAACCATATTCAAACAGATGTTATGTTAAGTGATTGAATATATGTGTGGATTTTAGGATCAAATATTTTAATTAAATATATAACTATTTTCTGAAGTTATAAAGAAAAAAATGAACAAATGTCCAATCAAGTATTTTTTTGAATATTATGTAGTTCATGGAATTAATATAAATAATGAATATATATAAATTTCAATATATAATTATTGAATGTGTATAAAAGTTGTAAAAAAATTTATTTTTTCTTATATAAGTTGACCCTTTTGACTTCTGTGAAATATAGTAAACAATTTTATAATTGAATTTTGAGTAATGTGATCATAATAATTTGTTTCTACAAAATATGATTTGTAATAATTTATTGATTACTATATAAGGGACATTATAACATGCTATATTATATTGAATCACAAATACTATTTCCATAATATCTATTTTGACCCTTTAATATTTACTATGGTCCGATGCACATTCTGATGATTTATTTTTGAATAAAAATGATTTTGAGGGAAAGAGGTATTATAACCATCATACATAATGGATGTTGTCTTCCCTAATAGAGGTGGAAATTTTTAACAAAAACTAGTGTTCCTTATGATATCCTATTTTTGATCATTCTAGATAGTTAATGGTTAACATGATAGTGACAATGATTTAGAGAATTAGTGATAGAGGATATAAAATAGAAAAATTTATAAAGTGATAAAATTTAACCACACAATGATTCACCCTCACCATTATTGTTTTTATTTCAATGTGATATTATCTAAATTTCCCTATAAATTGAATGGTTAGTGTACTATATAGAGATGAAATCCCATTGAAATATTTTAAACAAAATTATACCAAAATATGTATCTAAATGTGAGAAGGAAAGTATAAAATAATTAAATGAGGAAAAAATGATAATCTCCCAATGATTAAACCATGATAGACATGTACATCATCTATAGGACATGATGGCACTACTTTTCCTGTCATAGATGTTATAAATTCACTATAATTGTCTCATAGTTA
Organism: Viscum album; assembly: GCA_963277665.1. Taxonomy (NCBI): domain Eukaryota; kingdom Viridiplantae; phylum Streptophyta; class Magnoliopsida; order Santalales; family Viscaceae; genus Viscum; species Viscum album. The sequence goes on from OY728161.1 coordinate 700,579,292, forward strand.
AGGAAAAGTCCCTTCATCACCCACCTCTATGGAAATTGATTTAGTGGAGATCAAGGAGAAGATCCTGAAAATGACCATTTATAACCTGAGCATGTATTCTATATTATCATTGATGATTTAATGATGTTAAATATGAAAAATTTTCAGTCCCATAGACTTCATATATAAGATCTAACTTTCCTATTTATGTGCAATAAAATTTCATATCATTCTTGAAATAAAATCAGTACATCGACACATGTAATGATACAAAGATTAACATAAATGTTGCTAATGTGTCTACCCATTATCTGAGTTGGTCAATATATAATCTTGGTTTTAAGAATGTTGTGAAGAGGATGAATCTATCTCATACCTCTAGTATCATTGGTTTAGTTAATAAGATTTATAAACCCACCATTATCTATGAAGTTCAGTACCCAAATTAATAAATTCAAAAAATGACCATTAAGAATGAGGGTATGATTTGGGTTAGCATTGATGTTATGGATCTTAAATAACACTCATATATGTGTTTTTAATATTACCAACCACATATCTTATAATATAGGCCACTTGTGGATTTATATCCTCTTAATTTATTGATGTCTACTCTACGAAAAATCATATCATGATATCCCCTAAGCTTGATCAATCCACATCTTTTATAACCTAAAAAAGTGATATTATAAATTATTTGTTTTCCCTTATGTTTAAAAAATATTAGCACCCCCTATAAATACATCATAAATTTAGTCATCAGTCCATTTTTAGGAATAATTTTGGAATTCTATATCAATGATCTAATTATTTAATCCATGAAATAACATGACAATATTTTATACCATAAATGTTTTTATATAAAATAAATGCACTATATCTAGAATATGAACCACATTAATTATTACATTTCAATGTAACGAGGAAAATTCATTATCATTTTGGTATTCTATAATGTTAATTAAGTCAACCCAAAGATGACTATTATGATCCATTAAATGTTGAATTAATAAAATATTAATGGGTTAATATTTATTTTAGAATTCCTTTCTTATATTTGGAAATTTTTAGGAAATATATCCAACAAATTTATCTCCTCTATAGTAATGATGGAAAATGGATTCCCTTGATGATGGTAAAATTACTTTCAAATCCACTTAAAAATATCCAAGGATATATACTACACCCACATTACATGATACCCCTAGTAAAAGGGAGAAAAATTTTCAGATACCTAGAAACTATAGAGCGATCTATTCTTGTCCTTCTAAATAGAAAAATGATGTGGGTAAGAAGAAAATCCATACTATCACAGTCATGATGTGATAACATGGTCCATGATCACTCATATATAACCAAACCTGAAGGCCCCATGGAATCAATATATATTCGACGTATGCTAAAAGCTATTGAATCCACATTATGGTCCATGAGGTTTTGGTGAGGACAATATACAGTCTTTGTTTGAGTGCAACAAAATAGTAAATAATTATAATGTAATCGAAAAATTGTAATTTATTGGAATTGAATAATAATATCATAGGAATAAACCATTAAAATAATAAAAACACATATAATGAAAAATAATATTAGATATATATATTTTCATGATAGTGAAAATTTAAAAATAAAGAGATATGGTGAAATACATACAATATAGATCACATATATACAAAATAAAAAACATCCTAAAATAAATTTCTCAATTTTAATTTCAGGAACTGAGTTGATTATATTCTCCCATAATCCCATACTAAAAATAAATCATGCATACATATATGGAAGCTTCCCTTTATCCTATAATGAATCCATGAAATATTCCTTGGTAGCAAAAAATTGTACAAAAAATATAGATACCCTATTTATCTTACATGACTATTTTTCTATTTTAATGATAAACAACATATAAGCATTACAAATCTAGGATCCTATGGTTTAGTTTCCTGATAAAAATTAGAACAAAAATAAAGTTAACATAATAAAATAAAAACATTATTTAATTTATTCTTCCACAACCTATTAATTGTCCATATATACTCCTTAGTATTAATCGTCACAAGCAGAAACACATCAAAGAATGTGGTGATCTAAAATCCCAATAGGAGGATAGTTTAGAACATGAATCAATATAACATGGGTGAGAATAATAATCATCATCATAACATAATCATGGATTCATAATCCTATCCCTGAAAGGTTTCATTAATTAAGGGCATGGAGTGTAGGAATCCATAAAAATGAAACATCATATCTTAGTGGTCGACTATGACACATAGGTGTGAACAAAGGTACAATCATGTTCACAAATAACATATGTATATAATCATAACATCAGAATCATTGCTGAAACATATAGCATCATTTTCACACATATTTTACATTATCTCATGATATTCATCTCATGAAATACATCTCATTATCCTATTCATTGGGGAGTAAAATAATTCTGGTCACACCCATCACATCATAACATATACATTATCATACATGCCACATAGAACATATATCAATATTGGAGATAAAATTACCCACATATGGAAAATGGGTTTCCTGGAAATTTTATAAAGAATACATTTATGAAAAACTATGGGGTTTCCAAAATAATATAATGATAAATTACCTGGTATAAGAATCAATAATCTTGATTAAAGAAAAAATATTCCCAGGAGAAGTAAAAATGTATATTATAGAAATAAAAGTTCTTTTGGGAAAATGATTACATAAAATAATATTGGAAACATTCATATCCATTTAATGAAATGATAATTGAAATTTAAGGAACATAATATGACCATTCATACCATGGAAGTTATAATAACTCAAAGAATTTAATTGTGTTCGAGAATCCACTTACACTATATCTGAATGCTTTTTTCACATGAATTTATATGATATTAAACATAGATAAAATAATTTTCAAATTTGGAACCTATAATACAAATAATTTATTTATTAGAATGTTATTATTTTCTTTTATTGCCTTTGTGATTTGTTATAGTGATCAATTTCATCATTGCGAGGTGTTATTTTTCTTGATTTCCATGATTTGATCATGTTTTTACATGTATAAAAGATTACGTAAAATGGGTGTAATTATCCAAAATTGAAATTATAGGTTATAAGTGAAATTCCATAGTTTTTATTATCCTTAAAAATAATTTATTTCAGATATTCATATAACCGTTTAAAATAAATTAATTGTAATTGACAACATTAATTTTGGATATTTTTAATCATAGTGACTTTGTTTTGTTTTATTTTTTAATACTATCTTTATTTGTTAGTTACAGAACAAAAATTGGGTTATCAAATTAATTTTAAAATCTGTTTCATCCATTATTATGGTTTTTTGATTTGACTATTAGGTGGTAAGATAAATTGAAAACTTGTTTTACGTGAAGGTGATAAGTTAATAACTCGTGGATGATGTTTTAATTTTTCAAATAAAAGGAAGAGGAGAAGAGAATTGATGATGTATTATTCCATTAAAAAAATAACATTAATATATATATGTGGTAATGGAGTTATCATGATATTTGTTCTATCGGATATTTGTAGATAATATTAAAAGAAATGGAAGATAAAAGAAATTAAAAGAAAAGAAAGAAGATTTTAACTCGTGAAATATTCTCTTTTAAAACCTCCTTCTGGGGAGGGGTTTTTGTATTTTGTTGACACCACAGGATCATGGAAATGGGGAATGGGATTTACTATCATGTTTTGAAGCAATTGGAAATTTTATATTTATATCTAGGTGTGTTGAGAAGGGGTGGAATTTATAGTGTAGGATAGATGTGTTTTTTTATTATTTTATTCATTATTTATTTATTTTTAATCTAGTATATAAATAGATTGAACAATATATATAAATATATTAAAATAAATAATAATAGTTAGAGATTACATGATATAACAATCCATCATCATATATTACTTAATAATTTATGTATCCATATTGACCAAAACTAGATTACATACCATTCACTTTATGTATATTGGGTGATCTATTTTTTCATATGGTCCCACTAAGCATTCTCTCGAATATTTTGATACATATTTGTTCTCCATATATGAATAGAGATGTATGAGTTTTATGTTTCATTCAGAAGCTCCGTCTTAATATTTTTATTGAATGGTACATATAGCCCTGAACCAAATCTTATAACTAATTTACCATAAAGTTTGACCTTGGAGTATTTCTCATTTCATATAGCTTCAACCTTTTTCAAAATCTTCACATCATTACACTAATAATATTTCATTATCTATATGAGACAAGGAGGAGAAATAATTTTTGAAAGGATTAATTCTAATTGTTCCTAAATAATTTCCATCTCAATTCTATGAACATATAGGAAGAGTGTATCCTTCTAAATTATTATCATTGATAATGTTGTTGGATCATTTTTACATAGAGCATCCAACACTTTATTTTCCATACCAGGATGATATTTGATTATGTAGTCATTATCATTGATGAGATCTATCCATCTTTAATAACATATATTCAGTTCCTTGTAGATTAATATATATTTATGTATCTTATGATCAGTATATATTTCACACATCTTCACATAATGTTAATTCAGCTATATTATCAATGTGAGTATCACATATGCCAACACAAAATCTATAATGGGATATTTTCACTCATGAAATTTACTCTTCTTTTACGATTATTCTATCACATTATCATTCTTCATATGTAAAAATCATATTACTGAATTTTGAGTGTAATTTTATTCTAAAAATGTTCCCCACCTGTCATTAGTGTGATTACAGGTGGAGTGATAACACTTTTAAGCATTTTGATGTAGTATTCCCAATCACTGGTCTATAAAACCCTCACTACCTTTGAAGTCATTTTTTTAATATTTTAGTCATTAATACTTCTTCACACATGATTTTTAATACCCAGATAGTCCAAGGAAATTATAGATCAATGTTATAGATGTTTTCCTAAGAAACTATTTTATTTTCTTTTTGCTGGAAGTGTCTATAAATATCTATTTCTGAGTAATAAAATTCCCAAGAATGATATTTCCTCCATGAATAACTCACATTCAATATATTTGTAATATAATATTTCCATTCAAATGGTATATAGCTCATTATTCAATTTATCCTCATCTTCCACCTATCCCTTAGATAATATTATTATATCCTAAAAAAACCACTAAAAATTTTTCAAGGTAGACTCAAAAGTGTATATTCATTAATTCTTTGAATATTTCTTTAAAATTAGTAAGTTGTAATGGAATCACTATGAAATCATAGTATTAGTACCTTACATGAAAGGAATTATTGAGAATATATTCATTCCTTAACTATAATTAGTGATATCCTAAACGAAGGCCTACATTAATGAAGTATGTATCCCCTTATGATTCATCCAATGAGCCATATATATGTGGAAGGATATAAGTGATCGTTATCATGATATTTTTAACTCATGATAATCCATGCATAGGTGAATTTATCTATACCAATTCTTGATGGAGAGGAATGATGCACCCCATGGTGAAGAACTATTTTGTATAAAATCATTTTCCAAATTATGATGTAACTACATATTATGTTCCTGTAACTCAATTTTGAATATTCATTAAGGTTTCATGATATAGAAAGAGATCTGGGTGTATTTTAAGTTTGGAAATCAACCACTCAGTCAAGATGGAGACCATGAAATTCCTTAGTGGATACAGTTGTGTAGTACTTACTAATGGCTATGTCCTCAAGCATGATTATCTAATTATTATCATTATTTTATATTTATATGATTTACCATAATAAAATAATGTATACAACCGAGAATATTGATCAAAAATAGATTCCCACTCATTTATGAATTTGTATAAAATTTGAGCATGCCTTCGGATGTGAAGAGTGATCTCCATTTCTAGACAATTGATGTTGTTTTGTATAAATATAGAAAATCCATGCCCAATATATCATTAAAATCCACCAAAAGAATATAATATTTTCTATGTGGTTCATTATACAGACATTAAGAAATTATTTTTCATATATTTTGTATATAATAATTTCCCCAGTTATTGTTTGCATATATAACTCAACCTCTATATTTTGAGGTTGTGTTTTAATTGTTCATTTAAAATATTACTGGTAGTGGATGACAATTACCTTCTATGTATTGAGGTTTGGTAAAATATATTGCATAGTGATCTTGGTATATATATTTTAAGCATTGGGACAGAAGAGATTCTCTATATTCTTCCACCACATTATCCTACAACCTCAGGTATCTTCATTATTCATGAGATTGGTTGACATATCTACCACACTTGAAACATTTCCCCTCACCTTTGAGGAAATTTCCATGATTCTTTTTCCCACATATTTGAAATGTGAGTGGATTAGTTTTCATTGAACTATATTAACTAGATCTTCTAGATCAAAACTCTATCAATCATTTCTGATATCCACATCCACGGGACTATTCTCCAAACACCGTGGCAACTTTGGGAGAACATAAATAAATTCAAAAAAACTCCCAAATCATTGAATTAAAAGATCATTTTTTATGTGTGTTTTTATACTAATAAAGAAGAAATCTATTTTTCTGTTATTATTGATAAAAAACCAAGGTATATGTTTAAATCCATAGGATGTTTTCTTCACATGTTGTTACAGATTAACAATCTTTTTTATTTGGATCTAACAATTCAATCTTATTACTTCTATAACTATTTTGGGGGAAATAATTGTTTATAAATATTTTAACAAATTCTTCCACTCCATATATTCAATATCATCATTTTTCATGGTGTTAATAATAAATTCAAACCATTAAAAGGCCTATCCATAACTGGGAAAGCCCAAATCCACCTTCTCAGTCTCTAAACAACGAATCACAGAAAAGACCATATCCATTGAGTTGACCCATTATGCCACAACATGTTGATAATAATATCCACTAATAATAGGCGGTAATTACCCCCATAAAAGACTAGATATCATGTTTCATCTTCTTAGCGGAAGGTGGAAATTACACATTATACATTTTTTCCATATCTGAAGACATATGGTTATGAATCACTATAATATTTTGAACTACCCATAATAAGTTATTAGGGATGTTGTTTGATCAATAATTGCATTGCGATAACATAGTTTGTTGTCCTAGATTATCCTAGTTCCTCCCATTTTCTAATATAGAAACTATTTTTTCCAAACATAATTCCAAAAGTCATGAATTAATAATTTATTTATAAGATTAATTAACTCTGAAGTTATATATTATAGGATCCCTATGTTTGAATTTATTTTTAAATCAATGATTCAATGGTGCTTTCATATAAATAGCCACATAAATAAGGGGTTTCGGTAATATTTTCTAATCCTAATTCCAAAATGAGCTAAAATATTCTATTGTACCAACTATAGTGGTCATGCTTTTCAGAAATTTCAATTACATAATTTAAAAGATAAAAAAAATATAAGTATTCCAAAACCATGACACAATGGTTTAGTGTCATGGGAATGTTAGGACCAAAAATAAAATTTACATAATAAAACCATAAAAATATTTATTTCCATCTTATATAGATTATTAGTTATCTAAATGTACAACTTAGTATAGATAGTCACCTAACGATATACATCATAGAAAGGGGTGAGCTAAATTCCAAGTATGAGGATTGATAATACCATGAATCAATATAACATAGGTGTGAATAATCATAACAATAATAACATAATAATTATATCATAGTCGTCATCGTGATAAGAATCATTATATAATGTAATGGAATGTGGAAATGCATAAAAATGAAACATTGGGTCTTAATGTTCAACTACTACACATATTTATTAACAAAGATATCATCATGTTCATGCATACCATATGTGAATAGTCATAACATCACCATGATTATAGAATATTATAGTATAATTTTCATGAATAATTCACATTATCAAATGATATACATCACATTACACAATGCATTAGAGCCCCATATATTCTTGTCCCACTCTACACATCTTAACATTAACATATTCAATCACACCACTTAGAAAATATAACAATCATGGATATACGATAACCCCTGAAAGGAAATGGATTTCATAAAATTTTACAAAGAATAAATTCAGTAATAAACCATTGGGTTGCCAAAAGAAAAATTTAATAACATACTCAGTATTATAATAATTAACATTAAGTGAAAAAGAAATAATCTCAAGAGAAGTAAAAGATGTGTTTTTAAAAACAAGAGTTCTGTTGAAAACAATCACTAAATTTAGAATGGAAAATTTTATATCATTTAAAATAATATTTAATTGAAATTATATGTACATGATAAAAACATTCATTTTGGGGAAGAACAAATAATTCAATGAAAAAAATTTGGTTTGAGAATACCCTAACCTTATGTCCGAATAATTGTTCACTTTAATATCATGGACAATAGAATTATATTATTTAATTAACAAATACCTAAACTGTTATACATGTATTTGATTAATTATAATTTTTTATGTTCATTTATATCTATTCATATGTAGTTGCAGTGTTCAATTTCATCGTTCTAATGACTTAATTTTATTGATCTTCATGACCAGTAAACTTATATTCATATATCAATGATTGTGTAAGAAGGGGGTAATTATCCAAAATTTAAATTATATATTATTAATTATCTTCAAAAATTTTAATTTTTCATATATAATTTTTTCCTGATATTATATTATTCGATTAGATAAAATTTTAATTAAAATCATTTATATTATTTTTTGTAGTTTTTGATCACAATGATGTCATTTTGTTTTATTATATTATACTAGGTAAATATGTTTGTTCTAGAACATAAAATTGATATAAATTAAATTACAAATCTATTTCAACCATTATATTGGTTTTTTACCAGCCTTGAAGGTGGTAAAATAAAATGATACATTCCATCCATGAAGGTGAGAAATTAATACCTCCGAGATGATGGATTTTGTAGAATATAAGGGAGAAGATAAGAGTATTGATGATGGATTATTACATTAAAATAATAAATTATATTATATATACTTTATTGGAGTTGTTATTCCTCTTGTTTAAAGTTAATTTAGAAGAGAATAATAAAATAAAAGAAAAATGAAAACAAGTTAAATGAAATGAATAAGGATTTTACAACTTGTATTTTTCTCCTTGAAAAACTCATTATAATGATTGGTTTTTAATTAGAATGTTTAATGGATTTATGGAATGGGATTTTTAGGAGTATTAGGATGAAACTGTAAAATCATCATGTTTTTCAAGTTTGAGGAAAAGGGATGGTGAGGTATGGTATTTATAGTGTGGGAGATTGGTGTTTTTTATTATTTTATTAAGTAGTTTATTAATTTGCCTCAATAATATGAATTTTTTAGACCATATAACTAAATATATTGTGAAAATGATGTATATTTTGAGATTATAATATTAAGTTATCCATACTTCATCTGTGACACAATAGTTTTTTTTTTCAAATACCGCAAATTAGAATATTTCAATTTTAATAAATAAATCTATTAAATTATAAAAATCCGTAAAAATAACCCAAAATATTTATCAATGTTTAGAAATCAAAAATGGAGTAAATTTTATAAAAATAATTTTCTAATTTTTTTAATAAAATAATCATTTATTCGAAAGTTACTTGCATTATAATATTGAACTAGTATTATGACAATTTGAAAAAAAACTTATGTTCTAATAAAATAATATTCTAATAAAAAAACAAAAAAATATTAAATAACTAATCTAATTTATGAAAATAATATTTCTTTTAAATTATTATAATATTTATAACATTTTAAAAGAACATTTCTGCTTTACTAAAATACAAACACATAATTTATTTTTTTTAAACATTTATTTACTCATAATATTAGATGAATATATAATATTATCATTTATAGTTTGTCCAAATTTTATTTAAACTTTTATAGGGGAGGTTACTATTCTATTTTTATTATTATTATTATTGATGGTCAAGTTACTATTCCAATGGTCATATTACAATTCCAATTATTCAGGTTCCGTAATATTTTTAATTTATTATTCTTTTATAATGTTTTTATTATGTTATTAATGTGATTTTATGCTATTTATAAAATATTTCATAATTATAAGAAGGGTATCTCCACTGATAGTTTTTGATGTTCTTCGTGAGTAAAACAGTGTAGGCCACCACCAATTGATTCAAATGTTAATTTATCTAGTGAATTAAAAATTTACTACTATGATGGTATAATAGATATAAATCAATAATGTATTTTAAAACCATATCATGGTTAGGATCCTAATGGGATTCCTAGATTCCCTAAACTACTTTAGCATAAGCTGGATTTGGCATATTTTATGACCATTCTTTGTTTTTGGAACAAAAAATTCATATTCCATGCATCCATATATAATAATCAAATGGTATCATGGTGATACCCATGATATACATGTCCATATAATTACTATCCAACTCACTATTACCATCCAAGATGTGATGTCTTGGGGTATATGTGTATTCTAAAGGATTAACCCTTTGAATTTCACATTTATGGTTTCTATCATATCATGAGGACATGTACTAGGAAATATCACCCTATAAATTACTGTATCCTAGGTATATAATCAAAGGATGTCCATTTATGAGTTAATCAATCTATATAAAATATTATGGTCAAAATAATTCTCATTTATGAAATTGATTGAAAAATATTTGTATCATGAATAAGAATTCAAAATTATAAGACATTGACAAAGACCAATTGAAATTTCGGTATTTGTGGTCACATCAATGAATGTAGTGGTGTTCTATGATTTTTCCAAATACATTCTAGGTTGGGAATCACTGCATTACTCAATGTAAGTCACACCATTATAGTTATCAATGTTTATAAAAAAATCAAGAAAAATATTTTTGATAAATGAAAAAAGTTTTATATTCAATCAAATTAACGAGTAAAATAATTTCATCATTCCTTTCAATGATAATTAATAACATCTTATATGGAAATTATCCATTCAATATAAAAAATAAATTTAACAATTTGGGTAATTATTTTTAAAATTGGTAAACTGAGGACATGTGAGGGGATATTAGGATGAAATGAATAATGGATGTAAAGGGAATTTAAAATAAAAAACCCAATTATTTTTTTTATGATGACATCATAAAATTTTTATTATGTATCTTATAGAACTAGGTTTTGATGAAAATTTAATGGAATATTATTTATATACGTAATGTATAGAAGGTCTAGAGTGGAACACAATAAAAAATATAATCCTTTAGAAAATGTTGGGAGAGTAGAAGAACACCTAACTTATCCTTATGGTAGACTGCACAAAAGGTTTAACCCTCCAATTTTAGATTGAAATAGAGGAAATGAAATAACCATACAAATAACCTTAATATAGAATATTAACTTATAGGAAGAGCACACCATGTATGATATCTAATGTGAAAAAAAGGAAAAATCGGATATCTTGACATGCTAAAGGGGATCCAATATGATTTATGATGATTAAATCGGAGTTTGGATATAGGTTACTCAACATATCCTATGTGTGGAATATATGGGATCTACCACGTTGTGACTTTGAAAATGACGGTGGAGAAGATCAATTATGCTTTGGGAAAGAGTGGTTGAATGGTAATTTATAAAATTTAAAAAAATTAAGGTTTTTCTATGTAGTTTGAAAACCATTAAGCCAGCCATTAAAACCAAATATAAATGTTAATTCTGCTTACATAGTACCTGAACACAATTAGATAAATTATTCCTAAACGGTGTATTTGCAACCACCTAAAATGCCACTCCCTATATGGTCTAGGAACATAGCTAGAGAAGATTGGTGAAAACCATCTATGGTAAAACATCAATAAACTGATGGTATTTGACTATTGGGTGACCCATAATTCATAGTTCAAATAACCATGTATCTATAATCATAGGATACATTTTTTAAGTGTATATCTAGTGATAACCATTCACTAACTATGCACCTCAACATGCCTCTCTGATAATTAGAACTCAAGTCCCTATACAAAGACAAAACACTCTTGAAACCTCCATAAAACTTTTTAGAACTACCATTAATAGATGATAGATTTAGAAAAAAAATTTATGGATATGTACCACAATTATGTGTCACTATCTTAAACCATCCATCCATGAAAAAACTACTCCTTGATTATCTCTTCCAAGGGTGGTTGAGAGACATCTAATATTATATATAATCTCTGAGCATATATTATAGAATTTATTTCATAAGTATAATCATGTAAATAGTAGTGAAAAAATATATACTGAAATGTATGAAAAATAATTTTATTGATGATATTAAATTCAATGATCGATGATAAGAACAGTGCACTTCTCAATATAAGTATCAATCTCTTTTTCAACTTTATCTATATCAAAAATAATGATGGTTTAGACTAATAATTGTGTAGCTAAGAGACATGGAAGGCATCGATATTCGATAGGTAATTCATAGGAAGAAATATATGATATTCTATATGTCTGACCCCCTTCATGATCAGTAATATACTGATTAATCTAGGTGATATATTAAATTTACCCAGAATCTTTTGATGGCCAAATCTAGGTGAGACTCAAAAGAAGGCATGATCTACCACAACAAATCCCTAGGTTGTCATCAACAATTAGAAAAATACTTATTCATAAAATGTTTCAAAATAATATATTTATTAAATATTTTTTTACCAATTTTTATGTATCTTGACTGAGGAATGGTCACATCTGTGCTGCCTCCCAACCTCAAACTAGCAGAAAGGCGATTTTAGAGAACTATCTAAGAGAACCTCATATAGAGGCATCTGGATAGTGTCTTGGGAACTATTACAATAAATATCTAAACATGTTTAATGTAATATTACAAGTAGTAACCCATATAGAAGTAACACCATCAATCCACATCCTTTAATAAATTTATAGTTTTGTCGATAATTCTTATAGTCTCAGAGAGATATGTTGTACTAAGAATCGCCTATGAACCTAGAACATTTTAAAACCCCAATTAGAATTTAGAATTAAATTGAGTGTCCTTTCCTGATATAATGGTACCTGATCCCCCAAGAAGTAATATTTTCTCATAGATATAATTTTTACTAATGACATCTTTTAAGAAGGTGTCTCATGTAGGTAATATGTGAGTGACCTTCAATAACATATCCATGACAACCTATATATTGTCTATGCCTTGAGTGTCTTTAGTAACTGTGTCAAGAAATAAATATTGAAATTATTGTTACCACCTGATATTTAAAAATAATTTTTTTCCCTATATAATATGTGATATGGAAAACTGATATTTAACTACATGATAAATATATTTCTTAAAATATAATATCTTTGATAAATTGTGATACATCAAACCCCAAGTTTAAATGAACCATAAAATAATATACCATTATAACTGAAATAATAAAGTGTTAAGTATTTAATGGAATAAATATATAATTAAGATTACATATTATATATATATATATAATCAATTAATCTTTTTATTAATTTATTATAAATTAATATAATTTACTTTTTTAAGAAAAAAGAAACATTCTTCTACATAAAGTATTTTTCTAAAAAGTGGATTCCTCGTGTTTTTCATGATTATAATAAATATAGGTATTAAAAAATTTATAAGTAGTATTTTAAAAAATTAAATGAGTTATTGGTATTATTATTTAAAAATTAACTTGGAGTGAAGTTTTTTAAATTTTATGAAAATATTTATTCTCTAAAAAATACTGAAAAATGCAGATTTCTCTTGAATACCACCCCTTCATTTAAAATATTTAATAGTTAAAATAATATGTAAAAATGAATTACTATAAAATATAGATAAATTATATTATATTAAATATATTCTATTTCCATCTAATAAATTTCATATTCAGTATATATATTAAATATATATATATATACTTATGAAAACTTTTCATTGGAATGTCACTTTTTTCATCGCATCTCTTGGATTAATTTTAAAATTAATTATGAATGATATTTGAATTGAGGATATAAAAATAGGTTAAATATTTTATGTAATAATAATTAATATTATATAATATGGTGAAAATAATTTATTTTCATAAATAATTTTTAAATAATAAGAATTAATTACTGTAGTTTACGTTAAAATAATTTTATCAGGGGTAAAACTAAAATGATATGTTTTTTGATGAAATATAAAACAATAAATACTCTATTACGGAATAAATATTACAATATATCATCTCTTTTTAAATAAAAATCCATCTATGAGCCTTTTTGCTGGTAAAAATGTGTGTATCACTTTTTCATTCCAAAAATTCAATGTTTGTCATCTCCCCCACTTGTAAATGGACACACACATGATCTCTAGTTCAAACTACAAAATAAATTGGGATTGGAAAGTACTTGAAAAATCCACAATATAAATCCCTACCCATATCTTTTAGGTCTGTTTTTATAATTTTAACATGTTTTGGATTTATGTGTAATCCTATAGATGTTTTCCAAATTAGACGTAATGTTCATAACAATGCATCTTCAATTTATTTATTACTCTAACCGATTCAAATATACATAACGTATGATGAAATTTAAAAACATTATATATCATATAATTATATTGAATTCTGTTATATCTATAAACTATATCCATCCCATATTCCATCAAATGAGAAATTAAAATGTCCATCATGTGTATGAATGTCTTTCGCCCAAAAATGGATATAATGTGTTTTCCCTCACAACCACTCAATAGTAAAGTTAATAATAAATTTATGATATATATATATATACTTCATTTTTATGATATATTAAAACTTAAATTATTATAATATCAATTTTAAATTATTTTCTTCATCCTTTTGAAAAACAATAGTGTCTCTCAAGTATACGTGTGGCTGACCGCCTCCACGCGACGATGTTAAATATGTTTCATTATGTTTTTATAATGATGATAATAATGATATATTTGAGTAATAGTATTTACATTATAATGGTATTTAATATTTTAAAATATTATTTACCTTTCTATCAATCCATATTTTATAAAAATAGTAATTGCGTTCCAGCATGCGTAAGACCTACCGTCTCAATTAACAATGTAACTCATTTTTCTATCTATAAATTTTATAGGCTAGTATGTGTACATATATAATTATTATATATGATATTTATATAATTTTAATCATTACAGATATGATGAAACCTTAATGAAATTAAATGTCCTGATATTTCTGAACCAAAACATACATGGAAAACGACGAAAAGTTCACCCGAAATAGTGATTTTTAAAAAGAATTCTTAGTAAAAATGTTATAATAGGCTATATTTAGAACATATATGAAATTATATATAATATTGTGGTTATTTAATATATTTATTAAAAAATATATTTATTATAAAACAGGTAAGTACATGTATGATGGTAATCATGCCTAAGGTATGGGTTTCTTGTGTAACTTTTACTTTCGTTATAAAAATATAATATTCACCACTTATTTATATTTTGTTGTGTAATAAATGAAAATATGTTTTGTTATATAACTAATATATATATATATATTAATAATATTTAATGGTTTATTTTATAATATATATTTAATGGGGATTATGATTCAAATGTTAACAAAGTGGCAATAGTTTAGTTTACAATCATATCGTTACTCGAGTTTATTTATGTTTATGTATCCCTTAGGAGAAATAATTGATATTTATATATATTACACAATATATTTTATTCTAAAAATTTTATTAAAATAATTATTATGTATTAATACAAAATTTAATGTTTTTGTACATAAAATTATATAAAATGTTTTATTTCTGAAAAAAAAAATATTTTTTTCTCTTTGGTCAAATATCACATTCCTTCCATATCACCATGTTCTAAATTTTTTTAATGATATAAAATTAATTTATATTTTAATTTTTTTCCCATGTTTTACTATTTACATTTATATTAAAATGAATAATATTGTAATTTTTTAAATGCGTGTCTTTTTTATTTTTTACACAAAATGTTAACGAAATCTTTATTTTAATGTATAATGAATGTATGGAACATCCCACTATGATTAAACATAATTAAATTAAATCATACATTATATTATTTAAATAGATATTATCAATGAAAATATTTATATCAATATTTTGATGTTTTTTAGTTCTTGAAGGTGACATTCAAAGCGAGAATTATATTTTCCTAATGATTTTAATGAATAATATTTTGTACATCAATTCCTTAATGATGAAAACCTAATTTTACATTATCATAAATTGAGAATATATTTTCATGATACCATCCTTATTATTTTTTATGGATGTGTTATTATTTGTCTTACTTAGATATACTATTTCGATAGCATCCTCCATGGTAATCTAGATGGTTTATGATTATGTTAATTGATTAATTAAGGTATAAAAATTCTTATTTGAGTTTTACAATATAAATTGTTATGTTATTTATATTTATTAGGACAAGAGTGTACTAAAATATCATGTTACATTTTTTTAAAGGGAGAAGTTTACATGGATTATGTTTCGCCCCATTCATATGAGGAATAAATTGGGCTTCTTATGTGTTGTGTGGGGTTTTCTATAGATATTTGATGTATCATTAGGTCTCATGAGACAAAATTGATTAGGGGTTTGGTATGTTCTCCACCCATTTATGTATGATGTCTTAGAATGATTCTGTGATGGTTTGGTTATGGTGCAGAAAATAATTAATTCCATCATTATGATTTTAGTAATTGGTGTCCATGTGACTGTCTAGATAGTTAGAATATCTATCGATACAATTCATGATTATTTACTTATTTTTATAAAGTTATTTTTATTATTAGTTAATACAACCATATTATACATCATTATCATATTATTGATTAAATGTCGTGTGTTTAAGTTATTTATCAATCCATATTGATTATGCCTTAAATTTTTTGATATATTTGGTTACATTCATACCCTTATTATGAATTTTCTCTCCCCACATTCTATGTTTTATTTTTCGCATAATTAATAGATTTTTATTATGATTGATATTATGTGATATAAAAATAGGAATAATAGTGGTCTCAAATAAAATTTTATATTTTATGTTAAATCATAAAATATAATTTGAATTTTGTGTTTTGATGAGTTTTTCTAATAAAAATAAAGTAATAATTCCTTCGTTATTTGATATCTTGTATCTTTCTCTAATTTGATAATGTAACCACCATCTATAGGCTATTTTGGTCAGGTGGATTACTATTGATATAAGTAAAATCTTAGTAGAAACCTTCAGAACTAAATATTGGAAAACCTATATTAGAGAACCCAAAAAAAATATTGAATATGAGAAAAAGTATTGAAGATCATCATAATGTTTTAGTAAGAAGATATTATGTCGTTTTTCCACGAAATACATTAGTTTATGTATAATATAAGTTAACATGGTTCTCAAAAAGTTTTACATTTCAGTTATAAATCTAAAAGGGCAACATTAGGCTTTTACTCGATCATCACCTAGTAAATAAAAACATCCCTTGGTGTTCACCTGGTTTGACACTCCAAGGTGATATTATTCAATTATTTCAAATTTTATATTAATAACCAATATGAAGGATATCTAAATAATTTTATTCTTTAAATGTAGTATAAATGAAACAACTCTTTAGATTATGAGACTAACAATGCATATTTCTTTCATGATTTATGATTTTTATTTAAATATTTTAGGGAATTTAAATTAGTATTCATAGTTTAATGATGTAATATAGTCTATTTAATTGTTTAAAAGTGGTTTCTAGAGGAAGGATGGAGAACTGTATCAATACTTGAACTCCGGGGAGATATTTCCCTCCTCAGAATGATAATGATGTGGTAGATGAAGATATAATTGGAATTGATCAAATTATATAAATATTGGGGAATTTAACTGAGGATATAAGAAATAACATTTCCCTTATAGACGATCCTTCATATTCACTACATTGTGTATCAATAGTAGACCACATTTTCCCTCAGAAACCTCCGTCAAGTATTAGAGATAAAAATCCCTTTGTAGTTATGTAATATAGAAATCCCTTAGAAAATATATTTATAACTATGTGTATTAATAAAAGGATAAATTTTTTCATGTATGATAATATTCTTTCAAGAGATTTAGAACAATCTTGGGAATTGATTCAAATTAATAATGATAAGAATGATATATAAGAAGAATTTGGAAGTTTTTTTGTAATCCTCTAGAAAAATAAATTCCACCCGAGAAATGAGAATATATTGAGAGTTAATTTTTGAATATTTTATAAAATGCTCGTGAAAATTAATATAATCAAAAAGACATCATTAAATTGTTAGCAATGAATTCTCGGTTCTATGTACGTAATTCAAATAGAAATATTGATCGATTTTTGATTTGTTAAAGAAAAAGAATTGAATGTAACTAATGTACCAACTCATCTAATAATATAATGACATAGTATAATGTGATATCACGGAAGAAAATGGATTATAAAATTATTATGGATTCAAGAGGATGATAGATAAGAATATAAAAGTAGAGAAAAAATGGATAAGGGGAAGAAGGGAATGTAGGATTTTCCCACATGTGAAAATTGTGTAAATTAACAACATCATATTTTATTAATGGGAATGAGAGAATGATTTAAGGGTTGATTGAAAATATATCAGGCATGTTAATGCTAATATTATAAGTAATATTGTAATTTTTGATGTTTTAACTATAAAAATATAGTCCATTATGAAAAATAATTCCCCAATAGATAATGGAATATACCTTAGAAGATGTGAAGGGAACAAGAATAATATTTTTCTAGTAATATATATGAGATCGAGTAATTAAACTTATTCTATATTGGGATTCATGAGCTATGTTGGAGAAGGTTTTTTTTCAATTGTTATTTATTTTTGAGAATCATGAATCATCAATGGATTGTGTTAATTTTTAAAGCTCACATGTATTCATGTAATATTAAATTAAAAATTATAGATATTAACATGGATTTATGGTTTTAGATATTATCATCATGTTAATTTCATAAACACACATTTTAGTGGCATTATGTGATTATATTTCATCAAGACTAAGGATACTTTTGGATACAATTATGGCGATACAACCTATTGATTTAGTATATGTTTTAAGGAATACATTGTCTAATGAATAATGCCTTTAAATTTTAGGAAAATAAGATTAATGGTATTTAGAAATTTCATATTCAATATTATAATTGAATTTCTGTTAATAATAATTAACTAATTTCATTATTTTTATTGGAAAAAACTTTATTTTATAGAGAACCATTTTTGTTGAAAATTGATTTTTGGACCGATGTTAATTTTTGAGAACATTCCTCTTAATGTTGAAAACAATTAAGCAAATATATTTATAAAATTCTAGAAAAAGGATAATCCACATTCGTGGGTAAACCTATTGTAACAATTTAGGATGTGGGGCGTGAACCTAAAACTGACTTCTGATAAGGGTGCGATGACTAAAAATGACCTATGTGATTTTTTAGATAATATGTAATTATTTAAACATAAATTATTTTTCTGGATATATAGTTATGAAAATGATTATTTAAAATTTCATTTTAACTATTTATGAGTAGATGTTAATGTATTACATTGGATAATAAGTGCTCACCATTTTTGATTTGGTAAATATATAGAAATATACATAATGACTTTTCTCTATATTTTGGTACTTATTGTTTGTTAAAAGTTAATATTAGTTCATCAAGATTAAATAATTAAATTTTAATATTCATTTCCATGAGTAAAAAATGGTTTTATATTCTAATAAAAATCAAATTAATGTTGAAATACTAGATATATCTTCCAGTTTTCCCCTTCATGGTATTAAAACAATCCATCAAAAATGAGATGGATGATATTGAAAAACATTGTTACCATATTTCCTTCAATTATGATGAATAATATTTTTAACCCATCAAATATTTATGGTATAATGACCTTTAATGTTATTTTTATCGATGATCTCTATCCATATAAATAATTAATTACGCTATACATTCTTGTCCATATTTTCACATCACATTAATTTTTACCTACATGGAAACATAGTTATGTGTTATTCTGGTTGATCTTCATAAATACATTTATATCGTATAAATAGGCTGTTTTTTACACATTTTTTTATTTGGGATATAAATAAATTTATTTTTAGTTGAAAAACCATTGATTTTATAGTGTATGTTCATATTGTGAAGAAAAAATTAATAACATTTTTTTGAATATGAAACATCATGATTTTAATATAAAAAAAATATTTAATAACATATGTGACACATATCACTAAACATGAAATATCTTGAAAATAAATTTCTTTAAATTTATTCTCTTAAATATCTTGAGTTACACCCAACCATGAGCCCAAAGGAATTTTAAAATTGAATATAATTATAACTTGGAAATTCATTTTGATGGAGAGAATATAACTAAATAACTTATTAATATTAAGTTGTTTATGAATATATAAAATAAATTCATTTTTATAAATTGATAATAAATTATAAATAAAATCATTTAAAATAAAATAATTTTTTTTTTCTAAAATATTTAATTGATAAAAAAAATTGATTCTTAAAGATTCGTGAACTTATATTAAAATTAGTTTTTACAAATTTTATAAAATTAATTTGTTAAAATATATAATTTATTAAATATCTATTTCAGTATTTTATAAGAGTAAATTTTAGTTAATTTTCTAAAATGATTACTTTTTTAGTATTATTGAAAATAATGTTTTTTAATAACAAATACTTTATTTATGTAGAATTTAAGAAATAAATTTTTTATTTATAAAAATTCTAAAAGTAAAATAACTAATGTTATATACAAATAATTACAAATTATTTTTTTTTTGAATCAATTTTATTTTGAATTTTGAAATTGAAACTTTTTATACTTCTTAAAAAGTTTCATTAGAAAAATGATTTTTTATCTCACATGACTAATTATTTATAAATTAAATTATACAACTATTGTGAATTGAGTATAGTTAATTTCATTAAATTTATTTAATAATAACTATTAATATTAATCATTGTGGTCATATTAAATTTTTCTCATAATGATTTTTGAAATAGTTAAAATTAATTACCATATTTAACGTTGATACCAATTTACCGAGGTTTAAAATAATATGATAGGGGTTAAAATTTCATAGAAAAATTTCCAACTACTATTTAATTGAAATATTTATATCTTATATAATCCACGATTCTATAATAAACCATTGTTTATCCTTTTTTAATGTTAAAACATGTGTATCAAAAATTCATTTTAAAAAATCCAACTATTTCCTCTCCCCCTCTTTTAAAAGGCCACCCTCCATTATTATATTCAAGCACAGAATAAAATTTAGTTTAAATTAATTTGTACAAAAAAAATTACTAAATCCAATCAAACTAAATATAAGGCTTTTATGAATATCATCATAAAAAGAGAAGGTTTTTCATTTCAATGTAAATATCCCATCTAAAGTTGAGATAATGTTCTTAACGAAGCACATTCACTTTAAATATTCCTATATCCCCATGAAATATTATTAATTATTATGAATAAATATAATTAAAATATCCTATATTCCTATGTCTTATTTATTTAATTTCAAAATTTATTTCTATCAAATCAACGAAAAAAAATGAAATTGAACTGTCGAGTAAATGTACAGAGGACTATCGCCCCGTGAACTGATGTCATTTTTTATACATAACAACAACTCACAATAAAAAAAATTGTGGATATATATTTTATATATGATATTTATGAAATATATATAGTAATATAATTATAATAACACATATAAAATCTTTCTTTACAAACCCTTGTAATACGATAACATCACTCTTACGTACGTGTGAACTACCACATCCACATAACAATGTGAAATGATTTTGCAGATATTTTTACATGGATGGTAATAAGGCTATATTACAATACATATATATTAAATATTATATTTAATAATTTTTCTGTAAACATCAAATATTATTAACCTTTATTAGAAATAATATTCTGGAAAAAAAGATATAATGTTCATGTGTTTGTCCAACCTATCATCTCCATGAATGGTGTAACTCATATTACCATATACACATTTTATGGATTGTAATATGTAAATGTATAATTATTATAGATTATATTTATATCAGTTTAAAAATATTAATTATAATTGAACCACGATTAATGTAAATTGGAATATATCACCTACCGAAAACATAGATGATAAACAAATCAAGTATCACCAAAAATACTTATTTAAACATATAATTGTTAAAAACTGATCATAAAAGACTGTAAGAAAATAATATATTATAAAATATATATGATTATGGGTTTTTTAATATATTTATAACAATGATATATTTATTATATTGGAGTTATAATTATATAAAATGATAATCATACATAAGGTAACTATTATTCATCTCACTTTTATTTTTGTAACACATATGTCATATTCACCACTTATTTATTTTATGATCTATATATAATTACATTTGTATATTTTATGTCATGGATCGATTTATATTCATTTTATTTAATGTTTCATTTTTTCTAATGTTTTATGGGAATTATTATTCATAAGAAACAATTTTGGTTATATTTTATTAAAAAATATCGTCATTATTCAAGATTGTTTATATTTAAGTATCCCATGATGAAATTGATTGATATTTTTAACATACATAAAATGTATTTTATTGTACTCTAAATATTGATTAAATTTTCTAGTAGTAGTTCCATTTTTCTCTCTTATATAATTTAATTTTTTGATTAATTATTTTTAATAAGAGACATATTAATTTATACCTTTAGTCTATATTCATTTTTATTAAATATAAATATTCTATAAATATATATTTTTTTAAAATTATATAAATGATTTATTAATATATTTTTTAGGTTATTTTGAATATATACATATTATTTTGAAATTGTTCTTAATTTAGATTTCTTTTTGGGATACCTTTTTTAATTTTTACCAAAAATATAAAATGAATCATTATTTTAAGTATTTAGTATATGTCATTAGAAAATATAACTTGGGTAATAGGATGCAGCATTATCCATTTATGTATAATGTCTTTGCCTGATTCCTTAATGTTATTGTATTTATGTCTCAAATTATGAATTTACACATTATGAGGTTATTAATTTATTGAAAATTTATTATTCAATTACTTAGAATATCTATTTATTTGTTTCATATTCATGTATTTATTTATATGGAATTATTTTGATCATCGGGTAATCCTACTATATTATAATTAATATACATTTAAATTATTTAATAGAATTTGTTTCAGTCGTTTACATTTCCATATGTATTTTAACATTTTTTATTATGATATATTTTTTATATGCATATCCTTACTGAGGATTAGTGATCCCCCCATTCATTTTCTTCTATTCACGTGGATTCTATAATGTTATATTATGATTAATATTCATGGATATAGAAAATTGAATAATGGGTTTCCCAAATAAAACTTATTGTTTTTTTAATTGAATTTGAGTTTGAAATATCTATCTAGTTTTCAAGGATTAAAAAATTATTCAGTTCTTTATGACTTAATCACATGTCGCTCGAACCTATGTAATTAAGTAATCACCAAATTTGGGCTATTGTAGTTAAGGAATTTAGCATTGTCCCATTTCCATTATATGATGTGTAACAACTATAAGTGAACTAATGGTCATCGTTGTTCTTATTTCACTTAAGAGTAGGTGGAACAAATAGCTCAAAGCTTGCAATCTACTTTTTCATCCCTGACTACCAATACATGTAATTTATTTCATAGTATATATTAGTGAATATTGGTTATACTAGCCTCTAAGAAGAACACAATTATAACATAAAATAAAATCACACTTCTTTAGGTACTGATACATACCCATTGATATTTAGGATCATATCCACATTAAAAACTAAACCATGTAGTGGTTACCCTTCAAAAAAATAAAATAAGACAAACCCATATAGATCATAAAGTATCATTCTATTCATTCAATCAAAAATTGATGAAGTTACTACTAAATCCATGAAAAATTTAATATCTTTAAACCACTTAAGATTTAGATCAATTTCAAAATTAGAATCAATAAACTACTAATTTATACTACCTTCCTAAACAAGATTAGTCTGCATTATTCAACTAATTGGATCAAAGAAATTATTTATAATTTTTAGTGAGTAATAAATTCTAATTTTGAATGAATGATGGTATTCCACCCATTATCACTATTAGAGGTTCATTTCACACCTAGAAAATATGAATTTTATACTTTTATGGTACATGTATACTAAATAACATTCCCCAAAAATATAATATGTCCAGCTACATGAATTAAGTAGAACTGATTCTATTTTAAGGATGTTCTTTAAGAAATTATTCTCACTAGTTCTGAAATTATGATACTAGTGCACTATAACCCATTGCCCTTCCATCAAAACAACCCCTAGATCGATGAATGATTTGTCAAAATATTCTATATATATTGTAACATGATAAGATAAAATCATTATCAATGGTGATGTCAACATTAATTTTATCTCTTCAATGTACTTATCACAAGAATCCATCCTTTTAAACAGTACACCTTTCGGGTTCACGACTATAAGTGTTCCTACATAGAATTAATTTTCTGGATGAAACAACTATAGTAAATAGATAACTCCAATAATATTTTTATATCAATGATGTTGTTGAAATTATCTGATTAATAAATATCTCCCATGTTATACGAATTCTTAAGTATATTGCATATTGATATATTGTTATATTAGACGTGAATATTTTCAATCCAGAAGTTGAATTTTGGGAGCTTGGAAAATGAAAATATATAACTTACTATACTCACAATGATGTCATAATTTCTCATGTGATCATTTCTGATTTGATAAATCTCCATGACATCATCAACAAATTAGGTGAAAATGGAAATTTGGTTTCGGTGGGAAACCAGATTAATAATGGAGATAAATATAGTAGGTGAATGCATTAGACTGAAAAACATCACAAAATATTCATATAGATGATACCTACATCTAAATACATTATATTTCATATCTGATGCGTTGAACCATACACGATGAAATCCTAATCTAAAATCTATTTTGGTGAAGACTATGGATTCTTATAACTGATCAAATAGATAATTTATATGAGGAAATTCATATTGTTTCATTATAGTAGAAATATCAAACCACAAATAATCATCACACAACTTCAAGGTAACAACCACCTCTACATAAGAAGAAATATAATAACCACAATGAGAATTATTGGGTCATATAAACAATTCAGTTTACAGGTCCTCCAAATAACTCTTGAGTTTCTAAAGCCATGTAAGATCCTTGTAGTATAGATGTACAAACACATGTCCTACTCCAAGTCCCCATTAATTTAAAACATGACATATCTTTGGATGTTTCCTATAAAACTAATAAATTAAGAAATATTAGAATTAGTCCAATGTTTGACAACATGTGACATATTGTATTCCGCAATATTTATGTAAAACCCTATAAATCGAAGAAAAAACATATTCCATCAATTTATTAATTTGTATTTCTGAACTTTCATTGATATCATATTATTCAATGTAAATATTTTTACCAACCTCATATTATATATAAGTATCCCTCTAATGAAATCAATTTATGAGGGCTCAATGATGTACCTGAAATTACATCCAAAGAATTATGGGAAAACCTATCTTCTTGAGGAAGTAAATATTTCGTATGAAACGGTAACTACCAATCCCAAGGAGAATCCCTTGAATTAATAAACACATTCGTACTATAGTATCAAGATGTTATCAAGATACATTTCACCCAAAAAAATCAGTCTATATAGATCCCATGAAATTCCCTATAATACAATAATTTGGAAGAAAATGATTCACCCATGTTGAACAAAGAAGATAATAGAGTCGAGGCTACTACGATTGTACCTTATACTATAAATGGCATGACACTCTACTCCATGTGTGTAGGATGCACTAAATATAACTACATTGTTATCCGTGACCCTAAAAATTACCTAACCCCCATGAGTAGGTACAATATACTAGTGGTACATGTCGTACGTTTGTATTCTTCCACCTCATCAACATCCTCAACATATGTGGTTGGTGGTACTCTAGCTCCAAAATTTGGATGGTGGTATTTATCCCACTCTAGATTTTAGAGTAGGTGTATATCCACCCCCTCTAGATAGTTATTGAAGGATCCTAAAAAATATATGGAGATGGATTATTCTAATTAAGTATTGAGACACTATTGGATCTCTATTGCTCCGGGTCTTCATGTGACCTGGTTATCCACATTGAAGGCATAAAATGTAAATTCGAACAAACAAAAAATCTACTACCACATCCCTCACTATAAGTCTTTTAGAGACTATTATTACAACCATAATAATCACATGCTTTCATTTTTTTTCTCATCCACTATTCCCTTTAAAAACAACATATCATATATTTTATCAAAGATAATGGAATAGTTCACCATTCTAGAAGTAATATTTAGGTGGAAGGTGTTCCCCTAAGATCATATGTCATACCTAAGGCTATCCTCAATGTGTCTCACATTGGGTTTCTATACCCAATAAAGAATGGATTCAAAACACAAGAGATCAATTAAGTGAGGTTAATATTCCTTATAAGACACAATCCCTTACTTGAGGTCCTTTATTTCCTTTGATCACTATTTTCTAATGGTATTTTTGAAATATTAGTCATGAATTGTAGTTTTTAAATCCCTCCAAACCATGAACAAATGATAATTTAAATATGTATGTAAATTTTTCTGTCACATGGATGGTTTACAAACATATATTTTATTACATTCAGAATACCTAGATATGGTGTCTCCATAAACTCAAATATCAACATCATAGCCTCAATTTATGACACAATAGCATAGGGAACACCTTATTTAATGAAAGTATAAGAGAGATTCTAATTTAAACCCCTTTTTAAATTCGATATAGTTAGTACATTTCTCATGTCTCACTCTATAGACTACACTAGCCATATGAAACACTCTCTGAGCTGAGAACTAGTTTATAGTATAGGTATAATAGGTTTTACTACTGGATGATCAATTGTGGGTAGTAATATAATGTCATGTTCCAAATCCTCATTAGTATTGTTTCCACAGAACTCCTACCACAAGAACCAATCATGTCTTGGTAGATTATATCCACAATTCCTAGAACATTCATCTGAATAGATACTAGGAAAAGATAATTTCCTATGTAGAATTAAGGATATGATCAAAGGCAGAATACAATATATACACAATCCCACTACATATTTATACTATCAAGTTAAATGTGTAGAGTTTCATTTCATTCATAATGGTTTTGTTATATGTGGTATAAATTCAGTTTTATAGAGGAAAACATAATTTTAGTTTTAATTTGAATACCCATTTATATGCAGCCATTTCTTCTAGGAAATAAATATTTAGAATGTTTAAAAAGTTAAGGTTTAGTTAGTTTTATTTATATTCCCATGTTTTATTGCCCTATGATTTTTATGTTATAATTGAAATACAATGTAACTATAAACATAATTTTTCATTTAGCTATAGAATGTATGAACTCAAATTTTATACATCATGATTTCCAATTTTTAGACCCACAAAAATTTTTAATTATAATTATAATCAATTTAATCACAACCAATAAAACATTTTATCTCATATAAATATATTTCAATATCCTAAACATGTGATAATTGGGAAGTTAAGGTGATGTCATTTTTATATGTGGGAAAACCCATTATGTTGATGAAAAAATTGAAGTAAAAAACAATGATTCTCATTTTCTTTATAAAAAACATTATAAAACAAACAATATAGAAATCAACGAACATACTTTTAAAAATATTGAATACATGAAATCAATCAAGAATGAACTAACAAATATATTAAACATATTTTCATACATGCCACTTAATATTCAGGAGGAAATGATATTTTTTTCTATTTTGGCCCATGGTAAAATGATAATATCCACATAAATGATAATAAATTATGTGTGTCTCCTAATGAGGGATGTAGTGAAACTATACCTAGCGAAATTGAGAACAAAATTTCACATCCTTGGAAATGTTGATTATACCTAGAACATGGGTTATCCACTATTATGAACAACATATTACAATATTTCAACACATAAAAGTATTATATCTACATTCCAAAAAAAAGTACTTCAAATTATAAAATTAAAACACCACTAATAACACTATTTTATGTCTCAAGTCCAAGTCAATTATATGTAACTAAAATGAGAGCCACATAGCCTTAAGCATGCCCCCCACATTCTAGAGTATGTTTACCTATAGTGTGGGTCTATGGTTGTATGGTGGGAAGACTATAACCCCTTTATCAGAGTGATGAAAAATCATAAAAAATAATGATGTGGCATGGGAAATATTTAGGTAGATGAATTTTATAAAAATTGAGTTGAAATGAACGAACAATTTAATAGAGAAAATAAATAATAATTAAAAGGATCATATAAATATGTTTTCATGGATTTAATAAAGTGAAAATAGATAGAAATTTAAATAAATGTATAATAAATTACTAGTATATACAAAAGATTCAAAAAAGTAAAAAAAGTTATCTCGATGAGAATCATGAACACTCACAAAGTCATATTATAACTCCCTTTCATACAAAAAAGAAATCAATAATCCATAGATGGAAGGTTCCCATTATCCAATCATCTATTCAAGTAATACTTACGGTTTATTAATATCATTCAAAAATATGTTTGAGTAAAAATCTGTAGCTGATGACCATTGGTTTCTGATAAAAATATAGTATTTGAATATAAAAAGTAAAAATGTATTAGTATAATCGATATAATACTGTAATGTAGGTATACACCATGTCAAGATTAGTTTCATCATGGGATACCTTGTAACATCCCAAGTAAGTAATGAATAATATATATTTTTATCTATGTCTATTTATTAATAAGATAGTGTTTTAGAGGCTTAAAATGAGAATAAATCCAATCTTATGCATGGAATACAATAATATTTTTAAAAGATTGTTTTACTACCTTTTGATGGCAAACCATTTTTAAATCAAACTTTTGACAATTTTATAAGCCCTATTTTTCAAAATAAACATATTATTTATTATTGGGAGATTGAAATTTACATTGGACAAATTTTTGGTATATTTCTAACAGTGTTTATTTTTTTTATGAATAGTGACAAATACTGCATTTTACATCAATACTTCTTTTTCATCTAATTTAATTATATGGTTATATTATCTTTTTAATTGGTCTTAAAGTTTAATTATAATATATGTTACCATTTAATCCAATGGTGGTCATTAGGATTTATTTCACTTTGGAATTGGGCATAAACTAATGCCAAACATTTCATAGATATTGTTTCAAAAAAACCCGCGATTTGTTTTGACAACATGAATTATATTTAAATTAATTATTTCAATTTTTGTGTTTGGAATTAGGTAAAATGGATTACATATTTGGAATCATAATTTACAAATTATGTAATCAAGACTCTTTTGAATTTGGACATTATGAATAGTAACGACGATAATTAGCTTTAATTATCTTGATTAATGAGTAATCTGGTAGTTAAGGATAATAAAATAATATCATAATAACAAAAAATGACATCAACATGTGTCCTAATTCTACTGGTTGTCTCATGGCCGACAATGTGATTCCTTGTCCCAATATTGGGGACCCCATGGAATCACTTTTGTGAGAAAGTGCCTTTTTATCTTTTTATTTGTTAAAGAAAGTTAAATATAACAAAAAATGTATCACCTGAGTAAAACAGATTTATTTTTTCTAGATAAATGATATATTGGTCTATAAATATTTATTGGAAAGTTAGAATGATTTCCTACATCATAGTATTTTTTTTATAATTTTTAGACATTACATAAATTAAATTATTTATGACACCATGATGATACAGTGATTACCACATTATTTAACGATTTAAATAAAATGAAAATATAATGTAAAATCTAAGACCTACACTTGTAAAAATCCTATTTTATATGGGGATTTAGAAACCTTATCACCTTATCCTCTAATTTTATAATTGTGGGGCATTTTGTATCATAAAATAATTTTATAACAAAGTATCTTTTCTTAACTTTCCAAGAGTGCCCCTCCTCTCCTCTTATAAAAGGCCCCCACCCCTACCACCTTACCCACACTTCCAAAGCCTTTATCTCGGCCAAAACCTGTCCATTTTGTCTCCCTAAATCCATCTCTTACCCCTTGATGCCTCAATTTGGGCAGAAGTCTTCCCAAGGAATCCTTTGAGCTCAAATAAAAAAGAGTATCCCGTTTTAAAGGTAGTGTTTTCTCTTGTGTTTTTATGTTTTATTTTGCTTCTCCAAACTTATAAACTCTTTTTATTACTTTCTTTTGTAACAAAAACAGTATCTTAAATATACTAGGATGTTTTTATAAGAAGTATTCGAGCTACACTTACACACACCTACATCTAATGGTTAAAGAACATACTATTTCTGTGGATGGTGAATTTCTGCCTCACGAAATGATGATTGTTCAAGACTCATATAACACCTTCAAAGGTGGCCATTAAGATGTCACTATATTTATATAAGATATATAATATGTTTATGTTTTACTTAGGCTTCTGTATTCTTCATTTATGGCATACTTTTATGGTTTCCATTATGGGTAAATGCGATATCTTCAGTTTAGGAAGTGCAGACTACCGCCCCCTCAAAGTGATTTGATTCTTTAATACCATATGTGGTACATATAATGGATAGATTTAATGATATTATATATGATAAAATATTTGAATTATAATATTATTATGTATCATTTTGTTTTAATTCCATTAAATATGAAATAGAAATGGAAGTAGCGTTCATGTGTACGTACGGCTTACCGTCTCCATGAACGATGCATTTCATTTCTTAACTCTAAATGTTATGTAATATTATAAATGCATGTATATACAGGATATATATGATATATATGATATCTACATCATGAGTATAACTCTGGATATAATGGATACATGAAAAACTTGTAATTATAAAGAGCTTATTTTTGTCTCAAGTACCAATGATCGTTAAAACGACTGTTATTAACTTAAATAATTACATAGTGTTCATGGCATGGTAATAAGTGATATAAAAGGAATAATGAAATTGAAAAAGGTTCTTAAGCATGAATAAATTAACTCACATTTATTATTATGGACATTAAAGAATGATCGAGTCATGTCGGACCTGAGGATTGGGACTTCGTCTAAATCTCCTTTCATTGAGGCATATTTTGTTTTATACACAACCTTCTTTTATATAGTTTATAAAACCCTTTGACTTTTACGTTTATCCAAAAGGAATCTTTTTATACGAAACGTTTTACTAAACGAAAAAGGGAATTTTTTTTCGTACGTATGCGGCGACAATGACTTCTCCACTGTCGTGACAATTATTTGAGTTTCGGCTTCCTCTACGAGCCATACAGTTTTTTTGAATGAAAAATAAATACCATGTTTTACTTTTATTTTATTTTGGTATTGAAAATGGGTTTCATAATATCAGTGTGTTGTATTGATATCTTGTGATTGAAATGTGGAAATGGTATGTTTCCTTTATACATGTTTTATGTTATACGATTATGTTATGTTTCATGGGCTTTGTTTTGAAGACGGATGGTTCTGTGATAAACTATGGGCAGGTGAGCCCAACATAGCTCTCCAATGCATTGGGTAACGCGAAGGAGTTAAACGTTAAGGTTTCTCTGAAGGGATTTAAGGAATATACTGTGATGGGTATTCCAAACGTAACCATGAGGGTTACTCCCTACGTAAGAATGTTATGAATTCCTCAAGTTACCTTTATGTGTTATGATTTCTATGATTTATTCAGGATTTGATGAGGTATGTTAAAGTGCTTATGTTTTATTGGTAAAGTATGATTTCATTCTTATGTATATATGTACTCATGTTTCCTTTCCATATTTTTATATCCCTTACTGAGATTTTTATGCCCATCCCATGTTTTTGAAATGTTTTTCACAGGTCAAGGGAAAGGTACATGATATGATGATAGTGTCAATGATGTGTCATTACATAATCCATGTTTTATTTTAAATACATTTTTGTTGATGGGAAAAATGAATACTATCTTTTATGTAACCACTTTGTTTAAATGTGGAATGTAATGCACATTTTATGATCTAATTATCTAAAACTCTAAACCTGAAAAGATCCTCAATGTTCAATCTTGTAATAACTCAATATTAAGTAATGTTTAAGGTTGGGGCCATATATTTGGTATCATAGGTCAGTTTAGATAACTTTAGGAGTTATAATTCTATTAAATGATTATCCAAAAATAATTTTTTTTATTGTCAAATTAAAATGATACAGAATTTGAAGATTACCATGTTACTTCATCGAAGACATGTTTGTTCATAATGGTTTTTTGCAGAGGAAACATGGAAGCAGTGTTAGGAAGGCATATCGAAATAAATAACCTTCTGAATCAGCATCATGAGATGGTCGGAATTGGAACTTAACAGTATGTTGCAGTAATGGCACAGTTGACTCAAGTGATAAATGGTCGTGGTATCCATGCACGAGACTAGCAAGATCAACTATAAAGAAACTTGTCAGTAGTGGAACATTTCATGAGGAAACATCCCCCATCATTCAGAGTATCATCTATCCCTGTGCTAGCTGAAGGGTGGATTAAAGAACTGGATAATATTTTCGATGTCATGGGGTGTTCAGACAATCAAAAGGATAGTCTTGGTATTTACTGTTTTGAGGGTGAAGCAGATCAGTGGTGGTCGATGGTTAAAAATATCAGGGATGCTGATGAGATTGATGCTCTCGAGTGGGATGAATTCAAAGGTATGATTCTTGAGAATTATTTTCCTAAGGCTGTTCGACTTAGGATGGAAAAACAATTCTTGGAATTGAGGCAGGAGGAAGACTTAGTGGCTGCTTATGAAGAGAGGTTCACTCGATTGGCAAGGTATGCTCCAAATTTTATCTGAGATCATAATAGTAAAATCAATCATTTTTACTCAGGATTAAAGCCAAAATATCGAAGGTCTTTAGCATCTCCTGAGTAGAAAAGTTATGAAAAACATGTTCGATGTGATGAGAAGGTGGAAAAAGAGTTTGCCGATGATCAAGTATTATATAACAACCAACAGAATAAGAGACCGAGGTGGAGGGAGAAAGGAAATAATTCTTCAAAAAGGTCTGATGGTAAGAAAACTATGTTTCGAATTTGTGATAAATGTGGTAAAAGGCATGATGGGGAATGTCTTCTAAATTCTGTAAACTGCTACCGATGTGGTAAGATGAGAAATAAGGCTCGTGATTGCACTGAAAAAGATCAAGGTTATGGTAAGTCCAAATTTTATTTACTGTTAGTGAAATGTTTTAAGTGCAATGAGAAGGGTCACAATGCAAACGAGTGTCCGACAAAGAGCTGTGGTGATGGGAAGTTGATATAATACAAGCAGAAAGGGGTGGTGATATCCATCACAACTACTTCAGTAGATGTCGGGCCATCAAATGAAGTTGTATCAGGTAATTTGTTTGTTTTTTCAGATTATTCCAGTGTGTTGTTTGATTCGGGGTCTACACATTCTTTCATCTATGAAACCATTTCTAGTAAAATGGGAATACCATCTCAATAAATTACTCCTGAACTTGTGTTAAAAACACCTGGGGGAAATGTTGAGGAAAAAATAATTTATAAGAATATTCCTATCCTTATATGTGTAAAGAACCTTCTTGCGAACCTTAATGTTTTACCTCTAGTAGTGTTTGATGTTATATTTGGTATCGATTGGCTCTCTATTTACCATGATAATATTCACTGTAGAGCTAAAGAAGTTTCTTTTCAGAAACACTTTATGTATTTGTACAAGAGTGAACCCTTAATGTTGATAACTTATCAAGAGGCCGAGAAACATGTAAAGATGGAAATTAATGTTACCCTGCACATATTTTTGGAAACAAGGGAACTATTCAGATTAATGATGTCCCAGTGGTAAATGAGTATCCTGATGTTATTCCTAATGAGTTTCCTGTAATAATAATAGATCGAGTAGTAGAATTTATTGTTGACTTAGTTCCGGATGCTAAGCCAATTTCAAAACCCCCTTATCGAATGGCTCAAACTGAACTTTTAGAGTTGAAAGAGCAATAACAATATTTATTAGAGAAAGGTTTCATTTGACCTGGCACATCACCATGGGGTGATCCTGTATTATTTTTTAAAAAGAAAGATGGTTCTATGAGACTTTTCATTGATTATAGAGCCTTAAATAACATCACTATAAAGAAAAAATATCCATTGCCTCATATCAATGATTTGTTTGTGAAGCTCCAGGGAGCTCAGTATTTTTCGAAGATTGAATTGAAGTCGGGGTACCATCAGTCGAAAGTAAAAGAAGAAAATGTTCTGAAAACTGCGTTCCGTACTAGATATGTCCATTATGAATTTGTAGTAATTATTTTTGGGATAACCAATGCACCTGCTGTATTCATGGACTTAATGAATAGAATTTTCCATGAGTTCTTGGATATGTTTGTGGTTTCTTCTATTGATGATATTTTGGTGTTTTCTAAAAGTAAAGAAGATCATGAAAAAGCCATTTAAGGGTTATTTTGCAAACCTTAAAAGAAAATAAATTGTATGGGAAATTCGGAAAGTGTGAGTTTTGGTTGCAACAAATTTCATTCCTTGGTCACATTCTTTCTAAAGATTGGATAACTGTTTATCCTAAGAAAACAAAGGTTGTTAGAGAATGGTCGAGACCCACAAATGTAACAGAGATTCGTAGCATCCTTGGTTTGGCAGGATATTACAGAAGGTTTGTTAGAAATGTTTCAAGGTAATCTAGTCTAATGACTATGCTTACTCGGAAGGGTGTTATGTTTATCTGGACAAATGAATGTGAAGATTGTTTTCAGGATCTAAAAAGAAGATTGGTGAATGCACCCGTTTTGGCACTACTTTCCAGGAATAGGGAGTTTGTTATCTACAGTGATGCTTCATTGAAAGGACTTGGTTGTGTCCTAATGCAGAATGATCAGGTAATTACTTATGATTCATGACAGTTGAAAACTCATGTGGTAAATTACCCTACACATGGTTTGGAATTAGCTGCTGTTGTTTTCGCTTTAAAAATTTGGAGGCATCATTTGTATGGAGTTAAGTGTGAAATATATACCGATCACAAAAGTTTAAAGTATATATTCACTCAGAAAGAACTGAACATGAGATAGAGTTGATGGCTATAGTTAATCAAGGATTATGATTGTACATTTCAATACCATCCGGGAAAAGAAAATAATGTGGCTGATGCTTTGAGTCAAAAAAGTAATGCTTCATTAACACTGTTGCTTTTGGAACGTGATACTTTGGTTAAGGATTTGATGAACTTTGGAATAGAAGATTCTAGTATAGGATGTTCTTCTGTTTTGTTTTAGGTATCAGTGAAATCTTCTCTATCAGACAGAATCAAGCAAGCATAGAAGCAAGACAATGAGTTGCATAAAAAGGTAGAGCTGGTTCATAAGGGTAAGTTGCCTGAATTTAACATTGATAATGATTGTGTTTTTTGATTTGGGAAGAGATTGTGTGTGCCTTGTGATTCACAGTTGAAGAGAGATTTGTTATGTGAAGCTCATAGTTCTCCATTTTCAGTTCATCCAGGCAGTACTAAGATTTATAGAGATCTGCGGGAGTATTACTAGTGGGATGGAATGAAAAGAGATATTTCTGATTTTACTGTGATGTGTTTAACTTGTCAATAGGATAACGAAGAGCGGCAATTTCTAAAAGGGATGATTTAGCCTTTACCAGTGCCAGAATAGAAATAGGAAAATATATCCATGGACTTCGTTGTGGGATTTCCAAAGACATCTTGAGGTAATAATGAAATCTGGGTTATTGTTGATTTCTTGACTAAATCTGCACATTTCCATGGTACACGAGATACTTTTTCCTTAAATCATCTTTCTCGTTTATATCATAAAGAGATAGTCAGGTTACATGGAGTTCCTCTCTCCATTGTATCTGACAATGATCACAGGTTCACTTCTAACTTTTGGAAAGGGCTTAAGAAGTTGTTTGGTGCTGAATTAAATTTTAGTACAACTTTTCATCCTCAATCAGATGGGCAGTCAGAACGAACAATTCAGACATTGGAAGATATGCTACATGGTTGTTCGATGGATTATTAGGGATGTTGGGACCAACATCTTTCTTTGGTTGAGTTTTCATATAATAACAGTTTTCATTCCAGTATACAGATGGCACCATTTGAGGCATTATATGGGAAGCGGTGTCGAACTCAAACTTTCTGGGATGAAGTGGGTGAAAGTAAGTTGATGGGATCAAAATTGGTAGAAGATTTGGTAGAAAAAGTTTTGCTGATACAGAAACACATGAGAATAACTCAAATCAGGCAGAAGATTCATGCGGACAACAGGAGGAAGGATCTCTCTTTTGAGGTAGGTGATCATGTTTTTCTCAAAGTATCACCATGGAAAAGTGTGATGTGATTTGGTAAGAAATGAAAGTTGAGTCCGAGGATCATTGGACCATATGAAATTATGGAGAGAGTTGGATCAATTGCATACCAAGTGGCTTTAACTATGAGTTTACCTTAGGTACACAATGTTTTTTATGTTTCTATGTTGAGAAAGTATATGCCAGATCCATCTCATGTTTTGAGTCCATAGGTAGTTTAGCTAGAAGAGAACCTATCTTATGAGGAACAACCAGTTCAGATTCTGGATCACAGAGAGAAAGTGTTGCGGAATAAAATGATTCATCATGTAAAGGTTTTGTGTAAAAACCACATGACCGAAGATGCAACATGGGAATCTGAAAATGCAATGAGGGATAAATACCTCCACTTATTCGATAAGTAAATAAATTGCGGGGATGCAATTTCCTAAAGGGGGGAGGGTTGTAACATCCCAATTAAGTAATGAATAATATATATTTTTATCTATGTCTATTTATTAATTAGATAGTGTTTTAGAGGCTTAAAATGAGAATAAATCCAATCATAAGCATGGAATACACTAATATTTGTAAAAGATTTTTTTACTACCTTTTAAAGGAAAACCATTTTTGAATAAATATTTTGACAATTTTATAATCCCTATTTGTCAAAATAAACATATTTTTTATGATTGGGACATTTAAATTTACATTGGATAATTTTTTGGTATTTTTCTGGCAATGTTCATTTTTTATGAATAGTGAAAAATACTGCATTTTACATGAAAACTGATTTTTCATATAATTTAATTATATGGTTATATTATCTTTTTAATTGGTCTTAATGTTTCATTAGAATATATTTTAACCAGTTAATCCAATGGTGGTCATTAGGATTAATTTTACTTTGGAATTGGGCATAAACTAATTCCAATCTTTTCATAGAAACTGTTTCAAAAAAACCCGCTATTTGTTTTGACAACGAGAATTATTTTTAAATTTATTATTGCAATTTATGTGTTTGGAATTTGGTAAAATGGATTATATATTTGGAATCAGAGGGTTCAAATTATGTAATCAAGACACTTTTGTTTTTGGACATTATTAATAGTAACGATGGTAATTATCTTTAATTATCTTGATTAATGAGTAATCAGGTAGTTAAGGATAATAAAATAATATCATAATAATAAAAAATGACACCAACATGTGTCATAATCCTACTCGTTATCTCATGGCCGACCATCAGATTCCATTTTCCAATCTTGGGGACCCCATGGAATCACTTTTGTGGGAATGTGACTTTTTATCTTTTTATTTTTTAATGAAAGTTAAATATAACAAAGAATGTATCACCTGAGTAAAACATTTTTAATTTTTTCTAAATAACTGATATTTTGGACTATAAATATTAATTGGAAAGCTACAAATCTTTCCTACATCATAGTATTTTTTTATAATTTTTAGACGTTAAATATATTAAATTATTTATGACACCATGATGATGTAGCGATAACCACCTTATTTAACGATTAAAATAAAATGAAAATATAATGTAAAATATAAGGCCTACACTTGTAAAACACCTATTGTATGTGTGGATTTAGAACCCTTATCACTTTATCCTAGAAATTTATAATTTTGGGACCTTTTTTATCCAAAAATCATTTTATAACAAAGTATCCTTTCTTAAAATTCCAAGAGTGCACCTCCTCTCTTCTTATAAAAGACCCCCACCTCTACCACCTTACCCACACTTCCAAAGCCTTTGGCTCCGAAAACCCCTGTCCATTTTGTCCGTCCGCATCCCTCTCTTACTCCTTGAAGCCTCACATTGGGCAGAAGTCTTCCCAAAGAAGCCTTTGAGCTCAAATCAAAAAGAGTTACCCGTTTTAAAGGTAGTGTTTTCTCTTGTGTTCTTATGTTTTATTTTTCTTCTCCAACCCTCTAAAAACTTTTTATTCCTTTCATTTGTGACAGCACCAGTATCTTAAATATACTAGGATGTTGTTATAAGAAGGATTCGAGCTACACTTACACACACCTACATCTAATGGTTAAAGAACATTCTATTTCTGTGGACGG
This sequence comes from Viscum album, assembly GCA_963277665.1. NCBI lineage: Eukaryota > Viridiplantae > Streptophyta > Magnoliopsida > Santalales > Viscaceae > Viscum > Viscum album. The sequence continues at coordinate 700,617,954 of OY728161.1, forward strand.
CGAATTTCTGCCTCACGAAATGTTGATTGTTCAACACTCATATAACCCCTTCAAAGGTGGCCATTAAGATGTCACTATATTTATATATGATATATAATATGTTTATGTTTTACTTAATCTTCTTTATTTTTCATTTATGGAATACCTTTATGATTTCCATTATGGGTAAACACGATATCTTCATTTTAGGAAGTGCGGACTACCGCCCCCTCAAAGTGATTTGATTCGTTAATAACATATGTGGTATGAATTAAGGATATATTTAATGATATTATATATGATACAATACTAGAATTATAATAATATTATATATCATTATGTTTTAATTCCATTAAAAATGAAATAGAAAGGGAAGTAGCGTTCGTGCGTATGTACGGCTTACCGTCTCCATGAACGGTGCATTTCATTTCATACCCGTAAATGTTATGTAATATTATAAATGACTGTATATACTGGATATATATGATATATATGATATCTAAATCATGAGTATAACTCTGGATATAATGGATACATGAAAAACTTGTAATTATAAAGAGATTATTTTTTACTCAAGTACCAATGATCGTTAAAACGACCGTTATTAACTTAAATAATTACATAGTGTTCATGACATGGTAATAAGTGATATAAAAGGAATAATGAAATTGAAAAAGTTTCTTAAGCACGTAGAAATTAACTCAAGTTTATTATTCAGGACATTAAAGAATGATCGAGTCAAGTCGGACCTGAGGTATGGGACTTCGTCTCAATATCCTTTCATTGAGGCAAATTTTGTTTTATACACAACCTTCTTTTATACAGTGTATAAACCCCTTTGACTTTTACATTTATCAAAAGGGATTATTTTGTTATACGAAGTTCTTTACTAAACGATAAAAGGGAATTTTTTTGTCGTACGTATGCGGCGACAATGACTTCTCCACCGCCGTGACCATTATTTGAGTTTCGACTTCCACTACAATCCATACCTTTTTTTGAATGAAAAATAAATACCATGTTTTACTTTTCTTTTATATGGGAATTGAAAATGGTTTTCTTAATATCAATGTGTTGTATTGATATCTTTTGATTGAAATATGGAAATTTTATGTTTCTGTTATGCATGTTATATGTGATATGATTATGTTATGGTTCTTGGGAATTGTTATGAAGACGGGTGGATCCATGATAAACTAAGGGTGGGTGAGCCCGATATAGCTCTCCAATGAATTGGGTAATGTGAAGGTGTTAAACGTTAAGGTTTCTCCAAAGAGATTTAGGGAATATACTATGATGGGTATTCCAAACGTAACCACGATAGTTACTCCCTATGCTAGAGTGTTATGAATGCCTCAAGTTACCTTTATGTATTTTTATTTCTATGATTTATTCATTATTTAATGAGGTATGTTAAAGTGCTTATGATTTATTGGTAAAGTATGATTTAATTCATATATATATATATGTACTCATGTTTCCATTCCATATTTTTATATCCCTTACTGAGCTTTTTATGCTCATCCCATGTTTTTGAAATATTTTTCATAGGTCGAGGGAAAGGTACATGTTATGATGATAGTGTCAATGAAATGTCAAGAAATAATCCATGTTTTATTTTAAATATGTTTCTGTTGATGGGAAAAAAGAATACTATCTTTTATGTAACCACTTTGTTTAAATGTGGAATGTAATGCATGTTTTATGATCTAATTCTCTAAAACTCTAATCCTCAAAAGATCCTCAATGTGTAATCTTGTAATAACTCAAGATTAAGTGATTTTTAAGGCCGAGGCCTTATATACCGAATTAACCAAAACTGCTTTATATTAATATAGATTCCTTTAATCATATGGCCTTTTATTGTTAATGGACCCAATCAACATATACAGGTAATATAATTACAATAATCACATGGGATCCATGAGATACACATTCCATTTATGACCATTGTTGTTGATCCTACTCAGTTTGAACAATCGAGATATTATGATACATGGTATATGTGTAATTTAAGGTATGATCCCTTGGATTTGAACCCTAAAAGTTTCTAAATTGTCACAAAGAGTTGTACATGGTTATCATTGGATAGAAATTATTATACCCCAAAGAGAGAATATAAATATTCCCATGTGTTAGTAAATAAAATATAAACCTAGGAGATGATGGTAGGAGTTCTAAAATATTGAAATGTTGGTGAATTATATGTATCAAGACGATGCATTGAAATTTATATTACACTAATTCCCTCAAGTGTGTTGTCTCCCTTTCAATTCACATAATTGAATCAGCTAAAATTATTTGTTTTTTTCCATGAATGTCTAGGATTCTAATCCATGTTTACTCAATGTAGTCCATTCCATAAAATTGAACTAATTCGATTATAACAATCACGCCTAATTAAAGTGATCATGGGTCATGTGATATATAGCCTTAATTTAAAGATTCAATTAATTCAATACATAATTGCATATTTATGTAACAATATCTCTATGTGATACTTTTATAGCATATAACATTTCAATTTATTCATTTTTTTCATTCGTTTTACATGAATCAAACCAAAGACAAATAGGGGTGTTTTGAAAAAAATTATAATTCACAATGGAATTTACACTTATGAAAATTAATTGGTGTTCTTGTTGTTGGAAACAACCACCTATGATTTGAAGGGTATCATATCTCATTTTGAATGAAATTTAGTTCAATGTTGAATAGAATATTAATTTAATGATAAACATAAGGAATGCATGGTGTGTGGAAAAATGATGACCAATTACAAAGCATTATATTTTTATTGAAAAATAGTTTACCACCTCTATTAGAAATGTGTTAGAGTCGTCAACTAGTATTTTCCTCATAATTGGGATGAAATTATAAGAAATATAAAAAAATTCAAAAAATAGTGCATATTTTATTTTGTGAAGATCAAACCAATAATGGTGAGGAAAATAGTTAAAAGAAATAGAATAGTTGCAGACATAATGAGATGGACCATATGTGAATAATGGTGAGTAAATTTGAATTAGTATATTTGAGATTCACCAAATCATAAAAAAGTAATAATGGAGAGATATCATATTTCAACTTTGTGAATGGGGAATTAAGAGATGTACAAATAACCATAATGGTAGAGGGGATAATGAAAATTTATAGAATTTTTATGGGGCATATTATGTTTCCACACAGTTTTCCAACGAGTTCTCCTTCCAAGAAATATTATTATCCAAGTTCAAAACCCTTGTATGTTTAATATCCATGGTTAAAAAATTATAATAAACCATCAATTTGGAACATCCTGGAAGGCCACACATCCCTTTGTCAAGGTTTATGGTTATAAAATCATGGATGAATATTTTTGTCGTGAACATTTAAAAAATTTAAGTGTGTTCACATATGTATGGACCCTATTAAATATTTAATCAAAATGTGATCCACCCTATCCTTATTTCACAGTTGAGAGGAATGGTTAGTACATCTCATGATATATCTTGGAACCTCCCACTATCACTCAAAAACTATAACTATATGCCACTAACCATGATACATCACTATTGGAAGCTCCATGACCCCTTTTAGTGTGATCATTAATGGTAAAATAAGTTATTCAGTGAGGAATGTAAACAAATTATATATCATCATAGAAATAATAACTTAAAAAATAATTTTTGGATATAATGACATGAAATTATTTAATCAACACGAACTACTTCACAGTGATTTTTGTACTATAGATGATAATGAATTACTTTCAATACCACGTGGTCTATATAGCCTCTCACATTGATCCAATCATGTAGAACATCTATATCCAAATGTTGATCCTATATCTTTTTCAATGGGTAGTTATCCTATAATATTATCACCTACAATTATTGTAATAGAATGAAATAAAAGGGTTGGAAAAGGCTGATTTTTCATCATTTAAACCCACGCTAAAATGTACTTTAGTGAATACTATTCTTCCTAATGGAGTGTTACACCCTACCCTAGAACTCTCATGAAATGTTATATTTATTTTCCTGGGTCATATCAATGTATGGTATAGAAAATAATGGAGAACCTGAAGATCAAAATATTTGGTTTGAGGATTGTCTCGCAATCAAAGGTAGTATTACCTTATTATTTTTTTCTCCAAAAAATGTACTAAAAATGAGACATAGTAATAAGATACCATCATATTCATAGATATTTTCTTACAACTCCATGTATCCTATATTAACATAAATAATGACTTATTGTTGGAAATCAATTATATTAATGGTGAATATATAATTAATAAGGTTGATTTGTTTCCCCATCATGGTCATGTAAGGGTATAAATGGAAGAATAACCTTATGATTACATAATGAATCATGTCCCTTACTTGTAGAATTTACGAACAATGTTCTATCCAAAGAAGGAATGAATCTAGATGATCCTAACAAGAATGAGAATATTTTACACCACATGTAGCTTAATGTTGTGTCACCCGTTATTGTCAGTGATATAGAAGAAATTGATTTAATCAAAACTATGCAGGATCATAATGATTGAACTCTATTTCAACCAATACTGTTTTTTATGAATTCTCACCATAATCAATTATCACCTATGAGAGAATATTTAATTAATCCAGGATAAGAACGAAAAAAACTGATGTCTAGTAGAAAATATCATTCTATTTGATGGATGAAAGTAATTGAAGACTTGTTAATAGAATAGATTCCGTGGACTCTTCCATAGATTCATTAATTTAGTAAAACTATCATCATCATCAATGAATTTTATTTAGGCTCATATGAAAATCATTAGATAAGGAATAATATCTCTAATAAATTCATAAATGTCATCTTTGATACCCAATGACATCACAATGTTTTATATAATTCACTAAGAAATTTCATACTAGTTAGATATAATATAACATCATACATCTGCCTCAATAATTTCTTCATATAGAAAAATAATCATATTAACTTTTGTATGGTTAAGGGATTCTTCGAGTCTGTATTCCCAATCAATATACATTTAGTTCAAGTACATCCTTACTACAATAGACAACTTATCAAAATGGGGGGAGGGAACACAAGTCATGGATATTTGGATAGAGAACATCATCAACATTGTGAAGACTAATATTGTCACAAAATTTAGTGTTACCCACAATATATTACATAGTGGAAGAAATGTATTAATCATCTATATGTTGTAAAGGCATTATAAAAAGTGAAACATCATTTATGACCACTCACCCATCACTTATAAAGTGGTAATTGGATAGATTGATTCCATCAATATGTTCATACAAAAAATAACTATACAAAATAACTATTAGATACTAGGTCGATCCCTCCCACCACAACTCATACAACCATGAAAACAAAACCATATTCCCCTATCTATAGAAAATAGCCAGTGCTACCCATCGATGTTCCATTACCCACATTTGGCGTTACTATAATCAGTAAACTTTTTAAAGATGAAAACGCCTGAAATATATTGAGGAGATATAATTAATTTATGGGACGATCTTTCAAATGTTATACAACCTCTTCTTTCCATAATTTTATATATATTGAGGGGTCATTAATTTGTTTTCTTAAGCTTCTTCCTCTTAGGATAAAAGGTATTAACACATTGGAATATTATGATAAAAGGGATAAAATATCAGAATAATGAGACAATTAGTGAAGGAACTATAATTATACACTATTTTGACTAAAATGAAGTGTATTCCATGATCATTATGGGTAGTGAAATCATTATGTTTCCCAAAAAGAATTATTTTAATTCAATAAATATTTTCCTAGACTCTACATCATTTTACAACCCCATAATTGCACGATGATAAATTTCATAGTTGTGGAACATATAACATGACCCTAATCTTCATGATACTTAGTCCCTCATCATATGAATATATTATATATGGAATATTACCCCCAACACCTTAAATTAAAAATTTTGTTCAAATTCCTCATGCCATGTCCTTAAAAAACATTGACTAACATCCCCACAATATGATGTTAATATTTATGGTGGTGGTCCTAGTTATATGAACATAAAACGAGGCACACATTAGTCCAAGAATAATGATCCAAAAATAAACTCCCCAAAAATTCCATATTGTATGAATCTAAATTGAGGGGAGTTCCTTTATTTTTGATACATCACTACCCATACATATTTAGGAATTACATAGTTCATGGCCTATTCCTATGACCAGCCTAAACCAATCGTATTCCCTTACATCCATATATAATGATGATATACTTAGTGCACATTTAAATAACTACATGGGAATTGGTTCATAGACTTTACGATGCATATTGATTCCTATTCACCCCGCATTGAGCCTAGATATAATTTCATCACCCTTAAAAAACATTTTGATATTGTAGTGACTCCTTATATTCATGGTCTTATTAGAAATGTGTACAAAAAGGTGAAATTTACACACTCTAAAATATGGTGTAAATCTATATAGGACCCTAATCATATGATTCTTTATCCATGAATTTATGCTCAGGAAAATTCCAATTTCCCCCATTTAAGAATAAAATATATGTCTGGAAATTTCATAAAGTACGAATTGGTTGATTTATATGATTATAGGATATATATTAATTCATGCATCTCAAATAATTATTCATATAAAAAATATTAATAAAATTCCCTATTAAAAATTATTTTTAGGGGCCTCTACAACAATATTACATTTTCGTTATTATAATACATTATGGTGAGACCAATTTTTTTCTCATCATGTGTGCCCAATTGATGAATAGATTTTTGAAGAACTATATGTGGCCTAATTCCTACAACATCATGATTTTTACTCACAGCTGGATCTCAAATATTGGGCCCATATTTGAATTCCTATATAAAATACCTTATCGTGTATTAGTGTATCTCACTGCATTGGAAAGAGGTCCATATTTCCTCCCATGAACATTAAATTATTCTATATAGATGAATCGTCTATAAGTAATAGAAATATGTATGAATAAATTAAGAATACTCAATAATGAGTGAGGTATATATACATAGAGAACTTTTTCATGTAGTCCTTCATTTTTGAATACATGCTAAAAATATTTTTCATATGTGAATGAGCTAGATATACACAATTATCCTTTCTTCATTAATTATAGATTAAATATTAATTTTTATTATATCCAGCACAAAAATCATTATTCACTTGAAAATGATATAACATTTAACCCTAAAATTGGTTCTAGTAAGGATTGTTGTGGAACTATATGGTAACTATGTGTGTCTTTAGTCCCATTATAACATGACATGTAATAATAGTTAAGATCACCTATCCATGTCCCATAAATGGGTGTTCCCCAATTAAAATTCCCAATATGTTTGATGTAAGGATCTGATGACCCCACTCTGTGTGACACCAAGTATTAAATTTTTTCCCACACATTTATCACACAATATTAGAACATTTTATCCTAGTCTTCTAAACATTAAACTGTGTGAAGCAACATCCCTAATATAGGATGATTAACTACATATAAATAGTCATAGCTGCAATACTATAAACAAAACAAAATAATATAATAGTTTCAATATGTAAAACTACTCAAATTAATCTTAGTTGTTGAGTCAATAACATTCCTTAGGACTTATCTGTTCCCTTATGTTTTTAAAATCATAATAAAACTTTCTTAAGGAACATTCTATTTCTCTAAGAATCACTTTCTTAAAAAAATATTCTTTCTCTAAAAATGGTTTTGAATTAATCTATGGATTCCAACACCTTATCTAATGTTTTCTCAAACCATGTATTACCATATTTTTTGAAATAAATAAATTGGATCCATATCTATAACTCGTAATATTACATTCCTATGAATGTAATTTATCAATAATTATGAATTAAATTACACCCAAAAAGAAGTTTCTGATTTCTCCAAATATCTAGTGTAAATATCTCTTTATATAAGACTCTGAATTCTCCGAAAATCAGTCTATGATTTATCCTGAAATCAGATTCTAATTATCATTTGAAATCATACTCTAATTTCTTCTTAAATAAAGCTCTGATTTCTCTTAAAATCATACTCTGATTTCTCATGAATTCATACCCTAATTTATTCTTTAATCAGACTCCAATTTCTTTTAAAATCAGACTCTGATTACTCTTGAAATAATACCTCGATTTCTCCTATAACCAACCATTGATTTTTCTAAACCTATTCTACAAATTCATCTAAAATGAGTCTCTGATTTCATCAGATAGCAGAATCATATATATATTAATTCGAAATATGATTCTCATAATTTTTAGAATCATATTTTCAACTATCATATTAATATGATTAAATTATATCATTATAGTTATCATATTTCATTAATGTATTGTTTCATATAATCAGATCCTAAATAAGATAATATTTCATAAGATTAGCAATGTTTCACATAGTTACTTATATAAAACAATGTCATTCAATCCATTTTCCCTTAACCATAGCATGCTTACAACATGTATATGTCCTTCCAAAATTTAAGGAAAGATTTGATCATTGAGTAGAAGTCGAAAATTACAGAATTTTCATTTAAATACAAAGCCATGTGAACAATATTAATGTTAGAGATCGTGTTTTTGATCTCTAGATTGAAGTGATACTCTGTGAGATATCAGCTCAAATCTGCTTTGTGCGAATACTATGAACAACTTGTTTAATGTGAGAACATATTGATCCACATTCCTATTGTAAATCCTATTATTGATGTTATTAATTGATATCTTCCAGTGAGAAGAAGACCGATGAGCCAATTACCTACTTAATCAAGGGCTTGGGGGATAACAAGACAAATACAAAAATTATTATCATTATCTTACCTTTTTGTGGGTATGTTATACATTATCGAATATATAAATCAAAGGACCTTTATCCAAGGTTGTTGGATACCCTATTCATTTGGTTAAAAGATTAATTATACAGGTTTAATTGTTGTTGTTATATGTTTTATTTCCAATTCATTTTGTTAAAGTTCAAAATTTAACTTTCTAATAAATTCTTATACTTATACAAACTCTGATATATTATATTATATATTATTTAAGGTAGAATCTTTCTATATGTATTCTTTTCTTATGATTCATTATCTGATCCATATTATTAGATCCTAATCATGTAAGATTCATTGTCATGAACTAAAGAGGTAATGAGAATTCATCATGTTTAGCATTGATAAACACATATTTTATTAAGCATAAAAATGAACATTTTTAATCCAACTACTAAATATCCATCTTGAAATTGAGCAATATACATATAAATTTCAATCCTACAATTTGTATCGGAGCATGTATATGAAAAATTTATACTTTCAAATAAGTTTTATTTCTCGTATTTTATTTCATTATATAACTTGTTAAAATTTTTGGTAATGATTTCCCTTATATACTCTTAGATTATAATCTCATCAACTTATTATATTTTTTGAAAATAATTTTATTTAAAAATGAAATGATTTATCATTATATCAATAGATAGTAGAAATCCCATAATACCCCAAATTATGGATGGAAATGACTATGAATATTTGAGAGATAGTCTGTAGAATTTTATTATCAATACTAGTTTTCACAACATTTTTATATTAACTAGAGACTAAGAGATTCCAGAAAAAGAAATTAGAAAATTCACCAATCATGGAAAAAATAGAATCGTCTTAACATTATCATACTTAATACATTATTATTCTATATAAATAAGAAAAAATGTTGAGAGATTTAATCATGTAATGTTACTAATAACGTCTAGAAGAAATTAGAAGCTACAAATTTTTGAACATCCATGGTTATTGAAACAAGATGAGCTATGCATAGAGATGAATTCCATTGTTTTATGTTTCATTATGGATAACATATAGAAAATTTTCAATAATGGTTTTCAACTATTGTAAATATCCATCAATATATGGGTGATAAAGGGCATGATGAGGAGATTATTATGAATAAAATAATAGATACAATTCCCAATGAGAATGAATCAAAAAGAACATTAATGGATGAGAATAAGAATGTTTCCTACATCCTTATTTATGAGTTATTTTAGAATCATCTGGTTCATGAAAATATAATGAAGATAGATGTAGAGATCATGAAGAAAAAGAATGGTAATGGTAGTGTTTATATCTCTACAAAATCAAATAATATGAAATCCAATACTCATGAAAGAGTTTCCAGATCAAAATCCATGAAAGATAATTTTATATCGGAATCAAGTGATAGTGATCATTCAAACAATGAACATGAAAATGTTCCTCGAATAATGAAAATAAATTGGGAAATAATGTTTTAGATATAGATACCGGAAGAATGTAAGGATCATATAGAATTTGAAGTAAGTTGTTATGAATGTAATAGGTTAGTTCACATCCACTTAGATTGTCCTATGATTATATAGAAATAATGAAAACATTGGAATTTAGAAAGAAACATGAAACACTACTACAAGCCCATGTCTATGAATGTTCTGAAAGATATTGACACATGGAGTGACTATGGTTGTAATTATTATAATTAATCTTTAGATATTATATGTTTTGGATAATTGAATATTGGTAGTATACCCCAAATTAGTAATGAAAATAAATTTCTCATGGGAATGGTATAAACTGATTAATCTTTAGACAATATTGTTTTATGTTTTAATTATACTAATGTATAATATTATCAATCTTTAGAAGAAGATTCGTCATCAAAAAGAAGATAATACATTAAATTTCATTGAATAAGTATATAGACTTTTCATGTTAGATGCGAGTAAAAATAGTATGATTATTAATAAATGTTGTAAGGAAAATTTTGGAGTCTCTATTTTAACCAAATAAATATCATATCATTCAATAGATATTGATTATAAAATACATGATAATGAAAATATTTCAAAAAAAAATAAGGACGTAAATTATGAAATGGATAAATTTTATAACGATCTTTATAAATTTATTTTCTATAAAAAATTAGAGTCACATTCATATTTTGATGAGTCAATTATTATGATGATAATAATTGAATCATCAAACAAAAATATCAGAGTTATTTTTATTTAATAAATATTTGTTTAAAATTACTCATGGAATAGAAGGTTTCGAAAAAATTTATTCACAACTTCATCCTCTAAGTAATAGTTCTATATTTGGTTATTCTCAATCAAAACAATTTTTTTGACAACTTATTTCAATCCTACAGTTCTTCAATTTTTAGTAAGGGTAATTGTGGTAGAAATTGGGTGAAAATTCGTTTTTGATTAAAACCACATCCTAAGGATTTCATAAAGAAAACTTTTCGAATAAAATACAGATACCTAAGACATTGATTTCTAAAATTTCTAAATCAAAGAATGTTTGGAGAGTGAAATGTTAATTGCATTATTTTTATGAAAATAATGTATATATCATACTTCAATTTATCAGAATACATGGTCAAAATTCTGACATATTTAAAAAATCCTTATCCCTTGATATAATTTAATTCATTAAATAGAAGATATGAATTATAAATGTAAGGTAATAATACCTATTAAATATTTTTATAAACCAATCTTATGTCATTAAGGTACTAATTTTCAATGTGGTAGTACATATGTTTATTTTAAATATTTTTTTTCCAAAAAAAAATCACGGACTAATATTTTTGGAACCAAAAAAGTTTTCATTCGCTACTAAATTTTTATGGATCCTATTTATTATATGAGGATTCTTATCAATACTACAAAATATATCTGAGAAAACTGGAAGGTATGTTTTGTTTCCTATAATTTCATAATTTCATTTTTGTTTATATCTATTTCAATCTTATTTTATGAAAACGTTATCAAAATAACTTTCCTTAAATCAAATTTTTATTCATAAAACCTAAATAGATAAAAACTTATAATTATTTGTTTTAATTTAATATCAATAATCATATCATATCAAGTAAATATCAAGCATTGTATTGACCCTAGAAGACAAACTCTCTTGGGGAAGCCGATATAATATGACAACCCTATTCACATCACACATCAATTATCTCAGTGTTTTTTGTACCGATGCCCTATCTCTCTTCACATTTTCTTTTCAGATTTCCCCTATTATTTAATTATTGAATGTCAATTGACATTGTTTTTCTAGACTATGATAACGTCAAACAAGGAACTCATTCATATATGGTTAGTATACTAGGAATGTTTTCCAAAGTATACATCATCAATTTCCAAATTCATTAAGAGGAATTGATAGGATAGCCTCAATGTAGAAATGTTAAAGAGTCAGGATCTAGTTTATGCTGAATTAGTTATTGAATTTTTTGATACCCTTCATATTTATGAAGGAGGAAAATAAATTTTTTCCTTTATGAGTTATGGAATAAATTAATTTATGTCTTACAATAGGGGTGAAATTATTTTGGATATACCTTTAGAATGAAAGGAAATATTTTTTTCACACAAGATATCTGATGAGGAAGGTTATTTTTAGAAATTTAATGTTATTGAGTGCAATCGGATTAAGGTGGTGAAGTCACCCAAGATTGGACATCTCACAACAAACCAAAAATTGGTAGCCCTTTGGATACAAGAATTTTTTATTCTATGGAAGGGAGATAATGGATCTTTAAAGATATGTGATATCTTTCTGATGGAATTTTAGGTTTATGATATAAATATAAACCTCATTAAGTAAATTATTTTAACAATCATCAAAATTTTGAATGGTACCATCAAATCTAAAATAATGATATACCATACAATATTGTATAATATAATTTTCTTAAGCCTATAATCCTTCAAAATTCCATGAAATTCAAAGGAGAAAACCTTTAATATTATGTTTTTATTTAATTATCCCTTGAGAAGAATGAAGACCAGATTCAGTTACATGTCACAAAATTTAATTGATCTTATTTTTAAGTAGGAACATGCTACATGTAATAATGGAGAAGTTGTAGAATTATCAAAGCCATCTCCTAAAAAAATCCAAATAAATAGAACCAAAGGATCACAAACCATCAGCAGAACCAGTGTCTACTCCACCAAATCCCACAAAAAAAACATTTTCAGATGAGGTTGTATCAGAAATGAGAGAGATGGAAAAGAAGAAGAAGGAGGAATGTGATGCTTTTTTGATAATATATCATGCCAACGTTAGGGATTTAAAAATTCAAGAATCCTAAGAGATTGATAAGAAATATAATGATAAAAAGATGAAGATGAAAAATTTAGAATATGAGATTATCCCAGACTTGTTGAGAGACATCAAGTAGAAATATGAACAAGTTCATGTAACAAAATAATTTTTTAAATATTCCATGATTCCTCCATCTCCTGTAGCAACTGAGACTATGGTTTGAGTTAAGGAAAAAAATGATATTTTAGTCAAAAATAAATAGTTGAAGATGAATAAATCTATCATGAAATTTAATAAAAATATGAAAAAAAATAAATGATGTGATAATAATGGTAGAATAATATGATTATAATGAGAGAAAATATGGACATATTTCAATATAAACTTTTGAAGAAAACTCCAAAAAGATAATTTCATAAGGAAAATCTATTAAGAAATATGATGTTGTTGACGGCCATATCAATAATTTCCCTTCAAATTATGAATGTAGTAATGATAATATTGTTAAACATGTTTATGTCAAGGATGATAAATAATTTTATGTCAAAGAAGCAAAAAATAATGTTGATTAAGGTGTTGTTAAAAAGTGTATGATGATAATTATAGAATTATCCATGTTTCTGATGAAGAGAATGAGGATCAAAATTTTTAGATGAAAATCCTTATAAAATAAAAAAAAGGTTCTTCTTATTGACACACCTAAGAATATTGTTTTATCAAAAGTGAAGAAGGATTTTGTTGGTACATTTAACAAGAATGAATATGAACCAGAAAGAGGTTTCTTCACCAACAAACTAATCTATTGTGTAATAGTTATATTCATTCAAATGGGATTTTTTAGTTTACTCCTGCATGAATATTGTGAACTACATACCATTGTTTCAAAGAATTTTTTAAATATGTCAACTGATTTATGAATCTGTCACAGAGAAGTCATATTCAACAAGAATCCTAATAAAAAATATCATCAAACTCCAAGACGAGTACAAGAATTTTCAGAAAATTTATGATGCTCATAAATGATCATACAATGAAATAAAAATGTGGTTGAAGTTATTCAAAGATAACAATAAAATCATTGATGATTTCACTGACTTAAAAAAAGAATCTTTTAACAAGTCTGATGACATGCTTAAAAATTTATCAACATTTTTTTCATAGATACTGAAGGAAAAGAATGTTAGCATCCAATAAGAAGAAAAAGATCTGAATGGGAATCTGAATTCTGTTTCTCTTAATCTAAAAATAGAAAGCTTAATCTGGGAAGGGATGACTGAAAATATCAAAGACTAGAAATAATTTATAATGTCTTTAGGTGAAATAGGAATTTCCCATGAAGAGATAATCAAAGATCTTAAATCCAAATCAGTATTAGGTAGAGTTTCTCAGGAATTTTTAGTATTATCATAAATATTTGATCAAGTTGAAGGAAACCTTTAAAATTTTGATGTCGTGTGAGAAAAAAACGAATTATTTTTTTCCTAAAATCCAATCATTTGTTATATGGAATTTTTTACCATAATGAATGAATTACTTTTCATTATTTCATCAAGTATGTTACCTAACCATTCTCTTATTTTTTTTCTTTCTCCCCATTAAATATTGAAAATCAACATGGTGGAGAAAAGAATGATAAAAATGAATATTGAATTAACGGAAGAGAATGACTTTGTTAGTGGGAGATTACTTAAAGATGAAATTATTAAGTAAGTTTGAGTTATTTCTCTATGAAAGATGCAAATATGATCGTCATGGATTTCATAACATAAGGGTTAATGAGTCTTATGCACCATATTCCTTAAAAAAAGGGAGATCAGTATTTCGTAAAATTTAAAAAAAGGAAAAACATTCCCAGTTATATTATTTTCTAAATAATTTTTTTCCTACAAGAATTTAGTAGAATGTGGAGTTAATAAGTTTCATTATTAATTTTCCATTCCTTAAGGTTTTGAAAATCACAAACACGTTTTATTAATGAAAATTATTTTTCCATGAGAACAAATTTCACAAATTACCAAATCTTTCTCTAAAACTAGGTTTGAATTTATCAATAAATTCCATTTCCATATCTAATGTTATATAAAAACTAGTCTAGCCATATTTTTTTATTCCAAAAATCAGATCACTATTTATAACTAGAAACCTTAATATTAATGATAATCTAATTTCACTGGAATTTAGAATCCATTATCTCCAGAAACTATAGTCCGATATCTCTTAAAATCATACTCTGATTTCTCTTAAAACCATATACCAATTTATGATAAAATCAGACTCTAACTTATTTTTAAATAATACTCTAATTTCTTATGAATTCACCCTCTGAAATCTCCTAAAATATCACTCTGATTTCATCAGTAATTGGACTCCAATTTCATCAGAAATTAGACACTTATTTCATCTAAAATTAGATGCCCATTTATCCTAATATCAGAATATTGATTATATTAAAATTAGACTCTATTTTCTTATTAAATCATGATCTATGTTTTTCAGAAATTAGTCACAGAATTCATTATAATTGAGACACCGATTTCTATATATATTATAATATGATTGTTAAAAAATTTGGACTTTTATTTTCAACAATATTAAGAATATGATTAAATTATATAATTTCAGATATTATATTTCCCTAATGTAGAGTTTCATTTTATTAGATCCTAAATGTGATAATATTTTTAAGCATAGTAATGTTTCTCAAAGATGGTTATATAAAATGATGTCATCCAATCTCATTTAACATACCCATTTATGGAGTACCACCTATTCACGTCCGTCCAAAATTAAATGAAAAAAATTACTTTTGGAGAAGATATTGACCCACATATATTTTTCCTATAAATACCCAACCAATTGTACAAGCTCAGTGCTTGAGTTCGAGGTGTTGTTCTCAGAAAGTATTTGATACTCTGCGAAGGCTCTGCACAAATCTAACTTGATTGAATGTTGTGAAAAACATGTTTAAGATAACAAAAAATGGATCACATGGCTACTATGAATCTGATTATTACAGTTATTAATCGAGGCCTTCCTGGGATATTAAGACAGATGTGAAAGTAAATTATTCAATCAAGGGATTTTTGGGATAACAAGATTGATACTGATATATTTATTGAGTTCTTACCCTGGTGTGGTAGATACGTACATTCTTGAATGTACAAATCTAGGGAAAATTATCCTAGGATGTTGGATACCATTAAAAATTGTACAATTATTATACACTTGTATACTTTTACACACCCTAATATATTAGATTCAACTCACTTTTCTTTATAATCATTATATTAGGAAACTCTTCGTTGGTTTTCTTTATCAGATCCTTATTATTGTATCCTAAGCAAGTTAGTTTCTTTATTATGTACTAAAGAGGGATTGTGAATTCATTTTGTTTATATTTGATAAAAATATATTTTCATAATATTAAAAATGAATTTTTTTAATCCTACAATTCACTCCTTCCCTTGTAATTTAAAAATATACATATACATTTTGATCTTACACAGGCAAAAATACATTATACTACCTAAAAATAATCTTATATATACCTTGATTATTGGATAAAAATTCCACCTTTCCCTAAACATGAGATTGATCTAAGTGGGTGAATTTATTTTGATTAAATATGTGTTGATTTTTTACCATCCTTTTGAGATTTATATTGAGTCCTAGATTACCTATCCAACAATAAGATACGTATTATAAATTAAATTTCCCCAACATCTACTTATGATCCATATCTTTGAGTATTCCTTCATCGTTGTGTCTTCATAAGTTATCAAGTGTAACAAACGAAATGTTTTCACTCTTTTAGAAGAGACTTATTTATTAACGGTAGATTTATATTATTAATATTTGTTGATTGATTCCATTATTTTAGATTAAGAAATTATTCTAGAATCACATATCTGGTGGTCAACTATACATTCACATTGAACAAAAAATTCATCACTGCCTTTAGATACCTTCATTCCTGATGAGTTTTTCCATGGTTTTATCATTGGGAGAAAAATTTCCCATTTTGTGCACTATATATATATATATTAAATATCCCCATATATAGGTCCTTTTTGAAAGAACATAATCTAAAGGGAATCTATATCCTTTTAACATAATGTTAAACTACACTAATTCCTAATTATTATCAGGTGACGTTAGAACACATGGTGTTTGAGTCTGTCCATTATGATCCCAAATAGCATGGTGAAGACATTACTACATGTCCATGTTCCGATTCTTGATATATAAATCCCTGTAATTGTGTCTGATGTGAGCTAATTCACTATACTAGAAAAAAAGATAATATTACCATTTCTAAATATTATATCTATATGATTCTAGTTTCCCCATTAAATATTTGAACAACATATGGCATGATTACTATCCTCAAGTGATATATAGTGAAATGCATAAAACCTTTTATAAACATTGAATGAAATAAGGAAATGGTTATTCCACTTTCCCACACTTTTGATCTAGATCTATAATGGGAATTTCTCTTCAAGGACTATATATGGATTGATTCTTACTATTGTAAGACATGTAGTGATACAAGGATGCTCAATTCAATATATTACCATATATCTTCATCATGGTAAAGCTCATATCTATGTATGATATTTATATCCATGTAGTGTTCTTTTATTTTAATCAGGATAATAACTCCCCATTTGTCCTGTATCATGAAACCTTGATCAGTCCAGAGGATCTCCATATTAAATATTAGTTCCCACACGATGTATAAATCTTGTAATCTTAAAATTATTAAATAATAACATTATCTAATATGATATAGATAAAATATATTCAATGGAAGGGAATCTGGTTATATATTCTTGTCTCTAAACTACATGACATAAAGACCTCTGTACATAACCACCCAACCTTAGATGTATTGTAGTTGGTGTGTCATTTTACTCCAACATGAGAACAAGGATCAACACAATATTATATCTAAAAATCCACCCTCATATCCTATGTATGAGATAGATATAGATGGGATCCTATGGTGTATACTCATTTTAAATCTAGAATAAGAGAGGAATGTTCCCCCTTCTGATAGTTGGACAACTTCCATTTGTATCAGGTCCTTCCGAATAAAAACTTAAACTACAAAACCTCTATATGAACCTCTAGTTTCATTTACAACACAGTAATATGTGTAGTGACACCTATATAATTATCCTATGACAAATATAATGTACTAAAATGTCGTGCATTTTGATGTAATCTATATATTTTTGACGGATGATGTTTAACTTTATGAAATTTGCATCTTTATTAAATGATGATGATGTAAACAAAATTATTGTCCTTATCAAATGAAATAAAACTACTTGACATTTAAGCACAAGTCACAAGATTTAAATAAATGCATTATTCATGTATTTATCACATGATGTTAAACTATATAGACCATAATCTATTTTAGCACCTTACCAAAATATTGAAGTAGCCTAAAAATGATGACTTGATATATGCAATTTCTGTATCATCTTTTATAAATATTCATTTAATTTTGGAAAACATCATGAATTAGGTGTCTTGGATTTCCCCATAACATCAATATCTATCATTATTAATTTATTCAGGATTCATGGGAAACATATTTTTACCCATGCCTATATTCCTCAATTTGAATATTTTTTTCAATCCATAATCCAGCCTATCAACTAAATGTATATTTATCAATGGAAAATGGTCCTCTAATCACTGTACACCTTGACTATACCTTAATGAAACCTAATATTAGAATATGATTACTGTTTATACATTGTGTTCTTATCATATATGAGTAATCTAGATCCAGTATCCTTGATCCATGATTTATAGCGTTAACATTTTTTGTTCAAATTTAGTTTGGGTAATTTTAAACATGGAGTCCCAAATAGACTATTATGTCTTATTTCCTATTTATATAGTGTTCCATGTAATAAGACCATAATATCTATGTTCTATTTTCCAGAAAAATTTGTCAAAAAATGAATTTAGAACAGTCATCATATTTTAATTGAATTTTACTGGCTAAATTTTCTCACACATTTCATAGAATATTTATGACTATAAACACTGACATTATGGGTCCATTAATAATTATATTAAACTACGTTATTTTTCATTAACGATATATATCATTAAATGATATACCTGGATGGTGCAAATAGAAAGAGAATAAACTATTGGTTAATGATATGTAAAAAATTAAATTAAAAACTCATAATGGATGTATTTAGTAATAGAAATGTATATGATCTCTAACATTTCTACTTTCATGGTTGGGAAAAAATATAACACAAATATAACAGGTACAAATCATATATGACATGGCCTGTGACCTGATCCAAATCTAATCCACTCTTTCACACAATATGTTTTAAAAAATATATTGAGAAATGATGTATGTTATATATTCACCTAGATAATGTATTAAATACAAGGTTTCATAACCATTAGGGTTCCATAACCATCCATGAATTCCCCTCTTCTAGGACTACTCTTCATCTTTGGTTTATTTTAATCAACAGAATCTTTCCACATCTACTTAAAATTAGTAAAATTAATAACAATGAACTTATATTATTTATTATAGACACATTCCAAAATTTAACTGTAATATATATTACCCACAACATGTCGTTCTAAGAAGTTGAATAATATCATCCTAAGAACATGTACCTATTTCCCATTAAACCCTCTTATATGTGTAGTGGAACCAGGGATTAAAATAGGGTCAATAGACATCCCCAATATTAATTCCCCATATCGTCATCCCTAATTATATTTCCTTAGGGGTATGATTTTCACATTACAAAATCCAATCATTCATCAAGATTCAATATACGTGATCCAACCCCCCCCCCCCCCCATACATCATACCTATTTTCACAGAGAATTTATTATAAATCATTCAAACTCATTTTGATGTTTCTTATAGGATGGCCCTAAACTACATGAAGTTTTCTTGGAGAATCGGGACTCTAAATTGAATACACCATGTCATTGTATAGTCAATTCATTGAATCAAATCCTCCATTATTATTAAAAATCTAGTAGGTCTATAAATACTTCTATTGTTATGGTAATATGAACACAAACTATAATTATATGTTGTCAAATCTATCAACCCATAAACATAAACTATAATGTTCATACATGTATGACCCTTAACATACCAATGAAAAATATATAGTTCTCAATATGTTGAATATATATGATGGGAGGGATAAGAGAAAGTGTAGTAATTACTCACTAGGTAGTCATCATCAATGTTTTGGAATAAAATTAAAATTCATAATTTAATGTCTCATAGTTTTTTAATGTTTAACACATGAAAATGGATGCATAAAAAATATCCAAGTCATTATCCTCTATGTATTTTCAATATAAGTTATTGGAAAAAGTGAGTGTGATATGCTAATGGAAAAGATATAATCGGGACCACCATATGTTCCCAACAAAATTCATTCCATTATCTTAGTTTCCTTTGTATGAAATAATTATTAGACCACTATGGAATCCCTAACACATGGGTTTGAAAATGTTTATTAAGATCAAAATATGGTTCTTTCAGGGTACCTGAACCCTCTCAGACATTTTAATTTCATTCCAAATTTTCCCTTTATCTTCTAATCATGATGATACAAACAAACCATCCAAAGAGATTAACTCCACTAAAACAAAATGTAATTGGTGACTATATTTCACATGAACCTAGATGAGTAGGAAACCATCTATATGGACCATATCTAGTTAACGGTTATGGTATTTAAACCTATATCCTTATGTGAGAAACACCATTTCGGAATCCATTCCAATGAAAAATTCATGAATACACTAGTGGTATTCCTGCCCATATAAATAAATTATTCGTACCTAAAAGGAGCAAACACTAAATAAGGTTTTAATGAATTTTGTTCTATATTGTTCATTCCAATTCGATATTTTAAAGGATTCATGTTATTTTTATGCTAACCATTTATTTTTTTAGAATCCTATAGGGATCATAAAATTTTTCTATCAGCAGTAAAAATAAATTTTAAAAGTTAATGGTGATGAATTTTTTTCCATTCATCAATCAATAATTGAAATAATATAAATTAATAGGTTGGATTCTATTATTGACTATTTAAAAAGGGGTTTGTGAATAAAATTATATGATTTAAATTGAGTCATAAACATTCTCCATTTATTACTATTATGTAGTGGGATGTTCTCTATGTTTTGATAGACTATAAATATCAACCTCTTGAGGAATATGGAACATATATAAAATCATAGTACTGTATTCCATAACATTATTATCCCTTAAAAATGAGTCTTGGTGATCCCCAATTTACTTTTCCATAAATAAAATATTATATTAATATAATTCATGAGATTGATGAAATTGTTATGTGATAATATTTTTATTCCACAAGGATAATTTTTTAATATCAGTGATATTAATACTTTTCTAGATGCTTTTTTGATACAGTTTCCATAATTCACGTATCAGTTATAGAATATTTTGGACCTGGAAAGTATATTTTCAATTCATTTTAATTCTATCATTTCTGAAAAGTTTCGTTACTATTTCATAAATTCCTCTTGAATCAAACCCTATATTTACCAACGTTCAGAACAGAAGTTGATTTTAGGGAATATATTCATGTAACTGACAGAAATTGAGTTTGAGAAATAATATTCTTAATAATCCCCACAAGTAATTTTGAATGTGTAGATGATAATAAAGAACCTCCTAATCGGTCCAAAAGTCACCCACTGATGGTTGAATATACACTTTCCCAAATTCCACAAGAAAACTTATAACCGAGATGTTTTCAAATATTATTAATGCCGAGTCAGCTTGAACTCTCACCCTAGTGGCATGATGATGCATTGAGTAGAAAGAATCTGGGATCTCATTAGGATAGAATGAGTCTAAAAAATATATTCATCAATCATATGATAAATCAGATGAAAATAAATTATAATCGGTATATATAGGCCCTGACCATTATATATGGGGATGTCTCCATCATCCACAATCAATACTTCCAAAGAAGTTATACTAGGGGTGTATTCTAGTAATATTTTTTCCTCAAATTGATCAAAGAGTTCTAACTCCATTAGATTCAATTTGGAAATATAAATTCATTTGGAATTTATATTAGAGAAATTAAATTTATTATTCCACCTAAATGAGTAGGAATTTTTACAATAGTGTACCCTATAACAGATGTACATCCAATATTGTGATTTAAGCCCCTATATAGTGAACTAGGACTTCAATATCTAGTATATTATCATCAATGAACAACGTAACATGTGATATATATAATAATTCAACATTGAAAACATCATCTAATTTTTTTGAAGACTCACATCAGGCCACTCCGATATGAATCACTTCAACATCATCATCTACAAAGAGACAGATGTCCACATGATTTAGAATAGAGAGTTCCCCAAGGACCAAACCACCTTTTGTTACCCCTATCAGTCATGTGTCATCATGATTAATGAAATAGGGATCTATGAGTTTACCAATTATCCTTTTGACTTGTGGTGTTTTTGTAACACCCCAGGTAAATAAAGATTATGACATTTTCATATTTATCCCTATTTGTGAATAAAATATTAATATGACTTTAAAGGGGATGCTATGCTCGATGGCGTACCCAACACGCAACAACGAGTTTCTTGGAATCTTACGTTGCACTCTAATAATAAAATAATATTATTTTAAATGGAAGTTAACATGTAGCCATTTTATTGGCGAGAATGTATAGAAATAACTAAAATATGATTATATATGTTTTTAAATGTTTTTACATTTATCCAATAAAAGATAAAGGCTTAAAATACGGAAAGAATTCAATTTTAGGCGTATATGCCCTAGTTTTCACTAAAGGTTCACTTATCACCTTTTGATGGAGGACCCTTTTTAAATATAGTTTTGGTCACTCTTATACATTCTTTTGGACCAAATAAAGTCCTTATTTATAACTGGGACATCAAAATTTACTTTGTGTATGTTATTGTTATTTTTCCGATAAAGTTCATTTTTTATGAATAAGTGAAAAATGTTGTATTTTAATTAAAAACATCTTTTAATATAATTTATTTATATGATTAGATTATCTTTTGAATTGGTTTTAAAGTGAAACAATAAAATATTTTTACCATTTTCTTCAATGGTGGGCTTTGGAATTAATTTTACTTTGATATTTGACATAATCAAATATCAATCTTTTGATATATATTGTTTATTAAAAACACTCTATTTGTTTTGATAGCAGGAGTTAATTATTAAATTAATTAATTATACTTATATTATATGAATTAGGTAATATAAACATCATTTTTGAATTAGGAATATCGAATATAGCTTAGAGTGAATTTTTGGTAATTTTCTAAAAAACTCCAATTTTTGATGAATAGTGAAACCACTAAGTGGTAATCAAGCAAACTGATTTTTCAGTTAAATGAAAGTTTACCACTAATGTGTATTGAATTTTGAAAATCCTACATACATGGTTTTCATTAGTATGTAAAATATGGTTCAATGGGATGAAAATAATTTTTTTGTGAATAGTGCCTTTTTTTCATTAATCGTGATTCGAGGTAATTAGTGTAATTTAAGGTAAAAATGATATTATAAAAATATGAAAACACCATGACACTTGTCCTACCCCTATTGGATCAGTCATGGCCGACCAAGAAAACCCATGGGTCGATTTAGGGGACCCTATGGAGCCTCTTGGGTGAGATAATGACTTTAATGCCTTTTTTTAAATAAAGGTGAAAATGACACTAACAGAAATGTTTTTACTAAAACAATTTTATTAAGGGGTTATACTAATCATATTTTTGTCTATAAATACTCTTTGGAAAGATAAAAAAATTTCCTACATCAGGATATTTTTATTATAATTTATATACATTAAATAAATTAATCTAATTATGACATCATGATGATGCAACGATGACCTCATTAATGAACAGTTTAAATAAAATGAAACGATAATACACAATATCAGTCCAACACCTATCCAAAAACTATTGGATGGGAATATTTCGAAGCCTTATCATCTTATATTTGAAATATATCAATGTGGGACCTTTGAAACTCGGAACACATTTGCAAATAAAATAATAGTTTCATGATTTCCAAAAGTGCCCCTCCTCTCCTCTTTCAAAAGGCCCCCACCTCTACCTCATTTCACACACTCCTCAAGCCTTTGGCTCGGCCATCCCCTGCCAATTTACTCTCTCCACATCCCTCTCTTCATCGTAGAGGATTCCCTTTGGGCAGAAGTCTTTCAAAAGAAGCCTTTAGGCTCAAATCAAAAGGAATTACACTTTTAAAGGTAATTCATTCTCTCATGTTCATTTGTTTTATTTTGCTTCTCCAACCCCCTAAACTATTTTTATTTACATCTTTTGTAAAAAAACAAGTATCTTAAATAAACTAGGATTTTGTTATAATATTTATTCGAGCTACACTCTCTCACATCTACATCAAATGGTTAAAAAACATACGGTTTCTGTGGATGGAGAAATTCTGCCTCCCGGAACGATGATTGTTCAATACTCATTTAACACCTTCAAAGGTGGACATTATGATGTCACTATTTTTAAATATGATATATAATATGTTTATTCTTTCCTTAAGCTTCTGTATTTTTCAT
Source organism: Viscum album (assembly GCA_963277665.1). Taxonomy (NCBI): domain Eukaryota; kingdom Viridiplantae; phylum Streptophyta; class Magnoliopsida; order Santalales; family Viscaceae; genus Viscum; species Viscum album. Next base: position 700,642,725 of record OY728161.1, read on the forward strand.
TTATGGCATACCATTATTGTTTCCATTATGGGTATCCACGATATCTTCATTTTAGGAAGTGCGGACTACCGCCCCCTCAAAGTGATGTGATTCGTTAATGCCAAATGTGGGACGTATAAAGGATGGATTTAATGTTATTATATATGATGTTATACTGGAATTATAATATACTTTTATATCATTATTATTTCTTTCCATTAAAGTATGAGATAGAAATGAAAGTAGCGTTCATGCGTACGTACGGCTTACTGTCTCCATGAACGGTGCATTTCATTTCTTACCTCTAAATGATTATGTAATATTATAAATACATGTATATTCTGGATATATATGATATATATGATATCCAAATCAGGAATATCATTCTGGATATAAAGAACTGTTGACCACACGAACAACATGTAATTGGAAGAAGTCCACATTCGACTTAAGAACCAAATATCGACAAAACAAACATTATTAACTTAAATGATAACATAATGTTTATAACATGACAATAAGTGATCTAAAAGGAATAATGAACTAGAAAAAGGTTCTTAATAAATTGTAAATTAACTCAAGTTTATTATTCAGGATGTTAAAGAATGATCGAGTCAAGTCGGACCCGAGGAAAGGGATCCTACACCTCTCTTTCTTTTTAAGTACACTCTTTTTTGTCATTCCGTTTAAGCTCATCTTTCTTATGATTGGGATGTTATTTTATATTACTCATTCTATAATTATTATGTTCATATGATTAAAGACCCTATTTATCTCTCATCAATCCATTTTGGAAGTTTTGAGTGGCGCCGTTTGTATAGACCCGAAACTTGACGTACATTGACATTACATTACATTTGCGGAATACTTATTACATACACACAAGGATCATAATAGTTTAGTGTCTTTGGAAACTCGGAACGTAATCTTCTAATCGTGGTGAAAGATCTTCAACATCTCCTATAAAGATCTTCCCTTTTTTTACATAAAACCTTTCTTTATATCCTGGGGAAAAGAAAACATAAAAGGGTGATCTCAAATGCTCAGTAAGGGTAAACAAAAGAAATATCAATCACATCGTATTCATAAGAACATAACATTTTGGAAATCTTAACCTGCAAAAGAGAGAATAATTTCATAACATCGGATAAATCATGACAGTGAAATGTAATCACAATAATCAAAACTTAAAACATGAAACTTTGTGGCATTCACACATAATCATAGAGAATAATTTCTTGTTAGTCAAGACTCATTGCCAAGACTATCTTAGTGGACAAAGTCCCTTTCTGAATCAAGTAACCCTCGTTTCAGTCCTGTTTCACTGAAACGGTATAACCTACCGTTTCAGCCCTGTCTATCTCATGAGATATAAAATCATTACCCAATGCATTGGAGGGAGATATAGGTCCCACCCATCTTATAATGAATCCTTTCTTATGTGTGCCACATAATCATAAATCATACATCATCGCATAACCCATGTAATAAAAATGGGATTCTTAAACAACATGACATCATAAAACAATTCATATAAGATAAAGGAATTCACAAAAATGTTTCCATCACAACATAATCAAATCCATGTAATAATAGGGATAAAAACAGAACCCTTTTATTATCTTAGATGGAAAATAATTTTTATAAAATACTTGAACTTCATTCTTGAGGAAAATATCCTTTCTACTTCAAAAACACTTTTCCTTTCTTAACATGTCATACAATTTTAAACTAAAAGAAGTTGATTAAAAATAAACATGAATACTTGTAACGTAAGCTTCTTGGAAATAATTTTTTATAAATCCATTCATGTCGTATAAGTTAAAAAAACATTCTTCGTACTTTTGTCGGAAAAGTCAAAAAGTACCTCGTATGAAAAACGACAAAAGATTCCTTTCATATCATTTACTAAAAACTCACCGAAGGGTAAAATTGGATTTAAAAAATTTTAGGAGTATGGAAATAATATTACATTTTGAAGAAACATGGATGTGGATGATAAAATACACCCCAGTAAATACCAAAGTATAAACAATCTCGGATAAAAATGAGATTGTGATATTTCCCTTACCTTAGGTCTGATTTGCTTCGTATGTGTCCGAACCTCCTGTATAATGATTTATATAATGTCATTGACTTATTACAGAATCATATTCATTGTTATGATATCATATATGGTTCACTTATGACATTATATTACCAGTTCTTTTGTAAATTCCATGTTAAAGAAGCGTTTTGGGTAAAATCGTTTCATTTATCGTAAGTGTTTTGACTTGTTGTTCTTGACATTATTATTACTTTTATCATGATTTACTTACTTCCAGAATATAAAATATGATTTATATATCATATATATTCAGTATATATATATATATATAATAGATAGATAAATGAAATGAAAAACACCGTTCATGGAGACGGTAGTCCGTACGTACGCATGAACGCTGTTTTTCTTTCCTTATTGTCTTGAATGGAAGTAAGTAGATGACATACATATATATATATATATATACATAAATCCAGTATCATTATTATGTCATATATTTCATTAGTACTTATTATATATACTTTATAGTCATTCATGAATGGTTAATCATTAAGAATGAATCTCATCGCGTCGTGGAGACGGTAGTCCGTACGTACGCACGAGCGATGATATCATTTCCATAATTATTGAATTGAATTGGAGTGGATTATACAATATATCAGAATCAATATGATGTTTTAATAACTATGTATAGTTATTCTTTACACCATTATACCCATCCATGTAAGGTGGTGGTGGAAAATAGATTACACCACGGCGTGGAGACGGTATTCCGTACGTACGCACGCGCGGTGATTTCTTTTTCCGTAGGATGGATAGATGGTGAAATAGGGTTGTTTCATACTTAAAATAACATATAAGTATATGAGTGATACTGATGTTATTACTTCATAATGAAACAACCTAATAAGAAGAAGTGGAAGAAGAAATAAAGATGAAAGATTTGGTAACGGTAATTACCTCTTCTTTGAAGCGCCTCTTTGAGACCTCCTCTTAGGGCACTAAAATTGGTCTTTGAGGAAGACCAGAACCTCTAGTATGTTTCTAGGGAAGTGGAAAAGAGAATTTGGCATGGTTTTGCTGAGCTTGAGTGCTCAAATTGGTGTGAGGAGGAGGGGGAGGAGGTGTCCTTTTATAAGGGAGGAGAGGGGCACCTTAGGAATACCTCAAAATATTATTTTATATTAATGTCAAAATCGGTTTATAATGGTTCCAAAGGGTCTTATTTAGAAGCTAAAGTGGGTATGGGTCTAAATCCTATCAACCAATAAGATTTAGACAAGTTTAGGGTATTATTTTAACCTTATCAATTAGATTTAATTCTAAGTTAAATAATTTAACTTTAACCGTGTCTTTTTGTTTTCTTTCACTATATGGTTAATACACTTACTATAACATGCCAAACGAACCCCAAATTGTTTATTATTAATAAATATATCCTTATCTAAGTTATTTGGCCGATCCTTAGATTTTTAGGAATAAAATAACTATTAATAATATAATATTTGATTTAAAAACTATTTTGTGTCAATTTTGACACTATTTGATATATGATTTTTTTGGAATTCATAACAGACTTATATGTTCGAACCAAGTTGATTACATCAACACTAATATATCCTAGTAACCTAGAATATTAGTGGAATTCATTAAAAGTCTCAAATTACATTCATTTGAGCATTTATAACATCAATTATGTTAATATTTCCTTAAAAGGGTAATTACTGCATCATCGTTGTGTCATAAATAAATTAATTTATTTAAAGTCTAAAAATTATAAATAAAATATAATTATGTAGGAAATCTTTTTAGCTTTATAATGAATATTTATAGTCGAATTTATCTTATGTATAACCCCATATTAAAAATGTTTTTGTTATTAAACTTTGATTTTAACTATTTTAACTATTCATTAAATAAAATAATATTAAATGTCATAATCTAATCCAAGTGGACCTAAATGGTCATATTATATTCATAAGGTTGTTTTTGGTTGAATTACACTTATCCAATAGAATTAGGACATGTTTTAGGGTAATAGTAATATCATATTCACCAAAAATTATTTTCATCTCATTGAACCACATTTTAGTCCTTGATATTAACCGTTTCTGTCAGATTTTCAAAATTCCATTCACAGAAGCGGTAAAATTAAGTTTTATGCAAAATTCAGTTTTTAACCTACTACTTAGTGGTTTCACTATTCATCAAAAATTTAAAGTTTTCAGAAAAATACCAAAATTTCATCCTAAGCTATATTTCATATTCAAAATTCAAAAATGAAGTCTATTTTACCAAATTCATAACATAGAAGTTGCATTAATTAGTTTTATAATTAAATCCCGCTGTTAAAACAAATAGCGTGTTTTTAAGAAACAATATCTACCAAAAGATTGACACTTGATTATGTCTGGTTTAAATGTGAAATTACATCCAATGACCTACATCATATTAAATTGTAAAAATATATTCTAAATATACTTTAAAACCACTCAATTTAATGATTTATCACTATTAATTATTTCTATTAAAAAAGTTGTTTTTAATTATAATCTAGTAATTTTCACTATTCATCAGAATATGAAAGTTATCCGAAAAGTACCAAAATTTCACCCTAATCTAATTTCGATATTACGAATCTAGAAATTAATTCCATTTTGAAAAATAAAATATACAAAATTTCAAAAAGTGGTTATTACTATTCATAACGGCTAGTTTTAATAATATTTTAATAGCATATTGTTGTTTAATGAAACTCGTTATTGCGTACTACACACGCTATTGAGGAAGGTTGTGATTGCGTGTAATGCAAGGAAAGTCAAGGATGTGTGTTGTGCAAGCTCCTTTTGATGTAGCGTAAAACACAAGACATTAAAAAAATTAAAAAGAATATTTTTCATAAAATCTCGGGCTGTTACATTCTACCCCCTTTAAAATGAATTTCGCCCTCGAAATTCGTCGGGGTTATAAATAGTTTATTATTCGAAAGTTTCTTTAATAGAAACCCACATCGTAAAAATAAATATCAAAACCAATCTTTAAAAACAAAAGTATGAAACGTAACGGTTACCCAAATAAACTAGTCACTGGGTTTCCACATAGGTGAAAATATGGATATGGAAGAGAAATCTAACCATCATGTTCTGATGGAGAGTGGTAGAGAAAATGGCTATGGAAAAGCCAGAAATCACAAAGCCATAAATTTGTGACGATCTAAGGTACCATCTGATTCATCAGATATAAGATCACTAGGTTAACATTTTTGGTTTTCAAGATCGTTTCCCTAATTTTAATGAATTTGAATTAGAATAAATACTTACTTTATTTTGGTACAATCTCACTATTGTTCGTGCCTTTGACAATTTCAACTTCATCTCTTAAATGAATGAAGTTGAATTTGTTATTCGTGAAGTGTTAGCAGATCATGTGATAGAATGACGGGTCATTCCATCTGTCTCAAACAAAAGGTTAGAAAAAAAAATTATATACATAAGTCGATCTATAGTGAGATTAAACATATATGGTTCCTAAAATGGACTTATACATCATATGTCATACAACTTAATATAATAAAACTAGTTTCTACTAAACAGGGACAGTGGTAGGCGATAATGGTCAGTCGCACTTCGGTTGTGGGTTCGATTCCCACAGCCTTGTCCGACGCGATGGGCTGTCGCCCATCCTGCAGGTTGTCCTTTTTCTAAAACTATATTACTATAACATCCCATCAATAATATCGAAAAAAACTTCTATCCTTAAACAATACTAACTTATTCCAACATAATCAATTCCAATCTTTAGGCTTACCCATAATACTGCAGTCCACTCTCATAATATAGTGAAAACAATTACCAGAGATTTAATACCATCGTTGATCCCCATAAGATATGTCTTGTTGGTCACATTCTAAACATTCAAAGTCCTTAATCATGTATTCGCTTGAATACCATAGTGAAAACATGAATGCAGTTTAAAGTTAACACTTTCCACATAACAAAATCCTCAAAATTCTATATACTCAAACCATGATATCACTTAGTCCTTATATCATTCATGAGCTCATGAAAACTATTAAACATTTCATTTTCTCGTTTTCCCTTCATTATGCGCATATCATCTTATTTCCAAAAAAAATATCTCAATCACTTTGAATACCACATCAATAAATATTGCAATACTCAATGATACAACATTATTTTGGAATCCCATTACATAAACACTTAATCATTCCACCACATCGTTGTCATATTCAACATTGCCAATAGTGATCGCATGTGACTTCCCTTTGTCCTTTGCCTTCAGTGGTTGCTCATGTTGATCATCACTAACCCTTGGATTAGGGAATTTATTAGCATAATGCCCCATTTCCTTGCACTTGAAGCATTGAAGTGTTGTTGGTGCGTTCTCTGCAGTGTTTGCTTTATTCACATCATTAGAAACCCTTTTTCCATTACTTCGACACTCAGCTGCTTGATGACCTTCTTTTCCACACATAAAACATTTTCTAGTCCCTTTAAGACAATCTCCACCATACTTCTTTCCACACTTTGTGCATAAAGAAACATTAATCTTCTTTTCACCATTATTCTGAGATTTCTCCTTGAACTCCATCTTTCATTTCTTGTCAAAACCATGAGATGGATATATAACACCAACTTCCATTTCTACCTTGATAGCACGACACACAATTTCTTCATAGCTACTGAAGTCTCTTATAGCTAATTCCCTTTGAAGACTTGGTTTTAAGCCACTGAAAAATCGATCAACTTTACTTTCAGGTTGGATGATAATGTCAGATGCATACCTTGAAAGTCTTGTAAAATTCGCTTCGTATATACCAACATATTCGTCATCTTTTTGCTTTAGTTCAAGAAACTCCTTCTCCATCTTTGTTCGAAGAATACGAGGGAAGTACTTATTGAAAAATAAGTTCTTGAACTCGTCCCATTCCATGGACTCAATTTCATCTCTTTGCCTTGTATTCTTGATAAGATACCACCATTGATCAGCTTCACCTTCCAAACGATATACTGCTAAGATGACATTATCATGTTCAGAACATTGAAGAACTGAAAATATCTTTTCAGTGGTACTGATCCATTGTTCAGCAACAAGTGGATCAGAAGACCCACTGAAAGAAGGTGTACGTTGCCTCATGAAGGACTCAATAGAATATTGTTCCCTTCTCTGCTCATTTGGAAGTCCAGAATGATTCATATCTTGTGTAAGTATAGCAATAAGATTTTCCACTCCATCTCCCATAACATTTGTTTGTTCAGGAGGACAATCATTGCATTGTCCATTGCATTGATCAACACGGTTCCTTCGGGTTCCAGCCATCGTCTAAAACCCAAAAAGAATAGTGTGAGAGGAAAAAATCATGCTAGGGAAAACAACATAATAAAGGGGAATTACCTTCAATATCTAACATCTTAGGTTTAATTATATGATCGTTAGCATAGTTCTAGTACTATAACCTATACGTATACTTAACCTTAGGGACATCCCTAGACATACCGTAGAAATATCTCTAGGGATCTCACTAACGATTTCGCATCCTAGTTTCCAAATGTTGACTAAAACTTTCCTCTGATACCAACTGTAGAGACCCGAAACTTTACGTACATTGACATTACATTACATTTTCGGAATACTTAGTACATACACACAAGGATCGTAATAGTTTAGTGTCTTTGGAAACTTGGAACGTAATCTTCTAATCGTGGTGAAAGATCTTCAACATCTCCTATAAAGATCTTCCCTTTTTTTTACCTAAAACCTTTCTTTATATACTGGGGAAAAGAAAACATAAAAGGGTGAGCTCAAATGCTCAGTAAGGGTAAACAAAAGAAATATCAATCACATCGTATTTATAAGAACATAACATTTTGGAAATCTTAACCTGCAAAAGAGAGCATAATTTCATAACATGGGATAAATCATGGCAGTGAAATGTAATCACAATAATCATAACTTAAAACATGAAACATTGTGTCATTCACACATAATCATAGAGAATCATTTTTTGTTAGTCAAGACTCATTGCCAAGACTATCTTAGTGGACAAAGTCCCTTTCTGAATCGAGTAACCCTCGTTTCAGTCCTGTTTCACTGAACCGGTATAACCTACCATTACAGCCCTGACTATCTCATGAGATATAAAATCCTTACCCAATGCATTGGAGGGAGATATAGGTCCCACCCATCTTATAATGAATCCTTTCTTATGTGTGCCACATAATCATAAATCATACATCATCGCATAACCCATGTAATAAAAATGGGATTCTTAAACAACATGACATCATAAAACATTTCATATAAGATAAAGGAATTAATAAAAATGTTTCCATCACAACATAATCAAATCCATGTTATAATAGGGATAAAAACATAACCCTTTTATTATCTTAGATGGAAAATAATTTTTATAAAATACTTGAACTTCATTCTTGAGGAAAATATCCGTTCTACTTCAAAAACACTTTTCCTTTCTTAACATGTCATACAATTTTAAACTAAAAGAAGTTGATTAAAAATAAACTTGAATAATTGTAAAGGAAGCTTCTTGGAAATAATTTTTTAGAAATCCATTCATGTCGTATAAGTTAAAAAAAACATTCTTCGTACTTTTGTCGGAAAAGTCAAAAAGTACCTCATATGAAAAATGACAAAAGATTCCTTTCATATCTTTTACTAAAACTCACTGAAGGGAAAAATTGAATTTAAACTATTGTAGGTGGATGGAAATAATATTACATATTGAGGAAACATGGATGTGGATGATAAAATACACCCTAGTAAATACCAAAGTATAAACAATCTCGGATAAAAATGAGATTGTGATATTTCCCTTACCTTAGGTCTGATTTGCTTCGTATGTTTCTGAACCTCCTATATAATGATTTAAATAATGTCATTGACTTATTACAGAATCATATTCATTGTTATGATATCATATATGGTTCACTTATGACATTATATTACCCGTTATTTTGTAAATTCCATGTTAAAGAAGCGTTTTGGGTACAATCGTTTCATTTATCGTAGGTTTTTTGACTTGTTGTTCATGACATTATTATTACTTTTATCATGATTTACTTACTTCCAGAATATAAAATATGATTTATATATCATATATATTCAGTATATATATATATATAATAGATATATAAATGAAATGAAAAACACCGTTCATGGAGACGGTAGTTCGTACGTACGCATGAACGCTGTTTTTCATTCCTTATTGTCTTGAATGGAAGTAAGTAGATGACTTACATATATATATATACATAAATCCATTATCATTATTATTTCATATATTTCATTAGTACTTATTATATATACTTTATAATCATTCGTGAATGGTTAATCATTAAGAATGAATCTCATCGCGTCGTGGAGATGGTAGTCCGTACGTACGCACGAGCGATGATATCATTTCCATATTTATTGAATTGAATTGGAGTGGATTATACAATATATCAGAATCAATATGATGTTGTAATAACTATGTATAGTTATTCTTTACACTATTATACTCATCCATGTAAGGTGGTGGTGGAAAATAGATTACAACAAGGCGTGGAGACGGTATTCCGTACGTACGCACGCGCGGTGATTTCTTTTTCCGTAGGATGGATAGATGGTGAAATAGGGTTGTTTCATACTTAAAATAACATATCAGTATATGAGTGATACTGATGTTATTACTTCATAATGAAACAACCTAAGAAGAAGAAGTGGAAGAAGAAATAAAAATGAAATAATTGGTAACGGTAATTACCTCTTCTTTGAAGCGCCTCTTTGAGACCTCCTCTTAGGGCACTAAAATTTGTCTTTGTGGAAGACCAGACCCTATGGGATGTTTCTAGGGAAGTGGAGAAGAGATTTTTTCAGGGTTTGGCCGAGCTTCAGTGTTCAAATTGGTGTGAGGAGGAGGGGGAGGAGGTGTCCTTTTATAAGGGAGGAGAGGGGCACCTTAGGAATACCTAAAAATATTATTTTATATTAATGTCAAAATTGGTTTATAATGGTTCCAAAGGGTCTTATTTCGAAGCTAAAGTGGGGATGGGTCGAAATCCTATCAACCAATAAGATTTAGACAAGTTTAGGGTATTATTTTAACCTTATCAATTAGATTTAATTCTAAGTTAAATAATTTATCTTTTACCGTGTCTTTTTGTTTTCTTTCACTATATGGTTAATAAACATACTATAACATGACAAACGAACCACAAATTGTTTATTATTAATACATATATCCTTATCTAATTCATTTGACCGAACCTTAGATTTATAGGAATAATATAACAATTAGTAATATAATATTTGATTTAAAAACTATTTTGCGTCAATTTTGATACTATTTGATATATGATTTTTGTGAAAGTCATAACAGAATTATATGTTCGAACCAAGTTGATTAAATAAACACTAATATATCATAGAAACCTAGAAAATTATTGGAATTCATAAAAAGTCTCAAATTACATTCATTTGAGCACTTATACCATCGATTATGTTAATATTTCCTTAAAAGGGTAATTACTGCATCAACGTTGTGTCATTAATAAATTAATTTATTTAAAGTCTAAAAATTATAAATAAAATATAATTAGGTAGGAAATCATTTTATCGTTCTAATGAATATTTATAGTTGAATTTATCTTATGTATAACCCCATATTAAAAATGTTTTAGTTATTAAACTTTGATTTTAACTGTTTTAACTATTCATTAAATAAAATAATATTAAATGCCATAATCTAATCCAAGTGGACCTAAATGGTCATATTATATTCATAAGGTTGTTTTTGGTCGAATTAAACTTATCCAATAGAATTAGGACTTGTGTTAGGGTAATAGTAATATCATATTTACCCTTAGTTACCCTATTTACTATTAACCGTGGTAAAAAAAAGTAAAAAATTACTATTCACCAAAAATTATTTTCATCTCATTGAACCACATTTTAGTCCTTGATGTTAACCGTGTCTGTCGGATTTTCAAAATTCCATTCACATAAGCGGTAAAATTAAGTTTTATGCAAAATTCAGTTTTTAACCTACCACTTAGTGGTTTCACTATTCATTAAAAATTGAATGTTTTCAGAAAAATACCAAAATTTCATCCTAAGCTATATTTCATATTCCGAATTCAAAAATGAAGTCTATTTTACCAAATTAATAACATAGAAGTTTTATTAATTAATTTTATAATTAAATCCCGCTGTTAAAACAAATACCGTGTTTTTAAGAATCAATATCTACCAAAAGATTGACACTTGATTATGTCTGGTTTAAATGTGAAATTACATCCAATGACCAACATCGTATTAAATTGTAGAAATATATTCTAAATATACTTTAAAACCACTCAATTTAATGATTTATCACTATTAATTATTTCGTTTAAAAATGTTGTTTTTAATTATAATCTAGTAATTTTCACTATTCAACAGAATATTAAAGTTATCTGAAAAGTACCAAAATTTCACCCTAAGCTAATTTCGATATTACGAATCCAGAAATTAATTCCGTTTTGAAAAATAAAATATACAAAATTTCAAAAAGTGGTTATTACTATTCATACTGGCTAGTTTTAATAATATTTTAATAGCATATTGTTGTCTAATGAAACTCTTTATTGCGTACTACACACGCTATCGAGGAAGGTCGCGATTGCGTGTAATGCAAGTCAAGTCAAGGATGTGTGTTGTGCAAGCTCTTTTTGATGTAGCGTAAAACACAAGACATTAATAAAATTAAAAAGAATATTTTTCATAAAATCTCGGGTTGTTACACCGTTAGGCTGCCGAATTTTCGTAAGAGATCTAACCTCTCTCTTTTTCTCTTTATGTACTCTCCTTTATGTCACTTATTTTAAGCTCCTATTTGTTATGATGGGGTATGTTCTATTATATTCCTATTTTTGTAAACATTATGTTGATATGATGAGAGACCCTATTTCCTCTCATCAATCCATTTTGGAAATTTTAAGTGGCGCTGTTAGGCTGCCGAGTTTTCTTATGGGATTTTTCATCTCACTTTTATTCCCGTGAGATTTATGCTACATTTGCCACAATTTCCATTTATTGGTGTATGTACTTCCCATTATTTTACTCATTGTGTAATATACTTTCATTTATGATTATTTACATCAATGTTGTATTGTCCTTCTTTCATGGGGCGTATGTTTCGAAAGATACCCATGTCGGTAAGGGAACCTTTCACCCTCCTCTTTTTAAAAGACTTATTTTGTTATGTCTTTTAATTAAAATAATATTATTTTGGGATATATTCTTCTTTATCCTTATTGATGTGAATTTTATGTATAAGTGATGAGACACCCTTTTTATCTCTCATCAACTCTTTTTCTGAATTTTGAAGTGACGCCATTAGGCTGTCTAATTATTACAAGGGAACTTCTTAACCCAATTTCGATTCTTTGGGATAAACTTGTACACCTTGAATATGTCGTTCTATGATTATGTTTGAATGTCCTCTGATTTTTTTACAGTTAATAACCACTTATATTTTGTGTATTCGTTTGTCACACATAGTTATGTAACTGATTTATCCTTAATCCAAGGATATCATCTTTGTATGGGACATCGTATCAATCTCCGTTCATTGAGGCATATTTTATTTTATACACAACCTTCTTTTATACGGTGTATAAACTCCTTTGACTTTTACGCTTATTCAAAAGGAATCTTTTTTATACGAATCATTTTACAAAACGACAAAAGGGAATGTTTTTCCTGTCGTACGTATGCGGTGACAACGACTTCTCCGCCGCCGTGACCATTATTGGAGTTTCGGCTTCCTCTACAAGCCATACCCTTTTTTTAGATGAAAAATAAATACCATGTTTTACTTTGGTATTGAAAATGGTTTTCATAATGTTTTTATTATATCAATGTGTTGTATTGATATCTTGTGATTAAAATGTGGAAATGTTGTGTTTCCTTTATGTATGTTTTATGTGATATGATTATGTTATGGTTCTTGGGCATTATTATGAAGACGGGTGGTTCCGTTATAAACTAAGGGCGGGTGAGCCCGTTATAGCACTCCAATGCATTGGGTAACGTGAAGGAGTGAAACGTTAAGGTTTCTCCGAAGAGATTTAGGGAATATACTGTGATGGGTATTCCAAACGTAACCAAGAGAGTTACTCCCTACGTAAGAATGTTATGAATTCCTCAAGTTACCTTTATGTCTTATGATTTCTTATATTTATTCATGGTTTGATGAGGTATGATAAAGTGCCTATGTTTTATGGGTAAAGTATGATTTCATTCTTATGTATATATGAACTCATGTTTACTTTCCATATTTTTATAACCCTTACTAAGCTTTTTATGCTCATCCCATGTTTTTTGAAATGTTTTTCACAGGTCAAGGGAAAGGTACATGATGTGATGATAGTGTCAATGATGTGTAAAGAAAGAATCCGTGTTTTATTTTCAATATGTTTCCGTTGATGGGAAGAATGAATATTATCTTTTATGTAACCACTTTGTTTAAATGTGGAATGTAATGCAAGTTTCATGATCTAATTCTCTAAAACTCTAAACCTGAAAAGATCCTCAATGTGTAATCTTGTAATAACTCAAGATTATGTAAGGTTTAAGGCTGGGGCCTTATAGTTGGTATCAGAGGACGGTTTAGATAACTTTTGAGGTTAGGATATTCTCTAAGCATAAGTGACATTACCATAATGGTTTGGATTTCAGAAAGAGTCCTAGTTTTAGATAAAGTGAATGAGTAAGTATATCTTAGTGTTTACCTTCCTCATTAGTACAAGATGGTTTTGTTGATATACTCACACTGACATTTTTGTTTTTAGTGAATGGATGGATCTCGCAGGCACCAAAGTGACAATTGGTTGGAAGGAAACTGTGGTGGTTCTCTAATTAAGAGACTCGATGAAATGGGGTATTCAATGAGGAAACTCATGGTTGTTCTAAACCAACTATCAAGGAGTCATGATCAACCACGTGAACCTTGGTATGTTCTATAATGCATCATGTACTAGATGACCAATCTGTGTGTAATTTCAGGTAATAATTAAAATTGTAACCATTAGGGTTTATATGATCCTTACTTTTGAGGTAATTATGGGTTATTATATGTTATGATGGAAAATGAAAGGCATGAGATAAACTTGATGTTAAAATATGTTATGTTTATTTTTGAAGATTTTATCTCGTTTTGGGAATTTTTTTGAGAATTATATAGTTTTGGAAAAAGGAAAACACGCAGACCGTGTGACAACCCGTCGCATCGGACAATGCTGCGGGAATTGAACCCACAACCAAAGTGTGACTGGTATTTATCGCCTACCACTGGACTACGTAAAGTCCCTAGTTAGTTTTACTGATTCTTTCTAGTTATATGATATTATGAATTAATAGTAAGTTGATTTTGGGTTATTTAAGAAAATGATTAACCTATCATGGATGATATGTGATTAGGTTAATTATTTTTCAATACGAGACTTTAAGAGCAACTGATGTTGTTTGGAGATAAATGTTACGATTTCACTTGGAAGACTATGGGACTAAATCCTTAAAATATTTGGGTTTCAATCTTATATTGGTTTAATTTGAAGAATTTTATGGACAAATTGTTTATCTAATGGTCCTCATTGAACTTTGGGTTTTGTTGGACAAATTATGGAGGTTAAGAATATATTTTCTTTTTTATAAAGGGTTATCCTTTTCTGGATTATCTGGTCTTGTACTAGCCTTTTTGGTTTTGGTTTTGGTTAAATTCTAAAGACATGGGAAGTATATAGTTCTCTTTTGTGGATTAGGTGATTCTCTAGAAGTTGATTATAGTACTCTTAATGTGAACAAGTCTTCCTAAATACTCGTCTTTTGGAGAAAATATGAGTTTGTGTAAGGAATCTAATAAAAGAAGAAAGTCAACATGATAAGTGATTATGTTTCCTTATGAATAAATTCCCCAATAAAAATTATCTTAAAACAAAAATGTTGTCTATTAACTTTTCCTACTGGGGAATCGAATACCATTTAACCCATCATAAGTTTGTGATTTTCTCATGGTTAACATTCTCCTAAACATGTTTTCTATCACTCTTCATCAGAACATGACCCTATGTTTTCTCCTCCATGTCCATGTTTTCATTCTTGTAATACTAGTATGGGTTAACTCGGGTGACTTTTGTACTTATCTTTCTTTCTTTTAAAGTGATTGTTTTACCGACTCTTGTTCCGATGTGGGACTTTCAAAGATGTTTCCAAACTCAATTTTAAAAAATTGCGAGGACGAAATTCCCAAAAGGGGGGAAGGATGTAACACCCCGGGTAAATAAAGAATATGACATTTTCATATTTATCTATATTTGTGAATAAAATATTAATATGAATTTAAAGGGGACGCTATGCTCGATGGCATACCCAACACGCAACAATGAGTTTCTTGGGAATCTTACGTTGCACTCTAATAATAAAATAATATTATTTTAAATGGCAGTTAACATGTATCCGTTGTATTGGCGAGAATTGGTAAAAAAAACTAAAATATTATTATATATGTTTTTAAATGTTTTTACATTTATCCAATAAATTATAAAGGCTTAAAATATGGAAAGAATTCAATTTTAGGCGTATATGCCCTAGTTTTCACTAAAGGTTCACTTATCACCTAATAATGGTGAACCCTATTTAAATATAGTTTTGGTCACTCTTATACATTCTTTTGGAAAAAATAAAATTCTTCTTTATAATTGGGACATCAAAATTTACTTTGTGTATGTTTTTTTTATTCTTCCGATAAAGTTCATTTTTTATGAATAAGTGAAAAATGTTGTATTTTAATTCAAAACCTCTTTTAATCTAATTTATTTATATGATTAGATTACCTTTTTAATTGGTTTTAAAGTGAAACCATAAAATATTTTTACCATTTTATTCAATGGTGGACTTTGGAATGAATTTCACTTTGAAATTCGACATAAACAAATATCAATCTTTTGATATATATTGTTTCTTAAAAACACGAAATTTGTTTTGACAGCGGGAGTTAATTATTAAATTAATTAATTCTACTTATATTCTTTGAACTAGGTAATATAAACATCATTTTTGAATTCGGAATATCGAATATAGAATAGAGTGAATTTTTGGTAATTTTCTGAAAAACTCCAATTTTTGATGAATAGTGAAACCACTAAGTGGTAATCAAGAAAACTGATTTTTCAGTTAAATGAATGTTTACCACTAATGTGTATTGAATTTTGAAAATCCGATATACATGGTTTCCATTAGTATGTAAAATGTGGTTCAATGGGGTGAAAATAATTTTTTGGTGAATAGTAACATTTTTTCATTAATCACGATTAGAGGTAATTACTGTAATTTAAGGTAAAAATGATATTATAAAAATATGAAAACACCATGAAACTTGTCCTACCCCTATTTTATGAGTCATGGCCGACCAAGACAACCCATGGGTCGATTTAGGGGGCCCTATGGAGCCTCTTGGGTGAGATAATGACTTTAATGCCTTTTTTAAATAAAGGTGAAAATGACACTAACATAAATTGTTTTCCTAAAACAATTTTTATAAGGGGTTATACTAATCATATTTTTGTCTATAAATACTATTTGTAAATATAAAAAGATTTCCTAAATCAGGATATTTTTGTTATAATTTTTAGACATTAAATAAATTAATTTAATTATGACATCATGATGATGCAACGATGACCTCATTAATGAACAGTTTAAATAAAAAGAAACGATAATATAAAATCTAAGACCTAAACTTGTCCAAAAACTATTGGATGGGAATATTTCGAAGCCTTATCATCTTATCTTCGAAATATATCAATGTGGGACCTTAGAAATTCGGAACACTTTTGAAAATAAAATAATAGTTTCATGACTTCCAAAAGTGCCCCTCCTCTCCTCTTATAAAAGGCCCCCACCTCTACCTCATTTCACACACTCCTAAAGCCTTTGGATCGTCCATCCCCTGCCCATATACTCTCTCCACATCCCTCTCCTCATCCTAGAGTATTCCCTTTGGGCATAATCCTTTCAAAGGAATCCTTTAGGCTCAAATCAAAAGGAGTTACACTTTTAAAGGTAATTCATTCTCTCATGTTCATTTATTTTATTTTGCTTCTCCAAACCCCTAAACTCTTTTTATTTACTTATTTTGTAACAAAACCAGTATCTTAAATATAGTGGGATGTTTTTATAAGATTTATTCGAGCTACACTTTCACACAACTACATCAAATGGTTAAAGAACATACGGTTTCCGTGGATGGAAATATTCTGCCTCCCAAAACAATGATTGTTCAATACTCATTTAACACCTTCAAAGGTGGCCATTATGGTGTCACTATTTTTAAATATGATATATAATATGTTTATTCTTTCCTTAGGATTCTTTATTTTTCATTTATGGCATACCATTATTGTTTCCATTATGGGTATACACGATATCTTCATTTTAGGAAGTGCGGACTACCGCCCCCTCAAAGTGATGTGATTCGTTAATGCCATACGTGGGATGTATAAAGGATGGATTTAATGTTATTATATAGGATGTTATACTGTAATTATAATATACATATATATCATTATTATTTCTTTCCATTAAAGTATGAGATAGAAATGAAAGTAGCGTTCATGTGTACGTACGGCTTACCGTCTCCATTAACGGTGCATTTCATTTCTTACCTCTAAATGATTATGTAATATTATAAATACATGTATATGCTGGATATATATGATATATATTATATCCAAATAAGGAATGTCATTCTGGATATAAATAACCTTTGACCACACGAACAAGATGTAGTTGTAAGAAGTCCACTTTCGACTTAAGAACCAAATATCGACAAAACAAACATTATTAACTTAAATGATTACATAATGTTTATAACATGAAACTAAGTGATATAAAAGGAATAATGAACTATAAAAAGGTTATTAATAAAGTTTAAATTAACTCAATTTTATTATTCATGACGTTAAAGAATGATCGAGTCATGTCGGACCCGAGGTAAGGGATCCTACACCTCTCTTTCTTTTTAAGTACACTCTTTTATGTCATTCCATTTAAGCTCATATTTCTTATGATTGGGTTGTTCTTTTATATTAAACGTACTGTAATTATTATGTTCATATGATTAGAGACCCTATTTCTCTCTTATCAATCCATTTTGGAAGTTTTGAGTGGCGCCGTTAGGCTATCAAATTTTTGTAAGAGATCTAACCTCTCTCTTTTTCTCTTTAAGTACTCTCCTTTATGTCACTTCTTTTAAGCTCCTATTTGTTATGATTGGGGATGTTCTATTATATTACTATTTTTTTAAACTTTATGTTGATATTATTAGAGACCCTATTTCCTCTCATCAAACCATTTTGGAAGTTTTAAGTGGCGCGGTTAGGCTGCCGAGTTTTCGTAAGGGATTTTTCAACTCACTTTTATTCCCGTGAGATTTATGATACATTTGACACAATTTCCCTTTAGTGGTGTATGTACTACAAATTATTTTACTCATTCTGTAATATATATTCATTTATGATTATTTACATCAATGTTGTATTGTCCTTCTTTCATGGGGCGTATGTTTCGAAAGATACCCATGTCGGTAAGGGAACCTTTCACCCTCCTCTTTTTAAAAGAATTATTTTGTTATGTATTTTAATTTACATAATATTATTTTGGGATATGTTCTTCTTTATCCATATTGATGTGAATTTTATGTCCAAGTGATGAGATACCCTTTTTATCTCTCATTAACTCCTTTTCTGAATTTTGAAGTGATGCCATTAGGCTGTCTAATTATTGCAAGGGAACTTCTTAACCCAATTTCGATTCTTTGGGATAAAATTGTACCCCTTGAATATGTCATTCTATGATTATGTGTGAATGTCCTCTGATTTTTTTACACATAATAACCACTTATATTTTGTGTATTCGTTTGTCACACATAATTATGTAACTGATTTATCCTTAATCCAAGGATACCGTCTTTGTATGGGACTTCGTCTCAATCTCCTTTCATTGAGGCTTATTTTATTTTATACACAACCTTATTTTATACGGTGTATAAACCCCTTTGAATTGTACGCATATTCAAAAGGAATATTTTTTATACAAAGCATTTTACAAAACGACAAAAGATAATGTTTTTCTTGTCGTACGTACGAGGTGACAACGACTTCTCCGCCGCCATGACCATTATTGGAGTTTCGGCTTCCTCTACAAGCCATACCCTTTTTTAGATGAAAAATAAATACCATGTTTTACTTTGGTATTGAAAATGGTTTTCATAATGTCTTTATAATATCAATGTGTTGTATTGATATCTTGTGATTGAAATGTGGAAATGTTGTGTTTCCTTTATGCATGTTTTATGTGATATGATTATTTTATGGTTCTTGGGCATTATTATGAAGACGTGTGGATCCGTGATAAACTAAGGGCAGGTGAGCCCGTTATAGCTCTCCAATGCATTGGGTAACGCGAAGGAGTGAAACGTTAAACTTTCTCCGAAGATATTTAGGGAATATACTGTGATGGGTATTCCAAACGTAACCAAGAGGGTTACTCCCTACGTAAGAATGTTATGAATGCCTCATGTTACCTTTATGTATTATGATTTCTTTGATTTATTTATGGTTTGATGAGGTATGATAAAGTGCCTATGTTTTATGGGTAAATTATGATTTCATTCTTATGTATATATGAACTCATGTTTCCTTTCCATATTTTTATAACCCTTACTAAGCTTTTTATGCTCATCCCATGTTTTTGAAATGTTTTTCACAGGTCAAGGGAAAGGTACATGATGTGATGATAGTATCAAGGATGTGTCAAGAAAGAATCGGTGTTTTATTTTCAATATGTTTCCATTGATGGGATGAATGAATATTGTCTTTTATGTAACAACTTTGTTTAAATATGGAATGTAATGCAAGTTTCATGATCTAATTCTCTAAAACTCTAAACCTGAAAAGATCCTCAATGTGTAATCTTGTAATAACTCAAGATTAAGTATGGTTTAAGGATGGGGCCTTATAGTTTTGATATTCCTTTCAGGATGATAGGTTGGCTCTAATTTCCTCTAGTACTCAACAGTCATCAAGACCATATATGTTTCTCCTGATAGTCTATAGGAAACACACTTCTGATCATGATACATACTTGTTCATGTGTGAACATGGAATATATCTAAAAAATTTGAAGTTATCATTGAGATGATAATATAATTTTTTATTATATGAATAGATGTAATCCTATATTCACCATAATATAATATGGTAATCTAGCTCGCATGAACAATATTATTTCCTAGTCCCCTCAGGGTTTAGCTCTATAAAGTGGGTTGCCTAAAGAGGATATAGATATCTCAGAGTAAAAAAATCAACTTCCATAATTTTCATTTATATATTTTGATTATCGTTCCGCCTAACTCTTTAATTTTATTCATCATTGACATCAGCTGAAATGCATCCATAATAATACTCTAGTGAATGTATAAATATGTTTTTCATTCTTATATCCTGGATGATTCATATTTCATATTAATTAATAGAGATATTGGTCACATTACATTTTAAGCAAAGGTTTTTACTCTTCTATTATATGATACTTTAGTTATTTACCTCCACTTTGGTCAAAACCAAAAGGGGTATAATCATAACAGACATTCATTCTGAATTGGGAATGACACCATTTATTTAGTGTTTATAAACCTCAGGATCTTAGAGATAACTATTAAAATCCACATGGTTGTTAGAAAGGATATGTTATTAAGAGTAGAGATAAAATAATCCATTGGAGTTTCCAGAATATCTCATTCTTTGAATATTTTTTCATGATAGTCTCAAACCACATTGTTATAAATTCCGCCTAGTCTCACGCTACCAAAGATTTTATGAAGGTTGATTTGCTAGAATTATGGTTATGGGGAGTCGCCCGTGGATTGGGAACCTATACTATTATTATAGGGTAATGGTTCAAATAAAAATCATGTTTCATTTGACTAATTTCAAAAAGATTCCATCCCTAGTAAAATCTCACAATAGTATATATTTCATCCATTTTCAACATCACACATCCCAGTGTCTCAACTGTGGAAATTCTATCTACTGCAACAAGTTCTTCCATAACCACATGTTCCAATCCCTCTGGAAAATATCAATCCATTGAAAAATAATTCATTTTTGTTATGAGTATAAATAGTTTCTCTATGGTATATGACCATCTCCCAGTCCACACATAATAATCGATACCCGGGATTGGACACCATTATGACACATAACTCCCTAACCCCCAATCTAATCCTATGTGAGTATTAGAATGAACAACAATGTGACCCTGAAATGACTTTATTTTCACACATTATAGGAATGATCATTACATCACCATATGATAAAATTTAATTTACAACTAAAGCATCTTAGTTAATTTAATTCAAATATGAACTCTCCATGAATTCTTGTTTTTATCTCAACAACACAGAGAGAGATCGAGTATTCCCTTACATTAATTTTATTGAAAAAATTTATAATTATTATATTACAATAAATATTATATATGATGATTTGAATCCAATTTGGACGGTTTTGAACGGATTTGATATATATTCCATTAAGTCTGGAATTACAAATTCCACCCAATGGTAAAATATACGTTTAGAATTAATCAATTTTTTTCACCTAGATAATATGTTATTGGGAACATCCTATTTCTACCTTAATATATAAACAAATAATTTTAAACTGCCCTGAAAGCATGTAACGAGCATTACCTTATGACGATTTATAACATATACACCACTATGGTAACCATACATCCAATTACAGTTAGCATACAATCATGATTATCTTGAATCAGACATTAGACATTGATTCCATCAATCAGATAATGTTTCCATTTCAAGAAATCACATGACATGATGATATATGAAATATTTTTTTGATTCATAATATATCATTCCAACTATATATTGTATAATACCATTATACTATAATTGGATAGTATTTTCCTTATGTTCCTTTAGATATTTAGTACGAGAAGCAACAATGTATTCTCACCACATCCACATTTTCAATATCATTGCTCAATTTTGACACCCAATAACTAAATGGGATGTCACAAATTTTTAGTGATCACCTTAAATGATACCCTTTTTATGTTATATACCTCTGTTACAAATAAGTTGTCATTTATATGTTATTAAATGATGAATGAGAGGAAAAATTTCATGATAAATCTACTAATATTGGAGATCTTTTGGGATTTCAAATTCCCCAAAAGAATATCTTATCGTCTCTGTGAATCAAATGTGAGGTGTTAATGTCTAGAATATAATGGATGAGCAACATCTATAGGAGTGATGGATGTAGTGGTTGAAAAATTGTGAGACCTAGATTTCTGCTTCACACAAATCACCAATTTGTTCCTTCATAGATTCAGTATAGATTTAGTATACATAGAAGATCTACAATGGATCCATATCAAATGATCATGAAGATAAATGGTCCCAATTTGCTGGCCAACTTAAATTATGATTGTTTATAGACTTATTAATGGTTGATTCATGGTTGTGTGTGTCCATATGTTTCATATCTATTTTTCCTTCAAAATAAAATGGGTAGTTCCCCAAAGTATATTCTTCACATTTCTATTCCATGATGAAATGACCTTTGGAAAAAATAAGCACATTGGGAACAATCTATTTATGGATGATCTGGATAATTGGATTGTTCAAATATCTCAATAGTCGATTGTAATAATAGTATAGTTGTTCCAAATCATATATAGATATAATGTATGATATTGGATAGGATCAAAGATACACCCCGATAATTATTGATAGAATTGTATGGTGTGGGGAGAGCAAATTGATGTTATGGGGTATCATCCTCATTATCCAGCTCAATTTTCTTCATTTAAAAAGAATGAGTGATGTTTTTTGGAGTAAAAATGTATTTAAAATGAACATGATCTATTATAATTTTTTAATTCAATAGAATTAAAAAAATGTTTAAAACTCACAAAGTACCACTCCAATGAGTTCACCATGTGAAATGCATGGTTGAACATTCTAACCAAGAGGATTATAATCATGTGACCTAAAACCACATGAAATAAGAGGAAAACCATTCAAACTATTATATAACAAGTGGATCAACAAAGTTGACTATATAATGGGGACATCATGGATGCCTTCAAAAATTTAAAATAGAGAATTTTAAATTTATTGATGGTTATATTTTTATAGAGGAAATCATGATATCAATTACTTAGAAAATGTAATAATTAAAGATGCCCTGAAAAAATAACAAAGGTTCTCCACCAAATTTTATAATTCATATAAAAAATAAAAACATTTATACATCCCTATAATAAATAATTTATTATTAAAAATGGAATCTATTTAACGGGGAAGATAAAATTTCATGGTCAATGAATTCATATTGATAATAATTATAGATTTGATATAGAATTTATAAAAATAGAATTTTGTTATATGGAACTTCATACAGTTGTGATAAAATATGAGGTTTTAGATAAGATATTAATATCTATGAGATTAATCCAACAATTTTAGGAACAATGGTACTGATCCTGTGGTAAAAAGAATTTTGGGGTTGTTCTCACATGATGGATAATCACAAGGTTAGAAATATTGCCACTAAAGAATCATTTTTAGATTCTACATATGTTTTGACAATAAAATTTTCGCCTATAATTCATAGATTCTCTGTTTGATATCTTCATCCAATATGTTGTCCAACCATGAGTATTTTATGTGTATTTTAATTATTCATTACATGGTCACACTATGTGTCTTATGAGAGTCTTTTTATGATGCCATATGAGGTTGGTGATCAATTATAAACTAATAGAGGGAAATTTACCTCAAATAAATATATTTTGGGAAATAAAAACATGGGTTTTTTATAACATTATAAATCTATATCCAATGATATAAATTAATGGGTACATTGAAAATACACAGACTCATATAGAGAGAAAATTTAGATAAAACATTTCACTTTTGGAATTTCCACTTAATATCATAAATCTTCAAGTAATCAAATGGGATTGCCCACAACATATAAAAGTTCAAAGGTTTGACATCTGAGAAAAATATTTTGGAGACCAATCCCCCCTAGGACTAGCTCACATAGGTTGACCCTGCAGATTCCATGTCTATAAGGTTGACTATATAGAGACCAATCCTACATGGAATTTCTTTTAGAGGTGCTTTCATTAAAGAGAATCATGTGGTCTCCAATATCCTGAATTTTATCATACAATGACCTGACCCATATAGTAAGCACCCTTGATTTACTACACGAGGAGATTTTTACCTCACATACATGTATAAGAGATTGAATATATTGATTTGACCGTGCCGAATCCTATTCTATCCGTTAAACACATGAGACACACTTTTCAGACTCCCTTTAATATTTGAGTTGAAGCCTTAAAATAATATATTATTTCTTAATCTATATAAAAATAAATGGGTTATGTTGTTCATAATAATATAATGGATGTATTTTGTGATGTAATGATCCGCCAAAATGTGAAACTAACACCAAATCTAAAGAAAAATGATTCATATAATCCTGGAATGCACACCAGTATGCACCACATTGATCATGTATTCCCTTAAAATATATGTATCTACATCTTCCTCCTAGTCCCATTTAGCACTATGTGTATTTATAACATGTTTCCCCATGATAATGTGGGATATAATCATAAGGATATTAAGGGAAGGTATCATAACTATATCGTACATTTATTCACCACTCAATGTCCCATGCTGAAAAGTGATTCCTTTGAGGAGTAAATCCATAGTATTCCATGTAGGATAATATACATCAATTACCACCATATCCCACCCTCATCTAGAAATAAAGTTATATAAGGTATAATGGGGATTATTTTTATATATATGTCCAAATGTGATTTTTATCAGAAATACCATTTTTTAGATGAGGATTCTCCCAATGTAATGCTTTGATGTATAAGCCCCATTCTCATTAAATTGATCACACAAAAATAATGTTTTCAGTATAATATGTTATATTTTTTCTCACACTAAGGACTAATAACATGAGATAATTGATATAATATTACCATTCTATTAGCACATATATAAAGGAAATACCAATATGGATATTATTCAGGGTGTATTCCCCATCTTTGAAATTAATTTTCAACCTAATCCAATCCTTATTAATCATACAACAATGGTCTCCATGCTAGGTTTAGTTCCAAACCTATCTTCCATTTTTTGCCATATGACTCTAATAATACTTAAATAATAGTGTGTTACTTCATAAATGACACAAATGTTTCATTAATATGATGTTATACTAAGTGATACATTTATTTACTACATGATATTAAACTACATGGTATGGTCCCATCACATGAACCTAAACATTTCATATACTACTACATGAGAATTGATTATTTCTAGAAATGAAATATAGGATTACAATCAATGATTGGAAAAAATATATCATCAATAATTAAAATAAAACCTCATGTGGTAATATTCCTCATGATGTTATTAACATAATTCATCATTGGCCGATATTCCCTAAAAGTTTAGATGGCCCCACATCAGATCATATTTCCAATAAGTTATCCACCTTTCAGATATGGTAATGTTCTCCCAAGACATTATCATGTAATTCCCATTGAATAATTTTCCTAATGATGCCAAACATATCTAGTTGAGCCAAATTACCGTTTGTTAGTCACTAAATATTGTATCACAAGTTCATATTCCATTTGATATCAATAAAAAATGGTTATTCATGCATAGGCTCCACATTCACAACATGTACATAATTGTTTTAGCTCAAATGTTTTGTTATTCGATTCATGTTCTCATTAGACATGTTGGACACCTAAGTGATGTTAAATCCCATATTCACAACATCTTCAACTTCCCTTTCTAATGGTTATCTTTAAAGTGACTTTCTATATGGATTTAAACCTAAAATACAAATATTATGAATTATCAATTTGAAATGGATAAATATAGAGAACCACTGATTCATATATGTGTTTCATGTTCATATAGATTTAATATATATTTACTATAGGGGTAACAAATACCACATAATTATTTTTGGAAGGATTTAGGAAGATGACATAGATATATAAGAGTGACCCAAAGTCGATAATAATTCCCCCGAATTGGTGAGATAATCTCAACCTACCTTTTTCCAGACCACTGAACATTCCTAAAAACCACTAACAAATATACAAGTGATACACTAAATTTGGAAATTAGCCCTATAATGAGATTTCATGATAAGATAATGGGAGCCTCTTGGTTTTTTGGGTTCCATGAACAACAAATATCATAAAAAATGAGTGAAATTAGAAGTCGTTGGATAAGTCTTAAGGAAACCATTAACCGATATAATAAAATATTCTTGAGTAGAGACCATAATTGTAACACTGAAACAAATATTGAAACAAGATTGATCACATAGGGATGGAAAATATCATATGTTACCATCCCTAGAATGATAATAGGAACTGAACCACTCTCATCTTGATGATAAGATGGATCAACCATGACTATTTTTCATGGGATTAATGAATAAGACATGTTAAATAGAATGACATAATGATACAGGATATAACATCAATGATTTAGAAATTTAACTTCTCAAAATTAAATTTTCCATTAATCACAATGAATTCATTCTCAATTATCACTCTGATTATTTTCATTAACACAAAGTAATAGAGAGGACCATCTTGAATTTATTCATATTTCAGGGCACCCTTTAAAAGTTGTTTGACTGTTGAGTATTAAAATTTTGTAAAAAATTTAGATGGATGAATTATATTTATATAATCTTATCTAATGAGTATAAAAAATGAATGAAAATACCAAACCCCCATTATTTTTTTGATGATGTGATAACCAGGAAAGCAGTTTGCAGAGCACTAGATATTATTAAGGAATAAATGATTTGGGAAATTATACCCATATATACACCCAATAAATTAAATAAAAAATATAAATAATAAAAATATAAAAATTTCAATATTAATTTAACTCAAAAATTAATATATATAAATAAAACCCCATATTATTACCTATGATGTTATATAACCTCTCAAAAATCGCACATGTGTCATTAGGATGATGAGAACTACCCCCAACAAATAAACCCTTAATTTGATCATGAATGAATTTATGGCACAAAAAATTCATATTATTGAAAAATAACATCCCTAATTAATAAGAGAAATAAGATCATGAGTTCCCAATATATAGTATAGGAGTAGGTAGATGGGTCCAAGGAGGTCGATGAATAATAATTTGAGGTTCACACCACCATTTTGGAACTATTTACAGTGATTTTGTTCATTCATTAGATTCAAAAATGATATAATTTCCACAATCCAAGTATGAACATCAATATAATCTTAAATAATATAGGGAAAATTTAGATCCAATAATATTATAGGACTGAATAGAATATACATAGTTGTTATTTCAATGTCCAAATACATGATGGAAAGATAAATTAAAGTAGAAAATTATTTTAATGTCCTATATTTCCTATATGTATCAATAGTATTTTACATAATTTTCCTTCATTAATATCCCTAATCATTTCAATTGATGTACCCATATCTATATGTATGAAACTAAATAATAGAAGGATTATATTACTTCTAAATACACAGTATCATATGATCATCCACACTCAACATAAC
This sequence comes from Viscum album, assembly GCA_963277665.1. NCBI lineage: Eukaryota > Viridiplantae > Streptophyta > Magnoliopsida > Santalales > Viscaceae > Viscum > Viscum album. Next base: position 700,670,533 of record OY728161.1, read on the forward strand.
CCATATAATATTCTATTTTGTAATTTTTAAACCATCATGTGTTAATAGATTTTGTTTATATGAAAAGAGAATAACACGAAGATACTTTTTATTTCCGAGTGGTATATAATTATCTCAATAATGGAATAATCTCAAAAATCTGTTATAAAAATAATTATTAAACAATAGTACATATCTAGTATGTTGAATGATATTTAAATACCTTAGGAATTAATTGATAATAGTTTTGGGATAACCCATGTAAATGTATTAAATATTTCATATTTGGGATAAAATAAGGCCCACAAGCCGCACTCAAGACTAATAATATAGTGATAAAACATGAGTTTGAAGAAAGGGATAACACCCCATGTTTCCACAGTACATTTCTAATAGAATAATGTAGTATCTTGCGTTGTACGTAACATAGAGTTTTAACACACCACGACCAATTAATCATGCCGTTATGAATAACAATAACCACTTTTTGAAATATTATAAATTATATATTTCATAGTGGACTTCATTTTGGAATTCCAAATATCAAAATTAGATTAGGGTGAAATTTATGTATTTTTTTTGAAAACATTCAATTTTTTATGAATAATGAAAAATAATGCATTATTATTTAAAAGCAACATTTTATTATTTAATTACATATTTTATTGTAATTTATTTAAGTAAAAAATAGACATAATACATATATATGTTCAATGTAATTAATTGGAATTGTTTTATAATAATATTGGATATATAAAATTTTATTGAACTTTTTACGGACTTTTACCCACCTTCTAGGAGCATTAGCAAATTTGAATAAAAGTTATATTTACCACTATTATTAGTTGAATTTTAAGAATATGAGACACATAGTTGACATCAGTATGTAATTTTTGGTTCAATAAGATGAAAATAATTTTTGGTGAATTGTAACTTTGACCTTTTATTTACCACGGTTTAAAATAATAGGTTAATTGAGGGTAAAAATGATATTATTGCCCTAAAACATGTACTAATAGAATTGGATAAGTGTAATTTGACAAATACCTTATGTATAAAATATGATCCTCTTTGTTCCACTTGGATATGATTATGACATTTATTATTATTTTATTTAATGAAGAGTAAAAAGAGGTAAATTCAATGTTTAATAACTAAAATATTTTTAATATAGTGATGACCACAATATAAATTTAATTATAAATATTCTTTATAATGACTATGGAATTTACTTCATAATGTTATTTTATTTATTATTTTTAGACATAAACTAATTCCATTTATTTAGGACACAATGACGATGAAGTAATTAACTTAATAATGAAATTTTAAAATAATTTATATTATAAGTATCAAAATAATTATAAACTGAGACATCTGATAAATTACATTAATTTTTTATTTTAATATATCATTTTAGGTATGATAAAATGTATTATATTCAATGTGATAATTTTTTTATGGATTAAAAAAATAAAATATTAAATAGTATGAAAATTGACATAATTGACATTCTAAAACAAATACAATATTATAAAATGATATAGTATTCCTAAAAAATATAATTTTTCGAAATATGACTTAGATAATCATATATATATTTATAATTAACCACTTGGTATTCAATTTTCTTGTCATAAAGTTTTTATCAACCATATAATATAAAAATTCAATGTGACATGGTATATATCAAACTATTTAACTAAGAGTTAAATCTAAAAGATAAGGTTAATATTTTGACCTAAACCATTCTAAAAACTATTTGTTATGAGGTTACTATACCAACCCCACCTTAGCCTCGAAATAAATTATTTTTATGCCTTTAGAAATAGGAAATGTATTTTTTATAAAATAATATTTCAAGAAATTCCAAAAGTGATCCTCACCTCTCTAATAAAAGGGTACTTCCCCTTCACTTAATTTAAAGCCTCCAAAGCCATTTGGCTCCACCAAAAGAAGAAAAAATATCTTCCCAACTTTCCTTAATCCACCCTTTAGTCTTTACATTGATCATAAATCCATCCTACAGAGCCCTTTTGATCAAATCATAAATAAATACCCGAAGAAGAGATATTAATTTCAACACCCTCTTTCAAGTTGTTTTCTTTTTGAATTTCCTATTTCATTGTTGTTTACATAACAAAATAATAACTCCAGTACCTTCATCGTACTATGATATTATTATAAATATTATACAACCATATTTTTTCTTATGTCCATCCTATAAATGAAAATGTCACTATTCGTGTGTAAGTACGGCTTACCGTCTCCACATTGTGTTGTAGTTCGTTATTCAAACACTTTATTATTTGGATGAATATAATTATTATTATAACTAATTTAAATCATAAATATAACATGTTAATGATTCTATATATACGTTATACCATCAAATTAGACACTATTTCACCATCAATATAATGATGTTGTCACTTGTGCATATGTACAGATTACCGTCTCCACGAACGCGATAAGATTCAATCCCAATCATAATCATTCAAGAATAATTTTCTTCTTATGATTACAAATAATTTTTATGAACATAATATAATTATATATAAGAATCAAATACATCATATCCATAACAAAGATGGCTTATTTAACCCGGAATATAAAGAAAAATGAATTAAGTAACACCCAAAACAATGATACTACTGAAATATTATTAACAATGAAATATTATAGGATAATATATGATATCATATTTATGTATATAGTTATTTTATAATTTAGTAATAATTTTTTTTCTATTATACAAGATATTAACAGACCATAGACTGAGGAAAAGTACAATGTAATGGTTAATTCTACAATCTCTTTACTTATCTGAGGTTGTTAATACGTATGTATATACTAGGACCATTTTATCATCCACATCCGTGTTTTCATAAATATTTAATTGAAAATTTTATTACTATTTACTATAATATGTGTTAAAATCAATTATACCCTTATATGAAAACATTTTTTTTGAAATTATTGTTTCTCTCATTTTTTAAAAAAGGTATTTTATGACCTTATCATCAAAATTATGGTTAGAATGTCTTTTTTTTAACTTATACGGCATGTGCGGGTATTTTCTACCATAATAACATCGCCAATGATTCCCATACAAGCTTCTAAAAATATTTCCAAAATAACTATTTTCCTTTATATTTATATGTCTTTTAAATGATTTCATAACTGAAATAGAAATTTCTCTACAAGAAGTTTGGATTTCATCTATGTCAACATCATTTGATGGATTTTAATCTTGTATGAAGTTGATTTATTATGATACAAATATTCCATATTGTATTGAAGGTTTTTTGATATGTTTGACCATGAATGTTTTATTTTTACTCCATTAAAGGGTTTTAGATAAACTATTTACATTTCATATGATAGTTTTAATACAAATGATTATGTTATTTTTAAACCATTTCATATGAGGAATGCATTGGACATAGTATGTGATGAGTGGAGCCCGCTATAGATCCTTGATGCATAAGTAGGTCTCATTATACAAACTAGTGTCTCGGAACAAGGCCATGTCAAAATAATATTTATTGTTTTGGAAAAAGGATATTACTATGTGGTTATGATTTCTAGCATTATTTATTCCAACATTATTAAATTTGTAATTGATATTACGTGAGATTATTTAACTAGTAGAATATCAATGTTAATTAGTAAATGAAATTATTTTATATATCTTTCTCATATTATAAATAATTTTATATTTAAAAGGCTTTTATTTTAGTCCGATACATTTCCTTAAATTTTTATGTTTATTATTGAAAATTTCTGCTATATTGTTATCCGTACCGATCATCTACGCCCACCCCATTCAATATTTTATTTTTTCCAGGATGCAAAGAAGAATATTATGACTGTCCTACATGGATAGTCTAAAGGATAAATGTGGTCAATTGAGATAAATTTTTCGTTCTTGTTTTCATTTTATAATGTAATGTAAAACTTATAAATGTATCTATTACTTCCAAGGATACTATACTGGTCAGTCTTTCGGGATTTTGATCCCTTGTGATCATGAAAATGATATGTAATAATGCAATGCCTTTGGGTAACTGGGGTCAGGGAATTATAGTAGGTATCCGGGGAAGATTAGTACAATCCTTTGAAACTAGATTTTTGTAGAGACCCGAAGCTTATCGTACATGGACATTACATTACTTTTGCGGAATACTTAGTACATAACAAAAACACACACACAAGGATCGTAATAGTTTAGTGTCTTTGGAAACTCGGAATAAAATCTTCTAATCGTGGTGAAAGATCTTCAACATCTCCCATAAAGATCTTCCTTTTTTACCTAAAACCTTTCTTTATATCCTGGGGAAAATAAAACATAAAAGGGTGAGCTCAAATGCTCAGTAAGGGTAAACAAAAGAAATACCAATCACATCGTATTCATAAGAACATAACATTTTGGAAATCATAACTTGCAAAAGAGAGCATAATTTCATAACATGGGATAAATCATGGTAGTGAAATGTAATCACAATAATCATAACTTAAAACATGAAACTATGTGGCATTCACACATATTCATAGAGAATCATTTCTTGTTAGTCAAGACTCATTGCCAAGACTATCTTAGTGGACAAAGTCCCTTTCTGAATCGAGTAACCCTCGTTTCAGTCCTGTTTCACTGAACCGGTATAACCTACCATTCCAGCAATGTCTATCTCATGAGATATAAAATCTTTTCCCAATGCATTGGAGGGAGATATAGGTCCAACCCATCTTATAATGAATCCTTTCTTATGTGTGCCACATAATCATAAATCATACATCATCGCATAACACATGTAACAAAAATGGGATTCTTGAAACATCATGACATCATAAAACAATTCATATAAGATAAAAGAATTCATAAAAATATTTCCATCACAACATAATCAAATCCATTTAATAATAGGGATAAAAACAGAACCCTTTTATTATCTTAGATGGAAAATAATTTTGATAAAATACTTGAACTCCATTCTTGAGGAAAATATCCTTTCTACTTCAAAAACATTTTTCCTTTCATAACATGTCATACGACTTTAAAATAAAAGAAGATGATTACAAATAAACCTGAAAACTTGTAAAGGAAGCTTCTTGGAAATGATGTTTTAAAAATCCATTCATGCCGTATAAGATAAAAAAACATTCTTCGTACTTTTGTTGGAAAAGTCAAAAAGTACCTCGTACGAAAAACGACAAAAGATTCCTTTCATTTCTTTTACTAAAAACTCACCGAAGGGTAAAAATGGATTTAAAAAATTTTAGGTGGATGGAAATAATATTATTTATGAAGCATGGATGTGGATGATAAAATACACCCCAGTAAATACCAAAGTATAAACAATCTTGGATAAAAATGAGATTATGATATTTTCCATTACCATAGGTCCGACTTGCTTTGTAAGTGTCCGAACCTCCTGTATAATGATTTAAATCGTGTTATTGACTTATTACAGATTCATATTCATTGTTATTATATCATATATGGTCCACTTATGACTTTATATTACCCGTTCTTTTGTAAATTCATGTTAAAGTAGCGTTTTGGGTAAAATCGTCTCATTTGTCGTTCGTGTTCTTAACTTATAATTATTCATATGATTACTTAGATCATGATTACTTAATTCCAGAATATAAAACATGATTTATATATATATATATATATATTCAGAATATACATATATAATAAATCAGTAAATGGAAAGAAATACACCGTTCATGGAGACGGTAGTCCGTACGTACGCATGAACGCTGTTTTCGTTTCCTTATTGAATTGAATGGAATTAAGTAGATGACATACATATATATATAAATAATTCCAGTATCATTATTAGGTCATATATTTCATTAGTACTTATTATATATACTTTATAATCATTCATGAATGGATAATCATTGAGAATGAATCTCATCGCGTCGTGGAGACGGTAGTCCGTACGTACGCACGCGCTATGATATCGTTCCCATGGTCGTGGAATTGTGTTGAAGTGTATGTATACTATTTAAGTATCAATATCACTTTATAAGAATCATATATAGTTACTCATTACACCTTTATACCCATCCATGTAAGGTGATGGTGGAAAATAGATTACACCACGGCGTGGAGACGGTATTCCGTACGTACGCACGAGCGGTGATTTCCTTTTTCCGTAGGATGGATAGAAGGTTAATTAGAGTTGTTTCATATTTATAATAACATATCAGTATATATGAAATACTGATGTTATTACTTTATCATGAAACAACTAATGAAGAAGAAGTTGAAGAAGAAAGAAATTGAAAAGATCGGTAATGGATATTACCTCTTCTTTGGAACGCTTCTTTGAATCCTCTACTTAGGGAACTAAGATTGGACTTTGAAGAAGACCAGGACATCTAGGATTATTCTAGGGAAGTGGAGAAGGGATTTTGGCAGGGGTTGGCCGAGCTTGAGTGCTCAAATTGGTGTGAGGAGGAGGGGGAGGAGGTACCCTTTTATAAGGGAGGAGAGGGGCACCATAGGAATATCTCAAAATATTATTTTACATTAAAGTCAAAATCAGTTTATAATGGTTCCAAAGGGTCTTATTTCTAAGCTAGAGTGGGTATGGGTCGAAATAATATCATCAAATAGGATTTAGACAAGTTTAGGGTATTATTTTAACCTTATCAATTAGATTTAACTCTAAGTTAAATAATTTAACTTTTACCGTGTCTTTTTGTTTTCTTTCACTATATGGTTAATACACTTACAATAACATGCCAAACGAACCCCAAATTGTTTATTATTAATATATATATCCTTATCTAAGTCATTTGGCCGATCCTAAGATTTTTAGGAATAAAATAACAATTAATAATATAATATTTGATTTAAAAACTATTTTGTCTCAATTTTGACACTATTTCATATATGATTTTTGTGAAAGTCATAACAAAATTATATGTTCGAACCAAGTTGATTAAATCAACAATAATATATCATAGTAACCTATAAAATTAGTTTAATTCATAAAAAGTCTCAAATTACATTCATTTGAACATTTATAACATCAATTATGTTAATATTTCCTTAAAAGGGTAATTACTGCATCATCGTTGTGTCATAAATAAATTAATTTATTTGAAGTCTAAAAATTATAAATAAAATATAATTATGTAGGAAATCTTTTTATCTTTCTAATTAATATTTATAGTCGAATTTATCTTATATATAACCCCATATTAAAAATGTTTTAGTTATTAAACATTGATTTTAACTATTTTAACTATTCATTAAATAAAATAATATTAAATGTCATAATCTAATCCAAGTGGACCTAAATGGTCATATTATATTCATAAGGTTGTTTTTGGTCGAATTACACTTATCCAATAGAATTAGGACATGTGTTAGGGTAATAGTAATATCATATTTACCCTTAGTTACCATATTTACTATTAACCGTGGTAAAAAAAGTAAAAAGTTACTATTCACCGAAAATTATTTTCATCTCATTGAACCAAATTTCAGTCCTTGATATTAATCGTGTCTATCGGATTTTCGAAATTCCATTCACAGAAGCGGTAAAATTATGTTTTATGCAAAATTCAGTTTTTAACCTACCACTTAGTGGTTTCACTATTCATCAAAAATTGAATGTTTTCAGAAAAATGCCAAAATTTCATTCTAAGCTATATTTCATATTCCGAATTCAAAATTGAAGTCTATTTTACCAAATTCATAACATAGATATTGCATTAATTAATTTTATAATTAAATCCCACTGTTAAAACAAATAGCGTGTTTTTAAGAAACAATATCTATCAAAAGATTGACACTTGATTATTTCTGGTTTAAATGTGAAATTACATCCAATGACCAACATTGTATTAAATTGTAAAAATATATTCTAAATCTACTTTAAAACCACTCAAATTAATGATTTATCACTATTAATTATTTCGATTAAAAAATTTGTTTTTAATTATAATTTAGTAATTTTCACTATTCATCAGAATATGAAAGTTATCCGAAAAGTACCAAAATTTCACCTTAGGCTAAATTTTATACTCCGAATCAAAAAATGAAGTCCATTTTGAGATCTAAAATTTCTAAAATTTAAAAAGTGGTTATTACTATTCATAATGGCTAGTTTTAATAATATTTTAATAGCATATCGTTGTTTCGTGAAACTCAGTATTGCGTACTACACACGCTATCGAGGAAGGTTGCGATTGTGTGTAATGCAAGGCAAGTCAAGGATGCGTGTTGTGCAAGCTCCTTTTTGTGTTGCGTACAACACAAGACATTAGTGAAATTAAAAAGAATATTTTTCATAAAATCTTGGGCTGTTACATTCTACCCCCCTTAAAATGAATTTCGCCCTCGAAATTCGTTGGGTTTATAAATGGTTTACAATTCAAAAGTTTCTTTAATAGAAACCCACATCATAAAAAGGAATACCAAAAACAATATTTTAAAACAAAAGTATGAAACTTAACGGTTACCCAAATAAACTAATCACTGGGTTTCCACATAGGTGAAAATATGGATATGGAAGAAAAATCTAACCATCATGTTCTGATGGAGAGTGGTAGAGAACATGGCTATGGAAAAGACAACAATCACAAATCCATAAATTTGTGACAATCTATGGTACCATCCGATTAATCAGATATAAGATCACTAGGACAACATTTTTTTGGTTTTCAAGATCGTTTCCCTAAAGTTGAAGAATTTGAATTAGAATAAATACTTACTTTATTTTGGTACAATCGCACTATTGTTCGTGCCTTGAACAATTTCCATTTCATCTCTTAAATAAATGAAGTTGAATTTGTTATTTGTGAAGTGTTAGCAGAACATGTGATAGAATGACGGGTCATTCCATCTGTCTCGAACAAAAGGTTAGAAGAAATTATATACATAAGTCGATCTATAGTGAGATTAATCATATATGGTTCCTAAAATAGACTTATACTTCATATATCATACTTCTTAATATAATAAAACTAGTTTCTATTAAACAGGGACTTCCTGTAGGCCAGTGGTAGGCGACAAAGGCCAGTCGGACTTCGGTTGTGGGTTCGATTCCCACAACCTTATCTGAAGCGATGGGTTGTCGCCCGTCCTGCAGGTTGTCCTTTTTCTAAAACTATAATACTATAACATCCCATCAATAATATCGAAAAAAACTTCTATCCTTAAACAATAGTAACTTATGTCCAACATAATCCATTCCAATCTTTAGGCTTATCCATAATACTGCAGTCCACTCTCATAACATAGTGAAAACGATTACCAGAGATTTAACACCATCGTCGATCCCCATATATCATAAGATTTGTTTTGTTGGTCACATTCCAAACATTCAAAGTCCTTAATAATGTATTCTCTTGAATACCCATTGAACCATAGTGAAAACTTGAATGCAGTTAAAAGTTAACACTTTTCACATACCAAAATCCTCAAAATTCTATATACTCAATCCATGATATCACTTAGTCCTTATATCAATCATGAGCTCATGAATACTATCAAACATTTAATTTTCTCCTTATCCCTTCATTATGCGCATATCATCTACATTCCAAAAATATCTGAATAACCTTTCATGGATACTGGTAACATTAATCATACACTTTCAAAACACAAGGAAAGACAACAGTGTAACAATCCATAGATGTCTCTTTATTCCATAGTAGCATGAGATTACTTATACAAAATTACACATGATAAACATGAAATCATTCCACTACATTCTTAAACCATTGACCGAGCTTCAAAAATTCTTTCATCTCACATTTCATTTGTAGTCTCTTCATCATCATCCACATATATACTACCCATATGGCCATATTGATTCTCTTCATGAGTCTTTTTCCTTAGGGCATTTTTTTGCATAATGCCCATACATTCCACATTTAAAACACTTAACCATTTTTGATGTCGTAGCAATACCATTATCCTCATCCATGGTGTTAACAGACCCTTTTCCGTTGCACTTACTTGCTTTGTGTCCTTCTTTTCCACACCCAAAGCATCTTCCGGTTCCCTTGAAACATTCTCCTTGATGCCTCTTCCCACATGATTTACATAGGGGAAATTGAACTTTCTTTCCTCTATGATCATCATGGAAATCCATCTTTCTCTTATTAGTCGAGTCAGGAAACTTACCAAATTTTACTTTATTGATCATATTATGAAATTGCTGATTCGGCATAATAATGATGTTTGGACATCCAAATCCCATTTCATTTGGTTGCTCATGAAGAATATCATTCCATTTTCCATCATATCCTCCATTATTGTGAATCATCTTGTTTCCACCCATTTTCTAAAACCCAAATAGAATAGTGTGAGAGGCAAATACCATGCTAGGGAAGATAACATAATAAAGGGGGAGTACATTAAATATCTATCATCTTAGGTTTAATTCTAAGATAGTTAGAGGAATTCTAGGACTATAACCTATACGTATACTTAAACATAGGTACATACCTAGACATACCTTAGAAATATCTCTAGGGATCTCACTAATGTTTTCGCATCCTAGTTTCCAAAGGTTGACTAAACCTTTCCTCTGATACCAACTGTAGAGACCCGAAGCTTATCGTACATGGACATTACATTACTTTTACGGAATACTTATTACATAACAAAAACACACACACAAGGATCATAATAGTTTTGTGTCTTTGGAAACTCGGAATAAAATCTTCTAATCATGGTGAAAGATCATCAACATCTCCCATAAAGATCTTCCTTTTTTTACCTAAAACCTTTCTTTATATCCTAGGGAAAAGAAAACATAAAAGGGTGAGCTCAAATGCTCAGTAAGGGTAAACAAAAGAAATATCAATCACATCGTATTCATAAGAACATAACATTTTGGAAATCATAACCTGCAAAAGAGAGCATAATTTCATAACATGGGATAAATCATTGTAGTGAAATGTAATCACAATAATCATAACTTAAAACATGAAACTTTGTGGCATTCACACATATTCATAGTGAATCATTTCTTGTTAGTCAAGACTCATTGCCAAGACTATCTTAGTGGACAAAGTCCCTTTCTGAATCGAGTAACCCTCGTTTTAGTCCTGTTTCACTGAACCGGTATAACCTACCATTCCAGCCATGTCTATCTCATGAGATATAAAATCATTACCCAATTCATTGGAGGGAGATATAGGTCTCACCCATCTTATAATTAATCCTTTCTTATGTGTGCCACATAATCATAAATCATACATCATCGCATAACACATGTAACAAAAATGGGATTCTTGAAACATCATGACATCATAAAACAATTCATATAAGATAAAGGAATTCATAAAAATATTTTCATCACAACATAATCAAATCCATGTAATAATAGGGATAAAAACAGAACCCTTTTATTATCTTAGATGGAAAATAATTTTGATAAAATACTTGAACTCCATTCTTGAGGAAAATATCCTTTCTACTTCAAAAACATTTTTCCTTTCATAACATGTCATACGACTTTAAAATAAAAGAAGATGATTAAAAATAAACTTGAAAACTTGTAAAGGAAGCTTCTTGGAAATAATTTTTTAAAAATCCATTCATGCCATATAAGTTAAAAAAAACATTCTTCGTACTTTTGTCGGAAAAGTCAAAAAGTACCTCGTACGAAAAACGACAAAAGATTCCTTTCATTTCTTTTACTAAAAACTCACCAAAGGGTAAAAATGGATTTAAACAGTTGTAGGTGGATGGAAATAATATTATTTATGAAACATGGATGTGGATGATAAAATACACCCCAGTAAATAACAAAGTATAAACAATCTCGGATAAAAATGAGATTGTGATATTTTCCCTTACCATAGGTCCGACTTGCATTGTAAGTGTCCGAACCTACTGTATAATGATTTAAATCATGTTATTGACTTATTCCAGAATCATATTCATTGTTATTATATCATATATGGTCCACTTATGACTTTATATTACCCGTTCTTTTGTAAATTCATGTTAAAGTAGCGTTTTGGGTAAAATCGTCTCATTTGTCGTTCGTGTTTATAACTTGTAATTATTCATATGATTACTTATATCATGATTACTTAATTCCTGAATATAAAACATGATTTATATATATATATATATATTCATAATATACATATATAATAAATCTGTAAATTGAAAGAAATACATCGTTCATGGATACGGTAGTCCGTACGTACGCATGAACGCTGTTTTCGTTTCCTTATTGAATTGAATGGAATTAAGTAGATGACATACATATAAATATAAATAATTCCAGTATCATTATTAGGTCAAATATTTCATTAGTACTTATTATATATACTTTATAATCATTCATGAATGGCTAATCATTGAGAATGAATCTCATAGCGTCGTGGAGACGGTAGTCCGTACGTACGCATGAGCGAAGATATCGTTCCCATGGTCGTGGAATTGTGTTGAAGTGTATGTATACTATTTATGTATCAATATCACTTTATAATAATCATATATAGTTACTCATTACACCTTTATACCCATCCTTGTAAGGTGATGGTGGAAAATAGATTACACCACGACGTGGAGATGGTATTCCGTACGTACGCACGCGCGGTGATTTCCTTTTTCCATAGGATGGATAGAAGGTTAATTAGAGTTGCTTCATATTTATAATAACATATCAGTGTATAAGAAATACTGATGTTATTACTTTATCATGAAACAACTAAAGAATAAGAAGTTGAAGAAGAAAGAAATTGAAAAGATCGGTAATGGATATTACCTCTTCTTTGAAACGCTTCTTTGAATCCTCTACTTAGGGAACTAAGATTGGTCTTTGAAGAAGACCAGGACCTCTAGGATTATTCTAGGGAAGTGGAGAAGGGATTTTGGCAGGGTTTGGCCGAGCATGAGTGCTCAAATTGGTGTGAGGAGGAGGGGGAGGAGGTACCCTTTTATAAGGGAGGAGAGGGGCACCTTAGGAATATCTCAAAATATTATTTTACATTAAAGTCAAAATCAGTTTATAATGGTTCCAGAGGGTCTTATTTCTAAGCTAAAGTGGGGATGGGTCGAAATCCTATCATCCAATAGGATTTATACAAGTTTAGGTTATTATTTTAATCTTATCAATTAGATTTAACTGTAAGTTAAATAATTTAACTTTTACCGTGTCTTTTTGTTTTCTTTCACTATATGGTTAATAAACGTACTATAACATGCCAAACGAACCCCAAATTTTTTATTATTAATATATATATCCTTATCTAAGTCATTTTGCCGAACCTTAGATTTTTAGGAATAAAATAACAATTAATAATATAATATTTGATTTAAAAACTATTTTGTCTCAATTTTGACACTATTTGATATATGATTTTTCTGAAAGTCATATCAGAATTATATGTTCGAACCATGTTTATTATATCAACACTAATATATCATAGTAACCTAGACAATTAGTGGAATTCATAAAAAGTCTCAAATTACTTTCATTTGAGCATTTATAACATCAATTATGTTAATATTTCCTTAAAAGGGTAATTACTGCATCATCGTTGTGTCATAAATAAATTAATTAATTTAAAGTCTAAAAATTATAAATAAAATATCATTATGTAGGAAATCCTTTTAGCTTTCTAATGATTATTTATAGTCGAATTTATCTTATGTATAACCCCATATTAAAAATGTTTTAGTTATTAAACTTTGATTTTAACTATTTTAACTATCATTAAATAAAATAATATTAAATGTCATAATCTAATCCAAGTGGACCTAAATGGTCATATTATATTCATAAGGTTGTTTTTGGTCGAATTACACTTATCCAATAGAATTAGGACATGTGTTAGGGTAATAGTAATATCATATTTACCCTTAGTTACCCTATTTACTATTAACCGTGGTAAAAAAAGTAAAAAGTTACTATTCACCAAAAATTATTTTCATCTCATTGAACCACATTTTAGTCCTTGATATTAACCGTGTCTGTCGAATTTTCGAAATTCCATTTACAGAAGCGGTAAAATTAAGTTTTATGCAAAGTTCAGTTTTTAACCTACCACTTAGTGGTTTCACTATTCATCAAAAATTGAAAGTTTTCAGAAAAATGCAAAAATTTCATCCTAAGCTATATTTCATATTCCGAATTCAAAAATGAAGTCTATTTTACCAAATTCATAACATAGAAATTGCATTAATTAATTTTATAATTAAATCCCGCTGTTAAAACAAATAGCGTGTTTTTAAGAAACAATATCTATCAAAAGATTGACACTTGATTATGTCTGGTTTAAATGTGAAATTACATCCAATGACAAACATTGTATTAAATTGTAAAAATATATTCTAAATATACTTTAAAACCACTCAAATTAATGATTTATCACTATTAATTATTTCGATTCAAAAAGTTGTTTTTAATTATAATTTAGTAATTTTCACTATTCATCAGAATATGAAAGTTATCCGAAAAGTACCAAAATTTCACCTTAGGCTATATTCGATACTCCGAATCCAAAAATGAAGTCTATTTTGAGAGCTAAAATTTCTAAAATTTAAAAAGTGGTTATTACTATTCATAATGGCTAGTTTTAATAATATTTTAATAGTATATCGTTGTTTCGTGAAACTCAGTATTGCGTACTACACACGCTATCGAGGAAGGTTGTGATTGCGTGTAATGAAAGGCAATTCAAGGATGCGTGTTGTGCAAGCTCCTTTTTGTGTTGCATACAACACAAGACATTAGTGAAATTAAAAAGAATATTTTTCATAAAATCTTGGGCTGTTACGATTTAGCTAAACTCTGATTATATAGAATTACCCTATGATTTACTTTGACGATTGGTATATAGGAACTTCCTAGAATTTTGGTAATGTAGATATTTTGTGCATTTTCCAAGAAATACATCCCTGTTTGGAAATGAGTAGGTAGAGGTGGATCTGGAACATATTTACAATTTTCGATGTTGATATGGAGGACTTCTTCTTTAGAGTAGAAACATCACCACCTAATTCTTATCTAGATCTTCCCCCAGTAGCTCTACTAAATTCAATTATTAGAGAGGAAGAGAATAATCTAATTATGGTTGAGGTAAATAATGATTGAATATAGGACTTACCTATTGTGCAAGAATATGTTGATGTGTTTCCCGAGGATTTAACTGGTCATCCTCAAAAATGAGAAATCGTGTTTTCCAACGATTTAATTCTTTATTTAAGGACCATATCGAAGACTACATATATAAGGGCAATAGTGTAAATAGTGTAACTAAAGAAACAACTAGAGAAATTTGAGTAGTAAAAGATTTATTGTCCCTTGTATTTCTCTATGGGGATCCCCTGTCCTTTTTTTAATAATAATGGCAGATATATGTGGTTGTGCATTCAAAATAGAGAGATAAATGTTATAACAATAATGAAAAAGTATCCATAACCTCACATTGATGATTTATTCGACTAACTTCATGGAGATCAATATTTTTCAATGATTGAACTACGATCTGGATATCATCAATTGTCTGTGAAAAAGGAAGAAATTCCAAAAATAGTATTTCAACTCAGGTACAGGCATTACAAGTTTATAGTAATGCCTTTTGGATTGACTAATGAACCCTATGTCTTCATGTATTTAATGAATATAGTTTTCAAGTAATATCATGATGATTGTGTTGTGGTATTAATTGATGATATCTTGGTATACTCAAAAAGCTTCAATGATCATGAAAATCACATGCACACTACTCTAAAAACCCAAAGAATAACTGAATTATAAGGGATGTTTAACATGTGTGAGTCTTGGATTGAAGATATATTTTTCCTGTCCATATTGTCTCTATGGATGGATTCACTGTAGATCCTTCAAAACCCAACACAATACAATAATGCCCTTCACTGACGTGTATAACTGAGGCACACATTTTTATTGGTTTAGAAGGTCATTATCGATGTTTCATCCTGAAATTTTCCTGGTTGGCTTACCCATTAACCAATAACACATGTAAATGGGTTAATTTTTTTTGGAAAAAAAGAGTTTGAATAATTTTTTGTGGAACTGATGATAAGACGAGTCAATAATCCTATCTTGACTCTACCACCAGTAAATGATGAGTCTATTATTTATAGTGATGCTTAAATGAATGGAATAGGTTGGATCCTTATACAGAATGATAGAGTTACAACCTATGAATCACAATATCTAAAATTTTAATATCAAAACTATCCCACTCATTATCTTGAGTTAGTAGCTCTAATATTTCCTCCAATAATATGGAGACCCTATCTATTTGGTGAAAAAATGTGAGATTTATACTGATCACTATAGTTTAAAGTATATTTTCTCACAAAAATAATTCAACATGAGAAAAAGAAGATGTCTTGATCAACTCAAGGATTATGATTTCACAATACACTACCACCCGAGGAAGGAAAATAAGTTTAAAGATGCCTTGAGTAGAAATGATCATTGAATTTTAAATAATAAGATAGTTGAAAGGGATCCTATTTTATGGATTTATTAAAGTTGGATATGTGAGTAAACATGTAAGGTTAAACATCAATAATTTTCCAATTTATTTCAAACTCATATTTACTAGAATGGATAAAAGGTTCTCAGACTAATGATGAGGAGTTTCAAAAGAAGATTAATGCTGTAAATGTTGGTAGACTGAGTGACTTCGTATATGAAGATAGAATTTTGAAATTTGGGAAGAGAATTTGTGTTACCAATATGCCTGATCTAAAAAGGGAATTTTTTGATGATGATCATAGATTCAATTTCTCAATACACCCTGGGAGCACCAAGATGTATAGAAATTTGAAGGAACGTTTTTGGTGGAACAACATGAAGAGGAAGATTGCTAATTTTATGTAAAGATTTATGGTTTTTCAACAACTGAAATCTGGAAGGAAACTACCTAAAGGAGTCATGAAACCACTTCCTATACCAATGTAGAAATGTGATAATGATATATTGGAATTTTTCATGGGGCTACCAAAGACTCATAGAATGAATGATGCAATATGGGTCATTGGTGATCGTCTTACCAAGTCTGCATATTTTCTTGCTAAAAGAGATGATTTACTTCTTGGGAATCTAGAATGACTATATATTTATGAAGTTGTAAGACTCTATGGTGTACCCCTATCGTTTGTTTATGATCGCTATACCAATTTTAAATTAATATTTTGGAAAAGTCGTCAGAAGGCCTTGGATAATAAACTTCGTTTGAACACTGCCTACCACCCTCACACCGATGGATAATCAGAACGGACTATTAAAAACATATAAGACATGTTGATATCTTTCTCACATGACATTCAAGGTGTTTGGGATCAATATTTACTCTAGTATAATTTTCCTATAACAATAGCTTCCATTAATGTATTAAGATGTCACTATCTAAAGCATTATGTGGAAATAGATGCCGCACATCAACTTTTTTGGATGATTTTGGTGAAAGAAAATGTGTAGGCCTAGAAAATGTTATGGAAACAATGAAAAATATTATGATTATACAATCCCACATCAATGTCGCTCAATGTAGGAAAAAGATCTATTCTAATAATCAGATGATGTATTAGGAATTTCAAGTTGGAGAACTTGTTTTCATGAGGGTATCTTCATGGAATTGTGTTAAACGATTTATTAAGAAGGGTAAATTGAGTTCCAGGTATGTTAGAGATTTCTAATTTCAAGAACGAATTGAGGTTATGGATTATTGTTTGACAATGCCTCCAAGTCTCTCCAATGTTCATGATGTTTTCCACGTATCACTGTTGAGAAAATATATGCTAGACTAAATACATGTACTCGCCTATGAAGAAATTGAAATGGAACTAGATCTGTCTTATTGTGAAGAGCATGTCAGGATTATTGATACTATAAAAAAACGTCTGAGAAACTAGATGAATCATCTAGTAAAATTACTATGTAGAAAATATAAGATGTAAGAGTCGACATGGGAACCCATGGAACTTATGATGAAGAACCACATGAATCCTTTTATACAGTAATATTATAGAAATTTCAACGACCAAATTATCTTAAGGAGGGGACAATGTAAAACCCCAAGCTAAAACAGTACCATTCCCTTTGAATAATACTGTAGCTTGCATTGCACGCAACTAGCAGTTTTAACAGCACGACCAATCAAACGTGCCATTATGAATTGTATACCCGATTTTTGAAATTTTATAAATTTTAAATTTCAAACTACACTTCCTTTTTGAATTCAGAATATCAAAATTAGCTTAGGGTGAAATTTTTGTATTTTTCTGAGAACATTAAATTTTTTTGGTGAATAGTAAATTTCGAATTTTATTTACTACTGTTAAAATTAAATAGGGTGATTTAGGGAAAAATTATATTATTACCCTAAAACATGTTCTAATTATATTGAATATGTGTAATTTGACCAAAAAACCCCAATGGAATAAAATATGATCCTCTTTGGTCCACATTGATTAGATTAGGACATTTATTATTATTTTGTTTAAAGAAGAGTTAAAAGAGTTAAATTCAATGTTAAATAACTTTAAAATTTTTAATATAGGGTAACAAATAATATAAATTAGACTATAAATATTCATTAGAAATCTAAAACGATTTCCTACATAATGGTATTTTATATATAATATTTTGACAAAAAATTCTTTAATTTATTTATGACACAATGTTGAGGCAGTAATTACTTTAATAATGAAATATTAAAATAATTGATATCATAAATATCCCAATAAATGTAAATTAATACATTTGATGAATTAAAATAATTTTATTGGTTAATACGACAAGTTAGGGATGATTAAATAAATTTTATTCTATGTGATAATGTTTTTATGGCTTTCAAAAAAATAAAATACTGAATAGTTTCATAATTGAAATAATTGTGTTTTAAAAAAATACTATATTTTTAATAGACTTAATATTCTTAAAAAAAATGGTTTTTCCAAATGTCATAAATAATATTAAATATTTTATTACTGAATAACTTGGGATTCTCTTGGATTGTAATAGTATTCTTATTAACCATATAATATAAAAATACAGCGAGACATAGTAAACGTGAAACTATTTTATTAAGAGTTTAATGTAATATATAAATTTATTATTGTGACATAAACCTAAATAAAACCTATTGGATGAGGTTTTTTTGACCCCTCTCTACCATATCCTTGAAATAAATCATTTTACAGCCATTAGAAATAGAAAATAATTATTTTATAAAAAATAATTTCAATCATTTCCTAATTTGACCCTAACATTTCTTATAATTGGGTACTTCTCCATCACTTAATTTTACACCTCGAGAATCATTTGGATCAGAAAAACCCTTCCCAAATATCATCCCAACATTCTTCCCTTCATCCTAGAGGCCATACATTGATTAAAAATCCATCATAATGATCCTTTTTGATCAACTCACAAGGAAACACCCTAAGAAGTGGTAATAATTTCACCACCCTCTTTCTAGTTCTTTTATTCTTCCACTTCCTATTTCTATATTGTTTCATATGAAAATAATAGCTCCATTACATTATACATAATACGATGTTATTATAAATATGTTACAACCATATTCGTTATTTTATTTATCCTATAATTGATAATGTCACCAAACGTGCGTATGTAAAGTTTACCAACTCCTTGTCGTGGTGTAGTTTGTTTTTCAAACACATCATTATTTGGATGTGTATAATAATAAGTATAACTAATTTTAATAATAAATATATAATTTTAATGATTATATATATATGATATACCATCCAAATACATATGATTTCACTAATAATAATTTATATTATCATTGGTGCATACATACATATTATCATCTCCATGAACGTGATAAGATTCATTCCCCATTGTAAACATTCAAAAATAATATTCATTTTATAATTAAAAATTATGTATATAAACATAAAATTATTATATATATGAATCAACTACAACATATTCCTAAAAAACATGCCTTACGTAACCATGCATATAAAGGAAAATGAATTAGTTAACATCAGAAACAATGATACTACTGAAATATTATTAACAATGAAAAATTATAAGTTCTTATATAATATCATATTTATGTATATAGTTCTTGTATAATTTAATAACAATGTTTTAACAAGTATACATGATGTTAATATAACATCGAATATGTAAATGTACAAGTTAATGGTTAATTGTACAATCTCTTTACTTATCTGAGGTTGGTAATACGTAAGTATCTACTGGGACCTTTTTATCATCCACATCCATATTTTTTAAAAAATTCAATTCAATTTTTTTTCTATTTACTAGAATATGGTTTAATTTAATTTATACCATCATTTTACCACATTTGTCTTGAAAGGAATCATTCCGTCATTTTCCAAAAAAGGTACTTTATGATCTTCTTAACCAAATTAAGGTAAGAATGTCTTTTTCTAACTTATACGGAGGGTGCGACTATTTTCCTCCGTTATGACATCGTCAAAGCTTCCCGTGCATTCATATAAGAATATTTTTAAAATAAATTATTTCTTTTATAATTATCAGAGATTTAAATGATTTCAAAATAGAATGATATAATTTTTTACAAAAAGTTTTGATTTCATCTATGTCAACATAGTTTGATGGATTTTAAGCTTGTTTGAAGTCGATTTATTATGATACAAATCATATATATTATATTGAATATTTTGTGATATGTTTGATAGTGGATGTGTTATTTTTACACCAATCAGAGATTATGGATATTGTATTTATATTTCGTATTTTAGTTTTAATATGAATGTTAATGTTATGTTTAATCCTTTTCATATGAGGAATGCATTGTATATAGTAAGTCACATGTGGAGACCGCTATAGCTCCTCGATTCATCGGTTGTTCTCATGAGAAAAACTACTATCATGGAGCAAGGCCTTGAAAAAACCTTATTCATAGTCTTGGAATAAGGCCTTGACTATGTGTTTATGAAATCTATCATTATTCATTCCAACATTATGATATTGGTTGTTGATAATACATGTGACTATTTGACCAGTATAATAACCATGTGAATATGTAAATGAAATTATTTGATTTATCTTTTCCATATTTTGATGAAGATTAAGTTTAATAGACTTGTCTTTTATTCTTATACATTCCCATAAATATTTATGCTTATACTTGAATGTTAACGCAATATTGTTATCCTTACAGAGCATATGATCTCACCCCTTTATATGTTTTATTTTTCCCAGGATGCGAAGAAGTATATTTTGACTTACCTGTAGTGATATTCTAAGGGATTAATGCGGTCAATGGAGACAAAAAAATTTGTTTTTTTATTTCATAATGTTATGTAAAACATATTAAAGTATCTACTACTTATACGGCCACTAAATTGATCGATCTTTTAGGATTTTGATCCCTTATGATGATGCCAATGTTAGATAATAATGTACCAACTCTGGTTAACTGGGGTCACATCGTTACATTAAAGGTATGAACATGGAACCATATAAACTTAGAAATATCATCTTCACCTCACCAGTATCTAAATGAATCTGGGAATAGTCATATTAGGGTACAGAATTGGGATAATTTTCCCTGTAATCTAAATATTTTTTTACAATATAATTGAATGTTTTCATATATGGTTGGGGAAATTATTTTTGGTTAGTAACTTCATTAATTTTACTACTCTCAATTGTCTATATCACATGTCCTCCAATACAGTTTTTTTGATAATTAAATCATGTTAAATATAAATTTAATTTAGGTGAGTGATCATCTTCCATAGTTTACATACCCAAGACTCTTAGATTTAGTTGATATGAATGGAAAAAGAAGAAAAAACATGTGGGGACTTAGAACATTTCTTTCCATTATGAAGATATGAGTTTTTTAAACTAGACTAAACATTTAAAAAAGTTATATAATCATGTGGAGGATAATAATTAGCGTATTAATTATTCCATTATATAATCATATTGTGTATCTTTATATTCTCCCAAATTATTTACAAAAATTAAAAATATATCCATATCACCTCAAAAATCACTTGAGAGAAACAAATGTTACACCCTTAATTATACTTTAGAATAGGTGGGAAATATCACTGATTCCATTACAACATTCCTAGAAGGATATCAATCACTATAGATGATATCATAAAATTCTAAATTTTTACAAAATAATAATTATATTATATATTTATCAATGATTACATGTGTCCTATATATTATTTAATATATATAACCATCATTTATAATCACTAGGAAGTCACTACATGAAACTACTATAAAATTAATTGATTGGATAATGATGTTTCTTCCCATCATTTGGGTTGTCTAGATGACCGAAATAGATGAAATTATGTAGCACAGAGAATGAAAATGTCATATTGTAAAAATTGTGAATCCAATTTTGAATACCTTATCAATCCCAACATTATTCATGAACTCGAATGCCTGAAATATATTACCAAAATAGTCTATTTGATGAAGTGGAGTGGGAATATCTGAGTCTTAATAACCTAAAGGGAACTCAACTGAAATTTTATATTGTATTACTTCCCACTACCAAACATTAATTGACTACATTAAGGTCACAATAAATGGTATATAACCACCGATAAACATAATTTTATTTAAATAATTGTTGTTCCATGTTTCAAAATCCAATGAAACATATATTTTAACTATTAATTGGGAATACAATTGATTTTTTTGTAATTGATATTGTGGTAGTATTATAGAAAAAATGGGACAATACTATTGAAATCAGGATAGTTTTCAATAAAATAAAACAAAACAAATATAAAATGTTCAAAAAAATGTGATTTTTGGGTAACATCAGGGAAATTTCATAGAATTATGGTCTGAAATCACAATTTTCAGAAGACCCCAAAAGAACTATGGTGATTCTAGACTTCACACAACATTGAAAAATCTTGGAGATGAGGTGACTCTTTGATGTCTTCATTACATCACACTCTTTATAACTATCCTTTCATGGAAATGATTTCCAATAAACTTATAATGAATAAGGAATTTTAATATTAATGGGGTAGTATTTTTTGAAATTCATTGATCAACCCAATTATTATCTTATGAACCCACTAGTTTTTTGGGTTCTACTGCAGTTATTGAACATCATTAATTATTTATAAACCCTAAAATGATCATATGGAGCACTCAATGGTCTGAAAAATAATTCTGTAATGTATAAAAATATTAATTACTTTTGTTGAACTATTCTTGACACATATACATGGAATTATGAGAACAAAATGAACCACTCGGAATTGATCCTAATATTGAAAAAACTAAGACATTAACTATAGAAGTATGATATTAATAAATATTATTATATAGAACATGTTCCCTTTTGTAATCTATGATTTTTTTATTGGTAATGATATTTAGAGTCCGTGTGGTACTGATTTCCAAAAGCATGCAATCAATGGGATATTCCAAGAAAAAACATAAAAAATGTGCTGGTTATTAATTAGAGATCTAGAACATCACTACAATCTTGAGATGAAACTAATTATTACTTTGGGTTTATCTTATAGATTTATAATATGTTCCTGAATGATTCTTAAATCCCATTTTTGGAATTGTTAAATAATTACTAACAATTTGATTGAAACCATGTTTTTATAGGAACACCTATACATATTACATGGATTTTATCAATGGGATCGTCATAATATATAAAATAATCTCCCATTATGTTACCATTTTTATCTATATTGAAATTTATACGTCTTTTTATTTAAATTATTGAATCTTTCTTTTAATACCATATTTCATGGTACTCTAGAGTTTAACACCATCAATAGTGGGGGTATGAATTGTGATGTATTGATCGATCCCATGATATGAGCTTAGTATGTATTACTAAATATGGGTAAGAAATTATATATCTTTACATCATGTTATGTTGAAGATTTTACATTTGATGGAAATATAATATAGACCAATGAATATTATTTTCTGGTCATACAACATTGTCCAAGTGATGTGCCTTTTAGGGGATTGAACCTAGGAAAAATAGACATTTAGGTGAATCATACCTAGAATTGGTTTTTGCCGAACATTTGAATGAGTGGTCCTTTATTGTTCATCTTTAAATGTAATATATACCACTGGGGAGGGGTATCGGTCTTTTCTAGAATATTTTCCCAACCACCCTCTTTAGTGGTACCACCCATGGTATAGAAATAAAGAAAAAAAAAGTTACGCATGAACCGAACTTCATATAATCCCAAAATTTAAAACAAGAACCATGGGTATAAAAAATTAAATTTGAGGCATTAACTTCATATAATATTTAATAATAATAGAAAATAGTATAAACACTAATTTATAGAAAATAATATAGAATAAAAAATGATCCCGTGATAATTAATATAACTGTTCATTCCATGTAACATAAATTACATCTCCCATATAAAAATTAAAAACCACTACTATGAAGAACTGCTCAATTGAAACAATAGATCCAATCTTGCTCAGTCCAACTTAGTCAAAAAACCTCAGTGATCATCAAGAAGATATATTTGGGTGATCATAACATTAGGGCTTAATAAAATCATCCCTAGTAACTCTCATGAGTACGTGATATAAGAATATTAATGATATAGCTAGAAATAAATACAATAAAAAATAATTTAATAGATCATCAGACCATTCTTCTATTCACCAAGAATCACTAACCAAGTATGAAATCAATATATAATAAACAAATATCATTATAATGCAATAATATGCTCCCAAAATCCACATCTCTTATGGTTTACCACTGTCACACAGAAACATAAAAAATTAATGTTGTCGTCACTTTTTTCTTAATATGGGTTGAATCATTTCCCTACAAACCCTAACTCACACAAGGTTCTAACTATCATATTTGAAACAAGAAAAACGTCGTATCAACTAACATAACCTTATAATAAAACACCTACTAGAAATATAAAATCACAATTCTACAGTAGTAGAGTATTGTGATCATAAAAGAAAACCACCTCATTCCCTCATCCAACAATAGACAAACAACATCTCAAGAAATTGATCCCATCATCGACACATAATCAATTACAGAGTAAATTTCACCCACACCATTCTTTACCATACGTATGATTAGACCTCAAAAATAGTCAACATAAAAAGGGGTAGAAGTTAATATTATTAATTTTTTATGAAACACACAACAACATGAATACTAGAGAAAACAACTAAAATAAATATATTTTGTTTATTATAAAATTATCTATTTTGGTGAGGATGATTTTGAATTTAACATACAATATAGGATAAAATAATAACACATAAATCATATCCTTGGTGCCTTTAAAAAAACTCTAAAACATTCCATATAGAAAAAAACATCACACCCACAACCGATCCCCAACCACCACTACTTATATATCAAAAACCTACCAATAACAACAAAAAATATCTTTATAAACCTTCTATGATTCCATTTTTATTCATACATTCTCCCAATTACATTTTTATATTCACCAACTATATTTTTATAAATTAATCATTTATATGAAATATTTAATGATAGAATTGTAATACCCATACCTGATATTTTTTCAATGCCTTTATATATCCATTTATATTTTTA
Source organism: Viscum album (assembly GCA_963277665.1). Taxonomy (NCBI): domain Eukaryota; kingdom Viridiplantae; phylum Streptophyta; class Magnoliopsida; order Santalales; family Viscaceae; genus Viscum; species Viscum album. The sequence goes on from OY728161.1 coordinate 700,696,102, forward strand.
TTAAATTTATAAATTATTTACCTAATGTTAAATTTTAGCTATCACATAATTAATTTTTCCAAATTTATCTTTACCAAATCTAATCGAAAATAACACCACTATATTTTTCATAACATATTTAAGAAGCCATATATATCAATTTCCGAAGATTCAATAATCCATGTAAAACACAATACCTTAACAAAATTTATCAAAAACAGAACCAAATTTAAATAATAACCCCTAATATTTCCATGATCAAACAATACATGGCCCAATATCATTGATTTCATGCTTATCAAAATATCCCATTAATATGTCAGTTGTAAATTTTATTATTTTATTCAATCCAAATTATATTCAAATAAATCATATTTTAATTATAATAAAAAACACATCAATTAGTGGAGAGATATAAATAATTAGGATATACTACATAATTTTTATTTAATTTATAACACTAAAATATTTAGCAGGTTTAGGGTTAACATTCCACTTTATTCTCATAATTAATTTCAATAGCATTATGGCCAAAATATCATGTTTCACATAGTCCTACAACTTTATTTCAGATGTGATAAAAAATGTTATAATGTAGAAACTAACATAATGATATATATAAAATAAATGCATAACAAAATACAAGTCATTATTTCTAACTAATGTTATTTTATATTTTTTATTCCGATTGTTATTAATTTCATAGTGAATACAAAAGTATAATAAATTATAAATTCTCACTAAATAAGAGTGGGATGTTTTGAACCCCTTACCTAAAAAAAGATTTCAAGATCATTATTCACCCAAAAACATTGGATATAGGAATGTGTGTTCTCCATCAAGCTCAAATGTAAATACTTAATAATATTTAATAAATATCCAATAAAAATGAATAATTTTTTATTCGATCTCCTTAGTTCCAAATTGAAAGAAAAAAAATAAATGAGAAAGGAAATTCACTAATTTTAGAATAATGATAAAGGTAATGCCCCAAAATGTACATAGTATTTTTTTAATTATATAGAATTATTACATGACCATGGAAAATTTGAAGAAATGTGACTCTGAGGCCTGGAGTGCTCGGAATGATCCAGAGAAAAAAATTTACGTTTAAAAATATCATGCATGAGTGGGTTCCCTAAAAAGTAAGTATAAATCTTAAATGGGTTCCTAGAATAGATATCCGAACGAAAAATTGTGTTCAGGATAGCGGGTTTATCGTAGGCTCAAAATAATTTTAGTCGGCATAGGACTCCGGTGATAAAACCCAAAAATTACAAAATCGTAAATAAAATAATAAAATAAAATAATTGTATTTTTCAAATACATATAACTCACCAAAAATGACTCGGATTAAAAATATGATACCACTACTAAGCTGATGAGGGTATTTATTATATAAGCAGATATAAACATTGGCTAGTGCGGGCAAAATGGCTAAGTTAGTTTTCGGCCATAAATATAATAACTAAGTTACAATTATTTTTTAGTTAAAATCAATAACTTCTAAATGGTAACTTAGATTGAATATTTGAGGGTACTGTAGAGTTTGTTGGGGCTTGTTTCCAATATGAAGCACCTATCCTCGAATGGCCCAGGTAGAGGGTGAATGTTAATAATTTATGGAAATTTCCTAAAGGTACATTTAGTAAATGGGTGTGATGAATTTTATTTACATTGAACCATGGCTCAGATTAATAATTTGAGGGAACCATTTAATCGGTAACACCAGGATTCTCTTATGGGAGGATTCACTTCAACTGTATAAGGTTGGATGTAAATTATAGTTTTTGGACATTTGAGAGAATAAAAAAATAACAAAGTTATTTTATTTCTCATTGTCTATTCATCCAATGAGCAAGAGACAATGGCAGGACCAATGACATGTCAAGACATTAAATGGATATAATCCCTTTTATTCTTTTAACATCACCATTGGAATTAAAATGGTTCTCTAATTAAATGAATCCAATTAATTCCACGTGTGTTTATCACCGTCCCCCACTCCAATTTATATTGAGCTCGGTGTTGACTCTCAAAAATGCTCCACTAATTGATGAAGCTGTAGAAAACTACCATGACACAAACCAATTGGAGGACAAGACTTGTTCTAGCAAGCGATGACGAGCACCACCGAATCCCGACCCTCCAACGACGATGAAGGAGTTTCATCAATCGAAATTAGTGAATAAATCTTCTATATAGTGGATTTATTTTGACGTTGTCTTTGATTAATAAAATTTTCTCACTCGCATGTTATCTTGTAATGCGTAGGGCACGGGCCAAAGGAACAAGGCCCAGACCTTCTGCTGCTATGTTCTAGATTTGATCTTCTGGGAACACATTCCCACTTGATGAAAAATAGAAATAGTGGGCCACACCATGACAACAACAACGAGATAGAGATGTAGATGCAGACTACACCAAGGATGAAAAAATAATCATGTCCAATGACATAATGAAGAACCCACCAGCGCCCCATGTTGGTGGCGGCTGGCTGTGATCGGAGAAGACCCACAGAAACCAACCATGAGAGGTTGAAGGCAGAGTGTGATGGCATTCCATGGGAGATAAAATTGGCCAGCACTAGCTGGCCGTGTAGGACTAGGGCGATGCCTGCGTGCCCCCACAAGAAGTGGTCGCGGCTAGCTCGTCGTGATAGGAAAGGGTGGTGTGGGTGGCGCAGCACCCCAATGGTGAAGCCCTAGTCAGCCAAATGGCCACCCATTATTTGTGGTGGGGTAGCACACCCTCCCCCAACTGGGGAACATCCATACAAGCATTGGTCATGAGTGGAACAACAATCCACCTTTGGGCAGACAGAACCAGTGTGGTCCATCCAAGAAAACCGGACCCGCCTAGTGGGTCGTCCCCGCACCACGGGCTCAACCTGCTGCCCTACAGGCCAGCATGGGTGGGTCGAGCCTCACCTGACGGGTCGGGCCTACCACATTTTGGGCCCACAAAAAAGTCGCTCCACCCCTAACAGGCCGAACCCAGTGAACCGGGCCAACCCCAGTTGGCCGAACATGAGCTTGGTCAGGTAGAGCATTAGACCTATTGTGTCTGGCCGGTCTGACTGATTCAGAATGGGTCCACACCCAACTAGTACACAGATAAAGAAAAACCAGTAACTAATGATCTAGGTTCTTATTAGACAAGATTCTAATGGAATTGGGACCCATATTGGGATGCAGTCCCATTGGCATATTCTGGCGGACCCGATTGAGCCGGGTCGGACTGAGGTGTGATCAACCTCTTTTCAAAGAAAGAGGTGTAACTAACAAAACGGTAATCCGACCGACATGCCATCTATTGAATTCGGACACTGGTTGAAAGGTATTCCATTTGGGATACTCTATGTGAGTTTTTATAGAGTTTTATGTGTGACCTAGGTTGAATCATAATTGAATCCTATTGGGACATTTTTACAACAATGTCCGTATCTCACAGTCAGGACATCTGATTGACATGCCATATGTCGCATTAGGTCACCTATGATGGGGTGGTCCTATGGTATACATTTTCATGGGAGTTCATGGAAGCTATGGTATGACTGATGGAAGGAGGAGAGGATGATTTCGAAATCTAGCATGCTTAGTGCGGAAATCTCATGGATAGCTTTAACGTGAAGAAAGAACATTGATCCTATGTGGGTCAGTATCTATCGATATTTTCTGGGTCCGCAGCTATAGATCCTATATGGGTCAGTGGTTAGTGATCCTGTATGGTTCAATATTCATTGATCCTATGTGGGTCAAAGCCTCGTGACCCTCTGTGGGTCAACATCAATCGATCTTGTGTAGGTAAGTAGCAAATACTCTCAACAGAATAAGATGATATAAATTTGAGAATAATCATATGTACTTCTGTACCTGAGTTATTCTCCATTTGAGCTGATTCTTTTACCTTTTTTCATTAACCTTTAAGGTGTTACCTTTGTTGTACATTTTACCTTCATGATGTTACCTATGTGGTGTTACATTTTTGGTACTTTTACTGTTGTGTTGTTATCTTTGTGGTGTTACCTTAGGGATATTTTTACCTTTGTGGTGTTACCATTGTTGAACATTCACCATTCTGGTATTACCTTCATGGTGTTACTTTGGTGGTGTTCCTTCGTCTGGTATTATTTGTGCCAATGGCTTAAAAGATGGAGCCTTATGTTTTCTCATGTATGAGATGAGTATATTTTGATATCATAGGAATATGTATGGGCATATACCTATTTAGATTTTATGACTACTGCTTATTGCTTTTTGATTGAGGTATTTCTTTGTGGTTTTTCCTTTTTGGAACTCTCGGGGACCTTTGGGGGTCTTAGGGTCCCAGTTGTATATTTTTATTCATGAAACTACTCTAAAATTATTCGATCAGATAATGCTGTTTATTCTCATCATTTGGGATGTCTAGATGACCAAAACGGATAAAATTATTTATCACAGAGAATGAACATGTTATATTATACAAAGTTATAATCCAATGTTTAATGTCTTATCAACCCCAACATTATTCATAAACATTAATGCCTGAAATTGATTACCAAAGTAATCACTATGAAGAAGTAGAGTAGGAATATTTGAGTCATAATAACCTATAGGGAACTCAACTGATATTGTATAATATATGATTTCCCACTACTAGTCACTGATTGACTACATTAAGGTCACCATAAAGGGTATACTTCAACCATGTAACATAATTTTATTTAAATAATTCTAGTTCCATGATTCAATATTCTATGTAACATATTATTGAACTGTTAATTAGGAATACTGTGGAATATTATGTAAATGATATTGTGGTCATATTATAGAATAATTGGGATAATACTATAGAAATAAAGTTATTTTTCAATAAACTAAAACAAAACTACTATAAAATGATCTAAAAATTTGATTTTAGGTTAACATCAACTAAATTTCATAGAATTATGGTATTCCATCATAGTTTTTAAGTAGACAAGAAAATAACTCTGGCGATTCTTGATTTCACTCAACATTGAAATATCTATGAGATGAGGGGACTCTTTGATGTCTTCATTACATATCACTCTTCATAACTATCCTTTCATGGATATGATTTCCCCTAAAAATATAATCAATATGGTATTTTTATATTAAGGGTGTGAATTTCTTTTGATATTCCTTGATCACCACAATTGTTATCTTTTGAACCCAATGGTTTTCGTTGGTTCTTCTAGAGTTAATGATCATAATTAATTATTTATAAACCCTATAATGATCATATGGTACACTCAATGGTCTGAAAAATAATTTAGTAATGGATGAAAATATGAATTACCTAATTTTAACTATACTTAACAGAAATACATGGTATTATGAGATCAAAATGAACTACTTAGAAATGATCAAAATATTGAAAAAACTAAGACAATAACTATATAAGTATGAGAATAATAAAGAATATTAATTGAACATTTTCCCTTTTGGAAACTGGGATGTGCATATTGGTAATTTAATTTAGAGTTTGTGTGGTACTAATTTCCAAAATCAAGCAATCAATGGGATATTAAAAGAAAAAACATAAAAAATGTGTCGGTTATTAATTAGAGATCTAGAAAAACAGTACAATTTTGAGGTGAAAATATTTCTTACATTGGGTTTATCTAATAGATTATTAATATGTTCTCGGATCATTCTTAAATCCTATTTTTAGAATATTTATATAGATATTAACAATATGATTGAAACCATGTTTTTATTGGAACATCAATATATATTACATGGATCTTATCAACATGATTTCCATTATATGTAAAACAATCTCCCTTTATGTTTCTATTTTTATCTATATATGATTTTATAGTTCTTTCTATGTTACTTATTGATGCTTTCTATTGAATCCATATTTCTTGGCACTATAGAGTTTAACACCATCTATTGTGGGAGTAATAATTATGATGTATTGATTTATCCAATGATATGAGATTAGATTGTATTACAATATAGGGGTAACAAATTATATATCTTAAGGTCTCCTTGTGTTGATGATTTTACATTTTATGGACATCTGGCATGTACCAATGCTTATTATTTTTTGGTCATACAAAATTGTCCTAGTGATGTGCCTTTTATGGGATTGAACCTTGGACCAATAGACATTTAGGTGAATCATACCTAGAAATGGTTTTTATGGAACATATATATGATTGGTCTTTTATTGTTCACCTTTAAAGGGAATATATAGCAAGGGGGAAGGGTATGGGTATTTTTTAGAATATTTCCCCACCCCACCCTCTCTAGTGGTACCCCCATTGGATGGAAATAATGAAAAAAAATTACCCATGAATGGAACAACAAATAATCCCAAAATTGAAATCAAGAACCATAGGAATAAAAACTGAAATTTGAAGCATTACCTTCATATAATATTTTAGAATATGAGAATATAGTAAAAAACACTAATTTATATAAAATAATATAGAATAAAAAATTATCCAATGATAATAAATATAACATTTTATTCTATGTTACATAGATTACATCTCCACTATAAAAATAGAAAACCACTACGAAGAAGCACTGCTAATATGAAACTATTGTTTCAATCTTGCTCAGTCCAACATAGACAAAAAAACCCTGTGATCATAAAAAATATATATTTGGGTGATCATAACAAGTGGACTTAAATGAAATCATCACTAGTACCTCTCATGAATACGTGAGGGAAGAATAGTAATGATATAGTGAGAAATACATACAAGAAAAAAATACTATAATAGATCATCAGACCATTCCCGTATTCACCAAGACTCACTTACCATGTACTAAATCTATATATAATAAACATATATCATTATAATGAAATAATATTCTCCCAAACCAAATTCCTTATGGTTTACTACTATCACACAGAAACAAAAAAAAATTATTGTTGTTTTCGCTTTATTCCTAATTAGGGTCGAATCATATCCCTACTATCCCTGACTCACACAAGGTCCAAACTATTATATAGGAAATAAGGAAATCCTTGTATCAACTAACATAATCTTATAATAAACCACATACCAAAACTATCACATCATAATTCTACATTATTAAAGTATTGTGAACATAAATGACAACCACCCCATTCCCTCCTCCAACAATGGACAAACCTTATCTCAAGACACTGATCCCATCATCGACATAAAATCAAATATAGAATACACCACACCCACAACTTTTTTTACCATACTAACGTTCAAACATAGAAAATATCCAACATAAAATGTGGAGAAGTAAATATGAGTTATTTTTTATGAAACATATAGTAACATGGATATTAAATAAAAAAACTAAAAGGAAAATATTTTATTTCATTATAAAATCCTCAATTTCAGTGACGATCATTTAGAATAAAAATATGAATACATGATAAAATTAAAACACAAAAATCTTATCCTTGGTGTCTTTAAAAACAATTCTATAACAATTCATATATACAACACCATCATTACAACTACCATTCCACAACCACCGCTACTTCTATGACAAAAACTAACCAATTACAACTCAAAATATCTATATAAACCATCTACAATTCCATTATTATTCATACATTCACCAAATTTCATATTTTTATTCCCAAATTATTTTTGTATAAATTAACCATTTATATGAAATATTTAATGATATAATTTTAATACCAATCCCTGGTATTTTCTCAAAGACTCTATGTATCCATTTATATTTTTATTAAAGTTATAAATTATTAACATCATGTTAAATTTTAGAATTTACCTAATTAATTTTTTCCTAATTTATCATGACCAAATCTAATCGAAAAAAACTCCACAACATTTTTCTTACCTCATTTAATAATCCATATATATTAATTTCATAACATTCAATACTCCTTGTAAAACACAATACCTTCAAAAAATATATAAAAAACACAACCACATTTCAATAATAAACCACAATATTTCCGAGAACAATCAATACATAGGCCAATATCATTGATTTCATGATTATGAAAAAACCCCATTAATTTGTTAGTTGTGATTTTTATTAATTTATTCAAGACAAAATATATTCAAATAATGATTATTTTAATTATAATAAAATAACACATCAATTAGTTTAGACTTACAAATAATTAAGATATACTACATATGTTTTCATTATTTTATAAGGCTAAATATCATAGACGGTTTAGTGTTAACATTCCACTTTATTCTCATAATTAATTTCAAAAACATTATGACCACAATATCATGATTCACACAGTGAAACAACATTATTTCATATACTATAAAAAATATTACATCATTGAAACTAACACAATGATATATATAAAATAAAGGCATAACACATATAAATCATTATTTCTAACTTATGTTACTTTATATTATTTATGTTGATTTATAGTAATTTATTTTTAAATAAAAATTATGATAAATTATAATTTCTCACAAAATAATATTGATAAGTCTTGAATCCCTTACCTAAAATTTTCTTTCAAGATCATTATTCACCCAAAAACATAGGAGAGAGGAATGTGTGTTGTCCTTGAAACTCAAATAGAAATACATAAGATGACTGAATAAAGATCCAATCAACATGAATAATTTTTCATTGGATGTTCTAGGTTCCAAATTGAATGAAATTATATCAACGAGAAGGGAAATTCAGTAATTTTAGAATAAGGATAGCTATAATGTGCAAAAATTTCGATAATATTTTTATAATTTTATGAAATTATTACGAGAGAAAGCAATCTAATGGAATGTGATTATTAGGAAAGGAATGCTCGGAATGATCTTGAGAAAAAATGATAAATTTAAAAATAGCGCGTGTGAGGGGGTTTCTTAAAAAACAATAATAACTCTTCAATGGGTGCTTAGATCAGAAATCTGAGGGCACAATTGCGTTTTGGATAATGGGTTTATCCTAGACGCGACTTAATTTTAGTCGGCACATGACACTGGTGATAAAACCCAAAAATTAAATAATGGAAATAAAATAATAAAATAATTTTATTTTATTTTCGAAATGCTTATAACTCACAAACGGTGACTCTGATTCAAAATCTAAGACCATCGCTAGGCTCATGAGGGTATTCTTTCTTTATGCACATAAAAAAAATGGTCAGTGTAAGAAAAAAGGTGAAGTTATATTTTTTCTAGAAATAAAATAATTATCCAAGAATTATTTTTTATTGTAAACATAAATAACTTATAAATGGTAACTCGTATTGAAAATATTAGAGTACTATTGAGTTTCTTGGGACTTGTTTCCCATAAGTATCACCTATCCTCGACTGGCACAGTTCAATAAATAATGTTAATAACTTATTGAAAATTTTTATGGTTCATTTAGTAAACATGTGGGTTGATTTTTCTATCATTTGAACCATTGCTCGAATTAAAAATTTGAGTGCACCATTGTATCGGTAGTACCAGGATTCGCTTATGGGAGGATTCACTTAAACTGTAAATAGTTGGACAAAAATGTTTTTTTTTCAACATTCAAGAGAATAAATAAAATAAAAAGTTATTTTATTTTTCATTCTCCTTTTATCAAACGGACGAGTGACAATGGAAGGACCAACGACAAGTCAAGCCATTAAATGGCTTGAATCCCCTTTATTCTTGTATTTTCACCGTTGGAATTAGGAAGGTTCCTTAATTAAATGAACCCCATTAATACCACGTATGTTACCCTCCCTCCACCTATCCTATTTTTATAGAGCTCATGTTTGAGTGTCAGCATAGATCCACCAAGCGATGAAGCAGTATTAAACATCCATGACACCAACCAGTTGGAAGACGAGACATGTTCCAGCAAGAGGTGACCAACGCAACCGAAGCACGAACAGACGACAATGATGAAGTACTTCCATCGATCGACATAAATGAATAAATATTCCAGATAGATGTTTTATTTTGATGTTGTATTTGATTCATTAAATTTTCTCACCCGCTTGTTATCATGTAATGCGGAGGGCATAGGAAAATGAACAAGGACCAAGCCCTCCACCACTACATTTCTGAATTGAAATTTTGGGAACACTTTACCACTCGAAAACAATAAAAAATAGAGGGTCACACCTTGAAATAGATAATGAGAGAGAGCAGTAGATGCTAGCAGTGCCATGGACGGACAACGAAGCATGTCAGGTGACCCAAGGAAGAAACCACTGGCGCCCCATGTCGGTGGTGTCTAGAGGTGACTAGAGAAAACCCATGGAAACTCTACATGAGCGGTGGAAGGAAGCGCATGATGGAAAACCATGGGGGCTGAGCGAGGCCATCCCAAGCCGGCCGTGTAGGACCAGGGTGGCCCCTGAAGGCCCCCCGATAGAAGTGGTTGTGGCCTGCATGCCGTGGGAGGAAAGGGCGGTGCGGCCCGCACTGTGCCTCATTGGTGAAACCCTAGTCATGCAAATGGACGACCATTTATTTTAGTGGGGAAGCACCCCACCAGATAGTGAACATCTCAAAAATCATGGTCCTGCGAGGTGCATCAGTCCTCATCAGGGAAAACTGAGACGGTGTGATCCAACCAAGCGAACCAAACCCACCCAGTGGGCTGGACCAACATAGTGGGCTCGACCCGTGGCCCTGCAGGCTAGCACGGTTGGGTCGAGCCCCACCTGACGGGTTGTTCCAACAACATCCCAGGCCTACGATCAATTCGTGCTGACCCTGAAAGGTTGTACACAGTGAACCAGGCCAACCCCAGTGGGCCGAACCCGAGCAGGGTCAGGTAGTGCACTGGACCTGTTGCGTTCGGTCGGTCGGACCGAGTCGGAATGGGTCCACACCCAACCAGTAACCAAATAATTAAATTCAATTAATTAATGATATGGTATTCTATTAAACATGCTTCTAGTGTATTTGGGGCCATTTTGGGAAGTTGTCCCATTGTAATATTTCGGTGGTCTCGACCGAGCCGGGTCAGACCGAGGTGCGATCACCCTCATTTCACAGAAATTGGTGTAACTAACATAACGTTAATCCAAATGATTCACTATAAATGTAATAAGGACCATGGTGTCATGGTAGTCCACTTTTTGATAATCTATGTGAGTTTTTAAAGAGTTTGATGTCCGAACTGGGTTGAATCAGACTTTAATCCAACCGGTCCCTTTTTACAACAGTGCCCATATCTCACAGAGCAGAAGTCTGATCGACGTGCCATCTATCACATTAGGTTCTATATGATAGGGTGGTCCTTTGGGATACATTTTCATGGAACCTCAAGGATTATAAGGGACTACTTATGGCCTGAGGATCAGATCCTCCTGAAATCTAACGTGCCTAGTGCGGGAATCTCGTGGCTAGTTGTAACATGAAGAAAGTGCATCCATCATATGTGAGTCATCATCTATCGATCATATGTGGGTCCGCATAAATAGATCCAATGTGTGCCAGTGATTTGTTATCTTGTGAGGTTCAGTATCAATCGATCTTATGTGGGTAAATGCCTAGAGACCCTTTGTTGGTCAGCTTCTACCGATCTGGTGTGGGTCAATAGTTGAGCTTATCTATAGAATAAGATGATGTAGATTTATGAATAATAATCTATTCTTTTATACATGAGATATACCTCGTGTGAGCTGAGCCTTTTTCATTTTTTTTGGTTTTAGCTTCATAGTGTAAACATTTTTGAATTTTACCATCATGATGTTACCATTGCCGTACATTTACTATCATGGTTTTAACTTTGTGGTGTTACAATTTTGATATTTTTTCCTTCATGGTGTTACCATTGTGGTGCATTCACGTAAATTGTGTTTCCTATATGGTGTTACCTTGGTGGTGTTCCTTCCACAAGGATTAGTTGGGAAGATTTATTAAATGATGCAGTATTATACTTCCTCATGTATGATATGAGTATATTTTGATAACTTAGATAAATGTATGGGCATATACCTATGTAGATTTTTTGACTACTTCTTTGTGTTTTTTTATTGAGGTATTTCATTGTGGTTCTTAGTTTGTGGGACTCTGGGAGGCCTTCAAGGGTCTCAGAGTCCCTATTGTGTATTGTTAAACTCTCCCATGCATGGGTTATGCCTACACCTTGCTGTGTCTTGTGAAGATAAGTGATAACATTGATCGAAGCTGAGAGAGCAAGGACTGGGAGGTGCTCATAGGTGGAACAGCTGATGTGATGTGACGTAGTGAATACAGATCATGAGATGAACCTACCAATCAAGAAGGATCCTAAGAGGATGTTCCAGAAAATTTTTAATCTATCAGTGTTACTTGTACTTTCCAGTTGGGCTTGTATTCTGGGCCCTTTACATTCAGTACACTTTTTACTATAGCAGTTTACTCTGTTGTTTCTTTTTGTGGTGTTTTTGGATTGTGTGTATGTATAGGTTTAAAGAAAATGCCTTCCCTTTAAAGGGAGACACCATTCTGGTGCTAGTCGCTAGCCTGTGGCCTACAGAAGGCGAGCTGGGGGTAGTCACGTCATGTGCCATGGGGGATGGGTCATGACAAAGTGGTATCATAGGAGTCCATTATACTGAATAATTAGGACTCTAATATTTTTAATGGAGTAATATTTTTTAGTGATCTGAGGGCGGTTTTCAGTTCTGGGAGTCCAGTGTTGGTGTGGCAGCTGACGTATCCATACACCTGGAAACTTAATTCTAATTTTTGACTCATTTCACGAAAACACTGATTGTGTGGGTTTTGATAATGTTTTTCCATGGATTCTTTGGACTCAGCTCACCTGGTATAACATAGTGACCATGGTGCACCTGTTCATTTTCCGTATGTCACCGTGTAGACAACCAGCTTGGATTCCCGAGAGAGTACATGATGAAGGCCCACCAAGCGACCCTGTGTGGATCCACATTTTAGCGACCCTATGTGGATATAAAGTGAGAAATCCTCTATAGATTAGCACCATGTGACCACGTGTGGATCAACAATTGATTCTACTAGTAGACGGTGCATTCTGACTGAGCCTATTGCAAGAGTTCCAGTAGCATAGGCCTCTGAGGTTTCTTGACGAGATATATCCCCTGGTAGCTGAGGACTGGCTGGAGGCTATGGCCAGAGTTTGGTTCCTAGTTGGAACAACAACATATAATATGGTGAACCTAACTGTTATCCTTTTTCAGTGCAAGACCATTAGGATGGTCCACATGATGATGAGGCATCAGTACATGGACCATTGCCCAAGATGGTACATTCGGGTAGTGTTCCAACTATATAATTTCATGTTGGTCAGCATTTCAAACGGTTGTACCAGTTGAGCCCACATGAAGGCTTAGATCCTTACATGTGTTCATAATCTGATACCCCTCAGGTTCTAATGCGAGCCTGACTCATAGGAGACTAAGGACTATCTTAAGAAGGTGGTTGATTTTCCATCTATCTATGGCACCATTCGATCATATGGTGGTCCTGGTAGAGAGCATTCTACATGGCTTAGTTGAATGATGATAGGGTTTTGATTTCCCCTGATCCTGTGTAGAGTTTAATTTTCAATGGGAAATCATGCGAGGATTCTTCATAGAAGGGATCTCTTACCATAAATTGCTAAAGATTGAGGGTTCCCTAGAGCATCTACAACATCAGCCAGACGTCATGTCGGTAGCTGGGTATTCATTGAGGCATACCAACCATCCAAGGTACTCGATGAATATTGTATGGTCAGTGCTTCGGGGCATGAAACTCCAAGAAAGGTGTGTTTAGGATCACCCAAGCCCATACTTTTTCATCTATTCATTTCAAGATATGTTAGATTTCTAGAGTGAACTTTTGTGGTTGAATGATCAATGGATGTGTGGATTCTTCCAGTGAATGTTAGCAAATGGAAAGAGGGAAACTAATGCATTTCTAAAAGACTGGGGCGTGTAAAATGTTTCAGGAAGAAGAATTTGTAGAGATAGATGAATCTCTAGGGTATTAAATGTGATGATTGAGCTAGGAGGGTTCCATAAGTCGGTATATGATTCACCATTTTATAACCACCACCCCAATGTGGTCCCCACAAGGCATAGAGAGCTGCAGGATAGGGGTAAAGTGTATCTGCATGTGTTCAGGAAGTGTGACCCTAGGGCTCTAAGAATGATTTGAGGTATGGTCTATGTCTACTACCAGCTTCCAAATTAATAGACATAGGTACGAATCTTTCCTTCATACCACAAAACTTGTCCAAGACCTGGAGTATCTAGCTAAATAGATAGCTTGACCCTTACATCTGGAGATACCATTGAGATGATACTCGATAATAACACTTATGATGAAAGTGAATCATACCCTTGATGCATGATTTTTGGTTGGACCCTATTGGTGGTAGCATCGAGGCCATACGACATCAGTTTGGGGATGGAATGGACATCCACAGTTCATTCTGATATTGAATGTTTTATGAAAAAAATGATGTAGTATATCTACGGTGTTGGAATTTGGTTTTCCTTGGTCGGTGGAAAAGGAAACCTAGGTAGAACAAAATAAACTCATGCATAAGAGGGTAAATAAGATAACTAATGACTCATCCAACCATACCCTTTTGGCACCATGATTTTTGAGTTTCAAGTTCCCAACAGTAGTGGCAGAATGTGGGGACATATTTTCAAAAGATGATTCCAGGATTACCTCTCCGAAGGGAGAGATACATCTTCTTTGGATCAGTACAACCATAGATTTTTACCAGTCTTCTCCATTGTAGCGGCACCATTGAATGCTTTGATGAAGAAGGGGGAGTCTATCCTGTGTATGGGGAAGTATCCACGGATCATTCAGGAGCAAAGATAGATATTGAGGAGTTTCCCCATCATGAGGTTACTCATAGAGGGAGTTGGGTATGTAGTATATTGAAAAGTATCAGGGACCATACTAATTTGATTCCAGATCCAGGAGTGGGAATTCATCTCCTATGACTCATTGTAGTTGAGATAGAAAGATAAGAACTACACTAACGATGACCTAGAGTTAGCAGTAGTGGTCATTTAACTAAATATAGGGCGATGGTACTTGATGGATGAATATATTACTATTAATGTTATAACCAGAGTATCAGGTATATCTTCCCACAGGAGACCTAATTTGGAGTCATCAAATATGGATAGAGTTTCTCCAAGACTAGGTCTTTGGGATATTCTATACTCCTAGGATAGTGAAAGAGGTATGAGATGCACTCAACCGGGGGTCTGGTTTACAGCTGCTGATTGAGGTGTCAGAGCTGCTAGTCCCATTGTGGATATACATTATTGATAAATATGGAGAATCATACCTCAAGTCTATGACTATCACTCCCCCAATATCTTCAGCGAGTTTTGTAGGCACATCCTGGGGATGTTGACATTCAGACCTGATGTTCATAGATATCATTAGGATGATGTCGTTAATGATTCTCTGAAGATGGAGATCATGCCATTATTTTTTTAGGATGCACCTTGGTAAAAGTGACACTTTGAGAGGATGTGATGAGGTATTTCTATACATCCCATTTAACAGTACATACATTAGTGGTGAAGACATGCCAAGACAATGGACATCACTACTAGTGTCCAAGGATGTAAGAAGCAGTGACTGAATCTATAACATGATTCCTCACATGTAAGTAATTGAAGACCCCACTGAGCTGATTGATGTTTTATGTCAATAGGAGACAGATACCCTTGCAGTCTAAGGATGGAGACCATGTCTTCCTACGGTTCTCACCCCACCTAGGATTTCTATGTTTTGGTTAGGGTGGCAAGCTAACTAAGAGGACTATCAGAACATTGTAGATTTTAAAAAAAGTGTGAAAGGTGGTGTACCATCAATATCATCATCCACATATTCACAATGTGCATAATGTTTTCCATGTTTCATATTTGCGAAGATGTTTGCATGATCCATCGCACATTATCAACTAGGGATAGTTGAACATTTATGATGGGGAAACTTTTTTCAGTGTTTTCGGTAACAATATTGGATTGACAGGACCTTGTCATTCATGGATTGTTGATCCCTCTAGTGTGAGTTTAGTTGTAGGATAAGAACCTAGAAGAGATATCATGGGAGTGGGAGGCTTAGATTCATGTTCATTACCCTCGTTTTTATGGATTTCCATTGTTTTGGATTTCAGAGACGTAAATACCTATGGTTTTGAGAATTTAATGCCTCATAATTTTGGTATAAGTATTATTTTATTATAAAGAATGATTAAGAGACCACGAAATCTGACTATTTCTGATTTCGAGACCCAGTGTGCCCGAAATGACCTGGTGAAAAAATATTAGCTTTAAAAATTGTGCACAAGAGTGGTTTTAGTGAAAAAGTAGAATAATTATTAAATGGGTGCATTGATCATAAATCTGAGGGAACCATTGTGATCACAATAGCATTTTTACCCTAGGCATAACTTATGGTTAGTCGGAACATGCCTCCTGTGAGAAAACCCAAAAATGGAAAAAAAATAAATAAAATAATTATATAATGGTATTTTAATATTCAAATGCATATACCTCATTAATGGTGACTCAGATAAAAATCTGAGACCACCATTGAGCTCGTGAGGGTATTCTTTATTTAGTAAAATACTAACATTGGACTATGTGGGCCATCTATGAAATTTATTATTTAGATATAAATAAAATAATTAATAAACCATTATTTTATTTTTAAAATACATAAATTCTAAAAGGTATCTCAGACTGAAAATCCGAGAGTACCGTTGAGTTCATCGGGATGTGTTTCACTTAGGCGCAACATAAACTCAACAGGGGAAGGTAGATGGTGAATGATAATAATTTATTGATCTTTTTAACGGTACATTTAGTAAATGTGTGGGCATGATTTTTTATCTTTTGAACTGGTTCTTGGATTGAAAATCCAAATACACTGTGGAATCTGTACCACATAGATTTTCTTAAGGGTGGCATCACTTCAACCGCAGAAGGTAAGAAGAAAAATACTGTTTTTTGATATTTAAGAGAATAATAAAATGACAAAGTTATTTTACTTCTTTCCCCTTTCCTCCAATGAATGTGAGGTGGCGGTGGGAACAATGTCAAATCAAGACATTAAATGGATTGAATCCTCTTTATTATTCTAACCACACCATTTGAATTAGGAAGGTTTCGTAATAAAATGAACCCATTTAATACCACATGGGCTACTCACCCTCCCCATCCCCTATTTATATAGTGCTTGGGGTAGTGTGTTGGCATGGATTCACCAAGTGAAGAAGCTCTGATAACATATCGTGACATCAACCATGTGGAGGATGAGACCCGTTCTAGCCAGCGGTGAAAAGCACCATCGAATCACGAACATACAATGATGATGAAGGTGTTCTATCAATCAACATAATAGAATGGCCCTTCCAGGTAGGGGGTCTATTTTGATGTTTCCATTGATGAATTAAAATTTCTCTCCCACTTGTTATCATGTAACATAGAGGGCACTTGTCAAATGAACAAGGCCCAAATACTTAGCTACATCATTCTTGATGTGAATTATGGGGAAAAATTTCCATCTCAATGACAATAGATGATAGTGGGTCACGCAATGACGATGACAGCGTGAGAGTGTTGTAGGTGCAGACAACAACAAGGATGGACATGAGAGCATTCTCGGTGACCCGTGGAAGAAACCATCAGCACACCCTGTCAGTGGCGGTCAATGAGGGTTGGAGAACACCTATGGAAAACCAAAAAAGGTAGTGGAAGGTGGCCTGCAATGGCGCTTCATGGTGGCGGATGCGGCTGGCATTAGCAGGCTACGCGGGAAAAGGGCAGCGCCCGTATGTGCTTCCGGCAGAAGCAACCTCGACCATCAATCCATGACAGGAAATAACGGAATGGCCCGCACCACGCCGCATTGGAAAAACATTAGTTGGACGAATTTTTGAGTTTTAATTGGGGTAAGGAATCGCCACACCAGCTGGAAAACAACCCCTCAAGGTTGGGGCCAGCGGGACGCAACAATCTACCTCTGGGTGGACCGAGCCAATGCGGGACGGCCAAACAGACTAAACCCACCCAACATGCTGGACTTATTGGTGGGCTGGGCTGGACCCATGATCTGGAATATTGGACCGACCCAGCTGGACAGACTGGTGACCCAAGGGGCTAGCATGGCTTGGCCGAGCCCCACCCGACGAACCGTAAAAAATGCGGCTCAGGCCCATGAAAAAACTGGGCTCACCCTGATGGTTCTTACCTAGTGAATCGGTCAAACCCCCAATGGGCCGAACCCGAGTGGGGTCAGGTAGATCCTGGGACATGCTGCCTTAGGCCTGTTTGATCGAGTCGGATCGGGCCTAGACCCAATCGGTACCCAAATAAAAAATCACACGTAACTGATAAAATGGGGGCATTTAAGACAAACAATTAGTGGAAAGGGACCCATTTTGGGAAGTGGTCCATTTGATATATTCTGGTGGGCCTGACCATTCTGGGCCGGACTGAGGAGTGATCACCCCCATTTAATGAAAAGTGTTGTAACTAAAAGAATGTGCATCTGATCGATGTGCCACATGTGGCATAAGGACACGTCTAGTAAGGTGGTCTATTAGAGATACTCTATGTGAGTATTGACGGTGTTTGACACATGAACAATGTGATACTATACTTGATTCTAACATGTGACTTTTTGAAAAAGTGAACATATCTCATAGACTAGTCATCCTATCGACGCGTCGTCTGTCACATTGAATCCCCTATAATGGGGCAGTCCTTTGGGATACTTCTCCTTGGAATGTCATATAAGTTAAGGTTCAATCGATGGATTGAGGAGCAGATCCTCTTGGAATCAAACAGGCATATTGTGGGAATCTCATGGATGGATGTAACGTGAAGAAATAACTTTGATCATATGTGGGTTAGCATATATCGATCCAATGTGGGTCGGAATCTATTGATCTGGTGTGGGTCATCACCTAGAGATCATGTGAGGGTGATTATCAATCGATCATGTGCATGTCAATGCCTAGAGATCCTATGTGGGTCATAATATATCAATCATGTGTGTGTCAGTAGAAGATCCTCTCAATAGATTATGATGATCAAGATTTATGACTAATCATATGATTACTTATGTTCATCAGTTATATACCTACTGTGAGCTAAGACTTTTACCATCATGGTGTAAATTTTTTGGTAATTTTACTTTCGTGGTGTTACCTACATGGGTGTTACCCTTGTGGTACTATGACATTTGTGGTGTTACCTTTGTGTTATTTTTACCTTCATGGTGTTTCCTTCATAGTGTTACCTTTGGGAAATTTTCACCTTCGGGATTTTACCTTTTTGGTCTTATTCCCCATGGATCAGTTGTTCAAATGGATTAAAAGTTTTAGCATTATGTTTCCTCATGTATGTTATGCGTATATTTTGATAACTTATGTATATGTATGGGAATTTACCTAAGTAGAGTTGATGACTACTTTTCGTGATTTGTGATTGAGGTATTCCTTTGTAGTTTTTCCTTTTTTGGATCTCTGGGAGACCTTTGGGGTCTCGGGATCCCTAAATAGTATTGTTATACTCACACCTGCATGTGTTACACCCACAAATATTTTTGTATTTTCTATATGAAGGACAACTATGATCGATATTGAGGGTGTCAGGAGTGGATGGGGCTCAGAGATGGACCATTTAATGTTACCTGGTGTAGTGACTAATGATCAATAATTGTACTTACCCTTCATGTAGGATCCTTGGTGGATGTTCCAGGTGATTTTTACTCTTTTAGTTGTGCTTTTACATTACAATTGGGATTTAATTCCAACCCCTTAACTTACGGTACAACCTTTACTATAGAAGGTTGCTTATTTGTTGCTTCTTGATATGTTCTTGGATTTTGTGCCTGTTCTGTTTTAAAGAAAAATCCTTCCCATTATATGGATGCTCATTTCCAGTGCATGTCACCTGCCCCTGGTCTATGGAGGGCATGTTTGGGGTAGTCACGACATGGGCCCCGAGGGACGGGTCGTGACAATAAAAGATATGAATTCCCTCACAAAAATATTTATAAATGACATTGAAATTATTCTGTTAAATTAAAATTAATTTTTATATAATTTGAATTAGAATAAATTGATCCAATTTAATCTCTTGTATTATTGGAATTCAATTATTTAATTGAATCATTTCAAAATGTTTTTTTTTGGATAAAAAAAATATATATCAAAATTTTGGAGTTGTGGAATGGATGTATGAATAAAAGATTAATTTTTGAAAAAATTACTAATACCCTCATTGGAAATTTATATTTTGTGTAAGTATAAGTGTGAAGTACCCTTATAAAAATCCCATGTTATCTCCCCTATATGAATGATACAAATTCATAATGGTTAAAATGAATTACCTTTATGTAGCTCGTTTATAAATATATCTAAATATCACATGAACACACTTTACCATCACATAACATGGATGTAACACACATCCTCCACCATAGTATCCACCATATAAAAGGGATAAATCCATCATTTTTTTGGACATAAACAACAAAAACCATGAATTATAGACTTGTGATCATCATTTTTTGTCACTCATGTGCTCAGCTTCACCCTTGTATCCCATTTCAAGACACCTAATATAATGATATTTTCCATTAATTTATTTACATAAGAAGGTATCCAAATAAAAATACTTTATTGAATGGCCTACCTAGATAGTCCACTCCCCTTGGTGTCATGGGAACCTCATAGTCACCCAGAAATACAAAACCCCATTAGAGAAATCTAAAACAAATTAGTGGTAAAAAAATATAGGATGTTATATTAGTTACCTCTCAAACTATTATCATCATAGAAAATTAAAATGAAACCAAAAAATTTAATGTAAATGTGGATATGAACAAAAAACATGTGAGAAACATATAATAAACCTTTCAAAAAACAAAACATTACATCTACCTAAAAAGGATAAGGATCCTAAAACATTTGGAATCAATCTCTAAGATCTTACTCCTTGAGAATATACTAGTCAAGACAGAATGATACTACTATTAATAAATAAGGAGAAAAATATGGTCAATAGTTTATGAATTTCATACACCTTTCAAATTCTTATTTTTTTCATGAAAATTACCAGGGCTAATCTATAATTTATAATATACTCAAACAAAAAATCAATAGAATCAAAATTTTATCACCCCAGTCATATAATTTTTGTGTTATTTTCAAAACATTCTTCACCAAAATTGAATATCAAGAAAAAATTCAATTGTTGGATCTAAATTTTCTTCTTCTTACTTAATGTGATCTGAGGGACTATCCAATACAACAAAACATGATCACAATAATTTTTATCATCCAAGAAGGTAGAAACTTACCATTGATTCAAAATAGAAGGCATATGATATTAGTAATATTATTTAAATTTTGTAACAAATCATGTTATAATTATTTGAACATGAAAATTTGTAGTTTGGATAATATATTATTGACAAAAAATATCAACACATTACAAAAAACAATAATCAAATAGTATATCATTACCCATTATTACATTATAAAAAGTCATTTTAAATAATCATAATGCATGAAACCCTAATAATTTCATTGAAAAATACATATGAAAGAAATCATGAATAAATGCTTTCCTCATATTTCATTTTTTATATAGGTAAATTAAATAACTTTTTATCATTGTATCATAGAAGAAACATTCATTCAGATTTAAAAATAAAACTAAACAAGCATTACATTCTTGCTTCACCATTGTCATGATAAACTAATATTCATTAATCTTTTCACTATTAATGAAAACATATATTTCTAGTTAATAAGTGATGAAAAGCATAAAATTTGTGAGTTAATTTAAACATTATCCCCAACTCCTTATTTATAGTTAGTCAATGCATATTATAACAACATGGAATAACAATGATCTATGCATTCCTTACATCTCTTTCTAAATTCCCATGACCTAAACAACATGGAATAACAAAATTTAACATGATCATTAATTAAATGAATCAAAAATATATCATATGTTAAATTATATCGCCATTTCAAAACAAATTTACTGAAATATCATATTAAATAATGAAAAAATCTAAATAATTTTGTTCTTAAAATTACGTTCATAGTCAATAATTTTCTAGAAATTGAACACATAATTTAGAATATCATTATAATATATTTTTAATTAATTTTTTGATATAATTACTCTTTGATAAAACACATTAGACCACTAATAATGTAATTATATAAGAATTAATTGCAATTTACTACGTTCTCCTTAAAAATTTAACTATTTTTTTATCTTTTATTCTTATGATTAATTAATATTATTAACAAAAAGATTTATATCTAATATCATCAGGAATTATATGAACATATATTTTAACCAGAAGAAACCAATTTTAAATTGAAGGTATTATAATTATAATTGAAAAATGATATATATATATATATACACCCTAGCACAAAAAACTGAAAACATATTAGAAAATGACATACAAAATTTCATGTACAATAACGGTTCATGCATCCTATAGAATTTAACAACATATCTCTTTTATAAAATGAACTTAAGACAAATTATCAATTTTTTGGCATTAAAATTATTTTTTGAAACACATGATTAAATATTTTTTTTAAAAATATAAGCATTATAAAATGTAACTATTAAATACCTCATGACAATAATTTTAATAAAAACAATTATTTTATAATTGAAATTTTTTCATGAAATTTCATTATGTTTTAAAAAACAAGTTCTAAGACCACAATAAAAACAATTAAAACCATCATTAGAAGATATCAATTAATTTATTAGGAAGTGAATTTCTTTATTAACCAATTGAAATCAATAAAAAAATAATAAAAAAATTACAAACAACCATAGAAGAATGAATATGTTATCAAAATCAACATGAATTGACCTACCACATGACCAAAAATAAAGAGAATCCATCAAAAAATCATGATATTTTCAGATTATAAAACCAGGACTCACAATAAATAATATAAAATTAATCATAATGTAATATTATATGATAGTATATGTGTATCATATGTATATATTCTCAAATCTAAAACATACATTACATAAACCTGATAAAAAAAGTAATTACATTAACATGGTGTTCATTCCAACTCATGTAATGATGTACAAATAATTTGAAAGGTAACCCCATTCAAACATGACCATAAAATGATATGAAGTAGCTATTGTTTTTGGATATCTACCTATATGTTGTACAACATTTTAAGAAAATATTATAATATTTCAGTCCTTTAATCAGTCCATGAGGGATGAAAATTACCTATATCATAACCATTTTCCATAGTCTATATCCCACATTATTCTAAAATGAAACTATTTTACTAATAACCCATGAATACACACCATTTATTATCTTTATAATCAATTCTTTCTATCAACCATCAGCATTTAACAACTCTCTCATGACCCCCACACAAACTAGAAACACACTTGAGATGGCAGTGAAGAGGAGTGAACCAAGAATCTAACTTTTAATAGGCCATTAATTTGAAACGATCACAATGTATAAAACATCTAATGGTAGGTATTACCTCCACATATAGATTAGGGTTATGGTACAAGAGGACTAAAAACAATCAAAACCAAATCATATTAAGTAAATCCATATACCATGATAACAACTACAATAATTCTTGTTTTGTTATACAAAATACATCTCCAAAAATACCATCTACCAATAAAAAATATGGCTCCATGATATGCCAATCTTTCTTTTTCATCCAAATTTTAATGAAAACCACATATATATATATAATGTTGAGCATATCATGTATTCATAGTAGAATCCTCCCCATGACCTAACATAAAATTGTTATAAAGGCATATTAATTCTCTTGCAAGTATTGAGTAAAACAGAAAATGTACTAAATGGTTATCCACCCACTCTAAAAATAAAAAAGGATCACTCACCAATTATTTCATCAATGTATAAAATAATAATAATAAAATAATATAATCATATCCAATCCTAAAGCACTTCCCCAATAGTTTTCAACACTCACACCAAAACATCAAATTTCATTGATATCATCCCTTCCCACCAAATATGGGTTTGTTCATAACCCTAACAATCCCTATTCCTTCAAGGTTTAACATGTTATATTTTAATTACATATTTCCCCATATAAAATACCCTAACATTTCCATTAACCATATACTAGAAAAATAAAATTTTACAAAATTAACAATATGGTATCTTTATCATGAAAGGCACAGAACTCATTCCCTCCTCCAAACAAGAATGACCACCATCTCATTATGATTATCATATCATACCCAAAATATCACGTAAAGGTAATTACACTCCCAAATATTATTTGATTGTACCAACCTTGGTATATCACATCCAATTTAATATTAATATTTAAGAAGATAAAATGGGTATTCAGCAGTCCACCTTCACCATCTAGGATGTTTGGGAACACACCAATAACCAAAACATTTTGAGTGAGTGTATAATAATAAACTCACGTGGGGTCATTTAAATTTTATATGGAAAAATATTTACAATATATTCAAAACAATCACTATATAGGGGTACATAGAAGCTTAACTATATAAATTTATACATACCACCACTTCACCACCATTACATATCCACCATCATTACTGCTTCTATAAATCCATCATACCAATAACCTTAATAATAATAATAATAACCATATTCCATTCCATTTTTACAAATTTATTCACCCAATTCCACATTTTCATTTATCAACATAAATTATTTTTCATTATACATTTATTTCCCATAGTCAAAGAAAAGAAATTCACATACATCCTCCAAATTTACAGACAACAATTTTATTTCCATTTGTATCATCATTACAATTATAAATAAATTACCAAAAATTAAATTTTGAACCGAAAACTATACTATTATATCCCCGTATTGGTTTTCAAGAAAACATTGGACAACCAACCATTTTGTTTTTTCTAGTTCCAATAATGTTCCCAAACATATTATTTCAATAAAAATTTATACTATTAGTAATAAAAACAATTTCTTAAAATAATTTATCATTTCCATAAACACATGAAAAAAATATGCTATCACATTTTGCCTCACAAAAAATACAGTGGGAAAAATCATTCAACACCTGATTACCTAAAATCCTCGTGAAATTAATTATTATAACTATTAATCATTTATATAATTTTTTTGGGAAAACACTTTTAAATCATAAATAAATTAGGATCCTCACTAAAATAGTAAATACAACAACAGTATTTCATTAAAATTTGAATGGATAAAAACAACATATAGGTTTTAGGGTTTGAATGAAACTAAATTATATTAATTAATTTCACCACCTTTATTCAATACAATTCATATTTTTTTACTCAATAATGTTTTAAAAAAAATGGAAAACATTAACAAAACCGAAATTAATAAAGTGATATACAAAAAATATAGGCACATCACTTCCAATAACATATATTATGCTTCCATTATTTTATCTTCATTAATATGATTAATTATAATTACCAAGAGTGGATAAACGAATTATAAATAGAGAATTTATAAAAAAATAGATATATTATATAACAACATGCTTGTAGGAAGATTTCAATTAAACATTACACCGAAATAATGAGATATGGTTATAGACATGACTTTATTCCCATGTGTAAATCCTTTGTGAAACTATAAAAAGATCCATTTATCATGAATTATGTTTTTTGGATCACTATGTACCATATTTCATTTAAAACAATAAGTGTAATATAATTATATGGTTAAAGAATGAATAAAACATATATAGATTCTATCAATTGAAAATTTTCAAATGAATTGTTAAATAATCAATCTGATTTATTGTAATTTAGGATTTATTATAATTTAGTTTTTTCAATAAAATTTAATATATTTTATTTTATGATATGCATTATTTAACTAAGGGTAATAATAATAGTATTAAAACCATGAATTTTATGTTAAACCATTAAATATCATTAAAAGGTAGTTGTAGAAAAAAACCAAAAATAAATAAAACAGATTTTTAGAAATACCCAATACCCTAACATAATGTATTTAAACTATGAAGAGATAATGGAGAAAATACATTACGCATCTCTCATGTGATGACCCCACCATAGAAGATACTTGTTGAGTATGGGTAACATAAAAACCCCAACATAGCGAGGTCAAAACACTAAAAGTCCTTTATTCAACAAAATATTACCATCATACAACATAAATTTTTAAAAAGATATACACCTCCACCTAAATTCTATATTATGGATAAATTAGTCACTATTTTTGAAAACCATTCCAAATACAATGTGATAATGACCACATAATATTAATTTACATTATTTATCATTTTCTCGTCCTTACCTTGACCAAAATTAATAACACCACCAATGCCCCTAAATTTTTCATTTTTTATATTATTTCTATAGTTTCCCCATGAAAACAACCAATTATAATAACATCCTTAACAACTGAAATACTTTTAGTTCACCTTTACCTCATATGTGCTCTAAAATGCCCCCCTATTCAAAAATCCACCAAACACCCAGTAAAACATAAGGAAATTTGTTTGTAAACATAGGCCTTTGTAAATATATCTCATCATGGGGTTAGGATCTCATGATAAATATGAACCTTTGAAGGAATATTTTGTTCAATATTGAATATTGACAAATGAAAATGGAATGGGTCTTATCAAAATCAGAGCTTGATTAGAGAAAATGATATTATGAGGTATATATAATAGTGGGAAGGTTTAATGGACTCATAAGGAATATGGAAATTTGAAAATATTTTTGTATAATACATTTATATGGAATTAATTTGTATACTAGATAATGAAAGGTAGACAATATAATGAAATTAAAATTATTTATCCTCATGGAATAATTATAATTATCTTGTTAGAACATGTATCCTAAATAGTTTGGATGAAAATATAATGTTATAATATTGAGAAAAAATGATAAAAGTTTGCATCAAGAGAAAAAAAATTAATCGTGATGCTTAATATCATTATGCAGGATAGTGATTTTGGAATACCAAATTCCGGAGTCCATCCTATTGAGTAATAGGACAAGGATATAAGGTTGATTATATGGTGGATTTATAATGCTTTCATCTATTTCACTATAGTTTTTTTATTCGATAAGAATGAATGATCGTAATCATGGGGAATATAGACTCATATGGAAAATATAGAGGCATACAGATGGGATTGTATTATATAGATGTGCATGTAAAAATGTAATTTCGTGATTTTGAAATTGTCAATGAGAATATGACATGTAGTGAAAAATGAAAAATAAGTACAAGAACGCACAGTTCATTATGAATACTGGGCCAGGAAACACAAACCATTAGTATCTAATATGAGATTATTAAGATATATAAAGCTTCAACATTACCATCATGATAAGATCCATCATAATCAAGGAAATATACACTCTTTATTACCTTTACAGTTATACCAATATATGTATAAATCCCATGAGAATAAATTTACCAATGAAATACATGATAAAAAGGTTATGGGATATGCCTAATGACCTAATAATATTTATAATATGTCCATATAGGAGAATTAAAATAATTCCACCCCAATTTTAGTCATTCTATGACAACAGTTTTATATTTTATTCACCATTGATTACATGTTTTTGAATCCATGAAGGATCCCAACGGGATTTTATATGGTTATGTAATCTTGGTAGAAAGAACACTAGTAAGGTTAACTAAGTAAAATTGAAACCAAATTAGGGGACTTCGCTGAAGTTTCTCCCAAGTGGATTATCATGGTGAAAGAGTTCCCAAAATATTATCCAGGGTCAGTGGGGAACCTTAGTGGTTTTCTAGGGAAAATTGAATCTCGAGTGGATGTTTTTGGTGAAGTATCAACCTAATAAAGGATTGGGTATATGTTTTAACATTGTAAAATAATAAAGATATTTTATCTTCCTAGTGGGGTGTTTTCTAAAACGGCCACCCTACTCGGGATATTTTGTTAATATTCACCCTATACGAAGGATACAAAAAAATTTCCTCATAGTATTATGCCCTAAATCTTGTTGTGTTAATGTTTCCTAGGGTGTATTCTTTATAGGGAACATTATCCCATGTATTGGTGTACTAGGGTTGAAGTGAAATTTTGAAAAGTTTTTGTTTTTTTTAATCATTTAGGTAACTCTATTTTCCCAATATACTATTATTGCTATTGGTTTTAGGCATTATAATTAACATTAATGGGGAATAGATTACCTTAGTGAACGGAGAATGTTGCATCACTCCTCATTAACTAAAAAGGGAAAAAACGATGACACTTTGTGACTATGTATAGGCCTTATGTAACATGGGATCATATATCACACAAGTGTGTAGTTATTTCACAATATATTCTATATTATTCAGAAATTTCAGTTGAATATATATTCATAGACATGGGATATGGACATTGGTTCCTTGAATGTGGAAAAGTAGCTTGGAATCACTACTGAAAAGCAGTAGTATGGAACATGGAATAGTGTTTCATGACCCCCTCCATCCAAAGATTAATCTTATGGGATAGAAATATGAAATTTAAGGTAAGGACGTCCCTATTCCCACCTCTTGTGGACATTGGGTTACAACTAGAATTATGGTAATAATGAAGATTATTGATATTGGTGAAATTACACTAAATAGATAGAAATATATGATCGACAGATATGATATCAAATGAAATAAAACTCTATTACATAATAAAGTGAAAATACCTTATATCTATAATTAATCTAATTTCATATGAATACAAAAAAAACTCTCTATATAAAATAATAGGGATATAAGACTCCAGTAACTCCACTATAGCGGTAGCACCCAATGTAGTAATGCTAAGATAAGACCCTAATGTCATTATGTAAATATAAAAATAGTTTTTATACATTTTATGTGAGCATACATGTATACACAGTAGGATTTACATCAAACTCATTCCCTCATAATGCCAGTCACAAATCCTTCCAGCAACCACCTTATGATCACATCAAACACGAATATAAGTCAAATTAAATCTAAAAGACATCATATCCCATGAATAAGAAGATCTCAAATAATAAGGGGTAGTGAATAGATGGTATCCACCCATACTTCTTCATATTCATGATATATGAAAAAATATTCTTAAAACATATTGGCTATAAACCATGGTGCTAGATGCAGGATGGGTCCATATAAAAAATAAAATGAAAATATAATATATTTTAATTACACATAATACCTAACTATGTGGTCAAAATCCCAAAACATCCGAACTAGAAAACCTCCACATAACCTCAAATGCAATCCATAATAACAACCACAACAAAATGTACAATTCCACACAAGAAAGCGACAATTTTTGATCATATCCTAGAAGCCACATACCACTATTTCTATCATGTTATTCTAATTTAATGCTCATCCCATTATTAATCAATATTATTTATCAATCCTATTAATTTCATATCAACACAACCAATTCAATTTTCTTTTAATTATTTTTTGGTAGAAACCACACATCAATTATATAGATCTCATTTGACCATTTAAATTACTATCCATTTTCAAATCCACTATCATCATTCCATATTAAAATTAATATAATAATATGGTTTAGAAATAATTATTTCCATCATAACCCACATCCATATTTATGATATTTCTGCTTCATTCATTTAACTACATTTCTAAAACATTCACCGCACCAAAATGGACAATAACCAATACCACCATTTCTAATAAGCACCACACATCCTCTGTTTCACCTCCAAACCACATCATTATCACCACCACCAGTTATTATTACAATGGAATATTAGAAGTATATATATATCATAACTAAATAATATTTTAACCTTGACATATAATATCATAAAAAGACCACTCAAAAGTAACAATTTTCACTTATTCCAGAAAGGGAGTTTCATCACATTAGTTTTTTATTTTTTATATGGTCATTCTCACATAAACAAAGTATTTCAAAGTGAATCATATTCATTAACATAATATTTCTTCTCTGAATTTTTTCATCATTATGATTTTGGAAGAATTACAAATAATATAAGACATTACCCCCAAGTGCAATAATTTTTATATGAGGAAGCATAAAATAATAATACTTTACTAAACAATAGAAATATTGTAAGAGAATATCATAAATCACTTTTCATAAAAATGTAATAATAATTAATATCTTGTGATATCACATTTTTTTCTAGGATAATTATTTAATTATATTACTGAAAATAAAATGAGATAAGTAGAATAATAACCCATTACATATGAGATAATTTTTTTATGGAATGAGATTTCTATAATAAGAATATATCTAGAAAAATACATTAAAAATCCTCATTCCATTTTTTAGTTAAACAATTATTTATCATCATTAATCTATTGAAAAAAATTATTCCTAAAGGATAAAAAACATGACCCCTCTTTCATTTATGACAAGAATAACGATGAAGTATTCCCTACATGGTGATGGTATTAGACATTCATTTAAAAAAATTGAAAAGTAGTGGATGATGCTCAAATCTCCTTGATCTGAGATTCATGACCAAAGTGGACCAGACTAGATGTAGATGCCCTATAAGACTCAATGGAAAGGGGTTCAATTATCCTGAAATTAGAGAAATTTATTCTATTTTAATGGATAAGGTAAAGTAATTTTACAAATAATAGTCTGAAAAGGCTTTTAGGAGATACATTTTGAAATATAACAATTAAATTTCCCCATAATTTGTTGATTTAACATAGTTGATGATAATGATAAATTCGTGAAAATAATTTTATAAAATATTAAATGAGGTGAGTGAATTTAATTGCATTATTTTTGGAATAAAAATATCATTTAAAAAAATATTTTAATGATCGAATAAGAAGAAATCATAATCAATATGGTAATAAATAATTCCCCCACAAAACCCATATACATTAAATAAGGGTAAAAGGGGTTTACCAATATGTAGGTGTCTACCCTT
The DNA here is from genome assembly GCA_963277665.1 of Viscum album. Taxonomy (NCBI): domain Eukaryota; kingdom Viridiplantae; phylum Streptophyta; class Magnoliopsida; order Santalales; family Viscaceae; genus Viscum; species Viscum album. Next base: position 700,726,984 of record OY728161.1, read on the forward strand.
ATGGGAGGCATGGAAATTTGATTCTATATTTATGTAACCATTAAAAACATGAAAATACCTTCTATAATAATTTGTGTTCTTACACACATCATTAAAACTACACTTACGAGAAATGAATAATCCACAACTTTTACTTTTTCTATGTTTTAAAAACTCGACTGAAACATATGGATGTCAGAATTTAATTTTAGGTAGTCTATTTAAATGATCAAATACTATTATGATAAATTTCGATTACCTTGAGATAGAATTTAGAAACTCACAACTTCTTTTATTCATCTACACCATCAAATGAGATGATACCTTTATAAAATTATACCATAACATGAGAAGGTTCCCTTACAAAATCTATCAATGGCCATTTAATGGTGAATAAAGAATCACTCTCACCCATTTCCCAATTAGGGTGAAGCTATTATGCAGTTCATGGGGCCACTTTCTTACACTTATTCATGGTGAGAACTACCCTAACATGAATTTTGAAAACTCATTGGTACCTATTGGAGAAAAAATATGGAACGGAAAGAAGGGGAGAAAAAGAAGCCCCACATGCTATATCGCGAAGCTCCGATGCGAAGCTCCCGGAGCACCGTGGCCCCGCGAAGCACTGGAGGCGGTCTTGATCCATGAACGGCCTGACGTTCGTGCGCCCACCGCGAAGACCCTGAGGCGGTATTGCTCCGCGAACGGCCTAACGTTTGCAAGCCCGCCACGAAGCCCCTGAGGCGGTAACCCTCTGTGAATGGCCCGACGTTCGTGAGCTCGGCGCGAAGCCCCTGAGGCGGTAACCCTCCGCAAACGGCCTGACGTTCGCGAGCCCACCACGAGGCATAGGAGGTGGTCCCACTCCGTGAACGGCCTGACGTTCACGAGGCCGCCGCGGAGCACCCACTGCCCCTTCGCGCATCGTGATTTCTTCTTCGCAACACCCTTTTCCTATAAATACTGGGTTCCCCCCGAGTCCATGGGATGGACAATCCAACCTTTCAGCTTCTCAACTCCCGAATCACGAAGCACCCTTCACCCCCGGAATCATGAGCTCTATGAGGTATTTTACTTCGCGATATTCATTTGACTTGTCTCGTTTTGAGCTCCTCTTCTGAGAGGGATGCCCTTCACGAAGCCTAGGGCATTCGCTAAGATGGGGGATTCCCAAGGGAACCCGGACAGCCACGAAGCGTTTATGCTTCGCGGAACACCCATCCTATACTATTGATCCCCATGCCAAGGCAGGGCCGCTGCATATCGCGAAGCACACTGCCTCGCAGCACCTTGCATCGTGAGTCACCTCTTCTTCACGAGGCATTTCTCCGCGAATACTATTCCACTTCGCGAAGCACCACCCCATTTACACCTCTGCCCCATGCTAAGGCCAAGGCACTCCACTTCGAGAATCACACTCCTTAGCATGGCAATTACTCTTCCCGTGCGACCCTCCAGGTTTGCACGATGTGATTTCAATGTCCCACAGACAACATCACTCGTAGCGTTGCATTGCCTAATTCTTCTTCGCATAGGCACGCTAACAGCTATTGCTTCTTTGCATAGCCATGCTAATGTGTACCCATCGATGGTTCTCTCTGCGACACCCTTTCACCATGTCCTTACAGGTACCTTCCCTCCCCCAAGGAGAAGAGGGTGCCGGTCATGTAAGTCCTTGGGGTGCAGAGTGAACCCATCTCGTCCATGTTATAGGATATTAAACTGCCAAGAAACTCGTCCTCAACACATGATGTTAAACTGCGACCCGACCCCATGCCTCACACGCAGGGTCCCCCCAGCTCGGAAATTCTTTACGCCACTCGCCTCCATATGAATAGTATCACCCCCACAAAAGGGATGATATCCTCTTTATCGGACCAGCGTCTGTCCATGGGAGAAGGGAAACCACCTTGGTGTAAGCCCCTAGCCTCTCTTACAGATGGTAGCACCCATGAACCTCCATACTTCCCCACTACCAAGGTCAGTGCAGGGTGTGATAGGGAACGAGGCACCTCCCATCATTGGTCCTAAATCCCTCTCTCACTGTGCTTTGCCGCACTTCGTTCCTCCATCCTGAAGTAAGTCCCAGCACTATGGGCCGCCTAATGTATAATCCCCTCGTCGCTTCTCATGGATGCACCCTTCGTGACGTGATCATCCGGTCTCTTCTGACTCTTGTTTCTCACACCGATCATGACTCACAGGGGATTAGAGTATGCATTGGCCATGAAAACACCTCGTCCAGCATGACATTAAACTGTATGCCCTCGTCCAGCATGACGTTAACCTATATGCTCTCATCCAGCATGACGTTAAACTGTATGCCCTTGTCCCGCATGACATTAAACTGCACACCCCTTTGAACTATGAGGTCTTTGATCCATGTCACGAAATAGTACGTAGGAAGCCTCCACGAGATTCAGGCCCACCCGTCATTTCATCACATCGAGTTCTACCTTAATTAAGTATGATGTTAAACTGCATTCCAGTCCAACAGCAGGCCATTGTGACCAACCCGAACTATAAGGACTTTTATCCATGTCAAGGCATGGTACGTAGGAAGCCTCCCTGAGGTTCAAGCCCACCTCCCATCGGAGCCAGGTGATTTCCTCACGTCGGTTTTCCGACACCCACACCATTATAAACTACTGGGTCTTTTATCCATGTCAAGGCATGGTACTTAGGAAGCCTCTACGAGGATCAAGTCCATCTCCCATCGTTTATTCACGCAAGGGTTCATCTTTGTCCAGTATGACGTTAAACTGCATTCCAGTCTGACGGCAAGCCGTTGCGACCATCCCGAACTACAAGGACTTTGATCCATTTCAAGGCATGGTACTTAGGAAGACTCACAAGGTTCAATCCAACTAATAGTGGACCCTCGGGCCTACTTTCATGTTGGTTCGCCGACGAAGCCCTTTGAACTACGAGGTATTTGATATGTGTCATGAAATAGTACATAGGAAGCCTTCGAGAGGTTCAAACCCACCATCTGTTGGTCATTCCGACCTTCTTTGCATTGGTTCATAAAAACCCGGGAAGCCTAGTGTGTAAGCCCCACACCATCTAGAACAAGGTCCTTGCTCATGTCGGTTCTCCGAAACACCATTCTGAACTACGTGGTCTTTGATCCATGTCAAGGCATGATACGTAGGAAGCCTCTATAAGGTTGAATCCCATCACTCGGTCATGCCGACCTCAATCACGTCGGTTCATCCCCGTCCCGCATGATGTTAAAATATATTCCATATTCCATCCGAACTATGAAGACTTTGATCCATGTCATGTCATGGTACGTAGGAAGCCTCCACGAGGTTCAATCCCACCACCAGTGGACCCCCGGGTTCACCTTCACATCGGCTCACTGACGATGACCATCGGACCATGGTCCACATTCACGTCGGTCCTCTGACGCACCCACCCGAATTACACGGACATTGATTCCCTACCACGGGGATACGTAGGAGGTATCTTAGAGGCCCAAGCCCAATTTTACTATCGCCCATGCGATGGTTCCGTTTCATTCTCCCTCCACTTCATTCACCCATCTATCATCCATCCTGATTCTCACCCAAATCTCCATATCCCAGCAAGATCATGCCATTTCTCTCTTCTTCACAGCATTCGGGAAGCCACCCATGGGGTGGACCCGTTATGGGCATCCCTTCAAGGGAAATTCCTCAATTCGATCCATTCCAGTCAATGCCTTGATAGGGTTGATCCATATCTGCTGGACGTTAAACCTGCGGCATGCCCTGTGTTTAGCATAGGAAGCTGAGGAAAACCTCAGATATATGCCTATGGAATATAATTCCCCACACTCGATGTGGGATGCCTCAGGCTTCAACTCCCTCGAGAAGCCCTATGACAAGGGACCAAAGACAGACACGCCAGTTCCCTAGTGTTTAGACATGCTTATGATGCCTCAATGTGACTACTCCCCTGACTGAAGGTTTCTGCCCTGAACGGACCCTTTGGAATGTCCTGACAGAAGCAGTGTAATTAACCGGAATCCATGGAAACATGTCACTGGGAAGAGTTTCAAGAACAACGTATTCAATCTATGAGGGAGACCCGGACTAGGTGACGAGTTCCGAGGAGGAATCCACAGAAGGAAGAAACGACATCCCATCATCCCGGTTTCGATCAAGGAGAAAACGTCCCTGAACAATGAGTGAATGTCGCCCGCCTTTGGAAAGAGAGAATGCGGGGACACAAGCTGCGCATCCTGCTCCGCAGACGGATGCCCACGCCCCGACGAAAGCATCAAAAACGAAAATGGTGAACCCGATGTGAAGGTCTAATCCTCAATGTGGAGATTAGTTGCGTTCGAGACACTAGTAGATTGACGTGTCACCGGACCCAGATATCCGGCGCAGGGTCCCGCCATGAAAATGGATGGCCTGGCGTGAAACTCACTGGAATTTGGGGCATTAGAACGTGGGGCATTCCGTTCGACAATGTGTTGGCGTGGATCCCTCTTACTGACATGGATAAGGGAATGATGATGTGGCAATGGTTGTCAATACTTTTCATCGCGGTGTTGATGAGTTGATCTCTCCATTTCCCAGGAACCAGGTTGCTATTGTGGAGACACCATCACCGCCCGCTCGCCTATGCAGGGGTGGGGCCAATACCGGCACAGCCGTACGGCCTGGCTCCGCTAACACCATGACGGCCTCTACATCCATGAATACGGGGCGCCCACATCCTCTCTCCCCGTTAGAGATCATCCATCGAATGGTAATCAACGACCTTGTACACAGGTACGAGGAGGAAGGGGTCATCCCAACTCGAGATATGGCCCACCTAGACCTAGAGGCATCCAAGCCCTGTCGTCAACGCCGCCCTCAATGGCCGCGCAGGGAGCCCCTACTCCCCACCCCAATGATCAATCGTTTCGTGAGCCTTTCCCCAGAACGCCTCAACGACTCCTCATCTTACGATGATGAGGCGGGTGATGTCTGGCTCAGCCCGCTCAGAGTCCCTATTCAAGGGCTCTGGGCAACGGCCACCACCCGGCTGCGTCAGCACCACCGTGTGGCTCCGCAAGAAGAGCAAGTAGGCTATGCCCCTGCACCACCTGCGCCAGCTCGTCTGACCCGGCGTCAGCACCGGGCCGGAGCTGAGGACGCTCGTCAAGGTGTGTTGACGTCAAAATCTACTGTGGCCCGAGCCACCGCCGACATGAATCATGGAGTCCCTGCATACACTAGGTAGGGGCACTCCTTCACCCGACCAGGATCGAGGCCTCAGCCACCCCATGGGCAGGCTGGGTTGACTCTCGGGGTCGCAGGCCCGAGCGATGATTGTCACGAACCAATATGAGGTAATGTCACTCCGTACGGAGGTTATCTCCGTACAACCATTCCACAGAGCGTGGGCCTTCCCCGCTACAAATCATGTCACAGAGGTATGCCTCATGGTACCCCCATCCCGAAGGAAGACCTTCCCCACAGTTGTGACGCTCGGCGTAGACCCCTCTCCCGCGCCCACCATACAGGGTATGGAGTCCCTCCTCCTGCCCCCGACTGTCGATATGAAGGCACTATCCATCTGGTCCTTCTCCAACGTGGGGGTCCTCCCTACGTCCTCTCTACGACGAGCGAAGGTCCTCCTCGCCCCAGCAACTCGAGGAGTGATGGTCAGCCTCGCTCCGCCCGCATCGACCATGGATTTCCTCCCCATGCTCCTGCCGATTCCAATAGAGGCTCCGCCCACATGGGTGTTGTCCATGGAGGTCCTCCCCATGTACCCTTCGACATTTTCCCTGGTGCCCCTCGCACCCCAGCTATCTCCAGAGGGGGCCCTCTCCTCCATGGCGCCAACGCTGCCCCGAGACTACATGTTGAGAATCAACCTTGTCCCGAAGTGCCAACCAGGGGCAGGAGAGCGGGGCATCGCTGCCACAAGAAGAATCCTGGGGGGCCCAGGTGGAGATCAAACTGTCCCGTTTCACAGATTCTGAAGCAGAATGCGACTCAGTGATGGAACCTTCTCCCCGCTCCTCTCCAACACGGACTGGGGCAGGAACCAGGTGTGTCTGTCTCATTCTCCCAAAATGCGAGGTCCACCAGATTCCCACCTCGCTCCATAGGTACGTCCAGGAGGAAGAAATCGTAGAAATTTCATAGGTTTGGACCGTTCAATCACCTCCTTCATCACCAGAAGTGCCCTATACCTCTACCAGAGATCACATAGAGCTATTTTGGGGGCCAACGACGGTAGAGCAATGACATGACCCATCGCCGGCAACCGCAACTCCTGTGCCAGAAGTTGTGGCTATCAGTCCATCGTATTGCGATATCATGGTCAGGTCACCTTACTCTTCAGAGGATGGCCTGGAGTTCGGCGGCCAGTCAGCTCGTTCGCCATATTCCCTGTCACCAAGATTATTGTCCCAGCAGTCCGCCTTGGTACTGCTACCGGTCCCTCACCGCCTCCGGTTGATGAGTGGGGCGATACGAGGCCAGACCGTGAGTCCGAGCCTAGGATCTTCTAGAACATTCTCTTAGAGGATCTCTTCCTGGAGAAGTTCTGGCCGACGACAGTGCTAATATTTTGCGCACCAGAGTACCTTTCCCCAGAGGAAGTGGGGTGCTTCCATCGAACACTATGGGGGAGACACTTACGCCTTAGTTATGTGTAGGTGATGTACCCCAGGATTCGAGATCACCTTGAAGAAATAGGCGATCAATTCTGCCTAATCGATTTGGCCGCACTCCCTATGGCCCAGTGCCCTGAGTCACCAGGCCGTCAGATCACCCTTCAACGGAAATGCGTTCAGAGTTTCAAGGTACTCCACAGAGTCATCAGGGAAGCTACCCCCCATGTGCAAGTTTGTAGATGGGGACACTATGCCGCTCTCGTCTTCAGCCCTATCTGATGGCAGCTCGATTCGTTATGTGACATTGATGTCATGCCCTCGAGAGGGGTTGCGGTCCACATGGCTGATGTTGTGGACACGGAAGGCGAGATTTAATTTCTTGATGGAGACATACCCCTTGAGGGTGTACCACCACTACTATAACCATCAGGGAGGGTTACCCGTTAGTAGAGGAACCTTATAGGCCTCCCTGTACCCACCAAGTCACTTGTACACAACTGAAATTCCGGTAAAGGTAAGGAGCACGTTGGAACTGTCAAGCACTCCAACCCATCTGCCTCTGTACAGAAGACGGACGAAGATCCCGAGAAGGCCGTGTTACATCAGCAGCTTGCTGAACTGAAGAGGCTGGTGGACGAACTCTTGGCAGAGCGTGCCGCAGAACGGCGACCCGACTACAGTAATCCCAAGCTATGACATCAGGGGCCATAATAATTTCCCCTCGGCGAGATGCCTCCAGGAAACCATAATCATGATGATTCCACAAATAGGGTAGAAGCCGGAGCCCATGGAAAGAGGGCACGATACGTCTCTCCAAACCTTCCTGAACGACGGGGAAATATGAGGAATCTAGCCCGGGTTCCCCCAGTCGCCCCACAGGCCGTTCCTACAGTCGCTCAACGAGCCGCTGAAGCCACCAACCATGTCGAAGAACCCGGAAACACACTTGTGATTAGCGATCCCCACCATGATAGGGACCCCCACCCATATGATCTTATAGCGGCACTCATCGTCTGCCTCAAAGCGTTGGAAATGAGGCAGGTGGCAGTCCCACCGGATTGTAAGCCATATCCCGTGTGGGTGGATGATATGCCTGCACCCCCGGTTTTTGGGAAGCCCATTTTATCATCCTCCAACGGGATAGGGGACCCTCCGCAGCACTTGGCCCATTTTGCTTCCAGGTCTGGCCCCATGCTGGGGACTCCGGACTAGCAAGAAGCTGCTAAGCTCTGATGTTTCGTGCAGGCATTGGAGGGCCCCAAATTCGTTTGGTACCGCTAGCTCCCTATCGGGTTGGTGAACGGTTGGGAGGATCTCCGCCGACAGTTCCTATACCTGTTCCAATCCACCACACGAAAGACCAGCATCGCGGAACTTTTCAAGTGAAAGTAAAGGCCTGACGAGGGAGTCACAGACTTCATCGCCCGATGGAAAAGACTTACATACTCCCTCGACATGCCACTAACTCCGGATAAATTACTGAAAATTTTCTTAGGGAAAATTAAAATGGAGCTGGTGCCTTCCCTAATCACCCAGAACTACCCTGGAGGGTTCAAGGATTTCTCATATAGGGCTCAGGCCCTTGAGGAGGCTCTGCAATAGGCTAGTCAGGCACGTTCGCTGCCCCCTGTGATCCCATCCAGGAGTGCTTCTAGAACCACACCTGCCTCCATGGCCCAAATAAAAGCCCCCAGGCAGCTGGAATTACTGCCAGCAGCACCAGCTCTGCAACCCCGCAGAGGGCCACCACCTCAAGCGCAGGCTCCTACCCAGCAGTGGCTGCCTCAAAATCGACAGGCTCCCCCGTGCAATGCGCCACCACCACCTAGGCGAGACAATCAGGCATCGCCTCCTCGGCAGGACCCTCCGGCCCATCGTTAGATCCAGGACCCCAGGGCCCCCTATCTGGAAAGAAGGCACCAGACTTAATCGTTCAAAGAGAATCAGGTCCCCGACTACATCCGAAGTGATCTAGAGAAAGGGATTGTGCACCTACCTACGTGCAGAAGGCCGGAGGAGGCGAATCTCACCGATCACCCCAACTACTGTCCTAATCATCGGATTCTAGGGGACACCCTCAAAAAAATGCTATGTGTTTAAAGACTGGCATCAAGACCAGGTCGACAACAACATAGTCAGGTTGGGTCCGGCATCGACACAAGTAGCAGGTGTCTTTGTAGGGTCCGAGATCGGTGGCGACAGCGAAGGTGAGTGGTAGCTGGTTCCATGACGTGGGTCCCATAAATATGATTATTGGATGGCTCGAAGAACCGTCACCCATGCCCATGGTATCATCCAGGCACGCTTGAATCAACCGGAGCCTCCGGAGGAAGTAGCTGGTACCTATGCATCCCCTTGACAGCCGACCTCTTCCCAAAAGGGCAAGTAGCAATGACGCAAGAAGAACCAACGCGCTCTGCCACTACCGTCGTCATCCCACACTCTTGGCGAAATTATGCCCCCGGAAATGGAGATTCCTCCCAGAATCCACCCGGTAGTGGATGACTCGTCGAGCGACAGCCAGGGGTTTGCTTCGGTTAACACTGTGGAGCTGGTAAAGCCCTATATGACTCCCGACGATGGGGAATGCCAGGCGAACCTCCCCAGCGTTTCCAGCCGACGTCAACGTCAGTGAAACTGCAATCACGCCGTTTGTAGGGGAACGTCAACGGGAACTTTAAGTCAGTTCATGCACGCTACTAAAACCAGATAGCAGGCTCAGCGCAGAGCTCAACACGCACAACCCCATCTGATGCCCTCAGCTCTACCTCCACCGTTGTTTGTGCTACTAGATTAAGAAGAGTTGCCTCGTCTGTATCACAGTCAGTCTTGCCCGGCTACAGGCCTGTCTCTACTATCTGATCCTAGTCTGGTGACTACTCTATAGGCTTCAACTGGTAGGCAGCGGGATGTACCCAGCACTAGCCAACCGTCGGTTCAACCGGCAGGACCCGCTATGCCTCCAACAGCAGAACGACATCTTGTAAACAGAGGCTCACACTTGGCATGAAATTATGATGTCCTGAAGAACCTGGCCGGCATTCCTGCAAGGATTTCTATCCTTGATCCCCTTAGCCTATCATCTGAAATGCATGAGGCACTTTCCATGTCACTAAGGAGCCACATTTAGTTTGAGACGGAGGTAGGAGCTGCAAACGCCTTCAACGCTAAGACAATTGAGAATGCCGAATGCCAGGTAGTTATATCGTTCTACTATGAAGATGAAGACTCTCCCATACAGGTGAATATTCGCCCACTCTACATCATTGGACACTTCCAATGGCTTGTAAGTCCGACGCTGCCTCGTTAACACGGGTTACGGGATCAACCTAATCTCGACTCAGACACTACGAAAGCTGGGTCTATCTGAAGATGATTTATCTCTCTCCGACCTCCAAATCCAGGGATACGAAAAGACCGACCAATACCTAGTTGGCAAGATTCGCCTGAAGACTCAGTTCAGTGGCCTGATTGCTAGCACCGATTTCATGGTTGTCTCCCAGGACATCGTCTACAATGCATTGATGGGTAGGCCATGTCTCCATCTGCACGAAACAGTCCCTTCGTCATATCACCAATGCCTCAAATACTCTCTCAATGGTCGTGTAGGCGTGCTCTAAAGAGATGTGTCTCCTTTCACCTCTTGTGAGGCCCACTATCTGGATGCTGATTATTACAAGAGAGAGGATATGAAAATCCTAGTAAGTGAGGATGAACCCGCCCCGGTCACTAGTGGTCCCTGGGAAATCATGGATGATGCCTAAATCCTTCCAATCCACCGATTTGAGGCCACAACCCAGGACATGGGCCAATGTTTTGTTGTTTCGGGTACGAAAGAAAGGCATGTTCCCATGTCCAAGCGATGACGGAAAATCACCTCGTACTCCTACACCAACCATGCTAAGGTGATACCGTAGCCTCCTACCCCTATATGGTACCGTAATGTCAAGATCATGACAATGGTAGTACGTCATGCGTGTCTCTTCCGCTGGGCTAGAATCAACCGACTCAGGCCGACGCGTCACCACTTCTTTGATGTCGTCAAACGTGGCCCCGTAGGCCGAAGGCCATATAGGATAGGATTGACTTCCTTAATTGCTATGGTCTTAGTGTTGAGTGGGTCTCTTGATATGATGACCACTGCTGCCCAAGCTGGCACCGGCTGCCCGTCAGGGTGTGATAGCTCCGAAGTAGCTCCCTTTGTGGGAAACCCCTCCCCCGATGGAGAGGAAGATCTGGAGGATACTCCCCCCGCCTTCGAGGAAGGCGTCTCTACCACAATTGATGAATTGGTACACATGAACCTTGGTAGCAAGGCAGATCTGAGACCCACATTTATCATTGCAGCCATGCCCCCTGAGGAGCAGCACGGGTACGTAGACATTCTCAAGAAACTCTGTGATTTGTTTTCCTGGTGTTATGACGAGATTCCAGGACTAGATCCACATGTAGTCGTTCACCGTCTGGGCCTCCCGTAAAACCATCGTGGGTTTAAGGAGCCTCCCAGAATGATGGGCCCTTCTCACGGTGCTATGGATGAGGCCGAAGTTGACAAGCTTATCAAAGCCAACTTCGTTATGGAAGTCCAGTACCCCAAGTGTCATTCCAACATTGTGCCAGTCAGGAAGAAGATTGGGAAGATCAGGGTCTGCATCGACTTCTGCGACCTCAAACGCCACTGCCCAAAGGATGACTTTCCCCTCTCGGTGACCGAGTTATTAATTGATGCCACGGCTGGGTTCCAAGCTCTCTCTTTCATGTATGGGTATTCCGGGTACAACCAGATCTGGATGGCCCCCGAGGACGAGGAGTCCACCGCCTTCAGGGCTCCCCATGGTACCTTTTGTTACCAGGTTATTCCCTTCGGCCTAAAAAATGATCATTCCACTTATCTGAAGGCCATGCATCACATATTCAAGCTGATTCACAGAACGCTGGTAGAATGCTACGTGGATGACCTTGTGGCTAAATCGCACCAGTGACAGGACCATCTCAAAGACCCTGAGAATGTGTTCAGTTTCCTCTATTCCCGTCATCTAAAGATGAACCCATTGAAGGGTGCCTTCAGGGTCACCTATGGGATGTTTCTTGGCTTTGTTTTTAGATACCGAGGCATTGAAATCGACCTAGAGAATATCAAGGCCATCAGCCAAATGCCTCCCCTGAAAAATATTTGGGAACTTTGAGGTCCCCAAGGACACTTAGCCTATATATTCCGATTCGTTGAGAATCGGGATGAAACGTGTAAGCCCTTTTCCCGGCATATGAAGAAGGCCACTGCCTACGAATGGGATGAGGAGTGCCGGACTACCTTCGAGGAAATCAAGAAGTACCTACTCCAACCTCCGGTTTTGATGCCACCCATCTCTAGAAAGCCACTGGCCCTTTATGTGACCGCCCTGGAACGGTCCCTCGACGCACTTCTCGCCCAGAAGAATAACGAGGGCACGTTGAATAGTCTCTACTATCATAGTTGCATGCTTCTTGATAATGATATTAGTTACTCCCCTATCGAAAAGAGATGCCTTGCACTCGTTTTTGCCGTGCAGAAGTTGCGGCCTTACCTGCAGCACCATGAGGTACAATTGGTCTCTCGGGTAGACCCACTGAAGTACATCCTGAACCGACCCATGTTGACTGGCTGACTAGAGCGGTGGGTAGTGATCCTCCAGCAGTTTGACATCAGGTTCGTGCCTAAGAGGGAAATTAAGGGACTGGCATTGGAAGACTTTTTAGCTTCCCATCCAACCTCCGAAGATCAGTCACTGGACCTAGATTTTCCTAATGAGGTGATCCTCTCAGTCGATCATGTCGTCTCATGTTGGAAAATGCACTTCGACGGTGCCTACCGGAGCCCCACCGGTAGGAGGATCAACAATCCTAAGCTCAATAGAGTGGGTCTGGGTATTGTTTTCATTACCCCGGTGCAATCCTTCCTTCCATACTCATTCCTGTTATCAGAAGGCTATACCAACAACAAGGCAGAGTATCAGGCTCTCATCACCGGCCTCGAGTTGGCCCTCGTGATCGATGTGCCCCATATACATGTGGAAGAAGATTCTAAGCTGGTAATTAAACAAGTCAGTGGTGACTATGTCATCAGGAAGATGGAGCATGTACCATTGTTAGAATGCACCCTCCGTCTAATGGCCCAGTTCTACTCTCGGCCAGAGTTTACCCATGTCCCTCGGTTGTAGAATGGTCGAGCGGACACCTTGGATGGTTTAGCTGTATCGCTCGCAGAACCCGAGCAAGATTATTTGATTATACATGTGGCACACCAAAGAGTCATTTCCCCCGTTACCCAAGAGGACAAGGACGGCATGCGGGTAAGTCATCTCACTGCCAGACCTTCTACGTCGGGGGTCCCGGGTCCGTTAGAAACAGTGGCCGAGGACGCTCGCGAATAGAGGGCACCTTTTGTCGAGTATCTCCAAAATGGCCGCCTCCCGGACGGCCGAGCCGAGAGTGAGTGAATCTGATGCTGCACACTGCAATTTACCCAACATATCGGTCCCAGTCTTTATTAGATCCTTTATAAGAAAAGCTTCGATGCCATCCTCCTCTGTTGCATTCAAGGAGTAGAGATTTCTCAGGTTATGCAAGAGGTTCATGCCGGTTCCCGTGGTGCCCATCAAGTTGGTCCAAAGTTGTCCCATCAAATTCGGAGGTTGGGGTACGTCTGTCCCTCTATGATCCATGATTGTATCGAGTATTCCACGATATGCCACATGTTCCATGATCACGCCAAATTACTACATCGGCCTCCAGAGCCCCTCCACCCAACCACGTGCTCTTGGATATTTGTGGTGTGGGGACTTGATGTAGTGGGACTGTATCCACTAGCGACAGCTCGCCAGTAACGTTTCATCCTAACTGCAATAGATTTATTCTCCATATGGGATAGGTAGTTCCACTCAAAGTGGATAAGGCCCGCTCCATCGTCGACTTTGTGAGCTCCAACATCATCCACCAGTTTGTGGTCCTTCACGCTGTCCTCACTTATAACATCACAAACATCTAAGCGGCCAAGCTGAAGAAGTTGTACGCCAAGTACAACATCCCTTCGAATCATACCTCCAGCTATCACGCACATGAAAACGGACAGATCGAGGCGGTTAACAAAACCGTCTCTGACATTCTGAAGAAAATGGTTGGTCATAACAAGAAAAGTTGGCCGGACAATCTCCCCAACACCCTCGGGGCTTATCAGATGATGAATCAAAACTCTACCCAGGTAACCCCATATTCCCGGATGTTTGGGGCTTAGGACGTCCTACCAATTGAGATCCAGCTGTCATCGTTACGCACTACAGTCTATGACCACCAGGCACCAGATTACGTGGCTGAAATCCCTCTAGCTGAATAAGAAGCACTGTACGAGAACAGGCTTCGTGCCCTGCACAATCTGGAAATGCATTAGAATAAGATAACGAGGGCCTTCAACAAGAAGGTTCTCCTTCGTTCTTTTCTACAGGGCGACTTTGTGTTGGCCCTTCGAGCGCAAATGATCCCCGGTAGGAAATCACCCAAACTAGAAACCAAATGGGAAGGGCCTTATATCATCCATAAGTTTTCCCCAATGGGGCATAATCCTTAGTGACCATGGATGGTGAGTGCATAACTCCTCCCACCAATGCCAAGTTCCTCAAGCAGTACTTTGCCTAAGCATCCATGGTCCGACAGGACCTTCAACTCTATGTTCCTGCATGACCTTAAACTTCGCTGCCGTCCTGCAAGACGAAAAACTGCAAAATGGTCCAAGCTCTATGACCTTAAACTAAGATCTCCCCTAGTCCTTACTGCAAGATGTTAAACTGCAAGCCAGTCAGGCCTTCCTAACCATGGCTCGGCCTCAGACCCCTTGGAATTTGTCGACTCAAGCTCTCTTATGGGGTTGTACAGTGTGGTGTGGGATACGCCATATTCACGTCGTGTTGCCCGTCATACCATACATATCCCCAAATGAGACGCATCTCTTGTCCAACACGACATTAAACTGCGCTTCAAGAACTATGTATGGCTTGATTCCCATCCATATGGGATACATTGGACCACCCGGATATCTAAGCTTCAGTTCCAGCCCCATCCTTTGGGAATCTCTATCCCACCTCGGCTCCTCAGCCTACTCCTCCACTACTAGGGGATTATATGGTGTGGTGTGGGATTATGTCATGTCATTCTTGAAATGAACATGCCATGTAACTCTCATTCTCGAGCTATTTTGTCGACCCTTCCCGACGGTTCACCAATGTGCCTAGGGGTACTCCGTTTTTTTACCTGGAATGCCAAACTTTACTCGCACACGTCCGCACCCACTTTCCAGGATTTCTGTATCCCTGCATCAGGGCTTCCATCATCTTTCACACATGGAGGGACCCCCAAGAATGGCCTGGATACTACACCCAAGGGCCCTCCTACCGTTATAGGCCAACTCCCCTATGGTTTTCCGAGAAACAAATCGATTAAAATACTGCGTTGTGAATATGGTCAGCGGTCGATGCTCATTTTTTGTTCCCACCTCAGGCTAACACGATATGGAGATTGTTTTTCTGCCACAGTTAACAGTTATCCTCCATCGCCATGCCAACCCCATTTAGTCCAAAATTTCAATTACACAATTCACATCCTTCTCCATTCTCATCGTGTCAAAGTGATGTTTCGAAATTCTTGGTACTATTCCTCCGTGCACATCTGTGCATTGGGCGAACAAAGCCATGTCGAAAGTTCCCTTCGGGGCTCTTCACTGACTTCCCCTTGATGGATGTTTCGGGTATTGAGATAAGGATCTTTCCCCCGTTGTTTCCCACACCGAGTTTAACTCACATGGGCTTAGGGATAGGGTCGAGGTCTGCGCTTACCTGGAAAGTTGTCATCCACCCCTGGTCTGAGCTCTAAGACAATAAACTAAGATCTCCTCAGAACAACGTTCATATTGATTCCCATCCTCATGGGATACATAGGGCTGCCCGAACGCCTCGTTTTTGGGTCCATCTCATTTGGGAGCTAGTCTCTCCCCCGTTACCTTTCACCGCTATGTGGGCCCCTCGGCCTAGGGTTCCTCTCCTGGGACTGTGTACGGTATAATGTGGGATTATGTCCCCATTCACTTCGGTTATTCCTCACAACACCATACACATCCCCCGCCTAGCATTGTCTCTGATACGTCTGCGCTACATGATGTTAAAATGAATGCCTGGATTTATCACATGTCCCTAAATTGTGCCATTATCGTCCTAGCCGCACGACGAAAAACGGAACTTCATTGTGATGACCACATTGTAGAGGACATGATGTTGGGTATTGGTCACATGCCATGCCATTTTTCAATGCCAATCATAGCTTGATTCTTGTGGCGACACCAGGGCCTACTACCCTAGGCCCGTCGCTCCATCAAAAAAACCACATACCTTAAAGGACAAACATGATTTATCAAATTCCACTTCATTTAGTGTAAGGGCCATTCCCACACTCCCGTTTTTCCCCAGCACTGGTATCTTACCATGACACCCTTCAAAACTACGTATGGCTTGATTCTCATCTTCATGAGATACGTAGGAGCGCTGGGGCACTTCCCCGCGGGCCCAGCCTAACCGTCGTGTTCGGTCCCTCGACTCAAAATTTTCCCCAAAGAACACATGGTAGGTAGGGGTAACCACCTTCCCATGTGTCCCCTGCTTCCCTTACCCATTCATGGTCAGAGTTCTAAGACAATAAACTATGACTCTATCAAGAACTACGTGCAGATTGATCCCCATCCTCATGGGGTACGTAGGAACACCTTTGAATTTTCTTCAGGACCAGCTCAACTCTCGTTTATGGTCCCTCAACTTAAAATTGTCCGAGAAGCACATGGTGGTCAGAACCCCCGGTTCCCATTTATGTCATGTGTCTGAGATACCCAACCGTGTGCCTCCCATGTTTCCTCCCGCCATTTGGTCTAAATTCTACGACCCTAAACTAAGATCTCCCTATTGAAAAGGACTCTTCTCCTTCCATCTAATACGTCCCGTTTTCATATTCAGATGTGTTTTGACAAAGATCCCAAAGTGTGGGATTTTCATAGGGACATTCCCCTCATCCCATGACCAAGCTTCGTGAGCTTGCTATTTGGATCCTCATCCTCTTCCACATCCAAAAGGACCCCCAGAAAACATGGATACTTGGCTTAAGAGCTCTCCATTAACGCTAGACTTAAGGGCCCTCCGATCATTTCGGGCCAACGTCCCAACGGATCTCTGAAAACATTTGTGAGATGGTCCCGTGTTTCAAACATGGTCAACGGTCGACCCTCATTTGTCTGTCCCCATTCTGGGCTAATGCGATATGGAGACTGTGTTTCCGCCTCGGTTAACAGTTATCCTCCATCATCACGATTCCGTCATTGTAATCCAAATCTCAAGCATCATGATTCACACATTTCCACTTCCTCATGTTCAGGTGGAATTCCAACATGCTCGTCTCTATCTCTTCGTGCATCTAGGTGCGCCACATGGTCGTGTTAGAATCATGGGACCAGTATTCACCGAGTGTCCCTTTACCCTAACCTTCCCTTTTCTGTGTCGGGAAAGTCCCACCACTACTTTGTTTTTCCCACACCGAGCATGACTCACGTGGGATTAGTTGTTTTGGCAGGATTTGTACCAACATGGCCGGGAATTCCATCGTCCTGCATGATGTTAAACTGCATTTTCAGAACTACGTATGGCTTGATTTCCATCCTCATGGGGTGCATAGGAACGTCCGACCACTCCTCTTAGTGCCCATACTAATTCTGGCTCTTGGTCCCTCAACCTGAAGAGTTTTCACTGGGGGTACATGGTGTGATTTGGACTCCATGTCCTCATTCACGTCGGTTTCAAATCTACCACACCACATGCTCCTAGGGATATTCCCTTTTATTCCATGTCCTACCATATGACGTTAATATACATGAGTCCATGTGTCCTCAACGCATGACACTAAACTGTGGTTCTACACTGAACAAGTTCAGGATGCCCCATGTTGATCATGGGATGCAGCAGAGCCTCTGTCAAAGAGGATTTTACCTGTCAGTG
Source organism: Viscum album (assembly GCA_963277665.1). Classification (NCBI taxonomy): domain Eukaryota; kingdom Viridiplantae; phylum Streptophyta; class Magnoliopsida; order Santalales; family Viscaceae; genus Viscum; species Viscum album. Next base: position 700,744,630 of record OY728161.1, read on the forward strand.
TTGGTCTATGACTACAATGTGCTTCCAAAAATACATGTAGCTTTATTCCCATCCTCATAGGATACGTAGAGACACCCTGATATTTTTCCTGGGGTTCATCCCCTAGGAATCATTAATCTTATCCTCCCAATTTCCGGCCCTTTGCCCGGACCCCTCGGGGGGAACTATGTAGCTGCAATTTTTCCTTGAACAAGTTCAGGATTCCCCAAGATCCCATTGGGAAGCAACAGACCCCCTCGCCAGAGAGGCCCTATCCCAATGAAGGAATGATCCATGATCAAACCGATGCGCCCATATGGCGTACCCCCACCACGGTGGTGTAATTACATGAGTGTTGGATTCTCTTCAGACAAACCATCATTCTATATTCCACGCTTTGAGTTCCCATTATTCGGACCCTCTTCCACTTTCATGTTTGAAGAGACCCCCTAACGACCTATTCTCATGCTGCATCGGCTCACCTACCGTCTTGGGCCAACATCCTGGAAGACTGGTCATGTTTGGAAGGACACCCCCTAACAGTATGGATGATCGACCTAGGGTCCACCAACTGTCCTGGCCCAACGTCCCGAAGGACTGACCGACAACATTTGTGACCCGGTACTGTGTTTCGAACATGGTCAATAGTTGACCCTCATTTGTTTTCCCCATTTCAGGCTAACGCAGTACGGATATCATTTCTCCGCCACGATTAATGATTGTCCTTTATTGTCACTCCATCCCCACAGTGTTCCAAATCTAGGGCATCATAATTCACGCTTCCCATTTCCATCTGTTCAGAACGATTTCAGTGCCCCTGGGGTTGCACCGTTCGTGCATGAGGGCACGCCGTAGAAATGATAATTCAGCCGTTTTAAGAACTTCGTTATCCGGCCAGGCCTCTACCATATTTTGGAAATCTGGACTGGTTATCCAATCCCCGGATGCCCAATGCTTTATTTCTTTTTTCTATGTTGAGTGGGACGAGAAGGAAACTATACCCTGTTTTATACATCGGGATTGACCCACGTGATCTTGGGGAATTATCGATAAACGTCCTGAAAACATCGTAGGTATGTAATGATACGATTCAAACAGCGGAAATCGTGCATGATACGACATTCAAAACAATGAAGGATGAAATTGTAGCAAGAAAGTACCACTAAAGTGTTTATAATTATTACAGTACTCGGGGTTCTACTACCCCCATGGATGGGTTGAACCCGTCAAAAGAATGTTGCAGCTACGCCACCCTTCGGCTTGTGGCGTCCAAGACATGCTGCCACTGGCTCAGCACCCGCTCCTCCTCAGTAGCAGTGGGGCAAAGTTCGTCAGACTTACCTCTGGCCCTCTCTACACCATCCTGAATGGCAGCCATCTTCCCAGAATCCTGCCTCATATTCTCTTCCGCCTATTCCAGTTGGGCCTTCAACCGTGAGATCAGCTCAGATTGTACATTAAGAGAGGCTGAGTGCTCATCTTCCCAGGTCTGCATCTGTTGGACCTCGCTTTCAGCCTCCTGGAACTTCTTGATTTTGGTCTCCTTCCTCTACTACAAGCACACGCTGTTCCCGCAATAATATTCTCTGATCTTCTTGGCCATGAGATCTCGGATGAGCGCATGAGGATGTTGGGAATCCACTCCACCAGCGCAGAGTTCGCACAGCCACAAGCGAAGTCTGTCCATTTCATTCAGCCATAGCTCTTGGGGGATGTCCTTGATGAAACGCGTGGTTAGCTTCCATGATCGGCGGTGGACTATGCTATTGTCTTCCTCGTCGAAAGCCGTTTCATCCCAGTATTCGCGATTAGTAGGCTCGTACGCAGGATACGCCCGCAGGAATTCCTTGGCAGGATATGTATCTCGTGTTGAATCCGGCATGACATCTGCCCCCGGAGAAGGCGCGATGGGACTTGGTTGAGCCGGTTGATCTTTATCATCAGACACCACCTCAATTACCTCGGACATGACCCTTCTAGTGGCCCCGCCGATGATAGTGTGTGTTACAGCTTGGGGAGACGGGGGGACTATCTCCACCAACACTGGCATGCCACTAGGAGGGATGCCGCCAGACATCCCGACTAGCCTTGCCACAATAGCCCATGTCAGTCGAAGAACTGTACCACGGGAAAGGACACAAACATTAATTGGCACCATCTACGTATGTCGTTAATGAATCCAGTAGAGGAAACATATGGAGATTGAACTCCTGGTGCTACTCCTGAGTCGATGCTGACAGGACCCCGAGGCGGGGCCCTCTGTATACTGTTGGAATGTCTAGAGATTCTTGAGGAGCCACGTCGGGTGCTCTGGCCCCACTAGACGTAGAACTGGACGCAACCATAGGTTCGGGTTATGAAGTTCCTGCATCGTCACCTGCTAAGGGGCGAGAGAGAGGTCTGCATACAAGTTCCTCTTACATGTCCCAAACATTGGTGAGAAATCCATGATGGCCTAAGAACGGACCATAACGAAGTAGGTTAGGAATGATACCTTGAGTGCCTCTGTGAAATCAACAGAATCTGAGTCTTGGTCTATGACTTCGCCCTCCTCCAACGGGCTCCCTCCGTCAGCCTCATCCTCCCAAGAGGATTCGTCTGATTCTTCCGGCAGGGGGAAGCGCTCCCTTAGATAGGAAGATCACAACTGTTGGGGACCATCCAATCCAGCATCACCCTCACCCGGCCTGTCATTGGGAATGGGACACCAATGGAATGAATGTAGTCCTCCAGATTGTCCAAGTATCCCCCTGCCTCCACTGGAGATGCCATGAAACAGCCTAGACTAGGCCTATGCCATGTAGCTCTATCCCGAGGTGATTCAGGTGTGCCCATATCTATGCTGGACTGAGGAATTTCCGGTTGACATCCCAAATGTCCCAGGCCTCGAGGAAGATGACATCCTCTGCCATGTCGATATGACACAGCCGCTTCCCCATAGCCTGAGTGGATATCCTACAAAATCCTCATAGAGGCCACCCCTACGGATGGCCCTAATCTTCATGAATCACCAGATCTGCGGCTGCTACCACACCCTCAGTTGGTGTGGGTCCCACTGCCACGGCAGTCCCCCCACCACGAGAGGCCCTTGCTTCCCTCCGACCACGACTCTGACCCCAACCTCGGGATAGAGGAGGCCCATCGTCACTAACCTGAATAGTTTCCTGCTTCAACATCTCCCACGAATAAGGAGCCTCCTAGATAATGGAATACTCCCCCACCAATCGAAAAGCGGCAGAGGATGGAGGCAACGTAATTTGCATCTTCCCGTCTTCCCGCGTGAACATGAGACACAGCTGCCTCATCACACATGGGTGCTCCTCGTGACACACCTCCCTTTAGACCTAAAGGGTCAGCCGCTGGAGGCACCAGAACTGCCTCACAAACCAATGCGGGGTGTGCGGTTCACAGAGCGGCTCATGATCCACTCGTGCCCCCAAAACTCCACATCGAAAGGACAAGAGATAAGCTCAGTGCTCTTTTGTTCCCTGCCCGTCATCAGTGAGTATCCTCATTGGTAATGGGAATGGGTGGAAGGTAAACTCATCCTCCCACCACACCCGGTCCATCACCATCAGCACGATTAGTTTAAATGGGAAGCTCCCGGTCACATTTAGAATGGAGGGGTGTAAGTTTGATCCCGGCGGCGAAATAGGGTTTGGATACTCAAAGATCCCCTAATGTGTGCTACAATCCACCCATACAAGAGGTGGAAGGGCCCACATATCCTTGGCAGCTTCTTGCCGTCGCTAATGTGCCGCAGCAACTTGTACAGCTTGGCGAGCATTGGATGTAGAGACCCGAAGCTTATCGTACATGGACATTACATTACTTTTGCGGAATACTTAGTACATAACAAAAACACACACTAAAGGATCGTAATAGTTTAGTGTCTTTGGAAACTCGGACTATAATCTTCTAATCGTGGTGAAAGATCTTCAACATCTCCCATAAAGATCTACTTTTTTTATACCTAAAACCTTTCTTTATATCCTGGGGAAAAGAAAACATAAAAGGGTGAGCGCAAATGCTCAGTAAGGGTAAACAAAAGAAATATCAATCACATCATATTCATAAGAACATAACATTTTGGAAATCATAACCTGCAAAAGAGAGCATAATTTCATAACATGGGATAAATCATGGTAGTGAAATGTAATCAGAATAATCATAACTTAAAACATGAAACTTTGTGGAAAGCACACATAATCATGGACAATCATTTCTTGTTAGTCATGACTCATTGCCAAGACTATCTTAGTGGACAAAGTCCCTTTCTGAATCGAGTAACCCTCGTTTCAGTCCTGTTTCACTGAACCGGTATAACCTACCATTTCAGCCATGTCTATCTCATGAGATATAAAATCTTTACCCAATGCATTGGAGGGAGATATAGGTCCCACCCATCTTATAATGAATCCTTTCTTATGTGTGCCACATAATCATAAATCATACATCATCGCATAACCCATGTAATAAAAATGGGATTCTTGAAACATCATGACATCATAAATCAATTCATATAAGATAAAGGAATTCATAAAAATAATTTCATCACAACATGATAAAATCAATGTAATAATAGGGATAAAAACAGATCCCTTTATTATCTTAGATGGAAAATAATTTTGATAAAACACTTGAATTGAATTCTTGAGGAAAATATCCTTTCTTCTTCAAAATCAATTTCTTTTCACAAAACATCATGCAATTTTAAAAGAAAGAGATTTTATTGAAAATAGTCATGAAATATTTTAGAGGAAGATTCATGAAAATAAGGCTTTATAAAACAGTAGAAATCCGTTCGTGCCGTATAAGTTAAAAAAAACATTCTTCGTACTTTTGTCGGAAAAGTCAAAAAGTACCTCGTATATTAAAAAACGACAAAATATTCCTTTCATATCTTTTACTAAAAACTCATAGAAAGGTAAAATTGGATTTAAACAATTGTAGGTGGATGTAAATAATATTACATATTGAGAAAACATGGATGTGGATGATAAAATACACCCCAGTAAATACCAACGTATAAACAATCTCGGATAAAAATGAGATTGTGATATTTCCCTTACCTTAGGTCCAATTTGCTTCGTATGTGTCCGAACCTCCTGTATAATGATTTAAATAATGTCATTTACTTATTACAGAATCATATTCATTGTTATGATATCATATATGGTTCACTTATGACATTATATTACCCATTCTTTTCTAAATTCCATGTTAAAGAGGCATTTTGGGAAAAATCGTTTCATTTATCGTAGGTGTTTTGACTTGTTGTTCTTGACATCATTATTACTTATATCATGATTTACTTACTTCCAGAATATAAAATATGATTTATATATCATATATATTCAGTATATATATATATATAATAGATAGATAAATAAAATGAAAAACACCGTTCATGGAGACGGTAGTCCGTACGTACGCATGAACGCTGTTTTGCTTTCCTTATTGTCTTGAAATGGAAGTAAGTAGATGACATACATATGTATATATATACATAAATCCAGTATCTTTATAATGTCATATATTTCATTATTATTTCTTATATATACATTATAATCATTCTTAAATGGTTAACATGGAGAATGAATCTCATCGCGTCGTGGAGACGGTAGTCCGTACGTACGCACGAGCGATGATATCATTTCTATAAATATTGAATTGAATTGGAGTGGATTATACAATATATCAGAATCAATATGATGTTGTAATAACTATGTATAGTTATTCTTTACACCATTATACCCATCCATGTAAGGTGGTGGTGGAAAATAGATTACACCACGGCGTGGAGACGGTATTCCGTACGTACGCACGCGCGGTGATTTCTTTTTCCGTAGGATGGATAGATGGTGAAATAAGGATGTTTCATACTTATAATAACATATCAGTATATGAGTGATACTGATGTTATTACTTCATAATGAAACAACCTAATAAGAAGAAGTGGAAGAAGAAATAAAGATGAAAGAATTGGTAACGGTAATTACCTCTTCTTTGAAGTGCCTCTTTGAGACCTCCTCTTAGGGCACTAGAATTGGTCTTTGAGGAAGACCAGAACCTCTAGGATGTTGCTAGGGAAGTGGAGAAAAGATTTTGGCAGGGGTTGGCCGAGCTTGAGTGCTCAAATTGGTGTGAGGAGGAGGGGGAGGAGGTGTCCTTTTATAGGGGAGGAGAGGGGCACCTTAGGAATTCTTAAAAATATTAATTTATAATAAATCTAACCCCACTTAAAAACCTCCAAAATTGACTCATATTCGAAGCATAGATGATATAGGGTTGTAATCTCATCAACCAATCAAATTTAGACATGTTTGGATCTTATTTTAAACCTTATCAATTAGATTTAACTCTAAGTTAAATAATTTGACTTTTACCGTGTCTTTTTGTTTTCTTTCACTATATGGTTAATACACTTACTATAACATGCCAAACGAACCCAAAATTGTTTATTATTAATATATATATCCTTATCTAAGTCATTTGGCCGAACCTTAGATTTTTAGGAATAAAATAACAATTAATAATATAATATTTGATTTAAAAACTATTTTGGGTCAATTTTGACACTATTTGATATATGATTTTTGTGAAAGTCATAACAGAATTATATGTTCGAAACAAGTTGATTAAATCAACACTAATATATCATAGTAACCTAGAAAATTAGTGGAATTCATAAAAAGTCTTAAATTACATTTATTTTGGTATTTATATTCTCAATTATGTCAATATTTCATTAATAAGATAATTACTGCATCATCTTTGTCTCATAAATAAATTATATTATTTGATGTCTAAAAATTACAAATAAAATACCATAATGTAGGAAAGCTTTTTAGCTTTCTAATGAATATTTATAGTCGAATTTATCTTATGTATAACCCCATATTAAAAATGATTTACTTATTAAACATTGATTTTAACTATTTTAACCCTTCTTTAAAAAAATTAATAATAAATGTCCTAATCTAATCCAAGTGGGCCTAAATGGTCATATTTTATTCATAAGGTTGTTTTTTGTCGAATTAAACTTATCCAATAGAATTAGGACATGTGTTAGGGTAATAGTAATATCATATTTACCCTTAGTTACCCTATTTACTATTAATCGCGGTAAAAAAAGTAAAAAGTTACTATTCACCAAAAAATTATTTTTATCTCATTGAACCACATTTTACTTACTGATATCAACCGTGTCTATCGGATTTTCGAAATTCCATTCACAGAAGCGGTAAAATTAAGTTTTATGCAAAATTCAGTTTTTAACCTACCACTTAGTGGTTTCACTATTCATCAAAAATTGAAAGTTTTCAGAAAAATACCAAAATTTCACCCTAGGCTAATTTCGATATTATGAGTCCAAAAATGAAGTCCATTTTGAAAAATAAAATTTCTAAAATTTTAAAATGTGATTATTACTGTTCATAATGGCTAGTTATAATAATATTTTAATAGCATATTTGTGTTTAGTGAAACTCGGTATTGCGTACTACACACGCTATCGAGGAAGGTTGCGATTGTGTGTAATGCAAGGCAAGTCAAGGATGCGTGTTGTGCAAGCTCCTTTTTGTGTTGCGTACAACACAAGACATTAGTAAAATTAAAAAGAATATTTTTCATAAAATCTTGGGCTGTTACATTCCACCCCCCTTAAAATGAATTTCGCCCTCGAAATTCGTCGGGGTTATAAATAGTTTACTATTAGAAAGTTTCTTTAATAGAAACCCACATCATAAAAAGGAATACCAAAACTTGTCTTTAAAAACTAAAGTATGAAATGTAACGATTACCCAAATAAACTAATCACTGGGTTTCCACATAGGTGAAAATATTGATATGGAAGAGAAATCTAACCATCATGTTCTGATGGAGAGTGGTAGAAAACATGGCTATGGAAAAGACAGTAATCACAAAGCCATAAATTTGTGAAGATCTAAGGTACCATCTGATTCATCAGATATAAGATCACTAGGACAACATTTTTGGTTTTCAAGATAGTTTCCCTAAAGTTAAAGAATTTGAATTAGAATGAATACTTACTTTATGTTGGTACAACCTCACTATTGTTCGTGCCTTTAACAATTTCCACTTCATCTCATAAATAAATGAAGTTGAATTTGTTATTCGTGAAGTGTTAGCAGATCATGTGATAGAATGACAGGTCATTCCATCAAAAGGTTAGCAAAAGTTATTAAATATACATAAGTCATTCTATAGTGAGATTAATCATATATGGTACCTAAAATGGACTTATACTTCATATATAATACTGCTTAATATAATAAAACTAGTTTCTACTAAACAGGGACTTCCTGTAGGCCAGTGGTAGGTGATAAAGGCCAGCCACACTTCGGTTGTGGGTTCGATTCCCACAGCCTTGTCCGACGCGATGGGTTGTCGCCCGTTCTGCAAGTTGTCCATTTTCTAAAACTATATTACTATAACATCCCATCGAAAAAAACTTCTATCCTCAAACAATACTAACTTATGTCCAACATAATCCAATCCAATCTTTAGGCTTATCCATAATACTGCAGTCCACTCTCATAACATAGTGAAAACGATTACCAGAGATTTAACACCATCGTCGATCCCCATATATCATAAGATATGTTTTGTTGGTCACATTCCAAACATTCAAAGTCCTTAATCATGTATTCTTTTGAATACTCATTGAACCTTAGTGAAAACATGAATGCAGTTAAAAGCTAACACTTTCCACATACCAAAATCCTCAAAATTCTATATTCTCAAACCATGATATCACTTAGTCCTTATATCAATCATGAGCTCATGAATACTATTAAACATTTCATTTTCTCGTTTTCCCTTCATTATGCGCATATCATCTTATTTCCAAATTATATCAATCACTTTGAATACCACATTAGACCAATACATAAATATTCCAATACTCCATGATACAATATTATTTTGGAATACCATTACATAAACACTTAATCATTCCACCACATCGTTGTCATATTCAACATCGCCAATAGTGATCGCATGTGACTTCCCTTTGTCCTTTGCCTTCAGTGGTTTCTCATGTTGATCATCACTAACCCTTGGATTAGGAAATTTATTAGCATAATTCCCCATTTCCTTGCACTTGAAGCATTGAAGTGTTGGTGGTGCGTTCTCTGTAGTGTTTGCTTTATTCACATCATTAGAAACCCTTTTTCCATTACTTCGACACTCAGCTGCTCGATGACCTTCTTTTCCACACTTAAAACATTTTCTAGTACCTTTAAGACAGTCTCCACCAGGTTTCTTTCCACACTTTGTGCATAAGGAAACATTCATCTTCTTTTCACCATTATTTTGAGATTTCTCCTTGAACTCCATCTTTCGTTTCTTGTCAAAACCATGTGATGGATATGTAACACCAACTTCCATTTCTACCTTGATAGCACAACGCACAATTTCTTCATAGCTACCGAAGTCTCTTATAGCTAATTCCCTTCAAAGACTTGGTTTTAAGCCACTGAAAAATCGATCAACTTTACTTTCAGGTTGGATGATAATACCAGAAGCATACCTTGCAAGTCTTGTAAAATTTGCTTCATAGGTACCAACAGATTCATCGTCCCTTTGCTTCAGTTCAAGAAATTCTTTCTCCATCTTTGTTCGAAGAATACGAGGGAAGTACTTACTGAAAAACAAGTTCTTGAACTCGTCCCATTCCATGGACTCAATTTCATCCCTTTGCCTCATATTCTTAATAAGATTCCACCATTGATCAGCATCTCCTTCCAAACGATACACTGCTAGGATGACTTTATCATGTTCAGAACATTGAAGAACTGAAAATATCTTTTCAGTAGTACTGATCCATTGTTCAGCCACAAGTGGATCAGAAGACCCACTGAAAGAAGGTGGACGTTGCCTCATGAAGGATTCAACAGAATGTTGCTCCTTCCTTTGCTCGTTTGGAAGTCCTGCATGATTCATATCTTGAGAAAGTTGTGTGAGCATGGCTACAAGATTTTGCATTCCAGCTCCTATATCGTTTGGTTGCTCAGGGGAACAATCATTTCATTGCCCATCACATTCCGTATTAACACGGTTCCTTCGGGTTCCAGCCATCGTCTAAAACCCCAAAAGAATAGTGTTAGATGAAAAAATCATAATAAAGGGGGAGTAACTTAAATATCTATCATCTTTGGTTTAATCTAATATCGTTACCATAGTTCTAGAACTATATCCTATACGTATACTTATCCTTAGGGGCATCCCTAGACATACCTTAGAAATATCTCTAGGGATCTCACTAAAGTTCTCGCATCCTAGTTTCCAAAGGTTGACTAAACCTTTCCTCTGATACCAACTGTAGAGACCCAAAGCTTATCGTACATGGACATTACATTACTTTTGCGGAATACTTAGTACATAACAAAAACACACACTAAAGGATCGTAATAGTTTAGTGTCTTTGGAAACTCGGACTATAATCTTCTAATCGTGGTGAAAGATCTTCAACATCTCCCATAAAGATCTTCTTTTTTTTATACCTAAAACCTTTCTTTATATCCTGGGGAAAAGAAAACATAAAAGGGTGAGCGCAAATGCTCAGTAAGGGTAAACAAAATAAATATCAATCACATCATATTCATAAGAACATAACATTTTGGAAATCATAACCTGCAAAAGAGAGCATAATTTCATAACATGGGATAAATCATGGTAGTGAAATGTAATCAGAATAATCATAACTTAAAACATGAAACTTTGTGGAAAGCACACATAATCATGGACAATCATTTCTTGTTAGTCATGACTCATTGCCAAGACTATCTTAGTGGACAAAGTCCCTTTCTGAATCGAGTAACCCTCGTTTCAGTCCTGTTTCACTGAACCGGTATAACCTACCATTTTAGCCATGTCTATCTCATGAGATATAAAATCTTTACCCAATGCATTAGAGGGAGATATAGGTCCCACCCATCTTATAATGAATCCTTTCTTATGTGTGCCACATAATCATAAATCATACATCATCGCATAACCCATGTAATAAAAATGGGATTCTTGAAACATCATGACATCATAAATCAATTCATATAAGATAAAGGAATTCATAAAAATAATTTCATCACAACATGATAAAATCAATGTAATAATAGGGATAAAAACAGATCCCTTTATTATCTTAGATGGAAAATAATTTTGATAAAACACTTGAATTAAATTCTTGAGGAAAATATCCTTTCTTCTTCAAAATCAATTTCTTTTCACAAAACATCATGCAATTTTAAAAGAAAGAGATTTTATTGAAAATAGTCATGAAATATTTTAGAGGAAGCTTCATGAAAATAAGGCTTTATAAAACAGTAGAAATCCGTTCGTGCCGTATAAGTTAAAAAAAACATTCTTCGTACTTTTGTCGGAAAAGTCAAAAAGTACCTCGTATATTAAAAAACGACAAAATATTCCTTTCATATCTTTTACTAAAAACTCATAGAAAGGTAAAATTGGATTTAAACAATTGTAGGTGGATGTAAATAATATTACATATTGAGAAAACATGGATGTGGATGATAAAATACACCCCAGTAAATACCAACGTATAAACAATCTCGGATAAAAATGAGATTGTGATATTTCCCTTACCTTAGGTCCAATTTGCTTCGTATGTGTCTGAACCTCCTGTATAATGATTTAAATAATGTCATTTACTTATTACAGAATCATATTCATTGTTATGATATCATATATGGTTCACTTATGACATTATATTACCCGTTCTTTTGTAAATTCCATGTTAAAGAGGCGTTTTGGGAAAAATCGTTTCATTTATCGTAGGTGTTTTGACTTGTTGTTCTTGACATCATTATTACTTATATCATGATTTACTTACTTCCAGAATATAAAATATTATTTATATATCATATATATTCAGTATATATATATATATATAATAGATAGATAAATAAAATGAAAAACACCGTTCATGGAGACGGTAGTCCGTACGTACGCATGAACGCTGTTTTTCTTTCCTTATTGTCTTGAAATGGAAGTAAGTAGATGACATACATATGTATATATATACATAAATCCATTATCTTTATAATGTCATATATTTCATTATTATTTCTTATATATACATTATAATAATTCTTAAATGGTTAACATGGAGAATGAATCTCATCGCGTCGTGGAGACGGTAGTCCGTACGTACGCACGAGCGATGATATCATTTCTATAAATATTGAATTGAATTGGAGTGGATTATACAATATATCAGAATCAATATGATGTTGTAATAACTATGTATAGTTATTCTTTACACCATTATACCCATCCATGTAAGGTGGTGGTGGAAAATAGATTACACCACGGCGTGGAGACGGTATTCCGTACGTACGCACGCACGGTGATTTCTTTTTCCGTAGGATGGATAGATGGTGAAATAAGGATGTTTCAGACTTATAATAACATATCAGTATATGAGTGATACTGATGTTATTACTTCATAATGAAACAACCTAATAAGAAGAAGTGGAAGAAGAAATAAAGATGAAAGAATTGGTAACGGTAATTACCTCTTCTTTGAAGTGCCTCTTTGAGACCTCCTCTTAGGGCACTAGAATTGGTCTTTGAGGAAGACCAGAACCTCTAGGATGTTGCTAGGGAAGTGGAGAAAAGATTTTGGCAGGGGTTGGCCGAGCTTGAGTGCTCAAATTGGTGTGAGGAGGAGGGGGAGGAGGTGTCCTTTTATAGGGGAGGAGAGGGGCACCTTAGGAATTCTTAAAAATATTAATTTATAATAAATCTAACCCCACTTAAAAACCTCCAAAAATGACTCATATTCGAAGCTTAGATGAGATAGGGTTGTAATCGCATCAACCAATAAAATTTAGACATGTTTGGATCTTATTTTAAACCTTATCAATTAGATTTAACTCTAAGTTAAATAATTTGACTTTTACCGTGTCTTTTTGTTTTCTTTCACTATATGGTTAATACACTTACTATAACATGCCAAACGAACCCCAAATTGTTTATTATTAATATATATATCCTTATCTAAGTCCTTTGGCCGAACCTTAGATTTTTAGGAATAAAATAACAATTAATAATATAATATTTGATTTAAAAACTATTTTGGGTCAATTTTGACACTATTTGATATATGATTTTTGTGAAAGTCATAACAGAATTATATGTTCGAAACAAGTTGATTAAATCAACACTAATATATCATAGTAACCTAGAAAATTAGTGGAATTCATAAAAATTCTTAAATTACATTTATTTTGGTATTTATATTATCAATTATGTCAATATTTCATTAATAAGATAATTACTGCATCATCTTTGTCTCATAAATAAATTATATTATTTGATGTCTAAAAATTACAAATAAAATACCATAATGTAGGAAATCTTTTTAGCTTTCTAATGAATATTTATAGTCGAATTTATCTTATGTATAACCCCATATTAAAAATGATTTACTTATTAAACATTGATTTTAACTATTTTAACCCTTCTTTAAAAAAATTAATAATAAATGTCCTAATCTAATCCAAGTGGGCCTAAATGGTCATATTTTATTCATAAGGTTGTTTTTGGTCGAATTAAACTTATCCAATAGAATTAGGACATGTGTTAGGGTAATAGTAATATCATATTTACCCTTAGTTACCCTATTTACTATTAATCGCGGTAAAAAAGTAAAAAGTTACTATTCACCAAAAAATTATTTTTATCTCATTGAACCACATTTTACTTACTGATATCAACCGTGTCTGTCGGATTTTCGAAATTCCATTCACAGAAGCGGTAAAATTAAGTTTTATGCAAAATTCAGTTTTTAACCTACCACTTAGTGGTTTCACTATTCATCAAAAATTGAAAGTTTTCAGAAAAATACCAAAATTTCACCCTAGGCTAATTTCGAGATTCTGAGTCCAAAAATGAAGTCCATTTTGAAAAATAAAATTTCTAAAATTTTAAAAAGTGATTATTACTGTTCATAATGGCTAGTTATAATAATATTTTAATAGCATATTGTTGTTTAGTGAAACTCGGTATTGCGTACTACACACGCTATCGAGGAAGGTTGCGATTGTGTGTAATGCAAGGCAAGTCAAGGATGCGTGTTCTGCAATCTCCTTTTTGTGTTGCGTACAACACAAGACATTAGTAAAATTAAAAAGAATATTTTTCATAAAATCTTGGGCTGTTACATTCCACCCCCCTTAAAATGAATTTCGCCCTCGAAATTCGTCGGGGTTATAAATAGTTTACTATTAGAAAGTTTCTTTAATAGAAACCCACATCATAAAAAGGAATACCAAAACTTGTCTTTAAAAACTAAAGTATGAAATGTAACGATTACCCAAATAAACTAATCACTGGGTTTCCACATAGGTGAAAATATGGATATGGAAGAGAAATCTAACCATCATGTTCTGATGGAGAGTGGTAGAAAACATGGCTATGGAAAAGACAGTAATCACAAAGCCATAAATTTGTGAAGATCTAAGGTACCATCTGATTCATCAGATATAAGATCACTAGGACAACATTTTTGGTTTTCAAGATCGTTTCCCTAAAGTTAAAGAATTTGAATTAGAATGAATACTTACTTTATGTTGGTACAACCTCACTGTTGTTCGTGCCTTTAACAATTTCCACTTCATCTCATAAATAAATGAAGTTGAATTTGTTATTCGTGAAGTGTTAGCAGATCATGTGATAGAATGACGGGTCATTCCATCAAAAGGTTAGAAAAAGTTATTAAATATACATAAGTCATTCTATAGTGAGATTAATCATATATGGTACCTAAAATGGACTTATACTTCATATATCATACTGCTTAATATAATAAAACTAGTTTCTACTAAACAGGGACTTCCTGTAGGCCAGTGGTAGGTGATAAAGGCCAGCCACACTTCGGTTGTGGGTTCGATTCCCACAGCCTTGTCCGACGCGATGGGTTGTCGCCCGTTCTGCAAGTTGTCCTTTTTCTAAAACTATATTACAATAACATCCCATCGAAAAAAACTTCTATCCTCAAACAATACTAACTTATGTCCAACATAATCCAATCCAATCTTTAGGCTTATCCATAATACTGCAGTCCACTCTCATAACATAGTGAAAACGATTACCAGAGATTTAACACCATCGTCGATCCCCATATATCATAAGATATGTTTTGTTGGTCACATTCCAAACATTCAAAGTCCTTAATCATGTATTCTTTTGAATACCCATTGAACCTTAGTGAAAAAATGAATGCAGTTAAAAGCTAACACTTTCCACATACCAAAATCCTCAAAATTCTATATTCTCAAACCATGATATCACTTAGTCCTTATATCAATCATGAGCTCATGAATACTATTAAACATTTCATTTTCTCGTTTTCCCTTCATTATGCGCATATCATCTTATTTCCAAATTATATCAATCACTTTGAATACCACATTAGACCAATACATAAATATTCCAATACTTCATGATACAATATTATTTTGGAATCCCATTACATAAACACTTAATCATTCCACCACATCGTTGTCATATTCAACATCGCCAATAGTGATCGCATGTGACTTCCCTTTGTCCTTTGCCTTCAGTGGTTTCTCATGTTGATCATCACTAACCCTTGGATTAGGACATTTATTAGCATAATTCCCCATTTCCTTGCACTTGAAGCATTGAAGTGTTGGTGGTGCGTTCTCTGTAGTGTTTGCTTTATTCACATCATTAGAAACCCTTTTTCCATTACTTCGACACTCAGCTGCTCGATGACCTTCTTTTCCACACTTAAAACATTTTCTAGTACCTTTAAGACAGTCTCCACCAGGTTTCTTTCCACACTTTGTGCATAAGGAAACATTCATCTTCTTTTCACCATTATTTTGAGATTTCTCCTTGAACTCCATCTTTCGTTTCTTGTCAAAACCATGAGATGGATATGTAACACCAACTTCCATTTCTACCTTGATAGCACAACGCACAATTTCTTCATAGCTACTGAAGTCTCTTATAGCTAATGCCCTTCAAAGACTTGGTTTTAAGCCACTGAAAAATCGATCAACTTTACTTTCAGGTTGGATGATAATACCAGAAGCATACCTTGCAAGTCTTGTAAAATTTGCTTCATAGGTACCAACAGATTCATCGTCCCTTTGCTTCAGTTCAAGAAATTCTTTCTCCATCTTTGTTCGAAGAATACGAGGGATGTACTTACTGAAAAACAAGTTCTTGAACTCGTCCCATTTCATGGACTCAATTTCATCCCTTTGCCTCATATTCTTAATAAGATTCCACCATTGATCAGCATCTCCTTCCAAACGATACACTGCTAGGATGACTTTATCATGTTCAGAACATTGAAGAACTGAAAATATCTTTTCAGTAGTACTGATCCATTGTTCAGCCACAAGTGGATCAGAAGACCCACTAAAAGAAGGTGGACGTTGCCTCATGAAGGATTCAACAGAATGTTGCTCCTTCCTTTGCTCGTTTGGAAGTCCTGCATGATTCATAGCTTGAGAAAGTTGTGTGAGCATGGCTACAAGATTTTGCATTCCAGCTCCTATATCGTTTGGTTTCTCAGGGGAACAATCATTGCATTGCCCATCACATTCCGTATTAACACGGTTCCTTCGGGTTCCAGCCATCGTCTAAAACCCCAAAAGAATAGTGTTAGATGAAAAAATCATAATAAAGGGGGAGTAACTTAAATATCTATCATCTTTGGTTTAATCTAATATCGTTACCATAGTTCTAGAACTATATCCTATACGTATACTTATCCTTAAGGGCATCCCTAGACATACCTTAGAAATATCTCTAGGGATCTCACTAAAGTTCTCGCATCCTAGTTTCCAAAGGTTGACTAAACCTTTCCTCTGATACCAACTGTAGAGACCCGAAGCTTATCGTACATGGACATTACATTACTTTTGTGGAATACTTAGTACATAACAAAAACACACACTAAAGGATCGTAATAGTTTAGTGTCTTTGGAAACTCGGACTATAATCTTCTAATCGTGGTGAAAGATCTTCAACATCTCCCATAAAGATCTTCTTTTTTTTTTATCTAAAACCTTTCTTTATATCCTGGGGAAAAGAAAACATAAAAGGGTGAGCGCAAATGCTCAGTAAGGGTAAACAAAAGAAATATCAATCACATCATATTCATAAGAACATAACATTTTGGAAATCATAACCTGCAAAAGAGAGCATAATTTCATAACATGGGATAAATCATGGTAGTGAAATGTAATCAGAATAATCATAACTTAAAACATGAAACTTTGTGGAAAGCACACATAATCATGGACAATCATTTCTTGTTAGTCATGACTCATTGCCAAGACTATCTTAGTGGACAAAGTCCCTTTCTGAATCGAGTAACCCTCGTTTCAGTTCTATTTCACTGAACCGGTATAACCTACCATTTTAGCCATGTCTATCTCATGAGATATAAAATCTTTACCCAATGCATTGGAGGGAGATATAGGTCCCACCCATCTTATAATGAATCCTTTCTTATGTGTGCCACATAATCATAAATCATACATCATCGCATAACCCATGTAATTAAAATGGGATTCTTGAAACATCATGACATCATAAATCAATTCATATAAGATAAAGGAATTCATAAAAATAATTTCATCACAACATGATAAAATCAATGTAATAATAGGGATAAAAATAGATCCCTTTATTATCTTAGATGGAAAATAATTTTGATAAAACACTTGAATTGAATTCTTGAGGAAAATATCCTTTCTTCTTCAAAATCAATTTCTTTTCACAAAACATCATGCAATTTTAAAAGAAAGAGATTTTATTGAAAATATTCATGAAATATTTTAGAGGAAGCTTCATGAAAATAAGGCTTTATAAAACAGTAGAAATCCGTTCGTGCCGTATAAGTTTAAAAAAACATTCTTCGTACTTTTGTCGGAAAAGTCAAAAAGTACCTCGTATATTAAAAAACGACAAAATATTCCTTTCATATCTTTTACTAAAAACTCATAGAAAGGTAAAATTGGATTTAAACAATTGTAGGTGGATGTAAATAATATTACATATTGAGAAAACATGGATGTGGATGATAAAATACACCCCAGTAAATACCAACGTATAAACAATCTCGGATAAAAATGAGATTGTGATATTTCCCTTACCTTAGGTCCAATTTGCTTCGTATGTGTCCGAACCTCCTGTATAATGATTTAAATAATGTCATTTACTTATTACAGAATCATATTCATTGTTATGATATCATATATGGTTCACTTATGACATTATATTACCCGTTCTTTTGTAAATTCCATGTTAAAGAGGCGTTTTGGGAAAAATCGTTTCATTTATCGTAGGTGTTTTGACTTGTTGTTCTTGACATCATTATTACTTATATCATGATTTACTTACTTCCAGAATATAAAATATGATTTATATATCATATATATTCAGTATATATATATATATAATAGATAGATAAATAAAATGAAAAACACCGTTCATGGAGACGGTAGTCCGTACGTACGCATGAACGCTGTTTTTCTTTCCTTATTGTCTTGAAATGGAAGTAAGTAGATGACATACATATGTATATATATACATAAATCCAGTATCTTTATAATGTCATATATTTCATTATTATTTCTTATATATACATTATAATCATTCTTAAATGGTTAACATGGAGAATGAATCTCATCGCGTCGTGGAGACGGTAGTCCGTACGTACGCACGAGCGATGATATCATTTCTATAAATATTGAATTGAATTGGAGTGGATTATACAATATATCAGAATCAATATGATGTTGTAATAACTATGTATAGTTATTCTTTACACCATTATACCCATCCATGTAAGGTGGTGGTGGAAAATAGATTACACCATGGCGTGGAGACGGTATTCCGTACGTACGCACGCGCGGTGATTTCTTTTTCCGTAGGATGGATAGATGGTGAAATAAGGATGTTTCATACTTATAATAACATATCAGTATATGAGTGATACTGATGTTATTACTTCATAATGAAACAACCTAATAAGAAGAAGTGGAAGAAGAAATAAAGATGAAAGAATTGGTAACAGTAATTACCTCTTCTTTGAAGTGCCTCTTTGAGACCTCCTCTTAGGGCACTAGAATTGGTCTTTGAGGAAGACCAGAACCTCTAGGATGTTGCTAGGGAAGTGGAGAAAAGATTTTGGCAGGGGTTGGCCGAGCTTGAGTGCTCAAATTGGTGTGAGGAGGAGGGGGAGGAGGTGTCCTTTTATAGGGGAGGAGAGGGGCACCTTAGGAATTCTTAAAAATATTAATTTATAATAAATCTAACCCCACTTAAAAACCTCCAAAAATGACTCATATTCGAAGCTTAGATGAGATAGGGTTGTAATCGCATCAACCAATAAAATTTAGACATGTTTGGATCTTATTTTAAACCTTATCAATTAGATTTAACTCTAAGTTAAATAATTTGACTTTTACCGTGTCTTTTTGTTTTCTTTCACTATATGGTTAATACACTTACTATAACATGCCAAACGAACCCCAAATTGTTTATTATTAATATATATATCCTTATCTAAGTCATTTGGCCGAACCTTAGATTTTTAGGAATAAAATAACAATTAATAATATAATATTTGATTTAAAAACTATTTTGGGTCAATTTTGACACTATTTGATATATGATTTTTGTGAAAGTCATAACAGAATTATATGTTCGCAAAAAGTTGATTAAAGCAACACTAATATATCATAGTAACCTAGAAAATTAGTGGAATTCATAAAAATTCTTAAATTACATTTATTTTGGTATTTATATTATCAATTATGTCAATATTTCATTAATAAGATAATTACTGCATCATCTTTGTCTCATAAATAAATTATATTATTTGATGTCTAAAAATTACAAATAAAATACCATAATGTAGGAAATCTTTTTAGCTTTCTAATGAATATTTATAGTCGAATTTATCTTATGTATAACCCCATATTAAAAATGATTTACTTATTAAACATTGATTTTAACTATTTTAACCCTTCTTTAAAAAATTTAATAATAAATGTCCTAATCTAATCCAAGTGGGCCTAAATGGTCATATTTTATTCATAAGGTTGTTTTTGGTCGAATTAAACTTATCCAATAGATTTAGGACATGTGTTAGGGTAATAGTAATATCATATTTACCCTTAGTTACCCTATTTACTATTAATCACGGTAAAAAAAGTAAAAAGTTACTATTCACCAAAAAATTATTTTTATCTCATTGAACCACATTTTACTTACTGATATCAACCGTGTCTGTCGGATTTTCGAAATTCCATTCACAGAAGCGGTAAAATTAAGTTTTATGCAAAATTCAGTTTTTAACCTACCACTTAGTGGTTTCAGTATTCATCAAAAATTGAAAGTTTTCAGAAAAATACCAAAATTTCACCCTAGGCTAATTTCGATATTCTGAGTCAAAAAATGAAGTCCATTTTGAAAAATAAAATTTCTAAAATTTTAAAAGGTGATTATTACTGTTCATAATGGCTAGTTATAATAATATTTTAATAGCATATTGTTGTTTAGTGAAACTCGGTATTGCGTACTACACACGCTATCGAGGAAGGTTGCGATTGTGTGTAATGCAAGGCAAGTCAAGGATGCGTATTGTGCAAGCTCCTTTTTGTGTTGCGTACAACACAAGACATTAGTAAAATTAAAAAGAATATTTTTCATAAAATCTTGGGCTGTTACATTGGAATCCCTAGATTGACCTGCTTCCCCATGGCCAGCATGGAAGCCATGATAAACGAGCTGGGCCACACCGCCATGCTGGTATCCCTCACCGGTAGGATCCAACCACAGATAAGGGCCACAATAAACGTTGCCAGCCTGACTATCGGCTGCTGTTCAGTGCTGATAATGAAACCCCATGTCTTCCATTGGCTGTCTTCCAAGACCCGCCAATACAAGTGCTCCTTACCCCGTTGATATGCCTTAAGACATGTTCGAGGCCTCAGATGGAACTATTGATTTTCCGGGAAATTCATGCACCGCTTGAACCACTTATTAAAGTGGACATCTCTCACCACTTCCTTGTCCTCTCCAGTGACCAGTGCCATTAGTGCTGACGCCAGTCGTGACATGTGCTTTGTATCCTCCTACGCGATCATGACAGGGAGGAACTCATCATTCATGGCCCCCAAGATCGGAACCCCCGAAATCTAGTGGTCATCCCATATGCTGATGCCCATCTCCCCATGGTGCAGGTGAAAGGTATTGTTCCTAGACGCCCATCTGCTCAGCATCTCCAGCATCAGATGTTTCGGTTGGTAAATGTGGAATTTAGATGCCCATGTCGCCTCATACAAACCCACTCTCCTCATCTCGGCCCCGAACTCCTCACATGAGGCACCTACATAGGGGTCCCATGCCTAGTCATTGGTGAAGGTACCTCCCTGGCACAGGTCCCACTCATCGGACCACCCCTTCTTCGAATCCTGCAAAGCTGCCTTCATCATGGTACAGTACAGAGGAGGGGAAATCTCTGGTTTCAGTGGCTTCCTGTCAATATTGTTCACATGGTTTTAGTTACATTCCGTGGTAACAGGAGTGAAGTCCTCACACGCATGGCCATCGGCCGCCTTGAACCACTGGCGCTGACATGGCGTGCTCCTAAACTAGCAAGCTGGTTCGTCCCTACTCGCCTCTGGGATGAAGACGTCATCCCTCATCCTGAAGCCATACAAGGGAATCTTCTTGCACTGCAGATAGTTTTTCTGACCCTCTGATAGCAGTTCTGTCAATGAAGTATGATCTGTGTGGCTTCAGACCATCTCCCCATGGACCATATAGATGGCCATCTCATCCCTCCGGGCGGCGTCTGCAAGCACCCCCAACACAGCTTCTCGATGGGCCATTTCGGTTTCCGCACAAAAAAGAATTTCATCAGCCTCGAGCGCGAAGCTTGATTGCAAAGATCTCTTGTGAATATTGGCCGCAAAACCAAGCCTCAGAGTCCGGACTTGTTCGGAAAATAGAAGTTCTCTTGGCGTGGTCGCGGAGTTGGAGACTCGCGGTTCACCGTGAAGCTCGATTCGCCGAGAGCAGACACGGAGTACGTGGAGCTTCACGAATTAGAGAGCACAAAAGGACAAAAGTCGTGAGAGGAAGAAAGAGAGGTCAGTCCCCCTATTTATAGGTGGTGACCCCGGAGCATCACGGCGCGTCCCACCCGAGCAAATCACCACAGTGCGTCCGGACTGCGTGGCCGCTTTCAGCACCGTGGGCCCCTTCGCGAGGCCGCTTCGCGAACCACCGATAATTTTTGCGATTTTCCCTCAGACTTCGACCCTTAATCCCTTCGTGGCTCCAAGTCTGAGGGGGGGGGCATTTATTGGCACCAAAATATGGAACGGAAAGATGGGGAGAAAACGAAACCATGCATTCTATATCGCGAAGCTCCGATGCGAACCTCCCTGAGCACCACGGCTCCGCGAAGCACCGAAGGCAGTCCTGCTCTGCGAATGGCCTGACGTTCGCGCACCAACCACAAAGCCCATGAGGCGGTACTGATCCGCGAACGCCCTAATGTTTGCGATCCCTCCACGAATCCCCTAAGGTGGTAACCCTCCGCGAACGTCTAGACGTTCGAGAGCCCTCTGCGAAGCCCCTGAGGCGGTAAACCTACATGAACGGCCTGACATTTGCGAGCTTGCCGCGAGGCACAAGAGGCGGTCCCGCTCCACAAACGGCCTGACATTCGCGAGGCCACCACGGAGCACCCACCACCCCTTCACGCCGCGTGAGTTCTGCTTTGCGGAGACCATTGACTATAAATACTGGGTTCCCCCGGAGTCCAGGGGATGGACAATCCGACCTTTTGGCTTCTCAACACATGAATCACGATGCACCCTTCGCCCCGGGAATCATGAGCTCCGCGAGGTATTTTGACATCGTGAGATGCCTTTTCCTTGTCTCGTTTTGATCCCCTCTTCTGAGAGGGATTCCCTTTGCGAATCCCATGGAATTCGAGAAGGAGGTGGATTCCCAAGGGAACCCGGGCAGCCGCGGAGCGTTTTTGCTTCGCGAAACACCCATCCTGTACTAGTGATCCCCATGCCAATGCAGGGAAGCTGCATATCGTGAAGCACACTGCCTCACAACACCTTGCATCACGAGGCACCTCTGCTTCGCAAGGTAGTTCTCCGTGAATACTATTCCACATCGCGAAGAAACCCCCATTCACACCTCTACCACATGATAAGACGAAAGGAACACCACTTCGCGAATCACACACTTTCACTTGGAAATTCCTCTTCCCATGAGACCCTCCTGGTTTGCACAATGTGATTTCAAAGTCCCACATACAACATCACTCGTAGCATTGCTTCACCTAATGATTCTTCGCATCGGCATGCTAACGACTATTTCTTCTTTACATAGCCATGCAAACGTAGACCCCTCGATGGATCACTCTGCGACACCCTTTCACCATAGCCTTACTAGTACCTTCCCTCCCCCAAGGAGCAGTGGGTGCCGGTCTTGTATGTCCTAGGGGTGCAAATTGAAACCGTCTCCTCCAAGATGTGGGATGTTAAACTACCAATCACCTCGTCCCCAACACATGAAATTAAACTGTGACCCGACCCCATGCTTGGAACGCAGGGTCCCCCCAGCTCAGACATTCTTTACACCACTCACCTCTGTGGGAATGTAATCAGTCCCCCCACAAGGGATGATATCCTTCTTATCGGAGCGGTGTTCGTCCACGGGATAAGGGAAACCACCCTTGTGTAAGCCCCTAACCCCTCTTGCAGAAAGTAGCACCCATGAACCTCCGTACATCCCCACTACCAAGGTCAGTGGATGGAACGATAGGGAACAAGGAAACTCCCATCATTGGTCCCAAATCCCTCTCTCGCTGCACATTTCCGCACTTCGGGCCTCCATCCTGGAGTAAGTCCCAGCACCATGGGCCTCCAAACGCATAATCCCCTCGTCGCTTCTCAAGGACGCACCCTTCGCGACGTGATCGTCAGGTCTCTACTGACTGTTTTTTCTCACACCGAGCACGACTCACGTGGGCTTAGAGTCTGCATTGGCCATGAGAACACCTCGTCCACCATTACATTAAACTATATGCCCTCGTCCAACATGACGTTAAACTATATGTTCTCATCCAGCATGACGGTAAACTATATTCCCTTGTCCCACATGACATTAAACTGCACACCCCTTTGAACTGTGAGGCCTTTGATCCATGTCACGGCATGGTACGTAGGAAGCCTCCACGAGGTTCAGGCCCACCCGTCATTTCTTCACATCGAGTTCTACCTTCATCCAGTATGACGTTAAACAACATTCCAGTCCGACGACAATCCATTGTGACCAACCCGAACTACGAGGACATTGATCCATGTCAAGATATGGTACGTAGGAAGCCTCCCTAAGTTTCAAGACTAGCTCCCATCAGACCAAGGTCCTTTCCTCACGTCAGTTCCCTGACACCCACACCATTCTAAACTACGGGGTCTTTGATCCAAGTCAAGGAATGGTACGTAGGAAGCCTCCACGAGGTTCAAGCCCATCGCCCATCATTTATTCACGTCAAGGTTCATCATCATCTAGTATGACGTTAAACTTCATTCCAGTCCGACGATAAGACGTTGTGACTATCCCGAACTATGAGGACTTTGATCCATGTCATGGAATTGTACGTAGGAAGCCTCATTAGGTTTAAGCACACCAATAGTAGACACCTGGGTCTACTTTCACGTCAGTTCACTGACGAAGCCCTTTGAATGACGAGGACTATGATCCTTGTCATGACATGGTACGTAGGAAGCCTCCCAGAGGATCAAACCCACCACCCGTTGGATATTCCGACCATCTTCGCGTCGGTTCATCAACACCCGGGCAACCTAGTGTGAAAGCCGCACACCATCTTGACCAAGGTCCCTACTCGTGTCGGTTCACTGACACACCATTATGAACTACGTGTCCTTTGATCCATGTCAAGGCATGATATGTAGGAATCCTCCATAAGGTTCAAGCCCATAACCTGGTCGTCCTGAGCTCACTCACGTCGGTTCACCCCCGTCCCGCATGACGTTAAACTGTATTCCACATTCCATCTGAACTACGGGGACTTTGATCCATGTCAAGGCATGGTACGTAGGAAGCCTCCCTGAGGGTCAAGCCCACCTCTAGTGGACCCCTGGGTTCACCTTCACATTGGCTCGCTGAAGATGCCCATCAGACCATGGTCCAAATTCACGTCGGTCCTCTGACGCACCCACCCAAACTATGCTGACATTGATTCCCTGCCACGGGGATACATAGGAGGTCTATTCGAGGCCCATGCACAATTTTACTATCTCCCTTGTGATGGTTCCATTTCATTCCCCCTCCACTTCATTCTCCCATCTATAATCCATCCTGATTCTCACCCGGACCGCCATATCCCAGAAAGATCATGCCATTCCGCTCTTCTTCACAGCATTTGGGAAGCCACCCATGGGGTGGCCCCGTTATCGGCATCCCTTCAAGGGAAATTCCTCAATCTGATCCATTCCTGTCAATGCTCTGATCGGGAAGATCTGTCCCCACTGGATGTTAAACTTGCGGCACACCCTATGTTAAGCATAGGAAGATGAGGAAAACCTCAGATATATTCCAACAGAATATAATTCCTCGCGCTCGATGTGGGATGCCTTGGGAATCCACACCCTTGAGAATCCCTATGACAAGGGTTCAAAGATAGACACACCAGTTCCCCAGTGTTTAGACATGCTACTAATGCCTCGACGTGACTACTCCCCTGACTAAAGGTTGCTTCCCTGACTGGACCCTTTGGAATGTCCTGAAAAAAGCAGTGTAATTAACCGGAATCCATGGAAACATGGCACTGGTAAGATTTTCAAGAACAACGTATTAAATCTATGAGGGAGACCCAGACTAGGTGACGAGTTCCAAGGAGGAATCCACGGAAGGAAGAACTAACATCCCATTATCCCGGTTTTGATCAAGGAGCAAATGTCCCTGAATAAGGAGCGAATGTTGCCCACCCTGGGAACGTGGGAATGCGGGGCCACAAGCCGTGCGTCCTCCTCCGCAGACGGATGCATGCGCCCCAGTGAAAGCTTTGGAAATAGTACCATAACACATCTCCATAATTTTCTAGATATCGTCATGTGACACAAGTAAAAAGGTCCTTATCTTCGTATTACCATAAAAATTCAGAAATACCCATATACAACATTAATTTCATTTATAATGGTATATATCCCATTTAAATAATTTCAATTTAAATTAATGTATGTAATTAATAATTAAAATATATTAATATTATAACTTTTAAAATTCCAAATCAATTCAAAAAACATTAAAATAACTTTTTTGACATCCTAATTAATTTTCATATGAAATTCATAAAAAATTAAAAAACATTAAAAAAATTATACACCATATTACATTTTCAATATACATTACAATTATTTTTTTTAAAAGACATAAAATATAAGAATACATTCCTCAACAGATGGAAACACCGGAAAAAAAATTGATTGGATTTGGAAAATTAAATCCATTACATCTGATACCTCTGAAATATTTTCTATCTTGGATATTCAAAAACTGACAGAGAGTGTGTGTATGTGTGTGTGAATTAGAGATAATTCATTCCTCCCATGAGATACCACTCATGTATCCCACATCATTTGGGATACAACAAAAAATATTAGGACTATCTCCCAAAAGATATTCCACTAAAACTAGAATGAGGAATCATAGATACCCATAAAAAACTATTAAGTAATATATTATAATCATTTTAAAAAAATTCCACAAACAAATGGATAATATTATGAAATAATCACTTTATAAAAAGGATGATAAAATTGTGTCAGATAAAAATGATTACATATAACTCTCTAATAACAACATTTAGGCTTGTTTTTAAATGAATATCTATACATGGTTTATCCTTATTTATCATGGAATAAAATTTAAATTTATAACATTAAAAACTAATATTTCCATTATTTCCTAAGAAATGTACTTTAAAATGTTTATATAATGATTTACTAAAAATTATTGGTATTTTTTACAGTATTAAATAAATTCATACTAGTCCTGGAATTAGATACAAAATTATCAAAATATTCATATTTTCTAGAATCATATAATTACATTTAAAATTAGAAATGATATTTTAAGATCCCTTTTTCCATTTTAAGACCTTGAAATATATGATAGAATAATTTTGGACCCATTTACTGAGATTATGTGACATTTAGAGGGAGGGGAGAAGAAATGTTTTTATAATAAACGTATTAAATATATTATATCAGCCACACATAGTTTTCATGATAAAATGCAATAAATGTAAAATAGAGACATATATGGAGAGTTAGTGAGCATAATTGAACTTAGAACATCGATTTGACATTGATCATGACATAAAATTTTTTGGTTTTTGGTAAAAACGTGTTCGTGGATGGATTTGTGTGTCAATTAAAAAATTAATTAGTAAATTTTACTTGGCCAAGATCTATCTTATCTAAAAACTATTATTGTAAAATACCATGTGTACCCACATTACCCCGTAGATTTGATAAGTGAGTGTGTAAGAACACATACATACATCTGGATGAGGGATCAATGATCTGTGTACTATAGGCATCACCATCAATAATGATGTTTGTGGATCTATTCAAAGATGATAAAACATATTTTATATTCATCACCGATCAATCCTACCTAAAATTAGTAATTTTCTAATATGGATTTACCCCAATTTATTTATCCCATGTTGAATGTTAATCAATTTTTTCGAATAGATTGATTGTTGTGTTGGTTTTTTTATTTCTATATGGGATAATATTCCTAGAAAAAAAAATTTAATATTCTCATATTTTGGTTTTTTGAGGTATTATATACTAAAAAATCATGATAAACCTAAACAAAATATGCGTCTCATTCCTCTTTTTATGTTTTGTACATTTTATTCTCCATTCTTCACACATTCTTAACAAATATTTCCTTTCACCATTTTATTGACCAATAGTTGGTGGACTATTAATTCATGGCTAATATTTGGTTTAATAGATCATCTCCATGGGATTTAGTTTGTGATTAATCGAGGAATCAATGTATGATGAATATAGTAGTTGATAAGAGGTCATTCAACACTCTATCTAAGGAACCGTTGTTATTGTTTTGCCTGTAATGTGGTGTAGTGAGAGACAACACCCAAGAATATCAGGTGGTTCAAATAGACACACTGGTGAACATGTGATCATTCACCTTTTTATATATATGATTTTCAATAGTAGAATAAATGGTTCTAATGTCATGAGTGCCATACATTGATGATTCAAATGTTTCAGAAAAATTCCCAACTACATGCCATGTGGTGGGACCACACCCCATCTAACCATTATCTAGGCTTATAGGTTTGTATAAGTATTACACACCTTAGAATATAGGTATTGATTCTTGCTAGGTGTGCCATGTCACAGGCCCTAGAACCCATAGAGAAAAACAGTTCTCATATAGGGAGTACATGTCTAAAAGAACCAGTGGCCCCACACACAATTTCTGGTGGGTCACACACAATGTACTTTGAAAAGTACTCGAACATAACTGTTGTGCATATAAATTCTCTATTCACATGAGAACATCCAATAATACATAACCTATATTATATTACATACATTGTGCTAGACCATAAAATATACATGATGAACCCCTTTAGGAGGAAACATGTATTTTTCAAAATGTAGGTCATGTTGTTGGGATGCATAGACAGTTCTGATCATATTTATACACACCATGGACCCATATAAGACATGTCTTGTACTCCTTAATGGTATGGTTTGGTCAAACATTTGTCTTAATTCACCTCTACAGTTATCATGGGTGTAATACTATAGAATATTATTGAATGAGTGAGTTCCCTTGGTCCATCCCATCATGGATACCATATGGAATTATGACCTCCACATAATAATGTAATACCCCAAATAGGATAGACTCAGGATGATTTTTCATGAACCACTCCCTGAGTCCCAAGGTGGGATCATTTATTGTATCATTTATGTGAGGTGGTTTTTGAGGTGTCATCATGACCAACTTACATGTTCATATGTTCCCCTGCATAATAGGTTATTTTAGTTTGGATTTTCAGTTCCCCCCTATGACTTTGTTTTGATTCTATATCTGTGTGTTATTATCTTCAATGATCCAATGAATACTACTTTCCAAATCTGGATCTATAATACAACTAGGATAAGAACCATGAATGGCGACAAGTATCCTAGAGTGAGTTATTATAGAAAATTGTTTTGTTGGAGACACTAGCAGAATCCTTGGCTAGAGGTAGGGTTGTTAACTTGAGAAATGGTGACCACCATTAGATCTTTGTGATGACTCATTATTCTTATCTGAGATTTTGTGATGCAATCCCCTTATATCACATCACTTGGGATTCATGTTCATAATATTTGGGTTGTTGTAACGGTTGTTGTCTCATATAGTGATGGACATTCCTATGTGATGATGCTAGGACAACACCTTTGAAGATCATGATTTTTCATTTTTGGGTGACCAACTGGGTATTATTAATCAATTCCTAGAATAAGATATTTCCACATATGTTGTGTCTTACAAAGATGGAATGAATTTTGATAGATTTCTAATAGGAACATGAGCAGGAAGAGAACAATGATCCTAACAGAAAATGGTTCGTTCTACATGTTACATTTAAAAAAAATCCCCACATTAGAATTTTGGAAACATTTTATTTTTTTGTTTGATTTCACTTTTCTTTCTATTAATTATGGTACATTTTTTATACTATAATGTTTGATAGATTTTATAAATTAATATATAGTATCACTTTTTTTAAACAACCTATAATGGATATCTATTTTGAAATGTGTACTTGTGTATATGTATGTTAGGATTTAGCCTCCCATGTCTGATATATGCATAACTGGAATAGGTAGAAATCCCATGTTATATTCACAACATGATTGGGAGGTCACACCCAGAATATCTCTATATAGGTAGGTCTCGATGTGCTGTGTTATGATATGGGGGTTTCATCTTAGGAATGGAGTTTGATGGTTGTATAGCTTCACGGGTCTTTGTTAGGAACTAGAAAAATAATATTATCGTTTCTATAACATCAATATCATGTTACATATACTAGTGTCAGTGTGGTGACTGGAAAATCCCTTCACCAAGACTCCGAAAACCTATTTTTTTACTTGATTAATGTAGGAACTAGTTATAGGAAAACACTAGTACATATATCAAATAATAAAGGGTTGTGGATTCAATGTTCTTGTAACTATGCTTCCCAAAAATTATATTATTCTAGAATAAATTTTGATGTCATTGAAGATTCCTTTTTTGATATAATACTTTAATTTTATGATAGTTTTAGAAAGAAAACCAGGTGAGTGATGGGGACTTCGTTTCAATACATTATCTTTATGCGTTTCCCCATGTGGTACTAGAGATGTTATTCAACATATTAATTGGCCTAAGAACCCTCCCCCAATAGTAAAGGAGGATGATTGTTTGTATACTGAGTAGAAAATGTCTTCAAGAAGAAATGATCATGGTACACATAGGAATAATGAATTTTATGAGTTGTAGTGATATAGATATCCCATGTATATTGATAATAAAGAACATTAGTATTGTGGAGGATTGGCTCAAGGTGGTGGTCTAGGTTTTCCATCTTGTGAGGAACTTAAACAGATCAGATGGTTGTTATCACAAGCAATATTCTTTTTAGAGTGGGTTTTTATTTTAGATATTACCATCACATGACAAAGTTGAACAAAATGTGGATCACTTGATCAAGGGATTCTGATATACCACTATTCATGGTTATCCATAACATCATATATGGTGGTATGGGAATTGCATGAACCTGTGGTTGGAAGGTATTAATATGGTATGACCCCTACTAATAGTGGATGTGTAAGAGACGCTTCAATATGGTGACATGGGGGTTTGTATTATCTCTGTGTTTTTAGGGATCAACATAACATTAGGTGTCCAAGGAAGAGGAACATTTCCCCAACCGAGACAAATTCATGTATCGTAATCTAAAAAATATGCAAGTTAGTTAGTTCCTCCAAAGAGGATAATTTTGTAGAGTAACATATTTTTTTAATCATCTTGTTTGTCTGAGAGTTTTGAGGTGATAAATTATTGGATCGATCACTCGTTTGGGTGACAAGGTGAGAAAGGTAATTATAGATTCAGATGATTGGATCTTTTTCCATGATTTCCTCACATGGTGTTTATATAATGAATCCTGTCTTATGATATTTATCTAGATTTTTAGGACTAATAAATAAACA
Source organism: Viscum album (assembly GCA_963277665.1). Classification (NCBI taxonomy): domain Eukaryota; kingdom Viridiplantae; phylum Streptophyta; class Magnoliopsida; order Santalales; family Viscaceae; genus Viscum; species Viscum album. The sequence goes on from OY728161.1 coordinate 700,776,006, forward strand.
AAATTTCCTATTGAACATACCCCCATTCAAGATCTACCAATTGTAGTGGAACCATTTAGTTCTACCATTGTGTTATAGGCCCTTTAATAACTGATCAGGGGTCACACACTTCTATTAATAGTGTTATCTCACTATAAATAGTAAGAGAGTGTTTCATTGAATTGTTCTATACTCGTAGTGAGTCCCTATGATTTTGTCCTTAATATGGATCATTTTTTTAATTTCCATTCACAAATAATTATTACTATTGAATGTTATAGTGTTCCTAAGATAGTGGGAAGGAATATTCCTTCTTTTGTGGTATGTAATCCTAGGAAGAGAACAATGAGAAAAAGTGAATGAGGATAATACTGGATTCCTATAATTGGATTATTATAACCCTTTGAGAAGAATAATACATGGGAATGAAGTTCCACCCAATGTTATTGTATTATGTTTGGGAAATCCCTAAGGATTTTATCAAATTACCTCCTAATAAAATGTTTTTTATACATAAACGTTCACCAAGGATGGTCTAGTATTTACAACGGGATTTTGGATGAACCTATCATGATATAAGGGAAGAAGGTACCTTTGGAGGATATATAGAGTTAGGGATTCATATGAACTTGTGGGATTTACTAGGAAGCCCAATGTTTTCACCAAGGAGGCATATAAGAGTTTTTGGTTAGGTTTGGATTGAGGTCACCTTAACCAGGTGACTATAGAGGCAGTATCCACCCCTAGGAATTAATGAATTATCAATCAAATAGATTGGAGCACTATGGTTCTCATTTTTTTGTGACAATACATGTTATAAAAATCACTTTTTTTAGCATATGATTTTCTTAAAAGTGTACTTATAAATTTTTTTAAGGGTTAACGGTGACCCCAATTGAATATTGGATTCCCTATTTGAATTTTTGAGGCAATTGATCCAAATCTATATCCCTTCTTGGATTGGTTCATGATAGTCCTCTTTTTTAAAATCCTAGTGTAGTTGATGCCCATGGATGATCACATGAGTCACATGAGGATGATTATGTACATGCTACAAGAGTAAAAAATATATTGGAATATATCTAAAGATTAGTTCAAGATTTAGGATGATCACTTCTTGGGTTATTCCCTTAGAGATATGGGAGAGATAATTGAACCAACATAGGTTGAGGTAGTGTGATCTTTAGACCCAAACAATTTTATGGTGCTGATATCTGATACTCACATAGATATATTCCATTTATTTTTATTCAGAGAGGTGAGAGAGCCTCTGCCCTCTTTGAATACGACCCTTGATGATGGGGATAATGAATCATACCTCATGAAAATAGTTGTTACCCCTCTTATTATTCAATATGTAATGGTGGTATAACCTGTACATATAAATTATGATATCTCTCTTGAATATATATCTATTCGACAAGTTATTTGTTGTTTTTTTTAATTTTGGGGAGAATATTATTTATGTTCTATAATATATGGTGATTATAGTTATATAGTGATTGTAGGTTCATAAGAAGTTTCTACCAATTAGTAGTGAAACAAAAAATGGAAATGACATACTAAGATCAATTTTAATTAGGGTTGATTGGAAAGGATTTAACAGCATGAAGATAAGTTAAAATTTGGGGGCACACCTATCCATAGGTGAAGAATGAGTTGACCAGATGGAAGTTGAAATGAGATGGTAACCATGTGGTTCTCATGATAGGGATTCCACGAATAAATAGGGGTAATGATTCAATATTCATGATCATATAATGACTCACCATATTGTCCCACATCCTAAAAAGATTAAATATGATCATAGGTAATAGTTTGGATACTTGTGTGTGTGGGTGGAAACCAGTATTCATAGAAACATAGTTTTATGGTACCCCTCTTAACAAAGAGACCAAAATACAACTGTAGTTTTCAATCCAGGTGGAAGAATCATTGTCTAAGGAATAATGTGTATGAAAAATACATGTCGAATGATTTATGTGAGGGAAAACTCCAAATCATGTTATATCAATTTGAAAGCCCATATTATAATATTTTGGAAATAAATAATGATGATTTTATTCAATTCTATGACTAAATATATTGGAAGCATTCAATGTGATGAATAATAAGAATCTATGTCATCAATGGAACGGTGACCATGTCAAAGATAAATTCAATACATGTCACCATGTTAAATATTGTTCTATTATGCTATCCCAAAACTTAATACCATTAAAAAAATATTATATGAGGATTTTATTATCTCCATCTTTTTTTGGCCACTTACAGTATTATAATTGATACTCTTTAAAAAATATGTATCAGAAGTTGGATTGATTATGATGGATTACGTTTTACTCTAATAATGGGACACGAGAATCCCCTAAAGGGGACATCCTATAAATTTATTAATATAGGAGAAATATTATATACAATTTCTTCATATACCATCCAAACAGTATAATAATGTTATATGTATTCTAATTAAATGAAGTGGAATGGCTGATGGAAACTTCCCATTGAGAGGATGTTGTGTTAGGAATCTAACAATGTTATGAAATAATGATAATTTTAGAAGATAAATTCTCGAAAAAATGATGAAATGTAGGGGATGATGTCATTCATTTTGAATGTTTACTACTCCTAACCCAATCCCATGTAAAATAACACAAATAAAAAAAGGCCATGATGAAAGCTACTATGGTACACATTATAGGGTAGCACCAACCTGTAGGGATGATGATGATTTTTAAAACCAGCACTATCCTATAAAATTTTATACTATTTATAACATGAAGGGTTAATGGTGGTAGAATCATTTCAACCCCAATCTATTGGGAAGGGGTATTTTTATCCTCCTCCCCACCTCTTTCATAGAAATTCATATTTCCAAGACTTTCAAGTTGTCACTTGAATCATTAAATCACTCCCTTACATACAATTACATGAATCAACCCATTCTTTCAAGTATCACTCAGAATTAATTTCATTAGATTTCCTAAAAACCAAACCTACAAAAAATCTATGGGTAGAAGTTGGAGAAAAATATCAAAAATTTTATATCTCATATATTGATGTGACACACTAAGGTATGGAATGTAAAAAAATAACCTTAATTCCCACTCTATGACGTAAATTGAGAAGAAAATATAATATATTACTCTAACAATGACAACATGGTTATAAATTCTTGTTATACATTGAAAACCATATTCAACACAAACCCAATAATGGTTGTTGGAAGAGAATTAAACATAGATAGAATTGATGAAGATTATTCTTCCTGATATCTTGTCCCTAAAAACAACATAAGAAATAAATCCACACTTGAAATCATAGGTTGAAATAAAATCTTATAGATCATAATATTTGATATCGTTATTATATATTAACATTATATAAGGTTAAGGGAAATGTAATTGATGCATCAACCTATATTTTTAAATAATAAAATTTAATCTCTGATGAAGAGAATGTACTATACTGAAAGTCTCAGACAATGGACCTAAAAAGATCAATTCAGAACTAACCAAGGGTAATATTCTAACTGATTAAAATCATTAATAATAGAAGAGATCATGACATAATAATCATCAACGGAGGTTTTTCCCATAATATTAGAGTCTATCTATATAGTCTGGTCTATTTAATTAACAAAATTTAAAATTTTAATCTCCAAGGGTGAATATGAGTTTCCTATAATTTGATTATAGCTCCCCTTGTTTCATGAAAGTGACTAAAGCCCATATCATAATGGTAGAAAACAACCAGTATATGTAGGGTGAAAACATCTATGCTTAATTACGTAAAATATCTTGGTATCAAATCATAAATCGTTCCCTTCGGTATAATTAGCCTTATTGATTCTAGAAATACTCATATAGATTCCATAAAAGGGTGGCATTACCCAATGTATCCTAAGAGGACACAATATTCATAATTGGTATAGGTTACTCCTAATACTCGAAAACATAAGGAACATAATACTCTAAATATTTAATTGAATGGTATATATTTAACTGAACCTCTCACAATTCATTTGTTAATTATTCCTCATGATGGAATCACTCATGTAAGATGAATCTATTTGAAATATATCTTTTCATGAAATCATTAGTATATTCAGTATTCATTGGGTATAATAGTTTAAATTCTAGGTATATTTTTTTTGATAATTCCTCTATCAATAGTTTCTCATTCAATTTATCTCAACAATTAGAAATAAAAAAATTATAAATTTATATATTTTCTGAAATCATGAGTAATATAAGGTTACATAATTCATTATTAGATAGAAAAACATAACCTACCCTCAAAATATAATGAACCCATATGATTAATTAATTTTTACTATTTTATAGAATCATTGAGATGATTTTAAATTTTTTTTATCCTGATAAATTTTCTCTATTGATTCTAATATCATCTTTTATGATTTCAATGAATATAAGATGTTATTAAACGAATAATGGATCTGTTTAAGCCAAATCTAGATGCTTGGGGAACGTTGTTTGTAGAAGTGGGGACATATGTTATTATACACAAACATATCTAATTGACCACTATGGAATATAGAAAATATCTATATTATCTAACACCGATTATATGATGACTATAGATGGATTACTGATGTCATCCATTAGTCATGGAAGAGAAACACAAAATATAATATGATGATAACAAGAATACCTACTTATTTAGAAAATAATAGTTTCTAGTATACATCATTGCATCCATGGAAAATTATATATTGATTCTCCTCAATGAAATGAATCTCGATGATGTCGTCCATAATTACCATAGAAACAAGTACTTTATATTTGGATATTAAAATTTTTTTAGGACAATTTCATTTTCAATGACCCTCTGAAAAATATAGTTGGTTCCTTGTTGGTGATGTTTATAAAAATAAACACACATGTGGCATAGGACAATATTATACATTCAACATGAGAGTATTATTGAAAGGATGTCCTTATATAAATAATAATATAGTTAAAATATTTTATTGCCAAAAATATAGTTAAAATATTTTATGGCCCAAAATATTGTTGATCAATCTCATAGAATTCCCTAGTAATGACCAAAAATTCCATTCCTGACCCAACAATTGATACAACATCTAAATCCAAAAAATTCAAATTTATTGGGGGGGGGGGGGTCAACAGTTGATTGAAGAAAAAAATATAGTACTAGGAATTTATACCAAATGATAATATTTTCCCTATAATAAAGGACTTAATGAACTAATTATTTGTATGATGTGAACCATCCCATTAAATGGTCATACATAATGTATACAATCAAAATATAAGACATGCACTATCCCACAACACACTATTTAAATATGATTATGAAATTTAGTTGGTCTACATCAGTGTTATTCATTTGAATGTAACATTATCCAATAATGAGGTTTCATTCTAATTCTTGTACCATAAACAAGATCATTGATTTGGGGGAGAGTTTCTAGAGGCCTGTGAGATTTAAGAGGATGCTTTCGTGGATGTTTTCAATGATTAGGCCACATATCCATTTAGATCAAATATTTCATTAAATAAATTATATCCTTAATGAATGACCAAAAATAAAATATATATACTCCAAAATCATCCCATATTTTTTCAAAAAAACTTTTTTTCAAGAAAATATTGCAAGATATATGATGAATTATGTAGTAAAATCATGTGTGAGGGATAGAAAAACCTAACCCCAGAGACATGAATCCAATTTGATTCTAACCAGGAATAGAAAATAGTGGAACCATCCCATTAAATATCTACGTATCCCAATATAAAATAATCTTGTTCTGTGGAGTATGGGACCTTAGTAGAAAAGAATGATATTTTTTTGTAGTTGGTTATCTTCCCAAATAAACGATTAAGACAAGCTGAACTTCATGTCCCAATAGAGTTAATAGAAGAAATATTGAGTCACTCTATATACCAAAAATTGATCAAGGATATAGTCAAAAAACAATGTTTTATTTGGTGTAATCTTATTTTTTAGGTTTATTAAATGGCCATTTAATTCATTAAATATGACCATGGGGTTACATTTCACGATCATATTAGGACCATATACTTCTCCAAAAATCATAAGGAAGTTGATATTCATAAATACCTGGTCAATAACAATTTTCAGATTATTATTACCTCATTTGGGATACTCCACCACCTAGGTTATGGTGGTAAGGACTTTTATATCTAATATTTTACCATATAAGTGTACATAAAACTAAAAATAATTGTTTTTGAAGGATCAATCACAAAAAAAAAATTTGGGAACTTGTATACATCTATTAATTTAAAGGTATATGTTAAGACACTACCTTAAATTTTCTACCGTGAAGACCATAGATCCACATACCTATAGAAATATAATATTCATATCATAAATTCTTAAAGTACACTCTAAATGATAATTTTAGAGTACTTGGTTGCGATGGTTCACTCTTTGTTCATCGAAAATCCTAGTTCATCAATATAATTTTTTTAAATAAAGAAAGAATGGTTATTTGAATCCTACAGATTATATTGGAATCTAATTATTCATGATTATTTGAATCCTTCAGATTAAATTTCACATACACTTTATTTATATGAGTTAATGATGATTCAACACCATGTTCTCAACAAAAAAATTCTCCTTTTCCTTCAATCCCTATACATACTGAGGTATAGAAAGATGAGGATTAAATGGACCTCAGAGATTCTATGAAAAACTTTGAGGAAAATGTTTCTTAAACCACATATCATATTATACATGTCATTTATGGTAAATAAAATGATTCTATAAAGTATTTTAGTAGTGTAGTAATGATCCTATAAAAATAAGAAGACTATTTTTCATTCATAAATCATCAATAGAATATGTTTTCCTAGAATAAGAATGAGCTATAAATAATGAATTATTACAAAGACACTTATTATTTGGTTGTTCTATCTAATAAATGATTATAAAAAATTGTTTAAAAGAGAATCTATCTAACTCTTTCAACCAAGGATGATGATTTGGTCAAAAAAATGATCAATTCAAATTTCTTTATAGAATCCCAATATCAAAGGTGTTGCAAACCATTATTCATTTTGGAATGTGTAGTTTTCTAATCTAATTTATATTTTACTCCATGATGTTGATTGAAATTTACCATAACATGAATTCTTGGTCTAAATAATTTATTTACTAACAAAAGAAACAAATATATTTGAAGACCTCTAATTCATGGTTGGGTTCTCTGGTTAAAATTTCATTCTATTGAACACATACAATGAGGATGATGTTATATTATGGGAGAATAAATTGATGTATTTGTGATGGGTGATTAACTTATTATTAACTAATATTGGGTTAGCTTTTCAATATCCCATGCATTATATCATAATTTAATTGTTTAGAATATCTATGGAATTCCATATGTATGATGTAAGTATGTACTTGGAAATTCATTGTATTTTTTAATTGAATGGAATTATAAAAATATAATGAAATTTTTCAACATGTGATTCTGAGGTCTGGAGATCCTATAATAATTTTTTTAACTTTTTATGGTACTTTCAGTAAACGTGAGGGCGCAAATTACTATATTTTGAAACATTGCTTGAATTAAAAATCTAGGGGCACTGTTGAATTCAATGCTCCAAGATTCAAATAAGGGAAACATAACATCAACTAGCAAGGGTCATGTGAAAAAGTTAAATTTTGGACCATACATAAATAATAATAAAATAACCCCAATTTTATTTTATTCTTTCCTTGTAACAATTAGGAAATGATGGTGGGAGCGCAGTGCAATGCTAGACGTTTAATTAGATTCTTTTAATGTCCTAAACCTCTCATTTCATTGGTTTTCTAAGGACAATGATTATGTTTTTAATTGAATCATTATCTATAGTAAGTTAATGATCCATAATATTAAAAATAAAAGGGAAATTATTTTCTTATATAATCAATGTGTGGGAATGTGTTTTGGGAGAGCTAAAAGTGGAGGCTCGGATGAATCACCATAAACTATCTTCTCCAACGAGGAATAGTGATCGAGTGACGGTCGATTGAGGAATCAATGGGTCACAGTGAACGCTGACAAACACCATCAAATGTAGAACCTTCTTCTTCATCTGTAGAACCTTCCAACATATTCTAGGTAGGGGTTGGTTTAGATTAATTTCTATGAATTTTATGTTTCATTTACTATTGATAATGTCGAACCAATTTCCATGTTATAAAGCTAACTCGGCGGGCCAGGGCCAAAAAAACAGGGATCGAACCCTCTGCTAATGTTATTGGATTTCATTATTTGTGGGTGAATGATAAATGCTAATTTAATAGGGAACTAGGGTCCACTCAATGATGGTGATGCACCGAAAAGACCGTAGGCATAGTTGGAATGATAATCATACCATAGGGGCTTCACTGGTGGCCCGTAGAAATTCTGCCGATGACCGAAGGAGGTGGAGACCTTCTCTCTCCAGCCACGAAGGTACATAGGTTCTCTAGATTCTGTAGTTAACAGGCGAGGCCGGTCGAAATCAGATGGGTTGATGGCGGTGTTCCTCCATGGATGAGGGAAGCAACTTCGTGCTGCGGCTTAGGACCGAATCGCACCCTGTAGGTCCCACAGATGACAGGTCCATGCGGAACAGACAGATGGAGTTCCACCAACTGGAATTGCTGATAGAGGAGCCCAAACAGATGAGCTGTTCTTGAGGGGAGACAACCTCGTGCCAAGCAGGAGGGTCTTGCCCAACCAGCGGGCTGGGTTGGTCCAACAGCCCGCTGGGCTGCGCCAGTCCCGCTGCCCAGCGGTCCGAGCTTGTGGCCAGCAGGCTGAGCCCCCATCCCATGAGGCCAAACCCATGGCCCAGACCATTCAGGCTGGTCCCAGTCGGACTGTGATGGGCCTAGCGGTCTAGATCAGTTCAGTCTGACTCCGTCGAACTCGATCCTGATCCACTTATAGTCGAGTTTTGAGGAAAGGGCTATATCTAATAAAATGTATGCTCATATGAGGAAACGTATGCAGTGACAGAGCCCTTAGGACACGGTGGAACTTTTGGGATTCTCCACATGGGTTTTGAAAAATTCAGGAGTATGGCTGGGTTGGGTGGGACACAAATCCAACTGGGACCCCGACACTAAAAATCCTATAAAAACAGACCAGGCATGCTATGGATGAATCATCAATTGCATTGGAACCAATATGATATGGGGGATCAATGGGTTACTTCATTGTTAGACATCGTGGATGTTTATGTATGACCACCATCTTGAGTTGTGGATTTTATAGGAATCAAGCGTGCTTAGTGTGGAAATATAGTGGCTGTCTAGGACGTGTAGAAGGTATAATGATCATCAATGTGTAAGCACTCGGTGATCCTATTTGGGTCATCACTCATCTATCCATAGTGGGTCATCACTTTTTGATCCTCTGTGGTTCAATAGGTAGTGATCTTCAATGGGATAACACTTAGTGATCCTGTGTGGGTCGGTACCTATCGATCCTGTGTGGGCCGGTACTCACAGATCTTGTGTGGGTAAGTGCCTATCGATCATGTGTGGGTCAGTGCTCATCAACCCTATGTGGGTTACCTCCTTATTAACTTTTGTGGGTCTCCATCTATCAATCCTGTGTGGGTCATTAGAAGATCATCTCCAATGAATTCGATGATCTAGCTTTACAATTAATCATTGTACATCTGTACATAAGTTGTATACCATGTTTGACCTAATTTTTTCTGGTGTTTTTTGATTGAGATCATGATTTCTCATTTTTAATTTTTATGTATTTTGGGAGACCATTGAGGGTATCGAGGTCCCTATTTCTTATTTTTATACTCACCCATGAACGAGATTTGCAAGCACCATGTTGTGTCTTGTGCAGACGACAGACAACTTTGACCGAGGTTTGGGAGCTAGGACCAGACAGTGCACAAAGGTGACTAGTTGATGCAGAGAGCCATAGTGGCGGCATGTTCCTACCTTTTAGGAAGGATCCTTGGCATACAATCGCTAGATTTGTTTACTTTTTCTGTTGTATAATCTCTTTTAGTTGGGCTTTATACTGGACCCTAACTATTTTTACACTTTTACATCAGCATTATAACAACATGGTTTACATTAAATGTGTACCTAGTCTATGTGTTTATAGGATTCAGAGATATTCATTCCCATTTTTGGTATTCACCATTTGAGAGCTAGTCACCAAATCCTAGCCTATGGATGGTGGGATTGGGGTAGTCACGACACAATCCCTATGGGGAGGGTCATGACATAGTTATATCAAAGGAGTCAGTCATACCGAATAACTAAGACTCTGATATTTTCAATGGGGAAATATTGTTAAGTGTTTTAAGTATAGTTTTCAGTTTGGAAAGTTCATGTGTTGGTGAAATGACTGACGTATCCATACACTTGGACCCTGAGTACGGATTTATGACTTGAAACACCAAAACACTGATTATGTGTGTTTTTTGAAATGTTTTTATTTTGATATTTTTTTATTCAACTCACTCTGTATAACATCATGACTGTGGTGCACCTGTTTCTTTATAGGATGTTGTAGTGTAGAATGATAACCAGAATTATAGTGGCAGATCACGATGACAATAAACCGAGCAATGAGGAATCACGGTCAGGCCCTCATATGGAGATAGATCCTTCGCTTGGTGTACCCGCAACACCACAACCTATAGGGAAGAAGATGCCACCAACCCAATCATTAGGCTATGAATTCCAGCTGAGCACATTGCATGAGTTCTAGAGATAGAGGCATCTATGTTTACGTATCGAGACAGATTGGAAGGAAGTAGAGGACTGGCTGGAGGTTGTGGCATAGATTTTTCATTTGGTCAAGACACACGTAGACCATATGGTGATCCTAGTTGCAATCCTCTTTCAGGGAACTGTAGGGAGATGGTGGGGCCTGACACTCCGAACACATTAGGAGGCGACACTATCTTTGTTTTACTTAAAGGGCCTCTTCAGGGCAGATTTCGTACAACTAACACTATGCATTGTGCGTATTCATGAGCTACTACATTTATAGGAGGGTAGCCAGACAATATCCAAATACTCGGAAAGATTCACTGACCTCTATTGCTACTCCATCGACATGGTATGAGACCCTTTATTCAAGAACATACCATTATTTACGGTCTCCAAAAGTATATTAGATCATCGATGATATCACTCAATATCCCAATGCAGGTTAGAGAGCTTGAGTGAGCACTTTTAGTGGAGGGCATCCTAGTTGAGCATGAAGTCCAGTAATATGCAGTAGGCAGCAGGAGGAGGACTAAAAGTTATAAGCACACTAGTTCTTACAATGAAAGACACCATTTTTTATGCTCATAGGTTGGATCTCAGAGGATAGATTAGGTTAGATGAGGAGAAGATTGTGCTACACGTGTGGCTGGCATGATCACATGGCCCACGACTGCCCGAACTGTTGGACTGATGATCAACAGACGTTCGAGGGACCACCAAGGCAGAGGCATATATTCGAGAGTAGAAGTATTTAGGGTGGAGGACATGGTAGAGGAGATGGCTATGTAGCTGGAGGTGGGTGGAAATTTGAGGGTCTACCCCAATCACCTGCTTGAGGTCAATCCCGACCTCAACAAGTAGGTGGACCGGGACAACCTCATCTACAGGCAGCTGACGCCTATGACAACAATGATCAAAAAGTGATTTGAGGTATGATATGTTTCTATTCTCCAATAGATGCAGTACTTATAAACATAGGTGTCAGTGAATCTTTTATTTCCACAGCTCTTATTCGAGGCTCATGATTATGGTAGAGCCATTGGCTCGATCCTTACGATTAGAGATCCCTATGAAAACAGATTCGACAATTACACACCAGTTTCAGCAATGTGATCTTACTCTAGGATTCGAGTGCATTGACTGAGATCTCCTAGTATCAGTGTCGAGGCCTTACAATGTCATCTAGGTTATGGACTGGTTAACCACAATCCATTCTCATATTGACTATTTTTGGCGCAATGTGTGTTGTGACTGTGTAGATGGGACTAGGTTTTCCATCACTTGTGAGAATGTAACCTTTTCCGGTCTGGATGGACATTCTTGGAAAAGTGTGTAGATAATCACCCATTAGTTCTCAATCCATACCATCACAGTAGTTGTAAAAAAGAGTCTGAGTAGTTTTGTATTGGTGGACTAGTATGCTGATCTCTTTCCTGATGATGTTCCGGGATTACATCCACATAGAGAGGTTGAATTCTAGAATTACCTATACCCCTGGACGAAACTGATATCTACACCAGCATATCAGATGGAAACCGTGGAGCTTCATAAGTATAGGGTACATATGTAGGTCTTTTAGGGTAAGGGATTCGTAAATCATATTTTCTCCATAGGCATATCGAATCATGTTCACCAAGAATGTAGATGAGAGCATGAGGCTTTGAATTGACAATTTCCGCATGTACATAGGGACCATGAGGGTTAGGTATCCAAAACTGAGTAATGGTTATCACTTCAATTAGCTGTAGGGAGCTCAGTTTTTTTCAAGGATAGAAATCAGATCAAGTTATCATCAGTTTAGGGTACGGGAAGAGTACTTTCTGAAGACAACCATCATATATCAATATAGACACTACATGTTCTTGTGATTCCTTTTGGAGTGACAAACGCTCCTGAAGTGTTCATAGGACTCATGAATAAGATCTTATAGCCTTAACTCAATAACTTCATGGTGGTTTTCAATGATGAAATCTTGAAATACGTGGAGTTAGAGGAGGATCAAGCTATGCACATGAAGATAGTTTTGGACATACTCTAAGGGAACCATCATTATGGAAAGATCTCAATGTTCTAGCTCTGAATACAGGAACATCACTTTATGGGACACATTATCTCAGAGGATGGAGTTTTTGTGGATCGTGTGATAATAGAGGTAGTTATTTCTAGGGAGACACCCAACAATGTCACTAAGGTGCAGAGTTTCATTGGATTATCGGGGTCCTATCAGAGATTCGTACCTGAATTTTCTAGACTAGAATCAGCCTTGTCAGGTTTGACAAAGAAGGGAAAATCCTTCTTGTGGAAAAAGAGGGTCTAGTAGGGTTTCCAGTATCTTAGTGTGATATTGAATAGTGTACCAATCACGAGGTCACCAAAATAGGGTGTTGTGTATGTAGTCTACTACGATGCATCAAGTGATGAACTACGATTTTTCCTGATGTAGGAGCATACTGTGATCGCTTATGAATCACAAAAACTCTGGAAGTATGGGAAAAACTATGATACCCATGACTTGGAGTGAGCAGTAGTGGTCTATACTTATAATACATGTCATCTCAACATGATGGGTGAATGGTTCACTGTGTACTCCAATCACAAGAGTCTTAGGTATATATTCTCACAGAAGGACCTAAACCCGATTCATTTGAGATGGCTGGAGATTTTCCAGAATTATGACATTGAGATAGTATACACTTTTGGTAAGGGAAAATTTTTTGTAGATTCAATCAACAATAGGTCTGAATTATAATTTTTGTGTGAGGTGACAAAGAAGATAGCTGCTTTGCAGTTATCTTTTATGGATAGTGGTATAGCAGCATACCTCTAGTCAATGACTATCACAACCCCACTCCTTCAGTGAGTAATGGAAGAAAAACTTCATGATGTTGATAGTGAAACCTGATGGGAATAGATATCTTTGATACAATCTCTTGGAAGATTTTATGAAGGTGGGGAGAACATCATCCTTTTCAGAGGACATACCATGGTACCACTCACACTACATGAGGAGGAGTTGAGGGAGTTCCACACCTCCAAATTGGAGTAACATCCTAGTGTGATGAAGTTGTATCAGGACCTCTAATGTAGTACATGCGGCTAGGGATGTGGAAGGTTGTGGCGAGTATTGTATAGTGATGCCACATTTTTCAGCATGTGAAGGCCGAGCATCAAGTTCTAGCTAGCTTATCATAGCCACTTTAGGTTCTAGAATGGATGTGGGATGATATCTCCATGGACTTTGTGATGGGGATACCACATACGTCTAGGGTCCACAACCCTATTAGGGTGATTTTTGAGTGAGTCACCAAGTTGGCCCACTTCCTACCGATCCAAGAGCTGGGATATGTAGTGGGAAAAAGAAAACCTCTATGTATAAGAGATTGTACGACTTCACGGGGTACCATCGATGATCCTCTCAGATCATGCCACTCATTTTATATTCCATTTGTGGAAGAGATTACCGAATATGTTTGGGACTCATATATGTTTGAGTACCACCTTTCATACTCAGATAGATGGTCAAATGGAGAGGTACATATAGATACATGAGACATAATTCGTGCTTGTGTTTTTTATTTTGGATGCAGTTGGGAGGATCACATGCCCTTGTTTCCATAGCTTTTGTTGTATAATTCCAAGATGAAAATCCCTATGGTGGGGAGAATGTAATGACCCAAAAATTCCATGTATTTTTTTAAAAAAATTATATGGAATTATTCTGAGACTGTGAAAATTGAGGGCATGTGATTATGAGGACCAGAGAGCCTAGAATGTATTTAATGTCTTTTTTAAGGTACGTTCAGTAAATGTACTCGTGCAAATTTCTATCATTTGAATTGGGGCTCTAATTCAAAATATGAGATCACCTTTAAATTCATAGTGACATGATTCCCATAAGTGTCTCTTAACATCGATTGGTAAGGGTCAGATGAAAAAGATAAATTTTGGACCTTAAAAAAATAATAAAAAAATAACTCCAATGTTATTTAATTTATTTATTAGTAATAATTAGGATATTACTATGGATCCATAGTAAAACTTTACTCTTTTAACGACAAACATTTAATTTACTAAACCTCTTATTTTTTAATGAAAACACATATGTTTTTAGACACATTAATTACAATATATTAATGAGACATAATATTAAACACAATGTGGGATATTATTCTCTTATTTAATAAAATCAAGTGAGTGGGTTTTAGGAGATCTATAAGGGAGGATCTGAAGAAACATTGGTGACATTATACTATAGAGAATAATGGTAATCGATAATTGATCATTAGAGGAATCAATGAGTGGCGGTGAACGTCAATGAACACCATTGGATACAGAACCTTCTTTTTTCATTTGTAGTGTCTTCAAAAAAAGTCGAGGTATGCATTGGTGTTGATTTATTTCTAATGGTTTTATGTTTCATCTACTATTGATGATCTCAACCCACTATCCTTGTTATAATAATAACTAAGAGGGTGAATGCCGAAGATACCAAAACTGAGACACTTCCCCAATGTTGCTTGATTGCGTTCTTCATGGGAAACTGACCAATATAAAATAAAAATGATATTGGGCTCCATGAAATTACTGCGACGTCTAGTAATGCCTATCAGCACATTGGGGAAGAAAATAAAAAAAATCTGGGCTTCAGAAGTGGCGCGCAAAAGCTCCCCTAGTGCGATGATGCCGGCCAATGGAGGAGGTGGTGGTTGCCTATCATCGGCCGTGAATGGATGGTGGTGCCTGATAGTGCCACAACAGATTGGGGCATTCGCAAGACATCGTTTGTGTATACGGCGACGGTGCACCACGGTAGCGCGTCATGGGGGACGTCCAGAGTAGAGGGCGGACCTACAGGTCTCGCAGATGGAAGGTTCTTGTGGACTGGCCAAGTGGAGCAGTGCCAACTAGCACTGCTAATGGAGGATCCCAAAAGGCCGAGACATTCAAGAGGGGAAAAAAGCCCCAGGCCCAGCTAGCGGGTCGCGCCTAACCTGTGGGCCACGTTTGGGGCCCTGCCTAATTGGGCTGGGTCGGGTCGCTCCAACTCGGTCAGACCGGACATAGACCCACTTACAACCAGTTTTGATTAAAGAGATATATCTCTTAAATAGTACACACATTAAATAAACTATCTATAGACCAAGAGCCTTTATGATGAGGCCGTCCTTTTGAGATAATCCACATGGGATTTTGATATTGATATAGTATTGTCGGGATGGATCACACTCGAATCCAACCTGGCCCCCAACACTAACATGTCTATAACTAACAGACTAGGCGTCTGATTGATGTGCCATCTATTGTGTTGGATCCCATATGATATGTATCTTCATCAAGTTATTTATTTTGTGGGACTTTATGGTGGATGAGGTACCATCAATATCATGGGGAGCAGATCCTCCAAAAATCATGCAGGTTTAGTGCAGAAATCCAGGGCCTGGCTGTGATGTGATGATGGTATAGCAATAATTAGAGGGTCAAAAACTACTGATCCTATTGTGGTCAGAACTCAACAATCTACCATGGGTGAGCACATATAGATCACCTATGGTTCAACACCTAGATATCCTTAGAGGGTTAGCACATAGAGATCCGGTGTGCGTATGTACTGATCGATCCTATGTGGGTCAGCGCCTATCGATCCTGTGTAGGTCAAGGATCAGCGATCCAATGTGGGTCAGCACCTAGACAGACTATTTGGATCAGCATCAATTGATCCTATGTGGGTCTGCAATAGATACTCATGACACAATAATATGATCTAGCTTTACAACTAATAATCTATATTTATATACTTAGGTTGTGTACCTGGTCTGAGATGAGTCAATCCTTTTACTTTTTGATTGAAATCATGCTTTGTCGTTCTTCTGTTATAGAATTTTTAGATATCTTTTTTTGATAATTAATATTTATGAAATATTATTTATTCATTAATTTTTTAAAGGGGTTTTAAAGAATCCCTAAATTATATTAAATGATCAAATTGTTATTTTAAAACATGATTTATGAAATTTTTATTTATGTGGATTTTATTATTTACATTTTCTAATATTTATGTTTTTGGAATTATGTAGCACACAGAGACCTTGGAAGTGTCTGTATGTTCATAACATAGAAAATAGAAAACATGGATAAAAATATAATAGTAGATTGGATGTGTATTATTGAGGAATGTGTTATAATTTTTGATGAAGAAAGATGTGTTATTAAAAACATTGTAATAAAACAAAGAATTTAAAAACTAGATATTTTATTATATAAATAATTTTAATTAAATTTAATTCTTTTGGTAGATTTTGAAATAGATAACCTCAAGTTCAAATGAAACCTAATATAATATACCATTATGAGCTAGACATTATATTAGGTAATTAAATAGAAATATCTAAATTATAAAAAACATTTATAATTATTTTATAAAAAAAATATATATTTATAAATAAATACACATTTTTTATTAATTTATTAATGTTCTTCAGAAAACTACATTTCTCCAAAAAACTAGTCTTCTTTTCTTCTTTGAGAAAAAAATATATTTAATTTTATCAGCTTTTATAAAATTTATTTGAAAAACATGAAATCATTTTAATATACAATAAGTTAGTATTATCTTTATGTCAATTTTTTTAGAATTTTAAGAAAATATAAATTTTTTAATAAATCGTAAAAAACAATAATTTCAATTTATTGTATTTCTGTTTTATGAATATAATAATTTACAATCATTTATTAAATGGTTTTATTTCTAATATATGAATACATATAATATAAATAATCAATTAATATCATTATAATTATTTTTTTATTTTTTTAAAAATAAAGTGAAACATTATAATTTTTTTGGAAAATTTTCATTCATCACATTTATTGGATTTGATTTTAAATTATATTCTAAAATTTTATGAATAAAATTGGATACATATGTATTAAAAATTTAGACTCAAAATATTAACAAAGTTAAATAATGAATTAAAAAATTCTTGTTTATAGTTAATAGTAATAAAAGATGAAATTTGTCACAACAGATAAGGTTATAACGAGTTTATAGGGGGTAAAACCATAAAATTTGTTATTTTTGACACATTAACTTGTATAAATAATATTGAATTTCGTATAATCTTATCTAAAAATTGAATCTATGGAAAATAAGAATACATTTTCTATAGGTTGTCTTTATTATAATTTCATATCTTATAAATTTCTATGTGCTTCCTCCCAACCATTTATAGAAGATCACCCATAAATTCTCTTCTTTACTACACATGGATACATATATATAAAAAACCCAACCAATTAATCTTATAAAAATAAGTATAAATGTTCATATATGTTCTTCTATCCAAAAACTCTTAACCCTAGGTTATTTAATTTGATATCTAAAGGATTTCTTTCAAAAATGATGAAATTGCCTTTAAATTTAAATTTCTTTTTTATATATTATATAATAAAATTTAAATATATTTTTTTAGAAGTAGATTATAAATTTACTATCAAACATATAATGAAATTATATTATTATTTTTAATCCATAAATATCCACCATTAATTTCATCAAATGGGATGTGAAAATATCCCTCATGTGTATGTTTGGACTACCAACTCAATATAGAGTTACATTATATTATTAACCATAAAATTTCATGGAATATTATTATGAACTGTTTAATTTTTTTTATGATATTTTTTAAATATTTATTATTCTATATTTATAATTTCATATATAACTTCTTTCCTTCTAATTTATTTGAAAACATTAACATCGCTCAGGTGTACGGGTGGGATACCACCTCTATAAAACATTATGATTAGTTCATCATTTCATATACACATAGATGCTAAAAAGGAATGATTTAATAAATATATAGTACATAAATAATGTAATTTTTTTAATGGTATATTATTATTTTACTTTTTTTAGTCTTATCCATCGAATTATGAAAACAACAGTCATGAGTATGTACATCTTACTTTCTTTGTGAATGGTGAAAGTAATATTTCTCTATATATTCATTATAGATAATATTATATTTGTATTTAATGAATATATTTTTATTTATATCATGATTAATATTATATATATTTAGGAAAATTTATTAATGTATCCGAATTGGAATGGAGAAATCAAAACATTCATGAAAGATGAAATCATTAACATCCATAAATTAATATATCAATATGGAGTTATTAATAATTTGATGTTAAAATATTATAATTTGATAAATTATTATATTAAAAAAATTTATATTACCATATTATCGAATTATAAATAATTAAATTTTATTATACATGATTTTATAGTGAATTATTGAAATTTAAACCCTAGTTATGTTTTTTATATTACAATTTCATTATTTATTGAGATCACTTATTATTATGTATTTGATGATTAAATTTCACAATTGACCACAAAAATAAATAATTAATTTTATACATATTTTTTAATTACATGATAATAAATGTTTTCTATTCATTTTACTTATTTTAATAACTAATGATACTATATAGTTTTTAGTGAAAAAATAATATATTTAAATCTTTGTTAAAAAACGTGTTACATCCAAATTTAGGATTTATAATAATGTAATCTTATATTTTTTAAAATAATCGAAAGAATATTTATATTCAATTTAAAAAATTATTTAATTTTTATGAAAAATAATATTAATCTTCTTGTCAAAAGTGTGAATGTAAAATTATCTATTAAATTATATTGCATGAATGGACATTTCTACCATCATGACAACTCCATGGTTTGAATACTATATTATATATTTCCCTATTTATTTTCAAATAATGTTTTTCATTAAATTATTGGGATATTTTTCATTCAAAATATGTTATTTCATAGGGAAAATGTTATTTTCAACATTAATTTTTCATAATATCTTGTAATGGTATTTTCATCTTAGATGAAATCATTGATGTCACTTATGCTTTATAGGGGGCATAATCTAATGATACCATCCTCATTAATTCATTGATTTTGTATGAGTATGATATAAAGACACTTATAAAACCCATTTCTATTACATGGGTTATTCTATGAAGAAAAAATGAACTTTTTAGGAAACCCAAATCATTTCCACTGAAGTTGATATATTATGTGTTTCTTATCTCATGACACACATAATAATGTATTATGATTATGTCGGGTGAAAGACCAAAATTATATATAATTATAATATATTATGTGTAGATGAATATATTATGAGTTAAAAATGACTAGAATAGGGATTGATTCTAGTTCAAGAATGGACTCTATTTTTTATAATAGTCTTGGGAGTGAACCTCATCTATAATGATTGAATTGGGACTGGACATAATTCACAATGATATTCTTGGAAATTAGTATTTCTTACTATGTAAATGATTTTCATTTCTTATGTGTGTTAAACAAATATATGTATTTTTTAAATGTTATAATCTCCTATATTTTATTTTTTTAACTCTTTTATGATTCATATCTTAAAAACAATCATGAATTACGAAAATAGTCACTATTATAATCTTTTATATATAGGGCTTTGTTGTCAAATTATAAGATCATGTTCTGATATCCATAAACATAAGTTGTAATCTTGAGATAATTGATACCTATATTTTTAACATCCCCCATAATATAATCCCACAAGATATTATGTTTCCTTTTCACCATAATGTGAATAAATATTTTAATTTGGATATGATTAAGAATAATACTACTTATGAAAGAATTTGTGGGAGATTATTTATATATCATATGAAAAAGTAGTTTGTGTATCCCTATGAAAAAATTAATTATACATATATGATTTTAGAATGGATCATTATGTTATGTAATTAAAATAAATATAATAAAATGTAAAATTATTTTTTGAAAAAAATGTGTCCCCATAGAGAGTGACCATGTATATAATGTTGGGCTATTGGAATACCTAGAGTGAATAAAAATTATTTAAATTTCATAACTGTATTGAAAAACATGTATTACTGTCTGTTCCCTTAGATCCCTATTGGTTAGACACCATAGTGTTTAATAATTATACCATAATGTTTTTAATATTCACTTAGCATAATTCGAGTTCTGTTTTTGTGTGAGATCTTTTATTTTGATGAAAATTCCATTGTTTCGTTATATATTCATGTTTATTCTTATTCCCATGTTTACACCATGATTGAGTATATTAAGAAATCTTCATTATGGTGGATTTATTTCCCTGTTTTGTTATTATATTTCATGTTTTTAAAAAAAATTGATTTAAAATATACAATGATTTATGAAGTATCATTTTCAATTGAACTTTCCTTCTAAAATTAATCTTTGTTTTGAAAATGATTTTTCAAACAACTCCTAATGGTTTTCATGGATAAAAAACATGTATATATATTCATGTTTTTATCATAAAAGTCATTGTTCAGCCCAAAAAAATATAATCATTTGTCTATATGTATTGTTTTTTTCTTGGATGTGGTTTAGGGAATGGAAAACTTATAGTTTGATTGACTGATTAGATTACTGATAAGGAGGAATTTTTTGGAATGTGGATGTTGGGAATCACTGATTTTATCTCTCAAGAAGTAGTTTTGTGATCTCGTATCACATGTATATGTTGTGTTTTCCTTTTTTGATTGATTCTATATTTTCATTTCTAACTATTTATATTTTGTGTATATGTCTTATTAATGACTTGTGGTCAGATAATTTTTTTATATCATCTATTTTTTGTTACTAGGATAACTTTGTTTTGTATGTGTATTTGTATATGATTCTTATTAATTTAGAATGTTTATTTAATAAAGGAAATGAAAATGAATTATTTTCAAGGGGAAATTCATTATAAAATGGCTATTTTTGATGACATGGAGAATGTCCCCACCCCTAGAAAATTTGGAACATACATCGAACCTTGTGGTGTATCGGCTCTGGTTATAGGGGAACCTCAACCTTGGATGGTTTACTAAAGAAATAGTATCATATCATTCTTGATGTTTATGTTTCAGTTGTATATAAGAGTTATGAATATCAATTCATTGAAATTATGTGCACCTGAAATTTTTAGAAGCTCTTCCCCACAAAAAATCCTTATGGTTTATGCTTTATTAGGAGACATGATTACTATTGATACCCAGTTCTTCTTTTTTTTTTGGATTGAAATGATGTCTTCCCAAATTTTCCATGACTTTGAAGAATAACTCATGTGTTATTTTCATAACAATCTAATTTTTGGTGATCATGGTTGTGAATCAATGGAACATGGATAAAGAAAATGGTAATTGGAAACTCTTTAGAACATGTGTGACAATCTCTGTAATTTCAAAATGATATTGGGAAGTGTTAACTCATTGTTTTTATGACAATGTATCCAAATCATTCATATTTAAAAAATTATAATATTTTTTAGATTTTAACAAATTTTTATTTTAATGATTATTTATGTAAATGTTGTTTGTTTGGGTCCCGTTATAATGGTTTATTATGTATTATTTTAAATTTATTAAGATTTAATTATGTGTCGAATCAATTATAAATTCTTTTATATAGAAAATCATCACAGACGAACATCTTCTTTTTTAGAGTTAGAGAAAAATAGAATTTTGTCTATGAAAATCTACGTATGGATAACTAATTTTTTGAATCATTGATCAATATGATTTTTTACTTATGGAAATACATTGAAATTGGTAAAACTCGTATTGTGTATCACACTCTTGATTTTACTAAGAATAGTCCTCTAATCATTCTTAGTGAACTGATTCCAATGATATTAATGAACGGGTCTAGAGGTATAAAAAAATATTCCATATTCCAAACACCCTTTTATACCCTATAAGTCATATTTTATAATTATATTATGGAAGGAATAATTAGGGAAAAAATCAATGTTGTAAAGAAAATGGAATGGGGATCTCAATTAGACTACTTTTAGAATATAATATGACCATAATTTTTATTAGTAGACATTATGGTGTTGATGTCCTATATGTTCATAAAAATTGACTAGGAAGACCTTTTTTTATTAGACTTGGATAATAATTTTTTACTATGTGTGAATTTTTCTTGTGATCTCTTATCAAATGATTATCTCATGAAGATTCATTTTGTAGTGGGATTATAGGATGAGATCAGAATAATTATAATACAAATTTTCCTAATGACTTATATAATGGATGTGTGAAATGTAGTTATTGATGATGAATACTTATCACGGAATACATGTATTAATGAAGATTCATCAATAGTGGTTGGTAGACCTAATTTAACCTTCTGTATAAATTGGGAGATGGAAAATCTATGATATTGTAGTGTCAGAGGTTGTTAGCATCCATAATTTTCATCAATTTTGGAATCTTCATGTATAATATACAAACATGATACCAATGAGGGATTTAATTCTATACCAGAAATTATTTCCTAGAGGTTTTAAGGATGTTTCACTAGTGTGGGTATCTTGGTTATCTTCAACAATTCTAAAAGAACTATATTTGGGCGAGTTAATTTTATTTAATTTTATAAGGGTCCATAGTGGAGATCAAATTCCATCTAGGGTAATAGATATATATTTTTTCCTATATAGAAATCATAGTTAGTTTAAATGTATTGGGGTGGGAGTTGTAGTTAGAATGACCATATAATGTTGAAACAAAGACAAATGATTCCAAATCTGGGCTGACCACCTTCATAGGTATGGTGATTACCAGTTATTAATTTTTTATTATCTTGTATGGTATTGGTTCTTCACATAATTTTTTTACTATTATTATTTTTAGATACTTCTTTTGTGAGAGGATATAATTCCATTTGATTTGGATCTACTTACCACAACAATAATGAAAATGTATCATATGTTCATGAAGTGTTTTATTTTTATTGACGAAGTGGAGGTGTTGTTGAACATCCTCATATCGTAAAGTACATTATTGATCACATCATCTATATGTATTTTGTGGTCGTATTCGATTATAAAAATAAATAATATATTTATAGGGAATATTTTAAATCCTAAAATGGGAGAACTCAGGTATCTATGGTGACTGGGATACATGTTTAGTGAGGTAGAAATAGTTTTCTCTAGATATGTGATCATTTTATTTCCAATAATAAAGGTTTTTCATTGATTATATAAAGATAATATCATTTTAGAATCTTCAATTGTTTATTTATTGGTATCTTAATGGGGTTTAAAATGAATTTTATATGTTTCTTACCCTTTATGAGGTCGATATCTCTATAGATATTCCCCGTAGAAGGACCCCATCACATTTCTATCATACTAGATGATTCATACTTAGTGGAGGAAGATAAATATTTTTTAAGTCCACAATGGAAATGGTTGTATTCCTCTTAGACTATAACTATAGGAATAATCATATTTATTTTTAATGAAGTTAGATGAAAATAACTAACATTTCCCAGAATATCATAAATTAAATATCTAGAACATTAACAAAAAACACCAATGTCCTCAAATTATAATTCTTTCTGACCAAAAAAGGGAAACCCAATGGTTATCAAAAAGTTAACTATGGTTGGTGAACCCTCATTTTATGAACCAAGAAATGGATATTCCAATTAAAAACATAATGAAAATTTATAAAAATATTGAGAGTCTTGTTATTCTATTTAGCCACACCGATTCCGACACGATCATTATGTCACTAATGAAAAATATTTTCTATCTTTTTCAGGTCTACAATTTATTAGTCTTCATACTGAACTCTTAATATATTCCATGACAAAAAAACTATAGAGACCCAGTGAATACTGTTTGGGGAATTTTATAAGAATATCAACTGTGGGTATACAAATGAATATTCATGTTCCATATGCAATAAGATCATTTTTCTATGCAATGTGATTTGATAGAAATGAGATTCATTGGATCTTAAAATGATCCATGTGGTTATGTATTTGGATTTTCCCATCAAAATGTTCCATAACTGATGGTTTGATCCAATGTTGTATATTATAGAGGATCCAAATTATAGACATTCTTATCTAATTAAATACAAATATATTAGAATAAGTAACACTATTTTCCAAATCATTAGATTCCATGTTGTATATTATATGTCTCGTATAGGTTTTTAAATAAATTATGTTATATTCAAGTAGTTCTTTTGATTCTGATATGTTATATTAATTCAATTTTCTTCTATTCGGTTATATAGTCATGTTTATGATCATTCTTATATTTATAACATGTTTTTATGTGCTGACAATGTTTATACTAGGTGTCTTTATATTATTATTTTTTCCATCATTTCAATGCTGTGAAATAATTTTTTTTGGTTTGAGAATATCCACACACATTTATAAATTGTTATTTTTTAGTGAATTTGTCTTTTAAAAGTTAACAAGGATTTGAAAATGTGTTTTTAGTCAAGAGTTAATTGTTTTGATTATAAAATTCTATATTTATATTCATGATGTATTTTTATTAGGATTCATACATAACACCATATATAAGACATCAATAACATAGAAAATATTCATTATAGTACATATGTTAGACAACGTGAACCATATAGTCTTACATCTCTATTTGACTACAATCCTCTAATGATTCTTTTGGAATGGTCGAGATGTTGTCTAATAGTGTTTTTATCTTATGAAGCTGTTTTTGGATTTTGTATCATTTGTATATGTTTTACTAGAATTTGGTTCTTATTCCCAATATTTATTTTTTTTAATATGGAAATATTATCAAATTTATTGATTATGACTTTTGGTGGGATGGATTTATGATATATTATTTTAGCCTTTATTATGTTAAATTTATTACCTATCTATAAATATTTATGATTTTTATTTAGTTTTTGAGGCTATGAAATATATGTATGGTTAATTCCAAATTTAAAAAAAATTATATATTCATAAATCATTAATTTTGGTTCCATGGTGCATTTCACAAACCCATAGTGATCCAAAATTTGATTTAGTTCTAAATGTACAGTGTCCTAGCGGTTGGGTTTGGTTAACCTGGTTGGATAACTATTGTAGTCCCCAATAAGTTATGGGTTATCAAAAAAGACATAGTACATACAACACAAAAACACAACATTTAACTACGTTTCAAGTGTCTTTCTCGTAGAGAAATAAACAATATGTGATTTTCATTCAGATAGCCAAAAAATATTCCCCACAAAATAAATGTATGAGTGATTATGTTTCCAAAGTAATTAATATTATATTATATTTGGATAATATATTTTTATAATTTTTGAAGTATTCAACAAAAGTGGTGTATTTTCTTATATACTCCATGATTAGCTCGATATAAAAATGGTTATGCATCACAGATCCTTCACATATGAAAAATGGTGAAAAATTCAAATACATAGTTTTAAAATATTTAATAGGACATTTCATTGATAATTAAGAGTCATGAATGATTTTTATAGACCATGATGAAAGATATGTAAATTTAAATTATTTAGATAGAGTCATATTGATTATAATGATATTTTAAAATTCTAATTATGTAAAAAGTTACAAAAATAACTTTAATATTAATTTATGATAAAAAATTACATAATTAGTTGTTTTAAAAATATTACATATTATAAAAAATTTCAAATTAATGGGTAATGGTACGTAATATAATGAATTATTTATTTATGATCAACATTCTATTCTAAAAATGTAATTATTGCCCCTTATATAAAATGTATATTGATACCAAAACTGAGTTTCATGTGATAATAATTAATTATAATAAAGAGTTATAGTTTTCAAAATCTAACAAACACATATATTTCCATTAATATGAATGTATATTATCCATTTATCCTCCCACAATGTTAATTGATCCAATTTAAAGTAAATGTACCCTAAAAGTGAAAATATATTATTCCAATGATTATATAATTACAAGTCTTCCAGTCCCTCAAATATTAAATGCTTCCCCTTATCCACTCATCCTCACACCAACATTATAAACATATCTCAACAAAGGCCCTCCAAAATTAAATTTCTAGATTTCCCTTCTATATTATAGTTATTCTGTGATTCTCTTAACATCAAATAAAGAATCATTATGTACAAATCAAAAGTATAATTTTATTGATAATGTAATATTCTTCCCGGAATCCTTTTAATTTAATTTAATATTTTACCACTTGTAATTATTCATTAACTGTATTTAAATAGTGAAATAAATTAAATTATATTAAATTAATATTATTATGTTATTATAATAACCATTTTCTATTACCCATTCATCTAAAAGAGTAAGAAAATCACCATCATATGTATGTATGTACTATTGTATCCATCATAAATGTATTTTATTTATTATAACAATATCTATTGGAAGGTTATATTTATTAATTTAATGTATATATATATTTTACTGAACATAATCATGATTATGGTAATGTATGATGTTGTATACCTTGTTACAATTCTAATCCATTGGAAAATAATTACATCAGTCATGAAAACATATAAACTATGACCTCAACAAAATGGTGTTGTTTTTTTACAATTTTCTTTCAGTGGATGTTTATAATGACATATATAATAAATATTTATTATATACTTATCATTAATGAATAGATAATTAATATTTCCCATTTTTTTGTTTATCAATATGTCTAAATTCCACATATGTGTATGTATAAACTAATCTCTCCTTGAAATGATATAAGTCATCTTTCATGTAAAAATTAATTTTAATTTTATATATATTTGTAAAATTAATATACATTAATTTTATAACATGATTATGATTTCAAGGATGATAAAATCATAAACAAGGTGGAAGGATAGAAACCATCAAACCAAAAGATTCATGGGGAAAATAATTAACCATCAAAGTTTAATCTTGTTGATGATTTTGTTAAGGGTAATTTACCATTACAATAGAATCATATATAGAAAAATATGTATTAGTCAGTTTTATAAGATATTTTTCATTAATCTAAAAAAATTATAAAAACTTTTTTATCATGTACGATGCGATCAAGAATATGAGGTATTGGTTACCCATCTAAATTTCATTTCATTAAACAATATGAGATATTCAAAAAATGATTATTATTTGATGTTTATATATATATAGATATTAAGAGTTTCATTAAATATTATTTTTCATAATGTCATCTAGATTCAAAAATCAATCAATTTTCTCACTCATTAGGTTTTAATTCATAGATTACTAAACTTATAAGGGTTATTTATTTTAATAATGTTTCTTTGGGGAAATATTCATGTTATGAAACTAGTTTTTTTATATTAGGGTATATAAAACCCTTTTATATTTAATATAATTAATATACTAAAATTAATGGTACTAAATTCTACATATCATGTTATTTCTATAAATGTGGTTGTTATTCAGATGTAAATATTGAATTAAAATGTTTTACAATATCATTTCTTCATAGGAATATCAATTTTGAATTTAGTATTTAAGGAAATTCTTTGATTCATATTTTTTGTACCATATATAATAATTTCTTCTATTTTAATTTATTTAATTTTCAGTTATATATATCATTAACCTCTCCATGTAATAAAAATTATCAGATAAGATGTTTTTAATAAATTATTGTCATATTTCATTATTTTAGCTCTGAAAAATATTACATTTATATATATATAGATATATTTGTATTATTTAAATTATTTTATTTAACTTTAAAAAAATAATTTTCATAAAAATTTCATTTTATATAGAATTTAATTTATTTAAATTGTTTTATAAAGAGTTTTTATACAAAAATAAAAACATATATTCTCATAGTTTTTCAAAAAGTTTGAAAATAGTAAACTCTTTTAATGTATGTTTTAAGAATTGATTTTTCCAAATTCATAAGAATTATTGTCATTATTCATTCTTTTACATGTTTCCATGTTTTTCGAATATTTAATTTTTTCAATATTTTTATACTTTTAAGAATTTAAAATTCTAAAAAACATAAATGTTTTTTTATTTTTTCAATGAAAATATTATTTGATTTTATAAATGTGATTTAATTTTCTATGTCATCATCCTTTAAGGATTATTATGACTCAATGGGGAAATAATATCATCATACAATCAACATTATTTATCAACTGTCTTTATAATGATGATTTTTTAAGGATAATTCGAAGAAACATGTTACTTTTCCATGTTTTAATTACAATATGATGATATATTTATGAAAATAGTGTAATATCTACATGTTATATTATGATTATTTTCTACGATCATGTGGAATTATTATAAATAGTTTTAATTTTGAGAATAATTGTTCTATTAATATTTAGTACTATAATTTTTTAATTAATAACTAATATATCATGAGAAAAAATGTTCTATAATGGGAGTTAAACCAAACCCGAAAGGTTTTTTTTCAAACAGATAGTATTTTTCGTGATCATTGACTAATGGAATAATGGAGTGGGATTTGGACATAATTTAGAGTGGTATTATTTCCACTATGATAATATTTGATGTTATCCTTCATTAAAAAAATATTTAATGGGTGGTAATCCTACCCTAATATGGTACTCGATCAACTACAATAGTAATGGAATCGAGTAATGAATATGGAAATTATAGAATGGTTAGTGAACACATTCCACCATAGAAATATATCCACTATGATAGTAATTATAGTGATCCTTGGCTACATAAGTTATTTTATTCTCTTATATGCTTAGACAAAACATCTGTTTTATTCATTTGATGTGATCTTGTGGTTCACGATTCATTAACGATGATTCAAAACAACTATCATTAAATTATTTTGATACTTAAAATAATTATATAAAAAAATTATTTATAGTCTAGTAAATATTCCATATTAATTTTTATGTTATAATTATGGTCATTTTATTATATTCTTATTCTTATATTATACACACTTACGATCAAAAAATGATATGCCTCTTATTTACCCTTTTTAGAATCTAATATGACCCTTTATTATGTTTAATTATCCCTATGAAATGAGAAATAATTTTATATAAAAGTTTTCTGGAATGGTATAATGTGTGGTGAATTTGGTTGTATATATGTAGGTCTTATTTCGGTATAATAAAACCATGTTATACATTAAAAAATATTCAATTAATGAGAATGTTTTGTTATGTAACTGGTATTTACAAATTAAATAAAACTATAAATCAAAAACATCGAATGTCTCCATTATAGGACATATACTAATGTTATCACCATTATGTATCCATAGGTGTAAATATACTAATGTCACCATGTCTAGAAACGGGTGAGAATATATCATTAATATCAAGTCCATAAACCATTAAAAACCCTTTGGATATTATACATTATTTATTTCTTACTTATTCAGATCTAACGTAGTTCTAGTTAGGATAATCATGCTTTTTTCGGATAATAGTATTATTTATATTCACAAAATAAATCTCAGATGATTAATTATTTTTATTCAAATTTAAACCATTATTCATTGAATCAATCAATATTTAATGATCTATTGTATATTACACATCTTGTAGATCTGAATGACAAAATAATGAGTTATGGGTTATTTTCTGCATGGTTGATCAAATTTTCAAAACATTATCTTTTTCCGCAATAATAATTTGGACATAATAAAAAATTATTATCATTAAATTAATTGAACTAGGAGTTGGGTATCACATAATTTAAGAACTAGAATATTCTTTTCATGTGAGAATCTTGTTTTCAAGAGTTTTAATGGAAAAGATGAGTTTTGTGAATTTCAAGAGTACACGTCGTGTACTTATAAGTAAATGTCATGTACTCATTTTTCGTGGGTAACTGTGTGTTGGACATGTAAAGGTCAAACACATGGCCATGGAGGTTGAACTAGAATCCTCTTAAAGGGGATCTTTGTAATGGTATGTACACACCGTGTACATTTAAAAGACACGACCTCACTTTTTTTCATTAAATGGACCGCAGTTCCGTCTAATCTGCAGAATGTGCTTCTGGTTCATTTGTCTCATCCAAGAGTGACTGTAGGGTGAAAATATTCATTGAGCCATAAAATCTTCATTCTTTCTATGAATTGACCGCCTTCAATTATGTTGGGATCGATATGGTAAGCTCTTCTTTCTTCTAGAGTCTCATTTCTTGATTACTCTTCTTTAACGAGATATCCACTGTTTTAATTTATTTTAGTTTTTTGTAAATATATATCATTCTAAGGCGATTCAAGGACTGAGTATTATGTATATCATTCGTACAATTCAAATTTAGTTGGTTTGTGCTTCTATGTAGTTAGACTTTGAATTATATGTGAAAAATTTCCCAATACCCTAGTTCCGTGTATTGTGCGGTTAGGGATTTTAACTATGATAATGCTTGCTCTGATTTTTTTTCTTGAATAGGGATATTGGATTGTGAATAGGGTTTATATTCCATGATATGGATGTCTTTTCCCTTTCTCTTTTGTTCTTGACCGTTTGGTCTATCTTTTCCAGTTGGGCTATTTGTTTCTATTCCTACTGTTGTTCGGATGGAGTGATTATTTATTTGATGTGAAGTGTTAAACCATATAGTTAATTATCCAAGTAGTAATTTGATGTTTTTCTTGGATGATGACAATGATTTTTGATGATTTAATTACATGGGTCTGCGGGAACCAGGTGTAGGGAGACCATAGGGGAAATTGATGTACAGTGATTTCACAGAGTGTCTACAATACATATCACACTGTGAGACCATATGGGGGATTGAAGTTGAGTGCTCCCTAAGAGTATCTATTGATATGTTAGGAGACAACATGAGGAAGTTTTGTCGAGTTCTTCCCCAGATTTTCTGTAGTTACGATTAAAAGGATATAGGTGTAATTGAAGGTGAGTGCTTCCTAGGAGAGACTTTGATCACAAAATACCACATGGGGAATTGACAGTGTGTTCTTTCTCAGAGAGTATCTGTTATTTTTATTCTTTTTTTGGATAAAACAAAGGGGATAAGATACAAGAACATTCTAAGAGGGTTGGTTGTTTTGTGTTTGGATGATTAAATTGTTGAATGAAAATGATGTAATGGAAATATACGATTGTTTACTTCTGAGAACATACTTGTTTACTGACCCGTCTTGCTTACTTACTACAACATATATATATATATATATATATATATATATTCAATGACTGTTAGGAACAGATCTATGGGTAGATGCCTATTGTGAATTGTCTCACATGATGTTTGGGTCATGTTTTTTTGTCCCAAATAGTTTATATTTCTACAAGTATAGATAAGGGAAAAATCTATTCTAATTTAGGTACTTGATTATTGTGATGTTGGAGAGCATGGGATCAACTATGGCTTGCGATGCTAATGAAGTTATTTGTCTTAATTTTACTATGGTTTTGTACTGTATTTCATCATTCTGACTTGGTTTGCTGTTTTCCTAGACATATGTATCATTCATCATTATAAATATGCTCCATTTGTTTATTTCTTAAGTATTCCATTGTTTATTTATTATATGTTATTACTGCTTGATATATTGTTATCTATTTATTTCTTATTTGTTAGTCTTAAAATGAGGGCATATTTTCCACACAATCACACCCAAGGCTCCCATTTCTAGTCGACAGACTCTGGCATTTGGGGAAATGAACTTGAGTCCATGTGACTAACAGGGTACAGGTAACCACTAGGCGACTCCTGGAATAGGGATGTTACAATGTTGTATCAAAGGTTCTTTTATTCTTGACTTACTATTTGGATCCTACATTAAGGGATATGATGGAATAGGTAAATTGTAATTATTTGTGACTAGGAGTAGATAACTTTTGTATAGTGCAAAACCAATTTACCTCATTATTTCAATTTTTCTAGTTTTTCAATTTTTATAGTTGATTTGATTTCACCATTCAGTGATTCATATGTATTGTGATATTATTATTGATATTATTGAGGTTATAATTTTTTTTCAACCCAATGTGATGATGGAATGCCACCTCATTCATAATATATAAACTTGATAGAGATCACATGTAATGCATTCATTACATGCCATTTAGTGTGAATTACTGATTTCATGTTTTTATTATAGATGTTGTGCTAGAAATGCACGTTGTGGTGATATATGACTTGATGGGATACCTGTTGTTTTCTAGAGTGTATCAATGTGTATGAGTTAGTTTGAATAAACGCCAAAATACTTTTCATGAGGTGTTATGGACCCTCATGGATCATTCCGCTATTATGCTATTATATGACATGTATATGATGCCAAGCATTGATTCACGAGGATTATGGGCCCTCAAAAATCAAAATATCCCCACTTAATGTTTGTTTTAATGTTTTTAGGGTTCTAGAGTATTTTCTAAGGCTCACTGTTTAGAAAAACCCAGAATACATGGAATGTAATGAATAATACACACCTTATTTCCTTTATATTGGGATGGAACTATATTTCTTATGTAAACACAGTTTACATTGTGTACACTCCATGTAGTCTCTAACTGTGTCAATGGATGTGTGGGATGAGACACCGAGTTGGGAAATCTCTTGTTGGTCACACCGTTTACCAGAAGTACAAACCTTATTGTGTAGAAAATTTTCCCATTCGAGTGACTAACGACTCAGATAGGTAAATCATAGGTTATGCACGTTGTGTAAATCTTGAACATGTCTTGTAGCATAAACCATGTATTGGTTCATGTAACGGACAAAATAGTGTGGTGGAATCATTCTAGTACAAGTTGTTTCTGGAATAAACATGTCGTGTAGAGTTAGACGTGTGTCCACCCATGTGTCAAACAAAATGTCTAGTTGATAACCAAGAGGTACATGTTGTGACCAGAACAAACATTCCCTATAGTTCAGACCTAGGAGAACCATGTGGGTTAATCATGTAGAAAAACTCAGGCAGGGGAAACAAATCAATTACAAGCCATTCCTTAGGTGAACACACCGTGTTTATATGGTGTCACACAACTATTTATGGTAGAAGTACACGCCCATTTGGAGGCTTGAAGGAACATACCGTGTAAGGTATAAGCACACCAAGTATCCATGTTTTGAGAAACATGAATTCCTTACTTATGGTATACCCTTATTACACTTATAATCTCGAGTCCATGATAATCATGATATAAGTGGTGTGCTTGAAATTAGAGAATCATGTCACCGAGATGTCCTCCGGTTTTTCCCCAGTTACAGGGCAGTGATCAGACACCAAACATGTCTTATCAAGGACTACTTACAGATCCTCTTGTAGTGTCATTCTTTGAAACACTTTTTATCTAGGATGCAGGTGCTGATGCATAATTTCGAGAGGGATTTATGAAGTTCTTGCAGACCTTCCAGGGATCACCGCATCTAGCCCTGTCTATGGTATAATGGCACATGTTTTTTGCAATATAATCCTACCACCATCATAGGGGAAGTAGGACCTCAGGATGGTGAATCATGGTTATAATCCACTCTTTCAATCTTCGATCATCAAGAGAGGCCTCCCGATATGAGGGTAAAACTCGCTACATATATGCTTTGGGATTCTTCCAAGAGATGGTGGAATGTGTTTTCGCAGGTAGGATTCCAGCACGATATGTATTGGGATGAGTTTCAGTGTACATTCTACAATTACAAATTTTCAAAGACCATGAGGGCCGATTGAACCATAGTGTTCATGAGTTTGGTGTATGGTACTCTCTCAGTAATGGAGAATTCATCATGCTTCAAATAGCTGCCGGGGTTTACACCCATTTTATGGGGAGATGTGTTATTCATGGAAATGAATATTGAGGACTGTCTCTTGAAAGACATTTGGCCTTAGGTGAACAACTACATATTGGATTCATTCGCTTCTATTTTAAACCAAGTGCTGATTATAGAGATCAAACTGAGGGATTCTGGAGACATGGTCTAGGGTGGTTCGGCATCCAAAGTTTTTTCTTCTCTTTCTGATGGAAGGAAGTGCTAAAGAGAGTTTACATATTGAGATCCAAGTAGGTAGGATGATCTATCGGGTATCCAGGTGGTATGCTACCAGTGAAATAAAATGTTAAGCATACTTGGACACATTTCCCCAATGACCCCATCGAGTGACAATCTTGTGGAAATATGGGCCATCTTCAGTGTTTCTGTCTATTTTTCTCACAAGAAGTTGGGGACAAGGCTTCTTTTGTGACATCTTGTTCAGAAGCAGCACCACAAGTTTCTTAACAGTATGGGAATTTGAGTTCATCCTGCCATTCATGCCGAGGTGGAGGTTGCGTCTAGGGTAGCTAGTCAGCTATCCTTCAGTGACAACATGGTGGATCAGGTCAGGGTGGTTAGGCAGGAACACAAGGCCAAGGTACGGGCTAGACATTTGATGTGGAGCAGAGCCAACTGGAGCAGGATCCCAGGACCTCTATAGTTTGAGGTATGATACATGTTTCCTTGGTTTTAGTTTCCTACCATTTTGATACAGATAGATCCCATAGTTTCATATATGTTGTGGTTGTAGAGAGCCTTGGGATCAGTATCCTTTCCTCTGCTAAATTATTGATATTGGACACTCCGTTGGGGGAATCAATTACTAGTGTACGTCAGTGCATGGTGTTCCCTCTTTAGTATGGTCTATTTCACTTTTTATGTCACCTCTATGTCATAGAGATGATACGGTACGACATCATCCTCATAATAGACATTATAGATCCCTTCTAGGATATGGTTTATTTCTTCCATTGTAGGTTGAGTTTCACATCACTAGAGGGTGGATAATTTATTAATAAATGAGAATGAGATGTCCAAGTGATCAGAGAGGGACTCGAGCATCATGGGATGGGATGAATCACAGCCCAGATTGAAAGTCTATATATAGATAACCATGGGACTATACAGTTGGACTTTACTCCAGTGGTATATCTTTTCATGGATGTCCTTCAAAAGGACTATTTAGTTATTCCTATGGAGTGAGAGGCTTACTTTTCTGTTGAACTTGTCCCAGGAGTGGAACTGGTGCCCATTCATTTTTATTGGATAACTATAATAACCAGTTAGAGGAGTTGTAGGAAAAGGGTTTTGTTGGAAACAGTACTTCTCCTTGGGGTTTTCCTGACCTATTTGTGAAGAAGGTGGATACTACCCTCTAAATTTGTGTGGATTATTGGATGTTGAACTAGTTGATAGTTAAAAACTGATATCTCTTACTGTGGATTGATAATCACTTTGATCATCTTCGAGAATCCTGGGTGCTCTCAAAGTTATTCATGAGATCTGGTTATCATCAGTGTTATGTTAGATCTTCTGATATACCTATTACAACCTTTTATATTAGGTATGTTCAATAAATGTATGTGGTCATGTTGTTCGGTCACATGAACATCCATGCAGTTTTCATGGAACTGATGAACTGAGTGTTCAATCCATACTTGGATTATTTTGTGGTGGTTTTTGTGGATGAAATATTGGTGTATTCTAAAACTCAACACAACCATTTTACAGGTCTTCAGATAGTTCCATGTACACTGAGAGAGCATCAGTTATATTCTATGCTCTAAAAATTCCTCTTTTGGATGGACCAAAGTCACTTCATGGGTCATGTTATCTCATAGACAAGTGTATTATTAGAACCAGTGAATGTGAATGATGTAGTTCCATGGTAGAATCCAAACAACATCTTTGAGGTATGTAGCTTTTTAGGGAAGGCTGGATACTATAGTAATTTTATAATGGACTTCTCATGCATAACAGTGCCACATACTGGGCTCACTAAGAAGAATGTGAAGTACTTATGGTCCAATTCTTGAGAGTCATCCATTCAGGAGATGATAGGGTGGTTGAATTCAACACTGATACAAGTATTACAAGAGATGTGAATGATATGTATTCTTAATTTTTATGAATCTATTGTCGGATTGGGTGTTGTGCTTTTGAAGGGGGAAAGGGTTGTTGACTACGGGTCATAGCAGTTGTGGCCACATGAGGTGAACTACCTGACGCATGATCACATCATGGCTCAAGGTGTTCCTTGTTTATGATGTTCGAGACATTATCTTTTGGGAGTGAATTTTATGTTTTTCACTGACCACAATAGTCTCAAGTATAATTTAAACAACACAATCTAAATATGAGACATCAAAGGTTGGTCAAGTAACTTCGGTCCATTGATTTTGAGCTTGCCTATATGCCTTGGAAGGGAAACATATTGGATAACATGTTGAGAAAGTGGACTCAGATATAGGTAGTTTTGGGGGCCAACAGTATGCAGAAACTTAAGGCTCTGTTCTATGATATGCATTTAGAGGTGCCAGACAGATATGGGTAGACTTTTCTTTCTTCTGTAGTTGTCACCTCTACACTACTAGACCGATTACAGGAGAGGATACTATCAGATTCTGATGGCCTAGTCTAGTGAAATAGTGTGTCAGGAGAGGACACTATTCCTGGATAGACCGTAGGTGAGTTTGAAATCGTTCATTTTCATGGGAACATGTGGGTGTCAGAAGACATACACGAGGAGATAATGCAGGACACTGATTTCTTAGTTTGGAAAGTTCATCCTTGTGTCACCAAGATGTATCAAGATATGAATTGTCTGTATGGGTGGCCAGGTAGGAAGAGAGATGTTTCCGGATTTTTCATGAGCTATTCCACCTGTCAGAAGGTGAATGTAGATCATTCACCACTAGCAGGACTTTTGCAACAATTACACATTCCTGAGTAGAAGTGGAAATATGTCACGATGTACTTCATGATAGGGTTACCAAGGAAACCTTGAGTGAATGACACAATTTGGGTTATCATTGAAGACCCAAAAAGGTTTCTCACATCTTACTGATCAAGGATTCCTTCAGTATTGATGAGTTAAGAGTGTTTTACATCATAGAGAATGTATGTTTACAATGAATTACACAATCCATTGCTTGCGACATGGATACTCATTTTACTTCTCATGCCTGGAATGAATTACATAATACATTGAGTATACAGGTACTTCGGAGTACAACTTACCACCCCCACATAGATGGCTAATGTGAGCGTACGATTCAGGTGCTTGAGGATATGCTTCGATCATGCGTCCTTGACATTGGATGTTCTTGGGTGAAACATATTTCTCTTGTGTAGTTTTCATACTATAATAGTTTCCAAAAAACTATTCAGATGGTTCCTTTTGAGGTTTTTAATGGTTGGCCATGTCGATCACACTTATGTGGGATGGAGGTACTAGAGGCCAAATTGTTATGACCTCGTCTTGTCAATGAGACCACATAGACAATAAAATGGATTCAGAAAAGGATGGATTCTGCATAGTCATGATAGAAGACTTATGTTGATCAGTGTAGAAGACCTCTAGAGTTCAATGTTGGTGATCATTCTTTCATATGTGTCTCAATTAGGATGGGACATAATAAGATTAATAGACAGGGTAATCATTTTCCGAGATATGTTGCATCATTTGTGGTTTTGGAAAGGGTCATGATGGTTTCCAATCAGTTATAATTATCTAATAGGTACTTGTATTTGTATGAAGACATTCACATTTTGTAGCTACAATATCATTTCTCAGACTCCTCTCATGAAATTCAACATGATGAGGTTCATCTAGAAGAGGACGCATCATTCGAGGAGAATCCCATCATGATTGATGATCACATGATGAATGTTCTCGGTGGTCTGTATGTTCCTCTAAAATGAGTGATGTGGCAGCACGGGTGAGTACATGACGAGACTTGGGAGATTGAGGGTGATGTACGATCGCAGTCGCTGGAGCTGTATGCGGATTCTTCTTCTACACGACCTTCATAAGAAAATTTGGGAGAAAATTTAGTAAATGTGGGATGTTTTAAGAACCTAGATCTTCTATTCAGGTACAAATCATGTTGTCTAGTGTTTTTGGGAAAAATATGAGTTTCAGGAAGTTTTAGGAGTACAAATTTGATACATATAAGTACATGTTGTGTAGTCAGTTGTCACCGGTAGACGTGTGTTGGCCATGTAACGGCCGGACACATGGTCGTGTGCGGAGACCTAGAAACTGCCTAAGGTGAAGATTGGTAAAGGAATGTACATTCATTGTAATTTTTGAAGACACCTAGTGTACTTTTATTCCTTAAATAGGCATGGGTCATGTCTAATAGTCAGAACACACTTATTATACATCTGCCTCATCCAAGAGTAATTGTAGGCCATGAATCATATTTGATCGCTTGCCTCCACATCAATTTTTTTAATCAACCACTGTTGATTGCATTGGAATCACCATGGTAAAATCATTCTTCTTTTAGGGTCTCGTTTCTTGATTCCTCTTATTTCATGAGATTTCCTTGGTGGAATGTTTTTTTTTCATTTTTGTAGATACACATAATTTTAAATAGATTCTAGGCCTTTGGGTCATGTATATCATTTGTACGATACCGAGGTAAGTGGTTTGTGTCATTCTATGGTTAGTATTTGAATTATTTGTTCAAAATTTTCTAATGCCCTAGTTCAGGGTATTGCATGGTTTGGGATTTTAAACCTGTTAATTACAACTATGCTTCGTTTGCATGAGTAGGGATATTGGATTGTGAATAGGGTTTACTATCCATGCTATGGATGTTTACTGTCATACTTTTTTGATTTTGACCATTTGGTCTATCTTTTCCAGATAGGCAATTTGTTTCCATTGCCTATGTTGATCATATGGATTAACATGTTATTTTAGTGAAATGATTTACCTTTTTCAAATTTTCCATGTATTAATTTGTTGTTTAATTTGGATGAAAACTATACTTTGAGTATGATTTCATTATATGGGGATTTGGGTACCTGATGTAGGGATACCATAAGAGAAATTGATGTTGAGGTATTTTCAATAGTGTCTGTTATAATTATCATGCTGCGAGACCATTAGCGGGATTATCATGAAGAGATACCTCAGAGTGACTGTAGAAATTTTATGAGACCACATGGGTAATTTATGTTGAATGCTTCATTGGTGTGTCTGTAAATACCGTAAAAGGCTATAAGGGGAATTAATATTAGTGGTTCCTCAGAGAGTGGTTGTTATTTTCATTTTTATTATGACTGAACTAGAGAGGATAAGCGGCGATAGTAACCCAAGACAGTTTATTGTTTTGTGTTTGGTTGATTAAACTTTTAAATGAAAATTTTGTAATGGAACTGTATGATGTTTTACTTTTTAATACTTCCATGTTTACTGTTTATTTGGGCTTGTTGCCTTCCACATATATATACACTTACAGTAAGGTACATAACTTTGGATGGTTGCCTACAGGTATTGGTCTCACACCCTATTTGGGTAATGCATTTGGGTAGAAATAGATTATATTTCTAAAGGTATAGATAAGGGAAAACTCCCATCTATAGGAGGAACGTGATTATTGTGGAGCTGGAGAGAATGGGACCAAGCTGAGCCTTGAAATGCATCTATAGTTAATTGTCTTCTTGGTACTTTGGTTTATTACTGTATTCTCACGTGGTGACATGTTGGGATATTTTACAAGACATTAGTATCATGAATCATTTATATATGTTCTCCAGTTGTTTATTTCTTCAGTCTTCCACTCATTACTTATGGCATGTTATTGATACTACTGTTATTATTACATGTTTGATTTTGTTGCGTCACTCTACCCTTGAGGGCATAGTTTCCCCACTATTACAACCAAGTACCTACCTATTAGTCGGATGCATCTGGAATTAAGGAAAATGCACAAGATTCCATGGTACCAACTGGGTACATGGCACCTCTAGACGGCTCCCGAAATCGAGACCATACACCTAAAATTCCAATAACAACTTTATTTATAAAAACATTTCAATTTTTATTATTTTTATAATGCTCACCTTACTTATTTGTAAAAACAACTTCATTAGAATCACTTATTGAAAATTATTCATGTTTTTTTTCATTAATTGATTATTTCTCACATTTAAATCCTTAGTAACCTCAATCATCTATGTATATTTATTTTAAAATATAAATCCTTTAAAAATTTTTTATAAATAATTTATATACAAAAATTTGAAAGCTATTCAACACCCCTTTATTTTAAAAATTTTATTTGATAAAACTAATGGTTTTTAAAATAATTGAAAAGTTGAAAAATAATTTGATTTAATAATATATTTTCTCCAAAAATATTGTATTGTATCGTGATCAATAGATATATTACATGTGGTCACTATAAAACTAATGTTCTTATATTTAGAAATTCTATTTTTATTGTATTCTATGTAAAGAAATATGTTTATAGTTAATAACATTTTTTCTTATGGTATTGTACACACAAAACACTAGTATATTTATATGAAAATTATAATATTCTCCCAAGATTTACCAAACTCCTTCTATGAACCTCTTCAAACTCTAAATTTTTTTTCTTATAATGATATGAATAATTCTTTAACATAATTAATGTTATAAGTGTACAGACATATTTAAATGGAAAAATATGTTTATCTCTATTTTTTTTATTTCATACTAATTTTTGGAAATATTATTAATTTAATGATCTAAACTGTATGATTTGATTGAATATCAACATACATATGTGTAGAATTAATAATCATTTAATTGTGATACCTATAAAAAATAAAATTTCCCCTTATATTAAAATCAGGTGAAACACAAACATTCAATCATTTGATATGATCAATAATAATTTTTTTAATATATGATAATTCATTTAATTCGTTATTTTTCCTTTATTAATTTTAAAATGATTCAATTTCATGACCCACCCAACCTTGAACATGTTACTCTGAGATAGTTTTCCTCCATTAAATAACCAAACATTTATCAAAAGCATCTCTATAAATGTATATATATGAAAAAATCATCAATATTAATCATGTTATAGTTGAGATTCATGTAATAAATTGTGTTTCAAACCATGTATATGCAACATGTTCAAATTCATTATCCTTCCATTATATTCAGTATTAATCCAACTCTTTCATCTTTTAAAGACCTAATATTTCAAAAAATAAATTATCCATCTTTTAATTTCCAACAATAATTAAATTATTATTATGTTCAATATCATGTCTATAAAACTACTATTAATAATCCATGGAAATTATTTTTGGGATTTTATTGAGTAAAACATCAGCCACAAATTTTTTTTATCTGTTTATTTTTATAAATGGATTGTTAGTAGTATTATACATACTCAATTGAACAGTGAGAAAAGTTAATCCTTATTTAGTAATGTCTCCTAGAATATCATAGCATAATTAATTCCAGCCAATAATAAAAAATTGATATCAACCATCAGTTTAGATATTTCACTTCACATCTAAGTTATTTTCTATTGTGTGTAAAGAACCCCCCTCAATATCCAACCCCCAACATGTCCAGGCTCATTGAATTATTTTTGATTAATAAAAATTATATTTCACTATCCATATATCTTTTACAAATAATTTCATTATTGATTAATATCACATTTTCCTATAATAAAATTTTTTTTGTCATGTTTTTGACAGTTTTCTTTTATTCATATAATGTTTTGTTATTTTTGCATAATTTTTTAAACTAATTTTTCTTTTTTTAACCAACAGTTTTATAATCATTATAGAATTCAATACATATTTTTTTGAATCTCCAATTTCATATAATATTTTTATTTTATGATATATCTATCTCAAAATAAATTTTATTTCACTGATATAATTCTTTATATTAAATAATGATTATAGAAAATCCGAATATAAGTTTTATTTTTTATTTAGAAATTTATATCCAAGAAATTGTATTAGGTGTTATGAATACACCAATGTAAAATATGAAAAAAAAATATTTGTATAAAATTGTTTTATTAGTTTTTAGTCAGATGTATTTTTTAAAAAAAAATTATGGGGTATAAATATATATTTTTTTAAAAAATTATACAAAAAATGTGTTTTATATATTTATAAATCAGTTTATTTTATATTGATGAATTATTAAAATAATTTATTTCTTAACAATTTTTTCAAATTAAATTAATATTGATATAATTCTTTTCACATGTTATAGAAAAAGGTGATATCAATTATTGGTTTAAAAACACATTTTTCAATGAATTAGTTTGTTGCTCTTTGTAAACATACATTAAAATAATATTCAAAACAATATTGAAACATAATATTCTAAAAGTGATTATATATTTTTTTTAGAATAAACAATATATTTTAATATGTGAAAATTATTAATTAAATAATGAATTTTAAAAATAGAAAAAATTTGTAACATTGATTTAATATAAAATATTTATATTTGGTGTTTACCAAAGTGTTAATGATTAAAGTATCAAAAAATTAATATATTTATTTTTTTGGTTGACGATATTTCTACTAGAGTCATATTATTTACAACGATTTAAAATTTCAGAGCCAACTGACTTTTGTAGGGTGTTCTTGTATTTTAATCATTTCAAAAATTCCATGTTTATCTTCACCCTCCCGTATGAAGGGAAATCACTTTTCCTCACATTCATGAAATCAAATAGTTTTATATATCACTGAATACATAACTTGATATATTTATTACATCTCTCAAAATTTATTATGGTTCCATGTTTGATCAAATACCATCCTTCTAATTATTAGGTTTTTAGATGATGATGGATTCTCAATAAAGAGGTATAACTCTTTACTGAGTACATTAAATTTCATTTCATCATATACCACCTGTAAATCAATGGTATCAATTCCAAAATAATTCATTATGTTTCGTAAAATTAAAAAATTATTATTATGATGTTGTATCAACCATTTTCTTCCAAAATCCCTTCATACATGAAATTAATGTATCAGTCACACATAAGTGTGGACTACTGCCTCTTAATAGTTATTTGTATTATTTTCTATTATCCTAAGTCATATACGGTTATTTTAATGAAATTATTTTTTACATGCCATTGATTAGTTGTTTTTTGTTTTTATTTATAATATATTAAATATATTTTTATATTTAATTTTATTTGGAAATTGATGACACTCATGCGTAAGTGTAGTTTACCAGCACATTATAATTTTGTTATTGTTTTTCCATCACAGTATTATATAAATAGTTATTGAATTGTTTATGAGAAATAATTATAATAATCATTCAATAATTAATATTTTAGATATAATGTAAAAATTACCATGATCCAAGAACTGGAACATAAAAATTGAGAAATTCAAGGAAAAAAAACCAATTTTCATTTTAATGTTCATTTTAATAATGAAATTGATAAGAAAATATTTATTGAAAATTATAAAATAATTATACATATTATGGTATGAAGTAATATTTTTCTTGATTTTTTATACATAAAATATGTTATAATTTATATTTCAACTTAAAGAAAGCAAGACTAAACATGAGGTATTGGTTTATGATATAATCTCATTTCTCCTCAGGAATATTATTTATAAATTTTCATAAAGTAAAATAATATTCAATTTATAATTAAAAACCAATATTATTTATTTTCTTATGGGATTTTAGCGGAAAATAAATTAATATAAACATCACACATTATTTCCTGTAAATAATGATAAATATTTTTTTCACAAAAAATTCACTTTATTTCTTCTTTTGTAAATGAATTTTTT
This sequence comes from Viscum album, assembly GCA_963277665.1. Taxonomy (NCBI): domain Eukaryota; kingdom Viridiplantae; phylum Streptophyta; class Magnoliopsida; order Santalales; family Viscaceae; genus Viscum; species Viscum album. Next base: position 700,820,189 of record OY728161.1, read on the forward strand.
TCCCATGTCCATTGTAATCAAAAAAAAAATTACTACGGTTTTTGAATAAATATAAAATGATTTAAAATATAAATTTTCATTACCATTAATTTTTTAATGTTTTAAAATGTTTATTTTTAAGGATATAAATCTTTAATATCATTTTATAATTTTCAAAAGGAAAGAGAAAATATTATTTTCTTCAAATTTATAAGGCTAAATGGATTTTTTAGCCTTCATGAACAATATTCAATTTTAATCTTCCAAAATATTTTTTCATGTTTCATTAATATAAAAATTTTCCACTATTATTTTATATTTTTTTTTAATATTATGTTATTGATTTAAAAAATATATATGTCTAATTTCCTCATTAAATGTTCTAGTGATCATTTAATTGTGTTTTCAATGATTTTAATATTCATTAATCCTCATCTAGATATATTATATTATGATACAATATAGTTTCCCCCTAAATTTAATATGATAATATAGATTCCAGGATGATTCAATGAAACCCATTTAATTCCCAATAATTATTTTTATTATCTTGAAACCAATATGAAACAAGTTTTATTTCTATGTGTTACCATATATTGAAATCATGACAAGTTTTTAGTCTGATTTCCTATTTGATGTTATGGTATAATGATATAATAATATGATGAATGTTTTATGATAATATTTCATTGAAAAATACTGTATTCATTATGTGATTGGAAGGTCTGGAATAGTATATCCCAATAAATAATTAGGTAATGATAAATATATATTATGATAAAATGAAGATAATATATGTAGAACCGAATACAATAAGGGAATCTATCCAAAAAATGAGTTTTGGGAATGAACCATGAATAATTAATTGATGTAATGATGAGTTATCTCAATCCCCTATGATTTAATTCGAATTTATCCTTCACTAAGGATATACTTTTCTGTCCTTATATGTGCCAAAAAATTATTTCATCCGATATTTATATGTTCTCATAGCTCGTGATTTATTATAGATGACTTGGTATACATATTAATTAGGTCATTTAATATTAAAACTAATTATGACATTATTTATTATTAGTAACCTCTAAAAGATATTGTTTGATCATTTTATGATATGATAATATTCTTATACCATCATTCATATATTTATCTCATTTATGAACATTAATTGATACCTTATTCTATTAAATATTTTCATGGGGAAATTTAATTTTTATTTATTTTTATTTATAATAATATTAATTATCATATATAATAAATAACAGAAAATCACTAAAATCGTTATCCAGAAAACAATTATTCTAAATAATTTTAAATTTCAGAAAAACATTTTTATTTTTATACAATTTTTATGTGTTATGTGTGTTTAATGTAAAAATTACATCTATCACATCAATAATTTTTTTTCAATTAATGGATCAAAAAATCATTATAACAAAGAATACATTTAGAAATAAAGGTCCACATTTATTTTTGGTTATAATGAAAATGAAATTATTATTATTTAATTAATAGTAGTATCGTTTAACTGACTAATCTGTGATGGATATTGTTTTCCTAACATTTCATTATCTTTAGATGATATAAAAATTATATTTAGTTGATATTGTATTAATCATATGTATTTTGAAAATTATCTCACCAAAATCACATATCCATCAATTAATTCAATTCTTACCCATTAATAAAAATTCATTTACCTCGGAAAGTCACTTTTTAACACATATAAAAGATGGATCACTTCTAACATTTCAATACCTTTCCCTCATTATAAACATTCAATGATCCCCCATCCATATTTCATATACTATAATTACATTATTCTTCTTAATTTTCCTAATCACTAAAAAAATTACCATATGTCCATCAAATATAAGGATTTCATCAATAAGAATTTTAATCTCTCAATATAAGAATCACATCATTCAAATCATTTTTCTTATTATTCTGTCCATTTGAAACCTAAATTATTCATATTATAATATTAACCACCTAATAATTATATTATCAGATTATATTATAATAATTCTATAACCATTATTTATTTTCATTTATATTCCATGAAAAACCAGAATTATTGTTAGTGTGTGTGCATGGAGGACCGCCTCCATCAAGAAACAAATAGTCTTCATCAAAAAACCCCTTGGTCATCATTATTTATGGAATTTGTCAGTATATTAAATTAATATATTTTACTTTTTATTTTTAAATTATCACATAATATATATATTCAAAAAATTCATTCGTTGAGAATTAGAAATGATAATCATGGGTTTTGTATACTAAAAACTTCACACAATGACATGTTTTGTTTTCAATCTCCAACAAGCATGGATGGAATAAATAATTTAATTTTCCTGTAAATATTATATTTTTTAAAATTATTATTATTAAGGAATGAAAATATTTGAAAATAAACAAATTATAATAATAATATATCATAATATTAACTTTACCCACCATAATTGAACATTACAAAGGATCCACTCTTAATTTGAATAATTTTGGGATAAAATTTGAAATTGTATAATTGTTTATTAAAAGTATTAATAATTGTTAAAAAACATTATATTAAGGTATATTATTGTATAATTTTAGAAAAATTGATTCCATTTTCATCAAATCAAATTTTTTATGAAGAAAATAACCCATGTGATCTATAGAAATATAAACAATATTGAAAATAAGTATGAAAATATAAAAATGAAAAAAAATTAAATAATGTGTATAAAAATACTAGGTATATATATATTGAATGATAAATAAATATTTTTTAATTTAAGTCTGTAAAGTATTACTTCAAACCCAATTAAGGGTTACCTCTCAATACATCTGTCTTTGAGACAAATGTTCTTTAGAGAAACCCAATTTATTTAATGTTTCTAACATACATTCCATTAAATATTTTAATACATTTATTATTAAATTAATTTTTATTAACTTAAAATTAAATAAATATTTATTTTAAAGTGTTTTATTAGACATTTTATTATGATTAAATGTTATTCTAGGTCAATGCATCTTTTTTGAGACATGTTAAAATGTTTAGAACCACTTCATTAAATATATGGTCCATATTGGAAACAATTTATTTTTTAATTATTAATAATTAAATTACTTGTATATACATAACCATATTAATATCAATCCTTTTTAACTTTTTATTAAAAAATAACTATATCCATAAGTGTTTTTTGCCTTATATTTGAATCCATTACGAAAAGGTCTTCTGATTTGCAAAATGGCAGTCCCACAAAAATTATAGAATAAAAAATAATGGTGATGTTGGTCATATGTTACTTGAGGATGTAAAAGGATGAGATTAGATTATTCCCTTTATGTCAACATCCACGAATTTTATATAATAATCTAGTAATCTTAAGGACCACATTGATCTCATCTCTATAACATCTATCTTTGACTAGGCATATGCCACATGATTGGATTCCATGTAGAAGTAAAATACATTAATGGAATGTTCTCTTATATAAACCTTGAATGCAGTCCAATAATGAAGAATCCCCCATGGAAAATATCTAGTCTTTTCTCTAAATGCCTTCACTGTATTCTAGGAATAAGATTAAACCTATAAATGATTCCAATTTTGGTGGAAAATGATTAATGTAACATTTCGTATCCCCCAACAATGATTCATAAGTGGATACAACCTCAATATTATCATATAATCATCCTATCACAAGGCATTGAGAGGTGGATAAATCACAACAACATACTGAAGGATCTAGCGTGTCAGATGATGTACCGTCAATGTTATCCATAACCCATGATGTATTGGGCAGAATCCTTCATAGAATATTTATAACATGTTGCTTCCTAGGAATTCCCTTAACACCCGAATATATCGATGTTATCAAATTCTCAGTGTTGTTGTTTATGGACCCAAACTTCACTATAGAGTCTTCATTAATATCCTTGTGGATATAATGTCACATGATATGAATAATGGGGGTGATTATACAAAAGTATCAGCATTTCATGCTCTCCATTTAGCGATAAACACAACTGCAATTACATCGAAAAATAGGTTGTGCACCTAATCTAATTGATCAGTCTAGAAGACATCTCACAAGAAGTTCACTAGTTTCATATTTGTATATAACTGAATTCCAAACAGATTAAAAAAATACCCCTAAATATCTTGTTCATGGTAGTAGTCCAGAAAGAGATGTTGTAAATTTCTGTCATCCCGCAAACCCATGTGACAAGATGAGACTATGTACTTTCCATCGCTTATCAAATTATCATGGGTGGATAACTGATTCCTCTAGAACCACCAAATTTTAAAAACATATATGATTCACAAAATGTACATTGAATTTTTCATTTAAAATCCGGGATATGATTGGAACTCCAACATTCCATCCTATATAAATCTATATTATTGAACATATCATCACAATTAGGAGTCCAAATTAAGGTATCAATTTCTGTAATGTTATACTAATAAAAATCAACTTTAATATAAGAAGGAAAAATTCTATTTGTGATGTTATATTGTAGAATAGACTTATAATTACACATTTTTACACTGGCTGATGGAATAATGAAAGAGTCTTTGAGAAAATTGTTCCAACATAGAGAGCTCCAGCAGTTTAATCCATGTTGTTGGCTGACTAACCACCATCTATAATGTGACAACATAACACCTTATTCAAAATACTCAATTGTGAAAATATTAGCTTATTTTCATATTTTTCTTAGTCATATTATATATCATGTTATTTAATGTTATATTTAATTTCATACATCTAATGGGGTTTTGATTGAATAGTTACAATGGTCTTTAGTGGTTTTTCTGACTCAATTCTCTTATTTGGGTTATAATAACTATTGATTGTCTATTTTCCAATATTATTGATATATTATAATTAATGAATACTTTGATATTCCTTCCATATTTTTTTTGGAAATCATGTTTCTCATAAATTATTCATTCTTAGTGATTTTAATTTTACATTAAAATGAATTTATTTTTAAGAGTAATTACCAATAATTATAATGGATTTTTCTTCTATATCCATATTATTATTTCTCATCAATTCTATCATTTACTTATTGGAAAATAGTTTTTTCATATCAAATAATAATTTTATTTCCAATAATTTTTTTATATAATTTTTTTTATTTTTCTTATTAAGGATTCCATTATTCAAAAATGTTATTTCAACATGTTCAAAACGATTTTCCATATTTTCATAATTTAAAAGGTATTATTATCCACTCCATATTATCATTTCATAATATTTATATATTTTTTATTTTTTAACTAACATATTTTTTTAATGTAATTGGTTTTAATGCATTGTCACTTCCCATTTATGAAAACATTATGTCATTTTCAATGATGCATTAATAATGATTAATTTAAATGTAAAATTTTAAAATGTTTTTATACTTCTAATTTTTGTGATATATTTTTTATTTCATGGTAAATATTTTATGAACACATTATAATAATTATTTAAAAAGTATTATACTTCCCTCTACAAAATTGTTTTTAAGGATATTTACACATCATTTATTATGAAAATTTTAAATAAATCCAAATCTTCTGTATTTTAAATTATTTCTAACCAAAAAATTTACATCTAGGAATTTTATTGTCTTATTTTTATATATTATTTGGAATTATTACTAGAATATTCAATGAGATGGTGTGTCATTAAGTAGCCTGCATTTCCCAAAACAATTTCATGGAAAATATTAAAATATTAATTATCATACACACATAGTTTGCATGAAAAATTTGCAATAAATTCTAAACAGGATCACAAATCATTAATTTTATGGCACAATGGAATTTAATGATGTGACATTATCTTAGGTGGTTCATTTAATTGACCGATGTGGGTTGACTATGAGACATATTTTTGGAATGTAACAATAAATAAAATTATTAAAAAAATATTTTATTTTAAAACCGTAATAACTCTTGAACATAGACATGGATTTTAAATTCTAAAACACTATTGAGTTTGTACTGTGGTGTTTTCTCTAGGTGAGACATGAATTTAGTAGTCTTGGGACATCTGTGACAAAACCAAAAAGATATGTATTTGTCATTAAATAATTTAATGATTAATTATATTGTACTCACAACTATGATTTCCATTAAAATCATCCTTATTCATAAAACGCAGGGTTATCTGCATAACCATGGGAACACTATAGAATATCTAAGGATATCACAGAGGATATTACCAAGGAATAAAACAATTGGATCGTGCATCTATAATCAGTGCATGTCAATATTAAATGCGCTTTCCAAGGATCACGGTGCAACATCATTCTTTGTTGAAATTTGAACCCAATATGGCAGGTCAATTTTTTCTTTGTGAAATCCACATTATTGGTAACTATGATTAAAGTGGAATAATACATGTATATCATAGCACAGAAATCGATATTATTTTTTGAGAGATTTGTTACGGGTTAGTGAGATTTCTTTAAATCTTTTTTCAAAACCGAATATCCAAGAACCTGATAATTATCCAAGAACTCATGGACAATGATCTTAAAAACTAGATATGTGCATCTCTCAGACTTCACTTCAAATTATTCACCATTGGAAGCCTACAATTCTTGAATCAAAATAGAATAGTGTTTCTGAGCAGGATCTAACACCCAGATTCGAAGTGAACTGATAGTAGAGACCCTAGTAGGGTAGATCGTGTCACAAGGAACATAGATCTACAATGGTGCTAAAATATGGGAATTATATTATACATGTTGGTTTGTGGAACGGACCAACATCATGGGTCTGGCATGGTGGTCTGATGAGGAAAGGCGATAGTTGAAATAGAGGTGTTCAGCCATTAGAACATGGTGGAGTATGTGAGACCCGTTGGCCATTCGAGTGTGGTGCAACACAGAAGGTATGGAAGTCAATGAGGTGGACGTGGCGAGGCGGTTGTGTATGACGCAAAGGCGGTCGTGTGGAGCCTGCGATGGCGGTGAGGTCGCGGTGTAGGAAGAGACAATGGGCCAACTGTGAGGGACAAATTGCGACACTGTGTGGATAAAAGGGGTATGTAGTCGAGGTAGGTTAAGGCCGATTGTTCAGCTAACATATATGCCATCATGTCTGACAATATGAGCCAGGTCCCTTCAGCGGCCCAGCTGGCTAGAAAAAGAGGCCTTGTGGGTTATGTTGCAGTAGGTCCAGTGGGCCTCCCCAAACTGAACTGGGTCGGCCAGACCAATTCTGGATGGTAGGTGGTGTCGAGCTGGGCATGGCAAGTCTAGTAGGACCTAGGTCAGGCCTTTTCTATAAAAATGTGTAACATTGAAACCATGTGTCCATTTGATGAGATGTCTGAGGGTTGTAACTCCTGTGGTGAGACATTCCTTTTGGTAAAATCTATGTGAGGTTTTAGGGTTGTGTGCATATTATCTAATGACTTGATTATTTGTTTCTCCCCGAACGAGTGCACTATGAGTGGAATCCTGTAGTGGGATGGCATGATGAAACTATGTTACTTTGAGACAACATGACTTTTTGAGACTACATGACTTAGTGAGACTATATTTATTACTATTACTACATGTTTTAATAAAAATACACTTATTATCAGGACTAAGGCCCTCATTTGTAATACGTGTCATCCTAATAGTATGTTTTTTTGGATTACATTTGATAATAATGCCTTGCGTACTATAGACATATATCCGTGAGTTATAGATATTTATCTTTTTTGTGGTGTAAATCATATATTTATTTGTTGTATACTTATTGTATTTTATTTGTGTTATACATACTGTATTTCATTGTGGTATACTTACTGTATTGCTATGTGGTAAACATCATGAATGTCATTTTTTATTAATTCATGTATTTCATAGTTGTATTTCCAATTTGCTTTCAGGTTATTCTACTATGAATTATTTCACTTACACATAAATGGGATTTTCCCACACATGTTGTGACGTTTGAATACAACAAATGCTTTGATGGAGTCCTAAGAACTCAATGACTAAGTTTTTCTTAGTGACACCATACAATAGAGGTGTGCTTCTATGGATCTAGGCACCTATGTAGTTCCTTTCTCTTTATGTACGGTTTTCTAAGGGTGTGTTTCAGGAACATGTACATTCACTTTTCCATATACCTTTTTTATTTGTCTTGTATTATGTCCCTATTTACATTCTAGTTTTCTACTGTCTGACTCTTATATTGGTATGTTATTGGAATTCATTCATTATTACATAGTGTATTACATTTCATCATTTTGGGCATAGAGATGTGTGTGTTTATACAAGTACTTTTGAAAATTCCTACCATTTTTGTGATATGACAACAAGCTGCCACTCACCGAACCCTAGACTATTATAAGAATCCTTGGGGTTGTCCTAGAACGGGCCCCTCTTGGATGAGTCTTGATAGTATGGTATCATAGGAGGTCTATTATACTTAAAATCTAAGAGTCTTTGAAGTTGGTTTGGTGAAACAATTATTAAGTGTTCCATGTTTGGATGTTAGGATAGGGAATAAAATGTTGGTGTATCTGCAAACATATCCAAACAACAAGATAATGAATTTTTCTTTTGGACTATTTAAATGAAAACACTGGTTGTAAGGAAAAAAATGGTACATAAATCATATCAGATTTTAGTTTATTGTCATGTCCATCTTGAGTCAGCTCAACATGCATACTCTATTGACTACAGTGCATCTTGTTTCATTCAAGATGCCTCCACATAAAAATAAATATAGGAATCCATTTTGTGATCGAAAGGACGATACAATGGGACAGTAGACATTGTTACATGGTGTTTTACCAAATATAACATCTCCAGGTGATGAAAAACTTATACCACAACTTGTAGAGAATCACATGGTTCACACATTACCAGCGAATGGTTTTCCCAGGCTGAGTGTACTTCCAATTTTTTAGAATTAGAGACCCCTCTGGTTCAGTGGTGGTAACTTGAGTATTTCACAATATAAGGACACCAGTAGATCATATGGTGTTCCTGGAAATGATTCATTTACATTGATCGATAAGGTGATGGTGGGGTTTGGTTACCCAATCATGCGATGAGGTGACTCTTTCATGGACAAAGATTGATAATCTTTTTAGAGTGGATTTGTCACCTTATAAGATATGTGATATGCATGTCCAGGAGCTTCCACAGATATGAAAAGATGATGTTTATGAATATTAGTAATCATCATGGTATACCATTCTATTCGGATACTCTATAGATGTGATACATCTCTAGTACATCAGGACATATACTTTTGAGCGAGGTCTATATATGGATATCCGATTAAAAATTATCCCTCTATAAAATCTTACATATAATGGGGTGATAGTGTTAAATTATAGGTATGAGAGTTACATGTATGGGGAGATACATTTAGTGGTAGTCAGTTGTGGAAAATGAAAAGAAATTAGGTCAGCATGGCAGCAAATGTGGCAGAGGATCTAGCAGGACAGTAGGAGATGGATGGAGGTTCGATGTATTTCCATAACCACCCCTATGATGTCCACAAAATACTAAGAGATCTTCTAGAAAGGGATGAGGCTTTCTCTCATTAATGGAGTGTTAGTATCCTGAATCTATAGGGATTATTATATTTACGATCTGTGTCTTTTCCTCCTTATATTCAGTTTTGATTGACAAAGGTTCCAGTCATTCTTCTCCTTCCACGACCCGAGTTTAAGACTCGATGATTCCTGTGGAACCATTGACTTGACACATATTCAAAATTACTCCTATGGGAGGGAATTCAATGACCATAAACCGATGTCCATAGGGTGACCATACATTTTGATGATAATGTTTTGGTTAGGATTTCATAGTAGTAGTTTCGAGGCATTATGTCGATCTTCTATGTATGGACTGGTTATCCATAGTCCAATCTCAAATTGATTTTTTTATGAAAAATGTGAGTTGTTTCCACAATGATGGGACTAGGTTTTACTTTTATAGAAACAAGGAAACCCATGCACCATAGGATATAGTCACACATAAGAGGGTGCAACAGATCACACATCAGTTGGCTTGCCTTAACCTCAATACAATGGATGATACGAGTCCCCAATTTTCATCAGTGGTGGAGGAGTATGATGAAATATTTCATGAGTATATTCTAAGATTACCTCATACCAGATATGTAGACTTCTGTATTGATCTATACCCCATGAAAACATCGATATATACAACTGTATATCAGAAGGATCAATCATTGAATCATGAAATGATTTTATATATAGTGGACCCACAAATTAAGGGCTTCATGAGACCTAGGGTTTCACATTAGGAAGCCCCAATTTTTTTCTCCACAAAATAAAACTGATTCTTGAGATTATTTATGGACATTCAACACCTGTACCCAGTGACCGTGATGAATAACTATGTACTACCTAGGATCGATGAGCACTTCATTCAATTGAATTGGTCGGAGTGGTTCTCATTGATATACCATAGATCTTGATATCACCACAATCAAGTATGTGATTGGTAAATACAAAATTTTACATTCATATGTCATTATAAAAACAATGAGTACATGGTGATGTTTCAGGGAATAAAAAATGCATTAGATGTGCTAATGGTACTCATGGATTAGATCATCTGGACATACATAGACATGTTCATGGTGGTAGTTAATGATGGCATCTTATTGTATTTAGTTTCTATGTTGGATCACACGATACAGTTTAATATTTTCTTAGACATATATCGAGAGAACCATCATTATGGGAACTTTTGGTAGTGTAATTTATGGATTACAGAGTTTTATTTTTTTGGACACACCATTTTTTGGGCTCTAGTAATAGTGGATCCATTAATGATTGAAGGGTTGATTTATTGTGAACCACATAATAGGGTTACCCAGGTCCATATTTTCCTTGGATTGGATGGATACTATCAGTGGCATATACCCATCTTTTAACGAGTAGTTGCACCCTTGACATCTTTTCCATTAAAGGGGTATCCTTTTGTGTGGATGGGGAAGTGCCATGAGGTTTTTTTGCAGTTGATGTAGATATTGACAAGTTTCCCATATTGATATTTCCAAACGAGGGTGTCCATTACGTTGCGTTATACGATGCATCCAGTATTGGGGATTTTTGTGTCTTAATGTACGGAAAAAAGGGATTTTTCTATCTTTCATGCTAATTAAGAACACCTTAGAAAAACTATATGACCAATTAAATTGATTTGGTAGTGGTATTCTTCCCATTGATGATGCTTCGACAATACCTTTTGTCTGAGCGGTGTATCATTTACTATGAAAATAAGAGTCTCAGAGGTATCTTCCCATAGAAATATTTGAACATGAGACATCGGTGATGGATAGGGTTCCTCCAAGACTATGAAAATGATATATTATATACTCTATGGAATGGGAACATGTTGAAATATGATCCCAGTAGGATATTGTATTCATAGCTACTAAGTGACACCTTCGTGCTGTTGGTCTCATTGTAGATATCTTTATTCGATGGATATGTATCATCCTACCACTAATTGATGGTTTTAACTGATCTACTATAACATTGAGTCTTGGTGGATCAAATTGGCGATACTGAATGTGAAAAAAAGCATTCTTAGACTTTCATATGGCTTCCCCATAATTGATAAATGAAATGTGAGGAGAATTTTGTTCTTTTTAGAGGATGCAATGTGGTACTAGTAGTTTTATGGGAGGATTTCATGAGAAAGTTCAATACATCCCCTTTAGTAGAATATCCTAGCATGGGGAAGATGTAACAAGACATCCAATTTCAGTTCTTGTGGTCGAGTATGAAGAAGGTAGTGGATGATTTCATTTCTAGATGCCTCACTAGTCATTAAGTGAAGGTTGAACACTATATAACAGAAGGATTAACTCAACCCCTTGAGGTGCTAGAGTGGAAGTATGATTGGATATTGATTTAAATCGTGAGAGGATTAGAATTTAATTCCATGGGGAATGATACTATCACATTGATCATTGACCCCCTCACCAAGTCGTCTTACATCCATGAAATTTTGGAACCGAGATTTGTAGATGGCGTGGGACGCCTTTAAGTGTATGAGATAGTTTATTCCGTGGATTACCATTGATGATTGTATCATATTGTGAAGATTTTCTACAATAAATTAGCGGAAGGTATTTAATGAGGAGTTTGTCACTCATCAGGGTTTGAGAAAATCTATGCACCCATAGATGGACAACATGATTGAGCAAACTATATGAATTTGGAGGACATGTTACGTCCTAGAATCATAAATTCTGTCTATTTTTTTTGAGGATCATCAATCCATGGTGTAGTTTTTGTACATCAACACATACCATTTCTATAGAGTTCTCATACTGGGTTCCACCTAATGGGTGCCATGATCCAGTTTTTCCACATAACCTTAAGCCCATCTCCCTGAATTCCAGAGGCTGCCCACTAGCAGCGAGGGATTTTTTTATGTCTGCGGGGGAGACAATTCCCTCATAGGTAATAGGTATTAACATATAAAATGTAAACAACAATAAATAATAAATATAAGAAGCATAAAGATTAATAAACTATAGCAAATGCAATATGCATACTCCAACTAAAATATAATCAAGTGATAAAGCTCACAAAAACAATGTCTGGTCGTGATGTCTGTCTGAACTGAAATCATTGAAAATAAAAACCCAAGAATACTATCAATCAAAAAGGAAAGACAACTTACAATAACTCTATAATGGAAAATATCATCCCTCTATCCAAATGAACATCTTATGTTGGATGAAACAATCATTCATCCAAACCAGGATACTTCCCATTGTCAATACCAGCAATAATGTAATATACTTGGGTTTCAAGGACTCCCGAGTAGGGTGTGAGATAAAATCCCTATAGATTGGAACCCACATTTCCGAAAACATTCCATTTTTTTTTGTAATAAAAAGAAATGTTACATTATATAAAAAATGTAATTAATTAATTAAGTGTAATAAAAAAATAACTTAGACAAGGTTCCCAATTGTACCTGTCCATAACCACCTGATTCGACCTAAGCCATAAGTATGAATGGAGTACCTAAAATCATAATTCACACATAAAAATATATAAATACTAAAAAATCAAGGTAAAACAAGGAAGAATCATAACCCCAAGCTTGTGATTTAAAATTTTCTCTAAGTCATGTGTCTACAATGTGTGATTCATCATAAAAATAAATATCACAAATATCAAAAGACTCAAAGAAACATTGATATATAGATCATGTAGAAATACATAGAAAAGTTCATGGTGGTGGTCAATGATGACATATTAGTGTACTTGGTGTCTATGGAAGAGAACATGATACAATTGAAGACGGAATTAGACATTTATCAAGAGAAAAAGCAATATGGGATGTTTTGGTAGTGTAACTTATGGATTATAGAGTCCTATTTTTTGGACACACCAATTCATGGGTTGTAGTTATAGTGGATCCATTAAATATTGAGGGGTTGATTTATTGTGAACCACCTAATAGGGTTACCTAAGTCTATATTTTCCTTTGATTGGATGGATACTATCGATGGTATGTAACCAACCTTTAATGAGTAGTAGCACCCTTGACATATTTTCATTAAAGGGGTATCATTTTGTGTGGAAGAGGGAGTGCCAAGAGTTTTTTTTGTAGTTGATGTAGAGATTTATGAGTTCTCCCATATTGATATTTCCAAATAAGGATGTCCATGACATTGTGTTATATGATGCATCTTGTACTGAGAATTTTTTTGTCTTAATGTAGGGATAAAATGGATTTTCTATGGTTTGTGGTAGTTGAGACCACCTGAGAAAAACTAAATGACCAATTATTTTGAGTTTGTAGTGGTAGTCTTACAATTGAATATGTTGCGACACTACCTTATGTGTGAGTAGTGAATCATTTACTATGAAAACAATTGTCTCAATGTTATATTCCCTTTGAAATATTTGAACATGAGACATCAGTTACATCTAGGGTTCCTCCAAGATTATGACATTGATATTTTATATAGTCATTGGAATGGGAACAATTTGAAATATGATCTCACTAGGATATTTTATTCTTAGATACTAAGTGAGGCCTCCGTGTAGTTGGCCTCATTGGAGATATCTTTTTTCATTGGAGATGGATCATCCTACCACCAATTGATGTTTTTAACCCATCAACTCTAATAATGAGTCTGTGTGGGTCTAATTGGAGATACAAAATGTGAGAACAGACATTCTCATATGTCCATAAGGAATTCCCATAATTGATATATGAAATGTGGGGAGAATTTTGTTCTTTTTAGAGGATGCAAAGTGGTACCAGTGGTGTTATGGGAGGATTTCATTATCCTGTTCAATACATCCCCTTTAGTAAAATATCCTATCATGGGGAATATGTAACAAGAAATCTAATGTCAGTTCTTGTGGTCGTGTATAAAGAAGGTAGTGGAAGATTTACTTTGTAGATGCCTCACTAGTCATCAAGTGAAGGTTGAGCACTATGTACCTGAAGGTTTAACTCAAGCCCTTGAGGAGCTAGAGTGTAGGTATGATTGGATATTGATTTAAATCGTGATAGGATTATAATGTAATTCCATGGGGCATGATAATGTTAGTGTGTTTGTTGACCAACCCAGCATGTCGGCTCACTTCCAAGAAATTTTAGAGCAAAGTTATGTAGATAGCGTGGGACACCTATATGTGTATGAGATTTTTCGATTATGTGGATTACAATTGATTATTGTATTGTATTGTGATTATTTTCTACAATAAAATAGTGGAAGGTATTTCAAGAGGAGTTTGGGACTCAGCAGGGTTTGAGAAAATCTATGCACCCACAGATGGACATCATAACTGAGCAAACTATACGAATATTGGAGGACATGATATGTCCAAGCATCATAGATATTGTCCATATTTTTGAGGATCTTCTACCCATGGTGTAGTTTTTGTACATCAACATATACCATTCCTATAGCATCCCCATCCAAGGTTCTACCTAATGGGTGCCATGATCTAGTTTTTCCACAAAACCTCAAGCACATCTCCCCGAAAGCCAGAGGCTACCGACTAGTAGTGAGGGCCCTTTTCATGTCCATGGGGGAAACTATGCCCTCATAGGTCATAGGTATTATCATATAAAAAGTAACCAACAATCAATAATAAATAGATGAATAATATAAATTAATCAACTGTAGCAAATTCAATCTGAATAATCCAACTAAAATATAATAATGTGAAGAAACTCACAAAAACAATGTCAGACCATGATGTATGTTTCAACTGAAATCATAGAAAATAGAAACCCAAGAATTCTATCAACTAAAAATAAACGTCACCTTGAAAAAACTCCATCATGAGTATGGATCAACCATCTGTCCAAATCTCCATCCAAATAGGGATGAAAAAATCAAGCATCAGAAGCAACATGTTTCCCTTTTTCAATACCTACAAGAATGTAATATACTTGGTTGTAAATGACTCCCCAGCAGGGTGTGAGAGAAAACCACAATAGGTCAGAACCCCCATTGTCGAAAATATTCCATTTTGTGCTGTAATAAAATGCAATGTGCCATTACATAAAAAAATCATTTAATTAATTAATTGTAAAAATATAAATAACTCGGACTAGGTTCCCAATGGTACCCATCACTAATCATTGGATTAACCATAATCCAGAAGTATTAAAGTACTACATGAAATAATAATACATATATAACTATATATAAACACTTGAAAATCAATGTAATATAATGAATAAGCATACCCCCATACTTGGGTTTTAACATTGGCACTAAGACATTTCTCTACCATGTGTGAGTCAACATATCAAGAAAATATCTCAAATCTCAAGAGAATCAAAGTGGCATTAATATAAACATCCAGTGAATCATTATTATGGTTCAAGTTGAGAGTCAGATTCCAATTCCATACATACAATTTCACTTCAAAACATTTTGAAAATTATCTAATACCACTGAGACCATAAAATTAAGTCAATAGAAAGACCATGTATCACTTGATGCATGGAATTACCTTCAGTTTCTTCTCATCTCGCAAAAAGGAGTCAATCATCATTTGATGTTGGAATATCTACATTACCAATAGATCCGTCTTAGATGGGTATTTTTGGAACCGGTGTCACTCATGATTAGTAGGAAGCCTGTGGAAGTCTCTATACGACAAAGACAAAGACACCCCCCAAGCGTAGTGGTATTCAGTCCGGAACGGAGGGTCTAAGCATGAAACTTATTATGAGACCCACGTTCCTTCCCATCCCAAAATTTTATTAAGATTTCATAGTAGAAAATATGAAAAATAATGAATTTTTAATTGTATTTTTAAATCAAAACAGGGAAACTCATGCACCACAAGGTATTAATTTAATATTGCAGCATAAAAACATTACTAGGCATGATACCAAATCAACACATTAAGATAAGTTCAAAATTATAAAAATAAATAAATCAGCACAAAAACCAACCAAATATCAAAAATATTTAATGTTCACAATTATTCTAAATTAATTATTTAAATTAAATACAACAAAAAGTAGGTTTTGCAACACATGATGTTAGTTAAATTAAATACCTGGGATAAATGAATTTATATCAGCCTCTTCAGCGTGACCAAAGGGGTGTCTAACCAAATTTAAACAATTAAAATGCCTCAATTTATGATAAATAGGGATGAAACAATTAGGAAAAACAGTTAAATTAAAATTATTCTTTGAATTTTAACAATGTTAGTAGGTACCAACTAATGACACAACCATGTATTTTTATAAATCACAAAAAATAGAATGGAAATCTCGTAATCACCCTACCATCTGGAAACAGATGACTCTATAATCCGCTATAGGCTTTGAATTTACCTAAAACAGATGAAAACCGATGATTTTAGAAACACCCCAAAATATTGAAAATTCCTTCGACAATGAACTACAAGAATGATACACAATGAAATCATGTGATTCCAAATGCATAAGTTTATTATTTCATTATGTTTTACAAATCAACTGAAGTGGTATAAAACAAACGATTAATGGAGTCATGACGAGTTTCCTAATAGGGAATAGGGGGTTCGCCACCTAGGGAGAGAAGAGGGCACGTCCTGAGGGTGATGAGGAGTGGAAGATATGTGAATAAAGAACAAGTAAAATAATTAAAAAGAAAAATAACAATATAAAAATAAATTATTTAAAAAAAATAAAAACGAAAATTAAAATAGAATAATGAGGTTCTAAGTGAAAAATTATAAAAATAAATTAAAAATGGAAATCTCCCATTTTAATTTTTTATTTCTTCTATAACCACCTTCCTTTTTTATTTAATGATTTATTTTTATCCATTTTTGGTTTCTTTTTAATTTAATTAAATATCATATTATTTATTTTTAATCCTTAGTTAACTATTTTAATCCCAAACACCGTGCTAAAACCTAAAATATCATTTTTCATAAATCCCTTACATACATTAAATTAATTAAAAAGGCTAGACGGGACTTGCAATGACTTTCACATGTGATATCCTTGGGACTCTTTAATGATTACGAGAAAAAAGATAAATGGACTTTTCCTGATTAAATTTGGGACATTATAACCTCCAAACTTTAAAAATATATTCCCCAGAGTTTCCCTTCTATGGGTAGTGGAACTTTGTCATGGAAAATATCCATCCACTAGGCACGTACATATGGATCCCACTCCCAGGTCTCATCTTGAACATGTCCTTGATTCCATACACTACTGGAAAAACGACATATACCCACGGTTTTTAACCGTGGGTATAGCCCCCAAAACCGTGGGTATAGGCTATACCCACGGTTTGGGGAACCGTGGGGCTGAGTGGCGTCGGTATAGGGGTCTCACCCTATACCCACGGTTTAGCAGAACCGTGGGTATAGCCTTTTCAAAGGGAGGACCACGCTGCTCCAGCGTGGCACACACCAATCCCCACGGTTTCCAAACCGTGGGGTATTAAAAATCAGAAATTAGGCGCTGCTGGAATTCGAACCTGCAACCCAGCAACGCCTCACTACCGCACCTCACCACAAGACCAACACACCTACATTTTCTATTTGTTAGATATACATATATCAACAAATATATATTAATATAATCCACAGATTTCGAATGACAGGAAATAAATTCAAAAAACGCGGCTGGGAGGATTTGAACCCGCGCAGCACGTGAATCTCGCGCCGCACCAAGTGACCATCTGACCTAACGCCGCTATTGATATATATTAATAATTTTATTCTAATATGTTAATATAATAGTTATAATCGAAAAGAAAACTCCAGCGGGTTTCGAACCCGCGCCTCCCTTTCGCTGCCCAGTCACAGCGACCAACTGAGCTAACAAACCAACTATTACATAATTATACTTCTTTATTCTTATATTAATATATCTTCTATAATCAAAAAATAAAGCACGATGATTTTCGAACCCGCGACCTATACTGAGGCATATGAGGTACTGACCAACTAACCTAAACATATTATGCGATTTAAAATTTCGTATCTATATATCTATATTATTTAAGATCGTCTTTTCATCAAAAAAAAATTTTCGTGGGAATTTTTTGTTCCCGCCATAACGCGGGAACTCTATACCCACGGTTTTCAAAAACCGTGGGTATAGGTCTGCTAAACAACACCTATACCCACGGTTTTGCCAAAACCATGGGTATAGGTCTTCAAAAGCAACCTATACCCACGGTTTTTCCATGAACCGTGGGTATAGGGGACCTATACCCACGGTTCTCCAAAACCGTGGGTATAGGTCTCGATACTATCCCTATACCCACGGTTATACACAAAACCGTGGGTATAGACCCATTTTCCAGTAGTGATAACACCCAAAAAAGAGGGATTCTCCTGCATCAATGAACCTTCATTATATAGTCAACAATGTGAATTGGATGCTCTTCAAAGGATGTATATTCCTCAATATCCATGCATTCATATGATTCTTAATCAAGTGAACATGATCAGATGTCTTCTAAATGATATGAGGAAACAACATAGCTACCTGACCTTCTACAAGCCATCATTAAGGTGAATGACACGGTATACCCTAGAGGTCCTCATACAATTCCATTTGAATTGTATCTTGGGAGCTGTTATTAGAGGTAAAATAAACAAGAGTTATATAATTCTCCCATGAACATCCAAAATCAAGGATACATTCCTATAATATTTCATCTAACACTCGTATAGTTCTTTCGGACTGTATATCGGTTTGATGGTGATATGAAGTACTCAAAAGTACATGTGAACCATGTCCCCTTTGCAACCCATGCCAAAGCCATGATGTAAAGTTGGTATCCATGTCGGAGAAAATAGAACTAGTTAATCCATGAAGTCTAAAAATTTTCAAGATATACATCCATTCCAACTCATCAATAGTAAAGGTCTCATGACTAGATAGGAAGTGTGAAAACATGTTTAATTTATTTAAAATCACCAATAATACATTGCTAACTCAACGAGATCTTGGTAGACCTGTAACAAAATCCATGTTGATGTCATTCAATATAAATTTGGAAATGGATAATGGTTGTATAAGTAATGAAGGTCACTGGTGGTGTGCCTTCACACGGTTGTAGGTGGAGCACCGAGTGAGGAAACTCTCTCTATGATTTTTCATACCAGTCCCCCAGTACTATCGACACATGTTTCTGTACATCTTGGTCATCCCTATATGAACATCCCAAATGATGGTGTAAGATTACTTCATCATCTATTCCCATATTCCCTATTTTACTCATACACAACCATAGTAAATGAGAGTTTCGCTGCCACCAACAACCCAACCCGGAGGTGGGTTTTCTCCCATAATGGTTTCCATCAAAACAATTCCATTTGGATCGGTCATCTATTGCCTATTGAATTTCTCTAGAAGTGTGGATTTCATTGTAAGAGATGCTAGAACTAGTTGCATGCTCTGCTCCTAAACCTCTAGATTCATCTGTAATACACAAGTCCATCATCTTCCACTCACTACTGGAAACCTGCAAGTCTTGTGTCTATGTCATTTAGCATAAAAAATATTCAAAAACATTACCCTTAACCGGGGTATAATCAAGCTCAAAGTAGAAGGACTGCAAGTATTTTACCCACTTGCACTGTCCTAGGTTCATGTCACATTGAGTGGGCATATATTTTAATATTTTATGATCAGTGTAGGAAACAAATTATTCCCCCAACAACTAGTGTCTCCAAAAATGTAGAGAATGAGTAAGGTTTTCCAACTAAAGGATGTTTGTAGGATATTTCAAATTATGAGGTCTTAGCTAGAGGGATCCAATAGAAACGATTCGATCACCCTGCATCAAAACATCACCCAGTCTGATTACTA
Organism: Viscum album; assembly: GCA_963277665.1. Classification (NCBI taxonomy): domain Eukaryota; kingdom Viridiplantae; phylum Streptophyta; class Magnoliopsida; order Santalales; family Viscaceae; genus Viscum; species Viscum album. Next base: position 700,840,496 of record OY728161.1, read on the forward strand.
AAGCATTACAATAAACTATATATCTTTTACCTTGTTCGAGAAGAATCATGATCAGAACTAAGGTTAGTCTTCCCATCAACTCCGTAGAAGGCTTTTAACATGATTCTGACCAGAGGAACTAAAATCCGTTCTAATTCAGGGTTGTAAGTGTTTCTTCTAAGATTGATAAACCCTATATGAAATGCCTGTAATAACTACCAAGTCCCAAGAATCTACGAATGTTGAAAAATCTCTAGGGATTCTCCCATTAAACTATGGTTCTATCCTTTCCTAGGTCAATTTAGACACCTTCATCATTTATAATATTACACAAGACGTGAACATCATCAATTCTATTATGGCATTGGCTGAGCTTATCATATAGATATAGCTATATCATTTTACTCAGGATGATCTCAAGAAGGGTTCCAAGGTCATGTATAGAATGTGAATACAAAAAGGTATCATCTTCAAATATTACCATAAAGAATTCAAGACTCTAGTGAAAACCCTGGTTCATCAGAGCCATGAAGACCTATTACGCATTCGTGATGTCGAATGCAATAAAAATATACATGTACAGGAAATACATATTTTCAAATGTTGTACATGGTATGTTAGACGGTCTCACATGATCCTGGGGATATCCCGACATCAGATCCGTCATGGTGAAATTAGTTTCTCCTCAAAGATGGTCAAAGATATCATCTATACGAGGAAATAGTTATATATTATTTACTATGATATGATTGAGTTGAATATAATCTATGCATAACCTGACGGTGCCATATACCTTCCTAGGAAGTGAATAGGTGAACCCCATGGTGATGTGTTAGGTCTGATAAAACCCTTATCCTAGAGGTATTGATGCTTTTTTTTTGTCTTCTTGCAGCTCTATTAGTGCCATATTATAAGTAGGAATAGTCATTGGTGCCACACTGGGCATGATAATGATAGTGAAATCTACATCCTTCATAATATTTAATCTAGTGAAATCATCATAGAAGAAATCCCTCTAAAGATCCACTACTAGTGGAAATTCTACTAGCTGTATCCCCTGATTGCTCATGACAATTTCTGCTAACTAAGCTATCACTCCACCTAGCCCTGCATATTTATGGTTCGCTCGATCTTCCTTCACATTGAATTATTCTTTTTTTAGATATTTTTCACCCGCATATTATGTAAATGTCACCCGGCAGTGATATAATTCCACTTGAGCAATATAAGGAGCAAGCCAGTTCATACTAAGAATGACATTGATGTCAAAAATATCGAGGATATAGAAAAACCCAATGAAATGGAACCCATCTATCTCAAGGGGGAACTCTTGGAATTGGTGTATTCCCTTTTTCCTACCCCCAAGAAGAGTGTTGAGAGGCATGGCTCTGTAAAGGATCACAATTGGAAAACAAAGACTTTCCACAATAGCGTCATGTAAAAATGAGTTTGATATACATGTATCAAAAAAGAAAAAGATAAAAAAGTAGAGGCTACTAGAATAGTACCTCTAACAATAGATGGTCAAGAAATCTACTCCTCTGGTGCTGATTACACTGCGTAAATTAGACTATAACCATGATCTTGAGACGTTGTCTGGTCATCCTGAGTAGGTCCACTATGCTGATGATGATAATACAGGACATTATTTCCTCAATCATGACCTCCAACATTACCACTACCTGATCATACAGTAGAAAAAGAACATCCATCCTACTATAACTTCATATATCCCATACCCAATATAGGTAGTGGTTCAGATCATCTTCCACTAGAAGTAGCTAAGAAGGAATAAAAAAAATGTTGAAGGTGACCCATCTTTTCTCAAGCTCTGCACTCCTTCGGGTCTCTCATGCCATGTGTCTTTTTTTTCATCTCTACCACAAAAATAAAATGTGACAAAGCCATAAAAACTTGACATTTGTCTTGGATTTTCCCTCTGTCATTGTGAACTTTCAAAATGGAATTTCTTTCTTCCAAAATATCAGTAACCCTGTCTTAGAATTGAACATCCCTTGCTCACTAGTTTAGCATCCCTGATAATTCGATATGAAATTAGAGCCTGATTTATGATCTCTATGACAGTGAACAGAGATAATATCTTCACATATGATCAGATAGGATACTCATTTATATCCTTAAAATTTATTGCAATAGTTTGTGCATTGATAGTAAGAGAAGGGGGAATGTATTGAAGCTCTATGAATTGATTATAATACTCAAACCCTTACATGGAGCCCTGCTGATGATTTAGGAATTCCCATGCATGATCACCTCATAGAGTCTACGGTAAAAAGTGATCGTAGAATGATTCTTAGTTTTCTTATCAATCCATGTCACTGGTCTGCTCATCCAGATAAACAATGTTCCACCAGTGCTTGGAAGAGTCATTAGGAATGTGGACTTCATGCATGACCCTTCACTATAGTTGCATCTATAGGCGGTGGAAGATTGTCATTATAGATTATATAAATGACTCTGTAGCATGAGGGCCACCACTACCCAAGAAAGTAGGAGGGTGATGGAGCAGAAAGTCTCATGTGAGGTCTTCCAGAGAAGGGGAGTGTCTGGGGATATTCTGAACAGACTGCAAAAACCTGTGGAGACTATCCCTCAACTAAGCATCTGGGTTCCTTGAGAGTTCAACATGAGGTATTACCATGTAAGTAACTAAAATATGTACCAATAGTGGTTTGGGAACTTCCATCTCGAAAATATTCTCCTTACCACTCTCTTGTGGCACAATAAGGAGACGTCATGGCGACATTGGTCTAAAACAGCCAGTCACACAAGTTTAGATAATAGGTAAAGAAGATGAGTAATAAAACTATGTTCCAAAAGGAGGTTTGTCATAAAGTATTCTTCTGATCATATTATAATTGATAAACTACATCATGAGTTGATTATCATTATGGAAGATAAATTATTGAAGGATTAATAAACACGGTATAACTTCCATTCCCATGTTAAGTTAGGTTCACAACTATCAGACTATCACCACATTATATTTAACAAACCATCATTTCATCAAAAAATATACAGGGCACAAAAAAACTCACATTGAAATAGGAAAATGCACGCTGAAAGTAGATATGGCATGCCAATATGCATGTCATTTTAGTCTTATAGTGCCTAATATGATGCATGTAATGTATTTCCATTGTATCATTAGGATATAATGGTGAAACCTATTATATATACAATTATAATAGAAATAACATCACAAAATAAGTGAGTCACCCAATGGTTAAATCAGATCATCAATTACCAGCAAAATCAATAACAACAGTCCCAACCAAAGAATTTTGGTTTCCCTTATACATGGGTTATCTACATCCATGTTTAGGGTATATTCCAAATCCCTAAATACGAGTCTCATCTCTAACCCAAACTGAAAAAAAAGAAAAAACACCCCTCTGATACCACATCGCAACATCCCTATCCCATGATCCACCAGAAGGGTTCCCAGATATGGGTTGGCCACATAACTTATAGCACATATCCCCAAACTCCAGAGGCTGCCGACTAGCATCGATATGCTTTTTCATTTCCGTAATGGAGAAAAATAATGTATTGGTAATAGGTATTATCATAGCTGAAGTAAAAAAACAATCCGAAATAAATATTAGAAGCATATAAAATAATAAAAAACATTAGAAGCAATATAAATAATAAAATAGAATAATAGTAAAGTGCAAAAGCTCACAAAAAAAAATTCATGCCATGATGTCTATCTAAACTGAAATCACATAAAATAGAAACCCAATCATACTATCAAATGAAAATTATATATGTAAATAATCAATTCTATCATGAGAAAGGATCGTCCCAAATCCCTTATCTCCATTCTATGAACCACGATGCAATCTAATATAGGAAGATGAATGATTCCCTTTGTCAATACATGCAAGCATGAAATATACTACTCTTTCAATGATGTCCTAGTAGTGTGTGAGATAAAATACATATAGGCTACCACCAACAATTTCTAAACTATTTCATTTCATGTAGTAATAAAATGTGATGTCCCATTATTTATCAAATGCAAGTAATTAATTTCATGATATAAAATAAATAACTCGGCTCAAATTATCAATGGAACCCATCTCTAATCACATGCTTCAGCCGAAGTCAAATGTCTTATGGAGTACATTTATGTAGAATTCATATATAACTATATATAATTCCCATAAAAGATTTTTAAAACATGTTTTAATCATTCCCTAATCTTTTGTATTATCATGGGTCTATTTGATGTGTCAACCAAGAGTTCATCAATATACTAGAAAAATATCGAAAATCTCAAGAGAAACGAAGCAACATTAATATAAGCATTCAATGCTTCATTATTTAGGTTTAAATTGAGAGTTGGAGTCTGAGACCATCTCGATGATATATATACGGAACATCCTTCAAATTAACCTATACCACCGAGCCCATCCTAGGAAATATTTTGAAATACCATGTATCGCTCACATCATTACATTACCACGAGTCTGTTCCAATCTCACAAAAAGGGGTTGAGCATCATCTGAGGATGGTTTTTCCACATTGAGAAAGGATATATCCTTGATGGGCCCTATTGAAGATCGTGTCACTAATATGTATTAAAATGCTCGAGGATGTCTTAGTCTGTTAAATCCAAAGACACTGCCCCCTAATGTGTAGTGGTGACCATTCAGGAATGGAGGGTCTAATCGTGGACCTTAAATCAAGGACCACATTCTTTCTCTATCCTAAATTTAATAATGGTATCATAGTAACATATAGGAAATATCATGAAAATGTAATCATAGTTTGAAATCTAAGATGATAAATAGATGCAACACAAATATTTATTTTATATTATAGTGTAAAAACATAACAAGGAAAGAAGTTATGTCCACACATGAAACTAAATTTACTTTTTAATAATAAAAAAAATCAACACAAACAACTGCCAACGATCCTAAAATTCATGGTTCAAAATTAATCTAAATTAATTATTTAAATTTAACACAACCAAAATTCGGTTTCACAGTAAATAATTTTAATAATATTAAATGCATGGTCTAACAGAATATATATCACACACGATGGGTCACCGAAATGGGTGTCTTAAAACATTTCACCAATATAGACCATTTAATTTATGATAAATAGGGCTGAAGTTTTTTAGAGAAACATTAAAATTAAAAATATTGGGAGAATTTTCCCAATGTCATTAGGAACTAACGAACTACAAAACTACGAATTTTAATGAATCACAAAAAATGGATGGAATGCGAGTTTAAAGAGTACATTATATTCCAAAAATGTTCTATGATCCAAGGTATGATTTAATTTTCATAAAACGACAGAAAAATAAATATTTTAGAAAAACCAAAAAATAGGGTAAAATAATTCCGCGACAAACTGCAAATAGAATACATATATAAATCCTACGATACTAAATTACATAGGATATACTTTCCTTAAGGATTATATTTCATATAATGGTGAAGAAAACAGATGAATAATGGAGGCACAATGGTATTACATATAGTGATTTGGGGGAGGTCCACCTATGGAGACATGGATGCGCAACATGAGGGAGTGGAAGAGGGTAAGAGATGATAAAAAAATATTAATGAAAATAATGATATAGTGTAGAAGATTTAATAGAAAAATAAAAAAATTAAAAACAAAAAATTAAATGAAAAATATAATAGAATAAACAAATGGAATGGAAAAAGGATAAATATAAATAAATAATTGATATATCCCATTTTACATATTTTTAATTATATTGTAACCCCCTTTCTATTTTATTTCTATATTTATTTTTATCACTTATTTCGTTATTATATATTCATTTAATCCTCTTCTTATTTTTTTAATCATGAATTAATTATTTTTATCCCAAACACCATGATAAAGAGAAACATTACATTTTTCACAAATCCCATGGAGATATTTAATTTATTAAAAAAGGATGTTCGGGGCGCAAAAATAGTTTGAAAGAGTGCGACATGTGTCCCATTTATGATTGATGAAACATAAATTTAAATGGGTTGTTCATAATTAAAATTGGGACGTTACAATTTTACCATCGTAATGACACCATTCAAGGCCTTATACGGGAAACCATGCATGACACCACATTAATAGGCAGAACGATGACAATCTCCACTCACGGGCCTGTAGTCGGTGTAGACAAATAAAGGAGAATTTAAGGTCATTCATGAGTATATCATGTCTATTCCAAGCCATTAGATGTCTTTTGCTGACTGTAGAAGGAGTCCTTTGGAATTTGAGGATGGAGACAATGTGTTACTTTAGGTATAACCTCAACACAACATACCAATATTTTTCCAAGGTGGAAATACATCTATGAGGTTCATCAGGATTTTTCTAGATACTATATTGAGTTGGGGTGGTTCTGTATAGCTTGTATCTTACTCCTTTTTTAGATCAAGTGTTCGATGTCTTTCATATTTCACAATTGAGAAGATACATGTATGATCCATTGGACACCATTGAATGGTTGAGCCGTAAATTAGTGACGATCCAACTTTTTCAGAATACATAGAGTGGATTGAGGATGTATTATGGGGGATAATTAATTGGGTTATGATTCCTCTATTGAGAATTCAGTGGAAGAATTGGAAGATCCCAGAGAGCACAAGAGAGCGAGAGGTTTAGATTCATGCTTTATACCGTCATTTGTTTGTTTGGACCTTGTTTTTTTCTTGCGGTGAGGTAAATACCATTGGTGGGGGGAATTCCATATTTCATAATTTCCATGTATTGTTTTTATATATTATATGGAATTATTTGGAGACTATTTTCAAAATATGGTTTGTGATTTTTATGTGTGGATAGGCTGAAACAGTTGCTTGATGAATATTAAAATAGGAAATAGCATGGGCCTTCAATTTTCCTAAAAAAGTTGATTATCTTCTAAACAGTTTATGGATTAGATATTTTAAGGTTTCATTTCTATAAAAGAATTAAAATTATCATTTTTTGGGACTAAAATCGAATGGTGTGGGTATAAATTGAAAGATATTTGTTTGGACGCAACCATAAATAAATTAAATGAATAAAAACAATTAAATATTCCAATCTTAATAGGTTTTAACGGGGACTCAAATAGGAAATCAGAGACCACCACTATGTTTGTAATATGGTGTTATCTTCGTATATTCTTATCTCTAGTCGGTGTTGTTCTCCGTTGATGAACAAGAAAGGGGCGTAATCATCATTAAATAATTTAACAATAAATTAATTTTTTGAGGCATCAACGATTTAATTTCAAAAAATACTTATACATAAATACCATGGTTAGCCACATAACCTTAGGATTACTATATAATCTATATGGTGAGATTAGTGGAATTTACTATGGTGAACAATGATCGGATCATGGATCAATGATCAACACACGACAAAAACAAAGGATATTTCCAATGATCACGACACAAATTCGTTCTTCGTGGGAATTTGAACCAAATGAGGTAGGGTAATTACATCATTTTTATTTCCCATTTCATTATTTCTATGAAGAACGTAGACTAATTAACGAATTCATTATCCCATGGATCTATTGTATATCATGAGTGTGATTTTATCTATCTTAGGAGGATGTAAATTAATAAGTTTTTCTAACCCAAATCCCCAGAAACATGATCGTTGGAAAAGGATTCCTATACCATGATTTTAAAAACTATATATGTGTATCTATCCATGTGTTATTAATGTTATTTACCATTGGAACTATACGGTTCCTAACTCGACATTTCTTTGTGGTTTTGAGCACGATCAGACCCTAGAATTCATGTCAAACCGACAGCATAGGCCAAATCATTTAAGATCATTTAATGAGGAACTACGATCTACGATCATGCATAATTCCATTAATCGAAGGATCCCTATGGTGGTATAATGATGAGACATCTAGCATGGGACTAGTGAGGCACAATGGAAGTAGGACTGAGGTGAGGTGGCGGATGCTGGGGCATCGTAAGATAGTTGGACTAGTGCAGAGTGTGTGGAATCCACAGACAAGTGGGGTATGGAACAACAAAGAGGGAAAAAACGGGACACTTGGGGGACATTGAGAGGTATATACCTACACGGTGAGGCTTCCTTATGAAGAACACAGTGGAGGATAATCCACGAGATATGTATATATAGTGGGTTAACTATGTGGGATGTGATGTGGCCCCACATATAGTAAAGGGACACACAGTTCGGTTGGACTGTGTGTGGTGGTTCAGGTAACCCGCATGCCATCGGGTTAGACAAGAGAAGTTGGGATACTTCAACAACCCATTTGGATATACCATGTGGGAAATCCGGCCACAGCATAACAATCATTTAGTGATTGGTTGGTTGGACCGAGTTTGGTCATCCGACTAGACGGGTCGGGTACATCGAGTCAGATCATACCCATAGTGGACCTGAGTTAGATCTATTTATAAAAAACAACAATAAAATTAATATTGTGTGGCTGTTTGATGACAGGGTTTCTATGATGGGATTATTAGGATTATTTGGTACATTATAGATACAATAAGATAGTTTTTATAGAATTTTGTAGATGATCTAATTGCATGAGGTGTAATTTCTCCCAGAATGAGAGTTCTATAAGAGGAATCCTAGGCCTGGCTGTAAACTTGATGATATGAAACATTTAGGAAAGGTGAATTATTTAGACTATATGGCTTAACGAAAAACATGTATTACTGTGACTACATGTATTACTAAGACTATGTATCTTCTTAGTGGTATTCATAAAGTATTTATTTGTGGTATAATTAATGAAATTATTTTTGGTATACATAATTTATTTTATTGTGGTATACATTATGTATTTATTTTTTGTATACTCCTTGTACTTAATTGTGGTATTTAATTTTTTGTTTCAAGGTTTATTACTTAGTATTGTTTTACTCACCCATATACAGGCTCTGCCCTCACGTGTTATTCCTTGTGAAGATATTTTAAACATTGACAGAGTCCTTGGTGGAGTAAGAAATGTTGGTTCTCTATGAGAATAGATAGTGAAGGTATGCTCTTACGGCTTAAGACAACTATCTAGTACCTTTACCATTAGGGAGTTATTTCCAAGTATGAGTTTCAAGAACATTTTCAAAGAGTTTTAATGAATCCTTTTTGGGTGTGCTTATCTTTAGGACCTATTTACTTTTCAATTTTCCATTTTTCAAACTTTTTTGTTGGTATTTTAGTGGTATAGATTCATGTTTAGATAGTGTTTTATATTTCAAAATTATGGGATTAGAGATGTGTGTTTGTACAATTACATATATATGTGTGTTTTTATATTAAATGACTTTTATTGTTCATGTCGTATAATGCATTAAAAAAATTTATAAAACCCATTTTTCCCTAGTAATTTTTAATAGATAATAATGTTTCGGTTTTAATGTTTCACTCATGTTTATGGATTCTAATAATTGTGGGATCTATATAAACCACCAATTCATGTGTTAAATGTTTATATATCATGGTAGTGAAATGTTTATAAATTTAATCTAGGTTTTGAGGATAATATAGTATAAATGTTATAGCATTGACTTCTCATACCAATTCTATGAGTGAATTTGTCAGTGGGTATCTAGGTTAATAGTGATAATAAATTAGATGTTTATGATTTTTCGCATTCACAATTTATTTATCATATTATTCCGTAGTTTCTTTATTATACAAAAATTTTAAGGTAACTGAATCATTGAGGTCATGATCACATGTTTTTGGATTATGTTATGTATTTTAAGCCATGTTATACCATTAAAACAACCTTATTATTCATGTTATAATCTATTCTTTATTTATCATGTCTTATAATTATCATCCAAGAACTTATAAACTCTTGTTAATAAATTTAATTCATTAACATTTACACCATCATGATTTTGATGTAACACATTATGATATGTGTTCCCATTTGAGTGTTTGATCTAACACCATTTTTATGTTTCCATTCCCCATATTTTGAAGATGATTATATCATGCCAGATATTATAAAAAGGTTCTATAGGAGCATGACAATGAATAAAATCTCAAAACTGTATTAAATTAATATTTTTAAATAGTTAATATTAAATAAACTAAACCTCTTAGTATTTGGGTTGTTTGACAATTTTTGAGTTTTATTGTTATAATCATAAGATTACTGAAATATTTGTATCATTTATATTTGATTTAACTTTAGTTGATATTGTATAACAGTTTAGTTGTTTTTTAGGTTATTTTAGATATTAGTTTAGTAATTTTTATCATCAATTTACTTAACTAACGTGTTTTGGTTGGAGAACATTATCAAAAATCATAGGGAAAAGCATATTTATTGTATGATACTCTATTATATTATTAAACTCATGAATTGATAGATTTAAATTTAAATGTATATTTTTGAAGAATCTAAATATGAATATAGGATCAGGAATATATGTATCTTGGTGTAATAACATCAAAAAATGTGTCTTGGGTATTAACATAATTTTTTCTTGATGTACGTCATATTAGCATTACTATATACAATTTTTCACATTGTGTGGGGATATTATTTGTGTAATAATATTTAGTCTGTAAACTTATTTGAATGGTTTTTTATTACTTTATGGGACAAGGTTGAGTGGTATAAGAGAACCCAATTTATGGTATACATGGAATAATTATGCATGATATAAGATAAAAAAGTGATGTTATTTGTTTACTTACAAAGTATATAGTATAAAATTTTAATTATATTATTTAGGTAAATATTACCATGAATAAAAATAATGATACAATAGTTGAAATCATTGGTGTATTAATTTAGAGAGGTATGGAATCATGAAAATTAATAAAATTAAGTGGATGAACGAAATAATATTCCATAAATTGTATGTAATTTTTTTTTGAACGTATCAAAAAATAGAATTTCATCTGGGGAACATGATGTTTTATTACATATAGTAAAGGAGGGTGTTGAGAAATAATCAATAAAGGAAAAAATTGGATATAATGAAATAAGTTAATATTATTCATTTGGATCCACTATTGATTTTATGTTATAATTGTTATGAATTCGTTAAAAATGTTATCTATTGTATTATCTAAAAGATTAAACATAAAATCAGCAACTAACACTTCATAGTTCATTGGAACAAGAAACATCTTCTAACACAATTTCATGAGAGGTAGATAGTGATTTTTCACTATAGATTTCGGGATTTCTTATGTCATGTACGAATTAACCATTTATGTATGGATAGATAAATAAAAAAATTAGCGGTATAATAATTATGTCCATGGTTTTTTTACACTATTCCAGTATTGAGAATTGTCACGACTTCTACGTTTTCTACCCTCTAACATGATTTTTTAAGGAATGTACTATCACTTTTTATAAGAGATAACACCATCTATATTATAGATATGTATCACCTTATATCCTAATTGAACCCATGATCAACTAAAATGTTATGTAAAATTAGGATCTCTGTATAAAAACTGTTTTCATCGTATGAGTTTAAAAAATGAGAGGATACATTTTATTATAAAGGGAGAATGTAATGACCGAGGTTTTTCTCCTAAACTAAAAACAATAATTTCTGTTTTAATCCAATACAAAGAAAATAACAAAAAATTTATACTGTAATAAGGTCTCCCTTGAACTATCAGTTATAAACATTGGTAACAGAGTTATGAAACACACACACAGATATATATATATATATATATATATAAGAAAAAATAACATTAAATTTTACGGAAATAATGAAGTCAACTCGTACTGCTATGAAATTAATAAAAAATAATTGTTATTTTGAAAATTTATTTCATAGTATTTTTAAATTTTATTATTCTATGTATTCGACAATACAAATATTTTTTTATGAACAATCAACAAACAAAAAAATCAACTACATTTATTTTTAATTTTATTTATTATCTTATTTTATTGTTAATTTTTTCTGTTTTAGGATGTAATTTTGAAAATAATACATAATTTTGGATTTACCATTGTCATATAAGTGTATGGAAATTTTTTGTGTAAACTTTATAAAATAATTTATTTATACATGAATAGTGAAACTGTATCATTTTTATTCTTCAAAACACCATATAATATCATTTTATCAGAACAATTAAAATTCATAAAATTTTATATAAATAATAAATTGATAATTTATATATTTTTTGGTAAAATTTTTGAAAACTAAAATATAATTTTGAACTAATAAATTTATTTTTTTTAATTATAGGACATATGAGACATTTTAAAAGAATTTAAAATTTTCTATTTTTATTTCCATTAATAAGAATTTTTGATGGAAAAATTCAGTTTCTGATTAATTTTTATGTGATATAACATTAATTATATATATAAAAAATACTTATATAGAGAAATTTAGATCCCATAAAATTTTATAATAAATATAGTTATTATTTTTATGAACACTATTTTATTTATAATCAATTTTTATTGCTATGTGTGTTAAATTTGAAGCGAACAATTCTCATATTTTTTTAAAAAATTAGGGTTTATGGATCCCAAATTCTAATTCTCCAAATAATTTTTTTTATTATGGACTCCCTAATAATTTTGGTATAAATGTAATTGATATTAAAAATATTTTAATTAATATTAATATGTGTTTAGTAGAGAAATCTAGGTTAGTCACTTATTATTAATTTAACATGACCATTAAACATTCATGAAATAATTTTACTCATCATGATGTATTAATTACATTTAGTACCAATCAAAAATCACAAAAATGAAATAAAATTAATTCCATTATATTCTTACTCATTTCCTAATATTATTTTCCATGGGAAATTATATCTTCGTCACTTTTATAGGGATCACATCCATCATTTTAATAAACCACTCAAATTTAAATGTATCAATGAAACCCTATCAAACTTTCCCCTCCATTACATCATTTAAACATTGTAAATTCTATGGCATATATGAATTATATTTGGACCCTAAAATTTATGAAATTCAACAAGAGGAATTGAAGGGTCTCAATGTATTTATCACTTCCTTCTAAATATCTTGTACATGTAAATTATTTTCTATAAAATCATAACCATAATATAATGACAACTATAGAAAAATTAGTGTGTTTAGATGTTTATTATATATAAATGTACAACCATTTTATACTCAGTTCCATCCACTATGAAAAAAAGTATAGACACTTTCAAGTGTGTGATGATTACCACATACATAATGTGACGTTTTCAATTTTTTATCATCAGATATCATAGATGGTCATAATGATGGAATTAAGGATTAAATATAATCTATTTTTTTATTCTGAATATATAAATTATGATCCAATTTATCCTCTCTCTATGAATTTTTTTAAATGAATATTCTAATTTTTTGTTGTGAAAACTAATGCCTCTAGGTCTTGATAAGTTTTATTTTACAAGTCCACATTAAATGAAATTATTTAAACATGATTATTTTTATGAATATTGATATTTTTATCATTATTAATATTATATAATCATAATATTTTATAAAATATAAGTATTTAAAATTATAAAAGGTTATAGTAATAATAATTTTGTTTAATATAACAAAAATTACACCTATATTAATTTTAATATTATTGGGTTAATAGTTGAAATTGTATAAATATTTTAATAATATTATAATAAAAGTCCCAAAACTCCATAAATATTGTGTTATTTTATGTTATTTAAAAAAAATTCATCCCCGGTAAAAAAACCAATTTTTTTATTATGACATTAACAAAACTACATCGACTAACCGATGTTAGTAGAAACAAAATAAAATATATATAGAAAAAGGTAATAAATTGAAAATATAAAACTCGATATTAGTGAATAATTTTCTATAATATATATCTAATAAATAGAATTAGTTATTCAGGATGTAAATATCACATTAATAATGAAATTTAATATATGTACGAGCTTCGTCTCAAAACATCCTTATTAGAGATAAGTATTCTTTTTTGTACCAATTTTTTAAAAATTGTGTATTTTTTCCAATGGAATATTTCATATAATTTATTATTCTTATAAATAAATTTTTAACATAAAATTAACTAATTATTTCTTTCAAGGGGATTTCTAATAGAATTTTTCTCATGATGTACGAGTTTTAGGTCTCAATTCCTCTTCGTTTTATAATGTTTTAATATATTGAAATACATTATTATTTATACGGTGAGTATAATACCAATTATTTTATTTAAAAATATTTTATTATTTAATTCATTTTATTTATATATCCATATGAATTTGATTATTCAACTTACATTAGATTCAAATGAAAATTTTTTTATAATATTTTTCTTTTCTCAAAATTGAATCTCTTGAGATATGTTTAAGATGTATACCATATTTAATTACAAATTATGTAAAAACTAACCTAAATAATATTTTTTAATTATATTATTATTATTCATGATATTAAATGACATAATTTTTAAACTTATCAAATGGCATCCCTTAAATTTCTTAAAAGGTTGTATTATATTTTTATGAAATAATTATATTCCATGGGTCATAATCACTGTTATTTGCTTATTTCTTTTTCAAAATTGATCAACTAGATCCACTGTTGTTTTTCATAAGTATTCAATCGTCATTTAACTAAAAATTATCTTCATAGAAATGTTATTTATTAGTGATTTTATGGTTTCATCCAAATATTTTTTTGTTAAGAATAATTTCAAATAGATGCAATGTATTTTTAATACATGTATATATTTTTAAATCCAACATAAATTCTATATTCTATCATGGTGGTTAAATATATATATTTGTAAAAATGGTTGATATGATGGGGTTTATATCTACTCAAAATTTTACATGTTAATATGTTGGTGGGTAGTCCTATTCATAAGGATAAAATATATTATGATTATTATTAGGACTAATTTTATCAATTTTTACAAATTTTTTTGAATATTCATGATTATGATTAATTTTTATTCTATTCATCTACTTTATGTCATGGTCACATGAGTTTGGTTAATAAAATTTATTTTTTTCCATATAATAACTTTTACAGATCCTTAATTATCTAGTTAAATTCTTAATTTTCTTTTTCGTGTTTTTTATTATCACCCATGGTTTTATATTATAGTATTAATATATTTATTTATTTATAATTTATTCAAACATTCCTATGATCTAACAGCTTTTTGATTCTTTTTACCTATCTATTCATCTCTACTGACTCTTTTATTATGATTCCATTAAACTAGTTATAAAGATGATTGTATCATGTGAAATATTTTTTAAATGGAAAAATAATGTATGATTATTAATTAATAATAATATTTAAAGTAAATTATGATTCATTTTTAGTAAATCACCATGATAATTATTCTTTTTATTTAAAGGCTCTGAATTTTATTTTTGAGATTTAATATTTAAATAATTATCTGGGTATATTTTTATGTACTGTTTAGATTTTTTACCTTAAGTATTTGGTTTCTAGAAACATTATACAACTATGGAATAGATGTGCTAAGGAGTAATAAATCTAAATTATGTTGATTCAGTTTTAAATCTGTCATCATATGTGCATGATGAGTGGCCCTAATAGTAGGAAACTGACTAGACACACTCATGGGGATACACGTGGTTAAATTCAGAATATTTTTTGAAGCATTCTTAGTAATTTTAATATATGGTGACCATGAATGACCTTTGTAAATCATATGTTTTCACATATAAAAAAATATTTCATGATTTCAATGTATTTTGAATCTTTTTATTACATCATTACTATCATTGATTATTTTTTACTACACTATGTCTATTGGTCTATGTTAATATTTTTTCATTTGCGGAATCATGTAAATACTAAATTTGAAAAGAAATAGAATTAAAATTTTCATGAGAAGCCTAATTAAATGGATTGTATGATGAAAATTGTTATACTTTTTTCACTCAACACTCTCATTCTCAAAATGGAATAAATAATCATACGAATCATACAAATAGACAAATGGTGGAAAAATTGAATATTGATTATTTTCTATATGAACTTATAACCTGATGGAGATGGTGACCTAGAACCATTTTTTTTAATTTATGATTCATTATATTCCTTATTTTTAATATTAGTAAAATATTTATCACACATTGAATATTTTTCTACATAACACGGTATGTCATAATGTCTTTTGGGTATTTGTTGTGTTAAAAGTCCATTTCAGTTCATTACTATGATGAGAAACTAGTATTTACCTGATAGTATTCTTAAAGATATTTTATATATCAAAAAAATTATTTTAGGGAGAAAAATGATACCTGCTATCATGGCTAGAGACTCATAGGAGTGTGAGGAACCTTCTCACGACTTACTCCCTTGGTAATGTAAAGTGTAGGGTATTATTAGAACGTGACTTGTCATTAGAAAATCAACAATAAATGTCATTGGATTTCCTTATCCCTATGTATTTTTGTATTGATCATTATAAAATTAAATTATTATTAATATGGAGTATAAGTCTCCCACATTATTGAATTGATGAAAACCATGATGAAAAATGTTCTTTATGAGGACAGATATGGTGGTAAGTCACGAGTAATATTTCATCAATAATTTATGTAGGAAACAAGTATTGAAAAATAAATATTTATTTAATTATGATATTTTAGATATATTTTTTATTGATTATATTTTTATTATAGGATGGTTTGGGTTGAAATTTTGAGTCTAGGAATGTATTCTTTCTGTTTCATTGTTTAGGTTCACAATTATGGGGTTAAATTGTGAACACATGAGGATGAGATCTTTTTATGTAAATTTCCTTCACCCACTATTTGATTTAATTTTTTTTATGATTTGGGAAAAATAATGCTTCTCTCTATAAAAACAATATATTCCATTTCGTGTTTTTTGTTAAATTTTCACAACATAAGAACTATTAGTTAAGACCATACAAAATGTATGCACATGGATATAAAATTTATGAATTAACCATGTCATATGGTTGGTGCAGAATTTAATAAACCATGCAGCTAAATCATGGCGGATCCCATTGTATCCAGTAAGGGGGTTCACAGTTACCGATTAGTTTGGGAAACCATATGTCTCAGTCGTACACAGTGCCCATGTGTCTTAAAATTTTGAAATTTTAATTACATATTCTTTATTTTTTAACCAAAAAACCTACTTATCTCCCATTTTGGATCATGTAGCTCCTAGGGGGCTCTTCCCTTTTTCCACATGCCTCACATCCTCTTCTAATGGATGAATCATGGGATTTAATCATGTTTAAGGTTGAATTCTTGAGTTGTTGTCCTCCTCTATTCCTCATATTAATTATTCATCCATTTTTTTGAGTTCCATAACTTGATGGATATTTTGGGTCTAGGGTTATTATTTATTATGGATTAAAAAAGAGGTGTTTTTTTGTTATGTTTTCGCTTTGATTCTCTTTACTACAAGAACCATCGTGGAGTGGTTTTGGTATTTCATTATTGATGTTATGCGAGTTTGAAGTAGGTTTCCATTTCATGAGGACATTCAAATAGTTAATAAATGATTTAATTCTTTTAACACTATATTTGAGTGATAATTAGTGATATGGAACTCTTCTAAATAATTTTATGTTTTTTAAACTAAGTGATATATTATTCTAATGATGTTTTTAAAATTATTTTTAGAAATCACACACCCCATGTGGTTGATAAATTTAAAGAATAGAATATGTAAGTGATTTATGGATTCTATATAAAGAAATTTGTTTTAAATATGTGTGGGTTGCTTAAATGTATTTATAAATGGTTATTGATTTATAAATAATGTTTTTTAACCTTCTTTAAAGGGTGTGTTTCATGTTTTGGAAATGATTGGTTACTCAATGATTTCTTAAGGCACATTTGGGACTTTTATATATAGGTAATATTTTGAAAAAATTCTATGAATGATACTACATAATTTTTAGGATAAATAATGTGGATGATCTTTGGTGTGGGATACCCTTGGGAACTATAGGTTGTAAGTCAAGTGATTGTTTCCTGGATAGATTCGTGTAACCCCCATACCCCATAATACTAGAGCTACTGCATTATATTGTTATATTATAATTATTACAAAGAATCCAATATTTAATGAATATTATATTAGATGTTTCAGAAAATTGTAATACATTAATGATACTCGGAATATATAGGAAAAGAAACACAAAGAATAATATAAAAAATATTAGAAACATTGAAACTCATTCCATGGATTCATTATCATAAATTAGGAAAAGGATGTATAATAATTATAGGGACAAATTCTCAGTAAGTATATTTAATGAATTGGAAATTAAAAAATCAATAATAATACATAAATATGGAATGGTAAATAACTAAAAAATTATTTCTATATAATAATTAGATAAGGAATAATTATTATAGTAATGTAAATAACTAAAACACATAACATTCACTAAATAAATTATATATGAAATGAATTCATATATTATATCATATCAAAATATCATTTATAATGACAATAATAATTCAAATATGCATATTGGAAATGATTAATTATGGGATTTAATATCTATGGCACATGAAAACTTATACACTCATGTCCATTCACAAGACAGTTTAAAAATACAAGTAAAACCCGATTTAATTAGGCCAAATTATTTGTATCATGTTATCCCTTCGAAGAATAAAGGGGTAATATAAAATCAAGGAAAAAATTTTCACTACCATTCCTATTAAATTTTTATATCGATTAATTGATTAATAAACAATATTCCTTATCCAATATCACCCTCTAATAAATATTAATGATACATAAAT
The DNA here is from genome assembly GCA_963277665.1 of Viscum album. NCBI lineage: Eukaryota > Viridiplantae > Streptophyta > Magnoliopsida > Santalales > Viscaceae > Viscum > Viscum album. The sequence goes on from OY728161.1 coordinate 700,859,258, forward strand.
ATTTTTATAGATAATCCAATAACTATTAATGTAAACAACACAAGTAATAATTGTTTATGGTTTATAAAATAATAATATATGAAACCCAATAATATGGATATTTGTTTAATTTTAAGATGAAAAATTAATATAATAATTTTATTGTATCAAGAGAACGTTAAAAAAACATAAAAGAATAGATGATTGAAAAGGTATCTTTTATGACTTGGTGATTTTCTAGATAAACCCATGGGGAGATATAATTTTAATTTAATCTAAAAATATAATGAATTATGATTACATAATTATATTAATGGAAAATGGGTAATAATATAAACCACATTCAATTAATTTTTTGAAATACAACTAATAAGTCTCAATGGAATATTAATTGAGACCAAAACCCATTCATTGTATTTTCATTTGTGAGAACGTCCTATTAACAAATTTATTATAGATTCATGATTGATGTTAATTTATAATATAACCATAATAATATTTATAATATCATATATTTAAATTTTAAAATATATTTTTATCCATTAATTAAAAATCATTCCATATTTTCACTATTTTTGGTAGTAATTACCTAGATTTTCAAGTATGTTTTTATTTGTTTCATGTTGTTCCTATTAATAATATAATTACATAATCATATAAATAATTTAAACCATTATTTAAACAATATATATATATATTATTTATATATGTGTTTATAATAATCCTTAAATTTTGGGGATTGAAAAAGAAATGAACCTTTCATGATGATGGTAGGTTATACGTAAGCATTGACACTACATCCATATAATTTTCATATTATGAGAATAAAAATTAAATAAATATAGGTATATTATAATTATAGTATCATATTTATTTTATATATTACACATTTCTTCATTATAAACATCCATAACAAATTCTATTTATAGCGTGAATGAATCATATCGCTTTGAGAAGGTGGTAGTCCACATGTCCCCAAAAGATGTTATCATATTACCAAAAAATGTCAATCATTAAGATATATATTGTATATAAATTTCTGAATACTAACGAAATAATTTGTATCATTAAAATCATATATATAGTATAAATCCATAATTATTTAAATGTTAAAAATTTGTAATGGATGAACAGACAACATTAGTTCGTGGAGCAGTAATCCACTGTATAGAAGAAAAGTGATTGTGAATCTCATTTGATAGATTTTTATGAATTTGTAGGTAAAAATCATTGCATAAAAAAATTTCTATATCTAGGATATTAATTTTATTATAATAATATTATATTAAAAGATTTTTTGGTATGTATAAATAAATGAAACAAAAGATATTGTTGATGAATGTTAACTCATATTCCGGTAATTATTTTTTGTTTATACCACAATAGATCTGCAGTTGACATTATTCCCAAATTGACTCTTCCAAAAAGAGTTTATGTATTTAAATATACTTTTGGGGTGGAATTTTAGAAGATAAAAATGTATTGAGATGTGTTAATATGTAGAAGGGATGTGATTCTTTTTGCAGTGGAGGAGGAGTGTCATACTCTATAATATAGCAAGGTAAACACTATTGATAGATATCACATACAAAATGTATCTAAAATAATAATTCTAATTAGATAAAATGGATGATATGGTATAAATATAACAATAATATATGTTTTGGATATGTTTCTCGATAATTTGGTCTTTTCATTTATTGTTTACTTGCTTATTCAGTTTAATTTTACCCTAATCGCAGATATTAATTTTATCTGCATTCACTAATATTTTTGTTAAAAAAATCTGTTGAAACTCATATAAATTACATATTACAGTGACTCCAAATAAATAATAAATATTTAAAAAGTATAATACTATTAGGGGATGAAATTATGTTAACATTAATCTTGACAACGCGATGAAAAAACTGCTTTTTTACATAAACATTTCCCAAAGATTGAAAGGATTTTATATAAAAAATCAATGATAAAAAGATTTAAGTTATTTAAATTGTAAAATTTGATATATTATTTTTATAATTTCACATTAAAACCAATTTAATATTCAATTTATGTATTTAAATAAATTACTTAAAAACACGTTTTAAAATAAAAATCTGTATTTTTAACAATTCATTAAAAAACAAAATATCTATAAAAAATACCAAAAACTCACCCAAAGATAATTTTGATTTAAAAATATATTAATAAATTAATGTTATTATTACATAAATAATTTAATAAATGTGTCCAAAATAAAATTTATTATATGTTATCCATTAAAAGGTGGGAAAACTATATTTTTTTAAAAAAATCAAGTATTAAACTAAATTTATTCTTATATTAAGCCTGTAAAATATATTGGATGAAAATATAAAATATTTAATTTAATATATAATATTTATATTTCATTAATATCATTCACTAATAGTTATTAATATAATTTATTATAAAACTCATTTTGAATCAAATAAATATTTTATTATAAAAATGCTTCCTATATAATCAATTGGTTTTGATATTAATTTATTACATTATTATAAACCAATGACTTCCAAAATATATTTACATATGTTAGTTAATCATATTTATGACATCTAATTTATTGGAATGGTTGTATAATATTATATTAAATAATAATATTTTTAGAATATATTATTGTTTGGAAAAATATGACTTCATGTATGGATGATCTACACCTGTTGCTATCAGGCCGGAACAATATATAGTTTAAAAAATTAATAATATATCCAATGGTTAGAACATTTTAATAAATTTTTACATGGAAATTGAATATGAAAGGATCAAGTGGGATTTTATCTTAAATGTTTTCAAATTCCGATCCCTTTCAACATATGCTACAATCCTTATTTTCAAAAGGTTTTGATATCAAAGGCATTCAATCAGTTTCACGGGGAAAAAGTAATAGTTTATTCAAGTCAGTCCAAGGTATGAGATGAGGATATATTCTATCTCCTATTTTATTTATCTTTTCTCTTGATTCTCAGAGTATATTGATTAATGTCAAGTTACATGAAGCTTTTATCCAGCCCTTTATGTGAATATGTCATTTTAACAGTGTATCCCATTCAATTTTTTTGGTGACATAGTTATAATGCATAATGGTTGAAATAAATCCATTTGTGAAATCTTGAAATCTATATAATTGTATATTAAATTTTATAAAAAACTCAAAAATCAGGGGGTAAATAGTCTTTATATATCTAGTAATTTCACCGATAGTCATGCCAATATAATAGAATCCATCAATGGTATTTATCAAAAAACGCTCCCATTCGGATGTATATTAATGATCTAATCATAGATGGAATATAGTGCATCTCGAATATGGACAAGGTGGTTGGGAAAATTTAATCTCAGGTAAATAACTAGAAGAATTTCTTTCTCTTGTTCAGACAAAGTAGCAGCCTTGTGTTCATGTTTTTATCCTTCATTCCAATGAATGTACCTTTTTCCTTAAAGAACCAATTTCAATGATTATAAATATTTATAACATATAAAAACATTGATTTGGGAATATCAATCAAAAGGTATGTTCCACTTGGTGCCCATTTTGATATTGGAATAACATATTGAAGAGGGGGTAATGGCTTGCATAGTTATTTTGCTAAGATGTGATGATTGCCGGGTAAACTAGCATGGGAGGATGTTGAAAGGTTAATGTTATTGGATCATTTCATGAACCAGAGGTATGGGAGGAATCATGAGTATCCAGAAAAGAATGTATTAAAAAAATAAGGGACCATCCAAATCTATATCTCATGATTATAATAGAACTCACAGAAGATCATTGGGTGAGAAGGAATTAATTTCAAGAATGATACCTTGTTGGGGAGTTCACTCAATTTTCTTGGATGCCAATCCACACATCTGGCATTCCTCAAAGAAATAAATCACTTTTATTTCATTCATTCAATGATAAATAATGAAATATATGATATATTCAAGATGATTAATCTCTTGATAAAGAAGGACTACTATGTCCTCAATTCCACTTACTTATGTTCATTTTAAATTATGGTGTACATGTTTCTGTTATTTGATTCCCATGATCATGACGACTGGGGATCTCTACTATGGAGTAAATATAAATCTTTTAAGACTAACGTCATACTTTTTTGAGCATGTAATCATGAAATTACAACATATTTATTAGTAATTCGGATGGTTATTTACATCATCTCTAAATGCATATGTTTCCATCAACCTTGTATTGAATTGAATTCTTATCTATTTTTTAAAAGTTACATGGCCTACATGGTATGGAAAGAAGGGGGTGATTTTATGGGACAATCATATTAGTTTACTTTGGATGTATATTTTCTCCAATGGTGGTACTATAGGGTGGGATGGAATGGGGCTGTGAAAAAAGAATGAGCTATATTTTTGTTTGCAAGTTGCTATAGTGTTGGGGAGGTTAGTAGTAAGGCCCTTATTTAAACAACTTCATGCTCCATGATGTCATTGATATTGAAAAAAATGTTTCTAATTATTAATTTTATTATAAATATATAAATTTAACAAGAGGATCCTTCAATGATTGACCTACTAGTTCAGAAAAATATGCACTCTTTTGGACATTGAATTTACAATGAAGAAATGTGGATTATTGGAATCCCCTAACTATCGGGATCAATGTTAATACATATGGCTCTTACATAGTGTATGTAATGAAGTTAGGTTTTAGTTTTTATTCATCACTCTAAAGGAAATTTTGTTGTAGCAATTACTGCTAACATTTGGAATAAGGACTCTCTTAAAATAGTGGCATGGGATCTTCTTAATGGTATTCAGTAATGCAATACCCGGAATATTATTACAAATTAAATAAGGATGGACTCAAATTTTATTGTTAGTTCTCTTAAAACCATATAAAAACTCCATGGTCTATTTCCAATATTACCCAATCGTGTAAATATCACATTGATAACCAAATTATATATCACCATGCTTGGTGTGAAGGTAATAAGGTGGTTGATCTTATTGCACCAATGTACCATCGTAATGAATATTTAACAACATTTTCATGTATAAATTCACATCCAATATAGGGAGTGATAATTATATGAGGAGACTCACAATCCATTCCTTAAATTATACCCCTATGATATCTTATGTAATGAAGTTTCTCTATTTAATAAAATAATGGGTTGTGGTTGGTGTATTGTCTACTATAAATCAAATCCTTCTTTAAGTGTAACACAAGATACAAAATTTTTTTCATGAATTAAAATACATAAAATATATTTTTTAAAAAAATATAATATATCATATTGTATTACGATTTTATATATCTTTCTATTCTAGTGTTTTTGGGTCATTAAATCTACTGTCAATGTTGTGTGTGTAAGTTTAACAAAGTGTTGCGCATAAAGAAACTTATATATAAAATTTAATTTTTTTATAAATATAAAATATTATAAAATCATAGGGTGTTACATTCTCCTCACCTTGAATGAATTACATCTACACAATTAGACATGATCTTAGTTATCAAGTTATTGATATTCCAAATATGATATTTTTGAAAAAAACACAACGCAACTTTGGTAAATATGTTATATTATTAACAAGAGTTAAATGGAAATATGATGGTCCCGACAAAACTAGGCATTAAAATAATATAACAATAGTGAAAAAATGAATCTAGAAGATAAATATTACATTAATGTATTAAAAGAGATATAGAAAACATATTATTCATAAATTGATGAACAGAAGGCCTAAAATCATATTTATGAAAAAAATCCAGTTATATAATTAAATATATGATTCTATAAACACTCTCTTATCCTTTTTATGGTTTGTTGAATTATTTCAACATCATTTCATAGAATAGGATAATCACATGGTTATGTAATACATTAATCACTAAGATCTCATTAAAAGATCAGTATAAACTATTTATTAAAAGGATAATGTTTCTAAAATTATACTATCCAATAATTTAGAATCATTTACAAGGTTGTTAGTAATACCAAATTTACAATATCCATATTAATAATATTTTTGTCCATAATAAAGGATGATAACATTAGGAACATATTAATGCTTATCATTCCCCCAACCATGTCTTTTCTAAAAAGATAAACTTACTACTAATTCATATATATGGTCATCTATACCAATAAACAAAAAAATTTATATTATTGTTGAAATAGTAAAATAGTTCAATCCTTATATATTTCATTTTTCATATGATTATAAAATCATCTAAAAATTACATTTATAACATAATTTGAATATCCAAATATAGATGCACATTAATTATTCTATATCGGTTGAGTCAATAACATATTACTTACATCGATCAGTTATATTTTATTGAGGTAAATTACCATGATAATTATGTAATTATTTTTGAATATTTCCACATATCATTGTAGTTTTATCACATTATACATGATTATTACTTCTTTAAATTTCATTATTTAGCATGGTGAACCATTTATACTCACTTATAAGTAACTCTCATTCCATTCTGGAATTTCCTAGGGTGACTCTTTCCAATTTCCCCACATGTGGCAAATTTCTTCATCTCGATCTTCTGTTTAACGAATTCCCTATGTCTTGGATCACATTAGAACATTTATTCCTAAAGAATACCTCAATCATATATGATCTATATAATTCCTTCCCTGTTATAATTCATTATAAATTTTTTTTCTTGTATGATGAAAAATTTTGAGAACACAAATTACTTTTAAGATTTTGTTTATGAATATCAATGATGCTGTCAATATTACACTCCAGGATGTTTATATAATTTCTAGAATAGATTTATAAAATTGAAATTGTTTCATCATAATTTTTAACTCTTTATTGTCATGTTTTATTTAAACTATGGATATATATTGGGATCTCACTTTTTTGATCATGATGTAAATATTATTAAATGAATTACTATACAAATTTTTTTTCATTCAATTATTTATATATATTCTTCCCCTAGTTATCTGGATCAATTAAATCCATTGATTGACATAATCTTTAAGACAATATATTATAAGTGTAACTATTTACATTTGAACACATTCCAATGATACATATATTTCATTAAAAGACATAATCCATTTCTCAACAATGATAGGATTAGTATCCCCACTAAATAATGGGGGATTTTGTTTCATAAATCGTACCATCATAAGAGAATCCTGTTGTGGAACAAGTTTCCCCATCCACGAAAGGTTATTTGTCATAACATGATTAAGAATCCCTAGTATATCTACACCATTCTATGTTCTAATACTAGCTAAAATGACATTCCACGTAGTTAAACATGTACATTTTACAAAAGTATTAATCACATTATTTCATCCAGGTTCCGTTTATAAATAATGGAATATACTGAATTAAATCATAAATTTATCTATTTTAAATTAAAATTTATAATTTCAAATATGGTGTGATGCATAACATTAAAAATTTATTAATCATAAATCATAGTATCTTATTCTTTTTACCATTAGAGAAACCATTACATTATAATCTTACAATTTTTTTGTAATGAAAATGTGAATGTTTCTAAGCATATCCCCTAGGAGTGTAAAAACAGGTGTATAGTAATGACTGTTGTCATGTACCAAGTTGAGATTGAGTTATGTATGGAACAAAATTTCAGAGTTGTTCCCCTTGAAACATATGTTCCTTAACCATATCCACTTTTAGTATCCACAAAGGGATGTATTTATAATAATACCCACATATACTCTACCTTAACAAACATCAAGTATGTTCTCATATACATAACCTCAATGTCTTACTTTGGGTTATGTTCCCTGATATATGTTTTCCTAAATATAATTTGTTTTCGTTTCTATTGAGCTTCTACAAATACCATCTTTGACTCCCTGACCCCAGAAGCTTGGAGATGGTGCATTATATTATTACATTGGAATGTATACAAGAAAACATATCACGATGTTCTTAAAAATTCGAAAATTTTGAAAAAATAGATTACATACATGATACCCCTACTATATTAGGAAATGAAAATAAAACATAACATAATAATGAATTAGAATTCATTAATATCATTCAATGGATTCATCTTCACAATAAGGGTAAAGGAAACATTATAAGGGTGATATTACGTTCTTAGAAAGGTATGTAAATTGGTAAAAATAAGAAATCTATATATATAAATCAACATTGGATGGTAAATAAATGGGAACACATCACATTTAAATAACTCAATAATTGAAAATAAATATGGAAAATAATAAATTTAACACATTCCATTTAATCAATTAACAAAGAATGAAATGCATCCATACGATTTACTATATGAACATATCAGGGTTAATGAAAATAATTATTGAAATACCTATATGGTAAATGCTTAATTATTGTATTTTGTGACTGAGGCACATAAAAAGTTATATTTTGAAGAAATTTCATAAGACAGTTTAAAATAACAAATAAAATCCCGTTTAATTTTTCGAATTCATTTTTCACATGAGAACCTAATAATGAATTGAGGGGATTAATAAATCTGGGCAAAACTCGTCCCCTCAATCCCAATAACTCTTAATATAGATTAATTGATTAATAAATAATATGTTTTATCAGATGTCCCTATGGAATAAATAATAAACATTAATCAATATAGAAACATATAATAAAATAATATTCAAAGTAAGCATTATATTTAAAAATGATATTTGATTTCGGAAATAATAATTCCCATCACCCGAGAATGTTTTTGCAACCATAGTTAGAGATATGTTTCATTTCTTATTACATATTTATTTTATTAATTTTTCTGTAATGAGCTTGGATAAGATTGGGAAATATTTTGTATGTTTTGGAAAACATTTAAGGTCATTTTAAGGCCGCACTATTTAAGAACGGTTAAGAAAAACAATGTGTGATGAACCATGCAGGAAGTGGGATATGCACGACTTGCACACATCATTTCTAACCATGTATGGTGGGTTGTGTGAGATGACCCTTTGAGGTAGTAGCAGGTACACAGTTAGTGTACAGTTTGTCTAACCGTGTGAGCTAACTGTGTAACCTGTAAAAATGGGTTTATAAAAATCTGGGATTAGTCGGTATTTCCCTAAAAACAAGAAAACCCTTTCCCACTCAAGCATCATAATGTATTTATTTATATTCAAGGTTTATCAGTTCTCTCCAAATCAATTTGGAAGTAAGTCCAAGGGTTTTCATTGTGTTGTTGAGCCGATTCTACTAAAGTAAGTCTACTCACGAAGATAATTGTGGGTTTCTCTAGATTTAATTTTCCCTCACTATATTTTTATATATACACTCTTTTTGTATATAAAGGTTTTTTTTGTGGGGTGATTATTTTAATAATTTTGTTTGATAGGTAATGAGGTCTAGAGCAGTTTTAGTGGAGTGTTTTCCCAGATTTGATTCTGGTTGCATGTGGGTCAAATTCACTGGAACCCTAAATGTAAGTGGATTCCCTCTCCACTAACATTGAATAGAAATAGTGGTTTTGGATAAAATTAGTTTTTTTCTTAAAATTAATTGTTATTATGATGTGTGGAACTTTTTGTAAGTCCAACTGGTGATGATTTTGGTGATTATTTTGGAAAATGGTTTATGGATTCAAAAAAGTTCTTTGTTGTGTGATTTTAAAATATAGATTTTAAAATCGTTAGCGTCCATTATGAAAAAATGTTTTTTGAACTATGGGTTTCAATAAATATGGTTTTTAATTAAATTTTTATTGGCATGTAATGTAGGTTAAAGGAAGCATTCAATAAATGTGTGATTTATTGAAGTTAAATAGCTTGTGTTGGAAATTGTTGAGTTATTATTATGCAACCTTGGATCTTTGTGTTTGTTTGTTGATTAGGTTTTATGGGTTGTTTTAATAGTGTGGAAGTGGGTGGGATGTATCACTCTAAAAGGATACATATAGTTTTAAGAATAACAACCAATAGGGATAGGGGTTAGGAAGCACCGCATGTTGGTAATGGGGTGAATGAGATCGGTAGAAGTCCCACAGTAATGGTTTCTTTGTTGTGTATTTCTTTGAAAAGATTGATTTTTTTGTGCTAATATGTTTGGGTGACATAGATTGTGTAATTGTTGTGGCTTTATTATGTGTAGGTAAGGGTATGTTTTTCATGTTGAATGTTGTTTCACTTTTGAATATTTTATATGAACTATATTATATAAATGTGCAAACGAATTTATGCTAGTGGTGTGTATAGGAAGGTCATTTGGGGAAAACATACTGATTATTTGTACCAATCCCCTATTTTGGAACATTGGTGCATTTGATTATGTTGTATTCTAAGACATATGTAAGAGTATGGAATCTCATTTTTTTAGTTGTTCGGTGTGATTCCCTGGTGATGTTGTGCTTCCTGGAGCATCGTTCTTGGTGTGGAGCGAGGGATGGTTCCCATGTTTCATAGGGTCTTGTTGGGTATTCTATTGTTTGGTACTCTTAATATTTCTTGGATGTTTTTGGAATGTGGTATTGTTATGTAATATTTTTTGTATCATTTGTTAATGTATAGGTTTGGTTGTTATTCAATATGTATCAGGTAGTGTTTTGATAATGTATTGGATGGTTGGTTAGTTTTAGATTAACGAAAAATCATTCATTAAATTATGCTCAAATCCCTATGCATTTATTGCCAGATATTGGTGCTCTAGTAACTCCCCTTAATGGAAAGTATCATTCCTCTTCCATCTCAAGTTAATGATATGGTGTGGGATGTTACATGTGTTATCATTTTTTTAATCCTTTGAGTTCATGTGAGAGCATTTGATTCGTCCTTTGGCATTGATATTTGGTCCTGGTGTTGACATTCATTCATTGTATATTCCTTGAGTCGGGATGGTAGAAAGGCATAGGATTTTTAGAACATAGAATTTATAGCATAAAAGGATGTAGCTAACCCATTTATTCTGAAATTCAAGTTTCCAGGGAGTTGGGTACAAACATGTTTGAAGACACTTAGGCATTGGATATCTCATTGTCGTGGGTGTAGCCAATGAGAGTAGCATGGAATGCATTGAGTAAATTTATTCCCACTATGATGAATATTACATTAGGGTATAATGATTTATGGTGTGATATGAATTTATGGATTTTGGGAAATTAGGAATTGGGATTCAAAATTGAAGGGTTTGAACCATTGAAATTCGTTGAATTTTGAAAATGGTTTGATCTTGAAAAGATGGTGGAATTTTACGAACAATGAAAATGGGAATTGTGAACTTCTGGAATGCAGGGTTCTGATAGTAGTAATGTTATTTAAATTGATAATTTAGTACCCTTTAATGTTATGAGAGTGAGGCTTATGGTAGTTTTTGTACTGATAGAAATTGCATTTGGTAGGTGGTGTAGAGACCAGCTGGAAGAAGCTGCTGAAGATTTGGTTGCACCTGAGCCCCTGGTGAATGCCCCCTGAGTGAAACTTTTAGCGCACGCATTCAAACCCATAAAATGTGGGAATAATGTGGATTATCCAAGGCATGTGAATCATGTGGTTCAGTTTCAATGGAAGAATCATCCCATCTTTTGGGGTGATTCAGATCTAGAAAGGGATGAAGCGTGGCTAAATAGAATGAATATTATATTTGACTTCGTGGAAGCTTCAAGAATTTTGAAAGTGAAGTTATCCACATATATATTGGAAGAACATTCCCTTCATTGGTGGGATATAGCAGTCCATAATTGAACAGATCAAGGTGTGACATGAGAGGGATTTAAGGAATTGATTAACAAACAATCCTATACTCATACATTAAAAAATTGGTGTAAAAAATATTTCATGGTATGGATCTATCTATAATAGTTGTAATGGAATATGAGAATATGTTTATGAACTTATTGTGGCTTTCATTCGAGTTGGAAGGTAGTACATCAATGAAGGAACAAATTTTTGAATCTTGGTTGAACCACGAAATTCATTCCATGATAGCAGTGTTGTGTATAAATAACTACAAAGATATATTTAATCGACCTATGGTGGATGGGCAAGATCACTTGGGGGATATTGGTGGGGGAATTATGTTGGTATCCATTGTGAATTGTGGGTACTCAAATGCTGGGATCAAGTAGAAGAGGGACACTTATTTCCAGGGTGAGTGTACAGTTCTAAATACGATAGAAGGATCGGTGAATCTTCCACTGAATTCTCATAGTATTTAGAGATGTTTTCATTTTGGTTCTATGAGTCACATCATCTGGGAGTTTAAGTCACAACATCGAGCATTCCATAATTGTAAGAAGATGGGGAATCTATATAATTATTATCAGAATTCTATGAAGACATGTGTATATGAAACCCTTCAGGGGCCACAGGGGTCTTATGCCTCAACGGGATGGGGGAAACAACATACCCCAGACAACTGACTAATGTTAGTCATGGTGACTTGAGGAACACCGTGAATCCTTATCAGGGTAATAAATAGTAGAGAATGGAAATTAAGCTATTTTTTGAAGATGATCGGGTGGTGATGGATGATCAGTAAGGACCATCAATGGTGCAAGGTAAAATTATTTTAAATTCCACATTGATGGAATCTTTGTTTGATACAGGTACTTCACATTATTATTTTATTTATCACATCGTTGATTTTTAGGATTAATGGTTGAATTGACTCATTCTGTTTTGAAACAAAAAAACACTTCTATTTTAATCAGTGTGTCGAGCATTCCTCTGTCAAGCGTGTTTCAGGATTGTGGACATCTTTGAATTGATGTGTTATTTCATAGTGATTGAGATGGATGCTTATGATATAATAATGGGAATTAATTTTTTCACAATGTTTAAGGTCCACCTTGATTGATATGTGGGAACAATTAGTTTTTTGATCGAAGATAGTGTCAGACATCTGTTTAGATTGGAGAATAATGACAATATATGTGCAATCGATTTTTTTTCACCAGCTATTGGCATGATCTCATATTAGTTAGAGGATTTTTCATTGCAATCAAAGGAAATTTTTGATGAATTTTTCCTTTTGATAGTTGTGTGTTGGTTTATTGATGTATTTCTCGATGAATTCTCAGTGTTTTCAACTGTGGGCGTTGTGGATTTTACGATTGATCTTCATCTGGGCACCATTCATATATCACTTCCTTCATACCATATAGTACCAACCGAATTGTGGAAAAAAGGTGTTATAGGATGTGTAAGAATAAAAAGGGTTCATCCGCCATAGCACATCTCTGTGGGGAGCGCCAGTTTTGTATGTTAATAAGGGGAATGTAAACTTCTGTCTTTGTGAAAATTATCATAGACTTAATATGGTTATGATAATGAACTGATGTCCACTTATATGAATTGATGATTTGTCTAACTGTTTGAGAATATCTTAATTCTTCTCAAAGTATGAATTTAGGACACGGTATCATAAATTGAGTGTTAGGATGGAGGATATTCTGAAAACATCTTTTGGAAGAATATATGGAAATTACGAGTATTTGTTTATGCCCTTTGGTCAAACAAACGCTCTAGTGTTTTTTATGGAATTGATGAATCAAATATTTTTGAGATATGTGGATTATATTGTAGTGGTATTTTTGGATGATAAACTAGTGTATTCGAGGATGTTGTTAGAGCATGAGAAGCACTAAGAGATAGTGTTGGGGATATTTACGGGCCAACGGGTGTATGCCAGATTTCCAATGTGTTTCTTTTGGATTCAAGAGGTCCGTTTTCTTTTCCATGTTATTTTTGGGAAGGGCGTTTGTGTTCATCATTAAAATATAGAGGCTATTTTTTAATGGAAACAACCAAAGTACGTTTTTGAGATAAATAGCATTCTATTTCTAGCTGTGTATTATCGACATTTTGCATGTGAATCCTGACAAATTGATTCAACGACGATAGACTTGACTAGGAAGAATATCCCATTTTAATGGGATGAGTAGTGTCGAAAATGTTTTTAAGTGTTAATGGGTGACCATATATCTGCCACAATCTTGATTATTACATAACAATGGAAAGGGTATGTTGTGTAATGTGACACATCAGGCCTAGGGTTGGGGCGTGTTCTCTAGAAGGGGGTACATGTGGTTTCATATGACTCAAGACAATAGAGGTTTCATGAAAAGAACTACCAAAAAATAATTTTGAGTTTGCAGTAGTGGTTTATGAATTAAAAATGTGGTTTCATTACCTCATCATTGACAAATTCACAATGTTTACTAATAATAAGATATTCAAATATATTTTCTCACATAGAGATTTAAACATTAGGAAAAGGATATGGATGGAATATCTCAAATTGTTTAATTTTTTCTTAATGTACACACCTATTAATGGGAAATTTAGTGGAGGATACATTAAGTATAAAATAATATTCTCTTGTAGTGAAACAAACATCCGATTAGTTGCAGTTGATGTTTGTCATATCTGATATTTATTTGGAATGTGAGGACTAGGGTAATTTGGTGGTCTTATTTATAGTTTTTTTGGTTCCTAACATGGAAGATTTTGTTATAGAGGTACATGCATCTGATTCTGAATGTGTGGAAATGAGTTCTAAACTATATGTTGGGGAGACACTTGAGGGATGGGAGATTAATGGAAATTTAGTATAGTGTTTTTGGAATCAGAGGTTGGTACTTGTTGCTTTTCAAGATGAACTACTTAGGGCTTCTCATCATTCTAGGTGGGAAGTCCATCCTGGAATTTTAAATATGTTAATGTTATTAGATGCTCAGTATCATTGCGCTAGAATGAAGATGGAAGTGTTTAGGTATTTATCGATATGATTTACTTTCCATCATGTCAAGATACAACATATGTGGCCAGCAGGCATGTTGCAGTATTTACCTATCCCATTGTGGAAATTTCTAGTAGATATTAATAGATTTATTGATGGGGCTCCCAAGAATGGTATGGAATCATGATGCAATATGGGATTCTAAAGATCGACTCACAATATCATCCCATTTCTTTCTGATTCGTGAATCTCATATGGTGTTGGATTAGTCATAAAATCAATTTCAGAGTGGTGGTTAAGGGGCCAGGTGTGTAGTTTTGATTGTATCAAATAGAGATCCTATGTTCACATCTCATTTATGGAAATTCTTGTAGCATGTTATTGGGACCCAGTTGCCTATGTTCAAGGCATATCATCCACAGATGGATGAACCATTTGAGAGTATGATTCAAACAATGAAGGATATGTTAAGGGATTGGGTGTTGGATTTTGGTAGTTCATGGGTTGAGCAAGTTACCATTGTTTGATTGATCCTATAATAAAAGTTATCAAGCATCAATACATATGGCTCTGTTTGTGGAATTATATGGTCAATTGTGTCATTTGATACTATGTTTGGTTGAAATGGGTGAGGCATTGATTATATGACTCAGACTTGTCAAACAAACTATAATAAAGATAATGTTGATACGAAAAAAGATAGAGATGTCCCAATGTTGTCATAAATCATATGAAGACAATCGTAATGACAATTGTCATTTGATTTGGGTGATCATGTGGTTTTAGAACCAATCTTAGGTTAGGACATTGTTAGTTTGTGAAGCATTGTATGTTAACATCGATGTATATTAGGACTGTTATGATTGTTGAGAATATTTGGTAGGTGGATTATGATTTAGCTTTTCCACCACATTTTAGTCTGTTTCACAATGTGTTTCACGTGTCATAGTGGAAAAAGAATCATCTGGATCGTGACATTGTGATTCATTGAGATCATGTCGAGCTAGAACTAGATTCTACCTCGGTTCATGTGACATTGTGGAGTGTGTCATGGCAAAGGAAATTCATCCAAGGTAATATAATCAGTTTAGTTTGAGTTTTGTGGAAGCATGTTATAATTCAAGTGGAGAATTTGCAGTTGGAGAAAGAGATGGTTGAGCAATGGCCCGATCTCTTTCACCAACGAGATAGTTCTATAGATTTAGACGATGGAATGTACAATGGTGGGGAGAATGTATCACCACATATTTGAGGTATATATGATGGTTTATGACTTTCTATTATTTTAATGTTATTGGGAAGAGTTTGTATGAGTATGGGAGAGTTTGGGAATAGTTCGAAAAAAATTTGAGGCTATTTTAAGGCCCCACAGTTTTAACATGGTTAGGAGAAACTGTTCGAGATGTACTATGCGGTTAGTGGGATAGGAACTACTTGCACAAGATTTTTCAACTCCTATGGGGTGGTCTATTTGAGGCACCCCTTTAAGGTAGTAGGTGAATTATTAGTGCATAGATTGTCTAATCATTCGAGCTAACCATGCAGCTCATAAAAATGGGTTTTATAAATATATTGGATTAGTTTTAATGTACATAAATAAAACAAAACACTCTGCCACCCGATCCTCACTCATAATATTCTCGTCTCAAGGCATATGGGTGCTCTCCCACTCGTTGTGGATGAAAATAGAAGTGTATTACTAGCATGGTTGAGCTGATTCTTCTTTAGCATATCTCTTTGATTAGTTCCTTTTGGTTTTCTCAAGATAAAGTATTCCATATCTCATTTTTTTCTATATCTACACTCATTGTGTATAGTTCTAAGGTAGTTTTTTACTTGTGTGTAGAATTTGAGGATTTCTTAAGACAGTGAAGAAGGCCTAGAAAGGTTTTAGTAGAGTATTTTCTTATATTTCTGTGCTGTTGTGTGTGGATCGAATTCTCTAGAACCCTAAAGGTAGGTGGCTTCTCTCTTTGCTTCACTTTGATATATCTCATGGTTTTGGTTTCAATTTATTTTTATTAAATTAATTGTGATAATAATGTGAAAAACTTTTAGGAAATCCATTGGGTGATGATTTGGGTGATTTTTGCGGCAAATGGATTATCTTAGAAAAAAGGGCTCTGATGTGTGATTTTAAAACATTGATTTTGAAATCATTAGTGCCAGTTCTGATATTTTTTTTGGTGGAAGATGGGTTTCAATAAATATTTTGGTTTTGGAAATGTTTTTGGGCATGTTCATTTCGTTAAATTATGCCTTCTATATATTGGAGATTTATTGATATGAATTGGGATGTGTTGGAAATGGTTGAGTGCTTTTTGCGTGGAGTTGGTTCATCGTGCTTATTTATGGATTAAGTGTTAAAGACTGTGTTGGTTTTTTGGATGTGGGTGGGATGTTTCACTATAAAAGGATAAGTATTGTAGTTGGAAGAACCACCATTAGGGATTGTTTTCATGAAACACCGCTAGTTTGGAATGGGGTGAATAGGATGTGAGGAACTCCCACCATAATGGTTTTTTTGTTTATTGCTTTTAAAAGATCGAATTTTTTGTGATAATGAGTGATGGGTATATGGATTATGGAATGGTTGTGGATTTCCTTTTATTATTAAATATTATTATGGTTATGTATTTTATGTTGTAAATTTTTGCACTATTGAATGTTTTATAAAAACTATTTTATAAAAATGTGCGAATGGTTTTATCCTAGTTTCTTGTGTAGGGAAGTAATTTGTGGAAATCCTACTATGTATTTTTACTCACCCCTACTATTGTAAATTACTACTTTGGAAGATTTTATATTTTGGGACAAATGTAAGAGTTAATCATCAAATTTTTCAAATGGTTTGGCATGATTCAATGGTGATGTTGTGGTACCTTGAGTGTGGATCTTTGTGTAGAGTGAGGGATGGTGTCCTAGTTATTTGTGGTCTTGTTGTGTAGTCTTCTGTTGGGTACTATGATATTTCCTAGGTTGTTTCTGTCATTTGATATTGTTATAGACAAGTTTTGTAGACATTTGGTAATATTTGGATTTGGGTCATTATCTACTTTCATCATGTAGTGTGTTGATTGTGGATTGTTTTGTTGGTTGGTTTTATCTCATGCTATAATTGTTCCTCTATTTATTCTCAAAGCCCTTGGAATTTATTTCCTACTTCTGGCACCATGGAAATGCGCTTACGACCAAGTAGCATTCCTCCACCCTCTCATGAAAATGATAAAGGTCAGGATTTTATAAATACCGATAGTTAAGAAAATTAACAATGAAAAATGATTGTAATAAATTGATTGCTTCAAGTGAATTTTTCCGATCACTAAATTACGAAATATTGGAATGATTACTATTACAGCCTAGTAATATTCTAGTTAAACCCTTTGGGTGAGATAATTTGAAGTGAAATAGAAAAAATCATGAATTTTGGGTAATTAAAGATATTAAATAAAAAGGGTCAAATATAAAAATCTCATTATATTTAATTGGTGAAATATGTCCATAAAATCATATTGAAATATACATGAAGACATAATCCCTTACTCTATTTTTTCTTTTTTGGTGAAAGGCTATTTTCCTTATATACAGTGGTTTTAAACATGTTAATAACTTATAATAGAATTTTATTCATATTTATAATACCATATATTGGCTTCTTATAATATATTTTTCCCATATTGTTAATAATATTACATTATTTTCACTATTTTTGGAATTAATTTGCTAGTTTTTTGAATATTTTTTTGAGAGGTTACTTGTTATTTCAATTAATTATATCATGATTTATTCTTATATATAATATAAAAATGTTATAAAAATATCTTATTTAAATTATATATTTATATATAATAACTTATTAATTTTGTAAATATGAAATTAAATGCACCGTTCAAGGAGACGGTATGTCATACATATGCATGACGCTATTTCAATTTCGTTATCATATTAAAAGAATGAGATGTAAATGATATGTAATAATGATATAATTAAAATAAAATATTAATTTCAAATACATCACATATTTTATTTAAAAAATTACTAAATTCATTCAATATATATCCTGAATGATTCTCATCACATTGAGGATCCATTAGTCCACACATCCACTAACGATATTATTGTATTCTAAAAAAAATATAATGAATAAAGGCATGTGTTATATATAAATAAAATAAATAGTGACCTCAAAAATATAATATATAAAATATTTAAAGTATGTATCCATTATTATTTCAACAATTCAATGTGGTATTGGAAGAACGAATGACATATGTTCGCAAGGTTATAGTCTATCATACACAAGAATATTAATTGTGTATCTAATTTGATGGGATGTGTTAAATTGTTGGTAGAAATATTATAATAAAAATATAAAATTACTTTTAATATAATTAGTTTATTATAATATCATGATATAATATTAATTTAATGGGTGAATAATAAATGAAACAAAAGAATCATTGAAGAACGTTACCACATATTCATGTAACTACTTTTAGCATATACCAAAACACTTATTTTGTATGATTTATAAAAAATGTGTGGATTATAGGATAAGGAAATAGATTTTAGAATATTATTTATGATGTTATCGGATGATACAAAGGGATTAATATGTGTGAATATGTCTGAGGAGGGAATTCCATTTTATATTTAAGGATAAGTGCAACTAATGTAAATATAAAAATGTCAATAGTATTGAGTGGTCTCCCTTACAACATGTGCCTCCAATAATGAATTGAATTTTATAAAAAGGTAATTTTTTTATCTATATAATTCCATAATACTATTTTTGGAAGTGTTTCTATGTCATTTTATCGATTATGATTAAGGTTACATCCCCGACAATGATAAATTTTACCTCAATCATTGTATTTAATTTTAATTGCATTGACTGATTTTTTTTTCTAAAAGACTATGATGCAAATAAAATATATTATAAATTATTGTGATTTCAAATATTGAATCAAATTTTAAAAATTAAATTCACAATGTGGCTTAAATTCATTTAAAATTTATCTTTCAGATGATATAATATAATGGGTTTTAAATGTAAAAACTTCCAAAAAATTAGAAATTTTTAGATCAAATTTCAATGTGAAATGCATCAGATGAACTAAGACGGATTAATTTTTTAATAGTTTATAGAAATTCAAATAATACAAAATTAATATAGAATTTATTTATAGAAATAAATTATTCAAAAATTCTGTTTACAATCAATATATAATATTTTTCAGTATTCTTAAAAAATGAATATTATTTGAATAATAACAAATAATAATTACAATAAAATGTTGATGATATAATTCCTAAAATTCTGTTTATTTTGAAATTTAATATATATTATTGTGTCAGAAATCTATTTTTAAATAGTTTCAACAATAATGGTAGAATAACTTTGTTTAAGAATAATAACTTTTTACGCTTGAAACTAGATTTATTTTTATCAAAGGAATTTTAAATCCATTGTATGATTATAATAAATTTATTATGGAATATTTATAATAAAAGGAAAAAATATAAAATAGTGGGGTATTATAATTCATGGTGATTCTTTTCTATGTTTCTTGTATGTGATACATTTATTTGTGGTCAGTTTCTTGTGTGGATTTTATTATCTCAACAATCAGTAGTCGCGACATTAGAACCTAGCATAGTTTTTAGATTTTATATATTAACTTGCTGAAATAATTTATATTATGTCTTGTATAGTGGCACTTAGTATTGAACATTCTCTACATAGGGATTTCTCCCATCAATTTGGCCAGGTAGGGTAATACTGACCATGTGGGTGGATTGATGTCTTCAGGCCGGGCATGCTAACTGGTTGGGTATGGTTATATTATTTTCTAGATTATCCACTAAGCTCCAAGATTCTATAATGATATACTATAACTTATTCATCTATGGTGGAAAACATTGGTACTTTTTTTTGTTTAGTTAATTTTGAATGATATATTCTATTCCACTTATTATATAGATTTTTATCCATCTTTGTTGTATGGTGTGATTCATTGTTAAAAGGTCAAATTTTGGATTCAAAAAGTGTATATGATAAATTTTTCTGAAATTATTACACTATTTTCCTTCCAAAAAATAAAAAAACATTCCCATTTCATTCTCTAATTATTTAAATAAAAAATACTTCTCTCAAATTAAACCATTTGTAAATAAAATTTTCAATGGATCATGATTAGTTTTGAATATGAACCATCTGAAAATAATTTTTTCAATATTTTGTTTTAAAATTGGAAATTTAGGTTCATGTTTAATGGACTTTTAATAGGGTGTAGAGAATTTTGGAATGCCTAAAATATTTGAAACCACTTCTATATATCTATTATTATATTAAGATCAACAGAGGGTTTTATAGTGATCTTGGTCACCTTGGAAGATGTTGAATTTTGATTATGAGTGAGACATAATGTATCAAAAAAAATTATTGGTTTTCATTTTTGTATTGGTATTGTAGTATAGATTGTTGGATTTTGACTTATTGGGTAATTTTTTTACTAATTTTTTGTTATTATTTTTTCCCTATTAATTATGGAATTATTATATATGTTAATTTAGGGAGAATTTATTCTCAATGGCCTTCACAGATTCCCCTAGATCATGTATCCATCCTGGGATGATCAAAAATGTCCCTCAAGCCTCTTCATAGTCTATCTTGGGTGACTGGTTCATGGTTGACATGATTTGGTTTGGGAGAAAAGGTATCTGATCACTGTCTCTTTATAGGGAAAAGATTTTTTAGCTCCCTTTTTTATTCGGGTTTCCAATTTAGATTGAGATAGAATACCTAAACATGGGTTATAGGTTTGAGGATGTATCCAAAAAACATTATGCACTAATCTTTAGGTTACAATGGGGTGGAAGGTTCTTCATGGTTTGTTTGGTTCTTATAGGACATTTTATACACGGTGTTTGAAATTACAGTTAGTCAAGATGTCTCACTGATGTTGTAGGGACATGAAATCCATGAACGGCCCAGTACATGGTCATGAAGGGAACTATTTTATGATAGTTTGATTTGAATATAGCCACCAACCATATTTCTATGTCACCAATTAACAATAGTTTCCCCATTTATGAGATAATTTTGGGACTTATCGAATTTGATACCATTTTTATGTCCATGTGATAAATTTTGGAAAATTTGATTACATGTGGTAAAATTTGTGATTTTTGAAATGATAAATGGGTTTTCAAAATTAATTAAGTAATTTTTTGGAGTATAGATTTCTAAATAATGAGACTTTGCATAAAATGTGTTTTAATTAGATTTTATTTATAAAAATGTGTCTTGTTTAAAATTAAGAAAAAGAATTTTTTATGTAATGTTGATATATTTATTTATTTAATCTAAGGGATATTATTTAAATGGAATGGTTTGGGGTTTTATGAAAAAAATATTATTTTTATGTAGAGGTTAATGAGTTTTATAAAAAGTATTTGGGGAAAATTATGGAGTTGGTTTACAGATATATTTAGTCTTTTCTTGTAGTGATTTATTATTTATGAGATATTAATGAATTTGTTCTTGGTTTTCATATTTTTTTTATAATCCACAACAATGTTTTGGTTTCTATTGATGGTATAGCTACAGGTAGATCACTATTAACTGACACTATTGTCGATCAAATGAAGGATACCCTCCTCTATTTTTGGAAGTTAAAACCTCAAATATTTTATAGTTAAGTGGATTAGTTTAATGCAGATGACTAGATCTAAAAAATATAATGATATTTTTTCCCCAATATTTCTTGAGTAATTAAATTTTAGCTTTAAGACATTATGATGAATGGTCCATGTTTGATGTTTTGGATGTTTAATGTTAGTGCCAGGCCTAGAAATATTATTACCTATAAATTATTCAAATCCCTATTCATCTGGAAGTATTTACCTAGGGCATTGAAGGATAAGAAAGTGATAGAGATGTTATTCCTTCATCAAGGTTATAGATCAGTGTTATTGTTCATTTGTTATTTAGAGTATATCGTTCATTATGTTTCGGTGCGAGCCGATTAAAATTCTAAAAAAATGTATTAACTTTGGGAATATGATTCATTTCTATTTGCAGTAAATGGATGAAGATTTATGTAAAACCTCATTTTATGAAATTTTTAATAAATATGCATAGCTTAATGCTATGATAGTATATGTTCATGAGGAAACCAACTTTATTGATGTCTCTTAATTGGATGAATAGAATTCCAGTGTTGGTATTAAAAGGTGATATAAAGTTGGTGTGTCTTGTAGTGGAGTTAAGAAACCTCTGGATAATTCATTTGACTATTCTAGGTGTAGTGACGTTTTGTTTCCTCAATATATTATTCGTGGTCAAAAGAAGTCATCATGTTCAAATTATATGACAACCATCCATACATAGGGATTTATAGGTGATATGGTACTATTTTTTTGGGGTGTTTCTCGGAAGTGATGTTAGAAAAAGGTCCAACCCATACCAAAAAATCCCAAACAATTTTCATAAGTAGGTTTCTTATGTAGATTCGGATTAATGTTCCTATTTGATGTAAATGTTTCCTCGGTTGTAACTGTTATTTATTATGATGTTATCATTTTCTGGATTTAAGAGCTGGATGTTGTGTACCTCTGAAGCACCATTTTCCTAATGGAATTGTATTTTGAAAAATTCAGAATCATTTCATCCTATCATGGAAAATGATTCATTATGTTCCTTCACCCTATTACTATTTCATTTAAATTTTTTGTGGTATTTACAGTTTGGTGGTTTGATGTTTGGTTGATGGTGCTGGATGGGCCTTTGGCTAGAATTCAATAATTGTGGGGAGTCCATTCTGGCCTCCAATGATGATTTGAATGATCCCTCATACCTATCTTGTTCATCAAACATATTTTTATGATTAGTTGTTAAATAGGTTAATTATCTTTATTGGTGGAATTTTTTTATTTTCCTCACATTTTGGAATGTTGGGCCCTCGGAGTGAGGATGGTCATTTTGATTGTGGTAAGCATCCCAGTTTCAGGTTGGTATTTTCCATTCATCAATGAAGGAAATTGGAGTCTGATTTATTTTATTATGTATAAGAGTATGTTTTTGTTCTCATGGAGGTTAAATAGATATTTTTTTAGGAATTGATTCCTTAGAGTCTGTGAATCTGGTATTTTTTTCCATTAACTATATGGGTTGATACTTTGTGAGGGAAGAAATTGTTATATTGGGAATAATTCCCACCCCATAGTTTTTATATTATTATTTTTTAAAGATTATATTTTTTTTATTTAGATTCTATATTGTGTTTTAGTGTGTTTTTAATCATTTTTTTATTTTAGGATAGGTTCCCATTTGTTTAATGGTTCTGATGCACTATTAACAGGTAACCATGTGACCTCATGAGGATGAGCTCCTTTTTATTCCCTTTTCATCTTGAATGACTTTACTTTCACATTTTGATTATAGTTTGATAGAAAATGCATGACTGTAAATAGAAATGGTTCATTTAAAATGCTTTCCCTAGATGAAGGAACTTTCTCTGAGCGTGGATAGAAAAAATTATCTAAAAGGTGTGTGAATTAATATATAATTTTTTACATAACTATGTGTCAAATTTGGCGCACTTTTTCTCATACTATGTGGCCAAACCAAGCATACTTTCTATGTGCCCCCTAAGGGGGCTCAGGGTTGGCCATTAGTTTGGGAAACCATGAAGACTAATGATGTGAATCACCCAAGAATGTTATAATGGTTATATGACCTTGAAAAGAAATTCTAATTTTATTCATAAAATTATCCCTTTCGCCTCATTTTAATAATGTGGCTCCAAGGAGGGCATTCCTTTCATCATAAATCCCCCACTCCTACAAGGGTGTAATCAAGGTATTAATCATTTATTTTCTAATTTCGTAACGTATTATACTTATAAATTCCTCCTCTTACTTATGAAGCCAATTTATTTTAGGTACCGTTTATTCAATGGTCTCTAGGTTCTAAGGATAATTTTTTTAGGTATAAAGCATGGGCTTCATGTTGTTAAAACTTCTATTAGATCCTGTTTCCATCTCGAACCTTCATGGAGTGGTTCTGGGTTTTTGTTTTTGAAGCACTATGATATTGTGGTATGTTTCAATTTTCATATTGTCAGTAAATTTACTACTCATTTGTTTATTTATTTTTTCAATTTCCATGGATGTTAATTAGTTATGTGGAATGATTTGAATATTTTTTGTTTTTAAACAACATGACTTCCATCTTGTTATGATGTGTTATAATTTTTTTTCTTGTAATTTATGAAAAAGATATTCATGTTATTTGGAAATTATTGGTTACTCCAATATTTCATAATGTTGGTTTGAAACATTCTTATGGTCTTCTTAATTAAAAAATATCCAGGCATGATCATCTTTGCTTGGTTATATTGAATTATATTATTGAACCATGATATGGGACTCTGTTATTAAATATTGGTTGAAACGAAAGGGGTTTCCCATTAGGGTGATTCTTGGTGATGCATTTGTGTATTACTTGTGTGTGATACATGTATATGAGATTGGATTATATTTTGAATTTGATTATCTACTCTCACTGGTGGCCAGAACTGTTATCCTGATATAGCTATTGGGATTTCCAGTAATGGCGGATGCATTATTTTTTATTATGCCTTCGAAAGATTCTCTTGTTGTAGAAATTACACTACTTTGGCATTATGCTCCTCAATTAATCCATATAGGGTAAGATAGAGCATATGGATGGATTGATTTTATCAGTATATGTATTCATAAATGATTAGTTAGGTTTATGGTTTTCCCATATTACCACTGATCTCATATGTTCTCACATGTTATTCTATCACTTATTCTTTTCTGGCAGACAATTTAAAAGATTTGTGTGGTTTGGTTTCTTTTAATGTTATCTCCCATTTCCCCTATTGTATAGTTACTGGTTATAATCCATTATATTTTGAGTTTTATTATTAAAAGGGTGAATTATGGATTGAAAAATGGTTTTATGACAAATATTTTAAGATTTGTACACTCTTTTCCTTTCTAAAATTAAAACATCATCCCTTCTCTTGCTCAAATTTTTTTTAATGAAAATCCAACATAAGAATAGTTTTAAATAAAAGGTTATGTAGTCAATGAATTATTCTATGTGGAATCATTTAAAAAATTATATTTATATATTTATATCAGTCTTGAATATTTATTATATTATTCAAAAAAGAATTTCATTGGAATAGAATGTTTGTGAACACTTACTATGTCTTAGTTCTCATGCCTATATCTCAAATAGTTCTTAATATCAAGTGTAGGATTCAAAATGATTTTATTCACCATGGGTGATTTTGGATTTCATATTGGGGAGTGACCCATGGGGTCACTCAATTATTTTTTATTTTTTAGGTTCAGTTTTGTCTTTTTGTTTGGCTTGTTGTATTTTCAGTTGTTGTGTAAATGTTATTCCGTTGTGTTATTTTGTAACTATGGGTTTATCTATTTATTTTCCACTACATGGATTTTTTTATCTTGGGAGAAATCATTCCCATTGCTAGCTGTTGATTAACTTGGAACATGTTTTCACCATGATGAGATTTATAACACCCCGGTCCATGTCACAGACTGGGTGGTATAACCAGTTTTAGTTTGACCTGGGTGGGTTCATTATAGTATTTTACATTATATTACATAATGGACTTTAATATCCTATATCTATAATTTAAATGATATAAGTTAAATAAATCCATGGGCATAGTGATCTGTAGTGACACTCAATTTCAACAAATTCATGGAATGAGATATCGAGCACATATGTCGAGGTCAGTAGCATGTAACATTATGGATTACAGATATCATTATAACACGATAATACTAAATAGCAATCATTCGTATTATATATTATTTCATTTATACTTTAATTTTTTCGGTTTGGGTTCTATGTCCAGTTTCTAGGTTTTATTATCGGACATTAAGAGGATTTACCTATGACCACTTAGAAAGTGGCGTAGAGGGTCACACACTAAGAGAATCAAGAATCTCATCCGAATAATATATTTTTATTTACCTTTCAAAAAAATTTATAAATAATATTCCCATACAATATTTAATAATTATTCATTTTTTCTTGATCACATTTATATATTCAACTTTTATTTGAGATAATACATTTTTAGTTGAAAATATAATAAAATTTTAATTTCTATTTAGTGAATATAATGTTTATATATTTATTTTCCAATAACATTGTGATATTTATTTAATAAATAAATATATATTTTCCATGGATTGAAAAATATATTTGAATAATGGAGGATAGGGAGAAATTTCTTATTATAAATAATATATAATTCAAATTATTTTATTAAATATTATTTTATTTTATTTATGAGTTTGGTATACATAGAGAAATTATAATATAATTATTATTATTATAGATGTGGGGTTCAAATGAGATTATATAAATAAATAAAGGCAATTTGAAATAATTATTTACTAAATATAGAGGTATATGTACCCAAATATATTATTTTCTTATTAGATCTAATTATTTTGTTTTGTGCCCAATGAGACCTATAGATAATCCTATGAAGTCCTAGAGATAAATATCACTATCAATAATCTAATTAATGGAGAGAAATCCTCTTCCAACATAAAACTCAGTTATAGAGGGATTGAAGAGAAACATACTTTCATTGGGTCTCTTGGTGATCAATGGTGAACAATACAAGCATTGGGATCTTCTGTGGTAGAAGCCAGATATTCATACTATTATATTTTGGTATTCATGGAACTCATGTGAACCACTATTAAAGGGAATATTTTTTGATCACATCAAAAAATGAACTACATAATTATATTTCAAGATCCATCCAGAATGAAATAATTTATCACAAGCTAACTCATTATAAATTTAAATTTTTTATATATAATATTGGGTTATCACATTCATTTTTTCTGGAATCTATATAATTTTTGTATTTTTAATTCAATTCTATAGATCATGAAATTTATCATCATGAAATTAATGTCTTAATAATTGATCATGAAAAAAATAAATGTTGGGAATTCCCCATATAATGCTTCACATTTCCTCATAACCATACCAGGATATCTAACAATCGCATAAATAATTATAATTATTTTATTATCTTTGATTTACATATGAATACATCATTAGATTACAATTCTTTTCATAATTATTTTAAGTGAATCATAGGTTATTCTTCTTAATATTTGATTCTTAGAAAGATAATCTTATTAATTAATTTTATAAATTAAAATAAATTCGAATATCTCATAGAAATGTGTTGAGGAGTTTGGTCGGACAACACAACAGTACACATCACGAAACCCGGAGGTACTCACCACGTACTACTATTTAAATCACCATTAGTTAATTTATAATTAATTCACCAATTTTAAATTTATAATATGGGGTGAATTTAATTAAAAAACCTCATGTTGATTTAGACAACCTAGCACATGATTAGCATATGTACTAAAAATGTAACTTCTACAAATGACATGTATTCCATTAGTCAAAAACGAGCTGTTTATCTTCTAACCTGTTCTACATTACTTATAATCTATTTACCTAGAAACCAAAGAACATTTTTCCCACAAACATTTCATGTAATCCTATATTTTCCATGGAAATGTTACATTTCATTTTCATAGGTGTTTTCCATAGATATATGGTGATAATAACATATTATTTATATCTCCAATATAAAAAACATGTACATTTACCAAATTGTGAGAAAAAAAATTACTTTATTATACTCTTCAATCCTTATCGACACATGTTCTGTATAGTCATTAATTGATAGTTCAATCCACGTGAAATATTATATATATAAATATGTATATAATTTTCAAATTATTCCGGCATAATGTCTGGATATTCATATTGTGTATATGTTGTATTAAAGTTACTACACAATGTGAATTGAAGCATTGAAAGCTACATAAATACCCTCTGTTCCATTTGGAAATTGTGTCTATATTACACAACAAGAAATTATCTGATAAGTCATATATGCCACATGTAACAAGATTAAATAATATATGAATATAATATATGATTAGAAGTTTTTATGGGTATATAACAGGTCTATTCTAATGTATCATTTTATTTATAAATATAGTTTCAATAAATTTAATAAATTTGTTTAAAATTAATATGATTTCAGAGTCTCATGAAAATTCCGATTAGAATTAAAATAGAATATGTACTATTTAAAAATAATAATAAAATGATTTGAGCCAAATTTATATAAAATAATAATAATAATAATTTAATTATAATTAAATCCATAATTCAACGCCTGCATATGGGTGATCATAAGCCTAGAGAAGAACTTTTTATTTCATTAGATTCTTTTTATTTAATATAAATTTAATTTTTTAATTTTCAATTGATTGCACTTATCATTATTTATGATCTTATATTCCCATGGTTTTATTTATGTAAACACTATAAATAATCCTTTCATTCCGCTCATCCATGAGTGTGTAAAAGTATATATAATTTATGGAGATACCATGTTAGTAGTGGTGTGTCACCATTAGATCCAAGGTGAATCTATTCCATGATATATACATAGGTTGACATGTGGAAAGCTATAATAAAGACCATAAATGATTCATTTTGTTTTCCTATAGGTCAAATGTAAATTTTTAATATGATAAACAAACTATCTATTAGTAAAGGATCACAATAATTCCAATTTAGTATCTTATTTATATGATTTTGAATGGTTATATAATTATGGATGTTTTTTTGGTGTTCAAAAGAATTGATTTATTAACAATCATGTAGTATAATACTATAATAAAATGACTTTGTTATAAATATTATATAAAATATAGTTTTTCATATATGTTAATACACATAATATGAATAATCTCTTAAAGAATATTTTAAATATGAATTTACGGATAAAAATAATTCTCTATTATATATATTATATTGGTTTATCCATCCACTATTAAGATTAATATCACACAATAGGTTAAGTGTAGACTAGCAAAATTAAGGCTTCTTTTTAATTTTTAGTAAATTATAACTTTATGTTTTGGGTTAACTTAACAATTTTCACATCAATGGTTGATTACATAATAAGGATACGGTGTAACTGAGAGTAAAAGACTGATGAAATCCAAATTTTCAATTGTATAATTAGGGAGCCCACAGAATATATCATCAAACTATGTGTTAATATAGTTGGGATTTGGATTTCCAAACTGAAAACAATAAATATCATCATCAGAAATGGTTGAGGTGAAGATGAGGGAAATATTTATCCATTCCACTATAATCTTAAGGAATAATGGTATTCACATGCCAATAGTGAGGGTTATTAGGGTTTCATAAAATATCGAGTGATTCATAAATATTCAATTTATTTATTTATCATAATTTTATTAGATAACATAAAAAAAATCCATCAACTTATTTGTATAAATTTTTATAAAATGAATTCAGCCATATAATTTTGATATATAATTGGGATATATAACTCACTAACTATAAGAAAATTAATATTGTGGCAATGAATCTTACATATTATCATACATGATGATACAATAAATTATGCGGTAAAAGAAAATATTTCTTGATGTACATGGTAAAAAGACTAGGGAATAAGAATAATATATCTATGAGAAAATATTGTATGATTCCACAAATGGTCCATTTTCCATTATGTCATACAGAAACAGTAACATTTTAATGCATCATGAGAACATGGTTTGGTATAACATGATGTATCTCCATCATGATCACTATATAGAGAAGGGGATATAAGAGATAGATGAGATTTTTAATGCTCTATTTAAAACAATATTTTTAGATTCAGATCCATCTGGGCCTCTTGTAGTACATATAATTGTCAACATTGATCACCAAAAATTATTAGGGATTAAATTCCTACATGATTTGTGAATAAATCACAAAATTTCCTCACTACTGATGTCTTTAAATAGTTTTATTGATAACTATTTCATGATAAGTAATGAAAATATTCATTAGGAACTTTATACTTTGATTTGGAATGCGAAATACAATACGGGGCAAGAGAAACTGATGGCCTTTATAGTGAATAAGAAAATGAAGAATAAGGTGATAGGGCCATGCACTCATAAAAATTATTTAGATCCCATGAAAAACCCTTATAAACTAAGGGTTATTTAGAACCATATAAAATAAAAGGAAAAAAAATTCATGTGGAGTGAATGGGCATTGGAAGAAGAAATGCACCCAAAAATCAAGGGAGGATGCACTAGTGTTCATTACGATGTGTAAAATTTCAATATATACACATTTGGTGTTATTTAATTCTTTCATAGATAGTATATGTATTAAAATATGGATCCCAGTATATTTAGAATAATTACTTGTGGATATGTGAATTTTATAGCTTCCAATAGTGTTAGGATGCCTCTAATTTTCAACAGGAATGATATTGGTTTTCATATATTGTTATTGTGTACTAAAGTTTATCAAAAACACAATTTCTATATAGTTCCTAGATGAAAATGGGTTTATGTTAAAATACGGCAGTTAAAAGTGTTTCTTTTTATAAATAAAATACATGTTATGGTAAGGAATATTAAAATAATGGAATTTATATACCATATTATGAAAACAATGTATTAGAAATAGATATAGAATCATGTTCATGTGAGTCATATAACACCTAGTTAGATCTCCACTATCATGGTCTTGTAAACATGAAGAATTTAATAAAGACATATAACGTTTTTTTAAAACTCTTTATATCGACCCTAAATTATCAAACATTAACCATATATATGTTTTGGGGAATAATTAAAAATGAAAAAAAACAGATTCCCAAACAACTTATTAGTATAATTCCTTTCCCAAAATGGAAAAATAAACACTTGTAAATAAGTGGGATACATTATATCCCACTAGGTTATTATTGATTAAAACCCATAATATACATTTCAAACATTATAAGTATCATTATAAAATATGTATGGAAAAAAAGGCTGATCCTAAATCCTCAATTACGGTAAATAAGGGAGTTATTTAGGAATAATCGTGATGATAATGTTATGTGAACATGATCATGAAAATAGAATATCAGACCTTTCATTTAATAGATAATATATATGAATCATGGAGTAACGATAGGTAATTCAAAAGACAATAATAAAAAGGAAATAAATTACATACGTAATGAAAGAATAACATTGGAATAAAACAAGGAATTGTGGAAAACACATAATATTATAATATGATTTATATATTAGTTGAGGAATTGTTACAAAGGCCATCATAGTAGGACGGTTTCACTCCTCATTCCATCTTTGTAGTCATGGTTCACTCCCATGGCTATCTTAGTATAATTAGTTCACACTTCATACCATTATGGTAGTCATGGTTAACTCCCATGACCATCTAATTAGTCAAGGATCACTCCAAAAACCTTCTTAGTCTATATCATGATATATAAATCATTATTCGATTTATTGGAGAGAGATATGGGTTCAGAAATTATCAAAATAAAATCATACATTCATGTTCCCAAAAATCATAAAAATTAATACCATAACCCATGAAATGAAATGGGTATAATAAAAATTTAATCATATCATAACATGTTGAAAAAAATAATGGTTTAATAATCATCCCATAAAATTCAAAACCCTTGGAATGAAGTGGGTTTCAAAATAATATATCCCATCAAATATATATATTTTCCAGAATCTTCATGACTTCAACACATAACCATTATTTGAAATAATATGAATGAAAAAATTGAATCATTTCCCCATGAAGGTATAAATCACACCAATGGATTTCATCTTATATGGTAGGTAATTTTTAAATATCTCTTGTAATTTTTTTTAAAAATATCATTTTTTATATTGAAAAATAAAAATTTTGAAAATATTTTTATAAGAAAATAACATTTGAAATATATAAAAAAGGATTTTAAAACTATATATATATATTTAATATCTTTTTTATAATAATATTATATGTAAATATTATTTTATTTTTTTCATGAAAAAAAGTTCTTTAAAATAAAAATGATTTGTAACTAAATATAAAAATATGGACATATTTTTTATTAAAAATATTTTCATTATAATATTATTTATGAAAGGGTGGAAAATGGTACCAACACATGTATATATCTTGAATAAAAAAGGATAATAAATCACATGAGTTTTCATGATAGATGTATCCTAATATTGCATCTATGTAATCATAATCAATAACAATCTTGATAAATGAATTGATTATTTCAATATAGAAATACAAAATTTTACCTTTGGATCGTACTCTCTATGAAAGAATATTGATTTACATGAATCATAAAATATAATTAAAATAATGAATTTCATGATATAACATGAAAAATACACCTCAAAAAGTAATTTTGGTGCATTACAAAATATGCATCTCAAATAAGGAAATTGGAAACCAAAATCTCTTACCAATTTCTTATATTTTTTTAAAAAAATACATGAATGAAAAATCATAAAATGGATATTTAAATGAAAATAATTTTAAGTCTAATAATAATATAATAAATTTATTGGAAGTATAAATACCATAAAAAATAAAATAATGGTGAACATGGAATGTATCCCACTGAAATAAAAAGTGATATTAAATTCTCTTATCTTATGTCTTGAATCTTTTCATACTCATACAAGATTCAATTATAATAATTGTATCTTTTTAGTAAATATTTTATAGAATAATATTCTTATATTTAATACCATTTATGGTTTGATTATGACATTATATTCCCCACCTATTAACAATTTTATTATAAGGTTATGCTTTGGGTAATATTCACTTTGTTTTTCGCATGGGTCTTAATGTGTTATATATTTGGTCCACACACACATAACATGATTTAGAAAATATTGAAAATGATTCATATATCATTAATATTCATTATATGTGTATTATAATAATATATAGTTATATAATTATGAATTGCAATACATCATTCATGGATATGGTAGGCCATACTTATGAATAAACATTGTTTTTTTATTACCGTATTGAAATAAAGAATGAATTCCACATATGTTTATATAATATCAATAACGTATAATTATATTGTTATATATAACATATTTTTTCACTAAAACCATCGTAAATATATTATAAATAGTGTTTCTATCATAATTTTGAACCAAAAAATTAAAAAATGAGAAATCGTCATTTCCATAAATGGTAGTTTATTGTACACATAAATGATGTGTTTTTACCCTATAGGTGAATGTGTGTGTATTTTTAGGTATACAACTTATAATTACCATATATATGTATATTTAGGACACTATTTTATGGAATTCATGGAACACGGATAATGTAGTGATTGACAAATGAAAATAAGATATAGGATCTTGAGGGTGGATGTAACCTCTTCTTTGGGTAAGTCCTTTTTGTTAAAAACAATGTTAATCTATGGATTTAATTCAACCCAAAACGAGCCTTCTAGGAGGATGGGTGGGGTTTTATAGAATATTATTTTTTAAATATTTTTTGATCCTGGGTGGTTTGATAGTTTTGAGGAATTGGGAGTGTTGGTATCATTTTATAGAGGAGTAAAAATACTAACTAGTAATTTTTGAAATGAAATTATGTGTACCTTGGGTTTAACATAAAAAATTAAACCAAAACACTCAAGAATATATAATTTACGTTCAATGGAAGAATAATTTCTATCTAATAGGGGTTTTTACATGTTTCTATGTCATTTAGAACCTTGTGATTAATATTTATTCCCTTGATATGTTTAATAAGAATTTAGTCATTTTAATTGAATTTAATTAGATTAATTAACATTTTTGGTAAAAAAATAATATGAATTTATTATATATTATAATTTATTCAAATACCAGGTATGGAATCCATTTTTCTAAATTAAAAATATAAAAGTGGGTGAAAAAATATAATTAATCATGTAAATGGGAAGACAATTCATGTTTTGAATATAAGATCATTCAAAAGTATTCTAGGATTATATAATCTATTTTGATGTGAAATTGATTACAAAGTACTAAATTTTGTTAATTGATAATTTATTGATATAATTTTGACATTAAAATCAATCTAAATTATAATTTATTTCTTTAAATAAATTATTCAAAAAATTATATTGAATTAAAATTATTTATTTTCAGAATTCATTAAAAAATGAAACATCACTGGAAAATAAATAAAATAACCTAAACCTAATATTTATGTTTCTATTTAAAAATTAAACAATATTTATTCAAAAAAATTTATTAAATGTTAAAATTTTATATTTAAAATAAGTTTTACATTAAGAAATGATAAAAATGGTTTTACAAAAATATAGGGTTTTATAAGTAATATTATGTATGTTCTGAAAGAGGAAATTTGAATAATCAAAAAACATGGCACTCGAATAACATTTTTAGTTTCATGATCATATTCATATGGTTGAATAATTTTCAAGATAATTTTTAATTTCATTATTTCATTCAAATTATTAAGTAAAATATCACTCTTTGGTCATGAATTATAATATGGTATACCATTCAAATGATATTTGTGGTCACTTTATCTTCAGAAGTATTACGAACACTAAAACTACCATCCTTAATATCATTATTTTATTATTACTTGGGAAATATATTTTAATTATTCTAAAACATTCCCTGAATGAAAAATTAAATGTTATCAATTTTCCTTCTTGTTCACTCCATTTACTAAAATCATAATGCATTAGGTGAGAAAACCATATCATATAAAAAACACATAATTCTAGAAACTTTCTTATTGTATATATAAATGATATAACCTATATTCTAACCGATTACACTTTAGGTATACCCTTGGTTATTCATATTCATCTTAGATTCTAATCTAGCATGATGGCGTGTAAATAGCTTGTGAATTTCCAATAAATTGCCACATCGATTGTCAAACGTTGTGTGTAACGAGGCCCATTGTCATGTACCGGGTTACACAATGTCAGGCTCGACACACCTTGTTAGAGTTATTACTTGTAGGTACATCCCATAAAGAATCACATAATATTTTTTCATCCGTATAATTATGTATTTCTTGGAAGCCACTCACTAAATCCTTTATTAATGCCTTGGACACTTTGATACACTTTTTCTTATCCCTAGACTAATCCTTATATATCCCCATACAGTTGTCATTATGGTATTCTCTGTATATTTTCCCAATGGAAGCTAAACCCTTATTAGTATACGAACTATAACAAACTAGTCAAAATTAATGTAGACATTACTTAGCATTTTAAGAATACTTACAGAAATATACAAATAGATACACAAATAAAGTACTATTCTAGTTCCTTGGTAAAAAAGGGAACATAAATTTTAGTATGTAAGTGAGATACATTATTGACAACTAGGTTATTCGTGACTATAACCCTTATTATAAATAGAAAACATAATTAATATCTTCATAACTAGGAGAAGGATGCATTAAAAAGGGTTGATATTAGAATCTCAATAAAGGTAAACAAGGAAGATATGTATGCATAATCTTTATAATAAGGGTATGGGAAAATAATAATTAAAATAGAATACCATACCATGCATATCAAATATGTTATACGTGAATCATAGAATATGGTTTTGAAGTTCAAAAGACATAAAACATAAGGAAATAATGAATATAATCTATGATATCATAAATAAGGAATAAAAAATTCAATTATGGATAACACATAACTATATAATATTATTTTTATTATAGTAATTTCTTTTATTTAAAGACCATCGTGGTAGTATGGGTTCGCTCCCTATTCCATATTGGTCTATATGATTCACACCCATAAACATATTTATAGAATTAGTTCACTCCTTATACCATATTTCTAAACATACTTCACTCCAATGGACATTATAATTTTCAATATTCACTCCCAAGACGATCTTAGTATATTACATGATATATAAATGTTTTTACAATTCATTGGAGGGTGATGTTAGTCCCACCCATATTATAATGAAATAAATGAAAGATGTTCCAAAAAATCATAATAAATATTATCATAACCCATGAAATGAAATGGGTATCATAAGAATATATCACATCATAACATATTGAAAAAGATAAATTTTTCATAATCATTTAATGAATATAATATCCAATGAAAAAAAGAATTATTCAGCAATATATAACCCTTAAAAGAGAAATGTGTTTCATAATCCTTTAATAATCAACACATACCCATTAAGAGAAATCATGTGAATGTAAACATTGAATCATTCACTATAAAGTAATGAATAAAATAATAGGATGTCAACAAGTATGAAAAATAATTTTTAATTAAATATTTAAAACCTTCCATAATGAAAATATTTTTTCTATTTTGGAAAATTATTTTAAAACATAATTTTTTTTGAAAATACCTTTATTTAAAAATATATTTGAAAACATATGAACGATGATTTAAAAAGCAACAAAAATTTAAATATTTTTCTTTTAAGTTGATCTCAAAATATTTTTTGAAAACATTTTTGAAGATATTTTATGAAAAGATGATTTTTTAAATAAAACATTTTTATGACTGAAGGGAAAAATATTCAATGACTTTTCATATAAAATTTATTAATTATATTAATTATCATGTATATAAAAAAAACTAATAATACATTGAGATATCATCAATAAATAGACTATAGTGAAACTTGTGAGTTTTAATGTGATACTAATTCAATGATTTAATAAAAAAAATTAATTTAATTGAATCATAAAATATCATGAAAATATGTAGTTTATGGATATAAAATGTCAATTTCTCTGTGGAAAAATAATTTTGGTGCACAACAAAAAATGTGTCTCAAAGAAGTCCAATTGAGACAAAACAATCTTAATGATTTGTTAAAATTTGAAACATAAACCAAATGAAATAAGGGTAATAGAATAGATATCTAAATGAAAATAAATATAAAAATAATAATAATATAATACATTCATTGGTAGTATATAAACCATGTAATAGAAAAGAGTCGTGAACATGGCATTTATCACACGGGTATATAAAGTGATATGAAATTCACTTACATTATGTCTTGAAAATCTTCATAATGAAAACAAAATACTATATAATAAATTTATATTTATTATAAATATATTACAGAAGAAAATTATTGTATCTCATAACATATATGTTTTTATTATTACTTTACATTTTCCTCTTTTAATCAATTTTATATTTAGGTTACACTTTGGGTAATATTCACATTGTTTATCTCAGAAGTCTTAATTTGTTATATATTAGGTCCATATAAATGTATCATGATTTAAATAATATATAACATGATAAATATATCACGTATTTTCATTATATTTGTTTTATAATAATCTATTGAATTTATATGTATGAAACAGAATACACTATTCATGGATACGGTAGGTTATACGTATACATAAACGTTGTTTCCATTTTTATTGGAATATTAACTGAATTGAATAAATTAAGAGATATGTATTTATTTATTTACAATCATTAAATTATTATTATAATGTTATATATATCAATAAATTTCACTAGAACTATCCATTATACATTCATTTTAATGTCTTAACAAATCCAATCGTTTTGAGGGGCAGTAATCCACCCTTCCTCAAATGAAGTTATCATATTTAAACACAATATAATTTATTCAGGTATATGTTTTAAAATAATTGAATTATATTAATGAATTAATAAGTATCATATATATCATATATAAACATTTTTTGAATCATAATTCCCTTCCATTAAATGATTAAAGGAAAAACAATCAATCAATTTTTTGTGAGGTGGTAGTTCGTCATAAACATAAAAAACATTATTGTTACTAATCAAATGGATGTGTGTATAATTGTAGGTCAAAACCATTGAATAATAATATATAAGTATATTTTTGATACTATTTTTTATAATCATTGAATATATAGAGTGGAGGGGGTTGTAGAATGAAAATAAGATAATGGAGATAGAGGGAGGATGTAACTTCTTCTTTGGGTTTCTCGTAATGGTTTTCACCAAAGGGAGAACCTTGGAATTATTTCCACAGAAATAAGGGATTAATGTTAGAATATAAGTATTTTTGGAAGTGTATAGGGAATATATTTTCCAAATATAAGTGCTTTGAGAGGTGTATTGAAGGCAGAGATGTGGATGCCTTTAATTGGAGAGGGAAATGACTCATATGGTATCTTTGAAAACAAGTAAGGTGTACCAATGTTTTTACTTTACAATAGTCAACCAAAATAATCCAAACACAAAAATGTAAGGTTAAATAACTAATATTTGAAATGAATATGTTTTGGAATGGTTTATCGGTCATTAAAGACCTTATGTGTAATGATTATTCTCTTATTAAACATAATTTATCTTTAATTATTGAAATTCATATAAATTATATTCACATATTTTTAGGTAATAAAATATAATGAACATATAATAAATTATACATTATTTTGATTACAAATATTGAATACATTTTTCTAATTTCAAATTTCAAATTTTGAAAAAATTAATTTAAAATTAATTCTATAGACATGATGACAATTCAAGTTTGATATATATAAACCTTCAAAAATTATCTATGTTTTTGTTTTGAATTTCAGTGTGAAATTGGAAAAAAAATATAAATTGGATTAATCGATATAAAAATTGATATCATGAGACTATTATTTATCCAAAAAAAATAAATTAGATGGAAAAAATGTTTCAATTGAAAATTGGTATTTTCACTATTCATTAGAAATTAAAACATACCTAAAAATAACAGACATTCCCTCTAACAAAATTATAATTTTTTATATTCAAAGAATTATTTTTATTTTTAAAAATAAAATTTTAAAAAATTCTGAAATTTATGTTTAATATATTATCACCTTTAAAAGGAGATAAAGTTGATTTTATAAAATTATTGGCTATTTTGTATAATATTATAATTAATATAATGTTATTATTATTAAATAAAATGGGTGAATATGAAATATATTTTCTGAGTATATGACATGACAATTTAATTAATATAAGTCACTAACAGTAATTTATTTATGTTATTATGACAAATAAATTTTTCATATAAGAATATTCTTTTATAAAATAATTCCCTATATATTCATTTGGATTCAATATTAATATTTAATTAATAAGTATCAAATAATTTCATACATTAGTTAATATTATTTATAATCAATAATTTAATATTAGTTTATAACTTATAATCTTATATAATAATATTTTTAATATTATATTATTTCTCAATACTACTAGGAAAGGTGTGTATCATAACCATAGTTGGAGTTTCGTGTATCACAATATCACCTTGGTGTAGAGGGTAGATAATGATAAACATTATGTTCCACTTATCACTAGATTAAAATGGTATTTCTTATAACTCTATGAAAAAATAGTGATTTAATAAATAAGAAAACTATCGTTAATGTTGTCTGAAATGAAGAATATCAATAATAATATATTAATTTTAAAAAATATTTCATGAAATCTAGAGGTGTTACAATTTTTAGATAAAAGCACATAAATATGTATTTCATTTTTACAAGTAAAAATGAATAACAACCATTTGGTGGATAGTGTGAAAGGGTCATACATATTTTAGTATTGATACACAATAATGTGTGGAGAACATTTTTAGAAGAAACTAGTTCTAGGTATTCTTAAATCATTACGTTTATGGATCACATGAGTTGATATGGATATGTCAACATACTATGTAATATGTCTATTTTATTGAATAAAGTCAATTAGTTAAAGAATTTGGTTGATAATCAATTTTTAATGAAGAT
Organism: Viscum album; assembly: GCA_963277665.1. Classification (NCBI taxonomy): domain Eukaryota; kingdom Viridiplantae; phylum Streptophyta; class Magnoliopsida; order Santalales; family Viscaceae; genus Viscum; species Viscum album. The sequence goes on from OY728161.1 coordinate 700,899,708, forward strand.
AAATAATATTCAAATGGATTTAGGTGGTGAATATATTAACGAGGAGTTAATATAATAATTTTTAGAGTTTATGATTCTATCTAAACTCACCCTACATTAAACAAAACATTTTAATGTTTTTAGTGAATGGACTTACAATCACATTTTATTCATGCTGAGAGAAAATATGAGTTATAATGATCATCCATTATCAATTTGGGGATATGAATTAAAAACTATTGTATACACAATATTATGATTAGAAAAAGATTATAAAAAATAATTCCCTTCATGTTATTGAATGGAAGGAAACCCAATTTTGTCACACACACGTGTATGGGATTTCAAGGTGTTTCTTATTTCTTTATATTGCCACAAACTAGCACCTAAGGGAACATGATGTTTCGTAATAAGATATCCTAAAGAATAAAATGGATAAAACCTATAAAACCTATCTTACAAGAAATTAATTATAACTATAAAATCTATATTTCCGGATACGGAGAACATCTTTATATGGGTAGTTTGAGAAATTTATACTTCTATGTTGTTTATACTCACGATAAACAAGAGATCTTATAGGAATAGATCATGTATTTTTAGAAAATCATGCACTTTATATGATGACTAGAGATTTAACAGAACCAAAGAGATATGGATTTCATTTAATAATGTTGGAAACTCTTTATTGGATTAGAACTGTGAACCTATCTCCTCTGATGTGGCAGTATTGTGCTCAGATGCTAAATGATGGGGAAAATACATGAAAAAATAAATATAATTTATGTATCAGAACCAGGTTTGGGTTTTGTTTGACGCATTAATTTTTATAATACTTTTAGGGTATGAATTATAATTCATGATAGTACTAGACATTGAAGATCAATTTGATACCAATAATTCAAGGATAATAGCAAGACAGATTAAATCGAGTGAATAAAATGACTATGATGTAACATTTTCAAAAACATACATCTCTAAATCCATCAAAATTCAATATTCTATCACATATTACAATTTAAATTAATTTATTCAGATTTATTTTAAAATATATATATCTTTAATTGGATCCATCAAGAAGATTTTAACATGAAATAATGAAATGTGTATGTGACTCCAACTGATTACAAAATGATATTGAAATTGGCATAGATCCATTTATGGATTGAAAAAATAATAAATGTCTGGGAATTATCTCTTTAATGATTCCATAAAATAAATTTTCATAACTAAAAATTAATGTCATCCTTGCACTTATAAGGTATTTAGTATAAATTTATTCAATATCATAGTTGTATATGTTGATGAAATATTTCTTATTACAGTTGAAATTCCAGTCTACTATTTTGATTAAAACTTTTTAAACATGTGTTTGAACATGATATAATTAGGTGAATAAACCGATATTTTAGTGATATAGATCATCGAGGATATATCCAAGAAGAATCATGGACAATTTTAACGAAAATATATTCACAAGATTCAAATGATTTTTAGTATTTATGTTTTTAAGAGGGGATTGGTTATTTAATCACATGGTATAAATATTGATAATAAAATATGCCATCTGAAATAATAAGATAAATATATAATGATTAATATGGAATATAATTAAATTATATGATCTATCATAAATTCCATTTTATGCACTATACTCAATGTTTCAAGTTTATTGAACATGGTGTGAAGATATCAAGAATATCAAACAGAACAACATGGGAATATTGTTAAGGCCAAACTTATGTATATGTGATGATTTAATTATATCTTCTAGGTCCATGGAAAAGACAATAATCAATTTATCAAGGGTTATCCTGATTCTAGTATTCAAATAGATCAAACTGATCAGGATATTCATTTAGTGTATTCTTTCTCAATGAAGAATCTATGAGATATGAAAATTCAAGGAAACCGAGTAACACTATCTACATCGGATTGTGAGTATATAATTTCTACAGATGTATTTATATAATCCATTTGAATGTGAAACTCATTATAGGGGAATATTCTGTAACTATGAATCATGAACCTGTCACATTGTATTATGGTAATACTATATTAGTGTCTATTTCAAATGATTTATGGTCACAATTATGAAAAAATAACATAATCATAAAGTATCACCTCTCAAATGATTTTTTAGAGGTTTAAAATAGAAATAATTTGAGTTACAATATAAGAAAAGAATGTGGCACCCTTGACTAAAGTCATATATTAGAAGAAGAATGATTATAATGTCGGTGCTAGAGAATTGATGATTGTTAGTAGTTAGATTTAGTAAATTTGATAGACTATTTCATTTAGTTCCCAAGAACCAACTTATGTGTAATTTATCATAACATGTATTCATTTTTTCATATTCTAATAATATTATTATGATATAATGATTGTTCTTCTATGTAGTATAGTATGTGATAATGACCTAAGAGTTGTTGTCACACTAAAAGGTCATAGTAGTAACCCAATATGATTAGTACCCATAAGTGCCATGAAATTATTAATAATTATATATTCTATATCCAGATGAAATCATTTGAGGGAAAATTATTATAGGATATTAGGTATGGATACTCATAAGACATTGAGGATCCATCTTGTGGATTACGCCCTCGTTAATGTATTGTGTCAGATATTATGATACTATAACCTACTATTAAAAAATTTGCATATATATGTGTCATTTAATATTTATTTCTATTAATGTGTATATTGTTCCTTAGAATTTTATATTATTATTATCGAGAATTATAAATTTCATACTTTTATGTTTTTTATAAAACCTAGATGATATATATTTTCTCTATGAAGTATGATATATTGGGAATGACACAAGTAATATTTCATTAATTTATAATGGGAGAAAGTATGGGTCCATTATATTCATTAACAGTTATTAATATCATTGTCCCATTGATGTAAATGATATATTCTATATAAATCATTATCCATTGTGTTTTATAGGAATTTTAGATTTCCAGAATATCAATAAAAAATCCATTGAACACAGAGGTTGATTGAATCGGCAGGTACCCTTCTAGTTTAGAGATAACTTGATAAAAGGAATGTATTACAAAATGTACATCTTTACGAGATATTATTTCTTCAAGGAATTATCATCACTATTTATTGGATCCTCGATGTGTTACATGAAGCAAACATTTGACTATAGGTTGAATTGCTTAATTCCACTATGAAAGTGGCCTAGATTGTGACACACTTTTTCAATCTAGAATAACAGTTAAATAATATTTGTTTAATTATTATTTAATATGATAGATAAATTTTATTCCTAGTCATGATATAATCATTATGATTTTTTTTCTTCAACACATATATTTTATTAAAGTTTATTTGAGAAAAAAAAAATTTTGAAACATTTTAAATAAATATTTACTTTATATTTATTCAATTTAATATTTATTTTTTTATTATAAAATTACATAGTGTTATTTATATATTAAATAAATAATAATTATTTATGGCATGATAAATATTTTGGAGTGATAAATGACCTATTTTAATTGTCCAATGAGAATTAATATATATCAAAATTTATTTCAATAAATAATACATTAATTATTTTTAGAGTTTATAAAATTTTAAAAAATAGTAATAATATTATTAATATTATAGACATTAAGATTCATAGGGATTATAGAAATGATAAGGCCGTATGTGAAATTTTGTTTTTTTACCCCTTCTGGTATATGAACACAAATAGAATTTTTTATTAGATCCAATTATTTTTTTTTTGATCAAAATGAGATCCAGAGTGAATCCTCTCACGAAATAAAAGATATCCCCTATTATTAAACCTATCATGAATATAGAACGATCCTCATACAGAACTACTGAGTTTTTCTAGTCCCGAGAAAAAAATATCTCAACAATATTAAATTTGAATTCCTTCATCCAAAAACATTTTTATACAAAATGATCACCAGAAACCATTATACCAAACAATCATGAAACCCATCAAAATATTTTAATACAGGATAGTTTCTTAAGCAGATCCCAATCCCAATCCCATTCTATTATTCAAATTCATTTCCATATTTCATCCAATATCAATTCAGTATAAGGATGTGTTGTGCATCACAGTAGACATGGGGGTTCATTTTTATTCAAAGGGGGAATGATGGAAGCTCTAGGTGGAATCACATTTCAATATTAAAATGAGTATTCATTTTTTTAATGTATTATTTTTTTGTTTTTTTTTCTGTTTTGTTTTTTGTTTTTTGTTTTTGCAGTTTTGTCGTGGTAATTGAAATTGTACTCAAAAGAGTCAACCCCTGTAGCAAGACATTGCCGATGACTCCCAGGCTCAAAGACCTTAGGGAACCAAGTGAAGCCCACATACTCGAGCATCATCTCGAGTTGACTCAGTCGAAAACAAATTCAAATCACAAAAAAATAGAGATAAAATTATTAAATCTGGGCCAGCGAACTATGGAGTCACGATCCCCATGTGAAGAAAGCCACACATTAGTTCATTTCATTGCTCTACGTGCAATTGTTTTGAATTTGTTTTTGAATACTCGTATTAAAACTAAAATGATCACCAAAACTATACTATTTATTTGGGGGACCCCATGAACTCAAACTAATACACCACTATCCAAAGGACATGCATTGTGATCTTTTTTTATTTGGATGAAAATATAAACAATGAAATATCACATTGGACAGCCACACTTTCCAAAATCTATGCTCATGAAATTATGCAAGGATTAAAATCAGAATCAGGGTATGCTAAATTATTTGATATTCAGTTTCAAAGTGTGCAATGTGTATTACCATGTTCAAAGATAAAATAATTTTTTCTTCCATTTACAAATTGTTTTTCAAGTCATTTTTTTCACACAAATGAAATTTTTTTATATTTCATCTCCTCCCCAACTTAGAATAACACTTTCCACAGTGTTTGAAGAAAAGAAAATTTAGAATGGTGTAGAGGCAAAAAAAGGGAGTTCAATAAGGAAATTGGAATATGAAGATCATCGAATGAAGTCACCTGGTGGTTAAAGTTTGAAATTCTTGCTGCTCCAATTTAGTCCTTTGATATCAATGTCACTTGCAGAGTTCCATAGTGGAAAAAGGAAGAAAAAAAAACAAAACAATATATATATATACAGGTAAAATATAAGTATATACATAAAAATTATAGAATAAGTAAGCACAATAAGCCATAGGTCAGTGGTAAGCGTGCGGCCCTGTCTACATTCGGTCTCGGGTTCGAATCCCTGCGGCTTCGCTGGTTGTGGCGGGGTTTTCCCCAAGACATACGGCATGTCCCATTTTTTAATTTTTATTTTTTTTTATTTTTTTATTTTTATCTTAACCTACAAAATCATAAAAATAAAATAAAATAAACTAATGATATACTGTCCTATTTTTAAATTCCTAAGTATGGTATTACTCAAGGATCACACCACGTGACACAGATGAATATGGTGCTCCTCTTTCATACCCATCCATACTCATAATAGATGAACAGGTCAACAGTCTATATTTTTTTAAATATAAAAATTATTAATTAATCCTATTTAAAATATAAATTTTATTAAAACAACAAAATGATCGGAAACTTGAAAACCATCGGTTGCCTCCCATGCAGCGCTTTGTTTAACATCATTAGCTCAACATGAACCCCAGAACATACCCAATACCACTTTCCAACATTTTATGGACCTTATATTTCTCCATTCCCACTAGATTGAGATTGAATATTTGTTTATAATTTTTTTCGTGTGCCAACCTATATCTAAAATTAGTGGGTAAATCCAATGATTTTCTGAAATGGTGGATCTAGTTTCTTATCTAGTCTTTCCTAAGATATCAATGATCATTCCTACATTATTACTTTCAAGAGAATAATTAATTCCATCATAAAGGTCATGGTTATACACTATAAAAGGAGTCTTGAGTGTTGAAGGAATAATACTAATTTTGAGATCGGATTGGATAGGAATATTAGACATCGGTTGTCACTTTGAATAAAACTCAATTTCATTTTCAAAATTTCTCAAAACAATTGGTTCCTTTGGAAAAGAATATTCATCCACAAAATTGGACATATTAGTTTTAGGAATGGATTTGGACTCATTGTTTGTGATTTCTCTCAATGGTTCAATGGTTAGTCTTTTTTAAAATTCAGCAATGGAGTTATACATAGGTGACTAAATTCATGATGTAAAATTCTCCTCTGTTGAATCCAAAAAGTCAATTTCCTCCTAATTCAAACACCCATAAATAATTCATTGATCTTCTTCATCTTCCCCAAATCCAAAGGTTTTCTCTTCTGTAAATTCTTGAGAAGTTTGTGGCAAACTAGACACTTCACATAAAGTTATGGAAGGGATAGTTTTTGTAGGGATGTGTTCCTCACAATTTTTAATACTTTTTAGTTCTAACCTCATTGATGAAACCTCAAAATTCATTATCTCCATTTGTTGACACAATTTTTCAAGTAATGGTTGTGGATCATGATGGGTAAGGGGTTGATAAATATGGTCTATTTCAGGTGGATAATTAAGTTGTTGGAATTGCACAGGAGGGTGTTCATGTTGGCTCTATGGGGATTGAAACTAATTATATATTGGAATGTTTTGTGGATCATAGGAGTAAAAACATTGTGTTTCATTAGGTTATTGATGATACCACAACTAGAAATTAGGATGGTCATTTTACATCACACATGGGGTTGGGTGATCAAAGTAGGCATAAGTGTCCCATGTTTGGACTTGTTCAAAATTGAATTCCATAGGAGTGATGGGGTGAGTAAAGAAAAGAGGGATTAAACAATGGATGATAGGGTCTAAAATAACTTACTTTGGTCCCCGAAAAGGGCGCCAAAATTTGATTCTCGCTCAAATTTACCCAAAAGGAGAAGATAGGATGGTCCATGTGTTCTATCTTGTGTTGTCGAATCCACAGAGACCTAAGAAGTAACCTATAGTCACACACATTCTCTGGACTGTTTTTGGCTATTAAGTGGCCAACATTGGATGATTTTATATGGGTTTAAAGGAAATATAAGATACTTATGTGAATTAAATTTTAAAGAATGAGTTGATCCTAGGTTATTGCTCGGGGTGGATTGGACTTATTTCTTTTTCAATGGTGTCAATTTCATATATTTGAGATAGGTTCATTTAAGGAGATAAAACAACATCTTCACATACTTTTTTAATGCATAAACCCTTTAATACTAATCTCCTATACACTTGAAGGATCAATGTTTTGAGACTTCAAGGTAAATGTTCGTATTAGAACATAAAGTGTGTGGCCTTAAATTCAACTAGGATGATGGAGTTTAAAAATCATCAATTAAAATCTCAATTAAAGAAGTGATTATACATTAATGGGGTGATAAATAACATCCAATCCCGCACTTTTCTACTTTCATGTATCAACCCATAAGTGGGTTTTCCCTCCATTGATCTCATTGATTCAATGGAATCAGAAAGTAGAATCATGAGGGAGGAAATGGAGAAGTAAGAAAACAACAAAAATAAAATGATTACTCCACCATTGTGTGAATAATTTCACATGGATTGGGGTGAATAAATTCACAAAATGATCCAACTGTATCAAATTGATATGAATAACAACAGAATAAGAGTAGAATAAGAGCATTTATTATGAAACTAATGTGATTTGAATAACATACATGTGAAAGTCAAATATGAGACAACAAAATTACATCATAACATCATAATTGAACAAAGAATACAAGATTCTAAATCCTCTAATTCCAATGCCTTAAATAAGAATTATTGATCCTTTGGGTCGAGCCTCCAACAGTACAAGTCATCCCACATGAGTATGGTAGGTCTAGGGTGGTGGGAAGTTTGTGGAAAAAGACTTTCCACCCTTGACCCGAAAAGGCACCCGACATTCATGCACCGAACAGACGCGCTTGAAAACCCACTAGATGGCCGAATTTTTGTGGTCCATAGAAGACATAAATTAAGATCCGGATGTCCCCTAACAGTCTGTAAAATCGAAGCCCAAAAGGAGTTATGGTATTCGAGATATGGTTTAATTGGTGGGATGTTTTTCTGGGCCGCAGAATCTGGCCCAGAATATTATCTCTAAATTGGGCCGCCTAAATGGATACCATGGAATCCAAATTAGAATTGGATCCTGAAGAGTTATTTGTTCCTAGAAATGTCTTCGATCATCCCATGAAATTTGGGATTCATTGAAATTTATTATGGGACCCACCATCTCATCAGTGGTCTGGTGTCCAATCTTCCTTTTCTAGAATTGCTTCCTTTCATCACAAAATATCCCCATCTTCTTCCATGAATTCTACATTGATCCCTGAATGAAACATGTTCATATTGGAGTGTAGATCAATTTAAAAAAAATATCAAATTAAAATATGTATAATCAGATAAATCATATGGTACATCAAATGATGTTCAAAAATGTACCACATAAAAATGCATTTTAAGAAGGTATTACAATCATAATGTGAAATGATGTTCAAAGTGTAAAATTCACTAAAATGGTGTTTATTAATAATAAAGAACATGAATATTATGTATATTAACAATGAAAATTAGTCTCATTTAGTGGCTAATCAACTACTCTTTTATATGGAGATATCGATGAGAACCCTTCCTTGAAGTAGTTCTTTGGGTGATCAATGGGGAAAGAATCAAACATTGGGATCATTCATATTAGCACAATGATATTTTTACAACAATGTTTTGAGTATTTTATACATTTTTTGGATCAAAAATGGAGGGAATATACTCTTTAATCCTACATAACTATGGATATATATTGTAAACATGTTTTAATATCAAAACATGAAAAATAAGCTTCTCAAATGTAATTAATTAATTAATCAAAATTAATTTACACAATATATAATGATATTATGATTAGGTTCTAATGGTTATCAATTGTCCATGATCATCTATTCATTTATATTAATCCATGTGTTTAACATCATTAAAATATTTTATTAATCATCAATCATGATTAAAATGGATTTTTGGATTTCACAATCCAATGCTTTTTTTGGACACAGAATATATATACCATACAGTAGTGATTCTATTTATAGAATAATAACTGATAAATGGATCAATAACCTTGAAAATATATTTTCTATATTCAATTATTTGGAAATATAATATTTTCTCATGAATGTATATAGTTTGAAAGGTGATGAAAATCGATAATGGACTCTTAAAAAATAAAAGGATAGACAATGAAATTAAACTCATGAAATTTGAGTATAATAAAAAAATATTTTAAAAAATGTTTATCCTTAAAAATGCACAAATTAATAGAAATAAAATTTATTAAAAAAAATATGAAGGTAAACTAATCATGTATTATCATTGAGAAAAATTTGTATATACGACCATGTTCAATTTCTGTTTTATCATTGATTCTAAAAAATTGAGGATTGATTGTTCACAATAATGAGATCATATAATTGAAAGGAATTATATATCAGAGTATTTAATAGATATTAAAAAATTATATGATTTCTACACATGTTGAAATTAAAAATTGGGAACTATTTGTGTTCTTGTGGATTTGTGTAGAAAACAGGGTCAAAACTAAATTAAATTATAATAATACCAATGAATGATGATATAAAATTTATTTTCCTTCATTTCATAGGTCTTGATAGAATCATAATGAAAAATTTCAATATGGGGTTTGGTAAATGATTTTACAATAGGTAAATATTAAATCTAATGAATGATAGCAAAAGAAGTCTAAAAAGGTCACTCAGTGAAATAATTGATTAAATATATCATCCTAATATCCCACCTACAATAAATTTATTTAATTGTGACGAGTATGGAAATTACGAAAATAATTTTATGAATATGAGGTTAATGAAGTAATTTAGTTTCAGACCCATCTGAATCCTAGAGATGATGGGAAATAACATGTGATCGTATCTACTAAAGTGGGATGTGATAAAAAAGTATAGGAAAGTACTATTTCAATCTTATATAGATTTTAAAATGAATTATTGTATATTGGATATATATGGACATTTATAATGGAAAAAGTTTAAAATATTATCATGTAACCACCTCAAAAAATAGATTTTGTGATAGTGATAAAATTAATTAATGATATAATTATCAAATATAATGTCTTTATCGCTAATTAGATAGATGATTTGGTGAGTGTAGTTCGTAAAAATAGTATAATTCTGTATGTATTTTAATTTGATGTGATATTGGTAATTGATTTTAATTATATATATATCCCCTATAAATTTCAAAATATTAGAATTAATGTTTCAAATTTTGAATCAACCTATTATTGTAATTCAAAATGTTTGTGAGAGTGAACATCCAATGAGAGTTACTTCTATTTTATGGGTCATATTGCATATTTAGGATGGATTTTAATATAAAATAGATGAGTTTAAAATCATCATTGGATAAATTCATATTATTTTGGATTATGTGTAGGTATATCCTGAATTCTGTCCTTGTCATTCCGCCAATTGTGAAGTAGAATATTAACAAAACACATACCTGGTGTTATTTTAATTCAGAAGAGTATATATATAATGATCTTTATAGATTTGTATGAATTCATGAAAAAACTCCAAGAGAATATATTTAATTTATTCATTTACTATTGTGAATCACCCTGGGGTGGACCAATTCTTCAAATGAAGATAAATGATTGTTTAATGTGACATTTCATTGATTATTGACAATTTAACTAGATCTCATTTAGGAAAAAACATCATATACAATTTATTGATGAATTTTTTATTCAACTATGTAGATATTAATTCTTTTATAACATTGAAATTTTTTCTATATATCATAATTTGGGGGATCTAGAGGTTGGATATATCCAAGAAATCCATCCATAAGATGAATATTAATTTTTAATTTTTAATTTCACAATTCTGAAAAACCAATTCCCCCTATGTAAATATAGATCTAATTAATGGAAACCATAAATATAATGTTGGTATATTTTTTGAAGTCGTTTTAGATGATATTCATACATATTTTACGATCAAATAAGATCTTGGGGAATATTTTAGTATTGTAAAAAATACCCTAACATATAAGAATATATATTAAAAACCAAAATGTTGTAATTTTTGACAACCCAATGTCACTTTCTTGGGTGATATAATCTAATAAGATGGAATATGTGATAATACTTATTTGATGGATGTTGTTGCAATGTTTCAAAGAACATATATAATAACCAATATCTATTGTTTTCTTTGATTGTATGTATAATAATAATTATTTGTGGGAGATAACTCCTTGAAATTTAATCAAATATCCTTGTCGACATAGAAGGGAGATAAGATCCATTAAATAGAGGAATGTGTGGAAATGTTCATGGAGCACAATAGAAGGATGATTAATAAAATTGTCCTTCCAATACCATGTATTGGATATGGTTTTGTAATCATTATTGATTCATCACTGATTGAAATTTATTTATCCACCTATATAATGACATAGTTATACCTTATGTATCATTAATATGAAAAATTCATGATCAAAACTAATTTAAAGTTATTTGTTGAAAATAGTAATTTATTTCATGAAAATATGATTCCATTATAATTATATTTAACATGGTTATATATATATATACTGGTTATAAAATATTGTATTTTATATTCAGGAATAAATAGTTGGATATGTGAAGAAGGAAATTGTTGATGTTTATTAATGATTATGATTTATAAATACACTATCACCTAGGGATACTGAAAAAAATATTTGGATAGAGTATCTTATATTGAACATGATAGAATATTCATAATGAGTATACAAATAGATACAATATTATCGTATTTATAGAATATGCATATTGAAATAACGAGGAAAGGGAAAAGATAATATCATTTTCAAATGATTGTTTATCCATCCATCCATGTGTGGATTAATGTTATGCCAAAATAGGATGTGGAACTAAAAAAAATGTGAGAGGTGTTCTTATGATTAAAAAATATTTTTATAGAATGATATGTTTTTGGAACTCAGTATGTGTCCGATTAGTACATTTAATTAAGAACGATATGTTTGATGAATCTAAGAGTTCTTCATTATATGGTCATCATAGAAGTACAAAAAATTATAGAGATATGAATGGGTATCTCATGATGTATTTCCTGAAAAAAGATATTCTATAGTATCTATTACTATACCAAGCATGTAATAAAATTTTGCATGAATGAAATAAGTCTAATGGTTTGTTAAAAAAATTAGCCATAGAATAATGGAAATGGTTAAACATCGTTGTGGTTTTCATCATCCGACTACAGAATAATTCAATAGGTGGTTATGATATTTTGGTTATATAAGATATTATAATGTGTTTGGAACACATAATTTCAATAAAATAATATTTTAGATTTTATTATACATTTATAATATAATGTACGTAATAATTGAGGTTATATGTAGTTCCAATCTGATTTTTTTTTCTTCAGGGCCCTAGGTTTACCTTCAATATCTAGAGAATTTTTAATTAGGATATAGATAGAGGATTGATTTTTATTCCTACATATCATCATTAGAATTAAGGTCAATATTAGATGATAATAAAACCCTCTATGTTGGGATGATCTACTGTTATATATAATTTAATGGTTTTTGTGATGAACACTTTTTAACGGATTAGAATTCTTAAAATAATAGAAATCAAAAATCCTTAAGGTGTATCTTATAACTCCCTCTATGGATGGATGGAGAAAAAACTATTTTTCTTGGATGATAATGGATAGTTAGATCTATCAGGATAATATTAACAAATTAAATGGTTGATAATGTTAGTTTTATCAATAATGGCATCACAATAGCTCAATGAAAATGGTGGTGTTATACTAAGAGTCATTGGTGACATCTAGAGACAAAATATGGAAATAACATATTATAATGAATGTTGTTAGGGAATAGATTTTTGAGATTTATAACAAAATAAAAACTAATCCCTTGATATATCGGTCCTAATTAAATTATTGATCATAAAAGGACATGTGTTCATCACATACAACTTCCACCAAATCTCCCTTATGTTTGTGATGTCTCTCATTTATCTCCCTTAGAGAAATACATACTAAGCATTAACATTCACTAAACCCTATGGTAATTCCTCTATATAATGAAATCCCTTATTTGGAATAAATAATGCAGATTTTGGATCAAGAATAGAATGTTGTACTAAAAATGACCACTAACCCAATCATTGGATTTTATTGAGACTATATTTTTGATAAAGATACATAGAATCATAATGATGTGATGAGGAATAAGTATCATCAATTTTTTTTATTAGAGTAATATTATTTTTTGGAATGAAATACATTATTATAATAAAATTTTATACCTACTAATTATATGATATATCTCTCTTTAAATAAATTTTATTTCCTTTATAACATTCCTTAAAAAGAACATCATGTTTAAATGACATGGTTTATAAGAATTATTACATAATATGATTGAAATATATATGAACTTGTATTCAAGGTTATGAATAGGTCAAACTAAATTAAGAAAATTTATTGTTTACATGTGATTAAAACTAATTCCATTTTATTTCATTTTATAATATTTTAAATAATATAATTGTTTATTTTAGACTTGATTTTTTAAATAAAATTTGTTTTCTGTTCATTGTAATTTTTTTAAAGTAAATTAAATTATTTTCTCGTGATAAATGTTCATACAAAAATTATTCATAATATAGAAATTAAATTATTATATCTTTATTATAAAAGTGTTTTTGAGGAAATGAATGATGGAAAACTGTGTTTTATGCGACAAAATGTATTTTTATATAAATTATTTTCTTATATTTTCTGTTATATTTTCATAATAAATTTCTTCCAATTATAAAAGATTAAAATTTTAAAATTGATTCAATATTTTTAATAATAAAAATTTAATATGGTTGATATTATTTGTTGTAATAAATAATAATAAAAATAGTTTAAATGTGTTTCCATTATTAAGCTTAAAATTGGTTTAGCAAGGGTTTACCAAAGTGGAAGTGATGAAACATTATCAAAAATGTATATTTAATTTGATCAGTTTAAATTACATTTTACATGTAATTACTATATTTTTTAATTATAATATTTTACAGACATTAGTTTTGTATGACATTATAATATTTTAATGATTTTAATAATATTAAAATGATTTATCCCCCTGCATTATAAAAGGGCACCACATTTCCTCTCTTAATAACAATTCATGATCATTATTCCTATGATGTTCCATGTCAAAATATGTTTATAATATTTTTCCCCTTGTACAAGAGTTCCTATATTTATCAGAAGAAAATTCCTTTAAATAATAATTTTCAGCCGAATGTGGTTTTTCCACAAAGACGTATAACACTTAATAGTCTACATTTAATTTTATTCAATACTTTACGTCCTCCAAATAAATTATATCAATTTTAAAATAAATTCTATAAGTATCATTAATATACCTAACTTTTTTTATGATGGAGGACTAATAATTTTAATCCTCTTTTTCGTAGAATGTACATTAATGTATCACTCAAACATATGTGTGGAATACCCATCTACATAGATATATTATATATATTACATTAAAATTATTAATGTTTGTTAATAGGATTTCTTTTATTTTTATAAATTATATTTAATAAATTGTTATTCTTAACTAATTATGATTTATTTTTATCGTCTTACCATTCCCATTATTGTAAAATGATATTGTCGATCATGCATATGTGAAGTCTACCACCTCGACATTGTGATCTAATTTGTTTTTCATCATCACAAGATATTAATAATTTTAATTATGTATAGGATGAATAAATATGAAACATAATACATAATTAATATTTTGGGGATAGATAATAGATGTTCAATGTCACGAACCAACCCGGGTCGACCCTGAACCGGTCACCTGAGTCGGCCTGCGACGTGGCCCGAGAGGCGTTCCCGGTCCTCCCGGGCTGGCGACAAGCGCCAGGGCATCAACAGTGGTTGTGGGAACGATTTTGCCCAATATAAATAAACAAGACTGCAAGATAATATAGAGAAGCGCAGAAAAGATAAATTAAACAAAGTGACTAAACAGGAATAGAAGAAAAATAAAACTGACCAAACACGACGTCCGAACAAACTCCGTGCGACCTCATGGGTCGCTCTCCGACTCAACGATCAAGCGTCACCCTAGGTGAGCACACTCAAGCTATACCCTGCATAAACACTAAAAACAGAAAAAAGCTATAGGCATGAGTGTTAAAACTCAATAGGCTAGCCCGATATCTATTCCCAATGCACTACCTTTAAAATAAAAGAATCATCATTTCAATTTTGAACTAAAACTTATAAAAGTATGTTTTTACAAATATTTTTCTTAAATACAAAGTATGAACCATTGCCCTTTACCATTTCCAAATTCGGGTTCATTTCATTAGTGTCAATGGATTTTTAGGAAAAGGGAAAGTGATGTTTATATTATCAAATTTGTACATAGAGGATTAAACACTTTCCTTTGAAAACCATTTCTTTGAATCCTAATTAAAAGAAATTTAACACATTCCAAGGAAAATAATACACCAAAATGAAAAAAGTAAAACACATAGCAAGGGAAATGTAGGTATACATGTGAGCATCATAATCACTACTATAAGCAACAAAAGCTGAATCGACATTGGTGAACCTAGGAGATCAAGAATAAACGAGAAGACACCAATACATGAGAAATCATCCTTATAGACATGTCACGATGAAATCAAAACGCACAATACGCTCGACCATCCACTCTCGGGAAGGTCGAGGGAAAATCCAATAGTAATTAACCCAATATATCCACCTACTGTGGGCAACTGGTCAGTACCATAACCTACCAGGGCAGCAATCATTCTTAAATTATTCTCTCAATATTCCAGATTCCCATGTCTCAAGTGTTTGGAAAAAGGGGTTAGCCAACTGATGCCAACCGAGCAACCAATCATATACATATATATATAATTCACAACAGGCATCACCCCGAGCCACTCCGTGGAACAACCTCTTACCTTTAAACTACTCACGTACCTTGGATCCTCTAAGCGCGGCCTCCCAAACAATCAATTGGGACCAAGTCATGAGAGTTGTCCTAAGAGGGGTTTTATCAAAACATTTTCATCTCTTTCCATAAAGTTCCAAACAGGCATTTAATAAATTTCACAATCACTACTAAAAAAAAGTACAACTGCATTATAAGACAAAACACAGTTTAAAACCATTTAAAGAACCCAAAAAACCCTACATCATAGGCTGAAATCATTTTTATAAACCAAACAAAACCAAAACATTTTATTTTTCCAAATAACCTTTAAGAGCCAACCAGAAAACTTCTCAGAAGAACCAATGTACTTGTCCACGCTTCAAAATAAATTATTTCTCATTAAACCAGAACTCTATTTTATATTCTGTAAATTATGTTTAAAATAAAAACGGGCATTCTTTCATTATTGGGTGTCCGCTCATCAAAAGGATGTTTCATGTGTCGTGTATAAAGTAAACGGCTCTCTTTACACTAAGTAAAAATTAACTATCTTATATTAAAAAATAATTATTGTATATTATCTCATATTTATTAAAATTAATAAAATATTTATTTTGAATAATTTGGGTGGACAAACAGCATGAAACAATATAACTTAAATCTTAAATGCATTGCAAAGGGAACCTACCTCAGATACATGACGCGGTGAAACTACGTGCGTTCGAAAATGCGCGGTAAAGTCCAACACCCTACATAATAAATATCAAGGACTCAAAAGACATCCAAAAACCCACTAGAGAATGCGAAACCAAGCTCCAGGAAGAAACACTCACCTTGAAACTAAAGTGCGGTGATGACAGAACCTCGAAAACAAGGCGCGACGATGGCGCTCACCCGGAAATGCCTTGCGCGGGTCCTAAAAATCCTAAACCTACCAAAAACAAATTTAATTCGATAAAAACCCCTAACAAAGCAATGGTAAAAGCACGAGTAGTAATCATGATAATAATAGTAATAATAATAACAATAATAATAAAAAAAATAAAAATAATAACAATAAAAATAATAAGAATAGTAAGAATAATAATAATAATAAAAATTATATTAATAATAACAATAGTAGAAATAATAATAATAATAATAATAATAATAATAATAACAACAAAAAAATAATATTAATGATAATATTAATAATAATAACAACAATAATAAAAATAATAATAATAATAATAAAAATAATAATAATAATATCAATAAAAAAAATAATAATAATAACACTAATAATAAAATAATAAAAATAAAAATAATAAAATATTAATAATGATAATAACACTAATAATAAAATAATAATAATAATAATAATAATAAAAACAAGATAATAATAATAACAACAATAAATACAACAATGATGCTAATAATAGTAGTATATAAGAAAACAATATAATAAACCTAGCAGGGGGGGCGTGGTTTGTGCGGGGCAACTAGGAAGAGCCGGCCGAGCCGTAGGCTCGCTTTGAGGGGAAGGTGGCTTCTGGAAGGCTGGGGAGGGAGGCGCTGGCATGGGCGTTGGTCAGGGGAGGACCGCGCGGCCAGAGGCAGGCTGTGCTGCCGGTGCATCATGCCGAGGTAGGGGTTGCGCGCCGACAGCAAGTGAGCCGGGTGTGAGGGGCTCCGCCGCTGGATATGAGGAGGGAGTTGGGGATAATGGGGAGGGAACACCAGGAAGAAGTGGCCGAGGGTGGTTGGGTGTGCAGACTGCGGGAGGGCAGACTGACGGCAGACTACAGGAGGGGAGTAGGGGAGGGTGCTGCGGACTGGCGGTGGGCAGGCCTCTTCAGAGCTGGGGGAGGCTCCGCTGCTGTGTGCAAGAGAAGGAGAGGATGAATGGGGCTACAGCGCTAGACTGAGTAAGGGTGAGCCGAGGATGCTGCTGTGTCGGGAGGGCCGACCCAGGGGGTTGTGGCTGGTTGGTACGCATAGGTCAGGAGGCGTTGCGCGAGGCGGCTGGGCAGGCAGGAAGGCCGAGCACGCCGCTACTAAGGGGAGCAGGAGGCGAGCGCTGAGGGGGAGTTGGTGCGGCCAAAGATGCAGGAGGTGAGTGGAGGGTGCCGGTTTCTCAGGTGTTGTATTGAAAGGAGGAGAGGAGGGTGCAGCGGGCAGGCCGGGTGTTGCAAGGGAGAGGAGAAATGAGAGGGGGGGGGGGGTGGCGGCTGCTAGGGTTCGACGCAGAAGGGGGGCCAAAGATGCGTAAATAGAGTAGCGGTGCGAGGGATAGAAAAAAATATGAAAAATAAACATAAAAAAATAAATTAAAAAGACATGATAAAATAAATAAAAATAAATAGATAAAAAAAAGAAACCCAAAAAAATAGTTAACCAATCTAAAAAAGTGAGTAAATAAATTTGATAATTTATATTAACATATAGATTAGCAATAAAAAAACATTAGTGATGTAAAAAGAAATACATGCTTAAAATGCTAATAATAATAAAAAAAAATTAGTAATATTATTAATAAAAATAATAATTATTATAAACCTCATTAAATACAATAATACTAACAAAACATATGTGATAAAAAATTGTGTCAAATTTTAATAATAATAATTATAATTATAATAACAAAAGTAACCACTAATAATAAAATAAAAACAATAAATGAATTCATATCATCATTAATAATATTAAAATTAACGAAAGGCCAAGAAATTGCATGGGCGAAGCCGCGCGGCGTCGCGCTCCGCCTACGCATCCAACGATGTTGAATCCAAATGTACACTTTTTATCAAAGACTCAGAAATCTGATCCGAGACTGAACGCGAACCAGAGAAAAATAATTTAAAACCAAAGAAATCATAAAATAAAATAAAAGCACAGTTTGGGGTGTGACAATTCTCTCCACCATAATGCTTTCCACCTTCCGAAAGCCACAACACTGTCCAGTCGATCGATCGATGCCTAAGGATTCTACATTTACAAAATCCAACCTCTTAACCAAAGTAAATTTCATCAACCATCTACGAGACTCAACCCCCTTTCCTGAAATAGACCAATAGTAGAGGGGAGTCCTGAATGAACTCCCCACCATAAGGACTGCACTACCACCTGATAATGACTTAAGAGAAAACTCACAAGACTCATGGTGGGTCTCCCCCCATAAAGAACTCACCTACTAGCGCCCAACCCGAAAACCAATTTAGACCTGCATCAGGCCTTACCAAATCTAGAAAGAGCACAATAAGAACATTTAAAACATTAACTCCCATCTGAATGGAATAAGAAATGAATAAAAACTCCATACGAACTGTAAACCCTAACCCCATTGGATGGGAGGGTGGGCCCAAGGATCAGATCACTAAAACTACGACGTACAACTACTCACGACCCATCCCTTCGGGATGGACTCAAACCAGGGACGCAACTGATTTACATCAGTGGTCCATGCAAGACCACTAATTGACACCACACATCTAAACAAAAATGCACCACTAGAGACATTGTGAGATGGATAAGTCCATCTCTCTTCTTTCGACAAGAGGAATGTTTATAATAACGATGAAACTACAACAGACACGCTAAAACTGCCTCACCCCAACGATAGGGGCGCAACCTTAACCAGACTCCTTAAAATTCCTTGGGGGTTCCTGACTATGCGTTGGCTTCACTCTGAGACAATTTGGATGGAGCTCTGATGGATAAAGCATCTTCTGCCTCGCAGTCAGGTTCTGATAAACCCATCAAAAAACACACATCTTTTTATTTGACAAAAGAAATGACAATATTTTCAAATTTAAAAACATACCGGCATTTAAATCCGGAGTTTGTCAAAAGAACCATGAAATTCCCATACATTTCAAAACCCAAAACACCATTTGTACACTAAAACAATAAAATATCCCTTAAACAGAAAGGAAACTTACACCAGAAACTTTGAACAAAGACCCAACAACACACTACTTCCGAGATCTTCCTATGCGACGCTTTCTTGCAATGCCCCGAAAAAATCGTTGCAAGTGACCCATGCGTCCACATGCCTGGCAGGGCTTCAGAGCGCTTGGGCACGACGACTTCTTGTGACCCCTCTTGCCACACTGAAAACACACAATAATCACTCGCTCTGAAGAGGTGGATGAAAGATCTCGAGGCCTCTTGATTCCACGACCTGCTCCATCCAGTTTCATTTGCTTACTCATCTCCTTTCCAGAACCTTCACCACTGCTCATAGGGATCGAAGGAGGGAGAACTACTTCGTGTGCTCCTGCATTCGCAACATCGTAATGAAAAGATTGCCTTGTCGTATCAACAAAAGAAGTTAGGTTGGACTCTGTCACCTTCGACTGTAGATCAGGGCGGAGACCCACCTCGATGTGTCGGGCCTTCATGGGGTCATTCGTGGCATACTCTGAGTCATAAGGGACTAGCTCCACAAAGCGCTGGAAATATTCCAACACGGATCTGTCGCCCTGCTGCAGACAACACATCTTCATCCCCTTTCTCACCCTTTCTTCCTCAGGGAAATACTGGCGAATGAAAAAAGCTTTGAAGAACTCGCAAGTAATCTCTTGACGGGCCTTGTTCCAAGACACTGACTTCCACCACATCCACGGTGAACCTTCAAGCATGAAGGTCGCAAACCTGAGCTTCAACGACTTAGGAAACTCAATGAGGATAAAGTCCTGTTCAATCTTCTGCATCCACTCTTATGCCACGGAAGGGTCTGCTTGAGCATAGAAGAGAGGTGGACCTAACTTCCGAAACTCAAGAATATAATCCTTAGGTTGATCAACCACACTACGATCACCCATCGATGTTTCAAAAGGATAACCACTGGACAAGGAGAAGTCAAAAACCCAATCAAGGCCAACTCAATGTGTGAATAAAAACCTCAAAATTAAACACTGCATAGGTGATAAGTTCACAACACAAGGAAGCATGTTATCATAACATCAAAAAATTTCTCTTTGAAAACATCTTTAATTTAAAATATGCTTAGTGGGTTAAACCCTCGACATTGGTATTCTTTAGAGTCTCACTCACATGAATGTATCTGTGCCACCCTGGGCATCCATCCACCATACCATAAATCCGTCAACATTTCCAACATACCACTATGCATGTGAGCACTCATTGGAACGCCAAGGCCAAAACAAAGAACTTCATTTTCCAAAAACAAATAATTATTACCACTTATTTTAAAACCATCCACAAATTAAGCATGTCATTTCAAACAATTTTTTTTTTCAAAACCCATTTTTTTCAAATTAGAACCACTCTTAGAAGTCACAGGACACCCAAAACATCTCAAACAGGAAACTAGTGTCGGTGGGCGACTTGCCCATATGGTTGGCGGCCATATGTCAATCACGTTACTGACACGAAGAGTCTTTTTGGACCATGCCCCCAGCTCCACATGGCTTTCCAGGCCATGCAGCTTAGGACTATTATCCTAACTCCATTTGTCGTACCCCAATCGCAAAATGTGTCCATAAAAACCCAAATAAACAACTTAAACTGGACATCCCATGGAAACATGAGGATAGGTATGAGCAAGAGTTCGTGACCCTCTTCTCGCACCTACCCCTCGAGTCTCGAAAATACTACTCCATCTACCTCAACATCCCATATAACAAAGGGAGCTCTGAAAAGTGAGGTCTGCTAAGAGCCGACCCCTCTGATACCATTTTTCCCCGAACCAACCCGGGTCGACCCTGAACTAGTCACCCGAGTCAGCCCGCGACATGGCCCGAGAGGCGTTCCCGGTCCTCCCGGGCTGGCGACAAGAGCCAAGGCATCAAAAGAGGCTATGGGAACGATTTCACCCAATATAAATAAACAAGACTGCAAGATAATACTGAGCATCGCAGAAAAGATAAATCAAAAAAAGTGACTAAACAGGAATAGAAGAAAAATAAAACTAACCAAACACGATGTCCGAACAAACTCTGTGGGACCTCGTGGGTCACTCTCCGACTCAACGATCAAGCATCTGCCAAGGCGAGCGCACTCAGGCTATACCCTGCATAAACACTAAAAACAGAAAAGAACTATAGGCATGAGTCTTAAAACTCAGTAGGCTATCCCGATATCTATTCCCAATGCACTACCATTAAAATAAAAGAAACATATTTTCAATTTTGAACTAAAACATATAAAAGTATGTTTTTCCAAATATTTTACATAAAAACAAAGTATGAACCATTACCCTTTACCATTTTCAAATTCGGGTTCATTTTATTAGGGTCAATGGATTTTTAGGAAAAGGAAAAGTGATGTTTATATTTTCAAATTTTTACAAAGAGGATTAAACACATTCATTTGAAAACCATTTTTTTGAATCCTAATCAAAAGCAATTTACCACATTCCAAGGAAAATAATACACCAGAATGCACAATGAAAAACACATAGCAAGGGAAATGTAGGTATACATGTGAGAATCATAATCACTACTGCAAGAAACAAAAGCTAAATAGACATGGGTGAAACCAAGAGATCAAGAATAAACCAGAAGACACCAATACATGAGAAATCATCCTTATCGACATGTCACGATGAAATCAAAACACACAATACGTTCGACCATCCACTCTCGCGCAGGTCGAGGGAAAATCCCATCGTAATAATCCGAATATATCCACCTACTATGGGCCACTGGTCAGTACCATAACCTACCAGTGCAGAAATCATTCTTAGAATATTCTCTCAATATGCCAGATTCCGATGTCTCAAGTTTTTGGAAAAATGGGGGAGCCAACTGATGCCAAACGAGAAACCAATCATATAGATATATATATATATAAAGCACAACAGGCATCACCCCGAGCCACTCCGTGGAACAACCTCTTGCCTTTAAACTACTCACGTACTTGGGAGCCTGTAAGCGCAACCTCCCAAACAATCAATTGGGACCAAGGCATGAGAGTTGTCCTTAGAGGGTTTTTATCAATACATTTTCATCGCTTTCCAAAAAGTTCCAAACGGGCATTTAATACATTTAACAATCACTACTAAAAAAAGTACAACTTCATTATAAGACAAAACCTAGTTTAAACCCATTTAAAGAACCCAAAAATAATACTTCATAGGCTGACGACATTTTTATAAACCAAACCAAACCAAAACATTTTATTTTTGAAAATAACCTTTAAGAGCCAACCAGAAAACTTCTTAGAAGAACCAAAGTACTTGTTCACGCTTCAAAAGAAATTATTTCTCAATAAACCAGAATTCTATTTTATATTCCGTAAATTATGTTTAAAATCCAAACGGGCATTATTTCATTATTGGGTGTCCGCTCGTCAAAAGGATGTTTCATGTGTCGTGTATAAAATAAACGGATTTTTTTACACTAAGTAAAAATTAACTATTTTATATTAAAAATTAATTATTGTATATTATCTCATATTTTATAAAATTAATAAAACAATTATTTTGAACAATTGGGGTATGCAAACAGCATGAAACAATATAACTTAAATCTTAAAAGCAGTGCAAAGGGAACCTACCTCGGATACACGACATTGTGAAACTACACGCATTCAAAAATGCGTGACAAAGTCCAACACCCTACATAATAAATATCAAGGACTCAAAACACATCCAAAAACTCACTAGAGCATGCGAAACCAAGTGTCGGGAAGAAACACTCACCTTGAAACTAAAGCACGGCGACGACGGAACATCGAAAACAAGGCGTGATGATGGCACTCACCTAGAAATGCCCTGTATGGGTCCTAAAAATCCTAAACCTACCAAAAACAAATATAATTTGATAAAAACCCCTACCAAAGCAAAGGTGAAAGCAGGCTTAGTAATCATGATAATAATAGTAATAATTATAAAAATAAAAATAATAAAAATAATAATTATTACAATAATAATAATAAGAATAGTAAGAATAATAATAATAATAAAAAATACTAGTAATAATAAAAATAATAATAAGAATAAAAATAATGATAATAATAATAGTAATAAAATAATAATAATAATAATAACAACAAAAAAATAATATTAATGATAATATTAATAATAATAACAACAATAATAAAAATAATAAGAATAATAACAAAAATAATAATAATAATAATAACAATAACAATAATAATAATAATAAAATAATAATAATAATAATAATAATAATAATAATAACACTAATAATAAAATAATAAAAATAACAAAAATAATAATTATTATAATAATAATAAAAACAGGATAATAATAATAACAACAATAAATACAACAATGATGCTAATAATTGTAGTTTATAAAAAAAATAAACCTGGCAGGGGGGGGCGTGGTTCGTGCAGGGCAACTAGGAAGAGTCGGCCGAGCCGTAGGCTCGCTTTAAGGGGCAGGTGGCTTCCGGATGGCCGAGGATAGAGGCGCTGGCATGGGCATTGGTCAGGGGATGACCGCGCGGCTAGAGGCAGGTTGCGATGCTGTTGCATCACGCTGAGGTAGGGGTTGTGTGCTGACAGCAAGGGAGACGAGTGTGAGGGGCTCCGCCACTAGATAGGAGGAGGGAGTAGGGGACGATCGGGAGAGAACACCGGGAAGAAGCGGTCGAGGGTGGCTGGGTGTGCGGACTGCGGGGGGGGGGGGGGGGGGCAGACCGACGGTAGACTATAGGAGGGGAGTAGGGGAGGGCACTGCGGACTGGCGTTGGGAAGGCCTCTTCAAAGCTGGGGGAGGCTCCGCTGCTCTGTGCAAGAGAATGAGAGGACGAGGGGGGCTATGGAGCTGGACTAAGGAAGGGTGCGCCGGGGATGCTGCTGTGTCGGGAGGGCCGACCCGGGGGGTTGTGGCTAGTTGGTACGCATAGGTCAGGAGGCGTTGTGCGAGGCGACTGCGCAGGCAGGAAGGCTGAGCACACTGCTGCTAAGGGGAGCATTAGGTGAGCGCTGAGGGGGAGTTGCTGAAGCCAAAGATGCAGGAGGGGAGGGGAGGGTGTCAGATGCTCAGGTGTTGTGCGGAAAGGGGGAGAGGAGGGTGAAGCGGGCTGGCCAGGTGTTGCAAGGGAGAGGAGAAATGAGAGGGGGGTGGCCGCTGCTAGGGTTCGACACAGGAGGGGGGGTCCAAAAATGCATAGATAGAGTAGCGGTGTGAGGGAGAGAAAAATATGAAAAATAAACATAAAAAATAAATGAAAAGGATATGATAAAATAAAAAAATTGAATAGATATTAAAAAGAAACCCAAAAAAATAGTTAACCGATCTAAAAAAGTGAGTAAATAAATTTGATAATTTATATTAACATAGAGATTAGCAATAAAAAAACATTATTGATGTCAAAATAAATACATGCTTAAAATGCTAATAATAATAATAATAATTTAGCAATATTATTAATAATTATTATTATTATTCTAAACCTCATTAATAACAATAATACTAATACAACATATGTGATAAAAATTTGTGTCAAATTAAAATAATAATATTATTATTATAATAACAAAAGTAATCACTAATAATAAAATAAAAACAATAAATGAATTCATATCATCTTTAATAATATTAAAATTAACGAAAGGCCAAGCAATTCCATGGGTGAAGCCGCACGGCGTCACGCTCCTCCCGCGCGTCCAATGATTTTGAATCCAAATGTACACTTTTTATCAAAGACTCAGAAATCTGATCCGAGACTGAACGCAAATCTGAGCCAAATAATTTAAAACCAAAGAAATCATAAAATAAAATAAAATCACTGTTTGGGGTGTGAAAGTCAACATGAATTTACTAGAACCATCAAAACAAAATATGAATGGAAAATTTTCCATTTTCCACCAAATACTAATTTTAATATATGAATTTCCAATAAATGGATACTTACAAATTAGAATGTAATATTACATATAATATTATTTATGAAAATTCATTTCTAATTTTTTATTGTAATAAATCTATTATAAAACATATATGTCTAAATATTAAGTATGACAGATCATGTGGTAAGGGTTTTTAAAATAATAACAATACATTTCGTGATTATTTATGCCAAATTTTTGTTGAGGTGTATTATATGGATATTATCCTTTTACTCCATTTATTTTCATAGAATATTTTAATTCATGTAATTTTCCAATAATTGTACCATTTTACTCTATTTGGTACTCAAGATGATTCATAAAATGTTTTTACGGAAATGTTCAAATTATTTATTTTTAGTTCAATGATATTTTTCTTCATGGAATACTGTCTTAAAAATTGTTTTATTAAATAAATTCCCTAAAAGAAAATTGCCTAAAAATTTATTTTTCAGTCTGTTTTAGTAAATTCATATTGACCAAAAATTGATCTTTTAAAAATTACATTTTCTAATCATGATATTTATTAATTTTTATAATAGTTTCAAAAGAATGTTTTATTTTAACTTATACACAAGGAATGAATATTCCCACCCCCACGACTATTATTTATTTATTTTAATTATATAAATGTTTTTATTTATCGTTTTAAAAAATTTTGATTTCTAATATTGTGGAAATTTTTAGATTTTAAATTAGAGATATGAAACTGAAAATTGTATTTACATGTTAAAATATTTCAGTCAACCATTAAATGTTTTTTCATATATATCAATATCCATCAATTCTTCAATAGGGATAATTTTTTTTGATAAAATCTAGTTTATTTTTCTTGATATCATATGGTGATGATGATTTAAGGATGATTATATTACACCTCTCTCATTAATGTGTGTTAAGAAATATAAGATGAAATAATTATAAAACACATTTTCATTACATAAGCCATATTACAATGGAATAATGAAATATTCATGAAACATGTTACCTTTTATAGGGTTATTTAATGAATATTTGATTACATTATTATATTTTTATAATCCTGAGGATAAAATATGTATAGTAATCATTATGTTATCTGAGGGCCTAGAATTATATATCCCTTTAAATCATTGACTAAATGTAGGAATCTTAGGATATAATATAGATTAAAAATTGGGAGTGAACCTTATTAGGTTGGATACTCTATCCACAATTATAGTATTAGGGTACAAACATGATGATGCAACAAATGGAATAGGGATTGATCCTAATATAATATGATGTCCTTTTAAGTGAGTCGTATCTATGAAATTGATTTTCTATCATAACATGAGTACTAAAAACTTATTTCTTATTCTTATGTTATTTTATCATGTATCATGGTATATTATTGATGATTTTAGACTCTTAGGACATAATTATTCCCATATTAAAGATTTTTATGCCCAAAAATCGTAAATGTTATCTTTAACTGATCAGATATAACTATTGTTATTTAGTATAATGTTCTCATACACTTACGCATATCTTATGATCATATATTATCATGGATCAGTTTACCCTATTAATACCTTACATTTAAAATATGTTCACCCTTTATTGTGTTTCCTTTTAAAATGTTATGAATAATATTTCTTATTATGTTAATCTGATTTTTTAAATACATTATTTTAGGGATATGTTGAATAAAATTCATTAAATATGATGATTATTTATACTATCCATATATTTTGAATATTTTGGTTCTAGTTTTTATTTAATTATGATAAATTTTAAATATTAATTTGAACTGATTTAATATAAAGGTAAGAAAATAATGGGTTTCATCAGTTTGAATTGGATTATGGTTATGTTAATCATTAGATATTATTTTTAGATAAAACTAGTAACAAACATCGGTATATATTTATCTTTAGGTTAATGTTCTTATTATTTGTTACAATATAAGTAGATATATTTTATTAGTAAAATATCCATATTTCAATTTTGGATTATGGATATATCTATACCATATATTCCCCAATAGGAAACGTCTCTGAAATTGATATATTTTTTATTATCTTGAATATCATCAGTGCATGATGAGTTGGAATAATAATGCATATCTAGCTAAAAATTCACAATGGATACTGTTTGGATAATTCATACTATCCTTATAAGAATTAATAATGATTTAAATAGCATTGAAAATGAATGAACTAGTATGATAAAATTATGTCATATATTGGATTGAATTTGTCATAATCTATATAGAAATTGTATCAATATTTCTAGTAAAATGATTAATATCTATGAATTATTTTTTCTCACACAATGATTTTCCCCACACAATGGATGTACCTATGAGTCATCATGTTAACAAATAATGTATCCTCCAATGAAATAACATGTATTCTAGAAAACAAAAATAAATTGCAGTTAGGTTGATAAATATTGTGATTATTTTATTTTAACCCACTCAATAAAGGAATGGTCACTTGAATAATTATGAACATCAAACATTATATGTAATGATCAAATATCGATTGAGTATTTTATAAGGAAAAATCTATATTAACCTATTTGTTAATCAGATCTAGTAATAACTAATAAATTGATTATAAAAAAATAAAATATATTTTCTATTACTTGGTGTTTTAATCAAATACAATATTAATTTTTTGCATGTTGTTTGTATGAATAAGAACATCAATGTTTCACTTTTATCAAGAAATGATGCAAGTGTATAAAATTGACTCCATAACATGAGAATATTTGAAAATGTTAATCTTAGATTAATATTTTACCCAAACAAAAAAAATTTAAATGTAATAGGATTAATATAAATATATATGAAGTATGACGAATACATTACTGCCATTGAAGAAAATTTCTTCAGTCATGCAATGCATGCTTTTAGTTTTATTGTCAATCATGAATTAAATGTTTATCGATTAATTTGGGACATCAGAAGAAGTATTCAAAAATATTTGGATTTAAAATAATTTTACAACTCTGAGGAAATCAATAAATGTTCTCTCATGTTGGATTTACAAAATATATATTTTAAGTGCCCGACAAATATTTGGTACCATAAAAGAATTATAAAATTTAAAGTAAACTATAATAATATAATTTATATATGAATGAGAATTAAATTTCATTAATTTTTTAATTTTAGAAGGATTCATTGAGAAAATATCCTTACAATGTCCATAAATTAACTCATATTTAGAAAGGAATGTCTCCATGGAAAATAATATTTATGTGACATGAAGAGACCATTAAATGAAATAATATTTTAAAATAAATCAATCAATTTGATTCCCACACATTAATGATATAATTGAAAGAATCATTGATATTATGAAAATAATTAAAATAATTTGTGGGTAAAATACAATGGTTATCATCATAAACACGTTATGTATAGAAAAATGGGAATGAACATGTGGTCACAACTACTAGAGTGGATATCAATAATTAAGTGTTGAAAAAAAAACTAACTATATGGAATAATATTTAAACATTAAATAATCTTGAGTTTAAGTCAAAAATTTATTATATTTCACATTTAGGATGTTTCTAGGTTTGATTTTCTGATAATTATTTCATTATTTATACATAAAAAATTGATGAAATACATAGTGTACACTTCTGATTAGTATCCATTATTCCAACCATACATAATCCTTTAAAACAAAAAATGATTTCTTATCTTCTAAAATCTTCATGAATTTCAATATGGACAATTATTTTCAACTACCCATGAATAAATCATATGAATTTTTTTTTTGAAATGTTGGAGGAGAATAAAAATATTAATAAAGTACATATAAATAAGAAAATAATAAGTACATTAAAAAACACAAAAAACACTTATAAATATTTTTTAGGAAAAATAAATATTAACCTAGAAATAAAATTTCAATCCCAAATACATGATAATTTATATTAAAATTTAAATAAAAACCCATGTAAACCCATTTGAAATCATTGAAAATTCATGTAGTTACATTGGGACATCATCTCATATAACCCATAGAGATTGGAATAACCATAACACCAATATCCAATATAATTCTCTGTTGAACGTAACAATTACCACATGAATTGTACAGAGATATAGGTAACACCCCAAAAAAACGAAAATCATAAATATTTGTGGCACAATATCATAAAATATGCCACATATGATCATCCATCAAATGAAATGTGTTTCATAAAAAATTAATAATAGAATATCAAATAAAATTGGGTTTTATTAGATTTATATAGTAGTATAATCCATGTATGAGAAATATTTTTCCAGAAAATCATATCAATATAAATATAAACCATTTAGAGAAAGATTAAATATTTTTCCCTTGGATCATATTTCAGGTAAAAAATATATTTTTTCAAAGGATGTAATCCTATATGGAAGATAATTTTGAAATATTACTTTTAACATTATATAAGGTAAATATAATTTAATTTCAAATAAAATTGTAACATATAAAACATTTATAAAATCATTATCAACGAAAATAACAATAAAAAACATAATGGAAGATTTAATATTCAATTAAAATATTGCCTAAGGAAAATATCCTTACATCATTGAGATGAAAATTTGAATATATTAAAATTTTAAAAAATAGTTTCATTTTAAAATATCCATTAACAATTATAAATTAATATTCTATCGAAATTATTGTCCGGATGATGGAAACTCTCATTCATGACATACAAGTAATAACAAATAACCCTTTTAGATTTTCAGAAAAATCCAAACATGAGTTCTTTTGGGACATGACATGTTTGTTACATTGATGATATTTATTGATAATTTCAACATCTTTATAAATATATTTTAAAAATAATATTAAATGTATTTAATTTTATTTTATTTTTTTGAAAACATTATTTTTGATTATAATGATACTCAACAAAAAACCCATTGTCTTTAAACCCTTATTTAAAAATTTAGTGGAATATTAAGGTAAAAATTGTATTATATTTAAATAACCATTGTATAATAAATGATGAGATTGATGATATATTAAAAATAATATTTCTTCCTTTGAAGCATAATCATAAGAAATCCAAATAAAAAATGGGATTATAACATAATACTCTTACCAGTTTGGTATATTTGAAACATTAGCCCCATGACAGAATAAAATTTATTAAAACATATAATATCATGAGGAAATATAATTTCATGATTATAATTTTAAATGGGGATATATATATACTTCATTAATTTATATAGTTTCATATGAAAAATCATATCCCTCAATGAACATATATGGTTACAGGGTCCTTTATATTATGTCCCACATGTCACGTGACTCACAATATTCTATGATAAAAAGTGTTAATTATTTAGTTTATTTAGATCATTTTCATCATTATTACAATGTTATTTTCACTAACTAAAATTTTATATTAAATTACTTTAACAATTAATTTTTTGATAGATGTTTCAACCATTTTCTATTTTTCTGTCAAAGATGAATTTAGTTGGTCGAAAAAGGTAAAAGAGGTCATTAATTAAAAATTAAATGAATAGTAATCATGAAATAATTACCATATTTATACATTATTTGTAATTTTAAAACCATTAAGGAAATATGGTTGTGATAAATAAACATACATTGTGATCTCGGGGATAATAGGTCATACGTACACTTGAGTAACGTTTACATTTTTCAATGATCACATATATTCAGTATATTTATTCTCATTTCCATATATGAAAATCATTAGAAAAATTGTATCACATTATGTTGTGAGGAAGTAGTCTACAGTACACCCGAGCGATTTTAACATATCCACTATGAAATGGAATTTAATATAGTTACATATTATATAATGAGTAATGTCATGTAATTATTTTATATATATCACACACATATATACATATATACTTTATATAGATCATTATACCCATCCATCAGAGGTGGTAATTAATAAAAACAAATAACATCAGTTCATGAGGTGGTAGTCTGTCGTAGATAATAATAATGATTTCATTAACCATATAATTGATGATTAATTGGTTGTATGTCAAGAACATAAAATAATAAAATCTCATTATATGGAATATAATTATTTTGTTAAAAAAAATTAGAATTATAATTTAAGGAGATGAAGGAACATTTAGAACTAATAATCTCATGGATTAACATTACATATTCTTTTGGTATCCTCGTCGGGTTTGAACCAAAAAAATTAAAAGGATGTATTTAGGAAATATCTACCTATATGGAACGACTGTATCGTCGTGCCATACTGGTAGTTATTTCTCAACATCCTCAGTTCAAGATGCTAAACATTATGTATTCCTTGTATAGTAAATTCTTGATTCCTAGCATATCAAATGTGAAATGATCCAAAATATGTACATCCTCACCCCATTATGATAAACTATATCCTTACCATGTTTCATAAGCACAAGATCCCACATGAAAATTATGATATTCCTCTATTCCATCATCAGAGAGAATTTCCCCTTCTTCCACAACTATTGTTTTGTTATGTTCTGTCTTAGAAAAACATGTTTATTGATTCACATTTCCATTGGATACGAAGAAATGAAATTAAACCCCTTCATCAGGACTATCCAACAATCCATCAACACATTGAACCCTTGTCCCCATTTTATCTTCTAAGAATTGTGATAATAAATTATGTGTAGTTTATCTTTAGTTATTTAAGTGGTATGAGGGCCTATATGATCTCCTTTCATGTCATGTTTTACATTTTTATTACACATTGATAACCTTGATATTTAAATATTTCTACCCTAATATTTTATATTATAAACTATTTTTTATAGACACCTTTTTCAAATCATTATAACATTAATATATGTGCCATTTATTTCAATGTTATTCGTGGAAACTAGGCCAGCATGACCTCCTTTCATGAATAGTTTGACATTTTTCATGTCGTGAAAACAATTTTGAAAAACTCGCCCCTAGTAAAATAG
Source organism: Viscum album (assembly GCA_963277665.1). NCBI lineage: Eukaryota > Viridiplantae > Streptophyta > Magnoliopsida > Santalales > Viscaceae > Viscum > Viscum album. The sequence continues at coordinate 700,932,450 of OY728161.1, forward strand.
TAATGAATTTAAACTATTTTCTAATTTTACAAGCATGATGACATTATACTAAATTCATTTGACAACTCCATACGACCTTATACTATATGAAAGGAGCCTCAAAATTGGTTTCTAGGGTGTAGATAATCCTTATATATTCTCACTCCATGTATTAACTCTTTTACACCACAAGAACATCCTCAATGGTCCAACCACTATGTACTAATAAATATGACCTTAAACTCTATGCATTAAACCCTTATTCTTATGGTCTGCTTCCCCCATAATGTTTCAATAGGCCTATGCCCCGGCGTACTTCCATAAATATGTATTGATTTATTAAAATTCATATGGATATATATTAATTCTTTTACCACATGTATCAGGGCCCAACCTCAGGTTTAACACAAACTAGTTCTATAGTACCAGAATGATTTCATGAGCCTCCTAATTTGGTACATGATGCATTCATAATCATTGACTACATAATGAGATATTATTCATTCGTGTCATGGAATGAATAAGACAAAAATTTATATTTCATGGAATAATTCCTTATAACATCCTCAAAACAAGATGATAGACATTATCCTCACCCTATATAAACTGTAATGACTAATTTGAGAATAATGGGATGGCCAAAAATATAACCCCATATGAAACCTTGATGCCTCATATGAAAATTAATGGATGACCAAAAATATTATCCCATTTAGAATAGGCATTCCTCCTCTAGTAAGTGCTAGATTACAATGAAATATTTCCCTATATAAATTCAAGATCCCTCATATCTTAATATGAGATGATTCAATATCCTCACTTGAAATAATATCAAAGTATCTACATCGGTACCCTACCAAAACTTTTTATTAATATATGTGCATCTTGATTCAATTTCTAATGGGATATGCATAGACTTCAAGATATCTCATCATGGAAAGATCCCCTTTGTCGACTCATTGTTGGTTATATCCTCAATAAATTTCATGAAATTGACTAGGGATACATATTTACATGTTTGGTCTATTTGAGGTTCCATTGGGACACTTTTCAAATATTCGTATCACCATTACAGGACACACAAGCATCCTTGCAGACACTTGTTCCTCCACTGTGTCCAATGTCTATTACCTTAAACCATAATCTACCCCTCTGGTTCAAGATCTATGACCACAAAATAGTAGAATATATTATATGAGTTGTACGAATGTAAAATTACTATTTAAAATTACATATCACAAGAAGTTAAACTATATCATTACCCCATATAAAAATTGGATACCACCGGTGATAAATATTATATATAATAAAAACTAAAAATAGTGACTACACAATGTTAAACTATAGCATTACACTATATAAAACAAAGATAATTCATATGAAATTTATGGGATGACCTAAAAATAATTCACACCCTATAAAAAACTGGGATTCCTAATTATATGATAGGGATATATATACTTTTCGAGAGAGGATATCAACCCACTTTGGTTGATTTCTTAAAAGAACATTTATCTGAAATGCATTTGTCTTGATTCCAATTCTCATAGTATACATAGTGACATCCAAGTATTTAATCATTGGCCTAGACCTTTCATTATCTCACCTCTGGTTATTTCCCCTATAAGAAATTCATCATTATCACCTACCATCACATTCATCCATTGTATTTGGGAGCATGGTTGATTATCCTCTATTGAATTCAAATTTCACTCTATCAAATTCCGTCCATCCACTTATATTCTTGTCACATTCTCTCATTTAGATTATAATTATCCCCTCAATATAAAAAATCTTTCTAATAGAATTTACATGTTGCAACCTCTCTCAACAACCATAAGATGCTCACACATCAAGGGATATTTGATAACAAACATCAGATCTTATGTATCAAACTAATTAAAAGGTCACCCACATATTTTCCCCATCCTAAACAAACCTAGGTATAGAACTTCTATTTCAAAAATTATCAATATTTTTTCCCTATTAGTCTATTTTTCCCCTTTAACTCTCTAATTATTGAAATGAAAATTTGACCTCATGGGAATTTTCATACACATTGACCCATAATTGTTTTCATCCATGAGAATAATAAGAACACAATACCAATATTTGTTTCTCAATCTGGGTATCGGTCACACTGTCCTATGATTTGGAGGATGGTTATCTTCCAGTAATCTTGATATGCACGATTCACCCCTTGTTTCATTACCTATGACTATATACTAGGATATTTATTCAAAAAATTTGGACTCTAAACTATGTATAAATCATACATGAAATGTATTGGGTGTCTTCTGGCCTTTTTGGACCTTACTTCACATCTGAATGTCACTCCCCCTCACTACACATGACCTTTTGGGGGGCCCACGTTATGTTGAAATCATCACAACCATATGATTTTTTAAACCTACACCTTATTATTTGTGCAATGCAGCACCTCCCATGGCCCTCCAGTACTTCAGGTTACTGATTCTTCATGCTATGGAAACGATATTACAGAACCCCCGGTATATCATATACAACGTTAAAGAAAGATCCCAACATCCATATCAGAAGATGTTCAATTGTTAGACTTGATCTACCGAACACATTATCTTTAACTATGTCATTCTTCATCCTCGCTAAATGATGTTAAACTACGTTTTCATTATCCTCATTTCATTATGTTAGAATACAAGGAAACAAAGTGTCATGCCTATGAATCACTCCTTTCAGAGTCAGTCGCATTTTTCATCATTCATGTTCAATGGCCATAACCCAACATCTAAGATGAGACTCTATTGGAATAAACCTTACAGATGAAATAATTTATTATTACATGGGCTTGGAATTTGGTTTGTTTTTTGACAAGTATCATTAGAATCCTAAGAGAATATACCACATCACCTTAAAAGAATGATGTGAGGAGAAACATATTGTTGAATGCTCTGGATTCCTTATTCGGGTTCCACTCCATGTTATACAAGGCATGAAACCAAGTTTATTTGGTGGATTCAAGAACATCAAGATTGACTTTACCATTATTGATAGATTCTGTTAATAATAAAATGTTGTTCTAAATTACTACAGATTAACCACTATGTGATGGACAATCTCTATTCTATACATCTGGGAATGTGGAGTTACATAGTATGAATTTCAAGTAATCCATTAATCGACCCAGAGGGTGTTTGGTATCTTTTGTGGCCAAATAATTTGGATATGGCCCACAATTTCCTATTGCATATAGTATAGGTTCTTTTTGAATACTAATATCAATCAATTTTCCATCCCATGGAAGCGAGAGGATGGATTGGACTAAATTGGAACATGGAATACAATTTCATCATTTTAGAATCCCATAAGAGGGTTTAATTATCTTTGATAATATTGTGAGGAAATAAAAATTTATGGATGATGTGGGATCTCATGAAATAGATCATTGATCGAGTTATGACTTTACTAATGTATCATATATGAAAATTCTAACAGAGTATCTTTTAATTGATATATTGTGTGACACAAAAAACAAAACATTAAAAGGAATATTACCAATCAAGAAATAAAGATATATTTAATATTTTAAAAAATAATAATACATTTTATATGTTTAAATTCACAAAATACATTGTTATCAATCATAGAAAAAACAATTTTCTTCAATGACATTCATTACACGTAATATTGTGTATTAACGGACATAAGTATATTATTAAATCATTATTATTAAATATAAAAATATATAATCCAGATGTAAAATAAGTAGTTATGAGTATATTTTAATAATAATGAAAATATATTGTTCAAAAAAATATATAATCAATTTATAGGTTAACAAGTAAGAAGAAATAAATATTAAAACCATTTTAACAAGAAGTAAATTTTTTATGCCCACAGAGGTGTTTTATAATAATGAATTAAATTAATTATTTTTTTTATTTTTTATGTCTATATATAGTCCATTCAATGAAATATTTTTTGAAATCTTCAAATTTAAAAGATAATTACATGAAAATAACAATCCCATTATTTCTTATAAAAAGCAATATTTATGAAAATGTATTTTTACAGCATTTTATGGGAAATCATATATTAAAAGAATGACAATTTTATAAATTTTATATAAAAAACTAAAAATCATTTTTTAAAATATAATTTCAATATTATGATAGGGTGAACTTTTGGTGTTATTCTATGCAATTTCAATTTTCTATAAATAATGACAAATAATGTATTTAAATTTTAAGTTTATTTTTCAAATAATTATTTTTTTATAGATAAATTAAATTTTATATTTGTAGTAATGTATAATTAATTATATAATACAACAATTTTCAAAATTTAGTCAATCCGAATCAATTTCACATTAAAATTTGATATAAAAACATTATATTCTTTTGTACATTTTTCTTTTAAAACATGTTTTTTCATCCCGTCTCTAGGATTAATTTAAAATAAATTTATTCCATTTCAATGATTGTAATTTGAAAAAGTTGATTATATATTTTGAATCATACTATTTTAAAAAATATTATAATTTCAACATATTTTTTTAAAAAGATATTACTAAATGCCACTAAAATTAATTGATGCGATTAAGGTAAAATTGAGCTTAACAACAAACTAAACCTTAATCATAAACAGAAAAATACTATATAAAAATTTCCAATACCTATTTTATGGAAATATATAGACTATATAACATGTTTTATATAATTGGTTCTATTATGGGGGCTAGATTTCATGGAAAAAAACATGGGTGGAATTCCCACTTTAAAGACTTTACAAGAATGACACTCCTATTCAACTTTAAAAGGTAGCCAACTCTCCTAAATATTTACACATTTCAAGACCTATAAATGACACAAAAAAATTCCCAAATAATCACACGAAATACCTCTACTTCCATAACACCAAATTTCATCGAATGAAAATCCAAAAAACTCTTTTGGTATAGCCCAAATGGTTTTATCCGGATAATATGTAACATTATTCAACAATCAAATCTGTTTTATTTAATTATCCACTCCATTAATTATTTTTATATCATTATTAAATAATAAAATTAGTATCATAAAAATTATGGTATTTATTTATTCCACTATTTAGACATACATATTCAAACACATCAATAAAATGGGATATAAAAGCATTGTTCATGAGTACGGAAGACTACGACCTCGCGAACCAATGCCATTTTTTTCTTTCTTACCCTTTAATAATTTAAAAAATATGATGGAATTTAATTTTATATGTGATATATATAATTCATTTATCCTTATGGAATTATTATACAATTCATACCTTCATTCATTCCATTTTGGGGGAATATGATTATATCATATGTGGATGTGTAGACTATCCTCTCCTCAGGGCGATGTGATTTATTCACACATATCATTGAATATATTCATAATGAGTTTTTAAAAGAATAATTGACATATATGACATAAATATGATACTATAATTATAATATATGTATATATTCATTATTTTCAACAATTTAAATATGAAAAATAAATGGTTGTATCATTATTTCATATGTACAACCTAATGTCTCCATGAATGGTGAATTTCATTTCTTACCTCCAAATGTCATGGATTATTATAAAAAATATGTACTAAATATATATGATAATAAAGTGATTCATTATATTCTGGATATATTGGAATCATTATCCTGGTAATATAATTAACAAAAAATAAAAAATACTTCAAATACATGATGATTAACAACTAACATAATGAATAAATTGAAATATTATTAAAAAGGGTAATAAGATATTACAAAAAGATAATATATAATATTATAAATATAATTAATCCTTTTTAATGTTTAGTGACATTTTTATAAACATTATATATGTGGTTAACATATTTTCACGAGAAATGAAATGCAACGTAATGTATTTTGTATCAATTTCATTACATTGAGGAATACTGTAAGTGTATGATCATAGTTTCATTTAAATAATGTACATTCTAACCATTTTACATTTAATATCTCTTATAATTTATTATTCTTATTATAGTGTGTTTAAATTTCAATTATTTAATCATAGTGGATTTGATCATAATGTTTTCAAGTAGTAAATAAATTTACAAACTCAATTCATTTTAATTAGCTTATATTATATCATCATTGTCATTAATATTAAATGGTTATGTGTATAATGACATTGAGAATATCACTATTTATTTCCAATTATTAATTTGGGATTTTAATTTGATACACATAATCAATTCATTGATTAGCTCTCAATTTATTGTTATGATCATTTTAAGGTATTATTTCACAATCTATTTTTAATTGACATTCCTATTCGGGAAATTAAAATAAAAAAATTTATATGATCATTTATCAATAAACCATTTAATTTTATTCTAATCTTGTTATTCATTATCTTTTTCTAGAAATATTAATATATTTCACTCTTCATTAAAAATGTTGGATTAAAATTTTGTTTAAGAAAACAAACTATTTTTCTTCACTTTATTCAAATGAAGATATTTCCACTAAAATATTTATTTTCTAAAAAGGATTTCAAAAAGGTTCTTAACATTTTCAAAAAAATTTATTAATAAAATTTTTATATATTTTTTCTTTTAAATTTCAATAAATATAATATTCTGGTCCATTCCAAAACTATTCACTTTTCTATAATTTTTACCACAATAAAGGAATGTTCTTTTTACTTGGTAAGATATTTAGGTGTTCATGTATCTTCATTTCATCAATGAATCTATCAAACTTTTAAAATTATACTTTATAAATATTTTCTAAAAGTAATTTTCTATGATAATGATTTGAAAAATGTTGTTCGGAAAAAAAAGTATTTTTCCTCATGATTGTTTTTAAAATATATTTATATATTATTAATATCAATTAATGAAAAATGAATTTACCTTACTCCACATTGATTATGTTAAATTAATACCATCATTAATTATTATATAAATAGTTTATGATGGACTTGGAAAAGGATAGTATTGACATTCAATTCCATGAATCATTTTTATAATTCCCTTGAAATATTAAATTTACAATGATCATTGAAAATTTAATTTCCCCTAAATATCTATATCATTTATCATAGATGTGATTAATTCCTATACCATATATCATTCATAGATATGGTGTTTACATAGAATGTTATTTTATATCATTGAAAATATTGATAAATCCATATCTTTTATTAAAACTTTTATTTACAAGGAACTGATTTAATTAGTTAAATAAATTATTCGATATATGAGGAATTCTTTAGAAATTTACAGCATGGGAGGGGACTAGTTATAGATAGATATTTGATGTATTGGTTGTATTATTAGATGAAATTTGTTGGACAAACTAAGCTAATAGTTAATTATTAGGACTATTTTAAACTGTATTTTGAAGGTCTTGACAGTAATGTTATCATGTACAATGAAAACATAGTGTGAAATAAATTAGTGTTTTGTTAAATTTTATTAAGATATTATTATCCATGATATCTTTAATATGGAGGAAATATGTGGATGCATTTCATTATTTGTTTATTGATTAAATGACATGGTTTTCAGTTATTTACCAACCAATATTTATTATTCCTTTTCTAGTTATTTTAGATAAAATTTATGTTCAGTTGTTTCCCCTTCCATATTTTTTATGATCTTGCTCTCAAGAATATTGATTTCAGGGATTGTATTTTCAATTATTGACCTTTCTGTATTGATTATTCTCAATTATTAAGTATTTTTAGTTGTTGTAATAAACTCTTACTGATCATTTCAGCTTGCCGTTATTTTTTACATTTCCTAGGAATCTATAAAGTGTAGTAAAATATATATTCAAGGATAGTTCATATGTAATTTATCTTTTATCCACAAAATTTTTTGTTTTCATAAATGTTTTCTTTTTGAATAAATGTTTCTAATTTGTATCTAGTTTACTAGAACTACTAAAATTATTAGTGCTTTAGGATTTTATTCCTCCTAATCATATAAATTTAAATGGTGGTGGACAGAAACACCTGGCTTACTAAGGTTTGGGAACTACAATAATGATAAAATAGTTTTATCTATATGGAAATGAAATTAGTGATTGTCAAGAAGAACTTGTTCAATAGATCTATTGCTCGATGGAATCATCCACATCATCGAGTCACATTACATAAAATTTAAACGAAATAATGATGATGTGGGTTAGATTTGGAGGACTTACACAATGTTTCTGTAGATATAACATTTGTTCACATCTTGGAAAACTCAATGTAGTTGTCCACCATGGTGGGGTTGAAGTAGCCAATCCACTGAATCTGATTGGAGAGGTTAAATCCCTCTTAATGAGTGCTATAGGATCCATCATGGGCCTCTTTCAGAACATAATGGATATCATCTTCTTGTATAAAAGGTCGTATAATTCTCTCAAATATACACTTGTAAAGGGTTTCCTATATATTAGCCCCACTATAGAGTGTAAAATGGGTTTCACACATACAACTTAAATCACACATGGCTGATTCTAAAAATAAAAGGACACAATAGATACCATCATAATAGAGAATAAAAAAATCCTGAATTTCATCTACTATGGGGTGATTTGGGGGTCTTGTTGTAGGAGTACAAATAATTAGTAGGATTACATGCTATTTGACATCATCAAATGTGGCAGGAGTAATAACCATCCTGTATGTCATAATAATGAACATATTATTATTGATGGAATCTTTGAGAGATGCTTCTAGACCTCCCAAGGCATCGACATGGTCATTCTATAATCGAGGGACCTGAGTCACCTTCGACTAGTCATAAATCTGGGCCATGAGTAGATGGATAAATTATTGTTGGGGAAGTAGCTCTTAATTTATGATGATTTAGTCACACATAACATTATTGATGAATAGACAAGGGCATCCCTTAACATGTATAATGTGGAAATCAATATAGAGGACCATCTCGAGACTAGTAAACAAACCCTCATACACTGCCACGTTATTGGTGTATCCTTCAATCAACTCATAAGTATACTAAAATAAATATTGAGTTATAATGATGAAGTGTAAATTTCGATTTATTTTTTATAGGTAAATTCTATAATTGTTATTTGTTTTAATTTTTCATTATTTTTGTAGGGACAATAAGGATTATGGGGATACCTTAAATGATGATGTTAGGACTCTTTAGGAATTTTTTTCAAAAATCATGTTGGATCCGTAGTATATTGGGGATTTACATGATCTATAATATGGTTACATGACATTTAAATATTGAATTTTTTTTTTCTTAAAAGGTGATTGAGTTTTCATTTTATTTGAGACATTTCAATTACAAGAATTATACTTTGGTTACAAATCATTTAAAGTACTAAGTATTGATTTTTAGAAATCTTCTCGGTTTAAATTCTTATTTTCTTCCTTCTAGGATCCCTACAACTTGACCTAGAACCATTTATAGAATATTTTTGTGATATAACATCCCACTGGATGATCTATTTAGTGAATTATCCCTATGTTGGTTTTGGTTAAACTCTATAAGAAATTAGTCATCCTTTCTCTTAATCTCATTCTGTTTCTCTATTTCAAGTATGATAGATCATCATTGTATTGATATATCCAAAGTCTATGTCGTTGATTTTTGTTTATAGGTTGATTTACATCATCACCATCCATGCCTTAATTATTCTTAGAGACTCTCATTGTAATATTTTTTATTTTTTTTAAATGGTATGTGGTTCTGCATAAGTATGAACAATTAAAATATCATTGTATTGATTGATTGTTTTGGATATATTTTAATTAATTTATGGAAATAAATTCATTATAAATATAGAATTGAATTTTTTTCCATTTATTTTTTATGAAAACCATGAATTACAATGTAATTGAAGTGTTGTGTTTTATTTTAGAATTTTTTGAAATTGTGAACATGATTTATGAAAATGATTTGAAATTGGTATTTAAAAAATATAGCTTAAATTGTTTTTTATGAAACTTGGATTGTATTATCATAAATAATACATAAATATATTAATACCATGTTTTTACAATAATATTGACACACAAAAATTTAAAATGGGGAAATTTTTCATTAATCTGTTTTAGTGTATTTATTCATGGATGGTTTTTATTAGAAAAGATGAATGATTGGATAGATAATGATTTATTTTGGAAAAACATTCTATAATGGGAATTCCCAAGAAATTTATTGATGATTTACAATTACAAAAAAATACCTTTGAAAGTATTATCCTCAACTGAATATTGATGCTTCATATCTATCTAGTTTTTCAGGGTCAGTTGTGCATGTCACCATTATCATTATATGAGTGTGTGAGGATCCCATAAATTGGAAATATCATACAATAGACCATATTACATTGTTTCTTGTTGTAATTCCTATGATATATATTCCATTGATATTTTAACTACATTAAGCATTCCTTGTGATTTATGTATACTATTTTATATAAATGAATACAAATACATGTTTTGAAATGATTCCATAAATTCATATGAAAATCATGTTTTGTTTTAAATATGAAAATCATTTCCATGCATGTTTTATTCGATATTAAAATATAAATGTTTTTATTTATATTTTCATATTATTAGGGAGCACTTTGTGGGAGCCTTATGGCCTTTTGTGTCACATAATGCCATTTTTTGTTGATCATTTTTTATATTTTCTACCTCCAGGTTACAGCAATGGAGAATCAGCTAAGGGAGGTGGTAGTTGTTGGTAATTTATGCATGGAATTTTTTTCATGTCATGGTTTTGGATGTTTACCTTATTTTTTCGTACCATGGTGACGTTTTCCCTATATTTTTTACATTTTTTACCTTTATTTTAATCTACATTGGATTTTTCTTTTGTGAATATTGAATCATTTTTGTTTCTTATGCTACTTATGTTTCAAAAATCTTCCCCAATTATCATGCATTATAGCATTTTATTTTCATGAAATATTATTTTTAGGAATGTCCATCCATAGGAGTCTGTATTGGATCTTTTATCAGTGTTACATGACATTGATGATGTTGCATGGAAAACTGGATTCAATGTTTCACATTGTGCATTTTCATTGATTTTAGTATGTAATTGTGAATTCATATCGGCACTAGGTAGTTATTTGTGATTAAATGTCTACAAAGTAATTATCATTGTGAGCCTCAAGTCACTATGTGTGGTTCAGGATGGACTTATTGTGGACTAGTTGTAGTATTATCCCTTATTTTGATTTTGATAGATTTAAATCCAAATAGTAGTTATCTTTATAATGGGATTAAATTATATTGTTTCCATATTTGAGTGCTAATATTATGCCTTCAATGTCATATGATGTTGATGTGTATCATCACGTCTTTGAAAATACATGTGAACCAGATCAAGGAGGAAGTTGTTGGTGAACCATAGTGATAAAATCCTCTCAGGAAAAATATTTTCATTGAGGATATGGTGTGTGTTTTCTAGGCTATCTAAAAGGCACCTTAACCCACTCCCATCCATGCATCTGTTATGGAACATCATATGTGTAAATTTTTTAATCGTTCTCTGAAGTTACCTTACCCAAATCCTCCAAATTTATAATGCACAAATTATCCTCAAGAAAATAATAATTGGTTTTGTAGAAATGATAATTTGATTGATTTATTTGAGATTCAAGATGATATAAATTTTAAATGTTCCAAATTCAAGGTGGAGGTACATAATAGGATGTGGTGGGGCACAATATGGATGGTGATGAAGAATGAGGTATTGGATTGGAAATAAATTAGGTTTATTCTCAGAAACCATTTATATACAGATTCTATGGATTTTTACAAGGGTATATAGTTTTTCATAATGGATTAGGTTGATACAATCATGAAGGAGTATGAAAATCACTCTGATAAGCTTGTACATTTTTCAGCTGAGATTGTATTGAATGTGAAGATGTTGAATTGATGGTTCGATATGGGACATAAAACTGATATTTTTTCTACTATTTTCATGATTTAAATTTCTTTTTATACTAATTATATTGTTAGAACTCTGATTTAAAATCATGGCATAGAAAGTTATTCAAGGTTTCTAGGAGTACTTTTTTCTCCCAAGCATAGTTCTATGATATCCTTCAATGGAAATTTAAATATTGATGATTCTATTATGGGTTATCTATAGAAGGGCTCTTATTGGATTTTTTTATTTCAATGTGTGGATCTATGATTTTTGACTACTATGCATGGCATGGGAACTCAAAATTAGTTTTCCCTGAGGCACCTAACATATGTGGTTCCTATAGACAGACATGTCATTTATTGACGTTCTAAAATGTCATTTCTTCCCCATGTAGTGGAATATGATCATCATCACCTGAAATTATGTCGGTGAAATATAATTTTTCATGAAATTGGGAGTTCTAGCCACTTATATCCACTACCAAAATTCTTCAAACAATAGAATAGTCTACGAAGGAAGTAGATATAGGTCCAGTGACTATGAGAGGTACCATTACTATAACTTCAACATTAGTTACTACCTTATTTATTAGTGCTTAATGTCATTCATTTTCTTAGACTTTTATTGTGAATGTTTACAAATCTTCTTACGAATATTGAGTTTAGTGTGATGGATATTACTACACCCATTAAAATTAATTTATAGAATGTTCTCTATTGTATTTTTTATTTTATCTCGAAATCAAATATCAATATTTCTTATAATATTCTTGTTTTTTATTTGAAACTCATTGACAACATATTCAAGATGTATATAATTGTTTCTCATAAATCTCGTATTTATTGATATCATAGAAGGGTAGCATTTATTATTTCTAATGGGGTGTGCAATATTTTTTATGGAGAGTGGGATTCAATGTCTTCTGTATATAGACTATGTTATCAAGATTGTGGGAATAAAATTTTACTATCTTATTTTAACCTAGAGTGAGATTGATTGAGCGATGCCTCCCTCTATTTTTGTCATGTTTTTTACATTTTACCTCTTGGTTTCAATAATATTCGATTGGGAATAGAGGTGGATTTCACTTCTGAATTAGTGTTAGGTACTTATACTATATCTATTCTCTCATACTGCATGGAACCAACTGAAATGAATGTGTTAATGACTAAAATGGATGATCTGTTAGAGATGAGATTTATAATCTAAATTGTGTCAACATGGGTGTCTGCAAATCACCTTGAAAAGAATCTTGATGGACAACATTTACTTTTTGTATATTTTTCTAAAATAAAATGAGTTTTAATGAATAAAAATTATCCATTAAAATTAATTTTATATCAATTTCAAAGGATAAAAGTTGTTAAGTGGTTCTTAAAGATTTATCCTTATTCTATATACCATTAGTTGAGAATAAAAGACTAAAAAATACAAAAAAAAAAATAAAATTCAAAGAAGGTATGTCCATTATGTATACATTTTAATGCCACTTGGTCTAACCAATTCTCTTCCAAACATTATGGATTTGATGAAAATGATATTCCATGATTATCTTAATCCTTTTGTGGTGGTATTTGTGGATGAAATCCTTATAAAATCAATGTCTGAGGGGGTTCATGTGTGTAATCTAAGTGAATTTTTGAAATTTTTGAGAAATCTCCAAATTTTAGGTGTGTTATCAAAAAGTGATTTCTATATTTAGGAGGTGAATATATTTAGACAAGTGGTGTCAGAAAAGGATATTTTAGTTAATCTTAATAAGCTGAAAGCTATTATGACATGGGATATTCCTTGTAATGTTTTCAAAAATTGATGTACGTTGTGTTTGGTTAGGTATTATCTCCACTTCATAAATGACATATCATAGCTAGATTCCTCATTGAATGAACTAACATAGAAGGAGTTATAGTTTTTAGCAGATGATAATTGTCATAATTATTTTTAAATGACGAAATGTGTTCCGACTACTGCATCAGTGTGGACTCTTCCAAAGGATGGGTAGGGCTATATAGTCATCTGTGATGCATCCAGCTCTAATTTGGGATCTTGAAAACATAGGTTACATAAGTATATTTACTTGAAACATGTCCTTGAACATTTAATTGTGACATATATTTTAAAGCGTTGGTGATATTACCTTCTTATATAATGTTTTACCTTGTTTTTTGACCACAAGATATTCGTAATATCTTCTCTAAAAATATATTTGAATATCTTCCTTAGGAAAGATGTTGTCTACCAACAATAATTGGATAATGACAATACCTATACCTCAATAAAATTTAATGTAATGATAGATTATCTGAGAAATAAGCCTACGATAAATGTTGTGAATGAATCATTGGAAGTGTTGAACTTCATTACCCATTTATAAATGTTTCATATTTGTGTTTGCGAGTCAATTGAAAAGGATTTTCCTATTCATTGTTCAGTTTTCCTCATCAATTAATGAGATGATTCTTCGATAAAAAATGCTTGATGATCAATTCTATAGTATTGAAGAAACCCTTTATGAAGGGGGAGCATTTATGAGTGGTCTTTCACCATGGAATGAGATTTTATGTTATTTGAATTCCTTGGTAGTACCATTATTTGTAACAAATATTATGATGGGGATTCCAATAATTCCAAGGGGTTAGTTGACATATGAACAAAAAAGATGTTCTAGGACATGAGAAAATAAATATAGTTTCTAGGAATGAGATGAGGGATCATTGAAAAGAAATTCACTTCTAAACATTCTAATAGTTGAAGGAAAATCATCATGCACATTCATGATTTTTTCATCCACATCCATTTACATCGTGGATGTTGGATGAGATTTTTTATAGAATTTTTGGTTTGGTTTCAATATACCAAGTTAATGAAAAATAAGTACATGACTTGTGATAAATATGATGACCAAATTGGTTTACAATATACACATTCATATTAAAACCAATGTTGTGGATCCAGGAAATCTCTTTGTGAAAGAGATTTTCTGTTTTCATTTTGTGACATCACTAAAACTGTATGTAAATGATCCATGTCTTACTTATCTATTTTGGTGATTTGTTCTAGAGGGACTACGATCTCAGTATCATTTTTGTATGACATATCATCCACGTATGGATTTCTAGATAGAGATATATTCTTATTCATTACAATAATCTTCATGAATTTGTTCTTGGATTTAGTGGGGATTAGGATGTCCATTTTGGGATGGTTGATTCTTCATAAGATAATAGTCATCATTATGTGATCACAATAGATCCTATTGATGAAATGTATGGTTGGCCTTGTAAATAACAATTTTTAGGTCATATATCATTGAATATTCCCTAGTTAGAGCAATCATGGTTCAGTGGATGAAAATAATGATTGAATTGATGACTCATATAATGCTGATGTCATATAGATGATATAAATCTTATGATAATAGTGATCACAGACCATTGAAAATTTTAGTTGGTGGTTTGTTGTTCTCAAATGTTTCAAAACAATCAGTCCATCAACTAAATACGTGGAAAGGGGAGCCTTCTCTTCATTTTTAGACAGATTATTCAGCTGTGGATAACATGTGAAAATTATATTACCAATTAGAACATAGACCACAATTAATATTGATACATACCATTTTTCACATCTCTAAGTTGTGAAGTTATCATTCTGATCCATCTCATGCTTTAAGATGATGTGATCCTGATGTTGAGACTGATTAATTTTTAAATAGGAATCCAGTTTGGATTTTTTATTTTGATACCATGTCACATCAGGGGAGGGTTATTAATTTGGTTCAAGTGCTATGGCATTATAGTTTTATTTATCATGATACATGTGACTATGAGGCAGTGATGAGAGAGATGTTTCCTCACATTTCTAATATTGACTATTCTTTGATCGAAATTTTAGGGATTGAAATTTATTATGGTCGGGAGTATATAACATTATGATACCTTTATGACTGGTACGTTCTAACCCTATTATTTATTTTCCTTTTCTATTGGTAGAGATGGGATTAGAAAGATTGGCAGGATACGTTTAATGGTGACATCTTATATTTTTTGGAAATTTTAGAATAAAACATTCTCCTTCTTTAGCCTGTTGGGGATTTACATGGAATGCAATATGTATACATGAAATTTAAAATTTAAATCTGGGTTTTTATGAAATTTAATATATTTTTCTTCATATAAGGGACATTTCAATTACATGACTTCAAATATGGTTTCACTTCATATAAAGAACAGAATGTCCATTTTATATTGGTGGATCAACAAAATATCATAAGACTTTCTACCATGATTAAATCCAACTAGACATTGACCAATAACTCGGTGATATTGATTATATCCAATCCCTCTCGATCATCTTTGTGGTGGTTAATATTTGTGTTATCTATGGTGAGTATACTATAGTAAGGGGTGTTCCTTTCTCTTTGTCTCCTCTTTGTTCCCTTGGAGTTCGATAGATCATCTTAGTATTGATGGATCTAAAAATCATGTTGTTAAATCTTGTTTCTACATTGATTACATGTATCTTCCTTGTATTTGTTCATGTAGGTGATTCCCATTAAGGGAGATGTGATTCTCTGAAAATAGTAGGTTGTTTGGTATAAATTTGTCATATTAATTTACCCTTTAATTTTATTATATTATTGTATTAAATTCAATTAAATTTTAAAAAATAATTTATTGTGAATTGGCATTTGAAATTTATTTGGAATGGGATATTTGGGACCCCCCCCCCCCAATCTAGTGAAATTGGATATAGGATGCTATTTAAAAATAACTAAACATAAAAAACTGAATTATAGTTGGTATTTGAGAAAACAATTCTTTTTTGTTTTGATATAATCTGTTTTTGGTTTTATCCTTAAAAAATAATGAATTGACTAAATATAATTTGGGTTTTAAATAGAAATTTGAATATTGTAATTTAAAATGGGGGTTGTGTTTTAGATATTTTTAAAATGATTTTTCCATTGATGATTGTTGATAGAGTAAATGTGATCATAGGTAGTTAGATAGTTATTTTAGAAAAACACACTTTTATAGGAATTCACTTACAATGGATTAACACATTAAAAATCAAATAAATACATGCATTGAAGGATGTTATTCTCTCTTGGATGTCATCTATGGATATTTTCTACAGGACATGTGTTCACATTTCCATTATCACTATATAAGTGTGTTAGGATCACATTACCTATAAGAATCATACCTTAGCAAATATGATCCTTTTTTGTTGATATTTAATTGATTTAAATGGAATTGATTATAAAAATAAATTTCAAATTCCATATTATTTTAATAAAATATTTTAAAAATATTTTTACTAATCCATTATTTGATATGTATCCATTAATTGAAAAGGAAATCAAATTTTTTAAATATGAAATTGAATTTCGATGCATGTATAATTTTAAATTTAATGTTGGATTTTTTAGTTACATTTTCATATTATTTTGGAAAACATAGTAATACCATACTTGGTGTTTTTATCACACCATAACCTTTTCCTTTTGGTGTATTTAGATATCATTCTACCAAGTTTGAGTAAGTGGAATGAACTATTAGGATGTGATGGCTATTAATCATTGAGGGTTGGAGTTTTGTGTCTGTTGGGATGTAGTCCTATTTGTCATGTGTTATAGTACATTGGTTATGTTCTCCTTTGGTTTTACTATACCTATTTTAGTTTTTTGTATAATATATGTGGGGAGTTTTCTTAGTTCAGATTGACTTGTTTCTGTTTCTTTCCCTAGTTTGGTGGAAAATCTTTCCCTATTTATCCTGTATGATTCCATGTACTTGTCTCCATCCAGTGGGGATTAGGAATTAACATTGACCCATGTTAGGATAAGATCATTAATTAATGTAGAAAGGTATCCTATATGGTTCATGACATGATTATGGTCCCTAAAATTATTATTTTAAGCATGGGAACATTGATCCTTCTAAAGGATGTGCCACATGATGCGTCATTAAAATGCATATTCCAATATAGGATAACCTAATCTACTGAGTGCTAACTATATCTCATAAATGAATATCTATATGTTATTCATTTAGGGAGAGATGTGTGTCCAGAATATCATATAATTCTAGAAAATTGATGGCATTATATAAAAAATCATATCGTGGACCTACTAGATTATTATAAGACAACCTGGAAATCATATTATCATCATGGGTTGATTGAGGTTATATTAGAAGAAGGTATACATAAGACACTAGTTGTATATCAGGATTTTTTGAATGGTAGAGCAACGTATTCACTGAAATAACTAGTTTAGATAACTATTCTTATTGGGGTAGTATGTGGGATCTCAATTTAGAGTGATGAAAATGAAATAATATAGGATATTTTATCACCCTTATTATTTTTATTTCTAGAAGGTGGTTAAATAACCATTCTAGGACAATTAGGTATTGGACAAATAGATTTCATGAAATTGGAGGAAAAAGAATTTGACGTTGTTGTAGGTATAACATGGTTTCCTAAAACATAGTATGGAACACTTTATCCCACTAGCATGTGGTGGATGCTTTCTGGAGTATCTACAACAGATTACACTTGGAGGTTATTTCTTTTGTGATGAATCAACATATATAAAAAATGATTCCTCGAATACCAGGGTGTTATTTGAGATTACATATAGGAGGAATCTACCTATTGGTACATATATTCAATAATCCTTTAATGATCTCTCTATATATTATAAAAAAGTCGAGAAACCTCCCCAAGGTAACACCAAATTATAATATCATGGGATCATCTTCAAGTTTCTATTATGGAAAACGAGAAAAAATTTCTCAGGAAACTTAGGATGGTCATTGAACTGGTGGGATTTGACTACAAAATCATCCACATACATGTCCACCAGTTTTTTGGGAATCAGATTTTAGATGTGGTAGATGGTCCACTATTAAGTGGCTTCAATATTTCCCAAGATAATGGGAACCAACCAGCTATAGAAAGTCTTTTGGAGTTCCTTCATGTTGACGGACTCTTCATCCATGGGGTCTTTATAGATATTGTTTTTTATGGAGTATTTATCCATGAAGGAGAGGGCTTGGAACCCAAATATAGAATCAATAAATATCTTTATAACCAGCAAGAGAAAATCATTAATCTATGAATGTTTGTTGGGGTCCTCTTAGTTAATAAAGACCATGATCTACCCATTATTTGTCCTTACTATGATGATGTTGCAATTCATTTAGGCTAATGAACTTAATTAATGAAGTGGAATCTGAAAATATTTTCAATTTTATCCTCAAACATAGCACCATGAGTGGGGTGAATATTTTTAGGAGGCTTCTTAATCCAATTATGACTACCTAGGAGTGAAATAAAATGAATGAAAACCCATAGGGTACCACACTGGTATCTCACATAGCTCGAGGAAAATACACCATGTTCTTGTTTCAGAAAAAACACAAACTTATGCTAATCCTATAGAGACATGTTTTCATTTAACATTGTTGTCCTCATATCAACCTTAGTACCCATTTTCGCCCAGGTTAACTCATAAATATTGTCAATGAACCCTCTTAAAATGTATGAGGCGTATCTTACAAATCCTCTTTGTCACCAGATAGAGAAGAATACATGGGAGGAGGCATCTCTTCCAGCTTGTAGACTCATTATAAGTGATGGTGTCTCCATTGGAAGACATGAAATCCTTGGTGATGGGTTATTTATTTTCAAAAAATGTGATGAAAAAGCTGTTGATCCAATTACATTCTGCCTCTAACCGTGCAGTCCACACTTCATGTTGATGAAATTTTGATAAGTCAAATTAAATTGATTCAACCGAAATATATGTAATAGTTATGAAGGTTTCAGATTAATATAATTAGAAATTACTTTTTATTACATCATTAGAGTAGGGTCTTGAAATATAACTCAATCCTTCCTGGTATAGGGATACATGAAAATATTTGGGTTCTTCTCTTTCATATGGATTTTGAAACCCTTCTCTTTAGATTCTATAAAGAAAACAATCTAGTCTATTATAGTTGTATCTAACTGATCAATCAGTATAATTAATTCATCATTTATGTCAACTGAAGGACTGAATATAGTGGTCTTTCTATAATTGGTATGAATTATTCCCTCAACACAATCAATATGGACCTCATTTCCTTACTTTTTTAAATAGTAATCTTCAAGATACATGGACTTCCATGAGTCTAATGTGGAATAATTTACATGTATTTCCCCTACTCCAACCATTATGTAGTATTTGAGGCATTTACTGTATGAGTATGGATGTATTTCCTTTAAATTAATCTATTGTCTGCCCATCATCATACTATTGGAGGTGTCCTATGACACTTACATGAATTTTGTGTTAGATATTAGTACAATAAACCAGGTATTTTGTTGATTCATGAAGCTTAACCTCTTCTAACTCATGTCATAAAACTAAATCATTATGATTTAGGGAGTCAAATAATTTTCACTCAGTCACAACATATGAAATATAAGGGATAGGATGTGGTTTCTTTTGGAGAGAGTACCCATATAACACCCTGAGTATTAATGAATTTTTTTTTGATTAAAATAAATTACATCGATGTCTTTAATTTCATTACACACCAAGGTAAACATTAATTATATTCTACATAATTTCATGCTTATGATATATGCAACATCAACTTAGTTAGGATTATACACAACACTGAGTTTTAATGAAACAAAATTTTATTATAATAATTATTTAATCAAGAATTTAATAAAATATGCATTAAACATAGTAATAGTGATATTAATAAAAAAACATTTTAAATATGATTTATAATGTTTGGATGTAATTAGAATATATTAATTTTGAAATATATAATCTTTGGGAAAGAATATTACATTGTTAGAAAAATATTGAATTCTTAATGAAAACATCATTTTTATTAAAATGTGAACAATAAAAAATTAATTTTATAAACATTAAGAAATTTATATTTTATTTAACAAACCTTGTTTCTGAATTTAGAATTATAAAATTATCTTACTATAATTTTTTGCAAATTTTCTTAAATATGTCACTTTTTGAGGAATAATAAAAAAATACATAATTAGAATTGAAAACATCTTGTTTATCAAATTAATTTATATAGATTATTTATATTATATTTTTTATTTAATGTATAACTAAATAAATTATACATAAATCAATCCAATTTAGTTAATTTTAATCAATTTTACACTAAATTTTGTTATAAATTCAATTTAATCTTTTTAACATTTTCACATTAGAAATTAGTATTTCTATCTTAACATTGATATTTATTTTATATTAATTTCACTGACTTATGTGATTGGAAAAAAAATTACTCTATGATTTTAATTAGAATAATTTATAATTTATAACCATTTCGACCTAATTCTCTTTAAATTTTATCAATGGAAATAATTAAATTGTTTTTAGTGATTAAGGTTAATAATATCACATAGTGTTAATCTTAAAACCTAAGGTTTAAACATAACCATAATTTTGTTTAAAATCCCTTATATGGTCATATTTTGACAATCTAACCAATATTATCTCAAAATAGAATTAATGTTCGCACATTATGTATGAGATACCTCCTAAAAGTGATTACATTTTATATTTACAAGAATGTCACTCCCCCTTTACTATAAGAGGCCACCCACCCCATCACTTCTTAACATATTTAAATCCATTTGGATAATAAAAAAAATAAAAATATCGTCACAACTTATCTACATCAATCATGGAGCCCTCACTATGGGTATAAATTTAATTGAGGAACCTTTTTGTCCAACCCAAAAT
The DNA here is from genome assembly GCA_963277665.1 of Viscum album. Classification (NCBI taxonomy): domain Eukaryota; kingdom Viridiplantae; phylum Streptophyta; class Magnoliopsida; order Santalales; family Viscaceae; genus Viscum; species Viscum album. Next base: position 700,954,114 of record OY728161.1, read on the forward strand.
AAGTTACCCAAAGAAGAGGTAACATACTCCAACACGTGATTCTCTTTTTTAATTCCTCCACCCCTTGATAATTATTATTACATTATCATATAAAAACATTAGTAATGTAAATATATGGATTTTTTATTTTTCTATTTTTATAAAATAAATGTAAAAAACACATCCATAAAATGGGATTGAAAATCATCATTCGTGTTTATGACATACTACCAATTGAAGAATCGATATCATTCATTCATAAATTTCCCCAATTCCATGTTGTAAATATTGAGGTAAATACTATTTTTTATGATATAAATGATAATTAATTTTAATTCATTCCAATTGAATTATTAAATAACACATACCTTCAGGGTTTCCATTTTTTAAAAATACAATAACTTCTCTTGTAGACGTGTGGACTACCTCCCCCTCAATGCGAGGCGATTCAATCTAGATTTAAAAGGAATTTATTAAATGAGTTTAATAAAAATACATGTAATATATGAAAAAATATTGAAAAACTGAATATAATATATATAACATTTACATTTATTCATTCATTTAATAAGACACAAAAATGGAATGACAATTCATGTGTACGTATGGTCAACCATCTTTATGAACAGTGTATTTCATTTCTTATGAATATCTATTATATATTATTATAAATTTATATATAATGAATATATATATTATGTAAATCATGGTTTAAATTTTGTTGATTATGAAATCATGATATATGTAAGCGGAAAAAATATTAAAAATCAAAACAAATCCAAAAGCAATGCGGTTATTAACCAAAACACAACATTAACATGGAATTTTTAATAAATGGGTATTAAAATTTCGTATGAAAATACGATATGGATTTATATAATGTATTATGGTTAGTCCATATATTTATAAAAAAATTTCTATTATACTATTGATCTAAATGAGTTCGTTTATTGTCAAGACATATAATATGGGGATTTCTAGTCCTACCTTTATTTCTGTTAGACTTATAACTTATTCAACTCTCATTCTTTTACTATTTTCTGTATACATAACATTAATTTATTAAAATATTCATACGATTAAATATATTTTTATTAACTTATACTCTTTTTGATATCTCTTTTATGGTGTCTTTTTCAAAAGTTAACAAATCGGTAAAAAAATTATCACACCTTGTCGTCTTTGAGATGTTGGTTGTATTATGCATCTAAAATAATTTTAAAGGTATATATACTGAGAATTGGAATTTATTATCATAAATATCCTTATTTTCATGATATTTTCTTCTTCAATTAATGATATTATTTTGTTCTAATTTTTATTAAATTTTAACAAATTTGTATGTGTTTATTTCTATAATCCCATCATTTACTAGGATAGTTTAAGATTATGCTTCCACTGATGTAATATTATGATTAATCACTCATGAATTCCCAATATGATCCTTATCCTATAGTTATTTACGAAATATTCACATAATTGTACCATTTTTCTACTCATTTTTACCTAATATAATTAGAAAAAATTAATAAAATATAAATTCATTTCTATATTCAATAAGAAATTTGTGTTTTTTAAAAACAATTTTTTCTAAGAATATTTTCAAATATTTTCATCAATTCTCCGATGATAATTAAAATAATTTTTTACATTATTTTAATTACCATTTAAAATTATTTTAACAAGGAATCTAATTTTTGGTATCTGATTGAGGAACCTTTTTATCATTTTACATTAAAAAAAGAAATGTTTACCATGTAAAAATTATCTATCAACATTTCAAACAGTTATTTGAAGCATCATTACCCATTTTAGAAAATTTATAATTTTATAAAAATGTTTCTATTTATAATATATTCATTCCATTTTTTAAATTGGATTTAAAAAAATGTTTTTATAATTATTTGAAATTTTTAACAAGTTATGTGGTTGATTTTTAATGATTAATTTATATTTTTTCAAATGTTTATTTTCAATGAAAATGATTTCAATGATTTCAATTATTCTTCTATATTTGTTTAAAATTTATTTTCAATGAATATTATTTTAAAAATCTTGTATTTTAAAAAAATAGTTCTTCAAAACAAAAAGGATATTTTCCTCATGACATGTTTTAAATTATTTTTAAAGAATAATTCATCAGTATTCCATGTAGTTTTCAATGAAAAGGATTTTGAAAAGGATTTTGAAAATGATTTCTATGTTAATGTTCTATTTTCAATTAATGGTTATTTTCATATGTAATGATCTTAATGAAATTTCAACATTATTATCTATATAAAATGACATTATTTTGTAATGTTTAAGATTTATTAAGGATGTGATCTAAGGGAGTCATTCTTATTCGTTCTATGGGTGGTTTATGATTAGGATGAAAAGTTATTTATGAAACGTATTTCTATTCAATGGGTTATAACATACCAATAAAACTAATGGAACCATATTTCTTTTATGGGTTATTCTATGATAATGATATATTTCTATTCTCTATAGGTTATGTTATGACGAAATGTGTATAATACCTATTTCATTTAATGAATTTTGATATGATATCTAGGAAAAACATCTATTTTTATCAGGTATTAAATGTTGAATTTTTTATTATATTATTATATGCATAAGTATGATTTCATCATGAGACTAGTGGGATATATACGTACCTCCAATGAATTGTGTAGCGATTTATATCAATGATGATAAAATTAGATGGAATGAGGATTGAAGAGGGATATATAATGAAACCTTTCCACTATGATGGTCTTGGGAGAGGACCTTGACTATTAAGATGGTCTAGGGAGTCATGTGTAACAATAATATGGTCTTGGGAGGGAAGCTTCCCCATAAATATTGTTTGGGGAGTAATCCCATTGTTATATTTAGAATGATAATTTAATGGGGGTGTTGGTGAGTTGCACCATGTGGGTTTAGCACCCAATAAACTCTATAATATGTATTGTAAATGAGCATTGACTTATAGGGATTTATTTTATGTGATTCTATGTCTATAAAATTCCATGTCTTATTCCAATGTGATCATTTCATGGATCACTCTCTTTTTTCTATTGTGATTCATAACTTAACAATTGCCAACATTTATTCAATGTCTCTTGATGATGATCTTTTACATTAGGGGTATGATCATAAAATGTTTTGATCTTAGTCTCCAACCCATATACTCATGATTATACTTACATATATCCCATGTTTACCCATACTAAGAATCTGATATCACAATTTCTTATGTTTCCTTTCCAGAGGTTTTGATGAAATGTTTTGTGTTTGAGTAACAATGGGAAAGATCAAAGTGGGTAACATTAATGATGATTCACAATTCTAGAATATTGTATTCATGTTTCCAATGACACTAAAATATTATGGTCCTTATAAATCTAATTTTTTGATGATATGTATTGTAACAGCCCAAGATTTTATAAAAAAATATTCTTTTTAATTTTATTAATGTCTTGTGTTGTACGCTACACCAAAAGGATCTTGCACAACACGCATCCTTGTCTTGCCTTGCATTACACGCAATCGCGACCTTCCTCGATAGCGTGTGTAATATGCAATACCGAGTTTCACTAAACAACGATGTGCTATTAAAATATTATTAAAACTAGCCATTATGAATAGTAATAACCACTTTTTAAAATTCTGTAAATCTTATTTTTCAAAATGAACTTCATTCTTGGATTCGGAGTATCGAATTTAGCCTAAGGTGAAATTTTGGTACTTTTCGGATAACTTTCATATTCTGATGAATAGTGAAAATTACTAAATCATAATTAAAAACAACTTTTTTAATCGAAATAATTAATAGTGATAAATTATTAATTTGAGTGGTTTTAAAGTATATTTAGAATATATTTTTACAATTTAATACAATGTTGGTCATTGGTTGTAATTCCACATTTAAACCAGACATAATCAAGTGTCAATCTTTTGATATATATTGTTTCCTAAAAACACGCTATTTATTTTAACAGCAGGATTTAATTATAAAATTAATTAATGCAACTTCTATGTTATGAATTTGGTGAAAGAGATTTCATTTTTGAATTCGGAATATGAATTATAGCTTAGGATGAAATTTTGGCATTGTTCTGAAAAACATCAATTTTTGATGAATAGTGAAAATACTAAGTGGTAGTTAAAAAAACTGAATTTTTCATAAAACTTAATTTTGCCGCTTCTGTGAATGGAATTTCGAAAATCCGAGAGACACGGTTAATATCAAGGACTAAAATGTGGTTCAATGAGATGAAAATAATTTTTTGGTGAATAGTAACTTTTTACTTTTCTTACCGCAGTTAATAGTAAATAGGGTAACTAAGGGTAAATATGATATTACTATTACCCTAACACATGTCCTAATTCTATTGGACAAGTGTAATTCGACCAAAAACAAACTTAGGAATAAAATATGACCATTTAGGCCCACTTGGATTAGATTAGGACATTTATTATTAATTTATTTAAAGAAAGGTTAAAATAGTTAAAATCAAAGTTTAATAAGTAAATCATTTTTAATATGGGGTTATACATAAGATAAATTCGATTGTAAATATTAATTAGAAAGATAAATAGATTTCCTACATGATGGTATTTTATTTGTAATTTTTAGACATCAAATAATTTAATTTATTTATGACACAATGATGATGCAGTAATTATCTTATTAATGAAATATTGACATAATTGATGTTATAAACACCAAAATAAATGTAATTTGAGATTTTTTATGAATTCCACTAATTTTATAGGTTAGTATGATATATTAATGTTGATTTAATCAACTTGGTTCGAACATTTAATTCTGTTATGACTTTCACAAAAATCATATATCAAATAGTGTCAAAATTGACACAAAATAGTTTTTAAATCAAATATTATATTATTAATTGTTATTGTATTCCTAAAAATCTAAGGTTCGGCCAAATGACTTAGATAAGGATATATATATATTAATAATAAACAATTTGGGGTTCGTTTGGCATGTTATAGTAAGTGTATTAACCGTATAGTGAAAGAAAACAAAAAGACATGGTAAAAGTTAAATTATTTAACTTAGAGTTAAATCTAATTGATAAGGTTAAAATAATATCCTAAACTTGTCTAAATTCTATTGGTTGATAGGATTTCGACCCATCCCCACTTTAGCTACGAAATAATACCCTTTGGAACCATTATAAACCGATTTTGACTTTAATATAAAATAATATTTTGAGATATTCCTAAGGTGCCCCTCTCCTCCCCTATAAAAGGACACCTCCTCCCCCTCCTCCTCACACCAATTTGAGCACTCAAGCTCGGCCAACCCCTGACAAAATCTCTTCTCCACTTCCCTAGCAACATCCTAGAGGTTCTGGTCTTCCTCAAAGACCAATTTTAGTGCCCTAAGAGGAGGTCTCAAAGAGGCACTTCAAAGAAGAGGTAATTACCGTTACCAATTCTTTCATCTTTATTTCTTCTTCCACTTCTTCTTCTTAGGTTGTTTCATTATGAAGTAATAACATCAGTATCACTCATATACTGATATGTTATTATAAGTATTAAACAACCCTATTTAACCATCTATCCATCCTACGGAAAAAGAAATCACCGCGCGTGCGTACGTACGGAATACCGTCTCCACGCCGTGGTGTAATCTATTTTCCACCACCACCTTACATGGATAGGTATAATGGTGTAAAGAATAACTATACATAGTTCTTAAAACATCATATTGATTCTTATATATTGTATAATCCACTCCAATTCAATTCAATATTTATAGAAATGATATCATCGCTCGTGCGTACGTACGGACTACCGTCTCCACGACGCGATGAGATTCATTCTCCATGTTAACCACTTAAGAATGATTATAATGTATATATAAGAAATAATAATGAAATATATGAAATTATAAAGCTACTGGATTTATGTATATATATACATATGTATGTCATCTACTTACTTCGATTTCAAGACAATAAGGAAAGAAAAACAGCGTTCATGCGTACGTACGGACTACCGTCTCCATGAACGGTGTTTTTCATTTTATTTATCTATATATTATATATATATATATACTGAATATATATGATATATAAATCATATTTTATATTCTGGAAATAAGTAAATCATGATATAAGTAATAATGATGTCAAGAACAACAAGTCAAAACACCTACGATAAATGAAACGATTTTACCCAAAACGCTTCTTTAACATGGAATTTACAAAAGAACGGGTAATATAATGTCATAAGTGAACCATATATGATATCATAACAATGAATATGATTCTGGAATAAGTCAATAACATGATTTAAATCATTATACAGGAGGGTTGGACACTTACAAAGCAAGTCGGACATAAGGTAAGGGATAAATTTTCAATCTCATTTTTTTATCCGAGATTGCTTATACTTAAGTATTTACTGGGGTTACGTTTAACATCCATGACCATGTTTTCTAAAAATGTTTTTATAAAATGTTTACCATTCTTCCATGAATGTTTAAAGTCATTTTTACCCTTTATTGACTTTTTACCACATTGTATGAATGGAATCTTTCCTTTGGTTACCATATAAGGTACTTTTTGACTTTTCCGAAAAAAGTACGAGGAGAATGTTATTTTTAACTTATACGGCGTGAAAGGATTTTTACGGTTTCATAACACCTCATTTTAAAGAAGCTTCCTCTACAAGATTTCATGATTATTTTCAACAAAACCCTTATCTTTTAAAATTGCATGGAATTTTGTGAAAAGAAAATGATTTTAAAGAAGAAAGGATATTTTCCTCAAGAATTCATTTCGAGTGTTTTTCTCAAAACTATTTTCCATCTAAGATGACATTATTTGATATGTATGTTTCAAGTAAAATGTCTCTATGATTTAAATGGTTTCAATATTCTTATGATTGAATGATATCAATTGTTTATGGATTATGATGGCATGATGTTTAAGATTCCCATTTTTATTACATGGGTTATGCAATGATGTATGATTTATGATTTTGTGGCACACATAATAATGGTATCATTATGAGATGGGTGGGACCTATATCTCCCTCCAATGCACTGGGTAAAGATTTTATATCTCATGAGATAGACATGGCTGAAATGGTAGGTTATACCGGTTCAGTGAAACAGGACTGAAACGAGGGTTACTCGATTCATAAAGGGACTTTGTCCACTAAGATAGTCTTGGCATTGAGTCTTGACTAACAAGAAATGATTCTCTATGATTATGTGTGAATGCCACAAAGTTTCATGTTTTAAGTTATGATTATTGTGATTACATTTCACTGCCATGATTTATCCCATGTTATGAAATTATGCTCTCTTTTGCAGGTTAAGATTTCCAAAGGCTATGTTCTTATGTATATGATGTGATTTATATTTCTTTTGTATACCATTACTGAGCATTTGAGATCACCCTTTTATGTTTTATATTCCCCAGGATATAAAGAAAGGTTTTTAGGTTTAAAAAAAAAGAAGATCTTTATGGGAGATATTGAAGATCTTTCACCACGATTAGAAGATTACGTTCCGAGTTTCCAAAGACACTAAACTATTACGATCCTTGTGTGTGTGTTTTTGTTATGTACTAAGTATTCCGCAAAAGTAATGTAAAGTCCATGTACGTGAAGATACGGGTCTCTACAGTTGGTATCAGAGGAAAGGTTTAGTCAACCTTTGGAAACTAGGACGCGAAAACGTTAGTGAGATCCCTAGAGATATTTCTAAGGTATGTCTAGGGATGTCCCTAAGGATAAGTATACGTATAGGATATAGTCATAGAACTATGATAATGATATTAGATTAAACCTAAGATGTTAGATATTGAAGTTACTCCCCCTTTATTATGATTTTTTTCCTCTAACACTATTTTTTGTTGGGGTTTTAGAAAATCGTTGGAAACAAGATGATTCACGATAATGGAGGATATGATGGACAATGGAATGATATTCTTCATAATGAAATGGGATTTGGAAGTCCAAACATAATTATTATGCCGAATCAGCAATCTCATTATATGATCAATAAAGTAAAATTTGGTAAGTTTCCTAACTCGGCTAATAAGAGAAAGATGGAGTTTCATGATGATCATAGAGGAAAGAAAGTTCAATTTCCCCTATGTAAATCATGTGGTAAGAGGCATAAAGGAGAATGTTTCAAGGGAACTGGAAGATGTTTTGGGTGTGGAAAAGAAGTACACAAAGCAAGTAAGTGCAAAGGAAAAGGTTCAGTTAACACCATGGATGAGGATAATGGTATTGCTACGACATCAACAATGGTTAAATGTTTTAAATGTGGAATGTATGGGCATTATGCAAACCAATGCCCTAAGGGAAAGTCTCATGAAGATAATCAGTATGGTCGTATGGGAAGTATTTATGTTGATGATGATGAAGAGACTACAAATGATATGTGAGATGAAAGAATTGTTGAAGCTCTGTCAATGGTTTAAGAATGTAGTGGAATGATTACATGTTTATCATGTGTAATGTTGTATAAGAAATCTCATGGTACTATGGAATAAAGAGACATCTAAGGATTGTTACACTGTTGTCTTTTCTTAAGTTTTGAAAGTGTATGATGAATGGTACCAGTAACCATGAAATGTTATTTTGGAAAGTAGATTATAAGTGCATAATTAAAGGATAAGAAGATAATGACATGTTTGATTATATTCATGAGCTCATGATTGATATAAGGACTAAGTGATATCATGGTTTGAGTATATAGAATTTTGAGGATTATGGTATGTGGAAAGTGTTAACTTTTAACTGCATTCAATTTTTCACTAAGGTTCAATGGGTATTCAAGAGAATACACGATTAAGGACTTTGAATGTTTGGAATGTGACCAACAAAACATATCTTATGATATATGGGGATCAACGATGGTATTAAATCTCTGGTAATCGTTTTCACTATGTTATGAGAGTGGACTGCAGTATTATGGATAAGCCTAAAGATTGAAATGGATTATGTTGGACATAAGTGATTATTGTTTAAGGATAGAAGTTTTTTTTAGATATTATTGATGGGATGTTATAGTAATGTAGTTTTAGAAAAAGGACAACCTGCAGGACGGGCGACAGCCCATCGCTTCGGACAAGGCTGTAGGAATCGAACCCACAACCGAAGTGCGACTGGCCTTTATCGCCTACCACTGACCTACAGGAAGTCCCTGTTTAGTAGAAACAAGTTTTATTATATTAAGCAGTATGATATATGAAGTATAAGTCCATTTTAGGAACCATATATGATTAATCTCACTATAGATCGATTTATGCATATAATTTTTGCTAACCTTTTGTTTGAGACAGATGGAATGACCCGTCATTCTATCACATGATCTGATAACACTTCACGAATAACAAATTCAACTTCATTTATTTAAGAGATGAAGTGGAAATTGTTCAAGGCACGAACAACAGTGAGATTGTACCAAAATAAAGTAAGTATTTATTCTAATTCAAATTTTCAACTTTAGGGGAAATGATCTTGAAAACCAAAAATGTTGTCCTAGTAATCTTATACCTGATGAATCAGATGGTACCTTATATCATCACAAATCTATGGATTTGTGATTACTGGCTTTTCGATAGCCATGTTCTCTACCACTCTCCATCAGAACATGATGGTTAGATTTCTCTTCCATATCCATATTTTCACCTATGTGGAAACCCAATGATTAGTTTATTTGGGTAACCGTTACGTTTCATACTTTTGTTTTTAAAGATTGGATTTGATATTCCTTTTTACGATGTGGGTTTCTATTAAAGAAACTTTCGAATAGTAAACCATTTATAACCCCGACGAATTTCGAGGTCGAAATTCATTTTAAGGGGGGTAGAATGTAACAGCCCAAGGTTTTATAAAAAATATTCTTTTTAATTTTATTAATGTCTTGTGTTGTACGCTACACCAAAAGGATCTTGCACAACACGCATCCTTGTCTTGCCTTGCATTACACGCAATCGCGACCTTCCTCGATAGTGTGTGTAATATGCAATACCGAGTTTCACTAAACAACGATGTGCTATTAAAATATTATTAAAACTAGCCGTTATGAATAGTAATAACCACTTTTTAAAATTCTGTAAATCTTATTTTTCAAAATGAACTTCATTCTTGGATTCGGAGTATCGAATTTAGCCTAAGGTGAAATTTTGGTACTTTTCGGATAACATTCATATTCTGATGAATAGTGAAAATTACTAAATCATAATTAAAAACAACTTTTTTAATCGAAATAATTAATAGTGATAAATTATTAATTTGAGTGGTTTTAAAGTATATTTAGAATATATTTTTACAATTTAATACAATGTTGGTCATTGGTTGTAATTCCACATTTAAACCAGACATAATCAAGTGTCAATCTTTTGATATATATTGTTTCCTAAAAACACGCTATTTATTTTAACAGCAGGATTTAATTATAAAATTAATTAATGCAACTTCTATGTTATGAATTTGGTAAAAGAGATTTCATTTTTGAATTCGGAATATGAAATATAGCTTAGGATGAAATTTTGGCATTGTTCTGAAAAACATCAATTTTTGATGAATAGTGAAACTACTAAGTGGTAGTTAAAAAAACTGAATTTTTCATAAAACTTAATTTTGCCGCTTCTGTGAATGGAATTTCGAAAATCCGAGACACACGGTTAATATCAAGGACTAAAATGTGGTTCAATGAGATGAAAATAATTTTTTGGTGAATAGTAACTTTTTACTTTTTTTACCGCAGTTAATAGTAAATAAGGTAACTAAGGGTAAATATGATATTACTATTACCCTAACACATGTCCTAATTCTATTGGACAAGTGTAATTCGACCAAAAACAAACTTAGGAATAAAATATGACCATTTAGGCCCACTTGGATTAGATTAGGACATTTATTATTAATTTATTTAAAGAAAGGTTAAAATAGTTAAAATCAAAGTTTAATAAGTAAATCATTTTTAATATGGGGTTATACATAAGATAAATTCGATTGTAAATATTCATTAGAAAGCTAAAAAGATTTCCTACATGATGGTATTTTATTTGTAATTTTTAGACATCAAATAATTTAATTTATTTATGACACAACGATGATGCAGTAATTATCTTATTAATGAAATATTGACATAATTGATGTTATAAACACAAAAATAAATGTAATTTGAGATTTTTTATGAATTCCACTAATTTTATAGGTTACTATGATATATTAATGTTGATTTAATCAACTTGGTTAGAACATTTAATTCTGTTATGACTTTCACAAAAATCATATATCAAATAGTGTCAAAATTGACACAAAATAGTTTTTAAATCAAATATTATATTATTAATTGTTATTGTATTCCTAAAAATCTAAGGTTCGGCCAAATGACTTAGATAAGGATATATATATATTAATAATAAACAATTTGGGGTTCGTTTGGCATGTTATAGTAAGTGTATTAACCATATAGTGAAAGAAAACAAAAAGACATGGTAAAAGTTAAATTATTTAACTTAGAGTTAAATCTAATTGATAAGGTTAAAATAATATCCTAAACTTGTCTACATTCTATTGGTTGATAGGATTTAGACCCATCCCCACTTTAGCTTCGAAATAATACCCTTTGGAACCATTATAAACCGATTTTGACTTTAATATAAAATAATATTTTGAGATATTCCTAAGGTGCCCCTCTCCTCCCCTATAAAAGGACACCTCCTCCCCCTCCTCCTCTCACCAATTTGAGCACTCAAGCTCGGCCAACCCCTGCCAAAATCTCTTATCCACTTCCCTAGCAACATCCTAGAGGTTCTGGTCTTCCTCAAAGACCAATTTTAGTGCCCTAAGAGGAGGTCTCAAAGAGGCACCTCAAAGAAGAGGTAATTACCGTTACCAATTCTTTCATCTTTATTTCTTCTTCCACTTCTTCTTCTTAGGTTGTTTCATTATGAAGTAATAACATCAGTATCACTCATATACTGATATGTTATTATAAGTATTAAACAACCCTATTTCACCATCTATCCATCCTACGGAAAAAGAAATCACCGCGCGTGCTTACGTACGGAATACCGTCTCCACGCCGTGGTGTAATCTATTTTCCACCACCACCTTACATGGATGGGTATAATGGTGTAAAGAATAACTATACATAGTTATTAAAACATCATATTGATTCTTATATATTGTATAATCCACTCCAATTCAATTCAATATTTATAGAAATGATATCATCGCTCGTGCGTACGTACGGACTACCGTCTCCACGACGCGATGAGATTCATTCTCCATGTTAACCATTTAAGAATGATTATAATGTATATATAAGAAATAATAATGAAATATATGAAATTATAAAGCTACTGGATTTATGAATATATATACATATGTATGTCATCTACTTACTTCCATTTCAAGACAATAAGGAAAGAAAAACAGCGTTCATGCGTACGTACGGACTACCGTCTCCATGAACGGTGTTTTTCATTTTATTTATCTATCTATTATATATATATATACTGAATATATATGATATATAAATCATATTTTATATTCTGGAAGTAAGTAAATCATGATATAAGTAATAATGATGTCAAGAACAACAAGTCAAAACACCTACGATAAATGAAACGATTTTACCCAAAACGCTTCTTTAACATGGAATTTACAAAAGAACGGGTAATATAATGTCATAAGTGAACCATATATGATATCATAACAATGAATATGATTCTGGAATAAGTCAATAACATGATTTAAATCATTATACAGGAGGGTTGGACACTTACAAAGCAAGTCGGACATAAGGTAAGGGATAAATTTTCAATCTCATTTTTTATCCGAGATTGCTTATACATAAGTATTTACTGGGGTTACGTTTAACATCCATGACCATGTTTTCTAAAAATGTTTTTATAAAATGTTTACCATTCTTACATGAATGTTTAAAGTCATTTTTACCCTTTATTGACTTTTTACCACATTGTATGAATGGAATATTTCCTTTGGTTACCATATAAGGTACTTTTTGACTTTTCCGAAAAAAGTACGAGGAGAATGTTATTTTTAACTTATACGGCGTGAAAGGATTTTTACGGTTTCATAACACCTCATTTTAAGGAAGCTTCCTCTACAAGATTTCATGATTATTTTCAACAAAACCCTTATCTTTTAAAATTGCATGGAATTTTGTGAAAAGAAAATGATTTTAAAGAAGAAAGGATATTTTCCTCAAGAATTCATTTCGAGTGTTTTTCTCAAAACTATTTTCCATCTAAGATGACATTATTTGATATGTATGTTTCAAGTAAAATGTCTCTATGATTTAAATGGTTTCAATATTCTTATGATTGAATGATATCAATTGTTTATGGATTATGATGGCATGATGTTTAAGATTCCCATTTTTATTACATGGGTTATGCAATAATGTATGATTTATGAATTTGTGGCACACATAAGAATGGTATCATTATGAGATGGGTGGGACCTATATCTCCCTCCAATGCATTGGGTAAAGATTTTATATCTCATGAGATAGACATGGCTGAAATGGTAGGTTATACCGGTTCAGTGAAACAGGACTGAAACGAGGGTTACTCGATTCAGAAAGGGACTTTGTCCACTAAGATAGTCTTGGCATTGAGTCTTGACTAACAAGAAATGATTCTCTATGATTATGTGTGAATGCCACAAAGTTTCATGTTTTAAGTTATGATTATTGTGATTACATTTCACTGCCATGATTTATCCCATGTTATGAAATTATGCTCTCTTTTGCAGGTTAAGATTTCCAAAGGCTATGTTCTTATGTATATGATGTGATTGATATTTCTTTTGTATACCCTTACTGAGCATTTGAGCTCACCCTTTTATGTTTTCTTTTCCCCGGGATATAAAGAAAGGTTTTTAGGTTTAAAAAAAAGAAGATCTTTATGGGAGATATTGAAGATCTTTCACCACGATTAGAAGATTACGTTCCGAGTTTCCAAAGACACTAAACTATTACGATCCTTGTGTGTGTGTTTTTGTTATGTACTAAGTATTCCGCAAAAGTAATGTAAAGTCCATGTACGTGAAGATACGGGTCTCTACATGTATATTCATAAAAAATGATTTAATATACACATATATTAGTCTCAACTCTCTTTAATCAACAAGGATGTGTCGTATATTAACTATATTGAACTAGATGATGATATATAGTCTTTGTATGTTCCCCTGCATGATGAAACACTCATCTTCTAGGGAAAAATGATGGAAAAGATGAAATACATCGGATCATCCTCATCGGTGTAGCAAGATTCAGTAGAAGCTTCCTCATCATCATTCTATAGTGGGATTATCAATGCTTTAGCGAGGGCCTCGTTCATTTCTCGCAACACGTAGAGATCCTAGAGAATGTAATTTTACATGGTAAATCCAATAGATTCTTTATGAAGATATATTTTTGTTTGAATTGGTTATTTTTTCTGTAGAGATTCTCTCATTGTTAGGGGTAAAATAGATGTTTCCAAATGAATCTCTATGATATGACTAGTTTTAGACACATTATACATCTCTCTATCTATCATGAACTAATAAATAAAATGCTGAATATATGTTGGCTATGTTCAGACCCCGGATAGATGTAGCAGATCATCGAATAGTCTTTTCTAAGGTGGATGGTCAAATAAAAATATCGGGTGAGGAGGCACATTTGATGATGTAGATTATTGGGTTTTCATGTTGAGGTACTCACCAAACCTATATCATGTAATATGTATCATGAAAATCTTATACGGAATAATTATCTTGAGCACTCTAATGACTCTCATGTCTATCTTTTTTATTTGACGATGTTAGTTAGAAGCATCTGACTCACTGTATGAAATTTTTATATGGTCTACTTGATTAATTAAATTTATGGATGTATATTCTTATTCATAATATGTGGAGTAGTATGAAATTGGGGTGACTATGGGTGAATATCCTTATTTTTGAGGAATTATATATTCAAGACTGTGTGTTGTAATCGGCCCAAATATGTTACTTTTATTTCCCTTACACTGAATACATGTATTCATTCAATACATGAAATTTAATAATGCAGATGTAGATGTATTGGTGGATGAAACATGTAGACCAGATGATTCTTCGGCTTCTTCAATAGAAGAAGAATTATACCATGATTACAAGGGACTTTTTTATGATCCATGTAATTCTCATACTTCTATTTACTAGGACTGGGATGATATTTCCGCACAACAAAGACTACCCTATCTCTTTCGAGATCAGATGAGCAGTGTGTCACCCATAATAAAATACCTCTCAAATTGACATGGCCATGATCCATTAGGACCTAGATCCAATATTTTAACATGATAAATTTATTTATGGTGTGTCCTAAGATTTTTTTTAGTTTGTGAAATGGTCCAGACGACTAGTGATTCTTGCCAATTGGGGTCTCCCGCCCTATGAAAACATTAGGGTTCCCTTATACAAAGAAAAAAATAAAGAACATTGGAACCTACACATCCCTATAAGAATATGTATTTCTCCTTATGTATGTTAAATTAAACTTCACAGCCCGTACATAATGATAGGATGGAACAACATTTTCTTGGTCTGGTGGATATGATTAATAGTGAATTGCTTGAAAAGGATTCACCTATTGGGAAGCACTCAGCCAAGAAATTATGATAAAGGATTTAGTAGGTTTACATTCACAGGGTCCTCTATATCAGTAACAGAAGAATTCTAAAATTTTACAAGTCTTATCACATGATGAGGTTGGGGAAATGGTTGTGACTATTTTATAGTTCACTAAAATTCTTCCTACATATACTAATCCCTTTCAATGAATTCATGGAATCTATCTGGGTAATAATAAAATATGAGTGTGGGAGTCATCACATACTTATAATGCTCGTCACTAATTTCTAGATGTTACATAAATTATAGAGGTATATAGAGTGAATTCATTAGGCCCTGCCACCGAGTGATGTTGTCGGCGGCACACTCATCAGTCCAATTCATTCATTTCATTTGGCTGTTCATTCTCAAATTGTGAATTGTGGTACTAAACTAATAAAGTATATTTTTCCAAGATCCTACCATATTAAAACTCATCATATGAGATTATCTATATACCATTAGAATGTAATAATTTTTAGAGAATTTAAAAAAGCATCAATGTTTTTAAGACTCCTTCTAACATAGGGTTCCAAAAAAATTCCCACACATTGAGGAAATTTTGGTTACATGCGGTAGTGTGTATCTCATCCCATAATAGGGGGTGAATATAATATTACTAAATAGTAGGGGTGGTCATGAATTATCCACCCATGTCGAGTAAGGATTTTCATCAGGTGGGATTTCCACCTATTGTGTTTCCAGGAAATAAAAATGAGATGAAGAGTGGATATCAAATCCTCTTGGATAGGGTCTCAATAAATTGAGGCATTGATAGGCACATCAAGAGATGGAGGAAATAATCCCAGATCATGAGATAGATAACCTTGTATATCGTGCATCCCATTTGGGGTGGGTGACTCATATCTTAATTGATTCACATATCCCCCATCTTCTACACATATTGTATTCATGGAACCATCTAGTTTAAACTACGACATCTATATGATTAGAACTAGGTCCCCATTGCATGAGACATGAGGTCCCATAATTCATTATTCTATTCCAACCACCACACTGAAATAATATCCACAGTAATAATTTTTTATTCCTCAACCTACTCGCACAACATGGATTTTGTGGTTTCTATATTAAATTACCTAATGACTTCAGAAAGTTCAATGATGTAACACCCTAAGATTTCATAGTACGATATTTCTTCAAATTAATAAAAAAACATGCACTACACATAACACCAAGTTCAAGCGCACCACGACTTACCAAACTAGTCATACAAAAGAGGTTATAAATATTATTAACTAAATATTAAACTTTAAATTATCTTTATAATTATATAATCCATATTATAAATGTCTTAGACAGAATGAAAAAAACAAATTCAATATTTTAGATAAAATAAGTATTTTTTTAAATGCAATTTTACCGCAATTTAAATGATAACCATTTTTAAGTCTAATATTTGAAAATTTAATATATTAATTTTGACAAAGTAAACTTCTTATTTAGAATCCGGACATAAGAATTTAGTTTCATTAAATATTTGTTGTTTATTTGAAAAATTTTATATTAGGGTGAATAGTGAAAATTACTATTTTTTAAATGAAAAAAAAAATTTTTAATCAAAGTTATTTGTACTATTAAAGATTACATTTTAATTATTTGGAAGTATAAATTGAATCTATTTTTACCATTTAATACAATGTTATTCATTGTTAATAATTTTACTTTGAAACTGAGCATAAACAAGTATCAATCTTTTGTTATTTATTATTTCTTAAAAACACGATGTTTGGTTTAGAAAACAGAAATAAATTTTAAATTAATAAATGAAACTTTTATGTTTTAAATTTTGTAAAATAGAAATAATTTTTCAATTTATAATATCATAATTAGATTAGGGTGAAATTTTGGAATTTTTCTGAATACTTTCAATTTTTGATGAATAGTGAAATCACTAAGTTATTGGTTAAAACTGATTTTTTATTTAAATAATTTTTTTATTTTATTTCAATTTTTTAGGTAAAAATATATAAATAATACCTATATATGTTTAATTTAATTCATTGGAGTCATTTTATAAAATATTTAGATATATAAAAACTTTATTGAACTTTTAACCGTCTTTACCCACCTCTTAGGAGCATTTTCAAATTTGAAAGAAAATTAATTTTACTACTTATGTGAATTGAATTTAAAAATTCCCAAAGACACATTAAAACATAGTAAGTAAAATGTAGTTCAACAAGATGAAAATAATTTTTGGTGTATAGTAACTTTTGACTTTTATTTACCACACTTAAAAGTAAATATTGTAATTAAAGTTGAAAATTATATTATAATATACCTAAAACATGTACTAATTCTATTGGATACATTTACTTCGAACAAAAACATCCTTAGGAATAAAATATGATCCTTTTGGTCAACATGGATTAGATTAGGCCATTTATTATTATTTAATTTAAAGAAGTGTTAAAAGTGTTAAAATTATAGTTTTCATAACTAAAACCATTTAATATAGGATTATACATAAGATAAATTAGACTATAAATATTCATTAGAAAACTAAAAATATTTTCTACATAATGGTATTTTATTTATAATTTTTAGACCTTATATAACTAAATTTATTTATGACACAACGATGTTGCAATAATAACATTATTAATAAAAGATTACAATAATTGATATTATAAATAACCAAATAAATCTGATTTAAGAATTTTGATAAATTAAAGTAATTTTATAGGTAAATATTACATTTATGGTTGATTTAATAAATTCTATTCCAAATAATCATGCGGTAATGATTATAATAAAAAACAAATTCAAAATAGTTCCAAATTTAACATAAAATAGTTTTTAAAACCAAATACTATATTATTGGTTGATATAATATTTCTAATAATATAATGTTTGCTAAAAGGGATTATATAATTTTACATATTTCATTAATGAACCACTTGAGGTTCTCTTGGAAATTTATAGTACGTTTATTAACCATATAGTGTAAAAAAACAAGAACACATGGTAAAAGTATAACTATTTAACTATGAGTTAATTCTAAAAGATATGGTTAAAATGGTAACGTAAACTTTTCTAAAACATGTTGGTTGATAGTTATTTGACACATCCACACATTATACTTTAAATAATTCATTTTAGTGACATTTTAAACTGAAAATTATTTTATTATAGATTAATATTTCATACTTTTCCTAAAGTGACCCTCACCTCTCTTATAAAAGGGAACTTCCAATTCCCTTATTTTCACACGTCCAAAGCAATTTTTCTAGTCCAACCCATGCCCATATATCCTACCAACATTCCTCCCTTCATCCAATAGTCCTTCCTATGGTCATAAAGCAATCCTATGGAGCCCTTTTGATCAAATCAAAAGGAATAAGCTGAAAAAGATGTATATATTTCATCACATCTTTCATGTTCTTTTCTTTTTCTACATCCACTTTCATTGTTATTTAGATTCCAAAATTATAACTCCAGTATCTTATATATACTATGATGTTATTATATAAATGTTACAACCATATTAATTATTCTATCCATCTTATAATTGACAAAGTCACCATACGTGCATATGTATAGATTATCGTCTCCATGTCGTGGTGTAGTCTGTTATTCAAACCCTTCATTATTTGGATGGGTATAATAATGAGTATGAATGATGTAAATAATAAATATAACATTTTAATTACTCATTATATATTATATACCATCTAATGACATACTATTTCACTTTCAATATAATGGTATTGTCACTGATACGTACATACAGATTACCTTATCCACGATGTGATGAGATTTATTTCAACGTTCACCATTCGACGATGATTATAAAATATATATAATGAATAAGTATGTAATATATGACATAATAATGCTTATGGAGATATAAATATTCATATATATGAACATACATATATCTTATTCACTTAGTTCTGTTCATTAAAATGTGGAGACGGAAGCAACGTTTATGCGTACGTACGGACTACCGTCTCCATAAACGGTTTTTTCTATTTCATATATATGTCTATAATAAATATTTATATTATAAATATATTTTATATATAAATAATGATTTGTATTCTGGACATATTTAAATCCTTATTCAAGTGATAAAATCTAGAGTAACAATTTAAAACATGTATGGAATAAAAAGCGATTATTACCCAAAATGTTAATTTAACATGGAAATTTTTATTAAATGGGTATTATAAAGTCATAAGTGAATAATGTATTAAATCATAAATATTTATATGGTTCTGTTATAAATCAATAACATACTATGATCTTCATATAGGAGGTTAAACGTACCCTTGACCAAAGGAAAGTGCAAGATAAGTGTTAATTTCACAAGCTCATTATTTTATGAGATTTTTTAATGTAAGTTTCTACATAGATATTTATATTATTCATGTCCATGTTTCATAATAGATATTTCAAATTTAATATTTTAAAGGTAAATTTTAATTGATATTCATTTTAAATTGTTTTAAACATTTATTTTTTGAAACATTCCTCATGAATGTCCATATATTCTAAATGGTTTTAAGGATTTTTTTTATGGACATGAATGTTCTAAATTGTTAATTAATTTGAAAGGTTTCAATTTTTTATGGGATACTTTGATTTAGAAATATATTTAATTATTTCCTTTATAAATTATGTGACTTTTAAATTATTCCATGAAATAAGGATATTTCTTTCCAATAATTTTACTGATCAATTTCAACAATGTCATCATCCATTATGGAAAATTATTCTTGATCAAGGTTGATTTATTATGATAAAAATATTCCATATTTTATTGAAGGTTTTGTGATATGTTTGACTGTGGATATGTTATTTTTAAACCACTAATGGTTTATGGATATAGAATTGACATTTCTTATGTTAGTTTTAATATGAATTATTGTGTTATGTTTAATAATTTTAATATGAGGAATTCATTGGACATAGTAAGTGACAGATGGAGCCTGCTATAGCTCCTTGGTACATCGGTAGGTCTCATGAGACAAACTAGTGTCATGGTACAAGTCTTTGACAAAATATTATTTGTATTATTAGAATAAGGCCTTGACTATGTGGTTATGAATGCTGGCATTATGCATTCCATTAATATGAAATTGACTATTGACATTTCATGTGAATATTTGACTAGTATAATATCTATGTGTATAATTATATTGAATTATTTGATTTATCTTTTCCATATTATGTTGAAGTTTAGTTTAAAAGGATTTAGTTGTTGATATATACACTGCCTTATATTATTATTCTTATTTGTGAATGTTTTCGCTATATTTTTATCCTAACTCAGTGTTCGAGATCACCCCCTTCTTATGTTTTATTTTTCCAAGATTCCATGATGTATATTATGTTTGATAAGTAGGGATAATATAGAAGAATAATGGAATGATAAAAGAATTATTTATGTGGTGTTTTATTTTCAAAAGTGCAATGTAATTTTCATATATGTAATCTATTTCCCAATACTACTAAAATGATCGGTCTTTCGGGACTTGATTCCTAGTAATCATGCCAATGTATTAAATTAATGCACCGACTCTGGGCTTATTGGGTCGGGGCGTTACAGTTGGTATCAGATAAAGTTTATAAGTAACATTAGAAACTAGATTTAGATAATCAATTATTAGGGCACATTACCATTAGATTGACATTTAGAATTAGTATAGAAGAACGTCCTAGAATTTTGGTAATTTATAGATTTTGTAAGTTTTCCAAGAAAATACGTCCCTGTCCGGATACGAGCAGGTAGAGGCGGCTCTGGAACAGATGTAACTAGGTGTAAAAAAACGCCACTTTGAGATAGACTCGAACAGGAACCGGGGCATGACAACATGCCTTGTTGCACTCTTGGTTACGACACTCTTGGGGGATATGCTTAAGATAATTGTCATTTTCATTACAAATCATTATGAAGAATTTATGAGTATATACATCATCGAAGAACATTTTTTTTATGATTTTGGGTCATATTCATAAAATGTTTAATATAAGTTAGGTATTTGACAAGTTTTGAATTAATAATTACAATTCATAAATTGACTAGTGGATTCCATTGTATAGAAATGACACCCAGTAGAAGGAATTTGAACTCTAAAAATACGTATGATCCAAAGAGTAATATGGACCATTTATTTTATGGTATTAAGCCAACATTTATAAGGGAAATAGTATCCCATGTATTCTCATCATTTTAAGAAATATTATGTTGTGTTAATAAGACAAGTAATGAATTTTCTATGTCGTATTGCATTGAAGGGAAGCTAGAGAAGAAAATGATGGAAGAGAGAAATTTGGATAATGAGAAGTGGTAAAGAAGTATTTTACCATATGTGATAACTATGGAAAGAATAACATTCGTAAATTATTGAAGGAAATGAGAGTTTGGTATAAGTATGGAGAAAAAGGACAACCAAGTACGTGATTTCAAGGGTAAGAAACAAAGTTTCAAATATACAATGGTTCATTTGCAAGGCGTTGTGACTCTACAGGAATTAATGTCTCAGTCATCTGATTCTACCTTAAATGATGCTATTGGATAATAATCTAGTTATGATACTATTTCAAATGAAGAGAAATTAATATTGTTCATATGATGTTATTATAGAATTATTTCATTTGATTGTTGTATCAACAATATACTGGTTATATTAATTATGGATATAAATAAGGATTGTACTGCATTACTATTTTATTCTGGTTCTGAGATTATATTGTTATATGAAAAGGGACTTAATATTAAGAAGCACATTTTTTGAAAAATTCATGGTTGAAGGAAATGTAATCATTAATATGGTTCTAATTATGAGGCAATGATTTTGGAATAAGAGATGGTTGATTTGGATAAATTATATTGGATATTCATTACTTCCTTGGAATAGATTAATAGTTTGTGTATTTCATCATTGTTGGAATTTTAAATATTTTTGGGCAGGATGAATATATACATCATTATAGAAATGAAAAGGTAGGATTAATGTAATCAAAATACAATTTTTGGAAATTGAGGGTGTTACCATGTTTTAAAATAATAAATGATGACGGTGTTCACATGTAATTACGTGGAAAAAAGGATCTTCATTGTGTTTAACTTCCTTATAAATTTTGGACTGTGAGTTTGAATAGAAGTATTTTGGATAAGTCTAACAGTTGGAATGGATTATGTTTGAAATTGGATACTATTGTTAATGTTATTTTTGTATTTTTATAGAAAGGACAACACAAAGACCATGTGACAACCTATCCCATCAGAAAAAGTTGTGGGAATCGAACAAAAAACTATCCTGCAATTGGGATTTATCGTCTACAACTAGACTATGTAATGTCCCTGGATTGTATATTGTTGTTTCTTTTTTAAAGGGTATGATAGGTGAATTATAATTTTTTTAACCCTATAAAAATAGGATAAATAGAATATTTTTTATGTTCTAATATATCATCGAGGGAGAGATGAGTTTGTGGTAGAAATTTGTTAATGGAAGATATTCAATTTGTCAAGTATATATATTTTTTATTATCTTATTCTATGAAGAAATTAATTCTTAAACTTTAGGTAAGAGGTCTTAAAACTAAAAATGTGTTATCCTAATACCTTATTTCTTATTGAACTGATGATATTTTAAATCACCAAAGATTGATGGATTGGATTCCCTCAATAGTAAAATTTTTTATGACTGATGACCTCAATCACTCCGTATAAATATTTACATTTTCACTCAAATTATTTGTCTCTAATTTCCACCAATGTCATTTTAATCGAGATCATAATTTGGTGGTGAAATTTTCATTCCCCTTTTTCCTCTTATTAAAACTAAATTGTATTAACCCAATTTCCGATGTGGGGTTTCCCACAAATGTATTATCTATTTTCAACCATTTATTTTAGAAGAAAAATTTAAAATTGAGAGGACACAAATTATTGAAGTAGGGATGAATGTAGCACCCCATGATTTCGTAGTACATTATTTCTTCAATGTAATTTAATAACATGAACTACAGGAAACACCGAGTTAAAGAACACCATGACATTAAAAACTAGTCGTTCAAAAGAGAATATGAATAGTATTAATTACATTTTGAACTTTATATAATCCTTATGATTTTAGAATCCATATTATGAGTTTCATAGATATAAAGAAGAAAATATATTCATTTTTTTCAGATAAAAAAAGTATTTTTTTAATAAAGCAATTTTGTCGTGTTTTATTTGAGAACCAATTTTAAATATTATATTTTAATATTTTATATATTAAATTTTAAAAAATAATCTTCTTCTTTAGAATCGGGATATAAGAATTTAGTTTCAATAAATTTTTTTCTCATAAAATTCATATTTGGGTGAAAAGTGAAAAATGTTATATTTTAACTGAAAACAGCCTTTTTAATCAAAATAATTTGTAGTGTTTAATTATAAATATTAATGGTTTGGTAGTAGAAATAGATTATATTTTCACCATTTAATCAAATTTTATTCATTGTAAATAATTTCACGTTTAAATTAAACATAAACAACTATCAATGTTTTGTCAGTTATTATTTCTTAAAAATACGCCTTTTGGTTTTGATGAGGGGAATTAATTTCAAATTAATCAACTAAACATATATGTTTTTAATTTGGTAAAATAGAAATAATTGTTCAATTCAGAATATCAAAATTATCTTAGGGTGATATTTTGGTATTTCTCTGAAAACATTCAATTATTGTTGAATAATGAAAACACTGAGTTATTGGTTAAAACTGACTTTTTATATAAATAATGTCTTTATTTAATTTAAATTTATTTTAGGTAAAAATAGACACATAATACATATATATGTTCAATGTAATTCATTTGAGTGATTTTATAATTTGTTTATATATTTATAAATTTTATTGAACTTTTTACCGTCCTTTACCATCCTCCTAGGAGCATTTTCAAATTTGTATAAAACATCATTTTACAGCTTCATTGAGTTGAATTTAAAAAATACAAGTGACATGGGTAACCTCAATATGTAAAATTTTGTTCAATAAGATGAAAATATTTTTTGGTTCATTGTAAACTTTGACTTTTATTTACCATGGTTAAAAATAATTAGGGTAATTAAGGGTACAAAATATATTATAATTGCGCAAAAACAACTCATAATTATATTGGATAAATTTAATTTGACCAAAAAACAACATTAGGAAAAAAATATTAATCTCTAGGTCCACTTGGATTACATTAGGTCATTTATTAATATTGAATTTAAGGTAGAGTTAAAAGTGTTAAAATTTATTTTTTCATAACTAAAACATTTTTAATATTGAGTTATACATAAATAAAATTAGACTATATATATTCTATATGAAAGATAAAAATATTTCCTACATAATGATATTTTAATTATAATTTTTAATCATTTAATAATTAAATTTAATTATGACACAATGATGATGCAGTAATTAACTCTTTAATAAAATTATAAAATAATTTATATTATTGACTATATAATATAAAAATACAAAGTGAAATGGTAAATGTCAAACTAATTAACTAAGAGTTAAAACTAAAAGATAAGGTTAATATAATGACCCAAAACTGTCTAAATTATATTGGTTGAATGGTTTTCGACCTATCCCCACCTTAACCTTTGAATAATCAACTTTGGATCAATTAGAAACCTAATATGTATTTATTATAAATTAATATTTCTAGCTTTTCCAAAGGTGCCCCTCACCTCTCTTATAAAAGGGCACGCCTCCTTCTCATTTATTCACACCTTCAAAGCCTTTTGGGTCAGCCAACCCCTACCCAAATACACTCTCAAAATCCCTCAATACAACCTAGAGGCCTTTGTTTGATCATAAAGCCAACCTATGGAGCCATTTTGATCAAATCAAAAGGAAGAACTCGAAGAAGAGGTAATGTTTTCACCACCCCTTTTCAAGTTCCTTTCATCTTCCACTTCATCATTCTTTTTTATTACCATTATAAAATAATAACTCCAGTATCTTATATATACTGTGATGTTATTATAAATATGGTACAACCATATTCATTATTCTATCCACCCTTTGAATAACATGTCACCATACGTGCGTACGTACGGCTTACCGTCTCCACATCATGGTGTAATAGTTATTCAATATATTATTAGTTGGGTGGGTATAATAATGATGTGTAACTAATTTAAATAATAAATATAACATGATAATGATTCTGTATGTATGATATACCATCCAATTATATATTATTTTAATATCAAAAGAATGATATTGCCGCTCATGCGTACGTACGGAGTACGGTCTCCACGAACGGGCTGAGATTCATTCTCCATCATATCCATTCAAGTATAATTATCATTTTTTGATAAAATATAATGTTTAAGGACATGATATAATTCTTGATATGAATAATATACATCCCATTAATAACAAATATGGCTCACATAACAAAGAATATAAAGTAAAATAAACCCGTTAACACCCGAAATGACGATAATTCTAAGATATTATTAACAAATCATTGTTAAAAGATCATATATGATATCATATTAATGTAAATGATTCTTGTATAATTAAATAACAATTATTTCATCATTATACTGGAGGTTAACATACCAACGACCAAGGAAAATTTACAAAGTAAGGGGTTTCTTAACTCACTCTTAATTTCGTGAGAATTCCATTGTTCGCCACTTAATTATTGCATGTGGTGTATGTATACCACCCATGATTATATTCACTGTGTAATATACTTTAATTTATGGGTATTTAAATCATCATGTTATGATTTTTATTTCATGGGTGTATGTTTTGTAAGTTATCTAATCGATAATGGAATTTGAAATTTCAATTTCCACTCATTTGGCTTTACGCATATTTCATTGATTATATTACCCCAAGATTATGTATGGAATAACTATTCATTTGATTATGTCATAATTTCCACTCCCCTTCTCGTGGATATACTTTTGATACACATAATCACTCCATTGATAATTTCTCAAGTCATTGATATGAATTTGATAAGAGTAATTTTAACTCATTCTCAATTTGTTGAGTTAAACATCCAATTCGTTGGTGTTGTTTTTACAAGAATATGTGTGAATGTACTTGATTGTTTTACACTGAATATCCAATCATATTTAGTGTATTTATAGTTTTCACACATAATTATGTCGTTGATTTATCCTTAACCTAAGGATACGGCCTTTATGAGAGATTTCATCTCAATTTACATTCCATTGAGACTACTTTTTTGTTATACACCAAATCACTTTTATGAGGTGTATATAATGTTATTTCACATAGTATATCATGAATTCCTTTATTATCATGATATTAAAATGTTTTGATTGCCTCAATTATTTTTATTCATGTGTCTCTCTTTTGGTTAGAAACTCTAACTAAAATACCATTTTTAAATGTTTTAAAGACTTATTCTTCTAAATATTTCTCAATAATGTCCATGTTTTAAAAAATGGTTTTAAGGAATTATTTATATGGACATTAATGTTTTAAAATTAAAACTCATTTTGAAAGTTTTAAAGTGGTATGTGACACTTTGATTCAAAAATCTATTTTTAAATGGCTTCTTGACAAATAGTGTGACTTTTAAATGATTTCAAGAAAAAGGGGGATATTTCTCTCAAATAGTTTTGATGATTATTTTTATCTATGGAAACATCCTTCATTATTCTTGATTGAGGTTAATGTGATATAATACAATCTTCCATATTGTATCAAATGAGTTATGTTTTACTGTGGATGTGCTATTTTTATACCATTCATGGTTTATGGTTAAAGTATTAACATTTCGTATGATAGTTTTAATACGAATGTGTATGTTATGATTAAACCTTTTTATGTGGGAATTCATTGGACTTAATAAGTGACAGGTGGATCCCGCTATAGCTCCTCGATGCATCGGTAGGTATCATGAGACAAAATAGTGTCTCGGCACAAGGCCTTGACAAAATCTTATTTGTAGTCTTGGCAAAAGGCCTTGGCTATGTGGTTATGATAGTCTGGCATTATGCATTCCATCATTATGAAAGTGGTTATTGATATTGCATGTGATTGTTATACTAGTAGAATACCAATGTGAATATGTAAATGGAATTATTTCATTTTATCTTTTCCATATTATGATGAAGTTCATGTTTAAAAGGATTTTGTTTTAGTTAAAAATTGCTTTAAGTGTTTATGCTTATCTATGAAAGCTTCTATTATATTGTTATCCTTAATGAGCATCTCAGCTCACCACTTTAGGTGTTTTATTTTTCCCAGGATGAGAAGAAGTAATTTATGAATGACCTGCAAGGATAGTATGAGGGGATATGAAGACAAGATATTGTTTTAGTTATTTTACCTTATGATGTAATGTAAGACTTATGAGTATATCTAGTGTTTCCAATACTACTAAACTATTCGGTCATTCGAGACTTAATCTTTTGAGATCATGCCAATGTTATGTAATAATGCACCGACTCTGGGTATCTAGGGTCGGGGCGTTACAGATGATATTAGAGGAAGTTTAGTACAAACCTTGGGAGGTAGATTTAGATAAACTCTGATTAGAGCACGTAGACCTAAGATGAACATTGAGGATTATTATAGAAGAACTTCCTAGAATTTTGTTATTGTAGAGATTTTGTGAGTTTCCAAGCAATACATCTATGTCTGGATACGAGCAGGTAGAGGCAGCTCTGGCACAGATGTACCTTGGGGTAAAACCCGAAAACACCGCTTTGAGCTAGACTTGAACGGGAAGTGGTGCACGACAACGGGCCTTGCTGCACTCTTGGTTACGACACTCCCAGGGGATATGCTTAGGATAATTTACATTTTCTTTAATAAACGATTTGAAGTATTAAATATATAAGATGAGATTATATGACCTTGGTTAATCCTAATGTGTTTCAAATTGAGAATATGATGACATGTTAATCACTAAATGATTTTATGACTACGGTTACTCACACAATGCATTATAGTTTTAGTCAATGGCTGGATTCCAAGGAAGTCATAGTGACTTTGGAAATGATGTACAAGGTGGGAATGGTGGTGGAAATGAGATACAAAATGGAATGTTGATAGGCGTAAAAGATATCGTCTTTATGCCAAATAAATTTTCCAAAAATATGATCAACAATATATATATATTAACCAATTCCCAGACTCAAAAAATAAGTGAAAGGTGATGAATGATAAGAGCTCCAGTAGTGGAGACCATGGAGAAAGGAATCCTCAATTTCCATCATGCAGGAATTGTGGAAGGAGACACCCAGGAAGGTGTCTCAATGGGACAAATATATGCTTTAGGTATGGGAAGGAAGGGAATAAAGTGATGAATTGCTGAAGAAAAATGAAGAGTACTATGGAAGAAGATAAAAATGGTCCCAAGAGTCCATTTACAGTCATTTTCCGTAAATGTAGGGGACCTGGCCATTAACCATGTGAATTCCCTATTCTATAGGATATTTTTTTGGTCAAAGAAGAAGATATGTGGAAATAAATGGTTGGAGAAATGTTTAAAACGTATTAGCGCTCCTTGTTGATGGATTTACTTTGGAATAATTTTCTCTTGTATTTGCAACCCTGCAGTTTTCCATGTGGGAATGATATTTGAGGAAGAATTATCTCTTCTCTTATGGATATAGGTATAAATAACCTTTTGGTTTTATATGATCGTTGGGGTTTGAGAGAATTATATGTTATTATAATTTGGGATGAAAATGCAAGGTATGAGATAACATTTGTGGTTAAATTATGTTTTGGTTATTTTGAAGAATTTATCTCATTTTGGTAATGTTATAAAATATAGTTTTTGAAAAAGTACAACACGTAGACCGTGTGACAACCCGTCGCGTCGAACAATGCTGTGGGAATCGAACCCACAACCAATGTGTGATTGGGATTGATCGCCTAGCACTAGACTACGTGAAGTCCATGGTTAATGTGATTATTATTTTTAGTCAAATAATTTTATTGATCAATAAAAATTTGATTTGGGATCTTATGTCATACCAAATGAATACCCATAGTATAGGAAAATGATTTGGTGATTAAGTGATAAATGTTATTTTGGAAGTTGTTCGCTTTGTTGAGAACCCTATATGCCAAAGGAAAATAGAGTAGTATGGGATTTCATTTGGGGAGTAATAGTGGATGTTTATCTATGTTTTTATTGTGTATTTATATTGATTTGGGTTATTTATGGAAATGATTAGGTTAATTAGTTTTAAGTATGTATCTTTAAGAGTAATTAATGTCATTTGGATATATAATTTATAATGGGAGACTACATAATCAAATTATTCTATGTTTTGTGTTTTAATATTAGTTTAGATTATATTGAAGGATTTTAAAGATAATTGATTATTGAATGGTATTTATTTAACTCTGGGGTATTATTTGTATAATTTTAGAAATTAAGATTAGTGTTTATTTCTCTCAAGGAATATCCTTTTGGGGGATCATTAGATCATGTACTAACCATTTTGGTTTTGATTAATCTCTAAAGACAATGTAAATATATAGTTTATCCTGCATGGATCATGTGATTATATAGAAGTTTATTCTAGCTCTTCCAGTGTGACCAAGTCTTCTTGAATAATCATCATTTAAAAAATGAGTTAGTGGTGGAAATTTATTAAGGAATGAAACTCTACTTAAAATGTAAGTATATATCTTTATATTCTTAGTCAATATCATAAATTAATTCCTCATCTTTATGTAATGTAACTTAAAACAAAAAAAATGTTGTCCGTTTACTTTCCTACTAGGAGACTAATGGTCGTTTGTCCCAACACAAGTTTTTGGTTTACTTATTTTTAACTTTCTCCTTATCATGATTTCAATCCCTCTCCATCAGAACTTGAAACTTAGTTTATCATCCATATCCATGTATTCCAACATGGAATCCGAGTATGGGTTATATTGGTTGACCTTTATACCTCTATTTCTTTCTTTTAAAGTGATAGTTTTATTGACTCTCTTTCCGATATGGGAATTTCCATTATAATCCCAATAAAAATTTTAAAAATTGTAGTTTATTGAAGTAAGGGATAATATAACACCCCAAGCTTCCACGATACATTTCCCTTTGAATAATTCAATGGCGTGGATTATACGCAACTTCGAGATTCTAACACACCACAACCAATCAAACTAGCCATTATGAATAGTAATACCGAATTTTTGAAATTTTATAAATTCTATCTCCCAAAATGGACTTCATTTTTGGATTCAGAATATCAAAATTATACTAGGGTGAAATTTTGGTACTTTTCGGATAACTTTAATATTTTGATGAATAGTGAGAATTACTAAATTTTAATTAAATACAAATTTTTAATCGAAATAATTAATATTGATAAATTATGAATTTCAGTGGTTTTAAAGTATATTTAGAATATATTTTTACCATTTAATTCAATGTTTTTCATTGGTCATAATTTCACAATTAAACCAGACATAAACAAGTGTCAATATTTTGATAGTTATTATCTCTTAAAAACACTCTTTTTGTTTTAACAACAAGAATTAATTTTAAATTAATTTCTTCCACTTATTTGTATTGAATTTGGGAAAATGGATTCTTTATTTGGAATCAGGATGTCCAAATTGTGTAAATAGGTAACTTTTAGTTTTAGACATTTTGAATAATTACTTCGATAAATATTTTATTTACCGTGGTTTAAAGGTAAATCCGGTAAATAATGGTTTAAAAATAATATTATAATAATAATCAATTACCCTAAAACGTGTTCTATTCTTTTTGGTTGATACATGGATGACCATGGGAGTAGTTGGGTCGATTTTGGGACCCCATGGAGCCACTTGTAAGTGATAGGGACACTTTATTTTAATTAAGTTAAAATGAATACAAAAATGACACAAGCATATATCTTTTAGAAAATAAATTTTTAAATAGGGTTATATATGTTGTATTTTCGACTAAAAATATTCAATAGAAATCTAAAAAGATTTCCTACATAATGGTATTTTATTTATAATTTTTAGACATTATATAATTTAATTTATTTATAACACAATGATGATGTAGTAATTACAATAATAGAAACAAATTAAAATAATTGATATTATAAATACTAAAATAAATATAATTAGAGACTTTTAATGACATACACTAATTTTATAGGTTAATGTGACATGTTAGTAATTATTTAAATAACTTTTTGTCAAAGTAATAATTCTTTTATGAGTTTTACAAAAATCAACTATTGAATAGTGTCAAAATTGACATAAAAGAGTTATTAAAACAAATATTATATTATTAATTGATATTAAATTCCTAAAATCAATGGTTCGGGTAGGAGACTTATATCATGATAGGTATATCATTAATGGACCACTTGGGGGGTATCTTGGATGTATATAGTATGTTTATTTACTATATAATATAAAAATACAATGTGACGTGGTAAATGTCAAACTAATTAACTAAGAGTTAAAACTAAAAGATAAGGTCAATATAATGACCCAAACCTGTCTAAATTCTATTGGTTGAATGGTTTTAGACCTATCCCCACCTTAAAATTTGAATAATAAACTTTGTATCAATTGGAAACCGAATATGAATTTATTATAAATTAATATTTCTAGATTTTCCAAAGGTGCCCCTCACCCCTCTTATAAAAGGGCACTCCTCCATCTCATTTCATCACAATTTCAAAGCCTTTTGGTTTGGCCAACCCCTGCCCAAATACTCTATAACTTCCCTCACTACAACCTAGAGGCATTAGTTTGATCTGAAAGCCAACCTATGGATCCCTTTTGATCAAATCAAAAGGAGGAACCCGAAGAAGAGGTAATGTTTTCACCACCACTTTTCAAGTTCCTTTATTCTTCCACTTTTTCTTTCTTTGTTATTACCATTATAAAATAATAACTCCAGTATCTTATATATACTGTGATGTTATTATAAATATGGTACAACCATATTAAGTATTCTATCCTGTAACACCCCGAGATTTTATGAAAAATATTCTTTTTAATGTCACTAGTGTCTTGTGTTGTACACTACACCAAAAGGAGCTTGCACAACATGCAACCCTGACTTGGCTTGCATTACACGCAATCACATCATTCCTCGATAGCGTGTTCTGTATGCAATACCGGGTTTTAATAAACAATGTTATATTATTATAATATTGTCATGAACTAGCCATTATGAATAGTATTAACTAAATTTTGAATTTTATAACATTATTATTAATTTTACACATTTCTAGAACATGGTATAAGAACAAAATAAATTTTTCGGGTAAAATAAGTATTTTTCAAAAAATGTAGTTTTGCCGCCTTTTGATGGCACGCCCACTTTAAATCTGGTTTTTGACATGTTTATAAGTTAAATTTGACAAAATAAAATTCTTCTTTGGAATCAAGAAATAAAAATTTAATTTGGATAAATTTTTCATATTATTCTGGTAACTTTCACATTTTAATGAATAGTAAAAACACACTATATTTTAATTAAAAAAAAATTTTATCATCGTAATATCTTATGTGGTTAAATTATAATATTGAATGGTTTTAAAGTATAAATGTAATATATTTTTACCATTTAATATAATGTATGTCATTATCATAGAGTTTACCTTGATTTCGTAGGTTAAATCAATTCAATCTTTTGCAATGTTTTAAACAAAAACCCGTTTTTATTCGACAACGGGATTAATTTTAATTTAATTTCTGAAATTTCATTGTTTTGAATTTCAAAAAATTTATTCCATATTTGGAACCAGTGGGTCCAAATTATTTTAATAGGATACTTTTTATTTTTCAGAATTATGAATAGTAACTACGGTAAATTTTATTTACCATAGTTAAAGGTAAATCGGGTAATTAAGGGTAAATATAATATTTTAAAATTACACTGACAAATGTCAAAATCCTATTTGATGACTAAAAAACGACCCATATCACCTAAGGGTCGGATTAGTTTAATTTAATTAAATATTTTCATTGAAAATAATTTAATTATTATTAAAACCAAAGAATGTGACAACATGTCACTTTCTTAAATCTTATAAGTATAATAACTTTAATCTAGTGATAAACTTCATGAAACTTCGAACATGAATAGTCTACTGAAAGCCAATACAATTATCTACATCATAGTAATTTATTTATAATTTTTAGGGATTAAATAATTATCATTTATTATGACAGAAAGATGATGTAGTAATTGTCTTATTAATGAAATATTGACATAATTGATGTTATAAATGACCAAATAAATGTAATGTGAGACTTTTTATGACCTAAACTAATTTTCTAGGTTAATATGACATGTTATTGTTGATTTAAGTAACTTGGTGCGAACTTATCATTCTGATATAAATTTCATAAAAATCATGTACCAAATAGTGTCAAAATTGACATAAAATAGTTTTTAAAACAAATATTAAATTATTAATTGTTATTTTATTCCTAAAAATATATGGTTCGGCCAAATGACTTAGATAAGATTATATATATTAATAATAATCAACTTGGGGTTCTTTTGGCTTGATATAGTATGTTTATTAACCATATAGTGTAAGAAAACAAAAAGACACGGTAAAAGTTAAATTATTTAACTTAGAGTTAAATCTAATTGATAAGGTTAAAATAATAACATAAAATTGTCTAAATCCTATTGGTTTATAGGCTTTAGACACATCCCCACTTTACCTTCGAAATAAGACCGTTTGGAACCATTATAAACCGATTTTGACTTTAATATAAAATAATATTTTGAGATATTCCTAAGGTGCCCCTCTCCTCCCTTATAAAAGGGCACCTCCTCCATCTCTTCCTCACACAACTTTTAGACTTCAAGATCGGCCAAACCCTGCCATTTTCTCCTCTCCACTTCCCTAGAATAATCCTAGATGTCCTGGTTTTCTTCAAAAACCAATCATAGTTCCCTATGTGGAGGATTCAAAGAAGCGTTCCAAAGAAGAGGTAATATCCATTACCGATCTTTTCAATTTCTTTCTTCTTCAACATCTTCTTCTTTAGTTGTTACATGATAAAGTAATAACATCAGTATTACTTACATACTGATATTTTATTATAAATATGAAACAACCCTAATTCACCTTCTGTCCATCCTACGGAAAAATGAAATCACCGCGCGTGCGTACGTACAAAATACCGTCTCCATGCCGTGGTGTAATCTATTTTCCACCATCACCTTACAAGGATGGGTATAATGGTGTAATGAGTAACTATTATTGATTATTATAAAGGAATATTTATACTGAAATAAAATATATATACTCCAATACAATTCCACGATCATAGGAACGATATCATCACTCGTGCGTACGTACGGAATACCGTCTCCACGATGTGATGCGACTCGTTCTACATGATCATCATTACATAGTAATTATATAAATGAATTGAATGAATAAATATGATATATGTTACGCTAATACCATTCTGGATATAAGGTATCTATAACCTTAAATGAAGAATAAGAATTTATTTGGAAAAACATGCATAAGAACAAAAGGCAATAAAGACCCGAGTAACAAGTAACAATGAAATATTACTAAAAAGAAGTTAAGAATATGACCATATATGATATCATATAAATATGTATGATTCTGGAATAAGTCAATAATATTATTTAAACCATTATACAGGAGTTTCGGACACGTACAAAGCAAATCAGACCTAAGGTAAGGGAAAATATAACAATCTCATTTTTATCCGAGATTGTTTTTACTTTGGCATTTACTGGGGTGTATTTTATCATCCACATACATGTTCCATCAATATGTAATATTGTTTCCATCCACTTACAATAGTTTAAATCCAATTTTACCCTTCGGTGAGTTTTTAGTAAAGAATATGAAAGTAATCTTTTGTCTTTTTTCGTACAAGGTACTTTTTGACTTTTCCGACAAAAGTACGAAGAATGTTTTTTTAACTTATACGGCATGAATGGATTTTTAAAACATTATTTCCAAGAAGATTCATTTACAAGTATTCATGTTTATTTTTAATCAACTTCTATTAGTTTAAAATTGTATGACATGTTAAGAAAGGAAAAGTGTTTTTGAAGTAGAAAGGATATTTTCCTCAAGAACGGAGTTCAAGTATTTTATCAAAATTATTTTCCGTATAAGATAATAAAAGGGTTCTGTTTTTATCCCTATTATTATATGGATTTGATTATGTTGTGATGGAAATATTTTTTTTCTTTATCTTATATGAATTGTTTTATGATGTCATGTTGATTAAGAATCCCATTTTTATTACATGGGTTACTCTATGATGTATGGTTTATGATTTTGTGGCACACATAAGAAAGGATTCATTATAAGATGGGTGGGACCTATATCTCTCTCCAATGCATTGGGTAAAGATTTTATATCTCATGAGATAGACATGGCTGAAATGGTAGGTTATACCGGTTCAGTGAAACAGGACTGAAACGAGGGTTACTCGATTCAGAAAGGGACTTTGTCCACTAAGATAGTCTTGGCAATGAGTCTTGACTAACAAGAAGAGATTCTATATGATTATGTGTGTATGCCACAAAATTTCATGTTTTAAGTTATGATTATTGGGATTTCATTTCACTACTATGATTTATCCCATGTTATGAAATTATACTCTCTTTTGCAGGTTAAGATTTCCAAAAGTTATGTTCCTATGAATATGATGTGATTGATAATTCTTTTTTTACCCTTACTGAGCATTTGAGCTCACCCTTTTATGTTTACTTTTCCCCAGGATATAAAGAAAGGTTTTAGGTATAAGAAAAAGTGAAGATATTTATGGTAGATGTTGAAGATCTTTCACCAGGATTAGAAGATTATACTCCGAGTTTCCAAAGACACTAAACTATTACGATCCTTGTGTGTGTGTTTTTGTTATGTACTAAGTATTCCGCAAATTTAATGTAATGTCAATGTACGTCAAGCTTCGGGTCTCTACGGTTGGTATCAGAGGAAAGGTTTAGTCAACCTTTGGAAACTAGGATGCGAGAACTTTAGTGATATCCCTAGAGATATTTATAAGGTATGTCTAGGGATGTCCCTAAGGATAAGTATAAATATAGGATACAGTCCTAGAACTACGGTAACAATCATAGAATTTAACATAAGATGTTAGATATTGAGGGTACTCCCCCTTTATTATTATGTTTTCCCTTGCATGATTTTTGCCTCCACACTATTATTTTTTGGGTTTTAGAAAATGGCTGGAAACAAGATGATTCACGATAATGGAGGATATGATGGACAATGGAATTATATTATTCATAATGAAATGGGATTTGGAAGTCCAAACATCATTATTATGCCGAATTAGCAATCTCATAATATGATCAATAATGTAAAATTTGGTAAGATTCCTGACTCTGCTAATAAGAGAAAGATGGAGTTTCATGATGATCATAGAGGAAAGAAAGTTCAATTTCCCCTATATAAATCAAGTGGGAAGAAGCATCAAGGAGAATGTTTCAAAGGAACTAGAAGATGCTTTGGGTGTGGAAAATAAGGACACAAATCAAGTAAATGCAAAGGAAAAGGTTCAGTTAACAACATGGATGAGGATAATGGTATTGCTACGACATCAACAACGGTTTAATGTTTTAAATGTGGAATGTACGGGCATTATGCAAACCAATTCCCTAAGGGAAAGTCTCAAGAAGAAAATCAGTATGGTCGTATGGGAATTATTTATGTGGATGATGATGAAGAGACTACAAATGATATGTGAGATGAACGAATTATTGATGCTCGGTCAATGGTTTATGAATGTAGTGGAATGGTTACATGTTTATCATGTGTAATGTTGTATAAGTAATCTTATGGTACTATGGAATAAAGAGACATGTAAGGATTGTTGCACTATTGTTTGATTAATGTTACCAGTATCCATGAAAGGTTATTCAACTATTTTTGGAATGCAGATGATATGCACATAATGAAGGGATAAGGAGAAAATTAAATGTTTGATAGTATTCATGATCTCATGACTAATATAAGGAGAAGGTTATATCATTTGTTTGAGTATATAGAATTTTTGGATTTTGGTATGCGGAAAGAGTTAACTTTTGATAGAATTCATGTTTTCACTAAGGTTTAATGGGTATTCATTTTTTTCAAGAGAATACATCATTAAGGTATTCACATGATTGGAATGTGACCAACAAGATATATGGGGGATAAATGATGGTATTCACATGCATGGTTGGCAACATTTCAAGTAATCATTTTCTTTATACTATGAGCTTGGACCGACGTATTTTAGATAAGCCTAAAGATTGTAATGGATTATGTTAACCATAATTTAGTACTGTTTAAGTATAGAACTTTTTTTGATATTATTTATGTGATGTTATAGTAATGTAGTTTTAGAAAAAGGACAACCTGCAGGACGGGCGACATCCCATTGCTTCGGACAAGGCTGTGGGAATCGAACCCACAATCGAAGTTCCACTGGCTTTTATCTCCTACCATTGACCTACAGGAGGTCCCTGTTTAGTTGAAACTAGTTTTATTATATTAAGCAGTATGATATGTGAAGTATAAGTTCATTTTAGGAACCATATATGATTAATATCACTATAGATAGACTTATGTATTTTTTATAACTTTTCTATCCTTTTGTTTGAGACCGATGGAATGACCCATCATTCTATCACATGATCTGCTAACACTTCACGAATAACAAATTCAACTTCATTTATTTAAGAGATGAAGTGGAAATTGTTCAAGGCACGAACAACTGTGAGATTGTACCAAAATAAAGTAAGTATTTATTCTAATTCAAATTCTTCAACTTTAGGGAAATGATCTTGAAAACCAAAAATGTTGTCCTAGTTCTCTTATATCTGATTAATCATATGGTACCTTAGATAGTCACAAATTTATGGATTTGTGGTTGTTGGCTTTTCCATAGCCATGTTCTCTACCACTCTCCATCAGAACCTGATGGTTAGATTTTTCTTCCATATACATATTTTCACCTATGTGGAAACCCAGTGATTAGTTTTTTTGGGGTAACTGTTACGTTTCATACTTTAGTTTTTAATGATTGGTTTTGGTATTCCTTTTTACGATGTGGGTTTCTATTAAAGAAACTTTCATGTAGTAAACCATTTATATCCCCGACGAATTTCGGGGGCGAAATTAATTTTAAGGGGGGTAGAATGTAACACCCCGAGTTTTATGAAAAATATTATTTTTAATTTCACTAATGTCTTGTGTTTTACACTACACCAAAATGAGCTTGCACAACACGCAACCCTGACTTGGCTTGCATTACACGCAATCGCGACCTTCCTCAATAGCGTGTGTTGTACACAATACCGGGTTTTAATAAACAATGTTATATTATTATAATATTGTCATAAACTAGCCGTTATGAATAGTATTAACTATATTTTGAATTTTATAACATTATTATTCATCTTACACATTTCTAGAACATGGTATAAGAACAAAATAAATTTTTCGGGTAAAATAAGTATTTTTAAAAAAATGCAGTTTTGCCGCCTTTTGATGGCGCACCCACATTAAATCTGGTTTTTGAAATGTTTATAAGTTCAATTTGACAAAATAAAATTCTTCTTTGGAATCAAGAAATAAAAATTTACTTTGGATAAATTTTTCATATTATTCTTGTAACTTTCACATTTTAATGAATAGTAAAAACACGCTATATTTTAATTAAAAACAACTTTTTTCATCGTAATATCTTATGTGGTTAAATTATAATATTGAATGGATATAAAGTATAAATATAATATATTTTTACCATTTAATATAATTTATGTCATTATCATTGATTTTACCTTGAATTCGTAGGTTAAATCAATTCAATCTTTTGCAATGTTTTAAACAAAAACCCGTTTTTATTCGACAACGGGATTAATTTTAATTTAATTTCTGCAACTTCTTTGTTTTGAATTTTAAAAAATGGATTCCATATTTGGAATCAGTGGGTCCAAATTATGTTAATAGGATACTTTTTATTTTTGGGAATTATGAATAGTAACAACGGTAAATTTTATTTACCATAGATAAAGGTAAATCGGGTAATTAAAGGTAAATATAATATTTTAAAATTACCCTAACAAATGTTAAAATCCTATTGGATGACTAAAAAACGACCCATATCACCTAAGGGTCGGATTATATTAATTTAATTAAATTTTTTCAATGAAAATAATTTAATTATTATTAAAACCAATGAATGTGACAACATGTCACTTTCTTAAATCTTATAAGTATAATAATTTTAATATAGTGATAAACTTCATGAAACATAAAACATGAATATTATCCAGAAAGCTAATACAATTATCTACATCATAGGAATTTATTTAGAATTTTTAGGGATTATATAATTATCATTTATTATGACAGAAAGATGATGCTGTAATTGTCTTATTATCGAATTATTGACATAGTTGATGTTATAAATGCCCAAATAAATGTAATTTGAGACTTTTAATGACTTAAACAAATTTTATAGGTTAATATGACATGTTATTGTTGATTTAAGTAACTTGGTTCGAACTAATCATTCTGTTATGAATTTCATAAAAATCATGTACCAAATAGTGTCAAAATTGACATAAAATAGTTTTTAAAACAAATATTATATTATTAATTGTTATTTTATTCCTAAAAATCTATGGTTCGGCCAAATGACTTAGATAAGATTATATATATTAATAATAAACAACTTGGGGTTCTTTTGGATTGATATAGTATGTTTATTAACCATATAGTGTAAGAAAACAAAAAGACACGGTAAAAGTTAAATTATTTAACTTAGAGTTAAATCTAATTGATAAGGTTAAAATAATAACCTAAACTTGTCTAAATACAATTGGTTGATAGGATTTAGACCCATCCACACTTTACCTTCTAAATAAGACCCTATGGAACCATTATAAACTGATTTTGACTTTAATATAAAATAATATTTTGAGATATTCCTAAGGTGCCCCTCTCCTCCCTTATAAAAGGGCACCTCCTCCCTCTCTTACTCACACAACTTTGAGCCTTAAAGCTCGGCCAACCCCTGCCATTTTCTCCTCTCCACTTCCCTAGAATAATCCTAGAGGTCCTGGTCTTATTCAAAGACCAATCTTAGTTCCCTATGTGGATGATTCAAAGAAGTGTTCCAAAGAAGAGGTAATATCAATTACCGATCTTTTCAATTTATTTCTTCTTCAACTTCTTCTTAT
This sequence comes from Viscum album, assembly GCA_963277665.1. NCBI lineage: Eukaryota > Viridiplantae > Streptophyta > Magnoliopsida > Santalales > Viscaceae > Viscum > Viscum album. Next base: position 700,994,976 of record OY728161.1, read on the forward strand.
TTAGTTGTTTCATGATAAAGTAATAACATACGTATTACCTACATACTGATATGTTATTATAAATATGAAACAACCCTAATTCACCTTCTATCCATCCTACAGAAAAATGAAATCACCACGCGTGCGTACGTACGGAATACCGTCTCCACGCCGTGGTGTAATCTATTTTCCACCATCACCTTAAAAGGATGGGTATAATGGTGTAATGAGTAACTATTTATGATTATTATAAAGTAATATTTATAATGAAATAATATATATATACTCCAATACAATTCCACGATCATAGGAACGATATCATCACTCGTGCGTACGTACAGAATACCGTCTCCATGATGTGATGCGACTCGTTATACATGATCATCGTTACATAGTAATTATATAAATGAATTGAATGAATAAATATGATATATGTTGCACTAATACCATTATGGATATAAGGTATCTATATCCTTAAAAGAAGAATAATAATTTATTCGGTAAAACACGCATAAGAACAAAAGGCAATAAAGACCCGAGTAACAAGTAACAATGAAATATTACTAACAAGAAGCTAGGAATATGACCATATATGATATCATATCAATATGTATGATTCTGGAATAAGTCAATAACATTATTTAAACCATTATACAGGAGAATCAGACATGTACAAAGCAAATCAGACCTAAGGTAAGGGAAAATATCACAATCTCATTTTATTCCGAGATTGTTTTTACTTTGGCATTTACTAGGGTGTATTTTATCATCCACATACATGTTCAATCAATATGTAATATTGTTTACATCCACATACAATAGTTTAAATCCAATTTTACCCTTCGGTGAGTTTTTAGTAAAGAATATGAAAGGAATCTTTTGTCGTTTTTCATACAAGGTACTTTTTGACTTTTCCGACAAAAGTACGAAGAATGTTTTTTTTAACTTATACGGCATGAATGGATTTTTAAAACATAATTTCAAAGAATCTTACTTTACATGTATTCATGTTTATTTTTAATCAACTTCTATTAGTTTAAATTTTATGACATGTTAAGAAAGGAAAACTGTTTTTGAAGTAGAAAGGATATTTTCCTCAAGAATGGAGTTCAAGTATTTTATCAAAATTATTTTCCATCTAAGATAATAAAAGGGTTCTGTTTTTATCCCTATTATTACATGGATTTTATTATGTTGTGATGGAAATATTTTTTTTATTTATCTTATATGAATTGTTTTATGATGTAATGTTGTTTAAGAATCCCGTTTTTATTACATCGGTTACTCTATGATTTATGGTTTATGATTATGTGGCACACCTAAGAAAGGATTCATTATAAGATGGGTGGGACCTATAACTCCCTCCAATGCATTGGGTAAAGATTTTATATCTTATGAGATAGACATGGCTGAAATGGTAGGTTATACCGGTTCAGTGAAATAGGACTGAAATGAGGGTTACTCGATTCAGAAAGGGACTTTGTCCACTAAGATAGTCTAGGCAATGAGTCTTGCATAAGAAGAAATGATTATCTATGATTATGTGTGTATGACACAAAGTTTCATGTATTAAGTTATGATTATTGGGATTTCATTTCACTACTATGATTTATCCCAGGTTATGAAATTATGCTCTCTTTTGCAGGTTAAGATTTCCAAAAGTTATGTTCTTATGAATATGATGTGATTGGTATTTCTTTTGTTTACCCTTACTGAGCATTTGAGCTCACCCTTTTATGTTTACATTTCCCCAGGATATAAAGATAGGTTTTAGGTATAAAAAAAAGGGAAGATATTTATGGGAGATGTTGAAGATCTTTCACCAGGATTAGAAGATTATACTCCGAGTTTCCAAAGACACTAAACTATTACGATCCTTGTGTGTGTGTTTTTGTTATGTACTAAGTATTCCTAAAATTTAATGTAATTTCAATGTACGTCAAGCTTCGGGTCTCTACATATCCACCCTTTGAATAACATGTCACCATACGTGCGTACGTACGGCTTACCGTCTCCACATCGTGGTGTAATAGTTATTCAATATATTATTATTTGGGTGGGTAAAATAATTATGTGTAACAGATTTAAATAATAAATATAACATGATAATGATTTTGTATATATGATATACCATCCAATTATATATTATTTTAATATCAAAAGAACGATATTGCCGCTCGTGCATACGTACGAAGTACCGTCTCCAAGAACGCGATGAGTTTCATTCTCCATCATATTCATTCAAGTATAATTCTCATTTGATGATTAAAAATAATGTTTAAGGACTTGATATAATTCTGGATATGAATAATATACATCCCATTAATAACAAATATGGATCACATAACAAAGAATATAATGTAAAATAAACCAGTTAACACCCGAAATGATGATAATTCTAAGATATTATTAACAAATCATTGTTAAAAGATCATATATGATATAATGTTAATGTAAATGATTCTCGTATAATTCAATAACAATTATTTCACCATTATATAGGTGGTTAACCTACCATCGACCAAGGAAAAAGTTCAAAGTAAGGGGTTTCTTAACTCACTCTTAATTTCGTGAGAATTCCATTGTTCATCACTTAATTATTGCATGTGGTGTATGTGTACAGCCCATGATTGTATTCATTGTGTAATATAATTTAATTTATGGGTATTTACATCATCATGGTATGATCCTTCTTTTAAGGGTGTATGTTTCGTAAGTTACCTAATCGATAAGGGAATTTTAAATTTCAATTTCCTGGATTTACGCATATTTCATTGATTATATTACCCCAAGATTATGTGTGGAATCACTATTAATTTTATTATGTCATAATTTACACTCCCCTTCCTATAGATATACTTTTGATACACATAATCACTCCATTGATAATTTCTCAAGTCATTGATATGAATTTGATAAGAGTAATTTTAACTCATTCTCCATTTGTTGAGTTAAACATCCAATTCATTGGTGTTGTTTTTACAAGAATATGTGTGAATGTCCTTGATTGTTTTTCACTGAATATCAAATCATATTTAGTGTATTTATATTTTTCACACATAATTATGTCGTTGATTTATCCTTAACCTAACGATACGGCCTTTATGAGAGATTTCATCTCAATTTACATTCCATTGAGACTTCTTTGTTGTTATACACCAAATCACTTTTATGTGGTGTATATAATGTAATTTGACATAGTATATCATGAATTCCTTTAGTCTCATGACATTACAATGTTTTTATTACCTCAATTATTTGTATTCAAGTGTCTCTCTTTTGGTTATAAACTCTTACTAAAATACCATTTTTAAATGTTTTAAAGACTTATTCTTCTAAATCTTGCTCATTAATGTCCGTGTTTTAATAAATGGTTTTAAGGATTTATTTATATGGACATTAAAGTTTTAAAATTAAAACTTCTTTTAAATGTTTCAAAGTGGTATGGGACACTTTGATTCAAAAATCTATTTTTAAATGGCTTCATGACAAATAGTGTGACTTTTAAATGATTTCAAGAAAAAGGGGGATATTTCTCTCAAATAGTTTTGATGATTATTTTCATCTATGGAAACATCCTTCATTATTCTTGATTGAGGTTAATGTGATAGAATACAATCTTCCATATTTTATCAAATGAGTTATGTTTGACTGTGGATGTGCTATTTTGATACCATTTATGGTTTGTGGTTAAAGTATTGACATTTTGTATGCTAGTTTTAATACGAATGTGTATGTTATGTTTAATCCTTTTCATATGGGAATGCATTGGACTTAATAAGTGACGGGTGGAGCCCACTATAGCTCCTCGATGCATCGGTAGGTCTCATGATAAAATAGTGTCTTGGCACAAGGCCTCGACAAAATCTTATTTGTAGTCTTGGAACGAGGCCTTGGCTATGTGGTTACGATAGTGTGTCATTATGCATTCCATCATTATGAAAGTGGTTATTGATATTGAATGTGATTGTTCGACTAGTAGAATATCCATGTGAATAAGTAAATGGAATTATTTCATTTTATCTTTGCTATATTTTGCTGAAGATCAAGTTTAAAAGGCTTTTGTTTTAGGTAAAAATTCCTTTAAGTGTTTATGCTTATCTATGAAAGCTTCTGCTATATTGTTATCCTTACTGAGCATCTGAGATCACCCCTTTCAGTGTTTTATTTTTCCCAGGATGAGAAGAAGTAATTTATGAATGACCTGCAATGATAGTATGATGGGATATGAAGACAAGATGTTGTTTTAGTTTTTTTTACCTTATGATGTAATGTAAGACTTATGAATATATCTAGTGTTTCCAAGACTACTAAACTAATCTTTCTTTTGAGACTTGTTCATTTGAGATCATGCCAATGTTATGTAATAATGCATCGACTCTAGGTATCTAGGGTTGGGGCGTTACACTATCAATAAAAAATATCATTGAAATGAATTCCATTATAAATTATGTGACTTTTAAAATGTTTTCATGAAAAATGGACATTTCTCTCAATGATTTATACTGGTAATCTGCTGCTATGTCAACATCCTTTACGTGATATTATTATAGATCATTGTTCATTTATTATGATACAAATAATACATATTGTATTGAAATATTTGTGTTATGTTTGACTATGGATGTTTTATTTTTATACCATTCATGGTTTATGGATAATTTATTGACATTTCATATGCAACTTTAAATATGAATATTATGTTATGTTTAAACCTTTTCATATTAGGAATGCATAAGACATAGTAAGTGACGGGTGGAGCCCGCTATATCTCCACGATGCATCGGTAGGTCTCATGAGACAAACTATTGTCATTGAAGAAGGCCTTGAAAAAATCTTATTTGTAGTCTTGGAACAAGGCCTTGACTATGTTGTTACGATGTCTTGCATTATGCATTCCATTATTATGAAATTGAATATAGATATTTCATGTGATTATTTTAATAGTAGAATATCCATGTGAATTTGTAAATGGACTTATTTGATTTATCATTTCCATATTATGTTGACTTTTATGTCTAAATGGCTTTTGTTTTTTCTATATACACTACCTTAAATGTTTATGTTTATTTGTGAAAGATTACGCTATATTTATGTGCTTACTGGGATTTTAAGTTCACCACATTCTTAAGATTTATTTTCCTCGAATACCAAGAAGAATATTATGATTTATAATAGGTTTTAAACTATTGATTAATGGCGTTCTCAAAGAATCAATAATGTGGTGTTTTATTTTCTAATGTGTAATGTAACAGTCATGTTTGTAATCAATTTTCCAAAGCAGCTACCCTTATCATTTATTCGGGACTTGATTCCTTATAATAATGCAAATTTATTAAAATAATGCACCGACTCTGGGCTTATGTGGTTGGGGCGTTATAGTTGGTATTAGATGATTTTTAGAAATAACCTTAGAAAATAGATTTAGATAAACTCTGATTAGAACATTACACTATGATAGACTTAGAGGATTAGTATAGAATAACATCCAAGAATATTGGTAATGTAAACATTTTTTTTATTTTTCCATGAAAATATATCTCTGTCTAGATACGAGCAGGTAGAGGCGGCTCTGGAATAGATGTAACTAGGGATAAAACCTGAAAACACTTCTTTGTGCTAGACTCGAACGAGAACTGGTGCACGACAATGGGCCTTACTGCACTCTTGTTTATGGCACTCCTGAGGGATATGATTAAGATAATTCTCATTTTTTTACAAATCATTATGAAGTATTTACAAGTATATACCTTCTTCATGAACATATTTTTATGATTATGGATCATATCCATAAACTTTTCAATTTACATTTGGTATTTTAAAAGTTTGGAATTATTCATTGCAATTCATAAACTGACCTATTGTATGCCATTGTATAGAAGTAGCGCCTAGTAGAAGGAATGTGAAATTTAGAAATATGTATGATCCAAATAGTAAGAAGGATCATATCTTTCATGGTTTTATGCCAACATTTAGAAGTGAAATAGTCACCTATTTATTCTCAACATATGAATAAATAATGACATATGTTAATAAGATAAGTAAAAACAACTCTTAGTCCCATGGCGTTGAAGGGAAGTAAGATAAGAAAATGATGGAAGAGAGAAATATGAAAAAATGGAAGTGGGGAAAGAAGGAATTTCTAATATGTGATAACTGTAGAAGAAATCACCTTGGTATATGATTGAAGGGAATGGAAGTTTTTTATAAGTGTGGAGAAAAAGGACACCAAGTACATGATTTCAAGGGTAAGAAAAAAAGATTCAAATGTATAGTGTTTTATATGCAAGGCATTGGGAAACTAAGAGAATGAATGTCCCAGTCATTAGATTATACCTTAAATGATGCAATTGGATAATTGTCATGTTATGACACTACCTCAGATGATGAATAATGACTAGTGTTTTTATGTTCATATTATATAATTATTTCTTCTGATTTTTGTATCAACAATATACTGGTTATATGAATTATTGTGATAAATAAGGATTGTACTGAAGTACTATTTTATTGAGGATTTGAGATTATATGGATCTATAATTAGGGAATTAATTTTAATCTGAAATTTGTCGGAAAAATTAATTGTTGAAGGAAATGAAATCCTTAATATGGTCCTAATAATGAGGTAGTGATTTTGTAATAAGATATGGTTGATTTGGATAAATTTTATTGGATATTCTTGACTTCCATGAAATAGATTTATAGTTTGTGTATTTCATCATTGTTGGAATATTCAATATTTTATGATATAAAGAATATATCAAGTATTATATAAAGGATAAGGGATCATGAATGTAATCAGAATGGTTTTATGTAAATTCAGTGTGTTACCATGTTTTTAAATAATATATGATGAAGGTTTTCACATGTTATTATGTGGAAACAAGGCTCTTCATTTTCTATAACTTCATTATAAATTATTTACTATGAGTTTACATAGAAGTATTTTGGATGATTCTAAAGGTAGGAATGGATTATGTTTGAAAATGGATAATATTGTTATATTTATTTTTGGATTTTTATAAAAAGGACAACATGCAGACTGTCTGACAACCTGTCACGTCGGACAAAGCTACCTGAATCGAACCCACAACCATAGTGCGATTAGGATTTATTGCATTCCACAAGACTATGTGAAGTCCCTGGAGTGTATATTGTACTTTTTTAAGGGGTATGATAGGTGAATAATAAAATCATTTTTTGGATCCCAATACAAATAGGATAAATATAATTTTTTTAATATCTATTATCTTTTAGAGTGAAAGATGAGTTTGTGGTAGTAATATGTTAAAGGTAGAAACTCTACTTGTCAAGTGTATATTTGTTTCCTCTATTCTTCTATGAATAAATTAATTGTTAAACATTTTGTAAGGGATATTAAAACTAAAAATGTTTTATCATAATACCTTTTTTATTTTTGAACCAATGAAATTTTTAATCATTATAGATTGATGGATTTGAGGCCCTCAATTATACAATTGAATGTGACTAATGAACTCAATCACTCCATAAAAATAGTTACATTTTTACTCTAATTATGTGTCTCTATTTTCCACCAATTTTTTTTAAATTGAGGTTATAATTTTGTGTTGACTTTTTCATTCCCCTTTTTATTCTAATTAAGACTAAATTTTATTAACCCAAATTCTGATGTGCGTTTTCCAACAAAGGTATTTTCTATTTTAAACCTTTTATTTTAGATGAAAAATTTCAAATTGCGAGGGTACAATTTATTGAAGGACGGAAGAATGTAACCCTCCTTGGTTTTATAGTACATTATTTCTTCAATGTAATTCAATAACATGCACTACACGCAACATCGAGTGTAAGAGCACCATGACTTACCAAACTAGCCGTTCAAAAGAGGTTATGAATATTATTAACTAAATTTTGAGAATTATATAATACTTATGATTTTAGAATCCATATTATGAGTTTCTTAGACAAAATGAATTTTTTTAATTTTTTTTAGATAAAAGAAGTATTTTTTTAAAAATGCATTTTTCTGCCTTTTAATGGTGGACCCTATTTAAATTCAATATTTTAAACTTTTATATTTTTTATTTTACAAAATAATCTTCATCTTTTGAACGGGACATAAGAATTTTGTTTCATTGTTTTTTTTTGTTTTCTTGATAAGGTTCATATTTTTCTGAAAAGTTAAAAATGCTATATTTTAACTAAAAACAACTTTTTTAATAAAATTAATTTTTACTGTCAATTTATAAATTTTAATGGTTTGAAACAATAAATAGATTATATTTTTACCATTTAATACAATGTTTTTCATTGAAAATAATTTCACATTGAAATTGAACAAAAACATGTATCAATATTTTGTTAGTTATTATTTTTTAAAAACACACGTTCTCGATTCAGAATATCAAAATTAGCTTTGGGAGAAATTTTGGTATATTTCTGAAAACATGAAATTTTTTATGATTTGTTAAAAACACTGAGTTATTGGTTAAAACCGACACATTATTTAAATAAGTAATTTTTATTTAAAATTATTTTAGGTAAAAAGAGATACATAATACCATTATATGTTCAATGTAATTCATTGGAGTCATTTTATAATATGATTAGGTATATTAAGGATGTGTTGAACTTTTTACCGTCTTTTACCCACCTCCTAGGAGCATTTGAAAATTTGTATAAAATATATTTTTACCACTTTTGTGAGTTTAATTTCAAAAATCCGAGAGACACGGTTAACCTCAATAAGTAATATTTGGTTCAATAAGATGATAATAATTTTTGTGAATAGTAACTTTTGACTTTTATTTACCAATGTTAAAATTAAATATGATAATTAATGTAAAAAATGATATTATAATTATTCTAACACATGTCCTAATTCTATTGTATAAGTTTAATTCAACTAAAAACAACCATAAGAATAAAATAGGTTCCTTTAGGTTCACGTGGATTAGACTAGGTCGTTTATTATTATTTAATTTGAAGAAGAGTTACAAGTGTTAAAATTCATGTTTTCATAACTAAAAGAATTTTAATATAGGGTTATACCTAATATAAATCATAATATAAATATTCGTTAGAAGGATAAAAATAATTTCTACATAATATTTTTTTATTTATAATTTTTAGAAATTAAATATTTAAATTTATGTATGACACAATGATGATGGAGTAATTACCTTATTAATAAAAGATTAAAATAATTGATATTATAAATACCCAAATAAATGTACTTTTATACTTTTGATGATTTCAAAATAATTTATATGTTAATATGACCTGTTATGGTTGATTTAATAAAATTTTTTCAATGTAATCAAGCTGTTATGATTTAAAAAAAAATATTACCAAATAATGTCAAAATTGACATAAAATAGTTCTAAAAAACTATATTATTGGTTGATATAATATTCCATAAAATCTATGGTTCATCCAAAGGGAATATATAATATTATATATGTCATAAATGAAACACATTAGGATCTCTTGGATGTTTATAGTATAATTATTAACCATATAGTGTAAGAATACAAGAAGAAAAAGTAATTGTTAAACTATTAAATTAAGAGTCAAATCTAAAATATATTGTTAAAATGGTAAACTAAACTTGTCTAAAACCTATTGGTTGAGAGTTTTTACACTGACCCACACCTTAGCTTCTAAATAATTCATTTTGGAGCCATTAGAAAACGAAAATGATTTTATTATAATATATTATGTCAATCTTTTCCTAAAGTGACCCTCACCTCTTTTATAAAAGGGAACATCCCATTCTCTTAATTTCACACCACCAAATACATTTGGCTCAGCCAACCCCTACCATAATATCCTCCCAACTTTACTCCCTTAATCCTAAGGGCATTCTCTTGGTCATAAAGCCATCCTATGGAGCCCTTTTGATCAAATCAATAGAGAACCCCCAAAAAAGAGGTAAATATTTCATCACATCTTTCAAGTTCTTTTCTTCTTCCACTTACTCTTTCTTTGATTTTTCAATTATAAAATAATAAATCCAATATCTTATATATTCTAACATTTAATTATATAAATGGTACAACCATATTAATTATTATATCCACCCCAGAAATGACAATGTCACCAAACGTACATACGTACAGATTACTGTATCCACGTCATGGTGTAATTTGTAATTCTAACACTTAATTATTTGGATATGTATAATAATGAGTATAAATTATTTAATCTATAAATATAAAAATATAATTATTCTGTATATATTATACACGATCAATTTACATATGATTTCTCCATCAATATTATGATATTGTAGCTCGGGCATATGTACAGATTACCGTCTCCATGACGTGATGAGATTCATTTCCATGTTCACCATTCAACGATGATTATAAAATATATATCATTAATAATTATGTAATATATGAAATAATAACACTACATGTGATATATATATATATATATATTTACATATGTCTTATTCTCTTAGCTCTGTTAAATACGATAAGAAAACGGAAGCAACATTCATGCATACGTACGGACTACGGTCTCCATAAATGGTGTTTTCCATTTCATATATATGAATATTATATATATTTGTATAAGAAATATATATGATATATAAATAATTTTTTATATTCTGGATGTATTTAAATCATGATCTATGTGATAAAATCCAGAGAAATAAGTTAAAACATGTACGATAAGAAAAGAGATTATTAAACGAAATGTTAATTTAAAATTGAAATTATAATTATATGGGTAGTATAATTTAATAAATGAATCATTTATGATATCATAAATATTAATATGGTTATGGTATAATTTAATAACATACTGCAGTCTTCATAGAGGAGGTAAAATCAACCCACGACCCAAGGAAAGTTCAAGGTAAGGGTTAATTTCACAATCTTAATATAATCTAGGATTGTTTTTAAATAAGTATCTATTGTGAAATAATTATTATCCATGTCCATGTTTCATAAAAGTGTTTTCAAAGGGAATATTTTTATGGGAATTTTTAATAAAACAATAATTTAAAATGTTTTAAATACTTATTCTTCTAAACAATTATCATTAATGTCCATGTTTTCAAAATGATTTTAATGATTTATTTGTATGTACATGAATGTTTTAAAATGTTATTTCATTTAAAATGTTTCAAAGTGGTATGGGGCACTTTTATTCAAAAATATATTTTAAATTACTTCTTTTAAGAATTATGTCACATTTAAATGATTTAATGAAAAATTGATATTTATCTCCAAGATTTTTTTCTGATCACTTTCAACTATGCCAACATCCTTTACGTGATATTATTCTTTATCTAGGTTGATTTATTATGATACAAATATTCCATATTGTGTTGAAGTATTTGTGATATTTTTGACTGTGGATGTCTTATTTTTATACTATTCATGGTTAATGGATAATGTATTAATATTTCGTATGCTATTTTTAATATGACTGTTTATGTTTTGTTTAAACATATTCATATGAGGATTGAATTGGACTTAGTATGTGATAGATTTAGCCCACTATAGATCCTCGATGCATAGGTAGGTCTCATGAGACAAACTACTGTCTTGGCTAAAGGCCTTGAAACAAATCTTATTTATAGTCTTGGCACTAGGCCTTGACTATGTGGTTATGAAGTCTGGCATTATGCATTCCATTATTACGAAATTGACTATAGATATTTCATGTGATTAGTTGACTATTATAGTATCCATATGAATAAGTAAATGGAATTATTTTGTTTATCATTTCCATATTATGATAAATTTTTAGTTTAAAAGGCTTTTGTTTTAGTAATATACAAAGCCTTAAATGATTATGTTGATTTTTTATAGTTTCCACTATATTGTTATCCTTACTGAGCATTTTATCTCACCCCTTTATTATGTTTTATTTTCCTAGGATTCCTTTATGTATATTATGATTGATAAGAAGGGTTAAGCTAGTGGGATAATTACATACTGAAATAATCATTTATGTTGAGTTTTATTTTCTAATGTGTAATGCAATGTTCATGTATGTGATCTATTTTCCAATACTGCTAAACTGATCGGTATTTCGAGACACGATTCCTCGTAATCATGCCAATGTATTAAAATAATTTACTGACTTTGGTCTTTTAGGGCCGGGGCTATACAAATGCGTTCAAAATATCCATTTAAATTATATATGTGACGATGAACATGCATCAATATCTCATTGTGACGAATTACAGTTACAAATTTGTATCTCTATTTGTGAGTAAGGACACTTTTATGAAGGTCTATGTGGTACTTCCATACCCATTTTCATGGGTCTTCCTAGTCATTCCCCGTGCCAACATCCCTATTCTTCATTTACTACAGTTGGTCGGTGATGATCAACCTCCCTATGAGTGTATTTAGAGGGTAATAATCTTCATCGATTGATAGGATGGACTAATAGTCTTTTAGTTTTGGCTGAATCAAGAAAAAATGTAAGGTAGTATACATCCCCCAACCTATGATCTTTATATGTGGGGATTCCGTTTATGTATCCTAGCATAGTATATTGTGGTTCTTATCAAAGGAATGATGGAGTGTCTAGTGATATCCATAAAACATAGGGTACCAAGACTATGTGATCATTTATTTTTAGTACTAATTAACTACTTATTGACAACATTGAAGGGATCTCAAATACCTTGGTAGGATAGCTGTTGATCATGGAGGAGGAGAAATGTCACCCAGATAATATTTTGGAAACACACATCATGGAACTCTCAAAGGCAATCATGGATGAAAATTTCATGATTTGTAAATAGATAGAACATCAATTATAGATTTCATATGACCATTGCATCCCCTGTGACCTCTTGATTGGAGGATGGTACTTTCACTTGGTCCGTTTATGCCCCAACTTGTGAATGAAAAGATATTGGTAGATGAACCAATGTAGACCTCTTTTTAAAGTTGTATAAAATAAATGGGGGCTTTAGTTGGGTTAAATAATCTCTGCATGTCGGGACGTCTCATTGTGGAGGATACCTTAATCATGATCATGTCCACATAAGATTGTATGTTCTCCATTACATCATCTACAAGGGGGAATCATCCATTTGTAAATAAACATAGTCCTCACCATCATAGGGTGTCAACCATTACTCTAAAATATATCCAACATATTTTTAGGGTGTAGAGGAGGGAAACTAGTTGTGATGAAGATTCATTCACTACAAGTCTTTCTATAGACTCCAATTAATATTCTACCTACATATAACTATATATAAATTTAAGGATATTATAGGACACAATTATAGGGATCATTATCTTCAACTAAAAATCTTATTCCATAATATAATACACCTGGGTTTAATGTTAAATTTTGCAGATGTCTATCTCCTCACAATCAGAGATGTAAAATATTGCATGGCGCTTCTATGGGATCCACCATTGATGAAATGTGATCTCTTTCCCACCCCATGATGGTTCATCATTGCAGGGTATGTATTTGGAATGGGGATATCCATTGTGCTGGTTTGATATAGAGTTGGGTGGATATCAAAAATAGATGGTTGTTGAATGGGGTTGAACTTTGTGTTGGATATTGATGGTACATGGAGGCCCTCTACACTGATTAGTTTAAACATTTTTAGGACCCCTATTATGATATCTAATAGTGCGGGGATAACCTTATCACTTACTATTTTGAATAAGTGGAGGAACTTCTTACAAATTAGTGATGTTAGAAATGATCCAAAAGAGTGGGGACAATGTAAACTCATTCTTTGGGTTTTGTGGTCGGTCAATGTTAATTAGTTCCCAGCATTGTGTTATCCCTCTTAGGTGAATACCATTTAGTGGATATTTAATTGTGTCCACAAAAAACATCATCATATACATAATAATGGAGGTAACAATCATGTTATTTTAGTGAGAGACCCCAAAAGTGTTTCAATGCCTTAATGGGATGGGGTTTCTCCTTGCACGACCATTGGGGGTGGCAGTGCTTGCATAGTGTCAATGCCCCAAGGTCGAATTGAGCCATATCAATAGTATGAATGAACTCACCCTTCTCTTAACATCACATCAGGTTGTTGATAAAACTCCTATGGATGTTCTCAAAGTGTGTGGTGTGGCATTTTCACATAGCATCAAAAGAGGAGGATGATGTCTTGGTATGGGTTAATCATGTTGGATTGCCTCAACATAGTTCCCCCAAACCACAAAATCTATTGGAATGAGGTTAGTATCTTCATGAAGCATGATTACACTAAGGCCTATGGATTTTCCACGAGAATAGATAAAATTAATGTGAATCCCAACTCCCTAATGTCACATAATATTCAAGAAATAGAAAATAAATCAATGCTAATGATATCGCTGATCAGGGATTCCCAACATTAACAACCCCAATTCAGAGGTTATATTCATGTTGGGACAAATGATTTATTAATGCGACGTGGAGCTGAATATATTGGTCAAGTGATGTGAATATAATTAAGTACCCAGACACTAGTAGTCCCTATGGTTGATGATAAAACATTCATATCGGGTTCACCACATCTACTTCCAGCACATTCACTAGGGTAAATCACTATACCATCCAGTTGGAGGATAATGTGTTGTATGACATTTTACTCTCATTCCTTCTATCCAATTTCATGATTGATAAAATCACATTCATTGGTGATGTCAGGTCCTTGATTGAAACATGAATATGGGATCTCATTCCCCCCTTTCATGGATTCCTCCTTGGATCTCATTCCCAAGTTTGGGTCATGATCATATTTTTAATTCATGTTTTTGTAACTCATTACTAATTCAATATATATGGGGATTTAAATTAATTACACTACTTCTATCATTATAGGGAGGAAACATTTAGTTTGGGAGAGTTTTCAAATTTGTAAAATTCGGTCATGTCTGAAGATTCTATATTTTGGGAACCTACAATGTATCCCTCTATTAGAGGGAATCTCATTTGTTATTAAACATAGGCATACAACCCACAGAATTTCACATTTATCATGAGGTAATTTAAAAATGAATTGTAAATATTATGAGGATATTATCCACACTAATAAAATTTTATTTAATGCAGAATGGATTCTGAATCATGTCACCATATTAACATCTTGAGGAGATAGTCCCAGGTTTAATGTCTTATAGGGAACAGTTGGGAAGATGGTTACCATTTTTCTAGGAATGGATGGGTATAGTTTTAAGGTCTTATTAGAGTAGTTTGATAATAGGATTGATATAATTATATAATATGTTGGGAGGAGGTCTAACATCCTTCGGGGACACGTTAGGTTCATGTTTATCATTTTATAGGGATAGTCTTAGTGCATTTTTAATTTCATGAAGGGATAGATTTGGCCTAGTTCTAATGTATTTCAAAGACATGTTAGGCACATGTTTAGCATCTTACATTTATAAGATGGGTCAATATTTAACATCTCTTGATGATACAATAGGTGGTGAAGTTTATACCTTGAAGGTATTATTTTACACATGGATGTTGTTGATATTGAACCTCGTTAATGTGTCACATGTATCATGTATAATATATAGTAATTAAACTCTCATTGTTTGTTAATTTAATTTCTGGTTTTTTGAAATGCCTTTTCCACATAGTCTAACACTATGCTATATGTTTGAAAAAATAATCGGTATTGATCATTGAGGAGGAAACCTACACAACATGTATAAGTGATAGGGATCAAAAACCATAATTTTTTGTATAACATTATAATGATGTGTGATCAGACCAATCCATGCTTATTAATTTCATGAAGAACAAATTTTTTTGTTTCTATTGGGTCATCAACGATTGATGGTTTGGGGTTGCTCATAGAAGTGATATTTTTCGGAGGATTACTCTCTGGGGAGTTTCGTGGGGATTACATTTGGATGATTCCCTTTGGAGGAGGAATGTCCCACGATTGCGGAGAAGGATTCATACCATGATGATCTTATAAGCTGAATCATGCATTCATAAAATTGGGTAAGGCTACATTGTTACGTCATTTTTTGAGGAAGTTTTAGTACAATTCTACATCGTACGAATATCGTGTAGATCCAGGTGTTTTAATTTCATGAAGCTCAAATTTGATGGGCCTCACATTTCATGGACATACCATGTCAGGGCGGGAATAAATTTTTCATATGAAATCCCCACCAATATAGGTTGTAATTTTCCATCAATGATTACACTTATAGGGCATATATGACCAGCCCTCAAGAGCCTCTGGTGAGACAGTGAAATGGAACATTCATGGAGGATTGAAAATCAATAGGGGCGATGTTCGTGTAGCTATGATTATGATAAATTGAAATTAGGTCACCTCTTTAAATAATTAATATATAGATTAATTGTTCCACTAAAAGGATAATAAATTTCTGGGTGGAAGCCATAATGTTATTGTGCACAACATTAGTGTGGTGCGTGAAAATATTTCTTGGGAAAGGGGCTCTAGTACAAGAAAAACTCCTGGATTCTGAATGAAAAGATTCATGTAATATTTGGAGTTACATTCATATAATGGTATTGTAATGGTTGATTCAATTACACTATCGAGACATTCATTGGGAGGGGATTCATGATGATTTGTCAACTATAATATGTATCACGTTTTGGACCATAGTATCTCTCTCATTCTAGTTTCTCTACCATTTAGGGTCTATTTTCTCATGTTTGGAATTATATCATAGAATAAAATCATCACTTTATCTTCTTAGGATCATCCTTCAATGTACCAAGAGACGTTCCATTTATACCCATAATCCAGAACATTGTTCATTTTTACATCACATACATGGACCAATTTTTCACGCTTTATGCCACTTTTCGCTTGGGACTCGACCCGACAACATCATTTGTTCAATGATGCATTTATCACACCACAAGATAGTTTTGTGGTGGTTTGTTCATAGTGGTTATATTTTTTACACCCCTATGATAGGGAAATGTGGATGAAATTAAAAACACATCTAATATGACTTTTCCTTTTGCGTGAAACTATGTGGTCTCATAAATGGTTGTCTTCTTAAGAGGTCTATAATTTTAAGTGCATGTGATTTCATTCTTCATAATAAATTGGATATGACATCACATTCCACATGAATCTGTTTGGACACCCAAATAGTGGTCTTCCATGTAGGCCTCCCTTTTTTATTGCATGTTAATTGGGTGTCTGTTTGGACTTTGAAGGAATATGTGGGCCTTTTCTGGATTGTGGAGCAAAAATACTTTGAATAAAGAATAATATTTTTCTGCACATACATTGAACCATTCATGAAACATGGTCCTCATTTTGAAAGTGTTCCTTTGGTATGGGTCACATACTCAGTTCATCCAAAATTGGAATTTCAAGGATTGAGAATTTTTTTGACCAACATATATAACATTGATAGTATAATTTCTAGATAAAAAATAAAATTATTATTATTATATAACAATTTATATTGGTATATAGCATAAAACTATTTCACCAATATTTTCATCAATAGAAAACATGAAACAAATTCTATATAATGATGTTATAATAGTATATATATTTATAAATTTATTCTTCATGTATATTTAATGTTTTATAAATGATGATATTTTGGTAAAAAAATTATAATTATAATAAATTTATGAAACTTGTTGAAAAAATTCAAAATTATTATCAAATATTACACAAAATTGTTTATAATAGTCTATTAAATGAATAGTATTTGTATTAATGAATATTGTTAATGAAAATGTAGATGAATAATGTTATAAAATTGGTAATCAATTTGAGAATCATTATGAAAAAGGAGGTCATATCACTTCTTCGGAAATCTTGTTTATTGGTAAGGGTCTTATACACTCAAACTATATTTTTTTTTTGTTATGAAAATTTTAAGTTAACATCATATTTTCAATACATTCCATATAGAATGAATTATATTTTTTATTTTTATTATAGGAATTTATTAAACCAAATTAAATTTTAAGAATGGATTTAATTTCAATTTTTATAAAAAATGATAGTTTTTCCAATGATATTCATAAGATTTTATTTACAATGAAAAATACATCAGGTTTTTTAAATATCATATAATGATTTTTTTAATATCATCAAATATATTTCAATATATGGTGTTATAATTCTTGATTTATCCTATATTTTGAATTATTATGTGACTATTTATGGTGATAAATGTTTTAGTATCATATGATTTAAGAAATGTTGTTATTTTATACCATACAGATTTGCTATGAAACTCATTTCCTGACATGGTTTCTTTATGAAATGTTTATGGATTACATTTTGATGCATTATAAAAAATATATTTACATTAATATAATATTTATTTAAATTAATTAATTTTCATTTTTAATTCTAATGAAATACATTTTATTTCTATAAGATAATTTTTATTTGATATGTGAGTAATTTTAATTTGGAACTCATAAGTATGTATAACAATTGGTGGGTCTTATTTCATCCTCAAATTCATTTGTTAAAAGTTAAAATCACTTAGGAAATTTATTTTTTTGTATGTTTTGGTTTCTCATAAGAATTGGAACCAATGGTGTGCCTCCTGAATATCATGTTCCATTTACTAATTTATTTTCAATATTTGATCTCACCCCTTGGTTATTTTTTCCATATGTTACGAGGATCAATATTATAAAATATATTTCTATAATATTAATATATATCAATGAAAAAATAAAATGTTTACATGGATTAACAACTAACTGAAATATGTACCCAACACCGACCATAGAGAGAAACTGATTGATGGAATAAACGAAATTTATTTTGAAATATGATTACAAAATCAATCATCTAGTGGTTCATAGAATATATTCCACTGTATATCCAATATAAGAAAACACCTCATTGAACTAAAACATTTCAGGAAGATGACTTTCCTTTTGAAAGTACAAATACATAAGGCATAATAATAGATATTTCATGAAAATGAATCCATATTTATGATCACAACCAATATCTTCATGGAAAAATCAAAAAATTAAAAAATGTAGGAAAAAAATATATACCTAAAAAATACATTTACCAATAAACTAAAAAATTATATAATAACACTTTTCCACAACAATGATGAAAAAAGATGGATTAACATCAACAACAACTATAGGATATTGCACTGTTTGAAAAGATTCACTCTATGTCCTATGATTTCTTCACTATTGTCTTAATCCATCTATTTCCACATATTTATGTTCTTAAAATCCATCACTAAAATATCCCCTTTTAGAATATAATAATAAAAAGCCTATTAAGTTCACACAATCAACCATTCAGCTTATAAACACTTGTATCTTCCAAACACAAAATCATATAATTATCAGTTTCTTCACATTAAATCCATAAACCACTTCTATATTTGAGAAAAATATCCCTACCCAAGAATATATCATTCTCTACCTAAGGATGAATATTCCCAAAATCAATCAATGACTATGAAATTATCAATATCGTTTCATTTTCCTAGTTTTGTTTCAATAGATGTGATCCTTATAAGAATCTCTAGAATAAATGTGAAACAAACTGTATTTAGAGTTGTCATGGGGTCATGGTGAAGACCTTTTTAATAATAGTGATCTTAAATGGGGTCACTATTAACAATATCTGGTTAGAAATATAACAAAAAATATAATTTCATGGCATAATCAGATAATGTTATCTCAACCATTTAAAACCCATGATATCAGAAACACTATCCATCATTACATACTCAATATATTTCCATTAAATTAATAGAAACATGAAAAATTAGGAATAAATTCTTTCTTGATAACAATATAGAATCATTAACTCCCATTACTCTCTCCAGGACCCATAAATAATGAGTAAATATAATTAACCAATAAAGAATTAGGATTCATGAGAGAAACACATATTTATTAAACTTCTTAAATCCAATTCATTACATTAGTAGAACCACTATCACACATAAAAAATGTTATATGATAATCAATGAAATATTATAAGTTATAAAAAGACTATATGGGATTCTTCTCTACCACCAGATTCATAGTTTGGGTAGATTATTCAATTGATGACACTATTTTTAATTTGAAAAAGTTACTATTTTAAAGA
The DNA here is from genome assembly GCA_963277665.1 of Viscum album. Lineage (NCBI taxonomy): Eukaryota > Viridiplantae > Streptophyta > Magnoliopsida > Santalales > Viscaceae > Viscum > Viscum album. Next base: position 701,014,996 of record OY728161.1, read on the forward strand.
AATGATGGATGAAAAATCACTCTATATTTCTAGTAATAAATTTTGGGAGGAATTTTTAAAACTAATCGAATATTATCCCATAAATAAAAGAAAAAACCAAACCAAATATAAAATAAAAAAAATAAAATAATAAAACATTCAACAAACTTCATTTATCAGATCATCATTAATTTAAAAGTTATTTTGATTTATAAATTTAGAAGAAATAATACTTTTCACATCAATTAAAATATTATATTAATTTTATCATATTTTCAAAAATATATTACATAGATATGAAAATTCATTAATGTTTTCAAAAAGTTAATACCTTCATGAAATTCCAACCATGTTTCCATTTTTAACAGATTAAAACATAAATTTAATATAATAATAATCCTTTATAATATTTTGTACTAGCCTTTGAAAATTAGTTATCCAAATGGATTTATAAAAAAATATATTACCGTAATTGGAAAAAAATTTCTAATTACCCAAATATCATTTATGTTAAAAAACAATTTTCCATTGGAATTAAAAACAAAAAAAAAATTTAATGTTGAAATAAGAAAATAATTATGTTTCTATACAACACAAATAACCCTCAAAACCATCATCACCTTCGTTTTGTCCCATTTATGTTAATTACAATGTTTACAAGATATGAATTAGACAAGAAGCGTTCAATTAATGGTCACATGGTATGGAAAATCACAAAAAATCCCCACATTAGTCCTTCAATTGACTTATTACTCAGTAGCATTGATTCATCATATTTTACTAGATTTTAAATTAATAGTGATGCATTGTTAATATTTACATACAATTATAAAAATTGGGATATATTCCAAAAATCATTGATAATATCATCTGAAATATAAATATCATTTACTATCAGGAATCCCATAACTCATAATTCATACTGATGTCCCCAGATTCCTTAATATCATATGACTCTTCATGAAGAGATTGTTATCAAGAAACCTATCGCTAACTACCTCTTAGGTGTTAAAAAATTAAAAAATATTTTTTTTAACATAAATCATCCCAAATAACATAATGGATATCATTGAAATGTTATTTATTAATAAAAAGACATCATTTGATGACATCTATAATAGAGAAACAAAGATTACCGTCCAAATAAACATCTGAGTTGATTCACCTCTAATATAAAGAGATTTCATAATACCCAAAGGCTATAGAGAATAAAATGGGAATATATAAACAACATTTGTCAAAAAATTTCCCATTAAATAAGATGGAAAAATAACATTACACTTTAAAAGCAACATAAAAATAATAATTTCATACAACCATAATTTTTACAAAGTGATTAAAAAAACTAAAATCATAATGACCATGAAAAGCCATTTATTTTTGGTCCATGATGACTAACCATTTCCTCATATTCTCATTCTTTACCAACTATGAAATAATACATAGGTGAATTTCTATGTAAGATGATCAACAAATATGAGATATTAAATGTTGTATACATCAAAGGGGAAAAGGTTAATCAACTATGGATATTATTTTTATTTCACCATTGTTTTTGTGATTTTTATTTGTAATTCACATAAAATATTATATGAGTCTAGTAGAGTAGAGAGAGTACATATCCTTCAATTTTGTAATAGTAATATAATTAAATCATAATTTTATTATAAACAATCATAGTGTGAAGAAAGATTTTAAGCATTTAAACATCATTTATCAAAACAAATAAGTTAACACAAAACATCAAAATATTAATTCCAATCATATTCATGAAATGTAATGAAACAATTTGCCAATAAATAGTTAAATACATCATGAAAATTAATTACATACACAAGATATATATTAGTTATAAAAGAGTCAATAAAACTGATTCAATATGTATCATATCAATATTCATGTCAATATAAAATTGTAATCACTCATTAAAGAAAAATACCATACCATGTCGTGAAAGTGAAATATATTAGGTTTAAAGCCTAAAATCCTTTGATTTATTTTTCATGATCTAGATATTCTTTTGGGTCTATGATTGTCAATATTATTAAAATATCATACCGGGTCAGTATTATTACATATTGTCTAAACAATGTCCCCTAAAATACATGCCCATAGGAAAAAACATTCTATGATGCATTTCTTTTTACAAAAATATTCATAATCTATACATATTTTGTATAATGCATTTGAATTATCTAATAAATCAAAATACCATGTCATCTAGTCTAACTATCTTGTTTCAAATGGCTAGTTAATAAAAGTGAGTGAGATAAATAATTTTATAATGACTAAAAATTAGACAACCATTACTACCAACATTGTATAATGATCTCAATAATTCTATGTTCACATCTCACCATCACCCCCAAACTCCCTCAAAGATAAAAATTCTATTATTTCAATACCCATCAATGGTAATTAAAGTAATTTATTAATCCATTTCTGGTATTATAAAAATTTAGTATCATAAAATGGTTCCAATCGGCCCAATAACCATTATCAATTTCAAATAAATCCATTATTTTTAATTCCAAATATAAAAGAGTAATCATAACCACTTAATTTAAAATATTCCAAATTGGCCTTTATTCCAATCATATGTTTCAAAACATTCTCTTAGGTATTAAATGGAAGATTTATATTTCATAATGTATTAAATAAATTACCAAACATAGGCCAATATCTATTTTCCATGTATAATACATTAATTAAAAAAATTAAGAATTATAATTCTATAATAAAGATAATAATCATTCAAATAATTATTTGTTATATCAATGTAAATAATATTTTTTTGAAAACATTAAATCAATCATCCAATTTCTATAATATATTGGATTTCATTTTTGGAAATCATGTCCCAGCCTTAAGAATTTATTTCTACAACACATCCTTTAAAATATATATGAGATTATATAAATTCGAACATGTAATTGATCATTAATAATGTATTGATGGGAAATAATTATTATAACATATAAAAATGGATTATATTAATTCTATATATTCCCTAATCTATTTATAGATAATATGATGAAATAATTTTTCACATGATATTTTATGATAATTATTCACAAAATATGTGTAAAATGATATTAATTTCATATATATGAGTTTTCCTCACAAAAATAAAATATTATGTAAAATAACTATATAAAAACACCTACATGGGTTATTACATGTAAACTCAAACCACTATAATGAAAAAATTTAAACTGGATGTTTTTATAATATAGTAGCAATCACTATATATTTCCAAGAAGATACGAATAAATACAAGGATGTGAAGGATTGAATATTTTTATAAATAATAGAACATAATTATGCTGTTAAAAAAAGAACATTTAATTGAATCAACTGATATATAATCCATTATAGGTATATCTTACATGAATATGTTATTAAAATATTTAAGATTGATGTTGAAATTTGTAAATGGATAACGATTCGAATTTCTTCTTTTAATAGTATTTAAATATATTTTGATCATTTTTAGGTTGTGATGTAGGATGAAAAACTAAAAATGATGTTTGAAAAAATATTTTACTAAAAAACATTTTATAAGTGTATTATAGTTTTACCCTTATGAAACTCCTATGAATCACTTATTGGAATGGTTACCATTAGACATTGTCTAAAATAAAGTTATTACCATTATGCATATCCTTCTAACAATATGTAGCCTTTTAGAAGAATGGATTAACCTTACAAGAGAAAAAATGCACCCATATGTGGTATGCTTACATGAGATGACACCCTTACATTGTACCCTTATGTAACCCATAGAGAATACTATTTATCCTTATGCAGGACCTTTATGTGAGATGATTCTATTACATGAAAATATAATGTGAGAGCCTTGAATGATTTTGTACAATTAAAAAGAATCCCCAATTACCATTACACAATTCAACATTAACCTTATGCAGCACACATACTCATGGGTTTTCACAGATGTAGCCCTTGGTCTGAGTACATTCCCTCACATAATGACTCACTAACCATTAGATAGAATGTATTCAAAGGGTTTTATCCATACATATCTATGGGGAACACCCTATCACCTCATCAAAAAAATGAATGGAGGCCTTTTATTTAAAAGTATATAGAAAGATATTAATAAACATATATAGCCATTAGAAAAGAGGATTTGACCTTATGCATGACTATAAAAACCTCTTTCACCAGTATATTTAATCATAAAACAAATTAAATGGGGTATTGTTTTCAAAATAATATATTTTATAAAAAAATAATTTTAATAATAAATCTAAATAAAATAATTATAATGATGTGAGGTTTAATACGTAAATATCACATCAATTTTATATATATATTTATAAAATTTCATAATCATAATCCTAGGGATGATAATAGTCTTATGTATTTGGAGACTAGTATCAAAAAAAATTTACTTCATTAATGGTCGTCAACCAATCACTATAAAATAATATAACAAAGTACTACTCATAGTCATACCCCACCTAAGCCTATATAATTATTATGGGAATGAAACCTAAGAAATGGTGAGCTCATTTTCTCATTATAAGTAGAAATTGAAGAAATCATTCAATTATAATATGTAAGAATGTGATAAGAATAATGAATTGTGAACCTAAAAATAGAATATAAAGATCATACCAAACATATTATAGATCATAAACATTTTCCATCACATAAAATTATATCATTACAGTAAAAAGGGTCGTAAGAGTGATAAATAATTAGATATCTATCCTAAAACCATTGTTCATGTCATAAAAGTTTGTAACCATTATAAATGAGGAAATGATTATCATATATCATAGTTAACTGCAGGTACATTAATCAAAGTGGGTTAGGAATCATCACATGTTTCCCATTGTGGATTAGGATTCCCCTGTTTCCAATGGTTGAACTATACACACATGTTTCCCATGTGGATCATGCCCTTCTTCTTGTTTCCCATTGATATCTAATTATATATAAAGTATCACCGATTATATTAGGAGACATCAAAACCACTCATCATGTGATGAAAATAAATCATACATGTTCCACATGATAAAAAAATATTAATCATATCATCACATGATAACACATTTAAATAAAATGTGTTTCATAATAATTTTATCAATGACCCATTGAAAAACCCAAAAAAAAATGATATTAAATAAACACTTAATAAATATAAACAACTACCATAAAATGAATTATTAAAGATTTAATCATTATAACTTATCCCAAATAAATCACAAGTAACAACAATGTATGTCTTCAGCAATATAAAATGATTTTGAAAAATAACATGGAACATTTGTTGATGAAAAAACCTTTCCACATTAAGGAATAGTTTTTAAGTAATAACATAATTTAAAAAAGTATTTTATTTCAGAATAAAAATGTAAATTTATAGTGTAATATATAAATTTCATTTAAAATAATTCATGAGAAAAATATTTTTTCCACTTTGAAAAATAGTTTCCAAAACATAAACAATTTACAAAATCCTTTTCAATTAAAAAAACATTTAAATATTATTAAATGAAGATATAAAAATATTTAAATAAAATTTGAAGGAAAATATTATTTTCAAATTGAAAAACACTTTCTAAAAAAATATAAAATCATTTTCATTAAAATTCACCATTGAAACATATAAATAAATATTTACAAACATTCAAAAAATTTCCAGAGAAAAATGAACATTCAACATTAGAAATTTTTTTTAAAAAAAAATAATTCATGACATAAATTATCTATATTCATATATTTATTTAAAAAAAATATTTAAATGTAATTACTAATACCTAGTATAATGACTAGTAATGAAGGTAGGAAACTACATTATTGCCGAAATTGTTAAAGTGAAGATTCCCCAGTCATATTCATTAAAACTAAAACTAGCCATGTTTTGAAAACAATGTGAGAATTCATCTTAAAATACTTTTTACAAAACATGGTAGGAAATTTATTTAATAATTCATGAGGATAAGGTTAAAAAAAATTAAGATCTATTTTTTGAAAAAAAAATGTACCTGGATAAATTTTTTTTTACCGAAGATAAAAAATTGAAACTTTTTCATAAAGACAAATTATTTAAATAAAAATTAAGTATGGAGAATAATATGAAAGACAAGAATTTATTTCCATCACATAACTATATTCTATGAACATCCATTATTTTATTGAGAATTTTATCATATTATTTTATCATCAGAAGTATGTAAATAAACAATCCTAATAAATGATGAGATTGAATCATAAAACCCTTACCATTATGGTTAAAATTAATTTTAAGCCCAAATAAATAATATAATTCAATGGAACATAATATTGAATTATAAAAAATAAATTATTGATATTAAATTTCAAGGTGTCTATATATATACCTCATAAAATAATACATGTTCATAACATAACATGTCTCTGAAATAAGATTAATTTCGATATAAATATATTATTGCTTTTGTAACATTGGAATTATAAATCCCAAAAAAAAACTGATCCTAAAATATGCATATATTTATATTTTTAACTAATTTTTTAGAAATTAAATATAAAAAAATAATGGATAGTATACACACCATATAAAATAATTTAGTAGTGAATATGGCATGTGTCTCATAGAGGTAAAAAGTGAGACACAATTCCCATACAATAACTATTCACATCCTTCGTAAACATTAAAACTTAATATATAATTAATGTAATTTAATTATAAATATATTAATGAAACATAATTTTATATATAATACCACATATTATTTACTTATGACCTTTTATTACCTATTATATTAACAATTTTTTTAAATTCACATTTAAGGTAATGACTTTTTTCTTCATGTCTGCTTTGATTTTTTATTTTCAATCATCATAAATAGTTCATGGTTCCATCATATACATAATATTATCCATGATTTAAATATAATTTATTTTCGGTTTATATATATTTATTGTAATCATCCAAATTTAGATATAGAAAATAAAATACACCATTCATGGATATGGAATTTCGTATGTACGCCTTAACACTATTTCCATTTTTTCAGAGGATGATACAAAAGAATGAAAAACAATATATCACCCATAAAAATAAAATTTTTATGTTATATATTTCACAAATATTCACTAAAATTATATTAATTACCTTCTATTCATAGTTCTAGTTAAAAAATAATTCACATCGCATTGCGAGGTGGTAATCTGTCGTACACACTAATGACATAATCATATTTTCCACATATGGGAATGTAAGAATTTATATGTAATATCATAATTAAATATGTATTACTATATAATTAATATAATTTATATACACTATGTCAACCATTACAACCATTTATGTGACAATAAAAAGAAAAACACATCACATTGATTTTCATGACAGTTGTCAGAATTATACAGAAGTGATATGTCTTGTTTCAAATGGTTTGGGAGTTTAAAGGTAGACTCAATATTATTTTTATTTAGGGATAATAATATCATATATATATATATATATGTGTGTGTGTGAATAGAAAATATTAAATTGTATACATCCATTCGATGTTTTGATGTATAATGAATAACATCAATTCGCGACGCGGTAGTCTTCCCTACACCTGAATGATTATTTAATATCACATTTTATGGAAGAGGTGATATATTTAGATTAATATAGTAATATAATAATATATAATTATATTTTATATAATGTTATTACAATAAAAATTTATAAATATTAAATGATATTGATTAGTAAATAAAAAATATATAAGTTGATGAATTTTTCCCTTATCCGAAGAGCCTCATTAGGTTGACTCCTAAATAATTCAATGAAAGGATTATAAAATAATATAAGGATTATAGGATGAGTGTATTGAGTTATGGAGTTAATTTATATTTTTCTTGGGGGGAAACCCGTTTTAGCTGTATTTTAATGTGAGGAGAGTGAGTGTCCTTTTACAAGTGATGTGAGTGGCATAGACTTAAATTTGAAAACAAAAAGTGGTTCCCAGTTTTTTGACATTCAATAAGAAATTAAAAATGGAACATTAAGAGTAATTATATGAAACAGGGTCTAGTTATTTATATAAATGTATTTTTTAAAAGTATCAATATAATTTTACCCCTTATCGTTTTAGTTTAACCACTAGGAAATGCATTAAAATCATAACAACTATATTTCATTTTTATTTTCTTTACTATTTAAATTGACCAAAATTAATTATAATTTAGTTTAAATTTTAATTTAAAATTATTCCAATTATTTAATCAATTTTTACAAATTCAACTCATATATGTGGAAAATATTAAATTTGAATTAATCTTCTAAATGCGTTTAAAATTCAGATTTTCAAATGGAAAAAATTCAAATGAATAAAATGTTTTCATTTAAAATTTAAATATTATATTGATTACAATGAACTAAAATGGATTAATTGTATATAATTGATATAATTTATGTTTTAAAACAATATAATTTTTTTAAGTCTTTTAAATGAAATTAAATTTCTTAATTTAAACTTATATCATCAAAATCCACTGAAACATTAATCATTTCATAATGTTATAAAAAAAATCACCAAATGATAATTTGAAAAACATATATTAAAAAAATTATATTTTCTAATGCATTTTCTATAATTATTAATGAATTATTTTATAATATGGTGGGAAAATGCTGGAATGCTACTTAAAAAACAGTTTAAAGAAAAACGATGGATTTTTTATTATCGCATATAAAGGGAAAACACATAAAAATAATGTCAATGTTTTTATTTAATATAAAATATTTATATTTAATTAAAATATTTCATAAAATATTATATATTTAATTAATTTATAGAAAATTTGATTTGGCACATAAAAATATTTTTCACAAAAAGATTTCATTTATTTAAATAAAAATGTTTTTTCATTTTTAATTAATTCTTAATTTATTAAATAATTTTCCATACTTTTTTAAAACATATATTTTAAAAATTTTGGTATGCATATTCTTTCCCACCATTCCAATTTCTAGGTGATAAATATAATATTTAATAATATTGTTTTAATAGTATGTCTCATTTTGTTAAACCATAGAGTTTCATATACTTAATGCTAATCTTAGTGTGGGTGAATAACAAACCCACCTCAATGTTGTATGTAAAGAAATATATAATATATTTTGAACAATTTTCACAAAATCTCATTGTGTAAAATTATACCCCCAATAAATAAAATTTCACTCTTGAAATTTATCACTTTGGAATAAAAATTAATCATAACTTTTTATCATTATCTCACTGTGTTCCCACGAATCATAGTCAAGCTAGTGGATTCACCATAAAACATTTAATAGGTTTATGGTCATTATTTGTAAAAAATATTGAATATAATGCATATTTTCAATCGATTATTCATTTTAGTAAAGGTTATTCTTATGTAAAATGACCTCTCAAATTTGCAGATGTGAAGAGTCAGGTTTATGCATTCATATAAAAAAAACATAGAACATATAGTGGACTAGAGAGTGGTTCGATATATCTTCCAATTCATATAATACCATTTAGATATAATCAAAATATTCAAAGTGAAAGAGATAACTTGATCATATATTTTCAATTTTATTAACAAGAATTTCATTATTTTTTATGCTTTGATCAATTTCCAATTCATTTCATACTCCATGAAATAAAGATAATTTTTTTATAACTAATTAACTAACCAATCAGAAGGTCAATAATCAAATGATAAGTTATTTCTTCATTCGCTAGTAATCAAAATAGATGGAACTGGTTATCCAAAATTTATAAACCTTATATGGCAAAATAATACATTAACATCGAAAAGATTATAAAACAGTTATCTTAATCCAATAAAAAAATTATTAACTTTATGAACCATCCACAATTCAACCATTTATTAATATTTATACCATATTTCCAAAAATAAAAATTTCATGATTCACTAAAATATCATAATGTATCTCTCAAGTGTCACATACCGAATATGAGAATCCATTTTTCCAATATTCTACATAATCATTGTAATAAATTCAATTACCTTAATTCCTTAATTAAAACATACATGCTTCACCATTCCATGAATTAAACCAAGTATAAATAAATAAATTTGATAAATTGAATAATGATTTAAAATCAATAAATGATAACATAATTCACTTTTTCATGAAATCATTAATGAGTTCCATGGTCAATAACAATATCCACTTTACGTTATCCATATCAATAATATCATTATCAATACTAAATTCCCTTTTTTATCAACATTGGTCACATTTTTATGGTGTGGTTCCATTAATAATTTATATTCTTCAAAATAAAACCATTAAATTAAATCAATTCTCTATTTTTCTAATAATTTTTAACTTGTTCTTGAAAATATCAAAATAAAAACATCATATATTTCATACTTCATGAATTATAGTGCATAAAAACATAAATAATATCATTTCATTAATGAACCCTTAACTATTATCTACTTTCATAGTTATTAATACCTATCTAATAAAATATAAAATATTAATATTTACATAATATTCATCAAACATTATTTAATCATGATTCATAAATTTAAGGAAGTCAATACTTTTATTATATTCCATACCTTTTATATGTCATTCACGATCTCTTCATCATCAATAGTATACAAGTTATTTATTTAGCCTGTCTAATTATCATCATGAGATTACACCATTGATATATATTTTCAAAATTATTCTTATTTAAACATTTAAAACTATTAGTCTTTCAACGACACATTAAGGAGGGAACCCTTCACATCAACAACATTAAATGAACATTATGTTTTTTCTCAAAAATCAATTTCGTTGTTCAATTTTAAATAATATAAAAACCTTCCCATTCCTATGAGACATTCACCTTGGTTCCTCTTATCAAATTATTGACATTTAGTAAACAAATTCTTCTTTAATCCATTGCATCCATCTAAAATGTTTTTAGTGAAATATATATTTGATTATTTTTTTGAGCCTAGGAGATGTTTAGGGTTAATTTAAATAATAATATATCAAGAAAATTGATTTTCTTAATCACAATATCAATAAATCTAGTCATCATCCCATTTGGTTTGTCTTCATCACATTTTAAATCATATTCAATGATTTCCTTATCTTTTTTCACTCTATTGAATAAATCCTAAAATACTAGCGAGAGAAATAAAAATAATAGTCATAAACCACATAATAATGAAAAATCAATTATAATATTATTAAATAATTACACTATCTTATAAATAAGTAAATTTTTTTGTATGAAAAGGTCTTTCATTGTGATTATTCAAATCCATTAATATGGTTCAAAAAGAGTCTATAAATTTCGAAAGCATTTCCCTCAAGAGTGTAAAACCAAGTATGTAGTAAGGTCCCTTTTCATGTACCAAGTAACGCATGGGCTAGTGATAAAATTCATTTTTCTTATTTCATACCCCTAAGTCCCTCTTTTTTGTAGCCAAATTGCAAAATATTATATATATAGTGTTGTATTTCTTGGAACACAACATAATCTATTTTTTAGCAAAACATTATAATGTTATAATATACTTTGATTTATCCATATTTTTTTACTTATTTATTTTATATTAATAATATAAATAAAATAAAAACTCATTCCACGTATACCAACTAAAGAGGATTGAAATTATTTTTAATGTTCTTAACTTTAGTCTTATCTGGGAACTCCATGCGCAACTACACCTCTGAGGTGGGACACACCACCATCCTTAGTTGAAGGGATTCCCTCCTTAATCCAATTGGATGAGATTATTTCCCCATCCTACAATGAAATATGTAATTTCTATATTATATAAATTCAATTTACAAGGATAATAAATATATGTCCCGTGGAATTTCAAATATAAATAACATATCTTCTTCGATGAATATTCAATATAGTTCATAAATGAAAACCCAATGACCAGAAAATCTTAGTGTCTGTGGACACTAGAAACACAATATTATGGTTTTAGGAATGGGTTTTAACATATACCACAATGATCTACTCACATAGCGGTCCTCTTATATATACCCTACATATAACATTATTCATAAAATAGGGAACGGAACAGAAGAATGAATAAGCTCAAATGATCATTAAATATAAATCGTCGATAATTTGAAACAACAAGATAAAAAACACATATTTGAACATCAATATAAAATATAATTTTCATTCCAAACCTATCATAGGACATTAAAATGATTCATTGAATATGAATTTATCATTTCAAGAAATATTGTCCATAAGAGTGATAAATCATCATAAATCTACCATGAACCATGAAATCTTGTCTCTAAAGTGTTGAACATTAATAATTATAGAAAAAAAAATTTATATTTCATAATTTAAAACCAATATAAAAATTATTTAGGATCATCAATCATCTCATATATGTCATTGTGGATTAGGATGCATCTATTTCCCATATTGGATATGGACTCACAAATTTCCAAATTTTATCAAGACCATTATCTTTTATCCCATTCTTATCGCACGATATATAAATTTTTAACCAATGAATTTGAATTATATATATGTCCCACCCATCACATAATAAAAATCGTACATAAATGTGGCACAGTATCATAAAATAGTCATCGTTTCATAAAAACATCTCCGATGTAAATAAAATAGTGTTCGTAAACATTCAACCAATGCACCATCACATAACCAATGAAAATAAATGTGGTCGGGACGAAATATTCAATATAATAATAAAGAAATATTTATATAATAATTATATTATCATTTAATTATGTCCCCAATAATGAATAAGCAACAACAGTTGTTGTAATCATTGAATGAAAATGATTTTTGAATATCACATGGTTCATTTCATAAGGAAAATATTATTTGCATATTAAATATATTTTTTAAAACACAAAATATTTTAAAACACTCTTCACTTAATATAACCTTATTAAAATATAATAGAATATATACAAAAATTTTAAACATTTACTGAGGAAAAAAAAGTTTCAATTTGGGAAAAAACATTTTAAAAACATTTAATATTTTCAAATTAATTTTTTTAAATACAATCTTCTATAATTATTAAGAAATATCTAAAAAATTTAAAAAAATTTATTGAGTAAAATAACAATTATATTTATAAAAAATATTATCAAAATGACAACCATTTTCTAAATAATATAATTTTAAAATGATTATGGAAACTTATAATGGAATCATCAAAAATCGTTTAAAACATTTATTGATGAATATATCATTTCCATGTTGAAAATCACCTTTTCATATAAACATTCATAAAATGATTGGGGAATTAAATGAACTAAAAATAAAAATTTAAGATTATAAACTATTATTTAAAACATTTACTCATCATGAAGGCAATAAATTGTTTTCATTATTTTAATTTTAAAATAAATATTCCATTTTTATTTTTAGTAAAATTAAAATAAGCCATGTTTGAAAAATGAAATGAATAATCATTTGAAAATAAAAATCATGAATTCAAAAAGGGATTATAATTCAATTAATAAAATATAATGAAATTTTGAAAAAAAATTCAGATCATATAGATATAGAAGAAAATAAATGATTTTGACTAAATATTTACATTAAGATGAATTTTATTAAGTAAATTATTTGAAACTATTGATTAAATAAAGATACGTAAACATAGGTAAACATGTATTCTCATGAAATTACCATATTAGAGTAATATTAATTTGTTTCTTGAGAGATGGAAATATTATTTCTCCATTAAAACCATTAACATAAACAATCCTGATAGTTGATGAAATTGTATATTAAAACCTTTACAAATTTGTTAAAATTGAAATGTATCCCCGTTAATATAATAAAATTAAATGAAACATAAAATAATATAATAATAATATATTTCATAAGATTAAAATATAAATACTCTGTATATACACCTCATAAAAGATGATAGATGAATTAAATAACATATGTTTAAATCAAGTAAAATTAATGCAAAAAGCATTTATTATTTAGTATCATCTGAATAGTAATTAACATGAAAAATATATATTAGAAAATATATATATATGAATAATTTTTAGTAGAATGGTTATTAAATACATTCATGAAATTTATATAAAACATAATAATTAAATAAATGGTGAATATTGAATGTTTCTTGTACAAGTAAAAGGTGAGCCACAATAAATTATTGAGTCTAAACATAATTAATACAAATTAAAACCCCTTGTGTAATAAATAAAATATTATTATACAACATTTAAAGAACAATATTAATATATATTATATAATACATGATTTAATTATAACCATTTGTTACTCATTATATTAACTAATCTTGTTTTAAATCATGTGTTTGGAAATAAATATTTTTTTTTTCATTATGTTTTGAAATGTTATTTTCCTTCATAATAATGTGATTATGGTTCCACGATCTCAATAAATTTTATAATTATATAAATACGATATATATTTATTATATATTTATTAATATTAATCCATAAAATTTATATATATAAAATGAAATATACAATAATTTTAGATGATAAGTCCTATGTATGAATAACGCTATTTCCAATTTCATTATAGATGAAATTTTTCTTATAATATATTAACATAATATTATCATTTATATGCCATATATATCACAGATATTAATTAAATTTTCTCTAATTTCCGTCCACGAAAACTATTAGTGTAAAATGAATCATATCGCATATAGTGGAGGTAATCTATCATACACATGAACCACATTATATAATCCAGAATTGAATAGAATGTAATAAGATATATGTTATATAATAATAAAAAAATTAAAATTATTTTCAAAATATCTTACATATTTATTTAATAAATACTTACTACCATTCATGTTAAATATAAATGAAAACACATCCCATCGGATCGCGAGGGGGTATTCCATCGTACACACAAGCGACGTAATTATTTTCCAATAGATGGGGATGTAAGAAGATATATGTGGTATTATGATTATGTAAATATAATAATATCATAAATATCATAAATATGATATATAAATATTTAATATATCATTATATATAGTTTTATAATGTGGTCTTAAATAATGAATAACATGGGTTACCGAGGTGGTAGTTCCTTGTACACACGAATGATGATTAAATATCACATTTGATCAAATATAAAATATATTAATTTAAATATATTACCTTAATAAAATATATTTTTAGATTAAATAATATTTCTGTAATATAAAAATAATTTATTATGGTTAGTGGAGTTGGAAAATGAAAAATACACAAGGTTAAGAATTTTATATCTTCTTCTGATAACCTCTCTTAGAATACACCTAATTATTTAAGATGAGGTATTAAGAAAAATGGAATCTTGGATGAGTTAATTTTTTATATGTGTGTATATATTAAGGTAGTTTTTTTATCCAAAGTGTATTTTTAGTGTGTATTGGATAGTATGGGGTGTACTTTTATATGTGGTCGGTGTGGAACACTTGTTATTTTTTATAATAAAAATGTGAAAACTAATTTTTATCATTCTAAAAAGAAAAAAATGGGCCAGTAATTATAAATATACATTAAAATGTGTATTTATTTCTTCAAAATGTGTTTTTTCTATGATTCTAGGTCATTTTATCCATAAGGATATTAGTTTTACTCTGAGTAAACTCATTTTAACCATAACTACTAAAAATAATTTTTACTATTTGTATGTTTATTTTTTAAAAAGAAATTTTCATTAATTTAGTATATAATATATATTATTATAGTTACAATTATGGAATAGTTTTTTCCAAATTCCATTCATAGAATTGGAATATTTGAATTTTAAATTAGTCCAGCATACATAAAGAGAAAGTGGGTTTCAAAAGAGATAATTTGCAGATGAATGAAATGTTTCCATATCAAAATTAATCAACAAATTTATTAAAATGAACTTAATTTGATTAATATATATAATATTGAAAAATTTCACAACATAATATCTCATAAAATAATATTTATTATTCAATATTTGATATGAAAAAATACAATTCTCTATAAAAACATTTATCTTCTACTATTAAATGAAAATTTTATATTTTATGTAAATGATAAAAAAATTAGTCCAACATAATATTTATATTTATATTTCAATGAATATGTTTATATTGTTATATATATTATCTAATATTTGGAATATTATTTTTTATTTGAGTTCACAAAAGGTGAACATTTTGAATTTTATAAAGAAATGGTTTATTTCTAAAATTGGATTAATTATTATCTCATTATTAGAAAACTCATAATATTACTTTTAAAAAGTCTATAGAATATATAATTTATAAATTTAGTTAAAATAATTAAATAATTTTCATTTATATTATTTATTGAGAAATTTTTTGTTTTTTCTTATAAAATAGTTTTTCCAAAAAAGATTTCCATTCTTTTCAAATGGTGTTTATTTTCATTTATAATTAATTTGTAACTTAATAATTAATTTTGTATATATCTTTAAATCATATATTTTCACAATTAAAGTTTCTATATTCATCCACTCCATTCCAATGACTAGGTGATAACTACTATATTAAATAATAATATACTCATAGTAATTCACATTTTGTTAAAACATAGTGTTGCAAATAGAATAAGATAAACATAGTGTTTCATATAACAATGGAAAAAAGTATATTCTGTGAAAATAAAGATATCCATGAAAATTTAAATTTAGTTTTAAAAGATATTTCACTCATGGGGTGATAGAAAAAATTTATTTCTTAAAAAAATTTGGATGTCGTAAAAAAGAATTTCTCTAAATGAAAATACATAAATCCCATAGAAATAAAATATAAACCCATATTTTATTCTTATAGAATAATATTAAAATCCTTTTTTAAATAATTTATTAAATAAATGGATTCATGTAACATTCAAAAGGAAAAATTGTATATTAATTCAACACATATATAATTTATTATTAGGCAAAATTAACTAATGTATTTGGAGATCAATATCAGGATCACCCATCATATTAGGTATATTAGGCTCTCCAGATCACCCATAGTATATGATGTACCATTCCCAACTGAAATCATCTATAATTTTCATGTACCATATCATGAATATTTTTATTATCTGTCACCTTTTCATCATAAATCCCATGAACTCTATTATATTCCCATAATAAAATCATTATTCACAATTTCATTAGAAAGATAAATTTACCTATTTGTTGATAAATAATTAAAATGAAAAATTACAAAAAATAAAATGAAAATTATTTAATATGAAAATATATATGTAATATTAAAAATTAATTTTAAATTAATGAAAAATTCGTGAAGGTATTAAATTTCATTAACACAAAAAAAATGTTAAATCATTCATTCCGTTAATAGAATCAATAAAAGAGTCTTGTTTTTTAAAAATTTGAATATTTTTATTTAAAATATTTATAGAAATAAATTATAATTATAAAAAATTAATAATATAAACCATTTATTAATTAATAATTTCACACACAGATAAATTCAATTGAAATCATGTATATCAACAAAAAAGATTCAAAAACTAATCCTAAAAATGTTTGAAATAGTATTTAAATAATATCCCTATTTATATGATAAAATTTGAATCAATGAAAAAATTGAATTGTTTTTTAAAATTATTAATTGTAATATAAAATTATTAAATACACCCATAAGGTTATTTACACCACAAAAAATAATTCATGTTGTAAAAATATCTTATTTCTAGACAAAAGAAAATTGAGACTATATTTCCCATACCTTAAATTCTGTTGAGCATCTTACATTATTTAACCAATAAATAATATAATATTATAAAATATAAAATTTAATTATAACCATTTACATATTTATTCCATTATCATTTTCTATTTATTTCATTTTAAAAGGATTTATTTTTATCTTAATCACACATTTTTACATTAGACATTTTGAGGATGTTGGGATCATAATCAAAAAAAAGGAATCAGTAAGTTTATCTTGGTTGAAGGGGTAATGATTATATCACATAGTGAATATTAATAAATAAATTATTATCATATTTTAAATTAAATTAATCCTCAAAACCATTCATTAATAAAGTATATGAAAAACAAATGGCATTTCTTTATGGAGGTCCCTCTCTACACATACAAATAAAAAATGATATCCTTTCTCAATATATGGAATGGAATGAAAATTATTGACATATTATCCTAATATAATGATAAATATTTCATGGATATAATTTAAATTATTTAAATCAAACGTAAATCCATATTTCTGATATAGAGATGAATCAAATATGAACATCTTTTCATTGAGGTTATAATACAAACATTGGCACAAACTATTATTAAATTTCTCATAGGATGAATAAAAGATAAGATGTATTGGTATACAATAATCATAATAAAAAATTGAAACATAAATGATAATTTCATTATTTTAGGTTGAATAAATTTCGTTTTGAGGATGGTTGAAGAAAAAATGAACAAGAAAAAAGTAACATAATTCTTATTCTTTATCCTCATATAGCAGTTTTGGAATATGCATTAATATATATTTGTTTTATATTATTGTGATACAAGAAATTGTATATTTTAGGGAGTGATTTGGGAGATATATTTTGGTAGTTGTTATTTGAACTACTATTCTAAATAGTTATGAGCAATATAGTATATGATTTTTTCTTTTATAAGAAAGGGGAGTGAGAACCGTGGAATTACATAATGTATTTTTTTATTTTAAATGAATCATTATGTGCATGAGTCAAAAAATTAAGATAATTAAATTCTAATATTAAGGGATTATAAAAAGAATCATTAAATTGATTTTTTAAATGTTTAGGTTATTTTTTCATCTTTCTCAGGGAGTTCTGACCTCTCAATTAAATTTTTTTACAATTACTATGATATCATGATATTTACCCCATGGGATAACCAAAAGTTACTAAAAATTATAAGTGACCAATAAGTGGATATTTGATGATAACCATAACTATATGCCAATCACATCATCAATGATAAGTTTTTTTAGAAATTTTAAATCACAAAATTAAATATTATATAACATAATGAATCATTAAAGTCATTTTATGTAATATTATTAATGATAAAATTCTATAAAACCATGATATTAATGGAAAACAATTATAAATTATTTAAAATGATAGAAATTTCTAATATTTAAATAAAACATTAATGAAACATAAAATTATTAATAACTATATTACATATTTGGTTTTTATTGATTATTAAAATGAATTTAATATCACATTACTAGTGTGTCATAAATACATAAGAATATAAATAATTATTCTATCACAAAAATTTAAATCATATTATAATGAGAAAATAAAATTCATATTTGAAATAAAAATTTATAAACAATGATAACCAATTTCACTCTATGAAAAAAATATTAAAGATTTTAAATCAATTATATTAAATTCGTATCTTTTATTATTTACAAAAATCTTAAAAGTATCATCACCTATGGAAAGTTTCAATAAATTGAATTTTTTCATAAAAAATGTATTTTTATGGTATAAAAAACACTTCGGATAAAATAATCATTAACAATAGATAAATTTATGCTAGATCTCATAGTTTTGAACATAATTTACTGGTTTCACCAATATATATAACATAATGTTATTTACTATGTTCAGTATAGAAAAAATACTAAAATAAAAGGTTAATATTTATCAAATTTGAACCTCATGATTCCAAATATGGAAGTCATTCATTATAATTATTCTTATATAATGGGTTTAAATAAATTTGAGAAAAAAATAAATGGGTTGTGAAAACTCTTTTTAGATAACTATGTTTTATGAAAATATGAAATTCTACCAAAATGAAATATAATATTGATTCCTATATAATTTTTATAATTTATAACTAAATTATAAATATTTTACATTAATATAAATTTAATTAAATAATTATACATTTCACTAACTCGACCATTAACAATAAATCCAAATTTTTACGAAATCAGTACATGTCATCATTCACAATGATATCATTCTTTTTAGTAAAAGAAAACAAATTGTACTTTAAAATAATTTTGATATTACTAATTAAAATATTGTATTAATATCTTCTATAATAATTTCTAATAGTGGATCACATAAAAAATCATATACATTCATAAAATAATCAAATTCATTTTTGTAGAAAATTTATATTTGATGCATAAAATGATATTTTTATAAAATTTTGTTATTAATAATTAATCAAAAAAATTCATTATATAATAAATATATTCATATTTTTTCGTTATTTTTCTATTATTTTTCATAACTTCAATTTAATTACCTAGTTATAACAACCACATTCAAATAATAAGATTATAACAATATATGAAAATTTCATTATAGCCTAATGATTCACTTTAAACATGATATCAAACAATGTTCTCATTTAATGTTGTATTTTAGTGATATAATATGAAAACCACATTAATTAAATTTTATCCACTCAATTTTATATCATTGTTGATAGAAATAGATGGTTTTTGTTTTTAAAAAATCAAGTTGAGGGAGTAAAAGGGAAATAATAATATCATTAATTGGGAAAAGTTTGTAATATTTTAAAATTACTTTTTTTTGACACACATATTAAAAAGTGAAAATTAAAAATAATTTTTATAATAGAAATATTTAAATTTAAATATCACTAGTAATAATAGAAAAATGGGGTTCCCTTATAAGGAAAACATTATTCGGTTATGAAAAATATTGAAATGGAAAAAAAGAAATATAAGGTATAATAGAGAGTGATAGAGAAGATGTTCATGATATTTTTAATGACCAAAAACACATAAATCTATATGAGGTAAAGAAAACTATGAATTGTCATAATAGAAGGTTATATAATAATATTTATATTTCATGATTATTATCCTATATATGTAATATCCTTTCAAAATATAGATAGTTAACATAAAAAATTATACATAAATTATTTCATTCAATTCCAAAATAATATTTTAATCATTCATTATATGTTTTTAAATTTCTACATATAACATACTCCTTAATCCTAGAAGTGAATTGAAGTGATTATTTTTTTTCATTAATGATTCATTGAAATTTAGTTTTAATTCATGGGAAAATCTACAAAATGATAACATGTTAATCCCTCTATCATTGAAGATTTATAAAAACAAAAAGTTTTAGGAAAATATAAGATAATATCCAAAATATTTAAGCCTAAAAACAATTATATATTAAGTGTGCCTCCACATATTCAAGAGGATAATGACTATAGGAAATATATAATATGAAACCTAGGGATACTGTAACAGCATTATCAATGAACCACAACAGTGAAAACAAATATACAATATCCCAAGGATAATAATCACTACCAAATAAAATTAAATAATCAGTAAAGATAATCATCACATGATAATACCAATACTTTGAAAAATATTGTAATGAAAATAAGTAAATATTTCACACCATATATGTGTCAACTGTCTAAATAAAACCAAAATTAAACACACTGACAACACCAAAGTGGGTCCTTATATAATTTCTATTTACATAATCATTTATCCATCTTTAATAACTTCACAACAATCAATCATATGGTTTTTACAGATATCAAATCTTTCAAACAAGATGTTTATTATCGTACTGATTAGGTAGGCGAGGTTGGGTGTGAGTAAAATTAAATAGTCCACAAACAATAGTGTGTAATGAAATATCTAATCTATAAATATGAATGAAAATGTATAAATAATTAATGATCCTAAACAAAAAAAATAAATATGTTTCACATTTAATTATTCATTAACCAACAACATCATACCTATGTTGACCCATACCACAATCTGGACCATAAATCACATGGATTTCATAATCCATTATATCTTAGGAATTCACTATCCATTTAATTCTTAATAAATATCTATTATCTTTTTAAATAAATAAAATTACAATTTTTTGGTGCATATAGCCTCATTTTGGAACCACGTGGGCATTTCAAGAAGCATTCCATGAATAATACCCAATGCGTATTTGATTGATTAGTCCATGTCCCATACATTACACTTCACATATATTCATTCAGGGACTGAAGAATTAGTCTGACACACTGTGTGTATTTCAAGTACCACTTTCGATCCCACACCCATTTTATCAATCAATTGTAGATATCGGATATAACACATTCATGTCTTGGATCCCCATCATTAAGCATTATTCAATTATTCTCTTAATGGAGGAGCATTTCATTTATCATTCAAAAAAATTGTTATTTACTTGGTCACATTGAATAAATTTACAATTCCCCATTAATACATTTATCAAAAATTACGAACATATTTCACTAACTTCATTGTGGTTATATGAACCAATCCCATTAATATCCATTATCATGTGAAACATAAATTTAGTTATGTTATCAGAAACAATCCATCAGACTTTAAAATTCAGTAAGCATCATTTTAAAAAATATTTTTCCACCCCATGTGTTTAAATTAAATCTATTTTCATAATTTTACATGGGTATAATATTATCTATTAAGGGTTTCTTAATTTAAACATTGAAATTATTAATTTTAATTTAATCTTAAATTTCTCAATGTGGAAATAAATAACACATTTTCACAGATAGGGTAATAAAAAATAATGGAATAAGAAATTGGACCACATAAATCATGATCATTGATGATTGCTCGTAATATTGGGACCTGCAATTTTCCATGGAATGATCATAATCACAATGTAGTGTAATATCTAGGATCAAAAACTTGAATCAATAACTTATGTTGTAATACCATCAAAATAGAGATCCAAAATCCATTTCCATACCCATATATGAACCCTCTAATAGAAGGTGGAATGTCTTGATAGATAAATGAAACCATATATGTAGAGCTTCACACATGAAGAAGGGTAGAATACGGCCATTAGAACATTGATATGCACCAGAAGGGGGTTTTGGATAATTATAATCCTCTTATGTGTTTTAAAAACCGAAAGAAAACATTTCGCATCAATTAGAGAAATTTAATGTAAAAACTAAGGGTTTATGAATTTTCATAAAGATATCTTGTGGTTTTGAACCTGCACACATGGATTCCTAGGTGAAGGCATACATTTTTCCAAACCATTCCCCTCCACTTAGAGGATTCAAGAATAATCCTCGGCAGGGGAGTGGTTTCACAAAAAAGTCCCAACTATGATTAATCTTTCTATTAAAGGGTGCATTGTGTGGGGAGGTAGGACATGTGGTTTAGTCAAACAATACGCCACCTACATTGGCTTAAAAAATGTGTACATATATTTTACGGGAAAACCATATTTTTTTCTAACCACATGCCAATATTGATCAACATCATTGGCTTCTAAATTAATATAAATTCTCGTCAAATAACCGCAATGTAAAATACATCCATTATATTATTGAAATGGTAAAATAATAACTAAAATAATGTACTAAAAATCACTAAAAACATTAACAACTTATTATATCCCCATAGTTCAATAGCTCATCCTCAAGATGTACTCCCATGAATTTCCTATATTATTAGGGATAAATTATCATTACACTAATCCCAAATATCTATTTATCTATACCATGTTTCATCCTTAACACGTATATGGTACCATAACACTAGGTCCAATGGTAGGGTATTTCACTACCACACCATCTAGAAATGATTCACAATAATTATCAAATTCAACTCAAATGATAAATAGGGATTAAGATCAACATAATCAACATCAATAACATAAGAATGGTCTATGTGATACTACAGAAGCTAAAAATTAAAAAACATTGTTTGTAGGACTACACCTCTATAGAAGAGGCCATAGGTATTCCTCTAAACTGATTCCCTCCACATGATCAAAAGGCAAAACATACATGGGCTATAAATTTTCAATATTTTTGGATCGTGTTGTTGAAATATCATTGTGACAACTAATGGAATACATGATCTTTCAATAAAATATGATGATGTTGAACAAAATGTAACTTAAGCCTACTCTTATACATTCCCATAAATTTTAAAGTAATCTGAAACATCTCTAATGTATCCTAAAATAAGAATGGACCTAATAACAAAGACTCACTTTGGTCCATTAAACCAAGATGTCATCTTATTGGATTACCAAAATTTCCTTATATAGATCTTATCGAAATAGTTTCATGATAACTATTGTTTTAGGTAATGTCAATAAGTACCAGGTGATTCTATAAATACTCAATAATATTTATGATAAATGATCTAAAAATTAAATATTGCACATTGATAGTATGTTCTGACTACCCATCTCTCTGTCAGTAGTAATTTGTGTTCTGATACAACTGCATACCCATTTAATTCTATAAAAATTTCTAGAATGTTGAGGTAAAACATGAAAAATTTTCTCAGACAATAATCCATGGTACCCCTTGAAAAAAATAATTATCCACAAAATATAATTATACCCCAATTGATCTATTGTGAATGTCTCCTAGAATGTACATAAATATGTCACATTCATTAGTCGAAACTTACTTGCGTATATAGCATCATTCTTCTATGGAATCTGTAGAAGGCCTTCTATGAATTCCATGGTAATTTTTTTCCCACTTCAATTCTTTAGTGGGAAATAACTATATTAAAAAATCAGATATTGATTGCCAGCCTTCACCTTATGATAGGTTTTGCATTATGTAACAACCCCTAACATCTACAATTTCATGTTTGAATAGAAATACTATTGATGAAAGTCCCAATAGAGTTTATTAAAACATGGATTTACCACCAACATTGGGTTATAAATCTCACACATTATCTCTACTCACATACTCATAGGCTCAAAAAAATTCTAGTCATAATTGATCTTAACAACTACGATATTATAATTGGAAGGGTACTACCCACCAAAACATATTTCCCATAATTCCCAACAGTCTATAACATAATACTACCTCTCCTTGAATATAAAAAAACTGTGGACTCCATATATACTGACTCTAGGGTCATATTCTCTGGGTTATTCTAAACCACAATATACTTCTCATCCAACAAGGATTCCACATACCAGTCAATAAAAGACTCTTGAACAAATTGACTTTGTGGTTTCTTGATTAAAGCATCAAAATTATTATTTCCATTTTTGGATGAATATTGTATTGTAATGTATAAAGATTGTATGTACTCACCCCACCTCTACTACTAAATATTCCTGACTCATTGTTAAACAATATAATTTATATTTTTGGTGGAAAATATAAATAGTAAAATTTTAACCTAATAGATAATTCCACCATCATATTAATTCATAAACCACCAATGCCAATTCAAGATCACACATAGGGTAATTCCATTCACATGGGCTCAAATCCTATGACCCAGAAGTTACAACTCAATCTCATTGCATCAATAGAACTCCATGTCGTGTATCATATGCATTAGAAAAAATTGTATACTCCTCACTCGACATGGTTTGGATAAAAATAGGTGGGTAGTTAAACACTTCATCAAATCCTTGAAATAATTCTCACATGATCAAGACCATTCAATCTTTATCAATTTAGTGGTTATGATCGGGATAGGTTCATCAATGAGAGAAAATTAATTTATGAACCTATGATAACATACTTATAAACTCATAATGAAATGAATATAAAAAATATTCAAAAAATTCTCTCTCGAATCTACTTTCTTAACATTTAATGGGTCCACTAACACACCTTCCTCTGAGATGATATGATATACGAAATGTAATTTTTCAATCCATAATTGAAAATTGTAATATTTAGAATATTGTTGATGCTCTCTAAGTGTACATATGATTATGTAATGATATTGGGAATAGTCATCATGAGTATTAGAGTACACCATAATTTCATACACATATCACTTAACAATGGTTCTAGTTACATGTGAAATATTTGATTGATCGAGGACTTAAATACATCGGGGGTGTTTTTTATCCCAAACAAATTCATATAAGATAATCTTTTTTCTGAAATAGTTCATTGGTATATCATACAATATAACACTCAAATAATGACACTCTGATCTCTTGTAATTCTTTCTAAAATCGCAAGATCTTCTGAATAGGTCATAGAGATCATCGATATGATGAAGAAGATATGGGTTCTTCACTATCATCTGGTTCAAATTTTAGTAATGCACACATGAATACAAGGCCAAGTTATCATTATCTAAAAACCTAACTCGTGAAACCTATGGTGATGTACTCAATTGGATAAAAACTTTAATCATTAACTTATAAAGTTGTATCTTAATCACTTAACGCTATGTTGGTGTCATTATATATGATGGAATATAAATTTATTCAGATCCATAAATTAGTCAAATTGTAAAATCAACATCCCTCTTTGTTTGAAGCCCAAATAATTCCCTAAAAATACCCATTGAAACTGGTTTACTAAAGGTGTAATGGAATAATGTTTCACACATCTGTCATAAATAAAAAAGTCTTGAAACATGATTTTTTTATCCCAATGTGTTTGATGAACTAGCCCCGCTTGGCCTTCAAGGATATATCACTCTCCCTAATGAACATAAATATCACCCTCAAGAGATTTAATACAGTGAGTGGCTCTTATATCAAATAATTCATTAGATTGAGTAGAATCTACAAGAATAGTACACTAAAATATAAATGTCCTAACCTCACTATCCAAAATTATATGTTGAATTACATGAAATAGTCATGGTACCATTCTCAATACTACATTCTAATTCCCATGAGTTTCAAAACTCTAATGATATTCGTTGCCTTTCCCAGATGTACCACATCCACCACTATTATTTCAATTTCTATATGAACTCCAAATACAATACTTATATGGGGTAGAATAAATCATTCATATACTCTAGTTCATTTTAGCTCCTCTATCACAACCCATATGTCATGGGTTCCTAGAAATCCTCGGTAGTTGTCCCTTTATGTCGAAATACCATCATTCTACTAATTGTTAGGGACACTAGTTATGATAGTGAATATGCCTACCCCACTAATGGAATAACACTCGATAATTTATCTGATTAATTGATCCATACCCCTAGACCCACTAAATTACACTATTTTGGGTGATTTTCTCAAAGAAACACATTCTTCAATCATATATATATCTTTCTATCATAATGAATAAACCATCTATAGTACACTTAAATATTCCTTAATGTTACACTCTAAAATGATTTCCTAATTCATTAGTTTAGAAACCTTGTTCATCTGAAATATATTTACATGGGTCTTAATCCAACATAATTTTCAATCCTAAAAGTGCATTTCTATAGTTTCATCATCCCCGACTTGTCTGTGGAAAAATAAATCCATGTCTGTGAAACAACATGCATAAAAAATATCATGGTCGTACACCATCAGTTCAACTACATAAACTAAGCTATCCACTCCTACATGAGTGTCTCATAGTAAATGTTCTATATGATATTATCCTAGAAATCATTACAACATATTCTATCTAGCATATCATCCTGGTTTTGAATATCCAATTAATATTTTTTCTGAAAATAAATAAAAAACTATTTGAATAATCTCTCTATATGAGTCTCAAAATGATGAATTATTAATTGGATAGACTCAATCTAGAACTTAGATTCATCAAGTCCTACAACTTTTTTAAATGATATAGGGTGTTGTAACATAAACTATTTTTAATTTAAGACATATTACTCACAACGTTCACATGTTTTTTTCCATAAACTGCATACTGTGAGAAATGTTCTCATGGAACTTCCCTCTCAAGAAACTCACCCAGAACTGTAATGGGCTACAGTTACACTACTTGAAGATAATTTTTATCCAGGTCCTCTACTCATTTTTTCAACAAATGTCAATAATAAGACACATATCTACAATTACAAACACATAACTCAATAAAAAACATCATTATCACACATAAAAAATAGGGATTCACAAAAAGCATTAAATGTATCACCCATAGATTGTATGAGATATATTATTTTTAATTATTTTCATATATTCTATTGTACACTACACCAAGATTATCTTGTGCTATACACAGCACTGTATTAGCTTGCAGTATACACAATACTATTCTTCGATCGTGTTACACAAAATTTCAAGTTCGTTTGATAGTAGTTATTCTAAGGAACATTGAGTGTATATATATATATATATATATATTCAATGTATAAATTAAATATGGTTGGATTATATTATACGCAATGACAAAGGAGTATTTCACTACATGAACCCATAACTATACTTTCATTACAAGCAATCGCGACCTTCCTCAATACCGTGTGTAATACGCAATATCGAGTTTCACTAAACAATGATATATTGTTATAATATAATTATGGACTATCCATTATTAATAATTGTAACTAAATTTTGAATTTAATAATATTATTATTCAGATTACAAATTTTCTAGAACATGGTATGATAACAAAATAAATTTTTCGAGTAAAATATGTATTTTTTTAAAAAATATAGTATTGCCGCCTTTTGATGGTGC
This sequence comes from Viscum album, assembly GCA_963277665.1. Lineage (NCBI taxonomy): Eukaryota > Viridiplantae > Streptophyta > Magnoliopsida > Santalales > Viscaceae > Viscum > Viscum album. Next base: position 701,043,404 of record OY728161.1, read on the forward strand.
ACCAACATTAAATTTTGTTTTTGACATGTTTATAAGCTCAATATTACAAAATAAAATTATTCTTTAGAATCTGGATATAAAAATTTACTTTGGATAAAATTTTCATATTATTCTGATAACTTTCATATTTTAATGAATAGTAAAAACACGCTTTATTTTAATTAAAAACATATTTTTTCATCTTAATAATTTATATGGTTAGATTATTTTTTCAATTGGTTTTAAAGAGTAATTATAATAAATTTTTATCATTTAATCAAATGTTTTTCATTGTAATTAATATTATTTTGAATTTGGACATAAATAAGGGTCGATCTTTTGATAGTTATTGTTTCTTAAACACACGGTATTTGTTTTGATAACTGGAATTAATTTCAAAATTAATTAATTCCACTTCTATGTTTTGAATTTGAAAAAATAGACATCATTTTTTAATTTAGAATATCAGATATAGCTTAGGCTGAATTTTTGGTATTTTTCTGAAAAACTTCAATTTTTGGTGAATAGTGAGACCACATAATGGTTGATAAAAAAACTTACTCTTTCATTTAAATGAAATTTTACCACTTATGTGAATCAAATTTCCAAAATCCAAAATACATGGTTTTTATCAAGAAGTAACATGTGGTTCAATAAGATGAAAATAGTTTTTTGTGAATAGTAACTTTTGACTTTTATATACTGCGGTTAAAGGTAAATAGGGTAATTCAAGGTTAATAGAATATTATAATAATTCAAATACAGCTTAACACTTGTCCTAATATTATTGGATGAGTAGTGGCTGACTATGGGCATCCTTGGGTTGATATCGGGACCCCATTGAGCCACTTGGTAGCGATAATGACAATTTGGATTAATTAATTTAATATAAAGACAAAGTTGACATTAACAAAAGTCTTTTAGTTATTAATTTTTATACGGGGTTATATAAATTATATTTTCGACCATAAATATAATTTTTAAAGACAAAAATATTTATTACATGATGGTATTTTTTTATAATTTTTATATATCAAATAAATTAAATTATTTATGACACAATAATGATGCAGTATTTACCTCATTAATAAATGATTTAAATAAATAAGATTATAATGATTATAATATTATCCAAAACATGTCCAATTATGATTCGTTGATTTTATTTCGACCATGAGTCATCTTATCTGCATATTTAATAATTTTTTGACCTTTTGATACTGAAGATAAGTTTATTATAAAATAATATTTTCACACATTCCAACAGTGCCCCTCTCTACCATTACAAAAGGGAACCTCATCCCTCTCCTCTTTACACAACATTGAGCCTTCAAGCTCATCCAACCCCTTCCCATTTCTCTTCTCCGCATCCCTAGAAAAATTGTGGTGGATTTGGTCTTCTCTAAAGACCATCTCTAGTTCCATAAAAGGAATCATAAAAAAGGTCCGTCGAAGAAGAGGAGGTTCAGATACATACAAAGTATACCGGAAATAAGGTAAGGGATAATTTTTCAATCTCATTATTATCTGAGATTTCTTATACGTAAGTATTTACTATCGTTATATTTTTCAACCATGTCCATTAAAATGTTTTTCATAAAGTGTTTAATATTATTCAATGTATGTTTAAAGTCATGTTTACCCCTCATTGAATTTTACTTTGTGATATGGAAGGAATCATTCTTTTGTTTACCATACGTGGTACTTTTTGACTTTTCCGACAAATGTACGAGGAGAATGTTTTTTTATCTTATACGGCATGAATGTATTTTTACAATTTTATAATGCCTCATTCTCATGAAGCCTACTCTACATGATTTCATGAATATTTTCAAAAAAATCCCTTACTTTTAAAATTACATGTCATTTTGTGAAAAGAAAATGATTTTGAAGAATAAAGGATATTTTCCTCAAGAATTCATTTCAGGTGATTTATCAAAACTATATTAAATCTAAGATAGAATTATTTAGCATCATTATGTTTCAAGTATAATGTCTCTATTATTTTCAAGGTGCAATTTTTCTTAAGGTGAAATTATATCCATTTTTTATATGGATTATGTGATGATAGTATGATGTTTAGGACACCCATTTTATTCTTTGGGTTAGGATGAATGTTTTATGTTTATTTTGTGGCACAAGTAAAAATTATTTCATTATAATATGGGTGGGACCTATATCTCCCTCCAATATATCCGGTAATGATTTATATCTCATGAGATAGACATGGATGGAATGATAAGTTAATCTGGTTCAGTGATACAGGACTGGAATGAGGAGTGAACTCGGTTCAATAAGGGACATTGTCCACTAAGATGGTCTTGGTAGCAATGCCTTGGCTACTATAGAAATCATATCATGTGATTAATATTTTTCCACAATTACATGTTTTATTCCCTTTTTTTATCATGATTAATGTTTCTTTATAATCTATCCCTTACGTACTTCCATGTTTTATGTCATTGCTCAATATTTTAATGTTTAATCATTAGGTTCATGTTTTTTGTACAAATTTATATGATTGGTTTTATTTTCTCCATGCCTACCCTTACTGAGAATTTCATCCCACCCTTTATATTTTTTCTTTTCCTGGGGATTTAACGAAACGTTTTAGTTAAGAGAAAAAAATGGAAGATCATTATGAGGGATGTTGAAGATCTTTCACCCCAATTAGAAGATTATATCCAGAGTTTCCAAAGACACTAAACTATTACAGTCCTTCTGTGTCTGTTTTTCTTTTGAATTAAGTATTCCGAAAAAGTAATGTAATGTCTATGTATGTCACGTATGGGTCTCTATAGTTGGTATTAGAGGGAGGTTTAATCAACATTTGGAAACTAGGATGCGAAAACTTTAGTGATATCCCTAGTGATATTTCTATGGTATGTCTATGGATGTACCTAAGGATAAGAATAAGTATAGGTTATAGTCCTAGAATTACGGTACTGATAATATAATTAAACCTAATATCATAGATATTTAAGGTACACCCCCTTTATTATGTTGTTTTCCCTTTTATGATTTTTTCCTCTCACACTATTCTTTTTGGGTTTTAGACGATTGTTGGAACCCGAAGGAACCATGTTGATCTCTGTAATGAACAATGAAATGATTGTCTTTCTGAACTAACCAATGTTATGGGAGATGGAGTTCAAAATCTTATTTCTATACTTACACAAGCTATGAATCATTCATAATTTCCAAATGAGCATTGAAAGGAACAATATTCTATTGATTCCTTCATGAGGAAATGTCCACCTTCATTCATAGGGTCTTCTGATCCACTTGTTGCTGAACAATGGATTAATACCATTGAAAATTTATTTTCAATACGTCAATGTTCAGATCTTGAAAAAATCATTTTAGATTTTTTCCATTTAGAAGGTGATGCAGAACAGTGGTGGAATCTAATTAATAATACAAGGCCCCAATATGAAATAGAATCCATTGAATGGGATGAGTTCAAGAACTTTTTTTTCAATAATTACTTCCCTTTTATTCATTTAACATAGATGGAAAAGGAGTTCCTTGAGCTTATGAAAAAGGATGATGAATCTGTTGGTATATACAAAGTAAATTTTACAAGGCTTGAAAGGTATGCATCTGGCATTATCATCCATCATGAATGTAAAGATGATCGATTCTTCAGTGGCGTAAAACCAAGTCCTCGAAGGGCATTAGTTATAAGAGACATCAGTAGAAATGAAGAAATTTTATGTTGTGAAATCAAGGTAGAACTGGAATTTGGTGTAACATATCCATCTCATGGTTTTGACAAGAAACGAAAGATGGTGTTCAAGGAAAAATCTCAGAACAATGGTAAAACAAAGATGAATGTTACTTTCTTCTCAATGTGTGGGAAGAATCATGGTAGATATTTCCTAAAAAGTACTAGAAAATGTTTTATGTTAAGAAAAGAAGTTCATCGAGTAGTTGAGAGTCGATGTAATGGGAAAAAGGTAGCTAATGATTTAAAGACTACAGAGAACGCTCCACCAACACTTCAATGCTTCAAGTGCAATAAAATGGGAAATTATGTTAATCAATGCCCTAATCCAAGGGTTAATGATGATCAACATCAACAACCTCTTAAGGAAAAGGACAAAGGGAAGTCACATGTGATCACTATTGGTAATATTGAATATGACAATGATGTTGTGGAATGATTAAGTGTTTAGGTAATGGGATTCCAAAATAATGTTGTATAGTGGAATATTGGAATATTTATGTATTGGTCTATTGTAGTTTTCAATAAATTTATGGTATCGGTAACCATGAAAAGTGATGTTGGAATGGAGATAATGTGATATAGAAAAAATTAAGTGTTTGATAGTATTCGTGATCTCATGATTGATATAAGTACAAAGTGATATCATGGTTTGAGTATATAAAAAATTTGGGATTTTCGTATGTGGAATGGGTTTACTTTTGACATCACTCACGTTTTCACTAAGATTCTATGGTAATACATGTTTCAAAAGAATACATGATTAAGGTATTAACATGTTTGGAATGTGACCAACAAGATATATCTTATTATATATGGGGTTAAATGATGGTATTCATGTGCTTGTTATGTGACCTTTCAAGTAATCATTTTCTTTATACTATGAGATTGGACATATGTATTTTGGATAAGTCTGAAGATTTGAATGGATTAAGTTGGACATCCAATAGTATTGATTAACTCTAGATCATTTTTTTGATATTATTGATGGGATGTTATAATAATGTAGTTTTAAAAAAAGGAAAACCCATAGGACGGGCGACAACCAATCGTGTCGGACAAGGATGAGGGAATCGAACCCACAACCAATGTGTGGCAGGACTTTATTGCCTACAAATGGCCTACAGGATGTCCCTGGATAGTAGAAAGTAGTTTAATTTTATTAAGCGGTATGATAGATGAAGTATAAGTCCATTTTTGGAACCATATACGATTAATCTCACCATAAATGGACTAATGTATATAACTATTTCTAACATTATGTTTGAGACGGATGAAATGACCTATCATTCTATCACAGGATCCGATAACACTTCACAGAAGACAAATTCAACTTCATTTCTTTATGATATGAAGTGTAAATTGTTCAAGCCATGAACAACAATGAGATTGTACCAAAATCAAGTAAGTATTTCTATTAATTCAAAACTTCATCAACATTAGGGGAGCGATATTGAAAACCAAAAATGTTGTCCTAGTGTCCTCATGTCCGATGAATCAGATAGTACCTCAGATCATCACAAATTTATGGCTTTGTGATTGATGGATTTTTAATATCCATGTTCTCTACCACTCTCCACTAGTATATGATAGTTTGATTTCTCCTCCACATTCATATTTTCACCTATTATCTCCTATGTGGAAGCACAGTGATGAGTTAATTTGGGAATCCACTATGTTTCATACTTCACTTTTATAAAAATAAGTTTTAGTATTCCTTTTTAAGATGTGGGTTTCTATGAATGAAAATCCCATGTAATAATCCATTTATAAACGTGACGAATTTTGAGGGCGAAATTCATTTTAAGGGGGGTAGAATGAAACACCTTGAGATTTTATGAGATATATTCCTTTTAATTTCATTGATATATTCTATTTTACACTACAAAAAGATTATCTTGCGCTATACGCGACACCATATTAGCTTGAAGTATACACAATACTATTCTTGATCGTGTTACACACAATTTCAAGTTCGTTTAATAGTAGTTATTCTTTGAAACATTGAGTGTATATATATATATATATTCAATGTATAAATGAAATATGGTTGGATTCTATTATACACAATGACAATTGAGTCTTTCACTACACGGAACCCTGACCTAGCTGGCATTACACGCAATCATGACCATCCTCGATAGCGTGTGTAGTACGCAATACCGGGTTTCACTAAACAACGATATATTGTTATAATATTACTATGGACTAGCCGTTATTAATATTATTAACTAAATTCTGAATTTTATAACATTATTATTCATCTTAAACATTTTCTTCAACATGGTATGAGAACAAAATAAATGTTTTGAGTAAAATAATTATTTTTCAAAAAATGTAGTTTTACCACCTTTTGATGGCGGACCCACATTAAATATATTTTTTATAATTTAAATTTGAAAAAATAAAATTTTTCATTAGAATCAGTATATAAAAATTTACTTTGTATTAAACTTTCATATTATTCGGATAACTTTTATATTTTAAGGAATAGTAAAAACATGCTATATTTTAATTAAAAAGAAATTTTTTCATCATAATAATTTATATGGTTATACTATCTTTTTAATTAGTTTAAAAGTGTAATTAGAATATATTTTTACCATTTAATCCAATGTTGGTCATTGTAATTAATTTCACTTTGAATTTGGACACAAATAAGTGTTGATCTTTTGATAGTTGTTGTTTCTTAAAAACAAGATATTTGTTTTGATAAAAGGAATTAGTTTTAAAATTAATTAATGTCACTTCTATGTTTTGAATGTTGGAAAATAGAAATAATTTTTGAATTCGTAATATCAAATATATATGAGGCTTAATTTTTGGTATTTTTATGAAAAACTTCAATTTTTGATGAATATTGAAACCACTTAGTGGTAGTTAAAAAATTGACACTTTCACTTAAATGAAATTATACCACTTATATGAATTTAATTTAAAAATATGAAATACATCTTTGTTATAAATAAGTAAAATGTGGTTCAATAAGATGAAAATAATATTTAGTGAATAGTAACTTTGGACTTTTAATTACTGTGGTTAAAGGTAAATAGTGTAATTCAAGGTTAAAAGAATATTATAATAATTAAAAATTACCTTAACACTTGTCCTAAGCTTATTGGATGAGTAGTGACTGACAATGGGAATCCTTGGGTCGATTTTCAGACCCCATTGAGGCACATGGTAGTGATAATGACAATTTGGATTAATTAATTTAATGTTAATACAAAATTTACATTAACAAAAATCTTTTATTAATTAATATTTATAAGTGCTTATATAAATTATATTTTCGACTATAAATATTCATTGGAAATATATAATTATTTCCTACATGTTGGAAATTTTTTTAATTTTTAGACATCAATTAATTTATATTATTTATGGAACAATAATGATGCAGTATTTACCTCATTAATAAATGATTAAAATAAATGAAATTATAATGAGTATAATATTATCTAGAACATGTCCAATTCTGATTGGATGATTTTATTTCAACCAGGAGTCATATAATCAACATCTTTATTGATTTATGGACCTTTTCAAACTGAAAATATGTTTATAATAAAATAATATTTTCACACTTTCCAAAGGTTCCCCTCTCCTTCCTTCTAAAATGTCACCTACTCCCTCTCTTTTTTACACGACTTTGAGCCTTCAAGCTCAGCCAAACCCTGCACATTTCTCTCCTCCACTTCCCTAGAAAGATTTTGGCAGTTTTAGTCTTCTCAAAAGACCAACACTAGTTCCTTAAAAGGAAGCTTAAAATTGGTGTGTCGAAGAAGATTAGGTTCATATACATATGAATCATACCAGGCATAAGGTATGAGATAATGTTTCAATCTCATTTTTATCTAAGATTTCTTATACGTCAGTATTTACTGGGGTTATATTTTTCATCCATGTCCATAAAAATGTTTGTATTAAAGTGCTTAATATAATTCATTGTATTTTTAAGGTCATTTTAACACCTCTTTGACTATTACTTTGTGTTATGGAAGGAATCATTCTTTTGTTTACCATACATGGTACTTTTTTACTTTTCTGACAAAAGTATGAGGAGAATGATTTTTATTAACTTATACAGCATGAATGTCTTTTTATGATTTTATAATGCCTTATTTTCATGAATATTACTCTACAATATTTCATGACTATTTTCAAAAAAAACATTTTTCTTTTAAAATTTCATGGAAATTTGTGAAAAGAAAATGATTTTGAAGAAGAAAGGATATTTTACTCAAGAATTTATTTCAAGTGTTTTATCAAAACAATTTTCCATCTAAGATGTCATTATTTATCATTTTTATGTTTCATGTATAATTTCTCTATTATTTACATGGTGTAATTTTTCTTGTGGAGAAATGATATCCATTTGTTTATATGAATTATGTGATAATGGGATGATGTTTATGACACCGAATTTTTTATTTGGGTTATGATGAATGTTTTTTGTTTATTTTTTGGAACAAGTAATAATAATTTAATTATAAGATGGGTGGGACCTATATCTCCATATAATGAATTATGTAATGATTTATATCTCATGAGATAGACATGGCTAGAACGACAAGTTAATCCAGTTCAGTGATACATGACTGGAACGAGGAGTAAACTCCATTCAGTAAGGGACTTTGTCCACTAAGATAGTATTAGAAGCAATGCCTTGGCTACTATGGAAATAATATCACATGTTTAGTGATTTTCCACAATTACATGTTTTATTCCCATGCTATTTTATCATGATTAATTATTCTTTTTGATCTATGCCTTTCGTACTACCATGTTTTATGTCATTGCTCATGATTTTGATGTTTAAACATTAGGTTCATGTTTTTTTTTTCAAATGTATAGGGTTTGTTTTATTTTATCCATGATTAAAATTACTAATAATTTGAGATCACCCTTTATATGTTTTAATTTTCCCAAGATTTAAAGAATGGTTTTAGGTAAGAGAAAAAAAGGTAAGATCTTTATGGGAGATGTTGAAGATCATTCACCACGATTAGATGATTATATCCCGAGTTTCCAAAGACACTAAACTATTACGGTCCTTGTGTGTCTATTTTTGTTATGTATTAAGTATTCCACAAAAGAAATTTATGGTCTATGTATTTCACGTATGGGTCTCTATATTAAATATCCATCCCTCACACATCACCATGCAGTTTATATTGTTGCACTACCACTAACTTCAACCATCCTTCAACTTTTTTAATGGATAAAATAGGCTAAAAACCTCCATAATGAATGATTATCAATAGATACACATTTAAAAAATTCAATTACTAATTTTAGTATAATTTTACACATTTAAATATTTCACTATGTACCGTTTAATTTAAATTACACTATTTAAAAAAGAATTGTCATTTAAAAAATCAACGAAAATATTCTTTATCATTCATTCCAAAATTATGATAGTCATATTAAAACTAGAGTTCTGATAATGATTAATGTATACACAACTATTATTAAATACCAGTCTATAGTGAAAAATATCACAAAAAATAGTAACATCACCCAAAATGTCTATCACTCAAGGTGAAATAATATTAAAATATAACAAGGACGTCATGAAAACAAATCCTACCGTGGTTACATGGTTTTTCCCCCAAACATGTGTTGGATACTCATATACATGATATCTTTACCAATACCCAACTCATCCTTGTAAATTGGACATATGTCAAAAAAGAAGTGAAAATAAAATAAAACAAAACCATGTTTAATACAACTTTTCAACACCTCAGATCATGTTACACATGGCGGTTCCCTGAAACTGTTAGTTATGTGACCTCAGGAAAGACTCCTAGTAATCCAAAGGCTTTCGACTTTCAGTGAAGGTCTAATGTGAAATGCGGTTGGAGTATACAATATTTATCAAAGAATAACAATATTAAAAAATAATAAACACTAGATTAATGATAATAATCAATAATTCAAGTAATTCCATAAAAAATCCCATAATCACATGTTAATCTCAGAACATGTAAAATGATCGTAAACTAAATTAGTAACTATTTTATGCCTTATATGTGTCAGGTGTATAAATAAATCCCTTAAAAAAGACACAATGATGTCTCCCATGAGTGTACTGACATCATGTTTGGTATCCTAATCCATTATCCTTCTCGAATCTATACTAATACATCTACCATAGGGATGTTTCCTTATAATTTCCTTAAAATATGAATTATATTTGGGTATCGATCAGGGTGCCTATGTATGGTGCGAGTAAAACATATTAAGAAACCATTGATGCTTTATGAAGATATATTAATTCATTAACATTGTATTTAGTTTTATATGAAATTAAAAAACAATGAAAAAAATAAATAGTTTTCCAATTTAATTATTAATTATCCTACCAAATTGAACGAACTTATTCCCATGTCATATTCTGAACCATTAATCATTGGGTTATAAAATATATATCTTCTATTTTCTATATCCAATTAATTTTAATTTAATAAATATTGTCATGGATTATCAATCTAAGTACCAATATGCTGGGATGAAAGGGACTCAATCTAAAACCACATTGGTATTTAGTGCGTCCATCTAAGTCCCACAATCCATGTATATTTGAAGAATCTCTCTTGGCACCTTAAATTATTTTCCACAGGCATGCATTGGGGTCCTGGAGCAATATTCCATAACCCCATGGATATTTTAAACCTCATTCCCTAATGTAGACCCCATATATCAATCAATTATAGATATCACAAACAACAAATTATTGTTATGGTTCAACATAATAAACCTATATTCAGTCATTTTCATCATGGTGGGCCATTTAATATAATAAGTAAAACATTGTTTCTCTACATTATGACGTGGAATAACATGAAAATTCACCATTAATCAATTAATCATTAATTAATCACATATTTATGTAACCCCATGAATTTTATATCTATCAACCCAATTAATTCATATTATCAATCTTATTAATGATTTAATTAAAATAAAAAATATCATCCTTCCCATTTTCACATTAGATAAACAATATTTAAAAACATGTTTGCACACCCCATGAGTATATATTGAATCTGGTTACAAAATTTTTTTTAGTCTAATATGATATATCAAGGTATTCCGAATTTCCCATAATTAAAATCATCATTTTAATTTATAATGAAATTTCTTAACATAAAAATGAAATTTTATATTTTTAACAACATGATAATAATATAGACTATGGGGATTATAAATTACATGAATTAACTCAAGAATATGGATGATCACTCTCCAAACAATAACCGTCGATTTTTTTCAGAATGACTGAAATCACAACAGTGAAGAAGATCATAGACCAATACCAATTATCATGATCCTATAAAATAATATCATCAAAAACTAGATCTAAAACCATTTCTAATTGAGGAAATGACCCTTTTAAATTGATATATAAATAAGGGAGAGACAAACCCCCAAATTAATAGATATTACAAACATAATTCATGGTGGAGTACATTCAAAAGATAATTGATTTTCACCAGATAGTTTTTTTGGAAATTTCTATTTTTCTCAAGTTATTGAAAAATATAAAGTAATTATTTGAGGTTGAGATGTGGAATTTTGGGTTAAGAGCTGGGGGTTTCATGATTAATGATAAAAATTGGGGGGGGGGGGGGGGTTAAACCCACATGCATGGTATACTGGGTGGAGGGGCATGTGTTTTCAAATTGTGGGCCTCAATCGTGCACCTCTACTTAAGGGGCACACAATTACTTCTACATTGATGAATGGATTTAAAAAATATATTTAAAATGATAAAAATATCTCTTTTCGGGGTTTCACATTTTGGTTAGGGAGTCAACACTATTTGGTCAAACCATGCACCACCTCTTGTGGGTCCAAAAAGCAGTCCATTTTTTTTGGGGAAAATATCATTGTTTTTTCTCACCATGCATTTACTTTGCTCATGCCAATGGACGTTAAAATTCGTGTAAATCACCCAAATCAATGAAAAAGTAAATAAAATTCACAATTGGATTTAAAAAATTGTAACATAATATATTGAAAACAGTATGAGGAATTTGGAAAATAATCATGATCACACGGTAACCATAAAACTCTTTAACATATGTTTTTCATGAAAAAATCCAAGGAATACAATTACATGATATAATATTCATCCATTAGAAATTCAATAGTCATCTATAAAAAAATATATCAAGAATAATTTCATACACCAAAAATGATTATTATATAATAATAAACTCTCCTAAAATTTATATTCATACCAATTAATAAAATAAATCACAACAAGTTTATAATAAAACCACCATTTCATCCAAAGTATAATTCAACCGATATTATTTAAATATAATCACATATTATCCAAAAATATTTATTTTTACCCAATTAATATAATGTTTCAAGGAATGGAGTGAAATTATTATGAATCTTGATAACAAAATAATCACCAAATCAATTATCAATTCCACATTTTACATTATAATAAAACATGTTATCGTAAAATTTAAATACATTTTTTCCCAATTCTATATAATGACACCAACTTCATGGATCATAATATTCCTAATGATTATTAATAAATTTCATCCTATTTCAATAAAAAAATATAATTATTCAAAAAACATAATTTAATTGAAAACATGTTATTCAGATGTGTCAAATATACATAAAAAATATACCAAGACACAATACATTTCTCCAAGGTTCCCACATGACATAAAAAATAAAATGTGTATTAACTCCATCAATGTTTTGATCATGAGTAATTTTTATAAAATATAATAACTATTGAATCTTAATATGTATAATCCACAATCATATATTTTTCTTCATAATCTATTAACCCTAATTTTCAATTTCAAATTAAAATATCATTATATTAATAAATAATATATGTCACTCCTTCTGATTCCATAATATCAAAACATAACCAAAAATATAACTCACACCAACTATAATTCCTTTTTTGTTTCTATTTATTCTAATATAATGGAGGAAGAAATTATTAATCCCTTATACATATATTATTCTACAACAAATTCTTGATTTATCAGCCAAAGACATCAATTTTCATAATTCACATAATCCACATAATTAAAACATCCAATTTGGACGATGGGAATAACATTATTCCCCTTCATGGTGTTAACCATATTATTACTCATTATTGGGATGTTTAATTCTATATTCCCTCATTTAAAAAATATATAAAGTCATCCTTTTTATTTAATTCATTTACTAGGTTGATTCATCCCACATTCAAGACACAAAGGATGTTGAATATTTTAACCTTCTAGATCCTTATCACCAAAAAACTAAATGAAAAACCATTGATCATTTATTTAATCAATTAGTAATCTCACAAATTATTAACAACTTAATCATTACATTTTAATGAATTTCAGTAACGATCAAAATAGTATTCAGAATAGCTACTATTCTTTTTAGTTTATTATCCTGACAATCACTACATTTTCAATTACATTAATTGTCACTTTTCATTCTACTACTTCAATCCCTTTACTAATATTAAAGATGTTAGTTTGTTTATATAATATAAAATCAAAATAAACATCATTAAGAGGAGGGTAAACATCATGTTATCCTTAACCATCTCATCTTCTATTTAACTCTATCAAATTTTCCAAAATAACAAAAATTATACTTAACATTGTAACCATTATTGTTATAGAGGAATTTTATATTATGCACAAATAACTTCCCAACATTTAATATTATCTAAACATTTCATTTTATAAAAATAATAATTATCCAATGGTAAATCCTTACAATAACCTATGTTTTTATATAATAATTCATATCCTTACATGATGATAATATTTATGGTTTAGTGTTTTGATAATTAAGTACAAACTCTTACATTAAAACCCAGTGTATTGAAATTTGGATACTTTTACTAAGTATCCATTTTTTCCAAAAAAATATAAAACATTCAAAATTAGTGACATTTTTATTTCTAAAATATATTCATGGCTTCCAACTCTATTTATTTATTATTCATACAAATCATTAAACACTATAAAGAAATTGGAAAACAAAAGATGGGCCCAAATATCCCAGTAATGAATATAAAATAATGAATGTTTTTTATATATTGAAAAACATTAAAACCTATAGAAGTGTTATCTTCTCAATATTAATATTATATCATATAAAATAAATATCATCTACCTATAGAACAATTTTTTTCTAGAATAATACTATTAAAACCCCAAAAATGAATATATAATTTCATATATGTATTGTCGTTCACTATATTCAAAACTTATGTTCACTCATGTGCAAAATAATTAGACCAAAATTAAATCCATATTGGGAAAATCAGATGTTAAATCCCACCTTATTTATATCCATGTTTCATTTGGTTACTTATTGTATAAATTTTATGTTGGATATTTTGGGGATTTTGAGTTTATAGTCATGTTACAAATATGGGAAGTAGATTGTGGTCCATGACAAAAAAATCAATGAAATCAAAAATATTAATCATTTAATTTTTATAATAAATTAAAATTAAATACAATTTCATAGTCATACCATAATGGTCTATAAAAAAATAATCACTTCTCTTCATTGTGGTGGTAGTCCTCATAATCAAATAAATGACATTAAAATTTTTCAATGGATGGAAATGTAAGAAAATAGATAGTTTATTATATTTAAATAATTATAATTATTTAATTCATATCATATATATATGAATTAAATTTATCATAATATATATACATGTGCTACGGTGATGATAATCGATGAACATATCTTCGTGTAACTAGTAATCCAAATGATTTGACATGTGTTTGTTTCATTACATATACAATTGGAAGGGAGATTAAACCTATTTATCCATAATAATAATAATATTTTATTATTTGGACGATACTGATGGTATTATTTCTGTATTGTTAAATAATATTTTATAAAGTATGATGTTGAAATAATACTCATATACTTAAGTTTTGTTTGATAAATTATTATCAAATTACAAATTTTGAATACATCATAATACTTATAGGTTTTTTCATTTTGTGGGACCAAGAAATTTAGGAAACGTGGATAGATTTCAAAGATGTATTTTTTATATAGATCATAAATTATCTTACAAGACCATTGCATCGTTTTAATGATGAACTACATAATGACGTTATAAATCTAGGATCAAATGTTTTTGTGTCATTGGAAAATTATGCTCAAATGAATTATTATCAATATAAAACATAATAAATTATATAAATCCATAATATATGTCATTAATATCTATCATTCTCCATATTACATGTTCTCACCTTAGTTTATATGTCAATTAAAGGTGTAAGACAAAATCATAGTAAGATAATGATTAATGGTCATGATTCAATATAACATGAGTGTGATTAATAATAATAATCATCACATAATAATAGAATTATCATAAAATCATTAGGGAAATAATGGATAAATACTTGGAATGTTTATATGCATTAAAATGAAACATATTATCTTAGTGTTCAAATACAACACATAGTTGTGAACAAATATAGCATCAGGTTCACACATAATATATGTGCATACATATAACATCGTCATCTTGAAAAAATAAAGCATTGTGTTCCATTGTATTTCAAATTATCTCATGAGATACATCAAATTACCAAATATATTTTAATGATAAATAATTCTACTCCCACCAATAAAATTTTAATATTTACATTATCATTCATGCAACATAGAACTTATAGCAAACATAATCCTGAAATAAATCCAATGATGAGAATGGTTATTATAAATATTAAATAAATCATACATTGATGAATAATGTTTTTGGTTCTCAAATGAAAAATGGAAATCATACATAGAAAAAACATTATTATTCCTGAGTAGACAAGATTAATTTCAAGAGGAGTAAAATATGATTTTTTGGAAATTTAAGTAACATTGAAAAAATATGATTTTTATAGAAATAATTTTGACATAATAAGAACATTTATATCACCAAAGAAAATTAAAGAGGAATTTTGATGGTAATAATAAGAAAATTCAATCCCGGGATGAGATAATAACCTAAATAAAGGAATTATGTTCGAGAATCCCCTTACCATAATTTCCACTTTTTTACTTTTGAGACTCTAGAATAATAAACAATGATTTATTTAAAAAACTATCTAGAAGATGATTATTTTAATTTATAAAACTATATATAAACTATAATAATTATATTATCTTTCTTAATTAATATTCATGAATTTGTAGTATTTTGATAACATGTTTTTTTAATAATTTTCTCATTTCACCCTGATATATCTATTTTAGTACTAATTCAGTTAAACAATTGTATTAAAAAGAATAAAAGAATATAATTCTTATAATTATAGATTTATATATTATATATAGTTTATAATATCCATCTATTACTCTAGTTTTATGTTTTGACATGAAAATTATTCCATTAGTTGATAAGAAACTGTTAATAAGACGTTGTCGAAAGAGAGGTAAATGAAAGTATGAAATATATATTTTTGATTAAAATGAAAATTATTGTAGGTTAAAATCAACAGTATGAGATGAAATTATTGAATAATTAATTATATAGTATATTTTTATACTGTAATTGGGAAAAAGAATAAATACGAGAAGCTAAAAGAGAATAATTAGTAGATACATACTATCTCCTTGGTGTATCGTCTCTTGTATGACATGATAACTCCATTGGTGATTGGAGTTGTATTTATCCAGAATCTAACAATATATTTTTAACTGATTTTGGAGGAGGATTTTAGAATATCTTGGTATTATTAATGTCAAGAGGATTGGGTTTCCTACGGAAGTGAGAGGTGTTATTTATACTTGAGGGGATGGGTTGTTTTAAAAAAAAATATTGAATAAAAATATATATTAATGTTAATAATTATAAGATAGAATTTGAGAAATTAAAAATTATATATTAACATAATATGATGGTATTAATTACTTAAATTATATTTATAAATATAATTCATTAATTCATTTAAAATGAATGTGAAAAAAGGAAAATAAGAATTTTAAGAATCACATTTTTCATTTGGTTTTGAAAAGTGATTTTTATGTTTGTAAATTATGTTTATTGATTTTGAATAACTCATTTATAAAATTTAATATATCATGGTCGAACATAATGCTCTATAATTAATTATATCATTATTATAATATCTATTATTTAATTTAAGAAACATCGATTATGTGAAAAACTATATTTTTACTATTCATAAAAATGATGTATTTTTTAAAGTTACAAAAAAATATAACCTTGGATAATATCAACATTTTTTAAAAAATTATATTAATTTCTTGTAAATATGTTCTATAATGTATAATAAGAAATTTTTAATATAAAATTATTTATTTCTATGAAATACTTTAAAATACAGCATATTAATAAAATTCCTTATATGATATATCAGTTTAATAAATATGAAATTTCTAACTTATCATTATAATATTTATGTTTACTTAAATTATTCATCATAATTTATATCATAATTTATTTTTTTGTAAAATTACTTTTCTATAAGTCATGTTACTATTCCAATAGTCTGGTTATTATTATCAAATACCTTGTCACTATTGCAGCAGTCGCATAAATATTATATTTCTATCAAGACCTCCTATAAATACCGCTTCATTATATCACTAAATAATAAACTTAATTCCCCTAATTGTTCCATAAAATTATTTTCCATAATGCTTATTAGTTTAATAGTCATTTATTTCTATAGTTTTTTCAGTGCGAGTGGTGATTTTATTAGATTAGGGTGATCCACATGTTCCCATTCTATATATAATATTTTATATGTTTTGTTACGTTGTAATTTTTAGAATTTTAATTTGTTTAATTTCTGATTAATGTTACATTATTTATTAATGAAATAAATTTTTTTGGGTTCCTTTATGAGTATAATAATATAAATAATATTATAACACACATCTGTGTTAGGATATATATACAATTTGTAAAATCAATGTTGTTAAATTATTCAACCGTTTATAAATTTTATCATTGAAATTGTCAACTCTTATTCTGTGATGATAATTTATGTGGTTGTTTCTGATTCTATTTTCCCTCGGGTACCCATGTCCATTTTCCTACATATAGTTCCTCCCCAACACATTGATAAGGTGATATGTCTAGTAGAAATAAAAATTTTCTCTATAGTCTATGTTTTCACTGGATTCTCATCTTATGAGTTGTAAATATCCTATTAAACAACTTATCGATTTGGTACATGTGATAGATCGAGTACATACTTCATTAGGAGGGATTCATGGAACTCATAATGAATTTGATTGACATTGGGTGGTGGTACAAGTGGATAGAACAATGGTACTATTCAGTCAAGGATCTCAAAGGGACCACTTTACCTAGTTCTATGATTCTCATTCGTTCAAGACATTATGAATCACATCCATGGTTATATTCTATGGAAAACTGTTTATCAAACTTCGAACTCCACGTCACTTTAATGATTTCTAGAATAACTCTTTTCTGAACTCTAATTATCATTCATATGATTTTTTGATGTACTAAACATTCTCTTTAATATTATTCTCAAGATCAAGTACAATAATCCTTTATTACTAAATGTCATCCCAACATGTTGGTGTTCTAAAACGATTATAATATAAATCATCATAAGGATCAATTTGAATAATATAGCAGAGTTATTTTTTATATGAGAACTCTTACAGTAAAAATGTTATTCCCGTCTTACTTTAAATTTCATTGAAAAATCACATGGAATTTACCAGTGCGTTTGAGTAATCCTTTTATAATTTCCATCCATTTTAGGGATGATATTACTCTTCAATAATTCAATTCATAACTCAAGACAGGATGGAGAATTATACATAATTAAATGTGATCCATGGATCACGATCTTATATGATTGAATGTGGTACCACATCCATCCTCTCCACCTCACTCAAATTCCTCTAGGGAACTTATTCATGTGTCAAATATACATAAATAATGATAATGTGTGATGTCTTGGTGATTCAATCCCACACAAGACATATAACATTGTTTCCTATAAGTGTTTTTTTGAGACCAGTGAAAAAGTACATATTGATTATCTCCCATTTCATCATGGGTATAGGAAATGGTTTCATCACTGCCTTGGACATAAATTTTATGTCATTATATTGAATACAAACTGAACATCTTGAGATACAATCAGCAATATCCTTTTGCATGTTTTCCTTCCATAAGTTATCTTGAGGGTCACGATATATCTTATTAATTCAATTGTTGGTGGATCGATAGAATATATGTTAATTATCTCATATGACCTTCATTATCTCAGTTGATGAAGGAACATGAAACCATATTCCATAGTTAATCACACCATCATCATCAATGTGGAAGTCCTGTGTTATTCCACCATATAATGAAATCTACTACTTTTGAAACTCCATATAATTCATTTATTCCATGTTGGTCATTTCATTGATATATTTTTGGGAAATTATTTGGTTATGGTTGGATGTATTCCATTCTATTATGATCTAAAAATAAATCGTTTGAATATCCCTGAAGATATTCTGTCTCTCAATCTGACTCATAGATATAGTAGAAGATTATTTTCTACTTAGTGCATCAGCAACATTATTATACTTTCCCAGATGGTAGTGAAAAGATAAAATATAGTTCTTGGTTATCTATAACCATCTTCATTGATGTATTCTGAGATCTTTCTATGTTAATATATACTTTATACTCTTATTATTTTTAAAAATATTACACTTCTCACCATAGTGATTTTACCATGAATTCATTAGACTGATGATCAAAACTCCTAATTCCAGTTATTGTGTTGGGAAATTATTTTCATGTATCATCAATTATTTTGGGACATATGCCATCACATTATCATTGTTATTGAGTAAACAACTGTATCCTTTAATAAACACATTCTTTTATATCACAACAAAATATTCTCCTCTTGATGGTAGTGTGAGTACAGTTATAGTTATTATCTTTTTATGATTCAGCTTAAAGAAATCCCAACATGATTATATCCATAAAAACACTAACCATTTTCTTGTTAAAATAGTTAGATGAAGGTAAAATCAGTATAAATTACAAACAAAATATAAGTACTAAGCATCTATTCCAAAAAAAACTAGGGATTTCAGTGAAACTTATGGGTCTACTCCATTCTTCAATTGCATTTGTCTTTCAAGGTTCCACAAAAATTCCCTCACTTTATATCATGTTCCACACAAATTAGACTTAATGCATCCAAAAGTAACACATTCTGAACATAGAATACTTTCTATAATTACATATTGTATCCAACACAATCCTAAAAATATCTTCATGTTCCTCCTCTATCTTAGAGTAATTGATAATATCTATAATAAATACTTCAAAAAATTTGTCGAGGTAGTCTATACAAACACTATTAATAAAATGCCTGAATATTTTCTAGGAATTAGTAAGGTTTAGTGGAATTACTATGAACTCCATGTGAAAAACATTGTATAAAATGTATTTTAATAAATATCCACTTTGATTGCCTTCTATAGTGGATATAGTGAATGAAGGTCGACCATTGATATTTATTGGCCTTATTGTTTTTTTTAAATAAATCAATCTATTGATGAAGATAACAAGTATTTTTTGTTGTTTTCTGATCTCCCTATATCAGATACTTCTCCACATTGATCCATCCTTCTATTTGACAAAGAGAATTTCTGTCCCCCAATGCTGATGCACTATGTTTTATAAACCCCATTTAAAAATTCTCTTATAGTTGCTTCTTTAACTCTTCTATTTCAATCGGTTCTATCCCATTATGAAAATTTGATATTGTAGTTTCTTAGAGTATGATCTCTATTTAAAACTATACCTCAGGATCTACGGGAATTCTGGGAAACACATCTTGAGATACCTCAATTGAGAGGACTAGTTTGGGATATGCCTAAATTAGAGAGGGGTTTTGAATCAGTGTTTGGGACATTTTAAAAAAATTATTCTTTTTATCCATGTACCACTTGACCTTCTAGGATCTTTATTCTATTATTATCTTTTATCTGTTGTATAAAATTAATATGAATGCATTAAAAATATGAACACAATATTTTTATCAGTTTCAGCACTCAAAAATAGTATCTATATCCTTTCGGTGTATGGTAATGAACAATGCACTAATTCTCTACTATAATTTAGTTACTATTATAGTGGTTGACTATGAAAACAATCCTCTAGTCAGTTTGGCTCTCTACAGATGGAGGATGGAATAAACTAATTTATTCTTAGTGTTTCTCCCCATGCTTGGAGAGGGGATGGGAAACAATCCTCTTCCAACCTGAAATGATTAATAAATACCCTTACACTCGAGGGATATTTATACAACCATTTTAGACAGTATTTTACAGCCTCTAGTTAGTTATTTATACTTCCGCTGATGATAGTCTCATGCAGCCACTAGATGGTTCGTTATACTACCTTTGAAGATAGTCTTCACTCTGCGAAAATAGTTTGCATCTCCAAAAAAATATTCAACATGTTGGGACCCTATGGATGCTACAGTGCTAATATATTCATCAAAAACGTGATTCTAATCATTTTTACTTACCTAACATCATGCAAGTAACCAACCTCTTCTTTATCTGCAAGAAACCTGTAAGACACAGACATTTCTTCTTCTAATTCTTCAATGAAATACCAAATGAAATGAATCCTTCTCCTCTTCCTACATTCGCATTCATTGAAAACCCAATTGCATAGAGGACATATTATTCTTCTTGAAAAAAACATGTTTTCTATGTTATTTTTAAATTAATGAAGGCTATATCTACTTAGAATCATTACAGTTGACCAGAAGCAGGAAAGATCTTCTAGCACAACTCATACCCTTTCTGCCTATGATTTCATGGGCTCCACTGAGTTAGAGAACCTCCCTACATATGTACCACCAACTAAATGTGCAACACAGCTGTGCACAACTCACTACTTATGTTCCACATAAATCATAGACACAACACACTTGTATCACACACCTCCCTGCATGTGTGCCTCTTTCAAATTGTGCGTCACTTCTGCTTGTCGGCCACTCTACATGCATGCCTCCTTACCTACATGCCTTATGAATAACTCTGGACGTGCACGACACATCAGCATGCATGACTAATTCTACTAATTGTGTAATTTGTGGTAAAATTTTCTCTTTATGGGTTGAGCTTCCCAAAATGATGAGGATAGCTGTCTATTTATTTGCATTTTGGTGACATGTGCACCACATTAACGTGTACGTCATTTCTATATGAGCACCACTCCATCACGTGTGCATCAATCCATCACATGCCCACTGCTCCATCACATATGTGCCATATTCTTTCCTTTTTCATATTTTAATGTGTTTATGTGGAAATATGACTTTCAAGCAACATAAACTTACATGGTGCTAATACTTGCACCCCTCTTCCTACTTGTTCACCTCACTTCAACATGAACACAACATTATTTCCTTTCTCATATTTTAATGTGATCTCCTTGAAATATGAAATTGTCTGCAAACCACACTTATTCATCGCATTTACTTACATGCCACTTTTTGACATGTGTGAAACTTTTTTACCTTTTCAAAAAAAAACACCCTATTACTCCCCCTATACATAATAAGGCTTTCATCTCAAGTACTCCAACCATATGATATTTTGGAAATACCAATCAGTATGGAATCGTCATAGTGTTTGATGTTCTGATAGTTCCAATCCAATGCACTACATCATGCCTTCTCTTCATCTTCAGCAATCAAAATTATTTATTCTTATAATATTTGGAATATGAATTCCAAACTACTTATTCATCTTCACATTAAATCCTCAATTTTTTTCTTGTATTGTTAATTCCAATGAACTCTAATAATCTCTATTAATCCAAAAGTGGAGTGTTGAGGATTCATAAAACACCATCAATGTTGTAAACTATGTATCAAAAATGATTCATATATTTGGAACAATAATAAAAGTGAAATAAACATCTGATCTGAATTATCCATTAAATATAGAGACATTCATCATCTCTTTATTCTGTTTGAACAGTATTGGAAATAATTGACATAAAAAACAATCTTTATACACAATGTGGTTCCACCATCAATGTATTCCCTAACAATGTGATATTTGATGTGGATGATACCTCCCATTGAATCATCCAATTGGTCATGTTATTATTCATCAATGGGTATCAACATCAACACTGTTGTGGGGTTTTAAAAGGTATATTCTAAATCTCCCATAAAGTTGTATATGAGCATTGGATGGTTTTCAATATGAAGATATATATTAATTTTCCCAACATGTGTTGTGTGTTCTTTATAAGGAGATACATTAAAGTCCATGTATAGCATCAAATTACACTAAATAAAGTATTATGACAATAAATGTAAAAATCTTTTCATGTACGCTTAAATGAGATGATTTTAATACATGGAATTCAATGAGCACACCACTTTTTTAACAAATATTTCTACTTCAATTTATTTCTGTTTTAATTAAACAGTTATAGAAAACTAGTAGGATGTAAAAGTATATGTATAACCGAAGTCTAATAAAAATATTGAATTTTTAGTAAATAGAATGTGTACTAGTAGAAATTAATTTTCTTGCTCTTCTATAGTAGTAGTGATGAGATATGTTTTCTTGAGTTCCTTGGGATTTGGTGACTGATAATGTTAATTACACTCAATGACCCATGGTTTATTGAAATAACAATCATAGTTCCATTTCTCCAAATATTATAATAATTTTAACATGGCTGGTTCATTAGGAGGTTCTTTCCTTTCCTCTATCAGGTGGTATGACTTCTTCAGTTATTATCAATATTCCTATGCATGGTGGACATATCTAATGAACATGAATCATTTCCTTGACTTTTTGACGAAATTACATTGATTTTTCATCTGAATTTTTTTATATTTCGTTCGTTGGATCCACTTTCCTCCATTTTTATTTAACCTAGAGATTTAAAATCTACACTTCTTTTTTATGTCCAAAACCAAGGGACCATTCACTAAACTCTATATCTTTTTTGAGGTCTTATAAAAACACTTCTTCAAAACCCACTATTTATCATACATGTATATCCATTACTATGATAGGTTCAAAACTACTAATGCATATATCCATATAATAATTATTTAGGAACGCAAAACTCGAGGTGTATCTTGAATTCCAATTGATAGATTCCTCTTAACATGTGACAAATTCACCTTCTTATTTTTTTTTACTTTGAATTCTTTGTATATTTTTTTTTAATGACATTAAGGTAAATACATAGTAAGAAGTATTTTCATAGACTATTCCCCCTATTTATACAATCCAATTCATTATTAATTTTTTTTCCTTTTTAGCAACCTTGATTGATCAGATTCTCAATATAAATGATAAATTAAAAAAGTCAGATTCCCTTTCACGAAACAATGGATTGTAGAAAATATCTTCTCAATTGAGTTTACCCAAAAATTTGAAAAATTTGGAATCGAAGGTCAAAAAAACATTGCTATTTGATTCCACATAAATGACATAATGTCTATTTTCTCCAACTTATGTGATAGTGGATATAACACTAGGTTTAGGTTATCAATAATATCCCAATACAACTAGTTAACAACGTAGATTATTTTTTGAACACCAGCTCCCTTTGAATGGGGGATGTTAGTTAAAAAATAATTGCATAATGTACATAAGGGTTGTGGTCTTGGTTACTGATAGTTCCTTCCACTTTCAAAAATAGAAATGTTTTGAACAAAAATGTTTTCATCAGATCAAGAATAAATAATATATTATATTTTTTAAAAACACCAAATGAATATATTATGAGATACTAATGATTGTAGTTTTCAAAAAGTATTATTAATATATGTTTTACCTATACATTGTCTTATAATTATGGTTTTAACTCTTGTCATATAATCCTAATTCTCAAATTAAATAAACCATTCTATGATACCAACTATAAAGACAATACTTTTTTATAAATTACTATTGCATAATTTTAATGATGTAAAACATATTATTTTTTAAAATACAGGATCAAATGGTTTAATTTCTATCGAAAATTTGGCGCACACATAAATGAAATCTTCTTTTAAAAAATTATCATATTTTTTATCTAAGCGATCATATTCTTATGATTATATGTAATGAAATGAAGATATATATTAATGAAAGGGGTGATCTAAATTCCAAGTACGGGGATTTATTAGTGATATGAATCAATATACCTTGAGTGAGCATAAACATCATCATCATAAAATAATAATAATATTGTCATGAACATAATATTGGAAAAAATAGACAATGGAAGGTAATGTGTCATTTCATGAAAATGATACATCGTGTTTCACTGGTCAGATAAAAAAAGTAATTGTGAAAAAAGATAAAATCATTTTGAATAATAACAAATGTACATAAAAATGAAATAATTGTTTTTATATTTTCTAGCATCATGTTCATGAAAATATCACTTTAGCTCGCGAGACACATCACATTACCCAATTAATTAGAAGGAAATTTAATTCCGAACCCACCCAAAAAAACATAATATTTACATTATCATGCATTCCAAATAAAACATATAATAATCGTAGACATGAAATTAACCTAACAAAGAGAATGTGTTTCCTAAAAAGCACATTATCCTTAACTCGGTTGGTGGGGACTCCTTAAGTGCATCTAGGAGACCTAGGATCATAACTAGGTGGGTGTATATTTCTGGGTACTATAGTAGTAATGTAGTAGGAACTATATCATGTAATGTAGTGGGAACTGTAGAAGGTACTATTAGGTAATAGAGTAGAAAAGAGAATTCCCCCATTTGGGCTTTCAGGACACTGATTTGGTCGTCATGTCCTTAAAACCCTACAGGACACGCAGGCCTTCGGGTCAGTAAGGCCTCTGGGTCACCTCAATTATTTTGGGCCACCATAAGGGCAGATCCACACCCGACAACATTCAAGGAACATGCTTCATAAATAGGAT
This sequence comes from Viscum album, assembly GCA_963277665.1. Classification (NCBI taxonomy): domain Eukaryota; kingdom Viridiplantae; phylum Streptophyta; class Magnoliopsida; order Santalales; family Viscaceae; genus Viscum; species Viscum album. The sequence goes on from OY728161.1 coordinate 701,069,118, forward strand.
GAGAAATGAGTTTTCACCATAGTAGAAGCTAAATAGATTTCAATAATGATAGGGTGTGGCACCTGCCATCGGGACAAGCATGTGCATGCACGAGAAAGCCTAGCTGAACTGCCATGCGATGTCGGTGAGCTGATTTCACGATGATGATGCGAGGAGGAGAAGTTCCAAGTAGTTAGTTTGGGTTGTATGAAATGTTTTAAGCCTAAATGAAATTAATTACTCTATGGCATATGACCCAAATAATACATACACCTACGAGCCTTGTAAGGGTTCCACCTCATCCCTTGAAAGGTGTATTATCAGAAATCAATAAAAAAATAAGACTATAGGGCCATTGGAGGAATATGTTTCATTAATATATAATAAATCATACAATCAGGAATAAAGTTTTTCCCCAGATGAATAATGGATATCAAACATGGAAATAAAATTATATTATTCATGAGTGGAGTAGAATAATTTCATGGTGAGTAAAAGATGATGTTTTAGAAATTAAAGATACTTCTAAAAAGAAATTTTATATTGGAAAACATTATTTCATAATAGGAACCTGAATATCTAGGAAAGAATATTTAAATTATATTTTGAAAACATATTATGAAAATTCATACCATGGATGATAGAATATCTGAAATAATGGAATTAGGTTTCAGAATACCCTTACCACAATTCTTCACATAGTTTTTCACTTATTATCCTCCTTGATTATTAACATTGACTTATAAAAACATTATTCCATAAGTTAATTATAATAATTTGTATAACTATTTATCAATTGTGACAATTTTATTATATTTTTATATTTAAATTGATGAAACTGATGTATTTGAATATCATGTATATAAAATATATTAGCTTTGATTTCTCTATTGTTGTTCAATGTCATTATTACTAGTGTATGATTCAATATAGAATAATATAATTCTTAAAATTAATTTTTTTATATTATATATTCTTTATAATATATGTACAAAATTATATTTATATGTGATTACATGATAATGTATTTTTTTGGTGGTTAACAATCCATTAATGGGGAATTATCCAAAGTGCGGAAAAATGCAATATGACATTTATATTTTAGTAAAAATGATAATTAAATTATGCTAAATTAATTTATATAATCTTAATATATAGATTTATTGATTTTATGTTATATGGACATGAATGTATTTAGGAAAAATAATAAACAGAAGAATGAAGAAAAGAAAATTGTTACTAGATACTTACTATCTTTTCGATGTATCTTCTCTTGTAAAACACTCTAACTACCATGGTTGCTGGACAAGGACTACTCTCGAATGTCCAGAATTATACCAAGGGTACATAGAAGGTATATTTTGGTTTTTTTATTATGAATTTGTTGGAGGAGTAGTTTTCCATGTTAAGAGATGGTCTTATTTATACATGGGGAGAGGGGTATTTTTAGAATAAAATATTGAATAAATTAATATATCGAAGGTAAATCATGTCACATTGAATTTTTTAAATTATAAATCATATATTAATATAAAATATCTTGCTTTTGGAATTAAATTCAATTATTAATTCTAATTCATTAATTTATTAAAAGTTATGTGGTTGAAATACATGAATTGTTATTTTAATGAATCATATTTGACTTTTTGTATTAAAAAGTTATTTTTAGGTTTGGAAATTGGGTTTATTGTATTTTAATTTATAATTTATTGAATTAAATATATCATGGATTAATATAAATTTATATAAATTATTATTTTATTATAATATATTGAATGATATAATTTATGATACATTGGTTATGTGAGAAAATATATTTGTATTTTTATCCAAAAATATTATATATTTTAGAAAAATTACAAAAAATAATTTTTTTATTATATTGAAGTAATTTTATCAAATATAATATTAAATTTGTGAAAAATAAAATCTTAAATATGTTTTTTTTTATTTTAAATTTAAAAATTACGATTTTAACGAAATACTTCTAAATATATTTTATTAAACAATTTCTTATATTTTCATTGAGAAATTTTATTATGATTTTTTTATTAATAATATTTTTAATTACATTAATTATTCATGGTAAATATTTTTTATATCATAATTTATTTTTTTGGTAACGTTGTTATCCTAATAGTTAGGTAACTATTTAAATTGTCACATTTCAATTATAATGGTCACATTACCACCTATAATCACCTCTTCATTCTTTCGATAAATATATAAATTAATTCAAAATAAGGTTATATATTTATATTTTCAATGATGCTGATTTGTTTTTAAAATTTGTTTGCTATTATAAATCGAAGATAAACGGTGGAAGATCCTAGTATATATGGGTGATCCATATTTTCCCATCTTAGTTTTTCTATTTTATATTTTTTCCATCTATAATGCTTATAATTTCAGTTGGTATCATTAATGATTAATGTAAATATATTTATTTATGAAATAATATTATTTCAGTTTCTTAGTTGATATAATACTATATAGTATATTATGACACACATTCTATCAAGAAGAAAAATAACATTTATAAACTCTAGGATGTTAATATTGTATTTCGATTAATCAACCAATCATGCCCAAAATTTATGAGGAGTACTATATAAGAGCTACCCTTTCATAATGGATGGGATGAGAACTCTTGAAATTATATAAATTTTAAATTAATATAATTTTTTTAATTAATGTGTCACCAAAATGACATATTTATAATATATAATGATAATGATTTGAAATACTCTGATCAATAAAATATCAAGAATATTAGGTGATGTTTCTACCCTTATCTTATAGTTTTAACCCAATGTTACCCATTTTGATGATTATTTTGATATCAGTGTTATTTATTATATAGGTTTCATTAAATTTACTAAATAGAATAGGTGACCAATAAGTGGAAATGATTGATATTGTAGATCATATCACATTAAATTTCCCAAGCATCTAATTTTTTTATTTTCATATCATTAATTAATATTTTATTTCACATAATACAGTAATAAATTTATTTTCATGATTAATAAAAAGCATTTAAATTTATTACCATAACATTATAATTAAAAGTGGTTATAAACCTTTAAAGAAAAACTAATATCTTAAATTTATGTAATAAATTTAAGAATAAAATTAATTAATTCAAATTTTATTAATTTTACTTTTTTTAAATTTAATTTAAATAATTTTTCAATTCCTGTAAAAATATTTGTTTCATTGTTGTTTAATGATAAAATGTAATAATCCCATAATTAAAATGTAAAATAAACTACAATGCTAAAAAAAATACTTTTATACATTACATATATAAGTTTAATAGAATAATTCCTCTTTTTGTCACTATGAAAAAATAATATATATATTAAAATAATGAGAGCGACTTTTGGGTTTTTATTCATTACTTAAAATAAAATTAGAGTCATTATACAAGGAAAGATGTATGAAGCTTCCCAATTTTGAAAAAATGGATTATTATGGAATAATCATACTTATCCTGTAAATAAATATGGTATTATAAATATTTTCAGGCATTATATCAATCATTTATACATGTTTTAACTATTTAAACATCATGGAAATGATAAATTTGAAAAAATAAATTAACATTCATATTAACAAAAAATAAACGGTACTGACATAAAAAATATGAACCATTTCATTCAAAAATGGAATCAATTTTCAAAATTTCAATTTATCGAAATTGAAGAAATATATTTATGTAAAAAATTAATAGGAAATGATAAACTATTTTTGGACAAATTGTTTTTATAAAATAATGAACTTATATCAATATCATGTATAATATTTATTCTAAATATATTTTATTTGGATTATTTAGAACATATTTAGGATTATTTTCCATTCATTTAAAATTCATAATATATTTGTAATTTTTTATTACTTATATTATTGTAAAAAATTAGAGTTGTAATTTTGTTCGAATGTTTCACAATTCTCTTCAAATAGATCATTTCATAAAAATAAAAAAATTACACCCTAATGTAAAATTGATATTCAATTTTTTAAAAAAAATTAGTTAATATAATTTATACTTTTTTTATGAAATTATAATAAACTAACTTCAAAAATATAAATCAAATTAGTTTTGGAATAAAACAAAATTTTGAAACATTAATTGAATTCATAAAAAACTAGTGCATATAAATTAATCAAGCCATTTAAATTTTGTAAAACATTTATATATATATTTTTTATTATGTGTTTATTTCTATTCACACCACCAATTTTATAATATGTTATATTGGACAAATATAATTAAAAATCAATTTCTAATATAACCCAATTCACTTAATTCACAGTGTTGCGTGTTAATATTGATATCAATAATATTATTTCAGAAAATTCATTTATTTTGGTCCTACAAAAATACCATAATATATTTGAGATGTATTATATGAATTTATCAATTTATCTCAAACTCAATCTCTTTACTCAAAATGCCTTCAAAATTTATTAATGGTTTTCTTTATTTAAATATCATCGGTTCTTCATAAAACATGGTATTATCAATAAATTTTCAGCTGAATACACATAAGCTACCACTTAATAATTGTATCTTTATGGTAAATCAATATTAATCCTTATTGAACTATTTTATTGAGATACTCTCATTCCCTAGGTATTCCTTTTAAAAAACAACATTCAATAAAATTCCACATCAGATAAACATATTGATGTATTAATTTTGGACCTTTTTTGTGTAGGTTATTGATTTAGTTTCAAGAATTTAAATGTCAATTTATTCAATATCAATCAAGTGTCATTCAACATTAAAAACCATGTTCTTTTCCCATGACATACATGTATGGATTCACAACAAAATTCAGAATGATCTAGTTGTAGTTTGTTATTTCATCAATCTTCTACATTTTTAATAATTTTAATTTTTCCCATATCAAAAATAATTATATATAAATATGTTAATTAATTTAAATACATATAATTATTTTGTGTAATTTTTTCTATTTTTTAATATTTACTGAAAATAGGTGAATAGATTTTTAATATATTATTAGAACACTTGAAATATACAAAATGAATGACATTAATTGAGCACCAAACATTACCTTAATATAATTCCCAAAAGGATATTCAATATTCACCTTTTCATGAAAATTGTTATCATTCATTGTGGTTCAAAATCACCATTATTACTGATCATGGTCATCTAGTTATGTTGATCAAATATGGAAATCACTATTATAAAAAACAAATACAAAACATTACTTTAATGTGAATTTAGATCATTTTATATATTATAATTTATATTTTTAGTCATATTTATCCCATTAGAGAGAAATTTCTTATGAGACTCTAATATATTATATAGTTTGGATTATGACTAAAACAATTATTAACTAATTAAAAAATCTGTTAACTACAAATAATATAATGTTATGGTAAAATTAAATGAAGTTACCTGTTAGATATCATCACTAGAAGCAAGAAAAAAATTATGTGTGACTTTATAGATAGAATAATGTGAAAATTTATCACTATGGGTATATACCTATTCAATTCTTTTAAAAACATACCCAAATAACTATTAACATATTGATAAATTTTCTTAGAGTACTTGAACCGAAGGTTAGATAGACAATGGAAAAAAACTCTTATATTCCATCCACCATCTAGGAATCAATGAAATAATGATTAGAGACCCATAAAAGATGAATAAGAGAAAATAAATAAAAATTTATTAATATTGACCAGGAATTTATAGACATAGATGAAATGAAATTTAATTTTTACCCCTATCTAACACATACTATGTTTTTTCTAGATTCAATGCATGAGTAAAATAATTGGTTAGCTAATACATTTTAATGAGATACTTTTATTAATTTAAAAATCAGTTGTACCTTTCCCAATATAAAATAATAATCCAATCCCTTTTATATTACTAGATTATAAATATCCCAAACATCAACTATTATAGTGGGTGAGGATTAAAAATAATATTCCACAGATTAATTCACATGTTTGGAGTTGAATGAGGAACATAATGATTATATTAAATGACTAATACTAAATATAGACTTAAAATTAGTTATAAAGATACGTTTCTATTACTAAAATATTTTTCAAGAAAATTAATTGAAGCCACATGAAAGGAATAATAACTAAACATCATTGCATAGTTTAATAACTGGGTATTATTAAAAAGAGATCCCCTATATAACCCCTAATGAAGTGTAAAAACATATAAATTTGTATTTGATGGAATCAAATTAAATTGAACCTGATGTCATATAATATAATAGAATATAAATTTTGTGTTTTAGATATGAAAATATATTTTGGATATATTAATGAATTCCTAGTAAAAATTTTAAATATATAATTTCCCACAAAATTTTATCAATTTATAACACTACCACATTACTATGGGGAGGGAACCAAAGTATCAATTTACATGTATAAATTTCATTTTTTAAAATGTATTAGCAGTTATTGATATTATTTGTAAGGGAAAATCCATATGTATTGGTGTGATATTTTTACTCAATTTATACATAGAGGAATAAAAATTAGTTAATATTATTATTTTATATTTTTTTAGTTTTAAAATATTTTAATCTATATATAATTAAAGATATTCAGACAAATTTTATACTAAGGATGATAATATTTTACGTGTGCAGTCTGTGTGTAATTAAATAACCTCTTATTCAAAAGTGATATTCAAACCCCCAATGATATATTATTTCATACACCAAATTTCATTAGACTATTTGGATATATAATAAATTTGAAATGTTTTTATAAACAATTCAAATAAGTTGTTTTCAAATTTTAGTAATAATAAAAAATTATTTATATAAAAATTATTTATATATCCATCGAGTCAATTAAGGAATTTATAATATTATATATAATTTTAGTGGTAAGAGAAAATCATTTAAGTATGCAATGTAACATGCTAAAGATTCCAATTTTTACCATATTATATTATATTATATTCCAATATTTCATCAAATTTACTGTGTAATAGTTTATTCATGGTAACCAATTAGATAAAGATAATTTTTTCTATAAATATATAATGTATAATTAGTATTTAATATAGTTAGCAAGTTAATATTTTTTTATTATATTTAATTTTCTCTAAAATTCTCCACATATAAAATGTAACCATATAAAATTTATTCATAAAATAAAAAAATATTAACTATTTAGATTAATTCAACCATTATTTTTTTCCAAATTGAATTTAGAATCATCATGAAAAAAGGGAGGGATTATATCATTGAATACTGTTCTAGGGAAAATACATGATATTTTTTTGACATATATTGAAATGTGTATCATCTAATATGATTTTTTATCTTCCACATTAATACAATACATTTTTATATCATTTTAATGAAACAAGTAATCAACCTTACATCCCATTGAAAATTTTTAACATAGTTAGGGCATTCTCTCTAGTAGAAGTTAAAAATATACATGGAAATCTTATTTTATAAATCATGAAGTTGACCTTTTAACAATACTCCAATTATATGATACATTAGTGATGATAAGGAATTCATTGAATGATTGGTTGTTATTGAACATAAATAATAAAAAATGAAAAAATATATCATTGTTTGTGAATTTATTCATTGAGTTGAAACATATAAGACAAATTATTATGTCATTGAATAATGACAAATAATATTTTGATCCATTTTTTTATTATAATAAAACAATATAGAGTAATAAAATTATTTTGGAATTGTTTATTATTATTTTCCTATGATTAATAAGATTACGTATATAAAATTTATTTGTGTTTAAATGATTTTTCATTTTTATTTATAATTCATATAATTTAATACTATAAATATTCACATTTTAAAAAATGATTCCGAAATGTTTACATTTTTAATTAAATGTGATGTATTTATATAATTACAAATTAATACCTTTGGTATTTTAAATTGTTATAAATGATAAAACAGAACATTTATTATTATATTTTGATGATTAGAAAGTTATTGTAAGCTAATTTTATATTCAAAATAATTTTTCCATTGATAATTCATCTATATATTGAATTTTAATATATGTATTTTACATTTTTCATATTAGTTGTCTGTAAAGGCGAACGTACATATGATCTCCAAGAATTTGTATAATAAGACATATAATATGCCTAAAGGATATATATTTTTCACTTTTAGTTAAAACAATACCACTTCCCCTAACCCCATAATCCTTTAGAACATCACTATGTAATCATGATCGTTAGAGTCATATATTAACCCAAATAAATATCAGAATGAGACCAATTTTTAATTCATTATGAGAAAAATATAACACCAATTATGATTCCCAATATAGATTACTAACACATGAACAAAATTTATTTTATTATTACAATATATAATAGTTTTATCACTGTATATTTTAAACATAGTTCCCACCTCACATGTCACTATTTACGATATACATATAAAATATATGGACATAATAATAATAATTACGAGGTATGTAAAATATATATATTTTTATTTTATGACATGCATTCTAAAAATTTAAACTCAAATCATTAGTATTTTGAAGGATACATCACTACATATGTTAAAGTAGAATTGTATACTCACTTTTCACTAATATATTGTCTGTTGTAATTAAAAATTATACTATATAATTTTATATCATTAGCTATGGAATACATGTGTCAATTATTCTTACAAGATAAATAATCATAAATTCATTTTTTATCAAAAAATTTATCTTTTAACTGAAAAAATTGATTTTAAATGTAAATTCATCATTTCATTAAATAAAATTATTAACCATATTCTTGAGAAAATTTTATATTATTATTTTGTGGTGGATAATTTTAAATAAACTAATTAAGAGCTATATAAGAACGATTACTGTTAATGATTTTTTTTCATTTAAAGGACTTGTCAGGTCTATGGAATACAGTGGAATCAATGTACGAGTTTAAAAAAAAGGCAATTATTCCTAATAGTTTAACCATGTGTTCATCTATGCTCAGAAAGTGTAAGGATAAAATTTTGGATGAAAAATTTTTTTTTTATTGACATATAAAAATCTAAATGTTTCAAAATCCCTATGACTAAATCATAAATAATATTATGCATACGTGGTTTAATCCACAAGAAATGAAAAATTATTCTAATGGATGATGTGGCCTTTAAAATAATAAATAGATTTGCAAGAGTACCTTATTTACTACTAAAGGTATCTTAATGTATATTTTTATTATATTTTCAATATTATTAATATCTATATCATCATTCATCAAATAATTATTTTAATTCATCCAACGCTATAACAATACTACATTTCATTGTTAATAATATGTGATATTTATTATCAAATAAAAAAATCTAAAAAAGGATATTTTCACATTGGTCCCTTAATATTGAGGTTATAATATATTTCCACATTATTTATAATAAGAAAATGTTGTAACCCAACTAAATAATAAAATAAACTATATTATAACATCTTTTTTAAACTATTATTTAAAATCATTATCTACCATGGTTATAATTAATGATTTACCACAAAATTAAAAAAATATTTATCTATATTTATCGTGGATTTTCAGTTCATTAGAAACTAAAACTGAAGGAAAAAAATAAAAATAATTATTTATCTACGTATCATGTTCTTTTTATAGAAAATACATCATTGAATGCAATTTTAGTGGAATTATTTCAATTAAAAATCATCGAAAAAATATTTTTCCAAAAAATAATATATAATAATATATTAAGTAGAATATTTGTTGAAAATAATAGTAAGGACAATGAAACAAAAACATGGACAAGATAAATGGTTGTATGAAAATAAATATAATCTTGAAGATGATATCATTAAAAAAAATTAATCATAATGAAACATCTTATAAAGGAATCTACATGTTAATCATGAATGAAAAATAGGTATAATAAGTCATTGAGCAGTTTTTTTTCATATATAATTTTTACGATAAAGGATCATTATAAAATGATAAAAAAGATATTTATTACATTTATGACACATCATATTTGTTTAAAAAAATAGTTGTAATGGAATTATCCATTTTTTAATCAATAACAAATATATTCATAATATTACAAAATTGATAACACAATTTTCATTAGATAACAATTTAAGATTGTGTAAAAATATATACATGCTTGAAAAAACAAGTATAAACTAATTTAAATTTTTCTACCAACATTTTAACTTATTTAATTTTATCTAGATTCTCTATAGACAGATGAACATTATAAAACTTATTCCATGATCAATTTCTAATGTATTAATTATGAAAGAATATATATTATGAAATATATAAAAAATTATATAAATGAATATGGTTTTTGATTTTTATAATTTTTCAAATAAAACCAAAAACTATACCATGTGAAGATAGTTACCAACATGTTAGGTATTCATCCAAAAATAAAAAACAAAAAATCCAGTATTCCAATAAAATTTAAATATTATTAAATTTAGGACATTTCAATTAATAATAGTAAAAATATTATAAGTATTTGTATCTATCATAGAATGGATGAAACTAAGACAAGATATCTTTAATTTACAATTCTTCATATGTGTACCTAACTCTAGCATCGTTATTTAGATATTCCATTACTACTAAAAACTATTTTGAATCCATAAATCAATAGAAAAAGGGTTTACATTTTTTATTATAAGGACTATTGAGATTAAAAGTAATATAAGAAATAAACAATCTCATTATTAGATAGGAAATGATAACTTATATTAATATACATTAGAGTGAAAAATGTTTAACACATGAGTATTTTTCACATAGGTTTTATATAAATGGTGTGTAATGCTGGGAAAATTGGTTTATCACGTCAGTTATTTCATTACTAATGTTATAAATCCATGATAAAATATTTTTTATGTAACATATAAAATAACAATGTAAAAAATACAGAGAATATATTTATCACATCGGTTATCTTATAACCAACATGACAGATCAAATTTGGGCGCTTTATCACATCTGTTGTAAAATAACAAATGCGATGAAACAAATCTCAATAATTTATCACATCATTTATAAAATAACAGACATGTTTAAGTATTTTCTATATCGGTTATTTGATAACTAACACTATAAAAAAATATTTTATCGTTTCGATTATTAAATAACTGACATATTAAAGCTTTTAAATGATTCATTTCACCCCATATTTTGTCATTCAGTTTTTATTAATTGGGTGACCTGTGACTCATCTATCTCGAGTGGAAATCCTAGAATTGAATATTCAAAGTCATTCCCTCAAACCCAATTTTTCCAACATCGTTACTCATCATTATTATCACTAGATCTATCATGTTGACTGAAAACACTCATGTAAGCCTCACACTCCACTATTTCATTTTTTTGGAGATGCCCTATACTTATGTTTTGAGTTTTTATGTTTCTAACTTTTTTATTTCAATCATGGTTAGTATCATAGTGTTCTTTTATATCATGAAAAATCATTTTATAGTAATCTAACCCATGAGATTGATATCATTAATGTTCGTCATGTTTTTTATACCATTTCAGTTATATCATGTGGGGGGTGTATAGAGGGTGGGAGGATATCCGGGGGTAGTCCAAGGCGGTGGTGTTGTACATGGGGTGTCCAACGAGGTGGATGTGGTTTCACGGGTGTCATGGTGCTTTCCAAGGGTGTAGGGGTGTTTAGTGTGTGGGGGTGTCTAGGAGTGAGGGAGTTATCCAATATGGTAGGGGTGTCAAGGGGGTGGGGGTGTCCAGGAGTGGATGGATTTATAGGGTATTTAAAAGGTTGTTCATATAGGTGGGGGTGTTCATGGGTGGGGTGTCTAGGGGTTAGGGGATTGTCCAGGGGTGGGGTGGGGGATGTCCAAGGGTTTGGGGTGTCCATGGGGTGTCTATCGGGGTGAGGGTGGTGTCCATGTCATGAGGGGGTTGTCCATGGGGTATGGGGTGTCCAGGGTGTGTGAGGTTTTCCAAGGTGGTAGGGGTGACTAGGGGTTGGGGGTGTACATGGGGTGATGGGGTTTTCAAGGTCGTAGAGGGTGTCTAAGGGGTGAGGGCTATCCCGTGGGTGGGGTGTCTAATGGGGTGGGGGCTGCACATGAGCTTATGTGCAGTCCATGGAGGTGGGGGTGTCCATGGGGTGGGGGTGTCCACTAGTGGGGGTGATGTACAGGCAGTGTGGTGTCTTTGGGGTGGGGGCTATTCATGGGGGTGGGGGTGGTGTCTAGTGTTGTGAAGGGGCAGTCCATGTGGGATGGGGGTCCAGGGGTGGGGGTGTTGTCCCGGGGGTGAGGGCTACCAAGGGGGTAGGGGTGTCTTGGGGGAGGGGGCGTCCAGGGGGTGGGGTGTACAACATGGTGTGTTTGTGGTTGTCTTGGGGTGGGAGGGTGGCTTTCCAAGGGGTTGGTGGAGTCTAACAGTTGTCCAAGGGGATGGGGTGGTGTCTAGGGGGTGAGTGGGTCTCAAAAAGTGTAGGGGTGTCTAGGGGTGGTGGTGGTGTATAGGGGGTGAGGTTGTTGTCCAAGGGGGTAGGGTTGTCCAGGGGGAGGAGGTGTTTTCGGGGGGGGGGGGGTGGCGAGAAGTCCTAGGGTTTTGGGGGGGGGGGGGTTGACCATGTTGGTGGGGGTGTCTATGGGGAGGGGTTTTCTAGTTGGTGGGGGATGTCCCAGGGGTTGGGGTTTCCATGGGGTGGGGGTGTCCAAGGTGTTGGGGTTGGTGTCTAGGGGGTGATAAGGATATCGAAGGGGGTAGGGTGTCAATGAGGTTTGGGGTTGTCTATGTTCGTGGGGGTTTCCATGGGGAGGGGGAGTCTAGGGGTGGGGGTTGTCCATGTGGTGGGGGTGTCCAGGGGAGGTGGGGGCTTTCCAAGGGGCTGGGGGTGTCCAGGAGTGTCCAAGGGGGCGGGGTGGTGTCTAGCGGGTTAGGGGATGTCTAAAGGTGTATGGTTGTCTAGGGGTGTGGAGGTGGTGTCCATGGGGTGAGGGGGTTGTCCAATGGGTGTGGGTTGTCTAGGGTGTGGGGGTGTTTGGGTGGGTGGGGCCTGTCTGGGGTATTGGGGGGCTGTCCAAGGGGATATGGGTGTCCAGGTGTTGGGGGAGTCTAGGAGTAAAGGTTGTCTATGGAGGGTAGGGTTTGGAAAACCCACAAACCACCTAGACACGACCCCACCCCCTATACACCCCGACCCCTTGGACACCACCTCACCCCCCTAAACACCACCACCATTGACACCCTCCACCTATAGGCATCCCCACCCTAATGGACTCCCCCAAAACCCTAGACAATCCCCCCTCCCCACCCCTAGACACCAAACCCCTGGACACCCCCACCCCCATGGACATCCCTCCAACCCCCGGGATAGCCCCCCGCCCCTCCCACACACACACACTTATCAGACACCCGCACCCCCTGAACACCCCCTTTCACCATGTACATCCCCCTCACCCCCAGAACAACCCCCCCCCCCCCCACACACACACACCACTCAGGACACCATCCCTTTAGACACCCCCAAACCCTTGGACATCACTCCCCTAGACACCCCCACCTCTATTTACACCCCACTCCCTGGATAGCCTGCCCCTCCCATGGACATATATTGGACACCCCCACCTTGATGGATACCCCTAAAAACACCCCCTTTAACCCACCCCTATTGAAATAGATTATATACTAGATAGTTTAAGTCAACGATTCGTGAAATGGTGGTATACATATATCCCAATGGTTTCCCTAATAACATTGTACTAGATTATATACTGGAAAACATGTATTCCAATGATTCATGAGACATTGGTATATATATCCCCATAGTTTCATTGAATCCATGGGAATATGCTAATTTCATGCAGTCTATACCAACTGTTAATGTAGAAATTTTGGTGTAGGGTTGTTGCAAAGACCACCATGCCAATGGTGTGTGAAACCATTGGGATATTCTATACCAATAGTTTCATGGGATATCTATATGGTTTCAAATCATTGGTTTATGTGTAATTTATAGTACTGAATGTTTATATATTTTAATATTTATAGTTAATATTTCTTGTTTACAGAATGGTGAATTTGGTATCTAGTTGCACCAAGATGTATTCTTTGTGTACCATAAAGAATAAAGGATCCATGAAGAATTTATAATATTATATAATTATCTATATGGGATATGTGTAATATTAAATTGAATTTCATATAAACATAAAACTATTTTATATATCATTATTTTCTTTTTAAAATTAGTTTAATTCATATCTTTTTCAAATACAAAAATATGTGTTTTATATTTCAAATTTTTTTTACATTCAAAATGTGATATTTTTCATATAAATTAAAATAATCTTTTCTTAAAAAGATATATAATTTTGATATTTTTTATTGGTAATAATGAGTCAATGATGGATTATGGCACATATAAAGAGTAATGAATATGAGGATGTTGTGGGAGCCTTTTGGGAATTTTCTAAAAAAATTGTTCTATGATGTGACATTTTTTATGTCCATGCCATAAATATTTGAATATGAAGAAGTTGAAAAGTATAGAGATCCAAGATCATATTATTTTTCAGGGTTTAAATCCACATTATAGCCCATGGTCTTGACATGGTGAATCTAGAAAAAATGTCAGATCTGCTGATGATGACGATTAGAAAGATGATACCTATGATGGAATTGAAAAAATGATTCGTGATATTACAGTAGAACAAATTAAGATTGAATTAACAGTTGGTCATATATTTTATGATTCAAGAAAACACATTTTATCCATGTAGTATGTATTTTATGGTTTTTTCGGGAGTGTTATGATTTATTAACAAGAATGAAAATCACGGATGGAGTGATAGAAGTTTTACAGAGATGCTACAATAGTTGAAAGACATTCTGCGAAAAGCCAACGATCTTCTAGATTGATATTATAAGTATAAGAGAATATTATGCCTGATGGGATTGTGATACATGAAAATAAAATGAATATTGGAATGATTGTATGATATATAGGAAGGAATACAAATTTCTGTCAGAGTGTCTAAAATGTGGGACATCACAGTATAAGATGAATGAAAAATCAGAGGCTGATATAGAGATTACAAAGATCCCATAAAATTTATATTGGTATAATCCTATAATTAATCATTTGAAACATTTATATTATAATACAAAAATTCAAATGGTTAATATGGGATGCTGATGAGCGGGGGTGAGAAGGATTCCAAGGGGGTGGGTGATGACTAGGTGGTTGAAGGGTGTCTATGGGGGTAGGGGTGGGAGGGTGTCCAGGAGGTGGGGGTTATCCAGTGGGGTGGGGTGGTGTCTTGGGGGTGTGGGTTTTCTAGTGAGTGGAGGGATTTCCATGTGTGGAGAGTGTCTAGGGGGCGGGGGTTGTCGAATGGGGTGGTGTCCTAGTGTGTGGGGGTTGTCTATGGGTGTGGGGGTGTCCATGGGGTGGGAAGGAGTCCAGTGGGGTGCGGTGGTGTCTTAGGGGTGGGAGGCTATCCAAGGGTTCTACGGGATTTCATGTGGGGAGGGGTGGTGTCTAGGGGGTGGGGCTATCCAGGTGGTGGGATTAATGTCTAGGGGTAGGGGGTGTTCATGGGGAGGGGGTGTTCTAGGGGCGTTGGAGTCTTGTGGGTGGGGGTCTCTAAGAGGTGGGGGTTTCCATGCTGGTGGATGGGGTATCTAGGGGGTGGGCAGTGCAGAAGGTTGGAGGGTGTGTAGGGATGAGAGGCTATCTAGTGAGGTGGGGGTGTCCCGGGGTGGGGGTTATTTTGTGGGGGGTGTCTATGGGTGGTGTTGTCTAGGTGTGGGGACGTATAGGGGTGGGAGGGTGTCCAGTGGATGTGGCTATCCAAGGGGCGTGGGTTGTCCAGTGGGTGGGAGTTTGTCCAGAGGGTGGGGGTTATATAAGAGGTTGGGGTGTCCAATGGGTGGGTTTGTCTAGGGGGAGGGAGGTTATTCAGGGGTGGGAGGTGTCCAGGGGGTGGGGGTGCCCTTGGGGGGTGGGAGGGTTTCTAGAGGTAGGGGTGTCTACGGGGGTTGGTGGATATCCAAGGGGGTAGGGGTGTCCGGGTAGGGTGGGTGGGTGTCTCGGGGGTGGGAATGTGTCCGGTGTGGTAGGAGGGTGTCCAGGGGTAGGGGTTGTACATGGGGGGTGGGAGGGTGTCTAGGGGTAGGGGTGTCTAATGGGGTTGTCCACAAGAGTAGGGGTGTCCAGGTGGTGGGGGATATCAATGGGGGGTTTCCAATGGGGGGGGGGTTCTAGTGGTGGGACGGTGTCCTGGGGAGTGGGGGGTCTATCAAGTGGGGGGTTGCTGTCTCAAGGGGTAGGGGCTTTCAAAGGGATTTAATGTTTTTTAGTTGGAATTGTATGTTTTGAATGTTATGTTTGTGAATGATTAATTTTTCATTGGTTCCTCTTGTTTTGGTCTGGTTATGAGGTTATTATGGTTTGAATGCTTGTCTTGTATTGGTCTGGTTTTGCTCTGTTTTATGCTTACTTCAGGTATTCTTTGTCATATCATAGTAATTGTCTAATGGTTTTATTAAAAAAATTGGTATTAGGTCATTTATTTTATAACAATTGTAATAAATGCATGTGAATGGTTTTTTACCATGGTTTCTTAATAAACAATGTAGTGTATTTTTTACACATCAGTTAAGAAATAAATGACATTAACCAATGATTCACAAAAAAGATGTTGACATAAATAATTAAAATAAACAACCTCATAATTTTTTTTCCCATTGGAGTTTTAATAACCGACGTGAAAAAGGCTTTAGAGGTGCCGTTTATTACGTCATTTATGTAATAACCGATGTAATGAACCTTATAATATATTGGTTATTTAAAACCTGACGTAATAAATCACGAATCTGAAAGGGTTTTCCATGTCAGTTTTTTGGGAACCGATGCGAAAAACGATTTGGTTTTATGTTTTTTTACATTGGTTTTAATATAAATGACATAAAAAATATTTATAACCTCTCTTGTAATAAAGTCGTCTTAAAACCAACAAATAAAGGTAATATAACTGACCAAAAATTTATTTTTTCACTAGTGATATATATATATATATATATATATATATGTTTATATAAGTATTTCAACAATGTAAGGTGAAATCATCACCAGTAATAAGATACATGATATCTTATTTAAATATTTTTAAGAATATCATACCCTATATAATTCTATAGACATAAATAATAATAAATTAGATAAATTAGAAAATAATTATATATTACATTTCAAACCCAATAGAATTTTAATTTTTTTTAATGGATCTAATTCCTCAAAAATTTCACCATTATTGATTATATTTATTTCAAATAAAACTATACTTTTTTAACAAAATAAAAAATTATAATTATTAAGAAATTAAAATGAAATAAATAGTAAAATACAACACATACCTCATATAAAAAAACTATGATGGATAGCTATCTAGAGTAAAAATTGATTCTTACGTTATCCATCTTGGGTTTCCACCAAGAAATTGATTGGCACAATATATGTTTGATCAATAATATCATGAATTGTTTCTCTTACATGAACTAAATACATAACTTGATGATGTATATATACAATAAAATTATTTATAATTAATTAAACTATAAAATATATATATGGGAACAATTGGTATGAAATTCCTTTTACACTGTTGGTTCTTAATGATTTGGTGGAATATCTATATATAAAGGAAACACATGATATACGGGTTATGTCTATCTCACCATTTAGGTAAATTAAAGCATTTTATAATTTTATTTGATCTACTATATATTGATTCATATCATGTATCTAAACATTAAAATATTTAATTTCTGACTTATATTTTATCTCTACCAGTATTGTACATATACAACCTATAAATTATCAAATATTGACACCCAACTCATATTATCTAACATAACATGGGTATCTGGGCCATCCTAAATTTGTTTCAAAATTTCAAATCCGACACATAATGGTTATGGTAATAAAAATTGTTTCTTTTAAAATGAATCATAAAATGATATACATAATCATTATCTTACATTCATCAATTTAAATGGTAGTATGAATAAAAAATAATATATAATTCCTTACAATTTTATTGAAAACTCCATTGATTGGATAAAAAGTAAACTTTAACGTCTTTTATTCTCTCTCTTTTAATTTTCTATTTTGGGAGGGGAAAGATGAATGGATTAACTAAAACTCTTAGGAACTTATACATGGTTCTGATCATAATTCTGGATTATTTTTATTAGTAATTTGAACCTCTAATAAAAGATACCACCATGTGACACATAATGAGAGTATAAATTTCATGATTGAATCACTTTATAAGAACCCCACAAGGATATCATCTAAATAATAAATTAATGAAAAAAAAATTTAATTACCAACTAATGTTATATAATGATTTTATATCCCATTAAATCCAAACCAGAATCACTTCTTTATTCCAGTTAGCAAAAAATTTATCCCATGACTTCGCAATTTCATATGAATATTGAAGGCATGGTATATCATTCTATTCATTTTTAAAATGTAATTTTAGTTGAATTTCGTTTTTAAATCTCTCAATCTAGTTTCTCTAAAACTTATCCGACACTTTATAATTGATTTCATAACATTAAATTAAAATGTTATCTATATTTGGATTGTTTAAGTATGAACCATATGAAATATATACCATACAAAGTATAAGAACAAAAGTAAATCAGTTGATATATATTCCATTATGGACTCCAATAAATAATATTTTAGATTGACATTATCATTTCTCTAGTCAAGATATAATATTGTAATCCTTAAATGAAACTGTGTATCCATATAACTATTAAAATTTATTAAATATGAACCAAAAGTCTTGTTGTTCAGGTCAAATAAAATAATAAATAAATGAATTCAACACTCAAGTGATAGTGTTGTTGAACATGTAACCACATATCTAATCACACTATGTATAAACATCTCTAGTGAAGAATAATAATCTGCCAGGCCTGCCACACTAGTAGTGTAAAAAATAGTTTGCAAAAATCAAAGATCAATACAAATAAATTGTTTATTTTCTATAATTATATAAATATGAAAAACCGACTCATTACATAGTATATAATTTTTTCCTCAATTATTTTCCTTTTAAAATATAATTTTAATATAATTCAAATTACTTTTATTTATTTAGATGTTCAGCTTTCTTACCATTTTAATAAATAGATTTCTAATAATTGAAGTATAATTATTACTGTCTAAAAATTGTGAATAAAAAATTCATATAAAGATAATCATGTAAATCATCATCAATAATATAATTAATAACATAAACTAATGAAAATAAAAAATATTATAAAAATTAATATAGAAAAATTCCATCAAAATAACATTTCCAATATTCAGATATCAATGTTAAAAATATAGTTTCATTACAAGGTTTGTTTTCCAAAAAAATGAATATTTTTTTCTTTTTCGACTATAACTTTTCTAAATAAAAATTTTGAATAATAAACTAATCAAAATTTAATGAATATATATATATAAATATATATTTATATATCTGAATATCCATGATTAAAAAATAATTTTTACTAGACTATTTTACATAATAAAATATTCATGCAAGATACTTTAAACCAAAATGTTTTAAGAAAAAATTAGAAAATATAATAATTTAAAAAATATATTTATAAGATCAAAAATTATAAATTAAAATAAGAAAGTTAAAAAATATTAATATTTATGAATATATTTGACAAAAAATTTATGATATCAGAATTATTTTACCAAAAATATTTTAACTAAATTCGGTGAAAATTTATTTTTTTGTAAAAAAGGTGTTAATGATAAACATATTTAAAATATTAAATATCTATGTTATAAAAATATAATTTCTTCATGTGTTTAAACAACTGATCACCCTCACATCAACTGATCTCCATTGCAAAAAATGAGAATTACCTTGAAAATATAGGGAACAATAATTCTATAAACAACTGATCACCCTCATATAAAAAAAAATATCGGCACTCCCCTTCTGGCCTATATACATACCAGTGGTACTGACCCATCTAATTGTGGCTAAAAGGAAACCACCACATGATCAACTAAAATATGACTAGGATACAATGTTGGTTATATTAATTATGTTGTCAAAGTTGAAGGCCCTCACAACCATGACTCACCATACCATGTCATCACCACACGGGCCTACACCAAACACGAACACTTATTATGCCTTCTCCCGTAAAGGGTTACCCTAGATTAAAGTCCATCATACACTAATATATTTATATCCACACATTTCAAACATATAATGTACCAATTAGGACATCACATAATTTGATTAACAAAACCATTTTAGAAAACACATTGAGTTGATATTCAGGCCTTCAGTTTTGCATAATCAAATTCCTTTACAAAAATATTTCACAGGCTCTTTTAAAACCACTGTAAACACTAATATCATATTTTAAAATCCAAACGGACCATTGGGTTCCGTTTTTAAAAAATTTACATAAAATTCATTAGTAATACGATGTTCAATTTCATAACAAACCAAAACTAATGACCCCTTACACAAGATACCCAAAAAAACATACACCAAAATCCAAGTGGAATTAAACTCATAGATTTTTTTATTAAAATTAATTAAAATATACAGATAAAATTACAAAAAAATTTATAAAACATAAACCTCTTATAAAAATGATTTTTCGATAATAATAACAAGTTGAAGAACCATATTTATTTGAGGGACGTCCATGTGTGGACCTAGTGCCCCCATGGGTGTGCCAATATAAAAGGGTGAAACAAACATCCAAAGAGACCTGAAATCATTTCCACAAAAACACTATGGTTCATAAAACCAACCAACACAGGACAAAATGTTTCTGTAACATGTTTCTACAAGAAAACACCACTCAAGAAATCCAAAAATTTCATTCGATGATAAAGGAATTCAGTTCCAACCATGTTGAAAACCCTAATCATGTTCATAAATAGAGGAGAAACATAAAATCCATTTTTAACATAATAATTCCACAAGAAACAACTATCATGATTTAACTATAAAACAAATAGATTTGAGAAATAATAATCTAATATTTAATTAGGACAACACAAGCATTAAATGGATTTAAAATGGGGAAAGGCTTGGAAACCCATACACATAACCTAGGAGCTATTTTAAGGTTGTTTTTAACAATTTTAACCATCATAAGAACACTATAATGAATAAACTATAATAATTATAATGGTGAGAATAAAATTTATAAATTAAATTAAATCATTAAAGTCCATATGAAATGCTCTAGATGAGGGAATGGATGGAATCACCTACCTCATACAATGATCACACCATGATTTATAACTTAAACAACAACAACTCTATATCATTCATGCACTTTCATATATATATATATATATATATATATATCTTTGAAATTATGCATGTGTTCCCCATTCCATCAGAGTACAAGCACACCAAATTTATATATATCTATACATATCCATAAAGAAGAATATATGTGTGCAACATAGAAACCAACAAAAACATCCCATGATAAATCTTAGGGACTCAAAGACACCACAAATCCATAAAATAAAATTTAATCCAAATAATGAAATAATGATATGATTTAAAACCCACTCATAAAAAATTTAAAAGTTCACATGTAAAAACCAAAACATATTGTAATCATTTTTATAAAACAATTCTGTATTAAAATCTCTTATCACATTTAATCAACACCCCAAGTGCATAATAACGTAAACATATTTAAAAAATCTAACCAATGAACATTTTTAAAAAATTCCATCAATTCTAAACCCTCAAAAAATCTATAAAAAGATATCATACAGATGAAAAATATATTTTGAAAATTATGAAAATAATATTTGGAACATAAACAAGCATATCATCACATGTGCATGTAGACATAAACCTAGAATATTGTCAAAACTTATTTTTAACAAATTCAATAAAATAAATAACATTATATATGAATAATTAATGGAATAACGAAGCTATAAATAATGTTTTAAAAATTACTGAAAGAGGGAAAGAATTATTGGAATTATCTTGAAACGATATATAGGAATTAGAATACCTCATAGGTGCACAAATACAACCACACATCAAATGAATGGAGAAAATAACTTAATGGACCCTTCACACACCATAAAAACTAAGAAACACACAAATTATTCAACAGAATTAGGGTTTTCAAAAAACCCCTAAAAAAATGAAAAAAAAGCAAAATGTATGAAAGGAGGAGAATGCTGGTAAGGGAGGTTGCAGATAGAGAGGAACATTGATGAGGATGTGGTCTCACATAGTAGGGTGGAACAAGGGTGGGGGGGTATACCAGACCTATCTGGATGTGTGATACTGGTTGGCGGGGGATATTAGATAAACAGTTAGTGTGCCAGAGTTTGGGGCAACATGATGTGGGAGTATTCTATGAATGTCGGTGTGTTTTTGGAGAGCATCAGATAAAGAGGTGTTGAGGGTGGTGGCTGTGTGAACAGGAAGAAGGTGGAGATGGAGGTCTCTTCGTGGTTAAGGGGGGAGGGGGCCTGTGCAGCACCACAAGAAGAGGAAGACCCTTTTAGGTCAACAAAAATTTCCCAATTTAAATACCACAACATAAATAATTATTATTATTTTTAAAATACATAATTAAAAATATAATAAAAATAATAATAATTACTATTTTAATAATAATTACAATAATAACATTTTTATGAGAAGATTTATAATAATGATAATAATATTTTTATAGTTATAATCATAACACATTATTATTAATGAATTGTATTGTTTATACAATAATAGTATTATTATTATCATGTTATTAAATATTAACCCAATTTATGTTTTCTCAAATCTTATTGTTTTTAGAAGTGGCCATACTGGAACAACCTAATCGGTTTCATAGTTACTTCCCACCTGGTGGTTCCTACTCACCGGTCTAAAACAAATCAACTATTATTAAACATAAACAATAGAACATCCCTCTCCCCACACATTGGTGAGGCTGACTATATCCATTTAAAAAAAATTCTATATGTCACCGTGTGACAGTTGTTTTCAAAACAAGGAAATGAGATTACATTAATGAATAGTCCCATAAAAAAATATTTATCATTTTTTATTTCTGATGACTTAGTGTTCACGTCTTCATTGAAGAAAAAATGTATTTTTATTCTCATTCATCATCAAATATGCATTACATTTTTAAAATTATCCCTTAAATATAAAAATATATAATTATATAAATGGTTAAAGCTCAACTATGTAGTTAAAAATTTATAAACGTGTAACTATTTCTATATCACATAAATTTTAATTTACATTTATTTTAAATATCCTCTTACTTTATTAATTGACATTTAGATGATATTATTTTGGGTTTCAAAGATGATCTGTGTCATTAATTTAGTCAGTATAAAATTATGTCAAATCCTTTTATATATATTTGGGATCAATTTAGGCCTCTAGTAATTATAGATTTTTAAAATATCCCATTATAATTTTCTTAAATCAATTTAGGGGATATATATAACATAAATATAGAGGCCCACATATAATAATATATTCAACCAAATGAATAATCATCTTTACCTGTATACCAAAAATTTTATGTGGATCATTTATTTTTGTTTTAAAATGGATGAGGAAATATACATTCAGAAATACGTTTAAAAAATTTGTATTTATGGAATTGATAAAAATATATTCCAACAAGTTTCACATCATGATAATTGACTTTATTGGACACATTGAATACATTTCATGTAGTGAAACTGTGGTTACATGTTAAATCAATACATGATAGTCACAATATGTCATTCCTATTGAATTCAAATCCTTTAATAACATAATTTTTTTTGGAGAATACCCACTATGTAAATTAATACTATATAACAAATGGAATTTAATCATTTTTGTACTCTTATATAAATTGTGACAAGATGGAGAAAATATTTCCATTTTCAATTGTCCATAAAGGATTACTATAAATATTCTTTAATAGATATTATGAGAAATAAACTATTAATTTTATCATTTATGTTTCATCTGATATCTCTAAAAATATTTTGATCGAAGTGTCACACAATTTTAATCACCATGAATAATATTAATGTTTTTTTACCTAAAAGAACATCTAATAATAAATAATTAATGAGATAGATATTTTCCTCAACGTATTATTAATAAAAAAGCCATTCTATCATTCTAATTGTGACTTTGATATTTTTTACGAGCCATGGTATTATTCCATTAATAGGTTTTTTTGGAAGAAAATCATAATAAAATGAGTAGTTCAAAATAGTTTTAATATTTTTCAAGAAAGATCCATTTCAAAGAAAATATGATTTTCTAATATTCAGTGTCTTTCTCCCATTTTTCAATTACTGATACAAAGTACCCTTTTTGAAAATTAAATATGATTATTTTTTTAACACTATATATATATATATACATTTCCTTATTCCAGAATTTTTATCAAATTTAATATAAAATTTAATTCAAAAAAATATTTTTTCCTATATGTTTCAAACACTTTAACAAATGATTTTGATAATAACATCAAATCATCTATTAATGTAATATATAAACATATATATATTGAAATTTTTTTATAGAAAACATTAAGATATTTAGGATATGATTTTTCATTATACATATCTATAATTTAAAAATATAAAATAAAAATAAAATATATCATGAAATATATTATATAATAATCCTAAGATATAGGTTCATTCCATCTATGCATAATCCAATTATAATTTCTTATCTTTATTATCAAAATTAGTAAATTATTTGTCAAATATGAACCATTATGGTGAATTAATATGGTTATATAAAATATCATTTCAGATTCTCTCATTTATAATCCATTTAAGTATAATTAATTCATTTTCATATGGAAATAAATAAGTCACATGAGTAATAATGGGAGGGTATTATATTTTTACAGGTGGCGGTTTGGTGTATATCTTTCAGAATGTATTACGTATTAATCAACCTATAATTTAAAATAATAATGTCTTATATTTTATATAATTTGAAAAAACATCATATTATTTCTAATAGAGAATATATTTCTTGAAACAAGAATATATTTTGTTATATTACATACCTAATATTTTTAATATTTCAATTTTTTATTATAAATCAAATCTTGGTACTAGTTTCCTTTTATAATTAACTATTTTAAATTATTATAAACATGAAGTGAAAAATTATTTGGCTCAACACATTCAGGATTTTAATGAAATATATCACAGTACTACTAATTAAATAGTTAATTTTTAAAACATTTTTTTCATACAGCCGAAACCCTCACTCTTAGATTCATTTTAAAAGCATAAATAATACATTTTGAGAAATTATATAGATAAATGTGAGGAGATTTTTTACAACCAAAACTCTCATAATTAAATTTTTTTTGTTCACATACATATCAATAGATATTTTATATTTATATTTATAAAATATTATGATAAAATATTACAAATAATTATACTCCTAAAATCATGGGATTTTTTTAAAACTATATATATATTGTTATACTCCCTATGAAACCATCAACATATCCTAAAAATTTCATAATATATAAAACCATTCTAGAATAAAAATGTATATCATCATTATTTATAACTTTTTGAAAGGGAAACAAAATATGGGTGAGATAAAATGCTTAATAAGGGTAAAGATAATATATAACATTTAAATTTAATAAGTGATATTAAGTTGTACATAAGGATATGATGAAATAATCATAATGCATGAAAATAACCTTATAGAAATTAATATCCATAAAAAAAACTGAACAAGGAATCATGGAATATTGTGTAGTTCCATATTAATGAAAAATGATCCTAAACAAAATGATGTCAATCATTAACAAATAAAATATTTATAACACATATAATTAATAATTAAAATGTAATTCTATATTTTACAATTTTCATATTACTTTTATATATTGAATAACCCTTACAATCATCACTAGATTAACCTTTACGAATCAAATTGAAAAATAATCCTGGTCATACATAATGTAACTATCAAAATATCACATTAAATAACCGCCATTGTTATAAATTGAATAACCATAATGGTAAATTACTATAAAATCTTATCGGAATCCTAACTAGTTCACTCTTTCCTTAACCCAATTCATTACATAGATATAATGGGTCTCACCAATAGTATTGTATGTAGGTGGATCACATTTTATCAAAAAAAAGTTCATGAACTATAAATGAATAAATTATACAGTGATATAATTTCATCACTAATATCATATGGATAACCACTACTCCTTTTATAAAATAATTAACTCATTAGAAAAGAAATAGGTTCCATGAAAATAAATTTTAATAAATCATAATCCAACATGAAAATGAATGATAATAGTACCATTCAAATTATACCCAATGGAGCATATGTATCATCAATGGATACTTAAAATAATTATTTTAAATCCCATTAAAATATCAATAAAATCATTTTATAAGAAAATAACATTTTAAAATGGGAAAACATTTTTTTAGAAAAAAAATATATATAGTGAAAATATGTTTTTTAATATAAATTATATAATGTAAATGAATTTTCAATATTATAATTTTCATGATGGCTATAAAATATTATCATGTTGTAAATGTTATAATTAAACATCATTTTCTATCAATTTATAATAATGTAAACAAAATATTTCCATTTAGAACCAGTCAAAATAATTATTTTATGACATAGTTTAAAATAACTAAAAAGATCATCAAATTATCATTAAGAAATAATATATTTTTACATTATAACATATTTTAAGTTAATTATGAAACCATTTATATAAAAAATAATGATTCATTATCTATATAATGATTTAAAATCAGCCTCACTTGAAAACTAATATCATTTAATATATTTAATTATTGAGGATGGAAATGAATATTAAATTTTTAAATACCATTAATACATATATTATAGAAAAATAAATGTGGTTCTATAAACAAATATATTATCATAACTCCCCCATAAGAATCATTGAACCTAAAAAATATAGAAAAGAATAGAGATTATAACATAAGTACTTTTTCCACATTGGATGGTTTTCAATAATAATCCCCATGAATTTATAACATAAATTGAAACATTTAATATGATGAACACAATAAAATTCATTATATAACATGTCAAATAAGAAGTAAATAGACATCGAAAAATATGATAGGTGAGCATCACAAACTTATGTCCCTAAAAAAGTGAAATTTTGATGAATGACCCCTATAAAGATCAAAACATTGAATTGATAATTAATAAATTTTAAAAATGAGTGAAATAATTAAAATTGATAAAAACATGTGGAAATATATAATGAATCTATTTTTCAATTTATTCAAAATTAATCGTTGAATAATAAATTCAATGAAAAATAGTCCTAACCTAACAAAAAGAAATTTAGTTTAGAAACCATTTATAACTTGGTAATTTGAAATTAAAATCCAATTCGATGAAACAATTCAAATAAAAAAAATAAAATATCATTATTTAAAAAGGATTCATTATTATAACCTTTAAATTAATTTTTATACCCCTAAAAGAATAAATTATATAGATAAAATTAAAATATTCATCAATCAAAGGTAATTTAGATGAAATAACTAACACATAGTCTAATCACCATGTAGGATCATTATTTTCTTGAATAATATTTTTTTTGTCAATTAAATACATTATTAAGAACCATTTTAATCATTATTATATATTTTATATTATTTAATACTTTTCTATATTAAATTATTTAATCAACTAATTCGATATTTGTTTCTTTGATAATATTCGGTTTATTATTTCCAAATGATTTTGATAGGTTTTCTACTATAAAATATATCATTATAAAATCAACCCAAGGATAATAATTATGATATAATTATAATTATTATACAGAAGTTATGATTTTCAAGCCAAATATGAATCACAGTTATAAAAATGAACTATGTTATAATCATTGAGATTGGAAGTTATACATTCTCATGATTAAAATTTTTATTTTCAATGGTCATTATGTATGTGTTTTCTGTATGAATTTATCATTAATTAATTATCATTATATAAATAATTAAATTTCATTTCATTAATATTTCTTATAAATATTTTATGTTTTGTGGTGATGAAAAACTAATCTTGTCGCTTCAAAGAGGTGGTTGTCTACAGATATGAATGAATGATGTTATCACTCTTTTGTGAATAGAATGGAAATAAGGGGAATGATATATTATCATTTAATAATGATAAATATATCATTAATTATATATATATATATATATAATTTAATTCAATCAATATAATGATCTATGTGACAAATTGAAGAAAAAATAATTATATTTGTTTTTGATGCAGTAGTCTTCCTTACACCCGAATAATGGATTCCATCCCAAATAGATGGTATTTGGAGATGGATATGGGTTACACATTTAAAATAATAATATATTATTACAATTTAGAAGCAAAATATATTATATAATCATGGATGAGGAATATTTTAAAGAGTTTCTAGAATAAATTAAAAAATAATTCTCAATTATAACTATACCACTTCATTGGAAAAACCTATGTTTCCATAACAATATGTCTTTTAAGAATGGTTTCGTGCCCCTAAAAGTAAACTAGGACATGGATGGTGATTTAAGGAAGGTATTTGGTTTGGTTGTGTTTGAAAAAAATAATTTTTAATTGTAAGGAAATGTGAAGAGGAACCCTTTCATATGATAAGGGAGGAGTAATGTTATGATTTCATAAAATAATAAATTAAATGAAAATAATTTTGATTTCTAAATGGAAATTTTTTTATATGATTCCAAAACAACATGTAAAAATGATTTCATACAATAATATTTGAACAATTTTTTATCACATTTCACTATTTCATTAATGTTTTAACCATTCATAAACACATTTCACAATTATTATGACCAAAAATATGTTTATTCATTAAGGGTTATCATAGTTAATTTAAATAAATAAAAAAGAAAATAAATAGACCATGTATGGTATTTTAAACCACATAATAATAATGTGGATGATGAAAATATTTACTGGAAATGTATATCATTTAATGAAATATATTATTTATAAAAAATTGATAATTTATACTATATAACTAATAATTAATATTTATTGATATAACAAAAATAAATAAAATAAACATATATGAATGATTTTAATAAATGTATACAATTTAATTTTTTACTATAAATGTTTTTTATCACATTAGTTTTATCAAATTTTAATATATTTAATATATTTAATATCATTTTTAAAATAATTACATATAATAATTAATTACTCTCTTTTCATTGATTAAGAATTTAATGAAATTATTTTGTCAATTAGAATAAAAAATAATTTACCATGATGAAGATAAATCCTTTATATTTCAAATGAAAATTTTACACACAATATATTTTCTATTAACACTGATGTAAAAATATTATGGTTATTAAAGATAAGATTCTTATATTTTTTTAATTTCATTACATTGATTATTATATAGGTGATATTGAGATCGAAATGGAAATCATGAAGAAAAAATTGTTTTTCAAAAACATTCCATTGTTAAATATAAAATAATTATTTAGTAAATTCAAGTATTAAATTGATTTAGAAAACCATAATGTTAATATTTTAAATCCATATAAACAACTAAAATTTTAGAACAACTCAAAAATTAGATTTTTTTTATATACATAAAATATACAGAACATAGTATGCGATATTATTTTTTGTATTCATTGAATATGAAAATTTTTCTAAAAAATACAAGAATTTCAAAATATTCTTATTATGGTATTACAATTTCAAAATTGATAACTATTTTATCAAATTAAATTTCTATATTTTAATGAAATCAATTATTTTATTCTCTAATATAATGTAATAAAAAATATTTTTGCTAAAAATATATTTTTTAAAAATAAAGCGTATTTATTTAATATTGACAGCATATATCCTAATAATTAATCAGTTTATTTGTATTTGTTAATAAAATTTATATAAATATAAAAAAATATATATAATTGTATATACACGTAAATAATGGCAATGATATAATGGTAAAATTCAAATAATAATATTTCATGGGTCGAATAAGCTCTATTTTTGAGTGGTAGACGTTATCAAACATAATGTGTTTCTTTCAAAATATTTTCATATTATATTTTTCACCCACATAATAATATTCCCCATCATGATATGATCATGTGATTAGTAATAAAATTTTTAACATTCAAAAATACCTGCATTGATATCTAAAATCATAAAAATTCTTCATAAAACATCTTATTGAATATATAGAATAGAATGTAGGACTGTCATTTATAATAACACAAAAATATGTATCCATGTAGGGAAAAAAGGTTGGAACAATAAATATGGACATAGACGAGAAAAACCCCAAAGACTAATAGAGATAGATATTGAATATGGTTTGATTAAATATAACGATTCCAAGATCATAAATCATTGATGAGTGGAGAGGCCATCAATCCAGAATAAATAAAGGAAATAATAAACATTTTTTTCATGATTATCTTTTTTCGGGTTGAAAATGTCGATTTCCATTTAAAATAAAAATTATATGGAAATATACATATTATTCTTTTATATTATAATACATTATTTAATTTCAATCATAATCTCATCTTTTTTTCCAACAATGAGTATTTTGGACGAATTTTGATGTCCGGGGAACAAAAATATAATTCTAATGAATAACATAATAAAAAATAGAGTAAAAAACAGTCATAATATATATAATCATTTACCAAAAACAAAATATTTATAAAATGTTAATATAGTAACCAAAACTTATAAACCATTATATAAAGAAATAATTCATTAATATAAAAATTGAATTTTACTCCCAAGGTAATCTACATGATGAAAAAATAATCCCAAAGTTAAATATAATATTGAGTTTCAAGTAATATAAGTATAAATTTAATATTATACTAACCTAGATATTGAGTAGGCCTATGATAGGAATTGTACCATTTTCAATCATTGGTTCTGGGTTAAACCCTATAGACTTACTGGATATTATCAGTTGTCATTGGAAATTGGTTCTTCTTTTTTATAACTCTAAATTATTCATATAACATTCATAAAAATATGACCATAGTTTTCATAAAACCTATAAACCCTAATGTTTATAAAATGTTTTTTTAACTTATTTCAACAAAATAACTCCTAAAATATCATTTATCACTTCAAACATCTTTCACGTAAAATATTAAGAGGTTTTCTATGTATTTGAAAGTTAGTTTTAACCCAAAACATATAATACAATAATGGTATCCATAAATCTTAACATATCCACACCAGAAATATATCAAATCATCATTTTTATCTGAACCCTTCCCTGATACCAAATTAGAAGTCACAAAACCCACAATCTCTAATCTTTTGCTATAAGAATAGACATTATATTTATAAATTTGATTATTATAAATTTGACCAAATGTTTTCCTTCCAAACATTAAAACATCAAATGAATATTTTATGTCACTTATATACCCCATTAATGTTTCTGTTTGGAGTTTTATATAAATTTTAAAAAATATTACAATAATAACAGTCATCAAATTCTTCATTGTTTTTTCATATTATACCGAACTTATCATATTCAAAAATATTACCTCCCAATCTCTGAAAACATTATCCACCTAAGAAAAATATATAAAATAAATAAATATATAATCATTTTTTATAATATATGTAAAAGGAAACATAAGAAGTGTTATCTCAAATTTTTAGTAAGCGAAAATATAATCATTAATAATTTATTGACATTAGTGACAGTTAGATGATCATATGGGTATAAATAAATAATCACATTGCATGAATTTAAAAAAGGTAAATTTAATCCCCATAACTCTTTGATCATAAATCATGGAACATTTAATAAATATTTGAAAACCATTCTGTATATTATAATAAATAATCATGAGTCCTGATATTTCAATAATGTTCAATGTTAAAATTTATATCATATAAATATACAAATAAAAGGTTTTGGTATATTATACCATTTTCATATCACTCTAAAAATATAATAACTATAATGATTTTTAGCGGATTAAAATTCTCTGTAATGACTATTTTTACCATGTAAAAATTATATTATTTAAATTAATATTTCAAAAATGAGACAACAAAGAAGTATGGGGCCTTAGGAGCCTGAGTAATACTTTAAAAAATGATATATTTTACATCCCACCTAAATATTTTTTTTAAAAATCATGATTAATTCTTGGTGAATCAAATTTTATATATGATACCATGGTCGAGTCCAAAACTTATGGTTTACTTTTGGAACAATATAATGCTTGTCTCCATCAAGCACCATGTTCGATGCGTTTTTTGGAAGGGTGAAAAATTATTGGGGTTAATTTATTAAATAAATTTAATTAATAAAACTATCCCCATTTATTATCCAATTTTTGGAATGGGAGTAGAGGATTTCCCACAAGAAAATGGATACACAAACCTAGGTATATAGTTAGAGTGAGAAGGACACACTAGAATATATCCTCGATGTTGATCAACATTTGATCTCAGTGATACAGATTTCAAGGCGTTTGTTAGACCATAAAAATATGAATTTTGACTAAAGGATGGTAGATATATGATTATTAAATCACGATCCCATTATATAAACAATTTTTGTTATCTTATATCTCTTATGTGTCTTCTATATGTCCCATAGGGCCGATCATTTGGTATTGCTTTAAAATCAATGGTCTCGGGAAGATCATAGGGATTTTCTATTCAGAAATAGTGAACACATGGTATCTAATAATATATCACCTGTTATATTATATTTACATTATAGTAATATGAAATTTGGGAACTACTCAATGTGTACGAGGGGTATAATCATGAGTGAGTCCATTTCATTTGGCCGATGACTTGGGATGGCTGACCATGTAAGCGGAAACCGTTGTGTGGAAGTACATGCCCCAAAAAAAGGTGTACGTAGACCAGAGGTCATGGATATATGCCTTGGTACATAGACAGAGACTACAACCCTTTTTCACAACAAAGTATATAGAATAAATATGGTCTAAAATGTACATTATGTGTATTGAGTGTACATGTCATGTAGGGTGACATGGAGGGCTAGGAAATGTGTGAGAAATATTACATTCAATGGTGATCAATAGGGGTAAAACACTATGAGAACCCATGTACATACTATGTATTGTCTTACATGATCAGTACCATAAGTGTACTTGTCTAATGTATGAACATAAGATATATTCAGTGTAACCTAGATGGAGAGGTTGTATACTCCCCTAAAAGACCTATCCCTTTAACATATTGGTTATCTAGTCAAGGATGCCAGATAGTGAATAGCGTATTCTAAGTATTTTTCTATATAGAAAGTTATGGAGTCCACATTATATGTATGAGAGACATGAAATAAGGTGATCCTTTTAGGGGTTTTATTTTAGTGATGTATAATATACTACATGAAAATTTGACTACGATCCCTTTATGGAAATAATTCAAAAAGGTTATTAGTATCTCTTAAAGAAAACATAGGTTGGATACAATATTATATCAACTTTATTATTTGGGTTTTTAGTTATTTGAATGGCCAACATATATGGTCAGTGACCCCCTACATAGATGGCTAATACAGATTGGGTTTGAGGCATCCCTAGGAGGTCTGGGTATGATCACATATTGGAGTATAGAGATCGATTATTTTCGAGAAGAGGATAATGGTGTCCATCAATGGTCCTATAATTGATACCCTATCTAGGTGTTGGTATATTTGGAAATAAAATTAGGGTTATTGGTGTACCCCATGATACATGAGTATGATATACCATCTGAGTATTGAGATCCTCCTGGATTCATAATAACATTATTAATGGAATGACCCATTGAGAATGTTCTTTTGGATGATTTACATCAATGATGTTATGGATGTGAAAATATATTTCATAAAAATGATTTCTGTGATTTATTAGAAGAAATCAATCAAATATGACTAGGCTCATGGAGTGAGTTCTCTTAGATGAGTGGTACCATTGACTATTGTGTAGAATATTCTGGTTGGTGGTGTAGTTGAGGCATTATTGCTACTTGGATTCTACAATGAATATATATGGATTAATATTGGATTATAAGTGTTTATTTCTTATAAAATTAACATTCATATTAGGTGGGGCTGATCTCACTAGTAATATATATTTCAAAATATAGAGATTGGGATTTATATTCACTATTTCAAGGGTTTTATATACCTTTTGGCTATGTGTTGATCATACTATTTCCATTTTGTTTCTCTCTAATTATTTATATATTTTAGGGAATCTTATTTTTATTATTATACACACATCATCATGGGATATTATAAAATCCTATCATTTGAAGATGATAGGCCTTTAACCATGTCCTCAAAAGATGAGGATAAGTTTGAGCATAGTGATCTCGATAGAAAAAAGTTTATATTTATGGTTTCATTTGACAATAATTTCCTCCTTGTGAGAATGATATGAAATATTTATATTATTTTTTTGTCTTATATTTTTTACATATTCATTCCAGTACACTATCATACTCTAATTATAGGATCTAGATTCATTTATGCTTTGGGTATCAGTTGTATTATTATTTTTGTAATGATTCATTGAGAGGATATGTGTTTGTGTGTACAAGTACCATTGTCAAAGTATCCTTATGTGTGTGATATACCTAATTGATGATAACATCCATCACTTAGCATAATTTATGAGATATTGGTTTAGTAAAATTAATCTTATCGCTGATCATGTGGGCCCTGGTGTGTTGGATCATGATAAAGTGGAATCAGATATGTTCTTTCATATTAAATTAGATAAATATTTTACAGATTTCATTCTTGTTTTGGGGCCTATTCAATCCTTGTAAATTTATATTGAGTTCGTATTTTAGAATAGAGAATCGATTTCCTGTGTTTTAGGTGATGTAATCATACATAAACACTCAAACAACCCACCTATTGACTCGGTACATTTGTAAATTTGTTGTTGGGAATAATTTAGAAAATAAATTATATAATAATATGTTGTAGTTCCAATTTAATTTTGGAATTATCCTAAAAATATAATCATTTTCAGTTGGAAATCATTATTATTTTACTATTCATTCAATATGGTAGTCATCGAGTATTTCACAATGAGATTAAGATAATGATTTTCATAGTGACGAGGCCTCACTTTAGTGTTATTGAAAGTTGGAAGAACCTCTTGGTGGATTTCATGTTTAACAAAAACACATGGAGTAGTAATTTTTTTGTATGTTCTAGATACCAATGTGTGTTTGATGTGTTTAGTCAATCAGGTTTTGAGGAAGACACATCTAACGATAAATGGTGAGACAGACCCCTGCGAATCTATTCTCTCGATTTAGTTACGCACACCAATTTTCAACATTATGTTGAAAACTAATGAAATAATAGTAGTCTTAGTGGGAATCCATCTATAAGAATCCATGGGGTGATGGTGGAGTCTAGTAACTCAGATCCATGATGATATTATTCCCAAATGTACATAATTATAAAGGAAATTTTTGGATGAGTTTTATACAACCGTGTTCTGAGTAGTTCATATTTAGGATCTTCTATTATATAATAGGGAACCATGAAACTATAAATGTAATAGGATCTTCTATTATAAAATTATTGTGACTATAATATCTAGAAGGAAACTGAAGGCTCAATGGTACGTGACTGAAAGAAAATATGAGGGATGATAACTACATATAGGGTTTGTGGTTCTAGGTTCTCTATATGGTTTTATTTATCTGAGAGTGTACATTGAGAGAGAGATGTTGATTCACTTGTAATGATCAAATAAATCTCATAAAATATTAGATTACCCACAATGCTTCTGAAAGGGAGTAGGTTAATGGACCACCTTGGATTATAATGAGACAAGTGTAAAAATTTTATCATGATAAAAGATGTTTTATAAGAGTGGGAGGGATGAAATTTATGAATAGGGTGTGATCAATTTTCACCACAACTCTCAAGTATTTTGCACTATCATTAAAGAGATGGAGGATATGAAAGATAAAAAAGGCACACAACAAAGTCCAATGACATGGAGGTTCCATAAATGAATAAAGGTATGGTTTGGGCCCTTCAAAAAATATACTATTACTAAGATACATAGTGGTGAGCTACACTATTATTCCCACATCATTTTCAAGTCCTTTCCAGGGTGACATGGGGTATCGGTGGATCCATGTATTAATGGTGTATCGAATGGATATTAATTCCTAATAATGATACATTCTTATGAAATGATCCTAAACTATGTGTTTGAGTTAGTTACTTCTAAAAAAGGTAGTTTCTGACTATGTTGTTATTCTTCCACTGACAGGTTTTTTTAGGATATTTGGTGTGTTAAGGTGTTAGGGAATACTGTGATTTGGTAAACATATACATAAGGGAAAATATGGGCTTTAGGAAAAAGGGAATTTTAAACTCAGTGTTAATTCTTGTTTAATGATATTATATGTTAATTCTCTATCCTATTAATTATTAAGCACTAATCTACAAGCTACATATCCTTGAGCATAACCGTTTTCATGGAATAATGATACTCACTGAGCCTTTTATCTTATTACTTTTTGTTTGGTGGATCTAAAATATTGTATCAATCAATATACACTCTAATTGAAATTCCAACTCAAATATGGAGGAAATGATTCCACATATAGAATATTTACATTGTTTTCTAGTCCCTATGATATTTTCCTCAGTGTTTATTGATTTCCAGGTGTCCATGCGATTATGATTATCGTCAAAAATTTTGTAGTTTTTTCATCGTTTTGGATCATTTTTTCATCCTTTTTTTATGATTGTTCTTAGGTTGAGCAGTATGGTATCATGTTTAGGTCGATACATCCATCTCATTTATGGTTGCATACGATGATCTCTTGTGATGTGGGTCATATGATCATTCATTTCTCAATATATTTGGTGGATTATGGGGACATCATCCTGAGGGAGTTCTGGGTGAACCTCTAATCCCAAAGATAGAAATATATATGTAATGGGAACCATGTAATACATTTATATTTACACTATAATATTTAATGAATTCTATGTATAGTTTTTAGATGAAGTGTAGTTGGATATATTACAGAAATATGGACATGTAAGACCCATTATGTTCAAATAGGTCTCCCCTAGTTGTTTTTTGATGTGGAGGATGAGAAACATGAGATATAGGTCCTTAAAATTTGTCTGGATCAATGTGTAGTAGTCCTCATCATTATCACACTCATGTTATCGAATCAATAGGTTGATGAAAAAATATGATGATTTATCTATAATTTCTCCTTGAGTAAAACCTTTATTGGTATCTCTAATGGATTCTATTCTAGATTCAAGATGTCAAAATCTTACAATTTAAATTCATGTAAATTAGAGTGATAATGAATCTATATGAGGTTTAAATCCTTCTTTCATGAGTGATACCCAAGGGAATCATAATAACATAGAAAGACCATAGGGATTTTTTGTGTCCTATATTTTTTATTTTTTTAACTAAATAGTTGACTTCATTGAAATATGTCCTTTTGGGTAAGGATGATGTAGAGTTTATCTATTAGGTGTTTGTTTTCTCCTATTATTTTAAATGAGAAATGGAAGAATATGTTGGGGTTTTTCTTGAGATCTAAAGATAAAATATATCTACTAGAAATGTTCTTAAAGGAATTAATGATGGTGGCGAGTTTGTCATCCTTCTAATGATTGATGATTACACTAGTAACACTCTGATACGAGGTGACAAAGAAGATGTTTCTCACACTAGTTCACCTGAGAGAATTGTGTTTGTACCTATATCCTTTGAAATGTGGTTTACCATCCATCGATGTAGTTGATTGTTACGGAATTATCTATGATGACTCACTAACCGTTAAGTGGTGACCGAGGTGCCCAAATGGTAGTGGAAATGGGGTGGTTAATTATGGTTTTTATTACAGTGGCTTCAAAATAATAAATATTTAATTTAATTATATGAGTGGTCAGAGACAAACTCACCATGTTTTCCCACTAAATAAATATGAAGGCTAAATAATATTGGGGAGCATGGTATGCTTGTGTATACAAAATGCTTTTTGGGATTAGATGTTTTTGAGATGATTAATCTACCCAAGATATATTTCTGGATAGTGTTGACCATTCATGTTCAAGATATTATGCATTCGGTTTTAATGTTTTCATAGCGCTGGGTGGGTTGGATTGACTTTCCTTTGAAGAATTTTATATTGTAACAATTAACACTACCACATCAACATATCTCTATTTGAGGCCATGTTTGTGGGACCCATTAGGTCACTGATATATTGGTCAGATCTAGTGAGAGATATTATATTTCTTCTATAACTGGTTCAATTGATTGTTGATGATTTTTTAGGATTTACATGGGTATATGAATTCCACCAGAAGACATTGTGAGTCAGTAGTTGATCGAAAAAAATGACTTTTTTGTTTTATTTGGAGATCTTGAGATTTGGTAGAACTACATTTAATGAGAGTTACATAATCTTAGAAAGGATGATTGGCTAAGCCTAGGATTTATAGACTCGTCATCTATTTTTGATGTGGGTTAATATGTTGGAATATCACTAGACCATATGATATTAGATATACCAGTTATATGGTGTTTCCCACTATTCATAACTATAGAGACATTTGCCTGACTTGTTTCATGATACATACCCATGTGAGTTGGGAATCAACTGTGGAGTAGATTAATTGATGTAACCAAAGTTAATTTATATTTAAATACATAATTCCCCCTATTATCAATTATTTCCCTTATGTGAAATTTCTCTAAGAAGATGATACCCATCTGGACTGTTTGATGTTTTGTTGAAACTAGTTGATAACATTGTTTTCCCATTTTTTGTAGGTTTTTTGTTTTTGGCATGAAATCCCTTGAAGTAAGGGAAAAGTTAATGACTCAGTTTTCCATATATTTTTGAGAAATATATTATGTAATATTTCCAAATTAGGGGGATGAGTCGATGAGGAATTT
This sequence comes from Viscum album, assembly GCA_963277665.1. NCBI lineage: Eukaryota > Viridiplantae > Streptophyta > Magnoliopsida > Santalales > Viscaceae > Viscum > Viscum album. The sequence goes on from OY728161.1 coordinate 701,108,228, forward strand.
GGGGGGGGGGGCGTAGTTCCTTAACATTGTGATATTTAAAATATATAATATTTTTTATCACACAGTACCTTTTTATTCTATAAATGGGGAATAACAATATGAGAAATGGATTAGAAATATTATACCATTTTTGAGTCTGTAACATAATGTTTACCCTATTTGTGACATTATTTTTGTAGGACCCCGGGACACCCTGAGATGGGAGGGGTGAATCAGTGTGTCAACGTTTTCTTCTTAATGTTATGGATCGTGTTCACACGTTGGTAGGATCCCGTTAAACCTATATGATGGATATGATCAGTAATGAAACATTCACATGCAGATATATGACACAACTATTTTTACTTGGATCCCCAATAAGGGATATGTCCAAGGAGCATACGCCGATAGGTTGTCGGTCATACCAAAAACCACTATGCTTCACTAGATGTAGATTAAAAAAGTATGGTCACAATCACTCTGTCCCAGCCTCACTCTTCATAAAAAGGTTCATGGATAGCACACTGGGTCCCTCGGGTCACTCCTGTTTACTCCCACTGGCTCACTACCGTTGGTGAAGTCCCACTCAGTTTATAGACGTGAAGGTCTATTCATCATTGCATAAGAATACATCCTCTGTTATATGTAGATTCTATGTTGAAGTCCAATGTTCATCTACTAATGAATACCCCTTGGTCTCTTAAACACTGGGAAAACAACCTTTTGAATGTACTTTTGCAAAGCACCCTACTTCGTGAGGTTCCCAATTTCGTGAAGCTCAAACAAGCCTTCACGAAGCTCCTTCCTTTTCGAGAATCTCACAATTTCGTGGAGCTCAGACCATCGCAAAGCTCAAGCCTTCGCAATGCTTAGGCCATCGCGGAGCACAAGTCGTCACAAAGAGACTTCCCTCGCGAAGCTCACTGAGCCAATGCGGAGCACACGACTTTTGCGGAGTTAGAATAGCCTCCGTGAAACTCCTCTTTCGTGAAGCACACTACCTTTCCGAACTCCCTTTGCAAAATGAAAGGAAAGAATTTTCTCTAAAATATCTCTCTACTTATCTCAATGGGGTCGACCTGTATTTATCGGCGATTCCGCCGACTCTCGACCCTTCTGCGTGAATTCAGCTCCACAACAGCTCAAATCGCGAAGCTCCGAAGTTCCTTCTAAAATTCTCTCCAAAACGTGATGCACTACGAAAATTTTCCTCTCGCGAAGCACGTCATAATCGCAGAGTGTTCCGTTATTTCATTCGCGCCTTCGCCGCGAAGCACCCTCGCAAAGATCTTCATCGCCGCATTGCTCTTCATCCTCTTCTGTTCGCGATGCTTTGAAGTAATCGCGAAGAATAACCGCCTCGATAATTCTGGTCTTCGCGAATTTCAAACCATTAAGCCACTCTTCATGAAATTCATGCCATTGCCATATTTAATTATTCTCTTAATAGAAATCCTATTTTTGTGATGCTCACCAACTTCCATATTTTGCACCCCAAAATTTTGGAAAACCCTAGGAAACGACGCCACCTTCAATACGGTTGTCTGTTGAACGGTATGATCTATTTGTTGGGACACGTTCTGAACATCCATTGAGGATTGACAACAAACAGAAACCATACTCCAAATCATGCATAGAAGACCATGGTTCCAACAATCTACCCCTTTGGGTTTTTTAGAAATCATAAAATAAATTCAATAGATCTACATCCATGTGAAAACCAAAAACGCAGGAATCAACTCAGCCAACACTCTTGGTCTACGTGAGCAATCCTCAGTGTAGAAAACAAGAGAGGAGTCTTGAATTGGGTTCCAATGTTTTCCTTCTCATTCTTTTCATCAGAGAAATTGCCTGAATTTATTCCTTTCCCCTTTCTCCCCTATTGACAATTAATCCAAAGACCATTAATTTGTTCAACGTTCAGCTCAAACCATACTCCCCCTAGATAGTATCTCCCCCATAAACCTGCATCATATCCATAAAAGGATAAAAACAGTTATCACAAATGGGGAGAGGGGTATTGAATAACCTCCTTATGCACTAGGAGGTGGCTGAACATCGAGGTTCAACCGATGCTTCTCAAACACAGCCGCGGACAGTGGCTTGGTCAGGATATTAGCCACTTGCTTATATGTTCCCACATGATCCATTATAAGCACCCCTTGTTCAACTTTATCTTTGATAAAGTGATACCTGATTTCAATATGTTTCGTACAGGAATGTTGAACATGATTCTTCATAAGATCAATTGCGCTCATGTTATCACAGTAAATTACTATTGGATGCTTTACCTCACCACCAACTTCTGTTAATTGTTGCTTCATCCATAGGAGTTGAGTGCATGCCTTTGTGGAAGAGATATACTCAGCTTTAGCAGTACTAAGAGAAGTACTTTGTTGTTACTTGCTCAACCAGCCAACACATTTCTGCCCAATATAGAATGCTCCACCACTAGTGGACATTCTGTCTACTACATCACCAGCACAGTTAGCATCAGAAAATTCTGATAATTCACTGTCCATGCCTGCAGCAAAAAATAACCCGATGTTATGTGTACCTTGAATGTACCTCGTGATTCTTTTTACTGCCTCCATATGTTCTTCCTTTGGATTACTCTAAAAGCGGGCTACAAGGCATGTGGAAAAAAAATATCTGGTCGTGTCACTGTCTGGTACAGTAGGCTCCCAATGATCCTCCTGTACATGGTGGGATCAACAGAGTCCCAATCCTCATGCTTTCCAAGTTTTGTTCCAACTACAATCGGAGGTGACATTGGTTTGGGGTCTTGTATATTAAACTTCTTGAGAAGCTCTCTTGCATATTTTTCTTGAGAAATGAATGTGTATTCCATCTTTTTAATCACATGCAGCCACATGAAATATGTGAGCTCCCCAATCATAGACATTTCAAATTCTGATTTCATGTGGTTGGAAAATTCGTCCACTGATTTCTGCCTACTGCCACCATATATGATATCATCAACGTAGACTAGAACCATGAATTGATATTTTGGAGAATTATTCACATAGATATTGTGATCAACTCTTCCTCCTTTGAATTCCAGCTTCTTGAGATATGAATCCATCCTTGAGTACCACGCCCATGGTGCCTGCTTCAAACCATATAGATCTTTCATCAGTTTTCCGACTTTTGTTTCATTAGTACCCAAAACAAAGCAAACATGTTTTTCAATGTAGAATTCATATTCAAGTACACCATTCAAGAATGCTGTCTTGATATCCATTTGATATCATTTATATCCTCTTTGGAGTGTCATTGCAAGGAAAATCCTGATTGACTCCAGTCCAGCCACTGGAGAAAAGGTTTCATCAACATCAATTCCTTCGATCTGGGAGTATCCTTTACATACCAGTTGTTCTTTGTTTCTGATGACACTTCCATGCTCATAAATATTATTTTTAAATATCCATTTGGTACCAATCACATTGTGACCTTCGGGTCTCTGGACAATATCCCATGTCCGATTCTTGTCAATCTGATCTAATTCATCACTCATGGCTTTCACCCAAGATTCATCATTTGCAGCCTCTTTGAACGAGGATGGTTCTACAAATGATAGGAATGAAGATTGTCTGTTATTCCTCATCCTTCTAGTTTGAGTGGGTGCACTCCTATCCCAATTATGTTGAATGGATAAATCTCAGCTCTTCGATTTCTCCTCCGAGGTTCAGTAGCATTCTCTTCAGCCATTGCTTCTTCTTCAGATTCTTTTTCTGAGTCAACATAGTGATTTGACTGCTGAGTGTTTTAAACAACTTCCTCTATTTATACATTTGTATTTTCTTCACGTTCACTTTCTTCCTGACTTTTTATCACATCATCATATGAATTCTTTGAAGCATTTGTGATTTTCTATTCAATTATCTTAACATCACTGCTTTCCACAATCCTTCCTAACTTCTTGTTGAAACATTTGTAGGCTTTGTTGTTCATTGAGTAACCGAGGAAAATTCCTTCATATGCATTTTCGCCATATTTCCCTTGATTTACTTCTTTATTCCTGATGAAGCATTTACTTCCAAAGACACGAAAGTATTTTAAAGAAGGCTTCCATCCATGCCACAATTCATATGTTGTCTTCGTCTCACCCAAATAAAGTCCTGTTCGATTCTGAATGTACACTACAGCTTGAACATCCTCTTTCCAGTAATGGCGAGAGATACCACTCTCAATTAGCATAGTCCTGGACATATTGTTGACCTATCGATTTCGGCGCTCAACAAATCCATTTTGTTACGGAGTTCTCACAGCAACTACCTAATGATGTATTCCAGGTTTTTATAAGTAATTTTCAAACTTGATGGACGTGTATTACCCTCCATTGTTAGATCACATGAAGTTTGTTGTCTATCCAGTATCATTCTCTGAAATCTGTCGATTTGTTTTCATACAATCAAGTACTTGTCACTTCATGTGGATCACCATTACACAAGAAATTATGCTATATTAATCAATGAAATGGACGAAGTACCTTTCTCCATTGGTTCCAGCAACATTTATTGGGCCACCTACGTCTGTATGAATGAGATCAAAAATATGTGATGCCCTTTTCTTCTTTGGCCGATATGAACTACAAACCAGTTTCCCACAAATACAAGCATCAAAATACTTTTCCCGTTCATGTTTTAGAATGGGACTATCCATGACTATCTTCAGTGAGATATCTTTTCCATGTCGTGTTGGTTAATGTGCCCCAGCCTTCGATGCCACAAATTTTTTTCTTCTTCAACATACAAATTGCAAGAGATCACTTTGCTATCAACCTGATATAAGTTTCCATCTGTTATACATCCTTTCATAATAGAATTTCATATTTTTCCATTTATAGTGCATCCTTTTTGATTGAAGGTTACTATGATCCCAAAGTCACAGAGTTGACTTACACTAAGGATATTGTGGCGTAGACCATCCACAAAAAGAGCTTCAGTCTTCTTCAGCTCCCCATTGGCGAGAGCAGTATTCCCACTACCTTTAATCTTCAGAGCACCATCATTACCAAAACGAACTATTCCATCAACCTTTTTTCAATTTTTTTCAAAAGGTCATCATTTCCCATCATATGGGAAGAGTATCCACTATCAAGGATCCGGGTGCTGCTGCTCTTTTTAGCTTTGAGTGCCACTTCTGCAAGATTGAATTTCTCGATCTTATTCGTCTCTTTACATGAGATATTGGATTGAGAATATAGTACTGATGGCCTTTCAATTATCTCTTCTGCATAGCCAGGTTATTCATAGTCAAAATATTCTTTGAGAGCAGAAAATATGTTTGAAAGAGCAACACTGTCTTGCTGACGAGACATTACTTGTCTTGAACTTCGGTATGAGGTGTCCATATCCCTTGTCTACCTACAATTAGCAGCCTTATGACCAATGTTAGAACAAAAATAACAATATCCATAAAAATTGTTTCTTCTATAAGTATTAGGATATGAATTTGTTCTCTTTTGTTGAACTTTTATATCTTCTCCATTCATATAGCTTCTTGCCTCTTCGCAATAAGACATAGTTTGACCCAGATAGCCACAGAACTGACACTTCATCAGTGTAAATTTCTTCTCACTTGAATTTCTCCTCATACCTTCTTCCTGGGGAGAAAAGTAACACTGTTTGTCATTTCTGAATGTTTGAGGATAATATTCAGTTCTCTTTTTAGTTTGGATTGAGGGTTCCTTTTTAGACACTTTAGGTAACATTTCAACATGTTCAACTTTCATCTTATCTTTCTTTTGGATCTTTTCACGTCTAGCAATTGATGTCCCATCCTCACAACCAATTCCACTCTTTCCCATGAAAGCAGGTCATTGATCACTCAATATTTTCCTAGCCCCATCTGAACCACACTTGGCTCTAGCTAGTAATTATTCATCTGAGAATCTTCCAAACTATATTTTCATCCTCGATTCTTCTGGTATTGATTTAGTCTCAAGTTTACTATTTAGAGTAACAACTTCCTCCTCAAGGCCCTCAACAGTCTTGGACTTTTCTTCTAGTCTGGACGTGAGGTCATTGATGACCTTTCCCATCTCTTAAATTCTCAGCTTTAGATCCACTGCATCATCATTTATTTCAAGGATTTTTTAGTGAACATTCAAAAATTCTTCGAGACGTTCAATTTCAGTTTCAATTTCATCAACATATTTTGATGATTCCTCCACCATTTCCTTCCACTTATTATATCTCTTACATTTACTCTCAATCTTGGAGAAACCATCCATAATTTGAATCTTTGTATTACCAATAGCAGTAATCTGATTATCACTTCTTTTATTGATTGAGGATTCTGATATTTTAGTGGTAGCCATCATGGATGCATGGTTTCTAATTTAAAATTCCGGTTCTTCTTTCTCAAAAAATTCAATATCATCTTCTTCTTCTTCACAGACAAAACTCTTTCTCTACATTTTCATTCCAGATTTGAAGTCACCCTTTTTGAAAAACATTTTCCAAGGCTTCTCAATGTCTCCAGCTTCGCTCTCATCATCATCTAACATTCTTGGGAACTGATAGGCAATGTTCCCAACTCTTCCACAATGGAAACATGCAATAGGTAGCTTACCTCTAAATTTACCTTTTCCCTTTTTCAGTTTCTTGACGATGAGAGAAAGAATTTCTTTTTCCTCGTCATCTTCACCACCAATGTCTTATGAAATATTCAGTTTATCCATGGCCTTGAATTCCATTTCCTTTCTCACGTGAGTCATGGAATCTTCGGGTTTGACACTCATCTCATATGCCAATAAACTACTTAAAAATCATCCAGAGATAGTGTAGATAGAACAATTTCTTCAAGGGATGACATCATTGCATTGAACATGGGAGGAAGTCTTCTCAAGATTTTCTTTACGATATCAATGTCTTTAATTTCTTCTCTATGACCTAGAATTTCTCCCACTACTTCAGTAATTCGATTGAAAAATGAATCTGCATTCTCATTAGGATTCATCTTTAGATCGTCAAACCTATTATGTAAAACCTGAAGTTTTTCTTCCTTTACCTTGCTATCTCCTTCATAATGTTTTTCAAGATTATCCCACATAGACTTTTCTAAAGTGAAACTAAACACTTTTAGATAGACTTGATTAGAAAGAGCTGTGGTGAGTGCATTTTGTGATTTAGCATTTGCATCAAGAATTTTCCTCTCTATGTCAGTCATAGCCAGGCCTGTTGGATCAGTGACTTGTATTCCTTGCACAGTGGAAAACAGAACATCCATTCTAAGAGATCTTATATGAGATCTCATCATGTTCTTCTAGATCTGAAAATTACTTCCATTGAAGAGAGGTACTCCCCTAACACTGACTGCATTCTCCATGGCGACAAAGGACAGATTCAACGCCAACAACCTTTACCCTCTGATACCACTTGTAGGACCCCGGGACACCCTGAGAGGGGAGGGGTGAATCAGGGTGTCAAATTTTTCTTCTTAAAGTTATGGATCTTGTTCCCACGTTAGTAGGAACCCGTTAAACATGTATGATGGATATGATCAGTAATGAAAAATTCACATGAAGAGAGATGACACGACTATTTTTACTTGGTTCACCACTAAGGGCTTCGTCCAAGGAGAATACACCGATAGGTTGTCGGTCATACCAATAACCACTATGCTTCACTAGCTGTAGATTACAAAAGTTCGGGCACAATCACTCTGTCCCAAGATCACTCCCCTTACAAAGGTTCAGGGATAGAACACTGCATCCCTCGGGTCACTCCTGTTGAATCCCCCTGGCTCACTGCCGTTGGTGAAGTCCCACTTAGTTTATAGACATGAAGGTCTCTTCATCATTGCATAATAATGCATCCTCTTCCGTATGTAGATGCTCTGTTGAAGTCCAATGTTCATCCACTAAAGAATAACCCTTTGCCTCTTAAACACCGGGAAAACAACCTTTAGAGAGTACCTTCGAAAAGCACCCTACTTTGCGAGGCTCCCAATTTCGTGAAGCTCAAACAAGCCTTCGCGAAGCTCCTTCCTTTTCGTGAAGCTCAAAATTTCGTAGAGCTCAGACCATCGCAAAGTTCAAGCCTTTGCAATTCTTAGTCCATCGTGGAGCTCAAGTCATTGCAAAGCAACATCCCTCACGAAGCTCACTAAGACAATGTGGAGCACATGACATTCACGGAGCTAGAATAGCTGCCGCGAAGATCCTCTTTCGCAAAGCACACTGCCTTCGTGAACTCCCTTCGCGAAACGAGTGCAAATAATTTTCTCTGAATGATATCTCTACATCTCTCGAGGGGGTCTACCTGTATTTATAGGAAATTCCACCGACCCTCGACCCTTCCACGTGAAGTCAGCACCACGTCAGCTCAAATCGCCAAGCAGTGAAGTTCCTTCTTAAATTCTCTCAAAAACGCGATGTACTAAGGAAATTTTCCATTCGTGGAGCTCGTCGTAATCACGGAGTGTTCCATCATGTCATTCGTGCCTTCACGACGACACTCCCTCGCAATGATCTTCATCACCGTGATTCTCTTCATCCTCTTCCGTTCGCGAAGCATGGACGTAATCGCGAAAAATCACCGCCTCCATAATTATAGTCTTCACAAATTCCAAACCATTAATCCACTCTTTGCGAAATTCATGCCATTTCCATATTTAATTATGATCTTCATGGAAGTCCTATTTTCGCGATGCTCACCAACATCCAAATTTTGGATCCCAAAAATTTGGCAAACACTAGGAAATGATGCCACCTTCATTACAGTTGTATGCTTGAACGGTATGATCTCTTTGCTGGTACACGTTCTGAACTTCAATTGAGGATTGAAAACAAACACAAACCATACTCCAAATCATGCATAGAAGACCATGGTTCCATCAATTTTTGTTGTTGTAAGAAATCCATTTGGAGTTAACCACATATGGGGAACTAAATGATGTCGGTTTATTTATAAAATACAATAAATTAATTAATTTACCCCCATTTGGAACTTGAATATGAAATAGGATAGGTGGTTTTCTCACATGGTGATTTATGGATGAACTGAAGGAGAGAGATGGAAGAGGTAGTGGATCCACTATACTTTTTTCTACATGGAGATTGACTTCATATTGAGTTTCATTATCTTTGAGGTATCATGACGGTCTGATAGTTTTTATCATTTCAAAATAATGTATGTGGATGGTTTATAATTTTCCATGATAACAATATACATGTTACTCTATGCCTTTATATCCATTATATAACTACTTTAGATATGATATTGGTAGACACATTAGTAATTTTTGAATATTGGGGGTTTGAGGAGGATCATACTTATTTATATTTCTAAAGTGCAAATTGCACGTAATTTTGGGCTATTATACAAAATCTGGGTTCTTAATATTTAGGATGAGGAACATTAATAATTTTTTTAATGGGGGTACACACCATGAAGTGATAAAATGATACATTGTTAAGGATGTTTTTCAGCATTCCATGTTAGGATATATTATTGTGTAAAGGTTCATGACAAGACACCTTGTTTATAAAAGCCGAAGGACATGGACAGTTACATGAGAAGGGGAAATTGTAAATTTGAATAGGGTACATTATATGGGTAAATATAAAAAAATGTTCTTCGGTTGGGCCAAGAGGTACACATCGTATAATAGGTGTACATGATGTTTAGGGTGTTAAGTCTAGTGTTTCTATGTGAGGTAATGGTTACACACCCATTTGATTAGGTGAAGTTACACACAACATTACTATACTTACATGACATGTAATATCATATATATTGAGTACCAAAAGGGGACATGGATAGAGTTTTTCCGGGAGAATCATTCCTGGTACTCCCCACTGTGACTTTTCATTTGTGCATCATTGTCATCTAGACTCAAATAAAGGCCCACATGTAGCCTGTCCAGGGACATTTTTCACAGAAAATGTTATTTTGGACACATTTTTTGTGCGAAAGATATGACAGGATGTGAAACTTATGGTACACTTTTATAATACATACATAGATCAATTATTATTAAGTACCATGACATGGATTTTCCATCATAGGTTATATTAGATTATTATAACTTGGTCATAGGATTTTAATCTAATCAGTATGACTAGTTGTGGTATAGTTTATGCATCCCTAAAAAAATTATGAGGTGGGATCCTTTGTCATATCATCTACCCTTGGTAGGCTTTTTAGAATCAGTTTTACCAAAATTTACAAGATATGATCCCCTACATAGGGAGTTATTCTAGACTGGATTTGTGGTGTTCCCCATCAGTCATGGGTGTTGTCCCCGATTAGTGTTTAGGTATATATTGTGTTCCAAATTGTATATGTGGTGTCCCAATGTTGTATTGTGTAAGATACCATATCCATGTGTTGAGATATTATGAGATCATGTGGGGTTATTGATATTAGCTGAGATACATGGGTTTGATCCCCTATCTTATTATTGAGATCCACTAGGTTTCATAATTACATTCTACATGGAAAGACCATATTATCTTTTTCGCTCAGACAAATGAATTCATGCATGGTAGATATTTTCCAGTGTATTTGGGGTACTCTATGAGTGAGATATCATGGATGAGTTTCATTATGGATGGGAGGATTTATGTAATGAGTTATATCAGATGATATATACCTTTGAACATTTAGTAGAAACATTTGGTTGGTGGAATAGTTAATATATTTCAATAAATAGCGTATTTTGATATTATATTTGGGTTCTGTTGGGAGTCAAGGAAGTTATGTCTCAATATTTTTAATTATATACCTTATGAAGATGATCTATCTATTCATGTATAGTAAATCTATAGATATATAGATTCCTCTTCTATATTACATTCGTTTTTTGTACAATTCAGCAATAGTTCTAGATGACTAGTTCCTTTTGGTTTCTCCAAATATATTTTGTGGTTTTGGGGCACATCATGGGTATTATTATACTCAACCCTACATGGGATCTTCCAGGACATGTCAGTCCTTATAAATATGGAAAACATAATGAATGATTCTTAGGGTTTCAATAAGAGGTTGAGAATAGTGATCTAAATAGACTTCCTGATGTATTAATAGTTTAATTTCATAGTTTTCTCCCCATTATGGGATGGTTAAAATATTTTTTAGTTTTTAGTGGGACATTTTTTATCAATTATTCTTTCTGAAGCTCTATCATAATCTGATTGTTTGACGTAGTAGTATTCATGCATTTGGTATCAGTTATATTATTATATCTATAGTATTTCAAGGATGTTGGTGTTTTATAATGTGTACTGGTAAAATAGGATAAGTCCTCTCATGTTTTTGATATGCATACTTGGGGATAGTCTCCAACCCATATCTTTTGGGTTGTGGGCATTGGTTAGTTTCACTCTGCATATCACTGGTTGTGAGGGCCCTGGATGGTTGAGTAATTACACTCACAATTCTCATCAAATAACTATAAATGTTATATTTTGAGTAACTATCAAAGATACACTTGAAATAATCATCACAATTATAAATTGAATAACCATCATTATAAATTTCCATATTCTATTAGTAGTATCCTACTCAGTTAAATCCTTGAAATTATATAATGCATTGGATATCAATAATGGGGATCACCAATATTATAAGATGCCTTAGGAACACATATTATAAAAACAATTTTTGAACAATCTTAATATAATAAAAGTATATAGGTATTTCATTTTATCATATTACTAATAGGAACATAAATAACCAGTAGAAAAGAAATGGGTTCCATGAAAATCTATTTAAAATTATCATAATCAATCAAGAGAAATAAAAGGGTGGTCTTATTTATAAAAATCCATTATGGAAAAATAATTACATAGAGGTTTTTTGGTGTTTATGAATCGAATTAATTTAAAAATATCATTAAAATATATTTTGGGAATATAATATTTTTAATTTGAAAATAAATTTAAAAAATATTAATCATCATAAAATATTGGAACAATAATTTTCATTTAAAAAATTATTGAAATGTATAATTGAATATTCATGGAATATAATATTAATGATGATTGTAAAATCCATTCATGTTGTCAAAATTAAATCTACAATTAATCTTCAAAACATTTGTATAATGGTATTCAAAAGGTAAGTTTAGGAAACATTAATAAATTTAATTTTTAAAAAAATTTAAAAGATCAATCAAGATCCTACTAAATGTATTAATGAATTAATATATTTTTATAAAATCACAATTTAAGAAAAATATAAAATTTATATAAAAAAAATAAAACTCAATATCAATGAACATAAATGATAAATATAACATAAAAATGAAATTATTTATGTTTACTTAATCAATGGGGGATGAAATAAAAATTGAACATATATATAACATTCATAACCAGAGAATAATAACATATATTTGGTTCATGAATGCGATTTAATGTGATTCCCCCTAAATGACCAATTATCGTGAACAATCTTGAAAAAAGAATATTTTAAATTATGGACATTAAAAAAATGGTAAATTTTCAATTGTATGAACCAAGATAGAATAACATAAATTGAAACATTAATTATAATGAACATAAGGTGAATCATTGTAGATCAAGTCAAAGGGGTGGTAAATATACCTCATGAATGAATACTGATTGATATGATAACTGTGTAAACTAATGAATGATAATTCTACATGAATTAAAATTGAATGAAAATTAATTACCACCGAATGAAAAACATTGAGATAAAAAACCCTCTACAAATTGGTCACATTTAATTGAAATCCCCAGGGATGAAATAATTAAAATTGTCTAATAAAATAACTTGATTCATGATGTATTAATTATATAACATGTAAAATATGTTTTATAATCATCTCATACTATAAATTATTTACATAACGTAAATGTATTACTCAATGAATTGAAATTGAGACCAAATCCATTATTTCAAAAATTTCATTACATGTATATTCATTATATTCATTACTAATAAAATTATTTTCATTATTTATATTATTAAGAAAAAAATCATATTTATAATGACTTTTATTTTATCCATTACCATGATATATGAAATTTATAACTAATTAAAGTTTAAATAGTACATTTTAATGATATTCGTTATATAATTCCAAAAGGACATCAGTAGGATTACATTGGTAAAATAAGTCATTATTACATCATCTCCAAAATAAAAACCCTTACAAAAATATCATTTTTATAAATCAATAATTCATTAAAAACCTATCTTAAAATGTATTAATAATAATTTTCCATGATATTGTCACAAATGATTTTTTTTCATATGTACACATGCATAAAATTAAATTTTTTCAACAATCATTAGGTAAAATATGGTAAATATTATTTTATCTTATAATAATGACAATAATTTCATAATAACCATATTATTTAGTTAAAAATAATTATATATATCATAAATGTGACGTGGTGATAAAAAACGAATCCCTACACATCAAAGATGTAGTATCCAATGCGTACCCATGACAGACATTATCATTCTTCAAGGAATGGAATGGTAATAAAGTAAATGAAATATTATATTTTCAGAATGATAAATATTTCATGAATATTATATATATATATAACATTATTACATAATTACATCCCACCACAATAGGTGGGGACAAAAAAATATTTCCTTCTATCTGCAAAGTGCTAGCCCACAGTACAAAAGAATGAAAGAATTCCATACTATTTGAAAGAGGATAGGAAATGATATTTTTTATTACATTAAATTATTAACATATTAATATATAGTATACACTAATGTTATTATAAAATTATGGTTATGTATAATTGATTTATGTGAAAGATGTAAAAAAATAAAAAACATTCAATTAAGATCTGTACATCTTATATAGAAAACAATAATTATGTTACACATTAAGGCCTCAATGGATTCTATTTTGACCTTAATAGGGAATATAAGAAATATATAGTGATGTAAATAATATATTTTGGTAGGTATTGTCAGAGGAAATGGGTTTTTTGTTAATAAATGAGATGAAGAGGTTCCTGATTGTAATAGAGGGGATGACCACTCTTGGAATTATATAAGTTAATATGTTAATATAAAATAATTTTGAGGAAATATTGATCCAATTTTATAATAATTAAATTTAACATGAGGATATGTCATAATTTTGTATCAACTAAAATTTATATGAGATGGGATTACTTTTTACACTCATATGTTTGTTTTACAGATTCATTAAAATTTTCACACTAACTATGTCAATAATGTTTTATACACTTTATGGGTCATGATAATATGTAAAAATTAATAAGATGGATTACAGTTGATATTTTTAATTATATCACAATAACATAGATAATAAAATAATTTTTTAAATTTTAGATCATTTAATAAAATATTCATTTCAAGAAACATCAGTAATGTCTATTTTAGAAGTCATTCATTATATTGGTTTTTATTACACCAATAACTAAATTAAATTTCAATAAACATTATAAATACATCCATAAAACAATTTTTTAATTCTCTAGAATTAATTTATCACAATAATTATTTCAATTTATACTACTTTTAACCTTATTAATATAATTTATTTAAATTTTCAATTAGTTGAATAATTATTTTGTCAATGATCAATAAGGATTAAGAGTAATTTTTAATTCATTGAAAATTATAAAGAAAATTCATTAGTGAAAAAAATAATTTAAATTAAAAATAATTATATCTAAATTATAATGGCATGTTTGTCCCCATTTTAACTATATTATATTTATTAAAATCATAATGGTGACATTTTTTTCATTACATTAGAAAAAATATTATTAAGATAATAATCAATCATATATGGAAAATGGGACATATAACCAAAATTGGTTGATAATTAACTAAAGAGAAAAATATAATAATATTATCAACTATATTATTGTTATGTACACATATATATCACATTATTTGGAAAACATAATCACTCGATTTAACCATAACCGTGGTAACAAAAATTACTTTGTTTACAATTCATAATTATTGAAAATTATCCAATAAAATTTACATAATTAAAAAATACAAATTTAAAAAAGGAATATTTTTATAAAAATTCAAAACACATAGGTTTAAAATATTAATTTAAATTAAAATATTAAAAACATGCCAAATTGACATTTGTTTAGAAAAAACATTTTTTAATATTAATTGAATTGTGTTACTAAATTCATATATAAAATTAATTTCAAAAATAATAATGATATTATTTTATATCACAGTGAAGTAATATTTTTAAATACTAATAATAATAATTTTACATTTTAAAAACTTTATAAGAAAATATAGTTAAAAATAATTATTTAATTATTCATTGAAAATCAAAAAATTCATAAAAATTTAAATATTTCAACATGTGATAATTTTTATATAATGATAGAAAAATTGTTATTTATTTTATAATATATAAATAAAAAAACAATCAAAAATTTGTTCTGTTAATCTCTCAAGAAAATCAATAAATAAGCATTTTAAAAAAAATATCTTCTATGTATAAATTAATGTTGAACTATTTTATATATTTCATAAAAATTCATAAAATACATTATTATTGATTTAAATCATTGAATAAATATTAAAATGTATAGTTATTATATTTTGAAGGCTGGGGATGAAGCCTCATTTTATTATTTAAGCAAATCAATGACCTATTTTATTTATGTAGAGGGATACCCATTACATAGATCGAAGGACTAGTGGGAATTTGGCCCATTACATTGCATGTAGGTCCATATTTTTGGCCCAAGTCTCGTTGTGTGAATTGAAACCTGGTGGCAACAGTACATGCCATTGCTATAGTGCCCTGTTGATGCTACTGTACTCGCCGTTCAACAGAACCACCGCGGCTATAGTACCACTACAATACTGCTACAGTACATGCGCCCCAATGGGTATTGGACCCTCATTTTTCATGTAGTATTATGGGTTTCTTACCATTACACAAAACACAAACTACTATAAATTGTATTTAATACTTTTCATACCGTGTAATTTATCGTATTTTTTAAAACCATTATTTTTTAATAATAATATTTCATGGAACATTTATGCTATGTGTTGTATGTCATATATGTTATCTAACATAATGTCCCCTGAAAATTGATGGATATTATATTACTATTTTTTATTTTATGCATACCAATATAGTAAATAAATTGTTTTATTCAATGGTTTCAATGACTATATCTTGAATTTAATCCCCTAGATGATCCCATATATCATATTGGATATCTTCATCAATGTTATATATTGACTTTTATGTTGTTTTCCCATTCCTAATATATTTATTATAACTATGATTTAATCCTTTAAAATTTACATTGTTTTTTATTTATCAATAATTTCAAACTATAATATTCTAGTACACCATGTGTTCACTTAAAAACATGTCTCTTATTTCAATTATACATTCTGCAATTTTTTACAAAATTATTAATACCTTTCTAATGTTAATTGTTGGTTCTCCTTCATGATTTTAATTAGGATCCATTAATTATTTTCTATTAAAATTAAATTTATAAATAAATTTTAAACATATAAGTATTCAATAATTTGGATAAAATGATAATTTTAAAATATATAATAAAAAAAAATACAAATATATATATTAATTTAGAACTTATATAATAAATTAATATTTAATCATTTATAAAATTATAAATTTTGTATATATTAACAAATTATTTTATAATAAATAAAATAAAATAACGGTTAGTTTTTAAAATTAATGTATAATAGAAAAAGAAATATTTTAAAAAAAATTTAACAACAAAATGCATGAAAATTATTTATAACTCTAATAAATTTATAACAAAAAATTTATATGAGTAAAAAAAATTAACCAGAAATGAATTATATGATTAAAAATTTTATAATGATATATTTTTATATGTATATGAAATATAAAATAATATATATATATATATATATTATTGAAAATTGTACATAATTTATTAAATAATATTAATGTGTATTAATTATAATTATTAAAAATTATAACTAAAAGTGATTTATATATAAATTTAAAATAAATGATTTATATTTATAACTAAAAATGAATTAATAATTCTTCTAATAATAGAAATTTTAATTTAACATATATAAGATATAGATTTTTGTCAATGATTAATGGAAAAGGGAGATAAAATATTAATTGTGGGACATTATATTTTTTGAAACTAATAGGGAGTGTGGCTAAAAATAGATATCCTTGATATACATTAGTGTAACTCGAATGAGACATGTGGAACATAAATATTGTTGAAATAAGTGTCAAATGGTGGTGTAGAAACACTGAAGAATAAAAATTATGGAATAATGGTGGATAAATTATGGAAAAAAAGAGGATAAAACATAATGGTGTGGTTAAATGATTCCCTAAAATGAGGTAAGGCAATAATATATTATATACCCCATCATTTGAAACATATATTCCATAATGGAAATAAAAAAGTGTTGAATTCAAGAAGGTGATTTGTGTACATTAATTCTTTCACGAAGGCTTAAATGATATTATCAATTTCATAGATAAATGAATATCATCAAAGATATCTACGCTTCATGAAAACTGTGAGCTTCGGGAATGAAACCTGATCTTTATAAATGATTTGGGATTCAAAATATCTATGTGAGATTAATGAAAGATGTGAACATCGTGGAGGCTAAGTGAGATTCATGAAATTTATGATCTTCACAAAAGAAGTGAGGATCAAAATTTTTTGAGAATTATTTTCCTATTAAATTATTAGAATGACTTTATTCATTGAGGTGTTGAAATTGGAACTTAACGATTAACCAAATAAGGTGTAAAAAATATTGAATCATATGATCAAATAATGATTTATTTGAATTACCATCGATCAAACATCAATTGAGACAACACTAATCTTTCACATTTTTATTGGTTGTAAATGAGACGGATAATGAGACCATTCCAATATTTGAAATGGCATTGATCCCAGACATGATTTACCAAGTATAAATAAACAAGCAATGAGGTTTGTGATTTTATTTCACTAATACAATGTTTGTTGCATTCTCCATGGACTATATCATAGAGTAAAACCATGTAAAAAAATGTGTTCTTGTGAACACATTTATTCTTAAAATTATATGCATCATCATCGATTAAATTCCGATGATATATGATCATAATAAACATTATATAGTAAATAATGATACCCTTAAATAAAGTGTTTAATATTTAGTGGGGTAGGAATAGATTTTAATATAATATTAATACATTTATTTAACCCATTCGTATGGTATCTTTGACCCTTTTGGGAATAAAAAATGGTATTATAACATTTTTTTATTAGGTTTGATTTTCTTGGATTTGTCCATTAGATTTCCAAAATTAGTATTTTATTGTGCTATTATATTCATCTTCAATGGAAAATGGAAGAACACCAATTAAAAAGAAGAAATATAGTGCAATTACACAATATATATGTATCTATTTCTAGAGTGTTATTTAGATAATAGAAACAAATATCATTTCCTATTATGATACTATTTTCCCATTCAATTATTCTTCTGGAAAAATAACGTGATTTTCCAACAAATGTTTGAATGATTGATGATTGAGATATTACAAGAAAAAATGTAGTATATTATTCCACTTGACAAATGTAATTGAATCCAAAATTAAAATAGGAAAAAAATTTCAATGTTATTCAGATCCAAGTATAGAAAACAGAGTTCAATAGGATTGTAGTTATAATTAAATATATTCATTATGTGGCTAATTACCAAAGGGAGAAGAATGATTCTCATGATGAAGAACTGAAATATATTTCCATAAATACATAAAAAATCTAAGATTATGAAAAATGAAATAATATAAACACCAAATAAATTCATAATATAGAATCCAAAAAATGGTGATCTTCTTACAAAAATATCAGAATTGGTTAAAGAGATCTAATTGCTATAAAAATATAATATATGTGATATTGAATATATTGCACAAAAAATAAAAAATATATTATCTAGAAGATATAATGGATATTATATTCCTAGAATTGCATACTATATAACAATAAAGAGAGAACATAATACTCAACATCAATCATGGTACATGAATATTCAAAAATTAAATGAATAGGTAGAATCATTGATGAAATATGTGGAGAAATACAATGCCCATTGAAATCCAAAACTGAAGGATTCATGGATTTTATTATTTTACTATACTTCAAAATGTATTAATGATATGAAAAATATATATTGTATTTCATAATAAAAAAATAAAATGATTATCTCACTCTAAATCCATTATGGTTGGGAAAATATAGTGTTGGATATGATGAACACCCTCCCATGAATGGGGGGGGGGAACGAGGAATGAATAATTCTACAAATTGAGATAATCTATAGTATATGGAAACATACCAGAAATAATTTTTACAAGATGTAATGAAAATGTGTTCTATTTTTTTTGTATTCATTGTAATATAACATGTTTCTATTAGTAATTTGAATATATTTTTGGATGATATAACAAAAAAAGTTTTAATTTTATAATATGAAGAATATTCTTGAGAAATATGAAATAGAATTTTCTAAGAAGAAAAATTTCATCGTATAAAACTATTGTGGAAGATGAGGACACACTATGATTATTTTTTCAGAATTATGACGGATCAATTTTAGCCTAATAAATATTGATTCATAGACATGTCTTCTGATAAATGAAGATATGAGTATTGTTTCTAACATGATATTTTTTATATTTTTTAATCACGGGAATATAGAAATATTTGGTAGATAGAAGAATGAAGGGAAGGTATATGAACTCGAAAGGTGATCCACAGATGAATTGGTTTATAATGAGAAATACATTACTAGAATAAATCCTCATATATTGATAAATTGGTGTACAACATCAAAGGAATCCAAAGAACTATTGTAAAGACCCGTAAATTTCAAGGAAATGTTTTTCTTAATTTTCTTTGGAATTTTACAAGAACGCAGTTTCTGACGGCGCCTGATTCCGAGGCCCGGTGTGCCCAGAATCATTTTCCGAAGTTTGGCTCGGGTACGTTCAGTGAACGGACGAGCGGGTTTTTCTAACTTTTGAACCGGTGCCCGAAATCGAATTCTGAGGGCACCGATGAAATCGCAGCGCCAGTATTCTCTTAGAAACGCCTCTTCCGGAGTTGCGTTTGCCCGGGTGTGGTTTTTAATTTTCGGGCTTAAAGATAAGAAATAAAATAATTTTGCGACAACTTTATTTTATTTCACTTAAGCCGCTTGGAAGCCACTTGAAACCACTTAAAGGCGGCTTGAACTAAGTTGAACTGGATAGGATGCTATCCAGAAATATCCTACCCCCTTGGTAGGATATTTGTGAGATGGGGCCCACACGAGCCCTGCCGTTTCTTTCCGCTAAGAAACACACCCGTGAAAACCCGTCTTAATGAAAGTCAACTGACGCGTTTTCTAAATTCTTAACAGACCATTTAATTGGGTGGTTTATTTCGTGAATTAAATGGGCTGTTTCTTTTGTGAATTAAATTGCCAGTTTCTTTCGTTGAATTAATTCAACGAATTAATTCAATCGTTTCTTAACCTGTTTTCGTGTGTTGACATATTAATAATATAAGACCAACCCAAAATCTTTTGAGAAGATTTGAGAGGATCCTTGTTTCTTCTTCTCCCTCGTGAAGAACGCGAAGAACGCGAAGAACGCGAAGAACGCGAAGAACGTCGAACCCCGAAATCGACGATGCGACGCCTTGATCCGCATCGCCGACAACGTTCTTCTGCGACGTCTCTTCCTCCGTGACGGATCTTCGATCGGCTTCTTGAGGTAAGAATCTCGGACCTTCCTTTTTATCTCCTTCGTGGTTCTTAACCAAAAACACGGATTTAATTAATTAAATTAAATCTGTTGTTTCATGGTGCGTTGAGTTCGCCGACTCAACACCGGATTCCGCGACGACGTGACGCCTCCCCACGACGACGCGACGATCCCTCTCTTTCGCGACGAGCTTTTCCGCGAAGAACGCCAGCGCGCGACGATCGACGAGGTAGGGATTTATTATGGGAATTACCCATTTTTAATTTATTCCCGTCAATGTTTCTTAAAGAAATTAAAGAACCGAATTGTGAACAATTTTAATCTTCTTAAAATTGTTATTTTTCCCGTGTGGAATAAAATTCTCCCGGTTGTTTATCTCTAACGCGGAGGGTGCGGGCCAAACGAACACGGCCCGACGACCCTCCGCCGTTCTTCGTTTTGTGCGGATTTGGTGGGCGACGACGGAACGTACCGCAGCGGATGCTTGACGATTCCGCAGTAAAGAATGGATCCTGGGAGGAGCAATGGCGCAGACGGGAAGTGAATCGGACCACCGGAGCGATCCCGGTGTCCCGCAGAACTCGCCGGCGGCCGGAGGCGGCGGCGCCCCGGCGCGGCGCCGGACGAGCCCGCCGCGGCAGAAGCCGCGGCGGTGGCCGCCAAGGGACCCGCGGCCGCACGGGTCCGGTTCGCCCGCGCGGGACGCGGCTCTGCCGCGTCCGCGGTTCACCAGCGCGGCCCACGCGGGCCGCGGTTTCCTCAGGCCGCGGGTCAATGCCCACGGCGCCTGGCACTCGGCCACCCGACCGAGCCGAGCCAGGCCGGTCCGACCGGCCGGGCCGCGCCCCGGCCGGGCCGGACCGGGCCAACCGGGTCGGGTCGAACCGGTTCGGGCCGACCTAGGGGGGTTGGGCCGGGCCCGTACCCCCCCTTCTTCGGACGTTTTTGTTCAAATGGCCGTATCTTGAGCTACGGGCCTCCGAACGACGCGCTGTCAGTGGCAACACGATCCTTGGATCGAGACGGTCGTTTCGGTATACTATACTCAAGGTGCACCTTCATTTTCGGGAGCCTACGTAGTTAAAACTCCGTTGTTAAGCGTGCTTGTCCTAGAGCAGTGATCAGGATGGGTGACCTCTTGGGAAGTTTCCCAGGGTGGGTGTGAGACGGAAAGGCCAATAACTAACAGACCAGGCGTCCGATTGACGCGCCGTCTGTTTCGTTGAATTCCTCTAAGTGAGACGGATATTTTGGCATACTCCGCCCGAGGTTTGGACGCAGGTGAAGTACGTTCGGGTTGGATTTTCCTTAAAAACCAACCGGGCCCCTGGGACGAAAAAGCCAATAACTCTCAGATCGGGCGTCTGATTGACGCGCCGTCTATTGCGTTGAGTTCCTCTTGAAGAGATGGAACTTTTGGCATCCTCCGCCCGAGTTTTGGATGCAGATGGATAGTTGCCGGGTTGGATCGCACTGAAATCCAACCGGGCCCCTGGAACGGAAAAGCTGATATGTTTCAGACCAGACGTCCGTTTGACGAACCGTCAGCGGCATTGGTGATCACGTTGAAAAACGGTCCCTATGAGTATACCCTGTGAGTGTTCGGGGTATAGTTGAGTTACGGCCGGATTCGTTCGCTCACAAAACCAACCGGGCCCCTGGGACGAAAAGGCTAATAACTCACAGACCGGGCGTCCGATTGACGCGCCGTCTATTGCGTTGAGACCCCTATGATGAGGTGGTCCTTCAAGATACTTCCTTGCGGGACTTTTTGATACTTGGAGTATCGACCGGTAGCTCGTGGAGAGGACCCTCCCGGAGACGAGCGGGCGGAGCACGGAGACCGTGTAGCTGACATAGACCCGACGACTGCTGATCGAACGACTCGGTGTGTGACAGAGGTGCGCTTGGTTGTAGCGGCACATGGGAGCGCTTGGTTGTAGCGGCAGACCCACGACAGAGGTGCGCTTGGTTGTAGCGGCACATGGGAGCGCTTGGTTGTAGCGGCAGACCCACGACAGTGGTGCGCTTGGTTGTAGCGGCACATGGGAGCGCTTGGTTATAGCGGCAGACCCACGACAGAGGTGCGCTTGGTTGTAGAGGCACATGGGAGCGCTTGGTTGTAGCCGCGGACCCACGACAGAGGTGCGCTTGGTTGTAGCGGCAGATGAGAGCGCTTGGTTGTAGCGGCAGACCCACGACAGAGGTGCGCTTGGTTGTAGCGGCACATGGGAGCCCTTGGTTGTAGCGGCAGACCCATGACAGAGGTGCGCTTGGTTGTAGCGGCACATGAGAGCGCTTGGTTGTAGTGGCTGGCCCGCATTACTCGATAGGTGGAGTACTCCAGCAGTCTTAAGTTAGTGGGCAGTACCTCGGAGTTGTGACAGGACCACTGTACACTCCAGAGATGGAGCTCTTCAGTAGTTATGGTTTCGATGATGAAAATCCTGGTTTGAGCTGAGACTTTTGACCTTGTGTATGCCTCATGATTGAGATGGGATATTTGATAACTTAGGTATATGTATAGGCATATATCTAAGTAGAGGTTATCTGTTGAGATCTTCTTTGTGGTTATCCTTGTTGGTTTTAGAGAGACCTTGAGGGTCTCGGGGTCTCTACTGAGTATCGTTATACTCATCCCTGCACGGGTTATGCCCGCACCTCGTTGTGTTGGTTGCAGACGACAGGCAGTGCTGATGGAGGCCGAGTTTTCGAGGACTGGACGGTACCCGGAGGTGGACTACACGACGAGTCAGTACCCGGAGGTGGACTACATGACGAGTCAGTACCTGGAGGTGGACCACTGAGCGAGACGTGCTCGGAGAGGACGGCGGGACCTGAGGAGCATTGGAGCTATCTGTACCCACCCTTCAGGTGGGACTTCCAGAGGACGGCTCGACGCTGCAGTTTTTCCTTTTAGTTGCTGTTTTTCCTTTCAGTTGTACTTTACAGTTGGGCTTGTATTTCCTGCCCCTTTACTTTCATCACAGCTTGTACAGTTTTTACTTAGTGTTTACTTTTCCGCTTGCTTACTCTGTGGTGCTTGTTTACTTTTCAAAGGCAATGCCTTCCCTTTTTGCTGGGATTTACTCCTTGGTGCTAGTCGCCAGCCCCTGGCCTATGGAAGGCGGGCTTGGGGTAGTCACGGCACGGGCCCCGAGGACGGGTCGTGACAAATTGGTATCAAAGGTGGTCGGTTCTACCGGGGACTCCGATCTTTCTTCTATGTGAAGAAATAGTGTTTAGCGTATTGGGTGTGGTTATCAGTCCAGGGAGTCCAGTGTTGGTGCAGCGGCCGACGTATCTGTACACCAGGACCCTGACTTCTGATTTCCGACTTAATGCACGAAAACCTTGATTGCATGTGTGTTTCAAGTTTTCCTTGTGATTACTTCTGTCAGCACACCAGGTATACTGTCCTGACCGTGGTGCACTTGTTCCCTTTTCAGGATGTCCCCACGACGACAGCCAGCTAGGATTCCGAGAGTGGAGCATGATGAAAGCCCACCGAGCGTCGAGGACTCGGTACAGGGCCCTTTGAGAGCTGAGGCACCGGCGGTACCTATACCCGCCGAGGCATCGATGCTACCAGCCCCAGCCGCTGGCGATGCACGTCGCCATAGTGCACTGCATGAGTTCCAGCGCCAGCGACCGCCCAGGTTCCATGGGGAGACAGACCCTCAGGCCGCCGAGGACTGGCTGGAGGCACTTGTTCGGGTTTTCGGATTAGTGAGGACACCAGCAGACCTCATGGTGATCCTCGCAGCGAGTCTCCTGCACGCGGCAGCAGGCAGATGGTGGAGCTTGATGCTCCAGGTGCACGACGAGGCGTATCTCCTATGGATGGACTTTGAGAGCATCTTCCGCTCTGAGTTCGTCCCAGCCACCCTCCGAGCGGTGCGCATCCAGGAGCTACTATAGCTGCGGGAGGGAAGCATGTCAGTGGCCCAGTACTCGGCGAGATTTACTGATCTCTCGCGCTACTCCACAGATATGGTACGGGACCCGTTCTTCCGGGCCCGGACCTTCGAGCAGGGACTGAGGCATGAGATCAGGGCTTCGATGATCTCCCTCAACATTCCGACTCAGGCCGGGGTGTTAGAGCGAGCCCTCTTAGTGGAGAGTTTCCTTGCTGAGCGGTCTCCAGCAGCAGGACCCACCACTTACCGGCATGCGGCAGAGTCTTATGCAGTGGGCAGTAGACGGATGACGCAGGGGTCCAAGAGGACTAGACCTACAGGTGGTCCCCAACATGACTCTGGATCGTTTTCGCGAGGCACTTGGGGTGGGCAACGACTTGCCATGAGAGGGCAGTGTTACTCCTGTGGCGGGGTTGGTCACATGGCTCGTGACTGTCCGACCCGCCATACGGATGTCCAGAAGACGAACGAAGGACCCCCCAGGCAGAGGCAGAGGTTCGATCAGGGCGGGCCGCAAAGAGAAGGCGGCCATGACAGGGGAGTTGGTCGTGCAGCAGGAGGTGGACGGCGCTTCGGGGTGTTACCACCACCACCACCATGCGGTCCACCCCGACCGCAGGGGAAAGGAGGACATGGGAGGGCTCAGCTTCAGGCAGCTGAGGCCTACGATCATGGAGCTCCGGGAGAAGATGGACAGGAGCGGGACTATCTCCAGACCTGGAGACTTTTGTTCACGTTGCTTCTAGTTTTGTTGATGTGTGTTTATAGATGCTTTGTGTCTTTGTACTTGAGCTGCAGTAATAAAAGACACCTTTTCTTATGGCATTTTACTTTCCTGTCCTCTCTTGTGTTGTTACTAAGAGGTTCCGGTTTAGACTGTTGACTTGACCCTCACCCGTGAGACATCTACTGGAGGAGACCCAGTTATCACACACTGAAGCCGACAGTGTGACTCAACCCTTGGAGGCAAAAGTAACGGTTGGATCTCTTGGTAGTAGCGTCGAGGCCTTACGACGTCATCATTGCACTAGTGCAGAAAACATTTTTTACGTCGGTTATTTTTTATTATTTACTTCGGTTTTTAGGCGACGTTAATACGGACGACGTTATAAATAACGTTTTTTACGTCGGTTCTTTAAAACCCGACGTAATATCCCTAACATCACGGTGGTTATCACGTCGGTTCATATAATAACCGACGTGATAAATATGCGCGGGGGGGCTTTATCACGTCGGTTATTACCTAAACCGACGTGATAAAATGCCTGGGATATCGTTTATCACGTCGGTTATGTCATAACCGACGTGATAAACCCTTCCCCTGGCCTATTATCACGTCGGTTTCTTAAATAACCGACGTGATAAAAAGGCCTGGGAAACGTTTTAGCACGTCGGTTATCCAATAACCGACGTGGTAAATCGATTCCGAGGCCTTTTAGCACGTCCGTTATATTATGAACTGACGTGATAAAAGCCCCGGGAACGGTTTATCACGTCGGTTCTAGAAAAAACTGACGTGATAAACCCCTACCAATTTATTTACCACGTCGGTTATAAAATAACCGACGTGAAAGAAATTTTTTTTTTAAATAATTGCACTGCTCTCACCAAAAAGCAACCAGAAACCAAACAAAAAGAACCATGCCAGCCCTCCCCCAAGCCCCAACTGAACCCCACCCTCATCTATACCCACCTAACAACCTGGCCAGCCCTCCCCCACCACATTGGAGCCCCACCACAACCCTTGGACACCCCCCACCCCTTGGACAACCCCCCCACCCTCATTTACACCCCCACGACCCCTAGTACAGCCTCAAACACCCATTGGACACCCCTCCCATATCCCTTGGACACCCTCCACCCCTTGGACACCCCCCACCCCTTGGACAGCCCCCCCACCCTCATTTACACCCCCAAGACCCCTAGTACAGCCTCAAACACCCATTGGACACCCCCCACACCTTGACATCCCTCCCAGACCCCTTGGACACCCCCCCGACCCCTGGACACCCCCCCCGAGCCCTTGGACAGCCCCAAACACCCCTTGGACACCCCTCCCATATCCCTTGGACACCCCCCCCCCCCACCCCTTGGACACCCCCCACCCCTTGGACAGCCCCCCCCCCACCCTCATTTACACCCAACCAGCCCCTTGGACAGAACTCCCAGACACCTTGGACACCACTCCCATATCCCTTGGACACCCCCCACCCCTTGGACACCCCCCACCCCTTGGACAGCCCCCCCACCCTCATTTACACCCAACCAGCCCCTTGGACAGAACTCCCACCTCATTTACACCCCCCCGACCCCTAGGACAGCCCCAAACACACCTTAGACACCCCTCCCATATCCCTTGGACACCCCCCAATCACCCACCCACCCCCTTGGAACCTCTCCCCCCATACCAAAATCCAGACCAGAAAAACCATCAACAGTAGACCAAAACAAGAAGTAGAGAAAAATTAAACATTCACTTATATAACATTCAAAACTTACACTGTCAACTTCAAAAAAAACTAAATCCAACCTAAATGACTACGAAATACACAATTACATTGACAATATTCAAAATTACATTTTACATTACAAACAACTAAAAGTCAATCAAACCTGTAAAATAATTTGACCACTCCACTTGTAAGTGTTTGATATCTTCAGAAGTAAAGGGTTGAGGGTCATCAAAAAGCTACAAAGGAAATGGATAGTAGTCAACATGTATAATGAATAAATCAAATTGAAATATTATGAGAAAGAGGAAATCTTACCAGGTCAAAACTCAGAACTGTCCCAGTTGTTATTATTTCATACATAAATCTTAACATGTAATATCTGCATTCGATGATGCCTTGTTGCTCATGACATTTCTGTTTGAATGAGTGTAAATTCAATATATTATTTTTATGTAATAAATCAAAATGTACAAATTATAAATGGATATTTACCTTCGCATGTACATATTTGATCTTGAAATTCCTTTTCTTTGCGCTTTTTCGAAAGTGGACCCATGCCCTGTTAGAAAATAATACGAATGGGGTAAATTTAAAATTCATTATAATATATAATACTATTGTGAAATTGAAACTTACGTTTCCAATATATTCTTAAAACTTTCTCGCACATCAGCATGGAGAGAGCATATCCAAAAAAGTGTTTTCTCCCTAGGGCAAAAAACCCCTAACATCCAATGATCCCTGATAAAAGGAAATTTAACGTAAGTGGTTTTTTATGTTAAAAGATAATTAACTCTTTGAGAGGGATGTGTTTCATACCTCTCACAAAAAGGCATCATCCAACACTGTGTGATTACATTATTTTCAAATCTATCAGAAATATAAAGCATTCTTTGTTCCTCATCCAATGCACATGCTTCAGGGGAAATCAATTGTGGGTCCACGAATCCATATACATCTGTCAGCTCATTCCTCTCACAAATTTTATACAGATACCTAATACAAAGCAGACATAAGTATACATGTTTAATAAATATAACGCAAGGAAAAGGTGTTAAGACTTATATGATAAAAATTTCCACCACGTTGATGCCCAACTTATCTCCAGTGACAAACTCCATGATATCAGTTTTCATAATCCCCACACATAGTTCACGTCCACAGACATGAGCTTCCATTGTAAAGTCATAATGATCCGCCAACAAATTTGAATATCTTGACAATTTGTCAAGACTGCTGGTATCTGCATCTGATGTCATAGCTATCTGTCTTTGTAGTTGTCTATACAGTATTTCTTTACCTTTGAAGTATTCCTGTAAAAATAAATTGAAAAATATATTAGTTTTCAAATGATAAAACATTAATAAAAATATAAAATAAAAGATATAACATCCATACCTCTATGGTAATGAGTCGAAGAAGTCTGGATGGCCAAAGTAAAAAATGGCCGATACTATGTCCAACTGTCGTCACCTCATCTGTAGGTAATGGTATCCGAGCTGATCTATCTATAATATCCTGTACAGTGACCCTCTGATTCTCTACCTCTAACTGTTGATGATGAACTGTATCTCCTATACAATATACCATCCCATATGCAACTATATGATGTTGAGGATCATCAACATACAACTCACAATAAGTAGGTAGCTGCGGCGGAGGAGGAGGATCAAAAATGGGGTCCGCAGGCTGAGGTGGGGGAGTGGGAGCTACTGGGAGAGGTGGAGTGGGAGCTGCACCCTGAAATTGTCTTTGCAAGTCTGCAGACATTAACTGCACCGATGCTCTAATCTTGTCCTCCATTGTCGCATTAATATTATGGACTTCAGCCTCCAAGGATTCTATTTTTTTTATAAACTCCCTCAATGTTAGAAGTTGAGGAACGTGGCAACACTTTTCTTACCGATACACCTGCCGGATATCCTCTTACACGGCCAGGATGTTCGGGCTTTCCCAATGCCACAGATAAAATATCTTCCCTCCCAGATGGTGTAAATGTCCCCTGTGAACTCTGATCCTCAAGAGAGTCCTGTAATAATTAATTGAACATTTCTATAATGATTGGAAATATATGACGAAAATAGTAAACTCAAATAAATAAAATAGATATCTTACAATCCTCTCAACTACGAGTCTCGATTCTTCCGAAAGATATTGTCCTTTTTTGCCCTTCCGAGCTCTTTTCCATTTCTCATGTCTAGATGGAGGGGATGGAGGGGCCACCTCTCCTGATCTTGAAGACTCAGCTCTTAGTTGTTGAAATTTTTCTGCCATCATTTGTTCTTCTAATAATGCATACCCTCCCCGAGATAAACTATGAGGGTATACATTTTTAGATTTGATCTCTTGATTAGCTTTCCTTGTTTGCTGTAAATTAAGAATAAGTAATCATTAACAAAACAATAATAAGATCATTTATATAAGAAAGCTTATAAAAGTTTACATTGCCCTTACCAAAAATGATTCTTTTCTTCTACTTTCAAAAAATTGTCTCCATGTGTCTTCATCTATAAAAGGATATATACGACATGGATTCTCACGACTCCTATGACCATAAATGAAATCAGATGAGAGGGTTGATTTGAAATCCCTCCATCTCCTAGCAGCCAACGATAAGCATTTCTTCCTGACTCTTCCAGTGTCAGGAATATCAAATGTCATCTGATAAAAAAGAGGTTAAAAATATTATATATACTAGAAACATTTAAAGAACAATCAAACAATAGAAAAAGATCTTACCAAAATGGTCTCCCACAGCTGAGAAATTATCGCTTTATCCACACTTCTCCAATCATGATAGAGAATGTTTACTCTTCTCTTAGCCTGAGTTGCTACAAAACCCTTAAAATCTTTAGCATTTGGACCTCTAGGAAGATCATCATCATCAAACTCCACGACTATCCTCTCCTCCTTCGTACGGGCAAGTGATAATTTTGGTAAACGTGTGCACCCACGCTTACCAACCTTTGAACTCTTTTTCGTAATAGGAGCATGTGAATGTTCCTCCCCAGATGTATGACCAATATGCTCATCTCCAGAATCATGTGGCTGATCAACTGATTGATCTGTCATTTTCCTTCAAATCAAAAAAACAAACATTAGTTCACAAATAGAAAAGTGTACTAAATTACATAATAGTAAACATTGGTAATATGGTAAGCATGTTAAACAATGATAAACATGGGAAACACAGGAAAAAGGTTGCCAAGGAGTTGGCCAAAGAAAGCTAAAAAGTGGACTCACTGAGTCCACCGGTCCGCCGGTGTGAGCTCACCGGCTAGCCGGAGGACCCAGGCAGTAGACTTGCCCACTGCCTGGTGCCACCGGCCGGCCGCTGGCTCACCACCGGCCGACCGGTGGACCAGACAGCCTTCCTGTCTGGACCACCGGCCGGCCGGTGGACCAGACAGAGAGCCTTCCTCTCTGTCTGGACCACCGGCCGGCCGCTGGCTCACCACCGGCCGGCCGCTGGTGATCCAGACAGAGAGGAAGGCTGTCTGGTCCACCGGCCGGCCGGTGGTGATCCAGTGGCCGGCCGGTGGACCAGACAGAGCTTTGTTCTGGACCACCGGCCAACCGGTGATCCACCACCGGCCAGCCGGTGCGCCCAGAACTTCTCCTCTTTACGGTTTTTATTGTTTTATTTGATACATGTTTTAATAAGTAAAAAATTTACAGTATCTAACATTATATGAAAAAACTAAATGTAAACAAGAAATAAACTTGTGTTACCTGTAATTTTAGGAATGTACAGTTGGATTGTTTTCCCAAATTCCTTCGTCGTGATCGTTCCTTATGGCACAAACCATGTCTTCAACATACTCATCATTATGTTCTGTTAATCTTTCCATGGAAGTAGGGATCTCACATAAATCAGCATCTTCATCAAATTCATCCTCACCAACATATTGGTTTTTCCCTTGTAAAACAACAGCCCACTGCATATCTGATTGATCTACTACATAGAAAATTTGTTTGGCATGTGTTGCCATTATAAAAGAATCAGCCGTGTCTCCCAATCTATTCAGATTAACAAGTGTCATTCCAAATTCATCGTGTCTGACACTGTTGTTACCGATAAACCATTTACAGTTAAAAACGAGAACTTTAATTTTAAAGTAATCAGCCTCCCATATGTCTTCAATCACTCCATAATATGCACTTGATGCCGAAATTGGGTTTCTTTCCTTAGCACTCGAAAAATGCATTGCTTCTGCAAACACCAATACACCACTATTCTGAACTGCACTTCTGTTGTCCTGAGTTTTCGTATGAAATGTATAGCCATTAATGTCATAAGCGGACCATGTTATCACATTTAAAGATGGACCACCCACTATCCATTTTAATGTCTCTGATACATCTGATCTACCAAGTAAGGTCTTTTTAAACCATGGCAAAAAAGTTTTTTTGTGCTCATTCAAAATCCACATTTCATTCTTCTTTGGATGACATTGTTTCAACTCATTAATATGCAATGTGATATACGGTTGAACATCAGCTATGTTATTCAAGATGTATGATTCTAACTTCTTCATATGTTCAGCTGACAGTGATTTGACTTTCAAGCCACGAATCCCCTTTCCCTCATTATTAACCCGTTCATGGCGAGATGGAGGCAAACCTATGTGTTGCGCCGTAGCCAAGTAGCTCGTACAAAACTCTGCTACCTCCTCAGAAATATACTTTTCAATAATGGAGGCTTCAGGTCGATATGGATTTTTAACATATCCCTTTATTATTTTCATATACCTTTCAAAAGGATACATCCAACGAAGATATACAGGTCCACAAAGCCTTATTTCACGAACCAGATGAATCATTAAATGCACCATCATATCAAAAAAAGTTGGAGGAAAATACATTTCCAAATGACAAAGTATAAAAATTGCATCCTTTTCCAAAATGTTCAAAGCATTCACATCAATCTCCTTGATGCAAATTGAATTGAAAAAATAACACAACCTCATTATAGTCTTTCTGACACGGATGGGCAATATTCCACGCAGTGCAACTGGTAGAATTTGTTGCATCATGACGTGACAATCATGTGATTTCATACCTATCAACTTCAAGTCTTTCAATGAGACAAAATTTTTTACATTTGAAGAATAACCTTGAGGCACTTTGATATCATGAAGACACTGACAGAAGCTACTTTTCTCCCTCTTCGATAATGTATGACAAGCCGGGGGAAGAAATGTTCGTCTTCCTTTAGGAGTGGGAGCTAACTCCAAACGTATTCCCATTGACAGTAGGTCTAACCTTGCATTCAACCCATCTTTTGTCTTTCCTTTAATATCTAGGAATGTTCCGATCAAAGAATCACAGATATTCTTCTCCACGTGCATGACATCAATATTATGTTTGACTTCATGATACCTCCAATAAGGTAGCTCAAAAAATATTGACCTTTTCTTCCAAATATGTCTATCATTACCAGATTTCTGTGTTTTTCCCAATGTCACATCAAGGTTTTTCACCCACTCAAAATAGAATTCGGGGGATAAAGGTTGAGGAGCAGTATCAAATTCTTGTGAGCCATTGAATGCCTTTTTTAGTCTTCTATAAGGGTGATCCATAGGCAAAAACTTTCGATGACCCATGTACACTGTTTTCCTCCCATGATGCAATTGACAATATGACGTCAGTTGTTCGAAAATTGGACAAGCTTTATGCCCTTTAACACTGTATCCAGACAAATTTCCATATGCTGGGAAGTCATTTATAGTGAATAGAAGCACTGCATGCAGTTGAAAATATTCCATTTTATAAGAATCATACACCCTAATACCATCAGCCCATAACAGTTTCAAATCATCAATCAGCGGTGACAAGTATACATCAATATCATTGCCGGGTTGCTTTGGACCAGAGATCATGATACTCAACATGACATATTTTCGCTTCATACAAACTTCAGGAGAGAGGTTGTAAATTACCAATAAAATAGGCCATGAACTATGTGTGCTACTGAGGGTTCGGTATGGATTCATTCCATCTGTGCACAAGCCTAGTCTCAGATTTCTAATTTCATTTCCAAATGTAGGGTACTGGGCATCAATTTTCTTCCATTGTGGACAATCAGCTGGATGACGTATTTTTCCATCACATACCCGCTCATCAGCATGCCATCTTAACCTTTTTGCATCATGTGAATTAGAAAATAAACGTTTGAAACGAGGAATTATAGAAAGATACCAAAATACCTTTGAAGGGAGAGTTATAATCTCTACATCAGCTTGTGATTTTTCTTTCACCTTATACCGTGATGTCCCACATTTAGGACACTCTTTCAGAAATTCATATTCCTTCCTATATATAATGCAGTCATTCGGACAGGCATGTATTTTCCTGTATCCCAATCCCATCGGGCATAATATTTTTTTGGCCTTATAATGTGAATCTGGAAGATCGTTATCTTTTGGAAGAATGTCTTTCATCAATTGTAGCAGCTCTGTAAAACTTCTGTCACTCCATCCATGTTTCGCCTTCAGGTTAATCAATCTTAACACCGCCGACAAAACCGTAAAATCTATACAACCAGGATATAATGGTTTTTCGGCATCACCATATAGACGTGCAACTGTCGGTTCTATCTCAATTTGTTCTGCTACAATATCGCGAATCATTTCATCAATTCTATCGGAGTTACCATCTTGCGATTCATTATCATCAGAGACATTCTGTCCAGTTTCGCCATGCCAAATCCAAGGGTTGTAACTCGGATTGAAACCATGACAAATCATATGATCTTTTATCTCTCTACTTTTCAACTTCTTCATATTCAGACATTTCAGGCATGGACAGAAAAAAATGTCACTACTTGGAACATTTCATTTAGCAAATTCCAAAAAGGCATCAACACCTTCCTCATATTCATTGCTCATTCGATGTGCCGTAATCCAACTTCGACTCATTATTACCTATAACAAATAGCAAATATATATATATTTTTTAGATAAGACAAATATATGTTTATATGAAAAAAATCATAATTTGAATGTAAAAAATTTTGAAATATAAAACAAATCGATGTGCAAACCCCCCTGGACACCCCCCGACCCCTCTGGACAGCCCCCCACCCCTCCTGGACACAACCCCCACTCCCGACCTGCTTGGACAACCCCCCTGGACACCCCCCAACCCTCTGGACAGCCCCCCCACCCCTCCTAAACACCACCCCCACCCCCTACCCCCTTGGACACCCCCCTGGACACCCCCAACGCCCACCCACGCCCTTGGACAGCCCCCCACACCCACCCACCCCCTTGTAAACCCCCCTGGACACCCCCCGACCCCTCTGGACAGCCCCCCACCCCTCCTGGACACCACCCCCACCCCCTACCTCCTTGGACACCCCCTGGACATCCCCCAACCCTCTGGGCAGCCCCCCCACCCACCCGGACAACCCCAAATACCCTCTGGAGAGGCCGCCACCCACTTGGACACCCCCCCCCCCCCCCACACCCATCCACCCCCTTGGACAGCCCCCCACACCCATCCACCCCCTTGGACACCCCCCTGGACACCCCACCGACCCCTCTGGACAGGCCGCCATCCCCTTGGACAGCCCCCCACACCAACCCATCCCCTTGGACACCACCCTGGACACCCCCCGACCCCTCTGGACAGCCCCCGACCTCTCTAGAAAGCACCCCCACCCATCCTGGACACAACCCCCCACCCCCGACCTGCTTGGACACCCCCCGGGACACCCCCCAACCCTCTGGACAGCCCCCGACCCCTCTGGACAGCCCCCCACCCCTCCTGGACACCACCCCCACCCCCTACCCCCTTGGACACCCCCCTGGACATCCCCCAACCCTCTGGGCAGCCCCCCCACCCACCCGGACAACCCCAAATACCCTCTGGAGAGGCCACCACCCACTTCGACAGCCCCCCACACCCATCCACCCCCTTGGACAGCCCCCCACACCCATCCACCCCCTTGGACACCCCCTGGACACCCCACCGGCCCCTCTGGACAGGCCGCCACTCCCTTGGACAGCCCCCCACACCACCCATCCCCTTGGACACCACCCTGGACACCCCCCGACCCCTCTGGACAGCCCCCGACCCCTCTAGAAAGCACCCCCACCCCTCCTGAACACAACCCCCCACCCCCGACCTACTTGGACACCCCCCAACCCCCCTGGACACCCCCCGACCCCTCTGGACAGCCCCCCACCCCTCCTGGACACCACCCCCACCCCCTACCCCCTTGGACACCCCCCTGGACATCCCCCAACCCTCTGGGCAGCCCCCCCACCCACCCGGACAACCCCAAATACCCTCTGGAGAGGCCGCCACCCACTTGGACAGCCCCCCACACCCATCCACCCCCTTGGACAGCCCCCACACCCATCCACCCCCTTGGACACCCCCCTGGACACCCCACCGACCCCTCAGGACAGGCCGCCACCCCCTTGGACAGCCCCCCACACCCACCCATCCCCTTGGACACCACCCTGGACACCCCCCGACCCCTCTGGATATCCCCCGACCCCTCTAGAAAGCACTCCCACCCCTCCTGGACACAACCCCCCACCCCCGACCTGCTTGGACACCCCCTGGACACCCCCCAACCCTCTGGACAGCCCCCGACCCCTCTGGACAGCCCCCCACCCCTCTTGGACAGCACCCCCCACCCCCTACCCCCTTGGACACCCCCCTGGACATCCCCCAACCCTCTGGGCAGCCCCCCCACCCACCCGGACAACCCCAAATACCCTCTGGAGAGGCCGCAACCCACTTGGACAGCCCCACACACCCATCCACCCCCTTGGACAGCCCCCCACACCCATCCACCCCCTTGGACACCCCCTGGACACCCCACCGACCCCTCTGGACAGGCCGCCACACCCTTGGACAGCCCCCCACACCCACCCATCCCCTTGGACACCACCCTGGACACCCCCCGACCCCTCTGGACAGCCCCCGACCCCTCTAGAAAGCACCCCCACCCCTCCTGGACACAACCCCCCACCCCCGACCTGCTTGGACACCCCCCTAGACACCCCCAACCCCCCTGGACACCCCCCGACCCCTCTGGACATCCCCCCACCCCTCCTGGACACCACCCCCCACCCCTTACCCCCTTGGACACCCCCCCTGGACATCCCCCAACCCTCTGGGCAGCCCCCCCACCCACCCGGACAACCCCAAATACCCTCTGGAGAGGCCGCCACCCACTTGGATAGCCCCCCACACCCATCCACCCCCTTGGACAGCCCCCCACACCCATCCACCCCCTTGGACACCCCCCTGGACACCCCACCGACCCCTCTGGACAGGCCGCCACCCCCTTGGACAGCCCCCCACACCCACCCATCCCCTTGGACACCACCCTGGACACCCCCCGACCCCTCTGGACAGCCCCCGACCCCTCTAGAAAGCACCCCCACCCCTCCTGGACACAACCCCCCACCCCCGACCTGCTTGGACACCCCCTCTGGACACCCCCTAACCCTCTGGACAGCCCCCCACCCCTCCTAAACACCACCCCCACCCCTACCCCCTTGGACACCCCCCTGGACACCCCCCAACACCCACCCACACCCTTGGA
This sequence comes from Viscum album, assembly GCA_963277665.1. NCBI lineage: Eukaryota > Viridiplantae > Streptophyta > Magnoliopsida > Santalales > Viscaceae > Viscum > Viscum album. The sequence continues at coordinate 701,144,917 of OY728161.1, forward strand.
CAGCCCCCCACACCCACCCACCCCCTTGTAAACCCCCCCTGGACTCCCCCCGACCCCAAATCCATGCACCTATGCCATGGTTGTGTGTGAATAAAGTAGTAACAACTGTAAAAGGGCAACCCATCCAAATGGACACGCCCCAACCCTCTCGGGGATTTATAGAAAACGATGAAAAATTAGTGAAATCATAAAATTACTCAATATTACAAGTCGAACAAATAGATCTAGGGATGATAAATAAGATTATGGTGCCAAAACGAGTTAAAAGGGTTCGCAATCGAAGAATCATAGCTAGTTTCAACAAAAAAATCACAACACATATATATATACAATCCGCGAAAAAAAAACGAACGAGTGGGAGGATTACCTGAGTGCTGCGAGTTTAGATGATTGATCCGAGGAGATTAAATATGAGAAACGATGATCGCAAAACGAATCTAAACCAACGAAATGGACGAGCCGATTCGGGTTTACGCGCGAGAGAGACGAGTCGTGACTGTCGAAGGTAAACTCGCGAATGACAATCCACGGGTCTGGGTAAATTTTTAAATGAGTTATCACGCCGGTTATTCAATAACCGACATGATAATTGCTTGAAAAACATTTATAACATCGGTTATTTCAATAAACGACGTAAAAACCTTCCTCCGATTCATTTTTTACGTCGGTTATTTTATAACTGACGTTATAAAGGGCTCAAAATCTGCGTTTTTTTACGTCGATTATTCCATAACCGACGTCAAAAACATCTGTGGATTCTTTTTTTACGTCGGTTATTTTATAACCGACGTAAAAAGGCCTTCAAAAACCGCGTTTTTTACGTCGGTTATAAAAATAACCGACATAAAAAACGAAGGCGCGCGATTAATAACGTCGGTTATTTTTATAACCGACGTTAAAGGTGTACCGAACACAGGTTTTTACGTCGGTTAAGAAATAACCGACGTAAAAAACCTCGTTTTACATATTATGACGTCGGTTTTATATAACCGACGTAAAAAATGGTGACGTAAAAAACGTTTTCTGCACTAGTGTTGGTATGGATTAGTATCATCCATGTCGGGATTGACCGTATTAGGCGAAGAACGTGGTTCATCCAGGGGATGAGACCAGATTTCTCTTATCAGCAAGGAAGAAATCGTGGCAGCTCTAGTGGGACCATAGGTGGTCCGGGCCACGACAGAGAAGGTCCAGGTGAGCACATGGGAGCGGAAGGCTCAGATGCGTGCTCAGTACCGCCATTGTATCCCTAGATTGTGTTGAAGCTTTACGGGGACGTAAATCCCTATGGTGGGAGTAATGTAAAGACCCGTAAATTTCAAGGAAATTTTTTTCTTAATTTTATTTGGAATTTTACAAGAACGCAGTTTCTGACGGCGCCTGATTCCGAGGCCCGGTGTGTCCGGAATCATTTTCCGAAGTTTGGCTCGGGTACGTTCAGTGAACGGACGAGCGGGTTTTTCTAACTTTTGAACCGGTTCCCGGAATCGAATTCTGAGGGCACCGATGAAATCGCAGCGCCGGTATTGGCTTAGAAATGCCTCTTCCGGAGTTGCGTTTTCTCGGGTGTGGTTTTTAATTTTCAGGCTTAAAGAAAAGAAATAAAATAATTTTGCGACGACTTTATTTTATTTCACTTAAGCCGCTTGGAAGCCACTTGATGCCACTTAAAGGCGGCTTGAACTGAGTTGAACTGGATAGGATGCTATCCAGAAATATCCTACCCCCCATGGTAGGATATTTGTGAGGTGGGGCCCGCACGAGCCCCGCCGTTTCTTTCCGCTATGAAACGCACCCGTGAAAACCCGTCTTAATGATAGTCAACTGACGCGTTTTCTAAATTCTTAACAGACCATTTAATTGGGCGGTTTATTTTGTGAATTAAACGGGCTGTTTCTTTTGTGAATTAAATGGCCTGTTTCATTCGTTGAATTAATTCAACGAATTAATTCAATCATTTCTTAACCTGTTTTCGTGTGTTGGCATATTAATAAAATAAGACCAACCCAAAATCTTTTGAGAAGATTTGAGAGGATCCTTGTTTCTTCTTCTCCCTCGTGAAGAACGTGAAGAACGCGAAGAACGCGAAGAACGCCGAACCCGGAAATCGTCGATGCGACGCCTTGATCTGCATCGCCGACAACGTTCTTCTGCGACGTCTCTTCCTCCGCGACGGATCTTCGATCGGCTTCTTGAGGTAAGAATCTCGGACCTTCCTTTTTATCTCCTTCGTGGTTCTTAACCAAAAACAAGGATTTATTTAATTAAATTAAATCTGCTGTTTCATGGTGCATTGAGTTCGCCGAATCAACACTAGATTCCGCGACGACGCAACGCCTCCCCGCGACGACGCGACGATCCCTCTATTCTGCGACGATCTTTTCCGCGAAGAACTTCCGCACGCAACGATCGACGAGGTAGGGATTTATTTTGGGAATTACCCCTTTTTAATTTATTCCTGTCAATGTTTCTTAAAGAAATTAAAGAACCGAATTGTGAACAATTTTAATCTTCTTAAAATTGTTATTTTTCCCGTGTGGAATAAAATTCTCCCGGTTGTTTATCTCTAACGCGGAGGGTGTGGGCCAAACGAACACGGCCCGACGACCCTCCGCCGTTCTTCGTTTTGTGCAGATTTGGCGGGCGACGACGGAACGTGCCGCATCGGATGTTTGACGACTCCGCAGTAAAGAACGGATCCCGGGAGGAGCAATGGCGCAGACGGGAAGAGAATCGGACCACCGGAGCGATCCCGGTGGCCCGCGGAACTCGCCGGCGGCGCCCCGGCGCGCCGCCGGACGAGCCCGCCGCAGCTGAAGCCGCGGCGGCGGTGGCTGAAGCTGCGGCGGCGACGGCCAACGGACCCGCGGCCGCGCGGGTCCAGTTCGCCCGTGCGGGACGTGGCTCTGCCGCGTCAGCGGTTCACCAGCGCGGCCCACACGGGCAGCTGTTTCCTCAGGCCACGGGTCAACGCCCGCGGCGCCTGGCACTCGGCCGCCCGGCCGAGCCGGGCCAACCGGGTCGGGTCAGACCCGGGTCGGGTCGACCCGGTTCGGGCCGACCCAGGGGGGGTCGGGCCGGGCCCGTACCCACCCTTCTTCGGACGTTTTCGTTCAAATGGTCGTATCTTGAGATACAGGCCTCCGAACGACGCGCCGTCAGTGGCAACGCGATCCTTGGATCGAGACTGTCGTTTCAGTATACTATACTCACAGTGTACCTTCCTTTTCGGTAGCCTACATAGTTAAAACTCCGTAGTTAAGCGTGTTTGGCCTAGAGCAGTGATCAGGATGGGTGACCTCCTGGGAAGTTTCCCAGGGTGGGTGTGAGATGGAAAGACCAATAACTAACAGACCGGGCGTCCGGTTGACGCGCCGTCTGTTTTGTTGAATTCCTCTAAGTGAGACAGATCTTTTGGCATACTCCACCCGAGGTTTGGACGCAGGTGGAGTACGGTCGGGTTGGTTTTGCCTTAAAACCCAACTGGGCCCCTGGGACGAAAAAGCCAATAACTCTCAGGTCGGGCGTCCGATTGACGCGCCGTCTATTGCGTTGAGTACCTCTTGATGAGGCGGAACTTTTGGCATCCTCCGCCCGAGTTTTGGATGCAGATGGATAGTGGCCAGGTTGGATCTCATTGAAATCCAACCGGGCCCCTAGAACGGAAAAGATGATATCTTTCAGACCAGACGTCCGTTTGACGAACCGTCAGCGACATTGGTGATCACATTGAAAAACGGTCCCTATGAGTATACCCTGTGAGTGTTCGGGGTATAGTTGAGTTACGGCCGGATTGGTTCGCTCACAAAACCAACCGGGCCCCTGGGACGAAAAGGCTAATAACTCACAGACCGGGCGTCTGATTGAGGCGCCGTCTGTTGCGTTGAGACCCCTATGACGAGGTGGTCCTTCGAGATACTTCTTTGCGGGACTTTGTGATACATTGAGTATCGACCAGTAGCTCGTGGAGCGGACCCTCCCGGAGATGAGCGGGCGGAGCACGGAGACCGTGTAGCTGACTGAGACCCGACGACTGCTGATCGAACGGCTCGGTGTGTGACAGAGGTGCACTTGGTTGTAGCGACACATGGGAGCGCTTGGTTGTAGCGGCAGACCCACGACAGAGGTGCGCTTGGTTGTAGTGGCACATGGGAGCGCTTGGTTGTAGCGGCAGACCCACGACAGAGGTGCGCTTGGTTGTAGCGGCACATGGGAGCGCTTGGTTGTAGCGGCAGACCCACGACAGTGGTGCGCTTGGTTGTAGCGGCACATGGGAGCGCTTGGTTGTAGCGGCAGACCCACGACAGAGGTGCGGTTGGTTGTAGTGGCACATGGGAGCGCTTGGTTGTAGCGGCAGACCCACGACAGAGGTGCGCTTGGTTGTAGCAGCACATGGGAGTGTTTGGTTGTAGCGGCATACCCACGACAGAGGTGCGCTTGGTTGTAGTGGAACATGGGAGCGCTTGGTTGTAGCGGCAGACCCATGACAGAGTGGCGCTTGGTTGTAGCGGGACATGGGAGCGCTTGGTTGTAGCGGCAGGCCCGCATTACTCGATAGGTGGAGTACTACAGCAGTCTTAAGTTAGTGGGCAGTACCTCGGAGTTGTGACAGGACCACTGTACACTCCAGAGACGGAGCTCTTCAGCAGTTATGGTTTCGATGATGAAAATCCTGGTTTGAGCTGAGACTTTTGACCTTGTTTTTGCCTCATGATTGAGATGGGTTACATGATAACATAGGTATATGTATGGGCATATATCTAAGTAGAGGTTATCTGTTGAGATCTTTTTTTTGGTTATCCTTGTTGGTTTTAGAGAGACCTTGAGGGTCTCTGGGTCCCTACTGAGTATCGTTATACTCACCCCTGCACGGGCTATGCCCGCACCTCGTTGTGTTGGTTGCAGACGACAGGCAGTGCTGAGGGAGGACGAGTGTTCGAGGACTGGACGGTACCCGGAGGTGGATTACACGACGAGTCAGTACCCGGAGGTGGACTACACGACGAGACAGTACCTGGAGGTGGACCACTGAGCGAGACGTGCTCGGAGCGGACGACGGGACCCGAGGAGCATTGGAGATATCTGTACCCACCCTTCAGGCGGGACTTCCAGAGGACGGCTCGACGCTGCAGTTTTTCCTTTCAGTTGCTGTTTTTCCTTTCAGTTGTACTTTACAGTTGGGCTTGTATTTCTAGCCCCGTTACTTTCAGCACAGCGTGTACAGTTTTTACATAGTGTTTACTTTTCCTCTTGCTTACTCTGTGGTGCTTGTTTACTTTTCAAAGGCAATGCCTTCCCTTTTTGCTGGGATTTACGCCTTGGTGCTAGTCGCCAGCCCCTGGCCTATGGAAGGCGGGCTTGGGGTAGTCACGGCACGGGCCCCGAGGACGGGTCGTGACAACTATTTTTATGTTTAGGTGAAAATAATGTACATTTAGTGAAAGAATCACTCCCAGCTCATAAATGTGAATTTACTAGGATAACTCATAACAAAAAATTTAAAAAATTTTACACCAACAAAATTTTGATTCAAATCACATGGAGAAATGTGAATGAAATATAATGATACTTCTAATAGTTGAAGAATGAAGAGAATTTTATTTTGTATGTATTCCCTATTAGAGAATGAATCATGGGAAATAGTGTATAAATGGAGAGGCATTCAAATAAAATTTTATCAGTGGCATTAAACACTAGATTATGAAAATGGAAAATCCTATATAACCTACATATCAGATGAATACTATCCATGTGGATAAATAATTTTCATCCATATAGATATAACATATGATATTTGATGGGAAGTTACAACAAGAACAAAATATGTAAAACACTTTGAAAAAATATCAATTTGTTGGTTCACTGGGATTTACAAAAATCATATTCTTGAAGATTCAAGCGTAAACTTATCCCAATGAATTAAATTTTCTCTGATATATTTTATGTGGTTTCGGACTAGTGTGAGAAATAATTTATGGGGTGTATGTGTGATAAAGGGAATGTGTGTATAGTATTGGATAGAGATACATACCAAAATAATAATATGAACTCATAAAATAATAATATGGTATTAAATTCAATTAGTAGTGTTACATAATAAAATGATTATTCAAATCTTTATATATAAGTTTCATGTTATTCAAAAAGGGTATTATAAAATGAAAATTCAAATGTAAAACTAATGATTTTTTAAAAATATACATTTCCTTTGAGAAAACATAAACTAGGGAAGAAGAAAATCTAATTGAATTATAGAAACTAAGGAAGATTCATATAAGGAAATTTATAAAAAACACATGTCCCTTCAACGATATTGAAGAGTCGGGCCAGATATGAATGATAAAACATAATAAATGATCAGAGAGTTCCTATGAAGAAGAGTTTGATAAAAACTCAACATAAATCATCATTAATAACATATGTAGAGAAAACATGCATTAAAGAATCATAGAGAGATAATATGGGTGTTCACGAAATGAATAATGATCTTCACTGTTTTGAAACGAATCAGACATGGGAGTCTGTTTTGAGACCAATAGATAATAATTTAATTTAGAAAAAATAAGATGTTCATAGTATGTTGATGATGATGATATACTTATTCAAAACAACACATGAATATTTAGAAAAGGGTAATCTTAGTTATATGGAATATATTTTAATTAATTATTTTCTCCTATTGCAACAATATAGACAATAAGAATATTCTTATAAATATAATTGAAAATAAAATTAAAATATATATAGAAGGACATCATGTCAGCATTTCTAAATTGGGATATGAAATAAGAACCGTGTATCAAGTATTATAAGGGTTTTTTCATTTATAAATCAGATAATCAAGTCTTTATGTTTTTAAATTCACTATATGGGTTTAAATTCATATATAAAGTTTGTTATTAAAGGCTCAGTCAGTTTTTCAAGAATCCTGGTAATCATCTCTATTGATTTGATTACAATATAATTTTAAACGATGAATGAAATTAAAGTATTATGGTGATGGTTTATAATGATGACATAATCATTGGGGGAATAGATGAATCACAATGAAAATAATTCATGGAGTTTAGGAAAATTCATTTACATATGTTAATTATGGATGAACTTACATTTTTTCATGGTTTATATGTGACACAAGGAATGAATGGTAATTTTTAACTCAATCCAAATTTTCAATGCAGGTGTTAGAATAGAATGAATGATAATTACTAGGATATGTAAACTCTTGTGGATACATAGATGAAACTATCATGTCGTGATGATGGAAAAGTAGTGATTGTCACTAAATGTAGGAAGATCATTGGTAGTCTTTTGTAATTAATGGTGACCCTACATGATATTGTTTTTTCAACATGAAATTCAAAACAACATAAATGTAATCCTAAGTAAAGAAACATAGTTTTAGTAGAAATGGTAATTATATATATCATGGACATCGTGGATTATGGTTATTTTTATAACTAAAAATTTCAATAAGAGTTATAGATCTATGAAAATTTATATTTTGTATGTTCATTGGGTAATTAAAAAACAACATTATGTGGATCATTTTATCTAGGTGGATTGTGTATTTCGACAAAATGAGTAAAACATTATTTCTTTTCATTTAGAACTATACAATATGAATATATTCCTTCTACTCAATATTTCATGAATTTTTTGGGGATGAATCAGTAACATGATGATATGGGAGTTGAAGTGAGATAACAGATTACAAACTAATGTGATAATTCATGTTTAATAAAATTTATAAAAAACATTCCATGAAGAGAAGTCAAGTCACATTTAAATGAAGTATCATTTAATCAAAGAGAAGATAGATAATTGGTGTCACGACCTTCCTTCTTTAAGATGAGGTAAAGGATATCAATACGCCACACCCTTCCTTCCTCATGATAAAGGGTGTATAAAGAACCCCAATACCAACCTTCAATAAGCCCCAAACTTGTGACAAGAACCAGGGGTATAAAATCTATCATAATATTTAAGTAAATACCCATTTTATATATGAATAACTGTAGTTATGATGGTAAATCTCATGAAACTCCAAATAATAAAAGTAAAATAAAATAACGAATCCATTCACACATGCATGTTCAAAAGTAATGTTGATACAAGATACCAAAAATCATCAATGTATTGTACCACAAGAGAAGAGACTACGCATAAAAACAACTACTCTTAAAGCCTAAGATAGTAAAGTACATCACATTCCCCAAATACCCCTTGGAAACCAGAATATATTATTAAAAAGTTAGGGTCAGCATAAAAATATACCCAGTAGGAAAAATAATGCTACCCATGCACATGTGTGGGAACTAACTACTACCCCTGTGAGAAAATAGTAGAATGCCAACATACCTACCAATGATTACTAACCATCCTAGCCTCCCCAAGGCACAATAAGTAAATAATTAATTTAACGTAAAGTAGTAGTATATGTTTGTAGATATTTGGCTACCCCACACAAAATTCCCAACGGTTAACTTCTAATCGCAAATAGCTTATGTCTTGATGCTACCACCCATACCATTACCAGTACCACCTCCACAAACTACCCTCACAAACCTTGGCCTCAAACCACACACAATCCTTCCTGTAGACTCATGGGCCACATCAACCATGCCTCTTTCCCGAATACACCTGGGCCTCCTCCCAAAGAAACATGGAAAAAAAATCTTGGCTGGAAAGCACCTAGGCCTTTCACGCAAAAATAACCTGCCAGAATGATATGGGACTGTTGTAAGCCTCAATCTATAACATCCTTCCCTGGTATGCTCAAGCGGTATGAACACAAATGTGGGATTGATGAATAATGTATGTAACCGTCAATCCATCCTCCCACCGATATGTGGGTAAACACACCCCTATGAGAAGGGGGAGTTCCGCACATGGTGATCAATATGGGAGGGGTGAATATGGAAATCAAAAATAACTAAAACTTATATATGTATAGGTAAGAAACCCTCTATTCCCATCTGATGGGGCCACACAATAAAAACCAACTCTTGCAGAACCACATTTCATACTACCCCTATATGCACATCCACATAACAAATACTTACAATGCCTAACCCAAGCCATTTATTAATTTTTTTATTCAATTTAAATTATTCTACCACTACCAAGAAACTAAAAATAATAAACACCTCAAAATTACAGACAAAGAAAGATTTGGAATCCCATTACACATCACTATTCATCCACTCCCAACTATCATCCTTAAATGTTAGACCACACTCATTTTTTACCACCCATCCCTATAGACCTAATAGCCAAACAATTCCTAAAAGAATTCCCACTACACAAAAAGTTCATAACCACACATTATTACAATTTTCCAATGATGCATAATGACCACACGAGAACAATGTTAATTTCACATTCTTCAAGTTCATCAATTACACTATCAAGCGGTCTATCTAATTGTGATAACAACATACCACATATACCCACCCAAACAATAATCCTATATTAAATACCATTTTAACTAAATCCCCAATGCACAATATCTAACACCTTTCTTACAAAACCAAATCCCTTTTCTACTGATGTATCCCTACTTTTTACCCAAACAGTTGCACCACACAACTCACACAAAACCCAATAGAACGAAGAAAACAGCCACACCTATTGACATGATATATATGTGTATATTCAGATTCTGTAAACCATATTCACAAATCCACTATATAAAAATGGGTAATCGTACAAGGGTTTTCATCCTAGTGCATTAATTTCAAATAACCTAGTGTTCTTGTTTAAGCAGGTTTTATACTACATCCGATTATCAGTAATCCCAATAAATCAAATGGGACACCACTAGTTCAAAATAAAATGCCTCCAACATAAAGGATTTTCTGAATACATTATTCAAAAAAACATAAAATAATCAAAGATAAAAAATGGAATAGGTGATGAAACATTAAACCACTCCCATCCTGGTATTTCATTGACTCCATTATCTTTTGATAGTATTCCCTTCTTATTTATTTCATTTTTAATAAAAAAATATATCTATAGTCATAAGGAATCATTATTACTCCAACCCCTCATGATGCCAATTAAATAGAGAAATAACAAACCCCTACATGGTTGATCAATGGATTGATGCTCCACCTTTTTTCAAAAACAGTGGATCACACGAGGAAGAGTAATCTTCAACAGTACTGATTAGGAGTAGATCAATAATAGGTGCACGAATCATCATGGTAGGAAGTCTCTAGGTTCACCAAGAGGGAATGAAAATCATACTACTAAGGTAAAAAATTCATCTTTGAAGGGACATATCCTATTTTAAAGGAAGAATGGTTTTTAAATTCATTAATGTGGCATCATGGTCATGTTTAGGCGGTTTGGGTATCTCAAATCCCACTAGATCATTAGGATATTAAAAATATACTTAATATCTTATTAAATTCCCCATAAAAATGGTAATACATAACTTTAATAATGGTTTATTTCAAAAAAGATGCATGAGGGTTGACACTGGAAAAATGGAAAAAATTGTGAAAAATGAAATGAGTCACCGATGGGTGAGTCATCGATGGGAGAGTCACTAATGGAGAGCCATGGAGGGGTGAACTACAAATACGGGAAAAAATTGCTAATACAATGAAGTTGAGAAACCAAAACAAAAAAATTCGACCCAGATCCACCGTTATTGAGTTACTGACGGTGATCTACTGATTTAAAAACCTCATGACACCTCGACCTTTTGATTCCTTGACTCATTGACACTAACACTCTTGACACACTATCACACTAACATGATGATTCACTAACATGTCAAATCACTAACATTCTGTTGAAATCACATGTTGAGGCACTAACATCTTGGTGCTAATTACCAGGGTTACTGGTGAAAATACTAGAAGCACTGGAAAACTGGAAATTTTGTAAACTCTTGAAATGATCCACTATTGCCTCCATAAACACCCTCAATAAATGGTTTTTACAAAGGAAAGGCTTAACGAAATATGGTTCATTACCATATATACCTCTCAAAATGTCCCCTTCCATGAGAACCCCAATCTCTTCCAGAATAAAAGAAGTCCACAAAACCACCCCTTAAGATACCTCATAGGAGTGAACCACCTAGTGTTATTAAAATGTTTTATTGAAAACCCTTTAATCCAAGAAAACCTCCTTTTTTCTCACCACTAAAAATTTGTAGAAACTATATGTCCCCCACTTCCCCAAAACCCATTAAAATAGTACGTCACATTTTCTAAAAACATGGATTAAAGGGATCCTTCACTGATGGAAAGATATTATTCGCTTTGGGAGGAACTGTCTCTCCCACAAGGCTTTAATCACATATGCATTAATATATCTTGATTAGGGATCAGGTACTTCCCTCCCAAAAATCCTAAATATATCACAAACATTCATATAACAGTGAAAAAGTAAACTAATAATGAGCTAGGTTGTTCATTTCATCCTAAAATAATGCCCAAAATTAAAACACAGAAACAAATAAAGAACAACTCTTGGTACTGGGAACACATTTGTGATTCTCACTCCCAACGACTCTCCTCAAGGCTACCATGCCTCCATAAGACACAATACAAAGGAATGGTCCATCCACAAGTCACCTTCTCCTTATAACCATAAATTCTTATAGGTTTCTCCACAAATTTCATGACATATTCAATATCCTAATATACCCAGACAAGGATAGAAGAGTTTTTGTGTAGATACCAATGCTGTTGAGAGACGTGGAAGACATATATGATTTTCTCCATCCACAGTGGAAATTCTAACTTATATGCCACCTATCTGACTCGTTCCAACACATCAAATAGTATAGAGAACCTAAGATAAAGCTTTCCGCCTCTACCAAATCTCCACTAAAAATGCTGAGGGGAAAAGTTCAAGGAAACATGGTCTTCAACCTCAAAAATCGAAGGAATCCTCTTATGATCGTCTTAAAGCTTCTATAGGTCATGTTGGGCCTTCATCATCTCACATTGAAGTTTAATCGTCTCTATTGTGTGTTGCACTACCCATGGTTGAAGAATGACTACTAACCCAACCAATATCCAGCATATTGTTGAATGAAATGACCATCCTTAAAATGACTCCAATGGTGCAATTCCAATCATACGGTGATATATGTTATTGAAGGACAAAAATACAAGGGGAATGTTTCATAACCAAGTTCCTCATAAGTTCAAGAGACGTGCTCCAATCATGTCCTCCAACATTTGGATGGTCAAATATCTTTTTCCCATCACTCTGAGGGTGGAAACTAGTGATGATAAGTATATGGGTGACAAAATCATATGTTAATCTCTTCTAATATCATTTGGTAAACCATGAATCTCAATCTGAGACATTGGATATTTTGACTCCATGTACCCACACCACATCGTCTACGTACCTTTGTGCATTGGAATCCACTGTGATCAACTACATGACCTCTAGGAAGTGAGATTATTTATTTAATCAAACCTTTACTACCCTGGTAAAATCATAGCCTTTCTTGAGACCTAGGTAGTTCTATGATGAAATCCATTGATATTTCCCCTGACATAAACTAATGATCATCTATGGGATTCAAAAAAACACTGAGAACATGGTGATCTTCCTTCACCCATGGCTAATCTAGGCTACATTACACAAACTCAGCCACTTCCCGCTTCCCCTCGGTCATTCAATTTGATCCCTCAAAACTCGGTACATCAAATAAAATACTAGGTATACAACTAGGGGTGAGCTATGTAACTCACGGGGAAGTCCCTTGCGCATTGTTATTGGGAGAACCCATATCCAACAAAACATCATCTGATTCTGACTATCTTTTGACCTACATCATAGGGTATTAACCTGGCCAACACGATCAAGCATCACTTCGGCCTCCAAGTATCCCCACTGAGACACTGTATCCTTCCACAAAATGGAATACTTCATTATCATCTAAAATCGATATCCTCTTCCACTTCCTTCTCCAACATCAAGTGGTAGTGTGATAAACTCTACTTTTTCACCTCCAAGCATCTGTGGATTCAATAATTACATCCTTCTGCGACTTCTTGCACAAAACATCACCCACGAGGTTCCCTTTTACAGATTTTTAAGATACCATGAAGTCGTATTACTAGAGAAAAACCATCCACATTTTCTACTAAAAATGCAGGTCGCACTTGGAAAAGATATACATCAAGTACTTGTGGTCCATGAAGAAATTTTTTTTGTTCCTGATGTGGTAATGTCTTCACAAAATCATCACAAACCCAGCTGTTGAAAGATTTAGATCATGGTGGGAATAGTTATGTTCATGAAGATGTAACTTCCTAGACATGTAAGGGATCACTCCCTAAGGATTCATTTTCACACACCCCAAGGCTAGTCTAGAAGTGTCACAAAAAAAACACAAACAACACCCCTTATTCTTACAACCTGAGCACTAGAGCGCTGAATGAATTTCCCTTATGATAGTATAAGGCTTCCCAACACTACTCAATCTATATGAATGCCTATCAGTTTCATGTTAGCACTATCAACAAATATGCAACTCGAGAGATGGTGGGTATGATCCTCTAGTTGAAGCCTACCAGAACCAGGAAACTACGATCATCCACCACAATCATGTGTGCTTCTAAAGAAACAAATGGTTCGACCATTGATGAGTCCATTATTATCAACATGGGACCCAATATGTCCAAGGATGTGCACCACTCATGTATAGAACACACACATTGGGAACTTTCTATAGATCTAGTGTTGTCAGAGGTCTTCCAAGACTGTCCTCAGATGCTCAGAATTCTACCCCGTGCATCTTGAGTATATTTGGATTTCATTGACATGAAAAACAACAAACCGGACTATGTAATCCCAGAAAAATGAGTTCGTGAGCCCCATAAACACCACTGGAACGTTTTTAATGCACAACAGCATGACCGGGAACTCAAACTGACAATACCTACAATAGAATATAGTCTTTGGGATGTATCTCCACTTCATCGTCAACTAGTGATACACAGACTATACATCGATCTAAGAGAACCATCCTACTCCCATAAACTATTTAAAATGATCAGTGATCCTACAAAGGAGGTAATGGTTCTTGATTTTCACTTAATTCAGTATCTGGGCTTCCATGCACAGTCTTAGGCCACCATATGCCTTTTTCCTAAACAAGACTAGAACACCCCATGATGACACACTTGTCCAGATAAAACCCTTCTTCATTTTTTCATCAAACTGAATTCTCAACTCTCACTACTCAGAAGCCTCCAACTAATATGGATCCATTGAAATTGGATGAGCACTTGGTTTTAAGTATATCTTGAACTCAACCTCACATAGAGGGGGTAGAGTCAAAACCTCTCAGAGGAAGACATCCATGAACTCAATAAAAACCATTAAAAACATCCACTATCTATTTTTCTATTGATTCCAATGATTGATCTACTAATAATGAATAAATAGACTCCACACACAGACCACCCAACCGACAAATCTACTCACCAATGAAAACTACATGTTGTCCATCTATACCTAAAAACAAAAATCTTTTCCATAATCATTTGATAATATTGTGCACATAAAGAAACCATTTGATTCCTCAGATTACTTTTAAAGGTTGAATCTGTAGCTAGAAATGTTCCCCACTGGACTTATGTGGCCACAAACATATGTCTACATCATACAAAATATCATAAAAACTAGTCTGAACTCTTACTATATTACTCTATACATGTGGAATGGGGTGTCTATCAACATATTATCTTAGTTCATGGGTTATAAAGGGAGAAACACTGGATTTAAAAGCTCATGAATCAAACAAATCACACACAAGAAACACTAAACAGGCTGATCGTACTCGAATCTAACTCCGAACCTACTGGAACTACGTCCTCGACAACGTGTAATTAACCAAACCCATATCCTTTATCCCACATCAATCTGATGTCTCCCATACCATTCCCTAGGTGAGGTCCTTGAAGAGTATCCAGAGTTCAACCTCCCCCACCACCATTTACCCTTGGTGGAGTAGGATCTCATTGCACATGCTTCTGGAATGGCAAGGATGAAAACTGATTGTACTGTGGTGGGAATTGAACCTACCCACCCACAATTTACAATTCAAAAATTGGACACTGGTTCTAGTGATTTTCATTTTGTCCCTAGATAAACCACTTCGATCTTGGACCCATTGGTAGTGGGAGAGGACCACAAGATCAGAACTGGAACTGCCTGAGTCATACATCCCTCTAGTTGAAACATGGATGGCCCTGACGATGGAGACCTACTGTGGAAGGCCTTAGCCCCTAAAAAAATATGTAGGCTTTCTCTTAGGGTTCACCTCGTAGTGAGTGCATCTTTTTTACTACCTCTTCCTTTTTCTGATCATCTATGTATTTTTGAAGAGTAATTGTAGTGTGGACATTCTGAAGAGAATGTAAGATTGCTTCCTCCAAGAGTCTCGCTCACGAATACTCATCAAGAAGGTGATTTAGAGAAATGAATAGGAGAACCTTGAACATGATATCGTATTTCATCACCAATGTACTCCCCTTTTAGATGGATTGTAGCTTATGCCACTTCTCAGCCTTCATCATGGGCGAAAATAATTTCACCTCGATCTCCTTCTCAAAGGCATCCTTTTTAACATTGTTCCCCGTCCTTTCACTGAGGTAAAGTGTCATCCACTAATGCACTGCTTCCCATATTTGGATCACTACTACCGGAACCCAGCACTCTCTCAGAGCCCGAATCCTGTTGAAATCAATTACTAGATACTAGATCAAACTCTATGTATCTATGTCTAAGACACTACCCTTATACACTCCAAATGTCTGTCGCTAGATGCCCTGAAGTGTATTCTACCATATTTCATCCTCTTCATCTTGATCAGCCCTCCACCAATTGACCAGGTCAACTTAATAGGCCACAACATATCATACTACATGTAGGGGACGTCTGGGTTCCATAGTTCAAAAAGGGAATAAGGAACTCCTAATCCCAGGTAGAATGAAAATTTTATTATAAAATTATTTTAGCTCTTCATTTTTATTAAATTTCCGGACATTACCAATTAAAATAACAACACAAGTAACTATGATACATGTAACATTTATTGGATATCTACCATGTAATTAGTGTATCCTCACATGGTCTTTATGTTGAACCAGAGTCCTTGCATCGGATCATTGGGGGGGCTAAAATCCAACGGCCTCACCAGTCATCCCAAGCCTATTTCTCAAACAACGGTCACCTAACACATTTTACCTTCCATCTCATGAATTTATCACTAGAACTTACTCTAAACTCCATCATATTTGTCAACACCAAAACCATATCTCTAATAAATTCTTTTCAGGACCAGCCTTCTTGAATATGAGTTAAAGGACAAACAAGTGCCAAACCCATCCTTCTTCTAGATGAATATGTGATAATAACCACAAGAGTCATGCCTTTAATAAGAAATGATGTAGTAACGATCACCAATGATATTTAATTTCACATTAAATAGTGGGATTACCCTTTTTTAGAATAATATCAAATGATAAGATGCTAAATCCAATGAAACTACAAGTAATTAATGTAAAAGTAAATCTAGAATCTATTCCATCATGAATGTACAAAAGTAAAGATGATTCAAGGTACCAAAAATTCCAATGTAATTTACAAAATAAAAAGATACTATGAAGTAATAGAAACTAATTCTAAAACTCAAACTAATAAAGTCCAGTATGGTCCTTGATGTCCATATGGAATCAAGTAAACCATTTTACAGACATTAGTTGAGAATACAAGTATACCCTGTAGGAAAACTAATGAAACTTTTGCACAAGAGGGGATCCTAATAATTACCCTATGAGAAAACAATAGAACCACAAAGCACATACCAAGGAGTATTAACTAGCCCATCCTCACAAAGGGGCACTTACAAAATTACCCAAGTCTTGTAATTTAGTTGTATAAAAAATTTGATATTTGGGCACCCCTACCACTTTCCCACTAGTAAACTGCTCATTCAAAAAGGATAACATCTTGAATCGACCACCCTTTCCATAAATAGTCCTACTGCCACAACCTCCCATCACACATCCAGGCCCGAAAACACACTCAAACCCTCTCGAAAACACTTGAGTCAAATCAAAAACGCCCCTCACTTAAAGACATCGGGTCATAATCATAATGACACATGAGAAAACAATCCTATCTCTCATCCACCTAATCCTTTCATCCACAAAAAACATGCCTGAATGATCTTGGAATATTGTAAGCCTCAAGACATTATGTCCTACCCAGATAAGCTCAACCAGGAAGAAACTGGTAGAGAGTGCGAAGATTATGTTCACTAACCATCCATCCATTGTCCCACCAGGATGCTCGGAAATACACCCTCCCCCAGAAGATGGGGGTGTTCAGAAAATGGTGCTCAACAGGTGTGGGGTGAATGTGGAAATCCCAAACAAATAAAATTTATATATGTATAGGTAATGGAACACTCATCCCATCCTACAAGTCTCCACAACACACAACAAACAATAACTATACCACATTTTTTGTTAACCATATATAAATAGCTACATAAAAACCACTTCCATAGCAGAACCCATCAACATTTAAATTTTACCACTTTTCATTTATTAATTAATGGAATCCCTATAATGTATTCTATAATTACTGGGAAACTACCAACCACAACAATATGAAAATAATAGAAAAAATTATATATTTAGTCCAACATTCATTATTCCATGTTATACCACACAATCCTTATCTCACATTATATCCATATTGCCCTGTGACCAAAAAACATCCTAGATTTATTCTCATAGAATAACATGATCATAACCACACTACAGTCACACCAAAAAAATTTGTGTAATGACCACAACAAAACAAAGGTATTTTCACTGCATGCATGTTAATCAATTCAGCAGTCCATTAGTCTCTCAAACGGGGATACCAACACACCACATGTACTACCCAACACAGAATGCCCAAAATAACTACAATTATAATAACAAACCTAAAACACTTCATACCACACCCTTCTCACAGAACCTATTATCATCCCACCATTTCACCCTTAATTGTTCCCCCAATAATATCACCACAAAACTCAAAAAAACCCAATAGAAGCCATCACTCAGCCACACCTATCAATAGGATGTATTTATATATATTCATAATTAGTAAACACTTTTAGGTAATCCAATTGATATATTGGGGTGATCATTCAAGGGGATTCATACTATGTCATCTGTTTTAATTATCCACATGTTCGTTTTTAAGGCGATTTCATGTTACAACCATTTATCAAAGATCATAAAAAACAGGACACCACTAGAGATAATAAAAAGGACACCAACTACCATGATTTTAATATGGTATAAAACCACACCAACCATAAAATAATCAATGATAAATAATAAAACATGTGACCATTCATCAATCCACTCCCATCCCATTATTTCATTGACTCCATTATCATTTAATCACATCCCCTGCTTATTTACTTCTTGTATTAAGAAAATTATTCACTTGTTCATCACAACGACTCATTAGTACAACCACCATACATGATGAGTAATTAAATATGGTCATATAAATTCACTAATTGGATTATAAAATGATCAAAGATCCTCATTGCGTAAAGAATAAAGGATCACATGGTTTGTAAGAAACTCTACGAAAAATAAGAATGAAGAGATCTATAACTATGTCAAGTATTTTCTAGGGAGGAATTCTTCAGGTACACCATGTGGGAACATAAAACATTATTTCATGTGAAAAAAACACCAATTTGAAAGTATATATCCTTTTTTAAGGGATGAATAGTTTTAAATTTCATTAACGTGGGTTCCTGGTCAAGATCCCCTGGTTTGAGTATCTTAAATACCATTAAATGTATTGATATTAAAGAAATACTTAATACGATTTGAAACTCCATAAAAAACTCTCACTGAAATATTTAAACATCATTTACATCAAATGAGACATAAGAGGGGTTAAAATGGAAAACTGGGAAAAACTAGGAAAGCTACAAATGTTTCACCATTGGGTGAGTCACCAATTGGCGAGTCACCAACGCAGGGACACAAATGGGTGAGCTACCGATATGACATATAGATGATGTGCCAATGACATTACACTACCTATGAAATTTCTTAAAGATGCTAAGAAATAAATGCTGATCTACTGACATTGATAAACTAAAGCAATATCCTACCAACGACTTCACCTACCAATGTCTAGACTCACTGACACTGATACTTCAGATTAACCGATGCTGAAACTTTTGACTCACTGTTGTAGGGTCATGAAGACTCATTAAAATTCTGACGCACTGACATGATGAAAAACTGACAGTCCAACACACTAACATGTCGACATCGATGCCATGAGTTATTATTAAATTAAAACTCGAAAAACATGAAAAAAATAAATTCGTAAAACACATGAAATAAGTAACAATTTCCTCTAAGAAAACACTAAGCACTGGTTTTTTCAAAATGGAAATTCCCAAGGAAATCATGTTCATTAGAATGGTATATTAATGTAAGATAATGTGCCAATATAACTACGAGTGGCATACAATCTGAAAAACACTCTTCCCAAAGAAGCATTAGAGTGACGTCAACTGACTCTGGGAGGTCATACGACAACCCAAATATGAATGATTGTCAATGTGGGATGCCTTCTAACAGTGGTATGATTTTTTTCCCAAATGTGAGGATCTGTTTTCATTACCCAAATTAAAACCAAAATATTTTTACCTCTACGATCATTGATAATGGTGGATATATTGTGGCTATAAAGGGGGTAAAAATTTCTTTATCAAGATAGGGGAAAATATGATAAGGGGAGTATTGAAAGAGGGGTGTTTTAATATTGATGATTCATATCATGATCAATAAATGGATATATATCAAGACAGATGAGCTTTGGGATAAAATACCTAGTATATTTTTTAATAATGTTATTCTGTAATGAACATTCCACACAACTCTTATTTCTCTTGTCAATCATGGATCATGTGGGTCTAGAGTGCATGTTTGGTTAACCTTTCATGAATTTATAGGATCACAAGAAGTGAATTTGGATTATATATTCAATATTATTTCAATTTTCATCAAAAAATTGAATAATTATAAAACAATCCCAAATGAGAATATTGTTGGAAAAAAATACCTAAAGGCCAATTTTATGTTTTTTGGGTTCTTTGTGTTTTTGAAAAATATGGTGGACATGATAAGTTGTATAGAGATAAAAAACCAAATAGATGATCTGAAAGAATAAATCATCAAACAAAACAAAATTAATGGTTAAAAAAATTTATTGTTTCAAAGGGATTTTGATCTTTATGATTATTTTGGGTGTCATCAATGTTTTATGTTTCATTAATGTGTGATGGACGTACGAAAAATCTCTTAACTAATGAGAAGCTCCGTGAAGATAATGAATTACCGTGTGCTTTGTGAAGACATATATGTTTTCAAACAATGTATGGAGAATTGTGAAAATGCGAGGGTGAGGATGAAATATTTTAAAGTAGGGAGGATTCCTATAAGAATTCATACACCCCCTAATTTGAAAAATGAAATCCAAATAAATTCCAAGTGATCTAAATTATGTAAGGTGAATCATGAAGGATTTTCATTGAGTGATGGTTTTAAAAATGTTCTATATGTTTTAGAAATGGAAGTTTATTAAAGCTATATTAGATTAATAGATTTTATGTGATTCAAAATGTAGAAGTGATATTCTAAAAATATTTGTACTTCATGAAGTCTACAGGAGCTTTACAAAAATTTTGGGCAGCACGATGGACAAGTTTGCTTCAAGAATGTAGTGAGCTTCACGAAAGAAGTGTGCATCATGAATTTTTTAGAATGGATTTCCAATTAAATATGTGCTAATATTATATTCATCACGCGGATTAAATTTGAATATAATTATGCTTTTAATGAGTTATAAAAAATATTGATTCTTATAATCAAAAGAAGACCAATCTAAAGGAGTAGTGATTCCACTTTATTTGAGAAAACAATGATCTTTTAAATTGTAATTGGTTTTAAACCAAGTGAGATATTGTGTATTCTTCGATCATTTTAATGTATGTTAGATGAGGTAGGGGAGAACTATCTAGAATAAAATTGTATGGACTTTAGCGAATTAGTTGAATGAATATACTATTGTATAAAAGCTCGTTAGACTAGTCGTAGTGAAGAAGAATGTAAGAATCAGTGTGTCCTTGTTCATTATTTATTATATTACATTCTATGCATCATCATATGATATATTTAGATATGATAGGACTGAAATAAACATTAAAGAAAAAATGATGTGATTCTAATAACAAATATGTCATGATCCAGTGGGGTATTGGGAATTTTGAGAGGAACATATATTCCATGATTCACCTCTATCAATGTATCATATTTTCTTTTGGTCCTAACATGTATTAATTTTATTAAAATAATATAACACTTGATATAACATAAATAAAATTAAAATAAACATTTAACATTTCAAATAACATAAAATACATTAATATATAGGATACAAAAATCTATACATCTATTATTCAACCGACTCACATTAAAACCCTAAAATTTAGTGTTCATATCAAGTAATAATATCCAATGTTAATTATATGACATTTAATACACTTTTTATACAGGTTCATGTTTATTTTAAGTCATTTACATAGATTTTCTATATTATGTGATTGTATATGGAGGTATGCAATGTCAATTTTAACATTATATTCATTTCATCATTCAATCCTCTATGAAAATTTTCCATAGTCATTCCAATTTTAAGATATAATACTTTTATGATATGATTTTGATTTATTGATAATTGGGTTTTCCATTGTAACAAACCCAAATCCAATATCCTAGAGAAAGTGTTAAATTAATTACATTGGCATATCTTACATTGTATTTCATCCCAAATGAACGAATAATTTATCAGTTTTGGTAAACTATATGAATTATTGAAATTAGAAATACATTTTAAGCATAAAGAATCGACGTATTCACTTGAATAAAACAATTTATTTCTATTATCATGACCCTTTATATAAATCAGAAAACACTTCCTGGAATCATTGCGAAAATAAATCGTAAAAAAGTGATGAGATCAAATGCTCAGAATGAGTTACAAAAAATTAATAAATCATGAATCACTAATGCATAATAAATATAAAAATGTAAATAAATCCACACACATTACATTTAATCTGTTACATAAAATACATGAATATTAATTATTATGCAACATATTATTGTAAATAATTTGAAACAAAACCATTTAATCAAAAATATGGGAATAATTTGAATCCATGTACAATGATGGAAATTCACAATTACAAGATGTCTTGTTCATAGGAACATGGTACCTCTGTAATCAAGTCTGTTCACATGAAGGTATAAATCAAAAATTAGAAACTCATTTACTTGAGAAATTTCTTTTTATCGTGAAACATATCAATTCATCAAATGATACATAACACTGGCCCCACCCATAACCATTGGTCTAACGAGTTCTTCATATATAAAAATGACTTATTTAATTACTGAATAAATACTAATTATCAGTAAATATATATACTAAGTAAAGCATAAAGGCATATAAAAATGTACTTAAATAATCAAATATATTCATATTCAAAAACTGTTTATAAAAAATTATAAACAACTTATGGAACACTCATATTCTTGTTATAAGAGAATCGATATTTAAAATAAATTCAATATCAAATTATCACAATTAAGATAATACTCTAAATTATTGTATCAATAAAACATATACCGAATGATGATTAAGAGAAATAAATTATTATGTCCATTGATTAATAAAACTACCATAAAATGATCAATATTTTTTGGAATTTTTTAAAATGTGAAATTATATTGAAAAAAATGATAAAATATGAAGGAAACCATTTAAGTTGAAATTAACCATATTAAAATGAAAATCATTCTTTAATTAATTACTATTTCATGATACAAGGTAAATTTTATCATGTTTTACAGGATAAAAGGAAAAATTTACAATGTATTTTCTTTTGGAAAAATCATGAAGTGCCTCATTTGGAAAATGTTCAGAAGATTAAATTTAATTCTTTATTAAAATTAAATTTTAAAATTTGTAAAAAGGATTTGATAATTTTTTTATAGTAGTAAACACAATATTGAAAACATTTTTAGAAAACATTGACATGGAAGTTGAATATTCCCTACATTATACATAAAAACAAAAAACCGTGAATAATTAATAGATTATAAAATAGAAACATATGAAAAGGGTTAATTTTTATTCACATTCACCATGATAGAAATTAATTACAATTAAAAATTAAATACCATAAAGATAAATATAATAATGAAACAAAAAAACTAATGTGGTAGTATATACAATACAAAAAATTATTTTGTTTTTAATATGTAATATGTCTCACATAAGTGAATGTAAGTCGATGAAAACATAACTCAGAATTTACATTAGTGAAAAGTGTTTTCAACTCTGTATAATGGTTTTTAAAAGGTAATAAATTTATCATATAACTCTATTTAGATTTAATATATCATATATTTTCCAATTAAATCACAATATCCCGAAATTGATAATAATATGTCATCATTACCCTTGTTTTTGGTGTTAATAACATCATTTTTCCATGAATGTTTTATCATGCATGTTTTTGTTCATATGAATGAAATATAGATTAATCATATAAATAATATTATTAATTATATAAGTATAATATTTTATGATTTGATATATTTTTATAACAATTATAAAATTTTTGATATGGAAAATTAGTCACACCACTTCATTGAGATGGTAGGTCATAGATACAGAATATCGGTATCATCATTCCCTTAAAAGTGAATGGGTATAGAAATTGTAACATATAGTTACTATTTTATGTTCTTATTAAAGACATATTTTTATAATGCTCTTTTTTAGTTTAGTTTAGGGGTATCATTGGGGGGATTTTGGAAGTTTTGGAATGTTTTTGCGATGTGCACTTTTGCGTTCAGTTTTCCAAAATTGTGCTCCCTCTCAGTAGAACACATGAAATCCCAAAAAAATGGTTTTAATGGATTCTAAATGATTTTATAAATGGTTTGACCCTCAAGAATATTCTATTAAACCTGATTAAAAGTGGTTCATGATTCAGGTACACTATTTGTCTTACTATGCATCCATGTCCCAGAAACCATGTGTATTGTATCTATTAATTCGAAAATATTTTCTAACATCCTAAATCCCTTTTTTATGTGCCTAATGGGTGTTCAATACCCATATAAATTTCTTCATCCTTGTAGATCACAATATGTGATATCTTTCCCCCTACACCCTTCAGATAGTGGATTGATGAATGGTGAATGATATTCTCTCTTTAACCAGTAGGTTTCCTCTTCCCGTCATCCTTCACACAATCTCAATTATTTAACCAAAAGGGTTTTATTAACATCAGTATTGTTGAATGATATGAAATATGAAAATTTATATCATTAGTCTTAGTTTTATTATTTATTTTAGTTTCTAAATTTCTTCATTAGTGTCACCTAGTTTGGGAATGATGTTTTAAGATCCCTTGAAACTATGTTAAGTGGATATATTATGAATAAATATTTTGAATAACCCTAAATTTCTTGATTTTAATTAAATTATTGGATATAAATTCAATTTAATGTCCTATAATTTTATTGATATATTAGTAACCTAATTTAATTTAATTGGGGATCAGTTGTTGATTAGGAATGAAATTGGAAAAGACTCCCTAATTCCCTTAAATTAGGGTGTTTTTTTGAAATTAATAGAATTTTTAAAAATTTAAATTGTTGAATAGAAATTGTGTTACTATTTTTTAATTTTGTATTTTAAAAAAATTTATTATATTGGTTTTGATGGAAACCCATTTGGTTTATCTTCGAAAGGGAATGATATGATAAAATCCCATATACTAGTTTTTAAATGGAAGTTGTAATATTATAAATAGAAGAATGGGATAAATTATATATTAAGCAGTATTTAAATAATTTTATCATACATTAATTTTACTAGATCACATGCAAGTATATATAGTAAGTTATTTATGGAGATAACAATTATTTGGTTCTTTACCATTGAAACAATACCTTGTGTAGCAGGACACATCCCTAATGGGATGGTGATGTGTTATGTTTGACAAGTACCAAAGGGAAATGTGTATACACATATTTCCATGATTCACCTTTGAGTTGCACTACCCTATATCTATCATACCAATTAGTATATGACCATGTTTCTCATTGTTTTTATTTAAAATCTATGCAATGTGGTAAACTAAATCATTGTTCATTATAAATTTCTTTTTTTATACAAATTGTTTATTAACCCATTGGATTATAGTATTTCCATATTTTTAAATGTATTAAATTAATTTTTTTAAATATGACTTTGAAAAAATAATAATACTGTTAAAAATTTAAATTTACTATTTGGATAATTAAATGTGTAATGTTCTTATGGAATCTAAGGTGATACCCTACTATGATTTTATCTCACAGCCTACCTATGACTTCCGGTGTTTGTTGATAATATTCTTCTACTTTCAAGTCAGGGTAAAAAACCACTTAGAGGTGGTAGTATTTATTGATCCTTAGGATTGCAGAGTTGTGATCGCTAGGAAATTGGTTGTTACCATATAATAAGTTACCTTAAGATGAACATTTTTTTATTTATATATGATTGAATTTTTGTACACTTTTCCAGGTGGTGTTTTCCTTGTATCCATACAATTGTTTTTTTTCTTTCTATAATTTTGTTCGTTGAAAATTCATTCCCACATTAATTTTTTTCATATCAAGTACTAGTTGCCAACCCATGAGGATCAGTAATTCCCAATATACATTTTATTGATGTGAGCATTTATTAGGTTAGTTGGGTATCCAAGTTGGTATGTGACAAATAGGTATCCACGGTCCAACTTGTGAATCTTTCTTTGATTCTAGTGTGTAGTTGTGTATTATTGTCGGGTTATATGATGTATTTAAAATTGATTAAATGGGATATTATCAACATAATAGAAGCGGATTCACTGGGTGTGTTTTGGGAAATGTTTCCTGATTATTATTTCGTATCTTTTCCCTTCTTGTTCATTGTATAGAGTGAAATGTGTATATTAATTTTCTATATGTAAGTGATTAATTTATATTGTTGCTCCTATTTAGTTTAAGAATAATGTATTAATGGTTTTATATTAATTTTTTGTGGCATCTTGACTTAGATAAGATGTCTGAGTCAGTTATAGGAGGAAGCAACAGATGAACCACAATGAGAAAATCTTCTCATGGAACCTTTTCTAGTTGAGGTGATCATGTATACTATATATGATATTGGACATGAACCACTGCTGGCCCCCGTTCAAGGTCATGCTGTGGAACCATTGAGGGATGATTTATGTAATAATTCTGAAGAGTTTCTCTCAAAAAACCTCTAATGTTAATAGAATATAATGGTCTTCAATAAGATAATGAATTCTTTAGAATGATGGATCATTTGATTGAGTTACTGGAGACACCTTATGATATAATGATGTAGTGTTCCAACACCATGCTAGAGGGACCTAGTAGGATATGTTGGGGGAAAACTCCACAAAACTAACAAGACCCTGATAGTGTTGGAAAACCATTTCACTAGTCTTGTTAATATTTAACCAAATATAGTGTCTAATTAAAATTATAAGCCATAATGATTTGAGTTGGGACATTGATTTTATATTCATTATCATGATCTCTTGACAATTTATCCTTATTATCCTAATGTATAAGATAAATATTTAAGGGTCGAAATGGAACTACTCTTTATATTAGGCATAACGGGAGTGGATTTTTATTCCATTGGTGGCTCAATGAGTTCCTATAATTTTAATATGACGCATGATGATTCCAAAGGAATCTCTCAATAAAATATTTTTAATAAACCTCCTACAGTTCTTGAAATATCCACTTATATTTTTTAGCATTGTGGAAATATATTGTATTCTATGAAAGTTTCCACTTACGCGCCCAATAAATGATTCTACTACATATGATCAGGTCAACTATAAATATCCCACCTTTCCTTATTGGATCCTCATAGTGGCATGTGATCATTAGTTAATACTAAAACAATATTGAAATCATATTATTAATGAACAAAGGGGTTCTATCCATATGCATTCAAGACAAATCTTCTTCTCACAGTTGAATATTATCCAGAGGAAGGACATATGGGTCGTGCTACTGTTAGAGTTATCGTCATAATTGCTTCATCGTTTGTGAATGATTTGTTTGATTCTAGTGAATCTCATTAATTTATTTCAAACAATATTGTTAATATTCCAAATCATCCTAGATATCTTTTGTATTATGTGATGTATAATACTAAACTACATGGAATGATGAGATAGTACGATATCTATAGAACATATCATCATTAATTCTTATCTGATATTGATCATTCTGAGGATTTTACAGTTCTCGGTATCAAACTTCTTGACATTTTATTCATTATGGGTTTGATTATTACCAATAAATATTATATTTAATTATAACTTCACAGGGTCTCCATCAATAAACCCAATGTTGTGAGTCATATCATTCATGGATAATGTGACCTAAGGCATAATAGAGGAAATCCCTCTTATCCAGAGTTGGGAAAAGTGATATTTCGGTTTAATATTGATCTGTATAATGAAAATTTGAGTGTGATATCCCTCCATTTTTCATCAAGTTTTTTGAAATTTTCCCTGATAACTTCTCCGGGTTTTCATCAATAATGGAGGTAGATTTTGTATCAATTTAGTTCTTGGTACTCACCATGTGTATATTCTTTCTTACCACAGGGAACCATAAGAAATGATAGGGTTTAATATTAAGTGGGATGATATTTTAAATAAAGGGTTTATATGGAAGAGTGATTCACCATGGGTGGATACATTTCTATTTCCTAAAAAGGCATATGGTTCCCTTCACCATTGGGTTGATTTTTGAAAACTCTTTCGAGTTTCAGTAATAGAAAATATTAATGTTTCACTAATAAATGTGTAGTTTGGCTAGATAAAATGCGTTTAGTGGTTCTCAAATATTGATTATTGATATCAATAACATTATCTGAGTAAAAAAAATATGACATTCCAAATAGCACCTTCATTGTAGGTAAATAAATTATGAGTACCTTCTCATGTTATTTGGTTTAACCAATCCTTTTGCAGTCTTTATAGTTTCAATTAATAGGATTTTACATGGGTATATTTATTCTTTCATGGTAATAATTCTTGATGAAATCAATGTTTAGTATAGGTATGAAGAGGATTATTTGTGTTAACTGAATGTATTTATGGAATTGTTTAGAAATTAAAAAATTTATTCTATGTTGTCAAAATTTGTTTTTTGAATCCATGAAGTGTTGTTATTCGGACATGTAGTGCTAGAATATGGTAATTCCTATTTTACCAAAATTATTATATTTTTAATAAATTGGCCACAACAATAGATATGTTCAATGTCATGTGGGAGAAATTTTGGTGTCCAAGCATGAGATGGGAAATTACTGAATCATTCACTCATTGTTATACATGGCAGCACATCGAGGTCAGGAATGAGAAACATTAGGGTACTTTAAAGACACATCCAACCCCAACATAGATTTGGGGTGATATATCAATGTAATTTGAGATTATGTGTCCTCAAACCTAGAGAAAATAACATGATATGGGTTTTCATCTATAGGTTGTCCAAGTTGGCTCAATATATACACATATATGAAACATCCAACGTTAAGGAGATGAGAGATATCTATGTGAATGAAAACATTATATTGAATACACTAACATATAATATATTCAATAATAGTGATCTTAGGATCAATTATTGTTTTTTGAGAGTCCTTTACGTGGAACTATGATCTTAGGTCAGTTTGAGTATGAGATACCATCCATAGTTGGATGACCTATAAGAAAAATATATTTATATTCTTGAGAATTTTCTACACGCCTGCATTCTCTACATTGGAGGATCGTGAAAAGAACATTTGGAATGTTTTTTCTTTCTAATAACACAAATTACCAGTCTATAATTATAATGGATCATTTTGAGGTCTTGAATGGCGGTCCTTTTAGATATCAATTATGATGGTTGGAGATCAGTTAAAGTTATATCGTTGTTATGAGCATGGATTAAGATATTATAAAAAATATTACATTGATTCATCTAATAATATTTATGGCACAGATCTTGTATAATTTATATGAAGGTCATCATCATAGACCCTTTGGATTTTCATTTTGGGTCCATGTTTTTTGAATAATTATCCTTTGTTGGGTCATCATTGTCTTGGAAGAAATGAATGATGACTCCTCATTTTGTGGAACCTTTTGCTAGTATTTGACAAAGTGGGAAATGTCTCAAACCACATGGAACATCCTCCATAGTTTATGTTGATACATAACCTGATCCATCTTTCACAGCTAAGAAAGTACCTATCTGATTTATATCATGTTCTGAGTTGGAGTGACCTTAAGGTTAAACCTAATTTTTCTATGACTGATTATCCATTCAAGATAGTTAATTCAAAAACCAATTTACATCATGGGATGTTTATAAATTTTCATTGTGTGCTATGTTATCATGGTTTTCCTTGTCCAAAGATGTGCGAGAGGGAGTTAATAAGGATATATAAGTGGCCTCATCTTATTGATATAAAATCTTCCTAATAGGATTAATAGGAAAAGAAATATTTTAGAGTAGGGAGTTTATAGATTTTTAGTAATTTAAATGTAATTTGAAACCCCTATATTGATAATTCATTGGTGTAGATTAATATTCGGGATCAGTGGGTGGAATTTTCATCATTTTGGAATGTTTTGGTCAATGCATGATTTGCACACAATTTTCCCAAATCAAACACCATATCAATTTACATCATGGGAATTAAAAATATAGGGGTTTTCAATATTTTATGAAATGTGACTCCACATAAGAGAATCTATGAAGCTATGTTAACATGGGTGCACTTTTTTGGCACATAGATTGTCTAACCATTTATCCCTTCCTTTGAAACCATGCATACAAGAATTTTATATCCAGTAATTATTTTCTAAAATCATAAAAACACTGTTTTTTATGTTCCCAATGTGCCGATATGACCACATTCAATTTTATTCTTCCTTGGAGGATACTTATAGGTTATTTCATACCCTATAAACTCTTCTATAAGTTGATAAAATATTGATGAACGATTTTCAATCTCTACCCATTATGTTATAACATCCAATCCCCTTTCTCCCATTATATATTGTTTCCTCCCTAGGGATTTATAGATCTCAATATTGTGGGAGGATCTAATCCCAACTATTTTACATATTAAATATAGGGTTGATTCATAGAAATTCATTGTTGACATTCTTCATTGGATTCTCCTAGTTAGGGCTTCATGTTTTTTGATCTTGGGATCCAGAGGTACATGATCCCGTTATAATGGAAAATTTTGATTAACTAAAAATTTCTTTAATTAAAGACAAATTGTTTATTAAAACCCCATTCTAATGAATGGGGATATTATGGGTTGATTTAAAAATAAAATGAAAAAGCATCACATTCAATTGAATTGTGGTGTTTTTCTGAAATTGAGGCAATTTTATGGAATTTAAATTATTGAATTAAAATAATAAAATTGTTTTTATGGAATTGTTTTTAGTTTTTTGTTTGAGAGAAATTTCTCAAAATGATTTTCACAGAAAACATTGTTTTTATTTTAGAAGATAAATGATTTTATTAAAAACAAAATTATTTATTTTCCTATGTAAGTATACATATTTGAAATTGACGACTCACCTGAATTTTGTGTCCCTTGAGACTTGTGTTGTTACCCAATTTTCTATGACTTGGAGTTGTAATTTTGGTTGTTTATACCAAATTGTTGTCAGGTAAAATTCTCCGGGTGATGTTTTTATTATATACCTACAAAATTGTTTATCTATCATCTATTGTATTTGTGGAAATTTTTTTCCAACATTCATTTTTTATTATTTTAGGTTCAAGCCTTGAACTCTTACTAATTATGAATTCCCTTTGGGCTATGACAAGACCGACTCAATTATTTGGTTACGATGGTATCTAAGTAGATTTTTTATTGAAATATATGATATATTAATATTAAATTGTGTATATAATATATTAAATTTCATATATATATATATATATATAAATTACTTTTATTATTTTAACAATCCGTGTAATGTTATTATGAAAAATTAATTAGACAGTTACATGTATATGGTAGGCTATACATTTTCATGCACACCATTTCTATATTTGATGGGACAAAAAAAAGGTGGAATATAGTTGTCTGAAAATTATAATGATTTATCAGTGTATAGATGAAAGTGTACTTATTAATTTATTTTGTAAAAAACACATGAAAAATAAGTAAAATAGGAAATTAAATGTATTAAGTCAACAATGATGATTTATACTTTTTTGAAGTCCATCCTTATATCATTTCATAAGGGGATTAGGGTTGGAATTTTATTGATACCAGATCTAATAAAACATAAACAATGATGTATGTAATTGTAATGGGAAGAAATTTCACAATATAGAAGGCTCAAAGTTGTGTAATGCAGTCTGAGAGGAGGTGAACTTATATAATTGAGGTGATGGGTACTTTTGGAAATTCATAAATTATTCAAAAATAATAAGACTATTATAGAGAAAAAATTTGTCCAAATGGCCGGAAATTAATTTTTAGAAAAAATTTAATACAATATTTTATCTAACTTATCATTATTTAAATTTTGATTTTTTTTAATATTTAAAAAAATAATATTGTGGAAAATATTATAATTTCCAATTATGACAATATTACTAATATTGACATTAAAAATTTAAAAAAACTTCAATATAACTATTTTCACTCATCAAGAATATATAATATTAATCTATAAATTATTGTATAGAAATAATAACATGAAATATTTCTTTTTAAATTTTGGATAACATTTTTTCCTTCAATTGAATAATTACTTCATCATAATTGTGTACTTATTTAAGGAAATTATTTATTTAACAAAAATTGAAACCAAATTATGATTATGTATTCAATCAATATGGTCTTTTCATCTTTTACAATCATTTTAAATTTTATTATTATTTTATTTGTAACTTTAACTACCAGATTTATCCTCTATTGTGGATAACATTATTACTGAGGATACTATCAATGTTGTAAAACTTAAAAGTGAAATCACTAAAAAATTTGGAAGTAATAATTTTAAATATTAATTCTATTTTGATAATTAAATATATAGATCAGTACATGATTAATTTAAAGTTAAATAGTAAAAAAGCATGAAAAAATGTATTTTTTTTGAAAAATTCATATTTTTATGTAAACAATATTTTATACCAAATTCAATGATTATTTTTATTTATAATAAATTAATAAGACATTTAATATTATTACATGTATAAAATTAGTTTTAAAAAATTTTAAATCCATTAAAATGGATGATGAAAATTTATGGTTTTCAATATAACTCGATATTTTTCATTATTCAGGAAAAATTATAACGTTTCCAAAAAAACAAAGACACCAATATAAATTTGATATATTTATATAAAAAATGAATTAAATTTTATCCATTATATGTTTTAAAATATTATAAAACAAATTAAATTAGTTTTATTTTTAATGTTATAAAAAATGTTTTGAATGAAAACGTATAAAAAGGATTTGCTATAATTTCGTTGCTTATATACAAAAAATTAAAGAAAAAAATTATTTGGTAAGACCTTTCTATATACATAACAATTTTCTTAATACTATTAATAACCAAAAATTAAATTATTAAATTATAATAGTCATATTTGAAAAATAATATTTTGGGTTTCATTTAATCTTGACGCCATATTTTGTATACTATATCTAACATAGTGTTATTTTAAATTCTATTGGAGTTTCATTCTTCATCATTCAATAAATATAATCCTCTATATATAATATTTTGAATGCTTATTTAATGTATAACTTTATAAAATTTTTCCTTTAAATTTATCACAATAAAAAATGGTAAATAAAAAATCAACAGGAAATGAGATAAAGGGAAATATGAATGCAATCTACAAGTACACATAATAGGTTTCCTTGTATGAGAACATAAGTGGGGTGTGAAAACATAGATACGAAAGGGAAGATTAACTACCATGTAATAATGTAGAGTGATATAGAACATGTTCCTATGGATTTTAACCATCAAAAGACCATATATATGTGATATATTAAATGTCCATTTATTTATTTGTATGAAATGTAAAAAGATAACATTTGTTAATTCAAATTTGAATCATTATTTAACTATATTTATAATATACTTAGAAAAATAAATATACTTGAACATATCCATTTCATATGACTAATATCATCTATTTCATGTGATTAAATCAATTCCCAATTCGTCTATAACAATAGAAAATGGATATTTTCAATGAAGACTTCATTCATGAGGATCTTTCCCTGCATTAAGGAAACATACATCATTCCTTTAACCCCTAAATATTTACATAAATCAAAATGGAAAGTGAACGTTATACAATATGATAACGCAACAAATAATTATATCCAATGTTAAAAATAATATATTCCATAAGTAGTTATCCTTACGACTCATCCAAAATATATTTATAAAAAATTCAATGTCAAATAATTTTTAAGGAAGGTCAATAATTATTTATAATATAAAAATAAATAAATATCCATTAAAAATATAATTTAATATTTAATTCCACCTAAGAAATATAATAATATCATTTTTTCCTTAAAACAAGAATTCTTCTAAAAATAAAATCTCTGGTTGTTGAATATATTCCTTAAATCAAAAAATGTAGTGTGTCCGTAGAAGATAACATAACCCATTAAATCATGAACCAATTTTATTTTCATGATTATTGTCCTATTTTTATCTCAAAATCAATAAAATATTAATGTTATATTCCCTCAATCATGTATTTTGCAATGTTCATCATGCTATAGAATTCACTTCTCTTGGTTTCAGGTACTATTAATCATATTCTTACAAATAATTAATGAAAAGTAACTAAATTATTATCCTTACATATCTCATGTTTATTATGAAAATAATATTATTGATTAAATACCAGAAAAACATAATTTTTGAATCCATAACCTAAAATATTTAATCGTTAATCATTATTATTAAACTAATACCTGAACACTCTCATCAAATTCCTTAATAATTCATTGCATTCACACATCATTTGTAGTTATCTTTATCATTATTTGAATAACCATTACTTTCTTTTAATTATTTCCCCCCTATGGAAACTACTTTTATAGTTCAAATACATTATACATTTAAAACATTCTATAGTTCATAATTCTCTAGGGATACATGTATTCTCATCAATTTCATTAAAATTACAATTTCTTTTTCCTTGGAAATTACATTCTTTATGTAATTTTGTACACCAAAAATATTCATTCTTTCCCCTAAGTCATTCACATGTGTGTTTCTTCATACATTATTTTCATGTATGAAATTGAATATAACTTCATCTATTGTCTCTACCACCCAGGATCATAGTGAACACTATTTAAATTAGCATGGATGAGTCTGAGAGTTGGTTAAGGTAAATGTTATTAATCATATATCATCACAACTGATTCAGAAATATAACAATATCCATCACAACAGACATCATCCCATTATGTTTCACATCAAAACATTTTCCATCTACATAAATGTGGACATGTTTCCCAATACTTCCTTCTATTCAGAAAAATCCAAAAAATAGTTTGAGCAGAAATAATCCAAGTAGAATCCCAAATTATCACTTCCATAAAATATTTATAGGACTTTATCCTATAAATAGACTTATATTTCAACATACTTATTTGGTTATGTTCAATAATCCAATATTTCCATAATCCAGTTCTCATGGTTTCAATTATACTTCCTCTAATACTAAATGTAACAACCCCAATGGAAAAACCATGAGTCATTGGTTACTATAATACATTATAATATTTTGTAATGAATCACATCCCAAAGGACAGAATATATATCTTTTCATGGTACACAATATAAGTACATGGAATTCACATTTCATTTTTTAAATACACATAGTATTTTCATTAAGAAAATTATTATTCCTCATAGTGTGACACTCTATATTAGTCATGAAACACATCATACTATCATTGACAATATAAAACATTAGAATATGGTGAGATAAAATTCTTAGTAATTATTACATACATTTAAATTTATCTTGAATTAATAATTCATAATCAATATGTCTTGGAAGTTAACCTGAACACAATATCAATATAGAAAATAACATCTATTTCATGGGATGATAAGGCATAAACATTATGGAAATGAAAATAATTAGAATGAAATTATATTTAATAAATAAATTGTTCAAAATTGGAATTGATGGTTAATGTCATGCGAGAAATATCATGGATAATAATAAATGAATTACTAAAAAAGGAATTGCCTAATTATTGGAAGTCTGGTTTTTTGGCCGATGATACCTCTACATTCAATATTGTCCAAAATAAGGTTTAGAACCATAGATTGAAACCCAATAAAATTAGACAACTTATTTTTCTCATGAATCCCACCAATGCCTCAAGGGGATATATAATTATGGACCCATCCATCACCATAGGTCCAAATCATTCCACATATATCAAAAAGGTCAATTTAAATAAAGTCATGAATCAATATTACATATAAATTAATATCAATTTATAGTTAGGAATACATATTTACCAATAATTACCCATTAAATTAAATACTTTCAAAATGTGACACAATATGTATAAATGTAATATAGCTTAATGAAAATCATATCCAAGATAACATAATATGGATATTTTTGATAATTTTAATATATAATGATCATATATAAGTTAATACTTAAAATATAGTATCATTTATACCTATATTTGGTGGTGAATATGTAAAATATATTATTTTTGACATTAATTAATAGATATAAGATAAATATATAATTAAGAACATTTTTTAGGAAAAATATATTTATCACTTTGAATGATACAGATAAAAAAGATACAATGAAGATATGAAGGAAAGAAATTTCTTTCTAAATTTCATTATAAATATTTTAGGGAAGCATAAAAACAATAAATATTCCTGAAGGTAAAAAATTACATATATTCTATATAATTTAATATAAAAAATTCCTTCTCTATTTTTATAGAAATGAAAAAACTATCTCATTTTGAAAACAAGATGATGATTCATTTAAAAAAAATTCTTAAAATATAAATATAATGATAATTGAATTTATAAAAATTTAAAAAAATTATAAAAATATATAACACTTTTAAGGGAGATGGACATAGAAGGGATATATCTACCAATGGGGACTTAAAAATAATTAATCATGAATAATGATGATATTGTGAAATAATCCCTAGTCATTTGGGATTATTTTTATTCGTAAGACACAGAAAATAAATTACATCAAATTATACATAAAATACAATGAATATAATAATATTCATGATATAAAAAATTATATTTTTATTATACACCCCATGAGAAAGAAATCTGTGGTTAATATGGAATATATATCACTAAAGTGAATGTGAAATGGAAAACCCTTACCTCAAGATTCAAATTAGTTTAAAAAGATTTGACATCATTTATAATGGTTATAAAAATGATAATAATCAATAAAAGTACCCAATTAATATTTATAATATCATATGTGATACTATGATATCTTCTTATCAATTTTTTGTTAATTATATTTCATTATCACACTTGTTTCAGTTGTAAACTACTTCATTTTTCAATGCATGTTTTATAATGTATTTCATTGTTAATATAAATAGGATATACAATGACAATTTATATAATGTTATTAATTATATATGTATCAAATTTAATAATTTAATACATTTCTAGATCCATTATTGTAATTTGTATATGGAAAATGATTTGTATCACTTCTTAGAGATTCTAGGTTGTACGTATGCAAAAGCGATTGTATCTTTCCCAGTGATGTGAATGGGTAGAGAAATGTATGATATATTAATTTTATGAAATTAAAATAATTTAGAAAGAATTATATATATCTATGATTTACATCATTATAACAATCCTTGCTATGAAATGATGAAAAAGGACTTACACAGTTATGTGGAGACAGTATTCCATAAATACTCATGCACAATGTTATCATTTTTCATAGATGGATAAAAGGTTAAATATGTTCATATCACAATAAAAATATAATATAATTATTTATATGATTTTGTATTTATATATTTACTATGCTAAAAAAGATATGATTAATTAGATTATGAAATAAAATGGAAACAATCAGTATAGATGGTTACCTCAACATCAGCAGACCATCTTTAGTTACATTTTTATGGGGCTTATGGTTGTCATTTTAAGGATTTATCATCCTCCATTACTTGGATAAGGTTGTATATAATTTTAAGGGTTAAGTCATGGATGATATATAAGGTTCAATAAAAGCTAAATAACTAAGGAATGTGGTTCCCATTTATAATTGAGCTGAGGGGACTTTTCAAATTTCCGAAAATATTAAACAATAATAAGACTACTATAGATTCAAATGAATCCAAATGACCTATAAATTTATAGGTAATTGAATTAGACACCTTATATTATCCCCTTAATCCTTATTTAATATTTTTAGTATTTTCAAATAATTTAATAAAATAATATATTCATAAAATATCATTATTGTATATTCTGACTATATTCATTATTTTAACTTTAATATAGTAGAGGTAGAAAGATATTATCATAAAAAATTAATTAATATATCCCTAATAATTATTATAAATCATAAAAATTCATGGATATCTATAATTATTTCAAATTAAATTACTTTTAATATTTTTAATATCCATTATCTTGTTATTCTATTAATTAAAAAAAACAATATCATCATAACTATGTAACCATATAATGTAATCATTTGGTCACTAAAAATTTAAAACATATTACCATTAGTTTTATAAATATATTACCTTTAAAATTAATATTTAAAGTCGAACATATTATTTTTATAACCCAATCTTAAAATTATTACACTTATTAAAAAAAAGTGTGATGTGCTTGACTTTTCATTAAATAAAATACGATTAAAGAGATTATCACCATTCAAGTGGCCCTAAATCAACATATAACCGAATCCTTGTGGATAATTAATATAATTTAATAATATATTTTTAATTATTAAAATTTTATTTTTATTTTATAGATGTATCATATTTTTTAAGTTTATAGTCCAGATTTATACTTTATCGTGGTGACATAAATTACTAATGTAACTATTTATATTGAGAAAACATAAATGTGTCCTATTTTATTAATTTGGTCATACATAAGCAAATTATAGATTAAATTTATAAAAATTCAAAAAATATCTGTTTCAAAACATAATTTCATTTTAAACTAAACTAACAATAAACATTAATTTTTAAAAATCCATTTTTAATTATAATTTTTTTTTTTCATAATGTAACCTAAAATTGATTAAAATAATTACAATTAGACTAATATAAATAAGTTCAAATTTAATCATTTCTAAAATAAAATGTTACTTTTTAAATGATTGAAATAAGAATTATTTTTAATTAAATCATTATTTCTCACAATTCAATGTAAAATTAATCATTTTGGATAAATAAAAAATGTCACATTCTGATAATTTTGATATGAATATTTAAAAAATCCAGTTTATTTTATCAAATACATTTTATAGAAGTGGAAAATCTAGTTATATTATTTTTTTATATAATATAATATGTATCATTTCTTGGGAAAAAGGGTAAAATTACATTACCAAAATTTTTGTATGTATTTTATAAGAATAAATAAATAAATATGAGTTGATGAAGTCCATTACATATATTTAATAGTTTGGAAACAGTATTCATACTGTGCAATTCGAAAAAACGGTTATTATTTCATATTTAAATAATTATATTTTGGGGATCATTTAAGCTCGATGTTGTGTGTTGTTTATGCTATCAGACAAAATGTTCTTTAAAAAACATGTTGTTTTGCATTAATAATCGCAACCATGTTTTATAAGGATTAATATATGGTAAATAATATTCAATTGATAAGTAAACCTATTTGTAATTTTTTCATTTAGTAGAAGTCAATGTACTTTTAATCACTTATCATATAATTGATTTTTTATAAATACTAGTCCACATAGGATTATGAATGATTATTAACAATCATTTTTCACACTGCACATATTATTTTATTTTAAAAAATCAACGATTCATGGATACAATTATGTTTAGTGTTACCATTGTTGTAAAATAAGGATTGAACATATAATGGAATAAAATAAGGTTATTATACTCATAATTCATCCATATAATGTACATTGATCATTTTAACACACATTCATTGTATATCGTTTTAGTTAATTATTATAAAATAAATCTTCTATTATCCATTTCATTACTATAAAAATCCAATAAATAAAATATAAAATTATTGAGTGTTTTGAACTAAAATATGATTGATAATCTATATTGGGAAAAATTATGATCTTTTTATTATTTTACATTATAATAGGATTTGTGACACTAATTTTTTAATGATCTATAATATTCCACATTGTAAAAAAACATCAATGTTAGGATGTCCTTCAATATTTCACTAATTTTTTTTTTCATGTTTTCTTCTTTTTTTTTTCTTATCAAATATGTTTTTATAAGGATTAAATTAATCATAATATATTCCATATTATATGATAATCTATAAAATAATCTTATATTTGGATGAAACAATAATAATTATATTATAATTAACAAATAAACGAACCAACATATATTTTTCCAATGTTTTCAGAATCTAATGAACAGTGTAAACACTCATAATTTGTTTCCACAACTACATCAATATTTCTATTTTAAACCTTAACATTCATCCAAAATTGTATTCTAAAGTTAAAAATAATTATATCTTCCTCCCCAATTAAAAAAAACCCTATCGAAAATGAATAAAATGAACGTGATTAGGTAACAAGATGCATATATTTCATTAATTCTCCATGATCTGGTAAACACCATTTTTAAAAATAAAAAAAACCTTTGGATTACTAAAAACATATATCTATATCCTTTAAATATGATATTATGGATTTGGTGGAAATTATCACAGAATTTATTCTACAACATTTTACATAATTAAATTTCTAACATAATAAAAGAATTAGAAAAATAAGATGATGGGTGAATATTTTTTTAAAAATTCATATAATATTTAATGCACATAAATTTGTTCATTACTATGATTAAAAAGAGTTCTACACTATACTATCAGTGAATTTTAATATAATAAATTATATCATTAGAATATTATGATATAGAGTTAAAAGTTATATAATATTCATCTTGTTTTGGTATCAATGAATGATGATTTTGAAAATCACATTTTACAGATCATTGTGGAATAAAGAGAATCTAGTAAAAATCTATAATGATGGATGTCTATGTTTGGAGAATAATAGTATTACCCTAACATGCTCTAAATGTGGATAATTTTGTATATCATGATCCATTGATTCTACAAAGGCAATACTATGGTGAAAAAAATGATTTTTTTTTTAAATTATGAACTCATTAAAATATTTTATTTTTTATTTTATGTTAATGAGAAAATAGAGTTTTTTTTCTTATATAAAATCTATATGTATAAGATAACACCATTATTAAAAGTTTCCACTAGGGAATATCCATCTTTTATATTATCACAATATTTTTTTAATTAGAATATGTTTTAAAATATTAAATAAATCTTCTATAATATTATAGTAATTTTGTGGTTGGAAAAAATTAAATTAAGGGTGTAGGGGAAAAACTATAAGATAGTTTTTTTAAAGAAGTATTTTCCAATGTAATTTTAAAAAGAAATATTAATTTATTTAGACTACACTATAGTTTCTATATCTTATAAAAATATGTAATAATACATTTATATACTCATGACTATACATAGTTTTTAATATATTCTCTTCTAATAAGATTTAATTTTCTAAAATTTCTTGCCAATTTTTTTTTTTTTTTGCCATTTCCATCTGGAAGTGAGTAAAAATTGTATCAAACTCATATTACTAAGAGAATATGTAAAATTCTATAATAATATCACTATATTATCATGTTTATTTATATTATTTAGGCATTTAAACTGATAAAAAATTCAATTGATTCTATGTAAAAATTATTGGAGTTATGTATAGGTAAAATTATTTTGGAATTATGTTAATTATAATCCATTGAAATTACACTGGA
Source organism: Viscum album (assembly GCA_963277665.1). NCBI lineage: Eukaryota > Viridiplantae > Streptophyta > Magnoliopsida > Santalales > Viscaceae > Viscum > Viscum album. Next base: position 701,186,275 of record OY728161.1, read on the forward strand.
CCATCTTGAAATTAATTCATTCATTATGTGATAGTAAACCATGGTCAATATTAATGGAATGTTTCATTTATATCCTAATATTCCTTCTACACATATATCATCATTTTTTCAACCTAAATTAAATTTAATTGTGTCGAGATAAATTATTATTTCATGGAATCCCATTGGTGGAAGAATGATGTATTAAAAAATATGTGGGACTAAAAATTAAAAATGGATAGAGTGGTTATAAGATTTTTTTTATTATATTGATTTTTACAACATATAATTCGTAAAAAAATAATTCATTAATAAATTTAAATAATAATTTAAATATAGAATATTAGTAAAATAAATCATTTTTAAAAAAAGCTGACATGAGAATCATCACGAAAAGTCTACATCATTTTTTGGGTCATAATTTTGTAAGGTAAATGAGTGGTAAATCATCACTATTTTTTAAATATATATTTCACATCATGCATTAAAGTTTTTTCTCATTATTTATTTTACAAAATTGTATATAATTTTCTAAAAACTATTAGGTAAAAAATTTCCCAATGGAATTTTACATGATTAGTATATAATTTAATATACTAGTAATGAAAATTAAAACATGAAATATCTATATAAAAATTAATAATGTTATTTATTTATCATAACTATATTTTTTTATATTAGCATTCATTAGGAGATATTTAGACTGAGTTAGGTCGTTAAAAAATGAATAATACTATTTTATTAATATATATGAGGGTATGGGGATAGAAAATATATGTTATGTATATTGATGGAATGATAAACTATTTGATTAATGGGTAATCAATAAATTCTTAGTTCTGATTGTATATTTGAGTAATGAAGGGTAATCATATACATTTTGAAATCACTAATGATTATTTATAAGGAGTTATAGGGTTACATTTGACAGTTCTATAGGGATAAATATTTATACATTATTATTTAGTGTTTCAATGAATTTATTCTTATTGACATTCATATCTTGTTGTATTTACTACATTATTATAATTATTGGTTTTTTGGGAATTAATTATATAATTTGGATAAAATTAAAACATAATTGATTTATTAAAACAAAAACTATTAACTAATATTGATTAATATTAATTATGTTTTAAAATATTTGATTAATATAGGTAAATAGTATTAGATTTCAAATCATTGAAGAAGTAGATACATATGTATGATTTATTTTCCTACATATACAATTTTACATTTATTATCATTTGAGTGGGAAATGAAATATGTATTTTTTTCATAATTTTAAAAAGAATTCATATTCAATGATAAACTATTTGTGTAAAATAAAATGATTTTTTATGTTATGGGTAACCCATGTCTCTACACCAGATGACATAAAAAAATAAAACATTATCAAATCTATTTGTTTTCAATAGATTGTTGTATTATAAAAAATGAATATCAATAAGTGAAAACATAGATATTCATAAGAGTATATTGATATATTAATTCTAACAACCTATATCAATGGATGAAATTTACCATTGGTTATGTTATTAAGATATTATAAACTATCCTTGGAATATAATTTTCATTTTATAATTCCCATGGAATATATTTTTATTTATATCCTAAATATAAATTAAATTTATAACTAATAAATAGAAATTTTTAGTATAATAAGATATTTACATTTTCCAATTATTGATATGACTATTTTGGATGTTAAAAAATATAGATAGTAGGAGTGTTCATAACTAGTGTTGTTGTAAAATGAAATATCTCCCATCTTGGATGATATGTGTTTCCTATAATTATTTTAGTCACTATAGAAGAAATAAATATACTTTTTTTATGATGCATTGATATCAATAAGGATGAAAAGTATGGAAAACTAAAAATTAATATATCTATAAATAATATATAACATAATATAAATCACATATATTTTACTTATAAATACATCACATACTATCATAAATCATATAACTGATGTATTTGGCGTAATAATGATAATTCAATAATAGTAATGAAAGGAAGCCATAGAAAATCCTTTATACAGATGAATTAATATAGTGGATGAGGATGACATGAAATGATGGAGTGGTGGAGGGGATTCTTTTTAAAAATGATTAATCTAGTTAGAAAATATTTCTAATTTCCTAACAATGATTTTTATTTTTAAAAGAAAACTGTATAAAATATGTGGGATGAAATTTGTGCAGTCCAGAACAGGTAATGAATTCATATTCATAACAAACTGTTTATTAGATTCATAAATACTTCATGCCTAATTTTTGTATCCTTTTATATGGAGTGAAGTATTTTGGTAGTTATAAAAAAGAAAAAAAATAAGAACTATTTTATTCTGGTATTAATGATAATTTATTTATTTATATATCTTATGTCATTTATAATTAGTACCTATAATGTCAAATTATCTATGTTGATTCATATTGATAATTTTTCACTAAATTTATAGTATTTTTTTACTTCCCTAACTTTATTTATTGTTATACATACCATTCCATGATCGAAACATATTTTTTATGGTGATGAAAGAGTTATATAGGAATAAATTTGGGATTATAACTAGCTGTTCTGTGGTGAAATACATGATATTTAATTTTTAATTTATACACCACTAAATTTTTTGGTTGATTACATGGTGGTACCAATTCCCCAATTTGAAACTCATTTGATGGTGGAGTATCCTGTGAAGACTAGTTAACTTAGAAGCATATAAGGGTCTATATAAATATGTATTATTGAGTAATGTTTCTTGAAAAATTGATAGTTTTATGTGGTTTAAATGTATTGATTTTTATTTTTTCCACTATTATACAATAAAAACATCACAATCAATAAAAAATAATGATATTGTAAATTTGATAATTCACTGAATGAGTCTCTAAAATTCTCACTAATATATTTTCTATGAATAAATTTCTTTTTTATTTTCATTTCCAAAATACATTACAAATTTAAATATTCTAGATATTAAATAATAATAAATATAGTATTTTACAAAAATAACATACAATGTGATTTTAGCCTTCAATTATAGAATATATTGGGTTTTTAATATATTTCATATATTTATTAAATAAAATACTGTTGGGATTATTATGTACTAGAAAATTTCATATTATGATTCTGGATTGGGTGTTTACTATAATGGACAAAAGCAAATTTTACATCCAAATTTTGGATGATATTATATAGTTATTCATGTGGAATATATAAATCATCACATGTAGAAATTATTTTAAAATGTTCCATGGAATTATTGAGCATCCTATTCAAGTGAAAAAATGAAAAATATTAGTTTGTTCGATATAATGGTAAACAAAAATAAATGAATAATGTATTATGTGTATGATTAATATTTTAATATTTTCAAATATTTATTATATGAAGATAATAAATTAAGAATTTACATTAAATAATTTAATTGAATAATATGAATTTTTTTTATTAAATAATTTAATTATTAGGTTGAATTATTGATTTTTTCCTATATGTTGATTTAAAAATGAAATTATCTTTAATTATCTAATATCTTGGACATCTCTGGTGCATTCCATTTGGAAAAAAATAATGTTTTTAGTTTTCATAGAGGCCACAACGACATGTTTTTGGAGATTCTCTAAAATTCAATTTTCTATCGGTAGCTCATATAATGGTTGGTCACCAAACAAAATCTCGGTGAATGAGGATTCACCGAACGGTGAATCGTCGAATGTTTAATCACTAAATTTTATGTCATTGAATAACGACTCGCTGAATAGTGACTCACTGAATGGTGACTCCACAAATGTTGGTAGGAAAAATGGTGACTCAACAAAGGGTAGCTCACCGAACAGTGACTCACCTAACGGTGGCTTGCAGGACAGTGACTCACTGAATGTTGACCTGCCGAACATCTCACACCTATGATGTTTTTTCATCTATTTTCATCACGATTATGTTTTAATTAACTTTAAATGAAGAAGAAATTTGTATTTTATTTTTTATCAAATAATTTCCTCCATATCCAACGATAATGATTATAAATTAAATATCATGAACTAACAAATCCATTTGGTCGACGCATGATCATAAATTTATGTACATCGAAATTTACTCCTGAATTTTAGAATGTGGACTTTTATTAAGCTGATATATTCTATTAATTGAACCCATTGGTTTTCAATAGGTTCACCCAAAACCATTCTTCATGAGGATTCGTGTGCCCATGTTATGACATCCTATTTTGTTTTTCATGGGAGTCTCCTGCTCACATAGCCCTCCATTTTGGGTGGAAGAAAGGATCATTGGTAACCTGTTTTTCTAGGTAGGGATTTCCTTCATCTTTGTTTTATTGTGTAGCATGCAAGGTGTGTGTAATAATGCCTTTTTTGTGAAAATGTATGAATCCAACCTTTAAAGAAGTAATAAATAGGGCATATAGTGAAAAAAAAGATTATTGGGCTATTATAATAACGGGATGGGAAAGTGTTGCTAATTGTTTTATACAATTTTTTATCTTTTAATCAGGTTGTGAATTGTATGGGATGTATGCCTTCATAAAAACATACTGTTTGGTGGTAATTTTTTTCACAAGAACAATATGTTGGGAATAGTAATTTTTATGATCAATCTAGTTCACAAAATATAGCCGGTTAAATGAAAAGGACGCCCCATGATTGAACCTATGATTTGATCACCCATGAATTTTTTAAAGATGAATTAATGAATAGTGTTGATCAAATCTTAATACACCTGCCATGTTGGTGTGGTTGTGTGTTTTGTGGGTTTTTTTTTGGGTTTTTTGTCTTATGTGGGTTGTATGGTTCTTTGGTTGGTAGCATAGTTGTGGGTACATGGGTGGACATAGGGGATGGTTATGTGAGTACAGTGTGGTATGTGTGTGTAGTGGGGATGCGGTTTTGGTGGTAATTGTTGTGGAATTTCTGTATGAGGTGGTGTAGGAGGTGTGATGGAATCTCAGGTTGATAGATTGATTTATTAGGGAATGGATGAGCATGAGGAGTTGTTGGATTATATTTGGGTTTAATTATGGTTTTGGAGCAGTGTTGTGTTGTGGGATGACAATATAGTGGTGTTGCTGAATGTGTTGGGTATGGATGTGGTTGGTAGTTCCCTAGGTAATTTTGGAATGAAATAAGTGAACATATTAAAAAATAATGATAAGTGGTTAAATTAAAGGGGTCATTTTATGTTTTGGATATCGTATTTTTTTGTCGTGCATGTATGTGTAAAAGAAAAGGATGTTTTTTTGAGGTTTTTTAGTTTGGATACCTGTAACAACCCGATATTTTATGATAATTATTCTTTTTAATTTATTTGATGTCATGTTATTTATGCTACAACAAGATTATCTTGTGCTATACGCCACACTGTATTAGCTTGAAGTATACGAAACACTATTCTTAGATTGTGTTACACACAATTTCTAGTTCGTTTTATAATAGTCATTCTACGCAACATTGAGTGTATATCTATATATTTATTCAATGTATAAATGAAATATGGTTGGATTCTATAATACAAAACAACGAAGGATTCATTCACAACACACAACCCTGACTTGGCTTGCATTACACGCAATCACGACTTTCCTCGATAGCGTGTGTTATACACAATATGAGGATCCACTAAACAATGATATATGGTTATAATATTATTATGAAGTAGCCTTTATTAATATTATTAACTTAATTTTGAATTTTATAACATTATTATTTCATCTTACACATTTTTAGAACATGGTATGTGAACAAAATAATATTTTCGGGTAAAATAAGTATTTTTCAAAAAATGCAGTTTTTCCGCTTTTTAATGGTGAACCAACATTAACTCTAGTTTTCTACATCTTTATAAGTTCAATTTTAAAAAATAAACTTCTTATTTTGAATCATGATATAAAACTGTACATTGGGTAATGTTTTGAAATTTTTCTGATAACTTTCATATTTTAATGAATAGTAAAAACACGCTATATTTTAATTAAAAACAAATTTTTTTCATCGTAATAATTTATATGGTTAAATTATAATATTTAATGGCTTTAATGTATAAATAGAATATATTTTTACCATTTAATATAATGTATGTCATTAGAAGTGATTCTACATTGAATTCGTAGGTTAAATAAATTCAATCTTTTGAAATGTTTTAAACAAAAACCCGTTTGCTTTCGACAACGAGATTAATATTAATTTAATTTCTGAAACTTTTGTGTATTGAATTTGGAAAAATGGATTCCATATTTGGAATCAGTGGGTACAAATTATATTAATACGATACTTTGTATTTTTTGGGCATTATGAAAAGTAACTATGGTAAATTTTATTTACCATTGTTAAAGGTAAATCAGGTAATTAAGGGTAAATATAAGATTATAAAATTACCCTAACACTTTACAAAATCCTATTGGATCATTGAAAGTCGACCCATATCACCTAAGGGTCAGATTATATTCATTTAATGGACTTTTTTCCATGAAATAAATTGAATTATTATTTAAACCAAAGAAAGTGACAACGTGTCACTTTCTTAAATATTATAAGTATAATAATGATAGTTTAGTGATAAACTTCATGAAATATCGGATATAAATAGTCTCCATAAAGATAATAATATTATATACATAATATGAATTTATTTAGAATTTTTAGGGATTAAATAATTATCATTACAAGTGACATAATTGTGATGTTGAAATTATTTTATTAAGAGAAATGTCAAATAAATGGTTTGAAAATTTTAAATTAAATAATATATAAACTATTTAATGTCATCCACTAATTTTATAGATAGATATGACATGTTATGAATCTATTAAAACTTTTTTTCCAACATATCTTCTGTATATTGTTTATTTAAATTCAAATAAATGAATAGTGTCAAAATTGACACTATTGTTATTTTATAAAAATTACATATAATAAAATTGTTTAAAAATCACAAAAAGTTTTAAAAATTATAAATTTCAATTTATATGGTCTAAAATGTAATTAAGTGTCAAATTATGGAAAATTCACAACACATATGTAATTATTTATAATAATTTAATCTTTAGAATATTATTACCACAAATAAAATTAAATTGATAAATAAGGATAAATCAAGATGATAATGTTTATAATAAATTTCTAATGTTTATAAATTTTATTGGATGATTAGATTACAACCCTATCTCATATAATATTTGTATATGACTGATTTTGGAAGTTTTTATGTGGGGTTGGGATTTAATATAATCTAATATTTCTTATATTTCCAAAGGTGCCCCTCTCCTCCCTTATAAAAAGGAACCTCCTCCCTCTCCTCCTCACACCAATTTGAGCCTTCAAGCTCAGCCAAACCCTGAAAATGTATCTTCTCCACTTCCCTAGAAACATCCTAGAGGTCCTGGTCTAGTTAAAAGACCAATCTTAGTGCCCTAAGAAGAGAAGACGTATCGAAGAAGAGGTAATATCCATTTCCGATTCATTCAAATTTATTTATTCTTCTACCTACTATTATTTAGTTGTTTCATTATATTGTAATGACATAAGTATCACTAATATACTTATTTGTTATTATAAATATTAATCAACCCAATTTCACATTCTATCCATCCTACGGAAAATGAAATCACCGCGCGTGTGTATGTACGGAATACCGTCTCCACGCGGTAGTGTAATCTGTTTTTCCACCACCACCATACGTGGATAGGTATAATAGTGTAAAGAATAAATAAATATTATTATTATAAAATCATACTGATTCTATGATATTATATCATTCACTCCAATTAGATTCAATAAATATGGGAATGATATAATCGCTCGTGCGTACGTACGGATTACTGTCTCCACGACGCGATGAGATTCATTTTCCATGTTAACAATTCAAGAATGATTATAAAGTATATATAATAAGTAATCATGAAATATATGAAATAATAATTCTACTGTATTTATGTATATATATGTATGTCATATACTTAATTCCATTCAATTCAATAAGGAAACGAAAACAGCGTTCATGCGTACGTACCACCTATTTTCTCCATTAACGGCGTATTTCATTCCATTTATTGATATATAATATATATTATTATTCTAAATATATATTATATATAAATCATGTTTTATATTCTTTATATAATTAATCATGATCTATGTAATCATATGAATAATTACAAGTCAAAACACGGACGACAAATGAAAGGATTTTACCCAAAACGCTCTTTAACATGGAATTTACAGAAGAACGGGTAATATAAAGTATTAAGTGAACCATATATGATATCATAACAATGAATATGATTCTTTAATAAGTCAATGACATTATTTAAATCATTATACCGGAGTTCTGGATGCATACAATGCATATCGGACCTAAGGTAAGGGATAATGTTGCAATCTCAATTGTTTTTTATCCAAGATTGCTTATACGTAAGTATTTGCTGGGGTTATTGTTATCATCCATGTCCATGTTTTATAAAAGTGTTTTTATGTATGATTAATTTCCTTTTTACCTATTTTTACTTTTACTACATGGTATGTAAGGAGTCATTCTTTTGTTTATGTTACGAGGTACTTTTTGACTTTTTTGAAAAAAGTATGAGGAGAATGATTTTTTAACTTATACAGAATGAAAGGATTTTTACAGATTTATTAACCCTTATTTTCTTTATGGTTCCTCCAAAATATTTCATGAGAATTTTAAAAAAAATATTTTTCTTTTAAAATTTCATGAGGTTTTGTGAAAAGAATTTTATTTTAAGAAGAAACGATATATTCCACAGGAATTCATTTCAAGTGTTTTATCAAAACCATTTTCCATATAAGATGACATTATTTCATTTGTGTATGTTTCGAGTATAATGTCTCTATGATTTACATGGTTTCACTTTTCTTATTATGAAATGATATCCATTTCCTTTATATAGATTATGTGATGATGGGATGATGTTTATGAAACCCATTTTATTTGTTGGGTTATTATGAATGACGTATGTTTATTTTTTGGCACATGTAAGAATGATTTCATTATGAGATGGGTGGGACCTATATCTCCCTCCAATTCATTGGGTAACGATTTATATCTCATGAGATACACATGGCTGTAATGGAATGTTAATCTGGTTCAGTGTTACAGGATGGAAACAAGGAGTGAACTCGATTCAGAATGGGACTTTGTCCACTAAGATGGTCTTGGCAGCGATGCCTTGGATACAATGGAAATCATAACATGTTCTGAATGGTTTCCACAATTACTTGTTTTATTCCCATTCTATTTTATCATTATTGATGTTTAATTATGATATATGCCTTACGTACTTCCAAAATTTATGTCTTTGCCCAAGGTTTTAATGTTTAGATTTCATGTCCAAGTTTTTGATTTCAAATGTTTATTGATTGTTTTATGTTCTCTATGTTTTCCATTACTGAGAATTTGAGCTCACCCTTTTTATGTTTTATTTTCCTCAAGAAATAAAGAAAGTTTTTAGGTAAAGAAACAAAAATGGGAAGATCATTATGGGAGATGTTGACGATCTTTCAACATGATTAGATGTTTATATTCCAAGTTTCTAAAGACAGTAAACTATTACAGTTCTTGAGTGTTCATTCTTATTATATATTAATTATTCCGCAAAAGTAATGTAGTGTCCATGTACTTCATGCTTCGGGTCTCTAAAGTTGGTATCAGAGAAAATGTTTAGTAAACATTTGGAAACTAGGATGAGAAAATTTAGTGAGATCCCTAGAGATATTTCTAAGGTATGTCTAGGGGTTTTCCTAAGGTTATGTTTAAGTATAGGTTATAGTCCTAGAATTACGGTAACGATATTAGAATTAAAACTAAGATTTTAGATGACAAAGGTACTCCCCCTTGATTATGCTAGTTTCCTTGTATGATTTTTTCCTCTCACAGAATTCTTTTTGTGTTTTATTCAATGGAGGGAACCGGAAATAATTCAGTTAACATTGAATCCAATGAAAAATTTGGTGACTATGAGCAACGAAATTGCGTAATTCCTAGAGAGAAAGATATTGTGATTATTCTGAATCAGTCATCACGATATATGATTAACAAGGAGAAATTTAGTGGTATTCCTAAGTCATCTAATAAGAGGAAGATGGAATTTTATGCATGTTCGCATGGTGAGGAGCATAAAGAAGGGAAGATTGATATTTCTGAAGAAGGGAAGAAGAACCTTGAGGAATAATTCAAATGGAGGGGAAGATGTTATCTATGAGGAGAAGAGGGTCACAGAGTGACAGACTGTTGTGGAGTTCAATGTCTTATTTGTGGAGAACACGATCATTACCCAACTCAATCCCGAACCTAAGTGGTTACTTCTAAATCAAGGAAGGACATATTTCATGAAAATCATTGAATATGATGTATTGATGTTTTTATTTCTTGGTATTCAAGAATAATGTTGTTGGGGTACTTTAATGAAATATTGGAATATCTATCTATTGGTTAATTCGGGTTTTCAATAATTATATGGTACAGGTAACCATGAAAAGTGTTTGAAATGTTTTTGGAAAGAAGATGATATTCGCATAATGAGGGGATAAGGAGAAAATAATATATTTGGTAGTATTCATGAGCTCATGATTGATATATGGAAAAAGTGATATCATGGTTTGAGTAGATAGAATTTTTTGGATTCTTGGTATGTTGAATGTGTTAACATTTGACAGCACTCATGTTTTCACTAAGGGTTTATAGTAATTCATGTTTCAAAGGAATACATGATTAATGTATTCACATGTTTGGACTATAACCAAAAAGATATATCTTATGATACATGGGGGATAAATGATAGTATTCACATGCTTGTTATGTGACATTTCACGTAATATTTTTCTTTATACTATGAGATTTTACATATATATAAGCCTAAATATTGGAATGGATTATGTTCGACATAAGATATTATTGTTTATGGATGGAAAAATTTTGTTCAATATTATTTCTGGAATGTTATAATGGTGTATTTTTATAAAAAGTACAACCTGCGGGACGGGAGACAACCCATTGCGTTGGAGAAGGCTGTGGGAATCAAACCCACAACTGAAGTGTGAGTGGACTTTATCGCCTACCACTGGCCTTCAAGAAGTCCCTAGTTAGTGGAAACTGGTTTTATTTTATTAAGTGGTATGATAAATAAAGAATAAGTCCATTTTTGGAACCATACACGATTAGTCTCACCATAAGATGGACCTATAACATTTTCTAACCTTTTTATTGAAACAGATGGAATGACCCATCATTCTATCACATGATCTACTAACACTTCATGGAAAACAAATTCAAATTCATTTCTTTAAGAGATGGAGTGTAAATTGTTCAAGACATGAACAAAAATGAGAGTGTACCAAAATCAAGTAAGAATTTAATATAATTCAAAAATTATTCAACATTAGGGAAATTATCTTGAATGCCAAAAATGTTATCCTAGTGCTCTTATATATGATGAATCAAATGGTACCTTAGTTCATCACAAATTTATGGCTTTGTTGGATTCTTCATATCCATGTCCTCTACCACTCTCCATCAGAACTTGATGGTTAGATTTTTCTTCCATATCTCTATTTTCACCTATGTTCTCATATGTCGAAACCCAGTGAAGAGTTAATTTGGGTAACCATTACTTTTCATACTTTATTTTTTTTAAGTTAAGTTTTGGTATTTCATTTTACGATATGTGTTGCAATTAAAGAAACATTCAAGTAGAAAACCATGCATAACCCCGAAGAATTTCGAGGGAGAAATTCATTTTAAGGGGGGTAGAACGTAACAACCTGATATTTTATGATATGTATTCTTTTTAATTTATATGATGTCATTTGTTTTATGATACAACAAGATTATCTTGTGCTATATGCCACACTGTATTAGCTTGAAGTATACACAACACTATTCTTAGATTTTGTTACACAGAATTTCAAGTTCGTTTTATAATAGTCATTCTACGCAACATTGAGTGTATATATATATATATATATTCAATGTATAAATGAAATATGGTTGGATTCTGATATACGAAACAACAACAGATTCTTGCACAACACGCAACCCTGACTTGGATTGCATTACACGCAATCTCGACATTCCTCGATAGCGTGTGTTGTACGCAATATCAGGTTTCACTAAACAATGATATATAGTTATAATATTATTATGATCTAGCCTTTATGAATAGTATTAACTAAATTTTGAATGTTATAACATTATTATTTAATCTTACACATATTCTAGAGCATGGTATGTGAACAAAATAATTTCTTCGGGTAAAATAATTATTTTTTAAAAAAATGCATTTTTCCACCTTTTAATGTCACACCCACATTAAATCTAGTTTTTGACATGTTTATAAGTTCAATTTTACAAAATAAACTTCTAATTTTGAATCAGGATATAAAAATTTCCATTGGATAATGTTTTGATATTTTTCTGATAACTTTCATATTTTAATGAATAGTACAAAAACGCTATATTTTAATTAAAAACAACTTTTTTCATCATAATAATTTATATGGATAAATTATAATATTGAATGGTTTTAATGTATAAATATAATAAATTTTTACCATTTAATATAGTGTATGTAATTAGCATTGAATTTACCTTGATTTCGTTGGTTAAATCAATTCAATCTTTTGCAATGTTTTAAACAAAAACCCATTTTATTTCGACAACGATATTAATTTTAATTTAATTTCTGAAACTTTTTTGTATTGAATTTGGAAAAATTGATTCGATATTTGGAATCAGTGGGTCCAAGTTATGTTAATAAGCTACTTTTAATTTTTTGGTCATTATGAATAGTAACTACGGTAAATTTTATTGACCATAGTTAAAGGTATATCGGGTAATTAAGGGTAAATATAAGATTCTAAAATTACCCTAACACCTTCCAAAATCCTATTGGATGACTAAAAGTCGACCATATCACCTAAGGGTCGTATTAGATTCATTTAATGGACTTTTGTCCATGAAAATGATTTAATTATTATTAAAACCAAAGAAACTGACAACATGTCACTTTCTTAAATATTATAAGTATAATAATGTTATTTTAGTGATAAACTTCATTAAAATTAGGATATAAATAGTCTCCATAAATATAATAAAATTATCAACATCATACAAATTTATTTAGAATTTTTAAAGATTAAATAAGTATAATTAAAGCTGACATAATAGTGATGTTGAAATTATTTTATTAAGAGAAATATCAAATAAATGGTTTTGAAAATATTAAAATAAATATTATATAAACTATTTAATGTCCTCCATTAATTTTATAGATAACCATGACATTTTATTAATCTATTAAATCATTTAGTTCCAACATTTCTTCTATATATTGTTTATTTAAATTCAAATAAATGAATAGTGTCAAAATTAAAAGTATTGTTATTTTATAAAAATAACATATTTTAAAATTGTTTAAAAATCTCAAAAATATTTAAAAATTATAAATTTAAATTTATATGGTCTAAAATTTTTTAAACTGTCAAATTGTGGAAAATTCACAACACATATGTAATTATTTATAATAATTTAAAATTTATAATATTATTACCACAAATAAAATTAAATTGATAAATAAGGATAAATCAAGTTGATAATGTTTATAATAAATTCCTAACATGTCTAAATTTTATTAGATTATTATATTACAACCCCATCTCATCTAATATCTTGATATGAGTCATTTTGGATATTTTTATGTGGGATGGGATTTAATATAAACTAATATTTCTTATATTTCCAAAGGTGCCCCTCTCCTCCCTTATAAAAGGGCACCTCCTCCCTCTCCTACTCACACCACATTGGGCCTTCAAGATCATCCAACACCTGCCAATGTATCTTCCCCACTTGCATAGAAATATCCTAGAGGTCCAGGTCTAATTAAATGACAAATCTTAGTTCCCTAATAGGAGGTTTCAAAGAGACGCATCAAAGATGAGGTAATATCTGTTACCGATTCGTTCAAATTTATATCTTCTTCTACCTCCTCTTCATTAGTTTTTTAATTATATTGTAATGACACTAGTATCACTAATATACTGATATGTTATTATAAATAAGAAACAACCCAATTTCACCTTCTATCTATCCTATGGAAAACGAAATCACCGCGCATGCGTACGTACGGAATACCGTCTCCACGCAGTGGTGTAATATGTTTTTCCACCACCACCATACATGGATGGGTATAATGTTGTAAAGAAAAAATACATATGATTATTATAACATCAAACTTATTCTAACATATTATATCATTTACTCTAATTTGATTCAATAAATATGGGAATGATATCATCTCTCGTGCATACGTACGAATTATTGTCTCCACGACGTGGTGAGGTTCATTTTCCCTGTTACCAATTCAAGAATGATTATAAAGTATATAAAACAAGTAATCATGAAATATATGAAATAATAATGCTACTGCATTTATGTATATATATATTTATTTCATATATGTAATTCCATTCAATTCAATAAGGAAACGAAAACAGTGTTCATTTGTACGTACGACCTACTGCCTCTATGAACGGTGTATTTCATTCCATTTATAAATCTATTATATATATGCATATTCTGAATATATATAATATATAAATCATATTTTATATTCAGTAATAATTTAATCATTATCTATGTAATCATATTAATAATTACAAGTCAAAACACGGATGAAAAATGAAACGAATTTACCTAAAACACTCTTTAACATGGAATTTACAAAAGAATGGTTAATATAAAGTCATAAGTGAACCATATATGATATCATAACAATGAATATGATTATGTAATAAGTCAATGACATTATTTAAATCATTATATAGGAGTTCCAGATCCATACGAAGCATATCAGACCTAAGGTAAGGGATAATGTTGCAATATCAATTTTTTTTTTCCGAGATTGCATATACATAAGTATTTAATGGGGTTATTGTTATCATACATGTCCATGTTTTCTAAAAGTGTTTCTATGTATTTTTAATGTACTTTTTACCCATATTTAATTTTACTACATGGTATGTAAGGAATCTTTCTTTTGTTTACGTTACGAGGTACTTTTTGACATTTCCGAGAAAAGTACGAGGAGAATGTTTTTTAACTTATACGGAATGAAAGGATTCTTACAGTTTTATTAAGCCTTATTTTCATGAATATTCCTCTACAATATTTCATGACTATTTTAAACAAAATATTTTTATTTTAAAATTTCATGACTTTTTGTGAAAAGAAATTGATTTTGAAGAAGAAAGGATATTTTACGCATGAATTCATTTCAAGTGTTTTATCAAAACCTTTTTCCATCTAAGATGGAATTATTTTATATGTGTATGTTTCAAGTATAAAGTCTCTATGATTTACATGGTTTCACATTAATTATTATGAAATGATATCCATTTCTTTTATATGTATTATGTGATGATGGGATGATGTTTATGAAACCCATTTTATTTGTTGGGTTATTATGAATGGTGTATGTTTATTTTGTGGCACAAGTAATAATGATTTAATTATGAGATGAGTGGGACATATATCTCCCTCCAATGCATTGGGTAAAGATTTATATCTCATGAGATAGACATGGATGGAACGGTAAGTTAATCTGGTTCAGGGTTACAGGACTGAAACGAGTTGTGAACATGATTTAGAAAGGGACTTTGTCCACTATGATGGTCTTGGAAGCGATGTCATGGCTACTATGGGAATCATAACATGTGATGAATGGTTTCCATAATTACATGTTTTATTCCCATGATATTTTATCATGATTGATGTTGTTTTATGATATAAGCCTTACGTACTTCCAAGATTTATGTCTTTGATCAAGGTTTTAATGTTTAGATATCATGTTCATGTTTTTTCTTTCAAATGTTTATGGATTGTTTTATGTTCTCTATGTTTTCCCTTACTGAGCATTTGAGCTCACCATTTTTATGTATTATTTTCCTCAGGAAATAAAGAAAGGTTTTAGGTAAGGAAACTAAAAGGGGAATATCATTATGGGAGATATTGAAGATCTTTCAACATGATTAGATTTTTATATTCCATGTTTCCAAAGACACTAAACTATTATAGTCCTTCAGTGTCGGTTCTTATTATGTATTAAGTATTCCGCAAAAGTAATGTAATGTCCATGTACGTCAAGCTTCGGGTCACTACAATACCCTTACAATGGGATTTTTGTTTTTTAACAATATGTATTAAGTATAGTTCCTTGTGATTTCATTATTCACCCAGCCCGTGTTAATCACCATATGCCAAACACCCTCTTCGTAATGGGTTAGGGAGACTTTCCCAACATCGCAGTGGTAGGACACATTGATTGTTATTGGCTCCCATGCTCCCTATTCTATGAATTCAACACCCAAGACTCTTTTGATATGCTATAATGTATTGAGGATTATTAAAGAATTTTTTGTACTAGTTATGTGAGTGGTGGATTGTTTCCTAGGTGTCTTTGTGATGAGACCCTGGTGTTTTCAAGTTAGGTGTGTGGTGCACATTTAATCGGTGATTGGGGGAAATATGCGACATGTATTGTGGACTATGTGTGTGAATATAGGTTGTGTTATTGGTTCATGTGGATGAGTATTATTTTTAGGATGTTCTCTATTATGGATGAGCATTTATCAAATGGGAAGTGGTGTGGGGTACCCTATCATTGAATTTATTACTACAATACATTATCGTACGGGTGTTATTTGGTGAGTGTTCCTTGGTGAGGTTGGGGGTGTATGGTATACATTGTTAGGATCTTCTTAGTTTCCTTTTTTTCATACATATTAGTATGTTTCTCTCACATGTGAATGAGTGACTTTGGAATTTCCTAGAGAGTGTACTTATATGCTTACCCAACATATATAATATTATTTTTAGGTTTTTAAGGAGATTATGCATACTGTGATAGACCATAAAAACACATGCATCCAGGTAGTTTTTGGGTTTCTTCTTAGCTTTTATTTTTTTAGAGTAGTTGTGTTTCATTGCACTCTATATAATATTTGTTAAAAAACATCCTGGAATGGTATTTCAGTTTCATTTGTTATGATGTTGTTTGGAGTTATTTGGGATTTACCATTATATCTACATATCTTAGTTTCCTTAAAAAGTGAAATACCTTCCATCTTCTGTGAATTATTACCTACCCTTGCTGCTAGTCTCCACCTTGGGGCCTATTAGATGTAGGAAATTGGGGGTTATTATCTCTCTTTCATATTGGGGAAGGAAGGTCTTGGGATCTTATTATCCACATTCTCTTCTTGGAAAAGGTAAGTCATGACAAAATAGTATTACAGGTGATGGTTGAGAGATAGGATGATGATCAGAGTTCAGAATAATGAGGAAAGTATACATAGGTAGTGAATAAATATTATGTAATCTTAGTGTCTGGAATAAGATAGAGATTATTAGCATGGACATGAGATTTTAGGTGCCTTGTGATCTGATGCAAGGAATTTGAACCTCCCACATGACCAAGTGAGGATACACTGATTGTAGGTTAGAGACCATAGAAAAGTTTCATCCCTCACAATTTCTTAATTTATTATTATTTTTATTTGGTTTCAATAATTTAAAATAAATAGATTTAAAATTAATCCTTGATGAAATTCAATACGTCCAAGGCCTAGGAGTTATGTATTTACCATTCAGAAATGGAACATGGTCATCATCCATGAGTGTCTCGTGTAGTAGAGTCTCAACAGACTGACCTGATCGACTAAAGGATTGTTTAACCAGGGGGGATGATTAGTGGATGAAGTCTCTTTTTATATTTCTAGTGATAGACTCTAGGAATGCATGAAAACAACATTTCATATATAATGACAAAGAATTAGATTGATTATTTGGTAAAGAAATTCATCTTGATATGGGATCTGATGGGGTATTGGGTTCCATTAGTGATTAGTCTAATGAGGTTAGATGAACATTAGTGGTGGACTCTCTAACAAGGGGATTGGAAGGAGACTGATGTTTCATAGGAGTACATTGAAAAGTTGTTGCGTGAATAATTCCATTCTTTAACGATGAAGGTAAAAAAGTGGAATGTTATAATCTATCATTAGAAGGGGGTATGTCGGTAAGGGAACTACTCATAAATTTCACGGATATCCAATATATTTCTAAAAATCCTTCTTTAGTTGAGGAGTATCGAGTGACATACTTACATGAGTCCTTTTTTCCTTCTCTAAATTACCTTGTTACACCCTTCACACTACTAACATACATAGAGGCTCCAAATAAGGATGAGGTAGTGTAAGGGATGAACTCATGGAGAGGATTACCATGATAGAGGAGATATATAAGTTATTCAAAGGAGAAGGCTATTAACTGAAGGTCTCAATCAGCTTGGCCTACTAGGTGTCATCAAGTGGGGAGATGACCCCAGTAGTTATAGTTCCTACCATTGGGTCCTTTTCCTTTTCCCATATGCTTGGGATTGAGGTATTTATGTAGTGGTAGTAGTAGGAACCTTCAGTGTCTGTCCTCAATTCTATATAAGTATGGGGTATGTGGACAAGTTAGGTTCCTACATTAGAAGTAGTGGTCTTCCATGCCTTTTCAGCAGCGGGGATAATAGAATCCAACTCCACTTAGGGGAGACGAAGCTTGAATTGGATGACCTCAGGTTTAAACTCGTGGTCCTCGAACTAGTCATAGTTGGGGTGGTGGTTGAGAGAATAAGGCAATAGGACCTGGTCCAGTTCATTCGCATGTCACAAAAGTAGTGATTCCATCAGAGACGAAGATCATTCATGGTATGATGAGATTTTTTAGTACTCTTGTTTCCACCTTGGTTCATTCAATATCTCTGTACTCCATTTTCACCTGGTTCAACCCATGTCCTGGGACTACACATAGAATATATTTTCATTCCATAATATTTGAGTACACAAGAAAGAAGTCATAACATTTGTATGAGGTTTTTCTGGGTCGTCGACTGATTTTAGGGCTGATCAGTCTAGTGGGTATCTCGTTCTACAACAAATTCAGTAATACGATGTTATCTGTGGCATCAAATTGTTGTAATCCATGTATGGTTTTTTCAATTTATTCTAGATAAGTATTATGTTTTAATAATAAATGGCCTAAATGTGGATTTTGATGGAAATATTAGTTGTCTTATGGGTAGAAAACATGTAGAGACATTTAATTTCTTGTTTTCCAAGCTTTTAGTAGAGTTGGTAGATTTTTAGATGGTGGGGATATCCAGAGTTTTTGGGGAGTTCATGGATGTTTTCCATGAGAAGTTTTTGACTCCACCCCTAGATGTGATGTTGAGTATGAGATATACTTACTAGGAAATTAATGTCTAATTACTATTCCTCTTTATTGAATGGTGCCTTCTTAGCTAAGGGGGTTGCGGTTCTAGATTGAAATCTGATGAGGAAGGGATTTATCTGGCCTAATTTGTCACATTGGGGTGATCCAATCCTATTTAAAAGAGGTAATATGGAGTTCTGATGATCATTATAGATATGTAGAGGTTGAATCAAGTAATGGTAATGAACTTTTACCCTCTCCCATGAATATATGATCTTTTTCGGGTACTTGAGGGGAGGGAGTTGTTTTTCTATGATCGATCTGCAGTGTGGCTATCACCAGTTGATGGTGAAGGTGGGTGATATCCTGGAGACTGTTTTTTAGGTTCTTGTATGGGAAAATAAATTTCATGGTTATGTCATTTAGTGTTACGAACACAAAAGTCGTGTTCATGAGACTTATAAACTCTATTATCCATGACGTCCCGGACTAGTTCATCATCATGTTCGAGGACAGAATCTTGATCTACTTGAAGTCAAATGACAATAATACTGAGCGTCTAAGAACTGTCTTGGACGTTCTTAGACACCACCATCTCTATTATATGTTTTCAAATTTAAATTTCTTGAAATGGGCGGTATAATCCTATGAAAATATGATATATCTATAGGGTTTAGTAGTGGACATGCTGATGGTTGTGTCTTTTATTTCCTTGGATGCACCCCGGAATGTGTTAGTGGTTTGAAAAAATCATTATCTAGAAGGCTATTACCAGAGACTTGTACTTGATGTCTATTGAGTACCATCTCCATTGACAGATCTGACCAGAAAAGACCAAGAATTTATGTTGACGGAGAATTGTCAGGTGGATTTTATATATCTAAAAGGGATGACGGTCAATGATCCATTACTAAGGTTTCTAGAGGATGGGGTGATTTTTGAGGTTTTCTTGATGATTCCATTATGGGGATATAGTGGGTACAGATGCACTAATTGGTAGTGATCTCTTATCTTTCTAAATAGTTATATACCCATTAATGTAACCAGTCCACCCATGTTCTAAAACTAATATTTGTTGTGTTAACACTAATTTTGTATCGAAATTACCTCATTGAAGAGAACTTTGTAGTCTTCCCGAATCACAACAGAATGAGGAACATATTTTACAAGTTAGATCTGAATATGAGAAAACAGATATGGATATTGTTACTCCAAGATTACAATTTTTAGTTCAATTACACCTTCAGAAATATGAATGTTTTTTATATACCTTGAGTATGAATTCCTAGAAGAAGGTGTCTTGGGAATCTGTGAATTCTTGGACAGAATGGGAGAAGTTGGATTCTTGGAACATATATGCATGAATGGATTACAGTAGATGTTATCTGTTTCAAATGAAGGTGCAGTCATATCTAAGATAGAAAATGGAGGATTCTCAGTAGCAATAATATGATTTAGAGGTGATGTTTGATCACATTGACCAGGGTGACTCTCTAGAGGGATAGTCAAATGATGGTAAGAATTGAATTTTGTTTCGTGAGTAGTGGGTTGTTCAGGTGGATATGGGAGAGGGAGTTCTCCATGGGTTTCATAACGCACAACTAGTTTTACACCTAGGTGTTTCCAAGACATATCGAAGCTTGAGGGAACCGTTTCGGTAGTCGATGATGAAGCTGGAAGTGGTAGATATTGTTGAAAAGTTCATAGTTTTCATGTAGGTGAATGATGATCACCGTGTTCCTAGGGTTGCAACCCTTATATATCCTCATGTTGATGTGGGATGACATCGTGATGAATTTTAATCTGTGGAATACCCAAACCTTAGGTAGGATATAAGGAAATCTCGGTAGTGTTGTATCAGAAAATGTAATCTACTCAATTATTAGCGATTAAGGATATGACCACAGTGGATACATTGATGAAAAGTTAAGTGGATGAAGAGGGGTGGCTGCATGGAGTGCTGGGATCTGTTGACTATGAAGAGGATGCATGTTTTTTCTTTAGAGTATGGAGGGTATTACATCTTGAATTTGGAACTCAGTTAAACCTTAGCTCTTCTTTCCACCCTTAGAAAAATGTGCAGGTATATAGGGCTATCTAGATGTTAGAGGACATTCTGTGAGAATGTGTCTTGGACTTTGGTGGGAAGTGGGAATGATATTTCACATGTTATATTTCCCTTATCAAAATAAATAAAAATGCCATTTGTAACATCCCAGGTAAATAAATAATAATAAATTTTAATATTTATTAATATTAGTGATTTAAATATTAATTTTTCTTTAATGGGGTTTCTATGTTCGATGGCGTACCCAATAAGAAACAATGATTTTATTAAAAATCTTATGTTGCACACTAATAATATAATAATAGATTTTTAAATTGTAGTTAATGACTAGCTATTTTAATGGTGGGAATGGAAATAACTAAAAAAATGACAAAAATTATCCAATAAATTATAGAGGCTTAAAATACTAATGAATCTAATTTTAAGCAAAAATATCGTAATCATCTTAAAAAGGTTTATTAACCACCTTTTAATGGAGAACCCGTTTTAAATCCACTTTTTTTCAATTTTATATGTCACACTTGACAAAATAAAATCCATCTTTAGAATCGGGACATCAAAATTTACGTTGTGTAAATTTTTGTTATTTTTTTGATAATGTTCATTTTTTAATGAATAGTGAAAAATGTTGTATTTTAATTCAAAACCTCCTTTTAATATATTTTATTTATAGGGTTAGATAATACTTTTAATTGTTTTAAAAGTTTAATTATAATATATTTTTATCATTTAATCCATCAGTGGTCATTGTAATTAATTTCAATTTGAAATTGGATACAAACAAGTGTCAATCTTGTAATAGATATTGTTTCTTTGAAACACGCTATTTGTTTTGACAACAGGAATTGATTATAAAATTAATTATTGCAACTTATATGTTTTTAATTTATTAAAATAGATATAATTTTTGAATTTTGAATATCAAATATAGCTTAGGGTGAGTTTTTGTTATTTTTCTGACAAATGTTCATTCTCAATGAATAGTGAAAAATACCACATTTTAATTTAAAACTACTTTTTCATCCAATTTATATATAGTTAGATTGTCCTTTTAATTTTTTTATGCTGTAATTTTATTATGTTTTTATAATTTAATACAATTTTGGTCATTATATGTAATTTTACATTTAAATTGGATGTAAAAACAAATCAATCTTTTGATAGATTTTACATCATAAAAACTCGTCTTTGGTTTTGACAACAGGATTTAATTTAAATTAGTTACTACAATTTTTTTGTTTCGAATCTAATAAAATGGATTCCATTTTTGGAATCATAAGTTTCAAATTATATAATTAATACTCATTAGTTTTTTGGACTTTATAAATAGTGACAACGATAATTATCTTTAATTATAGTGTTTAATTAGTAAACGGGTAGTTAAGGGTAATAAAATAATATCATAAATATATAAAATTACCCCAACATGTGTCTTAAATCTCATGGTGGTATCCTGGATGACCATGGAATGCCTTTTTCCAACCTTTTGTTCCCATGTAATCACTTTAATGTGATAGTTACCTTTTATCATATATTTTTTAAATAAAGGAAATTGTAACCAATGTATGTAACACCTAAGTAAAACAATTTTAATTTTTTCTACAGAAATGATATATAAGACTATAAATAGTCATTGGAAATATAAAACTATATCCTACATCATGGTATTTTTTTATAATTTTTATACATTAAATAAGAAAATTTATTTATGACACCACGATGAAGCAGTGATTACCTCATTAATGAACTATTTAAATTAAAAGAAAAGATAATGTAAAATCTAAGACATAAACATGTCAAAGACCTATTGTATGTGTGTATTTATAACCCTTATCACCTTATCGTAGAAATATATCCATGTGGGACCTTTTAAATCCGAAACTCATTTTAAAATAATGTAACATTTCATGACATTCCAAGAGTGCCCCCCTCCCTATTATAAATGTCCCCCAACTCTACCACATTACCCACACCTCTCAATCCATTGTCTCGGCCAAAATCTTCTCATTAAATATCTCCACATCCCTCTATTCATCATAAGAAGCCATACCATAGGCATAAATCTCTCCAAGAAACCATTTTGGTTCTAACCAATGGGAGTTACCCGATTTAAAGGTAATGTCCTCTCTTTTGTTCTTTTGTTTTATTTTTCATCTCCAACCCCCTAAAATCTTTTTATTACTTTATTTTGTAAAAAATATATTATCATAAATATACTAGTATGTTTTTATGAGAAGAATTTGAGGTACATTTACACAGACCTCCATCTAATGTTTAATGAACATATTGTTTCTGTGGATGGAAAATTTCTTCCTCACAAAATGATGATTGGTCAATATTCGTATAACAACGTTCATGGTGGCCATAAAGATGTCACTATATTTATATATGATATGTACAATGTTTATGTTTTCAATATGCTTCTGTATTTTTCATTTATGGCATACCTTTATGGTTTCCATTATGGGTAAACACGATATCTTCATTTTAGGAAGTGCAGACTACCACCCCTCAAAGTGATTTGATTCGTTAATGCCATATGTGGGACGTATAGAGGATGGAGTTAATGATATTATATATGATATTAGTTGCGTTCATGCATACGTACGGCTTACCGTCTCCATGAACGGTGCATTTCATTTTTTACCTCTAAATGTTATGTAATATTATAAATGAAAGAATATTTTGGATATATATGATATATATGATATCTAAATCATGTATATAATTCTGGATATAATAGATATTTTACCACATGAACAACTTGTAATTATAAGAAGTTTATTTTTGACTCATGTAATAATGATCGACAAAACGGCCATTATTAACTTAAATAATTACATAATGTTCATAACCTTATAATAAGTGATATAAAAGGAATAATTAACTTGAAAATGGACATTAAGAATGTATAAATTAACTCTAGGTTATTATTCAGGAGATTAAAGAATGATCGAGTCAAGTAGGACACGAGGTAAGGGATCCTACCTCTCTCTTTCCTTTTAAGTACTATTTTTTATGTCATTTATTTTAAGCTCCTATTTATTATGTTAGTAATATTATATTATATTCTTATTACAGTCCTATTAATTTTCATATGATGATAGACCATATTTGATGTCGTCAATCAATTTTTGGATGGTTTATGTGGCGTCGTTTGGCTGCCGAGCTATCGTAAGGGATTTTTCATCTCACTTTTATTCCCGTGAGATTCATGATACATTTGAAACTTTTTACTTTTTTGTGGTGTTTTACTGCCCATTATTGTATTATTTGTGTGACATAAATTAATTTATGGGTATTTACATCAAAATTTTATGTTCCTTCTTCCAGGGGCTGTACGTATCAAAATTTTTTCAAATCGGTAAGGGAACCTTTCACCCTTCTCTTTTTAAAAGACTTCATTTGTTATGTATTTTAATTTCAATATAATTATGTTGATATATGTTCTTATATATCCATATTGATGTAAATTTTATGTCCATGTGATGAGATACCATTTTCTCTCTCATCAACTCTTTTTCTGAATTTTAAAGTGACGCGGTTTGGTTGTCGAATTTTTTCAAGGGAACTTCTTAACTCAATTTCAATTCTTTGGGTTAAGCTAGTACTTCTTGATTATGTCATGTTATGAATATGTGTGGATTTAATCTGATTTGATACTCTAAATATCTAATTATATTTGGTGAATTTATATTTGTCACACATAATTATGTCATTTCTTTATTCTTTCTCTAATGGCATGATCCATGATTGAGATTATATGTCAATTTCTTCTTATTGAGGCATTTATTATTGATATGCACATTTATTCATTTATAAAGTGTATATACAGCCCCTTTGACTTTACATATCCATATTATTTCTATACTAAAGTCATTAAAATGTTTTGAAAATGGACTACATTTATGTGGTTTATAATTTAAATGTTCATAATAGAAAAGGAATCTTTTATTAAACTATTGTTTTAAATGGTTTTAATTATTTATTCATTTAATCATTTATCATCCATTTCCATGTTTTAAAAATGGTTTTAAGGTTTTATTTATATGGATATGAATGTTTTAAAACCCTTTCATAAGTCTCAAAGTGTTAAGGGACTTCATCTCAATCTCCTTTCATTGAGGCATATGTTGTTTTATACAAAACATTCATTTATACGGTGTATAAACCACGTTGACTTTTACTTTTATTCAAAAGGAATCTTTTTATACGAAGAATTTTACTAAACGAAAAAAGGAATGTTTTTCCTTACGTATACGGCGACAAGGACTTCTTTGCCATTGTGACTATTATTTGAGTTTTGGCTTCCTCTACAAGTAATAAATTTTTTAAATGAAAAATAAATACCATGTTTTACCTTTCATTTATTTTGGTATTGAAAATGGTTTGGATAATATTTTGATTATATCAGTGTTTTTTATTGATATGTTGTTATTGAAATGTGAAAATGTTATGTTTCCTTTATGCATGTTTTATATGATACGATTATGTTATGGTTCTTGGGAATTGTTTATGAAGATGGGTGGTTCCGTGATAAACTAAGGGTGGGTGGGCCCGATATATCTCTGTAATGAATTGGGTAACACGAAGTAGTTAAACGCTATGGTTTATCTGAAGAGATTTAGGAAATATATTGTGATGAGTATTCCATATGTAACAATGAGGGTTTCTCCCTACATAAGAATGTTATGAATACCTCAAGTTACCTTTATGTGTTATGATTTCTATGAGTAATACATAAATATTATGATTTAAAAGGTATGTTATGATTGAAATTTTGGGTTTTATTGATTTGTATTTATTGGTGGGCTAATGTTTCTTTTCATTATGTTATAACCCTTACTGAGATTTTTATGCTCATCCCAAGTTTTTGAAATGTTTTTCACAGGTTATAAGGAAGGGTAAGAGAATAAAAGTATTCAAGGATATTTATATCAAGATAAAGACTCTTGTTTTATTTAATGATTATATTTTATTGTTGTGAAAAATCAGTTATAGTATTGTTGTCTACTTTGTAATCTTTTGATATTTAATAGTTATGTCTTAATTCTATAAAACACAAAAACTGAAATGATCTTCAGTGTGAATAATTCATTTAATTCACTATTAAGTAATGTTTTAAGGATGTGTCCTTATAGTTAGTATCATAGGTCGGTTTAGATAACTTTAGAGGTTAGAGTGTTGTTTAAACATAAGTAACAAGTTGTGAATAACCACAATGGATAGTATATTAGATGGATTCATTGTTATTTTTTAAAGTTGGAATGAGTTTGAGATAACTTGGATAAGTATATCTTACTGTTTATATTCCTCATTAGTAAATGATTATTTTTTTAATAAACATATACTGACATTTTTTGGTTTTAGTAAATGGATGGATCTAGAAGGCACCCAAGTGACAATGGTTTTGAAGGAAACTATGGTGGTTCTATGATTAAGATACTAGATGAAATGGGGGATTCAATGATGAATCTCGTGGTTATTATAAATCTACCATCACCGAGTTATGATTAACCACTTGATCCTTGGTGAGTTCTTTAATTCATCATGTATGATAAAAACAACTCGATGTGGAAGTTCAGGTAATAATTATAATGGTAACCATTAGGGTTTATATGATCATTACTTTTGAGGTAATTATGGGTTACTATATGATAGAAAATGAAAGGCATGAGATAAAATTGAGGTTAAATTATGTAATCTTTATTTTTGGAGATTTAATCAATTTTTGTGGAATTTTATAAGAATTATATAGTTTTGTAAAATGGGACAACACGCAGACTGTGTGACAACCCATTCAGTCGGACCAAGCTGCGGGAATCAAACCCACAACCAAAGTGCGACTGGTATTTATCTCTTACCACTGGAATACGTGAAGTATCTTGTTAGTATGCCAAATTCTTTTTAGTTAGATTATTTTATGAATCATGAATAAGTTTGTTTTTAATTATCTATGGAAAATATTAACATATCATAGAGGATATTTGATTAGGCTAATTACTTATTCTATGAGACTTTAAGAGTAACTGATGTTCTTTGGAGAAAAATGTTATGATTTACCTTGGAAGACTATGAGATGAAATCATACAGAGATTTGTGTTTCAATCATAGGATGGTTTATGTTTGATGAATTTTAAGGGAACTTTTGTATTGAATGATGTTTGTTGAACTTTGCGTTGTTTAAAAAATTTTGGAGATTAAGAGTAGTTTTTCTTCTTGTAAAAGATTATATTTTTATTGGGATTATTTGATCTTATAAAAATAAATTCGGTTTTCGTTAAGGACTAACGACAAGGTAAATATGCAGTTCATCTTTTGTGAGTTATGGGATTCTCTCAAAATTGATTATAGCACTCTTAATGTGAACTAGTCATCCTGAACACTTATTGTTTGGAGAAAATTTGAGTTTGTGTTAGAAATATTGTAAAAGATGAAGCCGAAATGACATGTAAGTTTGTTTAATTAAGTTTCAGTTAAGCCCATAAATAAATTCCTCAATTAAAAGTATCTTAAAACAAAATTTTTGTCTATTAACTTTTCTAAATGGGGAATCATACACTATTTAACTCATCACAAGTTTGTGATTTTATGGAGGTTAAATTTCTCCTAGACATATTTTCTACCACACTCAATCAGAAATTGAAGGTTTCTTCTCTCCTCAATATCCATTTTTTCATGGAATCCTAGTATCTGTTGTCTAGGGTGACCTTTGTATTTATTTTTCTTTATTTTAAAGTGATATTTTTATTGACTAATTTTCTGATGTGGGAAATTAAATGATGTTGCCATGACTAATTTTTTGAATTGTGAGGACGCAATTCCCAAAATGGGGGAAGGATGTAACATACCATTTAAATAAAGAATAATACATTTTAATATTTAATAATATTAGTGAATTAAATATTAATTTTACTTTAATGGGGTTTCTATGTTTGATGGTGTACCCAATACACAACAACGAGTTTCTTCGAAATCTTACGTTGCACACTAATAATATAATAATATATTTTTAAAATGTAGTTAATTCATAATTGTTGTAATGGAGGGAATAAAAAGAACTTACAACAAAATGATAACAATTACCCAAAAAATTATAGAGGATTAAAATACGAATGAATCCAATTTTAAGCATAAATATCCCAATCATCTTTAAAAGGTTGATTAACCACCTTTTCATGGAGAACCCTTTTTAAATACACTTTTTGTCAATTTTATATGTTATATTTGAAAAAATAAAATCCATCTTTCGAATCAGGGCATCAAAATTTACTTTGTGTAAATTTTTTGTTAATTTTTCGATAAAGTTCATTTTTTTAATGAATAGTGAAAAATGTTGTATTTTAATTCAAAACCTCCTTTTAGTATAATTTATTTATATGGATAGATTACCTTTATAATTGGTTTTAAAATGTAATTAGAATATATTATTATCATTTAATCCAGTGGTGGTCATTTTAATTTATTTTACTTTGAAATTGGACATAAACAAGTGTCAATCTTTAAATAGATATTGTTTCATAGAAACACGCTATTTGTTTTTCTAAATTTTAACGTGACGCCATTAGGCTATCAAATTTTTGCAAGGGAAATTCTTAACTCAATTTCAATTCTTTGGGTTAAACTTTTACTTCTTGATTATGTCGTGTTATGAATATGTGTGGATGACATATGATTGTTTTACACTGAATATCTATTTATATTTGGTGTATTTAAATTTTTCACATATAATTATGTCATTTCTTTATTCTTTCTCTAATGGAATGATCCTTGATTGGGATTATATCTCAATTTCTTCTCATTGAGACATTTCTTAATGATATGGACTTTTAATCTTTTATAAAGTGTATACAAAGCCCCCTTTTACTTTTTGATATCCATGTTATATCTATACTAATGCCATTAAAATGTTTTGAAAATGGTCTACTTTCTTGTGGCTTATAATTTAAATGATCAAAATGGAAAAGGAATATTCTTATAAAATATTGGTTTAAATTTATTTAATGATTTCTTCTTTATAACATTTATCATCCATGTCCTTTTTTTAAATGGTTTTAAGGATTTATTTATAATCAAATGACTGTTTTAAAACCCATTAAAAAGTTTCGAAGTGGTAAGGGGCTTCATCTCAATCTCCTTTCACTAAGCCATTTTTTTATACACAACATTATTCTATAAGGTGTATAAACCCCTTTGACTTTTACTTTTATTCAAAACGAATATTTTAATATGAAAAGTTTTCCTAAATGAAAAAAGGAATGTTTTGTCTTACCTATGTGGCGACAATGAATATTCCACCATCGTGACCATTATTCGAGTTTCGATTTTCTCTACAAGACATAACCTTTTTTAAATGAAAAATAAATACCATGTTTTACCTTTATTTTATTTTGGTATTGAAAATTATTTTGATAATGTTTTGATCATATCAATTTGTTGTATTGATATATTGTTATTGAAATCTGGAAATGTTATGTTTTTTATGCATGTGTTATGTGATATGATTATGTTATGGTTCTTGTAAATTGTTTATGGTGATGTGTGGTTCCGTGATAAACTAATGGCGGGTGAGCCTGATACTGTTCTCCAATGCATAGGGTAACGTGAAGGAGTTAAACACTAACATTTTTCTGTAGATATTTAGGGAATATACATTGATGGGTATTTCAAACGTAACCATGATGGTTTCTCCCTATGTAAGAATGTTATTAATTACTCAAGTTACCTTTATGTTTTATGATTTCTATGTGTTAAACATAAATATTATGATTTCAAAAGGTATGTTATGTTTGATAGTTATGGTTTCATTGATTTGTATTTATTGGCGGGATAATGTTTCCTTTCATTATGTTATAACCCTTACTGAACATTTTATGCTCATACCTTGTTTTTGAAATGTTATTCTCAGGTTATAAGGAAGGGTAAGAAAATGGAAGTATTCAAGGAGATTTAAATCAAGAGAATGAATCTAGGATTATTTAAGGATTTTTTTGATTGTTTTGAAAAATTAGTTATAGTAGTAATGTCTACTTTGTAATCATTTGAGATGTAATAGTTATGACCTAATTTTCTAAAACTATAAACATGTAAAGATCCTCAATGTGAATTATTCTTTTAATTCATGATTAAGTAATGTTTTAAGGATGGGTCCTTATACCATCAACATGGAACAATTTGAGGCTCTTTATAGAAGACCCTGTTGTTCACCTCTGTGCTAGACAGAGGATGGAGAGAAAATTTTTCTTGGACTATATGTGGTTTATATAATGATGGAGAATTTTTACACTATGCATGAGATAATGAAGCCAACACATGACTAGAAGAATTTGTATTCCTAATGTTGGATAAGTCCCTATCGATTATAAGGATAGAGACCTTGTTTTCATGATGTTTTACCCTCGACGTGAGTATAAAAGGATCAATAGAGGGAAAATCTTTCACATTGTTTTATTGGAACATTTCAGGTGTTGAGATGGGTTGGTGAGCTAGTATATCGAATGTCACATCCACCATAGTTGTATAGGGTCCACAAAATCTTCCACATCTCCAAGTATAGTTGATATCTAGAAGATGACTTCCATATCAATTAATGGGGATATTTGGATATCCAGGACTACACATAAGTTGTGGAATGTCTATTAGAGATACAAGATCAGTAGAATAATGTTCTACATGAACATGCCATTCCCTTGTTACATGTTTTGTGAAGTCATGGTGGCCTCGATGAGAGTACCTGGGGGAAAGAAGCACATATGTGTTCCTAGTTCCAAGATAATTTTTTAGTTTTGTTTTGTTGAATTTAATTATGATATAAGGATTGAAAAATATATTCTATATGATGATTTATTTCCCCAGTTATCTACGTTGGGAGATTTTTCAAGACATGTGGTAATGGGAGGACCTGATCCATAATCAAGACACATTAATACGAATGTGATCAAATCCATGTGGGAGAGTTAGTTCCACCCAATTAGAATGATATCTTGACATGGTGGAAGAAATTCCCTAATCAACATGTCGGGACAGAGTGAACATTGGTGTTTATGTAGTTTTTTGGGGTAGTAGATGTATGGATATGTGTTCTTGGATGTAGTTGTTTCACATTAGATTTCGAACAGCACATGGTGGGTTATCCTTGAGAGGTTTATTATAGGGTGTTTTTTTGGACCCCTCTTTCTTTTGGGTTATGTTTTGAATTATCAAGGTCGAGAATTGATTGGGAGGAATTTAATGTAATTGATCGACCCTCAGTGGTCCATTTAATTATCAAAAAAAGAGGGTTTTCAGTGTTCTTGGAGGTTATGGTGGCATGTTTTAGGAGTTTTCCAAAAATATATTTTTCCAGTAATAGATTATTGGATATTAAGTCATAGAACGTCGTCTAACCAAACAATGAATCACCGAATGGTGACTCAAAACATGTTTACTCCATGAAAACAATTCTTGGTGGCTCACCTAATAGTTACTCATAAAAGGGTGACTCACTAAACGGCTCCCAGCATCCATGTTTTTTTCCAATTTCTTAAATAAATACATTTTAATTGACAATAAATGAGAAACCTATTTGTGTTTCACCATTTATCAAGTCATTACACCATCTATGAGGGGAAGGATTTTATATTAAATATCACAAAATGGACATGTCATATTTCTGAAACACAATCCTAAATTTAATTACTTGGAAATTTAATCTGTGATTTTAGTGTATAGCCTTTTATTAAGATGAGATCCTCTCTTCGTTTAACCCTTCATTTTTCTCTTGGTGTGGAAAAGAATTTTTTTTTCAAGGATTCATGAACCTGTATTGTATAATCCTATTATGTTTTACATCAATCCTCATACTCTTTCCATCCTTTGTTTTAGTGCAATAAAGGTTCGGTTGTAACTTGTAGTTCCAGTTACGAATTTACATTATCTCTCCTTTATTTTGTATCATTCTTAGTGGCTGTAATGATGCATATTTTATGAAAAAAGATTAATCCAACATTTAACGAACTAATATATTGTGAAGGCTATGATAAATAATATAAAAAGACTATTAGGATAATTGTCTAGGAATTTTTTGATAAACATTTTGTGTTATCTAGTGTGTTTGGTTTATGTTGTAAATTTTATGGGATCTAAGAATTCATGAATTCATGGTCATTTTTTTTAATTATTTTCACACCCAAAATATATTGTGAATAATTCTTTTAAATATAATTATTATTCATCGTGTATACCCATTTAAATGAAATAGATGACCTAGGATTGAACTTTTGTGATCACCTATAAATTTATGAAATAAAAATAAAATAGTAGTGCTGATTAAATTTTAATACACCATTATTGGAAGAGTTGATGTATGTTGTGTGTTTTTTCTGGGTTTTGTGCCCTATGTGTGTTGTATGGTGCTACTTTTTGTAAAATGGATGTGGCTACGTGGGTGGGTAAAGGGGTTGACTCTATGACTAGGTTGTGGTTTGTGTGTGTCGTGGGGCTGTAATTATAGAGGTGGTTATTGAAGATTTTTTGTATGAGGTGGTGAAAAAGGTGTGATAAATCTCATGTTGAGAGTTTAAAATATTATGAAATGGATGAACATGGAGAGTATTGGGACAACATCTAGGATGTGTCATGGTTGTGGAACATTATTGGGAAGTGGAACATCAATCTGGTGGTGTTCCTTAATGTGATGGGTATGGCTGTCGTTTGTAGTTTCCTAGTTACTTTTGGAAGGAAATAACTGAAATTCATAATAATAATTGATAATAGGATAAATTAAATGGGTGGGTTTTTGTTTTTTATGTGGATATTTGTGTGGTTGTCCATGTAGGTGTAGTATAAAGGTTTGTTTCTTATGGGTGGGTTGTTTTTTGGAAACCTCTAGGTTTTGATTAATTTCTGTGTACCTATATTTATAAATTGTATTTCTAATTTATATCTATATTCACCCCACCCATATTCATCCCAACATGCCAAACACCACCTTTTTGGTGGGGGGGGGATGCCTTTCCCAATATATTGGTGGCAGGACAAATGGACAATTATTTACTCTTCTGGCCCCTATTCTAGGAATTCATCACCAAAGACTCTTCAAGAAGGATATAATGGATTGTGGTATTTTATCAGGATTATGGTACTGGTTGTGTGAGAGGTTGTCTGTTTTCCAAGTGTATTCAGGATGTGGTCCAATTGTTTTTAGGTGAGATGAGTAGTGGTTATTACACAAGTCTCTACGGGCAGGACAAGATGTGATTTAAGGCCTGTGTGTGTGTGGGCATGATATGATACTGGGTATTGTGGAAGATAGGTAGAACTAGGACATTCACCATTAAGGGTGAGAAGTTAACTAGTTTTAAGTGGTTCAGGGTACCCAATAATCGATATGTTTACTGCTTCACATTACATGACATGGGTAATTTGGATAGCATGACATGGTGAGGTTGGGTTTGCTAATATACCTTGTTAACTGATTTGGATTTTCTTCTATTTTCACATAGGGGTATTAGTATGCTTCTCTCATTTATTCATGAGTAACATTGGCTTTTCCAAGTGAGTATAGGTATATTCACACTGTATATATATAAATATATTTTCATGTTTTTGGGGTGATTACATGGATTGTGATGAACCATACTGTCTAGGAAATCGAGATAGTTGATTTGTTTTTGCTTAGCATTATTTTTAGTATTATATATTTGTTTAATAGCAATTTTTCGCATCGTAGTTTATAATATGCATGGTTTAGTCTTTCATATTCTTTTACAATAATATTGTTTAGTGTTTTTTTTGTATTTACCGTCTCTTCTTTGGTAATTCTATAATTAAAATGGGAAACACCTATCATCTTGAGTGAATTATTACCAACCCGTGGTCCTCGTTGAAATAACAAGGCTTATTGGAGTTGGGACTTGGGGGGTCATTATCTCAACTTCATCATGTTGAAGGTAGGTCTTAACATCTGGTTATACATTCCCTCATCTTGAAGAAGGTGGGTCGTGACAAATTATGATCAAGGGATTTAATTAATATAATCATATATGTTTCATTTTATCATTAAATCACAAATTATGATTTGATATATGGTAAAAAACATTGTAATTTATTTTTTTAATGCATATAATTCACCTTTGATATCCATTTTCTTATAGTGACTACTAATAGTTTCAAATAATATATATTATTTAGTTTAATTGGTAACATAAATTTTTTTGGTTCTATACTTTCACATGTCATAATGTGATATAATAAATAACAGATAAAAATATAAGATTATTTTAATCGTGGGTATGGTCAGTGTTATTTTCATAAAACTCACTTTTCTAATATTAACTGTATCATATAAAATTATTAAATACCCAAAAATGTTATTTAGAATTAAATATTTACATTATCCATTCAAGATAATATCTTATTATTATATGGTATTTTTGGTATTTTTTCCTCAATTTGAATATTTTTTGAAAATATTGAAACAAATATTTACTTATCTTTCTTAGTGGAGCCATATGAAGAGTTTATCTTCAATTTATGATGATGTATTATTTTATATGTTTGTTCCCTTATTAAAAAATTATATGATGACACATTGAGATTATTTAATACATTATCCTCCAATCTAATCCATCTATTGTTTTACCTAATGAAATATACCATAATCTATATAAAAAATCAATGTATTTCCTTATGTTTGTAAGTTAAATCATTGTGGTGGAATAGTATGAAATTGTAACTACATAATAAAATGTTATGTATTATAATTTCAAGATCATTAATGTTATGATGATGTTATATATATATATATTTTTATTTGTGTTAATTAGGATCAATAATTTACCAAATCAATTAACATAAGACATTTATATATGATTCCCCATGATATATATCTTGTTACATTAAATATAAACACACTAATTCATTGTCATTCTGACAATATACACACACCTCAACATGAGAATATAATAATGTTTTAGATAATTTAATAAAGTGAGAGATCCTAATAATGAAGTGATATACATCTTAACAATATATAAGGGCATGAAAATATATATTGGAGGCAAGGTTGAGCCTCATTTTGGGATGACTCATGTATCCATTGGTTTGTTACTATTGAGTTATTCTTTAGTATATGATCACCTAAAGAGTGAAATTATTTATTTTATTATTTTTTATTCGAATAAATTACTACATTAAAATCATGAATGTTTTGATAACATAAACGAAGGTTTCATGTTTCTGTTTATTTTCATCTGAGATTTATTTTCTTCTTTAATTTTATATTTTACTACTAATATATATATTTTTCATCACATTGATTGAAATATATACCCTATAAAATATAGGTAAAAGTTTGTATATTATAATAAAAAAATGGAGATTATTATATTGATACTTATGGTTAATATAAAAATAATTGAGGAATATTTTTCAGTATTGATTTCTGGGTAGTGATCAGATTCAATGATGTTCCCCAGTTACTTAGACTGAAATTTTATATAACTATTATTTCATAACCATCCAATGGGAGAGAATGGAGTAAGTTGTCTATCATCAAGGAACATTACAATGGTACTGCATGACATATATTTTCATGTGTGTGTATATATTAAATAACTATTTTTAAATTAACATTGCAATATATAACATGAATATTATTTAACATTTATTGTAATTCACATGGAGGTATTTTTTGTATTATAAAATAATTGGTGTTATTGAATAAAATAATATAATATATGCCATGTAATAATAATTTACTTTATGTTATGTGAATATTAATCTATTAAATATATTTAAATTAATTAATTTTGGGAAAAAACTATTTATTGTCAAAATATATTGGATTAATTGTCGAATAGATATATTGAGTGTGTTGTTATTATACCATTGGTTTTTTAATTTTAATAGTGACTTGTTTTGGAAATATTTATAAGGATGTGATTTCCATTTTTATTTATAATGTTAAAATAGTGTAAAAAATTAAGATAACTCAAAATTATAATTTTTAATTTAAGAAAATATAAAAAATATAATTATTTTTTAAACACATGTTTATGTATTTAAAACATTAAACAACATGAGAAGTATTTCTACGTTATGTTTACGAGATAGAGCGAGTTATAATGTTTCCAATATATACTATATTAATTAGAGATAAAGGACTTTAAAAAATCATCTGGCCCCCATCACAAATAAATTAATCTTTTCCCATCGACAGATAATAATAAATTAATATATATATATATTTGTGGAATATTAATTGTATTTTATTTAAAATTTTAAAATAATTATGATTCATTGGATAAAATAGATAATAGTGTTTGGATATTAATAACATATGAAATTAGATAATATAAGAGGTGGGTATGGTTGAAATTATATAAAAAATATCATGGGTCCACAGAGATTATATATTTAAATGTACATTCATTGGGAAAAAAATATTATAAGATTATGTTATTCTATTATCACTGTACTCATTATCATTTTTATTGATATTTCATATTTTTCCACTATGTATATTTGTAGGATATGATATAAGTGATTATTTATATAATTTATAAATAAAAAATTAATATTATAATTTATTTTAACACAGAATAGTAAATTAATGTAATGGTTAGATTTTTAAATACAAACATTATAAAATGGAATGAAATAAATATGATATACACATTATTAATAGGTAATATATATGTTTAAAAAAATTATTTTGACATGTATATCGAAAATGAATAGTTATTAATGAAAATATAATGATTTCGATGTATCTAAATTATAATTCAATAAAATTATTTTAACTATTAATATAATTAGAAGAAATTAGTATTATGTTATATCATCATGATAAAGGGAAATTAATTGGGGTTGTCAATGATAAATATTAAATTTTGGTTGTATTAGAAACGTGTAATTTAAAATTTATAACATGAATTAAAATTTTAATTATATAATTAGAACGATGTAATATAATTCATTTTGTCTTTCATTAGTATTTTATTATTAATAATTACAAAAGAAATTATTTTTACATTGAATGATAAGAATGAAATATCATACATTTTTTTGATGATAATATTGTATGATATGTAATGTTATTTTTTTCTCTGGTAAGATATAATTTATATTGAGGTGGAATGAGAAATTTTTTCTCATTGTTATATAATAACATATTTTTAATATCTGATTCAATATAATTTTTGAAGACTCAATTAATAGTTTTTGGGAATATTTTTTTAGTAATTTTTGTTTCTTTTAATAAAAATTTAATTATAATATATACCTATTTATTAAAGGGTTCCAATATAAACCTATACAATTACACCAGAAATATAGTTCAATAAGATAATTACATATTCCTTAAAAAATATATTGTCTGATCAACTTGAAATTAAATGGATTCACTACATTCTTGTGGTAATAATTGTTATTGAGTATTGTAATTGTTTTCCAATATAAAATTCAGTGGATTCCATATAAAAATATGGTTATTTCCAACTAAAAGTATATTAAACAAGGAAAATAATTTCCTTGGAAACTGTTGAATTAGTTTATTTATTTAACGAATATATATATATATATATACATAATCTTAATCTCAAAGGGAATTAACTTCTTGATCAATTTATTTTTCAGGAACCCAATGATTAACAATTAAAACGATAAAAAATATATAAACAATTTTAAATGTCTTTCATACTCAAAGAGTTTATATTAAAATGTTAAAATATTATGGTATTTCCACTAAAAATCATTTGAATTTGGGGTGGGTTAGGTATGACTCATTCACTTTAAATTCACTATGGAAAAATGATATTATGTTACCTTATATGTATATATTATGGGTTCCTTACATTATTGACCATAAATTTATCCCAGAAAAAAATTATATAAAAATTTAATGGATTTTATAGGTGAACACTACGATACGGTATAATCATCATTTACATTATCAATAATTTTCCAAAAGATGAAAATTATTTTAAAGGGGTAATACATATAATAGATATAGGTTAATATAGATTTTATAAGATTTACCATTAGTATGAATAAATTTATTTTATGAAAAAAAATTATTATGTGTTGATGTTGGATTTAATTTTCATTCTCAAGAAATTCTACATATTTCTTCTGTCATAGCATAAAAGTATCAATGTGTATTCATGACATAATAGGCAAGAAAATATTTTTTAGACGACATAAAAAATATAATGAGTGAAATATTTAATGGGTTTTAAGTGTATCCCATATCCCAATGAAAAACAATATTTAGTTGTTGGTTCAACATTATAAATATATTTTAATTTAAATAAATCTAAATAATGGACTTTTTGATTATTTTAGTTAGATACGGTATGTTTACAGAATTAATTGTGTAATTTTCTTATTTTTGTTTATTGATTAAACAAAAATGTAATATATCAATTCATTTTCCCAATTCAAGGAGTCCATAGATTGTGTTAATGTATTTTAAAACTCATTATAGGGTTATATAAAACATATAATTCACGTAAGTTATTATGGGACACCTAATAATGGTTTGGAACACAGGAATCACAAGATAAAATTTATTTATTCAAATAATTAATGATCATGGAGGAATATTAGATTATAATTGTTGTATTATTCTCTTATATAATTTCATATAGATGAAATATGCCTTTCATAAATGTTAAGACCACAAATATGTTTATGAGAATTTATTTTTATATTATTTAAAACATTCATGATAATTTACTGAGTTATTTACATGTCATCTATATGGGACCAACTTTTGGTCTGGAATTTAACACTGAGGAATATTTCATCTTTCGATTCATTTTATTGACCTATTTCAATCCTATAATAGTTAATTAAGTATATGTAATTATTAAAGAGGGTGACACCCATTCTAAATCAATAATAGTGTTATTTGGATAACATCATGATCTTTTTAACCATTTTAGGATTGGTAGGGAAATAAAATATATGCTAATGTATTATAATCCAAATAATTACCTAATAAATTTAATTTCATAACTAATTATCATAAATAAGAATTCATTAACAATTTTTACTAGAAAACCATCCAAAATTTTCATAAATTTTCTACTTTAAATCCTGTAGAGATAGTAACATGATGGGTATATCAGTTATTTGAAAATGATAAATTAGAAAATATATTGGAAATGATTACTATTACTTGATCTTTCATAATATAATGAATCTTTTTATTGGATGAAATTTTTATTTACTTGTTGTTTTAACACCCCCAGAATTATTAATTTAATTACATGATGAAATATAGTAATTATGATTTTAGTGGTATATACAATTATGTAGTTTTTTAGAAAATAAAATTATAAAATCACTATAGTTATTAAATTTAATTTAAAAAGTTAAATAAATTATTTTTTGAATCAAAATAAGAAAATGGCTGGGGTGAATAAATTGTGTTTGGTTGAAATTTTTTTTTTTTTAATAATATCATTTTATAAAATTTTAGTAAAATTTTTGGACTTGAATGATTATAAAAAATTAATTGGTAATTGGTTAAATAATTTTTTAATCTTTAAATGAATTATTTTGGTGTTAATTTATATGATGAGATTAATTTTTTTGTTTTATATATTTAAATAAAATTATAATGGTGGTATGGTAAATTAAATATAGGGTTTTTAAAAATTGATTTACTTGTCATATAATCATTATAATATAACCATATTAGGATATAAAAGGTATGTTTTTTAATTTAATTTCATGGACTCATTATAATCATTAATAGAAGACAAGACTCTACAGAACTCTGATACTAATCATATCCTCATATGGTTAATGTTCCCATAAAAGTTAATAAAAATATTATCATATCCCCTTCAACATTTATTCCGTGATAATTCTATAATAATTAGACAATACGATAATGTCTATTTTCTCATAATTGGAACTCGCTTCTTTAATTTTCATTGGATAATAATATTTGTATTGTTAATTGATTTTCTGGGGGTTTTGGTTTATATAATCCCCATTTATTTCCATGGGATATAAAATCATTTCATAATAGTATATTACCATATAATGATTCTATAATTTATGGGGTCCTCCTAGTGTATTTATAAGCATTATAATATATTTGATATGTTCAAAATTAGTATATTACATTATATTGGGACATAGTAGGTCAATTTCAATTTACGTGAAGTTATCTAGTTTTGATATTTCTATTAGAAATACATAATGTTGGTCACTGTTAACCATTATTGGGTTTATTTTATACTACCATCTATTTTAGATTGATACGAGCATGCAAACCTAACATTAGAAACCCATAGGGATAGAAAAAAAATTTTAGAAGGTAATATAAATTTAAATATGGATTCATATATTTTAAAAAATCATTTCACATTATTTGATTATATTTTATTCTAAATTTTATAATTATGGATCATTCCATTAATCTTAACTGAAATTAAAAATGATAGTTATGGTTATATAGTGATCTGTTAGACAAATGAAACCATTATTTTGAATGGAATGAATTTTTTATATTTGTAAATTTTTTGATGATGCTGGTAATTATCAATGTATTGATTTATATATTTTTGATGAATATATGATACTATAATTATGGGATAAATTTTTTTTCATTTATTTTAATGATAATTGTAAATGAATTATCTTAGAATTTATTTTCAATGATTTTTTAATTAAATAATGTATTTTATTATAATTGATAAGATATTGATTTAAATTTTAATCATTATTTCATAATGATATATAATAGTTATAACAATGAAATTTACTGTCTATTTTTATAGGAAAAAAATGTATGCATGGAATGAAATTTCTTATTGAAATTACTTCTAGTTTACGTTGATGTATGAATGTTATTATTATGATAATCCTCCGATGATTAATTTTTTACATGGTTTAGTTTTTTATATAGTTTTTTGATATGTGTTGTTATAATGTATAATTAATGATCCTGGTAATGGGTGTAAAGGCCCAAGGTATTTTCATAATGCATATGGTATCCATAAATATGGTTTATATATTCCATATTCTGAGTTATCCATGATTATAGAAGGATGTATTTTATTCCATTTCAATTAGAATTTTTCTGAGATTAAAAAGTTATTTTTTCTTTTCCCTCTATAATAAAAGGTTGTATAAAATATATAATGGGTTATATTTCAGTGGTTGTATATAGAGGATTCCATTATATGAAAAAGGGATTTACTTTTCTCTTCCAGTAATTTGGTAATAGGAGTTGATGAAAAACATATCATAGGTTATGATGTGAAATATATTTTTTCCTCTATGAATATTTAAATAATATGTATACCTTAATAAGATTTATGGTATACATGTGGAATCATATTTCATTATATGCGGTGGTTACCTTAAAAACATTACAACAACTCAAATAATTATTTTTTATTTTACTTATATAAGTCTAAGGAAATAACAATGGTGTCCTAGATATAAAGTAGTATATTTAATATCAAATAGCGTGTCATATTATTATATTTTTAAATTAAATAATTAGATTATTTAAAATACTATTGCGTTGGGTTTTCATATCAACCGAAGATTACATCTCATAATAAATCAGTGGTTTTGTTCTATTCATCAGGAAGACACTATTTTCACATTTACTTGAATCTTATATTGGCTCATCAACGTGAACATGTCTTTGTTATATTATGTTTTCAAATAAATAGAAATGGAACAATAATGTATTCAATTGGTTAGTGATATTCTTTTAGAATATGAATATGATTCTACTTTTATAGATTATGTATCATTTTATTAATTTCACATTGATTTATTATTCTATATTTGATAAACAATGGAGTCAATTAGATATATTGTTTTATATTACTCTCTTGCATCACAACATATACATTATAAAATTTGTTATTTTTTTATGAATTCTAATTAAATATATTTAGATTAATATTTTAATTATTTTTTAAAAATAAATGTGATTTATTTATTTTTTCAATTTCTTATTAATGTTTAATTTTTATCCTATAGCTAAATCTATCCTTACATATTTATTATTAAATATATCATTATTGATTGATTATGAACTCCATTACAGGTGACTAACCTCTAAAAACATGTTTTTACACCATGTTATTATTGAATCCTTACATTTAATATTTCATATATTTATGGGGTTGATTATTGAATTAATGTATAAATTTTTTCAAAAATGTTATCATGTTAGGTAATAAATAAATTTTCTTTCTTTTAAAAAATTAAACCAAATTTTGTTATAATTTTTTTTATGAATTATATATATCATCAATGTTATGTAAAATATTTAAAAATAAATTAAGAAGATGAATTTTTGATTATATTGAAAAAATATAGTATTATTATTAAAATTTATAAAAACATTATATGTATTGAATTTAATACATGGATGACATTAATTTATTAGACGGTTTGTAAGTTTAATGGAATATATAAAATTAGAAATATTATATTTTTTACATTATTACTAATCTATATATGTATTGTATACTCAATATATATTTTTTTGTAATCAGTAATTAATGTTTTTTTATGAAATTAATGGGATTTCAAAATTTTTATATAGATAAGAACTATTTTTTATATGGACATTGAAAATTTTTTCTTGGATGCTTGGTGATTCATTAAATTGATTTTTATCATTTATACACAATAATTACCCATAAATTTTATCAATATATATGATTATAAATGTAATATTTATAATTAATATGGTTATTTTTAATACATTTGGAGGAATAAAAAAATCACAGATTTCATTGACCTTTTAAAATAATGTCACATATTTGTTAAATTTTGAATCATTTTTAAGGAAAGTGATTAGAAATATATTATAATATTTTACCTCTCTTTTATTATATATATAAATTTATTTCATTTGAGAATTTTTAAAATTAAAAAATTTAACATAGAATTATAACTAGGTTATTCATCTACCCACAATATTTATCTTTTAGTTGTTTTGTTGATTCAAATATCATTTGGTGGTGTGGATTATATTATGATTCAAAAATAAATTGTTGATATTAAAGATTTTATAGTTATATGCATTAAACAAATTAATCAATCTATGATATTCTATAATATAAATATGTGGGATTGAATCTCATTTCCCAATGATATAAACTATGAGAAAGTGATGTTTTTAGGGAGCATGAAATTACCATTTTCACACC
This sequence comes from Viscum album, assembly GCA_963277665.1. NCBI lineage: Eukaryota > Viridiplantae > Streptophyta > Magnoliopsida > Santalales > Viscaceae > Viscum > Viscum album. The sequence continues at coordinate 701,229,796 of OY728161.1, forward strand.
ATTTGTATTTATAATTTATATTTTTTTCAATTTACAAATATATCAAATTATATTAAAGAATAATAATAAAATTTACAAATAAATCATCAGTGTATTTTGAAATTTTATTCTAATAGAATTTTTATTACTTAAATCCCCATATTATTAATGGTATTTTAGATATATTCTAATAATGTTTTAATATAAAAAGTCTTTCACAGTTCCACATAGTTAAAAAATTACCACTATAATTATGAGATTCATCATTTGAGTGTGTGAATACAAATAATATTTATTGGTGGATGATATATATTATATAATTCATATAATATTATAGCTCTCCTTAGTTTATAACATGTGACTTGTTTTAATAATAATTTATTACTCATATTATCCTCATGAATGATACATATTTTTTAGAGTGGGATGAGTAACAGATTCTATGTATGATTCAACGTTAATAGGATTCATTTCTTTTAGATATTTGTTAGAGTGTATCTATACTTCACAAATAATATTTTATTTTTTTACTAATTATTATAATACTTAATTACTATATAAAAAATATATGTAATATATAAAAATATTAAAAAGTTGAACATGGTTGAATCCATTGAGAAGGAAGAATATACTAAGGATATTTTATAAATTCACTACATGCTAAAACTAATGAAATTATAATAAGAATTTATCAATGTTAGATAGATTATGAAGAAACATCTAAAAATACTGTTATAGTCAAAATATTTTCCAAATTTAATAAGATAAATGATTTATTTTAATGGAAAAAAGTGCTTGAATGGTGGGGAATTGATTATATATATATATATATATATAATTTTTTTACATTTCAATTAAATTTGAATTCTATAATAAGATAAATAATTACTCTTTGTTCGATTATAATAAAATTTTTGTCACAAACCATCATTCGGAGCTCGTAAGGCGACTACCACAAGCACGCCTTCCATAGTCCAAGGGTTGGTGACTAGCACCAGAAAGACTTTTCCCTGTAATAAGAAGACATTGCCTTTAAACCTATACAAACACACAATCCAAGAGTACATCGAGAAGCAACCATGAAGTAAATTGTTTTAGTAAAATGTTAATTGAATGTAAAGGGGAAACAATAAAAGCCCCACTAGAATGTACATGTACAAATAGAAAAGATAAAACACCTCCTAGAATGTCCACCAAGGATCCTACCAGGCAGGTAGGTAGAGCTCACGATCAGTAGTCACGTTGGAACATCACAACAAATGTTCTACCTCTGACCTCCATCCAGTCCTAGATCCCTTAACCTCAATCAACGTTGTATATCTTCTGCACAAGACATTGCATGGTGCAGGCGTAGCCGGTGCACGGGTGAGTATAACAATACTTAGTAGGGACCGTGAGACCCTCGAAAGTATTCCAGAGTTCCTTAATGGAACAACCACAATGCAAGACCCCAATAAATAATCATGTCGCCATCATCAAATCTACTTAGGTATATGCCCATTCATATACCTATGTTATCAAAATATTAAAATCTCAAACCCAACATATCCCGGAAGGATGAGTACCACAAAGGTAACACCACAAAGGTAACACCACAAAGGTAAAAGTTCCACTATGTTTAAACAATGGAGATAACAACACGAAGGTAAAAGTACCACAAAGGTAACACCACGAAGATATCACCATGATGAAAAAATTTCCACACATGTATCCCCCTGAATATATCACAACGATGTTTAAAGAACCTAACATGTATCACCGTGACGGTAAATGACTCAGATCAAACATGGATATATAAGTAAGGAACAAAAGTACAGATGATTAATTGATATGCTAGATCATATTATTCATTTAGGAGGAACATCAACTAAATATAAGGAGTATGAAACACATATAATCGATAGGTAGTAACATCCATAATGATCCATATAAGATCCAACACGCCTAGAGTCGATAGTTACTGACCACCAAATGACCCACATCGGATCTGACTCACACGAGATCATTACATGCTGAACCACACATGACATCTGCGCGTTAACACACATATAATCGGCATGCAATGACCCTAATAAGATTCTTGAGTGCTGAACTGCACAGGATCTGACCCACTTTGGTTCAGTGATGACCCATACAAGATCGCTCTGTACTAACGTTTGTATGATCGGTCTCTAACCACTGCCTCCCAGCTAGCCACAATATTCCTACTCATAGTTCACTTGACTTTGGGAGAAACTATCCTCAAGACATCGTACGTCCCATAACCTCCACGAAGCTCTTTGATGATCTATCCCAAAGAACCTACATGTCTTAAGGGTTCCAGTGATATAGACGGTGCGTCAATTGGACACTCGGTCCATGAGTTATAGGAATTTTCTTAATGAGTCCCCATTGGATTGATGTGTGATCCAACCTTGTCGTACTCCACATTTCCCCCAAAATGATATAGAGTATCTCAAAACGGACCTCCTTCTCCCAAGGTAACTTATTTCATAGACGAAGCATCAATCAGTCACACAGTCTATTAGTTACACCCCTTTCTGAGAAATGGGGGTGACCACACCTCTGTTCGGCCCAACATGGTTGGGCCCACCGGGATATGCTAAAGGATTGGTTTCCAAATGGGGACCCAATTCCACAGAAGACGTGTAAATCGGACACCCATATTGTCAGTTATGAGTATTTCATTATTTGGAGACAGGTTGGGTCTAGGTCATGTCAGACTCAGTCTGACCGGCTCGACGCAAAAGGTCGCGTGGTCTACCTAACACAACTCAGGTCCGGACTGCTGAGGGTCATCTCGCATTACTGTGTCATTCCCGTCAGGGTTTCCCCAGTTTGGTTCACGGAGTGGGACCGCGATTGGCCCAACTCCTCATTTGGGGCTCGGCCCACCCGCATTGACGCACTCGGACATGGGATCGGCCTAATCCATTGGCCGGTCCGGACCGCTGGCCCATGGGTCCGGTCCACTGGGCGGGTTCATCCTTCTTTTCCAACCGGAGTCTGGCCCAGCCCGCCATAAGGTGGACCGATCTTCCTAGCTAGCCTCGCGGGTGTATCACCATTTTTTCCAGTCTGTGGGGTGCTGCCCCACCGCCTAATGGTCATCTGTTCTGACCAACTGGTTGTTTGTTAAGCCGGTGCGGCATGAGGGTCATGAGGCACTACACATGTTGTGGACTCGAGTCAAGACCTCCTTCTGCGGCGCCCAATGTTATGATACTCCACCTCCACCTTCCTTGGCCGGCTTGCACCGGCCGCCATCATCAGCTACCCCGACATCGGTCATGACCCCGACCCTTCGGTTGCAAACCATGACACGCCACACCTCTTCTATGGTCGTTCGGTGCTGGCCGCTCATATTACCAATGAAACATTATTACATAGCCTCTTCCTTCAATGCACAAAGGTGGGCCACCACTATCGTGGTAGGCTGGTGCTACCGACACTAGCAGTCTTCCACGTAGAATACAAGGTTAAACAAGGAGATGGAGGGAATGTTCCATGTTCATTTGGCTCTTTCCCTACGCATTATCTTTAAATATGGGGTGGAAAAGGGATTCAAAAGTCACATAAAATTATAACAAATTAAATCTCTACCTCAAGTTCGTTATAGAGCCACCGTGCTCGTGGAATAGTTGGTTTTCGTTGTTCGATGTCTCTCATCCCCGCCCACTAGAATGTCCTCTATCCACCAAGTGGTTGGCATCACAGAAATCTTCCAGGGCTTCGCCACATGGAGAAGTCAAGACAGTACATCTCCCCAAGCTCTATATATAATGGACAGAGGGAGGGTATATAACATACACATAATTTATGAGGGGTTCATTTTATAGGAACCTTTATAATTCCAACATCGTTTTTCAAAATATTTTAGTAGTAAATCCATTTAATGGCTTGATGCATCATTTTTGATGCCACTACCACTTGCCTATTGGGAGAAAATAATGAATGAAAATAAAATGACAATGTTATTATATTATTCTTTTAAAAATTCCAATATCTGACTTTTTCCCTAGAATTTATTTGGCTGAAGTGAAGCCTTATTTAGGTTACTTTTGGCACTATAGATTCAACGATGATCTCAGATTTTCGATCCAAGCAGTGAATTGAAACATAGAAAATGCCGCCAATACATTTACTGAACGTACATAAAAACTTCGTCTGAAAAATTATTAACAGTCACCCTCAACCTACATCGAGTGAGGTTAGGATCTGCTTAAGGGAAACACGTACCAACGAACTCAACAATACTCTATTATTTTAAATTTAAGATACTTTTTAAATGTTATGGATTTTACAATAAAATAATTGTCACTTAATTATTTTATTTATGGCCAAAACCTAACTTTCACTGGTGGCTCGCGTCAGCCAATACTATAATCATCCAAAAGAAAAAATACCCTCAAGAGAGAAATGATGGTATCTAATTTTCAATTCTGGTTACCATTCTTGAGTTATATTCATCTGACAAATAAAACATTTTTATTTAATTATTTTATTTACGGTTATGCAATTTTCAGTTTTCCCCACTAGAGGCCTGCACCGACTAAACATATGTCTCACCTAGAGTAAACCCTCCATCCTGAATGAAATGGTTATGGAAGATTTCTGATCAAGGAATCCATTTAATAGTTATTCCTCAATTTTAGGAAAACAACTCATGTGTGGTATTTTTAAAATTAAATTTTTTCAAAATATCATTTAGGGTACTCCGGGCCTCATAATTTTTCACTGCAAAATTTCTCAGTATCAAAATAATTCCATATAAATATGAAATGTTTTGTTGAAATTTCAAGACATTAAATTCTCTCCACCTTATGGATTTACATCCCTAAAACACAAAACAATGCAAACTAAAAAAGGGTACTAAGCATGAACCTGAAACTCACACACCCATGTTCCCGTTTTGAGGATCTCGTGCTCCCATTGAACTCGCACCAGAGGGATCAACCATCCACGACGGACATTATCCTACTGATTTTATATCTCTAATGGGAACTCCATAAAAGTATCTACATCGTCAACTCCATCTCACCCTAAAAAATAATTTTAAATCGATCATTGACTCTTCTCCCCAGCTGTGACACAATGAAAACATTATGCATCCAGATCATTAGTGGATGAAGAGATAAAGTGTATGTCACCTCACCCACTATACATAGAATCTAGAAAAATCCGACGAAACTCATAGATAGCATGTCATCCAAGCCAATCCACTACAATCCTCACTGGGGTTTTTCCTATAGAAATACATGTGTTCCCTCCTCTATCACCAAAGGTCTCTATCTCCTGTTGGCATAACACTTCTGCCTGATCTGTGATGTTTTCACATAGTGAAAAGTGTGACACTGAGATACAAACTCTACCAATAGTTCTTCCATCCCTGGCCACCGGTACTAACACTATGGGTTCTAGTACATCACATGAAGTCCATTATGTACCATTAATGGGGATGTATGGAACTCCCCCAACACCTCATACCGAATAATCACTCGTACAATGGTGTACCCTCCAAAAAAATACATGCTTTCCACATTTAGAATGTCCTTGTGGAGGTCGTCCTGAGGATATCTGATCACGTTGAGCCTTACAGTCAACATCCCCAAGATGTGCCTCTTGAACCCGATGAATAAATGGGGGAGTGACATTAATAGACTAGATGTATGATTCTCCCACATTATCCATGAAAGATATCCATAGTGCGACTTGTTTCTCTGATGCCTCACTCACCTTCTCTAGGCCAGACCCCCTACTGAGTGCATATGCAACCACATTCCCCTTCCCAGCAGTATATACAATCTCAAAGTAATTGTCCTAGTGGAACTCTAGCTATCATCATTATCCCATGTACATGTCCTTTTGTTGGATGTTATACCAGAGACTTTGTGATCAGAGTAAACAATAAATTGTTCACCCATCATGTGGTTCAGCCATATCTTCAATGCAAAGACTACTACAGATAACTCCAGTTCATGGGTTGAATTATTCTCATTAGTCATTGTTATATCTTTTGAATGATCTACTACCATTTCTCTGCCCACAAGAACGAATACCCCATCTTCTCCAAATTTTACAAGGGTGTTTCTACCCTAGTGAAGTCATGTACATATCTCTGGTAGTACCCAGTCTATGAAAAATTCCCTCTCAATTCAGAGAGTTAATCATGGAAACATAATTTGAAATGTGTAACCACATTCTACATATACTATTGATAACTATAAACTAAAAACTCTTGCTTCCATGGGGGTATGTCCAGCTCACTCAAGAGTGATCATCTGTACCATATTGTTCAAGAGTTTCTTATTTTCTTTATGGGTTTCCTCTTCACTGAACTAGAGAAACCCCAGTTCAATGATGTGGATATACTACATACATTCATCCTAAAACAGTGAAATTGAGTATGAACAATGGATGTCCATTCCATCCCCAAACCATCGTCATAAGGTCTTGAGACTTCCACTAAGAGGTTCCAACCAAAACTCTCACTTCAATGGACAGATCACAACGTTGGCATAAGAGTGATTATTGAGCCTCATCCGAAAGGTATCACGAAACGTAAAGGGTCATGTCCTCAGTTTAACCAGATACTCTAGGTCTTGAATAAGATACTTGGAATGAAGGAATGATAGGTACCTATGTCTATTAATATGGAAGCTAGAAGTAGACACTTATTGTGCCTCAAATCATTTCAGGAGCCCTTGGGACACACTCTTTGACCGCAAGAAGCTACTCCCTTCCCCTGTTTTCAGACTCTCTGAGCCTAGTGGGGACCACATTGGGGGTAGATGTAACATGCTAAAAAGTATACCAGCTCATTCTACTCTCCTAACTTCACTTCCACATCTTATTCCCTATAGATTTATTATTCCCAATCACTTCCTCTTACTAAAAAATTTTACACACCCATGTCTCTGATATTGGAGTCAGTTTCCTTCTTTCCCACTACTAACATTTACAGGTTGTATATACTGAGCCAAATAACATTCAACCACAAAGGTTCTCTATAGAAGCCTTAAATAAGTAGGAATGCATCAAGGAATAGTTATTTCTTGGATTTACATAAACACACCTCACTCATAGGTCTGATCCGTGAAGCAATGACTACACTATATTCATCGAGTAACTTGGCAGGTCAATACACCTATATTAATATTCAGCTATCGACATGTCGTCCTGCTGACCCTGTAGAGATATAGGGAACATGTACCCCATATTTTTTTTATGTAAATAGACCGCTTCTCAAAGGATGGTTGTCAAGATTTCCTATAGTAAAGTCACCTCTTCACAAGATCAAAGTAATAAAAACATTTTCATCATCATGAGGTGCCACATAGAAGGTTATCTACCAGTACAACCATCTGATTGAATGGTGTCGTGGCTAGATGGAAACTTGACCACCTCTTCACGACAATACATATTTACTGGTTAGTCAATATCTATTTTGATCTTGAGGTTTATTTGTTCCTGAAACATTTATAAGGCACTATGTCTACATGTTTTCTCTAATGGTACCACCAATTGTAACTACTGACAAACAGAAAGTGATATAGCTGGTACACTACCCCAATGTAACATCTCAGGCAACAGTTCTGGTATAGAAGCCTCATCTCTATGTGAACCATAATCATTGTCACACACTAATAAAGAATAATATATTTGATAACAATCTGATCTACTGGGGCCCAAACTAGGAAGAAAACTCTAGTCACCACCTCCAACCAACCAATAGCTTTCTGGTGATCTACCTCACCTTGAAACCATAGAGGCATCTACTGCTGCAACTCGTGCAACACACTCAGTCAGTATACACCCTATGCTTACGGGGCTGGTGGAATATTCCACCCAATGGGTGGTAGTGCTACTGGTGCACCATCTGATAGTAAAATTGACGTAAGATATCCTCACACCGAATCCCCATCGCTCTGTGGGCCATAATCAGGTACTCTCTCAGGAATCCAAGTGAGCTGTCTATGTGGAACAATCCTAATGTAAAATAGATGTGCCATGGTCAATAATTTTTACCTACTAATCTGACTCAAAGAGATCAAAAGAAGAACTTTTCAAAAACACAGGTAAATAGAGTTTCTGTTCTCTAAGCTGGAAATCAGAATTTATGGTCCTAGTTTATGGATACGTCAGATATCGCACCAACACTAGATTCTATAAACTAAAAAACACACTCATATTACATTACACCATTTACACATAAAAAAGATCATAGTCTAAGTACTTCGGTAGAAATGACTCCTCTGATACCACTTTTTCACAACCTATCATTTGGGGCATGTGTCATGACCACCCAATGCCTGCCTTCCATATACCCAGGGATGATGTCTAGCACTAGAAAAGAGAGTCTCTATAATGGGAAGACATTTAATTTAAACCATTACAAACACACAAACCATGAGTACAACGATAAACCACCAGGATGTAAAATACCGTAGTTAAATCTGTACAAAAAGGAAAGGGGCTGGAATTATGGACCAGCAAAAAATTACAAGTATAAAGGGAAAAGAGAAAACATCTCATGGAACATCCACTGAGGATCCAACTAGAAAGGTAGGTACAACTCACTATTAGTAGTTACTAAGACATGTCCTGTCAAATTTTCCACCTCTTAGCACCGTCTAGTCCTAGCTCCATCACCCTATATCAACACTTTCTGTCATATGCACAACACAGAGTAAGGTGTGGGTGTGTCCCATGTGTGGATGAGTATAACGATACTTTGTAGGGACCTGGAGACCCTATAAGGTCTCCAAGAGTTCCAAAGTGGAAAAACTACCAAGATGACCTCAATCACAAAATAATAGGTAGTAATCAACTCTACATAGATATATCCATACATATACCTACATTATCAAAAAATAATCATCTAAGATTGAACTGATCCACGATGTATGAGTTCCATGAATGTAACACCACATTAAAAAAGTACAACAATCGTAACACCACGATGGTAAATGTACCACCCAGGTAACACCACCAAGATATCACCATGAAGGTAAATGTACCACATAGGTATCACCGTGATGATATCCCCACGAAGGTAGAAGTACCACATGGGAATCAACATGATGGTAAAAGTCTCATATCACACTAGGATAAATATAAGTATGACACTAAAGTACAAATGATTTGTCAATAAGCTAGAACATATTATTCTATCGAGAGTCACTACTGCTGATTATATAGAGACTGACCCACACACGATCGATATGTACTAACCCCCCCAATAATGAACAGAGGATCTTACCCGCCCATATTCGATAGGTACTAACCCCCCCACCCCCCACACACACAATGAACCACATAGGATCTGACCAACAAAGGATCAGTAAGCACTAACCCACACAAGAATTTTGAGCGCTGGCCCGCATAGGATTTGACCCATACAGGATCGGTGAAGACCCACATTGGATCACTCGGTGTTAACCTTTGTATAATTTGTCTCCAACCTCCACCTCACTCCCAGTCATTGGATTCCCATTCATAGTGTGATAGAATTTGGGAGACCCACTCCTCAATCCATCAGTCATACCTCAACCTCCCCAAAAAACCATGAAGAAGTATTCCAAATAACCTCCATGTCGTAAGGGTTCTAACGTGATAGACAGTGAATTAATAGCACACCTGATATGTTAGCTATATTCATTTTAGTGTTGAGGGCCTTGTTGGATTCATGTTTGATCCAACACAATCATACTCCATATTTCACCAAAAATCAGGTAGATTATCTCGAAATTTCCAACTTGTCACAATATTATGTATGCAATTGAGGGAGTGTCAATCAGATGCTTGGTCTATTAGTTATGCCCCGTTCCATGAAATATGGATGATTCCACCACTATCCAGCCCGAATTAGTTTGGCCGACCAGGATATGATAAAGGACCACTGCCCAAAAGTGGTCCCAACTCCACTTACAGTGCGTCCATCAGACACCAAGTTTTACAGTTATGGGGGTTTTGTTATTCGGGGACCAGTTGGGTCTGTGCCTGGTCGGACTTGATCAGAAAGGCCTGACAGAACGGTCTCTGGGGTTTACATTACCCCGCTTTTTTCCGGACCACTAAGGGTCGGCCCACATTACTTGGTCTGGCCTATCGGGGTTGGCCCGGTCTGGTTTGCGGGCCCATTATATGATTGGTTCGGTATGTCGGGTGGGGCTCGACCAATCTGCGTTGACCCATGGGGCCGGGGGATCAGCTCGGTCCACTGGTGGGTCCATCCCGCATGGCCAACCCACGTCCGACTCGGTCCTCCAGAAGACAGACTAGTCTTCCCAGCTAGTGTCGCGAGTGTGAAGTTGTTTTGGCCAGCTGGTGGGGCGCTTCCCAACCACATAAGGGCTGACCTTTTCAGTTGACCATGGGTCCATCAATTGGGTGCAGTGTGAGGGTTATCACGCTTTCCTCTTTCCACGACCTCCTCCCGTGGTGCGTGATGGTGCGCCGCTCCTCCGTTTCCTTCCACACCCAACTCTGTCTGGCTACCTTCTACACCTGCCATGGCTTTAGTCGTGACCCTTGCTTTATGACAGCGCACCACACCACTTTTGAGGTCTGCCGGTGTCGGCCTCTCAGCAAAAAGCTTCGACATAGTGGTGAGGCCTCATCCTATGGAAGGCAATAGTGCACTACCTCCAGTGGGGCCACCCAGTGTCACTACTCTCGTGGTCTTCCATTGATAATTCATGGGTAAAATAGGTACCAGAGGGTCTGTTCCATGTTCGTTTGTCCCACACCCTATGCATTAGCTTGAAAAACTGGGGGAGGAAAAGGGATTCAAAAATAACTAGATATAATAACAAAATAAATACATGCCACTTGTTCAATGGAGATCCTCCACGCTCAACGAAGTGCTATTGCTCATTGTTTGGTTTCGCTCATCACCACATATTAGAACTGGCTCTACCTAACAAGTGGTTGTCGTCACAACACTCTATCGGGAATTCGCTGCATGGTGAAGACATTCCAAAACATCTTCCAAAGCACTATATATATAAGAAAGGGGGAAGTTATGTAACAGACATAGAATATATAAGGGTTCATATAATATAAACCTTCTTAAATATAATGACACCATTACAATGGATATGGGGAGTCATGCCATTTAATGGCTTGACGCGTCGTTGGTCCTGCCACTGCCACTTTTCCGTTTGAGGAAATGAATAAATGAAAATAAAACATTAAGTTATTTAATTATTATTTTAAAAAGCTCAATATCAATCTTCTTCCCCAAATATATAATGTTTGAAGTGAATTTTCCCTTTTGAGAATCCTGGCACTGAAGATTCAACGATGCTATCAAATTTTCGATTCGAGCAATGAGTCAAAATATAGAAAATGTTGGTCACACGTCTAATGGATGTACCTGAGAAAAAGTTTTGAAAAGTTATTAACAGTCACCTTAGACCTGCGGCGGTCATGTTTAGGCTCTACCTAAGGAAAACAAATTCCCAAGAACACAACAATGCTCTCATATTTGCAATCTGAGATACTGTTTAGATTTCATTGATTAATTATAAAATAATTGTCACTTAATTATTATATTTTTTTCCAACAAACTAAAAATCATTGGTGGAATGCACCGTCAAATGATAGTATCAGCCTAAGAAAATCATACACTCATGATTTTAGTAGTGGAATCATATTATCAATCTGAATTACCGTTCGTGAGTTTTAAGAATTTGAAAAATAAAATTATTTTATTAAATTATTTTATTTAAGGTTATGCCAATTTCTGGTTTTCCCAATGGAGGTCTTCATCAACTATGGTTATGTAGCACCAAGGGTAAACTCGTTGTCCTAAACATAATGGTGCCCTCAGATTTCTGATTTGAGAACCCATTTCAGAGTTATTAAACATTTTCATGAAAACCACTCATGCATAATATTTTTAAACATAAAATATTTTGAGGGATGATTCAGGGAACATAGGGCCCAAAAATTATGCACTGTCAGATTACAAGGTCTCGAAATAATTTCATATAAATAAAAAAATTATACATAAATTTTGGGACATTAAATTTTTATTCCAATGAATGTTTTTGTAATTTAAATTATATATTCTATTTAATCGTTATGTAGGGAACTAAATAATTATATGATGAAATGAAAAATGCATTATCATGAGAAAATATAGATTATTGTTTCTTCTTTAGAATAATTAAAATAACAATAATATTATATGTAACAAATATAAGAAAATATCATAGTGAAATATAAAATTATATTAAATTTATAACACTATATTCAACTGTTATAAAAAAAATTATTATTCAATATCAAATATTGATTAAATTAATAATATCAATCAAGTTTGAAAATGCATGTTTCCATGAAATATATGATTTTTTAAAATTAAAATTTATGTAAGTCGATGCCCCATGTAATCTTATAGCTTGTTTCAACTACCATTATATTAGCATAATTACATGGAATCAAATCCCAATGGACTGAAGACATTAAAAGTTTTAGTAATCTAGATATATATTTGAGTCCTGTATTACAAATGAATACACTAATTACAAAATATTTTTTACGTATAAAACCTAATTTCATATAGAATATCCATTAACATAATTTTTAGTACACTTTGTGGACTCATGGGGAAAGGAAATAAATATACATGAGATAAAAACCTTAGTAAGGGAATGGTAAATTGTAATCAATATTGAATAAATGATAATTTAAATATGAAAACGGTAAATAATTGAAAAAACATTCTATAAAAGCAATAATATAAGAGAGAGTGTGTTAAAAATATTTCAATGTAAATAAATGAACATTCATTCCATATAATATAAATCGATACAGAATAATCAAAATTAAAATGTACATAATAGAATACAATGAAATTTAATAAATGAATATAGAATGAAATGCATATAGATATTTTATCACAGTGAAAATATCATAGATATTAATAACAGAATATAAATGTAGGAAATTATAATTTATTGGATTCCATTCTCCCTAGGTACATGATAACATTACTATTTATATCATCCACACGATGGTTTGAAATATACTAGGTAAAAATCCATTATTTTAGGTCATCCGACCAATTTTTTATCATCAAACGTCTGATGTATTGATGTGTAATCAACAATTACACCTCATTTGTTTTGTAAATCTCTTAAAAATTCCTCATATATCTAATAATATTTTATGTTTATAAATTATGTGACTTATCGTGTATTTATTTCAGTAAGAGATTATTAATTACCATTATTTCATTGGTTAATCAAATAAGATTCAAGTACAAACTCTATGTTAAAATCTTATTTGGTTTAGGGAATAATTATGTCAATGATAAAAAATATGTTAATTTAAGAGAAATTTAATGTTCAATGATTAAAGGATGTTAAATATTTCAATGAAACTGTAAAAATGAGTCATGAACATTAATGTCAATGTTATACATGGAAATATCATTTATAAACCATCTAAATTACGAATTTGGATAGTATCAAAACAACATATTCCTTGTAGATTAAAATAAAGTGTTATTGTTATTGATTATTATAAATATAATCTTGAGATAAATATACTTTTCATTTAAAAAAAACCATGAACCTAATTTCCTTTGAAATTCAATTTAAAAACAAATTAATTTATAATTTATCCTTTTAAAACATCAATGTATTCATGGAATAAATTAAATTAGGTACTTTCAATCACACTAAGTAAGGTTAAGAAGAACAATTCTTTTTCATGATAACGTGGATTTAAAATTTCATTATTTGGAAAAATAGAAGAATATTACTTTAGAAAAATATTATATAAAAAAGAGGATAAAATTTCATAAATAAATAATTTTGAAGAGTTTAATTACATTTTTTAAATCATTCTTATAAAATATGGATTTTAGAAGGAAATTGGTTCCACAACCGAAGATGGAAATGAATTTTTTTTTTCATAAAATAACTTTCTTAAAATTTAGAAATTCCAAATAGTGGAAAATTGAAATAATATTTAAAAGAGATCATTAATAACTTGTATATAACAAAATGGAAGGTTTTAATATTTAAAAATCAAATAATTTTTTAGTAATTTGAATTCAATAATGAACAGTCTCGATTTGAATGGGATTGCAAAATAAACACTCAAAAGGCCATAAATTTTATGCTAAAATAAATATATGAATAGATTAAAATGTATCAAAATTAAATAAAGATAAAAAAATTTAAATAAATAAATATATATGAACATTTTATAACATACATAATATATTATTATTAATGACTATGATGATGTATTATAACCCAACAAAAAGAAAACGGGTTATGAAATTATTTTCTACATAGAAACACTTAATTAATATACCCATATAAGAAATAATTAAAATTTATAAATAAAATTACAATAATATTTTTTTATTCATAATATTACATGTCCAATGTGTAGTTTATAAACCATAAAAAATAAATTATATGTATAACATTACTAGATACCTCAACGAAATCAAATTGTTAAGAACTTTTTTACTTGGAATTTTATTTTCATTGTACATCCTAGAAACTCCTATATAATTATTTTAAAATATATAAATAACATATAATAGAAATATAATAATATTTATAATATCATGTATGATCTTCTTAAAATATCTTATTGCATATTTGAAAATAATCATTCATTATATTCACAATTTTGGGTTCAAATATTCTAGTCTATCAAGTTTGTAATGGAATGTTATTTTTTTATTATAATATAGAACATGATTTAATAATATATATAATGTAATAAAATTAGTAATTATCTTATATATTCAGTATTTATGTATTTATAATAATCCATAATATTTTTTATAGGAAATTAAATGCATCATTCATGGAGATAATAGTTTATATGGACACATAAACGCTACTTCCGCTTTTTTTACATTTTTAAAAGACATAAATACTAATAATATATAATTATATTAAAATTAAAGTATAATTTTAATGTTATAAATTATTAATATATTTATGAAAAATGTGATTAATTCAATACATGTTATGTGTGAATGAATCACTCTGCTTTGGGGAGGCAGAAGTCCACACATCCAGAACTGATGTTAACATATTCTTATAAAATAGAATGAATGAACGTATGAGTTATATAAATATAATAGAAAATAAATATATTATATATATCTAGTATAAAAAATTAATAAATCATAATTTACCACCTTCAATGGTGGTAAATGGAATTATAGACATCATCAGTTCGTGATGTGGTAATCCATAGTAAAAACATATTATGATTGTATACAACATTTGATCAGTGTGTATAAAAGTGTTTCACAAAATATTATCATAACAACATATACATTTATTTAATATATTAATGTGATTATATAATAATGATAGTAAAATAATTGAATTGTTTTTATTTAAATTTTAAAAATATGTTGGTAGAAAACATTACATCTTATTCCAGTATCTCTTTTTGGTTTACACTAGGAAATGTTTTTGGTTTTCCTTCACCCTAGATTTTGGTTTATCGGAGAGTAGGCATATATGGATATTTTTGGGTCATATTTTGGGTGATACAAGGAGATTTATATTAGTGAATTTTTGGGATGGGTTAGTGCCTTTCATAGTGGAGGATGAGTTATATTTTTTAAAATTTTTGGGAGAGGGAATTTCACCAACATTTTTTCAATGTAATGTCGCTTCAATAACAATCAATATTTGATAGAAGATAGTATATGGCTTATATATTTTCATAATATTTTTTACTTTATAGTTTATTTTGGCCCCTATGATTGATTTTCAACCCCATTTTAAGATTTTTGTCACCTTAATCTCTATATTTAATATTAATTACATTTACTATTCTTTTTGGTAAAAAACTCAATTCTGCAAATTAAAATTTATAAATTACTCTAATTTAAAATATAAAATATGTCCTCAAAAATTACGATCATAGATGCGTAATAAATTTATATAAAATTAATTTCACATACGGGATAATAAAACAGGGTTTTAAAGAAAAAATCCTGAGAAGTATAAAATGTTTATTAATCAAATTTCATTATGTAATTGATTCAAATTACCAAAATTGGATTAATTTATATATACATTCTTTTAAATATAATAAAATTTCTTGTTTATATTAAATTTTTCTACATTAATAAATTATACTAAAAAGCTGTTTTAAATTAAAATTTTGTTTTCTTCACTATTAATCAAAAAATGAAACATCATAAAAAAATATAAAAAATTTCTCAGAAATAAATTTTTACATTATTATTTTAAACTTTTTTTTATTTTCTCATATAGAAATTATATATTTGTGAAAATTTAGTTTTAAAATAGGTGTTCTGGTTAATGGAGATAAAGACATCTTTATAAAAATATAGATTTCTATATGTAATATTGGGGATGTTCTTTTCTTAAACTTATAAAATATATTTTTTAAGTAAAAAAATTTTATTTAATATATAACTCATATATTTAATAAATATATTTCAATAATAGTAATTAATAGATATTATTAGGATAAACACCTCACTCAATATAAAAATAATTCCTTTATATTCAATTTGTGTTTTTATTTTTTTCTAATTTACCTCTTACCTATGAAGTATTTTTATATATTTATAAACACTATATTTTCATATGATAGAAAATACAATATGTCACCACAAATTTTATGGTTCGGTTATGTCATATTATATTAAGAAATAAATTTTTAATAATATATTCTTATATGGAAAAACATGATCTTGTGTATAACACATGTTATTGACGAAATTAATTGTTTCATGTTATACAATCTAACTCATTACTTCTATAATTGATAAATATATATAATATTAAATTTATTTGAAATATTAAATATAACATTAACTCAGGAGAGGTTATATACCATTCTATGTTTGGTGTTGTGTGTCAGACATGCTATTGAATAAATGTTACCCTTTAGAAATATTTGGGGTGTTTCATTCTCCACATCTTAAATAAATTGTGTTTTCACAATTTAAATTAGATATTGGAAATCTTGGGTTTAATATTTAAAAATTACATTTTTGAAATCCCACTTTTTCAGAAGTGTTAACAAACATCCTATTAATAAGTGATAATGAGAAGTACATAGAATAAATGGAATAACATATAACTATGTCTCCATAAAGGAAAATATTAGTGGAAATTCAAAATATATAAATTGAAGAAAAACGTAAAAATATATTGGTCGTAATGGATTTAATAAATCTAAAATGAGTGAATGATCAATGGAATGTGGGGGCCTCAATTCCATACAATTGTGATGACTTAACCAAAATGATGGTATGTCAATAAAATTTCAGTTTTAAGATCTATTACCAAATGGAGGGGAATTATTTTACTTCAAAATATAAAAAAGACACTTAAATTAAATATTTCATTAAAAAAATGATATCCTTTTGTTTTCCTTCAATAAACATCAAATTCAACCATTTATTCAAAGAAATGAATATCTAAAAATCAATTTCAATTTATGGAGCAGAAAAATACCATTCAGTGGATCGCAATAACTAAAAAATATCTCTTTGTAACAATTTCTAACTATTTTATAAAACTAATATGTTTAATTAATTAATCTATAAACAAAAAAATTAATATTGTTTGTTTATAATTTATATTTATTCATCAAATTGTTTAATTAAAAATAAATATACATTATCTAGGATATCATGTAGGCTAGTGGTAGTCTTGGAACCCTTATCTTCCTTTGGTTATGGGATCAGGACCCAACACATTTCTAGATTTGATGTTTTGTCACACAGAACACATTTTTATCATTTTTCTAAATCATTATTAATAAAATTTCAAAAAAATGATTGAAATCATCAAAATGTAATCATAATATAGTACTTTAAATATTTATATTAAAAATCAACCTTAATACATATTTATTTCATCCATTAATTTCACATAACTCATCCATGGTCTTGAGTTTTTCCGGTTGAATAGGTAATAGACTTGGGTAATGACCAGGTTCCCTAAATTAAGGAAACACTATGTAAATGGATCCACATGACGATATTTATTTCCATCCATAATACTATTTATTTATCCATTGAAATTATTCTCTTTATTTAAATCTTTTCCATATATAAATCATTAACCCATTCCATCGATAAATGTTCCTTGGTTCCCCCATTGAAATTTCATAAATGATGGAAATCAATACATTATATCGACATGACCTCCACCACTCGTTCTCTTAAAAAATTAAATTCTTCTCATCATTGGTGAGTTAGGAAGTAGGTTATGGTTAAAAAAAATTAATCATATTTCATGAAAACTGATTAGGAATAAAGGAAATATATTTCACTCTAATAAACATAGTGATATGTATCCCTTTTTATCATCTTCTTCCTCTATGTTCAATTTTAACAAGAATATTTTGGGTTCCATATATTGACTAAAATGTGAAAGAATAGTTTCTTTAATAAAATTCATAGCGATACAAACAAATAATCAATTATAGGATATCTAAGTTAAGAAACCATGTTCTCCATATAAATTAAATTATGATTAATGTAGGTTATTTATATTGATTATATATTCAAGTTCATTATAATGGTTTGAAAATAGTAATTGAATTATATTATGTATATCCACATGGACTATCAAAATAGGTGCACTGTATGGACTATTGGCATGTGCTAGGTTATGATCAAGTCTATAAAAACACACCACATCATAGTTGTAAGACCTTGCTTCTTATATTATTTATCCACATTTTTTTTATTGTCCATTTAAGGGTGAATTTATATGAATACAATATAATCTAAATCTAACTAAAACGTTAGGTTGTTTTTATATTATTGTAAATAATGTAAATTATGGATATGTTTTCTAATCCATTTTTTCTAAAATCTAGTTCCCAATGGTTCTAAAAAATACCAATTAATGCCAGATGATGCATCCCAAACCCTGTAATCTTATATTCAGTGTCTACTACCATTAAATTCACATGATTACTTGGAATCAAATCCTAAAGAACTATATTTTTTAGTAGTATTTTTAAACCATATATATATATACATTTTCCTAGTCTTATAAATAAAAAAAAGTAAATCATTATTTTTTCAACAACAACTTAATTCAATTTATCATATCCTTTCATATCTTCCTTAGAAAATTTTTTAGATTCCTGGGGAATGAAAGAAAAAGGTGTAATAAAATGCTCAATATGGATAAGTAACAAAATACACAATAGTGAATCAATGAAAAATCATCATTATGAATATTTAAATTATTTAACACAAATGAAATGTAATAAATAAATTGATAGGGGGTTCATAAACAATATGTCATGGTAAATAACTCATCATAAATTCTATTTAAAATAATTGGATAGAGAGTAACCATTATGAGATGGTAAATAACTGAAACCATTTCCATTTAATCAATAAAATTGGAATTACATGGAACCATAGATTTATTCATATTGAAAAAATCATTGATAAAATCAAATTAAAAAAAAGGAAACAATTATTTATTGGATGACATGCTTCCAAGGAACATGATAACTTTATTTCTAATAACATTCAAAAGATAGTTTAAATTATACTGGTTAAAACCCCATTCTCATAGGTTACAAAATTGTTTCAATCTTATGAGACTATAGATGTATCAAGGGGATATATATAACTAAGCCCCACCTTTGTCACACATTTATAAAGCATTCCTTATGCATCAAATAATCTATTTAATTACAAAATAATTTTACCTATCATATATCAACATTCTAAAAATGATAGAGAATTACAATTATGTCTCTAGTTAGTCAAATAACTATCAAGTACTCACCATATGTCAAAATGATATACAATTTATTCAATAACTATATCCATGATAAATGATATAAATATTTAATGAAAAATTTATTGTTCAATTATCTCTAGGAATTCAGTACTTCTAAGTGATGTAAAAATGAATTAATGAAGGGAGTTTCAATACTCTACATTTCCAAATCACTCAAAATACAACTAACTAAAGAATATGTATTATACGAACACAAAATATACCATGTTGAGTAAAATGAAAGTTATTATCTTTGATGAATATAAATTCCATACAATGTTGTTTGGAAAACATTCTAGAGGAAAATAAAATTTTCATTTATATTATTTTGAAAAAACATTTCCTTGAAAATCACATTAAAAACATTTAATATAAAAATAAATCATCCAAACTTTCAATGAAAATAAATAAATTAATGACGGTGTCTAAATCTATAAACGTCATAAAAGGTAAGAAGATCATTCCTTTTTCATGGTATAATGATTAATAATTTCCTTATTTAGAAAGGGGAATGAAAATTCATTAGAATAAAAATTTAAAGAAACAATGTGTAGAAATATTATCAATATATCATCTTGTTGTAAAAAAATATTTTTTAATGAATAGTTTATCTCACTAAAGATGGAAATAATGTTGGGTTTTATTAAAAAAAACTAATAAACCATTTAATTGAAAAGAGTGTAGAAATTTTATTATTATGTAAGAAAAATCATGAATTACATTAACATAATAAAATATTTTGGTTAATTATAAAAACAGAAAATATATTTCATTAATGTATATTCATGATTAAATAATGTCGACAAGAATGGAATTATGAAATAATCCCCACCAAGAAGGTTTCTTTGAAGTGAAAAAATTAAATGAATATAAGATGTTAATAAAATTTAATTAAATATTAAAACAATAAAACAAAAATAATTACTAAAAATAAATTCCACAGAAAATCATAGAATACTAACTAAAAAAATAATTAATATAACATAAATAATATAAATTGGACTATGAAATTATTTTTTACACGGTAACAATTAATTCAAATAAACATAGATGAGATAATTAAAATTGAAACATGATCTACAATTAACAATTTTTAGTCATAATATTATATTAAAATGGGATTTTTAAACACCATGAAAAATAAATTAGATTCATAACATTATGAGGTTCAACAATGAAATTAAATTGAGAAGAATTGTTTTACATTGTATTTAATTTTTGGTTAATGTACAGTATCCACTTATATAATAGTTTTATGAATGTAAATATTTTATACCAAAACCATAATTTTATTTATAATATCAAATATTATCGTTTTTTATAATCTTATTATGTGTTTATTAATTATGAATGAATATTTTCTCTATATTGGGTGTAAATTTCCATGTATTTTGACATGTTTTGACATTCTACTTTTATAACTCTATATAAAAAATAATTAATTATTTAAAAATTTTAAAAAATGGTTTAACTCTCATATATATTATATATATATATATATATATTGAGTAATACATATTATTTTGATATTTAAAATGAAATGCATATTTAATGGAGATGGTATGTCGTACTAACAGATGAATGCAACTTTTAACTATTTTAAATTTTTTAAATAATTGAAATGAAATGATATATATGGATATAATAAATAAGTTATCATATTTATTTCATATAATCCACATATTTTTATTAATCCCTTTTTAAAACATTTTATGATAGGTGGGAATAAATCACATCGCTCTGAAGAAGCAGTAGTCCACATGTCCACAAATGATGGTGTCGTATTCCAATTAAATAGAAAGATTGAAGGTTTGATATAAGAATTAAATAATCATATATACATTATATGTAACTCCCTGACCCTAGATAACCAGAGTCGGTGCATTATTACATAACATTGGCATGATCACAAAGGATCATGTCTTGAAAGACCGATTAGTTTAGTAGTCTTGGAAACACTAGATATATTCATAACACTTACATTACATCATAAGGTAAAAAAACTAAAACAACATCTTGTCTTCATATCCCCTCATACTATCCTTGCAGGTCATTCATAAATTATTTCTTCTCATCTTGGGAAAAATAAAACACTGAAACGGGTGAGCTTAGGTGCTCAATAAGGATAACAATATAGCAGAAGCTTTCATAGATAAGCATAAACACTTAAATAAATTTATAACTAATACAAAAGCCTTTTAAACTTGAGCTTCAGCATAATGTGGAAAAGATAAAATGAAATAATTCCATTTACTTATTCACATGGATATTCTACTTGTCAAACAATCACATGCAATATCAATAACCACTTTCATAATGATGGAATGCATAATGCCAGACTATCATAACCACATAGCCAAGGACTCGTGCCAAGACTACAAATAATATTTTGTCAAGGCCTTGTGCCAAGACACTTTTTTGCCTCATGAGACCTACCGATGCACCGATGATCTATAGCGGGCTCCACCCGTCACTTGCTATGTCCAATTCATTCCACATATGAAAAGTTTGAAACATAACATAAACATTTGTATTAAAACTAGAATACGAAATTTCAATACTTTATCCAAAAACCATGAATAGTATAAAAATAGCACATCCACAGTCAAACATAACTCATTCGATACAATATGGAAGATTGTATTGTATCATATTAACCTCAATTGAAAATAATGAAGGATATTGACATAGAAGAAAATAATCATCAATACTATTTGAGAGAAATTTCCCCCTTTTTCTTGAAATCATTTAAAGTCTCACTATTTGTAAAGAAGATATTTAAAAATAGGTTTTTGAATCAAAGTGTCCCATAACACATTGAATCTTCTAAAAGGAGTTTTAATTTTAAATCTTTAATGTCCATATAAATAAATCCTTAAAACCATTTTTAAAACATGGATATTAATGAGCAATATTTAGAAGAATAATTCTTTAAAACATTTAAAAATGGTATTTTAGTTAGAGTTTCTATCCAAAAGAGAGAAACATGAATACAAATAATTGAGGTAATCAAAACAATGTAATATCATGAGAATAAAGGAATTAATGATATACTATGTCTAAGTACATTATATACACCACATAAAAGTGATTTGGTGTATAACAACAGAGAAGTATCAATGAAATGTAAATTGAGATGAAATATCTCATAAAGGCCATATCCTTAGGTTAAGGATAAATCAACGACATAATTATGTGTGAAAAATATAAATACACTAAATATGATTGGATATTCAGTGTAAAAAAATCAAGGACATTCACACATATTCTTGTAAAAACAACACCAACGAATTGGATGTTTAACTCAACAAATGGAGAATGAGTTAAAATTACTGTTATCAAATTCATATCAATGACTTGAGAAATTATAAATGGAGTGATTACGTGTATAAAATCTATATCCACAGGAAGGGGAGTGGAAATTATGACATAATCAAATGAATAGTGATTCCACACGTAATCTTGGGGTAATATAATCAATGAAATATGCGTAAAACCAAATAAGTGGAAATTGAAATTTCAAATTCCCTTATCGATTAGGTAACATTCAAAACATACACCAATGAAAGAAGGATCATACCATGATTATGTAAATAACCATAAATTAAATTATATTACATAATTAATACAATCATGGGCAGTACACATACACCACATGCAATAATTAAGTGGTGAACAATGGAATTCTCACGAAATTAAGAGTGAGTTAAGAAACCACTAACCTTGTACTTTTCCTTGGTTAGGGGTAGGTTAACCTCCTTTATAATGTTTAAATAATTTTTATTATATTATTCATGAATCATATAAATTAATATAATATCATATATGATCTTTTAACATTACTTTGTTAATAATATCTTAGAATTATTGTCATTTCAGGTGTTAACTTACTCGTTTTCAATTATATTTTTTGTTACGTAAGACATGTTTTTCATGGTTTGGTTGTATATTATTCATATCTATAATGATATCAAGTCCTTAAACATTATTTTTAAATCATCAAATGATAATTATACTTGAATGGATACGATAGAGAATGAATCTCATCACATTCGTGGAGACAGTAGTCCAAACGTACGCACAAGGGACAATATCATTCTTTTGATATTAAAATAATATATAATTGGATGGTATATCATATATACAGAATAATTTTCATGTTATATTTATTATTTTTATGATTTACACATCATTATTATACCCTATCAATAATAATATATTGAATAACAATTACAACACGACGTGGAGACGGTAAGTCGTACGTACACACGTATGGTGAAATGTTATTAAAAGGGTGGATAGAATACTGAATATGGTTGTACCATATTTAAAATAACATCAAATTATATATAATATACTGGATTTATTATTTTATAATGGTAATAACAAAGAAAGAAGATGTGGATGAAGAAAGGAACATGAAAAGGGGTGGTGAAATCATTACCTCCTCTTGGGGTTCTTCCTTTTGATTTGATCAAAAGGGCTCATTAGATTGGCTTTATGATCAAACTAAGGCCTCTAGGTTGTAGTGTAGGAAGTTTAGAGAGTATTTGGGCAGGGTTTTTAGGAACCAAAAGGCTTTGATGATATGAAGAAATGATAAAGAGGAGTTCTCTTTTATAAGAGGGGTGAGGGGAACCTTTGGAAGAGCTAAACATATTAATTTATAATAAATTCATATTCGGTTTATAATGGCTCCAAAGTTTATTATTCAAAGGTTAAGGTGGGTATAGGATGAATACCATTCAACCAATAGATTTTATACAGGTTTGGGTCACTATATTAACCTTGTCTTTTAATTTTAACTCTTAGTTAATTTGTTTGACATTTACCATGTCACTTTGTATTATTATATTATATAGTTAATAAACTTACTATATACATCAAAGCGTCCCCCAAGTGGTCCATTAATGATATAACTATCATGATATAATTCCCTTGGATGAACCTTATATTTTTAGGAATTTAATATCAATTAATAATATAATAATTGTTTTAAAAACTCTTTTATGTCAATTTTGACACTATTCAATAGTTGATTTCTGTGAAACTCATTACAATATTATTACTTCTAAAAAAGTCCATTAAATCAATCCTAATATGTAATATTATCCTCGATAATTATTTTAATTCATTAAAAGTCTTAAATTATATATATTTGGGTATTTATAATATCAATTATTTTAATTTTTCATTGTTATGGTAATTACTGCATCATCATTGTGTCATAAATATATTAATTTATTTAATGTCTAAAATTTATAAAAAAATTATAATTATGTAGGAAATATTATTATATTTCTAATTAATATTTACAATCTAATTTATCTTATATATAACCATATATTAATGATGTTTCAGTAAATAAACATTGATTTTAACTCTTTTAACTCTTCTTTGAATTAAATAATAATAAATGTCCTAATCTAATCCATGTGGACCTAAATGATAATATTTTATTCCAAAGGTTGTTTTTGGTCTATATACACATGTCCAATAGAATTAGGACATTTTTTATGGTAATATTAATATCATTTTTACCCTTAATTACCCTATTTACTTTTAACCGTGGTAAATAAAAATAAAAAGTTACTATTCACCAAAAATTATTTTCATATCATTGAACAAAATTTTACTCCTTGTTATTAAATATGTGTATCGGATTTTCAAAATTCTAATAACAGAAGTAGTAAAATTAAGTTTTATGAAAAATTCAGTTTTTTAACTACCACTTAGTAGTTTCACTATTCATCAAAAATTGATGTTTTTTCAGAACAATGCCAAAATTTCACCCTAGGCTATAATTGATATTTCAAATTCAAAAATTATGTCTATTTTACAAAATTCCAAAAATAATAGTTGCATTAATTAATTTTATAATTAATTCCCGTTGTCACAACAAATAGCGTGATTTTAAGAAACAATATATATCAAAAGATTGACAATTGTTTATGTCCAATTTCAAAGTGAAATTAATTATAATGAACACCATTGTATAGAAAGGTAAAAATATATTCTAATTATACTTTAAATCCAATCAAATTAATAATTTATCACTATTAATTATTTTGATTAAAAAAGTTGTTTTTAATTATAATTTAGTAATTTTAACTATTCATCAAAATATTAATGTTATCTGAAAAGTACCAAAATTTCACCTTAAGCTAAATTCGATACTCCAAATCAAAAAATGATGTCCATTTTGAGAGATAAAATTTCTAAAATTTTAAAAAGTAGGTATTACTATTTATAATGGCTAGTTTGATTGGTTGTGGTGTGTTAGACTCTCGAAGTTGCGTAAAATGCACGCCATTGCATTATTCCATGGGAAACATACCCTGGAAGCTTGGGGTGTTACATTCTCCCCTCCTTCAATAAATTGCGTCCCCACAATTTTTAAAATTCTGCTTTGGAATATAATGGAAAGTCCCACTTCATAAATAGAGTCAATAAAACTATCACATTAAAAGAAATAAAGAGAGGTATAAAGGTCAACCAAGATAACCCATACTCGGATTCCATGTAGGAAAACATGGATATGGATGATAAACTAAGTTTCAAGTTCTAATGGAGAGGGATAGAAATCATGATCAGGATAATGTTAACAATAAGAAAACCACAAACTTGTGTTGGGACAAACGACCATTAGTCTCCTAGTAGGAAAGTAAACAGACACCATTTTTTTTGTTTTAATTTACATTACATAAGGATGAGGAATTAATTTATGATATTGACTAAGAATATAAATATATATACATACATTTTAAGTAGAGTTTCATTATTTAATAAATTTCCACCACTAACTCATTTTTTTAAACGATGAGTATTCAAGAAAACTTGGTCACACTGGAAGAGCTAGAATAAACTTCCATAGAATCACATGATCCATGCAAGATGAACTATATATTTACATTGTCTTTAGAGATTAATAAAAAAATGGTTATTACAAGATTTAATGATCCCCCAAAAGGATATTCCTTGAGAGAAATAAACACTAATCTTAATTTCCAAAATTAAACCAACAATACCCCAAAGTTAAATAAATACAATTCAATAATCAATTGTCCTTAACATCCTTCAATATAATCAAAACTAATATTTAAAACCAAAACTTATTAAGAATGTAGTCTTCCACGTTAAATTGTATCTCCAGATGATATTAATTACTCTTAATGTCACATACTTAAAATTAAATAACCTAATCATTTCCATAAATAACCCAAATAATTGTAAATCCACAATAAAAACATAGATAAAAATACACCATTACTCCTCAAATGAAATCCCATACTATTCTATTTTCCTTGGTCATATAGTGTTCACACCAAAGTGAAGAACTTCAAAATAACATTTATCACTTAATCATCAAATCATTTTCCTATACTAAGGGTATTAATTTGATAATACATAAGATCCCAAATCAAATTATTATTGATCAATAAAATCATTTAACTAAAAATAACAGTCACACTAACTAGGGACTTCACGTAGTCCAGTGGTAAGCAATAAATCCCAATCGCAGATTGGTTGTGGGTTCGATTCCCACATCTTTGTCCGACGCGACGGGTTGTCACACGGTCTACGTGTTGTCCTTTTTCAAAAACTATATTTTATAACATTACCAAAATGATATAAATTCCTCAAAATAACTATAACATTATTTAACCACAAATTTTATCTCATACCTTAAATTTTCTTCCCAAATTATAATAATTTGTAATTTCCTCAAACCCAATGATAATATAAAACCAAATGGTTATTTATAACTATATCCACAAGAGAAAAGATAATTAATCCATAAATATCATTCTCACATGGAAAACGTTAGGGTTACAAATACAAGAGAAAATTATTCCAAAGTAAACTCTTCAACAAGGATTACTAATAATTTTTAAACATTTATCCA
The DNA here is from genome assembly GCA_963277665.1 of Viscum album. Taxonomy (NCBI): domain Eukaryota; kingdom Viridiplantae; phylum Streptophyta; class Magnoliopsida; order Santalales; family Viscaceae; genus Viscum; species Viscum album. The sequence continues at coordinate 701,257,477 of OY728161.1, forward strand.
ACCATTTATTTCTACATAGCTTCTTCTCTGACCAAGAAAATATCCTATAGAATAGGACATTCACTCGGGTAATGGCCAGGTCCCCTATATTTATGAAAAATGACTGTAAATGGATTCTTGGGACCATTTTTATCTTATTCCATAGTACTCTTCATTTTTCATCGGAAATTCTTCACTTTATATCCTTCCTTCCCACACGTAAATCATTTGTTTGTCCCATTGAGACACTTTCCTGGGTGTCTCCTTCCACATTTCCTGCTTGATGGAAATTGAGGATTTCATTCTCCATGGTCCCTACTACTGGAGCTCTTGTCTTTCTTCACCTTTCTCTTATTTGTTGAGTCCGGTAATTGGTTAGTATATATATTTTTGATCATATTTTTGGAAAATTGATTTGGCATAAAGGCGATATCTTTTACGCCTATCAAAATTCCATTTTGTTGCTCATTGCCACCACTGTTCCCACCTTGTACAAGATTCTCAATGTCACTAGGACTTCCTTGGAATCCAACCATTGACTAAAACCAGAAAGCATTGTGTGAGTAATAGTAGTCATACAATCATTCCGAGATTAAAATGTCACAATATTCTCAATTTGAAACACATTAGGACTAACCAAGGTCATTTACTCTCATCTTATATATATAATACTTTAAATCAGTTTGTAAATAAAATGTAAATTATCCTAAGCATATCCCCCAGGAGTGTCGTAACCAAGAGTGCAGCAAGGCCCGTTGTCGTGCACCAGTTCCCGTTCGAGTCTAGCTCAAAGCGGTGTTTTCGGGTATTACTCCTAGGTACATCTGTTCCAGAGCCGCCTCTACCTGCTCGTATCTAGACAGAGATGTATTTCTCAGAAAACTCACAAAATCTATACAATACCAAAATTCTAGGAAGTTATTCTATACTAATCCTCAAATTTCATCTTAGGTCTACGTGATCTAATCAGAGTTTATCTAAATCTAGCTCCCAAGGTTTGTACTAAACTTCCTCTGATACCAACTATAACGCCCTGACCCTAGATACCTAGAGTCTGTGCATTATTACATAACATTGGCATGATCACAAAGGATCAAGTCTCGAAAAACCGATTAGTTTTGTAGTCTTGGAAACATTAGATATATTCATAAGTCATACATTACATCATAAGGTAAAAAAACTAAAACAACATCTTTTCTTCATATCCCCTCATACTATCCTTGAAGGTCATTCATAAATTACTTCTTCTCATCCTGGGAAAAATAAAACAATGAAAGGGGTGATATCAGATGCTCAGTAAGGATAACAATATAGCAGAAGTTTACATAGATATGCAGAAACACATAAATCAATTTATAACTAAAACAAAATACTTTTAAACTTGAACTTCAGCATAATATGGAAAAGATAAAATGAAATATTTCCATTTACTTATTCACATGGATATTCTACTATTCGAACAATCACATGCAATATCAATAACCACTTTCATAATGATGGAATGCATAATGTCAGTCTATCATAACCACATAGCCAAGGCCTCGTGCCAAGACTACAAATAAGATTTTGTTAAGGCCTTGTGCCAAGACACTATTTTGTCTCATGAGACCTACCGATGCATCGAGGAGCTATAGCGATCTCCACCCGTCACTTACTATGTCCAATGCATTCCTCATATGAAAAGTTTGAAACATAACATAAACATTCGTATTAAAACTAGAATACGAAATGTCAATACTTTATCCAAAAACCATGAATGGTATAAAAATAGAACATCCACAGTAAAACATAACTCATTTGATACATTATGGAAGATTGTATTGTATCATATTAACCTCAATTGAGAATAATGAATGGTATTGACATAGATGAAAATAATCATCAAAACTATTTGAGAGAAATATCCCCCTTTTTCTTGAAATCATTTAAAGTCACAATATTTTTCAAGAAGCTATTTAAAAATAGATTTTTGAATCCAAGTGTCCCATACCACTTTGATACTTTTAAAATGTGGTTTAATTTTAAATATTTAATGTCCATATAAATAAATCCTTAAAACCATATTTAAAACGTGGACATTAATGAGCAAGATTTAGAAGAATAAGTCTTTAAAACATTTAAAAATTGTATTTTAGTTAGAGTTTCTAACCAAAATAGAGACACTTGAGTACAAATAATTGAGGTAATCAAAAAATTGTAATATCATGAGAATAAAGGAATTCATGATATACTATGTCGAAGTACATTATAAACACCACATAAAAGTGATTTGGTGTATAACAACAAAAAAGTCTCAATGAAATGTAAATAGAGATGAAATCTCTCATAAAGGACGTATCCTTAGGTTAAGGATAAATCAATGACATAATTATGTGTGAAAAATATATATACACTAAATATGATTGGATATTCAGTGTAAAACAATCAAGGACATTCAATCATATTCTTGTAAAAACAACACCAACGAATTGGATGTTTAACTCAACAAATGGAGAATGAGTTAAAATTTCTCTTATCAAATTCATATCAATGACTTGAGAAAATATCAATGGAGTGATTATGTGTATCAAAAGTATATCCACAGGAATGGGAGTGGAAATTATGACATAATCAAATGAATAGTGATTCCACACATAATCTTGGGGTAATATAATCAATGAAATATGCGTAAAACCAAATGAGTGGAAATTGAAATTTCAAATCCCCTTATCGATTAGGTAACTTACGAAACATACACCCATGAAAGAAGTATCATACCATGATGATGTAAATACCCATAAATTAAAGTATATTACACAATGAATACTATCATGGGTAGTACACATACACCACAAGCAATAATTAAGTGGTGAATAATGGAATTCTCATGAAATTAAGAGTGAGTTAAAAGCCCCTTACCTTGTACTTTTCCTTGGTTGGGGGAAGGTTAACCTCCGGTATAATGTTGGAATAATTGTTATTAAATTATTCTTGAATCATATACAATAATATAATATCATATATGATCTTTTAACATTGTTTGTTAATAATATCTTAGAATTATCGTCATTTCACGTGTTAACTTACTCATTTTCTATTATATGTTTTGTTACGTAAGACATGTTTATCATGGATAGGTTGTATATTATTCATATACATAATTATATTAAGTCCTTAAACATTATTTTTACATCATCAAATGATAATTATAATTGAATGGATACGATAGAGAATGAATCTCATCGCGTTCGTGGAGACGGTAGTCCGTACGTACGCACGAGCGACAATATCATTCTTTTGATATTAAAATAATATATAATTGGATGGTATATCATATATAAAGAATCATTATCATGTTATATTTATTATTTTCATGAGTTACACATCATTATTATACCCTCCCAAATAATAATATATTGAATAACAATTACACCACAACATGGAGACGGTAAGCCGTACGTATGCATGTATGGTGACACGTTATTCAAAGGGTGGATAGAATAATGAATATGGTTGTAAAATATTTATAATAACATCAAAATATATATAAGATACTGGAGTTATTATTTTAGAATGGTAATAACAAAGAAAGAATAAGTGGATGAAGAAAGGAACTTGAAAAGGGGTGGTGAAAACATTACCTCTTCTTCGGGTTCTTCCTTTTGATTTGATCAAAAGGGATCCATAGGTTGGCTTTATGATCAAACTAAGGACTCTAGTTTGTAGTGAGGGAAGTTGAGATAGTATTTGGGCAGGGGTTGGCCGATCCAAATGGCTTTGATGATGGGAAGAAATGAGAAGCAGGAGTGCCCTTTTATAAGAGGGGTGAGAGGCGCCTTTGGAAAAGCTAAAAATATTAATTTATAATAAATTAATATTTGGTTTATAATGGCTCCAAAGTAGATTATTCAAAAGTTAAGGTGGGTATAGGTAGAATACCATTCAACAAATAGAATTTAGACTGGTTTGGGTCACTATATTAAACTTATTTTTTAGTTTTAACACTTAGTTAATTAGTTTGACATTTACCATGTCACTTTGTATTTTTATATTATAAAGTTAATAAAATTACTATATACATCCAAGAGAACCCCAAATGGTTCATTAATGATATAACTATCATTATATAAGTCCCTTGTCCGAACATTATATTTTTAGGAATTTAATATCAATTAATTATATAATATTTGTTTTAAAATATCTTTTATGCCAATTTGGACACTATTCAATAGTTGATTTTTGTGAAACTCATAACAGAATGATTACTTATAAAAAAGTCAATTAAATAAATCCTAATATGTCATATTATCCTCTAAAATTATTGTAATTCATCAAAAGTCTTAAATTATATTAATTTGGGTATTTATAATATCAATTATTTTATTTTTTCAATGTTATGGTAATTACTCCATCATCATTGTGTCATAAATATATTAAATTATTTAATGACTAAAAATTATAAATAAATTATCACTATGTAGCAAATATTATTATATTTCTAATTAATATTTAAAAGATAATTTATCTATTGTATTACCCTATATTAAAAATGTTTTATTAAATAAACATTGATTTTAACTCTTTTAACTCTTCTTTGAATTAAATAATAATAAATGTCCTAATAAATACAAGTGGACCTAAATGATATTATTTTATTCCTAAGGTTGTTATTGGTCGATATACACATGTCCAATAGAATTAGGACATGTGTTATGGTAATATTAATATCATTTTTACCCTTAATTACCCTATTTACATTTAACCGTGGTAAATAAAAGTAAAAAGGTACTATTCAAAAAAAATTATTTTCATCTCATTGAACCAACTCTTAATCCTTTATATTAACCTTTTCTATCGGATTTTCAAAATTCCAATCACAGAAGCTGTAAAATTAAGCTTTATGAAAAAATCAGTTTTTTAACTACCACTTAGTAGTTTCACTATTCATCAAAAAATGAAGTTTTTCAGAACAATGCCAAAATTTCACCCTAGGATATAATTGATTTTATGAACTAAAAAATGATGTCTATTTTACAAAATTACAAATATAAAAGTTTCATTAATTAATTTTATAATTAATTCTCGCTGTCAAAACAAATAGCGTGTTTTTAAGAAACAATATATATCAAAAGATTGACAATTGTTTATGTCGAATTTCAAAGTTAAATTAATTCTAATGAACACCATTGGATAGAAAGGTCAAAATATATTTTAATTATACTTTAAAACCACTCAAATTTATAATTTATCACTATTAATTATTTTGATTAAAAAAGTTGTTTTTAATTAAAATTTATTAATTTTAACTATTCATCAAAATATTAAAGTTATCCGAAAAGTACCAAAATTTCACCTTAGGCTAAATTCGATACTACAAATCCAAAAATGAAGTCCATTTTGAGAGATAAAATTTATAAAATTTTAAAAAATAGGTATTACTATTCATAACGGCTAGTTTGATTGGTTGTGCTGTGTTAGAATCTCGAAGTTGCATAAAATGCCCACCATTGCATTATTCGAATGGAAACTTACCATGGAAGCTTGGGGTGTTACATTATAAAATTAATATATAAACTATAAATTCATCATTATTTCTAATAATAAAATATGGTAAATGAATGAAAAAACAATGTCGGTTAGCAAGGCGGTAGCTGGCCGTACATATGAACGATGATTGCATACCCCATTTAATGGATGCATGTAAAAGTGAAGGAAGAAAATTTAAAAAAAACATAAAATTATGTTGAAGATACTTATTTTATAATATAATAATAACATAAAATTAATTTAGGAGGTGGGTATGTAAATTCCAAAAAAAATTATTTTTCAAGAACATTGAATCTTATTCGAGTAACTCAATTTTGTTTATACCCAATGAGTTCTAGGATTCACCTTATTCACTAAGTAGAGATTCTAGGAAGATGTGATAGATTATGGGAGATTATTTGGGTATTTTATAGGATATAGAAAGGACAACAAAAATGTATATATGTGGGAGGGTTGAATGGCGATTTATACTTGAGGAGGAGTGGCGTTCTTGTAAGATTTTGATAGTGGGAATTCCCCTAACGTTTTTTCCAAGAAAAGTGGATCACATAATGGTTAAAATTATATAAAAATCATTATATGGTATAAATAATACTAAAATGGCTTTTATACATATTTATATGTTATTTTGGACTATATATTTTTGGTTTAGTCCCTTGTAAGTTCCATTTTACCTTAATTGTAGTAATTAATTTTAATTAATTTCACTTATATTTATGTTAAAAAGTTAAGATAAACATATTATAAAATATAATATAGTTTTATTTATAACATTTAATCAATTTTTCCTAATTAAAATAACTTAAGTGGTTAAAATTAATTTAATATCAGTCTCGCAGACAGGACGTCAATTTGGGGTTTTAAAGTAAAAATGTTGAAAAGATTGAAATGTTTTTTATATTCAATTTAAAAATTAAATTGATTAAAATTAAATAAATTGGATTAATGTATTTATTATGGAAATAATTATAATTTAAAACAAATTTTAAATATTCTATTTCTATATAAATAAATTATATGAAAAACATTTTTCAATTAAATTTCAGTATTTTTCTTTATTTATCAAAAAAAGAAACATTTAAAAACCAAAAAAAACAATGAATGATAAAAATGAAATTAATATTTAAAAAATTAACATTATTTTTTAATATTTAATTTATAATATTTTCTGAATTTAGTTTTAAAATATGATCACCATAAATGGTGGTTAACTTTTTATCATAAATATATAGATTTTCTACATAATATTGTGTTTATTATTTTTATATGATTATAAAATATATTCAATTAATATGAAAATTATTTTATCTAATAAAAAATATATATATTTAAAAAATATCATTCAAATAAATTAATTAATTAAATATTTTGAGATAAAATACCATTTTTGGTATGAAAATATTATATTTATAATCATTTGGTTCTTATATTCATTTATAATTCATTGTTATCATATGAATTCATTTTATATTTTTGTCAACCGTATATTTAAATAATTTAGTTGAAAAAATTAATAGATTTTAATTTAATGGATATGTTATATCTTATTATAATAAATAATAATTATTTATTAATATATTGTTATTAGGTAATAATTAGTCTTTTGTGTAAAAAAATTCATCAAAGAATGCTGTTTTTGTGTGTGACGCAAGATATTTCTGTATTGTGGGCATTAGAGGATATAAAATATATTTAATTTAAAAAAAATTAATTTACCATAATGTTAAGAGAGGTTATATTTCTGTATATGTTTAATATTGCATGTCATAGACTCTATTGTAGAAAAGAAACTATCTTGGATTTTTTAGGTTGTTACATTAAACAATATAGAAAAAAATTAGTGAAAACATTCTAGAATAATATTGTAAATGTAATTAATTAATCCCAAGGGAAAATATATTGTGGCTATATTGGAATAAAATTTTAAAAGGAAATATTTTTTGGGATTTTGAATGAACCTCATGAATTGATGTTTTCGAAGGAGAGATTTATTGAATTTATTTGACGTTGATATTGATATGATATAAGTACATTGGATTTGAAATTTTGATTCATACATTTACCGTAATGTAGATTATGATAACTATAGGTTTGACCACTTGAATAACACTGTATTTTATGTGATATGGACCTCAGCAAAGCATATTCATATTCTCAAGGCTATTGACTCGTAGTGAGGGTTTATGAGGTGATATTTACTTGTATATACACTTTTATATAACGAACCCGAATAAAATAAGAAATAAAATTAATCACAACTCACTAAAAAAGAGTGTACAAAAATATCCAAAAAATATATCTTATGATTTGTGAAAATAATAGATAAAAAATTTAATAGAAATTATAAAAGCGTAACTAGATCTCGCAAACAAGGATCATACCAAACCATATTTTAAAAAATAACAACCATAGTATCATAACATAATTATTCCACCATGTTCACCTCCAATATTTAATCCCAAATTCCCAAAAATCGACCCCAACATTAATTAGTTATACCCAATCCAGAAGCACCAAAGCATTTTAATAAGGCCCCAGCAATTAACATTACCTATTTTTGAATTTAGATAATAATTTAAATCAAGGATATTTTCATGTTTGTTGATTTGGATAATTATTTCATAACATATACATAAAAACAACAATGTTATATATATATACTTCTACAAAATATCAATTTTTTCGTAAAATAAAACCCTCATGAACAAATATATTCATTTCTAGTTCCATATTTTAGATATCATGATAGTTCCTTGATTCCAACCATGACCCTATTCATCATTATGTCTTCTGAAAAATATTTCAACATCATGGGATTAACCTACAAAGGTATGTGAGGGTTATAAAACAAGGAAATAAAACATTAGTCCATTAATACATAAAAGCCAATGAAATAATACTTTTCCATCTTTATCATTCCACACATCATCATAAGTTTTATGAATAACACAGGTAACTCATAAATCATTATGGTAACTTGTAGCATACATAACCAACATACATTGTAGCCTTCACAACTACATAAGGAGTTAGGTTTGGAATCCCTATCACCGTACATTCTTTAAATATCTTAGGAGAAATAATAATTTCTACCTCTGTCATGATACCCAGTGCATTAGAGATCTATCTCAGGCTCAACCACCCTAGCTTTATCACATAACCTTCTATATAATTAAATAATTCCCAATAACAATAACATATTCTAAACGCATAAAACAAATATAAAGGAAATATAATATTTACATATATAAATCACAATATATCATTTAACTATTTTGGCATAATCAATACATTATCAATACAATTTTCAAAACCAATATACTAAAAAAGATTAAATGGTATTTATTTTCCTTAAAAAAATTATTACTGCATGTTTAGGAAGCTTAAGATTAAATAATGCTTGTAGTGGCGAAAAAGTCATTGTCACTATGTATGTTAAAAATTAACATTATTTTTCTCATTTAATAACACATCATCATAGAGAAATGATTCCCTTTTAATGAAATTTAAATTCAATGTGGATTATACAATTCATAAAAGGATATGTTGTGTATAAATCAAAGTATTCCACAAGGAAAGGTGATTGAGACGATGTCCCTTAACTCACGTACAACATGACACGTTCATTCTTTAACTTCTGATTTTTAAACTGAATATAATTTTTACTTGATTAAGAACCTTTCACAAGATTTTTATTTCTTTTATGTCACTTATTACCCTGTTATAAACATTATGTAATCATTTTTGTTAATAATGGTCATTTTGTCGATATTTGGTTCTTGAGTCCAAGATGATCTTCTTATAATTACAATTTGATCATGTGGTAAAAATTAAATTATCTCCAAAATGATATTATTTATGTATACACCATTTTTATCATATATATACATTATATATATATAGTAGTACATAACATTTGGAGTTAATAAATGGAATGCACCGTTCATGGAGACGGTAAGCCGTATGTACGCATGAATGATATTTTTTTCTATTAATTATATAATGGAATGAAAAATTAATGAGAAATAGGTATATTATAATTCTAATACAATGTCATATATAATTTTAGCAACCCCATCCTTTATACATTTCACACATGACATTAAAGACTCATATCACATTGAGGGGGCGGTAGTCTGCATTTCATCAAATGAAATTGGCATATTTACCGACTATGGAAACCAGAAAGGTATGCTATAAATGAAAAATAATGATTTATTGAGTCAATATAATTATAACATATAACATATATTAATATATATTCCTCTTTATGGCCACCATCAGAGGCAGTTGGAGATAATTGAACAATCATCGTTTCATCAGGTAGTTGTTCAATATACATAGAAAAAGTATGTTTGTATCAATTAGATAGAGTTTTGTGGAAGTGTAGTTATAATACTTCTAAAAATAACCACATATAATATTTAGGATACTTATTTTTTATGTAAAAAAGGAATAAATTGAGAATTTGTAGTGTAGATGTAATCTAAAAGAAGATAACTTGAGGGATGATGTTGGCTTTAAATCGTGTAACTCCATTCAGTTTGAAAAAAATGCATTATTAAATTGGATTCTACATATGTTAAGGCTTATAGGTGGAAAATAGGTGTGTTTGGATATTATTTTAACTGATTTTTAATGATACAAGGGGTTATAGTGGTATGAGTAATGGGTTAGAGGTTTTATATTTTTATAAGTGGGAAGAGGGGGTCTTTATAAATTATAGAAAGTATTATTTTATTATAAAATTTATATCAGTTTCAAAATGTCCAAAACTTATTTAATTAGAATATAGGTTACATATAAGTCGAAATAAAATGATCCAATATGAATTGGAAAGGTTTTGGATATTTTCTTAATCAATACTTTCTTAATTTAACCCCTTGTTAACTTATTTAACTTTTACCATGTCCTCTTATATATTCATACTATATGGTCAACATATTTATTATAAAATTATAATTAAACATGAAGTGGTTCTCTAATTACTTTCTCAACATTATATAAACAATTGGGCCAAATTTTGTATTTTTTGGATTTTTATATCATTTTAAAAAATATTATTTATTTTAAAACTCATTTTTGTCAATTTAAATATTATTCATATCATGACTTTTTAAAAAATCCAAAAAATCATTATTTTAAAAAATCCTTCCACAATTAAAAGTTAACAAGTAGTGATTTTCTATAAAATTTGAGAATGGTATGAAAAATATCCAAAATAAATTTATTTTTATATCTTTAATGTCATTTTTTTAAACAGCCATTAACGAGGTAATCATTACATCATCATTGTGTTTAAAATAAATTTATTTATCTAAACTCTAAAAATTATAAATTAAATTACATGATATTGGAAATCAATTTATCGTTATAATAAATATTCATAGTCAAATATATAAATTATATAAAACCACATAGAAATTGTATTTGAAAAACAATATATGTTTTGGATATTTTTATTTTTACTTTAAATAAAACATTATTAATGAAATGATATTACCCTAGTGGCTTTCAATTGAAATAGGTTTCACTAAAATATTTTATTGGTCGTCTATGACTCATCCAATATGTTTAGGACATGTTTTATTGTAATTTTATATTATTAAAATAATATTTTTACCTTAATTACAATATTTACCTTTTACCGTAGAAAATAAAATACCTACTAAAGTAAATAAACATATTGTCTAAAAATAAATTATACATATTTTAAAAAAATTGACCTCCTGGTTCCCAATATTGAATAATTTTTTTTCAAATTCAAAACATAGATGTGGCATATTTTTATTTAAAATTAATTCCCATTGTCAAAACAAAAAGCTTGTTTTTAAGAAATAATAACTATCAAAAGATTTACCCTTTTTATGTCAAATTTCAATGTGAAATTACATCTAATAATAAAAATTGTATTAAATGATGAAAATATCATCTAATTTAACATTATTCCAATTAAAATAACATTATATCTATATATATATTAGATGAAAATACTATTTTTAATAAAAATGCGGAATATTTTAGTATTCATAAAAAAATATTTTTCTAGAAAAATACCAAAATTTCGTCCAAAGAAAATTTTGATATCCTTATTCCAATTATGAAAATTATTTTTTCAAATAGAATATATAAAAGTAAAAATTATCTAGATTTAGAAAGGATTCAGTAACAAAAGGCTGTAAATCGGCCTTTTTAAAGAATATTAGAGTATTTTTGCTTAAAATTGGATTCATTCACATTTTAAGCATTGAAAATTTATTAGATAGTTGTAAAAACATTTATGAAACATGTTTAATCGTAATATTGTTAGTTATTTCAAATCTGTCCAATACAAGGACTCAGATTTAACTACCAAAATAAATAATAATAATAATTTATTATTATTTAGTGTAACTCAATGTTGTGTGAAACAGAACATTTCAAAGAAATTTGCTGTTGTGTATCAGTTATGACATCGAACATATCATCCCCATCAATGTGAAATTAATATTTAATTCACAAATATTAATTAATATGAAAATTATATATTCATTATTTACCTAGGATGTATCATCCTTCCCCCCTTTTGGGAATTGGTCCCTACAATTATATTCACTTATCGTCTAATTGGGGGTATTTAGCTCCCATAGAATTTTCTGATTTCCATGTTTCCTATTCAACTATATGGTTTTTACATGAAATCATTACCTGATTAATTACCTTATTCTGGAAAACATTCTCTCGATGGTCTTTAATCTAGATTTGTTGTTCCCCATAAGAGTGATTTTTTTCAAATAATCTTACTTTGGATTCAAAACAAGAGATGGATCTGGCATATACATTCAAAACATTGTTACATGAAAGTAATTGTGTACCTAGGAGAAATATGGATGTAAATCCAATCTGTAAGAAATTGATCGATCATTCTCCAGGATTTCATAGGATCCAATGAACCTTGGACTCAGTTTTCCCTTATTACCAAAATGCATCAAACTTTTCCATGGAAAAACATTGAGAATGACATGATCACCAACCTCAAAAGAAATATCATTCCTCTGTTTATCCGCATATCTTTTCTACCTGCTTTAAGCTACTATAATGTGATTTTGAATCAACTGATATTTTTCTTTCATCTATTTTACCAATTCTGGTCCTATCAGTTTTCTTTCACCTATTTTATCCCATAAAACTGGAGTCTGATAGCTTAATCCATATAATTACCCAAATGGATCCATCTATATACTGGATTGAAAAAATTTATTTTCAAAATATTCAACAAAATTAATATTATGGTCCCAACATCCCTTGTAATCCATTGATAAATCATGTACCATATTATCCAATATCTGAATTGTTCATTATTACTGCCCAACTGATTGAGGATGAAAAGTTGAACTAAAATTTAATTTAGTACCCAAATACTTCTAATGGTCTTTCAAATATATATAAGTAAACCTGGGGTCACAATCAGATATAATAGAGAGATGAACTCCATGCTACCTGTCTTCCTCTTTAACGTAAATTATTAATGTTGATCTAGAGACAAAGTATCTTGAATAGGAATTAAATAATCAGATTTATTTAATAAGCCAACAATAACCCAAATTTCATTATTACATAGACAATTCTTTAGTAATTCCAAGATTAAATTCATGGACACATTTCAACATTTCCACTCTAGCACCGGTAATGACTATTGCATCCCTTTCATTAACTACCTGTATGCTTTAACCTGCCGACAAGTCAAATTGTTCATCGTAAAGTCCACAATATCTCTTTTCATTCCAAACCACAAGTAATTCTCCCAAAGATATTTTTATATCATATTACTGCTAAGAAGAACTGAAAACAAAGAAATATGGGATTCACAGAAAAACACATACTTTAACTATGAATCACAAGGAAAACATAATTTTTTTTCCAAAACACAAAATACAATCATTATAAACATTTATATCATGAAACTTCATTCCGTGCTAGAATAATTCAGTCTGAAAGAGATTATTTCACTGACACATGAAACAAAATTGAAGAATCTATTGATCCAAAAACTTCTATTCCAACATTCATCAATTTAATTATCAAAGTATCTTTTTACAAATGTAATTTGGTTAATGCATCATTCTTTTTAAACTCAATGCATCTACAACATTATTTGTGTTTCTCAGATGGTAATGGATTTTTAAATCACGATCCTTGATTAATTCTAGTCATATTATTTATCACAGGTTCAATTATTTCTGAGTGAATATATACATTAAACATTATTGATAAGTATATATTTAATAAATTACACAATAAAAATGATGCCTCCAAATTTTTAAAGAAAAAAATGGTAGCTAATTCCCAATCATCTGTAGGGTAATTTAACTCATGAGGTTACTACTGACGTGAAGCATAAAAAATTACCTGATCATTCAGAATTAGGAAACAACCAATTATTTTAAACAAAGCATCACAATTGATTAAAAACTCACCATTTCTAGAAGTTACTGCCCAAACTAGAGCATTCAACAATCATCAATTCAAATCCTGAAAAAAATTATCTCATTCTGCTATCCAGATGATCTTAAAAAAATATGATTTAACTTATTCAGTGGGATAGATAACCGTGAAATATTTTAGAAAAACCTATAGTAAGAATATTCCAAATGAGGAAAACTATAGATCTCAGTTATATTTCTGTGTATTTTCCATTCTTTAAAAAGTTGTTTTTAATATGATCAACAATTATTCCATTTTTTGAAAGAATTTGACCAAAGAATGAAACATGATAAAAAAACTCACAATTGTTGAATTTCCAATAGAGATTCTTTTACATTTCATTTCTCAATAAAACCCTTAAATGAAATTAATGTTTTTGTTTTCTTTTGGAATAATCAAAAATATCATTAATAAACCCATCCACCAACTATCACCTAAGTTAACTAATATATCACAACAACAAACTGTCATGTTCTGTTTCAGAAAATTTCAGGATTCTAATTTGGAAAGTCATTTCCCTCTGTATGCCTTCCCAAAATAGCTGTCATTTTTCCCCTATATATACCCATTCTGAACAAACATTTCTTATATGAAACAACATGGTAATCTGTAAATGAAATATGATTTCAATATTACAATAAATTAATCTATGCTTATAAATATTATAATATACTAACTCTAAATTTTTTCGAATCCAACCTTTGTTACCAACTATATGGCCACATACTTAAATATTACATAATCTATAATTAATTTAATAATTCACATCAATTATCAATTCATGATTAGATAATTATGGAATTATTTCATAACATAAACATAAAGCCTAGATTATTACCTGTTGACACTTCTACATAATATACATTTTTTTATAAAATAAAAACTCATGGAAAAAAGAGTCATGTCAAGATCCATTTTTTACATAACATGAATTTTCCATGATCCCATCCTTGAACCTATTCATCTTTATGCAATGCGATAAACATTTCAAAAAAATGGGATGAGCATAATAATCACATTTTAAGTTATAGAAGATGTAATGAAAAAATTAGTCCATTAATATATACAATTCAAAGAAATCAAACTTTTCAATAATTATCATAACACGAAATATCATAATATTTATGAATAACACATGAGAATCATAAATCATAAAGCTAACTTGTGGCATACATAACATACTAACATTATATCCTTCACAACTACATATAGAGTTATGTTTCGAATACTCATTATAGTATATTCCATAAATCTCTTAGAAGAAACATTAATGTTTACCTCTGTCACATTACCCAATGTATTGAAGAGTTATCTCATTCTCACCATCCAAATTATTATCATATAACCTCCAATATACATAAACAATTCCCAAGAACCATAACATATTCAAAACACAAAAAATAAACATAATAGAACGATAAAATTTCCACATTGTAATCACAATATATTATTTAAATATATTTACATAATCAATACATTATCAAAAAAATTTCAATAATAAAATATATAAATATAGTATATGTTATTTATTTTCCTTTTAAAAAATATTTCAGCCAGTTAAGTAAGACAATGATTAAATAATTATCACATGGGTGGAAAGGTAGTTTCCACCGCGACCGTTAAAAAGAAACATTATTTTTGTCAATTAGTAAAACAATTCATAGAGAAATGAATCCTTTTGAATGAAATTAAAATGAAAAATATTTATGCATTGTATAAAGTAATGTAGTGTACAAATTATAATATTCCTCAATGAAAGGATATTGAGACAAAGTCTTTACCTCACATCCAACTTGAATCGTTCATTATTAAATCTCTTGAGTAATAAACAAATATTAATTTATACATGATTAAGAAACATTTTTTTGTTTATTATTCCTATTATATCACTTATAACCATGTTATAATCATTATGTAATAATTTATTCTAATAACTGTTGTTTTGTCGATATTTGGTATAGGAGTAAAAAATGAACTTTGGGTAGTTACAAGTTGTTCATGTCGTCAAAAGTCCATTATCTCTCGAATGATATTAATGATATATATAAAATATATACCTATTATATACATTATATATATTTATTTATAATAGTACATAATATTTGTTGTTAAGAAATGAAATGCACCTTTCATTGAGACGGTATGTCGTACGTACGCATGAACGAGCCATATTACTTTGAGGGGGAAGTTGTCCTACCTTCCTCAACAAAATTATCATATTTTACAATTATGAAAACCATAAACATATGATATATATGAAAAAAAAATTAAGTATAGAGAAAATATAAATATAATATATATCATATATAAATATAGTTCCATCTTAATGGACACCATAAGAGATGGTAGGAGATAATTGAACAATCGTCATTTTGTCAGGCAATATTTTACCATGCACAGAAATAGTACGTCCACATCCATTATATGGATGTCTGTGGAAGTGTGGTTCAAATATTTATCATAAAAAAACCTAGTATATTAATTATAATTTTTTTGTTATGTAATCAATGATTTATAAGTGCTTAGGGAGTGGGGAAGTATAATAACAGAAGAGAACATGCGGGAAAACGTTAACTTTAAATAGGTTAACACATTTTGGATTAAAAAACAATTCATTCTTGAAGTGACTTCTACCAATTGTAATTTTTCTAGGTGGAATAGAGGGATGTTTGGAGATTATTTGGAAATATTATGGGTGATTTAAGGTGGTTGAGATGTATGAGTAATGGGTTAGCTGTGATGGATTTTCATAAGGGGTGAGGGGATCTTTAAGAATGTTTGAAATTATTACTTTTTTTATAAGATGAATTTCTGTTTCAAATGTTCCAAAACTTATGTAATTATAATATGAATTGCATATAAGTTGAAATTAAATTATAAAATAATAATTATACATATTTTTCATATTTTTTTAGTCCTTATCGTTTTAATTAAACCCTTTATTGTCATACCATGTCCTCTTATTTATTCATACTATATGGTTAGTATATTTACTATAAGATTCCAATATAACCACATCTTGTTCATTAAAGACATTTAAAATTTTATATAAGTAATTTTAATGAGTAATAGATGTTTAGGATAGTTATACCATTTAATAAAATAATATTTTTTTAAAAACTCATTTATGACAATTTGAATGAAATTTATATCAGGACATTTTTAAAAATACAAAACAACATGATTTATATTGAAAAAACTTTATTAATTCAAATATGATAATTCATACTAATTTCTGAAATTAGTTTTTTGCATAAAAAGTTTCAACATAAATTTATTATAATATCTATAATCTAGTTCATTCAAAACATTCATTAATGAGGTAATCATTACCACATCATTATGTCATAAATAAATTTATATATTTAATGTATAAAAATTGTAAATAAAAAAAAATATAGAAAATATTTTTATATTTATAATGAATATTCAAAGTCAAATATTTGAATTTTATAACCGCTGATAAATATTTTTATTGGAAAAAATACATGTTTATAATTTTTTATTATTACATTAAATAAAACCTTATTAATGTAATTGTCTTATCCAAGTGGCTTTCAAAAGAAAAAATATTCACTAATAAAGTCTATTGGTTTTCCATGACTCATAAAATATGTTTAGGACAAATGTTAAAGTAAATTAGTATTATTATAATATTATTTTTTCTGTGAATTGCCCTATTTATCTTTAACCATGGTAAATATAATATTTACTGATGTAAATATTCAAAAATATCTATAAAATTTTACCTATCTAAAAAATTTGGACCTCGTGATTCCAAATATAGAATCTAGATGTCAACTTTCAAAACACAAAAGTGGCAGATATTCATTTGAAATCAATTCTCGTTGTAAAAACACGAATCATGTTTTTTTGTAAAAATAACTATAAATAATTTACACTTGATTATGTACAATTTGAAAGTGAAACTACATCCAATATGATTAATTCGATTAAATGGTAAAAATATAGTCTAATTACACTTTAAAACCAATTAAATAAACAATCCATCTATATAATAAAATTAAATGAAAATGATTTTTGAATTAAAATGCGTTATATTTCACTGTTCATTAAAAAAACAATTTTATCAGAAATATAGTAAAATTTCATCCAAAGTAAATTTTGGTGTCACAATTCTGATTAAGAATATTATTTTGTCAAATAGAACATATAAAAGTGACAAAAACAAGATTTAATATGTGTTCTCTATCAAAAACTGTTAAATCAACTTTTAAATGAATATGAAAGTATTTATTCTTAAAATTGCATTCATTAACATTTTTTGTCTCTAAATTTTTTAGATAAATGTAAAAAAATTTAATAAACATGGTTAATCATAATGTGGTATTTTTATTATTCTCTCCAATACAACAGCTAGGAGTTAACTACCAATTAAAACAATAATGATAAATTATTATTTTTCAGTATACCTTAGGGTTCTACGAAACATAAGATTTCAAAGGAATGCATTGTTGCAAATCAGGTATTCCATCAAACATAGCATCCCCCTCAATGTAAAATTAATATTTAATTCTCAAATATTAATAAATATGAAAAAAATTTATTCATTATTTACCTGGTATGTTAAACTTCTCTTTTTTAACAATAAAAAAATATATATTAGCCCTTGAGTTCTCACTAATGGTAAGAATAAAAAAATCACATAAACATTACCAGTAATGAACCTTGAGTATATATATTTAAATATATATATGTGTGTGTGTGTGTTTTTTTGTGTATGATATTAAAATTAAACAACAAGGAAAAAATTATAAACCTTCTCCACTCCCATATAGATCATCCCTTTGTGACCACAATACATGCTATTGTAGTTATAGAGTTGGATTATTCCCTTGTAGTATAAAAACACTCTTGAGAAGACCCATGTATCGACAGTAATATTATATTCATGGACTATTTAATTTACATATCCATGGCCTACATTTAAATGGGGAATCATTGAACTACAAACCTCCATCATATTCCATTCATAGAAGGTCAACAACCCATATAGTCCCACCCAATTACACTATCCTAATCCAAGTCATCAAAACATTTCATAAGTCACATAAAAAACCTTGTAACAAAAATTCCATTACATATTCAATCCCTTTAGTCCTAAATTATTCAACCCAAAAGAGAGACTAATTCCTCCAAATAAAGATTATAATATACAATTATATCTTATGGACCCCTAGTATGAAACTCATTTCTTAATAAAGGGTCAAAACTATCATTATATGTTACACAATGAAAAAAGGAAAAATTAATTGTCAAGTGGTTAATAATGCCTAATGGGACCTATCTTCTAAGAATACAACCCAAAAATTCATGTCCATAATGTCTGTCAAATCAATTACATCATTCAATTGAAACTCATAGAGAGAAATAAATTTTACCCCTATGGTGGTTATAATATGAACTCATTGTGATTTTTTCATACGGTGTCACACTATCCCAGTCACCACTCTATCTCACAAGTGATTTAGGGTTTCCTATTCATGCTTCCAATTTTGGGTTTTGGTCTGTCTTACCTCATGGTTCTCCGTTATGGTATTTATCTTTCCCTCCCTCAATCACCTGTCTTGGTATCGATCTTAGATTCCCTTTTCCTTGGTGTCTCGATTCTAGGTGGTCTCAACTTCCTCATATCCTCCTCGTTTCTAGTATAACTCATTTTCTCTTGTCCTAGTGCCTATTCTAATTCTCTAACCTTAAGGTCCCTTCTTATTTAGAGTTCTCTCCCCCCTTGTGTGGCGTCCCATACCTCAGGTTTACGTTTTGGTGGCTCGGTTGCCATAAATTTGCCTTTGAGTCTTCTTCTGTTGAAGGTAGCTTCTGGTGTATCACCCTCATCATTGTCGTTGTAGATCTTTTGAGAAGGTTCACATGATGTTCTTTCATATTGCTTCTGTTCTCTAATTAGTTTCATGGAGAATGACAAAGTTTGTTGGGGAGGACTTAGATCTTCTTCTCTCTCCTCTAGCCTCAAGATCATTCGCTCCTCTCCTTGTCGGACATGTTTGGTGGCCTTCCCAAAGGTTTTGGTATATTAGGTGTGACCAATTTATGGTATTCTCGACACATTCATCGTCATAAAAATTTCACCATTTTTTTGGCTGTTTAATGTCATGTCTTTTAGGCGTGAAGGTAGGGTTTGATCGGCCACACTAGTCATGGCTAACTGTCGATGCATAGTCTTCTTATTTCTCTGATATGGATTTAATGTCCATTACTCCCCCACAATGCGGTATGTTGGAGTAGTTCACAAGAGTAACTAGGATGTGTTGAGAAAGCAGAAAAGATTTTTCAGGATTATCTACTAGCATGGGACCCCCAAGACTTTCGGTTGATATATATTTCTGATAATTGGAGGTACTTGGTGTTGATCGTCTAGCATCTAGTAAGGATCTTGTCCCACAAGGTATTGATGATTTTATGGTTGTCATCTATTTGATAATTCATGTCTGATGTACTGGTTCAATGTTGATAGGTTTAGTTCAATGTAATCACACTTAGTATTTGAATTTATGAAATTTGACAATGTGTTGAGAGTTTATTATAAAGGGTATTTGTGGGGAATTGTTCTTGCGAATTGTAAGTGGATTGAATATTGAACATGTTTATATTATGATGATTCTAATTTGGTGGATGAATTTTTATGGTTACCAATCAACAAAAAAGTGAGTTATTGAAGAATACAAAAAATGGATTTTGAGGATCACCACTCAGATTGTAAATGACTAAATTTTTCTCCCTCCTAGAAACAAAATCTATAATTATTATTTCCGAGAGAACCATATTATGAAGAAAATTCTATAATCTTTTAGAACACATCATATATCATCAGCATAAGTAATCCTCATGAAACCAAAAAATAAAATAAAAAATATTTAAAAACCTATTCCCACTATAAACACATTATACTACATTTTGGAATATTATAGGGGTAATGAAAATGAAATATTGTACAATTAATAGTCACACACAAAACACTCCATGCATATAAATGAAATTTTCCATAAACACACTTATATCATGTAAATATATATTCAGGATCATTACAAATTTACTAGATACTACATATTAAATATTTTTATTTGATTCAACTCAGATGTGATAAAATAATGAAACAATACAAATACCCTTAAAATAGTCATTCAAGTAAAATCTTACAGTAGTTGATTTATAATATTAATAAAAAATAATGGATGGAAATTCACACCTATGGGGATTCCTATATACCAATCTAGAAATTTAATGCTACAAAATTAGTGAAATCCTATAAGTTAAATTCTAGATATAAGCGAAAAGGGAGTTAAGGGTGCTCTCTATTTGGTTTAGTGAAAATTGGGACCACTATATTTTATACATAATATATAAAAAATTGACTAAAATATTTAAAGTCCACCCTAAGGTAAATGATCACTAACCACTAGCTGACTATTTATTAATGATAACCTATTCCAAACATAGTTTATGTGGGATATTACAATGCCTCCCTGATTTTCATTGGCCATGTGGGTACATGTAATTTTCCTACTATGTATTTAGTTTCATCTGCCTTCAAGAGAGTAACCCCAACCGTTAGACCTATTTCCCAAATCCATCTATTGGGCCTTTAATGCCCCCAATGTCAGAAAAAACACTAATAAACATTGTATAATTAATGTTATACAAAAACCACCTTAACTAATACATTGGTTATTAAAACATCACTACCAAATATTAGCTCATCCTTGAGTTGTCATCAACCATTAAACTTAAAAAAAATCTTCTTTTTGGAATATTTGTGTCATAGGTATTGAAAAGTAGAAAATGAAAAATATGTAAATAATTATTATTAAATTATAAAATGAATCCAATTATAATTTATTCAAATGAAATATAATTGAAAAAAAATTATATATGATTTATTTTTAAAATAATATTGATCAGAAGTTTGAAATTTTTTTCAATCAAAATTAATTTTGAAAATGATTCCAATTATGAAAAATGGATTAATTTATAAATATTTCAACTAATTGAGAATTAAAACCATGTTTAAATAATAGTTCACTACCTAAATAGATTATATGAAAAAGCTGTTTTAATAAAAATTCATTATTTTTCACAATTCATCAAAAATGATACATCATTGAAAAATATAAAAAACTATCCCTAAGATAAATTATTAAATAGTTTTTAAAAAATTTATTTTTATTTTCTCATAAAAAAATATAAATTATGAAAATTTAGTTTTAAAATAGGTGTTCAATTCAATGGAGATAAATAGCCTATATAAAAATATATATTTCTAAGTGTAATATTAGGGATTATATTTTTTATGGTTATCAAATATATTTTTTCAATATTTGGAATATTTTATTTAATATATAATACAAATACACAGTAAATATCAATCAATATATTAAATAATTTAATTTATTATGATAAACACATTTTCCTGTATAAAAAATATCTTTTATATTCAATTTGTATTTGTATTTATTTCTAATTAACCAGTAACAAGTGAATTCATTTTATATTTTTATAAACCAAATATTTTTATATTATAGTAAATAAAATTCAACATAAAAAAATTAATGATAGGGTTATATCTTAATATATTTTGAAATATTTTTTTAATAATATGTTGTCTGGTAAAACACGATCTTGTGTATAACACATGTTATCAAAAAAAGTTGTTATTACATTTTTTATATGATAACTCATTACTTCTATAATTGAAATATATATAATATATTAAATTTATTTGAAATATTTAATATACTATTTACTCGTTATAGGTTAAATCCCATTCTACGTTTGGTGTTTTGTGTCAATCATGCTATTGAATAAAATTTATTGTCCAGTAATTTTTGGGTTGCTACATTCTCTTAAACATAAATAAATTGTGTCTTCTCAATTTATAATCAATCAAGAAAATATAGGGGTAAATATTTGTAAATTCCATTCGGGAAATCCCACTTTTTTAAAATTGTTAAAAATATCATACTAATAAGAGAAAATGAGATGTACAATGGTCACATGGAATAACATACAAATAGGTCTCTACGTATGGGAAAAATATAGAAAAATTGAAAATATGGAATTTGAATGAAAGCATAAAAAAATATTGGGAGTTACCGAGTTAATATATAAAAAATAATAGATTGATAAATGTAAAGTTGGGTGGCCTCAATTCTGGAAATTTGTGATGATTTAAAAGATCATCGGTTCCACAAAAAACAGAGGTATGAGGAATTTTTTTTAATAATCCTTTTACTAATGGAGGTTCATTATTTAACTACCTAATATATTAAAAAACATACCTACATAATATATATTCTATAAAAAATTAATTATATTGTTGTGCTTCAGAAAATTTCAAATTAAACCATTTACTGAAGGAAATGAAAATCTAAAAATCAAATTCTTTCATTGAAGCGCTAAAATTCTTTCAACAGATAATAATATCCCATAAATAATTTATTATAACTATTTATAACTATTTTATAAAACCAATATATTTATTTCATTAATATAAAAACCTAAAAATTAATACAATTGGTTCATCAATAATATATGATTAATGAGATCATGACACAATGCGTTGCAAGATTCGATGTTTTCATTCCCATAATACATTTTTTACATTTTCATAAAATAGTATTATTAAAATTTCAAAAATATGATTTCGATACCTCAAATTTAATCATCAAGTAGCCTTTTGAATATTATTTTAAATACATCCTCAATATATATATAAGTCACCCATTTATTTCCACATTGTTCATCCATGGTCTAGAGTTTATCATATTAAAGAGGTAATTGACTCAGGTAATGACCACGTTATATATTGTCAATGAAACACTCTGTAAATTGATCTTCAAGATGATATTTATTTCCATATATAATACTATCTATTTCTCAATTTTAATCCCTTTTTATTTACATATTTTATAAACATAAATAATTTCCTCATTCCATTGATACACTTTATTTGGTGTCCCAGTCTAAATTTATTGCATGATTAAAATTGATCCATTTTCTCAACATGGGCTCCACCACTAACACTTTTAGAAAAATCCATCGAACTAATATGTGGGGGGTTTGGAAGTAGTTTAAGGTAAATAATTAATTATATTTCATGAAAGATGATTAGTAATGAACAAAATATATTTTTATCCTATAAACATAGTGATTGGTTTCTCATTTTTACCACATTTTCCTTCATGTTCAATTTTTAAATGACGATTTTGGGTTTCATCTATTGACTACAACATGAAATCATGGTGTGTAAAAATAGTCATAGAGAGACATACACATAATCATTTATAATATATATAAGTCATAAAACCATGTTTTAAATATAAAATACCATAGTTTCAATGTAGGTAATTATTTTTTTTATATATTAAGGTTCATTATAATGGTTTGCAAAGAAGAATTGAATTATACTAAGCATATTGCAAGGGAGTGTCAAAACAGGTGCATTGTAAGGATCATTGTCATGTTCCGGGTTATCCTTAAGTCAAGACAATCACATATTATTAGAGTAGTTACCCCTCGATACATATATTATGTTACCATGTCTAGTTTTATCATTCATTCAAGGATGTGTTGCTATGAAGACCACATAATCTCTATCTGTTTGAAACAAATGGGTGTTCTTCTATAATTTTCATCAATTTATATTAGGGTTATGTTTTCTAAATTATATTTTCTTAAATATAGTTCTCATGGGTTATATAATACATTACATAATTCCAAATGATGCACCCGAACCCTATTAAACTTATATTCATTGTCTACTTCCATTAAATTGACATGATTACAAGTAATAATATTCTAAAGGATATATGTGTTTTGTATTTTTGGTAAAAAAGATATATACACAGTACTAGTATTACAAATGAAAAACACTAATTTTTAAAAGCATTTTTTAGATAAAAACATAATCTAATCTTTCATATCCTTTCATATATTTCTAGAAAAAAATTCGGATTCTTGGGAAATGTACTAAAACGGTGTGACAAAATGATTAATAAGGATTAAGTACAACAACAAAAATATAGTGATGTAATAATAATAATCATTATAGAAACCTAATAATTAAACACAAATTAAATTAAATAAATAAATATAGATGGAGTTCATAAAAAAATTCAACGTAAATAACTCAATATAAATTCTATTTAATATATAGGGATAGGGAATAATCATTATCATATGGTACAAAATTGAAATAATTTATATTTAATGAATAAACTAGGAATTAAATGAATCTATATATTTATTCATAGTGAAAAAATCATGGATAATAATAACTGAATAAAAATGATAGAAACTATTATTTAGAGGATGCCATGTTTCTAAGGTACATGATACCTTTATTGTCATGACCAATAAAAAGATAGATTAAATCATAATGGTTAAAACCCCATTTTCTTAGGCTAGGAAACTAATTTCAACCTACGAGACTACAAATGTATCTAGGGGATATCTATTATTGATCCCCACCTCTGTCATAGATGTCAAAATCATTCCTCACACATCAAATAATCTAATTAATTCATGATCAATGTGCTTTATCATATAAATGTAATTCACAAATTATATAAAAATACAAATATTTCCCTAGTTAATCAAATAACTATCATGTACACACCATATTTCAAAATGGTATACAATTTTTGTAATAATTATATCAATGATAAATGATATGAATATTTATGGGAAATTTAATTCTAAATTTTCACTAAAATTGAATATTTGTATGGGCTATAAAATTTAATCAATTCAGGGAATGCCAATATTATACTTCTCCAAATCAATCATATCATATATAGAGGAAAAAAGAAATTATACCAATACAAAATATCCCATGTCGAGTAAAATGAAGAGTTATTATCGTTGTTAAATTGAAATTCAATAAAAAGATGTTTTTAAACATCATTGAAGAAAATATCCTTTTCATTTTTTTAGAATATACGTTTCCTAGAAATTAACATTTAAAAACATTTTATATTAAAATAAATCATTCAAAATTTCTATAGAAAAAGTGAATAAATGATGGCTTCTAAATCTATACACATTGTACAAGGTAAGAAGATCATTCCATTTTCATTGTAAAAAGTTAGAAAATTTCTTTATTCAGAATGAGACAAGGAAATTCATTCAAACAAAAATCAAAAGAACAAGGGGTAGAAAATAACATTAATATATCATTTATTTTTGAAAACATTCTTTTAATAAGGAATATGTTCTATAACTAATGATGTAAAAAATGTTGGGTTTTATTAAAAAATAAATAATAAAATATTATTTAAAAAGTATTAAAATTTTTATTATTATATGATAAGGATCCTGAATATCCATAAGATAATAATATATATGATCTCATTATAGAAACATAAAATATTTTACATTATTTGAAATTCATGATTAAATACACTGGATCGGAATTATATTTTGAAGTAAACCCCAAGAAGACCATATATTTAAAGTGAATATATATATATATATGATGTTAATCGAACATCAATAGAAATAAATCAAATAAATACAAAAATAACTACTAATAATTGATTACATATTGAATCTAGGAATATTATCTACATCAATAATTAATATATCCAAATTAATATAAATTCAGATATGAAATTATTTCTATATGGTAACAATTAATTCAAATCAACATAGATGAAATAACTAAAATTGAAGTAGTAACTACAGGTAATAATGATTTAGTCAGAATATTATATTTCAAATGGGATGTTTAAAAACCATACAAAATAAATTATATGCATAACATTACAAGATTTGACAATGAGATGAAATTGAGAAGAATTCTCATACATTGTGTTTACGTTTTGTAGAATGTACATTAAATTCTTATATAATGGTTTTCAGAATATAAATATCTTATACCAAAAATATAATTATTTGTATAATATCTTATATTATATTCTTATAATATCTTATTACCCATTTTTTTCATAATTTTTCAATATTTTTTGTATTTAGGGAGTTAATTTCGATGTATTCTGAGACTCTATTGACTTGTTATTTATTGTTTAAAACTATATAATCCATTAATTAATAATATAAAGAATATTAAAATTATGTTATTATCATATATATTGATTAAATATATTTTGAGTAATCCATATTATATAGATATGTGAAATAAAATGCATCGTTCATTGACATGGTAGGACGTACATAAGAATGAATGAAACTTTAATTTATTATTTATTTTTAAAAGAATGGAAATAAAATGATATATATGTATGTAGTTTTTAAATTATCATATTTATTTCAAATATTCCATATATTTTTATTAAATTTATTCTCAATACATTTTATGTTAGGTGTGAATAAATCACACCGCTTTTGAGGAATCAGTAGTCCACACATCCACAAATGATGTTCTCTTATTCCAAAGAAATAGAAATCATGGAGGGATGATATAATAATTAAATATCCATAAATATATTATAAATATAATATATATAATTTAAATTCATCATTATTTCCAATAATTAAAATAGGTAAATGAATGAACCAACAACGTCGGTTCGTGAGGCGGTAGTACGCCATACAAACGAACTATGATTGCATACCCCATCAGATGGATTGGTGAAACATTGTACGTAGAAATATTAACATAAAAAATAAAATTATGTGGAATATATTTATTTTATTATATATTAATTATATAAATATAATGTATGGGGTGGATAAGTAAATGAAACCAAAAATAATTTTTGAAGAACAATTACTCTTACTCGAGTAACTCCAATTTGTTTATACCGAATGTATTCTATGATTCATCATATTCAAATTGTTATGATTCTAGAAGGATAGAAGGAATGTTGGGAGATTATTTTTTAATATTTTGGGCTATCCAAAGGGATTGATCTGTGTATATATGTGGGAGGGTTGAGAAACGATTTATACTGGAGACAGAGTGGAATTATTGTAATATTTTGATAGTTGGATTTTTACTGTTGTTTTCTCAAGAAACGTTGATCCCAAAATGGTAACAATTAATTAAAATTTATGATATTTTCAAAATAATGCTAAATAATTTCTCTTAGACACATTTTTATGTTATTTTTTCCCTTATGTTTATGGTTTATTCCATTGTTATGTTTAATTTTACCTTAATCATGGTAATTAATTTTAATCCCATTCTGTAATATTTATGGTAATAAGTGAATAAAAAAATATTATAAAATATAATTTATTTTTATTCAAAATATTTAGTCAATTTTTTAAATTTCAAATAAATAAAATGGTTAAAATTAATTTTATATTGATGTCATTGAGGGAATGAAAAAGTGGGGTTTTAATGTAAAAATGTTCAAAAGCCTGGAATATTTTTTATATCAAATTTCAAAATTAAAATGATTAAAATGCACTAAATTTGAATAATTTATCAATTATTCAAATAAATAATCACTAAAAAATGTTAAATACAATTTATCTCTATAATAAATAAGAAGAAAAGGACTTCACAATTGAAATTAATTATTTTTCCATATTTATAAACGAATGAGTCTGTATAGAAATAACAATAAATTCAAGGAAAGGTAAATATAAAATTATAATTTCAAAAATTATAATTTTATTAATATATAGTTTAAAAAAATTTCAACATTTATTTATAAAATATTTGCACCTTAAAAAGTTGGTAAAATTGCCTTTATAAATATATATATTTGCAACATAATATAGGGTTTGTTTTTTATATGATTATCAAATATATTTAATGAATAAATGTATATTACATAATATATAATATATATTTAAAAAATATCATTCTCTAATATGAATTAAATTAATTTATTTAGATAAAATACCATTGTGAGTATAAAAACATTTTATTTATATTCATTTTATTTAGATATTCATTACTAATTCATTGGAAACCTATGAATTCATTTTTTATTTTTATAAATAATATATTTTAATAATTTAGTTAATAATAATAATCTCTATTAATTTAATGTATATGTTATATCCTATTTTAATTAATAATAATGAATTAATAATATATTGTTTTATGTAATAATAGGTATTCCCTGTAATGAAACTCATCCATGAATGTTGTTTTTGTGTGTGACATATGATAATTCAGTATTTTGTGCATTCTAGGATATAAAATATAATTAATTTATATAAAATATTTAATTTACCTTAAATTCACTAGATGATATATTCCTGCCAATGTTTGATGTTGCATGTCAGACACTCAATCGAAGAAAACAATACCTCTTATAATTTTCAGGTTGTTACATTAAACAATAAAGAAAAAATAAAATCTCAAAAAAGTCATGAATAATTATGTAAATGTATTTAATATAGTCATAATAAATTTAATATTAAGGCTATATTTGAATAAAATTTTATACGGAGATAATTTTTTGGGATTATTAATGACCCTCAAGAAGTGTTGTTTTCTAAGGAGAGGTTTATTGATGTTTTGTAACGTTGATATTGATATGATATAATGACATTGGATTTGGAATTATTTTTAATACATTTACCTTAATGTAGATTGTGAAATTGCTTAGTTGGATATCACTAATAAAACTATATTTTGAGTGATATGGACTTAATGCATGCGTCTTCATATTCATAAGGCTATTAAATCTTAGTGAGGGTTTTAGAGGTTATATTTAGTAGAATATAGACTTTTTTATATCTAACATTAATAAAATTAGAAAGAAAATTAATTTCCATTCATGACATTATAAAGTATAAAATTATCCGAACATATATCAAAAGATTTGTCAAAAAAATATATACAAATTGTTATACCAATTATGAAAGATTAAATAGATATTCCAAACAAGGCTCATACCAAACCATAGTCTGAAAAATAAGAACCATAGTATCATAACACAATGGTTCCACCAAGTCCAAGTCTAATATTTAATCACATATTACAAAAAATCAACAAAAAAATTAATCAGTTATACAAGAGTAATAAGAACCATACCATTTTCCTTTTTCACAAAAAATAAATTATATATGGGCCCTTGAGTTATCAAATAGGGCGTGAGTATGAAATCACATGGTCATTACCAATGACGACCCTTTAATATATAAACATATCTGTGTGTGTGTGTGAAATTAAAATTAGACAACAGGAAAAAAATTCTAAACCCTCCCCACTCTCATATAGATCATCCCTTAGTGACCACATTACACACATTTTCCAGTTATATGGTGGGATGACACCCTTCTAGTATGACCACACTCTATATAATTCCAATGTATCAACACTAATACTATAATCATGATAAATTGCATTTCTATATCCGTGGCCTCTATGTGAATGAGGAATCATTAAACGACATACCTCAACCATCCGACAAACAAAGAAGCTCAACAACCCACACACTAATAAACAATTATACTCACATGATCCAACTCATCAAAACAATCCATAAGTCACAAAAATTACCATGAAACCACAATTCCATTACATATTCAATCCCCATAGAACTAATTTATTCAAAACAAGAGTGATACTTCTTCCCCCAAGTAAAGATTAAAATATCCTCTATTGTATTATGGACCCATCAAATGGATCTCATTAATAATTTAAAGGTCAAAACACTCATAATAAGTTATATAATGATAGAAGATAAAACATATTGTCATGTGGTTAATACTCTCTCATGGGACATATCTATTATGCATATGATGAAAAAATTCATGGAATTAATGTTTTCCAAATAAATTTTATAATTCAATTGAAACTCATATAGAGAAATATATTTTCCGCTATGGAGATTATAATCACCACACATTGTGAGTATTTCGGATGGTGCCTTACTCTCACAAACATCCTCTCCATCTCCCATGTTATTAAGGGTTTCATACTCATGCATCATATTTTTGGTTCCTTATCTAGTATCCATCATTATTTAGCTTTTTGATATTCCACTTTCTCCCTCTCTGTCATCGGTCTTTGTGTCGCGCTTGGATTCCCCCTGACTCAACTTCTCGATTCTTGGATGGATCCATTTCCTCCTCTCATCCACTTTGCTGGGATAACTATATTTATCGTGTCCTGTTTCCTATGGTTATTATTTAACATGAAGGTCACTCTAGATTTAGGGTTCTCTATACCCTCATCTGGCATACAAAATTTTGAGTTTCAGCTTCGGTGGCTCCATTTCGGTGCATCCGGCAGTAAGTCTTTTTTTACTAAAGTCTTATTTTGGTGTTTCACAAGCCTCGTAAACGTTGAAGATCAGTTGATATGGTTCATGTGATGTTAAATATTATTGTTTTGAGGATCCAATTGGTGTCCTAGTGAATGACACAGTTTGTTGGTGAGGCCCTAGATAACATGATACCTGCACTGGCTTCGCAATCCTAGGCTACTATCCTGGTCGTGTAGGTAAGGTGACCTTCTAAGAGGTTTAAAGATATAAGGTGGGAGAACATGATGTAATTCTCGACAAATTCATCATCAGTTGTTTTTGTTGGTTGTTAGGTTTTATTTTTTCAAGGTTGTCAGGCATGAAGTTGGGGCTTGATGGGCCTCACTAGTCGTGGTTAACAATCGAGAAATAGATTGCTTATTTTTCTACTATGGCTTCAGGGTCCATTACTCCCCAATTGTGAGTTCTATTGTGGTGGATAACTAAATAAATTTGGATGTGTTGAGAAATATTAAAATGGGTTTCATGAGGATTTAGTAGAATTTGACCTCCATGACATTTTTAGATATATTTTGGTGTTTATTAGAGGTCCTTGGTGTTGACTATATATCATCTAGTGAAGATCATTGTGCCATGGGGTGTTGATGATTTTACGATTTTCATCAATCTGATAATGTGGGTTTTATGTACTAGTTAAATGTTGAAGGTTTAAGGTTCAAAATTTTCATAGTTTTGGTATTTAAATTTTTTAAATTTGACAATGTGATTCGATTTTCATGTTAAAGGGATTTTTTGAGAATCATTTATGGCCGTTGTAAGCAGAATGAATTTAGAATTTTTTTTACATTATGAGGATTTTAATCGGGTGGAAGAATTTTTATGGTTATAACTCAACCAAAAAGTGAGTTATTGAAAAATAAAAAATGGATTTTCATGATAAACATTAATATTATAAATGAATAAATTTTTCTCCCTCCAAGAAATAAAATCCATACGTTTTATTTCTCAGAGAATGATATTATGAAAACCATTCTATAATCCATCACAACCTATCATATATCATCTTCATAATTATTCCTCATGAAACAATAAAAAAATATAAAAAAATTAAAAAATAATCCCTATATAAACATGTAATACTAAATTATGAAATTTTATAAGGGAATTGAAAATTAAAAATAGATCAATTATCAGTCACACTCACAACTCTCCATGCATATAAATGAAAGTATCCATAAACACACATATATCATGTAAATATATATCCAGGAAAAATATTAATTTACTATACAATACTCATCAAATATTATAATTTGATTTAAATTACATGTGAAGAAATAAAAAAACTGTTAAAATACCCTTAATATGGCGATTCGAGTTAAATATTACACTAGTGGAATTTTTATAATTAAACGATGAATGGAAATTTATACCTATGTGGATTTTTATATACTGATCATGTAATTAAATGGTAATAAATTAGAGAAATCCTATATGAAAAATAATAGAAATAAAGGGGCTCTCTATTTGGTTTAATAAAAATAAATACCCTATAATTTATACATAATATATAAAAAAATTAACTAAAATATTAAATGTCCGTACTCAGGTAAATTATCACTAACCAATAGCTAACTATTTTCTAATGTGCTAATAATCCAAATATTGTGTATGGGGATATTATAAACCCTCTCCACTTTTCATTGTCTTTGTGGGTACCTGTAATATTCCAACCATGTAATTGGTGTCATATGCATTCAAGAGTGAAACCCTAACCAGTAGACCTATTTCCCAAATCTGTCTATCGGGCTTTCAATTCCCCCTATTAGAGAAAAAACACAATAAAACACATAGTTCAATGAATTTTATACAAAAACTACCTATACTAAATACATCAGTTATTAAATCCTATTTACCAAAATTAGCACATCAATGATATATCATCAACTATTAAACTTAAAAAACCTAAAATTTGGAATATTTGTCTGATAGATTTTAAAACATAAAAATATGAAAATATGAAAATAATTTTTATTAAATTTTGTAATAAATCAAATTATATTTTATTTTAATGAAATATAATTGAAAAATAATATTTTATATATTTATTTATAAAATACTATTTATCATAAATAATTGTTTAGATGTATTTTTTATGATAATTTTTAAAATAATTTTTATTTAAACATTAATTAAGATTTCAAATCATATGAAATAATAATAAAAAAACATAATAATATTACCTTTGTAATAGTTTTTAAATGAATATAAAGGCATTTTATTGTCAAATGATATGTTTTCTAAATAAAGATTTCATGAATAAAATTTGTTTTTATCATAATAAAATAAAATAATCACCATTGTTTAATTATTTTATTGAATATTTTAATAGTTATATTATATAAAATGATGTAATCTTTGTTTAATGTATTTTAATATTTAATTAATGAAAATATATTTAACATAACGCTTCAAATGTATTATTTTAAAAAATATAGTGTTCCATTTTTAATTATTATTTTAACAATTTGATATTCTAATTTTTAAAATAAAAATAAGTTAATGGATATAAAATTTTTGAATAAACATTAATACATTTTTTTATGATAAAAAATTCAGTTTTAGTCAAAATTAATAGTAACTTTAGAATCAAATTTCCCTAGGTAAAATTTTAAATGGTTTACTGGGGGGTGAAATTTGAAGATAGTGTTCCAAAAGGATCTTCTAATTATCTAAATATTATTTTTTTGAATTTTTACTTAATGTTATCTTATATTTGATCTTGTATCCATTTTTTGAATTAACTTGATTATAAAATTATTATATATTAATTTTTAATGTATTTTTATTATTTTCCAGCAATACTAATTATTAACGGGTAACTCATAGTAGCTCCTTGTCACACATTATTCAGTAAAATAGTTCTTGAAAACTTGAATAAAATTTGACCATTATTTTTATCCTCATTAAAAATAATTTTTACATACTAAATGAAAAAACCACGTGTATTTAAGATAATTTTACAAAATGGGTTTGTATTGAATAGGTTGTCATATTCACCAAATAATTTTAACATCATTTATTCATATAAACCCTAAAAATATTATTTGACCATCTTAATATGATGAAATAATTATCTTTTCCATAGAGTGAATTATTTTTGGGAATCCATTTTCTACCTTATATTAATCCTATTATAAATGATAACATCATATATGAAAAAAAACATGGACTTCCACATCCATGATACTATGTGATTTTTAAATCCTATTAGTCGGACACAGTTGGTCTTATATATTATTTTAATAAATATCAATTTATTATTTATTGTTTTTTTATAATTATATATTTACTATTATAATTTACATTTTATTATTTCTGTTAATTGAAAAGTTAAATCATTAATCATGTGTACATATAGACTAATATCTCTATGAAGTTATGTAATTAAAAACGCATTAACACATCATATTAATGGTTATAAAATAGTATACAATTAAAATATTTGATAATAATAAAATTATAATTATTATATATATTATTGACCAATAAAAAGCAACATGTTCTTGAACCGTGAAATCGTAACTAGCATGAAAAATGAACAACTCTTCACCTGAATGTTTATTTTATAAAAAATTTAAAATATGGGTAACTAGAATTATTATGGGATTTTTATATAGATATAAATTAATGAATATATTCTATTATATATTTATTGTAACTCCATATTTATTATATTAAAACATAACAGGGAATTAAAAAATTACAAGACCGAAGGTAATTTTATTTGTTACATCATCATTTTTAATTTGGATTGTTTATGTTTGAATATAAATTAGTATAAATAAGTTATTATTACACCTTAAAGATCATATATTTTTTATCCATTATTTATTTTGGGGGTTTTATTATTTTTCATTTCATTTCTTCAACCATTTAAACGTAAAATGGGTGAAAAATATTTTTCAATTAAAGGTCACCCATATTAATTTGTTGGCCAAAGAAAATTTTCTTTCTTAAACATCTTGTTTAATATTATTATAACTATGTTATGTTATATAATTAAAGACATATTAAATTAATTTTAAACCAAAGCTATCTTTAATTTCATTTTTATAAAATTAATTTTATTATCATTTTCCAATCATTGTACTTTTGGAATTTTTATCAAAAGTGTGAATTGATTATTTATTTTTAGGTTTTTTTAAAAATGGATATTCCTCATGTTTGGAATGTTTTAAAAATTTCAACCCAAAATTCATGTTTCTAATTTTATTTTTTAGTATAATATTTTCTCAATATTGATTAATTTTTTTCATAATACCAATGAAAAATTAATGTTTTCACATTTTTCAATGAATTGATCAAATGATATTTTAATGGAATTATATCGTTATTTATAATTTCTTATTTTTATTAGTTTATAGACATATAATATAGTAATACCATCCAACTTAAATTTTTATATTTCTTAATATTATCTAATGAAAATATTTTTATGAATCATCTTTTATTCAATGGTTATGGTATTATTAATGAATGAATATTTTTATGATACTATGGCATCCATAAGTACGTTTTCATTATGTAGTGGTGGATTTTCTAAATACCTATAATTAATTAGGAATTGTTTAATATATCATAAAAAAATATTCACTAGACTGGGGAGTGAATAAATTATATTATGCTACAATGTATACTATGGTAGTATCGGGAGTAAAAATTGAATATGGAGTGGTGGAATGCGGATTAAACAATATCTACTATAAGAATTTATCTATTACAATATTAAAAGATATATTCTTGGACTAATAAAATTATTTTATTTTCGTATGATTTTGGAAAAATTCATATTACATGTTCTTTTGAATATGATATTATCTCAAGGAACATGATTAATTTATGATGATTTCTCACTCTCGACACTCTGATCTATAGAAATTATAATGGTTTATGCCATTACTCATGATTTATAATATATGACATATTTTTTATGAACACCATATTATTTCATTATTATATCACACCCTTATTATTATCTTAATATTTTATATGATCATCTATTGATATCACTTAATTTTTTTTATTAAGACATTAAGATTACCCATTCTTATGTTTCAGTTTTTGCCTTGTTAAGAAGAATTTTTTTATATGTTATGTCTAATTTCAGTAATTTATGAGATTAAATTTTAATATATGAAAATGATATTTAATGAAATAATTTGATTATTTATATAGTCTTCAAAAATAGTAATATATTAATGAACTAGAAATATTATTACATTAAAATGAATTGAATATTATTTAAAAAATATAAAATATTTATTTATTTAATTATTGATTATTCTGAAAATCAGTTATAGAAAGGATTACCTACATTTTGATATTTTATTATGAATAGTATGAAAATTAAATTTATAAGAACATATGATGAACTAAAATTCTCTCAGGTTATTGAAGAATGTGTTATAGGTTGAAAAAAAAGTTTCAAAATTATGACATCATTGGAATGATTTTCTGGTTTATATAGTTTCTCACACCAATTAATGAGGAAGGATTATTACATAGTGTTTTTTTATTTATTGGAACTAACCAAATGGAATCAATTTTAGAAGGAATGCGCAGTAAAATTCAACTATTTCCATCCTAAGAAAGAAAATTCCATAGGATTGGGTTTGAAAAATATTATTTATATTCTCGTGTAATACTCTTATTACAAAAATCATGATATGATTCCAAATTGGAATAGAAGATATCAATGTATCATTTAGTATTTCATGAGTTAAAATGAATATTCCTTCAATATGGCTTCAAATCCCATAGTTTTTGAGTAATGGAATTGTACCAATGAAGATATATTTTCTTTTATCCATTTGTTGGAGCTTGAAAAATATTTTTTAAACGTATTTCAATTGAAATTATAAGTATACCTATAGTGGAATCATAATAATAATAAGATAAAATAAGATTAAATTGGATCAATATAATTGGAATAATTTAATAGTGTACTTTTTTAAAATGTATATTCACTAAACCCTTTGTATAAAAAAGGAATTAGAATTACTTGGTTATATAATTAATTGTAATTAATTTATTTATACCTATGAGGATAGTATTACAATACATGTCTATCATGATTCAACATTTATCATCAACCAAAAATGAAAAATTGATCTGTTCTTCGTTGGCCTAGAATTACATTTCTAAAATGCATTATCTAAAGGGGATTATAGTTTCTATGATGAATCTATATGATGGTACATCATGGTATATGTGATTTGTATAGATTCTAATAACTCTTTTCATTCTAAAAAATGCTAAATATGATGTTTTGAGGAAATTTTAATAATAAAAACAACGGTTGAATGAAAATGATTCATCTGTGGAAAGGATTCCAATAAATCAAGTCAATGTCAATGACATATAAGGATTATTTTTAATTAAAATAATTGGTGTGAATATCTTTTCAATGTAACTATAATAATATAATTCTAAAACTACATGGAGTAATAAAATTATGACAACCATGGACTAAATATATGGGATAATAACGAAAATTTGTATAATAAACCTTTAAAAATATAGATTATGGAATATATCATATGTTCACAGCCAATGAAGTGGGTATGAGAATGATGTGGTGACATTTATTCTAAACATTTACTCCATAACTGAAAATGTATTATTTGATTCCATTTTTACCAAACCTTTTGTATTTTATGAAAAAAATTTATGGTTATCATATCACAACCTCATCATCCACCAGTTGAATTATTTGGGAATACTCTTAATGTTTTGATTATAGTACACCATTTATATATCTCCTCTTTGATAGAATTTTTTGGAATGTCAATCAAATAAATCCTGTTAATCTCACTATACTCGAATT
The DNA here is from genome assembly GCA_963277665.1 of Viscum album. Classification (NCBI taxonomy): domain Eukaryota; kingdom Viridiplantae; phylum Streptophyta; class Magnoliopsida; order Santalales; family Viscaceae; genus Viscum; species Viscum album. The sequence goes on from OY728161.1 coordinate 701,295,508, forward strand.
TGATGTTTTTTTTGGGATATATTATCACACTCTATATAGATACCATATAAATTTTTGTTAAACATATGTAACATTTGATATTCCAAATTAACCGATTTTTTCAATTGGTGTGAGTATAAATATTAATATATAATAGAACCTAATTCCATTGTATGGGTAATATTACGTATCATTGAGTGTTATCTATCTCAAATGGTTGAGGGTAATATATATAATGCTAATATATGAGTTCTATAGTAACGTGATCATGTATTTCATGTATATTTTCCAACTCTTCAAGTGAATCATGAATTTTTTAAAAGAACCCACACATAGTGTTATTACTAATTCAAAGACTCCATACTGAATGTACATGATTGATTTGTAGGAATTAAAAAAATCTGTATAAATCGTGATAATGAATTGATTCAACCATGTGTATCATAATGGGGAACACCAATTGTAAATATTAATAAGAAATTTGAATGGATATATATTTTAATTAATTATCATGAACATCACAATCTCAATTTAGAGAACATGTATACCCTACCACATATTAATGATTTCTTTGATCAACAATGAGGAGGATGACACATTTGGTATTACTAAAAACGTAGCTATCTTCCAATATCTAATATTTATATAGTTTTTAGAATAAATTGATCTATTTTTGGAATTATTTAAATTATATTATTTTTTGTTCCCATATAAATGAAATCTATAAATACCATTTGAGAATTATTTTAATAAAAACTATGATGTATAATTTATAATCTAAATTTAGTAAATATTAATTCTAGATAATGATCATATTATTCAGGGGTCACATAATATATATGAGGTAATATTAGTGGATCCATCAAATATGGATGTTATTGATCAAAGGATAAGACTAACCATGTTTACATAATTCCATAGATTAATATTATCACTAGATAATATTATCCAGTGGTGAGAAAATTATAAAAACTATCAAATTTAAAAACAATGATAATATGTAGTGGAGTTATGTTCCAATGTAAAAAAAATGTTAATAGTAATTTAGGGAACTGATGGGAAGGTTTTATAGTGCACATGGGATCACAATACCCAATAGTGAATATGGTTATTTAGTCTATAGTGATATATTAGTTATGATACAAGTATATTTTTTTATTGAAAAATGAAATTGTAATATCCTATGCTTAAATATAATTGATGTTTCATGCAGTAAAAAATATATGAATCATTATTTCAATGTGGTATAGAATTTTTTCATATAAAAATATGGATGAATTATCACTATGATAATATTTTTAACATATATATGGAAAATAAAATTATTAGAAATAAATTCACACAAAAACACATAAATACGAATTTGATTCTTATTGGAATATAGTAGTGATTGTGAATTCTCAATGCATTACTACCATAGGAAGGTTAACATGGTAAATGGTTGTTTGAGTATGAAGAACCATGCTAGTATTTACATGCTAAGTATTAAAATAAATTAAATATATATTTTCATGTAGAGAATAAAAAATGATATCATATGTATTGGAGAAATATCATAACAAAATAGTTTGAATTATTGACAATATATTCAGAAGAAAAACAAAACTGTATAGAATGAATAATTGAAGTTTCCAAATAATGAATGAAATGTTGTAATGTCAAGTCTTGATTGTGATTGAATAATAATGTTTTAAAATAAAGAATGTGTCGCATCAATACCTGAATTGAATAAGAATCTATTAGATGAAGCTCATAAATCATTATTTTATATTAATCATAGATTTATGTATATGTATCGTGAAAATATAAAACATTTTTATTGAGATAACTTGAATAGAGTTATCATAGAGTACAAATCATAGTTCTTAGTGTTCCAATAAGTTTATGCTAATAGATAAAAGACATTGGGGATGTTACAATCCTTACCCATACGTGATTTGAAATGGGAAAACACCACTGTTTATTTTTCCATGATACTCACAAAGACATCTAAAGTGCATATTTATATTTGGGATTTAGTTTATATACTATTGAAATAATCTCATTTAATTAATGTTAAAAAATATTTATTGCTTGATAATCATTCTATATTATATATTGACGAATTTGAATGGTTTTATGGAGTAACACACTTGATCTATTTTGATCGACATTTTGGTTTACCTAAATATTATGGAGATGTATTCAGTATGATTTGAAAATAATGTTTAATTTTACATCTATATTTCACTATTATAAGAAAGGTTTATTTTTTGAGAATTCATACCCTATATTATATGAAGATAGCATAATCAATATATTGCTACGTATTTCATGATCAACAACTTCTACTTCAATAATTTTCATAAAATGATTGATTTCACTCATGAAATCTAATATCTTCTTAAGAAATCAATTTTAATTTAATTTTAGGTCTCTGGAATGTTTGGATGATTTTGGAAAAAAAATCTATTTGCAGATAAGTATGATACTGAAATTATAGTGAAAGGTGGATATAATTAGTAGAAAATTAAAGAATCATAGTAATCAATGATGAGATATAGAGTTCAATTTTGGTGATTAGGTATTTACTAAAATATATTTTTGGAAGATTTATTTTATAATTTTAAATAAACGGACATTGATCACCATATATATTGGTCCCAAAGATATTCTTAATCACATAAGGATGGTAGATTTTATCTTATCACATAATCAGAACAAATACCTAGGATATGATTTGTTCCATTAATCTCTATTATGAATTAACTTACTATACCCTTCACATTTACAATAAATAAAATATATACTATTAGAGAATATCATTTCAAATGATGAAATGTGTGAATAAATCAATAATCATAATCATACAACGCTCTAGAAAAACTAATTACCCATCTGATGTTATTTTGGGGTAATGAAAAATTTGAGGAAGGTATAAGGGGACGTTAGGATGTGACTAGGATAATTTATCCTTAGTTATTTTTATGCCGTTGATATAACATTGAGGGTGAAATTATTATAAGTGTGTTTAATGTAACACCAATAGAATGGGAAACATGTTTCTATTTAACAATAAACTTTTTTTAATAGATTTTTATTCATGAATCCCTAAATACATGTGAACAATTATTATAAATAATAATATAAATAAAAATATTTAGTAGTAAAATTAAATATAGTTTCAAAATTAATGTCTATTTTATTATGGAAATAATATTGATACTAAAGAAATATTATTAAGTATTTTTATGATCAATATTTTACTCTATATATGATATATTTAAAATTAAATAAATATAATAAAACCTATTGAAATGATTGTTTATAATACATGAAAATTAATTCATAGGTAATAATTTGGTTATAAAATAAGTTAAAATCATTTCTATGTAAAAACACTTTTTTTCTAAAAATAGTTTTCATTCATGTAATGTGTTTTTATCATAATAAAATAAATTAATCAATTTTTATGAGTCATATTATTTAAATTTTTAGTTATTATATTCAAATTAAATGTTTAATTTTTCATTTAATAATATTTTATTTAAATTTTTGATAATAAGTTATATTTTATTCTACAAAAAGTGTTTTTATGAAGAAAAAAAAAATTCTTTTTTGGGATTCCTATTTTAAATTAAAAAAATTTCATTTTTTGAAATTAAATTTAATAAAATTACATCCAAATTTAGAATTATAATTTTTATATTTGGTTATGTGAAAACCTCCTTTTTCTATAATTAATTATAACTATTGTAAATATTCGATGCATCAATTGAGGATAAATAGTGTTAATAATAGAATTAAAGTAAATGACATTATTTAAATAATAAAAAATACTTTACTAAATTTGATTATTTGAAGATATTGATACCATAGATAATATTATCACGAAACATTTTTATATTATGTTCCATATTCACTTTAATATGAATTTATTATATTTTTTGGGTCATGTATTTTTATGTTTTCTATTCACACCACTTATAAATAAATAAATATTTCATCCTACTATTTACACCTTCTAAATAATCATATATAAAAAACCCCAATTAAATCATTTAAACTCCCTCTATACAAGTTATACTTGTATTTTTACTGTTAATGTATTTACCCAAGGCTCCTTCGGATAATATAAAAAATGGGATTCTCAAAGAAGTTTTAATTATCATGCTCAAATCAAAATAAGATTACTTCTTAATGTATAATCTAAAAACAAATAGTAATAATATTAACATTATTAAATTAGTTTATTAAATATAATAATTTTTTTTAAATTTACACCCATATTATTCCCACATTATATCCAATGATAATTGATAACATCATTCATTTTATGTGTATACTACCACAAATACAATCAAATGTGATTCAAAATTCATGTATTCAAAAATTAGATGGTTATATGGATGGATTTATTTAATATATTTAAATATAATGGATGATATTTTTATTATTTTATAAACATATATTACTATTTACATTCCTTTACTTCCATTAATTTGAAATGAATTCTTTACTCGTACGTACTACTATTGTCTCCCTGATGTGAAGAAATTTATTTTTCATCCCCAAATTATAGAAATTTTTTTAAAAATATTATATAATGAATTAATATGATAGATATAACATGGTTTTTGTTCTACATGTGATGAAATTATTTCTAAATTTCATGGACAGAATTGGTAAAACTGAAACATGCAAGGAAAACGACATAGTTTTCACCCAAATATTGATATTAATAAAAAAAATTAATAACTAGATAATTTGGATATATAAGAGAATTTTATATTTTATGAAAAAGATTAATATCATTTTGGTATTTATGTAATATAAATCAAAATTTATAATAAAAGAACACTGGATCATATAAAATGAAAACACTAAAATGATGTAACTGTTTATGTTATAATCTAATATTTAAATTAGATAGTTTTTGCGTAAAAATAATTTTGGAGTATAATAAAATAATTATCTCTAAAATATAATCTTATTTATAAAAATGAGATAATTAATGAGGTTTTAATGTTTTTCCCTTCATTATCCACTATTTGGAGAAAAAATGATCAATAAATTTTTATTATGTAATATCATGCTTATATCTTATTTGGTAGATGATAATTTCTTCCAACTCCATGTAAATGAAAATGATTTCAATTATTTTGTTTTTTTTTGATAAACTGGTTATTTAATTTAAATTATTACCACATTTTATATTCATTTTAATTTTTTAAAATAAATCATCGTTAACATTTTCAGAATTGGATATATATGGATTTTTAAAAATGTATGAATGGAAAACATGATTAAATTTTTACCATGTGAATAGTTATTCCCATTTCCAATAAAATATAGTAATTTTAAACTTCATATAAAATTTTGAATATCTATTTTCAATGAAAATAACTTTCACAATATTTTAAATTAAAATATTTTTAATGGTACCAAATGAATGGGATAATTTACCATTTTTTCCAACCATTGTTCATATCCACTATTAATGTTATTTTTCATATATGTCTACTTAATATGAAGATTATTATGAATCAAAATGGTTATGAAATATTAACACCTTCCATGTTCATTATATGGATGGATTATGATTATTTTGTAATATAATGTTTGTGAATAATTTTTATATTCTATGGGTCCTTCTATGATGAATTGTGGAATTATTTTCTAATATTATGCGTTATGTGTGTATGGATTTAATTTTATGATCATTAAGTTGATAAATAACTTTAATACGTTTTGTAATGGTTGATATCTCATGGAATATCATAGAATGGAATGGTTATTAAAGATCTTTTGATGAGGTACTATGTCCAGTATGATTTTTTTATAGTAACACCTAACAAATGAGATGATGGAATATAGTGGGAATGAAATAAAAAATATGACTTATTCCATTATGATTTTCATGGGTTTCAAACATGTATAATGAAATTATTTTATATTATTTCGAAAATGAAAAAATTCTAATAAAACTATCTTATACTTATGAGATTTCTTATCTCACATGTATTATTAATGACCATTCATCAAATTTTGGAATCATAGATTTTTTAAAATGAAATATGTATCCCATGTATCACGATTTATCATCTATAACTTATTTTGTATGTACTTAATATGTTATTTTTTTGATATCATACCAATATTGATATCTAATTACTTTATATCATAATCAATTAAAATCTCCCATGTTTATCCTTATTGAATGTTTGATAACACCCTTTCTTATATTCCCATTTCCCCTAGGTCTTCAATTAATACTTTATGTTGGATATGACTAATGAGGGTACAATTATATATGATTATTTTATGAGATATTTAATAAAATTCATAAAATAAGCTATTTATCATGTATTACTCAAATTCACTAAACATTTACATTCCATAGTTATGTATTATTGTTAATCATATTTAATATTCAACTAAAATAACAAAATATTTATATATGTTGGTATCATGTTCCATAAACACTGATTATCATGAAACGAAACATCATTGTTTCACCCAATACACTCTTGAAATATCTATTTCTTTTTAAAAATTATTATTATATATGATCACCATGAACAATGAATGAATCCATAATTGAAACCATTGGAACCCCATCATAAAACAGCCACCCATATAGTAAAAACTAAATCAAACAACCTAAGAATTTTAATATACCATACCAATCCATTATATATAAATCTAAATATACAACTTATCAATGTGCGGTTATCAATATGAACCCTAATTTTATTGTGATTCCTACTGAGTTCATGTTCCTCAAACATAACATGATCAATCAACCATAATATAACACTAATTTGGTTCTAGTACCCATGATGAAAAATGCAGAGTTAACTCAATCAATGAATTCCACTAAGAATAAACAAATCCTGCGGCTATGAAAAATATGTAATCTTAGAAGATAACATTTTTCATGATCTATAACCTCCTAAATTATTATAAATATTTAATGTTACACTTGGTGTCCCCCACTTCCACCTCCTTTAATCAATATATCCTTTTACATGGAACTTTTTAACCTAAAAATGCCATATATTCTCTCTAAACACTAATCCTAGCCCTAACGAAGGGCATAATTTTGTCGTAATCCCTATACTCCAGTTCATATTTTAATCATCAGAAAAAAAATCAAAATTCATATATTTGGAATTAGAATTTAAACTAATTGGGTGGAAAATTAAACTATGTTCAGATGTACAATATCATCAAAAAATTGAAAAATATTGAATATGGCCCTCCCATTGGTAGAGATGATGACCCACTCATATTATGCCCTTATGGGGTCTCTTCATTCACCCACATATATCTATTTGATGAACATATAGTAACCTATTCTATAACTACTATCTTTCATGGTATGTTATAATTAAATAACATATTTTTTATAATCAGTGAATAGATTATTTCCTCAAAAAATATTTTCATCCAAAAAATATTAACTTTTACTTGAAAAAATATTGAATACCTCACTAAAATATTTGAAATAATAAATTTAATTTACACTACTATTAGGGAACAATTAAACATGTTATGAATCTCAACTAACAAGACAATATTTATTACTACACATATACCATTTTCTAGAACTAACAACTTAATCCCCTGTCAACATTTTTAGGTAAAAGATCCCAAATAAAATCACATTGATTTCCTTCTTATGAATCCCATAATATATACATTCTTATAATTATATCTCCCCCATATTTTATAATGTATAAAAGGAATATATGTTTATTGTATCATCTTCAACATGGAATGTTTATAGATATAATCAAATATTCTTCTAATTGAATTATCTTGAACCACAGTTTCATAGATGAATCCTTATAAAAGAAGAAAAGATAATGATATGATTGAAACTACATGGTTAGATATGATATAGGTTGTTCAAACACATAAGTCTATAGAAAAAATATTTTAATAAAATATTTCAAATCAACCCTTAACACCACATAATAAATCTTCCATAACATAACCAGCTACAATGGACACCCTAATTTACATGGAAGCACTGCATATGACTCTTTCACATCTCTTATATCACGAGATCCAAAATGGATGTGTATTAGGGGAACCACATAACTACCTTCATAATTATCAAATATAGATATTGGAGGTGTATTTTCACATGGAACTAAATATCAGGATATTTAAAAGATATGTAGTTTATATATAACAAATAGGAATGGCGTAAAGGGATCTTCATTACACTAGCCTATAGACGTCCTTTCAACACCATATTCATAAACTACACATCCATACAACCCCTCATCTATTTTATATTGTTATATTTCAAAACAACAACATACATATAGGATCCACATACCCAATGATAAAAGGATACATGAACTTGTCCCACAAAAATTGATTCTCCAAATAATCTATATTATTTAACAACCTCATGTTTTTATAAACATATTAATGGTCCAAATAGTGTTCATTAATTGAAATAAATTTATAAAGTAGATACAAACGTGTTATATAATTTTTATGACTACAATGATACATTAGTACCACCTATTAACCCTCTATTCCATGATCTAAATAAACACATTAATAGTTTCAAATAATTTATACTCAATTAAAATAACTCAACTTTAATCTTTAAAAAATTAAAAACATATTTTCAAATTATAAATTGGAATTGGTTAATACATATGAGAGTTATACTACTAATATTAAACCCATAATATGACTAAAGATATTCCAAAAAACTGTTAAAATATCTCAAAATAACAAAACAAAATCTCACTCAGGATGACATTTTAATAACCTCCATCTATACAAAATAATAACATCAACATCTAAAAACCCCTTACGATCTCTCGAGTCACAGTGACACTAACATGAGGAATGAATACCGATATGAAATATGTTTCTAACTAGTTGTAAGGATATAAGAAGATAGTTGGAAACTATAACCTCTAATATAAATAAAAACTATGACAAAAATAGGTCAATACAAAACATGTCAATTTTTATTAAAACATTCTGAAATACATCACCATGTATGAAAAATAATTATATGTAATGACATAATTATCATATAAATATAAATAAATCACCTTATATGTGATCATAAATATTGGTATAAAATGGGTAATACCATATGAACTATACTATGAGGATCTGTGTAATCCATCTTTAAAATCAGACCATATATTTTTAGTCATCCATGATACCAATAATCTACTTCAAACAAGTCATTGGGCCCTTACCCATTACTTTATATTGAAACATAATTTATATATGTTACCCACAGTTCCCATTCTTGGTTAGATTATTAACTTATCCAGACCTATAAATCCATCATATTTTAAATGAATAAAACATTTGATATATTACAAAACATTCAATGTTTAGTCTCAAAGTACTATGATGTATTATTACTTAAATATGATCTTTATAATATTTCAATTTAATTAGATCAATTAAATTTATGAAACTAAACTATATTACATATATATATATATATTATAATTAATACAAATTCTTTGATTAATTTTTAGGAAATCATAACTATGTTTTTAGTGGATCCATGTTATACATTAAAAATGATTTTACCTAAAATTATTTTTATATACATTTTTGAGAATATATTATAAATAGTTTTTTCAGTAATTGGTTTTTTATAATTTTAAAATATATTTTATTAAATTAGAATACAGAAATTATCAGAAGTTAATATTTTTGTATTTTTTCCTAAAATAATAATTTTATAGTTAATAAAAGATAATACATAATTTTATAAAAATATATTTTATTATTATGATTCATAGAATGGGATAAAAATATAAGGATAGTCATATATAATCAATTACATATGAATTTTAATTTTCCATGATTTTGGTATAATTTTTTCTGTTTTAAAAACTATTTAGCAAAATTTTATTATTGTTGTAATTTAAATATTTATTTAAAATCCACTTTCAACATCTTATATTTATATAATCATGAAATATATTTTCTTTATGAAGAATCAGAAGTTGAATGTTTTTTTAATTTCTCCCATATGTTTTTTTTGTAATTAGAAATATATTTGTAAAAAATATTCGTCATCTTAGTAAGTGGAAATTGGGTCATTTAGGTTAAAAATAAGTTGATAAGGCATTAAAAATATATCTAAATCAATCCCTATTTATTTTTGTTTAGTTTAATTCAAATTAAACCATTATATGATTATAAATATTTCATTATGGGCATATTTTATTTGATAATCACATTTATATTATTTGATGTAGTGGAAAAGTCTGATGTCTCAGCCTCGATCTTTTAATATCTCATATATTAACACATTGAAATTATCAGATGCTAGGAATGAATATAAATGTTTAATTGTTCCATAATAGATTTATTTTTATGAATAGATTTTATTTTTACTAATTATCTATGGTATCATTAGCCTATAATTTTATACAGTTCTACCATTGTTCTTATACAAAAAAAGAAAAATTAATATAAAGGATTTGAAAATAAAAAAACCAGATTTTTGAAGTAAAATATGATAAAAATTTATGGTTAGTAAAAATTAGATTTTATTTTTAAATATTTTGTCATTGATTTACATATATATCAGGATGTTTTTAATGACCAAAAGTATGAATAGGTCATCAAATGTTATTAATGAAATGATATGATAAATAATATTTATTAAATTATTTAAAAATGATAAAAAACATTGTATAGAAAAATTATAATAGGAAAATGGTATAATATATCATATGTGGAATATTTATTAATGATTTTTTACCTTATATAAAAATTTGAAATAATAAATGGTTTAAAAATGTGTTATGTTACTTAATAATAAAGAAGGGTTATCTGGAGTTTAACTAAAGATATAATATTTAAAATAACCTTAATACTTTTCAAATAAGTTTTTTATTATTTATATCCAACTTATAAAATATTTACATCAATATTAGGAAAATTTAGAAAAATGTTTCCAGCAACACGAATTTATAATATTTAATTGTTTCAAAATATTACGAGAGTGCTCCTCCACTAACTTATATAATATAACACCCTCCCTATTTTCCACAATACTTTTTGAGTACTATTGTAAGTAAAATACATACCAATATCCCATACCAAACATTCATTCTATAAATCAAAGACTCTGTTATTAACAATAATCCAACAATGAATGTTTAATGTGTATTCCAAAAATAGATTTCCATAGAAAATGACTAAATATCGACCATATATTTTCATTTTAAATCCTCTTACAAATAATTAAAATATTATTAAAATCATAGTATATAATGGAATATGTTTTTTTCTATACTAAAATGTAATTATTTCAATTATACATGATTTTCTATCTCATTTTACTTTGAATGGGAAATAAAAATGTTATCAATGCATATGTGTGGGCTACCACCACCAAGAAGAAATGTATTTAATTTTACATTACCACCCCTCAATAATATTAATAATTGTATAATTATGGTATAAATATAATTCAATAAGGATAAAATAACAAGTAGTTTCTATACCCTCATCCCAATGAAAATGATATTGTCGTTTTTGTGTGCGTTTGAATTACCACCTCCTTAAATTTATGTGATTAAAGTGTTATATTTAAAAACAGTCATATATGGTTCTAAATTTATATCTAATATATAAAAAAAATAAGTATTTAATGATTAATTGTCATTGGAGGATTAAATATTTATCACCTTGACCCTGATCAATATACTGCTTTAAATTTCCATATATGAATTAGAAATCCTCAAAACCCGTGATGTGGACTTCACTAGAAATTTAATTAAATATTTTATTTGAAATAATTGATATAAATAATTTAATGATAAATTTCATAACATAAATAAATGATCCTCAATTTGAAAATAATTATTATAATTATATTGTAAATTATTTAAAGGAAATAAATAGCATACTTGAACATAAAGAAAAGGATTTTCAAACATAATGTCCATTAATTTGGATATACTTCTTATTTAATGATAGTTTTTATTACAATGATTTATATTTAATAACCATTGATTTCTTAATATTTAATAAAATCAATTTGTGTGGTTTTAATATCGTTACACATAATCACTTCATTGACTAATTTAATCAGTAATGATATGATATTTGTAATATTATCCATCACATGATTTTTTTCATTTATACGTCTCTTGTAATATCCATCTACATCATTCTATTAGTTTTATATGATATGAATTGAGATATAATATTATGAATATATATTAGATCATGATTTTATAACATTCATTAATGTTATCTCATTCATGGGTTGTTGACTAAAATGTGATAAATTTTTTGATGGGTTTAAATGGACTTGTTTTTAATAATATGGGACATAATTCATGTTATGCATATTAATTTATTTCATATGGTGTTATTATTTCCCCAAGAATATGATATAAAATATTCACTCAGGTAATTTGTTTGTTTTATGGAATCATCATATGATATTTTATACAGTTTATGCTTTATTTATATATTACCCATGTTTGAAGGGTTTCTCACCACAAAAACCTTCTTTGAGATGTGTTTTTATCAACTCGTCAATATTAGTTTATAAGGCGTATATATAACACATGACATGTATTACAATGAACGTTTTTATACTCATAAGTTTTCAAATTCCTTAATATATTCTTACTGTAATTTTTTCATTAAAATGCTTTGAAATCGTGTTTTTTAAAAACATTTTTTTTAAAAAAAATCACTAAAATATTCCTATAAGATCATTTATTATTGAAATAATTTTATTTAAAACCCAAAATTTATTTCATAAAAATATTCCCATGATAATTTTCATTCTAATAAAAGTATTTGAAAAGATATATGACAACCTTTCTTGCAATGGTCACTTTTTATGCTATTTATAGAAGATTAAAAACAAATTTTATTTTTTAACATTACATCATTAATGAATTATCAACCATAATTACAATTCATTAAATATAATATTTTTTTAGTAGTATGTTTTTAAAAAATTATTTTCACATTATTCTTGAAATTTAAAAAAACAAATAAAATGGGTAGTTTTTCTATTATCAATGAAATTTTGGTAATTTTATTTTAATGGTATATTAATCTCCTTAAATATCCATTAATAGATCATCTCTTTCACTAGTAATATAATTTTATGATACATCCCACTTAATTTTTCTAAACGGGTTAATATGCTACTTTAATATATATTCATTGAACCTAGGTTTTATTCCAGATGATCAAGTAATTAAGGAATTCAAGGTGTAGATAACTAGTGGATGATTAAAAGGAAATATTCCATGTGTTTTATTCATTTAATTAAAATGTAATCTTCATTCAATGATATGTTATCATGATACATCATATACAGTGGGTAAGCCTGAAGATGCATATATGATGAGTAATCCCAATACAACATATACGATAGGTGAACCAGACATATATATATATATATATTAAATTGTTTTAATATCAATTTAATTATTTAATATATTTTAATGATAGATTTTCTTATGGATTTAATCATTATATAGTTATTTTTGACATAACTGAACACTGTTTATGAAGAAGATGTTTTGTGATTACCGCATATTTTCTCTATACATGGTATACGCATTAATGCTTCCTTTGATCATGGTTGACATCACATGGCATGTGATGTTTATTATTAATACTCATGAGTAAGAAAAATATTTATTCCAAGTCGTGTATTTAATTTTAACATCCTTCTATTCTTTAAAAGACAACTATGAATGATATAATATTTCACAAACATCATTGAGCTTAAATGACTCGCAGAATATATAACAATTATAACCTTATCATCATATTAGATTGTATGAATCATATTATATAAATTATGATATATATATTTATATTTACTAATCAATATAATCAATCCATAAATTTTTATTAAAAAAATAATCAATTTTTGTAATAAATAATTTTATTCTTCAAAAATAGGATTTCTTCAGAAATGATTTGTATTCAATTCCATGAAAATATTATCAAAAAAATATTGAAACATTTTAATGAATTCATTGTATAAAAATAACTTAATTTTTTTAAAATAATCATAATAAAACATATATTTGGGAAAATGTTTTAATTTTTTGAAAAATTTGGTTTTTTCAATGAATACCTAAAACTATTGATTTTTGTAAAAATATCATTTCCTTTAAGAAAATCATGTAAAATTAAACATGCTATTAGGTTATGAATATTATTAAAAATAAAATAATTATTATTTATATATATTTAATCATATTAATTATATTACAATAATCTGTATATAAGATTTTAGTATACTTTTTTTGTTTAAAATGGGAATTGTTTTAAAATTATTTTAAAGTTTCTTACGTTTCTAATTTTTTTATTAATTAAAGGAACCCAAATATGAAATTATTTAATTAAAATTTATATATAAAATATCAAAATATATTAATTGGTATTCATATAATAATTATTAGTTTTTAGAGAATTAATATGAAATCAATTTTTTGTTGAAAAATATAATTCTTGGAACACCCATTATTATTGTATTTGTCAATTTTTATATAAACATAATTTTTTTCACTCATATGACTTTTATTTTTTAAAATGGATTCCATATTTTGAATCAAAATTATTTTTATTTTATAAGTACATAAATTTAATTTTTTACCATAATGATTAATGAAAACAGTAAAAATTAATTTCCACAGTTAATGAAAAACTGGACTTACCAGTGGTTTCAAATAAAATGATAGGGTTTAAAATATTATAAACTTTTTTCTAACCTATATTATCTAGACATATATAGGTATTACAATGTATATGAATAAATAATTCCACATTTTTATCCTTTTATCATGGGAATGAGATGAATACAACAGCTTCTACAAAAAATTTACTTTTGTGCCACTGGCCTGAATTATAAAAGGACAACCGATCATCATTAAAACATAAATCCATTTTTTCACCAATCCCTACAGAAATAAATTTATAATTTCATCCCCTAATCTTGGAATATTTTTTTTTGATATAAAAATTATTGGATTAATTTTTTTATATTCATAAAATGTTGGACCAAGAGGAAGTAAAATCCCAAATTCTGTAATTATTAATTTATTTATTCATTTATAAAATTATAATCTTATATAAAAATTAAAATTTAATATCCCAATTGTATCTTACATACATAGATGTTATTGTAATAATTTTATAATTTAAATTCTTTTCCTCTTCCATAAAATTTTATGTGAAATAATTATTCATGTGTATGATGGACAACTACCTCGAGAACAAATGTCATTCATCTTCAATCATTGCATATTACAGAATATTTTAATAATGGATTTAAATTGTATATCTAAAATATGTAACATATTTATAATCATGGAGATATTTTATTTCATATAATAATTTACTCTGAATTCTATGGAGGATACAACAACATGAATCATGTGTATAGTAGAGTACCATCTCACGAAGTGATGTAATTAATTTTCACTAACTCATTATGTGGATGGTAATATGGTAAATTTTAAATAATTAATATGTTTTACATGATATAATAAATATATTATCTAAAAATTATTATTCTTAAAAGGAAATATATCATTTTCTTTCTTACACTGAAAAATGTCAATGTCATTTGTTTACGTGTTGAATACTACCTCTATGGAGGGATGTTATTATTATTTTTATCATAATATCATAATAATTATTTATAAATATATTGAAATAAATAATTTTGTATTAATTATATTGTATTAATTTTTCTAATGATAACATAATATATAATTTCATTTCAGGATGAACATCATAAAATAGAAACGATGATCATGTGTACGTACAACCTACTATTTCAATGATCATAACATAGTACAATTTTAATAAAAAATGCTTGATTGGTTTATAAATAAAAATTAAATAATAAATATAATATTTTTTAATTATTTTTATTCTAAACATGTTGAATAAATGTCTTTTAATGACATTAAACACCCACGAATGGAAATGAAATCTTTCCCAATAGTTATTGATCCATTGATAAAGCCTTCGGATCCTTTGGTATATCTTATACCAATGTTTCTGCAAACCGATGGGAAGTAAGCCGTTGGGAAATATTTTCCCAACAGTTTACACTGAACGGTTGGGATAGTTTAGAAAAAAGGAACATATCCTAATGGTTGTTCCAAAACGTTGGGATTGTTATTTCGAACAGTTTGCCTTGAACCGTTGGAAAAACCAACAAGATGAAAGCTTTCCCAACGGTTTCTGAACCATTGGGAAATGAATTTTACCGATGGTTCATAGAGAACCATTGGTAAAAAAATACACAAAATTCTATGACAATGGTTTGAAACCATTGGCATAGCCTATGCTGTGAAAATTACACAACAGCCAAGAATTTGCACAGCAGCCAGTCAATTCCCTCTCCTTTCCAATTCCCTCTCATTTCCAATCATTTCCAATTATTTTACCTTCAATAAACTAACAAATACATATAAAATTATTTCACATGTAATAACCAACTAACACATACATATAGAGAAAAAAATCATACACATTTAACAAATAATGCATCACGGAAGAATACACATCCAGAATAAAATCAGAATTCATAACCTAATTATAAACATACATAATTAATTTAGAAATCAATTTAAAATTTAGATGATAATTATATGTGGATTCTGGAATACAATTCATACTTTGATTGGTTTATTATATACAATATGTTTTTACTAGAAATGATGTCCATTTTAAACAAAATACATACACCCGGAGTGATACTAGCCACACCATGCCTCAAATTGAGGCGAGGTTAACTTGTACACGTCACAAATGACACACGGATCATGGTCCTAATGTATAAACAAATTCCAAAATCATTTGGCCTATTTTCTGTATGTCAGTTGTTGTTTTCATATAAAATGAATTTCTTTTTAAATAAAATAGAGACACTTTGAGTGGTGTCAGCTACACCGCACCTCAGATTGAGGCGGGGTTGACTCGTACATGTCACAAATGACTGATGGATCATTGTGCTAAAATATCAACAAAATTAGAATCTGTTTGGTCAGTTTTCCATATGTACATAAAATCTTGTCCATTTTAAACATAAGGGTGACACTTTGGGTGGTTCCATCCACACCATGACATTTAGTGAGATACGGTTTACTCATACACATCACATATGACCCATGGATCGTTTTCCTAATGTTTCAACAGATCTGAATGTGTTTGGTCGGTTTTTCGTATGCCAGTTATTCTTTTCACTTATAATCCAGTCCATTTAAAAAAAGAGACATAGTTAGAGTGGTATCGGCCACATCACACCTCATATTTAGACGAGGTTGACTCGTACACATCTCAAATGACCCATGGATCAGTTTCCTAAAGTATCAACAGAATCCGAATGCATTTGGTCGGTTTTCCGTATACCTGTTGATGTTTTCATTTAAAATGATTTTCTTTTGAAACAAAAGAGAGACATTTTGAGTGGTGATAGCCACACCGCACCTCAGATTGAGGCGGGCTTGATTCGTACACGTCACATATAACCCATGGATCGTTGTGTTAAAGTATCAACACAATCACGAATATGTTCTGTCAGTTTTCTGTATGTACTTAAAATGTTGTCCATTTTAAACAAAAGAGAGACACATAGAGTGATCCCGGCCACACCATGCCATGGATTGAAACGGGGTTGACTTGTACATGTCAAATATGACCCATGGATCATTGTACTAAAGCATCAACACCATTCTAAGGCGTTTGGTCAGTTTTTCGTATATCAGTTGTTGTTTTCACATAAAATGATGCCACTTTTAAACAAAAGTGATACACTATGAATGGTGTCGGCCACACCGCGCATCGGAATGAATCGGGGTTGACTCTTACATGTCACATATGACCCATGGATTGTTTTGCTAATTTATCAACACAATCAGAATCCGTTTGGTAAGATTTCTATATGCTTGTTGTTGTTTTCACTTAAAATAAAGTCCATTTTAAACAAAATGGAGACACTTTGAGTGGTATCGGCCACACTACGCCTCAGATTGAGGCAAGATTGACTAGTACATGTCACATATGACCCATGAATCATTTTCCTATAGTTTCATCAGAAACTGAATGCATTTGGTTGGTTATCCGTATGTATATAAAATTTTTCCCATTCTAAACATAAGGGAGACACATAGAGTGATCCCAGCCACACCACTACTCGGATTGAGCCCATGTTGGCTCGTCCATGTCACATATGACCCATGGATTGTTTTGATAAATTATCAACAGAATCTGAATGTGTTTGGTTGGAATTCCATATGCAAGTTGTTCTTTTCAATTATAATCCTGTCCATTTTTATCAAAAGAGACACAGTTAGAGTGGTACCAGCAACAAAAAACCTCTTATTTAGATGGGGTTGACTCGTACTCGTCTCAAATGACCCATGGATCATTTTATTAAAGTATCAACACAATCCGAATGCTTTTGGTCAGTTTTTTGTATGTAGTTGATGATTTCACTTAAAATAAGGTCATTTTGAAACAAAAGAGAGACACTTTGAGTGGTTCCAGTGACACCGCACCTTATATTGATCCGAGGTTGATTCTTACACATCAGATATGACCCATGGATCATTTTACTAAAGTATCAAAACAATCAGAATCCGTTTGGATAGTATTCTGTATTTACTTAAAATGTTGTCAATTTTAAACAAAACAGATACACTTAGAGTGATCCTGGCCACACCGTGCGTCAGATTGAAGAGGGGTTGACTCTTACATGTTACATATGACCCATGGATCAATTTCCTAATAATAAACACTGTTTGAATGCATTTGATCATTTTTTCATAATACAGTTGTTGTTTTCAAATAAAATGATTTCCATTTTAAACAAAACAGAGACACTATGAATGGTGTCACCCACACCGTGCCTTGGATTGAGGCGGGTTTGAATCATACTCATCACATATGACTCAAGGATCATTGTGCTAAAGAATCAACACAATCAGAATCCATTTGGTCGGTTTTCCATATGCTAGTTGTTGTTTTCAATTAAAATGAAGTCCATTTTAAACAAAAAAGAGACATTTTGAGTAGTGTCATCCACACTGTGCCTCAGATTGTGGAGAAGTTGACTCATACATGTCACATATGACCCATGTATTGTTCTCCTAAGGTTTCAATAGAAACTGAATGCGTTTGGTCAGGTTTCCATATGTACTTAAAATGATGTCCATTTGAAACAAAAGAGAGATACTTAGAGTGATCCCAGCCACTCCGCAACTCGAATTGAGCCCTGGTTGGCTCGTACATGTCACATATGACCCATGGACTGTTGTCATAAATTATCAACAGAATCCAAATGTGTTTGGTCAGTTTTCTGTATGCCAATTTTTTTAACCTATAATCCTGTCCATTTTAATAAAAAGTGACATGTTAGAGTTGTACTGGCCACACCATGCCTTTTATTTAGACAGGGTCAACTCGTACACGTCTAAAATGTCCCATGGATTATTGTCATAAAGTATCAACACAATATGAAGGGGTTTGGTTAGTTTTCCGTATGCCAGTTGATGTTTTTACTTAAAATGATTTCCTTTTGAAACAAAAGAGACACACTTTGAGTGGTTTCGGCTACAACGCGCTTCAAATTGAGGCGGGGAAGATTCGTACACATCACATATTACCCATATATCATTGTGCTAAAGTATCAACACCATCAGAATCCTTTTGGTCATTTTTACATAAGTACTTAAAATGATGGCCATTTTAAACAATAGAGAGACACTTAGAGTGATCTCGGCCACACTGTGCCTCAAATAGAGGCGAAGTGGACTCTTACACATCACATATGACCCATGGATCGATTCCCTAAAGAATCAACATATTTCTAATGCATTTGGTTATTTTTTCATCTGTTATTTGCCGTTTTCACTTAAAATGATGTCCATTTTAAACAAAAGAGAGACACTATGAATGGTGTCTCCCACACCGCTCCTCGGATTGAGGCGGGGGTTGACTCGCACCCATCACATATGACCCATGGATCATTGTGATAAAGTATCAACACAATCAGAATTCGTTTGGTCAGTTTTCCGTGTGTAAGTTATTGTTTTAACTAAAAATGAAGTCCATTTTTAACAATAGAGAGACACTTTGAGAGTTGTCGGCCACACCACGCCTCATATTGAGGTTAGGTTGACTCGTACGTGTCACATATGACCCATGGATCATTATTCTAACGTTTCTATGGAAACCCAATGTGTTTGGTCGGTTTTCCATATGTACATAAAATGTTTTCCATTTTAAAAAAAGAGAGACACTTAGAGTGATCTCGGCCACACTGCAACTCAGATTGAGCCCGAGTTGACTTGTACATGTCACATACCAGAAAAGTCTGAACCAGGCGAAATCCCGATCCCAAAAATTTATTACGAAAAAAGTGCAAGTAAAGACAGTAGAAAATAAAAATGCTACATTACATCAAACCCATACTAATCCCTCTCCCTATCATCGGATAACTCATCATCAGGATCAGCTGACTCCCATTCTGAAGATTCATACCTCCGCATCATCCCAAGATACATGTTTTTCTTCCTAAGAATCTCCTCAGACATTCTCTCCTTGATTGTCCTTTTCCCACTATGTCCATTATCCATCTTAGAAGACCCTCCACTTCGCTTGCCACTGTTCCCATTTGCATGAACAATTTCTTGTGACCCTTCATTCTTGTAAGAAGACCTCGTCGCCATTGGTTTGGGTAGGTCCGTATATTCCCTCCGTGTCTTCCTCCTATCACATGAGTATTCTAATTTCAAACACCATTCATGTGTTTATGACCACGCAATATAGCACATGATCCATATGTGAATAGAAAAATCAAAAATTAATATTAATATACATAATAACTGAAATAATAATAATTTTATAAATATATATTTATTTCAATACATTTACATTATTTAAAAGGACCAAAAGTATCTATTGCATAAATCATCCCTATAGGATCAAACGGATAAAAAATTAGTAAAAAAGGTAGGGGAATAATTTAACGGGAATATTAAAATTGAAATTGTTTTTGTATATTATATGTTTCTTGAAAGTAATATTATATTATTATATAAGTACGAGTATATTTTATTTCAAATGATGTAAACTAGTTATTTGTCATGGATATTAGAGAACTAGGAAAGTAATATTGTACCTCATTTTATGGAAATTAAAAATTGTCTATAATAAGAATTATTAGAAATATAAATAGTGGGGGAATCATTTATGGTCTAAAATAACATAAAGACTCATACAGTATTGTAGTATGAGATATTGTAAATGAATAGATATCTACTAAGGGGTATATAAATGATTTATTATGTCATATAACCTTATTAGAGTCTATAAAAACATAGAACCCAAATATATCAAGGTCTATCATACTATCATAAATATAAATCTGGAATGAGACATTTCTCTTTGATAATGATACATGAAAAAATATTTAAAATTTTGAATTAAATAAAATATTTATCATATTAATTATAGTGAAAAATCAAATATCATAATGAAACCAGTGATAATAGGTTTTAGGTGAACAAAATATCCCACACCATTTTTCAATTATATGGGTGTATAACATTTTATATTCATTGGGGGTACTCATCCAATAAATAATTTTTTTATAATGGAATCCTGTAAGGTCTTATGTTATTAGCATAAAAGTCCTAGGAAATAAGATTGGATATTAACAAGTGGTATCAAGAAAATTTCACAGAATTGTTTTTATGTGGGTCGAGTACCCTTAGTTTTAACATTTGATGAAAATGTAGTATTAATTTGATCTTGTTTATATATGGTGGTTCCTTTTGTAAAATTTTATAAGATTAGTAGTGTATTAGATGAGGGGACAAGAAAAAACATATAGTAATATGACAACATTTCATAAGAATGTTTCATATATTTTATAATAAAAAATTTCATAGAAACTTTATGTTTTAGGTTATTTGAATACTGGAATCAAAATGAATATATTCCATGAATGATATTCAACATATACCCCAAATAGCTATTTCATAGTCCCCTTTTAAAATTTATTCATAATAACATTATTTATAACCTATGGAAGATTTAAACATAAGAAAGTGTGATCTCAAATTATTAGTAATGGAAAACATGTAGATATTAATCATAGATCATATGCAGACAAAAAACAATCATAAAGGTATGATAGATTTTCCACAACATTTTAATTTCAATCCTCATAAATTATAGATCATAAATCATGGGTCATGGCATTCTTATTTTTCATTTTAAAATTTGTGACTCCTAAGAGCAAGGAAAAATCATAAATCAATCAAGAAGTACGAGAGGATATCATAAGAAAAATAATATGTCATAGGAATCATTGCACAATTATAATAATATAATATTAGTTAACTAGTCAGGGCTCATTTCTATTACCATTATCACATAGTTATCAATGTGCTATAGTTATTAAGGTTACTTACTAACCTCTTTTTATTCCTAAAATGGGTGAAATCCCCAAAAAATATTATTTTAATTCATTGATATCAATAATTACCCAATAAATTTAACTTATAAATAATTTCGGGGATATTTTCAATTAACTAAAAACATATGTAGGAGTTCCACATGAGCATAATAAACCTCATTAATTCCTATTCCCATATCCCTTGGAAATGTAATGAATTTTATAATTATTTTCATATCAAATAATTATAAATCATTTATATAAATAAAGTGGATGAAATCATAATATGAAAACCCCATTCAAGAATAAATAAAATTCTAATGATGTTTCAATAGATTAAAAATAACACAAAATTGTATTTTTATAGTTCAATGATAAAAAGAGAAATATAATTTTCTTTCTGAATCATTAAAACTAAAAAAATATAGAATGTTGAGAAATATATTCTCCATGAATATAAAAATATTTTATAATAAACAAATATTAATTCTAATTAGTTGTCATGATGACATGGTAATCCATTCATGAAATAAATGTCAAAACATTTACTCTTATTTCACATTTGATAAAAATCACAAAAGTTACCAGATCAGAAAACAAATAGAATATATATTTTCTTAAAAATTAGACAATATTTAAATATATATTATAAATAATATTAATTATAACATGATCATATAATATAATATTTCTAATTTTTTTAAAATAACATATAAATTGAAGAATTTTTTTTCGACCAAGGAGGTAATAAATCTTAATTTTTTAAAACCAATTCTTAATCATTTTAAGGACCCAATAGATGAGAGTATAAGGGAATAATTAAAAAACTATAAATAACCATATTATAATCATATATTTTTATATATATAAATATAACACTATTCCTCAAAATGAGATTCAAAAAAATTTATCAATTAAAATGATATTGCAACATAAACTCTAACCTCTGCTCTATAATTATTTATATACGTTATTAAGATAATATAAGATATATTTATATTTATAATAAATCTACACTATAATCATATTAACTCAAATCATAATCTATATCATTACATTATTTTTTTTTACCATTATGAATTTTAATTAATATCAATATTATAGGAAAATTGATCTATTTTCCATGCATGTTATTATTTGATGGTTCCAAAACAGGAACCATATTCATGGTATAATAATTTAAATAATGTTTTTAATGTTATTTGTAATATATTTATTCATTATATACTTTTATATAACTATTCATAAGTGTTTTTAATGAAAAATTAATTACATCACATTGTCTAGGAGGTCAATCAGGAGTACAAAAGAGTAAATTTTTCATTTTTCATTTAATAGAGAGGGAGAAAGAAATATAATATTATCTATTTAATTAATCAGTATAATATAAAAAATATTACATATATTCATCAAATAAGTCAATATGAGTATGCATCTTTTATAGATACGAAACAAAAATCACACTTCTTTTTTAATGTTGTCGTCCACACGTACACGTGAAATACATTATAATTTATCATATAATTGAATGGAGGTTGAAAATGTGTTTACAATAAAAATAAGTCCGTTTTAATACGGTAATGATATGGATTTCATAATTTTATTATGGTTTTATATTATTTGTTTCATGTTAATTGAGAAAAAAATTAAAATATATTATTAATGAAATTTAACAATTCTTTGAGAAATCCAATTTTTATTAAATCATTAAACAATATGGTTTAGACATAGGGGATTAAAATAATAACTATAACCTATGCATGGAATTTTGGAAGGAATCTGGTTAGGTTTTACATGAACTATATGGATCAACATTAATGAACAAGTTAATAGAAGTGGTTCCCTTTTATTAGTGATATTGGTATAGCCCTTTTGAATACAAAAGACATTTAAATATAATGAATTCGTATTCATGTAAATGTGGCCCCAAATGTAAATGAATAAAAAAATTATGGTTAGAATATATTCAATCAATCAAGTTTATACAAGTTTATGTTATACTTTAAACCTCATATTTTTGTTCAACCCCCTGAGGAACCCTTTTAACACATTTGACGGGGTAAAAAATATTTACCAGTGTGAATAATTATTATAAAAGGAATTTGTAGTAAATTCAAAATATTGAAATAATTTTATCATATTCCATTTATAATAGTGGAGGAAATTTATTTTAATCAAGTGTGAAAAATACATGGAATAATGATTTTGGGAATACTCATTTTTAAGTATAAGGATAAATTTATCATATTTCATAAATGTTAAATAGAATCATACCAATTTGAAAACATTTTATTTTATATATTATATAGGTATTTCATAAAAAGAATCCATAATAGAATTATCAAATGTTTCATTCAAATTGAGGTGCTTAACTAGGTTACTATTCTTATTCTACATCCCTACATCTATGTGGTCTATGGTTTTTAAGGGTAACTACACATAAGAGTTAAAATTGTCCAATGATACGATATATGTGATTAGTACATGTGATGGATTTTGTTTGTGAATTCTTAAAAGTGATACCTGAAACACATAGTGAACATGTGAGTTGTAATCTACCAAAAATTCATCAATTAAAAATCCTTATGAATGAATAAATGATTTATTAAGTAATGTTTTTATAAAAATAACATGAAAAATATTTAACTTGTTATTTTATTCTATTATATAATATATTCATAACAATATAGTGGGCATAGAATACTACCAATAATCATAACTTTTGAAAATATAATAATTCTATAGTGATTTTGATGATTTGTATATCATAACGGGTATTGTAATATATAATTAAAAATGAAGTAAGAAGATATGACATGAACATTAATGATATAACCCAATGAATCCAATTTATTGAATATTTCAGTGGACATTAAAACACGAGTGTTTTCTATTAACCATGTCCAAACATATATTCAATAATAGAAACAAAATAGTATCTGTTTATGACAGAAATTCAATCTAATAATGATAACATACCAAACTCTATTCATCATTCCATCATAATAGTGTTCCACTATGTAATACCTTACTATTAGGGTGTGAATTAAAGTAATAAGGTTTTATCATTGTAAATCCTATTAGTAAGAATATGTAAACATTATTTTTAATAAAATAATGGTTATATTTATCCCTTTTAATTATTTCTTTATATATATATATATATGTGTGATTATATGATTAGTTAGATATAAATTATATTTTGATATGATGAAATCAAATTTTTTTTATTATGTATTATATATAGTTTCAACTAAAATATCCCTTTTGATAAATCCATGTGTTTGAAATAAAATTTATTTTTATTACATAGTTTTACTAAAAATTTATTATTTAAATATAATTAAGAATATAATTTAATAAAGACCCTTATAATTTAAATTGGTGTTAAAAGGTTGATTATGACCTAAATACTAGTATTTATCAATAATTAATAATTTTATAGAAAAAAAATTATTATTTTTTGAAAAATTGTTCTGGTAAAATAAATTTAATTATAGATATTGATATATTGAAATTATGTAATGGTGATTTTTTATAATTTTTTTATGGATACTAATTGTGGGGTAAAAATTAAATATGATATAACTATATGATATATAATATTAAATTACAAAATAAAAATAGTGATTTAATAAATACTATAAACAAAATCAATAACAAAAAACTAATAACACCATTAAAATAATTTGTTTTTGAAGTTATTTGTATATTTTTATAATCTACTAATTAATCATTCCAACCCTATATAATATTTTATTGTTTTTAAAATAATATTTTTGAAGATAACTCACCTTCACATCATGAAGGGTATTATTATAATGAGTTTGTTTGTTAGACTAATAAAATATTTAAGCTCACTCATATTGGCTGAAACCATTAAAAAACAAAGGAAAGGTTTACGGTTTTTTATTTGATTAGTTAAACTCCTAAACCTATATTAGGAAGATAATATATAATTCAAATCCCATATTATATAAATTCTTATAAACCATTCATTCATATTCACTAAAAACCAATTGATCATGAATATTCATTCTTTATTTCCCTCAATATCCCTCCAAAGGAATTCCAAATATCTTAATATGATCCTACCAAGATTTTATAATCACCCCCTCAAGGTATGGTATTCTCTACTCTTCCATTATATTTATGTAATTTCTCTATAATAAGGATTTGGATTTGGAATTATTCATGGTTTATTGTGTTTTTATCAATCCATTTTCTATCAATATGAGTCCACCATTAACTACCATTTTAAACATCCATGGGACTTTATATATACAAGTTATGCTAGGGAAATTATAATGTTATTTTATATTGTTAATTTTTGTGTTGTAAATACCCATACCAATTCCCAATTAAGGTTATTAACGTATATTTATTTATATTTCAATTATTTAGGACTTCTATTTATGTGACACACACTCCTCAATCATTTTATAAAATTTTATTAATGTTTTTCTTATGTTGTATAATCTATGTTAAACACAAATTAATGAACATAATATTGATACAATTGGTGGGACTAAAATTATATTTCCATCTAATTCATTCGGTGATATTTTTATCTTATTATATAACATGTATTGTATATTATTTTAAAACCTAAAAAGTTAATGTTTAGATGTTTTAGAGGATATCGTTGAGTAATTTATATGATGTCATTTTTAAGTAATTTCCTCATTCCTATAATGAATTTATGTTAGCATCTAATGTCGTTGTCAATGATCATGATTATTATTCTATCACTTTATATCATATTGATATGCCTCTTTCCTCACATGTATTACTTTTAAACTGTTTATATTTTATTATTACCTTATTCAGATTTATAAATCACCCTTTTATTTTTTTCCCATGTTATCCAATGTAATATTAGAAGATTAATGGAATATAATGGATTAATATAGAATATTTTTATAATGTTGTTTAATAATTTTATCATGTTATTGTGATATCAATTTAATTACCCAAATGCATTAGGCCTATTAACCTTTTTGGAATGTGTTATATGTCTACATTTTTGTAATAAACCATGAAATTAATTGTATAGAGAATATGTGATTTTATTGGTTGGATAACTATAAATTCTAGGTATTTTTTGTGAGTTAGGTTTAGTAAACCATAGAAGAATCCTTATAGATAAGAATAAAAATGTAAAATATTTTTTTTGTAATTTATATTGTGAATGGTTTCCTAGAAAAAACATCGATCTCTCAATAATATTTGTTGATGTGGCTTTGGCACATATGTTCCTAGGGATAATAACCATAAAAGGTATCATTTTGTATTTACTCAACTTGTTCCTATTACAAAATAAAAATACCATGATATACACGCTATTTCACACTAATGAGGAATATTATTCTCTAAATCCACATGATCTTTCTGAAACATTTTTAAGGAAAAAGCATCTAAATTTCAATATTAGGGAATATGTCATAGTTGATATATATTGAAATCAATAAATTAATAGTTCATGTTATTAATGGGATTTATGAGTTATCCATTAAATGATAATAATTTACCATTTATATTTTTAATAGTTTTAGAACTCCCATCCATTATTTAAATTAATTTTAGGTAATAGATGCAAATATGAAGAATGGAGTCAAAAACCAATTTGTGGGGAATTGTAATAAATTCCCAAATTATATTCCCAACACAATTAAAGATTTATAGAAATTAATGATAATATTGTTATCATAATATATATTTTGGAATAAATAAATTATTCATGAGGAAAACTGACATATACCTATGAAAAAAAATGTTGTAATGGATTCCTTTAAGAGAACACACCCTTTGGGATTTAGTAGATCTCCTAGTCCATTAATTTCAGTACATTGGTTAAAATCCATTGAAAGGACTGTGTTTTTATATCAATTATGTATTTAATAGAAGTTAATGATGTTTTTTTGTCACAAATATGTAATATCTAATTAATATGGGAAATTTACCAATAATAAGAAGGTGAGGGAAGATATCTACAAAATGGAGAGGATAGAATTTTGGAATTTAGTTTTTGGTTAAATATTTTCCTCCTACTATCCAAATAAAAATTTATATAGAGATCTTTTTCAAGGGGGAAGGTGTATTAATAAATTAGGTCTTATGAGTAAAAATTAAAATTCCATGAATGGTATAGAATAATCATGATCATTTACCCCAAATATATAGTTTACTAAATCTTTAGCTGGATGCGGATGAATATATGAAAATATTTAGTTATTCTACGGTTTGATATATATGAATAAATTTTCTAATGAAACATCAAAGTAGAAATTGGTGTCCAAGAATCTAAAGGTTCACATTAGTCATGTGATATGATGATAATAATAGTTGTTAAATTCATGTGGAGTGTTTGTGATGTCTAATAATGGAATCAAATTTAAATATCATACTTGTCAATATTGTGGATATAAAAATACTAGAAATATCATACTTGGGAAAAAGAAATTTTTTTGGTGTTGTAAGGAGGGGAACCAAGATATCAAATGCTAATGGTAGTAACCCAACAAAGTGAAGGAAAAAAGTAATGATCCAATCAATCCATAATATATTTTCTAATGTTTCAATTGTAGGAAACCATGACACTATATGACCTATTTCACATAACCAAATAATGTAAAAAATATGTCAAAGATTACTGATATAAATAACAACCATATCCTAGAGACCAAGGTTGAGAATATTACATCCCTACTACTGAGAGGGATCCTAGAAACAATGTGGTGACATATACAATTGTTAAAAATTCATGAATAAAAAATAGATGATATCATTATAGTTATATGAATTAAATTATATCATAAAGTGTTATTAAAATTATTCAACCACCACCTCAAAATAGGGAATTAATGTTATTGGTGAAAATGATAAATGGGGAAAATGTTAAATCGCCAATAAATAACTTCCCCACTATCATTGTTTGAATAATAAAAAGCATAGATGACCTGGTGATATAGCCTTTAGAGTAATTCAATGATATTATATGTATGTATTATCTTTCCTTGAATAGAGGGAGCATAAATTGTCAGTATATTGAAATCAATATATGTACTG
Organism: Viscum album; assembly: GCA_963277665.1. Classification (NCBI taxonomy): domain Eukaryota; kingdom Viridiplantae; phylum Streptophyta; class Magnoliopsida; order Santalales; family Viscaceae; genus Viscum; species Viscum album. The sequence goes on from OY728161.1 coordinate 701,325,017, forward strand.
TGAATCACTTTCTGATTCTATTCAACAGTAATAAGGATAATGAATATCCTTTGGAATCATAATCTCTTATATAGTTATTATTTCCTTATAAAAAGTCTATATAGTTAAAATTAAAGAGACTATATAAAAGATAATCCTTGAAAACATTCCCATTGTAAGAGAATATGATGATGTGTTCTTGGAAGAATTGACATGTCTTTCTCCTAAACGAATGGTTGAGTTTGCATTTGAACATTTAACCATAAATAATAAAATATTAAAGAATCAAAATTTATAGGATAATGGTAACCTTGATGATCTGAAGGGGAAACTAAAAGAGAATATGAATAAAGGGTTTTTATCTCCAAGGGCTTCATTATGGGGTGCATGAATCCATTAAATCAAGAAAAAATATATGTTAATGTTCATCCTCTTTGATTATTATGATCTCAATAAGATCACAACAAATAAAATGTATCATCATTCCTATATTGATGACATTTTTGATCAGATACATGGATCTCAGTAATTTCACTAAGGTGATTTTTCAGTTTGGATATTCTCATTTAAAGGTAATTATTGAAAATAAACATAGTCTAATTTTGGTACATTGTAAATTCACTATGATATCACTGTGAAACCATATATACTCACTAATTTTTAGTTTTTTAGGGTTAATAATTAATATATATTTCAGTAATTAAATAAAAAAACTCATAGTACTATATATATATATTATATTCTTTATTATTATAAAGGTAAATTGGGGCATTAAGATCATTTTAATGTAGTATAATATACCTGGAAAATGAAAATTTTATAATTTATTTACATTAAGTGTGATTTTTGGATAGAGAAAGTAACATTATTATGTATTCTTATCAAAATTATAGGTATATCATTGGATATGGAAAATATTTTATAAATTGAAGGATAATCTATAACAACATCTATGAAAAAGATCAACATTTTCATTTGATTAACTTGCAAGTATATTCAAATTTAGTGAATGTTCAAATGCATATAAATCCCATTATGAAAGTTAAATTATAAGGGTGTAAAATATTTATAGAATTATAATTTTGGGAAGATCCTAAAAGTGTTAATTATGTGGCTAACCACTACACATGATCTCACAATACCCAAAAAATGGGATGGATTTCTGATCTAAAGTGATCGAACAAAAATGGGATTCTATTGTGTAATCATTAAAAATAAAATGCTGAGTTCTTATGCCTCCCAAAAATTAATTACTCTTTAGAAAGGCTATCCATCAAATGATGATATATTTGATATAATTATTATAACATTGAATATTTGGAAACATTACATCTAGGATATGACGTGTGAAATATATTTGTGTCATAAAATCCCTATGTATATATTCATTCAAATAGAGATAAATATGAACCAAAAAATTAGGTTAAGTATCATCATGAATTATGATTGTTCAATTCATTACGATCAGTAGAAGGTGAAAAAAGGTTAATAATCTCTAAGAATAACAGATACCACAATCATATCTATTTTCAGAATTGATTGGGATGAAATATTATTGAACTTACAATGGTATGAAATTGGAATCATAATATGAACTTCATCCAGCCTTACTCAAGTAACTTCTTAAACATCTATTATTGAGAGGATGATGGAGGAAGAAAAGATAATTTATAGAAATAGAGAAATGTAGAAAATATTCCAAATTTCACCATTTCTATAAAAAATTATAATATTTGGAACCAAATTATGTTTCCCGTCAAAATATCAACGGAAGAGAGAAATCTAGATAATGTAGAAATATCATCCTTATATATTCTTTTCAGATGAACTAAGATGTATATATTTATATATGTAAAATGTCTATTTAGAAAACATGAGATGGAAATTTTTGAATTTTTATCTTAATTATTAATATGAAAAAAATATTGGTATAATATAATGAATTCAAACTGAATAATGAAACTATTTCTCATAATACTATGGAAATGGGAAAACATAACCCTAAAATTCTTTGAAAGACTTCAATTGTCATCAAGTGTTAATAACACCTTATTTAATGTCCGTCGATCACCTTAAAAATTCAGGGAAATTCATTTAAATTAATGGAGATTCCCAAATTGACAAAACTAATAAGATTTATATAAGAGATATAGTTGATTAATATAAAAATTCATCATATTTCCTTTTTTAACCTCAAGGTTTCAGAGAATCCATCAGAAAGTGTATGTTATTGAGACTCTATAAAAAAATCATCAATGATATATAAAGTCTGAGGATGATGATATGGTTTTCATTCATATATCACCATGGACAAATATATGGGGTAGGATAGAAGAAAAATCATATTTATAGATACATTAACACTTTTTACATCATTGATTGTATTTGAGTTTTGGCATATCAACTAGAACTCCCACCTATGAAATATTATGTACATGAAAAGTTCCATGAATCCCTTTTAGTGAATTACCTACCATACCCCTAACATGTGGAAAATAAAGATGCGTTACGTTTTGGGAATGATCTTTTATACAAGGTGTAGCCGGTGAGATCGTAGATCAAATAAATGATGTTCTAAGAAACAATACAATTAACCTATTTATAGAACTACTGTAGGACCTCAAAACTATGGAGTCAAAATGGTAACAGAAAGTGGAAACATAAGTTAAGTATCAATATATTATTTGTAATACAAGATTAATATTATGGGGAATATTTTCTAAAGGGGATAAGAATTTAATAACCCATACTTTTATAAATAAAATTCTATTTTATTGGAATAAATGTCATACTATGTAAAGTAATTATATAAAACAGATTCACTATATTTAATTTATTATTTATGAACTATATAAAAAAACTCTTATTTTATGATGATCATAAAATACCATTAGGAATCATAATATATTCATTATATAATGAATATTATGATAAGTATATATTTAGGATTGTGATAAGAACTAATGACACATAAAGAAGAACAGATGGCCTGGACCGGAAGGATAGTACTCTATTTGTCCCATTTATTTGAGCTTTAGAGGGAGATGAAATAACTATTATTTTTCTTTGACCTAGGTTTAGTTAATAATCAATAATTTAAACTTGAGAAAACCCATTTATCAGAGAAGATAAAAATCATATAGATCACTGCCCAAACAATATTTGATGAACCACCCAGAGAATGGTACACCATCGAACACATTAGCCTTTTGATGTATGTGGGTGTAATACGATGTTATTAATCTTTCATCTATTTATATAAATGTGTATATTTTAATATTAATATTATACTTATTATATATATTCTATATAATTTTAATAATAAATCTTTATGATTACATAATTACTTTGATAAAAAATTTGATTATGATATAATAAAAATAAAATTTTATTTTTAGGTAACATACATATCTTTTTAATTAAAAACATATATTTTATAAATCCAAGACTATAAAATAAATTTAAATTTTTTATATAGTTTTAATAAATAATATTTATTTAATTAAAAATGAAACATTACTTTAATAAAGTTCATTGTAACTTTTATATGGGTCGGAATGTTGTTTTTGTTGTGAAAATTTTTTATTTTTTGATCCATAAATAAGGTTATATAATAGTATAAAATAATATACTAATAAATTTATTTGGGTAAAGTAAATGTACTTTTTTAAATTATAATATCAAAAATATCTAATGGTAAATATTTTTTAGTTCTTCGATAGAGTATTTTTTCTATTAAAATTAAATACGTTATAAATATATGTTATATATTATTATATAATAATTTCCCAAACTGATGTAATAAATATTATAAAAGGAATTTGAGACAAAAAAATTATTTATTTTTTAAGTTAATTTATTTATATTCTTTAATTTAATTCATAAAACAATTAATGATTCCTCCAAAACCTATATTACATTTTATTGTTTTTAATGAAATTATTTATGAACATGACTCACATCAACATAATATATTGTATAATTTTAATTAGTTCCAATCTTGATTAATATAATATTAATAACCTCTACTGTATGGTATTGAAAATTATTATAAACCATTTAACAGTTTTTGGGATTCATTATTTTATTACAAAGACCACAAAACAAATGTTTAGAAGTTAATAATGGATTTTGAATCATTCATCTTCACTCAAAACCCATTGATCATGAATTTTCACTCATTATACTTCTCTAAATACAACCAAGGGTTTTAACATGATCTTAATAATATCCAGGCATGATTTTAGAAGCACCATATCGAGATAAGGGATTCTCTCTTATTTCTGGATATTCATGTACATTAGTTATACATTTAGATGTCCAATTATTCATTTTTAACGTGTTTTAATGTATACCATTATTGTCTTTATTTTTTCCAAATATTAAGATACTTCCTTTCACTATCAATACATCCGTCCATGAACCTTTTTATAAACTCGTTATGTTCCTGAAATTATCCTTCCACATAATAAGCTAATTATTTTTTTCACATGACATACCATGTATGGTTCGTAGGTGGTATATCGATCCAATAAATTAATACAAAGATATTAAATCTTTTATAATGAACATTAATTATAATACAAGAATACATGCCAAATGATCAGAAATATATTGTACAATTAGAATCTTGGAATGATAAACAATGTGTTTATAAGAGTTATACATAATCTCTAACCTAATCTATCATAACTTTAACCCTTATTATACATACCACATGTAATTCCTATAATTATACCATTGGGAAAATAAAAACAATATGGGATTACCCTAGACTCCTAGTAAGGGTAAGCTATGTAAATGTATAAACATAACATTTGAATACGGGTATGAGAACATGTATTCAAATAACATACTCTACATATATGATATAAAAGTATTTTGTCATGGAATAAAGATATTAAGATTATTAGACATTAATCATAAGTAAATTAAAGATCATAAACCCTGAGTGTATAACAATGACCTAATACATGTGATTATGTCCTGCATATAAACATAGAAAATCATTTTCTTAGTAGTCAGGGATTACTTCCTTGTCTATCACAGTGGAATGGGTTCCATCCTCAAACCATCATATCTGTCATGGTATATTTCCCAGAATGTTAAAGTATAAATTATTACTTTTACAACTATGTTTAGTTTCCATTTTAGTCTTTTTTATCACATGATCTTTTTATATTTAACCAATGCATTGGAGGGAGATATACGACCCACCCAATACATAATGAAAATCATACAAATGTTTTTCAAAATATCATAAAACATTAATAATATTAGAACACACAAAATGAAATTTATTCCAAAAACATTTAAACATATAATAACCTCTTGAAAAAAACAATAGTCATAATCATTTCTTCATTTCATCAATGCATAACCCAAGGAAATAGTAGTGGGTTTTATAAGAATTATATCATGGTATAATCAATAGAATGAAAATAAATTTTAAATAAATATTTTAATCATAAATAGAAACTATTCAGAGAATGATTTTGAATAGTTAAATTGGGTCATGTTCCCATTAATAAAAAAAGTTAAATAAAATTATTGCATACTATATGTGAAATGATTTTTAAAGATTACATAGAACATTTTATAAGAAAATACAATTAAGTATGAAAATAACTATATTATAAACTAATAATTCTTTAGAAATTTTCAAAACCCTTTTATTTTAATATAATATTTTAATCATATAATGGAATATTTAAAACAATTTGTGGTCTTGATGGAGTGAAATGGAGTACATGTTAAAACCATGATTCTATTAAAATTTTTGATAAAATCTAAACATTCATTGATTTAAATATTACATGAAGTATCCATTTTATTTTTTAAAAAACAAAACAACGGAAAAAAATGAAATTAAACACACCAGTAGGAATTTGAAATAGTTTTAAAAAAATTTAAAACATTGTTATTAAAGAAAAATTGTTTTTAAAGAACGCATTGGTGGAAATAAAGGATTTAATATCAATGTAATGATGTTGTTTTTTTCTAAACAGATGACAATAGTATGTATGAGAAATTAATTCCAATGGGTTACCTAAAAAATGATGCCTAAAATTTTTAACAGTGGTTTTGGAATTACGTTTTAATAGAATCAAAACCAAAAGAAACAAAAGGAATGATTTTCAGCATCTTTTTTTCTAAAAACTCACACCATATTTTAAAAAATATATTTTTATCATCGGTTTTTCAGAAAAATGACACCATATATTTCCAAAAATAATTTTGGCATCTATTTTTCCAAACATAGGCACTAAATTTTTTTTCTAGCTCTTCGGTGTCTGTTTTTGTAAAAACATACAAAGAATGTTTTTAAAAAAATGTCAGGATCAAGAATCCCTCATGTTTTTTGAATCATCGAAATCTAAACATGTGTTTACTCTTCTTGAATACCAATGACTTCAAAGGAATATTAGTGATCCCCCACAATCATTCTCGATAATTTTATTTCATTTTCATGATATGCGGTATGTTTTTTTTATTATCTTCCCATAGTTTTATCATCTAAACATTATTTTTTCTTCTATAACAAATTTCTGGAGACATTCAGCTGTGGTTTGATTTTAGTTTTTTTCATATTTATTTCAAATTTTTACATTAAATTTTTGTATAGTTATTGAATTGTTTAATTTTCTAAATCATTCTACAGAAAAACATCAGATTGGGATCTATTTTCTAGTTAAACTATGAATTTTGTAGGTTTTTTTAATTTTGACGATAAATTAATTATCATTTATTTTTTTATTTAATTAATTTATTTGTTTAAAGTTTTTTATAAATGTGTTGGAACATGGTTAATTTTTATCTCTTAGAGTGATTATCCTATATTCGTTGAAAAGTCCAAGTGGTTATAGATGTGATTTTTTAATGTATTTTTGTGTTATTGTTTGTTATGTATTCGCCTTGATAAAGGTGAGAGTATTTTTTTATATATTTATAATATTTTTGTTATTTACTCTTATTCTAGTACATAAAGTATATAAAATTACATGCATCTTTATTGGAACGTACATATTAACATGTATTGTATATGAAATTCTAGGTAGGATGCATTAATATGCTATTTTAAATATACCGATATTCCTTGTTTATTTCAATAGAATGCCTTTTACATACCATGGTAGGATTTTCATAAGAAAACATAATATTATCCTTTTTATGTATTTGTTTAGCATGATTGTTATCATAATATATTCTATTATATATTTATCATGATTTGAATATATTTATGCTAGAGTGTTTCTTACTTATGTTGTCTCTTTCCATGCATATTTTTTGTGGTGGGGTTTCTCAAGCATGTCTACCTATACTTGTTGTAGTGTACATTATTTCTATTAGTTTATAATGGTTCCCAAATACATTACTTATTTATGTGAATAATTATTAATCCATAATTTTATTCCATGCATATATACTTATACATCATGTTTTATTTTATTTATTACTTGTGTTCTCATGTCCTAATATAATTTCTATGCACTATTGGGTCAAATAAAATGATGGAATCAATCCAATTAATGTAAATTTATAATTCAGCATCCAATTATAAAAACCCTATATATTTAATGGTATATTTTACATGGTGATGAATTTCATATTAATATAAAATTATTTAAAAAGAAATGTATATTTTTTTTGTTTTCCTCAGTTGGAAAAAATGTTCTCAATATTTTATTATAATAATAATAATAATTTCAGGATAAAAAATAACAATGAATCAAATGTGTTGTAAGAAATACAAATTTGTTTACGTATTTAATTTCATATTTCATAATTTTGGTAGTCTTATGATTGATTTCACTTATAATATAAACACTTACTCTAATTATTATTTTCTATTACTATAAATAACTAATTTTTGGCATTTTAAATTAAATCTTGCTTCAATAATTTTGACACATGCAACATCGATATAATGAAAGGACTATGTAAAATAAACTAATAAATTTTTGAAAGTTGATATTATTATTAAATCATAATATCATTATAACACATGAATATGATTAAAAAAAGATTAATATTTTCGAATGTTTTTCAAATCTGATATTTTCTATCTGATTATCAATGGTTTTTATTTTATGTGTTTCTATTTTCAATTTTTCTGTATTCATATATATTTAATAGTTTATATGTTTTAATATATTGACCAATTATATTGTGATATCAGTTATTGAATGGATCATAATTGGATACATTTATGAAGAACAACTAGTTCATATGAAAATGTATTTGAGAAATTTTAGTTATTTTCTAAACGAAAACTTCAAAAAATTGATTTAATTTTTTGTACATGTGTAAAGTGTTTGAATATGAGAATGTTGAACTCTACAGAAATCAAGGATCATCTCAATTTTTGTGGTTGTAGCCTTAATTATACACGTTGGATCTAGCATGGTGAATGAAATGAATACTCAACATCCAATATTGATGTTAGTATTGATATTGAGGAATAGGATCGTATGGAAGACCTAATTCACAATTTAGGTATTGAAACAATAAAAAACAACATCTGTTGAATGATTTTATAGTGATTCTGAGTAACCATTATTCCCAAGTTGCAATAAATATACAGTGTTATTAGCAATTATGAGATTAGTTAACGTAAAATTAAAATATTTATGGACTGATAATTTTTTCTCCAGCATAGATGGTCTTTTAAAAGAAACACTTATAGAAGGAAATGAGCCACCAGATTTCAATCATGAGGTGAAGAAAATTTTATGGCTAATGATATTGGGGTTTAAAAATATACATTATTTCTCCAATGATTTTGTTCTGTATAGGAAATATAATGAATATTTATCAAGTTTTCCTACAAGTGGGACATCACATTATAAGATAGATATGAAAGTCAACATAGATTCATTCTTAGGTACTCTCACCCAATTACATGAGAAATAATCATTGTACTTTCTAATGATTTCATCCAATATTTATTGCATTAAATTCTGACAATTCAAATGTGATTCATTCTAAGGATCCAGAATCAAAACTCTTGCTAATGAAATTTGGCTTCATCCAATAACTCATTGTTTAAAGAGTCTATCTGAAAATTCCATTGATGCAAAAAATGTTAAGATGAAATTAATATGAGTGTATATTTGATGGTAACATACGTCAGCTTACCAAATCACCACAGTGCAAGGGTTTTCATATAAATATTCATGATTTTGAAAGTGTTGTTGTAAATATCATAATGGTATTGTGTACTAATGGAATAAATCCATATCGGATCCTCAATAGCCAAATAGTTCATAGATTGTTTTTATAGTAGTTTACAACATGTCCCCACATTATTGTGTAAATAAAAAAATTATATGATGGTCTTGATGATTTATGGACCAAACAAATGTGAAAATTATATTGATGTGTATATTTCTCCATTTATTGATGATTTAAATATTCAATAAGAGGAAGGTGTTAATTTTTTTATGCATACAATAAAGGGTATCTTCTCTAGTGTGATATGTTAATGTTCACAATAAATAAATTTCCTACATATGGAATATTATCTGGATATAGTGTTATGGGGAAAAAGCAGGTCCAATTGGGAAAGAATATAAATTATATTAACAATTGAAGAATGGAAGAATGATAGTGTACATGGGACATCAAATATTTTTGTGAATTTATCATACTTATCATAGATTGAAAAATCATTTTAGGGTTAACATGAATACAACCTTCCCCCACGAACATTGTCATCTGAAGAATATTATGACAGGGTGAATAAAATTTATTAGACTTTTGGAATGAAAATAAGTTCTGGTCTTTAATGAAATATCTAGAAGAACCACTGTATTTTTTTGAACTATGTTATTAGATATTTTTAGAGATAAAACATGTCATCGATGTTATGCATGTTGGGAATAACATATGTGAAATATTGATTGAAACATTGTTGGACATAAAAGGAAAGGCAAAAGGTTTATTACATGATTGATTGGACTTGATATTAATGATAATACGATTGGATCTATCTCCTAATTTGATTGGAAACAGAACATATTTACCTATGTCTTGTCACACATTAAGAAAGATTGAAAAGATAAATTTTTTTCATTATCATCATGGTATTAATGTGCCATGTGTTTTTTCAAAAAATGTGAATAATTTGGTGTCATTTAAAGATTGTAAGTTAATAGCTATGAAATCCAATTATTTCCATGAATTGATGAAACATATTCTACCAATTCATGTGCATTGTATATTGCCAAAAATTTTCATAAAGCCTATCATCAGGTTATGCAGTTTTTTCGAATCCATTTGTAAGAAATTAGTTGATCCAAATATGTTAGATGTTCCGGAGAGTGAATTGGATAATATACAATATCATATATAAATGTATTTCCCACCTATATTTTTAGATTTAATGTTCATATATTGATTCATTTGGGGCATGAGATAAAAATATGTTGGCCTTTTTATTTACAATGAATATATCCTTTGGGAAGATATTTGAAAATTTATAAGGGATATGTTAGAAATCTGTATTGGCAAGAGGCCTATATTGTTCAAGAAATATGTATCAGATGAGATGATGGAGTTATGTACTAATTATTTGTTTGAGGAGGACCGTATTGGTCTACCATTATCTCGATATAAGATAGTTTATAGTGATGGTAGAGGGGTTCAAGGCTAAAAGGTAAAGTCCATTCCACTTGATGAAGTGATGTAGGAAAATTTCTATATTTTAAACAAAATATATGAAGTTAAATCATATATATCCTTATATATTACTAAATTAAAGATATGATATCATAATAGAAACGAAATTTGATGATGATTGAGCATAAGAAGACCATTTTTTCATGTTCTAAAGAGATTGTCGCAAAATATATATCTACATCGGAATCATTAAATTGGTTAGCTAGGGGACCATCTATTCATATGATAATGTGGTCTGGTTTGGATATTAATGGTAAGTCATTTTACACAAAAAAATTGGATGATAAGAGTACCGTTCAGAATGGTGGTGTGATGGTTTTTGCTGAAGCAGTGCATGTTTTGAGTTCCAAAGATAAAAATACAATTTCCACATCAACACCAAATTTTGAAGATCTTTAAGACATATGGGAAATTTATTATATTAAATTTCAATTCATTTTTTTATGTGTAATTTGATTGATAGTAAGAGTAGAGTGAATCATGATGAATATGGTTTTAAACTGGTTGATTTGAAAAGATTTAATTATAATGAGCAACCATTTATCATGGAGACACGTGAAAAATAAGTATTTAATGTCATTGATCCATCGAATGATTTCTGGACTTCAATTTTTCACGAAAAAAGATACCATTGGGGTGATGAGGATGATTCAGATGATGTTTTTGATTTTGATGACCCCCATTCATCTATTACGCAATTTTTGGATAATTTCAATGAGTATAAGATAAGAACAGTGCATGAAATACGTAATGATCATGATGAAGGAATATGAAAAAACACTAAATTAGTCTACTATTATTTCTAGTAAATATTTATATTATTTTCTTTTTTTGAAATATCTAAATGAATGCCAATTTCTAACTTACTTTTTTCCTTTCGTGTTTCTAAATATTCATTTTTCTAATGAAATGCAGGAAGAAAAATTTTTATTACACATTCTAGTAGAAATTTCAAATACATATAAGGAGGAGAAGTTAATGAGGTATATCTATTTTATCATATTATTAAATATTCAGTAATATACCTATTTAATGAATGAAAATTGTTAATTTAGAAAAACAATTAGGGAAAATTAATTCATCCTCAACAGAGTACACATCTCATATTACTACTAAAAAATAAATTACTCAAGTTGATAAACGTGGTATTATATGATTACCAAAACTATCACTAGATTTTAAAGATGAAAGATTACAAATCCATTTTGATCATTTTAATAATGCCACTTGCTCAAATGCAGTTCTGTTTATCAGTTATATATCGATGAAGAACTGTTGTTGGATTAGTATTTTATATCATGATTGAAAATCAGTGGACATGATGGTGAAACAATAGCTTTGGGAGGTCGTGATGGTAAAATATATTTATTTATTTATTTTTTCTCATTTTTGAATATTATACATTTTATAGGGAATATTTAATTTATTCATTTAATAATGACATTAAATTCTGAGAATCCAATTAAATTATGAAATAAAATCTCTCTTTAGTAGTGATTCAAGGGAGATATTTTAAGACTAAACTAAATAAAAAATTATATTTTTTGAAAGAGTGGGATAGAAAATCCATGCATCAAGTATCATTTTATAAATAAGATACATCAAAGTGATTTGTTGATAGTCATGATGTAGATATTTTTTAGGTATGATAATTATTTTATATTGTCAAAATAATTATATATTTTTCTAATTATATAGTAGTTTATTTTTATATAACAAGAATCTAGTAGATCATATCAAGAAATTAATTTTGTGAAATTTATACATTCATACATATTGGCATGGAGGGTATCCATACATGGAATAGAAAATGATTGATGATAAATTTAAAGCATTAAGATCTTGATCTAGTAGTGGTTCAGATTATTTCAAGTCCGGTCCTCCATCTCCACCCACTCCAAATCAAAAATGGGAATGATAAAGAATAATGAAAAAATAACACTATATTATTGAGAAAGCTAAACAAAAAAATGATAAAATTATAATTAAATATTATTTATTTGTCATGATTTTTAATATTTTATGAATTTTAAACAGAAATATAACTTTTTCATTATCATTTTAGGACTAAATTAAAGAGAAAGATACAAAGGGTTCTTTTATCCCTGAGGGTAAGATAGAAATCATGGCCTCTTCTTTGAAAACATGAGAACACCCCAAATGTGTTAGAGGATATTACGATGGTGTTAGTATTCTAAAGGTTTTTCATCATAGAGAAAAATCAAGAGATCCAGAAATAGAATCCTTAAAAGATGAGATAAAAGAAATGAAATAGTCTATGCTTCGTCAAATATATGCAACAGAATAGAAGGATTAGCTAGAACACTTTTCATGAAAGTCACAGTCTGCACATCCATCCTAGGTAAATTATATACTTGTCATCAATTTTTCTATTTTATAAATTATAAACACTAATATAACTTTTTCATTTTTTAGCCTTCCTAGCCAAGTAACCTAGACTACCCTACCCCATCTTCCTACCCTTACCCATATGCACATCAGTCCTAGATAAATTATTTATATGTCATTAATTATTCTGTTTTATAAATTATAAACACTAATATAACTTATTCATTTTTCATCCTTCCCAGCCTACTCACCCGAACTACCCTTCCCCATCTTCCTACTTCAATGCTCCACCTCCTCACTCAGAGCAATCAGTATATTATTTATTTTTTATAAATTTTTATATTTTATAGAATATAAAACTATTATAATTTATTCAATTTTCAGCCTCCCTAGCCATCTCATCTAGACTACCCTACCAAATATTCATATTTTCATCCTCCCCCACCTCACTCAGACCAAAATGTATATTTTGAGTTGTTCCTTAGAGATCCTAATATACATATTTTTGTCTTCTGATATGTGAATTTGTTGCGGGACTCATTACATCACCATCCTATAAAGATCGGTTAGGTTAGAGTATCAATACTTCATGTTATATATTTTAATCCTCTATTACAATTTCTTATTGAGGATATCACCTTATTGTGGATTGTTTTTGCCATTTCTTAATTTTTCCTATATTTATTCTTCGTTATATTTCATATGAGGTATGAATTTTTAAAATATTATTTAAAAATGATTCAAAAATACTAACGATTTTTTTTGAAATGTAACTTATATAGGATTATCGGAAATAAAAAGAAACTGCACAAATGAAAAAAATGGTCTGGAACAATTGATTGTATATACTTATGATATTTCTTTATGCGATATAAATATCATCCCATGATTATTCTTCATTAAATTACATCTATGAGTTTTGGATGACGAATGATATATGCAGAATAGAATATGCATTGAGATTACTGAAAGAATCTATCATGCATCTAGTTGATTTTGATGAGCTCGACCTGAATGTCGTGTAGTTGTTTTCCATGTAAGTAAATTGAAAATTTAATTTTTATTATTTTAATAAAATATAGTTTTATATTGAGAAAGTATATTTTCGTTTTAAATGATGTATTTATACACACCTCTTCTAAAAAATAGAATTTCATAAATTTATGGGTTTAGAGATCTAGATTTCATTTCCACAGAAGTGCAAGATGTCATGAATCCTGATAGCGTTGTTTATATCTTTGAGAGATTATCACATACGAATATTGAGTGTGGATTTTTTCCATTTCATGATAAGTAATAATAGAAAAATAATTATGAACTAATTATCATCATAATTTCATTAATTGTAAATTTTTTTATTTTAGGGGGAATTGTATTCCAGTCGTATTGTTCCCAACTAAATGAGCCTTATATTGGATTTTCTCGTTAGCATAGAATATTCGTAAAATATTTTCCACCTTTTTAGACAGGTAAGTTCTTTTATTTTCTATAAGTACATAATGTTTAACTATCATTATTTAGACCTGTATTATTAGTTCATATATATGAAAATGAAATTCAAATAAAGAATTTAATAAGGAATACATGATGATAAATACATCAAATAAAATAAAATATGGGGATGAATAGGTAATTAGTTTTTATATAATATTTTCTTCTGATTTTTTTTAATATTTTTTATCAGTTTAATGATATATAATTATAGTTTTATTGTCAAAATGTACATGCTGAATATGGTGATTATATTCTACGATCAATGTATGAGATAATCACAATTATGAAAATTACTAAACTTGATAAGGTTAGTTGTTTTAATTCATTTATATTTTCTACCAAATTATTTCATTTTTTATCTCATATCATTCAATGTTAATGTCGAAATTCAATGATTCCCAATATTTTCCTTAATCTAATCTTACCCATATTCATTTTATTTTTGAAAACTATTTATTAGGTTTGATTATGATTTGATGTTTGTAGATTATAATATTTAGGAATAATATTACTAATGGGTTCAAAAAAATAACTATTTTGATATAATAGGTGTTCGAACATATTGATAATCAAATGAATATTCAAGAATAATCGACAATGTTCCTGTTGTAAATTTCAATTATGTGTATTTTAATTCTACTTTATATTACAAGTGTGTAGATATGATTTTGATTAATTAGATAAATGTATGTACATTATAGATATTTATTCAATGATAAATATAGTTCTATTATTGAATATTTTTTTTATTAAATGGGTTTCGGTTATTTTGAAAGTGTTATATTTCTTGTTTTGTAAATTTTTTTAACCTTCGGCGTTAAAATTTTAAAAATAGATGTTGGATATTTCAATAAAAATATTTGTTTTTTAGCATTAATTTTTAAATAAGCGGTTGATAAAACCTTATAAGGAAGGGTTTTTAGCTTCATTTTCTATGAAACAGACACCAAAAACCCTCCTCTGCTAGGATTTCCACATTAGTTATTTAATAAACTGGTGCAAAAATCTAGGAAAAGGTGGATTATGGTGTTGGTTTTGTGAATAAGAATGTTGAAACCCTTAAATAAAATTATTTTCAACATGGATTTTTGGAAAACCAATGCATAAAACAGTATTTTTTACATCTCCTTGATATACATCAGTTAAAAACAAAAGATAAATAATATGTTTTCACTATTGAAGGGACAAATAATGTCAGTTTTCCTTAAAACTAATTATTTAGAATAATATATATATATAGAATTATATTAATTTTAATGGAATACATGTATTATATTTTCAAAACCATATTATATAAAGTTTCAGTAGTCTCATTAGATATGTATCTTAATATGTATTCATTGTAAGAATTATCAAAAATAATCCCAATAAAAACTGAGATTTTATCATAAATATCTAAAAACATTTAACATGGAATCAAGAGACCAAAGAAATATTATTATTATGCTAAACATAAATTTCATAAGAATAGAAATATTTATGATATTACATGATAAATGTTTTTTATAAACACCTCATTAAATATGATAGTTTATAACATAACATATGTCCCAAAAAAAGAAAAGTTTGACTACAACCCCTTGACATAATTCTTGAATTCCATCCTAAATGTTTGAAATTACTTTATAGTTGGAATATTCTGATTATAAACTATTAAAATACCATTTCTATATTTATCATACCACATATGATTTAATTATGTGTTTTTATTACCCATTAATCACTAATATTTTTTTAAAAATCATGTTTTGTGTAATTAATGATTTTGTGTGTCTGTGCGTTTTTTGGTTTGGTAATTTTAATTAATTTATATTTTTGAAGGTTATAAAATCTCAATAAATTTATCCATTATTTAAATATAAATTTTTTTCATTATATACTTATTTATATTCATCAATTATAGTTAGATTTATTAAATTAGTTACCACATTCAATGTGATGGTAAAACTTACATAAACATGAATGTTGACTAAATTATGACAATGGATCAAAATAAAGTATGTTAAATAAAATGTAACTTTTTGAGAGTCCTTATAATGATAAATATATCACATATTTTTATTAAAAAAAATTATTTCCTTTCTTGTAAATGCTATTTAAAACCAAATCATATTGCATCATGAGGCTGTAATCCACCGTACATACGAGTGACATTACCTTATCCACAAAGAATGTTATATAATAAAGAATAAGCTATATCATAATACGAGTAGAATAAAAAATTCATAAATATAATTTATATAAAATTAATACATTATTATATATAGTGGAGATTGGTGGTGAAGGAAAATGACTAACATCATTTTGTGATGTGGTAGTTCTCTGGATATATGAACATCCATTTCATTCCCCATTTTTGAGAAGTGTAAAATTATATAAGTAATAAAATTAAAATAGTAAAATAAATTTTTATTTAATATAATGAGGTTATTTTATTACCATCGATAAATAATATTTTAATTATATGGAGGAAGAAATAAAACAAAAACACAATATCAGTATTTTTATCTTTTCTTTGAAGAGCCTCTTTATATTTATATATAAATCCTTATGAGAGGGTTTCCTAATTAAAATAGGTATTAAATTATGTTATGAGATATTTAAGTAATGTAATTGGAATGGTATTTCAGGAACCGCTGAGTATTGGATGTTTGAAGAGGAATTGAGAGGGGGTGTGTTTTATAAGTGTGGGAGAGGACAAACATAATTTTTTTAAATGAATAAAATGTACCCATGTTTTTTCATATTCCCCAAGGATGAAAAATGATTTATTAAAAATAAAATATACGAGATATGGAATAAATTTGGATATTATTTTTTTTAATGTATTATATATAATTTGACCCATTATCGTTTTAGTTTAGACCTCCGTACACCCATTTTAACCACAACAACAATAAATAATTTTTTGTGTTTTCACAATTCATTAAGTTAAAACATTATGATGGACATATTAATTGATACTAATTATTCTGAATCCAAATATATAATTTATTAATACAAATTCTATTCATAATATTGGTATAATATAATTTTAATGTTAAATTATATATATGATAAAACTGTTATTTTCCAAGGGAAAGATTTCAAATATTTAAAAAGTCTTTATATAAAAATTCAAAATGAAATTGATTAAAATGAAATATATTTGTTTAATTATAATTTAATTTGACTAAATTCACTATTTATTCAATATTGAAATAAAATTTAGGCTTATAATTTATATAAAAAAATTCACATTTCAATAAAAATCCGTAAATTTCAATATTTATGAAAATTAATTCTTTTTAGAGAATTCTCAAAAATTTACCCCAAGAGAAATTTGATGTGTTGATTCCAATAATTAAGTTCATTTTTCCAAAATAATTTTTTTAAAAGTGAATAAAAATTTTCATTTATTATTTTTTTACAAAATTAACAAATATCTATTATCTATAAAATAATCTATTTTGAACAGATATAAAATTTTACAAAAACAATTAATTTATTATGAAAATGTTTCATTTATATAAAAACGTTATAATTAATATCTTAAAAGTTGTAATTTCTATTCATATAATTATTTTAAATGTCTAGGTAATAACAACCATGTTATATTGTGATATAAATGTTATATTATGGTTCATTTGAACTCAATATTGTTTTTAGCGCAAGGTATCCATGAAACTGAATTTATTTGAGATAAGAAAAATTAATAATATATTATGTAGTAACATTATACCACTATTAAAATAAATATAATTATTTAAATTTTGTATCATTGGTTGTAAACAACTAACAACACATTGAACTCATTATATCCTCAGGTTCCCACATAGCTTCCTCAAATTGGTGGTTTGACGGCAAAACATTGACCTGGAGTGCGTTATTATTTTTTATAACTTTCTATCTATGATCAATAATGTCCACAATTTTATCCTCATAATAATGATATTTCTATAGTGGTATGAACTCTTAGTTAATTACATGGTAATGGTCTGGTATATAACTCTTTAGCTGAGATATTTAGATCAAATCATGGACATGGAAGTGTTTTTAGTGGAATCAACAACTGATAGGGTACCATCCTAATATGATTAAGAATTTAAATTATATAAAATTACATAGGGACTAGTTTTATATTATTTATAAATCCCATTACTTTTTACAACATAGAAATTTGTACTAAAACATTCTCAGCAATTTCAAATTCCATATAAAATAAATGATTATCATCATAACATTTATATTTAATTAATGATTTCATTCTGTAATGGTGGATGGATTTAAACATATCTTAAATTAATTCACCTATATTATGTATAAATATATTTATTTATCTAAAACCATTATTGCATATTTATGCTCTACACTTATTTCCTTATAAGGCTCTATGAGGAGTCATCTGAATACTCATGTAAAGGATTTTGTTGTATGAAAAAAGAAATAGTGGAAGGTGTTGATCAAAACCAGATTTAAAGTTTCAATATAAAGATAAAAATTTACTCTATTATTGGAATTATTCTTTATAATTGAACATAAATATAAGGATGCTACTCAAATTTGAAACTCAACATGCTATCATTAAATTGATTAAGGGTTCACCAAAATATTGAGGTATACCATTGATCCAGATTATAAACAATGGAAAATGGTCCTCCCAGAATCCTTAAAAATTAATTAACATATTTCATAGAATGATGATCCAAATAGAACTATTATCGGATAGCGATGAAGTGTTATGTCTTTGAAATGTCACCAAATACGACAAAAATAACATTGTTCACTTTAGACATTTTGGGGAGTTTAATGAAAAAAATACAAGATGTTGTTTTCCTATTTGCATTATGGTATGGGTAATGGATGTAATATCCTCATATAGTTTTTTCCTTAAAAATAACTTTATAACATTCCACCCATTGATTTAAAATCTCTACGATTTCCCTCTTGATGTCATCCGACCAGAAACACTCTTTCAAATCTCTACACATATGCATACATCAAGGATAAATAGTGTAGAATGATCTATGATAAACATTAGCATACATATACAAATATCATTAACATTATCATTCCATCACAATCAAGTTTACAATCAAGAACATTGGACACCTTCTATTGAGGATCTCTATCATCCTTCTGCATCACCATAATCTTTAATTGGATTAACAGTTGAACACTCATTTGAGAATGATAATATTTTTCCCTTACATAAATATTTCTATATTTAACCATTGAAAATCAATAAATATTGGATCATTTATGATCCTCATCAGGGATAATATAGCATGATAATTTCAACTGAAATCATCGACCATCTTGTTTTCTTTCCTATGGAGGTCATTTATTGAAATGTCATAACATTTAATCGGATCCAACCTTCGCATGTGCGGCATGATAAATCTATAATTGAATATATATACTTCTATATTTTTTTATCAATATATATATAGCACTATTAACGATAAATAAAATTCATTAATATATTTAATGTAAATTTTACCACAGAAAACCCTAAATATAGAGTTATGTAATAGATCACATGAAATATAAATTATCAACTAATTTAAGTTAAAATGATGTCATTCTACATAAAAATACATCATAATACTGTCTGGGATTCCTAAATCAATATTACAAACCCTGCTCAACTATTAGGTAATGTCATAATAAGTGTTCTGGCTAATCATCACTTTATATCATTGAAATTTTCATCACATTAATCTATCCAAGGGAAAATGAATCCCTTTCGAGTAAAAAAGATGAGTTTATTTGAGATTCATGATAAATTTGATACAAACCATTGAAAATTTCATTCCAAAACATGAAAACATTGGATACCAATCACTATGGTTGGTATGGGTCTATATTCAATATCCAATATATTGATGGATCCACTAATATACCATCGCCTGAGATATTTGACTCAAATATTAAAAAATATATACCTGAAATTCACACATTGATAATTTTTATTACAATATTACCTTCATTATAGTCATAAATATAATTATAATGTGTTCTTTATTCTCTTCCATGATCTTTTAATTGATAAAAATATCATCTATAATTGCTTCCTCAAACTAATCAGGGTAATCTCTAAATTTATAATTCATTAAATACAAGGTGATGGTGGGTGAATTAGTAAGACCAAATGGAGTCATTATATAATCTTAGTATCCATAATGTTTTTGGGTTTTTGTATTGGGTATATCCTCTACATGGATGCTCAATTGACGATTTCCAGAATGTAGTCTAATATTAGAAAAGCCTTGAGATCTGCACAATTGATCAAACAAGTCATCAACAGGTGGTAGAGAATATTTGTTCTAAATTTTTATCTCGTTTAACTACCAATTATAAATTTACATTCACAAAAAATCCATTTTCATTTAGGAATTATATAACTGGTTTACCCCATGATGACACATTTGGTTGAATGAATATATTTCCATGATTCTCCTTTAGTTTCTTCATTAATTCCTACAACTTAATCGGGTCAATTCAATTAAATGTATTTGAAATAGTCATGGAACCATGTATGAGTTATTTTGAAAAAGTGACATTAGGATTCAGTGTAAGACCATGATATAATTCTTGTAATAAATTATGAAACTCCAGCACCATATTCATATAATCAATGTGGAGTTTCTACCTGATTATCTAAGAAACATTCCCCTTATCAATATAAATAAAAATCATACGATGGATGTAATTTCCATTGGAAGATAACATTTTTTCACTAATTGACAAGAATTGTTTTTTTTAGAATATCAAAAATGACTTTCTTTCCTCAATATTTGATTTGGTATTAGGTATATTAAACCAATCCATTCTATATATTACATCATATTCCACTATAGGAATAATGATTATATTTTGAAGAATTACATTCCCATAAACATCATTCAAAGGGGAATCATATACATGAGATTTGATCAAAACACTATTAGGGGTTTTTATTGATAATTCTATATCTAACCATGTGGGAATAATCATGGTACCCCAATATAATTTATTATATAAAAAATTATAGGGAAATTCCTTAGTAAAATAAGAAATTCATTATTCTAGATTAGATGGTAAGTGTAACTTTCACCTATTCATTATCGTAGACAACATCATTAAGATTGATTGAATGAGATTATTTGATTTTCCTTAGGAATAATATGCCACTGATTAGATTAATCATAATGAACCGTTATATTTGGAAATTCGTTTGAATAGTTCTCATACTCCACACATTAGAAACAATTAAGTGTTGGTGGGGAACTCTATATAGATTTCCCTATATTCACGTGATTAGTTAACATCAATCACAATAGAATAAAATTTATAGATTAAATTTCCTTGTACATTTAAAATATTTACCAATCACCTTAATACAGTATTCCCTTTTTTCTTACCACACATTGAGAATAAATAAAAACTCATATTATTCATTCCACAATTATTAGTGTTTCTATAGAACTCCATATTTTATTTTATTTTATCAAAATGATATGAATGATGGGTAAATCCAGTCTCCATTTAAACATTGATAGTCTGAAAATTGATTTATTCATATATAAAGATGACTTATATGTAACAATCCATTGATAAACTTGGTTTTAATCCATTGAGAATTGTTCAACCTTACTTCTAGGTTGGGTGAAATTTTTTTAAGCATACCTAGATTTCCTAGTAATATTTTTCTCATATGTAAAATAGTCTAATAATCCATATGATGTAGATCAATTAATTCACTCTTTATTTTCATATGAAGAATCACAGGGTAGTAATTATTGAAAAATAAAATCATAAAATAATCCCACTACATAGAGTAAATTTCATCATGATGTCTTGTATTATATTTATAAGAGTCCATCGTTTATCTTGTTCCCATTATAAATGAAAGACGTAAAAAGAAATTGTTTTCATTTTTTGGGAACTGGATAATGGAGAATATATTTTTATTGGAACTAATCCATTGATTATAGACTATAAAATAAATAGAACCACTAAAAGATCGTGGAAGTTTCTTTATTAAGGACTCAATATAATGTTGTTTTATTCTTTTCGCTGTTTCAATTTCAACAAGATTTATATCATGAAAAAGTTGACTGATTAATAAAAATTGATTTTTTATTGTATATCCATTAAAATTTGATTGACCATGAGGGAAATAATTTGATTTTTGAATTCATTAAACATTATCTAGGATCCTTTATGTTCTATATATTTATGAAAACTAACAAATTAATGTGTGTGGAATAATAATCATAGTGAAAAAACACATAGCATTAAAAATTTGTTTATGGGAAGTATAAATAAAGACACATTCATTTAAATACCCTAAACATAATGTACAACATAGGTTATTTTTTTATTAATCTATACAAATCCTTAATAATCCTTAATAATTAAAATTTATATTAATTAATGAATATCCCCTAGGATTTTCAAACCAGGTGCATAGTAAGACTCATTGTTATATACATGGTAATTCTCAAGCCAAACTAATGGAAAAATATTGGAGTTATTACCCTTGAGTACATGTATTCTTGAAATATGTATATATTTAGATTAATTTTATGGACTTATAACTAGGTAAACAAAATAATTTGTTTCATATGAAAAATTAGGATGTTACCCTCTACATTGGACTGTCATAACAATTATCATAAATTTTTTCCAAACCTATATTACAAAGGATAACTAAAACAATTTCTTGATACAAAATCCTATGAAAAAATATTTTTCTGCATATATATTATATCCTTTTTGATGAACATTCATTATAATATAAAACCACCTGAATGATAATTGTAAATGTATTTTTCCTTTTGAAAATCTGAATCATAAACAACTTGTTCGTTAGATTTATACATCATATTATAATTAGTTCATCATACATATCACCATTGTTAGACATATCATATTCAGAACTTATATTTTTATTAATGGGAATGGAAAAAAGGGCGACCTCGAATGCATAATAAGGGTAAAAAATTGAAATGAAGAAACATAATATGAGAATAAGGGTATGAGAACATGATCACAACTATTGAAAACCATATCATTTATATAAATGATCAAAATAATGAGTAATGGAATAAATATATATACTTCACAATACATTAATCATAATAAAATCAAATAATATGATCCATGAAATCATAATATTAACATAAGACCTGTAATTTTATTATACACATTAGCAAAGAATATAATTTTCATAGAAGTTAAATCTCATTTACAAGTCTATTGTAGTCCAATGGGATCACTCCCAAAACCATCATAGTATTCAAGGTTATCTCCAAATACTATCATAGTGGATAATGTAAAATACTTATCAGTGATAACTCCACATTTTAGTCTTATAAATCTTTGTATATTTTGATATTTTCCCAATGAATTTGAGTGAGATATAGGTTGTGCATAGAAAATAATGAAAAAATATAAATGTGTGCCATATGATTATAATAAATTCATCATATTAAATCTCATGAATAGAAATGGTTTTCATAAATATATCATCATTTAAAATCCTATGGAAATGGAATTGATTTCATAATCATTTCATTAATTCATAACTCTTGAGAAAAGAAGCTAGTTTCATATGAATTTTATCAGGGTATAACACTTAGAAGAGAAACATGTATAATAAATATATTTTCATTAGAAACACAAACCATAAAGAAAAAAATAATTTTGGTATCCTTGGAAGAAATATTTAGGAACTAAAATTTAACATCAAAGGATGTCATCTTATATAAAAATTAATTTTGAATGATCACTTATAACATTTCTTACGGAAAAATAACATTTTCACTTTAATTTTTCTTAAACTAAAAATAACATAAAACATTTTAAAAAACCATTTCATTAAAAATAAAATATTAATCTAATAATTTAATCTTTAAAAAAAAGAGTGGTCACGACGACAGGAAATTACATACATGTTAAAAGACATATTCCCTTAATGTTTTTAATAAAATCCATATACGAGTCATTTTAAATAATACATCAAGGGAAATTTCCAGAAAATTTATAAAAAATAAGGGTAATAATAAAATTAAAAAATAACAATATAAAATTAAAAATTAATTTTTACTAAAACGTGGAAATGGAATAACAAATGGTTTCAACTTAAAAGATAAATAATGTCATTTTGTTCAAAAAATCATTCAAAATCATGATTAAATAATGTTAGTAATGGAATGGGAAAAAAATTATTTTAAAGTACTAATAATAGGAATATAAAATTCATTACATTATTGAGAGTAGTATTATAATATTTCATCATCGATAGCATAATCATAAACACTCTTGATAAATGATAAGATTATATCATAAAACACTTAGCAATTTAGAAAAAATTAATTATAAAAACCCATGAAAGAATAATATTAATATAAATTCATAATATCATAATAATGAATAAATTTAAGATTTTAAATGTTAACGGGTCAATATATACACCTCCAAAAAAGTAGATAGTTCATAATTTAATATATGTCCCAATGAAAATAAATTAAGGCAAATATATTTTATCCTTAGTCTCAAAATCCATTGTACACACTTATGACTCGTTTATAATATATTTAATATTTTTATAAATATATTACATAACCAAAAACATATTTATCATACAATATACTATTTTATTATTACTTTTTGTTATGTGTTTATCATTTATTCCATGTTAAAATCTTATTTTGGGTAAGAACTACATCATTTTTATGCATGCTTTGGTTCGGTATTTTTGATCCATTAACATGTATCATGGTTCAATAATATCAAAAACGTATACAATGAAAAAAAATTATCATATAAATTAAATATATATATTTATATTAATCAATTAATAATATATATAAAATGAGGTGAACCATTCTTGTATACGGTAAACTATTCATACACATTAATATTATTTCCATTTTTATGACAGATTAAAATATGGTTTGTGGAATAATATATAGAATTTAAAAATTCATTAAAAATTCACATATATATATGTCATATATTTATTAAATATATTCTTATTACCTTTTATGAAAATAATTTGTTAAAAACTAATCACATCTCTTCATGAGGCTGTAGTCTTTCATACATGGGATAGAAGTTATCGTATCCAGATAAAATTAAAATAATAATTAGTATGTAATATAATTATTAAAAATCAATAAAAATATCATATATATAATAAGTCATAAATAAATCTATCATTATATTCATCTTCGAGAGGTAGTGATGTAAAATGATTAACATCGTTCCACAAGGGGGTAATCCTCCATACACATGATCGATGATTTAGTATCCCATTTGATAATAAAGGAAAAATATAAACTTAATTTCATTAACATAATCTAATATAATTAAATTTGAGATAGTGAATTTATTTTTTATCAATGGTTTATTAAGTTATTAATGAGGTGGAGGAAGAATTAAACTAAAAGCCCAAGTTTAATAATTTTACCCCTTATTTGGATAGCTGCTTTAAGAATATACCAAAATCTTTTATAGGAAGGTTTAATAATAAAATTTATCCTTATATAATGATAATAAAGAATGAATTATAGTAATTGGGTAGGTTTTGGATGAGACAATGAGTTTTTGAAGTTTGGTGTGGAGAGGAGAGTGGGTGGACATTTATTTGTGGGGGAGAGGACATGAATGGAATATTTCAGTAAAATAAATTGAAACCACATTTTTAAATTTTTAAAGTATATAAAATGGGGTATAAATATATACTTATAGGATTTAAAGTTAAAATATTTCAAATAAAAATGGTTTTTGAAACGTTTATATAACATTTTACCCCATATCTTTTTAGTTTAACTCATTTTTACCCAGTTTAAACCATAACAATATTAATTAATTTCTATTGTTTTTACTATTATGTATTATATATAATTGAGTTGAATTTGTTAGATAATATTAGTTATAATTATTCAGAATATGATATCAATTTTTATAACTTGAATTCACAGAAGTTTTAGAATATAATTTCAAATTAAACCCACAGATATGATGAAAATGCAATTTTTGAAATAGAAAAGCGTCAATTGTTTAAAAAATATTAAATAAAATCATTATTAAATTAATAAAAATATATTATTCATGATTTAGGATGATATAATTGAATAAATTTTACTTTTAAATCAATTTAAAAACAAAATTTTACCTTAAAAATTCTTTAAACAAAAATGAATTTTAAGAAAAATAAGAATTTTCCCTATAAAGAGAAAAAAAATTTCAGAAAAATACCAAAAAATAACGTGAAGATATTTTTTACATGATGGTAAAGAAATTTAACATCATTTATTAAAATATATTTTCTAAAATATTAAAAAATTATTTTTCTTAGTTTTCACATATTAAAATAGATTCATTATTTGAGAAAATAAATTTTTCAAAACATATAATTACTTTTCAAAAAACAAATTGTATTTTTTTCATTATAATTTCATTATAAAAAACTATTATACTTATAATTTTAAATATTAAATTTATTTTTATAACCCCATGTTTAATTTATAGTTTATATTGTTAATTTAAACTATTAATATAAATAGTATATTGTGCTTTGTTAGAAAGTGATGTTTTGTGTTGAGAAAGTTATTAAATAAATAAATTTATTTGTGGAAATAATATTTTAAAAAACATATATGTGATACTTGAATTTAACCTATTAAAAATGTTATTATGTATTAGTATATTTCATTTACTTCTTTTTTATGTCATGTACTATATAAATTTCCAAATCATTTGATTCATTCATTTTTTCATCTTATGTCATTCTTGAATTTTTGTTTCTATGATTCCCACCCATTAGGTTGCAATGATATGAAATGTGTCTCAAAGGTATTACATTCTTATTTTTTCTTTTATTATTCAATTAGTGGGATTTATAGATCAATAATGTATATGTCATTTAAAATATCAAATTTTAAAACCAAAAATACATAGCATGTGGTGGATGTGGTATCGACCCTCCAGGAAGGCAATAGTGAGTACATTCCAAGAAAGAATACCAAAATCAAAAAACAAAAATAATATAAACATTAACATTCGACCTGAGGTGATGAATATTTATATTTATACACAAATTATAAGAGGATGTAGATTATTCAAAGGATATGAAAGTTTAAACAATTTAATGAATAAAGATGAGTAGATGATTTTTATGTATATGAATTTAAAGAAATTTCAATTGTCTTGTTAAATATTTGTCTCTATTTGTATATTTATAATTTAATAAATGATAAAAACATAAATTCAAAATCTATACTGACTAGATTGACTAGAAAAATACTTTAGGTAATTATTTTCACACTCAAATTCATTATACATCTAAAATCAAGAAGATTATTTCAATTACAGAATGACTGTATAAAAGTAGATTAAAAATATGACATGAAAAAAATATTATTTCACTACACAATGTTTTTTTATATAATTAATTGTGAAATAATATCATAAAAATATTTATTATTAATATGAAAATAAATATTAATAAGAAAAATATTAATCCGTTTATCTTTTTCTTTTGAATGTGTTCCTATATTACCTTCTATTCATACCACAACTCTTTTCTTGTTCTTCTATGAATGTATTAAGAAATATTTCATCCTCTTTCAAATTGATCGAATCCCTTACATATCCTTTTATTCTGTAAAATAAATATCTATTTTCAAATGAAACAAAAAACATGACTTTTCTATGACTATATGTTTTTGTCACATCAAGTATTTTCCCCATAGTCCTTTTATAACTACCAACATTAGTTTTTAAAATCTCTTTAATAAACTCTTCCATGGTCTTTTATGGAATTATCCACGCAACTAAAATCTGATATTCATGCCTATGTGCCTTTATATTTATTTCAAATTCATAAATTCCTGATTTTTAATATCATTGTTTCAAAACAATAAAAGAAACCCTCAAATATAGTACTTTTTTATTCAAAAAGATAATTTATTATTCAATATAACATTAATATTTTATCAAATTTTAATTAAGGATCAATTTTTTTATTCTTGAATATAGGGCTGGGAAGACATTAGTAGCCCTATCCATGTTATCATTGGCCTTAACCGAGTGATGACACTAACAAATTCTCATATTCTTCTCATTGAGAACCTTCATAGTATCTTCTTAAACTGGCATAGTTATGAAATTGAATAATATAAGGCCTTATAATCCTTTCATCAATCATGCATAGGAAATAAACTATAAATAAATCATTATAAAAAATATATGTCATCAGAATTCCAAATCATCACCCATGTCATCATAATTGGAATGATTTAGTCACTTCCAGTAGAAAAATTTTCTACATATTTTTTAAAGTATCGTGTGATTTGATCCATGACTCATTGAATATTATCTTCAAACAAGACGATCTTCAATTGTTTTGTTGGGACATGAAACATTATTTATCTCCAATCAAGCAAGGTCAGACAACATCTTTTCAACCATCAAAGTGGATTCCAAATTCATCTTCATGATATATATCTAAAGACATAATTTAATAAAAAAAACATGTTCGACAATCATTCAAAAATGTATAAAACAAAATAGTATCAACCATAGAGGCCAATTCCTCATGTGGGAAACATCGGATTCTGTTGTAATAATTGGAGATCCATTCCTATCTCTTTAAACAATAATATGTTCCATGATTATGGTTTCACAATATCATTTTTATACATTGAAACTATGATTTTTATTTGAACAACTTCAGTGAGTTCAACATAGAAAATGTTAGGAAATTTCCATGGAATCAAAATCATCCTTGGATTCCTCATCATAAAATTAGTCGACTTCCTTGTTAAACTATTGCTCAGCTAGTTTTTTTCTTCTAGTATAGTTACTAATTCATGGGTATTGGTTGAATATGAAATAGTATTTATTATCCAATGTGTTAAATATCTTATGTTTTAAGAACATCAAATTTATATTGAACGATACATTTTAAGAATTTCTCTCACAAAGGATACCATTATAACATGATGTGAAACAAAGCCTTTAAAATTATGTAGCATCAGGGGAATTTTTTTATCTAACCTAAAAAATTATAATATATAATAAATTCCAATCAATATACACTAATTCAAATAAATTACAAAATAAATCCATTTAATAAAATATATAACTTTAAAACAATATTGAATAGCAATTTAATTATTTAATCACAAGAAAAAAATTATAAATATAATTCAAAAATTTAAATTTAAAAACTAAGAAAAATATTTAAGGAACATAAAATACATAAAATCATTGAAAATAAAATTTGAAATAAAATTCCTCATGGTGAAATGTTATAAATTCTAGCACCATCAATAGTTCCTGAAAAATAATAATTTTAATTATGTTCATAATTAAGAAAAAAATAGATCATGGTATATAATAAAATAAAACCAAGGAATAGTTCAAACCAATATCAAAATAAATAAATTAAATATTAAAAAAAGTATTATTCCCATAGAAGATCTTCAATTTAACGTAATTTAATCGTATATTGGGAAATAATATACAATAATAGAGCCAAATCACCCACCTCTTTCGTATATACATCCCCAGGTTATCCCATGTAGGTTTATAAGATCAATGAAATACAATGTAATGGTATAAGATTGTTAAATAAAATAATTCCCTCAATGATTCATGTTATGGTGTTAAAGACTTGAACCGAGAGCCACTGAATTTGTGTCTCAAAGTAGTTCTCCACAAGAACTCAAGCACCCCACCCCATACATCAGATCCTTCAAACAAGAAGTGGGGGATAAATATAGTTGGGTGGGGAGACTATATGTTCATGATGATATTATCACAAAGGTATAAAATATAATTTATAGTGGATGCAAAAAAATACAAGGTTTAATATTAAAATAATACTATCTCACAACATAAATAAATGAATTAATAACCATGAGTAAACATGATTAAACATTAAAGAAACATATATATACATGTTAAAACAATATATAGGCAAATACTAAGAATAATAAATAAATAATAAAAATATTGTAACTCTAGGGGAATCCCCAATTAATGCTCAACCCTACTCCCATGCTATAGTCTCCAATCCTAGCCCAAATGAATAAAATATATATAAATAATTTTGAAGATACTAACATAAATCCAATAGATTTATCCCGTTACCGAATGATATACTAAATTGGGTATAATATAAATTAATTAGGCCAACACCAATAGTTTATAATGAAATATATTCCATGAATATAAAACGAATTATGCTGCTTGTATAATAAGTCTTGTCTATAAGCCATGTAGAGCACAAGTTCTTCGAGGATACTCTGTAAAGCATACTCATTTCAACATAATCCATAATATCCATAAATATATCGTCATTAATATATATTCAAATATATATAATCATAGATATTCAATGATATACATTCACTTCCAAGGAACAGAGGCATAACTCCCTGGAATAAACATATAATAATAATAATAATAATAATAATAATAATAATAATAATAAAACTAATACTAATAATAATAATAGCTATTATTATTATAAGAATATTTGTTTATATAAGGGTACATGACCAATAATATTAAAAGAGGGTATAGACATCCATGCCTGATATCCCTAATCATTCATGTGAATCATCATGTCCAACATCATAATCAGAGGTGTGAAGTTTCATGTCAAACAACCCAAAATAATTTGAAGCGTCATGTACAACATCGATGGCCAAGGGAGTGTGAAATTTCATATAAAACCACCCTATCAAAGTAATCCGAGTAATAATCATGTATAAGGCGTTCCCACTTGATCTATGAGACCGTAACCAAGATGTTCCATAATGTGGAACCCAGTATCACTCAAGGCGTAGTGCATCAAATCTGACCTTTGATCCAATACAAGGTATTCCTTATTGGGAATCCAACATTTGATCACCATTTAATAATTAATGTGACCCTTGTTAGTAACATAATTTTAAAATTATAACTCATTAATAATGTAAGGAAAGATATTTATCCATGAGAACTTCCCATTACATTTGGAACCATACATGCTAAAAATTATTGCATATTCCATGAGAATTATCCGTGATGAAATAAATAAAATTGACCATGATCATATTATTTTTAAACTCAATTCATACAATTAGAACATTTAATTTAATTCACAACATTCACATACAATTGAAATGATTCAAACATCATGTTTAATAATCTAATTATATGCCACAAGTATAATTGCATCATTAACCATCCAATTAATTCTTCTAAGGAATTACACTAGTATGTGGAATGAACAACCCTCTTAAATGGTTGGTTTGGTATAGTAGAAAAACAATGTTTGTTAAGATAATTTATTTGAACACACTTTTTATGGTTTTTTGAGCTGAGTCCATTAACTTCTAACCCTGTATGTGAATTTTATGTCCCAGTATATGAAATTATCATTCTTGATTCACATTTATGAATTGATTCATGGAAAGGATGGCACAATTCATAGTGAAAAATGTAATAAACTATGAATTCAATTTGGTAAATAACATAGAAAACTCACTTCTTTCTTATAATGACTCACTCGTCCAATATCTACTTTTGATTCGATATGAAATAATAGAAATATTAATTAAAAAAAAATACATAAAAAGGGCGTGTATAAGATCATATTGAAATATAATTTGATAAGGAAAGATAAATGATTATTTAAATGAAAAATAATCAATGAATAGTTGATATTATTACAATACACCCGACAACTATTGAGTAAGATGCCGAATGAAGGATAATCAATCACGAATATGGGGTTGGGGGAAGCTTGAGTAGCTACTAGTCTGAGGGGAAATGAGGGTGATGAAGGGAGAAGTAATGTTAAAGGAAAAAATGGTAAAAATGGTAGTTTCTAACTATATATTGATCTAGAATGTTTTCACATATGGTTTGTGATACTATGTTTTAATCGTGTAGTGCTACTATCTAAATGTACACCCCCTCACATGGTAAGGAATATGGTTTTCCAGACCATATACATTCCATGTGAACCACTTTGAGTTTTTTTTAAATCAACATGCCTTTCCATGAATCCTTAGGTTAATGGATTGAAACCAAATGTGAATCCCATTATATAGACACATGGACGGGTTTCACAATTTGGACTGACTATGTGCAAACCATAAACCTCCCCTTAACATTCGAAAAATTGTTTATTTTGAGATTGATTCCCCTAAAACTCCATAGATAACCTGATCCACACCTTGGGCCATAAAATGTATCTAAAATAATCACATTTAGTTTTTCCAGTGGTCTTATTTCTATTTTGAGTCAATGATTATGATTTCTCTCATCCATCAAAAAATTAATTAATTTTCCTTTGTAAACTCTCAACCAATTAAAAAAATATGATCATAGAATGATCCCACCATATAAATTATCATCCTTATGAACCCTCAAAGATCAATGAAAAATCACATGGCCTACATAGGTCATGAATTTCTTCTTAAATGTCCACACTGTGCTTCCCAAGAACAATATAATAGCATGTTCTACTCAATACACATTGTACTTAAGCCACTAAAAAACTATACATTTCAATAAATACCAATAAAACATTAAGTATGTGCTTAATCAAGCTTATCTAACAAAAGAGAATAACCCATAATCATCTTGTATCATCAACCTTTATATGAGGCACCCAAAAATAGGTCCAAACTTTTAGAGAGAAAAATCAAGTCAGAGTAATTCCATTATTGATAACTATCACTAAATTTAATGAAAATATTTCCCTAACATATCTATGATGAAGCATTATTTTATCAAAATAATTATCATTCCATAATAATATAACCAATATGCTTTCAATCCATCATCTGTATATTTTCATAAGAAAACATTCAGCCAATTCTAATTGAATGTCTGGGGTAACCTTGGTATCCACTAATAGAGTCCATGAATCTTATTTGAGGAAATCCATATTCCAAATTACATGAATAGAACATCGTTATGTACACAATAAATACACACTCAAGAACCACTAAATGAGCCACAAGGTGGTTTCTCACTTGGAAATCAATTTTGCGAATAGTATATGGTATGTGAATCCATCCAATGCATTCTTTTTATGAAATTCTAGTGATAATTACTTTAATCATTATTTTATTGAGATACAGGTACATGACCATGGTCAAGAAAAATAAAATATAAGATTGCATTGATTTTTTATTGAAATAGTAGTATTATTTGGTTTTATTTATCTATAGTAATAAAACTAAAATTGATATCGAAATATTAGTCATGGATACAAACTTCTCACAAGTGGGTCCATTTATCAAATTAAAATTCAAGTTATTAGCACAGTGTAAATTTAAATTATCATATTGTAATCAAGACGATATCAAAATAGGTTAAATGCATGTCATTAAACAAGGATGACACAAATATGTTAGGAAAAAAATGATCTATAAAAATACGCATCCCTCATAGTCCATGGGGAAAAAAATATCTACACTTACCCTAAGTTGACCCCCAGCACTATTCCTCCTTCCAATGTGTGACATACTCTATCTAGTGGTCAACTATGTGGTTCCACCCTATAAACATGATTTTACCCTTAAGGTAATATATTAGGGTTAATTCCACAAAACACGTCGTACATAATTATAATGGAATAAGGTGGAATCATCCCAACTATAATGTGCTAGTAGATCCTATATGGGATTGTGAGTTATAATAGAATTCTGATTAAAAGGTGATGTGGTATTTAAATCCTCAATCACATCTCAATAAATTAATGGTAACTATGATAATTCAATTGAATCCACCAATGTCATGTCCTAATATAATACATTTATCTATAGCTAGGTGCATGACTAACCAACTCACCATCTTGTTTCCATTCAATCATAGATACATTATTGGATAATTTCTTTATTGGGTGGTTAATAACCCTCTAGCCCAAATTTAGCATCTTGATTCTATCCAAAACTATTAACTTGTTTTATACAAATCATCTCCTCTAGGACTATAATATGAAACTCACAAACTTCAAATCTTTCAAAAGCATCCCTTGATATTTTTAACTGGTCATTTACCATATCACTTCCACTACATGGAAGGAAATTCTTTTCACTACTTATGTGATTCTTCCCAACTTATATATTTCCTTGGATACATTGTATAAATAAAAATCATCCAATAACGCACACTCTATAACCGTTAACCATGGTTCTTGGATGTCGCCAATGTTCTTTTGATAAGTTCTAAATCGAGAAGTGGGGAATCTTCCCCTTATCAACAAACTATATCATGTTCCCTCTTACATGGGAGAACCAAACTCGTCTTGTGTCACATTCATTAAATTCAAAATCTTCTTTCATAAAATCCAATACTCATCCTAATTTTTTTTCACATGATCCATTTTACAACATTTTCCTAAACATTACAATAACAAGTCCATCTTACTGTGGAAAATGGATACATCATCGTCAATAAGCATTCACATCCATGATACTCTACATTGAATACCTCCTATAACATGCCATTATTTATTTCGAAACCCTTTTTCGATGAGAATATCAAGAAATATATATAGGGTATTATATGAACATGTCACTAAAACAACATGCATTTGGGAACATCACATATTTACTCGATGGCCACAATATGCAACAACACATGATAAAACAATTTCAAAATAGTACAAAATTCACTATCCACTACTATAATTTTATTTCATACACGTGGATCATCTTAGGATCATCTTATCCAAAGGTCAATTTACTTCATTCCCACAATTGATTTGTTCCCTATTAGAAATGTATAAAGGTCACACGACCATGAAAATGGTTGACCATGATTGAGGTGTGTGTAACCCACAGAACCAGATAATTACTGAATCATTATTCCATTCCCAAGGCATATTTTACCAATGATTACTTTTGTACCTAGGGTTATTGTTTCATTAATTACTATGAGTCCTACTCAGGAAAACCAACACCCAAACCACACATCACATATAAAAACTTTAAAAAAAATTGAACTTCTTTTATTTTTGAGGGTTCTACCTACATTTGGCGAGCCCCATACATAAATATAGAACATCAATCTTAAAAATAGTTCATGCCAAAATGTTTACAAGGATCTATCTAAAAAACCTATAAATTCTAATCAAAAGTGAAGGTTATTAAAGACCAATAAGAAGTGTACCTATTAATATCAAATGTAAAAAATATGGAAACATTTAAAATACTATTCAATGTGGTTCTAACTATGATAATGACAAAAAATTTCCATTTTTCCCATTAATTCATTAATATTTTATTTTTATCCATTCCAAAGGAATAGTTTAATGATCATTGAGTACAAGACATTAATGAAATTTTTTTTGTATTTTATTTATTCAAAAACATAAGGCACACAAGAAAGTTGTATCAAACATACATTCTAGCATTATTTAACCAATTAATTAGTCCCTATTATTTAAATTCTTGGCCAAGTTAAATAAAATTTAAATTTAAGGACATGGTGGTAACCATTAATTTAATTAACTATAATGTAATAATCTTAATATAAGTGAAATTGATTACAATTTCATGAATCATTTAATAGGTTTCATTTTAGTAAGGTGCCACAAACAAAATTATACAGTAATCATATAATTTCATTCTTAAAAATTAAATTACCATCCAATATTTTTTACAATCCCATCTTCATGGGTTAAACATGAAGGAATATAATGATATGGGTGACTTAATTGGGTCCCTCCATTCAAACCTATGTCCAATTAAGTGCAACAAAATAATTGTGGTTTTATTCAAGATTAATTTCACCCATAGTAGATTTATCACATAACTATATC
This sequence comes from Viscum album, assembly GCA_963277665.1. Taxonomy (NCBI): domain Eukaryota; kingdom Viridiplantae; phylum Streptophyta; class Magnoliopsida; order Santalales; family Viscaceae; genus Viscum; species Viscum album. Next base: position 701,361,327 of record OY728161.1, read on the forward strand.
ATGTCAATACTTACCTACATGGGCAGATTCCAGTTTTTCTCTTAATCATCAAACTTAATGACCAACAAACTCAAGTTGATTCTAGTCTTACATCAATAAGAAACACTTTAAATATATTAAATTAATAAAGCATCTAATAATTTATTGTTCTCCTATAAGTGTCAATATTTAAAATCATTTATATTAATAAAATTTCATATTAGATGAATTAACAATTACATGTTAGAAAGGATCTTCCCTATATAAGCTATCATTGAAATTCATGTAACTGTAACCTAGTTTTCTCCATCAGTAATAGAATAGAAAAATTTCCTAAACGGTTGTTATATTATATGAGTTTCCATTAATAAAATATTAAATATCATTAATTTTAATATTCAATTGGCCCAAATTTAGTCAAAACTACTATTGTTTTGGCCCATGAATCTAATATTCAACGGAGAAAACATGTCACCATTGGTCAATTAAGGTTTTAGCGCAACGCTATCTAGGAAAACAGTATTTAAGATGATGTAGAAAACATTAATAAACAATAAAGTTTCTCATTTACCATGTATAAAATGTTAGTTCAAGACCTATAATTCCATTACATAGTATCAAAAGGGTAAAACACTATAAATCCCATAAATCAGTATCTTGTAGAAATACAAATCCACTCAAGGTGAAATAATAAAAAACTATTATAATGGACCATCATGAACATTATTCCCAACCTTATTAATTTGTCATTTACCTCCTTTGAGAGATTTACTAGCCTAGAAATGATCTATTTATGAAGTGATGGTGAATTTATTTTCTCTTATATAACAAACCAAAATAGTAATACCAAATTAAAAAAAGAATCTGAGTTCACTTTTAACACTACAACCTGAGAGCCACTAAAACGGTGCTCAGGGTCAGTTTTCCGCATATACTCAATGAACCTCCCAATATTCCATTGGTTTCTGATTAGATGTGAGGGTATAAGGGTTGTATGGTGAGGAGAATATATTTCCATGTTATAGAAAAAAATTAATAACAGATAATAAATAACATAAGTGAATAAATACAAGCATCATCAGTATAATTGTAAAAATTGAAAACCAAAAGTAAATGAATGATTAACCATGCATGAGCATGATACAATGTACAAGAAATAAATATAAAGTTGATAGATTAATAAAAATAGATTCATTTAAAAGAATAAATAAATAATAAAAATACTCCAACTCTTGGAGGATCCATAGTACTTTCCCAACTTCCACTCCCATGATTCCATGACTAATCATATCCCATGTGAAATAAAAATACCATACATCCCATCCCAACAACTAACATCAAACAAAGAGATCAATAAAAATACCAAATGTATTCCCAGATAGGGTGTGATATAAAATAAACAAGCCATCACCAATGGTGTATAATACAATTCATTTCATGAATATAAAAATAATGTTGTGTGCTAGTATAATATGTAAGGAATGTAAAGTAAATTCCAAAATCATAAGCCATGTTGAGCTTAGATTTATAAAGGACTATTTTACAATCATACCTACATATTCTAAATCCAAAATATCCTTAAACCTTCCAACATATATATATATATAATTATATATATTAAAATATATAAATGCACTAGTGAGGACACAAGGGGTAATTCCAATGAATCTACATATAACAATAATAATAACAATAACAATAATAATAATATGAATTTTTTTAAATATGGATACAACCTAAACATATGAAGATTGGATACAAATATTGATGCTTGGAAATCCCAATCAATGATGTTGAATATAATGCCAAACATCCTAATCACGGGTTTAAATCATCATGTCTAACAACCCAATGTAATTTGACGTGTCACATCCAACATCATACAGCAATGGGTTGTGAGGAATCATGTTCAACAACCCTAAACAATTCATCCCTATAATAATAATTTATTAGGTGATCTCACATTCCCTATGAGACCTTAAACATAGAAATCCATTATGTGGAACCTGGTATAGTTCATGGAATAATCGATCTCATTTGACCTATGTTCCCATCGGAGGTATTCCTACCTGGGAATCGATATATCACTTAAGGTGTAATAATTCATAATAGTTAGCACCACACATGAAAAATGTTATATTATAGGCCTAGAAAATTATCTTTTAAAAATAGATGTGATTTATCATGACCATTCCATTTTTCATTTCAGTTTATAAAATTGGGCAATTTCATTTAATTTATAAATTTCACTTGAAATTGAAATGAGTCATGGATAAAATTTAATAATCTATTTTTGGGGTATGTGTGTAAACATATCACTAACCATTAATTAAATTTCATTATGAATTCCACTTGTATTATAAAGAAAAAATCACCCAAAGGGGAGGTTTGGTAGAATTAAAAACAGTATCAATTAATATCATGTATTGAAACTCACATTTTTTAGATATTGGAAATGATTTATTAAACATCCCACCATATAAGAAGGTTTTATGTCACAGTATAAAAATTAGAATTAATTAATTTACTATTTAATAAGTGACACATGTAATGTATGGATCACATCGCAATGACCCAAAATGTAAAACACAAAACATTTCAGTAAAATTATATAGACTACCTACCACATGCATAGGAAGACACACTCATCAATTATTTATTATTTATTTAATCTTAAATGATATAAATTAGAATTATAAAAAATCCCCAAAAATAGTGTGTATATGATTCCATGTAAATAGTGTAACATCCTACTACTTTTTTTATAGGAACATCATGACCCTTTTTTGTTTTAATTTGGTTGTAGATTATTTAGGGTTGTTTTAGGTTAAAATTTATGAATTTTTGTGTCCCAAGGTTTAGATCACAGATGGTTAAAGGTTGGGGAAATCATTGAGGGTTTCCAGAAAAAACCGTGCACCCTATGATGGTGCACCAAAAGAAGGAAGATAGTTTGGTCATATTGTGCTTCCAAACAAATGAAGACCTTGTGGCCTATGGATAGTGTGATTTATAAGGCTTCTTGCATATTTTTTTAAAATGTTTTACCACTTATCATAAAATTTGAACCCCAACTAGTATGGGTCTATTATTTGGGTATATGTTTAATATAACTATGTGACCCCCCCTCCGGAAATCTGCAAAAAATATATTTTAATCCAATAATTATAATTTTATAAATAATTTATACATATTTTATCCTCTAGTTGACCAATGTCAACCTTAAATTGATTTACCTATTCCTAAAGACTCTATATAAGTGGTTTTACATCCTCAAAACCCTCTTTGAAAATCGAATCATAGTTGATCTCATTTCATCTCATTCAAGTACATAGATCATCTCTAATGTGGGTTTATTTTGATCTAATTTTATATCCTCCACTATTATTAAAATATCATCATGATATTGATAGATATAAACTCAGTTTTTTGGGATATATATTCTATGTTTTGTTTCTTGATGTCCTTCTTTTGGGTCATTGTTGGCTGATCTCGCTTGGGTGTTTTGTTGATTGATATAACGATTTTAGATAGGTGGTTCTATAAATATTTATCCTTTAATTTATATATTTATATTATATATTTAATTAAAATAATTGTTTAAATGGTTTCATAAAAACATGGATCAGAAATTATTGTAATTTTATATATTTATTTCCAATGAATTTATGAAAAATCAACTATTTTAATAATATTGAAATTATTTATAAAATTTGAGAAAATTGATTGTGGATTTGAAAAATTGTTTGATGATATTTATTCAATGTTTATCCTTCTAGAAAATATATTATATTTATAGAAGATTTTATATTTAATGAATTTTATGGAAATTATGATTTAGTTTTTTAATGAAAGGCAAGATAAAAACTAAAAAATTGGAAAGTGTAATGTTTTATATCTGGAAATGATTGATTCTCCAATGAATATTTGTTATTTTTTATTCATGTAATGGGATCCCCTAATTGGGTGTAATTTCACTTCCATTAATGGGATCCAATAATGGGGTGTAGGTTGATTTCTAGGTATAGGCTATCATACTGGGGTGTGGACTGAATGCCATATAAGGGTTGCGCTAATGGAATGTAGATTGATTTCCCAATCAGAGCCATCCTAATGGGGTGCAGTTTTATTTATTGTTACAGGATCCCCTAATGGGGTGTTGTTATGAGTATACATGTATATTTTTTATGAGCCATGATTTTCTATAACAAAATTTTTTTCATGAAAACTATTTTATATAAATTGTTTTATATAAACTATATTAAATATACTATTATATTCTTCTAATTTTTAGATATATTATATTATTTAATTTTATTGAATTTTCTTAAAAATATGGAAATGATTTTACATTCATTAGTTTTTTAAATTGATATAGTAATTTTCTTATTATTATGGTATTTTTATGTAAAACATGGAGACACCATACAGGGCTATTTTCCCCCCACCTATATTCACATTGGGTGTTTGTAGATCTTCCTTTTCCACATCTGTATAGAGGGAATCGATGAATTATATGTGGTGTATGTTATTAATCAATGGGAGCCAGAGTGATGGGGGAGAATAGTGGAGATGGTATACACATTTATTATAGTTGTTTGATCTTTTATCTTAGAATATGTTGAGTACTTTGATGATGTGCTATTTTTTTGGTTTCATTTATGATTTTTGTTTATGGAATGTTATCCTTGAAGAGTGATGATAATATCGACTTATATGAATAATATTACACTTTTTTGGGTAAAATAGTTCCCTTCTATGTCATTAATGATTATAGGTTCTTGTGCCTAACTAGCAGGGATTGGGAACACCCTTCAAGCCATGTTAGATTTGTACCATGTATCTTGGTATAGGTTAAGCTTTTTGATTCATGATAAAATTGATATCAAAGGTAGATTTCTCAAATTTCCTTGATTTCAATATATAGTCAATATATCCTGGTAGATAGAAGGTATGATTTTATGGCATAGAAGGCAGTTTCGATCATGTCACTTGACATATCTCATCATAAAATCCATAAGTCACCATGGGTGTTTGGGAAAAGAGACCTTACATATTTTTTGGTGAAATTATTGTCTTTTACCTACCTTTTATTTGATTTTATTGATCCTCACTTCTAATATTGACGTACTAGATAAAGCATTGATGGATAGGCCTGATCTGGATGGTATGTCAGGGGTTACAAGATATCCATTTTAATCCAGTGTTTATTTAGTGAGCTCCTCTAATTAAAATATAAATATAGATGAGTATCAGAATGGATCTGATAGAATTAATATTCCATTACACAAGTTTTCATTCGAAAAGGCTCTTTGAGATTATTCTAGTTTGTTATAATTAGTAATTCTAAATGGGTTTTCATAGAGGCACCCAACATCTGTAGGTCATGTGGTTGTTCAATACAGATAAAATGGTTATTTAATATATTCAATACTCCATATAGTGGCGTAATATCATAAGTACTTATTATTACAATGGTGTAATAATTTTATTCAATATATAAAGGGGTTCATCCATATGAATCTATAAAAATAATTCTTTATATAGTCGAACACTATTTAGAAGAAGCGAATACATGTCCAATGATTGTGAGAGGTACTTTCAATGTAGCTTCATCATTAGTGATGATTTAGTTGATACTAGTACATATAAGTGGTTTATATCTACTCATTTTGAGAAGATGACAAATCTTCCATGAAATAGTATATCATATGTGGGGGATATTACAACACAAATAAAAATGAAGAGAAAGTAGGTCCCTTAATGTAATGTTTTGTTTTTCCATTTATCAATGATTGAAGGTACATGGAATTTTCAAGTTCTTGACCTAAAATCTATTTAAATCATTCTCATTATGGATTGGATGATTTATATTAAAGTTATAATTTATAGTTGTCTTCAATTGTTCTCATTTACTACACCCTATGGGTTGTGATGTGTCATTTATAGGGAATGGGACTCTTGGTAAATTAGATATATAAAATATTTTCTATAGTATTATAGGGGAATGATTGTTTTTTATTTTTACTATTAATGATAATCCTTCTACAATAATCTCTCTACAATCATCAGCAAGATTGTAACAGCCCAATATTTTATGAAAAATATTATTTTTAATTTTATTAATGTCTTGTGTTGTACGCTACACCAAAAGGAGCTTGCACAACATGCATCCTTGACTTGCCTTGTATTACACGCAATTGCGACCTTCCTCGATAGCGTGTGTAGTACGCAATAACGAGTTTCACTAAACAACGATATGTTATTAAAATATTATTATAACTAGCCGTTATGAATAGTAATAACCACCTTTTAAAATTTTAGAAATTTTAACTCTCAAAATGGACATCATTTTTGGATTCGGAGTATCGAATTTAGGCTAAGGTGAAACTTTGGTACTTTTCGGATAACTTTCATATTCTGATGAATAGTGAAAATTACTAAATTATAATTAAAAACAACTTTTTTAATCAAATTAATTAATAGTGATAAATTATTAATTTGAGTGGTTTTAATGTATATTTATAATATATTTTTACAATTTAATACAATGTTGGTCATTGAATGTAATTTCACTTTTAAACTAGACATAATCAAGTGTCAATCTTTTGATAGATATTGTTTCTTAAAAACACGCTATTTGTTTTAACAGTGGGATTTAATTATAAAATTAATTAATGAAACTTCTATGTTATGAATTTGGTAAAATAGACTTCATTTTTGAATTTGTAATATGAAATATAGCTTCGGATGAAATTTTGGCATTGTTCTGAAAAACATCAATTTCTGATGAATAGTGAAACTATTAAGTGGTAGTTAAAAAAACTGAATTTTTCATAAAACATAATTATACCGCTTCTGTGAATGGAATTTCAAAAATTTGAGAGACATGGTTGATGTCAGTAAGTAAAATTAGGTTCAATGAGATGAAAATAATTTTTGGCGAATAGTAACTTTTTACTTTTATTTACCACGGTTAAAAGTAAATAGGGTAATTAAGGGTAAGAATGATATTAATATTACCCTGACACATGTCCAAATTCTATTGGACAAGTTTATCTCGACCAAAAACAACCTTAAGTGTAAAATATTATCATTTAGTCCCACTTGGATTAGATTAGGACATTTATTTTTATTTAATTCAAAGAAGAGTTAAAAGAGTTAAAATGAAAGTTTATTTACTAAAACATTTTTAATATAGGGTTATACATAAGATAAATTCGATTGTAAATATTAATTAGAAAGATAAGAATATTTCCTACATAATGGTATATTATTTGTAATTTTTAGACATCAAATAAGTTAATTTATTTATGACACAAAGATGATGCAGTAATTATCTTATTAATGAAATATTGACATAATTGATATTATAAATACCAAAATAAATGTAATTTTAGACTTTTTATGGATTCCAATAATTTTATAGGTTACTATGATATATTATTGTTGATTTAACCAACGTTTTTAGAACATATAATTCTGTTATGACTTTCACAAAAATCATATATAAAATAGTGTAAAAATTGACACAAAATAGTTTTTAAATAAAATATTATATTATTAATTGTTATTTTATTCCTAAAAATCTAAGGTACGGACAAATGACTTAGATAAGGATATATGTAATAATAATATACAATTTGGGGTTCTTTTGGCATGTTATAGTAAGTGTATTAACCATATAGTGAAAGAAAACAAAAAGACACGGTAAAAGTTAAATTATTTAACTTAGAGTTAAATCTAATTGATAAGGTTAAAATAATACCCAAAACTTGTCTAAATACTATTGGATGATAGGATTTCGACCCATACCCACATTATCTTCTAAATAAGACCCTTTGGAACCATTATAAACCGATTTTGACTTTAATATAAAATAATATTTTGAGATATTCCTAAGGTGCCCCTCTCCTCGCTTATAAAAGGGAACCTCCTCCCTCTCTTCCTCACACAACTTTGAGCCTTCAAGCTCGGCCAAACCCTGCCAAAATACCTTCTACACTTCCCTAGTATCATCCTAGAGGTCCTGGTCTACTTCAAAGACCGTCCTTAGTTCCTTAAGTGGAGGCTAAGAAAAGGCGCGTCAAAAAGAGGTAATATCCATTACCGATCTTTTTCAATTTGTTTCTTCTTCAACTTCTTCTTCTTCAGTTGTTTCATTATAAAGTAATAACATCAGTATTTTATATATACTGATATGTTATTAGAAATATTAAACAACTCTAATTAACCTTCTATCCATCCTATGGAAAAAGGAAATCACCGTGCGTGCGTACGTACGGAATACCGTCTCCACGCCGTGGTGTAATCTAATTTCCACCAACACCTTAATTGGATGGGTATAAAGGTGTAATGAGTAACTATATATGATTATTATAATGTTTTATTGATACTGAAATAGTATACATACACTTCAACGTAATTCCACGACCATGGGAACGATACCATCGCTCGTGCGTACGTACGGACTACCATCTCCACGACGTGATGAGATTCATTCTCAATGATTAACCATTCATGAATGATTATAAAGTATATATAATAAGTACTAATGAAATATATGACCTGATAATGATACTGGAATTATTTATATTTATATGTATGTCATCAACTCATTTCAATAAGGAAACAAAAACAGCGTTCATTCGTACGTACGGACTACCGTCTCCATGAACGGTGTATTTCATTCCATTTACTGATTTATTATATATGTGTATTATGAATATATATAAATCATGTTTTATATTCTGGAATTAAGTAATCATGATCTAAGTAATCATATGAATAATTACAAGTTAAAAACACAAACGACAAATGAGATGATTTTACCCAAAATGCTACTTTAACATTAATTTACAAAAGAAAGGGTAATATAAAGTCATAAATAGACCATATATGATATTATAACAATGAATATGATTCTGGAATAAGTCAATAACATGATTTAAATCATTATACAGGAGGTTCAGACACTTACAAAGCAAGTCGGACCTAAGGTAAGGGAAATATCACAATCTCACTTTTATCCGAGATTGTTTTTACTTTGGTAATTACTGGGGTATATTTTATCATCCACATCCATGTTCCCTCAATATGTAATATTATTTCCATACTTCTACAGAAGTTTATATCCAATTTTAACCTTCGGTAAGTTTTTTATTGTAAAAGATATGAAAGGATTCTTTTGTTGTTTTTCTTATGAGGTTATTTTTTACTTTTCCGACAAAAGTACAAAGAATGATTTATTTAACTTATACGGAAAGAATGGATTTTTAAAACATTATTTCCAAGAAGCTTCCTTTACAAGTTTTCAGGTTTATTTTTAATCAACTTCTTTTAGTTTATAATTGTATGACATGTTAAGAAAATAAAAGTGTTTTTGAAGAAGAAAGGATATTTTCCTCAAGAATGGAGTTCAAATGTTTTATCAAAATTATTTTCCATCTAAGATAATATAGGGTTCTGTTTTTATCCCTATTATTACATTGATTTGATTATGTCTTGAAGGAATTATTTTATGAAGTCATTTACCGTATATGATTTGTTTTATGATGTCATGATGTTTCAAGAATCCCATTTTTGTTACATGTGTTATGCAATGATATATGATTTATGATTATGTGGCACACATAAGAAAGTAATCATTATAAGATGGTTGGGACCTATATCTCCCTCAAATGCATTGGGTAAAGATTTTATATCTCATGAGATAGACATGGCTGGAACGGTAGGTTATGCCGGTTCAGTGAAACAGGACTGTAACGAGGGTGACTCGATTCAGAAAGGGAATTTGTTCACTAAGATAGTCTTGAAATGTGTCTTGACTAACAAGAAATGATTCTCTATGATTATGTGTGTATGCCACAAAGTTTCATGTTTTATGTTATGATTATTGGGATTTCATTTCACTACTATGATTTATCCCATGTTATGAAATTATGCTCTCTTTTGCAGGTTAAGATTTCCAAAATTTATGTTCTTATGAATATGATGTGATTGATTTTTCTTTTGTTTACCCTTACTAAGCATTTGAGCTCTCCTTTTATGTTTTCTTTTCCCTGGGATATAAAGAAAGGTTTTAGGTAAAAAAAGGGGAAGATCTTTATGGGAGATATTGAAGATCTTTCACCACGATTAGAATATTACGTTCCGATTTTCCAAAGACACTAAACTATTATGATCCATGTGTGTGTGTTTTTGTTATGTACTAAGTATTCCACAAATGTAATGTAATGTCAATGTACGTCAAGCTTCGGGTCGCTACAGTTGGTATCAGAGGAAAGTTTTAGTCAACCTTTGGAAACTAGGTTGCGAAAACGTTATTGAGATCCCTAGAGATATTTCTACGGTATGTCTAGGGATGTCCCTAAGGTTAAGTATACGTATAGGTTATAGTACTAGAACTACGCTAACGATCATAGAATTAAATCTAAGATGTTAGATATTGAAGGTACTCCCTCTTTATTATGTTGTTTTCCCTAGCATGATTTTTTCCTCTCACACTATTATTTTTGTGTTTTAGACAATGACTGGAACCTGAATGAACCGTGATGATCAATGCAATGGAAAATGAAATGATTGCCCTCCTGAACAAATAAATGTTATGGGAGATGGAGTGAAAAATCTTATTTCTATACTTACACAAGCTATGAATCATTCTGGACTTCCAAATGAGCAGAGAAGGGAACAATATTCTATTGAGTCCTCCATGAGGCAACGTCCACCTTCTTTCAGTGGGTCTTCTGATCCACTTGTTGCTGAACAATGGATCAGTACCACTGAAAAGATATTTTCAGTTCTTCAATGTTCTGAGCTTGATAATTTCATCTTAGCAGTATATCGTTTGGAAGGTGAAGTTGATCAATGGTGGAATCTTATCAAGAATACGAGGCAAAGAGATGAAATTGAGTCCATGGAATGGGATGAGTTCAAGAACTTTTTTTTCAGTAAGTACTTCCCTCGTATTCTTCGAACAAAGATGGAAAAGGAGTTTCTTGAGCTGAAGCAGAAGGATGATGAATCTGTTGGTATATACGAAGCAAATTTTACAAGACTTGCAAGGTATGCATTTGGCATTATCATCCAACCTGAAAGTAAAGTTGATCGATTTTTCAGTGGCGTAAAACCAAGTCTTCGAAGGGCATTAGCTATAAGAAACTTTAGTAGCTATCAATAAATTGTGCATTGTGCTATCAAGGTAGAAATGGAAGTTGGTGTTACATATCCATCTCATGGTTTGGACAAGAAACGAAAGATGGAGTTCAAGGAGAAATCTCAGAATAATGGTGAAAAAAATATGAATGTTTCCTTATGCACAAAGTGTGGAAAGAAGCATGGTGGAGATTGTCTTAAAGGGACTAGAAAATGTTTTAAGTGTGGAAAAGAAGGTCATCGAGCAGCTGAGTGTCAAAGTAATGGAAAAAGGGATTCTAATGATGTGAATAAAGAAAACACTACAGAGAACGCACCAACAACACCTCAATGCTTCAAGTGCAAGTAAATGGGGCATTATGCTAATAAATTCCCTAATCCAAGGGTTAGTGATGATCGACATGAGAAACCGCTTAAGGAAAAGGACAAAGGGAAGTCACATGCGATCACCATTGGCGATGTTGAATATGATAACAATGTGGTGGAATGATTAAGTGTTTATGTAATGGGATTCCAAATTAATGTTCTATCATAATGTATTGGAATATTTATGTATTGGTCTAATGTGGTATTCAAAGTGATTGAGATATTTTTGGAAATAAGATGATATGAGCATAATGAAGGGAAATTGAGAAAACGAAATGTTTAACAGTATTCATGAGCTCATGATTGATATAAGGACTAAGTGATATCATTGTTTAAGTATATAGAATTTTGAGGATTTTGGTATGTGGAAAGTGTTAAATTTTAACTGCATTCATGTTTTCACTATGGTATTCAAGAGAATACATGATTAAGGACTTTTAATGTTTTGAATGTGACCAACAAAACATATCTTATGATATATGGGGATCGACGATGGTGTTAAATCTCTGGTAATCGTTTTCACTGTGTTATGAGAGTGGACGGCAGTATTATGGATAAGCCTAAAGATTGGAATGGATTATGTTGGACATAAGTTAGTATTGTTTAAGGATAGAAGTTTTCTCGATATTATTGATGGGATGTTATAGTAATATAGTTTTAGAAAAAAGGACAACCTGCAGGATGGACGACAGCCCATCGCGTCAGACAAGGTTGTGGGAATCGAACCCACAACCGAAGTGTGACTGGCCTTTATCACCTACAACTGGCCTACAGGAAGTCCCTGTTTAGTAGAAACTAGTTTAATTATATTAAGATGTATGATATATGAAGTATAAGTCCATTTTAGGAACCATATATGATTAATATCACTATAGATCGACTTATGTATATAATTTTTAATAACCTTTTGTTTGAGACAGATGGAATGACCCGTCATTCTATCACATGATCTTCTAAAACTTCACGAATAAAAAAAATCAACTTCATTTATTTAAGAGATGAAGTGGAAATTGTTCAAGGCACGAACGACAGTGAGATTGTACCAAAATAAATTATTTATTCTAATTCAAATTTTCAACTTTAGGGAAATGATCTTGAAAACCAAAAATGTTGTCCTAGTGATCTTATACCTGATGAATCTGATGGTACCTTATATCATCACAAATCTATGGATTTGTGATTACTGGATTTTCCATAGCCATGTTCTCTACCACTCTCCATCAGAACATGATGGTTAGATTTCTCTTCCATATCCATATTTTCACCTATGTGGAAACCCAGTGATTAGTTTATTTGGGTAATCGTTACATTTCATACATTAGTTTTTAAAGCCAAGTTTTGGTATTTTTTTTACGATGTGGGTTTCTATTAAAAAAACATTCAAATAGTAAACCATTTATAACCCCGACGAATTTCGAGGGAGAAATTCATTTTAAGGGGGGTAGAATGTAACAGCCCAAGATTTTATGAAAAATATTCTTTTTAATTTTATTAATGTCTTGTGTTGTACACTACACCAAAATGAGCTTTCACAACACGCATCCTTAACTTGCCTTGTATTACACACAATCGCGACCTTCCTCGATAGCGTGTGTAGTACGCAATAACGAGTTTCACTAAACAACGATATGTTATTAAAATATTATTATAACTAGCCGTTATTAATAGTAATAACCACCTTTTAAAATTTTAGAAATTTTAACTCTCAAAATGGACTTCATTTTTGGATTCGGAGTATCGAATTTAGGCTAAGGTGAAACTTTGGTACTTTTCGGATAACTTTCATATTCTGATGAATAGTGAAAATTAATAAATTATAATTAAAAACAACTTTTTTAATCAAATTAATTAATAGTGATAAATTATTAATTTGAGTGGTTTTAAAGTATATTTATAATATATTTTTACAATTTAATACAATGTTGGTCATTGAATGTAATTTCACATTTAAACCAGACATAATCAAGTGCCAATCTTTTGATAGATATTGTTTCTTAAAAACACGATATTTGTTTTAACATCGGGATTTAATTATAAAATTAATTAATGCAACTTCTATGTTATGAATTTGGTAAAATAGACTTAATTTTTGAATTCGGAATATGAAATATATCTTAGGATGAAATTTTGGCATTGTTCTGAAAAACATCAATTTTTGATGAATAGTGAAACTACTAAGTGGTAGTTAAAAAACTGAATTTTTCATAAAACTTAATTTTACCGCTTCTGTGAATGGAATTTCAGAAATCCGAGACACACGGTTGATATCAGTATGTAAAATGTGGTTCAATGAGATGAAAATAATTTCTGGTGAATAGTAACTTTTTTACTTTTATTTATCACGGTTAAAAGTAAATAGGGTAATTAAGGGTAAGAATGATATTAATATTACCCTAACACATGTCCTAATTCTATTGGACAAGTGTATCTCGACCAAAAACAACCTTAACTGTAAAATATTATCATTTAGGCCCACTTGGATTAGATTAGGATATTTATTATTATTTAATTCAAAGAAGAGTTAAAAGAGTTAAAATCAATGTTTATTTACTAAAACATTTTTAATATAGGGTTATACATAAGATAAATTCGATTTTAAATATTAATTAGAAAGATAAAACGATATCCTACGTAATGGTATATTATTTGTAATTTTTAGACATCAAATAAGTTAATGTATTTATGACACAAAGATGATGCAGTAATTATCTTATTAATGAAATATTGACATAATTGATATTATAAATACCAAAATAAATGTAATTTAAGACTTTTAATGAATTCCACTAATTTTATAGGTCACAGTGATATATTAGTGTTTCTTTAATAAACATGGTTAGAACATATAATTCTGTTATGACTTTCACAAAAATCATATATAAAATATTGTCAACATTGAAACAAAATTGTTTTTAAATAAAATATTATATTATTAATTGTTATTTTATTCCTAAAAATCTACGGTTCGGCCAAATGACTTAGATAAGGATATATGTATTAATAATATACAATTTGGGGTTCTTTTGGCATTTTATAGTAAGTGTATTAACCATATAGTGAAAGAAAACAAAAAGACACGGTAAAAGTTAAATTATTTAACTTAGAGTTAAATCTAATTGATAAGGTTAAAATAATAGCCTAAACTTGTCTAAATCCTATTGGATGATAGTATTTCTACCCATACCCACTTTAGCTTCGAAATAATACCCTTTGGAACCATTATAAACCGATTTTGACTTTAATATAAAATAATATTTTGAGATATTCCTAAGGTGCCCCTCTCCTCCCTTATAAAAGGGCACCTCCTCCCTCTCTTCTTCACACAACTTTGAGCCTTCAAGCACAGCCAACCCCTGCCAAAATCCCTTCTCCACTTCCCTAGTATCATCCTAGAGGTCCTGGTCTTCTTCAAAGACCATCCTTAGTTTTTTAAGTGGAGTCTGAGAAAAGGCGCGTCAAAAAGAGGTAATATCCATTACCGATCTTTTTCAATTTCTTTCTTCTTCAACTTCTTCTCCTTTAGTTATTTAATGATAAAGTAATAACATCAGTATTTATTATATATTGATATGTTATTATAAATATGAAACAACTCTAATTAACCTTCTATCCATCCTACGGAAAAAGGAGATCACCGCGCGTGCGTACGTACGTAATACCGTCTCCACGCCGTGGTGTAATCTATTTTCCTCCACCACCTTAATTGGATGGGTATAAAGGTGTAATGAGTAACTATATATGATTATTATAAAGTTATATTGATACTAAACTAGTATATATACACTTCAACACAATTCCACGACCATGGGAACGATATCATCTCTCCTGCGTACGTACGGGCTACCGTCTCCACGACGCGATGAGATTCATTCTCAATGATTAACCATTCATGAATGATTATAAAGTATATATAATAAGTACTAATGAAATATATGACCTGATAATGATACTGGAATTATTTATATTTATATGTATGTCATCAACTCAATTCAATAAGGAAACGAAAACAACGTTCATGCGTACGTACGGACTACTGTCTCCATGAACAGTGTATTTCTTTCCATTTACTGATTTATTATATATGTGTATTATGAGTATATATAAATCATGTTTTATATTCTGTAATTAAGTAATCATGATCTAAGTAATCATATGAATAATTACAAGTTATAAACACGAACGAAAAATGAGATGATTTTACCCAAAATGCTACTTTAACATGAATTTACAAAAGAACGGGTAATATAAAGTCATAAATGGACCATATATGATATAATAACAATGAATATGATTCTGGAATAAGTAAATAACATGATTTAAATCATTATACAGGAGGTTCGGACACTTACAAAGCAAGTCGGACCTAAGGTAAGGGAAATATCACAATCTCACTTTTATCCGAGATTGTTTTTATTTTGGTTATTACTGGGGTATATTTTATCATCCACATCCATGTTCCCTCAATCTGTAATATTATTTCCATCCTTATACAAAAGTTTATATCCAATTTTACCCTTCGGTAAGTTTTTTTTTGTAAAATATTTGAAAGGAATCTTTTGTCGTTTTTCGTACGAGGTACTTTTTGACTTTTCCGACAAAAGTACGAAGAATGTTTTATTTAACTTATACGGCAAGAATGGATTTTTAAAACATTATTTCCAAGAATCTTCCTTTACATGTTTTCACGTTTATTTTTAATCAACTTCTTTTAGTTTATAATTGTATGACATGTTATGAAAAGAAAAGTGTTTTTGAAGAAGAAATGATATTTTCCTCAAGAATTGAGTTCAAATGTTTTATCAAAATTATTTTCCATCTATGATAATATAGGGTTCTGTTTTTATCCCTATTATTACATTGATTTGATTATGTCTTGAGGGAATTATTTTATGAAGTCATTTACTTTATATGATTTGTTTTATGATGTCATGATGTTTCAAGAATCCCATTTTTGTTACATGTGTTATGAAATGATGTATGATTTATGATTATGTAGCACACATAAGAAAGGATTAAATATAAGATGGGTGGGACCTATATCTCCCTCCAATGCATTGGGTATAGATTCTATATCTCATTAGATAGACATGGATGGAACGGTAGGTTATATCGGTTCAGTGAAACAGGACTGGAACGAGGGTGACTCGATTTAGAAAGGGACTTTGTCCACTAAGATAGTCTTGGCAATGAGTCTTGACTAACAAGAAATGATTCTCTATGATTATGTGTGTATGCCACAAAGTGTCATGTTTTAAGTTATGATTATTGGGATTTCATTTCACTACTATGATTTATCCCATGTTATGAAATTATGCTCTCTTTTGCAGGTTAAGATTTCCAAATGTTATGTTCTTATGAATATGATGTGATTGATTTTTCTTTTGTTTACCCTTACTGAGCATTTGAGCTCACCCTTTTATGTTTTCTTTTCCCCAGGATATAAAGAAAGGTTTTAGGTAAAAAAAAGGGAAGATCTTTATGGGAGATATTGAAGATCTTTCACCACGATTAGAAGATTACGTTCTGAGTTTCCAAAGACACTAAACTATTACGATCCTTGTGTGTGTGTTTTTGTTATGTACTAGGTATTCCGCAAATGTAATGTAATGTCAATGTACATCACGCTTCGGGTCTCTACAAAGATTCCCCATCTGGATCCGTCTGATTTATCTAGTCGACCACTAGTATAAGAGATAGAGTTATCTATATATTTAGTACCTAGTAAATAGACAATAGCAATTATTTATTACCATATGGAACGAAAATATATGAAATTTTTAAAAAATCGGTTATATAATTGGTTAGGGAAAGGATTCATATACTCATGTGTGTAGGATTAGACGATCCTATACATTTTTTGAAGAAATATGATGGAACAATTCAACTCTTTTTTGATTACAAAACACAGATAATTTTATGGTAAATAACAAATATCCATTACAATTGATTGATGAACTCCTTGACTAATTGAAAGTGTAAATTTTTTTATCGATCATAAATCATTGGTCAAGTTATCACCAATTAAAAATAAAAAAAATTGACATTGAATTTGCCATCATTTATAGAATTTAATGTCATATTATTTATCTTGTTATTATTATATAATTATCTAGTACTCATGATATCATTCTTAATTTGTTGAAAAGAACAATCCATGAGTACCATTATATGTTCATGGTTGTATTTGTGGATGACATTTTTGTTTAATAAAAAAATAAGCAAGATCATGTAAATATTATGAGATTAGATCAAAAAATTTAGATATTTCATATATGATATTTTAAGGATTAATTATGAAATTTAGGGATATAAGAAATGATGTTACTGGGTGAATGTTGTCTCAAAACATGGTATTTTAGTCGATCCCAAAATGTTGAAGGCTATTATGAAATGGGGGAATGTTCTCTCATAACATGAGTTCCTTAAGTATTTTTTCTAAATTACTTAAACCCTAGTAAGGGTAACTGTCATTGTAATTTCATTGTGAAAGATACATTAAACCAATTTCATGTATCAAAAATTCTAATAGTATAACATTAATTCTATTTTCTATTTAAATTTTAAAATATAAGAAGTGGAGGAAGAGGTTTTCTTGACAAGTGTTCATTTGATATTTTTATTCTCATGATGATTCATTAGGAAAAACTGAATTTTGATGAATTCTAGGTCAATATTCACTATATTTAGTAAGGGAATACCTTAGGATAGTGGTTTTTATCTCAAAAGAGTAAAATATTTTTTCAAAAATACGTTGTTCTGAATTTTCTATGAGAATGTATGTGATGGTGGATTTCCATAATTTTTAGTGGTTAGTGAAACCAAGGACCATGAAGATGTTCATTAATTTGTGGTGATGATTTTTGGTGGAGAGGTATGTGATGAAATTTTTCAAACAATATTTCTCATATTTACACCTTCTTATAGGTCAAAAATGATAACCATATACTTTTTTGTTTTATAGAGCCACATACATTGCAAACTTCGATGTGTGATGATATCTCTTTAAATTTTTTTGATTGGTTTTCACATAACACATAGGGAAAGGATTTAATATGTTTTTTATCACTTGGGTGATCAAATAAGTTCACTTAATACCACTTCAAGATATAACAAATATTGAGCATCTGATACATCACTATATGAAATAAATTGAAAGGTTGCATGGAGTTCCTTAAACTATATTCCTTGATTGGGAACACTACATTACTTCTCTTTTTTGAAGGTTCCCATAAGAGTTAATGGTATATTAGGTGCATTTATGTATGAAATATCATTTGCAATTGGATTTTCAGTTAGAACGATAAATAAATATCCCAAAGGACCATATATATGGTTCCATTGTCAGCTTTGGTGGATATTGGGATGTCCACATGATACTATTTCAGTTTTCTTATAATAACAGTTAACAACTAACAATTTGGATGTTCCCTTTTGAGTCCTTTTTTGGATGACCATGTATGTATCCATTGTGTAGGATAGATATTGGTGAATCTTCCTTGGATAGACGGAGTTTTTTTAAGGTAATATGAAGAAGATTCAATTAATTCATCATAAAATTACTATCACATATATTCAATATAAATCCTATTCTGATCTTCATAGATTACTATTGGTTATTTTATTTTTTGACAACGTTTTCTTGATAGTTTCGCCTCCGTGAGGTCACTGACCTCTTGGGAATATTGTAAATTTTGTGCTAAGGATTGTGTGAGTTATCTGGATTTTTGAGTCAATGGGGAAATTGGATTACCATTTATTAATTACGCATCATTTTAATTTGATCCGTAACATGTTTCACGTTTCACATATTCAAAATAATATTTCTAAACCTTCTCTTATATTCATATGGGAACATCATTAAGTTGTGTGAGATTTTTCTATGACTGATTACCCAATATGGAATGTTTATTCATTGAAAAAGGAATGTTGTGGAAGGATGATAGATATGTTCTCTGTTCATTAAAACCTTGGTTCTGATATGTATTATATTTTCAACTGTGATAAATGTATGAGAATGTAATGGAATCATATCTTTGATAAGATATTTTTTGGAAAATATTTTTTTGGATAGAATGGGATTATTTTGGGGAGGATATTACACCTCGTTTCCTTTAAATTGGTAAATCATGACCGTTTTTAGTTATACAATGTTTGTGGATTGTTTCAGGGGAAAGTTTTAGAGTTTTCAGAGGCCCAAGGGATACTTCATGATTGGTGCTTTGTTATGGTGAACCATGTGGTTTGGATCAACAAACCATTCACCCTTGGATGGTTCACTAGAAATAGGCATATAGTTTATCCCAATTTTTCGACTATACCTTCAATATTGTGCAGCCTATGGATAGTGGGATTTTAATTTTTATGTAACCGAGACACAAACCAAGCACCATTCTAGGATAAACCATTAAACCCAATCAGTAGTGGTTCAACGTTAGTATAACCCTATGGTCTCATCTAGAAAACAATACAAGTTTAATCCCTTGATTTTTATTTCAAATATAAAGGGCTCCTGGATTAATTATTAATCAACCACTATCAAACCTAAACCAATTTACATGGTATTCAAGGGTCTCAAGATGTTTTTTGGATCCTAAAACGGCTCCTCTTGGTGTACTGAAGAATGAATGACATCATTTGATATCGTTCATGTAAATAGATCATATCTCGAGTGGTTTTATTCCAATATCCTCTGATATCCTCCTTATATATTTATATATCATCATTATATTGATGGATATAATCTATTTTTTTAGGTATCATGATTCTAGATTCTGTTTCTAGATCACTGTCACCTTATTCTTCCATGTATAATCCCACTTTGGGTATTTTGTTTTTTAATTCCATTATTAATGATTGTTTTTTTATAATCCATACCCTTGAATTGAAACATTTCATTATTTGATTACATTTAAATGAGTTTATAAATTGTATTTAATCCTCAAATTTTAGGCAATTGGATTCTAATTTTGAGATTGGGATAAAATTAATGAAAACCCCCATTATAATGATAGCTAAATTATAGGGAGAATTTGAGAAAATTGATGGCTTAATTTGAAATATGATTAGTTTAAATTGTAAAGATGTTGATCTTTTAGGAGAATTTCTTAAATTGAATTATTATTTTAAATTGATTAATTTTTTTTTTGAAAAAAATTACAAGGATTCGATATGAAAAATTCTAGTTGAAATAAAATGTGAAAATTGACTTCTGAATTTTTTTGAAATGCTTGATTTAAGCATGAATGATTAGTATTTTTATTGTGATAGACCCCAAAACACATTGATAGGGGATGGATGAATCAGGGTGTCAATATTTCTTTCAAAAGTGATAGATCTTGACCCTACATTGGTACGATATAATTAAACCAATATAATGGTAATGTGCATAATACCAATAACCACATGAAAAAGATTCAGCATCAATATTACATGGTTCACCACTAAGGGGAAGTCTAAAGATAATACATCGATAGTGTTTTACACACACTGAAATCCTCTAATCCAAACTATTTGTGAAATAATGATGATTAGATGTAGTTACTTTGTTCCTAGCATATTGAATTTACAGTATTTTACGGATAACACACTATGTCCTTTAGAACACTTCCATCCTCTCCCCGTATCTCACTTCTTTGAGATAAGTATATCTCATTTTATTGGAATGAAAGCTGTTTTAATAAATTATCTTTGTAGTCTTTTAATCTATCTATTACAAGAATATTCTTGAATTAATGTTTTAAATTGATGCACTTAGAATCACTGGTCTAACCAAACGGATGAACCAAGCTTGTTAAAATAACACGTTAAAACTTTCATGTAACACCTACTCTTGCATGTATGTTTTGGGATTCTTAGGTAATATGTCATTCTTAAAAACCTTATTTATCATGCGACCATTATTTTTCAAGAAACCACACCATAAGATTCACATTGTCATTAAATACAAATGGAACACTTTGTGTGCATGATTTTATTTCGAAAACTCATCTTGTATTCAACTCCTTTACATGGTAGAAGAACCTGACCTTTTTCTAATTTTCTAAGTCTGGAGTGGGCATAACTACCTATTTAGTTTCCTTGATGCCCCTACATGTATGATTCTCACTTTTTGTCATGTTTTCATGGACATTTTACCAGAGCACGTAAAACCACATTTGTTGTCTCATTGGGCACATAATTCTATTTTCTAAAACCTCTAAGTTCACACATATTTAAATGTTTCATTTTCTTTTGTTACATTTTCATATTTTTATGTGATAATACTAAATCATGATTTACCTGAAACATTCCAAACCACCTTCAACATTTTATCAGCCAATACTTTAAGATAAATTTTCTTTCATGCTCCTTGATCACCACATTGTGGGATGTTAGGAAAAAAACCTAGATTCCATTTCATGAAAATTGCATACTTGGTTCCAACAACATTCCACTTTGGGTTTTTTGGAAATATGATGATAAATTCAATGATGGTCCATCGACAATAAAAACCTAAAATGGAAAAAACAACTCATCCCACACTCTAAGTTAACATAAGAAAACATCAATATATTAATCAAGAGGGGAATAATGAAATGAGTTATCATGTTTTTAATGCTTAAATATGTCCACGTTAATCACAATCTATTTCCCCATAACAAAATATTGTTTTCTCTATTCTCATTCTCCCCCTTTCACTTTATTAATTATCATTTTCCACCAATTCTCCTCCCAATTAACATTAAATTTATACAATTTATCACCATTGTGAATTAACCATAGATCATGTATTTGAACATAAAGATAAAAAAGATAACTACCCATGGATCATATCTCCCACATAAACAAGTGTCACTTCCTCAAAAAATATTATTCTAGTTAACACAAATGGGGAGAGGGGAATAACCATAATAGCGTCTGGCATGGGGAGGTTGTTGGAAAACAAGGTACAACTGATGTTTATCAAACAAATTTGTCCCATAGAATTTTTCATAATGTCATCCAATTTATCATTAGTTCCCACATGATTCATTATAATCATTCAATGTTCAAATGTTTCTTCGATTAACTGATATATGATTTCAATTTGTTTCATTCCATATTTTTGAATATTATTATTTATAAAATCGATTTCAATTTTTTTATCACAATTAATCACCATTGGATGATTCACTTTATCACGAATATCTATAAACTTTGATTTATCCAATGTATATGAGTATAATTCTTTTTAGTAGAGATATACACAACATCAACTATACTCAGAGAAGTTCTTTATTGTTTCTCACTCAGCCATCCCAAACATTTGTTTCCAATAAATATTGATTCACCAAGTATGGTGTTTTTTATAATATATTTTTTACCCATTAATAATGACAAAATGTAGATAGTCCATTATCATACCATATAGTAATGTTTAATCCATTGTTTTGAGTTCTTTGAAGGAACCTCACGACTCGTTTTTTACATCCATCATATGTTCTTCCTTCATATTACTATTAAATTGGGACACTATGAATATTGAAAAGACAATATATGGAAATTTCATAGTCAATTACAATATTCATCCAATGATTCAACTATAAATTTTGGGAACAACATATGTCCCATCCTTATGAATTCCAAATTTTTTCCCAATCCCAATAAACATGGACATTGGATTGGATTCATTCATATTGAATTTTTTAGATACCCTCTTGCATAATTTTCCTGAGAAATAAACAATAATTATTTCATCAAAATACCTTACCGCTCCGTTAAATATTTGAGATAGACAATTATGGTAATTTAAAGTTATAATTTCATGCGATTGGAAAATTCATCCATTGATCCTCACATTATTCATTGAATATAATATCATATACAAACAGCAGTACCATGAACTATTATTTTATATAATTATTCATATAGAGATAGTGATCCAATGCTCCTATTTTATATTAGTTCTTCTTTTTATAGGAATCCAGTCCAGAGGTCAACACGCATGGACTCTACTTCAGACCATAGATCCCCATATTTAATCTAAAAATCTTCATTTTATAATTACAATGTTGAAAATACAATATGAGTTCAATATAGACATCTTATTCTAGAACACCATTTATGAAATCTGTTTTGACATACATTTGATAAACTTTTATCATATTTGAATTTTCTTATAATGAATAAGTCTAATTGGCTCCAGCCTCAACACCGTAAAAAATGTTTCTTGAACATCAACACCTTCAATCTTTGAATTTTCATTACACACCAATAACAACTTATATCATATCCCTTTAAATTGTTCAACAAATTTATTATTAAAAATGTCTTTTTTACAAATAAAATTTTGAATTTCGTGTCTCTAAACAAGATCCCATTTTTTTTCAATCTGATCTAAATCTCCCTTTATGTCCTTAACTCTTGATTCATCATTTCATATTATTGAAATGAGGATGGATCCATAATTGAAAAGAGGTCAGATTGTGAATTATCTATCATTCTCGTTGTCTATTTGGGTACTGTCTAATCTCTAATGATATTAGATTGATCATTTTCTACTATTCTATTTTCCCAGTGAGGTTCAGATTAATTTTCTTCATCCATCATTTCTTCTACCAATTCATTCTTCTTAATCTTCATTGTTTTATGAACAATATAAAATGTCACTCCTTTATCCACTTTTTTATTATAATCTATTCTATGTCCAATGTCTTTTTCATCTTTCATCAAATCAATATAATGGCATCTTGAGGTATTTGTTGTCTTATATTCATGAATCATAACATTAAAAATTCAATAATTCTCCCATGATTATTACTAAAACATTTTTATACAATTATCAAGGTTGAATATCCACGGAATATTACCTCATCTATTTCATCACAAACATTTTTGTGATTTCATTCATTGTTTCTCATAAAACCTAAACATATGAAAACAAAAAAATACTGAAAATATGGATTTCATTTAGGCCACATCTCATATAGTGTCTTGGTTTCTCCAATATAAATCCATATTCAATTTTGAGTATACATTTTATCCGGAATTACCTCATTCCAGTAATGTTGAGAGATACCACTCTCAATCAGCATAGTTCTTTCTTTATTGTTCACATGTAGATTCCTACGCTAAAGAAAATCATTTTTTGGGGGTTCTTATAGAATCCACCTTATGTTGTATTCCATGTATCTCCATGTAATTTTAAAATTCAATGGATTTTTAGTCCATTACATTTTTAGACCATAGAACATTAATCATGTGGAAACTACCATTATCTTCTATTCAGTGAAAATTTTTCATGCAATCATGAAATAATTATTTGATGTGTGTAAACGTCACATAAGGTATCCTACTAAAATCATCATTGAAATAAACTAAGAACATTTCTCCATATGATCTAGTATCATTCATCATACCACATACATTAGTATGGATGAGATCATTAAGAATTGAGGCCCTTTTTTCTTTGTCCTATATGATCTATAGACCAATTTACATCACATAAATGAATCACAAGTCCATTTCCATTGATTTTTTATATTGGTATTATCCTTTAATATCTTCTTATTAGATATATTTTTCTTGTATTTCTGATTAATGTTCCCTAGTCTTTAATTCCACAAGTTGTTTTATTCTTCAACTATGTGATAAATATGTTCTCTTTACTACCAACTGGATATAATTTTCCATATATTCAATAAACTTTCATCATAGAATTCATTATCATTACTCTTACATCAATAATTTTGGATTGAGAGTCTCTATAATTCCTAAATCATGGAGTTCACTGACACATAGTAGATTATGATGTAATCCAACCACATAATGTATTTTATTTTTCATAATCTCATCACTTTCTAGTTTTTTGCTCCCTCCTCCATTGGTCGTAAAATCACCACCATTACTAAACATGACTATTCCATAACCCCTTTTCATTGCATTATTTAATAAATATGCATTTACCATAATATGGGATGAGAATATTATAACATTATTATAGGTTCTACAATACATTGTAGCTTTGAGAAGACTTATTCAATGTTGTATTTATCAATTATCTTATATTATTTTCATGAAATATTTTTTTTATTAGAATATAAGGATTTTCATTCCACTCGGTTTTCCATATGCATTGGTTCAAAATACTTATATAATTATTTTACAAGAGAAACCCTATTTGTAAGGGAAACACTGTCTTGATGGAAAGTATTGAATTATCTCTGAGATTTCTAGGTATCCTTTCCACCTTTCTTTTATCTGCAATCAAATTTCTTTATGGAAAATGTTAGATTAGTGAAAAAATATACATAAAATTTATTTCTTCTATTAGATGTGGTATATGAATTTCTTCTCCTTTTTTGACTTATTACCTCATACCCATTCAAATAACTCCATTCATTTTCACAGTATGAAAGGGTGTGGCATAGATTGCTGCAAAATTGACATTTCATAAGAGGAAACATTTTATCACTTATATTCTTCATCATTCCCCCTTCATTAGGAAATAATTTTGACTGCCAATCATTTTGGATGCCTGAGGATTGTTTTCAATTATTCATTTTTTTAATTTACGTATTTCTTTGTAATGAATTTAGGATGCTTTGTGATAATTCCATCATTCATTATGCCGTTATTTTGGAAAATTTTATTTTCACCATTTCATGTTTCAACATCACAACCAATTACAAAGTTTCCCATTAATGTTGATCTAAGAACACGGTTTTTTCTATGAAAGACTTAGGAATATTCTTGATGATATTCTCGAGCAGCGCCTTCAGACGGCGTGTGATTCCGAGCCCCGGAGTAGCCAGAATTAAATTTTCAGTGCGTTCACACTGGAAATGATAAATAAATGAGATAACTCCTAAACGGAGTTCCAGATTAGAGATCCAAGTGTACGGATGGGTCCGGAATGGGGTGATTACCCTAGGAACGACATAAACTTGTCAGCTCGGGATGTTTGGACCCCTCGCCCGCTTCTGGAACGTTAAACTGATTAATTAATTAATTAATTAATTCGTTTAATGGTGAATTGCAAGTATCTCTTAAACGGTGGCTAGGATCAGAAAAATGAGAGCACCTTTGAGTTTGGAGCGTTCCGTTTACCCTAGGAGGGGTATAAGTTTCACGGGCGCGGGCCGTTTGTGAAAAATGGCCTCAAGGGCGTTTTCGTAAATTGGCGGGCTCGGGCGCTAGGTTTAATAACTTTTGAACGGGGTCTCAGAATAAAATTCTGAGATATTCATTGTGATCAAAGCGTGGTTCTTAGCCTAGGGGAGGCTAAATCCTGACAAAGTCGGGAGTTCAGGTTTGGGGCTGTCGGGCGGGCGTTTAAGTGATTTGTACTTAAACACCCCCCCCCATCATCTTCATCTTCTTCCTCAAAACCTCCCACCCTCCTTCACCATCGGCGAGGCACCTACGGCGAGGCAGCTCCGGTGAGGAGAACTCTGGCGAGGCGCAGAGGTTCCGACGGTCCGCACACGATGCATTGGGCTACGCCCTTCGAGGTAGGCGGTGTTCGTTTGCGTTTTAAATTCTGAACCCCTCTTTGAATCCTAAATTTATTATCTAATTGCTTCCCTATATTCTATCCAATCCCATAGTTGTGTAGTATATGTTCTAAGGTTTCCGACGCTCTTCTCGGATCGAAAATCCGAGTCCCGGGGTGCCCAGGGCAGTCCCGGGAAGCTCTGGCCGGAATTCTGGTTTTTCGGCGGTTCTGGCGGCGGACGGTGGTTCCGAGAGGGCGGCGCGGCAGCGGGCACGGCCGGCATGGCACCTTCACGATGCGGGGTGACTTGGCTCGCCAACTGAGGGCACCGGCTGCGGGAGCCGGCGAGAGGAGACGGCCGGGGTCGCGTTGTGCGACCCCGCGGCTAGATAGAGACCCGCACGACGCGAGTCTCCGCGTGGAAGGCCGACCGGCCTGTCGGCCGGTCGGTGGAATACCCACCCATGCGGCGCAGGTGGGGTGACTCGTGGGAGGTGGCTGGGCCACTGTCCCAGCAATCCGGCTAGAGCGGGCCGGTTCGAGCGGGGCGGACCGGCCGGACCGGACCGGTCCGGCCCAAGGGTTCCCCCCCCCCTTTCCAATTTCCGACGCCCGTAGCTTTTGCTACGGGCGTCCGTTTTGCGCGCCGTCAGCGGCAGAGTGGACCTCGCGTCGAGGGGAACGCTTTGAGATGGTTTCAAGAATTTTTAATTCCCGAAACGAGGGGCCGTGGAGGCGTGACATGTCTTTAAGTATATTTGACGTTTTCCTCGGAGTTCTTGTTTTGGACGGCGCAGACGTGTCCGACGTCCAATTTAAGCGCAGTCAGCGACGTTGGAACCCTGGCGTCTAGGTGGAGGTTTCCAGGGTGGTTTCAGGCGTTGAGGCCTAATTTGAGGCGCAGGACCCATGACCCGTCTTTTGGATCTGCGTGCATCTTTTAGTGACTTTTTCCTCAGACGTCCATTCGGGGCGTGCGAGCAGTCGATGTTGGGTGTTTATTCGAGGGCAACGCATTGGAGAAGTCTGCCCTCTTTAATCCCACATGATTGTGCGGGCCCCGCGAGGTCCGTTTCAGGAGTTGACGGTGATTTCCAGCTTTATCATCGGGCGACCGTTTTGGACAAGTGAGTAGTCCATTTCGTGTACTTTTTTGAGAGGATCTCAACGGTGCGATCCGTTCGTTGAGTTTCAGGACTGGGTTAAGGGTCCCATGTGGCACCGCTCGTGTGCGGTGTGCTGGGATGCATCTTTTTCTCCGGATATCCATTGCACTCATGTGAGTAGTTCTTTTTACGGGTTTTCCCACGGGGATCGCAATGGTGCGATGCGCCCGACTATTTTCGGGGCCGAGTCTCGGGATCACGGGACATCGTTCAGGCGTGAGGTGGTGTTGGTGACTTTTCCTTCAGATATCCAATGGAGGCATGTTAGTAGTCGATCTCACGTGTTTTTTTGAGAGGATTACAACGGTGTGATCTGTTTGGCGGTGCGGAGCCTCTTATGTGATCTTTGGAAATGTGGAAGAATGAAAGGTGCTCCTATGGTGGTTCGCCCTACCTTGTTTGTAGCAGACCCTTGGCGTGGGTTCACGCACTCTTGGGAGAGTGATATAAATGGTTCTTGAGATGTGGTTGGGTGTGCCTCAGTTGATGAGGTGGTAGGTTGGAGTTGTTATTTCATGCCTTCGCGTTGACGTGGGGTGCCGTGTGCACGATAGCCTATGGGTTGGAACGAGGTATACTCTGGGAGTATAAGAGAGCGCTTAGAGGTACGTGTGGTTTTTACCTGAGATGTTCGTGTGCTTGGTTGGGGTTTGACTTGGGCCCACACGTCGTGTGGGCCCCAAGTGCGTACTCTGTTCTGCTTCACGTACTTGGACCTCTCACGGCGTAGAGGGTCCCTCTGTGTGTTTGTTTGACCAGCAGGGTGGAGTTTTTCCCCTAGCTCGGTGCTCATTTGTTGACCAGCAATGTTGAGTGGTCTCCCCCTAGTTTTGTTCTCGATGGATTGGCCGGAAGTGGTGCTAGTGACACCCAGTGCTGGAGCAGACGCTACACCTCTTTTGGGAGAGTTGTTCTGGAGTTGGGTGGTTGCACGACACCCACTCTGTGTTGGGTTGGCCAGTGTTGTGCCCTTTTGTAGAGATGGCCAGAGCAGTTCTGAGTTTTACCCTCCAACAGAGCGTGGAAGTGGGTTACTCATCGATTTCCTCGGGCTTACCCTCCAGCTGGGCTGGGCATTGGTTTGCTCACTGACTTCTACGGTTTACCCACCAGTAGAGACTGGGCAGTGGGTCACCCAACACTATTAGGGTTTACCCTCCAGGAAAGACTGGGCATTGGGTCACCCGACGCTATTAGGGTCTACCCTCCCGTAGAGACTTGGCAGTGGGTCACCCGATGACCTCTAAGGGTCTACCCCCCAACAGGGCTGGGCAGTGGGTCACCCGTCGTCTAGTTCCAGGTCTACCCTCTAGCAAGGCTGGGCAGTGGGTCACCTGTCGACTTATTCCAGGTCTACCCTCCAGTGGGGCTGGGCAGTGGGTCGCCAGATGATATGTTATGGTTTACCCTCCAGCGGGGCTGGGCAACGGGTCTCCTGATGATGTTTTGGGGTTTACCCTCCAATAGGGCTGGGTAGTGGGTCACCCATTATCTGGTTATGAATTACCCTCCAGCAGGGCTGGGCAGTGGGGACACCAGTTGGCATTCTAGACTCAGTCCTCTCGACTAGGCTAGTATGTGGCTTACCTCCATGATTACCGGAGCGGCACCCTTCGTTATACGGGTAAGTGTTGCGACGACTTGACTTTTAGGAGACCTCTCAACTACATGGCAGTGAAGAGGTGTGGATTGAATTTCCCTAGAACTGTCATGTTCAAGGGGCACTTTCCCCACCGAGACACTTTCTTGTGACCTGATCTAAAACTGTGTGGGAGAGTCAGTGCCGCCCAAAGCGGATAGTGTCGAGGTGCGGTGATTGGTCCCCTTGGCATACGGTTTGGGGCAGACGTGCGGGATGTTGGGCATCGATGGAGGTTACTTCTGGGACTATTGGATAATCTTTTCTTGGGCTGAGCTACGGGACAGAGATCCCCTTATGACGTCTTTCGGGCTTCATGTTTAGCATATGGAATTATATATACCTTGTTCTAGCACCCACTTCATGGGTTTGGTTACTCTTCATCCAGGAGAGGCGGAGACGCGCGGGGTATGCCACGTTCTTTCTGTTTCTAGCTTCTCAGGGTTGGACGAGTCTACTCTCCTACTATAGTTATTAAGACTCGATGGGAAGTTCATATTATCACCGTTTCTAGCTCCTTGTGTCTGGATGAGTCTACTTCTTTTCTCTTGTTGGCTTGAGCTGGACTCTTTACAGCACTCTCTATTGTACTCTCATTTCATTCCCCTGTTTTCTCTACTGCTCACCCTTCGGTAACTCATTTTGTTTCTCTCTCGAGCCTTCGGGCTATCCTACTGAGTAATTTTATACTCACCCATGCTTGGGCTTTTCCCACACTTGGTGTGCCCTTGCAGACGACCGACATGTGGAGCGTGACTTCAGTGGAGCGTAGGAGCTTGGGGAGCTTGGACCATGTGTGGTGGTCGTAGCCAGGTTCCAGGTGGGAGACCCGTCAGCTGTTTGTTTTTGTTTACCTGTTACCGGGTTGTGGCACCTTTTCTGGTTGGGTGCGTGTTTTTCCCCTTTTTCCTTTTCAGCACTGTACTTTTTACTATTAGAGGTTGATGCACATAGTGGTTTATATATTAAAGTTTCCCTTTTCATTGCTTTTCTTTACTTTTACTCTACAATGTTGCATTTATTGTGATGTGTGTGTGTGTACAGGTACTTAATCAAAGGCCTCCCCATGTTTTTGTGCCTTCGGCGCTGGTCGCCAGCCCCTGGCCTATGGAGGCGGGCTTGGGGTAGTTGCGGCTCGAGCCCAGGTAGGGTCGGGTCGTGGAGAAGTGGTATCAGAGGTGGTTCGTTCCTTGGGATGCTGTTCAGACGTCCCTAAAAGTGGAATTGGCTGGGATATAGGGCAACAGTGTTAACGTGTCTCAAGAGCGACTCTCAGGCCAGGGAGTCCAGTGATGGTGCGGTGGTCAACGTATCCATTCACCAGGTCCTTGATAACCCGCTTGTCGACTCGGCATGCTGAGACACTTGTTGTAGGGAAAATTGGTTTGTGCATAACATAGGATCGAGTCTTTGACTGTCATTCTTGAGTCAGCTCCCCATCATTTCTATTGGTATATACATATATGCTCATCTGACCGCGACACTCCTTGATAATATTCGGGATGTCTCCGTGAAGACAGCCAGCTAGGATACTGGCTTTGGTTCGTGATAATAAACCTGTGAGATACAAGGCCATAGTCCAGGACCCATCATGTGAGACCCCTTCTCTTGGTGGGCTGGTAGCAGCACCCCCACCTGTTGAGTAGCAGACAGCTTCAGTAGAGCAGACGGGGCTTGAGCGCAGGTAGAGCGCGCTCCGTGAGTTCCAGCGGCAGAGACCGCTGAGGTTCAGTGGTGAGCCAGACCCTCAGGCGTCATAGGTTTGGCTCGAGGCAGTGGTTTTCCTTTTCAGGATTGTGCAGACGCCGATAGATCAGAGAGTGGCCTTGGCAGGCAGCCTTTTCTATGGATCATCTTGGCATTGGTGGAGTCTGGTGACTCAGCTTCTTGACGAGTCGTCGCATTCGTGGGACGACTTCCAGTTGTTGTTTCATGATGAGTTTTTCCCCTCCTACATGCGCTCTGTTCAAATTTAGGAGCCCCTACAGTTTTAGCAGGGAGGGATGACGGTGGCCGAGTACGCAGCTAGTTTTGCAGACCTTGCACGCTTTTACCCGGACTTGGTCCGTGATGACAACCTCCGAGCGCGGACGTTTGAGCAGGGTATCCTCCGAGAGATTGATGCTTTCATAGTACCCTAGGTCATTTCCACATATGTCAGGTTGCTAGATTAGGCGCTGCTGACAGAGAGCTTCTTGTCATGTTCCGGAGTTAGTGGTTCCAGCAGACACGTCGGAGCAGAGACGTCTGTCGTAGCTAGTGGGCGTCGGAAAGTAGGGCCTCGACGTAGGTGGCTTACTGACAACCGGACACAGGGGCGTGGTAGTACACCACAGTGGAGCAGGATGGCACCAGTGCAGCCCAGAGAGAGTCGGTGCTATGCTTGTGACAGGCGAGTTCACTTGGCACGAGACTGCCCAACCTGAGTTGCTGAGAGCTTTGGGCAGGCAGCAGGCGCACCACCACAGCAGAGGCAGCGCCGTGATCATATTAGTTCCCAGATAGGTGGTGCTAGCAGAGGAGCGGGAGGAGCCAGAGGTGGGGGATAACGTTATGAGGTCTTCCATCACCACTAGGTGGTCCACGTCAGGCTCTGGGAGCTGACGGTTGGGACCACAGATAGCCGCGAGCTTTGGATGTCTACGATCCTGCCGAGAATGGGATGGTGAGAGGTACCCCTTGCGACTCTTCTACTTCTTGTAGTAGAATTGTTAGCCTCTGTGTGTGAAAGGCTTTTCTCCCTGCTCCTTGGTTTAGGTGTTACCAAGGTGACATAGGGCGTCGGGTGTAACCCTGTGTTGGTAAGGAAAAAGGCGTGAGACCTTTTCCTTTAGTCGATGGTGTGGACTCCTTCGCCTTTTAGCGTGTAAGAGAGCATCGACTATGGAACCTAGCATGACTAGATATCCTTGGGTGTTTCACCATATGGATATTTTGAAGGAGGGGATCACCAGGCCTTGTTTCAGTTGCGGGCGGTGATTCCAGTCACGACGTGTGACACAGAGGTTTGACCGGGGAGGTGAGCTACCCTCGAGAGCCTTCGGGCCGTTTGAGCCCATGTAAAGGTATTGTGAGGTTCCCTACCGCCTTTACCTAACCCCAAAGTCTGGAGTGGGTTCATGACATGAGCAAGGGCCGACCTCGCATGAAGAGATCAATCCTTTGGTCTTTTTGCGGTGGCACAGAGTTGTGTGTGGGTTCTTCTGGGTATGGGAAAGCCAAGTGTGGGCTTAGTACCCTGTGTTGCTCCCTAGTTTTGATTTTCAAAGATAAAAATATTGAAGGAGGGAATGATTTAAGAACCCGGTTTTTTCTGTGAAAGACTTTTGAATATTCTTGATGATATTCCAGAGCAGCGCATTCAGACGGCGTGCTATTCTGAGCCCCGGAGTGTCCGAAATTAAATTTTTAGTACGTTCACAAAAGAAATGCTAAATAAATGAGATAACTCCTAAATGGAGTTCCGGATCAGGGATCCGAGTGTATGGATGGGTCCGGAATGGGGTGTTTACCTTTGGAACGACATAAAACTTGTTGGCGCGGGATGTTTGGACCCCTCGCCCACTTCAGGAATGTTAAACGGACTAATTAATTAATTAATTAATTAATTCGTTTAATGGTGAAATGATATTATCTCTTAAACGGTGGCTCGGATCGGAAAACCGAGAGAATCGTTGAGTTCAGAGCATGCTTTTTACCCTAGGAGGGGTATAAGTTTTTCGGGCACGGGCCGTTTGTGAAAAATGGCCCCAGTGGCGTTTTCGTAATTTGGCGGCCTCGGGTGCTATGTTTAATAACATTTAAACGGGGTCTCGGAATAAATTTATGAGACTTCCTTTGTGCTCATAGCATGGTTCTTAGCCTAGGGGAGGCTAAATCCCGACCCCATCGGGAGTTCGGGTTCGAGGCTGTCGGGCGGGCATTTAAGTGATTTGTACATAAACACCCCCCCCCTTCATCTTCTTATTATTCCACAAACCCTCCCCCCCCCCTCCTTCACCTCTGGCGAGGCACCTCAGACGAGGCATCTCCGGCGAGGCGAACTCCGACGAGGCACAGCGGTTCCGACGGTCCGCACACGAAGCGTCGGGCTACGCCCTTGGAGGTAGGCGGTGTTCGTTTGCGTTTTAAATTCTGAACCCCGATTTGAATCCTAAATTTAGTGTCTAATTGCATCCCGATCTTCTATCCAAGCCCATAGTTGTGTATTATATGTTCTATGGTTTCCAACGCTCTTCTCGGATCGAAAATCCGAGTCCCGGGGCAGTCCCGGGAAGTTCCGGCCGAAATTCTGGTTTTCTGGCGGTTCTGGCGGTGGACGGTGGTGCGGCAGCGGGCATGGCGGAAGGACGGCCGACAATCTGGTCGGCTGGGCAGCACCTCTACGGTGCGGGGCGGCTCGGCTCGCCGGCTGAGGGTGCCGGCGAGGGGAGATGGTCGGGGTCGCAGTGTGCGACCCTGTGGCTGGACAAAGACCCGCGCGACGCAGGTCTCCGCGTGGAAGGCCTACCGGCCTATCGGCCGGTCGGTGGAAGAGCCACCTGTGCGGCGCAGGCGGGGTGACTCGTGGGAGGCAATTGGGCCACTATCCCAGCGAGCCGACCGGAGCGGGCCGGTTCAAGCGGGGCGGACCGGCCTGACCGGGCCGGTCGGGCCCAATGCCCCCCCCCCATTTTTGGAATTTCCGACGCCCGTAGCTTTCTCCATGGGCGTCCTTTTTGCGCGCCGTCAGTGGCATCATGGACCTCGCGTCGAGGGGAACGCTTTGAGATGGTTTTGGGAATGTTTAATTCCTGAAACGAGGGTCCGCGGAGGCGCGACGCGTCTTTAAGTAAATTTGACGTTTTCCCGGGAGTTCTTGTTTTGGACGGCGCGGACGCGTCCGACATCCGATTTAAGCACCATCAGTGGCGTTGGAACCCTGGCGTCGAGGCGGAGGTTTCCAGGTTGGTTTCAGGCATTGAGGCCGAAGTTGAGGTGCAGGCCCCACGACCCGTCTTTTGGAGTTGTGTGCAGCTTTTAGTGACTTTTACCTCGGACATCAGTTCGGGGCGTGCGAGTAGTCGATGTTCGGTGTTTTTCCGAGGGCATCACATTGGAGAAGTCTACACGCTGTAATCTCGCATGATGGTGCAGGCCCCGTGAGGGCCATTTTAGGAGTTGACGGTGATTTCCAGCTTTATCACCGGGCGACCGTTTTGGACAAGTGAGTAGTCCATTTCGTGTACTTTTTCGAGAGGATTGCAACGGTGTGATCTGTTCGTTGAGTTTTGGGACTGGGTAGCGGGTCCCACGTGGCACGACTCGTGTACGGTGCACCGGGATGCATCTTTTTCTCCGGATATCCGTTTCACTCATGTGAGTAGTGCTTTTGATGTGTTTTCCCAAGGGGATCGCAGTGGTGCGATGCGCCTGACTATTTTCGGGGTCGAGGCTCGGGATCACGGGACGATGTTCGGGCGTGATGTGGTGTTGGTGACTTTTCCGTCAGATATCCGTTGGAGGCGAGTAAGTAGTCGATCTCTCGTGTTTTTTCGCGAGGATTACAATGGTGTGATCCATTTGGCTGTGCAGAGCCTCTTACGCAATCTTGGGAAATGTGGAAGCATGGAAGGTGCTCTAATAGTGGTTCGTCCTACCTTGTTTGGAGCTGACCCTTGGCGTGTGTTCACACACTTTTAGGAGAGTGATATAAACGGTTCTCGAGATGTGGTTGGTTGTGCCTCAGCTGATGAGGTGGCAGGTTGGAATTGTTATGTCACGCCTTCGCGTTGACGTGGGGTGTCGTGTGCACGATAGCCTATGGGATGGAACAAGGTATACTCTATGAGTATACGGGAGCGCTTGGAGGTACGTGTGGTTTTTACCTGAGATGTTTGTGCGCTTGGATGGGGTTTGACTTGGGGCCACACGTCGTGTGGGCCCCAAGTTCATGTTGTGTTCTGCTTCACGTACTTGGAACTCTCGCGGCGTAGAGGGTCTGCCTGTGTGTTAGTTTGACTAGAAGGGTGGAGTTTTTCCCCTGGCTCGGTGCTCGTTTGTTGACCAACAGGGTTGAGTGGTCTCCCCCTGGTTTCGTTCTCGATGGATTGGCCGGTAGCGGTGCTAGTGACACCCAGTGCTGGAGCAGACGTTGCACCTCTTTTGGGAGAGTTGATCTAGAGTTGGGTGGTTGCGCGACACCCACTCCGTGTTCGGTTGGCCAGTGTTGTACCCTCCTGTAGAGATGGTCATAGCTGTTCTGAGTTTTACCCTCCAGCGGGGCTGGGCAGTGGGTTACTCATCGAATTCCTTGGGCTACACTCCAGCAGGGCTGGGAAGTGGGTTTCTCACTGACTTCTAGGTTTTACCCTCCAGCAGAGACTGGGTAGTGGGTCACCCGATGCTATTAGGGTGTACCCTCCAGCAGAGACTGGGTAGTGGGTCACCCGATGCTATTAGGGTCTACCCTCCAGCAGAGACTGGGCGGTGGGTCACCCGACGACCTCTTAGGGTCTACCCTTCAGTAGGGCTGGGCAGTGGGTCACCCGTTGTCTAGTTCTAGGTCTACCCTCCAGCAAGGCTGGGCAGTGGTTCACATGTCGACTTATTCCAGGTCTGCCCTCTAGCGGGGCTGGGCAGTGGGTCGCCGGATGATGTGATATGGTTTACCCTCCAGCGGGGCTGGGCAGCGGGTCGCCTGATGATGTAATGTGGTTTACCCTCTAGTAGGGCTGGGCAGTGGGTCACCTGATATGTGGTTATGAATTACCCTCTAGTAGGGCTGTGCAGTGGGGAAACTGGTTGGCATTCCAGACATAGTCCTCTCGACAAGGCTAGTCTGTGGCTTACCTCCGTGATTACCGGAGCGGGGCCCTTGGTTATATGGGTCAGTGTTGTGACGACTTTACTTTGTGGAGACCTCTCGACTGCATGGCAGTGATGAGGTTTGGTTTGACTTTCCCTAGAACTCTCATGTTCGAGGGGCACTTTCCCCACCGATCCGCGTTCTTGAGACGCGATCTAAAACCGTGCGGGCGAGTCAGTGCCACCCAAAGAGGATAGTGTCGAGGTGCGGTGATTGAGCCCCTTGTCTTGTGGTTCGGGGAAGACGTGTGGGATGTTGGGCATCGATGTAGGTTACTTCTGGGACTGTTGGATACTCTTTTCTTGGGCTGAGCTATGGGACGCAGATCCCCTTACGATGTTTTTCATGCTTCTTATTGAGCATATGGACTTTTATATACCTTGTTCTAGCACCCACTTCTTGGGTAAGGTTACTGTCCTTCCAGGAGAGGCGGAGACGCGTGGGGTATTCCACGTGCTTTCCGTGTCTATCTTATCAGGGTTGGAAGAGTCTACTATCCTAATATAGGTAGTGAAGACTCGACGGGAAGTTCATCTTCTCACCGTTTCCAGCTCCTTGTGTCTGGATGAGTCTACTTTCTTTCTCTTGTTGGGTTGAGCTGGACTCTTTACTGCATTCTCTGTTGTACTCTCTTTGCTTTCCCCTATTTTGTCTACTAATCACCCTTCGTTACCTCCTTTTGTTGCTCTCTCGAGCCATCGGGGTATCCTACTGAGTATTTTTATACTCACCCCTGCTTGGGCTTTGCCCGCAATTGGTGTGCCCTTGCAGATGACGGACAGGTGGAGCGTGACTTCAGTGGAGCATAGGAGCTTGGGGAGCTTGGACCGCGTGCGGTGGTCGTATCCGGGTTCCAGGTGGGAGACCTGTTAGTTTTTTTTTGTTTACCTGTTTCCGGGTTGTGGCACCATTTCTCGTTGGGCGCGTGTTTTCCCCTTTTTCCATTTCAGCACTATACTTTGTACTATTAGAGGTTGATGCCCACTGTGGTTTATATATAGCAGTTTCCCTTTTCTTTTCTTGTCTTTACTTTTACTCTTTATAGTTTCATTGAGTGTGCTGCGTGTGTGTGTACAGGTACATAGGCAAAGGCCTCCACGAGTTGTTGTGCCTTCGGCACTGGTCGCCAGCCCCTGGCCTATGGAGGCAGGCTTGGGGTAGTTGCGGCTCGAGCCCGGGTAGGGTCGGGTCGTGACAGTTGATATTTGGACATGCAAAGCATTATTTAAACCATAAAAACCACCCTTATCACTCTTGAGAAGATCAAATATGAGAATATTTTAAATAGTATTTTCATATATGGTTTGTTTTAGTTTGATTCACTTTTAAATTTACTCTTATGAGTAATTACATATTTTTCAAGTCCCTCAATATTCAATGAATTATACTCCAGTCTAGCTGTGTGGCCATTGATGTCCTTTTATTATTTTTTAATTATAATTTTCTGTTATACCATATATTTGATATTTAAAGAGACATTTAATGTTCATTTACTACCTCTTCTTGTCAATTAATTTCATCTTCCAATCAATCAACTTATTGTGATGACTCTTTCACCACTACTCCAAATTTTTTTATTTCATTTTATTGACTATAAAGGAAACAAAGGGAATCCTCAAATTTCATCTTGATAAATTAATTAGAAATAAACTAATTATCTTTATCATTATCTATTGAATGATATGAATTTTCAGTTTTATCCATCATAGAATCTTGGGTTCCATATTTAAACCCTACATCTTCTTTCACAAAAAAATTAATTTTCATCATCTTATTCTATTTAGATACAATTCTTTATCTATAATTTATTCCCTGATTTAAACTCTCCCTTTTGAGAAAATTATATCTAGGGATGTTGTCTATTTCAAGCATGACATTCCTTTTCATCGAACATCCTTTAGCACTGAAAGGAAATGTGTCCAACTCTTCCACAATTAAAACATTCTAAGGATATCATTCCTTTAAATAAACCATTTCCTATCTAGAATTTATTGGTAGAGAGAGAAAGGATTTAGTATTTTTCAATATAATCATTAACATTATCTCCTGAAATCTCATGTTTTTCCATGGATTTGAATACTATCTTCTTGCTAACACCACTTGTAACATCCTATGGATTTATTCTCATTTTATATCGTACTAGACTGTTCGAAATATCATCAGATGAATGTTTTGAAATAAAACATACCTCAATGGATTCATATTTAAATAATCAAAACAATTATGAGAAACATTATGT
Organism: Viscum album; assembly: GCA_963277665.1. Lineage (NCBI taxonomy): Eukaryota > Viridiplantae > Streptophyta > Magnoliopsida > Santalales > Viscaceae > Viscum > Viscum album. Next base: position 701,400,171 of record OY728161.1, read on the forward strand.
TGGGACTCCTTCAAATTTTTATCACCTTCATATATATTTTATAGATTTCTAACATAAGATGGCTGAAGGGAAATTTATTAACAATATATGTACTTGATCAGATAGTGTTGTCGTAAGTTAATATTTCACTTTAGTGTCTGTATCAATCATTATCCTATATTTGTCGGTCATAGGCAGTTTTGTTGCATCATTTACCTAAATCCCTTCTATTTTGAAAAATATTACATCCATTACAATATATCCTAGATAAAACCTCATAATATTCTTCAAGATCTGGAATATTATTCCCTAAAATATGGGTAATAACTTAACCTTTATTGAGTTATCCTTGATAGTAATGAATAACTGATTTAACTCCAGTAACCTTGCTCTGATACAACTTGAAGGAACCTAGAACACCCTAAGAAGGTAGGGGTGAATCAGGGTTGAAAAATTATCTCCAAAATTTCTAGATCTTATTCCCACATTAGTAGAAACCAATTAAACATATCTGAAAAGAATGTGTAGAAAAAACCACAAAAAAGGAGCATAGAAAAACATTACATGTTTCACCAGTAAGGGAATGTACAAGGAGAATATTCCATGTGTGTGAGTTAAAAAAATCCATTAATCATAACTAGTTATATAATAAATAAGATCAGACATAGTCACTCTAGGACTTGCATACATCCTTTATTAGTCATTATGGATAACACGTTGCATCCCACGAAACACATCAATCGACTCCACCTAGCTCCCAACATTGTGAGAATTCTAAATTAATTTAACAATATGATAGTTTTATCAATATATTGGAAATAAATTATTTTTCTATATCTATCATGAGACTCTAATTTAATCAATGTTCTGAATTGATGAACTTGAAAAAAATAATCAAACAAACATGATGATCAAAACTTGCAAGATACACACACTAACACTTACATGGATCATATACTCTTACATGTAAGATTTGGGACTGTGGAGTATAATGGATCTTTTACAACAATTATTTAACAAAAAAATAATTATCCTATACGATGTTACACCACATGTTTCACTTTTTCAATTAAGGAAAAAGCAACACTTTGTGTGAAATATTTTCTTTCTGCATGTATTTTGCATACAACTCTTTCATGCAATAGAAGAACCAAAACATTATTTGAATTTTGTATGAGTTAATTAGTGGTATCTATATATTTTTAATCCACTATGACCCCATACATAATATTCTCTATTTCCAACCTCATTGTGTGCAACATTTACCCGAGTGTATAAAACCTCTTTTGACGTCCCATTGGGCATGTTAGACACTTCTTCTCAACATTTCCTTTTACGCACATTTAAATAGTTCATGATTTTTTTTTCGTATGCATATTTTGATTTATTGATACCAAAAAATTACATTTATGCAACATTCCAAGCTATCTTCAAACTTGTGCGCATCATCCTTTTCCAAAACTACCTTTCTCTATTCTCCAAATGTTTTTCCCAAAAATTTGGAAAACACTGGGAAATGACTAAACCTTCAACACTATTTCCAACCACTAATATAACATCACCTTCCATGAAATATCCTTTTTCAGCATAGTTTGGATTTTCAACAAACACAAACCGGACACCATTTATAGTAATGAACAACCTTGGTTCTATCAGTCTTCCTGTAATGTGATATCATAATGGGGTGTATATTGTTTATTAATAATTGAATAAAATAATTTGGTGTTAATTGACTTCCTGATATGGGACACCCTAATAGTGTTTACTTTTACTACGTCATCTGGGATACCTTAAATTAGTGTAGGTGGGTTTCTTGATATATTATCCCTTAATCAGATTTATTTTGATTTCCCAAAAATATCCCCAAATGGTGTATTGATACAAGTAAGAACATATATATATTTTGGTCAGTGATAATTGTTAATATAATTATTAATTTTTTTGTGGAAAGAATTACTAATAATATTATCATTTATTCATATTTTGATATATCTACAAAATAGTATTGGAAAAAGAGGATTTTTTCAAATAATAAACAGATTTTTCATGCCTTGGAAAATTGAAATTGGTCGAATAATTAGATTATTGTTGTGCTATTTTTTATGGGACACCAGGAGAGACCCTACATTGATGATTATCTCACACCCTACCGTTACCTTCTGGTATATTTAGATTATATTTTTCCGTGAATTTTAATAGTTAAAAGAGAACATGGAGGTATTATATGCTATTTATATTGGGGTTCCGTAGTGATGGATGTTAACGATGGAGATGATATCCACTTTTTCATATTTTTTGTGGTTTCATTTTCTCATATGTTTTCTACATTGAAGATAGACTATCTATGTATTATTTTACCTTTTTCAATGTTTTCTCCTTGAGTAATGTTGGTGGTATCCACTTGTATTCCTTATTGTAACCTATTTATACCAAATTCATTCCCTTATATTTCTTAAATGATGTCAGGTGCTATTCCCCAAAACATCAGGATCAGGAACACCATTACGGACCTATCGGAGCCATCTCATGTATCAATGTGTCTGGTTCTATAGGATGGTTCATGAAAATAGAATTTGACATGAAAAGACAGAAAACAATGAAATTAAAAGGTATCAATGAATAACAACTTTTCTTCCAACACACTTAACGAAACTTTCATAAGAGGTCAGATGAAGGAGAACCATCTATGTCTTGGTGGAGTAAAGGGGGAATTTCAAGTGGTTGTTGCTGTTTTCAGAATTATGGATAAGAAGGGTTAAGGAAATTTAATGACGTAATGGGAAACAAGTGGTCTCTAATTATTTAATGAGCATCAAAGTTTGACCAAACAGTTTGGGAAACCATGCTCCAACTATGTTGTTATATTTTAAAAATGGAATCCTGCTCCCATGGTTACTCACATGCTGTACCCTCTACAATTTTTAATAGATAACAAGTGTGGTTTGGTTTCCCCTAGTGCACGGTCTGAAAACTATGCGACAACCATTACAGGGAAACATGGTTGGGGTGCATAGTTTGAAGTAATAGTGTTCCTCCCCTTACCTTTCAAAAAACCAAATTTCATAGGCCTCATACCCCTAAAGATGAACAAAAAACTAGTCCCATTACTCACACATTGAACCCAGAATAAAAACATCAAAATTAAGTATTAATATGCATAGATTTACATTCTAAGGAACAATTTAGGATTAGACCCATCTACCATTCGAAATGTACAAAATCCATTGTAAAATTTCAACATTCCAAAAATATGGGATCTTATAATTAGTAAATGTATCTAATTAAGAAAATAAAAATGTAATCTATATCATTTAGATTTTTTTATAACTATTGAATGGCAGTTTATAATAGATTTGGGTTATCATAGGAGAAGTTCATAGGATTACCTATGAAATAAGACACAAACCCAATATGATAAGTAATCTCCTAGGGACCGATATACCTAGGGATTAACATTCCTTTATTTTTAAATATTACTAAATAAAAATAAGAGGATATTATAAGGGATATAATCACTAATGCTAAATTAAAATCTCACCAGTCATTTTTATTTTAACTTTCATATCAACTATGAGTTTAAATATTGTGTTTCCAAGTGGATATAAATTTATTTCTGATTTCCTAAATTAGAACATGATGTTATAACTTTCATTAAAAAAATAATCAAATTATGTTAGAGTAATTAAATTATTTATATATAGTTCTCCATATAGATAGATTAGAATACTAGAGTGAGATCTATTGTTGTTAGAAGATATGACCAGCTGAAGCTATTTCTCCCAACCCATTTTGAAATCCAAATAGAAATCTATAAATATTCTATCAATTGGTTTAATTATAGCCACCCAAGATATGATGTAATGACACAAACCATATAATACCAGATCTAGAGCCTTATCCAATGGCATTGGTATAAATAAATAAAATCACACCCAGCAGGACCAAATAGTTCTGTGGATTTGTAAAACTGGATAATAGCATAAGCATTAAAGTACTACTAGAAATGATATACCACACATAAAATAGTCTTGCAAAGAGGTATTAGGTATTATATAAGCATTATACGAGTCTTAGTAGGGTTTTGGAGAGTAGGTACTGAAGGATCATATTTATAGCGGAGGAAAAAGTTTTTATTATTATTTTAATCATTAGATTATTATTTTGGTTGAAGAGTATCAATAATGATGATTCTAGTGAATAATTACAGTAAAAAAGACCATGTGATATTGAAATAATGGATATTAAATAATCCACACAACATACATGAATAAAAAATTCATGTATTTATCTTATAATATTAAATACAGTAAATTTCAATATTTCACTATTTCCAAAAATATTTGACTATTTATGAAAAATCCTAAAAATTAACCATGAAATTTGTATGACAAGTAGATACAAAAAATAGAATTTTTTTTAAATAACTTTATAAATATGATAAATTCATATTTTAATTAAAATCATCATTTCTTCGAAAAATATACATTTTAATATTATTACTTATTTTAATAATATAACTGATTTAACAACAGAATGAGAAATTGATTATGGGTTTATTACTCTATATTTACAATGAAACAAAATATTTATTTATTATTTTATTTTATAATAATAAATTTTATTTTAAATGAATATATTATTTTTAAATATATGTGTGTGTGTGTTTCACAGAAATAAAAAACCCTCAATTTGACTTTTCCCAGGCACTCAATTACATATTCAATAAAAGAAACTTATAATGTTTATATATATGACATATCTAAATTTTATTTAAACATTAAAAGGTAAGGTTGTTATTCAAATGTCTAGATTACTATTCATAATGGTCACATTAAGATTCCAATAGCCATGTAAATATCTAATTTTATATTGTGGTTTATTAAACATGGTGGTTCATGCAATATAAGATATATACGATGTTAAATTAAAAGAGATATAACATAAAATATTATGGTGTTACATTCTTCCATCCTTCAGTAAGTTATGTCCTTACAATTTTAACATGTGATTCGTAATCATGTAGTTACCCTTGTGAAAATTTTATTTCATCAACATAGTTAATAAAACAACATGTTTATTGGAGGTACCGAAAAAAGAGATGGTCAAAACTAAACTAAAATTTAATATGGGAGAACATTAGTGGGAAGTGAAAACATAGACATGGAGGAGATATCCAACTAACATATTTAGATGGAGAGTGATAGAGACCTGTTTTATTAGAAAGATAACCATAAAAACACTAAATTTTTGATCGGTCCAAGGTACATTCATTTATCAGAAATAAAATTAAATAGATGGAATTTTTTTTCAAAAATCATTATAATAGATTTGATGATTTTTGTACTATCCATAGAATAACATTAAACAATTAACATATTTAGTAATTTCCGTGTCCTAATATTCTCTTTTAGTTGGGATTTGATCTATATCTACTTAATTTCATAAATCAGGAGATCGATATTCAATAAAAATTATGTTTTCTGAAGAAATTTTATGAATTAGAAGATCTATATGTCATTTCATCAGCATTAAATTTATTAATAAAACTAAAAAAATTATCAAATTTTATCCAATGTTATTTAACATTCCTTAATCATTATAAATAATATAATTAATCAATAAGATATGTATATAAACATAAGATTCACAAAAAATATGAATGTCCAAATTCATGGACAAATGTTTTTATGGAAGATAACTAATTTTTCAAAATCAACATATGATTTTCCAAAAAAATTTAACATTTATTATCACATAGTGAATATAACAAAACATTAAACTCTTTTAAAACACTAGTAAAACATGAATTTATCCAAGAGAAAGTATTAGTATATTGAAAATATTTCTTAAATCCAAATATCTAATAATTCTAGCATAACATTAACCATCATATCACAATACACATTCATGGTAACCCATACCATCCCATAAAAAATCATTTATTATTATTTCAACATCAATCATAGATTTAGGGTTATATTTCCCAATTTATATTTTTAATATGACCAACTTACAATATAATCAATTGACTCTATTACTGGTGTCATGCAACACATGCTTCTAATTTCTAAAAGATTATGTAATAATATACAATATTATATATCTAATTATTCTTATAAACAAATAATTATTGAAAGAATTCATTAATAACAAAATTATTGAATCCAATCATGGGAATGTTAATCATTCCTCTTTATGAATTTTATTATCATAATCTTAACTTTGATCATTTATCCTCTTTTGGTGTATATTCTAGTGATGCAAAAGAAATTTATTTTTTTATTTCCCCATCTCCATGTATTTTAAGCATTGTTCATTGGGATCCTTTTTATTTCTATTGAAATCCAATGAATGATGGCCTTTCCCTCCTCACAACTAGAAATATCATATTTCTTTTTATAAAATTCTAGTTGTTTTCATTCCAAAATTATCACATGTGGGAAAAATACTTCTTTCTTTTCTTTCCTTTATCGATCAATTTTCTAGATGTACTCTTGCTCTTATTCATTCCTTAAAATCCATAATAATTAGATAATTATTTATTTTTATCATTATCACATGATACTATATCTTCAAATTATGATAATTATTGGGAGAGTTGTTCCCTTAAAAATATTGTAATTCTAAAATAAAAGAGTTGATCATCCTTACTCTATGAATATGGTTAATTATTGAGGTTCCCATTTCCTTATGTGTGGTGGAATCTCATTATGAATACATACACTATATTAGATCATATCATTAGGAAACATAATGTATAATTCCAAAACTAGTGAAATATATAACACAATTTGAAAAATATATGTGTAGTTATACTCATGAACATGGTTTGTTGGGGATATCCTTCAATAGTTATCCTTAAAATCAATATTAGGGATATTTAGGTAAAAAAAATTTCTAAACCTCGTTTCTCGTGTTTCTACTAAGCCTCGATCTGACAACAACTTTAAAGACCCCAACACATGTATCTCAGAACTGGTTCTTAAATTTATTATAATGGAATAATTAACTAGGTAATCTAATCTTGATGGACCAAATAGTTTTAATTATTTATAAAACTAGATAAATAATAATAATTACACTATAACTATAAATGAAATACAATATAGTAACTCTTTTAGAGACACACCTATTAAAATATATTATCCCTGGATGTCAATCATAATATAAATGCTTCACCATATGAAAAATTAAACATAAGAAATGAGTTATCCCAAATGCTCATTAAGGGAGAATATAAAGTAGAAGATATAATAAATAACCATAAAAATAAGGTAAGGTGAATAAATGAAAAACATTACATTAAAAAATAATATATTGAATAATATGGAAGAAATACAATCCCATCAACTAATTCTATCGATATAATTACATGATAGTAGAACTTAACAATGAATATTCTATTAGTTGAATAATCACATGATTTATAAATAATATATCTCATAATTAGGGAATGACTAATGGCAGACATCATAAACATACCATAATATCCTTGACCAAGAAATCAACATAAATGGGTAAGGCATCAACAAAAACCATTTCTAGTTTGTCTCATTAGACCTACTAATGAATCAAGGAGCTATAACATTACCCACATGACACTTACTAATTCCAAGGTATTTATCCTATCAAATCTGTTAAAAATAATCAACATATACATTCATATTGAAGCTATCATATGAAATTTAAATAATATTCCCAATCAGTAAACATAATAATAAACCATCTAGTATAATATGATGAATTTTATCAAAATAGCACAACCACAATCTATCTGATCATAACCAATTATATAAAATATGGTAGATGGAATCTTAATAGATCAACCAAAAATAATCAAAATCTTAAACAATGAGTGTGGACACAGATGAATGAACTCAGATAAAATTATAGAATAATTCGATACTAGATTACAAATTTTACTTTGAAAAAATTTATTTCATAATACACACAGTTATAAAATAAAATATTTTATTTTAAAATGAATTTGTAAAATTTTTATGGATTCCATAAATTACTAATGTCTCATTAAAATGAAAAAATCTTCTCTTTCATTATACCTAAAAAACATTTCCAATAGAAAATAAACATTTAAAATAGTATTTTTAAGTGAAAGTGTGATAAATAACAAAATGAATTTGTTATTTTTATCATATGTAAATAAACAAAAGAATGTGTGGAGATACCACTTAATATAATAAAAAATCATTTGAGACATAATCATAGTATATAATAGTCACGGGAGTATTTTTTTAGCCCAAATAATGGAAATTTGGTTCATAATCCCCGTATCACATTGTAAATAGACGAACATTATGCCCTATTAAATTAATGTTCATCATATAAATCATTCTATATAATGAAGATAAATAGATTCAAGATCATATCTAAAAAAGGGATGTATAAATACACCCAAAAAAGGAATAATGGTTGAATACATAATACCACATAGAAATAAAAATGTGATGATAAAACCTTACCTTCTATGTGAAATAATTCTACACTAGTACATAATATCCTCAATAATCAAATTATATTACTTAATTATATAATTCAAGAAAAAACTAAACATATATTTGATATATTAAAATTTTAATAAATTCATTTATGACTATTTTGATGGGTTATAATTTTTAATTTCATTATTATGGTGGAGTGTGTTTCATGGTTTTAGGGTCGGTTCCCCTATTTATAATTATGGGTGTTCTTTTCAAATGGGAATACATTTTATAGAATCTAAACTTTTTAGAATTGATGAAATTTTAGTATTTTAAATGGTCTCATATATCATTTTTTTACGAGTCATATGGATGATTCAATAGATTATACATTAATAGAAATTAATTAATTTATTTTGGTGGTTTTTACAACCATCAGAAATTTATATCATTTTATTAAAAATATATTTATATAAAATTTCTATAACATTAATTAATTTTTAATAAAAATAATAAAAAATATTTTGCAATAGAAATGTTTCAGGATCAGCCTTGATTGTGGTAATGGAAAATAATTACTCCTCATCCATGAAGGTGGAAAATTGACACATTAGTAATAATGTATTCATTTTAAAAATTAAATTGAGAAGAAAAAATATTTGATGATGTATATTCCATTATAATTATAACATTCCAGTATATATATGATATTAGAGTTAAAATTTCACTTTTTATTTGTCAGGTGAGTATAGGTAATGTAATGAAAATACATAAATGGGAAAGGATTAGGATTTTACTTCTTAAGTAACGTCTCCTTGTGGACCTTCTTAAGACACTATGATTAGGTATATTGAAAAGAAAAATAGGTTTACATAATGGGGATGTGTTTTGGGATGAGTTATTGGGTAGAATATAATCATTACACATGTATTAGAATGTGTGAGGAGAATATGTCTTGAGGGGTTGTATTTACAGTGGAGGAGAGGGGTGTTTCTTGAATATTTTATTCATTAGTTTATTATTTTGGATCATGACTATCAATGGAAATGATTATTTTCAAAATGTATAGTAAAATGAGTATATGAGTTATAAATAATGGTTCTTACATCTTCCATACACCACCATGACTCACAAATTCATGTTTTTATCTTATAGTAATAAATACCGCAAATTACCACATTTCACTATCCACCAACAATTCAACTATTTTTGAAGTAAAAAAATTAACCATAGTCGTTTCTTACATTTATATTTGAAAAATGGAATTTATTTTATGAAAATAATTTTATAAATATGATAAATTTAATTTATAATTAAAATAACCATTTATTAAAAAATTAATGATTTTAGTAATATAACTGATTTGAGAAAAAAAAATTAGAATTGTCTCATTATCTAATAATTATAATGAAAAAATATATTAATTTGATAAAATATTTTAAGATAATAAAATTTCTTTTATAAAATTTTATTAACTATAAAATTTTAAATATACAATTTTTTCAAAAAATACTAACAATTAATTTATAATTTTTATATGTTTTTTAATTATTTTATGAAATAAATTTATTATATTTTCATTCATCAGATTACTATATAAAATTTATAATTTAATAGATTTTTTTATTATTCAAATGTTCAGATTACTATTTTTAATGATCTCATTACTATTCCAAGGGTAATGTCAATATATAAGAGTATATCGTTTTTCTCTTAAGTTCTGTGTTCCATGAAACATTATCCATGGTAGATGTTAAATTTAATGTAGACATAAAATAAAATCATAGTGTGTTACATAAGAATTTCATTAATTTACATGATTTAAGAAATTATATTTCATAAAAATATTTCCCAATGAATTATAGGATTAATGACTTTGGAGACTTGATACAAGAATATATTATTATATTATACATTAGTTTATTTCTCTTTAAAAGATCTATAATATACTATATTATAGAAATATCACTTATATGAATCATCCTCAACACCAGGGGAATGAAATTATAAAAAAAGTTGGGATTAAATTCTATGTAAGGGGGGAATAGAAATTTTTTTTGGGTGAGTTCATAAGAATATATTAAAGAACTAGTATATGTGAATTATACTAACATAATTTGTGATAACTATAATACATAAGTTAGCTTCAAATAATTTTCATAAGAAATAAATTCAAAAAAAGATGAAAATGAAAAAATATATTAGTAAAAAGGATTTGAAACAATTAAAAAAAAACCATTAATTATAAGGTAAAAAGATCTTAATGATTATCATCCATACACAATGACATAAAAATTTTCATTGGGAATCATTACATTTATGATCAATATCAAAAGATACCATTCTCATGAGAAATAAATCTGTACTCAAGAACTCATATCCAATAGGCTATAAAATCCTGACTAATTTATTTTTGGTTGATATTGGATCCTACCATCATTCATCAAAACTGACTTGTGCCACATAAAAAATCAATAACTTTCCATAACATAATAATCCCCAAAAAAAATTTATTTAATAAAAATTATAAATGAGTATCAATCTATATTCATAAATAACCCATGGATGTAATATGGCTTTTATAGAAAATAAAAATTTAAATAATAATCTTTTACTAATGAATCCCTAGAAATAAAATTGATTTCTTAAGACATCCAATGATAAAAAATAAAATCATGTAATAAATAGTTTGATAATGTAAACATGATCACCTAAAATAATCACATAAAAGTATAAAAATATATGGTGAAACATGAAATATAACTCTAATTGAAGTATATAGTTTTAAAAACACAAAGGAAATCTAATAATAAATCATGAGAAGATATTTTTGGAATACATTTTGTATCAATAACGTAAAATCCACAGTTATGAATCTCATTTCAAAATGATGTATTTTAAAAAAAACATTAATGGGCGTTTATGGAGTTAAAAATACTTTCTTCCCATAATGTAATAAGGAAAATTAATTTAAATTGAATTTATTTGATGAACTATATTAAATGAAAAATGTATAACTCAAGGAAAGGTGTTTGATTTAAATAGTTCTTTATGTTTACACATGATTTTTGAAGATGTTATATATCACCATGAATCATAAATTTAAACTTATTAATTTTATATTTTAGAACCTTATTATTATACTTTTCCCTTTACAAACGTAATCAATAGAAAATCACTTTATGTATTTGATTTTTAAAATCACTTTTCAACATTGGGTTACAATAATATTGTCTCTTTTGATCTAGGATCTAACCAAATGTGCCAACCTTCATTATTCCCCAAAATATGATAATTTAAGATTCAATAATATTACATTAATTGATATTTTATAATTACAAATAATGTTATAATTCAATTACATGGGTTCTTTAGTCTGGTTTCATGAAGAAAAAATAGTAATGAATTAGTTTTTGGTTATTCACCAACATTGATGAATTGACTTATATCAATCATCAATTTTTTATCCATAAAGAACCATATTAATGATATATATTACATATATATATCATATATACTAATCAAATTTATACTAAAACAATCAATTAAAGTGTATGTAAAAAATAGAATGCATCAATCCCTGGAGGTTGTAGTCTGCACATATGTGGGAAGAAGAAAGGATTAACTCAGTATATTTTTATAAAACATAATTTATATATATATATTAAAAAAAAATTAATTCTAGTTTTGGACATTCTTGGTTATGTAGTGAATGAAATAGAAACATGTTTTTATATCATGGCGGTAGACTTCATGTATGCACGATTAATGTTTTTGTTTTCTTATAATTATTGAGAATGGTGGTCAATTATTGTACATTGATTTTAATTACATAAAAATATATTTATTATACCTATTATATCATTTAAAGATTGTGTAGTATAATTTAAGTCTGCATAAGTGTACATAATGAATTATATATGATGATGTAAAGGTTTGAAATTTATACCTATCTGAAAATAGTTTCCTTGAAAAGGTGGTTCGACCATTGAGAGAGGATCATTTTACAAGACCAAAACCTATTTAATTTGTCTACTAATGTCATTGAGATTTATGCGTAAGTGTTGGAATGAAATTATTTGTTTTTTATTTGAGGGGAAGTGAGGACATGGGTTCTCGTTTTATACGTAATAAATGGATTAATGTTTTGTAATCATCTAAAACATTTTATTATTAAGAAGTCAACCTCAAGAAATTTAGCTCTAAATTTCGTAAATAATTGTCAATTTAAGAGAAATATAGATAATTGACTCAAAAAAATCCATTCCCACACATGTTTTAAACATGTTCTTGGTCTTTCTCTCCTGGTTAAAATCTTTTTAATCCCTTTTATTTATCATAGCCATACTTTTTCATTCAAAGTTCAATTATCTATTATCAATGAAATTAAATTTTGCATTATTACATTATTTAGACATAATGATAATAAATTATAAATTAATTTTGTGATTGTATTTCACTAAATGTGATAAAATATTATTTTTAAATATTAACTGTATAATGTAATAAATTTTTAAAATGTATAACTTCTGTTCTGGATTGTCAAATATAATTTTATAAATGAAAACTAATTATTAGAATTGTAAATTCACTTATGAAAAAATATTTCATATTGTAATATTATTTCATGAATTTTGAAATCTTTTATTTAGAAAAAAAATAATAAAATTAATGTTGTAAGAACTAACTAACTAGAAATGTATTTTTTTTCAAAAAAAAAATTTGGGGTTATGTGATAAAACACTAAACAAAATCCATTTCAAATGATAATGTAAAACCCAATCCAAAAAACAAGATGAAATGGGTCGGTCAAGGAACCCTCCTAAGGACCATACAAGCCCTAAAACTAGAGGGGTGTGACGGGCCCTAGAGCCATACAAAGCACCCGCATCACACATCCAACACTAATCCTCCAAAAAAAAGAGAACTTGAATAGTTCAACATTCACTAAAGACACCTACACAATAAAAACCATCATGGAATCTATCGAACCCAAAAAAATTGGGGTCATGCATGAAGGGGAATGACAACTTGGAAGAAGAAAACATGAAGATGCATATCTATCGAGGTGCAAATAACAAGGAAAACCCTAAGATCCACAAAATAGTCCCATGTTGAACAACCATAGGTCGTGATTACACTTGGTTGTATCAACTATCGCAGATTCACAAGAAAATGCAAGTAGATGATTTAGAGAACCGGAGGACAGCGAACCAACACCAAATCAGAAGGTGAATCGAATAAATCATATCTGATACAGGATATGGAACACAATACTGCACAAAACCAATCCCCTAACCAAAAACATAAACCTGAAATCGAACATCGGAGGATGATGATGATGGAATGAAAGATCCATAGTGAACATGTAGACGAAAGAGGATCACAGTGGAGGAGTCTCCAATAAAAGAGTGAATGGTAGGTCATGAGGTCACCTTCTTCAGGTCACTTCACACAATTGGGGCCTGGTAGAGCCGAAGGGATGAACAACATCATAGATGCAGCCTCAAGATAGTAGTATTTAGGAGGGATGTTTGATCTGGGTGGTCTTGTGTGCATCGACACTCATGGGGAATGTTGTAAGAATATTATTTGTCCCAATTAACCAAATAATAATCTTATAAAAATATAATGAATTCATCTTAAGTTAATTTTTATCATAGTTTTGTAAATGTCTTTGATTTTTATTCAGATTCACATTTTATATTTTATAAAATTTTCAATTAATTATAATCCAAAAATACTATGTAAACTATTTTTTATATAAATAATTTTTTATATTAACTGTAATTTGAAGATTAGTGATAATAATAAATATATAAAACATGGAAACATATACATTTTATAAAATATGTTTTACACATAAATATATTTTTTATTATCTTATTAGAATATCTTATTGAAATATTATTAAAAGGGGTGTTACTTTATAAGTTTGTATAACTATTTATACTATCTCATTCAACGACTGTGATACATTGTTTAATGTTTATTTTATTAAAAGTACTTCTATTATATTTGGATATTGTGTTTCATGTGGAGATTTATGTTATCATTAATTCTTATTTAATTAGGAAATCATCCCTATAATATTCGGGTTGTACATTTTATACCAAAAAAATTTCTGATCATGGAATTTTTTATTGGGGATGATATCATTGGGGGGAATTTATTCATTAAATCCTGGACTAACCATTTTTCTTCATCAAAATTTTTATTCCTCTAATGTAATTTAAAAGGACACGTCTTCTTAATAAATAACTCATTTTCTATGCGATCTAGGATCTGCATTGGTTTTTTCCTCTATGATAAATCATGCTCAAATTGTATGATTTAGAGGTCACAACATGTGACTTGTTTGGTATGTACATTTGAAAAGAGATACATCTTCACATTTTTTACTTGTTATAGGTATACATGTAGAGAAATGAAATAATATAAAATCCCAAAACTATTGAGAATTTCAAATGGACAGATAAACATATGGATCAACTTCCCTTTCATCCAAAATTTTCTAACTCTTATACAAGGAGATTAATGAACAAATTCATTGCCTAAAGATTAAACCTCTATATTTTATAGAAGATTTTGTTTTTATGTATTTTTTAAAATGTTTACCACTATTATAGGTTGCTGAGTGGTATGTAACTTCTCAGTTATTTATTGGACATGTTCGTGACTTATCAACTTCCTCTCTACAAATTTCTCGCAACATGTCAGAATCATACATCTATTCCCATTTTCGGGTTCTTACAGTTAAATATAACTAATAGAATATAATCTATTGTTATATTATAACTCTACTAGTGTAGGTTTTATAAAAAATAAAATGAAATCCATTGGACAAATTCTTAGTATATCCTCTAGAGTTTCAATGGTACTTTCACCAAGACCATTCTTTTGAGAATGATATGTTTTGCTGAAAATCTATTATATCTCAAATAATTTCGTAAAAATCCTCCTGGATCTTTTGGAAAACTATAGATGTTTATCATATACTATATAGAGTGGTACTCCATGCAATGATATAAATTACCATATGTATGTCCTATCATGATTTTCAAGAAATAAATATTCATTGATGGAAATAAAATTCACTACCTTTGTATGTCAATAAACTAAACCCCAAATATTATTGTATCCTTTATACATATTGGGTAGTCTTGTGATGTAATACATGGTGATTTTGTTTCATGTATATACTTTTATGGGTATTAGTTACAACACACCCATATTCTCTTTTTCATTTTTCTATTGATTTTTGGATTTACATAAATCATGATATGTATAAATTAATATATATATTTTTGGTAAAACATAAAAAGTTTTTTAGTACATAAGCATATCTTACTTCTTAATGAAATACAAAATTATGAGTTATATTCATTTTCAAAAAATTAACTCTTATGTTATGGTTTTCATAAGAAACTTATTCATACTCTAATATTTTTAACATCATATTTATTATAGTGGAAATCTAGAATTTTAAAAACTTTTTTTATTTCACTAAATCATAATTCTGGTATTCTATGATTTTCACATGAATAGATTACAAATTTCTCACTTCAGAAGAATAGAATCCCATGCCTTGTATTATGTCATAAAGACATATCCATTAAAAATTAATGAATATTGGGACTCATTCTGCCCTCATCATAGGTATGGTGGAATATTATTTCATTCTCAAAGCATCGACCGAATTTTATTCCATCACATGGTGGTAATATATTGATTAGTCCCAGTATTTGATCTATTCCATGCATCTCCTGGGATAATTATTTTACTCATTCTATGAAAATATATATTCGAATTTTTTTTCCAATATAAATATCACACTTTTCACCATTGAAATAATATTCCAAATATTTAATAAAATGTTCATCACTATTAGTTCAATAAAATGATTCCGGAAAATTTTCAAATGATTTTTACATTTGCACTATGCTTATGAAATTAAAATTTCATTTTAAATGAGGAATCATTCAAATACATTCTTCTAAGAATCGCTATATATTTCAAACTATAATACATTATAGGATAATGTATGTTCTAGGGTTGTGACTAATATATTCTTCAATTAATTAAAAAATTATTCTCATTCCTCAATCCAAAGGGTCTTCAGACCAATATATTATAAAATGGTTTTGGGATTCAACAGTTGTGAGACATTTCAAAAATTGTATCAATAGTATCTAGTAAACCCATGAAAACTATGGATCTATGTTACTATGTTTGGTATAGGATATTTTTGAATAAATTATGTTATTAAAATATATGTATATATACCCTTTATAATAATTCAATAACATAGTATGAATCATTTTGTTTTAATAATTCAAATTATTTAAATGTTGCATTAATTTTTTTCATTCTTATGGTTGTCAACACAATCCACAAAATATTTTCATGATCTTTGTTTCTCTTTGAATTAATATGAATATCTTATTGAGGACAAAAACACGTAGATATTTTTTGCCTCTGAAGACATGATTCGTTATATCAATGATTATTGAAGAGTAATTACTAAATATGAAGGGAATCGATATAAAATCACATCATCTATACTTAATTTGGATAACTATCATTGAAATATCATCCCTTTTGTCACCTAACTAGTGATATCCAAATCATAGGTTAATCTATGTGAAGCATTTACCACCATAGATTTGGATGATTAAATAATAAAAGAAATATTGTGGGGAAATTTTTATCATGATTTTATTAATCTCTCACAAATAAATGAAAATACAGATTCATCTATCATTTTTATTGAAAAAGTGACTGACACTCCCCATCACCAATCGCTAATGTGGATAACAATCATGTCTATATTTCCATGTAACAAGATCATTAATTCATTCAATTCAATGAGATCTATTATATAATGAAGTATTGTGATTTTAATATATTACGATATTATCTCTATTGAAAAAACAGCATCAAAGACTCTGACAAGAAAAATATCGTTAAAATGTTCATCATTATATTTCTATACAATAGGCATGTTTTCAGTAATAACATCTACTCTGATAATTTAACCTAAAAATCCCTCACTGGTTAGTGGCATAAAAAATATTTAGGAATTTTTGTTAGAAATCAATCTAGA
This sequence comes from Viscum album, assembly GCA_963277665.1. Taxonomy (NCBI): domain Eukaryota; kingdom Viridiplantae; phylum Streptophyta; class Magnoliopsida; order Santalales; family Viscaceae; genus Viscum; species Viscum album. Next base: position 701,417,694 of record OY728161.1, read on the forward strand.
AAACCTAAAAATATTGGTTTTGAATGGAGTCGCTATAGGACTCGATGAGTGTTCCTGATCCCCACGTGCTGGAAAGATTCACCCAGTAATCAAATTCCAACTTTGAAAATGATTTCTCCTAAAAATATAGAATAAACAACATAGAAAATATATAATTAAATAATGAAAAATAAAAATTTAGATATGTTGAGTCAACTAGAAGAAGTGATACATGATAGGAAAAACAAGACAAAAGGAATTTATATGATTCATAAATGACCAATTTTTGAAAGTTGAAACCTATTATCTCCTTCTTAAATGTGGGAAATGTCCCACCAGCTCAACACAACATGCCTATAACTATCTAACCATGAAACATTCCACCTCACTATGGTGTCGTACCCATCTAGCATTTGATAAAGCAAGATATGCCCACACACACGGTTAGGTGTGAGAAATCAGGACAAGTGAGATCCCAGCATGTGTTACATATGTAATATTTTTAAAAAAAATAAAAATATCCATATTTAAAATTAAAACAATAAATAATACACAATTCCCATAAAGTGACCAAAATAATGGAAATTCAATCTCACCATCAGCTTTTAAAATGTTAAATATAAAACAATTATCAATCAACATTGAAATTACCCAATTTCCATTTTCAATGATTTCATCATAAATTCACATAGATGAATATTACATTATAATGTTACCATATGATTACATTAGCCTAGTCTATCTTTTTTTTGTACAATGATCAATCATGACTAGTGCACATTCAAATTATACATGGAATGATGACTAAATGAGTGGAAAAATAACCCAACGTATGATTATCTCTGTTATTTCATGTAAAGAGGTTCCTAACATAATGAATACTGTTGTGGAAGAATACATAGATGTTTGAAGACCATTTAGTTCATAGAATCACGCCCATATATGATAGAAATCATATGTACCCTTGGTTTCCATGTTATATACACTTTAAGTCAATTTCTAATGGAATTTCACATATTAATAATCATTCAAAAAAATGTTTTCACACCAAAACCATTCCTTGAAATCCAATTTTCAAAAAAATGTAAATGTGGCTTTGAAATCGACCAATTCTTATCAAATACAGGGGAATCCCATTTTATATCATAAAAATCATATACGCATTACAATAAATCACACATTATGCAACTAATCTTTTATAAATGACATTTATAAATACATGAACTTCTGTATATCATAATATAATGATATTATATAATACCACAAACCATAACACTTAGTATTACATCCATTTACAGTGATATTAACACCAAAGGATAATAGAGGGACATATTAAATGATATAAAATCCTAAACTCAGTATCACCAAAATAATATCTATAATTCATCAATTATTACTAAAAATGAATCACTAGAAATAACTTTTCCCAATGAATTTTATGAACTCACAACAGTAAATGAAAATATAGAAAATAATTCCCAACACCACGATGAATCTATATGAATCCCAATTAGATCATTTCACAACTCAAAAATAAATAATGGATATATCTAATACAAGGTTTTTCTCTATGGAAAAATGATGCATCTAGAACAAATAATAATATATGAAAGAACTATTAAAAATATAGATCCACAACTAAGGCTTGATTTAAAATTATTAGTAGAAGTAAATGTATCTCCATAATCTCCAAGAGGAGTTTATAAGGATGAGATCCTCATACACCAGATGACAAATAAAGAGAAGAATATGTGTTTTGGGTAATAAAATAAAAAAATTTATTAAAAAATTAGAAACACATGCTTTGGCCACACAGTTCAGAACCCTACTCAATAACCTTTCACCATTTTAAGAGATATTGATGAAGTCAAATGGTTTGGATGTGTGGTTTAACAAACCTTAAAAAACCCTTGTGAAATAACCTTATTCCATGTTTCATGTTTTGAGGAGATGGTCATATAGTTTCTACTAACCATGATCCCAATTATGTACCCTCCACTAGAAATAGATATTTTTTCAAAGTTCACAAGGATGATTGATACTTCATTTCCAAATCTCCCATATACCCAAAGAAACTAATAAATCACCAATAATATCACCTGAAATGACATAAGAAGAGAATATAAAAGGATAGGGAAAAAAATTACATCCATACCAATTGATGATGTATGTAATTGGAAACTACCCCCATATCACTCTCTTCCTACCGAGAGTCATGTTGTCAAGGGATGATCAAAAATTAGATGAGGTGATTTATCCCTCATTAATGATTTCTACTCCCACCACTAATTAGGATAAATTTTATTCTTTTTTTACACTAATACCAATAGAATATAATCAGCACATAGTGCCTTATCCAGAAAATAAAATATCTATACTGGTTCCTCGACCATATAAATATCTAGAACCAGAGAAATATCATTCCAATTCAATACATGGGAAGGATCAGGTTGATGTTTTTTATCTTACGATACGTGTAAAAATCATGAATAAATATAAAATGATATAGTAAATCCTTAATATATTTCACTTTAATAAAAAAACAACGATAGAAAATTTCCAAATATATCTCAGATCGAAATTACCGTACTACAAAAGTTTATGGTGCCCCAATATTGGCGGAACATTTAAAAACACAATGTCACTAACTGGGATATCTAATTGATGGAATCGATGATACAAATAATACTTATGTCAAAACTAATGCATCACTAACGTCTAGGTATGACCTGATTCTTCACCAAAATATCTTAGACAACACTTATCCAATTTATAAGAGTATTGGATGTCTCCTACAAAATAAGAGGATATCTAAAAGGTAGACCAAACATTGTTTTTAAAGGTTCCATTATAACGAACCACTGATAAATATTGACTAAAAATTACTTTTCTTTTCATAAACCCCGTTTTAAGGTATGTGGGTGAACCCAACATGAAATCAAAGACTAATGTAATCAAATATTTCCCCCACAATCTAAAATGCAAAAAAAATAGATCAAATCAATAATGGAATTCCCATCCCCATAATCAAAAACATTATGACATGTTAACACCTTCTCCTTGTTGCTCATATAATTGTCTCATGAAGATATCCAGGGGCCTAGTACCGATAGAAAAAGACATGATATTTCAGACATTAAAATATAAAGCATTATATTTTTGTGAAAACTCATAGATATAAACCTCATATAGAGAAGCCACTAAATAGTATCTTTAAGCAAAGAGCCTTGAACCAAATACCACAGGATAACCGAAAAAACACACCTCCTAAAAATATTTACACACAATAACAGAATCATAGAGGTTCAAAGAATATTTATAAAAAACAAATCTCATAGTCAAAATATTAGGATCAAAATCCATAACCACATATATAACTTCTTGACAGTTAGAACTGTCTCTAGAAGAAACCTCATCGCAAATATAACAAATCCAAAATTGTAAAACCCATTGCCACCATCATGCATACCAGAAATCCACCCAAAGAACATACATCCAAACCTAAAAATGTCGTAGCAACCCTCAAACCTTAGACGGACAGATATTGACAATTTTACTTACAACGCTCCTATCTGCAGATAGCTGAGCCTATGAACTGATGGATCACAAACCCTTGAAATCGTAGAATCCTAGTCGTGAACATGTGATTCCACTAGAATAGAATCCATTGTTTTTCTATATCGAAGAGTATAATAATCCATACTCAATCTTACTCAAGTCCCCATTACCTCCTTGGGAACCTTTTGGAATTATTTTGTGTACTTTGGATCCATTGATATTTGGAAATATATTTCTATTTTTAGCCATATGTCTGAGTATGGTAGGATATACATAATTTTACTCGAGTCCACATCACCTCCCATAGACCCTTATAGTACTATTATGTAAACCTGGTATCCCAATCTAAGACAATATCAAACATAACCCTATGTATCCTCATAATATATTACATGTAATTATATCTTAGTATAACATTTTAGTGCTATACAAAAACAAAATTATTTTTGATGGTTAACTAAACTAAGAAATCACTACCCATATAGTTTATTCTATCATGATTTTGATGGGAATCCAATAATGAAATCATTTGATACCTCATCCCATTTCAAAACTATAACAAGAATAGGATGAAGTTTATATAAAGGCTTTTGAAGCATAACATTAATATACTAACATTTATAATAATGGGACACTAAGTAAGCTTTTAAATTATTTATTCCAATCCTACATAACCAATGATTCATATCGCAATACATATTCATAGTGATAGGGTGAACTGTCCAGGTTAAACTATGACAATACATAATTAAAAAATACATGGTAGATAATATTATGAACAATCGACATCTGAAGAAAATAATCCCTTATAGAGAGAGATACCATCGAGTGAGAATAAACCAATAATATATGAACTCATTTGTTTCCTCTTGGTCTATCAGAGTAAAATGTTCCATGAGGTTCCAAAACTTTATAGATATATTATGGCCTATGATTGAAATTTTTCCTAAAAATTTAATTAATTACATTTTTCATTCCAAGGGTGTAGTTTATATCTAAGTAAAATGTTTGAAGGTTCTCCATCTTTTACAACTATTTGATATTCAATTCATTCTACATGAATATATATCCTAGAATCTTATGATCACAAAATACTTATAAAGATCCTCAATAATCTAGTTTCTCCAAATTTAAAGTGAATGATTAACTATATAACGATTAATATTTCTAGTATGATAGTTCTTTTCAAATAACCAAATATGAAAAGAGTTATATTCCACTACATAATCTCTCTTAATTTAGACACAGTAAAAAAATGAACCAGAGGAATCACAATATGTAACATATACCATACAAGATTTGTTTTAAGATAATTATACTATATGAGGATTGATTTCATTTAAATTTATTAACTGATAACTAAAATTTAGTGTCCCATAATAATTTATACCCTTTATTCCTAAAATATGTGACCAATGATGTGGGATTTGAGAGTTAATTCATGAACTAAGGATAACAACCATCAAATCATAAAATAGTGATATCATAATTATATTATATGGTTCCTCCCATGATAATTCAACCTTTAGCTTCTCATTTTGATCTAAAATTTAATTTTCTTAAACCACTTTTCCAAAGAACTTCACATCATAAATGAAAACATCACAATTAAATAACTTATCATAAAAGATTATATTCATCATGATTCCAAAAACTAACATAAAATGATGATCATGATGCCCAAATTTTTATTAATAATCAATGATAATATACAAAAATACCAAAATAATGTTGTTAATATAATGTTTTAATATCTAGTTAATAAAATCCATAAAACGACATGGGTATTAATTTGGCCAAACAACATCACAATATATTCAAAGGCTCTATACTACCTCCCTAAAGTATTCCTCACGATATCTGAATCCATAACTCAAAGATGATGAAACCATACCAAATATTGATCATTGAGAACCACTCTATTCAAATTAACTAACCACACATGTTTATAACTTGAGGAAAAAATTTATTCTTAATCATTGTATGAATAAGATTCTGATAATCCAAATTAAATATGAAGGTTGTATCACCCTTATTTTAAAAATGAATAGAACATTCATATAGTTATAAAATAGGATGAATAAATACCTTCAGTTTTAAATTATCGTATTTATTCTTCTACTCTCTAATGTAAATTTAATTCATATGATAGGAAATGATATATAATGGATGCATTTTGGACATCAGATCATTTGAAAACCACACATATCATTCTAAAGTGATATAAAAGAAGTAATTAGGAAACACTTTAGGTAAATATCTAAATGATGAATAATTATCATAAATATAAGAATAAACCCCGACATCTATTTAAATCATTTAATGTCACACTATTTAATTCTAGATGAGATGGTCCTTCTTGATTAAACCTCATATCCCATTAGCCTTGATCCACCCATGAAATTGCATTGGGGGGAGTAAACGAAACTAGTTAATGATCTAAATTGATCTCAGATCAATGGAAAACTGTCCAATTCATCCCAATGATCATGTAAAATATAACAATTTTAAGAAATAAAATCAAAAACTAAATCAATATCAGAAATCAATAAAGAACATGTGTGGAATAAAAAAACCTACACCTCTATCCTTCCAATAAGAGTTTACAACTTCTTAATGAATGGAATGAGTTCGATTTTAATATTCAAATTATCCACAGAGTGGTTGGATGATAATGGAAAAATAGATACCTGTATAAAATAATTTAATTTTAATAGACACTTTAATAAATATCATTCTTATAACTATCATTGTGTTTCCATCATCTTCCATGAGAAATTCCTCCATTATATTTAATTTATTCACTCTAGTTCTTTAAGGTTAGAGACCAACAAACATCACGACATTTAACTATACCACAATTACATTTAGTGATAATGAACCAAATCTATAATGAGGTGTAGATGAAGCCTGATAGAACATATATAAATATCCTATGAGATCATAAGAACCCCATATCATAGAAGGTGAGGAACAATAGTGATTAGTGTTCTAGGTCATTCCACACTGTTATGAAGTTAATGGAACACCACACGCTACTATTGATGCTATAGAGGAAGACCACTATTGAGAGATACAACTGAAACAACTATGAGACATATTCCATGTCATATTCTTTTTTATTTGATCCAATAATGATTCCACTATATATAGTATGATGAATAAGAAAACATGAATTTCCTACTAGATCCATTATTTTCATTAGGTATCTTCCTACTGCCTCTACATAAGTGAAAAGGTTGAGTCTAAATACTAGAGAATGAATGTATGATTAGAAAACCATCTAGATATATCATCCTTGAGATTTCCATTTTTATCAACCTTTGTGGTAAAATGTTTCAATTTGGAAAAATGAATAGCAAATTCTATCACAAAATTACCACACAACAAAATGAATAGAATCTCCATATAATTCATAGTAATCGTGGATTCATGGAACAACATCTAAAAAAAGATAGACTATAATTCAATCCACTTTGTTCCATCATTTTAATTCTCGTGGACCACTAAATCATTAATCCTTTTTCTAGATACCAAAATATTTAATGATAAAAATTTAACCATATAATATTTTAGAGTATCTAAGATGATAATGATCTGGTCAATATTATCTAATATATCTTATGATTTCTAAGTTTCATCATTCCCTTATATGGATGGAATATTTTAGTGGAAACATTTATGAATTCAATAATTTTCTCTGATAGATTATAGTCAGTCCTACCTAGCCTATATTATAGTAAGATGTCTATTCTGTTCCTCTATAAGAACTTCCCTTAAAATTACCGAAAAACACATCTAATTAATTGGAGGGTTCCCATGTTGAGAATCACCCACATTACCCACTTGGAGAACACATCGATGTAATCAATAGACATGGTAATATATCAAGAAATGAAAAGTGACCATTAAACAATAAAAAAATTCCTTATTTGAATCAAGATAAAATATTAAAAAAAATCAGGTAGAATCAAAACTAAAAATATATGGTGCTTTTCATGATATCACGTGGTAACTTTATGTTCATAACGATCAATGAAACCTATGTACATTCTTATTCAATACACCTTATGTATCAAAAATCTCATATAATATTTAAAGACATACCAAGTCATGAAAAATTGATTAGAAAAAACTTTTATACAAAATTTTTAAGAATATACCTAGATTCCCTTTCAATATTGGTTTTAATACAATTTGAAACGTTTCTCGAAGGTTGTTTCTAGTCCCCACTGTATGGAAAGAAGAACTATATCATTAAAGGAATCCATTGGGAAATATTATAATCAATCATATTGAAAAAACAACAATTAATATAAAAAAATAAAGAATAATATAATATTCCATAATTGGATTCAAACATCAATAGAATTATATTAATGGAAATACATGCCAAAATCAAAGAATGTGATCAATGAATATCAAAAGTACAAAAAATGTTAACCACATAATCTATGTTCCAAGCGGGAAACATCCCACAAGCTCACCAATAGATTCCAAATTCCAACTAACCATGACACTCGCCACCTCACTGTAGTTTATTTTAATTTCATGCATCAAATTAATCTGGGTGTACACACAGTTGAGGGAATGTGAAGGGTATTATAATATAATTCAACTTCGATCCCACTATGTGTCCCATAAGAAATCATTATTATTTTTTTAAAATATTGTAATTTTAAAAAGTAAAACGGCCTAATATTTATTTATAAATTATGTAAAGGTATGTAAATTAACTGTTTTCAATATATGGGATATAATTTAATATAAATTAGTTCCCAATGAAATTTAGAAAAAAGATATATTGATTTCAAATTTTTCATCACAGTGACACATTAAATAAAATCACATTGGAATGTATCCCTTGGATGACATAGGTATCTCATAGCTAGGATAATCATACAATTATAAAAAATGACAACTAAGCAATAAAACGTTTCTCTATATTTTATAAAAAATGATTTGTTGAATACATTGAAGGGTGATTCCCCCCAAAAATGTTATGTAAACTACTTTAGGGAACGAAGACCAAATGAGTATAATATTACCCAAATCTGTGATTCCCCTAAAAATATTGAAAACAATTCCACACATATCTCCCCATCTATGTTCCCCAAGTTCCCATGTTCTAAAGATTTCAAATCATTTTCATAGAAAATTTCAAATATCTATAATCAATATAAAACACTTTCTCTCACAAAAATCATTCCTCTAAAACCAATTTATAGAATGATGTTAATGGTTCAATGAAGCATACATTCAAATATAAAATACCATGGGGAACATTATTTTCATTTAAAAATAACCATATACACTATTTAATAAATTTTTTATCATCATATTAGAAGTGTAGAAATCAATTGTACATTTGATTTATCATTTATTGAAATGTACTAACCCCAGATGCTCGCAGCTGGTGCATTATTTTAATACATTGGCATTATAACAAGGAATCAAGTCTTGAAGGACCGATCAGTGTAGGAGTTTTGGAAAAGAGATTAAATACATGAATTCTATATTACACATTCACACACAACATAAAAAAATTTGAGAATTCCATTATTCTTCTAGCTTAAACATGAATATAACTCATAATACACTTCTTGGCTTCCTAGTAAAATAAAATATAAGAAATGGGCGAGCTCAGATGCTCAATAAGGGTAAATAATATAGAAATAACTATAAACTATTAAGGAAAGATGTGTAATAAATACAAAATCATTTTTAAACATAGTAATTAACATAATATAGAAAACATAAATCTAACATTAACATATTAACATGCTCATTGATATACTACTAGTCGAATAATCACATGTAATAATTATTTTCATAATGAGGTAATGCATATTGTCGGATATCATAAACTCATAGTCAATGCCTCGTCCCAATACTACTAATAATTTTTTAAGGCTTTGTGGAAATACACTAATTTGTCTCATGAGACCTACCGATGCATCGAGAAGCTATAACGAGCTCCACCCATAAGTTACTATGTCCAATGTATTCCTCATATAAAAATGTTAAAATAGGACATAAAAATTACTTTTAAAACTAGCATATTAAAAGTCAATACATTAGACATAAATCATGAAAGCTATAAAAATAGCTCATCCACAGTCAAAAATATCATAAATCGTTCCATACAATATTGAATATTGTATTTTAATAAATCAACCTCATTCAAAAATGATATACAGTACATGATGTTGACATAGTTGAAAATGATCTATAAAACTCATTGGGAAAAATATCTCTTTTTTCTTGAAATCATATAAATGTCAATAATTTATAAAGGAAGCCATTTAAAAGATATTTTTTTAATCAAAGTGTCCCATAACACTTTCAATCCTTTTTAATGAATTAACATTTTAAAACAACCATGTCTATATAAATAAATACTTAAAATCATTTTTGGAAACATGGACATAAATGATAAAGGTTTAGAAGAATAAATATTTAAAACGTTTAAAATGATGTTTTAGTAAAATATTCCATTTAAAATTATCCTTTTTAAATTTTCTTCTGAAACATAGACATGGAAGATAATTATGACCTCGTACATAAATATATATAAACAATCTCAGATAATAATGAGATTGAGAAATTAATCTTTACCTTGTTCCTTACTTTAGTCGTGGTTACACTTAACCGCTAATATATTGAACATAGTATGTTACTAAATTATACCATAACCATATTATTATTTATGATGTCATATAGGATTCATTTATGAATTTATACTACCCATTTACTAATAATTTCCTTATTAAAGTAACATTAAGGGTAATAATTTCTTTCTTTATTTTATGTGTTTTAACTTGTCATTCCTGATCATATTTCATAGATCATGATTTACATACTTCCAGAATATAAAACATGATTTATATATAATATATATTCATAATATAAATATATATAATAGATAGATATATGAAAACTAATCACCATTCATGGAGACAGTTGTCCCTACATAAGCATGAACGTTGTTTCTGTTCTCTTGTCGTATTGTAGGTAAATAAGTAAATGACAAATATTTATCTGGATAAATATATAGTATTCTATTTGAAATATTATTTCATATATCTCATACATTATAAATATATATATATATATAATCTTGAATGTTGATTGTTGAATACGAATCTCATCATGTCATGGGGACAGTGAGTCGTATGTACGCACGAACGACAATATCCTTCAATTAATGTTAAAATTGTAACTAACTCGGTGGTATATCATATATTTATAATAATTAACATTTTATGTTTATAATTTACATCAATTATGATCATTCTTATACACAACAAAATAATGAAGTGTTTAATAACAAACTACACCATGAGAAGGAGACGTTAAGCCGTACGTACGCATGTATGGTGACATTATCATTAATAGGATAGATAGAATAATAAACATGAATTTACCATATTTATAATATCATGCATGAATTTATATGGTACTAGGGTTATTATTTTGGAATGGAAACTACAATGAAAGAGTAAGTGGAAAAAGAAATGAACTTTGAAAGAGGTGATGAAATAATTACCTCTTCTACAGGTGCTTCCTTTTGATTTGATCAAAAGGGATCCTTAAGATGGCTTTAAAATCAAAGTAAGTCATCTAGGTTGAAGTGATAGTAGTTTTGAGGATATTTATGTATGTTTTATTGAGAAAACTGGAATTGGAGGTTTTAAATTAAGAGAAGGGGGAGTACAATTCTATTAGAGAGGTGATGGTCACTTTTGGAAAAGCTTGAAATATTATTTTATTATAAAATCATTTCGGTTTATAATGGCTCAAAATGGAATTATTTATAGGTTAAGGTGGGTATGGGTCTAAATCCACTATACCTAAACTTTTTATTTATTATTAGGTCCCCATATTAACCTTATCTTTTAGATTTATCTCTTAGTTAAATAGTTTTACTTATATCATGTATTCAAGTGTTATTATAATAAATGGTTAATTAACATACGATAAAAATAGTAAAGAAACCCAAGTGGTTTATTAATTATATATATAACCATAAAAAAATTCTTTTTCCTGAACATAGATTTTTATCAATATTAAATCATTTAATAAAATAGTATAGATTTAAAAAGACATTTACGTCAAATTTGAAACAATTTAGTATTTTTTGTAATGTAAAAAAACATGATTACTTTAAAAAAATACATTAAATAAAACATAACATGAAATTTTAACCTATAAAATTATTTTAATTCATAATAAGTCTCAATTTACATTTATTTTGATATATATAATATCAACTGTTTTAAACTATCATTAAAAAGGAAATTACAGCATCATCATTGTGTCATAAATAAATTTAATTATTTAATGTATAAAAATTATAAATAAATTACCATGATGTAGGAAAAGAATTTATCTTTATTATGAATTTTTTTTGGTAGACTTTATCTTATTTATAACACTGTATTAATAATGTTTTAGTTGTTAAAATTTCAATTTAAAACTTTTAACTCTTCTTTAAAAAAATAAAAAAAATCATAATCTAATACATGTCCATCAAAAAGGATAGTTAATTATTCCTATGGTTTATTTAGGTCTATATAAACTTATAAAATATAATTATGAGATGTGTTAAGATTATTATAATATCATTATTACCTTTAATTACCATATTTACTTTTAATCGTGGTAAATAAAATTCCAAAGTTATTATTCACTAAATATTGTTTTCATCCAATTGAACCACATTTTACTTATTAATATCAATTTTGAGTTCTGAATAGATTAAATTCAATTCAATTAAGAGGAAAATTAAATTTTATGAAAATTTTTAAATTTTCCAATAAGGTGGGTAAAAGACGTTAAATAGCACAATAAAATTTTATATGTATAATATTATTAGAAAATTTTTCTAATGAATTAAATTGGACTAATATATATATTGTGTAACTCTTATTAATATTAAGATAAATTTTTAATTAAGAAATTATTTAAATGAAAAGTAGATTTTTATCTACAACACATGGTTTTTCACTATTCATTAAATATTTGTTTTTTGAAAAATACCAAAAAAATCACCAAAAGATAATTTTGATATTCCAAATTCAAAAATGATTTCTATTTTAAGAAATTCAAAATGTAGGTGTAATGCCCCAACCTTATATACCATGATTAGGTATAATATTAAATATTATTGGCATGATCACAAAAGATCAATTTTCGAAAGATCGATTAATTTAGTATCCTTGGAAGTACTTGATACATAAACAGGTTTTACGTTACACCATTAAATAAAGAAAAAAAACATTATGTCCCCAATGAGAACCCCTATATCCCTTTGCCTTTTCTGGAATTTTAATCATGATATAATTCCTCACATGTTGAAAAAATAAAACAAAGAAAGGTGTTATCATAGATGCTCAATAAGGATAAAAATATAGTAGAAACATTCATAAGTAAGAATAAACATTTAATGAAATGTATAAGACTAAAATAAAAGAATTTTAAACTTAAATTTCAGAAAAATAAGGAAAGTCTAAATAAAATAATTCCATTTTCTTATTCACATTTATATCCTAGTAGTTGAATAAAGTTAAGTAATTTCAGTAGTTAATTTCATGAGGGAATGAATAATTCCAAATATCATAACCCCATAGTCAAGGCCTCTTGAAAAGACTACAAATAAGATGTTTTCCAGACCTTCTTCCAATACACTAGTCTATCTCAAGATACCTACTGATGCATCGAGGAGCTATATCAGGCTTTACCCATCACTTACTATGTCCAATGCATTCCCCATATGAAAAGGTTGAAATATAAACAAAACATTTGTATTAGAACTAGCATTAAAAAAATCAATATTATAACCAAAAACCATGAATGGTATAAAATTAGCACATCCACAGTCAAACATAACTCATTAAATACAATATGGAAGATTTAATCAACCTCAATCAAGAATAATGAAGGATATTCACATAGTAGAAAATAACCAATTAAAGTACTGGAGAGAAATGTCTGATTTTTCTTGAAAATAGTTAAATGTCTCATTATTTATCAAGAAGCTGTTAAAAATAGATTTCTGAATCAATGTTTCCCATACCAATTTGGAATTTTTAAAAGTAATTTTAATTTTAAAACATTCATTTACATATAAATAAATACTGAAAACAATTTTTAAATCATGGACATTAATGAGAATGATTTAGAAGAATAAATCATCAAAACATTTAAAATAATATTTTATTTAGGGTTCCTATCCAAATTAAAGATGTTTCGATAAAAATAATTGAGGTAATAAAAACTTTATAATATCTTGTGAACAAATTTATTCATGATATACTATGTCAAATTATATTATATACACCATATAAATGTGAATTGGTGCATAACAATAAAGAAGTCTAAATAGAATGTAAATTGAGATGAAATTCATTATATATATAATTCCATTAGGATAAGGATTAATAAATGACATAATTATGTGTCAAAAAAATAAATTCACTCAATGTGATTAGATATTCTGTGTAAATCAATCAGAGTAGATTCACACATATTCTTGTAATAACAACACCAATGACATGGCTGATTAAATCAATGATTGGAAGTTGAGATAAGATTACCCTTTTAATGTTCATATCGATTACTTGAGTATTTATCAATGGAGTTATTATGTGTAACAAAGGTATTTTCATAAAAAGGGGAGTGGAAATTACTACATAATTAAATAAATAGTAATTTCTCAAATAATATCGTATTAAAATAATCAATAATGTTTTCATAAAACCCAATGAGTGAAAATCAAAAAAAAAAGAAATTACCTTACCGATTTGGTATGTTATAAAAATACAACCCATAAAATAAGGATCACACAATTAATATGAAAATGCTCATAAATTATATTATATTACACAGATAATACAATTATTGGCAGTATATACACCATACAATGAAAAATTGTGGCAATATAGCATGAATCTCATGAGAATAAGAAGTAAGATGAAAACCCCTTACCATGTACCTTTCCATAGATGAGGGTACATTATCCACCTGTATAATGGTGAAATTATTATTATTATATTATAAAAGAATCATATACATGAATATAAAATCATATATGATCTTTTAATATTGCATTGTTAATAATATTTCAGTGGTATCATTGTTTCAGGCGTTAAATGATTCATTTTTATATGTTTTGTTACGTAAGTCATGTTTCTTATTAATATTATGTATTTGATTTATATATATAATTTTATTATGTTATTAAACATTATTTTTTAATCATAAAATTATATTTATTCTTAAATTGTTACGATTAGGAATGAATCTCATCGTGTTTGTGGAGATGGAAATCCGTATGAACTCAAGAGCGACAATACCATTATATTGATTGTGAAATCATTTGTAATTTGATTTTATTTCAAATATAATGAATCATTAAAATGTTATATTTTCTATTTATATCAATTATAATCATTATTATAAATATCTAAACAATTAAGTGTTGAATAACAAACAATACCAAGATCGGGAGATGGTGAGCCGTATGTACACACTTATGGTGACCTCGTCATTCATTGGATGGATAAAATAATGAATATGGTTGTTCCATATTTATAATAAAATCACAGTATATTTAAGGTACTAGAGTTATTATTTTGGTTTTGAAACAACAAGGAAAGAGAATGTGGATGAATAAAAGAACATTGAAAGACATGATAAAATAATTACCTCTTTTCGGGTGATTACTTTTGATTTGATCAAAACGGATCTTTAGAATGGATTTATGATCAAATTAATGACTCTATGTTGAAGTAAGGGTAGTTGGGAGGATATTTGAGTAGGGTTTGGCCAAGCCAAATGGATTTTGAGGTGTGATTTTCAGAGAAGGGGAAGTTCCTTTTTATAAGAAAGGTGAGGGTCACTTTAGGAAAATCTTGAAATATTAATTTATAATTCAATTTTATTAAGTTTATAATTTCTCCAAAAAGATTTATTTTAAGGATAATGTGAGGGATGGTTCAGAATAATTTCAACCAATAGGTTTTAGACATGTTTAGTCCACCCTATTAACCTTATCATTTAGATTTGACTCCTGGTTAAATAGTATAACATTTACCATGTCTTGTATTTTTATATTATATGTTTAATGAACATACAATAAAATTCATAGAGAATCGCATGTGATTCATTAATTAAATATATATTATAATATAATTCTTTTTTTCAAGCATTATATTTTTTGGAATATTGTATCATTTAATAATATTGAATTTGTTTTAAAATCTCATTTATGTCAGTTTTGACATTATTTAGTATTTAATTTTTTTGAAAGTCATAACAATCAGATTTCATCAAACAATATAATTTGAATCAACTCAAAAATTTAATATTAAAAATGAAAATTTTTTAATTCAAAAAAATTCTCATTATGAATTTATTTTAATATTTATAAAATGAGTTATTTTAATATTTCATTAATAAGATAATTACTACATCATCATTGTTACATAAATAAATTTAAATATTTAATTCATAACAATTATAAATAAAATAAAATTATGATGGAAATATTTTTATCTTTCTAATTTATATTTTTACTCAAATTTATCTTTCATAAAAATATTTATTAAAACTATTTTATTTATTAAAATTTGAATTTACACATTTAACTCTTCTTAAAATAAAATAATAATAAACATCTTCATCTAATAAAAGCAGACACAAAAGGATCATATTTTATTCCAATGGTTGATTTTGGTCTAAATAAACTTATCCAATAGAATTATGATATGTGTTAGGGTAATTCTAATATAATTTTTTACCTTTAAATACCCCTATTTACTCTTTATCGTGGTTAATAAAAATCAAAAGTTATTATTCCCAACAAATTATTTTCATCTTATTGAACCACATTTTACATACTACTTTCAAACATGTAATTTTGATTTTTGAAATTCAATTCACAAAAGTAGTAAAATTAGGTTTTATGCTAATTTGCTAATGTGCCTAGAAGGTAGGTTAATGATGTTATAAAATTAAATTAAAAATTATACATCTAATTTAACTAAAAATGACTACAAGGACTTACATTGTACTAATATATGTATTATGTATCTATTTTTACAAAAAAAAATATATTTAAATAAAACAAATTAATATTTAAATGAAATTTCAGTTTTTAAGTAATGAAGCTATGTTTTTCATTATTCGTCAACAATTGAATATTTTAAGAAAAATACCAAAAAATAACCCTGTAAATTTTTGATATTCCTAATTCCAAAATGATGTATATTTTACCAAATTAAAAACATATCATATGTATTAATTAATTTAAAAATAATTCTTCTTGACAAATCCAAAAAGTGGGTTTTTTAGAAGTAAAAATTATTAATAGATAAAAATGTGTTTATGTCCTATTTAAAAGTGAACTTATTTCCAATAACCAACATTGTATTAAATAATAAAAATATAGTTTAATTATAATTCAAAACCATTCAAATGTATAATATAACACAATATATTATTTTCATCGAAAAATTTGTTTTCAATTAAAATATAGTATATTTTCTTGTATTCGTCAATATATGAATGTGTTTGCAAAAACACCAAAAATTTATCCAAACTAAATTTTTATGTACCGATTCTAAAGAAGAATTTAATTTCATCAAATTTCATTATGTAAAAGTATCAAATAATTGATTTAGAAGTGGTTCTCTATTAAAAGGCCCAAAAATGAAGTTTTTTTGAAAAATAATTCTTTTATCTTAAAATTTTAGTTTTTCCATATATTATGTATAAGAAACACTAATGATTAATGTTAAAATAATATATGATATATCTAAAAAATAAAAAATGTTTTTATTACTATTCATAACCTCTTTCTAAACGGCTAGTTTGATAGGTCATAGTGCACTTGAACTCCATGTTGTGAACATCACATGCTATTGTTTTATTAAAGAGAAGTATATTGTGGAAGAATGGTGTGTTACATTCTTCCCTCCTCCAATAAATTGAGTCCTTGAAATTTTAAATTTTTCATCATAAATAAAAGTTTAAAATAATAGAAAATACCTTTGTGGAAAACCCACATCAGAAATAGGGTTAATAAAATTTATCCTTAATAGGAGGGAAGCTGAAATGAAAAAGTTAACACCAAATTAAGATATCGAAAATGAGAACATTTGTGTAAATTATAATTGGAGGAAAAACATAAATATTTATAGGGAGTGATTGAGGTCATCAATCACAAACAACTGAATGGGAAATTGATGGCCTCAAAGCCATAAATCTATGATGAATAGTGTAAGGTATTATGATAATACATTTTTTGTTTTAAGATCCTTTAAATATTGTTTAAGAATTAATTTATTCATAGAATAGGAAAACAAATACTTTATTTGTAGAGTTCCATACATTGACTAATTTCTACCAGAAAATCATGTTACACTCCAAATGACGAGTATACAACATGACTTGGTCAATCCTGAAGCACTAGAATCAACTTATATAGAATCTTATAATCCACAAAAGATGAACTAAATATTTCCCTTGTATTTATAGATTTACCAAAACCCAAATGGTTAGTACAAGATTAGATGATCCCCAAATATAATAATCCTTTCAAGAAAGAAACAATTTCAAAAATTTTAAAATTAATCAAACAATACCCAAAGTTCAAAATATACCATTCAATAATCAATATTCCATAAAATCTATCAATATAATCTAAACTATTATTGAAACCCAAAACTCAGAAAAATTTGATTACCTAGTCTTATAAATTAAATTTTATCTCCAAATAACATTGACTACTCTTAAATTCACACCCATAAAATTAATTAACCAAATCACAAATTCTCTATGATAGGATAATCAAATCCACAAATAACCCAAATTTCTATAAATCCAAAATAAAAAAATAAAAAAATCAACCATTAATACTAAAATGAAATCCTATAGTATTCTATTTCCCTTAAGAATATAGTGTTATTAATAGAGAGAACATCTTCCAAAAAAATTTATCACTTCATCACCAAATCATTTTTCAACACTAAGGATATCTATTTGATAAAAGATAAGATCCCAAATCAACATATTATTGATCAATAAAATCATTTAACTAAAAATAATTAGTTACACTTATCAGGTACTTCACATATTTTAAATGTAGGTGATAAATCCTAGTTGCACTTTGGTTGTGGGTTCAATTCCCTTTTCTTTGTCCAACGTGATAGATTGTCACACGGTCTGCGAGTTGTCAATTTTTCAAAAACTATATTTTATATAATTCAAAAAATGAAATAAATTTCTCAAAATAAACATAACATAATTTAACAAACAAATGTTATCTCATACCTCACATTTTCATCCCAAAAATTAATTACCTATAATTGCCTGAAATTGAAGGATCATATAAACCCAAATGGTTATGTATAATTATATCCACAGGCAAAAATATACCCCTTCCTCAAATGAAATTTTCACATAATAAAATTCAGGGTTACACATACTAGATAAATGTATTCCATTGTAATCCCATCAGCAAAGAGACATAATAATATGAAAAATTTCTCCATCCATTTATTTTTACATAGGTTCTTCCTAGACTAAGAGGTTATTCTATTGAATACGGAATTGACTTGGGTAATGTCCAGGCCCCCTACATTTATGGAAATGACTCTAATTAGATTATTGGGATCATTTTTATTTACTTCCATAGTACTCTTCAAATTTCATTGAAAATTATTTACATTATGTCCTTTACTACCACACAAAAATAATTTCTTTGTTTTATTGGGACATATTCCTGGGTGTATCTTTCCACATTTCCTGCATTATAGAAATTTACCTTTATTTTCTCTATGGTCTCTACTGCTGGAGCTATTATTATTCACTACCTTTCAATTATTTTTTGAGTCCAGTATTTGGTTAATATATATATTGTTGATCGTATTTTTTAAAAACTTATTCAATATTAACATGATATATTTTACACCTATCAAAAGTCCATTTTGTTGCACATTTCCACCACTATTATCACCTTGTACTTCTTGTTCAATGTTAATATTACTATCTTAGAATGTATCCATTGACTAGAACAAGAAATAATTTTGTGAGTAAAAATAGTCATAAAATCATTTAGAGAATATCATGACACCTTATTTTCTATATAAAACACCTTAAAATTATACAAAGTTATTTATTCTTATATAATATTAAAATATTTCAAAGCAGTTTGTAAAGAAAATTTCAATTATCGTAATCATATCCTTTGGGAGTGTCGTAACCAAGAGTGCGGCAAGGCTCATTGTCATGCAACTGTTCTCGTTCGAGTATAGCTCAAAGTGTTGTTTTTTGGTTTTAACCCTACATACATCTATTCCAGAGCATCCTCAACCTTCTCATTTATAGACATGGGTTTAATTCTTGGAAAACCCACATAATATTTTCGTTACATGTTTTTTTGGATGTTCTTCTATTCAAATTCCCAATGTCTATCTTATGGTAATGTTCTTTAATCAATTTTTTTGAAATCTAGTTTCCAAGGTTTGTATTAAACTTCTTCTAATACCAACTGTAACACCCCAACCCTAGTTTCCCAAAGTTTGTGCATTGTCACAAATCAATGACATGATCAAAAAATATTAATTCCAAAAATATTTATTAGTTTAGTAGCCTTGGAAGTACTAGATACATAAATATGTTTTACCTTACATTATAAAATAAACTAGAAAAGTTATGTCCCCTTTGAAAACACTAATATCTCTTAGACAAATTCCTATAGTTTAATCATGATATACTTAATCTCAACCTGGGAAAATAATACATAGAAAGGGGTGAGCTCAAATTCTCAGTAAGGATAACAATATAGCAGAAAAATTCATATATAAGAAGAAACATTTGTTGAAATGTATAAGACTAAAACACAAGCCTTTTAAACTTAAAATTCAATATAATATAGGAAATATAAATCAAATACTACAATTTACATATTCACGTGTATATTCTACTAGTTAAATAAACTCTTCTAATATCAATTGCAGTTTTATAATGATGGAATGCATTATGCCAGACATCATAACCACATAGTCAAGGCATTGTTCCAAGACTACAAATAAGATTTTTTCAAGACCATATGCCAAGAATATAGTTTGTCTCATTAGAAATATCAATGTATAGAAGAGATATAGCAGGATCCACCCATCACTTACTATTCCCAATGCATTTCTCATATGAAAAGGATGAAACATAATCTAAACAATTATATTAGAACAAGAATATTAAATGTCAATATTTTAAACAATAACAACGAATGGTATAAAATTAGCACATCCACGGTCAATCATAACTCATCAAATACTATATGGAAGATTTTATCAAACTCAATTAAGAATAATGAAGGATATTCACATAGATGAAAATGATTAGTAAAAGTATTTTATAGAAATATCCCCTTTTTCTTGAAAACGTTTAAAATTCTCAGTATATTTCAAGAAGCTATTAAAAATAGATTTTTGAATAAAAGTGTCTCATGTCAAATTGGAACTTTTAAAAGGAATTTTAATTTTTATACATTAATATTCATATGAATAAATCCTTCAAACCATTTTTAATACATGGACATTAATGGGAAATATTTAGAAGAATACATCATTAAAGCATTTATATTGATATTTTAATTAGGGTAATGAACTAAATGACAGACATTTGAATACAAATAATTTTGGAAATAAAAACATTATAAATCATGTGAATAAAGGTATTCATGATATAATATGTCGAAGTATAGTATATAAACAATATGAAAGTGTATTGGTGCATAAGAACAAATAAGGATTAATATAATGTAAATTGAGATGAAATACTATATATAGAAAATATCATTATGATAAAAATAAATCAATGGCATAATAATGTGTGCAAACTATAAATACATTCAATATTATTCAATATTTAGTGTAAAAAATCAATGAATTTTTCCACATATTCTTGTAAAAACAACACCAATTACTTGGATGTTTAACTCAATGAATGCGAATTGAGTTAAGACTACTCTTATCATGTTTATATCAATGACTTGAGATTTTACCAATGGAGTGATAATGTGTATCAAAGTATATTCACACAAAGGGGAGTGGAAATTACTAAATAAATAATTAAATTGTGATTTCACACATAATCCTTGATTAAAACAATCAATGACGTTTGCGTACAACCTGAGGAGTAGAAATTGAAATATTAAATTCCCTCACTGATTTGGTATCTTATGAAACATACACCCCATGAAATAAGGACCATAAAATGATGATGCAAAAATCCCATAAATTAATTTATAATTCAAAAAGAATACATTCATGGGAAGTATATTCACCACAAAAAATGAAATTGTGGGAAAACAGCATGAATCTCATTCGAATAAGAAGTTAGATGAATACCCCTTACCATGTACTTTTTCTTAGTTAAGGGTAAGTTAACCTCCGGTATAATGGTGAAATTATTGTTATTAAATTATACAAGAACCATATACAATAATATGATATCAGATATGATATTTTAACATTGCTTTTTTAATAATCTTTCAGTAGTATCATTGGTTCGGGTGTTAACTGATTCCTTTTTCTTTATATGTTTGTTATGTAAGTCATTTTTGATTTGGATAGTATTTATTTGATTCATATCAAGAATGATATTATGTTATTAAAAATTATTTCTTAATCCTAAAATGATATTTATTCTTGAATTGTTACGATGGGGAATGAATCTCATCACATTCATGGAGTTGTTATTCTGTACATAAGCAAGAGCAACAATACATTTCTATTAATGGTGAAATATTATGACATTGGATGGTGTTATATATATACTGAACTATTAACTTGTTATATTTATTATTTACACAATTATAATCATTATTATACCTATTCAAACAATTAATTATTGAATAAAAAACTATACCATGACATAGAGATAGTAAGACATACGTATGCATGAATGGTGACTTTTTAATTCATAGGATGGACAGAAAAATGAATATGGTTGTACCATATTTATAATAACTCCACAGTATGTTGAAGGTAAATGATATATTATTTTGGTATGGAAATAACAAAGAAATAGAAAGTGGAAGAAGACAATAACATTTAAAGAGATTGTGAAATAATTACCTCTTTTTCTGGTGTTTCCTTTTGAATGGATCAAAATGGCTCCAAAGGTTGGATTTCTGTTCAAATCAAGGCCTTTGGGTAGAAATAATATTAGATGGGTGGATATTTTATCATGGATTGGCTCAGCCAAATGTCTTTAGAGGTGTTATTTTGAGATAAGGGGAAGTACCCTTTAATAAGAGCGGTGAGGGTCACTTTAGGGAGATCCTAATATATTAAGTTATTTTACAATCATATTCAGTTTATAATGGCCCCAATGGATTTATTTTGTATCTAAGGTGTAGCTGGGTAGAAACCATCTCAAAAAATAGGTTTTATGCCGGTTTAGGTCACCATATTACCCATGTCTATTAGATTTAACACTTGGTAAAATAGTTTAACATTTACCAAGTCTCCTTGTATTTTTATATTATATGGTTAATAAATATAAAATAAAATTCATAGAGAACCCCAAGGGGTATATTAATTTAATACGTATTATTATATAAGTCCAGTTTATGGAAATATATTATTAGGACTATTATATCATTTCATAATATAGTATTTGTTTTAAAAACACATTTATATCAATTTTGACATTATTTACTATTTGGTTTTTGTGATAGTCATAACAACCTGACATCTTCAAAAAAATTGAATGAACTGTAACATGTAATATGAACGAAGAAAATTTGTGGAATGAATCATAACTTTCAATTTTAATTTATTTTAATATTTATATTATCAGTTATTTTAATCATTCATTAATAAGGTAATCATTGAATCATCATTGTTTCATAAAAAAATATTATTATTTATGGTCTAAAAATTTTAAATAAAATACAATAATTTAGAACATATTTTTTATTTTTTAATAAATATTTATAGTATAAATTATCTTGTGTATTACCCTATATTAAAAATGCTTTAGTTATTATAATTTGAATTTAACACTTTTAACTCTTCATTAAATAAAATAATAATAAATGTTCTAATATAAACCAAGTGGACCCAAAGGATCATATTTTATTTCCAAGGTTAATTTTGGTCTAAATACATATATCCGATAGAATTATGAATAGTGTTAGGGTAATTATAATATCATATTTACCATTAATTACCCTATTTACTTTTAACCATGGAAAATAAAATTCAGAAGTTAATATTCACCCAAAATTATTTGTATCTTATTAAAACACATTTTACTTACTAATTTTGAACATGCCTCTAGGATTTTTGAAATTCAAATCACCAAAGTTAAAAAATTATGTTTTATACATATTAGCTAATGTGCCAAGAAGGTGGGTCAAAGACGTTAAAAAATTCAATAAACTTTTATACATCGAATTTTATTATAAAATGACACTAATGAATTACATTGAACTAATATATGTATAATGTATCTATTTTGACTTAAAATAAATTTAAATAAAATAAATAATTATTTTAATAAGAAGTTGGTATTTAAACATTAACATTGTATTTTTCACTATTCATCAAAAATTGAATGTTTTCAGAAATATACCAAAAATTTTCCCCTGGAAAATTTAGGTATTTAGAATCCAAAAATGGGGTCTATTTTAAAAAATTCAAGACTTGGATGTTTCATTAATTATTTTAAAATTAAGTCCCATTGTCAAAACCAGAATGTCGATTTTTGAAATGTAAAAACTATCAAATAATTAATATGTGGTTTTGTCCAGTTTAAAGGTAAATATTACATGCAATTAACAACATTATATTAAATGATAAAAATATAATCTAATTATAATTAAAAACAACTGAAATTAATAATTTAACACTATAAAATATTTTGATTAAAAAA
The DNA here is from genome assembly GCA_963277665.1 of Viscum album. Classification (NCBI taxonomy): domain Eukaryota; kingdom Viridiplantae; phylum Streptophyta; class Magnoliopsida; order Santalales; family Viscaceae; genus Viscum; species Viscum album. The sequence continues at coordinate 701,442,180 of OY728161.1, forward strand.
TATGTTTTCAATTAAAATCGAGTATTTTCACTATTCATCAAAATTTGAATGTTATAAAAAAAACACAAAAAATTTATCCAAACTAAATTTTTATGTCCTTATAAATAAGAATTTAATTTCTTGAAATTGAATATATGAAGTGTCAAATTTGTGATTTAGAAAGGGTTTTCCATTAAAAGGTCGAAAAACTGCATGTTTTTGAAAAATACTTCTTTTATCTGAAAATTTGAATTTTCCCTTATATTATTACTAATAAACATCAATGATTAATGTCAAAATTATATGAGAGATATATATAAAATTCCATATTTTGTTATTATTATTCATAACATCTTTCTAAATGGCTAGTTTGATTGGTCATGATGTGCTTACACCCATTGTTATGTACATCACATGCTATTTTATTATTCAAAGAAAAGCATTCTGTGGAAGATTGGGGTGTTACAGTAGGAATTAACTTAATAAATTCAAAATTAATACCTGTTTTCAATACTATATAGCTGGTTTTTAAGAAGTAAAAACTATAAAAAGATTGAAATGTGTTTATATTGAATTTAAATGTTGAATTACTTATAACAACCTAAGTTATATTAAATGTTGAATATATAATCTATTTATACTTTAAACCCAATAAAATTCATAATTTAACACTATTAATTATATCGATTAAAAAAGATGTTTTCAATTAAAAATAATTATTTTTCACTATTTATCAAAATATGAAAGTTATCAGAAAAGTACCAATTTTTTTAGAAACTATATTTTTATGTTCATCTTATAAAGAAGAATTTTATTACATTAAAATGAAAATATTAATTTGTTAAATATAGGATTTAAAAAGGGCTCTACATTAAAATGCAGAAAAACAACATTTTTTAAAAAATACTTCTTTTATCTAAAAAAATTAATTTTTCCTTATATTATCTCTAAGATAGACAAAATATGAATGTAAAAATTATAGAACCTAAATATATAATTCAAAATGTGGTTAATACTATTTCTACCCATTCTTAAAACAGATAGTTTGATATGTTGTGATGCTCTTGAACTCGCTTTTGCATTTAGTTCAATCTGTTGAATTACATTAAAGAGATAATGTACTATGAAATCATGGGGTGTCACATTTAATGTTTATAAAAACCATAGATAAAACCACCATCCTCAATACATAGTATTCCAACTGTTTGATGGGAACTACACACCATAGGTGAACCAAGGTATTTTTGAAAGGTGAGATAACCCTAAACCATGAATTCCAATTTCAATGAATTTTTAATTCATTATTATTTAAAAAAAAATAAAATGAGGGGAATCACATACCATAATTATTATATAATAAACAAAAAACTATAAATTTGGATGCAAATAATAATTCTAAATAACATAAATTAATGACATGAATGAAAATTTGATCATGTCAAAAACCATAGATAAATCATCAATATCTGTGATATACGTTTTTGTTCTCAGAGATATGTGTGGGTCTAGAGGAACTAATAACAATAGATACAATCCTTTAATAAATCCAAATCTACACACATTTTATATCAATATTAATCGATCATAGTCATATAATTTCCATAATCTCCAAGGGGAGAATCCTTGGATGATATTCTAATCCAACAGAAGCATAATGAGTCAAATTATAATGTTTTTGGGCATTAATATTAAGAAATTAATTATTTAATTAGAACATAATTGTTTGGATACATGGTTTGTCAAACCATGAACCAACCATGAGAAATGACTCTCTTCCATGCCACATTATTATAGGGGAAGGTTGTTCTACTTGGACTCAATGTTATCCTAATGTTGCACTAATATTAAATTGAGATGTCATATATTATAACACATATAAAAATGTAATACATTGTTTATAGTTTTTTTAATCCTATTAATTATAATCTTTTCCCTCATTGTATATGTTGAATTCATGTGTTCAAAACTAGATAAAAAATATTTTATTTCATTATTGAATAATTTCTGAAATGTACAATATTTGTACCATAATATTATATGATATAATAATAATGTTGATGGCATGGTACAATATTCATCATCACATATGTCTTTATCCTTTTTCATTGTGTTGTAGTCTCCATGTGATCACTCAAGGAGTAAGGTTATGTAAATCAAAAGACTCATGATTGTAATATGTGAATGATGAATAAAAATCTATGTTTTTATATTATTTATCATCATCCAATCAAAATATTTCATTTTAATATGTAATTGTATTTAACACTCAAACTCATGTGATCAGGTTCATGTGTACATATTCATGTGACGTTTCATACACCGTTCACTACATTTACAACAATTCAATTGGAGTGTCCTTTAAGTCCATATTAAAAGATTTAATTCAGATAAATGTTTTCATGACCTTGTTATATTTTATGGTTATAAAACTGAAATACGATACAAATATGAAAAAAAAGTGTATTTTTACATGTGTTCTCTTAGTGGGTTTCAGTTATGATGTAGGACATAAATCACCAAATCTTCGACAATAGAAAATGAATCATAATTTCCAACTAAACACATGGAGGTATCCATGTATTAAATAAATAAACATAGATTTATGTGTTAAAAAAAGATATTTAAATATTTAAACCCATGTCACTTCAAGCGAAGAATGATGAATATCTTGATATTTCCCCCAGTTTATCATCATTAATCAAATACAGTTATTTTTTCATCTATTTATTTCTTATTAATGTTTTAATCGTAAATAAAAAATCACAAATTTTCAATAATTTTACCGCCTATTTTCATGATCAAAATCATCAATTAAAATAAATTTTTTCTAGATCCCTCAATAGGTAACCTAGTTACCTAGTAATACCGTTGAAATTATTATTAAAACAATAACTAATATGATGCGCTCGACAATATAATAACATTATGTTCCCTTACCAAGGATAAAAGATCAATTTTCAATTTTACTTAATTGATTTTTCTTTTTTTCTGACTCCATTCAAAATCCCCCCTTTTACTTTTATTTTTTAAATTTTTTTCTGTGTTCTCCCCCTCTCTTCTTCTAACATATATCTTATTTAGTAAAATATATTTATTATTTCATTATTTTATTTTCCTATTAATTATCAAGAATGTTTTAATTTTTACTTTAATTATTCCAAAATATTAAAAAGAATAGAAAAACAAGAAATAATAGTTTCATAACATGATCTTGTAAAAAAATATTACATGACAATTTCCTAGATATTGAAAAGACACCCCACTCAAAAATATATTTATCATGAGTAATATAGTTATGTAAATCTGATGAGTACCTCTTATATCATAAACCCATGCTAAAATAATCTAATAGTAAACCAAATCACACCCTGGAAATCATGGATGCCAAAAATAAAAGATTAAATGAACTGATAACCCCTAATGTGGAGTACCAACCAATGTACATACAAAATCATGGGGAAGTATCTATCTTTGATCTGAGATCAAACACCATGTGTATCCTTACTCAATACCGTATTCTTCTTAGGTGGGACCCTCAGAAATATTTCAAGGAGTTTAACATAATGTTCTCTATGAGGAATCCCTAAAATGTATTTTAGTGTCTCACAATGTTTAGTGCATTCCCATTATCCCTTGATGGTGTACCCAAAGACTAAATATATTATCATTAAACCATAATTGGGCTGATAATAACCATAAATGACTCTTTATAGAGAATTTATTCCATACCTCCCAAATTACATTTATTAAATAACGAAATATGTGGAAATATGTAATGACAAGGAAATCCCATTCATGAATATTGTGGGAGATTCAAAATACGTATCTCAAGTTACTACAACCACAAAATTTTTTGAAAATATTTTATTCAATACTAATAAGAGCTAAATTTACCCACAGATTATAGAATTACAGATTCTACATTTAGTTCCTGAAAAATGTATAAAACATTTTCATGACTCTCATTACGTAATAAAAAACATGCCTCAAAATGAAAATCAATTTGGTGCATGAGAAAGTGCACCAAGTCGATGTATTCAATATGAAATCCACTCATTCCTCAAAATAATTGTATGTAATAAAAATGATTATATGAATACTCTTTTAAGAAAGTTATCACATTCCTAAGGTAATTCTCACTCATCCTGTCACGACCCATCCTCGGGGCCCATGCCGTGACTACCCCAAGCCTGCCTTCCATAGGTCAGGGGCTGGAGACTAGCACCAAGGAGTATATCCCGGAAAAAGGGAAGGCATGGCCTTTGTTAAGTAAACAAAAAACACCGCAGAGCAAGAAGGCAGAAGTAAACACTTAGTAGAAACTGGTACAACAGTATGTGCAGAAAAGTAAGTGGACCAGAATACAAACCCAAACTGAATGTAAAGTACAACTGGAAGGGAAAAACAGCAACTGAAAAGTAAAGCCGCATCGTTGAGCTATCCACTGGAAATCCCACCTGAAGGGTGGGTACAGATAGCCCCCACTGCTCCTCGGGTCCAGCCGTCCGCTCCGAGTACGTCTGGTCTAGTGGTCCACCTCCAGGTACCGTCCTGCTCTACAAGCCTCAACCATGATTAGCGTTGTCTGTCTTCTGAAACCAACACAATGTAGTGCAGGCGTAGCCCATGCAGGGGTGAGTATAAGCAACTCATTAGGGACCCCAAGACCCCGGAAGGTCTCCCAGAATCCACAAATGATAATCCAAAAAGGAAAGATACAATCACTAAGTAATATCCGACACTGCTTAGTTATATTACCAAACATATTCCTAAGTCATCAATTCTCGTTCGGCTCCAACGTCCGAACCCAAGTACAACTCAGTCCACACAGGAAAGCAAAATGTAGATCCACAAAGGATAGCACAACACAATCCACATAGGAAAGTAAAACAGGATTCAGCTCACGTAGGTATACTTCTCTGTATGACGATAAAGATGACCAGATATTTCCCCTGATTCATCTAAGCCGTCGGACCCACAAAGGATCGATAGGTAATAACCCCCACAATGACCCACAAAGGATCTTACTCCCAAAGGATCGATAGGTAACTAACTCCCGCAATGACCCACAACGAATCGGACCCACAAAGGATCGATAGGTAACTAACCCTTGCAAAGACCCACACAGGATCAGACCCACACAGGATCTGTAGGCACCGGCCCACATAGGACCGCTGAGCGCTAACCCACACAGGATCAGACCCACACAGGATCGGTAGCACTGACCCACAAAGGATCGCTGAGTGCTGTAGTCATCGTCGAATCCACTGGGGATCTCTGAACAGTCGGCGTTGAATCCACTGGAGATCACTGCACAGTCGTCATCGAATCCACTGAGGATCTCTGCACAGTCGTCATCGTCATCGCAGCGAGCTCTAGGGTTCCCGCACACAGCAAGCTCGTTCGGGTTTTTAAGGAATAACCAACCCGACCATACTCCACCAGCGTCCAAACCTCGGTCGGAGTAAGAAAAATGATCCTTCTCACTTATAAGAATTCAACAAAGTCGAAGGCACGCCAATCGGACGTCTGAAGCTCAAGATATGAGTGTTTCCGCTCCGAGGGCCCGGTTGGCTTCGGGTACGAACCAACCCGGTCGTACCCACGGTATTCATAAACCTTGGGTGTAATATACCGAAACGACTGTCTCTATCCAAGGATCACATCGCCGCTGACAGTGCGTCATTAGGAGTCCCGTAGCTCATGTTATGAGCAAAATACTGAGAAGGTCTGAAATCGGGGGGTCTGGGCCCGGACCGACCCGGCCCACCCCCCTGGGTCGGCCCGAACCGGGATGACCCGACCCGGGTCCGGATCCAACCCGGTCGGCGCGGCGCGGCCTGGCCTAGGTAGCCCGGCTCGGCCTAGGCGTGACCCGGCCCGGCCGGCGCAGGCGCGGCCATGCCGCTAGGAGTCGGCTCGGCCGCTTACGGCCGCGCAGCATGGGGGTGCGCTACCCTCACGTGAAGGAGAGCCGCGGCCCCCCGTGGGGCCGCTCTGTGTCAACGGACGCGGCTTAAGCCGCGTCCCTCCACCACGGTCCCGCGCGGCCGCGGGACTGGCCACCGCCGCCGTGGATTCAGCCACGACGCGTCTTCCCGGGGGCGCGCTGTGTGCCGCCGCTTCTTGGCGGCGGGCCGCTGCCAGCCGCCGGCACCACCGTGCCGGTGGGGCACGCCGCCGGGGGGTTCCGCGGACCATCGGACGCGCTCTGGTGGTCCGATTTGCGCGCGGTCTTCGCCAGTGCTCATCCCGGGACTAGAATGTCACCGCAAAGCCTTCAAAATTAACTTGCGGCCCCATTCGTCATCGCCTGCCAATCCATGCATCAACGAAAAACTGTGGAGGGTTGTCGGGTCGAGTTTGTTTGGCCAGCACCCTCTGCGTTAGGTGATAACAATCAGGAAAAAAAACAACACATGAAAAAAAACAAGGAACAATTTTAATGAATTAAAATTGAACTTTTATCCGGGTTCTTTGTTTTAGAAGAAACAACCATGGGAATAAATATTATTCTCAAATAAAACCCCTTCCTCATAGCTGTCGTCAGACGAGAGTTCTTCGCTGAATTGACCGTTACGGAAGAATAGGATCATCGCGTCGTAGAAGGGCATCGCGTCGTCGATCACTGAGGGTTAAAGAAAACACACAGATTTAATTTCACGAATTAAATCCATGTTAAGGATCAAAATCCATAAATGAAATTTAAAAGATCCGAAATCTCCTACCTGAAGCAGTTGGTGATCGGATATTTTTGCGGGGAAGAATGTCTCGGAAGAAGCGTCGTGGAAGGAGAATCGTCGGTGTCGCGGAACACGGCGTCGCGTCGTCGATCTCCGAGGGTCTGGTGTTCTTCGCTTTCTTCGCGTTCTTTTCGTGTTCGCGTTGTTCGCATTCTTCGCGAAGGAGGATGATGGTACAGATTCCCAAATCCTCACAACAATCAACCCGTCAACAAAAAGAAAAGGTGTTGGTCTTATTTTATTATTATGCCAATAGTTTGAAAACATGTTATGAAACGAACCATTAATTCGGTGAATTAATGGTAATGTCTTAAATGTCCAATTAATAGGAGCGTTAAGAGTTTTAGAAAACACCCCAGTTGACTTTCATTAATGAGGATTTTTCTCGGGTGCGTTACTTAGAGGAAAAGAAACGGTGGGGCTCATGCGGGCCCCACCTCACAATCATCCTACCAAGAGGGTAGGATATTTTGGATTTCACCCTATCCACTTCAACTTATCTCAAGTGGCTTTAAGTGGATTTTAAGTGGCTTTATGTGAAATAAAAATAAAGTTGTCACACCAATTTATTTTATTTCTTAACTTAACCCCAAAAAATTTAAAAACCACACCCGAGTAAATGCAACTTCGAAAGAGGCGTTTTTAAGCAAATACCATGGTCGCGATTCCATCGGTGCCCTCGGAATTTGATTCTTAGCACCGGTTCAAAAGTTATAAAAACCCGCTCGTTCGTTCACTGAACGTACCCGAGCCAAACATCGGAAAATGATTCTGGGCACACCGGGCCTCAGAATCAGGTGCCGTCAGAAACTGAATTCTTGTAAAATTCCAAAGAAAATTAGGAAAAAAAATTTCTTGAAATTTACGGGTCTTTACATCACTCCCACCTCAGGGCTTTACGTCCCCATAAAGATACATCATAAACTAGGGAAACAAAAGTGGGTACTGAGCACACATCTGAGAGTCCCGCTCCCAAGTGCTCTCCTGGAGGTTCCCGTGCTACCATCTGATGCGCACTAGAGGAATCGACCATCCACGTAGGACCCGCTCCTGTCGATCCTCGATCTCCACTGGGACCTCCACAAAAGTCGCACCATCCTCAACGTCTAGCTCCCCATGGTCAATTATGTGCGTCGGGTCGTGCGCGTATCTCCTCAGCTGAGATACGTGGAAGACGTCGTGCACCCGGTGCAATTGAGGTGGTAGAGCCAGTCGATAAGCCACCTCGCCAATCCTGCTGAGGACCTGGAATGGTCCGATGAAGCGTGGAGACAACTTCCCACCTCGGCCAAATCTTCGTAATCCAGGTCGAGGTGAGACACGCACGAAGATGTGGTCGCCATCCTCGAACTCTAGTGGCCTCTGCCACCTGTCAGCATAAGATTTATTTCGGCTTTAAGCTGTCCTCATTCACTCCTGGATGACCTGGACCTTCTCTGTCGTGCCCCGGACCATCTCTAGTCCCACAAGTGCTGACTCCCTAGGGTCTGTCTAGCACAAGGAGATCAGCAAGGTCGGTCGTACAATGCCTCGTATGGTGCCATCCCGATGGTGGAGTGGTAACTATTTTTGTACGCAAAGTCCACCAAGGGTTGGTGGTCATCCCAGCTCTGACCAAAGTTGAGGACACATGCGAGGAGCATGTCCTCAAGAGTCTGAATGGTCCTCTCCGTCTGACCATCCGTCTGAGGGTGAAAGGCGGTTCTCAGACGTAGATGTGTCCCGATCTCCTTCTGAAACCCCTTCCAAATCTGGGAACTAAAGAGAGCATCTCGATCGGAGATGATAGATGATGGCACACTGTGATGCCGTACAATCTCTTGAACGGAGAGATGTCCCAAGATCTCCACTGAGCTCTGCTCTCTGATGGGTAAGAAGTGACCCGACTTGGTGAGTCGGTCGACAATCACCCAAATGGAGTCGTGACCTCTAGAAGTGTGTGGATGTCAAGTCACAAAGTCCATAGATATCTCTTCCCACTTCCACTCCAGGACCTCCAAGGGTTGTACCATGCCTGCTGGTACATGGTGCTCTGCCTTCACCTGCTGGTAGGTGAGGCATCGAGAAATGAACTCTGCCACACCCTTCTTCATGCCCAGCCACCAGTGTTGTCATCTGAGATCCTGGTACATCTTCGCCACTCAAGGATGTACTGATAAAGGAGAAATTTGAAACTCTCTCAGCACCTCCTCCCGTAAAGTAAATGGTAACAAGTTACCTCCTTTGAAAAGGACATCGTGCTCTGCTCCAAGGGAGAAACCATCAGGTGCATGTCCTGAGGATATCTATGCACACCGCATCTCACAGTCAACGTCCCCACACTGTGCCTCTCTGACCAGCTGTATTAGTGGAGGGGTGACTCTAAGAGACTGAAGGAAAGCTGCCCCATCTCTATCCATGAAGGATATCCGCAAAGTGGCTAGCTGCTCTGTCATCTCCTCGAGTAGCTGAATGTCAATCCTCCTGTTGAGAGCATCGGCTACTACATTCCCCTTCCCAGGAGTATAGACTATCTCAAAATCATAGTCCTGGAGGAACTCTAGCCATCACCGCTGTCTCAGGTTCATGTCCTTCTGAGAGAAGATGAACCTGAGACTCTAATGGTCAGAAAAGACTGTAAACTGCTCGCCCATCAGATAGTGTCACCATGTCTTCAGAGCGAAGACCACTACTGCTAACTCTATGTCATGGGTAGAATAGTTCTGCTCGTGAGGCCTCAAATGACGTGACCCATAGGCGATCACTGCCCGCTTCTGCATCAGGGCACATCCGAGTCCGATTCCGGATGCATCGCCGTAGACTACGTACCCTATCCCCTCCTCCGATAACCTCAAGATAGGTGTGCTGGTCAATCTATGTCTCAGCTCTTGAAAGCTCTGCTGACATCTGTCTGACCACACAAAGGGTTCCCCCTTCTTCGTAAGAGCTGAGAGTGGTGCCGCAACTTTGGAGAAGTCTGGTACAAATCGTCGATAGTATCCAGCTAGTCCCAAGAAACTCCGCACCTCTGTCACGCTCCTGGGTGGCTCCCAAGCTAGTACTGCCTTGATCTTCGCAGGATCCACTGCAACTCCCACCTCAGAGATGACGTGTCCAAAGAAGTGGACCTCACATATCTAGAACTGACACTTCGAGATCTTGCCATAAAGCTGGTTCTCTGGGAGTGTGTCCAATACAACTCTCAAGTGGTAGGCATGCTCCTCCTCAATCATCGAGTAAATCAAAATGTTGTCGATGAAGACTATGACAAATCGATCAAGGAATGGCTGAAAGATCATGTTCATGAGGCCCATGAACACTTCTGTAGCATTGGTTATGCCGAATGGAATAACCAAGAACTCATAGTGTCCATACCGAAATATGAAGGTCGTCTTCTGTACGTCCTCGTCCCAAACTCTGAGATGATGATAGTCTGACCTGAGGTCTAACTTCGAGAACCACTGTGCTCCCTTGAGCTGATCGAAGAGATTATCAATCCCCGGTAGTGGATAATTGTTCCTCACCGTCACCTAGTTCAGGCGACGATAGTCGACACAAAGTCGTAATCTCCCGTCCGCCTTCTTGGAAATCAATATCAGGGAAGCCCAGGGTGAAACACTAGGTCGAATGAATCCCTTGCCCTGCAAGTCCTCCAACTGTACCCATAGCTCTCGAAGCTCAGCGGGCGCCATCCGATACGCTGGAAAAGATATCGGGGTTGTCCCGGGGTACAAGTCAATATAGAAGTCTACCTCTCTGTGAGGAGGTAGCCATGGAACGTCATCGGGAAAGACGTCTTCATACTTATCCACCAATGCAGGAAAACTTGGACACTGCACGTCAACTACTCTTAGGATGAGGCTAGCCAACTGATGAGTTATGGGCTTTCCCCTCCACTGCGGAAGTCCATCCTGTGCTGTGAAGGCTCCCTTCTCACCGGTGAATGTGAACCTGCTCCCATCGGTGCGTACACATCACACCTTGCGCCTAATACAGTCAATCTGTGCATGGACTCTAGATAACCAATCCATGCCCAAGATGATGTCATAAGGCCTCGACGCCGCTAAAAGAAGATCTCATCCGAAGATCTCGCCTCCTTGAGTAAGCTCACACTACCGGCACCAGTGCACAATCGTCGAGTCTGCTCCCGTAGGAGTCTCTACCCGTAAGGATCGAGCCAACGGCTCTGTCGGAATCTCCGAGCTCCGAACAAGGGTAGTGGCTATGAAAGAGTGAATTGATCCTGTTTCTATAAGAACTTCAACATGGGTGGAATAGACACAGATAGTACCACGAATCATCTTGGGCGCGCTGTGGTTGTAGGCCTCCGCTGCCTGGAGTTGTGCATGTCTCTACCCGCCAGCTCCCTGTGGTCGGGGTGGACCTCCTGGAGGTGGTGGTGTTAGAGCATCAAAGCGTCTCCCACCACCTGCTACTCGGCCAGCTCCTCTTCCTCATCCGCCTCCTCCCTGCGGACCGCCATGGTCAACCCTCTGCCTCTGCCTGGGTGTCCCCTCAACTGTCTGCTGTTCCTCGGCACGGTGGGTCGGGCAGTCACGAGCCATGTGGCCTTGCCTGCCGCATGTGTAGCACTGCCTACCTCTCGAAAGACTGGCTCCACGCTGTGTGCCCCGCACTATTGATCCAGTGTCCTGAGGTCGTCTGCGTGAGGGTCTGGTCTGCCTGGACCCTTGAGTCATCTATCGACTGCCTGCTGAAGAAGACTCTGCTACGTGCCGCCCCGCGGTTGGACTCGCTGCTGATGAAGTCTCAACAAGGAAGCTCTCGATCAAAAGGGCTCGCTCTAGTACTCATGCCTGAGTCGGAATGCTTAGGGAGATCAGAAATGCCATGATCTCATGTCTCAATCACTGCTCAAAGGTCCGGGCCCGGAAGAATGGGTCACATACCATGTCTTTCGAGTAGCATGAGAGATCGTTAAATCTCGCCGAGTACTGGGCGACCGTCATGCTGCCCTGCCGCAGCTGAAGAAGCTCCTGGATGCACACCGCATGGAGGGTGGCTGGGACATACTTTGAGCGGAAGAGGCTCTCAAATTCCTTCAAGAGAAGAGATTCCTCATCGTGGACCTAGAGCATCAAGCTCCACCATCGGCCCACTGCAGCATGCAGTAGGCTCGCTGCGAGGATCACCATGAGGTCTGCTTGTGTCCTCACTAACCGAAAAACTTGTAGAACTGCCTCCAGCCAGTCCTCGGCTGCCTGGGGGTCCGTCTCCCCACAGAACCTGGGCGGTCGCTGGCGCTGGAACTCATGCAGTGCACTGAGGCGACGTGCATCGTTAGCGGCTGGTGCTGGAAGCATCGGTGGCTCGACGGGTAAAGGTACTGCCGGTGCCTCAGCTGTTAAAGGGCCCTGCACGGAGGCCTCGTCGCTCGGCGGGCTTTCGTCACGTACAACTCTTGAAACCCTAGTTGGATGCCATCGTGGGTCCATCCTGAAAATGAAACAGGTGCGCCATGGTCAGAACAGTATACCTGGTGAGCTGACACAAAGTAATCACAATGAAAACATGAAACACAAACGCAATCAATGTTTTCATGCATTAAGTCGAAAATCAGAAGTCAGGGTCCTGGTGTACGGATACGTCAGACGCCGCACCAACACTGGACTCCCTGGACTGATAACCACACCCAATACGCTAAACACTATTACATCACATAGAAAAATATCAGAGTCTGTGGTAGAACCGAATTTCTCTAATACCAATTTGTCACGACCCGTCCTCGGGGCCCGTTCCGTGACTACCCCAAACCCCCCTTCCATTGGCTAGGGGCCGGCGACTAGCACCAAGGCGTAAATCCTAGAAAAAGGGAAGGCATTGCCTTTTTAAAGTAAACAAAAAACACCAGAGAGCAAGCAGTCAAAAGTAAACACTATGTAGAAACTGGTACTACAGTAAGTGCGGAAAAGTAAGTGGCCCAGAATACAAACCCAAACAGAAAGTAAAGTACAATTGTAAGGGAAAAACAACAACTGAATAGTAAAGCCGCAACGTCGAGATGTCCACAGGAAATCCCACCTGAAGGCTGGGTATAGATAGACCCCACTGCAACTCGGGTCCAGCCGTCTGCTCCAAGTATATCTCGTCCAGTGTTCTACCTCCAGGTACTGTCCTGCTCCGCAAGCCTCAACCACGATCAGTGTTGTCCGTCGTCTGCAACCAACACAACGTAGTGCGGGCATAACCCATGCAGGGGTGAGTATAAGACACTCAATAGGGACCCCGAGACCCCCAATGGTCTCCCAGAATCCTCAAAGGACAATCCACAAAGGAAAGATACAATAACTAAGTAACATCTGACACTCCTTAGGTATATTTCCATACATATACCAAAGTCATCAATTCTCGTTCATCTCCAACATTCGAACCCTAGTACAATCCAGTCCAAATAGGAAAGAAAAACGTAGATCCACACAGGATAGCACAACAAAATCCATATTGGAAAGTAATACAGGATTCAGCTCACACAAGTATACTTCTTTGTATGATGATAAAGATGACCAGTTATTTCCACTGATTCATCTAAGTCGTCGAACCCACAAAGGATCGATATGTACTAACACCCGCAATGACCCACAAAGGATCCTTAGGTAACTAACCCCCGGAATGACCCACAAAGGATCTGACCCACAACGGATCGATAGGTAACTAACCCCCGCAAAGACCCACACAGGATCAGACCCACACATGATCTGTAGGCGTTGGCCCACACAGGACCGCTGAGCGCTGACCCACATAGGATCGGACCCACAGAGGATCAGTAGCATTGACCCACAAAGGTTTGCTAAGTTTTGTAGTCGTCGTCGAATCCACTTGGGATCTCTGCACAGTAATTGTCGAATCCACTGAGGATATCTGCACAGTCTTCGTCGTCGTCGCAACCAGCTCTAGGGTTCCCACACACAGAAATCTCGTTCGGGAGGGTCCTCTCTAGGAGACGAGAGGCTGATACATCAAATGACACATAGTCCAGTGTTTATGTATCCAATAGTTCTGTATCTTCAATAGGAACTCAATGTCGTAGACGATGCGCCAATCGGACGCCCGGTCCGAGAGTTATTGGCATTTTCGTTTATGGGGAATGGTTGGTATTTAAGGCAAAACCAACCTGACCATACTCCACCTGCATCCAAAAATCGAGTAGAGTAAGCCAAAAGATCCGTCTCACTTATAGGAATTCAACAAAGTCGACGACATGTCAATCCGACGTCCAAATCTCAAGATATGAGCATTTCCGCTCCAAGGGCCCGGTTGGATTCGTGTACGAACCAACTCAGTCATACCCAAAGTATTCCGAAACCTTGGGTGTAATATACCGAAATGAAAGAATCGACCCAAGGATCGCATCTCCATTGACGGCACGTCGTTCGGAGGCCCGTCGCTCAAGTTATGAGCAAAAGACCGAAAAGGTCCGAAAACGGGGGGTCTGGGCCCGGACGGACCCAGCCCAACCCCCCATGGGTCGGCCCGAACCGAGTCTGGGCCTCACCCGGCCGGCGCGGCCCAGCCCAGCCGCCATGAGCCAGCTCGGCCGGTTACGGCTGAGCGGCGTGGGGGTGCACAGTCCCCTCGTGAAGGAGAGTCGCGGCCCAGCGTGGGGCCGCTCTGTGTCACCGGACGCGGCTTAAGCCGCGTCCCTCCTCCGCGGTCCCGCGTGGCCGCGGGACCTCCAGCGCCGCCGCGGCTTCAGCCACTGCGGGGCATACCGGTGGCACGCCGGGCGTCGCCGTGCCGGCTGGGGGTTCCGCGGACCACCGGACGCGCTCCGGCGGTCCGATTTGCATGTGTTCTTTGCCAGTGCTCATCCCGGGACTCGAAATTCACTACAAAGCCTTAAAAATTAACTTTCTGCCCCATTCGTCATCGCCCGCTAATCCGCGCATCCACAAAAACTGCGGAGGGTTTTCGGGCTGAGTTTTTTTGGCCCGCACCCTCCGCATTAGGTGATAACAGTCGAGAAAAAATATTTTCAACACATGAAAAACAAAACAAGGCCCAATATTAATGAATTAAAATTGAACATTGATACGGGATCTTTGTTTTAGAAGAAACAACCATGGGAATAAATATTATTCTCAAATAAAACCCCTACCTCGTATCTGTCGTCGGATAAGAGTTCTTCATGGAATTGACCATCGTGGAAGAATAGGATCGTCGCGTCATGGAAGGGCGTCACGTCGTCAATCACTGAGGGTTAAAGAAAACATACGGATTTAATTTAACGAATTAAATCCATGTTAAGGATCAAAAACCACAAAGGAAATTTAAAAGATCCAAAATCTCCTACCTCAACCAGTTGATGATCAGAGATTGTTGCGGGGAAGAATGTCGCGGAAGAAGCATCGTGGAAGGAGAATCGTCAGCGTCGTGGAACACGGCGTTGCGTTGTCGATCTCCAAGGGTCTGGCGTTTTTCGCGTTCTTCGTGTTCTTCGCGTTCTTTGCGTTCATAGAGATGGAGGATGAAGGTACAGATTCCCAAATCCTCTCATCAACCAACCCGTCAACAAAACGAAAAGGTGTTGGTATTATTTTATTATTATTCCAACAGTTTGAAAACATGTTAAGAAATGAACCATTAATTCGATGAATTAATGGTAACGTCTTAACAGTCCAATTAATAGGAGCGTTAAGAGTTTTAGAAAACGCCCCAGTTGACTTTTATTAATGAGGAGTTTTTTCGGGTGCGTTACTTAGAGGAAAAGAAATGGTGGGGCTTGTGCAGGCCCCACCTCATAAATATCCTACCAAGAGGGTAGGATATTTTGGATTGCACCCTATCCTCTTCAAATTAGCTCAAGTGGATTTAAGTGGCTTTTAAGTGGCGTTAGGTGAAATAAAAATAAAGTTTCTGCACCACTTTATTTGATTTCTTAACATAACCCCATAAATTTAAAAACCACACCCGAGCAAATGCAACTCCGGAAGAGGCGTATCTAAGCAAATACCGGGGCTGCGATTCCATCGGTGCCCTTATAATGTGATTCCCAGCACCGGTTCAAAAGTTAGAAAAACCCGCTTGTTCGTTCACTGAACGTACCCAAGGCAAACTTTTGAAAATGATTCCGGGCACATCGGGCCTCGGAATCAGGTGCCATCAAAAACTCCGTTCTTGTAAAATTCCAAAGAAAATTAGGAAAAAAAATTTACTTGAAATTTACGGGTCTTTACTCATCCCCCATTATATTTAATTTTGGTGCTTTTTGATATAAATTTTTAATATGATCAATGCCCCTAAATATAGGATTTTTCTGATTCGTGTGTATTGGAATATACTAATAATAAATTTGAAATAGAACCATCGTTAAATAAATAATCAATCATGCAACATCTAAATTCCATAGGGATAAAAAACCACAATATTAAAAAGGCGGTAACATATGAAACCCAAATAGGAAATACTTCCAAAAAATAATTTGTATGGATTATAATTATACATTGCCTTCTCATAACTACCCTCATCCTACCCAATGAAAACAAAGCCTCAAGGGTATTGTGAATAAAATGACATCCTAGAACCTAAATTCTCAAATGAACACACAAGTAGATACTCAAGCCCTATGAACTCATGTTGGAAAACTAGTTGACACCATCAGTGATAAAAATATGGATGTTTATAGAAAAACAATATCCTATCATATTTATAATCCCATATAGGTATGTAATTTATGTGTTTAACATTTTCTAGTGATAAAGAACATTATACGTGTAATTATTCTACACAAGAAATATTTCCTCCTATAGAAAACACTACTTTATACGAGCAAATGACTCATGTGATGAAAAAAATATTTTTTTCATTTATGAATCCTCTAAACAATTAATACCACAATTATTTTACAGAAGTGTCTAAAATATAATAAAATCTTGGAAAATAAAATTGATATATAGTTCATGGATACAATTGAAAATAGAATATTTAGCATTCCACTCTTTAATATTATATATATATATACATTAGTTTATATTCCAATTTTATTAAAGAACATCAAACACAAAAATGGTAACTATGGTGAGTGAGGTAGTAAAAAATTTAAGCAGTTATATATCTCTAACACAACCAATGATTCCCTGAAAATTCATAGATTTTGGAATGTCTATAATACCTTATACGGTATGACAAGATTTATTTTCAAAGGAAATGTGTGTTCTAGGTTCTTAAATTTATGTCATTACTCACATGGTGTATACTTATCTGTATGATAGATATATTTAAGAAATAAAAATAATCATGAATCTTACCTACCTGATAAATACACTCCCACCAGTATTGATGAGGGATGGCCTCATTTTAGTATTGTTTCTCATCGTCCCTACAAACACAAAAATTATTTAGATAGAAGTTACATAGAATAATAAAAATTAAATTGTCATACATGGAAGTAACTTCATATAAATAGAATATAAAATCACCAATGTTCACAATGGTACATTTTTTTTGAATTTTTTTGAGAAAGGGTATGTTTCAATATATTGTATCATTAAAAACACCCCATTAACAAAAACTCCACTATTCCTATGTATTCTATGTATGTTATCTCCAAAAAACACACACACAACATTATTTCCTTAGGTTGTACTTTAATTTATCATCCTCTTCGAAAATCAATGATGATTTTGGGTTGTAAATAAAATTTTGAGTGTTGTGTTGGTTGATAAATGGTTTATTTTTTCTGTTTTAATTTATAAATGTGTTCATTATGAGGTAACAAATACTATTGAGGATTCCTCATGTCTCATTTACATTAAATATCTTTCCATAGACAATAAAAATGAGTTGATATATTTTCTCAGAGAAGTCACTCCACATAAATCAATTCCATCAATTAAATAGAAACTATTATTATAATTAAAACTAGTTCCATTTAATTTAAAAAAATTTGATATTGTGGGTATTGAAAATTTCTCATCATTATTATTGATAACGTCTCTCTAGAGAATGTAGAAAACCTGATAGAATTTTTTTTGAGTGTCTAAAAAAGCAATAAGATTGATATTGGTAGATATTACTAGGATTATACAATTTATTTTCAAGAAATGTATAATTTCAGTTATGTAGGTTTGGTTCCAAAGGCATGAAAAATGAAAATTAAATCCCACCCTTTGTGAAATAAAAATATTAGAGGCTAGTAAATTACCTCTAGCTTGGATAATCTGTCCTTTATATGATAGTTAATGGGATAGACCAGTGATAATTATTAAAAAAATATGGAATAATGATGGAGTCAAATTAAATTAATGTATTGGTTCCAAACCGTGTGCAAAATGGTTGGTGAGCCTTTATTGGAAACCATCAACTAAATAAAGCCACCATAAGGGAAAACATTTAAATTTCATCCATAGAACAAAAATAAGAAATATTAGTGGGTAAGTCTCATCATTAAATACATGACATTTATTCAAGTTACTTCCAAATCAATATAGCCTTCAAGGGTCATGAAAAAATAACATCTACTAATCCATTTGGAGTGTTTTCATATAGATTGATTCCATTTGATATTTTTGATTCTATAATTAATTATTAACTATTTATAGATATTATAATATTATAATAACATTAGAATTTATAGAGGTTTTATGGGTAATTTAATAGTTGTTTTGACTTTTCCTTGATTTTGGCCTGATAGACCTAGGTTTTTCTCTAAATTTTTTATTAAAAAATGTCACATTAAATTATTCAAATTCCCATTTTAATGGTATATTGGATAATATTTATAGGGAATGTTATTTTGAGTAATAGATTACATGATTATGAATAAGTAATTGAAACATTTCCAGTATTTCATTTCTAAAATTAGTTCATGGGGTGATATCATTCTTGTTTTTCAATTGTTTGTAAAATAGAATCATTTAAGACATTAGTATGATCACACATCCATGGTATTGATTATTTCAAAAAGATTATATGTTTTTATAAAAATTAGGAGGAGTAATTTAATTAACTAAAAAGTAGTCTCATATCCTTTATGATTTTCAATCCACCAATGTGGGATCTCACAATCAGAGTTATGTTTTATGCCTCTAACAATGAAAATTTGCATGTTTTATCAACAATGCTATATAGAGATCTTGTTTTCATTATGTATACCTCACATATACTTGAAACATCGTTGGAAAATTACTCCACCACTAAAAATTAATTAGTTTCATTATATTTTAATTTTAAATATTCTTTTCTTATATTCATGGGGGAAATTTTATTGTACTTTTTGTCATGTATGCCTTCCGTTTCTCTATAAGAAACTCAAAGCTATTCCCATACATTCAGGATGCATTATCATCCAATTGATTTTTTTCCTGGATATTTGAGATAATTTAGGACTATAAAATCTGGTTGGATACCATATTATTAGTATTTCTCCACCATTAGAAGACTAGTTTTACTCATCCATCACATTTGTATATTTATTCCATGATTAGAACCTTTAGTGGTAGTGGACCATAACCCTTGGTATTCACACGTGGTTAATTTTTCAGATGAATCTAGGATACCCATATAATTTATCACTTTACATTACCAAATACTTAATCATGATTCATGACATCACATTTGGGATGAAGTATTATTTTGGAGAATTTGTAGTGGCAAGGTTGTTCATCAATTTATCCCTAACCATAAGCCCACCTATATTTTGACTTTATTCCAAACATTGCCTTATTGGGCCACATTATATCAATCCATACATTTATAATGGTCCATGACTCAAGAATTTATTGGAAAAAATTATATTGGTATTCCCATTTATTTTTTATATCAACAACACAATACCAAATAATAGGAAGTGTCTCTAAGATGAATGAAATATCTCAATAACCCATGTTATTTTGTGAGACCATTGACTCTTAGAGAATATTCATTAGGGGGAATTTTCCAAATTCATATGAATTTGAATATATATTATTAGATATTTAATATTTCTAAAATGTGTAGAAGAAAACGAAACATGATCTTTTGATTCTCTAGTAGTTTGTGGTTTTATGACATCTCTAATTTTTATTTGGTTTTGTTTGCAAAGACTCATCATTTTCAATTACTGTTCCAAATCTGTGTAAGAACAACATTAAAAAGTTATCTATATGTTTATGATTATCCATACTCTAACCCCAACATATCATCTTGAAATTAACATAAATTTATATATTTTAACTTAAGATGTTAATATAATCTTGGAATAATAGTACCACCCAATAGAAATTATTGGAGTTTATATAGGAATGATACACCTTAAGAAAACCATATAGCTTTTAAAACCATAATTGGAATATCCCATTATATAATTATTTTTTGAAATTCCATTAACATCTTTATTGAGTTAAATCACAATGAATGTTGGGATTAAAAAAAATGAATATGAATATCTCATATATAGATGGGAATATGAAATTATATATTTAGGAGTTAGAATAAATCAAGTATGATGCCTATTGAAACTAAAATATCTATATAGAGAAGATACAAAAATACATATGAGATGATTTATACATCGAAGTTTTATATTAGTGATAAGGTCATAAAAAATTTATGGGCACAAACTACACTCGGGTATGATTCAATCCTAATGGATCGGTCCGTATATTGTTTCTAGTTTTTACTCTTTTAGGTTCATAAAATGTATTCGTAGGAAGTGTGTCTAAAGGATTATCATTAATGGGAAGAGACATATACTCTTATATGATTATTTTACAAACCATTCATTTGAGTAAATCAAGATAATGGATACCACATATGAAACAATTTAGTGGATTGTCACTTCCATCTACCACATTTTGCATGTCTTTTAATTAAAACTCCTTAAATGGAGAACTATGTACTTTTTCGGTATGGGTGAGGGTGAAATTGGATAATTTGTCATTAAATTAATTAAATTCAAAAAATATTTATTGTTTTTCCATTTTTTAATTATTTTTCATTATTTAATGTTTTTTATAAATGTGGATGTTAATGATAATATATAAAAAATTTATTCATTATTTTGTGAAATATAATTAGAAAGTTCCTTTTTTTTAAAAAATTATTTCAAATTAATGATGATATTTATTATTTTTTCTTAAAATTTTATTTTAAATCATTATAATGATTTTATTTAATTTTTAAATTCCATGACTCAATAGCGCTGACCGGTATTATAAATACCTTATGTGGGAGACAAAACAAGTCCTTTGTTTCATGTTATTCTTTTTAATAACATTATTTAGAGTCTGGAGTTAGGTAATGGGATATGAACATTACCTGACTCTATTTGAATCAATAACATTCTAGTCTACTAAACCCTTGATATATGGCATCATTCAATTGAAAACGCTTTTGTATAGGTATGTTTTATTTTGGTCCACCTATACATTTTATCCCACAAAAACAATTGAGAACATGTAATTCTTACTATGAAGAAAAATTATGTGTTAATATATCCATACACACCAATATTTTTTATAATTTGTTTTTATTTTTATCTATTTGGGTTGATAGGGTGTTTCCAGGGGACATCTAGGGAAATATTCCTTGTTATGAGTTGAGTGAAAAGGATCCTACACTTTTTTGAAATGGTTTTAAAATCTATAATATCATAATTTATTAAACATTTTCTCTATTTTATCTCAAAATAATTTTTTTTACAGAATTTTTTTTTTCTATATATATAAAAATCATTTGAACAAAATAAAAATAAATTAATAAAATTGTGTGTTTATAAATTACTATTGATTTTTTTAATGTCGATAAGATAAAAGGAATAAATAAAATAGTGAATAAAAAGTGATACACTCTATGAGTGTTTGATTGACTAGGATTATTGTGAACACATTCTATATTTTTATAGGCTTTATACATATGAGAATAAACCCTCTTCTTTTTCATCATATTTTTTTTAAATTAATTCCTACCCACCATTAAAAATCATAAAAAAACTATTCGATGTTTTATAGAGTAAAAAACTATTTTATAAATGAATGGTAATAACAATTTCTGCAATAAAATGTTAAAATTACATAAATTCATGGGAATGAGCATAAATCCACTTTCATATGTTCCCTATGTGAATTGGGAAACATTGAATGTGAGGTAAGTGAAACATGTTTCATGGTAGAAGAAATGATATTGAAAATATTTAAATGTGAGAGATTAATAATTATATGAAAAATTATTTGATAATTTACAAAAGATTTAATATATTTAAAAATAATATTATAATTTTTCTATCCATTGATTTTTTAATGGTTCTAGATTGGGATGTAAAAAATTTTCCCATAAGAAAAGAGGTTTAGGTGTGGGGGTATTACCACCAAATGATGTATCATACATTTTCACCATAAACCATGTGTATGAAATTTTTATGGGATGTAGTACACTTTTATTAAATGCTTAGGAACTCATTTTTTATTTTGAATTCATGTGGGAAAAACATGATTAAAATGATGTAATTTCATAATATCCCGATGATAAATCAATTCACTGTTTTTGTCATAAGATTATATATACTCATCAATATAAGAAAAATAAATTTTTTATAGGATGATCTAATCAATAAATATCAATTTGTTAAACTAGACCATAATCTGGATGTGAGCATAACAGTACCACAATGTAATAGAATTTTGGGTGAGACAAATTGTAACAACATGTAGTGATTGCACAATTACATGGGCTTCATACCTAAAATTGTGTCGATTCTACATCCGTTGGATATATAACTCAAAGTCAAACCACGTATTCCAGTATCTAGTCATTATTCAATGATTATTGCATTCAACCAGCCAAAAAATGGTAAGGATAGTGTTTTCCATTAATACTCACCAAGTCACTTAGACAATTGACTTCTTTTGTAGATTTTTTTAATTTTATATTAAATTACTATTTACAATCATTTTCAAATTATTCTATCACAAAATGTATACATTAGTTCCTAGGATTTTTTTTATCATTACATATCTATTCTTAACCTTCCATTGAGTTCTAATGTTCTTGTGGTAACTTTGGGAGGCACATTATTTTAATCTCAAGTATCTTGATTGTTATATTTTAATGTTATTTTAAATTCCATGACAGTATAATGTTTTCCATAATAATATATTATTATTTAATTTATTCATGTATTGGTATGTCATACTCAATGTCATATGTTCATGTTTTGGGGTATCCATTCATGTTGTGTTTGAAAAACCATTCACCAATTCTTCTTCCCCCATTCCATTATTATGCATTTTTGGTTTATATTGGAAGATTGATTTCACATAATAACTATCATTGAAAATAAATTTAATATCATGATATCAAACTAAAATAACATACATAACATTAAAATATAATAATTTATTCATTTGTTTACTTGGCGAATTTTTGGGTGAATTTTAGTTATGAAATAAAACATAAATCACCTTATCTTTTATGGTATTTGGGGAATCATTTTGTGATTTTGACTGAAACATAGATGTTATTGTTGTAAAATTTATTAGAAATATAGTTATAGTTTCTAAAAACATATTATTAAAGGAGTTAAACTGTATCATTTTACCCAAGGAAGGATGAGTTTCAAGATATTTCCCTAGGTTTATTGCACATATCCAAATCTATTAATTTGTGATTTATTTTATATCATGCTTATTTATGGATTCTTACTAAATAAAAAACACAAAATTGTTTATAATTTCCCCTCTTTTTCATGATCAAATTCATATTTTAAATTAATTTATCTAAGGATCCATAGAAATATGACCTAGGTTTACACATACACTATAGAAATTCTAGTTAAACTAATTTGATGTCCAAGAAAATGCTATCAATCCACCCTCAAGAACACCAAAACTAGTTGAATAGTTTCCTAGGATAACCAACATGGTTTTACCTAACTACGTACCTAACAATTAACATTCCCATAAAACTATAAAAACTACAAACATTTCACCTATTATGCCTCAATACTTTCCCATGACAAGATATGGTCAAAATAAAAGGATATCCATACTGAAAAGTGATATCATGATGTTACAATTTATTTTCATGGAGAGAACATACATATATTTATTGTAGTCTGTGTATACACATGGTTGTTTATTTATTTTTTCTATGGGATTAAGAAAAATGTAACATGGTTTATCACCTTATTCAATTTTATTATATATATATATATATATAATTCTCGGTTAAATACCTTTTTTTACTATCCATGTTATGTGGTGAATGGGAACTAATCATCTTCCTTCATGGAGGTGGTTATCAACAATTATACAAGATTCACATATTCATTTTTATTAATCAAATAGGGAATGATGGTTAATTATTCTAAAATAACTGTAATAACAATGTAATATAATAATGAAACATATTTTATCATTTTATAATAGTGTAATGTAATTTAATACGAATATTTGACTTAAATAAATTGAAAGGTGAAAAGGGATATTATAAATTTATAGATCACATCTTGGATTATTTCATTGGAATGTTGGTTAAGTCCATGATGGATAGTCTTTTGAGAATAATATAACATTGTTAAAGTAGATATGAATTTTTTTAGAAGATTTATTTTTATAGGTTTCACAAAACTAAGTTGTTTTTGGTTTTAGGGGGAAGTGAGGAGAGAAGTTCCACTTTTATAAGTGAAATGTGATTGAATTTTTCTAAATACCTCGAAAAATGAATATTTGGAAGCCACTCTTATGTAAAGTAGATCTGAAAAGGATATATAATATATTGGTGTTGTGATAAGGTAGATAAATATCTTCACCTCCAATTTATACATGTTTTGAATCATATTTTAGGTATTTCATTCTTTTTTATACCCTTTTTACCCCTTTTGATCATTACTTGGTTAACTAATTTTTACAGAAATAATTTATCCTACATGATTGAACTTATTATTTTAATTATTAAATAATTTGAACCTAATTATTTTATATTTGAAAAGAAAATATTTATATTAACATTTTAAAATTGAAAGAAATTAATTTTAAAATAAAAAATGTATAATGTATTTTTTTGAGAACTATAAAAAAGGTTTTAAAATGTAAGATTTATGTTTATAAATTTACCATAATTCTTAACATTATAAATACTACTATAAAATACATATTTGGACTTAGAAAATAGTTTCCTGAATTTATATTTCATATATATATATATATATTAATAATATCATAAAATCCAGGTTAGTTATTAAAGCATATATTATTTAAATTATTCTAAAATCCAATCAATTTAGAAAAATATTAAAAATTATTTTTAGTTAATATTGTTATGATATGTTATAAATTGAAATTAAAATTTCTCATTCTAAAATGTACATATTTCCCTTCCAAATAAAAATTTAAAATATTTTGAAAAACTATTTCTGTTGGAAATAATTTTATAGTATATTTATTATTGTTCAAAATTTATTGATAAGAATAATTAAATAAAATGTGTAAAATATGCATATTATAGAAAAACTTTTAAGATTAACAAAATATAATTATCAATGTAGCATCACATTTTGAAACAATATTTAAAGGGTCATTTATTTTATACATTTTTTATAACTACTTATATACACATATACAAAATCTACCATAGATTCATCCAAAAAAAATTATTATAGAGAGTATTGTTAAGTAAGAGTTTTATATTATGTGTTGAGAAATTTATTAAACATAATACTTATTTTGTGGGGAAGGTTGATTTAAAAAATATTTTGTGTTGTTACATTAATGGTTCTCTTAGAATAACCCTCTATCAAAAGCGGAAATTTAGTGTTAAATATCCACCTCATATTAAAATCACATTGAAATATTATAAAAAATTTAATGGTAAAACATAAATCATGATCCATTGTGATTGGTAGTTTCTCTATGAATACATAACACATAACATGGTGACCTGATCAAGATAGAAATATTCACTAATAGTAATGTAATGTAATTAATTATTTAGGCAATCAAATAAATCCCAAATAGAATTATTACCTTTATTTCTATTCGAAAGTCACGTGATGAAATCCATAGTGATGTTTTACCATTTCCAATCAGGTATAGTTAATGGTTGATACATCTAGTTAGACTCATCTTCCTTTTCCTTAACATTATTGCATACTAAGAACTGAGATACATACTCTACAATATATCTCGTCATGTTATTCTATATTAATTTCTATTAAAAAGACTTATACATTTGCATTCTTTTAGAGTGAATACAAAATGATGAACTGTGACTATAATCATATAATTCCTTCTTAAATTCTGGTATTTAAGGGATTCATAATCTATATATATTCTTTAATACCCTATTACTATCATTAATTAACATGGGAACATTGATTACCTTCTTTTTTAGATCTAAATATTACATTTTTGACCCATTAGTATTTATATGGAAAGATGGTTTAAAAATAATTTGGGAAAGATATGATATTTTACCCTTAATTATTATTTCCTATTATGTCCTCTTCAAAACCATAAATATTGGATATTATTCAATCCACATCATGGAACACCTATCATGGTCTTTTCGACATTGAGTGAAGCCACCTTGTACATCTTCCCATTGTGTTAATGTATTGAGTAGAATTTAATCATTTAAAAACATCTCTTATTTTTTTATTAAATATTCTCTCGAGGACAGAATATATAATAACTTTATGATCATTATATATGTCTCACCATTCAAAATAAATATAATTCCCCAATATCCAAAAATATATATTTACCACTACCAGTTTGAAATCTTTAGTAGGGTAATATTTATAATGAAACATCAATTATCATGAGGATAAATCTATTACCATGCCATTTTACATGAGAAAATTTTTCATACCTTTTTTAATATATATATATAAATCACAATTCCTTCACTTCTATTGGTAAGTGGGTTTATTGGTTCACTATAGAAAATTACCATTAATTTTGCATAATTTAATTCACATTACTAAGTCACAAGGAATAGAAATTATGTACATGTAATCATGGTTTATGGATTTTATTCTTGTGAAAATTTAACAAAAATAATCAATGGTATCCATCCAAGCTATGAAAACTGACGACTTTGGTCACTATGATTATTATTGGACACTATTAGAGGACACATGTATTTGATGGATCTACTAATAATCACATTATTATTATTATGTTACCTAAGAGTGATACATTATACATCCAAAATTATCCTTTTTAGAAAATTTCATTTAAATTCTCCTTCCAAAGGTTATGAACCAAATGATAGTATAATCTTCAGACTCTTTCTTGTTATTGTGATATATAAAAAATCTTCTACAAAGGCTATAAAAAAATGTTCATCGTACTTTTTAAAGACTTTATTAATTGTATCCATGAAAATATAAGGGGAATTTATAAGTTAAAATAGATTCAATATAAATTAATAATGAACGATCCTCTCAAGGAAGGAAATTCTGGATATATCCTCTTTTTTAATCTAAATGAGGATATCTACACCCGAGGTAATTATTTTAAAAGTATAAATTTCATTAGAGTTGATAATTAAAGTAATCAATGCATTATATATGATATTGGATCTTGATAGAAATAATTTCATGTTATTGATAACCAATATAATGATGAATTTACCCATATTTCTTCTTTACAAAACGGATCTGGTTCACCCCATGGTGATGCACTTGTTCAAAAGAATCCATTATACTGATTCTCAAATAGTTTCTTCTTCTATTTTGGAAACTCAATCTGTTCAATTCTATATAGTGTTTTTGAAATAATTCTATATTTAGGTATTCCTTTATTTAGAATAAACATCATATTTGAGTAAATATTTAAAAAATCATCATAAAGTGAATTTCTATATTCTTACAAAATATAAACATAACCAATGTTGAGATGGAAGCATGAGATGAGTGGTAAGGTCCAGTTTGAACATATAGGTTATTGAAAAACCTAGATTTGGTGCCTCAGTGATCTATCGTGGATTCCTTTGTAATGGTTTGGAATTTTCTACTGCACCTGTCAAGGATATGAAAGGATCCACCTTTGTAGAAGTGGCATTGGACTGTGCTCCTAGGACCAAGAGAGTTTTTTTTATTCTTTTATGGGATCCTCTATTAATGCCGATGAGAATCTATGTCCATATACCACTCAGATATAGTTTCTTGATTGTGTTTTATCTTTTTTTTTTCTGATCAGGGTTTTATTAATCATAGACTTGAAACATGTAAGATCTCTACACTCGGCCTTATTCCCTTGTCAAGGGAGATAAACCGTGGAGTAACAAGGATCACAAAGGGAGGATTTTTCAACGTTAGAATGTTAGAATTTCAAGATTATCACTATTAGAATAAAATTTTTTCACATCATTTTCAGTAGCAAGGATGATCTAAGGGTTTCATGGTACAATGTCACTACGACTCAAAAACGAAGTTTCCAAAAATTTACTAAATATGATAGGAAATTAAATTCCTTCACTCAAGGACAAAAAAAAAGCTTCGGTCTGGATAGTTTTTCCAGGGACTAAATGGTAATAATAGTACCCCATGATCCTCAGTTATCTTTGCATCTTGTGTGGGGACTCCGCTAAATATGGGTCAACACACTATAGATGATGGACTAGGTTTTTAGGCACAATTTATTGTTGAAGTGAACATGGAATCCAAATTTCATAATGTGGGGAACATCAATGATTATTCCTGATTGTTTTAAATCAACATTGAGTATTAACATAAACCTTGATTTTTTTTTATTATATTATTGATGATCATTTATTTTCTAATTGTAGAAATATATAGAAACAAGTGTAGAATCCTATAGTTGATAGAGAAAAATCTTGTAAGGAGGATGGTAGGAAGAATAATGTGAAGGCTCGCTTACCTAAAAATGGTGGGAATTTGGGTAAGGATCACAATATGAAAAATAATAATGAGTTGAAAATCCTATTGAGTATAGAGGATAATGGCACATGAAATTGTTTCACTACTAAGGAAATTCCCTTGCCTATTTTGAGCAATTCTCCTTGGGTGAAGGGGTCTCTAATAGAGTATTCACTTCACCAAATTTTGATGAATCCTTAGGCGTAAATGATATTATATAAAATTTTAATTATTTTAATTATAATGGTGGTTCAACGTCTTATGATGATGTTGTAAATATAGTCCTTATTACTCTGACTAAATCCTCAAATAATCATATTTTAAACGGTGATTCACTACCAGAGAAGAAGTGTTGTATGAATGATATTATCTTGAACTCTAAAATTACTAAAGCTTATAGTGGTACATGATCTAGGGTAACTAATGAATTTATCATCCCAAAGGATGAGGTTGAGAGGTTTAAAACCTCTTACACTCTAGTTGCAGCTTCAAATCATAATATTGATTCTAAATATGATACAATTGGTGATTAGGGAAGTTTCAGGGATGCTTTTAATAAGGATTCTTCCCTTTCCACCTATATCGGTGTCACATGGAGAAATCCTCCCTAAACTACAAGGGATGCTTCATGTTAGTTTGTATTAATATTCATCCAAATAGGAAATGGCGTGACATGGTGGAAGAGAATTAATCTTTTGAGACACAACGTGCTCCTCATTTCCCCTTAGAGGTCTGTTTGGGCATTGAAACCCAATGTGTAGTGGGTCTTGATGTTGGTAATATCAATGGATTTCAAATTTGTAACATGTACAAGACAATTAATGTCTCCATGAATTGTACAAGAAATAAGAAGGCAAATAAGGAAAGCAAGAAGGTGAACTTAAATTAGAAATCAATTTCCAAATGAATATTATTTTTTAAAATTGTCAGGGACTTGTTAACACCAAAACTCTTAATAATTTAAAATAGAATTCTCATGTTCAAAAGATGACTTTTCATGGGTTTTCAGAACCTAAATATTATTTTTCTATTATTTATGATGGTCTTAAAAAATGTATATGAACATTTTGTTACTAGTGGTTCTTCTGGCTCGGTATATATTTTTATAGGTCTTTTCTCAAGATTTCTTTGGGGATGTTTTTGCAATCAGTATTTCTGAAAAGGTGATCTATTTATCCATTCATATTGAGTCTATTCTGATGGATATCTCTTTTAACTATTCCAGAAACATAAATTAATGAAATATGAGTCTATTTATCGAAAATTGAAAAATAAGTGGAAGGATCTCTTCCCCCTAGATTCTTATTGGTGACTTCAACACAATCATTTTTACTAGTAAGAAAATGGTTTCACTTCACATTCAGATTTCACTCAAAGAATTCAAGGAATGTGTTGATGATAATGAGTTGACTGAAGTCAGCTTGGTTGGTTCCAAATACACATGGTATAGAAGGTATCTTAATCAAATGGTTTCTAATAAACAAGATCGTGCATTTTTAAATAATAAGGCTCTAGAAAATTGGGATTTAATCCATGATATCCCTACCCAAATTATCATTTTATAATCATCAAATTATTTCCAACATCAAGAGTGGGGAACATAAAATTCCCTTACCTTTTCATTTCAATAATACATGGGCTCTACAATGTTATTTTTATAGTCTCATTAATAACTTATGGATTTGAATAAATTGTGCTTGGGTTGATTATTAATTCACTTTTACATTGAATCTTCTCAATTCTAATCAAAAAATATAGAGCAAGGCAACTAATAATAGGATGGAAAAATAAATTATCCCTCATTAATGTAATCTTAATCAACTACATGATAAGGAAACTAAAGTTGATTTTAATCTGGATATCTCCAAGGAAGCTAATACTGTTTCCAAACTAAATTCCCTCTTAGAAATTTAGGAATGTGTTCTTGAAGATACATTAAAAATTATGTAGCCTCAAGAATTTGACACTAATGGAAAAATTTTAAACACCCTAAGATGAATTCAAAAGGCTAACTATACATTGTCTTTTCATAATGTTGGTAATCAAAACTATAATAATAAGGGATGTATTTTTTACCACGTCATTGATTATAGCTCTACTATATTCAACGGGCCCAATACGAATGGGCCTTTTATGGATGAAATTATCACTTTAATGGTCTATTCTGAGGAAAATATTTTTAACACTATCATCCAACATGTTTTTGAGATAAAAGTTGCTATTTTTAGTTTCAATTATAGATATACACCTTGTCCAGATGGATTCAACATCTTTTTTTTAAAGTATTGAGAGATGATTAAAGGTGAGGTTTACTAGTTGTTCTATAATTTCATCACTAATAGAGTGCTCCTTCTGGGTATTAATGCTCAATTCATCACCATGATCCCAAAAATTGGGAATTGCAAGGAAATCCATATTTACAGCCTATTTCCATCATAATAACAATTTATAAGTTCATCATCAATAATATTTCTCACGGGATTTCTGGAATTTCTTAAATATTTTTCTCATGAAACATATTAGGAATTATTAGAGGAAGATCAATCCAATAATTCATTTTATCTACATATAAATTTATTATTTTTCAATGAAAATTGAGAAGAGGAGGAATAATTTCAATAAACCATGACACAAAGAAGAAATTTGATACACTTTATTGGAATTTTTTGTACAAGGTCCATTGATGTGATGGATTCAATAAACCATTTATTAATTGGTTTTCATCCGTTTTGGAATCTTCTCTCATTTCAATGATATTAAATGTTTCTCCAAAATGGGATTTTACATGACCTAGAGGTGTTCTTTATGGTGATCCCATCTTTGTATTTATTCTCTCTATTGATGAGGTTTATCTCAGTAGGCTCATCACTCACATGGTCTGTAGTACCCCCGGTTTGAGGTATGTGTCCTTTTTTTATGCATTATTATGTGTTTAAAGTGAATGGGATGAGTTGGGAGGAGGTTGGGAGAGTTTGGAATGGTTTTGGATGAGTTTGGAGGATTTTAAAGGGGTGCACGATTTGAGCACGGTTAGTGGAAACCGTGCGGGTTCTCCAGGAAACCGTGTAGGGGAGATAGAAGGATTCCCACGGATAGTGCACAGTTTTCCAAACCGTATGAGGAAACCGTGCAGACCCTTGCTCCCGAGGTAGTAGTGTGTTCACAGTTAGCACACGGTTTGCTAAACCGCATGGGTTAAACTTGCAGCCAATTAGAAATAGGGTTATAAGTTCCAGGCTCCCTCGTGATTAACCAATTTCACAACAAATATTCCTCCCACTCGAGCCACACTCGGGATTTTGTGTTCGCAGTGGTTATGTGTGCTCTCCGACTCATTTTTGAAGCATTTCAAAGGGTTTTAAAAGCGGTTTTATGGTGGTTTCTTTTGTGTAAGTCTCTCTTCGTGTTTCTCTTGTGTTTTCCTCTAGATCTACATCCCTATCGTTCGAGGTTTTCAAGATCTACACGTGTTGTGTGTAGATCTAGGTTTATGGATTCTTTGGATGTTAATATTAAGGCTTTTGGATGTTAGGGAAAGGGAATCTAGAGAGGTCTCGGTGGTTCAGTCGCTAGATTTGAGGTGTGGTGGTTTGTGGGTGGATTTTTGAGGAACCCTAAAGGTAGGTGGCATCTCTCTTGACTCCACTTGTTTTGAACTAGTGGTTCTTTGTAATAATTAATTTGTGAGATGAAAATTAATAGTTAATTGTTATGCGAAATTGGTTGTAAACCCCTTGGTTGATGTTTTGGGGATTTTTGTGAAAATGGTGTTTAATGGTGAAATGCAATTCTTCTGGATTGTAAAATGAATATTTTAAATTATAATGATATGGTCGATTTGTGAAAATGATTGGTGGAAAGGGTTTTCAATAAAAGGGTTGTTTTATTAAAATTATGTTTCGAATGGAAAATAGTTTTCAATAAATGGATGATTTATTGATGTTGATTAATATGCAATGGAATTGGTTGATTGCATGTTGTGAATTTTGTGGGTTTATGCATGGATTGGTTTGATTGAAAGGTTGTATGAATGTGGTCGGGAAATCTCACTATAAAAAGGGGATGGACAGTGGTCAGAAGAAACCCCATATGAATAGTGGTGGGGAAGTTCCGCTAGTTGGGAATGACAAAACGAGTTCGGCGGAAGTCCCACCATTTTTATTGTTTTGGTGTGAATGGGTGAACGGTTTGGGCGGAAGTCCTACCGTTTTTGTTATTGTTA
This sequence comes from Viscum album, assembly GCA_963277665.1. Classification (NCBI taxonomy): domain Eukaryota; kingdom Viridiplantae; phylum Streptophyta; class Magnoliopsida; order Santalales; family Viscaceae; genus Viscum; species Viscum album. The sequence continues at coordinate 701,474,920 of OY728161.1, forward strand.
TGCATCGCTTTTCAAGATGGATGTTATTGTGCTAACATGTAAATGCTGAGATGGCTTGTGGAATGATTGGTTGGCTTTCCCTTGGATGCTTGGTTTTGGTGTGATGGCCTGGTAAGGGCATTTCTGGCTTATGAAAATGGTTGTACTTGTTATTTAATTTATATAAACTATTTTTTATAAATGTGATAACGGTTTTATCCTAGTGGCATGTGTATGGATGTTATTTGGGGAAATCATATTATGTTTTACTACTCACCCCCAACATTGGCACTATGGTGTCTTTGCTGATGTCATGTACCATGAAGAGGGAAACTGTAATGAATCACCCACCTTTAGTGGAGCATTTTGAACCCTTGGTGGATCTTTGAGATTTGAGCTTGGCATGGAGCTGTGGTGGTATCATGGCTTGTGGTGTTTGGTTGTTTAGTTTTTGCTGAGTGCTGTGATGTTGTGTGGACATGTATTGTTATATTGGTTTTGAGTTGTGTGGTGGAACAACTTGTTTGTCTTTTTGGAATGAATGGTTGGGTAATTGAATAGACATGCATCATATAGTGTTTGTTAGTGGATGTTTTTTTTGGTTTTTTCATAAGGGAAAATCATTCCCAAACTCGATCTTGAAGCCTTCGGCATTCATTTCTTGCCTTTGGTGTATTGGGAACGTCGCTTAAGTCCATGTAGACCTCTCCTCCTCCCCAAGCCAATGAGGTAGGGTAGGGGAGTTACAAGTGGTATCAGTTTTTTCAGTTCTTTGGAGTTGATTCTCAGATTTGTTATTGACATTAGTTTTGTTACATTCCTTGATTCGGGATGGTATCAAGGCGTAGGATTGATAGAACATGGAATGTATAGCATAAAGGACATAGCTAACCCTTTTATGATGAAATTAATGTTACCAGAAAGATTGATTAGTGTTTTGGAGACACTTATACGCATTGGATATCTCATTGTCGTGGGTGTAGCCAATGAGATGATCATGACAAGGATGGTAGAAATGACTTCCCACTAGGATTATTATTTCATTGGGGTATAATTATTTATGATGTGATATAAATGTGTGAAATTGTAATGTGAATAAATTTGTATTTTGAAAACGGTTTGGTTTTCAAAATGGTGAAACATGGCACAAGTGGAAAATGTGGACTAGTGGAAAGCCTTGTTCTGATAGTATTGTGTAATGTGATTTTAAATGGAATATTGTGATGTCTACATATGTGAGACTCATGGTTATTTATTTTAGGTTTATAGAAATGGCACCAGGTAGGCGTCGTAGAGACCAACAGGAGGAGGCTGCTGAGAATGTGGTAGCACCTGAGCCTCAGGTGAACCATTAGGTAGTGCAAAGCATAGTTAATGCATTCCAAGCAGTGGAAAGTGGAAAAAAAGTGGATGAACCAAGGCATGTGGAGCATGCGGTTCAGTTTCAAAACATGAATCCACCCATATTTAGGGGTGATTCAGAGCCGGAGAGGGCAGAATCATGGTTGAATAGAATGAACAAGATATTTGTGTTCTTGAGAACCCCAATAGAGTTAACAGTAAAGCCGGTCACATATATGTTGGAAGATCCTTCCCTTAAGTGGTGTGAGTTGGTAGTCCAAGCGGGGATGGACTAGGGTATGATGTGGGAAGGCTTTGATGAATTGTTTTATAAACAATTCTACCCACATACGTTCAGAATTCAGCATACGGTTGATTTCATCAGTTTGTAGAAATAGTGTATATCTGTAATAGAGTATGCAGCCATGTTTATGAACATAGTGTGGTTTTCACCCGAGGTGGTGGGTAGTATGCTGTTGAAGGAAAGGATATTTGAATCTAGATTAAAGCAAAAAATCCGTTCAATGATAGCAGTTCTATGTATAGATGATTACACAGAGATGGTGAATAGAGCCTCGGTGGCTGAGCGGAATTTGTTTGGAGCTCCTCGTGGGGGAATCATGGGAGTACCCATGGGTAATAATGGGAACTCTAACGCTGTATTCTAGAGAAGTAGGGAAACTTATTCCCAGGGTGATAATATGGCATATAATCTGACAGTATGATCGGTAAATCTTTTTTCTGAAGTCCTAGAGTATGTCGGGATGTCTTCAGTATGGTTCTACGATCTACATCAAGAAGGATTTTACACTACAACCTCGATCATGTCATAATTTTAAGAAGATGGGGCATCTGCAGTGTTATTGTTGGAATTCTCCAAGTTCAGGTCCATGTGACACTCCTCAGGGATCGCATACGTCATATGCATCGATGGGATGGGGACAGAAGTACACCCCACATCAGTAGGGTAAAGTGGGTCATGGTGATTCTCAAAATACCATGATGCCTCAACATAGCAATAAAGAGAAGAGTGGGGAAAGAAAACATGAGTTTGCAGCTAAGTAGGTTGTGGTGGATGATTAGTCAGAACCATCAACATTGTGAGGTACTATTCTTATAAGTTCTACCTTGATGAAAGTGTTGTTTGATACGGGTGCTTCACACACTTTTATTGCAGAACATGTGCTTGATTTGATGTGTTTAAGGGTAGAAATGATGCCCTCGTTTTTAAAACATCAAACTCTTCTGGGTCAAAGAGAGTGACAAGCCTTCTTGTGTGGAGAATTTTTTATCGTTGTGGGAGAGGTTGAGATAGTGTGGAATTTCTCAGTGCTTGAGACGGATGGGTATGATGTAATCCTAGAAATGGATTGACATGTGGCTTTTATGTTCCACATCTATTGTGATGCATGAACAATGGTTTTTACGACACATAATGGCGTTATACATCTTTTTGAAGGAGAGAGGAATGAAAGGTAGGGTGCAACATGTTCATTGGCACCAGTAGTGGGTACGTTATCGTATCAGTTGGTGGTATTGTCATTGGAATTGGTAGAGGGTGTTGAGCGGAGTGTTCCTCCAGCTGTGGTGGATCAGTTCATGGATGTTTTTCCTCAAGAATTATCTAGGTTTCCTCTCGTATTTGAAGTGGATTTTATGATTGATCTCTTTCTGGGGACCAGTCCAATCTCACTTCCATCTTATCGGATGGAACCAGCTAAATTGCAAGAATTGAAAATCCAGTTGGAAGAGTTAGAAAAAAATGGTTTATCCGACCTAGCACATCCTTGTGGGCATCACCGGTGTTGTTAGTGAAAAATGTGGATGGAACATTGAGGCTATGTGTTAATTATTATAGACATAACCCAGTTATGATGAAGAATAGATATCCAATTCCATGAATTGATGATTTGTTCGACCAGTTGAGGGGATCCCAGTGGTTCTCCAAGATCAACCTGAGGTCAGGATACCATCAATTATGGGTGAGGAAAGAGGATATTCCTAGAGCAGCTTTCAGAAGTAGATATGGCCATTATGAATATGTGGTTATGCACTTTTGCCTAACGAATGCGCCAACTATGTTTATGGCATTAATAAATCAGATATTGAAGAGATATCTGGATTCATTTGTGGTGGAGTTTGTAGATGATAATCTGGTGTATTTAAAGAAAGGGTAGAGCATGAGAAGCACTTGGCGATAGTGATGGGGATCGTGAGGTATCATCAGTTGTATGCCAAATTTTCAAAGTGTGACTTTTGGATACATGATGTTCGTTTTCTTGGAAATGTGATTTCTGAAAGGGGTGCTTCAATGGATACAGAAAAGATACAGGCCATTATCTAGTGGATACGTCCAATGAATGTGTTTGAGATATGGTGTTTTCTTGGGCTAGTTGTGTATTATCAGTGTTTTTTCCATGCTTTTTCACGTTTGACTTCGCCGATGATAGCTTTGACAAGAAATAATGTTCCATTCTAGTAGAATGAATGGTGTCAGTTGTGTTTCGAAGAGATAAAGGGTCACCTTACATCAACACCAATCTTGGTTTTTCCAGAATCTGGAAAAGGGTACGTAGTGTATTGTGATGCATCAGGATCAGGGTTGGGGAGTGCTCTCATGCAAGGGAAGAAGGTGGTTGCATATGGCTCATGTCAGTTGAGAGTGCATGAGAAGAACTACCCAAATCATGATTTGGAATTGGCAGCAGTGGTCCATGCTTTGAAAGTGTGGCCACATTATCTCTTTGGTGATAAATTCACCGTATATACACATCATAAGAGCTTGAAACACATTTTCACGCAAAGGGATTTGAACTTGAGGCAAATTGGATTGATGGAATATCACCAGATGATTAAATTTGACTTGATTTACAAACGGGGTTAGGGAAATTTGGTGGCAGATGCATTAAGTAGAAAATCATATGCTCCAGTGGTGAAACATGAATCAGACTAGTGGCTGTTGATGTCTATTACAGGTGATATGTGGTTGGAATGTGAGGACCAGGGTGATAGAGCAGTCTTCTTTCTAGTTTTTTTTTATTCCTGACTTGGATGGGCTGGTTAGAAAGTCACAGATATCTGATCCTGAGAGTGTGACCATGGGGTCGAGGCTCAATGGTGGGGAGACCATTTAGGGTTAGCATCTGAATGGAGATTCAGTTTTGTGTGTTTGGAATTGGATGGTTGTACTAGTTTCTGGTCAGGAGGATCATCTCAGGGTGTAGCATCATTCCAGGTGGGATGTTCATCCTATAATTCAAAAAATGTATAAACTGTTGAAATAGGAGTTTTGCTGGGCTGGAATGAAAAAATTATTGGATGAGTTTGTTTCATGATTCTTGACTTGTCAGCAGCTCAAGTTCGAGCATCAGAGGCCAGCAAGAATGTTACAGTCTTTACTAATCCCTATTTGGAAGTCAGAGCAGATAGCTATGGATTTTGTTTCAGGTCTCCCAAGAATGGTCATAAAGCACGATTTCATTTGGGAGATAGTGGATCGGCTAACGAAGTCATCCCATTTCATCCCAATTCATGAATCTCATACAGTGGAGGATCTGTCCAAAATCTATATCTGGGAGGTGGTAAAGAGGCATGGTGTTCCTGTTTTGATTGTATCAGATAGAGATCCATGATTTACATTTTGTTTCTCGAAATCCTTACAGAAGTACCTTGGGACATAGTTGACGATGAGTAAGATGTATCACACTAAGACGGATGGCCAATCCTAGTGGAAAATACAAAATCTGGAGGAATTTTTTTGGGATTTTATAATGTATTTTGGTGGCTCGTGGGAGGAGCACTTGTTGTTGGTTGAATTATTGTACAATAACAGTTATCAGGCATCTATATAGGTGGCTCTGTTTGAATAATTGTATGGGTGGCCTTGTTTTTCCCCATTATGTTGGGTGGAAACGGATGAGTCCACGATGGTTGGACATAGCCTTGTCCAAGAGACTACAGAGAAGATCAAGTTGATCAAAAAGAGAATGGAGATGGTTCAAAGTCATCAGAAATCGTATGCGGAACATCGTCGACGGCCTTTGACGTTCGATGTGAGTTATCATGTGTTCTTGAGGATCTCTTCTAGGTTGGGAAATCGTCGGTTTGGGAAGTAGGGAATGTTATCTCCAATGTATATTGGGCCTTTTGAGATTCTTGAGCGGGTTGGTGTGGTGGATTATCATTTGGATTTTCCACCTAGTTTCAGTGCGGTGCATAATGTGTTTCATGTGTTGCAGTTGGAAAAGTATCAGCCAGATCATGACCATGTGATTCGATGGGATCATGTAGAGCTAGAACCAGATGCTTCATTGGTGCACGTGCTAGTGCGGGTTAGGGATAGGCAAGATAAAGTCTTACGTGGTAAAAGCATCAGTTTAGTTAATGATTTTTGTCAACATGGTCAGAGTCAAGAGGAGACTTGGGATTTGGAAAAACAGATGGTCGACCAGTGGTATGGGCTCTTTTGGCAAATGGCGGGTTCACTACATTATGAGGATGGAATGTCTAATGGTGGGGAGAACGTAGTACCCCAGTTTGAGTTATGTGGCCTTTTTTATGCATTTTTATGTTTTTAAAGTGCATGGGATGTGTTGTTAAGAGGATGGGAGAGATTGTAATTGTTTTGGATGAGTTTGGAGGCTTTTAGAGGGGTTCACGGTTTGAGCATGGTTAGTGGAAACCATGGGTGTTCTCTATGAAACAGTGCAGGGGAGATAGCAGGCTTCGCATGACCGGCACAAGGTTCTCCAAACTGTGCAAGGAAATCGTGAGGAACCTTTCTCTCGAGGTAGTAGCATGCGTAAAGTTAGAGCAAAGTTTTCCAAACTGTGATTTCTAACCGTGTGGCCACCTAAAAATAGGGTTACAAGTTCCGGGCTCCCTTGGGATTAATCTATTTCACCCCAATCATCCTCCCACTCGATCCCCACTTAGGATTTTGGGTTATCAGGGGTTGAGGGGGAAATCCCAATTGTTTTGGAAGCATTTCAAAGGGGTTTCATTTCAGTTTGAAGGTGGTTTCCCCCAGGTAAGTATCTCCTCTTGTTTCTCTTGTGTTTTCCTCTAGATATACATCCCTCTCTTTCATGTTTTTCTAGATCTACACTAGTTGTGTGTAGATCTGGGTTTTGGTTGCCTTGGATGTTAATATTAAGGCTTGTGGATGTTAGGGAAATGGGATCTAGAGAGTTTTTGGTGGTGTGTTTTCCGGATTATAGGTGTGGTGGCTTGTGGGTTGATTTCTCAGGAACCATAAAGGTAGGTGGATTCTCTCTCAACTCCACATGGTTAGAACTATTGGTTCTTTGTTACAATTAATTTTGGGTTGAAAATTAATTGTGAATTATTATGAGAAATTGTTTGGAAATCCCTTGGGTGAAGTTTTGGGGATTTTTGGGAAAATGGTGTTTTATGGTGAAATGCTATTCTTATGGATTTTAAAATGATGATTTTAAAATAGAATGATATGGTTGATTTGTGAAAATTATTTATGGAAAGGGTTTTAAATAAAATGTTTGTTTTATTGAAACTAGTACTTACACGTGCATTCGCACGACAATACGTTCAATGATTACTTTCAAGAAGACAAAACTATATTCCAATATTAATAAAGAACATTAGTATTGTATATATTGAAAAAAATAGTGATACTTAATATTTAACTGTAATAGAATAAATTATATAGAATTGAAAACATAACAAAATAAGAATAAGAAAATAACATAGAAGAATATTTAGGATAATATTGAAAACATATTGGAGAATATATGACAATACATAAGGAAAACATAAGTATACCATCACTATACAAAATAGTCCATAGAAATGTTTGAGGGAGAATATAAGGGAAACACATAGGACAATATAGATGGAAAGGTAATTTATTTGAAAACATATAAAACATATAAGAGAATATAGTGTATAACAGTCAATTGAAAAGAAAAACAACATTTTTTAAATTAAATGAAATGAAACGAGAATGAAAATATAAAAGAATAAGGAAACGTAAATAGGTCACGTTATAGAAAAAAAATCATAAGCATCAATTTTCAAATACATGAATAAAAATAACTAATCGACAGTAATTAGAATAGTACATTAAAAATTAACAGGAATGAAATTACATAAGTGTTAATGTAACTGAGATATTGGAAACCCCATTCTATACAAAGCATTAGCCTCTGTGAACAAAGAGACCCCCCAATGAGTGGACATCCTTACCAAAAAAATTTCACTATGAAACAACAATCTTTGAACCATCTAGTTCCCACATTGTCTTCTTGTGATTACATTTCAGCATATTCAGCAGCATGTATTCCTCTTAATCCAGCTTCTTCCTCCTGTCCATTACAAACACTATAACAATGGGGCTTTCCCTTTCTCCTTTGGGTGGAAATCCATACATGACGTTGTACCTAATATGGCCACCCATATATCCTTATTGAAGTTCCCAAATGTGAATTTAATGGTATATGATAACGGAATACATGCGGCTAAAAGGTACAGAACAAGGCAGAAACAACTCAAAAAATGATTCATATAATAATAGAAACAGCTCAAAAATGATTTATTTGAGATATAAATATTTTTTGTAACAATAATTTTTTTTTGTTTTCTAATGCCAAACAAAACACATAGCTAAGATATTAAAAAAAGTATAGAACATAGAATGGAAATCATAAGATTATGCTATCAAATTATGATCATTATCTCTAGATATTATCGAAATAAAACGGATATAAATGTAAAAAGCAACACCATGTTAGAGTTTTAAATAGTTTATACTCAGAGTTAATAATTTTGATTCACCTATAGATGTATTCAAATAGTGAAAACCCTCTACCTTTAAAGGGGAAAGTAATTATAGGAAAAATAATTATAAGGATAATCGAATACCTTCCAATGAAAGCAATGCTTGTCAATCATTCACTTCAGTTTTTTTTGTTGTAGTTATCCTTGAAACGGGAATGCAGCACAATGTCAGAGCTTGGTGATGTTGCAGACTCTGGGTACATTATATCCTTCTGTTGTACTACATTATCGGGGTCAAAATATAGCAAAATATTTTTCAACATAAAAGAAAGAATTTAATTAATAAGATTCAAATTAAAGTGATAAATGTGTATAAATGATATCAAACTTGCATTCTAAACAATTACTCAAAGAATGTATATCTATAGAAATGTATTTGGCTTAATAAATTCACAACGGAATGCATATTAAAACCTGAAGAAATTCACAAAAACAACAAAACATTTGGTGAACTATATTTAGCTATAGAAATAAACCTAATGATATTTGAGTACAACAGAAACCAGAACATTTTTTTAACAAAACCATGCAATGATGAATGGAGCTAGTGAAATTCACAACTGCTACAGAAATATAAGTCAAATAATTCATTTTTGAAGCTGAAGAAAAAAAACTGTAATTATAGTCACATCAAAGAACCGCTTCCATCCGAGTATTGTATAGTACAATAATGCAATTAATATAATAGTTATAGAATGGAGAAATAAATATGTACCTGAGTAGATGAAGTAGTAGAAGTTGTAATAACTGATGTCGCAACATTGCATAGGACAGATGAAGTGTTAGGGGTGTCCTCTTCCTAAAGCACCAGTGTGAAACAAAGATGAAAATAGTACAGAATATGCAATTTATTAATGCAGAATATGTTATTAAGTGGACATAATATGTTCTTGATAAGTGCAGAATTTCGTAATTATGAACAGGAAAATGTAACTATGTAATACATAATATTTTATTTACTAATGCAGAATATGTTATTAGTTGTACAAAATGTATTATTTATTTGTGCAGATTTTGATATTTATAAACAGGAAAAATTACCAAGGTCATGAAGAATCTATTATTTATAAACAAAAAAACGTACCTACGTAGGGCAAATTATGTTATTTAATAAAGCAGAAGAAGTTAATAGGTGTAAATAAACTGTACCTATTAAGTGTTGTTCTGGAACCTTTTTCTGAATAATGTCATCAAAAGGAGTGAATTCGAAACTGAAGACTGGAAAAGTGTTGTTATATGTTTTTCTTCTATATTATTTAATAGGAATAATATTTATGAGAATTTAATTGACTAAAAAATATGTGTATGTTGAACACACATCTTAAGAAAATGATCAAACATCATGAAGTGAATGTAATGTGTATGTTAAGAACATCGTCCAGATATAATTGTAAAAATAACATCACACAGTATAATGTGTGAGCTTTTAGAACACAGTTTAGACCATCAGTTTAAAAATCCTAATCAGTTAATAATAAATGTTGAGATATTACAATGCATTATAATAATGGTTTAAACTTTATAATATGTATATATTGTATGTTCAATCGATAAAAGTGTGATACAGGCTGATCAGGGTCGAGAGACCGTGTAAAATTTAATGGAAAAGTAAAATATTCATATATTCATAGTTATATTGACACCATAATGACAATAATCTAATGCGAATATATGATGAACCTGTCGCAGAAGACGAAAGGTTGTTGGTAGTGGTTGTACAAGTTGAATTGTTGATTGTAGAACTGAAATACATATAAAGTAATATAGAAAAGGGAGATACTAAAAGAAAAATGAGTACTGTTATGGCTAACTGTGATGAGGAGGCAACACTTGAAGCTGTAGTAGTACAAACATTATTTGGAAGACCTTCAAACAGTATATATTATGAGGATATTTGTTTCAAGAAATGATGAGATAATAAATGTAATGTTACTTATTATTTTTTTAAGGAGAGGATTCTCATAGAATGGAATGGTGTCTCGTGTGAGGCTATCCATTCGGTGTCTTCTCTTGTTTGATCCAGTCATCAACGTTGAAAGATTAGAACAATCTTTACAGACTGACAAATTAAAAGAAGTTATATTTGAGGTAGATAAGGTCAGATTTCATTACTAAGTAAAAGTAATTTGTATGATAATATGAAAAGATATTTACCGTTTATGGATAACGGTGACAGGGGGATTCGTCTTCTAGTTTGTTGATAAATGGTGTCGTAGGTTCAGCTATCGATTAATTATCAAAAGTAAAGGATCCAGTAAGTAGTTGAGAAAACGAAACATTTATCATGTCATTAGGTTACATGATAGACATAGATATGTATTTTTTTTAGTTGCTTAATGAAAGGAAACCTTTATGCGGTGGACATGTATAAATAAAGTTACCGTTAATGGGTATAGATGATGATGGCATGCTTGTTCCTCTCCATGTCATTACTGGTTTATTAAGGTGATTTGTTGTATTGATGTTTTCCATAGATGTTGTTCCTGAGAAGGTGAAGAGGACACAGATATGTACATAGGTGGAATGATTTGTAAGAGTACAGTTGCAGGTGAAGAGAATATAGAGAAGACAACATGCTTGTCGTTGTTTCATGAGCAATCTTCTTTGTAATCGCGACTCTCTACATATCGACGGGGATTGCATCCTTGTAATCTATTTCTGACTAAGTTGTTCTCAAGGAGTTGAAAATAATAAAATCATGTAGATGTAATGGAAATTTTTTCAGTTATATAACGTTGAAGCAAATTTGAATGGGGAGCCCACATCAAGTAGAATATGTCCAGTTAAACAAATTCAGTTTTATAGATATGAATCCTGTAAATATGAACTTCACAAAAATTAAAGTGGAATAAATGAATACATAATGTATAAATCTACACAACTCTCTTTGCAGTACATTATAATATGGTAGATAACAACATAATAAACCATGGTCAACTCCTTGAGAACGACATAATCAGAAATAGATTACATAGGTGGAATGATAAGTAAGAGTACAGTTGCAGGTGAAGAGAATACAGAGAAGAAAACATTCTTGTCATTGTTGCATGAGCAATCTTTTTTTTAATCGCGACTCTCTACATGTCGACAGAGATTGCATCCTTGTAATCTATTTATGATTATGTCGTTCTCAAGGAGTTGAAAATAATAAAATCATGTAGATGTAATGGAAATTTTTTCTGTTATATAACGTTGAAGCAAATGTGAATGGGGAGCCCACATCAAGAAGAATATGTCCAGTTAAAAAAATTCAGTTTTACAGATATGAATCTTGTAAATATGATGTTCACATAAATTAAAGTGGAATAAATGAATATAGAATGTATAAATCTACAAATACCGAATATGCAGTACACTATAATATGGTAGATAACATCATAATAAACCTTGGTGATATAATATTATAAATGTATGAAAAATAACTGTTTTACTACAACTAAAATATGAAAAACATTAGAGTTTTAATCTATAGACTTCAGAAGACATACCTTTTGAGGAAAATTCGAACACCTACTGGAACTGGAATCCAAGGGTTATGAAATCCTTATGTTTAATGCAAATGTGGATGGGGATCCAACACTAAGTAGAATATGTCTAGCTAAACAAATACACTTGTACTGATATGAATATTGTAAATATGAAGTTCACATAAATTATACTGGAATAAATGAATAGAGAATGTATAAAGCTACAAATATCAAATCTGCAGTATAGTATAATATGGTAGATAATAGCATAATAAACCATGAGTGGATGTTGAATAAAAATTTTATTACAATAAGTCTCACATAACAGTGAAACAACCAACAATCTATAAATCATCGGCTCCAAGCATGAAAAAGGAAGATTATTACATAGATTGAAGACAAATCATGGGTAAATATAAATTAGTTTAGAATAACTGAATAGAAAACAATGTACAGTTTTTAGTTTTCAGTAGATAATATCAAATGCAGATGAATTGATGGGTTACCAGAAGGAAAACAAAGAATAGTGGTTGTTCAATGCGTGACAGACTAAGGTATATATCCAATGAAGTTGTCGCAAATAGATCTGCGAACAAAATGAAGTAGAAGGGATAAAATTTTGACAAGATTGGGGGAACATACCTGTTCCAGAAATGTAGATCTGTAGGATTTCTGAATATGTTGTAGGTGATGTTAAAGGGGTTCACGAAGTGGTTGTCGTGGGTCGTATTCGGTGGTTGAAAAGAAGATATTGGAACATAGTAAGTATTTAGAAGTAAATTGATGGTGATGATAGACAGAGTAGGTGAAGATGAATGGAGATATGGAGCTGAGGTGATGTGAATGATTTCGAGAGTCAAGGTTATGGATTTCTATGAATAGAGATAGATATGACAGGATGTTGAGTGCCAATGATGCATGCTGAGAGGGAGACAGAGACGATGATACGCTGAGTGCCAGAGATGCAGGCAGAGACAAAGGCAGAGGGGGAGACGGAGGCGAAGACGCAAGTGGAGATGCAGGTGGAGATGCAGGCGGATATGCAGGCAGAGAAACAGGCGGAGACGTAGATGGAGACATATGCGGAGGCGCATGCGGAGACGAAGAAGATGATCTTGGAGTTCTAGAGATGGGGAGCCGAAGGGCAGTGTTCAAAGACCGAGCTCTATAGGTGGTAGCAGAGACAATGAATGGAGGTAGTCAGAAACCCTATCCCGCAGGAATAAAAATCGCGGGCGTGAAGGGTTCTGAATGGAGGAAAGAATGGGAGTAAAATCATTTGGAATGTCGGGGAAGATTGTGGTGGTGACACGTAGGCAGAAAAATGCCAACTTTAGAAGATATATAGATATTTTTTGGCATGGAAAATAATTTTCAATAAATGGGTGATTTATTGAAGTTGATTGATATGGAATGGAATTGGTTGATTGTATTTGTTGTGACATTGGTGGGTTTATTCTTGGTTTGGTTTAATTGAAATTTTATTTTGAAGTGGTTGGGAAGTCTCACTATAAAAAGTGGATGGATAGTGGTCGGAATAACCACCATATGAATAGTGGTCGAGAAGTACCGCTAGTTGTGAATGAGTGAAAGGGTTGGGCGGAAGTCCCACAGTTTTGATTGTTCTGATGTGAATGGGTGAACGGGTTGGGCAGAAGTCCCACCATTTTTGTTTTTTGTTATAAATTTCTTCGCAATATAGAAGTTTTTTTGTTAACGTGTAAATGATGATATGGATTGTGGGATGTTTGGTTGGATTTCCCTTGGTTTCTTGGTTTGGGTGTGATGGGTTGGTAAGTGCTGTCTGGTTTATGAAAATGGTGCACTAAAGACATAATTTATATAAAATGTTTTATATAAATGTGCAAACAGTTTTATCATAGTAGAATGTGGAGGGAAGTCATTTGGGGAAATCCTACTGAGTTTTTGTACTCACCCCCATCTTTGGCACAGTGGTGACTTTGCAGATGTCGTGTACCATGACGTGGGAAAAGTTAAGGCATCATCCTCCTTTAGTGGAGCATTGTGATCCCTTGGTGGAGCTTGGAGCTTAGAGCTTGGCATGGAGCTATGGTGGTGTCATGCCTTGTGGTGTTTGGTTGTTTAGTTCCATAGTGTACTATGATGTTTTGTGGAAATGTCTAGTAATATTGGTTTTGAGTTATGTTTTAGAACAACTTGGGTGTCTTTTGGGAATGCATGGTTGGGTTATTGAATTTACATGCATCATATAATGGATGTAAGTGGATGTTTTGGTTGGTTTTTTCATAAAGGAATAATTGCACCCCCACTTGATCTTGAAGCCCTCCGCATTCACTGCCAGCCTTTGGCATCTTGGGAACATCGTTTAAGGACATGTATCCCTCATCGCCTCCTCAATCCAATGAGGTAGGGGCGGGGTGTTACATGGTCCCACAAGTAATGCTCAAGACAATTCAGGAGAACATTTTTCTCACTACCCCTAAACTCTTATTTAACATAGACCATATCATTATCTTCTTGTAGGGGATAAATAGAATATTTTGGTTCTAAAGATAATCTTTCACCATGATGAATGTATTTTAGGGAAATTATTATGTTGGGACAAATCCTTAATCTTTTTTGGGAAGGGGGTTTCTAATACCATAAAAAATTTTACTCTTTCAAGAATGAAAATCAGAGAGGGATACATGCCTTTTGATTATCTTGTAGTTACTATATTTTGGGGGAGACTATGAGATACCTATTTTGCTGACATTGTGGTCATGGTCACGGGGAAAACCTCAACTTAGAAGGGGAAGAGTTTATCCATGGTGGGAAGGATTAGTTTGATAAAGACTATTATTGTTTCTAAATTTACATATTCTTTCATGGTCTATAAATGGCCAAGATGAAATATCACATGATTAAATGTTCGCATCATGAACATTATTTGGAGTGGAAATATTAATTTAAGAATGTTGTTTTCTATTCCTAATAAGTATTTCTATAATACCTTATTCAATGGTCGTATGCATATTAAGAATATTTGGATTTTCAATGAATCTCTTAATGCTAGACTCGTATAGAGTTTCATTCATAGCAATTTTAATTTTTTCAGGTTTCTCAAACACTATTTACCTGATAAAATAAGACAAAGAAGTGACTCTTACCTAGATTCTTCTACTTGTCCAGCAAGCAGAACATCTTTTCAGAGTATCATGACATGATCAAGATGGATTGTGAATATGGGATCTAATTTTATGTTTTTTGTTGATAATTGGATTGGTTATACCTTCAATGGTAATTTTATGTCCCTTACCTCTAGTGTTGATGCTGATATCAATATTAAAATGGTATTTTGATGCCACAAAACTATTTTTAAGATGTTATTCTTGTTATTTTTTATAACTATGACTTTATTTCTTTTCTATATTTTCTATTTTGGGAACTAACCATAAATGAAGGACTCAACAGTAATATATTTTATTAGCATCACACTAGGGGATGAAATATTGAATTCAATTGGATATACATTTTAAACAAGGATTGTATCAACCCTCTTGGTTAATGCATATCAAGAGAGTTTCTTAAAATATATTTCTCAATGATCATGTTCTATAAAAATTTGTTTTTCTATTTTCAATCGGTGTATCCTATTTCATCATCAAAGTAGGATAAAGAGAATCTATTTCTCAACTATGAAACTACCTCAGCTATTTGGAATGATATATTCGAAGCCTTCAGATTGCATGGGATTCGATTTTCAGGTTTTTAACCCTTCTATGCTATTTTTCATTCATCCATTGTTCGGTCCATGTGTGCACTATATTCATATTTGTTGTAGAAGAATGCATGCACCCCATTTGGTTGAGTCTTAATGCCACTATAAGTTATGGGAAGGAATTTTTTAAGAAGGTTTCATAGAATATCTTTCATGATATTAAAGACTCATGTGTACATAGAATGGGAAATTAGAATAACATTATTCATGGCATCACTAGTTTAAGAAAATTAAAGGTTCTAGGGAATTTCAAACATACTATGGGTATTATTGATGTGTTTTGGTTTCCTATCTCCCCTCATTTGATAAAAATTGCATATATAGTGCCTTTAAAGGAAACTCATTTCCCATTAAGAGTGGTTATATTTTATGAGACTGTAATGATAATACCTCACGATGTTTTTATGACTCATGTAGTGACACTACTTTCCTTGAAGCTGATATGCAAGGAATAATCCATGTTGTCTCCATTTCAAAATTTAATGGTTGAAAAAACATTTTGTGGGAAAATTATTCTTCTACACTTTATAGGCTATTAGGAATGGTGTTTTTCATATCCCATGGACACTTAAAAGTAAATGGATGTAATGAAATAATATATATATATATATATATATATGAGCCTATAATTAATTGTCACTATGTCTTTTGGGAGGCTAAGATGGTTTTGAATGGGCTTGATAACAAGGGAGTTGGTGTGAATCTCACATGGTCAGACAAGATCCCATTTAGAGTGATCACATTCTATGAAAACGATTGAAATAAGATGCCAAACATTTGACTTTTGAAAATTCGTTTATTAATAAATAACATGGACTATTGGTTCATATAATCTTTAAAAAATAAAATGTTGAGTATCTTCCCATCTATTTGCGGTATATACCCCTTTTGAAAACATAGTAAGGTCCATACAATGGAATTAATGACCATTGTAAGTTTATATTAATCCTTTTATTGATATACAATCACTTGTTAACGTGTCATATGAAATATGACTTCCCATATTCAGAAATTGATATTGGATCTTTATAATGAATAATAATACTCGTCTAAAATAACATAATATACAAATAGATGAAGAATTAGAAGAATTATAAAAATCAAGTTACCATAAATTTCAATTAGATATGATCTATATAATTTAGATGCAATCTTCACTCCATTAAAAAATTTAACCAGTAATTATAAATCTAATCATTTAGGTGGTGATGTGATAACCTTCAAAAAAGTTTCTAAAATAAAATATTGTTCATACAATAATCATGTCATATGCTTGAAATTGTATAGTGTATTATAGATTTAAATTTTATCGTATTCATTATCATGACCCCATTTGGTACATATAATCACATTATATATTCCATTATCCCAAGGATTAATAGATTTTTTATACTAATTTTTGACATTAACCGTTAAATTCACGTACTTGTTATAATGGTTACAATAATCCATGTAGTTTTACCATTGGAGTGTACGTGATTCATTAAAATAAGTTTTCACATATTCCATTTCATTTAATTCAATCTTATGATATCTTCAACATCAAAATTTTTATGACCATCCATTGCACAGTTTAATAATAAACTAGTCTATTAGAGATAATTTTCCCCATGATTCGTTACAGACTTCAAGAATAAAGTAATATTCTGAATTTTGGTAAATTGGTTTTTTTAATAATATTTATCCAAAATTACACATTTCTCTTCAAATAAATACTATAAAAAATATTGGAGTCTCCGGTTTATTTATACATTGATATAATATATAATGAAATAATCATAGGTTATGAAGTAACTTATGTCGTATTCCATTTGGATAACTGTTTCTAATTCATTAATGAAACAATTATTTTAAAATTTTTTTGTCGATGGTAAAACATGATGTGTACCTTAAATATATTGTAAAATTATATTGATATGTTCAAATAGATATATCATATTTATAAAAAAAATCTTAATTATTCTTTTAAACATTTTTATGTGATGTCTTCCAAAAAAAGTTCATAATAAAAATACTATAAATTCCCTGACCCTAGTTACCCAATGTTGGTGTATTATTACATAAACTTTTCCTGACCTCAAGGGATAAAATCCGTAAAAGACCGATCAGTATAGTAGCCTTAGACGTACTAGATACAAAATGAAGTTTAACATTACATTATTAAATGAAAACAAAAACTTTGGGTCCCCATTAAATACATTATTCTACCTTAGAATATCCCTGCAGGTCAGTCATAATATACTTCTGCGCATCCTGGGAAAAATAAAACATAGAAATGGGTGAGATCTGCTGCTCATTAAGGATAACAATATAGCAAAAACTTTCATAAATAAGTAAAAAAATATACGGAAATGTATAAAAATAAAACAAAAGACTTTTAATGTAAAACCTGAGCATAATATGTCAATGGTAAATCAAATAATTCCATTAACTTATTCACATGGATATTATATTAGTCTAATAGTCACATGTAATATTAATAAAAAAATTTATAATGATGAAATGCATAATTCAAGACATCATAACCACATAGTCAAGGCCTTGCGACAAGACTACAAAAAAGATTTTGTCATGGCATAGTGGCAAGACACTAGTTTGTCTCATGAGACCTACCGATGCATCGAGGAGCTATAGCGAGCTCAACCCATCACTTACTTAGTCCAATGCATTCCTCATAAGAAAATGGATAAACATAACATAAACATTCGTATTAAAACTCGCATACAAAATGTTAATACATTTACCATAAACCATGAATGGTGTAAAAATAACACATCAATAGTCAAACATATCCCAAAACCTTTCATAAAATATGTGAGATTGTATTAAAATAAATTAACTTCAATCAAATGTAACATCCATCAATGTATGTTGACATAGATGAAATCAAAACTATTTTAAAAAAATATCTATTTTATTTTGAAATCATTTAAAAGTCACCTAATTCTAAAAGAAATAATTTATTTTGAAAATGATCATATAATCTTGTAATGGAATCTTCAAATATGTTATAAAGATATAAAATAGCCGCACTCACCGTATATGTTAAAAAACATTTTTTCGTTAATTTTGTCGAAAAGGTCATAAATGAAATTTTTTGGAAAACAACTGAAAGATTTCATTATGAAATTTTTATTAAATGTTAAACAATGGTATAAATGAGTATAAACCATAGTATATCAAATAGTTAAAAAAATTTGAGATACATTTTAATGAAACACAAATGTGGATGATAAAGTGGTCCTAGTAGATACTCATATGTAAACAACCTTGGATAATGAAGAGATTGTAGAATTAACTGTTACCATGTAATTATCCTTGATCGAGGGTACATTAAACTCTTATATAATATTTATATAATTGTTATTAAATTTTAAATTAACCACATACATAATTATGATATAATATATGATATTCTAATATTAATTTTTCGATAATATATCAGTAGTATCATTCTTTCAGGTGTTAACTGATTCATTATCCTTACTTTACTTGGTATCATAAGACATGTTGGTTATGGATAAATGTATTTGATTCAGATCCATAATGATATTAAGTTATTAAAAATTATTTTTATTCATAAAAGGAAAATTATTCTTTAATGACCGTGATGGGGAATGAAGCACATCATGTACGTGGAGACGGTAAACCATATTAACAAAAGAGCGACAATATCATTTTATCCATGGTGATATCATATATAATTGGATGTTATATCATATATAAATAATAATTAACATGTTATAATTATTATTTACATTAGTTATGCTCATTATTATACCCATCCAAATAATGAAGTGTTTGAATAACAAACTATACCATGACGTGAATACAATATACCGTATGTACGCACATTTGATGACTTGTAATTCATAGGATGGATTGAATAATGAATATGGTTTACCATATTTATAATAACATCACAATATGTATAAAGTATTAGGCTTATTATTTTTCTATGAAAACAATAAATAAAGAGGAATTGGAATAAGAAAATAACCTTGAAAAATGTTGTGGAATTATTACCTCTTCTTCGGGTGTTTCCTTTTGAGTTGAAAAAAAGGGATCCATAGGTTGGCTTTATGATCAATTTAAGGCCTCTAGGTATATGTGAGGGTAGTTTGGAAGATATTTGAGCATCGTTTGGCAGAGCCAAAAGGCATTTGAGTTGAGAATTTGAGTGAAGCCGAAGTACCCTTTGAAAAGAGAGGTGAGGGACACTTTAGTAAAAGCTTTAAATGTTATATTATTGTATAGTAATATTCTATTTATATTTTCTCCCAAATGAATTACTTCTAGGATATGGTTGGTATGGGTCAAAAAATTATCAACCAATATGTTATAGACCGGTTCAGGTAACCATATTGACATTATCTTTTAGATTTAAATCGTAGTTAAATAGTTTAAATTTTACCATGTATTCTTATATTATTATAATAAATGATTAATAAAATTAATATAAAAAACCAGGAGAACCCCCAGTTGATAAGTATTGATATATATAACTTTATCTATGTCCATTGGACAAACCATAGATTTTAAGGAATATTATATCAATTAATAATAAAGTATTTGTTTTCAAAACTCATTTATGTGAATTTTGACACATTTTGGTATTCTGTTTTTTTAAGTAATCAAAAAATTACCACTTCATAAAAAATTTATTTAATAAACCCTAAAATGTCATATTAACCTATTAAATTAGTGGAATTTATCCGAATTCTCAATTTACATTTTTTGGATTAATATAATATCAATTATTTTAATCATCAATTAATAAAGAAATTACTGCATCATCATTGTGTCATAAATATGTTTAATTGTTTAATATCAATAAATTATAAATAAAAATCAATAATGTAGAAAATGTTTTTTGATTTCAAATGAATATTTATAGTCTAATTTATCGTATGTGTAACTATATTTTAAAAATGGTTTAGTTATGAATATGTGAATTTAACACAATTAACTATTCTTTAAATAAAATAATTATAGATGTCTTAATCTAATCCAAGTGCGCAAAAGGATCATATTTTATTCCTATGATAGTATTTGGCCGAAATAAACTTATCCAATTGAATTAGAAAATGTTTTAGGGTAATAATAATATCTTTTTTTCATTTAATTACACTATTTTTATTTAACAGTGGTAAATAAAAGTCAAAAGTCACAATTCACCAAAAATTATATTCAACTTATTGATCCACATTTTAATTACTAATATCATTTGTTACTAGAATATTTTTGAAATTCATTTCGCATAATCATTAAAATTACATTTTATTCAAATTTCTATTGTGCCTAGAAGGTGGGTAATATACAGTTAAAATTTCAATAAAATATTATATATCAAATTTTATTATAAAATTACTCAAATCAATTGAATTAAAATAATATAAGAAAATTTTATATATTTTGACTTATAAAAAATTTAAATAAAATAAAAAAATATTTAAATAAAAATTCGGTTCTAAATAATAACGTGGTGTTTTCACTATTCATTAATAATTGAACGTTTTCAGAAAAATACCAAAAATTCACTCTAAGATAATTTTTATATTCCAAATCAATAAATGAAGTCATTTTGTAAAATAAAATTAATAAAATTTTAAAAAGTAGGAATTACTATTCATAACGGCTAGATTGATTTGTCGTGGTGTGTTAAAACTCCAATTAGCATATAATAGAAGCTATTTCATTATTCAAAGTGAAACATATCGTTGATGCTCGGGGTGTTACATTTTTTTATCAATAAAATTAATTTTTCCTCAAAATTTCTAGAATATTAACACATAAAATGATTCAGATTGTTCTTTATCATAAGTTCTGTAGGTTCCCACATTGGATCCTCCATCTTAGTGTTTCTCCATAAAAAATTTACCAAACAAGTCATCTAGTATTTCAGCACTTGTTTTCTGGTATCAAGAATCTTGATAGGATCATCATAATAAGATAGATCATGTTACTGTTTTATTTCTTCATAGTTGCATACATGTGTTGGGTCTAGCATGTATTTTCTGAACAGTGATACGTGGAACACATCATGAAATTTTGAGAGACTTGGTGGAATTTCTAAACGATACGATACAACTCTAGTTTGTTATTGAATTTTTAAAGGTCCTATGTACATGGGATTTAATTTACCCTTCTTAACAAAACATATAACACCCTACCATGGAAATACCTTCAAGAAAAAATGATCACCTACTTGAAATAAAATTCATTACTTTGGTTTTCGGCATACATATTTTGCCTACATTGAGCTTCTTTGATGTGGGTTTTGATATCCTTCACATTTTCCATTGTTTCCTCAACAAGATATAGGCCTATAAATTTTCTTTCACCAACATCATCCAAGAAAGTTGTTGTGCAACATCTCTTTCCATATAACTCTTCATTTGGCTCAATCTGAATACTTGAATGGAAGATATTGTTATAGGAAAATTAAACCTGTTGTTAATAAATATCCCACATACCATTAAAGTCAAGTTAGAAAGATCTCAACATGTGTTCTAAGGTTTGAATAGTTCTTTCTAATTTTCCATTAGTTTGAGGGTGGTAGGCAGTCCTCAAACAAAGTTCAGTATCCAAGGCCATCAGAAGACTTTTCCAGAATCTGGAGGTAAACTGGGGATCGTGATAAAAAAAATCTATATAGTTAATCCAAGATGTCTTAAAACATCATTAATATATATTCTTTCTAAAATTGATGTGGAAAATCTTCTCTTATAGAAAGAAAATGTGCTTACTTTGTAAGATGACAAACAATGACCAATATTGCATCATTCCTTCAAGGAGTAATTAGTAGAAACATGAAAAAGTCCATCATAATATCATTTCATTTCATCTTAGGTATGTGAGGAGGTTGCATGAATTTTCTAGGATGTTTTCTTCTAGTCTTCACTAGTTGACAAACCGTACATCTTGAAAGATAATCATTAATCTCCCTATTCATGTGGTCCGGCAAAAAATGTTCCTTAATATCTCTATACATCTTAGTGATACCATTGTTTATAGTAAAATTGGAGCTATAGAAAAATCCATAAATTCACTTTTTAGATAAATTATATCAAGAACACAAATTCTAATCCCAAATTTTAAAATCCCATCTTCATATACGAATTCGATCAATCTCCCATCATTCACATCTTTAATTATCTTTTTAAAATCCTCATCATCAGTCTGAGTAATTTTTATCTTTTCTAGTAATGATGGTTTTACAACCATTTGAAAAAGTATTGATGTTTCACCTTCCATGATTTTTCCCATATCCATCATTACTAGATCCATGAACATATGATCCGTTTCCACACTCATCTTGTTCAAAACTCCATGGTCCCTTCAACTCAAATAATCTGCTAGATTATTTTCCTTTTCGTGTTGTATTGTATAGTGCAATCATAATCCTTGAGTAGTTAAATCCACATCCTTTGGCTCATGTTGTGTTCTTTTTCATAGAAAATATACTTCAAACTATTGTGATCACTATACATCTCACAATTTTCACCATAAAAATGGTGTCTCCATATCATCAAAGCAAATATTACAGCTTCTAACTCAAGATCATGAGTGGGATAGTTTTGTTCATGAATTTTTAGTTGTAATGATACATAGGTTAAAACCCTATCATTCTTCAAAAGGAAACTACCATGTCCTTTTCTTCAAGAATCACTATAAATAACAAACTTATCATTTCCCAATGGTAGAGTCAATATATGAGCATTGACTAATCATTAAATCAATTCTTCAAACATTCTTCACAATCTTTTGTCCAAAAAATTAACAACTTTACGTTTGAGCATGGTTAATGGGATATCCAATCAGGATAAAATATAGAGGAAATTCCAATAGTAACCTGCGAAACCAATAAAACTGCAAACCTCAGTTATACTTGTCGATGCTGGAAATTCATTGATTGCATTTTTCTTTGAAGGATAAATAGATATCCATCCTTAGAGATAGTGTGTCCATGAAAGGAAATCTCCTAAACCTAGAATTCACAATTTCTAAACATCCCATATAATTCATTTCTTGTGATATTTTTTAGAATATTGTTTCAGCGATATTCACGGGCATCATAGATTTTGGAGTATACCAAGATATCATCAATAAATACTACTACTAATTCATCATGATTTTCCATGAGAACTCTATTCATTAGATCCATTAAAATATGGGGTTAATTAGTTAGTCCAAAAGGCATTATTGTAAACTCATAATGTGTGTACCTGGTTCAAAATGCTATTTTAGGAATGTATTCCTTCATCACACACAACTGATGATATCCAGATCGATGATCAATCTTTTAAAAATATTAAGCTCTATGAAGTTGGTCTAACAAATAATCAGTGAAAGGTAGGGGATTTTTGTTTTTTATTGTTATTTTATTGATCACCAAGTAGTCAATAAACAACCTCATAGATTCATCTTTCTTCGTATCAAAAAGAACAGGATATCCCCATGGGGAAACACTATGGAGAATAAATTATTTATTACTCAATTCCTCTAGTTGTTTTATTAGTTCCACTAATTCCATATTGTCTATTCTATAAGGGGTCATTGATATAGGCCTTTAACGAATAATTAAATCAATGGAAAATGTAATTTCTTGTTCTGGAGGATGTATAAGTAAATCCTCTAGAAAAACATCAACATATTCTCGCACAATAGGTACATCCTCTAATTGATTTTTTTCCTCATCCATATTTATTTCATTCTCTTCCTCCACAATAATTGAATTTAGGAGATCTACTAGAGGTGGATCTAGATAAGAATCAGGTGGTGATGATTCTCCACTAAGGATAAGGCACTCTTTATCATCATCCAAAATTGTAACCTCCTTATTTTTACAATAAATTTCTACATCATGGTCAGAAATCCAATCCATAAAGAGTATTATATAAAATTAAATAATGGGTATGATGATGAGATTACCAGATAAAGATCATTTATATGCCCTAAATGGGACTAATTCACAATACATTGTTTCAACGAAACTTCCATTATGATTTTTGACTAAGAACTCCCAAAATAAATCAAATTGGAAATATCTAATCTTCTTATCAAACTGGGAAGATATGAAACAATGTGAAGATCAAAACTCAAATAAATCATTTGAAAAACTTGAGGAAACCATGAAACTACCTTCCACCACATCTTTCAATACTTCAACCTCCGCAGTAGTGATTGAATAAGCCAATCCATGATCCCTTTCCTTTTATGATGTGCGTTTTCTTTGTGTTTATGAAATTCATTACATACTGCCCCATTTCTCTAAAATTGTAGCATTCAACATAGATAACCTCTTTCATTCCCTTAAAATCATGAGCATGTTAGCTTTTTTCCTCAAATCTGTAATAGACTCACATTCCCTTCAAGTATTTACCAGGGGTTTACTCCTTGCATTTACAGTAGGATGGATATTATACTTTTCCCATCATCTCCTTATTTATGATTCCATTGTGTTCAATATATCTCTTCTTGTCTTTCATTGTTTTAAAGTAGTATGACATATAGAATTTATTTTTTGTCTTGATAGAACATGAGACATATATTCATATGATGATAATGATTGTGAGACTAATGCACGATGGAGAAATGGGTTTAACCCATCAAAGAATCGATCCATTTTTATCCTTGTGGTACGTATATAATATGTTACATGCCCTACTAACATTGTAAAGATATGATCATACATTGTACATTCTCATCCTATTTTTTCCTCAACTCAGAAATTGTCTTTTTATATCCTCTTGATGTTCACAATATAAGTATTTTTCTATGAAAATCACTTTAAACTCCCTTAACACCATATTTGATACATTTTCATCCTTCATTGTGTTTTTAATTAATTACCACCATAGATATGCATCTCTTGTGAGGCGATAAACTTCCCTGACAAATTTTTCCTTTTCGCTACTCCCCAAAGCAAGAAATATTTTATATGTATAACTTATCCATTTCTCAGCTACAAATGGATTTGTAGTCCCCTTTAATGTTGGTGATTTTTCCCCATGAATTTTTCTAACATTGATCCTCCGTGTTGTGCATCAGGGTGCTCCATATGGGTAATGTTTTTATTTATAACCAATGTGAGTTGTCCCATTATGTTGATAAGTTGATCAGAACCAGTTTCATGTCCAACTCCACTATAATTATCATGAGTAGGAGGGAAAATCTATACATGGATTACGTTCATTGAAATATTTTCCACATCATAAACTAGGTACCATTTCTAAATAATGGCATGCACTAGATTAGTTTATGAATTTCAATATATAATTTAAATCTTCTAAAAAACATAACATAAATTGAATAGTTTATGGATATAATCCATAATCATAAAATAGTTTTCAATGAAGAGGTTTATACACATAGACCCGTCATAATGGTTTGTAATGAAAATGTGAATTATCCGATGCATTTCTCTCGAGAGTGTCTTAACCAATAGTAAATTATGATATGTTATCGTGTAACAGGATATCCCGTGTCATGTACGAAACTCCATTTCAGAGTTTTCAATCATAGGTACATCTGTTCCAGAGTTTCCCCTACCTGCTCGTATCCATAAAGGTATGTATTTCTTGGAAAACATATAAAATTGATACATTAAAAAAATTCTTAGAAGTTCTTCTATACTAATCCTCAAAGTCTATATTAATGTATTGTTCTCTAATCAGAGTTTTCCTAAATCTAGGCTCCAATTATTGTACTAAAATTCGTCTGATACCAACATTCAAAACCCCAAACCTAGTTACCTAGAGTTGGTGCATTATTATATAACAATGGCATGATCACAAGGGATCAAATCCAAAAATACTGATTAGTTTAGTATCCTTGGAAGATTTAGATAGAAACATAAGTTTAATCTTACATTATGAAATAAAAAACGACAACATTGTGTATCCTTTTAACACATTCATATCCCTTAGAATATCCCTCCAGGTCTGTCATAATATTCTTCTTCTGATCCAAGTAAAAATAAAACATTGAAAGGGCTAAGCTCAGGTGATCACTAAGGATAAAAATATAGCATAAAATTTCATAAATAAGAATAAACAATTATGAAAATCTATATTAGAAAACACAAGACTTTTAAAAAAAATGAGTGTAATATGGAAAAGAGAAATCAGATAATTTCATGTACTTAATCACAAGGAAATTCTACTAGTCAAATAATCACATGTAATAACAATATCCAATTTCATAATGATGGAATGTATAATTTAAGATTTCATAACCACATAGTAAAGGCCTCGTGCCAAGACTACAAATAATATTTTGTCTAGACCATGTCCCAAGAAAACATTTTGTCTCATGAGACCCACCGATGAATTGAGGAGCTATTGTGAGCTCCAACAATTACATACTATGTCCAATACATTCCTCATCTGAAAAGGTTTAAACATAACAAAAAACATTTGTATTGAAACTATCACACCAACTGTCAATACTTTGACCATAAAAAATAAATGCAATAAAAATAACACATTCATAATCAAACATATCACAAAACCATAAATACAATATGGAAGATTGTATCATAATAAATCAACTTCAAACAAGTGTAAAATCTATCAATGGATGTTGACATAGATGAAATCAAAACTATTTGAGATAAATATCTCTTTCTATTTTGAAATCATTTAAAAGTCACATAATTATAAAAGAAATCATTTATTTTGAAAATTTTCTTATAATCTTTTAAGTTATGATTCAATGTTTTTATAATGGTGAAAAGTATCCACACTAGCCATATAAGTTAAAAAACATTCTTTCCATATTTTTATCGAAAAGGTCGTAAAGGACCTTGTTTGGAAAACGACTGAAAGATTCCTTTATAAAAATTATATAAAAAGTAAAACTAGGGTATAAATGACTTTATCACATAGTCTAGTAAATATAAAAAATGTTTTGAAATACATTTTTATGAAACTTAGATGTGGATGATTAGGAGGTCCATGTAGATACTCACGTATAAACAACCTCAAATAATGAACAGATTATAGAATTAACCCTTACCATGTACTTTTCCGTGATCGAGGGAACATTAAAATCCTATATAATATTTATATATTTGTTATTAAATTATAAAATAACGATATAAATATATTTTCTATCATATATGATCATCTAAAATTAATTTGTTAATATTATTTCAGTAGTATCATTGTTTTAGGTGTTAACTGATTCATTTTCCTTTATATGGATGGTTACGTAAGCCATGTATGTTATGGATAAGTTGAATTTGAACCATATCTAGAGTTATATTATGTTATAAACCATTATTTTTAATCATATAATGAAAATTATTCTTGAACGATCATGATGGTTAAGGAATCTCATCATGATAGTGGAGATTGTAATTCGTACGTACACATGAGCGACAATATCATTCTATTGATGGTGAAATAGTATATAATCGGATTTTTTATCAAATATAAAGAATAATAAAAATGTTATATTTATTATTCACATCAGTGATACTCATTATTTTACCCATCCAAATAATGAAGTGTTTGAATAACAAACTACACCACGATGTGGAGACGGTAAGCCGTACGTACACACATACAGTGACTTGTCATTTATCGGATGCATAAAATAATTAATAGGGTCACATTATATTTATAATAACATCTCATTATATATAAGGTATTTGAATTGTTATTTTGGTGTTGAAACAACAAAGAAATAAGATGTGGAAGAAGAAAATATCTTTTAAAGAGTTGGTGAAATTATTACCTCTTCATCGGGTGTTTCTATTTGAGTTGATCTAAAGGGGTCCATAGGTAGGCTATAGTATCAAATTATGGCCTCTAGATCGATGTGAGGGTAGTTAAGATGATATTTAATAAGGGTTTGGCATATCCAAATGGCTTTTGAGGTGTGATTTTGAGGGAAGGGGAAGTACCTTTTTATAAGAGAGATGAGGGTCACTTTAGGAAAAGCTTGAAATATTACTTTTTTATACAATCATATTAGGTATATAATTTCTCCCAAATGATTTATTTCTAGGATAAGGTGTGTATGGGTCAGAAACCTCTAAACCAATAGGTTCTAAACAGGTTTAGGTCCCCGTATTAACTTTATCTTTTAGATGTAACTGTTAGTTAAATAGTTTAACTTTTACCATGTATTCTTGTATTGCTTTAATAAATAGAATATAAAATTACTATAAAAAAATAGAACCCAATGTTGTTAATTATATATATATATAACCATGTATATTTCCTTTGGAAAAATAATATAGTAAATTTTTTAAAAACTAATTATTATCAATTTTGACACTATTTGGTATTTTGATTTTGTGAAAGTCATAAAATCATTGTCACTTCAAACAAAATTTAATTAATAAACCCTAGTATGTCATATTAACCAATAAAATTAGTGTAACTAATCATATGTCTCAATTTACATTTATTTTGATATTTATAATATCAATTATTTCAATCTATCATTAATTAGGTAATTACTGCATTATCATTGTGTCATAAATAAATTTAATTATTTAAAGTCCAAAAATTATAAATAAAATACCATTATGTACGAAATGTTTTTATCTTTCTAATGAATATTTATAGTAAAGTTTATCGTATGTGTAACCCTACATTAAAAATGTTTTATTAATGAAAAATTGAATTTAACACATTTAACTATTCTTTAAATAGAATCATAATTAATTTCTTAATCTAATTTAAGTTAGAAAAATTATAATATTTTATTCCTAATTTCGATTTTGGTCAAAATACCCTAATCCAAAAGAATTAAGACAAGTTTTAGGGTAATAATTATATCATTTTTACCTTTAAATAACCTATTTACTTTTAACTGTGTTTAATAAAAGTCAAAGTTTCTATTCACCAAAAATTATATACATCTTATTAAATATAATTTAACTTATTGATATCAACCATGTTTCATGTATTTTTTAAATTCAATTCATAGAATCGGTAATTTTTTTTATAAATTTGCTAAAGTGCCTAAAAGGCGGGTAAAATATGGTAATACATTTAATAAAATTCTATATATCTAATTTTATTATTAAATGACTCTAATTAATTGAATTGAAATAATATGGGTATTATGTATCTATTTTTACATAGATTAAATTTAAATAAAATAAATAATTTTTTATATAAAAACATGGTTTTAAACTATAACACAATGTTTTTCACTATTTATCAGTAATTGACGGTTTCCAGAAAATACCAAAAAATCATCCTAATATAATTTTTATATTTAGAACACAAAAATGAATTGAATTTTCAAATGAAAAAATACAAATTTTCAAATAGTGGGTATTACTATTCATAATGGCTTGTTTGATTGGATGTGATGTGTTAAAACTCTAAGTTGTGTACAACGCATGCTGTTGCATTATTAAAAGGGAAACCTACTATGCTAGATTGGGGTGTTACAAATACCCTATAAAAATGAACTCATTCCATGTATTAGATTTATTCCTTTTTTCATATATTATTAATAATATTCCATTATAGGTTTGTGTCACCATCCAAATGAGATACCTCTAAGATAATACTGTCATGATCCAATCACTAGGGAATAGAAAATATTATATCAGTGGAACAGATCCATTACAAGGAAACTGGTGGATCATGGGACCCATGAAAATATTTTCAATGTGTACTCATAACGAAATCAAAGGTTCCTCACTCCCTATCTTACTCATTTTTATGCTCTGCATGATTCATGGATTGAGATATTTGTGGGAGACTATAAATATGTTTTTCCATTACATCTCTAATTTTATTTAGTTTCTCAATAGTTAGATCAAGGTATTGTATTCCATGTTCATTTTTATCATGATTCATATAAGATATATCCATTTACTAAAACCAAAAAAAATTAAGCATAAAACAACAATAATCATAGTGAGTAATCAAATAATATTAAAATTCATTCCTAATATGTTCAAATTTATTACACATTCTTATCACCCTATAAAACATTTTGGCACCCCATATTACTATTAGTATAAAATAGTTTTTTATGTTTTATCCTCATATTCTACATAACCTAATCTCCTAAATTAACTAAACTGTTTCATGATACCAAATGAGGGGACCCAAGTTTTAGATACATTAAATTATAAAAATTTAGATGAATATTCAATACATTTCATAATAATACACACCCCAAAATAAAAATGGTTTGGTATCATTGAAGACTAGACACATGATGAACATATGTAACGTAATTTATTCATCATATACAAGAAAAGTCTTCTCTCGTATATCCTTTTTAGACATTAGATAATAAGTACCATTATTTATAATTTTGGGAAAATGAAACATAAGAAAGCGTGATCATAGAAGATTAATAAGTTAAAACATATGAGATATCAATAGTTGATTATATGAAAAAAAACCTGTGAATATTTTCATGATAAAATGATATATACTTTTGAATTTCATTCTTAATCATTTATAAATCATAAATCATGGTTTATGTCATAATGATTTAAAATTTCAAAATACACATGTCTCAATAGTGAAGAATAATCATTAATCAATCACGATCCAAGAGATCATATCATGAGAATAAGTGAATGTAATTTTCATTTTGGAATAATCAAACATATATAAAATCATTTCATTAGTCCAGGATTACTTCCATGACCATTATCATATAGTGAAAGGTGGCCCATAATGGATTGGTTTCACTCCCCAACCATAATACATCCATGTACTGGGTTCACTCTACATGCTATTATATATTATCTCAGGAGATATTAATCATTTCCTAATGAATTTAAGTTGTATATAATTCCCATCTCACCCATAAAATAATTAAATACAAATTTAAGTGTGTTACATGATCATATAAAGAGTCATCATTTCACTAAAACATAACTCATTTAATCCAAGAGGGGTTTATAAATATTTTATCCTAACATAATCATAATCCATAAAGATAAAAAACATGGAATAAATATTCAAAAAATATCCCCATTGAACTATATAAATATAAAGTAGTTTGGTATGTATTAAATGTTCCTTTAAAATATTATTTTCACATTTTATTTAACATATAAGAAAATAACATTTTCTCCCAGTAAAATTAAAAATAAATATTTCTATAATTCATAGAAAAAATATTTTATTTTAATATGACCATGAATACTTGTAAATTATTATAGAAATCGAATAATAATCATCATTATGGGAAGATACATTCTTTAAAATAATGTAATAATAATGATTCCTTTTAAAATTCTGGTAAAAATTCAAAGTACTCATTTAGGAAACCAACATGAAAACTATTTTAAATTTTTCTAAAATAAATTAAAATATATTTTAAAAATATATTTAAATAATAATTTTATCCTAGAAAATAAATTTTCTATCATTTTAATGAACATAGACATGGAAAAAAATGTTTTTCGACCAAATAAAAATTGAAATCATCATTTCATAAAACCAATTTTTTTATATTTTTACATACCAAAAAGTGAATAATGAAATAAAAACATAAAAACCAAAAAAAAATATTAATTTTAGAATAAAATTTACATGATTTAAGTGATAAATAAATTCTAATCTCCCAAAGCAGATTGATGTATAAATAATACTGATTAAAAATTAGATTGCAACATAAACATATGTCTTTGGTCATGAATTTCATCATATAATATCTTATGATCATGAATAATAAATTACATTTATTATAAATCTATAATAAATTATATATGTACATAACATAAACTATAACATTCAATTATAGTTTATGATTAACCCTCTATTAATAATTCATTATTAAAATAAACTATGAGATGAAAACTAGTGGTTTTCCTATGTGTTCTTTATTTACCAGTTAGGATCATTAGACCTTATTCATGGATTCATCATATAGAAAGTACTAATAATTATATAAGTATAATATTTACATATTATATATAATTTTATAACCATTTATATAATTTTTTGATGAAAAATGAATTACATAACATTATGGATATGGTAGCCCAAATGTACACATGAGTAATGTTTTCATTTTCCAAACAATTAAAAGAGAGAAATGTCCTTAAAAATATAGCTTTCCATTATCTTAATTATATTTTAAATATCATATATATTCATTAAATTCCAAAATATTTCTATCCATGAATTTTGTATGTGAAAAAATTAAATCACTTCATGGAGGTAATTATTCATATATACATAAGAACAACATAATTATTTATCATTGGTTGGAAAGGATGTAACAAGTAATTTTACCCGTAACATAATAATATTATATTGTATAAATATTTATTATTTCATCATGTTAATATGATAGTAGAATATATCATGTTTTTTTATTAAATAAGAATCACAAAATAGATTGGTAGAGATAATTAACTCTTTAAAAAAATTACATGATCCTTAGTTCATTTTGCATAGGAATTGGGGGAAGTAATGATCTTCTAGGAAGGGTTTAATGATGTTAAGAAGGTATTTGGGTGGGTATTTTTGATTTATTTTTCTCAATTTGTCTGAATAACGGAGGACTGGTGGTTCCCTTTTATAATATTGGTATATGGGAGTCATTAAAATACATGAAACATTAATGTATTAATTCTTCAAAAGAAAAAATTATACATATTTATGTGATATTTTAAAGATTATCTTTTAGTTTAACTATCTATTTTTCTTTTGTTATCCTTAACTGAGGTAACAAATTTTTACCAATGTTACTATTCATTATGACTAAACATGAAAGTCACCTAAAAAATCACATTTTTTATTATAAATATGGGATTTTTATTAACTAATTCAATTTATATAAGTGGTCAAATTAATTTTCAAATAATTGAGAAAAACATAATGAATACAATTTTGAGAAAAATGAATTTTATGAATAAAACTATATTTATTCTAATTCATTAACTAATAAATACTATTAGATTAATATTAAAATATTTTAAATAATATATAATCAATAAATATAATTAAAATAATTTAAAAATAATTGTTATTAATTTTTTTAAAAAACCACAATGGACCCTTAAAAGTTTGTTTTTAATTAAAAACTATTTTATTTTGACCTTTAATTTTTTAAATTCATTGGTAACTAATTTATAACGAATGAATATATATTATTCATGTTTAAATTAATCTCATATATCAAATAATATGTATTTAGTTTAAAATAAAAAATATTTGTAGACTATTATGATAAAAAAATAGATCCAAATAGTTCTTTAGGATTAATAGTATTTTCAAAATGAACTAAAAATTATTTTTTACCTTTTATATTTCATTTTAAAACCATATAATTTGGTTAATTTCATAATTTATTATAATTATTCACATATGTTAATGATTTATTAATAAAAAAACTATCTAAATCGTTTATTAATTTAATATTAATATATTCTATTCTCTTAGTGTCTTAAATAGGAAATGTGTAATAATAGTAAAAATAATTGTGAAAGATGTTTTCCTATGGATGATTAATGTTTAAGGGTAGGCCAAGATTTGTGGTTTTTAGGGGGTGATGTTCAGATATAAATCAAATCTCATTTCATTTTTATAAATTCTTATTGGCAGAAATACAAGGATTGATGGGTTTCTCTTCTAATGTGAAATCAATTTTATGAAGAACCCCAAAAGGGTTTTGGGGGTTTTCCTAGAAGGTCTGTTCTAGAAAAAATTAACCAATAAATAAGAATCATTCATATTTCTCAAATACTACATTCATGATATGATATTTTTTCACTTAATTTCTCATAAAAAATTCATATAATCTACGTAGTAAAAGTGAGTTACATATTAATATATTATAAAAATTTATAAAACAAATTTAATTAAATAAAAGTGAAAATTAAATAAAAATATAATCTCTACTATAATGATTCCAAAACAACTTCAGTTATAAAGTTTAGTTATAATTTTAAATATTTAAGTCATTATATGAAATTTTTTTGTCAACATTACTTAATCAAAAATTATATTAATTTCATTTTCACTTTCATAAAAAATTATATTGATATCATTTCAATAACAAAACCATTTAATGGGTTTAAATGATATTTTATATAATAAAATTGATTTATGATTGAAACATTTATGGATTATCAATATGTTGGTATGTATAACATCATTCCTTTTACAAAAATTCCTCAATTATCTTTATATTGTCCATGTCATCTCATGAATTTTTCTAATTTTATTTCATTATAGTATATTGGTAATGAGAGTAATAATATAATAAGACTATTTTATCATTATACCCATTATACGATAAATTTTCATATCACTATTGAGATTTAGAAAAACTGAAATGGGAATAATATGTTTCAGTTGACATAACACCATAATATCGTGTTTCCATGTTCATTTCATAAATAGTAAAGAGGAATTTTTATCCATTAATTCCAAATGTCTTACATTCGTATACCACATTACACTAACCCCAAAAATACATTAATTTTTGGTTAACCCAATACCTGGTATATTTTGGAATATTAAATTAAATTAATAATTATAAATAATAATTGTAAAAAATAACTTCATTACCATTTATTTTTACCAAGATGAATCTTTTTTACTAGGGAATGTATCCCTCCTTCCAATAGGTGAAAAATGATGAGTGACATTTTAAATTTGTTTATAAACAATGTAAATTATTTGATTATAATAATTAGATATATGTAAATTTATATAGGAGATTAAAAATAGATATCAAAATTTCTTACATGATACAATTATCCATCCTATAAAAATTTTACCACATAGTGTGTTGTTGTTTATCCCACTCTTCAAGGCTCAATAATCAGAACATTTATGACACACAAATTCTACTTATATGGTTATGTATGGAGAATATTGCCTTGATTAGTTTATGTTTCTCATTAAAAGCTTTTACAATAAATTATATCCTATAATGGAATTATTAAAATACATTTATCTAAAATATATGCATCTTATATTCGAAAACATATTCACGTTGTGTTATATTGGATGATTAATATTCTTAATGTAACACATCAATGTTGTTATATTTCATTCTATGTGGTATATTTATTCATAAGTATTGGGAAAATAAATAACAACTCATATGGGATGAATCACAATTAGATACCCTATTCAAATGAATAAATTTCGGGGGGGGGGGGTATTTTTTACAACCCATAAATAAATATTTTTCCATTTTAATTAATTATTTTTTAAAAATATATTACACATCCATTTATCAAAAGAAATATCTCCATAAATTATTACAACATAAATCACAGTCACCGCCACATTATTTGAACTTATAATTTTAAAATTTATAGGATTATACACATTTAGGTGGATATAGTAACCATAATTTCTCAAAAAATTTATTATATAATATATTATAGTTAAAAAATTTAATATTTCATTTGACTAACAAATTTGAGACTACATACCTCTAAAACTTATAAAAAATATATTTATCTAGTTTTTTCAATTTTTTACATACGAGAAGTAATATAATAAATAAGAGATAAAAGAGGTAAACTGAATAATATGATGTTTTATATAATTAATATTAATATCACAAAGAAAATTCATTCTTTTTATATTAGTTTATTTTCCCTTTCCTATTATTAAGTTATGTCTTTAAATTTATTATGTATATTAGTTCATAATAGACACTGAAAAAAAAATTCATGAAATACTTATCAATGTATCATGTGTTATAATTATATTAATTAATAATTTATAAGAATCATTGATATCCCATATAACT
Source organism: Viscum album (assembly GCA_963277665.1). Lineage (NCBI taxonomy): Eukaryota > Viridiplantae > Streptophyta > Magnoliopsida > Santalales > Viscaceae > Viscum > Viscum album. The sequence goes on from OY728161.1 coordinate 701,510,986, forward strand.
AGAATCATTCTTATATTTTACAATTAAAGATAGTGTATTCATTATATAAATTAGATAATTCATATTCCCTTGGATACTCAAACCCTAAATCATTGTGTAATCTAAAAAATAATTTATTTTTAATATAACCACAACACATATTTAATATGACTATTTTGTGAAGTGTTCAATAGATAAATTACCACTTTGAATAAGTGATTGATATCTATTATTAAAGGTTGAATGTATACATTCAAATCATTCATATAAATAGAAAATCAGTATATGAGTATAATTATGAACAAGAATGGATTTTTCATACAAATAGATTAGGTATGTTTATAAATGTTAATTAAAATAGGCTTCTTTCTATATAATGTAATAATTTTTCAAAATTAATAAAAATTTAACATGTAAGAAATAATTTTACATTTCATAGATAAAATATAAAAATTTGATATTATCTATCATATTTTTACCGATACAATCCAACAAAATCCAGAATTAATTCGTTAGAGTCATATTTGTTATCGTCTACGCGGTATAGTATAATTATTTTCTTTTTTAAAACATAAAAGTTTTTATAAATCTCATTACAAAATGATTTTTCAAATTATCTTTTTAGTATATGATATGATATCCAACATAAATTATTCTTGTATCTTGAAATATTTTTTTGTAGAAAATTATTTTATTCATAAACTTTCCATTGATAGAATATATTGTTTTAGGAATGAATTAATTTTTATTGTTAAAAATATAAACTGGTTAATTATAATTGAGGACATAAACATATATTTGAGAAAAAATATTTCTAAAATACATAATTCTGTAAAAATGTTAAGAGACAATTAATGTCAATATTAATAATTATATTATTCTTTTTTCATAAAATAATTACATTAAAAATATTAGTTCCCTCATTTTACCACCTACAAGATACGATGGAATTAATGAATCTTTCATGTATTTATATACCTATCAAAATCATCATTCTCATTAGAACATTTAAATCCTATACCAACACATATGCCTTCATTCATTGGTCAACAATTTTTTTCATACTAATATATGAATGGAAACTACTAAAATATCACATTCTTATTTCTACCCATTTCATTAATATAAATAATATTAACCTATTTAGTTATAAAATTACCCAAACTATTACATATTTGGGGGAAAATATGAAAAACTAGTCATTATAAGTGAATATTCGGTAGTATTTTAGAATTTTTGAATTCTCTATTAGAATCTAGTCTATAGATTTATTTTAAATAAATAAAATAAGGATTAAATGATTAATTTTTTGAGGTAATTATCCCATAATATATATTTTTGAATACAATTAATTGGTATAATAAATAATTTACTATAGTTATCCACAATGTACCTAGTCTAATGGTACTAGGTTCTCGATGGAGAAACAAAAAATTAGTTCCTCTAGTTAGTCGACTAAGTGGATAGTTACCAATAATAATGTACTTGATAGATCTATGTTATATATTTTATGTCGAGAAATATTATTGTCGACCTCTTATTTTCAACCACATTCATGGTTTTATTCTTTCCAGTTGAAGGACTAGCATGGAGAGTTATCTTATTACCCCTAATTCCCCCACATTTCTCTCCATTGAGTGGTTACAATATGGAGGAGTTATAAAGACAATATATATAATGTTAATCAAATTATTCCCACTTAACATAATATTTACTCATTTCCATATAAATTTATAATAACAGAATTCAATATTTTTATTTTTGTTTTCCTTATATCATTGGGGAATAATTCGAATAGAGGTAAATTTTCTATATTGGAATTAGAGGATTTCAAGGGATGATAGAATTGCATGGTTGTGAGTAGTTTCATGTGATGAAATGTTTTAATAGGATATATTTTTGGGTTTTTTTACTTTTTAAATAAAATATTTTGGGCATTAGAAATGAATATTCTGTATTCTTTTAGCACAATGCTCAGTGGTTTGACATCAGTCAATTTTTATCCATTATTTTTCTATATTATCACAAAATTTAAAGAGGATCCCAATGAAATAATTATTATTAATAATTTTTATTCTAATTTTTTGTAATTGGGAAAACTAAATATTTGAGATATGACGTTAAATTTTTATAAAAGGCAAATGATGGTACGTAAAAGCATAGGAAAAATTTAGAAACCATTAAATCTAATAAAACCATGACATAAAATCATTAATAATTGTTATACTAGAAATGGATAATCTACACCCGCACACTTTAGAATCAAGTTCCTTAATATTTTTGAGTTCTTAATTATAAAATCTAAAAAAATATGAATGGTTGTTCAATATTAAGTCTATCCATGTATTTCACAAAATCACCAAAATACATTAGAAATATTCCTTTCAACACTCATGTCATATTAATATACCAAAATTATTAAAGGAATAAAGAATTTATATTTGGGAGAAATAATGATTCATCTTGAGATTAGATTAGGATATCAAAGACGTGCCATTAAAATGTTCTTACATTCTTTTATATAGGATGTGAATATACCCCAAATCACATTCATTTCCTAATAAATTTCAAAAAATTAGTACTAATGAATTTAGTTACAAATATTATAACCCCCAGATAATAACTCTCCCATTTATTTCATATTATGATATTGATAGAAAATTACAATTATATGTGTTAGAGAATCGATACCTACAAATGATTTAGAACAGGTCAAAATGAATCATAACATTACATTTAATGGAACTAAATCTAACTAAATTTATAACATATTATTGTATATGTAATCCGTTTGAAAAACTAGTCATAATAAAATAAAATACATTTTAAAGGTATACAATGTGTTTTCTTCTATATGTTTTCTAGTATATATCACATATCATATAATAAAATATAATATCACATGGATATAGGAAATTTTCCATTCAATATCCCACATTATATAAATATTAAAATACAATCATTCTATTTAAAATTTTATAATATCATTTATGGAAACCTTTGGAACAAATTAAAAAACCCAAATTCTGTTTTCTTCCAAAAAAAACATTTGGAAATATATCATTAACATCAGCTTGTATTACATCATATTCAATACCCTATAAAAACCCCATCCAAAAATATGTTTGAGGAAAACTCTAAAATACTATTATAGATGGTTGCTGAATAAAAATGAATACCCATTAATCCAACCAAATGTGTGACCAAATTGGCCTTCATCTAACCCATGTATATTTATACAAGGTTATAATAACTGAGTCATATGAATGGATATATTTTAAAAATTCAATTTTTTTATAATTAGAGTGATTGTGGTAATTTCATTACATTATTACTATATATCCTCATAATATGGTCTCAACTCCACATATACAGACTTACCGGGCTAATGAATATATCACATGTCATTTGTCTAACAGATGATTAAATTCCATTCCCCAAATCCAAGTAGACAAGAATTTCCAACATACCTCTTACTTATGGACATAAATTTCCAATGTTTATCTTATTCATGGGCCTAGATGTTTAACTCATTATAATAGAGGATAAATAATATCTTGTATGTGTTCTAAAAAATGACATGTTCAGAAACATACAAAACCACCTGTTTATTTTCTATGAATCAAGGATTACATATAAAATGTATCAAATTATAATGGTTATTTTGACATGTATCCCACTATAATTAGATAACAAGGACTCTAAATATGAACTACACACAACTAGTTGAAAATGGGAAAAGTGTTTGAAAATCTAAGAGGTTTAATTTGAGGGTAATATATTTAAAAAACTCATTTTTTTCATCATGATAATATTGCTTATTCTGATACATAAATCATACTAAAATTAACAATAAAAATTTATCACCACTAATAACACTCAATGATCAAAATCAATTTCAGGTAACTCAATTTTAAATTCTGAGAGGACAATTATCTTTACACATCATCAAATTTATATCCACATGTAAATATTTATAGATAATGTGGAAGAATGATATGGTGATGATTTTATATTATATTTCATGGTACATTTTATATTATTAAAATAAATATGAATATTTTAGAAAAACCAAAAAAAAGAACCAATATATATAATCATATATTATAGACTCCCAAATTAGCCTTTCCTTTACAACACATTCTTGGGTTTAGTTAAAAATCATAACATATCATTATAATTCTTCCACATATCAAAGTGACCATATGATAAAACTCTCCACCCAAAATATTTAATGATTAAAATAAATAAAGAAATATATTTTGAAAAATATTGATACAAAGGATTCATATTCCTTATTTATAGTTCCTTAAACATCTTTAATCTCCCTACCTCTATAGGAACAAATGTGAGGATGTTAATAGCTTATATTATCTACATATTTTTTTATTAGATCATCAGTATCATTCATGATAACATTTAAACAAAATTTCTCATTTAAATATTCTTGAAACAAATTATATATTTTTCATTTTATCATTAAAAATATATCGTAAACTTTCTAAATATTGTAATTGATATTAACTGTTTTATTGTAACTAAATATATTTATTTATAGTTTTTGTTACCAATATTATCTATGATCTTTTAGGACATAATGTATAAGTCACATTAACCATTCACTGAGATAGTATTATCATTAACAAACTTTGAACATCCCTAGGAATATAGAACACAGACATATGATTCAATATATTTCCCACCACAACTTCAGGTTCGCAATATACTCTTAAAATTGATGTATTGGTGTTATCATAAGTACTGAATGGATCATTGATAATTTTAGAATGGGTGGTTTCAATTCAATCATCACCATCATAAAAATATGTCTTTACATTACTTGAATAATGACCACAAATTCAGGTCGAACATGATCTTTGACATAAAATACAAATATCTCCATTAATTCCAATACATATAGTTCATCAATTGTAAGATGTGACTCATGTAACAATCATGAAATCCATAATTATCAATAATGATGACCTTCCTCATCATCAAATCAAACCATGATCATTTTTTCAGAGTTAATATACCATGAGAGTAATATTCCCATATTAGTATTTTATCAAGGACTCCATAATAAGATACATTTGGAAATTAAGGCATATTATCTAATGCACTGACATAACCCTATTTTGACACAATTAACATAACACCATAATTTCGTGGTCTCAAGTTCATTTATCATTGAGTGATAATAAATATCATCCCATTGATCATAATTGAATTACATTCACGAACCATTGAGTTAAGACCAAAATAAAAACCTGTTATTTTTTCAAAGATAGATCCAACATGAAAACTCAATTACTAAAATATAAATGAATAATAAACATAATTAAATTTTCATTTAAATAATTTATTTTTGTTATATTTTTACCTTTCATTTCAATCCATGATAAAATCTCTTTGATGTGAAATGTATCTCTCCTTCTCAACTGTGAATAGATATGTTTTCTATTTATCATTTGTTTATATTCCCAACTAGAAAATAGAAATAGTTCTTAATATATGAAAAAACATATGATTTTAAATAAGATATAAATGTTTAATTTGTAAACATGATGTTGTCTTGAAATGAATCATAGTTAAAAAAACTATAGGATGTTCCATCCCCTTATATTGAAGAATTAATTTCTTCAATGAATATAATCCGAGAATTCCCTTTATTTGGGAATGTGATGGAAAAATAGTTCAATTTTCTTATACTTATCTTCTTCATTTATCATTGGAATGTTCCATCTTGTACTAAAATCATAAAAAATTTTGAATAAAAACCCAAAAATTCTTTAGTGATGAAACCATTGATGATATAATCTTTTGGTAGACTTATTTTCATGACCTAATACATTAATTTGACCATATTTCTCATATTTTGATACATCCAAAAAAAATAAATAGGTCCTCAAGGACGTATTTTTTTGAATATGGATATTTAGATGCATCATGAATGTGAAAAATGATGGAGGGTATATTTTCTATAACTCGCAAAAAAATAATGGTGAATATGCCAATATATTTTACAAGAATGAATTTGAAAAATTATTAATACAATGATATCTATTGAAATGGAAATATTGAACAACCTACACCCTTACATTATTGGACACAAGATGATAAATTTATATTGGAATCAAGTGATGAAGAAAGATGTGATAATAATGAGTCTTCAATTATTTTATGTTGGACACTTTTTTTTGACCCATTCTGAAAGTCGTCATTAATAGACATAATGGACATTAATAGGCTCTAGTACTTTTTGAAATTTATTTTTTTCATATTTTCATACCATATGATGCACATAGAACATTCAATTTATTTGAAATATATGCACAAGATGAAATTCTATCCTGATTCCCTAGTCCAATAGGTCATGTTGAGATAATAATTCATCTTATTATAATCTATTGGAATTTAGATGATTTGAATAAAAAATTCCAGATATATTGTATTCAATGTGGTATATCTATGAAAAGACATAAAAAATTGGCTGACCAATAATTCAACTCAAATAAGATACTCATCTTCTTCCAATTATAATATTTTTAAGTGGAATAATAATTCAACATTCTAGATTTTTTATGAACCATCCCAAATGAATAAAAAAAAATTTATTTATTAATCAGTTCACTTCTAGACATACACTAAGGTGTACTGTAAGTCTCCATTTTATTTTCAAATATTAGACAATTATTCTTATATAGATGGTCCAATGGAAAGATTCATAAATGTCCCATAAATCTAAAATTAGGATGATATTTCAGTCTTTAGTGTCATGTATTCTTCATAAAAAGTATATGATAGTTTTCCCTTCATGATCCATCAAGACATCACTGCATAAAAAGAAAATAATTAATTGAACCCATAAGCATAAGAATAATATGAAATATGTCTTAGAAACATGCATCGTAAGTGCACCCACCCACATTCCAAATATGATTCAACACTTCTATTAATTCTTTCATGTAAAAATATTAATATTTTGGGATTATATGCTCTATATATGAGTATACTCATGAATGTGAATGGTTTTTTCATACAAATCTATATAGTAAGCTTATAATTTTATATTAAAAATGAACATGTGCATTGTGAAATAAGCATCAGTCCAAAAAAATTTAAATTGCCATGTGGAAGACACAACATCTCAATTCACACATTAGGTATGAAATTAAGATATTATGTATCAATTCAATTACTTGAAAATATATCTACTAGGTTAACTAACTCATTTTTATTCTTATTTTTCTTTTTATCATGACATCATATTTTTTTTCATATTTGACAAGTCATGCAAATAATGTAGAGACTAGGGATTAATGGGATGTGACACAGTAGCTTATGTGGAACACATGATTGTGTTCCGTAGTATTTTGGCATCCACCGAGATGTCCTACATTTTTAATAATCATTTCTTTTATTAGTTTCCACCTAAAGTAATATGTAATCTTTTGGACATGCATGCAGTTAATTTTGAAAATCATTAATCTTTAGTTAACATCCATTTCCGATAGTGGTTTGTGGGAATAGTTGAATCATCTAGAATAAAGTTATTCAAAAGTTAAGAATGAAATTGATGGCAGTATTATAAATCAGATACATTTTTCACATGAATAATTCATATTAAAAATTTAATCTTCTTCATTTTACCACAGTGCTTGTATACTGGATTCATGGCTGCATCATCCATTTTTTTTATCCGAGAAATATCATCATTTCTTTAATCTCCATTTTTGTGCTTGTATCGAAGTCTTCTTGGGTCAACATCACTATCTTCTATTGATGATGAATAAACAAAAAATTATATTCTAATAATATCTCTAATTGATCCCATTCATTTTGATCATAAGAATTTTGAGATTACATTTTCTCTCCATTATGATATCAAACATAATAGTTCTTTTAAAACCATTTTTGTTTATATGGTATCTATCATCTTCATGACCCAACCACGGTTTTGCGATATAATGATTACATTGGAAATTATTGTGGCTTATATCTAAAGCATTTTAATATAAAAAATATAAAAATTTATCCAACTTGTTTTGATAATCGCTTAAAATATGATATATTGCATACATCCATTGCCTATCCATTTAGTAAAAATTATTATATTCTATTTTTGGAAAATAAATTAAATAATATATATGTCTAATAAAATATATATTCAAGGAAACAAAAAATAATCAATTTATATGAAACCATAACTGAGAAACTTGTATATATGTTAATAATAATAATATGAAATACAAAATATACTATATATAAAACAATATACTATAAATTAATGAGGCATATTGGACATTCAGTGAGATACCTTAGTGAATATCCCCTTCATGTTGGTCTAGTTCATATTCATTTGATTCAGTTTAGTTTTTTTGTTTAATTTAATTTAATTAGGTTAATTATAATTTAATACTAGTCATGTTAGGTGTGTTTTTATTTATTTTCCCATGTTTGATTAAGTTTGGGTTGTGTATCTTTGGTTCAAGTGCATATGGTATTATTTAATTGCATTTGTTTCAACATAGAATAGTTTGATTCAATATATATTAGTTTGGTTCAAATAGGTTCTATTTAGTCTGGCTCAAATCAGTTCTCTTTTGTTTTCTTTGGTGTTTTTTATGTGGTTCATTTCAACTAGGAACATATTTTTTCTATTCAATTTGGTCAGTTATGATTTTTATGATTAGGGAAAATGTGGTAGATATTTATATAATAATTATAATTGAGGGGTTTTGTCTCATTTTTATTTAGTATAATATATGAATGAAGGTTCATAGGAGATAACCAAATAAGAAAAGTGATTCACATCTTTCACATATACCATGGTGTTATATTATCATTGAAAAATGTATGCATATATATATATATTGATAATTGGATCACTAGAATCTAAAATTTTCATTAAATAGACCATGACTGAATTCACAAATTTTAAATATCAAAATAATTCAATACCATTTTCAAATAATCTCAAGTTTAATCATATATCCTGTCACCTTTATATAATTCAAAACATGATACCATTATCTAATATTCTTACAACAAATTATATAGAAAATGATTTTTGAAATAATGTTAAAAAAATATCATAGCATGTTGCAACAGTGATTATCATGCCATGTTTGTTGTTATGTAGAAAAAGAAATTTTAATATGGAGGATTCATTTAATTTATTATTACTTCTATATTATTCTCATGATTATGTTTTAATGGAATTTGTTTTTATTTATTTACCTTTATTTATTATTTGTGTTTATTTAAGATAGTGTATGTTATATTTCTTACCCTTAATGATCATCTAGGCTCACCCCTTAGTTATGTTTAATTTTTCATGGGGTTTAATATATATATATATATTGAATGACATACAGGGATAATCAAGGATTTTATAACTATTTCTAATGGTCTTGTTATATTTTATTTCATTTCAGGATGTAATGTAATACTTATGTTTGTATCTTTTTTTCCACATCTACTAAACAACATGGTGCTTTGGGATGTGAATAATTATTCATCGAAAAAAATTAATTAATTAAGGCAGTGATCTAGAATAATTTGAAATGGGTCATTACATATTTTTCCTTCATAAGGGAATCTAAAAATAAATAAAAATTTTAAACTTTTATAGAGTCAAATTAGTGGTTTCCCTTACTCTAAAACCAAAGGATAGTATCATAATTAGTTATTTCCAACATAGGGTGGGTTTGAATAGGTTTTGGTAAATATTTACTATATTTTGACTTTTATCCCTAATAAAATTTTAAACCACGATATATAATGATTTATTTGAATAAATTTAATTTATTCCATATCTTGGGTTACACATAATAACAATTTTAATGAACTGAAAGAAAAAATAAATAAAACTATTTAAACCTTCCCATTATTATAATGTTTTATAAATTGGAATAATGAATAAGGAAAACAGTTAAAATATTATATATTTAGATTTTATATAAAAATAATTTTGTTAGAAAAGTACATAATTATTTGTAATCAATATATTTTTCCAATAAAAATCATTTTCTCATACAATGATTTTATAGTTTTTTGTAAAAAAAAATATTTTTCAAATAATTTACAAAATTCATTGGAAAAATAAAATACATTTTTGAAATATTTATTTCAAAATAATCTTTGGGAGAATTATTGATATTTTTTTGAAAATAATTTTTTTTTCAAATAATAGTAAAAAATTATATTTTTTTATTAAAAATTACATTTTCATTCAAATCATTTACAAGTTAAAATTTTTTTTAATATGAATTAAAAATTAATATTATTTTATTTATATATATTAAGACAATTTATTTTATTTGAATCACTATCATATATAATTTTTATATAATGACATTTTTGACTTTTGAACATTTTGTCATTGGAAAATCACTTTCTCATCATGTGGTTAGGATTAATTTTAAGATAATGTTTTCAAAATATGTGAATTATAAATGTTAAAATGGACTTATTAATTGGAATAATAATAATAATTAATATCATATAATATTTTGAACATAATATTTAATGAATTGTGAAAACTGAAACAATTAATTACCATGGTTATGGTTAAAACTAGTCTACCAGGGGATAAACTAAAACGATAATGATTTAATTAACCTATAAACTTTTCTAAAAACCATTATCTAGTCATATTTATACATTATAATATATTTGGATTTATAATGGCCTTTTTTTCTTTTTTCATGTGAAAAACCTGTGTATAATTTTTTCTCTTCAAAAATAAATTATGTGTCTTCTCCGCCACATATAAAAGGCCACACCATGTCTTCTCATATTAAATCATGGAAACCCATTTTGTTTTTCCATTATCTCCCAAAATATATTACTTACATCCCTCCTCATATCCTATATAAATTTGAGAGATCATAGATTCATTATTTGATGAGATGTTGTAAACTATATAATTTTGTTTTACTTATTCCTCTATATAATTCAAATATTGTTCCATTATATTGATATAATAACACCAATATATAACCTATAATAATATTTTATTATTTTTACACTATAAATTATATCTATAGCCTCTTCCATCAAATAGGAAATGAATGTATTGATCGTTTGTACAATGAACTTCAACCTCATGAACCGATGTCATTTGATTTCCATCACCACATCTCATGGTTTGATATTATTAAATTTTTAATCATTATATATTATATTTATTATTTATTATAACTCATTAATTATAACACCAAATTTACCTTTTTATCACCCAAACAATCATTAAAAATTTATATTGATCGTATGTATGGAGGATTACTGCCTCACGAACATATGTGATGTGTTTTTACTTTATGTTATTCTTGGATTGAAATACAGAAATATTGGATAAATATAAATGAAATTTGTAACATAATTATTCTTCTAGAATAATTATATCTCATATATATTTTTATTTTCAATGTTATGGGGATAAAATAACCTCATTCATTTGTATGGAATACATATTTCTCATAAAGCAATGTGATTCATTTTTCAGTAGCGTTATGTCTTGATGTTAATTAGGTTAAATTTTATTTAATATATGTGATATATAAGTCAAAAAAAATTCTATAATGTTAATATATTATTTAACATCTATGTTTCAACTATTTATAAAATTGAATCAATGTTCATGATTACATATAAATTACCATCTCCATGATCGATGTATTACATTTTCAATCTCAAATAGTTTTGGATTACTATAAATACATATATACTAAACACACATGAAATTGATATCATGGTTAAAATTATTTATATGATATATCCAATAAAAATTTAATAGGACCAAAAATTGTAATACATACTTTGAAAGTAAATCAGTTATTTCCCAAAATAGACTTTCAACATTTAATTGTTTATTAATAGATAAAAAAGAACATAATTAAGTCATATAGGGTATGATATATAACAATATGGTTACTTAATATGTTTTTATTAAATTTATATTTATTACATATGTGTTTCAAATTTTTATAATGAAATAAAAGACTTATGGTAACTAGTTTTTTCTTAAATTTGTCTTCTTTGGGACATATGTTACACTGTACATGTATCTTCTTTTATGAGGTAAATATACAACCCATTGAATATGTAATATCATTAATTTGTCTATTTTTAGTATATTATATGTTTCTTTTAAATTTATTGCATCATGGTGTTATGATTAAATCTTACTAATGTGGTATGGATTTTAGGACACAATCTCATCGTTTATTGAGATTTTTCTGTTTATGATTCCCATATTGAAATATTTTGATATATCTCTAAAAACACTAATGAATTTAATTATATTATTTTTATTTATTTATAAAACATATTGAATCTTTATTTATCTCACTTTATATAGTCATTATTCAAAAATAATGTATTTAAATAAAAATGACATTATTTTGATCTTCGGTTGGAAACCCTTTTTCCATCATCATCAATGTTTTATAAAAAAATCAAAAATGTTTTGATGTTTCTATAAAATTATTTAAATTCATTTTTATAATTTTTAAAGAATTATTTAAAATGAGTCTTGATTCCATTTTCAAAATAATAAATGTTTCGATTTTTACTAAAATGATAACGGAATCATTGTATTAAAATTTTAGTACTTTTCCACCAAAATGAACACTCAATGTTGTAATGATTCCTTTATAATTATCAATTATTATTTTAAAATAAAAGTATTTCAAATATATTTTATTAATATTTACTATTAAATAGTTATTTTTAATGAATAGTTATTTTCCACAAGGTGTATTCCATGTTATTTTTATCTGAAAATAATTTTCCATTTGAGATATAATCATTTGATGTTACATAGTCATTAGTGAGGATATGATCTAATGATAATGTGTTTTTTTATTTCTCCTTATTGTTTATGTTTATAATGAATTTTTTTTAACTCGTTCCTTTTTATGGAAGATTATATGATTTATTGATGAGATAATTACAAGATCATTATAATCTATATGGGTTATTCTATGATGGAGTTTTTTATTAATATAATTTATTTTCATGGGATATGGTGTGATTAGTGTTTTATTATCTTTTGGAACACTAATTTATAGTTTTTATTAGGGGATGGTTGTTAAATTATAACCAAAGATGGTGGTCACATTATAACCTAATATGTTTGGGACATATATCTACCTCAATTCATTGGGTAATGGTTAATGTTCTATGATATTTGAGGGTACATGTGTGGTTATTATATGCACATAATTAGGGTACACAGGAGGTTATTCAAATCCTGATATAGGTACATCAGTGGTTACTCCAAACCTAACATTTTTTAATGTATTGCTGGGTAGCCTTGATGTAATGTCCCTGGCAAGGATACCACTCAATAGTGCCCTTTACATGGTTGGAAACATTGTCAAATGTGAATCTCCCCAAATTCTAGAGGCTTCTGACTAAAATTGAAGTCATAGATGTGTATGTGGGGAGATAATGTCCTTATAACCAATGATTAAAACAACATAATATCAATAACATACAAGTTTAAGAAGTTTAAAATCACATATACAAAAGATACACACCATAAATAGATAACAATATAAAAATGGAAGCTCAAATATAATGATGATGATACATGTCACATATCTAATAATTCCTAAAAAATAGGTACATAGAAATATGATAAAATACATGTATAAAATGTCAAAAAAGGCCAAAATATCCCAAAGAGAATCATAAGCCTTATCTTGGTCCTTTACTCTTATGATCCCAATAAGGAATCAAGAACATAAAGTATAATGCTTGACCTTAAACATACCTAAAATCATATAATCATCTAAGGTACCTAATGTTTGTTGAACAAGGTGTAAGACATAATCCTGGTAGGATACCACACAAGGTATAGTTCGATCTAGTTAGCGAGTATATAACCATCACAGTGTGGATACATCAGTATAATTAGTACAATATGTATTGAAAGTAAAAATCCTATACAAAAATGATCCCATTTAGAATAAAATCCTTTTAATTATTGAAACTCATTCATATAATACATTGACTTGTTACAATTCCAAATGTCTCTCATTATAACATGATCGAAGGAAGCAAAGTAGCCCATTTACATGTGATAGGTTATGGATGAATCCATTATTCTTCATTACCTTGGAAGATAAATTATAAAACTCAATTAATTGATCATTCATTTATCAACCTGATATCATTGATGGAATTCCTAATTTTGAATCTTGGTATCACTCTATATATACTATAAACCAACAACCAAAAATCTCATTCATTGTGATCCTAAAAAACCCAGGTATCACTCAAGGTTTCGTATAACATCTCTTACATTAGATTCTATCCTTGATGGTCCACTAACGGATCCCAAGTATCACACATGGAATATTTGATATAATTCCCTCTAAATATGTCCTTCTAAATCCCTAATTAATCTTATTAAACATCTACATATAACATCTAACCCATTTGATTCTGTCTATGGTAGTCTAAACTATGACATTATGTGTCAATTGGGAATAATCATGCTAATAACAAAATGTGTCTCTGCATGGAATTCATCATTGAGTCCATGTTTCACCTAAGTAATATTCATAGAATTTAAAAAAATTAATGAACAAAAATTCAATTAAATCAATTTTAACATTTCAAGGTCATCAACAATATAATTTCAATTCAAATTCACCTTAGAAAGTGACTTTGGAAATTATCGAATCATAGAAGGAAATCCTCTTAAGTAATCACATGTGAAATGTATTATAATAATAATCTCATGCCTAAAACATCTATTATATGTCCATGGATAAGGGCATATTCATCAACCCATTCCTATTAGTTAATTCAATTACAATTGATATCACAACTCAAATTACATTTCAATTTACATTTGACATCACAATGAAAGTGGAAAAACGGTAACACGCTAAGGCATACAATTTCTAATTCCATTATAATGGTCCATTTAATCAATCATAACAACCGAAGGGTGGGTAAAAAATTTCAAGGTACATAAAATATTATCATTCTTTAAGAATAATCATTAATTACATGTTCTTGGACTCTCTATTTAATTAATGTATATTAATTCATTTCAAAATAATGATTTTAGAATTGGGAAAGACAATAATCCATACAAATTAACTCTTTGACATTTAATAAAAAGGAAACCACCTAACATAGGTCTGTTGAAGATGGTCATTCATTATTAGCACTTAGTTCATCTCGGATTGGGAGAATATTGAAGAACACAAGATGAACCAATAAATAGTGAAAAATTAATTACACATAAATAACTCAGTCGATACCAAATAAAATGAGGATTCACTAACAATGAATCGAGATCTTACCTTCATGGATTCAATGAGATAAAGGGTTCATGATTATGGTCTCGATGGAGAGTCAATAACTATTCCTACATTAGAACTTAAAATAAGTTCTCAAAATCCCAAGCTGGTTATGGAGAAATAAATGATGTATTAGGTTTTGAAATACATCTATTAATGAAAAATTGTAAATTCACTTAAAACATTGGCCCACATATTTTGGACACAAGATTGGATAAATTGTATACCAAAGATGCATCCTTTGTTGTGGGAAAGTGGAAAGTTTCATTGTTTAATGTTTGGTTTAACTAATCATGTGAAAACCATGAATACATTTTCTATCAAAATTTAATAATTTTCACATGACATTGAACCCCAAGTCCAATGGTTTTTCAACTGTGTGGATTCTAGGACCCCACTCTCCAACATCACAAGGCTTTAGCTAATCATTTGGCATTCCTTGCATCGTTTCCTCCAAACAAGAACATGGCATGTTTCACCCAATATCTATGTTCCAACCTCTGAGCCATCCTTTTATCCATTAGTTTCCTTCATCACCTCTATAGGAATTCATCTTAGGCCATATTTAGATATTTAAACTGAAAAATGATAAAAAAAAAGATATGTACCTCGGGGAGGAACCAAGTTATTACAAACATTGACCTATAAAACAATTTATCCCCATATTTTCATCTCAATGGTGGTAATGAATGAATTATAATAACTCCCTCCACTTTGATCCTACATTGACCTCCCACTCCTATTTCTTTTCTTGTACTCAACAATGTTTTTATAGAAACCATGAAAAATTTAATTGACCATCATCATATAAATGTAAAGCTATGATCCAAAAAATATATTTGATTCTCCTAAAAGGATGAACTAATATTTTACACAATCTCATTTTGTAGAAAATAATGAGAAGATCCTTAATAATAGATGAATAATTGAGATTCATGGATGAAATCTTACATGGTGTGGTACCGCTGGGGTAAAAAATTGATAGGCTACCATCCTATATCTCTCCAAAATCTAAAATGTATCAACCTGCTATGATGGAAGCTTACCCTATCTCATAATTATTATATTTCCCATCCTTTGGGAAAATCATAAAAAGGCAAGATCCATGACCATTAACCCAAGAGGCCATCTATGGTGATCATTGAATGATTTCTGATGAAAATTCATATTATAGATCCAATTTTCAATCAACTATAGAATCTCTATGGTCTCCTAAACAATATGAGTACCAATAATAGATTCTTCTCATGTCTCCAACCAAAAAATATTTGATTGGCATGGCCGATCAAACACATACATATAAGCAGCAAAATTATTAGTATTGTAAAATATATTATTATAGGATATTTTGACTAATGTTATATTACACACCCAATATCCCATAAAATATAGGATAAATGATCACAAACATTCTTCAAGAGAAAATATCATATGCTTTGGCTAGACCTCAGTTTACGAGTGTTTAACTATGCCATGAATAACATATGTACCCCGGACCTCTTGAAACTCTTCCATAAATTAGATATAAACTTGGAATCCCTATCTAAAATGATACTGTGTGGGACATTGTGATGTCTTACTATCTCATGAAAATTACTCCTTTGAATACCATCTACTAAAAAGGTCTCGTTA
This sequence comes from Viscum album, assembly GCA_963277665.1. Taxonomy (NCBI): domain Eukaryota; kingdom Viridiplantae; phylum Streptophyta; class Magnoliopsida; order Santalales; family Viscaceae; genus Viscum; species Viscum album. The sequence goes on from OY728161.1 coordinate 701,527,926, forward strand.
ATAGGTATAAAATGTGAATCTTTTGTGAGACTATAAATAGCAACCCAAACGACATCATTAACTCAAGGATTCCTTGGAAAACCTATCATGAAATCCCTCATAATGCAATCCCATATCCACTCATGGATGGGTAACAACAATAAATGACTGACTGGTCACTGTTTCTCTTTCATTACATGATTAAATGTGGAACATCTCTAGGAAAAACCAGCTACATATATTTTCATACATGACCACCAGTATCGATGACTTAAATCATGATACATCGGTGTTAATCTATGTTTCACTAACAATGCCCAAACATGAAAGTCTTGCATCAGCTTCTTTTTCATGTCTTAAGAAACCCATACGCAACCATATACATATATAATCTAATCAACACCTATGTTCCAAACAAGTGGTGGGTCCTCAACTACCAAACTCTCCCAAAAGACTAGGCTCACATGAATCAAATATTTTCCTCATATTATCTCTATCATGTAGGGTATAGATCACAAATGTGTGTGAATTATATGTTTTTCCCGAATATTCTTACACCTCCACGAGTTTCTCAAAAAACAAGGCCCTGAGAATCCACTCACTACATGATTACTGAACATCCAGTAACTACGTCCTCCTACTAAGTGCATCAGAAACAACATCTCATTTATCCATTTTGTAGAAGATCTCAAAATGAAAATACTATTGGTATTAAAATATCCATCATTTTATCATATTAATATCACGATTTATAAATATGTACATTAGGTTTTTGTGATCTTTGTACACCAAAAAACACTCCCCAGGTAAGTAATGTCTCCTACAACACAATGATATGACAAAAGAATGTAACTATAGATCATGTGTTGGTTAATTTTTCTGATTTCACCTTAACTTCTAAGACCTGTATGCTATAAATCAATCCCCTATAAAATAATATCTCGTAACCCTAGAGCTGGCTACGACTGCGACGACGATGACGATTGCACTGAAATCCTCCGTGGGTTCGGCAGGGATGACGACTACACTGAAATCCTCCGTGGGTTCGGAAGTGATGACGACTGCACTGAAATCCTCTGTGGGTTCAACAGCGATGACGACCGTACTGAAATTCTCCGTGGGTTCGATGGTGATGACTATTGTTCTTGTATCCTACGTGGGTTTCGTAGTGTTTGACAGTGTTATTGTATCCTACGTGGGTCTGGCAGAGTAGGTGGTCTGTATCCTATGTGTGTCCGACAGCTTAGCTGGTTTAGTATCCTACGTGGGTCCCATCTCTGATGAAATAGTGGGTACTTCTGATCATCTCTATCACCTTACGAAGAGTATACCTGTGTGAGATGAGTCTTGACTTTCAATCATTATCATCAATATGATTGACTTTATTTCCTATGTGGATTGGGTTGTGCTTTCCTATGTGGATTGGGTTGTGCTTTCCTGTGTGGATTGGGTTGTACATTCCTGTGTGGATGTGATTGAACATGGTCTCGGATGTTGGAGCTGAACTGGAAATGATTACTTAGGTATATGTATGGGAATATTCCTAAGTAGTGTTGGATGTTACTTCATGATTGTATCTTTCCTTTGTGGATTGCCCTTTTTCGATTCTGGGAGACCTTCAAGGGTCTCGGGGTCCCTACTGAGTAGCGTATACTCACCCATACATGGGATATTCCCACACTGCGTTGGCGTTGACCGTGGTTGAGGCTTGTGGAGAAAGTCGGTACCTGGAGGTGGACCACTTAGTGGGACGTACACAGAGCGGATGACTGGAACCGAGGATCTGATGAGGCTATTTTTACCCACAATTCAGGTGGGACTTCCAGTTGATGGCTCAACTATGCTGCTTTTCTTCCAGTTGTTGTACTTTCTTTCCAGTTGTACTTACATTCAGTTTGGGTTTGTATTCTGGCCCATTTACTTCCACACTTACTATTTCACCCAGTTTACTTAGTGTTTACTTCTTCTGTCTTACTATGTGGTTTTTTTTACTTTATAAGGCAATGTCTTCCCCTTTTTATCTGGATTTATGCCTTGGTGCTAGTCACCTGCCCCTGGCCTATGGGAGGCGGGCTTGGGGTAGTCAGGGAACAGGTCCCGAGGACGGGTCATGATAAATTGGTATCATAGGAGTTCGGTTCTACCACAAAACTCAAGACTCTGATATTTATTCTGTGTGAAGCAATAGTGTTAAGGGTATTGAGTGTGGTTATCAGTCCAGGGAGTCGTGTGTTGGTGCAGCGGCCGATGTATCCGTACACTAGGACCCTGACTTCTGATTTCTGACTCAATGCATGAAAACATTGATTGCATGTGTGTTTCAAAAGTTTTGTTTGTGATTACTTTGTGTCAGCTCACGAGGTATACTATTTTAACCTTGGAAGACCTGTTTCATTTTAGGATGGCCCTACGATGGCATCCAGCTAGGGTTCATAGATTTGTGTGAGACGACAGCCCACCGAGCGATGATGCCTCGATGCAGGTCCCTTATTCAGCGGAGGCACTGACGGTACCACTACCTGCCGAGCCACTAATACCGCCAGCCCCATATGCTGAGAGTCCACGTCGCCTTAGTGCACTTCATGTGTTTCAGCGTCAGAGACCGCCCAGGTTCCACGGGGAGACAGACTCTCAGGTAGCTGAGGATTGGCTGGATGCAGTTGTGCGAGTTTTCAGGTTAGTGGGGACACCAGCTGACCTCATGGTGATCCTTGCAGCGAGACTCCTACACGCAGCAGCAGGCAGATGGTGTATCTTGATGCTCCAGCTACACGACGAGGGATCACTCCTCTGAACGAACATTGATATCCTCTTCCGCTCAGAGTTCGTCCCAACCACCCTCCGTGCAGTGCGCAACCCGTAGCTACTACAGCTACGGCAGGGCAGCATGACAGTCGCCCAGTACTCAGAGAGATTTACCGATCTCTCATGCTATTTGACGGACATGGTACAGGAACCATTCATCCAGGCCCGGACCTTCGAGCAGGGACTGAGGCATGATATCATGGAATCTATGATCTCCCTCAGCATTCCGACACAGGCAGAAGTTCTAGATCTATCTCTTCTCATAAAGAGCTCTTTTGTTGAGCCTACTCCAGCAGCGAGACCTACCGCAGGGCGGCACGTAGAAGAGTTTTCTGCAACAGGCAGTCGACGGATGACACATGGGTCTAGGAGGACTGGATCATTAGGGGGATGACCTCAGGACACTGGCTCTGAGGTGCAGGGCACACGGTGTAGAGCCAGCCTTCTGAGGAGCAGACAATGCTACACATGCGGCGGGCAGGGCCACCTGGCTCATGACTGCCCAACCCGCCGTGCAGAGGAGCAGAAAATGGTTGATAGGCCACCCAAGAAGAGGCATAGGGTCGACCGTGGTGGTCCGTAGGGAGCAAGAGGACGAGGTAGGGGATAAGGCCAAGAAGCAGGTGGTGGGCGACGCTTTGAGGCTTTACCACCACCACCACCAGGAGGTCCACCCTGACCACAGGGAGTTGGTTGGCAGAGACAGGCTCAGCTTCAGGTAGTGGTGGCCTACGACCACGGCACGCCAGATATGATTTGAGGTAATATATGTGTCTACTCCACCCTTTCTGCAGTTCTGATAGACACATGAGCGAGTCTGTAACCACCCGAAATTTTTAATAAATCTTGTTTCCTAATTTTGTGTGTTGTTTTATTTTATTTTATTTTTATACTCAACAAAAATGTTTCATTTTATAACATGAATATAATTAAAATGATACCGTTGGGTTTTGAATGTTATATGACCACTGTAAACTAAACGTTTCGATTATTGTCTCTAAATACAAGTAATCTTGGTTAATTAATATAGAAAGAAGATTCTATGGCGTCACCGAGTAGTCTTGGAGTAATCGAAGCCCATCTAACAGATCTTGGGAAGGAGGTAGCATAACTGGGCTTTTCTCTGGACCAAACCCAAGATGAACATTATCGGGTGAAGCTAGAACGGGATCGCCTTCGCGAGAAGTTCAAACTGATATAAATTACTACTCGTGCGATGTTGGCCGAGCCTCCTTCAGATTCTCTCTCCTTAGCACACCTTACACTTAGGTCCTATGCTGGTGTGATAAAGGGCTATGTAAGGAGACCGTAACTGCATTGTGTAATCCTTTGTTTTAAATAAAAAAATTGGGATTTCTTCTTATGATGAAGTTTATGAATTTTCAAATGTCCGGATAAATATAGTATGCATATTTTTGGTGAATTGTAGAGAAAGGATATTTTAAAAAAATGTTTATGTAAACCTTAAAAAATTAAAAATGTGTAATGATTTTCAAAAAAATGTTCTTCTACAATTATGTTTAGTATGAAATTTAGAGTCTAATTAGATCAACTTGATTTTTGATGAATAGTAAATTATGAATAGTGATTTTATGATTAGGATTAGTAATGTGTCCAAATGGACTATTAATCTCACTTAAAGAAAGTATTAATATAATCTAGGCACCTTGATTATGTAATGTGATTCAATAGAATGGTTAAATAACGGTTTCAGAAATTATTATTCAAGTATTAGTGTTTTCGAGTGAATAGTTTATTTTAATTAAAAATTAAATTAAAAATATTTAGAAAATTATTTTTATTAAATGGATTTCATTTTTGAACTCAGAGCATCGATATTATGTTAAGGTAAATTTTGGGGTTTTTTCAGAAAAAAAAATTATTTTTTCGTGAATAGTGTATTTATTTTAAAAAAACAAATTAAAAATATTTAGATTGTTATTTTTATAAAATGGAGTTCATTTTTGAAATCAGAGCATTGATATTTGGTTAAGGTGAAATTTTCGGTTTTTTCTGAAAAAGTTGATTTTTTTAGTGAATAGTAAAAATACAGTTTTAGGGTTTCGGTATGTCTAATGACATCATAACTGTGTCAAGATGATGTAATAAGATATTTTATGGGTTGGACGACCAAAGGTGATGAATTATTGTATTGGGGGCCCCATGTGTCCTAAATTCATGAGAAATATCTTGGGCGAGCACATGGTTTTGAGAAACCCACTTATGAGGTGTCCCTTGGCCATTAATGCCTTGTCCCCTCACTTTCCCTATAAATACCAAGCCATTCACTAATCCTTTGGACTCCAAAATCCTTCTCAACTATGTTATGGTATTCTTACCTCCCAAGGAGTCCTTCCAAGGTTCCCCCAAGCCCTCAATGTCCAAACCATTGAGTTTTAAGAGTTATGTTTTAAGGTAAGGGATCCGACCCCTCTTTTTTTTCAAGTGATCTCTTTTATGTCATTTCTTTTATGATCCATGTTAATATGTTGAAGGATGTTATTTTATATTCATTTTAAAGTCCTTTTTATGTTCATATGATGATATTCCACCTCATACTCTCATCATTTCATTTTATGAATGTTTAAGTGGTGTCGTTAGGCTGCCGAAAATTTTTTTAACAGATTCTTTCTCCCTTCTCTTTTTTTGAAGATCTATTTTCATGTAAAGTATTTCTAGATCCTTTTTATTATTTGGTGTATGATATCTATATATATCATAATTAACTTTTATGATCATATGATGAGATACCCCATTTGATCTCTTCAATTCAGTATTTTGAAGTTTTAAGTGACGCCGTTAGGCTGCCGAATTTTTTAGTCGTTCTTTCACCCTTCTCATTTTGAAGTTCTACTTTCATGTCAAGTCTATAAAGTTCCTTTATGTTATGTTGGGTTATGATATCTATATCTATCATACTGATCTTTTATTATCATAATATGAGAGGCCCCATTTTATATCTTCAATTTAGTATTTTAATGTTTTAAGTGGCACCGTTAAGCTGCCAAATTTTTAAATGGTTCTTTCACCCTTCTCGTTTTGAAGTTCTACTTTCATGTTAAGTATTTCAAGTACCTTTTTATTCTATTGGGTTATGATCTCTATATCTATCATACTTATCTTCTATGTTCATATGATGAGAGACCCTATTTTATCTCTTCAATTCATTTTGTTGAAGATAAAGGGATGCCGTTAGTCTGTCGAATTTTCATAAGAGAAATCATATTTTCGTCTTCCTTCCATGTTTTTCATTTAAAATGGTATGTCCTTAAAATTTCATTAACATGTCCATATATCCTTCATATTACTTCCCTATACTGTTTTATGGATCATTTATGAGTGGGTGACCTATGTCCCCTCTCTTTTCAATGTTTTCTAAAACCTCGTAACATAGCTGTTATGCTGTAAAATTTCCGTCTAAAAATGTATCTCTATTTTTCTAAAGTTCTTTTATTTTTTAATTGAATACTCAAAGATATTTCTTCTAAAGGGTTATTCACATATATATTAAAATTTTCTATTTTAAATTCTGGTATTTACATACATGAGACCCACCTTCCTTTTCTGTGGGTTTTAAAGTGACATAAAGATCATGTATTTAAAACAGTTTTAAAACGTTATGATTATGAAATGAAACCCATTTCATTTATGCTATATGGGTTTTTTATGAAATTATTGATGATGATATATTTGGCTCACATGATAACAAAGTAAAATTTAAGGGTGCACCCTGATAGCACTCCAATTCATTGGGTAATGATGTAACCACTAGAGATTACAATTTTCACCATATCTTGGTGAATAACCTTGGTAATTTTCAAATGACACCTTGGGGATGGACCTCGGTGATATGTTCATGATTGTCTATGTTAAATGATGTATCCACGTCATAAAGTTATGAAAAATGTTATTTTTATTATGATATTCCTCATCATTTCTTTCTCATGCCTTAAAGTTCTTTCTCATGACATTGTTGGTGTATCTCAAGTTCACATGTAAAATGTTTCCCCTTGTTTCCCTTACTGGGCCTTCTGCTCACCCTTTCTTTTGATGTATGCCCCAAGGTTATGAGATTCAGTAATGAACCTAGGATGAACATAAGGAGAAGCCTTTAAAGTGTTTATGAATAATGTTTTTCTGTTTCATGTATTAAGATCCTAGTTTCCAAGACACTAAACCTTAAAGATCCTCAGTTTTGTATAATGTAATGAAATTTTATGTGACAAAAAAAGTGGGACGCTATAGCTGTTATCAAAGGATGGTTTAGTTATTTGTGGAAATTAGGATATGAAAACTCTAGGAAGAACCCAATATAAAATATTAAATATAGGAAATCATCCTGGTATTTTGGTGAGTATTGAGTAAGGGGTTTCCAAGAAAAAACATCCCTGACTGGATATGAGCAGGTAGAAGTAGCTCTGGCACAGATGTACTTAGGGGTAAAACCCGGAAACACCACATTGAGCTAGACTCGAAAAGCAATTGGTACACTAAAATGGGCCTTTCTTCACTCTTGGTTATGAAACTCCCGGGGGATATGCTTTGGTAAATTCATAAGCTTAGTATGAACCATTGTTAAAGGAACAAAGATAAAATATAATAAAGATTCACATAAAATATATGATCATGGATAACCTAGATGGGAACGTAGGGGATCACAAGTTAGGGTATACTTTTCATCTACAAGTTATCCTTATATGCTTTTAGTTCCTTTTCATGATTATTGGATAAGTACTTAAGCCCCTAATTATACTTTCACTTCTTAGTTAATGGTGGGAAATGGAATAACATGTCCCAACAACCAATGTGATAGGAAATGCGACGATTCCCATATTAATATGATAAGGATGATTAGGGGATTAAAATACGATTATTATTTTGGATGACGTTCACTATTTTGGGGACCCTATATGATCGTGGTAAATAGATTACTATGGTATTTTCATTGAGGAGTAAGTTTGACTTAAATTTTGAAGAATAAATGAATTTAAGGTGGACTTATAGTAATTTAGGTTACTTATGGGAATGATTAACCTATCTTTAGTAAAATAATTTTAGGTCAGCTACTTTTCTTATAAGATGTTAGGAGTGGTTGATGTTGTTTGGAGATGAACAATGATGTTTATTTTGGAAGACTATGTTATCAAATCCTTCTTGTATTTGGGTTTCAATCTTAGTTTGGTTTATTTTGAGGAATTTTAAAGACTGTTATTTATGGAATGGTCTATGATGAACTTTGGGTAGTACCACGGAACATTGACGATTTAAAAGTAGTTTCCATTATTATAGGATTATTTATTTTTGAAGAGTTGTTTTACCAAAACCTTTCTGTTTTTGGGATAATTTTTAAAGATAGAAGAAATATATATATAATCTTTTGTGGATTATATGATTCTCTAGAAGATGATTCTTGTGATTTTGATGAGACCAAGTGTTTTTGTATTCTCGTCATTTGGAGAAAAGATTAGTTTTGGTAGAGACTTATTAGAGGATGAAACTCTACTTGATGGTAGGTATATTTTCTTATGTTCTATGTAGCAAATGAATTCCTCAAAATTATCAAAAGGAACATAAACCAAAAATGTTGTTGGTTTACGTTTCCTACTAGGTAATCAAATACCATTTACACACATCATATGTTTGGGATTTTTTTGTGGTTAACTTTCTCCTAATCATGTTTTCTATCACTCCCCCTTAGAACGTGACCCTTGGTTTTTTCCTCCATGTCCATGTTTTCCTACATGGGATCCTAGTATGGGTAAACTCGGGTGGCCTTTGTACTTCCCTTTATTTCATTTAAAGTAATAGCTTTACTGAATCCTTTTCTGATATGGGAAATTAAATAAAATTTAAAAACCCAATTATAGAAATTTAGAGGTCACAATTTCTTAAGGGGGGAAGATTGTAACGACCCGAAATTTTGAATAAATCTTGTTTCCTAATTTTGTGTGTTGTTTTATTTTATTTTATTTTTATACTCAACAAAAATGTTTCTTTTGATAACATGAGTATAATTAAAAAGAGACCATTGGGTTTTGACTATTATATGACCATTGGTCAATATGACCACTGTAAACTAAATGTTTCGATTATTGTCTCTAAATACAAGTAATCTTGGTTAATTAATATAGAATGAAGATTTGATGGCCTCACCCAGTAGTCTTGGACCGATCGAAGCCCATCTAACAGAACATGGGAAGTAGGTAGCACCACTGGGCTTTGCTCTGGACCAAACCCAAGATGAACTTCATCGTGTGAACCTAGAATGGGATCGCCTTCATGAGAAGTTCAAACTGATAGAAATTACTACTCGTGCGATGTTGGTCGAGCCTCCCTCGTATTCTCTCACCTTAGCACACCTTACACTTAGATCCTATGCTAGTGTGATAAGGGGCTATATAAGGAGACTGTAACTTCCTTGTGTAATCCTTTGTTTTAAATAAAAAAATTGGGATTTCTTCTTATGATGAAATTTATGAATTTTCAAATGTCCGGATAAATATTGTATGTATATTTTTGGGGAATTTTATAGAAAGGATATTTTTAAAAAATGTTTATGTAAACCTTAAATAATTTAAAATGTTTAATGATTTTCAAAAAAAATTCTTCTACAATTATGTTCAGTACGAAATTTAGAGTCTAATAAGATCAACTTGATTTTTGATGAATAGTATATTATGAATAGTGATTTTATGATTAGGATTAGTAATGTGTCCAATTGGATTAGTAATCTCACTTATAGAAAGTATTAATATAATCTAGGCACCTTGATTAAGTAATGTGAATCAATAAAATGGTTAAATAACGGTTTCATAAATTATTATTCAAGTATTAGTTTTTTCGGGTGAATAGTGTTTTTAATTAAAAATTAAATTAAAAATATTTATAAAAATATTTTTATAAAATTGTTTTTTATTTTTGAACTCAGAGCATCGATATTATGTTAAGGTAAATTTTGGGGTTTTTTCTGAAAAAAATGAATTTTCCGTGAATAGTTTATTTATTTAAAAATAATAATAAAAATATTTAGAAAATGATTTTTATAAAATAGAGTTCATTTTTGAAATCAGAGAATTTTTTTTTGGTTAAGTTGAAATTTTGGGTTTTTTATGAGAAAGGTGAATTTTCAGTGAATAGTAAAAATACAGTTTTAGGGTTTCGGTATGTTTAATGACATCATAACTGTGTCATAATGATGTAATGAGATATTTTATGGGCTGTCCGACCAAAGGTTATGAATTATTGTATTGGGGGCCCCATGTGGCCTAACTTCATGGGAAATATATTGGGAGAGCACATGGTTTTGAGAAACCCCCTTATGAGGTGTCCCTTGGCCATTAATGCCTTGTCTCCTCACTTTCCCTATAAATACCAAGCCATGCTCTAATCCTTTGGACTCCAAAATCATTATCAACTATGTTCTGGTGTCCTTACCTCCCAAGGAGTCCTCCCAAGGTTCTCACAAGCCCTCAAGGTCCAAACCATTGAGTTTTAAGAGTTACGTTTTAAGGTAAGTGATCAGACCCCCTCTCTTTCTTTTCAAGTGATCTCTTTTATGTCATTTCTTTTCCGATCCATGTTATTATGTTGTAGGATGTTATTTTATATTCATTATACTATCATTTTTATGTTCATATGATGAGAGACCCCCTCTTACTCTCATCATTTCATTTTATGAAAGTTTAAGTGGCGTCGTTAGGCTGTCGAAAATTTTGTGAGAGATTCTTTCTCCCTTCTCTTTTTTAAGATCTATTTTCATGTAATGTCTTTCAAGTTCTTTTTTATTATTTTGTGGAATGTTATCTATATCTATAATACTGATATTTTATGATAATATGATGATAGAAAGCATTTCATCTCTTCAATTCAGTATTTTTAAGTTTTATGTGACGCCGTTAGGCTGCCGAATTTTTTAGTGGTTTTTTCACCCTTCTCATTTTGAAGTTCTACTTTCATGTCAAGTCTTTCATGTTACTTTTTTTTATGTTGGGGAATGATATCTATATCTATCATACTGGTATTTTATTATCATATGATGAGAGACCCCATTTGATCTCTTCAATTCTTTATTTTGAAGTTTTAAGTGGCGTCGTTAGGCTACCGAATTTTTAAATGGTTCTTTCACACTTCTCGTTTTGATGTTCTACTTTCATGTCAAGTATTTCAGGTTCCTTTTTATTATGTTGGGGTATGATCTCTATATCTATCATACTTATCTTCTATGTTCATATGATGAGAGTCCATATTTGATCTCTTAAATTCATTTTGTTGATGTTTAAGGGATGCCGTTAGGCTATCGAATTTTAATAAGGGAAATCTTATTTTCGTCTTCCATCCTTGTTTTTCATTTCAAATTGTATGTCCGTAAAATTTTATTACCATGTTCATATATCCTTCGTATTCTTTCCCTCTACTTTATTATGAATCATTTATGAGTGGGTGGCCCATGTCCCCTCTCTTTTCAATGTTTTCTAAAACCTTGTAACATAGCCGTTATGCTGCAGAATTTCTGTCTCAAAATGTCTCTCTCTTTTTCTAAAGTTATTTTATTTTATTATGTGAATACTCATAGCACTTTCTTATAAAGGGTTATTCACATATATACCAAAAAGTTCTATTTTAAATTCTGGGTTTTACATACATGAGACCCACCTTCCATTTCTGTGGGTTTTAAAGTGACATAAAGATCATGTATTTAAAGTAGTATTAAAATGTTTTGATTATGAAAAGAAACCAATTTCTTTTATGCTATATGGGTTGTTTATAAAATTATTTATGATGATATATGTGGCTCACATGATAACAAAGGAAAATTTAAAGTTGCGCCCTGATAGCACTCCAATGCATTAGGTAATAATGTAACCACTAGAGATTACAATTTTCACTATATCTTAGTGAATAAACATGGTAATTTTCAAATGACACCATGGGGATGGACCTTGGTGATATGTTCATGATTTTCTATGTTATATGATGTATCCACCTCTTAAAGTTATGAAAAATTTTATTTTTATTATGATATGCCTCATAATTTCTTTCTCATGCCTTAAAGTTCTTTCTCATGACATTGTTGATGTATCTCAAGTTCACATGTTAAATGTTTCCCCTTGTTTCCCTTACTGGGCCTTCTCCTCACCCTTTAATTTGATGTATATCCCCAGGTTATGAGATTCAGTAATGAACCTAGGATGAACATAAGGATAAGCTTTTCATGTCTTTAAGAAGAATGTTTTTTTGTTTCATGTATTAAGATCCTAGTTTCCAAGACACTAAACCTTAAAGATCCTCAGTTTTGTATAATGTAATGAAAGTTTATGTGACAAAAAAGCAGGATGCTATAGTTGGTATCAAAGGATGGTTTAGTTATTTGTGGAAATTAGGATATTAAAACTCTAGGAATAACCCTATATAAAAGTTTAAATATATGAAATCATCCTGGTATTTTGGTGAGTATTGAGTAAGGGGTTGCCAAGAAAAAACATCCATGTCTGGATACGAGCAGGAAGAGGTAGCTTTGGCACAGATGTACATAGGGGTAAAACCTGAAAACACCACTTTGAGCTAGACTCGAACATGAATTGGTACATGACAACGGGCCATGGTGCACTCTTGGTTACGACACTCCCGGGGGATATGCTTTGGTAAATTCATAAGCTTAGTATGATCCATTGTTAAAGGAACAAATATAATATAAAATAAAGATTCAAATAAGAATATATGATCATGGATAAGCTTAATGGGAACCTAGGGGATCACAAGTTAGGGTATACTTTTCATCTACAGGTTATCCTTATATGCTTTCAGTTCCATTTCATGATTATTGGATAAGCACTTAAGCCCCTAATTATAATTTCTCTTCTTATTTAATGGTGGGAAATGGAAGAACATGTCCCAACAACCAATGTGTTAGGAAATGCGACGATTTCCGTATTAATATGATAAGGGTGATTAGGGGATTAAAAGTTGATTATTATTTTGGAAGACGTTCACTATTTTGGGGACCCTAAATGATCAAGGTAAATAGATTACTACGATATTTTCTTTGAGGAGTAAGGTTGACTTATATTTTGAAGAATCAATGAATTTAAGGTGGACTTAGAGTAATTTAGGTTTCTTATGGGAATGATTAACCAATCTTGAGTAAAATATGTTTAGGTTAGCTACTTTTGTTATAAGATGTTAGGAGTGGTTGATGTTGTTTGGATATGAACAATGAAGTTTATTTTGGAAGACTATGTTATCAAATCCTTCTTGTATTTGGGTTTCAACCTTAGTTTGGTTTATTTTGAGGAATTTTAAAGACCGTTATTTATGGAATGGTCTATGCTGAACTTTGGGTAGTACCATGAAACTTTGAAGATTTAAAAGCAGTTTCCATTCCTATGAGATTCATTCTTTTTTAAGAGTTGTTTTACCTTAACCTTTCTGTTTTTGGGATAATGTTTAAAGATAGAAGAAATATATAGTTAATCTTTTGTGGATTATGTGATTCTCTAGAAGATTATTCTTGTGCTTTTTATGAGACCAAGTGGTTTTTGTGTTCTCATCATTTGGAGAAAACATTAGTTTTGGTAGAGACTTATTAAAGGATGAAACTCTACTTGAAGGTAGGTATATTTTCTTATGTTCTATATAGTAAATGAATTCCTCAAAATTATGAAAAGGAACATAAAACAAAAACATTGTTGGTTTACGTTTCCTACTAGGTAATCAAAGACCGTTTACACACATCATAAGTTTGGGATTTTCTCATGGTTAACTTTCTCCTAATCATGTTTTCTATCACACTCCCTTAGAACGTGACCCTTGGTTTTTTCCTCCATGTCTATGTTTTCCTACATGGGATCCTAGTATGGGTTAACTCAGGTGGTCATTGTACTTCACTTTCTTTATTTTAAAGTAATAGCTTTACTGACTCCTTTTCTGATATCGGACTTTCAATAAAATTTCAAAACCCAACTTTAGAAATTGTGAGGACGCAATTTCTTAAGGGGGGAAGATTGTAACGACCCGAAATTTTGAATAAATCTTGTTTCCTAATTTTTTGTGTTGTTTTATTTTATTTTATTTTTATACTCAATAAAAATGTTTCCTTTGATAACATGTGTATTTTTAAAATGAGACCATTTAGTTTTGACTGTTATATGACCATTGGTCAATATGACCACTATAAACTAAATGTTTTGATTATTGTCTCTAAATAAAAGTAATCTTGGTTAATTAATATATAAAGAAGATTCGATGGCCTCACCCAGTAGTCTTGGACCGATCGAAGCCCATCTAACAGAACTTGGGAAGGAGGTAGCACCACTGGGCTTTGCTCTGGACCAAACCCAAGATGAACTTCATCGTGTGAAGCTAGAATGGGATCACCTTCGCGAGAAGTTCAAACCAATAGAAATTACTACTCGTGTGATGTTGGTCGATCCTCCCTCAGATTCTCTAAACTTATCACACCTTACACTTAGGTCCTATGCTGTTGTGATAAGGGGCTATATAAGGATACTGTAACTGCCTTGTGTAATACTTTGTTTCAAATAAAAAAATTTGGATTTTTTCTTATGATGATGTTTATAAATTTTCAAATGTCTGGATAAATATTGTATGCATATTTTTGGTGAATTTTAGTGAAAGGATATTTTTAAAAAATGTTTATGTAAACCATAAATAATTAAAAATGTGTAAGGATTTTCAAAAAAAATTCTTCTACAATTATCTTCAGTACGAAATTTAGAGTCTAATAAGATCAACTTGATTTTTGATGAAGACTAAATTATGAATAGTGATTTTATGATTAGGATTATTAATGTTTCCAAATGGATTAGTAATCTCACTTAAAGAAAGTATTAATATAATCTAGGCACCTTGATTAAGCAATGTGATTCAATAAAATGGTTAAATAACGGTTTCATAAATTATTATTCAAGTATTAGTTTTTTTAGGTGAATAGTTTTTTTTAATTAAAAATAAAATTAAAAATATTTAGAAAATTATTTTTATAATATGGATTTCATTTTTGAACTCAGAGCATCGATATTATGTTAAGGTAAATTTTGGGGTTTTATCTGAAAAAAATGAATTTTCGGTGAATAGTGTATTTATTTTAAAAAATGAATTAAAATTATTTAGAAAATTATTTTTATAAAATGGAGTCCATTTTTGAAATCAGAGCATTGATATTTGGTTATGTTTAAATTTTGGGTTTTTTCTGAGAAAGTTGAATTTTCAGTGAATAGTAAAAATACAGTTTTCGGGTTTCAGTATGTTTAATGACATCATAAATGTGTCATGATTATGTAATGAGATATTTTATGGGTTGGCCGACCAAAGGTTATTAATTATTGTATTGGGGGACCCATTTGGCCTAACTTCATGGGAAATATCTTGGGAGAGCACATGGTTTTGAGAAACCCACTTATGAGGTGTCCCTTGGCCATTAATGCCTTGTCCCCTCACTTTCCCTATAAATATCAAGCCATTCTCTCATCCATTGGACTCCAAAATCATTCTCAACGAAGCTCTGGTCTCCTTACCTCCCAAGGAGTCCTCCCAAGGTTCTAAAAAGCCCTCAAGGTCCAAACCATTGAGTTTTAAGAGTTACGTTTTAAGGTAAGGGATCCAACCCCCTCTCTTTCTTTTTCAAGTGATCTATTTTATGTCATTTCTTTTATGCTCCATGTTCTTATGTTGTAGGATGTTCTTTTATATTAATTATACTGTCATTTTTATGTTAATATTATGAGATACCCCCTCTTAATCTTATCATTTCATTTTATGAATGTTTAAGTGGCGTCATTAGGCTGCTGAAAATTTTATAGGAGATTCTTTCTCCCTTATCTTTTTTTTAATATCTATTTTCATGTAAAGTGTTTCAAATTACATTTTATTATGTTGGGGAATTATATATATATCTATAATACTGATATTTTATGATCATATGATGAGAGACTCCATTTTATCTCTTCAATTCAGTATTTTGAAGTTTTAAGTGACGCCGTTAGGCTGCCGAATTTTTTAGTGGTTCTTTCACCATTCTCATTTTGAAATTCTACATTCATGTCAAGTATTTCATGTTCCTTTTTGTTATGTTTGGGTATGACATCTACATCTATCATACAGATCTGTTATGATAATATGATGAGAGACCCCATTTTATCTCTTCAATTCAGTATTTTGATGTTTTAAGTGGTGCCGTTAGGCTGCCGAATTTTTAAATGGTTCTTTCACCCTTCTCCTTTTGAAGTTCTACATTCATGTCAAGTATTAAGAGTTCCGTTTTATTATGTTGGGGTCTGATCTCTATATCTATCATACTGATCTTCTACGTTCATATGATGAGAGTCCCTATTTGATCTCTTCAATTCATTTTGTTGAAGTTTAAGGGATGTCGTTAGGCTATCGAATTTTAATAAGAGAAATCTTATTTTCGTCTTCCCTCCATGTTTTTCATTTCAAATGGTATGTCTTTCAAATTTCATTACCAAGTTCATATATCCTTTGTATTCTTTCCCTCTACTGTTTTACAAATCATTTATGAGTGGGTGAGCCATGTCCGCTCTCTTTTCAATGTTTTCTAAAACCTCGTAACATAGCTGTTATGCTGCAGAATTTCAGTCTCAAAATGTCTCTCTCTTTTTCTAAAGTTCTTTTATTTTATTAATTGAATACTCAAAGCTCTTTCTTCTAAAGGGGTATTCACATATATACCAAAATGTTTTATTTTAAATTCTCGGATTTACATACATGAGACCCACCTTCCTTTTTTGTGGGTTTTAAAGTGACATAAAGATCATGTATTTAAAGTAGTTTTAAAACGTTATGATTATGAAATGAAACCCATTTATTTTAAACTATATGGGATGTTTATTAAATTTTTCATGATGATATATGTGGCTCACATGATAACAAAGGAAAATTTAAGTGTGCACCCTGATAGTGCTCCAATGCATTGGGTAATGATGTAACCACTAGAAATTACAATTTTCATGATATCTTGATGAATAACCTTGGTTATTTTCAAATGACACCTTTGGGATAGACCTTGGTGACATGTTCATGATTTTCTATGTTAAATGATGTAGCCACATCTAAATGTTATGAAAAATGTTATTTTTATTATGATATGCCTCATCATTTCTTTCTCATGCCTTAAAGTTCATTCTCATGGCATTGTTGATGTATCTCAAGTTCACATGTTAAATGCTTCCCCTTGTTTCCCTTACCGGGCCTTCTTCTCACCCTTCATTTTTATGTATGTCCCCATGTTATGAGATGCAGTAATGAACCTAGGATGAACATAAGGATAATCCTTTCAAGTGTTTAAGAAGAATGTTCTTTTTTGTTTCATTTATTATGTTCCTAGTTTCCAAGACACCAAACCTTAAAGATCCTCAGTTTTGTATAATGTAATGAAAGTTTATGTGACAAAAAAATTGGGATGCTATAGAGTCATTCTTTTATTTCCTTTGACCTTGTTCGGAGCCCGGAGATTCCGATGGAGTTTTGGATCGATAATTACTGCTAGAGACTCCTACGGGAGTAGACTCGACGATTACGCACTGGTTCCGGTAGTGTGAACTTACTCTAGGAGGTGAGAGTTTCGGCTGGGATCTTCTTGTAGCGGCGTTGAGGCCTTACGACATCATCTTGGGAATGGATTGGTTATCTAGAGTCCATTCTCAGATCGACTGTATTAGGCGCAAGGTGAGATGTGTTCGCACTGATGGGAGCATGTTCACCTTCACCGGTGAGAAGGGAGCCTTAGCAGTACAGGATGGATTCACACGGAGGAGAGGACAACCGATCACTCATTAGTTGGCTAGACTCATCCAAGGATCAGTTGACATGCAGAGTCCGAGTTTTCCTGTAGTGGTTGATCAGTATGCATACGTTTTTCCTGACGACGTTCCAGGACTACCTCCTCACAAAGAGGTAGACTTTTATATTGACCTATTCCCTGGGACAGCCCCGATATCCACTCCAGCATATCGGATGTCTCCTGATGAGCTTCGAGAGCTATGGGTATAGCTGGAGGACTTGCAGGGCAAGGGATTCATCCGACCCAGTGTTTCACCATGGGCTTCCCCGATATTGATCGCCAAGAAGGCGGACGGGAGCTTGCGACTGTGTGTCGACTATCATCGCCAGAACCAGGTGACAGTGAGGACCAAGTATCCGCTACTGAGGATTGGTGACCTCTTCGATCAGCTCAAGGGAGCACAGTGGTACTCGAAGATAGACCTTGGGTCAGGATATCATCATCTCAGAGTTCGAGATGAGGACGTGCAGAAGACTACCTTCAGATGTCGGTATGGACACTATGAGTTCTTTGTTATTCCATTCGGTGTAACCAATTCTCTAGCGGTGTTCATGAGTCCCATGAATAGGATCATTCATCCATACCTCGATCTATTTGTCATGGTATTCATTAACGACATATTGATATAATCAACCACTAAGGAGGAGCACACCTACCACTGGCGGGTTGTACTGGACACACTCCGAGAGAACCAGCTTTATGGAAAGCTCTCGAAGTATCAGTTATAGTTATGTCAGGTCCACTTCTTAGGACACGTCATCTCTGTGGCGGGAGTTGCTGTGGATCCTGCAAAGATTGAGGCAGTGCTACCTTGGGAGCCACCCAGGAGCGTGACAGAGGTGTGGAGTTTCTTGGGGCATGCTGGTTACTACAAGAGGTTTGTGTCAGACTTCTCCAGAGTTGCGGCACCACTCTCAGCTTTGAAGAAGAAGGGGAATCCCTTCGTGTGGTCAGACAGATGTCAGCAGAGCTTCCAAAAGCTGAGACAGAGATTGAATAGTGCACCTATCGTGAGGCTACCAGAGGAGGGAGTGGAGTATGTAGTCTACGGTGATGCATCAGGGACCAGACATGGATGTGTCCTGATGCAGGAGCGAGCAGTGATCGCCTATGGATCATGTCAGTTGAGGAATCATGAGCAGAACTACACTACCCATGACCTGGGGTTGGCAGCAGTGGTATTCGCTCTCAAGATGTGGCGACACTATCTGATGGGCAAGCACTTTATAGTCTATTCTGACCACCAGAGTCTCAGGTATATATTCTCACAGAAGGACCTGAACCTGAGACAGCAGCAATGGCTCGAGTTCCTCCATGACTATGACTTTGAGATAGTCTATACTCCTGGAAAGGGAAACGTAGTAGCCGATGCTCTCAGGATGAGGATGGGCATTCAGCTACTCGAGGAGGCGACATAGTAGCTATACTCTTTGCAGATATCCTTCATTGATACAGATGGATCATCTTTTCTTCAGTCACTCACAGTCACTCCTCCACTACCGCAGTGGGTCAGAGAGGCATAGCGTGGGGACGCTGACTGTGAGACATGACATGCATAGATATCCTCAGGACAGGCACCTGATGGATTCTCTATGGGAGAAGAGCACATCGTCCTTTTCGGAGGATGTACCATGGTACCAGCTTCTTTATAGGAGGAGGTACTGAGAGAGTTTCACACTTCCCCTTTAGCGGTACATCCAGTAGTGGTGAAAAAGTACCAGGATCTCAGACAACAACACTGGTGGCCGGGTATGAAGAAGGTTGTGGCAGAGTTCGTATCTCAGTGACTTACCTGTCAGCAGGTAAAGTCGGAGCACCAGGTACCAACATTCATGGTACATCCCTTAGAGTTCCCGAACTAGAAGTGGGACAGGATATCTATGGACTTCATGACTGGACTTCCACATACTTCCAGAGGACACAACTCCATTTGGGTGATTGTCGACCGACTCACCAAGTTGGCTCGCTAATTACCCATCAGTGAGTAGGTCTCAGTAGAGAGCTTGGGACGTCTCTACATTCATGAGATTGTACGGCTTCATGGTGTGCCATCATATATCATCTCTGATCGAGATGATTTCTTTACTTCCTGGATTTGGAAGGGGTTGCAGGAGGCATTCAAGATGCAGCTATGACTGAGTACTTCTTTCACCCTCAGACGGATGGTCAGACAAAGAGGACAATTCAGACTCTTGAGGACAAGCTCTGTGCATGTGTCCCCGACTTTGGTCCTAGCTGGGAGGACCACCTACCATTGGTGGAGTTAGTGTACAACAACAGCTACCACTCCACTATCGGGATGGCACCATGCGAGGCATTGTATGACCGACCATACAGATCACCTATGTGCTGGACAAACCCTGGGGAGTCGGCATTTATGGGACCAGGGATGGTCCAGGCCATGACAGAGAAGGTCCCTGTCATCCAAGAGTAGATGACAATAGCTCAGAGCCGATTGAAGTCTTATGATGACAGGAGGTGGAGACCACTAGAGTTCGAGGATGGCGACCACGTCTTCTTTCGGGTCTAACCTCGGCGTGGATTAAGGAGATTTGGCCAAGGTGGAAACCTCTCTCTGTGCTTCATCGGACCATTCCAGGTGCTCAGCAGGATAGGTGAGGTGGCTTACTACCTGGCTCTACCACCCCAGTTGCACCGGGTTGATGACGTCTTCCACGTATCTCAGCAGAGAATAAACATGCACGACCCGACACATATCATCGACCATGGAGAGCTAGACCTTGATGATGGAGAAACATTTGTGGAGGTCCCAGTGGAGATCAAGGATCGATAGGAGCGGGTCCTACATGGGCGGTCGATTCCTCTAGTGCGCATCAGATGGAATCACGAGATCCTCCAAGGGAGCACTTGGGAGCGGGAGGCTCAAAAGCATTCTCAGTACCCTCATTTGCTTCCCTAGATAGTGATGTAACATTATGGGGATGTAAATCCCTGAGGTGGGAGTAATGTAAAGACCCTTAAATTTCAAATGTATTTTTTTTCTTAATTTTCAATGGGATTTTACGAGTATGCAGTTTTTGACGGCACCTAATTCTGAGGCCCAGTGTGCCTGGAATCAATTTCTGAAGTTTAGCTCGGATACGATCAGTGAACGAACAAGAGGGTTTTTTCTAACTTTTGAACCGGTTCTTGGAATCGAACTCTGAGGGAACCAATGGAATCACAACACCGATAATTGCTTAGGAACACCTTTTCTGGAGTTGTGTTTTCTCGGGGATAGTAGTTAAAAATGCATTAAGTTTTAAGTGAAATAAAAATCGGGATACAATTTTTATTCCACATTCTTAAGTGTTTTAGACCATGTGAGAGATTTGGGGTGGGAACCACTGATGTTCTAAATCCCCTTTAGAGGATTTAGATGATGTGGGGCCCACACGAGCCCCCACCTTTTAATTTTTCCTTCACTCCTTTTAAAAACCACTTTGTCATTAATGTTTCCAAATTATCACTTCAATTAAATATGACAAGTTATGTTTAATTAAATGATGTGAATTGAATTTTGAATGTTTGAATTTTAAAAGTGTTGGAAAAGTAATAAAATAAGGAAAAAGCCATATTTTATTTTGGTTGCTTCATTGTGTCGAGAGATGGAGAGTTCTACCAACAAAAAACTTCATCATCCTCCTTTTTAGAACGTGAAGAACACCGACTTGCCTTCTGTCATTCTTTCAAAGGAAGGGAGGTGTCGTTCACCTCGGACAATCTCCATCAATGTGTATGGAGCCACACCCCGCAATTCCGCTTTCCGTAATGCTCTCCGATCCTCAACTCATTATCAAGGTAGTAGTTAATTTTCTTCGTGGAATATCTTGGCCGTTATTCGTCTTTTATTTTAGGCTGCTTGTTATCAACTTAATGTGAGGAGGTCAGACCGCACGAACATGGCCGACCCTCGTCCCCCTTTGTTGTTGTGTTTTTTGCGGCTCAAAAGAAGGCGGTGCGGTGCAACGACAGCGCACATAAATATGTAGGAATACGTCGAAGAAGAGCGGCGCCATCACGCCACACCAATTTGACCAAGGCCGCTCCAGCCCCCGGCGCCTCGAATGAGCGGGACCGCGGGGTCCCGCAACGGAGGCACTGGCCGGCCAGCTGGGCTGGCCGTTCGGAGTAGTCGGGGTCATAAGCCCCAGCTAGCAAGGGAGTGGCCCCCACCTGGGGGGGACGACTTCATAACAGGGGGTAGTGCCCCCCCCCCCCCCCCCGGTTCTGCGACAGCTTGGGTGGCCGAGCTGTGTCGCCACACGGGCCGCGCCAGCGCCAGGCCAACCAGCCACCCTGGCCGGACCGGCCGCACCGTGCCAGGGCGCCTAGGCCGGGCCGGGATGTACCCACCGGGCAGGATCGTGCCCTAGTGGGCCAGACCCAAACCTGGTTCGGGTCAACCCAGTTCAGGCTGACCCAGGGGGTCTTAGGCCGGGTCGGCCCGGGCCCAAATCCCCATATATTCAGACAGTTCCGTTCAAACGCTTGTATCATGGGCTACAAACCTCTGATCAACACACCGTCATTTGTGATGTGATTCTTTGATCGATATGGTCGTTTCGGTATGTTACAATCAAGGTTTTGGAAAACTTTATGTATGGTCGGGTTGGTTCTAACACGAAACTAATCAAGCCCTCGGAGCGGAAACACTTATAACTTGAGTTCCGGATGTCCGAATGACGTGCTGTTGACTTTGTTGGATTCCTCTTAGTGAGACCAAACATTTTGTGTACTTCTATAAATGTTTGGATGTAGTTGGAGTTTGGTCAAGTTGGTTTGACTTAAAAACCAACTGGGCCCCTGGAACGAAAAAGCCAATAACTCTCAGACCGGGCGTCCAATTGATGCGCAGTCTGTGGCGTTGAGTTCCTTTTGTCGAGATGGAACTTTGGGATACATCAACTCCGTACTACGTGTCAGTTTATATATCTACCCCCATGTCTCATGGAGCGGACCCTCCCGGAATCTAGCATGCTGTGTGCGGGAACCCTAGAGCTGGCTGCGACTACAACGATGATGACGAATGCACTGAAATCCTCTGTGGGTTCGGCAGTGATGAAAACTTCACTGAAATCCTCCGTGGGTTTGGCAGCGATGATGACTGCACTGAAATCCTCCGTGTGTTCGGTAGCGATGACGACCGTACTGAAATCCTCTGTGGGTTCGATGATGATGACTACTGTTCTTGTATACGACATTGGTCTGGCAGTGTTTGACTCTGTTCTTGTATCATACATGGGTCTGGCAGAGTAGCTGGTTTGTATCCTATGTGGGTGCGACAGCTTAACTGATTTAGTATCCTACGTGGGTCCCATCTCAGACGAATTAGTGGCTATATCTGATCATCTCTATCACCTTACGAATAGTCTACCTGTGTGAGCTGAGTCTTGACTTTCAACCATTATCTTCGATATGATTTACTTGCTTTACTATGTGGATTGGGCTGTGCTTTCATGTGTGGATTGGGTTGTGCTTTCCTATGTGGATTGTGTTGTACATTCCTGTGTGGATGTGATTTAAATTGGGCTCGGATGTTGGATCCGATCTGGAAATGGTGACTTAGGTATATGTATGGGCATATACCTAAGTAGTGTTGGATGTTACATTGTGATTGTATCATTCCATTGTGGATTATCCTTTGTGGATTCTGGGAGACCTTTGGGGGTCTTAGGGTCCCTACTGAGTAGCGTATACTCACCCCTGCACGGGTTATGCCCACATTACATTGTGTTGGATGCAGACGAAAGACATCGCTGATCGTGGTTGAGGCTTGTGGAGCAAGTCGGTACCTGGAGGTGGACCACTAGGTGGGACGTACACGGAGCGGACAGCTGGACCCGAGGAGCTGAGGAGGCTATCTGTACCCACCCTCTAGGTGGGACTTCCAGTGGACAGCTTGACATTGCTTCTTTACTTTCAGTTGCTGTAATTTCTTTCTAGTTGTACATACATTCAGTTTGGGTTTTTATTTTGGCCCATTTACTTCTGCACTTACTATTGCACCTATTTTACTTATGTTTTACTTCTGCTGGCTTACTCTGTGGTGTTTGTTAACTTTATAAGGCAATGGATTCCCCTTTTTATCGGGATTTACGCCTTAGTACTAGTCGCCAGCCCATGGCCTATGGGAGGCGGGCTCGGGGTAGTCACGACATGTGTCCCGAGGATGGGTCGTGACATTATTACACAAATTGATTAATGGTTCCATCCTTCTTTTCCTCAAAACTTACCATGGAACCCCCATATATATGTATTAGGTCCGATAAACCCCTTCAACTCAAAATCATCGAGATACCTTTTAAACTCTTCCATCTCATTAGTATACATCCTATAAAAAGAAATATATACTTGTGTATCTCATTGAACCAGGTTGATATAGAACTCTACCTCTCTCTATGGAGGTAATCCAAAAAAAAATTCTAGGTAAACATCCATGAAATAACCTACCATTGGAGGTAAATCTTCTCGAAATGTTCTTTGGTCATCTAGACATGAACTCATTAATTTGGAAGTTATCCCTCCCATACCTTGATTCTCGAGACCATGTTGACTAGCCTAGAAATATTATTCCCCATTTTGAATAAACTCTCCACCCTATAGTGATGTGATGGTCACCATATGATAACCAAAGAATCCATATGGAAAATGATATAAAAATATATCATCTTAAGGGAAAAGGGGTCTCCAACTAAGTGATTGTAGCCAATAACAAGGGGAAACTCCCTTGACTTATGTACATCTTCTGTTCTAATACCCACTTGAGTGTAAACTGCCATGAATTCATCATAAAAATAAACACTAATCCCAATGATCTCTATAGATGGGATATATATAAATCTAGGAGAATCAGATGTATCAATACGTGTAGAAGCTTAAGTAGAGGCCACTAAAATAGTAAAAATGATAATATAAGGTACATGATCTTGATCATAATCCTCAAGGGTTAGTTTCAATTCATATATCTAGCCCGATCCATGACCCTGTGATACATCTTGGATACCATGATAATAACCACCTTATTGTGGCTATAAACTACTGTTTGACTACCACGTTCATGACCACCATCACACCTTGATCATCCAACTATACTCAAACTTCTTATCTAATGAGAAGCTTCTAACCTTGATCCTAAACAGGTAGTCACTGCAGACCCTCTCTCGTAGGATTCTAGAAAAATATTTCTGCCGAAGGGCTATAAATGGCCCGCAATATCGCAAGAACAACACTCGACATAGTCCCTAGTAGGGAGAGGCATCCTATTTTCTATCATGTTGCACGGGTATAACCTTAAATATCTTCCTTCATATATTCTATGAATTTTAATATCCCCATGTGCATGATTCAAATGATGATTACTTCTGTAGGTTGATGAAGTACCTGATATAGATGCTGAATTACCATGTCATGCCCCTTAGCCTCTTTCATGATATTCTTTGATTTAAGAACCTGATTCTCTATTCAAAAAATTATATTCATACAGAATAAATTCACATTTTATTAAATATAATACCTATTATAATACTAAAATATACTATCTTTAAATAACATTTCACCCATCAGAATAAGTGTTAGGCATTGGAGCTCAGTAAAACTAGCTGAATAATCCTTAATTGATAGTGTTCCATACTCGAGGTGCATGAACTCTCATGATATATCATCCCTAAACATATTGGGATATAATTAATCATAGATTTCTATATTAAAATCCCACAAAATTATCCCCTAATGAATATATATTTGAATAATTACATCCCATGATCTCGTGGAATAATCACAAAATATATAAATAATGATATTTACCCACCTCTCATTAAGAATCTTTAAATTCTCAAATATGGAGAGAATTTAATCTATCCATGTCCATATATCCTGAGGTCTTCCATAATCCAAAAATATGGAAAGACACTTCTCATAGAATTCATGCATCAAATCTACCATATTCAGTGTTGGTCTCAGTGATCCCTGAACTGTTTTAATGAATCTCATAATTCCCTCCCAAAACAATAACTCAATTCATGTGTATGGTTCAACTAATGGTGCCTCAATTGGCACTAATGTTGGATCCTCTAGTATCCAATGGCCCTATGCCTCTAGAGTGTGGATTTCATGACCCACGTAGTATATTGATGGAGGTCATTATGGTGGAATGACTCTAAAATTTCAAACACATTCTTTAGTTCAAGATCATAATCATCTTTCATAGCTTAAAATTGCAGATACATAAAGAGTATAGGTATAATGCTTCCAATATAAGACCACATCTCTCTTCCTCCTCCTTGATTCACTTTAGGTAACATATAGATCATATATAACTAATATATTGTATATACTATCCACTAACATTGTTGGTTCTAGTCTAACTTCTCTACTATAATAAATTTAAGTTTCCCATTCATTTTAACTTATATTCACATATTGATTTTCATATGAATTGACACTCAATTAATGATTATTTCATATTTAATTAAAATAGATTAACTAATGATTCACCTAATTCTGTCCCTTGAGGGACCATACATCATAGGATCCAATGTATGCCATACACTAGATTCACACAATAACACACTACATAATACTGCTCACAACATCTTGTATAACTATCATGGAACCCATCACCAAATCATGAACAAGTAATGTGTCCTAAATGGAACTAATGATGAATGGCATGTGATTCCTGTAATGTTCCTAACATGGTGCATGAGGTGGAATACCCTCATCTCATTGGGTTGAAAAAAATTTGAACCCATAATCATTTATATTATAATATCACAACTCAATTTCATCACTGAACGGTTGAATAATATAAACTGTAACATTCAAAATCTTCAAAACAAAAATTTAATTTGAGGTAATTCGGAATTTTTCATGTATGTTTATTATCTATTTCCAGGCACATCTCATATCAAAATTCATATTTCTTCATATCCATTTCTATTTTCCCAAAATATTAAGGAAAATAAAACAATTTCACTCTAATACTACATTCCAACATCCTTGACCATAATTACACTCAATATTTCCCTGAGACTAGTTGGTCGAATGGCCTCAAGTGCATCTCGGCAAATGCAAGAGGTGGCTGATAAGAACTGAGGGACTTGGTGTGTCTATTGGGAGACTATTCCATAATAAATAGAGTGTATCATAGTAAAATTTCAATAACATTCATGTATTGAAACTAGTAAATCATACAGAAAATAGACACCTAATGGAAATAAATAACAATATTAACTGAACAGTTAGATATAATTATAATGATACATGTCATGTGTCTTAAAAATATAACAAAATATTTACACAGAATCCCAATACAGTATATATATCAAAAGTACAAAAATGAAATATGTTTTCAAACTAGAATAAAAATCCTCAACCCAGTATTATGCTCCCCTTCTTCTAAGAAAAAATTTCTAACTTATTGTAGGGAGGTTTCCCTTATCCACACGTGAAATATTATAATCTTTTTGGCTAACCAATTCATCTTGAATAGGGTGGGAGGAATAATCCTTGTAGGTAACCACCCAATATCTTGTCCCATCTAGTTAATGAGAATATTATAGTCCCAGTGAATAGGCATCAATATAATAAATAATGGTTTTAATGATTGTAAACATCCAATAAGTCCATGTTCTCATTTATAACCATGTCTTTTAATGATTAAAACTCATTTATGTGTTCCATCACACTTGAAATAATTCCCAACATCTCTCATGATAACATGATCATTGAATTGATAATTAGATCATCCATAAAGTGCGAGTTAATACTGAATCCAAGCTTTTGATTTGTCTTGGAAGACGTATCATGAAACTCATTTCATTTATTTTTTATTTATGATCCTAATGCCTTCAATGGAATTATTAATTTTGAATTCAGGCATCACTTTAGGAATAATGTGAACCACCTCCCTACAAGATCATCCATGGATATCCTCACACAATCCCATGTATCGCTCTAGGTGTGGTATAACATCCCTTCCATTTGATTTCTTCCCTAGTGTTGCACTATGGGAGCCCAAGTATCACCCCTGGAATATATGATCAAATCCCTTTTGATTCCATCCTTGGAAATCCCTATGGATTCCATGTATCACTAGGATTATAATTTATAACCCTAATGAGTCCATCCTTAATAGTCTGTTTGGGGAGTCCAAGTGTCACTCTGGTATAAGCATTCTAAACACCAAATGAGTGTATCAATAGAATTTGTAATTAAACCCATGTTTCTTTAAAGTGGTATTCATAATAATTCAATTAAATTTAATCAACATCATTAATGTAATCTAATTTAAACATGTCCTTGTCAACACTAAGAATATATGAATTCAATGTTACCCTAGAAGGTGATTCAATGAATTGTCTAAGAATATAAGTATTTCTGTCTAACAACTAATGTGGACATTTTATTATATCAATCATATCATTCCTAAAAAAGAAAAAAAAATCCATGTCCATGGGTATGGACATTCATCCCTTTCGGTTAATCAATTCAATTAAAATTGATAATATAATTAAAATTATATTTATATTTACATTTTTCATCTCAATGAAATGGGAAAAAAGGGAAAAACCTAAGGCATCCAATATCATATAACATTATAATGGTATATTTAATTAATCATTACACCCATAGGGGAGGTTCTAATTTCAATATACACAACCTATAACAATTATTTAATGATCATATTTAATTATATCGATCATGTCTATTAATTTAATTCAATTATTAAAATTCATTTCAATGTGATCATATGAGAATTGGTTTTGTGAAAAAATGACATATATAACAAAAAATGGTGTGTAACAAATATCTGGTGGACATCTATCGTATTTCTATGGAGGATATTTCATTCATTATTAGGTTAATATTTGTTTTAGATTAGGAGAAAATTTATGAACAGATGAAGAGCCTATAGTTTGGAAAATTTTCCAAGCACCTAAAAAAGGCAGTGGGTACCAAATTAAATGATGAATGTATAAAATTGAATCAACAGAGTACCCGCATGGATCCAAGAGATATATGATTTTATATTTTGATTTCATATGGAGAGTCGGCAGCGATTCCTAAAATAGAGTATCAAAAGATTTATCAAAACCCACGTTGTCAACATGTGAAGAACTGTGGAATTAGGTTTAGGAATATATCAATTTATGTGGAAAGTTAAAAATTCATGCAAAACATAGGGTAAAATGTATTGGTTTCACGGTGGGTCAACCTGTGTTCCAACCATGCACCCTTTTCTATAGGAAATGGGAACATCACATGGTTTGTCACATGGTTTGACTGAATGTGAAAGAAACTATGAAAACATGTCTTTCCAAATTGACTAAATTTTTATTGACCATACACCCAACGTAACTTGGGTTATTTAACCATTAATCTTGTAGGACATCACAATATAGCATGGCATGGTTTTATCTAACCATGCGGTACACCCCACATGGTTTCCTCTAACCGAGATATAGTGATATTTCACCAAAAAGTTGGGTCTCGCGATCCAAACCAGTCCTGAATACCTCTGTTTCCTTTCTGACATCTAAGGGAATTCATACTAGGCCATATTTAAACATTTAAACATAAATTTGAATGAAAATTGGAAATATTACCCAAGGAAGAAACAAGTTCTTATACATGACATAATGTTTTATACATTTATATATTTACCACAATTTTATGTCATATTCTAATATTATGATCTCATGGCCAACGTTATTTTATTCCATTATGATTAATATCTTATTTACTACCTTTTTTTATTCCACGAATAATGAATTTGATCTATGATATGCATGTTATGGTTTTAAAATGTAAATAACTTGTTCAAATACCCACATTGTCATGTTATATTAATGTCTCTATTGTTTACCTTTATTGAGAATCTAGGCTATCCATTTCATATATTTCATTTACATAGGTTATGATGATAGTCTTTATGTATAATATGCTTAGTAAGGGGTCTAGTTATTAGAAACTATGGTGGAGATAAATATTTCACTTATTAACAAGTTGTTTATGTTTTTAAGATTCCAATGGAACTATACATTTATGATCATCATGCACACGGGTATATAATTAAATGAATATTCATATAAAAATATGAAATATATATGCATTAAAATTGGGTTTGTATTTTTCACCTATTACATTTATCAGTTAATGAATATCTATTACTTATTAACTAACCTTTTTCATGTTGTGAACAAAAATATAAATGGAAATGCATAAAAAACAACACTAGAATTCATTGATGGCTCACTTCCTTGGGGATGAATACATTCTCTATGACTCATGGGTATTAAACCATGTGAACATCATTCTTTTTTGTTATCAAAAAAACCTTAATAAATTGTATTTTGTGGAAATCACTTATCTAGACATTTAAAACATTCAAACAATGAAGTTTTATTTACTTTTGTTAATTCCATAAAAAATTCTAGAGTTGGCCTATATTTTAAAATGTAGATAAGTAAAGAGAGCTTATATCCCTCCTTGAAAGTTTACATATGTTATATCTTCCATTCTTACAACACATCAATACACAATTTTGATGTATTCAACCTTTTAGAAAATAACTAAATTAGGTTATATAAATTATGTCTTGCACCTATATATGATCAAATAATATATTTCATTTACTTACTCATATTATTATCATTATTTATTAATCCTATTTCATATATTTAACAAATACATATCTTTTCTCAAAACGCCATCCTAATATATATCTATAATAGGCAAGGTCAAGATTCATTCTCCCTAATATTCATCTTCTTCACTATTTAAGTGTTTTTATTCTATTCATATATAATATGTTTAATCCCACACTTTGATACCATGAGTCAACAATAGATTTTTTTGGTTTTATTCACACCTATATTTTTCTTTTGTATAAAAAACTCATAAATATATGATTGAAAAGGTGAACTTTCACTATAACTGTCATTCCATTAGAATCCAAAAAATCTCTCACTTTACAAAACTCAAAAATTTTAATCAATGTTTTTTTAAAACATTCTTATAAATACGAGTCATGAATTAATTTTGAAACTCTTCAAAATATTTTGAAATATCATGATATTTTATTTATTTTAATTCAGTGTTTAATATAAATTATAAAAATAATTTTGATCTTCATTAATGACGGTATCATACGATTGTGATCAATTCTCTATGATTTGTAGCATAGAGTTCTGCTTCTTCATCTCATAGATCCAAATGGAGTTTCTTATGCATATTTATCCATTGTATTCTCAATAATCCTTACATGATCATTTATATTTACTACATTTAACACAAATTTAATCTACGATATTTCATATAGCCATGATATTCACTATTTGATTTCATATCCTAGGATAATAATTTTTATTATTATTGGATTTTGAAGTCATGTTATCTTTTCATCTTTGTAATTGTAGGAATAGAGTCATATATACAAATTTGAATGCTCATGTCAAATTTATAACATTTATATGAACTCATTATGATGTTGTACACTCATGAAAACAGGAAGTCCACTACTTTCTATCATTTCAATGTTGATAAGTGTTTTTTTAGGTCAACTAATTGGAATTGAGTCATAAAATTTTTCCCATAAAAATTTCATTTCACTCATTATACATACACACTAGTCCATGACCTTCATGGTATTAGTATGAGATCAAGGGTTTTATATTATTTGAATAAGGCCACCAATGTCACCAACCATGTATTGATAGATGATATTAAAGGATGAAAATGATATATGGAATAGCATCATCTGAATTTAAACAATTGTATGCCCATGTTTTCTAATGTTATGAACAGTCCAGGCATTAGAAGCATCCAAAATAAAAATAAATATTGGGATTAAACTCTTTTATTAGCTTGATGAAATTGAAAAACTAGAGAGGGAGTCCGTTAAGAGTCTTTTATCTCTTTTTGACAACCATTTTGTCCCACATGTGTGGATGTTAAGAATCCATGACCCTCCATATTATTTTTTTGACCCATGCTGGAGTCATTCTCCCTTTATGTTATTCTTAGGTGGCTCCTTGAATTTATAATGGTTAGAAGCCAATAGTGGCCAGACATCTTGTCTGGATAGGATAACTATTAGTTGGATATTATTTTTCATATGTATTATCGTGACTATGTCTTACAAAATACATATAGACTAGTGTAATTTAACTATAATAGTTTTTCTCAATATCCATTTTTTAATTCATGTCAACATAAAAACCAAATTAATAGAAACTAAATAACAGACATACTAAGTGACCATAATAAGAATTATAATGTATACAATAATTTTACAAACCTAAAAACCTCATAGTATCATATTTTAATTTATATGTAACTCAACTCAATTGTTATTTTTTCCATATACGAGAGAATAAACTCAGTCCAACTTGCTAAAATCTCTCAATATCATATATATATAATGATTTTATTATAAGGGTGTAAATCATTATAACAAACTTCACGTTTTTTCAATTTAATCATTCGCAAACATTATGAAATAAATTAATATATATATATATATTCTTTTATAATTTTTATAACCCCCTATTCACATCAATCCAACATGTACAAAAGGTAATTGTTCTCTTTCTTTCTCAAGAACTTCTGAATCCTTCTTGTAAGGATTTAGATTTACCTATGGTATTCTAAATGTTATATATTCATGTTTCTGATAAAATTTATATAATATTTTGTTAGTAATATAATTGTTAATTATTAGTAATATATATATATAATGATAATTTCAATTACGTTCTTATGTCATAGAATAATAGTTAAATTTACTGTTAGAATAGATTAAAAATTTAGGTGTCAAATGTGTAATTTTGATATAAATATGTATTTTAACATAATAATTAAATTACAAACATATATATACTTATTTTCATAATATATAAATCACATTTTGAACAAAAAATGAATTTTTGTTTTGGGAAAATTATATTTTTTTAATTTTTTTTTGATTAATAGTGAAAAAAAATTTAATTTTTTTTATAATTTATTAAAAAATAATTATATAATACGAATATAAAAATTTATGATGAATTGTTTTTGATAAAAAATTATTTTTTTAATTAATATAATCCATCTAAAAATATTAATTTACATTTTGAATCTAATGTCTAACATTTCCTAAAAAAAGTTATATCCTTTATAAAAAAGTAAATGTTATAGTTAATTATTATAAACATATAGTTTTACAAGAAATTTAATCATTAATTATATATTTCATATAATTATTTATAATATCAGATTTGGAAAAAATGTAATTTTTACCTGTAGTCCAAAAAATATGTTCCTCATTTGTATGGATAAGTTACTATAGAAAAGATAAAATAATACAAAGCGTAAAAATTAAAATAAAATGTCAAAAAATATCTAAAAAGTCACATAAATGTAGGTTTTTGAGGTATGTATTGACCTTAAATAATATTTCAGTAATTAATTATTAATAAAAATCATTAGAATAAATGCCTCTCATAATTAGTTTCCCTAAATAAGAAAATAATAAATATTTTTACCCTAAAGTATCCCCTCCCCAAGTATAAATAACCTCTAATTATCTCTAAAAATAACTAATCTAAATCCATTATGAATTAATCACCCTTCATTATTCCATTAAATATCATCTAAAATTATTATTTTGGGTTTTAATACTTTCCAATAAATTTTTAGGAAGCATCAATTCCAATAACGGTTTATTTACCTCTATCGTGCTATATTTTTTTAAATCATTCTATTTGATTTATTTTTCAATAAGAATGTAATTATGATTCATTATTTTAAATTAATAACTATATTATTAATAAAATTTCACTATTACCTAAAATTATTCTACATCTAAAAGATGTTATAATGCTCAAACAATCCTTTATCCATAAAACATCCTAAATTTTGGTAATGAAAAAAATGTGTCATTTCCTAGAAATGACAAAGCCATCACCATATAAGAAAGTATATTCAATATATGGATCTAATATAGAGGGGGTGATAACCCTTATAAATTTAGCTTTACTATTATATCGACCATTATTTGGTCCATATATAATAAATCCTAACTACACAACTTGATTGAATCTACAAGGGGGTATTCTTTAGATAATACATGAAGTAATTATAAACAATAGTGAATGATTATTTATTGTTCGTATCACAACTCCATCAATTTATATTTCTCTACTAACTTTTAGTAATTCCTTTTATAAGTTAACATTCCATTAACTTGTGAATTCCCTTTTTTTAGTAGGAATTCACTTAGATATTAATATTATTCTACTAGATGGGGAAATATTGTGACTACATATATATATAGTTATTATATGGAAAAATATTGATTACATGGCTGTTATTATATATGAGGCTTTTAATGTAACATTATATTATGTATATTTTAGGAATTGTCGTCATATGATGGTTGTATTGGACTTATTAGTTGATTGATTGGAACCGTAACTATATACCCTCTCGATCCATTGGTATGTATCAGGTTAAGAACTTATAGTGTATTTCTATTTTTACATAACATATAATGTATTAATCGTTTCAATGAGTCCTTGAAGGATTGTTATGATATCTACTATAAATAATATCAACAATATGATATTAGTTATTCTTATGTATTATTTTATTCACTGTCTTGTAATCCATTGATATATTAATTTTTTAGAATGTATTATTTCCTAACATGTTGATACCCTGATTATGTATGATATCTTCTACTATACACTACCCTTAAATAACACATGGGCTCACCCTTTTTTATTTTATTACAATTTTCCTCAAAAACCCAAGAGGATTTCAATGTGTAACATGTAGATTTTTGAAGTTGAAAAAAACCATTCTTTCATGCAATGTATCATATGTTTTCAATTCAATGTGATGTTATATTTTTAATATAGTTAGTTTTTATTACAAAATTTAAGAATATTTTGATTTATTTATTTATTGAACTGTAATTAATGAACTTAAGGATCTAGGATAATGGAGTCTATTAATTAAATTTTGTATCAAAAACATTTAGTATAATCATTAGGAACAATATTTTGAAAAATATAGCTATAGAAAATAACCCTATGATAAATAAGTAAGAAATTTTAGTTATATTTCTAGATT
The DNA here is from genome assembly GCA_963277665.1 of Viscum album. NCBI lineage: Eukaryota > Viridiplantae > Streptophyta > Magnoliopsida > Santalales > Viscaceae > Viscum > Viscum album. Next base: position 701,562,646 of record OY728161.1, read on the forward strand.
ACATGCAATAGTTTATTATAAGTTCATTGGAATTATATAATATGATTAATTATTAATTATTTTATTCATAAAATAATTATATATATTCTATTTCATACATATAACAAATAGAGAAAGGAATGGAAATCATGGAAACACATGTAATCAAGGTAAGGATTTAACTCTAAATAAATATAATCTATCCAGTGATAGAGATGATAATATTATTACTACATTATAAAAATTAGAATAGGATATTACACATAATTTTCCCATATATAACAACATTTTATTCTATAACATGGTGTAATAATGAAAAACAATTTCATTAGGGAAAAATATTATTCATTAAAAATAAAAAATATTAATTTGAACAATGGATAATGTACCTAGAGAAGGTATTCATTGCATTGGGATTAAGTGATAGGTATACGGTTTTTATTTTTATATATCATCTAAAGTGATATTTTGATTAATGGTGGCCTCTGATTTATAACAACAATAAGGAATATGAGATAAATAATATTTAATGGACATATTTTAAAAATTTATTCTTTGAAAATAATATTCAATGTGGGTAATGAGATGAAAAGGAAATGAAATTCATAAAATTATTTAAAACTAATGATGAATATGTTTGTGAGTGTAAGAATAATATTATACAGTTAGAAAAACATTTTGTGGAAAACATATATAATCATGAAAAATGTATTTATAACTTCTTTGAAGGGTAGAAATCAGGCCTTTATATGTAATTTTTTACTCAAATAGATTCACTATAAGAAGATATATATACTAGTTCCATCATTACTGAGAATATATTCTACAAGTATTTTTTTATAAAATGGTAATCAAGAGAAGAAGATGGAATATGATCACCATATTGAAAATAATTTAGAACATTTGAATAAGGATATTATTGAATTAACATAATGAAATAACTATAGAAATAGAAACCCTACATATTTTGTGATGTTAATGAGAGTTTTCTACAAGTTGGAAGACAAAAAAAGTTAAGATCATGATCGATATAGTGAGTAAAAGAGGTCACAAATTTTCATTGATTCTGTTATAAGGAGACATGGAACTGTTAAAATAAATTCCCAAAACATCTAGGAAACAAACCCCATAATTGTATGGGGAGAAGTATTTTTATTATTATAAATTAATAGTAAAAATAAAGATTCCAAATGATGTTATAACAAGTACAACTGATCATAAATTCAAATTTAGATAATAAATTATTTGATTTAATATCTACTTAATATTTTATTTACTAGAATTATTATAATAAAATTAAAACATACATTGATGTAATAAAGGATGATTTTTTAGTAAATTCACATAGTGGAAATATTATAGAATTAAAATTGCATTTCTATTTCTCACAAAAAATACATGGTGGTTCATTAGTTGAAAACCAGGATGTAATACTAATATTTTACATTTATATAATCCCTGGTATAGATTGGATTTATAATTATGAAAGAATTTAATTTTGTGTGGAAGAGATTAACATCACTGAGGCCATAAATGAATCCATTATTTTTAGAGGATAGACCTTTTTGCTTTATTTTTTAGAACCACCTTCATTAGCTCATCATGATGTATTACTTTGAGAGGATTGATCAATTAATGTGATAGGTGTTATTATTATAGTTTATATAATAATATTGAGGGGTGATATGGATATATTTCATGATGAACTACCCAGATATTCCCATGTCCATGATGTATAATTCTAAATTTAACATATCCATGATAAAAATCTCATATATAAGCCTCCATATAGATTAGCTCAAGTGGAATTTTTTTAATTAAATAACTAATTAAGAGAGTTATGTGATAATTGTTTCATATAACTAGTGTATAACATTAGGGAGAACCGACCACATAATTAAATTTGAATTATGTGTCTATGAGTTTATGCATTGCCTATTGGGATTATAATTCCTTTACTATTAAGAAAAATAATCATTAGTCTCGAATTTATGACTAATTTGATCGACTTCATGGATCTAAATACCTCTCAAATATTGATATTTCTTATGGTAATCATCATTGAAAATTATAAAAGTAATATATACAAAAATATTTATTTTCATATAAGTTATTATAATTATCAGTTCACAGTAATCCCTATTGGGTTTACCAATGCAGAATTTTAGTTTATAGGTATAATGAAAAGAGTATTTTAGGATTATCTTGATAAAATATGTTCTGAATTTATTGATGATACCTTGTTATAATCTTTTTTCTATAATGATCAATAAGACCATTTATGAATCATCTAATTCACTCAAATGGATATGGAATATAACTGGTAATTTAGTAAGTGTAAATTATATATTCAAAAGTCTCTTATTTTTGTTATATTTTATCAAACAATGGAATAATAATTTACCCCACAATGAAAATTGTGGTTAATGAATGTAACAAGATAATTAATATATAAAATATAGGTCATTTTCATGATATAGAAAGTTAATATCATTAGTTTTTTCATAATATTATCAAATTATAAAATCTGTTTACCAAATAAAAAAATAAATGGAACGAATCGACATGGTTAATGGAATGTGATGACCATATTGAATAACTAAAAAATTTATTGATAACTGAACTTGTATTGACATTATTATCATAAATCTATATTATATATATATATAGTTACTAATGGAATATATTACTTGGGTGTGACCTTATTAAAATTGATAGAGTTTTTTATTATGAATGGAGGAAATCTAAAACCAATGAACAAAACTGTTCTATAAGTTTTATTGAGTTAGAAGTATTAATATTTTCGTTGAAAATATTGAGATACTATATTTATAGGCATATATTTTTCATATATTCTGGTCACAGACGTTTGTATAATATATTGACATTGAAAGATCTCAACAGTGATATTGGGAATATGGTAGAAACTAATCGAGTAATATGATTTTGTAAAACATTATCACCATATAAAGGAAAATAGGGAATAATGTCAATCCAGTATTAAGGATCATGGAAACCAATTAATGATGGGGATTTACAAGGATCCAAAATTCAGGGATTTATAAATTTTTTATATAGAAAATATTTTAGATGTGGAATCATCATTATATTTCCAAATAATTAACTAACCATATTTATATAAAAAGATAAAAAAGTATCAAGAAGTTGAAAATAGTTCAAAAAAAAAATATTTAGCCCAAGAATGATGGTATATTAATAAACTTCCTCAATAAATATTGTGTGTAGATGTTTTTATTGTAACTGGGTTTACCATCAGTACCTGAGAGGAAGAGATAGTTGTTCGATGAATCTGAAAGCTATATTTTTTTCGATGCACCCATAAAATATAAATATATATTAGGATTTAAGAGAAAGTTTTTGTGATATGGTTTAAAGTGGTTAATTTAATACTATATGTCGAAAATCTTGGTGTTCCCATTATTTAAGGTTAAAAGAAAACATCCTAAAGGAATCATACAACCACCCACCATAATCAAGCGGAAATGGGATAATATTATAATGGGGTTTTCAATGGAATTATAATGACTCCTATGAGGAATGATACACTATGGGTCATTGTGGATCACCTTATATTGTATTTTTATTTCATTGAAAGAAAGGAGGATACACCCTATAAACTCATCACATGACTCTATATTAATGAATTGGATCGGATTTAGGGAATAACTATATAAATTGTATCAGATCAATACCCTTAGTAAACAATATAATTTTTTAGGAGTCATCAAAATTCCATGAACATAAAGATACACATTAGAACCACTTAATGTCCTCAAACATATGGAATGTATGACAGGATTATCTAAGCCATATAGGATATTTCAAGGCCATTCCCATTTAACATTCAAGCAACGTGGGACAATATATTACACTTGATGGAATATTCATACAATAATATCTTCCATATGAGTCCAAAAATGGATCTTTAGGAGGATTCTTGTCAAAAAAATGTGTCATAATCCAACCTGATAGGATGTAATATGTGAAAAGGTGTTAGTTGGTCAAGAACTCATTGAGGAAAAAATTGAGAAGGTGCGGCCTATCTATAATAATATCTAGATATCTTAAATAATAAAAAACTTATATAACTTTTCAAATTAATTACTTTAAATTATAATTTCGAAAACAAGTATTGTTGAATTTATTGTCATTGAATGGAGTTATATGTTTTGGTAATAGGATTAAGTAATGTGCTAGGTATATTAAACAATTGGTGATTTTCGAGAGAATTACAGATGTAGCTTATCATTTAGATTTTCCACCAATCATCATTAAATTAAAGGATCTCTTCCATGTCTCAATGTTAAATAATTAGATACCTAACCAAACTCACATACCAACCACCAATGGAAGAGGACATAAAGATGACATGTCCTACGATGAAGAGCTAGTACAAATTCATTACAATAGATTATATGCATTACCAAATTGGAAAAATAGATTGTTCTAAGTTATATAGAGGAATAACATGTTTTAGGAAGAAATATAGAATCATGGAGATGTAAAAAGGGAAAATTACACCCAATAAATTATATTATTACGTACACCCTAAATATTGAAGGAGAAATTATTTAAAGGGGATGAATATAAGACCTGAGATTCAACTAAGCAACGTTTCAATTAAAAGGTATAAAATATTTTTTATATTCATATAATTATTAAATTTTGAAAAAATTATTAATAAATTAATATAAATTACACACTTGTGTCTTAGAATAATAATTAGATTTAATAGAATACCATTTTTCAAATTGAATGATCCAAAATGAAAATTTTTAAAATAACTATTTTTTTTAATAAATAATGGGCACATTGGTATAGAATTGTTTTCATTAATATGTACTTCATTTTTTTAACCACTATTCCAAAATTACGTTTGGTTGAATTAATGGTATGTTTCTAAAAAAATTAATTATTAGGTGAATATTGAATTTTTTTTTTAAAATACCTTCAAATTTAGGGTATAATTATTTTATGATCATAATATATATATTAATGAATCCTTTTTAATTAAGAAAAATTGATTTATGAGTTAGTATAATGTGTTAAATAATATTATTTAATAATTATAAACATACTTTAATCATTTTGGAAACAAAGTTATATATTTTCTAAACTCTTTTTTTAAAAAAAAAATTAATTATTTTAGCATTAATTTTCCAACATTTAGAAATTTAATCAAGTAATAAATATTTTATATTTTAAATCATATGTTTAAAATTACATAATAACGGAAATTTAAAATTTTAACATAAAAATATGCTATTGATGTAAAAAAATGAGTTATCATGGTAATGTTTAAATAAGGAAAAGGGTTTTAGCTAAAGTTAAATAACATAAAATATCTAAAAATCTCAAGAAAATGAAGCGTTTTAAGGATTTTATGACCTTAAAAAATATATCAATTAATAATTATCAATAGAATACATTTTAATCAATTACTCCCCTTCGTTATTTTCATATATTTCAAAATAATTAATATTTTATCTGTAAAATACACCCTTCATAAGAAGAAATTCTATCCAATTCATCCTCTCCTCTCAAGCTAATGATAATTAAAAATTAATTCTCTCTCATTATCCCTCCCAATATTCTCTCCAATGGTATTATAGGGTTTTAAGGTGTTCCTCTCATTATTTATAAGGATACATTACATGGTATAGTTTCTTATCCTCTTCAATCTTTTATTGCATTCTATCTATTTAATTCCATTATAAATGAGACTTGTTATTATGAATAATTGATTAAAATTATTTATTATATTATAAATGATAATTTACCGTCCTATATTGTTATACTACTATCATGATACATTATGATTCTCAAACACCATCATATCCATAAAACATAAAAACATTCAAAATGTAAAAACTATATGGTGTCCTAGAGATAATATACCTCTATGTATTAGAACACATGGATAAATTAACTAGATATTATGGAACTATGTGTAATAAACATGATTTTATTTGTATTAAATTGAGTTTCACATGGTGAATGAAAAAAATACTCCATCTACAAATCATGTCTGACTCTCCTATGGGATATGCTTGGGATAATTCACAAATTTTTTACAAAACATAGTAGAGGAATATTTACTATTTATATATATAGATAATTAATGTATACTTCACTAAAACCTTGTTATCGTTCCATTTATATGGGTACTTTCCATTACCTTTTGAATACACAATTGTTTTTGTTTGGGGATATTCAGCATAATAGGATAATTATTCTACTAAATGGGGAGATATTAATATACATTATATCTGTTATTTCATTATTGAAAACAATTCGTTACATAAACATAATTATGTATAACATTTCTTTGGTAACATTATGTTATGTATTTTTAATCATTCTCTTCTCATGATGTATTTATTAGGCTAATTATATGACATGTGTGACCCATAGTAATATTTCCCCTTGAAGCATTAGTAGGTCATGAGACAAACTAGTTGGATATTTAGAATATTACTTACCGATTTATATATGATTCCTTGGAACTATGCCTCAATGATAAGACTAATATCTATGGATATATGGATTTCATCTCAATGTGATAATTTATTCTTATCCATGAATTTATTTACTATCATGAAATTCATATTTATATTAATTGATATAAATTTTATTTATTTTTAAAATATTAGTGATTAAATTCTTATGTATGATATAAGTTTCAATATATAACACCATATAGATCATTTAAAGTCACCAATTTGTACTTATTACCATTATACATAGTAATCCAAGAGTATTTCTATTTGTGAAGTATATATTTTTATGCAGAAATAATAATTTTTTACTATTTTCATATGATGTATATTTCATTTTATAAATAAATGTATGGTTTAATTATGTATCTAGTAACCTAAGACTATTAATGTACTAGATTATGTGATCTAGTTATTTATCTTAATTCAATACAATATCCATCGGCTCTGGGTTTTAGTAGTATGAGATTCAAAATTAAAATCATTCTTTGGAACTCAAAATGACTTCTATAAAAATTTTCATCAAAACACTAACATGAAACAACATAACATCCTAATTAAAAAAATACACAGATTATGTTTAAAAAGGTTTAAAAATGTTATTTAAGTATGAATCACATTGATATAGGTAGTATACCAATATGCATGAAATCGTTTTTAAATGAATATAATAATGTGTCTTTATTTTTAATGGACCTTTATCATTATCCTTATTTAATTAAGGAATACAAATATTCTTATGATAAATCATTGATTGGTTGGGAGTTTTCCACATAGTGGGTAATTTCATAATAATGCACTACATGTTCCATATTGTATGTGTGAAAATCATATTATATATGATCTTGGTAAATATTAATAGTCTATTCTTGTAAACACCATGGCCCTATTTTCCTAATGTTAGTGGTTACATTATTAAATTTGAAATAAAAATAATGTATCACATCCTTACTGACCAAATAGATAATTATTATTAGTAAAATAGATTCATTAGTGAATTTCACATAAATTTGAAAAAAAATAAAACATATTAGTTTCTTAGAGAACACCATTATTCCCCTTAGCATATCAGTACATATCAATCATAAAACACTTCATAGTATTATAAGGAAAATAAAACAAACAAATATGGAAAGATGAGAAACATAATATGGGTATGAAAACATAGTAATCTACACTAAAAATAATAATAATTATCAATATGTAATGGTAAATAACTACAAAACATTCCATTTAAACAATATCTTGAGCATGACATGACAAGAGTAAAATATTATAAATTAATTCCATATAAATAGTCACAAGATCATAAAACCAATCCACGTATATTCTAACCAATCAAATAATAACATAGAAATCAAAAACTCATCTCATAATGAAAAAATGAATACATATGGACATCCAAAAAATACTTTCATGGAAATTCCCAAGATAATTTAAATATACTGGACAAAACTTATAGAATTTGGCCAATTGATTTGTCTCATACGACCTATCACTACATCGAGGGGCTATTTATAATCAGTCCATACCCATAATTTAATAGGTTTTGTTAATTATTCACAGTAAAAGGGTGAATCATAGTAAAAAAACCATTAATATTAAAAAAAACATATATTCTAAATGTTAATTCAAATAGTAATCAAATAAGTATAGTAATAAAACTACCACAGTAATATAATGAATGGTAATAAAATAATACAATCCAAATAAAACAGATCACAAACAATCAAAATAATGAATAAAGATGACACAAATACATCATATCCCTAGTTTCTTATATGGATATAGAAGGTTATATAATATAGATGAATAGAAATACCATAAAATGTCATTAAAATCATTCATGAGTAAAAGTGAGATGAGAAAACCCTTACATCATATTGATATTGCATCATATATATCCAAACCTCCTATAAAATAAATATTAGTTTTTGTAATTATGTTAAATAATTATAATCATATATATCATACCATATATTTCCCTATTATATAATTATATAATATTTTTGTTAATAATATTTAATTATTTTCAATATTTGGGCTTTTAACATTCATGTTTTGTCATGAAAGTTATGGTTATTTTATATAGTAAATAAATAAAACATTTAAAAAATGATAATAATGATTTAAATATATTATTTCATTAGATAAATCTAGTGAAATATTTTTGAAAATTATTCAATGAAAATGAATTGCATTACTTCATGGTGGTGGTAGGTCATACATAAACACGAGCGACAATATCAATCTTTTAAAGGGTGAAAGGGTAAGAATGTTCTTGATATATTAATATTAATTAATTTTTATCATGTCATATGTATAAAATATATTCATTAAATTTGAAAATATTAAATTCCATGTAATTATAAATTAAAAAAGAATTATGTCTCCTTGTGAGGCGATAGTATGTTGTACACAAGTGCGATGTTATCATAAATTAACTAGAATTGAATGTATGATGTTATATGTGATATTATAATACCATGATTATAATAATATAATAAATTTTCTATATATATATATTAAATAATTAATTATATCCAAATGTGTGATTTGTTGATGGAGAGTTACCTCAATTCGTGATGCTACATTCCACCATACGCACGATTGAAAATTGTGTCTCCCAGTTGATTAATGTGGATAAATATTATCGCGTAAATATAATAAAATATCACAATATAGGAGATAATGTATTAATTATATTATATAATTTAAGAAATAATTTATGGTTTTAAAAGAATAATAGAAAATAATGATTCTGAATAAGACAATTATCTTCTCTTACAAAACATTATCTAGATCTCTTCTTAAGGGAAATATGGTTGGACTATCTGGAATAAATGAAGAGTTATAATGTGGATACAGATTTTGGGGAGGAAATTTGATATTTATTTTTATCCAAATGGATTTATAGGTGTGAATAATTAAGGGGAGTGAGTACCCATTTATATTTTAGGATGACTGGTATTTTTGTGAATTCACTAAACTATTCGATAATGAGAAATCACCCTCAACCCAAGTTTCTCAAAAACTAATAATTAGAGGGGTTTTGAGGTGATATATTCCTGACATGCCTTTCCCAAACAAAATAAAAAAATTATAATCAGGTTTTTCATCAATGTCTTTTATTCCATACTTTTACCATTTTAGTTTTCCACTATGGTAATATTTCTTTTAAACCTTTGTGTTTTATCCATTGAGCCTAAAATAAAATGATAATTAATAGATAAATTAAAACCAATGATTATAAATATTATATCCCATTTATAAAATAATAACCTATTATTTTTTAACATTAATTTTAATACAATCTAATATAACATAAAAAATCACACTTTAACATTAACTATGGTAACAATGCTTTTACTCTCTAGGGGTCAATATAGTCACTACAAAAAAATGGAACATTAATATCCAATATATGATATTAAAAACATAATAAATATCATTTTTAAATATTTTATTTTTATTCAATTTAAATCATTTAATAAAATATCATTTGTTATAAAATAAAATTATAGTAAATTTTGACATTATTCGTTTATTTCAAATTTATAAAATTACAATACCAATATAAAGTTTGAATAAATTACGATCACATATTTATAACATGATATATTTATCTACAAGATAAATTTAATAAAATAATTCATAAAATATATTTTACTTTTAATATTTTTAATATCATTTATTTTATTTACCAATAACTTAAATAATTAATGTGCTTGCATTACATAAGAATATTATTTAATTATATGATTGAAAAAAATAAAAAAAATTTATCCCCATTAAATTAATTTAATAATTTTCATTGTTACTATACATATTCATTCATGTATCTATTTTTCCCCTATGTGATCACATATATGAAATTTAAATAAAAGAGGGTGATATTTTTTCTTTTTCATTACATAAATAATTATATAAGATATTTTCATGTAAAAGTGTCCCAAAAACTCATAAAAACATAAACTATGTATATAATTCTATACATAGGACCATAAAATGGATTTTTAATTGATTTTTGGTCCTTTTTATACCCTTCTCTTCTTTGGCAAACCCTCGATAATGTCATTTTTAAATTAACCATAAAAATAAATTTTTACTATTTTACTTTTCATTAACACCAAAAACGTAGTTTATCTTATTATATAAAATTAATCATTCCAAATTAAAATAAGTGATATATTTTTTTCTTTTAAAATAAAATCATTAGAACAATTTAATTATACAATTATACGTGTATATGCATAAAAAAAGAGTTTTATCCACACACAAAACATTCAAACGTAAAAAATGTGATTCTATTATAATTTAAAATGAAGATTATTATGATTACCTAAATTAGTTACATTGTAAAATAATTTTACTAATCATACATTATTATCCATTTAAAAATTTATTTTACTTTTAAATACTTTTAAGGAGGAAGAAATTTTTAAAAAATATAAATATTTTCAATACTCATCAAAAAGATAATATTTTTAGAATATTATTAATAATAAATCAGAAGATAAAATTGATAGGTTAATTTCAAAAATTACCTTTATTTTATCAAATTTATTTTTTAAACTTGCAAAATTTAACTTTAAATTATTCTCTTAAAGCATGAATAATCAATCTTTTGTAAAAATCATTTTTTTTAAAACATTCCTTTCATTTCAAAATAGTTGTTATTTTATTTTTAATCAATATTTTAAAATATATTTTATTTTATAAATGATTAAAATATATAATTTTAATAATTTAGTTAGTATTATTAGTAGCATCAATCTTAACTAAAAGGATATAATGGATATAATATCTTTTTTATAGAGTATTGTGGTTTGTTTAAACCTGGGGTTGCATGCATCACAAGTGGTCAAAGATATTGAATATATTTAAAAATATATATATTAAAGTCTTAGGGTTTAACATTGTCTTCTTATAATATAATTATGTGTCATATACATTATCTAACATGATGTTCCAATTTTAAAATATCAGGTTGTTTCATTCTACCACCCTTACATAAATTGTGTCCTCATTGTTTAATATTGTTATTAGTAATAAAGGGAGTAAGTTCAAATAACATCGATAGAAACCAACATATTATATAGTCTTATAGGGATTTCTCTTCATGAGATATAAAGGTATGTATAAATTTCCTATACCTAGGTTTCTATATAGGAAAACAATATTCTGTGATGAAGATAAGGACAAAGAAAAGAATACTAGCACCCAAAGATTAATATGGACTGATAGAAATCATTGATAATAATAAAGTAAAGTATTAAATATAAATATAAGGGCTTTAATTACAAAAAATATTTCATGAGTTATATGGCCATTTGATTCAGCAAATATAAAGGTAATATGATAAATTTATGTGTAAAGATCATTTTCTAAGATTTGACAAATCACCGTACAATTTTAAATAGAACATGATAAAATTTAGTTAAAATTTCATCCTGTGAATATGATTCGATCAATTATAACTTCATCTCTTACTCTCAAAAATGAATTTCCCATATGTTTTTTTAAGCATGAATCTCTAAAATGAACATTTAATAGATCATTACCTCAATAAAATAATGATTGTCATTCATCCTATCAAATGATATTTTTCAAAAAAATGGATTTAAAATGTTATCTATTACCACCCAATTTTTTACATAATATATTCTATAAATACATACCTATGAGACTTTTCCAAAATATGTCTATCCAAATTCAATTGAAAAAAATTAGATGTGATGTCATTAAATTTCCAAAATCAAAATAATATTCTATTCCACAAATAGCATAATGTAGTTCTTAATGTCACATAATAAATATATGAATACATTTATCATTATTAAATATTAATGAAAACATGCATTCATCGTAAAATAAAATATCAGGACATTAAATATTTTTCATAAATTGAGACAAGCAGTATGCTCTAAATAAGGTTACATAATTCTCTAACCAATTTCATCATTTCCAATAATATCGTATAAACATATCTATTTCATTAATATCTCAGAAGCATCCTTATACTAAGGGTTATCCTCCGCAATAATATTTTCTCGAGTATTTATCAATTATTCAATGTATCCCTTTTCTTTTTTTCATTAACATTTAACTTATGCCTTAAAATCTTTATAGAAAAACTACTTCAATATACTCCTTATACATTTTATGATTTCTATCACAAATAAAATAATTTTAAATTATAATTATTGATTCCCAATACAAAACCAATTTAATCATTCCACATCATCCATAGTAATAGAAAAATCTTATCCTTGATCCATTATATCATTCTATAGGATGTTCCCATGATTATTGTGGCATTCATAATCACATGAACCCATATCTATATAGTTGAAACATTAAGAATAAATGTTTTTCTTATTACCCATTCTACTAGGATCATGGTGGCCTTTCTATCCACACTTATATATAAATCTCATTCCCTTAAAGAAACTAGCAATGTGATTCTTTCAAAAACATTCACATGGGGTGAATCCTTCCTTCCATAATTCCTTTGATATACATTTTTATTTTTCATCCTATTATTATTTTTCCTCCCTTTCATGACCTATCCCTCTCGTACCTTTCCATGACTACCCCAAGCCCACCTTCTATAGGCTAGGGGTAGGCGACTAGCACCGAAGTCGTATTCCATAAAAATGTGATGGCGTTGCCTTTATAACCTGTAAGCACATGAAACCAAGCTCCAAACAAGATATGAACTCATGTAAACTGAATAGTATTCAGAGTGAGTGTAGTAAGTAAAATGGGAGAGAATACAAGACCAACTAGAAAGTACAAGATATTGAATGTTCATGTAAACTGCAACAGCTCATGTGATCATCTTCCCAGGATGCAACATGAATGGTAGGTATAGCTATCAATTAGTCATATCTATGGTACACCTCATCTAAGTCCCACCTACATGATACCTCTGGTCCTGGTAATATCATCCTCAGTCATCGCTATCTGTTTTCTACACCAAACACAACAAATTGTAGGCATTGCCCGTGCAGCGGTGAGTATAACGATACTCAGTATGGACCTTGAGACCCTCAAGGTCTCACAAAATCCAAAAAATATAAACCACCAAGAAAGAAATAAACATACATCCTTACTTAGGTATATGCCCATACATATACCTAAATTATCATGTATACCCATCTCAATCACGAGGAAACACAGAGCCCAACTGAAAATCTCAAAGCTCAATAGATCCACAAAGGAAGAAGTGCCATGATGGTAATTACAACACAGGTACGCCACACATAAGAATACCACCAAGGTACTCACTCGTATCACACCATGAATTTCTTATGTACAATAGTAGAGATTATTATATGTAACTACTAAATCACCTTACTCTATTAGGATCCTCTTCTTCTGAGCCACGCAGGATCGCTCGGCGCTGACCCACATTGGATCGCTAGGTGCAGACCCACGTAGGATCTCTTAGTGCTGACCCACACAGGATCGCTCGGTGCTGACCCACACATGATCGCTCGATGCTAACCCACACAGGATCGTAAAGTGCTGACCCACACAAGATCCCTCAGAACTGACCTAGAGAGAATCACTAGTCATTCTTTACCTCACAGCCAGCCACTGGGTTCCCGCACTAAGCTTCCTCATCTCTGAGAGAGTCTTCTCTTAAAGCCACTAGTAAATACTCTAACTAACAAAATTTCCCATGAAAAATTATCTAAAAGGAACATCACTTCATAGAGGTCTCAACGCAATAGACGGTGCATTGATCGGACGCTCGATCTGTATATTATTATACTTTTAGTCTCGAGGGCCTGGGTGGATTCATGCTCGATCAAAACCGACATTACCCCAACATTACCCAAAACTCTAGTGGGGGTATACTAAAGGGACCGTCTCACTCAAAGGTTTACAGCGCCATTGATGGTTTTTCAAACATACACCTAGTGCCAAAGTTATAGCTAGTCGGGTCTGGCCCAACACGTGTTAGGCGGCATGGGGGCCGTAGAGCATCGTGCGGCCATGAGGGTAGTGTGGAGGCGGCAAGGGCGGAAAGGAGGCCACGAGGGCGGCGAGGCCACAAGGCCACGAAGGGAAAAGGGGAATCTAGGACATTATGTTCATAAGGCCGGGCATCAGTGAGGTTGCGAGGGCGGCAGAGGGTTGCGGGGCGACGAAGGTCGCGGGGGCTGCTGGGCGGCGAGGCCGCTAGGCCGCAGAGGGCTGTCGGGCAACGAGACCATAGGGCCATGGAGTGCCGTTGGGCAGTGATGTCGTAGGGCCGCGGAGGTCTGTGGAGGTCCGTCGTTTCCGTGAGGGCACGGGGCGGAGGAGGTCATGAGACTGTGAGTCCGCGGGGCCCGTAGAGGGTCGCGGGATGACAGGGTCACGGGGCAGCGGAGGCCGCGGGGGCCACGGAGGGCCCCTGGTCGGCGAGGCTGCGGGGCTATGGAGGGCCACTAGATGACGCGACCATGAGATCCATGGAGCATGCAATGAGGCGAGGCCGCGGGGGCCGCACATGGCCGCTGGGAGGCGAGGCCACGGGGCCGCGGAGGGCCGAGGGACGACGAGGTCGGAGGGCGGCATGAGACTCCGGGGGCTGCGAGGCCATGGGAGGGTGAGGCAATAGGGGTTGTAGAGGGCTGCGAAGTGGAAAGGCTACATGCTATGGAGGTGGCGGTGCGGTGGTCCGCCGTGGTTGACCGTGTAGCGCAGTCGCACACCGGACCTTCACCGGCAGCCAGCTTGACCAATCGCCCCCCTTTTTGCCACCATCGGTGCGGCTGTCCATGGTGGTGGTCGTGGTTCTCAAGTCCCACCGGTTCCAAATGATGGCACCATTAATTTTCACCATTGTGAAGAGCACAGAAATGAACTATAAGGTTTGCAAAGGGGTCAGGACATTTCTTTTGGCTCATACCCTCCACGTTAGAGTAGTAGAAAGAGGCTCAAGGGATACTATTCAATGTGAGGGGAAAATTAACATTGATAAATTTAAAACACACCCCTAATTCAACCTGCAATTATTTAATCCCAATCACATAAGAAAAGAAATTTTCAGATCAACTAGTTAGTGAGTTGATCCACGTTCATTGTCTAGAATAGAAGAACGTGGGAAACAATAATCACACAGATCTAAACCCTTTCCTCGTTCATTTTTTGACTTTGATGAGGAGGGAAGGACGTTTGAAGATTGAAGATGTCCCACATTGGAGGATGTTCGGAGAAATAAGGAGAAGTCGTGTGTCGATGTTCTTAATTGGAGGAGTTTTCTTCTTCGGAGAAGAATAATTCCCCAAGGTTCTCTCCCAATTTCCCATTACCAACACTTCCCCCCAATTCCACCAAAAACAAAAGGTAGCCAATATGATATGTTTCCCTAATTTAATAGTTGGAAAAAATCAAAGAGGCCTCATAATTATATTGATGTTATCATAATTTTTTTAGGAAACCTAAATGTCTCCTCCCTCAATAAAGACGGAGTTCATGTGGTTTCTCACATTATGAGGGTTCGGGTGGTCCCCACCCTTAAATTCAAAATGGGGGTTTTAGGTTCAGTGGTCCCAACCTACATAACCCCACATGGGAGGTTTAGTTTTGGTGGTCCATACCTCTCAACACTCAAATTGAAGGTTTAGTTCTGGTGTTCCCCACCTCTAAACATCCACTTGAGAGTTTCAAATGAAAATAAAATGTTACATTATTTTATTTTATTTTTTCCTTCACAAATAAGTGAAAAACTAACTTCCACCCTCGACCTACTATGGTCTAGGTAATGGTATCTTTAAGAGACTACTAGTGATGTGAGTTAAATTTTTCCCTCATATTTCAATTCCAAGCACTAGTGAAAAAATTTATAATAACCCTCTCGCATGTTTACTGAACGTACCCAAAAAAAAAGTTCAAAAATACATTCTGGAAACTTTGGGCGTGATAATCACACACTATCAATTTTTGCAGACTCGTAAAATTTACATTTAATTAAACAAGATTAACATGGAATTTTAGAGACTTTACTCCCCCCCACAAATCCTTAAGAAGTGGAGAATAATTTCTCAGACTTTAGAGAACATGGTACTATGTCTTAATACAATGAGATTATTTGGGATACTATATCCCTTTGAAATATTGTGTTAATACCAAAAAATAAACGATGGTGATTTTTATTTAGACTGAAATTATTGATATAAGTCCCCTAACATTTTCTGGGTAAAATTTATTTATAATAGAATACAGTAGATTAGACCACAACATTATGTATAAAGATGTATAATTCCAAAACTAGTGAAACAAATAACATAAATTGATAAAATTATGCAAGGTTAATCTCATAATCATGGACATGGTTTTTTTGGATATTTTTTCAAATGATAAAAAAATTCAAAATAATTATAATCATTTGAAAATAAAATGTGAACTATCATATGAAAATTCTCGCATGAGTGTCAAACCTGGTGCGTAGTGAATTTTTTTTTCATGTATTAGGTAACACTCAAGTCAAGACAAACTTGGATTTTTCGGTGTTATTAACCCTATGTAAATATGTTCCAGAACAGTGTCCACTTTTGGTATCCAGATATATAGATATAATTCTTGAAAAATAAACATAATATCAACCTTATAAAAAATGTTGTTGTTATCCTATTCTTATACTTATCTTTAATATACTTCATTGGGTTATATTCATTAATCTATGTTTTCCAAAATCTAGTTCTAAAGGATAATAAAAAATTTACCCAGTTTCTAAAACTAAATACCAATCCCTATTAGCCAAGAATCGATGGTTACATTATTATATTTTTAGCAGATTCAAGGAATCACGTCCCAATGGAAGAAATAGATTTTTATTCTTGGGAAAAAAGACACATACATGAATTTCACAAAAAAAAATTAAAAATTAAATACATAAAAGTATTTTCTTTCATAATTCCATTATTCCCCTTATCATATCCCATCATATCAATCTTAAATCACTTCTTGTTATTCATAGGATAAAAAATTATAATGTCTGATGATTCATAATCTCAATAAGGGTTTGTGTATAACATAAATTATCATTAATAAGAAGGTATAATCAATATCTAATGATAAATAACTGAAAAATATTCCCTTTGAACAACATCATGATCTTGATACGGTTATAATAAAATATAATCAAATAAGGAAACATAAATAATCCCATGTTCATGATACAAATCCACTAGTATTATAAAAAATTTATTAATCAAAATGAAAATAAAAAACTTCTTCCATAATAAGGTAATTCACAATTATGGACATCAAAAAACCACTTTCTTGACCCTTCAAGTGATAGTTTAAATAAGTGGGTATAAACTCATTTAAATTGAATAACTAATTTGTCTCATTGGACTTGTTAATGCCTCAATGGTCTATCTATAACCGATCCACACCCAAAACATACTATTTCCAATTCAATCCTCATTTGAATTTTGTTAAACATAATCAAAATTAACATTCATATTCAAAAAACTAAAAAAATTGTTAATAATATCCTTAATCAAATAAACATGATAAAAAACCATTTAGAGAAATATAGTGAAGGGTAATAAAATATACAAAATCAGAAAAAATGATCGTAAACCACGTTAATAAATAATAAGGATTGTATAAATACAACATATTCTCGGTGGATCATATTTATAATGAATGGTTTATGTTGTTAATGAATATAAATATGATAAAAATGTCACAAAAGCTCTTGATTAAAAAACCATTTAACATTGAAAATATTTTTCTATAAAAAGTTCACAAATTGTTTTGAAAATATACTTTTAATACTTATAATATAATATTTTGAACATTGTTTTTTCATGATGGAAGAAAATTCCATTTATGGTTTACACATTAAAATTGAAATTACATTCACAGTTTCTTTAAAATACAAATAGTCATTGTTTAGAAATTAAAATGAGAATTCCTATAAGATAATTTTGTAAAAAAATTATTCATGGATGAAAATGACTTTAATAAGTCACTTTTATATAATGTAAAAAATATAATTTTTTTATAGATAACATGTTTTTGGAAGAAAAATAAATTTCCACAGAAGATAGAAATGATGTCATATATTCATAAAAAAATATTCTTAATCTTTTTTATTAAAAAATATTTTTAAATGGAAATATTACTTGAACCGTTCATGAATTAACAGAGTATATGGATATAAATTTAGTTTATGATATAAATATTAATAATTCCCAAAAGACTGACAGAAATATAATCCATCCTTATAATGATGAAATTATTAAATAAACCCTTATCCCTTTGGTATCTTTTGAATAATAAACCCCATTAAGTATATAACATCATATTAAACAATGAAATCCATTATTATAAAAATATTAATTATATAAAATATTAAAATTGTAGTGTCTACAAAACACAATGGAATAAGTGGTGGATATGGAATATTTCTCACTTAAGTAAAAGTGAGACGATAAAACCCTTACCTCAGGTTTGAAATCCCTTGAATGTGTCCAAACCATATGTATAATAAATATAGGATTGTTATAAATATATTAAATAACTATAATAATATATTTTATATCATATATGATTCTATTATTACATTTTTCCAACCATTTGTTAAAAATATATTTTTATTTTCATTATTTCAGGAATTAATTTCATTTTTAATCATGTCTATTTTATAATGAATTATAGTTGTTCTTTTACATAGAATATAGATTAAACAACCAAATAATTATAATAATTGCATAAATATTATTTCTTATTAGTTGATAATTCCCATTTCCCCCAATATTTTCATTATCTTACCCGATACCCTTTGTTGTATGATCATCATGGCCATGGCTAATAGTAATATCCTTCCATATTGAAGGAAATAAAACCTACCACAATTTCCCATTTTTGATTGATGATAACACTATAATTTTCTCTAACGTGGGAAGGATATTTTTTCGCAATATCAATAGGATCCTTGAGGGGTATGTCCACTAAAAAGGCCAAGTGATCAATAGAGAAAAGAGAAACTTCTTAATACCGAAGTGTTGTGATCAAAATAGGGTCAGGAAAATATGTCTCTAGTAGGGCATACAACGAGGTTCATTCCCTTTGGAGTATCTTGGTGCCCTAGTTTCCTTAGGAAGACTCTGCATCCAAAATTTTTTTCATGTGGTCAGCATTATCATGGGACCTTTCCTCAACTTGAGGAACAAAATCCTATCTTTTGGGGTTGGATTTCCCTAGTTAACAGCGTATTGGAAGCCATACTGGTTCACGTCCAAGCCTCCAGCTATGTCCCAAAGGCCGTTATCAAATCCATTGTCAATTTCATTGATGGTTTTATTTGGGATGCGTTATCGAAGGGGAAACATCACTAGGTTTCATTGGATAAAATGGTGAGGCACATTCACGATGGGGGGATTAATGTCAAAACCATCAGTAACACTATCCATTTCATGCACAAAAAACATGTGTGGGAAATCATTTATTGTCTAATGTTTTGGGGGAAGATAGTGTCCATCGTCTATGGAGGCAATATATATATTGAACTCGGGGACATATCTCACCTCGTGTCGGTGATTAACTGCATCATACCGACTCTCAAATGGGAATCCCGATAGATTTTTGGGGAGGGATAGACTCTTTTCTACATGCACAACTGGGAAGGCAATGCCATTAGATATCTTGAATGCCCATCTCCCAACATATCCTTCAAGGATTCAAGTCATAAAACATTTTTTAGACCAATTTGGGACCTAAAACAGAGGGTGGTTATTTCTATTATTTTCATCAACTCTAAAGCAAAAAGAAGTGTCTTCACTCCCTCTAGCTCGGGGAGAGTCAATTATAAGGACTATCGTCTAACATACAATCATATGGATCCACATTATAGATAGAATTCTCTGGTTCGGTAAAATATTATTCCAACATAGTATAGTTATTTATTTAGAATATGAAGAATTAGGCTATTCCTTCAAACGATAACATCAAAAGAACGGTCATTAGCATGGCTTCCCAATTCAACAGCAATAAAAATAGGCATGTGGAGACTATGATCAACATTTCCATTGAAGGTTATTGGGTGCATGATGCATGGATGGATTTTGTTAACTTCACTACATACTCCTCCCGAGATCATAGTGAAACTTCCTTCTTGGATTGAGGGTATAACGGAATAGAGCAGGTGGGTCTAGATTTGAGATCCAGAATGGTGATCTTAAGTGATAGGTACTAGTGTTTATAGGAATCCCAAATCCGAGCTCATTATGAATGGTGTTATTCCACAGGGAGGTCCATCATCATGAGGGACATGATTCTACTGTTAAATATGTTAACAGTAATTAAAAATTGGTTGTATTCTCCCAACCTTAGGGTGATGATGATATACTCTCCTATAGCATAATCCTTTGTAACATGGCTTCCAGGTCACTGGGTTCACTGGGTTCACCTTCTGTTGTCCTGAAGCTAAATATGGATGGAACACGCATCTCTGAAATCATTTGTGGTGGAGGAGTTGATTATGAAATCATGGGTAGAATCGTGTTGGCCTTTACATCATTTTATGGTAATCGAACCTCTATACTATCATAGAAAAATGAGGTTCTTACTAGCCTATTCCTTTTTGATTTGGAAAACATCCATCCTTCTATGGTTGAAAATAAATCAATGGTTATTCATGATGCCCTCTAGTGAAAAGGTTTCACACCTTGGCCAATCTCTTAAATCTACATGAAATGAAGTATATTCTTTAATAACAATGTCAAGGGTACAAACACATAGAGTGATGAGAATAATGTATTAGACCACCTAATATCTCTGGTTGAACAAGGCTCTGACATCATGCACCTACTTAATGATTCTTCCGTGAAATTGGTGGGGGTAAATTGATTGGAGGGGATACACTTGGTCTTCATTACTTAAGGCCTCTCTAGGACATGTTTCCCTTTCTTGACCCCTAGTTTTTTATTGAGTAAAAATAAAACTGATGATGATGATGATGATATCAAGCACTGTGATGTTTTGATAGAAATTAAATTACATTAGTTCATGTTATAGTACTTTTTCATTCACAAGGGTAATAATTTTGTTTCCTATTTGATGGTTGTAGATATGGATAAATTTTATAACATCAATATAATAACATATAATTTTATGATATATACTATTTTTATTATATATTTAGTGTTAATACATATTTTTTTGTTGAAAAAGATGAAATAAAATAAATTATCTTATTAAAGAAAATTACCTTCTCCTTGATAAACCTCCTTTGGATCTCTTTATGTGAACCCTACGGTTAGTATTTTGGGATGAAAATGAGATTTATAATTTTTTTTGAATTTTTTTGGATTTGGTTAGTTTTTGGTTGAACCAAATGGCTTGATCTGTGTGAATAACTGTGGACAATGAGTAACCGGTTATTATTAAGGTGGAGAAGAATATATTAAATACCCAAACATATTCCATAAATAGAAGTAAATCCCAAAAATTGTGCCATAATAATTGATAACCAATGTGTTTTAGGGATGATATTGATGATACACACCTCCAATACACATGAAAAACAATATTTTAAACATTTTTCTCCTTAACATCAATGTTTCCATAATTTTACCATTTTAATTTTTCACTATGGTAACTATTATTCTTAAATTATGTATTTCAGAATTTATGAATAATATAAAATCATAATTTCTAGATAATTCTGACCCACTTATTCAAAATATAGAATAAAATTTATCAAATAAAAAATTATATGTGTATTGAGAATTAATTTTTAACAGAAGTGCATGTAATGTCTAAGAACATTGTATTGACCATTACCAGGGTAACCATGTATTTACTCTTTTAGGGTTAATATTTTCACTATAATATAACAAATGGTACATTAATAAATTATAGTTTCTATATTTAATCTTTCAAAATTAACTTTGAATCAGATATGATTTTTGGGAATTCTGAATCATTTAATTAAATATCATTCAATATATAATAAACCTAATGTCAAATTGAATTTATCCATTTAAAATAAATTTATAAAATATGAAAAATGTAATGGAATTTGAATTTATTTTTTTCAACCCTATATGACATGATATATATATATAATTGAATATTATAATTTGTTCAATTTATTTTTCTTCAA
Organism: Viscum album; assembly: GCA_963277665.1. Lineage (NCBI taxonomy): Eukaryota > Viridiplantae > Streptophyta > Magnoliopsida > Santalales > Viscaceae > Viscum > Viscum album. The sequence goes on from OY728161.1 coordinate 701,585,263, forward strand.
ATATTCTTAGTATCAATTAGTTTATTTTTCACTTCATTAATTAATTTCTAAATTAATGTTTTGTAAGAATTTAAATTAATTATATGATTAGTGAAACTTAAAAAATGCCATAAATTTAATTTTATTATGATATTATTAACATTCCATTTTTTCACAAATTACTTTTGTACTTATGTGAACTCATAATTGAAATTTAAAATCAAGAGGGTGACTTTTTCACTTTTCCTCTACATAAATTATTATAGTGGTTACTTTTAGGGGAATGTATCCCACAAACACATAAAAATAGATCCTAGGGTGACAAGGGTCTAAATAAGACTAAAATAGTGGGTTTCAAAATTTTTTATCTAATTTTTAACCCTTATTATCATTGTTCAATCCTTAGTAAAACCATTTTTAACTTACCCATTTTAAAAAAAAATTAATATATTTACTATTTATGATGACAAAAATCAAGTTTATGATATTTATAAATTATAATTATGGTGATTAAAAACAAGGGATACATTCTTCCAAATTCAATTTACATAAGTTTTTAAATTAAATTAAAATTTTAACTAGTAGACACATAAAAAATGGTTTTTTTAAATAATAAACGTAAATGTTTAAAATGTTTCTATATCATAATTCATTATGAAATTTATTACAATGAGTAAATTATATTATTTATAATATATTTTTACTAAAATTAATTATAAACTAATATAATATATTTAACATTCCAAATAATTTAAATGTGGAGGTAGTTTTCAATGAAAATCTATATTTTTCTCTATTAAAAATAAAATATTATTTTCATAAAATTTTAATAGATTTACCCACAAAAAATTTGATATTTAATTTTAGAAATTAAATTTTATTTTTTAAATTAAATTTTACAAAATTGGTAATTATTAATTTTTATGTTTGGGTCTAATGTCTGATTAATCTGTCTTTTAAAACCAACTGAATTTTTAAGAAAATATTTCTTTCTCATTAAAATAGTTCTAATTTTCTTTATTAGCAATAGATATCAATTCAATTTATTTTACAAATTTTGGAGCCATATATTTTTCATAAGTTTTTTATTTTTTTTCATACCCGCCAACTTAATATCTCAGTTATAATGGTCATAATTATATTTTAATAAAGTATCATGTTTCATTTAAACTCAGAGCTACATGCATCCAAAGCTATCAGAGAGATTGAATTTATTTTAAAACATATATTTTTTAATGTTTAGGGTGTTACATTCCCTTTTTTGTGGTTGTTGCATTTAATATACACATTCAAACATCATGTTCCTCTATAAAATACATGGGGTGTTACAGAGCTTCGGGATTCATAGTACATGGAATCCATTGTATGTATGGATTCATTTTTACTCAATCTAGTGATAATGGTGAAAATATATGGGTTATTATCGGTTCTATCCATTTGTGATTACTTGATATTCCGACCATTTTATCTTCGACTTTTTATTCGTTAGGACTCTTTTTGTTGGTACACATTGTATACATCATTTTTAACATTATATCACCTAATTTTATGATTTTTTTTGTTTTTACATCTCTTGATTGTATATTTTGTGTATTTATATAATTTATTCATGTATTATTTTTTTAAAACATCATCCATTTATTAATATACTAATAACATTGTTTTTTTAGTTCTCAAAAAATCCAATCCAACAATGTGTGTAAAATGTTTATTAATTGTTATGTTATAAAAATTGTCAACCATATCCCATATGTAAACAAATCAATCATAACTGTTTGCAACAACATGTTGTGATCAAGAGGTTCAACTAAGGGACTATGAAATTGTTATATTGGTATTATTCATTTATTTGGTTCCAAAAAATTATAAAATGGAATTAAATTATTATTAGTGTTATTTGGTTTGAAAATTGAGTTTATATAGATGATAAGAATTTCATGAAATAGTTGTTTGACCATATATATGTCTCAATAATATAATTATTTTATAAACATCGGTTACATGGGGTATCTTTCATCCATGATCCATTCATAGTTATCTTGTAACATCAAAACTATTATGTATTGAAATGTATGCATAGTTTGGATGATATGAATTCTTCTTTTTCGATCTATGTCTATTTTTATTAATCTTAGAACCATGTTTTATCCCATAATAATTGAATAAAATAGTATATTATTATATTTGTTTTATTGAAATATTGATTACTAAGGTAAAATAGTTGATTAAATTGGTTATAACCCTTTTATATACATTTAATGGTTAATATATATCATGTTAGACCTTGGTCATTATTTTACCAAATTCAAGTTTTGTAATTATCTTTTGAAAATGTTTTTAGAATTTTATTTTAAAGGGGTTTTAAGATAAAAATAATTCTTATAAAAATTGAGGGAAATAGGAATCTGGTTAGTGATAACTATTAAAGTGTGTGTCAAAATTTTCTTCTATATAATCTTAGAGATAATTTCATAACATAATTCTGTAATTTCATGTATAATGTTCATATAATGGACCAATATACCATTATAGAATAACATGTTGATGACAATTATTTGTTATCCAATGATTTATAATTTTATGGGGGATTTCTAGTTCCATCATCCAATGGTATTTCAATGAGATATATAACTTAAAAAGGATAAGGAATGTGTTGACCACCTCAATTATATATAGACTCAATATAATCCCTATGCCAAGGTAGATAGCTTCTTTCGAGGATGGGTAACTTGAAATAGTGGTATTTCATTCTTGGGGTTTTGAAAGATCTTGGTATTGATTGTAATTACATTAATTAACATTACTATGAGTAAGTTGTACATAAAACATTACATCATGTTAAATATCATGAAATAATTGATTTATCCTCGGGAAAAATATATTTTACGTACCAATATAATATGTCCTTAAATTTACATCACCTCCCATTATGAATCAGTGGAGATTATGATACAATGGTTTAGTACATTAAGATGGTCTTGAAAGATCCACTATAATATTAGTTAATAATTTTAGAAATTCAAACATTCCCAGAAGTGGTGAAGAACGTTATGATCCCTAAAATTGAATCTAAGGAAGGCTTGGATGTATGCAGCTCAGAAATTAGATAAATTATTATTTATATCTCTTTTAATGTTTAAAATTCATTATGGGGGAGATTATACTATGTATCTCTCACTAGAAAATCCTAATGAGTTATGTGCCAACATAATTTACCTCTTGGAGACATCTTGTTTAGTTTTATTAGTGTACAAACTTATTATAAATAATGTTAAATTTTATATTAAAGAAAATGTAGTGCAAATCATCTGAACAATATAAGCACAAATTGTGATTTTTTAGTGCATTATCTCTAAAATTTGCAGACTATGAAAACATAAATACCTAGTACCCCCAACACAGTCAACTATATAATTAACTAGATGTAGACGACCACCCATATAGAGATCATATTGGGGGATACAAGGAAGTCAAGAAAACTTATCTATAGTATTAAATTAAAATTGGGGAATTTATCCTTGGGATTTGTATGGTAGGTCAGAAAAAGTATATTTCACAAATAAATCCATCTATAATTCCATGGTAATTCCCTATATTATTAAGGTGATATCTTAGTATCCAATATATTATAACATAATTTATTTGGTTTTATTTACTCACATTAATTCATTTTCAATAAACTATTAACTCTTATAAATATTTAATTCGATGATTTTTCTTTTTATATGAGCCCGTATAGTCCTCATGTTATGTGGTTTAAGATTAAAAATATGTTTCCAACATGTTCTGTTATGTAGATTCATTTGGCTCATTCAAGGATAATATAGTTTTGAATATGTAATTATTTTAAAACACTATGATATTAGAATAGTTAATCTTATTTTGAGCTAATATCAACTGATGTTATATAAGAGTACCTTTCTCGTCCCCTTATGGTAGTCAATATAAATTTTATGGAGAGAGAATATTTCTATGTTGGTGAGTGGGCCAAATCAAGGGATGCTAATGGATATTTTAATGACACATGGATTTTTAAGTCATTATATTTTGATTAAAAATATTCCATTACTAAGGTGGAAAATTTATTTCTTGAAATAAATCATTTAATGAAATTAATAATCATTTTATCCCCAAAATAGATGTTCTTTAATAGGTTTTAGGGAATGAGTGGTGACTTAGGTGATCATGGAATGTCCAAGTATAATCCATCATGGTTGGGAAACTAAACCAGCAACCAACTAGTCAGTGGCACACAGACAGATATCCTTTGGTCTTGGAGGCATCCGAAAGTCCTTCCATAAATCACTACATAAACATTGAATCCATATCGACTAGTCGGTAGGGATATTTTTCCTTTTTTTAGTGGGGTAAAATGAATCTTTTCTATGTTAAGGTCCTTTAGTATTCATGCAATTTCGATGTGGGGAAAAGGATATTCTTGGTATTTTTTCTCCATCACATTAAATACATTACTCTCCACTAAATTTGGTGAATCCAAGTATATTCATATAGTGATCTATGGATATTTGTTTTCTACCATTGCATTCATGATTTTCTCTTCACTTCACTCTAATTTTTTGGGATTTAGTGTCAATTCCAATAGATCATTATAGAATCAACCAAATTGGATTTGGGATTACTATGGTGGGAAAAAAGGATTGAGTTGTGGATAATATTTCTTTATAAATAATTTTGTTTTAGCTAGAATGATGCCCTATTTTATTATTTTTTTGTTAAAATAAAACAAAAAATTATGGTTGGTTTTTTGTTACGTGAGAGGTATTGTGGCTGGGATGGTTTTGAATGTGATCCAAAAACCATTAGTGTATATTTGGTTGATTTTGTTTGGAATGGTATTTAATTTGTGTGAAGCTCCATCTGAAAATTCTTCTTCGGATCAAATTAAATAAATATTTAAATATTTTATGATTAATGAATTTTTAGGATTTGATTGGGGAGGGTTATGATAATCCTAGTTCTGTTGGTTTCTTTGATAGAGATGGGTGAGAATGTTGTGTGACTCGTGAGAGATGAATAACCTCTCATAAATATGGATAAAAATCTTTATATACACATGGATATAGAGATTTTTTTTTTGAGATGTTGAATAGGATAACAAGGATGGTTTTCCTCAAATAGAGGATATGGGGGATCAATCATAGAATTTGTGATATAGGATATGATTATTGGTTATGGTAATTGATCTATAGTGTATATTCGGATACAATATTGTTTATATATTTAATCATAGGGAAGATCCCTAGGTAGGGGGCATGGGTGAATAGTGTAGTTATTGATATTATACCAGACTTAAATTCTAGGTCAGGTTGAGCCTTCGAGCATTGATTCCACTATAGGGTAATGGTATTGAGATGATATATACTTTCGGATAAAATAGTTATTCTAGGGGTACTATGAATATTAACACAAGGGTGAGTTTAGAAGTAATGTGATGAGGTTTTATAACTTTGGTGAGTAACATCTCGGGTACATTTGGTGAGTTATGTGATAGGATACATACCATCTTGTGACATTGGTGGTTGATGGACCTCATATGTGTATATAGTGATGGTGTGTTGTGATGTTACACCCTTGAGGTTGTGGTGATGGTTTAGAGGGATGAAAATTCCCTAATTTGGTTATTGGGCCTATTTTCTTTTAATATATTACTTATCTCAGTGTTCTTGAGACATTCTTAGAGTCTACAATGATGGGTCATTGTGATGATCATTCCTTGTTCGTTTGTATATCTATTCGAGAATCTTATCATACATGGATTTGGATTGTGGAATGTAATTGGACCATTCCATGAGTGTTCTTTGGTTAAGGACTACCATTGGTGCTGGTTTGAGTAATAATGTATGACATGGATAATGGACCACCCTCGAGTGAGATGGTATGGGGCGAGGCTTATGGATGAATGAATGAGCTTAGTGTCTGCGATTATTGTGTTGATGTTTTAGACACTTCCCCACCTTCTGTAATCATGTTTGGTTCATGAAATTGTTTGATATCATGAGTTCATGAGTTGATCCTGGTAATGAAATGAATTAGTTATAGTATGTGTAGGCATGGCTATGTTATCACGTGATGACTTAACTTCTATGAGTACATCATCAAGTGTTGTGGAGGCTTGGATTTGTTGTGATGACTCAATGAGAATGTTTGTGTTATTTATTTTATTCAATAATACTCATGAAAAATATGGATTCTAATAGTGTTTCTCGGTGAGACCCCACATAGTTTAATAATCACATCCTACATGGTCATCCCAGTTTTCATGCAGACAATATTTCCAGATTTGAGGCTATAACATGATATGTGTAGTCGCTTGGAAAATGGAAGGCCTATAGTGCAATGATATTTGAATGAGTCTAGTGGATAGAACATGGGAAAGTGTGTATGTATTGAAATTTTTATTTATTTTTTATTTGGGGTCGATCCTATGTATAACCATTTGTATATTTTCTATATTAGCATCATGTATGTTTTTGGTTGGGATAATTGATTATGTTTACTATGATGTTTCTACTATTGATATTTTGTAATGTCTATTATTTGTTACACTCTAATCCGAGGTTATTTGCTACCCACTATACAAATTAAGAGCTCATAGTTATTCAGAAACCACTAGTGTAAGGGGATGTAACATTCCATTTCAAATCAATTGGTCAAAACCAAAAATCCACAAGACCATAGGCATGCTTCCCCATTCAATGCGGGACTTTTACTAGTATAAAGAGTCTAATATGGAATCAGGGGGATATTATACCCTATATCATAGTTATGAATATAAAAAAATTGAAACATATGTAATTAGTACAAAGACATTGTGAGAATAAACTAAAAATATAACAATTTTATGAATAAATGTGGAACCAATAGACTCAATAGTGACAATTGTAAAACATATATAGGATGAACATTTTGTTGATCATGTATATGATAGAGAATAATTAAAGTAAAAGAGTGTCTTTAACTCTAATAATCTCCTCATATTTGTCTTTAAGCTCATTATGAATTATCCCACTCAATAATAAAACGTGAACCTAAGACCAACTTATTCCTAAAAAAGTGTGGTGTGCTTGAGTACCCTTGTACTAGGGTCACCCAAGATAGGTATCTGTACAACTCAGTTGAACACCACCAATGAATTAAATTTCATGATTGGTAAATGTAGTGTAAGTGAATATTACCAGACCATAATAAACAAGTCATAAAATACATAATTATTTAATATTGTCATATAATATCAAAGAACAAACTAGAAATAAATGACATTGTTTTGATATTTTGTGCACTTACCAAGATTCAATGAATCCGAGATATTACAACATCATATCAATGTTGGAAACATTATTTTAATGCATTTTGGGAGTAATCAAGAATGAGACATGTGGATGGTTAACTAGGTATCGAGAAATCATGCCACTCTAAATCCACATGGCATCAATATAATATGGCTTTATATTGCCACTATAAATCCAGTGAACTTGTTGATAAATAGTTTCAAGGAAAAAAATGGATCAATCCACATGTCTAATATATTTCATCTCCATCATAAGTTATGTCTCACAGTCATCAAAACCCATATATGTCTTGGGTTAGACCACAAGATCATTGTGATCCTAATTACATTGCAACATGTCACCCCTCCAGGTCATCATACACCTACCTTGTACACAGGTATACGTCACCATCTCCATTAGTGGATCACACTCCCCCTCAAAGGGATAAATATTTTACAAAATTCCTCATGTTTTGAGTGACTATAAAAATATCTACAGGAATCATGACTTAGAATATGGTAGATCAAACTTTTAGATAGAATAGATAAAATCATCATGAGTCATAGAAAATACTACTACACATATGTGATCAACAGGTAAAACATAGTGTACTGGGATCTCTAAGTGAACTCATGGAATCTATAATAACATATGTCTTATATATTTATTTATATGTGGATCATTTTTGAACATGATAAAGAATAACACATAATGGAATGTCTTATCACATCACGCATGATTATAACCTTCCATATATTAACACAGACATGTTTCAATCATCATAAATGTCCTCTCATAGATACACATGAAATCACCTGAGATCAAGGAATCAAACCTTCTCACAGAGGCTACACATAAAAAATCATGTTATTAAGAAATAAAACATTGTATTGTGGGAAACACATGAACAAACACATGACCAAGGAATCAAACATGGTCTCTTGTAGCATAACTATATGCCAAAGGAGGATCCATGTACTCTAGGATATGTAAGACTTATCAATAACAAAACATCATATATAACAACCCATCATTTTCATACAATAATATTACATATTTTTATAAGAATATTCAATAAATTTTGTAATTATATGTTTGAGGATCATAAGGATTTTGTGTCTTTGGAAACTAGTTTCAAAATATTCTTATTTCAATAATGATCTTCAATATCTCCCATAAATATCTTCATCTTTGTTATACTTCATTGAAAATCTATAATCAATCCTTTCTTCATTACGTGGGGAAATTAAATAGAATAACATGGAAGATATAAATCGGTGATCATATGAAAGTATAAGATAAGAAAATGGGTATGTGGTTATGAATAAAACATACAATGTGAATACCACATAAATTTTTTTTAAACATGATATATCGAATAAAACATCATAATTTCCAAATACATGAACAATAACAGTATGAAATCATTATAAATCTATCATGGGCCATTATCTCGGGACATATAAGTTTGAAACTATCATTAGTATAGAAACTGATTCATATTTCCATGTTAACAACTGGGACCATAAAATAATCATGGATCTGGAAACAACACCTTTTTTATTTCAAAAAGTATTATTTATCATATCATGTTACTTATAGTGAATCATTCTCATCACCCAAATTCCCAGAGAGAATGAAGAACATCATCAGTTTTCCACTTACAATCCCATGAGATATAAAAACCATACCCAATGAATTGGAGGGAGATATAGGTCCCACCCTTCACATGTTCCATATATATTTGTGTCAAAATATCCTAAAACATTCATCAGGTTGTAAACCATAAAATATAACAAAAAATTCATTGAAAAATCATTAATAAATAACTTGATTAAATGAAACATATTTCATAAAAATATATTCAATTTTTAATATCACATGAAAATAGAATATGTCTTATACCTATATTTTCATCACAATAATAAATATAACCATGAACCATAAAAATAAATAATAATGATACATTCATTGGATCATGTACCATGTAAAATATATGGAATAGTAAGGACAGTTGTCCACCCCAAAAAATTACATAAAATATCATTAAAACCTTCTTGAGAATAATATAATTTTCATGGGAAATAAATTTTTTATGTTCAAAAAATATCAAAAATATTATTTACAAAAACCATCAATAAATTGATTAAAACATTGTTTGTATGCTTCAAATTATTTAGTATTCATGATGACGGATAATTCCATTCATGTCGTACGCATTAAAATAAATATTCCTTTAACATTTTTGGTTAAAATTGAAATTAACTTATTCAAAAAATGAAAAGAATATCCCTTTTTAAAAATTTAGTAAAAATTAATGAAATGTTAAAAATTTATATAGAAACTATTTACAAAATATTGAATGATTTTCTTTTCCAAATTTTTAGAAAACATGTTCATAGATCAAAATGATTTCTAATCAAAGGAAGAAGTAAATTCTGTTTTCCATTAAAACATTATTTTGGAGTCACGGGTACATAAATAGAGTATAATTAAATTAAAACCTATATTTAAAATAAATAAATACATTATAATATACTCTTTATTTTGTGATATCGATCATAAAATTTCACCCTGGGAAACTAAATCTTAATAAATAATGATAAAAATGAGATTGAAATAAAACATTTAACACATTAGTATCATTTGAATCATAATCCCAATGAATGCATTATGATAATATAGATATTTTTGTACAATAATTACCATGATTACATCCATAAAATATATTCATTGTATTTATATAAACAAAAAAATGAAACTGTGGTGTATAAGGCATGTACCCCACAGAAATAAATGTGAGATGAAAATTGCTTACATGTTTTTGTAAATATTAAATAATAACCCCCATGAAAGAATAACTCTAGATATAATTATTAAAGATAAATTAATGATAAATAATTTGAATGTTTCTATATATTTAACTCATAATATAATATTTGTGAATAACATAAAAAATGTCCCGAAGAAGACAATTTGAGGTAAGTGATCTTACCTTAAGTCTCGACTTCCTTTTCACATGTTATAAATTGAATTATAATAAGTAAAAGTTTATTATAAAAAAATTTAAAAAATTCCCATATATATATAATTCATACACTATATTTTTTACTTGTGGCATTTTATTAAACATTTATTATCTATATTTTGATTAATTCTTATTTTGGGTAGTAGCTACTTCATTTTTAATAATAGTTTTGGATGGGTATTTTTAGTATAATTCATTGTCCATGTTTACCTCGTCTAAATTTTTTAAATAATTATATAAATATCATAAATATTGAATATATACATATTTTGATTCATAAAAAATGTATAGATATAGAAAAATGGATTACACCAATTGAAGAGATGGTAAGGCTTACGTACACATGAACGATGTTTCAATTATCATGAAAGACGGAAGGAAATAATGGTATACATTAATACACTAATATATAATTATTTTTATATCAAATATAACATATAAAATAGTTAATATAACAATTATTAACAGCAATGTAAAAATAAAATGAAAAATGTATCACATCTTTTTGTGGAGGTGGAAGTCCACCGATTCACATGAGTGATGTTATAGTTTTTCAATTGTTTAGAAGGTAAAAAAGTATAAGTGATATTAAAAAATATAGAAGAATAATTAATTCATATATGTCATATCAATATTTTAAATACTTCATTATATCCTTATGTGAAATGTGGTTAGGGAAAATTAATTTCATTGGTTCACGATAGGGTAGTCTATCGTATATACGATCGACAATTTCATTTCCCATTCAAATGTAGAGAAGAAAGATAAAAGTTATTCCACTAAAACAATAACATATCCAAATTTTATATATATTAGTTTTAATATATTATAATTATTAATACAAGTATGAATGTGTTAATAGATGAATTAAAAAGTAAGGGTTTTGTGAAAACAATTAACTTCTATTAGAAAATCCTCATATTGATGTCTTATTATGGACCCTAGGGTTAGCCATTTGGGATTCCATTTTATCAATAATGTTTCTTTTTATGTTGGATAGGGATTTTGGTAGGTTTGTTTCAAGAAATATTTCATATAATGTGTATAAGTGATGGTATTAAGTGGTATTTTATAATTGGGAAGGAGTAACATTTTTTTAAATACTCACAACTATTCAATAATGAGGAGACACTCTAAACCAAAATTTCTCAATTCTTGATAAATAATTGATTTTATGAAATGTATTTTCTGTCCACACCACAAAAAAAATTCATGTTTTCATTAACCTCTTTTTTACATAGTTTTACCATCTTACTTGTCACTATAGTAACTAGTTTTTTACCAAGGCACACTATAATTTAAGACTAAAAAAATGACACAGATTAGAAAATTTATAAACAATGGTTTGGAATATGATATAAAATTTTTAAAATAATCATCATATGTGTCTGTAAAATTAATTTTGATACAGATTCATGTAACACACAAAACCATGTTTTTACAATTCACCATGGTATTAATGTTTATACTATTTAGGGGTGGATTTAATTATTATAAAATGATAATTTGTACATGAACGTACTATGGTTAATTTTTTCAATAAAATAATAATTACACAGATGAATATACTATTTTTTATATTTTAATCCATTTAATGAAAAACTATTTGTTATAAAATAAAATTCGTGTCTATTTTACACTATTATAATATTTTTACCTTAAAAATATTATGAAAAAGGTTCTATTAGAATATATTATTCTAAAAAATATACAAAATTAAATATTTTCCCATAAAACATGTAATAGAATAATTTATTAAATTTATATTACATTTAATATTTTCAAAACCATTTATGTTATTTTTCAATTAATTTAATAACTAGTATGTTGGAGTTGCGTAACTGTTTAAGGAAATTACATCATCAATAAAAAGTAAAATTAAATTATACCAATGAAAATTTTTTATTCTAAAAAATACCATCACAAATCATTCACATATTTCTTTATTCCCTCTATGAACACATTATTGAAATTTAAAATAAAGAAGGTGACATTTTTTTCATTACATAAATTATTATATTACTAAAATTATTGGAAAAGATTTCCCAAAAATTAAAAAACAAATTATATTAATATTTTAAGGGTAAAAATATTTCTATGAAAGAGAACATAGACAACTATTTTGGTCATTTTACTCTTCATATTTTTAGTTTAACCCCATGTAATCATTTGTTAAATCTCACATTGTTTATTAAATTTTTATTATTTTACTATTCCTTGGACCAAAGAATAATTTAAGAATATTAAATAATATATATTATTCTTATTAATATATGAAATCATATTTTCTAAATTCTATATAACGAACTCCTAAATTTAACATAAAATTTAACACACATAAGGTACTACAAAACTATTTTCCAAATTAATTATTTTGTTAAGTGAAGAATAGTTAATTTCCAAATTAAATATTAAATTGATTCGAATAAAATAAATTTTATTAATTAATATATAACTGATCTATTTATTCATTTAAAAAATTAAAATAATATGTAACATTGTGATTTATTTAAAATTCTTTTTTAAATCTTGAGTATTCACTATTCATCGAAAATTTAATCTCTTCAAAACTTTATCCAAATTTCACCATCATATAAAATTGAATTTGTTTTCCAAAAATGTGTTTCTTATTTTCATATATATTTGTTAATATTTGAAATAATTTATATTTATTATTTGTTGAAAAATACAAATAAAAACGTTTTTCATGAATATATATTTTGGAAGAATACAAAGACTTCATTAAAATTATGTACATTTTTATTAAATTTTTACATCATAAATAAATTTAAAAATGTTTTTTTATTAATACTACCATTTTTAATTTATATGTTATAATATTCATGTTTAAATGATAATATTAATGGTATATCGCTGTTATTTAAAAAAAATTGCATGTAAAACAAGTTGTTGAAGAAATTAAATTTACTTGAAAAAATTATTTTTAATAATATATCAGATTGTTATAATATAAATACATATTTAAATTATTAACATTAATTTTTAAATTGATTATTGTAATAAAGGCTTTGAAATTTAAAAATCGTTTTTTGGAAAAACCACATTATAAAAGGGTTGATAAAAATTCATCTTAAAAAGAGGGAAAGGAAAAATATAATTTTCATCTAGAATAACACGTTACTTGGTATTCTAATATGACAACATTGGTATGAAAATAAAATATGGAAATTTAAGATAATACTAACTCCTACGGATTAATAAATATTTATACATATCAGGGCCAAGGGAATGCTAACAGCACCATATCGATAAATCTATGATGAATTAAAAGACTACTGATTCATCAAAAATTGAATTTAATGGATACAAATTTAGTATCAATATCATTTTATAATGTTGAGGGAATTTTTTCTAACATGAAAGAGAAAAAATCAAATATACATATTATATGTCATTACAATCCATATTCACAATATTACACCTGGTTTTTTCATTAATCAATATTTTACTTCTATTACACCAAGAATAATGATGATTTTTTTATTTAACTTCTATTAGATAAATATATGTATAAAATAATAATAAGTCATTCCATATTTCTTTATAGATCATAAAAATCAAAATGGTTTGGGAATGTTATCCAATATGGATAAATCTTCATACGATGAAATATTAAATTAATCTCTAAACATCATCCAAAGATCATCTTAAACAATTTAATAAATATTTAACCATGATTACATTCAAAAATTATTAAAATTAAATAAAATTTGACAAAAAATTTAATGAAATATAACATTAATCACCAAATATAATAAATTGTCACCGAATTTTCACATAACAAATATGGGAATATATTGTTCATATATTATCCTAAAACATGGCAATAGCCATAATTTCCATAAAACCACAATGAAAACATGGATGATGCGTTATTATTTAAATAAATAAGATATTATTGAATATATACCTCATATATAAAAATGATTTAATTTCTATTAATGATAACATAAATAACATTTTATTACATCAGATGTCACTAACAAGGTCATAAATACTAAGTAATTTAGATTATTCATACGAATCATCATTATACCAAAACCAAACACCATTATATAAAAATAAATTAAATATTAAAGGAATGAATTCAGTTGATAATATATTATTCCATATAATATCACCTTTCTAATAAATCTCTTTTCCTTATCATCAGTACCATTCAACATATTCTTGAAAATCCTTAATAATTTTTTTACTTGGAAATAATTATATATTTTAGGATTCAAATTACATGATTCTTCTATTACAATAAATAAATGAAATCAATAATTCTACATAAATATAAAAACATTTACTTGGAATAATCAGAATATTATTTAATATATATATCCATTCATATTCCATATGTATTCTCTTCATTAGTAATATCATAACATTTACTCATACATCCTTATTGAACCTATTTTTGATATTTTTTCTTTATAAATTTATTCATATAATATCCATAACACAGAAATTTGAAAATATTTAACCATAGATAATGCCTTAGGGAAACCATTATCTATTAATTGATGTTAACTGAACTATTTCATTGTCTCATGATACTACATTCTTTTTTCCATTCTTCTATACACGTAAAATATCATATCGTTCCTTTAATATATTCCCTTGATTGATTCATCCTAGATTATCAATATATAAGAAGATGGATACTCTTTCCTCCATGGTCTCCACCACCTTATATCTTAGTGAAATATGTTATTCTCTTATTTAGTTAGTATGAGATATCGTTAGTTTGCAGTTATTAATCAAATATCAGGATGACTGATTTTTTATAATCAGAATATACTTTAAACTATTATCATAATATTTGGTTTCTCATCAAAATATTTTTTTATCAAATTCAATTTTTACCTAGTTTATTATAGTTCCTATCATTAGTAAAAAAAATTATAGTGTGAGAAAGAACATTCTGTGTTAAACCAAATAATCACAAAATAATATTAATATAATGTCTAAATCCTATAACCCAATTTTTGATCTATGAAACATTATTTTAAAACAATGTCATTCATGGACATATTATATTTAAATCCTTCATAATTTTTCATAAAGAATTTAGGAATTTTAAAAAAATTCCATGGGATTTTCAAATAAGGTATTTTGTTATTCCCATTATAATGTACAAGATGAAAATCGAGTCAAAAGACATTGTGCCCTTTTAAAACTTATTACATCTAGATACACCTATACCTAATCTACATCCACATGTAGTATCCCTATCGGGATGTAATTTATCTAAAACCACTCAGTCTATACATTACTAAAATTTTATTCTATTTTACTATACATAGATGTATCCTTAGACTTATCCTTATATATATGCCTTGGGATCTCACAAAATATTTCTCATACTAATTTCCAAATATTAACAAAGAGTTCCTATAATAACAACAATAATGATCTTGGAATTTAATACATAAATAATACATTTTTTTAGATTAATATTTAGTAAATTTTATAAATATGCATGTAAGGGTCCTAATGATTTAATTTATTTGAAGACTAGTTTCACAGTCTCAATGTTTCCGGAAATATATCTGAAATCGTCCATAATGAACTTCACCTCTAGTGAAATTATTAGATATACCATATTAAAACCAATATTACTATCATAACAAAAGGAAACATAATAATGGCTGATATTAGATTCCCAGTTTTTTATTCATGGAATATATCAATTTGTGGTCATATGAACTCATATTATTATGATAAGAACATGAATTTAAAAATATAACATAAAAATATCATACGCAATTTTTCATGGGGTTTAAACCTATTCCATGGAATAAAACATTATCATTTCAAATTACATAAACCATAAGAGTGAAAATTTACCGTAAATAATTCAAAAACCACAAGTTTATCTCTTGTATGTTCTTCACTATCATATATATATATATTATTTTATTTTTCAAGGTTAAAACCCAATATCATAATATCATAATAGATTATGCATCAAACATGTCTAATTTTTCATAACATATCATCTATTATAAAAAATTTTACAACGTATCATGCACATTATAAACTTTTATATAATAGATCTTCCACATTAGCTTCATTCCCATCATTATCATAGAAGATATAAAGAATTATCAAAATTTATTTGAGATATATATTGGTCCCACCCATCATATAATGCATAATTTTGTTATCTACATCAAGATAAAATATTCATCATTTCATAACCCATGAAATTGTAAATGGTATTCATAAACATTTTATCATTGCATAACTTGAGAAAAAAGTAATGGGTTTAATAATATTTTAATCAATTCTTCATATCATAACTCACATAATGAAATGGGTTTGATAATAAAATGATATTAATAAAAATAATAATAATCATAAACCACACAATGAAATAAAAAGGATGGTTCAATTGGTTCATATCACTGGTAAATTATATGAAACACAAAACCATGTTGTTGATGATGAATATAAATTACATAAAAGAAAATTAAAACATTCATGATGATATTATCATTTCCTTTTGAAATAAATTAATTGAATCGAAAAGAACCAAAATATTAAGGGAAAATATTATTTTAAAATAATCATGAGAATTTTTAATGACATATTCCAATAATTGACTGGCCATTGTGGTGAAAAATTCCCTCCATGTCATACAGTTTTAATCAAATATTCATTTTACATTTTTTGTAAATAAACCAATAGTACCATGTGAAAAAAATGATAAGATGATTTTTTTGACACACTATAGAGATATTTAAAATTGGTTAAAAAATCCTTTCATCAATATTTTCAAAATATTAGAAAACTTCATTAAATGATGATTACAAAACATGAACATGGGAGAAAAGAATGTCTGATAGAAGATAGAAATAAAGTAGTTTTTTCCAAAAAAATATCTATTAAAAATTAAAGTACATGAAGATATTAAAATGAAAGTAAATAATTTATTCTCATCAAATAGCTATTGGAAAATAAAATTCTTCAATTTATTGAGTGGTATATCATATGATTTAATCATCATAAAATCTAATTCAATAACAATCTTAAAAAGTTTAAATTTTAACAAAAAACATTTACAACATTTTTATCTTTTGAATATTAATAACCATGAATGAAATAAAATTTTATTGATATTTATATCCCATAATTATCATGATAATTACCATTAATAAAATTAATATATGTTATATATAGAATAAAAAGAAACATGTTTTGCAAAAGGCTTGCGTCCCACATAAATTTCAGTGTGACGAAAATCCCTCGCATGCTATGGAAATTTTTTCATCATAAGCCACTTGAAAGAATAAATTGAAATAAATCATTAAATATCATGATAATAAATAAATTCTAAATATAACATTTAAAAAATGATATATATATATATATATAAATCTTAAAATAATATAGGTGCATAACTCAATGAATTTCCCAAAGAACATAATTTGAGAAAAAATCCCTTACCTTAAGTCACAATTTCCTTCACACATCCATCCAATGGCCCGAAGGCCTTCATTTTTTTATTGATTTTGTTAATACACCTTTCAAGGGGTGATGTGGAACCCTTAAAAGGCCTGTAGGCATAATTATTACATGAGTTCATTATACATATATAAAATAATAATTTTAATAAATACCATACCATATTTTATTTACATATGACCATCAATGGGCCATTTATTATCAATTCTGTGTTAAATTCCGGTTTCAGGTAACAATGACTTTGTTTTTCAGGCATATTTTGGTTTGGTGTTTTCAGACCATTAACATTTATCATTAATAAATAATTTCAATAATTTTAACCATGTTATAATTTATATATATATTCATTACATACATTTTTATAGTCATCCATAAATGTCAGATATATAAAATAGATTACATCATTAATTGAGATGGTAAGCCATATGAATGCATACACATTGTTTCCATTTTCATGATTAGTGAAACAAAAGAAAAGTAAATATAAATTGAAATTTATTGAATTATTTTTATAAAATTAATGTAATATATATTAATTAAATATACCCACATTATTATCCATTTTAAAATAAAATGAAAAATTATCCCCTCGCTATGTGGAGGTGTATATCTACATGTACGCACAAGCAACATTTTTTTTCCAACAGGTTGGATGTAATAAAGCTATATGTGATATTTTGAGTAGATAAGTATAATTATGTCATACATGTCATATAAATTTGTTAAATTCGTTATTATATCTATCTACAGTAGGTTTTTATGGAAAAATAAAATCATTATCTTTAGATGCGGTGGTCTTCTATACACATAATTGTTAGTGTTGTTTCCCATTTTATAAAAGGGGAAAGGATATAAGTTATTGTACAATTGTACTAACATATAATTATATGGTATATAATGTTGATATTTTATTTTAATTTTTAATACATAAATTTAGATGGTAAGATAGGAAGTTAAAAAAGAAAATGTTTAGTGAAGAGAGTTACCCTCACATAAAAAACATCATTTGGATATCTTATTAAAGACCCAAGGGATGGAATTTTGCAGAGTATTGTAGTAATATAATTGTTCTAGAGATTATGGGATGTTACTTTGGTGGGTTTCTATTGTTCCCATTTTCTAATTAGGTGGTATGAAGGGATGGGATGTGGTGAACATTTATAATTATGGATAAGTGGCATATTTTTAAATACCAAGAAGAATACAATAGTGGGGAGTCCCCCCTAAACCAAAATGCCTCCAAAATTGATAAATAATGGATTGGGGATAGATTATTTCAAAAATAACTCAAATAAGAAAACACATTTTTAAAGAATGTTTTCCTAAAACCTCTAATTGTTGTTACTTTTATCATTTTATTCCTCACTACAGTAAGTAGTCTTTTCACCAAGGTAATTTTTCATTGAAGAATGAAAATAAATTAAGAAATATTAGATAAATTTATCCCAATGGTATGAAATTTGAAATAAAATTTATAAAATCAAACAAAATGTGTGTCGAAAATTAATTTCCACTGAAACACATGTAACATGCAAAACATCGTTTTACCCCTTACAATGTTAAAAATATTTTTAATTTTTAGGGGTCAATATATTTATAATAAAATGATAAATAGATCATAATGTTATATTTTTGATATTTTATAAAAAGTTTCATGAATTGGAAAAATATATTATTTTTAAAAAATTTAAATCAATTAAAGAATATTATTTATTATAAAGCAATATTAACTTTAATTTTGATACTATTAAATTATTTCGAAATTAAAAAATATCAATAAAAAGTTATAATTTGAATATATTATTTTCAAAACAATTTGAAATATAATATTTATCTAAAAAACATGTAATTAAATAATTCATTCAATTAATATTAATTTTATTATTTTTAGAATCCTTTTTTGTTGATTTATTAAATAAATAATTATTATGTGGGCTTTGTCTAATCATTTAATACAATTATAAAATCACTAATAATTATAAATAAATTTCTCTCAGGAAATTAATTTCATTATTCTAAAATTATTCATCAATATTCATTCAATTATTGATTTTACACAGTTACATCACTAAAAATATTGAAGACATAATTAAAATTTAACAGTAAGATGGGGACATTTTGTCTTTCTATTTACATAAATTTTTATATTGGTCATATTCATGGAACCATGTACTAGAAATACATAAAAATCATGAATAAGGTGATATGGGTCCAAATATATCCATCCAATAAAATATATATATGTATTTGTGTCATTTTAATCATTATCGTTTTAGTTTAATACCATGAAATCCTATTTTTACATTAAAATTGGTAATTAATTTTTCCTATTTTTTAAAATATTATAATAGAAAAATGATTCAAAATTATTGTATAATATTAATTTTTTTGAATCAAAATATGGAATATCTTTTTTAAAATTCATTTCATATAAATTTCAGAATTTAAATTCATATTAAACTTGCAGACAAGATGAAAAAGAGGATTTTCTATGAAAAGGTTTTGAGAACTATAGGCATTTTTAATTTAGAAACTCAATATAAAATTGATAAAAATAGACTAAATTATATTATGAAATTTATAATAAATCACGTTTTACTTATAAAAATTTCATTATGGAACTTTTTAATTTCATTAAACTATACAGTTGTTATTTAACAAAAAAAATAACTATTCAACATAATATTAACCATTTTTGAAAATTTTAAAACAACTCTACCTAATAAAATTTTTAACTTCTGATTATGAATATTAGATAAATTTTTAGAAATAAATTTCCTAGCATTATCAAAAATTATATTATTTATTTTTTCGTAAAAATAAAAAAAATGAGATAAAGTATTTTCTGATTAAAATAAATGATTTACTTTAATAATGTTCCTTTATCAGTATTTTTTCACTATAAAAATTTTTAGAATGTGTTTATTCCGATTAATAATTACTTTATTAATATATAGGTTATATTGTTCATGATTAAATAATAATATTATAAGTATATTGTAGTTTTTTGAAACATGTCATCGTTTGTAACACAAGATATCAAGGAAGCCAATATTACTAGAAAAATATATGTATTCCATGAAATCACAGTGTTACATCAGAATCCACTATGTATATAGTTCACAAGGGCCTATCATGGCTCATAAAACATAATAAAATTATATTCAGTATAGTTTTATTAATTAATTAAGTCTTAAGGATCGTTAATTAATTAATCCTTACTTTTTAGTCATAAAATAAAATAAAATAAATGTTTATCCTCCCACTGTGCGGAGCCTCATTCCACATGTCAAAAAATAATCATAATTTCATAGGGTATAGATCATTATACCACCTATCTCAAAAGGAGGAAACTCCCACCAATAAAATCCCATAAACATTCCCAAAGTCCATACAAGTCCATTCAACCTCCATCAAATTTCTAAGACTCTGTAACTTTATACAATTAAAAATAGAAAATAATTATATCTACTTTATAATTATTTAAAATTTCACATAGACACTCACATTTAAATGAAAAATATTATATTCCAAAAGACATACTATATATCACATCCTATATGAAACATTAACCATCCATCCATCAAAGTTCTATAACACTATACCAACTTAATCCTAAGAAATAAACCATATCAAAAGAATTATAAATATTTCAATTTAATATAATTTAGTTGGAACCTCTAGAATAAAAAACTAAGTGATGTACCTTATCTACAATTTCACCCAATGAAGTATGCGCCTCTCTTGGAACGTAACTAATTATAATATGAGAAAAATCCAAAATTCATTATCATGGTATATTTTACTATTTAACTAATTTTCTTCATAGAAAACAATTTATCATCAATGAGAATAACTTCAATTAAACACCCATAAACAAAATCTTTTCATCATAATGGTTACTCCTCTATGCATAACTACCCAAATCCCAATTATTCTTTGGAAATTCTATCAAGATATGTGGGAATTGGCATCCAATTATTTATTTGTAATATATTTAATGATAAATATGCAGTAAACATCATAAAATAAAAAAGGAACTAAAGAGAATAAATAAATAAAAGGATCAAACAAGAAAAAATATACTAATAGGATCACCCAAAATAAATGGGACAGTGATCTACCGCCCCAAGAAGAATAAAGAGGTCAAGATCATTAATTAATTAAGGATTTTACCTCTATTTATGATTAATTTTCTCCTATATCCACACCATATCAATAAGATATCAAGGAGTGTGGAGGTGGAGTTGAAATACATTAATAAACCTCCTAAAAATTGAGCAAGTAATATTAATCATTAGGGGTCCTAGGTGGATAAAAATATCACAAGTACCCTCACTTAATGTTCTCTTGTGTTCCCTATAGGCTTACCGGTTAGGTTCCACCAGCTCTTTTTTCCCCACTATCCACCTGGTGTAGTTTCCTTAGCCAAATGTTGTGATATATTGGGTAGAATAGTTTCTTCCCACCAAACCCTATTTTCATTTTGGGATCATCCACTATATGTTTATTCCACCAAGGTTGTTTTGCTACTAGCCACCCCACCCACAATCAGGTGGATACTGAAATAGCCTAACCCACTCTTCTCCTCCATCATTGATAAATAGAAGCCTAATTTTCCTTTTTTATATTCAACTCATGTTTAAAAATACTATTTCATGATGTTTAAATAATCTAGACCTTAATTCATTACTCAGTTCTTCAAATGAGACATCCTCTAAATAGATATTTCAAACATACCCCATAATTCACAACCCAAAATGATGAGAGTCTTTATAGGGGATGAACACAAGAGGTGATGTGCCTGTAAGATAGAAATAGTATATGAAGATTCACAATTACAAAAGGGGATGAATTTTAGGTTTAAAATCATTTTCATTTATCGTTATGGAAAACTATGTTTTACAATGTTAAAAATGGTAAATTCACAAAATCTCTTTGGTTCGTTCTTAATGAGATAATTTGAAGGGCCCATGTACAATTTTAAGTAACCTAAACTGGAAAAAGTTATACATAAGGAAACTCCTGCATGTTTATCCTAGGGAGATATTATACTTCAACGTGTAAATAATATTATTTATCATAGTGTACATGTGAAATAAAATTATACCATATTTATTTTAAATATTACGGTGGGAATAAAACATGAATCTAAAATCAATTAAACAAGTAGGAAATATTATACCATTAATATTAGGGTATCTAAAAACCTTGGATAAAGGTCTATTGACTTAAACCTTCAAGAAATTGTATCTTACACACAACATGGTAAGTCCTCGATAAGAATATCAGAGACAGTATTTCTATCCTTGCTAGCCCTCGAAATTTAAGGTAGTTGAATCGTCTTTCTTTCTATCCCCATAATCCCTTGATTTTACTCGGAAATATTCATAGTCACATGAAGCAAGCTGAACAAGATGATCTTGGTTGAACTAGAATTCTATTAAACGCACGAGGAATGATAGTATTTATCTCTCTATAAATCACTTCTCAACATGTAATATTCTATATCATCTTTTGATTAATTGATTTATGAGCTCGTTCAAATGAGAAATTATTTATAGGAAAAACATCAATGGTTATCTTCCTCTTATAACTGTTCTATTTTTTCATTGAATCCCAGAGGGAACTTTCCAAGTGTCACTCAACAAATAGTTTTTTAGAAACAAATTGTAAGACATCGTTTTATATAATAAAATCATTAAAATAATTGTCATTATTAATAATCAATAAAATTTAAAGAAAATAAAATTACTCAACAAAAATGGAAAACTCCGAATTTAGGGGAAAATAGAATATGGATAACAAACATATAAAAAATTGGTATCTAGAAACATGGATATTTGGATCCTATTTTTCAAAAAAAATAGAGTATATATTTTATAGATTCCATATTCAAAATTTTATAGATTTTATAATCTTAATTTTATGGAATTTAGAGTCTAAATTCTGAGAAATTTAGAGTCTAAATTATGACTAGTTCGGAGTCTGAATTCTATGGTATACAGAGTCTGAATATAGGTGAATTTGGAGTTTGATTTTTAGGGAATATGAAATCTGATTTTCTGAGAATTCCGAGTCTGAAAATAGAAAATTCTATGTCTAGAAGCCTAGAAACTTGATATCCAAGAAACTATTATATTTTGATGATTTTGATAAGGATCTATATTTTTATCATAGTAAAAAATGGTTATACATGGTTCTCAGAAGTCATTGAATAAGGCTTAAAACCATGGTAAGGATTAAACATTTAGGGAGGGAAAATATTTCCTTATGAAAATAATTCTTAGAGAATGATTATTTTCCTTAAGAAAAAGTGTTCGAGATTTTCAAAAACATAGAGGAATGGAAAAGTCATAAGGAAACCTTTATTACTCAATAATCTCTTCCTTTTTCAAAAAATCAAACAAATTTTTAGAAAAGAATATATGAATAAGGATTTTTCTATTTCAACATTAAAATAAATAATTATCTCCCATTAGTTATGACTTATGAGAAATATGAATAAATCCCCTTTAGGTTTTTAATTCTCTAAATATCATATTCTTGTCTTTCTTAGAGAAGTTACTTTTTCTTTCTTAAGAAAATATTTTTTATATAGACTCCTTCTTACTTAATCTCATCGTACATTTGGCATTCTATTCTTTATTAGAAGTGTTATTTTGATCTTTATTTTCTCCCCCTTTGTGATTTTAAAAATGGAATAGAGGAATGAAAAAATAATTGTACCTGAATGGTTTGTGATATATATGGAAAAATATTTAAGAATAGAAACTTTTTCGTTATGATAGGAAAAATTGTTGTAGGGTAAAAATACAAAAAAAATGATTGAAATAAAAATAATTCATAATTATTTTCCTTCAACATGGTCTTTATCAAGGTATCCTGTAACTTCATGAGCACTTTATGATCATCCTTAAAAAACATGACCAACAGATCCTGATTCGGATTCTTCTTTTTCAGAGCCATGATTTTTTCTTCTTGTGATATCAAAATTTCAGCCTTAGACTTTACTCCCCCTTCTTGTTAGTTGAACTTTTCTTCCAAAAGTTTCCTATGATCTATTTCTCATTTTATATTTAAGAAAACTTAATTTAACTTCCTATGTTGATCTTTATCATCTTGCTTCCAGGATACCTGCTCATGATTCATATTTTCTAAAAAACATGTTGAGTGGTTTCTGATTCTATCATCTGGCATATCAAAATCATATTTTAATGAATCTTAGAATTAATAAATGATTCCCGTTCCCACAATAGTTTATTTAGATCATTTTTTATTTAATTACATGATCTCATATGAGAATCATATCCAATAAGAAATGTTTTTAATTCTTCCTCAAGATTCATAAACGTTTCCATTAGCAAGATTATCAAATCTTACATATGATTGGAAGAATGTAAAAGAAATTGGAATCTTTAATCGATAATAAGGAAAAAAGGTATTTTATTAACTAACTTATTCAAAGACCAAACAACTAAATCGTGACCCATCAAAGATGAATAATTATAATCTAATTCCCTTGGATGAGAGGATGATTTTTCCAGAGCTTCAGCTTTTCTGTTGGATGATCCACCAACTTCCTTCATGTCATTGATCATCACGTCCCTCTTAGGAATTTCAACAACAACCTGTTTTCTTTTATCCAATTTGTAAATATCCTTCTCAACCCTTGGAGACTCATGATCACTATCTTGGAGTTGAACATTCTTATCATAATAAACCCTCTTCTTTCTTTACATCAGCCTTAACAATATAGGGATTGATGAAATCATGGTTGCTTATGTCATATTTTATATGTTTTTTGACCATCTATTATCTATAATTATCATTTCGTTGAGAAATAATTTTGGTTGAATCCACATTGGATGTTTGGATTGATATATTATCAGATGAACATTCCTTGTCATGGTATTCTTCCACATTCTTAATCACATCATCACATTCACCTTTTTCTTATTCTGGTTCTTCTTCTTCTTTAATTTAAAAAATTATCTATTATTCCACAACAAGTTCTGAAATTGGCATTTTCTATTCTGGAGTTTTCAATGGAACTATTTCATTGAGAAAGGATTCTGGTACCTGAATCTTTTCATAGGATTTCTCAGTATTCTTAAGAAGATCTTGAATAATATCAACTTCTGACCGTTTCCTTTTTATATTCTTCTCTTTTTCTTACATTTCATGTTCTTTATTAATTTTGATTTTTCATGGCCTTTTCCTCAATAGGATATAACCCAACTCTGGGATATACCTCCTTATTCTAATTTTACTTCTACACCCTCCATATTTCTACAACTTAATCAGAAATTGGTTTTGGGTTTTTCTGCATTGGTGGTGCTGAATGGATTTCCAGAACTGGAACTTTTTCTAATTCTTGTTCCTTATCTTTTCTTTTCTTCTATGTTTTCTTGGATGTTTCTCATACTTCCGCTTTCATGATCAATGCTTAAACATCACTCTTGAAAACATCAAAAAACTCTCTTGATTTAGTACTGAAAACATATTTCATTCTTCTTAGGGTGTCATCACTGATAAACATAATCATAAAGGTTATAGGTTTAGAACTACAGGTAATTTTAAAAGATTATAAACCAAGAACTGTGATCTTTTACAATATCATGAGATACATGATAAATTGAGACATGTGAGTTCCATTATTAATGATAGTGATATTCAGAAATATGTAATTCACCATGTTTACCTTTCTACAGTTAACCAAAAATTCTTATATGATGATTTAAATTTTATTTTGAGAGTCCTTGTCTCTCATTATTGGAATAAGAAAACCTTGTACCCACATGGCTAACATCCTAAGAGTACATTGAATGTTTATTGATCGTTGGTGATTTTATCCCCTTGAGACTAAGGAAATCAATTTTCTTTTCCATCTAAAATATTACTAACTTACCAGGTTAATTGTGAGAGAAAAATATTTCCCCACAAACATAAATAATTCCAAGGATGTTTCTTTCCATATTGAAAGACAAAGAATATGATTTCTTATATATTTTAAATAAAAATTTTCCCATCCATCTTCTTCATCAAAACTAATTGTATGATAAAAAACTATGAGATGTTTAGTATAAAAAAAGACATGACTCTTCATCTCATAAACACAAGAAATATCCCACCGATACACCTTGATATTATTCGTAATAAATAAATTATACATAACAAATAAATTTGGATCATCCAACCTTTCCCTCTAGATTCTTTAATCCTTGGTTTCCTAGGATGAAGATATCAATTTCTTCTGGGAAGCTTCATGCGACATTTGTAATGTAAGAAAACATGGGAAACTGAATTACCAATTGGAAGAGGAGTAGAGATTCAGTGAACAATGACATGAAAAGCTGATGTGGTACAAGAAATATGGAGGACATAATATAGGCTCTGAGGTGATGGATCGAATTCCAGATTTGATCTAACGGCTGAAATAAGAATTATCTGATCTAACGGTTGAGAAGAGTGGCAAAGAAATATTTTTTATGTATATATAATTTGAGGTTTTAATGAAAATATGATTTAAGGAAAGTGAATCCGATAGAGTTTTCTTTAAACATGACAAAAATACCAATAAGTAAAAAATATAATTACAAATATTTAAATAAAGAAATATACCTTCCAAACTTCTTATAATGAACTTTCAAATATGAAATGGATCATCCTAAATCCCTAAAAGCTTTTTTAAGAAAAGGAAATTTTTAACATTGGAAATTTGGATTTTGAAAATTTTATTAATAAAAAAAATTAGATTCCGAAAAACATGATTATGAAAGAAAAGTTTGGCTTCCAAACAATTTGATTAAGTATGAGAATTTTGGGTTCCATAATATTTGATTAAGAACGAAAGTTTTTGGATAATAAAATAATGTACAACCCCTATGATAAATACTTTCATAATGTAAGGATATAGGTTTCAATAAAAAATTTAAATGAAATATTAACTTGATGTTATAATTCTGAACTGCTTTTAATGTATTGAAATCTATCGGAGGGTAATGATTTTGTAAAAATACCAGCAAGTTGACCTTGGGGTCTGATAAATTGAAGACTGATATCTCGTTTTAGTGTGTGATATCCCATACATTTATGCCTAATATCTATTTTTTTGAGCAACAGTGATGTCAAATGTATTTTCATTGGTCAATGGATCTTGTATTATCATACAATATCGGTGTTTCGGTATAACTCGTGTCATAGTCTGTGAGTGTGTGTTACATCCACAACACTTGAGGAAAACAACATCCAACTTCTTCATATATAGATTTAACTTTTGAAAGTGCAGATGAGTTTTACTTCTTTCCTGACCAATAAACTAATGAATATCCAAATAAATGATAAGGTTTGTATGTACTTTTTCTATCCATTCCACATCCACCAAAATCAGTATCTGAAAATCATTATAAATAAAATGACTTACAAAATAATAAAAAGTCATAAAACCATGGTTCCCTTTAAATAGAAAATTATTATCTTCAACACTTTTAAATGGGATTCCTTTGGATTAGATTGATATATTTCACATAAGCTTACTGAAATTATTATGTATGTAAGACTATCTATTAATTATAATAAACTTCCTATCATACCTCTAAAATATGATTGATCTACTTGTTTCCCAACCTCATTAATATCAAGAGAATTTGATTTGCTTATTAGATTTCATATAAATTTTATATTTTTAAATTTATACTTCTAAATAAGATCTTTAATATATTTTTTTTTGAGATATATAAGTTCTTTTTGGTTGTTGACAAGTTTGAAAACCATGGAATAATATTTTCACACCCATAATACTCATTTCAAACTCATATTTCATGAGATTCATTAACGAATCTGTTAAATATTTCTAAGTTGTTCCAAATATTATACCACCAACTTATATTTGATCAATCAAAATATTTTTCATATCTTTCTTTGTAAAAGGATTTGGATCAACAACACCCTTAAAATAATTATTTTAATGAAAATCATATAATTCTATCATACCTGGATCTAGGGGCTTGTATATGTCCTTATAAAGGTTTGGTAAGTTTGAAAACATGATTATGATGTTTTATGTCTTCAAATATAGGATGTTGTTCCACATAGACTTCCACATGAACATATCATTTATGGAAAGAACAATCCATATCAATTTCAAAAAAGTTTGAATTTAAAAAATCTATTAATGCCATGTAGAGTATGAATAAATTCAAATCTAGCTACGAGAGCATTAGTTTATCCATAGTCTATTCCTTCTTATTGATTTTAGCCATTATCAACTAATCTAGATTTAATTCTTACTATGATTTAATTTTCATCACATTTATTTTGGAAGGCCAATTTTACTCAAATTATTGAAGTTTTTTTAGGTCATTCAACCAAGGTCCAGATATTTTTCCTTTTTTATTTATTTATCTCATCTTCCATGGATTTGATCCAACAATCATCACTTAAAGCATCATTAGTTCTTTTTTGTTTCAATTGGAAACGAAATTATAGATATTCTACATTATTTTATAAAAAAACTTCTAGTCATTATAGGTAGATTTACATCTCTAGTGATATTGTCACTTTGATTATTCTTAAGAAACAACTGTTTTGGGTTTTGTAAAACCTACTCATCATTATAAGGTATATAATCTCTAGGGATTAATACATTAGAATGTTCTTGATAATTTTACTTTTTTGAAATAATTTCAAATAAAGGATGATAATTTGTTTTTGAAAACACATCTAAGGATGTAGTTTGAGGATGCTTAAAAACCAATGGATCAGTTTCATCAAATTTAACATGCACTTTTTATTCAATTGTACATGTATTTTTATTAAAAACTCTATAAGCCATATAAGTAGTGGAATTTCAAAATAAAATTCCTTCCTCAGAGTTGGGAGAGAATTTATATAATTTATCTTATGTATTCTAAATGAATACTTTTCATCCAATAATTTGTAAATAAGAAATTACAGGTTTTAGAATAGTCCGCAATTCATAAGGTTTTTTATTAAGAAAAGGTATGATTAAAACTCTATTTATAGAATAAAAAGTATTACTGACTGCTTCAGCCCAATAGTGTTTAGAAATAGAATATTCAATATACATCGCTATATTTATTTCTTGAAGAATTCAATTTCATCTTTCCACAACACCATTATGTTGAAGAGTTCATGGGGATGAAAAGTTACAGGTAATTCATTTTAAACTACAAAAAAGTTTCAATATATGAATTTGGAAATTCTCCCCCATGATAAATATGAATAGGTAACAATGGATGGTTTTTCTCATTTTTATTTGGGGCTATATAAGTTTTAAAATAAGTAAATGCTTCAGATTTGTTTTATAGAAAATATATCCCCATAAATCTGGTGTAATCATCAACTAGAACAAATGCATAGTATTTTCCTCTAATACATCAAGTTTATGTTGGACAAAATATATCCATATGTACTACCTATAATGAATTATATGTTGTAACATCACCCATTGATATAAATAATGACTTCTGCCTATTTCCATATTGAGAATGATAAATAACTATTGATGAATCAAATCTAAGCTCTAGTAGATCCTTAACAAGTCTTTTCTTCTTGAGTTTTCATAGGTTCCCAAGCATATAGTGCGCTCTTCTTATATGCCATAAACCTGATTGTTCTTCTATTTTACATAATCAAGGTAGGTCTTGGCTCATAAGGTCTTCTACGTTCAGTATAAAAATAATCTCTTTCATATGCCTAGAAATAATAAAATCATCATTAGAATTGTGTACTAGGCATTTATCATTACTAAAATCCAAAAGGTATCCTTTATCACATAATTATATTATTCTAATGAGGTTTTTCTTAAGACCATTAAAAACAAACATTTGAAAAAACTTTTTTTCCAAGAATAACAATATTACCTATAAGAAAAATTTCCCTTTAAGAATTTTCTCTGAAATTTAATTTTCCTCTTTTCATCTTGATAATATTTTCAAAGTATTTTTTTGTTACAAATCATGTGTCGAGAACAACCACTATCCATGTTCCAAGTAATTTTATTGGTACTTTATTTTTTTGAAATTTTCTTAGAAATTTAGAATCTAAACCTTCATTGATACAGAAATTTCAGATTGTAAAATCATAAGAATCAACATTTTTATAGAAAAATATGATTTATTAAAAACTAATGATTGGGGTTTATTTAAGGAAAAATTTATTTCCCAATGTCCACCACATTAAAAACTAATGATTGGGGTTTAAAAAGGGATATCTTGGGGGAATAAAATAATTTTGACTAAAAATAATTTTTGAGTGAGTATATCCAATTCTCAAAATATTCCATAGAGGAATAATTATGAATAAATTTTTATCAAATTCCTTTAGTCTTGGTGTATAATTTGAAAAATGTTTCTTTATGGAAAAAATGTGGATTTTAGTGTGATGACTTAATTCTTGTCCTCAAATATATTAGTTTTTGAACATGGGTTATTCTATAAAATATTTTTCACAAAAATAACATTTTTATAATCCTTAGAATCTTTATCTTTCTAAGAATAAACTTCATTATGGTTTTTAGAAACACTTTCAAAATCCATTGTTTTCTGATCAAAATATTAAGAATGATCTGATACTTCTTTAGTTAAAATAAAAATTCTAGAATTTTATTTCTGTAACATCTTATTTATCTTAGAATTTTCATTCTAAAGTAGTTTTTAAAATCCAGTAAATTCTTAAAAGTAAGTTAAGGTATTATATTTTGTCGAATAATATTCATTATCTGAATATTCCTAATATTCATCATATTGTAAATTTTCATTTAATGGAATATTGGTTGAGGATTCAAATTTTTTTAACTTAGATATTGGAAAATTATTTTCAATGGTATTCTTGTTATAAGACTAATACTTTTCTGACTAGTAGATTCAAATTCAAGAGATTCATCTGAAGAGTCACCACCAAAGGCACTCTAGGAGTAATTTTCTTTTAAAACATTCCTAGACTTATATTTTTAAAACTTCTTTTTATTTCATTAAAAATTATTTTATTTCAAGTCTGTTATCTTATTCATGGGACAATCAGGTATGATATGTCCAACCCTTCAAATTTATAACAAGTTACTTCAGAATATTTCATGTCCTTTTTATCTTTCATCTTATATTTGTACTGAAAATCATTCTTTCCCAAAATCTTTTCATCTTTAGAGAATGATTGGATAATTAATTGTTATGTTGATCATTGTAACTTGATTTAGATATATCAACTTCCTTCTTAACTTTAGTTGAAGTTACTCTTTCTTGAGTCATGACATTAAATGTATTTGTGAATGCTATACTTCCATTACCATTCTTCTTTATTTAAAATCAGAATCCCTCTCCATTATTGTCTCATGATGATGAAGAGTTATAAATAATTCATCATGAGTAATTTTATTTACCTTCCAATTCCCTTCAATAGGTTTCCATTCTTATTCCCACTCATTAGACCTGATTTCAATTATTTTATCTACAAGAACATAATCATAAAGGCATTTCTCTCTAATAGATTGATGACTGTTGATAATGGTCATACATCATTGTTTTACTTTTCAAAAACATTGTTAATAAGGAAATAAGAATCCATGATATTCATCTCTTAACATAGCTCTTCTAGTTTCAATCAATTTAGATGCTCCAAAATGTGTAACTTCAATTTTCCTTGAAATGCCGTTTGAAGTTTCACATGAAAATATTTGACTACATATACACTTAGTCATAGAAATCAACAATGTATTTTTTTCATCGTAATTTTGTTGACATTATAATTTCTCTTGATTGATGAAAGTTCTGACATAATTTTTTGAATTTTTCAATCCCCGGTGATAATAACAATGTTTTCTACTCTAGTGTCAGTGAAAAAAGTCTTTATCCTATATCTTCATTACTCATAATCATTACAATCAATGATTTATGGTCTTGTAGGATTAAGTTTATCAATATAACCAATATTCATACGTTTCATTCTCTTAGAAAATAATTTTCCACCAGATTTGTTAATAGTAAAAATTCATATAAAAATATTTAATAAAAACATAAATAAGAAAAATTAAGCCATAAAAATTAGAGCAAGAAGAAAAAAACATGAGTAAGAAAATTTACAAGTGAGTATAAGTATTTCAGAGAACTTTCATTGATACAAACTATAGGATCACGATAGTATATGTTGGTTCTCAATTACAAGAGGGGATGAATTTTATGTTTATAAAGGTTCACTTTTAACCTAACATGAAACTAATTTTAACAAATTTAAATAAGGTAAATCCAGATACTATATTTTGTTCTTTATTGATGAGATAATTGGAAGGGCAGAGGTCAAATTTTAAGAAATGTAAACTTAAACATTTTAATCCTAAGTAAACTCAAGCAGGTTTATCTTAGTGGAATATTATACCATAAAGCATATAGAATCATATTTATTATAGTATACAATTAAAAGAATTTTTTTCTATTTTTCAGTTCATAAATAAAGTGGAAATAATACTTGGAACAACAATCAAGTAAAAAATGTGGAAATATTTTATCCCAAAGAGTAGGGTATCCAAAAACCTTGGATAAAGGTCCCTTGATTTATACTTTGAAGAAATTATGTCTTACCCACAATAGGGTAAGCCCACAATAAGAATATCATAGTCTTTCTCGATATCCCTGCGTCCCCTCGATCAGTAATGTAGTCAAAACATCTGTCTTTCAATCCTAGGAAGCCCTTGATTGTACTCACCAATAACCGGAGTTCCTTGAAGCAATATAAACATGATTTCTATTAAACACACATGGAATGAGAGTGTTAATCTCTCTATAAATCACTTCATAGCATGTAATATCTAGGATAATTAGTCGATTAATTTATTTATGAGATCTTTTGAATGATATCTTCTTTGTACAAAAAAACACTTATGGAAGCTCCCTCCTCAACGGTTATATTTGTTCATGAATCATAGAGGGACCATTCTAGGTGTCACTCACCCAATGGTTAGTTTGAAACAAAGTGTATGACACCGTTTTATATAGTAAAATCTTGGAATTCATTAACATTATTAATAATCAAAAAAATTTAAGGAAAATAAAATAGCTAACCCAAAAATAAAAACTCGAAATATAGGTAAAAATATTAATTCAGATTTTAAACATATAAACAATCGGGTTCTAGAAATATGTATATTGGGATTCTGTTTTTCAAATAATTAGGTGTTCGAATTCTATATATTTCAGAGGAATTCATAGTCTACATTTTAGAGAATATGGAGATTGATTTTTAGAGAATTGGAATTATGATTTTCATAGAATTCAAAGTTTAATTTTAAGAGAATTTAGAGTCAGATTTTTGCAGAATTCAGAGTCTGATTTTCAGAGAATTCGGAGTATGATTTGTAGAGAATCCTCAGTCAGAATTTCAAATATTTTAGAAGCTAAATTTCAAATAATTCTCATTCTAAAAGCAGAAAATTATGAGTCTCAAAATAGAGATACTCGGTATCCAAGAAACTATAATATTCTTAGGATTGTGATAAGGATTTAATTTTTAGAATTATTAAATAATTGTTAGACATGGGTTTTGGAAGGCATTGAATAAGTCATTAAAACCCATGTTAAGGATAAAACTTTTAGAGAGGGAAAAACATCCTTAGGAAAATAATTGTCAGATAAAGTTAATTTTCCATAATAAAAATCATTTGTGATTTTCAAAACAAAGATGAATCGATCAACAGATCCTTCTCTTCTCCAAGAAATAAAGAGTGACACTGGTCTGACAAATAAAAAAATGTATCAAATAGTTTTTCTATTTTATTATTTTGGGAGATCATATATAAGTTCTCTAGAAATTTTATGAATATTTTGGGGGATATCATATTGGTCCATTTTGAACACCTTTTCCAATAATAATTTTGTGTTATCAGGGGAATATGATAATTTTTCTGGATTTTCAATTGTGTGGGCATATGATTTCACCCCTGGTGACACAAATGTAGTTATTTATTTATTGTTTATAGATTTTCATCACATGGATCATTGGAATGCGGAAAATGTTTTGATATTGGATTGTTAGAAAGAGATCAAATTTCTGAATCATGGTAGTAACATAAGATCCACGTGAAATAATTGTGTGTTCCACTTTTTGTCATTTGGATAGATGAATATATTTTTAATTTTTCTACAAAAACATATACATTATTATCATCAAAAGTTGTTAGTGGAAATAAATTCATTATGATTGCAGTGTATTTATATCTGATGGTAAGTCATGTACGTCTTACGATGGGTGGTTCCTTAAGGATGGTAATACAACACCTTCTTCAGGGTATGTATAGCGTTCCTTTATGGATTCATATTGGGATTTGATTCACTATATATGACTGAAGGAATACATGCTGTTCTAGAGAGGTGATTCCATGATAAGAATGAGTTTCCTCGAGAATGATTGAACGTTTTGGGTTGTTGAAATTTTTTTTATTATTAAAATTGCTAATAATAAAATATATGTTGTCCACCAATATATATTTTTTGGTGGGGATCTATATAAATGAACTAGATAGTTTTATGGAATCCTAAAGTGGTTTTTGAAAAATTAATTTAAAATATCTTCATCATATAGATATGAAACTCTTGGAGAATATATGTTATCAAGTCTTGTATCATGAGATTGATTAGTACGGTTTTTGGTTGGTGGATTATGGGTTCATTTTTATGGTAGAGGAGATATATTGGGTAGACACTAATGGTTCTGGAATGGTAATTTTTTGGTAGGTGGTTATTCGGGATAGACTTTTCACCTGTTAGATACATAGGTGTTCTATTTAAAGGATATATAGTGATAATTTATAAACAACTCATGAATGTGATCCCTTCTTATATGGGATGTTATTTATGAAAATGGGATTAAGCTGTTTGATTGGTTTGTACTAGTGAAAGTAGTTTTTGGTTTAGTTATATTGGGGTAGATAGTTTGAGAGACCTTATGAGTGGGTCCATTGTGGATCACTCTGCCATTGATGAGAAGATTTAGTGTTGTAGAATTTTTTAATTGAAATTTTTAAATTTTTATGGAATGTGTATGTTTTGTAGACACAGCTTCCATTTAGTTTTTGAGTTTTTTAATGGGTCTTGTGAATGTTTGTCGAGAATTTGTTTGGTTATAGATGAATCTGATTGGGACTGTGGTCATAGCTCTATAGTGATTTTAATTTGTGTTAACTCTTATAGAGAGTTAATATATGTATTTTATGATACACTAATGGGTGTTGATTTTTGGGGGTTAGTTAAATGGGATATGGCCCTCAGTGTTCGGAGACTACCTAGGGAATGGATTGAGGTACTATGATATGGTCTAGTGGATATTTTGATCATTGTTAGATATTGTAGATTTGGGTGAAAATGGTGGTGTGACACATTTTTTTAGATCTCATGGAGTTTTGTAAGGGAATCCATATGGAGGGAATCCCCCCATTGGATATTAGAAAACATCATTCCATATAAGCTATGAATGGGTGGTATTTAATGATCAGTGATATCCATCATGTGGGAGTGGGATGGTCAACTATAGTAATTACATTCATTAATAAATAGAGCATGTACTAATTATTTTTGTGTTTTATTATCTTTACAGTGATTATAATGATACTATAGAGGTAACGAGAATTGAATCATTCATTGGTAAGTTACCCATATAACAAACATAATCATTATGAGGGAAAGACGGTTAGTGGATGGTTGGGGTGACACCATCGTAATAGTGTCCAGAAAGATCTATTGATATGTAGTTCCTTAGAAAATAAAAAATTTGTAATGTAAATTTTATTAAGGGTTAAGTTAGTGAGATTTCTACTAACACATGGTAGTTTTAATGTGATTTGAGAGAGATTTATGTGGTAATCCACAATTCATCTAATTGTTTAGTGGTAAAACTAAGGTTCATCTTTTAATTCATAGGGCTAACTATAAATTCATTACAAGGTTTGATCGGAGAATGGGTTTCATCATATTATAGAATCTAGGTATCTGGTATTTTTAATATTTGGATAGTTTATCTATTTTGTGGTTCTTAAGGCCTTCGAGATTTTGGAGTAATAATTTTAGAATTTTCTGAGAAATAGGCCCGACACATGGTCTACAAATGGTTAATATTAAGTATATGATAACCATGAAATATATAACCATGGTTTTACTGGAAAATTTCACATTTTGAAAATATTATTTGTAACCATGAATCTATTCCAAGTTAACCATCAACATGATCTTTTAACAAAGAATATATAAAACACTATTTGTCAAACTGTGCTGCCTAAATCTTCACTCATTTTGGGTTTATAAATTTAGAAATATTCAATGATACCTTTTTTTAATTATCAACTACAACTAAATCCTTATACATCATGAAACACCCCTTTTTTTAACTTTATATGCTTCTCTCCTCTATTCTTTGGAGATAATCATTTATTATTCATGGATCTTTTTGAGTTTGGTTATGATTTCCACATGATATTTCCTCCTATTTCATAATCTCTATTTTAACTCCATTACCCTTGATTCATTAGATCCCAATTGGGATGTGTGTTTTAAATATATGGGGTTCGATAGAGAATTGACTGTGTTTATCATGGATATATTCTTATGAACATCAGGTCCCTTAGATTCTAATTCTTTTTTTGAAGGTGGCTATGTTCTCTCTATTGGAAACGTAGGTGTCCCAATATAGAGGTTCTATCACATGATTTAATTATTGTTCATATAAATTCCAATTTTTTTTGTTAAAGAAAATTATATATTTGAAATTTAAGAAAATAGTTTTATGAAATTAAATCTTTGGTGGCTTGTTAAATGTTATTGACATGGATTTTCCATTGATAAATGTTTTTCATAGCAGGTGTTCTATGAAATTTCTCAAAGATAATTTCGACTATAACATTTATTTTTAAATGTGGGAGTGTTGATTATTCAGTTTTGAAAATGTTTTATAGAATTTTGGTCATGTTTTATTTAGATGTTTTTAGAAACCATATCACATGGGAACAATTTGGGATCTATGGGTTAGGACATATAGAATACTTCGTTAGCATGACACAACTATGGGAAATGGTTGTGCTATCGATAGACAGTTGTAGCACACGATACCATAGGATTCACATTTATTCTGGATAGTGTTTTTTGTGTGTCCTAGATATATATTTTGAATGTCAAGATCCCATGTTTTTTTTGAATCATGATTTAAATTATCACATGGATTCCATTTGACGTATGAATGGATTTTATTAGCAACCATTATGTTCTCATTAATTTTGATTTATATATTCTTTTTCATTGAATATGACCTGATTTCAGATAAAATCAGTTGTTATTTTAAGTAAAAAGTATTCAAATAAAACAGTTTTATGAAATCATTTTTTAATACTAGAAGATATGTTTTAATGGTTTTATACATTTTATTGATTCATGATGGTATCATAAGAATAATTTTCTCCATTCCCTATATATGTCATTGGATGTATGATAATTTTATTTTGAAGGACATTGTTAAAGGTAATGGAATTAAGTAGGTCACTGGATTCTCTGGGTTGATGTCGTTCTCATAGTGATTTGGATTTGTGGTGATCAATGATCATATGGAGACTTGTCTAAAACATGGATTGTTATCCATCAATGATTGTCATTTTTTCATGGTTTCATATTGTATAGACCCATAATTCCCATGTACATTTTTTAAAATACATGATAATTTAATGAGTCTGCGGAAATTGACGACACTTGATTCCAAGGACCGGTGTGCCCAGAATCAGTTTCAAAAATTTTGTTCGGGAACGTTCAGTAAACATATGAGAGGTATTTTATAACTTCTGAACCGGTGTTCAGAATTAAAATATGAGGGCACCGTTGAACTCACATCACTTTTATCCTCTTAATAATACTTTCACCTCGATTGCAGTTTGTCGATATTTAAAGTTATTTTTTGAATTTTAACAAAAAATGTAAATAAAAATAATATTATGGCTTTATTTTTATTATTTTTTGTTAAAACATCCAAGAGGAGGTTGGAGGTGGGGACCACCACACATTAACCTCCCATGAGATGTTATAGAGTTGTGACCAAGCCGAGGTCTAAACTCTTCATCTTGTTAAATGTGGTGGGGTCCACCTGGGATTGTAACCCCTTGGAACTCCCCATTTAAGGTGGAGAAACTCTTAAAATCCCTTTAATAAATTTATACTAACTCTTCTTCATTTAATGGAGCAATTCAAATTAAAATTATAAAACATAATTTAATTTAAATTGGTCATTCCTTAGATGGGAGAGTGGTTGGAAGAGCTTGGAGAAACATATTCTCCCAACAAATAGCACTACATCCTCCATCGATGAACATCCTCACCTATGATGATTGGTGTCCATACTTCCTCCTCCTCTCCACCAACAAACCAGAGGTAAGGGATTTGAGCTTGAATTTGTTCATGTTCTACATCATTAAATATTGTGTTATGATTAGAAAATTGTTATCACTATAACGTGGAGGGTGTGGGCCGCACAAACACAACCTAACCCCCTCCATATTAAATTGCTTATTGACAATGGAGACAATGCAACAGTGCTACCGGAGGAGTGGTTCACAGTCGACTTGCCATGGAGGAGCGATGGCGGCCGGCGTTAGGCCGGTCGTGAAGAAAACAGGCAGCGCGAGGCCGCCAGGTGACCAGAAGAGCGTGGCGCTTTTGCGCAGCGCAGAAGAACAAGCCGCAGCAGGGCACACGGGTGGCCTCTAGACCGCTGGAGGGGCGAAGCACCATCGAGCCGCGTAGAGGAAGAAGTCGCGGCTTGGGTGGGCTACGACAGAAGAGAAAAGGTAGTCGGCATGGCCGGATCCCTGAAGAGCCTAAGCGGCTGGCCACTCAGCCAGTCGAGAAGAGCCCGACCCAGTGAGTCCCACGTGACGTGGACTGGCGCCACTTGGCATCGGTTTTTCTTCCACCCGCACGAAATAGCTGTTCAGGATTTCCAGTTGGTGTGAGACCTCCCCCCTGTGCGTGGCTTAAGCAGACCCCCTACTGGCCATTGGGTCGGACCCAGCGTGGGCTGGACCGAGCGCGGGCTGCCGAGGCGGACCCAGTGCGGGCCGGTCTGCCAGCATGGGCCAGGTTACCTTCGCGGGTCGGACTGCCCCCATGGATCGGGCCGCCCCCTCGAGTCAGTTCAGACCCGTGGACCGGGTTCATCCCGCAGACCGAGTCAGACTCTGATCTAGACCCAGACTTATTCTGGCATGTTTCTACCTTTTCACCCATAACATGGGCTACATTTGTTAGATTTGTGAAATTTATATGGAGATAGGAAGCTTGGATCATAAAAGTTCTTTTTGAATACCTCACTTTAGGTTTGGATGCAGTTGGGGTAGGGTATGTTAGTATTGAACCTAAATCCAACAGGGCCTTCGGAATAGAAATGATAATAACTCTCAGACCGAGCGTCCGATTGACCCAGTGTCTATCGCGTTGTGTTCCTTTTGACGAGACAGAACATAGGGATACATCTACTAGGGATGAAGTGGCAGTTGATGTTTCGAAAATTGGATTGAGGAGAGGAACCATCCAGAATCGAGTTTGATTTGTGAAAACCCTGTGGTTGGCTATGCACTATTGACTTTTCGTAGAACATTTTTTGGTCTGATTGTTATGATGAATGTTCATGGATCATGTGTTGGTATGAAAGTTCTAAATTCTATTCCTGTATCATTTTTTGGTCCGAAAGTTCTAACTTCTGTTCCTGGATCATGTGTTGGTCCGACAAAATAGCTGGACAACTATTCCGGTATCATGTGTTGGTCTTAGAGTTTGAAATTCTATTCCTATATCATGTGTTGGTCTGATAGAATAGCCGGTCCTAGATCATGTGTTTGTCTGATAGCTCTGATTATTTAGTGGCTATATCTGATCATCTCTATCTCTCTACATATGTTGTATACCTGTGTGAGCTGAATTAGTGACTTTTGTGTTTTCCTCATGATTGAGACAGGTTACATGATAACTTAGGTATATGTATGGGAATATACAAAAGTAATGGATATCCATTAATTTCATACTCTGTGGTATATCCTTGTTGTATTTTGAGAGACCATGACGGTCTCGAGGTCCTTACTGAGTATCGTTGTACTCACCCCTACACAGGCGATGCTTGTATCTCATTTTGTTGGATGCAGAAGATAGACAGTGTTGTCTGAGGCTGTGTAGTAGGACTGGACGGTACCCAGAGGTGGACCCTACGACTAGTTGGTACATGGATGAGACTGACAGACATGGACTACTGAGGAGGCCATCTGTACTTACCCTTCAGGTAGGAACCCCAGAGGGCGACCTAGTAGCCGCTTTTCTTTTTTGTTGTAATTTTTTTTCAATTATAGTTTCACTTTCGGTTGGGCTTGTTTTGCTGTTACCTTTACTTTTTATCACTCCTTTGTATATTGTTTTTATTAGTGTTTTACTTCTATCTCATACTTTATTGTGTGTGTTTACACATTACAAAGTGAATGCCTTCCCACTTTTTGGGATTTTCGCCTTTCATGCTATTCGCCATCCATTGGCATATGGAAGGCGGGCTTGGGGTAATCATGACATGGGCCCCGGGGGACGGGTCATGAGAAATTGGTATCAGAGGAGTCGGTTCTACAGTAGAACATAGGACTCAAAAAATTTCAGTGAAGTGATACAGTTATGTGTTTTGAGTGTGGTTTTCAGTCCAGGGAGTCCATTGTGGGTGAGATGGCCGACATATCCATACACCAGGAAACTGACATCAGATTTCTAACTCAGTAATCGAAAACACTAATTGTGTGTATGTTTCAAGAGTTTTCTTTTTGATATCTTTGAGTCAGCTCAACAGGTATAACTTTTTTATCGTGGAACAAATGTTTTTTTTCAGGATTCCTCCACGCAGACAGCTAGCCAGGGTTCTGAGAGATATACGAGATGGCAGCCCACCAAGCGATGAGGCCTAGGTGTAAGGCCACATCACAGCGGAGGCACCAGCGGTACCACTACTAGTTGGTCCACTTCTACCACCAGAACCAGCAGTAGAGAGTCCACACCACTTGAGCGCGTTTCACGAGTTCCAGTGCTAGAGGCCGCCCGGGTTCAGGGGTGAGATAGACCCGCAAGCAGCTGAGGATTGGCTAGAGGCTATGGTGAGAGTTTTAAAATTGGTAGGAACACAAGAATACCATATGGTGATCCTTTCCACGAGTCTCTTTTAAACCGCAGCAGGAAGATGGTGGATCTAATGGTCCAGGTGCATGACGAGGCAACACTACTCTGGGCAGACATTGAGAACCTATTTCGGGCAGAGTTTGTTTCAGCCACCCAATGTACAGTGCGGATACAGGAGCTACTGCATCAACAATAGGGTAGCATGAAGGTGGCACAGTACTCAGTGAGGTTCACTGACCTCTCGTGCTACTCCACCTATATGGTGTGGAACCCATTATTCAGGGCCCGAACCATCGAGTAGGGGCTCATGTGAGACATCAGAGCGTCGATGATCTCACTCAACATCCCGACGCAGACGTGGGTGTAAGAGAGATCCCTCCTAGTGGAGAGTTTCCTTGCTGAGTAGTCACCAGTAGTGAGACCCACCACTGGGCATCATATAGCGAAGTCTTCTATAGCTAGCAGCTGATAGATTTCATAGAGGTCCAAGAGGACCAGACCATCCAATAGACGACCTCAAGATATGGGTTCAGTTGTGTGGGGA
Organism: Viscum album; assembly: GCA_963277665.1. Taxonomy (NCBI): domain Eukaryota; kingdom Viridiplantae; phylum Streptophyta; class Magnoliopsida; order Santalales; family Viscaceae; genus Viscum; species Viscum album. The sequence continues at coordinate 701,627,761 of OY728161.1, forward strand.
AGATTAGACAAATCCAGTCATTCCTGGATCGACCAATGTTACTCTTGCGGCGGGTAGGGTCACATGGCTCATGACTAACCATCCCACCGTACTGAAGATCAGCAGATAGTTGTGGGACCTCCCAGGCAGAGACAGAGGTTCGATCAAGGTGGACGTGGAAGAGGAGCTGGTCGTGCAGGTGTTGCTGGATGACGATTCAAGGGGTTACAGCCACCACCACTATGAGGTCCACCCATACCAAAGGGAGAAGGTGGATATAGGAGACCTTAGCTCCAGGAAGCTGAGGCATATGACCATGGAGCTCCAGATATGATTCGAGGTATGATCTGTGTCTACTCCACCTTAGCATTAGTTCCTATAGAACTAGGTTTCAGTCACTCTTTTAATGCCACTACCGTCATTTGGAGCTCAGTGATTCCGATATGGTTGTTGGCTCGATCATTACAGTTAGGGACTCCTAGGGAAGTAGACTCGATGATTAAGCACTAGTGACGGAAGTGTGAGACTACCATAGGAGGTGAGAGCTTCATTTGGGATCTCCTCATAGCGGCGCTGAGGCCTTACGACGTCATCTTGTGTGTGGACTAGTTATCTAAAGTCCATTCTCAGATCGACTATATTAGGAGAAATGTGCGGTGTGTCCTTGTAACACCCCAATCTTTTTTAGTATGCTTCTCTTTGAATAATGTGATAGCGTGTGTTGTACGCAACACCGATTTATAACACACCATATCCAATCGAACTAGCCGTTATGAATAGTAATACCTACTTTTTAAAATTTTATATATTTTATATTTCAAAATGGACTTCATTTTTGGATTCGGAATATCGAATTTAGCCTAAGGTGAAATTTTTGTACTTTTCAGATAACTTTAATATTTTGATGAATAGTGAAAATTACTAAATTTTAATTAAAAACAACTTTTTTAATCATAATAATTAATAGTGATAAATAATGAATTTGAGTGGTTTTTAATTATATTTAGAATATATTTTTACCATTTAATACAATGTTGGTCATTGGACATAATTTCACAATTAAACCGAACATAAACAAGTATCAATCATTTGATAGTTATTATATCTTAAAAACACGCTTTTTGTTTTCACAGCGGGAATTAATTTTAAATTAATTTCTGCCACTTATGTGTTTTGAATTTGAAAAAATGGATTCCATATTTGGAATCAGGATTTTCAAATTTTGTAAAAAGGTAACTTTTATTTTTAGACATTTTGAATAATTACTTTGGTAAATATTTTATTTACCATGGTTAAGGGTAAATCCGGTAAATAAGGGTTAGAAATTAATAATATAATAATACTAAATTACCCTAAAACGTGTCCTATCCTTATTGGTTGATACATGTTCGACCATAGGCATTTTTGGGTCGATTTTGGGACCCCATGGAGCCACTTGTAGGTGATAGGGACACTTAATTTTAATTAAGTTAAAATAAGTACACAAATGACATAAGCATATATCTTTTAGCAAACCAATTTTTACATAGGGTTGTCTATGTTGGATTTTCAACTATAAATATTCATTAGAAATCTAAAACGATTTCCTACATAATTATATTTTATTTATAATTTTTAGAGAGTACATAATTTAATTTATTTATGACACAATGATGATGCAGTAATTACAATAATAGTGATAATTTAAAATAATTAATATTATAAATACCCAAATAATTTTTTTTTGACTTTTACTGAATTAAAATAATTTTTTCAGATAATATGACATATTAGAATTGATTTAATTAACGTTTTTTAAAGTAATTATTCTGTTATGAGTTTCAAACAAATCAACTATTGAATAGTGTCAAAATTGACATAAAAGAGTTTTTAAAACAAATATTATATTATTAATTGATATTAAATTCCTAAAAATCTAAGTCTCAGCCAAGAGACTTATATCAGGATAGTTATATAATTAATGGACCACTTGGGGGTCGATTGGATGTATATAGTAGGTTTATTAACTATATAATATAAAAATACAAACTGACATGGTAAATGTCAAACTAATTAACTAAGAGTTAATACTTAAAGATAAGGTTAATATAGTAACCCAAACCTATCGAAATACTATTGGTTGAATGGATTTCGACTTATCCCCACCTTGAAATTTAAATAATCAACTTTTTAGCCATTAGAAACTGAATATGAATTTATTATAAATTAATATTTCTATCTTTTCCAAAGGTGCCTCTCACCCCTCTTATAAAAGGTCACTCCTCCTTCTCATTTCTTCACACCTTAAAAGCTTTTTGGTTAATACAAACTCTTCCAAAATACTCTCCCAACTTCCCTCACTACAACATAGAGGCCTTAGTTTGATCAGAAAGCCAACCGAAAAAGCCCTTTTGATCAAATGAAAAGGAAGAACCCGAAGAAGAGGTAATGTTTTCACCACCCATTTTCATGTTCCTTTCTTCTTCCACTTCTTCATTAATTGTTATTACCATTTTAAAATAATAACTCTAGTATATTATACAAACTGTGATGTTATTATATATATGGTACAACCATATTTAGTATTCTATCCACCCTTTGAATAACATGTCACCATACGTGCGTACGTACGGCTTATCGTCTCCACGTCGTGGTGTAATTGTTATTCAATATATTATTAATTGGATGGGTATTATAATGATGAGTAACTCATGTAAATAATAAATATAACATGTCAATGATTCCGTATATATGATATACCATACATTTCTATATTATTTTAATATCAAAAGAATGATATTGTCGCTCGTGCGTACGTACGGACTACCGTCTCCACAAACGGGATGAGAATCATTCTCCATCGTATCCATTCAAGTATAATTATCATTTTATGATTTTAAAATGACGTTTAAGGACTTGATATCATTCTGTATATGAATAATATACAACCTATCCATTAAAAACATGGCTTACGTAACAAAACATATAAAAGAAAACGAGTAAGTTAACACCTGAGACAACGATAATACTAAGATATTATTAAAAAAGGAATGTTAAAAGATCATATATGATATCATATGAATGTATATGATTCTTGTATAATTTAATAACAATTATTTTACCATTATACAGGAGTTTAACCTAGCCCAACCAAGGAAAAGTACAATTTAAGGGTTATTTCACAATCTCTTCATTATCCGAGATTGTTTATACATAATAATCTACTGGGATCTCTTTATCATCCACATCCATGTTTCTTAAAAATGAATTTGAAAACATTTTTACTATTTACTAGAATATGGGTTAAAAACATTTATACCCTTGTTTGAATTTTTATAATAGGTTTATAAAGTAATCTTTCCTTCGTTTTCCAAACATGGTGCTTTTTAACCTTTTCGACAAAGTTAAGGTAAGAATGTTTTTTTTAACTTATACGGCGGGTGTAGTTATTTTCCGCCGTTAGAAAATTGTTGAAGCTTCCCTTACAAGCTTATAAGAATGTTTTCAAAGAAAATGTTTTTTTTATAAATATATGACTCTTAAATGATTTTAAAAATAGAAAGAGATACTTCTCTAAAAAGATTTTTTATTTCATATATGTCAACATCCTTTGATGGATTTTACGCTTATTTGAAGTTGATTTATTATGATACAAAACTTTTATATTGTATTTAAGGTTTTGTGATATATTTGACTGTGGATGTGCTATTTTTATACCATTCATAGTTTATGGTGAGAGTATTGAAATTTCGTATGCTAATTTTAATACGAATGTTTATGTTATGTTTAAACCTTTTCATATGGGAATGCATTTGACTTAATATGTGACGGGTGGAGCCTGCTATATCTCCTTGATGCATCGGTAGGTCTCATGAGACAAACTAGTGTCTTGGAACAAAGCCTTGACAAAATCTTATTTGTAGTCTTGGCACAAGGCCTTGGCTCTGTGGTTATGATAGTCTGGCATTATGCATTCCATCATTATGAAAGTGGTTATTGATATTTCATGTGATTATTATATTAGTAGAATATCCATGTAAATATGTAAATGGAATTATTTCATTTTATTTTTTCCATACTATGTTGAAGTTCAAGTTTAAAAGGCTTTTGTTTTAGTTATAAATTTCCTTAAATGTTTATTCTTATTTATGAAAGTTTCCACTATATTGTGATCCTTACTGGGAATTTGAGCTCACCCCTTTTCTATGTTTTATTTTTCCTAGGGTATGAAGAAGTAAATTTTGAATGACCTGTAGGGATAGTATGTGGGGATATGAGTGTGGAATATGAAGAAAATATGTTGTTGTAGTTTTCATTTTTATGATGTAATGTAAGACTTATGAATATATCTAGTGTTTCCAAGGATACTAAACCAATCAGTCTTTCGAGATTTGATCCTGCTTGTGATCATGCCAATGTTAATTAATAATGCACCGACTCTAGGTAACTGGGGTCAGGGCGTTATAGTTGGTATCAAAGGAAGTTTAGTACAAACCTTGGAAGCTAGATTTATATAAACTCTGATTAGAGCACGTAGACCTAAGATGAACTTTGAGGATTAGAATAGAAGAACATCCTAGAATTTTGATATTGTAGAGATTTTGTGAGTCCTCCGAGCAATACATCCCTGTCTAGATACGATCAGTTAGAGGCGGCTCTGGCACAGATGTACCTAGGGGTAAAACCCGAAAACACCGCTTCGAGATAGACTCGAACGGGAACTGGTGCACGACAATGGGCCTTGATGCACTCTTGGTTACGACACTCCCGGGGGATATGCTTAGGATAACTCTCATTTTCGTTACAAATAATTAAGAAGGTTTTATGAGTATATACTTCCTCAAAGAAAACATTTTTATGATTAAGGATTATATCCATAAATAGTTCAATTTATGTTAAGTGTTTTATAAGTATGGAATTATGTATTTTGATTCATAAACTGATCTAGTTTATGCCATTGTTTAAAAATGGTGCCTAGTGGAAGAAATGGAAACTTTATCAATGCACGCACTCCATGTAGGGATTTCCCTCTTGCTCAAGATAATTATAGTGGAGCTGGTGATGCAACTAGTGTCGATCAGCTAATCACCATACTGGGACAACTCACTCAGGTTATGAATAATAACCTTACCCGTATGGAGCACCCTGATCCGCAGCGTGGAGGATCAATGTTAGATTGATTCATGAGGCAAAAACCAGCAACGTTTAATGGGAGTACAAATCCCTTAGTAGCTGAGCAATAGATATTTTCCCTAGAGAAAATATTTCAGGCTTTGGTGAGTAGTGAAAGGGAAAAGGTTATCAGGGTAGTTTACCGCCTCACTGTAGATGCTAATCAATGGTGGTAATTGATTAAAAATATGAAGGAAGATGATGAAGTATCAAATATGGAATGGAGGGAGTTCAAAGATCTTTTTTTAGAAAATTACTTTCCTCGCGACCATCGAGCAGCTATGGAAAGGCAATTTCTGAGTCTGAGACAGAAGGAGGATGAGAATGTCGCAAAGTATGAGTCTAACATTACAAGGATAGCATGGTATGCAAGAGATTATATACCTAACCCAAGAAGAAATATTGATCATTTCATTGATGGGTTAAACCATTTCTTCGTCGAGCCTTAGTCACACAATCCTTTTCATCGTACGAAGACATTGCCTCATGTGCTATCAAGACCGAAAAAGAATTCTCTAAGTCTTATGACATTAATGAAAAGCAGGAGAAGAAGAGACATGCTGATCAATCTGGGAATGGAAATAAGGGGAAAAAGGGAAAGGTTAAATATCCATCCTATGGTAAATGTGGGAAGAAACACCCCCGTACTTGATTGAAGGGAATGAGTGTCTGTTATAAGTGTTGTGAAAAGGGCCACCAAGCTCGTGATTGCAAGGGTAATAAGGAATCTACCAATGTTCAGTGCAACAATTACATGGAGATGGGGCATTATGAAAATTAATGTCCTAAGCATCAGGAGAACATACCTCAGAAAAGGCCAAGGGATCAAGGCCAATCTTTTTCTATCACTACTACTGAGGTAGAAGCTCTGAAAGACGTCGTGGCAGGTAATTTAATGGTTTCCTCAAGTTTAGAAAATGAATTAGTTGATTCTGGATCATCGCATTGTTTCATATCATCCCTGTTTTCTAAGAAAATTATATATTTCCAATTTGATTTAACCAGGGAGTTGTCAGTTAAAACTCCTAAGAGAAGTATCATTGCAACAATGTTTTGTGAATTAGTCCCCATTAGAGAACATAAATGTTCTTTATCAGCTGATCTCATCGGCATACTTATGATTGATTTTGATATAATCCTCAGTATGGACTGGCTTTTGGAATATGATGCGATGAATTATTATAAGAAGAAGGAGGTTACGATTCTTGATGATGATGATAAGGAACACCTTATCTTTAGAGTAGAATCGTCACCACCTAATTCTTATTTAGATCCACCCCCAGTAGCTCAACTCAATTCAATTATTGGGGAGGAAGAGAATGAAATAACTGTGGGTGAGGAAAGGAATTTTCAAATAGAGGATGTACCTATTGTGAAAGAATATGTAGATGTATTTCCGGAAGATTTACCTGGACATATTCCAGAACGAGAAGTTGATTTTTCCATTGATTTAATTCTTGGATCAAGGCCTATATCGAAGACCCCTTATAGAATGTCCACTGTAGAATTAGTTGAACTAGAGAAACAACTAGAGGAATTGAGTAATAAGGGATTTCTTCGCCCTAGTGTTTCTCCATGGGGAGCCCCTATTCTTTTTGTTAAAAAGAAAGACGGATCTATGAGTTTATGTATCGACTACAGGGTGATCAATGCTATAACAATAATGAACAATAATCCCCTACCACATATTGATGATTTATTTGACCAACTACATGGAGATCAATACTTTTCAAAGATTAACCTTCGATATGGATACCATCAGTTGTGTGTGAAGAAGGAAGACATTCCGAAGACAGCATTTCCAACCAGGTACGGGCATTACGAGTTTACTGTAATTCCTTTTAGATAGACTAATACACCCTCTGTATTCATGGATCTGATGAATAGAGTTTTCAAAGAGTATATCGATGAATTTTTGGTGGTATTTATTGATGATATCTTGCTTTACTCCAAAATCTACGAAGATCATGAAAATCACTTGCACATTATCTTGAAGACACTGAGAAGACCTGAATTATATGGGAAGTTTAGCAACTGTTAATTTTGGCTTTAGGATATTTCTTTTTTTGGCCATATTGTCTCTAAAGATGGAATCTATGTTTATCGTTCTAAGACCAAGGCAATCCAAGAATGACCAGCACCTACGAGTATAACTGAGGTACGTAGTTTTATTGGTTTGGCATGTTATTATCGATGTTTTGTCTAGAATTTTTCCCAATTGGCTAACCCATTAACGAAGCTCACACGTAAAGGGGTTAAATTTGTTTGGACAAAAGTGTGTGAAGAATTTTTTGAAGAGCTGAAGAGAAGATTAGTCAATGTTCTTATATTGACTCTACCATCAGGGAATGATGGGTTCGTTATTTATAGTGATGCATCGAATAAAGGACATGGTTGTGTCCTTATGCAGAATGATAGAGTTATTGAATTTTCATCACGACAGTTGAAAATTCATGAACAAAACTATACAACTCATGATCTCGAGTTAGCAGATGTGATCATTTCTTTGATGATATGGAGGCACTACCTCTATGGTGAAAAATGTGAGATTTATACTGATCACAAGAGTTTGATGTATATTTTCTCACAAAAAGAACTCAACATGAGGCAAAGGAGATGGCATAAATTACTCAAGTATTATTATTGTACGATAGACTACCACCCAGGGAAGGCAAAAAAGGTGGCAGATGCTTTGAGAAGAAAAGATCATGGAGTTCTGAACAATATGAGAATTGAAAGAGATACAATTTTCATGGATCTAGTGAAGATGTACATGGGAATAACCAGGTAAGAAGAAACATCAATGCTTTTTCAAATGGTTTCCAAACCATCTTTGCTAGAAAGGATTATGAGTTCTCAGACCGATGATGAAGAATTTCAAAAGAATATTAAAACTGTGAATAATGGGAGACTGAGAGACTTTGTGTATGAAAATGGAATTTTGAAATTCAGAAAGAGCCTTTGTGTTCCCGATATACCTGATCTAAAAAGGGAATTGCTGGATGATTCTCATAGTTCCAATTTCTCTATACACTCTGGGAGCACCAAAATGTATAGAGATTTGAAGAAACATTTATGGTGGGACAATATGAAGAGGGAGATTGATGACTTTGTGTCAAGATGTATGGTTTGTCAACAAGTGAAAGCTGGAAGGCAACACCCTGGAGGAGTCATGCAACCTCTTCCCATACTGGAGTGGAAATGGGACAATATTACGATGGATTTTGTCATGGGGCTACCGAAGTCTCCTAGAAGGAACAGTGCAATATGGGTTATTGTTGATCGTCTTACCATGTCAGCACATTTTCTTGCTATAAGAGACGATCTACCACCGGAACGTCTAGAAAGACTATATATTAATGAAGTTGTGAGACTTCATGGAGTACCCCTATCAATTGTTTCTGATCATGATCCCCGTTTTACTTGAAGATTCTGGAAGTGTCTCAGAAATCCCTAGATACTGAACTTCATTTGAGCACTTCTTACCACCCTCAGACAGAAAGACAATCAGAACGGACTATTCAAACCTTATAAGACATGTTGATATCCTGCTCAATTGACTTTCAAGGTATGTGGGATCAGTATTTACCTCTGGTAGATTTTTCCTATAACAATAGCTTCCATTCGAGTATTTAGATGGAACCATATGAAGTGTTATACAGAAAAAGATGTCGCACACCAACCTGTTGGGATGACATTGGTGAAAGAAAACTTGTAGGTCCAGAACTGGTGGAGGAAATGATTGAAAAAGTGAAGGTAATCCAAAATCACATCAAAGCACCTCAATGTAGGCAGAAGAGCTATGCAGACAATCGAAGGAAGGATTTGTAATTTCAAGTCGGTGATCCTGTTTTCCTGAATGTATCTCCATGGAAGGGAGTCATACGTTTTGGTATGAAGGGTAAATTTACTCCCAGGTACATCGGACCTTTCGAAATTCTAGAACGAATTGGGCCTGTAGCTTACTGATTGGAATTGCCGCCAAGTCTCTCCAAAGTTCATGATGTATTCCACGTATCTCTCTTGAGGAAATACATTCCTGACCCAATGCATGTACTCACCTATGAGGAGTTAGAACTGGAACCTGATCTGTCTTATTGCGAAGAGCCTGTCAGGATTCTTCATACGAGAGAATAAGTACTGAGAAACCGGGCGACGCGTCTGGTAAATGTTTTGTGGAGAAACCAAAAGATGGGAGAGGCAACGTTGGATCCTGAGGAACATATGATGAAAAACCACCTGAGTATTTTTATGTGATAAGTATTCTAGAAATTTCGGGGATGAAATTATTTTAAGTAGGGAGAAAATAACACCCCAAGCTTCTACGGTATGCTTCTCTTTGAATAATGTGATAGTGTGTGTTGTACGCAACACTGAGTTCTAACACACCATAACCAATCAAACTAGCTGTTATGAATAGTAATACCTACTTTTTTAAATTATATATATTTTATATTTCAAAATGGACCTCATTTTTGGATTCAGAATATCTAATTTAGCCTAAGGTGAAATTTTGGTACTTTTCAGATAACATTAATATTTTGATGAATACTGAAAATTACTAAATTTTAATTAAAAACAACTTTTTTAATCAAAATAATTAATAGTGATAAATTATGAATTTGAGTGGTCTTAAATAATATATAGAATATATACCATTTAATACAATGTGGTTCATTGGACATAATTTCACAATTAAACAGAACAAAAACAAGTATCAATCGTTTGATAGTTATTATATCATAAAAACACGCTTTTTGTTTTAACAGCGGGAATAAATTTTAAATTAATTTCTTCTACTTCTGTGTTTTGAATTTGGAAAAATGGATTCCATATTTGGAATCAGGATTTTCAAATTCTGTAAAAAGGTAACTTTAATTTTTAGACATTTTGAATAATTACTTCGGTAAATATTTTATTTACCATGGTTAAGGGTAAATCTAGTAAATAAGGGTTAAAGAATAATATTATAATAATAATAAATTACCCTAAAACGTGTCCTAGACATATTGGTTGATACATTTTCGACCATAGAAATCTTTGGGTCGATTTTGGGACCCCATGGAGCCACTTGTAGGTGATAGGGACACTTAACTTTAATTAAGTTAAAATAAGTACAAAAATGACATAAGCATATATCTTTTGGGAAAACAATTTTTACATAGGGTTATATATGCTGTATTTTCAACATTAAATATTCATTAGAAATCTAAAACGATTTCCTACATAATTATAGTTTATTTAAAATTTTTGGATATTACATAATTTAATTTATTTATGACACAATGATGATGCAGTAATTACCATAATATTGAAAATTTAAAATAATTGATATTATAAATACACAAATAAATATAATTTGAGACTTTTAAGGAATTAAAATAATTTTCTAGGGTAAAATGACATATTAGGATTGATTTAATTAACTTTTTTAAAATTAATCATTCTGTTATGAGTTTCACAAAAATCAACTATTGAATAGTGTCAAAATTGACATAAAAGAGTTTTTAAAACAAATATTATTTTATTAATTGATATTAAATTTATAAAAATCTAAGGTTCGGCCAAGAGACTTATATCATGATATTTATATCATTAATGGACCACTTGGTGGTCTCTTGTATGTATATAGTATGTTTACTAACTATATAATATAAAAATACAATGTGACATGGTAAATGTCAAACTAATTCACTAAGAGTTATTACTTAAAGATAAGGTTAATATAGTAATCCAAACCTGTCTAAATTCTAATGGTTGAATGTTTTTCGAACTATCCACACCTTAAAATTTAAATAATCAACATTGGAGCCATTTGACACCGAATATTAATTTATTATAAATTAATATTTCTAGCTTTTCCAAAGGTACCCCTCACCCCTCTTATAAAAGGGCACTCCTCCTTCTCATTTCTTAGCACCTTCAAAACGCTTTTTTATCGGCCAAAATCTACCCCAATACTCTCCCAACATCCCTCATTACAACCTAGAGGCCTTAGTTTGATCAGAAATCCAGCCTATGGAGCCCTTTTGATCAAATCAAAAGGAAGAACCCGAAGAAGATGTAATGTTTTCACCAGCCCTTTTCAAGTTCCGTTCTTCTTCCACTTATTTATTAATTGTTATTACCATTCTAAAATAATAACTCCAATATATTATATATACTGTGATTTTATTATATATATGGTACAACCATATTCAGTATTCTATCCACCCTTAAAATAACATGTCACCATACGTGCGTACGTACAGCTTACCGTCTCCACGTCGTGGTGTAATTGTTATTCAATATATTATTATTTGGATGGGTATAATAATGATGTGTAACTCATGTAAATAATAAATATAACATGTTATTTATACTTTATATATGATATACCATCCATTTATATATTATTTTAATATCAAAAGAATGATATTTTCGGTCATGTGTCCGTACGGACTACCGTCTCCACGAACGCGATGAGATTAATTCTCCATCGTATCCATTCAAGTATAATTATCATTTGATGATTTAAAAATGATGTTTAAGGACTTGATATAATTCTGGATATGAATAATATACAACCTATCTATTACAAACATGGATTACGTAACAAAAAATATAAAAGAAAACGAGTAAGTTAACACCCGAAACAACGATAATACTAAGATATTATTAACAAAGCAATGTTAAAAGATCATATATGATATCATATGAATGTATATGATTATTTTATAATTTAATAAAAATTATTTCACCATTATACAGGAGTTTAACCTAACCCAACAAAGTAAAAGTACAAGGTAAGTGTAATGTCACAATCTCTTCGTTATCCGAGTTTATTTATACGTTATAATCTACTGGGATCTCTTTATCATCCACATCCATGTTTCCTAAAAATGAATTTCAAAACATTTTTACTATTTAATAGAATATGGGTTAAAGTCATTTATACCCTTGTTTGACTTTTTATAAGAGGTTTATAAAGGAATCTTTCTGTCGTTTTCCAAACAAGGTGCTTTTTAACCTTTTCGACAAAATTAAGGTAAAAATGTTTTTTTAACTTATACAGTGGGTGCGGTAATTTTCCACCATTATAAAATCATCAAAGATTCCATTACAAGTTTATAATATTATTTTCAAAGAAAATGTTTTATTTTATAAATATATGACTCTTAAGTGGTTTCAAAAATAGAAAGAGATATTTCTCTAAAAAGAGTTTTGATTTCATCTATGTCAACTTCCTTTGATGGATTTTATGCTTATTTGAAGTTGATTTATTATGATACAAAACTTTTGTATTGTATTGAAGGTTTTGTGATATGTTTGACTATGGATGTGCTATATTTATACCATTCATAGTTTATGGTGAAATTATTGACATTTCGTATGCTAATTTTAATACGAATGTTTATGTTATGTTTAAACATTTTCATATGGGAATGCATTGGACTTAATATGTGACAGGTGGAGCCCGCTATAGCTTCTTGATGCATCGGTAGGTCTCATGAGACAAACTAGTGTCTTGGCACAAGGCCTTGACAAAATCTTATTTCTAGTCTTGGCACGAGGCCTTGCTAATGTGGTTATGATAGTCTGGCATTATGCATTCTATCATTATTAAAGTGGTTTTTGATATTTCCTGTGATTATTCGATTAGTAGAATTTCCATGTGAATAAGTAAATGGAATTATTTCATTTTATTTTTTCCATACTATGTTTATGTTTAAGTTTAAAAGGATTTTGTTTTATTTATACATTGCCTTAAATGTTTATTCTTATTTATGAATGTTTCCACTATATTGTTATCCTTACTGGGCATTTGAGCTCACCCCTTTTCTATGTTTTATTTTTTTTCCAGGGTATAAAGAAGTAAATTATGAATGACCTATAGGGATAGTATGTGGGGATATGAGCGTGGAATATGAAGAAAATATGTTGTTGTCGTTTTCATTTTTATGATGTAATGTAAGACTTATGAATATATATAGTGTTTCCAAGTCTACTAAACCAATCGGTCTTTCGAGATTTGATCCTTCTTGTGATCATGCCAATGTTATGTAATAATGCACCGACTCTAGGTAACTGGGTTCGGGGCGTTACAATCCTCATGGATGGAAAAAAATTCACCTTCACCGGAGAGAAGGGAGCCTTTTCAGCACATCACAGACTTACTCGGAAGAGGGTGAAACAAATCACTCATCAGTTGTCATGCCTTGCCCTCAGAGCATTATATGTGGATAGTTCCACCTATCCTGTAGTGGTGGACCGACTTCTTCATGGACTTGTATCCCGTGATGTCATTGATATCTACACCAGCGTATCGGATGGCTCCCGTAGAGCATCACGTGCTACGGGTACATCTAGAGGACTTGTAGGGAGAGGGATTCATCCGGCCCAGTGTTTCTCCATGGGCAGCCCCCAATTATGTTCATCGAGAAGGCAGATTTGAGTGTGAGGCTCTGGGATGACTATAGTCACCTGAACCAGTTGACCATGAAGAACAAGTACCCACTCCTGAGTATTGATGACCTCTTTGACTAGTTAGAGGGATCACAGTGTTTCTCGAACATAGACCACAGATCTGGCTATCACCAGCTCAGATTTCGAGACGAGGATGTGTAGAAAACGGCCTTTAGATGTCGGTATGGCCACTACGAGTTCTTGGTTATACCTTTCGGTGTAACCAACGCTCCATCAGTGTTCATGGGACTCGTGAATAGGATCTTCCAGCCTTACCTAGACCACTTTGTTGTATTCTTCTTCGACGACCTTCTGATATACTCGACTATTGAGGAGGATCATGCCTACCAATTGTGTGTAGAACTGGACACACACCAAGAGGACTAGATTTATGGTAAGCTCCCTAAGTGCCAATTTTGGATATGTGAGGATCACTTCTTGGGTCATGTCATCTCGGAGGCTGGAGTTGCAGTGGATCCAGTTAAGATAGAAGCGGTACTTTCTTGGGAGACACCCAGGAGTGTGACAGAGGTGAAGAGTTTCTTGGGTATGGATGCATACTATCGGAGATTCGTGTTATACATCTCCAAAGTTGCAGCAATGCTATCATCTTTGACGAATAAGGGGCAACCCTTCGTGTAGTCGGAGAGATTTCAGCAGAGCTTCTAGGAGATGAGGCAGAGGCTGACTACTGCCCCGATCTTGAGGCTTCCAGAGGAAGGCGTAGGTTACTTAGATTACTACGACACATTAGGGACCTGACTCGGGTGTGTCTTTATTCAGGACCGACCAATAATGGCATACAGTTCTCAGTAGTTGATATAGAATGATCAGAACTACTCTACCCAATACATAGAGTTAGAAGCAATGGTCTTCACCATGAAGATGTGGAAAATTTATCTTATGGGAGAACATTTTGCCATACACACTGATCATAAGATTCTTAGGTATATCTTCTCTCAGAAGGACCTGAACCTGAGACAGTGATGTTGTCTTATGTTCCACCAGTACTATGACTTTGAGATAGTATATAATCCTGGGAAGGGGAACGTTGTTGCGGATGCGCACAGTATGAGATCTGGTATATAGCTGCTAAGAGAGGCAACATATCTAGTGTCTGCTTTACAGATTTCTTTGGTGGACCAAGATGGAGAAGCTTTCCTTTAGTCTTTTATATTCACTCCATTAATTCTTCAGCGATTCTGGGAGGTAGAGCATGGGGATGTTGACTGTGAGACATGACATGCTCAGATATTAATGGGGCGGGCACCTGATTGATTTTATGAAGGTGGGGTGCATGTCATCCTCTTCATACGATGTACTACGGTACCAATTTCACTTCATGAGGAATTTTTTAGGGAGTTCCACACTTCAACTTTAGCAGTACACCCCAGAGTGGTGAAGATGTACCAGGACCATCAATGACAGCACTGGTGGCGAAGTATGAAGACAGTTGTAGCAGAGTTTGTCTCTCGGTGCCTCACTTTACTGCAAGTGAAGGCAGAGAAATAGGTACTAGTAGGCTTGGTTCATCCTTTAGAGGTCCCATATTGGAAGTGGTATGGGATATCAATGGACTTCGTGATGGGTCTTCCACGTACATCCAGGGGGCACGACTCGATTTTGTTGATCGTTGGTCGACTCACAAAGTCGGCCCACTTCCTACTGATCATATAGAAGAGCTCAGTAGTGAACATGGGACGACTCTACTTATAGAATATAGAGAGGCTACATGAATTACATTATTCTATTATCTCCGATCATGATTCATGGTTTACTTCCAAACTGTGGATGGGGTTGCAGGAGGCTTTCGGGATGCAGCTTCGTCTAAGCAACGCCTTCCATCCTCAGACGGATGGTCAGACTGAGCGGACTATTTAGACCCTCTAGGACATTCTTCGTGCCTGTGTCCTCAACTTCAGTCACATCTAGGAAGATCAATTACCTTTGGTGGAGTTTTCCTACAACAAAAGTTATCACTCCACCATGGGGATGGCACTTTTAGAGGAGTTTTACAGGCGACCTTGCAGATCACCCTTGTGCTGGACATACCCTAGAGAGTCAGCACTGGTGGGATTATAGATGGCACGAGATACCATAGAGAAGGTGCAGATCATCCAGTAATGGATGAAGACTGCAAAGAGCAGACAGAAGCTGTACGCTAACAGGAGACAGAGGCCTATGGAGTTCGAGGATGGAGACCACGTATTTCTATGTGTCTCACCTCGACAAGGTGTGTAGAGATTTGGCTGAGGTGGAATGTTATCTCTACGATTCATCAATCCTTTTCAGGTTCTCAGTAGAGTTGGTGAGGTGTCATACCGCTTTGCCCTTCCACCTCAGTTTTACCGGGTGCACGACATTTTTCACGTATCTCAGCTGAGGGGATACGTGCATGACCCTTCCCACATCACCGACCATAGAGATCTAGACGTCGAGGATGGGGAGTCATTTATGGAGGTTCCAGTGGATATTGAGCATCGACAGTATTGGGTCCTACATGGACGGTCGATACCTATGGTTCCCATTCCCTGGCAGCACGTAAACCTCCAGGAGACCACATGGAAGCGAGAGGCACAAATGCATGCTCAGTACCCCCATTTTTTCCCCTAGTTCATGTTGTAGTTTATGGGGACATAAATCCCTGAGGTGGGGATAATGTAATGTCCCCGAATTCACGTGGAAATTTTTTAAATATACATGGGAATTTTACATGTCTGATGAAACTGAAAGCCCTTGATTCTGAGGCCCGTTGTTCCCGGAATAAATTTTTGATGTTTTGTTCAGGTATGTTCAATAAATGTATGAGTATAATTATATAAAATTCGAATTGGTGGTCAGAATTGAAATATGTGGGAACCGTTGAACTTGCAGTGCTGATATTCACTTAAACTGAATTCTACCTAGAAGACAGTCAGTCGAGAATTAATGTTATTTTTTTGAGTTTTTATGAATAAATTTAATAAAAATAGATTTGTGGCTTTATTTTTATTCTTGTTGGTTAAAACATCCAAGAGTAGGTTGGAGGTGGGGACCACCACACATTAACCTCCCATGAGAGTTTATTGAGGTTGGACCACCCTAGGTCTAAAATTTTTTTCTTGTTAAATGTGGTGGGAACCAGACGGGCTTGTAACCCCTTGGAACTCCCCATTTAAGGTGGAGAAACTTTTCGACTCACTTTAAATAATTTATGCCAACACTTATACATTTAATGGTGCAATTCAAATTAAAATGTTAAAACATATTTTAATTTAAATTGGCCATTCCTTAGTTGGGAGAGGGGTTGTAAGAGCTTGGAGAAACTTATTCTCCCAACGAAGAACACTATATCCACCATCAACGAACAACCTCACCTACGACGATAGATGTCCATACATTCACCTTATCGCAACCAATGAACCTGAGGTATGGGATTCGAGCTTGAATTTTTTATCGTTCTACATTGTCCAATCTTTGGTTATGAATAGCCGATTATTATCACCATAACGCGGAGGGTGCGGGCTGCACAAACCCGGCCCGACACCCTTAGTTTTTTTCACTTGTTGACGATGGTTGCGATGCAACGGCGCTGCTAGAGGAGTGGGCCACAGCCGACGGGTCGCGGTTGAGCAATGGAGGCCGGCGTCCAGCCAGCCGCAAAGGAAACCGGCAGCGCATGGTCGTCGGGTCGCTGGAAGGGCACGACGTTGTCGCACCATACGGAAGAACATGCTGTGGCCCCTGGCCATGGTAGTGCACATGGGCGGTCGCCAGGGCGCCAGAAGGGCACGAAGCCATCGCACCGCACATAGGAAGAAGTCACGGCCAGGGTGGGCTGTAACAGGGGAGTAAAGGCAGCTTGTTGCACCTGCGCGTTGGCGGAGCAGAAGCGGCTGGTTGCTCGGCTAGCCAAGAGTTGCTAGACCCCACGGGTCCAACATTACATGGATCAGCACCACCTGGGGCTAGTTTGGCTACCTCCTAAACGGAATAGCCGTTCGGGATTTATAGCGAGCGCACGGCCTCCACCTTGGACGCAGCTTAGTCAGACCCCCGCGGGCCACTAGCGTGGGTCGGGCTGCCTTCGCTGGCTGGGCCGCCCCCGCGGGCCAGGCATCACTATCGGGCTGGGTTGGACCGGAGGACCATATCAGACTCTGGTCTGTACCCAGGTCGGGCCAGGTCAGGCCAGGTCGGTCCGACTCGGCCGGACTGGACCCGCTTCTGTTTTGGCATGTTTCCACATTTTTACCCATAACTTGGGATACAGTTTTCTGATAGGAAAACCGTATTTGGTGATGGAAAGCGTAGAGAATGAACGTTTTTTTGGAATACCCCTCTTGAGGTTTGAACGCAGTTGGGGTATGGTGAGTTTGAACTGAACCGAAATCCAACCGGGCCCTTGGAACGGAAATGCCAATAACTCTCAGACCGGGTGTCGGATTGATGCACTGTCTATCAAATTGTGTTCCTCTTGATGAGATGGAACATCTGGATACATCCACATGGGAAGACATTTCAGTTGATGTATCAAAACATGCCTTGAGGATATGACCCTCCCAGAATGTAGTGTTCTTTGTGAAAACCCAACGGTTGGCTATGCACTATTGATTGTTCCTCAATCATGTGTCGTTCCGACTGTTCTGATGACTTTTCCTAGATCATGTGTTGGTACGACAGTTCTATCTTCTATTCTTGGATCATGTGTTGGTCAGACAGAATAGTTGGACCTAGATCATGTGTTGGTCCGACAGCTCTGACGATAGTTCCTGAATCATGTGTTGGTCTGACAGTTCTAAGTTTTGTTCATGGATCATGTGTTGGTCTGACAGAATAGCTGGTCCTGGATCATGTGTTGGTCCAACAACTTTGATGATTTAGTGGATATATCTGATCATCTCTATATCTCTACATATGTTGTATACCTGTGTGATTTAAGTCAGTGACTTCTATTTTTTCCACATGATTTTGATCGGTTACTTGATAACTTAGGTATATGCATGGGAATATACCTAAGTAATGGATATCCATTGATTTCATACTCAATGGTTTATACTTGTTGGATTTTGAGAGACCTTGAGGGTCTTAGGTTCCCTACTAAGTATGTTATACACACCCCTGCACAGGTTATGCCCGCATCTTGGTGTGTTGGATGCAAACGATTGACAATGTTGCCTAAGGATGAGTAGCAGGACTGGACGGTACCCAGAGATGGACCATATGATGAATCGGTACACGGAGGATAATGAAAGGCATGGAGTGTTGAGGAGGCCATTTGTACCTACCCTTTAGGTAGGAAACCCGGAGGATGACCCAGAAGCTTATTTTCTTTTTTAGTTGTACTTGTTTTTTAGTTGTACTTTCACTTTCAGGTTGGGATTTTATTTCCAGCCCATTTACATTTCATCACCCTTTTGTATATAGGTTTTCTTAGTGTTTTACTTCAAGGTCATACTCGTTTGTGTGTGTTTACACATTACAAAAGTAATTCCTTCCCACTATTAGGGATTTTCTCAATTGGTGCACGTCACGAGCCCCTAGCCTAGGGATGGCGGGCATGGGGTATTCATGGCACATGCCCTGGGGGACGGGTCATGACACATATTTATCAAGGTTGTGAGCCTTTTTAATCTCCATTTAACTTTGATTTTTTGTATTTATCTTATATTGCATGAGACATGTTATGTTACCTTTCTGGGTGAATGAATTATGAAGGAATTTTTTATTTGATATCTAATTTCATAATGTGGGCTTATGGAAATTTGGAATTCACATCCTCATTTGTGGTTGCCATGATTTGGTAAAATGTTTGGTTTACCCAGGTATGTTCATTAAAAACTGTAATTAGGGTAAACTGTTGTTTTATGTATTATATTTATAATGGAATAGGACCCTCAGAACATTGGTGGTAATGACATGAGGGTTCCCATCCAGTTCAATTCCACATGTCATCACATGTTTCAATTGGTGGTTTGGGTAGTTGATTTTCAATATTGTAATTTCATTTAAGTTATTAATATAAACTTATTTTTTTGGTTCAATTAGATAAACATTTACTTATCTTATGTTGTTTTTCATGTATTCAAATCTCATTTTTAAAACTCATTATTTTCCCAAAATTCTTATTTAATATGGTTATATTGGATTCTCAATGCTTTTGTTTTTATACAGAGTGATTTTTTTTATTTAATAGGGATTATATTTCGGGTTTAAAAGATAATTCCACTTAGAAGAGATCTTATGAGTCATAGAGTGGAATTTATGTTCTATATTCCATGGGAAAAATCATATAATAGACACATCATTGGTGGAATTTGTTTTTTGAAAATTATTAATGTGGGATTAGATGGGTGTTAGAAACCATGGAATGATATTAGCCACTACATCATAGTTTAGAAAGTTTAATCCATTGATATATCATTGTGATAAAATAACACAAGAACCTTTGAAGTAGCTTGAGTAGATTGAAATAATATTAGACTTGCTAAAGACATTATAAGACTCAAAGGATGGTTTCCCAAAATATATTCTTCATGGAAAATAAAGAAAATGGTAGGAATCCATCATGTATGATAAGTTTTATAAAGATATTAACTATGATACATTTAAGAAGATATTCAATCAAATGTTTAATCCTAAAACATTATGATTGGAAAAGACTTGTGAATGTTTTACCTTATATTAAGGAGAACGTTTGGTTATCATGTATTCAACTCATTTCACGTATTTTGGTAAATTATCGCCCACATTTTTTTCTAATTGCTAACATAAATTATAGAGGGTGATATTTGTTTGAGGTATGATATTCATAATATTTTGATTCTCTTATGTATTCCCACCATTACAGAGGTGGTTGATGATGTGGATATAGTTGAAGTAGACTTAGCTGGGAAGAAAATTTAAGGTGGAGCCTCTTTTGTTGTATGGGGAGCCATAGTGTGTTATATACCTAGAAATGGTTACAAAGAAATCTTGCTCAGTTTATTTTTAGATTAATTTTAGATGCTTCTTCAGGAATTCACCATATGGTTTGCATCCATTATGGAATGAATGGTCATACTAGGCCTAACTATCTAGTATCACCATTGATATCCCATCATTATGGAAAAGTAGTTCATCCTTAGTGTTCTTGGGGATGATTATCCCATAGATGTTAAGAGATGTCCACTCATACCAAATGCTCTCAGGCTCAGTCAAACATTTAAAAGGGTTGTGGATCACATTTTCCAGAAAATGGTATACACACGCTATGATGAAATATTATGGGGGATCTGAGGATTCATTTATTTATGTTTCTCTATATGTATCTGTGTAATCTAATGTGGGTCCCACTACTATGAGGGTAAGGGTTTTTATTATATCATTTATGGTCCTAGATTTATTTCATATTTGTGACTATTATTATTTAATATAATATATATTGAATGACATGTTATGATTTTTCTCATTGAATATTCCATTCATGATGGATACTTATAATCCCTTGAAAATATATAATGAACAAGGTTTAAAATGATATGACATTTCATTTATGATTGTCAACTTTTATTTCTTGTGGGATATCTTTGTTCGTGATCATTATATAATTTACATCAATATTATAATAGATTGTATGATTAGTTCTGATGACTATAAATTTTTATCATCATCAGCTTTAATCTATATCTCATGATGGTTTTACTAACATCCTTTATAGTGACTGAGATCATAGATCTAGGATATTGGGAAATGTTGTTCATTGGGAAAGAATTGTCTCATGCCAACTGTTAGAGATGTTTCTGGACGCTTTCGATTAATTTTTAATTTTTTAGCTTCAAATCATGGTGGATGAGTACCCCAAGGTCATTCATAATGATTTTTCTAGATTTCCAACCTAGAGATAGGTCGGTTTCAATATTGACATTTTTTTGGGGATGAATCTCAACTCAATGTCATCATATAATACAAAAACCTCTGAGTTAATAGAGCTTAATGTTTTTCTTAATGATCATGAAACTAAAATATTTTTTTATCTAAGTATCACTATATTGGATTACCCAGTCTTATTTGTAATGAAGAAGATGGAATCCTCAAATGTTGCATTGATTAACTATGATTTAATATGGTGAC
The DNA here is from genome assembly GCA_963277665.1 of Viscum album. Taxonomy (NCBI): domain Eukaryota; kingdom Viridiplantae; phylum Streptophyta; class Magnoliopsida; order Santalales; family Viscaceae; genus Viscum; species Viscum album. The sequence goes on from OY728161.1 coordinate 701,649,427, forward strand.
TATTATTAATAAGTTTCACTTTCTATGGATTATTGACATATCTAATTAAATCAAGGGATAATTCTAGTTTTTATATTGATCATTGATTAGAGTACCATCAGTTATAGGTCTCATAGGAGGATATTACCAAGAGAGCCTTCCTAAGAAGATATGGAAATCATGAGTATTTGTTTATTCCATTTGGCCGTACTAATCCTCCATTGATGTTTTTCCCTTTGATGAATTATCTTGGTAAAACTCCCTCAATGTGTCATCTTAGGGTTTTTGGGGTGATTATGTTTTTGGAAAAGAAATATGACCACGTTTCAGTAAGTTTGGTGTTGTAGAAGTTGATTGTTTATGGTCGAACAATTTCCTAGTTTTTCCTATATTTTGGTTCCTCAAAATCCGGATATTGTTTTATAGAAAATGAATGTTTTCTACAAAGGGGTGCATAAGTGGTAGTTTGCAGGCCCTATAGCATGGTTTTTGAAGACCTCATAGTATCACCTTTTTATATCCATACTGTATTGGAGGCATGTAGAAAGATAATGGAAAATTGGAAAATGAAGAGTTTTCATGTAGTGGCATTATGCAGACCATGATGAATGCTATGTAATGCGTGCTATACAAACTGCATAGTGAACTCACATCATTGGAGGATTTTTATTCATGAGAGTCTCATTGTTTTCAAGGATCGCGTTGATTTTAGAACTGATTTGGGTTCTCAAAAAGCCTCAAAAAAAATTTTGGATTACATTTTTTTTGGAAATTATGAAGGCACTATGCTGACAATATAGTAGTTTGCGGTGAAGGGTGTGCAACATCAATGTTTTGGTTATTTGTGATTAGAAAGTTTTTGGGGATTTATATTCCTATATATTGGATTCTAGTCACATAATTAGTATAGTAAATTTTATTATAAAAGATCTTCACTGAAATAATTTGGGGATGTCCATATTTTTTTATGAGGGTGGATTCTGTGAAAGAGGGATTAGATTGTAGGATATCAATTTTTCAAATGAGACAGTTCATGTGGATAGTTCATGAAGGTGGTATTCTATGATTATTATATATAAATTATAAAGGGACCAAATAGTAGAGTTAGTCTACATGGAAGTAGAAATCTGTAGAGTAGGGGAAGTCTATGAATAAAAAGGCAATCGAAAAGCATTTATGACATGTGGTGCTACACAATTCACATACGATTTAAGGTAGTTTGTGGAGGAAGTAATATAGCATACATAGGTAAAAAGGTAGTACATAAATGGAAAAAATAGTTCATGAAACAAATTTTCGTAAAATAATAGTACGTGGAAAAGTGTGTTTAACATACAAAGTGAAAATGGGGCTTCATGGAACACTAATATATGTGTGAAAAAATTCTAATGTAATTCTAAAGAAAATAGAAGATTCTTCCGGAGGAGTAGTGACCACGCTTCATTTGAGAGAGAAATGATATTTCAAATTTTCATTGCTTGTAAATTTGGAGGGATAATGAGTTTTCTTCGAACATTGTACAGTTCGTGAGCCTGAATATAGATGTGAACTGGGTTGAATAATAGTTTTAGAATGATCCATAGTAGATTTAGTACATCAGAACAATGTCATTGTATTCTCCTTATACTTACCCCATTGGGGCTGAACCATGTATATTCATTGTGTCTCATGCATGATTTAATTTCTATTCATACATTTATCTGAAAAAGGGAGAGAATAGTGTTTTGATTAATAATGAATTGTGTTATTAAGGGGTGTTCGTTTAAAATATAATACCCTGATTCACCCCTCACTCAATGTATATAACATAGTAGGGTTAACCGTTGGTATCCAAGGAAAATTTTTAATTCATTATTTTTCTATAATGGGTTTCAATGGAGGTTTTCAATCATAAAGTGATTCTGATATTTTATGTGAACAATTATTAATTATGGAAGAATCAGATGCATCAATACTAATGATCATTAATAGTGGAAGTCTTTATAATAGTGATGAATTTTATTTCATCTGGTATAGATAGTAAGGCGTTACCAAAATATAAACAAATGGAATTAGATGATGATGCAACATTAATCAATTCATTTGGGTGATTCCTATTAAATTCAGTATATATGAAGTTTATATCATGTAGTTCATCATGTTCTATGATGGGAAATGTTCTAAATATTTATATGGCTGACTCAAAAGTCAAATAAAAAATGCTTCTAGTTCTATGAAACAATTATGAGGATATTAGAATGAACTGAAATGATTTTGTTGACAAATTATTTGACCGGATAAATGTGTTTGTATAGGAAATGTGTGGTCTCAAAGATATTATTGAAAATATAAATATTTTTATGTGCATGTTGATAAAAATCTAACTCATTCCATCCTAAATTTTAATATCAGTTATAAGATAAAGATCTATAGAAGCTCACATTAGAATGATTTAATAGTACTCTTGTCACATATGAGATGATAAATAATGATAACAATGTTGTGTAAAAGGTTAATTCTAATGACATGTCATCAAATCCATAAATAAGCTCACCATTGAAGATAGACTATGTGAAGAAGAGACAGATCAGGTCATGTCATTCCTTTCCTCAAATCATGAAAGAGGGAAAATGATGGTTCAAAGGGAAAATCTCAATTTCAGTTATTAGATTTGGAATAGTTGGAAATCCTGTAGAAATGTTCCTAGATAAGTTTCAAGAATATGATGATGATGAAGTTGAAATTCCCAATAATATAAATTTAGATTTATTGAAAGGTAATAATAATTCCATGGTAAAATTTTTCAAAAATAAATACTCTTCTTTCATAAGAAAGTGGTTGAATAGAAGAATATGAGGTGGATGAGATGGAGAACTAAAATGATTCTAAATAAGGTTCTGTGGTAGAAGTAATCAATAGCTTCCAAAAAGAGAATAAAGTGAAAATGATGAAAATGGAAGGATACAGAGAAGACTATCATGAAGAATATGTAGAAGGAAGAGTTGATATGCATGCTGAATTTGAAGTAACTCTTCAGGAGATATATGGTATGAGAGAGAATAAATATGAAAGACAAAAAACTGGTCAATGATGCCACACATTTTATGTAACTACATGAAGAAGTGAATTTTATTATCCATGTAGAAATTAAAAAACAGATTCATAGTTACAAGAGAACACTGAAACTGTTTTCATGTACATGTTCCAAATAAAAGAATATAAAAGGGAAATCGATAGTTTGAATAAAACTGGAAAGGATAAAATAAATAATATTGAATAACATGAAAAGGATTTTTCCAGCTTTCTGTGAAGTGTTAAGGATCAGGAAAAACACATAAATCTCAATAAAAAAATATAGAATGTAGATCATAAATGAAATGAAAATTATTGAAGGGGAGAATAGAGGTCACCTGGAATAGAAGAAACAATCAAATTTAAATGATAATGTCGGTAAGAGGCATGATTGAAAATTGAATATAGAAATGGTAGAAGTTAGACAATAAGACGATGCTCTAAGTTTGAATATTTATTGGTTTATGGATCTAAACTTAAATATTTAAAGATCTCAATGGATAATAGTAGTACAATATTGACATAAAGTTATTCACCATGCCTGAGATGTTATTATTATAGATGAATTGGACACTCAAAAAATATATGTTGCATAGCAAAGAGTTACTAATAAGAAAATGACTAATTTTGGAATACATATAGGGCACAATATTTTGAGACATCAATTGATGGTCATTATTTTATGTGTGAAGGATTTGGGAACATGTAAAGATATTTATTCATAAAAATTTATAGAAATGTGCCGATGTAGACTGAATATAGTCAAAATTCATAGTTAAATGTTTCGTCAAATGATATACAAATGAAAATAGCCTCACATACTTAGAATCTAATGATATTAAATAACATTCTAGGGAAAATACCTATTTTTAATCAATTATAGTTATGAAGTCAAACACGTTGATCAAAAAATAAAAGAGTTCAGAAAGTAATGCTTTTAGAGATTTACCTTAATGAATTAGTTAATTCTTCTGTATGGACTATTGATAGTAGATTTACATACCATAGGATTGGTAATTTGGATCTTGTTATTGGAATAAAAAATGAAAAGCAAGGTGTTGGTAAATACGTAAATGATGAAGGCATGAAGATTATTGGTTTGGGAAAAGGTAAATTTGGGGTAAAAATAAATGAGATGTGTTGATGTATTAGTTATTGAATGTCTCAGACACAACCTGGTCAGTGTAAGTAAACCATGTTACCTATGTAATGCAATAAAATTTACAAAATTGTAATTATCAACAAATTAATGGATGGTTCATTTGTTTTACATTGAAAATTAACAAAGTTAAAACTTTACCTTTTATGTGGGGAATAATATATGTGCTTTTTATTCAGAGTGGAAAAATACAAGTAATTGAATTAATTATATGGTAATATAATCCAAATTTTGATAGAAGATCATGTCAAATATTATTCCTCTCAAGATCCATTAGGTTATATAGTCATCGTACTCATACGTGTGATAGATTTCAATGTGGATAGATCATTGAAATGAAATATATTGAATAATAGAATGGGTCAAAAAAAGTATATGAGTTATTGAATATTTATGAGTGAAGACCTATTACACCAAGATCTATTGATGGTATTAGATATTATGTTCTCTTCATTGATGATTTTAGCAGAATGGAATGATTTTCTTTCAGCACTCAAATGTTTATGGTGTTTTGTTTCATAAAAACTTATTGAAGGCTATATAAAATTATTCTAGTTTAAAAAATCCAGAATATTTTAACAGATAATTGAAGAAATTTAACAAATATCCAAGTAGAGTATTATCTCAAAAAAATTGAGACAAGGATCCAGGTTTCAAAAATAAGAACTCCCTGAAAAATTGGAGTACCTGAGAGAAGGAATAAAATGATCAAGAAAATTTATTAAACAACGCTGATTGAGAAATACCTTATATAAATTATTTCAAAATAAGAAGTGATGAAATAATTCTACACATCAAATAGAGCATTATTGTTTCTAAAATAAGATAATAATCTTAATGACTTATGATATGGAAATAATCCAATGTTGAAGTACATTTATGTATTTGGAAGTAAGTGTTTAATTCTCAATATGAATAATCATAATGATTTTGAATCCTATGGAGTTCAAGTGATATTCCATTGCTACTCAAGAAATATAAATGCATATAAATATTTAAATATTCAATTAGGAAAGTTTTATGAAATCAATGATGTAAATAGAGTACATAATTAATGGAATCATCAGTGAATACATGATTAGTATTAGGGGGACATTGATGAAGTGCTAAGAATCTCAAGGGATGTTCTAGTCCAATAGGATAATTTAGATGAATATTAAGATAACTAAAATGATGAACATAAATTAGTATCTAAAAAATAGAGATGGGAAGAGATGAAATTTATAGACAAAAAACTATTCTTCAGAAATCTCTAGTGTAGAAAATAAGGATGAAGACTATAAAACAAGAATTTTTCTTATCATAAGTAGATCCTAAATGTTTTGATAAAATATCTCTAGATGAAAATTATTTTTAGGATATGAATTTTAGGAGTTTATTGCAATATATTTATCCAAAATGATAGAATTAAAGGGATGAAGGTGGTGTTATATTTTGATGACATAATACTTGTTTGATCAGATGAAGAATAGTGTGGACAGTTCGCCAAAATCATAAAAAGTGAATTTGAAATGATAATGATTGTGGAACTATTGTTTTTACATGGTTAACAGAAGATTAAAGGAATGAATAGATCATTCATTTATCAATATAAATTTTCTATGTAGGTTTTAGTGGATATATAATGGATAATTTCATGGAGATGAAGACTCTAATCTGTACCTAGATGAAACTATCACAGGACGAATAATGTCGAGAAGAGAGGAACATAATTGGAAGTCAGTTGTACATACCTATATAATGACTAGATATTGTTTTTTAGACATTGGACGTAGCACAATATGACTGAAATACCAAAAAATCCCCTTTATTAAAGTTATAATAATACATCAGTATATCAAGGGATCATCGAATTTCAGTTTTTTGTATAATGAAAAATATCGACCAGAGTATTTGTTCTATACAGATGAAGATTCGGATTGTACTAAAGAAGATAGAAAATCCTCATCAAGTAGTTTGTTCCATCTTGGTAGATTCGGTATTACTTGAATTATCAATAAACAAACATCACATTTCATTGATTTTCATAGAAGATGAGTATATTTTCTCTACAAATGTTTTGATACAGTTATTTTGGATGAAGCAGTATCTGGATGATATGGGAGTTCTAGAGAAGTCACATTTGAGAATCCATTGTGATAAATCATGTTCTATAAATCATAGAACAAATACATCTCACCACTCAAAGAATGGAAATAATTTATCATCTTATCAAAGAGAATGTGAACAAACAGCTTGTGAGGTTGGACTGTGTGCCTATAAAACTAATGGTTGTGAAAATTCTGACAATGGTCTTACTGAAAGAATAATTTGAATGGAACTAACAGGATATATGGTTTTAGTGGACTCCTAACACTAGAAAAAGTGTGAATGTGGGACCCCCTCTCCCCTTGGTATGATGTGTTTCTCCCGAATGTGTTGATTTATGTTATTTAATATAATATAGACTATAATGATGTGGCCTTCGTTTTCATTGATAAAGGAGGTGAAATTGTTTCTAAAAAAGGGGAAAATGTCTTAATCAAGATTGGGGTAGATTTTGATGATATGGGGAGCAGTGGAAAAATATGTGGATTTCTAAATTTAATTATTCAACTAATGATTGATCAATATAAAATATAATGTCAACTGAGTCTCATGATGAAATAATTTGATAGGTTTTTTGAATGAAATGATTCATTGATGAATATTGCATACTACACTTATTTTTCACACCAAGAATGGATCATGTGGGATTAGAGTATGTGTTGAGTAAATCTTTGATCTGTATTTGAATCCAAAGAAGTTAATTGTGGAAAAATTTGGAATAATATATAAAAAGGTATCAAAATGTGATGGTTTTTAAACATAAATAATGAAGGTATTGTAGGGGGAAAACCTCCAATGTGTCATCTTGGGGTTTTTGGGGGGATTGTTTTTGTTAACAATTCTAGATGATAGTATTTTAAAATGTTTTTTTTCTAAATCATATTTTAAATGATTTCATGGAACACATTTTGTGGATGAAAAAACATGGAGTTTGTGGAATGCTTAGTGGCGTTCAATACTAAGTGAACAGAAAATGATGTATGGAGAATAGAAAAAGATAATTGAAAAAGGAATTGTTTCTACATATCATCATTTTCGAAACTGTGAAGTGTGTTATGTGAGACAAATATTAAAATCTTGTCAATGGAGGATAATTCTTCACGTTAGGCTCATCGTTCATAGGAAGCTCATGATATGTGTAATTGAGGTGGTAATTTAATGAGATGGAAATGTTTTTTGTTCTAGAATAACATCATCCACCAAAAAGGATTAAGGGGATATGTGGACCACATAATAGTACATGGTGAAGGATATACCAAGTCATATATATGGTTATTTGTGATTAATAGGATTTGAGGGATTCATTTGACTATATAATGGATGTTAATCACATTATTAGTAGAGAAAATTTCATTATAGGAAATAATATCTTGAAGAATTTGGGGAAGACCAAAGTAGTTCATGAGGGTGGATTCCACGAAGGTGGAATTAGTTCTTGGGGGATCAATTCCGAGAAGGAAAATTATCATGGGGAATTCTTGGTAAAGGGGCTTGTCGGGATTATTAGCTCAATAAGGAAATTGGACCACACATTAGATGTATTCTATGATATATTATCTATCTACTATTTAGTGATGGTCTGTAAATAAAAAAGCGAGCATCAAGAATTCATTCCAGGAGGTGAAACATAGTTCATGGAGGATTCAATGTAGTTGACAGATGATGTAAACAATCCATGGAGGGAAAATGATCTTCCCAAAAGGACTAAAATAGTCCAAGAAAGAAATTTCTACTAGATAACAGTATGCGAAAAAAGTGGATTTCATATATCAGGTAAAAATAAGACTTCATGGAATAGACATATGTGTCTGAAACAATTCGGAGGTGATTTAGAAAAACATGAGATTCTTCTAGAGGATCTTTGAGCACACATAAGTTGAGAGAGAAAGTGTCTTTCAAATTTTCAAGGGTTGTAAACCTGGAGGGATAGTGAGTTCTCTTTGAACATTTTAAATGAAGTGAGCATGGTCATATAAGTGATATGTCCCAAACCCTATTTTTTCAATGATCATTAGTGGATTTGGTATACCATCAAATTGGAATTTTATGCTTCATTAACATATCCTAGTGAGGGTGAAACAAGAAAAATAATTGTATCTCAGGCATTATTTCATTTATATTAATACATTTCTACGGGAATGGGAGATATGAGTACTTGGTTTAACAACGAAACAAGATACATTTGCAGCTGTTTTATTGTATCATAACCTAGTTCACCACAACCCTATCAGAGAAATTTAACCTAGTTAGGATAAAAAATAAAATGTATCATAGGTTCATAGACATGTTTTTTGTTTTTTTGTGGAAGAAATTTTGGTGTACTCTAATTATGTGTAGGAACACATGAATCAGATAGATATTTTTTATGAAAAATAAATTATCTTATTAGTATAGAAACTCTCTAAATAATATTTCTTATACAGGAGGTAAATAATATATGAAATTTAATATATCTGACGTGAATCTCAATGAATACTTATGATTTAAAGAAGTGTTTCCTTAGGTTTATCCCAAAATAATTAAAAGATTCATAAATTGTAGGGATTGTATATTTATTGAAATCATTTTTTAGTATCTACAAAGATTACACCTCAAATGAAAAGGTTATATTTTAACAGTGTCATGCTTGAAGGGAATGATAACTTTCAAAGGCCTTTTTTGGGACTCAAAATAGGGAATACCTTGCCACAAATTCTGATTATTCTGGTACTAGGTTTTCATTATTTCTTTGATTCCTCGTATTCAAGATTAGGATGTTCTCTAATGTAAGGGAAGAATTTTGTGTTATATCGTTCAATCCAACTATTTTATCTGGAGAACAATTATAATACACATCATCTTGAGTAACCTATACTGATGGTTGTTCTTCAGACCAAATGAATCTCTTTATCCAGTGAGATGTTTACTAATCATTCATATAATAAAAGCCTAATGTATATTTGAACCCTGAGAGAAAGGAAATTATGATAGATAAAATGGTATTAATATTTTAAGACCTTTTATTTTGATATTTCATATACACCTAGAAAATGGTATTGTTTTCTAATTCATTAAATAGGGAATCATCAACTCAAGACTTAATGGAATAAGTGGATATGTGGTATATTATGAGTTTATTAGCTATGTTGATATTATAAATAGAAGAAACTGATAGAAATTTGTTCTTAGCTTTTGTGAAATTTGAATTATCATTTTATGTTCATATTTTTTTAGGAATGAAACAAACAAAATTTTAAGCATTCAAGTAAAATCCTAAATGATGAAGAGACCTAGAGAGTTTTTTATTTGTCTTAAATTTTTTTAAAATGGTTTTGAGGTAGATTGGTGGCTTTGATATATCTAAGGTAGGAATTTATGGATAGAGTACATTATTCTAAATTGTTCATACATTCTTGGACTACTAAGTTGTTTCATGATTTGAACCTTCTTTATGTGTGGATGGGTATTAGTTAGTTTATTGTTTACATTGGTTTACAATTATATAATTGAGATAATATTAAGGTAAAGAACCAGAAACCATATGCTTGTTTAAAACCATTCACATTCTACTATGAATGTGGGATGATATATTTTTGGAAATTATTATTTGTTTACCATGTACTTCTAGTTGGATATATGAGATTTGTAGGATCATTTATCTAATCATTAAATATCCTCATTTACAACCACTTAAGGAGACAAAAAAGGTGGAAGTTATCATACACATGTATCTCAAAGATAATAAAATTCTCAGTAGAGGTTCATCTACATTCATTTATAACCGGCACACCTACTTACATATTGATTTTGGAAAGTATTTCTAGATGAAATTGTTACCTAATTGAAATTAAACATTTCATATGAACCTTATTGACATGCCCATGGTTAGTGATCCATTAATATACTTGAAAATGTTCTTCAAGTATATTTTCCTGATTTCAGTGTCCCATGGGAAAGAATATACCATTTTCAAATTTATCCGATAAAAATAGATGTCAAGAAATCATTAAAATTGAACATTCTGAAATGTTTCATGGGTATCCATGTATATCAAAAATCTGTTGGAATGAATTGGGAGAACATTCTTTTGAAGGAAAATCCTAGTTCAAGAAGTAATAGAAAGGGTATAATTGCTCTAAATGATGTTAGTGATAGCTTATATTCATGGGAAATATAATGAAGAATGTTTCAACCACCCATTGTATTTTATAGTTGATGTTAAAGTTGTTACCAATGTTTCACCTTGTTAAACAAATCAGCATTTGGGTATTAAATGTATGTATTCTAGGTGGTTTTTAGGCCATTTTGTGATCATCAAATGACTTGGAAATGGCTTCCTATGGCCTGGATATTTTTTCTAATATGATGTTGATTTATGATATGTTTCATGTTCCAAAATAGAGGAGGTATCAATGGGATCTTTTATGATATATTGGATTGGAAAAGTTAATATTGAGTCTGAAACCTCATTTATTAAGTAGCATGATCAAGTTGTGGATACACAAAATAAGGTGTTACCTGGAAGAATAATAATTTTTTCATGTATATTGTGTAAGTGTAGTTGGGATGACCACAATACATGGATAAATGAATCATCAATTATCTAGTAGTGGTCATTTAGAATGTCATGAATCAGGAGTGATTTTTTGTGGATGGAAAATGTCCTGGTATTAAGATTTGTGGCGCCCTTTGAGTCACAATTTGTTTTTTATACATAGTGTATCTATTTTGTGTTCATAAATACATTCACAAGTTGGATTTTAAAATTTTATATTTTGGTGAAAACATTACATTAATATGACTATTCACGATTATTTATAACCATATTATAACCATGAAATATGGAAAAATTGGTTCCAATGGAGATTTTCACGATTTGAACACTGTTCTTATAACCATGCGACTATATATAGGTAACTACTGACTTTTTATTTAAATCGATAGTTTCTAACTCATGTTTAGCAAATGGTTTTTCTAAATGTACGTTTAGCATCCCATTTAATAAACAGTATAAAAATTTTCTTTTTATTAATCTTTGGGAATTAAATTTTAATTATAATTTAAATGGGATTCTATGTTCGATGGTGTACATAAAACACAATTATGGGATTCTCCAAAATCTTATATTGCACAAAAATATGAGTCATACTGAAAAAATTATATTTTATTATTATTTTAATTGGTAGTTAACTCCTAGACGTTTTACAAGAGGGAATGAATAAAACTAACTATATTATGCTTAAACTTTTTTTATGTGTTTACATATATCAAATAAAACTTATAGTCTTAAAATTAGATAGAATCAAATTTTAGGCATAAATACTCTAATATTTTTAATGGAATGTTTTACCACCTTTTGATGGTCATCCATTCTTAAATCATGTTTTTTTAATTTAATATATTTTATTTGAAAAATAAATCATATTATTTAGACTTGGGAAATAAAAGTTTAATTTTGGTAATTGTTTTGTATTTTTTCTAATTATGTTCATTTTTTAAGTAACAGTTATAAATACTGCATTTTAAGTCAAAAATGTATTTTCATCTAATTGATTTTTAGGGTTTGCTTATATTTTTAATTGGGTATAATGTGTAATTAGATTCTATTTTTTATCATTGAATCTACATCTGGCCATTTTATATGATTTCACATTATAATTGGAAATAAACACATGTCATTTTTTTGATGTTTTTACCTCTTAAAAACACGATTTTTGGTTTGATAACAAAAATAAATTTCTATTTAATTTCTACAATTTCTGTGATTTGAATTTTGAAAAATGGATTCTATATTTAGATCCATGAGTTCCAGATTGTATAAATATGTGCCTTTTACTTTCAGACATTATAAATAGAAACTTCAGTAAAAATTTTATTTACCATGGTTAAAGGGTAAATTTGGTAAATAAGGGTAAGAAAATAATATTATAATAATATTAAACATCCGTAACTCATGTGTTAACCCTATTTTATGAGATATGTCCACACATGGGAATCCTTTAGGTGATTTAATACCCCATGGATCCACTTTTCTGTGAAAATGAAAATATTTATTTTTAATTTAAAGATAAGGAAAATATAACCTAAACAAGTATCTTTTACAAAAAAAAATTTATGCTATGTAATATAAATTATCACCTCATCTAAAAATAGTAATACAAAATATAAAATAACTTCATACATATTGATATTTTTTTCTAATTTTTAGAAATCTACTAAATAAATATATTTATGACACAATGATGTTCTAGTGATTACTTTATTAAATAATTATTTTAATAAATGATAAAATAAATATTAAAATAATTTTTTTAATCTTTTTATACCATCAACTAAATTTAGGGATTATTTTGACTTTTTTTATTTTAAATTTTTATGTTTTTTTGAAATAATCAAGTTGTTATTTATTTTTAAAAATTAATGATATGAATAGTATGAAAAATGATAGAAATGCGTTTTTGAAAACAAATACTATTTTTTAAAATTATATAATAATAAAAAAACTATAATTATGCCAAATGATAAAAATAATTTTTAAAATGTAATTACTAAACCAGTTGAGGTTATATTGGTATTTTATAGGAACTATTTTAATCATATAGTATGAATGCAAAAGAATACATGGTAAGAGTTAAATTTGTTAACTAAGGGTTGGAGATAAAAGATAAGAATAAATTTGTTACCAAAACATGTCTAAAACATATTGGATGGGATGATTTCAAACAATAATCAGTATATCTTCAAATTAAATGAGTTGTTGACCATTTTAAACCGAAAATTATTTTATAATAAAATAATATTTCAATTCCATCGTAAAGTGCCCCTCCTCCCTTTTATAAAAGGTCATCAACTCTAACCCTTACTCACACCACTAAAGCCCCTTGGATTATCCAAAATCTTTCTAAATAAGCTCCAAACATTCATCCCTTACTCATAAAATCCATAACATGGGAATAATGCAATTCAAGAAAGCCTTTTAGATTATATAAAAAAGAGTTACATTATTTGAGGTAATGTTTTCTCTCAAGTTTCATTAAATTATTTTCCTTCCCCAACCCCCTAAAATATCATTATTCTATTATTTTTTTAAAATAATAGTATCATCAATATACTAGGAAATTTTTAGGGGAAGTATTCAAATGAAACATACACACACCACTATTTAATGGATACAAACTAACTGTTTCTGTATACAGTGAACTACTGCCTCACGAAACGTCGACTCTTTGATTTTTCCCTACCACCAATCATGGTGTCCATTATGATGGAATTATATTTAAATTTTTATATATATAATATTTATTTTTTCTCTATCATTCTATATTTTCCATTTATAGCTTACCATTACGGTTTCCATAATGTGTAAATACGAGAATTTCATTTGAGGAATTGTGGACTACTGCCCCCTAAAAGTGATATGACTCGTTCATTCCATACATGGAACATATAAAGGATGGATTTAAAGAAATTATATTTGATATTTTACTCGAATTATAATATACTTATTTATCATTTAATTTTCCTTCTATTAAATTTGAAAAATAAATCAAAGTTGCATTCATGCGTACGTATGACTTACCATCTCCATAAATGGTGTATTTAATTTCTTATCTCCAAATGTTATGTATTATTAAAAATACATATATATATATATATATATTGAATTTATATATAAGTTAATTCAATAATACTATTTATAAATAATGTAATTTTGACAACATGGATAATTTTTTATTATAATAAGTTCCATTTTGATTCTGGTACCAAATATCGATACTACGGATGATATTAACATAAATATTTATGTAATGTTACTAACATGTTAATAAGTGATATAAAAGGAATAATAAACATGAAAAAGGTTCTAAATCATGTATAAATTAAATTATTCTTATTATTCTAAGAGATAAATAACGCACAAAACAATTTAGACCCAAGGTAAGGGACTTTGTCTCAATCTCCTTTCTTTGAGGCATATTATGATTTATACATTACTTCCTTTTATACAGTGTAAATTATACGCTTTTCTTTTAATTTAACTCAACAATTTTCAAAGGGAATCATTTTCCTATGAATCATTTTAAAAAATGATAAAAGGAATGTTTCTTTTTAAAGCCCGTGGTGACAACGACATTTCTACCACTGCGAGAATTATTTGATATTTTTCTTCCTTAAAAAACCATTATTTTTTTAAAAATGAAATAAAATAACATATTCGCTCATTATATATTTTTATATTGAAGATGATTTTTTGAATGTATTGATTATGAAAATATATTGAAATGATATATTGTGATTGCAATATAGAAATGTTATATATTTTTTATACCTGTTTTATGTGTTATGAATATTTCATTGTTCTTGAGAATTGTTAAAGTATAAGGGTGGTTCCCTGATAAACTAAGGGAGGGTGATCCCAAGATTTCTCTCCAATGCAGTGGTTAAAATGGAATAGGTAAATGATAAGTTTTCTATTAAGATATTTACGAAATATACTAGGATGTGTATTCCAAACGTAACAACCTATGTAGGTTTGAAAGCTAAAATGTAAGTATGTTATTGATGAAACAAGTTACCTTTATTACTTATGGTTTCTATGTTCTAATCATAAATCTTATGATTCCATGATTTATGTTAAAATATTATGGTTGATGATTGAAAAGAATGATTTTATTTATTTTTATGCACTGATGGACTAATGGTTTATTTCTTTATTTTATAACCCTTACTGAGCTATTTATGCTCATCCAATGTTTTGGAAATGCTTTTAATAGGTAATGAGTTAAGAGAATGGAATAATTCATGGAGAGTTATATAAATAAAGTAATTCGTGTTTTATTTTAAGGGGTTATATTTTTGTGAAAAAATTTGATAGAATAGAAGTGTCAAATTTGTAATATTTGAGATGTAATTTAATTATTATGTCCAAATTCTATAAAACTATAATCCTAAAAAGATACTAAATGTTAATTCTTGATTTAACTCAAGATTACATAATGTATTAAGGTTAAGGACATATAGATGGAATCAGAGGCCGGTTTAGACAACGTTACGAGGTATAATATTGTTAAATTATTATCCATTTTTTTGTTACTTTATCGTATTATTGAAATGATATATCATTAGAAGATTAACATAATGCTTTATCTATGATATGTTTTTTCAAAATGATTTTTCATAGATAAAACAAGGATGTTGTGCTGGGAAGGAATATTTAGGGAAATTACCTTCCAAATCAGCATCCTGATATGGTTAGAATCATAATTGAACAGTTTTTTATGGTGATGGAATAATTGACTCGGGTTATAAATGGTGGTTGTGATTATAGATTATATTTTGGTATTTTATAAAAGTAATAGGGACAATGAAATTCATTTAGGATTTGACTTGTAGAATATAAAAGAAAAAAACTAAATGTGAAATTCATTAAGTGTGACATTTTCTTACTACACATTTCATTGCATGATCATATTGTTTCTAAATATTGAATACCAATGTATGCTTCTACAACAGAAGTGGTTGAATAGTGGCCAATACAAACCAATATTTCTGAGATTCCTAGTTTTCTTGGTTTAACAAGTTATTTTCTGAGTTTTGTTGGAAAGTTTTCACAAATATTTATGAAACTGACAAAGTTAACTCAAGAAATTGTAATTTTAATCTAGACAAAAAGAGAGTGATGAATATTTTCATGAATTTAATAGAAGATTGGTGAATGCACCATTTTTATCACTACGAACTGGAAAATGGTGAAATTTTTATCTATAGTGATGCTTCATTGAAAGGACAGGGTTGTGTCATTAGGCAGAATGATCAGGAAATTTATTATGCTCCATGTAAGTTGAAACCTCATATGTTAAATTACCATACACATTATTTTAATTAGCTACTATAATTTTTCATAATAAAAATTTGGATGCATCATTTTTATATTGTAATGCGTGAAATATATACTGATCACAAAAGTATGTGGTGTATATTCACTCATAAATAATTAAACATGAGACATAGAAGATTTCTAGAACAAATCTAGGATTATGATTTCACGATCTATTACCATTTGGGAATGGAAAATGAAGTGGATGAAACTTTGAGAGTAAAAAGGCATGCTACATTAAGCTAGCTATGTTTGGAATGAGATACTTTGGTTTTTTGTTTTATAAATGTTTCATTGGATGTTGTTGCTGTAGGGAATTCCACTAAATTTATTTAGTTGGCAGTAAAATCATCTCTAGTAGAAAAAATAAAGAAAGCACAAAAATAATATAGTGAGTTGAAGAAAAGTGTAGTATTGGATTATAAAGGTAGGTTGCCTATATTTAACATTGATAAAGACTATTTTTTGTTGTATGGAATGAGGTTATTTGTGCCTTGTGATTCACAGCTGAAAAAGTGTTTTTAAGTGAAGCCCACAATTATCAGATTTCAGTTCATCCTAGAAGTACTAAAATGTACAATGATTTTTAGGAGTATTACTAGTGGAATGGAATCAAAATAGATATTGCAGAATTATTTGTGAAGTGTTTGACATTTCAACATGTAAAAGAAGAATTACATTTACCAAAATGTATGCTTCAACTTTTTCCAACTCTAGAGTGGAAATAGGATAATGTTTCCTTTGATTTCATACTAGGATTACCAATTTCCTCTCGAGGTAACAATGTAATCTAAGTTATTGTTCATTTATTGACTAAATCGGATTATTTTCTTTCTATATGAGATACACTTTCTCCAGATCAACTTTCTCAATTGTATATTAATGATATAGTCAGGTTACATGGAGTTCCCATCTCTATTGTATCTGATCCTATTATAAGTTCCACTTTTATCTTTTGGGAGGACCTTTAGAAGTCATTAGGAACTGAATTAAATTTTAGTACATCTTTTCATCCTCATTCAGATGGATAGTCATAACGAACAATTCAGACATTGTAAGATAGGCTACATGCTTCATCAATGAATTACTAAGGTATTTGGGACCAACATCATTCATTGGATGGGTATTATTATAATAACAGTTTTCATTCAAATATACAGATTGCACCATTTTAGGAATTATATGGAAAGCGGTGTTAAACTCCAGCTTTTTGGGATGACGTAGGTGAAATGATGTTGATGGGAGTAGAATTTCAAGAGGAGATGGAAGAAAAATATCCATTGATTTAGAGGTACATGAGAATAGCTCAGAGTAGGCAGAAAAGTTATGTGGATAACCAGAGAAAACATTTTTATTTTAAGGTACGTGATCAAGCCTTTCTCAAAGTTACTCCATGGAAAAGTGTGATGTGTTATGGTAAGAATTAAATGCTAAGTCTGACATTCATTGGACCCTTTGAAATCCTGATGAAAGTTGGATCAATTTTCTACAGAGTATATTTACATCCAACGTTATCCTAGGTATAAAATTTTTATCATGATTCATTGTTTTGAATGTATATACTTGATTCTTCTCAGGTTTTGAGTAAATAGGTAGTTTAGTTGGAAGATAATATCTCCAAGGAGAAATAACCAGTCCATATTCTAGACTGAGGAGAGAAAGTGTTGCAGAATAAAGTAATTCCTCAGGTAGTAGTTTTGTTGAAAACCCAAATAGCAGAAGAAGAAACTTGGGAATCTAAAAATAATATAAGTTATAAATATCCTTACTTTTTTATAAGTGAATAAAATTGCGTCGGGAATGATCTAACAACTCAGGTAAATATTGAATTTTGCATTTTAATATTTATTAATATTTTTAATTAAATATTAATTTTACTCTAACAGAGATTCTATATACGATGGTGTAACTGGCATGCAATAATGAGTTTCTCTAAAATTTAATGTTGCACACAATACTGAGTCATACTGAAAAAATAATAATATAATATTATTATTTTAAATTGTAGTAAATGCCTATCCATTATATTGGATGTAATGAAAACAATGTACAATATTATGCATAAACTAGTTTGTCAATTTTTTTAACATTTATCCAATATAATTTAGATGCTTCAAATGAGAATGAATCCAATTTTATGCATAAACACTCTAATAATTTTGAAATGTACTTTTACCACCCTTTAATAGAGAACAATTTTTAAATATAGCTTTTGTCACTTTTATATATCCCATTTGAAAAAAACTTATTCTTTATAATAGGTACATCTAAATTTACTTTGTGTAATTTTTTTTATTTTTCTGACGAATTTCATATTTTTAATGAATAGTAAAAAAACTGCATTTTCTGTCAAAACTATGTTTTCATCAAATTTATTAATATCTTTATGTTATCTTTTTAATTAGTTTTAAATTTTAATAAAATTTTTTTTCTATTATTTAATCCAATTTTCGTCATTGGAAATTATTTCACATTTTAATATTTCATAAACACATGTCAATCTTTTGGTAGTTTTTACTTATTAATAACATGTTTTTAGTTTTGACCAAGAGAAATTAATTTGAAATTAATTTCTACAATTTTTGTTTTTTGAATTTGGAAAAATTGATTCCATATTCGGAATAAGGAGGTAAAAATTGTGTAAATAGGTTCCTTTTATTTTTAAACATTAGGAATAATAACTTCAGCAAATATTTTATTTACCGTTGTTAAAGGGTAAATATAATGAATAAGGGTAAAGAAAATATATTATAATAATAATAAATAACTCTAACACAGGTCATCTTTTTTATGAGATTTTTCTTACCATGGCCATACATGGCTCGATTTTATGACCCCATGGAGCCACTTATGTTTGAAAATGATATTTAAATACTTTAAATTTAACGTTAAGGAAAATATAATCTAAACATGTGTATTTTATTAAAGAATTTATATTGGGTTTTATATGAGATATATTAAATTATAAATAGTAATTATAAAGATAATAATATTTCATACATCATGGTATTTTGTTTATAATTTTTATACATCACATAAATAAATATATTTATGACACTATGATGATGTAGTTATTACAATATTAATAAATGATTTAAAAAATGAGATTATAAATATTAAGATAAATTTATTTTGAAAATATTAATGCCATAAAATATTATTAGGGAAGTGTATGACTTTTTATTTTTTAATTAATGATGTTTCTTTGAAATAATAAATTTTTAATGGATTTTTAAAAAGTCATGATATGAATAGAATGAAAATTGGCATAACTGTGTTTTTCAAATAAATTCTATTTTATTAAATGATATAATAGTCCTAAGAATCTAATATTCTTCCAAATGAAATATATAATGTTTAAAATATCATTAATTAACCACTTTAGGTTTTATTTTCAATTTATTGTAACTATATTAACTATATAGTATGAATGCACAAGAAGGCATGTTAGGGGTTAAATAAGTTAACTAAGGGTAAAAGTAAAAAAGGATACATTTGGGACTAAAACATTTCTAAAACTTATTGGTTGAGGTTATTTATTAAAATATTCAACCTACCTTCGAATTAAATGATTTTTGGACCATTTTAAAGAAGAATATAATTTTATAATAAAATAATATTTCAATAACTTCATAAAGTTCCCCTCCTTCCTCTTATTAAAGAAATCATCTCTAACACTTACTAACCCCCCTAAATCCTCATGGATCATCCATACTATTCCCAAATAATCTAAAAACATCCCTCCATTATTCATAGATTCCTTACCTTCGGTATAAGGTTGTTCAAGAAATCCTTTTATCTAAAATCCAAAGGAGTTACCTGAATTGAGGTAAAGTCTTCTTTCAAGATTCATTCATTTATTTTACTTATCCAATCCTATAAACTCTATTTTTTCATTATTTTATAAATTATCCAATATATTCAATATACTAGGATTTTTTTTGATAATTATTTATACACAACTTAAAAACACATCTATCTAATGGATACAAACATATTGTTTCTATGTTCGGTGAACTACTGGCTCACGAAACGATGATTGTTCGATTTTTCCCTACAACCATTCTTGGTGGCCATTATGATGGAACTGTATTTATATGTGACATATATTATATTTTTTTATCTCTATTCATCTGTATTTTTCATTTATATCATACCTTTATGGTTTCCATAATGTGTAAATACCATAATTTCATTTAAGGAAGTGTGTAGTATTTCCCGCTCAAAGTGATATTACAAATTCATGCCATAAAAACAACGTATAAAGGATAGAGTTTATGAACTTAAATATGATATTATAATGAAATTATATTATTACTATTTATCATTTAGTTTTCACTCTTCTAAATATGAAAAAGGTATGAAAGTAGTGTTTATGCATACATACGGCTTACCATCTCCATGAATGACGCATTTCATTTCTTATATACAAATATTCTGTACTATTATAAATACATATATTTAATATATTTATATGATATTTAAATCATGAATATCATTCTTGAGATAATGGTATTTTGACCACGTGGACAATTTTTAAATATACAAGTTCATTTTTACTGAACTAAAAAATATCGACACAATGACTGAGATTAACGTAAATAATTATTTAATGTTTATAACATGTTAATAAGTGATATATATGGAATACTAAATTTGAAAATGCTTATTAATAAAGTATAAATAAACAAAAGTTAATTATTCAGGGAGATAAATAATGAAAAATTTAAGTCAGACACTGGGTAAGGGACTTTGTCTCAATCTCCTTTCATTGAGGTATGTTTTGTTTTGTACACAAATTTATTTTATACAGTGTATAATTATATCCCTTTAAATTCAATTAAACTCAAAAAATTTAAAAGGATTCATTTTCTATGATGTGTTTTTCAAAATGACTGAATGAATGTATCTTTCTTACATACATGGAGACAATGAAATTTCTACCACCGCGAGTATTATTTGATATTTGGGTTCCTTAACAAACTATATTGTTTCTAAAAGGAAAAGAGATAGAATATTACCTTTTTCTGTATTTTGGTATTGATAATTGATTTGAGATTGGATTGATTATTTAAATATCTTGAATTGTTATATTATTGTTTCAATATATTAAAATTATCTTTACATTATGCTTGTTTTAGGTGTTATGAATATGTGATGGTTCTTGGAAATTGTTCCCGTATATAGGTGGTTCCAAGATAAACTAAGTGTGGGAGATCCTGAGATAGATCTCCAATGAATTGGATAACATGACAGAGGTAAACGTTAATGTTTATCTGGATAGATTTAGGGAATATACTGTAACAGCCTGAGATTTTATGAAAAATATTCTTTTTAATTTTATTAATGTCTTGTGTTGTACATTACACCAAAAGGAGCTTACACAACACACATCCTTGACTTGCCTTGCATTACACGCAATCACGACCTTCCTCGATAGCGTGTGTAGTACGCAATACCGAGTTTTCACTAAACAACGATATGCTATTAAAATATTATTATAACTAGCCGTTATGAATAGTAATAATCACCTTTTAAAATTTTAGAAATTTTAGATCTCAAAATAGACATCATTTTTGGATTCGGAGTATCGAATTTATCCTAAGGAGAAATTTTGGAACTTTTCGGATAACTTTCATATTCTGATGAATAGTGAAAATTACTAAATTATAATTAAAAACAAATTTTTTAATCAAAATAATTAAAAGTGATAAATTATTAATTTGAGTGGTTTTAAAGTATATTTAGAATATATTTTTACAATTTAATACAATGTTGGTCATTGGATGTAATCTCACATTTAAACCAGACATAAACAAGTGTCAATCTTTTGATAGATATTGTTTCTTAAAAACACGCTATTTGTTTTAACAGCGGGATTTAATTATAAAATTAATTAATGCAACTTCTATGTTATGAATTTGGTAAAATAGACTTTATTTTTGAATTCGGAATATGAAATATAGTTTATGATGAAATTTTGGCATTGTTCTGAAAAACATCAATTTTTTATGAATAGTGAAACTACTAAGTGGTAGTTAAAAAAACTGAATATTCCATAAAACTTAATTTTACCGCTTCTGTGAATGGAATTTCAAAAATCCGAGAGACACAGTTGATGTCAGTAAGTAAAATGTGGTTCAATGTGATGAAAATAATTTTTGGTGAATAGTAACTTTTTACTTTTATTTACCACGGTTAAAAGTAAATAGGGTAATTAAGGGTAAGAATGATATTAATATTACCCTAACACATGTCCTAATTCCATTGGACAAGTGTATCTCGACCAAAAACAACCTTAAGTGTAAAATATTATCATTTAGGCCCACTTGGATTAGATTAGGACATTTATTATTATTTAATTCAAAGAAGAGTTAAAAGAGTTAAAACCAAAGTATATTTACTAAAACATTTTTAATATAGGGTTTTACATTAGATAAATTCGATTGTAAATATTCATTAGAAAGCTAAACATATTTCCTACATGATGGTATTTTATTTGTAATTTTTAGACATCAAATAAGTTAATTTATTTATGACACAAAGATGATGCAGTAAATATCTTATTAATGAAATATTGACATAATTGATATTATAAATACCAAAATAAATGTACTTTAATACTTTTTATGAATTAAAATAATTTTATAGGTTACTATGATATATTAGTGTTGATTTAATCAACTTGGTTAGAACATATAATTCTGCTATGACTTTCACAAAAATCATATATCAAATAGTGTCAAAATTGACACAAAATAGTTTTTAAATCAAATATTATATTATTAATTGTTATTTTATTCCTAAAAATCTAAGGTTCGGAAAAATGACTTAGATAAGGATATATGTATTAATAATATACAATTTTGCATTCGTTTGGCATGTTATAGTAAGTGTATTAACCATATAGTGAAAGAAAACAAAAAGACACGGTAAAAGTTAAATTATTTAACTTAGAGTTAAATCTAATTGATAAGGTTAAAATAATACCCTAAACTTGTCTAAATCCTATTGGATGATAGGAATTCGACCCATCCCCACTTTAGCTTCGAAATAAGATCCTTTGGAACCATTATAAACCGATTTTGACTTTAATATAAAATAATATTTTGAGATATTCCTAAGGTGCCCCTCTCCTCCCTTATAAAAGGGCACCTCCTCCCCCTCCTTATCACACCAATTTGAGCACTCAAGCTCGGCCAACCCCTGCCATTTTCTCCTCTCCACTTCCCTAGAATAATCCTAGAGGTCTTGGTCTTCTTCAAAGACCAATATTAGTTCCCTAAGTGGAGGATTCAAAGAGGCGTTCCAAAGAAGAGGTAATATCCATTACCGATCTTTTCAATTTCTTTCTTCTTCAACTTCTTCTTCTTTAGTTGTTTCATGATAAAGTAATAACATCAGTATTACTTACATACTGATATGTTATTATAAATATTAAACAACTCTAATTCACCTTCTATCCATCCTACGGAAAAATGAAATCACCGCACGTGCGTACGTACGGAATACCGTCTCCACGCCGTGGTGTAATCTATTTTCCACCACCACCTTAAAAGGATGGGTATAATGGTGTAATGAGTAACTATTTATGATTATTATAAAGTAATATTGAGACTTAAATAATATATATATACTCCAATACAATTCCACGATCATAGAAATGATATCATCACTTGTGCGTACGTACGGAATACCGTCTCCACGATGTGATGCGACTCGTTCTACATGATCATCATTAAATATTAATTATATAAATGAATTGAATGAATAAATATGATATATGTTACACTAATACCATTCTGGATATAAGGTATCTAAAACCTTAAAAGAAGAATAATAATTTATTCGGCAAAACACACATAAGAACAAAAGGCAACAAAGACCCAAGTAACAAGTAACAAGGAAGTATTACTAACAAGAAGCTAAGAATATGACCATATATGATATCATATCAATATGTATGATTCTGGAATAAGTCAATAACATTATTTAAACCATTATACAGGAGCTTCGGACACGTACAACGAAAATTGGACCTATGGTATGGGAAATATCACAATCTCATTTTTATCTGAGATTGTTTATTCGTAAGTATTTAATGGGGTGTATTTTATCATCCACATCCATGTTTCATCAGTATGTAATATTATTTCCATCCACCTACAATTGTTTAAATCCATTTTTACCCTTTGGTGAGTTTTTAGTAATATGTATGAAAGGAATATTTTGTCGTTTTTCGTACGAGGTACTTTTTGACTTTTCCGACAAAAGTACGAAGAATGTTTTTTTAACTTATACGGCATGGATGGATTTTTAAGAAACTTCCTTTACAAGTTTTCAAGTTTATTTTTAATCAATTTATTTTATTTTAAAGTCGTATGACATGTTATGAAAGGAAAAATGTTTTTGAAGTAGAAAGGATATTTTCCTCAAGAATGGAGTTCAAGTATTTTATCAAAATTATTTTCCATCTAAGATAATAAAAGGGTTCTGTTTTTATCCCTATTATTACATTGGTTTGATTATGTTGTGATGAAAATATTTTTATGAATTCCTTTATCCTATATGAATTGTTTTATGATGTCATGTTGTTTAAGAATCCCATTTTTATTACATGGGTTACGCTATGATGTATGGTTTATGATTATGTGGCACACATAAGAAAGGATTCATTATAAGATGGGTGGGACCTATATCTCCCTCCAATGCATTGGATAAAGATTTTATATCTCATGAGATAGACATGGCTCGAACGGTAGGTTATACCGGTTCAGTGAAACAGGACTGAAACGGGGGTGACTCGGTTCAGAAAGGGACATTGTCCACTATGATAGTCTTGGCAATGAGTCTTGACTAAAAAGAAATGATTCTCTATGATTATGTGTGTATGCCACAAAGTTTCATGTTTCATGTTATGATTATTGTGATTACATTTCACTTCCATGATTTATCCCATTATATGAAATTATGCTCTCTTTTGCAGGTTTAGATTTCCAAAAGTTATGTTCTTATGAATATGATGTGATTGAATTTTCTTTTGTTTACCCTTACTGAGAATTTGAGCTCACCCTTTTATGTTTTCTTTTCCCCAGGATATAAAGAAAGGTTTTAGGTTAAAAAAACGGAAGATCTTTATGGGAGATATTGAAGATCTTTCAACACGATAAGAAGATTACATTCCGAGTTTCCAAAGACACTAAAATATTACGATCCTTGTGTGTGTGTTTTTTTTTTGTTATGTACTAAGTATTCCGCAAAAGTAATGTAATTTTAATGTACGTTAAGCTTCGGGTCTCTACAGTTGGTATCAGAGGAAAGGTTTAATCAACCTTTGGAAACTAGGATGCGCAAACGTTAGTGAGATCCCTAGAGATATTTCTAAGGTATGTCAAGGGATGTCCCTGAGGCTAAGTATACGTATAGGTTATAGCACTAGAATTACGCTAACGATCATAGAATTAAACCTAAGATGTTAGATATTGAAGGTACTCCCCCTATATTATGTTGTTTTCCCTAGCATGATTTTTGCCTCTAGCACTATTCTTTTTGGGTTTTAGACGATGGCTGGAACCCGAAGGAACCGTGTTGATCAATGCAATGGACAATGCAATGATTGTCCTCCTGAACAAACAAATGTTATGGGAGATGGAGTGCAAAATCTTATTGCTATCCTTACACAAGCTATGAATCATTATGGACTTCCAAATGAGTAGAGAAAGGAACAGTATTCTATTGATTCCTTCATGAGGCAACGTCCACCTTCTTTCAGTGGGACTTCCGATGCACTTGTTGCTGAACAATGGATCAGTACCACTGAAAAGATATTTTCAGTTCTTCAATGTTATGAACATGATAATGACATCTTAGCAGTAAATCGTTTGGAAGGTGAAGCTGATCAATGGTGGAATCTTATCAAGAATACGAAGCCAAGAGATGAAATTGAGTCCATGGAATGGGACGAGTTCAAGAACTTGTTTTTCAGTATGTACTTCCCTCGTATTCTTCGAACAAAGATAGAGAAGGAGTTTCTTGAACTAAAGCAAAAGGATGATGAATCTGTTGGTATATACGAAGCGAATTTTACAAGTCATGAAAGGTATGCATATGGCATTATCATCCAACCTGAATGTAAAGATGATCGATTTTTCAGTGGCATAAAACCAAGTCTTCGAAGGGCATTAGCTATAAGAGACTTCAGTAGCTACAAAGAAATTGTGCGTTGTGCTATCAAGGTAGAAATGGAAGTTGGTGTTACATATCCATCTCATGGTTTTGACAAGAAACGAAAGATGGAGTTCAAGGAGAAATCTCAGAATAGTGGTGAAAAGAAGATGAATGTTTCCTTATACACAAAGTGTGGAAAGAAGCATGGTGGAGATTGTCTTAGAGGGAATAGAAAATGTTTTAAGTGTGGAAAACAAGGTCATCGAGCAGCTGAGTGTCAAAGTAATGGAAAAAGGGTTTCTAATGATGTGAATAAATCAAACACTGCAGAGAACGCCCCACCAACACTTCAATGCATCAAGTGCAAGGAAATGGGGCATTATTCTAATAAATTCCCTAATCCAAGGGTTAGTGATGATCAACATGAGCAACCACTAAAGGCAAAGGACAAAGAGAAGTCACATGCGATCACTATTGGAGATGTTGAATATGACAACGATGTGGTGGAATGATTAAGTGTTTATGTAATGGGATTCCAAAATAATATTGTATCATGGAGTATTGGAATATTCATGTATTGGTATAATGTGGTATTCAAAGTAATTGAGATATTTTTGGAAATAAGATGATATGCGCATAATGAAGGGAAAACGAGAAAACGAAATGTTTAACAGTATTCATGAGCTCATGATTGATATATGGACTACGTTATATCATTGTTTGAGTATATAGAATTTTGAGGATTTTGGTATGTGGAAAGTGTTAAATTTTAACTGCATTCATGTTTTCAATAAGGTATTCAAGAGAATAAATGATTAAGGACTTTGAATGTTTGGAATGTGACCAACAAAACATATCATATGATATGTGGGGATCAACGATGGTGTTAAATATATGGTAACCGTTTTCACTATGTTATGAGAGTGGACTGCAGTATTATGGATAAGCCTAATGATTGGAATGGATTATGTTGGACATAAGTTAGTATTGTTTATGGATAGAAGTTTTCTCGATATTATTGATGGAATGTTATAGTAATATAGTTTTAGAAAAAGGACAACCTGCAGGACGGGCGACAGCCCATCGCGTCGGACAAGGCTGTGGAAATCGAACCCACAACCGAAGTGCGACTGGCCTTTATCGCCTACCACTGACCTACAGGAAGTCCCTGTTTAGTAGAAACTAGTTTTATTATATTAAGCAGTATGATATATGATGTATAAGTCCATTTTAGGAACCATATATGATTAATAACTTTTTCTAACATTTTATTGGAGACAGATGGAATGACCCGTCATTCTATCACATGATCTGCTAACACATCACAAATAACAAATTCAACTTCATTTATTTAAGAGATGAAGTGGAAATTGTTCAAGGCACGAACAACAGTGAGATTGTACCAAAATAAAGTAAGTATTTATTCTAATTCATATTTTTCAACTTTAGGAAAACGATCTTGAAAACCAAAAATGTTTTCCTAGTGATCTTATACCTGATGAATCAGATGGTACCTTATATCATCACAAATCTATGGATTTGTGATTACTGGATTTTCTATAGCCATGTTCTCTACCACTCTCCATCAGAACATGATGGTTAGATTTCTCTTCCATATCCATATTTTCACCTATGTGGAAACCCAGTGATTAGTTTATTTGGGTAATCGTTACATTTCATACTTTATTTTTTAAAGCCAAGTTTTGGTATTATTTTTTTACGATGTGGGTTTCTATTAAATAAACATTCGAATAGTAAACCATTTATAACCCCGACGAATTTCGAGGGCGAAATTCATTTTAAGGGGGGTAGAATGTAACAGTCCGAGATTTTATGAAAAATATTCATTTTAATTTTATTAATGTCTTGTGTTGTACGCTACACCAAAAAGAGCTTGCACAACACACATCCTTGACTTTCCTTGCATTACACGCAATCGCGACCTTCCTCGATAGCGTGTGTAGTACGCAATACCGAGTTTCACTAAACAACGATATGCTATTAAAATATTATTATAACTAGCCGTTATGAATAGTAATAACCACCTTGTAAAATTTTATAAATTTTAACTCTCAAAATACACTTCATTTTTGGATTCGGAGTATCGAATTTAGCCTAAGGAGAAATTTTGGTACTTTTCGGATAACTTTCATATTCTATTGAATAGTGAAAATTACTAAATTATAATTAAAAACAACTTTTTTAATCAAAATAATTAATAGTGATAAATTATTAATTTTAGTGGTTTTAAAGTATATTTAGAATATATTTTTACAATTTAATACAATGTTGGTCATTGGATGTAATCCCACATTTAAACCAGACATAAACAACTGTCAATCGTTTGATAGATATTGTTTCTTAAAAACACGCTATTTGTTTTAACAGCGGGATTTAATTATAAAATTAATTAATGCAAATTCTATGTTATTAATTTGGTAAAATAGACTTCATTTTTGAATTCGGAATATGAAATATAGTTTATGATGAAATTTTGGCATTGTTCTGAAAAACATCAATTTTTGATGAATAGTGAAACTACTACGTGGTAGTTACAAAAACTGAATTTTTCATAAAACATAATTTAACCGCTTCTGTGAATGGAATTTCAAAAATCCGAGACACACAATTGATGTTAGTAAGTAAAATGTGGTTCAATGTGATGAAAATAATTTTTGGTGAATAGTAACTTTTTACATTTATTTACCACAGTTAAAAGTAAATAGGGTAATTAAGGGTAAGAATGATATTAATATTACCCTAACACATGTCCTAATTCTATTGGACAAGTGTATCTCGACCAAAAACAACCTTAAGTGTAAAATATTATCATTTATGCCCACTTGGATTAGATTAGGACATTTATTATTATTTAATTCAAAGAAGAGTTAAAAGAGTTAAAATCGAAGTATGTTTACTAAATGATTTTTAATATAGGGTTTTACATTAGATAAATTAGATTGTAAATATTCATTAGAAATATAAACATATTTCCTACATGATGGTATTTTATTTGTAATTTTTAGACATCAAATAATTTAATTTATTTATGACACAATGATGATGCAGTAATTATCTTATTAATGAAATATTGACATAATTGATATTATAAATACCAAAATAAATGTAATTTAAGACTTTTTATGAATTCCACTAATTTTATAGGTTACTATGATATATTATTGTTTATTTAATCAACTTGTTTAGAACATATAATTCTTTTATGACTTTCACAAAAATCATATATCAAATAGTGTCAAAATTGACACAAAATAGTTTTTAAATCAAATATTATATTATTAATTGTTATTTTATTCCTAAAAATCTAAGGTTCGGAAAAATGACTTAGATAAGGATATATGTATTAATAATATACAATTTTGGGTTCTTTTGGCATGTTATAGTAAGTGTATTAACCATATAGTGAAAGAAAACAAAAAGACACGGTAAAAGTTAAATTATTTAACTTAGAGTTAAATCTAATTGATAAGGTTAAAATAATACCCTAAACTTGTCTAAATCCTATTCCATGATAGGATTTCGACCCATCCCCACTTTAGCTTCGAAATAAGATCCTTTGGAACCATTATAAACCTATTTTGACTTTAATATAAAAAAATATTTTGAGATATTCCTAAGGTGCCCCTCTCCTCCCTTATAAAAGGGCACCTCCTCCCCCTCCTTATCACACCAATTTGAGCACTCAAGCTCGGAAAACCCCTGCCATTTTTTCCTCTCCACTTTCCTAAAATAATCCTAGAGGTCCTGGTCTTATTCAAAGACCAATATTAGTTCCCTAAGTGGAGGATTCAAAGAGGTGTTCCAAAGAAGAGGTAATATCCATTACCGATCTTTTCAATTTCTTTCTTCTCCAACTTCTTCTTCTTTAGTTGTTTCATGATAAAGTAATAACATCAGTATTACTTACATACTGATATGTTATTATAAATATGAAACAACCCTAATTCACCTTCTATCCATCCTACGGAAAAATGAAATCACCGCACGTGCGTACGTAGGGAATACCGTCTCCACGCCGTGGTGTAATCTATTTTCCACCACCACCTTACAAGGATGGGTATAATGGTGTAATGAGTAACTATTTATGATTATTATAAAGTAATATTGATACTGAAATAAAATATATATATACTCCAATACAATTCCACGATCATAGGAACGATATCATCACTTGTGCGTACGTACGGAATACCGTCTCCACGATGTGATGCGACTCGTTCTACATGATCATCATTAAATAGTAATTATATAAATTAATTGAATGAATAAATATGATATATGTTACACTAATACCATTCTGGATATAAGTTATCTATAACCTTAAAAGAAGAATAAGAATTTATTTGGCAAAACACACATAAGAACAAAAGACAATAGAGACCCGAGTAACAAGTAACAATGAAGTATTACCAACAAGAAGCTAAGAATTTGACCATATATGATATCATATCAATATGTATGATTCTGGAATAACTCAATAACATTATTTAAACCATTATACAGGAGCTTCAGACACGTACAAAGAAAATCGGACCTAAGGTAAGGGAAATATCACAATCTCATTTTTATCTGAGATTGTTTATTCGTAAGTATTTACTGGGGTGTATTTTATCATCCACATCCATGTTTCATCAATATGTAATATTATTTCCATCCACCTAAAATTGTTTAAATCCATTTTTACCCTTCAGTGAGTTTTTAGTAATATGTATGAAAGGAATCTTTTGTCGTTTTTCGTACGAGGTACTTTTTGACTTTTCCGACAAAAGTACGAAGAATGTTTTTTTAACTTATACGGCATGAATGGATTTTTAAGAAACTTCCTCTACAAGTTTTCAAGTTTATTTTTAATCAATTTATTTTATTTTAAAGTCGTATGACATGTTATGAAAGGAAAAATGTTTTTGAAGTATAAAGGATATTTTCCTCAAGAATGGAGTTCAAGTATTTTATCAAAATTATTTTCCATCTAAGATAATAAAAGGGTTCTGTTTTTATCCCTATTATTACATTGGTTTGATTATGTTGTGATGGAATTATTTTTATGAATTCATTTATCTTATATGAATTGTTTTATTATGTCATGTTGTTTAAGAATCCCATTTTTATTACATGGGGTACGCTATGATGTATGTTTTATGATTATGTGGCACACATAAGAAAGGATTCATTATAAGATGGGTGGGACCTATATCTCCATCCAATGCATTGGGTAAAGATTTTATATCTCATGAGATAGACATGTCTGGAACGGTAGGTTATACAGGTTGAGTGAAACAGGACTGAAACGAGGGTGACTCGGTTCAGAAAGGGACTTTGTCCACTAAGATAGTCTTGGCAATGAGTCTTGACTAACAAGAAATGATTCTCTATGATTATGTGTGTATGACACAAAGTTTCATGATTTATGTTATGATTATTGTGATTACATTTCACTGCCATGATTTATCCCATGATATGAAATTATGCTCTCTTTTGCAGGTTTAGATTTCCAAAAGTTATGTTCTTATGAATATGATGTGATTGAATTTTCTTTTGTTTACCCTTACTGAGAATTTGAGCTCACACTTTTATGTTTTATTTTCCCCAGGATATAAAGAAAGGTTTTAGGTTAAAAAAACGGAAGATCTTTATGGGAGATATTGAAGATCTTTCAACACGATTAGAAGATTACGTTCCGAGTTTCCAAAGACACTAAACTATTACGATCCTTGTGTGTGTGTTTTTTTGTTATGTACTAAGTATTCCGAAAAAGTAATGTAATGTTCATGTACGTTAAGCTTTGGGTCTCTACATATACTATGATGGATATTCGAAATTTAACTCCCAATGTTTCTATGAAAGCTATAATGTAAGTAGGTTATTGATGACATAAGTTACTTTATGATTTAATATTTCTATATGTTATTCATAAATCTTATGATTTAATGAGGTATGTAAAAGATATTATGTTTTATGATTGAAAAGTATTATTTTATTGATTTTTATGTATTGATGGATAATTGTTTCCTTCATTTTTTAATAACCCTTACTGAGATTTTTATGTTCATCAAAGGTTTTGGAAATGTTTTTCATAGGGTACAAGGAAGGGTAATTGAATGGAATAATTAAAGTAGATTTATGTCATGAAAGGAAATATTGAATTATTTTATGGATTTTTATTTTTCTGAAAAAAATTGATAGAATAAAATCATCTACATTGTAATATTTGATATGTTATGTAATAGTTATGGCCAAATTATCTAAAACTATAATCTTGAAAAGATCCTCAATGTGAATTCTTGATTTTACTCAAGATTATGTAATATTTTAAGGCTGGGGACTAGTAGTGTGTACTATCTATGTTCCCCATATGGGTTTCATAAAATTAGACATTTATCATGGTACCCTTGGCCACTTTTAACTCTAATATCCTCATAATACTTGTTTGAACCAATCTCTCCTTGTAACTGTAAAGGGTTCTCTCCATGATCCATTGTTGATTATATTTCATTCTTAGGGGATATCATAAAGGCATATTCAAATTTCCACTAGAGATATCCCCATATTTCTAGATATCTCATTGATATCTCTTACACATGATTTTTTGGAACACAATTGGTTTTTTATTCCTAAATCAAGTTGGTTTTATGGGGAATTAAGAATGTTTCTCAAGGATATAGGCTTGTGAGGACCTAATATCATCATTTAAAACGTGATTTTTCAAATGTGAATAGTTTTTTGAGGTTTTTGTGTACCAACAAATGGATTTAGCTCATTAATTACTTAATATTTTCATAAATTCATTTGATTTGGTTTATGAAAATCACAAATTTGAAATGTACAACGTTTTTTATGAATTTACATCAACGTGTCGTGTGAAAAGGTCTTTAAAGTGGTATTTATTTGGGATTTCTTCCAGACCATTTGCTAAATGAAATACCTCATATATGGTTTTTCCTCTAAAATATATTTTTATGAATGGTAGAAAAGATGACATTATTTTGGTAAAGTTTTATAAAATTGGTATCATATATTACAAAATTTTTTTATAAAAATATAACTCATGTGAATAGTTTGAGAATCTTGGGTGATGAAATATAAAAACCAATGTGATTGTGGAATCACTGGGGGATATGGTTTTGATTATAATAGATCATCAATGGATTCAATAACATGGTATTCACTTTATATATACTAGTGTTCTAGGAGTTTCTTAGCCACTTATTCCCCTATGCTATATCCCATTTTGGTTCTCTGTATGGTTTAATTTATGGATCCTTTATTAAATGATAAAATGGTTTTATTATGATTTATGAAAGATTTTAATTAATTAACACTATGTTATTATTCATGTGGATTTTCAAATTATAGTGGATTTTAAAATGATACGTTTTTTAAGGAATACTAGGAGATATTTAGTGTAGAAAAATCATATAAAATATTTTTATGAACATATATTATTTTAAATCAAGAAATAATGGTTTCATGGTGACATACATTTTACAGCTACATTGAGGTATATGATTAAGTTATTACCTCCCAAACATTATATGTCATAGGTCATATTCGATTTTGTTTTAAAATATACAGGCAATGGTATAAAAGTTTTGTATGTAAGTGGCTTATCTTATTTGATGTCATCTTTATACTGAGTTGGTCTGGTGGCAATGGATAGTCACATGGCTTGGGATTGGGTTTTTGTTCTTATGGGATTGTCACTTTGGTTTGTGTTTAAATGTCTCATGGTTTTTATCCCCGTTCTTCCGGATTTTACTCATATTGTTTGTCTTTATATTGTATTTCATTAGACATTTTGTGTTATCCTTCATAGTGAAATTATCTGAAAGGGGTTTTTTATTTTATAATAAAGTTATTGTAGTTAGAACAAAATAATTTAGAATACTCTAGGACTTTTGGTGGGCTGGTGTGGGTGATGTTTCAATTGAATTTATGTTTGTTCACTATACATTATATGGTTCATGGGGTGAAATAATGATTAATATGATGATAAATTGTGAAAAAATATTTCATTTCATGGTTCATGTGGTGAATCGGGTGAAAAAAATATATAATGGATTTGTTTTTTTAAATATTTTCATATGATTCAAATAAGATTAGTTTCATGGATGAGGGGTACAAGTGAAACCCTATGTGTTGGGGGCATTGGTGAAAATTCCAAGTTAGAGGCTTGTGTTAATTTCAGGACGCATTGACTGGTGTGATCAATTGTTCTATTTAAATTATTCCATAAAAGGTATGTTAGGTGAATTTGTATGGATTTCGACATTTTGAGTTGGGAACTATGTTTGGAGCACCAGGAAGGATGATATTAATATGTATTTTTACCACTGGATGAACAATTTATATATGTTATTCTTATGGTAGAGAGAATCATGCCTTGGAATTAACATCCTAGAGTATATTATTATGGTGGGGTAAACCATGAGAGTAATGATAAATTGATTGATTAAGCCATGTTGTGTCAATGTAGACAAGTGTTGGTGGGCATAGTAACCGTTTTTTCATTGGTAATGAGCATATATCATAATTTCCAATGAATAGTAATTTTGGTTATTAGAGATTCCAAGTGCGAGCACAGTCAATATTCATATTTGGAATGTGGTTTTCCAAACATAGAGTGAAGAAATTAATAGTTTAAGAGACACGGTTCATGAAATAACACATGTTCTCACGAAAGATAATCGTTATTGTGGGTATTTTATAATTCTCTATTGATCATTGAGTCATTATATTTTGGAGTAAATTTAAATTTAGAGTATTTGGATAGTTGATTTTTATAATTTAATCTTATAATGGAATATATAAATATTTATATGCCCCTAATACATGTTTTTGAGGCTTGGGTAGTGACTTTGGGGATTATAAGAGCATCAAAGTAGAGGTTGGGTGGCTAGGCTATTACAGTAGCCCAAGCCGTCCAATATGTGGGGTTTTTTCATTTATAAAATGGGTAAAATATATCTTTCTCAGAAAAGGAGCCTTCAGTTATTTGGGGATTTTAGGGCGGCTAAGTGGAATTTCAATTCTGATTTCCTCTTTTATTTATCTCAATAATTCCCCTAGGAAAGGGGGGGGGGATATGGCTGCATTTGTATGAAAATCCCAGGTGAGTTTGTTACCCTACATTTGTTGAACCTCTATTTGTTTCCCGATCAATATGAGTGTTTTTATTTTATTATTTGCTGTCAATTTCACATTATCATTGTTAAATCAATCAAATTTTATGGGTATTTAATGTTCGTTGGATATTGGTGGGATGGACATGTATATCACATTTCATTTTTCATCATTTCGGTCGATGTATCCCATTTTTCTATTTTTAGGGTCTATGGTAAAATCAAGAAAAAAATTGTTGTTTAGGTATTGTGAGAGAGGTTATATCATTTAAATGTTGTTAGGTGTGTGACATAGAAAATTTATTTAAGGTTTGTGGGATTTTGGGAATGAATGTTAATTAAACATGATTGAATTATGTGTATCTATTTAGAATATGAAAAGAAAAATTAAGAAACTATTAAAAATCAGTATCCATTGTCAAATATTTATGATATATTTGATATGAAAAAGTGTATGTAGTGGGTTTATAATGTTAAACTACAATAAGGATATTATAATCTTTGAATAATACTAGAAGACATTATATAGACTGCATTTTAGGCATGGTATAGTGATTTTTAGTATTTAAGAAATCATTTTGGTCAGACTATTTATAATCTTGTTCTTATGACTTAGATGATTAGAATTTATCATACATTTGTGGAATCCTTTAATTAATTTTTTCTGGATAATAACCTTATTTATTAATTTCCCATGATGAGCATGGTTACTGCTATTTCATTTTATAAGAGACATTGCGAGAGCACCATATTTATGTTAATATAACTAAATAATATATTTACATCCTAGAAGTGTAATTAATTGGGCATTATATTTATGAAACTATTAACATGATAGATTCTGAAATATTAGAATCAGTGAAATCCTGGAATGTTCCTTCAAATTGCCATAAAATAAATATTTTTTTAAGAATTTTGGGATATCATCATTGTTTTATCTAATTCTTTTATAATATATATAAACATATGATTTCCATGAAAATAATAGAGATAGATTTATAAGATTTGAATAATCTGAAGTGGATTTCTAAGAGTTTATGCAAAATTATATCATAACACAAATTATTATTTTTCCTAATCCAAGGGAAGGACAATAGGTGTATTAATAGAAATCATTTTTTGGAATCAGTTCTTTTTATTGGAAAGATCATTATGTGGGGGAGTATTGTTTCAAATATATATATATATATATATATATATATATATATATATATATCAATATACATATGAAAATAACTATTTTAACCATGATTTTGAATTATCATATATCCTTTATTCCCAAAAATTATGGAGAAATTATCTATTTAGTGATCATTTATAGGTATTCATAGACAATAAAATCCTCAATTACTTCTTTTCTCAATTTTATTTGAATCTTGAGATATATTTTTATGTGTAATGCCTCTAATTAGTTCATTGTGATATTCATTATCTTCATGTATAAAAAATTTAGTTTTAAATGTTAATAGTAGGAAATATTATCCTTATAATATGGTAGTTCCCATAGGCAAATAGTGGATTGTCTTCTTATTATTCAAAATTTCCTTTTATGTGGTGGTAAATTTTTGTGGAGTTATTATACCACATAGTTCACACATCAACTCTCTTGGAGCATGTTATGGACTACTAAATCAATCATTGTTAATGTATCCTTATTTTTAGTGTTTCATGACTGTGTGGAGTTGCGCAATTAATATTTCGAATATCCTTCTTATTTCTTATACATCTAAGGAAGAATTATACATCTGAACTGTGTGGGAGAGAAATTAATAAATTAATGGGATACAACTCTATTTTCTATACACATTAGAATCATGATGATTTATGGTGAATTTTGAATCCCATTTTGGTTCTATTTCATGAATAAATATATTTTGGAGTTCATTAATTGGATTTTTAGTTATTGATAAGTTAATAAAGGGATGAATATATTTGTTGGTAAGTTAAAGAAACCTTCACTTGACATTTGGAAATGGTATAAGATTACTATGGACATTTTGACCATACATTAATGATATGCAATAGGTCTGTATATTTTTTGTGTAATTGTCGCTCATCCAACAAAGGAATATCACTTTTATCAATAAAGGACACATATGTGATGATTATATAAAAAATGGTAGGTTATAAATTAATTAATATTTATTATGGACCAACTATATTAATCTTTGATAGATTCCCTAGTTTTACATGTATATTTTTCAAGGGTCATTACATGTATTGAGATCTCAGGTAAATTCCATTACTAACTTCCCAAAAAAATGATGATTAGTATTAGGTGACCATCTAAATTCTAAAGAGATTAATTCTATCTTTTATTCTATATATTTTTTTTCATACAAGGATCACATATCTATTATGTAATTCATCTATAATAATTTTTTCCAGGAATCAATGAAAATGGATCCATTGAATACTATTTATATAATACCATGTTTTCCCAAGTATATTGGATGTAGATAATATAATAACCTATAATAGGTCTAACTATGATCAAGAACCTAATGAAATATGTGAAATTTATTTGTAATAAATTCATAGCCTCTGGAATTTGAAATAATAATATCCCAACCACATAAGATAAAAATTGGAATTTAATTCTTGTGGCCATGTATTTCTTCAAGTTTTTTTAAATTAAGTAATCATAAAAAGGGTAAATAAAGAAATTTGACCCATGAGATTATGTTTTCATTTCAATAACCTAGAATGATATTTCTTAATAACTATACCTACCCCAAATATTCGGTTTAATTAAAAAAACCTTCCAGGTTTCTCAATTGAATATGCGCATACATTAAACTTTACAAATGATTTAGTGTGATAATATTGAGGTCAAACTAGATTAATTATGCATGGATAATGTTTTTTGTATTATCAATAAAATTGGTAACTTTTTATAGGTATATGTGATAACTACCATTATGTTTAGGTAGACAATATAATTCCACTAGATGAAACATGGAATATGGAATCCCGGTTTAAGGATTAGTGGATTGAATTGGTCACTCAGGAAGTCAGATAGATGCTGATAAAAGAATAAAAAACCAATAGTTGAGATATTATAGTGACCCCATCCATTATGATTTTTCAAATTATTCCTTTTCATTTAAAAAATACAGATATTTCATATGATTAGGATGTGTGATGATTATCAAGAAGGTTTTTATGGAATTAATAGAAGAAGGGGAAATGGAGGAGTTTCATTAGTGCATCCAACTTTAGTGGATACAACAAAAATTATGGTGTATATTATAGGGAAACATAATGTGAAATATCATTCCACATGATATTTAGTGGGGGTTCTATTGGGTTTTTAGGAAGAATAATATTTTT
The DNA here is from genome assembly GCA_963277665.1 of Viscum album. Classification (NCBI taxonomy): domain Eukaryota; kingdom Viridiplantae; phylum Streptophyta; class Magnoliopsida; order Santalales; family Viscaceae; genus Viscum; species Viscum album. Next base: position 701,688,200 of record OY728161.1, read on the forward strand.
ATAATGTTATTGCTTTAAACATTATAATATTTAAACTAGTTTCTTAAGACATAATTCTTTACATACAAGACATAATCCCCCCATCATGTTTCTGTACCTCATCAACACATCCTCCCAATAATATAGATGATTTTATGGTCATCAAATGCCTTATGTAATCTGGGTATTTGATCTTAGGTGACAAAAACATGGAATGATCTCCTATCATCTTCTATTTTCTGAATCTAGGTACTGTAATTTCAATACACAGATCTATTTTTATTATATTGAAATAAATCATAATTTTTTGTTCTGACCTCATGTTGGTAGGTGAGAGTTAGGTTTATCTCACTGACAATTTGGTGGTTAAATTTCTTTCTTATTTTACATATCTTATCTAGGTTATTGATGATTTTCTTATCTTTCCCTAATTAATTTTTGTAAAATTATAAGGGTGGAATTTCTAATTGTTGTACACCTCATAGGTATTTTTGTAACAAAATATTTTTTTGAACTCATTATTCCAATCATACACTCAAAAGGGTTAGGGAATCAATGGTTTGTGCCTGATTGAATTTCATTATATAGAATAACTTTTTACTTATATTGTCTTTTATAAATAGTGAAATATTTTTCTCTTACATTGGTTAATTTTTTTCATATTAGATTATATAGACCAAATGATGGGGGGTCTGGTTTTTTTCATTTACATAACATTTTAAATTAATTAGTCATATAAAGACTTATACTAAATTATGTATTATTCATGTTATGTAACTTTATATCATGATTTTGGGTGTGTTTCAAGTAATAATATGTGTTATGATTAATTATGTTTTATCTCAAAGCATGAAGATAATTATATACATGTTAAATTTCATATTGAGAAAAACTCTTGGCATTGTATATTTTGACCAACATGTTTAAATATTATAATTTAGCATTACAAAAAAAATAGATTATAATAGTCCATTATTTATTGTATGGACATTGTAATTGATATCTAATAATGTTTTATTATCCTTGAAAGGGTGTATTTTTCTTGTGTAATGGGTGATCAAGAACACCCATTGTCAGAAAATAGGTTAATGTTAGGGGATGGGACCATAACTAACCAACTCTCTATAAGCCATCCATTATTCTTAAAGTGATGAGATACATTATTTAACTTACCATGTATACATGAGTCTATTTTCTTACAGAAAAGAGTATTTCACCATATCATTTTTATACAAAAAATCTTGTGTTTTCAGTAAAGGATCAAAGATGGTAATTATAGTATAAATCCTATCATTATACGGATTTTACCATTGGCATATATATCTTTATCAAATAAATTTGTAAATTATTTGTTTTGGGTGTATTTCCACGTTACTTATCCTTATACTATGACTACCAACACATAAGCATAGAACATGTGGAAAATGAAATGGGAGGTGAAAACCTTTTTGGTATCTTAAAAAATATACATTTCTCGTGAAAAAGTGGTATTTTCATATACTTTTATATATTATATGTTTAGTGATAAAGTGTTAGAGCATTATTCTTCCTAGTATGTTGAGTCTATAATATAGGAGGATTATTTTGGTGTATTTTTATGGGTTATGGGAAATGGACTGAAATTTTCATAGTATTTTTACTTTGGTTATCACTAGATGCTTTCCTCATATGGATCATCAACATTGTGTTCCAATGGACTCATATGGTTGAAACATTTTTTATATGTCAGGTTTGGTTTGGTCACACATTTTTTTTTAGATTTTATGAATTTATTTGAGTCTCGGTAATTATTGGTTCATGTTTATAGAATAAATTCATGTTGTAGTGTTTAATTAAATTCCATATTAAATTGATTAAATTTTCATTATAAATGTATATTTTGTGCTTTAAAATGTTATGTACAACCATTATTTTAACCTTGTATAGTTTAGTATGTTATAAAATGGTAATAACCCATCTCCCACATGTGTACATTTCTACCCCTAGTGTTTAGTCCAACCTACATTATTTTGAGGTGTTCCTAATTTCATGTGATTACATGATTTGTTTACTGTTTCAGTATTTGTGTCACCATTGAAATAACAATTTTTAGGGAACCCCATCAACATGATAACAAGGAAAACAAATATACAGTGTTTATTGAATATAATTATGGATATTAAATTTATAAACAAATAGATCAATGGATGTATGCGGCACTATATATATATAATAGTTTATAATGGGATATCCTGCTATATGTTTGGAGTTATAGTCCCATTACATCAATCTTTACCAGAATTTTTTCTTTATTAGATTCAAGGATGTCTTTACATGATCATAAGTAATTAAAAATGTTTAACTCAATATTGTATTTCCATTTATGTTTATAATTCTCATGTCATTATGTTAAATTATCTATTGGTATTTTTTTTACGATATCGTATATATGTAGATCATGAGAATTTATTTATTGAAAATCACTTATGAAATACATATAAATTTGTATTAACTAGAATTATTTTCCACAATGGGTGTATTTTCATGTGTTTAGAGTTACTATTTGATACATCTATTGTGAAACATAAATATGAATGTTTCACTAAGTTGTTTTTGTAGACTATCATAAAGATTACTAAGTGGAAAGAAAATCATAAGTTCTTTATCCCAAGAATCAAGAGTTATAATTCAATATCTCTCATCTTCAATGATTTTTACTACATACTATAGTTCATTGTGTTGAGCATGGTATAAAAATAAAAATATTTATATTATGATGTTAGGTCAATGAAACCATGTTTTAGAATTACTTCATAAACCTCACTAGTTTAAGTTGAAAAGAATATATAGAACTATTTTCAATAAATTATATTGTACTAAAGAGGGAAATATGTTCTAACATATCATGTAAAATACATATGATCTCTGTTAAATGTTCTAGAACCCAAACAAGAATAAAAAAAATCAACTCACACCCATAACATGGAACAAAAAATTGTTTATTTGGTTCAGAAAATAATTATTTTCCATGGGAGAAACACTCCATATTTAATAATAATTGAATAGAAATAAGCATGGTAAAAGTTACTAGAATAAGTGATCCCACTATTCTATTTTTATAAGTGTCTGGTTGGTAAATATGGTGTCAATACCATCAAATTTTTGATATCAATCTCCAATGAAATTGATCTATGGGGTCATCCCAATACCCAATAAAAACCATCTAATAATGCACTACCTCAACATCTGATTCCTACTAAATAGTACAATCATTTAGAGTTACAATTTTATATCTCCACTATAATGAAATATTAATTTTTTTACTCTTATGTGATTATTATAATATTTTATACATCCCATATTCCAGATGTGGTGGTTATATTCAAGTAACTTCTTAATTAGATTATTCTTACAGTCTCCATTATTATCCTACTGATGCCTCTAATTTGTTCTATTAAAATGGATCCTTTCAAAAGTTATGTTGACTTAGTAAGAATAAATTTCATAGAAAACTACAAATCAACCCGTTCAGAATTATTTTCATGGACTCAACACAAAATATATTGGATCACTTTTACATTTCAAATTACCTTATTTCTTAAATTTGCAGTAGTAGTCAATAAGACTCTATCCCTCATTCCCATTCCCCAAAATTCCCATTAATAAACAACATTATCTCAAATATTCCTAAACTATGAGCTTTGTTATCATATCATTGAAATTTTTACTAACTTATATCTTACATAGCTCTAACATTACTTCCTCTACCAGATTAGGGATGAACTGATATTTTAGTTGAATTATTTTCATTCATTAGTGAAATAAGAAATTATTTAAAATATGAATTTCCCAATAACTATCATGGTAAAACAATATATTTCAATTATCTCTAAGTAATTACTTAAATAAAACCTTCAAATACATCATAGAATTCCCTGTTTTTTATGTCAAAAAATTATTCTCTTGTTGTTGATAGTAAATCTAGTGATTTTATACTTTATATATAACTTCTGAAATATTATTAATATATAAAAACAATGTTTTTTATATTTCTCATTCTGTATAAATCCAATCTAAATATTGCATCATCACCCCTTGTAATGGATCATTCATTATGAAACATATTGCATGTATTTCCCACCTTTTTTGATTCTATAGTATCCACATACACAGTTCCCAAATTCTCATTTCCAATATTTTCTGTGATCCTACTAACTAATCCAAATTCACGAGTAGTGTTACTACTTATAAAAATTATTTCATACATCAAACTTCAAACCAATAAGATATAAAAGAAAATTTTAATGTTTTTACCCTAATATTCTATTTTTGATGTCTTCAATAAAGATCATTAGAATTAGCTGACTAATGGGGTAGATACAGGTTCAGATTTGGACTTTCCAAAACACTCCACTACTTCTTTTATAAACACTAACTGGGATAGAATCAATTTTATATATGTTTAATTATTCTATATCATAATCCAAACATATATTTCGGTTTCCTTGAATCATTCTTCTGTTACAATTATAGAAAATCAATAATCACCTCTTTAATATAGTCATTATCTAGACACACTAAGAGAATATATTATGAAATAAAGAGAAGTATGATGAATCTCCCCTGATCATACTACATTTAGTTGTAGAAATGATCCAAATTTAACTTCAGGAACTACCATTATACCATTTAGGAATCTAACTTGTGGTTTTATATATGTAGTTTTTACTCTTCCTATATATTTATTCAAATGAATCTTCATATCCTTCTTTTGAAAAACAGAATACAAAAAACATCTTAGGAACTGACTTCATGATTTCTACTGTGTTTGGGTTGTGGAGGTTTAATTCCTAATTGATTATTCCAATAAATTTATCTATGTAATTTAAATATTTGAAAATAATAATATTTTTGGAATTAATTCTAATTAATATCATTGTATGAAATTAAGAATCGAATATATCAGTATATATTCTCCTTAAATAAATAATATATTAAAAAGTTTGTTTTACACACTATTAAAAAATAGATCAAAAAAATTATATATTATAAATATTAAGTTTTTTTTGTAAAACATAGTAGTTGAATTAACTTGAATGATTAAACGTTTTATGAATTTTAATCATTTATATAATGAGAATAAATACCTCTTTTAATTTAAATGAAATGCAATTTTTTTAGCTAAAACATCTAAGAAAAAAAATTTTTTATTGGAACATAATTCTCTAAAATTGGAGTTGAATTTAAATATAATTAATATATTTTTATTAAATAATGATAAATTATATTTTTAACATAAATAATTTATTGTCAAAAAATTAATTTGTAAATTAATGGAATTAAAAATAAATAATAGTTAAAAAAATTTAAATATATTTTCCAAAATTAATATTTTTTAGCTATATTTTTATATTTTAGTTAAATCATTAATTATAAAATAATATAAATTAAATTTGACCAAATTATTTTTTAATTTTTTATAATAATATAATCAGAAGTACAAATTTTGTTATTTTTCCATATAGATTATTTTTTAGGTAATAGTTAAAAATTTCATATCTACAAATAACATTATTTTTATGAAATTATAGGTATATAAGTGTGAATTGTAAATTTATTAAACCATATTATAGTACTTAATATTTATTTTATAAATTAATTTTTAAATTTTTAAATATTTGTTTTTATTTATTAAGACATATTTTAAATTTAATAATTTACATTAAATATTTCAAAAAATGTTAAAACCTTGTACATTTATTTTTTTTAAATTAACTATTATCTCATTAAAATAGATTTATAAAGCTGATTTTATAATGGAAATAATTTGATAAAAAATTTATAATAATGAATATTTTATTTTTTGTCATAAATGATAAATCAACAAGATAAAAACATGTTACCATGGAGAAAACCAAAATGATAAAAATAGTAATCTTTGAGACAGAGGGTCTAACGTGTTTCCAAAATATTTTTTAATTTGTGGTGGAAGTGTGGATCAACATTATCACTACTTGACACTTTAATTTATGATAATTGGTGCCTCTTTCCTTAAGAATTTATTTTCATTAATGATATATATTGGTTATTTAAAGAAATAATACTTCTTTTTTACTTATAAAAGGAGAACTCTTCTCATAACATTACCTCAAAATACAAGCCACTAATGTAATCCAAAACATTTCCCAAACATCTCATACAAAATATTATACACCTTAATTATGTTCCAATATTCTTAAATTCTATCCCACAATGTTTAAATCCCCATTGTAACATGTGTAATCCAAGAAGTTATTTATAATGTGTAACCTCTCATTCATTTTTGGGAATCTTTATGTTATTTTAATATTCCAAAAAACTAATTTAACCATAATAATATATTATATCATTAAATTTATAATTTTATGATATAATAATTGGGTTGTAATAATTAACCACCTTCTCATTTTCCCTTAAGAAATTAATATTTGGGAATTGTGCATTATGCAGACTACCGCCTAGATGACATAATGTGTTTTATTTTACATAGCCACCAAAAAAGGATCTTAATAATATAAAATTACATATTTAATTAATAATCTTATCACAAATTTATTCTCTGAAACGGCAGACCATATTTATTGGTTTCATTTTAAAATGTAAAATGATACCATCATCCATGAATACGTGTCGACTACCACCTCTAAGGAACAACCAATTCTTATTTTTCATTTCACAATTTCGTTATATCGGTAGTAACAAGAATTGTTTTAAAATATAAATGTGTTTTAGTGATGTTATTATGATAACATTACGAAAAATTATAGAACCTATTAAATAAATAATCAACACATGATTTTCATAAATTCAATAATTTAAATCATATATACTAAAGGAAAATGTTTAATTCCAAATATATATTATTTTTATATACATTTTTGATTCATTTAATTCATTTATAATTATAGTTGATCACACTAATTAAAAATAAATGATACAACTAAATCACCACAAAATCATCTATAATATTGGGGTATTCATGATTGGGTCGGTTTGACCACCTAATTGATCAATTATATAAAATAATATCATATATGGTTATGAAAACATAATAAGTGTAATTACATGATATATATATAGTTATTTTAATTTGTTTTTTTAATAATAAATCAATATTTATCACATTAATTATTAAAAGGCCCTACGCGTGTTGAAAATCACCAAAAAACAGACATTATTGATTTCATTTTCTAGAATAATGACTAATGTAATAAAAGAAGAAAATTTAAAATTCATTAATAAATATTTTTAATTTCTCATTGTATCATTAATTTATTTGAAATGATTAACTAATTATGAATAAATAATATTGACACTACTTCTATAAAACTACTACAAATAGTGAATACTATAAACATAAAATGTAGGGAAAATATGAAAAAACTAAAAAGAATACATGTATATAAAGATTATAGTGGTAAATAATAATTATCAATTGTTTTTAATTTATTTATGTAATAATATATTAAGATATTTTTTCATTGGGGGTTATGGAATATTGGGAAAACCATAATAAATGTAAGTGGTTTATGTTACTAAAATATTTTCCTTAGGTTGTAGTCAATCCTCTATGACTATAATATTTATGTAATGATATTTTACCACCTATTATGGAATTATGTTTTATTTTACCTGTTATTATAGTAAAATCATGTTTCACATAGAATAATTTTTCTTTAATAATATTATTGTTTCATTGAAATTCATTTTATCAAGAATTAACCCCATTACTTTTAATAGATTTTTCTTCAATAGATATATTTTTACTTATTTAAAATTTTATAAATAGCCTACTATAAACTAAAGTAATTTTTATGAACAAAGATACTTGTATTCCCTATAATAAAATTTAATGTAAATTTTTCGTTATCCTTTTAATGATGTCTGTTTTCATACAAAGGTATTTCAAATGATGAAAAAAATGGATTTCTATCATTTCAATAATAATTTTTATTCTTTCATTCCAACGTTTTTTATTGTAAATATATATTATAAGAAAATATTATATTTGGAAATATTTTTATTAATTATTTTAAAAATTATTATATCTTCCCAAAAAAAAAAATTTATTGCAATATATTCATTATCTTTTATAAACAAATTTAATATGTTTTGTGAAGTAATTATTTTAAATTTAATTTTTATTCCAAGGATTATCTTTTCAGAAGTGATGTTATCAATATCAATTATATTATATTTTATTATGATTCAAAAAAACCCCCACTCAGTATCCTGGAGTTGTTACCTTAATTTATTACATTATCATAGATGCAAGATTCGTATTACAGTAGACCGAATAGTTTAGTGTCTTTGGAAAACTCGATAAAAATATAAATTTTACATTAAGTTATGAAAGTAAATAAAACATAGGAACTACATTGTAATAATCTCAATTCTCCTAGATTATCCCTTCTTAACAACAACAAAAGACTTCCTCGTATCATGAAAAAATAAAACACATTAAAGGGGTGAACATAGATGCTCTATATGGGAAATCATATTGTTAAATATATCAAAACCATGAACAATAAGAAAATATGAATAATAGAAAACAAATTAAATTGAAATATAATCATTAGAATAATATTTTAGTAAAAAAATATAATCAAATAATTTAACATAATTAGTCACATTATAATAAAATTTAACCATGGATATTATTCTATTCGAATAACAATAATGATTATCAATAACTACTCTAATGATTAGGGGATGTGTAATTTCATGGATCTCTCTAGTCCATTCCTTTGTGAAAATATGGTGTCTGAGGTGCTCTGGGAGGTCAAGGTGACTTATCCCCAATAGTTTGCCATTTTTCTTGTTCGGTGAACAGTTCCAACGGTAGACAGTTGTGAATAGTGCAACGGTAACCTTCAGGGAACAGTTTGATCGGTATCATTCTATGAATAGTTCCATCAGTGAATAGTTCTATCAGAAACCCCTAACGGTAACCTCTATTTCCATTTCCAAATTTCTAATTCTGTGAACAGTTCCATTTTTGAACATTTCTATCGGTAACCTCTAACGGTAACCTCTCCTTCATTTTCCAAAATTCTATTTCTTTCAAGAGTTCCATTGGGGAGCAGTTCTATCAGTGAGGCCTAACAGTAACCTCTAACGGTAACCTCAATTGGTTACCTCTATCTCTAACCTCTAACAGTAACCTCTATTTCCATTGCCAACTTTCGAGTAATGTGAATAGTGTTTTCATATCGATGACATTCTAATGGTGACCTTTTCTTTCCATTGCCAAATTTTGAGTTCTGTTAATAGTGTTTCCAGAAAAGTGACCTTCTAATGGTGAGGTTCATGAATAGCGTCTAGTGGTGAGGTTCATGAATAGTGTCTACTGGTGAGGTTCATGAACAGTGTCTAATGGCAAGGTTCTTGAACAGTTACTAACGGTGAGGTTCAGGAACACTGTCTAAAGGTGAGGTTCGTGAACTGTGTTTTTCCTTTACCAAATTTTGAATTCGTGAACAGTGTTTCAAGCTTCCTACTGTTTCATCACTTTAGCATTTTCCTTTAACGTAAAATTCATTTAAGGCCTCTTTTTAAGGAATCTAAGACTGATTCAAAGGCTATAACTCCTATATTAATTATTCATATGGCTCAGGATGTTTTTACTTGGTCAAACCACGTGGTTTAATGCGATCCTTTTTTAATGGAAAATATTGTGTATATTAAATTGCCGCTCCATTAAATCTTCTAATGGGATGGGATATCTTCCTCCCTAATTCTTCGAATTTATTCTCATCTATGAGACACTAAAACCTTTCATTCTATTCCATTTGAGTTTCATAATCAAACATTCCTTCTCAAAGGTTCTACTCTGATTTGATGTAACCAAGCTATATCGGTCAATCTTCTATATAAGGTATGTTTTATCATAATTCTTTTGGGGTTCATCTTCTCATATTTCTCCTTTTCATATTATAACATGTAATCTCCATGTTTCTAATGGGGTTTTCTTGGGTTTCAGTTGGTGCGGTCGTACCATGGCATCCTCAAGTGGATGTAGTTGACGCGAGAGGAGAATCGTGAACTGTTGGGTAGATAAAGAACATCAAGAATTGTTTAAGGTAGTGGATTCATTGCTTCTCTTTTCTTTTACAAGGAACGGTGTTGTTATCTTGTTTTATCCCAATGGACCACAATGGAATTGACATGATAAATATTTGAACCGGATAAATAAATTGATATCAGTCTTATGTTTTTTCCCCTTGTTTTCTAGATAGTTTGATATCCATGCTTTCTTTTTCTAGCCGTTTGTTCTTGATGAAAGTTTCTAAAGAACGTAAACATGAATTAATTGATAACTATTAGCTATTGATTAAGAGGCATGTAAATGAATCAGGTTCTTCTCATTTTAATTTAATGTTAATAAAATTAGTGTAGTAAATATGTTTAATTATTTGTGATAGCTTACTAATTAGGTTTTATGGATTTTGGAACCTATGAATAATAAATCTGTTAATTAAATATATATTAAAGAACTAATTTTCTGATAATTCCTTGTAATGTTCTAAGTTACCCTCTTTATTGTCAAAGGGCCAATAGCTCAATTTATGTGATGTATTTTTCCTTATGCTTGTGCTATGATGTGATCTTGGATGGAAGTTGTGATATGTTGGGGCATGGAGACTTTTGGTTGTGGTAGCAGATGATGCCTACAGCGGCGAGATGCATCATTTTATGCATGTGTGGGTTGGGGAGGACACCAGGGTTTATGGAATGGGATGGATGTGATTGATGGATTCTTGCTGCTCCTTATTGGTTGATTATATGCATTACGTTTCCCCACTGATCAAGGTAGCTTGTCTTGCTTACCCTTCTTCTGAAAGAGGCGAAGACGTGTGGGGTATGCCATATTCTTTTTGTGTTTATCTTCTCAAGTGAGGATGGGTCTACGCTCTTGATATAGGTGAAAAAGAACCGACAGGTAGTACATCTACACACCATGTTGATCCCCCTTGTGTTTAGTAGCATAGAATGTTTTTCTAGAATGTGTGGGAATGTGGGAAATTAATTCTATAATGAATAACTGAATAAATGTTATTAACCATGGGGTTAGAGTTTGCTGGACGAAAATGATGAGGTTTTAATTTTAAAGAGACAATAGTATTTGGGTGTGATTCTAATGAAATTTAATGTGGAATAATTCATGTTTAATTAATGTTTAAAGAATTAATTAATGTAATGTTAAACAGGTAAAAAGGTAATGGAATATTTTTTTAAAGCTCGTTAAATGGTTGTGTAACGTCCCGGACCCGGGTTCCATGCAATGGGTGCCCCGAGCTCGGTTAGCCACGTGACCTCAAGCACCTTTCCCCAAACGCCAGAGGCTACCGACTAGCAGCAAGGGCCCAGGTCTGATAGTGGGAAAACTGTGCCCTTATTTGTAAAAGTGTAGTGCAGCAAAATAAAAAATAAAACATACAACAACAGCGGAAGAAGTAAACCATACACAACTGAAATAAACAACAGCAGTGGATATAACCAACAATATATAAATGATGATGCTACATGTCTAAAGTTCTAAGAAAAAAGACAGAACATGTTATACATCAATACGATACAACCAAAAGTAGAGTACAACAAAACAAAGAAAAACAGGTGGCTACGGAATCACGAGCCTAGGCTTGATCCCATTCCCTCCTACTCCTCTGCAATAGTCAAGTACCTATATAGGGACTCTTTCCCCTATCTACACCTACTGAAACAAAATATGTTTGGGCTGAAATGTGTGACCCAAACAGGGTGTGAGAAATAAATTCCCAATAGGCACCCACCAAAGGCCCGTGCCCAACTACGTGTAAGCAAGCAATGATAGTTTGCAGAAGTAAACTGAAATAAAGTAAGAAGTACTCAAAATTAACTAACTACTAGTTATATTTCCATTTTATTATTCATTTAATCCATTAAATATTAGAAATCACCACAGTGCATTTCTAAGTAAACAGTCCACGTCTACAGACAAGCAAAACCTTACCCTCAGGTAAGCAGAACCCAACCCGCAGTTAATTTCCCTCAAGCATAATACAATTTTTCCCTCAGGCATAGGTAGTGTCACCCTCAGGCACATAGTCTATTTCCCTCAGTCATGGAAGAAGTTTCCCTCAGGCCGAAGTAACTACTGCCGTCATGCTAAACAGTACAGTTCCCAGAGGCTAATCACAACAACGCCCTTAGTCTAAACAAGTAACCGGGCAATGCCCAATATCTCAATATGAAGTAAACAAGAAATTCCTCTCACGGAAATTTTACATTTACTAAATTTAAGGCATACCCTCGGGTATCCTGGACAAACGACTAAATAGTAAAACACACCCCTGGGGTGGTTCCGGATCCAAGCAATGATCCCAACCAGTATTTTATTATCACAATTTAATCACCTGTGCAATTCTAAGAATTAAATATAGAAACGGACTCATCCACACGACACCCCAACATGGGTTTGTGGCACAAAAATGCACAAAAACACACAAAAACACACAAAAATGCACGATAGTTGGAAAATAAACACAAAGCCACCTACCATATATGCCATCAAACGATATACCCGAACGCCGACTCCAGAAACGCCCAAGAATGGTGTATATTGGACGAAAAAAAAAACCCATTCAAATGTAAATAACCTCCATTAGGGGAAGAATTGGTAAGAACGGCTTAAGGAGGAGAAAGGGCTTACCTGTGCAGTTCCAACGAGATCGTCTGAAGCCGAATCAGATTCCAGACGAACACCCGACGGATCTTCAAAGGTCCGGCCGTCTGGCTTGGATCCAAAATGGCTCAAACACCTCCTCTGCCAAATGAGGAGGCTACTGACTATTTTAAGCCGAAAAGAACAAAGTACACGGTGTGTACTTCTGAGTACACAGCGTGTATTTATTTCATTTAACTGTTCATTTGGCGGCACTGCCACACAGTTCACACATCGACCTGGGTACATGGCATGTACTCTAGAGTACAGGACGTGTACTATCGCCCAACTGGCGGCGACTCCACCTCCTTACTATTCAAGCCTGCCGACTGACTACACAGTGTGTAAGGTACCACTACACGGAGTGTAGTCGGTTCCTACACCCCTCGTCACCAACAAGGCTACACGCCCCGTGTACTCATCCCAACACTACCAAAAGTCCATGGCGTGTCGACAAGGTACACTGCGTGTAGTTTTGAAATTTAGCATTTTCCCCATTTTCAATATTTTCTAAAAAACACTTAAGGAAAAGGAAAATAGATGAAGCTAGTACTTTAAAAATAAGAACCGGGTTCTTACACACTTCCCCCTTATAGAAATTCAACCCCTAATTGCCGATCCAAGGGTGGTGAAGATAAAGCTCAGAACAACTCTAGCCACTGAGCACGTACGTCGGCCCCCCACTCCCAGGTCTCTTCCTGCACTCGGCCATGCTGCCATAGCACCCGTACGAGAGGAACTGACCAGCCTCGGAGAACCGTCGTGCTCCTGTCAACGATACAGATCATATGCTCCTCAAATGACGCATCATGCTGAAGCTCATCCTCCTTAGGCTGAAAGGTGTGACACGGGTCTGAATGGTAGCGACACAACTGAGACATGTGGAAGACGTCATGCATGGATCGGTACCACTGTGGTAACTGCAACAGATAGGAAACGAGGACGACTCTCTCCAGAATCCTGAATGGCCCCACATACCTCTCTGAATGTTTACCATGTCTCCTGATCTGCTTGTGTCCCAGCCTTAGCGAAACACATAGAAAAACCCGATCCCCGACCACGAACTCCGAAGGTCGTTTGCGGCGATCAACACAAGACTTTTGACGAGACTGTGCAGTAGCCATCCGCTTCCAAATCATCAGGACCTGCTCAGATGTCTCCTGAACGAGTTTTTTCCCCAGTAAAGTTGCCTCACCTGCCTCTAACCAGCACAAAGGTGATCGGCATAGCGTACCATATAAATCCTTGTATGGTTCCATCTCAATGGTTTCTTGAAAACTATTGTTATAGGAAAACTCGACTAAGGGTTTATGCTTATCCCAAGAGCCCCCAAATTCTAGGACGCATGCACGCAGCATGTCCTCTAGCACTTGTATCGTACGCTCCAACTGGCCATCTGTCTGAGGGTGGTATGCTGTGCTCAGAAGCACCTGAGTACCCAGTGCCCTCTGAAAACTATGCCAGAAACGAACCATAAAGTGGGCGTCCCAATATGAAATGATAGAACGAGGGACCCCATGAAGATGTATGATCTCTCGGATTTACAGCCTTCCGAGCTCATCCACACCGAAGGAATCCATGATCGGCAAAAAGTGTGCTACCTTCGTGAGTCTGTCCATAACAACCCACACAGTGTCATTGCCACGAGGTGACCTTGGAAAACCCGTCACGAAATCCATCGCAATATCATCCCATTTCCACTCTAGAATGGGTAACTGCTGTAACAGTCCAACTGGTCTCTTATGCTTTGCCTTCACCTGCTGACTGGTGGAACATCTTGTAACCAACCTAGCTATCTCTCTCTTCATACCTAGCCACCAGTACTAACTTCTCAAGTCTCGGTACATCTTGGTAACCCCGGGATGAACTGCCCAAGCTGAAGCATGAAACTCCCACATTAGCTTCTCGTGTATATCCCTTGAAACCCATACTCGTCCATGGAAATGCAAAACCTCATCGTTGCCTATCGTCCAACCGGAAGGAGGGTCCTCACTTGCCACCAACTCCCGTAGAACTAGGCCTTCTGAATCAGATAGTTGCATCATCCTCACTCTATATAGGAGGGTATAATTCACAGCTAACGAAGAAAGATAAGTCTGCCCCTAACTGTCATGCACCTTCAGATGCATCTCAGAGAACAAATCCATAAGATACCACTCACCACTGCCCTCCTATACTGCCTGTATCTGAGTCTTCCTGCTCAGTGCATCAGCTACTGCATTACCTTTACCAGGTGTATATGTAAGCTCAAAATCAAAGGACTGTAGGTACTCGACCAACCTTCGTTTCCTCAGATCCAGGTCATGATGTGTAAAGATATACTTAAGGATTTTTTGGTCGGTGAAAACCATAAAATTCTCTCCCAACAGATAATGTCTCCAACAACGTGATGCATGCACAACTGCAGCCAACTCAAGATCATTCATCGGGTAATTCCTCTCATGTGGCCTCAACTACCGAGACCTGTACGCAACGACTTGATCGCCATGCATCAAAACGGCACCCAAACCAATACCTAATGCATCACAGTAAACTGTATAGCTCTTCCCCTACTCTGGGAGTATCAGGATCAGTGATGATTTCAACCTTCCCTTTAGGTCCTGAAAAGTTGTCTCACAAGCTTCTGACCAAACGAACATCACACCCTTCTTAGACAAGCCCGTCAACGGCACTGCTTAGCGGGAGAAGATCTGTATAAAATGCCTGTAGTAACCAGCCAGCCCTATGAAACTCTATATCTCAAACACATTCTTAGGATACTCCTAGGAAACTACTTCTCTCACCTTCTCTGGGTCTACATAAACTCTTGCCTCTGAGATGATATGACCTAGGAAGTGAATCTGGTCCATCCAAAAGTGTCACTTTGAGATCTTAGCATATAGCCAATTCTCTCTCAGTGTACTCAATATGATCTCATGTTGGGCGGCATGGTCTTGTCGAGTGTGAGAGTACACCAAGATGTCGTACACGAATACTACCACAAAAGAATCAAGATATGTATGGAACAAACGATTTATCAGAGCCATGAAAACTACTGGCGCGTTCTTCAGTCCGAACGGCATAACCGTATACTCATATAGACCATACCTACTCCTAAAAGATGTGATAGGTATATCAGATGGTCTAACATGCAGCTAATGATATTGGGATCTCACTTCAATCTTTGAGAACACTCGTACTCCACAAAGCTGATCAAACAGATCATCTATCCTCGGCAAGGGATATTGGTTCTTAACCATCAAATGGTTCAGCTTTCGATAATCCATCGAAAGCCTATGGTTACCATCCGCCTTCTTCGCAAAAAGGACCGGATAACCCTAAGGAGAAGTGTTGGGTCAGATAAAACCCTTTTCTTGTAGCTCTTCTAACTGCATCTTGAGATCCTGCAACTCAGGAGTGTCTATCTTATAAGGAGGAATGGACACTGGTGTTGCTCCTGGCACTAGATCAAAAAATAAATCCTCCTCACGCACCGGAGGAAGACATGAAAATTCATCCGGGAAGACATCTCTGAAACGATTGAAAACTGGAGGGAAATCCGTCTGACAAGTCCCCTGGTCATCCAGATATAAGCTCGCAATCTAGGATTTGACTCCACCATGCCCATGATGCTCTGGTCCATCTCGACTCGCCTGAACATCCCATTCACCCTTGTATAGAAACTCTATGCCCTCTGGTGACGTGAAACACACCCTGCGACGATAGCAGTCTACAAAAGCTCGGAAGGGAACCAAACAGTCCATCCTGAGAATGAAGTCATAGCTCGTCATCTCAAAGACATAGAGGTCCCAAAGGAAGTGACACCCACCAACCTCAAGGGGGAACTCCTTGCACTGATGCACACCAGTGGTTCTAGTCCCCAACGTTGTGTCTAGTGTCATGATATCAGAATAAGAAGAAACACTAAGCCCGCGGATCTCCACAATGGGTACAGATATGAAACTATGCATAGAAATGGTATCAAAAAGTAATAAAGACAATACAGAATGTACTAGAATAGTACCTCTGACTGTAGAAGGTCTGGGATCCTGCTCCTGCTGGGTCTATTGCACTACATATTCATACCCAGTGTCGCGGCCCTACGACACTGCCTGGCTACCCTGAGTTGTCCCGCCCTGCTGCCTCTGCGATTCTGGTGTCTGGCTACCACAGACATGACCATCATCTCCGCCTGCATGCCCTGGCGTATTCCAATTCCCAGACTGGTAAGAAGCCACTGGTCCTTCTCCCACACGTAGAGTCT
The DNA here is from genome assembly GCA_963277665.1 of Viscum album. Taxonomy (NCBI): domain Eukaryota; kingdom Viridiplantae; phylum Streptophyta; class Magnoliopsida; order Santalales; family Viscaceae; genus Viscum; species Viscum album. The sequence continues at coordinate 701,705,143 of OY728161.1, forward strand.
GCATAGATCCCCTCTCACTATCCACTAGTGGAAACGGCCTACAAAAGCGTTGCAGATGACCCATCTTGCCGCAATCTCGGCACTCCACTGGGTCTCGTGGACACTGTGGTCTCTTGTGCCCCTCTCTGCCACACTTGTAGAACCTGACCGGACCACCTGATGAAACTGTCTGGCTGGTACTGCCGCCCTAAGAGAAGTCTATATGTCTCTTCCTCTTGCCTGCAGAAATAGTACCAGTAACTGGTGCTGAACCACCCTGGCCCACACCACTTGATTCCCACAGGTTCCTCACTATAATCAACGCTTGGTTCACAATAGCGTGTACAGTAGGTAAATTAAAAACATTCACCTGCGCTCAGATGTCATACTGAAGACCATCCTCAAAACGCCTGGCTCTGAGTGTCTAATCACCCACCATCACGAGTGAAAAGCGTTGAAGCTCCGTAAAACGAGCAGAATATTCCATCACTGACATAACGCCCTGTTGCAGATTCATGATCTCTCGAGATCTATCTTCCCTCCGCATATCAGGAAAGAAGAAGTCATAAAATACTTCCTGAAAATATTTCCCCACCATGTCCCTGTGATTCTCTGACTGGGTGGTAACATCCCACTACCTTTTGGTGGAATCACGCAGCATGTAAGTCGTGAGTTTGACCGGCCGCCCTGGAGGAATCTCAAGATGCTCTAAAATAGTATGCATCAATCCTAGCCAAGACTCCACAGACTGCGGTTCATCATCCCCTGAAAATGTAGGAAGATTTTGCTGCTGGAAGATACGAGTCAGCTCAGCCATAGATGTAGTAGCCTGCAGTGCTCCCTGAAAGGTCTGTATAAACCGCATTGGACCTTCATGGAACTGCGCCTCTGGGGTTGTGTCTATTATAACAGCTGGTGTGACATCTGGCTCTGCTGAAGGATCCCCTGGTAGCCCATGCCCCACCATCTTTGGAGTATAATTGTCGCCGCTCTCCTGGGGAACAACTCACAGTCATCTAGGCAGCATGAAATTACAAGGTCAAAAGCACGCCTTAGATTCAAAATTATTATGACCGAAAAGCGAAGGAACCACAAAGAAACAAGAGGAAGAAGGCATTCAAAATTCGTAAAACAAGACTACATGACATTTAAAACGACTACACGGCATGTACTTGACTTTCCTTCCCCTACCCGGGTCCTTCTACACGGCTAAGCCACACGGCTTCCGTCGAACAAAACTACACGGCGTGTATAATATTTACACGGAGTGTATGGTGTTATTTTCCAACTTCCCGTGTCATCAGTGACACGACCGACTACATGGATTGACACTACACGGCATGTTACACCCACACACGGCGTGTACACCACCTCGTTTCCTATCCACACGGCTAACTCCACATGGTATATCCTCAGATAAGACTACACGGCATGTCCCAGAGGTCCACGGCGTGTTCAGGGAGAGGTGACACTAGCCCGTGTTGTTAGTTACACGGACGAGTCCCCAGATTACACTACATGGTGTTTTTATCATTGACATGGCGTGTTCTATACAAGATTTCACCAACCCATGTTGTTAGTTACACGGCCGGATTCCGGGTCAACACTACATGGCATGCACAGAACTACACGGCGTGTTTTACCCAATCCCTTCCCTACCCCGTGTCGCCACCCACACGGTTTGTGACACGGGAAGAGACTGCACGACGTGTACCCCGGGGTACATGGCATGTACTCAAAAGGTTCATTTTTATTCCTGAACAGAAGGATATACACGACATGTATAAAGTACTACATGGCGTGTATACTGGTCTTCCGGATAGTATGCCTCAGAAACATCCCCAAAACCCATAAAACCCTGAAAAACAACACCTAAGTGTCAAATTCCGACCTGTGGGGGCCTATACTCCCCATGAATCAATGTTTGACATATTATATGTGTTTTAACCAATAAAAAGTCAATGATCCACCAAATTCTGGTCAATGGGGGCCCATAGTCCCAAAATACCAAGTTTGGCGTCCATTTTATAAACAAGCTCAAACTAAAATACCATATCACAAGGCAGGTATTTATCACGCAGTCATCACAACAGCATGAATTATTAGTACAACAACTATCACAACAACATGCAAATTCCAATGCACCTACATGGCATTGAAACTATGCATGGTATGTGATATCTAGTGTGTTCCTATATGACACATGAAATGCCATACCCTCATCTCATCGGGTTGCAACTCAAGAGAACCCACAGATAAAATATAAACAGCACAATCCAAGTGCGTCACCCAACGGTGAAAAAAAATAAACCGTAAAATTGCAAAATCAAAATAATGAAAAATATGAGGTAGACTAGCTTTTCCCTATACATGGGTTAGCTACACCTGAGCAAAACTTATTACCAACTATCGTTCCGTACTATCCCTGAATACGGCTATAAATAGTATGTCAATGAAAAGAAACAGCCTTTGATACCACTTTGTAACGTCCCAGACCCGGGTGCCATGCAACGGGTGACCCAAGCCAGGTTCTCCATGTGAAATCAAGCGCATTTCCCCAAACGCCAGAGGCTGCCGACTACCAGTGAGGGCCCAGGTCAGATAGTGGGGAAACTATTCCCTCATTTATCAATGTGTAGCGTAGCGAAATACAAAATAAAACATACACCAACAGCGGAATCAGTAAACCATACACAATTGAAATACACAACAACAGTGGATATAACCAACAATATATAAATGATGATTCTACATGTCTCATGTTCTAAGAATATATCCAGAACCTGTTATACATAAATACAATACATCCAAAAGCAGAGTACAACCAAACAAAGGAAAACAGCTGGCAGTGGCATCGCGAGCCTAGGCTCAGTCCCATGCCCTCCTACTCCTCTGCAACAGTCAAGTACCTATATAAGGACTCTTTACCCTATCTACACCTGTAGAAATGTAATCTCTTTGGGCCGAAAAGCGTGACCCAAACATGGTGTGAGAAATAAATTCCCAATACGAACCCACCAAAGGCACATGCCCAACTGCGTGTAAGCATGAGATGATAGTGTGCAGTAGTAAAATGCAATAAAGTAAGAAGTACTCAAAAGTAACTAATTACCAGTTATATTTCCATTTTATTATTCATTTAATCCATTAAATATTATAAATCACCAAAGTGCATTTCTTAGTAAACATTCCACTTCTACAGACAAGCAAAACCTTACCCTCAGGTAAGTAGAACCCAACCCGTAGGTAATTTCCCTCAGGTGTAACAGAATTTTTCCCTCAGGTGTATGTAGTTTCTCCCTCAGGAACAGAGTCTTTTTCCCTCAGGTACGGAAGAAGTTTCTCTCAGGCTGAAGTAACTACTGCCCTCAGGCTAAACAGTGTAGTGCCCACAAGCTAATCACAACAACACCCTCAGGATAAACAGGTAATCGGGCCATGCCCAACATCTCAAAATGTAGTAAAAAAGAAATTACTCTCAAGGAAATTCTACAATTACTACATTAAAGGCATACCCTCGGTTATCCTAGCAAAATGACTAAACAGTGGAACACACCCCTGGGGTGGTTCTAGATCCAAGAAACGATCCCAACCAGCCTTTTATTATCACAATTTAATCACCTATAAAATTCTAGGCATTAAATATAGCAATGGCCTCAACCACACAACACCCCAACATGGGTTCGTGGCACAAAAACGCACAAAAATACACAAAAACGCACGCCATTTGTAAAATAAACACAAATCCACCTACCTTATATTCCAACAAATGATATACCCGAATTCCGATTCCAAAAACGCCTAAAAACGGTGTAGATCTGACGAAGAACAAAACCCATTCAAACGTAAATAACTTCCATTAGGGGAAAAATTGGTAATAATCTCTTAAGGAGGAGAAAGGGCTTACCCATACGGTTCAAAAGAGATCGTCTGAAGCCGGATTTGATTCCAGATAAACAGCCGATAGATCTTCAGAGGTCCAGCCGTCCTCCTTGGTTCCAAAATGGATCAAACGCCTCCTCTGCCAAATGAGGAGGCTACTTCCTATTTTAGGCCAAAAAAAACAATGTACACGGCGTGTACATCTGAGTACACTGTGTGTACTTCTTTCATTTAACTATTCATTTGGTGGCAGCGCCACTCTGTTCACCCATCGACCTGGGTACATGGAATGTACTCCTGAGTACACGGCATGTTCTATCGCCCAGCTGGCGGCGACTCCACTGCCTTACTATTCAAGCCTGCCGAATGACTACACGGCGTGTAAGGTACCACTACACAACGTTTAGTCGGTTCCTACACCCCTCATCACCGACAAGGCTACACGCCCCAAGTAATCATCCCAACATGGACAAAAGTACACAACGTGTTGACAAGGTACACGGCATGTAGTTTTGAAATTTAGAATTTTTCCTCATTTTCCATATTTTCTCAAAAACACTTAAGGAAAAGGAAAAAGAAGAATCATGTACCTAAACCGAGTTCTTACAGGTTTTTTGTTTATTGGATACCTAGTGTTAGATGTGGTAGCCCAGAGTCTGAGGGAAGATTGCTGCAGTTGAGTCTAGGACTAGTTTATGCCGATACTGTGGTTGTCAGAATTAATATATTCTGTACTTTTTGTATTTCTATACGCTACTCCACCCTGCCAGTAGGAGAAACTAACAACCTGGGAATTATGAGCCCTAGGAGAAAATTTCCCCAGAATTCTGGTGGGAGGATGAATGGATGACTACCCCCTTTGGCCCTTCACTCTTTTCTTGGTATATTATTGTGTTGGTAGGCACAACAGTTAGTTTTCCCCACATATGTATGTAGAGGGTTGTAATGGATTCTAGTAATTCACACACAAGTATTCTAGATATAGTATCTTATGGACTACTATAGGTGTAAAATGTATAGGTTGTGATGGCTTGAGGATCATTACTCCGTGTATGGGCTGTAATGGCTATAGGTATAAACCTGACATATGATACACATTATGCGAGCTGTTCTGGCTCCCGAAAACTACCTGGTTACTTTTTTCATAGACGCGGTGGTTTTGTTTCATGAGGTTCATATTGTGGTGCTTCACCCAGGTGTCTATGGGAAGGCCTTTATGGATAGAGATGCACATGACATGCGACGTTTGGGTAATGCGAAAAACTAGAGGGGTTGTATTAGAGGGTTACCCTTGATGTTCATTATTATATGATATATTCTTGAATGAGTTACCTGGTGAGAGTGTCCATGGTGAGGTTGGGAACTTAAGATACCTATTTAGGTGATGAGTTAGTTTCACATGTTGTTCATTGTGCTTTAGCATGGTATCTTTAGTTTTGCACAAGAGGATTCGGGGAGGATCCTACTAAGTATACTGTTATACTCACCCAATGTATATATAAAATATTTCTTAGGTCAGTTGGAGCAGGTTGGAGATCAAGTTGGTTTCTACTAGATTAGGGTTGTAGGAGCTGTTCGGGCTTGTGGTTGCTGATGTTTTTTACTTTCATTCGGATACTTGTGGTTTTCCCCTTCTAGTTGTTGTACTTTTTCATCACATTACATATGTGCAGTTGGGTTTTCCTTTGTATTTCCGTTATTATTTGGAGTTGGTTGTTGTTTATCTTATCTATCTCTTCTTCATGTGTTCTCTTTGAGGGTAATGCCTCCCATTTGTGTTATTATTATACCATCGGTGCTAGTCACCAACCCGTGGCCTACTAGAGGCGGGAATCGGGGGGTGATTATCTCCCTTCTCACATTTTTTTCCTTGGAGGGGTACACTTTGTGGGGAGGGGGTCATGATAGAGTGGTTTCAGAGGTCTAGTTGATGGATAATATGGTGTTTGGAGTTAGTCACATGTGAGGTTTCATGGGTTGGTAGGGAAAAAGTGTCATTCATGTTTAACAAGTTAGGTAAACATTGGAGACCGGATAAGACATAGGCGTTTAGGGCCCCCTATGATCTGATGTCTGGACATTTATGATTATAATGGCTACTAAACAAGGTGATACAAGATGCTGGGTAGAGACCTAGGAAGGATCATGCATCATTCATTACTGTGCATGTGTTTTAATGGGTAGACCATTGGATAGGTTAACCTAAAATGAATAAAAAAATTAATTAATTAATGTTGAGACTTCCATATTCCAGGTTCAGGAGCTCTAAAAGTTTTTTATTTTACGGGTACGGCTCCGGGTTGACGTCTTCTTCAAGATTGTGCAGAAAATGTCCAGTATGATATTTCAGCAGATCGATGCCGGGTAGAGGTTGACGACGACAACACTTGGATGAAGACACTCCAAGAGATTCAGCGCTAGTGTCTGAAGAATTATGAGGGATCCGATTAAGATTCTTTCAGGGATGACTGGTTGGAGGAGGATGAGATAGGGTTCGGTTCAATCCATGATCGAAAGGATCACTGGGTGTCCTTGATTATGATGATTCTATGTGGAGAAATGAGGCAATGGTGATTCTTATTCCTCGATGATCGTGAGGAGGCAGCGATCTCATGGGAGGAGTCCCGAGACAGGTTTAGTTTTGTGTTCTTTCTTCGACTGCAAAGGTGTCCAGTCGGTAAGAACTTCATACGCTTCGATAGAGGAGCTCTAGTGTTCGAGAGTTTGGAATCAATTTCAGAACCTTTTACGATATGCTTCGGACCTATACCTAAATGAGGGGGCCAAGGCGAGTCATTTAAAAGAGTCTTTTCATCCATATATCTAGCGCCAGGTCAGCCCATTTATGTTAAAAACATATTTTGAAGTGTTGGCAAGGGAAGAGGTTGTCGAAAAGACTTTTCCAAGGACCAGATCATCATGAGAGGGGAATCGTCGTGATTTCTCACGAAGCAGAGTTGTGGTCCAGGGTTCCCGGTTTTTAGGGAAGAGGAGTTTTTGTTCAGCTGGGGGTTGGTCTCAGCCCTTCACATCTCGTTTCCTAAGAGGTAGCAACTCTACGGACTATAACAAGGGATCAGACGCTTGTTTTTCATGTGGTGGTTATGGTATTCAGTAGTGGGAGTGCCCGACCATTCAGAACGGTCATCGTGCACTAGGTGTTGCACTCCAGGTTCCTCTATTGAGGAAGTTCTAGCCGAGGCTGCAGCAGCAGTTTACACCAGATTTAGATCAGCAAAGGGTAGATGGGGTTGGCAGAGGATAACCCCAAGATACTCCCTATCCCCATAAAGAAAAGTGAGGCCATGGTGGTGGTCATCATCTAGGTCAGAGAGGTTGTGGAGGAGGTTGTGGTAAGATTCATTCTCTACCGTTTCCAGCTCTAGACAATCTAGAGGTCATTCGAGGTACCATTTCTTTGTTTTCTACCATGATTTATGCCATGTTTGATTTGAGAGAAACACACTCCTTAATATCACATACTCATAGTTTTTCTTTGGGACATGAGGTAGAGAGTCTTCTAGTGCCCTTGGCGTTGGCTACGCTAGTTGGAGTTTGCGATGACATGTTGGAAGTATGTTGAGACTGTGAGCTAGTGTTGGGGAAACAGCGCTCTTGGGGATATTTACTATGTTTACAAATAAAACCATATAACGTCATCCTTGACATGGATTGGTTATATTTGTTTCAGGATATTGTGGATTGCTTCAGGAAGAAGGTTTTTTTCATTGGTGGAGATGGAGATCCACTCATGTTTGTTGGCAAGAGAGATCCTGGGATGGGTCATAGGCGTGTTCTATCCTTATCATCCATGATGACAGAGATGATGCTGAGTTCATCAGAGATCAATATTTTGAATTTCTTAGGGTCATATAAGATTACCCTGATGACATTCCAGAAGAAGTTGTAGCATTACCCCCTCGATGAGAGATCGAGTTTCGGATAATGCTACAAACAGAAGGTTATCCTATCTCTATGTATCCATATATGATGGCCCCTTCTGAGTTATGAGTACTACATATATATCTTGATGGTCTTTTACAATGTGTTTTTGTTCATCCAAGTGGTCACTGTGGGGTGCACCAGTTTTGTTCGTGAAGAAGGTTGGTGGCAGTTTGCTACTGTATGATGATTATCATTTCCTAAACAAAGTGACAATAGAGATTCTATATCCTCTTGCGTGGATTGAAGATTTATTAGATCAAATCAAGGGTGAAAGTTGGTTCTCAATGATCGACTTGTGGTCGGGATATCATCAGATGCGTGTGAAGGATGAGGATATCCCGAAGACTGCTTTCTGTTGTTTTCATGGGCATCATGGGTTCATTGTAATGTCGTTTGGCATGACGAATACTCCAGTAGTATTCATGGGATTGATGAATGTTGTGTTTCGTGAGTTCCTAGAAAATTTCTTTGTAGTTATCATCGACGACATCCTTGTGTACTCCACATCCGAGGAGGAGCATGTAGAGAATATATAAACCGTTTGGGGATTTCATTGTCAAAATCATTTGTTTAGGAAGTTGGAGAAGTGTGAGTTTTGTGCTCGAGAAGTCTGTTTCTTAGGGAATGATGTGTCTCAATAGGGAGTAGTTGTGGATCCATTGAAGATAGAAGAAGTTGTGTCTTGGGAAGCCCCCACGATAGTGTCAGAGGTGAAAAGTCTCATTGGTCTCGTAGACTACTACAGGAGGTTCATAGCCAATTTCTCACAATTTGTCACTCCTCTAACAGCTATGACCAGGAAGGATCAGGAATTCATATGTACTGATCAGTGTCAGGAATCTTTTTAGTATCTAAAGGAGAAGTTATTAAGTGCTCTAGTTCTTTGTCGTCCAGCTGAGGGAATTCAGTTTGATATTTTCTATGATGCATTGCATATGGGGTTAGGTTGTGTTCTCATGAAATATAGGTTAGTTATTCCTTATGGGTCTCGGTAGTTACGTCTCCATGAATGAAACTATGAAATCATGATCTTGAGCTGGCAGTCGTGGTGTTTTCTCTGAAGTTGTGGAGTCATTATTTCATTGGTGGGTGGTTTGTGGTTTTTACCGATCATAAGAGTTTGAGGTATGTTTTCTCCCAGCAGGACATGAGCTTATGACATCCTCAGTGGAAGAATTTATTATAGGAATATGACTTTGAGATATGATATACACCTAAAAAGTGGAATGTTTTATCTGATTCGCTGAGTCAAAAGTCATGAAGTGATGTTATGCGTGAATCTGGGGATTCCTAGAGAGTAATGAAAGAGCTGTCAGTATTACATCTTGATATGGGAGAGGTTGGCGGTAGAGGTTGTCTTTTTTCAGATGATGGTATAGTCATTCCTGATGTAGAAGATGGAAGATTCCTAGTTGGGGGATCTTGAGGTGGTGGTCTGGAGAGACCGATTTGTTTATGGTGAGGCCTATGATGATTGGACTGAGGATGAACAACACAAAGTGTTATATCATGGAAGGATTTTTGTTCCTTTGACAATGAGTGAGACGTTACACATAGAGTTCTATAGTTAACCATTAGCGGTGCATCCTGGTGTGAAAAAGATGTACCGCGCCTTGAAGAACCAGTTTTTGTTGTCGGGGAAGAAGTGTGCAGTTTCGGAGTTTGTGTCTCAATGTTTTCTCTGCCAGAAGGTGAAGGCGGAACACCATGTTCTTGGTGGTCTTCTCCAGCCATTAGAGACTCCACAGTGGAAGTGGGAGGAAATATCAATGGACTTTGTTACTGGTTTACCTCAAGCTCCACGAGGACATGCTTCTATTTGGTTGGTATTGGATTGTTTAAAAAAATTGGCCCACTTCATAGTGATCAAGGATTCATGCTCAGGGGAGGTTTTGGAGAGGAAGTATCTAGAGGAGGTGGTGAGATTTCATGGAGTCCTGAGGATGATAATTTCAGATCGAGATCCTCATTTTACCTCTAGTGTGTGTAGAGGTTTCCAACATGATTTTGGTTCTCAACTATGCCTCATCACTGCTTTTCATCCTCAAACGGACAGTCAGACAGAGCAAAACATCCTGATTCTTGAAGACATATTAGGCTATTGTGTTCTAGATTTTGGAAGTTTGTGTATGAATGACTTACCCTTGGTGGAGTTTTCATACAATAATATTTTTCACTCCACCATTGGTATGACATTGTTTGATGCCTTGTATAGTTGACCTTGACATTCTTCGTTGTGCTGGACTGGGATCATAGATTCAGCAATTTTCGGACTGGAACTAGTGAAGAATACAACATAGATGGCTCAGATGATTCATGAGAGGATGAAGATAGATCAAGATCATACTAAATTATATTTCGATCCTAGGATGAGGCCCTTAGAGTTTGATTTTGGGGATCATGTGTTTCTGAAGGTGACTCCCTATCATGGGCAGTGAAGGTTTGGTAATGGGAGTAAGTTTCCTCTCCAATTTGTTGTGCCTTTCGTGGTGTTAGATCATGTTGGTGTTGTGGAATATCGAGTAGCACTTCCCCCGTAGATGAGTTGGATACATGATGTTTTCCATATATCACAGCTCCGTCATTATCTTCGTGATTAATCTCACATCATCGATTGGGGAGTGATCGATGATAATGATGATGCAACCTTTGAGGAGAGACCAGTGAATATCCAAGAACTCAAGGAGAAGATGTTGCGTTGGCGTTCTATCCCCTTGATTCGTGTCTTGTGGTGACATGACAACATGGAGGAGGGTACCTATGAACTTGATTCACAGATACGTGATCAGTACCCAGAGATGTTTTATGTTTAATGTTTTTGAATCTTCGATGTAGCCCTTGTGGTTATAATCCAATCATGTTTATGAGATGGCCTCCTTTTGATGCTTTTTTTGGCTTGCTCTCTTTTGAGAGGTATCTCGAGGGGTGGTTGTTTAGAACCCATTTCGTTTTCACTTTATGTGGGTTTTGAATTTTCGAGGACGAGATTGTTTTGATAGGTATCTGATATAATGGCCCAGACCTCTCTGGTCCATTCATTTGTGAAAATATTGTTTTTGAGGTGTTCCAGTAGGTCAAGGTGACTTGTCCCCAACACATTGCAAAATTTCTAGTTTGGTGAACAGTTCCAATAGAATAAAGTTGTGAAAAATGAAACTGTAACCTTTTGTGAACTGTGTCATCAGTTACCTTCTATGAATAGTTCCATCAGTGAACAGTTCTATCAGTAACCTCTAATAGTAACCACTCTTTCCTTTCACAAATTATAAATTCTTTGAACAGTTCCGTCGGTGAACAGTTCTATTGAAAACCTCTAATGGTAGCCTCTTTTTCCATTGCCAAATTTCCGTTTCTTGGGACAGTGCAATTGGTGAACAGTTCTACCGGTGAGTTCTAATAGTAACCTCTAATAGAAACCTCTATCAGTAAGCTCTATGGGTAACCTCTAACGGTAACCTCTATTTCCTTTGCCCAATTTTTTGTTCTGTGACCAGTGTTTCCATAACGGTGACCTTCTAACGGTGGCCTTTTCTTTCCTTTGCCAAATTTTGAGTTCTGTGAACAATGTTTCAAGAAAGGTGACCTTCTAATGGTGACTGTTTCTTTCCTATGCCAAATTTTGAGTCTGTGAACAGTGTTTCCAGAATGGTGACCTTCTAATGGTGAGGTTTATGAACAGTGTCCAATGGTGAGGTTCATTAACAATGTATAACAGTGAGGTACATGAACAGTGTCTAATGGCGAGGATAATGAATAGTGTCTAATGGTGAGGTCCATGAATAGTGTCTAACAGGGAGGTTAATGAACACTTTTTTCATTTTCCAAATTTTTAGTTCAGGTATAGTGTTTCCAGCTTCCTATAGTTTCGCTCCATTAGCATTTTCCTTTGACGTAAAATGAACATAAAGCCTCTTTTTAAAGACATTAAGGCCAATTCAAAGGCCATAACTCCTATATTAATTAATCCTATGGCTCGGGATGTGATTACTTGGTCAAACCACGTGGTTTAATACGATCCACATTTAGTGGGAAATTTAGAATATCATAAATCATCTCCCTATTAAATATTCTAAATGGATGGGATATCTTCCTCCCAAATTATTCCACTATCGTCTCAGCTATGAGATGCTAAAACCTTTAATTCTATTCCATAAGAGTTTAATAATGAATCATTCCTCCTTGGATTGGTTCTGCTCTATTTTGGTGCAACCAAGCTGTATTGATAAATCTTCTATATATGGTATGTTTTATCGTCATTATTTTGGCGATCATCTTATCATGTTTCTCCTTTCTATATTATAGCATGTAATCTATATGATTCTAATGGGGTTTCTTGGGTTTCAGTTGGTGCGTTCGTACCATGGAATCCTCATGTGGATGTTGTTGACGTGAGAGGAGAATCATGACCCATTGGTTTGATAAAGAACATCAAGAACTATTTGAGGTAGGGGATTCGTTACTTCTCTTTTATTTTACGTGCAACTGTATTTTCAGCATGTTTTATCCCACTGTACAACAATGGAATTGACATAATAAATATTTGAACCAGATAAATTAATTGATATCAATAATATGTTTTTGGACCTTGTTTTCTAGATAGTGTGATATCCATGCATAGTTCGTTTAGCTGTTTGTTCTACATGAAATTTTTTTAAAAATGTAATCCCGAATTAATTGATAACTGTTGGCTATGGATAAATAGGCTTGTTAATGAATTTGTTCTTCTTGTTTTAATTTGATGTCAATCAAATTGGTGAAGTAAGCATGTTAATTATTTGTTACTGCTTACTCATTAGGTTTCCTGAATTTTGAAACCAATGAATAATAAATCTTTTAATTAATGATGGATTAAAAAACCGATTGTTTGATAATTCCTTGATGGGGTCTAAATTACATACTTGATTGTCAAATGGCTAATATCCCAATTGATGTGATGCCTATTTTCCTTATTCTTGTGTTGTGATGTGATCCTGGATGGTTGTTGTGATATTTGGGGGCATGGTGACATTTGGTTGTGGTTGTAGATGACGCCAAGAGTGGCGAGATGCATCGGTTTAGGCATGTGGGTGTCGGGGAGGACACCAGGGATGAAGAAATGGTATGGTTGTGATTTTTGGATTCTTGTTGATCGTTATTGGTTGATTATCTACTTTACTTTTCCCTGCTGCTCAAGAAAGCTGGTCTTTCTTACACTTCTTCTGAAAGAGGTGAAGATTTGTGTGGTATACCACGTGTATTCCGTGTGTAGCTTCTCAAAGGGGGATGGGTCTACACTCTTGCTATAGGAGGCAATGACTCGACAGGTTTTACATGTACTCACCGTGTCGATCCACCTTTTGTTTAGTAGCATAGAATGTTTTTCTAGAATGCCTGGGAATGGGGGAAAGTAAATCTATAATTAATAATGGAACAAATGGTGTTAACTATGGGGTTGGAGTTTGCTGGAACATAATGATGATGTTGTAATTTAAATGGGACCATTGACTTTGGGAGTGATTCTAATGAAATTCCATGTGGAATTTTTCATGGTTAATTAATGATTATAGAATTAATTAACGTAATGTTCAACTGGTAAAAAGGTAATGAAATAATTTTTTAAATCACTCTGAATGGTTTTGTGTTTATAGGATGCCTATTCTTAGAAGTGGAAGCCTGGATTCTGAGAGCCATTAGCTGTAGTTGATTCTATGACTAGGTTATGTCTATCATGTGGTTGTGAGATTTAATATATTCTGTACTTTTTGTGTTTCTATAATCTATTCCACCCTATTAGTAAGGGAAACTGACACCCTGAGGATTCTGAGCCCTGGGGGGTGTTTTCCCCAATATTCTGGTGGGAGGATGAATAGTTGACTACCCCATTTGGCCCTTCTCTCTTCACTTGGATGATACATGTGCTGGTAGACACATCAGTTTTTTTCCCCATACACGTTTGTAGAGGGATGTAATGGATTGTATTTTTTCACACACATATATTCTGGATATAGTATCACAAGGACTACTATAGTTGTAACGTGTATAGGTTGTGATGGCTTGAGGATCCTTACTTGGTTTATGGGCTGTAATGGCTTGAGGTATAATACCCGACGTATGATACACGTTATGTGAGCTGTGGTGGCTCTATGAAACTACCGGGTTACTTTATTGTGTATACGTGGTGCGTGCTGTGTTGCTTTTCCCATTTGTTTAAGGGCAAGACGTTTTGGAGAGAGATGCTCAGGACGTGCGATGTTGGGGAAAGAAACACACCAGTGGGGAATTAGTAGTGGGGTACCCTTGATATTCATTATTATATAATATATTATTATATTTTTTACTTGGTGATATTATCCATAGTGCGGTTTGGAACTTAGTATACCTGTTTAGGTGATGAGTTAGTTTCACTTTTTGTTCACTGTGCTTTATCATGATTTTATTACTTTTTCACAAGAGGCTTCAGGGAGGATCCGACTGAGTATAATTTTATACTCACCCTGTGTATATATAAGAAATTATTTAGGTCACTGGGAGTAGGTTGGAGATAATGTTGGTTTCTACCAGCTTGGGGTTGCAGGAACTGTTCGGGCTTGTGGTTGTTGCTGTTTTTACTTTCTTTTGGGTACTTGCGATTTTCCCCTTCCAGTTGTAGTACTTTTTCATGAAATTATATATGTTAACTTGGGTTTTCTTTTATACATAAATAATTAGTTATATTTTTTTTGTGTCTATCTTGTCTCTCTCTTCCACATGTGTTCTCTTAGAGGGATATGCCTCCCAATTGTGAGATTATTATACCATCGGTGCTTGTTTCCAACTCAGGGCCTACTAGAGGTGGGACTAAGGATTCATTCTCTCCCTTATCACATTGCCGACCTAGGATGGGTACACTTTGTGGGGAGGGTGTCATGAAAGAATGAATAACATGGGTTGTCATAAAAATACCATAAAATCTATGTGACAATAATCTATTGTTGTCATGGATTCATTCCATGAATCTAATATATGGGTATGGCCTCACCCAAAACCTGAACTATTTTGTTTCATGAGACCTATCTATGCAATGAGGGGATATATTGGTTCTTGAAAAACACATAATAATTACAATACATTACGAATATTAAGGGCATAAAACATAGAAAATATATATATTTATATTAAACCAAAAATATTAAATGTCAATAATATTTCCAATCAGTAAACATAATGATAAACTATCCAGTGTAATATTGATAATAGTGTCAATATAACCCATCCCCAATCCAAATTATCATAAATGTTTTAATAAAATTTAGAATATGGTATTACTAGATATCATCTTCAATTATTCAAAAGAATAAAATGAGGGTGTTGAAATACCTGAAAATACTCTTACAAAATCCCCTAAATTTTCATGAGAGAAATAATTTTTTTTACATTAGAATAATTTATTTAAAAATTCATTCAATTATAAAAGGAAAATCTTTCTTTGGAAATTATATTGTAAAAATGTAATGGATTAAAAAAATTAATGATTTATTAATGCGGTAAAATCATCCCTATCCGTACTGGTTTTAAAAAACGTTTTTTTTATTTTGAATAAAAAGAGACTTTAAAAATAATATGTTAAAAGAAAGCATAAGCATTAAACAAATGAATAAATTGTGTGTGTGAGCATAAAATTCACATAAAAAAGTGTAAATAAAAATTAATATAATTAATTTATATTTTTCTCAAAATAAAACATTGAAATAATCATTAGAGTAGATGTTTAACCTGAAAGATAGGAAATTGGGTTAAAAATGCCCTTACCACCAAGAAATGAGTCAAACTATATGCCCTGTAAAATTAATAAAAATCAAATAAAACAGTTAATAACAAAAAATATAAGAATATTAATGATATGATATATCCAATTTATGTATAAATATGCCACACACATGAAATAACATGTGAATAATTCATTTATGACATGAAATAAAAGTGAGATGAGAAACCACATACCTTATGAATGAAAGTTCTATGCACTTGTGTTTAATATCTGAGATAATTGAATAAGAATCATTAATTAATTAATTTAGTACATATTAATCAAACAATTTATTAATTATAATTTCATTATGTAAATTTATGACCAATTATATGGGTTGAAACATTTAATTTTTTTTGTTCTTTATGTGTTCTTTTTCTACGTTTTTTATTATTGGTATGTATGTAAACAAGTATGGAAGTTCAGGTAAAAAGAAAATAGTTCTACCGAATTTTAATTATATGTCATTAATTGTATTCTAGATTTTAAAATGAACTTTTATATCACATTTATTTTATTTTATGAGGACGAACCATTACATAAAATGTAGATGATGATGTTTTAATTTATTTTGGCATTTTTTATGACCATCACAAACATGTATCATTTAATTTATTACAATATTTGTTTTTGTTTTTTATGTAACATGATATATCATATAATATATATGTTAAAATAATGTTTTCTCATAATAATTGATTTATGACTATCCTTGAAGGTGGTAATATAAATTGAAAACGCATTGTCTACGATGGTGGTAAATCGACACATCATGTAAAGTGATTTTATTTTTATAACAAAAGGATCCGAGAAGGGTTTTGATGATGGATATTAAATTTACAAAATAAAATTACAAAATATATTATATGTTGTATTTTTCATCCCACTCAAAAATGGTTAGGTGAGGATATGATAATAATATAAAATAAACGTAAAGAGAAAGAATGGGGATCTTACCTCTTGAGTGATGCCTCTTTGAGGCCCTTATAAGTGGCATTTTGGTGAGACCATAAAGGAAATAATGAAGAGAAGTTGTTTGGGAGATGAATTTTGAAGAATATAAATAAGATAAATGGATTATAATGTTCATGGAGAATATTTTGTGAGTGTTGGTATATATAGGGAGAGGATATGTGTTTTTTGTTGAATATTTTATTCATTTATTCATTATTTTGGCTCAAAACTGCAAATATTAATGATTACTATGAATAAATACAATAAATATTGAATTTTTATTCTAGATAATGGCCATATACATCATCAATGATTCAATCATGACTATTTAATTCATTTATTTACATATAATTATAAGTTTTGAAATAACCGTATTTCACTTTTCAACAGAAATTCCATTATTTCATAAAAATCTAAAAGTGTTTTCCAAAAGATCAACTTTACATTGAATCACTTTTCTTGGTACCATTAAACACCAAATTACATATCATTAATGAGAATGTAATGTAGTACATTCCATACATATTTCATAATTCTTACAACTATAATATAAATAATTAATATATATAATTATTAAATCCAAATTCTATAACTTAATCATTCTGCTACATCAGTAGTAACAACATAAGATTGACTTTGATCCCATAGCTTCTTCAAGGGTATATTTCCTTGGAAATTAAGGAATTCACATGTATAGTGACCAATATTCTTACCGTTAAATCTTTAAAAATATCAAAATTACTTCATTAACTTGTAATCCTGTACATGGTGAAATTTTTCTCCACCCATGAAGCAAACATCATCTACTTTTAGCCATGTACTAGGGTGGATCCTTCCACAATTACATCTTGGGTGAAAATGATTCTTTCTCTTCTTCCCTTTATCATAAGTCTTCTCTTCCATCGCCTTCTTCTATTCCTTCTTTTAGTGTTCATAATACTTTGAGAGTTGAGTCTTTATCTTTATAACACATGACTATATATCCTCATACTATGAAAATGTTTGGAATACTAGTGAACTTAGAATAATTCTCATAATTCTATTGAAGAAATGGTTAATCATACTCATTGGGTTACATATATCGTCTGCAATATGCCTTGCTAATTATGTAATGTTAGCGTCATATTTACCAATATTATCTTTCCCCATTACTCCTAGACTCGATAATTGTAGCTCGATATATTCTTGTAGTTTTAAATGGAAATATTTTTCGAAGAATATTTCATTAAAGATATTCCTTTAAATTTATTCTATTTACTAATCCTCCATAGTGTTTTGATTCAATGATCATAGTTGATCTACATCTCATGAGATATGATAAACTCCAATGAAAATTGTCTCTCATTCTTTACTTCCCAATGAAATAAATATATTCTCTTATGAACTTTACCACTTCTAAGCTAAAAATTGAATTTTATTTCCATTAAATGGTTTATATTGTCGATTTATAAAATAGAATAACATTATTATACCATGTTTTGGGTCATCAGGTTTCTCTATATGGATAGGATTATTTCTCATAACCATATTGAACTATCATAATATAGTTTTTTTTTCTAATTTTTGTATCAACAAACATAAAATCATTATCTATTATAGTTTGGGACTCTATACATGGAATACATGCATCAATATGGTTTCCATTACATCCACTAGGTTCCATTTATAGAATATTTCATACACTATATTTGATCATAACATTATGAAACATAATTTATAATCTTAGAACCTGTGAATTACTTTATCATAAACTTAAAATATATGTATAACTACCCCATAGGCCATAATCTTGGTGTCATTGGTATTATTTCAAAATTACATCATAGTTTTTTGTTCTCTAATATAGGTCTTCATAAATATAGTCCAAATTTTCTAATAAATATTCTCTGATACCAACTATAATGCCCTGACCCCAGTATCCCATAGTGGGTGCATTAATTTTCTACATAGGCATAGATATAATATTAGAATATAATTTTACCAAATGTTTTATTTGATTTTTAACACCATATAAAAACATAAATATTACATTAAAAATTGAAATTTAATATACCATAGAAAATCTTATGAAAGAATACGAATTCTCTTATATTATCCCGTAATAAAAACAACAAAAAACGTCCTCGTATCTTGGAAGAAAACCAAAACATAAGAAAGAGGTTATCTCTTATGACCATTAATTGAAATCATACAGAAAAGGATATCATAATCACAAATAATAAGTAATGTTGAATAAATAAATATACTTTCCATTATAGAAAATTCTCGATTATAATATTATAGGAATCAAATATAATCAAATAATTCAGTATAAATAATCACATGAGAATGAAACTTAATGAAGGATATTCTACTAGAAGAATATTCACATGGATTATCAATAAATAATATAATAATGAGGGAATTCACAAATAGGGACATCATAAGAAAAATTTCAAGTCTCTCTACTAAGAATATATTAATATGAAGGCCTTATGCCAATAATCTAATAAATGGGTAAGGCCTTGGCCCTAAATTTTTATAGTGTTTCTCATGCGGTCTATTAGTGCATAGAGGGGCTATAGTAGACCTCAGCTAACAATTAATAAGATAAATTATTTTCTCATAATAAATGGAATAAATATAATAAAAATATAAATTAATATTGAAACTATAATATGAAATCAAAAAAATTTCCCTAATCAGTAAACATACTCATAAAATATCCAGATTAATTTGTTGAATGGTATCAATATAGTAAATCCCCAATAAAAATGATCATAAACCATTTAATATAATATTTTATGTGTAATCATAATGGATCCACCTTAATTAATCATAATATTTAACTGATGGTGTTTACATAGATGAAAAACGCAAACAGAACCATTGAAAATTTCTTGAGTGAAATTCCGTTTTTTACATTGGAATGATTTTTTAAAAAATTCATGCCATTATATATGATAAAATATTATTTACAAATAACCATATAAACTAGTAAAGGATTCTAGAAAACATTAAGCCTTCATAAAAGTAAAAAAATCTTCACATTCCTTGTATGTCTATAGAAACATTTCTTTTAAATTGTATAAGAAAAGAAACATTTAAAAGAGTATTTTAAAAGAACATGTGAGAATTTAAAAAATGAATACATTATGTGTATTATTGATATGTATAAATAAACATGTGTCAATAAAAACAAATACAAAAAATTACACATAATCATTAGAGTTGATGTTATACCCAATGAATGTAAATTGGGTTAATAATTCCACTACCACTATTAAAACAGTCAAACCAAATGCCCCCTAAAATTAATAATCCTAAAATGAAACCATTAATAACAAGACGCTAAAGTGATTAATAATATTATATATCATAATTATGTATATATCCAAAACACATAAGGTATACATCGTGAATGTGGAATATCTCATAGAAATAAAAGTGACATGATAAACCCTTTACCTTATGTCTAAAATATTTATGCACTTATAATTAATTTATTTTATAGTCAAATTATATTAATTTATTTATTTATTTTTAACCTTTTAATTTTTTTTATTTTCATAATTTTATTACATTCATTTATTACCATTAAAAGGGTAATAATTCATAATGATGTTGTTCTGTGTGAATTCATTTTCTTATTTTTTCATGATCTATTCACTTTTATACAAGTATGTAAGTTCATTTAAAAAAGAAATAGTTATCATGAATATAAATTATATGATATTAATTAACTTCTAATAGTTTATGTGATCTTACATATCATTTGGCTATATCTTATGAGTATGATCCATTTCATTAAATGGAGATGAAAATGTTTCATTTTATTATTACAATTTCTATGACCATTATAAACATGTATAATATTATTTAATATAAATTTTATATTTTGGTAAAAACATGATTTAACTTATAATATTTTTATTAAAATATTATTTCACCATAATAATGGTTTTATGACTGTCCTTGAAGGTGATAATTTAATATTACAATGCATCATCCACAATAACAGTAAATCGACACATCAATGATGGTGGTTTCAATAATATAATAAGATAGACATGGTAAAGGGTTTGATGATTGATATTATACAAGGATAATAGTTTGTTATGAGAGTATAAAAAAAGAAAATAAATTAAAATAGAAAGTATGATTTTACTTCCTAAGTGACTCTTCCTTGGTAACATCGTTAAGGAATATGAAAAAGGGTCTTTTAGGGAGACCAGATTGACCAAAATATGGAGAATATTTTCGGTAGATTAATTTACAAAAGTTTAATAAATATATAATGCGTATATGTTTTGATAAGAAGATGATGTGCGGGGTGGTTTTTATAGGGATAAGAGAGGGGTGTTTTAGAATATTTTATTCATTTTTTTATTATTTTTGTTAATGACTATCAATATTGACAATTATTATGACTATGTACATTACCATGAGAATTTTAGTTTGAGATAATATCCACTTAAATCATCCATAACTGAATAATGGCTCAAAAATTCGTTTTTTACTAATAATTATAAATATCATTAATTACAATGTTTCATTACTCACTAAAAATTCAAATATTTCCGAGAAATTGAAAAAATTCATCTTGACCATTTTTCGATGTGTATATTTAAAATTTGAACTCAATTTTATTTAAATAATTTTCTAAATATGATAAAAAAAAATTAAATTAAAATAATCATTTATTTAAAAAATAGTGATATTAATATTATAACCGATTTTGATAAACATTGAAAAATTACATATGAGCTCAAAAAACCATCGTATAATTATAATGAAACAAAATATTAATTTATGAATACTAAAATTAAAATAAATTATCTTTTAAATAAATATATTATTTATAAAATTGTAAATAAACATATATGTTTGACAGAAACCCCAACACCTAATTTATAAATTTTTAAACATTTATTTATATATTTTATAGTGTAAATATATCATATATTCAGATATGAAATGCCAAATTATATTTATAATTTCAATGGTGAGTTGATTATACTTAATGTAACTTTATTATTCCAAATGGTCACATTACTATTCCTAACAGTCTTGTTAATATTTAGCAGTATATAACAGTTTTCAACTCAGTGTTTAGAAAAACATAAAACATAAAATATGTTCAATTTATAAGATACATACCATGAAATATTGGGATTTACATTATTATATTTGAAAAATGAGATTTTGATATCCATGATTAATTATATTCATTTAATTTGAAATCCATTTTTTCTATGGGTTCATTTAGATATGATTATAAATTGTTTTAAGTGGCACAAATATCTATGGACGATGACTTATGAGGCCATATGTTTACCTCCAATGAAATGGTTTTTGTTAATATCTCATGAGATATTAGGAGTATACATAAATTATTAGTTCAAATAGATGTGTGTATGATGGTGTTTTTCAAATTTAAATCATGGATAAAATGAGTTTTTTGAATTAATTGAATTATTTATGGGTATGCTCACTATGGTTTTCCAATTATTATTAATATTACACACTTCTAGGTTGTTTATAAATTTATATATAATTTTTAATATGTATTTAATATCGATGAAATTCTAGTCTTTCCTTATTATGCATTATTTTTGAATTATTCATCACTTCTATACCATATTTACATTTTATGTGATTATTGAGATACGATTAGATATGTGTTATATAATTTATGATTCTTTAATGATCACTTTATGGTATTTTGATACACTATTTTTTATCATTGTTATATAAGGGCATTAATAAATAGTTATTATATGTATGTATCCCTTGTTTTATTATTTTTGTTTTTAAATGTTTTTTCTTTACTAGACATCTGATCTCACCCCATTATTATTTTTTTCTTCCAGAATGTTATAAAGATGATTATATCATGTGAAAAATCCAAAAATCCATCCATAGGATCATTGTTTTGATGAAATTATAGTAATTGTTTCAAAATAATTTTTTTTATTTCAAAACTCATAGAAATTTATATTTTAGTCCAAGGGTTCTGTGTCAGTTAGTGAGATTTATTATTTATATCCCGATATTAACGTATTTTTTAAGTAATTTTTTCATGCTTCACATTTGTTGGTATTAGATTAGGGTCCACTCATTTTTTTATATTACTTTATTAACATTGTGAATTAGTTTAGAAAACCTTATTAAGAACCCTAGGGAGGAGTCTATGTATATGATGATATCCTAAAATTTTGGTACATTTTTTAGTAGGTTCAATTTCTAGAAAAAAAACATTTTTGGATATTAGAATATGGATGTAATTATGTTAAAATTAAACTATGTGTATTCACACCAAAATATGGTCAGGTGTGCATGGACTGAGTAATCATCCTGATACTTGATGAGCGGGCATACTAATGCACATAGAATTTTGACACATCTAGAGGATATTCTTTGGTCTATCATATTCTATTTAAAACACATTATGAAGGACTCATTTCAAAAAATTTATGCGGGATTATGTTAATAGATTTACCTTAACCCAACCCAAAGTACTATAGAACAAAAAATATCGATATAAAATTAACTAATGTATCTATAGACCAATGTAAGAAATATTAAAAAAATTATACTTTTATGGTTTAATTCCATTTATTTTTCTGTTAATTTATTTATTTTTTTAATTCATCAGCACTTATGTAAACCCTTTTGGTTATAGTAATGGTTAGAAAAATAAGAACCATTCGGTATGAGAGACAATGTAGAGATTATCAAAATGAAAGTCCCATTAGAGACAATATTATTATGCTAAAACATGTATTAGAGAGTATTATTAACAATGAAAACATTGTAAAAGTCCAAAACATAGAAAATAATAGGAATACAGAGTATCATGAAATATTAATTGATAAATATGATGATGGAATGAATCTTCAATTTCATATATGTCAAAAAATTTGAAATAATAAAGAAGGGTATTACCTAAATGGGGATGGAATATTCTTTACATATGGAATAGAATATCATAAAAAATATACTTTTCATAAAGAAATATAGATTTTATTTAACATGTTTGTGTAAAATGAAGTTTATCTGAGGTCACCATTAATAATTCAACATCTTGTATGTACAGAACATGGAAATTATCTATGTCCATTCTGAAATCTAAGGACTGGACAAGATGATGACCATCACAAACCTCTAATTAAAATTTTTAAATGGAATTACAATACAAGAACTACTACTAAATTTAATCCCAATATTGAAGGTACTCATACCTTCCAATATAATGTCATGAATTTATTGTTTTTTGTTATAAGATATCTAGAAAACCTATGATGTTTTCCCAAAACATTAAATCATCCCACTAATTATTTGATTGGGTCAAAAATATTTTAGTGGTATAATTATTTTATTCCATGGTGAATCTTATTCAAATTTACCTTATGATTGGTTTATTATCCCTCATCTATATAAATTTAATATGATTTTAGTGATAGATTGATGTCCTCCACTTTGAAGAAAAATTATATTGAGTAAGGAACAAAAATATAATGTTAAACTATGATATTCTATCAATTAATAGATAATAATAAACACCCTCATGAAACAAATTATACAATGTGGGTCTGGATACTAAAAAATGGTTTATTGTTAGCCCAAATAATAAAAATACTCAATATTATGGGTAAGACTACTCTAAGTAAAAATGATATATTCAAATGGTTTATAATTCTAACATTTATAATGAAATTATACCATCTTTCATGAATACCTTCTAGAATCACTTCTTAATATTAGTTAGTGTGTTATGTTTAAAAATATTATTGTGAAATTTATTTATGTATAGATAATGAAATGACTCAATGTTTCACTATATATTCCCCTTATATAGATAATTTAATAAATTATGTGGTTCACTCATGAAACCCAACTAAATAAAATAACACTATCAAATATTAGAAATATTAAATATAATCATTAAAATATAGCCATTTAATTAGAAGGTGTGAATAATTGTGACCACAATATTTAATTTCTGTAAAATAAAAATAAATACAACTTTCAATAATAATTAAATTCAACAGGTATAGCTAAAACAACAAATAAAATAATTTTATGATTAAAAACTTATTTTTCAAAAATTTGTTTTTTATTTAAATAAAATACTTATATTAAGATTAAATAATAAAAAATTAAGCTCATAATTTGAATAATGTTTTAGGAATATATTTAATAGAAAATGATATGAAGCTAGAATAAATAATAGTTAACATTCATGAAAAATTATTTAACAATACGAATAGTTTTCCTCTATATTTTATTATTTAATTTAAATACTAATTTATATAATTTTATAAATATAATTTAAGAAAATTGAAAACATCTTTATATTAATCAAAAATATGTATACTAAGGATGAATTTTATTTTATTTGTTTATTTAAAATATTGATTTTAAGGTGAATATTGAAATTCTCATTTCTACAAATAACAACTCTTTTAAAGAAATTATGTGCATATAATTATGAATTTTAAAATTATGAGACATTCTTATAAGAAAAATTTAATTTTTTTAAGTGAATTTATAATTTTTTTTAAAAAGTTTAATTTATAGTCCCTAATTTTTCATTTTAGAATTCATGTTAAAATTTTCAAATAAACCCCAATTTAATACTATATACATTTTTATTTTAAATTTATTTTTTATCTCAATTAAAAGTATTATGAGAAAATGGATTTAAAATATGGAATCATTATGTCATATATATATATTATGGAATATTTTTTTTCATAAGGAATAAATTATCTAGCTAAAAACTAGTTTCTGTCATGAAATCCAAAATAGGAAAAATGAGTGACATTAATGGTAATGTTTCTAAAATGTCTAAATAATTTTTCTAAATTATTTTTTGAAGATTTTTCCTAACTTATCTCTTAAATACTCAATTATTTCTCAATTTTGTATCCACTTTCCTTAAGAGTGAATTTCTATTTTTGAATAGTTTTGGGTATTTCCTAAAATTCCACTCATTTTCACTTACAAAAGTGGAACTCCACTCTTCACTTACCCTCATAAAAAACATATTACTTTAAAAAACACCATTTAACAATATGAAAAACATTAATGAGTTATTGGTCATCTGAAATATACCATCCCTCAAAGGTATAATCTCTTTCGAAAAGGTGATATTCTTTGAAGTGGGGTATATGTTTATAACCATTTTTTCTAGTTTTCATATTCTTTTCCTATTCATAAAATATAATTTTAACATCATATATTTATTAATTTATGAATAATATTAAAAATTTATGTTATTATAATTATTTTATAATCATTAACCATTCTCCCCATTTACATTAGGAAAAATCAAAACAAGGGTCATGTGGTTAGCAAACTATCACCAACATGACACAAAATATTTTGTTCAAATTCACTACCAAAAATTTATGGTTAAAATAATGAATTTATTATAATGTTATGATTTTTATAAAATATTTTAGTTTCATAAATAAAATGAAATCTTACTCATTTCCCCTATTCATTGTAAAAATAAATCATCATCCAGGTGTACATGTACACTATTTCCCCCATGGAACGAACGATTACTAATTCTATTGTCATCATTTTCCTTACATAGATGGTAATTATAATGGTTTGTATAAATAAATATGATTTTTATCATTCCATGATGGTTTCTTAGGAAAAATTGGATAACTTTGTAACGGTACGTTCAATAACTGATAATTGTAAATTCAATATTTTAAACAATGGTACTATAAAAAAACTCATCGATTCAAATTAGTTAATATTTTCAAATACATTAATTTTAATTCTAATTAACTTATAAATATGATAAATCATATTGATAAATTCTAAATAATACTATTATTATAATTATTTAAAGATATTATAAATAAATAACCTAATAATCATCAATAATCTTGGTACGTCCATCAGTGGTTCAGTTTGACCACTAACTTGTCCAATGGTATATAATTATATAAGTACTGATTATGAAAACATAATCACTAATATATTTTGATATAAATATTTAAATTGTTATTTTTATTTTTTAGAAAGGATACATCAATATTTGAATCATTAATTATGAAAAAACCATTCATATGTTGAAAATAACTAAAAAATGTATGTTGTCTATTTCATCTTCTATGATAAATACTAAAGTATTCCTGAAAGGTAGTTTTAAAAAAAATATCAATATAATTAATCTATTATAGTTACATTAATAATATTAGAATGATTAAATTTATAATCATAACTAATAATGAAATTTCACCTATAATAGTACTACAAACGTTCATGATTATAAACACTCAATGTGTGGAAAATAGTTAAAAACAAACAAATATACATGTATATAAATATTATAAAATGAAGTTATTAATATTGGTATATGTGAAAGTATTTATAAAAAATTATATTAAGATATGATTGTTTGTAATTGGGTATTAAAACATTAACACTTCAATGTTTTGATAAATTACTCTATCAGAACATGTATATAAATTCAATAAAATATTGAAAATAATCATTTAACATTACATGTTTAATGATTCAATTTTATTAATTTATTTTTATTACATTTAATATTTATTTTATCCCCATTGATATATTTATTTTGTGTGATGGATAAGTAAAACAATTGTCCATCTGAACAACCCCCATGGTCCATAACCACTACCTCTCTTTGGGAGACCAAAAGATAGACCATCAATGGAGGTACAACCCTTGATTCCTTCTCAGATATAAGTTCATTCAAAATGCACTCAAACTAAAAATGATCCCATCTATAAGGCCACAGATCATGCACAGTTTGGGATTGTTCACCCGTTGGGCCTGTGAATAAAGCATGTATGTATGTATAGTGATGTGTGGTTGTTGATCCCACATTGAGAAATCAAATGTGGGTATTACTAAAGGTTTTTTATATACTACTTACTCATTCTATCATGTCTTTGATGTGGGATGAGATCTATATTTTAATGTTGATTTTAGTTAAAAACTCATACATGCACTGAACCATTTAATCAATATGATATTTATCATTTAATATATTTCGTTATCCTTCATTTTTTTTGGGTTTACACATGTTCCACTTGTTCGATTATTAGTCATATTATTTCATTTGCTTCACAAAAGTTTAAGTATGCTGGATTTCATTTTCAGGATTTTCATAAACAATATCAATGGCGCTATGGCTCTCTTAAAATGTAGTAGTGGGACTCCTTCCTATTTACCCAATATATTAGTTTTACTCTACATATCATATTTCAATTAATAATGGATCAGTATTATTCCCATGAATCACATACTCTTCAGTGTCGCACAATACTAACCATGTCTTTTCACTATGGTTTCAGAATCATGAACCTAAAATGGTTATATATTCTTATCTTCAAGGTCTCATTAGTTGACATTTTTACCATAAGAAGGTAGAATTTTTCTATATGGTGGATCTCCCAACCTTTGAAGGTAGCATTATTCTCAACATTGGATTGACCATCCTTCCATAGTAGAACTATTTTCAATGGGGGATTTTCCACCCCCCCCCCCACAATGATAGATTATATATATAGTTTGTCACTAGTAGTTCCTACACCAGTTGTTCATATTTAACTAATGATCATTTATATGAAGGTAGTAGTTTTCCCCATTACATTAGTATTTCCTCTCTCATTATAAGTGATGTGTATCCTTTATTGGTTCTTCTTTTCAATATCATCCAAAAAAATATCTCCTTATTTCCTCAGTGCATTTAAATGTACAATCGTATATGAATCTATAATTACACCTTTAAAATGTTAGATGCCCGATTTTTCTATTTTTGGACTCCCACGATATATACTCTATTTTTCTACCTTTAAACATGAAGAATATGTTCACTATTCTGACGATATATCAGTTTTTTCATCCACAATTGATAGAAAATAAATTTTCTAAAATTATATTTTTTATTATATTCTTTGGTGTTTGTAAAATAAATTTATTGATTACCATTTGATATATTTTTTTCTAAAATATATTTTCAATATTATAAAATATCATTATAAGTATATGTCATTCTCATTTACACATATAGTTTAAAATTTCACGATGCACTATTTTACAAATTTTTTATTTTCGTACAACATTAGTAATATTCTTGTCATTTAATGTGATTTACATATATGGATTATAGAAAGAATTTATTTTCAACCTTATTAGATAATTATTTCTTATATTTCATAATGAAATAAAGGGGATGAAAGATAATATGTTTATTATCACATCATTTACATCCATAAAATGGTAATACTATTTTATAATCATATGATAGCTTGTGGTATCCATCTATTTGACATATAGATGCTCCCTAAAGACCATCAGATTAGGATTCAGTATTAATATCTTAGAGAAGTGGCCAATGAGATAAATCCAATTTTGTTAAGATGATTCGATAGGCAATTTGAGACATTTTTGGATGATATAAATTGATCAAGAAAATTAATTGACATATGTTATTTTAATTTGATCACTAGACATATTCATCAATTTTATTCTACATCATTGATATTGCGAGAGAACATAAGATGCACTAAATTTTTAAATCATCTACTCAACATTTTTTAAAATTGATTCGGTTATTTTTCCATTGTAATTAGTCATACCTTTTTTTTCTTCTAGGGTTTAGTTTATTCTTTTCCTATCAAAATTATGTTTTATTCGGTTATTTTTTCAATATAAATGGAGTTTTAGTTTTTCCCTCATGGATAAATGGAAGGGTGGTTGTGACTCCATAAAAGGTCATGGGTCATACCAAAAACTGTGATAATTTCATGTTTCATTTATATATAATTGGGTTATCAATCCCTTCAAAAAATAAGGATCGAGTTAATAACATTATATTCCCCAAGTATATATGATTGATGAGAAGAAGAGGTTCATGGCGATCTAAACCTCTATAAAATCATTATTTATCAACTATTTTTAATTTCACATGGCATTATTCTATATTATAACTCTAATATAATAGTGTTAGTTTAAAATTTTCTAAAAAGAATATCCCCCCTCTAGTCACTACATTCATACCATGGGACCTAACAATTAGTATCATAGTATGGTTTCTTTTTTAAAAATTAGTTTCTAATTGTTTCATTTTCTATTTTTAACTATAAATTATCCTATAATTAAGTGTTTAGGTAGAAGGATCACTTCTTTGTTATGTCATGTTATGAATTTGAGATGTTGATTCCCATCAGACCACCCCCAACAATGGAAGTGATTTTATTTACTAGATGGATAAGATATATGTCTTCAATAAAAATATATTCCTTGATTTCTTGGATATAAATTCTAAACCATATAGACTACATGATATATATTTATAAACACCTACCTGTAATGAGGCTACTAAATTCTTTCAAACAATAATATTATGAATTAAATATAATGTTCGTTATGTATAAATATGTATATTCATATTTCATCTGGTAAATTTTTTCTCACATCTGGAAGACAATAAAATTGACTTATCAATGAATTTTTAAGTTAAAAAAACCATGTTAGGTCATCATATAGCTAAGTTTCATGAATTAAAAATGTCCAATCAAGAAATCATTATTGGGGTGTACAGCAGATTCACCAAAAATATCAATAGAATGGTTGGAATTATAGATAACATGAATAAAGAGTATCTCCTTGAAAAATTAAATCATGCTCTACCAAAGATATTGAATTCAATGAATGTTTATATTAAATAGAGTTAGTGTTTCAATGATTTTTCAATGGATTAGTGGATATGATAACTTCTTCAATATGAGATGTAAATGAAGAGTGGCGATGAATATGATCATAATAAAAGTAATGGTATAATATTTAAATATAATATAAATGTTTTTACTAATTTCAATGATTCTATGTTTTGTCAATGTGAGATGGATGAAATTGAGACATCGCCAAAAGAGATTACAAGTACATTAGGGTCAAGAGAGGCACTAAAAAACATCACCAAATAGGAAATAAATAGTGTGAAATAAATTATATTAAAAGAGGAAAAAAGTGGTGAATATTATACATCAAAATTAATATTCTATGAGTGCAGGAAAAAGAATCTGATAAAGTCTTTTTCTAATATAAAAACCATGATTAAAAGACTTGGAATAGAATAAGGCAATAAAGAAAGCATATCATGCCATATTGAGTTGTATAGAAGATTAAGACTCAAGCATTTGTGGATCTCAGAGAGAAAATGAATATTCCAAAATATGTTTGATGGATAAAATAGTAAACTATTTAAACTCTGCATAAAAATAATGTTCTATTTTTGAATCTAATATACAAAACATGTTATATAAATAACAGTTCAAAATGAAAATTTTCAATCTGATTTTTTGAAAATGGATAACATTATATGGAACATTATAGAAAAAGTAAAAAATTTAGTTATTAAAATAAAAAAAGGAATTATTCCCCATTATTTAATATATAGGTAAAAAATATTATAGATTCTATACTATTGAAGGTTAGTTATAGGAATAAATTAATAAAGGATTTCTTGTTGGAAACTATTGGTGTTCATGATATGATTTTTAAGTTATTTTATTTAGGATTTAGATTAAATTTAATAGTTATTTAAAACTAGTATTTATGAAAATAAGAAAATAAATAACTCATGATCATGTAGAAAAGAAAGAAAGTGTGCTGAAGTGGAACTAATTCATAAATAGAATCAAAACAATAGAATGGAAATTAGAAGATTAAAGAAAACATATTATTATTTCTAGGATAATAAATATTTTATAATACAATGGTCATGAAAAATCAAAAAAACATTAAAATTGGTTGTCGTTATAATGATTGGGTTCTTAATATGTATAGAAATACTTTTTTTAAATTAATAATTACGAATATTTAAAATTTTACATTCGTTAGATGTAACGTGAAATGTAATTATGAGAACAAATTTTCATTAATATTCACCCAGTCTTTAGGCTATAATAACACTGTGAATTTTAAAAATATGGCTTCTATGTTACACAATAATAATTGGTTAAAATCATTATGTGTAAATAATTTTTGTTCACTAATCCAGTTGGACCCAAACTATTTTGGGTACAAAATAACCTATCTATTTGATTTTATTTTTATAAACCCTTATTGAAGAGATTTATAGACCCATTATATATGGATTGTGGGTTCTCATGGAACATTACTACTGATATTTATAATTTTTTATTTTTTACCTCTTTTTATGGAATTAAATTAACATTTTCTGTTAAATTTAAATGTATGGTTAATGGTTTTGGAGAAGTAGGTATATTAAATAATATTCTTTCTTCAAAATTATTATTTTTAAAGGGATTAAAACAAAATTTAATTATAAAATAACAACATTGTGATCATGGTATGAGTTTATATTTTGAAGATAATATGTATATTTTCTTAAAAGTTAATCATGTTTTATTTTAAGCTAATATAAAATAAATTATCTATCATATTTATTTTTTAGAACTATCCCAACTGAATTTAATATTTTTTAATGATTTAGATACTGACCACAATATTTGGAATAGATGGTCGAGAAATTTTCACCACTGAAACTTGTACAAGGTGGATAAACATGAGTATATTTTGTAACATCCAAAAAATAGTACAGTTAAGTATTAGGTATGTGATTCTTGATTAACAGGTATGCATCACACAGAGTCATTTATATTTTTTAATGCTGTTAATATTCATAGAATCCTAGAATTTTAATGCCTTTATTTTTTTTATTCATATAATAATTACTTGTTTAGGTTTTAACATATAAGTGTTTGTAAGGATATATTATTTTATTCGATTCAGTAGGACTATTTTTTTCCCATAATATCGAAACCTTAATAAAAATTTGTTACATTCAATCAAAAAAATAAAAAACAAAATGTTCATTTAATTTATTCTTTTATAAGTGGTAAAGGTGTAGAATTATATAACATTGAGTTTGGAAAATTTTTGGAAACTCAAGGATAATTAAATATTTTTCCTCCCCTAGAACACCACAATAGAATGGTATTATAGAGAGGTTAAAAAGAACTATTTAATAAAAGGAATATATAATGCATAAAAAATTCAACCTGCCAAAATATTTTTGGGATAATTCCATAAAAAATCTTATTATATCATAAATAGTGTTTATATTATACCCTTGTTAAATAAAACTCTATATGAAATATTTAAGTATAAATAACAAAAAATGGTTTCTTTAATGTTTTTGTAGTAAATTTATATATAAATACTAACGATAACCCTCATAAGTTTGATTCTAATGGTGATGAAGGTATCTTTATTGAAACCTCTAATAATATAACAACCTATAGTGTTTATAATAAGATAAATATGTCAATGTAAGAATTCGCAAATGTAAATATCATTAAAAATATTGAAAAATGAGTAATGATTCAGTTGATAATGTTGATGAATTTAATCAATTCAACATTGATAGTAGATAAACATAAATATGATAATGCATCAGTTTAATGGGGGTGACAACACATCTCAATTTGATTCTTTTGTTTGTAAAACTCAGAAATAGAACATTTTATAAAATGTTTTAGAATTTTTTTATTAGAGAATGTGGAATAAAAAATCTATTTTAAATTTATGTTCTAATTCATACATTTAATTTTATTTTTTTCTTGTATATATCAATGTATATTTGAAATACACTAACTGAATTAATTCTATGAATGATAATCTTCACCAGTTTGAACGAAAAAATGTGTAGAATCTAGTTGAGTTTCCTAGAGATAAATTTTGTATAGTAAAAAAGGAATTTTTCAAAATAAATTTGATGAGTCTTGCAATATACTAATAAATAAAAAGAGATTAGTTTCTCAAGTTTATATTCAATATAAAAATTGATTTTTCTATTTAATTTAAAAAACACTCTACATTAGAATCTATTATTATTAATATAATGTTTTACAATTTTAAAAAAAATTAATCTTTTATAAAAAGATAATAAGGTTATTTTCTGAATAGTGTAATTTCTGAAGAGGTTTACGTTAATAGACCACATTGTTTTGAAAGTGATGAATTTCAAAATAATATTTTTTAACTATTTGAAGCAATATATGTTCTTAATAATGCTCCATGATCATGGTATGAAAGAATTACTCTATTTTTAATTTAAAATATTTTTTTAATCATTTTCTTATCTAAACGTATTTAATAAAATTGTTTCAAATGATATACTTATTATGCATATTTATGTTGATTATATTGTGTTTGTATCTACAAATTATAGACTTGGTAACATGTTTTCAAAATTTATGATATTTAAATTTGATATGAGTGTAATAGACAGTTAATATTTTCTTTGGATTCCGATTTAATGAAATTAAATATGGTATTTTCATAAAAAAAAATAAGTATTCCAAAGAACTTATAAAAAGATTTGGACTTTTTTCATGTAAAACTCTGAGAAACCCAATAAAAACTATATCTAAACTATATGTGAACAAATATATCTAGTCAATTGATTTATACTATATAGATGCATGATAGGTGGGTTATTATATCTCATTTATTCTAGAGAATATATTATGTTTGTTGTATGTATGTGTTCTAGAAATCAGCCTAACTCCAAAAATTTCATCTTAAATTTGTAATAAGAAAAATTTGATATATCAAGAGTAATGTATCTACTAAATTATTTTTTTCCAATGATATTTTATTTGTTTTTTTTAACTTGATCTAATTATAAAATTAGATGTTGTAGACTCAACTAGAAAAGTACTATAGGTATGTGTCATTTCTTAGGTAATAGTTTAATTTCATGGATCTTTATGAAAAAACATTTAGTAACCTTATCATAAATTAAGGCTGAATATGTGTCTACAACTAGTTCCCATTCAAAATGTCGATGGATTAAACAAACTCCTTTGTATTTTGATATCTTTGTAGAAAAAGATCAAATTATTTTTTTATTACTCGAGTGTTATTTAAATTTCTAAAACCCACTTCAACACTCTAGAAAAAAATAGATAAATTTTAGATTACAATTTTTTATAGACCATGAAAATTTGTTTCTAATTTTTTCTTTCTAAGAATTAAATGGAGAATATTTTCACTGAACAGATAGGACTTGATAAATTTGAAAAAATGAAATTTGAATTTGGTGTGTTGGAAGACTAAAATATCTACATATTGTAGTTATTATTTTTTAAAATATTTTCACTATTTTTAAATATCTTAATGAATGTTTTAAATGATCAGAATTAATTTTATTTTAATCTACCCTGACTAATATTAACCATATATAATTATTTACCAGAATTATATTACATTGTTTTTTATTTTATGTAAACTAAATATTTTTTTACATTTAATAATTTTTTTGAATAAAAATTTAAACTAGTATAAAATCTAAATAATGAGATAAAATTTGATAAATTTAGAAAGGGTGTAGAAGGTTTTGGAGAATTTAGTAAATTTTATTCAGAGTTGAGTAAAGATTTAATTAATGTCATGTCTAGTAATTTTTAAAATAGGGGAGATTATTTAAAATTTCTTATTATTACATTAACAATTCCATTTTTTATAAATTACAATATCAACACATTTATTTAAATTCAATATTGTTTCAAAAATAATATTTTCTATTTACATTATTAATGCTTCACTATAATTATTTTAGTATTATTACATGTAATTTTTATTTTATCATCATTTATATATTTTTTAGGTTATAGATTTTTTATTTTGATGGATATTTTAATAATCCCATTGGGCCATCCCTACAACCAATCATAGGGACATCCAGAGGATAAACACCAACAGAGGTCTATCCCATGTAGGTTTCTTATAGGTACGGTCATTTATAGTGCACTCAAATAGCCACAATGTACGTGTATATGGACATGCGTCATGCATGTTTTTGGATTTGTTACACTATGGGCCCATATATAATGTGTGTGTGTGTGTATTCATAGTTGGGTGTGTTTGATTATCCCCCACTAAAATCTCAAAGGAGGTATCACTCATGTTTTTTGATTCACTCGTCACTTGATTTATCATTTTTCGGATGTGGTACAGGATATCTTTGGTATGTTTTATATGAGATAATAACTTGTACATGTGGTCAAATGTTTTTTCAATTTGATCTTCACTTTTTCAAATCATTTATTTCCCTGGGTATATGTTTTTCAATATTTAACAAATTTTAATTTTATAATCCTTCTTTCTTAACCATTTAAAGAGTTTTTGTATGATATATGTTATTTCTATAGTGGATTTCATCAGTATTGACTACTCTATGGCTCTCATTTAAGGTTGTAGTGATCTCATTCCTATTTCCATGTGACATTAGTTCAAAAAAATGCCTCATATTTCATTCAACGATATATCAATGGTCTCTAACAGAGTCACATGTTTTTAGTGTTGTGCGACACCGAGCTCACCCTTGAACTGTGGTTGTCAGGACTTGATCGTCAAGAAATTATTTATTCTTCTCTACATTGATTCACTAGATGTTATGTTTATCATGTGATGATAGCACCATTTTCAATGGTGGATCCATCGGACTTTGATGGTTTCACCATTCTTAATGGTGGATCCACCATCAACAATCAGTATATTTTATCTACCCTTGGCCACTGGTAGTTCCTACACGAGTGTTTCATCTTCACATGAATATAATTTCTCCTATGGTAGTTCTTTATCTGTATAGTAGTATTTACATGCTCATTAGTATTGATGTGTATCCTTCATTGTTACTTCTCTTCAATTTCATCCTCCAACAAATCTCTTTACATCATCATCACATTGATATGCGCAATGGAATATCAATATACCGTTGGACCTCTCAAATGGTATATATTATGTTTCTCTAACATTAGACTCCAATGTTAGATGCTTTTTTCAAACTATAGATCATGTTTTTATCCATCGTCATATAAAAATCATATTTCCAAAATTATTTTTCTTATCATTTCAAGTATATTTTAAAAAATAAAAGTTTTTATAATATTTAATTATATTTTTTCTAAAATATGATTACATGTTTCTCAAAATTATTTCTAATTTTTTTTGT
This sequence comes from Viscum album, assembly GCA_963277665.1. Classification (NCBI taxonomy): domain Eukaryota; kingdom Viridiplantae; phylum Streptophyta; class Magnoliopsida; order Santalales; family Viscaceae; genus Viscum; species Viscum album. The sequence goes on from OY728161.1 coordinate 701,741,691, forward strand.
ACAATTATGCTTGAAATTAAAATTCAAATAATGCTCTATTTTACAACATTATATTTTCTAAAAATTGGAATTATATTCTTGTTATTTAATTTGTTCTAAATATATGAATTTAATGAATTTTTTTAACCTATTGGAAAATTTTTTCTAGTATTTAATAAAGAAATAAATGGAGAAAACAATCTATGTTTACTATTAAAGATTTTAAAATTAGTTAATGTTCATATTATTTCAATATAATACACTAACATATTCCTTGTAGAATTTGACATATAGACACTCCCTGAAAATATCTGGATTAGTGAACTTGAATTAATCAATTTGACAGGTTGTTAAGCGGATAAATCAACATGTGATTAGAGGATTCCAAATAAAACTATGATATATTTTATACTTCTCTAAATTGATCAGGAATAATATTCTACTTTTTTATTTTGATTTGATAATTAAGAAACAAAATTTCATTTTTCCTCTAGCACGGAAGTGATCAATGAACCTAAGCTTCAACCGGTATCTACATAATCAGCTCATCTATAGTTTTAATTAATTTACTTCTTTTTCCATTGTTATAATTCCTATAATGTGGTTCTCTTTAGATTTTGGTTTATTATTTTCTCATCCAACTGTTATCTCACTAGGTTATTCCTCCCATATAAAATGATGTTTAGTTTGTTCCTTATAGACCAAAAGAAGGTACGCAATCCCTCTTTGAAAAGTCATGGGTTATACCACAATGTGTGAAAATGTTATGTATCATTTTTATATAATAAGTTTATCACTCCCTTTCTAATGTGATGATATATTCAATACTATTCTCCACAAATGGTGTAAAATATTGATGAGATGACTAGTATCATGGTTATTTTAACCACTATAAAAGTATCATGTTGTATATAGTTTAATTTTTGATACACATTTCACTCTTCTTTAGGTCTGATATAATATTATTTGTTTAATTTTTTAAAAAATAACCATTCACCCCCCATTATATTCAATAACTCCATTACTAAGGAACAAAAAAAATATACAAGAGGTTAGAGTGAATTTGCATATATGGGAATAACGGTAAGGGGTTTTCCTAAATCAAATCATTTCATTAGTTTTTTATCTATCTAAATTGACAATAATATTTCATGATTGGTCTCTTCTAATCTATGATAAGTTTATATAATATTTATAAATTATATTAAGGGCAAATAATGATTCCCACAAATAATTATTACTTGATTATTGTATTGTTATGTTAGAATTCATTTTTTTGAGAATAATTATCACTACTTTTAATTATTTTTTCGTACATGTCCAAGTTTTTACATCACACATATATTATCCTTTCCAAAATTGAATATAAATTTTTAGTATTTTATGATATATTAATACCCATTAACTTATTTTAAATAAAATGTTTCATTGTACATTTAGAGATTTGGGGTTTGGAACAATGTTATTTCAAACCAATTGAAAAATGATTTCTCCATGATTATAACAATCAAATTTTTTATCATTAACTCCTAAATTTTTGGATAACCTCTATTTATTTTCAAAAATATTATTGATGACTTTGTAGTATTTATTTAAAAGAAATTACATATTTCTTTTAAAAAACTTTTTTTTAATATAAATTATTTTTTTTGACAATTTACAAAAATATTTTGTGAAAAAAAATATTTCCACATCTATTTTTTCTCTAAGTCTTATGTAAGAATAAGTTATGTTGTGATAATCCACTATGTGTTGTTACATTAAGATTCTATTTATAAAATTTTATTTTTATATTTATTATTTTGTAAGTTCATGTTATTTGATAAACAATTTTTCTTCCTATGGTTCATTAAGAAATGTTTATGATTTATTTTAAGTGGAATACATATGTTTGGATGATGAAAGGGTGGACCCTATATCACCCAACAATGTATTGGTTTGAGCTTAGATCTCATGAAATATTAAAGCATGGATATTATGAGTTTTATAATACTCTGGTTCTTCAATGAGTTGTGTTGACTTTTAAGTTCCACCAAAACCCCCTAAATTCATAAAATAGAAGTGACCAAGGGATTAACAGTTGTTCTGTGAGGGTTTCGAAAGGATTTAGAGGCCCAAATTTATATTTTTTATATTGAGCGATGATGTACATGGTTATCATATAGAATGGATAAACATGCAACTCAATAGTGCATCCCAAAAAGGAGTGATCACAGTTTGGTAAACTATTCGAATGGAAGAAGTAAGCTGTGAGATATTTTAAAGTATTATCGGGATACCACAAATGACTTAAACATGGTTTCTCTAACTGTGAATGGTGTAGTTGTACTGGACAATATGGATTCACTATTGGTGCATTGTTTTTCCAACCATGTTCCCAATTAAAAATAATGATATTGATAATGATTCCCAATCATTCCTAAAAAAGTAATTTATTTATTCCCACTCCATAATTTTCTTAGTGCCTCTATTATAGCTCTCCCTTGTTCATATGAAAATTTTTAGAGAACCCCTCTCATTAATCCCTTGATTCTTTCAGTTTATGTCACATTGAAACACCCTCCATATATAAAACAATTATTTAACTTCTGTAGTTTTATTTTCCCCCTCTAGTGTTACCTCTATTAAATATAATATACAATATTTTTTGGTTTTTTGGATTTTTAATATATCTTATTTTATCCCGGATATATGTTTTAAACTAGATGATGAGAATTATATGGATTTCCGGTAGTCGGTATAATTATATGACCTAAAATTATAAATATTTTTAATTTTTTTCAAAGGGATACATGTCATGTATTCTATATGTTTAAACTAGAATATGTAATTCCTTAAAATATCCTCTAAAACCATTGAATATACCTATTATGTAACCCTTATACTCTATTAGTTGTTGATGGCCACAACCTGAACCACTATTTATGTGGTGTTTGATTAAATGGACATGATTTACATACTTTAATTAAAACAAAACAACCCCTTATAGTGTGTTTGGATTTACCTAACAATTAGTATGTTTTAATTTCATAAACTAAGTTATTAAATGGAATGGGTACTTAAATGAACATTTTATTTTTTATCACACGTACTTTAATACTACTATAAACATGACCACACTATTGAATACGTGGCCTACATTTAGAAAGACTTTTATTCCTAGCATATAATTCTTTTAGAGTGATCATACGATTCCCCCAAATTCAATGTCATGAATTCTATGTGGTAAACCTATATTTTTTTCATTCATTTTCTTAATTTTATGAATGCCTTGTCTTGATGTCGTAGGATTCATTTTCATCTCTTGATAACATGGAATGCATAAGATGGTATCCTATAATTTTTCTTGATTTCCTTAAACACGGAGTTCATTAGATTGTCTCCCTGGATTCCAATCTTGTTTATCCTAAAATTTCCATTGCAATTTCTCTTCATTCATAATTAAATACCTCAAAGAAAGTGAAATTCCTTTTATTTATTTTGGATTACACGTAAAACCAAATGTTCAAGAATTACATGGGTCCTCGATAGAATATTAAGGTTTTACTTTAGGATTCCTTGTCCACATGCCTTGGGCCCTTTCCCAACTAAATTTTATTATTTTTAGATACATCCATCCATGTCCAAAAAAGTGGTATTTCTTGATTCACTAAAACATTAAAAATTTAAATATTTTTATACTACTAAATATTAAAACATATTCCCATAGACTTTATTTTCCTAATAAACCATTGGTGGTGGCCTATTGAGTTATACTCACAACCTGTTTGGGCCACCACTTAGTACCTAAGAGAATTCCAAGGATGTAAGTATAGATGAAGGGAAGCATCTAGAATTGGAAATTATATTTTTATTTATGAAAATAAATTTGTTATAGAGGATTGATATAGTTCTTATGATCCTTATTGTTACGTACCTCCCTTTACCTATTTGCTTGGGAAGTAGTAGTGGGATGTTATAAGGCCTTAGGTGGCATCCCAAAGATACAAAAGGATGTAAATAAATTTCATTGTCCTAAAGAATGATTGGTGGATTATTTTCCATTTTTAATGATAAACACACAATCCAAAAATTAAATAAACAAAAAAACTTCAATATTAAGGATGATGATAAAGTAGGACTTGGAATTAGCAAAACCACAACCATATTAGACTATAAGTGTAAACCAAGTGACATATCCAATGGAATAAAAAGAATAAAAATCAAATTCACCAATGATATCCCACCAAAAACTCCCAATGAGTTCTAATATCCTACTATACAAGACACAAAAAAGTATCCAGAATCATCACGAATGAACTAAGATACCCTGACTTTAGAAATATCCAAGAAGATGACCTATCCCAATGTAAAATTGTTCCTAACCATGGGGTGAGTCTAAACTCAGTAGGAATCCCAAAAGTACTTCCCAAATCAAGTCACAAGGACATGAAGTAGTTTTTTTATTTTATATAAAAATTTTTAAAACAATTTAATGTAGTTTATATCAAGTCCCTTCTAGTTTTCAAATAAAAAATTGTTTTATATAGAAATAAATAAAACATGCCTTTAAAACCTTTCCCAATTACGTTTAAATTACCCATTCCACACTTCCACACAATAATTAATATGTGACTATTCCATACTCAATAGAAGTATCTCATCAATCTACAAATTCATCATAATGTAACCAACTCCAGGTTCCTCAATGGCACACACCCTTTCCCCAAGGTCAGAATTAAAACAAAATAACTCATGCCAAAAAGTTATACCAAATCCCATTCCATTCCATTTTGTAGGAATAATTTATTCCTTTTAAACATTTCAAAAAATATCTTTGATGTATCATATCACAGCCATAACTCTAAAATCACTAATTTAAAATTATCAATAAAGATTTTTTTCCACGAAACAAAAAAAATCACACAATTTCAAAATACCGTCACTAAAGTGGTTTCCAATTAGAATGACATAATAATTTCATAATAATTTCAATAAAAACAATTATTTTATGTTAATCCTTCAGGTTATAGTCAAGGGTAGTTGAAAGTGAAGTCATGTACCATGTTATACTACTAGATAATGAAGAAATACATAATGATTATCTTGATTTAATCACAAATAACCTCTTATTCCACAAATCCATCAATAAAACATTAAAAATATCATCAATGAACATGGATCTATCCGTAGTGGATTAGAAAGTAATGATAAGGATTTGATATTAACAAATAACGACTAAGAACATAAGCTGACCAGCAAATTTGGCTCTCCAAAGGCCTTTGAAACACCTACAGTTTTCTCTTTAAACGATGGGAATAATATCTCACATATTGGGATAAAATATATTAAATTGTTATGGGAAGATTATTAGAAAATTGAGAACCTAATGAGATAAATTTAATTAGATCCACAAATTTTGATGAGATTTATATACACTTCATGATTAGGTTGAACATTTTGGAAAACAATGTGCCAACCATTTAGTTTCTACTATCTCAAGACATCACCTCACATGGTTGGATTGTATGATTAGAAAAATCATACGCAAATTGTGAATTTCCAACAGTATAATTTTTTTGGTCACAAAGAGTTTCTATAAAACACAGTCCTGGTTAGGAAAAACCATGAACCAACATTTCACATGCCCAATGCAAACTATTTTCCATTATTTTTCATAGTATTGTCATATCATAGTATTTACTCACCATTATGAAATGATAAACCTCTATAAAATCTTCAAAATTTTCCAAACCCCTCAAAACATTCTGAAACATAACTTGAACATTTAATAGACATAAAATACATGAATAAATTTTAATTTACATAAAATTAGGTGTTCTAAACTAATTGTTATGATTTTTTTATTTTTTATACAGTGTCCATTATATGAACTCTGTCATGTATGACATGACTAAAAGTTTGTATTAACATGAAATTATCATTATATAATGATAATAACTGTCCTTATATCTATTTTTATTATCTTGATGGTATATTTCCACTTTATTACTATTTACAATACATTATTTAACATTTTTTCACTGTAAAAATATGCTACAATCTCTCAAAAAAACAATCATACACCCTCGCAGCGAGTCGACAGTCTTTTGAGTACATGAATGAATTTTTGAGGCCATGTAGAAATCTTGAAAGGTTATATATCATTGAATCATTCCTTGGATGTCATAATGTAAAATTGGATCATTTTATTCCTTTTAGGTATTTTTGGGGGTTATTATATAGGATAATTGGATGTGTTGGGTCTTGTTAATGATCATTATCTAGGGAGTAGTTAACCAACATGTGGGGCGAAAGATAAGTTTATTGGGATGGGACTTACTGAACTAAATGTTTCCTTTTATAATTTTACAATTTTTGACTTTAGGTGGTGAAAATGATTTATGAAATTTTGTTTTTGGATTTTCACCCTCATTTTGGAATGAAAATGGATAATAAACTCATGCATCATTATAAGACCAATAGTATTAATATATCATGAATATTCCAATCCACGAATATTTCATTGCTTTTTCCATGTAGATTATTATATGGGTATTTATTTTAATGTTAGTGATTTATAAAGTTTCTTTTAACAAAAAAACTGATAATTGGTTACATAAAGAGTCTCCATAAACATAAATGGTTTTGTTTCATATATAATGATGATGGAGCCTTGGATGACCAATATTAACATGGTTAATCTATGGAAAGATGGTTACCTAAGATGAAATTTTCTTGATAGTTGTAGTTCAATAGATTTCTGATGAAAATATATTTTTTAATGCCAATATATATTGGGAATGGATATTTATATAACAGATTCATAATATAAGAATTGTTATATTCAAAGACTGGCTGCGAAATGATGGTTATTTTTTAATGAAATTCTAATTGTAATTTATAGATTTTATTTCCTTATAATATTGGAATGGAAATCTGTATAAATAAAAAAATTTATATAGACATGATAAAAATAAATTCCTAATTTTTAATAAAATCCATTAAATGATTATTTCAATTGAACTGTAATAATTTATTTCCTCTATATACTAGAATTTAAACACTATGTAACTAAACATTTACCATTTAGACTTATAATCATATACATTTTATTTATTATATGAGAGGTTACTTTGGTATATCATATCTCTTGTAGTGAAGACATAAACTTGTCTTATTTTCCTATATGCAAACCATTTTTCGTTCTATATTTTCATGTTGTTTCATATTATAATTATAGATATATTCATCCAATATATTCTTGTTTTGATCACCAGGTGAGTGGAAACACCTATTTTCATAATGTTGTTGTACTTGAAGTACCATAGTTCTACTCGCGGAATCCCAGGTAGTCCCCCCAATTTCTCTAGGATTGGAATTTAATTCAAATCTTCGAAATTTTTTCCTATGTATAGTAAAACCCAAGGTGGGAACATAAAGTCTTGCAATGACTATTCCTAAATTGATGATGGTTTTATATTATCATCACCCACCTAACTTCTTGGGGACGGTGTCCCCCATGAAACATGGGCTAGGATAGTGGATATACTCATGATCTTTGAGAATATGGATATGCCTTCTGAACGTATGGTGAATCTCATATACTATATTCTATATGGATCTACCGTGTAATGGTCATAAGTTCGTACATAGACATATCATCATCATGATATGTCCTATAATGATTTGAATAATAGTTTCTATGAATAAATTTTCTTCGAGATGCGGGGAAATTATCAGGCTATGGAATTTATGAATCTTAAGAAGGGAAATTTTTTTATCCTGGAATACTCATCTCAGTTCACTATGCTCTATGATTATATCCAAATTTTTAATTTCAATCCAAAGTGGGATGATTTGGGGATAGACTTCATTATTCCATCATATATCGAGTAAACATCTTTTGACTAGATAATATTTCTAAAATGGTCATACATTCCCTTATATCTGAGAAAAATAAAATAGTAGGTATTATTATATATAATAGTGGTTCATTTGATAGAAAGGGAAGTAGTTCATTTAGTGGTAGGAGAAATATCTTGGATACATCCTACCTGGGAAACATCAACTAGGTTGAATTCCCATATTTTTATATGCCACTCCATCTATATAGAAGGAAGGTACACAAGATTACAAATTTTAGTAGAGACCAATTAGTGTTTTGATATTAGAGATTAATGGGATATCTCGATATATTTTTCCATAAATTTCCAATGATTATATTGAAGGGATAATATATATGAGTTCTAAGTTCTGGAGTGGGCTCTATGGATACATTATAGGAAAAAACATAGAGTACAATTGGTCATTCAGGCCAAGGAGGTGGTCAAGGTTGATGAACCCATACAAATGTTGTGCAGTGCCACCATGGTGGGAATGCTCATGAATGTCAGTTATTATATTAGGGTTATGGATATAGGATGTTATATATATTGCACCCACACCTAAGGAGAATATTATTAGACCATTTAAAATACAAGGTAGGTTCTTTCTAGGCTAAAATTTAGTATCTACTTTTTTTACTTCGGTGCTATACACTCATTTATATTTCCATCATTGATGAGAAGTCTTAGTCTATATATTTAAATCAATAGTGTGGTGATATCACTAGAAACTCATTTTGGGAGACCTTTTAGGGTGTGTTTTACAATGTAAGGAGTTTCTTATTAACAAAACGTACCTAAAATATCTTTTAGTAATTTTTTATCATTGTGATGATAATCTTCAACATAATTATCATGATGGAAATTTTATTACATTTTTAAGACTATATTGATTGTAATAATTGGAGGTTGTCTTTCGAATCACCCAAATGAGGTCTCTATGGTCACAGTGGAGAATGGGATGTCCAGGATTTGCGAGATGGACCTAGAAATCACTGTTTTAGTGGAGTATCAACCTAGATTTATAATATTTATCTTGATGGACAAATGGTACAATAGGTTTTTATTCCCCCATTAGTTGAATGATTGAGATATATATTTCGTAATTAATTATCTATGATACCCCCAAATGAAGTGATATAGTTTACTATCAATCTTGTTCTGGTTGATGAAATAATGTCTATTATTCCATAAAAAATGGATTCTACTAAGCCTTAATAACTCAATAGGCATTTAGAGGACCTCTAATAAAAAGGTTTTATATGACCCAATACATATCAATGGGTTCACCATTACGTTTCACTACGAACGAATATGGTACCGCAAGTTATTGTGTGGATTACAGAATATTTAATCATATAATGATTAATAAATCATACACACTTTTTCATATAAACGATATATTTGAGAAACTCTGAGGATCTATGGTCTCCTTTAATATTGAATTCATATCAAACTATCATCATGTGAGAGTTAGGCCCATAGATATCCCATAAAAATAATTGTGATGTTGGTATGACGAATACAAATTACTCGAGATACCATTCGATATAACTAATTCAAATTATGTCTTTATAGAATTTAAGAATTTTTTTTCTACCCACACCATATTTCCTTGGTGTTAGTATTCATGGATGACATCTTTGTGTGATCTCATAAAATACAAAATCACTCTAAACATCATGAAATTATATTGACTACACTAAGATAGCATTGTCACTTTGATAATCTCACAAAATATTGATTTTGGATAGACAATGTTCACATCATGGGTCACATTATCTCATAATAAGGAATATATGTGTATCTCTCGAAAGTAAGATTCATTATTACATAAGTGATGCACATGAACATTTTTAATATGTGAAGCTTCATCAGAATGGTCTGTTACTATCAGTGCTTCATTAAGAACATTCCATGCATTGAATGACCTCTTATATGCATGGATACAATGGGTGTAATGTTTTCCTTGCCTAATTCTTTTATGAAATATTTTTAGGATTTAAAGGGATGTTTCACCTCAACACTGATCCATATTTTTTATTATCCTAGTAGTTGATATATGGTTTATTGGGATGCATCATGTATATTTTTTGGAGCTATTTTGACACTATTGGAATTATTCGTGACATTTGTGTGTCATTAGTTGTGGCCTCATGAGTATAATTTCCAAAGATGTGATGTTCGGTTAGTATTGATTATTTATACCTTGTGTTTCTTGAGACATTACATATTAGGGGTATAGTTTATGGTATACAAAGACCAAATGATACAACTATATATATTCAATTAGTGTCAATTGATCCTATAGCAGAGCATATGAGTTGAATATCTCCATCCTTTTGAATTTTAACATTTTAATTTAAAAATTAAATCTCCATGAAGTATTTGATTCATTTTAGAAAATGAGTAAAACTCAAGATTTTCAAAAAGCCCATAATGAATGGCAGTTTATGAATCTCCTTTCAGAAAGGAATCAGGAATTTTAGGAAGGGCACAAGATTTCTATCCTAATTGATGTATCATATGATTTATAAGATTTTGATAGAGTTAAGAGGAAAAAACCTTTAGATCCTGAAGTCTTGAATGTGAAAAATTATGTTTCATGTGAAGAACCACCACCTATTTTGGTAGTAAAGGAAAATGAGATTTTTAATTTCCATGGGAATTCATGGAATACTACAGACATAAATTGGGAACTGATGTGAGTGTATCATGCACATAAAAGTGGGGTATATCCTAGAATCAGAAAAATGGGTTTTTATTTCTCCCACTAGTATTAGTGTCCTATGATGGAAAAGGATATTGTAGGATTTTTTTACTTGGATATCGACCAATTATTAGGAGAATGTGGAACACTAGTGTCTTACTCTCCCTTTACACCCACTAACCATCCTATAATGGAAATTAGATGATGTTGCTATGGATTTCTTATTGGGTTTACCAAGGTCAACATCTAGTAGTGGAACCATATGATAAATCCTTGATAGAATAAACAAGTTCTACCACTTCTTGGTCATCAATGATACCTTCTTAGTGGATGAGGATGGGTGGCTATATTTTTGAGAGATGATATGCCTTCATGAGATTCCAAATAGTTTTTTATTAGGCAAGAGATCTTGGATCACTTTTCAATTATGAGAGTGTTTACAAAATCCTCTTGGTTATAATTTTCATTTGAAATTAGCATTCCATTGAAAAAATAATGAATAGTAAATGTACACTCTATAGTTAAAATATTATATTTTTCAATCACCTATTTTTAATTTTAGTCCCCATTGGGAAAATTTATTTCCACTTTCATATGTTACTTATAAAAATAGATTCCATGTGGAAATTCATACGTTTTATTTTGAGGAACTCTATAGTTGGCCATATTGTCCACCCCTATACTAGTTGGAGGAAGGATATAAACTACTACTTAGAGTACAATGCATTCTAGAAAAATCAAAATGTATGTAGTTGATCAGGAAGTATAGAGATATTTATTAGTCTAGGATGAAGTCATAATCTACTCATAATCACCAAAATCTGGTGTTTTTTTGTAAGGAATCACTTCTTCTTGTGAGATTCACCTAGATCGGCTCATCAGAAAAATTGGATGCAAGGTATGATATTCCCTATATTCAACATGTATTTCAATATTTTCGATAGGGTCAGTCTGGTAGAAAATCATATAGTTATTCCTTTTATTTATAGGGACATTCATGATATAATACATATTTCATAGCTTCACCATTATTACTCATACCGATTTAATTCAATTTATTTTGGGTGGGTTTTTTTAAAGTGTATTCATCTTTTATGTATTTTCCAATTTGTATCATCGATCATATCCCATAGACTCTCTGATAAAGTATTATTGCTCTTTTTAGGGTGTAAAATATTTAAAACCAAGTTCATTAGGATATGTTGGAATGGGAGTGTGATGTATATGCTCAATGTAAAATGTTTTTCTTAAAAGTACCTCTTTGACACTTTTATATGAAACTAGGGTACAATTTGTCTTGGTAAGTGGAGGTTGTATGATCCTAGTTCAATATTGAGATTTGTAACCTTTTCACATCTATAAAATCCTTTAATTTATAAAAAAATAAAAATTACTAAGGGATTAGTAGAAGTTTCCATAAAAATTATGAAGGATTTAAGGGCCTATAGTTATGGTTTATAAAGAAGTGGGATGTAGAACATAGATAGTTCATGGTTTGGGTAATCAAGATTCTCAACCATATGGAAAATAAATAGAGGATCACAGTTTAATAATTCATGAAAATGGGGCACAATAATCTGTGAAATCTATAAAATTTAATTTGGGGTCAACATGAATGGTTTTCACTTATTTTGTCTTACCGTGTTTATAAATTATGTGAGGTGTGGATCTCCTAGGTAGTAATGATACATGTTTGTCTAATGAGTTTATAAATCATGTAGGAAAACCAGGAACTAACTAAAAAATAATCCTTCTTTCTTAACCATTTCAAGAGTTTTTGTATGATATATGTTATTTCTATAGTGGATTTCATCAGTATTGACTACTCTATGGCTCTTATTTAAGGTTGTAGTTATCTCATTCCTATTTCCATGTGACATTAGTTCAAAAAAATGCCTCATATTGCATTCAACGATATATCAATGGTCTCTAACAGAGTCACATGTTTTTAGTGTTGTGCGACACCGAGCTCACCCTTGAACTGTGGTTGTCAGGACTTGATCGTCAAGAAATTTTTTATTCTTCTCTACATTGATTCACTAGATGTTATGTTTATCATGTGATGATAGCACCATTTTCAATGGTGGATCCATCGGACTTTGATGGTTTCACCATTCCCAATGGTGGATCCACCATCAACAATCAGTATATTTTATCTACCCTTGGGCACCGGTAGTTCCTACACGAGTGTTTCATCTTCACATGAATATAATTTCTCCTATGGTAGTTATTTATCTGTATAGTAGTATTTACATGCTCATTAGTATTGATGTGTATCCTTCATTGTTACTTCTCTTCAATTTCATCCTCCAACAAATCTCTTTACATCATCATCACATTGATATGCACAATGGAATATCAATATACCGTTGGACCTCTCCAATGGTATATATTATGTTTCTCTAACATTAGACTCCAATGTTAGATGCTTTTTTCAAACTATAGATCATGTTTTTATCCATCGTCATATAAAAATCATATTTCCAAAATTATTTTTCTTATCATTTCAAGTATATTTTAAAAAATAAAAGTTTTTATAATATTTAATTATATTTTTTCTTAAATATGATTACATGTTTCTCAAAATTATTTCTAATTTTTTTTGTACATTTATGCTTGAAATTAAAATTCAAATAATTCTCTGTTTTACAACATTATATTTTCTAAAAATTGGAATTATATTCTTGTTATTTAATTTGTTCTAAAAATATGAATTTAATGAATTTTTTTAACCTATTGGAAAATTTTTTCTAGTATTTAATAAAGAAATAAATGGAGAAAACAATCTATGTTTACTATTAAAGATTTGAAAATTAGTTAATGTTCATATTATTTCAATATAATACACTAACATATTCCTTGTAGAATTTGACATATAGACACTCTCTGAAAATATCTGGATTAGTGAACTTGAATTAATCAATTTGACAGGTTTTTAAGGGGATAAATCAACATGTGATTAGAGGATTCCAAATAAAACTATGATATATTTTATACTTCTCTAAATTGATCAGGAATAATATTCTACTTTTTTATTTTGATTTGATAATTAAGAAACAAAATTTCATTTTTCCTCTAGCACGGAAGTGATCAATGAACCTGAGCTTCAACCGGTATCTACATAATCAGCTCATCTATAGTTTTAATTAATTTACTTCTTTTTCCATTGTTATAATTCCTATAATGTGTTTCTATTTAGATTTTGGTTTATTATTTTCTCATCCAACTGTTATCTCACTAGGTTATTCCTCCCATATAAAATGATGTTTAGTTTGTTCCTTATAGACCAAAGGAAGGTATGTAATCCCTCTTTGAAAAGTCATGGGTTATACCACAATGTGTGAAAATGTTATGTATCATTTTTATATAATAAGATTATAACTACCTTTCTAATGTGATGATATATTCAATACTATTCTCCACAAATGGTGTAAAATATTGATGAGATGACTAGTATCATGGTTATTTTAACCACTATAAAAGTATCATGTTGTATATAGTTTAATTTTTGATACACATTTCACTCTTCTTTATGTCTGATATAATATTATTTGTTTAATTTTTTAAAAAATAACCATTCACGCCCCATTATATTCAATAACTCCATTACTAAGGAACAAAAAAAATATACAAGAGGTTAGAGTGAATTTGCATATGTGGGAATAACGGTAAGGGGTTTTCCTAAATCAAATCATTTCATTAGTTTTTTATCTATCTAAATTGACAATAATATTTCATGATTGGTCTCTTCTAATCTATGATAAATTTATATAATATTTATAAATTATATTAAGGGAAAATAATGATTCCCACAAATAATTATTACTTTATTATTGTATTGTTATGTTAGAATTCATTTTTTGAGAATAATTATCACTACTTTTAATTATTTTTTCGTACATGTCCAAGTTTTTACATCACACATATATTATCCTTTCCAAAATTGAATATAAATTTTAAGTATTTTATGATATATTAATACCCATTAATTTATTTTAAATAATATGTTTCATTGTACATTTAGAGATTTGGGGTTTGGAACAATGTTATTTCAAACCAATTGAAAAATGATTTCACCATGATTATAACAATCAAATTTTTTATCATTAACTCCTAAATTTTTGGATAACCTCTATTTATTTTCAAAAATATTATTGATGACTTTGTAGTATTTATTTTAAAGAAATTATATATTTCTTTTAAAAAACTTTTTTTTAATATAAATTATTTTTTTTGACAATTTACAAAAATATTTTGTGAAAAAAAAATATTTCCACATCTATTTTTTCTCTAAGTCTTATGTAAGAAGAAGTGATGCTGTGATAATCCACTATGTGTTGTTACATTAAGATTCTATTTATAAACTTTTATTTTTATATTTATTATTTTGTAAGTTCATGTTATTTTATAAACAATTTTTCTTCCTATGGTTCGTTAAGAAATGTTTATGATTTATTTTAAGTGGAATACATATGTATGGATGATTAAAGGGTGGACCCTATATCACCCACCAGTGTATTGGTTTGAGCTTAGATCTCATGAAATATTAAAGCATGGATATTATGAGTTTTATAATACTCTGGTTCTTCAATGAGTTGTGTTGACTTTTAAGTTCCACCAAAACCCCCTAAATTCATAAAATAGAAGTGACCAAGGGATTAACAGTCGTTCTGTGAGGGTTTCGAAAGGATTTAGAGGCCCAAATTTATGTTTTTTATATTGAGCGATGATGTACATGGTTATCATATAGAATGGATAAACATGCAACTCAATAGTGCATCCCAAAAAGGAGTGATCACAGTTTGGTAAACTATTCGAATGGAAGAAGTAAGCTGTGAGATATTTTAAAGTATTATCGGGATACCACAAATGATTTAAACATGGTTTCTCTAACTGTGAATGGTGTAGTTGTACTGGAAAATATGGATTCACTATTGGTGCATTGTTTTTCCAACCATGTTCCCTATTAAAAATAATGATATTGATAATGATTCCCAATCATTCCGAAAAAATTAATTTATTTATTCCCACTCCATAATTTTCTTAGTGCCTCTATTATAGCTCTCTCTTGTTCATATGAAAATTTTTAGAGAACCCCTCTCATTAATCCCTTGATTCTTTCAGTTTATGTCACATTGAAACACCCTCCATATATAAAACAATTATTTAACTTCTGTAGTTTTATTTTCCCCCTCTAGTGTTACCTCCATTAAATATAATATACAATATTTTTTGGTTTTTTGGATTTTTAATATATCTTATTTTATCCCGGATATATGTTTTAAACTAGATGATGAGAATTATATGGATTTTCGGTAGTCGGTATAATTATATGACCTAAAATTATAAATATTTTTAATTTTTTTCAAAGGGATACATGTCATGTATTCTATATGCTTAAACTAGAATATGTAATTCCTTAAAATATCCTCTAAAACCATTGAATATACCTATTATGTAACCCTTATACTCTATTAGTTGTTGATGGCCACAACCTGAACCACTATTTATGTGGTGTTTGATTAAATGGACATGATTTACATACGTTAATTAAAACAAAACAACCCCTTATAGTGTGTTTGGATTTACCTAACAATTAGTATGTTTTAATTTCATAAACTAAGTTATTAAATGGAATGGGTACTTAAATGAACATTTGATTTTTTATCACACGTACTTTAATACTACTATAAACATGACCACACTATTGAATACGTGGCCTATATTTAGAAAGACTTTTATTCCTAGCATATAATTCTTTTAGAGTGATCATATGATTCCCCCAAATTCAATGTCATGAATTCTATTTGGTAAACCTATATTTTTTTCATTCATTTTCTTAATTTTATGAATGCCTTGTCTTGATGTCGTAGGATTCATTTTCATCTCTTGATAACATGGAATACATAAGATGGTATCCTATAATTTTTCTTGATTTCCTTAAACACGGAGTTCATTAGATTGTCTCCCTGGATTCCAATCTTGTTTATCCTAATATTTCCATTGCAATTTCTCTTCATTCATAGTTAAATACCTCAAAGAAAGTTAAATTCCTTGTATTTATTTTTGATTACACGTAAAACCAAATGTTCAAGAATTACATGGGTCCTCGATAGAATATTAAGGTTTTACTTTAGGATTCCTTGTCCACATGTCTTGGGCCCTTTCCCAACTAAATTTTATTATTTTTAGATACATCCATCCATGTCCAAAAAAGTGGTATTTCTTGATTCACTAAAACATTAAAAATTTACATATTTTTATACTACTAAATATTTAAACATATTCCCATAGACTTTATTTTCCTAATAAACCATTGGTGGTGGCCTATTGAGTTATACTCACAACTTGTTTGGGCCACCACTTAGTACCTAAGAGAATTCCAAGGATGTAAGTATAGATGAAGGGAAGCATCTAGAATTGGAAATTATATTTTTATTTATGAAAATAAATTTGTTATAGAGGATTGATATAGTTCTTATGATTCTTATTGTTACGTACCTCCCTTTACCTATTTGCTTGGGAAGTAGTAGTGGGATGTTACAAGGCCTTAGGTGGAATCCCAAAGATACAAAAGGATGTAAATAAATTTCATTGTCCTAAAGAATGATTGGTGGATTATTTTCCATTTTTAATGATAAACACACAATCCAAAAATTAAATAAACAAAAAAACTTCAATATTAAGGATGATGATAAAGTAGGACTTGAAATTAGCAAAACCACAACCATATTAGACTATAAGTGTAAACCCAGTGACATATCCAATGGAATAAAAAGAATAAAAATAAAATTCACCAATGATATCCCACCAAAAACTCCTAATGAGTTCTAATATCCTACTATACAAGACACAAAAAAGTATCCAGAATCATCACGAATGAACTAAGATACCTTGACTTTAGAAATATCCAAGAAGATGACCTATCCCAATGTAAAATTGTTCCTAACCATGGGGTGAGTCTAAACTCAGTAGGAATCCCAAAAGTACTTCCCAAATCAAGTCACAAGGACATGAAGTAGTTTTTTTATTTTATATAAAAATGTTTAAAACAATTTAATGTAGTTTATATCAAGTCCCATCTAGTTTTCAAATAAAAAATTGTTTTATATAGAAATAAATAAAACATGCCTTTAAAACCTTTCCCAATTACGTTTAAATTACCCATTCCACACTTCCACACAATAATTAATATGTGACTATTCCATACTCAATAGAAGTATCTCATCAATCTACAAATTTATCATAATGTAACCAACTCCAGGTTCCTCAATGGCACACACCCTTTCCCCAAGGTCAGAATTAAAACAAAATAACTCATGCCAAAAAGTTATACCAAATCCCATTCCATTCCATTTCGTAGGAATAATTTATTCCTTTTAAACATTTCAAAAAATATCTTTGATGTATCATATCACATCCATAACTCTAAAATCACTAATTTAAAATTATCAATAAAGAGTTTTTTCCACGAAACAAAAAAAATCACACAATTTCAAAATATCATCACTAAAGTGGTTTCCAATTAGAATGACATAATAATTTCATAATAATTTCAATAAAAAAAATTATTTTATGTTAATCCTTCAGGTTATAGTCAAAGTTAGTTGAAAGTGAAGTCTTGTACCATGTTATACTACTAGATAATTAAGAAATACATAATGATTATCTTGATTTAATCACAAATAACCTCTTATTCCACAAATCCATCAATAAAACATTAAAAATATCATCAATGAACATGGATCTATCCGTAGTGGATTAGAAAGTAATGATAAGGATTTGATATTAACAAATAACAACTAAGAACATAAGCTGACCAGCAAATTTGGCTCTCCAAAGGCCTTTGAAACACCTACAGTTTTCTCTTTAAACGATGGGAATAATATCTCACATATTGGGATAAAATATAATAAATTGTTATGGGAAGATTATTAGAAAATTGACAACCTAATGAGATAAATTTAATTAGATCCACAAATTTTGATGAGATTTATATACACTTCATGATTAGGTTGAACATTTTGGAAAACAATGTGCCAACCATTTAGTTTCTACTATCTCAAGACATCACCTCACATGGATGGATTGTATGATTAGAAAAATCATACGCAAATTGTGAATTTCCAACAGTATAATTTTTTTGGTCTCAAAGAGTTTCTATAAAACACATTCCTGGTTAGGAAAAACCATGAACCAACATTTCACATGCCCAATGGAAACTATTTTCCATTATTTTTCATAGTATTGACATATCATAGTATTTACTCACCATTATGAAATGATAAACCTCTATAAAAGCTTCAAAATTTTCCAAACCCCTCAAAACATTCTGAAACATAACTTGAACATTAAATAGACATAAAATACATGAATAAATTTTAATTTACATAAAATTAGGTGTTCTAAACTAATGGTTATGATTTTTTTATTTTTTATACAGTGTCCATTGTATGAACTCTGTCATGTATGACATGACTAAAATTTTGTATTAACATGAAATTATCATTATATAATGATAATAACTGTCCTTATATCTATTTTTATTATCTTGATGGTATATTTCCACTTTATTACTATTTACAATACATTATTTAACATTTTTTCACTGTAAAAATATGCTACAATCTCTCAACAAAACAATCATACACCCTCGCAGCGAGTCGACAGTCTTTTGAGTACATGAATGAATTTTTGAGGCCATGTAGAAATCTTGAAAGGTTATATATCATTGAATCATTCCTTTGATGACATAATGTAAAATTGGATCATTTTATTCCTTTTAGGTATTTTTGGGGGTTATTATATAGGATAATTGGATGTGTTGGGTCTTGGTAATGATCTTTATCTAGGGAGTAGTTAACCAACATGTGGGGCGAAAGATAAGTTTATTGGGATGGGACTTACCATACTAAATGTTTCCTTTTATAATTTTACAATTTTTGACTTTAGGTGGTGAAAATGATTTATGAAATTTTGTTTTTGGATTTTCACCCTCATTTTAGAATGAAAATGGATAATTAACTCATGCATCATTATAAGACCAATAGTATTAATATATCATGAATATTCCAATCCACGAATATTTCATTGCTTTTTCCATGTAGATTATTATATGGGTATTTATTTTAATGTTAGTGATTTATAAAGTTTCTTTTAACAAAAAAACTGATAATTGGTTACATAAAGAGTCTCCATAAACATAAATGGTTTTGTTTCATATATAATGATGATGGAGCCTTGGATGACCAATATTAACATGGTTAATCTATGGAAAGATGGTTACCTAAGATGAAATTTTCTTGATAGTTGTAGTTCAATAGATTTCTGATGTAAATATATTTTTTAATGCCAATATATATTGGGAATGGATATTTATATAACAGATTCATAATATAAGAATTGTTATATTCAAAGACTGGCTGCAAAATGATGGTTATTTTTTAATGAAATTCCAATTGTAATTTATAGATTTTATTTCCTTATAATATTGGAATGGAAATCTGTATAAATAAAAAAAAATTATATAGACATGATAAAAATAAATTCCTAATTTTTAATAAAATCCATTAAATGATGATTTCAATTGAACTGTAATAATTTATTTCCTCTATATACTAGAATTTAAACACTATGTAACTAAACATTTACCATTTAGACTTATAATCGTATACATTTTATTTATTATATGAGAGGTTACTTTGGTATATCATATCTCTTGTAGTGAAGACATAAACTTGTCTTATTTTCCTATATGCAATCCATTTTTTTTCTATATTTTCTTGTTGTTTCATATTATAATTATAGATATATTCATCCAATATATTCTTGTTTTGATCACTAGGTGAGTTGAAACACCTATTTTCATAATGTTGATGTACTTGAAGTACCATAGTTCTACTCGCGGAATCCCAGGTAGTCCCCCCAATTTCTCTAGGATTGGAATTTAATTCAAATCTTCTAAATTTTTCCTATGTATAGTAAAACCCAAGGTGGGAACATAAAGTCTTGCAATGACTATTCCTAAATTGATGATGGTTTTATATTATCATCACCAACCTAACTTCTTGGGGACGGTGTCCCCCATGAAACATGGTCTAGGATAGTGGATATACTCATGATCTTTGAGAATATGGATATGCCTCCTGAACGTATGGTGAATCTCATATACTATATTCTATATGGATCTACCGTGTAATGGTCATAAGTTCGTACATAGACATATCATCATCATGATATGTCCTATAATGATTTGAATAATAGTTTCTATGAATAAATTTTCTTCGAGATGCGGGGAAATTATCAGGCTATGGAATTTATGAATCTTAAGAAGGGAAATTTTTTTATCCTGGAATACTCATCTCAGTTCACTATGCTCTATGATTATATCCAAATTTTTAATTTCAATCCAAAGTGGGATGATTTGGGGATAGACTTCATTATTCCATCATATATCGAGTAAACATCTTTTGACTAGATAATATTTCTAAAATAGTCATACATTCCCTTATATCTGAGAAAAATAAAATAGTAGGTATTATTATATATAATAGTGGTTCATTTGATAGAAATGGAAGTAGTTCATTTAGTGGTAGGAGAAATATCTTGGATACATCCTACCTGGGAAACATCAACTAGGTTGAATTCCCATATTTTTATATGCCACTCCATCTATATAGAAGGAAGGGACACAAGATTACAAATTTTAGTAGAGACCAATTAGTGTTTTGATATTAGAGATTAATGGGATATCTCGATATATTTTTCCATAAATTTCCAATGATTATATTGAAGGGATAATATATATGAGTTCTAAGTTCTGGAGTGGGCTCCATGGATACATTATAGGAAAAAACATAGAGTACAATTGGTCATTCAGGCCAAGGAGGTGGTCAAGGTTGATGAACCCATACACATGTTGTGCAGTGCCACCATGGTGGGAATGCTCATGAATGTCAGTTATTATATTAGGGTTATGGATATAGGATGTTATATATATTGCACCCACACCTAAGGAGAATATTATTAGACCATTTAAAATACAAGGTAGGTTCTTTCTAGGCTAAAATTTAGTATCTACTCTTTTACTTCGGTGTTATACACTCGTTTATATTTCCATCTTTGATGAGAAGTCTTAGTCTATATATTTAAGTCAATAGTGTGGTGATATCACTAGAAACTCATTTTGGGAGACCTTTTAGGGTGTGTTTTACAATGTAAGGAGTTTCTTATTAACGAAACGTACCTAAAATATCTTTTAGTAATTTTTTATCATTGTGATGATAATCTTCAACATAATTATCATGATGGAAATTTTATTACATTTTTAAGACTATATTGATTGTAATAATTGGAGGTTGTCTTTCGCATCACCCAAATGAGGTCTCTATTGTCACAGTGGAGAATGGGATGTCCAGGATTTGCGAGATGGACCTAGAAATCATTGTTTTAGTGGAGTATCAAACTAGATTTATAATATTTATCTTGATGGACAAATGGTACAATAGGTTTTTATTCCCCCATTAGTTGAATGATTGAGATATATATTTCGTAATTAATTATCTATGATACCCCCAAATGAAGTGATATAGTTTACTATAAATCTTGTTCTGGTTGATGAAATAATGTCTATTATTCCATAAAAAATGGATTCTACTAAGCCTTAATAACTCAATAGGCATTTAGAGGACCTCTAATAAAAAGGTTTTATATGAACCAATACATATCAATGGGTTCACCATTACGTTTCACTACGAACGAATATGGTACCGCAAGTTATTGTGTGGATTACAGAATATTTAATCATATAATGATTAATAAATCATACCCACTTTTTCATATAAACGATATATTTGAGAAACTCTGAGGTTCTATGGTATCCTTTAATATTGAATTCATATCAAACTATCATCATGTGAGAATTAGGCCCATATATATCCCATAAAAATAATTGTGATGTTGGTATGACGAATACAAATTACTCGAGATACCATTCGATATAACTAATTCAAATTATGTCTTTATAGAATTTAAGAATTTTTTTTCTACCCACACCATATTTCCTTGGTGTTCGTATTCATGGATGACATCTTTGTGTGATCTCATAAAATACAAAATCACTCTAAACATCATGAAATTATATTGACTACACTAAGATAGCATTGTCACTTTGATAATCTCACAAAATATTGATTTTGGATCGACAATGTTCACATCATGGGTCACATTATCTCATAATAAGGAATATATGTGTATCTCGGGAAAGTAAGATTCATTATTACATAAGTGATGCACATGAACATTTTTAATATGTGAAGCTTCATCGGAATGGTCTGTTACTATCAGTGCTTCATTAAGAACATTCCATGCATTGAATGAACTCTTATATGCATGACTACAATGGGTGTAATGTTTTCCTTGCCTAATTCCTTTATGAAATATTTTTAGGATTTAAAGGGATGTTTCACCTCAACACTGATCCAAATTTTTTATTATCCTAGTAGTTGATATATGGTTTATTGGGATGCATCATGCATATTTTTTGGAGCTATTTTGACACTATTGGAATTATTCGTGACATTTGTGTGTCATTAGTTGTGGCCTCATGAGTATAATTACCGAAGATGTGATGTTCTGTTAGTATTGATTATTTATACCTTGTGTTTCTTGAGACATTACATAGTAGGGGTATAGTTTATGGTATACAAAGACCAAATGATACCACTATATATATTCAATTAGTGTCAATTGATCCTATAGCAGAGCATATGAGTTGAATATCTCCATCCTTTTGAATTTTAACATTTTTATTTAAAAATTAAATCTCCATGAAGTATTTGATTCATTTTGGAAAATGAGTAAAACTCAAGATTTTCAAAAAGCCCATAATGAATGGCAGTTTATGAATCTCCTTTCAGAAAGGAATCAGGAATTTTAGGAAGGGCACAAGATTTTTATCCTAATTGATGTATCATATGATTTATAAGATTTTGATAGAGTTAAGAGGAAAAAACCTTTAGATCCTGAAGTCTTGGATGTGAAAAATTATGTTTCATGTGAAGAACCACCACCTAGTTTGGTAGTAAATGAAAATGAGATTTTTAATTTCCATAGGAATTCATGGAATACTACAGACATAAATTGGGAACTGATGTGAGTGTATCATGCACATAAAAGTGGGGTATATCCTAGAATCAGAAAAATGGGTTTTTATTTCTCCCACTAGTATTAGTGTCCTATGATGGAAAAGGATATTCTAGGATTTTTTTACTTGGATATCGACCAATTATTAGGAGAATGTGGAACACTAGTGTCTTACTCTCCCTTTACACCCACTAACCATCCTATAATGGAAATTAGATGATGTTGCTATGGATTTCTTATTGGGTTTACCAAGGTCAACATCTAGTAGTGGAACCATATGATAAATCCTTGATAGAATAAACAAGTTCTACCACTTCTTGGTCATCAATGATACCTTCTTCGTGGATGAGGATGGGTGGCTATATTTTTGAGAGATGATATGCCTTCATGAGATTCCAAATAGTTTTTTATTGGGCAAGAGATCTTGGATCACTTTTCAATTATGAGAGTGTTTACAAAATCCTCTTGGTTATAATTTTCATTTGAAATTAGCATTCCTTTGAAAAAATAATGAATAGTAAATGTACACTCTATAGTTAAAATATTATATTTTTCAATCACCTATTTTTAATTTTAGTCCCCATTGGGAAAATTTATTTCCACTTTCATATGTTACTTATAAAAATAGATTCCATGTGGAAATTCATACGTTTTATTTTGAGGAACTCTATAGTTGGCCATATTGTCCACCCCTATACTAGTTGGAGGAAGGATATAAACTACTACTTAGAGTACAATGCATTCTAGAAAAATCAAAATGTATGTAGTTGATCAGGAAGTATAGAGATATTTATTAGTCTAGGATGAAGTCATACTCTACTCACAATCACCAAAATCTGGTGTTTTTTTGTAGGGAATCACTTCTTCTTGTGAGATTCACCTAGATCGGCTCATCAGAAAAATTGGATGCATGGTATGATATCCCCTATATTCAACATGTATTTCAATATTTTCGATAGGGTCAGTCTGGTAGAAAATCAGATAGTTATTCCTTTTATTTATAGGGACATTCATGATATAATACATATTTCATAGCTTCACCATTATTACTCATACCGATTTAATTCAATTTATTTTGGGTGGGATTTTTTAAAGTGTATTCATATTTTATGTATTTTCCAATTTGTATCATCTATCATATCCCATAGACTCTCTGATAAAGTATTATTGCTCTTTTTAGGGTGTAAAATATTTAAAACCAAGTTCATTAGGATATGTTGGAATGGGAGTGTGATGTATATGCTCAATGGAAAATGTTTTTCTTAAAAGTACCTCTTTGACCCTTTTATATGAAACTAGGGTACAATTTGTCTTGGTAAGTGGAGGTTGTATGATCCTAGTTCAATATTGAGATTTGTAACCTTTTCACATCTATAAAATACTTTTTTTATAATAAAATAAAAATTACTAAGGGATTAGTAGAAGTTTCCATAAAAATTATGAAGGATTTAAGGGCCTATAGTTATGGTTTATAAAGAAGTGGGATGTAGAACATAGATAGTTCATGGTTTGGGTAATCAAGATTCTCAACCATATGGAAAATAAATAGAGGATCACAGTTTAATAATTCATGAAAATGGGGCACAATAATCTGTGAAATCTATAAAATTTAATTTGGGGTCAACATGAATGGTTTTCACTTATTTTGTCTAACCGTGTTTATAAATTATGTGAGGTGTGGATCTCCTAGGTAGTAATGATACATGTTTGTCTAATGAGTTTATAAATCATGTAGGAAAACCAGGAACTAACTAAAAAATAATGTAAAGGCATGTTTTGACTATCCTTTCCTTTAAAACCATTTTTCTTAATTTTCATGACACCTTGATCATAACTCTCTCTTATTTATTTGGATTTCCATTGTAGATATTTATAATATATCATCTACACCCATCAATATTAGTCATGTTGAATAATCCTTAGTAATTATAACACTCCCTTACCTTCCTTCATTAGTTTCCATCAAAAACATCGAAGTTATCTCTATGTGATCTTATATACCTAATTTTCAATGATTTTTTCTATTTTTTAATTTCACTCATTAAATAAAGAATAGGAGTTTGATATTAATAAGTGGTATTCTATGGGAATTTGGTAGTTTTTATAATTCCTTCCCTTAAATTTAATAATTTTTATAATTTTCATTATAGTTTCATATGCTAGACCTTCTATGTGTTGCCTCTAAAATGACTAATTATTTAAATTGGTCTCTCAAATTGTGATCTAAACTTCTTATAGGTGCCTAATATCTGTTAGAGGTTGAATTATATATTATAAACCAATGCATTGGGTTTTTTTATATTACCTTAATGAACATATTTTCATAAATCCAAACCACTTGTTATGTTCTGCATGTATTTCCTTTATTAGTGGAATGTATTCTTAAAATTAAATAAATTATTAAAATTCATGGGTACATCACTTTACCTAATAATGTTTTTTAAAATATAATTTTTTACCTATAAGTACTTGATAAAAATTCCAAATGTGTATCCTTTATTGAGTATGACATGGATTTTTGATCTATACTTCCATAAAAAATTCATAGGATGCCCCAAAATTTATTAACACAAATTCCATGTGGTTTAAATATCTTGGTTTTGGTCATTGTAATGCTTTGATAAAGGATTTTACATTACAATTTATGATTTTTTACCTCATAAAAATACTTATAACTCCATGGTTGATAAACATGGATTCCTCTTTATGTCCTTGGAAAATTAATTCTTTAGATTATATTCTTTTATTACAATCAAGCACATCTCAAGAGTCCCATTAGAAATTCTCATCTGACTCAACTAGAGATCTTAATGAAAGATAAATTATATGTAACACCCTATGATTACTCTTAGATCAAGAATGTCTAGAATTCCATGGTTTCTCCATGGATTCATTGGATCTTATTTTAGAACACCTTATCAATTTTCATTGGCCCTCTAGGTGTATAAATGGTCTTATTCTTAGGGACATAAGACATAGGAAAAAGTAGGTTGTATGTCTTTTTTCACCTCAAATTTATTGATTTGTTTATTTATATAATTCATACTACTACATATTATACTCAAAAAATAATTTTCCTTATAAACCATTAATGGTTGCCTACTGATTTTCACTCCCACCCTTTTCAAGCTGCAGATTGGTACCTAGGTTGATTTCAAGGATTTAAGCAAGGATTAAGGGAAACTCCTATCTCTGGATTTCTGGTTCATGCTTGGAAGTTATTTTTGGAGTAGATAATCTAGTTGGTATTCATATTGGGATAGTTGTTTTTGGTATATGGATTAATTTTTTTATAATCTATTTGTTGTATGCCTACTACCACTTATAAAAATGTTAATTTTGTTTGAGGGATATGCGAAAAAGAAAATTTGTTAACAGAAATAATTAATAAATATAATAAATTATAAATTATATTGAGATGATAAAAATAAATAAAAATAATGTGAGTTTGCTTTTTCTAATGGATAAACTTTTTTGGTATAGATTGATTATCTTTTTTAATAAAAGTTGTATGTACGTAACCAAAATGGTTATCTTCATATTCCTAGAAAGAGATTGGGAAACATTTATCTTGAATAAATCATGATGAAATGTGCATATTTCTTAACTAACTAATAGATGTGAAATTTGGAATTTTATTAGTTGGAAATGTTTAGATAAATTCCTTATTAAATGAATATAAAACAAAAAACTCATCAGAAAAACAAATCAATATTTATATATAAAATGGAATCAGAATCATAAAAACTAACATTGAGATTTTTATTTGAAAATGTGGTTCTTAATGAAAGAAACTTCATATAATGGTATTTCAATTTTATAATACTTAAAAAAAAAGTAAAATTTTATGATTAAAAAAATATAAGTTCCAAATAAATCACATAATAATGAAGCTAATCGAGAAGATAAAGATACATAAAATAATATTAGTAAATATTATATTGATGAATCTCAGTTAATTCTTGTTTATATGGATACCGAGAATAAAAAATAAATATTATAGTATGGATTATATTTGGTTTATAGACATCATAAAAATTATTTATCATGAATATGAATGATATAAGAGATATGAAGATTCAAAAGAACTATTTTTTTTTGTGTGAAGGTTGATGGTACATTAGTGGCTACACTAATACTTAATTTTATTTGGATTTTTAATGATTATAATAGAATAGAAATTATACTAAGTCCTCATATTAAATTTAATTAATTGTATAACAATATTAATAACTGTATGATAGTTAAATATGATTGAGTTCATTAATATTACACCTATTTTTTAAAAAATATTAATGATAAATGAGTAGGAAATAAAATATCATGGATATAGTGTTGTAGTGACTATAAAAATGTTGAAATGTGTTCCTGTAGGATAAATATTGGAGGCTTTTGTAGTCAACATAGGTAATTGAAACCAAAAATTGGTTTTAGTAAAGATGAGAAATTTTTTCATACTAGAAGTCCAAACATTAGAAATAGAAAATTACAAAATAGATGAAGGGGTCAGAGAAACTATATTTTAATTAATCATTTTACATTAATAATATATGAATCAATTTTATTATTTTAATTGGAATATGATTCCTGATGTATATTTTTCAACTTTTTTGTTATTTTGGTGTTTAAAACTAAGGGAATGATATATAAACCGTGTAGTGTTCATTTAGTTAATTAATAAAGTCTTCAATTATTTATCTTCAGTGTGTACATGAATATTTCAGTCTCAAATTGATCAATTTAATGGTTGGATATTTCTAAAAAATAATCTTATATAAAAATAGATGATATTTGGAAAAAAAAATTATTATGAAAAAAATAGTATGATGGTTTTTAATACGCATGAATTATAAATTTCCCTGTTATATAAAATATCTAAAAATATTGTAAAGATAAAATAATTTTATAGAACATGAACAATTTTATCCATTTTATTTGATGAAATATGAAATGATGTGTTTCAACAACCCATCAATATCTTATTTTAATGAAAAAATGTTTTTTAAATATATATCATTGATACATATAACATTATATAATATGTAATTTTTAATATTTTCTTCGTTATTATTCAAATAAATGAAATAGTTTTTACAGCCCGACACAAAAAAAATTTAAAAAATAGATTTGGGAGAAAAGATTATTTTTATAAGGGTAGTTGTTGTATTTTTTACATAGATATGTTTAAAAAGTAAGAAAAAATTATCGTATCAGTATAATTAAATTTTATAGAAACATTATATTCTAAAAGATTTTAGGGTACATTTGTAAATAATGATCTCAACATAAGTAGTTATATTTAACATTTTTTACAAAATGATTAGAAACTAAAAGATAGAATAAAAAGTTCAGAGATAATGATAAGAATGTTTTCAATGTGTATTTGATGACCATAATTTTTCACACTAAATTGTTAGAAGTTTTGATGTAAATACGTTTGAATATTATCTATAATGAGTTTAACATAAGTATTTTGAATCATTATCTCACCATTATTCAAACAAGATCTAGTCATAGATATTAAACCTTTAGAAGAGATTTGTGGGAGTATTTATTTGATGTTCATATAGATATATGGTAAATACTACATTATAATTTAATAAGAATAATAAAATCATAAACGTGAATAAAAAATACGATATCTATGGGGGTTAATCATGTAGGATATTATTGTATGGGTGATTTTTTTGTTTCTTTTGTATTCATAAATTAGATCAAGAATATAAAATAATATCATGAAATACATAAGGAAGTCTCCACTTTATCATTATTTTATATTATTTTCAAATATTACATGAATTAAAATGGAATTTAAAATCTCAATTTATGAATTTTAGTTAACCATAATCAATAGATATCATAGAATCATATAGGATTCGATAATATGTGATGATTGACATCATTTATGTTTCATAAATATATTTATAATTTTATCATCAGTTATAAATGAATATTTATATGTTAGATAAACCCCTTATATATTCTATCTATATTTATATTCATTATGTATTTGGTACACTTTTGGGTAAATATTTCATATTGAATCCACATTACTATAGGTGAAAAAAAGAGTGGTCATTATAAAATTTTTACTTTAAAACCTTTCTATGTATACCCTTTGGATTGGGATAATTAGGGGTGGTTGTTATGTTTTGTAT
This sequence comes from Viscum album, assembly GCA_963277665.1. Lineage (NCBI taxonomy): Eukaryota > Viridiplantae > Streptophyta > Magnoliopsida > Santalales > Viscaceae > Viscum > Viscum album. Next base: position 701,771,546 of record OY728161.1, read on the forward strand.
TATATCATTGGTAAAGGTTTATTTAATATAGGATTAATCCTCTTTAAAGAAAGATTTGAATTGTTTTCCCCTGATTGAGATAGATAGATTAAGTATAAATACATACATTCATATGATTCACAACATGAACATCCCTATTTAGGTTAGGAGCATGTGATTCACTTATTCCTTTAAATGAATGACAAATAATTTGTGCATCTATTAGATTGTATAAACATATGAACTCAAGAATATATTAGTAATTTATATGAAATTTACATATTTTATGCATCACAGTCACTTTATGACTTTGAAAATTTGATTGTATTATTATGAATAATTTTATATTACATAACTGGTGGACATGGGTATCGAGAAAAATGTGTCTTGTGGGGATCACACTAGATCCATTTAAATCAAGTAATTATGATTTTATAGAGGTATAAAATAACATAATATTATGTATTATAATATTCATAAATATTCTTATTTCTTAAAGACATAGTGGGTCACAAATTAAGGTTATTTGAATGATGACTAATATTATTTTAATAGTGACTGTAAATAACATTTGGAAAACCCCCTAAAAGTGAATTACAGGTAATCAGTGAGATCTAATAGGTGGATATTCATAATATTTTTTATATTATGTGAAATGTTTATAAAATGAATTATAAAATTTACAAATATAGGTTAAGAGGATATCAAATTTTAATTTATATATATTTTTATATGTTATTATATATGATGATGCACATGGATAAAGTTCCCTATATTTATAAGTATTTAAAATAATTATGATGAAGTAAGTAATATATTATAAATTAAAACCATGGTGTGGTTTTATAAAACACATCATAGTTTTTTATAGAGTAAACCATTAAATAATGAACGTCACTATATAATAATTTTATGAGTGAGATTCTTAGCATTGTTCTATAATATGTAAATATACCTCTCTAACCTACTATAAACTATCACTTTTACTTATATTATAACGTGAATATGTTTTTATGAGTTTTATGGTCAAAATAAAATGTTTTAAAATCATATTAATGATAATATGATTATTACATTGAGATGTGACATATGAAACATTTAAAAAATATTTAATTCTATGGTAAGACTTTTTATAAATGTTTGTAACCCAATGATTGTTCTATGATGCCTACAGAAATTTTCTTATAGTTTTTTAATTGAGGTGATGTGAGCCTTAGATATTATCACTATAAATTTATTGGATCCAAATCATATCAAATGGTATTTTTATCCAATTATAATGAAAGGTTATAGAAGATCTTCATGTGAAGTAAGTCCTTCCAAATCATTCGGACATTCAAACATCCCATTGTTAAACAATGAGGATTGAATCATTTAGATTATTACAACAAATATATATCAATATTTTAGCTATTATCATGTATAATTCGTGTTTTAATGAGATAAATATATATTAGTAATTAATTTTTTTAGTTAATAAAATATGAATTTTTTTATCACGGGGAGAAGTATTTTGGTTGATTATTTTTATAGTATTTGGAAATGATTTATCTTCTATAAAATCCTTCATAGGAATGATTGTCAACATAAAATTTGATTATAATATAAGAAAAATATATTGTTAAGAATAATAAAATATTTTAGGGTTGGTGGGGTATAAATAAGAAACTATAGGATAATGTACCTGAGCGATATTCTGGAGAACATTCATTAGAAGAAAAAAATACATAGTTGATAAAAATCTAACACATCATATATTATCTAGAATTAATAGTTTTAGGAGAATAAAAAAATATGAATGGTTTGAATCATTGTAATTGGAATGGGATGGATAAATATATGGATTCCCTGAGGAATAAAAACACATCATTTTTTAATCAAATAAAACATTTTTTGAGGTAAAATGATGATTGTTATAATAATTGTTACTGAATAAGTTTATTGAAATCGATCAATAATACAATGATGTAAAACAGGACATGGTTTATAATATCTTTTTATGGTTGCTATAAAATATTTTTGGGCAATAGATCATATTTTTGAAGAATATTTTTTTGAAGGAAAAATCATAAATGGTATAAAATAGGATACATCATGGTTATGGTAAAATATATGCAATTTTTTTAGAAAATGGACTATATATGTTATATATATTTGAGTTTTTAATATTATATTTGATTAATAAAATGTACTAAGGTAAAATAGATAATGTAATTTTAAATTATTCAGTGGTTTATGGGATGATTTCTGAATTTGAAAGTTGAATGTCATTCTAATTTTGGATAGTATTAAGTGATTTGAATATGATATTTTGGTAGAAAACCCAGATATATGTTACTAAGGAATATAGTTACCTGTTACATAGATGTAGAAAATACCATGTATGACACAACATTAAATCACATCTATCGATGGAAATATGATATATGAAATATGAATATATATTATTAAATCATCATGTGATAAATATATATGAAAGTAAATAGATAACGAAAAGAGTAGTTGAGAGAGGGAGAGATCAGAAGGAGATAGGAAAATGTAACTATTTATAATCATATAAAAAAATCATTTGGAAACATCAAAAATATAATTAGAAGTATATTAAATGGTTGTGTGAATATATTTTGTCCACTCCCAAGGCCATGAAAGAAGATCCCGGAGGGTTATTTTATGTAATTATTATATACTCATGTAAGATCATTATATACTCATATTGGTTTATTAAAAGATCATTATTATGAAATTACTCCATATAATATATTATTCAATTTCATTTTACATGAAATATTCAATATTGCAGAGACACGTAATGTGGTGTGTTACATCATTCCAAGGGGTTAAAGGAAAACTTCTAGAGTAATTTCATGTCTTATTGAAAACAATTTTATACTAATGGAATGTAAGATAACATTGACTGATACCCCAAGATAATATATGTATAATAACGTAATGATCCATTTAAATACTAGTGCCCGTGTTTTTTTATTAAAATTATAATTTTTTCCTAAATTCCTTTCAATAATATATCTATGAACTGAGAAGTGTAGAGATAATGGGTTAAAATGGGATAGAAGTTTTAATTTTACAATAACCATTGATTTATACCCCCCCCCCCCAATTGGTGTTTGGTATATCACAATGTGTTCCTCACATAGACATGGATCAAATGTTTTCCATTTACATGAATTTAATAAAATTAAGAGGGAGAAAAATAGAAAGTGGTGGGGAGGGAAGGAAATGTTTTAAAAAATTAAGGGAGTTTACAACTATATTTCATGATCTCATGGCCATAAGGGAACCATATAGACATTTTTTTATCAAAATATAATAATAAGTGACTTTAAATTTATATATTCTTTGAATAATCTCTATATAGGTCACCTTATTACCAAAACATCTAAATTTATTAAGATAGGGGGAAATGGAAAAAAAAACTTCCAAAATTGTGTTAATGTAGATATTATTCACATCATTTTAAAAAACAATGGAAAATGAAAAAACAAATTTTCTAGAAGTGAAAAAAATAAATCTATGTAAACATAATTTAACCAAATTCCTATGATGGTTTTTTTAGAATTAAAACTAGTTTTTGATTTTAGAAATCTATCATATATATTTTATCACAGTCATACATAATACTAAGATGGTTGTTTCAAAGATACAAGTTTCTTTATAGAACAAATTGTAAAAAATATGTTATATTTATCCAATTACACAAACCGCTCACCACATTAAATTTATAATATCATCTAATAAACCATAAAAATATTATAATCACCCTATGGATAGAAACCTCCATTCATGTCCATTAGACAGTAGGTGAAAATTCAATGTACTCATATTATATAATGTCTTTGGGAATTTCCATACAAGTAAGATTGTATAGATATTTGGAAATACTAATAAATAAACCACACTACATTCTACCTATGTTTATATATTAAAAATTACACATTATGGGAATAAATTCAAACAACCTTATACTAAGAATATCCACATCATAACATTGAAACATTAACTATGATCAACAATTTAAATACATTATAATGAATCTTTCAAACAATTTTTAATATTTATCAAAAAATATTTTTACATTTGGAACTATAAGTTTCATGACACATTCCAATAGGTAAATGATTTTAGTGAATAACAATAAGCTTCATGAGACTAATATTTTTTGGACATGAAACATGTGAAAACCTTTATAGGAAGTGGAATTAGAGGTATCATTGAAATCATTTTGATTCAAAATTTAACTAAAAATACACATTTTATAAAAGTTTTATCAAAACAATAATTCACATGAAAACCATTTCATCTAGATTGATCCTAAATATAACACCATGATTCAAGAGCCTTTATGTTTCATAGGAATAATGTGGCCAAATAAATATCTAACAAGGGAAATGACACACAATTCATGTAGGAAAATCCCTATGTATTCATGTAAAAAAAATTAATTATATTTTCATGAATGAAACAATATCACATAGATCATTATTTCATTGGTATGACATTCTATAATTTATCATTAGATAGGCTAGACATAAAGAACCCCTATAACAATCAATTACTCCATTCTGTTGAAAACTTTTATTCATTCCAGGGAAACTAATTCAAATATTCAAATGATAGAAGAAAAAAAGAACATAAATGGTAATGAACATTTTTAATACATTAATAATAAAATTTTATTCAGCCATATTCTTCATAAACTGAAATTATTGTATTATAACAGTTGAATCCTCTGTGAGATAATTATTTTCATAATCACAAATCATTGTATTTTATATAAATAAATTTATTCAATTATTCAATCTATTCTAAATGTGTTTATATATTTTAAATCATGTCTATATATGTTTATCTATGATTATTTATTGTTTACTATTGACATGGAAGTTTTTTGGATTAAACTGACACTTTGTAAGAATTTTATGTTTTTGACTCGCTGTTAATTATATTCTTGAGTCACCGATAGTTAAAGGAATGATACACCGATGTGAAAAACAGATAGACGAGTCGCGGATGTGACAAACCAATTACAAGGGTCTCACCGATGACAACGTTCATACTGATGAAAACGGTTGTACTAATGACAATAGTCGCACTGATGACAACGGTCACACCGATGAACCAACTGTCTCACTGATGCTGATCAAATGGCCTACCAAAACTGATGATGATCAAATAACCTACCGAAACTGATACTGATCAAATGTTCTACCGGAGCCGATGCTGATCAAATCACCAACCAAAACCAATACTGATCAAATGACCTACCAAAACCAATAATGATCAAATGACCTACCACAGCCGATGCTGATCAAATGACCTACTGAAGTCGATGCTGATCAAATTACCTACCGAAGTCATTGCAAATAAAAATGACCTACTGATATAATGACTCAACGATAGTCATAAAAACTTTTTGAATTTTTATTATCTATTATTTAATTCCAAAGGTCATATTTGATTAATTTAATGAACCGATTATTAATTAATTTTTGTTGTTAGATGTCAGGGAACCGTACCTCATACATGTCAAAAATTAATCATTGCCTTTACCAGATCACAAGGAATAAAAAGAAAGATCGATCTGTAGTGAAATATATATAAAAATATACATAGACAGAGACACGCAAGAAGAAGTAGAGCGTACACGCGTATGAAGGTCCATGAAACAAATGAAGAACTTGAAGAACACCTGTGAATGCCAGAGATCTAAAAGAAGATCATTCACTTGGAACAAACACTGAAGCTGAGTTGATGTACCTTATTGAACATCATATTGACAAGGCAGAATAACTATAGTTGTGAAGAAAAACGACACTCTGTTGTATGTCATCTTCACCAGTAAGGAATCAAATAACATCTGAAACATCCAAATGGGTCCAGAGGTCATCTGAAATCACTTAGAGATATTTAAACTCATTATCCATTTATTTCATCTGTAGTATACCTTTGTTTAACATTTTGAGTAGTGTGTGTGAATCTGCCTATTTAGACACACACTTACTTCTGGGATGAACTGGAGGATACTAAATCCTCACAACAAACTTTTTACACCTTATTGTATTCCACAATGAATTATAAAAGATGTCAATTGTGACCTAGACAACCTGAGTGTTGTTTTTGTTGTTGTTTACACAGGATGAATTGTGGTAAAGGTATGAGGATCTGAAAAATCTTAGTACTATTGTAAAACCTTGATCCATGGTGTGGATCATATTTTATTTAAACTGTTTGGGAGGACTAAGTTTCAGCTTGAGACTGAACCTCTTGTTTTAAAACTATTGTTCGTTTTTCCTTTGTTAAAACTATTGATTATTCCACTACTAATTAATTTAAATATAAATATGTATTAAATATTTTATGATAGTTAAACTAGAAGTTGTTTTTAACTTTTTTAAATGTGTAAGTTTGTTTCAAAAGCTAATATAATCTTCTTATTAAATTAACTGAGAACTAATCAATCTCTTTAGAACCTAACTGAACCTTTACTATATTAAAAACTGACTATAGTTTAACTTGGTATTTTATAGGGGGATTTTAATTCAAATCTTTTAAATAGAAATTTGTAATTGGAACTCAATCCACCCACCTCTTATGTATCCACTCTGACCAATATTTGGTATCAGAGGGTTTACTAAAAGGTTTTCAAAACACTCTGTTTGTGAAATGTTTTCAACTGTGATTTTAGTTGTATATTAATGATATTAAAATTTCTATTAATTCTAATTTTTTATATCCTTATATAACTTAGGTATTATGGATAATATATTAGAAGGTGTTGCTACCAAAAGGCCACCCTTCTTTAATGTTTTTAAATATGTCCCATGGAAAATAAAAATGACAATTCATTTAGAAAGTATGCTATTTGACTTCAGGACTGCAATAGAGACTCAGTATAAGATTCTGGAATCTATTAGTACTACTTGGGATGAACCTACAAATGCTGCTTATAATAATAATTTTAAAGAAATGAATGCCATGTATTGTGCCTTAGAATATGAATAACTTAATCAAATATCTTCTTGTAAGACTATTTATGCAATAAGGGATACTCTAGCTGTTTCCCATGAGGGAACAACCAATGTGAAAGAAACGAGACTAAACACATACACTATTAAGTATGATAATATCAAAATGAAATATGATGAATCTATTTTTGATATGTATCATAGGTTTAATAAGAAATTCAATACAATGAAATCACTTGGAAAATTTGTTCCAGCAAAAGAGAAAATCATGAGGATACTAAGATTTCTGCCAAAAAGATGGAGAGGCACATCAGTTTCAATAAGTGAATCATGTGACATAACTTCACTACCTATTAAAGAGTTGATTGTTAATTTGATGATGTATGAAGAATAGCTGAAGGTAAAAAAGAAGAGGATGATGAACCTAGAATGAAATCAGTAACCTTCAAGACTTCTGCTTTAATAATAAAGGACAAAGATAAAATTCAAACTACAAGTGACAGTTCAAGTAGTGTAGAGAGTTCATCTGACAGTGACGCTAAAATGGCTCAGATAGTTAGACAATTTTAGAAATTTTATAGAAATTTTTTTTTTTTCATAAAATCCAATTACAAGAGAAAGTATGACAACAAAGGTCATTGGAAGAAGGATTGAAAAAGTAGTGATAAAAGTGATGACATAGTCTACTATAAATGAAAGAGGAAAAGACATGTGAAATATGACTATCCAATGTTAAAGTACAAGAAGAAATATGAGGACAAGGATAACAAGTATAAGAAAGCTATTAAAGCAATCTAGAGTGCTTTAGAAGATAGTTTAAGTGAGGCTGATTCCACTCAGGATGAAAAATATCGGAAAGCTAATTTGTGTTTCATGACAAACGCATAAGAGATAACATTTCATACTCCTGTTTTAAACTTATATTACTGTGGAGATGATTCTGATTCTGAAGACATATCTAGTGAAGAATTTTCTGAATACAGTAACAAGTTAGATGATACTTTTATTGAGGTGTACGACTAGTATAAAACCATAAAGAATAAGCATGAATTAGCTAGAACTATTAAATCTGCACTTGATGTAGAAAAAGAAAAGAATGCTCAACTTCTCATAGAGAATACTGAATTGAAATTGCCTAATGAAAAACTCAGAAAATATTTAGAAAAATTTACTAATGGAAGGGACACACTTACACAAATATAAGGAAAACAAGTGGCAACAAAGTATAATATTGTTTTAGGTTATCAGCCTGGAAAAAGATAGATTACAAAGAATAAATTTTTCCTAAATCTGAAAAGTATGCTTCTAGTTCTAGTTCTTAAAATTCCAATGCCTCAACTAGATATTCACATAGTTATAGATCAAAAAATGTTTATCTATCAAAATCTCTTCATTCTGTTATGTATACGAGACCCATTAGGAAGATATGTGTATCAATAGTTTTTCTTGCTAACATGTCTTGACCCAAGAAAATCTCGGTACCAAAATTATTTTCTATCTAAATTTTTTTTGAAGAAAACATTCTTGAAAAGATAAAGTAGGAAGACATGGTATTAGGACAGTGGATGTTCAAGATAGATGACATGAGACTTTTCATGCTTCAAAAGCTTAATCATGGTTGATGGAGGATATGTCACCTTTGGTGATAACTCTAAAGAAAAAAAACATCAGCTTAGACCAAATAGGTAACACTGATTCAATTTTAATTTCTAAGGATATAGTTGTAGATGGATTAAAATATAAATTTTTATGTATTTTTTAGTTAAGTGATGATAGTTTTAATGTTAAATTTGAATATGATTCTGGTAATGTTTTTAATTCGTAATTTTTTTGTAGTATTTTCTGCCTTGTGAAATGAAAATGTATATGCTATAGATTTGAATCTTTTAGCTAAGTAGAATATCGCCTGTTTAAATTTTTTTCATAAAGAATCGTGGCTTTGGCATAAAAGAATAGGACACTGCAATATAAATTCACTTAGAAAATTGACTAAGAAGAACATAGTTAGAGACCTACCTAAACCCTAATTCCTTGCTGACAAAGTCTGTAATCCTTGTCAAAAGAGAAAGAAACATAATATTTCTTTTAAATCAAAGAAAAAAGTTTCAATTTCTCAACCTCTCGAGTTGGTTCACATGGACTTGTTTGGACCTTCTAGGGTTTCTAGCTTTAATAGGAAGCACTATGTTTATGTTCTACTAGATGACTTTTCTCGATGTACATGGGTATAATTTTTAGATCACCAATGTGAATCTTCCTCTTATAGTATAAAATACTCCAAGTCTATAAAAAACCTCAGTAGACTTAAGATTAAATCCTTGAGAAGTGATCATGGTCGTGAGTTTAAAAATCATGAGTTTGAATCTTACTTCTCACATAATGGCTATAATCACAACTTTTCTTCCCCTAGGAAACCTCAATAGAATTGTGTAGTAGAAAGAAGAAATAGAACCCTTCAGAAAATTGCAAGAACTATGCTAAATAAATTTGATTTAACTATCTTTTTTTGGGCTGAAGTTGTCAATAGATCTTTTTATATTATAAATAAAGTCTTGATTAGACCTGTTCTCAAGAAATCCCCTTATGAGCATTGGAATAATAGGAAACCTAAACATATTTACTTCAACGTTTTTGGCTGCAAAATATTTATTGTTAATAATAAAGATAATCTATACATGTTTCCATCCAAGAGTGATGAAGGAATATTTTTAGGATATTCAATTACTAGCAAAGCCTATAGACATTTTAATAAGATAACCAAATGTGTGGAAGAATCTATTCGAATAAAATTTGATAAAACTGATCCACATGAACCTAAACCTTCTATTCAAAATCCTAAAGAAGACTTGTCTATTCTAAATGTTAATGATAAAGATAGTGGGCCTATTGTAAAAACAATCAGCTCTGAAAATACACAAAAACCTACTTCTTTTGAACCTGAACCTAGAGAAGAACTGGAAATTTCTAGTCATACTTTTACTATATAAACAAGGATTATAAAAACCCATCCTTTATGTGCAGTTGTAGGTAACCTGGATAGAAGAACACAAACTAGAGATTCTCTTAGAAATCAGGTTGAACATCAAGCCTTTATTTCACAACTAGAACCTAACAATATCAATGTTGCAATCAATGATGAATTTTGGGTAATGGTTATGAAAGAAGTGTTAAATCAATTTGAAAGAAACAAAGTCAATGAATTAGTAGAAAGACCTAAGGAAACTTTGACCATAGGTACTAAATGGGAGTTTAGGAATAAAATTGATGAATCTGGAAACATCATTAGATACAAAGATAGATTAGTTGCACAAGGTTACAATAAAGAAGAATGAATAGACTATGATGGAACCTTTGCATATGTAGCTTGATTAGAATCCATTAGGATATTAATTGCTCGGGCATCTCATCTAAATTTCATGTTATATCAAATGGATTTCAAAAGTGAATTTCTAAATGGTTTTATAATTGAAGATGTTTTTGTTGAACAACCACCTAGATTTACAAACCCCCGATTTCAAAATCATGTTTTTAAAATTTCTAAAGCATTATATGGTTTAAAACATGCTCTAAGAGCTTGGTATGATGGACATAAAAAATTTATTATTTCTAAAAGTTTTAAAAAAGGAATTGTTGATCCCACTCTTTTTATTAAACGAATTTATAAATATATTTTTATTGTACAAATCTATTATAATGATATAATCTTTGGATCTTCTAAAATTTCTTTATGCATAGATTTTTCAAAGAATATGAAAAATGAATTTGAAATGAGATTAATGGGAGAACAAAAGTTTTTTCATGGATTTCAAATTATTCAAAACAAATATGGTATTATTTTTAATCAAAGTAAATATACAAAGGATCTTTTAAAACATTTTGGTTTGCATAATAATAAGGGAAGTGATACACATACGAGTACTACCTGTAAGTTGGATGATGATGAAACAGGGAAACTAGTTGATCAAACAAATTATAGAGGTATGATTGGAATCTTACATTACCTAATGGATAGTCGACCAAATATCATGTTTAGCGTATGCATGTGTGCATGATTTCAAGATAATCCTAAAGAATATCATTTGCTTGATGTTAAAAGGATTTTCAAATATCTTAAACATACTACCAATTTAGGATTGTTTTATCTAACAGGAAAACCTTTTGAATAAATAAGTTATTCAAATGATCACTTTCATGGTTTCATGTTAGATATGAAGGGCACATCTAGATCATGTCGTGTATTGGGAAAATCCCTTGTATATTGGTGTAGTAAGAAATAAAACTCAGTTTCATTGTCTATAGCTGAAGCAGAATACATTTCTACTAGTAGTTGTTGTGAACAAATTTTGTATATGAAACACACTTTATTGGACTATGGATATCAATTTAGACATGTGTATATATATTGTGATAAAACTCATGCAATTAACATATCTGAGAATCCTGTTTCTCACTCTAGGACTAAGCACAATGATGTCAGAAATCACTTTTTGAGAGATCATTATCAAAAGGATGATATTCCTCTATAATTTATTGACTCTGAACATCAATTGGCTGATATTTCTACCAAGACTATAAGCTCTGAAAGGTTATATTTTTTTAAACAAGAGTCAGTTATGAGTGATCAGTGAAACTGATCAGTGAAACCGATCAGTGAAACTGATCAGTAAGACTGATTAGTGAGACGGATCAATGAAACCGATCAGGGAAACAGATCAGTGAAACTGTTTAGTGAATGCGATCAGTGAAACCAATCTGTGAAACCAATTAGTGAAACCAATCAGTGAGACTGATCAATAAAATCGATCAGTGACACCGATCAGTGAAATAGATCAGTGAAACTGATCCATTAAACCGATATGTGAAACCAATCCGTGAAACCGATCAGTGAAACCGATCAGTGAAACCGATTGGTAAAACTGATCAGTGAGACCAATCAGTGAAAAAGATCAGTGAAACCGATCAGTGAAACCAATCCGTGTAACCGATCAGTGAGACCGATCAGTGAAACCAATCAGTGAAATCGATCAGTGAAATTGATCTATGATACTGATTGATTTATTCTGTATATATGAAATCGTTAGTGTTTATCAAAACGAATTTGTTTTTCTTAATCAATATTATATTTAATATTGTAACCCTAAATGATAAAATTAATGGCCCGATGCTATTTCTATTCCTAAGAACTATTGACCTTCCATCTCCCGCCAAACTCCACATCTTCTTAATCCCAAACTTTCGAACCTCTTAAACCTATAGAACCGTCAAATGGAAAAGAAGCAGTGGAAAGGGAAGGAATTTGAAAGCTCCTCACCTTTAAAATGTTCTTGAGGAGAATCGAGCAGCACAACTCAAAAGTCTATGAACCCGAATTTGGAGACTCGGGTTGTCACCGTAGATAATAATGTACATTCTGAATGGGTGTTATCCAGTTGGTCTGTTCTTTTAAAAGTGTGGGAGATTCAAGAATGGAAAAATGGGTTCTGTAATAATAACTGAGTATACTACCCAAATCTATTGCACGATTTTTATTTGAATTTGAGTATTTCATTGGATGGAGCAGAACCTGGAAGATTATCTTCAGTGATCAATGGAAAAAATATAAATTTTTCATCGATGCAATGGGTTGAGTGTTTGGGGGTACCACAAATATGTATATATGAGGATTACACTGGTAATATTCTTCCTACCACTGAATATTTTTCATATGAGTATGCCCAAGAGATGTTGACTGGAAAATATGAATCTAGAATAAAAACAACTACTGAGTTAGATGGAGAAAGTAGAATTTTTTTTAAGTTTATTTAGCAACAAATCTGTCCTAGAAAAGGTGATTTTTCTTCTGTGAAGTATCAATATGTTTTCTGCTTGTTTGTATTGCTATGTGATGACAAGATCAACTTGTCTAGATAAATTACTGTCCATATTTCATTGATGGTAAAGTCATCCAAGAAGGCTACAACCTTATTCTATTCTAAGCAAGTCTTTACCATGCTATTGTTTTTGGAATACGTTGAAGATGGAAATGAGTGTATCTCATCTATTTGTGGTTTTTTTATTATCAAGGATATCTGCAAAATAATGAAAATTAACTGGAATCCATCAAAGAAGACATGGGTTGCTGATGATGATAGACTATATGAATCCTATAATCCTTCTAACAACTCTAAAAGACCAAAGGGTATGAGAGATCCCAGTTTAAAACCTGATTGAAAAATTGTTTATTATGATGAGAAAGAAGAGGCAGAAGTTCCTAAGGACACTGGAGAGTTAAGTGGGAAGGGGTCATTGGAAGCTGAAGAAGTTGATGATGTCGATGTTGAAAAGGAACCTAATTCACCTCCTCATGACAGGAGTGACCATGATACAACAATTCCTAAAAAAAGAATGTAATTTGGACCAAAAAGTCCACCCCTTCAGGTACATTTGTCATAACCACATCTAGGTGATAAAGAAGAAGTTGACACTGAATTATCCTATTACGACTAGTATGAATCTAGTAACAAAGACAGTACCTAAGAGACTTTGGAAAACAATAACGGAAATAGTAATGGTGATGATGATGATGATGATGATATAATTACTCGACCAGTAGATGGTCACGATATGATTCAAAATGATCCACAACCACAATACATTGAAGAAACACTATTCCTGAGGCTAAAAGGACAGTGAAGACTATCATTGATTTAGATGGTGAAGATTCTCTTGTAAATTATGGTAAAGTTGATTTTGTAAAGCCAAGGTATACCTCTTGTACAGCTAAATGGGTAGACCACCTAGGTTTTGCTATTCTTGGTTTTGATTATTCAGATGAAGAGGAATAAGAAGTGAATGTCACAAGAGTAATCCATCCAGTTGAGGTTGGACCAGTTGCTGAGGAAATGCAATTGACTATAGAAAGACCTGTTTCTTCTGTTTCTCAATCTGATTTTGAAAAGTTTAAAGATGACTTGCTTCATGCAGTCAAAGAAACAATGAAAGATGAATTATCTAATGCTCCTTCCCCTACTCCTATGAATCTATCTAAGGCTTCTATGGATGCTATAACTCAAAGAGTTGTAAATATTATTATTCTAGACCTATCCAATACTGGTGAGATAATTGGCAGGAACATTTCCTCTCTGAATCAAGAACTCAAGGATTTGAGCAGTGAATTAGTATCTCTATCTGGAAAATTTAGATCAACCATCACTGGTATGATAAGAGTTTTAAAAAACTTGATAGAACACCAGAAGAAATATGATTTGAGAAGATTAAACGCTGAGATAACTCAGATTGTTGCTTAGGCTTGCAACTCTAATGTGTCCAAGATAACTAGACATGAGATTAATTCCTTAAGAGATGTTGTGAAAGAGGAGTTAGAGGCCATTGGACAGATTATGTACTTATATTCTTTGAAGAAGATAAAAGAAAATAGTGATCATATTCACAAGATTGTGAAGTTTTATTCTGCTGATGCTACTAATGCTCAGAAATATATTATAGAAAAAGTGGATCACTATTTTTCTAAAATTTATACCAAGAATGAGTTGAACCATCAGTTTAATTTCCTGGCTATGAATTTGAATCTACCTCCTATCACCCAAGACTTTAAGGATCAGGTCTAACAGTTGAAGGATTTTACTCCCACTCTACAGAGTTTCATGTAGAACAAAGACGACATTGAGAAGCCAATAAAATATAGTGGTGATGTAATTATGGATTTTATCAATCTTCTCAAACCATATCATCAGGTGAAAGCAAAGGAAATTTTTCTTCCTACTTCTAAGCCTCTCAGTCCATCCAATTTTACTCCTGGTCAGATATCAATTTCTCAAGCTCTGTCCAATATTTGGCAAGCCATTGAGAAGCCACCTTCATGAGAATCTTCTCTTCACAAGCAAGAAACCTTAGCACCGAGTCTTCTTCTAGCCAGAGTTGTCTTACCTCCTCTCACCATCCATCCAGATCAATCATCCACCAATTCACCTTATGGCCCATCCATTCCTTCCACTACTAAAGGGAAATCACCTATGCACGCCCATAAATAGTTGTGTCTGTCAGTTTTTATAGGATGTATTTTTTCCTTATCTCTTTTCAGATGTTATTTCAATGAAACATTCATCTTTTTCTCTCTCTGCTTTCTCTTTTTATTTTGGATAATCCCAAATGGGGAGAACTGTATAAATATGTATCTAAGGGGGAAAATAGTAAACAGTATAAATATATATCTAAGGGGGAAAATAGTAAAAATCATAAATATATATCTTAGAGGAGAATAGTATATATACGTATAAGAAAGGGGAGAACAATATATAAGCTCTAAATAAGATTTGTGCTCTAATGCTATGATATAGATTATATAAGCTCCAATAGGCATATAGATATGATTTATTCGTAGCTCAGATGTCATGTTTTCTAGCTCTGATGCTATGTTGATATACTCTAAATTGTTTTATGATCTGATGTCATGCTCTGATGAAATGTTTACCTTTAGACATATATTCCTTTTACATAGGGGGATCATACTGAGTGTTATACCATCATCCCTCTTCATTTAGGCCATAGATTTGTGATTATCAAAAAGGGGGAGATTGTTGAATACCTTATGAGATTGTTATTTTAATAATCACAAATCATTGTTTTTTATATAAATCAATTTAGTCAATTATTAAATCTATTCTAAATTTGTTTATATATGTCCAATCAGGTCTATATATGTTTATCTATGATTATATATGGTTTAATATTGACCTTGAAGTATTCTGGATTAAAGAGACACTTTGTAAGCATTGTATGTTTTTGACTCACCGTTAATTATATTCTTGAGTCATTGATAATTAAAGGAATGGGACACTGATTTGACAAACTGATAGACGAGTCACCGATGTGATAAACCGATGAAAACGGTATCGCCGATGACAACGGTCACACAGATGAAAATGGTCGCACCAACGACAACGGTTGCACTGATGACAACGGTCACACCAATGATACAACTGTCTCACTAATGCTGATCAAATGACCCACCAAAACCGATATTGATCAAATGACCTACTGAAACTGATACTGATCAAATGACCTACCCGAGCCGATGCTGATCAAATGACCTACCGAAACTTATACTGATCAAATGACCTACCGAAACTAATACTGATCAAATGACCTACCAGAACTGATGTTGATTAAATGACCTACCGATGCTGATGCTGATTAAATGAACTATCGAAGTCGATGCAAATACAAATGACCTACCGATCTCATGACTCACCAATAGTCATGAAACTGTTTGAATTTTTATTAACACTTATTTAGTTCCAATGGTCATATTTGCTTAATTTAATGCACCTGTAATTAATTAATGTTTGTTGTTGGATGTTAGGGAACCGTACCTCGTACCTATCAAAAATTAATCATTCCATTTACCGGATCTCATTTAATAAAAAGAAAGTTTGATCTCCAGTGAAATGTATATACAAATATACACAGATAGAGAAAGACAAGAATAAGAAGAGCATACGTGTGTGTGAAGGTCCAAGAAACAAAATAATAACATGAAGAACACCTATGAAAACCATAGAGCTTCAAGAAGATCATTTACCTGGAACAAAAACTGAAGCCGAGTTAGTATGCCTTACTGAGTATCATATGCACAAGGCTAAATAAATGTAGTTGGGAAGAACAATGACACTCTGTTGTGTGTCATCTTCACCAGAACGAACTCGAATAACATCTGCAACATCCAAATGAATCCAGAGATCATCTGCAATCACTCAGAGCATTCTAAACTCATTATCCATTTATTTCTTCAGTAGTATACCTTTTTTTGTCATTTTTTAGCAGTGTGTGTGAATCTTCCTATTTGGACACACACTGACTCTTGGGATGAACTGGATGTTACTAAATACTCACACCAAAATTTTGACACATTTTTGTATCCCACTTTTAATTGTGGAAGATGTCATGTCTAACATGGAAATCCTGAGTACTGATGTTGTTGTTGTCTGCCCGCGTATAATTGTGGTAAAGGTCTGAGGACCTGAACAGTCGGAGTGATTTCGTAAAACCTTGATCCAGGGTGTGGATCATTGTTTATATAAACTGTTTGAGAGTACTGAGTCTCAGCATGATAATGAACCTCTTGTTTTAAAACTGCTGTGAATTTTTACTTTGTTAAAACTTTTGATTATGCTGCTGCTAAGTGCGTTAAATATAAATTTGTTTTTTTTTTGTTTCTCTAATTGTTAAACTAGCAAGTGTCTGTTACTATTTTAAATCAGAAAGTTATTTTCAAAAGATAATTTAATCTTTTGATTAAATGAAATGAGAACTAATCAATCTCTTGAAAACCAAACTATAACGTTATTTTATTAAAAATTCACTACGGTTTAACTTGTTATTTAATTGGGGGGTTTTAATTCAAATATTTTAAATAGAAATTTTTAATTGGAACTCAATTCACCCCCCTCTTGAGTATCCATTCCGACCAACAATAACTATTCACTATGAAAATAAAACTGTGTTTTCAATTAAAATGATAGAAAATGAAGGGGTTATATTCATATATATCAAAAAGATAGATTACCATTCTTACACCATCTCAATATTTATAAAATGAAATTAAAAAGTGTCAAAAAATAGATAAAAGATGATATAATATCGGTTTTTTGAAGAATGGGAAGAAATTTATCTTTATTTCTACACAAATACACCACATATATATTAAAGGACACATTTAACCACTATGTAAATTAAATAATAACCTCCCCCAATAATAAAAAAAATTAATAGAGTATAATTATTATATTATTTGCATTTTACTAAAGAATTTTATTCATACTATTTTATTATATCATCACAACTCTTTCCAAATAATAATATGGAATAATTAAAAGTATAATTTTCAAATAATAATTAATTGAATTTAAAAAATTAAATCCAATCTATGATTAATTCTTACATATATTTTCTATATAAAATATATCATAATAAACAATTCCATAATTTTCATTTATAATTTTTGTATGATAGTTATATTTAAAAAATCTCATTACATTTATGTATATTACATTATAAACTAATATATATATATATACACACAAACAAATATATTTAAACATAAAATAATGTCCTCATTTATTTTACATTCATTAAAAATTAATTTTTTTAAATACATCAAGAATAAAAATAATACACTATTTTTTAAAAATATTATTCAAAATCAAATATAACTCCTCTTAATATAATTTTTCAACATGTGACCACAAAATATAACCTAATACACAATATATTAATTATAAATTTTCAAAAAAAATCATTTATAAAAAAATTTAAATAAAAATTTAAATAAATTATTTTTATTAATGAATTAACAAATAAAACATGTTCATGAGTTTATGAATCCTCAGTCCCACACTTCCTAGTACAGTGCTCATAAATTCATTATTAATAAATCATTGTTGATATTAAATGAATAAAAGAAATTATAACCACAAATAATTTCTGTGTCTCCAAAAAATATCAATTCAGGTACATTCAAAATACCTTTTGGGTAAAGTGTTTTTGTGAATTTAGAAGAACTATTAACAAAAAATACTATGTGTATCTCATAAAATAGAAATCTCTGACTATATAAGAAACTACTTATTATCTATTAAATCTTCAATATCATGGAAGGAATTATCGATATAATTTATTCTGTTAGACAAATCATGTGTAGTATACAACATTATAACATAGTGATATAGAAACATAAGATGTGGTGAACTCAAATTCTAAATAGTTGTAAAAACATTTCAAGAATGTGAAAGATCATATGTAAACCTAAAAATATAATAAATAATATGGAAGGAAAAAATAAAATTAAAAGTTCCATAACCCAAAAATATTGTGAGGATAATATTATGAGATTCTACATATCAATTAATAACTGGAAGAAGAAAAATAGTTAATTACTTTGGGATGATTTTATAATTTCAGACTAATAATTCTATTCCCTAAGCTAATACATCAGGATATTATATATCATAAGCTTACCTTTAAGGAATTTTTTTTGGAAATATTTTTTATCAATGGTTATACAGAAAAAGATCCATGCTATCCTTTCTCATCATAACTATTAATGCATCAAAAGGATATTATTATCCCAACATATTAATAATGAAGTCCAATTCATTTATCATATTAATAAATAAATAAATTATACAATACATAACAATAATTAATTAGTAATAAATAGATATATGTATTAAAATAACGAGCATACATATGTTAATTATTTTTGAAATCCATAAATAGAATAAAACTCTATATAAGAATCCCTAAAAAATATATCGTGTACAGTAATGGGTATATGTTTATATAAATAATTTTCTCAATCAATTGATATATGACATCGACGTGAACAACGTTGAATCAGATTAATAAATGACACAATATTTTTATATGAGTAAAAATAGAATACAAATTATGCAATTATCATATGAGATTTTGGAAAGATGACGGTAATGATGGATTTACATGAGTTTAATTCTACAACTAAAAATATTATAATAGGTTTTATGAATTAATCCATGGATAATATATAAAACACAAAGATGAATTAAGTTTGGAATATACAACACAACTGTATGAATAAAAAATGAGGTTTAAACATTCTAACATAAAATTTAATTTTGGAATCAAAAGAATATGACATGGATATTATAAAATTAAAATATAATAAAATGAAACATATTCATTATACATAAATTAAATAGGGTAGTGAATAATATAAGAACCCAATCGTTATTCAATTCAAAATATCATTTTAAAATAAAAATATGGTTTCCTTCACTCTTAATGATCTTTTTGAGTATACAGTTTTATAGAATTATTTGATTACTACTGCATAAAAACTCGATAAATTAAAAACTATACAATTCCTATGATTATCCATTCATTCCATAATAAAAAACATTAAAAATAATACATGTTTTATTATAATGAATAATATTTATTATTTTCAGCATGATTTGTTTTTTGTTCTTACTCATCCATAAAACCTATGAAAAAAATTACAAATGTTGGATGAGAAAAAAAAAGATCATTAAGAGACATAAAATATAAAAAAAATTAAAATTAGTATAATTTATAACCATAATATCATAAAATAGTGTATTCCTTTAACATAATAATCTTTGGGATCAAATAATGATTTACTTACACATAAAATCAACAATACTACCCAATATTTTTTCATAAATCTATATGTAATAATTTTACAGGAAAACTCATAACCAAGAGGGTTTCATAAAAAATATGAAAACATGGAAAACCATTTTATTAATAACATACCTTTTACTAGAAAAGGTAATAATCTTTTCTATAAAAAAATATCATTATATTACCTTTTGAAATAAAATGATTTCAAATAAAACATAATAGGATTCATAAAAATGTAATAATTTTTCCTTGGAAATACATATTTATACAACCAATAAAACTGGAGTAACCATTATATCTGACTAAAAAATATTTATATGGAAAACATAATCATTACCAAATTAATTGGAGAGAAATATCAGTCTCACCTTCCTTCATGGCCTATATTATTTGGAAAACATAATCATTACCCAATTCATTGGAGGTATATATATGGCACACCTACCATCGTGGGGTGTATCAGGATCATCCATCATCAGGCTTTATATCAGGATCAACTATCAAATTCAGTTATATAGTAGTCCCCCATCATCATACATAATTAACAAGGACAATAATATTAATATAATTGATAAAATACTACATTTCTATCAGAAAAATCAAAAAAATAACATTTTAAACACATATTTCAGATATTGATATATCCCAATATTTTATAACCCAATTTTCAAAAAAAATAATTACAAGAAAAAAAGTAAGGAGGATTTTTATCTAAATAATACGTGGAATATTATATTGGATTAAAAAAATAATAGTTACATGGGAAATAAAATATAATTACATCATATACATTAAAATAGAACCCTAATTTTCCTTTCTATAATGAATTTTAAAAAGCATCGTTAAAAGATTCCATTTAAAACACTTCTATTAGGAAGATAAAATTTTCCTTATAAATCCATAAATTTACATATAAATTCATTATTAAAAATATTTTATGAATAAATTTAGAGAACAAAAAAATATAAAATAAATTTTCAAAACATTTAAATAAATGTTATTAATGTTAATTATCCCTTACCTCAACTCTGAATCATCAAATACGTTATTTATCATCCTGAATAACAAAATTATTATAAATATTTAATTTTATATTAAATTATTTCAGGTGTATTATTCCTTTTATTTTATTTATTACCATGTTTTTTTAATTACAAAATAAATTAAGTTCACGTCAAATGTTTAGATGATATTCAGTACATATGTATAAAATGAATGTGGTAGGCTGAAAATTGTAAAAAATTGTCATTATTACATAATATAAAGAATAATAAACATTAAATAATTATAATTTTTTAAATAAATTTAACTTTTAATGTAACACCCCGAGCTTCCATGATACACTTCTCTTTCAATAATGCAATAGCTTGCATTGTACGCATGTTCGAGATTCTAACACACCGCGACCAATCAAAATAGCCATTATGAATTTTGATACCCAATTTTTAAAATTATAGAAATTTTATATTTCAAAATGGACTTCATTTTTGTATTCGTAATATCAAAATTATCAGAAGTTGAATTTTTTGTAATTTTCTTAGAACTTCCAATTTATTATGAATAGTGAAAAATACATAAAACAACTTTTTTTAATCAAAATAATTTATAGTGATAAATTATAATATTTAGTGGTTTTATAGTATAACTAGAATATATTTTTACCTTTTTATCCAATGGTGGTCATTACAATTAATTTAACATTGAAATTAGACATGAACAATTGTTAATCTTTTGATATATATTGTTTCTTGAAAACACGCTATTTTTTGTGACAATGGGAATTAATTATAAAATTAATTAATTCAACTTATATGTTTTAAATTTTGTAAAATAGGCATCATTTTTGAATTAGGAATATCAATTATAGCTTAGGGTGAAATTTTTGCATTGTTCTGAAAAACATCAATTTTTGATGAATAGTGATACCACTAAGTGGTAGTTAAAAAACTGATTTTTCCTTTAAATGAAACTTTACCACTTCTATGAAGTGAATTTCAAAAATCCTACATACATGGTTGTCATTAGGATGTAAAATTTGGTATAATGGGATTAAAATAATTTTTTTGGCGATTAGTAAATTTTATGTTTTATTAATCGCGATTAAAGGTACGTAGTGAAATTTAAGGTAAAAATGGTATTATAAAATTGTTAAAATACCCTTAAACATGTCCTACCTATATTTTATGAGTCATGGCCGTCCAAGAAAATCCATGGGTCAACTTGGGGACCCCATGTAGCCACTTTGGTTGGAAAATGACATTAAAAACTATTTATTTAATGTTAAAATAAAAATGTCACAAACATGAGTTGTTTTACTAAAAAAAAAATTAAATGGGTTAATACATGTCATATTGTTGACTATAAAAATTAATTAGAAATATAAAAATAATCACTACGTCATGATATTTTTTTATAATTTTTCGGCATTAAATAAATTCAATTATTTATGACACCATTATGATGCAGTGATTACCTCATTATTTAACGATTTAAATAAAATGAAAAGATAATGTAAAATATAAGACCTACACATGTAAAAACCCTATTGTATGGGTGGATTTTGAACTCTTCTCACCTTATCCTAGAAATATATAATTTCTGGACCTTTAAAATCCTAAAATCATTTTATAATAAAGTAACATTTCATTACTTTCCAAGAGTGCCCCTCCTCTCCTCTTATAAAAGGCCCCCACCTCTTCCACCTTACCCACTCCTCTCAATCCATTGGCTCAGCCAAAACCTGGCCATTTTTTCTGTCAATATCCCACTCTTACTCATAGAGGCATCACTTTGGGTAGAAGTCTTCCCAAGGAAGCCTTTGAGCTCAAATCAAAAAGAGTTACCCGTTTTAAAGGTAGTGTTTTCTCTTGTGTTCTTATGTTTTATTTTGCTTCTCCAACCCCCTAAACTCATATTATTCATTGCTTTTTTAACAAAACCAATATCCTAAATATAAAAGGATGTTGTTATAAGAAGTATTTTAGATACAAATACACACACCTACATCAAATGGTTAAAGAACATACTGTTTCTGTGGATGGAGAATTTCTGCCTCACGAAACGATGATTATTCAACACTCATATAACACCTTCAAAGGTGGCCATTAATATTTCACTATATTTATATATGATATATAATATGTTTATGTTTTACTTAAACTTCTGTATTTTTAATTTATGGCATACCTTTATGGTTTCCATTATGGGTAAACGCGATATCTTCATTTTAGTAAGTACGAACTACCGCCCCCTCAAAGTGATTTGAATCGTTAATGCCATATGTGGGATGTATAAAGGATGTAGTAAATGATATTATATATGATATTATACTGGATTTTTATAATATACCTTTATATCATTATGATTTCATTCCATTAAATACAAAATAGAAATGAAACTAGCGTTCATGCGTATGTACGACTTACCGTCTCCAGGAACTGTGCATTTCATTTATTACCTCTAAATGTTATGTAATATTATAAATTAATGTATATACTGGATATATATGATATCTAAATCATAAATATAATTCTGTACATAATGGATATTCTACCACATAAACAACTTGTAATTATAAAAAGTTTATTGTTGACTCAAGTACCAAAGATCGACAAAACGACCGTTATTAACTTAAATGACTACTTAATTTTCGTAACCTTTTAATAAGTGATATAAAAGGGATAATGAAATTTAAAAAGTTTCTTAAGCAAGTAGATATTAACTCTAGTTTATTATTCAGGAGGTTAAAGAACGGTCGAGTCAAGTCGGACACAAGGTAAGGGAACTTCTTAACCCAATTTTCATTCTTTGGGTTAATCTCCTACTTTCAAATTATGTCATGATATTATTATGTCCTATCTTGTATTTTTACATTATTTATGTGTAATTATAGTTAATACACATAATATATCTATTTTATTTCCAAAATTATCTTTTAAGGGACTTCCTCTCATTCTCCATTCATTGCGGCATATTTTGTTTAATACATAAATTTATTTTATACGGTGTATAAACCCATTTTACTTTTAAATTTATTCAAAAGGAATATTTTTGTATAAAGAATTTTACTAGATGACAAAAAGGAATATTTTTCTTGTTGTACATATGCGCCGAAAACGACTTCTCCGCCGCCTTGACCATTATTTCAGTTTCAGCTTCCTCTACAAGCCATAATTTTTTTAAATGAAAAATAAATATAATGTTTTAATTTTCATTTATTTTGGTATTGAAAATGGTTTTGAAAGTTTTTTTATATCAATGTGTTGTATTTATATCTTTTGATTGAAATTTGGAAATTTTATGTTTCCCTTGTGCATGTTTTATGTGATACAATTATGTTATAATTTATAATATGTTTAAACATGTTCATATGAGGAATGCATTGGACTTAATAAGTGATGGGTGGAGCCCACTATAGCTCCTCGATGCATCGGCAGGTCTCATGAGACTAACTAGTGTCTTGGCACGAGGCCTTAACAAAATATTATTTGTAGTCTTGTCACAAGGCCTTGGCTACGTGGTTATAATAGTCTGGAATTATGCATTCCATCATTGTGAAAGTGGTTATTGATATTGCATTTGATTATTCGACCAGTAGAATATCTGTTTGAATAAGTAAATGGAATTATCTCATTTTACTTTTTCTATATTATGTTGAAGTTCAAGTTTAAAAGGATTTTATTTTAGTCATAAATTTCCTTAAATTTTTATGTTTACATATGAATGCTTCCGCTATATTGTTATCCTTTCTGAGCATCTGAGCTCACCCCTTTCAATGTTTTATGATTTTCTAGGATGTGAATAATTATTTTATGAATGACCCACAGGGATAGCCGGAAGGGGACATGAGTGTACACTATGGAGACCATGTTATTGTAGTTTATAACTTTATGATGTAATGTAACTTTTATGAATGTATCTAGTTTTTTCAAGGCTACTAAACTAATCGGTCATTGGAGACATGATCTTTTGTGATCATGCCAATGTTACGCAATAATGCACCGACTCTGGGTAACTGGGGTCGGGGCATTACAGTTGGTATCAGAGGCAGTTTAGTACTAACCTTGGAATCTAGACATAGATAAACACTGATTATAGAACGTAGACCTAAGATAAAATATTAGGATTAGTATAGAAGAACTACCTCGAATTTTGGTATTATATAGATTTTGTGAGTTTTCCGAGCAATACATCCCAGTCTGGATATGAGCAGGTAGAGGCGGCTCTGGCAGAGATGTACCTAGGGGTAAAACCCGAAAACACCGCTTTGAGCTAGACTTAAATGGGAACTGGTGCACGACAATGGGCGTTGCTGAACTCTTGGTTACGACACTCCCGGTGGATATTCTTAGGATAATTATCATTTTTTTACAAACCATTATGAAGGGTTTATGAGTATATACTTCCTCAAAGAAAACATTTTTTATGATTATGGATTATATCCATAAACCGTTCAATTTACATTATGTATTTTACAAGTTTGGAATTATTCATTTCAATTCATAAACTAACCTAGTTTATGCCATTGTATAGAATTGGTGCCCAGTAAAATGAATGTGAACTCCATCAATACGTATGATCCAAAGAGTAAGAAGGATCATATCTTTCACGTTATTAATCCAACATTTAAAAGTGAAATAGTCTCCCATGTGTTCTCAACATATGAAGAAATAGTATCATGTGTTAATAAGATATGTAAATAATTCTATGAGTCTTATGGCTATGAAGGGAAGAAAGATAAGAAAACGATGGAAGAGTGAATGATGGATAAAGGGATGAGAGAAAAGAAGAATTTTCCAATATGTGATAACTGTGGTATGAAACACCTTGGAACTTGCCTGAAGGGAATGGGAGTTTGTTATAAGTGTAGAGAAAAAGGACACCAAGTGCATGACTTCAAGGGTAAGAAAAAGGTTTCATGTGTACAATGCTTCATCTTCAAGGAGGGGGGACACTACGCAAACCAATGTCCAAATCATCAAAGTATGCCCCAAATGATGTTATTGGATAATAATCATGTTATGATACTACCACAGATGAGGAGGAATGATTAGAGTTATTATGTTGTTATTAAAGAATTATGTCATTTGAGTGTTTTATCAATGATGTACTGGTCATAGTAATTATGGAGTATATAGGGATTGTACTGCAGTACTATTTCATCAAGGACTTGAGATTGTGTGGAACCAAGAAAAGTAACTCAATAGAAGGTTAATTTTTTTGGAAAATATATGGTTGAGAGAAAGATAAACCATAAAATTGTTCTGATACCGAGATAGTGATTTTGGAATAATACAATATTGATTTGGATAAATTATATGGGATATTCTTGACTTCCTTGAAACTGATTAATGATTTGCATCGATTTTTGGATAGAAGTAGTATATCTAGTATTCTATAAGGAATAAGGGATCATGAATGTAATCAAAAAGGATTTATGGTAATTTAGGATGTTTCAGTGTTTTAAAAGAATACATGATGAAGGTGTTCAAATGTTATTATACGGAAAAAAGGATCTTCATTGTGGTTACATTCCTTATAAAATTTGGACTTTGAGTTTGGACAGAAGTATTTTGGATAACTATAAAGGTTGGAATGGATTATGTTGAACTTTGGATAGTATTATTTAAGGTTAAAAAATTTCTGAAGATTATTTTTGTAATATTATAATACTATAGTTTTAGGAAAAGGACAACCTGCAGGTTGGGGGATAACCTGTCGTGTCGGACAAAGCTGCAGGAATCGAACCCACAACCATAGTGCGACATGCCTTTATTACCTACCACTAGCCTATGGGAAGTCCCTAGTAATTACAAAATAGTTTTCATAATCTTAATGGTATGTGTTAATATTTTGAACGTTGTACGATTAGGATAAATATAATATTTTTGAGTTCTATAATCTTTTTGAGTGAAGGATGAGTTTGTGGTAGAAATTAGTTGAAGGTTGAAACTATACTTGTCAAGCATATATATATATATATACCTATCTCTTCTTCTATGAGTAAATTAATTCTTAAACTTTAGGAAAGGGATAATAATACAAAGAATGTGTTATCTTAATACCTTAGGTTTTGTTGAACTGATGATATTTTAAATAACCATATATTGAAGGTTTTGAGGCCCTCAATTTTACACTTGTTTGTGATTTATGAACTCAATCACTCCCTACAAATAATTTCATTTTCCCTCCAATTATATGTCTCTAATTTCCACCAATGTTCTCCTAATCGAGATCATAATTTAGTGGTAACTTTTTCATTTCCCTTTCCCTCTTATTAAGGCTAAATTTTATTAACCTTATTTCTGATGTGGATTTTCCACAAAGGTATTTTCTATTTTAAACCATTTATTTTAATAGAAAAATTTCAAATTGCGAGAACACAATTTATTAAAGGAGGGGAGAATGTAACACCCCGATTTTCCATGATATGCTTCTCTTTCAATAATGCTATAGCTTGCATTGTACGCATGTTCGAGATTCTAACACACCGCGACCAATAAGAATAGCCATTTTGAATAGTGATACCCACTTTTTAAAATTATAGAAATTTTATATTTCAAAATGGACTACATTTTTGTATTCTTAATATCGAAATTATCCTAAGTTGAATTTTTTGTAATTTTATGAGAACTTCCAATTTTTTATGAATAGTGAAAAATACATAAAACAACTTTTTTTAATCAAAATAATTTATAGTGATAAATTATACTATTTAGGGGTTTTAAGGTATAATTAGAATATATTTTTACCATTTTATCCAATGGTGGTCATTATAATAGATTTAACATTGAAATTGGACATGAACAATTGTCAATCATTTAATATATATTGTTTCTTAAAAACATGCTATTTATTGTGAGAGCGGGAATTAATTATAAAATTAGTTATTGCAACCTATATGTTTGTAATTTTTTAAAATAGGCATAATTTTTGAATTTGGAATATCAATTATAGCTTAGGGTGAAATTTTTGCATTGTTTTGAAAAACATCAATTTTTGATGAATAGTGAAACCACTAATTGGTTGTTAAAAAACTGATTTTTCATTTAAATGAAACTTTACTGCTTCTATGAATTGAATTTCAATAATCCGACAAACATGGTTGTCAGTAGGATGTAAAATGTGGTTCAATGGGATTAAAATAATTTTTTTGGTGAATCGTAACTTTTATGTTTTATTAATCGTGATTAAAGGTAATTAGTGAAATTTAAGGTAAAAATGATATTATAAAAATATGAAAATACACATACAGTTGTACTACCCATATTTTATGAGTAATGTCCGACCAATAGAATCCATGGGTCAACATTGGGACCCCATTGATCCACTTTGGTAGGAAAATGACATTAAAAACATTTTATTTAATGTTATAATAAAAATGTCACAAACATGAGTTGTTTTACTAAAACAATTTTTAAGTGGGGTTATACAAGTCATATTTTTGACTATAAATTTTAATTACAAAGATAAATACATTTCCTACATCATGATATTTGTTTTATAATTTTTAGACATTAAATAAATTACATTATTTATGACACCATGATGATGCAGCGATTACCTCATTATTTTACGATTTAAATAAAATGAAGATATAATGTAAAATGTAGGACCTAAACATGTCAAAAACCTATTGTATGGGTTTTTTTATAACTCCTATCACCTTATCCTCGAAATATATAATTTTGGGACCTTTTAAATCCGAAAATCAATTTATAATAAAGTAACATTTCATTACTTTCCAAGAGTGCATCTCCTCTCCTCTTATAAAAGGCCCCCACCTCTACCACCTTACCCACACCTCTCAAGCCTTTGGCCTAGACAACACCTGCCAATTTTGTCTCTACACATCTCACTCTTACTCCTAGAATCCTCAAATTGGGAAGAATCCTTCCCAAGGAAGCCTTTGAGATCAAATCAAAAAGAGTTACCCATTTTAAAGGTAGTGTTTTCTCTTGTGTTCTTGTGTTTTATTTTGCTTCTCCAACCCCCTAAACTCTTTTTATTAATTTATTTTGTAACAAAACCAGTATCCTAAATATACTAGTATTTTTTATAATAATAATTAGAGCAACACTTAAACACACCTTCATCTAATGGTTAAAAAACATACTGTTTCTGTGGATGGAGATTTTCTGCCTCATGAAACGATGATTGTTCAACACTCATATAACACCTTCAAAGGTGTCAATTAAGATGTCACTATATTTATATATGATATATAATATGTCTATGTTTTAATTAAACTTCTGTATTTTACATTTATGGCATACCTTTTGGTTTCCATTATGGGTAAACGCGATATCTTCATTTTAGGAAGTACGGACTACCGTCCCTCAAAGTGATTTGAATCGTTAATGCCATATATGGAATGTATAAAGGATGGAGTAAATGATATTATATATGATATTATAATGGAATTATAATATAACTTTATATAATTATGATTTCATTCCATTAAATATGAAATAGAAATGAAAGTAGCGTTCATGCGTACGTACGGCTTACCGTCTCCATGAACGGTGCATTTCATTTCTTACCTCTAAATGTTATGTAATATTATAAATGAATGTATATTCTGGATATATATGATATATATGATATCTAAATCATGAATATAATTCTGGATATAATCCATATTATACCACATAAACAACTTGTAATTATAAGAAGTTTATTGTTGACTCAAGTACCAAAGATCGACAAAACGACCGTTATTAACTTAAATGACTACATAATTTTGGTAACATTGTAAAAAGTGATATAAAAGGGATAATGAACATTAAAAATGTTCCTATACAAGTAGAGATTATCTCTAGTTTATTATTAATGAGGTTAATGAACGGTCAAGTCAAGTCAGACATAAGGTAAGGGAACTTCTTAACCCAATTTTCATTCTTTGGGTTAATCTCCTACTTTCAAATTCTTCCATGATATTATTATGTCCTATCTTGTATTTTTACTTTATTTATGTGTACTTATAGTGAATACACATAATAGATCTATTTTATTTAAAAAAATTTTGTTTTTAAGGGACTTCGTCTCATTATCTATTCATTGAGGCATATTTTGTTTTAAACAAAAATTTCTTTTATACGGTGTATAAACCCCTTTGACTTTTACGTTTATTCAAAAGGAATCTTTTTAAATGAAGCATTTACTTAACGAAAAAAAGGAATGTTTTTCTTGTCGTACTTATGCGGAGACAACGACTTCTCCGCCGCCTTAACCATTATTTGAGTTTCGACTTCCTCTACAAGCCATAACTTTTTTTAAATGAAAAATAAATACAATGATTTAATTTTAATTTATTTTGGTATTGAAAATGGTATTGAATGTGTTTTTTTTCTATAAATTTGTTGTATTGATATCTTTTTATTGAAATGTGGAAATGTTATGTTTCCATTATGCATGTTTTATGTGATACGATTATGTTATGATTTATGATATGTTAAAACCTGTTCATATGAGGAATGAATTGGACTTAATAAGTGACCAGTAGAGCCCGCTATAGCTCCTCGATGCATCGGTAGGTATCATGAGACAAACTATTGTCTTGGAACGAGGCCTTGACAAAATATTATTTGTAGTATTGGCACGAGGCCTTGGCTACGTGGTTATAATAGTCTGTCATTATGCATTCCATCATTGTGAAAGTGGTTATTGATATTGCATGTGATTATTTGACCAGTAGAATATCCATGTGAATAAGTAAATAGCATTATCTCATTTTACTTTTTCCATATTATGTTGAAGGTAAAGTTTAAAAAGATTTTGTTTTAGTCATAAATTGCCTTAAATGTTTATGTTTATTTATCAATGCTTCCTCTATATTTTTATCCTTGCTGAGCATGTGAGCTCACCCCTTTCAATGTTTTAATATTATCCAGGATGTGAAGAAGTATTTTATGAATGACCCGCAGGGATAGTCAGAAGGGGATACGAGTGTGGACTATGGAGACCATGTTATTGTAGTTTTTCATTTTATGATGTAATGTAACTTTTATTAATGTATCTAGTGTTTCCAAGGCTACTAAAATAATCGGTATTTCAAGACATTATCTTTTGTGATCTTGCCAATGTTACGCAATAATGCACTGATGTTGGGTAACTGGGTTCGGGGTGTTTCATTTAAAACCAATAATCAAATATAATAATGAGTAATGATCTATATTAAATTCATTGAGATAGTAGTTAATACATAGGCACGAGTAACATTTCCATCTTTCTGTGAACATGATGGAAAGATGTTAAGTATTATATTATATTTCAATTATAATTATTATATATGATATATAATATTATTTATTTATATAATGTTATATATAACATCTATGTGATGTAGATATGGAAAATAAATAGCATTACTTCATAGAGGTGGTAATATATGCGTACAATGGAATAATGGTATAATTTTTGAATTGGTTGAAAGGATAGAATGAATTTACAACATTATATTCATAAAATTGTAAATATTTCAGGAATATAATATGTATTCAATAATACCATAATATGACCATCCATAAGAGGCGGTGAAGGAAAACAAAGTAGATCGGTTCTCGAGGTGGTAGTCCACTGTACACACAAAAGATGGTTTCATTTACCATTTGATGGAAGAGGGATATGAATATTGGTAATTCAATTTTCATAAAAATTTTATTATATGTATTAAAATTATATTTTTATTTCATCATGTTGTAGGAATATTTTTTGGAGGTAGGATGAGAAACAAAACTAGAATATTCAATCAAAAACTATATTCCTTCTTTGAAAAACCTGTTTTTATTGACCCATTGGTACCTCTATTGATGATATTTTCTCCAAAATCAGACCTCAATAACCTAGCGAAAGATTTTATTTTATTTATTGGGCACTTCTTGGATGAGATAGAGTGATAACATTCTGTGAGGAAGAGAGGTTAGGAGGCTCCCTTTTATTAGTGTAGGGAGGTGCAATCTTAGAATTTATTATAGTATAAAATTAAAATAAATTAATATTCAAGTAAAAGATCCTCCAAATTGATATAATTTGAATATATTATAGGTATGTATGTTAAAAATCTCATATCATAAAATTTATACATGTTTAAATTTCGTTTTTAAACTTGTCTCTTTTTATTCATATCATCTAAGGAACCCTGGGCTTAACTTTCCATTATTTCAAAAATGTATACCATTTTTCCATGAAGATAATTTATAATAAACATGATAGAATACCTCAAAAAAAATCATTTAATCCAATTGTTCACATAACTTTTATGTCTTCTCTGAGACATCCTCATATGTTTTTCAATAATATTTAACTTCTAAAAATTTTATTCTACTAGTTCTGGTCCCAAAATATGTCATTTTACTTAATTATCTCAAATAGGTACTATATATCACCTCTCTTTATATAAATCCTAAAAATGATTCATCTATATAATGAAATAATAATTGTTATTTTAAGAAAAATCAATTAATTAATGATATAGATTTCATAATTCTTGGTAATCTATTGAACAAGATCGAATCATGCCTTTGAAATTGAAATTTTTTCATTCTAATTTTCCATCAAATTTAGGAAGAAAAGATTTACTGAAATATAATTCTATACCCAATGATATCTTAATACCATTCTAAAAAAGGTGTAAACATGAGATCACATTCATATACTATAGTAAGAATAGCTTCATGCAGCCTACTTATATCCTGGAGATATAGTCGATAATGATGATATAAATAAATATAATATCAAATGGGAAGTAAACAAATATATTTATTCAATCGATCAAAAATATCATCATTTTCATTATTACCAAAAGATGTGTTTGGAAATCCCACGATGAAATACATGGAAATATTCTACCATTTCCACACCATAACTAGAAAATGATGAAGAATCCCATTCGATAATTTTAATTCTACTTGAACCTATTAAAAATTAGATCATTACATGTTAAAGTCAATATTGCCTCTTTTCATTCCATCCCACCAGTAATATTTTAGAATGTATCCATAAACCGTAGTACTTCAATGTTGAATGGAAAATGGTGAACTATGATCTTTAACCAATAATTTAATCTACAAATGGGAATCAAATGGTACATATGAAATTTTTCTAAATTTAATAAAACATTCTACAACAAAATTAAACTCAAGAAATGCACCCTTATTAGCATAGTCTACTATTTATTGTAATAAATGTTCATTATTTTGGGAATTATGAATTATTTTTGAAAGAGGAGATTGTATTTTCACTTGAATGAAAAATATAGAGATTTCAAGTATGTATAATTTCAATGAAAAAATTTATCAAATAATTGACCACATGGATTTGTTATAAACATAAAATGATTAATATAGAATTATTTTTCGGACTCAAAGCATGAAATACATAGTTTAATTTCCAATTAGGCAATAAATTGTGTAGTAATAATACTTAATTTATTTAATCCATCTTAAATTTTGTATATTTCACTCTTTCTAGGTGAATATATACATCAAAAATTTTTTTTGAATATTTTTAATAGTTCATTCCCTATAAAGAATGATGCTAAATTTTTAATGAAAAAAAGTAGTTAATTTTACATCATGTGTAAAAAAAATTAAATCATGTTATTTTAGTTGTCATGAATTATGAGAAATTACACTATCCTTTTAAAAAACACAACTAATACCGTAAAATAATCATCACTATAGATGAAAAATTAAACATTTATAGAGGTAAGTTCTAAAATGATATCATTCACCGATATTCATTTCAACTCATGTAAATAAACATATATTTCTTCTGGAAATGGGGATGACCTTTTTTGTTTAATGATAAAACATTCCAATCTGTTTCTAATGGGTTTACTCATAGAACCGAAAACATCCAATGATTCTATATCCATGTGAACATACTTTCCAAAGATAAATTCTCATTAGTTATGGATCAATGAGGCTTAAGAATTCGCATTGGTAGAGAGGATGGGAGGTCAGGCTCATCACACCTTTTGGGGGAAATTATTTCCTACTCTGGGACTCTCCCATAGATTTATGTTATGTTCACAAATACTTATTAATTCACCAATTTTGAAAATTATTTTTCCTTTAGATTTAGAAATCAATGATTGATAAGTATCGGATTAATAGAATCTTTTATATGTATTTTAGGTTCTTCATTGATGGATAATCATTCGTATGTATTATAGATTCTTAGTCAATTTTATCCTTCAATACATTAAATAAAAATATATTGCTCATTAAAATAACCATACTAGTTTTAAAGCCACTCAGTGGGGAACATGAATATTATTGTCATTCAGAAAGATATGGATTATTTCAGAGTTAAGATCATACCCGCAGATGGGCTACCTAGGTATCCTTGTTAAAATGGAATCAAAACCATCATAGTTCAATGATAAGTATATAGCTTAACGTCATATGTGACAGAAAAGAGTTTATGAATGTTGGTACTAAACCTTATAAAGGCTCCTACATACTCTACTAATAAGTCAGAGATCAAATTTCACATAGTTTAGGTAAAAAATATTGGGTTTATGCATGGTTAATGGCCCAAAAAGAGATGACGTGATTACTTTTACACTCTAAGCTAACATGATTCATGATCGGTGTGAGAAACAAGAGGTATTAGTAAACATGACAATGCTTCCATGAAATATGCAGTCAAGAGAAATGATGTGGGGCTTACGTATGTATGACTGCCCAAGTAGATGAAGACCAGGACATTCTTCAAGAAAGAAGCCCATGATCAGGGTCCATAAAGGTATTTGTACTTTTGGGGATTTAGAGATTTAACTTGGGGATTACTCCTGAGAAGGAGGCCTAAATTAAAAGGGACACATGATTGGGGATTATTCCTAAGAAGGAGTCCCAATGTTAAATAAAATTATGACTAGGGATTAGTCTTGAGAAGGAGGCCCAGGTTAAGTGGACTTGAGACTTGGGGCTTACTCTTGAGAAAGAGGCCCAAACCAGAGGAACATGGGGAATACTCCTGAATAGGATTCCCTAAATCAAAATATCTTCTCATCTTAAAGGATGAGGTTATATAGGAAACCACTAACTATGGTGATATAACGTTTGTAATACATGAGGTTTTGGGAGTGTTTCTCACAGAGTTCTTTTCAGATAAAGAATCCTAAAAAAGAACCATTCAATAAATGGATTTGAAAAGGTGTTATAGGGATAATATCGTGAAGAGGAGAGGTGAATGGTACAGACTCACATGAGTAATGTTGGCATGAATGTATAGTAATGAAAATCATTTGGCATGCAAGTCTTGGTCGTGAAAGTGTACTTGTGCGGCATTGGTTCACCTGGGAGATGAAGAATAAATTGGGTAATACTTAGGCAAGACATAACTCAAGCCATTATTATTATCCTAAGATGTTTTTAAAGGGAGGTGAACAAGTTTAATTGAAAGGGTAAGGCATCACACAAGTGTTTCCACTTTTATGGAGGTATGGACACATAGATGCAGAAGTGTTGAAGAATGCTAAACACTTAGGCCTTATTCTACTTCTTCATGTCTTCCATTATCAGTCAAAAGTTACCTTAGAAGCTTTTGAAAGAGTTGAGTTGAAGACTTTGGTGACCAAATCTTGAATCTGAGTATTTGAAAATTTGTGCCTTCAATGTGGGGCCTACATGGGATATTTATAGGCCCCTAGACACCTTGGGAGAAAAAAAAGAATAGGTAGCGCAAGTGAATTATGTGACCCATTGGGGGAGTGCAAGTGACTTTCACAAAAAATTGGAAACATGTGTGGCTCCCTCTTAATGGGTTCTTTGTCCATGCCTTTATCAATTTTGGATTTTCTTTAATGGTTTACCCTCTTTGTGGTTAAGGTATTCCCATTTTCCATTCATTGGACTTTGTGATGGAAAGGAGTGTCTACAAAAGTCCCCCCACATAGTTGGATTTAAAAATGAAAGAGGATCTAGCTCTGAGGTAAAGGTGGAGAAACATGGGTATGTGGTGTGCAAGTTCAGCATGCAGATAGTGGGGAGTGCATGTATGGCATGTAGGTGTTCTGGATCAATTATATATACAGGCTCACTCTCATGCGAACTCATTTGTCTTCTTGAAGCATGAGATCTCATCGTGCAGGTGCTTCGGTCTTTGGCGAATTGCTTTTCTGGATTTTTCCGCACTTCTTGATAAGGTATTTGACTTGAGAGCCATGACTAGGGAAGAAGAACTTGCTCGACCCGATTGACTAGCACTCCATGTTTGGACTTGCACGCCTTAATGACTTTGCCTTTTTTCCATCATCAAGATTTCACAAAACCAACTTACTTAAGGTTCTTCTTCTTGATATTTGTGCAGATTAAATGGATACCAGAAGAATTGGATCAGCCAATGAGTTGGCCAGTAAGAGAATAGATGACATGATGAATGTCATCAGTCATGATTGTTATATTATCTGCAACAACACACTCTCGGATATAGCTATGGACTTAATGAAATATAATTCTAAATATCCCACAGAGCATCTAAATGCCTTTGTATGGCCATCGTCATCTGCAAGGAGTCAATGTTCCAGGGGAAAAGAATTATATCCCTCATTCTTGGTTTCAGACTTACACAAATTGATCTTCTGTAAAGGTCTCTGTTTCAAGATCATTAGAAAATGTTGGAACAGTGGAGAAGACATACATAATGCATCATATCCCATGTTCCCTATATCTGAAGCCTCACAAGCTTGAGCTGTAGCTGCATTTCTATCCCTCTATTTTTCGAAATTCATAGATGGACCAATCTAAAGGATGGAAAAAGATATGGGATTTTTGTCCTTGAGGAGGTGTGAAGCCGAGTTGTATGTGGGAATATTGGGTGTGACAAACCTGTGCATTTTTTGTCGATGATCTAAAATGATTTTCAATATATGAAGTCATCTGGGTTGGGCATACATATTTCTATAGGAATGAAAATTTCATTCTGGAGTTAATTAGCTATTGGAGCCCAGAAACGAATTCCTTCTATATGACTCATAGAGATGTAAGAACCAGTTTGTGGGACATCTATAATATTTCAAGGACTCAAATTTAGGGATATATGTACGATGAATTTATTCCCCCCAAGGTGACCTAGAATGATTTGGAGAAGAATCCCGATTTGGATTGAGAGTTAATGAAAATTTTCTAAAAGCATTAGAATACCAACAACATAAAAACCCACTACAGAAATGATATCCATCAAGAGGAGTGGATGGACATGTTTCTTATTAAGAAGAAAGAGGACGGACCTTCCTACAATCATCCTACTAGTTTCCCTAGAGCAGCAAAGACGGGTGCTCCGGGGACATTTTGGAAAATTTTGGAAGCATGAGATTTTGATGTGTGGGGGTATTAAGTGAACCAGAAAATTCCCGAGATGACTCATATAGAAGGATTTTTGGCCTTGTGGATTAGTGTTTACCTTTTACCAGTTTGGGATTCGAAAGGAGGCGTGAGGCCAGGGACCTTTTCCGTTGTATCCAAGATGGCTGAAATGGAGATGGTTGGGTTGGAAACCCCAGTTTTGGAAATGATTCAAAGGATCATACTTCATGTTTATCTAGGTAAATCTCTTCTAAGAATAGTGGGAACATTCCAAGTTTTATGGGGATGGATCGCCTCTCACTTCAGGACATATGGTGTACATGGTTGGGTACAGGTTCCTAGAAGTTCTTTCTGGGCATCTGTGCAGGCCTTTTCTGGAATTTCTCCCATATCCCTCAACGCTTATGATATCAAGATAAGGCTGAGCATGTTAATGGTCTTTCATCTCATTCCATATGGAAATCCTCCAAAAGGGAAATTTTTGGATTATGGAACAGACATCCTGGAGTTAAGGTCATACATGTTGGCATGTAGAGATAGTATACTGGCCACGAGGATTGACGGGGAAAATATATGTGAGGCCTATGCTCCATATCGATTCGCACGTCAATTCAAATGTTAGTAGAAAATTACTATATCCCCTCCGGTGCATGTCAGGTTAGAGTAGTATCTGATGGTTCCTCGTCAAATATGGTTGTTAAAATCTATGGAGAAGACAAGGGTGGTATTTGATCTACCAGTTGTTGGAGCGGAAAGTCAATTGACTACATGGTATACCGAGATATGGGTAGCATCATATCTTGAAGGGGTACTGAATCAGTTAGAACCTTAGGTGGGGAAAAAGAAGAGAATCGTTTGGATAGTAGCATTTCATTTGGATGTTAATTCTTCCTCACCCGGAGCTGATTCACCGGGTTCCTCACCCGAGGTTGATTCACCGAAATCCCAAGATGGGGATGATGAGGAAATAAATGTGTCAAAGTAGCCATGTGCCAGATATAATATGCCTACCAGAGTCAAGAGACCTACTCCATCGACTCCTGGTTAGTTACATTATTCAGGCAATTTAGTCGCCTTTATTTTAAGTAGCAACAAGTTTCATTTTCTTATCCTTTATATGTGATTGTAAGATGTGGGATGAACATGAAGTACCATATTGTAGGACCCTCCTCACGGCCTTCTGGTGCACATTCTAAATATTTATGACCAGAGGTTGTCCAAACATGGAAGATTTTATATTGTGATGCTAAAACCACCTGGATGAACTTATGCAAAGGGATGCATATTCCCAGTGTGGGGAATCATTGGGCTTCCACTGACATCCATTTTTAGGACAACCCCAATGAAGTCAGGGCTTACATCAAAGAGCTAGAATATTTCATATATTCTACTGATAAGTCAGTTCTTGTCACCAATCGGGTGAAGGAAATGATGGAATGCGGTACCACGGAGGGGATTGGTCCTTCATTTGACGAAGATTGGTATGATTATGTGGCTCCTGAAGATATGACATTTCTTTTTTCTCATATTTCTATTTGCTTTGCAATTTGAATTTAGTCAATGATTTCTTATTCAAGGAAATAATCTTCTTCATCCTGCAGTTTTTGAAGGAAAGAATCACTGAAATTCCTTCTTCACGGTATAGCCCAAGTGGCACTGCTCTTGGAGCCAATGAATCTCCTCGTGAGCAAAGAGAAGTATCGCCAGGCTAGCTAGCCATAGATGAAGAGTTAGAAATGGCGTTATTGTATCTGATACCTGTTTTCAGAGAGTATGAAGCCAGTCCACCCTAAAACTCCAAGAAGAAATAGCATCTAAGAAACAATACCACATTCAAATGCTTTATCAGTAGTGGTAAGTCTCTCTAGTAGTCTTGAATCTCAACTTATGAAAAAGTACTCAAACTTCTTGTGATTGCAGGGGCTTCTTAAGTTTCCCCTTTAAGGGAAAGGACTGACCATCCTCAAAGTACAACAGAGGGTGTTGGAGAATAGCCACAAGTTCCTACCCAAATGGTTGTTCCTCAAGAAATACTGGGAGCATATGACTCGGTGTATAATTCCAAAAAAAGCTCCTATTTCTGATTCATGGAGAGAAAATACTTCTGGTAATTTTTACAATACTTCATAGAACCGAAAGTGATACAAAAACTGACTTCTATTCTGTGATGTTTTAGGTTCAACACATACACCAGAACATTTGGCAACCACCACAGTTGACCCCACAGCAGTCTGTGAAGATGCAATCTGGGGCCATAGATTTCTAGATGAAAGTCATGAAGAAGAAATGCCGAGTGCTCCCATTGGTGAGACTAACCTGGGATCTATGAAATAATTGTATAAAATTATGAAACTTTGCATGTCCTATGAATAAATTTTAGAACATGTTAAATTACCATGTGATTTGGAAGATTTTGGACATCTAGTTATTTAATCAACTAGATGTGAGTTTCATCATTTTTCCTTTTAATCATCTCATTATTACACATCTAACCATGTTTGGTTAAATATCTAAAATTACATCTAATGAAACTGTTTAACAAACTAAACTTGAAAGGGGAGTAGATGTCAACACTATAATTGCTGAAACACTGGCTCGGGCAGAACTTAACACTGTAGACCCTCCTGAAACCCATCTTAAAAATCATATTGAAGCTTCGAAAGATGTGGAGGAGTTTTCACATGTTACTT
This sequence comes from Viscum album, assembly GCA_963277665.1. Taxonomy (NCBI): domain Eukaryota; kingdom Viridiplantae; phylum Streptophyta; class Magnoliopsida; order Santalales; family Viscaceae; genus Viscum; species Viscum album. Next base: position 701,811,692 of record OY728161.1, read on the forward strand.
ATCTACAGTTAGGTAAAAATCATACTTTGAATTGTAAAAATAAGGTTTTCAACTTCAATGGATATATCTGTAGGAGAAGCCTCAAACTCATCCTAAGAAGTATCAGAAGGTGAATCCACCAGGGTCAGGGAAGGAGCAGAACATGGAACTTCCTTATGTACATTAATCTTAGACTATGTTCCACCATGTGATAGCGATGATGAATCAGACCTAGAGGTGAAAAAGGCACTCCAATTCTCACGTCCCAAGGCATGGAAAAATATAGGGAAGATAATATCTAAGTGGCCTCTTGAAGAGATGCCATCAAAAATTCCAAGAAATTCATCCTTGTTCATCATGCTAGGACTTGGCGGTTTTTGGTTATCAAGAAATCCATGTCGGAGTTAAACAAGTCATTTAATAGAGGGAACAAGAGAAATGGTGTCATCAAGACCTGATCAGAGCTAGATTTCATATTAATATCAATGAATTTTACGCTGCAGTGTCCCGAGATGAGGATGATCATGATGAAAAGATGAAGGATCTGAAGCAAAAGATCAAGGAGAAGATTTTCCAGAAGTTTCACCTTCATCAAGAGATAGATTTTGTTACTAGGGAGCTTGAACATCTGCATAATTAATTGGAAGAACTCAATGAGGATGGTATAAAAGCCATCAACGATGCCAAAGAAGCACTCTATCAAGATGAAGAGAGTGAATCTGTTCATGTAGATGAACTTCAAGTGGCTGCTGAAGAAGCTTGGGATGCTGTTATGGAGGTTGAATTATGCAGGGCCAACTAGAGAATAAGATGCATAGTCAAATAGTATCATCTTTGGGATGACAGGTCCGTTATGTAGACAACTTAAAAAAGGCCACCAAAGGGCACGTACAACTTATTCAGGAAAAAGAACTCTCAGGTATCCGACATTTTGTGACCAAAATTCAAGAAAAGGGTTATACAGATCATGAATATAATTTGTATAATGTTTTGGCTGAGTCTTGAATTGAAATTATGGATGTCACTACGTATCTCATTATGATGGGAATCAATCCAAACGTAGTTATTGAAATAGAGTTTAACGTCATGCTGGACGATAACCTAGAAGATCTTAGTTTAGGGTCGTAGTTCTTGGACCGTAGTGAGGGAGACACATTGTGCATTTGTTATAAACCTAATGCGAATAAAAGTCCAGGGTGTTCCATATCATATCATGTTCTCTCAGGGGGACTTTTCGGCCAGCGGACTGAAAGTGGAGTTTGGGGTTAGGTCCAAAGGCTTGGGGCGGGACTCAAGGAATGCTCGAGGGTTCCTAAATATCCCATGAGGATGGGAATCAAGTTGCACATAGTTATTATAATACCCTCGGTACAGATTTGGTTCATACATATGAGGGGTAATGATGAATTTGTTGCAATTATGGCTGGACCCAAGATTAAAGACTTGGGTGTCACGACGCATCTCATAAGGATGAGAATAAATCCGAACGTAGTTCATGAAACATTACATGGTTGGAGACCATGCCAATGATAATTTTTCTCGAGTGAGGGTATCAGTGATTTTTGTAGTTTATTTTCATACATTACAAAAGAGAAAATAGTTTAAGCTCATATTCATGTAGCAGTGCTATGAATTTTAATGTCTTGTAGCAAGGACAAGGGAGAACTGTATAGTTTAACGTCATATAGCTAGGATAATGAGATATACATAGTTTAACATCATGTAGGAAAAAAAGTAAACCAATAATAATAAGATGGTTGAAGGGGGATTCATGGATCAACATCATATGGGATGAAGGTGAGTTGATGTGAAGAAAGTTGTTTCATGCTTGAATATCATGAGTTTGCCTACGTACCTGGCCTAGGAGGCAACAATCCTAGTCTCTGTTGTTCAATTGAAAGGGATTTGATGATCGGGGTGTACTTGAGGACAGCTACCTAAAGGTGATGTTGGGACATAAGCGTTATTAGAAGCCCAGAGAAGATTTCATGGTCGAAGCATACTCTAAGCTCACGCGAGTCATGCTCGGTGTGAGAAACAAGAAGCAGCAACAAACCTGATGATCATGTCTCAAATGATTTACCCACGATTGATGTTGTGGGGCTTATGCATGATTATCTTCCTGAGGCACGCATGGTAATAGAGTTTAAAAGGCAATTGTGCATGAGGCGATCGATGTTTTATGTCATGTGTCGTAGTCATGGAGTGCTTGGTAGTTTAACGTCTTGAAGCTCAAACGATGCATAGTTTAACGTCATGTTGGACGATAGAGGGGCATAGTTTAAAGTCATGTTGGATGATAGAGGGGAATAGTTTAACGCCATGTTGGATGATAGAGGGGCACTATTTAACATCATGTTGAATGATAGAGGGGCTATGTAATTTAATGTCTTGTAACAAGGACAATATGGAACTGTATCTGTGTTACAAAAAATAATTATTCAAGAATCATCCATTAGTTGGAGTTGTAATGAGTTCTCCATCCACTAAGATTAAAGATAAGATCTATTGGAGTATACCCTATGTATTTAGTTTGGATAGTCACACTTTTTCTCAATCTTTAGAGACCTCTTTCCCAGTATCATTGGGGTTTTGAGGACCAATACCAATTCTCCTGGAATGAATGGATGAAGATGAAATTTTTTATCGAAAGATCATGCTATTCAATTTTGATAGAGTTTTAAATGGTGTTGTGTGCACAATAGTTTTTCATCTAGTCATTCCAATTCCGCCAATCACTTTTGAGATTGTTCATCTGTAGATAACTGATCAAAAATAGTGACTCTAAGAGAAGGTAAATGGACTTCAAAAAGAAATACTTCTTCTATTCTATATACCAATGAATATGGAGTTGATCGTGTAGCAGTGCAGGTGGTAGTCCGATAAGCCCATAGAGCATGCCAATGTTTATTAGGCCATGAATTCTTATCTTTATCCACCATATTATGAATTATGTTTTAAAGATTCTTATTGAAGCCCCTTCTTGACCATTGGCCACTGCATGATACCGAGATGAATGGTTGGACTAGATATTGTATTCTTGATACAATTTTCTTACAATGGATGAACAAAAGTTAGTGCCATTATCCGTCAATATGGTATGAGGAACACCAAATATGGTAATGATGTTAGACTTGAAAATGATAACAATGCTTTTAGCACCAACTTCATTGATAGGTATTGCCCCTACCCATTTGTAAAAGAAGTCAGTAGTAGTAAGAATATACTTAAACTACTTAACTGTAGCCAGAGGATGAGGTCCTACTACATCCATTCCGCATGAAGCAAACAACCAGATGTATTTATCTATATGAATCATCTATTGGGGTTGATGAACGAATTTGGCACATATTTGGAATTAATGACACTTTTTAGTGAAATCAACTCAATCTTGCACCATTGAAGGCCAAAAGTATCCTAGCCTTCGAATTTGATCACAAATTCTATGTCTAGACTGGTGGGCACCACAAACTCTTGGATGTTCATCATTCATGATAGCCATTGCCTCTTCACGAACAATACATCTGAGGAGAATTCCATAAAAACCTCACTTGTAGAGAATTTGTTGGTGATATGGGATATCCGTAAGAGAAAATTGACCACACGTCGCCGGACTTGTTCTTTCCTGGCTCTATCAGGTGGGAGTGTTCTATTTTGATGGTATTCCTTGATAGGTTTCATCCATCCTGTAGTATGACAATATGGTTCAGAAATGGGACAGATTTCCTTGATTTCCTCTATTCTGATTTGAAAAATATGTGAAACTACACGACGGGGGGAAATATTGATTATTGTTTCATTCTGGTTTGGATCTACCAGGGTTGTGGCAACAGTAGTCAATGCATGAGCTTGGGAATTTTTTGGTCACAAGACATAAGATAATTGTTGGTTCAAAGGGAGATTCTACCATTAACTCTCATAGGTAATCATACAAAGGGATTAACTCTTCCTTTCTGATGGCATAGCCCCCATCGATTTGTTTGATTACTAAATCTGAATAACCATTTACATTAAACTAATTCAACTATGCCTAAAGCGCCAATTCCAAGCCTACGATGAGAGATGGATATTCTGCTTCATCATTTGTACCGCCTTCCAATAATAAGAAAGAATAGTGTAGTACTGCCTTTTTGGAGAAATAAGCACGATTCATAACCCAACATTGTTGAATTTAATATCTTCCATTTTCATCCTTGCGGGACTTCTGGATGCACCATCAAAGTATATTTCCCAGGTTTGAGGATTATCTGAAATAGAGAATACATCCTCATTTGGAAGTTCAATAATTAAATATTTCTATTCCACAGACAGGTGTTCAGTATGGAATTCGGATAGACCATGTCCCTTTATTTCCTTTTGAGACACATACTAGATATCAAACTACTGCAAAATAACTTCCCACCAATCCAGATGTCCTATAAGAATTGGACGAGTAAGGATAAATTTGAGCGGGTTATTGTGAGATACCAATTGGACCTCATCATGTTGCAAGTGGTGTCTCAATTTCTGAACTACAAAGATTAATTCTAGGTAGAACTTTTCTATACTTGAATATCATGTTTTTCCTCAAGCATAGTCCGACTGAGATAGTAACGACTGTTTTTATTGCCATCATCATCATTTCGGGCAAGGAAGTCACCCAATGATCACTCTCAAGATGTCACATAGAGAATAAGTGGTCTTACTTCAACAAGTTTCATTAATACCGGTAGACTTAAGAGATAGTTCTTGAGGTTATCGAATGCTTTTTGACATTATTCAGTCCACTAGTAGGTGACTCCCATCTATATTGATCTGGTGAAGGGTAAACACTTGCCTACCAAATTGTCAATGAAACACAGAATATAGGCCATGTGTCCTTGAAGTCCTCTTAAATCTTTCCAATTTATAATAGGTGACATGTTAAGGATTTATTTTTTCTTCTCCGGATCAACTTCGATACCACAATGACATACAAAAATGCTAAGAAATTTTCATGAGGTTACCCTGAAAGAACATTTCTAGTTGTTCATCTTCAAATTTTGTTGTCGAAGTTTGTTGAATATGATTTCCAGATCAGCCAAGTGATCAGAACGTTGTCTGGATTTAACCACCAAATCATCCACATAACATTCAATATATTTCCCTAAAAAGGGTTTGAAGATATGGTGCATGGAACATTGATACGTTGCAGCAGCATTCTTCAGGCCAAAGGGAATTACCTGATATCAAAACACACCTTGATGAGATTTGAAGGCTGTAGACTATTCATTTTCAGGGTCCATTCATATTTGATTGTACCCAGAGTAACCATCCATGAAGGAAAGAGCTTTAAAGCCATCTGTTTCATCAATTAGATGTTCTGTGATGAAGACTGGAAAATCATATTTAAAGAAAATTCATGTTAAGATCTCTGAAGTCAATGAAAACTCTAATTTTTTCATTCTTCTATTTGACATGGATAATATTAGCTATCCATTTGGGATATTGAAATTCTCTGATAAATTTTTCCTTGATAATCATATCAACATCAGCTTCAATTTTGGAGGCATAAGTTGGGTGTGTTCTTCTTACTGATTTCTTGAATCCTTGATGTTCTTTTGGACAACCCATGTGATGAGTGGAAACTTTGGGATCAAGACCCGTAATTCCTGTATAATTCCAAGAAAATACATCTCGATTTTTCTTTATAAATGAAGTATACATTTCTTTCTTGTCAAGATTCATGGCTGCACTAATTAAAGTGAGGCGTGGATCTTCTCTTGTACCCAGATTTATTTCTATGAGATCATCCACAGTGGTAGAGATACCTTCTCCAAATGTTGGAGGAGCATCCCAGAGATCTTCCTCTTCTTCTTCAATATGTGTTAGTTCTTCTATTTCTCCTTTCGTAGTAGATGACGAAGCAGAATTTTTATGATTAGGGGAGCAGTTAAAATTTGAACATCTTGATGAAAATGCTACCATTTCTGACCCAATTGATGATGAAGTGTATTCTTGGGGTGATAGAGAGAAGATGATGGTTTCAGAATCGATATCATTAATTTCCTCTAGTATCTCTAAAACTTCCTTCTCACCTGGTTGATTAGGTATAGAATTGCTGGATTTTAGCGAATGAAATGAAGACATCTCCATCGATGTTTTCATCATTGCATTTTGAATCAACAATTTCTCCCATGTTGTTTGACTTGATTGTCATAATTGAAATTATGGATGTTTCCATATGAGTGCTTGGATTTAGTTCTATCCTGTCATTTTGACTGATAGGCAACACATAATCTGTACTCACATGTATGAATGGGTTTACTGGAATCATTTCCAAAACATTTAGAGCATTAATTTTAGTGACTTTATTTTTAACGACCCAATGTTTTTAAATGTAAAATTCCCTTCTTATATTTATGTAATAAAATAACATGAAAACACAACATAATGAACTACTATGTGATAAGTGACCTTTAAACATAATTTTGTCACATCTGAGTTTTGAATTTTAAAAATCTGACATACATGGTTGTGCTCAAGATGATTTTTTGGATTCTAAGGAAACAAAAATAATTTTTGGTAAATAGTGACATACCCATAAGAATAGTAACATACCCTTATGAATATTAATATGACCCTTATGAATAGTAAATCATCTAAAATAAGAGTAACATTACCTACAAATAATTAAATAAAATTTTGACATCTTAGAAAGTGACAATTTGACCGTAGTAAAAGTTTTTTTTATTTTGTAAGTCATAAATAATTATTTATAAATAATTAATAAATTTAAAGGAAATTATATTTTCATTAAATGTGTTAATTAATTAATGAATCAATGCATTATAGTTTTTAGATAATTTTATAAGACCCTACATAATATTTGAATGCACTATAAAATCATTTTTAATCTTAAAAATTTCTTTTTAAGTAAATTATGATTTTAATTAAATATTAAACTAATAATATTTAGAAAATTATTTTTGAAAAATGGACTTCATTTTTGGATTCTAAATGTTGAAAAATCTTTGGGGTAAATTTTTGTATTTTTTTGAGATACTTGAATTTTATATGATTAGTGGAATCCGATAATTCACAATAATTGCTAAATAATGGGTTAATTGAGTCATCGATGATGTTATGCTAATGTAAGCCCACTTAGTTCGGGATCACATTATAAAATTACTATTCCTGGCCATTAAAGACTCACTATTCCTTGTCTTGTGGGAAAATAATAAACTAATAAATTTTATATTAAGGAAACCCCTCTCCCCTCCACTATAAAAGTCACCCTTCACACCCTCATTTCCTCACACCTCTCAAGCTCCAAGCCTTCTATAAACTCTGCCCAAACACCTTCCCTAGCCCCTCCCCCACTTCAAGGGCTTCTTGTCTCATCAAAATACCATGCTTAGTCCCTTAAGGAGGTTCTCAAGAGAAGGATTCAATGGGTAATTTCCCTCCCTCTTCTCCTTTAGTTTCCTTTCAAGTTCAAGTTCATTTCTTGATCTCCCCACACCTATCTTCATCCAAATTGTATTATAACTCATGTATGATACATATAATGTAATTTTATTACTCTAATGGGATATTATATCATGTAACCCCATTTCTCTCTTCCGTTTATTTTATTAAAGAGAATGTTGTTCGTGAGGTGTTAATTTATCACCTTCAAGAACGACATGCTTTCTAATTCCATTTCTACCTTCAAATCTGATCATGAAAGAATATTTATATTTGAACCAGAATATCATATATGTTTTATTTCCCATTTAATTTTCTTTAAATAACCTATGGCCATATTACTATGTGATAAGTTAAAACAAGTTCGTTATGATCCAAAAACCGCCCAAATTTACCCAAATAACCATCATTTAATTCTTATCTAAGGATTCTTCCACACGTGTCTAATATAATTCATTATAAAATAATTAAAACTACATTAATATCATAAATGACATTTAATATCATTTATGTATGTTTACCCATGTTCTACCCGAACCTCAATTTATGAATACCAGTGAACAACCCAAGAAAAACCATAAAAACGAACATCCCCAAACAATGTTTTTAAAACTCTATTAGTCATCCAAAGGAACATAAAATGACATAATGAAACCAGAATTAACCCTATTAATGTAAAAATGGTTCTGGATTTCTAATTAATGAATATAATTTCATTATACAGGACATTAAAGAGAAGGAAGTATTCTTGTACAAGGTAAGGGGAAATTCTCGAACCCAACATTCATCCTTCGGGTTCTACCTCTTTCACTCTATTTTTTGATATGGTCACTCCTTAAAGATAATTTGTTCATCATTTTCATTCTACTTCTGGGACATACATGTTTTCTAATGAAGATTATGCCATTCCAAATGTATTCTAAAGGAACTCGTCTCTTAAGAACTCAATTTTGACCTCTCATTCATGGTTGATGGTTCTTGTATCGAGAATGTTGTTCACTCTTTCTTTTGGGAACCCAAAGAATTTGAATGTATTATTATGAGATGAAACCCATTCTTTATCATGGTTTAGTTAGGTTCATTTATCTTATATGTTCATTTTTTCATGCATGAAAAATGATAATGTTATGATCTAACAGGTGCGCCCAGAATTATATAGCGCAATATATATGTTTAAATGTGACGGGTGCGCCCGGAATTATATAGCACTCCAATTAATTGGATAAAGTGATGAATATCATGAGTAAATTTGAAATGATATGTGAACAATATTCTTTCTTGGTTCACAAGTATGTGTGGTATTTAACCACTAAGACATGAGGTTTCATTTTTATGATTTTCCACATTTCAAGTCTTTTATTTATGCTCCTCTTCTGTTCAATATCTTTTGCCTATGTTATGATTATGCTCACCCCATTATATATTTTTCTTATCTATCCTCTTACTGGGATTCTATCTCACCCCTTTTTATGTATATCCTCTGGTGGCTATATGTACTATAGAGTGGACAGGTGCCAATAAGAATCTAGAGGAGAATAAATTAAATAACTGTTTATGCTAGTTGTTGTATTTGTTATGTGTGGTCATAGTTTTCCCAAGACACTAAGCCTTCAGATCCTCTTTGTGTAATACTATTATGTTGTTTATCTTTGAAATGATGTAATAGTAATGTAAGAAAAGGTTGGGTTGCTATAGTTGGTATCATAGGCAGGGTTTAGTTAATTTGGGAATTGGGATTAGTGAACCCTAGGGAAAACCTATAGCATGAGACTAAGTACAAATATGCACATAAGAATATTTACATATGGATACCATATGTTTTTTTTATAAATTGTTTAAATGAATAAGTAATTTATGAATTGTTTACTTATGTTTTTTTCTAACCCTTTCTATTTTAGGAAATGGTGGGAACTATGAGAAATCACGCCAACAACTCGTGCGAGGGCTAATGCAATGATTTCCCGAAAGACATCCCCAATTATTTGAGAGGTGGAGTTCAAAACTTCATGGTGATGCTTACCCAATTATCTCTAGTTATGAACAATAACCATAATAATGCGGAACTTCCACCTTCACCAAATAGGGAGCAACTGGAAATCAAATGTTTTATGCGGCAAAGACCACCGGAATTTTGTGGATCTTTTGATCCACTAGTTATGGGACAGTGGGTCAACTCCATGGAGAAGATCTTTTCTGTGCTTCACTGTTCTGAGACGGAGAAGGTTACTCTATCCATTTATCATCTTGATGGAGAAGATGATCAATTGTAGTATTTGATTAATAATACCAATCCAAGTGAGGAAATTGAAGAGATGGAATGGGAAGACTTTAAGATAATGTTTCTTAACAAGTATTTCCCAAGAACTCTTCGAACGAATATGGTGATAGAATTCATAGAGCTCAAGAAAAAGTAAGGATAATCTGTCACAATCTATGAAGTGAATTTTATGAGGCTTTCAAGGTATGCTTCGGGTTTTTTTATCAACAATGATAGCAAAATTGATTGACTATTTAGTGGATTAAAACCACACCATCAAAAGGATCTTGCAATTCGAGACTTAGGGAGTTATGAAGAAGTTTTTCAGTGTGCTCTCAAAGTGGGGATGGATTTTGGAGAATGGTCCCATGGCTATAGTGATAAGAAAAGAAATATTAAGTTTCAAGATGGTAGATCTAATGATAATGGTGGGAAGAAAAACCAACAACCCACATGCCAAAATTGTGGGAAGTTGCACAATGGGAACTTCTTCAAAGGGACGGGGAAATGCTTCATGTGTGGGAAAGAAGGACACCATGCTCAAGAGTGTCAAAAAGACAAGAAAAGGAAGGAGAATGTAGCCGATGAAAGGAGAGAACCACTCATGGTTCAATGCTACAACCGTAAGGAGCTAGGGAACTATGCAAACCAGTGCACTAAACCTCGAGCTCTTGAGGGTAATCAGCATTATCAGCCACCAAAGCCAATGGAACAATGGAAGGCTTGTTCCATCACTACTGTAGAGGTGGAGCATGATAATGAAGTTGTACAAGGTACACTTCCTATTCACTCAAGAATAGAAAAAGTCTTGTTTGATTCTAGTTATATGCATTCCTTTATACTTTTCAAGTTTTCTAGAACTATATAATTGAAGCCCCAAAACCATGATGTAGATATATCTGTAAACACACTGAGTGGTGCAATCATTGCAAACCAAGTGATTGACTATTCTCTCGTTGGAGTATGTGGGATGATTCTTCAAGAAAATATCGTAATACTTCCCTTGGTGGAATTCGATGCAATAATGGTAATGGATTGGATCTCATTATATAGAGAACATTTCAACAGTCAGGAAAATAAAATATATTTTTATATTCTGAACCATCCCATACTCCTCTACAAATACAAGAATGATAATGAATCTCCATTGAAAAATCCTTCAATGGTGTGGGTTTTGATTCCCTGTGAATAAGCATACCTCACCCAAATGTTTGAGTTGAAGGAAAGTTCCAACCTTTAAGAAATTCCCATCGTGAGAGAATACGATGATGTATTTCCCGAAGAGTTACTCGGAATTCTCCGGGATCGTGAGGTAGAGTTCTCAATTGAACTCATACCCAGAGCTACTCCTATCTTGAAGTGTCCCTATAGGATGGGTTCTATCAAACTGGAGGAGTTAAAGAAGCTACTGCAAGGGAATCTAGAAAAAGGGTTCATACGCCCTAGTGCATCACCTTGGGGTGCACCAGTGCTCTTTGTGATGAAGAAGGATGGAACAATGCTGATGTGAACCGATTATAGGGAACTCAAAAAGATCACCATAAAGAACAAGCATCCCCTACCAAGGATTGATGACTTGTACAATTAGTTAAGATGATATCAATACTTCTCAAAGGTGGATCTTCATTCTGGATATCATCAGGTAAAGGTGAAGAAGGAAGATATCCAGAAGACCGCCTTCCATACAAGGTATGGGCACTATGAGTTTTTTGTTATGCCATTTGGACTTACTAATTCCCATGAAATCTTCATGGATTTTTTTAATAGAGTATTTATACATTACCTCAACAAATTTTTGGTAGTTTTTATAGATGATATTCTCATCTACTCCAAAAATAAGGAGGAACATGAAGAACATCTAAGCCTTGTGTTGGCGTCATTAATAAAAGAGAAGTTATACACCAAGTTCAGGATGTGTGACTTCTAGATGAATCAATTCATGTTTTTGGGGAATGTGATCACAATTGATGGAATTTCTATGGATCATTCATGGACATGGTGATTGAGTAATGGCCCAGGCCCTCTAGTGTCCCTGAAATCCGTAGTTTTCTTTGATTAACTAGGTACTACCGACGTTTTGTGAGAAACTTATCATGATTGCCAAGCCCCACTAACTAAGTTAACTAGGAAAGGGGTAAAGGATGTCTCGATGGAAGAATGTGAGGGAAGCATCAATGAGCTAAATAGAAGGCAGATCCCAGCACCTGTAATCACACTACCAAAAAGTTGAGAAAGTTTTGTGATATAGAGTGATGCTTGAAAGAATGGCTTTGGTTGTGTACTCAGGAAAAATGATAACGTGATAGCATACACCTCATGAAATTTGACGATCCATGAGTAGAACAACCCGATGCATGATCTAGAGCTGGAAGCCTTGATTTTTTCCTTGCAAATCTGGCGGCACTACTTATATGGTTAAAAGTGTGACATATACACTGACCACAAGAGTCTAAAGTATATATTCACACAAAAGGAGCTCAACATGCGTCAAAGGAGATGGTTAGAGCTAATCATGGAATAAAATTTCTCTATTCAATATCATCCTAGAAAGGCGAACAAGGTAGCTGATGGTCTAGGCAGAAAAGAACCTGCTACTCTATCCATGTTGCAGATTAAAAAAGGCTATACTTCTTGGATATGAAAAGAATGGATTTGGAAATCATAAGGGTAGAGGATACATCCTACATTGCCCAAATGATTACACCACCATCCATCCAGGAGATGATTATGGAAACACAGTTGGATGATGTGGAGATACAAAATAGGGTGAATGCATTAAAGGAAGGTAAGTTGTCAAAGTTCCATATTGATGGTCATGGTGTGATTCGGTTTGGAACGCGGATTTGTGTGCCTTCATCACCTGGGATAAAGAAGGAGCTATGGGACAATGCACGTAGCTCAAATTTCTCTATCCCTCTTGGGAGTACCAAGATGTAATGTGATCTCTTGGAACACTTATAGTTGGATAACATGAAGAAAGAGATTTCAGAATATATATCAAGGTTCTTGGTATGTCATCATGTTAAAGATGGGTGACAAAAGTCCAAGGGTATGATGCAGTCATTGCCTATACCCATGTGGAAATGGGAAAACTTTACTATGGCCTTTGTCACAGGTCTCCTAAATACGTCAATGTGAAATAATCCGATATGGGTTGTGGTTGACCGACTCACCAAGACTTCCCATTTTATCGCTATTCGGGAAGACCTATCGCTTGAACAACTTGCAATGATATATGTGAAGGAAGTGGTGAGATTGTGCTGTGTTCCACTCTCAATTGTATCTGACTGGGATCCAAGGATCATATATAAATTCTAGAGGAGCCTTCAATATTCTTTGAGAACTGAATTAAATTTTAGCACGGCCTATCACCCCCAAACCGATGGCCAGTTTGAAAGTACTTTTCAGATGCTCGAAGATATGCTAAGCGCCTGCTCTATTGAATTCAAATGTGTTTGGGATCATCATCTCCCATTGGTTGAGTTCTCATACAAAAATATCTTACACTCGAGTATTCGGATGGCTCTATATGAAGCTTTTTATGGAAAGCGATGTAGAACTCCAACCTGTTGGGATGAAGTTGGAGAAAGAAAGCTACTTGGACCCGATCTTGTTAAAGAGATGATAGAGAGGGTTCAAGTCATCCAAAAACACATCAAAGCTGCTCAAAGTCGGAAAAAGAGCTATTCTAACAACCATCGAAGGGACATGGAGTTCGAAGTCAGGTAAAAAGACTTCCTTCAAATATCTCCATGGAATAGAGTCATGCGATTCGTGAAGAAAGGGAAGCTTAGCCCAAGGTATATTGGCCCCTTTGAGATCCTTGATCGCATAGGAGTCTTGGCCAATTGTCTTGCACTTCCACCGAATATGGCTGACATTCATGATGTGTTTCATGAATCTCTACTGAGGAAATACATACCAAACCACTCACATGTACTAAACTCAGAGGTGGTGCAGTTGGAAGATGATCTCTCCTATGAGGAGCAGCCAGTAAAGATTCTGGATCAAAGAGATAATGTTCTCCACAACAAGACATCCCATCTTGTCAAAGTGTTAGGGAGGAACTAGAAGTTTGAGGAAGCAACTTGGGAACCAGAAGAGGAAATGAAGGAGAAGTACACTCACCTGTTTTTGTAAAGTGAAATTCCGGGGGCGAAATTCTTTAAGGGGGGAAGAATGTAACGACCCAATTTTTTTCAATGGAAGATTCCCATATTCTATTTATGTCATAAAATAACATTAAAACAAAAAAATGAACTAATATGTTATAAGTGACTTTTAAACATACGTTTGTTACTTATATGTTTGGAATTTCAAAAATCCGACATATACGGTAATGTTCAAGAATATTTTTGGAGTCTAATGGAACACAAATAATTTATTGGTGAATAGTAACATAACCTTAGAATAGTAAAATACCCTTATGAATAGTAATATGACCTTTATGAATAGTAAATCATCCAACATAAAAGTAACATTACCTATGAATAATTATATAAAATTTAGAAATCTTAGAAAGTGACAATTTGACCTCAGTAAACGTTTTGGTATTTTGTAAGTCATAAAAAATTAATTATAATTAATTAATTAATTTAAAGGAAAATTTATTTTCTTAAATTTTTTCAATAATTATTTAATCAATGTCTTATAGTTTTTAGATAATTTTATATGACCATACGTAATTTTTGAAACCTATATAAAATCTATTTGAATCTTAAAAACTGTTTTTTAAGTAAATTATGATTTTAATTAAATTTTAAATTAATAATATTTTCAAAAAATCCTTTTGCAAAATGTTATTCATTTTTGTATTCTTCACGTTGAAAAATTATTGGGGTAATATTTTTGGATTTTTCTGAGATACTTGAATTTTTTATGAATAGTTAAATCTGATAATTCACAATAGATGTTAAATAATGGATTAATAGAGTCATCGATGATGTTATACTGATGTAATCCCAATTGGTTTGGGATCACATTATAAAATTACTACTCTTGGTCGTCCAAGACTCACTATTCCTTGTATTGTGGGGAAATATTAACTAATTAATTTTATATTAAGGAAACTCCTCTCCCCTCCACTATAAAACCACCCTTCACACCCTCATTTCCTCACACCTCTCAAGCTCCAAGACTTCTCTAAACTCTTCCCAACACCTTACTTAGCCCCTCCCCCAAGTCCAAGAGCTTTTGGTCTCATCAAAAGAAAAATCTTAAGCACTTAAGGAGGTTCTGAAGAGAAGGATTCAAGAGGTAATTTCCCTCCCTCTTCTCCTTTAACTTCCTTTCATGTTCAAGTTCATTTCTTGATCTCTCCCCACCTATCTTCATACAAATTGTATTGAAATTATAGTATTATACATATAATCTAATTTTATGATTGTAATGGTATATTATATCATCCATCCCCTTTTCCCTCTTCCTTTTATTTTATTAAAAAGAACGTTGTTCGTGAGGTGTTAATTTATCACCTTCAAAAATGACATGGTTTCTTCTTCCATTTCTACCATCGGATCTAGTCATGAAACCATTTTTATGCCTGAACCATAATATTTTTTATTTTTTATTTCCTATTTAATTTTATTGAAATAAGTTATGGCCATATTACTAAGTTATAAGTTAAAACAAGTTCATTGTGATCCAAAAAACGCCCAAATATACCCAAATAACCATCATTTAATTCTTATCTAATGATTCATCCACATGGATCTAATATAATTCATTATAAAATAATTTAAACTCCTTTAATATCATTAATTACATGACGTATCATTTTTTTATGTTTACCCATGTTCTACCTGAACTTCAACTTATGAATACAAGTGAACAACCCAAGAAAAACCATAAAAACGAACATCCTCGAACAATGTTTTTAAAACTCTATAAGTCATCCAAAGGAAAATAAAATGAAAAAATCATACCAGAATGAACCCTATTAATTTACAAATGGTATTTTATTTCTAATTAATTAATTTAATGTCATTATATAGGACATTCAAGAGAAGTATGCATTCAGGTACAAGGTAGGGGGAAATTCTCAAATCCAACTTTCATCCTTCGGGTTATACCTATTTCACTCCATTTTTTATATGGTCACTCCTTAAAGATAATTTTTTCAGCACTTTATTTCTTTTCCAGGGATATAAATATATTTTAATGAAGTTTATTTCAATACAAATGTTTTCTGAAATAACTCTTTTCTTAAGAACTCAACTATTACCTCTCATTCATGGTTGATGGTTCTTGTATCGAGTATGTTGTTCCCTATTTATTTTGGGAACCCAAATCTTATGAATATATTATTATGAGATAAAACCCATTCCTTTTCATGGGTTAGTTTTTTTTATTTCTATTATATGTTTATTGTGGAATGCATGATAAATTATAATGTAATGATGTGACGGGTGTGCCCGGAATTATATAGCCCAATATGAATGTTTAAATGTGACAGGTGCGCCCGGAATTATATAGCACTCCAATGCATTGGTTAAAGTGATGAATCTCATGATTAAATGTGAAATTATCTGTGAACAATATTCTAGCTTGGTTTAAAAGTATGTGTGGTAGTAAACCACTAAGACATGATGTTTCATTTTTATGCATTGCCACATTTCACGTCTTTTATTTATGCTCCACTCATGTTCATAATCTTTTTCTTATTTTATGATTATGATCACCCCATGATATATTGCTCTTATCTACCCTCTTACTGGGCTTCTAGATCACTCCCCTTTATGTATATCCTTAGGTGGATACATGTACTAAGGAGAGGACAAGTGCCAATAGGAATCTAGAGAAGAAGAAATTAAATAAATGTTTATGCTAGATGTAGTATTTGTCATGTGTGGTCCTAGTTATCCCAAGAAACTAAGACTTTTTATCATCTTTTTTTAATCCTATCATTTTTTTAATCTTTTAAATAATGTAATAGTATTATAAGAAAAGGTCGGGTCGCTATATTCTTTTCCGTGGATTTTTCATTTCCATCCATGTGATAAAATTATGCATTAATGTATTGAGATTCACATGTTATGAAAGGGTCCTTGTCACCATACAATTTTCCAATTTGACCATTGAAACAATAGTTAAGACATTGATGGTATGAAGAAGGTACGACCACATGTTGATGTAGCCAAGGTCTTCCATGAAAAATGTTAAAGGATGTGTCCTGACAAACAACCATGAAATATGAATTAGGCACAAGGTCCCCAAACCTAATATTGAGTGTACTTTCAGAAAAATGTTATTGTTCATTATTATCATATCCTTGAAACATCAAATTAGAATGAGATAAATCAAATTCAGTGAGGCCCAATCGATGAAGTGTACGAATAGGAATGATATTGACTCCTGATCCATTATCAATGAAAGCTCATCGGATGTCTATATCATTGCCTTTTCCAGATAGATACAAATATATGGTATGCCCATGTACAACATCATCTTTATCATCATCTGTAAAATATATCACTGCATGACATTCTGCAGAATCATTCTCTATGTGGTAGACACCATCCGCAACAATTTCAGTTTCGAATTCTTGATTACTTGAAAAATCTTCAATAAGAACCTCCTGATGATCTTTTGATAGATTCAAGGCATCCATAATTGATAACAGGGCTAATAAATGGGAAAAATGTTTCCAGACATCATAATTTTGGTCAAAAGGTCTGTGTTTCCCATCATGAAAATGTGGGTTTTCGAGTGCCTTGGAAGTTGATGCTTTGGTAGTAGATGCATCCTGTATTGGAGAAGTAATTGGAAACACTCCTAGATTCGGTAGATTAGACCCACTAGGTCTATATATTTGATGAGAGGAAGATGGTGTGACCTCGAACTGGTATTCCAAAATAATTGTGTCAGGAAAAAATCTTCCATGTGTAGAAGAACATTCTTGTTCATATTGAGCCCGCTAAAGGGATTTTCTATGAGTATCTTCTGCATTAACAATTCTAGCAGGAGTATGAATAAAATAGTGGCATCTGGAATGTCCACACATTCCCCTATATCCATGACCTTTTTCTCATACTATAATTTCTCTATTAGATAAAGGGAAATTAGGCTCATCATAATCGAAATTTTCATTGGCATAAGGATCTGTTAAATGAATCGTGTTAAAGAGAACCAATGATAAATTTTTTATCTGAAGAGGATTCTACCTGGTGAACCCATTCAGGATATGCTGTTTGGTGGGGTGGTGCCTGTGTTTTTGAAGCAGATGGCATAAAATCATCCAGAGTCAAAGACAACATAGGCTTTGATATGAGCTTGTCTTCTTCTGACTGCTCTTCTTTCTTCAAATTACACTGCTTTTTTGAGGATTATCCTTGTGATGAAGGGGGTTTTGTTGTGTCATACATTTCAAAATACACAATTGGGTGATTCAATTGTGTTCGTAAAATGGCATGAGTTCGGTTGATCATTTTCCTAACCATCCAATTATCATATTTCTGCACATTTTTACTTTTGGCTTCATGCCACTCACCCTCTTCCTCTGGATCAGTAGCAGTAACACATGCTACGTAGGCTGAAGAACCTTTCAGTTTTACTTATCCAGAGTCCACTATATTTTTTATGAGTTCTTTGAAGACAAAACACTCTTGAATGGGATGCCCCAACATCTGATGAAACGGGAAATATTTGGGAAGGTCTTCATCTCCTTCCTCATTCAGCTTTTTGGGCCTTGGAAACTGAACCAGATTGTTTTCTAGAGCCGAGATGAAGTAGCCAGAAACTTGTTCATTCCATAAAGAATAAAATTTGTTTATTAAATCCTCAAACTATTTCCTCCATTGATCCCTTGATCATCTTGACGAGGCAGACGTTCATGTTCACGCTCAGGAGGTGGAGCCCTTTGATATGATGATGTTTTGGAAGTTGTAGTTGGTACAGGTGCTTGTTTAAGTGTAACTATAGAAGTCTCTTCTTTCCCTATTCTAATTTCTGGAACTGATGGAATTACATGAGTTTCAGCCTTATTCTTTATATGATAGTATTCTATCTACTGACTGATTGATGTAAGGTCTCGAAACCCTCCAGTGTATTTCATAGGGATCAACGGTGTGCGTAATTCATCACACAGATTTGCCACACAGATTGGCAGCAACTCTTCTTGAGGGAGTGCAAAAATTAAGGAATATGTTAATCCCATCCAACCATAAATGAAATATAAAACTCTTTCATTTTCCCTTTATTTACAATTGGTAAGATCAAAAACTATTTTCATTGGTAATGTTGAACTAAATTGAAGAAGAAACATTTGATGGAGATCTTCCCACCAAGTAATTGGTCGAGATTGCAAATTTGTATACCAGAAAAAAGTAGGTCCTTGTAATGAATTCAAAAAAAAACCTAAGCTTAACTACTTCTTTTGGTTGAGTAGTTCCCATCATAGGATCACAACGAGAAACAAAATGTGTTAAGTGTTGTTCTAGATATCTCGAGATATTAAAAATTGGGAATGTGGTATTTACAAAATTTGATGGGGGAGGGATTTCATCCACCCATTCATTGTAATATCTTTTTTCTAGTTGAACATGAGCACGCTTTCCTTCGATAGCTTCCAACCGAGCTGTTGATGACTCAATGGTAGTAATTAATTTTTGAGAAACATATGGTTGAGCTTGGACCTGAGCATGTGAAATAACTAGATTTTGGATGGGTGTGGGGACTAGTACTACCACTGATGGTAGTATTTCTGATTTCTATCACGTATGAACCTTAGGATAGGACCTGCGAGGGTGTACCTATAAAGGGGGATATTCTTGATACATCCCATTAGCTGCAACAAAATCCCTTGATTTATTAACTCTACCATGCTTAGGAGGAAGACTACCTTGATGTAGTTCAGCATTTAACCTATTTAATTCCTTCTTTTATTCTTCTTGTTGTATGAACCTTTCCTCTAATTAATGTGATTGGCCTTATCCAGATTTAGGGTGGGAAGTAACCTATCTTTTACCCTTTTCCTGGGCATGTGCCTTTCTGGAGTATAGAAGGGAATTACTCAAAGGAATGTCTTTCCCCTGGGTAACCCTATGTTGTCTGGTACGCACACCTCCTTCATTATTTTCTATGTGTACAACCTTTTGAACAGGAACTTCTTCATATGATTCCTCTAAGTGAGCCTCATGTTCTTTTGGATTAGTGACAATGGCATTGATGAAATTTATTAATGTATAATGCATTGCAACCCTTCTATCGGCGATTCTGTGATATTGTCTTCTTCCATGTCCTTTATGAGACATTTCCTTTTGTTTGGTTGATCCCACAAGAACTTCTTGATAAACCGTAATTTGGAGGGAATCTCTGGATAATTCGACTCTACGTTCCTCTAGTGGCTTCTTCCCTAATCGAGAGAAGACAGACTTTCACTGAGGAAGAGATTGATAATTTCAAAAAGTCCCCAGTCTGGTAGACTGGGGCTGTTACGGTTTTTTGTAGTCATCTCCTCGAATCATGTCTGTTGATCCCAAGGGTTGGATTAAAAGAGTCCCTATCTTGGAAAGCAAAGGTTTCTCTTGAGCTGAGACATCTGAAATATTCTTAAAACCCCTCTTGATTTTTCGGATTTTAGTCCAGAAATTGGCCGGATGCTTCATCCTACATACACTCAAATCACTTAGCTCAGATGACCATTGGATTATTTTTGAAACCTCAGTCACCTGATGATGCGCATGCTCTAAACGAGAATCTTGTTCGATATTCTCATTTTCTTGATGCAGGAATAATTCGAAAACATGTTCTTTATATTCTTGACTTTGGGATGATCTAGTTGAGGAATGTTCTTGAGAAACCATTGATTACACACAAAACCAGTTAATTGTGGCTATCCATGGGCAATAACATTGCATGAGACTAGTTTTGGAAGGGCTTGTTGACTAGAGAGCAGTGTGAAATGCAATGCTCCATGAACACCACATCTCCGGATATGAATACCAGATGGGTCATTGGTAATTAACAGGCACAACCTTTTTGTGGGCCAAGGTATGTACGTTGAAGGGATCTCTGCTGCTTTTCATCCTTTGGATGTCAGGAAACTAAGAGAGATGCCTTTTAAATTTGGTGTTGCAACCCTTCTATTATCTTTACATGGTTTTGATATTCATCATAACATAATATTTTCTATTTTAAGTGACAATGATTTTTCCATATGTTGAGATTAATATCATGAATACAATATTCTATCAACGTTTCTGGAATATCATGCTGAGAGTTATCCAAAGGCCAAAACATGACCGGCATTTTACCTTTCACTAGTAGTTTTCTCATATTCAGCACTTCCTCTTTGTCATATGATGATGATTCTTCTACCTTATTGGACTCAATTTGGTGCTTTTTGATGCTTCATCTAATTCAACAAGATTGGTAGAGAATTAATTTATAATATTAGAATATGAATGACCCAGGGGTGGTTTGGAGAATGACCTACACCTCGGGCTATATTCTGATTGAGAAAGAATTTCACCTACTAGTAGTAAGGAATCAGACATGACTTTCTTCACATTTTCAAGTACCTCGAGATTAAAGGGATTTCTCATTACTTCATTTTCCATTGAAGAATTTTCCAGGAAATGTGAATTACTACTGTAGGGAGGAATTTCCCAGCTAAATTCATCATCATGGGGAGGACCACCATGGTAGGTTACAACGAATGATAAAACCTCATTCTCCTTGGACTTATGACCACATAGAGTGTTATCGTGTCTCTCATATGAAGATGATACATCGAGATTGAACGAATTTTCATGAAGTAAGACTTCATGTGGAATTTGATGAAGAAAATTGGAATTATTATTGTTACTTCCAGAATCTGCAAATTAGATAGTAGAATCTTGAGTTGCAATAGAGAATTGTCTGAGGGATTTAACAACTCTAGCATTGAGCAATGCCTTATTACAGATCGGCTCTTGATTTTTCAACTATGATGGATGGGAATTTTTCTAGGATTGCATCTTACTCACATTTTTATCCACTTGTTGATGAAAGTGGTTATTATGGGATGGTGTATGTGCCTTCTCAGGAGAAATGGTCATGTTATGCTGATTATCTCCATTTAAATCTGGTGTATGTGCCCATGTTGATTGTCCATATGAAATGGGGGAGTATGCCTGAAGACCCTCCTGGATTGGAACAGAGGTGTGTATCTACTCCGGAGTGACATGTTGATGAGTCACTTCACTGATAGGGATAGATTTATGTTTCTTTCCCTATGATGTCAATAAAGTTGTTATAATATTCTGACATGTATCTAGAATATGGGTAGGGATTTTCTTCTTCTCTTTCACCATTGTCAGAATGTTTTCAATGACTTCAGCTGCCAGAACGGGAATATATGCCTATTCCGTGTTTGGAGTAGGTGTGTGTTCCTTCTCCTTTCCTCCTTTTCCTGTCAGGTAATTCTGACAGTACTCCTGTGTGGGGGTAAAAAGTTGTGTCTGCCTCTTGTTTGTCATTGGGGCTTTCCAATTGACATCTCTGGGTGCTACCAAATGAGACTGTTGGTTACCTTGAGGAATTTCAGGTGTATTTTCCTGTGTATTGTTCTCCAAAAGATAGGATTGATGAATTTCATTCAATACTGGAAGACGAGACTACTGATAGAATTGATTAGTGTAAGCAGGTTTATGTGTCTGTTTATAGGTGGTCACCACATTTGGTTGGTGATATTCATTGGATGTAGTCAAACAAGAATACTAACTAGGTGATTAATTATAAATAGGTGTATGTGCCTGCCTATAGTACTCTACCAAAATTTCCTAGCGGGATTGGTGTGTTACTGCCAGACGAGTCTGTTGGGTAGTGAAATTAGAACTGACAGGTGTATATGCCCTCATGTTGTTTTCCATCAAGTTAGATTGATGGAATTATCTGGAGGGGTCAAGGGTAAGAACCCACTCCCTATTGGCCGAATTTTTCCTTAGACGGTTCATCTTGTGTGCTCGGGTCTGAGTAACTGGAGCCGAACACCTAGAGGTGATACCCTCATCATGTTGAGGGGGCACTACCGCACGTGTATGGTGGTGATTATTGGTGGGATTCCTTGGGAAGGACTCATTTACTCTTGAACTAAGGACTTGATAGACCTCTTCATTAACCACACTATAATATAGGGGGTACTAGTTGTTGCGTTCTAGGGATAATGACCCGAAACTATTGGAAACTGTGGTTGGCATCACATACTTCTTGACCACAGGTCCTCGCTACCCAGACAACCAGGATGAGTTGCTGACTTGGAGGTCTTGTCGAGTGGCCTCCAGAGTTTGGATGTTACCCTGTTGATGGTATTCCCTCACCAACGCATCTGATACCCAGCGTTGAAGACGCTGAGTAGGTGATGTCTTCCTCAGAGCAGATGAATATCTAGCAGGAGTAGCGGTTGAGACATTCACAAGTGTGAACATTAAATATTCCATTTTGTGTTGCAGAGAGATCTTTGAAAATAGTGGCTATTTAATTTAGTAGACATAATCAAGATAAGTTTGGCTATACTAGATCTTTTGGATGAGTACATATGTTATTGATTGCTTTGTTTCCCCTCATATTGAGTTTAATAGGGGCCTAACAAATAAGTAAAACATCATTTAACTTGGTTAAGGATTCATGTTGGGTTCACCATTTTTTGTTTCATCTGGAAATGGGGATGAACTTTTTTTTTAAGGATCAAACTTTCCAATCAGTTTCTAATGGGTTTATTTTTACAACTAGAACGATTCAATGATACTATATCCATTTAGACCTACATTCCAAACGTAGGTGCTCATTAGATGTGTACCGATGAAGCTTTAGAATTTTCATTGGTCAACAGGATGGGAGGTCAAGCTCATCCCACCTTTTTGGGGGAAATTATTTCCTACTCTAAGACTCTCTCATAGATTTAAGTTATGTTCAAGAATCCCTATAAATTCACCAAGAATGAAAATGAGTTTTCCTCCAGATATAGTAATCAATGATTGATATGTATGAGATTTAGATAATCTCTTATATGTATTTAAGGTTCTTCATCGATGGATAATCATTTGCATGTATTAGATATTCTTAGTCAATGGTATCCTTCAATACATTATGTAATCATCTCTTGGTCATTATGATAACCATTCTGGTTTTAAAGCCACTCAGTGGGTCACATGAAGCTTATTGTCATTTAGAAAGATTGGGATTATGTCAGATTTGGGATCATACACACAGATGAAATACGTACTTATCCTTGTTAAAAAGGAATCAGAACCCACAGATGAAATACGTACTTATCCTTGTTAAAAAGGAATCAGAACCCACATATTTCAATAAGAAGGATATAGTTTAACATTATATGGGTTGGAAAATAAGTAATGAACGATTGTATTGAACCTTATAAAGGCTCCTATGTACTCTACTATTAAGGTAGAGATCAAAGACCATGTAGTTTGGGTAATGAAATATAGGTTTTAGGCATGGTGAATTGGACAAAAAGAGATGTCCTGATTACTTTTACACTCTAAGATCACGTGAGTCATGCTCGGTGTGTGAAACAAGAGGTATCAGTAAACTTGATGATGGTTCCATGAAATATGCAGTCATGATAAATGATGTGGGGATTATGAATGTATGACTACACAAGTAGATGAAGACCTTGACTTACTTCATGAAAAAATCCCAGGAGCATGGTTCATAAAGGTCTTTGTAGTTTATAGAGATTTGGAGTTTTAACGTGGTTCTTACTCCTGAGAAGGAGGCCTAAATTAAAAGGGATTTATAATTGGGGATTATTCTTGATATGGAGGCCCAATTTTAAAGGAAATTATTACCGGTGCTTTCTCATGAGATAGAGGCCCAGTTTAAGGGGACTTAAGACTTGGTTCTTACTCTTGAGTACGAGGCCCAAACCAGAGGAACTTGGGGCCTACTCCAAAAGATGATGCCCAAAATAAAAACATCTTCTCATCTTAATGGATGAGGTTATATAGGAAACCTCTAAAAGTGGTGATATAAATCCTTTAAGTCATGAGGTTTTGAGAGAGGTTCTCATAGAATTCTATTCAGATTAAGAAGCCAACCAAGGAACCATTCTATAAATGGATTTGAAAAGGTGTTCAAGGTATAATATCTTGAAGAGGAGAGGTGAACAAGAGATAGGTACACTAATAAAGTTGGCGCGTGAGTATAGCTGCGAAAATAATTTTGTGTTCAAGTCTTGGTCATGCAAGTGTACTTGCACAGAATGGGTTCACCTGGGCGATGAAGAATCTATAGGGTAATACTTGGGAGAGACTTAACTCAAGACTTTAGTATTATCCTATGTTGTCTCCAAAATTTAGCTGTGAATGTTTCATTGAAATTGTAGGGTGGAGTGCAAGTGATTCCACTTTTAAGGAGGTCTAGACACTTAGGTACGCAAGTGTTGATGAATTCTAAACACTTAGGCCTTATCATAATCCTTAAAGTCTTCAATTATATGTAAAAATTTGCCTTAAAATATTTTGGATGAGTTGAGTTGAAGACATGGAAGACCAAAGTGTGAATCTAAGTTTTGGAAAATTCGTCCCTTCAATGGGGGGCCCACAGGGGCTATTTATAGGCCACCGAGCACCTTGGGCGAAAAAAAGAATAGGGTGTTCAAGTGACCTGCGTGACCCATAGGGGGTGCGCATGTGACTTGTGCAGTGCACAAGAAACTTGCGCGACTCCCTCCTAATGGGTTACTTGTCCATGCCTTTCTCAATTTTTAATGTTCTTCAAAGGGTGACCCTCTTTGTACTTAAGGAATTCCCATTTTCCATTCCTTGGACCCTGTAACTGAAAGGAGAATCAACAACATCACACTCTTTTCACTAGAGGAATTTAACTCCATTTCGAATCAACTTAGATACTGAGAAATATAGTCAATGCATATTTTTAGAAAACAATTTTTAGTAGCCCTTTAATCCAAGAAAACTATGAATCTACATGTCATTTATAGGACTTGGTCATTAATCAACCAATTTAGTTTCAATATGATCGTTAAGTATTCCATGATTATAAAAAATGTATCCCCAAGGAACGAGATTTACCACAAATAGAATTAAAACTTATTAAATGTTCCATATAACTTATTTTCATTTAATTTTTTCAGAATAATCGATAGGTTTCTTTCATGATCCTCATGAATTTTAAAATGTACTAATATATTGTCAATAAACACAACCCTAGACATGTCTAAACACATATGAAAAATATTACTTATAAGATCCATGAAAATGTTTGGTTTATTTGATAACCCAAAGTGAATAAATAAAAATTCATAATTCATTTATCTAGTCTAAAATAATATTATCATAATATCTTCCTATTTCATCTTCAATTTATGGTACACTAACCTAAGATAAATCTTCAAAAAAACATTTTCCTCCATACACTAGTTCAATAAAGAAATCTATATGAGGAAAAGGATACTTATTCTTAAGACCGGTGTTATTAAAGGCCCTATAATCAATTAAAAGTCTCATTTAATAGTCATTATTTTAAAAAAATAAAATAAGAGCACCCCATGGGGTATTTTTAGGTTTAATGAAGACTTCTCCAAAGAAATGTTGTAACTTTTTTTCAATTCCACAAATTCAACTTGAGACTTTTGATTTAGTTTTATGAAATATAAATAGAATCAATCACCAATTAAATATTAAACTCAACCTACCAATCAGAAAAGACATCCATAATTCATTCTCTACTAGATCATATCTAATATGAATGGAAAAATTCATTTCTATATCTAATTATTTTCTTATAATATCGATATTTTATCAATGGTTTCAAATCAATGAATATAACATTCTTTTCTTTTTATTCAATATTCTATTGAAAAAATGAAATCCAATACATTTCCAAAATAATATCAAACTCTAATATGGTATGTTCAATAAGTTTTATTGGATATACTATTTCATTGATAAATTTAGGAAGAATCCTTTAAAACTTGGTTTCTTAAATATTTCTACCTGATGTTTTCAACTAAAGTCCTAGAATATTTTTATTAGGGTATATTATAATTTTACATGAAAATATCTCAAAAATAAATTAATGTGAATATCTTGAGTCCAAAAATGTTTTGGTATAATTATAATTAACAGATAAAAAACAATTCATAACATCATTATTTGTCCCAACATCAATTGTTGTAAAAGAAAATGGGTTTTCCATGGCATTATTTATTAAATATTTGTGATTTTATTTCATCATTATAATTATTTGATAATTAAATATGTAAGTACCCATACCATAAAAATTAAATCATATTTACATTATGATTTCATTATTTTTCTGGTCATTTTTTTAGTTCGTATCCAAATTTAAAAAATATAAATATTGAAAAAACATCGCATATATTATAAGAAATTTTCAATGTTTCTTTTTATCAATATTATCACTAGTTAAAAATTTTAATATCTTACCTATATTTTTTTTAATTAATGATTCTCCATTTCCTACCATCTATACCTTTTTTCAGTATGTTATCATATAATATATAATCATAAAAAGCTTCATTTCTACTATCTCAACACATCGAAAAAGTTTTTCAAGACTTTTAAATTCACAGTAAACAAATTTCCTTAATTATCATTTATTTAATCCCTACTAAAATTTATTAATGTAAATATCAGGATATGAGTTCAATTTTATTGTATACCTTTCCATTCAGGCGAGGTATTATTTATACGTGTCATTTGAACATTACTCCTTCTATCTCAATTTCAATAATTGTTTTTCTTCCTAATTCAAAAATCATGAGTAAAATATTTCCCAAGTAAAATATTCATAATTTTTCTCAATCTAAGGTATCAATATATTCTTTTCCTCAGATATTATTCACTATTTAAAACCACTAATAAGCTATACCATTGAAATGGTAAATAAAAAGAGTTTCATTTTCATGCTCCTAAAAACCGATGAATTTTTATATTTTTTCAATGGATTTAATCTATCCTTTCACTACCATAAGTTTATCTGATATATTTAATGATGGAGTGTTTTCTGAAATGAAATTCGACACTATAGACAGTTCCTTTATTGTGAACATTGTTCTATTATTTTCGGTATTACATAGCAATTAAAATACTGTGTCAACTGTGATTTCATAGGAAAAAAACTAGATTCTTCCCATTCCAACTATTATAGGTTACAAATTCATAAGGATATTATCCTCTTGGTTCCTTCCCTCTTCTTCCTTCCATGTTTCACTAAAGAAAACCATTATGAAAAGACATATTTTAGATGAAGTGGAATGGTAATATTTAAATTCTATATCATCATAACAATAAATAATAATATCTTAATAATGATTACATACTTTATCCTAACCTATTAAATATTCTTAAACTTTTCTATAAAATGAACAATAACTACTTGATACTTATAAATTCCAAAATTTCCTTTTTAAGACAATAATTCATTTCCTTTCATTCCTGAAGATCTATTTCAGTTTAGAGTATTGAATAATTAAGTCATAAAAATTACATAAAAAAGAATGTATTTAAAATTGGACAGTTAATCATATTATTTATTTTTAAAAAATATAATACTTTTAAAGTATAAAAATTTATTTTCCTAAAAAATGAATTATGATTTTCAACTTGACTTCCTCTTTGTTTTTACTCATCCTTAAATCATTTGAAAAACTATGGAAAATGTAACATGATCATAAGAAATATCATTAGAGGATATAATAAACTATATTGAAACATATTAGTATATTTCAAAATCATGATATCATATAAAGAGAGTTTTATATAATATAACATAAATTGAACTCAAATAATCATTTGTGTATGCGTATAATTCTCTATAATGCCCAATATGTTTAATAAAAATGTATAAAAGAAAATAAAATGGACAAATCATAATCATGAGACTTTTCTATAAAACATTTTAAAACCTACAAAAAATTCTAAAAAAAAATACACTTTACCCTAAAAGGGAATATTTTTTTCCATTAAAAAAGAGCATTGGCTTACTTTTTGAAATTAAATGATTTCCATGAAAACTCATTAGAATGAATTGAAATTTTTTAGAGGAACATTAGGACATCATCATAAGGTAACCCTTAAAATATACCTTAAAATAACACATTAAATTTAAATAACCATTATGATCTAATTAAAATATAATTACCTAGAAAATATAATCATTACCCAATGAATTATTGAGCAATATCAGGCTCACCCATCATCTAGAACTATATTGGGTTAACAAACCCGCATAATCTATATCAGGATCACCCAACATCATGACTTTTATCTGAATCATTCATTAGCATATGTAATTTACAATGAAAATAGAATTCATGAAATACATAAAATATTTCATTTCTGTCATAAAACTCATAAAAATATACTTTTGAACCAATAATGAATTTTTTTTCAGATATTCATATATCTGGTTCCGTTAAAACACAATTTTCCAAACTAAAATTTCCCAATCAAATGAAAGGAAATATTTCCTTTAATAAAAACATGGAATATTTTAATAAAACATGAAACATAAAATAATGTTAAGGTTATTGAAAAATTCACTTGACATTGTATACATTAAAATAGAACATTCATTTTTTCATTGTACAATAAGTAAAATCATTCCATTAAAATACTTATTTTGAACATTTATGTTTGAAATTACACCTTATACTTTTTAATTCATTAATGTAAATATAAATTAATCAAAAAAATGTAATATTTATTATTTATAAATATATTTATAAATTAAAAATTTAAAAAAATTAAATTTATGTTTTAAATGTAATGTGCCCCTTACCTTATGTCCAACTCGTCACTTGTGTTATTTCCCTACCAAAATAATAATTTTTTATAAATTACTAATATTATTAAGAAACTTTTTATCATGTATTATTTATTTTATTTTATTTTTTTACATTTTAAATTTAATTACTTAATCAATTATGTTCAAATAAGATTTTTTTGAGGATAGTAAGTTAGTATGTCCAAAATAATTTTGGTGAGTCAACTTTTCTCAAAGTGGTAATTATTATAACATATCCAAAATAATAATAATAAAATAATAATAATATTTATACATCAACTATAATTTTAAAATAGAAAATTAATAATGGATATGAAACATGAATCCATGTAATATTATGCCCTACCTCATTATCCAGAGAAGTGACGGGTCTGCTACTAGCCTTATGTGACATCCCCATGAAACAAAAGTCTGGAAAAAAATGGAAAGGTGTTCATAAAGAATTAGGGAATGATTTTCCATTTACATATAAAGAAAAAACCCAAGAAAACTATAAAATTAAAATATCTATATTATATAAGAGTAAAATAGTACAATTGAAACCAAACCAACTACAAAAGATAATATCATTGTATAAGTGGAATCCAAGACCTACAAAACTAAATGTCACCAAAGATGTAGAATTTGAAACTCCCAACATGCTCCAAACACCAACTCCACGTGCCCAGTCCGAGGTATGAAGAAGCATCACAAAAGATCTTGGATACCTTGCATGTACAATTTTCTCGATATATAATAATTGAAAATGCACCAAAGATCCCATTCATGGGGTGAGTTTAAAACACAACTTTATTTTTCCATTGACATACCAACTGAATCCACTAGGGATAAACATGTTATAACTTTTATATAAAATATTTAAAAAATAATTTAAATAATTAAATATCAAATCCACATTATTTAACCAAACCAGAAATTGTTTCCCATGGAATAAAACCAAACAAGTCTATAAAAAATTTCATAATTTCCATACGGAATAACCATTAAAAGATAAAAAATATCCAAAAAACCCACACATGCATTCCTAGGTGATATTTATATACTCAGGTGAGGTGTCTCATTGATCTACCAAGCAAACACAAGCTAACCATTAACAAGTTCCCAAGTGGAACACTTTCCTTCCATGGGGTAATTTCAATGAAAATGAACACAGACAAACCATGTAGGCCGAAAACACATGCCAAAACAATCATACCAATGAATTTCATTAAATTTTTTTTTATTGATATAAAAATTACATATATTTTCTTGGAGGAAAATCAAAATACATAATTTTAATATGAACATTTTGAAATTATCATCCCAAGGTTTTCCAACCTTCTTATTTCAACCTTTTCAAAAAACCATCACCAAAATGGTTTCCAAGAAGAATAAGATATAAATTTCAAAATAAATTCATGTAATTAATTATATTTTAAACTAAACCTTCATGTTCTAATCATTTTTATTTGATAGATAATACAATTACCAAAAAAATTTCTACAAAAATGAAGAATGAAGAAAAAAATTGAAAACCCTTCATATTTATTATATAAATCACCTTAGATCTTGTTCAAATTAATCAAAACCATCACATCACCTCATGATTAAAATAAAAAATCATATATAAATTGGAAATTAATAGGATCTCTAAATCTAGGAGAGGAGTGAAAATTAAATCTAAAGAAAATGATGAATAATAAACCCTTTCCAATGAATTTGGGACTCCAACGCACATAGATTCTACTAGGATTCACTTTTAGATGAAAAGGATCGGTATCCATAGCCTTTAAAGGGAGTATAATCCGTTTTATCTCTATTTTAGTGAAAAACAGGGGCTTCATGTAGTAATTCGAATGAGATCAATAATTGTTGGATTGAATTTTTTGTGGTGCATAGTTCTGGGGAACGGTTAGGAAAACCATGTGCTATACATACACAATACACTACCTGTAAACACCCCTCGAGAGATTGGGTCACATGGTTAGACAGACTGTGTTTGAACATCTTTATTCCCTTCTATATATCATTAAAAAATATCCCTCAGAAATCCGCACACATTTTCCAAGCACTACACCTACCCAGTACCCATTATTTTAGTTTGGCAGTTTTTAGGAGGTGTTTCATGGTGACTACTAACAATGATCAAATCATGATCCTTAATAAAAACATCATAAATATTCTAAAACACCTTTGAACCACCCAAAACCTAACTCGATCATTATATATACAAAAAATATAAAATAGATGGTTAATTATCTAAAAATGGGGGTGTTATATTCTCCCCAACATTGGTATTTCCATCAATGTAAAGTAAAAAAACCCATCGTTATCTTTAAAGAGTTTGTGTCATTTCACCACCATTTTCATTCACGTTCCTAGATCTCTTCCTCAATCTGAAATTTCTTCGTAAAACCAACAACAGATTTATTTTTTTCCAAATACTGAATTTCCCTTGGCTTTCAATAATAAGCATTGGAATATTAACCAATGTATCATCAGGATCTAGGTAAACATGAAACAATCAAATCAAATGTCCATTACCATGTTGATACTCTACAATTGATATATATTAAACAAAAATATTATTAATCTAAAACATGGTGACAAAGAAAACCAATATTTCACCTCACTAACCTGGTCAAGTTTCTAAAACGGCCTTATGTATCAAGGATATAACTTTAGGTGCTTCCAAAAAAGTAGATGAAAAATAATTTGATAGATTTTCACGAAAACATTATCACTCTTATCAAATGATAATAGTCATTGATGATTATCATAATATTATTTTATGATAACTCAGTGTCATCTTTTTCTTCTTTCTAATCAACAGTAACTTCTCTGTAATATATTCTACACGGCTTAGTCCAACAAAGTGGATTCCCACCTGCTTGCACCCAAGAAAAGTGGGTAACAATAAGGACACCCCAAAAATTATTTAAAATGAGACATATTTTTTTGGATGAATAAGTATTTTTATAAGAGAACTCAATTACTGGTAAATGATCCACCCATGAACCAACATTATACATTGAAAATCCATTATAATATCTTCTAACAATTAGATCTTCCTCTCATATTTTACATCTTTTTAAGTATGATATGTCATGATCATAGTTAATAGAGTCACAATGACTTAATCTAAGGACATCCAAAAATGATATGTAGATTGGGGGTCTTAGTTAGATGAAATTGATATTGGAACATCATTCCACTTTTCAACTTCTTCGATATAGATTTTCGAAAAGTTCTACACCATATGAAATTAATGAATTCAGAAAATAATCAATAGAATTTAGGAATTGATCAACAATTACCCCAATAAAAATGATGTTTCTAAATCATTATTTGAAGACCTATCAAAAAAATACATAGATATTTTCTAGATTTACCAAATGGTAATTTTTTTATATTGAAATATGACCTCTAGACATTGGTGTTCCACATTTACTTGTAGATAGGTGAGGCATCTCAAAACAAACTCAGCCACCTTTATTTTCATTCCATCCCACCAAAATTATGGTTTCAGTTCTTTATACCTCTTTTTTATTCTAGGATGAACATCCAATATTGAATATAGGTAAGCATGAATAATTTTTTCTCAAAAATTCCAATTGAATGACCAAATGATATTGAACCAAAAAATTAATATTTTGTTAACATTATATAACTTAATGGTCTCACTGCCACTATGTTTTCACCTCATTACAATACATTTAGAATCATATGTATACGAATTTTTAATCATTTCAACCAAATCATAAGCAAATGTATGCTAAAATAAAAATACCACATTTCTCATGTCCTCGAATCCTTCTGAATGTTGGATATCCCTGATATAAACATCCATTACTCTAAAGCCACTTTTCCAACTAACTATATGACTTTTTGATTCCAGAATGTACCATAGAGTCTAATATCTCAACCATTGTGGAGTTACATTCCTAATTAAATCGTTTTTAATACCTTAAATTTTGTTAATCAACTGTTTACCTGGTTTATATGGAAACTAGATGATTTCCTGGTGGTCAGGGACACTAAAAATGAGAAATCATCCCATCTTGGTCATGGTTCATGTTTGGCGCATGGTTTGTGAAAACAGTGTACCCACCCCATGCATATTGAGAGGAAGGGTTCACAGTTCTGTTAATCCATGAATGGGGTAAATCCAAATAGTAGAGGCTCAGATAAAGGCATTCCACGTGGTTATAGAATGGTGTTTAAAACTGTGTAGAGAAAACTAAGTAAATGTAAAACTTAACCCCTCCAGCACAAAATATGGATCATTGTCGACATATGGCTTGGAAATGAATCCGCTCCAAACTGTTTGCCTTATTAAAAATGATAAATACCATTTCCCCCTTGTGTGTTTAAGTGTTTCACATTATTTTCTTCCCATTTCTTCCAACTCTAACCCCAATGACAAACCTAAACCCCCAAATATTCCCAAGAGTTAGTATATTTTGTTTCTAGTCCATTTGTAGTATCTTTAGTTGTAGATAGAATATCCGAGTAAGTGTAACACACCATTTGCTTCTCTTTTTTGTGTTAGTTTTGTTGTTTAATTCTTCTTCTTCATAATCCATAAACCCTCTTTTATATATGATCATCTATTGGGGCATCAAATGATGGTTAAATTCATATCTAAGGCTACACATAAGCAATAATACATCATCGAATTCGAGGTAGGTGGTGTAATTGTTATATCGCATAGTAATGAAGTTTATTTGTGCATGTTTGGTTGTTCTTTTAGTTCTCTCTTGTTAAGT
This sequence comes from Viscum album, assembly GCA_963277665.1. Taxonomy (NCBI): domain Eukaryota; kingdom Viridiplantae; phylum Streptophyta; class Magnoliopsida; order Santalales; family Viscaceae; genus Viscum; species Viscum album. Next base: position 701,845,874 of record OY728161.1, read on the forward strand.
TTTTGATTAATTTTATAGTAATTGAAGAAATAGTTAGATAAATGCTGAATTGAACCCCACGGGATCCATGTGGGATGCATTGAGGTTGATTATACCAATCTTAGGGACACCCATGGGTGGAGCCAGTGTCATTTACATGGAAATTTATGATGTAGTGAATGGTATAATTGACAAAATGTGGATCCAATGTTCTATGTGTGTGGAGAATTTATCTTAAATTAAGAAAGGAACTAAAAGTGATTGTGTCTAAAATTTGATATTGGTATAAGGGAATGTATGGAGCATTTTTTGTGGATAAAATGAAATAATGTGACTATGAAAAGTCTTTCATGGGTTAAAATGGGAATATGTTAATGAGGTAAGGAATTAAGATGAATTTATGTAATGATGGAGTATTGAATTGGTACTGTTATGTCAAATGATTTTCTATGTTATGGAATATGGTAAATGAGGTTATCATTTAATTGAAGCATGTACACGTGGATTGGTAGTTGAGGGTATTGACTGATGCTCCAAACTCATGAGTCAGGTTAGACTAAGACTCTAAACCCCACCACTAGAATCAATGGGTCAGGGAGTCAGACTGATGCCTTATTCCTTTAGTGGATGAATTGGACGATTACCTACACTTGTGTTCCAAGGTAAGTGTGATAAAATTTATTGACATTACATGGACTAAGGCCCAAGGTATTTAAAATAGGTTTAATTGTGTCTTCTTTCCCTATTGTGCTATGAAACATTATTTATTAACTTATTCATAGTGTTTGACTAGTTTAGGGTATTATGAAATAAATGGACCACCTAACCCAAAGACTTAAATGATGATGATGGTTTAGTTAAATGATTATTTTATAATGTAAACATGTTACTACTATTTATTTGTTATCTATTAGCCCATGAATACACTATCTACTTAGACTAGACATTTTGAGGAAACCACTGGTGGTGGCCTAATGAATTGTACTCACACCCTTTTTAGTGAGCAATTGTGTAGCCAGGTAGATTTTTTCGTTGTAGGTCAGGGCAAGGAAAAGGTCCATATAATAAAGGGTATTGTAGGGCTTGTGATGTTCATTGATGAGGATCCATACATGGATTCATGACCTATGTTTGGGATCTCTTCATTGGACATTATTTTTTGTTATCATCAGGATCAACATTAGTTGCATGACCTAGAATGTTTTGTGGTTGGTTATCGGCTAGTACCTAGTTTTGGGAAATGGTTAGTAATGACAGTTTATTAGTTATTTTCTGATTTTTTTATTATGTAAAATTTTTATCTACTACAGAATACTATGATAAATAGTTTATCGTCTCCCCATTAATTTTTTAGACCCTCACTATTATTCATAAACCTCTTGTGTATTGGAAGGTGAGTTTGAGGTTTTGGGGTGACCTGGCTCGGGGTACTAGTTTAGTGTCCTCTATATTTGGGATTATACAAAGTGGTATCATGGCCAGTTTCTTTTTTATGGCCTAATTATTTGGGAATGGTTTATAAAATATTAATATGTTTTAGTCCTTAGAAAGGATCTTGTTTTTGGGAGTAGCTAACCCATGTATAGGGGAAACCCCAAGTACCTAGGGTTGAAATTGTGGTTCTTGATTTCTTTTGTTGAGGTTGAATTATATTAAATCATTTTGTTATTCACTTGTTGTGAGATGTGACTGTTTTATGAAATTTTTCTTAAGGCCAATACTTTTTGAGGTTTTTATTTCATGAATCATTATAGAAACCTAGGTATATAGGTGTCATGCATCATTATTGGCACACACGGGGTGGGTGTGTGATACAAGGAGTGTAGAATACTTTTTTAATTCTTTATAAAATTGAATAAAATGGTGTCTAAAAAATAATTAAAATTGTTAATGATGAAGAACGTTAATGAATAGTTAAATATTCACAATTAATCATGGTTTTTAATTGAGAAAAAATGTTAGTTGTAACATTTTTTGAAATGGTAAAATTTTCAAAAACCGAATGATATCTATTGTGAATGTGGAAATGGTATTAAAATGGTTTCTATTGAAAAAAAATGAATATGTAAGTTAGTTGACTAACATGATAACCATGTACTATATTAGGGATGGTTGAGGGTATAATTCTATATGTGACAATATTTGTTGGGATAGTGTATGTAGGTTGAGTTGTTTATGTCTAGTAGAGGGCCTTCATTTTGTGTACTTTAGAGGCATTATGTTATTTTTTATAAGAATTATGTTTGGAATTGTATATAAATTCCACCACAATGATGTGTACTTATTGGGTCGAAAGTGTATATCACTGAGAATTCTCCCCCACAAATGGAGAAAGAGACCCTGAGGAACCAAGGTAACATGCGAGAGGATAAATTCTATGAGATCATTTGTCATTTTATACATATTATGTAAGGATACCTAGGGTAGGTTATACCATGAATTTTTGTTATGGATAGAGAGTTTCAGCTATGAAAGCCTCTGATCTCAATTTGAATGTGGGGGAAAGAGGTATCCAAATTATATTGAGATTCCACCCAGATGATTCATGATCCCTTAGAGACTATTCCCGATAAGAGAATACAGTTAAAATCCTACATGTTTAGAAGTCGGGAAAATCACTGGGGGACATCTATGTTAATATTGAGATAGTACTTGGTATGCTATGGATGTGTTTCCTGGAAAGGTATCTTGAGCATTAATATTTGGAGACTCTGAAGTAGGATAAGAATATAGATTTTATATTGTTTACCTAGGGGAATATATTGATTATGGATTAGAAATACTCTTTCATAAACTTGTAATGTTTGGTTCTATAATTAGTGGGGTGAGGTAGTAATGGTGAGGCACTTCTAGGACGGACATAGACATGAGATCATGACCTAGGTAAACATATTTTTCTTAAAGGGGTTTACGAAGGTGACCGATTGTGCACTTATCATAGAGGGGAATCCTTACTAGGATTCTGGAGGTGAGAATGTGGTTTCAGATGGGACATCCAGTGGTCAATATTCTGATGTAATGGAGTGAAATTTTGAGTCTCTATCAAGGAATTAGTGTGAAGTGTTTTCATATAAGGGAACAAATTTCTTAGGGGAACAACTGAGTCTTCTATTATTTGTGTGGTAGGTAGGGACCAATGTGATATCAGTATCCCTGGTCCCAAGTAGGTTATTAAGAATTTGGCTGGTTGGGGCATGTTGAGAAGTTATGTTGGACCACTCAATAGTCATGACATGATAGAGGGAAGATGATATTATATACTGCATAAAGGGGGGTTAGTTACCCCATATTAGATAGGAAGTTGGAACTCTACTAGTAATACCTATCAAGGTGGTCGGTGTGGTTCTCAGGGGATATAGATTCAGTAATAGCAGGGTAGTGTAGCACAATGAACTCATACTGAAGCCTATGGTATAGAGTAAGGTTAGTTTCATGTATTTAATTATACTCCTAGTGGTGGATTGGATGGACTATAGAATATTCAAGGTACAATTCTAGTAGATCCCACACTTTTAGTTCTTTATTAGATATAGGTATCACACATTCTTTTATTTCTTCTCATTTTGAGGTGGTTTTTGGAATTTCAGTGGAACTTATGGGTGGGTATTTTTCAATTGACACATCATTACTTGTTCAGACCAAAAATATTCAGCAATTTTAGAGGTGTGATCTCGAGGTTGGTGGGTACCATTTTTTGTGGGTCTTAATTGTGCTATAGATGTTAGGTTTTCATCATATTTTGGTCATTGATTGTATATTGTTATGCTAATATCGTATTTACTATTACTGATAGAGGGTAATTTTCATTTATCTTGAGGAGTCACTTATGTCCATCGGGTTGAATGGGATGTTTAGGTTGGTCCTATCAGGACATTTTGACAATATTTGTGTGAACTAACATCCCAAGTGGTATTATTGTTCATGATTATGAGGTTGAAGAGTAGTTTTTCCTCCTGTGGTGTTTGATCAATATTAGGTTGTGTTTCCTAAGGACGTGTCTGGGTGTCCAACCAAGAGAGATATTGATTTCACTATAATGTTTCTACTGATAATAGAACCAGTTCCCATTCTTCCATATAGAACAACACTAGTAGAACTCGAGAAAAAAAAATCAGTTAAAAAATTGGAGAATAAAGGATTCATTCATCCCAGTAATCCACCATGGGGATCCCTAGTGCTATTTTCCAAGAATACCAACGCACTATAGTGGTTATGTTTTGATTATAAGAGAATTAATTAGATAAAGGTTAAGAACAGATACACTCTTCCTCGAAACAATAATCATTTTTACATGTTGAGAGGCGATTTAGTGTTCTCCAAGAATGATCAGAGATAATTCTATCATCAATTAAGGGTGAGACCTTCTGGTGTTCCATGGAATTCCTTTAAGATAGGGTATGAGTTGTATGATTTTGTTGTGATATTGTTCAGATTGACTAATGAACCAGTAGTGTGTATGTCCCTAATAAACCAAATATTTCACCTATATGGGGATCAGTTTGTAGTTTTCTATTTAATGGAATCTGGGTGTACACTAAAACTCATGATGATCATGCCAAATATCATGACATCCTCATGAGTAAACCAAGAGAGAATGGGTTATATTCAATGCTATCAATGTTCCATATATGTATCGATAGGGTTCATTTCATGGCGTATATCATCTTCAAGGTAGGTGTGTCAGTGGACCTAGAAAAAGTGTATGCTACTATGTCTTAGGAGAATCCCAAAAATGTTTCTGATGTCCAATCCTTTCTGGGATATGAGGGAAATTACCTATGGTTTATTAAATACTTCTCCAATTTTACAACTCTACTTTCAGGATTAATCAATAAGAGTATCAATTTTGATTTGTTAGTTTAATATAAGAGTCTTTTAGCATTAAAATAAGTAGTTTTCTTCCATGTGATTCTGATCTTTCCCAAGGTTAGTAGGGCGTATATATTGTATTGTGATGACTTTGGTGTTTTCCATGGGCTATGTTGTTGCAGGAATAATGGTTCATATTATATGGATCTCAAATATTGGGTCCTCATAATAGAAACTACCCTACATACTATAATTAATTAACCATGGGTTTCTATGATTTAAAGAGTTTGTGTCACTGATTCATGGTAGATCAATTCACAATGTAGACAGATCATAAAATCCCTAAAAACGTCTTCTATTATTTTGATTTGAAACTTAATTAACAATGATGGGTTGAGTACATGAAGTATTTTTATATTGAGTTGGTTAACACAATGGGAATTTGAAATAGTTTGGCATATGAATTAAGTCAGAAAACCCCAAATCAGGAGGTTTAGGAATCGATTTATGAGTGGGTAATACTGGTGTGATTTTCATAGATGCACCTAGAGATGGAAGATGTTAAAAAGAATATTACCATTTCATCCTTATAATATTAGTCCACAAATTTGATCCGGATCAAGGATTGGAAGCTTGAGGATTCAAAATGTTGGGATTCAGGGGAATGTTTTAATAGTGTGGTGTCACATTCTAGTAGAAGTATTGGGGATAATGGTATCATTTATGTTATTGGGTGTGTGGTTGTACCAATCTGTATGCGGGAAGAGTTGATGTGATATTTTTATGAATCAATGTGGGTGGTTTATTTGTTATTCAACAAGATGTGTCATGATCTTCGTAGGAATTATTGGTGGATAGGGATGAAGAAATAGTTGGATGGTTTTGTGGAGTGGTGACTTAACTACCAGCAGGTGATTGATGAAAATCATTGGTCTAGTGGTGTGTTGCAGCCAATAACCATTCTGGAATGGGAATGGGATGATTTGAAGATGGATCTAATAGTGGGACTTATGAGGAAGCCTCAAAATTGTGATGATATCATGGTAGTTGTATATCAGTTAACTAAGATGGGTCTTTTCATTATGATTCAAGAGACCTTCACATTGGATATGTTGGGTGATTTGTATGATTGGAAAATAATGTTGTCACATGGGGTGTCATGGACTATAGTTTCATATCATGATCTTTGTCATACATTATAATTTATGAATTTTTTAGATAATCCATTTGGTTCCCAAGGTTTTTTATTGTACGGATTTCATCTTGTATATTGATGGGAAGTTGGATCCTACAATTCAGGTATTATAGGACATGATGAGGGATTATTTCCCTAACTTTGTTTGATCATAGGATAAGAACTTGTCACCTATTAAGTTTTAGTTTTAAAATAGTTAATATGCCACGATTCTGAGGGAATCATATGAGGTTATCAATAGTAGACCGTGTAGATCCCAACTCTGTTGGATAGAAGCTAGGGAATCAAATTTGTATAGATCGAGTCTCGTATTGGAGATGTCAGAGTGATCTGTTGATTTGGAAACATATTTAAACTACTTATATAAGGTAAAATTCTTATGTGGATCAGTCTCTGCGAACCAATGAGTTTGTGGTGGGTGATCATGTTTTTATTCAGGTGTGTCCAAAGTTGGGTCACCATAAATTTAAAATTGGGAAAGTGCGACACCCTGGTTTGTAGGGGCCATTTGAGAAAATGGATTTGATCATGCCTGTAACACCACTAGATTTTAGGAGAAGTATTATTTTTAATTTTTTCAATGTCTTTTGTTGTAAACTTCACCAAGATTAGCTTTCACTATCTGCAACACCGTATTAGCTTGTAGTATATGCAAAAACTATTCTTGGATTATGTTGCACGCAAGAGAGACCTTCCTCAATAACATGTGTTGTACACAATATTGAGTTTCACTAAACAACGACATATTGTTATGAACTAGCCGTTATGAATTGTATTAACTGTATTTTAAATTTTATTTCATATTAATTCATCTTACATATGTTCTGTAACATAGTATGAGAACAAAATAATTTTTTCGTGTAAAATAAGTATTTTTCAAAAAATGCAGTTTTTCAACCTTTTGATGGCACACCCATTTTAAATCTAATTTTTAACAAGTTAATAAGTTCAAATTTAAAAAATAAAATTCTTATAGTGAATCAAGATATAAAAATTTACTTTGGATAAATTTTTGACATTATTCTGATAACCATCACATTTTGATGAAAAGTAAAAATACGATAAATATTAATTAAAAATAACATTTTTCATCGAAATATATTATATGGATAAAATATAATAGAAAAATTGATTTAGAGTTTAAATAGAAAATATTTTTACCATTTAATATAATTTATTTCATTATCATTAATTTTACATTGGATTTGTAGATAAAATCAATTCAATATTTCGCAATGTTTTAAATAAAAACCCATATTTTCGACAACAATATTAATTTTAAATTAATTATTGCAAATTCTATGTTTTGAATTTGGGAAAATGGATTCCATATTTAAAATCGGTAATTAAAAATTATGTTAATAGGCTACTTTTTATTTTTGGGCATTATGAATTGTAACTACGGTAAATTTTATTTACCCCAATTAAAGGTAAATTAGTTAATTAAGGGTAAAAATAATATTATAAAATTACCCTAACACTTGCCTTAATATAATTTGATGATTATTTTTCATCCTAAAATATATGTGGGTTGAAATGGTATTTATTATAACCCACTTGTATGTGATTAAGACCTTTTATTTATTTTATTTAAATGAATGTGAAATATGTCTCACTCATACTTTTATAATTAAATTATTTTTAATATAAGGTTATACAGAATATAAATTAGGTTATAAATAATCATTTAAAAAATATATATATATTTTCATTACCATGGTAAATTATTTGTAATTTTTATGAAATATATAATTACCTTAATAACTTATACATTAATGATGCAGAATTATTTATTTTGTGAAAAATAAAAATATAGTTTTTAATAAACTAATAATACCCATAAAATTCCCAAAAACCTGACCAAAACTTATTGGTCATGTACAAATAAACCATAATCATCCAAATATCGAATTTTGGACCGTTTGGAGCCTTATAAAAGAGATTTTTATACTTATATTATTTTATTTTAAATGATGTCAAAGTTGACACCTTCATAATTTATTAAACATATAATTTTAAAAGGTGGGTGTTTTAGAAGATAAATTCATCAAAAAATATTATTATGAAATATATTAGATTTATATTCATCAAATTATTTAGTTTTTAATTTTAATGCTAAAAAGGTATATTAAATAATTATACAAAAATGTTTTTGTAATTATTTTATTAATAGAAATATCAAAGAAATGTTTTTAAAAATATTAAAATAAATCTTATATGAACTAATTAATATTGTCCAAGAATTTTATAGAATAATATGACCTGTTAGGAACCTATTAAATATTTTTTTTCGAATATATTTTCCCTTTTTATTTTATTTAAATTCAAATAAATTAATAGTGTCAAAATTTAAACTAATGGTATTTTATAAATGTAACATATTATAAAATTATTTAAAAATCACAATGATAATTAAAAATTAAAAATTAAAAATTATATGGTCGAAAAGGTTTTAAATATCTAATTATGGAAAATTGATGACATTTAAGTATGTATTTATAACAATTCAAAATTTAGAATATTATTACCACAAATAAAATTAAATAAATTACATAAGGATAAATCACGATGATAAGGTTAAAATAAACATAAAACATGTATAAATGTTATTGGTTGATGCGATTACAACCCTATCTCATCCCATCTTCTGATTTTAGTCATTTTGGATGTTTTTAATTGGGTTTTATGTTTATAATAAATTAATATTTTAGTGGATTCCAAAGGTGGCCCACTCCTCCCTTATAAAAGGGAAACTCATCCCTCTCCACTTAACACCATTTATGAGCCTTAAAGCTCAGCCAAGCCCTGTCAATTTATCTTCTCCACTTCCCTATAAACCTACTTGTGGTTTTGGTCGTCTTCGAATACCATCTTTAGTGCCCTAAGAGGAGGTTAAGAAGAGGCGCGTCGAGAAAGAGGTAATATCCTTTACCGATTCTTTCAAATGTATTTTTTCTTATACATCCTATTATTTATTTTTTTCATTATAAAGTAATAACATGAGTATCAATAAAATACTGATATTTTATTATAAATATGAAACAACCACACTCCACCTTCTATCCATCCTATGGAAAATGAAATCACCACGCGTACCTACTTACGTAATGTTGTCTCCACGCCGTGGGATAATTTGTTTTCCACCACCACCTTACTTGGATGGGTATAATAGTGTAAATCAAAAATATATATGATTTTAATAACATCATACTGATTCTTAGAGTTATATTTTCCACTCCAATTACTTTTAATAATTATGAGAAGGATATCATCGCTCGTGCGTACGTATGGATTACTGTCTCCACGACGCGATGGGATTCATTCTCCATGATAACAATTCAAGAATGATTATAAAGTATATATAATAAATAATAATGAATGATATCACCTAATAATGATATTTTATTCATGTACATATATGTTTTATTTACTTAATTCCATTCAACTCAATATGGTAATTAAAATAGCGTTCATTCGTACGTACGACATACCATCTCCATGAATGGTGTATTTAATTCTATTTATCAATCTATCATATATATTTATATAATGAATATATATTTATATAATGAATATATATTATATATAAATCATTTATAACATTCTAGAATTATGTAAATCAGGATATAAGTAATAATAACATGAACAACAATTCCAAACGCGTACGATAAATGAAAAGATTTTTCCCAAAACGCTGCTTTAACATGGAATTAACAAAAGAAAAGGTAATAAAAAGTCATTAGTGAATAATATATGATATCATAAATATTATTATGGTTCTGTTACAAGATAAAAATATTTTTAAACCCACTATACAAGAGTTTTGGACACGTGTGGAAGAAATTGGACCTAATTTAAGGGATTATTTCGTCTCACTTTTAATTCTGTGAAAGATATGCCTTAATCACCAACTACTTATTTTGTATGGTGTTTAATATTCCCATTAATGTTTTATGTTTTTTATTATGGAGGATATGATATTTACATATGCATATAATTTTCATTATTTTATGACATGTATGATTCCACTGATTATATATGGTAAGGGATAATTTTGCAATCTCATTTTTAGCTGAGATTGTTTATTCGTAAGTATTTACTGGGGTTATATTTATCATCCATTTACATGTTTTTGAGAAATGTTTTCATAATGTATTTATTGTTCTTCCATGTTTTCCTAAAGTCTTTTTTAACCGTTTTTGACATTTACTATGTAGTATGGAAGGAATCTTTCTTTTTGTTTACCATATGAGGTATTTTTTTACTTTTCCACCAAAAGTAAAAGAAGAATTTTTTTTAACATATATGGAGTAAATGGATTTCTATGGTTTCAAAAAGACTTATTTCCATGAAGATTCCTCTACAAAATTCATGATTATTTTCAAAAAAATTGTCTTCTTTTAAAATAGCAGGACATTTTGAGAAAAGAAAATGATTTTGAAGATGATAGGATATTTTTCTCAATAATTCATTTCAAGTGTTTTAACCAAACAATTTTCCATATAAGATTACATTATTTAATATGGATATGAGTCATGTAGAATTTCCATATTATTTACATGGTTTTATTTTTTTATGATGAAATTATATCCCTTTTTATATGGATTATTCTATGATGGGATGATGTATATGAAACCCATTTTATTCATGGGGTTATGATGAATTATTTATGTTTATTTTGTGGCAATAAAAGAATGATTTCACTATGAGATAGGTGGGACTTATATTTCACTCTAATGCATTGCGTAAAGATTTATATCTCATGAGATAAACATGAATGGAATGAGAAGTGAATCCGGTTCAGTAATACAGGGCTGGAACGGAAAGTAAACCCGGTTCAGTAATGGACTTTGTCCACTATGATGGTCTTGGAAATAATGCCTTGGATACTATGGAAATCATAACATGTTCTTAATGGTTTTCCACAATTACATGTTTTATTCCCATTCTATTTTATCATGATTAATCTTCCTTTACTATATATGCCTTATGTACTGCCAATATTTATTTCACAAGTCATGATTTTTTATGTTTAAACATTATGTTCATGTTATGAAGTTAAAATGTATATGGTTTGTTTTATTTTCTCCCTAATTACCCTTACTAATCATTTGATCTCACCGTTTTTATGTTTTCATTTCCCCATTATATAAATAATGGTTTTAGGTAAGAAAACAAAAGGGGAATATCTTTATAGGAGAAGTTGTAGATCTTTTGCCATGATTATAAGATAATGTTCTGAGTTTCCAAAGAAAATAAACTGTTACAGTCCTTGGGTGTCAGTTTTTGTTATGTATTAAGTATTTCACAAAAGTAATGTAATTTCCATATACGTCAATCATGGGTCTCTATAGTATGTATCAGAGTGAATTTTTAGTTAACCTTTTGAAACTAGGATGCGAAAACTTTAGTGAGATCCCTAGAGATATTTCTAAGGTATGTCTAGGGATGTCAGTAAGGTTAATTATAATGTATAGGTTACAATCCTATAATTATGCCAATGATCATGAATAAACTATGATTAAACATAAGATTTTAGAGATTTAATGTACCCCCTGATTATTTTATTCTCCGAGTATGATTTTTTCCTATAACATTATTCTTTAGGGGTTTTAAAAAATTGCTGTAAACAGGGAGATTCATGGTAGTGGAAAATATGATGGACAATGGAATGATATTCTTCATGAGCAACCTAATGAAATGGGATTTGGAAGGCGAAACATCGTTATTATTCCTCATTATAAATCTCATAATATAATCAATAATATCAACTTTGGTAAGTTTCCTGACTCGTCTAATAAGAGAAATATGGAGTTTCATGATGACCATAAAGGAATGAAAGTTCAATTTCTCTCATGTAAATCATGTTGGACGAGGCAACAGGGGAATGATTCAAAGGAATTGGAAGATGCTTTCAGTGTAGAAAATAAGGACACAAATCCAGTAAATGCAATCGAAAAGGTTTACATAACACATTGTATAAGGATAATGGTATTGAAAAGACATAAAAAATGGTTAAATGTCTTAAATGTGGAACATACAGTCATTTTGCAAACCAATTCCCTAAGGGAAAATATAATGAAGAGAATTAGCATAGTCGTATGGGTAGTATTTATGTTGATGATGATGATGAGACTACAAATGATATATGAGAGAAAATATGTGTTGAGGAATAAAATGATGAATCTTTGTCAATGGTTTAAGAAGGTAGTGGAATGATTGCATGTTTATCAAGAGTAATGTTGTATAAGTAATTTCATGGTACAATGGAATAAAGAAACATCTAAGGATTGTTACACTATTGTTTTTAGTTATATTTTTTTGAAATGATTTTTTGAATGGTACAGGTAACCATGAAAGGTCATTCAGATATTTTTTGAAAGCAGATGATATGCACATAATGAGGGGATAAAGAGATAATGAAATGTTTGATAGTATTAATGAGCTAATATAAGGACAATGTTGTATCATGGTTGGAGTATATAGAAATCATGTGATTTTAGTAAGTGGAAAGAGTTGAATTTTGATAGTAGTCATGTTTTCACAATGATTATATGTTAATTCATGTTTCAAGTGGATACCTTATTAATGTATTCACATTTTTGGAATGTGACCAAGAAGATATATCTTATGATATACGGGGATAAATGATGGTATTCACATGCTTGGTTGATGAAATTTCTAGTAATCATTTTCTTTATACTATGAGCTTGGATAGAAGTATTTTGGATAAGTCTAATGATTTAAATGGATTGTGTTGTAAATAAGTTAATATTGATTAAGGATATAAAATTTTTTTATATTATTTCTGGAATGTTATAATAGTTTAGTTTTAGAAAAAGGATAACATGCCGGATGGGTGACCACCTGTCGCGTTGGATAGGGTTGCTGGAATCAAACCCACAACCGAAGTGTGACATGCCTTTATCACCTACCACTGGCCTACAGGAAGTCCCTGGTTAGTAGAAACTAGTTTTATTTTATTAATCGGTATGATAGATGAAGTATAAGTCCATTTTGGAACCATATACGATTAATATCGCCATAAGATTGACTTCTGTATATAACTTCTTCTAACCATATGTTTGAGACAGATGGAATGACCTATCATTCTATCGCATGATTTTCTAACACTTCATGAAAGAAAATTCCACTTCATTTCATTAAGAGATGAAGTTTAAAATTTTCAAGGCACAAACAATAGTGAGATTGTACCAAAATCATGTATGTATTTCTTTTAATTAAAAAATTATTCAACATTAGGGAAATGATCATGAAAACCAAAAATGTTGTCATAGTTCCCTCATATCTGATGAATCAGATGGTACCTTAGATAATCAAAAAAATTTGTCTTTGGGATTGTTGACTTTTTCATAGCCATTTTCTCTACAACTCTTCATCCAAACAGGATGGTTAGATTTCTCATCCATATCCATATTTTCACTTATATTCTCTTACATGGAAACCCAATGATGAGTGACATTGGGTGACCATTATGTTTCTAACATTAATTTTTAAAATTAAAATTTATTATTCCTTTTTACTATGTGTGATTCTATGAAAAAAACATTAATTTAGTAAACAATTTATAACCCCGACGAATTTTGGGGGAGAAATTCATTTTTATGGGGGTAGAATGTAACACCCTGAGATTTTGTGAGAAGTGTTATTTTTAATTTCATTAATGTCTTTTGTTTTACACTTCACTAAGATTATATTTTTCTATAAACAACATTCTATTATCTTGTAGTATACGCAAACACTATTAGTGGCTTGTGTTGTATGCAAGAGAAACCTTCTTCAATAGCTTGTGTTGTACGCAATATTGAGTTTCACTAAACAACGACATATTGTTATGAACAAGTCTTTATTAATAGTAATAACTAAATTTTAAATTTTATTACATAATAATTCATATTAAACATATTATAGAACATGGTATGAGAAAAAATAATTTTTTCGGGTAAAATAAGTATTTTTCTAAAAATGCAGTTTTGCCGTCTTTTGATGGCACACCCTTTTTAAATATAATTTTTTAAAATATAATTAGATAAATTTTAAAAAATAAACTTCTTCTAGTGAATGAGGATATAAAAATTTATGTTGAATATGTTTTTGACATTATTCTGATAACCTTCACATTTTGATGAATCGTAAAAATACGCTAACTTTTAATTAAAAATAGCCTTTTTCATGGAAATAAATGATATTTTTAAATTATAATAGTAAATTGTTTTAATGTATAAATAGAAGATATTTTTACCATTTATTATAATGTATGTCATTTTCATATATTTTACATGGAATTAGTAGGTAAAATCAATTCAATCTTTTATAATGTTTTAAACAAAACCCCGTTTTTTTGGACAAAGAGATTATTTTTAAATTAATTACTGTAACTTCTGTGTTGTGAATTTGGAAAAAGAGATTCCATATTTGGAATCAATAGGTCCACATTATGTTAATAGGGAAATTTTTATTTTTTGGCATTATGAATAGTAACTATGGTAAATTTTATTTACCACAATTAATGGTAAATTTGGTAATTGAGGATAAAATTTATATTATAAAATTACCCTAACACTTGTCATAATATAATTGGATGATTATATTTCTTCCTAAAATATACTTGGGTCGAAATGTTATTTATTATAACCCACTTTTATGTGATTAAGGCCTTTAAATTATTTTATTTAAAAGTGAAATATGTCTCACTCAAACTTTTATAATTAAATTATTTTTAATATAAGGTTATACAGAATATAAATTTGGTTATAAATACTCATTTGAAATATAAAATGTTTTTATTTATAATGTTAATTTATTTTTATTTTTTATGAAATATATAATTACCATAATAGCATATACATTAATGATGGATAAATTATTTATTTAGTGAAAAATCAATAATATAGTTTTTATTAAAGTAATAATACCCATAAAAGGCCCAAAAACCTAAGAAAAACTTATTTTTCATGTACATATAAACCATAAGCATCCAAAGGTCTAATTTATTACCATTGGGGTCTTTATATAATCGATTATGACACTTATATTATATTATTTTAAATGATGTCAAAGTTGTCACCTTCATAATTTAATAAACATAACATTTTACAAGTTGGGGTTTAGAGAAGATAAATTCTACTAAAAGTTTTCTTACGAAATATTTTATATTTATATTCATCAAAGTATTTTATTTTTAATTTTTATGCAACAAATATGTATATTAAATAATTATACAAAAATGATGTAGTAATTATTTTATTAAGAGAAATATCAAATAAATGGTTTTAAAAATATTAAAATAAATATTATATCAACTAACAAATATGATCCATGAATTTTATAAAATAATATGATATGTTAGGAACCTATTTAATATTTTGGATCGTATATATTCTTTGTGTGTGTTTTATTTTTATTCAAATAAATGAATAGTGTCCAAATTTTCACAATTGGTATTTTATTAAAATAACATATTATTAAATTATTTAAAAATCACAAATATATTTATAAATTAAAAATTGAAAATAATATGGTCTAAAAGTTTATAAAGTATCCAATTATCTAAAATTGACAACATATAAGTATGTATTTACAACTATTTAAAATTTAGAATATTATTAACACAAATGAAATTAAATAGATTAAATAAGGATAAATCAAAATGATATGGTTTAAATTAAACATAAAACAAGTATAAATGTTATTTTTTGAAGATATTACAACCCTATATCATTTTATATTTGGATTGGAGTCATTTAGATGTTATTATGTGGGGTTTGGGTTTATTATAATTTAATATTTTAGAGGATTCCAAAGGTGCCCCTCTCCTCCCTTATAAAAGGGAACCTCCTCCCTCTCCACTTCACACCATTTTTGAGCCTTCATGATCGGCCAAACCCTGTAAATTTTTCTTCTCCACTTCCATAGAAACCTACAATAGGTCCTTGTCTTCTTTAATGACATCATTTAGTTCCCTAAGAGGTGGTTAAGAAGAGGCGTGTTGAGGAAGAGGTAATATCCGTTGCCGATCCTTTCAAATTTTTTCTTCTTCTACTTCCTCTTCTTTATTTGTTTCATTATAAAGTAATAACATCAGTATCACTAATATACTAATATGTTATTATAAATATGAAACAACCCCATTCAACCTTCTATACATCCTACGGAAAATTAAATCATCATGTGTGTGTAAATACAGAATATCGTCTCCACTCCATGTTGTAATATGATTTCCATCACCACCTTACTTGGATGGTTATAATGGTGTAAATAATAACTATATATGATTACTATAACATCATATTGATTATGAGATATTATATCATCCACTCCAATTACATTCAATAATTATGAGATTGATATCACCCCTCGTGTGTACGTACGGATTACCATCTCCACGACGCGATGAGATTCATTCTCTATGTTAACAATTCAAAAATAATTATAAAGTATATATATATATATATATTAAATAATCATGAAAGATATGATGTAATAATGATACTGGATTTTTGTACATATATGTCTCATTTACTTAATTACATTCAATTCAATAAGGAAACGAAAACAGCGTTCATGCGTATGTACGGACTACCATCTCCATGAACGGAGTGTTTCATTCCATTTATAAATCTATAATATATATTTATATTCGGAATAAATAATATATATAAATCATTTTTTTCATTCTAGAATTATGTATATCATGAAATAAGTAATAATATCATGAACAACAAGTCCATACATGTACGATAAATGAAACGATTTTACCCAAAACACTACTTTAACATTGAATTGAAAAACGAACGATCAATATAAAGTCATTAGTGGGTCATATATGATATCATAAATATTATTGTGGTTCTGGTACAAGTTAATAATATGTTTAAACCCACTATATTGGTGTTTTGGACAAGTACAGAAGAAATTGGACATAAGGTATGTGATTATTTCTTCTCACTTTTATTTCTGTGAGACATACGCCTTAATCACCAACTACTTCTTATTTATGGTGTTTTATCTCCCCATTAAAGTTTAAGGATTTTTATTATGAATAATATGATATTTAAATACGCATTTAATTTTATTTATTTTATGAAACGTTTGAATCCACCAATTATAAATGATATGAGATAATTTTGAAATCTCATTTTTATCTGAGATTGTTTATTCATAAGTATTCACTAGGGTTATATTTATCATCCATTTCTATGTTTTAGAGATATGTTTTCAAAAATAATTTACTATTATTCCATGTTTTTTATTGTCATGTTTACCCCTTTTGAATTTTACTATGTAGTATGGAAGAAATATTTCTTTTCTTTACCACACGACGTATTTCTTGACTTTTCTGGAAAAAGTACAAGAAGAATGTTTTTTTAAACTTATACGGCATGAATGGATTTTTATGGTTTCAAAACTCCATATTTCTATGAAGCTTCCACTAAAATATTTCATGATTATTTTCAACAAAATTAATTCCTTTTAAAATCACACGACATTTTGAAAAAGGAAAATGATTTTGAAGAAGAAATGATATTTTCCTCAAGAATTAATTTCAATTGTTTTATCCAAACTAATTTCCATCTACGATGACATTATTTAATATGGATAAGATTCATGTATAATTTACCTATTATTTAAATGGATTAAATTTTTTTATGATTAAATTATATCCATTTTTTTATATGAATTATTGTATGATGGAATAACATATATGAAACCCATTTTATTCATTGTGTTATGAGTAATGATTTATGTTTATATTGTGGCACACAAAATAGTGATTTTATTATGAAATGGGTGGGACATATATCTCCCTCTAAATCATTAAGAAAAGATTTATATCTCATGATATAGACATGGATGAAACAATAAGTAAATCTGGTTCAGTAATCCAGGGATGGAACAATAAGTAAACACAATTCAGTAATGGAATTTGTCCACTATGATGGTCTTGGAAACAATGACTTGGCTACTATGGATATCATAAAATGTGATTAATGGTTTTCCACAATCACATGTTTTATTCCCATTTCATTTTATCATGATTAATGTTCCTTTATGATTTATTCCTTACATACTGTAATGATTTATTTCACAACTGAAGATTTTTGATGTCTAAACATTATGTTCATGTTTTTAAGATCAAATATATATGGACTGTTTTATTTTATCCACGATTACCCTTACCGTTCATTTGAGCTCACACTTTTTATGTTTTCATTTCCCCAGGATATAAAGAAACGTTTTAGGTAAGAAAACAAAAGGGTAATATCTTTATAGGAGATGTTGAAGATCTTTTACCATGAATAGAAGATCATGTTCCGAGTTTCCAAATACACTAAACTATTCTGGTCCATGGGTCTTAGTATTTTTTATGTATTATGTATTCCTCAAAAGTAATGTATTTTAATTGTACATCAATCTTGGGTCTCTACAATGCCGATGGAATACAGATTTTCTCTTTTAGAATATTATGGTGGTGTGCACAATGTTTCTCATGTGTAATAACATTGTCAGTTTCACCACTCCTCATATCATGTGATGGATTTGGAGGATGTTTAGCTTTAGTATAATGCATTCTCTGAGGATCATCTTATTCATATTATAGGTCATAGTGAGAATTTATTTCATTGAATGTTATTACAATTGGTTAGGGTTTTATATAACCATGGTAACGTCCAGGAGGAAACATTAGAGAGGGATTCAGATATATAGTCTCATTTGACCAATCCCCTTACTTGAGATGCTTTATGATGTTTGGAAGTATGGATAAAAGATAAACTGTTACAAAGTTGGTATACTATATTATCCATAAATTTTTGGAGGTATGTACCTGATTAAATATTTTTTTAAATACTAAAGAGTGGTTTAATTAAATATTTACTCAGTGTATGAAGAAAATAGGGGGGTTTCATTGGGGTTTTGAACATTAAATAAATGGAAATAAGGTCATCCCATGAATTTCAAATTGTTTGAGCACTGATAAATGAAACAGTGCACCCAAACCATTCTATCCTAGGGGAACGGTGAACAGTCTTATTGAATCCATTCAAGGGGGAATCCAAACCATGTGGGCTTTAACAGAGGCATTTTTCATGATTGGTGGATGGTTTTTTAAACCGTTCAAATCTCCTGAGGTAATTGTGTCACTTATCCTCTATTAGACAGAGGATATCACATGATTGGTTCACAGTTTTGAAAATGATGTGGCATAAGAAATATGCCTCAATAAAACTGAAAATATAACTTTTTCCCATGGGATTTTATATGTTTCACCCAATTTTCATCCCATTTCATCCTCCTCTATCACTGGTGATAAACATAAACCGAAAATATTCCCAGGGTCAAAATTCATTGTTTCAGGGTTGTTTGATGTGTGGTTTTTTATAGATTAGTTCTCTCGGTAATTCAAACACACCCTTTTCTTCTATTTTCCAAATTAGGGGTTTTTCATTATTCTTGATTTTGAGTCCAAAACCCCACTGTATTTAATGGCTCATATGTTGGGTCTTATAAGAGTTCTTGAATCTGGTTCTAAGTATAATCTTAAGTGTGAGTTCATCAACAGATTTGAGGTAGGGGGTCTACAAGTTATATCCCATAGTCTTGAAGTTTATTTGTGCATGTTTGGGTGTGATTTTAGTTTTATATTGATTTAATTATGATTCATTAGATAGTAAATGGTAAAATAGTTGGATAAATGATGAATTTCACCCCTCATGATCCCCATGGGTCACATTGATTTTGGTTAGACTGATCATAGGGCTACCCCTATCATTCGCCTACGTCCCAAACATGAAAAATTAGAATTTTGATTGTGTAATTATTATGATAATGTAGAACCCATGATATGTATGTATTGAAAAGTTTACATAAATTATGAAATGTACAAATTGTTTTTGTGTCTAGACTTTGATAAGGGTGTATGTGATTATTTGGGACATTGTTGGTGGGTCAAATAAATTAGAGACACAATGACATGTCTATCATGGGTTGAAGTGGGAATATGTTAATGAGTTATCAAATGACAATGAATTAATGTGTTGATTGAGTAGTGAATTTATATTGTTATGTGGAATGATTTTGTATGTTTTTGGAATATTTTAAATGTTGTTAATGGTTAATGGAAGAATGTGCACGTGTCATGGTAGTTATAGGTATTGACTAATTATCTACAGCCACGAGTTGGGTTGGACTGAGGCTCTAAACCTTACTAGTATAATTAATGGGTAAGGGGGTTGGACTAATGCTCTAGGCCCCTAACAAATGCATTGTATGGTTACCTAGACTGAGTATCAAATGTAGGTGTGATGAAATCCAATTATATTACTTGGAATAAAGATCTACAGTATGTGAAATTAGTTTATTTGTGTGATTTTTTCCCTCATGATCTAGGGTACATGATCTATTATCTTATGAATAGTTGTTGACCGTATTTGGTAATTGTGTAATAAATGGAAAGCCTAACCAAAAGACATAAATTATGATGATGGATTAGTTAAATAGTGATTTCTTATTGGAATATTTTTACTCCTTGTTTATTTTTTATATATTAGTTCATGCATGTGTAATCTTATTATAATAGATATTTTGATGACAATGTTGGGGATGGACTATTGAGTTGTACACACACCCTCTTTAGCCACCATTGAGTACTAAAGAAGATTTCAGGGTTGCATGTCAGGATAAGGGAAAGGTCCTTATGAAATAGGGTTGACTTGTTCTTGGGATACGCAAGATTGATGATCAAGGAATGGATTCGAGGCCCATTTTTGGGATTCATGTCACGACCTGTCCCAGTGGGGCCCATGCTACGACACCCCAATCACGTCTCCAAAAGGAAATGGGCTGGTGACAATCATTAAGTAGTCATATCACTAACATGGATGGAATTTCTGAGGCACCTAAACATATGTCCAAAACTCCACTCCAAAAATAATGAAATGTAAAATCACTATGAAAGAAAATTCATGCATACCACTATCCCAACAAAAAAAGTATAGTAGAAGTAAGGAAACTAATGAAAACTGGGCCAAAATAAAATTACACTAAAAGTGGATGTAATCTACAAGGTCCATCCTATAGAAAATAACGTGCTTGAACTGGTGCTAGAAACTGTAGGAACACATTTTCCTATTTGAAATCACAAAGCTTTTTTTAGTCAGGGTCTGCCGCCATAGACTCCATAAAAAGGTCTCTATTCTACAAAAGACATTTCATGTGTGGAAAAAGACCATATAGGGTTGAGTATAAAAAAACACTGTAGGAAATTCCGAACCAAAATAGTATTACACAATGGATTGATACCGTCATACCTACACAGGTATATGTCTACAACTTATAACAAGGATATCCAAATATAAACAAACAAGACATTAAATCTAGAGTTAATTCACAACTACCGCCTGACACCACTACGGATCCACCTCAAAGATTCCACAAAGCACTGACATGGGAGTATGCACTCCCAATTCTGATAGCACTAATAACATCTATCCAAGAAGTATTATTAAGGGAGAACCATGATAAGATAGATATATGTTTAACAATTTGAAATGATATATGATAAATCAGTGGAAGATGACTACCAGCCCCATGGGGTATACCAACAAATCCATCTGGAACAACCCGCTAAGTATAGGATCGATGTCCGGTAATCTTGGTCTTGTATATACCAATAAATAAACCTAGGTAATGATGAATGGATAGAAGATTCCTCACCTAGCCTCATAGGGGATTACAACTACTCTATCAAGGAAGTCTGCATAAAGGGACCATACACCTGTGTGTTGGAAACGATACACACCAACCTTCCGGGAAACAATCAAGGAAGAAAAACCTGAATAAACATGTCCCAGATATAGTGGAAAATGAATCTAATCTATGACAAAATGGACATATGACATGTAGAAGGGTCACATGTTTTGTTCCTTGACACCGAGTACTACCCATGTGTATCATCCCTTTTCGTAATAAAATATTGTGTAAAAGGGGTATACATGATGTGTAGATAAGAATACACACCTTGTCCATTCATTTGGGGTCCACCTGTGTTTCCCAACCATTTGTCGGTACAAGGCACCAACTCGTGTATGCCTACATGTGTACTGGTTAATGGGGTAACCTGTGTGTCTGTTATGGGTCTTTTCATGTGGTGGAGTATATTTTGTGTACTCCAATCCTATCCGTGAATCCTCATAGATACAATCTGAGTCCCGGGGAATGTCCCGCATGTCGTGTGATAGGTGTCATATGTCGTGACACACTTCTCTACTACCCAAAACCCTAGATGCCACTAAACTGTTCCATCAATACATGTATTCTGAGATAGGTGTCGCGTTCATATAGATTTTCCCAAATCCCTTATATGAACAAAAATCATCTACCTCGTTACACAGACCACTTTTCCAGCTCTGACTCATCGAGAAACTCTGGATCTATTGTTGTTTGGTTGAACCATCACAAAATTGGAATGATTTGGTCCTTCAATCCTCCTAGGAATCAAAATCATCATTATTCATCATTTCTAACGATAAACGAGAAATTGGAACCAACCATGATTCGATACCATACCTTAATCACCGTTGCACCTTCACTGAATCATACTGATGCCTGATCTTTGATTTTAGATCATTGTTCCATAAATCGA
Source organism: Viscum album (assembly GCA_963277665.1). Lineage (NCBI taxonomy): Eukaryota > Viridiplantae > Streptophyta > Magnoliopsida > Santalales > Viscaceae > Viscum > Viscum album. The sequence continues at coordinate 701,868,520 of OY728161.1, forward strand.
ATGTGAAATGGCCATCAGTTCATAACCCTATGAACAATGAGGAATGAACAGGAAAATAGGGGAAATAAATCACATAGAACAACCCATGGAATGAACTTGGTTCATTGTTTTTTCGGGACATGATCTTTTCCCATTATATAAATCATTATGTTAAATAAAAACAACAATCATATTCATTCACCAAATCAACCCCGCAATCAAACCATTTAGGAAGAATGATTGAATCACGGGACTACCTGTTTGTGGGTTGATCAACATTCATCATTAAATCTATGAACAATAATGAAGGAATTGATATCATAATTCCCTACCTGAGATTTGGATCATTCACTATCATGGATCTTTTCCGATTAGAAATTCTACAAGAATGATATCTAATATGTAGTATTTTCATATTCAATATTGATTTTCATCAAATATTCCTCACTAGAGATCTCAAATATTTCTCTATGGTTATGAATTCTAACACTGGGTCCCTGTAAATTTGTTTATAAAATTTGTAGATACGTTATTCCATCACTGTAACATCCAAATAAAATAAATTTTTAATTTATTCTATTTTTAAAATTTCCAAAAACGAAATTTCATAACCAACCTTCACAGGCCGATATTTGGCCTCGCCTAAGGTAATGTTTCTTCTATGAATGCAATGGTGAATTGGTTTTAATAGATTCAAATTTTTTATAGTTAATTTAACGAAAATTTTTATTTTCTTTATTTTCTGTGAACTCTTTATCACAATGAACTTCATTTTCACACATATTGAGAATTGTTATTCCCATCAAGGAAGCCATTTGGTGTTTCTTCAAGCATTCTTAACATGTAAGAAAATTAATCTTCTTAACTTCATTATATGTTTTACCCAAAATTCTATGAGAATCCACCTTTATCTTATTTGTTGTATTTAAAAAAATAACTAATTTAGGAATAATAATAATAAATCATAATAGTACGTTTTTATAACGAAAAGGTTTATCACATTAGTTAACATCATATTAGGTTTCTCATTATGAAAATACCCTCATTGTCTATGGAATATATTTTGAACATGATTAATTGAGATTTAAACATTACTAAATACAAAATTATTTAATTTTAGTGGTCAAAAATATATGAATATTGTTTTATATAATTAAATTCAATCTAAAAAATTCATACTCCTCAAAATTATTCAGTTATTTTTCAGTTCAACCTAAATCTCTCTTGGTTCAATCTAGGATTCATTATTTTTTGTTCTATCATATTATTTTGGAAAATTCCTTCACATAATAAATAAATTTTATTGGGGTGTAAATAAAATTTCATTAACCAATTCTAGGCTCATTGTAGTGGGAAACAGTGTGTAGTTTGGCCTCTTTGTTATAGATGAGGTGACGGTTTAGTTAATACCCAATCCTCATTTTTGGTATATTACCCCTTGGTATATTTTTTAGAGACTACATCCACATGTAGTATCCGGAAAATGATGTAATTTTTAGAGGAACCATACAATATCAAATTTACCAAACTTTTATGATGCTACCATATACATTGATATATACATTTGATTTATCCTTAGTTTTTTCACAAAATATCTCTTAACCCAATCCCTAAAATATTCAATATAACATAAAATAACCTAAAGGGTTATCTATACCATTGAAATTAAGTTAATTCTTAACATATAACTCCTTATATTATCATAAAATGACATTATAATCAAAAACTTTATCTATAAGTTACATTGATACAAGTTAGAAATCCCCAGATACACAATCTCAGATCCGTTGCTAAATAATACCTTCCATACATATAGGCTTTGAAATGTCCAAAAACATCCAAATTTTAAGAGAAAATAATTACAAATCATTAACTAATTTTGATCCACATAAATTTAAAATTCCATTTAGGTTCATAGATTTCGAGAATTCAGAGATAATTTAAACTAAAACGGTTCATGTATATCTCAAAAAATGGGTGTTTTTTCAACAATATACAGAAAAAATTAATTTGTAATAAGTCATCAACATCAAGCATAAAATTATCGAACCATTATTTTTTGTTAGAAAAATCATGTGTAATACATTTCTTCATAACATGAATAAATTTAAATATAAGAAGGTATGATCTTAAATGTTTAGTAATGGTAAATATAAAGAATAAAAATTAATTACCACAACTGATCATAATATGATCATAACTAATTCTATGAGAATAAGTAGTCAAAAAAATGTCATAATCACAAGAAATTGTTTGTATAGAATACCCATGGATGATGTATAAATAAAAATAATAATGTATACCAATAACTTATTCTATATAGATGAAATTCATAATTTCATTCCACAAATTTCAAACTCAAATCCAAGACATCATGATCCTACCATCGAGGACCATATGTATAAGAATTATTTATTCTGACCAAGAATACACAAAAATACCCACACTAATTTGACTTAGGTGACTTGTTGATAAATCTATTGGGTATCTATGATCATAATTTTCAAAAACTATTAAAATGCATTAATCATATAAAGTAAGGAATAAACTATACAATACATAACCAACTTTACCTAGAAATCATCAAAAATCCTTATTCAAATAAATTGTATATATATATTATCATTATTTACGCAATCAATAAATATAATGGATTTCAATATAATAATACCAATAGCTAGAAACAAAGATAGTAATGTTACTATAGTTATTGCGTAATTTCACATATCAATCAAATTATTGAATCTAGGTGAACACCCTTTAATTAAATGATGATAATACATAGTGTTCACAGGGGGAAATCATTTGATGGAAAATTATGCCTATAATAGTTGTGGATTTTAAAAGAAAATGGAAATGATTGATTTAGGTGAGTTTAATAACCTAAAATATAATTTTATGAGATTATTTAGAATGTAATCCAGGGAAAATATATACACCAAAAAAAGGAAACATCTAGTGATTATTAATCATGTCTCAATGAAAAAATAATTGAGGTAAAAACAACATTATTGTAATGGTAACAAACAAATCAGAAGAACAATAGAGGGATACCATTAAATTAAAATAAAACTAAATGAATGAAATTAATTCTATTTTAATTTAATATGGATATTAATAAAATGTATAAAATAATTTTTTTTGCAAAATAATAAACATGGATCCTTGAATTGAAAATATTGAAAAATAATACATACATCTTTAGAAACATTTGCATCAAAACTCATTAAAAGAAATAATATAAAATGGATCATTCAATACCATGAATAATTAGACATTAAAAATATAAAAAAATAAAATGGGATGTAATTACACCATATAAAAGGGAAAATTATGTATAATTTAATCATGTCTCCATGAAATGAAATTTGAGACAATTAACCTTTACAACCATTGAATATTTAGAGTTAAACCCCCTTGAAGGTTATGATTTAAATTGAAAAATTAAGTATAATTAATAATGATAGTATCATGATATATAATATTAATTGGGCTGTAGATTCACTATTCCCCATAAAATATGACGTATATTAAGAAATATGTTTCATGGGTGAACATTGGAGATACGAAACCCTTACAAGTAACACAAATTTTGTGGTAAGAATATTTTTTAAATGAGGTTATAAAGAGAAATTTTTGAACTCTAAAAAATAATCATTAAAATAAAAAATATTAATTATATGGAATAAATCAATATTTTTATAATATAGTTTCTATAAATATCTTTGTAACTAAATGTATTAAAATTGAGTTTGCACAAACCCTTTCTACTTTTGTAATTTTTTTCAAACCCCCATGATAGAAATTACATACAATATAATATTAAATACCATTAAATTTAAAATAATATTGATAAAAAACATTAAATTTGAATTATATACACCATACCATTTAAAACATGGGGTTATAATAAGAAATTTCTCTCAAGGGGTGAAATTTTGTGACAACAATATCTTTGATTGCCCTTCATTTTTCCTCTTTATAGACCCGACTTCCTATATAATAAAAAAAAATTTATTATAAAAATTATTATTATACTTAGTAATCTATACTATACATACTAATTTAATTTTATTATTAAATACTATTTATTTTTTATATTTTTTTTAATAACTTTTATTACATTTCGTGAATATTGAATATTTGTCATCCTATATTGGTAAATTTAGTGACCTGGGATGATACTTTAATAATAAGTAAAATCATTAATATTTCATTTAAAAACCCAAAAAACATTATTTATTTTCCTAATAAATTATTATATTATTTTTTTATATTCCCATAGTCATCTACGATAGATTTTTGTTGAATTGTTTGAGTATGTGGTTAGACTGACCTAAATAAAAACATTATATAACTCGATGGGAGAGTATGGTTATGGAAGTCTTTTTTATCATTATATAATTGTAATAATTATTTTATTTTATTTTATTTAAATTTTTTATTATATTTTAATTTTTCTGGATAAATAATGAATATCAAAATGAAAAATGAAAAACATTACTTCGTGGAGACTGCATGCCATGTAATGCACAATCAACATTCTTTATATTTTCTATGAAAACAAAAAGGAATAAGAAAAGTTTGGCCCATTAATATAATAACAGTTTATTATTTTAATGATACTAAAGTAATTATATAAATATTTTTAGTTTATTTTTTATGTGAATTTATAACAAAAAAATATAATCATTAAGTAAAACTCACATTGGTACCATGAACTATCTCTAGGATGTTTCCTTGAAAATGAAGGTATTATGATTACTATGTAAAACCAAGGTATTATGAAATTGTGATTAATTTATAAGGGGATAAAAATTTAGTTTCTTTTGGAATAAATTGTATTTACTGTGTGTATAATTAAGGGGTAGTTGTCTCCCATTTTATAAGTGAAGAAACGGTCTGTTTTCTGAACACCCATTATTTTTCAAAAATAGAATGACACTATTAAATGATAAATGGTTCAAAAAATGAAAAATAAGTGATTTTGGTTGATATTTTGTTGATATTGAATCAATAAATTATTTCCAAATATATTTCAAACATGAATAAAGTCATTTATTCTTATATTTTTTACTTTTAATTTTTTTCCAAGGTAACTAGTTTTAACCCAAGTAACTCAAATTTTTATAAACATATTAAATAAAAAATATAAGGAAATTTTTCTATGTTGAACATAAATCTAATATTAATTTCATATAATTCAATATTAAATAAACAAGAAATTTAATTTTAATTTAAAACATTAAAAATATGGAAATTATTTATTGTAGAAAAATGATGTTTTAACAAGTATTTTTAGATTTATTTATAATTTAATCCCAATTAATTTTTTTAATATTTGTGTTTAAAGATAAAAATATATATATTATTTAAAATATATAAATTAAATTTATTATATAAAAATTAAAAACATTAATAACACAATTCATTAAAAGTTATTGTTTTAACATTATTATGGGCATTAAATTAAATCTTAGAAACATTCATTCTATAATTATAAATAAAAATAAAATTATTAAATAATATAATAATTTTGATTTAAAATATTTAGTACATTTTAATAGATTTAATTAATACAAGTTACAAAAACAAGATTTTTAATATAAGAAAAATATATATTTTTTATAGAATGATATTACATAATTTCATAAAATTATAAAAATAGTTTTTAAAGAATTTTAATGTTATTTAGAAGTGTATAGTTTTAATCCTTAAAATATTTGATCAATTAAAACATTTTATAAACATATAGGTCTTAAATATTTACTAATAAAGTCATAAAAGGTAAAGTTTTGGTAAAAATAATATTTTTACCTATTCACCTAAAAACTTTCTATTTTGGAAAAAATTCCAAAAAAAAATTTTAGATAATATTTTCATGATAAAAATAAAAATTTAATTTAATTTTTCAAATAACTTTCTAAAATATTTGAATTTTTCTTTAAAATTATAAAATAAAAATATATTGAAAATTATTTTCGTTGGAAAGTGACATTTAAAAAATTAACAACTCTGATTCTTATTTCCAACAACATACTAACCAAGTTGGTTTTAATATATTATTCATATCAAAAATATATTTCATCCATAAATTATTTAGTTTCATAAATTATTTATAAAATTCAATTTTTAAAAAGGTTATATTTGAATGCATAAATAAGTCTTATTAGTTATTCAGTTACAAAAACTAAAATTTTCGAAGCCTAATCATTGATAAAAAGATTATTTTTATTTTTACATATATTTTATGATTATTTATAATAATTTTCAACTTATAAATATTCAATTACATTTTAGTGGTCGTATATTATTCCACATTTCATTTTTTGTTCGGTGTTGCATGCCTCTTTTCCTATAAAAGGCATTATGTTCTAAATAAACTCAAATATATAATATATAATATTAGGTTGTTATGTTTGTGATATTCTATCAATTTAATAACATGTAATATAATATTGAAAAAATTTACTTTTATATCACATCAGATCCATTTGGATTTTCCTTTGAGAATGTCAATTATTTATTAATTTAGTCACATAAATAATTATTAGAAATTTTTAAATAATGTTTGGAAAACATGAACCTAATAGTATATCAAATAATCTCATATATTCAAATATAATTAATTATATATTTTTTATATTAATATTATTTTAATATCATTTAATAATATTATTTCAATTTCCCATTATAAAAATATAATAATAATTTTTGCATCACTTAAATCATAACATGTATCTTACATTATAAATTATATTCATTCAAATAAAAGAATTTATGATTTCAGAAAAAATATAATTATTTTTTAAATTGTAATCTTATAATCACAACAACATTATATTCATTTATGTTGAATGGGTTTCAATGTAATATTTAATATAAAACTACAACATTCAAAGATTTTAATAATTTCCAAAATTACATTATAAATTTTTACAAACATAAAAATATCTTTTGGGTTCACTTCATATATATTAGTTCAAAAAAGTCAGTAATTATCTATAAGATATTGTAACTATCTATCAAGGATTTCAATTGTGTTACACATTGTCATCTCAAAAAGGTAAAAGTGGTTCCTTGGGTAGAAAAGATCAAGGGGTTCTATTAATGGTGAGAATAGGGAATGATAATATGAAAAAGGATATACTAAGGATGAACCTAAGAATTATGAGAAATTTTTAAAGATAATATATTAATCATGTACAAATCTATCCATCATTATAACTGTAGTTTGTGAAAAAATCATAATGGTGATGGTATGAAGATGAATATAATATATTTTAAATATAGAAAGATACCCAATATAAACATTTAATATTATAAATTAATTATTATTAGAAATATATTTTGTTGGTTATCATTACAAAATCCATAGAATGAGTTTTTAAATCATGATCATGACTCAGATTTCTTTCTAAATCCTTTCATCACCAAGATGTATAAGGATAACTAGAAACATTTTTTATGAGAGAACTTAAAGGGGATTGTTGTTGATTAAAGGAAAATTGTAATAGTATTAAAACATATAATTTTGAGTTAAATTTTCCAAAAGGTGTTATTTAACCTCTATCCATGGTTATATAAATGTGGAACAACATTATAATGGATTTTTTCAATTCCCAAAATTTCATTCATTGAAAATACTTCAATATGAGTTATTTTTTGTCACATTTTATAAAGTACGCTAACCTACTAACATTTTTGAGGATTTACACCTCAATCATTTTTCTAATATGTATTTGAATGATGTAGTCAACCACCATAGTGAACCACTATGAATTAAATTATATAGTGATCCAGGGATCATAAAAATATTTTTGAAGAGTCTTAAAATCACTCTAAATATATAGGTAAATATTATCTGCAGATATCATCCTCAAATAAATGAAAATTTTGATTGTTTTATGAGCATCCCAACGTAAATTTATATTAAAATTATCCTTTGGTTTCTACGATTGTTTTTAATCATATTTCTTATTTATTTAATTATCATAGACTAATAAATACCGATAATGAATATAAATAGATCAATAAACACCTTTTTATGGAAAAAATTTAAATTATAAAATAATATGTTGATGTTTGATAATTTAAACAATTAGTTTCTACATTTATGTAAGATAGGAAAATTATAATAATTCTTATCTTCGAAACAGAAATGGAACCTAAATTATATGTAATTGTTTTATATATAATAAAACAAAATGAATTAGAATTCGAACATGTGACTATGTATTCTTAAATATATCACCATGCATGAGAGTCCTGAAATTAAGGAATAAAGATAAGATATAATATTGATATATAGTAATATATTACATATTATATTAGATATTATTTAGGTTATATAATTTTTTAATTCTTCCCAACCTATCTCTAGTTTGTGATGTCCTACATAAACTTATTCTATGAAAGGACATCTAAAACCTAATGCATATACTCAACCAAAATGGTTTACAACTAGACAATGTTCTATCATACAATGAATAGTATGACCATATCATCATTATAAATTATAAGCTATAATTTTTAGTTTTACTTAACAATCATCAACTAAATATGAGTAGAGGGTCTGTGGCTTAAATTAAATCGGTTCTCATTATGAACACTATGGAAGTAACCATCTCCCTTCTATAGTGACACCAAGGGAAATTGATTCTGGTAGTTGGATAAGTTAAGTCCCTTAATTTACTCTTATTGGATCTAATTGGTGAATTTATCCCCCTCTTGTCTCATGTAGCACTCCCAATAACAACTCTAATCTAGAACACTCGGATAGCTCGAATATTTTTCGATGATACATTATCATCCTCTATAATGCCTTACGAATTTAAAGATACAAAATATTCCACTCTAAGACTCTTAATTATAAATTTCGTTTAAATTTAAAACCAATTTCAGTCCTTGGAGACTAGTATAAATCATAAAATGATTAGGACTCCCAATGACAACATTGTTTCTCTATCATCATCACATTATAATTATTATTTCATTTGATGATGATATTTACTAATCCTAAATGATTCAATCATGTTTGTGTGAAAACTATTAATTTCTTCTATTTTTGGGTAATATGGATTTCTACAAGATAAATTATTGAAGATTTAAATCCTTTTAAATTGGAATGTCTTAAATTTCAATCCCATTTTAAAATTTATTATATCCTTAAAGGTATAGGTTCTAAACATAGTAGTATTATATTGGATGAAGATATTAAAATTACATTAAAAACCTATGGGATATTAAAATTTATTTCAACAATGAGTTATTTATATCTTCCTTACAACACTTTTGATTTATATTGGGTGGCATGGATGATGTTTTATACCAGATAAACTATGAGGTGATATTTGAATTATGTTTTTTTCATTAAGAAAGGAAATTAGAATAAGGATTATTTTAATTAAGAAAAGTTAGGCCATCCTTAATGGAGTATGGTGGATGATATCCTAGGTAATTGTAAGGAAGATCCCATGCCGTAGAATAATATACATCATTAGTATAAAAAGTGGTTCATGCATTTAAGTCATATTTTCAAATAGTGGAACAAATTATTTTTATGTATTCATCACTATTGGCCATTTTCTTCCACAATATTTTATACCATAAATTAGTTAAATATGATTTATGAGTTTTCTAATTTCCCAAGTAAACTATTTCACGTGCATGTTTCTCCTAGGATCATTGTCTAGATAATTTTTTGGAAATTGTTTGATACAATTAGAAAAAAATTATTATTATTATTTATCAATGTTCCTTAGTTATAGCTTTAGTGGTTAAGTTTTAGACCCTGATATTGAAGTAAGAGGCTATAATGGGTTATATAATTATTTTTTCATTTTTGGAATCAGTTTTTGTTGTTATTGATCATTTTTTGTGGGTAGTTGGTCGGCCTACAAACTAATTAGTTATGTTGAGTAACCTGGATTTTAATTCTATTAATGAAAATATTATGTGGGTTCATGAATAATTGGTTTTCCAGGATGAGGCCTCTTGTATATTTATTTTATATTTAATTCAATGTTTTATATATTTATTATTTAGATGATCATGAGAATTTACCTTACTAATAACATTATAAGTGGAATGAAAAAAATAGAAAAATAATTTATTGATTTAATCTAACCTTGGGATAAGTTGATATTTTTGTTCAAAACAATATATAGACGACGTATTGGAATGATCCCATAGTCATTGGATCATTCATCAACCAATGTTATTTTTGGAGGATTCCTAATACTTGATAGAGGTGGAGTTCATCACCAAAAATAGTTTTGTGTAATAAATTGTAGTCATCCTGATTTTGGTTGTCTATAATTTCATACTTTCCCTATGCCTATTTATTTCCTGGGATGTTTACCTTTTCACTTTTTACTTCTCTTCTACTTGTTTATAGTTTTTTAAATTAATAATTCATTGGTAAAAGTATGAGAACATTCTATGAAATTTGAATACCATATGGTAAAGGTGTTTTAAAACAATTTTTAATTAAAATAGAAAACATGGGATCTAGAGGGAGAATAAAATGTGCCTAAATTTAATTTCTAATTAAGGGATAATTTGAATTGTTTGAATTAAATTATTGAATATTTGGAGAATGTGAGAATTTAAAATGTTAAAAAATTATATGTATTATAATATCATAAAAAATCTATAACCACTTTTATTATTTCATAAAAAATAGAATTATATATATATAATAACATCAAAACATAAAATAAAAAAATAATTATTAATAAAAACCATAGCTATCTACTAAAACTCAATTGGTTTATTATTCCCAAAAAGAAACATGACTATAAAAAACACTATAGTTTAGGAAAAATTTTGTGCAATATAATTAGCATTTTATGAATTGTAATAATTATAGTAAGTGTGATGGTTTATTTTTGGTATTTTATGAATTAGTTGATAGATAATGTATTCAATATATGATACATGACCATTAGAATGGGGTGAGGTAACCATTAAAATATTCATTATGTTACCATTGGAAGAAATCATTATATAAATAATAGAAATAATAAATGAACATTCATAATAGTTGAATATATATAATAATATGGAGATATAGAGATATTTATGAATACAATAACTAAAATAAGAATTATTTCTAATTATATGAATGAAAATACTTATATATATATTTCATTATTCATTATGTGCATACAATATTTATTTAACAATTAAGTGATAGATATTTATTTTAATTAAATAAATATATAATTTTTAATGTAGATGATGGAATTAGGTACGAATCTAAAATTATTAAATTATTAGAAATGTAGAATTTGTGTCCCAGTATTAAATAATAGTATACATATATAACCAAGTTAGTTCATTATCTTGATCATCCTCCTAATAAGAGTTAGGTTTTCCTAATCATATGTTGATCAAGATTATATTTTGTGTTCCTACACTAGATTCCCAAAATCATAAAACTTATTATATTCTTCCTTTTTTCTCTCTCAGACTTCAGAAATGTCCATGTGTCCCATCTCTAGCTTGGAGGTTACCCAATCCTCAGTGTCTCAATTCATGGTTGGGTCTATATCCATATCTTCTTTTCATTTTTAGTATATCTTCCAACTTGTATTACCTCCCATATTTTTTTCTATAACTTTACTAGATAAGACACCTATGCCAAAAGTGGTGGTTTTTATCTTTGGTTATTTTAAATTTGTCCCCAGTGGTTCCCTTCAACTTTGGTAATAGTACTTAACATTGTACCATCTTCTAAAAATTAATGGTGACATGTTCCTCTCATCAGTTATTATTTATTATTATAGAGGATTGAGAGTATAATTTCTATAATGTTTTATTTAATCATCGACCATTTTTGGTTTTAAGGTATTTTCCTTGTGATGATAAAAGGGAATCAAGAAATCTAAATTCCTATGTGGTCCCCCATTTTAGGTGACGGTGAGATTAGAGAGGATGGATCGGTTGTGGTTTCTTTTCATTTTTTTATTTTTTTGATGACGATTATTATTGTGGATGACCCTATTTTTTGTGTTTCTAGGTTTTTGGTTGATTTTCTAGAAGTGACGATCGAATTTGTTTTCATGATGGTGAAGATATTATAGTGGTTTGAAATGCATTTTTCAGTAATAGTTTTTCATTCAATTACATGGTGACAATGAATAAAATTTAAATATAATTTTAGAGGAAATTTCTAGCTTCATTTAGAGGTTTTTTAAATATTTGGGATAATGGAAGTGCCATTTGAGTTCTTTGAGTGACATAAACTATATGAAATGTTTTTTTGTCAGGATATGTGACCTCAGATGATGAGTTGTGTATTGAAAAATGTTATAGTGTGTTTTCCTTGATTTCTCATCTTCATGTGAGTTTTGGAAATATATTTTTCAGGGAGATATTTTAAATTAAAATTTAAATAAATATTTATGGTTTGATTTTATAATATGTGATTTTCACATTAATTTATGCTATCTATGGTTCTAAATAAACCTAAAACCAGTTTTATTTAAAATTTAAATAAAAATGTATTATAAGGATATAGTGTACATATATGGTATAATTTAGAAAATAATTTTGATATAAAAATTATGTGATAATAGAAATAATATTTTTTAAGACCCAATTTATAAATTATATTTTATACAATTGATCAATAAATATTAAATTTACACTATATCCCAAAAATAAAATTTTGATTCATGGATCATATTTTAACTTTAAAAAATATATTTTATTATTCATTCAAATGTATATTTTTCACTAAATGGTTTTAAAATTGATATAATTAAAAGGTAAAAATAAATCAATAAAAAATATCATAGTGTGGTAATTAAATACGTTGTGTAGAAACACATTTATTTTTCTTTAACATTTAATATTTTATCACCTTGATTCTTGTGGTTATTAACAAAAAATTAAAAACCATTACTCATGATTTACAACAAATATACCTCTCTCTACAGATTTCTCAACTCTAAACATTTTTTTGAAAATTAATTTTCATATTATCTCTTCATTATAATTGTAAAAGTCTCATAATGGTAAAGAATATCATTTAAAAAATATTTTAAATGATATGTAAGATTTACATTTTTCCCCATTTTTGTCTTTTAATTTATCATGTAAATTATTTTCACTTCATAACAATCTCTACCAATTGTTTTGTATTCTTATTACATATTATGTAATCCTTATTTTTGTGTTAGTAAATATATGATATGATGTTTGTAGAAAATACTAGAGGATTATCAATAAAAATGAGATATTTTCTATAATTAGTTAAATCATTAAATGGACTTTCAAGAGTGTTCTAGGTAATGAAATGAAGTGATAATTTATTATATAAAAAACTAGTATGATAATACATCACATAATAACTTATGTATATTATAATTATACTATATATATAAATATATACAATTTCATATCTATAACTGATTTTTATGTTTTTCAATGGTAATCCTATCTATAATACATGTAAAAAACTCATATTCATATTTTTAATCTATTTAAGAATGATATATTTTACCTACTTCACATATCAACTTATATTTTATAGTTTAACATTATAAAAGTTTTGTTGTTGAACGGCATTCCCTGTTTTAGTGATTCATTTTTTCAGAGTGAAGCTTTATGTCTAGAAAAGGTAAGCGATGAGTGGGGATTAGATTTATATATCCCCAATTAATTGTTAAATATCATTAAAAAGTTAAGACAAATAAAATGGTAACATTATTACCTTTTACATTTATTTATTTTCCACATGAACTTATTTGTATGTTTATGAAGAGAAACAGTTATAACTTCATCATTTTCATATACTTTACGATATCTATCATATGTGTTTGGTTGATTTTTTATTCTTTTAATATTATGTATTTCATGATTATGATTTTATATATTTATTGATTATTTGATGAACAAACCATTATAGGGTATATTAAGTCTTTCATTTCATTATGTTCTATCATAATCCTATGATATCAATATTGATTTATTATATAAGAGTAATATTTATGATTATTTCATTGGAAAATAATGTATTAAAGGATATATATGTGTGTCTCAAAAACATTCCATTAAATTTTTAATTGTTATGAACATATCTGTCCTTTTAATACTTCTAAATTTTTAATACTTATAAGAAACATTATTTAATATATTATTTATTAAAAAATGTTTATTGTCTCTGGTTTTATGGGTTTGGGAGAAACAAATTATTTGTTCTCAGATCTAATAGATTCCAAAAATATATTTGTTTAGTTTTCTGGTAGCAAAACTTTTATTCTTGTATCCATGTTGAAACCATAAGACAAAACACAAAATTACATTAACCTATACTAATATTTTTGTTGTTATATATAGTTTTTTTATATATCTGTTTTCCTTTAATCATCTGGATACATCAAATTAAGTGAGATTATGTTCTATACTACCTTTCATACAAACTAATCTATCAAACATAAAACATTCCAAAATGATTTCAACAATGAAGTATCTATTTGATAACCCACTAGAATTTCAGAATAAATTTCATAGAGGTTTTGTTTATTATCAATTTTTTGTAGATGTGTTCAACATTTTTCAAGAAAAATTGAAATGATTTGATATTCCTGTAATTAGAAATTAAAAAACCATGTGGTGATTCTTCTATGGTTGGATGTTTATGAATTCAATGAGTCATTTATGATATGTTCCATGGAAATAAGAAATAATTTGGTTATTGTATGAACCCCAAAACAAAGGGATCCATGTTGTAGATTATGTTGTGCTGAAAGAATTGAGTCTTCATCTTAAATGATTACTGAAAATCATTCCATGGAGTAGTGTTTGTTTTAAATATGTTTTCCATATCAAATTCTAACAATGATAATACTATTTTTGAATGATTTGAATTCCGTTAAAGTAATTTTTTGATTTTATTAAATTTATAAAAATGTATTTCATCCAAATATGTTTTATGGATTTGACTCTCCCATAATTATCCAACAGTTAGTCTCAACCACCACTGGTCTATATAGTGGAAGAGGAGAAGAGATCCACCATGGTTAGAAATAAATATTAGATAAAGGGGTTCTTGAACATGGAGGTGCTGGTATTGAAACCCTAGTGGTCATGGCATGGGGTTATACCATGGTAGTTCAATGGTTTGTCGTAGAGCGTTGAGTACGATCTAAAATATAAAATCTAAATAAATGTCTGATGTGCAACTCAGTTAAAGTATGTACATGTTCAAAATAAATTATAAGGAATGTGTTTTGGAAGATTAATTCAATGAAGGCATGCACTTGTGGAACCTTGAGCATGGACGTTGAAAAATGACCATATGTTTTGAAACATGACTTGGATATCATGGTTTTTCATTAATAATTTTCCCATGAAAATGGAGGATCATTTCATGGGTATGTTTTTCATCATGGAATGATTTTTTTTATTATTTGAGAGAAGTGATTTTATAATAGGGATCTAGAAGATACCATGTTGTGACAGACGTCATGGTGCATTTTCAAATTACTTATTTAAAATGTGGTATATCACAATGAGTGTTTCATCTCTCATTGTAGATATACATGATAATGTTAAATTGAGATATTGAATATCTATATTTCATAATACAATGAATGTTGTTTATTTTTTTCTCTACCTATGGAGAGGATATTGGTCGGTGATTGAGGATATTACTGTTTTAAATTAATATTTTCATGGAATTATAATAACCTAAGGTTAAGGTCATAGTAGATCAAAAATGATAATTATTCAAAATTTATTCTAACAAATATCTAAAAATTTGACATTATAATTTTACAATGATGTTATAATAAATATAATGTTTAAAAACTAATAGTTTTTAAAAAATATATATGGAAGCTATAAAAAATTACTTAATGTAGATTTTGGGAGTTAATAATAGATGTTCATGGGTTTTCATGGAGATATACTTGAAAAAAATCATTATGTAGAATGATAATATTCATTGATATATAGATGGTTTTCTAGAGTGTGGATATATGAGAAGAGTTATAGGATAGAAAGAAATAACAAAGTTGATTTTTTGAAGAATGTAGAAAAATTTTAGAAGCTTGAGCCTTTAGTAAATTTGAGTAAAATATATCTAAATTGTTTCATAATAATATAAAACAATCTAGTGAACCTAAAAAAATTATATTTATTTTCAACTAAAAAAATTTAGTCATTTAAAAAGCGATGTTGAGTATGTTTTGGAAAAAACATGGCCACAAGAATATATATGTCATATTAACATAATATTTATTATAATGTTACAGTGCAAAATTTGTGGACTCTGATATAAACTTGATGTATCAAAGAGTAGGTACCCATATTGGGATCAAACTATGTAATAGTATATTTTCCATTTATTGCTTTATAAAAATTTCATTCAGTCGTGGATGAAATTTTTTTCTTAAGTTGATCATTTGTAAACTGCTATCATATGTTTATTTCAAATAGATAGAAAATATATCAAAATTTTGATCGTAAATTCTATTGGACCCTTCATGATAATGCATTTTTCATAATCACAAATAATGTCAATATACGTATTCATATCATTCATGACCAATTTTAATATTTCTATATGAATCAATTTAGTTATACATAAACATATACTTAAATAAGTAAATTTCTTATAAGTCAATAATCAATATGTTTACAAGTGTATTTTTATATATAATTTGTTTAAAAATTCATCTTGTAATGGTATATGAAAGAAAGACTCTTCATAATCGTTTTAGGATTCCTTGTCACACCGAAACTGAAGTTTGACAGTCTGAAGGATGACTCAGCAAACATGACACACAGAAACCGAAGTTCGACAGACTAAAATCGATGTACGATAGACTGATGTTATCAGACCAAAGTATGACTCACTGAACATGACACACTGAAACTGAAGAGTGAAAGACTGAAGTCTAACTCACCGAAGTTTGACAGATCGAAGATGACATACTGATGTTTGACAGACCAAAGATGACACATCGAAGTTTGACAGAACGAAGATGACACATCGATGATGACAGACCGAAGTTGTCAAACCGAATACAAAAGACCAATGATTACTCACATATTGATATAAATAAATGTTTTCATTTTATTAATTCAAATTTATTTCTAATGGTATTATATAGACAAATTAATGTTTCTGACATTATTTAATGTTGTCTGTTGGATAATCCATAGACAAGTAGGAGGTATATGCACGTGGGAAGATCATTATTTGTAGAGAATCATGTAGTATAAAAGGACCTCATATTTTATGAAAAAAATGTAACGATAACAGTAGTAGTACACGCTGAGACACAGACCATGCCAATATTAAAAGTGAATAACCAAGCCCTTGAGATTACATGAAGACTGTGGTAAACTATCTTCACCACAAAGGCTCAATATGCATCGAGACATCAATTAGGTGAACCTTTTCACACCCTAAAGCTAGATTATAGAAACTGCGATACTCTGTTTTGAAAACAACATTGAGCAGAAGACTTAAAGACCATATTCTCAAAATTCATGGAGTGTAGAGCTTTTGTTCAAAAAACATAGTGAATCGTTAACTATATTATCATAATAAACATTGTTTTCTTTTATATTTTCTATTTGTGCAGTGTGAACATTTATTTTTATAGCACACACACTGTCTCCTAAGCATAACCGGAGGTTATCAAACAATCATCATACTAAATCTCGTATTTCTTTTGTCTCCCATGAATAATTATTGTAGTGTCCAAGTGTGACCTGGACATCCTAGTGTGCTTTTGTTAAACTTGATCTAGGGTCTGGATCAAAATTATATATATATAAACAGATTGGTGGCAGGTGATCACCAAGTGGAGTGGATTAAGTCTATACTTGAGACTAAACATTTTGTTTACATTTTTGTGTTAATATTCAATTACTCTGTTTTGTTTTATCTCAGGTTAATATTTGCTAAAACATAAAACTTTTTTTCATACACTTTGATAGTTAGTTGTGGTAAGTGTGTGTAACTGTTTAATTCATTAAACTAGTTGCAATGGTTGAATTAGTGTTCTACACTGATTTATTTGAGGACTAGTCACCCTTTGAGAAACCTGTTAACCAATTGAATATTTATATTTCTACTGCCTAAATTCACTGGGTGATTTTTAAAATTGGGGATTTTCTTACCATAATGTATTTAAATATATATTATAATTGGAACTCAATTCAGCCCCTCTTGAGTATCCACCCCGACCAACATTTGGTATTATTGGGTTTATTTATTTTCAATTTTTTCAAATTATTTTCAACTATGATTTTATTTTTATCTTAAATATCATTACATTTTTTCATATCTAAATTTTCTGTTATTTATCTTCTAAGTAACTATGGAAACTAGAGTTCAGGGAAATACTACTAACATGCCACCTTTATTTAATGGTAATAACTATACTCAGTAGAAATTAAAAATTAAAATGAATCTAGAGAGTATGGGACCTAAAATATGGGACACAATTTAAAAACAACATATACTGCCTACTACTGCTTGGGATACATGGTCTCAGTTGACTAAAGCTATATATAATAATAACTGTAAAGAAATGAATGCCTTGTACTGATCTCTAGTAGATGATGAATTCAATAGAATATCTTCTTGTAAAAGTGCATATGAAATTTGGGATACTTTAGCTATTTTTTATGAGGGAACAACTAATGTTAAAGAAATGAGACCGAATACATACATTATTAAATTTTATAATTTTAATATTAATCCTGATGAAACTATCTCTGAAATGTATCTTAGGTTCAATGAAATAGTGAACACTATGAGCCTACTTGGAAAACCATTGGATAGAATGGAAGAGATTATGTGACAGCTTCGATGTCTACCTCACAGATGGAGGGGAACTTATGTTTCCATCCAAGAATATTGTGACATAAGAAAGATACCAGTAAAAGTGATAATTGGAAAACATATGATGTACAAGAAAGAACTTAAGGTGAATCAAGAAGTAGATGAGGAACCAAGAAGGAAGTCAGTAGCATTCAAGACTACTACCTCAAAGAGTAAAAACAATGAAAAATTTCAAACCCTGGTAGACAGTTCCACTAGTGAAGAGTGAGATTCAGACAGTGACGAGGAGATGGCTCATCTTGATAGAAGGTTCAAAACGTTTTACCAAAAAATGAAATTATTTAGGAAGTCAAACTATAAGATAAAGTATGATAGTAATGGAAAATGTAACAAAGAAATAATGTTGAATGAAAAATACAATTAAATAATCTGCTATGAGTGAAAACGAAAAGGTTATGTGAAGGAAGACTGTCCCAAGTTGAGATTCATGAAGAAATATGAAGACAGTGGAAAAGGATATAAAAAGGATATGAATACTACCTAGAGTGCTTCAAAAGGAATTTATAGTGTAATTTATGCTTCTAATAGTGAATAGAACAATCATTCCATCTTAGGTTTCATGATAGAGACATCTGGGGTAACACTTAAATCTCCTATACATAATTTCTATTATTCTGAGAATAATATTGAGTTACATAATGATGATGAAATGACTAAGGATGAACTATTTGAATATTGTGAAATGATTGAGGATACCATTAATGAGATCAAGGACAGTTATAAATCATTAAAGAGATAACATGATTTAAATGAAAATTATAAGTCATATCTTGATATTGAAAAAGAAAAACTCTCCCAACTATTAAAGGAAAACACTGAACTCAAATTATCAAATAAATTATTAAATTAATATCTTTAAAAATTTACAACTGGTAGAGATACATTGAATCAGTTTCTAGGAAAAGAGATTGCTCGAAAATATACAACTGGTCTAGGATATCATCCTAGACAAAGAAGGATCATTAAAACTAAATTTATTCCAAAATGTGGAGAATTCACTGCAAGTTCATGTCCTGGACCATTTATTGAAAAACAAATCTCTAAAGGTCCAAACAAAGTGTTTATGTCTCAAAATATATCTGCTGATTATAGTAAATCTTTGAGACAAGTATGGGATCCCAAAATATTACTTCCTAACCTCTCAGGACCTAAGAAAATCAGGGTACCAAAGTTACCCCATGTCTAATCTCTTTGGCATGGGTATTGCCTAAAGAGATCCTGTAAGACTTGTTGGTATTTGTACAGTGGATATTCAAGACATATGATAAGATACTACTCATTCTTCAAGATCCTAATCAAGTTTGATGGTGGTCACATAAATTTTGGTGACAATGCAAAAGGAAAAATCATCGGCTTGGGCCAGATCGATAACCCTAATATAGTATTAATTGAAAAAGGAACTTTTGTTGATGGATTAAATTTCAATCTAAATAGAATCTCTGAGTTGTGTGATGATGGTTTTAATGTCAAATTTGAAAATTATGCATGTAATGTCTTTAATTCTAAAAATGATCAAATATTTAATGTTCTCAGAAATGAGAATTTGTATACTGTTGATATAAATTCTTTTGCTAAGAAAAAAGTTTCTTGCTTAAATTCTTTTCATAAGTAATCCTTACTGTGGCCCAGAGGATTAGGACACTGCAATGTGCACACTTATAGAAAACTTACTGGGAAAGGTTTAGTTATAGACTTACATAAACTAGAATTCCCACATAACAAAGTGTGAAATACTTATCAAAATGGAAATCAAGACAAAGTTTCTTTCAAATAAATGAAAGAAGGTTCTACATCTAAGCCACTTGAGTTTGTTCACATGGATTTTTTTGGACTATCAAGAGTTTGATGTATAAATTTGAATCACTATCTTTATCTTCTTGAAGATGATTTTTCTAGGTACACATGTTTATACTTTCTAGCTCAAAAAAGTTAAGCTTGTTCTTATTTTATCAAATAATCCATGTCTTTAGAAAATCATAGTGGACTTAGAATTAAGACATTGAGAAGTGATCATGGCCGTGAGTTTGAAAATAAGGATTTTGAATCCTATTGCTCACACAATGGCTATAGTCACAATTTCTCTGCTCTTGAACACCTGAACAAAATTGAGTCGTTGAAAGAAGAAATATGACCCTTCAAGAAATAGCTAAAACTATTCTTAGTGAATATAATTTACCCATATATTTTTGGGTTGAAGCTATAAATATAGCCTGTTATACCATTAATAGAGTCTTGATTAGGAATGTTCTTAAAAAGACCCCATTTGAACATTGGAACAATATGATGCCTAAGCTTAACAACATCAGAGTTTTGGGATGCAATGTCTTTATCCTTATAACTAATAATAATATAGACAAATTTTCTTCCAAGTGTGATGAAGGAATTTTCCTAGGTTACTCTACAAATAGTAAATCCTTTAGAGTATTCCATAAGAATAAGAAATTTGGGGAATTGACAGTTCATGTCAAATTTGATGAGACTAATCCACATGAACCCAAAAACTCTCTTGAATATCTTGAGGAAGATATGTCAATTCTGAACATTAATGATAATGATGGTGAATCCCCTATAAAAGTGACCAGTTTTGGGAATTGTCCTGAATCTGCACCTGTTGAGTCTGCATCAATAAACAATCATGAGGAGTCTAGTTCAACTCTTACTAGAGGTATTTTAACTCTCAAGAATCATCTATTAGATGTTATAGTAGGTGATTTAAATCGAGGGACATAAACTAGGGCTTCTCTGAGAAACCAGTTTGAACATCCAGCTTTTCTTTCACGGCTTAAAGCCAAAAATATTTATGATGAAATCAATGATGAATTTTGGGTGATGGATATGCAAGAAGAATTAAATAAATTTGATCGAAACAAAGTATGAAAACTAGTTGAAAGACCTAAAGTCACCTTGACCATAGGAACTAAATGGGTTAATAAAAAAAAGATGATGAGTCTGGAAATATAGTTAGAAACAAATATTGGTTAGTTGCACAAGGATATAGTTAAGAGGAAGGAATAGAGTATGAGGAGACATTTGCACCTATAGCTAGGTTAGGGGCCAGGAAGCTCATCTAAACAACAAAATTTAACAAATGGATGTCAAAAGTTCTTTCCTAAATCGGTATATAGTTGAGGATGTATTTGTTGAAAAACACCTTGGAATTACAAATACCCATTTATCAAATCATGTTTTTAAACATTCTAAAGCATTATATTATCTAAAGTAGGCCCCATGATCTTGGTATGATAGAATTAGCTCCTATCTTATTTCAAAAGGTTTTAATAAAGGAATATAATATCAAACTTTGTTTATTAAAAGGATTTAGAAATATGTTTTTATAGTAAAAAATTATGTAGATGATTTAATTTTTGGATATTCTAAAAAAAATTATGTACTGATTTCTCAAAAATAATGCCAAATGAATTTGAAATGAGTTTAATGGGAGTACTTAACTTTTTCCTTGGACTTAAAATCATTCATAATAAAGATGTTATTATCTTAAATCAAAGTAAATTTACTAAATAAATATTAAAACATTTTGGTTTGGATGGTACTAAATGTAGTGATACACCTATGAGTACCATCTATAAGTTGGATGCGGATGAAGCTGGAGAATCAGTGGATCAAATTAATTACAGAGGCACGATAGGGAGTCTTCTCTACCTCTGTGCTAGAAGACCTAATATTATGTTCAGTGTATGCATGTGTGCTCAATTTCAAGCTAATCCCAAACAATCTCAATTGAATACTATTAAAATGATTTTCAAATATCTCAAATATACTCTCAACTTAGTAATATTTTATCCAAGAGGACAACGGTTTGATTTAATAAGTTATTCAGATACTGAATTTTCTGGTTGTAAGCTAGATAGAAAAAGCACCTCTGGGACATGTCTCATGTTAAGTAGGTCACTAGTATCATGGTGTAGTAAAAAGAAGAATTTTGTTGCATTATGTAGAGACCCGAAGCTTGACGTACATTGACATTACATTACATTTGCGGAATACTTAGTACATAACAAAAACACACACACAAGGACCGTAATAGTTTAGTGTCTTTGGAAACTCGGAATATAATCCTCTAATCCTGGTGAAAGATCTTCAACATCTCCCATAAAGATCTTCTTTTTTATTATACCTAAAACATTTCTTTATATCCTGGGGAAAAGAAAACATATAAGGGTGAGCTCAAATGCTCAGCAAGGGCAAATAAAGGAAATAAAAATCATATCATATCATTTTGAAAATCATAACCTACAAAAGAGATCATAATATCTTAACATGGAATAAATCATAGAAGTGAAAATGAGATCCCCATAATCATAACATGAAACTTGAAACTTTGTGGCATGCACACATAATCATGGAAAATCATTTCTTGTTAGTCATGACTCATTGCCAAGACTATCTTAGTGGACAAAGTCCCTTTCTGAACCGAGTCACCCTCGTTCCAGTCCTGTTTCACTGAACTGGTATAACCTACCGTTCCAGCCATGTCTATCTCATGAGATATAAAATCATTACCCAATGCATTGGAGGGAGATATAGGTCCCACCAATCTTATAATGAATCCTTTCTTATGTGTGCCACATAATCATAAACCTTACATCATATCGTAACCCATGTAATAAAAAATGAGATTCGTAAACAACATGACATCATAAAACAATTCATATAAGATAAAGAAATTCATAAAAATATTTCCATCACAACATAATCAAATCCATGTAATAATAGGGATAAAAACAGAACCCTTTAATTATCTTAGATGGAAAATAACATTGATAAAATACTTGAACTCCATTCTTGAGGAAAATATCCTTTCTACTTCAAAAACATTTTACCTTTCATAACATGTCATACGACTTTAAAATAAAAGAAGTTGATTAAAAATAAACTTGAAAACTTGTAAAGGAAGATTCTTGGAAATAATGTTTTAAAAATCCATTCATGCCGTATAATTTAAAAAAAAATTCTTCGTACTTTTATCGAAAAAGTCAAAAAGTACCTCGTACGAAAAAACGACAAAAGATTCCTTTCATATTCTTCACTAAAAACTCACCGAAGGGTAAAATTGGATTTAACTTATTGTAAGTGGATGGAAACAATATTACATATTGAGTTAACATGGATGTGGATGATAAAATACACCCCAGTAAATACTTACGAATAAACAATCTCGGATAAAAATGAGATTGTGATATTTCCCTTACCTTAGGTCAGATTTGCTTTGTATGTGTCCGAAGATCCTGTATAATGGTTTAAATAATGTTATTGACTTATTCCAGAATCATACATATTGATATGATATCATATATGGTCATATTCTTATCTTCTTGTTAGTAATATTTCATTGTTACTTGTTACTCGGGTCTTTATTGCCTTTTGTTCTTATGCGTGTTTTTCCGAATAAATTCTTATTCTTCTTTTAAGGTTATAGATAACTTATATCCAAAATGGTATTAGGGTAACATATATCATATTTATTCATTCAATTCATTTATATAATTACTATGTAATGATGATCATGTAGAACGAGTCGCACCACATCGTGGAGACGGTATTCCGTACGTACGCACGAGTGATGATATCATTCCTATGATCGTGGAATTGTATTGGAGTATATATATATTATTTAATTATAAATATTACTTTATAATAATCATAAATAGTTACTCATTACACCATTATACCCATCCTTGTAAGGTGGTGGTGGAAAATAGATTAGACCACGGCGTGGAGACGGTATTTCGTACGTACGCACGCGGGGTGATTTTATTTTTCCGTAGGATGGATAGAAGGTTAATTAGGGTTGTTTCATATTTATAATAACATATCAGTATGTAAGTAATACTGATTTTATTACTTTATCATGAAACAACTAAAGAAGAAAAAGTTGAAGAAGAAAGAAATTGAAAAGATCGGTAATGGATATTACCTCCTTTCTGGAACGCCTCTTTGAATCCTCCACTTAGGGAACTATGATTGGTCTTTGAAGAAGACCAGGACCTCTAGGATTATTCTAGGGAAGTGTAGAGGAGAAAATGGGAGGGGTTGGCCGAGCTTGAGTGCTCAAATTGGTGTGAGGAGGAGGGGGAGGAGGTGCCCTTTTATAAGGGGGGAGAGGGGCACCTTAGAAATATCTCAAAATATTATTTTATATTAAAATCAAAATCGGTTTATAATGGTTCCAAAGGGTCTTATTTCGAAGCTAAAGTGGGGACGGGTAGAAATCCTATCAACCAATAAGATTTATACATGTTTAGGGTATTATTTTAACCTTATCAATTAGATTTAACTCTAAGTTAAATAATTTAACTTTTACCGTGTCTTTTTGTTTTCTTTCACTGTATGGTTAATACACTAACTATAACATGCCAAACGAACTCAAAATTGTTTATTATTAATATATATATCCTTATCTAAGTCATTTTGCCGAACTTTAGATTTTTAGGAATAACATAACAATTAATAATATAATATTAGATTTAAAAACTATTTTGTGTCAATTTTGACACTATTTGATATATGATTTTTGTGAAAGTCATAATAGAATTATATGTTCAAACCAAGTTGATTAAATAAACACTAATTTATCCTAGTAACCTATAAAATTAGTGGAATTCATAAAAAGTCTTAAATTACATTTATTTTGGTATTTATAATATCAATTATGTCAATATTTCATTAATAAGATAATTACTGCATCATCATTGTGTCATAAATAAATTACATTATTTGATGTCTAAAAATTACAAATAAAATACTATTATGTAGGAAATCTTTTTATCTTTCTAATGAATATTTACAATCAAATTTATCGTATGTATAACCCCATATTAGAAATTTTTTAGTTATTAAACTTTGATTTTAACTATTTTAACTATTCATTAAATAAAATAATATTAAATGTCATAATCTAATTCAAGTGGACCTAAATGGTCATATTATATTCATAAGGTTGTTTTTGGTCTAATTTCACTTATCCAATAGAATTAGGACATGTGTTAGGGTAATAGTAATATCATATTTACCCTTAGTTACCCTATTTACTATTAACCGCGGTAAAAAACGTAAAAAGTTACTATTCCCCAAAAATTATTTTAATCTCATTGAACCACATTTTACTTACTAACATCAACCGTGTCTCTCGGATTTTTGAAATTCCATTCACAGAAGCGGTAAAATTAAGTTTTATGAAAAATTCAGTTTTTTAACTACCACTTAGTAGTTTCACTATTCATCAAAAATCCATGTTTTTCAGAACAATGCCAAAATTTCATCCTAAGCTATATTACATATTCCGAATTCAAAAATGAAGTCTATTTTACCAAATTCATAACATAGAAGTTTCATTAATTAATTTTATAATTAAATCCCGATGTTAAAACAAATAGCGTGTTTTTAAGGAACAATATCTATCAAAAGATTGACACTTGATTATGTCTGGTTTAAATGTTAAATTACAACCAATGACTAACATTGTATTAAATTGTAAAAATATATTCTAAATATACTTTAAAACCACTCAAATTAATAATTTATCACTATTAATTATTTCGATTAAAAAAGTTGTTTTTAATTATAATTTAGTAATTTTCACTATTCATCAGAATATGAAAGTTATCCGAAAAGTGCCAAAATTTCAGCTTACGCTAAATTCGATACTCCGAATCTAAAAATGAATTCCATTTTGAAAAATAAAATTTACAAAATTTCAAAAAGTGGTTATTACTATTCATAACGGCTAGTTTTAATAATATTTTAATAGCATATCGTTGTTTCGTGAAACTCAGTATTGCATACTACACATGTATCGAGGAAGGTTGTGATTGCGTGTAATGCAAGGAAAGTCAAGGATGCGTGTTGTGCAAGATCATTTTGGTGTAGCATACAACACAAGACATTAATTAAATTAAAAAGAATATTTTTCATAAAATCTCGGGCTATTACACATTATCTACTGCCGAGGTAGAATACATTGCTGATGGTAGCTGTTGGGCACAAGTTTTGTTCATGAAACACACTTAACTAGACTATGGATATCTATTCAAAAATGTCTCCATTAAATGTGACATCACAGGTGTTATTAACATTTCTAAAAATCCTATATCTCATTCTATAACAAAGAATATTGATGTAAGACATCCCTTTTTGAGAGATCGTTATCAAAAATGTGATATAACTCTTGATTTTATTGGAAATGAACATCAGCTTGCTGATATATTCACTAAACCCTTAAATTCATAGAGAATGAATTTCATCAGACATTAACTAGGAATGATAAATTTGTGAAACTGATTTTTATGAAAATGATCTTTGTAAAACCGATTTTTATGAAACTGATCTTTGTGAAACTGATTTTTATGAAACCGTTCTTTCTAAAATCTATTTTTATGAAACCGATCTATGTAAAACAAATTTTTATGAAACAGATATTTGTGAAATAGATTTTTATTAATCCTATCTCTCTGAAACCGATTTTTATGAAATCGGGCTTTGTAAAACTGATTTTTATGAAACATATCCTTATAAAACCAATTTTTATGGAATTGATTTTATGAAACCAATTTTTATGAAACTGGTTTTTTGGAAACTGATTTTTTTGAAACCTATATTTGTAAAACCAATTTTTATGAATGTGATTTTTATAAAACCAAATTTTATGAAACCGATTTTTTAAACTGATTTTTATGGAACCGATTTTTTTTTTGTGAAACTGAACTTCTTAAAACTGATTCTTTAACACTGATATACTTAAGGGTTGTTTTCTAAATTCGGTCAGCCTTAAGTGAAAAGACGTTGTTTTATTTATTTCGACTTACCACATTTAAAATTTATGTTTTCTGATTTACAATCCTTAAATGATATATTAAGAGCAATCCATCCTGACCTTTAAACTTCTCCATAGTCGTAAAGCCTCTTAAATTTAGTCACTCTCACTCTCTCTCTCTCGACTCTCGAACTCTCAATATAGTTAGAATCTGCATCTTTTCCCTAGAAAGGACTAAGTGTGCAATGGAGGAGCTTCAAAAATCTCCTCCTATTATGCGAAAGAAGGGTGAAACCAGTGGGATTGAGAATCCAAGCTTATAAAATTGGGTTGTTACAGGAGAAAAGGAAGTGTCTACTAAATGGCTTCTGTCAAGAAAATATTTTCTACAAAAGGTACTGGAATCTCAAGGATGGCTCGGTTGGTTTACCAACAATGGAGGAACCCTATTAACCCCAAATTGTGAATTAGTTTTATCATAATTTAATTATATCACTCGATGAAGCTGAGGCAGCAAAGATGAAGTCTATATTTAAGGGAAAGGAAGTGGTTTTCCTTTCGAAGGAAGGGGCTTAATGCCTAGAGGTACCTCATGAAGGTGTATGTGTTGAATATCGTGGTAATATTCCACCTTCATCAAATATGTTTTAATATGAAGATGCTCTAAATGAGCATACTTGAAATGAAGAATCTAGGAGAACTGTTGCAAATTAATTTGAAGGATAAGTAAGATTGTTTTTCAAGTTCATTCGGCATCAAATCTGCCTTAGGAAGGGATATTTCTCTATGGTGAAATATAAGGATGTTATCTTGATATTTTTTTTGAAAATGGAATAAAGTTGAATCTGTTTAGATATCTTATGGTACATATTTCTGAGTTGATTAATCCCTCTAAGAAGGAAACCTGCTTATACTATCTGAGAATGATTTTTTCCATGTTGAAGAAATTAGACTGTGTAGAAGATGGAGAAGAACTGATAACAGTCTGTAGTGGTTTTTGTCTTGAAAAAGATATTTTTAAAATGATAAAGATCCTCTAGATCAAATGGAAGATATTTTTGGTAGGAGATGAAGAATTACTGTATGAGAAATTCAATTTAGTTGACCATCCTTCTAGAACAAAGGACCCAGTAGATCCTGGTCTCAAACCAAGAGAAGATCCGGTTTATTCTGATGTGGAAGCTGAGGATGAACTACCTAGGGAAGAAGGATCTCTTTTTGATGATAAGAGTGATCCTGAAATAGGTAACGTCCCATGAATATGACTTTTGGACCTACAAGTCCACCTATGGCACTTCCTTCAAGAGAAACTACTCTAGGTGTTGAAGAAGAGGATGAAACCGATGTGACTAGAGTAGAAGATTATTTTAGCCAATCAGATGAGTAATCCGAAGATTATTATGGTTGTGGTGGTGATAATGGTGATGATGGTGGAAGTGTTGAGCATGTGAGTGACTCTCTAAAAGTGGGACAACAAGTGGTTGACAGATCCAGTGAGGAATCTGTTCATGGAGCTGATGATGGATTAGAGCCTGCTGATCAACAAGGTGATGATCATAGAGATGTTGGACATGAGGATAGTCCACTCCATTCCATTTATGAAAATGAATAGATCATTCAATAATTGAATGATATTATGGTTGTTGGCCAGTATGAAGAAAATGTAGTTCCACTGCCTCAAATTGAGGAAGTACCTGGTGAAGCTGAAGAAGTTGGAACTCCGGAAGAACATGAAGTTTGGTTGGTTCCTATCCCCAGAAAACATATTATGGCTAGAGATCAGGATAAAGAAATTTGTGATATTGATGTTATTACTAAGCCTCTAGGAGGAAGGGTAAGAATTGATACCATCGAACAAAGAGATTGGACCTGTTCTAGAGAGTGGAATAGTAATCTAGGATATATTTTCTTCAGTTTAGAATATTACTCAGATGAGGAAATGGTACCGCCTCATCTTGTTCCTCGAGTCCATGCTGACTCAGAACCTCATGCTCCTATTCCAACAGTTGCATCTCCTGTAGTAGACCCAATTGCTCAGTCAGTGCCTAGTGACTATGTCACTAAGGCTGATTTGGAAAAGTTTAAGAATGAGATTTATGAGTTTGTGCTAACTTTAGTGGGATCTAGAAGTGAGCCTTAACCACAATAAGTATCTCGAGTGATTATGTAGAAAAATTGCAAGAATTGTGATTTAGAATATTCAAAAAAATATTATTACTATAATAGAAACTATTATTAGATACAACACTTTGCTGAGAGAAGAAGTGAGAAAGATGAGCAATGAGCTACATTCCTTAACCTCCTACTTCAGGACCACTTTAGTGGTGTTCTGAAAGATCTTAGGAACTTGGTAACTCATCTACTGAGTGTTGATTTGAAAAATTTGAAAGAGGAACTTGGAAAAATGTTGACCGGCATATCTAGTTCCAGAAGTGGAAGAAGTGTTGTTGGTGATTTAGAGCCACTCAAGACCGTGATGAGGGAGGATATTCCGAAACTCCTGCTTGTTTCAGATAAGGAAACCCTTGAAAAGGTACATCGGAATACTGATATTGTATAAAATACTGTCATACAATGCAAAAATTAAGCCTCTACCACTCAGAAGGATATTCAGGAAAAAGTGCATAAGTATTTCACTAAGATATATACAAAACATGAACTCATCAACAGTTTCATGTTTCTGGCAGAAAATCTTCGAATTCTACCAATCACAAAATAGTTGAAAAATAAAGTCCACCAGTTGAATTTTTTTACCCCTTTACTATGTAAATTTATGGAGAATAAGGATGAATTTGAGAAGGCAATGAAATATGAAGAGAAATAATCGATGACTTTATCAAACTACTCCAACCCTATCTGCATATTTAGGCCGAGGCTACTGTGGTCCCTCTAGATGCTTCACTTGGTACTGCCTTTAGGCCTCCTACTCCAATGACTATCTCTCAAGCTCTTACATAGATTAGACCTATCATTACTGAGCAGTTTCTATGTCATGTGTTATTAGAGAGAAGACCTACCATTGTAGCGACTATTCCTACAGGTGTTGCTTTACCTGGTGTTGTAATCAAATCAGCTCCATCCTCTACCACTACCAATCCTTCTCTATATCCCTTGGATTCTTCAGGCAAAGGCAATGCTCCTATGCATCCTCAACCTTAGTAGTGATGGATTTTTTCTTTTTTATAGGGATTTTCTCCATTTTGTCTTGTACTCTTCTGATTTTGAATGAAAATTATTCTGATATATTTCTTTTATATTATTTTTTTCCTTTCTGTTTTTCTCTCTTTTTTAATCCAAAAAGGGGGAGAAAGTCCAAATGGTATATGAGAAAGGGGGAGAAAGTATGGATGATAAGAACACAAGTTTGGCATACCCTCTACTGAATTCATCTAAGTCTCCTTAATCCATCTAGTGACGAGGATATTTGTTTTAAATTAATTCTACCATGTCAAATTTTAGCTATATTGGACAAGTATATTTAGCCATTTTTATTCTATATATTTGCATATATGACATAATTTTTTATTATAAAAAAGGGGTAGATTGTTGGACCCTTCATGATAATGTATTTTTCATAATCACAAATAATGTCAATATACAAATTCATATCTTTCATGACCAATTTTAATATTTCTATATGAATCGATTTTTTCATACAGCAATATATACTTAAAGAAGTCAATTTATTATAAGTCATGAATCAATATGTTTACAAGTGTATTTTTACATATACTTTTTTTAAACAATTCATATTGAAATGGTATACGCAAGAGAGACTCTTCATAATCATTTTTGGATTCCCAGTCACACTGAAACCAAAGTTTGGGAGATCGAAGGATGACTCACCAAACATGACACACCGAAACTGAAGTTCGATAGATCGGAACTGAAGTACGACAGACTAATGTTATTAGACCAAAGTATGACTCATCGAACATGACACACCAAAATAGAATTTTGACAGATTGATGTCTGACTCACTGAAGTTTGACAGACCGAAGATGACACACCAATGTATGACAGACCAAAGATGACACACCGATGATTGATAGACCGAAGATGACAAACCAAAGATGATACACCAGAGTTTTCAAACTGAAGACAAAAGACTAAAGATTACATACAGATTGATATAAATAACTATTTCCATTTTATTAATTCAAATTTATTTCTAACAGTCATATATAGAAAAATTATTGTTTCTGACATTATATAATGTTGTCTATAGGAAAATCCATATACATGTATGAGGTACATCTATGTGCGAAGATCCTTATGTGTAGAGAATCATGGAGTATAAAAGGACCACATCTTTTACGGAAAAAGGTGACGATCACAGTAGTAGTACACGTTGAGACACATACCATGCCAATATGAAAAGAGAATAACTAAGAGATTGAGATTACAAGAAGACTATGGAAAACTATCTTTACAAAAAATTCTCAATATAAATTGAGACATAAATGAGATGAACTTTTTCACTCCCTAATGCTGTATTAGAGTAACTGCGATACTCTGTCTTGATGAAATCTTTGAGCAGAAGAATCAAAGACCACATTCTAAACATTCTTTGTGTCTAGAGATTTAGTTCATAATACACAGAGAATTATTAACTCTATTCTCATCCTTAACTCTTTTGTGTTTTATATTCACTATTTGAGTAGTGTGAACATTTATTTGTATAACACACACACACTATCTTCTGAGCATAACTGGAGGATATCAATCTATTTTCATAATCAATCTCATATTTCTTTTTTCTCCAATGAATAACTGTGGTAGAGGTCAGGTGTGGCTTGGATAGCCTAGTGTGATATTTTAAATCGTGATCCAAGTTGTGGAACAAATGTTTATTTATATAAATAGTTTGGTGGTAGGTTATCACCATGTGGAGAGGATTAAGTCTCTGTTTGAGACTGAACCTCTAATTTACATTGTTGTACTAATCTTCAATTATTCTGTTTTGTTTTATCCACTTCATATATTTGATAAAACATAAAATTGTTTTTACATACACTTTGATAGTTATTTTTTTAAGTGTGTGTATTTGTTTAATTCATTAAACTAGTTTCAGAAGATGAATAAGTTTTCTACACTGATTTATCTAAGGAATAATCATCATTTGAGAAACTAGTTGACCAATTGAAAATTTTCTACTACCTAAATTAATTGGGAAGGTACTAAAATTGGGGGTTTTCATACTAGAATGTTTTTAAACAGAATTTTTAATTGGAACTCAATTAACCCCCCTCTTCAGTATCCACTCTGACCAAAAAATTTGCACCACTTCAAAATATTGTACCAATTTCTGGAGGATATCAATTCATACCATAGCATCTCGATGATCCTTTTTAGATAATCATATTGTGAAGAAGAACAATATTATGTTGTTAATAGTATAGGTGTTCCCACCATCTATTGAAAGAATTACCATGTTTGGAATAATTTGATATTAACTCATCTCATATCTCTTATTCTAGATGTTACAGATATTGAAATTTTGGGATTTACCCCTATTGAAATAATTGAACAATCCTCCATTTCTAAAAAGAAGAATTCAGAATCTAATTTTAAATTTAGAAATAAAATTCTAATTTATTTATATGAGAATGTATATACTATGGAAATGATTCTTCAAAATGCTAAACAATTTATCAAAAATTAAGGAGAATATTGGAAATAATGAACAATATTAATGTGGGAAAAAATATATTCTATAAAATTTGATTTTAGGAGATTTAAATGGGTTTATAGGAAACAACGGATGACTATTTTACTTGAGTAAATGAGACAGTTTGATGTATAAGAGGCTACGATGAAAAATTTTAAGATTCTTTAATTTTTAATAAATCGATTGGGAACTTTTTTAACAGATTTGATATTAAGTACACTACCCAAGAGAGTGTGTTAGACATGATGAGGTCCAAAAAATTATAGTTTCTTAGGAAATGATATTGACTCTAAAATTTAAGAATAAAGAAAATGAAAATTAATCATTGATTCTATGAGAAATCTGAAAATCATGCAAGTAGATTTTGAATACCCTATTAATTCAGATAATAAAGAAGAGAAGTGTACTGATTATATGTTAATCATTTTTCATATACCGAGATTTAAAAAATCAAATGGAAATTCAAAGTAAATTTACACTCAAATTCTTGAAATGTGTTTTTATTGGAGACTTTTCTGTAAACTATATAGGGAGATAGAGAATTAAATTTTTGGCAACTGATGTAAGAACATTGAACTAATATCCCAAAGTGATTGTATCCTTTATTACATAAGTATATGATAGTATTAATCACATAATTAATGACCCATCAGTTCAGTAGGATTAGTAAGCTAAAAATATATATTATTCTCATAATGCATTTGAATGCCCAAATTATGGTATAAATTTATTTGAGAACATAATTATTACTTCTATAATATCCTAGAATGTTATTAATTATTCACTTCCTAGATTCCTAGGAAAGGACACAAGATAAGGGCGTGCTCAAATTTTCAGTAAGGGTTAAGTAAAATAGAGGCTATCACGAATCAATAAACATATTCCACAAGAAATGTTATAAAACTAAACACCAAGTCCATTTAATTTATTTTACTATCATGGTTAGATAAGTATTAAATATTATGGAAAGGTAAATAAAAGAAAACATAGTCCATTTAGTCAAAAAAAATAAGAATGAGATTCATATAGGATAATATAACTAAAAACTATAATGGATAATAACAGTTATGTTATTAATGAATTAAATTCTTAATTATATAACATCATTATTCTAAACATCAAGATACCTCTACTGCTAAGGTATTTTGAAAGACAGTTTAAAACTAATAGGTAGGTATACACTAGAAAGAAATTTAACAATGTCCAACTAACTGATTTGTATCAAGACACTACTAATGCAATGAGGTACTATTTATAACCAGGACCGAACTATATCTTCATGTCCAAATAATTACACATATTTCAATTAATATATATAATTATTTAAAAGTATTACTTATCAAAAAAATTAGTGTTATGTAAGGAATACGGATTAAAAATATTCTCCCCAATAAATTATATAAATTGAAACCTCAAATACATTATGTAAAAATTATATATGGATTAGGTAATAATTTTATACATGAAAAATAATTTCTATATTTTTGTGAAATGAAATGTCCAATGATTATAAGAAATTTTATATTTCAAGGAAATTTTAATGAATACAAAAATTAATCAAGAAAAATAATTTTAGTACATTCTCTGGTTAAATTAATCATAAAACATCAATATAAATTATACATATGGTATAAACACAATATAATACCATTGGAATAAAATTACAATAAAGGGTTTATGTAGTTGATGTATAAAAATGCCATAAATATGTCATAAAAAATAATAAGGAAAATAACCATTACACTTTCAAAATACTTTTTAACTAAAAACTCAAAAAAAATATTTTAAATATCCTTTCTTTGGAAATAGTCTTTTAAAAATATAAATTATTCATAAAAAAAATTATTTTTTATAATTTTGGTAAATTTAATATATTCTTTACACATTAAAATAAAATCTCATTTCACATTTTTTTGTAAAATTCAATCTATCCTTGTTCAGAAAAAAAACATGATGATTCATTTGAAAAAATTTCACAAAATGATAATCTTGTGTAAAACAACCCTTAATAAATCACATAAATTATGTCAAAACCTTTTTTAAGATAGATTTATAAAACATAGTCTGGTAAAGGAATGGTTGTCCATCGAAAAGATAAATGAATTTGTGTTTATTAAAATCATTTTCACAATAATAGTCTGTATAAAGGAGGTGAATATGGTCCAATTACTAGAAAACTTTATAAAAAATAGTATAAAATATTTATAGGGTTTTATTATATGATGATTAAATTATTTCCTTTAATGGAAATTCGTGCATAAACAATCTGGATTAAAATAGGACTGTTAAATAAACCCTTAAAATGCCAAAATGTTGATGTGGGCATTAACCAATTAATATATATTGTGACTGAAATTTAGATGCACCTAAAAAAAATCTAAATTAATAAAAACATAATAAATATTATTTACACACATAACCTTTGAATTTCATATACAATGAAGAAGTAATATAAAACATTTAAAATAAATTAAGTAATTAGATTATTTACCACATTGTAATGTTCACCTAAAACCCACATAGATGAATTAATTCAAATTAAAAAAAATCTATTAAGTACAAATTATTCATAAAATTTCAAGAAAAATTTATATTATATACTCTATATAAAATCGATTAGATACATAACATTACAATATTCCTCAATGAAGGGAAATAGATATAAAGTCTTTTACCTCAGGCTTCCTTTTAGTTTAAAATGCTTCAATTTCTTGTATAATCATTTTAATAAAGCCATTAGTTTATATTCAACCCATTTTAATATTTACAATATCATATATTATCCTCTAATAACATTTTAAAAGCTGTTTTGTTAATAATATTTCCTTATTTTTATGGTTTTGAGTGTTAAATGCCTTGTATTCTCATGAATTTGTTATCATGAATTTTTAGGTTCCTAGTTCTAGAATATAAATACATAATATATAGAATGATATTAATGTTATATGTATTATATTGACTCTTTATATATATATATATATATTCATTAAATTATTTTTTTTGATATGGAAATTGAGTCACATCGCTTTGTAGAGACTGATGGTCATACGTAAGCGCCGATTACAATATCCTTTAATTTAAGAGAGATTGATTAAGGATGTTTGTGATATATTTATATATATTAAAAATTAAAATGTCAAATATATCACTATAATTAATTAAATTTATCCTTAGTAATTTCTATTTAATGTTTAAGTGAAAAATGATTCCCATCGATTCACAACGTGGTAGTATTCCGTATTCACGAGCGACATCATCGTATTTTAAACGATGTAGAAAATAAGAATTTAAATATGATATTATAATTAAATAAGTATAATAATATCCTAAATATTGCATAAAAATTTTTAATCCATCACTATATCCCCCTTTTAAGTGTGTTGATTGAAAAATAAATATATCGGTTCGTTAGGTGATAATCATACGTACACACGATTGACAGATTTGTTTATAAATTTATAGAATATAAGATGGATATTTTTCATAGAAATAACATAATAAAATCTATATATATGTAATATATGGATTTTCTTATATAGACATCTCACAAAAATGTTTTAATGAGGTTTAACAAGAAACAATATAAAAGTGTTTGTTTAATAACATTGCATCTTCTTCGGATAACTTTTTTAGAATTGAAACAAAATCCATTATAAGATATATTTATGATAAAAACAATTGTCTCTATAATGATTTTAGTGGATTAAAGATGTAATTTAATGTACGTATTGGATAAAAAATATTCTTTTAATGTGTGAAGTTGGGAGGAGATGGGGTTTGAATTTAATAAGTGTGTGTGACGATACATATGTAATTATTGAAAAGAATCAATTACACTCAAATTTTTATCTTGAAATAAGCCATTGAAATGGGTAATTATAGAAACAAGGTTGATATATGGTCTAAATATATACAAAACATGTGATATGGACAAGTTGTAGATAATTTTTAACCCTTATCTCTTTAGTATTACCACTAAGTAAACACGTTTTTAACAATAACCATGATAATTAATTTTTATTATTTTCAATATTAATTTTGGTAAAAATTTATGTTTACCTTATTATATAATATATATTCAGATTATTTTCAAAATTTAATCCATTTTTCCAAATAAGATTCATAGAATTAAAAAAATATAATTTAAAATTACACCCATAGACATGATGAAGAAGTTGGTTTCTGAAGAGAAAATTCTCATAAATATAGAATGATTTATTATAATAATTTAATATTAAATTTATAAAAATGAAAAAAAAATAATTATCATTTAATATATTTTTTCTAGTTTAAAATTAAAAAATTTTAAAATTTAATTTAACCATGTAAGTTATTTAAATGAAAATAATTTTTCCAAAAAAATTAGTATTTTTCACTATTTATTAAAAATGAATCTTTTTGGATGAATTTGAAAACAATCCCCCCTAAGATAATTTCTATATGATGATTTTAAAAATATTGGCCAATTTTTAGAATAAACATTCTCAAATTTTAAAAATTTTAATTTTAAAAAATGTATGCAATGCACACCTAAATCATTTTTTAGATTAATATAGTTTTTTAGAAAACATTTCTTTTTCTTTAATATTATTATTTATTTATTTCCAATTAATATATGTCCATAAACATCAAAATATTTTTTTCTTTATTAAAAACGTATAAATTTATATCTAGTCTTTAATTCTATATTTTATTACAGTTTCATTGGAATCAGTGTTTCGTGTTCTACAGGCTATCGAAAAGATCAAATATATTTAGAAATAAATATATTATAAAGTCTCAAGGTGTTTCATTATTATCAAATATTTATGTTGTTTTCATATATGTAATTTAACTCTACTTTATTATTTTAAATTTATAAGGTGTTATATTCTACCCACCATTAATAAATTACATTCACATAGTTTTCACATGATTATGGTAATTAAGGGTCTGAAATTTAGAAATATCATTATTCAAAAACACATATTATAAAATTTTTAATTAAAAATAATCTCGATAATGGAGAAAGGAAAATATTAAGTTCATTGTTATTAAAAACACATAAACAAGGATTTTATGCAGCCGAACATAGTTGGGAAGAAAATATATAAATATGGGTTTAAAGTATATATAATTATAGTGAATGATAGAGATCATTGATCACTATAAAGTGAATTAACAATGGTTAATAACCTCAAAAAATAAATCTATAATGATTTAAAATAAAATTTGATTCATTAAATATTAATTTTATATGATAATAAATTTTTTGCAATATCTTTTTCATAATTATGACGAATTATTTTATTGTTCAAAAATATAATAAAATATACTTACATTGTATGTTTTTATCACATAGACATAATTTCATCCTTTTGTAGTGCTTTGATCAATTCCCACTTTATCTCCTATTAATGAAATTAATATCCAAAATTAATATTTATGAGAAAATTAATGAAATTAACTTTTAAAATATTTTATGATCCATAAAATAGTGAGAATTCATTCCACTTGCTTCTAAATATTTTCTATAACCAATATGGTTAGTACAATTTATAATTCTATTAATTTAAATAGTAGATCCACTATTTCATAATTAATATTTATTTTAAAAATATTTTAATTAAAAAATGTAATATTAACTAGAACATCACGTAGGCTAGTGGTAGTGGTTAAACCATTATTGTGCTTAAATTATGAGTTCAATCCCGGCGGCCATCACTGAAGGCAATTGGTTGTGACTTGGTTTGCAGCTTGTCCATTTTATAAAACTATATTACTCTAAATCTTATAATGTTTTAAAAGGGTTAAAACTCAAAATTTTATCAACATCAAGATAAGATAAAATCTAAATTTTACCATCACATTGAAACATATTCCCACAAAATGTAAGGGAAATAATTCTTAAATAATTTTTGCACTATAAAATTTACTAAACCAATGGGTCGTATTTCCATAATTTTTTTCCAAAATATTTTTAATTTATGTATAGTCCCATAACAAGAAATGTAAAATGTGACATTTATTACATTTAATATAGTATTAATTTTTATAATATAACCCCAAAATTAAATATATAACTCTTATGTAAATAAAGACATTCATTCTTCCAAATTTAACACATTTCATAGATATTTTGTGATTCTTATAACCAAAATTACATTGTAAAAAATCATCTATAATATAAATATGGAATCCCAATAAATACATTAACCATTTTATTTCAACATATATCCTTCATTGGTCTTGTATTTAACCTTTAAGATAGGGAATTAGATCACATAATGA
The DNA here is from genome assembly GCA_963277665.1 of Viscum album. Classification (NCBI taxonomy): domain Eukaryota; kingdom Viridiplantae; phylum Streptophyta; class Magnoliopsida; order Santalales; family Viscaceae; genus Viscum; species Viscum album. The sequence continues at coordinate 701,908,084 of OY728161.1, forward strand.
CCAGGTACCCCATGTTTTATACAAAAAACCATTAATGGAAACCTATGATGACATTTATTACCATTTTTTTCATACTCTTCATTTTTCATCATAAAGAAACTTACATTATACCCTTATATTCCATAAATAAAAGTTTTTCATGTTCTATTAATAAACATTCTTGTTTGTATCATTCCACATTTTTGACTTGAAGGAAATTGATGAATCTTTTCTCCAATGTCTCCACCGCTTGTTCTCTTAGAGAACCCCATTCAATCATTCATTAGTAATTTTGGTATTTGGTTAAGGTATATTTTTTTAATAAAACTTCAGTATAATAGATTAGGAATAATAATTATATATTTTACTCTAGCCATTACCCCATTTGGTAGTTCATAGTTACCATATTTTTATTCATACTCAACATCTACATGATTCATTTATATTTCAATGGTAGACTAAAACATAAAATTATAGTATGAGAAATAATAATAATAGAGGGAAAATTGTGTAATCATTTTTAGGATGTCAAAACCATGATGACTTATTTTCAAACTAATACATCTTATGTTTAACCTAGGTTAGTAGTTTTAATCATATATTCAAATTTATCAAAATTCATTGTATATAAAATGTCAATTATTTAAATAAAACCACCTACAAGTGTGAAAAAAGTTCATTGCTTTTCCTTTTATCATGTACTGAATAACACTCATGTTAAGCTTGACATTCCTTATTATATTTTTTAACCTAGTTATATCTATTCCAAAACCACATCTACTTTTTGGTTCCATAACGGGGTGAATTTCATATAAAAAATAAAAAAACTCCACCTTACAAATTTTTTTGAATATTATTCAATAATTTTAATGAAATTAAATCATATGGTTATGTTCACTAATCTTTGCTTTCATAAATCTATTTAACAAGGTTTCTACTAAACATTATTTAATACCAACTGTAATGGCTCCAACCATAATAGCCTATAACTATTGTCAACTTTATTACATTGGCATAGATTCATGGAATCCCAGCACAAATGACTGAATAGTTTTGTAGCATGGGTAAAATAGATAAAAAAATGTGTCCCATATTATATTTGGATACACCAATTACAACATATTTTTTTCAATAATAACATTATTCTCTAGAGTATATCATTTTATATCAGTTATAGTATACTTATTCGATTCCGAGCAAAGGAAAATAATAATTTTTATGTCAACTTATTGGTAAGATCGATGTAAAATGGAAGTTATCATGAATCAATAGGAAAAATAAACATGGAATGTTAAAAAACTAAACACACATCACATTTAAATAATTTCACTATCCAAATTAGCTAAGCAATAGTAAATATGAAAAGGGAAATAATGGAAAAAATATTCCATTTAATCAATAAAATCACAATGAAATGTATTTATAAATAATATCATTGTGAAAATAACATGAACAATAATAAATGAAATATTTTTTAAGGAAATTCTTAATTATTGGGTGTCATGATTTCTAACATCACAATACCTATACTTTCAAGACCCTTTACAAGAAATTTCAAAATTGATTGGTAGGTATACAAAATAAACCCATTTAACTAAGGATATCCAACAGATTCATATCATTAGAATACTGATGGATTAGTGGAATATATACAACTAGTATCCACCTATATCTTCATATCAAAATAATCCCTCGTATATTGAATAATTGATTTAATTTGGGAACAATTTTCCTTATTAACAAATATTTATATCATGTAAGGAATATGAATTAACAATAATTCTCTGAATCTATTATATTAATTTTTATGTAAATCAAAACATGTTGAAATGGTGTACGTTTTAACTAATCGGTATATCCATGAATAACAAAATGGATATTTTGGGGAAATGTAATCTCTAATGATAATAAAAAAGTGAATATTTCAATGGAAATAAAATATTTAACAAATATAAGCAATAATAAAAAATTTAGTACTATACCTAGTCAAATTGGTCATAAAACATACAAAAAATTAATATGTATGATATCAAAATAATATCTCCTTGATGGAAAATAGTTATAATAAAGGTTATATATATTTTGTGCCATAAAAATGTTATTAAAAATCATTAGGAAAAGAACAATTTCACTTTTGAAATAATTTTTCTACTAAAGTATAACAATATGTTTTCATCATAATATTTTAACATATAATGGAATATTAAAAACCATAATAGTTCATGAAGGTTATAAATATTGTACATTTAATACATGTTGAAACAATGTTACTTTTCACTTTTTCAGTAAAATCTTGCTTCGCCTTTTTTGAAAACAATATGATGATTTCATTAAAAAAATTATAGGTAGTCAAAATTGGGTAAATATTACTTTAAAAATTCATTTAGATAATGATAAATAATATTTATAAAACATTTTAGAATGAAATATTTTAGAAGAAAAGTTATTTTTGAATGAAGGGAGAAATAATGTATGGATTTTTAAAAACGTATTCTGTATATTTTTAAGTATCCAAGAATGGAATATGGAACTGTTATTGGAAAAACATTATGAATAAATATAGGAAAATAAAGTTAAAGAGGTTTATTATAAAATTATCCGTAATTCCCTTCAATTTAATGTCATGTATAAACAATCCCAATTAAAATAGGATTGAGAAATAAACCCTTACAATGATCATAATGTTGATGTGAGAATTAATTATTGATTCAATTATTCAAATAAAAATAAAATAGACATAAAACAATTGGAATTATAACTTGTTATAGTGAAAATTAATTACACACGTAATCCTTGAATTTCAAGGATAATGAAGAAGTGATATAACCCAATTAAAAGAAAATTATTTATGAAATTCTTTATAGCTTGATAATTTTCAATTCAAAATCCCATAGATTAATTAATTCAAATAAAAACATAAAATAATATTAATTATTTATTATTTATGATATTACATGTAATAAGGGAATTATATACACCGTACAAATGAAATTAGGATAATAACATTACTTTATGCCTTAATAAAGAGAAGTTGAGATGATGTTTCTTACCTCACACTTCCATTTGGTTGAACATGATTTAATATCCCATATAATTTTTTAATAAATGTTTTTAATGTATACCATAACCATAATAATTTTTATAATATCATATATTATCCTCTTATAACATTTAACCATCCATTTGTTAATAATACATTACTATTTTCATTGTTTTGGGTGTCAATTTCCTTTTTTCTTCATGAGTGTTTTGTGTAGATATTTCTGGTTCTTAGGTTTATGATATGGACACATTATCTCAAAAATTATATTAATGTAATAAGTATAGTTTTGACTCATTACAATTTTAGAATCACACATTGTGGTTTTAAAATGAAAATGAATCACATCTCTTTATGGAGATGGTTGGGCGTACATACACTGAAGCAAAAATATCATTCCATTAACAAGAAAAAGGGTAAGGAAGTTAGTGATATAATAATCTTCAATAATCAGAATAATGTCATATATATCACCTATATTCATTAAATTCATCTTTATTACTTTCCATGTGATTTTTATGTAAAAAAAATCGCATCACTTCGTAAGGTTGTATTCTTCCATACACATGAGCGGCGTTATCATATTTTAAAAGGAAGAGAATATAAGAACATATTTTTGGAACATGTCATTTATTAAGAAATTATATAGTATTGTGGTGTAGTAGTAAATAAAATTCTTTTACATTGTCTAATATTGAAGCTGAATACATAGCTGCAGGCAGTTGTAGTGGATAAATATTGTTGAACAAACATACATTACTATACATTGGTTACAAATTTAGACATGTTCCTAGAAAATGTGACAAAAAAGTGTGATAAAAATTTTAAAAACATCTATTATCACATTCTAGAAAAAATCACATTGATTTAAGACATCAAATATTTAGATATCATTATCAAAAATGTAAAATTACATTAAAATTTATTGGAACTAGACATCATCTTCATGTTATCTTCATAAGGTCTTTGAATTCTGAGAGATTAAAATATGTTAAACATGAATTAGGATTAAAAAATTTAGAATAAATGAGTCACCTTTTATGTGTAAAGACGTAGATGTTATATATTATTTTTTAAAAAACTTATTTGGGATTATTACAAGTCTATAAAAACAAACTATGCTTGAATCTGAGGCACGGTGTGTCCGGAACAGAATTTAGAACTTTTTTTATGGTACGTTCATTAAACGTGGGGCAGAATTTACAATCTTTTGAACCACTGCTCGGATTGAAAATTTGAGGGCACCATTGAATTCGTAGCATCAAAATTCACTTAAGGGTGGCATCACATAGACCGCAGTAGGTCGGGAGAAAAATTTAGTTTTTTCTATCTTTAAAGATGTAATAAAATTACATAATTTTTTTTATTTTATTTATCTACCACCTGTTGAGTAGAGATGGTTGGACCGATGGGTTTTCATGACATTTTATTGCTTGACTCTTCGGTTTGTAACCACAATATTGAGAGATTAAGAGGTTCATTCAATAATGAACGTCATTAAGCTCTCGTTGAGTTGACTTCTTTTCCCCTCTATTTAACTGAGCCTTTGGTTGGGGTTTCTAACATGGCTGAGAGGAAACTCTGGGAAAGTACCATGTAATATTCCACTGATAGAGAATAGAAGCTTGGACGGAAACGATCTGGGATCGATGAACGCTGGTGACTTCAATGAATGAGGACTCTTCTCCCTCCACGATCGTGACATCAACCAACAGTTCACGAGGCATGAGTTGTTTATTTCTAAAAACATGAGAACTGTTTCTTTGTTGCATTATTGAAGCATGATGAATCAGATTAGTTCGGAACGATATTAATTTTATCTATGTGATGAATTGTTTTTTAACTGCTTGATATAATGCTAACGGAGAGGGTGCATGTCAGATGAACAAGGATTATACCCTCCTCCACTTCGGTATTTGTCCTATTCTTCGGGGAAGAATTTCCAATCAGGGTGGAAAGATGAATCTAGAAGCCATGAATTGACGACATCGTCCCAGTAGGCACATATAGAAGGGAAAACGGAGCATCAAATCTCACCCGATGGCCCGCAGAAGATCTGTCGGGGTGGCACCAGCACAGTCATGGTAGTGACTTGTGTAGGTGGGAGATGGTGTCAGTCGGCATCGACTGGCCATGTAGGAAACAAGAAATACGTCATTTCACACCACGTAGGAGAGCTGTGGCATCATGTCGCGGAGTCTGTAGGGGTCGGCCGACCCTCTTCCAGTCACGTTGGCGGAAGGGCGGCACACTGTCATGCCCCATAGGTAGGGGTCATAGCTCTAATCCATGTTAGATGGGGACACTCTCCCTATAGGCCCCTCGGATTGTAATACGGCACCATGTGCCACTGCTGGTTGAAGATACAAACAACTTTTTTCGACATTTGCGAAGGTGGGACCTTGCAACCCCTCACGCGGGACGTGCCGGTCGGTCTGCTACCCAGCGGGCCGAGATGTTGCAGCCCAGACCAACAGGTTTGTTATAGGCCAGTCCACGGCCTATCCAGTTCAGTCCAGGCCAGTTCAGACCTAGTTTGGACCCGAACTCGGTGTGGTCATCCCAGGACAGGCAGGTCGGGTCGTTGTGACCGGGTCGGACCGGACCCAGACCCTCGTCGGCCCAAATATGCTTAAAAGACCATATCATACAATCCAAATGTCCGTTTGGAAATCCATCTGCAACTTTTGAGTCCTTGGGATGAGAGGTCCTATTGAAATAATCCACCAATGTTTTGGAAACATTTGGAGTACGGCTGGGTTGGATCACACCTGAATCCAGCTGGGCCCTCTTCACTAAAATGAATATATAAACCTCTGATAGGGCATTCGATGTACTCTTCATCTATTGTGTTGGAACCCTTATGATGTGATAAATAAATTGGTTACATCTCTAGGGGAATTCATGCCATTTCAAGTATGACTAATTTATTGAGAAGTAGATCCTCTCAAAAAAATCGTACTATGTACAAGAATCTAGTGATTGGATGAGACAAGATGAATGAATAGTGATCATGTGTGGATCTGTTCATTGCAATCATATGTGGATTAGAACCTATCAGTCTGTTGTAGATTATCTCCAAGCGATCATGTGTTGATCCGCACCTAGCGATCCTCAATGGATCACCACATAGAAATCATGCGTGGATCCGCCCCTGGAAATCCTGTGTGGATTAGCACCGAGCGATCCTCTATGGATCAGTAGAAGAACCCATTATAGAATATGATTATCTAGCTTTACCACTAATCATCTGTACTTTATTACTTATTATATACCTGGTCTGAGCTGGTTCTTATGCTTTGGGCTCCGTGATTGAGATCATGCTTTATGGTTTTCCTTTGTGAAATCCTGAGAGACCTTCGGGGGGTCTTAAGGTCCCTACATTGTTTTGTTATACTCACCCTTGCACAGGCTTCTCCCACACCAAGTTGTGTATTATGCAGACGATAGGAAGCCTTGAATTATACTCAGGGATCTAGGACCTGATGGTGGATGGCAGTGATGGATGATGTGGATAGCTTTAGAGAAGGGATGTACCTACCCCTTCAGGTAGGATCATTGAAGGAAAATCTCATGAGTTGTTTGTCTCCTTTCTGTTGTAGTTTTATCATTTCATTTGGGATTGTATTCCAGACCCTTTACGTTCACTACACACTTTTACAATTGTAGTTTTACATTGTGGTGGTCTTTGGAGATAACTTCTTGATATACTCAGCATCAGAGGAGGAGCACGCCACACTCTTATAGATAGTTATGGATACACATTGAGAACACTATCTTTTTTGAAAGCTCTTGAATTTTATATTATGGATATGGAATGTCCACTTCTTAGGTAACATTATCTCAGAGGTAGGAGTTGTCATGGATCTGGAGAATATAGATGCAGTGCTTGCTTGGGAGCCACCTAGGAGTGTGACCGAGGTGCAGAGTTTCCTGGGATAGGATAGGTAGTACCATAGATTCGTACCCAACTTTTCCAGAGTAACTGTACCCGTTTTAGCATTGAAAAAAGGGACAACCTGTTGTGTGGACGGAGAGATACCAATAGATTTTTTGGAACCATAGACAGAGTATGATCATTCCCCCATATTGAGCCTACTAAAGGTGGGAGTTGGGTATGTAGTTTAATGAAATGCATTAGGGACCAGACAAGGTTGTGTCCTGATGCAGGAGTGAGTAGTGATTTTCTACAACTCATGGTAGGTGAGACAACATGAACAGAACTACGCTACCTATGACCTGGAGTTATCAGTATTTTTCTTTATACTGAAGATGTGGCAGCATTTCTTGATGGATGAATGGTTTATAGTCTATTCTAATTAATAGAGTTTTAGTTATATATTATATCAGATGTATTTTAACATGATACAACTTTGATGGACAGAGTTCCCCTAGGAATACGACTTTGAGATAATCAAAACTCTTAGGAAGGGGAATGTATTAGAAGACGCACTCATCAAGAGGTCACATCTACAGTTTCTAAGTGAGGAAACGGAGCAGCTAGCTGCGTTGCAATTATCCTTTCTAGGATGTGATGGAGCAGCTTACCTCTAGTCTATGACAGTTACACCCCCACTCCTTTTGGGAGTTAGTGAGGCACATTTTGGGGATGTATTATGTGAGGTATGACATGCTTAGATATCCTCAAGAAAGGACCCTAATGGATTTTTTGAAGGTAGGTAGAACTACATCCTTTTCAGAGGACACACTATGGTACCAGGGACACTATATGAGGAGGTGTTGAGGGTGTTCCACACATCCCAATTGGCGGTATATCCTGGAGTGGAAAATAAGCACGAGGACCTCCAGCGTCACTACTAGTGGCCAGGGAAGAACAAAGCAGTGGAAGAGTTAATATCACAATTTTGCACTTGTTTTCAAGTGAAGGATGATCAATAGGTACCAGTAGGATTATCTCAACCACATGAGGCAGTGGAGTGGAAGTGGGATGGTATCTCTGCGGACATCGTTATAGGGCTAAAATGTATATCCAGGGGACACGATTCTATATGGGTGATCATTGATCGAATCAGTAGGTTGGACCACTTCATACCCTTCTGAGAGTTGGGATCAATAGAGAGCTTGGGGTTTCCATATGTGAAAGAGATTTTATGGCTTCATGGGGTGACAATGACTATCATATGAGAGAGTGAAGTTCATTTTACGTCTCAATTTTGGAAGGGATTACATGATTCATTCAGGACTCAGCTACATTTGAGCACATCCTTCCATCGTCAGATAGATGGTCCGATGGAGCAGACCAATTAGATACTCGAGGACATTCTTCATGCTTGTGTCCTCAATATTGGCCGCAACTTTGAGAACCACCTGCCACTTTTGGAGTTTTCATACAAAAATAGTTATCACTCTACCATCGACATTTCTCTGTTTGAGGCCCTATACGGGCGACTATACAGATCCCCACTACGATGTACAGACCCCTGGGAGTTAACACTTATGGGTCTAGAGTTGGTGCAGGTTACCACAGAGATTGTGCAGACCTTCCAGGAGCGGATGAAGACTTCACCGAGATGGTAGAAGTATTATGCCGACAGGAGACATAGAACCTTGGGATTTGAAGAAAGAGACCATGTCTTTCTAAGGGTCTCACCCTGATGAGGATTATGGAGGTTTGTCTAGGGCATTAATCTATCTCTGAGGTTCATCAAACCATTCTAAATCCTTAAAAGAGTATGTGATGTGGCATATTGTCTAGCTGTTCCCCTATAGATTCACCAGCATCATAATTTTTCCCATGTTTCACAGTTGAGTAGGTATGTGCATGATCCATCACATGTGATCGAATGGGGCGAGTTGGATATTGACAATGGGGTGATATTTTTGGCATTCCCAGTAAAGATAGAGGTTCGAAAAGAGTGGGTCCTTTTTGGGTGGTTCATTCCTCTCATGAGAGTTCGATGACAACACGGGAATCTTTAAGACAATATTTGGGATCAGGAATCTCATATACGCGCTCAGTACCCCCATTTGATCCCCAAGTTTTTTTGTAGCATTCAGAGAAGAAAATATCTAATGTGGGGTGAAATTAATGACCTAGAAATTCCATATAAATTTTTTTAAAATTTTTTGGGTTTATTACGAGTCTGTAAAAATTGACGGCGCAAGATTCTGAGACCCGGTGTGCCCAGAACAGAATTTTGAACTTTTTTAAGTTGTGTTCAATAAACGTGTGGGAAGATTCTTTTATCATTTGAACCAGTGATTGGATTAAAAATATTAGGGCACTGTTGAATCTGATGTGCCAAGATTCGTTTAAGGGGGGAATAACTTTGACCATAGTATTTTGAGAGAAAGAGTTAGTTTTTGGGACTTTTAAAAATATAATAAAATTACATTAATATATTTATTTTATTTTTTGGCCTCTTGTTGAGTGAAAGGGGTGGGACCGATGTGTTGTCAAGCCATTTTATGGACTGACTCTCCAGTTTGTAACCACACTATTGAGACACTAAGAGGTTCATTCATTAATTAACTTCATTGATATCTTGTTTTGTTAACCTCTGTTCCCCATATAGTTAATTGTCGATTGGGTTGGGGTTTTTAACATGACCCTAAGGAACCTTTGTCAATGTACCACAACCTCTTCCATGGATGGAGAACGGAATCTTGGGTAGTTATAATCTAGGATCGACAAAAACAGATGACTTAAACTAATGAGTACTCATCTACCTTCTTGACTACGACATCAACCAATGATTCATGAGGTAGGGGTTGTTTATTTCTAAATTCATGAGAATTGTTTCTTTTCCGTGTTTCTGAAAAATGATGAAACACAGAATTTATGAATGGGATTAAATTAATCGGTGTGATGAATTGTTTATTAATCACCTGCTATAATACTAATGCAGAGGGAACGAGCCAAACAAACAAGGCATGAACCCTCCGCAGCTCTGGTATTTCTCTTGTTCTTTAGAGAATTATTTCGAATCTATGTGGAAAGATGAATACGGAAGCCATGAAGAGATGACAACATCATGGGTGGATCTTAGCCACATCCATAAGGGAAAACAGACTACTAGAGGTCACTCAATGGCCTGTAGAATATCCGCCGACATGACACCAGTGACCAGCGCCAGTGGGAGACAACACCGGCTAACATCGGTCGGCCAACCACATTGGCAGAAGGGAACTGTTCCTTTGTGTGCCATAGGTAGAGATCATGACTCAAAGCTATGGTGGAAGGGGACCTACTTCCTACAAGTCCCACGAATAGTAAGGTGGCTCCACGTGGTTGAAGATCCAGATATCTATTTGAGTCGTTCCAGAAAGAGGGATCATGCGACCAATCACACGGGTCGCGCCACCTGGTGTGATATATCAGTCTTCTACCCAGTGGTTGAGCTTCTGCGTCCCAACCTAGCTAGTCCGGAATGTGTCGGTCCGCGGCACTGTGGGTCGAGCCTGCTGCGGCTATGCCGATTCAAGTCGTGCTGGTTTTCAGTCTAACTGGTTCAGGCAGGACCAGGTTCGACCCGTGTTACACCTGGACCGGGTCGGGTCATCCTAGGATGGGTGGGTTGGGTCATTCTGACCCGGTCGGACTGGGCCCAGACCCTCTTCGGCCCAGATGCGCTTAAAATGTCATATCTTACAAACCAGACATCTATTTGACAAGCCGTCTATGGCATTGGAATCCTTCAGATGAGAAGGTCTTTTTGACATATTGCATCTGAGTTTTCAAGAATGTTGGAGTATGACTGGGTTGGACTGTACCAGAATCCATCCGGGCCCTTTAAACTAAAATGACTATAACTCTCATGATGTGCCTCTATTTGACACACCGTCCATTGCGTTGAAACCCTTATGATGTGACAAATCATTAGGTTATTTCCCCTTGAGAATTAGTACCAATTTAAGTATGGCCAATTGACTAATGAGATTATCCTCCTTGAAACAAGAGTAAAATGTATAGAAATCCAATGGCTGGCTGAAACCTGATGAATGAAAAGAGATCAAGGGTGTATAAGCACCCAGTGATCCTATGTGGATCAGCACCCAATGATCATGTGTGGATCAGCATAGAGGTATCCTATGTGGATTAGCACTGAGGGATCCTCTGTGGATTAGCACTGATCATTCTTGTGTGGATCAACACCTAGTGATCATGTGTGGATCAGCACCTAGAGATATTGTGTGGATAAGCACCGAGTGATCCTGTGTAGATCAGCAGCAAAACCCTTGATAGAAGAAGAAGATCTATATATATTTATAATCTTCTGTACTTAGATACATAAGTTATACCTGGTTTGATGGGATCCTTTAGATTTGTTCTTTTTTATTGAGATCATGCATTGTGGTTTTCCTTTGTGGAATTATGAGAGACCTTATGGGGTCTCGGGGTCCCTACTGGCTATTGTTATACTCACCCCTACACGGGCTTTGCTCTCACCTTGTTGTGTCTTGTGCAGATGATGGGAAACCATTACTAGGACTCAGAGAGCTAGGATCTGATGGTGGATGGCGATGACAATTGACATGGAGAGCTGCAGAGAAGGGTTGTTCCTACCCCTTTAGGAAGGATCCATGTAAGACGATATCATGGGTTGTTTTTCTATTTTTTATTGTAGTTGTATATTTTCAATTGGGCTTGTATTCCGATCCCTTTACTTTTAGTACACACTTTTACCACTATTGTTTTACTTTGTGGTTTCATCTTGGTGTGTTCTTGGACTATGTGTTTGTATTGGTTTAATGGAAATTCCTTCCCGTTTTAGGGATATGACTTTCTGGTGCTAGTCGCAAACCCCTGTTATATGGAAGGCGGTCTTGGGTAGTCATAGCACAGGCCTTGAGGGATGGGTTGTGACATGATGTGTCACCATTACTTTTTTTTACTTTAAATATATTAATATTTCTATACTTTTCCAAATTAAATTTTTATTGTTTTAAATTTATTATTATGTATTATTTGGATTCTATAAATGAAAAATATTTTGGGCTAAATAAAATAGATTCAATACCCCTTAGACCCTGAAACTCTGGAACAATTATCTTCCTCTTATAACGATCATATTTCTTTCTTCTCTCAAAACATTCAACTAGACTAAATGGTTTATATGAAGTGAGTGGAAAAGTCAAATCTGGAAGTAATGTGGCAATAAATGAAATCAAAGCATCTTCCAGTAGTTTCGATATTATTTCAAGAAATCTGAATTAAATAAAATGAGTTGTCAAAGCGGAAAAATAAATTGATATACAATGCTTCCATCTAGAAATATTATTGTATTGAAGGATATAGAATATCAGAAATAGTTGAATAGGTTCTCATCAAATCACTATGTGTATAATCCATGGTTAGTATATGATTTCTATTAAGATGATGGGTTTGACTTCAAGAATAAAGATGATGTGATAAGAAGTTTCATTTATGGATAATAGATTTATTACAGTTCAATAGAATGAGAAAATTTTATAAAAGTAACTCAAAATGGGTTGTATACAGATTTTCATGAACGTATTTCATGTGATAGTGAAATAGTCAAATATAAAGAGTCTCTCCTACAGTTTATAGAAGATGGTACTCTAAGGAGACGTATAGATGTTGAACTTGATAGTGAATGTAAGATTCTAGTTATGTTTTTACATCTTGTTCTGTGTCCATGATTGGGATATTTCAATAACATGTAATATAGAGATATTTACATCATATTTATAATGAAATAAGGTCAATGGATCAACTTTTATAGATTTCTGATGATCCATATGTCTGATATGTGCAAAAAAAATCAATGTTAAACTCTCTAAGATATCCTGCGATAATAATTTCCATGTTATATGCCATGGTATTTTTCTAAAAAGTTTAAAAAGATAAATATAAGTCTGGTGTTTTTTTCTTGGAAAAGATAATTTTCAAAAATGTAAAAGTCATATGTAATCCATATAAGAAATGTTGGGTAAGATAAAATTAAAAATTATACGATGAATTCAACAAAATATATCATCTACAAAGACCTAAGGACATGGTGTATCCTCTTCTTGATCCCAATGAGTTAGTTGAATACATAGATGATGATGATTATTATGATAGTGAAAATGTTGAGAAAAAAGTGGAGAAAGAAGAAGAAGACAATTTTTTAATAGATGTGGGGGTGATCCAAAGATTCCTAAATCTCATCCTAATGTTTCTATTAGATCTTTCAGTCCACTGGGTTCTTTACCTATGTAGGAATATCATTTCAATTAAAATGATGACAAAGAAAATAATGTATCTGGATAAGAAATATTTAGGACATCTTTCTCCAAATTATCAAGAGACCAGAATAATAATGGAAATGGAAGTGATGAAAATTCTTCCAAAGAAAACCATGACCATGGATAATCAAATGGAAATAAATGAAACATTGATGAGATTCATTAAGATAGTAATAATTATGTATGTGATAAAAATAGAGATGATCCTACTGATCATGATTTGAAAATAGATCAAATATATCCTTCATGACCAGTGGTATCACGTTCTCATATAGATGATAATAAAAATAATGATATTTAGATGGATAATTTTTCAAATGTCACAGTTGAAGATATTGAAGATGATAGTGATGGGGAAACGACTCCAAACCTGGTTAATCCATCAGAATCACTGGATCACATAGAACAAGATGATCTCACATAAAAAAACTCAAGGAGAACACTCCCCTTCATTACCTAAAGTTGGTAGAAAATCTCTAGTTTCTGAAGAAACACAACATACCCCATAAAAATCCCTAATATAATTTCTTTTGAAGACTTGGAAATGTATCTTGGTATTTTTTAGAATTGTTTGGATAATAGTGAATAAAATGATGATGTAAATGAAAATCATTTCAGATAAGATATATCCTTGGTTGATAAAAAATTTTATGTTGGGGATTCACATGTTCTTTACTCCCACGGAGACTGATAGAACATATGGGGATGGAGTGCCTCATGAGCAAAGAGATCATACATCTAATCAAGTTGTTATAACTTCTGATATTGTAGAAAAATATTAAGAATCATTTTAATGAAATGTGATTTCTATTTTGGAAACCTTGAGAAGTAATTTAGTTTCACAATTTCAAAATGTATTCATCTCTCAATCCTCTCTTTTTTCTACACTGAGTGATGAAACAAATCGATATTTGGTTGAGTCGCTTATATCTCATTTATAAACAAGAGTTGGATTTAATATTCAAGAGATTGAAGTGGATAATATAATATTGTCAACATGAGTACAATGTTTTAATGCCTTATTTGAGGGAATGATATCTCCCTTATTAGAAAGATAAAATTCTATCTTTTAGAAATTGGAAATCAAGATAGTTGATGCCTCTATATCCATTTCACCTCCTAATATTTTCGCACAAAATAAAAGAAAAATCCCCCGTCAAATTTTTAGGTTATAACTTCATACGTCATTAGGTGATGTGTTAATACATAAAGAACAATTAATGTAGATACATCATCATTTAGAGCATGTATATAATATGATGAGAGATAATTAAATTAATATTATAACTAATAAGAACATCATATAGAAATCTAACTGGTATTATTTATCCAAAATTTACAAAAAATTTGAGATGTCTGATAACATCAATATTTGGGTAGAGAATATGAGGTTACCACTAATTTCAAGGGAATTCAAAGAACAATTGATTCATCTCAAGGTTCTTACCATAGTCTTTTATAGATTCATAGAAGAGAAAAATGATTTCCTTAGTGCTATAGTATTTGGTCATAATATACTAATAGATTTTATCAATCTCATGAAACCCTTTATACAAGTTCGTAGTAAATATTTTATAGAAAGATAAAGAATTTCATTTGCCATGGTTCTTTTATCTATAACCACATAGCCAGTAAAATACATACCTATAGTGATTAATTAGTCATATTTACTTCTACCACCAACATTTCCGACTACAAGTTTATAAAAATCTTATATAGTCAGACACATGAGGTCGGTTCTTATTCATGAACCTCTTCCTCCCATCACAAAAATCCATTCTATGACGATATCTTGTCCAAAATTCACTACTATTATCTCAAACTCTCAAAATAAAGACAATAGAAAATGGGATGATAATGTTGATCTGTTTCTAACTTATAAATTGTAAATCTGAATGGGTATAGTCTTTTTATAGGGATCATGTCCTTGTACTCTTTTTCATCATATTATTTTAAAAACAATTCTTTGTTACTAATAAATGTGATATATTATTTCTTTTATTCTTATTTTTTTGATAATCTCAATGGGGGAGAGAAAATTTTTAATTTATTTTAATATATGGAAAGCATATTAATATTTGAGATATAATGGTAATTTATTTTAATACAGTGAATGCATCTAAAAATTTCAATTATTATATGACATCATCTGTATACTTTTCAAAAAAAAAATCTAAATTGTTTATATCACACAAATATCATCAGAAATGATGACATGATTGTCTTTAACATAAATACATATCTTATTATCTATTTTTTATTATTTAGTACATGTCATGAAAAATTACATGTTATTCTCTCATCAAAAAGGGGAGAATGTTAGATCCTCCTTTTGTTGAGTGTGCATAAAAATTTCTTATTTTAATGATCACAAACCATGATTCTTTTGGAAATAATGATCCAATTTTTTATGATGTCAATTTATATTTTAAGAAAGTTTTTGTGATAATTAGGATATGTGTTATAGTGGCTCAATAGTTTCCAGAAGTCACCGCCTGGAATTTCTACTGTCAGTAGGACTTACCATTGAGACAACTCACCGCAAATGATGGGTTGCCACTAGTGGAGGAACCACTATCCTTATTATCACTAGTATTTTTTCTACCAAAGTATTTAATACCAAGATGAGATTCCACAATTCATTCTACCACCAGATTTTGAGTCACCATCAGCTTGAGGTACCCACATTCTGAGATACCATCGAATGATTAGACACCAACAGCTTCTTGTAATCGTATTCATCTAATAACTCTGACATGAATGTCTTAACAGATATTTATATAAAACCATAATTTGACCAAGTCTTAATGACCTATTCAAATCCGATCTGGTGATTGTGTACCTCCACCAACTAATGTTCTTATTTATACACGAATGAAATCTCTCTCTATACCTATATTAACATTATGTACAAGACATATATTATGATTAATGACTAAATAGCATACAGAAATTTTTTCAATAAAATCTGTTAATCTATAAAAAAACACCAATTCGTCTTTTTGGATGATCAAGATCACAAAATAACAACTTCCCTTATACATTTTGATTGTGATACCCCCAAAGATCAAATGAAAAATTCTCACAGGTTCCTATGATCCTCTATTCTACTAAAATTTTAATGAATTATGCTTTAACTCCTCAAAAACACTAATTTTAGGACTTCAAACTTTCAGAACATAACCAGATATGCCTTAATATACTATTTATTTATCATAATGTTTATTTTTTCCTTTTAGGCAGTTCGTTGTTAATATCCTTTCAAACACTCACAATATCCTACACTTTCCAGGAGAATATTTATTATTACCTCATTCCCTTACATTTTTACATTCGTGTGTGTGGAATATTTCCTTATGTGGAATGTGATATATTTTCTTCCCATGTGTAAATATGGAAGAGGCTCTATGGCATTGGAATCAGGTAGATGTTCTTTGTTTACCTAATCCATGTTTTGGATTTGTTTGATTATTATTCTCATCATCTTCTTTAGAAGGTTATTTCCATGTGGAGGGGATTAAGTCTCATCTTGAGATAGAACCATTTGTTTATTCCTCTATGTTATTTTTTTGTTCTATTACCATATCCTAGATTTTTTTAATCTATAAACTAAAATATTACTCTCTATAGTAAATCTTAACTAGTGTTTAAATTTTTTTTCTAAATAAATATATTTGTAATCATAATGTAAATATAAAAATTATTTTAATTTATATAATAATATATCATTGAGAAATATTTTAAAAGGACGGATCTTATTAGGATATGTTATTTTAATTAATTGACCACTTGTTTTGTTAAGGTGATTTTTTACATTATCTTTAAAATAAATTATTTTTGGAAACACCATTCACCACCCTCATGAAATAATCACTCTGCCCAATAGAAATATATGATATTATAATTACAAAAGTATAATAATGTCATAAATATAAAATTATTGTGTTAAATACCTCATTATATCCAACCATTAAAGGTGGTTATGGAAGATTAACTACATCGGTTCATGAGGCGGTAGTCCTCAATACAGATTATCAACAACTTCTTATCTATTTGGATGGAAGTGGAGAGAGGTATATGTCATTAAATTAACATAATAACATCTCAGTATATTGAAGATATTGAGGTTATTATATTAGTATGGATAAATAAATTTTTAATGAGTTCGAAGAGGAATAAAATAAAAAATTCTTGTTTAAAACCGTTACCTATTTTTTAGAAAACTTCTTTAGTTTTTCAGTAAAATTATTTATAGGTTAGTTTTTTTATAATTCCAAGGGATCTAGAAAGATTATATAGGATTATTGAAGTGATTTCAACTAGTACAAAATAAATCAATGGGATTTAGAAGTGTGATGAGGGGAGGATATGGGTGTCATAAGTGTAGGAGAGTACACAAATGGAATTTTTAAAAATAATCATTTACAACAACATTTTTATCTTTCCACAAGCGTATAAAATGGGTTATTTTAAAACCTTAGAGGTTATAAGGTCAAAATAAGTCCATTTAATGGGTTTTGGACATTTTTGTTAAAAATATTTAACCCTTATCTTCTTAATATAACTGCCTTGTATATTTATTTTAATATTAATCGTTGCAATTAATTTTTAATGTTTTCACTATTCACTATGGTAAAAAAATCATGACCTTATAATATAATTTAAATAATTCCTTTTCCAAAATCTGTAATCCATTTTCCCAAATTCAATTCACATGAGTAGTAGAGGACAATTAAAAATTATACTGACAGACATGAAAAAAAGTGTGTTTCAAAAGAGAAAATTCTCATAAGTATAGAAGGTTATAATATCAAATATTAATATGAAACTGATTCCTATAAGATAGGTTAGTTGAATTTTAATATAATTTAATTCATTTTAATTTAAAATAAAATATAATATAATTTTTCCTTTTAAAAATATTTAATGGGAATGGTGGTTCCCAATAAAAATTATTATTATTCACTATTCAACAAAAAATGGAACTTTTCAGATAAATCCCCAAAATTCCTCCTTAGATAAATTTTATATTATTATTATAAAAACTACGTTAATTTTGTTTTATAAATTTTCAAATATTTCCAAGGAGAAATTAAAATTTATGAGTACAAAATGTGAGTAAAACATTAAATATAATAATTGTTGTTTTCATTAAAAAAATTTCTAAAAATTAAATCATTTCTTTCTAACCAATAAATAACCATATTTTATAAAATTTATTTATTATTATTCATACCCTAAAAAATAACAACTAGTTTAAAATGCTATGATATATTATAGTTCATTTATACAATGTTTTTTTGTTCCTTAGTCTATCAAATTTATCAAATTTATTTAAAAATAAATATATCAGAAAATATCAAGGAGTTACATTCTCGTCTAAGATTAGTGTCGCACGTCAAGGACATTATAACACTCAAATTTTTTCTTCCAAAATATTAGTGTTTTGAAAATTAATATTTTTAAAAATGTTAAAATAATACTTTTGTTAATAATTTAAATGATTTGGAAAAATCTGGTAGAGATAGAAAGAAGTTTCAATGAATAAAATAGAGAAGCTTGATGAATAAAGAAGAAGAAAAATGAGAATATTTATACACTATCCAATCATAAGGGGAAACATTGAATAAGTTCACCAAAGTTATGTCTCATTTTGAGAAGATTTAACAATTTTGAACTACTATCAAAGTAGGGGGTGGAGAAACATATATGAAGTATTTTCTTAAGGCTGAATTAGAAGTGTGGCATTACAAGGATTCTGAACTCTATAAGGAAAAAAATTAAAATAAAAAATATAGAAATGAAATTATTTGAAATGATTTGTTTCATAAAAGATAAATTTAGACAATTAAGAAAGTAAATAAATCTATATTTTAGGTGGTTTCATAGGATAAAATCAAAAAAGATCTTAAATAAATGTTTATATTGAAAGAAGATGATCTCAGTAAGGCATAGTCCAAATGTAATGTAGTTATAAATTAATCAAAAAGGACAAAATAATACATAATCAAGGTTATATAAATAATATATTTATTAACAAAATCATATAAAATCTATAATATCTCAATATTGGGGATAATATTCACAATTAAAATCATTAAATAATCAGGATTCAACTAAAAATGAATAATAAAAATTTGAATTTATTTATTTTTTGGATACTAAATATGATGAAAAGAACACATCAAAAAAAGGGATAGAGTATTATTTCAAAAAAAATCTCCGCACTAGATTTAATCAATCTCATACTTTGGTATATCAAAGGCAGTTGTGCATTGAAAATAATTTTTATCAAGATGGAAGTTATAGATTCAAGAAGAATTATTCATTTTGTTGACTTTATGGACATAAATCTTATTCGCACTATTATAATATGTCCCTTCCTTGTAAAATGAATGAATTCAAGGGGAGAAACACTAAGACGGAAAAAAATTGAATAAAAATCATTATTTCAAAAAATTCATCTAATATTTCCATATAGAATGGATATTATTTTTGTAATAAATATATGGTATGTGTGTCCAACGGGGTCATAAATTGATAAAATAATAAATTTTTTATTGTATAAATACCCTATAATAAATAATTGAAATAAATTTATAGAGTGAAGCAATAAAAAGAAACATTCATTTTTCAATTTTCATTAAATAAATACAACAGATGAAGTATGTAGATTATTGATAGTTGTTTTTCATCCTTCCCACAAGGTGATATGAAAATTTTGAATAATGTGTAAGAACATGAAAGAGGGGTAGAAACTATTGAACGTTATATTTCACTGAGAAGCATAATTTTTTTTTCTACTAAGACTTAAGTTAAGATGGTAAATTCAATGATTCTAAATATGTGAAAGACATAAAACAAAACATCATAATTTTTAGTCCAATATATGCTGATAGGAATAAATTTTGATTCAATAATTATTCATGAATCATCATTAATTCTTGATATGGATTGTTCATCATTAAAAGTGAAATACATTGTATAAATCTATTTTAAATTCAGGATTAAGCTAATAAATTTTATAAGACATCCATGTATGATAATAAATTGTTTTCTAATGGAAATTTCTATATTTTACAAAACAAAATGAATAAAATCTCAAAACATGATGTTATGAGTGACCTAACTCAGTTGAATTATAAAAAAAAAATTATATGATGATTTTAAAAGGGTGAAGGTGGGATAATATATTTGTAAAATTTCATATATTCGTTCAACAAGGAAACATGAGTTAATTCGTACAAACATTTCTGGGCCTATGAGACAAAATTATAATTGTGGTTATTAATATTTCATTACATTAATCAATGAATTTACCTATTTGACCTAATAAGTTTCATCAAGAATAATTCATAGGCAATTGAAATGTCCCAAATTTAAAGAATATATCTTGAATAAGAGTTTCATGTTTACTTTAAATGTCTGAGATAAGATATTGGTAGGGAGTATACATGTAATGAAATTGAAAATTATCTTAAAAAATAGAATCCAGTGTTAGTACATTACATTTTATTCTCCCTAATAGAATGGAATAATTGGGGGGAAAAACAAAATTCTTCTAGATATAAGAAGAACTATGATGGATGAGTAGAAAATCTCTAAATTCTTTTGGGGAGATGATATTTTTTATGTTTTTGAGATGAAAAATATATTTCCTCTGAGAAATTATACTTACTTTGAACCTTATGGAATTTTTTTCAATATGAATACAATATTTTAGTACTATAAACTTAGTTGTATTCCTAGATAAATAATAATAATGAACAAAAAATGGAAAATACGATGATAAGGATAAAGAATGATTTTTCATGAACTAAAAATAAAAAGGTAGAGGTTATAAAATATAATAAAAAATCTATAAAATTATTTAACATTTTTATGTTAAATATATCTAAAATTAATATACATATAGAAAAATAAATTAGTAAATTCTTGATATTTTGGAATTAAATAGTATAATAATTTCATGAAATATGAATGATGATGAAACTAGAAGCAAGTAGAATTTAATTATTATTAAATTATAATAGACCATTAATAAATATTTAATTATTTTGAATTGAACCAAATAATTATAAAACAAAATACAAATATAAAATCATGAGAAATCATTGATAATCAAGAGGCTGCTGTAAAAAAGAAGAATATTGTGTCTTAAATATAAAACAATCTTCAAATCATATCTTGATACAAAATTATTACACAAAAACATGATCCTAAATAATGGATTAAGATTATATTTAAAGAATTGATCAAATTTAAAAAAACCTACCTTGGATATTCTTTCATGCCCGTTGAAACAAAAATGGGATTGGAAACAAGTGGGTCCATAGAAACAAACAAAACGTAATAGTTGGGATTATAATAAATAAGTAAAGTCTATATATAAAAATGTACTCACAAATATATTTAATTTATTTTGAAGAGACTTTTTCTCCAATGAAAAGGATTGAATCCATTAGGATATTTTTTTAGTGATTAGTCATAGAAATTATAAGGAATATTAATACATGTGAAGTCAGCATTCATAAATAGAGATCTATAGGAAGGTGTATTTATTAAACAAATTGGTGTGTTTATTCTATATAAATATATAATCATGGTTCAAAAACATAATAAAGGATCAATATAAGTTCATATCATTTCATATAATATGGTACTCAAAAATAGATTCCTTCCTAAGGAATATGGATTTTTTTAAAGTGAATGGTTGATAGAAATCTATATGTGAAAGAAAAATCCAGAGGTACTCAATTTATTATTTTTTAAGTAGATTAAATTATATTTAGTAGCTATAAATATAATTTATATAAATAATTATCAGAGGAGATAAGAATAAATTTTAGGATTTCTGTGCTAGGACAGATTAACTCCTTTATGGAGTTATATATTAATCAAAAATATGGTTAAAAGTTTCATTATCAACTGTGATTTTCAAGGTAATTTTTAAAAATAAATTTTCTTCATGATTCATAAAAATTCTCTACCATAATAACAGTTTGAAAAAATATGAATAAATATAGAGATGGAAATTATTTTAACAAAAAATGCTTCAAAAAATTAATTAGGAGACTATTTTATCCCTCATCATCAAGGCCAAATATATAATTTTTTGTTACTACTTATGAATAATTATAGAGTTTACCAAATTAGTTTCAAATGAAGAAAGAATGAATAATATTAAAAATGATCCAAGGTGCACTGAAATTTCGTATGGTGTATAGATATATATATGTAATAAAATTGCATGTATTTATAGATACAGAATGGGTGGGATATAATTATAATAGAAAATACACAATGGGTTGACTATTCATTCTTGATGAGAGTTTTGTGATTCAGTATATCAAGATGAAAAAATATGTTTCCTTATGTAGAAAATAATTATTATATATTATAGTGGAACATTCTTTCACATTTATGTTGTGGATATAGGTACAACTAGGACGTTTGAAATTTTTCATCGAGATACCACTCATGATCTCTCTTGATATCCTAGGTACCACTATTATATCAAATAATCCATTCAAATAGTCTATATCAATGAACATTGAAATTAATTTCTATTTTATCAAATAAATAATGAATAAAGTCAATGTGAAACTTTAATACATTATCACAAAAAATGTGAATATTTATATAAAGTCAATGCTAAAAAAAGGTCTATTTAATTAACAATGAAACTCGATGTATATCCTCCCTCCTTTCACTTGATAATATGTATATATTAATCCCCCTATATATTGGTCTATATTATAAAAGGGAAATAGATATATATGTGTCATTATTATTCAAAAGTAATAACCCTTCAAGTTTGATATGTACATATATTTCTCATTCTATTAAAAAATTTCAATGGTTATTACAAAATGGGGGAAATAAATATATGTATGAATTGGGAAGAGAAATGAAAATCAACTGTGTTAATTCGTAATAATATCTTTTCACTATGAGATGAAATTATCTAAAAAAATAATACTTTATTCGGTAGTGTATTATTAAGAAGTATCTAATTTCATAAAATTTTCATTAGCTGAACTAACAAAGAATAATGAAGTTGAAATAAAATAAAAATGGAAATATTGAAGAACATATTCTAGTTACTGATGTTATCTGATTGTGGTTGTTTATGTTTTCAACATTGTTAAGGAAGTTTTTGTATTTTTTGTTGAATTGAAGTTATTTGATTCTATAGAAGATCAAAATAGTGAATGACCATGGTTTGGTTCATCTACGATGTGAATTTTGTTATTTCTAAAATTAATCAAGGAATTCCTTCTATGAAATGGGAAATATCTGGGCTAATGTATAAATCTCAAAAATATGATATCCATGTTGTGTAGGATTTCATGGTGAAATAAAGGAATCAATATTGAAAATGATGTTTGTATAACCCTCCATGGTGTTGTTATGGTTTTAGTAAGTATACCAAATATAATTCATACCTTGGTAAGGAATCATCCTTAAAATTAACATATTATAATGTTTTTTCTATAATTAAAATTTAATAATCTTTTTATTTTATAGTTTGATAAAATTATGTTAAACTTATTGAAAGTAAAAAAATACATTACCAGTGAACACTATACCATTATCCATTTTTTCCACAATATAAAACTCTTTAAAATATAACATTATTTCTCATTAAGAATAATTTCACAATTATCCTCTTAATCTCCTCATTGTCCCTATTCTCACTTTGACCCTATGAAAAAAAAATTACAACATGGGATGAGCAAAAAAATACCAGTAATGGATACACAAAGAAGTAAAACTTTTATTCATGTAAATACATGAAAAATCTTGAAATCATTATCATAATGTAATACTTTTCACCCATAAAAACTATTAAATACTTTATGTTGAAAATAATCCCATTTCATAATTTTTTTACAAATAAATTAAAAAAATCATAGAAAGAATAGATAACACATAAAAGTATCTTCTAATGTAATTATACATAAATGTACTAACCATGTGGTCCACATACACACATTTTACTCTTATAAATATAATAACCATAGAGTTAATGTTCATATCCAATGCATTGTATGTTATAACGTAACCATATATCCTTAGTTTATCACAAAACCACCCATCCTTGGTTTATCACATAAACACCCATCAAATTTCAAATTACCACAATATAATCACAACACATAAATACATTCAATATTCATAATTTCACTCTTAAAATTTTATTTACAGTCATTTGAAAACATTTCATGTTATAGTAATATTCTGTCCATTTTTAAAAAGAATTTTCAATATAAAAAATTACTCTAAAAATGAAATGAGGAGTTTCATTAAAAAATACAAGATGTATTATAGAAGAATAAAAATATAAAAATAAAATAATATTTCATTTATAGTAATTTAATATACATATAAATAAACATGTAAAATAATATCTTGAATATTGACATGGATAAAAAGAAAGATATTTTTAAATCTTTTTGTCTCATTCTATAATGAAATATTGGAATCATAAGTCTCAGGAAGGAATAAAATTTTAAAAAATAATAAATATAATGGGAATAAATTACATCACAATATTATATGTCAAATGGTTTTTATATACACCACATAAAATAATGTGGTTTTATAACATCAAGATATGCCTTAATGAAAGGGCATTGAGATGAAGTCCAATACCATGAGTCTGACTCATCACGTAGAATATTCATATTCTATAATAATAAACATAGTTTAATTATTTACTATGGGTATAATTTTATTAATTTTTATTATTACTTTTGTAACACTTATTATCATGATATAACATTTATATAATTTCTCATGTTCATGTCCCGCTTTTTGATGATATTTTGTACATCTCTCTAAAATATATTAGGTATGATTTCAATAGTCAAAGTGGTAATAAGTCCAACATCTACATAATAATATTAATGAAATAATAAACACTTTTATATAATAATTATATTTTTAAATCCTTCCATTAAATATGGATATGAAGAATGTAAGATGTTATGATCAAAGAGATGGTAAGTCATATATACACATGAGTAATGAATCCACATTTCAATGCTCATTATGTAAAAAAGTTAAGTATTTTTATATATTATAATACTAATGATAATATTATTAATACAATATTAACTATTTAAATACACTTATTTGTATCATCCATGTGATGTGGTGATGAGAAACGAATCACATTGCATCATGGAAGTGATAGTTCACCCATACACACAAATGTAGCTATCATTTTTGTGTGCATCGAATGGTGATAATGTAAAACATATATTATAAATTAATTATAATAAGTATTTAATTAATATAATATTCAAATTTAAATTTCATCATTATAAGAATTCTGAGATACAGTGATGAAAAATAAATTATATCAGTTCACGATACAGTAGTCATATTGACACAAGAATGATAATTATTTTCCAATTTGTTGAATGTGCCGATGGATTAAGGTGAATATATTCACATAACAAAATATCAGTATATTTAATATATTTCATTTATAATTTACCCAAGGATGAATAATATTTGAATGATGTTGGAGTATAAATAAAATAGAAACACTGAATTAGAAACAGTACATTTTCTTCGGACAATCTCCATTTATTAACATCATAGCACCCCTATGTAGGGTGTTCAGTCTAAAATAAAGCCTCTAGAATGTGTGTAAATACTGTAAGAAGGTATTTGGGTGTATTTTTTATGATCCTAAGAGGTTTTGAAGAGTGAAAAAAGAGAATAATGGGGTCCCTTTTATAAGATAGGGAAAGAAAACTCGTCGAATTTCTAAAAATAATAAATAAATATAAATTTATTTTATTTTAAAAATGGGTCCAAACTGATTTATTTATAATATTGGGTACTTTAAGGCTAAAATAACCTAATACAATGAAAATTATATAGGTTTTAATTATTTTTTAATCCAAATATTTTGGCTTTAAGAATTTTTTAACCACTTTAACACTTACATTGATAACATCTGTTTTTAAGATTTAAGAGTTAATATAGTAAATATAAAATGTCAAACGAAACATAAATGGATCATTGATGAAATTTTAAACCTGTTCAAAATTATTTTTCCATGTTTTTTATTTTTTATTTTTTTTATTTTTATATAATTTAATAAAATATTATTTATTTTAAAATATCATTTGTGTCGTTTTTGACACTATTCGTTACATGACATTTTTAAAAAATCCTAAAAATAAGTTAAATTCAAAAAAATTATTCTGAAGTATCACTAACATGTTAAATTACTCTATTAAAATTTTCTATAACATAAATTTGTTAAAATTATATTTCCTTTAATATTTTTAATATCGTTATTTTAATATTTACTTTAATTATAAATTTATTGAATCATCATCATGTAATCCATTATAATAACAATTTATTTGTTAAAAATTGAATGAAAAAATTAATTTTGAAGCTATAATTTTTATATTACCAAATATTTTTATAGTCTTATATATCTTATAAATAAAACTATATTAAAATTGTTATCTTTATTAAAAATTAATTGTAGCATCTTCTAATTTTATTTAAAATAAATTACTATAGAGTGATAGAAGACATCCAATTAGATATATGTTGTTATAAAATCACCCAAAGGATTATTTTAGTTTAAAATAACTCTTCCAATAAATATAGTTCAAATGATCGGGTAATTGACTAATATTTATAATATTATTTTCACTCATAATTATCAGTTTTACCCTTAACCATTGTATTAAAAATTACCAATTACAATTCATAATGTCCAAAAATAAATGGAGTCTATTAACTATATTTTTAACTTATGATTACAAATTTTGAATCCATTTTTTAAAATAAAAAAACAGATTATAGGTTACAATTAATTTAATATTAATCTTGTTCTGGGTGTGAGAAAATGAGTTTTTAATGTAAAAAAATTCAAATGTTTGAAATGTTTTTATATCAAAACACAATGTGAAATTGATTAAAATAAACTAAATTATATTAAATAAAGTACAATATATCTAATTAATCTTTTAAAAAATATAATTTATCACTATAAAATATTTAGATGAGAAATCAGTTTCAATCTCAAATCCATTATTTTTAACTATTTATCAAAACATGAAACTTATCAGAAAAAACCAATAATTAAACAAAAGTAAAATTTTATATTATGATATAAAATCGGAATTTTATTTTTTCAAATTTAATTTATAATTTTTTCAAATACTAGATTCAATATAGTGAACTTTCAAAAGGTGAAAAAACTAGTTTTTTAAAAAAACATTATCTTTGCGTAAAATTGGATATATTCTTATATCATGTATTGAAAACACATAAGAATAATTTTTAACATTTGACTAAATATTATATATATATATATATATTATTAACATAATCCAACAACATTGATTTTTTATTTATCTATATAAACCACAGTTATACTCATATTAATAGTTTTACTGAAAAACATTTCCTTTTATTTTAAAATGGGTTTTGAAGTAATTTATAACTAATTATTCAAATAATTATATATGCAAGTGTTAACCATATTTTCATAGTTTAGTTAAATATGTTAACCATTATAATGGCTATGATATAATGGTAATATTAAAATAATAATAATTTTTTGTTCTTATAAGCTCTATGTAACATATCATGTATGCTATCGACCATATTGTTTCCTTTTAAAACATAGGATATTAAATTATCCTCCCCAGCTCATAATAAATTTCTTCCTACAAATTTTAACTTCGGATCAATAACTAATGATTGAATTTTCAAAATTCCTTTTTTGAAATCCCACATCGAAACAGGGGTCAATAAAAATTCTATCTTAAAATAAATAAAAGGAAGTACGAAGGTCATCTGAGATAAAATATAATGGGTTTATATGTATAAAATACATGTAAATTTAAGAGAAAACTATCTATCATGTTATATTGGAGAGTGATATAGAACATGGTCGTTATAATGTTAACAATCACAGAACCATAAATTTGTCATCGGCTAAAAAGTTCATTGATATTTCAGTAAGAAAAGTAAACAAATAGAATTTTTCCTTTAACATTAGTTTCATATAATTGAGGAATTATTTTAATACTTTTACTGAGAACATATTGAAAAATACTTACTTGAAAAATATAGCATCTTACTTTAATATATTTTCACAGAAAAACTTATCTTTTTATCTAAATGATGATTATTTGAGATGAATTTCATATACCCGAAGTATTGGTATCAACTTCTATAGAATCACATAATCCAAAAACACTAATTATATATTTATCATATCATTAAAAATTATCCAAAAAGAAAATTTTTAGTACATTATTAGATAATTACCCAAAAAATAATAAACCATTATTTGATGAAAAACTATATTAATCTCTGAAATACCATACCAATACACAAATTTCAACCTAGAGCATTAAAAAATAACTATCCTTAAAATTACTTAAAAATATTATTGTATACTTTCTACCATAATCTTATATAATTCCCAAAATATATAATGTCCTTTAAAATCTCTTAATCACCAAATCAATTCTAATCTCATTGTTATCTATTTGATGAAATATATTTTCCCAAAATTAACTTATTCTTCATCCAACAAAAAGTTTAACCAAAAAGAGAAAATCAAAAATAAAACAATAATTCATATAGGATAGTTGTAGGAGGTGCACCCTTGTCACCATTTGGTTGTCACTTGAATTCTCAAGGTTATGCTGGATACAACGGGTTGTCACCCATCCCCCTGGTTTTGTTTTTTTTTTATTTATAAAATGATAATTTTTATAAAAATTTTAGAAATATGAGAAGAATACCAAAAAATAATCCTAATTTTCATATCTATAAATATTATCTCATACATTTCATTTTTCATCCCAAAATGTAATAACTCATGACAACCTCAATAATAAATATCTTTAAAAACATCATTAGTAGCATTAAATTTTTTAATTTGAAATCCTCAAAAGGGTTTATAAGACATTAAACTTATGATCAACTATATAATTAGAAACCCATGATGATATCCCGAACACTTAATAAATCATCCTAATATTCAATGTTTTCTAAGCCATCCTCTGATACTAACAATAAGGACTTAAACTTAAAAATTACATATTCTAGTGATTCTGAACTAGAATCCACATTCAGAGATACTTTTAGATTATAATTAAATAGATTTTGAAAAAACAATTTTAAACTAAACTCATTCATTACATGTGGAAACTATACTCATTTCCCATTTTTTCAAAATATTAAACTATCTAAATAAAAAATTATTTCTCAATATGAAATATCTTCACATTTATCCCCTTGATTCCATCTATTTCAATATCCCCCCTTTAAACCTTGTATAATACATTTAAAAGCTTGGGATGAACACAAGTGTATCGGTAAGGTATACACTAAGAAAGAAAATTTTTAGTCCTATGAATAAATGAAAACCCATGAACACTTTATAATAAAGTAATACATTTCACTCTGAAAAATAATTAAATACATTCCTTTGAAAATATGTTAATTTATTACTTTTTTGGAATAACGATATTCCTAGAAAACCCATAGCATGAATA
Organism: Viscum album; assembly: GCA_963277665.1. Lineage (NCBI taxonomy): Eukaryota > Viridiplantae > Streptophyta > Magnoliopsida > Santalales > Viscaceae > Viscum > Viscum album. The sequence continues at coordinate 701,937,874 of OY728161.1, forward strand.
TATAATGCAGTAAAGTATCTTGGGACATAACTATACATAAATAGAATAACTATATGGTTTACATCTGTACATATCACTCTTACAAATAGAATAACCATATTATTGGCTTATATACCAAATGAAATTTAGGCTATAACATAACCAATCTTCCTTGTTTTATCACAGAACCACCCATCCTTGGTTTATCACATAATCACCAATAAAATTTAAAAGTACCATTATATAATCATAACACATAAAATCCTGAAATTTTCCAAAATCCACACTTAAAATTTAATTTCTAATATAGAGATATAATTTCATGTTATAGAAGTAATCAATCAATTTTTAAAACCCATTTTCAAAGAAAAAAATATAGTGAAATGGAAAGGAGGGGTTTTTTAAACAATCAATATTACATATAGAGGAAGTAAAATATATAAATGGACATGAAATTATTTATATAATAATTTAATATACTTACTATTAAATTTGTAAATTAATTTTAGGAATAATTACGTGGATTAAAATAAATATAATTTTTAATCAAATTTTCTCCTATAACACCAAAATATTTGAAACATAAGTTCTATGAAGGGAAAAATTTAAAAACACATTAAATTACATTAGAGTAAAAAATTCATGATATTATATTTCAAATGTTCTATATATACACCATAAAAAATATGATAGGGGAGGGGAACTCTTGTAATTTCACAAAATATTAAATAAATATGTATTAATTTTATATTTAAAATGGGCTGAAACTAATTTATTTAAAATTTAGGATGATTATGGGTCAAAATTTCTTCATCCAATTAAAATTATATTGGTTTTATCTATTTTTTATCCATATCATTTTTCTTTACACCTTATTTATCCTCTTTAACTCTTATTGTGATAACTTATATTATTATTATTTAGGGTTAATATAGTTACAATAAAATGTAACAAGAAAAATAAATAGATCATCAATGTACTTTTAAACCTTTTCAAAATAAATTAGTGTAATTTTATATTTTTAATAATCTTACAACATTTAGTAAAATATTATTTAATTCAAAATATCATTACTGTAAATTTTGAAAATATTCATTACTTGACCTTTTAATAATTTCATAACAACAATTTAATTTTGAATATTCATTATAAATCATAAATAATATGTAAAATTAATCTAAATAATTAATGGAATACATTAATAGTTTCAAATTATATTAAATTTAATATTTTTAATATCATGTATTTGATATTTACATTAATTAAACAATTACTACATTATCATTGTGTAAGCCTTTAATATAGTTATTTATTTCCCAAAAATAAAATATAAATTTACTTGTTAAAAATAAATATTTTATATTTCCCAATACTAGTTTGGGTCTAACATATATTCCAAAGAACCATATATTAAAAATTTTAGACTTATTGAAAAAACTATGACATCTTTAACTTTTCTTTAAAATAATATGCATTGATTAAAGTCATGAAATTGGATCCCTATGGTCATAAAACTGGGACATGGATGATTGTGGATTAAAAACACTCATCCAATAAAATTATTACTTCTTTAAAGGTAATTTTCCGGTTTTTATATTATTATTTTTACCCATAATTGCGAGATTTACCCAAAACAATGGTTTTAAAAATTACCAAATTTATAATTCATATTGTAATCAAATAAAAGAGACATATTTAATAAATTTGTAACTTATGATTCTAAATAATGAGTCCATTTTTTAAAATTCAATAGGAATTAGTGGATAAAAATAATTGAAAATTAATCCGTTGATAAAGCGAAAACAGTTTTTAATGTGAAAATATTCAAAATATTGAAGTATTTCAAAACCACACTAAATGTGAAATTGATTTTAATAAAATAAATTAGATTAGCTGAAATAAAATTTATGTAAATTAAAATTACAAAAATTCAGAAATATAATTTATCACAATAAATTATTTAGAAAAAAAAATTCATTTCAAATTACATTAATCTTCACTATTCATCAAAACATGAAACTTATCAAAAAAACAAAAATTATAATAAATTAAATTTTGATATTTATATTTAAAATAAAAAGTTTATTTTAAAATATATAATTTATAAAATTTTAAAAAATATATTTAAAATAACTGTGTCATCAATAGAATACAAAGCAGGTTTTTCTAAATGATTCTCATATGCATAAAATTGGATTTGTTCTTATATCATGTCTACAAATAAATATGTTGATTTTTAAACATTATATTAAATATTATATATATGTGTCTGTTATTAGTATATTCCAACTGGAGTGATTTTTTTATTTATCATCATAAAACACACTTTTACACATTTAAATAATTTCTCTTAAAACATTTCATTTTACTTTAAAAGGGGTTTACATTCATTTATAATTAATTGTTAAAATAATAATATATACATATATAAACCATATTTTAATAATTTATTTAATCATGTTCATACCCACAATTCTAGAGGTTTTTTAATAACATTAACATGTAAATGATAATATTTAGTTGTTCACCTAAACTCGATGTAGTATATTATATATGCTATCGAACATAGTGTTTCCTTTTAAAAACTCATGATGTTAAAACTAGTAGTTAATGAATGAAATGGTATTGTGGTACTTAAATTATCTTAAATTTTTTTTATATATGAAATAGAAGTGGTTATTTTATTCAATGTTCAATGTGGGACTCAGGTGAAATGGTACAATTGAAAAATGTCAATGTGATGAAAGGAGTTTTGAAATATGAAGGTATAAATATTGTGGAGTAGGTAAACTATGAGTGTGGTAGTTACAAAATTTATATATGTCTATTTACCATGTTGTGGAGATCAAATATTCAATTTGATATTTTTCTTTATCCAAAATAAAGGATCCTAACTCATACATTTTGGTTATCATTGTAGACCCATTTATGAGATTAAATTTGAGTCATTTATTCAAAATAGGGAGCTAATGGAGACCATAATGTGGTGGATGTCATGGTGAATTTATAAAGTATTAACAAAAAAAAGAATCCTGATATAGTTATTTTGGGTGTTGTGGAGGAATTACATTATAAATTATATGATAGATACTAAATAACCCTACATTATAGTCTAAGTCATATTGTGTTTTGATATTTATAAGGTGGAAGGTGAAATGTATAGGTAGACGTAGTGGCCATTGTTTCAAGGGATGTTCACATGTAATTGTATTGCACTAAGTTTAATACCATGGTGGATCAGTGTTGAGTATTAATGATATGTTTTTCTATGTTTGGTATGAAAATTACACTATAATTTTTATATTATACTCATATGAATGTGGAGGTCAAATTATAGGTGGTTATGGAGGTTATATAGAATCTAAAATGAATTAATCCATGGATATCGTGGAAAATAATGATGGATGTTATAGGAAGATCAATTAGTGCTTATATATAAAAACATATAAATTTCATATGTTTGTTTTTTATGAAATATAGAAGTATAAAGTGAGAAAAATAATTACTATATTTGATAGTTTTTATAAAAATATATTAAACTTTTATAATCACATTTATTCATTATTTCTCAAGAAGATCAATATCAAAATCTTGTTAAAGTAACTCATCTTAAGCATGTTATCTTCCACATTTTATTAAAATTAATTTTCTACTGGTGGGTTTCACTCATTTCTAATGAAATATCTAGTATCTCTTTGGTAACACAATGTTATAGGCTCATACCTTTCCTATCCACTAGTAATTGATTACAAAATTCTTATGGTAAATATTTCAACCAATATAACAACTAGATGAAGAAAGCAGTAGGTTCCCACATACCTACAGAACATTGTAAAAATCACAAGTTCTATGTCTTGATTCATTTCTGTTTCATTCAGGAAAGTATGAGTTAATTTCCTAATTAGATCATATCTTAACTGATAAAAAAGGTTTATTTCAATGAAAAAAAAATTAGAAAATATTTTAACCATGGACTCAACCCCCTACTCAGTGGTGAATCCATTTTTAGGGAACATCATCAAATATAAAAATCCCTTTAAAATGTAAAATAATCAAAAAAATATAAACCTATCAAATAAAATCTTACACTAAAAAGGATTTATCTTCACCCTTTGTTGAATCTTCCAATTCAAGAAATTACAGCATATATAAAATTTTTAATCACCTTGTGTAGTTTCTTTACATGTGTAGCATTTTTTAGATAAATATTTTATATATAAGTTCTTCTCTTTAATTTTATATAATATGAATTGATTCATTAAAACATTTTCTATCATACACAGTTATCACACATAATTGATTTTCTAAATAATCAATGAAATTTCATTAAATACTATTTTTGGGAAATTCATCTCTAAAGAGAATAATTGTATAAAATATTTATTAATATATAATTCAAGTTATCTTGAATTTGGATAAATAATGTATGGATAGTATAAATAATAATAATGGTCATCCAAATTTTAAAAACATGAACATAAACCCTCCCCTGACTCCATATTTAAAACACACACACCCTTAATCTACCAATCTATTATTCATACATAAATTTCTTCCAACATAAAATTTTCTGAATGAAAAAAATTCAATCACACATAAATGTACCTTGATCTCACATTCCTCTTAAAATAAAAAGGGTTTATAGAATTTACTCACTAGTGATCACTCAATTCAAGGTAAACAACAATACACCAGTCACTATTAATGAAATTGGCATCAAGGAAGATACAACGACCATTTAAATGATTTCAATAAATATATTAAAATATATCTTATATAAACATATAATATAATGAGATGAAAAATATGAAAATAAATTAACTTGTAAACTAATAAATTACGGAATATAAGATTCCATAAAATGAATTTTTTACTTTTAAAAAAATTATATGTTTTTTTACTATAAATTTTCAAGAAATACATTTTTAATACATATTTATCATAAGTTACAAAATCCAAATTTTCTTAAACTTTGTGTTGCACCTTTCAGTAAATAATTTCAAAAAAACATTTTGGGATAATATCTCAATATCTAATGTAATTAACTAATTTATCATTTATTTTCTATCAATAGTGTAATAAATCAATCCCCTATTTTTCCTATTTTTAATATAAATTTAATAATTATTAAAAGTAAAAATTACTGGATATTCATATAATGAAAAATAATTTTAATTTAAGTTTAATAATGATTATATCATAAACACTCAACTGAGAAGATGTTATTATGTAGTACACTTTATAATAATATTTGTAGTGATATTCAATGTAGTATCTCTTTATCCATTCAAGAATGACTTTTTTTACAAATATTTTGACTCCCGATCTAATTTTATCTGACTCATTTACAATAATACTTTTTCTATTTTAACTAATATCCATCGAAATTTTTATGAAAATATTTATTATTAAATAAAAAATTTACTAGTATGATTTTTTATAAATTGATTGATGAATTAGAAAATAGATTTTTTTTATTAATTTTCCAATAATGAGTTCTTAATTGTAAAATATATTATAATGATTATTTAACATTATTATATACACCAAATTATATTATTTGACCTTGTTCAAATTTTCGAAAATTTTAGCATGGCAACCCAAGACCAACACTCACTTTGGAAGAGTCAACTACTATGGATGGTAAGTTTTTCAAGAATGATAATTCAATGAAAAATTAGTATGTTAATTTTATTAGATATTGTTTTATGAGTTCTAGAGATCCCGCTATATCCAATATATTGTAGAGCCCTCTATAATTCTAATTATTACATAAAAGGTTAATATGTTAATGATTAAATAATGATGAATGCGGTGAAATTTGAAAATCATCAATCTGAGCTACAGAGTGAAGTTATTCGTAGATATAAGTTGAATTGTTATAATCTTATATACAATATTTGAATACATAAACATGAAATTAATGGATCATGGATAATATATTATTATTAATTATCTTTAAATGAACCTAATGATATAAATTTTGTAAAATAATTAATTATGGATTTAGTATTATATTTAATAGACTTTTGAATGTTGTTTTTTAAATGAATGTGATAATAAATTTATCCCATGAATAATAATATCACAAATGATATATAAATTTTAATATAATTTATAAAAAATTCCATAAGTCTAAAAACTTGAAAATCAAATATATGCATTAAAATATATTGAAGGGAAAAGTTTCCTATATTTTTAAATTTTCTCAACTTCTTCATGGAATTATAGTTTGATTCATTATATAAATTTTACATTTTAATAATTTTTGAGTTGAGACAAGCCTATTATAGAAATTTATATAATTTTATTATCACACTCGATAAATACACACCATGGGTGATGATGGTTGATAGTTATGCTTTTTTGTGGGAAATAATTGTACGATGGGTTTATAGAATGGAAATATCAACAATATGATCTATGAATCGATTTCACATGGAGGGACATTATAGCCTTCAATAACACACTTGTGGTGTTCTCCTCACATAAATATATAATTGATTTCAAAATACATCACCATATATGGAATCATCATCACTCAAATAGTAGTTTTTCAAGATCTAAACTAAATGATCATTGGTGCAACATAACCAAGGATACATGTAGTTGGTGTATGGAAGTATCATAGGGAACCCCCCTTCAATCATTCATAACATGTGAGGTGTGTTTGGGTTCATGGGAAACCTAAATTTGGAACCAAAGGTTTTATTAGGGTCCTTTTGGCCTCTCAGTAATATTAGAAAACTTTTTTAATCATTTTGGTTATATTTGTAAGTGAAAATTGACTACATAGTACTTAAGAGTGTTGAATTTTACCCATGTAAACCTTGGATAATGTATTTCCATTAGTATTGTTAATTTTTTTGGTGTGACCTATGAGTCCTCATATTCATGATGTAGTTTTATTTTTTTTAATTGGATTATTATTTTTAGTAAATAAACGATTTAAACATTTGACAAATAATAATTTTACAAATGGATATTTTGTTGATGTGATATACCTCAAGACATTGTGAATTTTTGTCTAAGGGGATTATGTTCTTTTGAATATGTTTATTATAGGGGATATCCTAGTTTATTTTTCATATTGATATTAATTATGAAAAATATAATACAAAATAAAATTGTGATATTAAGGTAAGCGGTAATGATTTTGCATGAATATTGTGAAAATATTTATTAATATGACCTAAATAAAGTGGATATAAGTTATGATAATATGGGGATGATTGGTACTCAAGATATCATTAATTCAATATATTAATAATTTAAATCCATGAATCATGATGTGGATTAAAATTTTATGGTATAAGAAACTGAGGCTTCATATAGACGACATGGACATCAAATAAAGGTTATGTAGAACAAAAACATAAAAAATATTTCAAGGTAGTATAATAAAAATAATCTTATGATTGCAAGGTATTAAACTGTAAGTGATATGAATAATAAATATATGTATTTAATAATTCTATTGATGGAATGGAATGATTAATATAACAGTATCAAAATTATTAGTGGATTTATTAAGAGTATAATGTAGAAAAAATATGATGATGTGTCAGAGATCTGTAGTGATTCATTTCATGAATTTTTAATTTTTGGATATTGATGTTATTAATAAAGTGACATAGTTGAATGGAATAATCCTATAAGTTACAAAAACATATAAATGATTTTTTATAAGCTCTTGATATTGAAATCCTAGAAGATTTTATAAGGGTTTAGGTAATATTTTACAGAAAATTCCTATGATTGATAAATTTATCACATATCAGGTTGTATGATTACATTATTTACTCACCTTAATTTATATATACGGGGTAGTATAGTGGTTAGTGGACATAGGTGGTATTGTTTTAGTATATATTTTACTCTCATACTCACCAACTAGTTTGTCTAAGAGTCTAATAATGTCATATACATATTCATGTATTATTTACCAACAATATAATGTTTGATACCACTAATGATAGAATATATTTTTTTTAATATAATTAAAATACACTATTCTAGGTTTGAGGTTGATGATGATTCAATTGAGTGTTTACACTCTTTCTATCCTAGGGATTTTGGGGTATGATAGATTATGAATAACCAATTACATACTATTTTCTCACTCAGAGCTCTCGATTTAATGAAAACATGTTATAGATGTGTTTTTACTACTTGAGGTATCAGTTTATCATGGCTGGTTCATTAAATATTAAATTTATTAGGTGAAATGGTATATAATATAATTATTTTATAATAATTTATTTATATTTCATATATACCAACCAAATGTTGGATGGATGAGTTCTAAAATATATTGGCAGATATGTGTGGTGATTCAATATATCGAAATAGTTTTATGATTGTTACCTCCCTCTGAGTCTTGGGAATGGATAATATCATTGGAGAGATGCCTGGGTTCCATGTGGTTCTTATAAAGAATTTTTTAAAGAATTAATTTTTATTATTATATTTATAAATGTAAATATTGTGTGTGTGTGTTGTTTTTATGATTGAAGTGGTTGTGATATATCTATAGTTTATGGGGAATTAATCATGGATATTAGAATGGTAGTTATTTTTATGTGATAATATATTTTGTTTTGTATAAACTTTATAATTTGATAATTAATGTAGATTCTACAGTTTATAGTATTAGTTTCACTATTTTAGAAAACAATATTGAGTATTATTACTCACACTTACATGTTCACTAGTGTGGTTCCCTAACCTATATTTATACAGATTAGTATATAGAGTTAAAAAATTATAACAACCAATTACTTAAACAACCCATAATTATGAGTTTAATAACAAGGATTATACTTTAATACAATATTATGATCTTTTGAGTTTTATAATATTAAGGAAATAGGAAAACCACAACATAAAAATTTAAATACTTCCACACAGTGTAATGTTTTTCAAATAAACATGTTCTCAATCATAGGCCTCTATTTTATTCATGAACGTTTTTCTCCCACTAATATGAGTCATTGTTGTAGAGAATTTGACATTATTAATTTACATACTCACCCTTAATACCTATGAAAAATATTATTAAATGTGGAGGATAAAAATAAGTTTATTAAGATATGTAAATATGAAATAAACCTTTTTGTCCCATTAAAATAAGAAAACACATAAGAAATTTTTATTATTTCACAAAAGAATCAATAACCTCAAAGAAAAAAAATTCATTTTTAATATGAACCTTTTCTCAATAAAACTATTTAAACACATATTATATATAAAAAACCTATTATCGTATCATGGGTCATAATATTAATCCCCTGGATCACTGTCATTTCACCCCTAACGAAATATCTTATAATAATTTATGTTTAATAAACATTTATCTAGAGGATAAATCATTACCCAATGCATTATATGGATATATCCCAGGACCACCCGACATAATATATAATTTATAAGAACTGTTAAATTAAAAAAATCATATATATGTTTTCAATTTTCATCACAAAACTCGTTTTAATGAATTATCAGAAGTGCTTTCAAACATATCTTTAAAATAAGGTGGAATATACTCATATTCAGATAACACTTCAAAAACAAACAATTCCTCAAAATATGGTAATTGAATTTACATTGTTAAACCATTAAAACATGAATATGAATATTCAAATATAATAATGTTTATTATGTGGGGAAAATAATTTCATTCACTAAATGTCAAAAACATTCTTTTCTAATATTTATTATGGGAGTCAAAGGTGACATTCACAAAAAAGATAAAAAGACTGATATTAATCCTTTTTTAAAGATTAAAATATTTTTTAAAATGAATTTAAAAAATATTATAATTATATATAGTAAAATTATTTAATCATTTTTAAAACATTAATGTGGGTGAAAGATATGGATGGAATGCTATAAAAAACGTTTTAATGAAAAAATCTTACCTTGACTCCTGACTCCCCACACACATCATTTAATTTTCTAAGCCATAGACTCATACTAATAATTTACATGATTCATAATTTTCTTAATTATATTCATTTATTATTATTGGTTTTTTTAATTTATGAACATTCTTTAAATAGTTACGAAATTTATAAAGTTGACATTGGATGTTTTGATGTCGTTTAGTCCAAAACAACTTTTTTGTGGTGCATATGGTAAAATGGGTAGTAAAATGGATACATAATATTTATAAAATATTAATAATGTTATAAACATAATATTTATAAAATATTAATAATGTTATAAACATAATATTTATTCCTTAACTAGAGTTTTTTACATATATGTATTATGGTTGTGCAAAATGTATCACATAATTCATACAGGTGGTAGTCTGTATGTATACACGAGTTACATTCCATTATTCAAAAAATTGGGAGTGCATGATATTAGATAATATTTAATCTATAAATAATCATAATTGCACCACATTTATTATATATATATTCCGTAAATCTGTCTATAAAAAAATACATATGTGATGATCAGGAAAAATAAAACATTCCACCACATGGCGGTGGTATTTCCTATGTACGCATGACTGTGGTTTCAATTTTCAAACTGATGGGAGAAAAGAAAATGAGATGATATGTTATTTATGAAAAATAAAAATTTGATTACAAATATAATATACATATTTATTCATTAAATAAATGTGTACACCAATTCAGGTGTGGCGGTAATGAAAAATATAATATGTCACATAATGGATGTGATAGTTCGCAAGAATGCATGGGTTGCATTCCCATCTCTAACGAATGGGGAAAAGGTATAAAATTGTTTTTTCATCAGTATAATATCATTTAATTATATTATTGGTACTTATTTAGTTATATTAGGATGTTTATAATAGAGTTTATAGACGTGAATGAAGAAAAAAACATGAAAGAAGTTAAATAATACCTTTTACACTTACATGGTTATACTGCTTTAACATAAACCTCAATCATTCTATGATATATATTTTTGTGAGAACAGGACATAACGAATTTCATATATTGATTTGTTTGGAAAATTTTCCAAATATGGTTTTGGAAATGGCGCCTAATTTGTTTGGATAGTTGAGGGTTTAAGATCTATATATATTAAAAAGGGGAGTGAAACTCTTATAAATAATCATTACTTTACAATATTATAAATTTATTTTACAGTATCATGTAGTACAATGTGAATTTTTTAAAAAACATTATTAGATATATTAGGGTAAAAATACAATCATAAAATAAATTTTAGAAATTTTTTGTTGATTTTTAAAACCTTATCCCTTTGTTTAACCCCCCCCCCCTTTAGCCATTTTAACCCCTACCACGACAATTATCTTTTATAAGGGTAATTAATTTTTATAACTAAAATAAAATATAACCTATTGTGTATTATAAAAATTCTTATTCCAAACATTAAATCGATTTTATAATATTATTTATCCAGAATTTATAAAAATTAATTTTAAAACCTGTGTGCATAATGAAACAAAGAATAGTTTTTATAAAAATGTCTTTAAGAATAAAACTAAATTTACCCCAAAATATATTATTGATACTAATTACATTTGTTGGTTTATGAATATAATTAAGAGATTTATGTGACCTAAAAACAAATCCAAAGCTTAATGGAACCTTATAAATAATTATTTGAATAAAAATATTAACAAATGTTCTTATATTATGAAAAAACATAACTTGATTTTTAAAATTCCATATATATATTTGATAAATTAAAAATAATTATAGTAAATTATTTATTTTTATTATTAACTATATACTTAGTCTATAATTTTTTTACATTCAAATCATTTATATATTATGATAATGTCCTAAATGTCAAAATATTTGTAAAATGGATAGTTTTCCCTATTCACACAATAAATATACCCTTTCTAAAAAATAAAAAAAATAACACTAAGATAATTTTAACTTATTGAATCCAAAAAGTTGAGAAATTTCACCAGATTAAATTTCTAACATTTACAAATTAAACATATAAATAAAAGAATTTAATTTATGGGAAAATAGTTAGAATTAAGTTATTTATTATTCGACTGGAAAATAATAAAAAATATATTCCATATTAATCCATAAAATCATATTATTAAAATTAATAAGACATTAAATTGATTTATTTTTATTATTTCATACATTTTCAAATTCATTCCCTAAAATAAATTTGTCCCTCATAGTTTTATTTAGTAATAAAGAGGTGATTATAATTTTCCCTCATATATTTTTCATATTCCCATATTGATTAAAAAACCATGTGGTTTTTCCAAAAAAAAATTAACCATGTGGGTAAATCATTCTATAATATCTATTACACATTGGGTTTTTTAAATATAAAAATCTATTCGATAGCATAACTGACATGTAGCCCTAAAGCCAAAAAACCATGATCATCTAAACAATAACATTATGAGCAAGCTGTTAGATTGAAAGGTTTGAATAGGAATAAATAATTTATTAAATTCATATAAATTTATCTTTAAATATAAGGTTATTTATAAATTATTATGAACAAATTACTTGATTTTATGGAAACATCATTTTATTAAACAAAAATAGGTTTTTTCAAAAAATTGTTTTTTTTATTTTCAAGTGAATTTTTATAATTATTTTTATGAGATTTTAGAAATAATACTTTGTAAAATAAATATTATTTTTGAAATCATGATTTTGACATTAACATTAGGAGATATTTTGTAATTTTTTGGAGAATCTTAATTTTTCAATGAATATAGAAAATATTGATTTTTGATAAAACTATCATTTATTTTGTAAAATTATATAATTTAATTTTGAAATTATTATATGAATATAATATTTATGCTTTTTATTTTTACTATAATTAATTTCCTTATATTTTCTTTTATACTTGACTTTATTGTATGTTTATTTTTAGGCATTAACAAAATTTTCGGAAAACTTTTTTAAAGTGGATAGTGTTTCTCAATATTAAATAATTATAATATTCCTTAATAAGTAATGATTTAAATGAAATTTATTGATTATATACCTATAAATATGAACTTAAACTCATTTAGTTAAGATATATTTTCATATATTTGATATGAGATTATCATTTGCTTAAAAATGCATTTCTTGAAAAAATATTTTTTTACATGCCTATAAGCATAATCTTAATTAAATTCATCCACTTCTATAAGACGAATTTTAGAAATTATATTCTATTTTTTTAATAAGAATAATTTATATTGTCTAATAATTTAAACATTATTTTTTACCATAATGAATAATGAAAATAGTAAAAAATATATTTACCGTGGTTTTGGTAAAAATGGGTTTACCGGGAGTTAAAATAAAAAATAAAATGGTTTAAAAATATACATAATTTTGTAAATTTATATTTTATTGTCATTTATATTCCTTATAACTTCTAAATTCAAAAACATTGTTCATTTTAGATCTTTGGGGCATTGAAAAATATGAGTGTAATTCATTATTTTCAAAAATTCCAAGTGTACCCTCTCTCCCATTTATAAAAGGTTACCGAAATCATATTCTATTAATAAATTAAAATCACATTGGTTCATCAAATACATTAAAAAATAATTTTCCTAAATCATTCCACTCATTCTGGAATCCACTTTTTATCAAAAATACAACCTATGGAGGCTTTTCGTGCAAATAAAAAGAAGTTGTCTGAATAAGAGAAAACTTCCTTGAACGAGAATTTTATTTTATTTCATATTAAACTTAATTATAATATTATTAAATTATGGTAATATAAGAGACATAGTATCTTATATACAAAAAAATTATGTTAACGGCATGAACGACAACCATCTCCTCGACGGTCAAATGGGAAATGAAACTGTTCATCATGTGACTACGACCTCGCAAACCGACTTTATTCATTTTCCCTCAATTATTCTCATGAATGAATAAAATGATTATATATAATATATATGATATAATTATACTTATAAAACAATAATATCACATATAACTTCTTTCAATATATTAGGTAGGGAATATGTTAACATTGGTGTTAACATTTCTTGTGTGTATGGTCGACTACCAGCTCAAAAACTGATATGATTTCTTTCACTTAGACATTCCATGAAACAAAATAGGGATCAGTTTAAAGTTTATATATGTTATTAATGATATTTTAGTCATTATTTTAAATAAATATGTCATAAATTATCTGACCTTTCTATCTTTTGAATAAACGATCATGTCATTTGTGCATACGGCAGACTACCGCCTCACGATGCAATGTGATTCGATTTAACTATTTTATCACATCTATGGTATATTAAATGGTATTTTAAGGAATAATATGATATTTGATATATAATTATATTTCAATTAATTAAAAATAACACACACATTATTTCCATCATTATCAACAAAAAATTGAAATTTTACTCATGCGTACATATGAACTACCATCTCCTTGAGTGTAACATAATTCATTTTTGCTAAACATATTTCATGGTTGGTTTTAAAAGTATAATTTATGTATTATAATTATAAATATTTGATTATTACCATTCATTAAATGATTAAATAATAATCTCTTTGATCTTAGTCAACATACCAATGTGATTTAGTACATATTAGTCATTTATTTTTTAACCATCCGATGTAAAATTAATTGGGTAAGTAATTGAATATAACATAGTAACAAATACAATAAAAATAATATTAAACTTGAGAAAATTTCATAATAAATAAAATAATTTTCATACATTTATTGTTTATGAGAATGAGAAATTCACGTGATGATTCGTGCTTGGGGTAATGGATCTCTACAAAACCATTTTCCTTCAGGTTATTTTCATTCTATATCTAAATAAATTTATTTCGCGTTAATGTTAATGAATAATTCCAAATTATATATATATATATATATAATATACTTATATTATTTGACCTTCTTTTTATATGTAATTCATGATTTATGATCATTTCTAAAATTCCATCATTATGAAATTTCCATTGATTATGATTTGAAGCGTGTTTATAAAACCCATATTCTTTCCCTATGTAATTATTATGTTATGCCATTTGATTGAATTCCATTACATGGTGAAAATATATCACGAACATGTTATTATGGGTGAACCAGAATTGTTATCCAATGTATTGGGTAAAGTTCTAGCCTCATGAGGTGTTATGTATGGGATTATGGAGTAATCCTAATCCATTATGGGACATTGTCCACCAAGTGATTTTTTCTTGGAAGTTTCCCCAAATAATGTTTATGTCATGTTATGTTTTGTTATCACATATCCTATGATGATAGGATAATATTATACCATGTTTTTGACTTTATTATTCCATGGTATTACCCAAGATCCATCTCTTTTATGATATCATGTTATTTCATTGAATCAAATGTTATTTATCTTTATCTTGTTAATTACCTTACATGAATTTTTAGCTCAACCCTTTATTTATTTATTCCTTGAGTTATCTCATGCATTTTTAGGAAATAAAATGGATTTTAGGAGATCACTATGGAGAATAAAATAAATATGACATGTTTTTAGTTACACTTTATTTAATATGAACATAATCATCCAAAATTACAAGGCCTCATAGTATTTAGGGATGTACTTGTGGGATATTTATGTTTTAAAATCATGTAATAATATGTGTAAAATTACTGGGTCACTATAGTTGGTATTAGATCAATGTTTTATTTGTACTTTGATTCTAGGATGATAAATCCTTAGTGTTAACAATAAAGACAAGTCCAATGATAAAATTATGTATAGAAAAATTTCATAGATTCATGGTGAGGTATAGGGCTAGTGGTTTCTGAGAAATTACATCCCTGTTTGGATACTACAAGTAGATCTAGTTTTGGAACAGATATACATGAGGATATTAACTATGAAAATTTAATGTTTGGATTAACATAATCATTAACTTGTACACAACAATGGGCCTTACTGTGGACCTGGTATGAAAATATCATAGGATATTATTTGGAAATTCAATGACTCTTTTCAAACCATTCCGAAAGACTTGAAATACATTTGTTAGAAAACCCACTAAAAATAGTACCATAGATAATGTAGGTTAAAACCTAGAGGCACAAAATTCAGTACTTACTTATTATTTATAAGATAATCCTTCAAATATTACATGTTCACTTTTTCTTTATAGTGTAATCTCATGTTCTTTTTATTCATTTATTTAATGGTGGGAAATAGGATAAATCATTCAAAACCCATAATGATGCAAAAAATGATGATTACCATAATGATATTAAAAACCCTATGCAGGTGCGAGATAATAAAATAATAGAAGTACTAGATCATCAATCTTAACCTTCAAATAATGACATGAATCATGATGAATGTACTCCTCCTCCTCCGAAGGATCTAGTTGATGTCAACACATTTATATTTAAAAGGTCCCCTACCTTTAGTAGATATTAAAATCCCTTCATCTTGGAATTATGAATTAACTCCATTGAGAGTATATTCTCTTTCCTCCAATGCCTATAGAAAGATAAAATTATATTGGAAATTTACAGAATTGATGAAGATGCTGGTCAGGGGTGGAAAATGATCAATAACACAAATTCCAAAGGGGATATTGATTCCATGAAATGTGAAAAAATTAGAATACGAATAAATATTTTTCATAAACTATCTGTCCAAAAATGGTGATGGAATTCATTAGTCTAAAAAATGATCAGTTTATCAATGTATATAAGGAAATCATTATAGGATTTTCATGGTATTCCACCAAAATTATTAACAAAATCAAAAGTAAGGTGTATTGTTTCTTTCATTCGTTAATTCTAAGTAAATGTTATTCCATGGGAATTAGAGACGTTGATAATTATGAAGATATTTTTTGTTTTCACCTCAATGTTTATTTGGTTATCATTGAATCCTAGTGGTCTCATGGTACTATGGGAAAATAAACATAAAATTTAGTATTTAATAAGGGTATAAATAGATAAATCTCATGGAGGAAATAAAACCCAACAAACCATGTAAAGACCCAGAAATTCCATGGAATTTTTTTTTTCTTAATTACATTGGTTTACTACAAGTCTGTGAAAATTTACGGCCCTTGATTCTGATCCCCAGTGTGCCGAGAATCAATTTCTGATGTTTTGTTCCGGTACGTTCTGTAAACGTATGAGCGGGATTTTTTAACATTTGAACTGGTGCTCGGAACTGATATATGAGGGAACTGTAGAACTCACAGGGCCGATATTGGCTTAAAAAGACTTTCACCTTGATGGAGGATGGTCGAGAATAAAATTTAGTTTTTGTATTTTTTAAAAAAATACTAAAATAAAGTGTACAACACATTATTTTATTTTTAAGCTACCATGTGTGTGATTGTTGGTTAAAACCACTACTTGGGAGTTGGAGGTGGGACCACCACACCCTAAACTCCCATGAGAGGTTATGGTGGTGGGTCCAACCCCAACATAACCTCCCGCAAGAGGTTAAGGTGTGGGGATCACACAAGACTAAAACCCCCATTAATGGGTAGGTGGAAAATCTCTCAACTCCCAACATTAATGAGAGGGGAGTCCCTTGACCTCCTCTACCATTTATGGTGCCACCACGTTTTTTTAATTAATTTGACAATTCATAATTTATTATGTCAATCCTCCATATTTAATTGATAGTTCCAATTAATTTATTCTCCCTTGTTGAATTCTATGTCAAGGGAATAATAGATAACCAATATTTTTTTTTTGGCATGATTCATTTTGGAAGAACAGAGGAAGAGGAGAGATAGGGATAAATGCTCCAAACGATGAATGGGGAACCTCTTCTTCCAACGGAGAACGAACAATGCCAACAAACTTCTTTGAATTCCTCCCTCGGATCCTACTGACGTGAAGTGTCTTCCACGACCGAGGCTGCTCAGGATTGGGAGTGTGTGACGAATACGGCAAATGAAGAACTTCATCATCTTCATTCCACAACACTTCCAATGAACGATGAATGTCGATCGACGAATCAATGGTGGGGGGTTTACCTTGTGTTTTATCCCTTTTCTTTTCTCGTCATTGTTTGAAAATAAATTGTTGCGTGGTTGTAAATAATTGATGTTCATCATTCCTTTTTTGATGAACCAATTGATATCACATTATATGCGGAGGATGTGGTCCAACATAACATTTCCCAACATCCTTCATCAATTCTTCTATCTTATGGAATTCTACGGAATGGCAATGAGGCAATGCCGATGAAGGTCACGCTACCCGCAGCCTCCGCGAATCATGCCACCCCTAGGGAGCACTGAAGATTCCAGCTGACCACCGCTGACCCAAGCGGTGAATGGACCACCTGCCTGCTGCCTCTTGGCGCCCAACCCGGCGCACGGTCCCCCTGCCTGTGGCCTGCCTGGTGCCCCCACGCCCAATCTGGGGCCCTACCGGCACCCCTCCAGCCTGCCCACCTACAGCAGCGCCCTGCCCCACGGCCTACTCGGCGCCCCCGCGGCCTGCCCGGCAGCTGCCAAACCCTTCCTGGTGCCCCTATGCCTTCCTGGCGCCCTCTCGGCCTGCCCGGCCCTTACCGCACCCTACCCGGCGCACCCGTGTCAGTCCGCACTCTGTGCAGCCTGCTCGCCAGTCTCTCGACCAGACCGACCTCCCAGGTCGAGTCGCCGGAGCTGCGCACCTCGCAGCGCTAGCTGAACGGGCCCAACATTCAGGCCAAGCCACCTACGTGGTGACCTCCAGGCCGGATCGGATCATGGTAGCAAGGACACTCTCACTCTTACAATTCCTTGTCGAATATTTATGTCATCAAGAAAGGATTAAACCCGTCGGCCGAGTGGAATTGCCCATCAAGGTAGTTGACCGGGCCAAAACATAGCGGGCTGACCCACCCAAAGGGCTGGGTCAAAACCAGTGAGTCTGATCTGGTCCACCGAGACCATGTCAGCCCAGACTTGGTTGGGGAAAGTTGGTCTAACTAGGTTGGACCGGAACCGGGCCCATTACTGACCCATTAACTTCTTGGCCCATAACTTTGGCACCAGATGTCTGTTTGACGAACCATCAGTGGCGCCGGTTTTCATGGAGGAAATCCACCCCATTGAGAATAAACTACTAGAGTTCATGGTATTTTTGAGATATGGTAATGTTAGATCGTACACAAATCCAACCATTCCCTTAGGACTAAAAGGCTAATAACAAAGAGACCGGTCATTTGATTGATGTGTCGTCTTTTGCGATGATACCTCTATGACTTGGTGGGCCGTGGAGATACTTCTATGTGGGACTTTGTGATCTTTGAATTATAGACCAGTATCTTGTGAAGATGATTTTTTAGAGACGAGCAGGCATTTGTGTGAGAACCCAGTAGCTGGATAAGACTTCAGAACTACTAACCCATTGGACTTAGAGTGATTCGACTAGCCTAGTGGGGAGCGCCTCTGTGTGAGCATGGAAGACCCACGGTGGGGAGTTCCTCGTTGTGAGCGTAGAAGACCCACGGTACCCGGAACATGGAGTTCTTCTGTAGGCTACCAGGGGAGCACCTTTGTGTGAGCACAATTGACCCATGGGGGAGAGTGCCTCTGTGAGAGCGCAGTAGATCCACTATACTAAACAGGAGGATTACCTCAGTAGTCCATGTTAGTGGGAAGAGCCTCTGTGTGATGTGGTAGACCCACTATACTCGATAGAGGAGGAGTTCTCTAGTAGCTGAGGGTTCAAATTAATAAAAATCCTAGTTTAAGATGAGTTAATGACTTTTGTGATTTCCTCATGATTGATATGGGTTATAATATAACTTATGTATATGTGTGGGCATATACCTAACTAATGGTTATCCATTGATTTCACACATTTTAGTTTATCCTTGTTGGATTTAGTGATACCTTTAAGGTCTCGGGGTCCCTACTGAGTATCGTTATACCTACCCTGGCATGGGCTATGCCTACACCTCATTGTGTTGGTTGCAGATGACAGACAACGCTAACTGAGGCAGAGAGTAGCAGGACTCGATGGTACCCATGTGTGAGTTACTCGATGTGACGGTGCATGGAGGAGACGGATGGATGTGGAGTGCCGAGGAGGCCATTTGTACCTAACCTTTAGGTAGGAACCCCAGAGGATGACCCAGTAGCTACATTACTTTTCTTCAATTTTACTTTCTTTCATTTGTACTTGTACTTTTTAGTTGGGCTTGTATTTCTGGCCCCTTTTACTTTCCAGTACTTCTTTTGTATACAGTTTTACATAGTTCTTTGCTTCTATTTGTGTACTCTGATGTGTTTGATTACAGTTATAAAGTCAATTCCTTTCTAGTTTACGTATTCACGCCTTTGGTGCTAGTCGCGAGCCCCTGGACTACGGAAGGCGGGCTTGGGTTAGTCATGATACGGTCCCCAGGGGACAGTTCGTGACAAATTGGTATCAATGGAGTCACTTCTAGCACAAAACATAGAACTATGATCTATATAATGTGTGAAGAAATATTGTTAAGGGTACTAAGTGTGTTTTTCAGTACATGGAGTCCAGTGTTGGTGTGGGTAGCCGACGTATCCATACAATAGGAACCAGACTTCTGATTTCTGAATCAGTGCACGAAAACACTGATTGCCTGCGTGTTTTCAGAATTTTTTCTTTAAGTCTGCTCAACCAGGTCAGCTCACTAGGTATAATATTTTGAAAGTGTCTCATTTTTTTCTCTTAGGATGCTTCCCCGTAGATGACCAGTTAGAGCCACAAGAGTCATACGTTCTGATAGCCCCTTGAGCAATGAGGCCTCGGTGCGGGGCCCTTTACCAGCAGAGGCACCAGCGAAACTATTTACCGTTGGGCCACTAATGCCACAAGCCCTAGTAGCAGACGATGCACGCCGCTTGAGCGCGTTGCACGAGTTCTAGCACCAGAGGCCACCCAGGTATAGGGGAGAGATGGACCCACTCGCAGTTGAGGATTGGATGGAGGATGTGGTGAGAGTCTTTAGGCTAGTATGGACACCAACAAACTTCATGGTGATCCTTGCCACGAGTCTCCTTGAGGCTGTAGTAGTCAGATGGTGGATCCTCATGCTCCAGGTTAATGACGAGGCCATGCTACTCTAGGCACACTTCGAGATCCTGTTCTGGGTGGAGTTTGTACCAGCCACCCTTCGTGCGGTGTGGATACAGGAGATACTTCATCTGTAGCAGGGAAACATGACAGTAGCCCAATACACAGTGAGGTTCACCGACCTCTCACACCACTCCATTGATTTGGTACGTGACCCATTATTCAAGGCATGGACCTTCGATCTGGGTCTCAGGTGAGAGATCAGAGCTCTGATGACCTCACTTAGCATCCCGATGCAAACGAGGGTGCTGGAAAGAGCCCTCTTTGTGGAGATTTTCTTTGCTGAGCAGTCACCCTCAGCGAGATCCACCACTAGACGACACACAGCGGAGTCTTCTGCAGCTGGTAGTAGGCAGATGGCATAGAGGTCCAAGAGGACCAGACCTATAGGTGGTCGACCACATGACTCATGATCGGTTTTTCGGGGCACACGGAGTAGATACACACATGCCTATATTAGGCAGTGTTACTCATGCAGCAGGTAGGGTCACATGGCTCATGACCGTCTGACCCATCGTTTAGATGATCACCAGATAGTTGAGGGACCTTCCAGGTAGAGGTATAGGTTTGAATGAGGCAGTCCTCAGGGTGGATATGGATGTGGCAGAAGAGATAGAAGTGTATCTAGCTGTGGAGGACATTATGAGGTTTTACCACAACCAGCACCAGGAGGTCCTCCCCAACCGTAGGGAGTTGGTGGATAGGGGAGAGATCAGTTTTAGGCAGTTGAGGCCTAAAATCATGGTGCTCCGGAGATGATTCAAGGTATGATTTTTGTCTACTCCACATTAGTTGTAGTTCTTATAGACACAGGTTCCATTAACTCTATCATTTCCACTGCCCTCGTTCAGATCTTGGAGATTTCGATGGAACTATTGGCTCGATCATTACGGCTGGGGACTCTTACGGGAGCAGAATCAATGATTACGCATTGGTTCTGGTAGTGTTAGATTACTCTATGAGGCGAGAGCTTCAGCTGGTATCTCCTCATAGCGACGACGAGGCCTTACGACGTCATCTTGGGTATGGACTGGTTATCTATAGTCCATGTCCAGATCGACTGTATTAGGAGAAAAGTGCAGTGTGTTTACATGGATATGACCCGTTTTACCTTCACCAGTGAAAAGGGATCCTTTGTAGCATGGGACAGACTTAGTCGGAGGAGGGTGCAGCAGATCACTCACCAGTTGGCTTGTATTACACATGAGGCAAATGATGTGGAGAGTCTGACTTGTCCTGTAGTGGTGGACCAGTATGCGGATGTTTTCTCTAACGATGTTCCAGAACTACCTCCTTGAAGAGAAGTGGACTTCTACATTGACCTGTACCACGGAACGACACCGATATTTACTCCATCATATCGGATGGCACCCACTGAGCTTTGCGAGCTGAGGGTATAGCTAGAGGACTTGCAGGGGAAGGGATTCATCTGGCCCAGGTGACCGTAAAGTACAAGTAACCAATCCCGAGGATTAACGATCTCTTTGACCAGCTGAAGGGAGAACAGTAGTTCTTGAAGATAGATCTCAGATCAGGATATCCCCAGCTCAGAGTTCTAGATGATTATGTGAAGAAGATGAACTTCATGTGTCATTATGTCCACTATGAGTTCTTGGTTATGCACTTCGTCATAACCTATTATCCAGCAGTCTTCATGAGTCTCATGAATAGGATCTTCCAGCCATACCTCAATTTATTTGTTGTAGTCTTCATCGATGAAATTTTAATCTACTCGACTACTGAGGAGGAGCATGCCTAATATTTTTATGTAGTATTGGACACACTCCAAGAGAACCAGATTTATGGTAAGATCTCGAAGTGCCAATTTTGGATTCGAGAAGATCACTTCTTGGGACACATCATCTTGGAGGCTGGAATTGTTGTGGATACAGCGAAGATCAAGGTCGTACTTGTTTGAGAGCCACCTAGGAGTGTGAAAGAGTTACGAAGTTTCCTGGGATTGGATGGGTATTACCAGAGGTTCGTACCAAACTTATCTAGAGTTTCAGAACAACTTTCATCTTTGATGAAGAATGGGAAACCCTTCGTGCGGTCGGAGAGATGACACCAGAGCTTTCAAGAGCTAAGGCAGTGGATGACTAGTGACCCCATCTGGAGGCTTCCAGAGAAAGGCGTAGGGTATGTAGTCTACTGCGACGCATCAGGGATAAGACCCGGGTTTGTCTTAATGTAGGAGAGATAAATGATTTCTTGTGGTTCTCGGAAGCTAGGACAACACGAGCAGAACTATGTTACCCATGACCTAGTGTTAGTAGTAGTGGTCTTTTCCTTGAATATGTGGAGACACTATATGATGGGAGGGAGTTTTATTGTGTACTCAGATCACAAGAGTCTCAGTTATATCTTCTCTCAAAAGGACCTAAACTTGAGACAGTGACATTGTCTTGAGTTCCTTGAGAACTATGACTTTGATATAGTCTATACTAATTGGAAGGGGAACGTTGTTGCAGATGCACTCAGTAGGGGGACTGGTATACAGGTGTTAGGCAAAGCGATAGAGCAGCTGGCTGCTTTACAGATATCCTTTGTGGATAGAGATTTATCAGCTTTCGTATAGTCTCATACAGGCACTCCCCAACTTCTTCAAAGATTTAGGGAGGCATAGCATGGGGACACTGACTATGAGCCACAACGTTCTTATATATATATAGGCCAGGCACCTAATTGATTTCTGGAAGGTGGGGAGCACATCATTCTCTTCAGAGGACATACCATGGTACCAGTGGGACTTCTGGAGGATGTTTGGACGGAGTTCCAGAGATCCCCTCTAGCGGTACATCCAGGAGTGGTGAAGATGTAATATGACCTTTGACGACAGCACTTGTGTCCTGGTACGAAGAAGGTAGTAGCGTAGTTTGTCTCATGTTTCCTCACTTGTCAGCAAGTGAAGGCAGAGCACCGGGTACCAGAAGTCTTGTTTTATCCTTTAGAGGTCTCAGAGTGGAAGTGGGATGAAATGTCCATGGACATTGTGATGGGTCTTCCACGTACATCGAGGGGTCATGACTCGATAGGGGTGATCATCGACTGACTCACCATGTCGGTCAACTACCTACTAATCAGAGAGCAGGGTTTAGTAGAGAGCTTGGGAAGCCTCTATGTGTAGTAGATTATGCGACTACATACAATACCTTCGAAAATTGTCTCTGATCGTAACACATGATTTACTTCCCGGCTATAAAAGGGGTTGAAGTAGGATTTCAGGACACAGCTTCGCTTGAGCACTGCCTTCCATCCTCAGACTGAGCAGACCATTCAGACCCCCGAGGACGTGCTTTGTGCATGTATCCTCAACTTTGGTCGCAGATGGGAGGATCACTTGCCTTTGGTGGAGTTTGATTACAATAATAGATATCACTTCACCATAGGGATGGAACCATTTTAGTCCTTGTAAGGGCGACCTTACAGATCACCCTTGTGCTGGAATGATCCTAGGGAGTCCACACTAGTGGGACCAGAGATGGTACGAGCTACTACGGAGAAGGTGTAGATCATCCAGGAGTGGATGAAGATTGCACAGAGAAGGCAGAAGTCGTATGATGATAGGATATGGGGACATCTGGGGTTCAAGGATGGTGACCACGTCTTTCTACGGGTCTCACCTCGAAGAGCTATACAGAGATTTGGATTAGGCGGAAAGTGATCTCTAAGGATCATCGGACCTTTCTAGGTCCTTAGAAGAGTAGGCCAGGTGGCTTATCACAGAGCTCTTCCACATTAGTTGCACTGGTTTCATGATGTATTCCACGTATCCCATCTGAGGAGATACGTGCACGACACTTTCCACATCATTGACAATGGAGAGATAGAAGTCGACGATGGGAAATCTTTTACGGAGGTTCTAGTGGAGACCGAGGATCAACAGGAGCAGGTCCTAAGTGAATGGTCGATACCTTTAGTGAGTGTATGCTGGGAACATAGGAACCTTCATGAGAACACATAGTATCAGGAGGCTCATATGCATCTATAGTACCCCCATTTGTTCCCATAGTTTGAGTTGTAGCTTATAGGGATATAAAGCCTTGAGGTCGGGAGAATGTAAAGACCCCGAAATTCCGGGGATTTTTTTTTTAAATACATGGGATTTTAGGAGTCCTCGAAATTTACGGCCCTTGTTTCTGAGGCCCGGTGTGCCCGGAATCAATTTCTGAAGTTTTGTTCGGGTACGTTCAGTAAACATACAAGCGGGATTTTATAACTTTTGGACTTGTGCTCGGAACAGAAATTGGAGGGCTCCGTTGAACTCGCAGCACCGGTATTCTCTTATTAATACTTTCACCTTGATGTCGTATGGTCGAGAATAAAAAGTAGTTTTTTTATTTTTATAAAAAAAATAATAAAATAAAGTGTACAACACTTTATTTTATTTTTAAGCTTACTAGTTTATGATTGTTGGTTAAAACCTCCACTTAGGAGTTAGAGTTGGGAATGGCACACCCTAACCTTCCATGAGAGTTTATGGTGGTGGGTCCCACCCCAAAATAACCTCCCACAAGGGGTTACGACATGAGGACAACACGAGACTAAAACCCCCCAATTAATGGGTGGGTGGAAAATGTCTCAACTCCCCTCATTAATGAGGGGGGATTCCCTAGACCTCCACTCCCATTTATGGTGCCACCACCTCCTTTTTAATTAATTGGACAATGCAAAATTTATTATGCCAATCATCCACATTTAATTTGAGGGAGGTAATTAATTTATTCTCTCATTTTGAATTCTATGCCAATGGAATAATAGATAAACAATATATTATTTTTTGTTGGCAGGATTCATTTTGGCGGAACGATGGAAGAGGAGAGAATGGGAGAAAAGCTCCCAAAAAAGAATGAGGAACCTCATCTTCCAACGGAGAATGAATAATGCTAGCAACCTTCTTCAACTTACTCCCTCAGATACTACCAATGTGGAGTCCCTTCCACGGCGAACACAGCTCTGGATTGGGAGCGTGTGACGAACACGGCGAACGATGAACCCCATCGCCTTCATTCCACAACACCATCAACAAATGATGAACGTCGATCAATGAATCAAAGGTTGGGGGGTTTACCTTGTGTTTTGTCCCTTTTATTTTCTCATCATTATTTGAAAAGAAATCGTTGTGTGGTTGTAAATAATTGATGCTTATCTTTCCTTTTTTGATAAACCAGTTGATATCACTTTAAACGCGGAAGATGTGGGCCAACCTAACATGGTGTGAAATCCTCCGTCGATTCATATTTCATATGGCATTCTACGGCATGGTGATGAGGCAACAATGATGAAGGCAGCAATGATGATGGCCGCACTACCCACAGCCTCGGCAAATCCCGCCGCCCCCGCAGTGCGTCGAAGCTTCTGGCTGACCCCTGCCAGCACGATCGGTGCCCAGCCCGCCTACCCGCGGCCACAAGGGGCCCTACCCGGTGCGCAGCCCACCTGCCTGTGGCCCTCCGACGCCCATGCGCCCTTCTGGTTCCCCTGCGGCCTACCCAGCGCCCCTACGTCGGGCCCGTCGCACTGTCGGCCCCCCACGGCCTACCCGGCGCACCTGCGCCCGGCCTGGCGCCCTACCGGAACCCCCGCATCCTGCCAATCCAATGTCTCACCCTTCCTAGCGCCCCTGCGGCCTGCCTGGAACCCTTCCAATGCCCCCAAAGCCTTCCTCGCATCTTCTGCTCCATACCTGGTGGAACCGCGCCCCGCCCGCGCTCCGCGCACCCGGCCCGTTGGTCTCCCGACTGGCCTAAACTCCCTGGCCAAGTCACCCGAGCTGCGCCCCTCAAGGTGTCGGATGAACCGACCACGGCCTTCGGGACTAGCGAACTACGTGGCGATATCTGGGCCAGACCGCCCTCACAGTCTGTTGGGTTGGGCCCATCGTACCGGGCCAAAACCATACTGGCTGACCCACCCGACGGGCTGGATCAACCCAGCGAGTCTGACCGGGTCGACCTATACCGGGACAGCCTAGACAGGGTTGGGCCGAGTCGGTCCGACCAGGTCTGACTAGTCCTGCGCCCATTATTGACCCATTACCTTCTTGGGCCATATCTTTGGCACCGGGCGTCCGTTTGACGAACCGTCAGCGGCGCCGGTTTTCTTGAAGCTAAGCCGTCCCTTTGAGAATACCCCACTGGAATTCGAGGTATATTTGAGATGCGGTCATGTTGGATCACACACGAATCCAACCGGGATCTCGGTACTAAAAGTCTAATAACTAACAGAACGAGCATCCGATTGACGTGTCGTCTGTTGCGTTGAGAACCCTATAACATGGCAGACATTTGAGATACTTCTATGTGGGACTTAGTGATAGTTGGTCTATCGACCAATAGGTTGTGGAGCAGATCTTCTAGAGACGAGTAGGCATTTGTCGGGGAACCGAGTTTCTGGCTAAGACATGACGACTGCTAACCGATTCAACTCGAAGTGATTCGACTAGCCCAGTGGGGAGCGCCTCTGTGTGAGAACGGCAGACCCATGTTGGGGAGTGTCTTTATGTGAGTGTGGAAGACCCCTAATACTTGACACGTGGATTACCTCAACAGGCTACTAGGGGAGCGCCACTATGCGAGCACAGCAGACCCACGATGGAGAGTTCCTCTATGTGAGCGCAGTAGATCTACAATACTTGATTGGAGGAGTACCTCAAAAATTCAAGTTAGTGGGAAGCGCCTATGTGTGATGCGGTAGGCCCACTATACTCGACAGAGGAGGAGTTATCCAGTAGCTGAGGTTTCATATTAATAAAAATCCTGGTTTGATCTGATTCAATGACTTTTGTGTTTTCCTCATTATTGATAGGGGTTACTAGATAACTTGTGTATATGTATGGGCATATACCTAAAAAATGGTTATCCGTAGATTTAATACATTTTGGTTTATCCTTGTTGGATTTAGTGAGACCTTGAGGGTCTCGGGGTCCCTAATGATTATCATTATACTCACTCATGCACCGTTTATGCCTGCACCTCGTTGTGTTGTTTGCAGATGATGGACATCACTGACTAAGGTAGAGAGTAACCGGGCTGGATGGTACCTGGAGGTGGATCACTCTGGGTGATGGTGCACGGAGGAGACTGACATACGTGGAGTGATGAGGAGGCCATCTGTACCTACCATTCAAGTTGGAACCTCAGAGGATGACCCGGTAGCTTCATTACGTTTCTTCAGTTGTACTTGCTTTCAGTTGTACTTGTACTTTCCAGTTGGGCATGTATTTCCGGCCCCTTTTACTTTCTAGGATATCGTTAGTATAAACTTTTACTTAGTTCTTTGCTTCCAGTTGTGTACTCTGATGTGTTTGTTTACAGTTATAAAGGCAATGCCTTCCTAGTTTAGGGATTTTTGCCTTTGTTGCTAGCCGCCAGCCCCTGGCCTATGGAAGGAGGGCTTGGGGTAGTCAAGATATGGGCCCAGGGGACGGGTCGTGACATACCATGTGTCAAAAGTGTGGGATGAATCATCTTGGAAACTGCCTTAGGGGAACCAGAACAAAATTCATGTTGGGAAAAGAGGGGCATTGAGTTAATCCTTATCATATATAAATGAATAAACCCATAAATGTGGATTAATAATATAAGGTTCATATCAAATATATTCCTATTGGGAAACATTCTCATTGAAAGTAACATGTAAATTATGCAAGTCAGTTCTTTAAGACCATGGTTTGTAGAGAAAATCAATGAAAACAACCTAAAAGTCCACAAGGAAGAGAGTATTTTATAACTGCTATAATGGTTGATTCCAACAACTATGTGGTGATTAATATGCTAGTTATTCATTCAAGAATAGATTATTTATTTTTTATATTCTCATTCTATGAATAATTTGACACCCTTAATGTTTGGTATAACTATTCAAACACCACCTCAAAACATCAGGGTTCACATATCTGTGAGAATATTAAATTGATATATGGTTTCATCCAAAGTATATAACTCATCACTAGTCAATTTTTTTATAGTTAATCATCTAAAAATTTTAATCTTACTTTCTATAGTGGATTTTGATTCAATATTATGCACAAATTAGTTATCCTTATATAAATCCGATATCAGTTATTGGAGAGGGGGTACTCTTCCCATACTGCGTCATCCTATTATTATATACCAGTGTAAGGAGGATGAGTCTCCCCTAGAATATTCTATTCATTCATGGATGTTATTTCTTTTTGAGATCGCATATCTAGCTCAAATATTGGTGGAAATGAGAGAATCATGAATGAAGGCATGTGTATTGTGAGTGATTACACTAATGTATTAAACCAGTGAGTTACCTATTCTTAATAATGATTGATAGGTTGAGTTATCAATCAACATTACACAAGAATATATTCCCATATCAATTACCTCTTATAGGTTGGCCATAGTTTAGTTGGAAGAGTTAATTAAGCAGTTACAAGTGTATCTATAAAAGGGTTTTATACACCTTATTACTTTATCATGGGGTGTGATTGTCCACTTTGTCATGAATATGGATGGGTTAATTCACATTTTAATTCATTATTGTGAATACATAATGTTTTTATAAAGAATAAGTATTCTCTTCTATGGATATATGATTTGTTAAATTGATTACATGGATCCCAATAAGGGGACCTTCAATTGGGATATCACTAATTAATGGTGAATAAGGAAGATATTCCCAATAATTCCATTGAACAATGTATGGACACTATGAATTCATAGAGGAGACATCCAAACTCAATGATCTTCTAGAAATATTAATTGTATTGATTGAAACATTATTTAGATATTTCCTTGATAATTTATTTGTAGTATTTATAGATGTTATTATAATTCAGTCCTAAAGAAAAGATGCATAGAGGATAATTTGAATACTATGCTAAAGACCGGGTGAAAGGGGATGGATTGTGATAATTATAGTAAATTTGATTTATGGACAATGGAAATATCATTATAGGGTCATATTATCATTAGTATTGGGATATCTATTAATCCTTTTATAGTAAAGGCAGTTAAGGATAGGTGGAGACTAGCACCTGTAATGAAGATATGTAATTTTCTGGGACAAGCTAGACATTATAGATGAATTTTTGAGATATTCTCATTATTTTAAAACCCACTAGTAAAGATAACTCAGATTTGAGTAATTATTTCTTGTAAAAATGAATATAAAAAGATATTTAAGGAGTTGATAAAGAGTCTTATCACTGCACTAGTACTTATGATACCCACAATTAAAGAAATTTTATGGTTTATAGTGATGCTTCAATGAAAAGTTTGGTTTTTGTACTAATGAAAAATGATAAAGGGATATACTATACCTCATGTAAGCTGAAAATTAATGATAAATATTATACTATGCATTATCTTGATTTAGCTTCATTTATTTTTAAATTGAATATCTAATGAAATTATATCTTTGGGGATAAGTGTGAAATAAATATGGATCACAAGATCCAAAAACATATATATTCGTTAAAAAATAGCTTAACATTCACTAATGAAGATTATTGGAGGTTATCAAGGACTATGACTTCCCAATCCATTACAATCATTGGAAAAATATAAGGTGGAAGATTCTTTAAATACAAAGGATCTATAAATTTTATCAATGATGTGAATTAAGAAGGATCCATTCTTCTTAAAAATGAAAATTATGGGTATGGGAATTTAGAAGGATCAAATCTTGCATAAGGGTCACATAGAATGACAGGTCCTTTTTAGGTTTCATATTCCTCAGTAAAAATGTTAAGGTGGATAGGGAAATTCAAAAACTCACATGTAGCCCAAAAATTATAAAATGAATAAATCAAAGGAAATAGAAATAACTGGTCATCGAAAATAAAGAGATGATATAATATTTTATACAATTATATAAATGTTCAAGAGTAGTAGACCGAGTTAGATATTCCTATATATATGAAACACATGGGGGTTTCAACATTCACTTTTAGGAGCTAATCAATAGCCATTGGAGCTTCACTAAATATTAATGAATATATTCTCAAATCTCACCACATGGATGAAGCTATCTATTTTATAGATTATTAAAATTTTTATTATTTGTGTAAGAATAATAAAAGTGGTAAAAAACTATATTCCACATTCACAATTCATAGGAAAGTATTTTTATACTTTTATCCCTTATTTCATTCAACAATAATCCTAGTTTCGGTTTTGTAAATACAAATGTTGTTTTTTCTTCCTCCTAAGTGTCTTGATCTCAAAACATCATCAATAGAGGGATAATATTTGAGTCTAAAAAATTAGTACTCAAACTAATGTATTCTTAGATATCTAAAAATCATGTTAAATTTCACATTCTTTTTATTGGATATGGGTGATGGTGAGATGCATTTGTGGCAGATCGATCACTCAAAGGAACTACCTACTACTCTTTATCCATTTATCATTTCCACATCCAATTTATGTTTAATTGAAATACATAATAAGAGAGGTTTTGTGGTTGATTTGATCCTAAATATCACTATGGTTATGAAGACATTAAAGACTAAGGTGGTCTGGTTTATTTTTTTCACCACTTATAATAGTGTCTCTTATACTAGAAAATAATCTATTCAAATTTCCTTGGTATTTTTGAAGAGATAGGTGTATCATTTACGCATTTAAAATTCCATTCATAAGTTTTATAATTCATGTTTTAGTCCAGTTCTAGATCCATTATAGGTAGTTTAAGAGTTAATCGACCTACTATTGGACTTCATCTTTTTGAATTACTCTCCCATCACTTGTTTCTATTTTTTCCATTCATTCCATGTTTTCCATAATAATTCCAATAATATTTTTGAATTTTTATTATGTTCTACTACTTTAAAAATAGATAAAATTCAAAAATATTTTTTGAGAAATCTCTAGAATAAATACCCAACTTCTTTAATATTTACCCTAGGGTTATACATTGTGTGATATTTTGAGTGATTATAAATGAATATCTAATATCCAAATGATATGGACCCATTAATGGTTCAAAAATATGTTGAGCTCATTAAGGATAATCACATTACCTATTTATTCCACCTAACACTAGTATAGCTCAGAGTAGGTTTGACCCCTCATGAAACGTGATTTGTTAGTGAACTTTAAGGAAGAAACAAAAAGTCAAGAAACATTAGTAAAAAAATAGGGTACAATAGTCATAGGTATTTGATATAGTTATTAAGATAGTATTGCAGTTATTAATAATTTGATAAGAAAACAGATCACATAATAAGTAGGGAATAATAATTGATGATATTGGGGTTATTATTGGATATTTTAAAATATTTTTTCTTTCATTCATGAATAAATTTTTCTAGAACTAAATAAAAAAGGCAAACTAAACTTATTGGAAGTTCAACATATGATGGGGTGAGTATTATAGTCTGTCAACATTAAAAATCACATATTTATGGAAATGTTGAAATCAATTTTAAATTGGAATCAGCTTTTTATTTGATCCTTATATGCTCATGTCAATAGAGGATATCTTTTATAATATTCTCTTATGATTAAGAAGTTGAAATGAAATTGATCAATATCATGAATCATTAATACTCAATTATTTTCATTACAAATATTCATCCAAATAATCTCAATTTTTTGAGTAGAATCCATTAAAATAGGTAATGAATGATGTAACAAGAATTACCAGCACAATCACATTCCCAGTAGTGTTTTATCTGATGATCATTTTTTATTTAACTAAATTTAAAAAAAAAATCACTAAATATGGTAGAAAAAATGAAATTGGAATTTAGAAGTCCTCCTTATGAAAAATATTTCTTTTTCACATCCTGAGTGATGAAACCTAGCGCATATTACATGATTGATTTCTTATAATATCCAAATTCTAATCAAATTTTTCTATATAAGTAATATAGATCCGTTGAAATGTCTATGTTTTCTTTTTAAAATATCATCACACTCCACTTCCTAGATCAAGGTAACATTCAACTCGTATAGAAACATATCCCTATCCTCTCTCTAGTGTGCCTCTCAATATGGATATTCCTCATCATGTGACTCAAGCTCAATCTCCTAACTTAAATCACCCCACTACACCAGGGTACACTCCTAACTCGCACATTCACTCTTCTCATCACATCCAAAATGATAAAAAATCATCCCCAACATTATTGTAGCTTCATATTAATTTGGTTATTAATATCCTATTTTCTTTATTTCTTTATTTTTTTGGGGCTCTTTTATTTAAATTTTTTTTTGAGGCACCCTTAAGAAAAATTGGATGTCTTTATGGTACAAAACATTAGGCATCAAATCATAGACATCCACCATTATCAACCTCAATTTCACCATGACGTAGAATTCGGTATACCTATACATATCCTTTGAAATACATACTACCCCTACATAGGTCTTCATGGTTAAACTTGTGTAAGATACAAATAAATACTCAATTGTACTGATCCACCAAGAAGGACCTTTACACATCCGATGAAACACAAAAAATTCAGTATTTTAGAGAAAATAATTAGTTCAAATGAAAAAATTATAATAAAATATAAAAATAAAGGATACACCCAAAAAGATTATATTTAAAATAACAACAATGGGACCATGAAATAAAAGTTTCCATGACCGAAAAAATAAATTTTCAATGAATTATTACTGAAAAAATAAAAATAAAATTTAAAATAAATTGAAAATTTAATCATATTTTTTTAACAATTACACACCAAAAACATTGATTTTCACAAGATATTCCAAGAATTAGAAACTTAAAATTTGAATGACCATTATTCAGAAAAATCCATTAAAATCATATTATTTAATTAAAAACTATGAAAATTCCCAAATATTATATGTAAATATTTAATAAAAAAGAACCACCAAAATTAGTATATTTTATTTTAAATTGATTATGTTTTTCTATGATTTTGAAAGTATTTTTATGATTTATTTCTTTACATAAATATGGAATAAATGTTAGGATGTTGAAATAAAAATAATGAGGTTTTTATTTAGTTTTTTTTTTCACATAGAAAGAATCATAAAATAATTTTATTTACTATAAAAAATATTTTTCTCTAATCATATTATTTAATAATAATAAATATATAAAAAATAATTTTTTACAATAAATTTATTGGAAAATATATTTTAATCATGTTTATTTTTGTTAGAAAAGTAAACGTGGTTTTTATAAGTCTTTTTATTAATAATAACTAATATATAACTTTTATTTATTATTATTATTTTATTAAATATTTTTATTCATTGGAACTATTGATTTTGAAGTAATTTTTTAAATAATACAAAACCTATTTTATATTTATTTTGTGTATTTTAATGGAATATACAACCTATTTTGGTGATAACTTTCATTGATAGAATTTCTTTCATCTTTGGAAGTGGTATTTTTCTCAGTAGTGCTTGAGTAGTCTTATAAAAAATAGATAAAATTGAATATTAATTCAATATCTATTAATTTTATAACATTAATTGGGAACATAATATAATAATATAATAATATATATATGTATATGATAATTTTAATATTAAATCATGAATTTTTTTATCCCTTATGATAAATTATATTTTTAACGGAAAATATATATCATATGTAATTATAAATTTGTAATATTTTTATAGTTAAATAATATTATTTTTAATGGTTTTTTACACAAAACATATGTTTTTTAAAATTATATTGAAAAAACCTCACTTATTACAATTATTCTAGAAATAATTAATGAATTTGTAGAAAAATATTCATTATATATTCATTTTATTTAATTTAATTAATAATTGGGATAATATTTTTTATTAATTTGTAATTATTGATTTCTATTCTAAAAGAAATTTCATCTATATTGAAATTTGGTTTGTTTTTTTTAATATGTGAAAATTTTATAAGTATGGTTCGGATATATCAATCATTTTTATTATATAGATATAAATATGTCTATGAGTTTGATTGATCTACTAAATAAAATTTCTAGAGAATTTTTTATGGGGATTATGCAGATTATTACATTCCCTTGTATATTATAATGTGATTGTTCTAACATTCCTTGAAAAAATACATAAAAACATTATTTTAAATGAGATATTATGGGTGGACTCTTTTCCAATAACAATTATTTAAAATATTATATTAGTTATACTCAGTATGGGAAGAGTATGTCTTTATTCACTAGTAGAAAATAATTATTTAGATATTTAATGAAATATATATAGTCACATTAAAGTAATTATTAATGAAATAAGATGTGGATTTACTTAGTAATGAAATATCATATAGAATGAAGTTTCTAGAGGGTGTATTCTCTATTTAGGTACTAATGGAGAATTGTTAAGGTTATTTTTAAGGTACTTTTTGTCAGAGTAAAGAGAATTAATCATATTTCTACTCTCACAAGTAGATCGATAATTTTTTTCTCTAATGAGATCCTTGATGTTTGTTTCAACAAATTTAGGTTGCTCAAAAAATATATTTCCCACATTCATTCTTGTATTATATGTAACAATTACATATAAAGGGATAATAAAGATAAATAAAAGTCATTAAATTAATCTTGATAGGGATATGAATCTTAAGAAGAAGATATTCATGAAGAAAATACATTACCAACCACTAAATAAATTGATAAGTATATTCTTTATGTAATTTAATATTACTAAATTTATTTTACTACACATAGATTAAAAAAAGTAAGTCATTAAATTATATCACATAAAAACTCTTAGGTATGAATGGATTTTGGGTAGTGGTACTCATAATATTCCAAACATAATTATAATCTCTTACTTGGGATAGTAACATATGGTTTTATCATGTTTGTTTCTATGGTTATGTAACCCACATTACATATCTCATAGTATTGTTTATATACATTCTTCCCTTATTTTTATGTATTAAATAATAATTTTATCATTTTATTCTTATTGATGGACCTAATCGACTTGAGTATAAAGTAAATTTTTATCTACATACATTGATTAATGAGATGAATTAATTTTAATCTAAATGTTTGATGAATTTTAACTCATTATGTAATAAAATGTTTCGGTAATTGATTTAATTTCTATATATGGTTAATTATTTCATAATATATATGAATTTATAATGTTATAGGAAAAAAGGGAAATTTACTTTTCCTTATTTCCATAAATGTAAAATAATCATAAATTAATGAAATGTAATAATAATTGATCATATATTCATCACAAATTCTTTCTTTCACCAATAAAATAGTTTGGAAGAGATGGAGTGTTATTTGACTAGTTTATGGAATAAAATCCAACTTATGAAATCATGGATGGGTTTCAACATTTATTATAATTTAACCAAGATAACCATCACACCATTTTTTATTTTCATGATTTATAGGATACTTCATTTCCATTTATTTCGGTTCCAAAAATATAACACAATTGTACTTGGAAGAAGAAAAGTTTTTTATTTCATTTTTTATACCATATAGATATCATATAAAAGAATAATTTTTATATAAATATAATTTATAAAAGCATATGTTATACAATATTTTTGGATTATTTTTTGGCTTAACTTAAATCAAAATAGTTCCCCATTATAAGTCATATATTTCTAAGATGAAACAAGTAACGCCTCATAATATTTTTTATCATTTATAATATGTTAATTTAATGTCATTTTATGAGTTGTTATAGAATCATCCATGTGTATAAATTATATTCTATTCACATTTTTTTATTTTGGAGATTTATTTTCACACCAATTACTTCAATTGAATTATGTAAAAAAAATTAGCGAGTAACATGTAAGGATCAAGTAATCATATAATATTTGATCAATTCATCCAATTAGAAAATATTCAATTTAATATGGAATGATTTTGAAAGTTTATAAATGAAAATATATATTTGTTTTTTATTAAATGTATTTATCTATTCGACCAAGAAAAAATAATTTTGTATGTTTCGCAGTCATTGACGTAAATTACTTTTATGGTCAATTGAATAATATCTTCAATTTTATATTTGTCTATGGGTAAAATTTATATTTCTAATGTTTTATTTTTTTGATCCTGTTCATGGAACAAAATTATCACAAATATATTTAAATTCTATAGATACGGTTAACTAATAAATGAAACCTTTATACTGACCACATGACTAAAACTAGATTACTCTTTTAGTATGTAATGTTATTAGAATTGGAAATTATTAGGGAAATATTCCTAACTAGATGTTTTTAAAATCTAATTATAGGATCTAAATATTAGTGTATTTTCATTGTAATATCTTGACCAAAATTTTTACTGAATATAACAGAATGTATTCCACTTGTGTTGGTAAATTTTGAAGTAAATAAAATCAATTTTCATGACCAATGTAATATTGGTTCAAATTGAATCTATCCTTAATATATATTATATCTCTATTTATTAAATTATTAACAAAAAATTTTAAAAAATTATTATAGATTTATTTTATTTTAATTTAACGAATGCATATATATAGAGGGGGAACCATCTAGTTGTGCTAATGGCGTATATGAGTACATTTCTAAAGTGGAGTTGTTGATTGGGTGTATGTGTTCAGATAAAAGTTAATTTATTTTATATAAAATAATTTCATTATTATTTATAATATTCTGAAATAATATTAAATTTTAACATGTTATTATACTACAAAATGGTTACCTAGTAGACATATTTCAACATAATGCTCTAGTACAAAACAACATATATTATTTGACGATGCATATCATCCAATTAGATCTGAGGTGATTCCCCCAATTCTTCAATTAAGACATATTATAAAAGACCCCTCAAATTTCCCCAATAGATACATTATTAGAATCCTTCCCTCAATAGTCTATTGATATAATTTTAAGGCAGATATGGGTATTATGAAAATTAAAAATACTCTTCTAAATATAAATATTTTAACTATAGAAATTTTTAAAAAAGATTAATTTTTTTCCCAGGCAGTTTATTTTCCATTAGTTATCATCACTAATTAATAAAATATGTGTTAATAATACAAGGATTTAGTTAGAGGAAGTAAAAATAGATATAATTGTTCATTAGAATTGTAAACGAGCAAAGAAAATTAAATAACCAACATGATTAAGCTCGATATTGATACATGAAGTCGACACTCAACCTCAGATTAAGATTAGCTAAGTAATATTTTTTAAAAAAACTACTAATATAAATATTGAGATTTAATTCTTGAGGTGGTGGTTTTGAGGTTGGGGAGGATGGTTCACTTTGATACTATCATGGAGAAATGAGTTTCTGAGACCCCACACTAGACTAATTGGATTCCTATCCTCTTTCTTGAGTCTCTAACTCTATATTCTAAAGGTATTATAGAGTAGAAAATGGGGTATCCTTTAATTGATGGATTTAATTTAGTTGATAGTAATTATGTGATGGTGTTTTAGTTTGGAAATCTTTGGGAGATGTAATGTGATGGTTTTTATGTGGTGTACTTATACCATTTTAGGGCCATATGGTTTGGTAAGTGAAACTTTTGTATGAAAGGAGGTTGGTGTGATGGAATATATTATATGCACATTCATATAGATTTTCTATTCAGTCCCATATTTTAATTTAAAATAATAATAATATCGTGTAAATATATAATATAAATTATAATAATAACAACTGATATTGAAATATACATGATTATGTTATTTTAGTATTCAAAATATAGCCTAGGCATCTCTCTCTTAATCTCAAATAAAAAATAGCGAATATATATACTATTTGATCCAATACCAAGTGGATTTTTATTATTATTTCATAATTAGTTCTTCTATTATATACTAAATATGGGTGATCTAAACATTCTAAGACAGTCTTGATGGATATTCTTCACATCCAAAGGAATGACTAGGTTCGTAATAGTTGAGTCAGGTAATGATAGAAATAT
Organism: Viscum album; assembly: GCA_963277665.1. NCBI lineage: Eukaryota > Viridiplantae > Streptophyta > Magnoliopsida > Santalales > Viscaceae > Viscum > Viscum album. The sequence goes on from OY728161.1 coordinate 701,976,750, forward strand.
ATATTTCATTAAATATTTGAAATAATATTTAATATTTAATATATATATTAAACTAATATTTTGTTTGTGGGTTGAGTCAAGTAATCATTCACATAGCTCCTCAATATTAAAAATGTATAATTGATTTGACACTAAATATGTATCACAAATAAAATATGATATACGTTTAACAATAGTTTTTAACCTTTTTTAGTATTTAACAATATTATATGGATATTTATTTGTAATTTTTTTCTATCTATCTAGTTTTTCTGTAAATGTGAAAATTATGATTCAATATTAATTAAATTATGACTCATTGATTTACTGATCAAGACATTATCCATGTTATAATATGTAACATATTATTTTTGAAAAATAAATTGTTTTTTGTTGATATTATTTTTAATATAATTTCATTTATTGATTTTATATATTCCATAAAATAATTTTTAATACATGTTAATATAGATTACAAAGGTGAAACCACAAATTACAACTCAAATAGTAGTATTATATCATCATTTTATAGGTTGTGATAGAAATAGTTGTTTATTAATGACTGGAAGGGGTAATGCGTGTGTAACATCCCTGGTATCTATAGAATAATATATTTTCATGTCTAATAATATTTATGAAAAATAAATTAATTTTACATTAATGGGTATACTTTTTCCAATAGCTTACTAGACACACAACAAAAGGTTTCTCCAAAAACCTACATTGCATCAAACATTGAATTATACCGAAAAATAATACAATAAGAATATTATTATTTTTAATGGTAATTAATGCCTAATGATTTTATTTCACATAGTGAAGAGAAATAACTATAATATCATTAAACATTTTTTTAATTGTTTCTACTTTTATAAAATAAATTTTAGATACTTGAAATGAGAATAAATCTAATTTCAAGCATAAAATAGTCTAATATTTTTAAAAGCTCATTTTACCACCTTTTGATGATGAACCATTTTTAAATATATTTTTTCTACCTTTTATATGTTATATTTTAAATAATAAACTTATTCTTTAAAATAGGAATGTAAAATATTAATATGGTTGAAATTTTGGTGTTTTTCTAGAAAAATTCATTGTTAATGAATAGTGAAAAATATTGCATTTTCTTATAATTTATTTATATAGTTATATTTCCCTTTTAATTGGTTATAAATGTTAATTGGATTATATTTTTATAATTTAATCCATATTTATTCATTGTATGTAATTTATCATTGAAATTTGATATAAACACATGTCAATCTTTTGTTGGTTTTTACTTTTAAAAAACTTGTTTTCTCATTTTGACAATGGGAATAAATTTTAAATTAATCTATGTCAATTATATGTTTTGAAATTAGAAAAAAGATTTAAATATTTTTAATAATAAGTTACAAATTACTTAAATAAGTCACTTTTAAATTTGAATATTATATATAGTATTTTTATTAATTAATTGTTTTACCATGGTTAAAGGGTAAATTTATTAAACAGAGGTGAACAATAATATTACAATAATATAAAACTACCCAAAATAGTGTCATTATACTATTTCATGAGATATAGAAATTAATTATTATCTTTAGATCAATTTTAGGGCCCCATGGATTCACTTGGTTGTGATAATCACATGTTATAACAATTAATTTAAAGAAAAGAGAAGTATTGAAAAAAGATGTATCTTTTTACAAAAATGATTTTAATGTAGGGTAATATAACTGATATATTTGAATATAAATAGTAATTATAAATATTAAAATATGTCTTATATCATGGTATTTTATTTATAATTTTGAGAGATTAAATAAATAAATTTATTTTTGACACAATAATGATATAGTTATTACATTATTAATGAATGATTCAAAAAAATGATATTATGAATATTAAAATAAATCGAATTTGAACATTTTTATTCCATAAAATAATTTTATTGATGATTATGAAATTTTATAGTTCATGTAAATTTTTTTTATTTAATAAAGTGGTTAGGATTTTAACATAAATCAATTACTAAATAGTTTCAAAATTGACATAAAATAATTTCGAAAAGATATTATATTTTATTAAATAATATAGTAGTCATAAAAATCAAAGATTCTGAGAAATGACTTATATAATGCTAAAATGATAATTAGTTATCCAATTTAGGTTCACTTTATGTTTTATAGAATCCATATTAACTATATAGTATAATAATACAACATGACATGGTAAGAGTTAATTTATCTAACTAAGGGTTAATTCCAAATGATAATGTTACATTTGTTAACTAAACTTGTATAATACCTATTTTTTGAGATGATTTAGACCCAAAGTAATATTATAATATAAATATATCACCGTGGAACTAATATAATTGTAAAATTAAATTATAATAAAATAATATTTCAATACATTCTTAAATTACATGTCCCCTCTCTTAAAAAAGACTACCAACTCTACCTATTTAGTCACCACATTCAATCCATTTGGATTATAAAAAATTTTCTCAAATACTCTCCAAAAATCTCTACCATACTCCTAGAATCCGAAACTTGTGTATAAGTTATCTCAATGAATCCCTTGGGCAGAAATCAAAAGGAGTTTCCCAATTTAGAGTTAATGTCTTCTCTCAGGCTCCTTTCATTTATTTTCATTCTCCAACCCCAAAACCTCTCATTATTCCATTTTTTTTAAAACCAAAATAATAATTATACTAGGATTATTTTATTCTTATTTGGGAGATAATCTTACACTCACATCCATTTAATGGATACATAAAATATTGTTCCGCTGTACGGGGAACTACTGCCTCACAAAACGATGATTGTTAAATTTTATCCTACAACCAATAATGGTAGACATTATTATTTTAATATATTTATATATGATATATATTATATATATATTTTCTCTATTCTTCAGTAAGTTATATTAAGAAAATGCCATTATTCTTTCCATGTTTCGTAAAAAGGATAATTTCGTTTGAAAAAGTGTGGACTGTCGCCCCCTCAATGCGAGGTAACGCATTTCTGAGATACATGGGTCGTATAAAAGATGGATTTATAAAACCTATAAGACAGAAATTAAATTAATATAATACTATTATTATATTATACATTTTTATCATTTGATTAATATTCTTTTAACATGATAGAGAAATTAATTTAGTGATCATGTGTACGTACGGCCTACCATCTCCATGAACGTTGCATTTCATTTTTTGTCCCCAAATATTTTGGATATTCTAAATACATGTATACTTGATATATATAATATTTGAATCATTAATAATATTCTATAGATGATGGAATTCTGACTTCTTGGATAATTTACATCAAAACAAGATCATTTTTTACTTAAGTACAGAATATCAACAAAACGTCTGATATGAACATAAATAATTATATAATATTTATAATATGATAATAAGTGATATAAAAGGGATCAAAATTAAATAAGGGTTCAAAAAAATGTAGAAATTGTTCTTAGTTTATTATTCTGGAACCTAATGATTGTACGTGATATGTCGGACTCAAGGTAAGGGACTTTGTCTCAATATCCTTTCATTGAGGCATTCATTGATAATATACACATCCTTCTTTTATACAGTGTATAGCCAACCTTTTTACATTTAATTTCATTAAAAGTGGATCTATTTCTATGATTTTTTCACTAAACAAAAAAAAGGAATGTTTTTAATGTATGTGGTGACAACGACCTCTCCGCCGCCAAAATCGTGATTTGATATTTGGATTCCACCATAGGCCTTAATGTTTTTAGAAGGAAAAGAAATATTTTATTACATTTTTGTGTTTTGGTATTGAAAAGGGTTTTCAAAATGTATTTAATATTTCAATATCTTGAAATTATTTCATTTTATTTAAAATAAAATTGTATGAGTGAAATGTTGATATTTTAAATCTTTTAGGTGTTATAATTAAATAATGGTACTTATAAATTTGATGGGTGGTTACATGATAAACCAAAGATAGGTGGTCACGTGATAAATTCAAGATGGGTGGTTCTGTGATAAACAAATAAAGGGTGGTTTTGTTATAACCTATAATGCATTGGGTATGGAGGTCGGTCGTAAGATTATCCAATTTAGTGATATGTGGGGAAGTAAACAGTATGGTTATTCTATTTAAGTATGTTTTCTTCACAAGTTGTATTTATAAGATACATGTTTCTTTCTATGGGTTTACTGTAATATTTTGGTTACAAAATGGGTAATCAATGATATTATATTCAATTAAGTGTATTTACTACTTCATAGAGGTGAAATGTATTAGTTTATGATAATGTATTCCTGTTTTTCATGTTTTCCCAAGACTAATAATTATCTTTCATTGAGTATCCCTTGTTGCTATTTTTATTCTCATAACATGTTTTGAATTTTTTTTCAAATAAAATAAATATGAATAGATTCCATTATGGGATCATGGAAAAGTTATGTAGTTAAAACATGAAATGACACCATGCTTCCTTTTAAAGAGTTTTTATTTTATGGAAAAAAGGATATAGAGTATATGTGTCTACCTATAATATTTATGTTTTTATGAATGTGTTATGACCTAATTATCAAAATCTCTAATCCTAAAAAAATATTTTATGTGAATTATTTTCAAATTATTGTCTTCTCTCTAGATTAAGTAATGATTATGGTTGAATCCTTATAGTAGGTACCAGAGGTTGGTTTTGATAACCTTAGGAGGTAGAATATTTTAAATAGAATACACATAAAATATTTTTACATTATTGTCAAATTGAAATGATATATAATCTTAATATTACCATGTTTCTCCATTTGATATATGTTTGTTTAGAATGGTTTTCCATAAAGGAAAGAGGGAAGCTCTGATGGGAAGGCATACAGAGGGAAATAACCATCCAAACCAACATCTTGAGATGGTAAAAATCGGAACTGAATAGCTTGTTGCATTGATGGATATGTTGAATTAGGTGATAAATGGTGTTGGTGTCCATGCATGAGATCAACCAGACTAACCTCCGAAGAATATGTCTATCATGGATCATTACATGTGAAAATGTCCCCCATCATTCAGGGGATCATCTTATCTTATGAAAGATGAAGGGTGGATTAAAGCACTGGAAAATTTTAATTATGTAATGATGTGTTCAGAAAATCAAAAGTTTAGGCTTTCGATTTATTGTATTGAAGTTAAATCCGATCAATGGTGTTTAATGATTAAAATTATCAAAGGAAGTAATGAGATTGACACCCTAGAATGGGATGGATTTAAGAATATCTTCCATGAGAAATCTTTTCCTAAGGCTATTTGACTTAGGATGGATTTTTTTTTTGAATTGAGACAAAAGGAGGAAAATTTTGTGACTTCATATAAAGAAAATTTTACCTATTTTTCACAGTACATCCCAAACTTTATCCAAGATATTGATAGTAAGATAAATCAGTTCTACTTAGGATTGAAGCTGAAATATCATAGGGAATTAGCTTCTCGTGAGTTAAAAAGATATGAGAAGCGTTTCTAATGTGCTTAGAAGGTATAAATTGAGTTTTCTTATGAGAATTTGTCCCATGACAGAAAACAATAGAAGAGATCCAGTTGGTAGGAAATGGGAAAGAATTTATCAACGAAGCACAAAGGTAAGAAATCCAAATTTCCAACTTGTGGAAAGTGTGGTAAAAAGAATCCTCGAGAATTCCTCTCAATGTCTTAGAAGTTCTTCTGATGTGGTAAGACTGCTCATATTTCTCATAACTATAAGAAAGATGATAATTCTATCAATGAAAAAATCTACGATAAGATATTTTAGTTGCAATGATAAAGGACATGGTGATAATGTGTATCCAAAGCTAATTACCTCAGGTGGAAACCAGCAAGATCGAAATCAAAATAACATGGAAAATAAATTTCTACTATGAATGTTGATGTGGGACCTTAAAATGAATTAGTGAATGGTATGTTACAGGTTTTCCCAAATTATTCCAATACACTATTTGACTCCAGATATTCAAATTCTTTCATTTCCGAGATCATTGCAAGTAAATTTGAAATATCACCTCATGAATGTGAAATAGAACTATTGGTAAAGACTCCAGGTATAATCATTAATGAAACCAAGAATTATTGGAATCTTCCTATTATCATTATTGGGATAGTCTTTCCTATAACTCCTGGTGAACATTACATATTTAAATTTTATATCATTTTGCGTATGGATTGGATTTGAGTTTATCATGATAAAATAGATTGTAAATCCATGAAAGTATTATTGAATTATTTCATACCTTTGATAACATACTATTAAGTTGAAATATTGATTATAGATGAAATTCAATGTTATCTGGCTCATGTTGTTAGAAAGAATGAAAACATTTTCATTAGTGACATTCAAGTAGTGAAAGAATTCACATATGGTTTTTGTAATGAATTACCTTATATTTTTCCCAATTGAGAGGTTAAATTTACTATTGATTTAATTCCTTTTGTACATCTTGTTTACAAACACATTTATCAAATTTGTCAAGTAGAACTACTCATATTTTTTTTAAAAAAAAGTTTCAATAATTTGTTGATAAAGGTTTCATTTGACTTAGCACTTTACTATGGGGTGCTCCAGTTTTATTTATTAATAATAATGATGGTTCTATGAGACTATGTATTGATTAAAATTCCCTGAATAAAATAAATAAAAAGAACAAGTATTTATTTCCTCAAAGAGTTGATTTGTTTGATCACCTCTAGGGAGATTAGTACTTTCCCAATATTTATTTGTTGTATGGGTATCATTAGCTGATAATGAAGGAATATGACGTTCCAAAAAGAGATTTCTGAATGAAATATGATCATTATGAGTTTGTAGTTATGCCATTTGGGTTATCAAATAAACCATCTATATTTTTGAATCTCTTTAATGGAGTCATTCATCACTTTTTTGATCATTTTTTTGTTTTCTTTATAGATGATATTTTGGAATATTGTAAAATTCAGGAGGAACATGAAAATCACTTAAGGATTGTTTTTCAAACATTAAAATAAAATCATCTATATGGAATGTTTAGTAGTAGAACTATAGGGAAAATGGATTTTTGTGAGGGGAATAAATCTAATTGTAAATAGTCTATAGAAGAGGTTATTTAGGAAGGGAGCATCAGCCTGCCGCAAATAATTCGTTATTTGCGACAGGGCATTGGGTCTCGCCCCAAAAATTTATGCGTGGTTTGGTATAGTTTGAACTCCTAACTACGGGATGGGTATTTTCATCAAAGAGGCACCATCCATCGCAAATACATGGAGGCAGGAAATACTTGGCGGTCGTAAATACTATTTGTGACGGGATGTTGTCTCGTCGCAAAGAGAGTGTCGATAGGTCACTATTTATGATAGGTCCCACCGAAAATAGTACTCTCACAACTAATCTAACCTATATATACCCCTCATTCATGTTTTCATTCCTTCCCCTCAATCTATACTTTCTCTCTCTCTAAACAATAATTTTAAAGTGAAAATTTTTCTGAGTTGGTTTTTTTTATGAAGAAGTTTTGAAGCCATCTGCACCTATAAGAGATCATGTTTAATGGTATTTAAGATTTATTTCATCTAATATTTTTTTTCATTTTTATAATATTAATTTTTATTATTAATGATTAGTTGTAATTAAATTAGATTTTAATTATTTTTTCATCGGAATTTATTTATAATCATATATTTTAAATTATTAGAACCTATTTTCAGTAATTAGTAGAAATCAATAATTATTAACAATAATTAGTAATGTATATAAACAATTAGAGGTAATTACTAATTTTTAGCTGTAATTTGCAGTATTAGATTGTAATTAATGATAATTAAAAATAATTATTGTTAATTAAAAAAATAGTGGTAAATAGTAATAATTAGCGATAAATGGTAATAATTAAGAAAAAATTGTAATAATTAGGAAAAAATAGTAATAAATATTTACAATTAGTAATAAGTACTGATAATTAGTAATAATTTGTAATAAATAGTAATAAATACTAATAAATACTAATAATTATTAATAATTAGTTATAAATAAAAGTAATAAAGAGTAATAAATATAAATAATTAGTAATAAATAGTATGTATTAGTAAGAATTAGTAATAATTAATAATAATTAGTTCTAAATAGTAATAAATTGAAATAATTAGTAATAAATAGTAGTAAATAATAATAATTAGTCATAATTATTAATAATTATTAATAAATAGTGATATATATTAATATATAGTAATATATAGTAATAGTTAGTAATATAGAGTAATATATAGAAATAATTTGTAATAATTAGTAATAAATTGTATTATATAGTAATAATTAGAAATAATTTGTAATAATTAGTAATAGTTGGTAATAAATTGTAATATATTGTAACAATTATTAATATATAGTAATATATAGTTATATATAGTGATAAATAGTAATAAATAGAAATAATTAGTAATTAATTTGAAATAATTAGTAATTAATATTTTATTAGTAATTATTTGTATTATATTTTTTAGGATTGATTAATATTTATTATTTATTATTATTATTATTATTATTATTATTATTATATTTTTTAATGCTTTTCTATTTTAGTAATTATAATAATAATATTTATGATTTTTTATATTTTTTTGAAAATATTGAGAATTTTAATATATTTTTTATTTGTTTAATAATATTAATATTATTTTTTTATTAATCGTAATTTTATTAAATATATTTTTATTCACTATTTTCAACAAGACCTTTTATGACTATACCCCATTATAAATAGTTTATATATATAATTTTTTAATAGGTATTTACAATGGGAATGTATGGCCCATTGAAAATACCTTTTTACGATGGGCTCGTCGCAAAAGGTTTAGGTATATATAATATATATAAATTGAGAACTATTTGTGACGGGACAACAAGCCATCATAAATACTTTTTGCGAAAGTTCCTCAACAACAAGTTTATATATTTATATATATAATGTATATAATCAGAGATCTATTTGTGATGATGTTTTCTACAACAAGCTATTTGCGATGGGACCCCGTCCCAAAACCACTTTTTCTACGTTATACCGTTGAAAATATCTCATTGGAAATACCTAAAATCCTAGTAGTGGAGTGAATTTTGGTTGAAATATTTTTCCCCTTGGTCCTATTGTTTCTAAAGATGGAATAAATGTATACCATTCAAAAACAAATGTTGTTTAAGAGTTCCCAATACCTACCAATATCGAAAATATTAATAGTTTTCATGAATTAAGGAGTTATAACTGAAGATTATTTGAAATCATTTCTCAGTTATCTAGCCCACCAACTAAGATAACATGTATGGGCGTTAAGTTCATTTTGATATTAGAATGTGAATATTGTTTTCAAGAATTGAAAAGAATATTGGTAAATGCTCTAGTTTTGGCAATGTCATCTAGGAATTGTGAATTTATTATCTATAGTGATCCATCCTTGAAAGGACATGGTTTTGTCCTAATGAATAATGATTAGGTAATATGTTATGATTCACATCAGTTGAAACTTCATGAGATAAATTAACCTACATATTATTTGGAATTAGTTATTTTTGTTCTTTCATAAAAAATTTGGTGGCATCATTTATCTACCGTAAAATTTCAAATATATACAGATCAATAATTTTTAATGTATATATTCACTCAAAATGATTAAAAATGATACATTGGATATGGATAGAATTAATCTAGGATTATTATGTCATGATTCATTACCATCTAGGAATGGAAAATAATGTTGTTGACACATTGAGTCGTAAGAGTAATGCAACATTAACCATGTTATGTTTGGAATTAAATGATTTGTTTATTGATTAAATGAATTTTGGATTGGATGTTATTGGTTAAGTGAATTCCTTTTTTTCAGGTGGAAATGAAATCATCTCTATTAGAAAAAATTAAGCAGGCAGATAAATAATATTGTGAGTTGTAGAAAAAGGTAAAAATTGTTCAAAAGGGTTAGTTACCTAAATTAATAATTTATAAAGACTATGTTTTGAGTTCTAGAGTGATTAAATATGTTCCTTGTAACTCACAGTTGATTAAAGAGTTCTTATGTGAAGCTCATAGTTCTCTATTTTTATTTCATCCTGGAAGTACAAAAATGTACAAAGATTATCCAAAGTATTACTGGTGGGGTGGAGTGAAAGGAGATATTGTGAACATTAGTCTAAGATTATTGATTTTTCAATAGGTTAAAGTAGAGCAGTAGTTACCAAAAGGGATGCATCAGCCTTTTCCAGTGCCAGAGTGAAAATTTTAAAATGTGTCTATTGATTTCATAGTGGGATTTCCAAATACTTCTCAAGGAAAAAATGAAATCTAGGTTATTAATCATTGATTGGATAAATCTATTCATTTTCTTCTTATTCGAGATAATATCTCTCTATATCAACATCCTATATTGGATATTAAATAGATAGTTATGTTACAGGGAGTTCCCCACTCCGTTGAATCTGATTGTTATTCCAGGATCACATCTAACTTTTGGAAAGGCCTTTATAATTCATTAGGAACTAAATTAAATTTTAGTAAAACTTTTCATCCTCAATCAGATGAGATGTCTAAACAAACAATTAATACATTAGAGGATATTTTCTTTGCTTTTTCACTAGATTACCAGGGAATTTGGGACCAATATCTTTATTTTATTGAGTTTCCTTATAATAACTTTTTTCATTCTAGAATAAAGATGGATCCATTTGAAGAATTATATAGAAAGTGGTGTAATACTCCATCTTTTTGTGATGGTGTAGGAGAAACGAAGTTGATGGGACCAAAATTTGTATAAGAGGTGGAAAAAACAAAGTTCAGTTGTTTTAAAAGCACATGAGGAAAGCTCATAGCATTTATAAATGTTATTTGGATGATAGAAGTATGGATCTTTATTTCATTTTTGGTGATCATTAGTTTTTTAATGTTTCTCTATTGTAAAGTGTGATGCGTTTTGGTAAGAAGAGAAAGATGAGTCTACGGTTCATTGGACATTATGAAATCTTGGAGAAAGTCGGATCAGTTTCCTAAAAGGTGGATTTACCTCCAATTTTCTCCTAGGTACACAATGTTTTTCATGTTTCAATGTTGAGAATGTATATGCTGGATCCATCACATGTTTCGAGTCTAGAGGAAGTTCAGTAAGAATAAGATCTTTTTTACGAAGAACAGCAAGTACATATTCTTGACCGTAGAGAGAATGTGTTGTGGAATATGGTTATTCATCAGATAATGTTTTTGTTGAAAAATAAAATTTTCAATGAGTCATCCCGGGATTCTGAATAAGTTTTTAGGTAGAAATACCCCCAATTATTGGATAAGTAAATAAAATTACGGGGATGCAATTTTATAAAGGGGGGAAGGATGTTGCATCCCTAGTATTTATATAATAAAAAAATTTCATATCTAATAATATTATTGAATAATAAATTAATTTTACATTAAATGGTAAACTTTTTCCTATAGTGTACATCACACGTAATAATGAGATTCTCTAAAATCTTCCATTTCTTACTACATTGAGTTAAACTGAAAATTAATAAAATTGTAATATTATTATTTTTAATGGGACTTAAGGCCAAGATGTTGTATTTTAGGGAATGAATAAAACAAAATAATATATTATTACACATTTTTTAAATGTTTTAAAATTTATCCAATAAATTGTTTAGGCTGAAAATGAAAATGAAAAGAATTTTAACAATAAGATACTCTAAAATTTTTAAAAGCTTGTTTTACAATCTTTTAATAGAGAACCATTTTTAATATATATTTTTGTTACTTTTATATGTTATATTTTACAAAATAAACATATTATTTTGAATAATAATATTAATATTTACTTTTCTTGAAATTTTGGTATATTCTGAAATATTTCATATTTTAATTAATAGTGAAAATTTCTACATTTTAATTCAAAACAGCTTTTTCATTTGATTTATTTATATATAAACATAGATTGTACTTTTAATTGGATTTAAAGTTTAATTTGATTATTCCGTTATCATTTAATACATTATTAGTCATTATACATAATTTCACATTGAAATTTGATATAAACACATGTCAATCATTTGATGGTTTTACCTTAAAAAATAGTTTTCTCCTTTTAACAACAGGTTTTAATATTAAAGTTATTTCTATCAATATGTGCTTTAAATTTGGAAGAATGTATTCCATAATTTTAATCATAAGGTCCAAATTATTTAAATTGGTCCATATTATTTGTAGACATTTTTAATAGTTCCTTTATTAATTATTTTCATTTATATTGGTTAAAGGTTAAATTTGGTAAATAAGGTTAAAATTATTTTATAAGAATATAAAAATACCCTAACACGCAACATAATCCAATTTTATGAGTTATGTACGACCATTATCATCCATGGGTCAATTTTAGGAACCCATGGCCCCACTTTGGTGTGATAATAACGTGTTATAATAATTAATTTAAGATAAAGAGAAATATAACATAAACATGTATATTTTACTAAAATGGTTTCAAGGTGTGGTTATATTACTGATCTCTTTTACTATAAAAATAAATTAGAAATCAAAAAATATTTCCTACATCATATTATTTTATTTATAATTTTTATACATCAGATAAATAAATTTATTTATGACATAATGATGATGTAGTGATTACCTTATTAAAGAAATTGTTAAATAAAAGATATTATAAATTTTAATAAAATTGTAATTTGACCCTTTTGATGTCATAAGATAATTTTCGGGTTTCTTTTTACATGTTATAGTGGATCTAATGTAGTTTTATTAAATTAATCAAGTTTTCATGACTTTAAAAAAATCAATTACTAAATAGTATCAAAATCAACATAAATGATTTTTCAAAAAAATACTATTATATTAGATGATATAATTGTCATAAACATATTAGATTCATCCCTATGAATTATATAATATTATATATGTCATTAATGATCCACTTTAGAGTCTATTGGCATTTCAAAGTGACCATGTTTACCATATAGTGTAAAAATACAATATGATATATTTAGAGATAATTTATTTAACTAAGGGTTAAAGCCAAAAGATAAGGTCATATTTTTTACATAAACATGTATAAAACCTATTGGTTGAGTGGAATTATAACCATAATCATCTTATACTTGAAATATATAATATTTTTACTTCAATCATATCAAAATCTATTTATAATAAAATAGTATTTCAAAACATTCCTAAAGTGCCCCTCCTCCCTCTTATAAAAGTCCACCACTAATAACCACATAATCATATCTTTAAAGCCCCTTGTATCATCAAAATTCACCCCAAATAATCTACTAGAATACATTATTTAATCCTAGAATCCTTACCTTGGTAGGAAGGAAACTCAAGGAATCTATTTGGCCGAAATAAAAAGGAGTTACCCGAAATAGAGTTAATGTTTTCTCTCAATTTCTTGTCATTAATTTTAATTATCCAACCAAATAAACTCTATTTATTCCCTGATTTTATAAACACTCCAGTATAATAAATATACTAGCATGTTTTTATGTTAATTTTTTTACCTAAACATACACACACCTCTATCTAATGAATATAGAACATATTGTTTTTGTGTATGGAAAACTACAGCCTCATGAAATGTTTATTGTTCAATTTTCTCCTAAAATCTAAAAAGATATCCATTTTTATGGAACTATTTTTATATATTATATTTATTATATTTATAATTTTATTATAAATCTGTAATTATTAATTAGAACATAACTTTCTTCCTTCCATGTTCTGTAAATATGATAATTTCGTTTTAGGAAATGTGGACTACTGCCCCCTTAAATTGATGTGACTCATTCACGCTATACATGGAATGTATATATTATGGTTTTATTAAACCTATAATACATAAATTATATTACAATATTATTGTTATTATAAAATACATTTAAATAATTTTATTATTATTCAGTTAATATTAAAAATAAATGAAATTCGTGTTCATGGGTATGTACGTCCCACTATCTCCGTGAACTATGCATTTAATTTCGTATCTCAAAATATTATGGATGTTTTTAAATAAATATATACTAGATAAATATGATACTTAAATCCATAATAATATTTTGAATATGATGGAATTTTTATTTAATGGTCAATTTACAACAAAACAATGTCATTTTCAACAAGAGGGTCGAATATTGACAAAAAAATATGATATGAACTTAAATAATTATGAAATTTTTTATAAAATGGTAATAAGTGAAATAAAATGAATAATAAACATAAAAAATGTACCTACATAAGCATATATTATCCTATGTTTATTATTTAGAAACATAATGATTGTAAATGATGAGTCAGACTCAATGTAAGGGACTTCTTCTCAATATCGATTCATTGGGGCATATTTTGATATTATACACCTCCTTTATTTATATGGTGTATAATCAACCATTTGACTTTTAATTTCATAAAATGGAATATTTTTCTATAAATAATTTTACAAAATGAGAAATGGAATGTTTTTAACTTATACAGTGATAGTGACCTCTCCATTGCTGAAACCATTATTAAATATTTAGATTCCTTTATAAACCATAATGTTATTAAAAGGAATAAGATCCATTATTCCCTTTTTGTTTTTTGGTGTTGAATATGGTTTTGAATTATTATTTACCATTTCAATATCTTGAAATGATTTATTGTGATTTCAAATGAAATTTTATAATTGAAATGTTTATAATTGAATTCTCTTATTGTGTTATGATTATATAATTGTACTTGGAAATTTGAAGGGTGGTTATGTGATAAACTAAATATGGGTGGTTATGTGATAAATAAAATACTGGTGGTTCCATGATAAACCAAGGATTGGTGGTTATGTTATAGCCACCAATACATTGTGTATAGAATCCATCTGTATTGCTATTCTATTTAGTTATATGTTTGGAAGTCGATCGTATGTTTATTCCATTTAAGTATGTTTTTATCCAATGTTAAGGTTATAGGATATATGTTTTGTTCTATGATATTTGGTATTCGTTTAGTTTACAAATCAGTATGAAATTAGATTAAATTCAGTATATATTATTTATTTACTTCATAAAGGTGAAATTTATTATTTTAAGATAATGTATTCATGGTTTACAGGATTTCCCTAGACTAATAGTTTTACTTCTTTCTTTATCCTGTTACTGATCTTTTTATTCTTATCCCGTGTTTTAAAAAGAAATTCATAGGACAAAAAGAATAATTGATTCTAGGTTGGGTTCAAGGAAATTTTATTCTACTAAAGCATGAAACGATACCATGTTTATTTTTAATGATTTTTGGTTTTATACAAAATTATATTGAGTGTAAGTGTCTACATGTAGTTTTAAAGTTTTTATGTATGACTTATGACCTAATGATCTAATTCTCTATACCTGAAACTCTATTCTATGTTAATTAAATTCAAATTATTGACTTATATCAAGATTAAGTATAGTTTAATGTTGGGGCCTTATAACATTACCTATAGTATTGAAAGAGGAGATAAAAAGTGTATATAAATTTATAGAAATGAATAAGGAGGATGTTTTTTATACAATAATAATTTACATGTATAATAGGATGAATGATAAAATGGTACAACTATTGACATAATATATTAAGTGGTGTAAAAATATAGAGGTATTCTTGGAGGATATGGTGAGATTATTTTTACAAGGGAATGACCCCAATGATGATGCACAATTCCCAACATCATAGATACCAAAATGGATAAATTATATTTAAAAATATTTTCATCCTTATTATAATTATAAATAATATTTATTTTTTAAATAAATTAATAAATTTAGTGGACAATTTCCACTGACATTAGTTTATAAATAACATGCTACAATAGATGTTTAAGTAATGCTCTAAAAATCCACGAACAGGATAAGTGAGATCATTGAGCAGGGGGTGAATCATGGGTCTTTAATTATTATTTAAATTTTCATTTAAAAAAACCTTCTCCACTAGTTACAGTGTTTCTAAATCGTTATCAAACTCACACATACATACACAAAAGAAGGTATAACAAATTTATAAGGATCACATCCCAAAATAAGAAGGACAATCATTGATGTTATTTGAAATTATTTGTGATCACACTATTCACAAGTATCAACTTGTGGCTTATAAATAATTTGATATACCAATTTACCAATGTAAAACATCTCCTGGTTGGAAATATATGTCCCGGATATATATTGTTATTATGAATGATTTTTTATCAATTATGGAGTCCTTTGTCACTTTAGAATTCAACCATATTATAAATATGTTATTTCAATGTCTCATACTTTCATTATTGTAAGTTTATTTTATTCATGATTTCTTACACAACAACAATAAAGAATTTATTGTTCTACTTATTTGGTTTTAGTTATCTCTATTTGATTCATCATATGTTTAATGTTGAAGTATATTGTAAGGACCCGACCCCAGTTTCCCGGAGTCAGTGCCTTATTTGATTTCATCATCATACATACAAGGAATAGGAATCTTGAAGGACCAAGTAGTTTAGTATTATTGGAAAAAAGATACATATATAATTTAAACATTACATATGGAAAGGAAAGATGACACTGAATTATTCCACTGGAAACATCATGTCTCTTGGATTATGCTTGCATGTCATTCATAATTTACTTCTTCATGTCCTGAGAAAAATAAAAAATAATGAAGTGGTGAGCTCAAATGCTCAGTAAGAGTAAGCAATATAGTGAAAGATAATATAAATATTAGACATGGTGAATAATTTAAAGCACGTGCCTTTAATAATAAACTTGAACACATTATTGTGGAAATATGAGCTGAATAAATAATGCCATAATAAAACATAATCATGGGTATTCTACTAGTCGAATAACCACATGATCTTCAAATACTAGATTCATAATGATTGAAGTGCATATACTGGATATCATAACCATACCATCCAATCCTCCTGCTAGGACCATAAAACAATCACTTTGTCAAGGCCTCGTGCCAAGACCATAGATTGTCTCATTAGACCTACTGATGCATAGAGGGGCTATAGTAGGCCCCACCCATCACATAATAATTCTAATGCATTCCTCATATTAGTGGGGATAAACGTAGAAAACATATACATTCATATTGAATGTATCATATGAAATGTAACAAACTTTCCCTAATTATTGAACATAAACATGAAACATTTAGAATAATATGGTGAATGGTTTTAGGATAGATCATCCACAATAAATTTAGTCATCAACAATTCAATAAAATATGGTATATGACATCATAAATTATTACCCCCAAAAATACATAAGAATCAACAATAGTGTTGAATCAAACGAGAATACTCTTTTAAAATCATTAAGAAAATCTTGTGATAAATAAACTTTTATTTTGAAAAGAAGTGTTCTTTTGAAAAAATATTTGTATAAACCAGAATTAATATAAGATATTATTACATGATAAAGTTAGTGTTTTTATAAGGATAATGGTTTCCAAAAATAGATTATATCTTTCCCTTGAAAAGAGATATGAATTTGAGAAATTCCCTTGTATCGGGCTCGTATTTTTTGGAAACAGTTTTGAGAGATTATTTTAAAACAAGTAACTATACAAAAAATAGGGAAGTATTCTACTTGGTTTACATATATATACTAATCACAGTGAATTTATGAGTATTACATAACAATACATAAAAATTTCATCGAGTAAATTAAACAATAAAAGTAACCCGAATGAAAATGGAAGTTCGGATAAAAAACCCTTACCTTAACTCCAAACGTTTTCCACTCTTGTAATTAAGCTTCTGGAATATGAAATTATACTTTTTAATAACTTATTTCAGAACCTATTAGACATGAATTTTTTTAACATTATTTAGGTTAGTTAATTTATATCTTTATTGACAAGTTATTGTATTGAATTTCGTCGTTCTAGAGTGTTCGTTTCCTTTATTTTCATATTCAGTTCACTTGTTTTTAAGTAATGGGGTTCATGTGGAAAGGTTATAAATCTCCAGGATATGAATTATATATTATTTATGAACATAAATAATTGGTAATGGTAATTTATATCATTTGGATACATGGAATGGGAAAGAATCCTTAGATGACAACCACTTCGATTATTTGGCGATATTTGGATTATTATGAACTAGTTTTCTCATATAACTTAATTATATGTACATATTCTTCCTCTTGAGTATTAATTATGTTACGATAAATATTTTATAGTCTGGATCAACCATAAATATGGTTTTAGGACCAATAATGAAGAATAAATTGAAGAATGAAACTTCATCGTCCACGAAAGCTATAAATTGGAACCTCATGGACGTTGAGTTCGTTTATAAAAAATAAAAGGGAGGGAGTAAGAATATTTATGATGGTTCTTCCATTCACATGATATAATTCCAGTATATAGATGATAATGGAGATATCATGATCATTTTATCATAGGAGTTGAGGAGATAAAAATAAAAGAGGTGAACATGAAAATAAAATAAAAGTTAAGAGACCCGTTATGAAAATTTGGCAGCCTAACGACGTCACATGAAATTTCATAAAATCAAATGATGAGAACAAAATGGTATCTAATCATATTAAAATAAAAATTCAAATAAGAATAATCAATAAAATCAATCCCCAACATATAAGAAACGAATTTCGAATAAGTAACATAAAAGAAGTGTTGACTTAGAGAAGAGAATGAAGGATTCCCTTACCTTGTAGAATAACTCCTAGATCATGAAGGATGGGAACTTGGGGGGATTAGGGACACCTTGGGAGGACTCCTAGAGAGTTAAAACCACCAGAACTTCAAGAATGAGGGATTTTCAATGAATGAAAATGAATGGATGAGTGGGTATTTATAGAAAAAGAGAGGTAATTTTTTAATATTTTCAAAGGGACACCCCATTAGTGGTTTTTGCCAAACCATGGGCTCGACCATGGTATTTGCCGATGGTTTTAGCCACATAGGAAACCTCATGTCATTAGTTTCTATACACAACTAGACCATACTTTTATATTTAACTATTACATCATTATGAAGTCATTAAACTACTGACAACTCAAAACTCTATTTTTACTATTCATGAAAAATTCATGTTTTTTAGAAAAATCCCAAAAATTCAATCCTACCATTTTTTAACGTGTAGAATTAAAAAGTGAAATCCATTTCTCAAAAATAATTTTCTAAATATTGTTAATTTATTTTTTAAATAAGGTCATAGTTAATTCGAAAAATAACAATCTTAAAGTGTAATTAGTTTTATTTCTCATTGAGAAAATGATTAAGATCTCATTATCTTATTGCCTTAATAAAATAAAATATTATTATTAATTACTATTCATGAGGAATATATTACTATTCATATTACTATTCATAAAGGTATGTTAATATTCACCAAAAATCAAGTTTGTTCTATCAAACTCCAAATGACTTACTGAACACAACTCTAGAATAACATTTCTTTCGAAATTAACAACATAGAAGAGGAAAAGTTTGGTTTAATGGATAAATTATAAAATTACATTATAAATTTATTTTCAAAACCTTGGGGTGTTACATTCTCCCCTCCTTACAAAAATTTAATCCTCAAAATTTAAAAAATATTACCAAAAAAGATTCGGGTATGCCTTTAACATAAGCTCCTCAGACTCCCATGTTTCTTCCTCCATCATATAGTTCCTCCATAGAAAATTTACCAGAAAAGTCATCTGATTTCTCAATACTTGTTCTCCAGTATCAAGAATCTCGATAGGCTCTTCACAATAAGATAGATCTGGCTCAACTTCTACTTCTTCATAAGTGAGTGCATGTGTTGGGTCTGGCATGTACATTCTTGAAATTTACATGTAGAACACATTGTGAACCTTGGAGAGACTTGGAGGCATTCCCAAATAATAAGCAATGGCTCGAATTAAGTCCAAAATTTCAAAATCTCTGATGTACCAGGGACTTAATTTTCCTTTCTTACAGAAATGTATAATACCCTTCCATGGAGATACCATTAAGAAAATGTGATCTCCTTCTTGAAACTCCAAATCCTTTTTTCGGTTATATGCATAGCTCTTTTTCCAACTTTGAGCTATTTTGATATAGTTATGGATAATCTTTACCTTTTCCACTGTTTATTCAACAAGTTTGGGGCCCACGATCTTTCTTTCACCAACTTCATCGTTGCAAGTTGGTGTATGACATCTCCTCCTATATAATGCTTCATATGGTTCCATCTGAATACTTGAATAGAATCTATTGTAGTAGGAAAATTCCACGAGGGGTAAATACTGATCCTACATGCCTTGAAAATCTAGTGAACAAGACCTCAACATATCTTCCAATGTTTGAATTGTCTGTTCTGATTGTCCATCATTTTGTGGGTGGTAGGCAGTGCTCAAATGAAGATCAGTATCTAGGGACTTCTGAAGACTTTTCTAGAATCTTGATGTAAAATGTGGATCACGATCAGAAAAAATTAATAGGGATAGTTCATGAAGTCTCACAAAATCATTAATATATAGTATTTCTAGACATTCATGTGGTAGATCTTCTTTTATAGAAAGAAAATGTGCTGACTTGGTATGAAGATCAACAATGACCCCTATTGCATCATTCCTTCTAGGAGACTTTGGTAGTCCCATGACAAAGTCCATCGTGATGTTATCCCATTTCCACTCTCATATGGGAAGAGGTTGCAATACTCCTACAGGTTGTTGCCTTCTAGCTTTCACAAGTTGACAAACCATACATCTTGACAAAAAATCATCAATCTCCCTATTTTTGTTGTCAGCCAAAAATGTTCTATAGAATATTTATACATCATAGTGTTACCAGGGTGTATAGAGAAATTGGAACTATGAGAATCTTCCAAAAATTCAATTTTTAGATCAGATATATCGGGAACAGAATGTCTCTTACCAAATTTCGAAATTTCATCTTTATATATGAAGTCACTCAGTCTCCCATCATTCATAGATTTTATCTTTTTTTTTGAAACTTTTCATCATCAGCCTGAGAACTTTTTATCATTTCTAGTAAATATGGTTCGGTATAAATTCGAAAAATAATTGATGTTTCACCTTCCTTGGTTATTCCCATATCCATCATTACTTGATCCATGAAAATAGGATCTATTTCAACTCTCATCTTGATCAAAACTCCATGATCTTTTCTACTCAAAGCATCTGCTACCTTATTTTCCCTCCCTGGTGGTAGTGTATCGTGCAATCATAATCCTTTAGAAGTTCAAGCCATCTTTTTTGCCTCATGTTGAGTTCTTTTTGTGAGAAAATATACTTCGAACTCTTATGAGCAGTATAAATCTCAGATTTTTCCCATAGAGATAATGTCTCTATATCTTCAAAGAAAATATTACAGCAACTAACTCAAGTTCATGATTAGGGTAGTTTTTCTCATGTGTTTTTAGCTGTCGTGATGCATAAGCAATAACCTTATCATTTTCCATAAGGACACAATCATGTCCTTTCTTTGAAGCATCAATATAAATAACAAATCCGTAATTACCTGATGGTAGAGTCAATATAGGAGCATTGTATAATCTTCTATTTAGTTATTCGAAACATTATTCACAGCCTTTTATCCAAACAAATTTAACCCCTTTACGTGTGAGATTCGTTAGTGGGTTAGCCAGTCGGGCAAAATTCTGCACCAAACGCCGATAATAACCAGCTAAGCCAATAAAACTGTGTACCTTGGTTATGTTTGTTGGCGTGGGACAATCATGGATTTCCTTTTTGTTTATATGATCAACTAGGATTCCATCCTTAGAGACAATATTTCCAAGAAAAGAAATCTCTTGAAGCCATAATTCACACTTGTTAATCTTCCCATAAAATTCATGTCTTCTAAGAGTCTTTCGGATAATGCGCAAGTTATTTCCATGTTCTTTGTAGATTTTGGAGTATACCAAGATATAATCAATAAATACCGCTACAAATTCATTGACATATTCATTAAAAGCTATGTGCATTATATCCATGAAGACACAGGGTGCATTAGTCAATCCAAAAGGCATCACTGTAAACTCATAATGCCCATACCTGGTCTAAAATGTTTCCTTATTAATATATTTCTTCCTTACATGCAACTGATGATATCCGGATCGAAGTTCAATCTTCGAAAAGTATTGATATCCATGCAGTTGGTCAAATAAATCATCAATGCGAGGTAGGAGATACTTGTTCTTCGTAGTTATAGCATTGATGTCCCAGTAGTCGATACATAACCTCATAGATCCATATTTCTTCTTAACAAAAAGGAAAGGTTACCCCCATAGAGACACACTAGGGAGAATAAATCGCTTATTACTCAATTCATCTAGTTTTTTATTTAGTTCCACTTATTCCATATTGTCCATTCTATAAGGGGTCTTCAATATGGGCCTTGAACCAGGAATTATATCAATGGAAAACTCAATTTCTCGTTTTGGAGGATTTCCAGGTAAATCTTCTAGAAACACATCAACATATTCTCTCACAATAGGTACATACTCAATTTGAAAATTCCTTTCCTCACCCATAGTTATTTCATTATTTTCCTCCCCAATAATTGAATTTTTTTGAGCTACTGGGGGTTGATCTAGATAAGAATCAGGCGGTGAAAATTCTTCTCTAAAGATGAGGTTTTCTTTATCATCATCATCAAAAATCGTAACCTCCTTCTTCATACAATAAATTTTTGCATCATGGTCCAAAATCCAATCCATACTGAGAATTATATGAAATTCATTCATTGGTATGACGATGATATCATCAGATAAATAACATTTATATGCTATAATGGGAACTGATTCACATAAAATTGTAGCAATAATACTTCCCTTAGGAGTTTTGACTGATATCTCCCTTGTTAAATCAAATTAGAAATATATAATTTTTTTAGCAAACTGGGAAGATATGAAACAATGAGATGATCCAAAATCAAATAAATAATTGGATAAACTTGAAGAAACAATTAAAGTACCTTCCACCATGTCATTAAGAACTTCAACCTCTGCAGTTGTGATTTCATAAGCTTGTCTCGGATCCCTTGGAATTTTCGGTTGCATATTTACTTGATGTTTTGGACAATAATTAGCATAGTGTCTCATCTCCTGACAACTATATCATTGAACATCATTGGATTCCTTCTTCCATTTACAGTCACCAGCAATATGGCCTTTCTGAACACATTTTTAGCATACTCCTTTTCCATTTAAGCATGCACCAGGGTGTTTCTTTCCACAATTCTGATATGGTGGAAATTTAACTCTTCCCTTCTTCCATGTTTCCTTATTTTCTTTTCCAGGGTTTTCGGCAACCCTCTTCATTTCTTGTTTTTCCTTAAAGTCATAAGACATAGAGAATTCTTTTTCTATCTTGATGGCACATGAAACTATATCCTCATATGATGAAAAACATTGGGAGACTAGTGCCCTCCTAAGGAATGGCTTTAGGCCATCAAAGAATAGATAGATTTTGATCCTAGTATTTCGTATGTAGTCTACAAAATGTCTTGCTAATCTTGTAAAGTTAGCATCATACATTGCAACATTCTCATCTTTATTCTGCCTCAAATTTAATAATTTACTATCCATATCTTCTCACTACTCACGAGGGACATATTTTTCTATGAAGATTTCCTTAAAATCCCTCCATTCCATCTCTTCTATCTCTTACTCCTTCTTTGTGTTTTGGATTAATGAACACCACTAATTATAATCTCCCGATAGATGATATACTACCATGAAAACCATCTCTCATTCATTACATCCCAATGAGAGAAATATCTTCTCAATGGAATATATCCACTGCTCTCCTACAAACGAGTTTGTAGTCCTATTGAATGTTGGAGGTTGATGTCACATAAAGCGATCTAGCATGGATCCTCCACGTGGGGGATCCGGATGCTCCATACGGGTAAGGTTATTATTCATAACCTGAGTAAGTTATCCCAGGATAGTTATGATTTTCACATCACTAGTCACAGCACCAGAGCTAACATCATTATCTTGCGTCAGAGGAAAATCCCTACAGGGGACTTGTGCATTCGTGCGATTTCCATTCCATCCACAAGGCGCCATATCTAGATAATGGAATACACTATATTAGGTTGTGAATCATAATGTATAATATTAACATAAGAATACTCAGAAAAATTGAGATCTTGCGCATGGCTAATCCCATATTCAAAAAAATGGTTTCATTGAGGAGTATTTTACATTTCAATCCTTCATAATGGATTGTAATGAAAATGTGAATTATCTTATTCATATCCCCCAGGAGTATTGTAACCAACAGTGTAGTAAGGCCTGTTGTCGTGCACCAATTCTCGTTTGAGTCTAGCTCAAAGCAGTGTTTTGTGGTTTTACCCCTAGATACATCAATGCCAGAGCCGCCTCTACCAGCTCGTATCTAGACAGGGATGTATTTCTTGAAGGATCCACATAATCTATTCCATACCAAAATATCGGGATGTTCTAGTATGTTTATCCTCAAATACTATCTTAGGGACTCTTCATAATCTATTTTTTCTAAATCTAGTTTCCAAATTTTCTGCTAAATTTTTCTGATACCAACTGTAAGGACCCGACCCCAGTTTCCTGGAGTCGGTACCTTATTTGATTTCATTGGCATACATACAAGGAATATGAATCCCAAAGGACCATGAAGTTTAGTGTTATTGGAAACAAGATACATACATAAGATCAACTTTACATATGGAAAGCAAAAAACGACACTAAATTATTCCACTAGCAACATCATGTCGTCTAGATTATGCATGCATGTCATTCAAAATTTACATATTCATGTCCGGATAAAAATAAAACATAAATAAGGGGTGAGCTAAAATTCTCAGTAAGAGTAAGAAATACAGGTGAAGATAATATAAATATTGTACATGGTGAATAATTTTGAGCACATGCCTTTAATAATAAACTTGAACACATTATGGCAGAAATATGTGCTTAATAAATAATTCCATAATAAAAAAAAATCATGGGTATTCTACTAGTCTAATAA
The DNA here is from genome assembly GCA_963277665.1 of Viscum album. Lineage (NCBI taxonomy): Eukaryota > Viridiplantae > Streptophyta > Magnoliopsida > Santalales > Viscaceae > Viscum > Viscum album. The sequence goes on from OY728161.1 coordinate 702,001,737, forward strand.
CCGCATGATCTTTAAATACTATCATCAAAATGAGGTAAGTTCATATGTCAGACATCATAACCATACTGTCCAAGCCTCGTGCTAGGACCATAAAATAATCATTTTGTCAAGGCATCGTGCCAAGACCTAAGTTTGTCTCATTAGACCTACCGATTCATCAATGGGAAATAGAGGGACCCACCCATCACATAATAAGTCTGTTGCATTCATCATATGAGTTAGGATAATCATAAACAATGTATACATTCATATTGAAACTATTATATGAAATGTAACTAACTTTCACCAATTATTGAACATAAACACTAACCATTCGGAATAATATACTGAATGGTTTTAGGATAGATCAACAAAAATAAAGTTAGTCATAAACCATTTAATAAAATATGGTATATGACATTATAAATTATGAACCCCAACAATACATAAGAATCAACAAGAGTGTTGAATCAAACGAGAATATTCTTTTAAAATCATTAAGCAATTCTTGTGATAAATACTCTTTTATTTTGAAAAGAAGAGTTCATTTGGAAAAATATTTATATAAAACTAGAAGTAATGTAAGATAGTATTTCATGATAAAATTAGTTTTTTTATAAGTATAATGGTTTCCAAAAATAGATTATATCTTGCCCTTGAAAATAGATATGAATTTGAGCAATTCCCTTGTATCGGACTCATATTTTTTGAAACAGTTTTGAGAGCTTCTTTTAAAACATGTAACTATCTAGAAAATAGGGAATGATTCTGGTTGGTTTACATATATAGAATACCCACAAAGAATTTATTTGGAGTAAATAACAATACATAAGAACTTACTCGTGGAAATTAGACAATAAAAGTAACCCGAATGAAAATGGATGTTCGGGTGAAAACCCCTTACATTAACTCCAAACGTGTTCCGCTCATGTAATTAAGCTCATGGAACATGAAATTATACATGTTAATAACTTATTTAAGAACATATTATACATTTATTTAGTTTACCATAATTATGGTTAGTTCATTTATGTATTTATTTACAAGTTATTGTATTGAATTTCGTCATCCCGGAGTGTTCATTTCCTTTATTTTCATATTCAGTTCACTTGTTTTTATGTAATGGAGTTCATGTGGAAAGGTTATAAATCTCCAGGATTGGAATTATATATTTTTTATGAACATAAAAAAAAATTAATGGTAATTTATAGAATTTGGATATAGGTAATGAGGAAGAATCCCTAGATGACAACCACTTCGATTATTCAACAGTATTTGGATTATTATGAACTAGTTTTGTCAAATAACTTAATTATATGTACATATTATGGTTCCTGAATCTTAATTATGTTATAATACATTTTTAATAGTCTATTTAAGCCTTAAATATGGTTTCATGACCAGTAATGAAGAATAAATTGAAAAATGAAACTCCGTCGTCCATGAAGGCTATAAATTGGAACCTTATGGACATTGATTTCATTTATAAAAAATAAAAGGGGGGGAGTAAGACTATTTATTAATGGTTCTTCCATTCACATGATATAATTCCAGTATATATATGAAATTTTAGTTATCATGATCATTTTTACAGAGTAGGTGTGGAAGGAAAAATAAAATAGATGAACTTGAAAATAAAAGAAAAGCTAAGAGATCCCTTATGAAAATTTCGCAGCATAACGATGTCACATAAAATTTCATAAAATAAAATGATGAGAAAAAAAGGGTATCTAATAATATTTAAATCAAAATTAAATTAATAATAATGAATAAAATAAAACCCCAACATATGAGAAAGTAATTGCAAATAGATAACATAAAAGAAGTGTCGACTTAAAGAAGAGAATGAAGGATTGCCTTACATTGTAGAATAACTCCAAGATCTTGAAGGAAGGGACCTTGGGGGATTATGAAAACCTTGGGAGGACTCATATAGAGGTAAATACACCAATGATTCGAATATGAGGTATTTGGAATGAAATAAAACGAATGGATGAGTGGGTATTTATAGAAAAAGATAGGTAATTGTTTAATAATTTCAAAGGGACACTGCATTAGTGGTTTTTGCCAAACCATGGGATTTCCAATGGTATATTCCAATGGTTTTAGCCACTTGGGACACCTCATGTCATAAGATACTATACACAATTCTATAATTATTTTATATTTAATTATTACAAAATTATGATGTCATTAAACTACCAAAAACTCCAAACAGTATTTTTACTATTCATGAAAAAATCCTGTTTTTTAGAAAAATCCCAAAAATTCACCCCTACCATGTTTAGATGTGTAAAATTAAAAAGTGAAATCCATTTTTCAAAAATAATTTTCTAAATATTATTAATTTAATTTTTAAATAAGGTCTTAGATATTTCAAAAAATAACAATCTTAAAGTGCAATTAGTATTATTTTTTATTGAAAAAACTAATTAAGATCTCATTATCTTATTACCTTAAGAAAATAAAATAATATTATTATTTATTATTCATAATTTACATATTACTATTCATATTAATATTCATAAGTTTATGTTATTATTCACCAAAAATCATGTTTTTTCTAACAGACTCATAATAACATAGTGAACACAACTCTAGATGACCATTTTTTTAAATTCAAAACATTGAAGAGGAAAAGTTGGGTTTATTTGTAACGCCCTGACCCCAGTTACCCGGAGTCGGTGCATTATTACATAACATTGGAATGATCATAAGAAGGATCAAATCTCGAAAGACGAATTGGTTTAGTAGCCTTGGAAACACTAGATATATTCATAATGCTTACATTACATCATAAAATGAAAACTACAACAACATAGTCTCCATAGTCCACACTCTTATCCAGTCACACTATCCCTGTAGGTCATTCATAAATTATTTCGTCACATCCTGGAAAAAATAAAACATAGAAAAGGGGTGAGCTCAAATGCCCTGTAAGGATAACAATATAGCAGAAACTTTCATAAATAAGAAGAAACATTTAAGGCAATGTATAACTAAAACAAAAGACTTTTAAACATGAACTTCAACATAGTATGGAAAAAGTAAACTGAAATAAGTCCGTTTACTTATTCACATAGATATTCTACTAATAGAATAATCACATGCAATATCAATAACCACTTTCATAATTATGGAATGCATAATGCCAGACTATCATAACCACATAGCCAAGGCCTCGTGCCAAGACTACAAATAAGATTTTGTCAAGGCCTTGTGCCAAGACACTAGTTTGTCTCATGAGACCTACCGATGCATTGAGGAGCTATAGCGGGCTCAACCCGTCACATATTAAGTCCAATGCATTCCCATATGAAATGGTTTAACCATAACATAAACATTCGTATTAAAACTAGCATATGAAATGTAAATATTTTCACCATAAACCATGAATGGTAAAAAAATAGCACATCCACAGTAAAACATATCACAAAACCATCAATACAATATAGAAGTTTTGTATAAAAATAAGTCAACATCAAATAATCTTAAAATCCATCAAAGGATGTTGACATAGATGAAATCAAAACTATTTGAGAGAAATATCTCTTTTCTCGAAATCATTGAAAAGTCACACATTTATAAAAGAAGTAATTTAAAAGAGATTTTTGAATCAAAGTGTCCCATACCACTTTAAAACTTTTGAAAAGAAATATCATTTCAAAACCTTCATGTCCATATAAATAAATCCTTAAAATCATTTTGAAAACATGGACATTAATTAATAATATTTACAAAGATAAATCTTTAAAACATTTAAAATTATGATCTTGATAAAGAGTACCTTTCAAAAATTCTTAAAATATACATTTTGAAATCATTTAAAACTCACATAATTATAAAATAAAACATTTACTTTGAAAATATTCTTATTATCTTATAAGGGAAGCTTTGACGATTTTATAACAGCGGTAAATAGCCGCACCCGCCGTATAAGTTAAAAAAACATTCTTACCTTAAATTTGTTGAAAAGGTTAAAAGTGCATTGTTTGGAAAATGACGGAAAGAATCATTTAAAACACATAAGGGTATAAATGACTTTAACCCATTGTCTAGTAAATAGTAAAAATGTTTTTAAATACATTTTTAAGGAACATGGATGTGGATGATAAAGAGATCCCAGTAGATAATTGCGTATTAACAACATCGGATAATTAAGAGATTGTGAAATAAACCCTTACCTTGTACTTTTCCTTGGTGGTGGGTAGGTTAACCTCCTGTATAATGGTGAAATAATTGTTATTAAATTATACAAGAATCATTTATATTAATATGATATCATATATGATCTTTTAACATTTCTTTGTTAGTAATATCTTAGTATTATCGTCGTTTTAGGTGTTAACTTACTCGTTTTCTTTTATATGTTTTGTTATGTAACCCATATTTGTAATGGTTAGGTTGTATATTTTTCATATCCAGAATGACATCAAGTCCTTAAAAATTATTTTTAAATCATCAAATGATAATTATACTTGAATGTATATAATGGAGAATGAATCTCATCGCGTTCGTGGAGACGGTAGTCCGTACGTATGCACGAGCAAAAATATCATTCTTTTGATATTAAAATAATATATAATTGTATGGTATATCATATATAAAGAATCATTATCATGTTATATTTCTTATTTACATGAATTACAAATCATTAGTATACCCATTCAAATAATAATATATTGAATTACAATTACACCACGACATGGAGACGGTAAGCCGTACGTACGCACGTATGGTGACATGTTATTAAAAGGGTGGATAGAATACTGAATATGGTTGTAACATAATTATAATAACATCATGATATATATAAGATACTGGAGTTATTATTTTAGAATGGTAACAACAAATAATGAAGAAGTGGAAGAAGAAAAGAACTTGAAAAATGGTGGTGAAATCATTACCTCTTCTTCGGGTTCTTCCTTTTGATTTGATCAAAAGGGCTCCATTGGTTGGCTTTCTGATCAAATTAAGACCTCTTGGTTGTAGTGAGGGAAGTTGGGAGAGTATGTGGGAAGATTTTGTCCAACGAAAAGGCTTTTAATGTGTGAAGTAATGAGAAGGGGGAGTTCCATTTTATAAGAGGGGTGAGGGGCACCTTTGGAAAATCTAGAAATATTAATTTATAATAAATTCATATTCGATTTATAATTGCTCCAAAGTTGATTATTAAAATGTTAAGGTGGGGATAGGTCGAAACCCATTCAAATAATAGAATTTAGACACGTTTTGGTTACTTTATTAACCTTATGTTTTAGTTTTAACTCTTAGTTAATTAGTTTGACATTTACCATGTCACTTTGTATTTTTATATTATATAGTTAATAAACATAATATATAAATACAAGAGACCCCCAAGTGGTCCATTAATGATACACATATCATGATATAACTCTATTTATCCGAACTTTAGATTTTTAGGAATTTAATATCAATTAATAATATAATATTTGTTTTAAAAACTCTTTTATGTCAATTTTAACAATATTCAATAGTTGATTTTTCTGAAACTCATAATAGAATGATTACTTCGAAAAAGTCTATTATATCAATCCTAATATGTCATATTATCCTATGAAATTATTTTAATTCATTAAAAGTCTCAAATTATATTTATTTGGGTATTTATAATATCAATTATTTTAATTTTTCACTATTATGGTAATTACTGCATTATCATTGTATCATAAATAAATTAACTTATTTAATGTCTAAAAATTATAAATAAAATATCATTATGTAGTAAATATTATTATATTTCTAATGAATATTTACAATCTAATTTATCTTATCTATAACCCTATATTAAAAATGTTTTAGTAAATAAACATTGATTTTAACTCTTTTAACTCTTCTTTGAATTAAATAATAATAAATGTCCTAATCTAATCCAAGTGGACCTAAATGAGAATATTGTATTCCTAAGGTTGTTTTAGGTCGATATACACTTTTCCAATAGAATTAGGATATGTGTTAGGGTAATATTAATATCATTTCTACCCTTAATTACCATATTTACTTTTAACTGTGGTAAATAAAAGTAAAAAGTTACTATTCACCAAAAAATATTTTCATCTCATTGAACCACATTTTACTTCTTGATATTAACCGTGCCTCTGTTATTTTCAAAATTCATTCACAGAAGCGGTAAAATTATGTTTTATGAAAAATTCAGTTTTTTTAACTACCACTTAGTAGTTTCACTATTCATCAAAAATTGAAGTTTTTCAGAACAATGCCAAAATTTGACCCTATTCTATAATTGATATTCCGAATTCAAAAATTATGTCTATTTTACAAAATTCCAAACATATAAGTTTCATTAATTAATTTTATAATTAATTCCTGTTGTCACAACAAAGAGTGTGTTTTTAAGAAACAATATATATCAAAAGATTGACAATTGTTTCGGTCCAATTTCAAAGTGAAATTAATTATAATGAACACCATTGGATAAAATGGTAAAAATATATTCTAATTATACTTTAAAACCACTCAAATTTATAATTTATCACTATTAATTATTTTGATTCAAAATGTTGTTTTTAATTAAAATTTAGTAATTTTCACTATTCATCAAAATATTAAAGTTATCCGAAAAGTACCAAAATTTCACCCTAGGATAATTTTGATATTCCGAATCCAGAAATGAAGTCCATTTTGAGATATGGAATTTATAAAATTTCAAAAAGTAAGTATTACTATTCATAACAGCTAGTTTGGTAAGTTATGGTACACATTAACTCAGTGTTGCGTGTAGTGCATGTTATGGAATTATTTTGAAGAAATAACACACTATGAAATCTTGGGGTGTTACATTCTCCCCTCCTTCAATAAATTGCATCCTCGCAATTTGAAATTGTTCTTCGAAAATAAAATGTTGGAAATAAAAAATTTCTTTGTGGAAAACCCACATCAGAAATTGGGTTACTAAAATTTAGTCTTAATATGAAAAAAAGAGAAATGAATGGGACATCACCAAATTATGATCTCTATTAGGAGAACATTGGTGGAAATTAGAGACATATAATTGGAGGAAAAATATAAATATTTATAGGTAGTGATTGAGGTTATCAATCACAAACAAGTTTAAAATTGAGGTCCTTAAATTCATCAATCTATGATGATTTGAAATACAATCGGTTCAACAAAACATAGGGTAATAGGATAACACATTTTTGGTTTTAGGATTCCTTAAATAAATTATAAGAATTAATTTCATCATAGAATAAGAGAAGAAGAAAAAATATATTTTTGACAAGTAGTGTTCCATCCTTTAACTAATTTCTACCACAGACTCATCTTTCACTCTAAAAGAAAATAGAACTTAAAAATAATATTATATTTATCCTATTCATATAGGGTTAAAAAATGAATTTATAATTAATCTAGAAGAACCATTAAAAACGACATTATTCAATCCAGGACATCACGTGGGTCAGTGGTAGGTGATACACCCTTGTTGCCCTTCGGTTGTGGGTTCATGTATCGCGGCCTTGCCGGACGCGACAGGTTGCTGCCCGACCTCCGGGTTGTCCTTTTATGGAAATCCAAAATAATCCAAACTAGAACTACCCAAAATACTTCAGTCCAAAATTTATAAGGATGGTAAACACAATAAAGATCCTTTTTTCCACGTAATAACATGTGAACACCTTCATCCTATATTCTTTTAAAATACTGCAACATCCTGAATTACCATAAAACCTTATTGATTACATTCATGATCCCTTATTCCTTAATGAATAATAGATATACTCCTTCAATCCAAAAATGTTGTAAACCCAAACAATGATAGAATATACATATCATTATTCAGTTTCAAGGTAGTCAAGAATATCCAATATAATTTATCCAAATCAATCATGTATTATTCTAAAATCACTACCTCAGTATCAGAACCATATTATGGTTTATCATTCTCTCAACCATATATTTTCCAAATATTTATCCTGCTATTGAGTCACTTTTCTTTGTTCCACACAATCTCAAGTCCTTAATGAAATAGTGCTGCAGTACAATCCTTATATACTCTATAATTATTATAACAAGTACATTGTTGATACAACACTCAAATGACATAATCAACACAAGAACTCTAATCATTACTTTTTATCTGTGGTAGTATCATAACTTGATTATTATCCAATATCATCATTTTTGGCATAGTCTGATGACTAGGACATAGGTTCGCGTAGTGTCCAAACTCCATGCAAATGAAGCATTGTACATTTGAAACCATTTTCTTACCCTTGCAGTCACGTACTTTTTGACCTTTTCCTCCACACATATAACAAACTCTCATTCCTTTCAGGCAAGTTCCAGGGTGTTTCTTCCCACAGTTATCACATATGGGAAAATTCTTCTTTTCCCTCTTCCCTTTACCCATCTTTATAGCTTCCATCCTTTTCTTCTCTTGATTCCCATCAAAGCCATAGGACTAAATAAACTCTTTACTTATCTTATCAACACATGATATTATTTCTTCATATGATGATAATACATGGGAGACTATTTCTCTTATAAATTCTAGCATAAGATCATGAAAGATATGATCCTTCTTTCTCTTTGGATCACCTGCAATGCTGGAGTTTTCATTCCTTCTATTGGGCGCCATTTCTAAACAATGGAATACACTAGATTAGTTTATGAATAACAATACCTAATCCCAAACTTGTAAAACACATAACATAAATTAAATAGTTTATGGATATAATCCATAATCATAAAAATGTTACCTTTGAGGATTTATATACTCATAAACCCTTCATAATTATTTTTTATGAAAATGAGAGTTATCCTAAGAATATCCCCCGGGAGTGTCGTAACCAAGAGTGTATCAAGGCCTGTTGTCGTGCACCAGTTCCCGTTTGAGTCTAGCTCAAAGCGGTGTTTTCGGGTTTTACCCCTAGGTACATCTGTTCCAGAGCTTCCTCTACCTGCTCGTATCCAGACAGGGATGTATTTCTCGGAAAACTCACAAATTCTCTACAATACCAAAATTATAGAAAGTTCTTCTATACTAATCCTCAAAGTTCATCTTAGGTCTACGTGATCTAATCAGAGTTTATCTAAATATAGCTTCCAAGGTTTGTAATAAACTTCCTCTGATACCAACTGTAATGCCCTGACCCCAGTTACCCAGAGTCGGTGCATTATTACATAACATAGTTATGATCACAAGAAATATCAAATCTCGAATGACCAATTGGTTGAGTAGCCTTGGAAACAATAGATATATTCATAAGGTTTAAGTTACATCATAAAATAAAAACTACAACAACATAGTCTCCATAGTCCACACTCTTATCCCCTCACACTATCCCTGTAGGTCATTCATAAATTACTTCTTCACATCCTGGGAAAAATAAAACATAGAAAAGGGGTGAGCACTAATGCCCTGTAAGGAAAACAATATAGCGGAAACTTTAATAAATAAGAATAAACATTTAAGGCAATGTATAACTAGAACAAAATCCTTTTAAACTTGAACTTCAAAATAGTATGGCAAAAGTAAAATGAAATAATCCCATTTACTTATTGACATGGATATTCTACTAATCGAATAATCACATGCAATATCAATAACCACTTTCATAATGATGGAATGCATAATTCCAGACTATCATAACCACATAGCCAAGGCCTCATGCGAAGACTACAAATATGATTTTGTCAAGGCCTTGTGCCAAGACACTAGTTTGTCTCATGAGACCTACGGATGCATCGAGGAGCTATAGTGGGCTCCACCCATCACATATTAAGTCCAATTCATTCCCATATGAAAAGATTTAAACATAACATAAACATTTTTATTAAAACTAGCATATCAAATGTCAATATTTTCACCATAAACCATGAATGGTATAAAAGTAGCACATCCAAAGTCAAACATATCATAAAACCTTCAATACAATATAGAAGTCTTGTATCATAATAAATTAACTTCAAATAAGCTTAAAATCCATCAAAGGATGTTGACATAGATGAAATCAAAACTATTTGAGAGAAATATCTTTTTTCTTGAAATCATTGAAAAGTCACACATTTATAAAGTAAGTAATTTAAAATAGATTTTTGAATCAAAGTGTCCCATACCACTTTGAAACTTTTGAAAAGAAATATCATTTCAAAACCATCATGCCCATATAAATAAATCCTTAAAATAATTTTGAAAACATGGAAATTAATTAAAAATATTTCGAAAGATAAATCTTTAAAACATTTAAAATTATGATCTTGATAAAGAGTACCTTTCAAAAAATCTAGAAATATTCATATTGAAATCATTTAAAAGTCACATAATTATAAAATAAAACATTTACTCTGAAAATATTCTTATAAGCTTATAAGGTAAGCTTTGAAGATTTTATAATGGCGGTAAATAGCCGCACTCGCCGTATAAGTTAAAAAAACATTCTTACCTTAAATTTGTCGAAAAGGTTAAAAGTGCCTTGTTTGGAAAATGACGGAAAGATTCCTTTCAAAACACATAAGGGTATAATTGACTTTAACATGTATTCTAGTAAATAGTAAAAATGTTTTAGATACATTTTTTATGAACATGGATGTGGATGATAAAGAGATCCCAGAAGATAATTGCGTATAAACAACCTCAGATAATGATGAGATTGTGAAATAAACCCTTACCTTGTACTTTTCGTTGGTTGAGGGTAGGTTAACCTCCTGTATAATGGTGAAATAATTGTTATTAAATTATACAAGAATCATATATATTAATATGATATCATATATGATCTTTTAACATTTCTTTGTTAATAATATCTTAGTATTATCGTCGTTTCGGGTGTTAACTTACTCGTTTTCTTTTATATGTTTTGGTACGTAAGCCATAATAGTAATGGTTAGGTTGTATCTTTTTCATATCCAGAATGATATCAAGTCCTTAAAAATTATTTTTAAATCATCAAATGATAATTATACTTGAATGGATATGATGGAGAATGAATCTCATCGCGTTCGTGAAGACGGCAGTCCGTACATACGCACGAGCGAAAATATCATTATTTTGATATTAAAATAATATATAATTGGATGGTATATCATATATACATAATCATTATCAAGTTATATTTATTATTTACATTAATTACAAATCATTATTATACCCATTAAAATAATAATATATTGAATAACAATTACACCACGAAGTGGAGACGGTAAGCCGTACGTACGCACATATGGTGACATGTTATTCAAAGGGTGGATAGAATACTGAATGTAACATCCCAGGTAAATAAAGAATAAAGAATTTTCATATTTATTAATATTTACGAATTAAATATTAATTTTATTTTGAAGGGGTTGCTATGTTCGATAGCATACCCGATACGCAACGATGAGTTTCTTTGAAACTTACGTAGCACACTAGTAATAAAATAATATTATTTTAAATGTTAGTTAAAAAGTAGTCATTTTACTGGCGGGAATGGATAGAAATAACTAAAATATGATTAGATATGTTTTTAAATGTTTATACATTTACCCAATAAAATATAAAGGCTTAAAATACGGAAAGAGTTCAATTTTAGGGCATATATACTCTAATTTTTACTAAAGGTTCACTTATCACCTTTTAATGGTGAACCGTCATTAAATTTATTTTTGATCACTCTTATACTTTATTTTGGACCAAATATAACTCTTCTTTAGAATTGGGATATCAAAATTTACTTTGTGTAAATATTTGGTACCTTTCTGATAAAGTTCATTTTTTTATGAATAGTGTAAAATGTTGTATTTTAATTCAAAACCTCTTTTTAATCTAAATTATTTATATGATTAGATTATTATTTTAATTGGTTTTAAAGAGAAATTAGAAAATATTTTTACCAGTTAATCCAATGGTGGTCATTGGAATCAATTTCACTTTGAAATTGGACTTAAACTGGTATCAATCTTTTGATACTTATTATTTCACAAAAACACGCTATTTGTCATGACAGCGGGAATTAATTATTAAATTAATTAATTTGACTTATATGTTTTGAATTTTGTAAAATGGTCTTCATTTTTGAATTCGGAATATCAAATATATCTTAGGGTAAATTTTTGGTAATTTTCTGAAAAACTTCAATTTCTGATGAATAGTGAAACCACTAAGTGGTAATCAAGCAAACTGATTTTTCAGTTAAATGAAAGTTTACCACTAATGTGTATTTAATTTTGAAAATCCGACATACATGGTTGTCATTAAGAAGTAAAATGTGGTTCAATGAGATTAAAATAATTTTTTGGTGAATAGTAACTTTTTTTCATTAATCGCGATTAGAGGTAATTAGTGTAGTTTAAGGTAAAAATGGTATTATAAGAATGTGAAAACACCATGACACTTGTCCTACACCTATTGGGTGAGTCATGGCCGACCAAGACAAGCCATGGGCCAAATTGGGGACCCCATGGAGCCACTTTAGTTGGAAAATGACATTAATATATTTTTATTTAATGTTAAAGTGAAAATGACACTAACATAAAGTTTTTTACTAAAATAATTTTTGAGTGGGGTTATACAAGTCCAAATTTTGATTATAAATAGTCATTGGAAATCTAAAAATATTTCCTACATCATAGTATTTTTTTTATAATTTTTAGACATTAAATAAAGTAAATTATATATGACATAATAATGATGCAGCGATGACATCATTATTTGACGATTTAAATAAAATGGAAAGATAATAAAAAATCTAAAACCTACACATGTCCAAAACCAATTGTATGAGTGGATTTCGAACCCTTATCACCTTATCCACGAATTATATCAATGTGGGACCTTTTAAAACCGAAACACATTTTCAAATAAAGTAATATTTCATTACATTCCAAAAGTGCCCCTCCTCTCCTCTTATAAAAGGCCCTCACCTCTACCTCATTTCACACACTCCTCAAGCCTTTGGCTCGGCCAACCCCTGCCCAATTACTCTCTACACATCCCTATACTCATCCTAGAGGATCCCCTTTGGGCATAATCCTTTCAAAGGAAGCCTTTAGGCTCAAATCAAAAAGATTTACACTTTTAAAGGTAATTCATTCTCTCTTGTTCATTTGTTTTATTTTGTTTCTCCAACCCTCTATACTCTTTTTATTTACTTATTTTGTAACAAAACCAGTATCTTCAATATACTATGATGTTTTTATAATATTTATTTGAGCTACACTCTCACACAACTACATAAAATGGTTAAACAACATACGGTTTCCGTGGATGGCGAAATTCTGCCTCCCGAAACGATGATTGTTCAATACTCATTTAACACCTTCAAAGGTGGCCATTATGATGTCACTATTTTTTTATATGATATATAATATGTTTATTTTTTCCTTAAGCTTCTGTATTTTTCATTTTTGGCATACCTTTATGGTTTCCATTATGGGTAAACACGATATCTTCATTTAAGGAAGTGCGGACTACCGCCCCCTCAAAGTGATGTGATTCGTTAATGCCATATGTGGGACGTGTAAAGGATGGATTTAAAGTTATTATATATGATGTTATAATGGAATTATAATATAACTCTATATCATTATTATTTCTTTCCATTAAAGTATGAGATATAAATGAAAGTAGCGTTCATGCGTACGTACGGCTTACCGTCTCCATGAACGGTGCATTTCATTTCTTATCCCCAAATGTAATGTACTATTAAAATTACATGTATATAATGTATATATATAATTAATTATATATCTAAATGATGAATATAATTCTGGAATTAAAATATACATACCTCTCATTTAGTTTTAATTCCACTAATATGACAAAGAAATGAAAGTAGCGTTCATGCGTACGTACGGCTTACCGTCTCCATGAGCGGTGCATTTCATTTCATACATCTAAATGATTATGTAATATTATAAATACATGTATATTCTGGATATATATGATATATATGATATCCAAATCAGGAATTTCATTCTGGATATAATGAACTTTTGACCACACGAACAACATTTAATTGTAAGAAGTCAACTTTTGACTTAAGAACAAAATATTGACAAAACAAACATTATTAACTTAATGGTTAAATAATGTTTATAACATGGCAATAAGTGATATAAAAAGAATAATGAACTTTAAAAAGTTTTTTAATCAAGTATAAATTAACTCAAGTTTATTATTCAGGACGTTAAAGAACGATCGAGTCATGTCGGACCCAAGGTAAGGGACTTCGTCTCAATCTCCTTTCATTGAGGCATATTTCGCTTTTATACACAAATTTCTTTTATACGGTGTATAAACCCTTTGACTTTTACTTTTATACAAAAGGAATCTTTTTCTATGAAGCGTTTTACTAAACGACAAAAAGGAATGTTTTTTTAACGTACGCGGTGACAACGACCTTTTCCGCCGTCGTGAGTATTATTTGGTCTTTGGCTTCCTCAACAAGCCATAATGTTTTTAAAATAAAATAAATACCATATACTCTTTTATGTATTTTGGTATTGAAAATGGTTTTGATAAAGGATTCTATTATGTCAATATATTTATGATATATTGTGATTGAAATGTGGAAATGTTATCATTCCTTTATATTGGTTTTATGTTTTATGATTTTATATTGGTACTTGGACATTTTAACGGGTGGTTACGTTATAAACCATATGACGGGTGGTGCCGTGAATACCAGGACGGGCGGTTACGTTATAACCTCCAATGCATTGGGTATGGAAGTCGGTCGTATGGATATTCCATTAAGTATGTATGGAAATTGGCCGTATGGCTATTCCATTATGTGGTATGTGTGGAAGTCGACCGTATGGTTACTCCACTTAAGTATGTTTATGTCCCAAGTTACATTTATATATGTTATGTGTTCTTTTTATGGGTTTTATGGTAATCCTTTGGTTACAAAAAGGTAAGTAATGATACTTTATTCAGTGAAGAGTTTTTATTACTTCATAAAGGTGAAAAGTATTACTTTGATAAAGTATACATGGTTTACTTGTTGTTTTGATAAACTAACAGTTTTCATTCTTTGTGTATCCCTTACTGAGATTTTTATGCTCACCCCAAGTTTTTTCGAAATGTTTTTCACAGGACTTAAAGTGGAATAAGGTCAAGGATGGGATCAAGGGAATTTCATGCTATCTAAAACATGGAATCTAGACATCTTTCTTTTTAAGAGTTTTTATTTTATGGAGACTTATTAGAAGTGAATACTTTGTAATATTTTGAGATGTAATAGTTATGTTCTAATTCTCTAAAACTATAAACCTGAAAAGATCCTCAATGTGAATTATTCATTTAATTCAATATTAAGTAAGTTTTAAGGCTGGGGCCTTATAGTTGGTATCAAAGGTCGGTTTAGACAACTTTAGGAGTTAGAAAAGGTTTTAAATTATAATATGATTTAAATGATATATAATTTACGGATTACCATGTTGCTTCGCCTAAGATATTTCTGTGTTTAGAATGGGTTTCTGAAGAGGAAACAAAGCAGCTATGTTGGGACGACATCAGGAGGAAGATAACCTTCCAAATCAGCAACCTGAGATGGTCGGAATTGGAACTGAACAGTTTGTTGCAGTGATGGAACAGTTGACTCAGGCTATAAATGGTGGTGGTATCCATGCACGAGATCAGCCAAATCAACCGCAGAGGAACATGTCAGTGGTGGAACATTTCATGAGGCAACATCCCCCATCATTCAGAGGATCATCTGACCCTGTGCAAGATGAAGGGTGGATTAAAGCACTGGAGAAGATTTTTGATGTCATGGGGTGTTCAGAACATCAAAAGGTTAGTCTTGCTGTTTACCGTTTTGAAGGTGAATCTGATCAGTGGTGGTCGATTGTGAAAAATATAAGGGATAGTGATGAGATTGAGGATCTTCACTGGGACAAATTCAATGGTATGTTTCTTGAGAAATATTTTCCTAAGGTGGTTTGTCTTAGGATGGAAAAACAGTTCCTAGAATTGAGGCAGGAGGATGATTCAGTGGCTACTTATGAAGAAAAGTTCAATTGATTGGCAAGGTATGCTCCAAACTTCATACGAGATCTTGATAGTAAAATAAACCATTTTTACTCAGGGTTAAATCCAACGTATCGAAGGGCTTTAGCTTCTCGTGAATTCAAAAGTTATGAAAAACTTGTTCGATGTGCGGAGAAGGTAGAAATGGATTTTTCCGATGATCAGGTGTTCTATGACAAACAACAGAATAAGAGGTCTAGTTGGCAGGAAAAGGAGAAGAATTCATCAAAGAAGCAAGGAGGTAATAAAACCAAATATCCATCCTGTGAGAATTGTGGTAAAATGCATCCTGGAGAATGTTTATCCAAGTCTGGTAAGTACTTTCGGTGTGGTAAGTCTGGTCATATTGCTCGTAACTGTAAGGAAGATGATCAAGCAGGAAATGAAAAGCCAACGGTAAGATGATTTAAATGTAATGAAATGGGTCATTACACAAACGAGTGTCCAACGATGAACTCAACTGGGGGAATGCAGTTAGACTACATGCAGAAAGGGGTGGTGAAATCCTTTGCAACAACTTCAGCAGATGTTGGGCCATCGAATGAGGTGGTATCAGCTCTAGGGAGCTCAGTATTTTTCAAATATTGACTTGAGGTCGGGGTACCATTAGTTGAAAGTAAAATAAGCAGACCTTCCGAAGACTACGTTCCGTACTAGATATGTCCATTATGAATTTGTAGTTATGACTTTTGGGTTAACCAATGCACCTACTGTAATCATGGACCTTATGAATAAAATTTTCCATGAGTTCTTGGATAAGTTTGTCTTTGTGTTTTGAGGTTTGTGAAGAGGTTATGTGTGCCTTGTGATTCACAGTTGAAGAATGAGATTGTTTTTCCATCCTGGCAGTACTAAGATGTACAGAGGTCTACGGGAGTATTACTGGTGGGATGGAATGAAAAGAGACATTGCTGATTTTACTGTGAAGTGTTTGACATGTCAACAGGTTAAAGCAGAGAAGCAGTTACCGAAAGCGATGCTTCAGCCTTTACCAGTTCCAGAGTGGAAATGGTAAAACATATCCATGGACTTTGTTGTGGGATTACCATGGACATCTCGAGGTAATAATGCAATCTGGGTTATTGTTGATCGCTTGACTAAATCTGCTCTTTTCCTTTCTATACGAGATACTTTCTCTCTAGATCAACATTATTGTTTGTATCTTAAAGAGATAGTCAGGTTACATGGAGTTCCTCTCTCCATTGTATCGGATCGTGAACCCAGGGTTACTTCTAACTTTTGGAAAGGCCTTCAGAAGTCGTTGGGTACTGAATTAAAATTTTAGTACAGCTTTTCATCCTCAATCAGATGGGCAGTCAGAACGAACAATCCAGACATTGGAGGATATGCTACGAGCTTATTCTAGGGATTATCAGGGAAGTTGGGACCAACATCTTTCTTTGGTTGAGTTTTCTTATAATAACAGCTTTCATTCCAGTATACAGATGGCACTATTTGAGGCATTATATGGGAAGCGGTGTCGAACTCCAGCATTTTGGAATGAAGTGGGTGAAAGGAAGCTGATGGGACCAGAATTGGTAGAAGAGATGGCAGAAAAAGTTCAGTTGATTCAGAAAACACAATGAGAACAGCTCAGATCAGGCAGAAGAGTTATGCGGATAACCGGAGCAAGGATCTATCTTTTGAGGTAGGTGATCATGCTTTTCTCAAGGTTTCTCATTGGAAAAGTCTGATGAGATTTGGTAAGAAAGGAAAGCTGAGTCCAAGGTTTATTGGACCATATGAAATTCTGGAGAGAGTTGGATCAGTTGCATACCGAGTGGCTTTACCTCCGAGTTTATCTCAGGTACACAAGGTTTTTCACGTTTTGATGTTGAGAAAGTATATGCCAGATCCATCTCATGTTTTGAGTCCAGAGGTAGTTTAGCTGGAAGAGAACCTATCTTATGAGGAACAACCGGTCCAGATTCTTGACAATAGGGAGCAAGTGTTACGGAATAAGGTGATTCATCAGGTAAAGGTTTTGTGGAAAACCCATGTGAATTAAGAGGCAACGTGGGAATCTGAAAATTCTATGAGGGATAAATACCCCCACTTATTTTGATAAGTGAATAAAATTGCGAGAACGCAATTTCCAAAAGGGGGGAAGGATGTAACATCCCAGGTAAATAAAGAATAATGAATTTTCATATTTATTAATATTTACGAATTAAATATTAATTTTATTTTGAAGGGGTTGCTATGTTCGATAGCGTACCCGATACGCAACGATGAGTTTCTTTGAAACTTGCGTAGCACACTAGTAATAAAATAATATTATTTTAAATGTTAGTTAACAAGTAGCCGTTTTACTGGCGGGAATGGATAGAAATAACTAAAATATGATTAGATATGTTTTTAAATGTTTATACATTTACCCAATAAAAGATAAAGGCTTAAAATACGGAAAGAGTTCAATTTTAGGGCATATATACTCTAATTATCACTAAAGGTTCACTTTTCACCTTTTAATGGTGAACCGTCATTAAATATAGTTTTCATCACTCTTATACTTTATTTTGGACCAAATATAACTCTTCTTTAGAATCGGGACATCAAAATTTACTTTGTGTAAATTTTTGGTACCTTTCTGATAAAGTTCATTTTTTTATGAATAGTGTAAAATGTTGTATTTTAATTCAAACCCTCTTTTTAATCTAAATTATTTATATGATTAGATTATTATTTTAATTTGTTTTAAAGTGAAATTAGAAAATATTTTTACCAGTTAATCCAATGGTGGTCATTGGAATCAATTTCACTTTGAAATTGGACTTAAACTGGTATCAATCTTTTGATACTTATTGTTTCACAAAAACACGCTATTTGTCATGACAGCGGGAATTAATTATTAAATTAATTAATTTGACTTATATGTTTTGAATTTTGTAAAATGGACTTCATTTTTGAATTCGGAATATCAAATATAGCTTAGGGTGAATTTTTGGTAATTTTCTGAAAAACTTCAATTTTTTATGAATAGTGAATCCACTAAGTGGTAATCAAGCAAACTGATTTTTCAGTTAAATGAAATTTTACCACTAAGGTGTATTGAATTTTGAAAATCCGACATACATGGTTGTCATTAAGAAGTAAAATGTGGTTCAATGAGATTAAAATAATTTTTTGGTGAATAGTAACTTTTTTTCATTAATCACGATTAGAGGTAATTAGTGTAGTTTAAGGTAAAAATGGTATTATAAGAATGTGAAAACACAATGACACATATCCTACACCTATTGGGTGATTCATGGCCGACCAAAACAAGCCATGGTCAAACTTGGGGACCCCATGGAGCCACTTTAGTTGGAAAATGACATTAATATATTTTTATTTAATGTTAAAGTGAAAATGACACTAACATAAATTGTTTTACTAAAATAATTTTTGAGTGGGGTTATACAAGTCCAAATTTTGATTATAAATAATCATTGGAAATCTAAAAAGATTTCCTACATCATAGTATTTTTTTTATAATTTTTAGACATTAAATAAATTAAATTATATATGACATAATAATGATGCAGCGATGACATCATTATTTGACGATTTAAATAAAATGGAATGATTGTGAAAACTCTAAAACCTACACATGTCCAAAACCAATTGTATGAGTGGATTGCGAACCCTTATCACCTTATACACGAATTATATCAATGTGGGACCTCTTAAAACCGAAACACATTTTCAAATAAAGTAATATTTCTTTACTTTCCAAAAGTGCCCATCCTCTCCTCTTATAAAAGGCCCCCACCTCTACCTCATTTCACACACTCCTCAAGCCTTTGGCTCGGCCAACCCCTGCCCAATTACTCTCTCCACATCCCTCTCCTCATCCTAGAGGATCCCCTTTGGGCAGAATCCTTTCAAAGGAAGCCTTAGACTCAAATCAAAAAGAGTTACACTTTTAAAGGTAATTCATTCTCTCTTGTTCATTTGTTTTATTTTGTTTCTCCAACCCTCTAAACTCTTTTTATTTACTTCTTTTGTAACAACACCAGTATATTCAATATACTATGATGTTGTTATAATATTTATTTGAGCTACACTATCACACAACTACATCAAATGGTTAAAGAACATACGGTTTCCGTGGATGGCGAAATTCTGCCTCCCGAAACGATGATTGTTCAATACTCATTTAACACCTTCAAAGGTGGCCATTATGATGTCACTATTTTTATATATGATATATAATATTTTTATGTTTTCCTTAAGCTTCTGTATTTTTCATTTTTTGCATACCTTTATGGTTTCCATTATGGGTAAACACGATATCTTCATTTAGGGAAGTGCAGACTACCGCCCCCTCAAAGTGATGTGATTCGTTAATGCCATATGTGGGACGTGTAAAGGATGGATTTAAAGTTATTATATATGATGTTATACTGGAATTATAATATACCTCTATATAATTATTATTTCTTTCCATTAAAATATGAGATAGAAATGAAAGTAGCGTTCATGCGTACGTACGGCTTACCATCTCCATGAACGGTGCATTTCATTTCTTATCCCCAAATGTAATGTAATATTAAAATTACATGTATATAATGTATATATATAATTAATGATATATCTAAATGATGAATATAATTCTGGAATTAAAATATACATACCTCTCATTTAGGTTTAATTCCACTAATATGACAAAGAAATGAAAGTAGCGTTCATGCGTACGTACGGCTTACCGTCTCCATGAGCGGTGCATTTCATTTCTTACCTCTAAATGATTATGTAATATTATAAATACATGTATATGCTGGATATATATGATATATATGATATACAAATCAGGAATTTCATTCTGGATATAAAGAACTTTTGACCACACGAACAACATGTAATTGTAAGAAGTCAACTTTTGACTTAAGAACCAAATATTGACAAAACAAACATTATTAAATTAATGGTTACATAATGTTTATAACATGGCAATACGTGATATAAAAATAATAATGAACTTTAAAAAGGTTCTTAATCAAGTATAAATTAACTCAATTTTATTATTCAGGATGTTAAAGAACGATCGATTCAAGTCGGACCCAAGGTAAGGGACTTCGTCTCAATCTCCTTTCATTGAGGCATATTTCGTTTTATACACAACTTTCTTTTATACGGTGTATAAACCCTTTGACTTTTACTTTTATTCAAAAGGAATCTTTTTCTATGAAGCGTTTTACTAAACGAAAAAAAGGAATGTTTTTTTAACATACGCGGTGACAACGACCTTTTCCGCCGCCGCGAGTATTATTTGGTCTTTGGCTTCCTAAACAAGATGTAATGTTTTTAAAATAAAATAAATACCAAATACTCTTTTATGTATTTTGGTATTGAAAATGGTTTTGATAAAGGATTCTATTATGTCAATATATTTATGATATATTGTGATTGAAATGTGGAAATGTTATCATTCCTTTATATTGGTTTTATGTTTTATGATTTTATATTGGTACTTGGACATTTTAACGGGTGGTTACGTTATAAACCATATGACGGGTGGTGCCGTGAATACCAGGACAGGTGGTTACGTTATAACCTCCAATGCATTGGGTATGGAAGTCGGCCGTATGGCTATTCCATTAAGTATGTATGGAAATTGTCCGTATGGCTATTCCATTAAGTGGTATGTGTGGAAGTCGACCGTATGGTTACTCCACTTAAGTATGTTTATGTCCCAAGTTACCTTTATATATGTTATGTGTTCTTTTTATGGGTTTTATGGTAATCCTTTGGTTACAAAAAGGTAAGTAATGATACTTTATTAAGTGAATAGTTTTTATTACTTCATAAAGGTGAAAAGTATTACTTTGATAAAGTATACATGGTTTACTTGTTGTTTTGATAAACTAACAGTTTTCATTCTTTCTGTATCCCTTACTGAGCTTTTTATGCCCACCCCAAGTTTTTTCGAAATGTTTTTCACAGGACTTAAAGTGGAATAAGGTCAAGGATGGGATCAAGGGAATTTCATGCTATCTAAAACATGGAATCTAGACATATTTCTTTTTAAGAGTTTTTATTTTATGGAGACTTAGTAGAAGTGACTACTTTGTAATCTTTTGAGATGTAATAGTTATGTTCTAATTCTCTAAAACTCTAAACCTGAAAAGATCCTCAACGTGAATTATTCATTTAATTCAATATTAAGTAAGTTTTAAGGCTGGGGCCTTATACTGAATATGGTTGTAACATAATTATAAAAACATCACAGTATATATAAGACACTGGAGTTATTGATTTATAATGGTAACAACAGTGAATGAAGAAGTGGATGAAGAAAAGAACTTGAATAAGGGTGGTGAAATCATTACCTCTTCTTCGGGTTCTTCCTTTTTATTTGATCAAAAGGGCTTCTTAGGTTGCCCTTATGATCAAAATAAGACCTCAAGGTTGTAGTGAGGGAATTTGGGAGAGTATTTGGGCATATTTTGGCCGAACCAAAAGGATTTGAAGGTGTGAAGTAATGAGAAGGGGGAGTGCCCTTTTATAAGAGGGGTGAGGGGCACCTTTGGAAAAGCTAGAAATATTAATTTATAATAAATTCATATTCGGTTTCTAATGGCTCCAAAGTTGATTATTCAAAGTTTAAGGTGGTGATATGTGGAAAACCATTCAAAAAATATAATTTAGACAGGTTTGAGTTACTATATTAACCTTATCATTTAGTTTTAACTCTTAGTTAATTAGTTTGTCATTAAACATGTCACTTTGTATTTTTATATTATATTGTTAATAAACATACAATATACATCCAAGATACCCCCAACTGTTCCATTAATGAGACACTTATCATGATATAATTCTCTTGGCCGAACCTTAGATTTTTACGAATTTAATATCAATTAATAATAAAATATTTGTTTTAAAAACTCTTTTATGTCAATTTTGACACTATTCAATAGTTGTTTTTTCTGAAACTCATAACAGAATGATTACTTCGAACAAAGTTCATTACATCAATCCTAATATGTCATATTATCCTATAAAATTATTTTAATTAATTAAAAGTCTCAAATTATTTTTATATGGGTATTTATAATATCAATTATTTTAATTTTTCACTATTATGGTAATTACTGCATCATCATTGTGTCATAAATAAATTAACTTATATAATGTCTAAAAATTATAAATAAAATATCATTATGTAGGAAATATTATTTTCATTCTAATGAATATTTACAATCAAATTTATCTTATCTATAACCCTATATTAAATTTTTTTTATTAAATAAACGTTGATTTTAACTCTTTTAACTCTTCTTTGAATTAAATAATAAAAAATGTCCTAATCTAATCCAAGTGGACCTAAATGATAATATTTTATTCCTAAGGTTGTTTTTGGTCGAGATACGCTTTTCCAATAGAGTTAAGACATGTGTTAGGGTAATATTAATACCTTTTCTACCCTTAATTACCCTATTTACTTTTAACCGTGGTAAATAAAAATAAAAAGTTACTATTCACCAAAAATTATTTTCATCTCATTGAACCACATATTACTTCTTGATATTAACCGTGTCTCCTGGATTTTTGAAATTCCATTCACAGAAGCGGTAAAATTTTGTTTTATGAAAAATTCAGTTTTTTTAACTACCACATAGTAGTTTCACTATTCATCAAAAATTGAAGTTTTTCAGAACAATGCCAAAATTTCACCCTAATCTATAATAGATATTCCGAATTCAAAGATGATCTCTATTTTAAAAAATTCAAACATATAAGTTGGATTAATTAATTTTATAATTAATTCCCGCTTTCACAACAAATAGCGTGTTTTTAAGAAACATTATATATCAAAAGATTGACAATTGTTTAGGTCCAATTTCAAAGTGAAATTAATTCTAATGAACACCATTGGGTAAAATGGTAAAAATATATTCTAATTATACTTTAAAACCACTCAAATTCATAATTTATCACTATTAATTATTTTGATTAAAAAAGTTGTTTTTAATTAAAATTTAGTAATTTTCACTATTCATCAAAATATTAAAGTTATCCTAAAAGAACCAAAATTTCACCCTAGGGTAATTTTGATATTCCGAATCCAAAAATGAAGTCCATTTTGAGAGATAGAATTTATAAAATTTCAAAAAGTAAGTATTACTATTCAAAAAGTAAGTAACTCGGTGTTGCGTGTAGTGCAAGTTATTGAATTATTTTGAAAATATAACACACTATGAAATCTTGGGGTGTTACATTATTGGAGAGATTATAAAATTTCATTCTATATTTATTTTCAAAACCTTGGGGTGATACACATATAAATTACTCTCTCAATTTTATATTCAATCCTCTGAAATTATCTGTTTTTCCATTTAAACCTTTAATATACACTTTATGGTAGTGAATATTATTTCTATAAATATTTTATAGTTAATCTAATGAATTTTTACATTCATTATAATCCAAGTCAATTTCTCCAAAATTCTTTTCTAATTTTATTACATTTTTAAAACATTTTAAATTTCTAGAAAAATTCTTTTACGATATTCCCCTTCACTTCTTCCAAAAATGAATATTTTCCCCTTTAAACCCTCACACAATTTGTAGTAGTTAATTTTTTAGGATAGCCTCTGTGTTTTCTTGACAACATGAAAGCATCAAAACATTTCACTCTTATTTGTGTTTTATAATTCGAAAATATCTACATGAATACTAACAAATTATTGTTATGGTTTTTTGATGAAGATAAAATTCTATAGAACCATGTGGTTTAATTTTTGAAGTATCTTCTGGTAATTCCATCATTCTCATATTTTCACAAATTGAAATATATTCCATAGTGAGATATCTTAAAAATTAAATATCATCTATGAATTAAATTCATTATGTGTTTTTTAAGTAAAATAAATGTTCATTAAATTATCTTATGCAATACTTGTAGGCAACACATATTTTCCATAATATCTTAAGTGATCTCAAAATGAATTATATGACCTAGACATCTTATTTTTTATTTGTAACTAACACATTTAGTTGTATTACATGATTTATTTATCTTGTTTAATGATGTCATATTATGATATATAGTCTTAAAATATGCACCATGAACAATATAAATACAAACTCTATGATGTGCTTATGGTTCATGATTTTTTAAAATATTCCAACATTTACTCAAACTTCACAAACCTTCAAATAACATTAAAATAAATTTTCTATTTGATTAAAAACATTCAATATGAGCATAAAATATAAAAATATCGTTCAAATCATGTATTTAACTTTATTTAATGTGAGTTTCAATATGATTTATATATAGATAAGAATTTAAAAACAATAAACATATCCACTTCTCGTTTCATCAAAACTAACTATAAGGACCCATCCTAAAATAATCATAAAATTAAACCTTTATAAAATAATTAAATTTCTTGTATTAAGATAAAATTTTCAGGTTTATGAATTTAGATACTTACATCATGAATCTAATTTCACGACACAATATAATAAATTTTGGACACTTCCACATCGTATCCATTTTCCCCATAATAAAAAAAAATTAAAAAGAAAGAGGATATATTTTGAAGAAAATCATTAAAATTTTCAACTGGAATTCTTAATTTTTTTCTTTTCAATGATAAAACTTATTATGAAAAGTTTAAAAATAATGTATAATCATAAAATGGTTATTAAGGGACACTTAAAAACTAGTTATTACATTTTAAAACCATGAGATCGTAATGAGAGTTTTCCTTTAACATAATATACATTGAGATCAAATGAAATAGTATTTACTACCTAAAGGTTTTCATAAAACACATTATAATACAACATTACTGAAAAATAATAATAATGAGGGTTTCTCTGAAAAAATGATTACCCATGAAAAATGTTTTCTAAAAAAACTTTTTAGCCTAAAGGGAATAATCCTTCCATTAAAAAATCATTACCTTACATTTTGAAATCGAAAACAAATTATAAATCAGAAGAAATTAATTGAGGATCATTATGACTCCAACTTCAAATACCCATTACCATATCCCTTAAAACAACCCATACAATTATAGTAAACATTATGGCCGACTTCCAACATAATTCTCTAGAGAACATAATAATTAAAAAAAATCATTAGGGAGTTATACTAGGATCACATGATCATAAAAAACACAAATAGACCAAATCATTAATTAAAAATTTTATTCTTTCTAATTTTCATCAAACCCTCGTGAAAAATTCTTTTGAACCTATATGAAAAAAAATTCTCATATTGAAATTCTCTTTTCTTTTAAAACACTATTTTCAAAACTAAAATACCCAGAATAGATGAATGGGTTTTAATTTTATAAAAACATGGAATATTTTAAATTAATTGAAATAAAAAACAATTGTTATATTATATGTAAAATATTTTAACTATGTATACATTAAAATATAAAGAAATTCTTTTGTAAAAAAAAGTCAAAATGCCCCAAAAGAAAATATGTAAAAAATGTTTTTTAAAATAAATATTATATAAATTAAAGATTGAAAAAAAATTCTTCTTATAAATCATTTATTTCCATATCAAAACTCACATAATATATTTAATGAATAAGGACATGGAAGAAAAATATCTTGAAAAATAAATCACAAAAAAAACTTTTAAAATGTGTTTTTATGTTAAAGCGTCTCTTACCTTGAGTCTAAGTCATCATGTACATTCATTATATTCCAATATAATAAAATTATGTTAAATATATACATTCACAATAACCCTTTCCATGTTTATTATTCATTTTATATTATTTATTACCATTTCATAAAAAAATTCATAATCAATGTAGGTCACATCATATTTTTTGATGATATTCATCTCATATATATAAAATAACTTATGTAAATAATTGTAAAAATAGTATTTATTAAATATTATACATAATAATAATTCTTAAATAAACTTTATTTTTATCTAAAAATTATAAATTTAAAACCAACCATGAAATATGGTTATGAAAAAGATAAATATGTTATAATCATGGTGATTGTTGGTTGTATGTACGCATGAGGGATGTTTCCATATTTTAATGATAATGATGGAAGTAAGTTAAGTGTTATTTAATATTTATATAATTATAATTATATCATAAATATGATATTATATATGTAAATAAACTTATACATATAATACATAAGTAGTGGTGATTAAAAACGAATCACATTTCACTATATATGTGGTAGTACATATGTACGTACGAATGACGATATCATTTTCCAATGGATGGAATGGAAAGAACGTTAATGACATGTTATATTTAAAGAACTAAAAATAATTCATTAATATTATATATAAAAATTAAATACATCATTATAACTAGCCCTAAAATAGTGAGGAATAAGGAATTATATCGGGTCGTGAGGTAGTAGTCCCCCGTTCACACGAATGAGAGTTTAGTTTCTTGTTTGGTGAAATAGGATATGGATATTGATTTTGAAATTAACATAAAAATATAATTTTATTAAACATTATTTCTTAAAATTTTATCATGTTAGAATAATATTTTAAGTATTTATGTGAATAACTAAAATGTAAACATTCTGTTGAAAGATATTCCTCTTCTTCAAACAACCCCATTTTCTTCACACCTTATGTCTACTAAAGTTTGTATTCGTAAATAATTATAGCTTTATATTTTTTAGGGATGATTTTTTTGTATTTTGAATTATTTTATATGATATATTGTGCTCAAATTGTGGAAGGACTAGAGAAGATGTGGATCCCTTTAATATGTGAGGGGAGGGGCACTCTTAGGATTTCATGAAGTATTAAATTAATATAAGTTAATTATCATCCAAAAATGGATTAAAATTGATATAATTATAATATAAGAATATTATGAGTCTAAAAAATAACTTATAATAAAATTTGGACATTTTTATATGATTTTCGTACCCTCGTCTCTTTATTTGAACACCTCTTTAACCCCTGTTATAATTATCATGATATAAAATTGTTTTACCTTATTAGAGTCAAGGAATTTACATTAAATGAAAAAATGACCTATAAATGGATCCTGGTGTATATTCTCTACCATATCCCATTAATGTTCTCAAATATAGAATTTAAATGAATTTTAAATTGTTAAATAAAATATTCATTATTAAGAAATTTAATTGATATCATTTTTTTAACTTTTCATTTAAGTTGACATTCAAAAAAATAAATTCTAATATAACCCAAAAAAAATACCTAAAATGTTATTTTAATCAATATAATTTCGTGAACACAAAAAATAACCCAAAAATTACTTTTAATGTTTTTAAAATTATATACATTACTTTTTAACTAATATCACAATAACTATGTCAGCATTGTGTAATAATTTTAGTTAATTATTTCATCAACAAATTATAAATAAATTACCCCGAAAAAATAAACATTTACATTTAAAATAATCATTTATAACCTGAAATATATTTTATACCTATCACAATATTTTATAGATATTTGAAGCAAGATAGTGACATTTTCTTATTATATTTACATAAAATAATATAATATTTACAATAAAAGGAATGTGAAAATGAATTGATTCATTTTTCAAGAATTTTATTATAATGGTAAAAAAATTATTATGCAATAAAATAAAGATACGTTTCGGATTAATTTTACATTTCAGCTCTGAGTTATAAAGTATTAAACTCATTTCAACCATACACGTGACAACTTGAATTTTTTACCTTGATAACTTAATGAGCTAAAAAATATAAAAGGGTAATTTAAAAAAAATCAATTCCAAATTTAGATTATTCTTTTAGGTTTAAATTTTAAATGTGATTGAAATTTTCTTTTAATATTAAAATAAAAAATCCATGAAAAATAGTTTCTAGGAAGATACATGATTTTAGAGTAAAAAAATAGTCCACCATGAACCCCTATAATCAATTGGATTCCTTGAATTTTTTTGGTCAAATAATAATATAATTATGTCTTTTATACTTTTGAATCAATAAAAAATATAATTTCATCTTGCTACTATTTAATTAAATGAAAATACCCAAGAATAATTTTTAATTTGAATAAAATTAAACAAATATTTACAAAAGTAATTATAGGGTTACCAATTTCAAAATAATTTTATAAAATAAATTATTTAACTCATTAAGAATTATATTGTTCTAAAAAATTCATGAAGTATGATAAATGTACGTAATAATGTTACTTTAATGTTTTACTCATTTGTTATAAACTTGTATACCACATTTTACACTTTACCAAAGTGATAAATTTTACCACATTATTATTCATAATGCCTTAAAATAAAAGGGGCCTATATATAAAATTTGTAAATAATCATTCCATATATTCAATACATTTTTAGTATTCAATTTATAAAAGTGTATGAAATTAATTTACGATTAAAATTCAGAGTACAACGAAAATGGTTTTTTAGAAAAATGTGTTTTATTACTCATAAATAACTTCTATCAAAATTAAGTATAATGTTAATTCACATGTAATTAATTAGATTATATTTAATTAAATACAACTTATGTTACTTTGATATTTGATTCAATATTAATGGGACTTTTTATTAAAAATAAATGACAATTTAAAAAAAACCAATACTTTTACTATTTATAGAAAAATACATCTTTTCATGAAAATACCAAATTTTAAAAAGAATATAATTTTGATATTATTATTTAAAAAATGTAGTTAATATTATAAAATACATTTTTTAAATAGTCTCAGAAATTTATTACAATATTTTATCCACAAAATAAAATAATTTCATTTTTAAATAGAATGTTTATTTAAGTACAAAAGGACTCAAGTTAAAAATTGAGTTCATATATACAAATAATTAATCAATAATTTTTTTTGATTATGAACTTTGTATATTTTTCATAATATGTATATTAAAATTTATACCTTCTAATGCAATATCTTTGTTATAACTATAACATTAATTTTTTTAATCTTTATGGTTAGATTAATCACATTGTTACGTGTCGTATACACTACTAAAGATAGTGTTATTTTTAAGTCTTAGTAAATTACATTCTCACACATTTAATAAATTGTGTGTTAAATATTTTAACTTATTATTTGTAATCAAGGTTATGATATTCTAAAATACCATTTTAGAAATACCACCTCATAATAAGGGTATATAAACATCCTTTTGAAGAAAGGGAAATGGAAATAGGAAGGTCATCAAGAATGACACATACTTGTTTTCCAAATAGTAAACATAAATTGGATGTGAATATATAGATATAGAGGAAAATATAATTTTGAAATATTGAGTGATTGGGAAAACATATACTAATAAATTGAATAGTCATGAGAATGTCAATGACCACAAAACCATAAAATAATGAGGTATGAAAAAGACCATTGATTTATAAAAAAAGAAGGTAAGATGATAAATGTTTTGTTTGAAGATCCCTGACCAAGAATTTAGGAATCCATTTTACCATATATACTAACGAAATAAGGATATATTATTAATTTATAATTATAATTTGATCCTTTAATCAATTTTCACCACAATCACATAATTTTATCCAAATGAGGAGTATTCAAGATGAAATTTTCTTGCCTGAATCCCTAAAATGAATTTGTAATTGATTATATAATTAAAAAAATGATTAAAATTTATTCCTCATGTCTCTAGACCTTATCCAAAACCAAACATCTTAGCATGAGGTTATATGATATCACAAATGTATAAAACATCATAAGAAAAAATAATTTATTTAGCTTAAAATTTTCCATAATACCGCAAAAGGTTCAACATATATCATTCCATAGATAAATAATTCTACATGCTAAATTAGATATATATCCTCTACATTAACAAATTTTTTAACATCCACGATTATCCCATACCTATTACAAAACATCCAAAAAAATTGATCAACATTATCGTGAAGTAAAACATAAAATTAAACTTAAGGGTTAAGTATAACTCAAACCAACATAACACATACCAAAATATCATTAATAACCTTAAAATCGCCTTTTTAAAAAATTTAAAATTTATTTTAAATACATTAAATATCTTATCAACCCTGAATGTTTAAGCTTGTGATAGGAACCATAACATTAAATTGAACATAAAATTAAAACATCCAAATCTCCATTTTTTTCTAAACACTTCCCTGATGCAAACTGTTTGGACCCATCCATAAAAAATTCATAAACATACTCTAATGAAAAAAAATCATATTATTTAACTTTAGTTAAATTTATTGGTTTAAATTTTGATACAATTAGTTCAAAAATATTACATAACTAAAACAAAAAATTCATGTTGGGGACTTCTACATAGTATCCATATTTCTTATAATAATAAAAATTAAAAATAATGATGTTTTATTTTCATAAAAAATCTTTTCTAATTTCAACGTGACATCTTATTTTTTCCTAATTATCCTTAAAATATGTATATATAATAAAAATGTGGGATTAACACAAATATATCGGTAAGGGACATAAAAAAGTAACTTTTTAATATGTTTTGAAAACATGATATCATAAAAAGTGTTTAACTTTAACATAAAAAAATCAGGTCACATGAAATCATATTTACTACATAATATTTCCTAAAATAAAAATATATAATAAAACATAAGGTAAAAATCATTATCATGATGGTTACATAAGAAACATGAGAACCCATGAAAAACATTTTCTTAAAAACATAGATTTTACCTAAAAAAGAATAATGCATCCTTTAAAAATATCATAATATTACTTTTTTAAGTAAACGATTTCCATGAAAACCCATTAAAAGTAAATGGAAATTCATATAGGTGCCTGGGGACATCATCTTTGTAGAACCCGTAGAGGAACCCTTATAATTGTAATAACCATTATGGTCTACTTCTAACCTAATTATTTGGAGAACATAACCATTAACCAATGTATTAAATTGATATATTGAGTTAAACCAATCATAAATACGTTCTTGGAATCATATAATGAATAAAACATATTGATTTGGTACATTTTCTTCATAGATACCTCCAAAAACTCTTTTGAACACATATATAAAACACATTCAGATATCAAATTACACTTTTCTTTTAAAAACCAATTTTCAAAACTAAAATACACAGAATAGAGGGTGGGAGGGTTTTTATTTGATTAAGACATGAAATATAATAAATTAATCTGAATAAAAAATAAATTTTGTAGTGGTTAGAAAATCAAATGAGACCATATTCATTAAAATAATTCATTCTTCATTCCTTTTTCTTTGAAAGTCAAAATGTTCTATAATAAAATTTGTATAAATATTCTATTGATAACAACATAAATAAAGTCAAAAGTGATATTAAATTTCTTCCATAATTCATTTATTTTTATATAAATACAACTATTAAATATTTTTTAGAATATTTACATGGAAGAAAATGATTTAGAAAAATAGATCTTCAGAAATAGTTTAAATGTGTTTCTTCTGTAAATTATCACTTTTGTAGAGTCTGGAGCATCTTGCACATTCTTTATCATCTTGAATAAGAAACTTATGTTTAATATTAAATTTTATAAGAAAAATTTTCCTATTTTTTATTAATTTTGTTTTATTTAATATCATGCTTTAAATAATTACATATTTAATTAAGTTCTATTTTATTGACAAAATATTTATCTCATATGTTCAGAATGACTTACGTTAGTTGAAAATGGTCAAAGAGTTAATTATTTAATCATATAAAAAATAATAATAATTACATACTTATCATTTTTATACATCAAATATAATTTTAAAATCATCCATGAAATATTTTTACAAGAATTAGATCAATTTTATAATCATAGAGATGGTAGGTCGTACTTATGCAATGGGAACATTTTAATTTTTAATGAACATGATTGAATGAAAGTAAGTGTCACATCAATAAATGACCTAATGTTAGGGGTTATATATTGTAGAATTATTGGAGTTCATGTTTAAATTTTTTAAATGGTATTATGAAGGTTTCCCATTATTAGAATGATTTATAGGTGTTTGGAATCCTTATAAATGGAAATGGGGGTGAATGTTTTCTGCAATATAATTACACATCATGTAATGGTATTATATATCATTAATACTCTACAAGACACATGTCATGAAATAAATACAAGGTGTGAACTGGTTACACATGATGTAAGAAATACACAACCTATAATGTTTGTGATAGTTAAATAATAATCTATGTTGGTAGGTTTTTTGGTGTATCCCTCTAAAAATAAATTCATTCCATGTAAAGGAGTTAGACACCATGAAATTTCTTGAGTGGGAATTCAAAAGGTGTCATGTGGATGACATGTCACTCATTATTTTTTGAAGCATATTTCTCTCTTCCCTAGGGATCCTTCTAGGAGATTTTTGATCACCTCACATCATTCCAAATATCCTAATCATGCATCCTATACCTGGAAAGTCGTTTTATTTATGTTTTCCCTTCCCTCCCTTTATTATATATCTATTGTAGTGTAATATCTTGATCATGTGAATTTTTTGTTTGATCATGATAAGTTATAATCTAGGAACCTTATTTAGAATATATATTACTTCATTATTATTGCTAAATCTTGATAGAATCATTTTTTGATCTTCAGTTAAAGGTTGGGCATCTAAACCTTATCCCTATGGTTTGAAAATTTTTAAGTAAGTTCAATATTGTAACAATTCAATCATATTGTTCAATAACTAAATTAAAATTAATTAAATATATTATTGTTTTGAATCCATTTCGATCCAATTAGTAATTTCAATATCTTTTTGATACTATTTAGTTGATTGAACCTTTGATTATAAATGAATGATTTTATTTATAAATATCTCTTTAGTTTAACAGGGGATTTTAGTGTTTTTTTATATATATTTTTGTTGGCATAGATTGTTTATTTAGATAACTTGAATATTATTTGTTTTGAAAAAATTATAAATTAAATGTGAAATTGATGGATAAATTGTAATTGTGATAATTAACTATTGTTCTGTAAGATGTGACATTGTGATATCCTTCTTGTTGTAACATGTGATGTGATTTCTATCTTATAATTCATACAGGGGTTTTTAATCCTAATTACATGATAAAGTTATTTTATATAGGGATTTTCCCAAAGACATGCTGAAAGGATTATATATCAGGGTTATTCCCAGTGATACATGATGGAATTGTTATTTATTAAGCTTGGCCTTGAGACATTATGAAATTCTTATATAAGAATCGGAACAATTAACAAGCTAAAATGTTTATATCCCATGCTCAGACATTATTAAATTCTAAAATTCTTATATAGATGGCCTTGACATAGATTTTTGTGATTTATATGTTGATTATTTTATGGGGGACTGGGCTATGATAAATTCTCAGTGACATTATGGAATGACACCGAGACTGGTTATGTTTTACAATGGTTACACGATTTTGACTATCATCGTTGTGATACAAGATTAGATATATTCTATTATGGAGATAAATCTGGTTAATGTGGTGCTAATTTGATTTTTAACTAATTAATAAACCTTTATATTGAATTATTTATTTAACTTAACATTAGACTGGTAATTTTTAATCATAGTGGTGGAAACTTACTGAATTATAATTGAACATTATTTGAGACACCATTTGGTACCCGATTTTATTTCATTGATGTAGTATTAGACAAGGAAGAGGGAACTTGTTGTTGATTGAGGCTTTCTAGATTGGACGGAGTTTGGAGATGGGACAGACATGGGGTTTGGGACATAGTAATTTTGTTTCATTAATATAATCTAGAAGTTGTTTATTTATATTTATTCTAGTATCACATTAGTGAAATTTTATCATACATTGAAATTACCCCTTTATTATTTTTTTGGATTATTTAGTTGGATTCTTTTATTGGATTTCTACTATATTGTATAATTTTCATTATTTTAGCACTCTGATATTTTTAAAATTATTATTATTATTCTATTTTCATTGTTTTCCTCTATAACCAGGGGTAAATATCTCCCCACTATACTTATCACACACACACTAATAGTTGGAAGCCGCTAGTCTATGAGAAGGTGTGCTTGAAAACTTATAAACAACCCTTTTATCCACATGAGAGAGTTTCAAATTGGGGGACATAAAAAAGTGTTATCAAAGAGTGTTGTTTAATTCTCTATTTCATTAATATTTGGGAAATATATAAAGGAGACAATAATATAGTAGTTTGTGGTAATGATCTTGTTCATTGGTGTATCTTACCCATATACAGGGTAAAATCCATATTACAAGTTGTTGTTTTCTATTTATACAATTTTCTTTTCACAGTTTATGTTATTTCAACCTGAGTGATTTTCATGTTGTGTGAGGTTACTATTTCATGATGTAATTGGTTTTTGAGATTTATTCTCATGGCCTAGTATGCAATAGGATGAGTATGAATGCAACATGTTAGGCACATAGGGATATATATCGCCAATTTTGGGTCATGGTAGGGAAAATCTATTTATAATTATATATACATTCCTATTTAAATACTCATGTAAAATTATTATCATATCTATTAAAAAATGAAATAAATGAAATTTTCTGTCAAGAAAAAACACTTTTAACCCATGTTTAGATAGTTTAAGAGTCATTCCTTTTCTACTATTTTCACTTGATGATGTATTCCCTATTGTTTTAAACAGATTTCTAAGGAATGTGTTTTTCTGGAAGAGAAAATTCCTCCTTATGGTCATCATATTTAGTGTTATGAGAGTGTAATACAGCACACTCTTAATATAACTAAACTGGAGATTCCTATATCTTTTGAGGATCAGATGGATGTTAATATTCATGATAGCTACTCCAAGGTCATGAAATCCATGAAAAGTGAGAATTATTGCATCATGCATTTGATGTAAGAGACGAAGATAGAGTTCAACCTTCAGATTCTTCGTATGTTCACTAAGATGTGATTACCCTAGGAAGCAATGTCGTGGATCGAGTTAGAGAACATGATCCTTAAGAATCAACAGACACCCATTGATAGGATAGATAGGCGTTCTGCATTCCATTAATGAGTTGGTTAGACATGCTGGAGAAAGAAAGTAATAATTATGAGTTATCTTGTAAGGGATTTGAGGAGAAGTTCATGAGCCACATCTATGTAGATATATTGAGGGATGGTAATGATCGTTAGTTCATGAAACTATTATGGTAGGTCATGTTAGTGATGGACTTCAAAAAACAGTTCACAAACCTAAAACACTTTGCTTCATATTTGGAATATGATGAGTTCTTAAGGGAAATGCATATTTAGGATGGTCATCGCTTTGAGATCTGGTCTCTAGTGAACGTGTTCCACCTGAGTAGTGTTGTAGATGGGATGAATCAGGCACTCATCAAGGAAGGGAATCAGAGAGAGTCCATGGTTAGTGGCCAGCTATTTCAATGGGGAAAACTATGAACACTTATTTGGGTTTAATGATGTGTCAATATGATAG
This sequence comes from Viscum album, assembly GCA_963277665.1. Classification (NCBI taxonomy): domain Eukaryota; kingdom Viridiplantae; phylum Streptophyta; class Magnoliopsida; order Santalales; family Viscaceae; genus Viscum; species Viscum album. Next base: position 702,038,115 of record OY728161.1, read on the forward strand.
TTTTCACCAAGGCAGTAGTGGTCATTGCGTTTAGGGTAGTTGGAATCCATCTCAATATCATGATTTATTACAGTGATATCTATATGAAAATATAGGCCACAAATGGACTCATTGTATGTACCCCTCTTATGAGTTTGATTATGGTGGAATATTTGGCCACTATTAGAGGTGTTTTGGGGCATGAAGTAGAATATTGTTGTAACGGTAATAAGACAGGTACCAAAGTCTAGGAAAAACTCTACTGGTCCATAGCAAGTACGTAACAAGGGTTATAAATGATATTTTAGTTGACGTAGGGGATGCGGTACCCTTGTGTGGGAACGATAGTACTAGGAAGTGTTTATAGCTCAGTAGAGTCATGTATGAGTATATGATAGTGGGTATGGTTAGTTAAATATTATTTAGAGTACTCTGGATAGTGTGGGTGTAGTATTATCTACTATTAGAGGTAATATTTTTATATCATCTACCCTTTCATGTGTTTTTTTTGATACTGGAGCTTCTCATTTGTTTTTATTTTCTCCTTTTATAAATGGTTTGGGATTTCATGTTGAAATATGGAATGGTTTATTTTGACCATTGAAACACCATTGGGAGTGTGTTCATATAATATCAAATGTTTCAATGCGTTTTCTCAAGAGATTGGTGGTTACTATTTCTATTGTAAATCATTCATTATGGAAATGATAGGATTTGGTTTTATTCTTGGCATAGATTGGTTAGTTATTTACCAATCACATATTTAATATTTTTTGAGGATAATTTCCTTTTTAACACTATAAGGAGGCAGTTATTCTTTCCATTGTGAGAGGTATATTTAGGCTAGTTGTGGAGAACCAACTCAATGCATATTAGACTGCCTCATGTATTATATAGACTATATTTATCTAAATGATGGTGGAATACAGTAGGAGTTCTTTCTCCTAGTTCTATACCATTTTTATGATGTCTTTGGTGATGAGTTCCTCATTTTACTAACTGAGTGAGAGATTGAGATTATGATCTAGTTGGTTCTAGGAGATGTGTCAATTTCAATCTCACCTTATATGATGGCATCATCATAGATTTGAGAGTTGAATGTTCTATTAGGATATCTAGAAACTAAAGGTTTCATAAGGAATAGTACATCTCCTTGGGTTTATCCAGTTATATTCTCTAAGAAGGTTGATTTAACTTTTCCCTTATGTGTGGATATTGATAGATTAAACCAGATGATTGTAACGAACTCGTATCTTCTTCCCTGCATCAATGATCTTTTTTATCAAATTGAGAGGTTCTAAGATATTATGCATGATTTATTTGAGATAAATATACAATAAGTGTAGGTTACGACAATCATACATACTTCATTCAATTTTAAGAGTAGGTATGTCTTATAAGAGTTCATGGTGATGTCATTGGGTATTAATAATGCATCAGAGGTATTCATGGACTAGATGAATTAGATCATTCATTCTTTTTTGGAAAATTTTGTGGTGGTTTAATTCAAATACATCTTATTTTACTCCTATCCAAGTCAATATTTAATTATTCCAAACATCATGACATCTTCTTGAGTACATTGGGAGAGAATCATATTTTATCCAAGGTAAAAAAAATGTAGTTTATAGTTTGATAAATTGCTCTTCTTGTTCCATGTAATCTTTTAAGGAGTTTTATTATACCCATATAAATTTTCATGCAAGGTATATTTGAAAAATCTGAAGAATTTGTTCATGATTCATATATTTCTAGGGAAAGAAAATTATTATTGGTGATTTATCTAGGACTTTTCCAATTTGGTAACACTGATGACTAGGATGACAAAGAAAGAGATGACGTTTTTTAGACATATTCTTATGAGAGACCTTTTTAAGAGATATAAGGTATGATAACCCTAGAACCTACTCTCACATTTCATTTTTCTGTTAAATAATATACCATGTATCATGACACATCGAAAAATGTTCTTCGAGTAGTTCTAATGTGTGAGGATTAAGTGGTTATGTATGGCTCCAGAAAGGTGATACTGCAACAGAGGAATTACCCTACTCATTATTTGGAGTTAGCTTAAGTGGTACATTTCATAAGATGGTTGAAGTATAAACCAATGTGTGGTAGGATTATTGTATACACAAACCACAAGTGACTATGTTACATCATTTATCTGTGGGATCAAAACCTTCATCATTTTAGGTGGGTGGAGTATCTGTAATATCTCAACATCAATTTTTCTTTTACAATGAGAAAGGGAAACATCATTGTTTATTCATTAACATGACGGACTTAGGAAGAGGCAGTATGGTAGTCTTGAAATGAGTGGTAGGTGATGTCCCTCTTTTCTTACCTTCATCTGGATGTTCAAGAGTCTCATGGACGAGTAGATCTAACTTCGACAGCTTTTACTCCCATGCTTTTGAACTGGATTAAGATTGAGAAGTTATCTAATTTAGAGGGCCTAGTTCTGTTAGGAAACAAATATGATTGGGAGACACCACCTGGATGGTCTCTCGATAGTGGAAATATTAATTTTTAATATGGAAGAGTATGAACTCCTAAGATATTATGTGAGAAGATGATGAGAGAATTTCAAGATTCTAAATGGGAAAAACATCCTATTTTGAAAATCAGGTATCATTATCTCTATAAATAGTACAAGTGGTTGGGAATGAAGAATTTGGTATCATGATTCTTAGCTAGAAACTTCACTTGTCATCAGGTGAAAGTCTATCATGAGATTCTAGTCGAGATTTTACAGTCATTTCATATGCCTGAGTAGAAATGGGATGATGTCACAATGGATTTTGTGACACTATTACTCAGCACAACCCATAACAATGATGTTTTAGGGGTGATTGTGGGTTGACTAATGAAGGTTCCCTACTTCTTTTCTACCATGGAGGACTTCATAGTTGATGGTATGAGAAGTCTTTATATGCGCAAGGTAGTACGGATTCACGATGTTTAGAAGAGTATCATTTCATATAGATATCCCCTTTTCATTTCATTCCTTTTTAATGGTCTTTGAAGGGATATAGGATCGAATGTTGTTTTTTGTGTGGCCTATCATCCTTAGACTAATGGTAATTATGATAAGACTATTCAGGTTTTGTAGGATATGTTATGGGACCATGTTTTTTATTTTGGTGGTTTATGGGAGTAACATATGGGACTCATATATTTTTCATATAATAAAAACCTCAAGACATCCATCAAGATGCAACCTTTCCAATATTTTAATGTTCGGTCATACCATTTGAATCTATTTTGGTTGGAGGTATGTGAGTCCTCACTTTTTGGGCCAAGTCTCATGTAGGTTATGTTTGTGTGGGTTCGTCTAATCATATAGTACTTGGTTACCATGAAGAGTAGGAAAAAATAATACTATGTCCATTGTAGATTGGCCTATGGAGTTCAAGGATTGTCAAAATAAATTCTCTCGGGTTATTCTTAGAATGGGGAAACACCATATTAGGAAAAATGGGAAGCAAGCACCTGGGTTTTTTGTTCTATTTGATATTCTGGATATGGTCGGCCTAGTGGCATATTGATTATCCCTTCTACACAACTATAATTCCAGGAAAAATATCTATCACGTGTCAATGTTTTAGAGCTACTATTCCTAAACTTCCCATGTGATAGATTTAGAATACATTGAGCATGGTGTTGATGCATCCTTTGAGGAGCATCCAATATATATTAGAGACTATAGTGTGAAGTATCTTTGGGGTAGGGTGCTTCCATTCATTTGAGTGGAGTAGCTGCATGGCCATTTTTAGGAGGAGACCAAGGAAAGGGATTCTGGAATGCAAGCATAGTGCCAAATAATATTCTCTAAAACCCAAAAGTAAATCTTAGAACATCTTGGGGATGAGTAGTTTTATAGTGGAGTGGTTCTAATACATCATATTTTTTCAATTACGTCCCTCTATGAGTATTTTTTTATCCTTGGTGGGGGGTCCTCTTATGATAGGAGGGTACATTGTTGGGGAAAATTACAATATGTTTAGGTATATATGTTGTTAAATTAAAATAGTCTGGGTATAAATGTGTCGCATGGGGGTATGAGGGATTTCTATGCTTGTAAGGCTCTAGAGGTGTTCTAAATCCACATGCATGGAAAATGTGGATCAAATCTGTCTTCATGAGAATTAGACATTTTTAATGGTATCACACATCATGTAAATATGGAAGACACATTTTATAAAACAATTATAAGGCGTGAACTTGTTACACATCAGGTAAGAAATACATGCCGTGTAATACTTTAGAAAAGTAATTAATAATATGAAGTTATAGGTTTTTCAGAATATCCCCCTAAAAATAAATTCATGGCATGTAAAGGATTTATAATATTTTTAATTTCACTTGGAATGATTTTAAATGATTATGAGGAAGATTTGATTCTCATTACTATTTTCAAACTATTCATCTAAACCTTAGGGAACCTTTTAGGAAATTTTGGAGTGCCTCTCTTGATTCTAGATGTCCTGATCCTACATATGATCCCCTGTTAAATGGTTTTGGTTCGGTTATCCATTCTCCTCCTTTGTTATCTATCCATCGTGTTGTGATCTATTGACAATTTTTGTTTTTGTTTTTTATCTTGATTGGTTATGATCTAGGAAAATTTTTACAATCCTATCCACCATCCCTCTTATGGCGAATCCTGCTTGAATCCATGGTTGATCATCATTTAAAGGTATGGTCTAAACCTTAACCGCATAGTTTTATAATTATCATGTATGTGAAATATTGAAAATTTTCCAACTTATCATAGCCCAAATAAATTAATAATAATTAATTGGATTATTCATTGGAGTCCTTATATATCAAATTGGTAATTGAACTAGATTATGGAGACCATTGAGGTGAGTGAACCCTAATAATAAATTAATTGTTAAATGGATTAATGTGTGTTTATCATGACATGGGAATTTGGGATTTTCTTGACATAGATTCACCTTGGATTAAATTTTTAATTGAGATAACTATAATGTTATTCTATTTGAAAAGATGTAATATATAATGTGTAATTGAGAGATAAAGGGTAATTTTCATAATTAACTATTGAGACATATGATGTGCTATTGAGATATCCTTGTTTTTTATAAATTTTGTTGTTATTTCTATGTTTCAATTCTTATACGAGGTGTTGGTCAAGATTACATGATGAAATAATTACATACTGGTCTTGGTCTAGAGTCATGCTACAATTATTATATAGTGGTCCATTCCCAGTGGTGTGTGCTAAAATATTATATACTTGTATTGGCCCTAAGACATGCTAAATGATTATGTGGGGTATTAACCCATTTTACATGATTAAATTCTTATAAAATGGGGTCATTCCTAATTATATGATAAAATGATTATATAGAGTGTTTTGACCCAGGTTTTTTTTATTTGTACCTCGATTATACGGTATTTTTGTCATGGTTGAGAGAGAATCATAATGACATTCTGGTATGGATTTCAGGTAGTTTATATTTTACCATGGTTAAATGGTTGTGGTTTGCGTGGTTATGAGACATTATTATACATATTCCATCTTGGAGGAAAATCTAGTTGATGTGTAATTAATTTTATTATTAATTAATTAATACACTTGTTTATTCCACTATTTCATGAACTTATTTTCAGATTACTTATGTTTAGACATGGTGATTTAAACCTACTAGATTATGATATCACTCTATATGAGCATTCATTTGGTACCCAAGAAGATTACCTGGATGCAGTATTGGACAAGGGAAAAGGGCCTTTCTGCTGACTATTTCTTCATGTACGGGCAAGAGTTTAGAGATGAGGATGATAAGGGGTGCATGATCGGGGCCTTTTGAGTCTTTTTGGGTTTTTAGTATTTTATTTATATTACATATCGTATTAAATTTATTTACAATCCATCATGACATTATATTATTTCTTTATTATTTATTGGATTGTTAACTTGTCTTCTATTGTGGGGTTTTTTATTTATTTTATTTTTTCCATTATTTCCACACTCCGATATGTAGTTTTTATTATAGGTTTATTTGATATGTGTTCCTTGATTTTAATTATTTTGTGTTAAAATAAAATACATAGCTTTATTAATCCTTTAAACAAATATGGAATATAAGGAGAATACTAGACTTATTCTTCTATAAAAATATAGTAGACAAATGATTCCAAATTAAGAGGTTTAGGTTGAGTTTTGTGTATAATTTTTCACGTACATTATTTAAAGAGTTATTTGGACAAATGTTCCAGTGAATTATTAAATAAGGTGATAATTGTATACCTCTATTAGTATCATTAATAACTTTTTAATGTTGTTCAACTACACCATCCCATCCTCCCTTTCATCTATATCTGGAACTATCTCAGAAACGTTCTTCATTCACATCTACTAAATAAAAAATCTTTCATATTTATTTATTAAAATATATGTGTTTTCTTCCTTTGGGAGTTTAGTCATGGAAGATTCTTTCAACCTCAATTTGATCAATATTAACTTGATTTTCACCTTTATTATTTATAATATTGGGACATAGAAACACCCATTGGTTCTAAAAACATGGGGTTTTATTATCCATCATCTTGTAAGGATTCATATCAGTGTTTGGTCTATAAAAACATCTATTCTAAACGTAAAATGATACACCAATATATTTCCTCCAAAAATAATGAGATGTATCATGTTATATCAACATTCTTCATTTCATATCCACCAAAAATATATTTCTTCATTCAAAAATGTCATTCTATGTTGGTGTGTATAGTGTACTAAACACATGAATAATTCTTTTATTTTCAATAAAATCTCTGAAAATACCATTTTTTTATTCTCCATCATTATCAACTTGAATATTATTTATAGAATATTCATATTCCTTTTATGCACTTATCTTGAAACTCTTAATCATTTTGGGAGCTTCATATTTGTGTTTCAAAAACATATTACATGTAATGTGATTAAATTTCCCAATAATTAAAATAAATCACATATATTTATATTTTTATTATTTAATCATGGGTCCATAAATGTCAAAATCTATCCTCTCCAACATACGATTTGAATTCCCATCAAACATTGCCTACTATTTATTATGGATTATTTTGAATTTAAATGATTAAACCATAAAATATTTTATGTATTCACAAATACTCCACAAAACCAATAGTTATTATAGAACTCATATTTACCCTTATAATTTTGACAAGTTTCAGATTTGTGAATCTTTTTTTCGAACAATTTCTTAAATTTTAAATTATTTTTTCATTGGCCGCCAATTTTTGTTCACCGTATGAGATTTTCTTCTTTAATATTTTACACCATATCATCCTCAATAGAATCACCTAGAGTAGTTTATTTTGATTCATACATGTAAACCATATAAACCATACCTTTTACTACTCAACTTCTTTTGGATATAAACATGGTCTTCATAAATTAAATTTTATTCTTATAATATTCATGACTATGATCAATATGTAAGGATAAATTTTATTTATCATTATTAGTTTTATATTTCTCAAAACATTCACCAACTTATATAGCTATGTTTTAGATATTTGTAACTATTTACCAATCTTTAGAAAGTTTTTATTTGAAATTTTCTAATTCATCCCACGTCACTTTAATCATTTATCAAATATTATTCATTTTTAATCGTTTAATTTTTGACATTGTATTTTTTATTAATAATGAATAAAATTTTGGAAAAGTTTATTAAGGATATGAATTTTTTAAAAAAAATTTCATGGTAGGAGAAATTAAATAGTTTCATAACTTATAAATCTCTCAAAAGGATAAATATATAATTCTATATCAAGAAAATTAAGATAATTGAATTTTATGAATGTTTGAAAGATAAGATGAAAGGATACTTTCTACACCCATTTTAGTGAAAAAATGTTTTCAAATGATGGAGAAGAAAATGAGGTAGATCCTAAAGATATTATAATGTTTGATGGATGTTTTTTATATCTATAGAATTCAATGATAGATATAGATTATGGTATTATACATTGTTCAATGTATCTATGTTCTCCATGATAACCTAGTCTCATGGATGGAAAATGAATTCTCTGATATATTAAATGAACAACTAATTTTGGATATAAATATAACAGTGTAAGATTGATTGATTTATTTATTCATATAGATATTGATTAGGAGGGAAGTGTATATGACATTAAATACATATATAGTGGAGTAAATTCATTGTAGAAATATGCCATATTTTGAATATAAAGAAAACAATATCATCAAATCTCAGTATAGAAGAGGTTTAGAATGTTATTTCCAATCATGCTACAACACAAATTATGTGGACAAAGAGGTACATATATGATTTTTTTGTTGATATGTTGTTTCCCCTTATCTAGGATTTTTGTAATCAATTTTATATAAATCTAAATAAAAACCAAGGAATGATTCTCATTCCAGACATATTAATATCAAATATTACTTCATTAATGAGAATGTAAAGAAAATTAAACTAAAGTTAGAGTTTTTTCTATAATAGAGAAAGTTAGTGATATTTTCATGAAACTATTTCTTTGGAAAAATTTCATAAGCTGGGTTTCTCATGGGAATACAAACACATCCACTTCAATGAAATGTTATGAAATTCCCTCACCTCTTCATCTTTTATTTGGATAGTGTTTTAAATGGGGAGATATTGTTACATATATTTATCCATTTGTATGTGGTTTCTTTTTAGATGGAATTCATTTATTTAGATTGTGTTACTAAAAGTTTTAATCTATGATTAGTCAATTGGTTAAAAATTTTAATCATTTTTTGAAGTGGATATAAGAACAAATTTTATTACAGGTTGAATATTCGTTTTGGGATGGTAATTCCATGTGGGATAATATGTCTCTTATGAAGTGTATGAAAAAATTCTTTAATTAACTAATTATCGTCGACATGTTATTATTGTTTGAAGAATATTTATTATAACATTGATTTCACTAATGTATGATTATATTTTTTGGATATGTAATCTATTTCATAAGATACAATAATTTGAGATTTATGTTCCTTAGTGGAAAAAAATCCAAAGGAATATATTATTTAGACAAGCAAGTTTGTCGGTATTTTGAAGGAGTTGGAAGTCGTTTAGAGGGTGTTGGTTTATATGAAGATAGTTAGTTCCATGATTTTAATTTCTTTTCATTAACATAAAATATTTTTATTCATTAATCCTTCCTATAAATGGGGAACAAAAGGAGAAGACCATACTAAATTTTCTAGGAAAATTCTAGCAGATAAATGATTCCAAACTGAGAGGTTCATGTATAGTTTTGTGTTGAATGCTTCTCGAACATTCTTTGTTCATTGGGAAATGGTTTCAATTAATTACTATATATGGTGAAAATTTTATACTCTTAATATTTACAAATTCTTGAGTTATGAAATATATCAGGATCAATGAATAAGTATAAAATGGGATAAATATGTTTGTATCTTAAAATTTCCTACATTTATGTTTCGATTAAGTTAATTTGAAATACTATAACATACAGTGATTTAGATTATGAAAGTGTATTCTTAATGTTTTTAAGGATTTATATAAAAGAAAAATTTATGAAGCAAAGTGGTAATATTCTGTTAAGTGTAATTGGATGAATACCAAATTAGATGATGACTTTTGGATGATCTTTCACAATGACATCATATGGATTTCATTAGAAAAACTGAAGATATATAACAATCTTGATCCTTATTTAGTATTTAAACATGATTTATTACATAAAATTACATTTAATACAACTTAAAATATTGATAGTTCTAGTGTCATTGTGAAATTAACTTCATTACATAACAACATAAAACATGAAAGAACAACATCATTATTGAAAACCCCATTAACCTGACCAAAATGTTACTTCATACATAATAAGGCATGGGATAACATGAAGAAATACATAAGAAAGGGGTTAGATTTAAATCCTATTAAGGGAATAAAAAAGTAATAATATGAGGAAGGAAATAAATGTTAGGAAAAATTCATATCAATAGAGCCTAAAAAGAACTTGAAAAATAAAGCATGATATAGAATGATTATCATAACATTGAAATGTGGTGATAACCTAAGACATTATATCATAAATAGATCATGTATAACCCCATAAAGAGCCCATGGTGGACAATGTCACATAAAAGAATCAAGTACACACAAATCCTGACATTATGTATTTAAATACTAAATATTTCCCAATGCATTGGAGTGCTATCTAGGAGAACCCTTCATAATCATTTAATTATCATTCTTAAGTGTGCCACCTAGATTATAGAACATAGATTCATTAAACATAATAATTTATTCCATGATCAAGGAATATGGAATACATAAATTTTTGTCCATAATAAATAACACTACGGGAAAAACGGGCTATACCCACGGTTCAAAACCGTGGGTATAGCCCCCAAAACCGTGGGTATAGGCTATACCCACGGTTTTGCGAACCGTAGGCTGGAACGGCGTCGGGATAGGGGGGTCACCCTATACCCACGGTTTGTAGAAACCGTAGGGATAGGTTTGTGGCAGCGTGGCAAGTGGGTGGCCACGCTGGCAATGCAGTGACCCCACGGTTTGAGAACCGTGGGGATTTAATTTTCAAAAAATTGAATCTGCTGGGAATCGAACCCAGACCTCGCACAGCAGCAGGCGAATTCGCAACACCCACTTCCCACACGAGCCATCAATTCAATACATTATTTATACATATATTAGCGTATATATATTAATATAGATTATATAATTTAAAAATGCAGTCTGGGAGGATCGAACCCGCACTGGACGGGAAATCCTTAAACACACCGCTACATCGAACCAACTGAGCTACATTTCATATACGTTAATAATAATCATATCATCATATATATATATATTAACATTGAATATTTAATTTAAAAAAGAAGCCAGCGGGAATCGAACTCGCACTTAACAAGATATCCCCGACCGCACCGCTGAAACGACCAATCAAGCTATCTTTTAATTCGGTATTATATTTATACATCTTTCTATGTATATTAATATTAGTTCTATTTTGAAAATTAAAAGCCGGCGGGAATCGAACCCGGGCTTCAGGAAGAATCGCTTCAAAGCGCCGAACGAAGGGACCGACTCAGCTGCGAAATATTACTGTCATTTAAGCATATAATTTTATATTTGTATTTATATTAATAAAAATCATGTTCCCGCCAATTTTTTCCCATTGTCCCGCGTAATTTTTTTCCCCGCCTAATGGCGGGAAAGCTATACCCACGGTTCTGAAAACCGTGGGTATAGGTCTTGAAAAAAATAAACCCCAATACCCACGGTTTTGAGGAACCATGGGTATAGGTCTTCTGGAAAACTCTACCCCCACGGTTTGGCCAAAACCGTGGGTATACACCTTAAAAAAAAACACCTATACCCACGGTTTTGTAAAACCGTGGGTATAGGTCTTCAAAAATAATCTATACCCACGGTTTTGTGCAAAACCGTGGGTATAGGTGATCTATACCCACGGTTTTATGAAACCGTGGGTATAGGTCACCATTTTACCCCTATACCCACGGTTTTGTACAAAACCGTGGGTATAGACTCGTTTTCCAGTAGTGTAAGTATATGTGTATACATGTGAATACCCTCGATAGAGAAATTGGTATTGTATTCACTACATAATTATTTTGTCCAGGAAAATCATGGTTTAGTTTTTAGAGCATAATAAAATTATATAGAAATTCATAAAAATGGTTTGATGACAGATAAATGGAATCTCATAATTTAGATATAAAATGGATTATAAGAGACATATTTAAGAAAATATTCAAACATTTGAAAAAAGGATATTAAAATACATAACATAAAAGGAATGCTTGATTAAATATGTGGGTGCAGGATTCCTTATGGAATTTTGACATAATAAGGGGAGTGTGTAAAGGTTCATAATAGGGATAAATGAGAGTTAATGGGGATACTATAATTTAAAAATGAAATTTACAGTAGGTAATAATGTACCCCAACTTAAGGAAATGGAAATTAAAAGGCATATCAGAAATGAAATGCTTGATAAAATAAGGAGACAGAGAATCCCATACATGATTGTGTGACACCAAAGTCTTGGGAAAGGATTCCTTGGTGATTTTAGCCACCTTTTCGGGACACTAAAAAGTATAGGGTAGATATTTTTCATGTTTCAAGGAGTTTTAGTGAAGATAAATGTAATTTTGGGTGCGTTTATATAGGAACAGAGGGTGATTTCATTATTATTTTCATTTTGAACATTACAAAATAAAATATTCAATACCACAACCCATCCCATTGTTTCCTAATTTTCCTAGAAAATATAAGTTTTATAAACTATTTTTTAAGTCCAAGGGCAGAGGATTATAAAATATTTCTCTTTTTATGTGGAGGTGTATAACACATTCAAAGAAATGATTTTAAAATCATAAAATATATTTTAAGTCATGGAGGAATCAATAAAGCATAATAAAATATATAAATTTAAGCTAAAATCAGATTATTATAAATTAAAAAACATATATTAGGATTATTATACCTTTTATAGTATTTATTACATCACTATTGGGCCATTATGATGTCATAAAAGTCGTCGTATAACTATAGGGTATTTAATTTTTATCCAAAAGTTTGGTTGTCTCTGAGAATCATGAAAATTCACAACATTATAATTTATACATAATTATTCCAAAAATAAAATTCATTATATCTAAATTCTTTTTTAAGAATTCCAATTTTAACTTTCGAAATAAAAACAGATCTTTAATGAAAATGTCCTGTTTTTGACAAATAAATTTTTTTTAACCCTTATAGAAATTAAATTTGACATCATAAAAATTATATGACTATATATTTTTGATAAATAATATTTAATAATAATAATCCCTTAAAATATTATTTATTACAAAAATATATTAATTGAATTTTAATATTAACCAAAAAATAAAATTTGTGCTTTAAAATTCATTTATGAAGTAAAACTAATAGGATGTAAATATATTTATAATTCTATAAACAATAATGTACATTTTTCTATTTCTAGGTTACTTATACATATCACTTAAATATGCCAGCATACTCTCTAATAGTAATATGTATGATGGTGGGGACATTTATGGGGCGATCCGGTGAACATGGTTCGGGTCAAGATCTTGATGAGCTTGAACTTCTCCCATACACTGTTTCGCTCATTCTTAAGTTATGGGATCTTAGCATAGGCTTGGTCTAGAGAAAATCCCAGTTATGATATCTCCCTCAGAATCTCTGATAAAGGTTCCTCATAGGGTATGATCATATTGGTTGAGTTCATCACATCCTTTTTATGTTCCAAAAGGACTTGTTAAAAGCATATAATTATACTAGTCATGTTATCACTATTCGACAGTTATATTATCAATGTTAATGATACCTAATGGTCATTTAAATTCCCATTGGATAAAACAAAATAAGATTATGTGTTTTATATACCCATAAGACATTTAATTAAATAAAAATATGAATTTCTTTCATAAATGTTCAGGTGGTTACAATGTTTCCCTATTTATAAATTTTACCCACTAAATTTTGTTTTCCCCAAACTAAAACCGATGAGCATAACTCTGCTTCATAACCTCCATAATTTCACATGCTTCTTCTTTAAATTATTGGTTTCATCGCAATAAATTGATGAGTGGCATTGCCTTATTTTTTAGAACTTTTTCTCTATGATCTAAGTTCTACACCAGCTGCTACTCATAGGAAAGGTCATTCCCCAATTGTACCGCGTCTAGATTGAGTACATGTAATGGGTCTGGAATGTACTTTTTTAATAGTGATACATGGAATACATCATATACATGAGATAGTTTATGTGGTAGCACAAGTTGATATTACATCTCTCTAATGTGAACAAGGATTTCATATAGGCCAATGTTTCATGGGCTAAGCTTTCCCTTCGTCCAAAATATCATCACCCTCTTCCTTAAAGATATGAAGAGGAATAACATATCTCTAACATCAAACTCGAGTTCACATTTACAATTGTCATCATAGAACTTTTGTCAACTCTGGGTATCCATGATGTGTTTTTGAATGGTATTAACCTTCTCAACCATTTCAAGAACTATAATTTTTCATTTCCCAACTCCATCATAACATATCGGTGTTATACATCTCTTCCCATAAAGGTATTTTTAGGTATCCATTTGAGTGCTTGATGGGAAACTGGTGTTGTAAGAGAACTCTACCAAAGGAATTTGTTAGTACCATCCACCTTTTTAGTCCATTGAGAGCGCTCTCAATATATCTTCATGTGATTGGATAGTCTTCTCAGATTGGGTATCAGTTTGAGGGTGATAAGCCATTATGAAGGTCACCTCAATGTTTAGACCATTTTGGATAATTTTAGAAAACATATAGGTGAATCATAAATTTCAATCAAACACAATCAATAGTGATACTCCACACAACCTTACCACTTCTCTGTTGTATATCTGGGCCTATTAATCTATTGAGAAAGTCTCACACATCCCAATTAAGTGTCCTGTATTTGTAAGATGGTCCAACAGAACCTAGATAGAATTTTTCCCTTGTATGTGTTTGGAGGCCTGGTGATAATGACCTTGGTGATTTTTTCCCATTTTTAATTTTGTTATAGATACTTTTTTCATTGTAACATTCAAATTATTCCATTCATCCTTCACTTGATGACATATCGAGCACATTGATTCATAATCAGTGATCTCCGTCTTCATCTTATCCAACCAATAGTGCTCTAAGAGATCTCAACACATCCTTGTGATTCATGGTTGAATGGAGAAAGTTGAACTAATTACATCATCCATTAGTTCCTTATTTAACTCAAAATATGAAGGATCACATAGTCTCAAACCAAATCTCACATGTTCTTATTTATTAATATTTAAATCCAAGAATTTCACTTTTTTTAGTATGAAGTCTCTTTTTAATTCACATACCATATTTTGGATCATCATTTAACCCTTTAAGAAGAGATAGTTGAGAAATTTTTTTGAAAGGATTGAAGAAATTCCTTTCTTTATGATTCCCATGTATGTCCTCTTCAAATCTATGAATATTAGATCCTTCTCAATTCCCATTGACGGTAAAATTGTTGGATCCTTTCTACTTATAGAATTGTCAACCTTGCTTCCTTTCCCGGGATGGTAGTGGATTGAGTAGTCATAATCTTTGAAGACCTATAACCATCTTCATTTTGAAATATTCATCTATTTTTGTGTGAATATATATTCAAAACATTTCTTATCCATATATTATTCACACTTCTCCCAAAAGGGTTAATGCAACCATGTTTCCAAATTATAGACTTCCAACCCCATATCATGTGTGGGATAGTTTTTCTCATAAATTTTCAACTAACTTGTTGTGTGGGAAATGACATTTTCATTTTTCATCATTAAACATCCCAACCACTTCATCGAATCAACACTAAAAATTATTAAAAGTTCCACACATGGGGGTAGAGTGAGAACATGGGTAGTGATAAGACTCATGTTCAAATCCAGGAATATTTCTTCACATTCATCATTCCAAGAAAAGTTGACTCTATTTTGAATATGTTGGGTAAGGGGGTTTGACAATCGTGGTGAATTTCTCACAAATCTTTGATAATATTTTTCTAACCCAAGGAAACTATGTATATCTATAACATATGTTGTCCTCATGCATTCTTTAATCTCATATGTATTTGTAGGATCCATAGATGTCCCATTTCATGAGATGATAAGCCCCCAAAATGAGAATTTCTTCAACCAGAACTCACACTTGTTGGACTTGTATAGAGCTTATCCTTTTCTAAGTTCTTTAGCATAGTAATTAGATACACATCTTGATCCTTCGTGGTTTTGGAGGATATTATAATATAGTCTATAAAGACTACCATAAGTTTGTTGAGGTAATATTTAAATACTATATTCATCATTTCAATGATGATTTCTAAAGTATTAGTGAGTCTGAATTGAATCAATATGAACACATAGTGCTCGTACCTACTATGAAAAAGTAGTCTTGGAGATATCCTCCTTCTTCACCCTTAGATGGTAATATTCCAACTGCATATCCACCATGGAGAAGTATCGTTCTCTATGTATCAGATCAAAAAACCCATCAATTAATGGAAAAGGATACTTATTCATTATAATTATCTTTTTTACCTCATTATAATCAATGAAAAGTTCCATTGGCCCATCCTTATTCATGAAAAATAGGATCATTTCAACCTAAGGTGAAGCACTTGGGTGTATGAATCCATTATCTAAATTCTTCTGTTGTTGTTTCTTTAGATCCCCAAGTTCCATAACATCCATCCTCTATGGAGTATTGGATATTGGAAACAACCCTAGTATAAACTCAATTAAAAAACTGACCTCCCATATAGGAGGACGACTATGAAATTCCTCAGGAAACACATCAGTGAATTCCCTCATAATAGGCATGTCATCAAGGATAGTTCATTTATTAGACTCAATCATTTAAGCTATATATGCTTACTCATAGGTCAATAGTATCCCTTCTTGAGATTATGGTTCTAAAGAAGATTCATCCTCCTCCTTTCACTTTTACTGAATCGGTGGTTGATTCAAAATAAGGATAATGATTTCCTTTTCATGGAAATTAATGTTATATCTATATAGTGAAATCCAATTTATGCCCATAATTCCATTAAATTCCACCAAAGAGTGAATTTTAATATTTTTCAAAACAAAATTTCCACAAACATTAATATATGATCCAATATTCATAAATGTTTTCCATGAAGACTTCATATCATTGCATGTGGGGACACAATGTTCTTAAAAAACACACACGATATGTTAGAAGGACAGGAATTGAAATACAATATGACATAAAATACATTAAAGTGTTAGTTACATGTAATTAATTCATAATTATTCATATCATCCAAGGACGTTCTTTCATCCCTTGATCTTGGAATATTGGGGATCTGCATCATGATTTTTGGAACTTGTAGTAGGGCTTTTTCTTAGATAATGCCCGACTTCTCTACATTTATGACACATAACTCGTAATGATGGCGTAGATTGGATTTTTATCCATATATCACATTATACATTTTTTCAAGGTAATTGGATACTTTGTTCCATTTGTTTACACTCTTAAAACATATCACAGTCCTTTTGTTACATTTCTCTTGTTGCCTATTTCTGTGCTTGTTTCATAAAGGAAATTTGGTCTCCTTTCCCTTATAACCATTATCAAATGGAATTTCATGAGATTCCATACACCTCTTCCTTCATGTCCTTAGGAATTTAAAAAATTAATAATTGTTAATCCTGATTTTTGATTGCTGGTTTGGCATTATCCTGATATGTCAAAAATGAGCTCCCTCTGATTGGAAATCCCATTGGGGCAGTCATCACCCTACCCTTCGCATCAGATGTTTACAAGATTCCTCCAATTTCTGGCTGTAGGATAAACAAATAAAAATTAGAGATGGGTATCTGAAATAATTAAACACATAAAGGGGAATCCAATTATATTAAATTGAAAACATAAAAATTACATTTACCTATTTAACTTATGTGTTCCTATGATTCAATCTATGTTATCCATGATCTATTTCCTAACATATATTCTTATGGTAGTTTTTTGTTCCCATAATAATTGTTCGTAATGAGATTATGAATTTACCAAAGCATATCCCCAAAGAGTGTCAAACTAGGTGTGTAGTATGTCTTGTTGTTGTGTACCAGGTTACCCCAAGTCAGGCCTAAAACACCTTTTCGAGGTTGTTAATTCAAGGTACATATTTTCCAAAACCACATCCACCTGTAGTATCTAGACATGGCTGAATTTTCTTGAATAACCAATTAATTTATTCTAACCAAAATTTAGGGATTTTTTCTTATTCATGGAATTCTACCTATGGAATTCTTCATAATTATCTAATAATAAAGATATTGTTAGAGTTTTTTAATCATAATCCCAAAAATAACTAAACATATCCTCTGATACCAACTATAACAACCCTTTTCTTATTTAACATTTAAACATGATTTAGTACATAAAATTACACTTAATAAAACATAGAAAATCGATAGGTATAGTGTATTTTTTAAATTAGTTACATTACATAACAACTTAAATCATAAAATAATAGTATCATTATTGAAATTTTCTTTAACATGAATAATATGTTCCCCATACATAATACTGCATGGGATAACCTGAAAACATACATAAGAAATGGGTGAGATATAAATCATAGAAAGGGGATAAACAATTCATAACATGAGGAAGACAATACATGTTAGAAAAGAGTCATATCAATGGGGCATAAAAGAAACATGAATAATAAGGCAAGATATAGGATCATAATCATAACATAGGAAATGTGGAAACAATATAAGTGAGTGCATCATAAACAGATCAAGACTAAATTCATGAAGAACCCATGTTGGAAAAGTTATCATAAAAGAATCTGGAACACCCCTATCCTAACATGGTGTATAATGATACTAAAAATTTTCCAATGAATTTGAGTGTTATCAGGGCAGAACCTTCATAATAATTTCATTTTCATGATTAAGTGTGCCACATAGATCATATAACAGTGATTCAATTGACATCATAATTTATTTTGTGATCTTAGATTCTATAATAAAGACATTTTAGTCTATAATAAATAAGTACATATTCATAACGGTTAATAACCATGATAGAGAAATGGTTATGGTATTCACTACACAATTATTGTTTCATGAAAAATCATGGCGCAATTTCTACAGCCTAACAACATCATATAGATATTAATAAATTTGGTTTGATGAGATTTACAGGGGATATAAAAAATTATAAAAGAAATGGAAAGTAAGAGGTATATTAAATAATAAATTGAATCATATTATAAAAGGAGATTAGAGGACTTGGGATAAAAGGAATTATTGATAAAAGAGGAGGGTTGAATATTCCTTTTAGAATTACAGCATAGTAACAGTTGTACGTAATGGTTCATAAAAGAATTAATTGTGACTGAAAGGGGATGAAATCATTTTAAGATCAAATATATTGTAAGGTGGGTTTGTAATAATGTATATAAACTTAATAAAATGGAAATTGAGAGGAATATCATAAATGTAATGCTCAAAAAAAAAATAAGGAGAGAATCTCTTTCAGATGTGTGTGACACCAAAGGCTTGGGAGAGGCTTCTTAGGAACATGGAAGTTCCCCAGCATGACTCTAGGGAGTATACATAAGAGTTTCTACATGCTTAAATAAGTTTTAGTGAAGTGAAATATAAGGCCCCAGCCTTAAACCTTACTTAATCTTGAGTTATTACAAGATTACACATTGAGGATCTTTTCAGGTTTAGAGTTTTAGAGAATCAGATCATGAAACTTGCATTACATTCCACATTTAAACAAAGTGGTTACATAAAAGACAATATTCATTCTTCCCATCAACGGAAACCTATTTAAAATAAAACACGGATTCTTTCTTGACACATTCTTGACACTATCATCACATCATGTACCTTTCCCTTGACCTGTGAAAAACATTTCAAAAACTTGGGATGAGCATAAAAAGCTCAGTAAGGGTTATAAAAATATGGAAAGGAATCCTGAGTTCATAAATACATAATAATGAAATCATACTTTACCCATAAAACATAGGCATATCAAATCATGAATAAATCATAGAAAACATAAGACATAAAGGTAACTTGAGGCATTCATAACATTCTTACGTAGGGAGTAACCCTCTTGGTTACGTTTGGAATACCCATCACAGTATATTCCCTAAATCTCTTCGGAGAAACCTTAACGTTTCACTCCTTCGCGTTACCCAATGCATTGGAGAGCTATATCGGGCTCACCCGCCCTTAGTTTATCACGGAACCACCCGTTCTTCATAACAATGCCCAAGAACCATAACATAATCGTATAACATAAACATGAATAAAGGAAACATAACATTTCCACATTTCAATCAAAATATAACATTTTAGGATATTGAAATAATGAATCCATTCAAAAAGAAACCATTTCCAAAACCATTTAAAACATTTAATAAAGAGATTTTTGAATCAAAGTGTCCCATACCACCTTGAAGCTTTTAGCATTTTAAACCATTAATATCAATATAAATAAATCCTTAAAACCATTTTGAAAACATGGATATTAATAAGAACAAATAATTAAAACATTTAAAACGATATTTTGGTTAAAGGGGTTTTACCAAAATTAGAGACACTTGAATACAATAATCGAGGAATAACATTTAGTCATAATTTTATAATATCATGAGAATAAAAGGATTCATGATATAATACTCCAAAGGACAGTATATACACCATATAAGAGTGAATTGGTGCATAACAACAATGAACCCTCAATAGAAATGTCAAATGTGATGAAATCCCCTATAAAGAAGGTATCCTTAAATTAAGGACAAATAAATCTCAAAAATATGTGTGAAAAATATATATACACCCAATATAAGTGGATATTAAGTGTAAAACAATAAAAGGTCATTCACACATATTCAATGGATGACATATTCAATGACTACAAGTTGAACCCAAAGAAATCGAAATTGGGTTAAAAAGTTCCCTTGACAGCCTAACGGCATCACATCAAAATGAGTTGATGAGAGATAAAAAGTGTATCTCATCACTTGGACATAAAATTTACATCAATAAGGATGTATGAGAACATATCCCAACATAAAAATATGTAAATTAAAAGACCCAATAAAATAAGTCTTTTAAAAAAAGGAGGGTGAAAGGTTCCCTTACCGACTTGGGTATATTTCAAAACATACACCCCATGAAAGAAAGTCAATAGTTCATTGATGTAAATACTCATAAACGAAAGTATATTACACAAAGAGTAGAATTATGGGCAGTACATACACCACTCAATGGAATTTGTGGCAATTGTAGCATAAATCTCACGGTAATAAAAGTGAGATGAAAACTCCCTTACGAAAACTCGGCAGCCTAACGGCGCCACATAAAACTTCCGAATATGGATTAATGAGATCAAATAGGGAATCTCATCACATTACAATATAATGTACGTCAAGAGGAATATAAAAGAACATCCCCCAACATTACAAATAGGAGCTTAAAAGAAGTGACATAAAGGAGAGTACTTAACAAGAAAGAGAGAAGTTAGATCTCTTACGAAAGTTCGGCAGCCTAACGGCGCCAATCAAAACTTCCAAAATGGATTGATGAGAGAGAATATGGTATCTCATCACATGAACATAAAAATTACAGTAGGATTAATATAAAAGATCATCCCAATAACAAGAAAGATGAGCTTTAAAAGGAATGACATAAAAGAGTGTACTTAAAAAGAAAGAGAGGAGTAAGATCCCTTACCTCGGGTCCGACTTGACTCGATCGTTCTTTAACGTCCTGAATAATAAACTTGAGTTAATTTACACTTTATTAAGAACCTTTTTCTAGTTCATTATTCCTATTAGATCACTTATTTCCATGTTATAAACATTATGTAAACATTTAAGTTAATAATGTTTGTTTTGTCGATATTTGGTTCTTAAGTCGAAAGTAGACTTCTTACCATTACATGTTGTTCGTGTGGTCAAATGTTTATTATATCCAGAATAATATTCATGATTTGGATATCATATATGTCATATATATCCAGTACATGCATGCATTTATAACATTACATAACCATTTAGAGGTAAGAAATGAAATGCACCGTTCATGGAGACGGTAAGCCGTACGTACGCATGAACGCTACTTTCATTTCTATTTAATATTTTTTAGAATGGAATAATAATGATATAAAGGTATATTATAATTAAAGTATAATATCATATATAATATCATAGTTCCATCCTTTATACGTCCCACATATGGTATTTAACGAATCAAATCACATTGAGGGGGCGGTAGTCCGCACTTCCTTAAATGAAGATATCGCGTATACCCATAATGGAAGCCATAAAGGTAAGACAAAAATGAAAAATACAGAAGCGTAAATAAAACATAAACATATTTTATATCATATATAAAAATAGTGACATCATAATGTCCACCTTTTAAGGTGTTAAATTAGTATTGAACAATCATCGTTTCGGGAGGCAGAATTTCACCATCCATGGAAACTGTATGTTCTTTAACCATTTGATGTAGTTGTGTGAGAGTGTAGCTCTAATAAATCTTATAAAAACATCCTATTATATTGAAGATACTGTTGTTGTTACAAAATAAGTAAATAAAAAGAGTTTAGGGGGTTGGAGAAGCAAAATAAAACAAATGAACATGAGAGAGTAAATTACCTTTAAAAGTGTAACTCCTTTTGATTTGAGCCTAAAGGATTCCTTTGAAAGGATTCTGCCCAAAGGGAATACTCTAGGATGAGTAGCGGGATGTGGAGAGAGTAAATGGGCAGGGGCTGGACGAGCCAAAGGCTTGAGGAGTGTGTTAAATGAGGTAGAGGTGGGGGCCTTTTATAAGAGGAGAGGAGGGGCACTTTTGGAAAGTAAAGAAATATTACATTATTTGAAAATGTGTTTCGGTTTCAAAAGGACCCACATTGATATAATTCGTGGATAAGGTGATAAGGCTTCGAAATCCACTCATCCAATAAGTTTTGGACATGTTTAGTTCATAGATTTGACATTATCTTTCCATTTTATTTAAATCGTCAAATAATGATGTCATCGCTGCATCATTATTATGTCATAAATAATTTAATTTATTTAATGTCTAAAAATTATAAGAAAAATACTATGATGTAGGAAATCTTTTTAGCTTTCTAATGAATATTTATAATCAAAAATATTACTTTTATATCCTCACTTAAAATTTTTTTTAGTAAAACATATCATGTTTGTGTCAATTTTACTTTTACATTAAATAAAATGTTATTTATGTCATTTCCCAACCAAAGTGGATCTATGGGGTCCCCAAGTTTACCCATGGCTTGTCTTGGTCGGCCATGATACAACCAATGAGGGTAAGACATGTGTCAAGCTCATCTCATTTTATTAAAGCATTATTTTTACCTTAAACCACACTAATTACCACTAATCGCGATTAAAAACTTAATAAGTTACTATTCACCAAAAAATTATTTTAATATCATTGAACCACATTTTACTTCTTAATGACAACCATGTATGTCAGATTTTTGAAAATCAAAACACAATGATGGCAAATTTTCATTTAAACAGAAAATCAGTTTTTATAAGTACCACTTAGTGGTTTCACTATTCATCAAAAATTGAAGTTTTTCAGAAAAATCCCAAAAATTCACCCTAATCTATATTTGATATTCTGAATTCAAAAATGAATTCCGTTTTACAAAATTCAAAACATATAAGTCACATTAATTCATTTAATAATTAATTCCCGCTGTCATGACAAATAGCGTGTTTTATGAAACAATAAGTATCAAAAGATTGACACTAGTTTAAGTCTGATTTCAAAGTGAAATTGATTCCAACGACCACTATTGGATTTAATGGTAAAAATATTTTCTAATTTCACATTAAAACCAATTCAAAATATAATCTAATCATATAAATAAATTAGATTAAAAAGTGGTTTTGAATTAAAATACAACATTTTACACTATTCATTAAAAAAAAGAACTTTATCGGAAAGATACCAAAAATTTACACAAAGTAAATTTTGATGTCCCAATTTTTAATAAGAGTTTTATTTGGTCCAAAAGAATGTTTAAGAGTGAACAAAAATATATTTAATGACGGTTCTCCATCAAAAGGTGATAAGTGAACCTTTAGTGAAAACTAGGGCATATACGCCTAAAATTGAATTCTTTCCGTATTTTAAGCCTTTATCTTTTATTGTATAAATGTAAAAATATTTAAGAACAAATATAATCATATTTTAGTTATTTCTATCCATTCCCGCCATTACAACGGCTACATGTTAACTACCATTTAGAATAATATTATTTTATTATTAGAGTGCAACGTAAGATTCCCAAGAAACTCGTTGTTGCGTGTTGGGTACGCCATCGAGCATAGCGTCCCCTTTAAAGTCATATTAATATTTTATTCACAAATATCGATAAATATGAAAATGTCATATTCCTTATTTACCTGGGGTGTTACATCCTTCCCCCCTTTTGGGAATTGCATCCTCGCAATTTTAAAATTGTGCTTGGAAACATCCTTGAACGTCCCACATCGGAGAAGAGTCGGTAAAAAAAATCACTTTAAAAATAAAGAAAGATAAGTAAAAAGGTCACCCGAGTTAACCCATACTAGGATTCCAAGTATGAAAATATGGACATGGAGGAAAAAACAAAGGGTCATGTTCTGATGGAGAGTGATAGAAAACATGTTTAGGAGAAAGTTAACCACGAGAAAATCACAAACTTGTGATGGGTTAAACGGTATTCGATTCCCCAGTAGGAAAAGTTAATAGACAACATTTTTGTTTTAAGTTAATTTTTATTGAGGAATTTATTCATAAGGAAGCATAATCACTTATCATGTTGACTTTCAACTTTTACTAGATTCCTTAGTCAAACTCATATTTTTTCCAAAAGGCGAGTATTTAGGGAGACTTGTTCGCATTAAGAGTTCTATAATCAACTTCTATAGAATCACCTAATCCCCAAAAGAGAACTATATACATCCCATGTTTTTAGGCTTTAACCAAAACCAAAACCAAAAAGGTTAGTACAAGATCACATAATCCAGAAAAGGATAACCCCTTATAAAAAGAAAATCTATTCTTAATCTCCAAAATTTGTCCAACAAAACCCAAAGTTCAACGAGGACCATCCGATAAACAATTTGTCCATAAAATTCTTCAAATTAAACCAATATAAGATTGAAACCCAAATATTTGAAGGATTTAGTCACATAGTCTTCCAAGTTATATCGTAACATTTATCTCCAAACAACATCAGTTTATCCTAAAGTCTCACATTGAAAAGTAATTATCCTAGTCACATATCCTCCAAAATCAACTTACTCATAATTCATAAAATCATATAACTAAAAAGAATCAGTCAAACTAACCAGGGGCTTCACGTAGTCCAGTGGTAGGTGATAAATACTAGTCGCACTTTGACTGTGGGTTTGATTCCCGCAGCATTGTCCGACGCGACGGGTTGTCACACGGTCTGCATGTTGCCCTTTTTCCAAAACTATATAATTCGCAAATCATTACCCAAAAAGGGATAAAATCATCAAAAATAACCATAACATAATTTAACCTCAATTTTATCTCACGCCTTTCACTTCAATCATAACATATGGTAACCCATAATTACCTCAAAAGTAAGGATCATATAAACCCAAATGGTTCTTTATAACTATGTCCACAAAAGAAAAGATAACTATTACTTGAATAAAATTTGCCTATATTAAACATCAGGGTTACACAAAATATAAAAAGTCTTCTAATGTAACCCCATCATCAAAAGAGACTTAATACTCTTAAGAATTTCACCCTAACTCTTGAAGCCCTCATATGTTGACATCTTACTCATTCAACATTCTTCATGATCCATTATCCATTCCTTTCCAACTTATTTTGAAATACCTCTTTCCTACAAACAAAATCATGAATCATATCCTAAGATTCCAAAATTAGAAAACAATAGTCATGAAGTAGTACATACCTTTGATTGGTCATTGTCAGTTTCTTCATCCTCAATTGGAATGGCATTAGGTATTGTTAAACGAATATTGGTACGCTCTTGGTGACCTCATTCACGAAACATCTTCATAGGACATGCGTTTGCATAATGACCATGCACACCACATTTAAAACATTCAATTGATCTCTCAGAAAGAACTTCTTTCCCTTTCCTCAAGTCAACTGGATGCTTCCTTTTTCCATGGTAGGTTCTTGCTTTATGACGTTCATTTCCACATCTATAGCATATTTTTGTCCCTTTGAAACATTTTCCTAGGTGTTTCTTTCCACATCTTTGACACATAGGTTTTTGAACACACGTACCTTTATGATTATTACCTGTACTTCCGTAGGGATTTGTTTCTTGCATATATGATGCCTTAGAGAAATATCCAAGGTTTAGGTGGTCAATCATGACTCCAGATATTTGGTTGTGGATAATCAAAAGAGTTCTCATTGCAGCTCCCATATCATTCAGTTTCTTGCTCAAAAAACTGTCACAGTTTCCTTCACATCCACTGTTACTTTGGTGCCTGCTAGATCCAGCCATTTACTAAAACCAAAAAGGTCAGTGTGAGTATATCAACAAAACCATCATGTACTAATGAGTAAGATAGACAATAAGATATACTTACTCATTCACTTTATCTAAAACTAATACTCTTTCTGAAATCCTAACCATTATGGTAATTGTCAATTATGCTTAAAGAATACCGTAACCTCTAAAGTTATCTAAACCGACCTTTGATACCAACTATAAGGCCCCAGCCTTAAACCTTACTTAATCTAGAGTTATTACTAGATTACACATTGAGGATCTGTTCAGGTTTAGAGTTTTAGATAATTAGATCATGAAACTTGCATTACATTCCACATTTAAACAAAGTGGTTACATAAAATACAATATTCATTCTTCCCATCAACGGAACCCTATTTAAAATAAAACATGGATTCTTTCTTGACACATCCTTGACACTTTCATCACATCATGTACCTTTCCCTTGACCTGTGAAAAACATTTCAAAAACTTGGGATGAGCATAAAAAGCTCAGTAAGTGTTATAAAAATATGGAAAGGAAGCATGAGTTCATAAATACATAAGAATGAAATCATACTTTACCCATAAAACATAGGAATATCAAATCATGAATAAATCATAGAAAACAGAAGACATAAAGGTAACTTGAGGCATTCATAAAATTCTTACGTAGGGAGTAACCCTCTTGGTTACGTTTGGAATACCCATCACAGTATATTCCCTAAATCTCTTCGGAGAAACCTTAACGTTTCACTCCTTCGTGTTACCCAATGCATTGGAGAGCTATATCGGGCTCACCCGCCCTTAGTTTATCACGGAACCACCCGTTCTTCATAACAATGTCCAAGAACCATAACATAATCGTATCACAAAAACATGAATAAAGGAAACATAACATTTCCACGTTTCAATCACAATATAACATTTTAGGATATTGAAATAATGAATCCATTCAAAAAGAAACCATTTCCAAAACCATTTAAAACATTTAATAAAGAGATTTTTGAATCAAAGTGTCCCATACCACCTTGAAGATTTAAACATTTTAAACCATTAATATCAACTTAAATAAATCCTTAAAACCATTTTGAAAACATGGATATTAATAAGAACAAATAATTAAAACATTTAAAACGATATTTTGGTTAAAGGGGTTTTACCAAAATTAGAGACACTTGAATACAATAATCGAGGAATAACATTTAGTCAGAATTTTATAATATCCTGAGAATAAAAGGATTCATGATATAATACTCCAAAGGACAGTATATACACCATATAAGAGTGAATTGGTGCATAACAACAATGAACCCTCAATAGAAATGTCAAATGTGATGAAATCCCTTATAAAGAAGGTATCCTTAAATTAAGGACAAATAAATCTCAAAAATATGTGTGACAAATATATATACACCCAATATAAGTGGATATTAAGTGTAAAACAATAAAAGCTCATTCACACATATTCAATGGATGACATATTCAATGACTACAAGTTGAACCCAAAGAAATCGAAATTGGGTTAAAAAGTTCCCTTGACAGCCTAACGACATCACATCAAAATGAGTTGATGAGAGATAAAAAGTGTATCTCATCACTTGGACATAGAATTTACATCAATAAGGATGTAGGAGAACATATCCCAACATAAAAATATGTAAATTAAAAGACCCAATAAAAAAGTCTTTTAAAAAAGAGGAGGGTGAAAGGTTCCCTTACCGACTTGGGTATCTTTCAAAACATACACCCCATGAAAGAAAGACAATAGTTCATTGATGTAAATACTCATAAACGAAAGTATATTACACAAAGAGTAGAATTATGGGCAGTACATACACCACTCAATGGAATTTGTGGCAAATGTAGCATAAATCTCACGGTAATAAAAGTGAGATGAAAAATCCCTTACGAAAACTCGGCAGCCTAACGGCGCCACATAAAACATCCGAATATGGATTGATGAGATCAAATAGGGCATCTCATCACATTACAATATAATGTACGGAAAGAGGAATATAAAATAACATCTCCCAACATTAAAAATAGGAGCTTAAAATAAGTGACATAAAGGAGAGTACTTAACAAGAAAGAGAGAAGTTAGATCTCTTACGAAAGTTCGGCAGCCTAACGGCGCCAATCAAAACTTCCAAAATGGATTGATGAGAGAGAATAGGGTCTCTCATAACATGAATATAAAAATTACAGTAGGATTAATATAAAATATCATCCCAATAACATGAAAGATGAGCTTTAAAAGGAATGACATAAAAGAGTGTACTTAAAAAGAAAGAGAGGAGTAAGATCACATACCTCGGGTCCGACTTGACTCGATCGTTTTTTAACGTCCTGAATAATAAACTTGAGTTAATTTACACTTTATTAAGAACCTTTTTCTAGTTCATTATTCCTATTATATCACTTATTTCCATGTTATAAACATTATGTAAACATTTAAGTTAATAATGTTTGTTTTGTCGATATTTGGTTCTTAAGTCGAAAGTGGACTTCTTACCATTACATGTTGTTCGTGTGGTCAAATGTTTATTATATCCAGAATAATATTCATGATTTGGATATCATATATGTCATATATATCCAGTACATGCATGCATTTATAACATTACATAATCATTTAGAGGTAAGAAATGAAATGCACCGTTCATGGAGACGGTAAGCCGTACGTACGCATGGACGCTACTTTCATTTCTATTTCATATTTTATAGAATGGAATAATAATGATATAAAGTTATATTATAATTACATTATAATATCATATATAATATCATAGTTCAATCCTTTATACGTCCCACATATGGTATTTAACGAATCAAATCACTTTGAGGGGGCGGTAGTCTGCACTTCCTTAAATGAAGATATCGCGTATACCCATAATGGAATCCATAAAGGTAAGACAAAAATGAAAAATACAGAAGCGTAAATAAAACATAAACATATCATATATCATATATAAAAATAGTGAAATCATAATGGCCACCTTTGAAGGTGTTAAATGAGTATTGAACAATCATCGTTTCGGGAGGCAGAATTTCACCATCCACGGAAACCGTATGTTCTTTAACCATTTGATGTAGTTGTGTGAGAGTGTAGCTCTAATAAATCTTATAAAAACATCCTAGTATATTGAAGATACTGGTGTAGTTACAAAATAAGTAAATAAAAAGAGTTTATGGGGTTGGAGAAGCAAAATAAAACAAATGAACATGAGAGAGTGAATTACCTTTAAAAGTGTAACTCCTTTTGATTTGAGCCTAAAGGCTTCCTTTGAAAGGCTTCTTCCCAAAGGGAATCCTCTAGGATGAGGATAGGGATGTGGAGAGAGTAAATGGGCAGGGTTTGGCCGATCCAAAGGCTTGAGGAGTGTGTTAAATGAGGTAGAGGTGGGGGCCTTTTATAAGAGGAGAGGAGGGGTACTTTTGGAAAGTAAAGAAATATTACATTATTTGAAAATGTGTTTCGGTTTTAAAAGGTCCCACATTGATATAATTCGTGGATAAGGTGATAATTCTTCGAACTCCACTCATCCAATAAGTTTTTTACATGTGTAGTTCATATATTTTACATTATCTTTTCATTTTATTTAAATCGTCAAATAATGATGTCATCGCTGCATCATTATTATGTCATAAATAATTTAATTTATTTAATGTCTAAAAATTACAAAAAAAATACTATGATGTAGGAAATCTTTTTAGCTTTCCAATGAATGTTTATAATCAAAAATATGACTTGTATAACCTCACTTAAAAGTTTTTTTAGTAAAACATATCATGTTTGTGTCAATTTTACTTTTACATTAAATAAAATGTTATTTATGTCATTTCCCAACCAAAGTGGATCCATGGGGTCCCCAAGTTGACCCATGGATTGTCTTGGTCGGCCATGATACAACCAATGAGGGTAAGACATGTGTCAAGCTCATCTCATTTTATTAAATCATTATTTTTACCTTAAACCACACTAATTACCACTAATCGCGATTAAAAACTTAATAAGTTACTATTCACCAAAAAATTATTTTAATCTCATTGAACCACATTTTACTTCTTAATGACAACCATGTATGTCGGGTTTTTTGAAAATCAAAACACAATGATGGCAAAATTTCATTTAAATGGAAAATCAGTTTTTATAAGTACCACTTAGTGGTTTCACTATTCATCAAAAATTGAAGTTTTTCAGAAAAATCTCAAAAATTCACCCTAAACTATATTTGATATTCTGAATTAAAAAATGAAGTCCATTTTACAAAATTCAAAACATATAAGTCACATTAATTAATTTAATAATTAATTCCCACTGTCATGACAAATAGCGTGTTTTATGAAACAATAAGTATCAAAAGATTGACACTAGTTTAAGTCTGATTTCAAAGTGAAATTGATTCCAATGACCACTATTGGATTTAATGGTAAAAATATATTCTAATTTCACATTAAAACCAATTCAAAATATAATCTAATAATATAAATAAATTAGATTAAAAAGTGGTTTTGAATTAAAATACAACATTTTACACTATTCATTAAAAAAAAGAACTTCATCGGAAAGATACCAAAAATTTACACAAAGTAAATTTTGATGTCCCGATTCATAATAAGAGTTTTATTTGGTCTAAAAGAATGTTTAAGAGTGAAAAAAACTATATTTAATGACGGTTCTCCATCAAAAGGTGATAAATGAACCTTTAGTGAAAACTAGGGCATATACGCCTAAAATTGAATTCTTTCCGTATTTTAAGCCTTTATCTTTTATTGTATAAATGTAAAAATATTTAAGAACATATATAATCATATTTTAGTTATTTCTATCCATTCCCGCCATTACAACGTCTACATGTTAACTACCATTTAGAATAATATTATTTTATTATTAGAGTGCAACGTAAGATTCCCAAGAAACTCGTTGTTGCGTGTTGGGTACGCCATCGAGCATAGCGTCCCCTTTAAAGTCATATTAATATTTTATTCACAAATATGGATAAATATGAAAATTTCATATTCCTTATTTACCTGGGGTGTTACATGAAATGGAATCATGACTGTGTTTATATAAGATAATTGGGGGATTTCATTATTATTTTGGTTTTGGACACAACATAATAAAATATTCAAAACCAAAACCCATAAATTATTTTATGATCGTGGTTTCCTAAAATGTAGAGTGGTATACATTATTTTATAAGTCTAAGGTACTAATATAATAAAATATTTTTTGCTTATGTGGAGGTGATTCGCTCATTCAATGAAATTATTTTTAAATCTTAAAATATATTACATGTCTTGGAGAATTCACTAAGGGATTATCAAATGAATAAAATAAAGAATATCTCTTTATTCTAAAGGGAAAATTTATATTTGTCCTAGGATACATTTTACAGTATTTATTTCATCTCCATTTTTCCATTATGATGTTACAAAACACACCATATATTTATATGATATTAAATGTTTACAAAAAAATTCTATTATCTCTGAAAAGTTTGAAAAATTCACTATTTTATAATTTTGATATCCTTATTAAAAAAATAATTAATTTTATCTAAATAATTTTCCAATCATGTTAATATTCACTTTTTAACTAAAAACTAACATTTTATGAAAATGAATGGGTTTCGACAAATAATGGGTTTTTTGAACCCCTAAAAATTTACATTTGACATCCTAAAATTATGTGATTATATAAATTTATTAAATATTATTAAATAATAATATTAAATATAAATTGTATTTATTTTAAGAATCTATTAATTCATAAATTCATATATTGAATTTGAATATTAACCAAAAATGGAATTTTTTTCTTTAAAAATCATTAAAAAAGTAAAATTAATATAAAGTAAAAATATTCATAATTATGTACAAAATAATGTACATAAATATATATGTATGGTCTTGATACATGAACCTTTTATAAAATAGTATAATCCCTATGAGTATAGTGTGGGACGGTGGGACATTAATGGGTTCGTTCAGTGAACATGGTCTGAGTTGTGATCTCGATGAGCTTGAACTTCTCCCGTAAATAGTTTCCCTCATGCTTACGTTGTTGGATCACAATATGGTCATGGTCTAGGGAAAGTCCCAGTGATTATATCTCCCTTTGAATCACTGATAAATGGTATTCATAAGGTAAAATCATACTTGTTGAGTTTGTCACTTCCTTTATCTCTGCCAAAAGTATTTATTAAAATCCTATATTTATACTAGTCATGTGATCACTGATCAATAGTTATATTATCGAATGTAATGATACTTGGAATTAATTTGAAATCTAATTCGAAAGAGTAATAGAGGATTATATTTTTTTCTATCCATAAGACAGTTAATTAAATAAAATATTAAATTTTATTCACAAAAGTTCAGGTCATTAAAAGATCGGATAATTGTATTCAAGTTATTGAAGAAATTTTGTTGCGTGAAAACCTCAAATATATGTTTTCATATAAATTTCATCATATAGTGGTTTTGATTTGAAGAATATTGATGAAGAGTTATAATGTAAATCATCAGTTAGAGGAAGTGTCTAGAAATGTCATTTGAAAACGACAAATTATGTTTTTAGATGAACAATGTGAAGAAGTCTCAATAGAATGAAGATTTTCTAGATGGTTTTTTAGAAAAACTATGTAGCATAATTTTTTTCAAATTTGAAAATTATTTATAATGTTTTTATAAAGATATTTTGTGTGATAATGTAAAGATCATCTTTCAATGTTCCAAATACCGCTACAGAAAGATAAATAATTCAAGTTGAGTATGAAGGACGTTTTTTAAGGTAGTGTATATTTGAATTATCAAGAATCATCAAGAATAATCTGGAATTCTTGATAAGAATATGATAAAATTGTATTCAGATAGAGTTTCGAAATTTTTTATATCATCTAGTGGGAAAGATAACTTGAGATCCCACCATTTCTCTTACTCACTGATATATAAATATATTAAAAGTAAATTATGATGGATTTATGTGATGTTCGTATTTTTTAAATCTAATGTGATATAAAAATAGATTCATATAGTGAAACTAGACAAAATTCTGAAATATAAATGTTGACAAGGAATGTTTCTACACAAGGGATATCTTGGTTGAAGAAGAAATTGATTTCATACCTAAGAGTTATGATTGCGTAAAATGTCCATAAGACAACAAAAAATGTTTTATATCGTGTGGAATAGACTGACTATTTTCATAGGTGAACTGAAGGATGGACTATAATAAATGTGGTGTCAGTTTTTTTGAGGCAGTTGATTGAATTTATCGGACCGAGAATATAGAGGAGTTATTGAACTTATGGATGTTTATATTTAACTATAAAGAGGAATTAATTTCATTCATTTAGGATAGTAAGTGAAGAATAATTTTATACAATACTTGAAAGTGTAAATAAGTACAAGAATCATAGTGAGAACATACTGAAATTATTGTTGATGATTTCAATCAATTTCTAGAAAATCATTTTAATATATTTTACATATATAGAGAGCACATGCAAAAATTTTAGATGATATTGAAACATAATTGTAATGATATTACCTTCATATTGTAACAATATAAAGTTATACGTTTCTAGTGTATTTTATAGTATTATATTATTTCGAAACTATGTCCAAGACTATCTACTATAGCTGAGTAGTAAGAAATGTAAATTCATGTGTTCATGGGGACTGTTCTTTTGTGATTTTTTAAATAAAATAAATTACACTTTAGTAGTAAATTAATTTTTTTTAATGTAAAGAAACATATAATAATATTATATCCGGTATTCACCCCATATATAGTTTAGTGATCACACTGATCCTGATTGGTCTTTTTAAATGTTCGAGGGCATGTGACTTTCCCATGTGTGTAAAGTTTTGATGTTATATAAAATTCAAATAGTGTGTAGTTTGGGATCGAAATAAATGTATAATGAAACATAATTCTAGTCTTAGAAGTGTACACGCCAACTAGAATCCATGTTACATACACAATGATTAAATGTAAGACACACTTCATGGGTCAAAGTTGTAAAACTTGAGTTTAGGGGGTACATAATCAAATATGTGGCTACTCCCACATGTCATTTATGATACTAGTACATTACATAGAGTTAGGTTTTTAAGGTTTTGGATATGAATTTTTTTATAGTTATATTTTGGAATTTAGAAAAAAAATATAATATCATAAGCACATATGAAAACTAAATGAAGACAGTTCACTGGAATGGGTTAAAATCCATAAGATAAATCTAGAGTAGTGGTAGTGGAATCCACTTCTTGGTGAAGTAAAGTAGGAGGAATTCTAGATATATCATAGTTTTTCTAATAAAGTTCTAAATTCAAAAAAACAAATGATCTAGGATGATAGAATAAAGAAGTGGGAGGATGTGATTTTTTATTATTAAAGGAATTAAATATGATTAACAATAATTATACAAAATAACATCTGAATATATTTTAAATGGATATATAGTTTTACTCGTAGGTAATAGTGGGAATATATTTTATAGTTCATTGAGAATCAATAGTTGAGGTGGTGCATCGTCCAGGGGATTTGACTAAATGGTGGGACAATAATGAAGATCCAATGGTTGTGAAACCTATAGAAATAGCTGGCTCTTGAGAATATACCTCTATAAAAGTATGGTGTGGAGGATGATGCACAATATAAATAAGGAGTTTTTCCCAATTTAATTTCACATGGTCCTTTGGAGGAAAAAAATTCAAGATATTTTCTTTATATTTATGTTGAGTTTTGAAATAAAAACCTTAAAAATCATATAGTTAGGTAGGGGTATGGTAGGAGGTTTCTGTTATAACTCATATTATCACCACAATTTATAAATATTCAGTGTGTTCTCAAATTAAAAAGGATTAATTTTTGAACATTTTTATTCCTGATATTTTGAATGTCTTTTTTGTCTATTTTTATGATCATGGGATTTTTTTTCTCACATGGTAGTGATTCAATATCATATATGGGGTGTATAGACTTCTTAGTTTCAAAATATCTTTTTTTTCTATTTTTAATATTCTAGATCATTTTCCACACTAGATTTTCCAGATGGTATCTTTTAAATTAGTGATTTTTTCATCCCCAAATAAATTTTATTAGAGTTTGGATGTAAAGTTATGTATATTTGACCCTAGTGCTCAGTTGAAGTGATTTATAATTTCAATGAAGACAGTTCCTACTATTACTTGGTTTAGATATTTTTGGATTTCATTGTTAATAGGTAATAGCATTGAAAAAGGAAAGTATTTAATTGATGAGATTCACAACAATAAAGGCCAAATAAGAATTGGGGAACTCTACATATAGGCTCGAGGAGGTATTTTTAGATGGAATTGTCTGGGAAGTTAGTTGCATGACCCGGAGCGGAATAAATGGTGTTGTTGATGAAAATATAAAGAAACATGTTTAAGGATAATGGGTCGATGTGTTTTTTTAGGCTTGGTTACACATCTATAATTTTGAAAGGAATTTTAATTTTTAGGATAATTTTATCATGGCTTGAAAGTTAATTCTAGAAGGGTTTTTCTGTAGAGGATTCATCAAAAGATCACATTTAAAATGTTTTGAAGAACTTTTCATTAAGAATCTACCATACTACTTGAGTCATGGGACATTAAATCCGGGTATTCTAACTCTAAGTATGAAATAAATAATTAGTGTAAATTTGTGTCTAGAAATTTTGATAAAGGGAACACCTTATTGATGTTTTTTATCCCAATATTTTTAAGATATATGTTTCAATTACAAATCATGAAATTGATGTTTTTTGAGAATTCAAGGTAAAACATGTTAGGAATTTTTGAATATCTAGATCTCATTAAAATAGTGTATCACTATTGGTTTATATATTTTATGTTTCTAAAATGTGTGAGTAAATTCATATATTTGGTTCCATGATTATTGAAATTTGTGATTAGAAAACATTTCCTCTAACATGAACAAAGGAATGTAATGTATACCAGATATGAAAGTACTATATTTAGTTGGAGTGGTAGTATTGGAATCTTAGTCATTTGGGTGAGAGGTATAATGAAAATTAATTATTCAAAATTCATATAGGATATCTAATATATAGAATGTGGTACATATAGGGAGTAAATCCTTAGAAAAAAGAGGATTAATTCCTTCAACATGGATAGTATGATAATAAATAAATAGAAGTTGGATTTGGTACATACAATTTTAAGGGGACCAATACCAGTTCATTTTCAAGGAGGATAATTTTATTTTATTACCATAATCAGTGATGTGACATGGATGGTTTGGTTTCTTCTTCTCAAACATAATTATAAAGTAATCAGAACCATTTTTATGGATAATAATATTGTAATAGAGTAATTTATTTACTAATTTTTATTGACCTAATGGGGGATTGTTTTTAAGTAATGAGATTTTCACAATATTTATTATCCAGGATACTTATGGTTTGAGGAGAATATACTAAAAACGTGATATTTGTTTTTGGTGGAGTAGATTTTATATCTTTTAATGAAATATTTAGAATCATGATGTGGAGATATCGTAATTTCCTATTTCAAAGGACATGTTGATATTTATTTTCATGAGTCATGACCCGAAAATGGTGGTATAATATATTTCTGATCTAGTTTAAAAATGTGGTTCTTTATTATGCATCACGAATATTCATTTTTTGGGGTTTCATATTATAGATATATTCTAGTTTTTATCAGTTAGTTTCTTTATTCCCTCACCTAAAAATTCTTTGTGATATATCATCCACAACCATGTTGGTGTTAGGATTGTGGGATATCCAAAAGTCTCATATGTGTTTCTTTTCTAAGGAATAACTTGATGAATTTGTTTCAAACTCTTTCATAACCTCTTAGGGATGGTAAATAGGGTTTTAGAATTTCATTATAATAAGATGATTTTTTGGTATATAAAAATAAATCTATGATGTAGTAGGATAAAAGGAACAAATTGTTCCTTGGTTTCACAGAGAATTCGTGAGTATATTCTACAATACTATTTCAATGGTAGCATATCAATTTTATGAAATCCGAATTTTAAGAAGAAGGATTATTAAATTGGTATCAATTAAGTTAATTATACTCTAAATATATCAAATTATAGAAGCTTGATATATATTTATAAGAACATAGGTTTGAGAAGGATTGGTTCTCGGGGCATGGTTCATTATGCATCTTGTTAATGGAATAAAACAAATTCACATGGTATTGGAACTTGTTTTTATAGAGGAAATTGTTAGATTTTGGGTCCTTAAACCAACATATATGTATTTTATGATTAATTATATGAATTAATTTTAATATTAATTTAAATTTTTATCACATCATGATTTTTCTTCTCTGTGACATAGGATGTGATAATGTATTAAGTGTACATACCACACTGATAGGTCATAGTAGTTACCCTCTATTATTAGAACCTACAAGTCAGACAACAGTGTTATTAAATATATATTATATTGTATAATGATTTCATTACTTGGGAAAAATGATATAGTCTTTTTTGTAAGGATTGTCATAGGTATTTTAGACACTTTATCATGGTATGTGCCCTCAGTAATATTTTGTGTAGGGGATTATGAGAGCATG
This sequence comes from Viscum album, assembly GCA_963277665.1. Classification (NCBI taxonomy): domain Eukaryota; kingdom Viridiplantae; phylum Streptophyta; class Magnoliopsida; order Santalales; family Viscaceae; genus Viscum; species Viscum album. The sequence goes on from OY728161.1 coordinate 702,075,872, forward strand.
ACTTCCAAGTATAAAATCCAAATTTATATACGTTATTTTAGGCTCTTACCTATGGATGTTTTTAATGATCATTATAAATTAGGGATACTAATAATTTATGTCATGATTTTGTACTTTGATGTATTGAAAAAAAACTACAATGACATATACTCACGGTGAAGTAGGATATATTGGGTTCATTACGACTGATATTATGTTATTGAATAATTCAAGAAAGTATATGTCAAATATATTATTCAGTTCATGTTGAGATCTAAGTTACGTTGACAAGAATATAATTTCCAAATTAAATTCATGTATGTGTAGTTTTATTATCAATTTTATTATCAAACCGTCATAGAAAAAGATATCAAAAAAATTGTTTCATTACAACAGTATAAACCTTGTGAGATTATAGTAATCAAGATAAAGGTATTTCATTACACAATGTAAATTCATAGGATTTTACATGTAATTAATAAATTAACATTTTCCATATAACAGCCTTGGTGTGTTACTAGATACTAACCTTGGACTTTAGAGTGTGAATCCAAATTCCACTGACCTGGGAAACTAGATGGTCATAGACTTATTGTTTTCGTAACCTCAATCTAATTCCTTGTGAATTTACCTTGTTAGATAAGTATTGTTCCCCCACATGGTTTAATTATTTTCCATTTTGATTTTATCGGAAATATTCAATCACTTTTTATTCGAAATAGTATATATGTGAGTTTAATATTTAATAAATTTTTATTCACTAAATCATTATTTATTTAATATTCTGAATATATAATATTTATTTATTATTTTTTATTCACAAGGTAATAAAAATATCTATTTAGATCATTATTTTAATATTCAATATATATTTATTCACAATTTTTTTAATTTAATATTTATATATTTATTAGTGAATAATGATATAGTATTCATATAATGAAATTAATATTGTTTATTCAATGACTGATAAATATTGAGGAGGATTGGGATATTGTTTTTAATGATTCTAAGAGTAATTTAAAACTAAATATTCTTTAAATAAATACAAATTTATTTATATAATCAAATAATGTTTATCTTATCCATGAATTTATTTCATGTCATGTAAATAATAATTATTCTATTATTATTTTGACAAGGGGGTCACCATGTATTACAAAAATAATAAGGACCCTTAGGAAATCATTATTTTCTAACCCTACATCAATTTAAACCTGGATATGAAATTTTCTAAATAATATAGAAACATTATTTTTTCATAATAAATTATTAAGTGAATTTACTAAATCACTATAGATCACATCCCTAGAATGATCTAAAGAAAGTAAATTTTTTCACCTCCTCCAACATAGAAAATATTTTCTCCATTAAATGGTTTGGTTCCAATCATCATTGATAACCATAGACATTAGACCCATCTATTCGAGCGTCCTTAGGATGATATGGTGACTATCAGAGATTTTCAAAGAACCTTTCGATACATACCATAAGGATCCTACCCTTGATTATTATGATACAAAGAAGGTGTAAAAGGTGTTATTTATCTAATCATAGACAATGAATATATAATTAAATTAAAGTTAATTATTTAAATAAATAAATTAATTATAAATTGTTTTTGAAAATATAATCACTTTTGGTTTTGTGATATTTTTAATTATTCTTCATAATAAGTTTATTGATCATGAAAATTATTCTACATGTACAACATGGATTATTCAGGAATTAAAAAATATGAGTTTTCATTTCCACAATTTTGGATACTACTATTCTTCTATCCTCTATTTGGAATGATAGAGGTCCCATAAAAATTTATAAATTTTTATTATTAAATATTTAATTATACACATTTTTTGTTAGTTTTTTTGACTTCTAGTTTGTTCATTGATTAATCAAAATTCAATTCAAAAAAATTTGACATGTAAATATAAATCATTTATGTATCATATCATCATAATCAGATTAGTAAAATGTGATGAACAATTAGAGATACCAAGAAGAGCTACTAATGACTTTGGCTGGTAGACACAGATACATGACATATCACCAAAAGTATATGTCATGTGCCAAAGTTCACTACACTAAGAAATTTCATTGTATAAATGATGACACAAGTGGTGATAACATGTGTTTAATTTAATGAACAATGTGTGTTAATTAATACATCTTGTAATATGTTTTATTAGACCACAACCTGTGTAGTTGGAATGCATGCACTATAGTCTACATGGCTTAGCTATGAAATATGCAATAACCTTATTGTCCAATTAGTGGGTTATTCTTTAGGAGACTAATAGTTTGTATCATTAATATGATGCATAGAATTTAGATAACATAAACTCTATTTTACTCATTAATCCTTACATATATATAATTGATGATTTAACTCACAGGTTTCATGAACCCAAAGACAGAAGAACAAATGGCATGTAGCTTGTTAATACATGAAAAGTATCCAAGATGAGATACAAGATTATTTTCTATAAATTTATTCTACATACATGGAATGTGATAAACACAGTGTGTAAACTATTATAAAAAATATCAGTCATCCTGTAAAGAAAATAATTAAATTACAAGAAGAATAATTAATTACAGCAATAAAAACATAACTATCTTATTGACATCTAATTTTATAAGGTTTGAATAATTAATAAATTCTCAATTAATTCTTTTTAATTATCTATTAAATTATATTCCAGAAATTTATCTTCTATATTACTATTAATGATGGATATCCCCCTGATAAATAAGATGTTCATTAAGATAATGGGAATTAATTAAATAATTAATTAATTTAAGTTGCATGCATTGATTTTAATAGTAAAAAATGAAATGAAATGAATGTTATATAGTATAATTTTGTATATTTGTTTCCCATATAAATATTATAATGAGATTATATAAGACGTTTATGTGATTTTTTATTTAACTTATTATTATTTCATGGTTTTGAAATTATTTAATATATTAAATAATTTCTTGTGTGTTATTCCACCCCTCTCATTATATATGATCAGGTGTGCTCATGGTTTATTTTTATGAAAACCACACATTAACCACTCTTTTGGTTTTTTATCACGTATGTGTGAGTAAAATTATGTAATGGAAGGAGCTACCATATGATTGGAGGTGGTTCATGTTTGGTGATTAGGAAAAACCAATCCTGGAATTACATAAATACACAAGTAGATTGTTGAAACTCAAAGTATACATGGTTCCAAGAGTTTATTACCAAGGTACATGGGATAATTTATCATATGATAGATTAAAATCCATTATAAAATATCATGGTCATGCCACTATTTATTTTATTTAACTCATCTGGGTGGTTAATTATTTGTGGATTTTTAAATCATTTAATTAATTAATTAAAAAATAGGAAAAATGAAATTATAATATATATTATAATATATATATATATAAACAATATCTAAAATGGTAAATCACATAATTAAAATCCACTTAATATTAAAAATCAAATAATAAGATAAAATAGTAATTTTACACATAAAGATAGAATTTCAAAAATTTAAATATTAAGTTGGTATATACATCCACTAATATAGTTAAAAATGAACCACAGTTCAAATTGTATGAATAGCCCATGTCAGTGTGATTTCAAATATCTAGAATTTTAGCTTCATTTCTTGGATTGACTTCACTCTTTTAAGACCATGTGTTTAACATCATGAGTTGACTAACCATGTTGAGCTATTTTTAGCTAATAGGAAAGGTTATTAAGAAATTTTTATCTTGGATTTCAGGATTAGGGAGTCCACTAAACAGGTAAAGAGGTTATGATTTAATGTAGTGGGAAAGTAAAAATGATCTAAACACCTATAAATAACATTTTAGAGCCATTTATAGTTTCTAATAAGGGGAATATAGATTATTTCAAATTGAATATCCTTGTGATGGGTTTTTCTAAAATTAATGGTGAGGGTTATTGGGTTTGGATAAAGTTGGAGGACATTAATAAATTTAAAATAAAATGTATTATTTAATTTCATAATATAGATCAAAGTAATAAAATGTTAATATAATTTCTTATAGAAATGGAAATCCATGTGACTTAAACTATATATATATGATCTATTATAGAGAAGGATAACATTTTCATTAGCTCAAAATTATAGTAATTGTATAGTAATTTACAATTTATACTATTCCATTAATGGAAATTATGTGTTCTAGAAAAAACTATTCCTATGGAGCCTAACAAATATTATAGTGAAAAAATGATTTTATATATGTAACATTCATATGATTCAATAAACAAATATTTTTTATGCCATTTTCTAAGTCAATTATTATTTTAAAGAAACACAAGGATATGGATGTGTAGAGAATCATATCTCGCATTCATGATTTTTCAAGAGAAAATGAGAAAAGAGATATATAGTATCTGCAATGCGATTTTCACTTTTAATATGTAAGATTTGGTGCCTGTTTGGGCTCATGAAGTTTGGATGATTTGATATATTGAGTTATTGGACAACTTTGGATTTATAATCCTTTATGAGCTATGAAAACATATCATTCTATTATCACTACCTCAGAGCTTTTAAGGACCTTGAACATAGTAGCTTGGATCTGGGGACTCAGTTTATTACATTGGAATTGATATAATATTCTAATCCCAATGGATTCATCAGTTTAGTAGTTTTGGAAACTATATTACATACATAAAATTCACATTAAAATCTAAAACATAAATACACAATGAATTTTATTTTAGCATGACATTAATACCATTACTATAACCATTATTATCAAACTCAAAACACTTTTTCATATCATGGAGAAAAAAATGTAAAAAATTAGGTGACCTAAAATTATCAATAAGGGTAATGTACATTGGACTCTATGAGTAGATATTGTATAAAAATATGGATTGGTAAATAACTAGAACACATGCCATTAATATAATCAATTGATATAGGAAACATTACCATAGATATTAGACTTGTCAAATAATCACATGAAATATTAATGAATAATCTCATAATGATGGAATTCATAATTCTATACATTTATAATAAACCAACGATTTATCAGCCTTGACATCTGAAAACTAAATGGTTATGGTATTATCCAAATCCATATCTGTAAATAAATTGGCCAGTCCTCAGCCAAGTCCATATCTAGTTTTTCATGTGAGACCTACTGATTCATCTAAGTGATACATGGGGACCTACCAATAGTATAATAATTTAAATACATTCCTCATATGAAAAGGGTATAACATAAAAAATATTAACATTCATATTAAAAACATAGAATGGAAAATGTGAATACATTAACCATATACCATTAATAGTATCAAAATAGCACATTCATAGTTAAATTGATCATAAAACATTTAATAAAATATTTTATAGGATTTAATAAGAGATAAACCCAAATTAATTACAATATTAAACAAAGTATGTTGACATATATGAATACACTTTTAAATGATTCCATTGATTTTTTTGAGGAAAATAATAATTAATCATTACAAAGTGCTCCATAACACTTTCACACATTAAAATTGTAATACATATGAACTAGTATCATTAAATTAAACTTTTAATATCAGGATAATAATGAGATTCATGATATTAACTATCATATGGAATTACATACTTGACACACTAGGAATAAGTAGGGAAGACGGCAAATATCTTATATAAGTAAGATTAATATGAAAGATCTCTTACCTTGTGCTTCCTTTAGTAGAATTATCATTAAACTCCTGAGTAATATTATTAATAATATAATGAACATATTCCAAAACCATATCCATATTTATGATATCATGTATTATCTTATTATATTATTTTCTGACCCATTTGTTGATAATATTTCATTAGTACCCTAGTTTTGGGTGATAACTGCTTCATTTTCCGATGCATGTTTTTTCATGTAAGTCCTTGGTATTATGAATAGGATATTGATATTTAATATAGATAATTATACAATGTTAAAATATATCATATTTATTAATTATATACATTTTTATGATCATTCATTTATGGTGAACTTGAAAAATGAATCGCATTTTAATGTGGAGATAGTTTGTCATATGTACGCACAAGTGACGATATAATTCCCTTAATGGTGAAATGGTAAGTAATCGGATGACATATTAAATTTCACAGAATCAATAAGTTGTAATAATTAGAATATATATCCATTATTTCCATCATTATACATATCAAAGTAATGTGGTGATGAGTAACAGATTACCCCACGATGTAAAGATGGTAAGTTGTTCGTACACACACACGGTGCTTTTATTTTTTATAGGATGGATAAAAGGATGAATGTGAGTCTTCAATAATCATAATAACATCTAATTATATAGCTGATAATGGAGTTAATACTTTATCAGGTAGAAAATTTCAATAGGAAGTGAACGATTAAACAAACATGAAAGAGTCAATAAAGATGATTACCTCTTCTTAGGGGGACTTTCTTTAATATATTATTAGGTGATCTACGGAAGGTATTTGGGAAAAACCAGAACCTCTATATCATAATTAAGTATATTTAGAATATAAATGGGTAGAGTTTTGTTGACCTAGATGGATACAATTGGTGTGAGGCAGTGACGGAGGAGGTACCCTTTTATAATTGTGGTGACGAGCACGTTTAGAAATAATCAATATATTAAAATTAAATAGTTATATTATATATATAAAAGACTAAAATGTCCTATAAATTAACATGGGAATATATTTTGATCATATCTTATTCTATTGTTGATAATTTGTTAATTTTATGATAATATATTATTTTAATAAAATATCATTATTATTGAATGTGATACAATTATTTTAATTTGACATCAAATACATTAGGGAAATATGGGAATTATAATATAATGCTTAAAAATATCTATAATATATACAATAGATCTAAAAAATTAATTAGAGGCATTAATTAGTTCCAAATAAATCATCATTAATACTTTTAAAATAAATTATTTTATTTTCTATTAACTAAATAAATATTATGTTAAAATTAAAGAATAATTTTAGGTAAATATATAATTTATAAAAATTAAATATATATATATATATATTTAAAATAATATCATTATTATAAAAATATACATTTAGTTTCATTAATATCTTATTTTTTCCACTATGTGCACACATAAATGATATTAAATTCAAAAAAGTGACATTTTTTTACTATATTTGATTTAAATAATATATAAGTTATTATAAGGTAAATGTGTCCATTATAAAACTCCAATTAGGTATTAAGGTGATATGGGTTTAATAACCTTTATCCAATAATCTTTATACAATATTAGGATGCATTCTTACCCTTATCATTTGTTTTTAAACCTTATTTAAACCCTTTAAATCAAATCATGACAACATGTGTTTTTACTCATTGAAGGTTAATATATTTAATATAAACTGTAAAACAAACCAAAAATGAGCCATGAATAGAATTTAAAAAATTATCCCAATCACTTTTCCAAATTTTATAGTTTTGTGAATTTTATATCATTTAATAAAATATTATTTATTTAAAAACATTATTAATGTCTATTTTGATACTATCCATAACATGAACTTTTAAAAATATCATAAAAACATGATATCTTTGAAAAAAAACTCTTTCAACAAATCAATAACTGAAAAAATAAAACTAGAAAAATTTTGGATGACATTAATTTTATAATATTATTTTTATTATAATATTTCAAATATCTTTTATTTGACTCTTCCATTAATTAAATAATTACTGCATCATTAATATGTCACCATTTAATGTAATTATTTTATCCCTAAAAATTTAAATAAATACCCATGATGTATATTAACATTTCACCTTTTTGAAGGCTATTTATAGGTGAACATATTTCGTATATTACCCAATATTAAAAATATTTCTCTTTTTAATAACTAATTTATGAAAAAAATTACTTTCCATTGAATATAATATTATAAAGGATATATTCTCATTCAAAAGGACATTATGGATCCCATAACTGATTCTATAATTCTTAGGGAGTAATAATACTTATACAATAAAATTATTAAAAGTATTAGGGTAATTTTATAATACTTATAATTTTATTTTTACCCTTAATAACTCGATTTAACTTCAATTGTGTTAATAAAAAATTATTGTCGTTACTTTTCATAATTTTCTAAAATAAAAGAAACATGTTAATATATTTAGTAACCAATTATTCCAAATACGGGAAACATTTTTTAAAATTCAAAATACATATGTTTCAATCTAAACATAATCTCTTTGGCGGAATGAGAAAACATGTTTTTAAAGTAAAAACCTTTAAATGATTGAAATGTGTTTATATCCAAATTCAATGTGAAATTTATTCCAATGACCATATATTAATTAACTGATAAGATATTATTCTAATTATCATTTATAAAAATCAAAATAAATTTTAACAATGTAAATAAATCCTACAAAAAATATGTTTTTAGTAAAAATATATTATTATTTTAATATTGATCAAAAAATGATTCTTATTACAAAAATAAGAAAAGTCAACCAATAGATATTTTTATACATATATTTAAATTAATAATATAATATTTCTAAATATAAATTATAAAATTATCTAAAAAAATATTTAAAATAGGTGCACCATTAAAAGGAAGTAAGAAAGTATTTTATAAAAATACATCATCTTATGTATAAAATTGGATTGGTTCATATATTATGTCTTGAAAAAAATATGATGAATGTTAAACATTAGATAGAATATATTTCAATAATATAACCGAAAATGTTTTTTTTATTGTATATATATAACACTAGTTCACATTTGAATAGTTTTTATAAGAACATTTACTTTATATTAAATTTTTATTTGTATTTATTTCATATTAATTGGTTTCTTATTAATTATATACTATATTTTATTAATGAAGTTAATCATATCCATAACCACTAATTCAAAAATTATTAGATAATTTCTTTTTAAATAATAATATTAATAGTGTATCATTATTTCTTTAGGCTCGGTGTTTCGTGTAATATAAGCTATGTAGGAGATTAAATTTAAAAAATATACATACCATAAAATTATAAGGCCCCGGCCTTAAACCTTACTTAATCTTTAGTTATTACAGGATTACACATTGAGGATCTTTTCAGGTTTAGAGTTTTAGAGAATTAGAACAAAAACTTGCATTACATTCCACATATAAACAAAGTGGTTACATAAAGATAGTATTCATTTTTCCCATCAATGGAAACATATTTAAAATAAGACATGGATTCATTCTTGACACTTCCTTGACACTATCATCATATCATGTACCTTTCCCTTGACCTGTGAAAAACATTTCAAAAAAACATGGGATGAGCATAAAAATCTCATTATGGGTTATAAAAATATCGAAAGGAAACATAAGTTCATATATAAATAAGAATGAAATCATACTTTACCCATAAAAAATAAGCACATTAACATACCTCATCAAATCATGAATAAATCATATAAATCATAAGACATAAAGGTAACTTGAGGCATTCATAACATTCTTACGTAGGGAGTAACCCTCTTGGTTACGTTTGGAATACCCATCACAGTATATTCCATAAATACCTTCGGAGAAACCTTAAGGTTTCACTCCTTCGCATTACCCTGTGCATTGGAGAGCTATATCGGGCTCACCCGCCCTTATTTTATCATGGAACCACCCATCTTCATAATAATTCCCAAGATCCTCAACATAATCATATCACATAAAACATGTATACAGGAAACATAACATTTCCACCTTTCAATCACAAGATATAAATACAACACATTGATATAAAAATATTATGAAAACCATTTTCAATACCAAAATAAAAGAAAAGTAAAACATGGTATTTATTTTTCTATTAAAAAAAGGTATGGCTTGTAGAGGAAGCCAAAACTCAAATAATGGTCACGACGATGGAGAAGTCATTGTCGCCACATACGTACGACAAAATCATTCCCTTTTGTCATTTAGTAAAATTCTTTGTATAAAAAAGATTCCTTCTGCATAAATGTAAAAGTCAAAGGGGTTTATACACCGTATAAAAGAAGGTCGTGTATAAATTAAAATATGCCTCAATGAAAGGAGATTGAGACGAAGTCCCATACCTCAGGTCTGACATGACGTGGTCGTTCTTTAATCTCCTGAATAATAAAACTTGAGTTAATTTCTACTTGTTTAAGAACCATTTTAAGGTTCATTATTCCTTTTATATCACTTATTTCCATGTCATGAACACTATGTAATTATTTAAGTTAATAACGGTCGTTTTAACGATCATTAGTACTTGGGTCAAAAATAAACCCTTTATAATTACAAGTTGTTCTTGTATCCATTATATCCAGAATTATAATCATGATTTATATATCATATATATCATATATATCTAGTATATACATGCATTTATAATATTATATAATCATTTAGAGGTAAGAAATGAAATGCACCGTTCATGGAGACGGTAAGCCGTATGTACGCATGAACACTACTTTCATTTCTATTTCGTATTTTATAGAATGGAAACATAATGATATAAAGTTATATTATAATTCTAGTTTAATATCATATATAATATCAAAACTCCATCATTTATACGTCCCACATATGGTATTAACGAATCAAATCACTTTGAGGGGGCGGTAGTCCGCACTTCCTTAAATGAAGATATCATTTTTACCCATAATGGAAACCATAAAGGTATTCCCAAAATGAAAAATACATAAGATTAAGTAAAACATAATCATATTATATATCATATATAAATATAGTGTCATCTTAATTTCCACCTTTTAAGGTGTTAAAAAAATGTTGAACAATCATCGTTTCGGGAGGCAGAAATTCGCCATCCATGGAAACAGTATGTTCTTTAACCATTAGATGTAGGTGTGTGTTGATGTATCTCGAATAATTCTAATAACAACATCCTAGTATATTGATGATACTGGAGTTTTTACAAAAGAAATTAATAATATTAGTTTAGGGGGTTGGAGAAGCAAAATAAAACAAAAGGACTCAAGTGAAGATATTACCTTAAAATTGGGTAACTCCCTTTGGTTTGGGCTCAAAGGCTTACTTGGGAAGACTTCTTCCCAAAGTGAGGCTTCAAGGAGTAAGATAGGGAAGTGGAGAGACAAAATGGGTAGGGTTTTTCCGAGCCAAACTCTTTGGAAGTGTGGGTAAGGAGGTAGAGGTGGGGGCCTTTTATAAGAGGAGAGGAGGGGCACTCTTGGAAAGTAAATAAATTTTACTTTATTTTAAAATGATTTTGGGATTAAAAATGTCCCAAATTGATATAATTTGAGGGTAAGGTGATAATGGTTCGAAATACACCCATCCAATAGGTTTTGTACATGTGTAGGTCATATATTTTACATTATAATTTCATTTTATTTAAATCCTTTATTAATGAGGTAGTCGATGCATCATCATGATGTCATAAATAATTTAATTTATTTAAAGTCTAAAAATTATAAAAAAAATACCATGATATAGGAAATATTTTTATATTTCCAATTACTATTTATAATAAAAAATATGACTTGTATAACCTCATGTAAAAATTGTTTTAGTAAAACATCTCATGTTTGTGTTATTTTTACTTTAACATTAAATAAAAAGTTATTTATGTCATTTCGAAACCAAAGTGGCTCCATTGGGTCCCCATGTTGACCCATGGATTTTCTTGGTCGTCCATGACACATACAATGAGTGTAGGACATATGTCAATCTCATCTCAAATTATTAAAACATTGTTTTTACCTTAAACTACACTAATTTCCTCTAATCGCAATTAAGAACTTAAAAGTTACTATTCACCAAAAAATTATTTTAATCTCATTGAACCACATTTTACTTCATAATTACAACCATGTATGTGGGCTTTTTGAAAATCTAATCACAGAAGTGGCAAAGTTTCATTTAAACAAAAAATCAATTTCTTTAACTACCACTTAGTGGTTTCACTATTCATCAAAAATTGAAGTTTTTCAGAAAAATTCCAAAACTTCACCCTAAGCTATATTTGATATTCTGAATTCAAAAATGATGTCTATTTTAAAAAATTCAAAACATATAAGATGCATTAATTAATTTGATAATTAAATCCCGTTGTCATGACAAATAGCGTGTTTTTATGAAAAATAAGTATCAAAAGATTGACACTAGTTTAAGTCCAATTTCAAAGTGAAATTGATTCCAATGACCACCATTGGATTAAATGGTAAAAATATATTCTAATTTTACTTTAAAACCACTTCAAAAGAAAATAGAATCATATAAATATATTAGATTAAAAGGAGGTTTTGAATTAAAGTACACCATTTTTCACTATTCATTAAAAAAATGAACTTTATCGAAAAAATACCAAAAATTCACACAAAGTAAATTTTGATGTCCCAATCATAAAGAATATACTTATTTTGACAAACATAGCTTATGAAATTGTCAAAATATAGATTTAAAAATGGTTTTCCATTAAAAGGCAGTAAAACAATCTTTTAAAAATATTAGTGTATTCCATGCTTATGATTGGATTTATATTCATTTTAAGCCTCTAAAACACTATATAATTCATTAATAGGCATATATAAAAATATATATTATTCATTACTTACTTGGGATGTTAAAAAAATATTGGGTTATTACATTATACCCTTCTTACCTAAATTGTACCCTTTCAATTTAAAGTTTCACATCAAAATTAAAATGAATATACTTGAAAATTCATGTGTGGAAACCAACGTTGAAAATAAGGTTAATATAATGTCCTCTTAATAAGAGGGAATGGGAAATGTGAAGGTCTCCATAAAACTAGGCTTTTGAATAGGAAATAATTATTTGAAAGAATAAATATTGAAGTAGAAGAGAAGTATAACTATCAATTTCTAATGGATAGTGATATATATCATTTTCATTAGAATGTTAACCATCACAAAACCACATTTTCTGGTCGATTAAAATACCATTTATATCTTTGTAAGAAAAATAAATTGGTAACATTTTTATCTCAATGTAATTTTCATAATGTTGATATATTAATTTATTATCTTTATAAAGAACACAATAAAACATAATTGATTTATTTCCATGTCATAATTTTATTCATTGGTTATAATTTGATCGAGTTTTACTTCATTTCATATGACTAAGGATGGATATTCATGATGTATTTTTATTCCTTAATCACTATTGATGAGTCGTAAGGTCTACAAGTATTTCCTTCATCCTCTATATGTTTTTAGAATCTAAAAATTTTTATAAAAAATATCCATTAAATCATATTTCATCGTCAAAAAATAATATCCAATTTTCAACTTAATCTATTCCAACCATGAGACTCGTCCAAAATAAATCTATCAAAATTCACAATAGAAAAAAGTATCTAAATTTTTTAAATCAATCATTACATATAATTTCCCAAAAAAAATAATCTATCTCTTATTATCAAAATACAAATATTTAATCACCTTAAAACCATAATTAAAATTTTCATGCTTTTAAAAAATTAAAGAATAAGTACTGCAGTGCAATATTATATGTATCATGATTCTTATTACTTGAATATCAAAACATAATTCCAAAATCCAAATAAACATGAACATTAATCATTAAACGTAATTGATATACTATTAACTACCTCCATCATAAAATTCATTAACACCTCTTCTCTTTCATTTTTTCTCTTGTAGACTCTTAATACTCATAAATATAACCATTTCTTGTATAACATTAATGATTTGAACCACTAACCAAAACCTAAATAACAATTTGATAAACACTAATCATAGCGATGAAGAATCAATTAAAGGATGTTTAAGTCATGATTATTTGTTAATATATTAATCCATTGGTTTAAAATAGGTTTTAAATGGTATTAAAAAATCTATAATATGATATATTATACTTAGAATTATCATAAATGTTAGTCATAAGGTTGTGTTTTATAATCTATGTTTTCTTAAATCTAGTTTTATAGGTTGTTACAAAACATTCTCTAATACCATGTATAACAACCTCGACTCTAGTAACCCAGATCCAATGCCTCACATTATTACATTAGAATAGATACTAGATTATAATACCAAAGGACCAATTAGTTTTGAAATTTTGGAAACCATATTACATACTTGAAATTCACATTACGATATAATACATAAACAAACAAAGAATTTTCTTCAACCATTCCATTAATCCCATTAGTGTAACCCTTTATATCAAACTCAAGAGAATTCATCATATCCAGGAGGAAAATAAAACATAAAAATTGGTGTGATATAATTCACATTAAGGGTGATTTATAACAAAACATATGAGTAAATATGTCATAAACAATATGGAAAGAAAAATATCTGAAACACATCCCGTTAAAATAATCATTTAAGCTATGAAACATAACCATGGATATTCTATTAGTCAAATAAACACGTGGAATATCAAAAAAATCTCATAATTAATGAATACATAATGATAGGAATATAAGACAACCCATAAAGACCTCATCTAGAACATCTAAAAAATAAATAGTTAAGGCCTCTTTCAAATTCATACAGAAAAATAAATAGGCAAGGCCTCAACCAATTAATTTTATATTTTGTCTCATGCATAAGATCATAGACTTTTTGGATGTATTTACTTGTATAAATTTTGGTTTTAATATATTGTTTTGAGAAAATGAATTGTTTCAGGGTTGTATGAGGGGCCTCGAGGGTGTTATCGGGGTACGACTCATGAAAGGAAGGAAAACCGAGCTAAACTATACAAGACACATGGTTGGAACATGGTTCAGTAAAATGTATAACTTTCCCAGGGAAACCATTAAATCTTGGGTAGTAGAATATCACACGGTTAGTGAAAAGTTTATAAATCGTGTGGGCCTTCCCATGTAATAGTGTGACCCAACACCAATAACATCGTGTCTTTAGTGTGGTTTTAATAATGTTTGGAAAACTGTGTGGGTAAATGGTGTTCTATTATAAAAGATAGAGTATTTCCAAAAAAAAATCCAATATAGGATTTCATGTACCAAATTATTTTTCTTCCCATTCCTCCGCCCTCAAACCCTAGTGACAGAATACAAGCCCCAAACATTCCAAATAATGGTTGTCTCTTGATTATAGGTCATTTGGAGTTACGTTGGTTGTGAATAAAATACTTGGAAATGTTTAATCCTCTCATCTTGTCTTTTTTCTAGATTGGGGTTTATATCTTGGGTTATCTTATTCTGAAGACCAAAAACCCTTTTTTGTGGAATCGAGATTAAGGAATTAAAGGAGGTTTGGATTAGTATCTATGGTAATGAATATGAGTGTGTTCATCCACGGATTCTATGTAGGTGGTCTAAAAGTTGTATCCCATGGTTTTTATATAGATATGAGAATAGGAAATTGTTTTGGGTAATTTCTTTTGTTGTATTCTTAGTACCGTTAGTGAGGTTTGGTAAAATGAACACTTAAATGCTGATTTGAACCCCTATCTATCTCGTACGATGCATTGAGTTTTACTTGAACTAATAAGGGCCACCCATGGGTTGCACTGACCCTCCCTTGAACATGGTTAATAGAAAAATTAGGGGGAATAAACTTGTAAATTGGTCAATCCCATTTGAAACATGTAAATTGTTTAATATAATGATAAATTCCTTTAAAATGGAAAACTATGTCTACTTGTGGAAAATGGTTAAGGGATTGTTTGGCTTATCATGTAAATGGGTAAAATGGGATTAATGAGAATGTGTCAAACAAATTGTGTCTTGTACTTGAAATTTTTAAGTGGACTAAACATGGGAAATCAATCATTTGTTAATTTATTTCAAAAAGGGGAATGGTTTTATGTTCCAAATGCATCAATTTTGGGGAATTAGTGAATATTATTAGTGAGTTAGATATAGGAAATTGTAATTGGGTTAAATAAATATGTGATAGTAATGGTAAGTTTTTTATTTGATTTTGGAAAAATATTTATTCCTATTTTTGTTTTCATGGATTTTGATATTTTATTTGACATTAGTTATGGTTGGATGTGATATAGTATGTTTGTAGTGATTTTATATATAAATAAGCATGTGCACATGGCTTTGTAGAGTGGCATATTGACATTAGGTTTAACGTCCATGGTTCGAATTAGACTGAGGCTCTAAACTACAACCCAAAATCCATGAATTAGGGTAGGGGATGGAGTTCTATTCCCCTAATGGTTGCATTTTATGAAACCCCCTAGACTGAACCTTCATGTGTGTGTTCTGTTTTTTATTTTTTTTATCCCCAGTGAGATAAGGAACTTGACTTATACCAAATATGAATTGATATTGACAAATATACCAAATCTATTGAACACAAGATGAAAGTGAATTAAGTAATAAAAAGGGTATAAGTAATGAAATTTGGAATAGTGATAGGACTCACTAAAGAAAAAAATATTAACTAATGTGACCCAAACTATATTTTATTTACATGTTGTATATTAGCACCTACATTAACTATTTATCTAGACTGGATATTTTGAATACACTTTTGGTGGTTGTCTACTGAGTTTTATTGACACCCTACTTTGGCCTCCATTGGGTACCCAAGCAAACTTCATTCTTACAGGCGAGGACAATGGAAAGGGCCCAGTGCTGGAGAGTTGATTTGGGATGGGGATATAAAATTATGTGGTTCCTAACACAGATTAAAGACCATTTTCGTAGATTCCATGGTTTTATTTATTTTTTTCTTCACTTGTGACACTACATTCATGACAAGGAATATTTATTTTAATTTCTGGTTGTACCATGTTTTTGGAGAAGTTGATTAGGCATGTTATTTGGTTATTGCTTATTTTTCTGAAGTTTACATTATTATCTATTGTGTCTTACTCTTGTAAAGTGGGTATATCCTCCCCATGATTCTATTTAGACCCTCTATACTAGTCATAAACCACTGGTGTATAGGGAGTCACACTTGAGGTCAAGTGATGACTCGGCTTGGAGAACCAGTTTAGTGGATCTCAGGTCAAGTATGTTACAAAGTTATATTGGAGCAGTAATTTTCTAAAGATTTACTATTGAAATGGTATATTGGTGAAAAGGATGCGTTGGTTCTTGGAAATGATCTTTTCCATGAGTGTACCTAATCTATGTTTTGGGGAAAACCTAGGTCACCCAGTGAGAGAATTACTTTTCTTAATATGTATTGTTACAACAAATGTTATTTGACCATTGGGTGATGCACTTATTGGGTGATGTGGTAGTTTAATGTTATTTTCCTTGAGGCTAGAATGGAATGAGGTTGTAAATTCTAGCATCATTCTAGGAACCTAGGGATATAGGTGAAATTAATCATGATAGGCACAAAAGGAATGGCTGTGTTTGGTATGGGTAGTTGAATGCATTTAACCTTCCTACAAATTTGGGGAAATGATGTCTAATGTAAAAGATAAAAACTTTTAAGATAGTTTACCATTTCTTATTCATGAACCTTAGTAGGGATGGTCGCTAGTGGTTTTTAGGATGTTTTACGTGGCCTTTGGGATTGGGTCTACGAATGATATGTTTATGGATAGAAGGGATCCTTATTTTATAAAAAAATTGGCGTCGTTGTGTTATTTGTACTAAATTATGTGTTTGGAATTATAGAGAAATGCCACCATGGAGATGTTTTCTGGAGGGGTGACAAGGGGATGTTTCTAAGAACGCTCCTCTAGTAGTGTAGCAAAAGGACGTGGAGATATAGGATAATAGAAAATAGTATTTTCATGATAATCATTCTTGCATCATGAAAATGATAGAATGGGACCCGAAGCGTTTTGTGTCGATCATGTTTGAGTTGACCTGAAAAATTTAGCTACAACCTCCTTCAAACTTTATTATAGATGGTGGACTAGAGGTAGTATGATTCTATATATATTCAAGCTATATTATTTTTGATCATCTGAATAAACCTTCCAGAATGTAACTGAAGTTGGTGGCCTATATGTTGAGAGGTCAGGCAATGTGTTGGTGGGACATCAGGGCGCAGACCAAGAAGGATGAGGGAATTTAATGGAAATATTTACAAGATAATTTTCATTATAATTTATATCCAAACACCTTTTGTAAGGTTATGGATGTGTATTTTATGATTTCAACATAAGGTGAAAAGTCAGCGATGGATTAGGTTAACCACTTCACCGACTTCTGATACTTTGTTCCAGTGTTCGTAGGAGATGAGGTAGCTATGAAAAAACATTTCTAGGATAGGATGAGGAATGAGATTGGGTCTTATTTGAACACAATCCACCTAAAAAAATTTTAATATGTAGTGTATCAGTCACTTATAATAGAAGGGAACATCAATGGGGCTTCATGTAGTGAACTTATGGTACTCGTTGGACGGGTGATTTGAGTGGCATATGATAGAAAGAATAATCATCTAGGGAGATTAAATCTAGGTGGTAGTTCATAGAGTAGTTAGAAAAGATAGTCTATCTCTCAGGGTGGAGATCAGGTGTTCTTTTATCAATGAGGAAGGTTGGGATACGTGCTCATTCAGTGTCATGACCCATCCTCTAGGGCCCGTGCTGTGACTACCCCAAGCCCGCCTTCCATAGGCCAAAGGATGGAGACTAGAACCAAAGGTGTAATTCCCTAAAACTGGGAAGGAATTGCCTTTATAACCTGTAAAAACACAGAGAATATATGAACAAGAGTAAAAATTATAACCAACAAGTGAGTATAGTAAGTAAAAAGGGGCCGGAATACAAGCCCAACTGGAAAGTAAAAGAAAATGAAAGAACAAGTACAAATGAGGAAAAACAAAAAACAGCTATTGGGTCATCCTCCGAGGTTCCTACCTGAAGGGTAGGTACAGATCGCCTCCTCAACACTCCACATCCATCTGTCTCCTCTGTGTACTGACACATCATATGGTCCAACTCCGGGTATTGTTAAGTCCTGGTACTCTCAACCTCTATCAATGTTGTCTGTCGTCTGCATCCCACACAATGAGGTGTAGCCATATCCTGTGTAGGGGTGAGTATAACGATACTTAGTAGGGACCCCGAGACCCCCAAGGTCTCACAAAATCCAACAAGGATAATCCAAAAAGTATGAAATCAATAGATAACATTACTTAGGTATATTCCCAAACATATACCTATGTTATCAAGTGATCCATCCCAATAATGAAGAAAACATAGAAAAAATGACTCATCTAAACCATGATTTTATTACAGGGGTAGTAACATTTCTAACCCTTGGATGCTGGATAACTCCTCCTCTATCGAGAATAGTGGGCTTGCAGCCATAACCAGGAACTTCCCTCTAACCTTGGACTGCTGAGGTACTCCTCCTGTCGGGTACCGTGGGTCTGCTTCGTCACACAGAGGTGCTCCCCATCGTGGGTCTTCTGCCACAACTAGGCACTCCCCCTCATAGCCTGCAGAGGTACTCCTCCAATCATGTACTGTAGTTCTCCCACCAAACTAGGCTCTGCTTGGTTATGGTTCTACCGCCACAACCAGGTGCTCCCCAGTGGGCTAGTCGAGTCACTCCAAGTCAATCGGTCACCATTTGTCAAGTCTCAGACAGCTAATTGGTTCCCACACAAATTCTCACTTGTCTCCAGAAGACCCACTCCACTAGCTATTGGTCGATGATACAACTGCCAAAAAGCACCGCTGAGAAGTATCCAAAAGGTTTGGCACTTCATAGGGGTCTCAATGCAACTGAAAGTGCGTCAATCAGACACTCATTCTGTGAGTTATTAGCCATTTAGTCCTGGGGGAACAGTTGGATTCATGCACGATCCATCCTGAACGTATCTCAACTATACCCCAAACTCTCGTGGGGTATACTTAAATGGACTTCCAAGCTCCAAGATTTCTATTATTGCTGACGGTTCATCAAACAGATGACTGGTGCCAAATATATGGCCAAATAAAGTAAAAGGTCATTGTTGGTCTGAGTCTGGTCGGACTATGTCAGACCCACCCGGCCCAACCCTGTCTGGGCCAGCCCGATTCGGGTTGACCTCGCCTAACATGTTGGGTCTGGCCCAACCAGTTGGGCAGGGCAGCTAGTTAGGTTTGGCCCGGCACACTAGGCCCAGCCCTGTAGGCCACGAGGGACGGCAGAGAGCCGCAAGGGCGTGAGGCAGCTTGGCCCAGCCCGAAGTGGAACGACCGAGAAGGGCTCCGCGAGGGGTCGGTTCGACTAAGGAGCTGCGAGGGTGCGGCCAGGGTGCAGGTGCACTTCCGGGGCATAGGTGTGTGGCCGGTGCGGGGGTGCGGCCGGCAAGGGTGGCATGGACGGAGAGGCGGTGCGGTCAGCGAGGGCGGCGCGGTCGGCGAGAAGGCGCAGCCGGCGAGGGCAGGGCGGCCGGCGCGGTGGGTCGGCGAGGAAATGGGGCCTGTGAGGGTAGTGTGGCCGGTGGGACGGCGCAGCTGGTGATGGCGGAGTGAGCGACGTCGGCGGCGTGGGCAGAGAGTGCGGCGCTTCCGGCAAGGTGGCACAGCAGGCGAGGGCGGCGCAACGGCCGGTTTGGTTGGTGGTCGGAATTTTGTGGGGAAGGCGCAGGTTGCTGAGGCAGCGGGTGGTGCGGTCGTTACCTTCGTCTCCTTCATCTCCTTTTCAAAGAACACCACAAAGAAGATCGGAAGAGGGCATGGCCATGTTAGTTTGGCCATCGCCCTCCGCGTTTAGGATTGTAGCAATCAGTTCATCAAGAACCAAGCACAACAACCCTTCTGCAAAAGTAAAACAACCTCGTCCTTCGTTTTAAAAGAAAGGAAGAACATGGGAATAAATCATACTTAAATAAAATTAAACCCATACCTTTCTTTGTTGTTCGTCGACAGAGTCCTGGGGAAGAAGATGGAGTTTTAGACATTTGTCTCATCCGCCGTAAACTTCCAATGTTGAGCTCATGTGTTGGTTCGTTGACAACAATGAGGATTCAAGGTCAGTCGTCGAAGATGTCCCACGTCGGTTTCTTCTGAGGAAGAAGTCGAGGACTCTCCTTGTCGGCATTCATCGTTGGAAGAACTCATTGTTCATTCTTCATTGGGGAAACTAGTTCTTCATTGTAATGATCTTTTCTCTCAAAAGCTCCTTCTTCCTTTTACAATAAAATAATAGGTATTCAGGAATAATTGATTATAAAAGCTATTAAGTCGTTGGCCTAAAATTTAAAAAGGTTAAATAAACACATGGATGGCACATTAATGAAATGTGTGTTGGTATAATCATGGTGGATATGTTCAAGAGGCTCTACCTCATTTATGAGGGAGTTGAGAGGTTTTCCTCAATTAATTGGAGGGTTTTGTCCCAGGTGGTCCCCACACTATAACCTCTCCATGGAGGTTTGGTTCGGGTGGTCCCCACCACCATATCCTCTCATGGGAGGTTCTTTTCGGGTGAGCCCCACCACTATAACCCTCATGGGAGGAAGAGATGTGGTGTTCCCCACATCCAACTTCCACATGGGTGGTTATAAATGATAAAATAAAATAAAACATGCGTTTATTTTATTTTATTATTTCCATGAAAATCTAAAAAAACTAACATTCACCCTCGACCAACTTTTGTCGAGGTGAAAGTCTTTTCAAGTGAATAGTGGAACTTCATGTTCAACGGTGTCCTCAGATTTCAATTTTGAGCACCGGTTCAAAATATAGGAAAACCCACTCGAACTATTACAGAACATACCTTAACAAAACATTATAAATTGATTTCGGGCACACTGGGCCTAGGAATCCCACACCGTCAAAATTCTAGGACTTGTAAAATTTTCATATATTTTAAAAAAATTAAATGGAAATTCTGGGTCTTTACATTCTCCACACCTTAGGGCTCTATGTCCCCATAAGCCTTAACTCATAACTAAGGGAACAATTGGGGGTACTGATCATGCATCTGAGCCTCCCGCTCCCATTTTCTCTCCTAGAGGTTTCTGTGCTGCCAGTGAACTCACACCAGAGGTATAGACCATCCACGAAGGACCTACTCTTGTCGATCCTCAGTCTCTACTAGAACCGATGTAAAGTCATCCCATCATCAACGTCTTTCTCGATATAGTCGATAATATGGGAAGGGTCATGCACATACCTCCTCAACTGGGATATGTGGAAGATGTCGTGCACCCGATGCAGCTGAGGTGGAAGAGATAAGTGGTATTCCACCTCGCCAACTCTACTGAGGACCTAAAAAGGTCCGATGAACCTCGGAGATGACATGTTTCCATGGCCAAATGTCTGTAGACCCTATCATGGTTAGACCAAAAGAAATATGCGGTCTCCATCCTCGAACTCCAGAGGTCTCTGTCTCCTATCAGTATATGACTTCTTCGTGATCTGTGTAGTCTTCATCTACTCCTTGATGATCTTCACCATCTCTGTGGTAGCCCATACCATCTCCGGTCCCACTAGTGCTGACTCCCATGGGCCAGTCCAGCACAAAGGTGATCTGCAAGGTCACCCGTATAATGCCTCAAAAGTTGTTATTCCAATAGTGGAGTGATAGTTGTTGTTATACACAAACTCCACCAAAGGAAAGAGATCCTCCCAACTGCAACCAAAGTCGAGGACACAAGCACACAATATGTCGAGGGCCTAAATGGTCTGCTCAGTTTGGCCAACTGTCTGAGGATAGAAGGCGGTGCTTAAACAAATATACATCCTGAAAGCCTCCTGCAATCCCTTTCATAGTTGAGAAGTAAAACATGTGTCACGATCGGAAAAAATTGTCGAAGGTACTCGATGTAGCCTCACAATCTCTTCTACATAGAGGCATCCCAAGCTCTCTACTGAACCATGCTCTCTGATCGGTAGGAAGTGGATCATCTTGGTGAGTCGGTCAACGATCACCCAAATCAAGTCATTTTCCCTTTATGTATATGGAAGACCCCTCATGAGTCCATGGATATCCCATCCCACTTCTACTTTGGGACCTCTAAAGACGGAACCAAGCCTTCAGGTACCTGATGATCCACCTTCACTTATTGACAAGTGAGGCATTGAAAAATGAACTATGCTACTGCCTTCCTCATTCTCAGCCACTAGTGCTGTCGCCAGAGGTCCTGCTCCATCTTGGCCACTCCTGGATGTACCGCTGGATGGGATGCGTGGAACTCGCTCAAAACATCTTCCTGATGTGACACTGGTACCATGGTACATCCTCTGAATATAATGAAGTTCTCCAAACCTTCAAAAAATATATTAGGTGTATACCCTATACATGTCTGAGCATGTCATGTCTCCCAGTCAGCATCCTCACACTATACCTCTCAGACTCTCTAAAGGAGTGGGGAGTGACTGTAAGTGACTGAAGGAAAGCTACACCATCTCTATCCGAAAAGGATATCTAGAAAGGGGCCAGCTGCTCTTTCACCTCACCTAGAATTTGTATACCAGATCTCCTACTGAGTGCATCTGTAACAACATTCCCCTTCAAAGGAGTATAGACTATCTCGAAGTCATAGTCATAGAGGAACTCAAGCTAATGTCATTGTCTCAGGTACAGGTACTTCTAGGAGAATATATATACCTGAGACTCTTGTGATCAGAGTACACTAAAAATTGGACGCCCATCAGATAGTGTCACCACATCTTCAAGGAGAAGACCACTACTGCTAACTCTAGGTCATGGGTAGCATAGTGTTTCATGTGTTATCTCAGCTGTCGAGAACCATATGTGATCACTGCTCACTCCTGCATCAGGACACATCTGATTTCGGTCCCTGATGCGTCGCAGTAAACTACGTACCCTACGCCTTCCACTGGAAGCCTCAAGATGGAGGCACTAGTCAGCCTCTACCTCAGCTCTTGAAAACTCCATTGGCATCTCTCGGACCACATGAAGTGTTTTCCCTTCTTTGCCAACACTGATAGTGGTGCTACAACTCTGGAGATATCTGGAAAAAACTTCTAGTATTATCTGGCTCATCCTAGGAAACTTCGTACCTTCGTCACACACCTGGTTGGCTCCCAAGAAAGTACCACCTCAATCTTCACTGGATCCACTGCAACTCCAGCCTCTGAGCTGACATGTCCCAGAAAGTGAACATCTCGGATCCAAAACTATCACTTCGAGATCATACCATAATGCTGGTTCTATCATAGTATGTCCAGTACTACTCGCAAATGATAGGAATGATCCTCTTCAGTAGTCGATTAGATCAGAATGTCGTCGATGAAGACTACAACAAAGCGATCAAGGTATGGCTGGAAGATAATTTTCATGAATCCCATGAACACTACTAGAGAATTGGTTAAGCCGAAAGGAATAACCAAGGTATCATAGTGGTCGTACCGATATCTGAAAGTTGTCTTCTACACATCCTCGTCTCAAACACTGAGTAATTGATAGCCTGATCTGAGGTCTATCTTCAAGAACCAATGTTTTCCCTTTAGTAGATCTAAGAGGTCACCAATTCTCGGGAGTGGGTACTTGTTCTTCACGGTGACCTGGTTTAGGCACCAGTAGTCAACACAAATTCTCAATATCCCATCATCCTTATTGGAGAACAAAATTAGGGCTTCCCAAGGTGAAATAGTAGGCTGGTTAAATCCCTTTCCCTGCAAGTCCTATAGCTATACACACAGTTCGTGATGCCCTATGGGAGCCATCTGATATGCTAGTGTAGATATCGGTGTTGTCCCAGTGTACAAGTCAGTGTAAAAGTCCACATCTCTTTGAGGAGTTATATCTATGACATCATCAGGGAAAACATCTGCGTACTGGTCCACCACTATAAGATAAGTCAGACTCTCCACATCAACAGTTCTGAGGGTAAGGCTAGCCAAATAATGAGTGATCGGCCACACTCTCCTCTAAGCAAGTCCATCCAGTGCTGAAAAGGCTCCCTTCTTGCCAGTGAAGGTAAACCTAGTCCCATCCGTGTGGACACACTACACTTTGCGCCTAGTACAATCAATCTGAGCATGGAATGTAGATAACTATTCAATACCCAAGATGACATTGTAAGGCCTCGATGCTGCTACTATGATATCTCATACAAACCTCTCGCCTCCTAGAGTAAGCTCACACTATCAGAACCAATGCGTAATAGTCAAATCATCTCCCGTAGGAATCTCTAGTATTAAAGATTGATCCAATGGCTCTGTCAGAATCTCTGAGCTTTGAATGAGGGCAGTGGCAATGAAAGAGTGACTGGAACCTGTGTCTATAAGTACTGCAGTTATAGTGGATTAGACACAGATCGTACCTCGAATCATCTCTAGAGTTCCATGATTATATTCTTTAGCTACCTAGAGCTAATCTCTCCCATATCCACTTACTTCATGTGGTTGGGGAGGACCTCCTGGAGGTGGCGGCGGTAACACCTCGAAACGTATCCCACTGCCAACTACATGACCATCTCCTCTTCCATGTCCTCCTGCACCTAGTAGACTGCCTTGATCGAATCTCTACCTCTACCTTGGTAGTCCTTTGACTTTCTTCTGATCATCTGAAGGGTGGGTCAGACAGACATGAGCCATGTGACCATGCCTGCTGCATGAGTAACATTTCCCGCTCTAGGCATGTCTCTCTCTACTTCAGGTGCCCCACACAACTGATCCTGAGTAATGGGGTCATCCCCCTATAGGTCTGGTCCTCTTGTTCCTCTTCGAAATATGTCTACTTCCTATTGTATAATACTTTACTATGTGATAACAGGTGGTGGATCTTACTGCAAGAGACTACTCAGCAAGGAATCTCTCCACAAGGAGGGCTCTTGCTAGCTCCCTCACCTATATTGGGATTCTAAGTGAGATCATAGGAGTTCTGATCTCCCATCTGAGCCCCTACTCAACGGTCTGAACCCTGATGAATGGGTCTCTCTTAATATTGGTGGAATAGCATGAGAGTTCTATGAACCTCGCTGAGTACTAAGTTACAGTCATGTTTCCCTACTCCAAATGAAGTATCTCTTGTATTCTCATAGTGTGAAGAGTTTCTAAGACAAACTTTTCCCAAAATAGTCTCACGAAACCTGCCCAAAAAAGCGTCATCTATTCGTGGACCTGGAGCATCAAGTTCCACCATCTTCCCGATGTTGCCTATAGAAGGATGGAATTAGGAATCAACATGAGGTCTTCTGGTGTCCCTCCTAGTCGAGACAAACTCTTACCACAGTCTCTAACCAATCCTCAACCACCTTTGGGTCCATCTCTTCCCTGATCCTGGGTGGCCTCTCGTGCTGGGACTCGTGAAACACGCTCATGCAGTGTGCACCGTCTGCTTTTGGGGCTGGTGGCATCAGTGGCCCAATGGGTAAAGGTACTGCTGGTGCCTCCGCTGGAAAAGGGCCCTACACCGAAGCCTCGTCACTCGGTGGTATATTTGTGCATTCAACTCTTGGTACTCTAGCTGGTCATCTGCGTGGAGGCATCCGGAAAGAAACATATGCAACGTGGTTAAAAGTTATACCTAGTGAGCTGACCTGGTTGAGATGACTTAAATAAAACTTTTAAAAACACACACGCAATCAGTGTTTTCATGTACTGAGTTGGAAATCTGAAGTCAAGGTCCTTGTGTATGGATATGTCGGCCGTCGCACCAACACTAGACTCCCGGAACTGAAAATCACACTCACTACACTTAACAATATTGCTTCACAGAAAAGATCAATGTCCTAAGTTCTACGGTGGAACTGAATCCTCTGATACCTATTTGTCATGACCAGTCCCCCATGGCCTGTGTCGTGACTACCCTAAGCCCACCTTTCATAGGCCAGGGGCTGGAGACTAGCACCAATGGAGTAATTCCCTAAAATTGGGAAGGCATTTCCTTTATAACCTATAAACACACACAACATATATGAACATGAGTAAACTATATAACCAAAAAGAGATTACTCTAAGTAAAAAGGGTCTAGAATACAAGCCCAACTCGAAAGTACAAGAAATTGATGGTACAAGTACAACTGAGGAAAAAGAAAAAACAGATACTAGGTCGTCCTTCGAAGTTTCTATCTGAAGGGTAGGTAGAGATCTCCTCCTGAGCACTCCACGTTCGTCTGTCTCCTCCATGTACTAACACGTCGTATGGTCCACCTCCAGGTACCATCTAGTCCTGGTACTCTCAGCCTCTGTCAACAATGGTTGTCGTCTACATCCAACATAATGAGGTGCGGGTAAAGCTCGTGAAGGGGTGAGTATAATGATACTCAGTAGGGACCCGGAGACCCACAAGGTCTCACAAAATCCCAAAATTATAAACCACAAAGTATGAAATCAATATATAACTTTACATAGGTATATTCCCATACATATACCTAAGTTATCAAGGGATCCATCTCAATCATGAGGAAAACACAGAAACCATGACTCATCTCAACTGGGATTTTATAATAGGGGTAGTAACATTTATAACCCTTGGTGGCTGGAGAACTCCTACTCTATCGATTACAGGGGGCCTTCCACCACAACCAGGCACTTCCCACTAACCTTGGACTGCTGAGGTACTCCTCCTGTCGAGTATCATTGGTCTGTTGCGTCACATAGAGGCACTCCCCACCGGGGGTCTGCCGCCACAACTAGGCCCTCCCCCTCACAACCTGTTGAGGTACTCATCCTATCGAATACCACGGGTATGCCAC
Organism: Viscum album; assembly: GCA_963277665.1. Taxonomy (NCBI): domain Eukaryota; kingdom Viridiplantae; phylum Streptophyta; class Magnoliopsida; order Santalales; family Viscaceae; genus Viscum; species Viscum album. The sequence continues at coordinate 702,103,419 of OY728161.1, forward strand.
CACAACCAGGTGCTCCACTGACATGGGTCTTCACCACAACCAGGGGCTCCCCACTAGGCTAGTCGAGTCCCTCTGAGTTAATCGTCCAGTAGTCGTCAAGTCTCAGCCAACAACTAGGATCCCACACAAATGCTCGATCTTCTCTGGAAGATCCACTCAAAAATCTACTGGTCAATGCTCCAACTACCATGAAGTCCCACATAGAATTATCCCAAAGTTATGTTATGTCATAGGGTTCTCAAATCAACTGAAAACGCATCAATCGGACGCCCGGTTGGTGAGTTATTATCTATTTAGTCTCGGGGGCACGGTAGGATTTGTACATGATCCAACCTTACCGTATCTCAACTATACCTCAAACTCCAGTGGGCTATACTAAAAGGGACCTCCACACTCCAAGATTACCATCGCCACTGACAGTTTATCCAACAGACAATCAGTGACAATGATATAGCAAAAAGAATGTAAATGGTCATAGTGGGCCCGAGTCCGGTCTGACCCGGCCTCACCCGTTGGGTCTGGCCCAGCCTGTTGGGCAGGCCAACTCGTTAGATTTGGCCAGGCCCGCTAGGCATAATCTATCAGGCCACGAGATACCACAGGTAGACACAAGCGTGTGGGGCACCTTGTGCCAACCCTGGGCGTCTCGGCCTGGAAGTGCTTCGCAAGGGGCCGGTTCGGTCGTGGCGCCGCAAGGTCATGGCCGGTTCATCCGGGGGTAGCACAGCTGGAGAACAAGGGTGAAATATGTGTAGGAGTGTGGCCAGAGAGGGCAGTGTAGCTGGTGAGGCGGTGCAGCTGGTGAGGGTGGCGCGACCGGTGAGGGTGGGGAAGCCGGCAAGGGTGGCACGACCGGCGATGTGGCACGGCCGGCGAGGGCGGCGTGGCCGGGGCGTGGGGGTCGGTTCGGTCGGTGGTTATAATTACATGGGGGTGGCACATGTCATTGAGGCAGCAGGTGGGACTGCCATTTCCTTTGTCGCCTTCGATGTCATTTTTAAGAACACCACAAAGAAGATCGGTGGGAGGTTGAGCCCTGTTAGTTTGGCCCGCACCCTCCACGTTTAGGGTGGTAGCAATCAATTCATCAAGAACAAACCACAAGATCCCTCCCACGAAAGAAAAAAATCCTCATTTTTTGATTTGAATGAAAGGAAGAACATGGGAATAAATCATACATGAATAAAATTAAAACTTTAGCTTTGTTCATTGTTTGTCGACGGAGTCACAGGGAACAATACGGGGTTTTCGTCATTCGTCGCATTCGCCACACACTTCCAATCATGAGCTCGTGTGTCGGTTCATTGACGAAGATAAAGAGGGAAGTTGGGTCATCGAAGTTGTCCCATGTCGGTTGCTTCTGCAAGGTTCATCCGAGGACGAAGTCGAAGACGCTCATTGCTGGCATTCATTGTTGGAAGAAGGCGTTCTTCATTCTTCATTGGAGAAACTAGTTCTTCGTTGGTGAGAGATTTTCTCTCAAAATCACCTTCTTCCAATTCCAACAATAGAATAGGTAACCAAGAATAATAGATTATTAAATCTATTAAGTCATTGGCATAAAATTTAAAAAGGATAAATAAACACTTGGTTGGCACATTAATGGCATGGGCATTGGCACAATCAAGGTGGAGGAGGTCAAGAAGCTCTCCCTCATTTATGAGGGAGTTGAGAGGTTTCCCTCAATTAATTATGTGGTTTTATCCCAGGTGGTCCCCACATCATAACCTCTCGTGGGAGGTTAGGTTTGGGTGGGCCCCACCACTATATCCTTTCAAGGGAGGTTAATGTCTAGTGATCCCCACCTCTAACATCCACTTTTGTGGTTATAAAAGATAAAATAAAACATGCATTTATTTTATTTTATTATTTCCATGAAAAACCAGAAAAACTAACTTTCACCCTCGACCAAGGTTTGCCAAGGTGAAAGTATTCTTAAGTGAATACTGACGCTGCGAGTTCAATAGTGTCCTTGGATTTCAATTCCGAGCACTGGTTCAAAAGTTAGAAAAACTCTCTCATACGTTTACTAAATGTACCCAAACAAAACTTTAGAAATTGATTCCGGGCACACTGGGCCTTGGAATCACGCGCCGTCAACTTTCGAAGACTTGTAAAATTCCCATAGATTTATAAAAAAAATACCTTGAAAGTCTAGGTCTTAACATTCAGTGCACCTCTAGCAGTTGATAGTCGGTCATGTGAATAAATGTTGCATGTGTATATATTTTGTAAGAATCTTATCTATTTTGGAATATATTAACCCATGAGTCAGATTTTGAGTGTGGGAATAATGTTAGTTACCCCGTATTAAACAGACATTTGGAACTCAGCTGGTCATACTAGTCAAGGAGGTGGACATGGTACTCTAGGGTGGGAGAGTCAACTCTAGAAGGATAGTTCAATAATAGGAACTCAGATCAGAGCCCGAGTCATAGGGTAGGTCAGCTGAACATAGTTAAAACTACACGTGTAGGTGGAAATGTTGTACTGTAGACTATTTGAGCTATGATACATGTATATTTCATGATTTCTAGTTCTTCATTTGACATGGGTGCCACACACTCTTTTATCTCTGTTCGGTTTGTATTTTTGTTCAGATTATCCATAGAACGTGTGTGTAGGGTTATTAAGATTGATACTATATTTAGGGAGAGAGATGATTGTGACATACAATGTTTGGATTGTGCCTTGGAGGTCATTGGGAACCATTTTCTGTCGGACTTGTTTGACATTGAGATTTAAAGTTTTGAGCAGATTTTGGGTATGGATTAGTGGGTGTTGTGCCATGACCATATCGACGATTACCATCATTGGGTGACATTCCCATATTTTGATGGAGAAAATTATTTCATTCATTATGAGTGAGATGTCAGTTCAATACTTGTGGGTCTAGTTTTCCAGTAGTTAAGGGAACTCGCAGCCCAAGTGGCAAGCGTTATGTTTGATGACGGGAGAGTGGAACAACATGTTATTCCTCTTGTGGTGTAATGGTTTTGGGATTTACTTCTTCAGGATTTCATGAAGCTCCCACCATATAGGGATGTTGAGTTTTCAATATAGTTATTGTTTAGGATAGACATAGTTTCAATTCCTCAGTATATAATGAAACTGGTGGAACTCTAGGATCTTAAAGATCGATTGAATGAATCGGAGAATAAAGGGTTCATATTTCCTAGTACATCAACTTCGGGGTCTCCCATGTTGTTTCCTAAAAAGGATAACAAATTATTGGGGCTATGTATCAATTACAGGAAGCTGAATCATATCATAGTTAATAAAAGATACCCTCTTCCTCAAATTTATGATCCATTTGGCCAGTAGAGAGGTTCTCTAGTGTTTTATATGATCAATTTGAGATCAAAGAATCACTAGCATAGGGTGAGGGATTATGAAATATCGTGGACTACCTTCAATATTAGGTACAACTTGTATGAGTTTGTGGTGTTATTGTTTGGGTTGACTAATGTAATAGCTATGTTTGTGTCTTTAATCAACTGAATATTTTACTCATTTATCGATCAGTTCGTAGTAATATTCATTGATGAAATTTTGGTGTACTATAGAACTCATGATGATCATTTCAAACATGTAGTTATCATCCTCAGTACACTAATTGATCATGGGATTTATTCCAAGATAACAAATTTTCATTTCTGGATTGATGGGGTGAATTTATTTTGTCACATTGTCTAGGGGGTAGGTTTTTTAGTGGATCCAAATAAAGTGTAGATTGTTGCGTCTTGGCAGTATCCCAAGAATTTACCTACTATTCAATGTCTTTAAGGATTGGTAGATTATTACCAAGTATTCATCAAATATTTATCACATATGGTAGTGATGGTTTTGTGGTTAATTAAAAATAATTTAATGTTTGAATGGATTGAGTAATGTGAGAATTGTTTTCAACAGTTGAAGAAGTGGTTGACTAATACACCGATTCTATTCTTACCTGAGCTGGGTAAGAAGTATACCTTATTTTGTGATGAATTTAGTGTTGGGTTGGGAACATGTGCTAATGCATAATGATCAGGTTGTTCCATATAGATCATAGTGTTTGAGGCCTCATGATAGAAATTACTCTACTCAAGATATTCACTTTTATTTTGTGGTTTATTAATTAAAGTGTTTGAAGTATTACATATAGGAAGAGTGGTTTTCCATGTATGTTAATGAGTAAAATTCTAAAGTACATATTCTCTCACAGTGATATGAATCTTTAGCCCAAAATATTGTTTGAGTACCTGAAGTTCCTTGATTTTGAGTTTGTTTGTACACCAGTAATGGGTAATAATGTTTCATATGCCCTAAGACAAAAGACTCAGAATCATGTGGTATAGGAATCTAACATAAAGTGGAGAATGATAGCCTTGTTTGCTGAGATTCATTTATATTTGTAGGATGGTCAAGAATAGATAATACTTAAAACCATAGATGTGAAGTCTGTGATTTTTGAACCAATTCATAGAGAGTCATCTTGAGGACCTAGAGTGTTTGGCTATAAAGAAAAGTCTTAATGGTGGGGAGTCACCTTTTGGTTGGGTTTCTGATGCTGATTAGATTTTTTTTGGATGTTTTTTGGTTCCAGTAGTTGTGCGAGAAGGGTTGATGCATGATTCATATACATAGAAATGTCTACTGCATCCATGTTTTACTAAGATGTATCATCATATTTATCAGCAATATTGGTGGTTGAGAATGAAGAACGAGGTTGTAGGTTTTGTGGCGTTAGGCCTTACCTATCAGCATTTGAAGGCCAATAATCAATACCGAGGAGGGTTGTTACAACCATTTACCATTCCAAAAATAATATGGGATTATGTAATGATGTATTTTGTATTGATTATTCTGAGGGCACCTTGGATGAATGTTGCAATCTGGGTGGTCATGGATCAGTTGAGTACGATGGATCGTTTCTTACCAATCTTAGAGACTTCCACTTTTGATCGGTTGGCTGAGCTATATGTTCGATAGATATTTCAGTTTCAAAGAGTCCAAAAAAATATTGTTTCAAGTCATGATCCCCATTTCAAATAATTCTTATAGAAATGATTACAAAGGTCTCTTGGTACCAAAGTGTTTTTCAGTATAGATTTCCACCCACAGATGGATGGGAAATCAGAGCATATAATTTAGGTACTATGGGACATGTTTAGATATTGTGTCCTAGATTTAAGTGGTTCATGTGATAAAATATTATCACTTTTTTACTTTTCCTACAACAATAGATTTAAGGCTATGATTCATATTGGACCTTTTAAGGCACTCTATGGGAGACTGTGTAGATCTTTGTTGTGTGGGTCAGAAACTAGGTAGTCTGCAATGTTGGGACTGAGTCTTATGGTGGAGACGTAGGAAAAGGTATGGTTGATTAAAAACACATCTAATGGCTCAAACTAGGTCGGATTCCTATGAAAATATTTTTCATAGACCTCTTTGGTTTATGGTTGGTGATAGTGTGTTTTTTTGCTATCTTCAATATTGGATCATTGCTGAATTCAGAAATATAGTATGTTAGTTCCCATTTTCATGGGGCCTTTTGAGATTTTAGAGAATATCATGGAAATAGATTATGGATTGTATCATTGACATATGTATCATTGAATTCAGGATGCTTTCATGTATCATAGATTTTTAATTATCACCCTAAGTTATTTCATTTCATCTTTGTTGAAGATTTTAGGCTTGGGGAAGATGCATCCTTTGAGGAGAATCTAGTTGGTATTATGCATTAGAGTGAGAATGTCTTGTGTGAAAATATAGTGCCATTTGTTCTAGTTTTTTGGAAACCTAGAAATTTTTAGGAAGAAACATTGGAGTGGGAATCAGTTATGTGGGTCCAGTGGCTGGATATCTTTTTTTGTTGACTCAGTGCTGATCGGGAAGAGCGGCTCAGGGACAAGACATTATAATGTGAGTAGGTTATAAGATCCCGGACATTAGGGATTTATTTCCTTATTTAATTTTTGGTTTCTATCACTTTTTTTTCCAATGAAATGTTTCCCAGGATTATGAGGGACCTCAGGGGTTTTATATGGTTTTGGAACATTAATGGAAGGAAAATATTTCTAAAGTATGCACAACGCAATATTGGACCATGGTTAAGTAAACCACGCATCCTTTCCAATACAATTATGCAACCCTGGATAGTGGCTTATCACATGGTTAACACAAGGTTGGTAAATCTTGTGGTCCTTCCCAGGTAACTGTGCCTCCCATCTCCACTAATATAGTTGTTTGAGCACTGTTAGCACAATGTTTGGAAAACTGTCCATGTAAAACATGATCCCCTATAAAAGATGGGAAATTACAAAATTTCCATTATAGGATTTTGAGATCCCACTAGTTTTTCTTACCCTTTATCTTCCCTATAACCCTAGTGACGAACTCCCAGCCCCAAACCTTCCCATGGATAATTATCTCTCGGTTATCGGTTGTTTAGAGCACTATTGGTTGTGAATCAGTGATCTGAGATAGTCTAATCCTCTCATCACATATCTTTTTCATAATACTGTTTTTATCTTGGATGATCTTATTTTTAATCCCTAAAAACCCTCTTCTTCCAGTGGAATATAGATTATGGCTTAAAAGGGGGTTTGTATCATGATGTAAGGAAATGTTTAATGGTATTTTCCTTTTCAAATTCAATTTTGGTGGTCTACAATTTGTATCCCAGGGTTTTTATATAGATATGTTCATATGAAATTGTGATCTTATATTCTTGTCATTGTGTTCCTAGTACTATTAGAGACCTTTGATAAAATTAACACTTAAATTAGGATTCTAAACAGTCTTGATCCTATGGGATGTGTTGAGGATGACTTTACCTAATTTGGGCAACCCATGGGGTGTGTCAAGCCTCCCTCAAACATGGTTAATGAAAACATTAGGGGAAATAGACTTGTAAATTGGTCCCATGTAAACCATATAAATTGGTTAATGTGATGATTAAAAAAGAGACAATTTGATAATTATATTTAGATGTGGAAAATGGATAAGGGATTGTTTGTCACACTATATAAATGGGTTAAATGGAATTAATGAGAATGTGTTGAATGAATCATTTCTTGTACATGAAATTAATAAGTGGACTAAACATAGGAAATTTAGAATGTTTTAAGTGATTAAACATAGGGTAATGGTTTTTTTCCAAATGGGTTAGTATTGGAGAAATAGTGAATATGATTAGTGAGTTAGGTATAGGAAATGGGGAATGGGATAAATGATTATATAGTAATAATAGTAAGTGTGTTGGTGGATTTTGGAAAAATATTAGTACTCATTGGGGTTGTTATGGATTGTTATATTTCTATATATATTATTTATAGTTGTTAGTTATATGGTGTGTGTAAGCTGATTGGATATATATATATATATATAAGATTATGTACCTGGATTCCTAGAATGGGTGTATTAACATTTGGTTCAATGCCCATGGGTCGAGTTAGACTAAGGCTCTATAAATATGGACTTTATCAGTGCTAGAAATGTGCATTAAGAGATCTAAAAAGGGTTGTTAATTGAGGTGAAGATAGAGGGGGTCCCTTTTATCTACACTCATAAAATCACTGATACAGGCCCCTTTTGTCAGTGTTAAAAATGTGCTGATAAAAGACCCCTTTTATCAACACTAAAAAAAGCACTGAAAAAAGTCACAAAAATTTTAAGAAAAATTAAAATGAATATATAATTTGGGGGGTTCTTTTAACAGCGCTTGACCCCCCCCCCCCATATGAGCAAGGTGGACCCCCTCCCACTTTTATGCATTCTACCCTTGCCCGTGCATCCCCCACATGCCCACGTGCACCTCCTTGCTTCCACTCAAACTTAAACCTGCGACCTCCGCCCTTGCGTGGCTGCACCTTTACTACTAAGTCATTTATTTTTTTCTCCATTTAATGATATATCTGTTTATTTATATATATATATAGATATTTTTATTTTTATATCAATATAGATTCATATTAAGATAAATATATTTAGTTATATTAATACATATACATTTATTTATATATTAATGTATATATATATATTCGTATATTAATATATATTTATATATATTTATATAGTTATATTTATCTGTATATTAATATAGATTATTATTAATATAAATATATTGAGTTATATTAATAAATATATATTTATTCATATATTAATAGTTATATATATATTTATTCGTATATTAATATATAGTTATATTTATTCGTATATTAATATAGATTCATATTAATATAAATATATTTAGTTATATTAATACATATATATTTATTCATATCTTAGTATATATATTTATTAGTATATTAATTTATATTTATATTTATTTATATATATATATATTTAGTTATAATTTTTTCCATATATTTATTTGTATATTAATATATATTTATAAGATTGGTTTTAAATACATTTATAAAATATGTTTTTTATGTGAGTTTATAAATAAATAAATATTTACATACATATGTATATACAACACACACACAAATATATATATATATAAATAAATACATATATATGTGTATTTGAGAAGCCATAGAATGTTAAAATGACCACAACTTCTAATCCAGAAGACCATTTCAACTCCACAAATAGTAAAATTAATAACAAATAAGAATATCTTTGATATGATATGTGGTATAGGACTAGAAAACATCTGGATCAGAAGTTATACCTGTTTGAATGTCAAAAAATTGGGGTAACCTAACTAAAAGGCAGTTTTGAAGGACTTATAGGATTTTTTGGGCCTTGAAAAATGTGACGGAAGGTTCCCATGTGTCATTGGAACATAGAGATCATCGTAATCGTTGATTTTATATTTTTTAGAGATAAACGGAAACCCGGATCAAAAGTTATGGTTGTTTGATGTTTGAGTTACATTTTTAACTTATTTTAGATCCTTTATTAATTTTTTGGATTTTTTGTGACTTCAAATTGTAATTAAATGATTATTAATATATTATAATTACCAAAATATTAATTAATAATATTTTTAGAAATATATTAAATCTATTTTCACTAAATTATTTATATATTAAATGTAATAATCTATTTATACATATGTAAAACATATTTAAAAAAATATGTGTTATATTCATATCAATATATATTTACTTATATAAAAATATATTATTTTTCTTGAAATTATATTTTTTAAAAATATATACTTTATCGATTCTAGGAAAAATTTCTTATAAATCCCCCCTTTATTAGTGCTACCAAAATGTGTTGATAAAGGTGTCCCCATTATGAGTGCTAAAAAGGCGCTGATGAAGGGAGGCGTCCTAGAAACCCTGTTTTGTGGTAGTGCATAAAGACATAGGGAACCTGACTTATTCCCCTTATGAATTTATGTTGATGAATATTCTTAATCCATTGAACAAAATATGAAAGTTAATTAACTAATAAAATGCTATAAGTAATGAAATTTTGAATAAATCTATGAATGACTAAAGAAAAACATGTTAACAAATTTCACCCAAACTATATTAAATTTATTTTCTATATATTAGAGCATTTATACACTATTTATCTAGATGGGATATTTTGTAGACACCATTGGATGTGTCCTAGTAAGTTTTACGCACACCCTACTCGGGTCTCCATTAGGTACTCAAGTGGACTTCATGCTTGCAATTCGGGACTTGGGAAAGGGTCGTGGGGGGATTTGATTAGGGCTTGGGATGTGCATGGATATGGTTCCAAGAATGAAGTCAGGACCATTTTGGGGATTCTTTTTTTACTTTATTTTTTTATTCTACACTTGTGACACTACTAGCATGACATTACATATTTATTTTACTTTGTGGTTGTAGCCATTTTGGGGATATTTTTATAATGCATGTTCCTTAGTTATTACTTATTGTATTTGTTTTTTACTTTGTGATTAATTTTATATTACTCCTTTAAATATAATATTTTCTCCCCATGTTTCTATTTATACCCTCTCCACTAGTCAGAAACCTTTGGGGTATGGGGAGGTGCGCTTGAGGTCATGTGGTGAATCATCTCATAGCATCGGTTTAGCGGATCTCAGGTAAATTACATTACATCATGAGACCTATAGATGAATAGAGGGTATATAGTTGGTCCCTAACATCACTTACTAAGTCTAATTCATCCCTCGTATTAAAAGGGTGAAACATAAATAACATAATCATTTGTATTGAAAAACTAGCATACGAAATGTGAATACTTCAACCATAAACCATGAATGGTATCAAAATAGAACTTCCACAGTCAAACTAATCATAAAAACATCCATAAAATATGATAGATAAAATCATAAGAGACAATATCAATTAATTAAAACATTAAACAAAGGATGTTTACATAGATGATAGTTTTAAATGATACCATTGATTTTTTAGGAAAATAATCATTAAACATTTAGAACTATCTTATAACACAGTGAAACATTTAAATGATAATCCATGAGAAAGAATAAAATTAAAAGAAACTTATAATATCATTAGAACAATTATATTCATGATGTAATATATAAAATAGTATTACGTAAACCAAAAACACAATTTAATTGGTGAAAAAGGCTTATATCTCATAAAAGCAAAAGTGGGATGAGAAACCCCTTACCTTACACTTCATTTTGTCAAAAATGATTTGACTTCATTTATAATGGTTTTAGTCAATATATTATCTTATAAAATAACAATATACATATTTATGATATCATATATGATCTTATTATATTATTTTATCTACCTTTTGTTGATAATATTTCATTATTACACGTGTTTCGAGTGTTGACATCTTTATATTCTTATTTATTTTTAGTCTTGTAAGTATCAGTTCTTGTTCATAGGATATACTTCTATAATATATATAATTATATTAATTCATAGATATCATATTATTTCCTTATATACATATTCATAATCATTTTTTATGGGTGAACATTGAAAATGAATCACATCGCATCATGGAGATGGTATGTTGTATGTACACACGAGAGATGATATCATTCCCTTAGTGGAGAAATGGAATGGAAGTGAATGGTATGTTAATTTAAAAAGGTTAAATATAATTTTATAATTATCATATATACCTATTATTTCCATAAATATACCCATCCATGTAATGTGGGGAAGAAAAATAGATTGCACCATGGCATGGAGATGGCAAGCTGTACATACCCATGTGTAGTGATTTTATTTTTTGTAGGATAAATAAAAGGTGGAATATAGTTTTCCCAAAATATTAATAAAACAATAGGATATATATGATATCTTATTTATTACTTTATCAAGGAAACAACATGTGAATAAGAAGTTGAATAAGAAATAAACTTATGAGATTCGATAAAGACGATTACCTCTTCTTCAGTCGACATCCTTTAATCTATTTTTATGTGATCTAGGGTATGTATTTTGAATGTAAAAAAACCTGTAGAACATAAATGAAGATATTTATAAGATAAAGTTTTAGGTTCAGGTTTTGAAATAGGGATCAAATTGGTGTGAGGAAGTCATGGAAGAGGTTCCCTTAATAATTGAGGTTAGGGGAACATTCAGAAATCCTCAAAAAAAATATAATAACGATACTATAGAGTTAAATACTAATAAAATTCCTATAAATAAATAAGGTAAGACATTTTATACAATATATTATCATACTAATTGTTATTTAATATTTTTTAGATAATATATTAATTCAATAAAATATCAGTATTTCTAAATTATTTGTTATTCATTTAATTTAACTTTCCATACATCAGGAAAAAGTGTGAATTAAAATATAATATTTCACACACATATGATATATGTCATAGATCTGGAAAATTAATTATTCACATTGATTCATTCCAAATATATCAAAAGTAATACTTTTAAATTAAATTATTTTATTATTTTGTTAGTTAAATGAATTTTGTTTTAGCATTGAAGAAGTATTTAAGGTAATTATATATTTTAGAAAATTTTAAAAAATATATATTTAATGAAAATAATTTCATGAGTATAAAAATATCTATTTAGGTTCATTCATATATTATTTTTGTGACTATGTGGACAAATAAATGATATTAAGTACTAAGAGAGTGACATTTTGTGACCATCTTTATTTAAACAATATATATGTTTTTTCATGGAAAAGTGACCATTAAAAAAATGAAATTAGATATTAAGGTGATAAGGGTAGAATTATATTCATCCAATAATTTTTAGACTGGCATACATCACATTATTACCCTAACCTGTTTGTTTTAACCATTATTTAAACCCTTTAACTCTTACCATGACAACATGCATTTTTACATTTTGAAGGACAATATAGTTATTATAAACTTCCAAAAGAATGTTATATGTTTCATGAATGTAATTTTAAACCTTATCCCAATTATTGGTATGAATTTTTTATTTTTAATAATTCATTATCATTTAATAAAATGTTATTATTTTAAAATATCATTAATGTCTATTTTGATACTATTCATAACATGACTTTTTAAAAATATCATAAAACATGATATATTCAAACCAACTCTTTTAAAACATCAATAAAATTTCAAATTAATCAATAAAATTTATTAATTACATTAATTATATCAAATTATTTTTATTTTGTTCTTTTAAAAATCTTCCATTTGATTCTTACATTAATTAAACAATTATTGCATCATTATTATGTCACTATTTAAAGTAATTATTCTATCATTGAAAATTATAAATAAATACACATGATGTAGATTAGAAATTTATATTTATAAATAATAATTATTTTCAAATATATCCCATATATTTCTATATATTACAAATATTTCTCCTTTTAAAAACAAAAGTATGAAAAACTTTACATTCCTTTGAATATAATGTTATAAAGCTTACATTATCATACAAAATCAATAAATGGTCTCATAAACGATCCCTTAACTATTAGGGAATAAAAATAATCATCTAATCAAATTAGGAAAAGTTTTTGGAAAATTTTATAACACTTATAATATTATTTTTTCACACAATTACCAGATTTACCTTTAACCGTGTATATAAAAATATTACTAAAATTACTATTCATAATTTCCAAAATAAAATAACACTATTTAAATAATTAGGGGCCAAATTATTCCATATATAGAATAAAATTTTTAAAAATAAAACCAAAAAAGTTGCATAAATTAATTTAAACTAAATAATATTGACAGAATGATAAAATGGGTTTTTAAAGTAAAAAACATTCAAAAGTTATAAATTATTTTATATTCAAATTCAATGTGAAATTTATTATGGTGAACTTAATTGGATTAAAAAATAAAATATTTATCTATTTATACTTTAAAACCAATCAAATTTTGAATCTAATAAAATAAATAAATCTAACAAAAAAGTAGGTTTCAATTAAATTATAGTATTTTTTCATTATTCATCAAAAATTGAATCATATCATAAAAATACAGAAATATAACCAAAATTCAATTTTTATACTCCAATTTAAAATTATAATTTTATATTTTTACAATATTATTTATAAAAGTTTCTAAAAATATATTTAAAAAAAGAGCATCTTCAAAATGATGTAAATCTATCTTTTTATAACAAAACATCGTTTATAGGTAAAGTTGTATTTGTTCTTTTTTTATGTCTATAAAAAATGAGATGAATTTTAAACATTATAGTAAATAAATTTCATTAGTATTATCCAAAAATATTTATTTTTTATTTTATTGATATAAAACGCACTTGTGCGCATTTAAATAATTTTTTTAAAACATTTCCTTTATATTAAATTAGTTTTTCTATTTATTTATAACTAAATTGAAACCAATTAATTAAATATAAATTTTAATAATTTTTTTAGAACTATTCAAAACCACCAATTTAATGGCTTGGTGATATATAAATTTTAAATTATAATGTTAATAGTATATCGTGGTTTGTTTAAGCTCAGTGTTGTGAGAAAGATTAGCTATTAAAGAGAATAATTTTAAAAGAGATGCGTACTAAAAATTATTTTGGTGTTATAGATATTATATAGTTTTATTTTTATTTGTATTTTGAGAAATAGTTATAATTTTCTCTCTGAAATCCTTACATTAATTATACATGTTTATAAAGATTGGGGGTGTGAAATTCAAGCAGATCTTATAGAGAATAAAAAAATTCTGGAAATAAAAATGTTCCCAAGACTCATTTCAATTATAAGGATCCTTTATTACCAAAAAATGAAGTTATAATTATAATAAAATTAAAAGGATAAAATATGTTTTTCATGTGGAAAATTTTCCATTATTATAAAAACTACAATTGGTTAACGAATTAAGGGGAAGCTTTTGGTGCATTTTTTATCAAGTAAAATCTCTCCTTATATATGAAGTGGGTGTTTTATATAGAATATGGTGCTCATATAAATATTAAAATTTAATAACCAAATATATTTTAAAAATTATCTAGAGAATATTTTGATTTCTGGGCTTCCAAGGGTGTGAGGTTTCCAGATCTTTCCATTGGATATTTCTACTATCTATTTCCAACTTGGATGATCTTGGTTTTAAATGAATTTTCATATGTTCCAATTGTTACCAAAACATAATTTATGTATCCATCCTTGATACAAATGGTTTTGTTTTTAGGTTCAAAAATAAAACTCATTCCCTTTATAAAGAAAACAAATCTTATACTATGGTCGATTTAAATAACATTCTCTATATACTAAATTATGAAAAAAATGTATTATAAATTGACAAAGAATAAAATTATCAATACAAATTTCACACTGAGCTATGGAATTAATTTTTTTTCATGTAAAAAATAATCATTTGAAAATTCTCTATTGAAACGGTATCTTATACATTATTTAACCAAAACCACTTGAAAATTTCACTCCTTTTTACAAGAAAACAATGACCATGTCACAATTTGGTTGATAGGGAGAAAGGGAAACAATGATTCTAGAGTTGGTACAAAATCATGGGTGTGGAAATTTTCCAAAAGAATCTAGAGGTGTTTATTCTTACGTCATTAATTTTATGAGTTATTTTAATAAATATGGACATGTCTACATATTGAGTTATAAGTAAAAATATTTTGAAGAAATCAATGAATTGTATAACAATGTAGATAACCAACTTCATAAGATGATAAAAAAGTTTCAATATGATCAAGGTAGTGGGTATATTAGAAAGTAATTCATCAACATTCAATGTGAGTGTGGGAATCCATACCAAGTCAAACCTCCTTATACACCATAGTGGAATGGTGTGAGTAAAATACAGAATTTTACCTTTCTTGTAATGATAAGGTTTAAGATATTCCATGAAATTATTCCATTATGATTTTGGTAATATTAATTGTAAACTAAAATACTCTCACTAAATTTTGTACTAAATAAAGTGTTAAATTGTATTAATTTTGAGTTATTGAGTAGAAATAAACATTTTTGTTTCATATTAATGCTTGGGGATTCAAGTTGTTTATTAAGGCCAAATCTGGAAAAGAATATCACCTTAAGGTGTTCATTGTATCTTTATATGGTACCCTAAATAATAAAGCTTCAGTTATCTATATAACCCCTTATATAAGATGTTCAATGTCACAATTAATCCTTTTTTGAGAGGTAGAACATCATTAATAAGTATAATGGTATAATGATTTACTTTCTAAAATTTTATTCTCAAGATACACAAAAGCTGGTATAGGAATATATTTCAATGTATTTAGCGAAGATGTTGTTCCTAAACCACAAGTACTACATAAGGTCACCAGGTTGTTTCGATAAGTATAAATATATTTTTTTAGTCCTTGAAGATGGTGAATTGTTGTTGGTTAAAAATAATGATCTTATTTATTATAAGGAGAAGTTAGATAGATCATAAGCTAAAAGAAGGAAATAATACATGAATTTTATGATGGACTCCATGTATCAAACTAAAGTTGTTTTTGGTTGATATTCATGTTGGTTTATGTCTCGTTTGGTAAAAATGGTTATTAAAGAGAAAACTTGACATGTAAGGTAAGTTAAGTACCTATAAAGAAAATCTATTGGATAAAGGGTTGAAATTGTGTTATGTTATTTAATATGAAGAATCATTTTCCCTAGTTTCTATGTATAAATCCATAATAATTCTACTTTCCATCGTAGCTTTCCATGAATATGATACATTGTATACGGATGTGAAAATAGATTTAATTAATGAAAACCTTTAAGAGAATATTTATATGACACAAAATATGGTCTTTTCACTCTAGAAGATTTCAATAAGATATGTATGTTTTAGATATCCATTTATGGGTTAAAGAAATAATCTAGGTCTTGAAACATTTAGGACAATGAAAGTATAATTGATTTTGGTTTACTAAAGTCTAAATATGTTCCATGTGTTTATGAGTATTTTAGTGGGAGTTTGGTTATATTTATAGTAGAATATATTGAGCAAATATTAATTCTTGGAAATGACATACCAGTACTATAGTTAGTTATAGATTCGTTAAATAAAGTAATTCTCCAAAGAGGACATAGGTAAAGAAGCTTATATACATGGAATCAATATCATTTGCGGTAGATCAAAATGGTATACTAGAGTAAATAAAGCTACATAAATTTACTAGATACTAAATATATTTCGAATAGAAAAATCCAAGAGTGGATTGTTTCCAATGCCACATGATTTACATCTATATAAGAAAATGTGTACTCAAACATAATAGGAGAGAAATTGAATGAGTATGATCCAATACACATAGGCATTAGGATATATCATGTATTTCATATTTTGTACTGGGAATGATGTTTCCTATGTGTTAATCAGGGTGGGTATATATCAAGATGATCTAGGGGAATAACATTGGATTGTTTTAAAGTATTTCATTAAGAATATGATTCATGCAAATGATATTTTACTAGTATATAGAGGTGTCAAGGAACTAATAATAAGAGGATATAATGATACTATATTCTAAATAGGTCCTTATTATCTTAATTAAAAATAAGGATATATCTTTAACCTCAATGGATGAGTTGTGATCTAGAAGAGTTTAAACTTTCTAGTTATCTCAAATTCCACATAGGTTTATAAGTATATAGAAACTTCTCATATAGTCAAATAAGATTTTTTGATTCATAAATTCATCCAATATTATTATATGCTTACTAGAATTAGATATAATATCACTTTTCATTATGATAATAATGTAGTGGTTACTCATAGAAAGGATACATGGTCACATCAATATAAAATTCACATACACTAAAAATGTCAACATCTATGGTATTATTCTCAAATGGGTGAAGTCACTAAAAGAAGAGTTCCCATATAGAAAATTATGTAGTACCCTTTGACTTTGAATTTGTATTAGGAGTGTTAAGAATAACATGTGAGAGCTAGTGGACTAAAATTTGTAAATATTTGGATCTAGAGAATATGGGATTCAATTAGAGATGATGTTCTAGAACCGACATATACATTATTTATGGTTACATATATTAATTATTTTGAATATTAATATAAGTTTTTGTCACATCACAATTATTATTCCACATGACATAGTATGTGATAATGTCTTATGTATACATATCTCAATGAAAGGTCATTGAAGATTCCCACTATGACAAGAACCTATAAGTTCCAATACATTATTAATAAATATATGTTATATAGGAATATGATATCATTTTAAGGGGAATAGATGAAAAAGGAAATCAGAGGTGGACACTTATAGGACTTTGACATACACCATTATTGAATATTCCATTCATAATATTCAGTGCATAAGATTTTGAGAACAGGACCCTCATATAGGGAATCCACATTTATATGTTTTTTTTATATTCATATCTACAGAAATTTGTAATGATCCTCCGACTTTAAATTTATTATTAATAAATTTCATGAGACATTTACTTTTATGTATTAATTAAAACTTTGATTACATATTCTCAGGATAAATTAGGACACAATCTAAACACCACGACTATAATTGTGTAAATTAATAATGTCAGAAAGGATTTTTCCATTTTGTTATTTATTGGATGTGTTTATCTTAGGCCCTTTAATGGGAATGGAAGTTTTAATTATTTCCATGTTTCTCATGTTATATTACTGGGATTATTTTTATATTTCCT
Organism: Viscum album; assembly: GCA_963277665.1. Taxonomy (NCBI): domain Eukaryota; kingdom Viridiplantae; phylum Streptophyta; class Magnoliopsida; order Santalales; family Viscaceae; genus Viscum; species Viscum album. Next base: position 702,121,488 of record OY728161.1, read on the forward strand.
AAAGAGGTACATTGAGAATATAGGTTGATGACACCAGTATACAACATGTACGAAAATAGATATCGAGATAAAGATATTATATTACATAGTGTGCGTCCGTAGAAGCTTACATGTCATTATGGAAATAAATTTTTTCTAAATGGGACTCTTGACATGTTTCTACATGTTATCCATATTCATTAGTTTTTCTTGCCTAATTCTATATATAAATGGCACTATAGGGTCCAACAATAAGTGTATTCAGAACCTTAGTTAAATTCCATATAAATTTAACTTTTTTAATATGTATTATTACCACACATGGTTTAATAAATATTCATGTTAATTTAATCGTAAATATTAAATCACCATCTATGTGTGATATTATCTATGTTTGTTGAATATTTAATAAAAATTTATTCACTAGGTAATTATTTATTTAATAATGTTAATACATAATATTTATTTGTTCTAGTTAATTCACATGGTAATGAAAATAATTATTTATTTTTTTAGATGATAATTTATTAAGTATTTATTCATTAAATTGGTTAAAATAAGGTTCTTATAATTGTTGTTCAATAATGCCTTGATATGTTTTTAATTAAATAATTAACTAACATTCAAAGATCGATAAATATTGAGTAGGATTGGAATAATTAGTTCAATTGTCCAAAACAATGTCATATTATATATTAATTTAATAAATATTAACTAACTTATACATGAATATAATATTTATCCATTAGTTTGGCACATTTCAATTAAATAATAATAATTCAATTATTATCTATATATGAGGTTGACTAAGGATTAATACAATAATAAAGTCCCTTTTTCTATAATTATTTCCTAACTCTTACACTATTTAAACATAGTTATTACATTTTTGGAAAAATATAGTCACATTATTTTATTGTGAACAATAATTTCTAGAGAGGATTCTCTCAAGCACTAGAGAGTTACCCCCTAGAATACCCTAAAGAAACATGGGTTTTTATCCTCCTCCACTAGAAAGAACACCTTATATAATAAAGGATCAGGTTGTGTGACACCCACAAGTCACTGGTATATACTATTTTGTTTTTTTTATTCGATTTTAAAGACCAATAATTTTTAAAACTGGTGTTTAACTTTTTTTTAGTTTTCAGATGATACACAGGTTTTCTATTGTTCGGAGTATCCACGAGGCAACATTGTGAATGAATTCAGTAGTTTACAGGGTGTTTTTGCGTGATAACCACATGTTTATTAAATCATTTGAGGCCACTCGAGTAATTGTGCAATATTATTCATGATATTCTAGTATGGATAGTGAATTTAGATCATAGTTTGGTAATTTGTGTACATAAATAGTGAGATTTAACAAGGGGCCAAAAGTATTATTTTCTTCCAAAAATTGCATTAAAATTTTAAAGTGACAATGAAATATTTCCTCTCCCCCAATCCTTATGTCACGCATTACCCCCCCCCCCCCCAAAGATATATGACTCCCCCATTCCAACCTCCTCCCTTTATTGAAATTTCTCTATGATTTATTAGATATTTTTAGATGAATCATTTAGGTAAGGTCTCCTCTCCACATTATCTTCCATTTCATTGCATCTTCTTCTTCTACCAACATGAAAATGGGTTGTTTGAACCCTATGGGTTTTTGGAGAGATTATTTTTTTTTTGTTTATTTTTTTTACGGCTCATGTCATTCTTTTCATTCATGTTTGGTCATCCACTATTAAAGGCTTTTCATTTAGGATAATTTACTATTAGTTTGAGGTAGGTATTACTTGGAACTCCCTTCTATTACATGTTATATAATTTCATGGGAATTTTTAAAAGATTTTTTATGATTTAATAAGTCTATAGTATGTATTATTATGCTTGGAATGATTTTTCAATGTATTTTTTTTATTTTAATGGGACTTGGACACATTCCATGTAATTTTGAAATTACTCATGGGACTCTATTAAATTTTTTAATTTTTTTATGTATAATTGACAAGGTTTTGGATAGTTGTGTTAACCCTTATTGGTTTTAATTACACATTAAAAAATTTAATGACTTCTAAGGGAAATAATTAAAATTTGAATTTCTCTTTAAAAAGAATTTTTGGAGTTCTCAGAGGGTTGCAAGTATGTTGAAGGCTTCTAGATGTCATCTTCTGTTAAGAAAATGTTTTTTTATTTCTTTAAGGGTGTTATTTAAACGACTAGAGGTTTTCCCTTGGTTAAATGTTTAATTTATTTATTCTATGTTGTTTCTTAAAGTGTTTTCAAAATGGTAATTTCAGTTTAATAAATGGGTTCATAGAATAGGTTCCTCTAAAATAATGATGTTATGAAACTAGTTTTTCATGTGGGGTTTTGAGAAATGGGTTATAAGGGCCATTTTTTATGTTAGTTTATTTATTTTAGAATGTTTTTCAATGGAATGAGTTGGATATACATTTTTCCTTTCAATGAAGGGTTTTTTAAATTCTATTTTCCAGAGGAAGTTGTAAATTTGGATATTAAATGGTGTGAAATTATATTAGACTGTCGAGATATTTTTGTGAAATACCAATTGCTGGTTTCAGTGGAATGGTTTTTTTAAAAGTTTGAGACCCTATTTTATCATCATGTATACATTTTTCTTTATTATATCTTTTGAAAACATTGAATATTATTTATATTAATATGCATGTGCTAATTCTTATCCTTGGTTGTGTGATCGGGGATTTTTTTTATGATGGTGTGGGAGATGAGTTGTGTGTTGTTTTTAAATGAATTATATTTTATGAATTTAATTGTTTATTGATTATGGTATCATATAATAGATTTATTATGTATTTCCGAGGAATATAGTTAGCAACCTATATATGAGAAATCACTAGTGTTTATAAGTAGTCTTCCTATAGAATATTTCATGACTACACCCCATTGGAAACACCGAGAGGGTTGAAGATCATGAGCTAAAACACTTTTTGTAGCACATGGTAGCATGTGATAAACAATGATGCTTATTATTTATAAATATGAGGAGGGAACTGCGGATATATATAGGTTCAGTAGTGTCGACCTAGGTTCCATTCCACTAGTTCAGGAATTTTGTTACTATATCTTATGTATGTTTCCCATGACACAAGGGTCATTTTATGAAACTCCAAGGAAGATAATGTTATGACTCAATTGTATTTACCTTAGATTTATTGATTTTTTTTAATTATTCTTCGGATTTTTTCCTTTATTATTATTTTCCCATGTTTGATTTGTGTATCACCATATGTGTAAGTATTTGGGTTTACATAAAAATATGTTTTTTTATTTTTAAAATGTTTTATTTGTTAATCAAAATGGAATGTTTTTTATTAAAATGGTTTTTAAGATCTTATTTTCCTTCAATTTGTTTTTCCAAAATATTTTTTCATGATATTTTTAGAAAAGGGAGAAAAATAAGCATTTGGGTTAAATCCCCTTTTACCTTGGTTTAAAAGTTTAATTTACAATTCTTAATAATCCTTTTTTATTTTATTGAAGGTATGGTTTATTGAAATGTTAATGTGGCGTTTTTTTAATTTTTTTATAAATTATTTGAAAGTATAATTTATACACTAAGTTCAAACAAGCACTTTATAAATTTGTTTTATAAAGGGTTTCCCTTAGTTTTGATTGGTGGAGACCTTTTGGGAGCTTTTTTCACTCATAATTATTTATCATTTTAGTTTCATTGTTAGGAATCATCTTTTAACTAATATTTTAGTTTTGATTCATCTTGGGATTTAAGGTGAGTTGTTTATTTTATTACATTCTATCTGTGTATACTTTTACAAGATTTAACTTATCCAGTTAAGATTTAACTTATTTATATGGGTAGATAGTAGTGATATCTCTTGGGGTATAAAGAAAAGGCATGTGGAAGTTTCTTTTCATCTTTGTATATGCAAGGTAGAGAGACTAAGGGTTATCTAAGTGGTTGTTTTTTTACTTTCCTTTACTATTTTTTTATTTAATTTTTTGTAATTTCTTCCTATTTGATTCTGACATATATTTTCTACATACATATATGTAATGATATATTTTTTTAGAAAATATAATATTCATTAACTATTATTAATTTGTAAAATAATTTCATAGTCTATTTTTATGTTTCCCAAAAATTAGTTTCCAGCCCATGGGGATCAATAACACACTTCAGACTTGTGGTGAGTCATTTTGAGAAGCAGATCAAATGGAATCACAAGTTGGTTCCTAAAAAAATTGTATCATAGTAGGTTTTTTGGAGGTAATATAGACTCTTCTATTAGTATACATCTTATTATTTTGGTGTCTCATAGTAATATCATGTTATAATTGGTTTTTGGGATTCTTGAGGTTGGTCAAGAGTGGGTTCTTGATCACTACCCTTCATGATGATTCTTCAGTTACCATAGGAAGTGGGATTTATCATGGGATTTTATTATTTTCCTGGATTTATTCTTAATAATTTTTGGATATCATTGGCATTGGTTTAGTTTCCTCTTGGGTTGCGTAATATTTTGGGATTGAAATAGAGAACAGGTCAGTGGCATGAGGTTGGTCAGCACAACATGATAATCCATACAATTACCAAACTCTCTACCCCAAAACATATACGGAATTTTATTTTGGTTAGCCTATAGTCCATAAAACCATATGGTCTGGTAAAGAATAGATCCACATCTCATATGAGTTTTTTATTATACCACTATTGATATATCCCTATTCATTAGGTATAAGTCAAGGTGGGTCTTGTGATATTTTGATCGTGTGGATTAGTTTTTTTGTAACATGGGTGTGCCTCTTTTTAGTTTGATTGTTGTAAATATTGATTTTAGTAAAAATAATTATATTTATTAAAAAATTATCCAGTTTTAAATGAATCTTTGGGGGATGTTTATAAAATGTGTTTCAATATCAAAAAACAATTTATCATTATAGTTTAGACCTTATGAGTTGTCTTAAAAATGAAATTATTTTTTTGGAAAAGTTAGGAAATTTTCGTTCTAAGTGGGTCAATTTGGCGTTTCAAATAACTATTTGGGGTTAAAAACCATTGGTTGTTTAATTTTTAAGGAATTTAAAACTTTTAGGATGATTTTTAAAAATTGATTATTTTTATTTAATGAAAATAAATTGATAAATATTTTTGAAAGGTTTTAAAGAGTGGGATTGTCAAATCCTAAATCAGTAGCTTGTTTTAAAATTCATTTTGTATTTTCTAAAGCAATGAAAAATGTTTTTAAGGAATAATTTTTTCTTTCTTTGATAATATGGTTTATTTTAAATGAATATGATTTTGCAAAGTGTATTTCCTTGTTTTCTTGGTTTTTCTGGACATTTTCTATACATTCATGTTGGAAATATTTAATGTGATTTTGGAAATAAGACTATATTGCGTTTATGTTTCTTTTTATATAATTATTTTACATGTAATTTTCATGGTAGAGGTTTCGTGTCTATCTTTATAGGTATTTATAACTTTTTTTCATTCATAGACACCATATTGAGCGGAAATTGTTGATTTCTCATTTTGGTGATGTGGTATTATTTTTTCCACTAGCTTTCATTATGGGTAAGGTTATGTGATCATTATCTATTCAGTAAGGATTAATTGTTGGTGATTAATCTTTTTGATATATTGGGATAATATTTTTCATTGATGAGTTTATATCCTTTAATCCATGAGGCGGATTCCACCTGTGTTGTTCATTTTGATTAATGATTGATTTTGGTTTACTCACTTCTCTTTCTTTTCATGCCTTTTGTGACAGATTATGGTAATTTTGGACTTGTGGAGTGGTAATTTAATTGAGTTTAAATTGTTATTTATTAGACGTGGGATATCATTATGTGGGTGATTCAGGTGATTAGGAAATCCGTGGAACTAGTTGTGCTTATTCACTAAGTGGTGTCAGTTTTGATTTGGTTGTGTTCCCCATGAGATGCTAGCTAATATTAAAGGTCTTAGTTTTCCCTATTATATCTCATTTGTTGTAAAATTTTGGTTTTCATGTCATTTAATTCATTAAATAACTCCTTTAATAACTTAAATTTATTTTTTTATTAATATATGGTGGCTTTGGTAACTTCGTCATGTGACCAATGGTTATTTTGGTTGTATTATTTGTTGTTCGTTTTAGAGAATTGATACCAGCCTCTTAGATGTTCAATGAAATTTGGGTCTTTTTGGTATTTATTATATTGTTCTTTACTTATATAAATGATCTCTTTTTTACTTATTTTCATTTCTTATGGAAGAAATTCTTTAGTGTTTTTTCGATTTAAATTTTCATTGTTTTAGTAAAGCTCTCTTTTATGAGTGGTTACCCTTGTTTCACCATTTAAGTTCATTATAAAATGGTGGGGAGATATATGTTGGGTATCCATTATTTATATCCCGTTTTTGGAATGGATCTAGTAATAATATTTCTTGAGTTTATTGTTCCAATTTTCATATTTTTATCTACACTTTGATAATGAGTCATTTGTAGTTCCTTTTTCATGGATTCAACTCTTTTCTTTTTATCATATTTTCATTAACTGTAGACTTTTTTGGGGTAAAAAGTGACATGGTGTGTAGGATTATGATTTAAAACCCCAAAAATCATTATATGTGAGGATTGGTTTTATGTTTTCTAATCCCCATGTAATTTAAGAGTTTTTAAGAGTCCTAGGAGTTAAGAGTGACCTAGGGATGGTTTCAGGTGAAACCAACAAGTCTGTAACTAAAATAGTAAAAGCTTACATACAACCACTATTTTAAATATAGATTCATGACATTAATTTGGTTTTAAATTGGGAGGATCTACAACCCCAATAATTTAGGTCATGAACATGTATTTTATGTCATGAATCAGTCTAGGTTTAAAAAAAATAAAAGTTATTTTTTTAGAAATAACACAAAGGCTAAGGGGGAGGATATTTCATCCAAAAGTAGTGGATGTTCCCCATGTATCCCTTATTTGGGTTACATGTGATTAATCTCACTTGTTTAATACTATTTATTAGCTCCATTCATCATAGCTGGTTGCCAAGGGTAAGGCTAATTAACAATACATATCTATTCGTCTTTATTTTTCCTCATTGATTTAAGGTGTTTTTCTATTCAAGGTAGTTGTTTATTATTTTTAGGGCTGTTATCTATTTATTTAATTCCCATAATTTTAGATAAAATCATAATCTATTACACATAAAGTTGGAATATAAAATAAAAAGGTAGGTTTTTCATCTGTTTCACCTGATTATATATGAGCTATATAAAGCATCAAAAATGGGCATGAGTGGGGTGGCTTGAGTGAGACCTATTGGGTTCAACTTTTACTTATGTAGTTTATGAGAGATACCAAAGGGTTATATCATGTGTCAAAATGTACGATTGAGCCTCGTATGGCATGGTAGGTTTTCAATGATGTTTCATGGTAGGTTTGGGATGATGGTTTAGGTTCTAGAGTTTTACTAAAGTCAGGTCATGGCTAAGTGGGTTCATTGAAACACATTTGGCATACTTTATATGGTTATGGATGATATTTATCCCCAAAATAAGGTGATTTGTTTTATCAATATGAGTAATATGAATATTACCAATTTAATAATTGGGTGATGTGGTTTTTTAGTGGTGATGGAGGTTTGATGATGGTATGACCTAGGTTATGTGGTACTTATACTCACAATGGTTGGTTGAAGGTACCATAGGTATCCTTTGTATATAATATAGAGCCCATTAAAGTTTGTTATACCACTCTGTTCAGGTAGTGGCCTCCATATATCTAGAATCATAGTGCCCAATGTCGACTATCAGTATAGAAGAGGTGAAAATAATAGAAGCCCAGGTTTAATAGTGTTTGAAATTGTCAGCTGGGAGACTAGGCATAGAACTATGATTGGGATAATGTTCTGGGATAATTTAAGGGAGTGTATCATCATTCCTAGGGGTGTGAGGATGTTGAGCCAAAAGTAGATTAATAAGTTGGAGTTTGTGAGACATGAGGCATGTGTTGTAGAAAGCACTTCGGGGCATAACGTTGACTTGTGTTGTTTATTCAAAATCGATGGAAAGTTATGTCATGTAGAATTTTGTGATGGTATTCAAGTGACATCATATGATATGGTAATTGATGGAAGTTCAAGGGTTCTTTCAGTATGACAGACCATGGATTCATTGTTCCACTCTAGCATTAGACATGTAATGTAACTGCACTATTGTCACTACTAAGCATAATTAGAGTGGGTTATGTATTGTGTATTGATTTATTTTTGTTTAAATTTTTTCATACACTTTTTTATGTATGAATGTGTGCTAGAGAATCCAATTTTCAATCTCTATAGAGTTCAAAATTACACCATACAGAGGCCCTTTATAAATTATGTAGATTAATTGTTTTTGAGAACTAGAAATGGATCAGGCCTAAAGACTGAATCTTAGTGAGCAAGGGAATGAAGAGGATATGAAGGATTGATGGAATGGTTTTTGGAAGATAGACCAGGTAGTTCCTTGGATTTTATCTTGTGAAATTTTGGGTTATTTTTTCCATGTACATATATGATCATCCATCAAGCGATCATGTTTAGTTATGTAAGACAAGAATGAAATATAGATATTATCTAGTATATAGTTTTTGTACATTTGTCTTGTTAATAATATTTTCTAAATTTTTACATTGTTTTTTGCTTAATTCTTCTCTTGTATTTCTATTAACATTTTTATCACTATATGGTATAGTCTTCCCACTATCACCAAATAGACCCTCTCATTAATTCTCTATCCTTTAGAATATGGCAGTTGTGCCTGAGGTTCAATATCTAACCATCTTGGATCATCTCTTTAGTGGATCATGGGGCATGGTTTTGTAATTTGGTATCAAAGAAAAATTATGGAAGTTATCATCAAATACATTTCTCATTACATTTTAATATTTAATTAGTTTTAATATGAAGATGAAAGATTGTTCAATTTATCTCTAGGTTCTACGAAAAATGGATTACTCAAAAGTAGTTTTTATTTTGGTTTTGGTAGACTGATGCCCAAGAATGTGTTAAAAATAGGATGGAGGTTATGTTTAGTTTCTATCTAGCATCTACATGAACTGAAATCCTAGTTTCCACAGGAAATGATATTTCTTGTTCTAGATTTCATGGTTACAATATAGTTATTTGATTCGTATTAAATTTTATTTTATTTTACTGATTTTAATTTGGACTCATCGTCTGAGAGGAAAGATGGAGTACTCATGCATAATTATAGGAACTTAGGGCTCAAATGAAATATGTGTCTAATTGTGATTATGTATTAAAACCTAAAACAAAACAAATACCGGTGAGATATTAAAACTAAAAACAATATAATAAATAGTATTTTCATATATAGTATACTGGTATAGTTATTATCCAGTAATTATGGAAAGGTAGTGGTGCCTGAAAGAAAAAGGGTTGAACTTTTTAAAGTGAAAAAAACATGTTAAAAACATTTCCTTGAATAGTCTCTTGCTAGAATTATACTCAACCAGTCCACGTATGTGATTCTTGATGTGATGGGAATGTAATCCCACATATATATGATATATGTGGTCCCTAACTGTGGTATTGGTATTAAGGGGTCCATGAGGTCATATGATATGTGATATGGGAGCAGTATGGAAGTGTAATGGTAGTGATATGGGTTGTCTATTATAGCTTTCCCTATTTTTTGTGTTTTTACAATTATATTCATGTTGATCAAGGTATTTAGAACTCAACATAATTCCACCAAGAAAAACTCTAATAAAGAATCAAGAGGGAAGAGATGTTCCACCAATGCATTCAAGAGATGATTTCCCTAAGGACATGATGAGCCATATATGTGGGTGAAATAAGTGAGGAAGGTAGGATAGTCAGAGTTAAAAGAGGGGTTTGTTCCATAATTGGTAATGGAGTTTGGGGAAGTGCTGGATGAGTAGATTAGAAATATCTTAGAATGTGTCGTTTAGATAATTGGTTGGATAGACCAAGGTGGTGTTCCATCCATGTCATATTTGACATGATAGTTTCAGTCATAAAACTCTCTTTTGTTCTAGTGAGAGGATGATCTACACATGGTAAGGTTTTAGATAGAGTTTTTTTGGACAATTTTTTACCAGATCTAGACACCCCCTTGGGATGGAGGGTGAAGGTCACCACATATATTCACAGGGGGCAGTGAAAAGTTATTGGGATGTTCTGGTGCACACATGAATTAATAATATACTACTGTTGAAGGATTTCTAAAATTTTCTTTAAGAACGTTTTTATGGAGTCCTGGAGGGAGGATTGGAACCCTGATTTTTTTTCAATTTTATTAAAAAGAAAACCCAATAATGAATTATGTTGGGAAGTTCATATACATATTTCATTTTTCACCAACTATGGTAGGTAATGATATCATCATGGTGTGATTATTCAGGGATGGTTTATGGCATACTATCTGGTTGTAGGTAAACATATTCAGATTAAACTTATTTTTAGAGGTTGTGAAACATGAATTGATATCCAAGGGAAAATTCATAGAGAGTAATATACTGAGTTAAACGTTAGTGTTGAGTGACATATGAAATGTATCTTTGGGTAGCTAGAAGAGATGCTTTGAAAAGGTAGGATATTGTATTAATACTAGAGACTTGGGGAGTTCATTATAGATTATATTAGTGACGATATGTTTCCAATGTAGAAATATTGTACATGTTCAATATTAGTTTGGTTAGACTATAAATTATTGTTATTTCTGTGGAATTATGGTGAATTTAGAGTGTTGTTTTAAACACCACCGACATATAAGATTCAACAACCGATTCAAACACAAGGATTTCATGTAAAAATACAAAGATTTAGAAATTATCATACAAACACATGTGAAGGATATGGAAGAGAGATAGATTCCTCATAGTGGGGAAGTAGATTCTGGTGGTTACAACTCAATATGGAGTATATACAATATGTAGTTGGTCATTGAGCTAGATTAACATTATCAAGCTGGCAGGTACAGAGCACGCCACAGATTAGATGAAAATTAGAAGTACGTCATGAGGGTGGTTGGGATTTTTTAATTCTTCTATGAATGTTACTTGTTCTTGGGATTTATGTATGGTAACTCAATTAACAATGTGTTGGTTGATAAGTGATCATTGGTAATATTTCATGACTAATAAATGATGTGTTATAATCGGGGGACTTTTGGGCATCATGTGTGAAGGGGTTATTTTGTGGTCATCATATATGGTCTGGGACATTGGCGAGAATTGATTACTATGTTATATTGGTGGGATAATCAAGAATAATTTATGTTTTTATGGGTTCCATGTATGATTTAGTGATGAAAAGGATGTATGATGGGATGTGGAACTGACCATGTATGAGAAATGGAATCTTTGTTTTCTGAGAGGATGGTCAGTCTGAAACCATTGAGCTGTCAGGAAATGGGCTAGGAAGTGATTAGGTTTGTGATTAAAATTGTGGGGAGTACCATGGAAGGAGTAAACCTATTGAATGGGTAGTTGGGGTAGTCCAAAAAATTGAAATTAGATAGATGTTTTCCTTATTATCTAAACAATTGGGAATGAGGAGAGTGAGACACCTGAGTTGGAAAAGAATTTGGGTTAGGGCATAGATGAATATATCAAGGAAGTGATATTATATTTTGTGAAGATTATAAAATAATATAACTAGTTAGATATAAAGATCAAGATAATTATATCTAAAACACACTTAATTTAACTAGTTTTAAGCTCTCAGGGGTCAGAAGTTACCAAGGGATAGTTTCAGGTGAAAGAAGATGGTTTGCTGTAGAAATGGATATAGGCTACATCCATTCACGTCATAATATATAGAGTAATAGCCTAAATCATGTTGGATATGTAGTATTACCTTCCCAAATAATTCATGGTGAGAACATGTAGTTCCTATCATGAATCAGTCCTTATTTAAAAAAATTATTTTTTTACTAAATGGATAAAGGGGATGCCATTTCCTCCAGACGTAGTAGACACACACAATCTTCTATTATTTAGGGTTTCAAGTAACTAACTATCTAGTTTCAAGTTATTTCCTAGAGTCATTATTCATGGTAGGTGGACAAGGGTAAGGTTAACACTATTTTTCACTTCTTCTCTTTTTTTCTCTCACTGATTTGATGTGTTTTGTTGTTTGTGGATGTTTTTCTATGTTTTCAGCATTATAATTTACATCATAGGTTTATAATATTTGAGATAGAAAAAAAATTGTAGAACTTTATGAGTGAGAATAAAAAATAAGAAGTTAGGTGGTTCTTATATTACTACTAATTTTAGGTGTTTTATATAAAGAATTGTAAATGGGTGTGATTGGGGAGGTCCTATTGAAAAAAGTTTTGTTCTGATTTTAGTTTCTATTATTCTTCTTGCATACCCAAGGGTAGTATCATATGTGAAAGGTTAATATTGATACCCATTTATTATTTATGGTTTATAATGGGGTTCAATGGTTGGTTTTTCATAATGGTTTCGATTATGGAAATTTTCTAATGTGAAGTTATGGATAAGTTGGATCCATGCGAATTTGTTGAACATGGACCATCTATCTATGAGTGATGTTTATCACTAGAATTGAGGTGATGTAGTTCATAAAAATTAGGTAGATGGTGATGAAAAATGTTGTAGTTGGGTGACATGGTTTTTTGGTGGTGTTGTAGGTTCACTAATGGTGTTTCCAATGATTTTCGGTCATTTCCACTCACTATGGTTAGTAGAAGGTTTCATTGGGATCATGTGTACATAGGATAGGTCCTAGTGAGGTTGTTTTGACCACTCATTTTGAGTGGAGGTATCCATAGATATATTAGTTTAAGGGATGGGTTTTACCATCAATAAGGAGGATTAGCACAACATAGATGGCCATGGTGGATGGTGTGTGAGACCATCAGTTGGGAGATGTGTCTCACCGCTATGTTGGGGTTGATAGGCCAGGATTATAGAAGGTTGGGTATAATTATACCATAGTAAAACGAGATACTATAGTAATGAGGGTTTAATAAGAGGTATTGGGAAGTACTTATGACATGCCTTGTGTACTTGTCTTTGGGTGTTGGGTTAACTTTATTTTGCTATTGAAAACCGAGGAAAATATATTTCATTTGGTATATGGTGATGGTGGTGTGTAACATAATATGGTGTGGTAATATATGTAAGAATGAGGTTTCTTATCATATGATGTATCATGGATGCCTTGTTCCATTGTTACATTGGTCGAGGTAGGTAGAGGCTTACTTATAGATTTTGAGAAAAATTGGAGTGGGTTATGTTTTTTATTTTGGTTGTAATATATTTATGTTTTTTCAAACACTTGAATTTGTTTGTATTTAAGTTAGGGAAACTTAGGGTAGTGTATTACTGAGTTCATACTCATGTACAATATGATCCTTTTAGGACATGTTAAGACTTATAGTTTTGAGTACAGTAAAGGGATCATGCTTTATGTTTGGAGGTAAGTGATAAGGGATATATAGATAGTAAACAGACAAAATGCCTTAGTTTTTGTATAGACTAGGTGTCTCATCAATACTGAGTTGGAGGTTTTTTTGGTTTATTTTTTTCCTGCACATATATGGTTGGACTATGATTGATCATGTTTATTTATATATTATTTTAATGACATGTATGTATTATATATTATATAGTTTATTAACTTTTGTATTCATACTGATTATAGAGACCGCAAATTTCCATTATTAATATTATATATTTTTATATGAATATTCAAAAAAAATAACAAATAAATTCTAGAGAACCATGAAGCATTAGTATCGTTGTATAAGGGATATACAATATTCTTATTTCAATAATGATTATCAACCTAACAAACCAATATTTTCCCATTTCATACTCTTCATATACACACCCTACTTAAAACCTTTATTCATAACTGAGGGAAAGGAAGAATAAGAAATGGTGAGCTCATATTCTCAGTAAGGGTAAACATGAGTGGTATCAATAGATTTTAATATGAAATCATATTAAATGACTAAGTGTATGAGATCATGCCCATAACATAAAATCTTCATACCTAATACACCAAGTAATGTAAACATGATTCTTGTCACCATCATTTATCATTTTAGGATTCATGAGTCATAAGAGTGTTAAATCTTGATCATTCAATCATAAACCATAAGCTTATGTCATATTTTATTTTTTACATAATAAGTGTGTATATAACTTTATATTTTATGGTTAAATTCCAATACCGTCAAATCATATTCAATCAATATTCCTTACTTATATATCATGTTATAATGAATAAAGAATCATCTCTTACATCCCATAGTGGATCAGGATCATCGACTTATTTTCTAGAGTGGATCAAGAACATAAACTTCAATCCCAAATTAATCTCATGTGATATAATATGATTCCCAATTCTTGGAGGGATAAATAATTATGGTCCCACCCATCACATAATTAAAACCAAACATGTGTGCTCCAAAATATCATAAAATATTCATCATGTCATCACATCATAACATGTCCAATGAAAATGGGTTTCACAAACATTCCATTAATTCAACATAGAATAGCCTATGAAAATAAATGTAATTCATAAAAATATCAACAAAATAATCACAACACATACATATTAATAATAAAGATAGTATAAATAGATAATATTCTCAATAGAGAATAATTAAAATCAAATTATGTTATTATAGATGAATATTCTTTTAAAATATCACTACAACATTTCATGAGGAAAATACCCTTTCCACTTTGAAAATCTATATTTAAAAACTAAAAAGTAATAATACATAGTGAAAATCAATTTTCAATTATAATAATAATGGAAAAATATAAAGGATGATTAAAATAATTGATCTATAATGAAAGTGAGAAATTCCTTTCATTCCATATATTGTAAAATATATATTTATTTCACATTTTTTATAAAAAATAAATAGCACCACTTTCAAAAAATGATAAGAATATTAATTATAAACCATTTTATAAAAAATTAAAACATAGGTAAAAATTAATTTAAATAATTTATGGAGATTATTCGAAAATGAATCCTGAATTTTGTTTTTAAAATTTTTTTGAATTTAGTTGAGTAGAGATGATGCTTGGAAAAGTGTGAATCCGAAAGACATATGGAAGTTGATAGGAAGTTTACACTATCTTACTACTTTTAGTCCAGAAATTGTAAATATTGTTTCTTTGTGTAAAATATATCAGACTAATCAGAAGGAATCATGAATGATGAAAAATAAAATAATACAGATTAATGTTAAGGAAACATCAAATTATGACCCGATATACGGAAGAAGTAGTGATATAAACTTCCTTAGATACACTAATGTTGATTGGTCATGATATTTCAAATATAGAAAATAAAAATCAGGAGGAATATTTTTCTTGGGTTTAATTGGTGTAAGATGGAATACTAAGGAATAATGTTTTATCACATTGATCATATTATAAGGAAAATATGTTTTCTCTACCCAAGCTTCTACAAAAATGAGGTGGATGAAAGTTCAGTTGGAATATTTTAGAGAGAATGTTTGTTAATCATTAAACAATTGTTATGATAATACAATTGACATTTATCTTTCTAATTAACAGGTAGAACATTTCATATCAAATCAGGATAATATTAAGTTTCATTTTATTACCGATTTAGATTTTATTCTTGAGTATATTTCAAAAAATCTTAAATTTATAATGGTTTCATCACATTACTTTCAAAGTAAATATTTTAATAATTGAGGTTGTAACTATTTATTCATCTTCGACCAATTAAATACTAAATTTTATAAATAATTACATCGACGATCCATTGAATTCTATTTTCAAAGAGGGATACGATTATAATTTTTTATAGAATAAATAAAACTTTTTACTCTATCTTCTATGAATATGAAATTTGTTTTATCCGAAAAAGAGTTAGAATAAATTATTAAGGGTGAGTCTATATTATCCTGACTAAAAGAATTATGGTCCCCCAAGGACGGAATTCCTTTAAAAACATTAACTAATTTTTTGTATGGTGTTATGTCATTATCTATGAGACTGGTTGTTATTTGATAAAAGTTGAGAAAAGAGTATGTTGATAATATTTTTAATAATGATGCCAAAAATAAAAATAGTTATATTGATGACTTTTTAGGTTTATTTTGTTTTAAGTTTTATATTTATTTTTAAAATTGTTTTTTGGAATGATATAGTAATTTAGGTAAGAAAGAGTCACTAGATTTGTTTAAGAACATTTACTTATATGATACATCGAAATGTGTTTAATAAATTTCTATTACCATGTTAGGAATTTTTCCTTATAAAATAATATGATGCTTTAAAAATCATAAATTTCCAAACATCATGATGATTCTCATGATTATATTTCGGTTTGGACCAACTTTAATAAAGGGAGAAAATGAGAATTTTAATGCATAATGTTTGTATTGCAACTGTAGAATGTTTAACCTTTGATAGGTTGATGTTTCTATTAGTGGGACAGATTAATATTAAGTTACCATAGAGATAGTGTGTACATAGTTAAGCTTCAAGCCTATATAAAGATGAAGTTTCAATGTTGGAGTTTTACATAGTGTAATGTTCGTATTATGAATCCTTGGAGGATGTTGTTGTAAGAATGATATTATATAGATTTAATCTGAAAATGATCCATAAGACTGAGTTTTATAAGACAGTTATCATGTCCCTCTAGAAGAAGTAAATTTCATCATCTATTAGGAAATTATATTAGAACGATCATAAAAAAGACCAGTGAAATGATTATAGGACAAATAGAGCTTATGATTGATGGATTTCTACTATACATATATTTTTAAATTCTATTGAGATAAATTTTTCAATGTGGTTCAAAATAATAAATATGGGAATTATAACAGATTGAAAATGTATAAAGTGTAGTGCATAGAATGAAGGTTTATGAATTTTCCTGAAAAATGAGAGGTTTTCAATTTACTAGATAGGGAAGAAGGAATTGAATTTAATGGGGAGAGTTTCTGATCAATTATGATGTCAATGTGAATTTTTTCATACATGTTGATCAGTAAAAATGCAATTGTGCGAACTTGAATTGGGTAGAGAAAAATTATTTCATAAAATGGAAAATTCCACAAATTTGTACCAGATTGATTTCTGTGAATCCAATAACTATATGAAGTTTTAGTTGATGAAGGATGGACAGATGAATATAAGTTAACTTATTAGATAAATTTTATTGGATGAACTAGTGTTTATTTCATCAGTCAGAGGAAGAACATCATTAGTATCAAATAGCAAAATATTGATTATATCAGACTGATTCAATCAGAATGTGCAGACTAGATAGAGTAAAGATAGATAGAATAATCAGTATATAGAGGAGTTATTTTTTAGTTCACTAGATAGAAGAATAATGAATAAAATAGTGGAGTCCTAAATTAATTCACTAGAAAAATATTCTCTATATTGGGTTTTGATAATCATTTAGAAAACATTTCAAATTCCATAATAAGAATAATGCATAAATAATCTTCCACATGCATTAACCGTTCTGAGTATTGATGATGTTTTTAAAAATTCATAGAAGCTGAGACTTCCGGAATCCATAAGAATGTTATAAAATGTTTGATAGGTTTCTAGAAAAAATTAGGTGAGATGGAAAATTTGAAATTCATGTTTTGGGTTCCCATGATTTCTCATGGAAGAACAATTATATAAAAGGGTTTCAATAAAATACCAAACATTAGAGATATGTTCATGCATGAGATAGAGCCAAAGTATTGAATATTTCATTAGAGGATCAGTGAAAGTATCCAACCCAAGAGAAATTTTTTTAATGAAAATGCTTTAGATAAAAGTGAGAATAGACACATGAGATAGAGGTTTGCACTGGTGAAAATTATTGAGGAACAATATTTTGGGGTGAACTAGATGGTTTGATATCAGATCAAGACAGAATCACATTGAACAAAGTCATATCGGATGGTGATCGTACTGGATGGATAACTTTTAGAAAAAAATTAAAGATCTATTTTCAAATAAACTTATGTTATTTTGTCCAAAAATATGAAAAACATTGTATCTAATGACAGTTAGTATAATTACCTATCATAATATTGTATAAGATTAACATGAGTTGGATATAATTTATTCATTTTATATCATAGTGAATTTACATGGACCGAAAAGAGTTGTTATAGAAAGAATATTGTTACTCACACTATGGGAAAACCATGTACATCTTGTTTGTCTACTTTAACTTCTTATGATTTCAAACAATTTTGGTTAAGGTATATAATTTCAAATGTATGGAAACACTAACTAGTTAAATGTCTAAATTTTAAGAGAAAAAATTATAAAATATCACCCCAGATCCACCACCCCCCCCCCCTCAATGGTTCTCCAATTCTTAGAAACTTCATATCTATAATGACCAAGATTTTTTATATAGTGATATTACATATTTTTTATGCACATTCATTAAATTATACAAAGATGTGCCCAAATATCATATAGGTATATTGTCTTTGGAAACATGGAAAAAACAAATGGGTTATGAGATTTCTTCATTGTCTTTCACTCAGTTACTCATAACTATCACCCTTCATAGACATGTCACATGTAATACCAATCCTCATAAAGCAGGGGGAAACATAAGAAAGGATGAGCTCATATAATCAGTAAGGGTAAAAAAATAAAAATGTGTAAATGTAACATGAGAATAAGGGTATGAGAACATGAATATAACATATAAAAACCATACGCTATAAATAAAATATAAAAAACTACAGCCATGGAATAAATATTAGCAATTCATAATGCATAAATAATAAGTAAATCATATAACATTATCCCATGGATCATAACCTTGACATAAGATATTTATTTTTTCATACACATAAGCATAAAACTATTATTTCAAGGATACCCAATAAAACATTCATAACATGTTTGGCATAGGCTATACACCTATGAATCTACTTAATCCGTGGGATAACCACTCGTTTACACTCTTTTCTGGCATGGTATAACTTCATGTGTACCCTCTATGCTCATAAAACATTAATCTTTACCCACTTCAGTAGGGATAAATATAAAAACCACCAGTCACATAATCAAAAGCCATAAATATGTGTTCCACATAATCAAAAATCCTTCATCATATCAGAATCCATGAAAATAAAAGGGTTCTATAAAACACTACATCATATTATTTCCCATATAAAGGAACTAGGTCTCATAATTATTTCATCAATACATTATATAATAACCCATGGAAAATAAATAGGTTTCATAAAAATTATTCATCTTAAATAAAAACCATCCAGAGAAAGAATAAATATTTTATCATTGGATCTTATCCCTAATAAAGATTAAATGACATTGAAGGATGTCATCTGCATAGAAAATAAAATTGGGGGGAAATCACTTGGAAAATTTCTTGAGGAAAATAAAATTTCTTTGAAAATAACCATTCAAATCTCGAAATTCATAAAATATTACATAAATAATTTTATTTTAAAATAACATTGAAATCATATAAAGGATGATTTAAAAAAATTTAAAACATTTCTGGAGGAAAATAACATTTCACTAAAATTATCATTTTGAAGACTATAAATTCATAAAATATTTTATAAATGCATTTATTTTAATATAAACATGGAATATTATAATGGAATATTTAAAATATATTCTTTTCATGATGGTGGAAATATTCATTAATGTTAAAACTATTATTCATTTCACATTTTCAAAAAATACAAATAAAACAATTTTAGGAAACAATATGAATATTACTTTTGAAATAATTTTTAGGGTTAAAATGTCTTTAAAAAATAACATAATTATATTAAAATATTCTTTGAAACTTTATTTGAAAACTCGGGTATGGAACAAAAAACATTTTTCCACTTAAGAGAAAAATAAAGTTGGTTTTCATTAAAAATATGTTATTTGAATCATGAGTTCATAAAGAGAGAAAAATAAAGGGAAGACATTTATTATAAATAATTCAACATTGTATAAGAAAATTCTTGAGTTTATTTCTATATGGATTATAATATTTCATCATTGAAAGTATAAAAATAACAATGTTGATAAGCAATGAGGCTCTTCCATAAAACCATTACCACATTGGTAACATTGAATCACAATACCCATTAAATAATAACATCAAATGAGTCTTAAAATATCTTGAGAATAAATAAATTGATCATATTACATGTAAAAGTGTCTATATACACACCTTATAAAATAAGATTGGATAATAACAAGACATATGTCTCAATGAAGCCGTGTTAAGACAAAATTACCTTATCGATTTCGTAACTTCTGAACTATAAAACCCGAGAAAGGGAGATCCTAAAATGGATATAAAAATCCCTATAATTTTCATGAAAATTATAATACATTAAATTATTACTATCATATAAACTATATAAAATAAACACATGGTGAATATATCATGTGTCTCGAATAAAATAAAACTGAGATTGAAATACCTTAATAATGTGTGGACTTTCATTATACATTTTTGAACCTCCTATATAATAAATATATTTTTTTAATAAATCCATTATATAATCATAATTATATTTATCTTTCCATATATTATTTACTTATGACCTTTTATTACCCATTTATTAACATTACATCATTAGAATCATGTTTTGGGTAATAACTAATTTGTTTTTCTTGTATGTATTGGTTTGGAATTGTTTGTCCACTTACATGGATCATGCTTCCATAATGTCTATAATTTCAACCTTAATATAAATAAATTAAATATTATTTATTTATTTATTTAGTTAAATAAATAAAATTTAGAGATATAATATGAAATACAATGTTCTTGGAGACGGTATGTTGTACGTATGCAAGATCTTTTTTCCATTACCTTGATGGATGAAATCAAAAAAATTGATAATATATTACCTTTAAAGAATAATTATTATATAAAATATATCACATATATTCATTAAATTCATCCTAATTACATTCCCTATAAAGTGTTAATTAAAAACAAAACAAATCACTTTGCTAAGCGGTAGTCCTCCATACACATGAACAACATTATCTTACCCCCCACAGAATGAAAATTGATGTCACATACATGATTTTTTGAGGTATTAAATTTTTTTATATGATTTATCCTTTGGATTATACTATAGTTTTTTTTTGAAAATGGATATTTTGTGTTTTATAGTAGGTGGTGCACAATAGGTGCACGGTTTGTGGAATGTGTGTGCCTTCACCCAAGAAACCATGTGGAAAATATTCATCTTGGATAGTGGAGACAACATGATTACCACACGGTTTCTCAAACCCTATGGAAAAACTATGAGGCATGATCCTCTAGGTAGTTTAGTATGAAAAGTCACCGCACTGTATGGGAAACCATGCGGGCTAACAGTGTGGCCTATCTAGTTAATTAAAAAGTTAAATGTTACACTTGTCCCCTCTTCGATTTTAACCCAAAATCACCTTTCATCCACCCCATAAAAGATTTTAAACCAAGGGAACTACCTCAAATCCTTCTTGTAGCCTTTAAACACCAATCTTCGGGTGTTTTTATCTTATAACATTGTGTAATCATCAATAAAGTCTCTTTTCTCATGATTTCACCATTTTTTACGGTTTCTCTTCCCTATTTCATGTGTTTTATTTTATAGTGGGTTATTTGACCTAAGGAGGGTCGAATGTTGACCATTTTGATGAAATTATTATGGTTATCATTTGATATTATTTTCTGTATAGTGTTTGTGTGATTCTAGTTTCATACTAGATTCTAGAAGTTTACAAGTGTGTGGTAGTTGGTTTTATGCTTTTATATTATTATATTATTTAGCATTGGTTTCATGATTGTTTAAATGTGTTATATGGAATATTTTTGTGGTCGAAAACATGTTTCTGAAATGTTTTGAGATGCACATACAATGAAAATTGTATTTCAAAAGGAAAGTGGTCATGCTTTATGTGTGATCCTTTATGGTATTTCATGAATATGTTTTATGATGTGTGTGAAAGGTGAAACTGTGTTTCCACATATACCTAAAGCGGTGATTGTGTTGAAACTAAATTTTCCAATAGAAATGGGGTTTTTTGCATTTTTCTTCTTTGTTATTCATTTAAAATGTTTCTTTGAATTGTTAAAGTTATGTAAAGAATGCAATAAAATAGTTTTGATGTGAGTATATATTTAAATAGAGTTGTTTACCATTGAAATTGTTAGATTCCATTTGTATTCTTCTTATTGGTTTTCTATATGAGTTTCATAAGTTGTGCATGTGGTATGAATTGTATTTCAAAATTTTTTTGGTGTATGTATGAAATGAAAAGTGGACTTGATTATGAAAAATGGTGGTTTCCCTGTAGATTTTGATCAATGGGTCAATGTGAACATGTGAAATTGGAGATTACCTTTTGTGCATATGATTCTGGGTATGTGTGTGTAAAAGTGATGATTTATGAAATATGATAAATGTAATTTGGGTAGAAAGGGATTCATGTGTATCTTGGTGGGAAAATTAGAACTAGTACGCTAGTAGATTTGAAAGTGGTTGTCTCTCACATTCTGTTAGATGGATTGAGGATACAACACTAACATAACTTGTGATATGTTTGGAGGCCACTGGTCTTTGGGATGGGATCCCCTTTAATGGCTTGTGTATAGAAGCACCGTTGGTATTGGATTATGATTTTGTGACTGCTAAACCCTGGGATGTGTTCCCTACTAGTGGATCATGCATGAGAACACTATTGGTAGTTTAGTTTGATGATTTTGATCAATGACGTATGCGGTTAATAGGGACCCACTTTTTCTAGTTACATATATGTATTTCCTATGGTTCTCTCTCAATAAAATTTTCTCATTTGATGTGGTTATAATCATTGACATATGGTAAACCTTCTGTATATTTTTATTTTAGGAAAACTTGTTTTTCAGAAAGGTTTTGCTTAAAATTTTCTTCATGATAAAGTTTTCTTAGAAATTTTTCAAATATTCTTATAGAAATTTTCATTTTGATTTGTATTATAATTTCATAGCATGGAATCTTTATTATATGTGGTATCATACTTGGATTTTTCTCACACCTTATATACACATTTTAGTGTATGTAGACTTTTTTATGTATGGTCTGGGTAATGGAAAGATGTATCCTGGTAGTGATGGATGATCTAGTTTCTAGTGTTCCACTTCTTTAAAGTATTAACGGTTGTGGCTTGAGGATGATGAGGATGATGTTCCTTTTATTTCATGGATGTTTTTGTGATAATATGGTTTTTTCCCATACTAATTTAGTGTTTTTTGTTTTTGATAAATTTTTATAGCATTGAATCTGAAAATTTATGTTCCATGTTTGGTTGTGGTTATTTGTTATTGTGATTATTTTTATAGTTTTTTTGTAATTACATAAATGGGTGAAAAAAACCCAAAATGTATTATTCATACCCAGTCACTAAATAAATAATAAATTCTTTATGATTGTACATATCCATATATTTGGGGTTTAGATTAGTGGTAGGTACCCCATAATCCTAAATGAAAAATGGGGGTTCATAACCAATGGGGCCTAGGTACTATAGCAGTCTAGTAGCACACTGTAGCAATGGTGGCACTGTAGCAATGATGAGCAATGTAGTGTCAGCAGGTCACTATAGCGGGGGTAGGGTACTGTAGAAGCGGCAGGTAATGTATGGTACTGTAGGAGGTGGGTATTGTAGTAGTATTATTCACAGAATGGGCATTGGAAAAAAAATTTCCTACGGGCCATGTAATGGGATAAATGCCCACTGGGCCTTTGGGGTATGTAATGGGTCTCCCTCAACCTAGTTAAAAGAGGTATTTTCTTTGCTTTAATAATAAATGTGGCTTCTAGAACAACCTTTTAAGAAAATCTTAAATGGAAAATGATATTGAAATACAAATTACTTAGAACCATTCTTAAGGAAACTTACATTTCATTAAATATAACATTTTAAAATATTGAAATTTATAAAATATTTTAGAAATATTTTTCTTTAAAAAATATCCTTGAAAATATTAAGGATTTTTCTAAAATCGTTTATAACATTTTTATGGAAAATAACATTTTATTGAAAATCATCTTTCAAAAATTGAAAAAATCATAAATTAGTGCATAAAATATTTAATTTGAACAAATTTGAAATTAATAAAGTAATATTTAAAATATTGAATAGTAGGGATGGCGAGAAATTTCATTCAAGTTAAGATAAAAATTTATTTAACATTTTTAGTAAAAGAAAATAATCCATGTTTTTAAAACATCATAAACATTACTTTTAAAATTTCTCGTAAAAAATTCAAAAAAGGGTAAAAATGAATCTAAAAAAATACTACAGCAAAATTTAAAAAAATTATATCATTTTTATAAATAATGTAAATTAAATAACAAAATGTTTTCTACCGAAGATAGAAATAAAGTATATTTTATTTAAATTATAATTTAGATCCATTAGTATATAAAATAGTAAAATGAAGTTAAAATTCGTCTTCTTAATAAATAACCATTAGAGAATACAATTCATGTGTTCCATTATATATAGATTGTAATATTTCATCATTTCATACATAAACATTAAAAATATAAATAAAATATGTGATTATATAATATAACCATTACTACTTTGGAAACATTGAATCATAATACCAATGAAAGAATAAAATTAAATGAAAATTATAATATCAATAGAATAAATTAATTAATTATATTACATGTAAAATGTTATTTATATACACCTCAAAAAATAATATAGGTTCATAACATGTCATATTTCTAAAAGAATTAAAATTGAGAAAAAATTCAGTACCACTTTGGTAAATTCTAAATTGTAAACCCCATGACTAAATATTCTAAAATGGATATATAAATCCCTATTAAATTCATTATAATCATCATAAAAAACATTTTTGGTTGGTATATACACTTTATTAAAGAAGAACATGGTGAATATGGCATGTTTCTTAAAAAATTAAAGTGAGATAGAAATATATTACATTAAGTATCAATTTCTTTCATACAGATTTGAACAACCTATACAATAGATATATTTTGATTTTTAATTTACTAAATAACCATAATAATATACATTCAACAATATATTATTTAATTATTTCCTTTTATTACCCTTTTATTCACAATTCCTTATTAGATATGTGTTTCAGGCATAATTGCTTTTTTCGTATATGTATTTTTTTAGTCCTATTTCATGGATAATGGTTCAATAATCTCCATAATTTTTAACCAGATATATATATATATTCATTATTTATTTATTTATTTTAATCCATAAAACTTATAGATACCAAATGAAATACACTATTCCTTGATAATATTTATCGTACATATGCATAAATGTTGTTTCCATTACCTGAACTAGTGAAATAAAAAATGGTAAATAATTTATTACCTTTATAAAATAATTTTTATGTAATATATATGAAATAATTTCCTTAAATTTACCATAATTACATTCCATGGAAATCATTAGTGAAAATTGAATCACAATAAATCATGATGTGGTAGTCTTCCATATAGAAGAATGATGTTATAGTATCCCCCATGCAATGAAAAGTAAGAAGGTATATCTAATATATTTTTTATATAAGTATAATTATTTTATAACTATCATATATAATCATTTAATATATATGTATTATTTTACAAGTAAAATTGAAATGAAAAACACCTCAAAATGGTTTATTGGGTGGTAGTTTATCCTACACACGAGAGACATTTAAATTCTCTAACATATGTTGTTGTATGAAGTTAGATGAGCTGTTATAATTACATTGGAATAATAATATAATATATATAATATATAAATATTAAAAAAACATTATATATGTTTGTGAGTGGTTGTGATGGAAATGGAATAACATTGTTTTCTAAGGCGGTAGTTTTTTGTATGCATGATCGACAGTTTCGTTTCCTATTTGATATAAGATAATATGTATATAGGTCATGAAATTAACATAATAACATAAAATTATATTTAATATTTGAATAATATTTTACAGATACATAATAATTTGTAAAACAAAATAACATAGTTAAAAACATTACATATTCGTCGAAAAATCGCTTTTGGTTTACCATAAATCCTTCCATGATTTGATTTGGGATCTTAAGAATTCATATATAATGTTTCTAAGGAACTGATAAATAAATTTGGAAATTTTTATCTAAACCAATGTTATTTTTATGTGTTAATTAATCATTATAATTTGTGGAATTTTATGAGTCGGTGAGAGGAAACACATGGAACTTTTGAAAACAATAATGTGTACAAAATTTTTTGCATGCCAAAAAGATCGAAACTATATCATTATATGAAATTTTATTTTATAAGACCTGATTATATCCATAAATGGGTTTTGGTAAATTTTATACATTATTTTAACACAAATGCATTTTCTATATCCCCCGGTAAACCTATTTTAACCTTAATCGTAGTAATTGATTTTTACTATTTTTACTATTTTTTATGATAAAATTTTAATTTGAACATATTAGATAATATTAATTTTAATTATTCCAATTATGGAATCAATTTTTTCAAATTCAAATCACATAATTTTCAAATTGTATTTTAAAATTAAACACACAAGCATGATGGGAAAGCGGTTTTCCAAAGATAAAATGTTCAGAAATGTAAAAAGTTTTTATATAGACATTCAATATGTAATTTATTAAAATTAAATAAATGGAATTAATATTTATAAATAATTTAACTAATTATAATATTATAAAAGATAAAAAAAATTGTCTTGTAAATTCTTATAATGAAAAGGCAGTTTGAAAAAAATGTATATTTTTTCACAATTTAATAAATTTTGATCTTATCAAAAAATATTTAAAAAATCACTCCAAGATAACATTTACATACTGATTTTAGAAATTAATTTCATTTTTCAAATACATATTATAAAATTTGAAGAAATAATATTAAAAATAAGTGTGTTAAATGAGGCAAAATATATTTTTATAAAAAAATGTTATTTTAAGTGTAATATTGCCTTTTTTATTATCTCATAAAAATAAAATACATAATATAAATATTAAATTTTTTATTGAATATATAATTTATAAATTTTATTAAAATATTTTTCCATTATTTTTTATTTATTTTATTGAGAAAAAATATGTTTTTGCGCATAAAAATAGTTTTTCATAAAAATATTTCCATTATTTTATAAGAGTTTTTATTTGTATTTATAGTTAGTTGGTCACCTAAGAATTAATTTTATATAAATGCATAAAAAATACATCTTCATAATTTAGTTAATTATTATCCATACCTTTCATTCTAATATCTAGGAATCTAATGACTCTGGCCCTAATAGTTTGGAGTTGGTTTCTACTTTATTACATTATAATAAGATATATGGAATGTAATCCTGAAGGACCAAATTGTTTAGTAGTCTGGGTAAACTAAGATAGATTCGTGAATTCCATATTATAATTGAATACAAAAAATAGAAAAAATAATTCAATAATTACTTTATTCCCTTAGTCATATCCTTGCATATCATTCGTAGTAGAAATCCTAGATTCCTGAGAAATAAAAAAATAAGGGTGACATCAAATGATTAATAAGGTTTAATTATAGTGGAAGCTATCATGAATAAATAATATTATAAAATATTAAATGGTAAATAAATGAACAAAAATTCCATTTAAATATTTTTATTATCATGATTAGATAAAGAATAATCAATATGAAAAGGTAAATAAGTAAAAACATGTTCCATTTATTAAATAAACTAATAATAATGTGCATCTTGAAATAATATCATTCAAAAAATATCTTGTCTAATAATACCTGAATTATTGATAAATGAAATTATTAGTTATTATATTTCCTAATCTTAGGAATCATGATACCTATATGATCAAGAACTTTCATAGGATAGTTTAAAATTTATGGGGTGGTATACACTAAATACCCATTTAATTAAGGCAAGCTAACTGATTCATCTCATGAGGCTATCGATGCATCTAGGGGATATCTATAGTTGGGACCCAACCATATCATCATTTCCAACACATTCATTATATGTTCAATGACTTATTTAATACTAGAATAATATTCCTTATAAAAAATATATATATAGAATAAGGAATATGGATTAACAATATTTCCAAATTCAATAATATAAATTTACCAGTAAAATAACTAATGTAGAAATTATATATGGAATATTTAATAATTATAACCATAATAAATAATATGGATATATAAGTAAATTTAATCTCCAATTATTATTATAAAGTGAATATTTCCAGGGAAATCTAATGATTATAAAAATGCATTATTAAAGTGAATATCAAAACATTCATTGGTCAAAATAATCATCAAAAATCCATAAAAAAATTAAAGATGTTATCAATAAAAAATATACCTAGTGGAGTATAGGTAAAATAATGGGTTGTATTTATTGACCAATAGAAATACAATAATGAGATATTATAAACATTCTTTAGTAAAATATTCTTTTCATTTTTCAAATCAACTTTTATAAATAAAAGTTTACAAAAAAATTAGGAAAATATTTTCTTTGAAATGAAAATTTGAAACATGAAAAATAATCATTCAAACATTGATTTGTAATGAAATCATAAATTATATACATTAAAAGTAAGTTAAAAAATTATATTAAAATTTTATATAATATAAAATTGTCTTTTTTTGGAAAATGACATGAATATTCCTTTCAAGAAATAATTTAAAAATTTAAACAAGGGTAAAATTGTCTTTAATAAATCATTATTAGAATGTTAAAAACATTTTTGAAAATATGTTTATAAACCATTTATTTTTAAGAAAATGTATTTTTTACCGAAGAGATAAATTTGGTGAAATATTTACACCATTTACAATAAATTACATGCATATCATTACAATATGCCTCAATGAAGGTAAAATTGAGACGAAGTCCCTTACCTCATTCTTCCTTTTTATTGAACATGATTACATACTAGGTTTAATGGTTTTATTCAATTTATTAACTTATAAAATAACCATATTCATATTTAATATATCATATATGATCAACTTATACTATTTTTCTTCTTGTTTGTTAATAATATATGATTATTTTCCTAGTTTTGTGTGTTTATTTCCCTAATTTCTCATACATTTTTTTCAATGGAATTTATAGTTCATGGGTATAGGATATAGATCCATTATCTATATATTTTTTATAAATATTATATTTAAAAATTATATATATATATTCATAATCATCATTTAAGGTCGGACATAGAAAATAAATTGCATCTCCTAGTGGAGACGGTAGGTCATACAAACCCATGAGCGGAAATATCATTCCAAAAAATAATGAATGGGTAAGTAATTAAGTGATATTTTAATCATCAATAATCAATATAATTTCATATATATCACATATACACATTAAATGTATCCTTATTACTTTATAAGTAATGTGTTAGCAAACAATGAATCACATCGCTTTAGGATGTGGTATTCTTCCATTCACATGAGCGAAGTTATCATATTTTAAATGGAAAGGAAATTTATAAAGTATATGTGATATTATTATTAAATAAGTATAATAATTTCTTAAATATTATATAAATTCCTTTAATCTACCATTATATCCATCCTTGAAAGAATGTGATGGAAAATGAATTAAATCGGTTCACAAGATGGTAGTACGCCAAACACGTGATCAGCAGTTTTATTTCCCATTTGATGGAAGAGAATATGGATATAATTCATTACCTTAAAATAATAAAATATCAGTATATTTAAAATACGTTTTTATTTATATAATCATGTTTTAATAATATTTTACGGAAATGGAATAAGAAACAAAATACAAACACTTGTTTTAGAACGTTGCCTCTTCTTAGGACAACTTCTTTAGGTTTTTAACAATATACTTGTCAGGATTTATTTATGATCAATAAAAGGGATAAAGTAATATTTTAGGTGATTATTAAAGTTTTTTTTTCAGGTCTTGGCTGATCTAAATGGCACTATATGTATGAATGTTGGGGGATATGGGGTGTCATTTTATAAGTGGGGGAGAGGGAACACATAGAATACTTGAAAATAATTAATTGCACTTACATTTTTATCATGTAAAAAGCTTATAAAATTGGTTATTGTAGCTAAATATAGTTTTTTATATATAAATATGGACATAAAATTGGATTTGTAAAAGTTTTAGGTCATTTTAAACCCTTATATTCTTTGTTTAGCCCACTGGTATAATTATTTTCACATTAACAACTTTAATTAATTTTAACTGTATCAGTATTCATTATCATAAAAATTTATGTTGAAATTATTAGATAATATTCATTATTATGATCGTAAATATGGAACCCATTTTTTCAAATTCTATTCATATAATTTGAGAAATCAATTTTAAAATTATACTGACATATGCGATGAAAAAGTGGGGTTCTAAATAGAAAATACTCATCATTATAGAAGCTTTTAATATCGAAATTCGATATGAAATTTCCTCTAATAACCTAAATTATTTAATTTCTAATATAATTTTCCTAATTTTATATTAAATCCAATTTAAAATATAATTTAACTTTGTAAATTATACAAATGAAAAGGTTATTTTTGATAAAAATATGTATTATTCGCTATTCATCTAAAAATAAAACTTTTTAGAAAAATACCAAAATTTCAGCACAATATAATTTTTATATGATGATTTAAAAATAAATTTATTTTTTAAAAATATTTTTTAAATGATATAAAGAAAAACATACTTCAAATTGTGTGTGAAAAATGTGATTATACAATTTTTAAGAAAAAAACATAGGAAAATGTTTCTTTTTCTTTAATTTTTTTCTTATTTTATTTCTATTCTAGAGATAACCATAATTTTTATAATATATTTTTTACTATTTATACCTTTTAATTTAATGGATATTCTATAATTTTATATTATATTATGGTTTATTTAGACTCAAGGTTTCATGTTCTACATGCTATCAAAGAGATCAAATATATTTAAAATGAAATTTATCATAAAGTCACATGGTTTTATATTCTCATCTAATCTAAATTTGTTGTTATAAAATATTAGGGGGTTACAATATCCCCTCCTTGAAGAAATTGTTTCCACTTAATTTAAACATGATCTTATAAATCAAGGGTTTACTATTTAGAAATACCAATGTTAAAAACCGAACATCATAAAAGGTTTAGTAATATATCCACTAGATAAGATAGAAAGATAAATATGAAGGTCATTTAAAATAACACATTAATTAGTTTACAAATACGTGAAAATTAGTTTGATGTGAAGGTATGGACTTGGAAGAAGACATTAAATTATTTTAGAGAGTGATAGAGATCATTGATCATAAGAAAATGAATGTTCAATGGAAAGTTAATGACCATAAAACCATAATCTTATTACTGTATAAAATACCACAATATTAATTAGATATGAATGTAATTGGATAAAATTTTTACGATCCTTTTCCTAAATTTGGGAAATTATTTTACTATATAATAATTTAAGTAAATATACTAACATGATATGTTTCAATTTCATAACCACAATTTCACATTTTTGTGATTTGATCATTATACACTTCATACCATACTCAATGAAATGAATATCAAAAACAAGTATTTATGTATGAAGCACTAAAATAAACTTTAAATAGATCTTAAGATATATAAAATATTGACATTTCATTCCACCTATTTAATAATATTCTATAAAACCAATATGGTTATGATAAAATATTAATATATAAACGTCAACTATAACACCATTTGTTCATCATTATTATTTATTCATCAAATAAATACATTAATAATAATGAAATACAAATCAGAACATCATGTGAGCTAGTGGTAGGTACTCATCCATTATTTTCCTTAACTTTTTGGTTCATGCCCTATGACCATCATCGGATGCAACGGGTTGTCTCACGGCATGATGGTTATCCATTTTCTGAAAACATATTAATAATATTCCTATAAAGTTACCAGATTTTGATGACCAATAATTACAAAAACAAAAAAACAAAAGATAACACATACAGGTTATTAAGAACTTCAATCTTATGTCCAAAAAAAGTTTATTCAATATTCCTAAAATAAATTTTATATATATATATTAAACCAATGGGTTATATTCGTGTAAATTTTTTCTAAAAACATATTTCATCAAGATATACTACGACCAAGAAAATCAAAATGTGTGTTTAAAACATTGATCTTATGACCAAGATTAAACTCATAATCCATGATAGTATCCATAACTCATATGTTAATGAAGATATGTATTCTTCTAAAATTTTACACATTATAAAGAATTTTCAATATTATTATAACAAAAATACAATTAGTAAACAAATATTTAAAAAATTAAAATTTTAAAATGAAATACATAACAACATCAACCATTTTATTTCAATATAGACCCTTAATTATTCTATGTATTAACCATTAGAAGAGGGAATTGAATCGAATAATTCTAAGGTTATGCACCATTAACACCAGAAATATAAATGGATCCCTGGGATAAAATTCATTTCCTTCCATAATACGCTTCATTTTTACTCAGAAATTTATTTTTTTCCATTATTTTCCATAAGGAAAATATGTTTAAATTCCATTAACACCCCATCATAGGTTTCCCTCTAAACATTTATATATTAAGTTAATCAATACTTCTTTCTTCCATGGTCTCCACCACTCAATCTCTTAGAGAACTCCATCAACCTATTCTTTTGTGATTTTGGGAGTTGGTTAAGGTAAAGGTTCTTAACGATATTTTGAGATGAATGATTAGTCATAATCATGATAACTTTCTCATCAATCATAATCACATTTGTTTTCTCATATCCACCTCATTATCCATTATTCTCAATATTAACTTGATTCCTTCGGGTTCCATCCATTGACTAAAACCAAAAATCAGTGACTGGGAAATAATGATAAATTATGTAAAATCATATAATCATTTATGTAATGTCTATATCATGAAACATTCTTGTCAATATTAGACAATTTAGGTTTAACCTAGGTAATGTTTTCCATAATCTATTCAAATCCTTCATAATTGTTTGAAATGAAAATGTGAATTCTCTAAATAATACCCCCTAAGAGTGTCAAACTAACTGTATAGTAAGGCTCACTATCTTGTACAGGGTATGTCTTGGATTAACACCAATATTCCCTTTTTGTAGTTATTAACACTAGGTACTCATATTCTAGAACCAATTCAACTTTTAGTATCTAGGAAGGGGTGTATTTCCAGAAAAAACCACATAATTTCTACCATACCTAAAATATAGTTTGTAATTATATACATCTAATCAAATTATATCATAGTGTTATGTCCCTTAATATATGTGTTATTTAATCTAGTTCCTATGGTTTTTAATAAAATTACATAGAAACCAATAATAACAAACCTAACCCATGTAGCCAAGAGCTAGTGTTTTCTTTATTACATTATGATAAGATACAAGTAATCTTAAAAAAAGGAAAAAATAGTTTAGTGTTATTGATAAAATAGATGTAAAAATTATTCTCATATTACATTTGAATTCGGAAATTACCTCCTTTTTATTTTTTGATAATATCATTTTTTCCTCTTGAATATCCTTGCATATCATTCATTGTACATTTTCTAGATTACAAAGAAAGAAAACAAATAATGGTGATAAAAAATTCTAGTTAAGGGTTAGGTATTATTGAAGATATAATGAATCAATAAGCATAATAAAGATCAAAATTTAAATAACTAAATTCACATTCTATTTAAATATCTGTAAAATCTTAATTAGATAATTCATAATCAATATGGGAAGGTAAATAACTGAAAATAGATACCATTAAATCAATAAACTGAGAATAAAATTCATCCAAAAATAATATCATTGAAAAAATATCATTAATAATAATAACTGAATTATTGATAAAGTAGATCCTTAATTATCAGACGTCATCATCTAAAATATCATTATACATCTAATATTAAGACTTTCACAAGACAATTTAAAACTGGTGAGTTAGTATACATCAAAAACTGATTTAAATAAGTTTATCAAAATAATTCATCTAATGAGACTACTGATGCATCAAGGGGAAATATATAACCAAAAACTACATGTATCTTTACATCCAAAAAATTCTTCCTATATATAACGATCTATTTATTTTAGGAAGAATATACCCTATCAACAAATTTCTCTATCAAATAAGGAATGTGGAATGACAATAATTTCCCCAATCAATCATATATATTTTAATGTAAAATACCATATGTATAAATGTTATATGGTTTATTTAATAATTATTTCCATGATGAATAAAATGGGTTTTTAGGGAAAATTTAATGTTCAAAAATCATAGGAAAATGTATATTTCAATGGGAATTTAATGGCTAAAAATGAATTAAGAAAGTGAATTTCAATACATTATTAATACAAAATAGTCAAAAATTATCCATAGATTTAATAAGGATGGTATCAATAAATCATAACCCTAGTGGATTATATGTAAAATAAAGGGTTTTTATCATTTATAAATAGAAATAATATTAAAATATCTTTAAAAGAATACTGATTAAAATATATTTTTCATTTTTAAAGTCACCTTATAAAACTAATAGTTAAAAACATTTTGAATATAATTTTATTAAAAAATAACATTAAAATCATGAAAAATAATATTTAAAAAATTGAGTGGTGTGTACGGTGGGATATCTTTTAAATGATTTATAAGTCAAAAAAAGATTCTTTTCCAAATTTTTAGTAAAAGAAAAACATGAATAGTTTTGAAAAGGTCATTAATACTAAATTCAATTAATTTTTTTAAAAAAGTAAATCATGGAGAAAATGTCTATATAAAATCTTTTGGAGAATTTTAAAAACATTTTTGAAGAATTTTTTAGAAAACATTATTTTGGAAGAAAAACAATTTTCGCCCGAAATAAAAAATGATGTTATATTTTATAAAAACTATTTTCCAAATAATTTTAAGTGAAATAGATAAAAAAATGGAAATATTACTTGAATAAATCATAAACAAAAAAATGATAATGAAATTAAATTTTCTATCAAAAAAAATATCATATAATTTATTTCACTGTAAATTAATGTATAAACAATATCAATTAAAAAGTGTTTGTGAAGTAAACCCTTCCAAAAATTAGAGCATTTAAGTAAGAATTAATAAATGAATAAATTTTGTGTATATAATTTAAATCCAAAATAAACAAGTGGAATTAAATAATAATATAGTCAA
The DNA here is from genome assembly GCA_963277665.1 of Viscum album. NCBI lineage: Eukaryota > Viridiplantae > Streptophyta > Magnoliopsida > Santalales > Viscaceae > Viscum > Viscum album. The sequence goes on from OY728161.1 coordinate 702,156,731, forward strand.
AATTATTTACAGAGATAATCAAATAAGGTCAATAATTATGAAGAAGTAATATGACCCATTGAAAAGAAATTGTGTTATGAAAATCATTTCCACTTGGTAATTTTCATGTCAAAATAGATTATATTGAATATTTAAAATTAAAAATTAAAATAACATGATTATTAATCATTAATTATTAATTATATTACATGAAAAAAGGATGTATATAGGCCATATAAATGAAATTGGGTTTATAATATTACAATAATCCTCAATGAAGCAAAATTGAGATGAAGTCCCTTACCTCACAATTATTTTTGATTAAATATTATTTAATATAATTTATAACTATTTTAAGAATATAATTATTTTATAAAATAACCATATTCATTTTTATAATATCATATATGATCCTATTAGACCATTCTTCCACTTATTTCATAATAATATTTCATTATTTTTAATATTTTTTGTGTTAGTTTCCTTGTTTAGTCTTTTATGGTTTTTCATGAATGTTCGGTTTATAGGATATAGGATATATATAAAAAAATTATATAAATAAATTAGTGTTATAAATATTATAATTAATTATTATATTCATTTTTTGAATTCTTCTTGAAGATTTTATATTGAAAATGAATCTCATCACTTCATGGAGAGGGTAGGTCATACATGCACATGAGCGAAGACATCATTCCATTAATGAGAGAAAGGGTAAAAAATTTATTGATATATTAATAATAAATAATCAACATAATCAAAAATATATCACATATATTTATTAAATTTATCTTTATTTCTTTCAAAGTAAATAATAAGTTAAAAATTACATTTCTTCACACGGTGGCAGTCCTCCATACACATGAGTGATGTCATCGTGTTTTAAATGAAAATCTATATGTGAAATTATAATTCAAAAATTATAAAAATATCATAATTATCATATAATTTTTTTAAATTCATCATTATATCTAACCTATAAATGTTTTTATAGAAAAAAAATTACATCAGTTCCCGAGGTGATACTTTTCCGTTCACATGGTCGGTGGTTTAGTTTCCTAATTGATGGAATTTAAGATAGATATAGGTGATTACCTTAACATAATAACATATAATTATATTTAATATTATGAGTTTATTATATAAAAAAAATTTAATAATATTTAAAGGATTTGGAAGAAGAAATTAAATACAAATGCTCATTTATGAATGTTACCTATTCATCGGACAACTACTTTATGTTTCAAAAAAAATAATTCCTCAGTTGGATTTATGATCTAAAAAATAACTCTAAGATATTTTAGTTTTATTGAGTAAGTTAATTATTTTGGTCTTGACCGAACCTAATTTATATATAAGTGTGAGTCAAGGAAGATAGGGATGGCCATTTATAAGTGGGGGAGAGGACCCACATTGAATTTTTAAAATAATCAATTACGTCCAAATTTTTATCTTACCAAAAGAATACAAAATTGGTCATTATCAAATAAAACATATTATGAGTCCTACATATTCCTGTATAATGGGTTTTAGACATTTTTTGGGACTCTTTTGAGCCTTATATTATCAGTTTATCCCCCTGTAAACCGGATTTTACATTATTTAATTATTTTTTTGTTCGCACTATCCATTATGGTAAAAAATAAAGTTAGATTGATTAGATGGTATAAATTATTGAATAATATTTGTGGTGAATTGTTTTGAAAATGTTATTTTATTTTTTGAAAACAAACATTTTGGTATAATAGCCTTTTTGTTTTCCAGAAATCGAATACAAAACATCGTAATGTTTCTTTATAAGAAATTAATTTTTTTTTTGAAAGAATCAAATCCATATAAATCATATTTAGTTCATCAAATCCAAAATAATTATAGGAATTATTTTTTGTTTTCTAGATTTTTTTATTTTTCATAATCGATGAAAAAAAGAATTTTCTGAGTGAAGAAGTTATATTGTTACTGAATAGGTTTGTTGAAGAAATTGAATTAGGTATTTAGAAAGTTTTTATACATTCTAAATAATTCATACTATGCTTTTATAATCATAATGATCTTACAAATCAAAAAAATATTCGTGATAAAATATTTAGATAAAATGGTGGAGAGCTTTGAATAATTTCAATGTACAGTATAGAGATTCTATTATAATGGGATATCCATCATAATAAGAATTCCGTTGTAATGGATATTTCTTCATAATGATAATTCAGTCGGACTCATTGCGGAAGATATATAATTCATATTCCCTAATAATGAAACATAATTCAAATTCATTGAGAAGGAAATAGAGATTGGATTCACATAAAAATAGATGAATATTGTATTTAGATGATTATAATGAAGAATAAAAAAAGAAAATTCTAGATGTATTATAAAGAGTTGAGGTGGTAAAACATGGAATTCAATTTTTTATAAATCTCAAATAAATTTAATAAGGTATGATGAAGTTAATGTTGAAGTTTTAATAAAAGATATTTTTAGAGATTTTGAAAGTTGAGGATATGGGAAATGTTTTCAGGTTTCCCAATTTTTCTTTCTAAGTCACCCATATATATTTTCTTGGATAATTCATTCATTAGTGGACTTTTCATGCAAGTAGAAAATTTAAAGTGCTGAAGAAATCAAGTGAAGGACATTTCTAGCTATAGATCTCATGAGGAGGATACGACGACTAAATTTTTATTTACCGGATTGAAGAAGACTATATTGAGAGGATTGCATTGATTCTAACGGATTATGAAGATCATAATGAGAAAATGAGACTGATAATTATCAGTTTAAGAATTTTAGAATATTTTAAGCTTTGTAGATTTTGAATAGAATCATCGTATTGAATCCAACGTATTGAGTGAATCAGATCTAGACTCATCATATTGAAAGAATTAGTTCTAGAATTATTATATTGAGAGTATCATATATAGACTGATAGTATGGAGAGAGTCAGATCCATTGTCATTAGATTGAGAAAGTTGGATCTAGACTCAGCAGATGGATAAAATCAGATATAGGATTTGAACTGAGCTATTTTGGAGTAGTTTTAAGAAAGTATTTATTATTGTTTTGGATTAACAATTTTATAAGAAACATTTGTAAACTAATGGGAGTAAGTATATTCATTATTATCCAGATATAGAAGGTTTCTAATGGGATTTGTAACAAGTTGAATTCAATTCTTCATAATAGTGGATTTCTATAGACCCATAAGAGTGTCTATATAAAGGATGCAGGCTCTCACACTGAGGATGGACCATGAAAATCATGTTTGATTTACTTTATTTTCTAATTTTTCATGAATAAGTATTTACTAAAACATGATAAGGAAATAAATCCTAAAAGGTTGAAGGGGTTAATTTTATAAATGTTTTGAAACTTATAAAAAGTGAACAACTGATTCACCCCCCCCCCCCCAATGTATTTATTTAATACTTTTGAACATTAATTAGTCTTTGACTATAGGTATCCTTATTAAATCCTTATCATAAATATGATCAATTCAATCAGATGTTGATGAATTCATATATTTGATGAAAAACATTATTATGGATTGAAAAATATTTTGATTGTATATCTTCTATATTTTCTTCTGGAAGTTGTTGGTGCTACTACTATTGATTTTCCACCTATTTAGAAATATTCTCCTATGAAGTTTGTTGATAAGATAAATACAGAAGTTGAAGAAAAATCTTGAAATGCATTACTTATGTCATTATCGGGGAATGTTTATGAGAAGACAAAGGGTCTTAATACTAAAAAAGTTTTTTGGAAAACATGGAATGTTTTTTCAAAAATAATACTAAAGTAAAGGAAGTAAAGCTAAAAATATGGCATATTAAGTATAAATACATCAAAATTAGATATTAAGAAATAGTTGATGAATACTTCACCAAATAAAATGAAATTTTCTTCAACATCAGAGGATTTATATATGTATGGTATGATTCTAAAATTGCGAATAAACCTATGAGAAAATTTATGTATAGGTTTGATTCTAAAATTTCTTCTTTAGAAGAGATGTATGATTTGTCTCTTGATTAATTGAATAAACTTCTTATAGCCTATAAAATTATAAAATATCCAATGTTTAAAAATAATATGAAATTTGAAATGGATTTTAAAGAAATGAGAAATTTCCAAATTCAAGATGGTAAAGATGTTGATCCTTATGAATCCGAAGATAAATAGGATAATGAGTTGAATGAAAAAATCATGTATTTTGTATCTAAAAACTATTAAAGAGGAAGATTAATGTATAGAGGTAAACCTTGTAAAAAAATTTAGTGTGGTGGAATTGGACACTTTTTTAGGAATTTATCCTAGAAGAGTGATGGAGAATATCAAGATGATTCTGATGGAAATCCTCAATGGAAGAACTAGTACAAAATGATAAAGAATAAAAGTCTTCAAACTGATATAGGAATAAGTTTTCAAGAAACAAAACAAGTATGTTGAGTAAGAAAATTGATTTATACTTAACTAACAATAATTGTTTTGAAGATGAAGGTTTATAAAGATTTATAACCTTTATTTCAATGGTTGAGAAAACAAAATATTCATCAAAGAGTGAAGAAATTGGTGAATATTATTCTAAATAGAATCAACTTATAACAGAATTTTTTTCTAATCTCTAGAAAAAAACACTCATGAATGAAATTATAGTAATGAAAAATTATTGTGAATAATTTTTGGAGGGAATAAAATGTCACATCAAGCTGGAGGATGAATACATTTAGGATATATTATGTTTAAAACATTGAATTTTTGAATTGGGAATGATGATTTAATATAATATAAAGAAATCAGAAGCTAAGGAATAAGAGTTTAACCAGTTTCATTCAAAACTTCTTGTTTCAAAACGTAACATGAGTAATATGAATGATGACATCAACAAATCTTCGATGTTAAAAGTTGAGACTTTCAAGGATGTGGAGAGGGATCAATATGAGAATCAGGTGAAATATTCTCTTAAAAAAAATAATGTTTCCTCTCATTATTTTAACATTTTAGGTTTTGAAATTAGTATTGGGAAATATTTGGTGGATGAAGTTTACTATAAACCTATCAAATCATGAAAATTTGAAGACTCAATCTAAATAATAGATGTTCCACGTCCTGTGTATGTTAGAGCTGAAATTAGTTACCAACCTCTACAATGTATCTTTAAAAGAAGATTTTTATAAAATAGAAAAGGATTATTTGATGGCTATTGCTGGTATCTTGGGTTCTATGGTTATATTTCCTATAATTTTTGGAACAAACTATCCTTTCTAAGTATAAGGTTTGAGAAAAGTGGAAGAAATAGATAAAATAGATTGAGAACCTTTCATAACTTAAATAATGTTGAAAAGTTGAATTCTCAATATGTTAAAAAAATTCCAACAGTAAATCAATTTGAATATATAAATGAATTTTCGGGAATATCTGATTAGGCTGGTCATCAAGCTGAAAGATGTATAACACTCCTTCAAGAACAAGTTTCTTATTATAGAAAATAAAAGAAATCTAAAAAGAAGAAAGTTGAGGAAATAGATTTTGTTGATGAGACAGCTTTGAAAGCAATTAAAAGGAATAACCCATGGATACATGATAGTGGTTATTCTTCACATATGATTGGTGATATAAAAATCATCAAACATGTTGAAATTCATGATGGAGGAGAAGTTACCTTTGGTAATGATAGTTCCTTAAAAATCAGAGGAATCAAAATAGCTGAGATTGATTCTCAAAAGTAAAAATCTAAGGATGTTTTATTTGTTGATAGGAAAAAACATAACTTACTTAGTGTAAGTTATATTTTTTATCATGTAAAATATATATTTTAGAAAATATTTTTGTATCATCAAAAGTGTGAAAGGTAAAACAATTAATTACAAAAGGAGATAAAATCAGTGGGAATCTCATTCAAATAGAGGAATTCAATAACACATGTTACGTGAGTGTGGAAGATGAAAAACAATTATGGCACCGAATACTTGGTCACATTGGCTATAAATTTATGAACAAAATTTCTAAATTTGATGTTATTTGGAATTTTTAGGAATTGAAACGAATAGATAAAGGTGTTTGTATTACCTTCCATAAAGGAAAGATTACAAACAAAATTCAAAAGAGAATTGAGATTAAATATACCAAACCTAATGAACAAATTCATTTTGATTTATGTGATCCAATGAGAATTAAATTAAAAAAATTAGATTTGTAATTTATCATTTTTATTTAGGATTTCATTCTGATGACAGACATCAAGTTTATGAAGAATAATTCAAGGGCTATTGAAATTTTAAAATTCATCAGAGAATATGCTCAGAAAGAAATGGTGGTTTCCATAAATATGTTAAAAATGTATAATGGTACCGAATTCACAAAAAAATACTTTTGAAAATTATATAAGAAATCGTGGTATCAAACATCAATATAGTTCTATGTATCCTCAATAATTAAATGGGATAAAAGAAAAAAATTGTATAAGTTCGGTTGAAATGAGAAGATGATTGTTAGTAGAATACAAACATTCAAAATTCTATTTAGAGTGATGTTTCCAATACTTTTGGACATGTTCAAAATAGATACATATTGATACCAGAAACATTCTTGACTCCTTATGATATTTTGTAAAAAAAACCATCATTTAAATACTTCTATGCTTTTATAAGTCTATGTTTTCTCAAAATAAAAAATATTTATTTGGGAAAGTTTGATGAGAAAGTTGAGGAAGTCACTTTTATGGGTTATTCCCCAAATTAATGAAGTAAGAAATGTTTGAAAAAACATTTACCAAATTTGGTGGACTTATATAATGTAAAGGTAATTGAAAATAAAAATTCCTTAAAAAAAGTTGTTGAGATTGCTGAATAGGACAAATCAGAGAATTCCATCAATAAAGAATGTAATTCAAAACTTCCTTATTAAGATTTATAAGAATTGTGTGATAAGGAAAATTCATCTAGGAAGGAAACATTAAAATTCCCAAGCTTAAAAAAACTTGTTTAATCCAAAAACATTATCTAGAATTAGAAGGCTCCAGTCCAAACTAGAAGATATTTGATATTCGATAATCAGACTTCACTTATCTCAAAATTTGAACTAGAGTCAGTTTCATAAGTTATGAAACCCAAATAATGGGTGGATTCAATTAATGAATATTTGAATTGCATTGATATGAATGAAACAATGTAACTTTTTTCGCACCTATCAAGTAAAAAAATCAGAACCATTTAGGTATAAAGAGAGAAGTTAAATAAACATGGATAAAAATCTAGAAACAAGGCCCGAATTTTTTTCAAAGGATATAAATAGGTGGAATGTGTCTATTTTGAAGAAATAATTTTTAGTTGCAAGATTATAAAATATTTAAATGTTTTTTTTCAGTGGCCTCGCATCATAATTACAATGATTACCATATGGATTTAAAGTCAACTTTCTTAAATGGTGATATTGTGGAAGAAGTATACATTAAAAAACCAAGTGGGTTTCTTCTTGATAAGGATGAAAAAAAAGACTTAAATTTGAAGAAATATTTGAATGGTCTTAAACAAAATCGATTTTCTTGGTATTCAAAATTAAAAAATTTATTTTATAATGTTAAATTTATCTGAATGAAAAGTTTATTGTAACTTATATGTGAAATATTTTTACTCTAGAGCAATAATTGTAATTATTTACGTGGATGAAATAATTTTTAAAAGTGATAGATAAAATGTTTGTAAATTATTTTCTGAGGAAATAAAGAAGAATTTTGACATGTCTATTTTGGGATAATAAACATTCTTACTTCTTCTACAAGTTCAACCGACAACAAAATACATTTTCTTATCTCAAGAAAATTTTTCCAGGGAATGTTTATCAAAGTTTGGAATGAATGAATCCAAAAAATATTCAACGCATATTTTAGTGAAAAAAAAGATGAGAAAAGATGAATCTAGAACAAGTGGGAGTTAGATTGACTTTCAAAAGAAAATATGAATTCTTTTTTACCTTACATCTTCAAGGATTGATATTTTATATGTTGTGACTTTTTGGGCCACAAAAGAAAGTATTTAAAAAAAATCACATATGTTGGAAGAAAATAGGATTCAAAGATATTTCAAAAGAACAAATTCACAAGGGTCGTTAAGAAAAATAAATTTTGAGATGAAGTTTCATGGTTATAATGAAGATGATTTGGTTAAAGATTGTAATGTTGTAAAATAAACCTAATGAGGAACAATTTTCATGGGTGAATGTTTTGTGAGTTTTCATAGTGAGAAACAAGGTTCAGAAACATTGGGTATATCTGAATCTAAATATATTGCAGTTATACAATCTCGTACTCAAATGTTGTGGATAAACATTCAGTTGGAAGATTTGAATGTAAAAGTTTCTAAACCATTGAAGATACATTGTGATAATTAGAGTTCAATTTACATTTCAAAAAATCATATCCAACATTCGATATCAGTGCACACTAATATAAGGTTTCAGTACGTAAAAGAGCAAGTTGTTACTGAATTTGTTTATCTAAAATGCATTTTAATGAAGTATTAGATTCCCAATATCTTTAAAAAACAATTCCAAGAAATGGTTTGTGGAATTAACTCTAAAACATCATATTCATCCTCCTATCATGTCTTCCTGAACCCCATAAGGATAAAACCCCCACTTCTCTAAGGATTATGTTGACAAAGGTATAAGAATATAACAACTTTATACTTTCTGAGATTTGTTTTATTATATTTATTTTATAAATATAAATATTTGGTTATCATAAAATGGGGGAGAGAAAAACTAAAAGTGAGAGAGAGTGAGTGAAAATAAAAAATGAGGGGGAGTTATCCTTACATGGTCACAAAAGGTTTGTGTCACTAAGTGATGGAATTCATTCAAAAACATTTCTTTATCCAGAAGTGTTGTGTTACAAAACTCTCATTTGAGAAATTATATATTTTGAAAAAATTTAAAAATCTTGATTTTTGAAAAAAGTATGAGAGTTGGTCAAGTTATTAAGAAAGGTTGTAAAAAAATCAAAAGGGGGAGATTGAAGATCCTTTGTGATGAATTTTTTTAACAATATTTTTTTATTTATTGACAAGTAAAATTTTTGTATAAGAATATATTTATTTTCCAATAATCAAATCCATTCCATCATAATGACTTTTATTAATAAATTAAAAATGTTTTTAAAAGAATCAAGTCTATCTGCATTGTATTTATGTCATCAGATCCAAAAGAACCAGAGGCAGAAATTATTGTTTTCAAAAAGCTTTTTTTGTCTTAATTTAAAAAATATAGAAGTTATTGAGTGAAGAAGTCATATTTTTCTTGAAGTGGTTTTTTGGATAAAGTTAATTTTGGACAAAGAAATATTTCATAATTTCAAACCAATTCATATGATGATTTATGATCATAAAGTTTACACAAATCATGAAAAAAATCATGATAAAATATTTTGATGAAATGGTGGATAGGTTTTACGAATTTCAAAGTTGTAGTATAGATATTCTATTATAATGGTAAATCCATTATATTGATAATTGCATCATAATGGGAATTACATTATACTGATAATTCAATCAGATTCATTGAGAAGGATACAGAACTCATATTCACTATGAAAGGAAGGTAAATTAAGTTCACTAAGAAAAAAAACATAAATCGTATTTATTGAGACAGAAACAGAAATTGTATTGAGCTAATTATGAAGAAGACAAAAAAAAGAAAATTAAATATTTTTATGAAGGGTTCAAGGGGTAAAATATGAAATTTAATTTTTCATATTTATTATATAAATTTAAGGAGGTTTTAAGAAGTCAATGTTTAAGATTAAATGCTAAATATTCTTAAAGATTTTGAAATTTGAGGAAACTGGGAAAATTCTCATGTTTTCCATTTTTTCTGAGTTTCCTATAAATACGTTCTCAGATAATTAATTCTTTAGTGGAATTTTCATGAATTCATAAAAGGCAGAGTGTTAAATAAATAAAGTGAGAGTTTTTTTTTCAGAGATCTTATGAGGAGGATCAGACAGATGAATTTTTAGTTACCAGATAGAGAAATATCATATTGAAAATATTGTACTAAGCAGGCCATATTTAGAAAGTTTTATTGAGTAGATCAAACTGAGAAAGATTATTTTGATAATTCGAGTAGATTTTGGGTTTTTCATATTGAGAATGGGTACATCGTACTGAGTACATAGATTGAGAGATTCAAATCCAGACTCATCTTATTAAGAGAATAATATCATAACTTATTTTATTGAGAGAATATGATCCATACTTATCAGATTCGGAAATTAAAATCCAAAATCATTTGGAAGAAAAAATTAGATCTAGTCAAATCTTATTTATCATTGGGACTGAGCAATTATATATCAGTTTCAACAAAGTCTTCATTATTATTTTTGGATCAATTTTATTATAATAAATAATTTTAAAATAATGGTTGTTAGTATATTATTTCTTATCTGGAGATATAAGGTGTCTAACGGGAGTTGGAATAGGTTTTATTCACTTCTAATACTAGTGGATGTCTATAAACCCATGAGAGTCGAGATAGTAAGGATAAATGTTCTCATATTGAGGTAGAACCCTGTCAATATTGTGGGATTTACTTTATTTAGTACATTTTAATGCATGAGTATTTACAAAAATTTGATAAGGAAATAAATCCTAACGGGTTATAGGGGTTAAGTTGTAAATAGTTTTGAAAATTATAAATAGTGAACAACTGATTCAACCCCCACCCCCCCCAATTGTTATTTGATCTTTTGGAACTTCAATTATTCTGATTAAATAAATGTTATAAAATTTTTCCACTTAAATTCAAAAAAATGAATTAATATAATTTCAAATTATACTCTTAAACAGGATGAAAAGTGGGTTCCCAATGAAATTTTCTCAAATATATATTATGTTTAAATATAAAAAGTAAATATTAAATTGATTAAAATGACCTTAATTAGTTAATTTTTTATAAAATTGAACCAATTTAATTTTAAAATCAATTAAAAATGTAACTTAACCTTGTATAGTATTCAATCGAAAAGAAGTTTTCAATACAAATCAGTATTTTTCATTATTCATCAAAAATGAAACTATTTATAAAAAACCAAAAAAAATCACCCTATGTAAATTTTCATTTTATGATTTAAAATTTAATTTAATTTTTTAAAAATAATTTTCTAAAAGTTTGAAAATTTTATTTTAATTTACTTGAGCATGGTGTGACTAAATTTCTTTTTAGAAAATAGAGTTTTTCAGAAAAAAAAACATTTTATTTTAAATGATTCTTATTTTCATTCTAAAAAATTGATAACCATAATTTTTATTATTTATTTATAAGTATTCGAACCTTATAAATTAATGGTTATGTAATAATTTTATATTATATTGAGATTCATTTCAACATGGGGTTTCATGTTCTGCTAGCTAATCAATATATCGAATTTATTTAAAAAGAAATATATCATAAAGTATCGATGTGTTACGTTCTCGTATAATCTTGGTATTGTGTGTTATATATTCTATCGAATTCAACGTTTTTCTTGAAAAATATCGAGGTGTTAATATGTGATAACTACCACATTAAATAATAATATTTTCATAGTATGAAATGTTCGGTTATAACTCAGTGTTACATGTAGCATAAGATATCAAAGAAATTAAATTTATTTGGAAAAATGATAAAATATCACGGTGTTACAATAACTATTAAAAAATAACAAAAAATTAAAGTTTATACATTAACCCTTTTATTAAATACCTCTAAATATATAATCCCCCAAAATAATATATATCCCCCCATTAGAATAAACATATGAATTAATAGTAACATTTTTATTGATTTTGGAAACATATCGAAAACATCTAAAAACATCAAACAAAATAACATCATGGTGGTCTAAAGTAGTGGAGCCCAAATGCATCATTAATAAAAAAATATTGTCAACTGACAGAAAATAACATAAGTTAAGGAAGACTGAAAGGCTTTGAGTTAGATAATCTTGAGATGCCAATGATTCATAACCTTATTCTCCTCTCTCCAAGTGTGGGTAATCTCCATGTGGTCTCCTAATAGTTGTTTGCACTTATAAACATAATATTCCATGTTCTACGGGAAACTTCCACTTTTGGTGAGTGCTTTATAGAGAATCAATATGTCTATTTCCACTACCTTCAAATTTTAATTTAATTTCTCACTTACCTATATCCTTGTTACCATCTCCTTTACATTGGACTGAATAGAATCACCTCTACCATACAAAGATGAGAAAGTAGCCACTACATAGCCCCACTGGTCCCAGATGATTCCTTTTCTCCTCATTTCCTTCCTTAAGAGGGAGTCTTCCGTATTGAGTTTTAACCCAGTTCTTTGGGGATGCTAGTGTACCCAATTCCCCTAACCTCTCATCCCTGTCAGATTGTACGCCCCTGGGTTGAAATCCCTTACTGATGGAGCACCATGGCACTCAATACAGATGCTAGACAACTATATCAAGTAATTATTCATCTGGAAGAAAATACTGGTACTGGTGCTGCAGATTTTCCTCTGTTGAGCATCATTCCTAGTTTTCTAAAAAATTCAACAGCCCGCAACAAAGATGATCGCCCAACCATTCCACTCTAGACTATGATTGCGAGTTCCATTAAATCTCTGATTGAAAAATTCATCTTAAATCTCATATTGTTCATGCCACCTAGATAAAATTCCATATTCCTACCATGTCCATTGTGCACATTCACTGTCAACAAATATGGGCTTCACAATTTCATATTTGGGATTTTTTCAAAACCAACATCTAGAGGCTATGAAAACCCCCATATTCTAGATATTATCAATTATGGTCATCGCATTATTCCATACGCACCACATCAGAATGTTAAATTAGGTAGAAATCCCTTTACATCATAGAATATCCCCCCCTAATCACCTGTGATCAGGTCCCTCCTTGCGCTTGTATACACCTTGATTGAAAACTCACCTGAGGAGGAGGTTTTGAATATAAGTATGTTCGGTACATCACTGAGGATAATCTCGTTGAAGGCAGTGCATTGATTATCATCAACACTGGACTGAATAAAGCTTGGGTGACCACAAACATCACTTAAGGACATATCCGGTGTGGGAAAACCACGAAACCACAACCCCCCCCAATCCTAATGCTAAAAGTTCACATCTCCTCTCTCTCCATTAGCCACCTGGTGTGAGGACGCAAGACCTCTGTATACGGGTGAATAATCCTCCAAATCCTCGATGGATGAGACCTATGCACCACCACATCTAGACCATATTTCTCTTGCATAAGCATTACCCAGAGAGAGATGCCTTCCATATCCTCTCATACATGTTTTTCATGCATCCCATGCATGGTTGAGGAGACACTCCGCATATTGATTCATACGTCAGTTATAGGCCTTGCAAGTCTCTTCCTCACTACCTAGTGATGTTTCCCTTCTAGCTGACAATCACATATAAAGGATACCATGATCCTCTCCATGTTAGAAACCACACTCTTGGGGGCCTTCACAGTGGATAGGAGATGAAAGGGGATAGAAACCATGAAATTTTTGACATGGTGAATGTGCCCCCCAAAAAGAAAGATGCTTGTTCTTGTAGTTGAAGATGTGACCCGTAAACTTTCCCACAATCTTGTCAAAGTGAAGAACGCAAAGATAGTAAGGACTGACCAGTGATCCAAGGTACTCTGTGGGATAGTAGCCTCTCCTCACAATTCTAAATGTGGAATATCATTCTCTTGATAATGTTTAAACCAATATTGAGAAATTATTAAAATTAAATTATATCATTCATCTTCTCAAATTAATAAATTTTTGGGTTATCAATGTAAACATCATATTCCAACTTTACATTAAGGAAGGATAACTTGGCATACATATAAAAAATATTGTACCACCTTTATACTTTAATAGGAAGAAATATTATAATGGTATAAAGCAGAGAAATCAGTATGAAGTTATAACAACTAGCATACTAGCAAGCTTAATGGTATCAATTCCTTCAACCAGCAATTACACTCTACATACTAGCACTTCGTTATATTTAACAACATCCCATCTTTAATTTATCTTGTTACGAAACATGAATTATGTGCTACTAAAATTAGTGTTCATTAGATTGGTAACTATTTCTAATGTTTAATTATTTTATATATAATATAAATCCTCACTCATATAATGGTTAAAATACTAATGTTTTAAAGGTTATTTCATATCTCTTACTTTAACTAGAGAAAGCAATGAGTTATATGTTATTCCCCCTAAATTTTTTCTAGTTTGAACATAATTTCCATGTTCTAAAATTAAATTGTTAACCTACAATTACATTATCAGCCTTTTATGAGATTTAAAATATTATTATTCATCACTTGAGATGGATAAATTATCTTCTTCAACCTGCACTTATTTTTAATCCTCATTATTTTCGAAATCCTCACCTAGACTCTCAATAAAATTTACTTCATTATCATCACTTATAGAACTTGATTCTTGATGTGTGCTTTTATTAATTTTGTTTTCCAACACTTCAATATCATATGTATATACAAAATTCCATATCAAGTTATTGTGATAGTAACATATTATTATATTTGGTGGAAACCCATGGAATATAATATATACTTATTTTTTCTCAAACATCCTATGATTTTCACATTTCAATTTGATGACATATGGGTTATTAAGAACCCTTTAATATTCCAAACATGGTTCATTCATGTAATAAATCTCATATGAAGACATATTTGAATTATGTAAATTAAAACAATGGTCTTTAATATGAACTATAGTACAATTTTCTTATCTTCATAAATAATGATAAGTGTCATGGTCATTCAACATTGTACAAATCATCTCTTTAAAACATATATTATTCAGTTTCGTGAAAAAAACTCTTGTGGAGTGTATGGGGAACTAAATTCAGGTTGAATACTATGAGTTTCCAAATAAACATAAATTATTAATTTAATATATTCATCGTCATTAACAATCCAAATATTTTTAAGGTAAAAAAAACAAAACTTCTTTTCAGCACTTATTTTAAAACATTTAAAAAACTTCTAAGCATGTGACATATGCTTTATGAACATAATTCATGTGATATGAGTGAATTAATATATAAAATAAATAAAAATAATCTCTATGGTTGTATATTTCTTCCTCATTGACCCAAAAAAGTTCATAACTACTAACCTCCAATGGGTGTAATATATCAACCCAAATTTTTCTTACATCATTATTCCATCATTATTAAGATAAAAACATTATAGTAAGATATTCAAGGATTAAAGATCTAGTATATTGGTGAAATTAGGCTCATAAATCACTATATATAATAACTAATAAAAAATATTTAAATAATTCTTCTTTGTCCTCCTTAAATTTTACATTTTCTCTATTGTACATGTTATCACTAGAGGATATACATCAAATAATGGGGTGAGTTAAAATCCCATTATGGGGAGAACAACATTGCAGGAATGATTGGGAGGAATCAATAGTAAATTATGTGAGAATAATAAAAAAAATCATATCATAATAATAGTATCATCTTCATAATTATGAGGGAAACATTTTATAAATAAATTTAATGATTTATATGCATAATAATGAAACATAAAAACGTAGTGGTCAAATACCACACATAGTTGTGAACATAGATTGAATCATGTTCACCCATAACATATGTGTATAAATCATAATATTGTAATATTGAACAAATATAGAATCATTTTTACACATAATACACCTAATATAATGATATATATCCCATAACCCAACACATTTGAGGGATAAATAATTCAGACCCCACCCGTCACGTCATAAAATGTCCATAATCCTGCATGGCACATAGATCATAAAACAATCATAGTCATGAAATAAACACAATGAAATAAGTGTGTTTCAAAAATATTATACTCATAAATAACAAATAAGGTTCCCTAATTAATAAGGTAAATCATATTTTTTCATAAAACGTCATCATTATTTAGTGGAGGATATATTTCTCAAGATGATTCAATGCGATGTTTTATATATTAAAGTCTTAAAAAATTGTAAATGGATTAAAAAATAGTTTTAAATATGTAAAAAAATTATAAACCCATTAATAGAATGTAAATACTATTGGAAGGTCGCTTTTAGGATATAAGAGGAATACCACTACTAAAACTAATGTGATATAGTAAATTACCCAAAAGAAATAGTTGGGCTTGAGAATCCCCAATCCTTAAATCTTGGTTTATTTCTTCACTTTTCCACATCCTATTGAATGAACATTGGTTGATTAAAATATGAAAATATAATTGGATTGTGTTCATTTTTTCACTCTAGATAAATTATTTTCACTTTATTATATTCCTTGATTCTTTTTGTTGATGGTGGAATATTTAGATACCATATTTTCTTTAAAAATATCTTCGTTTGTTTTGATTTCTCTATTTTTGTTCTAGTGAATTTATTTATATGTAAAACTAATTCCATGAGCCTAGAATATATATTTATATAAAAAATTTATTTCTTACTCTCCATACATGAATCAAGTGGTGATCATGGAGTTTCCAATGTATTTGAAGGTTTTTGACCAACTATTGATAGTAAATTGTGAAAAGTGGAGAAAAGATAAAATTGATATATAAATATGTTGTAAATATAGAAATTATATTTGATTATAATTTTTTATATAATTTTAATGTAATAATTAGATAATATTAGATGATTTGGTATTTAAATCATAAGAGAACATAGGAAGAGTAGAAGAAAATGCGACAAGAGTTAATGAAAACATACTCTTTTCTCGGTGTTTCTTATTTTCTACGGAACTAAACTTATTTGATTCATGGAATTAGTATTATCTATAAAATCCATAGGTATTAAAAAGTTATTAATAGAATTAATGTTTTTATATGTTTTTATTTGATAAATTAGGTAGGAGTTTCATACAATAGGAGGGGTGAGGGGTTATTTATAATTTAGGTGATAGATATTTCTGAGTTAAAATATTGAAAAAGATATTATATCCATGGTAAAATTAAAATAGTGGTATATTTTACATTTATAATAATATATAAATAAGATAAAATTATTTTAGGTCATTAAACCCATTTATAAACTGAATTTATTATTTTAATAAAAACTAAAGTGGTAAAATAGAACAAAGTTATTTTAATGGAAAAATTTTGATATTAGATTTTAGAAAAAAAAATTAGGTTTGGAAATTAATTTATTATTTTTAAATGGAACATTTATCTTATTAATTTTATTTTGGAACAAAATATACAATTAAACATTTATTAATTTATTATTTCATCATCATTATGTCATAAAACATGTGGTATATGAAAAAAAATATTCACGTATAAATTGAAGTATTTAAGAAAATTATCAAAACAATAACCCTATAAAAATTTTGATGTGATGATTATAAAAACTTAATTCATTTTATCAAAATAGTTTTCTAGCATATTTAATTTAAATTTTTCATATAAAAATTATGATTTTTATGATATACATTAAAATACGGTTTATTAAAAATGTTCTTATATTTTCTTTGAGTTTTTAATAATGATATTGATTTTTTTTAATATTTATATTTTATTAAATTTATCTTGATAAAATTCATTTATATAAAAGTGTATTATGTTGAGCTCAAATTACCATACCCGAAGATTAGGATATTATTCCTAGCAGTTGGGCTAATATTCTAAATGTCCATGTTACTATTCCAACAGTCACATTAATATTCTAATGGTATCCTACCTTCTTTAAATACCTATTCATTAATTAATACATTAGTCACTAAGATTCCTATTAGGTTTCCAGGTATACCTTTTTAAAGATATTGATTAGTTTAATAATCTAGTTTTTTCTTTTCAATAGTGTTATTCCTGGGGGAGAATATTCTATCAGATTGGAAGGATCCAAATTTTTCTATTCTATATTTGTTATTTTATATATTTTTCCCATTATAATTTTTAGTATTTTAATTTTTTAATTTCTAACTAATATAATGATCATTGATGATGAAATAAATTGTATTTAGTTTTTATTTGAGATATATGAGAATTATACTATGTAATATGGAACATATTTATTTTGGAAACAAATATCACTTATAAACTCAATTTAGTTAAATTATTCCACCACTTATAAACTATGTCCCTAAAATTTTAACACGTATTATCGGTTTATAATAGATGAGGTTACTTATGTTTCATCATTTTTTCCATTTCCTACATCACCAATTCTTATATATGATTCCTCCACAATACTTTGACAAGGTGAAATTCATTTTTGAATAGAACATTGTCCTTATGGTCCAATATCTGCACGGGTTACTCCTTCTAAGTAAGGTAATTCTTCAGTTTCACCTACATCATATTCATTATATTTTTGGGGAAACTTATGTACTTCAATAGGAGAGATATATGAAACACATCATGAACCTGAGCCATTTTTTGGAAGTGTTAACCGATAGGTTACTTCTCTTATGAGAAGAAGTATACCAAAGGAGAGAATGTACCTTGATCTAAGATACATATTCTTTCCAAACTTCTTGAATATATTCCATGATAGTATTCTAAGGAAGTCTTTGTATCCAACTTCAAACTAAATATCCCTTACACAATTGTCAGGATATCATTTCTTCCTTCTGAGATTATATTTTATAGGATATTATATTGTTTGAAATTTTTCAATAATTTCACTACCAAGATAAGGTCCAAATACATTTAATTAACCAACTTCTTCCCAAAAAATTATGTTTTATAAATATATTCCCATACATATCATTATAATGATCTATTTGATTACCTGAGTAGAATTTTTTTTGTATGAGAACTCAACTAATGGGATATGTTGAACCAATCCACCATTAGGTTCCATTGAGTCATATCTCAGAATTTCCTCAAGTGTTTGATTGGACCATATAGATTTTTCATTATATTTGGGTGACATGACATATTTAAATTCAATTCACCATTTAGAACAATATAAATACTTATTTGGAATTTGGAAGTGAACCCTATATCACAATAAAATATGATCCAAAGTGTTGTGTCATGAAATGTTTCCACTTAATTTACATATATCTTATAATGTTTTTCAAGAATGAAATATTCCCAAATAGTGATGAAGTGGGTAGTCTTGGTGATTCTATCCAACACAAATCATATTGTATTACTTATTTTAGATGTCTTCAAGAGACTAGTGAAAATGTCTATGGTGATGTTTTCCCATTTCCAGGTGGGTATGGGAAATCATTTCATAATACTCTTTGACTTTTTCACTCTTCATTAACTTTTTGACATACCAAGAACTTTGAGGTGTACTCATTAATATCGTTCTTCATGTTGTCCCACCAATAGTGCACTAGAATATCAATTTATATCTTGGTTCTTTCTAGGAAGGATAGAGAAATATGATTTATGTTCATTATTCAATAGAAATTTATTTATATTGGTTTATATAAGTACATAATGTCTAATTTTAACCTAGATGACACCATCTTTGATGATGTGGTATCAATGAATCTTTATCTCCATTGCTACTTCCACCTTATTTTAATGTTCTATATTATCCCTTTGCCCCTCCTTGGTCTTCTCTTGGATAGTTGGTTGAAAAATCATTGGTAATGTTAAGATGAATTCCCCACTCTTATTATTTAAAAATCCTTCCTTTTCATATCAATGAATATTGAATATTTCTAAATCCACATCATAGATAAAGTACGAGGTTATTTTCATCTAATAGAATTCTCTACCTGTTATCCTTTCTAGGATGATAGTAAATAGAGAAATTATATTCCTTGTTATGGTCTAATCATCTTATTTGATACATGTTCATATCTTTCGAAGTAAGTATATATTTTGGACTCATGTGATCTATATATATTTCACACTTATCATCATAGAGGTAGTGTGACCAAATCATCAAGGTGAATATCAAAGATTAAATCTATATATCATGGGTTGGGTAGTTCTTCACATGGTTCCAAAATTATCATGTGAGATAGACTATCACTTTCCATTACGCATGAGTACCCTACCTGAGCCTTTTTTATGTGACATTGTATATCAAAAAAAAACATTATCCGCTTCATTTATGTGTCAGTATATGAATATTTATAAGACTCTTCTTGATCTCTTTAAATTTTTCCTCACATTTTTTCATTTAGACATACATTTCCCCTTTTTATGTTAACTTGGTTAATGTGAAATACAATCATGAGTGTTTTCTCACAAATTGGAGATAGTACCCAACAAAACTAAGAAAAAATTTGGGAAATATGAGGCTTTAGTGAATTATTCACTTTCCTATTTTCTCTAAAGGGGCTACATAAATTCCTTCGGTTGTGATTATATACCCCAAGAATGTGACTTCCTATATCCAAAATCCATGAGTGATGAATTTAGCATACATTTTATCATTTATTAATGTCAAAAGTAAATTAATTATATGTCCTTCATGTTATTCCTTTATCTTGGATAAAATACGAAAATTGTTGATAAAGAATACCAAACAAATTTCAAGGTAGTCTCTAAAGACTATTCATCAGATCCATTAATATTTTTAACAAATTAGTAAGTTTCAAGGGAATCACTATGAACTTGTTATGTCCAAAACTTGTATGAAATGATCTATTATTAATATATTACATATTTGACTTCATTGCATGGTATCAAGAATGAATATCCACCATTAAGAAGTATTATAATCATAATATATCATCATAAATCATCAATCATTGGTAGGGTATACCTATTATTTATGATGATCATGATGATCTCCTGATAATCAAAACAAAACTACATTGATCCATAATTTTTATTGAAAAATATCATCAGTATACCCTATGGTGATACAATATGTATTATAAAATATTTTTCCAAATTCTCATATAGTTACTTCCTTCACTCACCTAGTTTGATCAGATCTATCCTATTTGAAAAATTGTAGATATTAATAGATCTATGTATAAGATATATTGAAAAATCTACCTCACAAACATGGGAATTCTAGGAAACCAATCCAAAAATACATTATTTTGTTCCTAGAGAGTTTTTATATCATCAAGGATTATACATTCCTTTGACTCAACAATTTTGGAATGTTATTATTAATCATTGAGTATCAACACCCACCCATTGATGAATTTTAAAAAGGAGATTCATGGTGTTCCTTTCGTATGTATAGAAGCATGGGCTGGTTCAGAATATAAAAAGTGATCTACTTTTCTCATTAGTTTATGTGACCTTGATATAATAAGATCCACTACATGCCCACTATAGTTCCAAATTCTTCCAAAGGAAGGATTACAAGATTCTATAGAAACACATCCCCAAATGTGCTAATAATAGAATATTCCAATAGTTTGGATTAATTTATGACACAACTATGTTTTTTTATGGATATCTATAATTCGAGATATCATGATTCAGATTTAAGAGTTTTGTAAACCTACATAAAACAATGAAATTAAAATAAATAGAATGAAATAAAACCTTTTCTAATATTGAGTATATTTTCTGTGTACCATTTATGAATTCATTTTCATGTTCCACCTTAGTGGTGGTGAGGACAATATATTTTCCATTATCTTCCGGCATTAGTGGTTGGTGATGATAATTACCCTTGATGAATAATGGTACAGTATATATTTTTTCATAATTCCCTTCTTCCCTATAGTTGATGCATTGAACCATGTGTAGTGCATTGTGAGTTTCTTTACATTCATCTATCACATTGGATGGATTCTCCATGTGTCTTAAACATTATGTAACTTAGTGTCCTTATCTCTCGCACTTTAATCATTTCCCAATCCTTTGGATAAAATTTCCATGATTTGTCTTCCAACATTTTTGACATGTTGGTGGTTGGAACATCTTTCCCCCTATATCATTTGATCATCTCACTGGAACTTCTAAATATTGTATATATCTATAACCATGGGACTATTATTTGACCTCCGTATATACTTTGAGATAATATTTAATTACATATTCATAACTCACAGTGTTTCATATGTACATATCCTTTCAGAGGTACATTTTTCATTAAATAAAGAATATATCACTCTAGTTATTGTTTTTGATAACCAAAACTGAGGGACACGTTTCAAGCCTTGTGAAATTTTCCTTATAAGCTATGGATTATTCACGTCACTTTTTCTTAATCTCAATTAATTATCTCTCTATCTTCGTGTGAGTAGTTTTATGGAAATACTTATTATGAAATAACATCATAAAGACTTTCCAATCCATTTCTTCCATTTAATATTTCGTCTTAGTATTGTTTTTCTATTACCAAAATTAATCCACCTATACATAAAAATGATATTCCATTAAGGTAACATTCTCTATATTATAATATTTAAATATAGAAAAGATATTATCCATTGAGTAAACCAAATATTCTATGAAAAGTCGATATAAAGATCTGATAAACATCGATGGTGGTTATCGTGTAAAGGAGTCTATGTACATTGGATTCTTCTTGGTTGATGGAAAACATTTTACATGATTTATTTTATTCATCATAACCTGAGATACCTAGGTAAGCATCGCCATGACGTTTTGAACTCCACCTCAAATGTAATTAGTGATCTCTTACAAATAATCAGTTCATTGTCCCTCATAGGGATTGTTGGTCAGATGTCTCCATTTTCCCACCATTTTCAAAAATAGAAAATGTTTGAACAAAAAAAGTGAACAAACTAGAAAAAATTATTTTATTCTTATGTAAAAATTAATTCTAGATTCATATATTATGGTATCCCTATGTTTAGCCTTTTGTGAAAATTATGATTCTTGGATCATGTACTTTAATCCTTTTATATCATTAATAGTTACAATTACTATAGTTATATATCCTTCATAATATATTGTATACATTTTTTATTAAATGTAACATATCCACTGGGTGTTACAAATTAGGTGCGCACAAAGGCCTCCTTTTCATAGACCAAGTGATGATCATGTAAATTCCCAATCTATCCTTTTCAGGGTTACTACTTCAAAGGACAATTGTTATAGACCCACGTCCACTTTTAGTATCTATACAGGTATTTCATTTCTTGAAAACCATGTGATCTTATAAATTACCAAAACATAGGATGTTTACCTATACATAGACTTATCCATATGGTTTTCATTTACATTTCTTAATCCTAATTACAAAATTAAGTAAAATATTCTCTTAGACCTATTATAGTGACCCAACTTTTTCTTACATGACTGCTACATCATTTTTAAGATAAAAACAAAATATTAACATATTCAAGGATCAAAAGGTTTAATATCATAGGAAAAGTACTCTCACAAATCAATTATACATAATAAAACATGAACATTATTTAAATAACTCTTATTTATCCTCTTACATTATCTCACATTCTCATTAATATGTATAATCAAATGGGGATATACATTAAATAAAGGGGTGGTATAAAATCCTTGTTAGAAGAGGAATAACAAGGAATGAATAATAGACATTAATCAATTGTACATGGGTGGGAATAATCTACATCGACGTATCATAAGCATGGGATCATCATCATAATCATTATGTAAACAATAGTGATACATATATTTTTTAAATAGATATTAGATAATCTTAGATGAATATTAATGACATAATATACCAATACACTCTAGAATCATATACATCAAGTATAATTAGAAACATGGATAAATAAGAAAATTGATCATAAGTAAATAACTTCATCTCCCACTAAGTTCTTCAAAACTGTCACCCTTCTTAGACATATCATACTTAATAGATTTCTTCATAACCTAGGGAAAGGAAAAAAATTATAAAGAGTCATAGAAAATGTTTAGTTAGGATAAATAAGGGTGATATTGATGATCACTTAAATAACATGTTGGGAATAAATACCTCATGATAACATTGAATCGTTTTTGGGTAGATTATGTTTGTTGATAAAGAGGGTCTCCTTTGTAAGTTGTAGTCTTCTAGAGATATTTTTAACCACCTATGTTTAAAAATAACCATAATAAAGTAATGGACATTCTAGAGGTGATAAAAAAATAATAGATACAAGGTGGAACAATTTTTTAGTGTTTTTAAATTTCTTGGGCCACCAAATCTTGAAAATATATATGTGTGTTGATTGAAAATTAAGTTTCTTGAATATTTAAGATGTTATGGAAACATTTATGGAAGGCACCTTTTAGGATCATAATGTTGAAATATGGCAAAGGAGTGAAGTGTATGAAATATTTAAAAATGTGCGGGAAAGATGAGGTTGTGTTAGAGAAACTTGTGTGCCCAATGCGACGTCAAATTGGGTTTTGTGGGAACATAGGGAATATTGGGAGATGTTGTGAATATTCCACATAGGGGTCAGTGATGCCTATAAATAAGAGGTTACACCCCTCATTTGTAAAATCTCGACACATAGAGAAAATCATAGCTTGGAATCGCATAAGAATTTTGTGCAATGGGAGTTGTGAGAAATAATTTTAGTTGTGTGGAAGCTAAGTAATATGTGTGTAAGATTTGAGTTTCACGTAAGATTAAATCATGGTGTAAGAGTTGTTCCATAAAAAAATGTTGAATCTTGCACCAAATGCATTAATTTTGTGCGCAAGATACAGTAAGGGTTTTATAAAAGACTTGGAGTTTCCCAGTACATCTTTGGTAAATGGGTATTCATCAGTGGATAAATGTGGGACCTAAATAGATCATCTACATATAGTGGAGGATGTATTCATTAGAGATAAGTAAAGGACCTAAAATTCAATAAACTATGAGTGGATCTTACGAAGAAGTAGTGAGAACACATTATTTGAGAGAGAATTCGTCTTTTAAATTTTGATTGTTTGGAAACTATGAGGGATAGTGTATCCACTCCGAAAATTATAAACCGCAGTGCACTTTTATTGGATTTGGTACATTGGTACATTTCCATTGTATTCTTCTTGGATATATCGTAGTAAGGGTGAACCAAGTAAAAAATTAGGTGTCTCATTCATGCTTGAATCTTTTTTCATACTTTTCTACGGGAAATTGAGAGAAGAAATTGTTGTTTAACAATGAAACAAGATCAAAAAGGGTGTTTTTTTAAATCTTTCATACACTAATTCACCCCCCCCCATGAGGGTACATTACATAGTATAACTATCAATTTTTATCATAGTAAATGGTTAATATCAGTTTTTTGCTCTCAATGAAGGTCATCAATAACAATGGTATTCCAATATTCAATGGGAATAATTTTTAGTTATGGAATATTTGGATAAAAAAATATAATCCTTAATAATGGATGTCATTATAGCAACAATGCATGGTATTTCAGCCAATATCAACAGTGGTTCATTATCAGATGCTGAAAGAAGTGAATTTGATGATTTCATGAAAGGAATCAATGCATTAGAGGGATCACTATCCAATGTAATATATATAAAGGTGATGTTGTGTAAAACATCACATGACATGTGGGAAAAGAGGTTGAATATATATTAATGTGATTCAAAAGTAGGGGAGGAAAAGATGTAAGTTCTTTGCAACAAGTAAGAAGATGTGAGAATGAACCCAAATGAGTCTTTTGATGCATTATTTTTCAGGGTAATGTTTATAGTGGAATACATGTGAGGTCTTGTAGAATCCATTGAATATATAACGATTGTGAATCATATCTTGAAAAACATCCACCTCAGTTCAATCCAAAAGTTTAAATATTAGAATATAAAGATACGAAAGAGCTGACACTATATAAATTTTATAGTACCCTTATAGAATATTAAATGAGAAATGATGATACCAATGTTGTGGAAAAGGGGAAATATAAAGATGTGGCATTCAAGGCCATGAAGAATCTCACTATTGAAGATTATCATGAAGAAGAAGAGACATAACAAGTGATTTCATTCTTTTATTAAATCTACAAAGAGGTAAAGGAATGTTAAAGGGGAAGCTACTACTTTCTTGCTTTAGATATGGAATGGTTGGTTATCTTACAGAAAGGTTCCCTAATATGCTCCTTGAAGATGAGGAGGATGAAGTTCAAATCCCTATAAAGAAGTAATCAGCCTAAGTGAATGGAAATATATGTTTTAGGAATAATTTATTTCGGAAAAAATAATCTTCTTTCATATGAATGTGACACTTTAGATGAATCGGATATTGAAAGGTTTAAAGAGATATAGAACTACAAAGATCATTGAAAAAATTCTCGGGTGGATGTTTTTAGTAGTTCTTATAAAAAAGAATGAAACTGATATTAATGTGGAAGAAATTGAAGGAAAATCTATGTTGAGGGAGAACTAGAATCCGAACATGAGGAGATATATGTACAGAGAACCAAAACAATGAAATCCAATAAAGTGGTTCATGAGGACAAACTCTACATGCAGTAATAGGATGACGAGATGTCTGAGTTAAGGGAAGAAATTGAGAATCTAAAGTCTTCATTGGTAGTTGACTCGAGAATAGTTACAAACAAAAAAAAATGTTGAAGAACATAGAAGATAGATTGATGGTTTGAATAACAAGTGAAAAATCAAATTGAATGCATCAATGAACATGAAGAAGCCATAGGTATGGGATGAAAAGTTAAGGATCTAGAAAAACTCTTGAATCCTAATATGACAACGGAAAAAAATCACTCAGAAGACATAAAAGATGGAATTGTAGAATAGAGTTATAGAAAAATAGAATCAACAAACAAATATAAATGATAAGGCTGGTATGGGGCTTCATTATAAATTGAAAGAAGTCATGGTTGAAGTAAGACTGCAATCATCTACTCTAAGAATAAATATTTATTTGGGTATGGATAAGAATCAGAATATGCAAAGAAACTAGGGGATAACCATAAGTACAAAAGTGACATGTAGGAAGGAAACCTACAACGGGTGTAATTTCTGTGGAAAGATAGGGAATTCGCAAAATGTTTGTTTCATAGCTAGGATATATTGAAGTTCATAAGAACAACAGTGGTGTCCAAACAAATATTGATAATCTAGAATATCTTTTGTGGGACATTATTTTTGGTGTGGAGGATTTAGGAACATGGAAAGATATTTTAATTCAACCATTCAAGTAAATTTTCGAAACTAGAACCAAATTGTTCACAAGAAGAAAATCAAAGAACCAATGGGTGAGATAAAAATGATAAATCAATTAACAGCTCTACACAATGAAGATGTTCCATAATACTCCCAGGAAGATCAAGATTCCCTATCTATACTGAGTGTGAATTCAAAACATGGATCAAGAATAAGAGAGATATGAAGGAACTTGTGGATGAAATTTCTCTTAAAGCATCATATCATTATGGGGTATGGATCCTTTCCAACGGTTTTACATCCCATATGATAGGAAAAAAGGATCTTTCTACAAGCCTAAAGTTTGACAAAGAATGAGATTTCAAAAATGTAAATGATAAATTCATAATGATAATTGGTTTGGGGAAGGCCAGGTTTGGGGGAAAAGAAATGAGACGTATTGATTTCTTATTAGAAAAAGGCCTCAGTCACAACTTTCTTAGCATTAGTCAACTATGTAACTTAGAGAATTCTATATGATTTACTAAGAATATGTGTATCATCAAAGGAAGAGATGGTGTAGTTGTTCTATAAGGAAAAATAACAATGGAAAGTTTATACCCTGTAATTAGGGAAGAGGATATGTTCCTTCTATCCAGAGAGGAAGAAAGAAAGTTGTGGCATAAACGACCAGGTCATCTATGATAACCATCACTAGATGATTTTTTATTATGTGATACAGTTCGACACCTCCTTAATCTATCACTTGATCACACTCATACGTGCAATGAATGTAAACAAGGGAAGATCATTATAAAGACATAAAAGGAAAAGAATCATAAGTCAATAAGATTACTTTAATTGTTGCATGATGAGGTTTGTGGACCTATCTCACCTAGATACAATGACAAGAAGAGATAATGCATTATATTAATTACTGATTATAGTAGAATGACATGATTATTTTTCATTTCCCAAAAGTATGATGTGTTCAAGGGTATAAAATAGTATCAGAGGGAATGTTAAAGGAATCATAGATAGAAAATTCTGAATTTTCATGCTAAAAATGGTATGGAATTCACAAATAGGCAAGTGGAGGAATATATCAAGAAACACAAGATAATGAATCATGTTTCTTCAGTGAAAACTCTTAAACCTAACGTAGTGTTTGATAGAAGAAATCAGATCATCAACAATATGGCCATAAAAATTATAATTGAAAAATATGTACTTGAGAAATTTAGGAAAGAGGTAGTTTTAACATCAGTATACATCAATAACAATGTTCTTTTGTATCCAAAAGGAAGAAAAGACTTCATATGAGATGTGGTAAAGAAAGAATCCATCATTAAAATGATTCTGAAACATTAGAATTAAGTGATTTATTCTCAACAAAAAAAAAGTAAATTTTATTTATGTGGAAAATAAGTGATATATCTTGGCTAATAAAATAAAATTAAGCTTAAAATGATTTAATAAGAGTCTGTGAAAAGTAGTTGGGAGAAATGATGTCACTATAGTAGAAATTGAAGAGAATATTCAACAATAAAGTGAATATTTTCCTAATGAAATTGATTTGGAGGATAGTAGAAAATGGGGAGCAGAAGTTGTAGATGCTAATTCAGAAGAATATACTAATGATGAACAAGAAGAAGTCAAGTCATGTATCTTTGATGAAGCTATAGGTTCGTGCTGAAATTGACAGGCAAAAATATCATTGGTGATCAGATAGAACCTATTCAAACATGTGTAATGAATTCATTAAAGCATGCATATTTCCTATATTAGGTAGAGCCTAAATATTTTATTGATGCATATGTAGATGAAAATTGGGTTCTGGAAATGAATGAGGAGCTAGACCAGATTGAGAAGAATCAAACAGGGGAGATTGTTTCGAGTCCAACAAATAAGAATTTTATATGGACTTAATGGGTCATTCACAACAAGATGAACGAATATTGCACAGGGATTCGAAACAAAGCATGACAGGTGTGAAAAGGTTACTCCATAATTAAGGGTATTGATGTTTATGAGACATTTTCACCTATTTTAAGGATGGATACAGTCAGATTATTCATGGACATTGATGTTCCAAAAAAGTTCAATGTGTTTTAGAATGATGTCAAGTCCTCATTTTTTAATTGGGTTTCGGATGAAGAAGTTTATATGGAGTAGCCTAATGTTTTTCTCATTCATGAATATGATAACCAAGCCATTCGGCTAAAGAAAGAACAATATGGGTTAAATCAAGCACAAAGAGCATGGTATTCTAGACTAGATCACTATTTGAGGATACTTGGTTTTTAATGTAACACCCCGAGCTTCCACGATACGCCTCTCTTTCAATAATGCAATAGCTTGCATTGTACGCAACTTCGAGTTCTAAAACATCGCGACAAATCAAAGTAGCCGTTATGAATAGTAATAACCACTTTTTAAAATTATAGAAATTTTATATTTCAAAATGGACTTCATTTTTGTATTCCTAATATTGAAATTAACCTATGTTGAATTTTTTGTAATTTTCCGAGAACTTCCAAATTTTTATGAATAGTGAAAAATACTTAAAACAACTTTTTTAATCAAAATAATTAATTGTCATAAATTATACTATTTAGTGGTTTTAAAGTATAATTAGAATATATTTTTACCATTTTATCCAATGTTGGTCATTAGAATTAATTTGACATTGAAATTGGACATAAACAATTGCCAATCTTTTGATATAAATTGTTTCTTAAAAACACTCTATTTGTTGTGACAGCGGGAATTAATTATAAAATTAATTAATGCAACTAATATGTTTGGAATTTTTTAAAATAGACATCATTTTTGAATTCGGAATATCAATTATAGCTTAGGGTGAAATTTTGGCCTTGTTCTGAAAAAACTTCAATTTTTGATGAATAGTGAAACCACTAAGTGGTTGTTAAATAACTGATTTTTCGTTTAAATGAAATATTACCACTTCTGTGATTTGATTTTCAAAAATCCGACATACATGGTTGTCATTAAGAAGTAAAATGTGGTTCAATGAGATCAAAATAATTTTTTGGTGAATAGTAACTTTTAAGTTCTTAATCGCGATTAGTGGTAATTAGTGTAGTTTAAGGTAAAAATAATGTTTTAATAATATGAGATGAGCTTGACACTTGTCCTACTCCTATTGGATGAGTCATGGCCGACCAAGACAAGCCATGGCCTAACTTGGGGACCCCATGGATCCACTTTTGTTGGGAAATGACATAAATTAGTTTTTATTTAATGTTAAAGTGAAAATGACACTAACATAAAATTGTTTTACTAAAACAATTTGTAAGTGGGGTTATACAAGTCCAAATTTTGATTATAAATAGTCATTGGAAAGATAAAAAGATTTCCTACATCATAGTATTTTTTTATAATTTTTAGACATTAAATAAATTTAATTATTTATGACATAATAATGATGCAGCGATGACATCATTATTTGACGATTTAAATAAAATGGAAAGGTAATATAAAATCTATGAACTACACATGGCCAAAACCAATTGGATGAGTGGATTTCGATGCCTTATCACCTTATCCACGAATTCTATCAATGTGGGACCTTTTAAAACCGAAACACATTTTCAAATAATGTAATGTTCCTTTACTTTCCAAAAGTGCCCTTCCTCTCCTCTTATAAAAGGCCCCCACCTCTACCTCATTTCACACACTCTTCAAGCCATTGGCTCGGCCAACCCCTGCCCATTTGCTCTCTCCACATCCCTCTCCTCATCCTAGAGGATTCCCTTTGGGCAGAATCCTTTCAAAGGAAGCCTTTAGGCTCAACTCAAAAGGAGTTACACTTTTTAAGGTAATTCATTCTCTCATGTTCTTTTGTTTTATTTTGCTTCTCCAACCCCCTAAACTCTTTTTATTTACTTCTTTTGTAACAACACCAGTATCTTAAATATACTAGGATGTTGTTATAAGATTTATTTGAGCTACACTTCCACACAACTACAGCAAATGGTTAAAGAACATAAGGTTTCCGTGGATGGCGAAATTCTGCCTCCCGAAACGATGATTGTTCAACACTCATTTAACACCTTCAAAGGTGGCCATTATGATGTCACTATTTTTATATATGATATATAATATGTTTATGTTTTCCTTAAGCTTCTGTTTTTTTCATTTTGGGCATACCTTTATGGTTTCCATTATGGGTAAAACACGATATCTTCATTTTAGGAAGCGCGGACTACCGCCCCCTGAAAGTGATTTGATTCGTTAATACCATATGTGGGATGTGTGAAGGATAAAGTTAATGATATTATATATGTTATTATACTGGAATTATAATATACTCTCATATCATTATGATTCCATTCCAGAAAATATGAAATAGAAATGGAAGTAGCGTTCATGCGTACGTACGGCTTACCGTCTCCATGAACGGTGCATTTCATTTCTTACCTCTAAATGTGATGTAATATTATAAATGAATGTATGTACTGGATATATATGACATATATGATATCTACATCATGAATACCATTCTGGATATAATGAACCTTTGACCAAATTAACAACATGTAAGTGTAAGAAGCCTATTTTTGACTTAAGAACCAAATACCGACAAAATGAACATTATTAACTTAAATAATTACATAATGTTCATATCATTGTAATAAGTGATATAATAAGGATAATGAAGTTGAAAATGGTTCTTAATAAGGTATATATTAACTCTAGTTTATTATTCAGGAGGTTAAAGAACGGTTGAGTCAAGTCAGACACGAGGTAAGGGAACTTCTTAACCCAACTTCCATTCTTTGGGTTAATCTCCTACTTTCAAATTATGTCATGATATTATTATGTCTTATTTTGTATTTTTACTTTCTTTATGTGTACCTATAGTGAATACACATAATATATCTATTTTATTTTAAAAATGATCTTTTTAAGGACTTCGTCTCAATCTCCTTTCATTGAGGCATATTTGGTTTTATACACAACTTTCTTTTATACGGTGTATAAACCCCTTTGACTTTTAAGTTTATTCAAAAGGAATCTTTTTATACGAAGCATTTTACTAAACGACAAAAAGGGAATGTTTTTCATTCCGTACTTATGCGGCGACAACGACTTCTCCGCCGCCGTGAACATTATTTGAGTTTCGGCTTCCTTTACAAGCCATACCTTTTTTTTAAAAAGAAAAATAAATACAATGTTTTAACATTCTTTTATTTTGGTATTGAAAATGGTTTTGAAAGCGTTTTTATTATATCAATGTTTTGTATTGATATCTTGTGATTGAAATGTGGAAATGTTATGTTTCCTTTATGCATTGTTTATGTGATATAATTATGTTATGGTTTATGATATGTTTAAACCTATTCATATGAGGAATGCATTGGACTTAATAAGTGACGGGTGGAGCCCGCTATAGCTCCTCGATGCATCGGCAGGTCTCATGAGACAAACTAGTGTCTTGGCACAAGGCCTTGACAAAATATTATTTGTGGTCTTGGCACGAGGCCTTGACTACGTGGTTAAGATAGTCTGGCATTATGCATTCCATCATTATGAAAGTGGTTATTGATATTACATGTGATTATTCGACCAGTAGAATATCCATGTGAAGAAGTAAATGGCATTATCTCATTTTACTTTTGCCATATTATGTTGAAGTTCATGTTTAAGAGGCTTTTGTTTTAGTTATACATTGCCTTAAATGTTAATGTTTATTTATGAAAGCTTCCGCATTATTGTTATCCTTACTGAGCATTTGAGCTCACCCCTTTCAATGTTTAAAAATTTTCCAGGTTGTGAAGAAGTATTTTATGACTGACTTGCAAGAATAATCAGTGAAGATATGAGTGTGGAATATGAAGACCATGTTTTTTTTTGTAGTTTGTTTAATTTTGATGTAATGAAAGACTTATGAATGTATCTAGTGTTTTCCAAGGCTACTAAACTAATCGGTCTTTCGAGACTTGATCTTTTGGGATCATGCCAATGTTACGAAGTAACGCACCGACTCTGGGTAGCTGGGGTCGGGGCGTTACAGTTGGTATCAGAGGAAGTTTAGTACTAACCTTGGAAGCTAGATTTAGATAAACTCTGATTAGAGCACATAGCCCGAAGATAGACTTTGAGGATTAGTATAGAAGAACTTCTTAGAATTTTGGTATTATAGAGATGTTATGAGTTTTTTGAGCAATGCATCCCTGTCTGGATACGAGCAGGTAGAGGCGGCTCTGGCACAGATGTACCTAGGGGTAAAACCCGAAAACACCGCTTTGAGCTAGACTCGAACGGGAACTGGTGCACGACAACGGGCCTTGCTGCACTCTTGGTTACGACACTCCCGGGGGATATGCTTAGGATAATTCTCATTTTATATACAAACCACTATGAAGGGTTATGAGTATATACTTTCTCAAAGAAAACATTTCTTTTTATGATTATGGATTATATCCATAAATAGTTCGATTTATTATAAGTGTTTTCATGTTTGTTATTATGTATTTCGATTCATAAACTAACCTAGTTTATGGCATTATATAGAAATGGCGCCTAGTAGAAGGAATGTGAACTTCATCAATACGTACGATCCAAAGAGTAAGAAGGATCGTATCTTTCACGGTATTGAGCCAACATTTCGAAGGGAAATAGTCTCCCATGTGTTCTCAACATATGAAGAAATAGTATCATGTGTTAATAAGATAAGTAAAGAATTCTCTGAGTCCTATGGCTTTGAAGCGAAGCAAGAGACAAAAGGGATGAAAGAGAGAATGATGGATAAAGGGATGAGGGGAAAGAAGAATTTTCCAATATGTGGTAATTGTGGGAAGAAACATCATGGAACTTGCCTAAAGGGAATGGGAGTTTGTTATAAGTGTAGAGAAAAAGGACACAAAGTGCGTGACTGCAAGGGTAAGAAAATGGTTTCAAATGTACAATGCTTCTTCTGCAAGGATTGGGGACACTACGCAAACCAATGTCCAAATCATCAGAGTATGCCCCAAATGATGTTATTGGATAATAATCAAGTTATGATACTACCACAGATGAGGAGTAATGATTAGAGTTCTTATGTTGTTATTAAAGAATTTTGTAATTTGAGTGTTGTATCAATGATGTACTGGTTATAATAATTATGGAGTATATAAGGATTGTACTGCAGTACTATTTCATCAAGGACTTGAGATTGTGTGGAACCAAGAAAAGTGACTCCACAGTAGGTTAAATTTTTGGAAAATATATGGTTAAGAGAAAGATAAACCATAATATGGTTCTGATACTGAGATTGTGATTTTGGAATAAGACGTGATTGATTTGGATAAATTATATTGGATATACTTAACTTCCTTGAAACTGATTGATGTTTTGTATACATTTTTGGATAGAAGGAGTATATCTAGTATTCTATAAGGAATAAGGGATCATGGTAATTCAGTATGTTTAAAAAGAATACATGATGAAGGTGTTCGCATGTTGTTACATGGAAAAAAAGGATCTTCATTATGTTTACCTTCCTTATAAAATTTGGACTGTGAGTTGAACAGAAGTATTTTGGATAACTATTAAGGTTGGAATGGATTAAGTTGATCTTTGGATAGTATTATTTAAAGTTAAAAAATTTATGAAGATTATTTTTAGAATATTATAATACTATATTTTTAGGAAAAAGGACAACCTGCAGGGTGGGGCATAAACCGTCGCGTCGGACAAAGCTGTAGGAATCGAACCCACAATCATAGTGCGACAGGACTTTATTTCCTACCACTAGCCTACAGGAAGTCCCTGGTTATTACAAAATAATTTTACTAATCTAAATTTTATGTGTTAACAATTGGAACCTTATACAACTAGGAAAAGTATAATATTTTTGGGTTCTATTATCTTTTTGAGTGAAAGGTGAGTTGAAGGTTGAAACTCCAATTTTCAGGCATAAATATATATATACCTATCTATTATTCAATGAATAAATTAATTCTTAAACTTTGGTAAAGGGATATTAAAACAAAAAAATGTGTTATCCTAATGTCTGGTTGAACTGATGATATTTTAAATCAACATAGATTGAAGGCTTTGAGGCCCTCAATTTGACAGTTGATTGTGATTGATGACCTCAATCACTCCCTACAAATATTTACGTTTTTCCTCCAATTATATGTCTTTAATTGCCACCAATGTTCTCCTTATCGAGATCATAATTTGGTGGTGACTTTCTTATTTCCATTTTCCCTCTTATTAAGGCTAAATTTTATTAACCTTATTTCCGATGTGGGTTTTCCACAAAGGTATTTTCTATTTTCACCCTCTTATATCAAATTGCGAGGACGCAATTTATTGAAGGAGGGGAGAATGTAACACCCCGAGCTTCCACGATACGCCTCTCTTTCAATAATGCAATAGCTTGCATTGTACGCAACTTCGAGTTCTAAAACATCGCGACAAATCAAAGTAGCCGTTATGAATTGTAATAACCACTTTTTAAAATTATAGAAATTTTATATTTCAAAATGGACTTCATTTTTGTATTCCTAATATTGAAATTAACCTATGTTGAATTTTTTGTAATTTTCCGAGAACTTCCAAATTTTTATGAATAGTGAAAAATACTTAAAACAACTTTTTTAATCAAAATAATTAATTGTCATAAATTATACTATTTAGTGGTTTTAAAGTATAATTAGAATATATTTTTACCATTTTATCCAATGTTGGTCATTAGAATTAATTTGACATTGAAATTGGACATAAACAATTGCCAATCTTTTGATATAAATTGTTTCTTAAAAACACTCTATTTGTTGTGACAGCGGGAATTAATTATAAAATTAATTAATGCAACTAATATGTTTGGAATTTTTTAAAATAGACATCATTTTTGAATTCGGAATATCAATTATAGCTTAGGGTGAAATTTTGGCCTTGTTCTGAAAAAACTTCAATTTTTGATGAATAGTGAAACCACTAAGTGGTTGTTAAATAACTGATTTTTCGTTTAAATGAAATATTACCACTTCTGTGATTTGATTTTCAAAAACCCGACATACATGGTTGTCATTAAGAAGTAAAATGTGGTTCAATGAGATCAAAATAATTTTTTGGTGAATAGTAACTTTTAAGTTCTTAATCGCGATTAGTGGTAATTAGTGTAGTTTAAGGTAAAAATAATGTTTTAATAATATGAGATGAGCTTGACACTTGTCCTACTCCTATTGGATGAGTCATGGCCGACCAAGACAAGCCATGGCCTAACTTGGGGACCCCATGGATCCACTTTTGTTGGGAAATGACATAAATTAGTTTTTATTTAATGTTAAAGTGAAAATGACACTAACATAAAATTGTTTTACTAAAACAATTTGTAAGTGGGGTTATACAAGTCCAAATTTTGATTATAAATAGTCATTGGAAAGATAAACAGATTTCCTACATCATAGTATTTTTTTATAATTTTTAGACATTAAATAAATTTAATTATTTATGACATAATAATGATGCAGCGATGACATCATTATTTGACGATTTAAATAAAATGGAAAGGTAATATAAAATCTATGAACTACACATGGCCAAAACCAATTGGATGAGTGGATTTCGATGCCTTATCACCTTATCCACGAATTCTATCAATGTGGGACCTTTTAAAACCGAAACACATTTTCAAATAATGTAATGTTCCTTTACTTTCCAAAAGTGCCCTTCCTCTCCTCTTATAAAAGGCCCCCACCTCTACCTCATTTCACACACTCTTCAAGCCATTGGCTCGGCCAACCCCTGCCCATTTGCTCTCTCCACATCCCTCTCCTCATCCTAGAGGATTCCCTTTGGGCAGAATCCTTTCAAAGGAAGCCTTTAGGCTCAACTCAAAAGGAGTTACACTTTTTAAGGTAATTCATTCTCTCATGTTCTTTTGTTTTATTTTGCTTCTCCAACCCCCTAAACTCTTTTTATTTACTTCTTTTGTAACAACACCAGTATCTTAAATATACTAGGATGTTGTTATAAGATTTATTTGAGCTACACTTCCACACAACTACAGCAAATGGTTAAAGAACATAAGGTTTCCGTGGATGGCGAAATTCTGCCTCCCGAAACGATGATTGTTCAACACTCATTTAACACCTTCAAAGGTGGCCATTATGATGTCACTATTTTTATATATGATATATAATATGTTTATGTTTTCCTTAAGCTTCTGTTTTTTTCATTTTGGGCATACCTTTATGGTTTCCATTATGGGTAAAACACGATATCTTCATTTTAGGAAGCGCGGACTACCGCCCCCTGAAAGTGATTTGATTCGTTAATACCATATGTGGGATGTGTGAAGGATAAAGTTAATGATATTATATATGTTATTATACTGGAATTATAATATACTCTCATATCATTATGATTCCATTCCAGAAAATATGAAATAGAAATGGAAGTAGCGTTCATGCGTACGTACGGCTTACCGTCTCCATGAACGGTGCATTTCATTTCTTACCTCTAAATGTGATGTAATATTATAAATGAATGTATGTACTGGATATATATGACATATATGATATCTACATCATGAATACCATTCTGGATATAATGAACCTTTGACCAAATTAACAACATGTAAGTGTAAGAAGCCTATTTTTGACTTAAGAACCAAATACCGACAAAATGAACATTATTAACTTAAATAATTACATAATGTTCATATCATTGTAATAAGTGATATAATAAGGATAATGAAGTTGAAAATGGTTCTTAATAAGGTATATATTAACTCTAGTTTATTATTCAGGAGGTTAAAGAACGGTTGAGTCAAGTCAGACACGAGGTAAGGGAACTTCTTAACCCAACTTCCATTCTTTGGGTTAATCTCCTACTTTCAAATTATGTCATGATATTATTATGTCTTATTTTGTATTTTTACTTTCTTTATGTGTACCTATAGTGAATACACATAATATATCTATTTTATTTTAAAAATGATCTTTTTAAGGACTTCGTCTCAATCTCCTTTCATTGAGGCATATTTGGTTTTATACACAACTTTCTTTTATACGGTGTATAAACCCCTTTGACTTTTAAGTTTATTCAAAAGGAATCTTTTTATACGAAGCATTTTACTAAACGACAAAAAGGGAATGTTTTTCATTCCGTACTTATGCGGCGACAACGACTTCTCCGCCGCCGTGAACATTATTTGAGTTTCGGCTTCCTTTACAAGCCATACCTTTTTTTTAAAAAGAAAAATAAATACAATGTTTTAACATTCTTTTATTTTGGTATTGAAAATGGTTTTGAAAGCGTTTTTATTATATCAATGTTTTGTATTGATATCTTGTGATTGAAATGTGGAAATGTTATGTTTCCTTTATGCATTGTTTATGTGATATAATTATGTTATGGTTTATGATATGTTTAAACCTATTCATATGAGGAATGCATTGGACTTAATAAGTGACGGGTGGAGCCCGCTATAGCTCCTCGATGCATCGGCAGGTCTCATGAGACAAACTAGTGTCTTGGCACAAGGCCTTGACAAAATATTATTTGTGGTCTTGGCACGAGGCCTTGACTACGTGGTTAAGATAGTCTGGCATTATGCATTCCATCATTATGAAAGTGGTTATTGATATTACATGTGATTATTCGACCAGTAGAATATCCATGTGAAGAAGTAAATGGCATTATCTCATTTTACTTTTGCCATATTATGTTGAAGTTCATGTTTAAGAGGCTTTTGTTTTAGTTATACATTGCCTTAAATGTTAATGTTTATTTATGAAAGCTTCTGCATTATTGTTATCCTTACTGAGCATTTGAGCTCACCCCTTTCAATGTTTAAAAATTTTCCAGGTTGTGAAGAAGTATTTTATGACTGACTTGCAAGAATAATCAGTGAAGATATGAGTGTGGAATATGAAGACCATGTTTTTTTTTGTAGTTTGTTTAATTTTGATGTAATGAAAGACTTATGAATGTATCTAGTGTTTTCCAAGGCTACTAAACTAATCGGTCTTTCGAGACTTGATCTTTTGGGATCATGCCAATGTTACGAAGTAACGCACCGACTCTGGGTAGCTGGGGTCGGGGCGTTACATTTAATGTGGTGGAGTTGATTGTAAAATTTATGTCAATAATGATAGTAATCAAAGGATGATGGTGATAGTTTACATCCATGTCATAATATTTGGTAGATCATATGAAGCACACTGCATATAGTTTTTTAAAATCATGAAAAGTGGGTTGGAAATGTCAATGATTGGTGAGATTACATTTTTCCTTAGTTTACAGGTGACACAATGAAGGAATGCTATGTTCATATCTCAATCCAAATATACCAAGGAGGCTCTGAGAAATTTGGAATGTAAAATTCCAAGGAGACGAATACATTGATTTATACCCATAAAAAACTGTCAAAATATGATGATTCAAATGAATTTAATATCATATAATATAGGAAAATCATTAGAAGCTTACTATACATGATAGCAACAAGATCTGATATTTATTTCCACATGCCAACAAGTGAGATATCAAAGAAATCCGAAAGAAAATCACATCATTTCAGGGAAAATAATACTTCAGTATATCAAGGGAACTATGGATTTTGATTTGTGGTAAAATAAAAAATCACATCAAGAGTTATTAGGATATACATATGGATATTGGGTCGGATAAGAAGATGGCAAGAAATCAACATCAAGTTGTGATTTCTATCTTGTTGGATTGTGTATTTCTTGGAATATCAAGAAACAAGATTTCATTTCATTGAGCACCGCATATGCTAAGTATGTTTTGGCCACTCAAGATTGCACACAATTATTGTGTATAAATAAGCAGCTTGATGATATGGGAGTTGAATGGAAGCCTCCGATTGGAATCCATTTTGATAATTCACGTTCTATCAATCTTATAAAAAATCCAACTCTAGGAAATATCACATTGAAATCAAATATAATTTTATCAAGAAGAAGGTGGGGAAAGGTCTTATGATGTTGGAGTATGTTCCCATAGAACTAAAGGTTGAAGAAATTATAAAAAATGATTATACAAAGAAGATTTTGATATGTATCAACTTCCTCTGAGAGTTCAGTTGACTCCAAAAAATTAATAAGTGTGGATATGTGACTCCCACCCCCTCTTCCCAAGCTATGGTGTGTTATCCCTAATGTATTAATATGTGGTTTTTACTCTATTAAAGACTACAAAATACTGACCTTCGGGTTCATTGACATAAGGGGATAAAGTGTGGCTATCATAGGGGAGAAAATGTCTTAGTGAGGACACAGGGAGAAGCTGTAGGTGGAGAAATGATATTGGGGAGTAGCAAGATAGGTGGAGTGATAAATCGGGGGATGCTAGAAGTGATTGATTGGAGAAGATATACCATGAAAAATGAGGTTCATGATAAAATCAGTTTTTTAGTTTCATGAATTGGTGTTAGGAAGAAAGTGATTCATTGATGAACTTTTTATAATACCCTTATTTCTCACACCGAGAATTTCTCTTGTGAGATTAGAATATGTGTTGAGTAAATATTTGATCGTTATCTAAATCTCATGAATCCAATGGTGGTAAAATATGGATGAAGCTATAAAGAGTTATAATTTAATGAAAAAGTTTTCAATAAACCTAAATTGTGATATTGTTGTGCAAAAATACCTCAAGGGGACATTGAATAATTTTTTGGATGATTGCGTTTGTTGAAAAAGAGGGTTTTTGTGGACAGTTGTGGTATTCTAGAGATATTTTTTACAACCTATGTTGACAAAGAACCATGATAAGGTAATGGATGTTCTAGTGGTGGTATAAAAATAATAGATACAAGGAGGCACCATTTTCTAGTGTTTTCCAAAAAAAATTCCTCAAAATCTAGTAAATGGAGATAGGTGTTTATGTTAAAGTAATTTCATTACAAGATTAACGATGGTATGGAAACATTCACACAATTCATTTTTCAGGATCAGAACTTCAAAATATGGAAATGTAATGAAGTGTGTGGAAAAATTGGACATGTTCTAGAAAGATGAGGTATCAAGAAAGAAAATTGTGTGCCAAATGCGACATCAAATTTGGTTTTGCATGGATATATTACATCTTGTCTGATGGGTCAAATCTTCCACGCAGGTGTTAGTGATGCCTATAAATAAGAGTTCCCCCCCCCCATTCATAAAATCCCAAAAATTTTATAAAATAAGATCTCTGAATCACATAATAATTTTGTGAAAAGGGAGTTGTGTGAAGGAATTTGAGTTGCTTACAAGATAAGTAAGTTGCACAAAATATTTGAGTTTCACGTCAGACAGAAGCTTCACGCCAAAGGATTTTCATGAAAAAAAAGTGTAATCTTGCACACAAGTCCTTAATGTTTCACACAAGATGCAGTATAGGTTCCATGAATGATTTGGAGTTTTCTATTTTATCTATGGTAAAGTTGTATTCATATT
Organism: Viscum album; assembly: GCA_963277665.1. NCBI lineage: Eukaryota > Viridiplantae > Streptophyta > Magnoliopsida > Santalales > Viscaceae > Viscum > Viscum album. Next base: position 702,198,131 of record OY728161.1, read on the forward strand.
TGGATGAAATATGGACATCAATATAGAATCTAAATATAGTAGAAGATGCATTCATTATAGATAATTAAAGGACCTTAATGTATATTAACTGTGAGTAGATCTTCTGAAGAAGAAGTGAGCACACTTCAGTTGATAGAGAAGTGTGGTTTCAAATTTGGATGGGTTGTAAATCTATAAGGATAGTGATTCCACCCTTTACATTTTAAACATCATTGTTCTTTTAGTAGATTTGTTACATCAACACATTATCTTTTTATGATCCTTGGACATAGCCTAGTAAGGGTGAACCAAGTAAATATTGATGTGTCTTGTGAATGCTTTAATTTTCATTCATACTTTTATATAGGATAGAGAGATAAGATAGTTTTTTAACAACAATAAAAGATCAAAAGGGGCATTTATTTTAATCTAGCATACCCTGATTCACCACCCCCCCCCCCCCACCCCAGATTATTTGACCCATTTGACCTAACATAACATGAACATAATGGTATGAGAACAAGAGAATAAAATTGGAAAATCATACCATTCATAACAAAGATCATAATCTTCATTCAAGACATAAATCCTTGTATCTCATTAGTCATAAATCATAAAGAATTAAAAGAATGTGATCCTTGAGAGCATAACATTGGCATAAGACATAAATTTGTAGCATACACATAATCATAAAAAACTATTTTCTTAATAGTCAAGGATATCAACCAATACTATAATAGTGTATTGGGTTCATTCCCCACTCCATAATATTAGTCAAGTTTTACTCCAAATATTATCAAAGTATTATGATTCCCTTATTAAACTAGGATCACTCCCAATTCAATTCTTGTTTGTCCCATGAGATATCAATATTTACCCAGGGCAGTAGAGGGATATATAATTTATGGCCCACACATCACATATTGAAAATCATAAATATTTTTCCAACTATATCATAATACATTCATCATATTATAACCGATGAAAATTAAATTGGTTTCATAGATATTTTATCATGTAATAACCCATGAAAAATAAATGGATTTCATAAATATTTAATCAATTCATCGTAGCATAAACCACAGAAAAGTATCTAGTTTCATAAACATCATGTAATCATAATCTAAAACCATCTATATAAGGAATAAGGATGGTGGCATTGGATCATATCCCGAATAAGTATTATCTAACATCAAAGGATTTCATTTTAGATGAAAATGGATTTAAATGATCGCTTCAGACATTTATTGAGGAAAATATACTTTTTACATTGAAATCACTTCCTCAATATTAAAAAATATCCCAAATATTATATAAAATTATTTATTTTAAAAATAACCAAGGAAAAATATAAAATAAGATTAAAATAATTTAGTGGTCATGATAGTGTAAAACAATATTCATTTTTTATGAGTTAAAAAGAAAACATTCATTTCATACCTTTGTAAAAAAGGTCAAAAAGTAATTTATTTTGGAAAATGGTAAGAATATTCCTATTAAGAAGCATTTAAAAATTCAACAATGGGTAAAAATTACTTTAAAAACAACATTATAATAGTGTAACATTATTGAAATCATTTTATTGAAAATATGGTCCTAGATAAAAAATTATTTTCAACCAAAGAGAGGAATAAAGTCAATTTTTCCTTAAAATATTATTTTAGTCTCTTGAGAATCTAAATAAAGGAAATTAGAAGTTAAATATATATTCTCTATAAATAACTATAGTATAAAAAATATAATGTGTTTCAGGAGAGTTATAACCTGAAATTTCATCATCATAAAAATAATCATAAACAATAATGATAGACAATTAGACTGTAAAATAAAACCCTTACCAAGAGTTCCACTTATTTTAATGTGATCTATACCCCTATATAATAAGGTATAAATTATTATAATTAAATAATAGTGTCATAAACATACTTATAATAACAAATATGATCCAATTAAAACATTTTAAGAACCATTTATTAATTATTCCTTGTTAAAATCAACATTTCTGGTTGTGAACTATTTTATACTTCTTGAGAATTTCAATTTGGAAGATATGGTACATGTATATTGATTATAGTTCCATAATATCTATAATATTAATAATGATATAAATATTATATATATATTTATTATAAAAATATTTAGATTCATCATTACAAGTTATAGATGGAAAATAAGATACATCGTTCATGGAGATGGTAGGTTTGACGTATGTGTCAACTATGTTTTCATTTTCAGATAGATAAAAAAAGAGAAGTAATTAATAATTAAATATTTCAGATTATTTACTATATAATATATATAATATATATTTATTATATATATCCTTATTACCAACCATGTAAAACCAAAAAGGAAAAAATTAACATCTCATCATTGAGGTGGTATTAAACATGTATGCAAAGGCAATGGTATCCTTTTTCAATAGATTTGAAGGAAATATGGTATATAAGATATCAAACATTCATGAAGGAATGTTATTGTTTAAATTTTTTTCTCAATACCTTTATACTGGGTAATTAAATGTTTCATACTAATTTTAGAGGAATTGAGGGTGTCTCATGAGTTCGGGGCATGAAAAATGGAAAAAAATAGGCTATATTTGGCATAGTGCACAGTTGGGGCATAGTTAGTATTAACTATGCAACATAAGCATGTAGTCTATAAGGGTAAATTATATGGTTGAAAATATTAAAAGGGGATCCTGAAAACTGTTAAATTTTGGATTGATCCAAAATAATGGACTCTACATGGTTTGGTAAACTGTGTGGGCTCCCTAGGAGACTGTGTACCCCAGGCCATCTCTTGGACAGAGGGTAGTTCATGGTTGGTGAAATATTTGGAAAACCGTACAACTAAATTTTGGGACTCATTGAAATATATAATTTACCATTTTCTTTCTCATGATTTATCAGATCGAGCACAATTATTCCTCCTCGTGCCACCTCTAGTGGCAAGAGTTGTGACCCAAGGGATCCCTTCTCCTTCAAGGGTGATTCACCTTCAGTCTTCACTCATTTGAAGCACTATTGGTTTTGAATCAAATGTCCATGTTATTCTACCACTACTATTTCTTCCATTTTATATAATAGGTATTATATAATTGTTCTTATCGTTTAAAGGTCAAAAAACTCTTGTTTAATAAAAAATTATTAGATTGGGAATTGGGGTTGTTTTGGCCTGAATAGAGGGTCATGATTGAGTGAGAGTTTTTATATGAAATGAGGTGGTCGATCCACTAGTTATATCCCATAGTTGTGATGTTTAATTTATTCACATGTGGTTGTGACTTTTTGTTATTGTGGTACGCATTTGAACCCTTGGTAATAAATAATAAAATGTATTTGTAATGGTGTTTTGAACACCTATTAATCCCCATTAAATAAATTTGGGTTTACTATACAATTTCTATGGTCACATGTGGGGTGTTCCACACACATGAACAATATAACTGAATTTTAAATGATTAATATAAGGTTTTATGATTTTAACCAAATTTAATTATGGTAATCACATTGGATTGGAATAAAGGGGTGTTTGGATTGACATGAGTATGTTAAATGAGTTATGGATTTTAAATTGGTAAATGTGAAAATTGATTAAATGGGGTTTTTCATTGAAGTTAAACATCATGTAATTTGTGGTAAATAGATGTAATTGTGACATAAGGGTTAAATTGACTAACTATAGTAATTAAGAATATTATTTATTTAATAAATGATGGAATTTTGATAAATGAAATGGTAAACCGTGTTGTTATTTCTTCATGAAAATGTTTAAAGATGATAAGACTTTGAATATATGAAAAATGGTTAGTTGGGATTCTAGATTGGTTTTAGTTTCTATTTCATATGCTATACTGATTCTCCAGGAACCCGTATGAATAGTAACATTCAAAGGAAGGAATGATACTCCGGACTCCAAGGAGATGTAAATAGTGTTATATGTCATGGTTAGTATGGTTTTACATGGAATTCAAAATACTAATTGGATACATGGAATGATTATACTTATTTTCCATCACATTATCCCTTTTAAAGGTGGTTCAAATGACTAGCATTGGGTCAAAGTATGTTTGATGAGTATGGGTGACACTGGGAAGAGAGAAAATGATTGGTGAATTCAAAACCTATTAAATAATGTAAACTATTATAATTAATATCTTTACTTTATTATTTTTACTTCTACATACACTATGATTAGACTAGATATTATTGTAAATACTATTGTTGGTGGAATACTGATTTATTCTCACACCATACTTCGTTCGCCACTGAGTACTATAGTGGACTTCATGGTTTCAGGTCTTGATAAGGGAAAAAGAATTTATATATGTTGAATGATGTGGGATATGGGATAGAGCATCAATGAGGGGACCCGACATGATGTTAGGACATGATTTGGGGATTTTCATTTTTGTAACATTTTCATTTAATTATAGTACTTTTGACAATCATGACATGTCATATTTTACATTATTGGTTTGTGGTTACATCCACAGTTTGGGAATGTAGTTTTTGATGTTTTTGGTATTTATTATTATTTTATTTTGATGTTTATCTTGATTTATGCTATTGGGTTACACTATTAAAGATGGTATAGTCTCTATGTAAGATCCATTAGACCCTCAGTACTGTTCAAGAGGCTCTGGAATATGTGTAGTTGCATTTGACATCATGTGGAGATCCATATTGAGGAACTAGTTATAGTGGCACCTAGGTGGGGATGTTACCAAGTGGTGTCATATGATTTTTCATTTCTATTTAATTATTGTTTGATTTTGTTTAATGTGATATTAGGATGTTCCAAGCCTCATAAATGTGATTGTGCATGGGAGTAGATAACCCATGTGAGGGGGAAAACCCATGTACATAGAGTTGGATTATTATTCTTGATATTTTCTTATTGTAGTTGCACATTATTTCACCTTGGGTGATCCACATGTACTGTGATGTTATTATTTTCCAATATATTACTTGTTGGAAAGTATGGCATGATTTTTGTATATTCATGTATCATTTTATACACTTATATATGTATGAGTGATATGCATTATGTTAATAACATATGAAAAGATGGGTTTTGTTTGGGAATGAAACTTAAAAAATGCTTTTGGTCTCTATTTGTATTTTAAATAATTGGTTCTTATGGAAAATTGTATAACTTTTTAATTTAGATAATTCTAAGAATAAAAATGTTTAAAATAGTTCCCAATAAAGATTTTTAAATGGTTTTAATTTTAAATTGTGGAATTGGAATGATAAAATTTGTGCCTAAAAGAGTTCGATTTTATTTTTGGAAAGTTAAATTAGTAAAAGGTTTTCTAATGAAATATTGGGTTTTATGTGAGTTTTATTTACCATGTGTTGACCAGGGCCCAAGATAGGGATTCTTAAGGGAAGTGATGGTTAGTGTCATTACCCATTAGGATAGCGTACGTGGCATAATTTGTTATGACTAGATGTGATATCTATTTTTCATAATTGAGGGAATATTATGTTATGGGTTCTGAGACATGTGTTTGGAATCATAGAGAGATGGAACCATGATGACAAAAACTAGTTTGGTGATATGAGAAAATCACAAAGAATCTTCATCTAGTAGTTGGGAAATAACACGCTTTGGTTCTATATAATAGAGGATAGGATCACTTCCGCAAGAAATTTTCTAATTTTATACAGTTTATAGAGAGACCCAGGGTGGCATGCACATAATAAGTTCGACCAAACTTAATGACAGTTTTACCTGAAGCACACTTTTATTTTTTCCAAAGAGGGTAAGCTTGAGATAGTAGGGTTCTATATTAATTCAATCCAGATGATTTTTTTTACATAGATACCCTTAATGGGAAAATATTTAAGCTAGTAAATAATATTTTATGAGGACTAGTGAAGCGCTTTTGGTATATACCAGCTCGAGGTAATAAAATAAAGCGTATGGCATGGAAGGACATCCAAGAGAAGTTCATGGAACACTTTTCACCGATGACCTTGACTAAAAAGAAATATTAATTTTTTCTATTATTTTCACAGGGATGTATAATGGTGGGGTATTATCTAGCCACTTCAAAAACATAGGGAATTTTTCACTAACATTTTCAGGATATGAGGTAGTTGTGACCAGACATTTACAAGATGGACTATGATGTGAGATTAAGTCCCTGATAAATATTATCATTTGATGAGTTTTTCTGAATTAGTTGATCAGTATCTCATATATTTAATGTACTCGAAGTATGTTTATAGTGGTGGATTGACCATTTAAATTATGTTATCTAGTGTAACAACTTATAATATTAGGAATCTTCATTATAATAATTTCTACTAGTGTGGAGGTGAAAAAAATTTCCATACAATAAGAACTATTTATCATAGAGGTAGTTCAACTATCAGTTATCATTGTGAAAGTCCATGGACATGATAGGTTAGTTTCCTCAACCACTTGTATAATTTCCATTTTGTAACAATATGGGTCATATATAGAGTTTATTTATTAACCCACAATATATGGGCAATGGTGGAGGATCTAGGATGGTACATATCACTACTAGGTCATCTTCTACCCCATATCAATAAGGCAGTTGGAGTTCCATTAGTCATGCTATTTGGAGTGGTGGCATGGCAATTTAGGAAAAATTTTCCTATATCCTCAGTTTTGTGCATCCCAAGGGAATCATATGGGATCTTAGGATAGAGTAATATTATATTTACTTACCATGTTGTAATCTCATATTGGAAGTGAGGCTGGACTATCAAATGTTTGATGTAGAGTTCTTGAAGATTCTATTATTTCTAGTGATTTATTTGAAACAAGATACATGAATTATTTCACACATTCCTAGTCAGTAAGGATTTTGGTTCATGTGGTGCAATATATGTGTGGGAATATGATAATTAAAACCTTTCTAGGAGTACGAGAAGAAAGTATCAAACAATGCATGGAGTGTTCCCCCTAGAATAGTGGGTACAATCTCCATTAATACATGTGTGTTCTTGATATTCTAGGTTTCCACATGATATTGGGGATAGAATGGTTGGTTTTATACTTGGACAAAACTGATCATTAGTATATGATATTGATTTTCATATCACGTAAGGGTGACCCCTTTGTTCGCTAATGGGATTGGGATGTCTGAGAAGGCCGTATAGGTAAAGTTCTCACACAACTTGTTGAGACCAGGGTCAAGATTACAAGTCATTTTCTTGATTGTGTGGGAGTGTAGTGTGATTTCTTCCCTCCAGTAATTGATTAGTTTCAGGTTTGGTTTCACAAGGACTTTTTTGGAATCCCACCTAAATGGAAAATGGAGTTCACTATTGAGAAGATTCTATGAGCTTATCCCATTTATATCCATCCTTGTAGAATAGAACCAATAGAACTTTTGGAACATAAAACTCAATTGGGGAATTAGAAAATAAAGGTTTTATCTATCTGAGTACATCATTATGGGTTTCTTTGTTCTTTTTTTCTAATTAGTGTAATAGAATCTTTTGTTTGTGTGTTGATTACGAGAAGTTGAATCAGATGATGGTTATGAAATTATATCCTTTTCCATGTATTCATGACCTCTTTAACAAGTATTAGGGTATTTTGGTCTTATAAAAGATCGATTTGAGTTCAGGGTATCATCAACTGAGGTTGAGACCAACTAATATACCATGTAAATTATTATAGAAGTGGGTATGGTTTATAGGATTTCATCTTAATTTCATTCTAGTTTATGAATGATCCTATAATAATTGTGGACATAATGATATAAATCTTTCACCCATACCTAGATCAGTTTTTAGTTGTTTTTTGGATGATATATTAGTTACTCAAGGACACCTGATGATCATGCCCAATATTTTATATCTTATTGAGTGCATTTATAAATAATATTTTATATTCCATGCTATCAAATTTACACTTTTGGATAGACAAGGAACATTTATTGGGTCACATCATCATATAGGAAGGTGTTTTAGTGGACCTATAGAAGGTTCAAGAAGGGTTGTCTTGAGAGAATCATAATAATTTTTATAAATTTAAATCTTTATGGTTATAATGATGCAAGATATGATTCATTAAATACTTTTCACACTTACTTTTAGGGCTAACCAAATCGGGTGTTTTTTTTGAGTGGTCTGAAGCACGTGATAATTCATTCAATGAGCTAATGAAATACTTGACCACTACATTGATCGTAATGTTACCTAATTTGGTTATGGAGTGTACCTTATTTTTTGATTCATATTAGATTGTATATGGGGATTTGTTGATTCCGAGAGATCGGATCATGGAATATGGATCACAGTAGTTGAGTCCACATCAATAGAACTATCCTACGCATGATATTGAATTGGGTGTTGTGGTTTATGCCTTGAATGTTTCACAACACTATCTTCTCTATGAGAAGATTTTTATTTATTTTAACCATAAGAGACATGATTAAATATTTTCCATTCATGATTTCAATATTATATAGTGTACATGAGTTGAGTACAAGATGTGTTTTGACTTCATGTTACCTTACATTCCAGGGAATTGAAATGCTTTTACAGATGCACTGAGTCGAAAGGCAGAAAATCAAGTAGATCAGCAGTCTTATTTTGATTAGAAGATGATGGATTTTTTTGAGAAGATTATTGGTGGTCTGGAGGATAATTAGTCGATGACACTCATGTACCTATCTTTTTAGTCATCTCTTATAAACCATGTTAAGAGAAAATAATATGAGGATTCAAAATGTATGGCTTAGACAAACTATTGTGAAGGTGGGGAGAAAACTTTTAATTGAATTATTTATGAAGATGAGATTATTCACATTCATGGAATTATTATTTTGACTACTTGTAAGTGGGAAGATTTGATGCATGATTTGCATGCTTCTAAGTGGTTATTACAGCCAAGTTTGACCAGGACGTACCAAGATAATCAGAGAGAGTATTGGTAGTCGGGAATGAAAACGATATTACACATTCAATGATATGATTCTAAAATAGTCTGTATATGAAGGCTAGCCTTTAGATTCCCAATGATTTCTTACAGCCATTTACCATTCTCGAATGGAAGTGGAATTAGGTTACCATGGATTTTGTGGTGGTAATTTTGATGATGCCTCTGAATAAGAACACAATTTGAGTGATTGGGGATCAATTGACTAAGGTAGCTCATTTATTTCTAATTTGAGATACTTTCATCATTGACTAGTTGAGTTAATTATATTTTTGTGATGTAATATGTTTTCCAAGGATACTATAGACTATAGTTTCATATCATGATCCATGTTTTACTTCATGATTCTAGAAATTTACAAAGTATGAAATAGTTACACAAGTATTTATGAGTATAGATTTTAACTTTTGGATGGATGGGTAATTTGAACATATAATTCAGGAGATAGAGTAAATGTTGAGGGCATGTGTCAAGGAATTTGGTAGATCTTGGGAGAAAACCTTAGCACTCAATTATTCCACCAATAAAAATAGCTATTATGTGACTATCTATATAGTATTGTATGAGGTGTCATATGGGTGTCCATGTAGATATACCTTATGTTAAATTGAAGCAGGGGAATCAAGTTGTTGGGACCAAGTCTCATGCTGGAGATATCAAAACAAGTTAGGTTAATTCGGAATCATATGTCTATGGATAATAGTAGACAGAATTCATATGCTGATTGATATTATTGACCGACTAATTTAACAATGTGTGGCCATTTATATCTTTTGGTGTCTCCAAGATTAGGTCATCATTTTTTCAAAAATAGGTAAATTTTATTACCATGTATATGGGGCCATTTGAGATCATAGATTGGACTGGTAAAGTGGAATGTTGATTGGAACTTCTACATTGGTATATTGTCATGTATGATATTTTTCCAGTGTCATATATTTTATAGTATCACCTCAAAGCTTTTCATGTGGTCAATTTTTATTAGGTTTAGCTTGAGGCAATTTTTTCCTTTGAGGATAAATTTCATCACGTTGTTGATCATAGTGTGAAATTATTGTAGGGTAAGATCATTCCTATATTTTGATTATTATGGTAGCATGGCTGGTTCGAGGAGGAAACGTGGGAGAGGGAGATGGATAAGTAGGCCCATTCACCTAACCTTTTACATTGGAGGTTTAGAAATTATTGGGAGTGTGGATCAAGGATGATTTATTATATAGTAGTGAGGTTATATGATCCTGAACATTCAAGGAGGTACACTCTTAATTTAATTTTGAGTTAACTCCCTTCAAAATGGTTAATAAAATATTTCCTAAGAATGTGATAGGAATTGTGGGTTTCTATGGGTTCAACATACTATAAATTAAGACATTAGGATATATTGTGCAGGGCACATGGTTAGCGAATGGTAAGTACTAACCATGTGCTTTAACCATACATCCTTTTGGGGAGGGTTTGCAGTTGAAAAACCATTCAAGGGGATCCTAAAAACCCTAAAACTATAGAAATATCCAAGTAAAAGTACTATGTTTTGTTTAAAAACTATGTGGGATCCCCAGGATACCATGTGATCGAGGCCCCCTCATGGAAAAATTTTACTCCTCATTAAAAGTGGTAATTTCCCAATTTTCCCACCCATAAATTATGTGTTCTTAACAGATTTTTTATCCTCCATCAACCTCAAGAATCTAATGTGACAAACCAAGGGCTCCCTATTCCTTCAAGAGTGATTCCCCCTCAATCATTGGTCATTTGAATCACTTTTGGTTTCAAATTGAAGATCTTAGTGAGTCAACCACACATCTTTATTCTTCTTTATAGAAGATTCCTTATATAACTGTTTATCTCATAAAAAAGTATCAAAACACTTATTTTCCAATAGTTACTTATATAGAGCATTGAGGTTTTTTTTGTCATGAATTATGAGTCATTTCTGTTTGAGCATTCATCTTCAAACAAGAGGTATTTTATATATAAGTTTTACCCCATAGTCTTAATGTTCCATTTCTTTATATGTGGTTGTGGCCTTGAATCATTATCTTTCACATTTAAACCATTGTTATGAAATGGTAAAATGGTAGTGTAAATGTTGTTTTCAATCCCCCATAATCCCCAATGGATTCATTGTGGTTGATTATACTAATCTTATAGTCACCCATGGGGTGTTCCACATACTTGAACATGAGAATTAAGTTGTTAAATGATGAATTGAAGGGTTTGTGATATTAAAAAATTATAATTGTGTTAATCATCTTGGATTTTAATAAAGGGGTGTTTGTATTGACTTGAATATGCTAAATGATTTTGGGTTTTTAAATTTCTAAATGTTATAAAATATTAAAGCGTATTTATACACGTGGTTAAATAGATTGAAAGGGGAGATAAATGGTTGTAATGGATCTTTAAGGGTGAAATGTATTCTCTGTAGAAATTGAGAAGAAGTTGAATGTAATGAGCCATGGAATTTCTATAATTTAAATCACACACATGTGTTTTCTTTCTTTAATAAAAAGGTTTAAATATGACGAGGCTTTTAAATTGAGACCAAATGGTTGATTGAGTTAGCATTTGTGATCATTGCTTTGAAGATATGGTTATATTATCTCTATGGTGAAAAATGTGAGATATATACCGATCACAAGATATTGAAGTATATTCAATCATAGAAAGAACTCAACATGAGGTAAAGACGGTGGCTTGAACTACTCAAGGATTATGATTACATGATACACTACCACTCGGGGAAGGAAATTAAGGTGGCAGATTATTTGAGAAGAAAAGATCATGGAGTTTTGAACAATATGAGAGTTGAAAGAGATCCTATTCTCATGGATCTAGTAAAGATAGATATGGGAATAACCATGGAATGTGGATCATCAATAATTATTAAAATGGTTTCCAAACCATCTTTATTAAAAAGAATAGAAATTTCTCAAACTGATGATAAAGAGTTTCAAAATAAGATTAATGCTATGAATGATTAGAGATTGAGTGAATTTATGTATGAAGATGGAATGTTAAAATTTGGTAAGAGACTTTGTGTTCCCTATATACCTGATCTAAAAATGTAATTGTTATATGATGCTCATAGATCCAAATTCTCTATACACCCTGTTAGCACCAAGATATATAGGGATTTGAAGGAACATTTTTGGTGGGACAACATGAAGAGGGAGATTTCTGATTTTGTGTCAAGATGTATGGTTTGTCAACAAGTGAAATCTAGAAGGAAATAGCATGGATGAGTTATGCAACCTCTTCCCAGACCTGAGTGGAAATGGGATAATATTACGATGGACTTTGTCATGGGACTACCAAAGACTCCTAGAAGGAATGATTAAATATGGGTCATTGTTGATCGTCTTACCAACTCACCACATTTTCTTCCTATAAGAGAAGATTTAACACATGACCATCTAGAAAGACTATATATTAATAAAGTTGTCAGACTTCATGGATTACCACTATTGATTGTTTCTAATAGTGATCCCCGTTTTATATCAGGATTCTCGAAAATTATTCAGAAATCCCTGGATATTGAACTTTGTTTGAGCAATACCTACCACCCCCTAACTGATGGACAATCAGAATGGGGTATTCAAACATTAGAAGACATGTTGAGATCATGATAACTTGACTTTCAAGGTATGTGGGATCAATATTTTCCTCTAATAGAATTTTCCTATAACAATATCTTCAATTCAAGTATTCAGAAGGCACCATATGAGGCGTTATATGGAAAGAGATGTCACACACCAACCTTTTGAGATGATATTGGTGGAATAAAATTAGTAGGCCCAGAACTTGTGGAGGAAATGATGGAAAAGGTAAAAATAATATAAACCCACATCAAATCAAATCAAAGTAGGCAGAAGATCTATGTAGATAAATGAAGGAAGGATTTGGAATTTTTGGTAGAAGACCATGTTTTCTTGAAGGTATCACCATGGAAGGGTGTTATAATTTTTAGTAAAAAGGGAAAATTAAGTCTCAGGTACATCGGGCCTTTCAAAATTCTAGAATGAATTTGGACTGTAGCTTACCAGTTGGAAATGTCGCCAAGTCTCTCAAATGTTCACAATTTTTTCCACGTGTCACTATTGAGAAAATACATGCATGACACAACGCATGTACTCACTTATGAGGAATTAGAGCTGGAACCTGATCTGTCTTATTGTGAAGTGTCTGTCAAGGTTCTTGATACAAGAGAACAAGTTCAGAGAAACGAGACGACTCGTCTAGTAAAAGTTCTATGGAGAAACCATAAGACGGAAGAGGAAACGTGGGAACCCGAGGAACTTATGATGAAAAACCACCCAAGTCTTTTTACACAATAATACTGTAGAAATTTCTAGGAAGAAATTATTTGAAGGAGGGGAGAATGTAACACCCCAAGCTTCCATGGTACGCTTCTCTTTGAATAATACAATAGCGTGTGTTGTATGCAACTTGAAGTTATAACACACCACAACAAATCAAACTAGCCATTTTCAATATTAATACCCACTTTTTGAAATTTCATATATTTTATCTGTCAAAATAGACTTCATTTTTGGATTTGTAATGTTGAAATTATCTTTGGGTGAATTTTCGGTATTTTTCAAAAAACATTCAATTCTTGATGAATAGTGAAAAACACCAAGTTATAGTTTAAAATTGAATTTTTTTTAAATTATTATTTATTTTTTTAAAATTTATTTTAGGTCAAAACAGATACATAATTCCTATATAAGTTCAATTTAATTAATTGGAGTCAGTTTATAATAATTTTAGATATATAAAAATTTTATTCAACTTTTTACTGTCTTTTACCCACATCTTAGGATTATTTACAAATTTATATAAAACATAATTTTACCAATTATTTGAGTTTAATTTTAAAAATCTAAGAGACATGGTTGAAATAAATAAGTAAAATGTGGTTCAATAAGATAAAAATAATTTTCGGTGAATAGTAACTATTTACTTTTCTTTACCACAGTTAAAAGTAAATAGGGTAATTAAGGGTAAAAATTATATTATTGTTACCCTAAAACATGTCCTAATTCTATTTGATAAGTATAATTCGACCAAAAACAACCTTAGGAATAAAATATGAACATCTTTGGTCCACTTGGATTAGATTAGGACATTTATTATTATTTAATTCAAAGAAGACTTAAAAGAGTTAAAATAAAAGTTTAATAACTAAAACATTTTTAATATAGGGTTAAACATAAAATAAATTCTACTATAAATATTCATTATAAATAAAAAAATATTTCCTACACAATGGTATTTTATTTATATTCTTTAAACATTAAATAATTTAATTTATTAATGACACAATGATGATGCATTAATTACCTAATTAATGAGGATTAAAATAATTGACATAATAAATATCCAAATAAATGTAATTTGAGACTTTTTAGGAATTAAACTAATTTTAAAGGTTAATATGACATATTAGGGTTATTTATATGAATTTGTTTTTGAATTAATAAGGCTTTTATGAATTTCAAAAATACAAAATACCAAATAGGGTCAAAATTGACATAAAAGCATTTTTTAAACAAATATTATATTATTTATTAATATTCTATCCATAAATATCTATGGTTCGGCCAAAATACTTATATAATTATAATATTATCATTAATGAACCACTTGGGGTTTTCTTGGAAGTATATAGTATGTTTATTAACAATATATTATAAAAATACAAAGAGTCATGGTAAATGACAAACTATTTAACTAAGAGTTAAATCTAAAAGATAAAGTTAATATAGTGACCCAAAACTATCTAAAACCTATTGGTTGAGTGGTTTTGACCCATACCCACCTTATCCTTTAAATAATCCATTTTGGATCCATTATAAAAAGAAAAAAATTTATTATAAAATATTATTTCTAGCTTTGCCTAAGGTGCCTCTCACTCGTCTTATAAAAGGAAACTCCCCATTCTCTCTAATTCACACCTTCAAAGCCATTTGGCTTGGCCAAAATCTACCCAAATACCCTCTAAACTGTATTCCCTTCATCTTATATTCCTTATTTAATTCATAAATCCAACCTAACTAGCCCTTTTGATCAAATCAAAAGAAAGAACATGAATAAGAGGTAAATATTTAGTCACCTCTTTCAAGATCATTTCTTCTTCCACTTCATCTTTCTTTATTATTTCCATTCTAAAATAATAACTCCAGTATATTCTATATACCATGATGTTATTATAAATATGGTACAAACATATTCATTATTATATCCATCCTTTTAATGACATGCCCTCATATGTGTGTATGTATGGCTTAACATCTCCACGTCATGGTGTAATTGTTATTCAATACATTATTATTTGGATGGGTATAATAATGATGTATAATTGATGTAAATAATAAATATAAAATGATAATTATTCTGTATATATGATATACCATCCAATTATATATTATTTTAATATCAAAATAATGCTATTATTGCTCGTGCGTACGTACGGATTACCGTCTCCACGAACGCAATGAGATTCATTCCCCATCGTATCCATTCAAGACTAATTTTCATTAGATGATTAAAAATAATGTTTAAATACTTAATATCATTTTGAATAAGAATAAGATAAATCAAATCCATAACAAACATTACTTATGTAACAAAGCATATAAATGAAAATGAATTAGTTAACACCCAAAATGACGATAATACTAAGATATTATTAACAAAGAAATGTTGAAAGATCATATATGATATCATATTAATGTATATGATTCTTGTATAAATTAATAACAATTATTTCTCCATTATACAAGACTTTAACCTACCCTTGAACAAGGAAACGTACAAGGTAAGGGTTAATTCTACAATCTCTCTATTATTCGATGTTGTTTTTACGTAAGTATCTACTAGGACCTCTTTACCATCAACATCTATGATTCTTAAAAATGTATTTCAATGAATGTTTTACTAGATAAATGGGTAAAGTAATTTAAAACCTTATTTAACCTTATATGTTTTGAAAGGAATATTTACATTGTTTTCCACATAAGGTACTTTATGACCTTTTTGACAAAATTAAGATAAGAATGTTTTTTAACTTATACGGCCAGTGCAGCTATTTTATGCCGGTATAACATCATCTAAGCTTCCCTTAAAAACTTAAAATAATATTTTAAAAATAATTTGTCTCTTTATAATTATTATACACTTAAATTATTTCAAAATAGAAAGTGATATTTCTCTAAAAAAGGTTTTGATTTCATCTATGTCAACATACTTTGATAGATTTTATATTTATTTGAAGTTGATTTATTATGACACAAAACATACATATTGTATTGTAGGTTTTGTAATACGTTTTACTGTGGATGTGATATTTTTATACCATTCACGGTTTATGGTTAATGTATTGACATTTTGTATGTTATTTTTAATACGAATGTTTATGTTATATTTCAACCTTTTCATATAAGGAATGTATTTGACTTAGTAAGTGACAGGTGGAGCCCTCTATAACTCCTTGATGCATCGATGGGTCTCATGAGACAACTAGACCTAGAATTGGTTGAGGCCTTTCACAATTTGATTATGGTTTGGGTCGAGGCCTTATTCATTTTTAGACGTCTTGGATGAGGCCTTGACAAAAAGTTTCAGAATGTCCGGCATTATACATTACCTCATTATGAAAATAATATTGATTGTTCATATGGTCATTTGACTTGTATAATACCGTTGATTATGTTTTATTATGGAATTATTTACTTATCTCATATTCCATAGATAAAATTATTCATGTTTATTGTTGGTAAAGTCATGCGCTTTAAATTATTCACCATGCTTAATATTTATATTATCTTCCACTGTATTGATTGCCCTTACTAAGAGTTTGATCTCACCCCTTTCTTATGTTTCATTTTCCTATGATATGAAAAAGTTAGTTATGAGGTACATGAAGGCATAATCTAGGAGGCTTGGATGTTTCTAATGGAATAAATTCGTGTTGTATTTATTTTCAAGTTGTAAAGTTGAAATTATGTATGAATCTTGTTTCCATTAATACTAAACTGATCAGTCTTTCAAGACATGATTTCCTTGTGATCATGCCCATGTTATTTAATAAGGCACCAACTATAGGTAACTAGGGTCAGGGCGTTACATTTTTAGGGGCTCAGTTTCAAATGTTCTAACACTCTCTATTGATGAAATAAACTATTTTTAGTTTCTCAATGTGATGTATGTGCATAATATAATATAATATAATATAATATAATATAATATAATATAATATAATATAATACACATCAATTGAGGAAAAATTATCACTTATAATCTTTATTTTGATATAGTTAATGTATAAATCTATAAATTCTTAGTAAAATATTTAATATTATTCCCCTTTTTGATTTTATATTTCATTTTATTTCTCTATTTTTAATAATATGATCTTCATGAAAATTCACCCGTTGGGTAAACTTTATCAGGTTATTTTGACCAAGATGTCCAAACCATTGACGTTAAAATTTATTTTCATTCTTTAAACTTAATTTATTTAAATTTTTACAATCACCAACATGAAATTAGATCCCATGTGTTCTCTTGCCACTTATAAATGTACATTCATCTTTATCCTCCTCACTATGAACCCAATTTTTCAAAAAACTACCTTCATCATAGGGGAGAGATAAAATTAATAATTTATTTATTATTTTATAAATATAAAATGTATTCTTAAACATAAAATTTCATTTTCTATTCAATTTTGATTGAACACATTTTATTTTAAGTGAATCGTAATTTAAAAAGGCCATTGATCCTTCCTTACACTTATAAATATTCTCCTTGTTATTTAAACCTCATATCATATGTGATGAACATCCATTATATATAGTCCATATAAATTATTTATAGCACCTTGACACTTGAATATTTTTATTTTTTTAATTATTTTAAAATATTCGTCCTTTTTTGAAATTAATTTAATTTTAAAAAGTGTTTTTTTGGCCACAAGGTTTGGTCACACGAATGGTCAAACCATGTGACAACTATTAGCGTAGGCTCTATGTTTTAACTAGCCAATTTCCAATATTTATTTTATAATTTTCACAGGCATTTAGTCCAACAATATTAGTTCCCTAGATATCCTATTAATTGGAATCCAACTAGAAAACATTTTTGGTAATCCTTGTGGCAATAGTGTGCAGTTCCCACCTTTTAAAATTTTTGGCATTATCAATATTTCCTGAAATTAAATAAAACCCCTAAAGTGGTTATCCCTTTCACCCTTACCCTTCTCACTCGACACATCAAGTAGTGATCATATCTATTCACCTTACCTACTCTCTCTCCCTCTATTTTTTCTATTGTTCTCAAATATTTTTTTTGATCATTCCATGTTTGAGTTCTCCTCCCTCCATCTTCTTCCTTCTCTATTTTCTTGTTTTTTTAGTTCTCCCCTCACCTTGGTCAAATCCTAATCCAAAATATATTATTTTCTTTGGTAGATTATTGTTTCCCATGGTTTTTGAGACCTATGTTTAGGATTATTCTTGCGGATTTCATCGAAGACGATGTGTTTCGCTTCAATTTCAAGTAGGTTAATCCTTGTTTTTAGGATTTAAATTTATAAAACATACTATATTGTGTTTTTAATATCTTTTTTTGGTATAAATTTATAAAACTAAATTTATTTGGGTTTTTTGGAAATAAAATTAATTTTTTTCATTATTTTCGTTTCAACATAAAATTGTCTCCCCTAATTTTATATTTGTTAAATAACTACATTAAATAAGTTAATCATGCCGCATTTTAATAAAATCCTGACTTAACATTATAAATAATTTATGTATATTTTTTTAATTTTTTTTAGGTCTTTAACATGATATTTTAAATAACCTTTATATTTTTTTTTTGTAATTTCAATTAATACTTGAAATTCTAATTATTGATGGATTATTTCATGTCCAGTTTTAAATTAAAAGTGTGAGGCCTAAAAATATAGTTTAACCCACTAGATATTTATACCCATATACACTGGAATATTAATATGAAAACATGTGTATGTATAAATTCATATTGATTTATATGTATTACTACGATGCATGTTTTATGTGTATATATATATCTGTGTGTGTGTGTGTGTAAGTGTGTATGATTCTAACGATAAAAAGGTGAATAATGTGGAATTAAATGTAATGATCAAGCATAATTTCTAAATGGTTATTTATGTGAATTTAAAAAATAAATTATATAACTCGATTATAACTTTTAAAATTATTTTTATAAACTTTTTTAGATATAACTAAAATAACTTGGATGTTATTTTATACTCACATTCATTAAGAGTCTTGATGTGGTATTCCCTTGGTTTTTATTACACTTTTGTGATTATAGAAAATTATAGAAGTGACTTGTGATCTTTGACATTATTATTATGTGATTTTATTATAGTTCAAACACATGGTAATTCCATGAACTTAGGTGGGTACCCTTGGATAAGTATGTTAGAAAATGTATGTCCTCTTTAGTTTTTGGACTATAAGAAAACATTAACAGAACTATGTAATAATTATATGGATTGGATACCACAAGAAATTTTGTTTCATCCTTCCAAGATAATCATTAATGGGAATGGTTATATGTTCTTTGAACATTGAGAATATGAAGATAATTTTATGAGGACTAACCTTAGTGATCAAGGGAAACTCACTATTCCTGATTTGGTTATTTACCCTTTCCTGTTCTATTTGAAAAATAAAAAAACTATATAATATATGTTTAGTGAAATTTCTATTTCAAACATTTGTTTTTTCTGTTTATTGGTTGATATTAATTTTTTATAAAAATCATATCCCTCTATGATTTTATTGTTTATTTTTTTGGAAAATAATAAGAATCATAATTTAGTTTTTTTTAAAACTGAATAATACCTATTTTATAATTGTATATCAAAATATCCTAAAGATGATATATTAATTAAATAAATTAATAAAATTTTTCGTTTAATTTTCATTTATAATGATCTTTTAATCTTACACTTATCTATATTATTTTAGTTTGAAAATATTACTATTTATTTCTACCCATGGGGCGAAAAGTTTTTTGTAGTGGATGGTGACTGGTATTGTCATATAGAGGTATTTTGTTGTTTTATTTATTTTATTTTTTACTTTTTCATGTCAATAACTTAAATTTTCATTTATTTATATTGGAAAAGGGTAGTAAAACCTATAGGATGAAGAGAGGGAGCAAGACACCACTTCATTCTTATTTTTTGGGGAGGGAGACTGGGGTTAGTGGAGGGATTGTTTTCATAATGTCTTTAACTTATTTAAAACTCTATTTTTTGATTATTTAATCATTAATTTTCAATTTGGATTGGAAATATAACATATATATTTTTCATTAAAAAATTTCATATATTATTAAATATTATTTAATGGGTGAAATTGTTCCCACTTGGCTCACTTGGATGCTTAGAAATATTTTCCAGTCATTGAGGATTAGTAATGCCCCGTTGGCCTTACCACTGACCAGTTATGCCATCCAAAAGAGGGGAAACTTTAGTTATTTCATAAAAATGATATTAGAGTACCCTTTTTTATTTTTTCATTGACTTCAGATTTGAGTTGGTATTGTTGAAGCTTAAAAGGTTGGTTATGGGTGAGTGATTGATCACTATCATTCATGAAGAAACATGGGTTTCCATGGGGTGTTGGGATTTAAATTTTGATTCCATGTTTTAAATTTCATTACATCTAATGAAATTTGGTTGATTTTGATAGTGTTTTAAATTCTGATGGAATTACATGGATTCCATATAGACTTTTCAGGTTTTGGGGGTTAAATAGGAGTTAAATTAGTGATGCTCTGTGAGATTTGATAGCCTGGAAAACCGTGTGAATCCCAAGTGAATTACTTGACATAAATCTCTAGGGTAATGGTTTGACTAGAAAATGACCCATTAATCAGTCCATCCATGTCATTTATAGCTATTATCCCTTTTTGGAAAAATATTTTTTCGATATCCATTTGATCCAAATAATTTAGTGTTATGTATAGTTATTATTTAGATTTTTTTGATGAAATTTCCCAATGAAATTATAATTTTTAAAAGGTAAGGGTCTATATTCAAAATGATAATGTTAAATAATATCTTAAAAAATAAATTATAGTTTTCTTATCATTCCAAATTATTATTATAAGGTTAAAAATAGAGTTTTGGAAATTCAGAAGGAATTTTTATTGAATAATTATAGTGCAATTGATGTTTAAAAGTGGATGAATTTTTTTAAAAAATATACTGGGATGTTAAAAATTATATTTTAAAGTAGAACATTAAGATAAAAAAATGAAATATTGATATTATGAAAATGGTTTGGGAAAATAATGTTTATATCTTATATTTCTGAATTTCTCTATATTATAATTGAATAGAATTGTTTTTATGTATAAGAATTTTGAAAAATGAGAACTATTTTATGTTTCATGAGATTCTGTTTAAATGGTTTCTAAGTAGTGATATGGAATTTTCAATGATGTCTATTAAATTTGAAATGATTTTTAAGAAACCTTATTAAAATTTTAAAGTGAGGAATTTTTGATCTGTTCTTTTGGTTATGGTTATTTATTTGAACTTTAATATTTGTGTATGACTTGTTTCTAATTGTGTTTATTTGAGTTGGTTTTTGTTGATGTTTTTCTTTCATTTATATGTTAGGTTTTCCTCCAAAGAAAGTCCCTTATCAAGTGTCTCTATAGAATTTATAATTTCATTTTCATTGTCCTAATTTACTTTAAATATAATGAAATTAATCTCATTTGGTTTTTGTATAATGTCTTTTACGTATTTGGTGTGATCATGTGTTGGGTGATCTTGAGGGAAATCTTAGTTTTGGGGTGTTTCTAACATGATGGTTCTTTAAGAATTTTGTTGGATTCACATGTGTCAAATGTTTTTTGTAATCATTTTAGTGGGTCATGATTGACTCTATAATCCTCTATATCACTCGTAATCTATGTATTGTGGTGATTATATGATGATATTTGACTTCGGTTTGGATAGGTTGAGTATGTAAAGGGAAACCCCTAGATTAACCAATTGAGGGTATGACATATCGAAAGATGGTTTTAATTTTTGCAGTCACCATGGTTGGTGACTTGGATTTGAGATCCTAGAATACTCTTCACCTACTCCTAACCTAGAGTATAATCACATGTTGTTTTGGTGTAGAACCTATGTGGTTTGTGATGCCATATTTTTCCTCTTACACTTATTTTGCATAATTGTGATGGGTTATTTAGTGGTATCTATTTTGGGTTGATGTAATTTTGAATAATTAGTTTCTCTTACCTCATTTACTTTCACTTATTGTTTTGTTTATTTCTTTTTTTTTTGATATGTTGTTATTTTTATAGAAATTTTGAACATTTATATCTGTATGGATAATTAATTATTGTTTGGTTGAAATTATAGATGAGCAATAGACTATGTGAATTGGATAGATCTCTTTTGTTAGCCTCGTGTGATTCATCTTATATTAATCCATTATAATGTTCTTGTTTAGGTGATATTTCATATTAGTTTCATTATTATATAGTGGGGAGACCCATTGTGGATCCCAACCCCTTGACATTTTTCGGAATAGATTGAGTGTGAGTGCGGTTTGAGGATCATGGATTCCTGTGGGTTTGGAGGGTTTTATATTTTGTGGGATTATGAATTGTTTCTAATTTGAGTATTTACAAGGTTTATTTTCGTTGTAAGAGTGTTTTATTGTAGTAGACCTTTACTTATCTTCTAAATTACATTTCCAATGGTATCCTTAAAATGTGGGGAGGCCCATTCTTGGCCTCAACTCTCTATCTCTTCAATTAGTTTTTTGGGTGTAACTTATGGGGCTCAGGGTCACATAAATATTCATGGTTCCATTTTTTTAGTTCAAATTTCATATTTCTATGTGGTGATGTTTTAGTATGATTCTTTTAAAATTTATTGAGTATCATTGATGGGTTACTTTTTTCAAACCTAGTATTAATGTTATCTTTTGAATCTAGTTATTTTATGGGGGTAGAAACTGTTTATGGTGGAAATAATTATCAGGACTCATCCCATGAAATCTTAATTTATTTATTTATTTATTTTAATCTTGGTTATTTTTTAAGATAAATGTTGAGATTTTATAATTTTTAGGTTGCATGATTTGACAACATGGTTGAAAGAACTATTTGACATCTTTGTGGTAGGATCAGGTTTTCATAGATTTTTTTAATATGTTTGGTTCATGGTTTTCCCAAAGGATCATGATAATTTTGTGAGTGACCTGGTGTTCCTAGTAATGTTCACATTTTTTGTGCATAGTTTGGGTGAACCATATAGATACCATGAACATCACCTAGCTTTAAAAATTATTCAAATACAAAATCTTTCATTTATAAAAATAAAACCAATAAATGGTTCTCTACATCACCCTGACCCCTCTCACACAACATATTTAGGAGGCCTCTCATCTATGTGCCTTTCTTCTTCCCTCTCCCTCTATTTTTTTCCATTTTTTCTCCGATTGTTATTGTGATCATCCCATGTTATGGTTCTCCTCCATCCATCTTCTTAGTTCTATGTTTTATTGTTTCTTTTTCTTCTCCCATTAACATGAATGAAACCTAATATAAAATATGGTTGTTTATTTAATCACTTTTTGTTTCCCAAGATTAGTGAGACCTGTTTTGTGGCTGATATTAGCAATTTTCATTGAAGGCGATGCATTTCTCTTTGATTACAAGTAGGTCACCCCTTATTTTGAGGATTCAAATTTTGAACATTACTTTCTTCTGTTTTTAATCTCTTATTTTTTTAAAAATTAAAAATATTAAATATATAGAAAAATATTTGAATGTAAAATCATGTTTTAAATGTTATTAATTTCAACATAAAATTTTTCCCAGTAATTTTAAATTTTTTAGAAATATGTTTTAAAGAATTTTTTCCGACCTTATTTTAAAAAATCCCAATTGTCAAAAGTAAATAATTTAGGTAACTTTTATGATATTTTTTGGATATTTAACTAGATATTTTTATTAACTATTATAACTAAATAATAATTTCATGTAATACATTAAATTAAAAGTATATTTTGTTTATTTCATAGATTTTTTAAAGTTAATATTTTGAGGCATGTGAATATATTTTGGCCCACTAGATATTTATAACCATATACATGGGTATGTATATATTTATGCTCAAATTTATATGGGTATTTTTATAATCAAAGACATATATATATATATAAGTTTATAAGAGTCTAGTGGTAATAATTTGAACCTTGGGGAATTAACTGTGATACTAACCCATGGTTTTTTAGGGGGTAGTTAAGAGGATTTCCAAAATAAATTATAATTCATTATTAGATCATTTAAAATAAATTTTTGAAACCATAGTATGATTTCAATAAAATCCTATTAATATTAGATGATACCCAACTTCATTAAGGGGATTGATATGAGGGGTTAAAAACCCTTGGTTGTTATTGATCTTATGTGATTGTTGTAACCTATATATGTTCCTAATGATTCTTAACTTTTTATTATGTGATTTTTATTTTGGTTCAAATAAAATGGGAACCGAAATAACTATGTTCTGTTGGCTAGGAGGAATTTTTCCTCCTCCTTATACCATATACTATATTAAAAAACTAAAAAACAATATTATAATGATATGGAATGGTTACCACTATGACTTTGGTTTTGTCCTCCACTGTGTCTCATGTACAAAATGGTTATATCTAGTTTGATCATTTATAGTACAAGGATCCATGTATTGGGCCTGACCTTCATGACCTAGGGTCTCCCACTATTATTAACTTGTTCATTTATGAGTTTTTATTATCTTTTAAAAATAAATAAACTATTTAATTTATGTTCAGTGAAATGTATCTTTAAAAAAAATTAATTCCATTTATTATTTGAAATAAATTTTTTGTTAAAATTTCATATCCTTTTAGGTTTTTAAAAGATATTTACTTTTAAAATGAATTTTAATAGTTATATAGTTTCTCAATGAAAAACTAGAATAATTCATTCTTTTATAATTATATTTAAAACATTCTAAAAATGGTTTGGTGTTTAATGACTTGAAAAATGGGTGTCGTTTACTTGGTATTCTTACTTATCATGTGAGATAATGATATCTATACCATTTCCATTTCATGTTTCAAATATCTATTTTCACTCATAGGGAGATGAGACTTTAGTAGTGTATAGTGACCTTCAATGTCACATTCAGGTATGTTTTTGTTTAATTATTTTAATTTTCTTTTATTGAAATGGCCAGTTATGATTTTACTTAATTCTATGGACAGATGTTAGTTATATATATGAGTTTGGGGGGGAACTGTTGGGGGATTTGGTTTTCTTTGTATGTGAGGGAGACTATGGCTGAGAAGAAGAAATATTTTCATAATTTTTCTATTTCTTTAGTATTTTTTTGTCCATTTATTTATACCAATTCGGTTTGGACTAGATTCCAAACATTTTGAATGGTCATCCCATTTCCCCCCAACAATTATATTATATTCATTGGGATAAATCATTCCCACATGGTTCTTATTGATGACCAATTCTAGTTTCTATCTGGTGGGTATAAAGTGCTCCCCTTTTGGTTTCCCATAGATTAGTTAATGTATCCCATAAAGGGATGGATCAAGTCAGTTTGTGACAATCAATCTATGATACATTGATTGAAAACTCAATAAATAAATAATTACCCTTTAATTTTTCATTATTAATCTATTTTTTTTAATTATTACACTTTATACTCAGTTGGGTAGTTATAATAGTGATACAATATTCTATAAAGTAATAAATTTGTTCATATCTTCTACAAACCTCTTTAAATGACTAAAACATACTCCCAACTATCGATCCCTAAATTTCAAGTTGTTTTAGAGCATTTCATATTTTATTGGGTTTACACACCCTCAAACACTGTCTCTAAAATATTCTAATCATATAAAAATATTGGTAATTAAATCCACATATCATTTCCAAGTACTCAAAGACTCCACTATTCAAACAGAATCCATAAAAATGAATAATTTTATCATAAAACATCTTTTTGTTTAGATTTTGAAGCCTAAACTTATTCATTGTATTTACCAAAACTTTAGGATCCATTTTGTGAAAAAAACTTTTGGTAGACTCCTAACACTTTACTCTTCATTATAGAATTTTCCATTCAATTTTTGAAGTCACTGTTTATATCAATGTTTACTTCAAAATAAACATTTCAATAATTTCCAGATTTATGAGAATCATTTTCTACACCCATAACTTTACTTTATTCACCCATGACTTTAAAATTAACTTTTTACTAATAAATTTAAGAAATTTTACATAATTTGATATTTATATTTTTTGTCCTAACTATGTTTCATAATTCATTAAAACATAAACTATATCTATAATTATTTTTTCTTTGAGCATTATCAAACATTATGTTTTGAATTTTTAAAGATGAATATTAATTTTCATAATTCATTTTCTGAGGAAAATATTGTTTCTTAATCAATTTCAACATCATTATCCTTTGATTTAACCTTATCATTCATTTAAATTTTCAAAATTATTCTCTTCAGTGAGTACCTTATTCAATTAATCAATGACATTAATCGGATTTGAATAATTTTTAAAATTATTATAATCATTATTTATTGAATATTTATTAAATTTATTTTAATTATTGATATCCCTCTCCAATTTTGAGATATTTGAAAAACATTCCGTGAGTTGTTTTTTAAACATAAACATAATTTCAGTTCCTTCTTCACTTTCATGATTTATTCATTCATTAATAGTGAGCTCTTACTCATCCACTATAACCAGTATAAATGTTTCACCAACATCACTAGAAGTATTATTTTTATCATCATCTTTAGTAAAATCATCATGAAACTCCCCATGTTTTAATGAATTAATTTTTTTCTGAATAAATAAAATTCATTTAATGGTTTTTGTTCCACACTACATGAAGTTAAGATTTATTTATACTAAATACCAATTTAATCTTGTATTACATGAAACAATGATTTTATTTTCTGGTATATTCAATATCGATTTCCTTCTATTTCTTGCGTTACACACAAGACTGAGTTTTACTGAACTAAAATATACAATAAATGTTGTTATTAATTTATGTTTATAGTCATCACCAAGCTATTGGAATAGAATTTATGAATAATATTAGCTAAATTATGAAATTATGGTTTAAACATTTATATAAAATAAATTATTTTATTCCTAATTAATTATAAATTACCATAAGAACTATTTCAAAATAAATAAATTCCTTTTATGAATAAATATTTTTCTATTTATAAAAACATTTTATATAAATAAATTAAACAAACCAATTTTGTGAATTATTTCAATTAAATATATATATTATATATTCAATTAACAATTTAAAATTTATACTATGTGTTTTTTTATAAGAGATAAGAATTAATCTAATTTTATGAATAATGTTTTGTATTTTTCTAAAATGTAGTTTTACCGCCTTTGAAAGGTGCACTTATTTTAAAAATAATTTTTGAAACATTAATAATTTATATTTGAAAAAATAAATATCAATTTTGAAATCAAAATTTCAAAATTATTTTGGGGGGATTTTTTAGTATTTTTCCGAGAATTTTTATTTTTGGATGAATTGTGAAAATATAAACTTTTAATCGAAAACATTATTTTTTAGAATTATTTATATATTATAATTATATTTTAAATAGGTTTTAAATTCTTATATTCTAATTTAGGTCATTGGAATCAATTTTACATTTAAATTGGATATAAAAACATTTCAAACTTTTGAACTTTTAAATTTAAAAACTCATTTTCTAGTCCCCTATACTGGATTAATTATTAATTAATTTATACCAATTATATGATCGGAATTTGTAAAAAGGGATTTAAATTTTTTAATCACAATAATTTATAATTTCAAATAAGTATAAATTAATTTTTTCCCATTATTATTAGTTAAAATAGTTAAAATTAATCATAGTGATTAATAGAAAAATGAGTTTACCAAGGGACTAAACTTTAAATTTAGAGGAAAATGACCTAGAACCTTTTCCATACAAAATTATGTAACTATATCTACCATATCCCATATAATATTGAAAATTTTTTATTATTGGAGGCACACAATATAAGGGAGACCTCCCAATAGTGTTTACCTTTTGGTATTTACAAGAATGAGAGTCCTCCTCCCCTATAAAAGGGTACTCACCCCCATCAGTTATTTATTCGACCAAAGACTATTTTATTTTAAAAACCATTCTAAAATAAAGATAAAATTTTTATATCCTCATTCTAAAATACTAATTTTTTTAATAAATCTATCCAAATAAGTTCTTGGTGCAAACCAAAATGAGAAACCCGAAGAAGTGGTAACGTTAATCAATGAATGTTTTTATTTTATTTCTTATTAAAAAGAAAAATGTATATTTATATCATGGTTATATAATAAAATATTTATCTTAAATATGTTGAGGTGTTTTTATTTTATGTTTACAACTTACAAATTCACACACTTCAATCAAATGGGATATACAATCATTGTTCATATGTGCGGCAGACTACCGCCTCATGAACCGATGTCATTTCTTCTTACATTACACCCTTCATAGTTGGTAATAATGATGTAATTATAGTTTATATTTTTTATATATGATATTTATAATTTATTTATTCTTCTTTAATTATTATATAACACATACTTTCATTCCTTCCATTTTGTGGGAATATGATAATGTCGTTCATGTGTACGGAGGACCGCCGCCTCATGGAGTGATGTTATTCCTTCAGAATATATATGGAATATATTAAGGATTAGTTTAATATAAATTTTATATATATATTAAGTAATAATTATACAATAATTATATTAAATATATATCATTTAATTTTCATTATTTCAATATGACAAGAAAATGGTAACATCATTTATGTGTACGTACGACCTACAATCTCAATGAAAAGTGTATTTCATTTCCCATTTATTTATTTTACAGATTATTATAAATAAATATATAATAAATATATATTACTTTTATATCTTGTTTTACATTATGAAAATGATGAAATATTGATCTAAGTAACAAAATCAATAATAACAAGTCAAAACTTTATGAAAAACAAAGCGGTTATTACCTGAAGCATAACTTTATCATGGAATTGTTAATAAATAGGTAATATAAATTCATAAGTAAATTATATATGGTATTATATATATTAATATGGTTCTATTATAGATTCATAACAAACTTATATTTATTATAGAGCAGTATTTAACAAGTATGAAGATAATTAGGACTTATGGTAAGGGGACTTCAAGACTCACATTTATTTCTATGAGACTTGTGCCATATTCACCACTCATTTATTTTGTGTGGTGTATATAATTTCCTATGAAATTTTATTTCATGAATTTTATTTATTTCATGATATTAAATGTTTAAATTGATTTTATTCTCTCCATGTTCTCATGATTCTAAAATTACTCAAGTAGTAAGGGATTTACATCTCACTTTTTACTTTTGTGAGACACTTGTTATCTTCAACACCTCTTTATTCTATGTGTTGTATATACTTAACATAAATATAATTTAGTATTATTATATATATTTTTTTAAAATCTATTTGGGTATCTCTCTTTCAGGGTCTTACGGTTTCATAGTTACCAAATTGGTAAGGGAATTTTGTCTCAATTTTTCTTCTTTGAGACACAGGTTATGTTATACACCTATATTCTTTTACAAGATTTATATATTTCCCATTTGAAATTGTATATCATTAATATAATTATATTAAATTTATTTTAAGCTTCATGTAATTTCATTATTTCAAGAATATTATGATTCAATGTTACCAATGTGGTAAGAGTTTATTACTGCAATCTCATCATTTATCATGATTATTTATGCTTATGCTTCCATTGATGAAATATTGTGATCCATTTCACAAAATTACATATAAATTTTCTTCTTATATGGTTATTAATGATATATTAATATAATTTAACCATTTTTATATTCTTTGGTAATTAAGATAATAAGTAAAAAAATTAATGGAATCTGACATTATCTCTCTC
Source organism: Viscum album (assembly GCA_963277665.1). NCBI lineage: Eukaryota > Viridiplantae > Streptophyta > Magnoliopsida > Santalales > Viscaceae > Viscum > Viscum album. Next base: position 702,228,159 of record OY728161.1, read on the forward strand.
TCTCTTTGGTCAGAAATATGTGTTCGTTCAAAACAATGACTTCTAAAAGTGATTTCAAAATGGTTTTCAATTATATTTGAATCTAATTTTCAAGAAAACATTTTAAAAAAAAAATTTATGAATTAAAAAGTTCATAAAATGGTTTTCAAATATTTCTTTATATGTTTTAAAGGTTATTTAAAAAAAGTTTTTCAAATTGTTTTTTGTTTTAAAAATAGTTTTTCAATTTGGAAAGGATATTTTACCCAAGAATTGTTTTAAATGATCCTTTAAAATTTATTTTCCATATATGATTTAATAATTTGGTGTTACATATTCTTTATACGGGATATGATCCGATGATACCATTTATACTCTTTCTCAAGATGGTTTATGTTTTGATGGCATGATGTTTTTGGAACCCGATTATTTCCCCAGGGAAAATCAGGTTCTAAATATATTTTTATGTATAGAATTTAATTTTATATGGTTTAATCATGTTTCAAAGATATTAACAATAAACCAATTTATTTTTCATGGGTTAACCAGGTTAAGAATGAATAATTATTTTTAAGAGTTTTTATAATGATATTCTATCTTTTTTACATTATTCATGTTGGGGTTCATTCAAAATACATATTGAATAGGGTGGCCCAATTAAATCCAAGCAATTCTAATATAGATTATATAATGGTATTTCCTAGATACTTTTATATAATCATGTTATATATTATATGATGTGAGGTCCTAGATAGCATTGGGTAAGCTCGTTATAGCTTATATGATTGGGTGGCCCAGATAGTGTCAGGTAATCCCATTAAATCTTATATGATTAGGAGACTCAGATGGCACTAGGAATCCCATTATATATTACATTATGGGTGAACCAATATTGCACTCCAATAAATTGGTTAAATATTAATATCTCATGAGATATATATGGATGGAATGGGGAGTGAACCCGATTTAGTAAGGGCCTTTTTCCACTAAGATGGTCTTGTGATTGAACCTTAACTCCTATGATATTATGAGTGAACCAGATTAAATATTCACACTTTTATGGGTAAACCATATTACATGTTCATAATGTTATACATGAACCTGATTACTTGCTAACAATGGTATGCATGAACTTGAGTACATGTTCACAATGTTATGCACAAACCTCATTACATATTCAGAAAGTTATGTGCGAGCCTAATTACATGTTCACCATGGTTTGTGTGGAACTATATTTCAAATATATAATGATATTGATGGAATTTGTTTCATTTAAATATGTTTATGTGAGGGATTTATTTTGATCCCTTGACTTAATGATTGAACATATTTCTATATATACTTGTTCACAATGTTATAAGGTAATTTGTATTCCCCAAATATACATACCATGATAATGTTATGATCTCATGTATCATGTTATTTGATTATCTCCTGATTCGTGCATTATTAATTTTCAATATTTATTCCATGACTCATGAATATTATCTTTGATATGCAGGGAATTATCTTTAAATGTTATGCCCATCCACTTTCTGAAGACACAGACCTTAGAAGCCTGGATTCACTCCCTTACTTTATTACATTGGTATGATTAAAAGGAAGTAATATCTTGAAGAGACAAATAGTTCATAAGTTTTGGAAACTATGTTACATACATGAATATTTCATTAAAAGTTGAATGGAAAACAACATAGAAATTCCATTTTTCGTACCCAAAAACACTTTGATTATCCCTACAAGTCATTTATAATAAAGATCTTTGGATCCTAGGGGAAAATAAAACATAATAAATGGGTGAGATAAGATGATTGGTAAGGGTAAGAAATCTATTTTATGTTTAATAAATAAGCATAAACAATAAGTCATGTTTTATAACTAAAAACATCGACCATTGAAACATAATTTTGAGAAAAAAAATGGTCGGAATAAAATCTTATTGAATAATGTCATAACTAAACTTAACCCTGAATATTATACTAGTTAAATAACAACATTGACTATTAATTATTAGTTTAATAATGAGGGAAATTAATAATGATGTATATATAAAACATAACTTCAAGGCTTCATAACCAGAATCAATTATTTTCAAAGCTTCATTCCAATAATTTAAAAAATGGGTAAGGCCTCGGCCAAAACCATATCAAGTTTGTATCATTAGACCTACTAATGCATAGAGTGGATATAGCAGGCTATAAACATCACTTACGAAGTCCAATTAATTCCTCATATGAATGCTGTTCATCATAAACCACATATAAATAGGAAATCAAAATAACTTTCCCCAATTTATAAATATAATCACATAATATTCTGAGAAGTATGGTGAACGGTATCAAGATAGAAGATCCATAATTAAACTGATCAAAGACAATTTAATAAAATATGTTAGATTATAATCATAATATAACCATCTCAATATATCAAAATATTCAAAATAGGTGTTGAAATAAATGAAAATAGTCTAATAATATCATTGAGGAATTCTTGATAGAAATACCCTTTTACTTTATATGGATGAGATATTTTGGAAAATTCATTTGTATTTATCATGATTTTTTATATAAAATAAGAAACAAAAAATATAGTTATTCAAGAAAAAAATTGTGATTTTAATAATTTAATTGTTCTTTAAAAAGTATTGTGGATGGTACATGAAAATGGGTAAGTAATTTATATGTTCCCTTTTATTAGGCTAGTGTATCAATAAGAATTGCGAAGGGTACCTTGTAAAACATTAAATTCCTATAAATGAAATATTAAATGACCTGGTTATATGTTTTTCAAACATTTACACACAATTAAGTAGAAATAAATAAAAATAATGATGAATTACATTAGGTTAAATAGATATAAAGAGTAACCCGAATGAAAAATGAGGTTTGGGATGAATACCCTTACCACTTTGTAGACAGTCGAACCATATGACCCATAAAATTAATTATCATAAAATAAGACATTTAATACCATTAATATAAATATAATCATGATATGAAACATCAATATTCAGTATATATACACCACACACAAGAAATAGTGGTGAGTAAAGCATATCTCACGTAAAATAAAGTGGGTTGGGAAAAACCATTACTCCATTTTAAATTCCATAAAATTCCTTCAAAACTCATGTATAATTGTAAGATCCCGGATTTCGTAAAGGTATTTTTTTGTTGTGTTTCGGTTGAACCCTTTGATTTTGGTACTTTACAAGGTATCTTGAAAGTGGGAGAGGCAATGGGGGTGTTCTGGGGGCTTGGGGCACGGAAAAAGGGAAGTCTAGGAAAAGCAGACCAAGGCGCATGGTCAGCCATACCGTACGGCCTACCCAGACTATGTCAGACGACCCTCCCTCCTCTGGACAGAAGTGATCACACGGTTTTTTCATAGTTTTCCGAACTGTGCAGCTAAACCATTTGTCTCCTCCTCCTTCGGGCAGTGGCATGCGCACGGTTTGCGCACGATTTTCGAAACCGTACGGCTAAACTGTGTGCCACTTAAAGTAGGAAAGTTTACAAAATTGCCACTCCGGGCTTTATATCCCCAACTAGGGATTTTCCTCAATTTCCTCCCTCTTCATCCTAGGTCCAGACCAAGCCTTCCAAGGACTGCAAGAGATCAAACTCCTTCGATTCTTGTCCATTTAGAATGTCGTTGGTTGCGGATCGAAGCTCCAGGAAAGGCTAACCTCACCCTTGGTTCTTTTCATGGTTAAGGTTTGTATCTTTTCCCTCTCTTGTTCATAAACCCTAAAACCCTATATTTTGGGTGAGTTCTAGGTTGAAGCTCCAATGGTTGGTTGAATTGAGGTCTAAGGACTCGTTTGAGGGTGCGTTCAACTGAGGATTCAAGGTAGGAGGTCTACAAGTTATATCCCATGGTTAATTAGGGTTTTGTGCATGTTTACATGTGTTCTTGTTTTCCCTTGGTTATGTTTTTATGGCCTTGGAATGATTGGTAATAATGGAGGTTAAAATGGCATAATGGGAACCCTCCCGATCCCCGTGGGATGTGTTGGGAATGACTTGACTTAATTTAGGGCCATCTATGGGATGTGCCAGTTTGTCCCGTGTTTGGGGATTGTTATTGAACAAGTGACCTTGTTTTAATGAATTATAGAGCCTTGATGAACATGTTGGCATGTTTGGTTGAACTAGGACTAGAAGTTAGGGGATGCACCTAGACATGGTAACAACCCAAGGGGTTGTTGTAATGGGATGAAAGGTTGATTCATGGGAATGATAAACAGGTTAAATGGGTTAATGTGTAAACTGATTCAAAGACCACAATGGGGTGGATTATGGGTCAAGTATTGAATGCTTAGTGAGATATGCATAACACATGAGAATTGGGTGAATGTTTAAATGATGTGAAATGGTAATGTGTTAATGGGTTAATGCATGATGTGGTTTCCCGATTGGGTTGTTGTGAACGATGTTTGTCGACGGGAAATGGTTGGAAGGTTGATGGTTACATATATATATAAGCATGTGCACATGGCTTGGTAGTGTGGGGTATGATTTGAGGATAAATTCCCATAGGTCGAGTGAAGAATGAGGCACCTAAATCCACCCTTGGTACATGGGATTGGAATGAGGACTAATGCTTTATTCTCCTAACGGTTGCATCCAGCTGGACTGATGCTTCGAGGTGAAGGAATGTTTATCCAATCGGACTGAATCTTAGAGGTGAGGTATGGTTTCTATGAGGGAGTTAATCCTAGTGGGATAGGATAATGATGTGTTTACCCTCTTGTATATGATTGTTGGGCTTAGACCTATGTAACATGATGAATGTGATTAACCCATGGATGTGTGATGAATTAGTAAGTGATGTTTGTTGGTCTGAAATGGATGGTAATGAGTGTGGAAATGGCTTGTCTTAAACTAGTTAATGGAACCTCAGATAATTACTTGGAATTTATAATTAATTTTCCTTTTTCATGCACTTCCTATTTATACTGGATATTTTTTAGACACTGTTGGTGGTGGCCTACTGAGTTTTAGTCACACCCTACTCGGGCTGCCGTTGGGTACCCGAGCAGACTTCATGTTTGCAGGTCAGGACAAGGGCAAGGGTCCTTGCAAGATATCTGATTGGACAAGGGTAGCACTTGGTGGAGGATCTGGACTTGGAGTCCAAACCATTTTTGGGATTTTGGTCATTGCCTTTAATTTGGGCTTTTGTTCACTTTACACGTGTAGTATGGCATGGCATATTTATTGTTATTGGAATTGGTTGTAGTACATGTTCCTCGTTATTGGTTATTGTTTCTACAATTTGGTTTATCTCTGTTGTGGCTTACTCTGATAAAAAGAGGGTATAGTCTCCCTACTTGACTTCATCGACCCCCGCTACTAGTTGGAAGACTTTGGCATATGGGGAGGCGCGCTCAAGGTCATGTAACCACCCGGATCAGAGCACCAGTTTAGTGGCTTTCGGGTCAGGGACGTTACAAAGTGGTATCAGAGGGAGGTTTTTCTTCTCCTTCTCTTAGGTCTTGTTATTTGGGATTGGTATCCAAGGGTTAAGATGTGTCGGGCCTTGGTAATGAGCTCATGCTTTAGAGTAGCTAACCCAGGTACGGGGGAAACCCAAGTCACCATGGGTGGGAAATTGATGTTCTTGGATGTGTGTTGTTACAATTGATGGTATTTCACTGTTGGGTGATACACATGTGGTTTGGTGTGACTGTTTTATGATATTTGGCTTGTTTCCTTAACGGCACGAGGATTTTCATTCATGCATCATTATAGGCTCCTAGGGGGATAGGTGACATGCATTGTATTAGGCACACACACGGGGTGGGTGTCTGAGGCTGGAATGTAGGGTGAATTTTGCATTTAATGAAACTAAGAAATAATTAGAAGAACGAAATGAAAACAAGTGGGAAAATGATGTTTAATGAAATATAAGGGTTTGAATTGAAGTGGAAATGTTTTCTAAAAATGTTGTGTGAGTTGGTGGTAGTGCATGGTTGTTTACCCCAGGTGGACCATGGCCCACGATAGGGATGGTCAGGGCGGTGAATTGAGGTGCTAATGTTGTTAAATTAACATATGAAAATGGGTTGTTGTAGCTATTAAAGATCTTTTTAAGGAAGTCATTAATGTTTTATTTTATGCATCCTAAATCTCATGCTTGGAATTTTAGAGAGATGCCACCACGACGTCGGTTGCCAGTTGGGCAATAGGAGGGTGTTGCTGAGAACACTCCTCTGGTAGAAGATCAAGAGAATGTGGTGATCAATGAAGTTAGAGAAGACCAGTTTTGGGAGAACATGGCTCACCTTGTGCAGATGATGGATCAGGACCCAGGGCGGGTTGCACCAAGTATGGTTGAGCTGACCAGGGAGTTCCAGCTGCAGCACCCTCCGACTTTCACTGGAGTGGGTGGGCCAGAGGCAGCAGAGTTCGGGTTAGAGTCTGTCCAGAGGATACTAGATCATCTGGAAACCCCTGTTTAAAAGTGGGTAAATCTGGCTGTTTATATGTTGCGAGTCCAAGCAAGGCATTGGTGGGACATTCAGGCTCAGACCGAGCAGGCTGAGGGGATGTCGTGGGAGGTTTTTCAGGAAAATTTTCTGGAGCATTTCTACCCAGATACTTTGAGGCAAGAGCGGGATGGAGATTTTATGAGCCTGACTCAGGGATCTCTATCAGTGATGGACTATGCTAGTCGCTTCACTAATTTGAGATGCTTCATCCGAGTGTTAGTCGGGGATGAGACAGCGATAGCAAGGCATTTCCAGGATGGGTTGAGACATGAGATCAGGTATCAAGTGAATATATTCTACTTGAAGAAGTTTGGAGAGGTGATGGATCAGGCACTCATCTCTGAAGGGAACCTGAAGGGAGCATTGGGTGGTGGGCTTGTCATTCCAGCTGGGTGGACAAGTGGTGCATCTTTCGAAAGTCGGAAGCGTAGTTTGGAAGGTTTTCAACATGGTGGTTAGAAGATAGGGTCAACCTCTCAGAGTGGGAATCAGGTGTTCTTCTATCAGTGTGGTAGATCAAGGCATGTGTGTGGTTAGTGTCCTCGACCTCCTGTTGAGTTTCGTTCGTGTGGCAGGATGGGGCATGTGCAGAGGTTCTGCAGGAACCCACGGAAGGTGGGAGAGTATGACGGTGGGAAGGAGGTACCAGATATGGCAAAGGGATCAGTTTCCCCATATCAGATAGGCAGTTGGAGCTCTACGGGATGTACTGGCAGGGGCGGTGGACATGGAACTCCAGGGAAAGATCGCTCACACCCGTAGGGCAATGTAGCACAAGGTATTCAGGCTGGAGCCCAAGGTAGAGGGGCGAGTCAGCTCCATGCAGTTCAGTTTGCGCCAGGTGATGGTGAGGTCGGATCATCAACTGTTCAAGGTACGATCCTTGTAGCTTCAACATTTGCTAGTGCGTTGTTTGACACAGGTTCCACACACTCTTTTATCTCTACTCAACTTGTGGTATTGTTGGTTTTACCTGTGGAAAGGGTGTGTGGGGTTATTTCAATTGAAACTCTGTTGGGGGTGTGGGTTGAGGATATCAAGCAGTGTAAGGGATGTTCCTTGGAAGTTAGCGGGTATCATTTTTTGTGGGACTTGTTCATTCTCGAGATGTCAGGTTTTGACCTAATCTTGGGAATGGATTGGTTGGTGTTGTATCGAGCACACATCGACTATTATCATCATAGGGTATCGTTCAGGTCACTTGAGGGTGACACTTATGTCCATCGTGGCAAGTGGGATGTTCGAGTAGGTCGTGCAATACCGTTGGGTCAACAGATGAGTGAACTCACGACTCGAGTGGAATGTATCATGCTTGGTGATGATGAAAGAGGGAAGCAACATGTTTTCCCTCCTGTAGTGGATCAGTTTCAGGATGTGTTTCCTATTGATTTCTCAGGGTTACCACCCGAGAGGGATGTCGAGTTCACGATAGAGTTGTTGTCGGGAGCAGAGCCAGTTTCTATTCAGCCATACTGAATGGCAGCGAAAGAACTCTAGGAACTAAAGGTTCAGCTTGTGGAGTTGGAGCGTAAGGGGTTTATCCATCCTAGTACGTCTCCTTAGGGATATCCTGTTCTTTTTTCTAAGAAGTTTGATGGGTCGTTAAGGCTGTGTGTTGACTATAGGAAGTTGAACCAGATGACGGTGATAAATCGGTAATATCTTCCTAGAATTGATGACATGTTTGATCAGTTGAGGGGTGAATTGATGTTTTATAAGATTTATCTGAGGTCGGGTTATCACCAGATGAGGGTGAGGTCTTTCGACATACTGCGGACAGCATTCTGAAGTCGGTACGGTTGTTTGAGTGTGTAGTAATGCCTTTTAGCTTGACCAATGCACCAACGGTGTTTATGGCTTTGATGAACTAGATCTTTCATCCCTATCTAGATCAGTTTGTGGTTGTTTTTCTTGATGGCATCTTAGTGTACTCGAAAACTCATGATGATCATGCCCAATATCTTGACATCATCTTGGGTATGCTAAGAGAGCATCGGCTATACGCCAAGCTATCAAAATGTCAATTCTGGATAGGTGAGGTTCATTTTCTAGGTCACATCATCTCAGAGGCAAGTCTGTCAGTGGATCCAGAGAAAGTGAAGGAAGTTGTATCTTGGTAGCAACCCATGAATGTTTCTGATGTTCGGAGTTTTTTGGGTTTGGTCGGGTATTATCGAAGGTTCATCTAAGATTTCTCTCGCTTGTCAGCACCACTCTCAGGCATGACCAAGAAGGGAATCAAGTTCAAGTAGTCTAAGTCTTGTGAGAATTCTTTTCAAGAGTTGAAGAAGCAGTTGATGACCGCACCTATCCTGGCCTTACCTGAGCCGGGTAAGAAGTTCATCGTGTTTTGTGATGCATCTGGAGTCGAACATGGGCTAGTGTTGATGTAGGATGAGCGGGTTGTGGCTTATGGGTCAAGGAAGTTGAGCCCCCATGAGCGGAAATATCCCACTCATGATCTTGATTTCGTTTCAGTAGTGTACGCCTTGAAGTACTGGAGGCACTATCTGCTGGGAGAATGGTTTACCGTGTTCACCGATCATAAGAGTTTAAAGTACATCTTCTAACAGCGGGATCTAAATCTTCGGCAGCAAAGATGGGTTGAATATATCTATTCATTCAACCTTGAGTTTATGTACACGTTGGGAAAGGGAAATAGTGTTGCTGATGCTTTGAGCAGGAAGGTTCAGAATTAGGCGGTTCAGGAGTCCAGAACTGAGTGGAAGGTGATGGTCTTGTTTGCAGATATGTACCTGGAGGTGTGGGAGGAGAATGGTCAGGTCACTCTTGCTTCCATAACGATGGGGTCGACGCTTTTTAGTCAGGTTAAGGAAAGTCATCTTTGTGATCCTGAGTGTTTGAGCGCGAAGGAAAAGCTTAAAGGTGGGGAGCTACCTTCTGGTTGAACTGTCGGTGTGGATGGTGTTGCTCATGTTTGTGGTCGTGTGGTTGTGCAAAAGTGTTTGCGGGAAGAGTTGATGGGTGAGTTCTATGCATCAAATTGGGTAGTGCATCCTGGTTTGACCAAGACATACCGTGATCTCCGAAGGCAGTTTTGGTGGCCTGGAATGAAGAAGGAAGTTGCGGGCTTTGTGGAACGGTGCCTTACCTGCCAGCAGGTGAAGGCCGAGCATCAACGCCCATGTGGTTTGTTGCATCCATTTCCCATTCCGGAATGGAAGTGGAATGATGTAACAATGGATTTTTTCATGGGTCTTCGAGGATGCCACGAAAGAATAATGCAATCTGGGTAGTTTTGTATCGGTTAACGAAAGTGGCTCATTTCTTACCGATTCAAGAAACCTATATAGTCGACCAGTTGGGTGAGCTGTATGTTCAAGAAATAGTGTGGTTACATGGTGTTCCACAGACCATAGTTTCAGACCACGGTCCGCGTTTCACATTGCGTTTCTAGCAAGGGTTGCATAAGGCGCTTGGTACGCAGGTGTTTTTGAGTATGGATTTCCACCCGCAGACGGATGGGAAGTCGGAACATATGATCCTAGTGTTGGAAGACATGTTGATAGATTTTATCTTCGAATTTGGTGGTTCTTAGAAGAGGCACCTATCGTTGGTTGAGTTTGCCTACAACAGCAGTTTTCAGGATACAATTCAGATGGAACCGTTTGAGGTACCTTATGGGAGACCATCTAGATCCCCGTTGTGTTGGTTAGAGGCCAGTGAATATGAGTGGTTAGGGCCAAGTCTTGTGCAGGAGACTCAGAGAGATTCCAGTTGATCAGGAAGCCAATGGATATGGCTTAGAGTATGAAAACGTCATATGCAGATCAGAGGTGTATGCCTCTTGAGTTTGGGGTGGGTGATAAAGTGTTCCTTCAGGTGTCGCCAAGGTTGGGTCACTGTTGGATTCGGAAGCAGGGCAAGTTGGTGCCCAGGTATATGGTACCTTTTGAGATTGTGGAGAGGATCGGACTAGTGTCTTATCGATTGGATCTTCCACATCGGTATAGTGGGATGCACGATGTGTTTCATGTGTCAATGATTCAACGGTATCACCCTGACCCATCTCATGTTGTTGGTGTTGATGATGTGGATCTTGAGGTTTATGCATCCTTTGAGGATCATCTGGTTCGTGTGGTGGATCGTAGTGAAAAGGACTCGCGAGGCAAGGTTGTGCCATTATTGCGAGTACTATGGCAGCATGGGAAAGTTCAGGAAGAAACATGGGAGTGGGAATCGGATATGTATGCTCAGTTCCCAAAAATCTTCTCTTCGGTGGAGAAATGAGGATTGGAAGCTCGACTCGAGGATGAGTCGTTATAAGGTGGGGAGGTTGTAAGATCCCGGATTTTGGAAAGATATGTTTTTGTTGTTTTTGGGTTGAACCCTTTTCTTTTGGGACTCTAAAAGGTTTCTTGAAAGTGGTAGAGACCATGGGGGTGTTCTGGGGGCTCGGGGCACCAAAGAAGGGAAGTTTGGGCAAAGCAGACCAAGGCGCGCGACCTGCACATGGTCAGCCAAACTGTGCGGGCTGCCCAGACTAAGTCGTTCAAACCTCCCTCCTCTGGATAGAAGTGAGTGCACAGTTTGCGCACGGTTTTCCAAACCGTTCGGCTAAACCGTTTGGCTCTTCTTTCTTCGGGTAGTGTCATGCGCACGGTTTGCGCACGGTTTTCCAAACCGTGCGGCTAAACATTGCGGCCACTTACAGTTGGAAAAATTACAAAATTTCCACTCCGGGCTTTATAACCCCAACTCGGGATTTTCCTCAACTTCCTCCCTCTTCATACTAGGTGCAGAACAATCCTCCCAAGGACTCCAAGAGATCAAACGCCTTCAATTCTTGGCCGTTTAGAGTGACATTGGTTGCGGATAGAAGCTCCAGGTAAGGCTAACCTCATCCTTGGTTCTTTTCTTGGTTAGGGTTTGTATCTTTTCCCTCTCTTGTTTCGAAACCCTAAAACCCTATCTTTTGGGTGAGTTCTAGGTTGAAGCACCTAGGTTTGGTCGAATCGAGTTCTAAGGACTCGGTTGAGGGTGCGTTAAACTGCGGATTCGAGGTAGGTGGTCTACAAGTTATATCCCAAGGTTAATTAGGGTTTTGTGTATGTTTACATGTGTTCTTGTTTTACCTTGGTTATGTTTTGATTGCCTTAGAATGATTGGTAATAATGGTGGTTAAAATGGAATAATGGGACCCCTCATGATCCCTATGGGATGTGTTGGGAATGACTTGACTTAATTTAGGGCCATCTATGGGATGTTCCGGTTGGTCCCAGGTTTGTGGATTGTTATTGAACAAGTGACTGTGTTGTAATGAATTGTAGATCCTTGATGAACATGTCGGCATGCTTGGTTGAACTTTGACTAGAAGTTTGGTGATTCACCTAGACTTGGTAACAACCCAAGGGGTTGTTGGAATGGGATGAATGGTTGAATCATGTGAATGATAAACGGGTTAAATGGGTTAATGTGTAAACTGATTGAAAGACCATAATGGGGTGAATTATGGGAAAGTATTGAATGCTTAGTGAGATAACCCTAACACATGGGAATTGGGTGAATGGTTAAATGATGTGTAATGGTAATGTGTTAATGGGTTAAGGCATGATGCGGTTTCCCATGTGGGTTGTTGTGAATGATATTTTTCGACGGGTAATGGTTGGAAGTTTGATGGTTACATATATATATATAAGCATGTGCACATGGCTTGGTTGTGTGGGGTATTACTTGAGGATCTACGCCCACGGGTCGATTGAAGACTGAGTCTCCGAACTCCACCCTAGATGCATGGGTTAGGAATGAGTATTGATGCTCTATTATCCTAACGGTTGCATCCACCCGGACTGATGCTTCGATGTGAGGGTATGGTTATCCACCCAGACTAAGGCTTTGAGGTGAGGTATGGTTGCTATAAGGGAGTTAATCCTAGTGGGAAAGGATAACGATGTGTTTAACCTCTTTCATATGATTGTTATCCCTAGACCCATGTAACATGATGAATGTGATTAACCCATAGAAGTGTGATGAAATGGTAAGTAATGTTGATTGGTGTGAAATAGATGGTAATGAGTGTGGAAGTGGCTTGGCTTGAACTAGTTAATGGACCCTAAAATAATTACTTGGAATTTATCATTCATTTTCCTTTTGCATGAACTTCCTATTTATACTGGATATTTTGTAGACACCATTGGTGGTGGCCTACTGATTTGTACTCACACCCTGCTCGGTCCGCCGTTGGGTACCCGAGCAGACTTCATGTTTGTAGGTCAGGACAAGGGCCAAGGTCATTGCTAGATAGCTCAGTAGACATGGGTAGCACTTGTTGGAGGATTCAGACATGGAGTCGGGACCATTTTGGAGATTTTGTTCATTGCCTTTAATTTGGGCTTTTGTTCACTTTGCACTTGTAGTATGACATGGCATACTTATTGTTATTGGAATTAGTTGTAGTACATGTTCCTCGTTGTTGGTTATTTTTTCCTCTATTTGGTTTATCTTTGTTGTAACTTACTCTGATAAAAAGTGGTTATAGTCTCCCCACTTGACTTCATCGACCCCCGCTGCTAGTCAGCAGACTTTGACATACGGGGAGGCGCGCTTAAGGTCATGTAACCACCCGGCCCGGAGCACCAGTTTAGTGGCTTCCAGGTCGAGGACGTTTCGATAATGGTTTGAAAAGTGTTATTTATTTTTTAAGTAACAAAAATAATGTTTATAATACCGTATATAATCTTCTTATAACATTCTCTACCCTATAGTTAATAATATGTTTTTATTTCCATTGTTTCGGGTGCATTCTTTACATGGATTCCAAGGTCAGTTTATTGTTGTCTTACTTGTTAAAATTAAATAAAAATAATAAATTTATAACATATATATAGGTAATTTTAAACAAGTTTTTTAATTAAAACTTCTCATTATTTTTTTAAAGTGAAACGAAAACTCATCATCCAAAAAGGTGGTGAATTGGCACACTACGGACAGCGTTTTCATTATTTAGGAATAAAAGAAAATAAGATATTCTATGAATAATATACCTTATACAAAAAAAAATCAGTATATATATGATACTTTAGTTTTATTGAATCATCCGATAGGAGGTGAAGATAATTTAGAAGTGAAAAAATATTTAAAGGAGAAGAAAAATTAATCATATCTCTTGAATATTTTCACCATAAAAAACCTCATTAGGCTCTTTGAAGTAGTCTTTTTGTGAGACTAAAAGCACTAAAATGTATAAAGAGATGAGGATAAGGAAAATTGATAGAATATAGGTGAGAAATATGTCTTATGGTTATAAAATCTTATGAGGGGAGGAGCATCCTTTTATAACTGAGGTGAGAGGAAAATTAGGAATTACCTGAAATATTAAGATATATTAACTCCAAATTAGGGTAAAAGACTTTCAAAAGAGATAAAAATCACATGGGATAACAATGTAGATATAATATTATCATCTTTGTCATTTTGAAATAATTTTTTAAAATATTTTAATAAAATATTTTAATCTAGAAAAAAATATAATGTCAAATTAAACACTATTAATAACCATGACTTTAAACACATAAAAAATGTATTTAAAACTTTGAATCTAATTTTTAATTATATCCTAGATGTATCATATTAATCTAGAGAAATATTTAATTAACTTATAAATTTTAAATTATATTTATTCTACTATTTGAAATATCATTAATTTGATTTGTTCATTAGTCAAATAATTACCGCATCGTAATTGTTCATGCCATTAGGGTAATTATTTATCCCCGAAAAAATAAAAATAAAATTTGATGAAGAATATAAATTTATTATATTTCAATACACTATATATTTTCAAAAAACTATACTATAAATATATTCAATAAAGTATTATACTAATTATAAACTATGATGTGAAAACTTGACATCCTTTTTAATAAGGAAAATTATAAAGTCATTAAAGTGATTCATGTGGGTCAACGTTGTCCCAAATTTGAATAAAATTGAGATATTGGTATAATGTTTCTTATAGAAAAATTATTATCCAAAATATGGGTCGTTTAATAATTCTTATAATTTATATTTAAAACACGTTGTTTATTTTAATTATTCATTCACAAGCACTGCATCAATAGTTTCATAAGCATTAATGTTAATAATTTAATATATAAAAATTAAAAATCAATTACAATGATTATAATGTATTAATAAGGTCAAAATAGAAATATATATTCTTTCATTATGTATATTCACTCAAATACATAGTCAAAAAACATCTTAAATTTCTTATTTTGTCTTTTCTGGCCCTATGTAGGCATTGCACAAGAATTCAGAAAAGATTAATAGTATACAACTATAAAATTGAAAATTTCCATCAAAGAAATAAATTATACCTAAAAATTAATAAAAAGGTCACAAAAATAATTTTTATATCTTAATTATTTTTGAAGTAAACAAATTGACTCTGTTATTGCGGTGCAGGCACTGTATCTACAATGATAATGATTCTTTTATTGTTATCAAGAATAATATAATTTTTATGTCCAGATTTATTTCTATATAAAATTTATTACATAAAATAATTTTTTATTTATTCCATATGAGCAATGAATTATATATCATAAATATCTCTGGATGTTGTAACAAAAAAACATTCTATTTTCATAAAAAATGTATTCTTTACTATCCACTAAAAATTAAACTATTTCATAAAAATACAAAAAAACCATCCTATCCTTTTTTGGATATGTATAATTCAAAAATAAACTCCATTTTATTAATATAATTTTATGAATATGAGAAATTATATATTTAATTAAAGTAATCATTTACTTGAAAATACCAATTTTAAACTTATAACTTATTTTATGACACTTTGAAAAAATAAATAAGGTCTCATTATCTTATAATCATAAGACATAAATATAATTTTTTATGATTATATTTTATGAAAATAAATTTTCTTTTGAATCATTATATTAATTATAAAACTGTAATTAAATATTTATGTTTTATAAAAATATTAATACTTAATTAATAATTTCAAAAACATTTATTTAATATGATATAATTATATCATACTTTCATTCATAAGATGGATATATTTTTTTAGAAATTCATTGGTGAGGTTACTATTCATTTTTCCAATTTACTATTCATAAGGGTCTTATTACTATTTATAAGGGTAGCATTACAATTCGAAAATGGTCATGTTATTATTCAACAAAAATTAATTTGATCCTATAAAACTCTAAATGTCTTACTTATCACAACCATGTATGTCCATTTTTCAAGTTTCATTTCACAGAAGTAAAAAAAATTATATTTAATGTCTAGGTTATAACAAAATTGTTTAAATAACTATAATAACAAAGAATTTTTTTTATAGACTAAGTTTTGTGTGTGTTGCATTCTATATAAATTTATTTATAAATATTTTGGGTGTTATATTCTCTCCTCCTTCATCAAACTTCATCCTCTCAATTTGATATTGAACATCGAAAAAAAGGGATTATTTTTGAAAATTACTTTGTGGGAGACCCACATAAGAATAGGGTTAATAAAACATCTTCTTAATAATAGGGATAGAAGAAATGTGAAGGTCACCACAAAATTAGGCTTTCAAGAGGGATAACACTAGAGTAATGTGAGAACAAAGACATGGAAGAGAAATATAACAATCAAGTTTTTATGGAGAGTAATAGAGGAAAAGTTCATTATAAAGTTAAACATTATAAAAACATAAATCTATTATCAGTTAAATAAGAATTGATTTCTTAGAAGTAAAAGTAATCAGATGAATTTTTTTCAAAATAATTTTCCTAGATTTGAATATTTCTATAAATATCTATAGAATCACTTCATAATATAATCTTACTTGATGTTATAATTTCAAAATAGAAAAATACATAACATAAATTGAAATTTTATGCATAGTTAATCTCATAATCATAAATACGGTTTCTTTAGGAAAATATTTAAATTTAAATAATTTATAATGGTTTGTAAATAAAAAGTGAATTATCTTATACATATCCCATGAAAGTGTCAAACCATGTGCATAGTTCAGAATGTTATCATGTACCAGGTAACCCCGAGTATGGCTTGAGACACCTTGTTGGAGTTATTTCCCCAAGGTACATTTGTTCTAGAACCACGTCCACTTGTAGTATCTAGATAGAGTTGTATTGCTATGAATATCTACATAATCTCTACTTTAACAAAATTTTAGGATTTTTTTTATTCTTATACTCAATGTTTATATTATATTTATGTTCTCTGATCTATGTTTTCTAAGTCTAATATACATCGTTTCTACTAAACATCCTATGATACCAAATGTAATGACCCAGACCCTAGTAACTCTTAGTCAGTGCATTACATTATTACATTTGTATGATTACAAGGAATTCATACCCTGAATAACCAAATAGTTTAGTAGTTTTGGAAACTAGATTACAATCACGAACTTTTCATTACAACTTGAAATCAGAAAAACAATATCAAAACTCCATTGGAAACACCCAAAACTCTTTGATTTACCCTATAAGTCATTCATAATAAAAATATTTGTATCTTGGGGAAAAATAAAACATATGTAACAAGTGATTTCAGATGCTCATTATGGGTATGAAATATAGTCTAATCATTTATAAAAAACATAAAAAATTGGGTTCACTGAATAACAAAAAATATATGCCATTGAAACATAATTTTGAGCATAAAATGGCAGGAATAAAATCTGATTGAATAATGGAATAGAAAAACATAACCATGGGTATTATGCTAATATAATAATCAAAGGGACAATAACTTCCTTTTTCATAATTAGGGAAATGTGTAATAGGGGTTAATTAAAATATACATCCAAAGCTTCTATCTATGAATCTATTATTATCAAGGATTCATTCCAAGAATCTAATAAATGGGTAAGGCCTCATCTAAACCCATATCTAGTTTGTCTCAGGATACCTACTAATTAATCGGGGGGATTTAGTGGGTCCCAATCATAACATTAAAATTCCAATTTTTCCTCATATAAATTGGGTTAAACATAAACAATAAATACGCATGAAATTTAAATAACATTCCCCAATATGTAAATATAATCACATATCATTCTGAGTAGTATGGTAAATTGTATCAAGATAGCACATCCACAGTAAAACTGATCACAAACCATTTAGTAAAATATGTTAGATGATAATAATAATATATAAATCTCAATATAGAATAATATTCAACCAAGTTTTTGGATTAGAGGAAAATGCTCTAGTAAAATCATCAAGAAATTCTTCAGAGAAACACCATTTTTTACATTACAAAGATGATTTATTTTGGAAAAATCATATATATTTGTGATGATTGCTTTTGTAAACCCAAAAATAATCAAATATATTTTTCATTTAATAATTAATAATTTTATTAAAAAAAAATTTTCTGCAATAAAATTATGTATGGTACTTGAAAATGGATAATAAATTTAGATGTTCTCTTTAATCATTCTTGCGTATCGGGAATAATTAATAAGGGAACCTTGTAAAACATGTAATTCACATAAAAATGTTTAAATGAACAGGATATATGATTTTGGAACATACAATAAGAATTTATAAGAAATGCATAAAAATAAATAAGAATTAAATTGGGGTAATGAGAGATAAAGTGTAACTCGAATAAAAAATGGGTGTCGGGACGAAAACTCTTACCACTTCACTAATAATCAAACCATATACCCCATAAATTTAAAGATAATAAAATAAGACATTTACTATCATGAACATATATAGATTCATTATATAGAACATCAATGGATAGTATACATACACCAAACATGAGAAATAGTGGTGAGTAAGGCATGTCTCACCGAAAATAAAGTGAGTTAAGAAAACCCTTACCTTAGGTTTTACTACCTTAAAAATTAGTTAAAAACTCATGTATAATGGTTTTAATAGTGTTATTTATCTAATATATAACTAAACTCGTATTAATAATACCTTAAATAATCTTCTTATAACATCTTCCACCCATTTATTATCAATATTTTGTTATTTCAATTCTTTCGGGTGCATTTTTTCATGGTTTCCAAGGTCGGTTTATTGTGATCTTCATTGTCAAAAATAAATAATAATGAAATATTTATTAAAATAAATATAAATAGGTAATTTTAAAAAATAATATTTTAGTTTAAACTTCCCTCGATTATGGTAAAGTGAAACGAAAACTCATCGACCACAAAGGTGGTAAATTGACACACCACAAACAGTGATTGCACTGTTTAAGAATAAAATAATAAAATAAGTGATTTTATTATGAATATAAAAACAACACAAAAAAATTTATATATATATATGTGATACTGTTGTTTTAATTAATCATTGGGTAGAATATTAGGATAAGGTATAAGTGAAAAATAATTTAAAAGAGAAGAAAAAAAGGAATCTTACCTCTTGAATCCTTTCTCCTTAAGAACCTCTTTTGACTCTAGGAGGTGGTCTTTTTGAGATACAAGAAGTAATAATATGTATAAACGTATGGGGAGAATGAAAAATGGAATAATATAGGAGATTAATTAGGCTTATGGCGATGAAATCTTGTGAAGGGAAGAGCCTCCTATTATAATTGTGGTATGGGGAAAATTAGGTATGGCTTGAAATATGGCCATATATTAAGCATAAAATAAGGATAAAGAATTTCAACAGAGATAGAAATTACAAGAGATCACAATTTACATGTAATATAGTCATGTTTTTCCTTTCAAAATAAATTTTTTATTTTTAAATATTTTAATAAAATATTATATTAATGAAAAATAATTTTTGTAAAATCAAACGCTATTCATAACACTGACATTAAACATAGAAAAAAATATATAAAATTAGAATAAATTTTTTTTATTATATCCTAGACATATAATATTAATCTATAAAAATATTTAATTAACTTAAAAATCTCAGATTTTATTTATTTTTTATTTTTAATCTGATTAATATTATTTATTCACTAATTAATTAATTACTACATCGTAATTGTTCAAAACATTAGGGTAATTATTTATTCCCTAAAAATTTAAAAAAAATCAGGAAGAACATAAATTTATTAGATTTCAATACACTATATATGTTTAAAAAACTATAATGTAAAACCATTTAATAAAATATTATACATATTAAAAACTATAATGTGAAAAATTGACATCCATTTGATAAAGAAAATTATAGTCATTAAAATTATTTATGTGGGTAAAAGAAGTCCGAATTTTGAATCAAATTGAGATAATGGTAGAAAAATTATTAAATAAACATTCTTATAAAAAATATGGGTCATTTAAAAATTCATATAATTTTAGTTAAAAACACTTTATTGATTGTTCTTATTCTTAAACAAACACTGCATTGGTGTTCCATAAGAATTAATGTTAATTATTTAATATATAAAAATTAAAAAATTAATGTCACAAAAATAAATTATTTATGTTTAATAAATTTATCCTATCAGACTCTAAATATCATACTGATTGTAACACTGACATTGCAGAGGAATTCAAATTAAAATTAATATAATATAAATATAAAATTAAAAGATTCCAGAAAAAAGACAAATATTATAAATAATAATTAATGAAAAGTTTGTTAAAATAATTTCTAACTCTCAGTTGTTATTTTGAAGTACCCAAGTTGACTTTTTCATCACGGCGCAAGCATTGCGTCGACAACAATAATGATTCTTTTATACTTATCAAGAAAAATACAATATATATGTTGTGAATTATTTTTATACCAAATTTATATTATAAAATAATTATTTATTTATTTAATAATTTTAATAAATTTTATATCATAAATATTTCTTCACATTGTCACACAAAATAACGTATTCTCTTAAAAACTACATTTTTACTATTCACTAAAAAATCAACTATTTCTGAAAAATCCAAAATTAATCATCCTAACCATTTTTAGAAATTTATATTTCAAAAATGAACTCAATTTTATGAAAATAATATTCTAAAAATAAGAGATTATATTTTTAATTTAAATCATCATTTACTCAAAAATACCAATTTTAAAAATATAACCAATTTTATGACACTTTGAAAAATTAACTAAGGTCTTATTATATTATAATCATAAGATATTATAATATTAACTTATGATTCTATTTTATGAAAATGGAGTTTCTATTTAACCATTATATTAAGTTCTAAATTGTAAAAAACATTTATGTTTTATAAAAATACAAATACTTATTTACAAATTTCTAAAATATTTATCTATTATGATATAATTATATCATAATTTCATTTATAAGTTTCCTAAATTTTATTTGTGCATTCATGGGTATATTACTATTCATATGGCTGATTTACTATTCATAAGGTTCATATTACCATTCATAAGGGTAACATTACTCTTCCAAAAGGGTCAAGTTACTATTCACCAAAAAAATAAGTTTATCCTATCAGACTCTAAATATCATACTGATTGTAAATGTGTGTGTTCATTTTTTGAAATTAAATTCATATAAGTTGGAATTTTATTTTTAATGGCTAGTTTATAACTATCTTATTTTATTAATTATAATAAAAAAGTGTTTTTTCTCAGTGGCTCGGTGTCAGGTGCATTACATCCTATATTAAATTAGTTTTTAAATCCTTAGGTTGTTATATTATCACCCCTTTATGTTCATGTTATGATTACATATATCATTTATTTACCCTTACTATGTATTTGGGATCCCTCTTTCTTATGTTTTTTCCCCGTGTTATGAAGAAAGGTTTTAAGTAGGAGTGTTAAATGGTAAGATCATTGTGGTAAGCATTGAATATCATTCTCCAAGCTAGAATATTGTGTCCCATGTATCTAAATACAATAAACTATTATTATATTTGGGAATTTGTTTGTGTAATTTAATTTAACTTCATATAAAAATATATAATTCGCATTTATGTTAATCCTTGGTCATTATAATTATTATCAAAGGAAAGGTCTAATGAACCTCTAGGATCTAGGATGAGAAATATTTAAAGATATCCCAATGGATATTTCTAAGGATATATCTAGGAATGTCTCAAAGGAATGATAATATGTCCTCTATGTGGTAAAGAAGGCCACAATGTAAGAAATTTTTGTTGAAAAAAGATGATT
Source organism: Viscum album (assembly GCA_963277665.1). Taxonomy (NCBI): domain Eukaryota; kingdom Viridiplantae; phylum Streptophyta; class Magnoliopsida; order Santalales; family Viscaceae; genus Viscum; species Viscum album. Next base: position 702,249,726 of record OY728161.1, read on the forward strand.
TTGGTTAATGGGAATATTTTCATCTCTATAGTATTATCAATAGTTTAATGTATTAAGTGTGGAAATTATGGGTATTATGAAAATTGATGACTTGATGGGAAATATCGTGAATATAATCAGTAGGTTTGTATGAGTAAAGGTTTTTCTATTGACAACAAAGAGATGACTAATGACATATGAAAGGTATGGGAATATCTAAAAATATTTTTTATGTTAAATGTGAGAAGAACAATGAAATTGAGGGGTATGAGTGTTAATAAATTATTCAAATTTCACACTATTTTAAATAGGTAAATATTAATAAGATGAGGAAGCTTTGATAGTGGATTTAGGATGATGTGGAATAATAAATATTTTCATGTATTTTGATTAAGGAATGATGAATTTTAAAATATATAAGGACTATTCGATTTAAGTATTCAACTATGGATCTGAAAGATCGGGTCGAATGGTACTGAGGACCTAGAAATTATTTAATTTAAAGGCTATATTGGGTTGAAAAAAAACCAAATTAATGGAATTTAAACCTTAATATGTTTCTAATGTGAAGAAAATGGAGTTTATCTTATATTAAGAGATATTGGATATGAATAATTTTATTTGGACAGTACTGATTACCATGAAAATAGATTAACGATTTTTTTTTGACAAGTTATTATATGATATCATTTATGGAGTTTACAAAATTATTGGATCTATGGAATATATTCAATAATTTGTCTTTTTAATCATGGAATAAAGAAAAATGATTTTCTTCATCGAGGTTATATGGTAATTTAGTTTATTACCATGGATCAATAGAATACTATATGAAGGTATTCACATGTTGTTTATGTGACAACTAATATTTAATTTATGATATATGGGGGATATCTAATAATGTGATTTTAATAAAATTATTGACCTAATTTATAATTTTTTGGATTAATCGTATTTCGTAAGGGTTTCATGGTTAATAACTTATGGAATGGTTTAAGTTAAAATTTTGTTGAAGTTTTAGAGATTAATATATTATCTCTTCATATGAGGGCTTATTCATATTGGATAACCTGTGAAAATAATTTTTTCTATGATGTTAACTAATGAAATATAGAATGACCTATCATTATATTTATGGATCCCATGATTTGTTAATGATTTAAGAATGAAACATTAACCATGATTTCATAGAGTAAGAGATTAATTTTAAATTGATCTAGGCACAACCAAAGGGTAATATTGCACATATGAAATGGAATTAAATCAAGTAAGTGTAACTCTTTGGGAAAATTAGTCAAATTCAGAAAATGGTTCTTAAAATAATATATTTCCCTCTTATCATCATTTTTTTGGATATCAATGGAATTTTTAAAGTCTCTTCGGTTTATGACTTTTTTATCATTAAATTTATCCTAATAATGTTCTATATCACTCTCCATTAGTATTCGGGTGCTAGTTTTCTCTTTGATGTCAATGATTTCACTTGCCACCTGTGTTCTCCTATGTGGAAATTTAGTTATGAGTTACCTTGGGTAACCTTTAAATTTATAACTCTCCATTTTTAAATAAGTTCTATTAATAATTTTTATAATTTGGGATTCTATGAAATGAACTTTCATGTATTAAGCCTTTGATAACCCAGACAATTATTTAGGGTGAAATTCATTTAAGGGGGGTAGAAACTAACACCCTAAGTTTTTATGAATTAATTTTTTAAAAATAAATTATATTTCATTTATTTTTTTTCAAACTATACCATGTTATGATTTATTTATATAAAATAAAAAGTTAATCTTTTTTTTAATGAAACACTAACATTAGCATACGGTACACGGAATATTGAGTTCCTTCGATAGCTTTTGTTATATGCAGGACTGAGTTTTACAAAACTATAATATACTATTAATATTCATAATAAAATATTATTATAGATATCACCTATCCATTAGAATGGATGTTATGAATAATTTTAACTAAATTATGAAAATAGTTTTTACATATGTATATAAAATTAATTCTATGGTTTCTAATTAATTTTAAATGAGAGTAAGGACGATTTTAAAATAAAGAAATTATTTTTCTGAAAGAATTATTTTTCTATGAAGAAGTTTTATCTCAATAAATTAAAAAAACAATTTTTTTTGAAATATTTTAATTATTAAATCATCTATTTTACATTCATATTATGTATTTTTTATACCAGAGAAAGAATAAATCCTATTTTACAAATAAACAAGATATGTTTTTAAAAAGGTAGTTTTACCGCCTTTGGATTGTGAACTTATTTTAAAAATAAATTTAAAAAAAATTATAAATTTTATTTGAAAAGTAAAATTAATTTTTTAAAGAGGATCTTAAAAATTATCTTAGGGATAATTTTAGGTATTTTTCAGAGATGTTTTGTTTTTGGATGAATAGTTAGAATACTTAATTTAGTTGAAACATCTTTTTTTGGAATTATTTATATTGTTACATTATATTTTAAATAGGTTTTAAAGTATAATTAGATAAATATTACATATATTAATCCAATTTATTTAATTTAAATAAATTTCACATAGAAATTGGATATAAAAACATTTCCAACTTTTGATCTTTTTTACTTGAAAAATTAATTTTCTCATCTAGTCTGCGGGATTAATTTTAAATTAATTTTTGCCACATATGTGATTGAAATTTGGAAAAATAAATTATTTATTTGTAATAATATTAATTCTTAATTTCTAAAAAACAATAAATATTTTTTAAAAAAATTTATTACTGGAAATATTTAAACCTGATAATAGCGATTAAGTAAAAAATGAGTTTACTAAGGGAAAAAATTTTAAACTTAAGGAAAAAATGACAAGGTAACTTTTCCAAAAAAACATTAAAAGTAAGTATTTCATCCATTTAACCAATTATATATATATAATTTTATTATTTTAGGTACATTATGTAAGGGATACCTCCCAATAGTGTTTACATTTTTTATTTATAAGAATGTCACTCCCCCTTCACTATAAAAGGTCACTCGTCTCCCTCACTTATTCACAGAGCTCAAGAACTTTTTATAATCTAAAACCTACCCAAATCAACTCCAAACATACCTAATCTCATAATAGAATCTTAAATTTTGGTATAAATTCAACCAACCAATTCCTTTGCTGATATCCAAAGGGAGATACTCGAAGTAGAGGCAATATTCATCAATAAATGTTTTTATTTTATTTCTTCCGTTGAACGCATAATTTATTTTTATATCATGATTATATATTAAAATATATATATTAAATTTAATTATATGTTTTCATTGTCATTTTATGACCTTAAAATTTATACATTTCCATAAAATGGGATATGCAATCATCATTTATGTGTATGGTGGACTACCGCCTCACAAAATGATTTCATTCACTCTTCCATTAAAACATTTATTGGTTGAGAATAGTGTTTTGTATATAGTTTATATATTATTTTTATTATATTTATAATTAATTTATGCTTATTTAATTATTATATAACACATAACTTCATGATTTCCATTTTGTGGGAGAACGATAACATCGTTCGTGTGTACAGCGGACTACCGCCTCGTGAAGCGATGTGATTCATTTAGGCTTTACACGGATTGTATTAAGGATGGGTATAATATAAATAAGTTATATATTTGAAATATTAATTCCAAATTAGTTTGAATATATATATATATATCATTTACATTTATTTCATTCAATATGACAAGGAAATATAAACAGCATTCATGCATACGTATGGCCTACCGTATCTATGAATGATGTATTTAATTTCCTATTTCTATATAATATATATTATTATAAATATATATACTGAATATATATTATTTTTCTATTATTTAGTAAATTTTTTAAATGATTAAATCATGATCTATGTAATAGGGCCAAGAATAGAAACCCAAAACAAGTGTGAGAAAACAGTTTTTACCCAAAACATAACATTGACATGGAATTGTTAATAAACGGGTAATTTAAAGTCATAAGTTAATTTTATATGGTATTATATATATGAATATGGTTATTTTATATATTTATAATAAACGTATATTTTTTATACATGATGATTGAATAAGTATGATGGGAGTCAAAACTAATGGTAAGGGAATTTCTGGTCTCACTTTTATTTCTACGAGACTCGTTCCAAATTCAACAATCATTTATTTTGTGTGGTGTATATACTTAACTATGAAAATTAATGTTATAAATTTCATTTATTTCATGTTATAAAATGTTTAAATTTATTTTATTCATTCATTGTTCTCAAGATTATAAAGATACTCGAGTACATAGGGATTTACGTCTTACTTTTTACTTTTTTGAGACACATGTTGCGTTCACCACCACTTTTTTATGTGTGGTTTATATAGATAACATGATTTTACATTATTATTATTATTAAAAAAATTTCTGGTATTTAAACATAAATTTTATGATATCACTTCCATGTGGTTACGGTTTCATAGGTACCAAATCAGTAAGGGAATTTTGCCTCAATTTTCCTTCTTTGAGACACATGTTATGTTATGTCCCAATATTATTTTATGAGGTTTATATATTCAGAAATTGACATGTTATATACTTAATATACTTATGTTAATGATATAATAAGATTAATTTAATTTTAATCTTTTTTTGTATTTTGGATTAAAATTTACCAATGTGGTGAGAGTTTATTGTCATAATGTCTTCATTTATCAGGATTGTTTATGATTATGATTCCATTGATGAAATATTATAATTCATATCTCAATAATACTTATTATTTTTATAATTCTATGGTTATTAACAATATATTAATTTAATGGTATCATTTTTCACCCTTTTTACTTATAATAATTTAAAACAATTAAGAGAATTCGTCATTATCTCTCTCTTTAGTTGGAAATTAGAGTTCTTCCAAAAAATGATTTCTAAAAATGTTTTCCAAATATTTTTAAATGATATTTAAATCTCATTTTCAATGAAAATGATTTAAAAAAACATTTCATGGTATGTTTTAAAAATGGTTTTCAATGATTCATTTATAAGTTTTCTAGGTTATCTTTAAAGAACAAGTTTTCCAAAATGTTTTATATTTTAAAAATCATTTTTCAAAGTGGAAAGGATATTTTCCATGATTTTTATTAAATGATCTTTTAAATTTTATTTAACATCTATGTATACAAAAGTTTTTTTACATATGTCTTATGGTGAATATTATCCAATGATACCATTCACATTCTTTCTCAAAATGGTTTATGTTTCAATGGAAAGTCGTTTATGGATCTTGTTTCTTTTCCACTGGCCAATCATGTTGTAAAGAGAATGTTATGAAACCCATTTATTTTCCAAGGTTAAATATTTTTTAAATTATATTGACATGAACCCCATTTTTCTCACGGGTTAATAACATTAGGAATGAATAATTGTTTTTATGAGTTTTTATGATGATATGAAATCTCTTTGTATATTATTCATGTTTTGGTTCATAAACATTTCTTATATGATTAGGTGTCATAGATAGAATTAGATTATACCATTATAGATTTTATGATGGTGTATCTTAGATTGCTCCAGGTAATCCCTTTATAGCTTATAAAATGGGGTCGACTAGATTATGTTGGGTACGCCTATTATAGCTTATATTATGTGGTGACTTACATATCATTGGTTAAGCCCATTACAGCTTGTATGATGAGGTAGACCAGTTTTCATTGGGTGATCCCATTATAGATTACATGATTGTTGTTTGGAGATAACTCTCCAATTAATAGAGTAAATATTTATATCTCATGAGATAGACATGGATGGAATGGGGATTGTGCCTGGTTTTATAAGGTTCATTTTCCAATAATATGGTATTGGGACTGAAAATTGAAAACTATGATTTTATGTGTGAACCTGATTAAAATTTCATAGTGGTATGTGTGAACTAGGTTACATGTTCACATTGTTATTCGTGAACTTGGTGACATGTTCACAACGGTATGAGTCAACCTGATTACATGTTCACAATGTTATGTGTGACCTAATTATATGTTCATAAATCTATGCATGAACCTGATTATCTATTCAAAATATTATGCATGGACTTGTATTTCAAGTCTATAATGATATGCATGGAACAAGTTTCATGTCCTTATGCTTATGTGAGGGCTTGATTTTATGTCCTTAACTTAATGAGTGAACCTTTTTCAATTTATATATGTTAATAATGTTATAAGATGATTTTTATTCCACAAATATATGTATTATGATAATGTCAAGATCTATGGGATCATGTTCTTTGATTATCTTATTATTGATGTATTATGTACCTCTGATCATTATTCCATGACTTGTTATTAAGATCTGTGATATATACGGTGTGATTTTCAAATTTTATTCTCATGTTCTCATAACCTTTTATCATTTTAGGCTTACGTATCTCCTTTATTTACCCTTGATGAGAATTTAAACTCACCCTTTCTTATGTTTCCTTTCCTAAGGATATGAGTAATGGTTTTAAGTAGGAGTGCTAAATGTGAATATCTTTTTGGTAAAGTTTAAATATATTTCACTAAGTTAGAATATTTCATCCCACGTTTCCAAATACACTAAACTATTATAGTCCTCAATCATGAGTTTTTGTATTGTAATAAATATTCATCTAATAAGATTTTATTTCCATTTATTTTAATCCTGGGTTATTATATGAAATCCATAAACTTTGATAATAAATTTTTCTTTTTTCAGTTTAGATAAGTTCTTAACTTTTCTCTATAAAGAAACCATTATTTTTTAAAAAATTAGATTTCTCCTTTGATAAACTCATTATCCTCACATACTCATCTTCATAATATTCTTATCCTTTAAACATTGAAAATAAATCTGAAAAAAATCCACAAGATACACAACTGAAACAATTTATTGGGAGATTTCCAGTAAATGTTTTTTTCACTTCTCAGAAATCATATAATGAGTGATAATATTTTTTTCAAATATCATTTTGATACCTTATTCTAAATCATAATCCTATTATTTCATAATTGATTACATGTTATTCTTTTATTGTTTAAAATATTTAAAAAATATTTATTATCATTTCTTTTATTATTAAAGACACTTACCTTCCAAATTTAATAAGAAATTAAGATACTATGTAGAACATCCAATAAAAGTGTACTCAAATTAGAATCTTTAATAATAGATACCTTAAAATTAATCATATGTCGTATAATGTGTAACATTTTCTTCAAAAACATAAAATCCTATAACTTTTCACCAAAACCAAATATTTTTTTCTCCATTTTATTAACTTGAGTATAAAATTAATCAATTTTTTGTTGTTATTTGTCTTGAGATATGTATACTTTAACCACACAACTTGTAGTTATTTTACATCAATTTAATGTTTCCTTCTTAAATATTTTTTAATTTATCCCAAATTCCATTATTTCGTTATTATTTTAAATTTGAGTAAATCCTTTTTGGAAATATATGAGATAATAGAATTCCAAGAATTATCATCATTGTCCATGTATTTTCTATCAAATTATGTAATCATACAACATTTTTCATGGGGAATAAAATAATAATATTTGGCATCTAAAACTTCTAGACAAATTGAATTCAAAGATGAAAGAATTTTTTATTTCCATATATAATAATATTTACAATCAAAATTGGGAATCCCTTTTTTTCAATGAATTATTTTTTTCAATTTTTTATAATAGTAACTCAAAGATAAGGTCTTATTATACAGATAAAATATTTATATTCATAATAATAATACTATATAATATTTTAAGGGAACCAAATTTATCATATTCCAATTATGAAGTGCAGATTATTTTAGAGATAATTCACTTAGAGGGGGATTGAATTAGAGAACTAAGTTTAGTAGCCCTTAATTTTATAATTAACATTGGTCACTTATTCAATTTAATGGCCTAATCACTATCACACAAAAAAATTCACACAAAAATAAGGCATAGAATATTTTCACAAGGATCACTACTCAAAATGAGTAGTTGATCCTTAGCATGATCTAAAATTACCCAAGACCATACAATCCACTAGTATCATCCTTATATATTTCAATGAGAATGATTTGTCCTTAGGAACATGAAACAAAAAAATATCAACTGCCCATATAAAATTTCACCTTCATGAATCAAGCATAGTGCATTTAAAAAAAGAGTTTCTTAAATTTATTTATATTTCCATCAAGTGGTATTTATAATACTTATTCTGGTCATTTATATTCTTTCCCTTTCTCTTCTTCTATTACTATAATAGAAGTAATTACTCTACATTATTTCTCCATATTTTCTAAATATTTTTTTTTTTCATACCTTAAAAGAATTCATAACAACAACAAATATTTTCTCTAAAAAAATAATTGAATTTCCATATTAAACTTTCAAATTAAAATTTAAAATTCGACTAGGAAACTACCATCAGTAATTCTCAACTTATTATTTAATTTATCTTCCTTCTTTTATTTTTATTTTTTCTATCCTATTTGGACATTACCCAATATATTGTATCATAACAAACCACTATTCCTAGACTACTTTATATAAATGAGTCTCTTTATATAGTGTGATAAAAAAATTTCACGGCATAAATCATATTATTCTACTCTAGGTATTCATAAAAAAAATTGATACCATTAATTGTGCTTTAATAAATTTAATCACCTAAAAATAGTGAAGATAATAATTATAATATCTTCTCAACATGGTGTGGATTTATCCCACAAACATCTCTTCATTATCTTATATAGGTTGGCCTTCTTAGAATAACATGAATAATATTTTCCAACAACATTTATAGTGATTTAACTTTTCGATATTTAATCCTTAAAATCATAGATTTATCATCGACATTTTAGGTTTTTTCAAAAGTAAAATTTCATATGTATTAGATAAAAATAGTGTATGTGACCAAAAATTTAATGATCGTAACTAAAATATTATATATAACATTTATTATTTTTGAAATTTGTTATGTATTAACCTCATTAAAATAATTTTCAAATTTTCTATACCCAAGCAAAACATATGTGTCATTTATTATTCAAATTAATCCTTATTTAATACTTTTCTAAATTTCCAACATTCTACTCATAAAAATATTTCCTCGATGAATATAAAATCCTTACATGTTATAATAAGGTTCTTTACTTTTTCATTTTTCATCACTTTTGTATATAAAAACAATACACGTAATAGACATAAGAAAAAACATACATTTGGAGAAATGTTTAATTTGTAAATAGTTTTAAAATAGTAAAAACATTATATGTAAAAGTGTTTGTCAAAATTATGACCCAAACTTTTTTACCTCTAGAAACTTCTAAAATTCTTCAAAACAATTTCAAATTATTTCCACTCCCAACTACACTTCTTAATAACCATCACTTAAAATAATAATCTTTGTTTTTTGTTATTTTTGAATTGATTTATGTAATGTAAATAAAATATTACTCAAGAACCATATCTTCTTCATCTATAATCATCTTATTCATCTATGGGATTATCACATGGTCTTGTTTTAATTACTTGAATACAAATATTCATAGTATGATAGTGTTATGTTATATTTATATATGGATCAATGGGTGATGTTGAAATCCCAGACATGGTTAATTAAATAATGTCATAGTGATATTAAAAGTCATGTTCTAATAGAGAAATGATTGGTAGAGATCTTAAAGTTATGAGTTTTAGAATTCCATGGTTTTTGGATTAGATGTTATTGAAAGACACTGAAACATGGTTCTTATAAAACCACATTATAGTGTGTTATGGTTTATCAAATTTTAACTTCATATATCCTATTTTATTTTTCTAATTCCTCTCGTTCATTTATGATATACGGTCATGGTTTTCCCTTTATGACCCATAGGTACTATGTGTAGTCCTAATGATTTTATATCAAACTCATATCTCCTAGAGATCTAATTGAACTGGTCCTTATGAGATTTTCTTATATCAAAATAATTGGAGGGCTTCTGATAGATGTTATAGACATTGGTTTTAGGTATATTTTTTTAGACTCTTCTTCTATGACTTAAATTTATATGTTTGGTTAACTTTTGTGTTTTAATTTAATTCCTTTTTTATAAACATTATTCTTTCTTGATTAGTTAATTTTTCTTCTAAATATTATCTTTTAATTTCTCTGTGATTTTTTCCTTAGTTTTTAACTAATTAAACTATATTAATAGATTACTTATGCATTCATGGATAATTATTATATTATAGATGGAGTGATTGTATGGAGGTTATCAATGGGATGTCAAAAGTTAGTATGGAATTGTTTCTGAGTGGTGAATTCCTTTTGTTAGGGGTTTTTAACAATGAATTTTTATTCTCTTCTTCATTTCATTAAGACTGGTATGGGTAGGTGATTTTGTTTTATTATGGTGTTCAGGGAAAGGAGTAGTAGAAATTGGATTTTTCAGTGGTTATTTTCATTCCATAGTGATTAGAGATCTACAATTGAGGATTTGTGTTTGAAAATGGGTATTATTTAACTGGGTGTCATATTATCTTCTTTTATCAAAATTCCACACTCATTATGTGTTATTTTTTGACTTTAAGGATATAAAAAAGGATAAATTAAGAGCTTGTTTTGAAATAAAGTAGTTTTGGTTCGGTTTTTAAGGTAAATAGTTATGAATTGTTATTTTTATGGTATATATTACACTATCACTACTAGAAAAATACCCTAAACCAATAATTTGAAACTGTTGGTATATGCCTAAAAAACATTGTTATATCTTATACCAATGGTTTCTAGAACCGTTGTCTAGTAATACATGGGGATAGGTCTAAACCAAAGGTTTTGTAAAAACCTTTGGTATAAGTAATTTGAAAAATATATACCAATAATTCTATAAAATCATTCGTATATATATTTCAAAAAAATAATTCTATTGTTTTCGATCCCAGTACCTCCAGTTTATGATTGAACGACCTAACCATTAACCTAACATGACTTTTGTGAACATAATTTAATAAATATATATATGTATTATCATAAATATTTTAAATTTTGATTTATTTAATGTTCTCTATAAGAAGATTCCGTAAAAAATAAATGTAACTATACCAACGATTCTCAAAACCATTGGTATGGATCGATACCAACGGTTTTGAGAACTATTAGTATATATTCATTGATTTGGGACCTATACCAATGGTTTTGGACAAAACATTGGTATAGGGGGGACCTATACCAACTGTTTTGGGAAAACTGTTGGAATATGTCCAAATTAGTGACCTATACCAACAGTTTTCGAAAAACTGTTGGTATAGGTCCATATAAGTGAACTATACCAACGGTTTTCCTAAAACTATTGCTATATATATTATTTCTAGTAGTGTATATTCCTTATTATCATGGATAATTTTAATTTTTTTCAATGAATTTGAGTGGTTTCTTGAAAAGAGAGTCATTTTTATGTAAAGGTTTTATCTTTTGATGAGGTTTCGAAGTATATAGGGACTAATGGAGAAGTGATTTTTGGGATCATGGGGTGTTTATTCAACAGTTTGTTGGTACATGGAAGATTCATTATATGGGATTTGATGTGGATTTTCATTTCTACTATTTTGGATTTGTTATTGTCAATTATTCTCTTATTCGAGTGGTGGTATAACATTATTAAGTGATCTATGATGTTGATGTTTTTTATTTAATTTTTTCTGTAAAAGAGGTTTTATGATGGTGTGGTGATGATGGATAAGGAATTGTGGAGGAATGGTATTACATCCATGAACCAGCACTCCTAGATCCTCAGCTAAAATAATAAACTTTACATTTATAGAATTGATACCAATGAAGGTGACCCAATTTTATTCATCCAAAACATTAAAAATAAAAAAATATTGAATCACATAAATTCTCTTGGACAAATTTACTTTATATTTATATATAATTATTGAATTCACTTAAAATTATAGAATCCCAAAATATTGGTTCATATATATTAACAACATCTCCCCCCAATAACTAGATTTTCATATTTCACATTAAGTAATTGTCACAACCCATATGAAACAATTCTATAAATAATCCATATAACATCATTTTTTGATAACAAGGGGAAAACAAAACATATAAAGGGTGGGCTCAAATTTTCAATAATAGTAAATATAATAATTAAAATTTGAATTTCATTTGTGAAAATAAAATGAAAATAAGTGTATGTTGACTTAATCAAATTGAATGATCATAAAAATGAAAACTCATACCCATAAACTCAAATCAATAAACATGGGGCGTGACATGAAGCTTTAAAAAAATCAATATTCATCAAAATAAATAATGAAGAGCCTTGTGAAATAAATAATCATTAAAGGAAACATGTATATCACATATCCAGAATAACGAAAATGTGTTGGTATCTTGAAAAATAATCTTCATAACCAGTATTAAACCTGTGATAGAAATAACTTGAGCCCAATTAAATCCATAGAAGAAACCCCCAAGTAACTCTTTATTATTTCCCATACATATGAGTAACATATCTCTAATAATTGGAGTATTATCTTAGTGTACCCATTATATAAATTATATTAGGTTCACCGATTGTTTTGTGGGTGAACATATTATATAAGATATAATGGTCTCACATAGAATTATCTTGGCGCATCGATGATCATCAATAATTTCCAAGTATCATTAATGAATAAAAGATTTATAATATTTCACTTTTTTATTTCATTAAACCAATTTCCTTTTAAATCATGATTCAGACATTAAAAAGAATGGGTTTCATGTCAATCTCATAATCGGTCCAAATGACGAATATGGATTGTATCATTACCACATGCCACTAGTGGAGTTTAATTAACATAAAGATTTTTTTCATTGATAAATAGAAATATAATTAAAATATCATAAAAACATTCTTTAGGAAAATAACAATTCCAATTTATTAACATCAATGGATGTCTCTAATATGGAAAATTATTTTTAATGATCACATGGGAAAATTATTGAAGAATATATGCTTTTTATTTTAAGAAAATTTATTTAAAATATAAATCAATATTAAAAATTAAATAAAACATTTTAATTGAACAGAACCTTTGAAACTAAAAAAATTTAGATTTTAAACATCGAGTGTTCATTATGAAGAAATGTTTTGTTCATGACGAATTGGTTAAAAACAAATATTCCTTCTACATTTTAATAAGAAAAGTAAAAAATTACCTTGTTTGGAAAATGAATGGAATATTACATTATAAAAAAATTAAAAATATAATTATAGATATAATTGAATTCAACCATTAATATGAAATAATTTTGAAAATATTTTTAAATTTTATTTATAAAATAATGAAATGAATGAGAAATATTTTTTGTCAAAAACAAATTCAGCATCGGTATCACTTGTAAATGACTTTCTTCATGTTTTTTACTAAAAAAGGGAATAAATTGAAATTAAAAATGTGAAAAAAATTCATAAATAAAGGATAATAAAATTTATGTGGTTTATGAAAATAATATCACATTATTACCTCCAAAATAACCTTGAACATAAAAATTCCTGAAAGAAATGATATTATAACATAAATAATTCTCCACTTTGGTAAATCTTATATCATAAGTCCCATAAAATAATAACATAAACTATTCTTTAAATATCAAGAACATATAGAGTTTCATGATATAACAAGTAATAGGTTATTATATACACCTCATAAATTAATATAGTTTCATATCATAAATGGATATCACAAAGAACTATAATTTGTGATTAATAACCCTTACGAAATTCATAAGATTGACTTTTAAAATTAATAAATTAATACATTATGTGCATAAAATTTAAAAACCCACAAAATAGGTAAAAATAAAACTTTGTAAAACCAAAATTAATTACACATAAAATCATGACATAAAAATTTTAATGAATAAGTAATATAACCAAATGAAATGAAATTGAGTTATGATATCATTTACCAATTGGTAAATTTCAAGTCAATTCTCCTTGAATGAAATAATTAAAATACAAAAATAAAATATCATTATCTATAAATTATTAGTATTATTACATGTAAAGGTTCAGTATATAAACCACATATTAAAAATAATTGGTCAATATGAAATATGTCCCAAGGAAATAAAAAATTGAGATGAGAAACCCTTACCTCCGGTCGGAAATCCTTCATATGTGTTTAAACATCCTACATAATAAGCTTACATAAATGTTTTTATTTCTTAGGAAAATATTCTATAATTAATACCTTATACTTAGTTCATTTATTTTATTTATTTTTAGTTATTTGTTTAAAATTAAACTTACTTAAGTCCATGTTAGGGGTTTTGAGGACGTTCAGTTCATTATTTCAAAACAGCTTCAGTGTGTTGACTTTGGTCAAAGAGGTCATTATTTAAATATATCAAGAATAATAATCATATTTATATCTCCATTGTAATTTTCTTAAAACCAATCGTGAAATATGGTTATAAATAATTAACTATGTTACGATCATGGAGATGGTAAGTAATACACACACATGAGTAATGATTCTATTTTTCAATCATCATTATGGGAAGAAGGATTGTAATATTTTATCTTAAAATAGTGATAATATTATCATAAATAAATTATTATTTCTTTAAATATGTTTATATATATCATACACATGATTCTGTTTTGAAAAAATAGCTACATCACTTCGTGGATGCAATAGTGCACACATACGCACGAACAACATTATTATTTTTCAATGAAAGCAAGAAAATGATATATTATCTTTTAAAATGATAATTATTAAATTAACATCATAATTATTTCATGTATATAACATATATTAATTAACTTCATCCTTGATTCCTTCAATTTAAATCATCAGTTTTAAATGAACTACATCGCTTCGCAAGGCGGCAGTCCGCCGTACACACAAGTGACTATATCGTATCCCTCACCAAATGAATAGTAAATAGTTATATGCGATATATTAAATCAATAAGTATAAATATATTAAAAATAATATATATATATATATATATACATTTAATTCATTATTATAACAAGCCTTAAGAGGTGATAATGTAAGACAGATGACATCGGTTAGTGAGGTAGTAGTCCATCATACACATGAATGGTGATTCTATATCTCATTTAATGTAATATAAGATAGATTTAGGTTATTTAATTAATATAATAAAATCAAAAAATATATTAGATATTTTTTAATTATATCATTATAATTTTCAAAAATTAATTAGGTGGAAGATGAAATAAAAAAATGCATGGTTAAACGTGGTACCTCTTCTTTGGACAACAATATTTTTTAAGGAAAAAGCCTTATTAGGATAGATTTATAAAAAAAATAATGGATCTAGGTAATGGGGAAGGAATTGAGGAAGACATTTTTTCATTTATTAGCAGATAAAAAGGGATTTTAAGGTGTGAAGCATAGATGAGAGGGGTATTCTTTTATAAGTGAGGTGAGCGGCACACTAGTAGTTTTTAAAAAGAAAAAGTTTTTCTCTTGTTTTTCACATTCATAAATGCTCAAAAATGAACCATTGTAAAAAATTAGACATTATATGGTCTAAATAAAAACATAAAATATATTTTAGGAAATTTTTTACATCATTTTAACACTTATAATTTATGTTTATTCCTCTGGTTAACCTATTTTCACCTTAACCGTGGTAATTAATTTTTCCTTTTTTAGTATTCATTGTATTAAAATTTTAATTTTAATTTTTAAATAAAATAAATAATTATTATTAAAAATATTTAATTACTTTTACCAAATTCCATTCACATAATGTTAAAATTTATTTTAAAATTAAACTTGCAGACGCGATGAAAAGTGCGTCTTCAAGAAGTGTATTTCTCAAGAAAAATATTATTTTAATTAAATTTAGGACTAAAAATAATTATTATGTGAATAAAAATTAATATTCAAGGATATATAATATATATATATTATTTAAAATGGTCTTCATTAGGTTTTATATTAATTAATTAAAAAGGATAATTCTAAATAAATTTAAAGTAATTTTCAGAAAAATATTATTTTTAATCACAGAAATAAACATATACTAATATCCAATTTAAAGATGGATAAAATTTAATTAATTGGATTTAATACAAAAAAATATAACTTATTATTCTTGAAATAAAATTGAGAACAAAATGGGACTTTGAAATTATTTAATTTATTAAAAAGAAATGATAGTTTTACAAAAATCGATATTTTGCACTATTTAGTGAAAATTAAATATTTTCTAAAAATACCCAAAAATTTACCCAATGTTAATTTTTATATAATTATTTAATAAATAGATTTAATTTTAAAAAAAATCTTTAAAATCTTAAAAAATAAATTAGTTATTTTCTCAAAAAAACAATAAAAATCATTTTTTTAAGAAAGAAATATTTTGGACAACAAAATAATTTTACATGAAGTTGATTTATTATTCAATATGATTTATTAAGTAATCTATATTGATTATAAAATTTATATATATATATATCATAATGTATTTAATACTATTCATACCCATCACTTTAATGGCTAGGTTACAATGAGTATATATTTTGTGGGTTGTTTAATCTTTGTGTTACATGTGGAATATGGTATTGAACATAATGCTATTATGTTGAAATATTGGGTCATTATTCTTTTTTTCATGCCTTTCCAAAGTCAATAAAAATGTTAGTTGTTAGTCAGTCAGAAATGACAAGTTAGAGTAGTGTTGATTTTTCAAAACTTTTTTATTTTAATTGTGTTTATTATGGATTTTGTTTTTTATTATTTATTTCATTCTTCAATATTTTATCTGTTTTTATGATACATTAACTAATTTTTTAAATTTTTTTAAGGTTTTTTGTTTTTTTGTTTAGTGTTATTACTGGTTTGTGAATTATGTTTTGGTGTTTTTACTATTTTATATGGTTTGGGTGTTTGAGAATTTTGAATGGGAAAATTTAATGGAATAATGTTTGTGGGTTTGAATTTATGATTTATTATGAGGGGATTGGTGCATGGGTTTAGTGAAAGGATATGGTTGTGGTACATGGAGGATATGAGGGTTTGATAGTGTTATATTTATTATTCAATTTTTTCTACTTTGATTGATTTCACACATGTCTACGTATGAATGTTTATTTTATATAGATACTAATTTCTTTATAAAATGATAATATTGAGTAATCTTATGTTGTCACCCACTATGATTGTTGTTCGATTTAGTTTTGAAATTTAGCACGGTGTAGATTGGTTGTTGTTGTTTGAGTAGTTCAAATAGTGTCTAGTAGATACTTTGGCATCCTGGAATTTTTTTTACATATCCCCTCTGTCTATTTTTTCAGTTTAACATATAGTTACATTTTTTTGGTAAAATGTTTATTTAATGAGATATTTGGAGTTTATTTTTGGTTCTATTTAGTTTTTTTTACCCCTGTTTATTAGAGTAATGTCTCCCTTGATGTTTGTTTACACCCTTGGTGTGGGTTTCCAAAGAATGTCCTAAAAATGTGGGACTTGGGGTGTTACTATCATCTCTTTCCCAAACATAGGATGGGTTATAGTGAATATATTATATGATAGAGTGGTATCAGATCTTTGAAAGAGTGTTAGGGTGGATATTAGAGTTAGGTATAGGTGAGGATTTCATTAGTTTGGTAGGGAAATGGTTTCATTTAAGCATAACTTGTGGGGTAAGACAAAGTAATTGGATAACATTTACAGTTATCTTTTAATCTGATGCTTGGACCTGAAAGTGAAAGTTTACTAGTTTCGAAGTAGATACATAGGTGAGATTCATGCATTGTAATATTTGATTTTTTTAATGGTAAATTTTCATGTTTTATTTTCAAAATTTGTGGTTTTTATTTATTATATGGTGCATATGATTTTGGTGTATTCTTATTGTTAAAATAAAAGAAGTTAAATTAGAAATATGGTCATTTTGAGCTCAATTATTCAAAGAAAACCAATTCTATTGTGAATTAACTATTGAATGATTTCATGTTTGTGTGTCCTTGTGTTTATTCTTCATATACTTTTAAATTATTAAATATGAGTTGGTAAATTAATAAATCCTTGAACTTAAGAAAAAATATAATGTTTTAATATAATGTTTATAGCTTTTTTTATTTCTTTTACATGTATATTTCATGTCATATGTTTTATTTGAATCATGATTTAAAAAAATTTAATCCTATGTTTATATAAATTTTTTTGATGAAATTGAAAGCTTTAAATGTTATTAATTCGTATTTATCATGCATAACTTTTTGAATTATTGAATTTTTTTATATTTTTTATTATTTAAAGCTAGATATATGAGTTATTAATGATAATTATTTGTTATGATGAGTAATAAAAATGATATAAATTTTTTTAATAACATGTTTTAAATTTTCAATACTATATTATATTTTTAAGATACAAGATATTGATACATGTTGAAATGTATTCCACATTTCCCAAATATTTTAACTTTCATTTCATTGATTGTGATTTATTTAAAAGGATGATTTTAAAATTTTTCGTTTAATCATAGAATGTATGGAATATGAAAGTAATACATGTCTAGTTTTCATTTTATATATTAAAATAAATTTAAAAAAATTAACTTATTATGTAAAATTAAAGCGATTTTTTGAATGACTAGGGGGATGTGGTGTCGGTCCCTCCCCTTCATCATGAAGACAGTGGCCATGGTGTAAGTCCCTCCCTCATCGGTGGTGGAGGTACCTTCTTCACTGTCCTCTAAAGAGGTGGTGCCCTCTTTCTCCCATTTCTATAAACCTGAATTTCTTCCTCCTTTTCTGTAGATTTTATTGTTCCCTAATCTACCCAAACTCCATGAAGAGTTCCCTAATCTTCTTCTTTCATTTGTAGAGTTCAACGTGGCTTTGGAGCTCCATAATCTTTCCTTGGTCACTCGATTTATGTAGAGAAGATTGTCATTTGACACCATTAATAGAATTTTTTTTGGTTCCTGGGATCTACAAGAGAGTTATATTGTGGGTTTGTTCGACCGCAGATGTACCAACTCAGGTTTTGACCCTTTCAGACTTTAGAATATTCTTACGAATAATTCCAAAGCTAGGCGAAGAGACGACGTGCGATTCTGAGGCTCCGTGTTCCCAGAATTAATTTTATAAAAATATTAAAGTATTTTTATACTATGAACGTAGGAGGGGTTGTGTTATCTCCTTAATGGTAGCTCATAACGGGAATCGGAGGGCACGGTTTCATCCAGAGCATGTCGTTTACCCTAGGCGGGGTGTAATTTTTGCAGGTGCGGGCCTGCTATGAGAAAAGACACTAGGGGAATTTTCATAAATAAATGGAAAAGTTTATTTATGAGTGTCGGCTAGAATAACCTATGAAAGGAGTCTCGGATCGAAATTCTGAGTCCGCCGTTGTGTTCAGAACGGCATGTTTACCCTAGGGGTGACCTAATTTCCTCCGCACCGGGAGGTCTGGTCTACGGTGTTTATTTAAATGATGTAATATAAATTAAAAAAAATAAAATACATCATCCCTCACCTCCCTCCTCCTGGACACGGATGATGCAAACCCTCCCATCCTCCTCCTTTTATTTTCCGATTTGAGCCGCAGACGTCCGTTTTCAGCACCGATCGTCAGCAGATCGAGCTCCAGCACGTCGCAGGCATTGTTCTCCACCTGAAGCTTTGGTGTTTCTCCTGTGAGGTAGGTGATTTGAGTTTTAATCCCCTGATCCTATTTCTACTTTGAATTTATTCATTTTGTTTTCCTAGCAGGGAAGATCGGGTCTCGAGGGACTCACAGGAGGTCATGGATCACAAAACGGACCACTGGGGTGACCCCAGCGGTCCGCGGAAGCTCCGTCGGCGTGGCACCAGCGCAGCAGCACCGGCGTCGCGGCCCGCACCAGCCCGCACCATCCCTGGATAGTGGCGCTCCGGCCTCAAAGGCCGTGATCAGTGGCGCGGGTCACCACCCGCAGGGGGGGCCGCTGACCAGGGCGGGCCGACGGCGGCGGCGGCCACGTCGGCCGGTCCGACACTCTTCGTGTATACGATGGGTTTTAAAACCCCCGTATCTTGCTCCCTAGAAATCCAAATCATGTGCCGTCTGTGGATACACGACTATAGAGATGATGAAAACCCCTCAGTGTGGGTTAAGAAGTTTGAAGTTTTCGGATCGTGGCTCGGGAGCTTGAAACGTCGAATAAAATAATAATATTTTATTATTATTCGACTTCAGGTTGTTGTATCTTCTAACCGGAGTGTCTGATTAACGTGTCATCAGTGGCGTTGAGACCCTAATGGTACAGAAGACTTGTCATGATGTTTTCTGGGTGTTGGGACCGATCTTGGGGTGCGGGCCCCATGAGGCCTGGTTTGTGTGTTTACAAAGAAACACAACTTTCTCACCAGGAGTCCAATTTTGGCGGATGAATAGTCGATCCTGTGTGTTTTTTCTGTGAGGATAGCATTGGTGTGATCTGTTCGATAAGTTTTAGGATCGAGGTGTGGGCTGCACTTGATCTGGCTTCGGTGAATAGCACCATTTTCACCGGCTGTCAGTTTGGAATGATCGAGTAGTTGATCCCGTGTGTTTTCTCGAGGGGATCACAGTGGTATGATTAACTTGATGTGCTTTGGGATTGTAGTCTTGACCCCACACTAGCTAGATTTGATGAATAGTTCCTTTTTCCCCGGTTGTCCGTTTTGGGCGAGTAAACAGCCTATCCTGTGTGTTTTTTCATGTGGATCGCAGTGGGGGCCTTGGTATTAGCCTTGGAGGTGCACGGTGTAGCATTGTGGTGGGTCGCTCGGGTTAGCAATGTTTGGACCAGTAGTGGTTGAGTTACTCCCTTGATTTCTTCCTATGAGGGTCCGTGCAACAGCACAACCCTTGTATAGGTTTTTGATCCTCTCGATGAGACCAGAAGAAGTTATCGCATCATCAGGTATATGATCCCCTACCCAGCATGAGGATTATATTATGGTTGTGGTATCCTTTGTTATACGATCCCCTACTTATCGTGTGGTTTTTATAGGGTTCTAGAAACATTAGTTTGATCCCCTATAGCGCGATATGTACCTTAGAGGGTTTCGGTATCATCGTGACCTTCGTGATGTGGGTGACGATCCCCTATCTGAGTGACATGATTCTGTACGAATGCCAGATCGGGTTGTGGTATCCCATAGCAGATCCTGGGAGTGACCCCATATCTGTTAGGTCTATAAATGCCAGATCGGATTACGGTATCCCCCAGAAAACCCTGGGAGTGATCCCCTATCTGTGAGATCTTCGTATATAGGTGTGGTTTCTAGTATCCCCTTGTAGACCCTAAGAGTGATCCTCTATCTGAGGAGTTTGGTGTTTATGTTGTTTCAGTGAGGTTTCCTTAGCGATGATATTGGATGATCATGATCTCTCGGGTAAGCGTCTGAGATGTCTGTGTGGGACCCGATGGAGTTTATCTCTTGGACGAGTGTAGTCTGGGATGATAGTGATCGTGGAGTGTGTTATGCAAGTTGTGAAACATTGTTGGTGATGACATCGTTACCTCATGTGGCTTGGGGCGTGAGATAAGTATGTCTGGATATTCATGGTATATGTTTGGGCATACACCTATGCAGATGTTCAAGGTGTATGTATGGGCATACACCTCGTTTGAGTTGACTATTTTTGTTTATCCAAGGATGGTCACGAGATGGAGTTTCTCTCTTGTCTGGGTTCCCTCTGGCTGGGATGAGCGGACTGTTGCCTATCAGTTGCTCTCATTTGGTTTGGTTTTTTGGGGTCCCTACTAAGTATTTTTATACTCACCCCTACACAGGATTTGCCCGCACATGTTTGTGTCTTGTGTAGACCACAGTCCTTTCGATGGAGTCCTAGGAGGACCCAGAGCAGGCGGATCTGAGTGAGCGAGACTGACCGTGGAGTCTTACCGGAGCTGTGCTGAGGAGCTTTCCGGTGGTGCTTTTAGCAGCATACACCTTCTTCCGAGCAGGTTGGATGCGTTTCTAGTTTCCTTTTGGTGGGACCTTTTTTTCCTTTTTTACTTTTATTGAGCTCTGGTTTGGGATAGTTGTATGCATGCATTTTCTTTTCAATTTTATATATCTCTACTATGATGCATGGAGGTGTATGTGGGTGCATGTGGGTGCGTGTTTATAGGTACCTTGGGATAATGCCTCCCTTGTCTGTGATAGCTTACTCGGTGCTAGACAACAGCCCCTAGCCTATTGGAGGTGGGATTGGGGAGTTGCAGCTTGATCCCTGTTGGGTCAGGTCGTGACAGAGTGGTATCAGAGGAGGTTCCACCTTTAGGATCTCAGAGCTTAGCTAGTCTAGATGGGAGTTTGGTTTGGGTTGTATCAAGATAGTGTT
This sequence comes from Viscum album, assembly GCA_963277665.1. Lineage (NCBI taxonomy): Eukaryota > Viridiplantae > Streptophyta > Magnoliopsida > Santalales > Viscaceae > Viscum > Viscum album. The sequence continues at coordinate 702,272,068 of OY728161.1, forward strand.
ATGATGTTTCAAGTTTATTTTTCATGACAGGGACTCTGGTGTTGGTGCGGGCGGCCAAAGTATCCATTCACTGGGACTCTGATAACATACCTTTCGACTCAAGACGTTTGGACACTAGTCACAGGGACATAATGGTACATGCATCATATAGTACTGGGTTTTTGGGTTTCCTTTTTTCTCCTTGAGTCAGCTATCCAGATATACTCTTTGACTATGGAGAGTCATGATTGTATTTTTGGATGCCTCTATGACGACAACCAGCAAGGGTTCTATAGTGGGATTGTGGTGACGATCTGCCCAGTGTTGAAGTTGTAGATGAGGGTGCAGGTTATGAGGGTGGACCTCCAGGTGGTCTGTCGGTTGAGCCACCACCTATCGAGCAGCTGGTTGTGCCGGTAATGCAGGACGATGTTGCGCACAGGCTGAGTGCGCTGCACGAGTTCCAGAGGCAGCGACCTCTGTGGTTTCGGGGTGATCCAGACTCCCAGGCAGCTGATGACTAGCTCGAAGCAGTCACCCAAGTCTTCCACCTGGTGAGGACACCTCCAGATAAAATGGTTGTCCTAGCGGTGATCCTTCTACATGGTTGGGCAGGGTGATGGTGGAGTTTGGTGATGCAGCCCCACAATGAGGAGACACTAACATGGGTAGAGATTGATCATCTCTTCAGGGAAGAGTTCTATCTGGTGACGGTGTGGTATGTGCAGATTCAAGAGCTTCTGCAGCTTCAATAGGAGGGTATGACCTTTTCGGAGTACCTAGCGAGGTTCATAGACCTGTCGCGATACTCCCTAGATATGGTTCGGCACCCGTTCTTTAGGGCTCAGACCTTTGAGCAGGGCCCATGCAGGGACATCTAATAAGTTTTGGTTTCCTTGTGCCTACCGACCTATGTTGGAGTGCTGGAGTGAGTGTTTTTAGTGGAGAGATTTCTGGGTGAGCAGATCCCACCAGTTAGTACTGGGTACACAAGAGCTGTGACTTCATCAGTCGGATCAGAATCTGGTAGCCAGCAGTAGGCGCAAGGGGCTGGACGTGGCCAACGCTTCAGGAGGAAACCCCAGGATGGAGGGTCTGAGGCTCAGGGATCACAGGTCTCAGAGGCCAGTTTTGGTCATCCATAGGAGAGGTGGTGTTACTCTTGAGATGGTCGGGGACATCTGTCTAGAGATTGTCTGACCTGTCATGCTGCTGAGAGGTAGCTAGTCGACAGACCGCCTTGGCAGAGGTAGTGACTCGAGAAAGGTGGTCCACAGGGCGGCAGACGTGGCGACGGAGCTGGTGCAGGAGGATGAGGTGGTCTGCGGTATCAGTTTCCTCCACCCCCACCCCCAGGTGGTCCACGTAGAGCTCAGGGAGCTGGAGGGTGAGGGCGAGGATAGATGAATTACCTAGAGGCTGTTGACCCAGAGACTCCGCAGAAGGATAGAGGTACGCCTTGTATCTTTTCTATTTTCTACAGTAGCTTGATAGACATTGTTTAGCGGTACTCATTCCTTTCTGTTTCTTGCTCATGTTTTGTTCAGGGCGTTGGTAAGACCCTGTGTGGGTGTTGTTCAGCGTTCTTCGAATGCATAAGGAAGAGGGATTCTTCCCCCACCGAGATGAATTTTTTGTGACGTTATAAAAATTGTGTGGTGAGTCAGTACCGCCCAAAGAGGATGGCGTGGAGGTGTGGAGGATGAGTCCCTCTGACATATATGTTCGGGCAGGGGTCTTTGTTGGAAAAATCGCTGGTGTTGGCGACCCAGTTGAGAGTCAAGTTTCATCCCTTGTGATTAGTACTTTTTGGGGACGAAATGTTATAAGGTGGGTAGGATGTAGTGTCTCAGGCTTCTTCCCTGTCAGAGTTTGGAATATTCCTACGAATAATTCAAGAGGAAGGCGTGAAGACGGTGTGCGATTCTAAGGCCTAGTGTGCCCAGAATTAATTTTATAAAAATGTTAAGTATTTTTATACTATGCACATAGGAGCGGGTGTTTTATCTCTTAAACGGTAGCTTATAATGGGAATTTGAGTGCATAATTTCTTCTGAAGCATGTCGTTTACCCTAGGCGGGGTGTAATTTTTGCAGGCACGGGCCCGCCGTGAGAAAAGCCATGAGGGCCACTTTCGTAAATAAATTTGAAAGTTTATTTATGAGTGTCGGATCAAATAACTTCTGAACAGATTCATGGATCAAAAATCTGAGTCCTTCATTGAATTTATAATGGCTCGTTTACCCTAGGGGCGTCTTAATTTCTTCCGCACCGGGAGGTCTGGTCCGAGGTGTTAATTTAAATGACGTAATTTAAATTTTTTTTAAAAAAAATTAAATCTCTCATCCCTCACCACCCTTCTCCCACACACGGATGACTCAAACCCTCCCCTCATCTATTTCTTGGCTGATTCGAGTTGCGAATGTCCTTTTTCAGCACCGATCGTCAGCAGATTGAGCTCCATCACGTCACAGACGTCGTTTTGCACCCGAAGCTTCAGCATTTCGCCCGCGAGGTAGGCGGTTTGAGTTTTAATCCCTCAATCCTCTTTCTTCTTCAAATTTATTCATTTTTTTGTCGTAACAGGGAATATCGGGTCCCGAGGGTCGTGCAAGGGGTCGTGGATCTCAAAACGGACCTCTGGGGTGACCCCAGCGGTCCGCGGATGTTCCGCCGGCGGGGCACCAACGGGGCGGCGCCCGTGCCGGCAGACCCGTGGCGGCCCGCGGCAGAGCGTGGTGGCCGGCCGGCCACCCAAGATGGCAGTGTGCCGGCCTCGTCAGCGGAGCATTCCGGCGTGGGTCACCGCACGACGGAGGGCTGCCGGCCAGGGCGGGCCGGCGGTGGCGGCGGCTAGGTCGGCCTGTTCAGGCCGGTCCGGCCCTCTTCGTGTATACACACGGGTTTCAAAACCCCCGTATCCTGCTCCTTGGAAATCCAAATCGCACTCCATCTATGGTGATGTGAACCTAGCGATGAGGTGAAACATTATGTGTGGGTTTGGTAGTTTTATGTTTTGGGATTCTGTCCCGAGAGCTTGAAACATCGAATAAAATAATAATATTTTATTATTATTCGACTTTAGGCCATTGTATCATCTACCCAGAGCGTCTGATTGACATTCCGTCAGTGGTTTTGAGACCCTCATGGTACGGAGGACTTTTCTTGATGGTTTTTGGGTGTTGGAACTGAGCTTGGTGTGGTGGCCCGATGAGACCGAGTTTGGGCGTTTACAGTGAAACGCAACTTTCTCACTAGGAGTCTGATTTTCACGGATGAATAGTTGATCCTATGTGTATTTTCAAGAGTATCTTAATGGTGCAATCTGTTTGATGAGTTTCGGGATCGAGGAGTGGGCCCCACCAGAGTTGGCTTCGGTGAATAGTAACTTATTCACCGGGTGTCTTTTTGGAACGATCGAGTAGTCGATCTCGTGTGTTTTTCCAAGGGGATCACAGTGGTACAATCCACATGATGAGTTTCGGGATCGTGGTGTGGGCCCCACACAGGCTAGCTTCATTGAATAGTGAATTTTTAACTGGTTGTCTGTTTTGGGTGAGTAAGCAGCCTATCCTGCGTGTTTTTTCATGTAGATCATGATGGTGGCCTTGGTATCGGCCTTGGAGGTGCACAGTTTGGCATTGTGGTGGGTCACTCATGTTAGCAACGTTTGGACCAGCAGTGGTTAAGGTACTCCCTTGGTTCGTTCCAATGAGGGTTCACGTGGCATCACAAACCTAGTATAAATTTTTTATCCTCTTGATGGGATTTTTAATCTGTTAGAGTTGTGCCATCCCTCCGGTGGGCCCGAAGCGGGATCCTCTATCATCGTTTCCTTAGGTCGGTTTCTTGCTATCGTTGTGACCGCTTATCCATGGGTGGTGATCCCTTATCTAGTAGCATAACCCCGTAGGGTTTGTGGCATCATCGGGAATATGATCCCCTACGTAGTGGGCCTTACTCAATAGGGTTGTGGTATCATCGGGTATACGATCCCCTACTCAGCATGAGGATTATAGTAGGGTTGTGGTATTGTTGGTTATATGATTCCCAACTTAGCGCCTGGTTTCTATAGGGTTACAGCATCGTCAGTTCAATCACCTACAGCGTGAGATGTACTATAGAGGGGTTCGGTATTGTCATGACCGTCGTGACACGGGTGACGATCCTTTTTCTGAGTGATGTGTTTCGGTAAGATTTCCAAATAGGGTTGTGGTATCCCTCGGTGGATCCTGGGAGTGATCACCTATCTCTTAGATCTACGAATGCCAGATCGGGTTGTGGTATCCCCCAGCGGACCCTAGGATTGATCCTCTATCTATGAGATCTTCGTATAATGTTGTGGGTTCTGGTATCCCCTATCAGGCCCTAGGAGAGATCCCATATCTCAAGGGTTTGGTGTTTATGGTGTTTCAGTGATGTTTCCTCATTGACGATATCCGACGAGCGTGATCTCTCGGGTGAGCGTCTGAGATGTTTTTGTGGGACCTGATGGAGTGTTATTCTTAGACGAGTGTCATCTGGGATGATAGTGATCATGAAGTGTTCTATCCTGGTTGTGAACCATTTTTGGTGATGAGGTCATTACCTCATGTGGCTTGGTGAGTGATATGAGTATTTCTGGATGTTCATGGTATATTTTTGGGCATATACCTGAGCGAATTTTCAAGGTGTATGTATGGGCATACACCTGGTTTTAGCTAACTAGTTGGGTTCAGACGAGGATGGTTATGAGATGGAGTTTCTCTCTCGTATGGGTTCCCTCTGGCTGGGATGAGTAGATTGTTTCCTTTCAGTTCCTCTCTTTTTTTTTGGGGTTTTGGGGTTCCTATTGAGTATTTTTATACTCACCCCTGCACGGGCTTTGCCCACACATGTTTGTGTCTTGTGCAGATCACAGGCCTTCCGACGGAGTCCGTGGAGTACACGGAGCAGGTGGAGCTAAGTGAGCAGGATTGACCGTGGAGTCTTACTAGAGCTGTTCCAAGGAGATTTATGGAGGTTCTTTTGGCAGCGTACCCCTTCTTTCAAGAAGGTTGGATGCGTTTCTAGTTTTCTTTTGGTGGGACCTTTTTTTTCCTTTTGTACAACTGTTGCACTCTGGTTTGAAATAGTTGTATGCATGCATTTTCTTTTTAGTTTTATATATCTCTGCTCTGTTTCATGGAGGTGTGTGTGGTTGTGTGTGTGTGTACATTTACCTTGGGATAATGCCTCCATTGTGTGTGATAGCCTACTCGGCGCTTGACGCCAGCCCCTGGCCTATTGGATGTGGGCTTAGGGAGTCGTGGCTCGAGCCCCGTTGGGTCGGGTCATGACAGTAGATGTATCCAGATTCGATTCACATCGAAGGATGATCTTATCTAAGCTTGGTAAAGTGTGCCTCACAACTGCAACAGATCTTGCTTCCTTCTCCATATGTGGACCTATAAATTTCATATAAAGAGGGACTCACCAACGGTGGTGATCTATTTGGGTTTCCATAATCTCCCACGCCCGTTTCAAAATCCCTCGATCATTAGGATGTTGGGGAATCTAGTTATGAGGTACCTATACATTGACCTTCGAACTATAGTAGTGTGCCACCCAGTGAATCCTCATGTGTGTGTGGAAGTGGATGCTTCTAATAAACCTTTGGAGTTTTTCTGGATTACCATAAGAGATGAGTACTGATGTAGGCAATTGGTGGTGCTCGAATCGTCGGTTGATTTCTGTACTGATTTCAAACATCAGGGCCATTATCCATCGATGTGCAGACATGGAGCTAGGTGCCAGAATTATGGACTGGGTACCAGGTAGCCTTTAGTTCTAGGAGAGGGTGTTGTTAGTGGCAGACCTTTAGGGTGAACATCAGGGGTTCAAATGATGAGGTTGTGGTGGGAAGGGGGTGTTAAAGTGTGTCCATGACAATGCAGGAAGGGTGAGGTCATATTATTCTCATGGTGGGGTCTTTAATCCTTTTAGTAATCTTAAATCTATTATGGAGTCTCAAATCTCTGTGGAGTAATACATTTAGGGGAATGTGGAGGAGTAACATCTTGACAGTTCCCCAGTAGACTACAATATTCCAATTGAGACTAGCTTGGGTGCCTCTCGAGTGAAGAAGGTTGTGGTGTTTGAGAAAAATCCAATGGTGTCTAAGGTGATTAGCAGAATGAGGCTAGACATGGTTGGTCCCTCAAATTGTAGTGTGTGTAAGGGTGATGTTTTTCTCTAGTTGGATGTTATTTTTGGATATCCAAGTCAATGGTGGAAAAAATGGTATGGAAAAAATGGCGATCTGGGAGGAGGTTATTATTGCTGCTTCTTTTATTTAGGTGTTAAATTTAGATATTGGTGATTTGTGTAAGGGGAGTTATGGGGTTTGTATTTCATGATCTAGACTTAAATTCATCTTAGTAATAGGTTTTAAGGATTTACTGAGGTAGGTTTTATCTCTAATCAATCTAACTTTATTTACACAGAAGGGGACTACGTGAAGGATCCCAATGAAAATGAACCCAGTCATTCGGTAGATGAAGCTTTAAGCCCAAAGAGTAATAAGAGTACTGGGAGAAGCAAGGGTAGGAGGGACTAATTCTCTTTACCACCTCTTTTGGAGACTTTTTCTTCAACAATTTTAAATGAAAATATGAACCTCATTTAGAATTTGATCCACCAGATTCCAGGGGTCCAGGGTGATCAACCCTTTTATTTCCATTTAATCTCTAAAGAAGAAGTGGTAGATCAGGTCTTGTTGCTTAATGAAATTGAAGAGGAGGCAGCTGAAATGATGGGGAGGTATCTAAGGGTGACTCTCAATGAGGATCAATACTCTTGGATTGATAAGAAAGAACTAATTATGGTTGGGAGCATTAATAAAGGAAATGTTAGCATTAAGGAATACATATAGTCTTGAGATCATCTAGCTTTTATGTTTGAAAAGATGATGGTGGTGGTACCGGGCATCCAGGTTTCTTTTTTATCCAAGAAATTTTTTAGGGAAATGGATTCTAATAATCTCAAATTACTCTTTAATGACTATATTTAATTGGTGGAGTTGTTCTTTGGTTTGGGATTATGTTGGTTTGTGTTTTGTCTATTTTTAATTCAACTCTTTGTTTGGTTTTGATGTGATGTTTCGGTTATTTTTTATTATCACTCCACTTAGATATACTTCAGGTATAATTTGGAGTAGGAAACCTTCACTATTTCATTCCATTTGGATTTGAAAGATTGAGAGGGTATGGCTATTCTATCAGTTTTGTACCCGTGCATTCCTAAACGGGATTATTGTCGAGTGGTGAGGCATTGGTGAAGGCTTCACATCATGGTGTAGTTTCAGGGGAGGGGCATATCCTGTAGTTTCTTCTGGTTTTTATAGGAACACAATGTCTAATTCAAACCTCGATGACACTATCTTTGATGATATGGTATCAAGGAATATTTATCCCCATTGCTACTTCCACCATATTTTAATTCTCTATATCATCCCTTTATCCCTCCTTGATCTTCTCTTAGATTGTTGGTTGGGAAATCATTTAAGAAAGTTCGGATGCATTCCCCACTGTTATTATTTCAAAATAATTCCATTGAATATTCATGAATATAGGATATTTCTCAATCCACATCATTGATAGAGTAGGAGGTTATCTTCATCTAAGATAATAATCTACCAATTATCCTTTCTAGGTTGATATTGAATAGAGAAATTATAGTCCTTGATCTGGTCTAATCATATTCATTGATACATTTTCATATCTTTTGAAGTAAATATATATTTTAGACTCATGTGATCTATATATATTTCCCACTTATCATCATAGAAGTAGAGGAACCAAATCATCAAGGTGAAGATCACAGATTAAATTTATATATCATGGGTTGGGTAGTTCTTCCCATGGTTACTCAACTATAATATTGTGTAGAATATCACTTTTTCATTCTTCATGAGTACCAAATATAATCTTTTATAAGAGTCATTTTATATCAAAAAACCTAATCCACTTTATTTATGTGTGAGTATAGGTATATCCATTAGCCTCTTCTTGATCTCTTTAAATTCTTCCTCACATTTTTTCATTCAGACATACATTTCCCTTTTTATGAAAACTTGGTTAGTGTGAAATAAAATCATGAGTGTATTCTCACAAATTGGAGATACTACCCAAAAAAAACTAAGAACCCTTTTGTGAAATATGAGGGTTCTGTCCATTCTTCACATTCCTTTTCCTCTAAAGGGGCTACATAAATTCCCTCACTTGTGATCATGTACCCCAAGAATGTAACTTCCTATATCGAAAATCCATGCTTGATGAATTTAGAAAACATTTTATCATTTATTACTGTCACAATTAAAATATTTATATGTCATTTATGTTCCTCATTTATCTTGGAGAAAATGATAAAATTATTGATAAAGACTACCAAAAAAATTCAACGTAGTCTCTGAAGATTATTCATCAGATATATTCATATTTCAAAAAAATTAGTAATTATGAAAGGAATCACTATGAACTCATTATGTCAAAAACATGTATGAAAGGATATATAATTAATATATTCCATATTTACCATCATTTAATGGTATAAGAATGAAGATACACCATTAATAAGTACTAGGATCAAAATATTTGATCAAAAAATCATCAATAATTGGTAGGTGATACATGTAATTTATAATGATCTTGTTGATCTTCTAATAATCAAAAATCACATCTACAATGATCCATCCTTTTTCATGATAAATAAAATTATCATACCCCATGGTGATACACTATGTCTTATGAATGACTTTTACAAATTCCCATATAGTTACTTCCTTGAATCATCTAGTTCGATCAGATCTATCCTATGGGTAAAATTGGACATATTAGTGGCTCCATGTATAAGATCTATTGAGAAATCTACCTCACAGTCATGGGAATTCTAGGAAACCCATCAAAAATAATTATTTAATCTTTAGAGATTTTTTATATTATCGAGGTTTTTACTTTCCTTTAACTCAACCATTTGGGAATGCTTTTCTTATTCATCGAGTATCAACACAAACCCATTGACGGATTTTACAATGGAGATTCATGGTCTTCCTTAAATATGAATTTTAGAATATGTTGGTTTAGAATATAGAAAGTGATTTAATTTTATCATTAGTTGATGTGAACTCTATATAATGAGATCCAATCCATTTCTTTTATAGTTCCAAATTCTTCCAAGGGAAGGATAATAAGATTCTTAAGAAAAATCTCCCCAAATGCGCTAATAAGATAATATTCCATCACTTTGGATTCCTTTATCACACAACTATGTTTTGTATGGATATATATAATTCAAGGTATCAATATTCAGATTCAAGAGCTCTATAAACCTACATAAAACAATGAAATTCCTAGAAATAGAATCAAATAATCCTTTTTCCATTCTTGAGTAAATTACAAGTGTACCTTTTATGAATTAATTTTCATTTTCCACCTTATTGGTGGTGAAGACATAATATTTTTCTTTATATTCTAGAATTGGTGGTCAGTGATGCTAATTACCATTGATGAATCATGGTTTAGTACATTTTCTTGCACAATTCCCTTCCTCCCTACAGTTAATGCATTGAACCATGTGTAGTCCAATATGAGTTTCTTTACTTTATTCCATAACATTGGATGGATTATTAATGTCTCTTAAACATTCATGATATTATTATCTTTATCTCTCACACTTTAATTATTTACCAGTCGTTTGAGGAAATTCTCATGATGCTTCTTCCCACATTTTTGACATGTGGGTGGTTGGATCATCTTTCCCCCTTTATCATTTGACCATCTAGCTTGAACATCCATATTTTGTTTCAATATCCATAACCATGGGAAAATTCTTTGAACTCCATCTATAAATTGAAATAATATTGAATTACATATTCATAACTCTCAAGGATTCATATGGATATATCCTTTCAAAGGTACGATTGTCAAGGAATGAATAATATATCTCTTTGGTTATAGTTTTTTATAACAAAAACTAGGGCACATTTTTCAAGCCTTGAGAAATTTAACTTATATGATATGGATGATTCACCTCAATTATTCTTAATGTCTATGAATTATTTCCACATATTCTTTCAAGTAGTTTTGTGGAAATACTTGTTATGAAATAACTTCTTAAAGACATTCCATTCTATTTAGTACATTTCTTCTTTCATCTAAGTGTTGTTTATAAATTACCACCATTAATAAACCTATCCATATAAATGATAGGCCGTTAAGGTAACTATCTCCATATTATAATATTCAAGCACATAAAAGATATTATCCATTGAGTAAACCAAATATTCTATGACAAGTGGATTTGAAGATATGATAAACATCAATGGTTATAGTGTGTTAAAGGACTCTATGTACAGTGGATTCTTCTTTGGTGATGGAAAACATTTTACATGATACATTTTATTCTTCATAGACATAGATACCTAGTTAATCATCACCATGAAGTTTTTAACTCCACCTCCCATGTAATTAGGTATTTCTTACAAACAATCGATTTCATTGTCCATCATTCGGATTATTTTTGGGGTGTCTCCAATTTCCCACCATTTTCATAAATAGTAAATGTTCAATAAAAGTGAAAAACCCATGAAAAAATATTTGATGTATAAAATAATTATAAATTCATATATTTTGGGATCCCATTATTTAAACTTTTTCTAAAATTATAATTTTAGGATCATGTACTTTAATCCTTTTCTACCTTTAACAGTTACAATTACTTTAGTTATATATCCTTTATACTAATTTGTATAGAATTTTTTATTAACTGAAACATATCCCATGTGTGTGTCAAATCATGTGTGCTTAAAGGCCTCCTTTTAATGGACCAGGTGATGATCATGTCAACTCACAATCTATACTTTTCAAGGTTATTACCCCTATGTATAATAGTAATATACCAACATCCACTTGTAGTATATATACTAGTATTTCATTTCGTGAAATCTCTAGGATTCTTACCTAAATTTAGACTTATCCAAATGGTTTTCACTTAAATTTAATAATCCAAATTACTAAATTATCTAAAATATTCTCTTATACCAACTATAGTCACCCAACTTTTTCTTACATGACTACTACATAATTTTTAAGATAAATAAATATGAACACATTCAAGGATCAAAAGGATTAGTATCATGGGAAAATTACTCTCACAAATCAATTATACTTAATAAAACATGAACATTATTCAAATATCTCTTATTTATCCTCCTATATTTTATCACATTCTTCTTAATATATATAATAATCTTGGTATTTACATTAAATAAAGGGGCCATCTAAAATCTCTGTTAGAAGAGGAGTAACAAGTGAAGAATAATAGACATAAATCAATAGTACATGGGTGATAATAGTCAACGTCATCATATCATAAGCGTAGTATCATGATCATAATCATGATAGAAACAGTAGTGAATCATACTTTTTCTAAATACATATTATATCATATTAGATGAATATTAATTACATAATATAACAATACACTCCATAATCATATACGTTAAGTATCATTAGAAACATGGATAAATAAGAAAATTGTTTATAAGTAAACAAAATCATCTCCCACTAAGTTATTCAAAACTATCACCCTGCTTAGACATATCATACTTAATAGATTTCTTAAAAACTTGGGGAAAGGAAAAAATAACAAAGAGTTATATCAGATGATTAGTAAGTGTAAATAATTGTGATATAGATGATCACTTAAATAACATGTTGGGAAAAAATACCTCAAGGTAATATTGATTCATTTTTTGTTTGATTGTGTTTGTTGATAAAGAGGGTTTCCATGGTCAGTTGTGGTGTTCCAGAGATATTTTTGACAACCTATGTTTACAAAGAACAATAAAAAAGTAATGAACATTTTATTGGTGATACAAAAATAATAGATACAAGGTGGAACCCTTTTTTAGTGTTTTCCAATTTCATGGGCCTCAAAATCGGGGAAATATATATCTGTGTTTTGGGAAAAAAAGTTTCATGAAAGATTAAAGTTCGTATGGAAACTTGTATGGAAGGAATGTTTCAATATCATAACATTGAAATATGGAAAATTCATGAAGTTTGTGAAAGATTTGGAAATGTGTGGGAAAGATGAGGTTGTTTTAGAGAAACTTATGTGACCAATGTGACGTCAAATTGGGTTCTATGCGCACAGAGTAAATATTGAGCAATGCGGCAAATCTTCAACGTAGAGGTCAGTGATGCCTATAAATAAGAGGTTTCCCCCATCAATTATAAAATCTAAACACATAGAGAAAATCAGAGCTTTGAATGGAATTATAATTTTTTGCAAATGGAGTTGTGAGAAATAATTTTAGTTGTGTAAAAGCTAAGTAAAATGTGTGTAATATTTGAGTTTCACATAAGATTGAAGCTTGGTGTAAGAGGTGTTTCATAAAAACGTGGAGTCTTTCTCAAACGGCATTAATGTTGTGAGCAATATGTAATAAGGGTTGTGAGAAAATTTTTTATTTTCCTAATACATCTGCGGTCAAACGGTATTCATTAGTGGATGAAAGTGGGACATCAATAGAGCATCTAAAAACAGTGGAGGATGCATTTATTAGGGATAATTAAAGGACCTGTCACACCTGGACCTATTCATTTATTTTATTTTAATTAGTTTTTTGCCTTTAAATATTTTTTCTGGGGTCCAGGGTTAGTCTCGGATGAAACATCTGAGTTTTTGATAAAAATTGTGTGTCTTGGGATCGACGTCATTGGACGCACGGGCAGAGCGCGACACCGCATGGCTTCGTACAGGTAAAAGTGTGTAATTTTTTATATTTGAAGAATTAAAATGGAAAAATAAATGTTAATTTATTACATCATTTAATTTTTATATGGTTATTAATAATTTTAAAATATTTGTTTTAAATTACAACTACAATTTTTAGTTTTATTTTCAATAAAATGATATGAATACATTTATTAGTATTATTTTATCATTACAGTTATTATTATTTTTATTAATATCATTATTATTCTTATTATTATTATTAGTAATAATAATATTATTATTATTATATTAAAGTTATAGTTAGTTTTAATTTTTATTGTATTTAAGATTTAGTTTTTTTATTTTATTTCTTTTTTTATGGTTTGATGTGCACCAATGTTTTTTTTTCTCTGTATAGGGCCCTTGCACCCAACCGCCAGTATCTGCATCCTCTTCCCCCTGCTTTCCCTTTCTTCATGGTGTGTGGTGCCAGTAGGGCCAGCACCCTCTGTAACAGCCCAAGATTTTATGAAAAATATTCTTTTTAATTTCACTAATGTCTTGTGTTGTACGCAACACAAAAAGGAGCTTGCACAACACGCATCCTTGACTTGCCTTGCATTACACGCAATCGCAACCTTCCTCGATAGCGTGTGTAGTACACAATACTGAGTTTCACGAAACAACGATATGCTATTAAAATATTATTAAAACTAGCCGTTATGAATAGTAATAACCACTTTTTAAATTTTAGAAATTTTAGCTCTCAAAATGGACTTCATTTTTGGATTCGGAGTATCGAATTTAGCCTAAGGTGAAATTTTGGTACTTTTCGGATAACTTTCATATTCTGATGAATAGTGAAAATTACTAAATTATAATTAAAAACAACTTTTTTAATCGAAATAATTAATAGTGATAAATCATTAATTTGAGTGGTTTTAAAGTATATTTAGAATATATTTTTACAATTTAATACAATTTTGGTCATTGGATGTAATTTCACATTTAAACCAGACATAATCAAGTGTCAATCTTTTGATAGATATTGTTTCTTAAAAACACGCTATTTGTTTTAACAGCGGGATTTAATTATAAAATTAATTAATGCAATTTCTATGTTATGAATTTGGTAAAATAGACTTCATTTTTGAATTCGGGATATGAAATATAGCTTAGGATGAAATTTTGGCATTTTTCTGAAAACTTTCAATTTTTGATGAATAGTGAAACCACTAAGTGGTAGGTTAAAAACCTAATTTTGCATAAAACTTAATTTTACCGCTTATGTGAATGGAATTTCGAAAATCCGATAGACACGGTTAATATCAAGGACTAAAATGTGGTTCAATGAGATGAAAATAATTTTTGGTGAATAGTAACTTTTTACTTTTTTTTACCACGGTTAATAGTAAATAGGGTAACTAAGGGTAAATATGATATTACTATTACCCTAACACATGTCCTAATTCTATTGGATAAGTGTAATTCGACCAAAAACAACCTTATGAATATAATATGACCATTTAGGTTCACTTGGATTAGATTATGACATTTAATATTATTTTATTTAATGAATAGTTAAAATAGTTAAAATCAAAGTTTAATAACTAAAACATTTTTAATATGGGGTTATATATAAGATAAATTCGACTATAAATATTCATTAGAAATCTAAAAATATTTCCTACATAATGATATTTTATTTATAATTTTTAGACTTTATATAAATTAATTTATTTATGACACAACGATGATGCAGTAATTACCCTTTTAAGGAAATATTAACATAACTGATGTTATAAATGCTCAAATGAATGTAATTTGACACTTTTTATGAATTCCACTAATTTTCTAGGTTACTATGATATATTAGTGTTGATTTAATCAACTTTGTTCGAACATATAATTCTGTTATGACTTTCACAAAAATCATATATCAAATAGTGTCAAAATTGAGACAAAATAGTTTTTAAATCAAATATTATATTATTAATTGTTATTTTATTCCTAAAAATATATGGTTCGGCAAAATGACTTAGATAAGGATATATATATTAATAATAAACAATTTGGGGTTCGTTTGGAATGTTATAGTAAGTGTATTAACCATATAGTGAAAGAAAACAAAAAGACACGGTAAAAGTTAAATTATTTAACTTAGAGTTAAATCTAATTGATAAGGTTAAAATAATACCCTAAACTTGTCTAAATGTTATTGGCTGATATTATTTCGACCCATACCCACTTTAGCTTCGAAATAAGACCCTTTTGAACCATTATAAACCGATTTTGACTTTAATATAAAATAACATTTTGAGATATTCCTAAGGTGCCCCTCTCCTCCCTTATAAAAGGGCACCTCCTCCTCCTTCCTCCTCACACCAATTTGAGAACTCAAGCTCGGCCAAACTCTGACAAAATCCCTTCTCCACTTCCCTAGAATAATCCTTGAGGTCCTGGTCTTCTTCAAAGACCAATCTTAGTTCCCTAAGTGGAGGATTCAAAGAGGCGTTTCAAAGAAGAGGTAATGTCCATTACCGATCTTTTCAATTTTTTTTCTTCTTCAACTTCTTCTTCTTTAGTTGTTTCATGATAAAGTAGTAACATCAGTATATATTATATACTTATATGTTATTATAAATATGAAACAACTCTAATTAACCTTCTATCCATCCTACGGAAAAAGGAAATCACCGCGCGTGCGTACGTACGGAATACCGTCTCCACGCCGTGGTGTAATCTATTTTCCGCCACCACCTTAATTGGATGGGTATAAAGGTGTAATGAGTAAATATATTTGATTATTATAAAGTGATATTGATACTGAAATAGTATACATAAAGTTCAACACAATTCCATGACCATGGGAATGATATCATCGCTCGTGCGTACGTACGGACTACCGTCTCCACGACGCGATGAGATTCATTCTCAATGATTATCCATTCATGAATGATTATAAAGTATATATAATAAGTACTAATTAAATATATGACCTAATAATGATACTGGCATTATTTGTATTTATATGTATGCCATCTACTTAATTCCATTCAATTCAATAAGGAAACGAAAACAGCGTTCATGCGTACGTACGGACTACCGTCTCCATGAACGGTGTATTTCTTTCCATTTACTGATTTATTATATATGTATATTCTGAATATATATATATATATAAATTATGTTTTATATTCTGGAATTATGTCATCATGATCTAAGTAATCATATGAATAATTACAAGTTAAAAACACGAACGACAAATGAGACGATTTTTTCCAAAACGCTACTTTAACATGAATTTACAAACGAACGGGTAATATAAAGTCATAAGTGGACCATATATGATATAATATAAATGAATATGATTCTGGAATAAGTCAATAACATGATTTAAATCATTATACAGGAGGTTCAGACACTTACAAAGCAAGTCGGACCTAAGGTAAGGGAAATATCACAATCTCATTTTTATCCGAGATTGTTTATACTTTAGTATTTACTGGGGTGTATTTTATCATCCACATCCATGTTTCCGCAATATGTAATATTATTTCCATTCACCTACAATTTGTTTTTCCAATTTTACCCTTTGGTGTGTTTTTAGTAAAAGATATGAAAGGAATCTTTTGACTTTTTTCGTACGATGTACTTTTTGACTTTTCCGACTAAAGTACGAAGAATGTTTTTTTAACTTATACGGCATGAATGGATTTTTAAAACATTACTTCCAAGAAGCTTCCTTTACAAGTTTTCAAGTTTATTTTTAATCATCTTCTTTTATTTTAAAGTCGTATGACATGTTCTGAAAGGAAAAATGTTTTTGATGTAGAAAGGATATTTTCCTCAAGAATGGAGTTCAAGTATTTTATCAAAATTATTTTCCATCTAAGATAATAAAAGAGTTATGTTTTTATCCCTAGTATTACATGGATTTGATTATGTTGTGATGGAAATATTTTTATGAATTCCTTTATCTTATATGAATTGTTTTATGATGTCATGATGTTTCAAGAATACCATTTTTGTTACATGTGTTATGCGATGATGTATGATTTATGATTATGTGGAAAACATAAGAAAGGATTCATTATAAGATGGGTGGGACCTATATCTCCCTCCAATGCATTGGGTAAAGATTTTATATCTCATGAGATCGACATGGCTGGAATGGTAGGTTATACCAGTTCAGTGAAACATGACTGAAACGAGGGTTACTCGATTCAGAAAGGGACTTTGTCCACTAAGATAGTCTTGGCAATGAGTCTTGACTAACAAGAAATGATTCTCTATGAATATGTGTGAATGCCACAAAGTTTCATGTTTTAAGTTATGATTATTGTGATTACATTTCACTACCATGATTTATCCCATGTTATGAAATTATACTCTCTTTTGCAGGTTATGATTTCTAAAATGTTATGTTCTTATGAATACGATGTGATTGATATTTCTTTTGTTTACCCTTACTGAGCATTTGAGCTCACCCTTTTATGTTTTCTTTTCCCCAGGATATAAAGAAAAGTTTTAGGTAAAAAAAAAGGAAGATCTTTATGGGAGATGTTGAAGATCATTCACCACAATTAGAAGATTTTATTCCGAGTTTCCAAAGACACTAAACTATTACGATCCTTGTGTGTGTGTGTTTTTTATGTACTAAGTATTCCGCAAATGTAATGTAATGTCAATGTACGTCAAGTTTCGGGTCTCTACAGTTGGTATCAGAGGAAAGGTTTAGTCAACCTTTGGAAACTAGGATGCGAAAACGTTAGTGATATCCCTAGAGATATTTCTAAAGTATGTCTAGGGATGTCCCTAAGGTTAAGTATATGTATAGGTTATAGTACTAGAATTACGCTAACGATCATAGAATTAAACCTAAGATGTTAGATATTGAAGGTACTCCCCCTTTATTATGTTGTTTTCCCTAGCATGATTTTTGCCTCTCACACTATTCTTTTTGGGTTTTAGACGATGGCTAGAACCCGAAGGAACCGTGTTGATCAATGCAATGGACAATGCAATGATTGTCCTCCTGAACAAACAAATGTTATGGGAGATGGAGTGCAAAATCTTATTGCTATACTTACACAAGCTATGAATCATTATGGACTTCCAAATGAGCAGAGAAGGGAACAATATTCTATTGAGTCTTTCATGAGGCAACGTCCACCTTCTTTCAGTGGGTCTTCCGATCCACTTGTTGCTGAACAATGGATCAGTACCACTGAAAAGATATTTTCAGTTCTTCAATGTTCTGAACATGATAAAGTCATCTTAGCAGTATATCGTTTGGAAGGTGAAGCTGATCAATGGTGGAATCTTATCAAGAATACGAGGCAAAGAGATGAAATTGAGTCCATGGAATGGGACGAGTTCAAGAACTTGTTTTTCAGTAAGTACTTCCCTCGTATTCTTCGAACAAAGATGGAAAAGGAGTTTCTTGAGCTAAAGCAGAAGGATGATGAATCTGTTGGTATATACGAAGCAAATTTTACAAGACTTGCAAGGTACGCTTATGGTATTATCATCCAACCTGAATGTAAAGTTGATTGTTTTTTCAGTGGCTTAAAACCAAGTCTTCGAAGGGCATTAGCTATAAGAGACTTCAGTTGCTATGAAGAAATTGTGCGTTGTGCTATCAAGGTAGAAAGGGAAGTTGGTGTTACATATCCATCTCATGGTTTTGACAAGAAACGAAAGATGGAGTTCAAGGAGAAATCTCAGAATAATGGTGAAAAGAAGATGAATGTTTCCTTATGCACAAAGTGTGGAAATAAGCATGGTAGAGATTGTCTTAAAGGGACTAGAAAATGTTTTATGTGTGGAAAAGAAGGTCATCGAGTAGCTGAGTGTCGAAGTAATGGAAAAAGGTTTTCTAATGATTTGAATAAAGCAAACACTATAGAGAACGCACCACCAACACTTCAATGCTTCAAGTGCAAGGAAATGGGGCATTATGCTAATAAATGCCCTAATCCAAGGGTTAGTGATGATCAACATGAGAAACCACTGAAGGCAAAGGACAAAGGGAAGTCACATGCGATCACTATTGGCGATGTTGAATATGACAACGATGTGGTGGAATCACTACTAAAATAAGGGCCTTTAGCGACCGCCAAAAGCGGTCGCTAAAGGGCTTTACCGGCCGCCCAGCGACCGCTTTTGGCGGTCGCTGTTGCTCCGTCGGTAATGAGCAACAGCGACCGCCAATGGAGGTCGATGTAGCTCATGTAAAAACAGAAACGCAGAAATGCAGAAACGGTACCGGAGAAACGCAGAAGGCATGTGGGGGCCTCGGGTGACCTTCGGTGGCTATCAATGGCGGACATGCGGCGGCCGGAGGGAGTGATAGGCGGGGGCGGCGGTGGGGTGATAGGCGGGGGGCGGCGGCGGGGTGATAGGCGGACGCTGCGATGGTAGAGGGGGCAGTGGAGGGTGACACACGTGACATCGAGGGTGACCGGAATGAGGTGGGGGCGGCGGCGGGGGCATCGGCGCGACACCACCAAATTTGCAGCGGTAGTGGGGAAAATGACAAGGAATATGAATGGGGCGGGAAAAATCCCGCGGTTTTTTTGTTCCAGATTAGCGACCGCCAATGGCGTTCGCCCGTTTCCACAGGCGCAGAAACTCAAAAATCTAGTAGTGAATGATTAAGTGTTTATGTAATGGGACTCCAAAATAATGTTGTATCATTGAGTATTGCAATATTTATTGATGTGGTATTCAAAGTGATTGAGATATTTTTTGGAAATAAGATGATATGCGCATAATGAAGGGAAAACGAGAAAATGAAATGTTTAATAGTATTCATGATCTCATGATTGATATAAGGACTAAGTGATATCATGGTTTGAGTATATATAATTTTGAGGATTTTGGTATGTGAAAAGTGTTAACTTTTAACTGCATTCATGTTTTCACTATGGTTCAATGGGTATTCAAGAGAATACATTATTAAGGAATTTGAATATTTGGAATGTGACCAACAAAACATATCTTATGATATATGGGGATCGACGATGGTGTTAAATCTCTGGTAATCATTTTCACTATGTTATGAGAGTGCACTGCAGTATTATGGATAAGCCTAAAGATTGGAATGGATTATGTTGGACATAAGTTAGTATTGTTTAAGGATAGAAGTTTTTTTTGATATTATTGATGGGATGTTATAGTATTATAGTTTTAGAAAAAGGACAACCTGCAGGATGGGCGACAGCCCATCGCTTCGGACAAGGCTGTGGGAATCAAACCCACAACCGAAGTGCGACTGGCCTTTATCGCCTACCACTGGCCTACAGGAAGTCCCTGTTTAGTAGAAACTAGTTTTATTATATTAAGCAGTATGATATATGAAGTATAAGTCCATTTTAGGAACCATATGTGATTAATCTCACTATAGATCAACTTATGTATATAATTTTTGCTAACCTTTTGTTTGAGACAGATGGAATGACCCGTCATTCTATCACATGACCTGCTAACACTTCACGAATAACAAATTCAACTTCATTTATTTAAGAGATGAAGTGGAAAACCAAAAATGTTTTCCTAATGATCTTATACCTGATGAATCGGATGGTACCTTAGATCGTCACAAATTTATGGATTTGTGATTGTTGGCTTTTCCATAGCCATGTTCTCTACCACTCTCCATCAGAACATGATGGTTAGATTTTTCTTCCATATCCATATTTTCACCTATGTGTAAACCCAGTGATTAGTTTATTTGGGTAACCGTTAAGTTTCATACTTTTGTTTTAAAATATTGGTTTTGGTATTCCTTTTTACGATGTGAGTTTCTATTAAAGAAACTTTCGAATAGTAAACCATTTATAACCCCGACGAATTTTGAGGGCGAAATTCATTTTAAGGGGGGTAGAATGTAACAGCCCAAGATTTTATGAAAAATACTCTTTTTAATTTCACTAATGTCTTGTGTTGTACGCAACACAAAAAGGAGCTTGCACAACACGCATCCTTGACTTGCCTTGCATTACACGCAATCGCAACCTTCCTCGATAGCGTGTATAGTACGCAATACTGAGTTTCACGAAACAACGAAATGCTATTAAAATATTATTAAAACTAGCCGTTATGAATAGTAATAACCACTTTTTAAATTTTAGAAATTTTAGCTCTCAAAATGGACTTCATTTTTGGATTCGGAGTATCGAATTTAGCCTAAGGTGAAATTTTGGTACTTTTCGGATAACTTTCATATTCTGATGAATAGTGAAAATTACTAAATTATAATTAAAAACATATTTTTTAATCGAAATAATTAATAGTGATAAATCATTAATTTGAGTGGTTTTAAAGTATATTTAGAATATATTTTTACAATTTAATACAATGTTGGTCATTGGATGTAATTTCACATTTAAACCAGACATAATCAAGTGTCAATCTTTTGATAGATATTGTTTCTTAAAAACACGCTATTTGTTTTAACAGTGGGATTTAATTATAAAATTAATTAATGAAATTTCTATGTTATGAATTTGGTAAAATAGACTTCATTTTTGAATTCGGAATATGAAATATAGCTTAGGATGAAATTTTGGCATTTTTCTGAAAACTTTCAATTTTTGATGAATAGTGAAACCACTAAGTGGTAGGTTAAAAACTGAATTTTGCATAAAACATAATTTTACCGCTTCTGTGAATGGAATTTCGAAAATCCGACAGACACGGTTAATATCAAGGACTAAAATGTGGTTCAATGAGATGAAAATAATTTTTGGTGAATAGTAACTTTTTA
This sequence comes from Viscum album, assembly GCA_963277665.1. Lineage (NCBI taxonomy): Eukaryota > Viridiplantae > Streptophyta > Magnoliopsida > Santalales > Viscaceae > Viscum > Viscum album. The sequence continues at coordinate 702,293,558 of OY728161.1, forward strand.
ATTTTTTTACCACGGTAAATAGTAAATAGGGTAACTAAGGGTAAATATGATATTACTATTACCCTAACACATGTCCTAATTCTATTCGATAAGTGTAATTCGACCAAAAACAACCTTATGAATATAATATGACCATTTAGGTCCACTTGGATTAGATTATGACATTTAATATTATTTTATTTAATGAATAGTTAAAATAGTTAAAATCAAAGTTTAATAACTAAAACATTTTTAATATGGGGTTATACAAAAGATAAATTCGACTATAAATATTCATTAGAAAGATAAAAATATTTCCTACATAATTATAATTTATTTATAATTTTTAGACTTTAAATAAAATAATTTATTTATGACAAAACAATGATGCAGTAATTACCCTTTTAAGGAAATATTAACATAATTGATGTTATAAATGCTCAAATGAATGTAATTTGATACTTTTTATGAATTCCACTAATTTTCTAGGTTACTATGATATATTAGTGTTGATTTAATCAACTTGTTTCGAACATATAATTCTGTTATGACTTTCACAAAAATCATATATCAAATAGTGTCAAAATTGAGACAAAATAGTTTTTAAATCAAATATTATATTATTAATTGTTATTTTATTCCTAAAAATCTAAGGTTCGGCCAAATGACTTAGATAGGGATATATATATTAATAATAAACAATTTGGGGTTCGTTTGGCATGTTATAGTAAGTGTATTAACCATATAGTGAAAGAAAACAAAAAGACACGGTAAAAGTTAAATTATTTAACTTAGAGTTAAATCTAATTGATAAGGTTACAATAATACCCTAAACTTGTATAAATCTTATTGGTAGATAGGCTTTCCACCCATCCCCACTTTAGCTTCAAAATAAGACCCTTTGGAACCATTATAAACCGATTTTGACTTTAATATAAAATAATATTTTGAGATATTCCTAAGGTGCCCCTCTCCTCCCTTATAAAAGGGAACCTCCTCCTCCTTCCTCCTCACACCAATTTGAGCACTCAAGCTCGGCCAAACTCTGCCAAAATCCCTTCTCCACTTCCCTAGAATAATCCTAGAGGTCCTGGTATTCTTCAAAGAACAATCCTAGTTCCCTAAGTGGAGGATTCAAAGAGGCGTTTCAAAGAAGAGGTAATGTCCATTACCGATCTTTTCAATTTTTTTTCTTCTTAAACTTATTCTTCTTTAGTTGTTTCATGATAAATTAGTAACATTAGTATATATTACATACTGATATGTTATTATAAATATGAAACAACTCTAATTAACCTTCTATACATCCTACGCAAAAAGGAAATCACCGCGCGTGCGTACGTACGGAATACCGTCTCCACGTCGTGGTGTAATCTATTTTCCGCCACCACCTTAATTGGATGGGTATAAAGGTGTAATGAGTCACTATATTTGATTATTATAAAGTGATATTGATACTGAAATAGTATACATACACTTCAACACAATTCCACGACCATGGGAACGATATCATCGCTCGTGCGTACGTACGGACTACCGTCTCCACGACGCGATGAGATTCATTCTCAATGATTAACCATTCATGAATGATTATAAAGTATATATAATAAGTACTAATGAAATATATGACCGAATAATGATACTGTAATTATTTATATTTATATTTATTTTATCTACTTAATTCCATTCAATTCAATAAGGAAACGAAAACAGCGTTCATGCGTATGTACGGACTACCGTCTCCATGAACGGTGTATTTCTTTCCATTTACTGATTTATTATATATGTATATTCTGAATATATATATATATAAATCATTTTTTATATTCTAGAATTAAGTAATCATAATCTAAATAATCATATGAATAATTACAAGTTAAAAACACGAACGACAAATGAGACGATTTTACCCAAAACGCTTCTTTAATATGAATTTACAAAAGAATGGGTAATATAAAGTCATAAGTGGAACATATATGATATAATAACAATGAATATGATTCTGGAATAAGTCAATAACATGATTTAAATCATTATACAGTAGGTTCGGACACTTACAAAGCAAGTTGGACCTAAGGTAAGGGAAATATCACAATCTCATTTTTATCCGAGATTGTTTATACTTTAGTATTTACTGGGGTGTATTTTATCATCCATGTCCATGTTTCCTCAATATGTAATATTATTTCCATTCACCTACAATTTTTTTTTCAATTTTACACTTTGGTGTGTTTTTAGTAAAAGATATGAAAGGAATCTTTTGACTTTTTTCGTACGAGGTACTTTTTGACTTTTCCGACTAAAGTACGAAGAATGTTTTTTTAACTTATACGGCATGAATGGATTTTTAAAACATTATTTCCAAGAAGCTTCTTTTACAAGTTTTCAACTTTATTTTTAATCATCTTCTTTTATTTTAAAGTCGTATGACATGTTATGAAATGAAAAATGTTTTTGAAGTAGAAAGGATATTTTCCTCAAGAATGGAGTTCAAGTATTTTATCAAAATTATTTTCCATCTAAGATAATAAAAGGGTTCTGTTTTTATCCCTATTATTACATGGATTTGATTATGTTGTGATGGAAATATTTTTATGAATTCCTTTATCTTATATGAATTGTTTTATGATGTCATGATGTTTCAAGAATCCCATTTTTGTTACATGTGTTATGCGATGATTTATGATTTATGATTATGTGGAACACATAAGAAAGGATTCATTATAAGATGGGTGGGACCTATATCTCCCTCCAATGCATTGGGTAAAGATTTTATATCTCATTAGATAGACATGGCTGGAATGGTAGGTTATAACGGTTCAGTGAAACAGGACTGAAACGAGGGTTACTCGATTCAGAAAGGGACTTTGTCCACTAAGATAGTCTTGGCAATGAGTCTTGACTAACAAGAAATGATTCTCTATGAATATGTGTGAATGCCACAAAGTTTCATGTTTTAAGTTATGATTATTGTGATTACATTTTACTACCATGATTTATCCCATGTTATGAAATTATGCTCTCTTTTGTAGGTTATGATTTCCAAAATGTTATGTTCTTATGAATACGATGTGATTGATATTTCTTTTGTTTACCCTTACTGAGCATTTAAGCTCACCCTTTTATGTTTTCTTTTCCCCAGGATATAAAGAAAGTTTTTAGGTAAAAAAAAGGAAGATCTTTATGGGAGATGTTGAAGATCTTTCACCACGATTAGAAAATTTTATTCCGAGTTTCCAAAGACACTAAACTATTACGATCCTTGTGTGTGTGTTTTTGTTATGTACTAAGTATTCCGCAAAAGTAATGTAATGTCCGTGTACGATAAGCTTCGGGTCTCTACACCCTCATTCTCAGTATCAGCCCTCATCTCTCTGGTGGCACACCCCCCTTTCATTGTATGTTTGTTGTGTGAAACAACCCACAGCTTCCCTTTACTGCGCTCCAGCTGGCCGAGCCTCTGACCTCCGCAATTTCAATCGTGTGCTGGATACAGGACTCTGGGCTTCCCTCCCCGTTTCATGCCATGCAGTTGACCACCCAACCTTCTCGTAGTATCCTAGTCACCATGTGCAACAACCCCACCCCACCCCACCCCCACACACACACACATGTGCGCGCTCCAACTAGCCACACACACCTCTGGCTGAGAACCCCCTGACCGGCCTCTTTCACCCCACTCCGACTGACCAATCCCCTAGCCTTCTGCTTCCATCAGAGAATCCCCCCCTCGGACCCCCTTATTGGTGCACAACACCCTTGGACTACGACTCCACCATCGTTGAGGTCTCCCTCCAGCTCCAACATCCTTGAATGACTCCTCTGCCCTCCGGCCAACAATCCCCTTTGGCACGAACGACCCTTTTTTCTGGCACAATCCTTTCAACATTTCCTCCTTCGATTTGTTGTCCTATCGGCATGATACCCCTAATACATTTTTTTGGCACTGACCCCTGCCTCCTTCTCCCTACCACAGCCCTAGCTTTATGCTCCGACCATCCACACCAGTGCACCACCGGTTTGAGTTTTTAGAACCCACATGAAGCAATTCCAAGTGAGAATCATTGTCGTGACTTTTTTCTGAAGATGGAATGTCTTCTCCCTTTTATCTTAAGGTAGGTTCCCATTGCACTACCTTTTAAAATTTAAGTTACATCTATTTATTTTATTTTTACCCTACATATATATGTGCTAAATATTATTGTGCAACTTGTTGTTAATTAATTTATTATGTGAATTTTTAATTCAATTCTTATTGTGTGCAAAATGGTTTACTTTTGTTATTCTTGCACAGATCGGTAGTTCGATTAAATTTTTTATTAACCTTGTACTTGATTTGTGATACTCAGAACTTGTTTTATCAATTTAAATAAGTTCGTGGAATGAAATTTGTGTTTTCACCTAATTGAGTCTTATTTGGAAGCAATTTTATTAAATGTTGCATGTGTTGCTAATAAACTTCTAGGTTTTCTCTTATAGATTATTAGGGAAAGAAAATGATTTTGTTTTTATTTATAAAAAAATATCAGCAACATGAAAAGTATAATTTTGAGGCTCCTTAAATGGTTTCCAACAGGTTTTGGTTTTATAATAAAATTAGATTTCATAAATGGTTATAGAAGAGCAAGAGGTGAATTGAGGTTCTTTAAAATGTTTCATTGATTTTCTTTGATTAGTTTCATATTTATGAAGTGTTTATTTTACGTTTAAATTGATTTGAAAGGTGATAATGGATTGTGGACTATTTGGTATTTTAATAAAAATGGATTTGGTTTTTAGATTTTGTATGAGGGATTTAAATGGATTATTTTATGAATGGTTATGAAATGTAAAATGATGTGTTTACACTCTTTCTGAAATATAGTTTATTTCTCTTAAAACGATGTTTTGTGGATAGAACATAAGGCTCGTTTGGAACCTTGGTGAGATCTGTGAAAAAAATATTAATTATGAAAACCCTTGTTGGGTGCTTCTCATGCCTCGATGGCACGCAATGGGAGGGAGGTCCTTGTTGGGTATTCTCAGAATCTAATGTTAGGGTTCTTTGTTTGTAACCCATTATAATTGTTTTATTTTGAGGAATGATAAGGGTCCTAGGGGAAACATGGGGTGAAACCTGTTGTTTGTTATTTCTATATATATTGTGATTGGATGCTCGGCTAGAATTTTTTGGCTCACCCCCTTTCTAAATACTTGAGACTTGGAAACCTGGTATTTTGAAAGAATGTCCTGAGAATGATTTCTACACTGGTGGTTATGGTACGTACTAGTGGCCCATAGTAGGCAGATGTGATTGGGTTCATTGCTATGGGATTTTCCCTCAGCCTATCTGAGAATGGATGGTCGAGCATTTGAGAGTTCTAATTTTATCTTGTGTGACATATCAACGAGGATAAGGTCTTATGTATTGGTGAATTCTGGATTCTTTTTTATCTCCTTGGTTCACCCATGTCTATTCAGCTTCTATTTCGTGTAGTAGTGATTATGATGCTTATATTTAAACCTTCATTACCCTTGCTGTGTGATTTCTTTTGTTCCTTCCTATATTTGTTTTCTTGGAAAGTGGTGAGTTGGTTTTGGTTGGGTTTCTAGAAATTTTTTTCAAATGAAAATGTTTTATCCTATTAATATAAATGTGAAAATGTAAACATCACATTCCCTTTAAAAAATTTATTTACAGTAATAAAAAGAACCTATATTTAAAAATGGTTTAGGGAAAGGGGTTGTACATTGTTTTGAGTAAAATATGTCAAAAAAAATTCTTTTATAAATTGTAGTTCAAATTTGAAATGGTGTTTCTTTTATTTTATAGCTAGTGCATTGTGAATTGATATCGGGCTAGCCTAATATGTTTTAATACTCACACCTATAGTTATTTTTTAGTGTTTGTGCAGGCTCCAGCTTGTGAGTGCTCACCTTGGGCAACACTTGATCGATGAGCCGGAGAGTGACCCACGGGGTCACATAAAGATAGTTAGGTCACTGAGTTCGGTTTGTGTTATCTTATTTAGTTCATGTTTTGTTGTGTTCTTGGTTTATTTATTATTCACTTCTCTTTATTATTTTCTCTACTTTTATTAATTTTTCATGGGTAAAACCGTTCTTAATGTCTCTGTTGATTCCCTAGAACTTGTCTCTAGCCCAGGAGGATCGAGAACACCTCTCGAGCCTTGTAGAAGATCAGCTTAGTTGATTGTTTCAGGGTCGACTAGGGTTGGTTCGTGAAAAAATGGTATTATAGGAGGTCGTCTCTTAGCTGACCCCACTTTTCAGAGTGCCCTTAGTTATTTGGGATGTCAAGGTTGATGAATTAGGATTTTCGGGACTCGAGGGGTAGGTGTGAAAAGAGTGTCATTAACTATTTCTCGTGTTATTCCTCGATTTTTCATGGGAAGTCTATTTTAATTAGTTTCCTTGGGGTTTTTATGGAATGATTTTATATTGGGATATGACAAAGGGAGTTGGGATAATATTACACAGGAGCTGCATGGCCTGGAAAGCCTTTTGGATCTAAGGGAATTTTCCTAAAAGGCTCTCTCTTTCACTGATGTGTTTGAAATATGGCCCCCCAACAATATGGTCAAGTCACCCACCGACACTAGTTCCCTATTTGAGATGTTTTAGGTCTCCTCTAATTTCTAAAAGACATTTTAATTAGAAAAGTTGGTTTTAAAATAAACAGTTGTTTGAAATGACATGTTTATTTTGTGGATTATTTTAAAGAAAATGGATGAATTTTTTGTTTTTAATAAATGATGTTGTTTAGTTTTGTCCATGGTATTCCTAGGGGTTCTCAAATGCATAGTGGTATGAGGGAATATGAACGGATGCCTAGTATTGAGAATGGATTCCCAGTGTGGCACTGATACATGCATGTGTGTGAAACTCCAAAGAGTACGAATTGTGTGGGTTTAACACACCAATCTTGTTTTAAATTATTGATGTTTCCCAAAAAGAATTTTTTGATGTTATGAAAGCTTTTTTCTTATTTTTAGAGCTTTTCCCATATGAGGTGTTTGGTTTTGAGGATTTTATTTATTGAGTTGGTGTTGATTGGGTTCTTGACTTATCTTGTCTAGTAGTTGTCCCCTTGAAGCTTCGATGGGTGATCGTAGTGCGAATGATGAACCGAATGATATTATGCTTGAGTTTCAGAGGTTAGATCCACCTCTATTTTATAGTCTAGTAGACCCTTCGGTAGAAAAGGATTGGATACAGAATATTGAAAAAGAATTTAACCTCATTGAGTTTCTAGAGTCATTGAAGTTCATGTTTGCAACCATAATTCTTGAAGGTTCACAGTGGATTTGGTGTAAGTTAGTGTCTTAGAGCAAGCCCCTTCAAGAGCTTACTTGGGATTTTTTCAAGGATTTGTTCATTTGTTGGTATTTCTATGAATAAGTAAGGGTGATAAAGGGGAAGGAGATATGTTATATGCATTAGGGTGACAAATCTGTGTTGGAATATTTGTTGTTATTTTGGGTGCTAGTCCCTTATGATTAAGGGTATGCTACAGATGACGCCATGAAGGCTCGGCGTTTTGTGGTGGGTCTCTACCTCGATCAATAGTCAAGGGTGTCAGCATCCAACCTAACTTCTTTTTTCAATGTGGTGAGAAAATATTTTCATGTGGAAGTCCTGATTGCAGGAGTGCTTGAATAAGTCCTCTCTCCTTTAATCTATATGAGTAGTGGTGACGATTCTGGCAAGGAGATGAGGAAGCGATTGAAATTCGATAGAGCAGGTCGTAGAATCAAAAGGCCTCAGGATCTTTCATTAACATCTTCAAAGAAAGGGATCCTCATGTGTTATCAGTGTGGAAAGATGGGTCACAAGTGATTGTCCTTCCCCTGTACTTCTAAGACCTGTCATGGTTACTAATGTTTGGGTCACTTACAAAGATTCAATTAGGGAATTTCCAGATAACATCACAAAGGAAGTTATTAGAAGTGATGTGTTGTTGGGTTTTTGTTTATTATTTCAGGTGTATGTTTCCTTAAAGTGTAAGGGATCTCTTATTGTTTTAGTGTACTGATGGTGTTTTGGGTTTTGAAACATATGGAAATGTCATGGGTCTTTTCATAAACTTCGATTTTCAATGCCATCCGGGTTTTTATTTGTAAATTTTTTCCTTTCATCTATCAAATCAAAAGATGTATGTTTCTTATTTTTATTATCTGAACTTAACTACGTGGAAGGAGACACTTCATCCATCAGAGGTCCATCCAAAAGTCCTCGGAGTGAAGTTAGAGTGTAGTCAGTAATCCTTGTGGAATTTTAAGGAGCTTAGTTAAGGTTGTGCCTCTATCGTGTGATGAGACAGTTTTAGCATTTCTGTTATAGTTTCCTTATCATTGTAATTTTCCTCTAGTAACCAAGATTATGATGGACTTATCCCTCATGCAATGTTTGTAATTGGTCCTTTTTATGCATGTTTTCAATCAGTTTTCTAGCGTGGACCACCCATGTAAATCAGTTGCAGTTTTAGTTTGTGTCCACCCCGAAGTGGTGAGTTTTGAAAAGTTGTATGTTGTAGTTTCATTGATCTAATCCTTGGTCCCTCCCTCTCTACCCATGGGGTTAGGGTTTTTAGTTCATGTGGAGTTTTTTTTAAGATAGTATACCTTTTGGATGGGAGTGAATGGTTTAAATGTTCTTACTATTCTTCTTTTAGCTTCAGTAAGTCTCAGTTCAGGTCTAAGTTGGGTTTTCTATTTGGTCTATTGTAGGTTGGTTCTTTATGAGGGGAGACCCACCAACTCCTAGGATTTTCTCTTATTTCGTTATCATATGTTAGTTGAATTCTTATGGTGGGGATTCCAGTCATGCCTTCCCTCTTTTGGTGATTTATTTTGGGCAATAGGGTTTGGTCCAGTTGGTGGTCGATGGAATGTCCATGAGATAAGAGGTTGGATCATGTTAATGTGGAATCCTTAGATGTTGATCGATCGGCTGGACAGTGTTGTGGATTTCCGGGGGCGGAAATCATTATAGTGGGGAGAATTTTCAAACCCCAACCTATGCATTTATTCTATTTTAATTATTTTTCTACCTTTAAATATTTTTTATGGGGTCTGGGTTGAGTCCAGGATGAAACATCCTAGTTGTTTATAAAAATTATGCATCTTGGGTTCAACGTCATTAGACGCACGGGCAGAGCGTGATGTTGTGTGGCTTCTCCCAGACAACTGCGTGGCCTTTTCATCATTGAAAAATAAAAATGTATAAATAAAGGTTAATTTGTTGCATCATTTAAAATTTTTATGGTTATTATGAATTTTAATATTTTTTATTTTAAATGAAACAAAGATTGTTAATTTTTTATTATTAAAATGATATGAATACAATTATTAGTTTTATTTTATCATTAAGGTTATTATTAATTTTTAATATCATTATTATTCTAATTATTTTTATTATTATTAGTAATATTATTATTATTATTATATTAAAGTTATAGTTAGTTTTCATTTCTATTTTATTTCAGATTTTGTATTTTTATTTTATTTCTTTTTTAGGGTTTGTTCTACACCCCTTTTTTATGTCCGTGGCCCTTACACACATCTACCACCCTTTTCATCAGCATCCCCATACCTTCCCTTTCTTCCTGGTGTGTGGCACGAGCAGGGCCAGTACCCTCCTTCCCAATAGTAGCCATCATCTTTCCAGTAGTGTTCCCCCCTTTCTTGGTCTGTTAGCTATGTGAACCAATTTGCGGCTTCACCTTTTTATACTGAATATGGATGATCCACCAACCTCTACCCTTCCTATCGCGTGCTGGTTGTAGGTTTCCCAGTCACCCACCCTATTTTATGATGCGCAGCCAACCCATCAACCTCCTTTCAGCAGCCCAATCGCCCCGCAGAGCAACCCCCCCCCCCATGCTCCACCCAACCGAACACACCTTCGGCCGTAAACCCCCCGATCGGCCTCCTTTGTGCCGCTCCGGCTGACCAACCCCCTGCCTCCTAATTCCATCAGTAAAACCACCCACGAACCCCCTGCTCGGTGGGCATCACCCCCAGCCTATAACCCCACCTTTAGTGAGGCCTCTCTCTGACATCAATACCCTTGGCTGACTCCACTGCCCTCTGGCTAGAAATCCCCTTCGGCGTGACCTCCATTTTTTCTGGTGTTATCCTTTCCAATGTTGCCCCCCCCCTATCAGCGCGACCCGTCCAATGTGTTGTCCTATCAGTGTAATACCCTTGATGCATTGTTTTCTGGAACTGACCCATGCCTCCTTCTCCCCACCACTGCCCAAGCCTTCTACTCCGACCAACCCCACTAGTGCACTACCATTTTGTGTTTTTAGAACCCTTGCAAAGCAATTTTGAGTGAGCGTCATTTCCGCACCTTTTTTTCGAAGATACATTGTCGTCGCACTTTGATCGCGAGGTAGGTTCCCATTGCACTGCCTTTTAAAATTTATGTTTCTTCTATTTCCGGTTGTTTTCACCCTACATATATATGTGCTAACTATTATTAAGAAACATGTGGTTAATTTATTTATTATGAGAATTTATAATTGAGTTCCTGTTTTCTAAAAAATGATGTTTTTTTTTAGTCTTGTGGACATCGGTTGCTCAATTAATTTTTTTTATTAATCTTGCACTTGATTTGTGATTCTCAAAACCTAGTTTATCACTTTAAATAATTTTCTAGTGTGAAATTTTTGTTTTCACATGGTTGAGTCATATTTTGAAACCATTTTAGTAAATGTGTCATGTGTTTCTAATAAAATTACTTGTTTGATATTATGGTTTATTTGGGATTGAAAATGATTTGGTTTGTTTTTATAAAAAACATCGGCAACATGAAAAGTACCATTTTGGGGCTCCTTAAATGGTTTCAAACTGGTTTTGATTTTATAAGTAAATGAGATTTCATAAATGGTTGTAAAAGAGAAAGAGTTGAATTGAGTTTCTTAAAAGTATTTCTTGGAAGTTCTTCGATAAGTTTCATATTTAAAGAAGTGTGTATTTTATATTTAAAGTGATTTGACATGTGATAATGGATTGTTGACCTTTTTGCATTTTAATAAAAATGTATTTGGTTTTTAGACGTTGTTTGAGGGATTTAAATTGAAAATTTTATGAATACTTATAAAATATAAAATGATGTGTTTACACTCTTTCTAAAAGATAGTTTATTTCTCTTAAAATGATGTTTTTTGGATAGAACTTAAGGCCCATTTGGAACCTTGGTGAGATTTGTGAAAAAATATTATTTATGAATACCCTAGTAGGGTTCTTCTCATTCTTGGACAGCATGTAATGGGAGGGAGGTCCTTTTTGGGGATTCATAGAATCTAATGTTAGGTTTATTCGGTTTGAATATGTTATAATTGTTTTATTTTGAGGAATGATAAGGGTCCTAGGGGAGACTCGGGTGACACTTGTTGTATGTTATTATTATATATATTGTGATTGGATGCTCGACTGGCATCGGTTGGTTCATGACCGTTCTAAATACTTGTGACATGGGAACCTGACATATTGAGAGAATATTCTGAGAATGATTGTCTCACTGGTAGGTTATGGTACTGACTAGTGACCCATAATAGGCAGATGTGATTGGGTTCATTACTATGGAATTTTCCCTCGGCCTTCCTGAGAAAGGATGGTTAAGCGTTTGGTTGTTTTGATTTCATCGTGTGTGACATGTCAACAAGGATGAGGTCTCATATATTGGTGTCTTTTGGATTATTCTTGATCTCCTAGGTTCACCCATGTCTAATTGGGATTTTTTTCTTGCAGTAGTGATTATGATGCTTATATTTATACCGACATTTCCCTTGTTGTGTCATTTCAATTGTGCATTCTTGAATTATTTTCTTGGAAAGTGGTGAGTTTGTTTTGAATGGGTTTCTAGAAAAAAATTTCAAATAAAAATGTTTTACCCTCTTTATAAAAATGTGAAAATTCAAACATCACACTCCATTTGAAAATTTGATTTACACTAATAAAAATAAACTAGATTTAGAAATGGTAAAGGTAAATGTTTCGTACTTTGTTTTTAAGTAAAATAAGTTGAAAAACTTACTCTTATAAATTGTAGTTCAAACGTGAAATGGAGTTTCATTTATTTTGAAAGTAGTGCATTGCAAATAGATATTGGGCTAGCCTACTGAGTTTTAATACTCATGGTCATAGCTCTTTTATATTTTTAGTGTTTGTTCTAGCTCCCTCTTGGGTCCAATCACCTTGGGTGACGCTTGATCATTGAGTCAGAGAGAGTCCCGCGGGGTCACACGGAGATAGTTCGGTCATCGAGTTCATTTAGTGTTATCTTATTAAGTTAATTTTTCATTGTGAGTTAGGTTTATTTATTATAAGTTAATAATAATTATTTTCTATAATTTTATTTATTCTTCTTATGTAAAATCATTCCCACAATCTCTGTTGATGCCCTAGTGCTTATCGCCAGCCCAAATGGATTGGGAATGCCTCTAGGGCCTTGCCATAGATCAGATCAGGTGACCAGTTCAGGTTCGACCCTAGTTGGTTCATGATAGAAACTAAAAGTCTATAAACTATGAGTGGATATTCTGAAAAAGTAGTGAGCACACTTCAATTGAGAGAGAAGTGGTCTTTTAAATTTTGATTGGTTGTAAACTAGGAGGTAGTGTGATTCAACTCCAAACATTTTAAACCGTAGAATACTTTTAGTAGATTTGGTACGTTGGTAAATTTCTTTTGTATTCCCCTTGGATATAGCCCAGTTAGGGTGAACCAAGTAAACAATTTTGTGTCTTGTTCATGATTTAATCTATGTTCATACATTTCTATGGGAAAGAGGGAGAATAGTTTTTTTTAATAATGAAACAAGATCAAAAGAGGCAGTTTTTTAATCTTTTATACACTGATACACCCCTCCCCCCCCCCCAATTACGGTACTTCACATAGTATACCTTAAAATTGTAATCATTGGAAAAGGTTAATAACAGTGTTTCTCTCTCAATGAAGGTCAACAATCACAAAGGGATTCCAATCTTCGATGAGAATAATTTTAAGTTATGGAAGAATTAGATGAAACACAACATTTAATCCTTAAGAATGGATGTATTTATAGCAACGATGCATGGTATTTCAGTCTAGATCAATAGTGGTGCTTTATCAAATGCTGAGAGAAGGGAATTGGATGATTACACCATAGTAATCAATGTGTTCAGTGGATTCCTATCCAATTCAATATATATACAGGTTATGTTATGTAAAACATCACATTTCATATGGGAAAATATTTTGAATATATATTAAGCTAGTTCAGTGGTCGAAGATTCAAAGATATAGGTTCTGTGGAACAGGTAAGAAGATCTGAGAATGAACCCAAATTATTATTTTGTTGCATTCTTTCATATGGAAAATGTTGTAGTTTAATACATGTGAGGTCTTATAAATTCCATTGAATATATAAATATTTTGAATCATATCTTGAAAAAACATCCACCTTCATTCAATCCAAAAGTTTCAAAATTGGATGATAAAGATCTAAAATATCTGACACAACATAACTTTTATAGTACCCTTATATAATATAAAATGAGAAATAATGATAATGATGTTTTGAAAAAGGGGAAATATAAAGAGGTGGAATTCAAGTCCATGAACAAGATCACAATAAAATATTATCATGAAGAATAAGAGACATACAAAGTGATGTCATTCCTTTATTTAAATATACAAAGAGGAAAAGGAATGTTCGAGGAGAAACTACAACATTCTTGGCTTTTATGTGGAAAGGTTGGTTATGTTTTAGCATTTTTCCCTAATATTCTCTAAGAATATGATGAGGATGAAGTTCAAATCCATATAGAGAAGTATTCATCCTATTTGAAAGGAAATAATAATATTAAGAGAAATTTATTTAGGAAAAATAATATTCATTCACAAGAATGTGATAGTTTAGATAAATCGTAGGATGGAATGTTGAAGAGATATAGAACTGAATATATCATTAAGAAAATTTTGTGGTAAGTTTTTCATTAGTTCTCAGTAAAAATGAAGAAACTGATATTAATGAGGAAGAAATTGAAGGGCTAATCGATATGGAGGAAGAACATGAAGCAGTACTAGAGGAGATAGGTGTATGGATAAACAAAATGAAGAAATCCCACAAAGTGGTTCATGAGTCCAAAATCTACATGTATCAGCATGATAAAGATATGTTTGAGTTAATGGAATGAATTTAGAATCTAAAGTCTTCATTGCCAATGGACTCAGAAATAGTTAGTGAGAAAAAATCAATGTTGAAGAACATAGAAGATATATTGATGCTTAGAATAACATAGTGAAAGATCAAATCAAATGTATTAACAAACATGAAAAAGAAGTTGTAGGTCTGTGATGAAAAGTTAAGGATCAAGAAAAACTCTTCACTCCCAATATGACATCAGAAAAACCAATCAATTAGAAGACTTAAAAGGTGGAAGTGGATCATAGAGGTCTAGAAAAACATAAGCAACAAAAAATCTAAATGATAAGGCTATTGTAGGGATTGATTATAAATAGAAAGCAGTCATGTTTGACATCAGACCGCAAGCATATTCTCTAAGAATGAAGATTTATTTGGGTACAAATTAGAATCATAAGATGCAGAGAACCCAAGGGATAACCATAATTACAAAAGTGGCATTTTGGAATGAACCCTACATCATGTGTTATTGTTGTGGAAAGATGGTGCATTCACAAAATGTGTGTTCCATAGCTAGGATATATTGAAATTCATAAGAACAAAAGTGGTGTCCAAACAAATCTCAATAATCTAGAATATCTTTTGAGGGAAATTTTTTTTGGTGCAGAGGATTTAATCACATGGAAATATATTGTACTTCAACCATTCAAGGAAATTTTACCAAGCAAAACCAAATTGCTCACATGAAAAAAATCTAATAACCAACAGGTGAGATAAAAATGAAATATCTATTTAAAACTCTACAGGATGAATCTGGTCTATCATAATCTGAGGAAGATCATGATTTCCAATTTATACTATGTATGAAGTCAAAAACATGGATCATGAAGAAGTTAGATGGGAAGGAAGTGGTGTATTAAATTCCACTTAAAGTGTCATATCATTTTGGTATATGGATCCTTGCCAACAGTTTCACATCCCATATGATTGGGAACAATGATCTTGTTACAGGAAAAAAGTATGATAAATAATGTGTTTTAAAATTTTGAAATGATAAAGTCTTGAAGATAATTGGTTTGGGGAAGGCTAGGTTTTGGGGAAAAGAATTGAGACTTGCTTATGTCTTAGTGGAAGAAGGCCTCAGTCACAACTTTCATAGAATCCGTCAACTATGTGGCTCAAAGAATACTATAATATTTAACAAGAAGATTTGTATCATCAATGGAATATATGGTGTAGTTTTTCTACAAGGAAAAATGACAAATGGAAATCTATACCTTGTTATTGGGGAAGAGGATATGGTCCTTCTATCCATAGTTGAATAAATCAAGTTGGGTCATAAACAACTAGGTCATTTACGCCAACCATCCCTAAAAATATTTTTTAATGTGTGGTGCAACTAGAGACCTCCCTAAGCTATCATGTGATCATAATCATACATGTGATGCATGTGAACAAGGTATTATCATCATAAATATATACAAGGAAAAGGAACAGAAGCCAACAAAAGTAGTGAATTTGTACATTTTGATGTTTGCGGACCAATATCACCAAGCTCCATTGATAGGAAGAGATATTATGTTCTATTCATTAATGATTATAGCAGAATCGCATGGTTATTTTTTATTTTCCACAAGTATGATGTGTTCATTTGAATAAAATAGTATTGGAGGGAATGTGAAAGGAAGATTTGATAGAAAATTCTGACATTTCGTACTGAAAATGGAACGGAATTCACAAATAGTCAAGTGAAGGACTATATCAAGAAACATAGGATAGGACTTCAAGTTTATTCAGTGAGAACTCCTAAACATAATGTAGTGTTTTAGAGGAGAAATCAGATCATCAAAAATATTTCCATAACAATTCTTATTGAAAATGATCTTCTAGAGAAATTTTGGAAAGAGGCAGTATTGACATCGGTATACATCTCTAACAGTGTTCTATTATGTCTGAAGGAAGGAAATACTTCGTATGAGATGTGGTACGGAAATAATCCAATGTTAAAATACTTCTAAATCTATATAAAAAATTGATTTATTCTCAAAAAAGAAAAAAATAAATTGTGTGACTTGGAGATGAGGGGATATTTCTTGGAAACTCAGAAAAAATGAAATCATAAAAATGATTTAATAAGAGGATGAGAAAAGTATTTGAGAGAAAGGATGTCACTATTATTGAAATTGAAGAGAATATTTAACAACATAGTGAACAGTTTCCTGATGAAATTGATGTGGTGGAAATCAACACAGGGGGATCAGAAGTGGTAGATGTTGATTCAGAAAAAGATACTGACGATGAACAAGAAGATTGCAGGTCTGTATCTGTGATGAAGCCAAAGATTCAAGCATAAATTCACAGGAAAAATATCATTGGTGGTTACATAGAACATGTTCAAACAAGTAGAATGAATTCATTACAACTTGCATCATTCCTATACCAGGTATAGCCTAAATGTTTTATTGATGTAGCTATAGATGAAAATCAGGTTCAAGAAATGAATGGGGATCTAGAAAAGTTTGAGAAGAATCAAACATGGGAGATTGTTTTGAGTCCAAAAAATAAGAATTTCATCTAGACTAAATGGGAATTTCACGAAAAGATAAATAAATATTGCATAGTGATTCGAAAGAAAGCATGACTAGTGTGCAACGATTACTCCCAAATTAAGGGTATCGTTGTCGATGAGACATTTTCACCGATTGCAAGGATGGATACAATCATATTATTCTTGGAAATTGATGTGAAAAAAAAAGATCAAAGTGTTTTAGATGGATGTAAAGTCTGTATTTTTTAATTGGGTTTTTGGAGAAGAGTTTTATATTGAGCATCCAGATATTTTTCTCATTCATGAATATGAGAAAAAATCCATTCGGCTAAAGAAGACACAATTTGGGTTAAATCAAGCACCAAGAGCATGGTATTCAAGACTTGATCAATGTTTGAAGATTCATGGTTTTCAGTGTGGTGGAGTTTATTATAATATCAATGTCAATAATGATAGAAATCAATGGATGATAGTGCTAGTTTAAGTCGATGACATAATATTTGGTGGATCATTTGAAGCACAATGCAGACAGTTTCATAAATTCATGAAAAGTGAGTTCGAAATGTCAATGATTAGTGATATTAAATTTTACCTTACTTTATAGGTGACACAAGGAAGGAATAACACTTTCATATCTCAATCCAAATATTCCAAGAACGTTCTGAGAATATTTTGAATTGAAAAGTCCAAGTAGATGAAAAATTTCATTGCTACCCACGAAAAACAATCAAAATATGATGATGGAAATTAAGATAATATAATATAATATAAGAAAATATTTGGAAGTTTTCTATACTTTATAGCAACAAGATATGATATTTTTTCTATATTCCAGGAGTGAGATATCAAAGAAATCAAAAATGAATCCACATTTTTAAGTTAAAAGAATACATTAGTATATCAAGAAAACTATGGATTTCTGATTTTTTTTTTACAATAAAAATCTCAGCAAGAGTTATTGGGATATACATATGGATATTTGGTCTGATCATTAGATGATAGTAAATCAACATCAATAGGTGATTTATATCTTGTCATAGTTTATATTACTTGGTTGACCATAAAATAATATTCCATTTTATTAAGCACCATAGATGTTGAGTATATTTCATCCACTCAAGCTTGCACACAATTCTTGTGTATGAAGTTGTGGCTTGATAATATGGGAGTTTAATTGAAACATATTATTGGAATCTATTGTGATAATTCAAGTTCTATTAATCTTATAAAAAATCTATTACATCACTCAAGGACAAAGCACATTGAAATCAAATATCATTTTACCAAGAAGAAGGTGGGGAAAGAGCTTATGAAGTTTGAGTATATACCTAAATAACTAAAGGTAGAAGATATTCTAAAATATTTCTTACCCAAAGAAGTATTTGACATGAATCTACTAGCTCTAGGAGTTCAGTCGACTCCCATAGATGAAAAAGTGTGGATATGTGACCCCCCTCTCCCGAAGCTATGGTGTGTTTTCCCCAATTTACTAATCTGTGTTTTTTACTCTATTAAAGACCACAAAGGAGTGAACTTTGGGGTTTTTGACATATGTGGAGAAAGTGTGGATCTCATAGGAGAGAAAATGTCTTAGTCAAAACACGGGGAGAAGCTGTGGGTGGAGCAACGAGATAGGGGAGTAGCAAGATTAGGGGAGAATTAAATCTGGAAATGCTAGTATTGATCGATCAAAGATGATATGTCATAAAAGATTAGGTTCATGATAAAATTAATTATTTTGTTTCAATAATTGGTGTTAGGAATAAATTGATCCTTTTATTAACATTTAATAATAACCATATTTCTCACACCGAGCATTGCTCTAATGGGATTAGAGTATGTGTTGAGTAAATATTTGATTGCTATTTGAATCACATGAAGTGAATGGTGGTAGAATATAGATGAATATATAAAGAGGTATAATTCTAGGAAAGAGTTTTCAATAAACCCAAAGTGGGATATTTTTGGGAAAAAATACCTCAATTTAATATTAAATCATATTTTGGATGATTGTGTTTGTTGACAATGAGGGTTTCCCTAATCAATTGTGGTATTCTAGAGATATTGCTGACAACCAAGGTTGACATTGAACCATAAAAAAGGGAATGTATGTTCTTGAGGTGGTATAAAAGTAATAGGTATAAGGTGGTGCCACTTTCTAGTGTTTTCCAATTTTTTTACGTCAAAATATAGAAAATGGAGGTATGGGTTTTTGTTAAAGGAAGTTCTTTGTAAAATTGAAGATCGTATGGAAACGTTCATGCAAGGAATGTTTCAAGATCATAACTTCAAAATATGGAAAATAAATGATGTGTGTGAAATTTTTGGATAAGTTTCTAAAAGATGAGGTAGAAATAACGAAAATTGTTCGCGTGATGTGACATCAAATTTGGTTTTACATGCATAGAGGGAAACCTGTGTGATGCGTCAAATCTTCTGTACAGGGATTAGTGACGCCTATAAATAATAGTTTACCCCCCTCATTCATAAAATCTCAACACTTAGAGAAAATGCAATCATTGAATTGTGAAATCTTTTTGTGCAAAGGTAGTTGCAAAAAATAATTTGAGTAGCGCACAATCTATATATGTTAAGAATAATATTTGAGTTTCACGGATGATTGAAACATCGTGCAAGAGGTTTTTTATGAAAAAAGTGGAATCTTGCGCAAAAGGCCTTAAAGTTGCACACAAGATGTATTATGGGTTACGTGAAAAATTTTCAGTTTCACATTACATTTGTGGTAAAGTTATATTAATTTGTGGATGAATGTGCGACATCAATAGAGCATTTACATACAGTTAATGATGCATTAATTAGAGATAATTAAAGGACCTACATGTTTGTAAACTCTGAGTGGATCTTCTGAAGAAGTAGTGTACAAACTTCAGTTGATAAAGTTGTGTGGTTTCAAATTTTTATTTGTTGTAAACCTATAGGGATAGTGAGTCCACTCTGGACATTATAAATAGGACTGTGATGTTAGTGGATTTGGTATATTGGCACATTTTCGTTGTATTATCCTTGAACGTACCCTAGTGAGGGTGAACCAAGTAAAAATTGATATGTCTTGTGCATACTTTAATTTCTGCTCATACTTTTCTATAGGAAGTATGTAGAAGAGAGTTTTTTTATAAAAAATATCAAAAAGGGGGAGTTATTTTAATCTACCATACCTTGATTCATCACCCCCTAGAGAATATGACCAAGTGGACCTAATATAACATGAACATAATGGTATGAGAACATGAGAATAAAATAGGAAAACCATACCCTTCTTATGAAATTTCATAATCATTAGTCATGACATAAATCTTAGTATCTCATAAGAAATAAATCATAAAGTATTCAAATAATATGATCAATGAGATCATAACATTGGAACATGACATAGATTTTTAGCATATACATAATCACAAAAAATAATTAACTTAATAGTCAAGGATATCTTCTAATACTATAATAGTGTATTGGGTTCACTGTCCACACCATCATATTAGTCAGGGTTAACTCCCAATACTATCATAGTGCTATGAATCTCTTATTGAACTAGTATAACTCCCCATTCCATTCGTGTTTATCTCATGAGATATCAATCCTTACCTTTGGAAGTGGAGGTATATATAATTTCAGGACCACACATCACATAATACAAATCATAAATATCTTTCCAATAATATCATAAAAAATTGATCAAATTATAACCCATGAAAAGTAAATTGGTTTCATAGATATTTCAACTGGTAATAACCCATGTAAAATAAATAGATTTCAAAAATATTTAATCAATTCATCATAGCATAAATGATAGAAAAGGATCTGGTTTCATAAACATCATGTCATAAAAATCATAATCCATCTATATAATGAATAAGTATGGTTTCATTGGATCATATCCCCAATAAATATTATCTAACATCAGAGGTTGTAATATTAGATGAAAAATGTATTTAAATGATCACTTATGACATTTCTTGAGGAAAATACACTTTTTTCACTGAAATCACTTCATCAAAATCAAAAAATTCCGAATATATTATATAAAATTATTTCTTTTAAAAATAACTCAGGAAACTTATAAAATAAGATTAAAATAAATTATTGGTCATGATAGTGTAAAATTATGTTCACTTTTTATAAGTTAAAAAGAAGACATTATTTTCATACCTTTGAAAAAAAGGTCAAAAAGTACTTCATTTTGGAAAATGATAAGATTGTTCGTATTAAACCACATTTAAAAATTCAATTATGGGTAAAAATGACTTGAAAAATGACATTATAATTGTGTAACATTATTCAAATCATTTTAGTGAAAATATGGACAATGACGAAAAAGTATTTTCGACCAAAGAAAGGAATAAAGTCAATTTTCCTTAAAAATATTCTTTTAGTTTCATCTTAATATAAAGAACGGAAAGTGAAACTAAACATATATTCCCTATAAATAGCCGTAGTATAAAAAATATAATTTGTTTCAAGATATTTATAACCTGAAATTTCATCATCATAAAAATAATCATAAATAATAATGATAGACAATGAGATTGTAAAATAAACCCTTACCAAGAGTTCCCCTTAATTTAATGTGATCTATACACTTATATAACAAATTAAAATTTATTATAATTCTATAATAGTTTTATGAACATACTTATAATATCATATATGATCCAATTATAACATTTCAACACCCATTTATTAATTATTCCCTATTAAAATAATCATTTCTGGTTTTGGACTATTTTATACTTCTTGATAATTTTAGTTTGAGTGTTATGGTCCTTGTATATTGATCACAATTCTATCATATATATAATTTTAATCATTATATAAATATTATATATATGAATTATATAAATATTTAGAGTCATCATTTATATTTATATATGTAAAAATAAATTAAATCATTCATGGAGATGGTAGGTTGTACGAACGCATGAACAATGTTTTCATTTTCAGATGGATAAAAAAGAAAGGTAAATAATAATTCAATATTATAGAATAATTTCTATATCATATATATCATATATATTTATTTTATATATATTTATTCCCATCTAATTAAAACTAAAATAAAAATAAAAATTCACATCACTTCATGGAGGTGGTATTCAACATGTACGCAAAGTCAATGTCTCATTTTCCAATAGATTTGAAGGCAAAAAGGTATATAAGATATAGAACATTCATAAAGGAATGTTATTATTTAATTTGTTTTCTAAATACCTATATAATGTTTAATTAATTGTTTCATAATAATATTAGAGGACTCTAGGGTGTCTTAGTAGTTCGGGACATGAAAAATGAAGAAAATAGGCTGTATTGGGTGGAGTTCACAGTTGGGGCATGGTTAGTACTAACAGTGCAACTTAATAACATGGTCTATAAAGGGAAGGTTACATGGTTGAGAAACATTAAAATGGGATCCTAAAAACATTTAAATTTTGGATAGATCCAAAAGAATGGACTCTACATGGTTTGGTAAACTATGTGGGCTCCCTAAGACATTGTGTAACCCAGGCCATCTCTTGGAAAGATGGTAGTCCAAAAGAATGGACTCTACATGGTTTGAATCACTTTTTGTTTAAAATTGAATCTCCTAGTGATTCTACCACTCATCTTTATTCTATTTTATAGAATATTTCTTATATAATTGTTCATCTCATAATAAATTCAAAAAAATATTCCAATAGATTATTATATTGATCAATGAGGGTTGTTTGGGATTGAATCACGAGTCATGTCTGAGTGAGAATTCATCTAAAAATGAGAGGTATTTTATCTATACGTTATACCCCATATTCTTAGTGTTTAATTTCTGTATATGTGGTTGTCTCTTTGTTTCATTATGTTTCACATTTAAACCCCATGAATGAAATGGTAAAATGGTAGTGTAAATGGTGTTTTGAATCCCTAAAAATGCCCATTGAATTCATTGAAGATGATTATACAAGGCTTATAGTCACCCATGGGGTGTTCCACTTACATGAACATGAGAATTGAGTGGTAAAATTACGAATTTAAGAGCTTGTGATAACAAAATAATAATAATTATGGTAATCGTATTGAATTGAAATAAAGGGGTGTTTGTATTGACTTGAATAGGCTAAATTGGTTTTTATTTGTAAATAGGTAAATGTTAGAAAATATTAAAGGGTATTTATACATCTGGTTAGCTAGATTGAAATGGGTGATTAATGGTTGTAATGGATCTTTAAGGGTGAAATGTCTTCTCTTTAGAAATTGAGAATAGGTTGAATGTAATGAACCATGGAATTGTCATAAATGAAATGACACACCTAGGTTGTATTTCTTTAAAAGAAAGGTTAAAGATGATGAGGATTTGAAAATGAGAACAAATGGTTAGTTGGTAAGATAGACTGATGTGCCTCTCTCGTGTTTGGGATAGACCAATTCTATATGATCCCCTACGCGTAGTATGTTTCGTAGAAAGGAATGATGCTCTTAAATCCATGTGTATCGACAAGGAATTCTATATTTTGGTTGGAATGGTTGGACAAGGAATTCTAAATCCAAGTTGGATACTGGGACTGATGGTCCTTGTTTTCAAATCATTGACCCCATTAACACATGGTACGAATGACTAGAAAAAGGTCTAAGTAGGTTCGATGAGTATTCATTGAACTGGTAACTAAGAACATGAGTGGTGAATTTAAATAATTTTAAATAATGTTAAATTATCTAATTACTACTTTACCTTTCTTATTTATACTTATGCATACAACGGGATTATATTGGATATTATTTCGGACATTGTTGGTAGTGGCCTACTAATTTGTACTCACACCCTGCTCCGGCTACCGCTGGGTATCCAGTAAAGCTTCATGGTTGCATGTTAGGATAAGGTAAAAGGCCTTCTCCAAGATTGTTGATGTGGTATTTTTTATTGAACATTCATAAGGGTACCATACATGATTTTGGGACTCAATTTGTGCATTTTTATTAAAATAATATCACTTTTTTACCTAAACAATTCAAAAAAACACCTTTTTTTACTTATAAATTATTTATTTTCATTTCTAATCAAATTATAAGAAATGAATTTTTTTCAAGTTTAAACCATAAATTTTTAATAATGTAGTTTTTCCTATTAATACATTTGCATTTAATGGCTATTTTATAATGTTATAATGCATTAATATTCCTTTAAACCCATGTTTCCATGAATCAACGGCTATGGAATAAAATTAAATTTATTTGAAATTAAATATTTCATAAATAAACAGGGTGTTTCATTATACCCCCATTATAAAAATATAACCCTATAAATTCACCACTATGATATAAAAAATCAAGTATATCTTTGATTAATCACATCCTTAGGTTCCCAGGTATCTTCTTTGAATTTCTGATTCCTCCAGATGAATTTAACCAGGTGAGTAGTCTTGTTCCATAGCACTTTTATCTCTAAGATCAAAAATTTCTTCTATTTATTAATTATAGGAAATATTTCTATCTAGTGGTATAATGTCTTAGTTTTTACATGTGAAGGATCAGGTGCTACTTCCTTAGCAGAGATACATAGAACACATCATAATCTTGAGAGAGGTTCGATGGAAGCATCAAACGATAAAGTATCATCCCTACTAGATCAGGAATATCAATGCGGATAATATACCTAGGTCTCATATTTTCTTAATTACAAAATCTCACAACAATATTATATGTATAAATTTATAGAAAAACCTTCAGATTATATTCTAACTCCAAGTCTTACTATGATTATCAGAATAAATTTTATGTCGACTATGATCTCACTTAATGTGTGGTTGAATGGTTCATAATTTATCATCAATTTCCTAAGCTAGATTAGTTCCTAAAAGCAACTTTCTCTTACATCATTATATTATATTGGTTTTTTACACTCATATATGTTTATGTCTTCATAAATATCCATCTAAATTATCAATTATAAGTTATTTTTGTATGACAACTCAAATAAAAGAATGTGTTAATCCCAAACACATTTCAAATCAATTGAACAAGATATAAACATATCTTTTTTGGTATTAATGGTTAACTCATAATAACTATTTTTTAGTATGATATGTATTATTTAAGCTCAACTTTATATCCCAATCCTAGTGAAGACATTACAAGAACATCAATTTAAACCTTATATCTCGATTAGAAACAAAATAATGTGGTGCTCCATGCAACTGTTCCACATACATAATGTATATTTTACAAATATAATAAAAATAATAATTTCACATAATAATAATGAATTGTGTTTTCTTTTAAATATGATCAAATATAACCCAAAAAAGTAATATTCCCTTTCTAAATTTTACAAAGTCTCATGACAAAATCCATTGTGATGTTTTCTCATTCCCATTCTGGTATGGGTAGTAGTTGTAACACCGCCTTAAACATTGGTCTCTCAACCCTTACTTGATGAAATAATAAGAACCTATATACAGACATCAGAATATCTATTTTAATGTTATATTACCATAAGTACTCTTTTATATCTCTTTAAATATTCATACATCTAGGATGAATAGAGACTAATGAACTATGAGATTCATCAAATAGCTATTTCTTCAAGTCTAGTATAAAAGGGATATGCATAAGGTTTTTAAACCTTATCATTATATCATAATCAAGGTTAATCTATAGAATGTTAAATAACATTTTTAGCTCCACATATTCCTTCCACATCTTTATAATCTTCACATGGATAGATTATTGGAAACTCATTTGAGATAGATAATATTTCTCCCCCTACATCAAGATTTCCACATCCATTCTTTGAAAATTAAGAAATGTAGATTTTTTGGGATACATATAATTGATAAGATTGCATGATCCATTGAACACATAGCATCTACCACATTGTTTTATTTACCTAGATGGTAATTTATTAGAAATTTATAATCTTTAATCCACTCTAACTATGATCTATGGTTCATATTCATCAATTTTTGATTCAATATATAATTTAAAATTCTATTATCATTGTATATTTGACATATTTCACCAGAAAGTTAATGTCTTCATGTTTTTAATGTATAAATTACCACACCCTACTCTAAATCCTAAATTGGATGATTTTTCTCTTGAACCATAAATTTTCATGAGGAATAAGTTATATCCATATTATTATACATGATAACACATCACAAAACCTTATCATATGTAGTACTATAGATTACAAACCCTTATCCACTATATGGTAATGTAATAAAAAGTGAACTATCTGACCTTATCTTCAATTCATAGAAATTTCTGTCACATTAATCAATCCATAGGAGCATGTCTCCCTTCTGAGTTAACGTGGTGAGTATATGAGACAGACATGATAAATTCTCCAGAAAGCATCAATAATATATATATATATATATATATATATTATTCTTGGGGTACAATTACATTTAAAAACACATACCACACACTTTGGCCAGAAAACCAAGCCATGTCACCCCCATAAGATATCCCACCCATTAATACTTATTTATTTAGTTAATGGCCTAAAGCCCTAGTGGGAATGAATTCCATTAAAAGGCCCAATGGCCCAAAAACTGGAACAATGTCCCAGCACAACATCATGCCTGCATCATGCCTACATAACAATTTGCATGTGCCATGCCTGCATCTCCACCTAAGTCACCACCCAACTACATCATTCCCATTTCTGAACCTTCCAACATAAATTCTCTCCCACCCAGATTTAAACTCGGGTCTAATACAGGATTATGGGAAGCCTTTTACCACTCAGGTAATCTTTCAACTACAAAATGCGTGGATGAGTCTCAATCCTATAACCATTGGGGGATATTCCAAGCTAGTGTGTGTCACACATTCCTAATCTAAACAAATGGCATTGAATTACCCATTTCATAATTTGAACAATGTTTGAGTCTGGAGGGACTCAAGCTAGTGCCAGTCCCCCCAAGCAGCGAGATGACCCAACTAGTGAACCACTCAACCAACACCTTAGGGGAAAGCATTGAAAACTTCCATCCAAAACAAGAAAACTATAGGTCTTAGTCACAGTAAATGTTCGAGTCCAACATTTAAAATCTTTCTTCATTGAGGGATCCATTGATATACCCTCTCTTGAAATTATATGACCCAAAATGAAACTTTATTTTGCAAAAATCAACACTTTGTAAATTTTTCAGACATGATATACATTAATAGGGTATTTAGAACAATCCTCAAGTGATATTCATAATATTCCTTTCTCCGAGAATATATAAGAAAATTGTTTATAAATACTACCAGACACTAATCACAATAATCTCTAAAGTATTTACTCATTAAATCCATGGATATGGTGGGAGAATTTGGAAGACCAAATAACATCACATTATATTCATAGTGTCCATACCTAGTATGGACTACTATATTGGGTATATCATTCTTATTGACCCTTAATTTATGATATTAAGAATGAATATCAATCTTCAAAAACTATTAAGATCTAGATTGTTGATTAAAAATTAACCAATTTGAGGAAGAGGATACTTATTATTGATTGTGACATTATAAAGTTTCTAATAATAAATATAGATCCACATTGATCAATAATTATTCTTAAAAAACAATAGGTTCACCCCATGGAGATGTAAATGGCATAATAAATCTCTTATAAAGATTTTCCAAGAGTTTCTTCTTCAGTTCTAAAAACTCTATCGAGGCTATTCTATATAAAATATATAAATTGGTGTATAAAATGATATGAGTTATATTAAAAAAGAAACATCATTAATTTTTGTAAGACTATGAAAATATTTCATAAAAACATCAAAACCCACTCAAATAACATGAATATATTCGATGTTGACTGTCTCTCCAACCATTTGATATAAACACCACTTTTGAATAGGAATGAAGACCCATAAAATGGGTAAAATTTCCATTATAAGTTCTTAACTATTTTTTCACTTATATGTGATCATATGTTTTCTTGAAATATCAAGTTTGAACTCCCAAATTCATTAATTTATGTGCTATTTATGTAATGAAATCTGATCCATGCCTAAAAAATAGAAAATTTAACCAGAGGTCGAATAACAAAGATTTTTGGGAAGTACATTACCATAAAGAAAAACATAGATAAATCATAGATTTGAGATGAAATCATCATAAAAATATGGTTTTCCACTAATAATTCTTTATCTAATAATTGAGGTGTTACTATAATACCCTTAGAAAATTCTTCATGTATAAAACATTTGGTGGGTCCAAAGTTAAATAAGTCATTAGTTGTTTTAGAGTAGATATTAAGTGTACCATTCACCACATCATTATCATAACCCTCATAAATTATGATTTTATGATATTTACCTTTCTCTCTAGGCTTCATAGGTAGTATATGTTGATCATCATCATTTACATTCAAATTTTAGAACCTGATAGAATAATTACTAAACTTCATTTAGTTGAAACATTGATGTGTTGGTGCTATATTTTGGGGTGTTTTTCTCTATATATAGATAACTTCAACTATCCATCACATCTACATTAAATTTCTCAATGAAATTATTTTCAAAAATTAAAATATTTACTAATACCCTTAATAAAATTTCATCCACATTTCTATATTCACATAGATCATGAAAGAAATTTCATCTCCTTATATTTATGGGTTTTAGAATCTTATTTGAATTCCATATTTCCATTATTATAAAAAATATGATATGGATAGGTAACTCTACCCTCTATTTCCACTTTGATACCACATGAAACAATATTTTTATGGCATTCAAATTATCTTATGGATAATTCCCTTCTTAGACTAGGTTTTAATCCACTAAAGAATTGATCAACCATATTTTCAAGTTAGATGATGTTATCAGACGCATACCTTGAGAGTATGAAAAAAAATTCTCCTAGTTAATAGTAGATTTATTATCCTTATTCTTTATTTTGGGTGCTTCTATCACTATTGTGATTAAAAATATGATGAAAGTAATTATTGAAAAATAATATCTTAAACGTATCCCACCCCCTGAAGTCAATTTATTCCGATTTCCTTATGTTATTGATGATATTCCACCACTAATCTATTTATCCATCCAAATGATAAATTTCAAAAATAACTTTTCTATGTTTTCAACATTGGATAATAGAAAATATATTTTTATAAGAATGAATCCATTTCTGAGAAACTAATGTGTCCTTAGATTCACTAAAATAAGGTTATTGTTGCCTCATAAAATAATCAATAAAACATTTATCCCTCCATTTCTCATTTTTAAGTTCATGAGGATTCATAGCTTAATAATGTTTTATAAGCATAACAATGAGATTTTTCAGTCCAACTCCAAAACATTTTTTTATTCAAAGGAAAATCATTTAATTTTCTATTGAATTCATCATTAACATGATTCTTTTAGGTTTTATCCATTAACTATAACTAGAAAACATAGTGTGGGAAATAATAATCATAGTATTTTACCACATAATCAATAAAAAACAATAGTAAAACTTCTAAATCAAGGCACATTTTTTCAATCAATGACACCATAGGTTTATTTTAGGTCATCAAGGATCATTACCAAAACATTAGAATATTATTCTACAATTAGACTAATCCATAGGTTTATCCCTAAATTTTTCTAATCCTAGTTTACAAAGGTAACTAAACCTTGATTTGATACCAACTATATCAACACATACCATTCATACATAGATATTATATCCTATTACATGGGTATTCAATACATAACATAAATATCCATGCATGAATCATATAGGTTAAGTATATTTTGAAACATGGATAAATTAATAACCAGTTAAAAATTGAACAACAATATCTACCACTAGGTTGTTCATTACTATCACCCTTCTTAGACATGTCATGCTTAATACCTTTATTTTTAACTTGAGGAAATGAAAAATATGAAATGGTGATCTTATATGCCCAATAACAGAAATCAATGGTGATATCAATGATCACTTAAATAACGTAAACTTAAATGTATGAGAACAATAGAAAAACAATATATAATAATAACCTTCATATCACAGATCATAATCTTGAGTCACGGTATAAATCTAGGCTATTCATAAGACCTGAATCAAAAATATATCAATAAACATAATCCATGATACAATAACATTGTTCTAAGATATAGATTTTTTGTGTACACAAAATCATAAAATATCATTTCTTTAGTAGTAAAGGATAACTTAACAGACTATCATAATGTATTTTATTCACTCCCCAATATATCATAGTGGAAAAGGTTCACTCCAAAGAAAATAATTTTTGACAAATTCCCTTACTAAATTTTATTCACTCCCTATTACTTCCCCATTTATCTCATGAGATATCAATCTTTATCCAACGCAATAGAAGGATATATAATTTTTTTGCCACCAATAAAATTATAAATATAATATATGTGTGTGTAACATTCTGATAAAACATTCATCCTTTTTGACTATGAAAAATAAATAGTTTTGATAATCATTCATAATTGAGTAACTTGTGGAAAAGAAAAATGTTTTATTAGCATTTCGATAATTCATCATAGAATAACCTGTGGAAATTTAACAGGTTTCCAAAACATCTTTTTAATATAATAATAAACCATCAATAGAAAAAAAAATTAAGATATTATAATTTTAGCATATCCCTAGTAAAGCTTAAGTAACATCAAAGGATGTCATTCTAGTTAAAAAATGGATTCAAAAGATAACTTGAAACATTTCTTGATCAAAATACCATTGCAACATTGAAATAACATCTTTAAAATATTAAAATATAGAAAAAAAATTAGAAAACTTTTTCATTGAAATCAACCATTGAAACATATAAATTTATATTAAAATTATTGATTGGTTATAATTGTAGTTATTTATGTTCATTCTATATAAGTTAATAGGAAACATTCCTTTCATACCTTTGTAAAAAAAGTAAAAATGTGAATTATTTGTGAAAATGATAAGAACATTAATTTTGAACAAATTTTTTGAAATTCAATAATGTGTAAATATAACATTAAATAGTCATATAAAAATATTAAAAAATTATTAAAAAAATATTAATGAAAACATTTACATGGAAGAAAAAATATTTTCGACCGATGAGAGAGATAATGTTTATTTTCCATAAAATATTATTTTCATCCCTTGAGTTTATAAGGAGTGGAAAATGAAGGGAAAACATGTATTCTTAAAAAATAATCATAAAAAATTCACGAGTTTTTTAAGGGTTATATCATGAAATTTTATCATCAGTAACTTAATCATAAACAATCTTGATAAATAATGATAATCCAAGATAAAATTCTTACCTGAAGTTCCTCTAGAATTGAAAGTGATCGAACCTTATGTATAATAAAGTAAAATTTAGTAAAATTGTATAAATTATAAACTAAAATACTTATAATTTCATATATCGTTCACATTTAACTTTTCAATACAAATTTATTAATTATTAATTATAAAAGTCATCATTTTATAGTGTCAACTGTTTTATTCTTCATGTGACTTTCAACTCATAAATTGTGGTACATTTACATTGATGATGATTACATCATCTAAAAAGTGATAATAATGATATATATATGATATATATTCATTATATAAATATTTATATTCATCTATAAAATTTATTGATGTAAAAATGAATTACATCATTCAGGGATATGGTAAGTCGTAAGTACGCATGAACACTATTTTCATTTATTGAAAAATGGATTTAAATAAAAGTAAAAAATAATAAAAATTTATATAATCATTATTATATCATTTATATCATATAAATATAGATATATATATATTCATTAAAACTATATTTATTACCAACCAAGTTAAACAGAAATGAAAAATAAATCACATCGCTTCATGGAGGTGGTAGTCCACACCTACACACAATGGCGTTATTATTATCCAATAGATTTGAAGGTAAGAATTTAGATATTATATTATCATTATATAAGAATATTAATGTCATAAATATAATATATAAGCATTAAACATATCATAATACTCATCAAAAAAATTTGGTTATGAAGACTAAATTGTATCACTGTATGGAGATGGTAATCTGAATGTATACACGAGTGATTCTTTTACTTCCCATTTGATGAGAAAAAGGGTGGATCATTCTTTCATAATTACATTTTATTTTTGTCAATAAATTTATTATTTTATGATAAATTAAATAAATAAAATTGGGAAAATAAAAATTAAAAAAAAAGTAATAGACTAAGGAGATTACCTCTTCTTTGAGAGAACTCCATTGTATCTCCTATTAAGGAAATTAGGGTTGGTTTTTTGAGGAGACTATAAAATATATAATTGTGGGTAGGAAAGTTGAGATGATTATTTTTATTTTGTTTTTATAATATATAAGGCACATATTTGTGTAAAAAACATAACGGAGGGGTGTCCTTTTGTAAGGAAGGGAGATAACACACTTGGAAATTAATAAAATATTAAAATATAATAAATTCATTCTGAATAAAAATTCTTCGAAATAGCCATTAATAAAATAAATAATAGTCTATTTTAAAAATAACATAATCCAATGAAATATATATAGTCTTTCATGGCATTTTAAACCATATCTTTGTTATTTACCCCTTCGTTAATCATTTTTGACCTTAAACGTGGTAACAACTATTTAAATATTAAACGGATAATAATGTTTCCATAAATGGAAAAATGTCTCATAAATCGACCATGGTTTAAAATTTTAACCATATACCAATAAATTGGATAAAGATAATATTTTTATGAATTTTCAATCATTAAATATAATATTATTATTATAAAATATCATTAATGTTAATTTTGGAAATACTCATTTAATTTGACTTTCAAGACACCAAGAAAAGAATAAATATGAATATAATCTTTCCAAACATCCCTAATATTTAATATTTATATATTAATTTCATGGAACAAAATAATTAACTTAATTTCTATTACATTTATTATTTTTAAAATCTTTTATTTTATTTTCTTATAAATTTATTACATATTTGTAGAGACCCGAAGCTTATCGTACATGGACATTACATTACTTTTGCGGAATACTTAGTACATAACAAAAACACACACACAAGGATCGTAATAGTTTAGTGTCTTTGGAAACTCGGAATAAAATCTTCTAATCGTGGTGAAAGATCTTCAACATCTCTCATAAAGATCTTCCTTTTTTTTTACCTAAAACCTTTCTTTATATCCTGGGGAAAAGAAAACATAAAAGGGTGAGCTCAAATGCTCAGTAAGGGTAAACAAAAGAAATATCAATCACATCGTATTCATAAGAACATAACATTTTGGAAATCATAACCTACAAAAGAGAGAATAATTTCATAACATGGGATAAATCATGGTAGTGAAATGTAATCACAATAATCATAACTTAAAACATGAAACTTTGTGGAATTCACACATATTCATAGAGAATCATTTCTTGTTAGTCAAGACTCATTTCCAAGACTATCTTAGTGGACAAAGTCCCTTTCTGAATCGAGTAACCCTCGTTTCAGTCCTGTTTCACTGAACCAGTATAACCTACCATTCCAGCCATGTCTATATCATGAGATATAAAATCTTTACCCAATGCATTGGAGGGAGATATAGGTCCCACCCATCTTATAATGAATCCTTTTTTATGTGTGCCACATAATCATAAATCATACATCATCGCATAACACATGTAACAAAAATGGGATTCTTGAAACATCATGACATCATAAAACAATTCATATAAGATAAAGGAATTCATAAAAACATTTCCATCACAACATAATCAAATCCATGTAATAATAGGGATAAAAATAGAACCCTTTTATTATCTTAGATGGAAAATAATTTTGATAAAATACTTGAACTCCATTCTTGAGGAAAATATCCTTTCTACTTCAAAAACATTTTTCCTTTCATAACATGTCATACGACTTTAATATAAAAGAAGATGATTAAAAATAAAATTGAAAACTTGTAAAGGAAGCTTCTTGGAAATAATGTTTTAAAAATCCATTCATGTCGTATAAGTTAAAAAAACATTCTTCGTACTTTTTTCAGAAAAGTCAAAAAGTACCTCGTACGAAAAATGACAAAAGATTCCTTTCATTTCTTTTACTAAAAACTCACCGAAGGGTAAAAATGGATTTAAACAATTTTAGGTGGATGGAAATAATATTATTTATGAAACATGGATGTGGATGATAAAATACACCCCAGTAAATACCAAAGTATAAACAATCTCGGATAAAAATGAGATTGTGATATTTTCCCTTACCTTAGGTCCGACTTGCTTTGTAAGTGTCCGAACCTCCTGTATAATGATTTAAATCATGTTATTGACTTATACCAGAATCATATTCGTTGTTATTATATCATATATGGTCCACTTATGACTTTATATTAACTGTTCTTTTGTAAATTCATGTTAAAGTAGCGTTTTGGGTAAAATCGTCTCATTTGTCGTTCATGTTTTTAACTTGTAATTATTCATATGATTACTTAGATCATGATTACTTAATTCCAGAATATAAAACATGATTTATATATATATATATTCAGAATATACATATATAATAAATCAGTAAATGGAAAGAAATACACCGTTCATGGAGACGGTAGTCCGTACGTACGCATGAACACTGTTTTCGTTTCCTTATTGAATTGAATGGAATTAATTAGATGACATACATATAAATATAAATATTTCCAGTATCATTATTAGGTCATATATTTCATTAGTACTTATTATATATACTTTATAATCATTCATGAATGGCTAATCATTGAGAATGAATCTCATCGCGTCGTGGAGACGGTAGTCCGTACGTGCACACGAGCGATGATATCGTTCCCATGGTTGTGGAATTGTGTTGAAGTGTATGTATACTATTTAAGTATCAATATCACATTATAATAATCATATATAGTTACTCATTACACCTTTATACCCATCCTTGTAAGGTGATGGTGGAAAATAGATTACACCACGGCGTGGAGACGGTATTCTGTACGTACGCACGCGCGGTGATTTCCTTTTTCCGTAGGATGGATAGAAGGTTAATTAGAGTTGTTTCATATTTATAATAACATATCAGTATATAATAAATACTGATGTTGTTACTTTATCATGAAAAAACTAAAGAAGAAGAAGTTGAAGAAGAAAGAAATTGAAAAGATCGGTAATGGATATTACCTCTTCTTTGGAACGCTTCTTTGAATCCTCTACTTAAGGAACTAAGATTGGTCTTTGAAGAAGACGAGGACCTCTATGATTATTCTAGAGAAGTGTAGAAGGTATTTTTTCAGGGGTTGCCGAGCTTGAGTGCTCAAATTGGTGTGAGGAGGAGGGGGAGGAGGTACCCTTTTATAAGGGAGGAGAGGGGCACCTTAGGAATATCTCAAAATATTATTTTACATTAAAGTCAAAATCAGTTTATAATGGTTCCAAAGGGTCTTATTTCGAAGCTAAAGTGGGGATGGGTATAAATCCTATCATCCAATAGGATTTAGACAAGTTTAGGGTATTATTTTAACCTTATCAATTAGATTTAACTCTAAGTTAAATAATTTAACTTTTACCGTGTCTTTTTGTTTTCTTTCACTATATGGTTAATACACTTACTATAACATGCCAAACGAACCCCAAATTGTTTATTATTAATATATATATCATTAGCTATGTAATTTGGCCGAACCATAGATTTTTAGGTATAAAATAACAATTAATAATATAATATTTTATTTAAAAACTATTTTGTCTCAATTTTGACACTATTTGATATATGATTTTTTTGAAAGTCATAACAGAATTATATGTTCGAAACAAGTTGATTAAATCAACACTAATATATCATAGTAACCTAGAAAATTAGTGTAATTCATAAAAAGTCTCAAATTACATTCATTTGAGCATTTATAACATCAATTATGTTAATATTTATTTAAAAGGGTAATTACTGCATCATCGTTGTGTCATAAATAAATTAATTTATTTAAAGTCTAAAAATTATAAATAAAATATCATTATGTAGGAAATCTTTTTAGCTTTCTAATGAATATTTATAGTCGAATTTATCTTATGTATAACCCCATATTAAAAATGATTTAGTTATTAAACATTGATTTTAACTGTTTTAACTATTCATTAAATAAAATAATATTAAATGTCATAATCTAATCCAAGTGGACCTAAATGTTCATATTATATTCATAAGGTTGTTTTTGGTCGAATTACAATTATACAATAGAATTAGGACATGTGTTAGGGTAATAGTAATATCATATTTACCCTTAGTTACCCTATTTACTATTAACCGTGGTAAAAAAAAGTAAAAAGTTACTATTCACCAAAAATTATTTTAATCTCATTGAACCACATTTTAGTCCTTTATATTAACCGTGTTTGTCGGATTTTCGAAATTCCATTCACAGAAGCGGTAAAATTAAGTTTTATGCAAAATTCAGTTTTTAACCTACCACTTAGTGGTTTCACTATTCATCAAAAATTGAAAGTTTTCAGAAAAATGCCAAAATTTCATCCTAAGCTATATTTCATATTCCGAATTCAAAAATTAAGTCTATTTTACCAAATTCATAACATAGAAATTGCATTAATTAATTTTATAATTAAATCCCGCTGTTAAAACAAATAGTGTTTTTAAGAAACAATATCTATCAAAAGATTGACACTTGATTATGTCTGGTTTAAATGTGAAATTACATCCAATGACCAACATTGTATGAAATTGTAAAAATATATTCTAAATATACTTTAAAACCACTCAAATTAATTATGATTTAGCACTATTAATTATTTCGATTAAAAAAGTTGTTTTTAATTATAATTTAGTAATTTTCACTATTCATCAGAATATGAAAGTTATCCGAAAAGTACCAAAATTTCACCTTAGGCTAAATTCGATACTCTGAATCCAAAAATGAAGTCCATTTTGAGAGCTAAAATTTCTAAAATTTAAAAAGTGGTTATTACTATTCATAATGGCTAGTTTTAATAATATTTTAATAGCATATCGTTGTTTCGTGAAACTCAGTATTGCGTACTACACACGCTATCGAGGAAGGTTGTGATTGCGTGTAATGCAAGGCAAGTCAAGGATGCGTGTTGTGCAAGCTCCTTTTTGTGTTGCGTACAACACAAGACATTAGTGAAATTAAAAAGAATATTTTTCATAAAATCTTGGGCTGTTACATTCTACCCCCCTTAAAATGAATTTCGCCCTCGAAATTCGTCGGGGTTATAAATGGTTTACTATTCGAAAGTTTCTTTAATAGAAGTCCACATCGTAAAAAGGAATACCAAAACAAATATTTTAAAACCAAAGTATGAAACTTAACGGTTACCCAAATAAACTAATCACTGGGTTTCCACATAGATGAAAATATGGATATGGAAGAAAAATCTAACCATCATGTTCTGATGGAGAGTGGTAGAGAACATGGCTATGGAAAATCCAACAATCACAAATCCCTAAATTTGTGACGATCTAAGGTACCATCCGATTAATCAGATATAAGATCACTAGGACAACATTTTTTTGGTTTTCAAGATCGTTTCCCTAAAGTTGAAGAATTTGAATTAGAATAAATACTTACTTTATTTTGGTACAATCGCACTATTGTTCGTGCCTTGAACAATTTCCACTTCATCTCTTAAATAAATGAAGTTGAATTTGTTATTCGTGAAGTGTTAGAAGATCATGTGATAGAATGACGGGTCATTCCATCTGTCTCAAACAAAAGGTTAGAAAAAATTATATACATAAGTCGATCTATAGTGAGATTAATCATATATGGTTCCTAAAATGGACTTATACTTCATATATCATACTGCTTAATATAATAAAACTAGTTTCTATTAAACAGGGACTTCCTGTAGGCCAGTGGTAGGCGATAAAGGCCAGTCGCACTTCAGTTGTGGGTTCGATTCCCACAGCCTTGTCCGAAGCGATGGGCTGTCGCCCGTCCTGCAGGTTGTCCTTTTTCTAAAACTATAATACTATAACATCCCATCAATAATATCGAAAAAAACATCTATCCTTAAACAATACTAACTTATGTCCAACATAATCCATTCCAATCTTTAGGCTTATCCATAATACTGCAGTCCACTCTCATAACATAGTGAAAACGATTATCAGAGATTTAACACCATCGTCGATCCCCATATATCATAAGATATGTTTTGTTGGTCACATTCCAAACATTCAAAGTCCTTAATAATTTATTCTCTTGAATACCCATTGAACCATAGTGAAAACATGAATGCAGTTAAAAGTTAACACTTTTCACATACCAAAATCCTCAAAATTCTATATACTCAAACCATGATATCACTTAGTCCTTATATCAGTCATGATCTCATTAATACTATCAAACATTTAATTTTCTCCTTATCCCTTCATTATGCGCATATCACCTACATTCCAAAAATATCTGAATAACCTTTCATGGATACTGGTAACATTAATCATACACTTTCAAAACACAAGGAAAGACAACAGTGTAACAATCCATAGATGTCTCTTTATTCCATAGTAGCATGAGATTACTTATACAAAATTACAAATGATAAACATGTAATCATTCCACTACACTCTTAAACCATTGATCGAGCTTCAAAAATTCTTTCATCTCACATATCATTTGTAGTCTCTTCATCATCATCCACATAAATACTACCCATATGACCATACTGATTCTCTTCATGAGTCTTTCCCTTAGGGAATTTGTTTGCATAATGCCCATACATTCCACATTTAAAACACTTAACCATTTTTGATGTCGTAGCAATACCATTATCCTCATCCATGGTGTTAACCGACCCTTTTCCTTTGCACTTACTTGCTTTGTGTCCTTCTTTTCCACACCCAAAGCATCTTCTAGTTCCCTTGAAACATTCTCCTTGATGCCTCTTCCCACATGATTTACATAGGGGAAATTGAACTTTCTTTCCTCTATGATCATCATGGAACTCCATCTTTCTCTTATTAGTCGAGTCAGGAAACTTACCAAATTTTACTTTATTGATCATATTATGAGATTGCTGATTCGGCATAATAATGATGTTTGGACATCCAAATCCCATTTCATTTGGTTGCTCATGAAGAATATCATTCCATTGTCCACCATATCCTCCATTATTGTGAATCATCTTGTTTCCAGCCATTTTCTAAAACCCAAACAGAATAGTGTGAGAGGCAAAATAATGCTAGGGAAAACAACATAGTAAAGGGGGAGTACCCTTAATATCTAACATCTTAGGTTAAATTATAAGATCGTTATCGTAGTTCTAGGATTATATCCTATACGTATCTTATCCTTAGGGACATCCCTAGACATACCTTAGAAATATCTCTAGGGATCTCACTAACGTTTTCGCATCCTAGTTTCCAAAGGTTGACTAAACCTTTCCTCTAATACCAACTGTAGCGGTCTGGAATTACTTCCAGTGGACTATAATTGATACCTATCAGGGCACTCCATGGGCGGCTACACCCCCTGGGCGGGACACACCACCATCCCCAGTGGCATCCATTTCCTCATGAAGCCCTTGGGCGGAGAGCCATGCTTCGTCCAACGCTCACATGTGAGAGTTCCCAAGGATTGGATACATTCCTACCTCCTTTGCCTCTGATACCAACTCTAGCGACCCGAAGCTTATCGTACATGGACATTACATTACTTTTGCAGAATAATTAGTTCATAACAAAAAC
This sequence comes from Viscum album, assembly GCA_963277665.1. NCBI lineage: Eukaryota > Viridiplantae > Streptophyta > Magnoliopsida > Santalales > Viscaceae > Viscum > Viscum album. The sequence goes on from OY728161.1 coordinate 702,332,915, forward strand.
ACACACACAAGGATCGTAATAGTTTAGTGTCTTTGAAAACTAGGAATAAAATCTTCTAATCGTGGTGAAATATCTTCAACATCTCCCACAAAGATCTTCCTTTTTTTACCTAAAACCTTTCTTTATATCCTGGGGAAAAGAAAACATAAAAGGGTGAGCTCAAATGCTCAGTAAGGGTAAACAAAAGAAATATCAATCACATCGTATTCATAAGAACATAACATTTTGGAAATCATAACCTGCAAAAGAGAGCATAATTTCATAACATGGGATAAATCATGGTAGTGAAATGTAATCACAATAATCATAACTTAAAACATGAAACTTTGTGGAATTCACACATATTCATAGAGAATCATTTCTTGTTAGTCAAGACTCATTTCCAAGACTATCTTAGTGGACAAAGTCCCTTTCTAAATCGAGTAACCCTCGTTTCAGTCCTGTTTCACTGAACCGGTATAACCTACCATTCCAGCCATGTCTATCTCATGAGATATAAAATCTTTACCCAATGCATTGGAGGGAGATATAGGTCCCACCCATATTATAATGAATCCTTTCTTATGTGTGCCACATAATCATAAATCATACATCATCGCATAACACATGTAACAAAAATGGGATTCTTGAAAAATCATGACATCATAAAAAAATTCATATAAGATAAAGGAATTCATAAAAATATTTCCATCACAAAATAATCAAATCCATGTAATAATAGGGATAAAAACAGAACCCTTTTATTATCTTAGATGGAAAATAATTTTGATAAAATAATTGAACTCCATTCTTGAGGAAAATATCCTTTCTACTTCAAAAACATTTTTCCTTTCATAACATGACATACGACTTTAAAATAAAAGAAGATGATTAAAAATAAACATGAAAACTTGAAAATAAGCTTCTTGGAAATAATGTTTTAAAAATCCATTCATGTCGTATAAGTTAAAAAAACATTCTTCGTACTTTTGTCGGAAAAGTCAAAAAGTACCTCGTACGAAAAATGACAAAAGATTCCTTTCATTTCTTTTACTAAAAACTCACCGAAGGGTAAAAATGGATTTAAACAATTCTAGGTGGATGGAAATAATATTATTTATGAAACATGGATGTGGATGATAAAATACACCCAAGTAAATACCAAAGTATAAACAATCTCGTATAAAAATGAGATTGTGATATTTTCCCTTACCTTAGGTCTGACTTGCTTTGTATGTGTCCGAAACTCCTGTATAATGATTTAAATCATGTTATTGACTTATTCCAAAATAATATTCATTGTTATTATATCATATATGGTCCACTTATGACTTTATATTACCCGTTCTTTTGTAAATTCATGTTAAAGTAGCATTTTGGGTAAAATCGTCTCATTTGTCGTTCGTGTTTTTAACTTGTGATTATTCATATGATTACTTAGATCATGATTACTTAATTACAGAATATAAAACATGATTTATATATATATATATATTCAGAATATACATATATAATAAATCAATAAATGGAAAGAAATACATCATTCATGGAGACGGTAGTCCGTACGTACGCATGAAGGCTGTTTTCGTTTCCTTATTGAATTGAATGGAATTAAGTAGATGACATACATATAAATATAAATAATTCCAGTATCATTATTAGGTCATATATTTCATTAGTACTTATTATATATACTTTATAATCATTCATGAATGGCTAATCATTGAGAATGAATCTCATCGCGTCGTGGAGACGGTAGTCCGTACGTACGCACGAGCTATGATATCGTTCCCATGGTCGTGGAATTGTGTTGAAGTGTATGTATACTATTTAAGTATCAATATCACATTATAATAATCATATATAGTTACTCATTACACCTTTATACCCATCCTTGTAAGGTGATGGTGGAAAATAGATTACACCACGGCGTGGAGACGGTATTCCGTACGTACGCACGCGCGGTGATTTCCTTTTTCCGTAGGATGGATAGAAGGTTAATTAGAGTTGTTTCATATTTATAATAACATATCAGTATATAAGAAATACTTATGTTATTACTTTATCATGAAACAACTAAAGAAGAAGAAGTTGAAGAAGAAAGAAATTGAAAAGATCGGTAATGGATATTACCTCTTCTTTGGAACGCTTCTTTGAATCCTCTACTTAGGGAACTAAGATTGGTCATTGAAGAAGACCAGGACCTCTAGGATTATTCTAGGGAAGTGTAGAAGGGATTTTTTTAGGGTTTGGCCGAGCTTGAGTGCTCAAATTGGTGTGAGGAGGAGGGGGAGGAGGTACCCTTTTATAAGGGAGGAGAGGGGCACCTTAGGAATATCTCAAAATATTATTTTACATTAAAGTCAAAATCAGTTTATAATGGTTCCAAAGGGTCTTATTTAGAAGCTAAAGTGGGTATGGGTCGAAATCCTATCATCCAATACGATTTAGACAAGTTTAGGGTATTATTTTAACCTTATCAATTAGATTTAACTCTAAGTTAAATAATTTAACTTTTACTGTGTCTTTTTGTTTTCTTTCACTATATGGTTAATACACTTACTATAACATGCCAAACGAACCCCAAATTGTTTATTATTAATATATATATCCTTATCTAAGTCATTTGGCCGAACCTTAGATTTTTAGGAATAAAATAACAATTAATAATATAATATTTGATTTAAAAACTATTTTGTCTCAATTTTGACACTATTTGATATATGATTTTTGTGAAAGTCATAACAGAATTATATGTTCGAACCAAGTTGATTAAATAAATACTAATATATCATAGTAACTTATAAAATTAGTGGAATTTATTAAAAGTCTCAAATTACATTCATTTGAGCATTTATAACATCAATTATGTTAATATTTCCTTAAAAGGGTAATTACTGCATCATCGTTGTGTCATAAATAAATTAATTTATTTAAAGTCTAAAAATTATAAATAAAATATCATTATGTAGGAAATCTTTTTAGATTTCTAATGAATATTTATAGTCGAATTTATCTTATGTATAACCCCATATTAAAAATGTTTTAGTTATTAAACTTTGATTTTAACTATTTTAACTATTCATTAAATAAAATAATATTAAATGTCATAATCTAATCCAAGTGGATCTAAATGGTCATATTATATTCTTAAGGTCGTTTTTGGTCTAATTACACTTATCCAATAGAATTAGGGCATGTGTTAGGGTAATAGTAATATCATATTTACCCTTAGTTACCCTATTTACTATTAACCGTGGTAAAAAAAATTAAAAGATACTATTCACCAAAAATTATTTTCATCTCGTTGAACCACATTTTAGTCCTTGATATTAACTGTGTCTGTCGGATTTTCGAAATTCCATTCACAGAAGCGGTAAAATTATGTTTTATGCAAAATTCAGTTTTTAACCTACCACTTAGTGGTTTCACTATTCATCAAAAATTGAAAGTTTTCAGAAAAATGCCAAAATTTCATCCTAAGCTATATTTCATATTCCGAATTCAAAAATGAAGTCTATTTTACCAAATTCATAACATAGAAATTGCATTAATTAATTTTATAATTAAATCCCGCTGTTAAAACAAATAGCGTGTTTTTTAAAAACAATATCTTTCAAAAGATTGACACTTGATTATGTCTGGTTTAAATGTGAAATTAGATCCAATGACCAAAATTGTATTAAATTGTAAAAATATATTCTAAATATACTTTAAAACCACTCAAATTAATGATTTATCACTATTAATTATTTCGATTAAAAAAGTTGTTTTTAATTATAATTTAGTAATTTTCATTATTCATCAGAATATGAAAGTTATCCGAAAAGTACCAAAATTTCACCTTAGGCTAAATTCGATACTCCAAATCCAAAAATGAAGTCCATTTTGAGAGCTAAAATTTCTAAAATTTAAAAAGTGGTTATTACTATTCATAATGGCTAGTTTTAATAATATTTTAATAGTATATCGTTGTTTCATGAAACTCAGTATTGCATACTACACACGCTATCGAGGAAGGTTGCAATTGCGTGTAATGCAAGGCAAGTCAAGGATGCGTGTTGTGCAAGCTCCTTTTTGTGTTGCGTACAACACAAGACATTAGTGAAATTTAAAAGAATATTTTTCATAAAATCTTGGGCTGTTACAATATTGTTTAGGAGTTTCATAAGAATTTATGGTAATTATTAAATAAATAAAAATTAGAAGTAAATTGTTTTAATTAAAATACATAATTTACCTTTCAAATAAAAATTTATAACAAAAATTATCCTCGTAGAATACTTTTATAAAAAAATTGTAGATATTAGAGTCAAGATGAAGACATTTTGAATTTCTTCATTTCTAAAATTAATATAATGGTCATATTAAAATATATATGGAAACTAGTGACCGTATAATAGAGATTTATATGAAAATTTTTGAAATAAATTCTTCAATATAATAATTCCAAGTTAAATATAAAATTTAAAGCCTTATCCCAATGTTTTAACCCTATTTTACTTGTTTTACCCTTATCTAGGTGACAAAATATTACTATAGTTACAATTCATATTGACCAAAATTAAAAGGGGCATATTTACCAAATTATATCATCCTAATTCTAAATTTGGAATCCATTTTTAAATATTAAATTTATATAAATTCCAAAAATTCAGTATAAAATAAGTGTGAAAAATGTTACAAAAAATGATTTTTCAAGAAATGCATTTTTATGCATAAAACTGGATATATATTTTTATTTCATCCCTAGAAAAAATAATTTAAAAATTTTAAATCAACTTATTGAATGAATAATATATAAATTTAATTAAAATCATTAATAAATAGAGATCAATTTAATTTGTTAAAGTAAAAGTACATTGTTTAACTAATAATAGTTTTTCATAAAAACATCTCTTTTTTACTTACAAATGCTTTTTATTTGATTTTTTATTAAAATGATAAAAAATTAATATATTTTATACAAATATACGTCATAAATTTAAAATAATTTACCAAGTACTATTAATACCCACCAATTTAACAGTTAGGTTACAATGGTATACTATATTACAGTTCATTTAGACTTGGGGTTTTATGTATCACAAGATATCCTAGAAATTAAATTAATTTGAAAATAAATATATCATAAAATAATGAGGTGTTAAAAAATAAAATTATAAAATAATGTAATTTTTAATATGAATAATAATGATACATCCAAACATAGTGGTCAAATACCGCACATAGATGTAAACATATCTAGAATCATGTCAAGCATAAGATATATGCAAAAATCATAACAACATTATTATGAAAAAATATAGAGTAATTTTCATTAATAATACACATAATATCATGATATGTATCACATTATCCAATTCATATGAGAGAATATATATTTCTAGGTCCACCTACCATATCATAACATGTTCATACTCATGAATTCCACATAAATCAGAAAATAATTATCGTCGCAAAATAAACTTATAGAAACTAATGGATTTCACAATAGTTTCATAAAGATTAATTTTAATATTACCATTTAGTTTCCCAAATGGATAAGGGATATAATATTTTTAATAAAACATCATCCTTATTGAGTGGAAGATAAATATCTCAAGATGGGTTAATACGATGTTTTGTAAATTAATGACTTTTTGAAAAAAAAGGAATAGAAAAACATTTTCAAAAGCTAGAAACATGTGTGTCCTTATAAATATAATGGGAAATATTTTTAAAGGAAATTTTAAGGATACTAAATTAATATCCCTAATAATAATAATGAGATATTATAAATAACCCAAAAGAAAGAGTTGGGTTTGAGAATCTCCTTACTTTAAATCCATATTTATTTTTTCATGTTTCCGAATCCTAAATAATAAACATATGATTATTAAAAGATTTAATAATAAGTTAATTATGTTAATTTTTTTACTCTTTAGAAATTATAGTCCTTGTATTCAATTCCTTAATTCCATTTTTTGAAGGTGGAACGTTTTGATATCAATTTTTTTTAATAATATCCCATTTTGTTTGGATTTTTATGTTTTTGATAAAGGTAATTCTTATATATGTAAATATAATTATAGAATCTAAAAATAAAAATTCATATATTATATATATTTCCTAATATCTATCCATGATGTTTTTTTCATCGATGTGTTGATGTCTTCGTAGGTGGTTAACCGACTGTTGACAGGACATTGTCCAGAGTGGAGAAAAAAGATGATATACAAATAAATATATCATAATTATAGTCATTATAGTAGTTTAGAATTGATTATATAATTTTGAAATATTAATTTTTTAATATTTTAATATTTAGGTTTTAATAGAACATAGAAAATAGGAATAGAGTAGGAAAATGAGAGAATTGTTGATGAAAACTTACCCTTTAATCAGTGTTTCTTCTTTTCTAGGACACCAAATTAATTTAATGATTGGATTTGAATTTCTACAGAACATACTTAACTATTATAATGGGATTAATTAATTTAATTTTTTAAAAAATATCTTTGTTATTAGATAGAGTTGTGGTTTTCCAAAGGAGGAGTGAGGGTTTTTTATACTTGAGGAGAGGGGTATTTTGAGTTAAAATATTAGATAAAATACTATATCCAAGGTAAACCTTGTAATTGAGATATTTTTGAAATTATGAATCATATATAAATAAAATAAAATGTTTTAGGACATTAAACCCTTTTATAAACTGAATTCATTAGTATATTAAAATTTCATGTGGAGAAATTAAAATATTGTCATTTTAATGGAATAATTTTGTCTTTAGATATTGGAGAATAATTTTTTAGGTTATGGAAATTAAGTTTATTATTTTTAAAGTGACCCATTTATATTTTTAAATTTATATATGTATTAAATAACCAATTTTTCGTTTATTAATTCATTATGACATCGTTATTATGTCATAAAACATGTGGTATTTCAAAGAGAGCATTTTTACTATTCACATAAAAATTGATGTATTTTGGAAAATTTAAAAAAAACATCACCTCTGTAAAATTTCAATTTGATGATTCAGAAAGTGAAATTAATTTTATAAAACTCATTTTCTAACATATAAAATTTAAATTGTTCATATAAAAATTATGATTTTTTTAAATAGATTAAAATAATGTTTATTAGAAATGGGATTATGTTTTCTTTTAGTTTTTAATATTTATTTTTAGTTTTTAGTATTTTGATATTTGTATTTTCATAAATTAATCATGATAAATATTATGTCTGTTACATTTTGATATTTTGAAGTTTAATTACTATTCACATTTGTAATGTTACTTTTCCAATAGTCAGGATACTATTTCTAAAAGTTGGGTTATTATTCCAATGATCACAATACTATTCTAATGGTCATATTACCATCTATAAATACATATTCATTCCCTCATACAATATTCACTAATATGAAGGTTTCTTATTTTCTGTATCAAAGATGTCGATAAGTTTATTAATATTTAGCTTATTTTCTATATTGTTGTTCAATGGGTGACAATTCTAGTACATTGGAGAGATCTAAATTTTCCCATTTTAATTTTTTTATGTTATATTTTTTCCCCATTATAATGTTTGGGATTTTCAAGGGTTCAGTTTCAACCATTTTAAAAATCTCTATTAATGAAATACATTGTTTCTAGTTCATCAATATAATGAATGGGCATAACATAATATAATATAATACAATATAAAACACATTTATTCAGGAAAAAAATATCACTTATAATCTCTTATTTCTTATAGGTAATGCTTAAATATATAATTTCATTGTAAAATAATCAATATTATTTTCATTCTAGATTGTATAGTGCATCTTATTTATCTATTTTTAATAATATGCTCATCATGAAAATTCTCTAATTGGGTAAACTTTACCATGATATTTTGACCAATATGTCCAAACCAATGATGATAAAATTTATTTTCATTATTTAAACATAATTTGTGTGACTTTTTACAATCACAAACATGAAATAATATCCCATATGTTCTCTTTCTACATGTAAATATGCATTCATCTTATAATTTCCTCACTAAGAACCAAAAATTTCAAATCACTAACTTTATCACAGAGCCGAGATAAAATTAATAATTTATTATTCATTTGATAAATATAAAATGTGTTTTTAAACATAAAATTTTATTTTCTAATCAATTTTGATTCTACACATTTTATTTTAAGTGAATTATAATTTGAAAAGGCCATTGATCCTTCCTTACACTTATAAATATTCATCATGTGATTTAAAACTCATATCATATGTGTTGAATAACCATTATCTATAATCCATATAAATTAAAAATCACACCTCAACACTTGAATATTATTTATTTATTTATTTATTTAATTTAAAATCTTTGGTATTTTCATTAAAAAAAATTTAAATTTCGAAAGTGTTTGTTGGCCACGTGGTTTGGCCGCACTTATGGTCAATCCATGTCGCCACCATTAGGGTAGACTCTATGTTTTAACTATTCAATTTCACATATTTTTTATATAATTTTTAAAAGCATGTAGTCCAACTATATGACTTCCCTAGATATACCAGTAATGGGTGTCCAACTAGAAAACAGTTTTGGTAATCCATCTTACAATAGTGTCCAATTCCCACCTTTTAAAATTTTTTGGATTCCCAATATTTCTTTAAAAAAATTAAAACCCCTAAATTGGTTATCCACATCACCCTTGCCCCTCTCACTCAAAACATCAAGGAGGGATCCCAACTATTCACCTTATCTTCTCTCTATCTCCCAATTTTAGTTATAGTTCTCCTAAAAAACAATTTTGTGATCATCCCATGTTTAGGTTCTCCTCACTCCATCTTCTTCATTCTCACTTTTCTTGTTTCTTTTAATTCTCCCCTCACCTTGGTCAATCCCTGACCAAAAATAAGGTATTTTATTTGGACTGTTTTTTCTTCCCATGGTTTTTGAGTCCTATGTTGAGGATGATTCTATTGGCTTTCATCGAAGATGATGTGTTTCTCTTCGATTCCAAGTTAGTTGAACGATGTTTTAGGGATCTATATTTAGGAACCATACGGGATTTTTTTTAATATCTTGTTTTGGTATAAATTAAAAACATTAAATGTATTTGGGGTTTTCAGAAATAAAAATAATTCCTTTCATTATTTTCATTTCAACATACAATTTTCTCTCCTAATTTAATATTTGTTAAAAAACTACATTAAATAAATGGATCATGCCTAGTTTTAATAAAATCTTGAATTAACATTATAAAGGCTTTATGTATTTTTTTTAATATTTTTAGATCTTTAACTTGATATTTTAAATAACCATTATATTTTTCTTGTAATTTCAATTAATACTTAAAATGACAATTATTGATGGATTATATCATATCCAAATTTAAATTAAAAGTTTGAAGCCTATAATTAAATTTTGACCCACTAGATAGTTATACCCATTTACACTAGAATATTTAAATAAAAACATGTGTTTGTATAAATTCATATTGAATTATACATATTACTTCAATGCATGTTTTATGTATTATTATATGTAAGTGTATGTGATTCTAATGATAAAAAGGAGTACTTTGGGGAATTAAATGTGATACTCAAGCATATTTTTTAAATGGTTATTTATGTGAATTTAAAAAATAGATTATAAAACTCAATTATCACTTTGAAAATAAGTTTTATAAACTTTTTTAGATATAAATAAAATACCTTTGATGTTATTTTATACCCAGATTCATTAAGAGGTTTGATGTGTGGTTTTAAATATTCCCTTGGTTGGTATTGCTCTTGTATGATTATTGTAAATTATAGAAGTTCCTAGTGATCTTTGACTTTATTATTATTTTATTTTATTATAGTTCAAAAACATGGGAATTCCATGAACATAGGTGGGTAGACTTGGACAAGCATGTTAGACAATATATGTCCTCTCTTGCTTATGGACTATGTTAAAACAATAACTAAATTATGTAGTACTAATATGGATTTTCTACCAAAAAAAAATTTGTTACATCTTTCCTAGATAATCAAGAATGGGAATGGTTATATGTGGTTTGAACATCGAGAGTATGAAGATACTGTGATGAGGACTAACCTTAGTGATCAAGGGAAACTCACTATTCTTTATTTTATTATTTTACCTATCCAATTATATTTCAAAAATAAATAAACTATATAATTTAGGTTTAGTGAAATTCATCTTTTAAACTAATGTTTTTTCTATTTAATTTTGAAATTAATTTTTTTTATAAAAAAAATTATCTCTCTATGATTTTATAGTATATTGTTTTTGGAAAATAATAAGAATCATTGTTTAGTTTTAAAATAAAAATACTAATAATATATATTTTATAATTATATTTCAAAATATCATAAAGAGGATATTTTAATTAAATACATTTATAATAGATTTTGTTAAATTTTCATTTATAATGATCTTTTTATCTCACACTTATCTATATTATTTTAGTATGAAGTTCTTACTATCTATTTCTGCCCATGGGTTGAAAAGGTTTTAGTAGTGGATGGTGACTTGTAATGTCCTATAGAGGTATGTAGTTGTTTTATTTATTTTAATTTTCCCTTTTTCACATCATTAACTTTGGATTTAATTAATTATATTAGTAAAGGGTAGTAATATCTATGGGATGCATAGAGGGTACAATAGGAGACTTCATTCTTATTTGTTGGGGAGGGGAATAGGGTAAGTAGAGGGATTGTTTGCTTAATTTTTTAACTTATTTCACACTATATTGTTTTATTATTTAATCAGTTATATTCAATTTGTATTGGTAATATAACATATATATTTTTCATTACAATTCTATATATATTATTAAATCTTATTTATTGGATGAAATGTTTTCCACTTGGTTCACTTTGATGCTCAGAAACATTTTCCATCCATTAAGGATTAGTAATTCCCCTTTAGCCTTATCATAGACCAGTTATGGCATCCAAAAGAGGGGAAGATCAAGTTTGTTTATAAAAATGGTATTATAGTACCCTTATGTAATTATTTTAGCAACAACATATTGGAGTTGGTATTGTCAAAGCTCAAAAGGTTAGTTATGGGTGGGTGATTGATCACCATTACACATGAAGAAACATTGGTTACCAAGGGGTGTTGGGATTTGAATTTTGATTCTAAGATTTAAATTTCATTTATTCTTATGATATCTGGTTGATTTTGATAGTTTTTAAAATTATGAAACAATTACAAGGATTTCATATATACTTTTCATGTTTTGGGGGTTAAATGGGAGTTAAACTGGTGATAATCGGTGAGATTTCACAGCCTGGAAAACCATGTGAATCCCATGTGCATAGTTTTTCATAACTCTCTTGGGTAATGGTTTGACTAGAAAATGGCCCATGAATCCATGCATCCATGTCATTTATAGATTTTATACCTTTAGGGAGAATATTTTATTGAAATACATTTGATCCAAATTATTTAGTGTTATGTATAGGTGTTATTTAGATTTTTTAATGAAATTTCCCAATTAATGTTTAATTTTAAACGGTGAAATTCTATTTTCAAAATGAGAATAATAAATAATTTTTCTAAAAATGAATCAAAGTGTTCTTATCATTTTAAAATCTTATTCTAAGGCTAAAAAGTGGGGATTTAAAAATTTAGAAGAAATTTTTATAAAATAATAAAAGTGGAATTAATGGTTAAAAGTGGATGAATTTTTATAGAAAAAAATAGGGGATGTTCAAAATTAGTTTTTGAATTATATCTTTATGATTAAAAATGAAATTTTGATATTATAAAAATGGTTCTAGAAATGAATATTTTTATATTATTTATCTTAATTACTCTAGATGATAATCGAAGAGAACTATTTTTAGGCATATGTATTTTAGAAAATTGAAACTATTTTATATGTTAGGACATTCTATTTAAATGTTTTCTATGTAGCGATATGGAATTTTTAATGATTTCTAGTAAATTTGAAATGATTTTAACAAACTTTATTAAAATTTTAAAGAGTGGAATTTAGGATCGGGTTTAGTGGTCATGGTTATTTATTTGAAATTTAATTTATGTGTATGACTTTTTTCTTATTGTGTTTATTTGAGTTGGTTTGTGTTGATGTTTTTTCTTTCATTTCTATTTTAATTCTACCTCCAATGAAAGTCCCTCAACTAGTGTCTCTATAGAATTTAGAATTTCTTTTTGATTAGTGTAATCTAATTTTAATATAAGGAAATTAGTCCTATTTGTTTTTTGTATAATGTCCTTGAGGTATTTAGTGTGATCCAGTTTTGGGTGATCATGAGGGAAATTTGAGTATTTGGGTGTTTCTAGAATGATGATTCTTTAGGAATTTTGGTGGCTTCATATGTGTCAAAGTTTTTTGTAATCATTTTACTGGGTTATGAATGACTCTAAAATCCTATATATCACTCATAGTTTACGTATTGTAGTGATTATGGATGATATTTTACTTGGGTTTGACTAGGTTGAGTATGGGAAGGGAAACCCCTGGATTCACCCATTAAGGGTATGCCCTATCCATTTTTTGTTTTAATTTTTGGAGTCACTGTGTTTGGGGACATATATTTGAGATCCTTGGCTATTATTCCCTTACTCCTAACCTAGATTATAATCCCTTGTTGTTTTGGTGTAGAACCTATATGGTATGTAACCCCATCTTTTCCCTATTACTCTTATTTTATAGAATGGTGATGGGAAATTTAGTGGTATCTATTATGGGTTGATGTGATTTTGATCCATTCCTTCCTCTTACCTAATTTCATTTCACTTTTTATTATTATTTATAACCTTTGATGATATTTTGTTAGTGTATTAGTAATTTTGAACATTTATATCGACACGGATAATTAATTATTGTTTGGTTGAAATTATGGATGAGCTATAAAGTGAGTAAATTTTATGGATCTTCTTGGTTATCCTCTTTTGATCCATATTATATTAATCTATTAGGATGTTCTTGTTTAGGAGATCTTTAATATAAGTTTCATTACTATATTGTTCGAAAACCCATTGTGGATCCCAACCCCTTCATATTTTTCAGAATAGTTCGAGTGTGAGTGTGGATTGTGGGTCATGGATGCTTGTGGGTTTGGAGAGTTTTATGATTCATGGGATTATGAATTTCATCTAATTTGAGAATTTACATGATTTATTTTTGAGGTAAGACTATTTTTTTGTGGTAAACCTTTCCTTATCTTCTGAATTACATTTCCAATGGTCATCTTAAATGGTGGGGAGGCCCATTCTTGGCCTCAACTCTCTATCTCTTCCTTTAGTTTTCTGGGTGTAACTTATGGGGCTAAGATTGACATAATGATTAGTAGATCCATTGTTTTTTTTAATTTCATATTTCATAGTGCTCATGTTTTATTTTGATCCTTTTAAAATATATTAAGTATCATTGATGGGTTACTTTTTTCAGATCTAGTAATTAAGTTATCCTTTGAATCAAGTGATTTTATGGGGGTAGAATGTGTTTATGGTGGGGATAATTATCACAACTCATCCCATGAAATCCCAATTAATTAATTATTTTTTTATTTATTTTGAATCTTGGGTCTTTTTTTTATAAATGTGGATATTTTAAAAAAAATTAGGTCGCATGATTTGACCCCATGGTTGACCACATGGTTGACCAAACTGTTTGACATATGTGTTGTGGGATCTAGGTTTTCATAGATTTGTTTAATATGGTTGGTTCATGGCTTTTCCAAAGGTGAAGGAAAATTGTATGAGTGACTCGGTATTCCTAGTAAAGGTCACGTGGTTGGTGCATGGTTTGGGTGAACCATTTTTTTACCATGAATAGCACCTAGATTTTAAAATTATTGAAATTCTATATCTTCCATTTATAAAAATAAATCCCATAAATGGGTTGTTTACATAACCATGAACCCTCCCCCTCAACATGTTTCGGAGACCCTTTATCTGTGTGCCTTTCCTCTTCCCTCTCCCTCTATGTTAGGACATTTTCTCTCTGATTGTTATTGTGATCATCCCATGTCAGGGTTCTCCTCTATCCATTTTATTCTATTTATATTTAATTGTTTCTTTTTCTTATACCATTACCTTGAATGAAAACTAATATAAAATTTCATAGTTTTTTTAGTCTATTTTTGTTTCCAAAGATTTTTGAGACCCATTTTGAGGATGATTTTATTAATGTTCATCAGAGGCGATGCCTTTCCTTGGGAGTCCATATAGGGTTCCCATTATTTTAAGGATTAAAATTTAGGAACCATACTTTCTTCTATTTTTAATCTCTTATTTTTTAATAAACTAAAAATATTTAATATATATAAATATTTTTTTATTGTAAAATCATGTTTTAAATTTTATTAATTCCAACTTAAATTTTTTTTCCACTAATTTTAAATTTGTAAGAAATTTGTTTTAAAGAAGTTTTTCTTGCCTTATTTTATGAAAATCCAGAATGTCACATATAAATAATTTAAGTAAATTTTATGCTATTTTTTAAATATTTAATGAGATATTTTTATTAAACTTTATAATTTACTAATCATTTCAAGTAATTCTTTAAATTTCAAGTATTGTTGGTTTATTTCAAGGATTGTTTAATATTAAAACTAGGAGGCTTGCTAATATATTTTTCCCCGTTAGATATTTATACCCATATACATGGGTATATATATATATATTTATATTCAAATTTATTTGGGAATATGTGTATTTTTATATTGGAAGACTTATATATATAAGTTTATAAGAGTCTAGTGGTTAAAATTTGAACCTTGGGGAATTAAATGCATTACTAACGCATAATTTTTCAATGGGTATTTAATTGGATTTCCAAAATAAATTATAATTCCTAATTAAAACTTTTCAAATAAATGTTTAAAACCATAGTGTGATTTGAATAAAATCTGATGAATATTATATGATAATCAACTTCCTTAAGGGGATTGATATTAGGTGTTAAAAAAACCCTTGGTTGTTATTGATTTTATGTGATTGTTGTAACTTATAAAAGTTCCTAATAATGCTTAACTTTATTATTATGTGATTTTTTTATGGTTCAAAGAACATGGGAACCTAAATGAATGTGTTTTGTAGTATAGGAGGCAAGGTACTTTATCCATAATAAATAGACTATACTAAAAAAACTAAATAAAATATATTATGATGATGTATATTGGTTACCACTATGACTTTGGTTTTGTCCTCCACAGTGTCTCATGCACAAAATGGTTATATATGGTTTGTTCATTGACAGTACGAGGACACATGGATGATTCTTAACCTTGAGGACCTATAGTATACAAATATGATTAAATTGTTTATTTACCATTTTTTATTATCTTTTCAAAATAAATATACTATTTAATTTATGTTTAGTGACTTGTAAGGTCACATGAAGGTATGTTCTTGTTTTATTATTTTAATTTTCTTTTATTGAAATGGCCAGTAAGGATTTTATTCAATTATATAGACTGATGTTAGTTATATCTATGGGAGGTTTGGAGGGAACTAGAGGTGTATTTGGTATTCTTTGCAAGGTAGGGAGACTGTGGGTGATAAGAGGGAATATTTTCTTAATTGTTCTGCTTCTTTCATATTTTTTTGTCCATTTTTCTACCTATTCAATTAGGCCTGGATTCCTAACATTTGGATAGGTCATCACATTTACCCCTACAATTATATTATATTTATTGGGATATATCATTCCCAATTTTTTCACATTGATGACCAATTCTAGTTTCTAGCTGGTGGGTCTAAAGTACTCCCTATTAGTTTTTTTATAGATTAGTTTAGGTATCAAATAAAGGGATAGATCGGATCAGTCTGTGACAATCAATCTATGATACATTGAGTGAGAAATAAATAAATAAATATTTATCCTCTAATTTTTAATTTTTAATCTATGTGTTTTAATTATTACACTTCATACTTGGTTGTGTAGTTATAATAGAGACACAATATTTATTATAGTTAGAGTTGGTCACATATTCTACAAACCACTTCAAATGACTAAAACTTACTTCCAACCATCGGTCCTTAAATTTCAGGTTCTTTTAGAACATTCCATATTTGAGTGGGTTTAGAAACCCTCAAACATTGTCTGTAAAATATTTTAATCGTATAAAAATATTAGTAATTAAACCCACATCTCATTCCCAAGTACTGAAAGACACCACCATTCAAATAGTATCCATAAAAAAGAATAATTTTCTTTTCAAATGGATTTTTATTTATATTTTGACACCTATACTTCTTAATTATCTTTACCTAAAGTTTTGGATCCATTTTTTGAACAAATATTTTTGAAGACTACTAACACTTTACAATTAATTATTGCATTTTCCTTTGAATTTTTAAAGTCACAGTTTATATCAATTTTTATTTCCAAATAAATATTCCCATAATTTCCAAATTGCTGAGAATCATTTTCTACACTGAAAACATGACTTTATTTATCCTTTACAATAAAATTAACTTTTAACAAATAAATTTAAGAAATTCAAAAAATTTGAAATTTATATTTTTTTGTCTTAGCTGAGTTTCATAATTCTATAAAACTTCAACTCTATCTATAATTATATTCTTTGAGCGTTATCAAACATTATGTATTGAATTTATAAAGTAGAATATTAATTTTTAAAATTATATTTCTGATGACAATAGTGTATGTTAATCAAGTTGAACATCATTCTCCTTTCATTTAACCTTATCATTCATTTCAATTTCAAAAATCCTTCCCTTCAGTGAGTACCTTATTCAATTTATCAATCACTTTAATTGGATTGGACTAATTTTAAAAATTATTATAATCATTATTTATTGAATATTTATTATACTTATTTTTATTCTTGATCTCCCGCTCCAATTTTGAGATATTTGAAAAACATTCCTTGAGTTATTTCTTAAACATAAACCCGATTTTAGTTTCTTCCTCACTTTCATCATTTATTCATTCATTAATAGTGAACTCTTCCTTATACACTATATCTAGTAGTAATTTTTCATTAATATCACTGAAAGTCTTATGTTTATCATTATCTTCATAACAATCATCATGTAACTCCCTGAGTTTTTATGAATTATTTTTTTCTGAATAAATTAAATTCCATTGATGGTTTGTGTTCCATAATACATGAAGTTAATCTTTCTTTATATTAAATACCAAATTTATCTTGTATAACATGAAATAATGAGTATATTATATGTATATAAAATATGGAGTTCCTTCAATAGCTTTCATTACACACAAGACCGAGTTTTACTAAACTACAATATACTATTAATATTGCTATTAAAATGTTTTTATAGTTATCACCAAGCTGTTGGAATGGAATTTATGAATAAGATTAACTAAATTATAAAAATATTGTTTAAACATGTATATAAAATGAATTATTTGGTTACTAATTAATTTTAAATTAGAATAAGAACTAGTTCAAAATAAAGAAATTGCTTTTCCATATAAATATTTTTCTATTCATAAACACATTTTATATAAATAAAATAAACAAACCACTTTTTGTGAATTATTTTAATTAAATATATATATCATATATTTAATTAAAAATTTAACATTTATATTATGTGTTTATTTATAAGGGATATGAGTAAATCCAATTTTATGTATAATGTTATGTATTTTTTTAAAAGGTAGTTTTTCGCCTTTTAAAGGTGTACTTATTTTTAAAATAATTTTTGAAACATTGATAATTTATATTTGAAAAAATAGACATCAATTTTGAAAACATAATATTTAAATTATATTGGGGTAATTTTTTAGTATTTTCTGAGAAGTTTCATTTTTTGATGAATAATGAAAATTATCAAATTTTAATTTAAAACATTGTTTTTTAGATTTATTTATATATTAGAATTATATTTTATATATTTTTTCAAGTAAAATTATATAATTTTTAAATATTATAATCTATTTTAGGCCATTATAATCAATTTTACATTAAAATTGGATATAAAAACATTTCAAGCTTTTGAACTTTTTTAATTTAAAAACTCGTTGTCTTTTCCCATCTACGAGATTAATTTTTAAATAATTTCTTCCACTTCTATGATTGGAATTTTTAAAAAGAGACTTAAAATTTGCAATCACCATAATTTATAATTTATTATAAGTCTAAAATAAGTTTTTCCATAATTATTAGTAAAAACAGTTAAAATTAATCATTGTGATTAAAAAGAAAACGAGTTTACCAAGGGCCAAAAATTTAAATTTATGAAAAAATGACCTAGAAAATTTTCCAAAAAAAAATTAAATAACTACATCTACGATATTCCATATAATAACAAAAAAAAATTATTATTGGAGGCACATTATATAAGGGAGACCTCTAAATAGTGTTTCCTTTTGGTATTTACAAGAATGACATTCCTCCTCCACTATAAAAGGGTACTCACCCCCGTTATATATTCATGCCACTGAATACAATTTTATTTTAAAACCACTACTAAAATAAACTAAAACATTTCATATCCTCCTTCTAAAATGATTCTTTTTTTAAAAAATATATCCAAATAAGACCTTAGGTTCATACCAAAATGGAAAACCGGATGAAGTGGTAATGTTAATTAATAAAATTTTTTATTTTCTTTCTTTTTAAAACCCCTTAATGTATATTTATATCATAATTATATAATAAAATAATTATCTTAAATATGTTTCAGTGTTTTTATTTCATTTTTAAAACATTCAAATTCAAACACTTCCTTCAAATGGGATATGCAATAATTGTCTTTGTGTGTGGTAGACTACCACCTCAGGAACTGATGTCGTTTTTTTACATTACCACCAATCAATGTTGGTTATAATGATGTAATTATAGTTTATATATTATATATATGGTATTTATAAATTATTTATTCTTCTTTTATTATTATATAATGCATACCTTCCTACCTTCCATTTAGTGGGAATATGATCATGTCGTTTGTGTGTATGGTAGACTACCACCTCGTGAAGCGATGTGATTCATTCATAATATACATAGAATATATTAAGGGTCATTTTAATATAAATTTTTTATATATATGAAATAATAATTATACTATAATTATAATAAATATATATCATTTAATTTTAATTCTTTCAATATGATAATAAAATGGTAACAGCATTTATGTGTACATTCGACCTACAATCTCTATGAACATTGTATTTTATTTCCCATTTATATATTTTATATAATATTAGAAATAAAAATATAATAAATATATATGATTTTATATATCTTTTTTTACATTATTAAAATGTTGAAATCGTGATCTAAGTAAGAGTACCAATAATAACAATTCAAAACATTTATTAAAAACAAAGTGGTTATTGCCTGAAGCATAACTTTATCAGGGAATAGTTGATAAATGGGTAATATAAATTCATAATTAAACAACATATGGTATTATATATATTAATATTATTCAATTATATATTCATAAAAAACTTGTGTTTATTATACAAGAGTTTTTAACAAGTACGAAGATAATCATGACTTAAGGTAAGGAGACTTCTTGTCTCACTTTTATTTCTATGTGAATTGTTCCATATTCACCACTAGTTTATTTTGTGTGGTGTATATAATTCCCTATAAAATTTTATGTCATGAATTTTATTTATTTCATGATATTAAATGTTTCAATTTATTTTATTCTTTCAATGTTCTCATGATTCTAAAATTACTCAAGTAGTAAGGGATTTACATCTCACTTTTTACTTTTGTGAGACACAAGTTATCTCCAATGCCTCTTTATTCTATGTGGTGTATATACTTCCCATGAATATAATTTAGGATTATTATAAATAAATTTTTTTCAATTCCATTTGATTATCTCTCTTTTAGGGTATTATGGTTTCATAGTTATGAAATCGGTAAGGGAATTTTGTCTCAATTTTTCTTCTTTTAGACACTTGTTATGTTATACACTTATATAATTTTAAAAGATTTATATATTTTCCATTTAAAATTTTATATAATTAATATAATTATATTAATTATATTTTAACCTTTATGTAATGTTATTATTTCAAAAATATTCAGATTCAATGTTACCAATGTGGTAAGAGTATATTACTACAATCTCATCATTTATCAAGATCATTTATGATTATGTTTCCATTGATGAAATATTATGATCCATTTATCAAAATTACTCATTAATTATCCTCCTATCTGGTTATTAATGATATATTAATTTTATTAACCATTTTTCTACTCTTTGGATCTTAAGATAATAAATAACAAAAATTAATGGAATATGAACTTATCTCTCTCTCTCTCTCTTCGATTAGAAATATGTGTCTGTTCAAAAATAATGTTTTCTAAAAGTGATTTGAAAATGTTTTTAAAATATTTTGTTATAAAAATTTCAATAAAAAATTTTTTTATAATTTTTTATGTATTAAAATGTTTTTAAATGGTTTTCAAATATTACAGTATAAGTTTTAAAGGTTATCTCTAAAGAAAAAGGTTTCTAAAGTGTTTTATGTTTTAAAAAGAGTTTTCCAATGTGGAAAGGATGATTTACTCAATAATTGTTTTAAATGATCTTTTAAAAGTTATTTTCCATCCATGATTACATAATTTGGTGTTACATATTCCTTATAAGGGATATGATCCAAGTAGATAATTTATAATCTTTCTCTGGGTGGTCTATGTTTTGATGGCATGATATTTATGGAACCTGTTTATTTTCCATGGGAAAATCAAGTTCTAAATATATTTTTATATACACAATTTCATTTTATATGGGAAAATCTTGTTTCAAATATATTAACATTAAACCCATTTATTTTTCATGGGTTATCCAGGTTAGTAATGAATAATTATTTTTATGAGTTTTTATAATGATATGAAATCTTTTTGTAAATTATTCATGTTTTGGTTCATGCACATTACATATTGAATGGGGTGTCCTAAGTAATGCTACGTAATTCCGTTATATATTATACAATGGGATTTCCTATATAGTTTCATGTAATCATGTTATATGTTATATGATGTGGGGTCCTAGATAGCATTGGGTAATCTCATTATAGATTATATGGTGGGGTGGCCCAGATAGTGTCAGGTAAACTTGTTATAGCTTATATGGTGGGGAGCCTCAAATGGAACTAAGGATCCCATTATATAGTAAATGATAGGTGAACCAATATATTACTCCAATTAATTGGTTAAATATTAATATCTTATGAGATATATATGGATAGAATGTAAAGTAAACCTGATTCAGTAAGGGCCTTTTTCCACTAAGATGGTCTTTTAATTAAACCTTAACTCATATGATATTATGACTAAACATGATTAAATATTCACAATGTGATGTGTGAAACATAATACATGTTCATTATGTTATTCATGAACCAGATTATATGCTCATAATGGTATGCATGAACTTGATTACATGTTCATAATGTTATTCGTGAACCTCCTTAAATGTTCATAAAGTTATGTGTGAACATAATTACATGTTCACAATGTTATGCGTGGAACTATATTTCATAGATAAAATAATATGCATGGATTTGGTTTCATTTAAATAAGTTTATGGGAGGGATTGGTTTTCTGGCCTTAACTTAATGATTGAACATATATCTATATATACATGTTCACAAAGTTATAAGGTGATATGTATTCCAAAAATATACATCTCATGCTAATGATTTTCTCTCATGTATCATGTTATTTTATTATCTCATGATTCATGTCTTATTAATTTTCTATCTTTTTTCCACGACTCATTTTTATTATCTTTGATATTCAAGGTATGATCAAAAAAAGTTATGATCATTTACTTTTTAAAGACCCAAACCTTTGTAGCCTGGATTCGCTGCCTTGCTTTATGACATTTGTATGATTAAAAGGAAGTCATATATCAGATAACCAAATAGTTTAAAAGTTTTGGAAACTGGATTATATACATAAACATTTCATTACATGTTGAAATTAAAACAACATAGAAACTCCATTATTAACACCCAAAAACTCTTTGATTATCCCTACAGGTCATTTATAATAAACATCTTTGGATCCTGTGGAAAAATAAAACATAAGAATGGGGTGAGATTAGATGATCAGTAAGGGTAAGAAATATATTTTAAGTTTCATAAACAAAAATAAACAATAATTCATGTTTAATAACTAAAAACAACAAGCATTAAAATATAATTTTGAGAAAAAAATGGCAGGAATAAAAGCTCATTGAATAATGTCATAACAAAACATAACCCTGAATATTATACTAGTTAAATAATAACATGGACTATCAATTATTAGTTTCATAATGAGTAAAATGAATAATTATTGATATATAAAACATATATTCAAAGCTTCATAACAAGAATATATTATTTTTAAGGCTTCATGCAAAGAATATAATAAATGGGTAAGGTCTCATCCAAAACCATATCGAGTTTGTCTCATTGGAACTATTGATGCATTGAGGGGCTATAGCGGGCCCTAACCCTCACTTAATAAGTCCAATTACTTCTTCATTTTAATTGGTTTAATCATAGATAACATATAAAAACGGAATGTAAATAACATTCTACAATTTATAAATATAATCACATAACATTCTGAGTAGTATGGTGAAATGTATCAAGATAGAACATCCATAATTAAACTAATAATAATCCATTTAATGAAATATGGTATATTATAATCATAATATATCAATCTCAATATATCATAATATTTAATATAGGTTCTGAAATAGATGAAAATACTCTAACAAAATCATTGTGGAATTCTTGATAGAAATACCCTTTTACATTATAATGAAGAGATATTTTGGAAAATTCAATTGTATTTATCCTGATTGTTTGTATAAAACCAGAAATAAAAAAATATACTTATTCATGAAAAAATTTGGGATTTTATTAAAATATTTTTTCCTTAAAAATATTATGGATGGTACTTGAAAATGGATATGCAATTTAGGTGTTCCCTTTTATCGATCTAGCGTATTAGGATGAATTGTGAAGGGATCCTTTTAAACCATGTAATTAATATAAATGATATATTAAATGACTTGGATATAATTTTTTGGAACATATAAACATAATTTATTATAAATAAATAAAAATAAATAAGAATCACATTGGGGTAAATAGAGATAAAGAGTAACCCGAATGGAAAATGAGGTTTGGGGAGAAAACCCTAACCACTTTGCAAACAGTTGAACCACATGACCCATAAAATTAATGATCAGAAAATAAGACATTTAATACTATTAGTATAAATATATTCATGATATTCAACATCAATATTCAGAATACAAACACCACACACAATAAATAGTGGTGATTAAGGCATATCTCACGTAAATGAAAGTGGGTTGAGAAAACCCTTAACTCCATTTAAAATTCCATTAAATTCCTCCAAAAATCATGTATAATGGTTTTAACAGTGTTATTTATTTATTAAGTGACTAAAATAATGTTTATAATATATTATATAATCTTCTTATAACTTTTTCCACCCATTTTTTAAAAATATGTTTCTATTTCCATTGTTTCGGGTGGGTTCATTACATTGATTCTAAGTTCAGTTTATTGTAGTTTTTCTTTTCAAAAGTAAATAATAATACAAAATTGAAAACATATAAAAAGGTCATTTTAAACAATTATATGTGAATTAAAACATCAAATTATTGTTTTAAATTTAAACGAAACCACATCGTCCACAAAGGCAGTGAATTGACACACTATAGACGACTTTTTCATTATTTAAAAATAATAGAAGAAAATAAGATATTTTATGAATAATATACCATCTACAAAAAAATACAGTATATATATATATGATACTGTAGTTTTAATTAATCATCAGATAGGAGGTGATGATAATTCTAAAGTGAGGAATGATTTAAAAGAGAAGAAAAGTGAATCATATCTCTTGAATCTTTTCTCCTCGAGAACCTCATTAGGCTCCTTATAGTGGTCTTTTTGTGATACCAGAGGCACTAGAATGTAGAATGGGATGAGGATATGGAAAATTTATTGAATATAGGTGAGAAATATGGCTTATGCTTATGAAATCTTATGAAGGGATGAGCCTCCTTTTATAATTCAAGTGAGAGGAAAATTGGGAATTATTTGAAATACTACGATATATTAACTCTAAAATTGGTTAAAATACTTTCAAAAGAAATAAAAATAACATGGGATCAAAATGTAGATATAATATTATCATTTTTCCCTTTTTCAATAGTTTTTTTATTTTTAAATAATTTAATAAAATATTTTAATCCTGAAAAAAAAAACTATGCCAAATTAAAAACTATTCATAACAATGAAATTTAACACAACAAAAAGAATTTAAAAATTTCAATACAATTTTTTATTATATACTATAAATTTCAAATTAATCTAGAGAAATATTTAATTAAATTATAAATCTAAAATTATATTTATTTTATTATTTTTAGTATCATTAATTTGATTTATTCATTAATTAAATAATTACTACACCATAATTGTTCAAGCCATTAGGGTAATTATTTATTTCCAAAAAAATGAAAATAAATTTCATGAAGAATATAAATTTATTATATTTCAATACAATATATATTTTCAAAAAACTATACTATAAATTTAATCAATAAAAATATTATACTAATTAAAAACTACGATGTGACAACTTGGCATCCTTTTGATATGGAAAATTATAAAGTCATTAAAGTAATTCATGTGGGTTAAAGATGTCCCAAATTCGAGTAAAATTGAGATAATTGTATAATATTTATTATAGAAAATATTTTATCCAAAATATTGGTCATTTAATAATTCTTATAATTATAATTAAAAACAATTTGTTTATTTTTCTTATTCTTTCACAAGCACTACATCAGTGTTTCATAATCATTAATGTTAATTATTTAATATATAGAAACTAAAAATAAATTCATATGATAAAAATAAATTAAAAAGGTTAAAAATAAAATTATATATTCATTCATTATGTATATTCACTCATATACAAAAATAAGAAAACATCATAAATTTATTATTTTTTCTTTCCTTTCCCTACGTAAGCATTTCACAAGCATTCAGATCCGATTAATATTATATAACTATAAAATTGGAAATTAAGATAAAAAAATAAATTATACATAATAATTAATAAAAATATCACAAAAATAATTTTTTCTTTTAATTATTTTTTAATTAAACAAATTGACTATGTCACTGCGGTGTAGACACTATATCGATAATGATAATGATTCTTTTATAGTTATCAAGAAAAATATAATTTATATGTTTTGAATTATTTCTATATAAACATTATATTATGAAATGATTAATTTTTTATTCAATAAGTTTAATAAATTTTATATCATAAATATCTCTTGATGTTTTCACAAAATACACTGTATTTTCATAAAAATTGAATTTTTTACCAGTCACTAAAAATCTAAATATTTCATAAAAATTCCATAAAATCATACTAACCATTTTCCAATGTGTATAAATAAAAAATAAACTCCATTTAATGAAAATAATTTTTGCAAATATGAGAAATTATATATTTAATTAAAGTCATCATTAACTCGAAAATACCAATTTTAAAATTATAACTGATTTTATGACACTTTGAAAAAAAACAATGGTCTCATTATCTTTTTATCATAAGACATAAAAGTATTTATTTATGATTATATTTTATGAAAATAAATTTAATTTTCAATAATTATATAAATTATAAAAATGTAAATAATTTTTTTTGTTTTATAAAAATAATAATACTTAATTAGTAATTTCTAAAAAAATTATTTACTATGATAAAATTGTATCATAATTTAATTTATAAGATGCCTAAATATTTTTATACACTCAGGGATGATGTTACTATTCATTTTTACAATTTAAAATTTATATAGTTCCTATTACTATTTATAAGGGTAGCATTACTATTCCAAAGGGGTCAAGTTACTATTCACCAAAAAATAATTTGATCCTATCAAAGTCTAAATGTCTTACTTATCAAAACCTTTTATATAAATTTTTTAAAATTCAATTCAGAGAAGAATAATAATTATGTTTAATGGTTTGGTTATAACAATCTTTTTTAAATAATTATATTAAAAAGGGGTTGTTTTCCATAGACTCGGTGTTGTGTGCATTACATTCTGTATTAAATTTATTTGTAAATATTTTGGGTGTTACATTCTCTCATCCTTCAATAAATATCATCCATACAATTTGAAATTTCAAATTGAAAAATAGAGGTTGATTTTTGAAAATTATTTTGTGGGAGACCCACATTAAAATACGGTTAATAGAACATCCTCTTCATAAGAGGGATAAAAGAAATTTTATGTTCACCATAAAACTAGGCTTTCAAATGGAATAACATTAGAGGAATGTAAAAACATATACATGGAAGATAAATATAACAATCAAGTTTGTATGGAGATTAATAGATAATATGTTAATTATAAAGTTAACCATCATAAATCCATAAATCTATGATTGTTTAAATGTGCATTGATTTCTTATAAGGAAAAGTAATCAGATGACATTTTTTTCTGAAATAATTTTCCTATAGTTGAATATTTCATTTACTATCGAGATAATAACATCAAAATATAAACTTACTTGATGTTATAATTTCAAACTAAAATAATACTTAACATAAATTAAAATATTATTCATATTTAATCTCAAAATCATAAATATGGTTTCTTTGGGTAATTATTTACTTTTAAATAATTTATAATGGTTTGTAACAAAAAAGTGACTTATCTTATGAATATCCCAAGAAGGATTCAAACCATGTGCGTACTAAGGAATTTTATCATGTACTAGGTTACCCCAATTCAGGCTTAGGACATCTTGTTGGAGTTGTTTCCCCTAGGTACATCTATGCTAGAACCACGTCCATTTTTAGTATCTAGACAGTGTTGTATGGCTAATAAGATCCACATAATCTCTACCTTACCAAAAAATCAGGATTTTTTTTATTCTTATACTCAAATTCAATCTTATGGTTTTGTTCTCTAATCTATGTTTTCTAAATCTAATTCCCAAGGTTTTTACTAAATATCCTCTAATACCAACTGTAATGACCTATACCCCACTAACTCAGAGTCAATGCCTTTATTTATTAAATTGTTATGATTACAAATAATTCATACCCTAAAGTACAAAATATTTTAGTAGATTTAGAAAACAGATTACAAAAAATAACTTTTCATTACAACTTGAAAGGAAAACAACAACATCGAAACTCCATTGGTAACACCCAAAAACTCTTTTATTAACCCTATAAGTCATTCATAATAAACATCTTGACATCCTGGGGAAAAATAAAACATATGTAATGGGTGAGTTCAGATGCTCATTAAGGCTAAGAAATACAGTAGAATCTTTCATAAACAAACATAGAAAAATAGTGTGTGTTTAATAACTAAAAATATATGCCATTAAAACATAATTTTGAGCATAAAATGGTAGGAATAAAAGCTGATTGAATAATGACATAGAAAAACATAACCCTGGATATTATACTAGTATAATAATCCTAGGGACAATCAGTTACTTGTTTCATAATGAGGTAAATTCATAAAAATTGATATTTAAAACATACCTTCAAGGCTTCATGCCAAGAATATATTATTTTCAAGGATTCATGCAAAGAATCTAATAAATGGGAATGACATCATCTAAAACCGTATCTAGTTGGTCTCAGGAGACATACTCATGCATAGAGGGGATATAATGGGCCCCACCCATCACATAATAAGTCTAATTTATCCCTCATATAAATGAGGTCAAATATAAATAATAAATATATATAAAATTTAAATAACTTTTCCTAATATGTAAAAATAATCACATATCATTCTATGTAGTATGGTGAATGGTATCAAGATAGCACATCCACATTCAAACTGATCATAAACCATTCATTAAAATATGTTAGATGATAGTCATAAGATATCAATCTCAATATAGAATAATATTCTACCAAGGTGCTGAAATAGAGAAAAATACTCTAATAAAATCATTGAGGAATTATTTAGAGAAATACCATTTTTTACATTACAAAGATGAATTATTATGGAAAATTCATTTATATTTGTCATAATTTATTTTTATAGAAAAAAAATAAATATATATATTTTTTAATTTAATTATTAGTGATTTTATAAAAAATGGTGTCCAAAATAAAATTATCTATGAAACTTTAAAATGGGTAATAAATTTAGATGTTCCCTTTAATTTTTCTTCCATATTAGGATGAATTGATAAGGGAACCTTGTAAAACATGTAATTCATATAAAAAAGTTTAAATGACCTGGATATATGTTTTTGGAACATATACATAGAATTTATAATAAACATATAAAAATAAATAAGAATTATATTTGGGTAATGAGAGATAAAGAGTAACCCAAATGAAAATGGAGGTTCAGGGAGAAAACTCTTACCACTTTCCAAATAGTCAAACCATATACCCCATAAAATTAACTATCAAAAAATAAAATAGTTAATATCATGAAAATATATATATTCATTATATGTAACATCAATGGGAATTATACATACACCAAACACAAGAAATAGTGGTTAGTAAGGCATGTCTCGCAAAAAATTAAGTGAGTAAAGAAAACCCTTACTTGAGGTTTTACTTCCATAAAATTTGTTAAAAACTTATGCATAATGGTTTTAATAGGGTTATTTATTTATTATATAACTAAACTCATATTTATAATACCTTATTTAATTTTATTATAAAATTTTTCCAAACTTTTATTAACAATATTTTATTATTTCTATTATTTTGGGTGCATTCTTTTTATGGTTTCCAAGGCCAGTTTATTAGAATATTCCATGTCAAAAAGAAATAATAAACCAAAATTTATTAAAATATCTATGCTTAGGTCATTTTTAAAAATTATGTTTTAATTAAAATTCCCTTGATTATTGTAAAGTGAAACGAAAACACATCATCCCCATAGGCGGTGAATTGACACACCACGGACAACAATTTCGTTATTTAGGAATAAAATAATAAAATAATTGATTTTATGATGAATATAACAAAAAACATTAATATATATATATATATATATGATATTAGAGTTTTAATTAATCATTGGTTTGGATATTAGGATATAGTAAAAGTGAAAAATAATTTAAAAGTAAAGAAAAAGGAATCTTACCTCTAGAATCATTTCTCGTTTAGAACCTGATTTGGCTCGTGGAAGTTAAATTTTTGAGAGAAAAGAAGCCCTAAAATGTATAAATGTAATAGGATAAAAGAAATTTGAATAATATAAGAGATTAATTAGGCTTATGGTGATGAAATCTTGTGAAGGGAGGAGCCTCCTATTATAATATAGGTAAGGAGGAATTGCTTCAAATATTGAGATATGTTAAGTTGAAAATAAGGTTAAAAACTTTTAAAAGTGCTATAAATTATAGGGGACCACAATTTAGACATACTATTATCATGTTTTCCCTTTTTAAATAATTTTGTGATTTCTAAATAATTTAATAAAATATTTTGATAATGAAAAATATTTTTTTGTAAAATCAAAAACTATTCATAACCATGACTTTAAATACAACAAAAAAAGTATAAAATTAGAATAAATTTTTTTATTATTTCCTAGACATATAATATTAGTCTAGAAAAATCTTTAATTATATTTAAAATCTAAAATTATAATTATTTTATTATTTTAAATATGATTAATATTATTCATTCATTAATTAATTAATTACTCCATCGTAATTGTTCAATCCATTAGGATAATTATATATTCCCTAAAACATAATAAAAATCAGGAAGAAAATTAATTTAATAGATTTAAATACACTATATATGTTCAAAAAACTATACTATTAAATCATTCAAAAAAATATTATACTAATTAAAAACTATAATGTGACAACTTGACATCCTTTGGATAAGGAACATTATAATGTCCTTAAATGATTCATGTGGGTCCAAGAAGTCCCAAATTCAAATCCAATTGATATAATGGTAGAATAATTCTTATATAATATGTTTTACCCAAAATATGGGTCATTTCATAATTTTTGTAATTTTTATTTAAAACACTTGGTTGATTTTTCTTATTCTTACACAAACACTGCATCAGCGTTTTATAGGCATTAATGTTAATTATTTAAAATATAAAAATTAAAAATAAATTAATTTCAAGAAATAAATTAATTATGTATAAAATAAATATATCTATTCATCTGTTATTTTTATTCGCTCATATAGATAATGAAACAACTTCTTAAATTTGTTATTTTTTCTATTCTTTCTCTGCATAACCATTGCGCAGGCATTCAGATATAATTAATATTATATAACTCTAAAATTTAAAATTACCATAAAAAATACATCAATTATAAATAAAAATTAATAAAAATTCTGTTAAAATAATATTTAACACTCAATTATTATTTTTAAGGACCCAAGTTGACTTTTTCATCGCAGCACAAGTACTCCATCGACAATGACACTGATTTTTTTATACTTATCAAGAAAAATATAATTTCTATGTTATGAATTATTTTTATTCCAAATTTCTCTTATAAAATAATTATTTATTTATTAAATTATTTTAATAAATTTTATATCATAAATTGTTTTTGATAATGTCACAAAAAATAACTTATTTTCCTAAAAACTATATTTTTCACTATTCACTAAAAATTCAACTATTTCAAACAAATCCAAAAATAATCATCCTATCCATTTTTTAATATGTATAATTCATAAATGAACTCTCTTTTATGAAAAAAAAATTTTAAAAATTAGATATTAAATTTTTAATTAAAAACATCATTTACTAAAAAAGACCGATTTTAAAATTATAACCAATTTTATAACTCTTTGAAAAATTTACTAAGTTCTCATTATATTATAATAATAAGACATAAAATTTTTAACTCATGATTATATTTTATGAAAATAAATTTTCAATTTAATCGTTATATTAATTACTAAATTGTAAATTAACACTTATGTTTTATAAAAATACTAATACTTAAATCATAATTTTTAAAAAAATTATTAACTATGATATAATTATATCATAATTTCATTTATAAGATGCCTAAATTTTATTTATGCATTAATGGGTGAGTTTACTATTAATTTGGATAATTTACTATTAATAATGTCCATATTACCCTTACAAGGTATCTAAGATCTCTCTTTCTTATGTTTCCTTTCCCCATGTTATAAAGTAATGTTTTAATTATAAGTACTAAATGGTATGATATTTGTGGTAAACTTTGAATATATTTCTCCAAGTTAGAATATTGTGTCCCATGCATATGAATAAACTAAACTATTACAATCCTCAGGCATTTGTTTGTGTTATTTATTGAATATTCATCAAAAATATATATAATTCCCATTTATGTTCATCCTTTGTCATTATAATTGTTATCAAAGTAAATGTCTAATGAAAATTTAGAATCTAGGATGGGAAAAATTTAAACATATCCCTATGTATATTTCTAAGGATTCATCTAGGAATGTCTTAAAAGAATGATAATATGTCTTATGGGTGGTGAAGAAGACAAAAAAATGAAAGTTATTTCTAAGGAAAAATGATGATTTTGATTAATGGAAATATTTTCATCTCTATAGTATTATCAATAATTTAATGTATTAAGAGTATAAATTTTGCGAATTACGAAAATTTATGTCCTAATGGGAAATATCGTGAAGAGAATCGGTATGGTTGTATGAGTAATAGTTTTTCTGCGGACAACAAGGAGATGACTAATAACATATAACAGTTATGGGAATTTTTAATAGTATTTTTTCTATTAAATGTGAGAAGAATGATTAAACTGACATTTATGAGTGTTAATATATGATTCAAATTTCACACTATGTTAAATAGGTAATAAGTAAGAAGATGAATAAGCTTAGTTAGTGGATTTAGGATGAGGTAGATTAATCAATATTTTTATGTATTTGGATTCAAGAATTATGAATTGTAAAATATATAAGGATTATTCGGTATAAGTATTTCATTATTGATCTAAAACATTTGGTTAAATGGTATTGAGGAAAAAAAATTATTTAATGTAAATGCTATATTTTGTTGAAAAAAAATCTGATTAATGGAAGTTAAATTGTAATATGTTCCAAATGTGGAGAAAATAGAGTTTAGATTAGATGAAAGGATGTTGGATATGAATAAATATATTTGGATAGTACCGATTACCGTGAAAATAAATTAATTATTTTGTTTTTGAAAAATTAGTATATGATATCATTTATATAGTTTATAAAATTATTAGATCTATGGAATATATTCATTAATTTGTCTTTTTATTCATGGAATGAGGAATAATTTCTGTTTTTATTGAGTTTATATGTTAATTTACTTTATTACCATGGTTTAATAGAATAAAATATGAAGGTATTCACATGTTTTTTTTGTGACACCCAATATAAAATTTATTATATATTGGGGTTCAATGTTAATGTGATTTTGATAAAATTATGGACCTTATTTATAATTTTTTGAATTATTCATATTTTTTAAGGGTTAAAAGGTTAACAACATAAGGAATGGTTAATGTTAAAATTTGTATGATGTTTTAGAGATTAATATATATCTCTTAGTATGAGGGCTAGTGCATATTGGATAACCTATGATAACCATTTTTTCTATGATGTTAACTAATGAAATATGGAATGACCTATCATTATATTTATGGATCCCATGATCTGTTAATACTTCAAGAATTAAACATTAACCATAATTTCATAGATTAATAGATGAATTGTAAATTGATCTAGGCACAACTAAAGGGTAATATTGCATATATGAAATGGAATGAAATCAAGTAAGTGTATCTCCTTGTGAATATTAGTCAACTTCAGGAAAAGGTTCTTAAAATAAGATATTTCCCTCTTATCCTCATTTTTTAGGATATCAGTGTCCTTTTTCAAGCCTCTTTGGTTTATGACTTTTTTTTCATTAACTTTATCCTAACCATGTTCTCTATCACTCTCCATCTATATTTGGGTGCTAGTTTTCTCTTCATTGTCTATGATTTCACTTGTCACCTGTGTTCTCCTATGTTGAAACCTAGTTATGAGTTACCATAGGTAACCTTTATGTTTCTAACTCTCTATTTTTAAGGAATTTTTATTATACATTTTTATGATGTTGGTTTCTATGAAATTAATTTTCATATATTAAACCATTGATGACCCAGACAAACTTTTAGGGTGAAATTAATTTTGAGGGGGGGTAGAAAGTAACACCCTGAGTTTTTATGAATTAA
The DNA here is from genome assembly GCA_963277665.1 of Viscum album. Taxonomy (NCBI): domain Eukaryota; kingdom Viridiplantae; phylum Streptophyta; class Magnoliopsida; order Santalales; family Viscaceae; genus Viscum; species Viscum album. The sequence goes on from OY728161.1 coordinate 702,366,150, forward strand.
TTTTTTTAAAATAAATTAAATTTCACTGATTTTTTTGTTCAAAACTATAATAAGTTATGATTTATTTATATGAAACACCATGTTATGCTTGTGGTACATAAAACACTAACTTTATCTTGTGGTACAGGCAATACTGAGTTCCTTCAATAGCTTGTGTTACATGCAAGACTGAGTTTTACCGAACTATAATATACTATTAATATTGATAATATAATATTATTATATTTATCACATATCCATTAGAAAGGAAGTTATGAATAATATTAACTAAATTATCAAAATATTTTTTATGTATGTATATAAAATTATTTCTTTGGTTACTAATTAATATGAAATGAGAGTAACAAATATTTGAAAATAAAGAAATTCTTTTTCTGAAAAACTATTTTTCTATGCACAAGTTTTATCTCAATAAATTAAAAAATATAAAGATTTTAAATAAATATATATATTATTTATTCAATCATATATTTATCAATCATATTATTTATTTTCTATACACGATAAATAATAAAGCTAATTTTACGCATAAAAAATAAGTATTTCTAAAATTGTAGTTGTACCACCTTTTAATTGTGAACATATATTAAAACTAATTTTTGAATCATTTATAAATTATATTAGAAAAATAAAATTAATTTTTTAAATAATATTTTAATAATTATCTTTGGGGGATTTTTGGGTATTTTTCTGATAAATTTCGTGTTTTGATGAACCATGAAAATACTTAACTTTAATTGAAAACTTCAATTTTTTTTGGAATTATTTATATTCTTACATTATATATTAAATAGGGTTTAAAGTATAATTAGATAAATTTTATATCTATTTATCCAATTTAGTTCATTGAAATAAATTTTACATTGAAATTTGATATAAAAACAATTGAATTTTTGAACTTTTGAACTTTAAAAACTAATTGTCTCGTCCAGTCTAAGGGATTAATTTTAAGTTAATTTCTGCCACTTATGTGATTAAAATTTGAAAAAATAGATTCTATATTTGTAATAATAAACATTTATAATGTCTAATAAACAAAAAATATTTTTTAAAAAATAGTTATTACTGTAAATATTTAAACATAATAATAGTGATTAAGAGAAAAATGAGTTCATTAAGGGACAAAAATTTAAACTTAAGGGAAAAATAACTTAATCACTATTCCAAAAAACATTTGCAAAAATTATTTATTTGATTTCCTGTATTTAATATAAGAAATTTAATTATTTGAGGTATGTTATTTAAGGGATACCTCCCAATAGTGTTTGCATTTTTTTATTTATAAGAACATCACTCCTCCTCCACTATAAAAGATCACTCACCCCCTCACATATTCACACAACACAAGAAATTTTTATCATCTAAAACCTACCCAAATAAACTAAAAACATACCTAAACTCATAATAGAATATTAAATTTCAGTATAAATTAAACTGAGGAATTCCATTGGTGATAACTAAAGGGAGATACTCGAAGAAGAGGTAACATTGATCAATTGATGTTTTTATTTTATTTCTTCTATAGAACCCATAATTTATTATTATATATTGATTATTCATTAAAATATATATATATTAAATATAATAATATTTTTTTATGGTCATTTTATGACCAAAAACATCACAAGTTTCTATCAAATGGGATATGCAATCATCTTTTGTGTGTATAGCGGACTATCGCCTCAAAAACTGATGACATTCGATCTTCAATTAAAACTTCTAATTGTTGGGAATAATGTTTTATTTATATTTTATATTTTATAATTATGATATTTATAGTTTATTTATGCTTATTTAATTATTATATAACACATAACTTCATGATTTCCATTTTGTGGGAGAACGATAACTTCGTTCATGTGTACGGCGGACTACCGCCCTGTGAAGCGATGTGATTCGTTCACAATTTAAATGGATTTTATTAAGTATGGGTATAATATAAATAAGTTATATATATGAAATATTAATTCTAATTTAATGATAATATATATATATATCATTTACTTTTGTTTCTTTCAACATGATAAGAAAATATAAACATCGTTCATACATACGTATGGCCTATCGTCTCTATGAATGATGTATTTAATTTCATATTTCAATATTATATATTATTATAAATATATATATATACTGAATATATATATGATTTTTATATCATGTTTTAATTTATTTAAAAATGAAATCGGGATCTAATTAATAGGACCAAGAATAACAAGCCAAAACATGTGTGAAAAAAATAGTTATTACTCAAAACATATCTTTTACATGAAATTGTTAATAAATGGGTAATATAAAGTCATAAGTTAATTATATATGGTATTATATATATAAATCTGGTTCTGTTATATATTTATAATAAACTTATATTTATTATACAGGAGGATTGAATAAGTATGATGAGAGTCAAGACTTAAGTTAAGGGGATTTCTAGTCTCACTTTTATTTCTACAAGACTCGTGCCAAATTCAACAATCATTTATTTTGTGTGGTGTATATACTTACTTATGACAAGTTCTGTTATTAATTTATTTTATTCCATGATATTAAATATTTCAATTTATTTTATTCATTCAAGGTTCTCAAGATTCTAAAGTTACTCAAGTAGTAAGGGATTTATGTCTCACTTTTTACTTTTTTGAGACAGATGTTGTGTTAACCACATAGTTTTTTATAGGTGGTGTATATAAATCACATGAATGTACCTTAATATTATTATACATAAAAAATTTTGTATTTAAACATATATTGTTTTATGTCACTTTCATGTGGCTACGGTTCTATAGGTACCAAATTAGTAAGGTAATTTTGTCTCAATTTTCCTTCTTTGAGAAACATATTATGTTATGAACAAATATTATTATACGAGGTTTATATATTGAGACATTGACATGTTATATAATTAATATAATTATATTAATTATATCTTAAGATTAATTAAATTTTAATTTTTTTCTGTATTTAGGATTAAAAGTTACCAAAGTTGTGGGAGATTATTTCCACAATATCTTCGTTTATTAGAATTGTTTATGATTATGATTCCATTGATGAAATATTATGATCTATATCTCAAGAATACATATGAATTTTATTATCCTATGGTTATTAATGATATATTAATTTAATTGTATTATTTTTCACCCTTTTTTACTTATGATAATTTAGAAAAAAATTAAAAGAATCCATCTTTATCTCTCTCTATGATCGAAAATTTGAGTTCTTCCAAAAAAATTATTTCTAAAAATGTTTTTACAATGTTATTAAATGATATTTTAATCTAATTTTTAATGAAATGGATTTAATAAAAATTCATAAAAAGTTTATAAATGGTTTTCAAAGCTTCATTTATAATTTTTCTAGGTTGTCTTCAAAGAACAAGTTTTTCAAAATGTTTTATATTTTAAAAATCATATTTCAAAGTGGAAAGGATATTTTCCATGAATTTTTTTTAAATGATCCTTTAAAAATTATATTACATCTAAGTTTACATAATTGTTTATTACATATGACTTATGGTGGATATTATCCTAGGATACCATTCATATTCTTTCTCAAAATTGTTTATGTTTCGATGGCATGATGTTTATGGAGCTCGTTTCTCTTCCACAGGACAATCATGTTCTAAAGAGATTATTATGAAACCAATTTCATGTCCATCGTTGAATAATTTTTAAAATATATTAATCGGAAACCCATTTTTCTCTTTTGTTAATAATATTAGGAATGCATAATTTTTTTATGTGTTTTTATGCTGATAAGAAATCTCTTTTCACATTATTCATGTTTTGGTTCATGAACATTGCTTATTTGATTAGGTTTTGTAGATATCATTGAATAACACCATTATAGATTATACGATTGGGTAGCTTAGATAGCACTAGGTAATCCCTTTGTAGCTTATACAATGGGGTGGACCAGATAGTGTTGGGTAAGCCTGTTATAGCTTATATGATGTGGTGTCCCAGATAGCATCGGTTAAGCCCATTACAGCTTATATGATAGGGTAGACCAGTTTTCATTAGTTGATTTTGTTATAGATTTCATGATAGTTTCACTGAGATAAATCTCCAATTAATAGCTTAAATATTTATATATCATGAGATAGACATCGATGGAATTGGAATTGAACCCGATTCAGTATGGGGACTTTTACAAAAAGATTGTATTTTGAGTGAAAATTGACTACTATGATTTTATGTGTGAACCTGATTACATGTTCAGAATGGTATGTCTGAACTTGGATACATGTTCACATTGTTATTTTTGAACTTGATTACTTGTTTATAATGGAATGAGTCAACCGTATTACTTGTTCATAATGTTATGCATGACTAGATTATATGTTCGTAAACTTATTCATGAACCTGATTACAAGTTCACAATGATATACATGGACTTGTATTTCATGCCTATAATAATATGCATGGAACTAGATCCACGTCCGTAATTTTATGTGTGGACCTGATCTCATGTCCTTAACTTAATGAGTGATCCTTTATCTATTTTTAGATGTTCAGAATGTTATAAAATGATTTTTATGCCAAAAATATTTTTTTTAGAATAATATTATGATCTCATGGCTCATGTTCTTTGATTATCTTATGATTTATGTATTATTAACATCCGATATTTATTCCATGACTCATTATTAAGATCTTTAATATGTAGGGTGTGATCTTAAAATGTTATTCTCATGTTCTTATAACTTTCTATCGTGTTATGCATACGAATCTTCATTATTTACCCTTAATGTTAATTTAAACTTACTATTTTATATGTTTACTTATGCAAGGTTATGAAAAATGGTTCTAATTAGGAGTACTAAATGGGAAAATATTTTTTTGAAACATTAAAAATATTTCTATAAGTTATAATATTTCATCCTTTGTTTCCAAATAAACTAAACTATTATTTTCCTTGGGCATCAGTTTCTGTAACTTAATGAATATTCATCTAAAAATATTTCATATCCATGTATGTTCAACCTCGATTGTTATATTTCATCCATAAATTGTTTTAAAAGAAATTGTGAGTTTTGATAAGTTATTACCTTTTCTCTTTAAAGAAAACATTATTATTTCAATTTTTTCAGCTTTCTCCTTTGATAACCTCGTTATCATCAGATACACATATTCATAATCTTATTCTTATTTAAAGTTTTCAAAAAAAAATTGAAAAAATTCCAATAGATACACAACTGAAACACAACTGAAACACTTTATTGGGATATTTTCAATAAATGTTTTTCCCGTATCTCATAAATCCTGTAATGAGTGATAATATCTTTTCAAATATCACTTCGATTCCTCTTCTTCATCATAATCCCATTCTTCCATAATTGATTGTTTATTATTCTTTTATTGTTTAAAATCATTAAAAATATTTATTAGCCTTTCTTTTATTCTTGAAGACACTTACCTTCTAAATTTCATAAGAAATTAAGATACTATGTAGATAATCCTATATAAGTGTACTCAGATCGAAATCATCAATAACAGATAACTTATAATTAAACCAATCTAGTATAATATGTAATATTTTCTACCAAACCATATAATCCTATAACTTTTCACCAAAACCGATGATTTTTTCTCTGTCTCATTAACTTGAGTACAGTATTCATCAATTCTTTTGTTGTTATTTGTCTTGAGATATTTATACTTTAACTTCAAAACATGTATCTTATTTTACATCAATTTTATGTTTCCCTCTTAAATATTTTTTTTATCATCCCAAATTCATTTTTTCTCATGATTCTTTTTTATTTGATTAAATCCTTTTCAGAAAGATATGATATAATTGAATTCCAAGAATTATCATCATTTTCCAAGTATTTCATATCAAATGATATCTTGGTACAAATTTTATCATGGGGAATAAAACAATAAGTTGTGGAACCTAATACTTCTTGAGAATTGAATTAATGTATGGAAGCATTTTATATTTCTATATATAATAATATTTACAATCAAAAGTGGGAATCCCATTTTTTCAATGAATTAATTTTTCCCATTATATATAGTAGAAACTGAGATAGAAGGTCTTGTTATATAGATAAAATCATTCTTTCCATACTAATAATAGTATATAATATTTTAATGGAACCAAAATTATTATATGCCACATAATAAGTACCAATAATTTTAGTGATAATTCACTTAGAGGGTATTTGAATTAGAGAACTATGTTCTTTAGACCTTAATTTTAGAAATAACATTGGTCACTAATTCAATTGAATGACCTAGTCACTATCACACAGAAAACTTCATACACATAGAAGGTAAAAATTATTTTTACAAGGATCACTAATCAAAATGAGTAGTTGATCCTTAGCATGATATTGAGTCACCCAAGACCATAAAGTCCAATAGTATCATCATTGTGGATTACAATGATAAGGACTTATCCTTAGGAACTTGACACAAAAAATATCGGCTAACCATGTAAAATATCCCCATAACAAATCAAGGAAAGTGTGTTTTAAAAAAAGAGTCTCTTAAATTTATTTATATTTCCATCAAGTTGTCTTTATACTACTAATTCTTATCATTTATATTCTTTCTCTTTCTCTTATTCTTTTACATACATAATAGTAATTACTCTAAACTTTTCTTTATATTTTCTAATTATTTATTTTTCAAACCTTTAAAAAATTCACTACAACAAAAAATATTATCTCTAAAAAATCAGTGAATTTCCATATTAAACTTTCGAATTCAAATTTGAAATTCAAATAGGAAACTACCATCACTAATTCTCAACTTATTATTTAATTTATATTCCTTTTTCTTCTATTTTGAATGTTTATAATCTATCAAGACATTACCCTGTATATGGTAACATGATAAACCATTATTACTAAACTAATTTTTGTAACTGCTTCTCTCTTTACAGTATGAGAATATTATTCACAGCATAAATCATATTCTTCTACCTCAAGTCTTCATAAACATAATATAATACCATTAATTATGTTTTAATACATTTAATCACATCAAAATAGTGAAGATAATAATTATAATTTTTTCTCACCATGGTGTGGCTTCTTCCCACTAAAATCTCTTCATTATCTTACATTGGTTGGCCTTTTTAAAGCAACATGAAAAATATTTTCCCACAATACTTACCATGATTTAACTTTTTGATTTTTAATCTTCAAAATAATAGATTTTTCTTCATCATTTCAGGTTTTTGGAAAAGTAAAATTTCATATGTATTAGAGGAAAATAATGTGTGTTATGAAAATTTTAATGGTCAAATATAAAATCTTATATAAAAAATTTTTTATATTTGAAATTTTTAACTGCATTAAAATAAATTTCTAATTTTCTACACCCAAAAAAATCTTATGTGTCATCCATTATTCAAATAAATACTTATTAAATAATTTTCTAAATTTCCAGCATTATGCTCATAAAAATATTTACTTGTCGAATATAAAATTATAACCTATTATAGTAAGGTTCTTTACATTTTCATTCTTCATCACTTTGGGGTATAAAAACATTAAACATCATAAACAGAAGAAAAAACATACATTTGGAGAACATTTTAATTTTTTAATAGTTTCAATAGAGGGAAAACATTTTGCATTAAGGTGTTTGTCAAAATTTGGAACCAGACATATTTATCTCTTGAAACATCCAATGTTCAATAAAACAATTTCAAATTATTTCCACATACCACTGAACTTATTAATAACCTCCACCATAAATAATAATCTTTATTTTTTGTTATTTTTAATTTGATTTTTGTAATGTAAATAAAATCCAACTCAAGAACCATATACACATCATCTATCATCATCTTATTCATCAACGGGATTGTCCTAGTGTCTTTTTTTAATTACCAGAATAAAAATAGTCATAGTCTGATAGTGTTATGTTATATTTATATATGGATTAAAGGGTGATTTTGAAAACTAAGACATGTTTAATTATAAAATTTCATAGTTATATTAAAAGGTATGTTCTAAGAGAGAAATGATTGGTTGAGATCTTAATGTTGGGAGTTTTAGGATAACATGGTTTTTGGATCAGATGTTATTGAAAGACACTACAACATGGTCCTTATAAAACCACATTATAGTGTGTTATGATTTATCAAATTTTAAATTCATCAAACGTCTTTTATTTTTCCAATTCCACTCATCAATTTATGATATAAGTTTATGTTTTTTACCTTACAACCCATAGGTACTATATGTAGTCTTAATGTTTATATGTTAAACTCATATCTCCCATAGATCTAATTGAATGGGTCTTTATGTGATTATCTTATTTTAAAATATTTGGGGGCCCGTGAGAGCTGTTAAGACATTGGTTTCAGGTATATTATTTTTAGACTCTTCTTATATCACTTAAAATTATATGGTTGGTTAACTTTTTTGTCTTAATTTACATCCTTTTTATATACATTATTCTTCCTTGATTTGTTATGTTTTCTTCAAAATATTATCCTTTAATTTCTCAATGATTTTATTATTTAGTTTCTCACTAACTAAATTATACAAATATATTCCTTATGGGTTCATGGATTATTATTCTATTATAGATGGAGTGATTGGATGGAGGTTATCAGTGTGGTGTCAAAAGTTAGTACGGAATTTTTTTTCTTAATGGTGAATTCATTTGGATAAGATTTTTTATTAAGAATTTTCTGTCTCTTATTAATTTCATTAAGAATGGTATGAGTAAGGGATGTTGTTTTATTATGGTGTTGGTAGAAAGGAGTACTAGAAGTAGGAGATTGTGGTGGTTGTTTTCATTACATATTGATTAGAGTACTACCATTGAGGGGTTTTGTTTCAAAATGGTTATTGTTTAAAGGGGTTTCATATTATCTTCTTTTATCAAAATCCCATACACATTGTGTGTCAGTTTTTTGACTTTGAGTCTATAAAAAAGGGATTAATTAAGATCTTATATTGAAAGAAATGATTTTTGGTTCGGTTTTTAAAGTAAATAGTTATGAATTGATGTTTTTATGGAATATATTAGGCTATCTTCCATGTTACCAGGGATAATTTTTATTTTTTTGATGAATTTGAGTGGTTTCTTGAAAAGAGAGTGGTTTTGATGTAAAGTTTTATCTCTTGATGAGGTGTGGAAGTATATAGAGACTAGTGGAGAAGTTATTTATGGGTTCATGGGGTGGTTATTAAACATTTTGTTAGTACATTGAAGATTTATTATAAGGGATTTGATGTGGTATTTCATTTCTTCTGTTTTTATTATGTTATTGTTGATTATTATTTTTTTGGAGTGGTGGTATAACTTTATTAAATGGTCATTGTTGTGGATGTTTTTTATTTAATTTTTTTGTTGTGAAATTGGTTTTATGATGGTGTGGGGATTATGAATGGGGAATTGTGGAGGTAAGGTATAATATCTTTGAACTGGCACTCCTAGGTCCTCTACTAAAATAATAAACTTCACATTTCTAGAATTGATACCAATGAAGGTGACCCAATTTTATTCATCCCAAAAAAAATTAAAATTAAATATTGGATCACATAAATTATCAAGGACCAATTTGGTTTAGATTTAAATAGAATTTGTAAAAGCACTTAAAATTATAGAATCATAAAATATTGGTTCAAAAAAATGAATAGCGTCTCCCACTATACCAAGATTTTCATATTTTATATTAAGTCATCGTCACCATCCATATGAAACCATTATATAAATAATCCATGTAACATCATTTTTGATAACCTGTGGAAAAGGAAACCTATAAATGGTGGGCTCAAATTATCAACAAGTGTAAATATAATAATAAAGATTTGAATGTCATCAGTGAAAATAAGATGAGAATAAGGGTATGATGACATAATCAAATTAAATGATCATAAAAAATGAAAACTCATACCCATGAACCTAGATAAATATAAATGGGGCATGACATAAATCATTAAAAAATTAAAGATTTATCATAATCAATAATCAGGATCCATGTGAAGTAAATCTTTATCAAAGGTAACATGTATATCACATATCAAGAATAACGAAAAAATTTTGGTACCTTGAAAATTCATCTTCTTAACTATTGTTTAATCTATGATAGAAATAAATAGATCCTAATTAAATCCAAATAAGAAACCCTCAAGTAACTCTTTATTATTTCCCATACACATGAGTAACATTTTTCAATTAATTGGATTATATATTGGTGTACCCATCATATAAATTATATCAGTTTCTCTGAGAGTTATCTAGGTTCACCTGTTATATAAGCTATAATGGTCTCACCAAGCGCTATCTTGGCACACCCATGAACATCAATAATTTCCAAGTACCATTAATGAATAAAAAAATTATAATATTTCACTTTTTTATTTAACAATAATAATTTTTCTTTCATATATTGATTAACACATGAAAAGGAACAGATTCTATGTCAATCTCATAATTGATCCAAAAGAAGAATATGGATTATAACATTACCACATGTCACAAGTGGAGTGTAACTAGCATAAATATTTTTTTTCATTGATCAATAAAAATACAATTAAAATATCATTTAAAATGACTTAAGAATATAACCTTTCCACTTTATTAATATCAAAGGATGTCTCATAGATGGAAATTGATTTTGAATGATCACTTGAAAAATTTATTGAGGAAAATATCCTTTTTACTTTTAAAATATTTATTTAAAATATATAACAATATTAAAAATTAAATAAAACATTTTATTTGAAAACAACCTTTGAAACTAAAAAATTATGCTTTTAAATATTGATTGTTCATTATAGAGAAAAAAAATTTCATGATGAATGGGTTAAAAACAAATATTCTTTCCACGCCTTTATAAGAAATGTAAAAAATTACCTTGTTTGGAAAATGACTAGAATATTACATTATAAAAATTTTAAAAAGATAATTATTGATAAAATTTAATTTAACCACTCAAATGAAATTATTTTTGAAAATATTTTTTAATTTTTTTAGAAAACATTGAATTGAATGAGAAAGATTCCTATCCAAAAACAAATTCAACATTGGTATCACTAATAAACAAATTTCTTGTTGTTTTTTAATAAAAAAGGGAGGAAAAGAAAACTAAACATGTGAACCAAATTCATAAACAGAGGATAATAAAATTTATGTGTTTTATGAAAATAATATCACATTATTACCTCCAAAATAACCTTGAACATAAAAAGTCCCGAAATAAATGATATTATAACATAAATCCTTTTCCACTTTGGTAAATGTTAAATCATAATCCTCATAAAATAATAACATAAATTTATACATTAAATATGATGAACATATGGAGTTTCTTGATATAAAATGTAAAAGGTAATTATATACACCTCATAAATGAATATAGGTTCATATCATAAATTTATATCCCAAGGAAATAGAATTTGAGATGAATAAGACTTAAAAAAATAATACCATTGAATTTGAAAATTAATAAATGAATTCATTATGTGAATCAGATTTAAAACCACATAAAATAAGCAGAAAAAAAACATTGTTAAACCAAAACTAATTACACATATTATCATGACATAAAAATTTCAATGAACAAGTAATATAACCAAATGAAAATAAATTGAGTTATCATATAATTTACCAATTAGTAAATTTCAAGTCAATTCCCTTGAATGAAATAATTAAAATTGAAACATAAAATATAATTATTTATAAATTATTCTTGTTATTTCATGTAAAGGCTCAGTATATACACCACATAATAAAAATAATTTGTGAATATTGAATGTGTCTCAAAGAAATAAAAATTGAAATGAGAAACCCATACCACTAGTTGGAAATCCTTCATACGTGTTTGAACTTCCTATATAATATGCTTACATAAATTATTTGATTTCTTAAGAAACTATTGCAAGATTAATAACTTATACTTAATTCATTTATTTTATATATATTTAGTTATTTATTTAAAATTTTAATCATTTAATTCTATGTTAGGTGTTTTGAGGAAGTTCGATCCATTATTTTAAAATGGATTCAATGTGTTGACTTTGATCAAAGAGTTCATTATATAAATATATCCAGAATAATAATAATATTTATATCTCTATTATAATTTTTTTAAAACCAATCATGAAATATTTTTTTTAAAAATAAACTATGTTATGATCATGGACATGGTAAGTCGTACGTACACATGAGTAATGATTCCAATTTTCAATCATCACTATATATAGAAGGTATGTACTATTTTAACTTCACATAGTGATCATATTATCATAAATAAAATATTATTTTTTAAAATATACTTATATATATCATCCACATGATTTACTTATGAAAAAATAGTTTCATCACATCATGGATGCAATAGTGCAAACTTACCCATGAACAACATTATCATTTTTCAATAAAAGTAATAAAATGATATATTATCTTTTAAAAATGATAATTATATAATTACTATCAAATTTATTTCATTTAAATAACATATATTCATCAAATTAATCCATTTTTCCTTCAATTTAAATCTTTAGTTAAAAACAAATCACATCACCTCGCAAGGCGGTGGTCCGTCGTACACACAAGTAACATTATCGTATCCCCCACCAAATGAATAATAAGAAGGTATATGTGATATATTAAACACTTATGTATAAATATGTTAAAAAATAATATATATATATATATATATATATACTTTAAATCCAGTATTATTACAATCGTTAAGTGGAGATAATGTAAGACAGATGACATCGATTCGTGAGGCGGTAGTCTGTCATACACATGAATGGTGATTCTATATCTCATTTAATGTAATAGGAGATGGATTTAGGTTATTTAATTAAAATAAAAAAATAAAAAAAATATACTAGATAATTTTTTTATTATGTCATTATAATATTTAAAATTTTAAGAAGGTGAAAGAAGAAATGAAATAAAAATGCACGGTTAAACGTGATACCTCTAATTTGGACAACGTTATTTTGTAAAAAAAAGCCTTATTAGGTTGGATTTATAATAAAAATAATGGATATAGGAAATGGTGAAGGAATTTAGGGAGACATATTTTCATGTATTTTCTGATACAAAGGGATTTCAAGGTATGAAGAAGAGAGGAGAGGGGGCATCCTTTTATAAGTGAGGTGAGCGGCACACTTGTAGTTTTTAAAAATAAAAAGGTTTTACCATGTTTTTCACATTCGAAACTGCTCAAAAATGAACCATTCTAAATAATTATAAATTATAAATTCTAAATAAATACATAAAATATATTTTAGAGAACTTTTTATGTCATTTTTAACACTTCTATTTTTTGTTTAGCCCTCTGGTAAACCTATTTTCACTTTAACTACGGTAATTAATTTTTACTATTTTCAGTATTCATTATAAAAAAATTAATTTTACATTATTAAATAACATAAATTATTATTATTAAAAATATGGAATTCATTTTACCAAATTCAATTCACATAACGGGAAATTTTATTTTAAAATTAAACATATAGAGGCGATGAAAAGCGTGTCTTCAAGAAGTATATTTCTCAAGATAAAGATGATTTTATATTACCTTTATGACTAAAAATAATTATTATGTGAATAAAAATTAATATTTACTGATATATAATATATATATTTAATTTAAAATGTTATTCATTTGGTTTTATTTTAATTAATTAAAAAGGAGGAGCATTAAGAAATTTAAAGTAGTTTTCAAAAAAAATATCATTTTTAAACCCAGAAATAAACTTATGCTAAAATACAATTTAAGAACGATTAAAATATAATTATGTGGATTAAATATAAAAAATAAATTATTTTTTTTAAATAATATTAAAAACAAAATGGGGATTTTAAATTATTTAATTTATTAAAAATAAATGATAGTTTTAAACAAATTGATATTTTTCACTATTTAGTAAAAAATAAATATTTTATGAAAATTTCAAAACATTCACCCTATGTTAATTTTTATGTGATTATTTAAAAAAATTATTCAATTTTATAAAATAAATTTTCTAAAATTTCTAAAAAATACTTATGTTATTTTCCCACAAAAACCTTTGAAAATCATTTTTTATGAAAGCATAATTTTGAAGAATAAAATTACATTACTATAAATTTATTGATTATTAACTATGAATTCATCAAAAAATTATATTGATTAGAAAATTTGTATATATATATATATATCATAATGTATTTAATACTATTCATCCCATCAATTTAACAACTACGTTACAACGACTATATATTTTGTGGGTCGTTTAATCTCAGTATTACATATTGAATATGTTATTGAAGATAATGTTTTTAATTTTAAATATTAAGTCGTTATATAATATATAAGGGGTATGTAGTGTTTATTTGGGCACTAATGTTTTTAAAATTGATATTATGGGATTTTATGATTGTATCATGGTTATGTTGTTGTGCAATATCATGGGTATGTAGAGGTATGTGGGGATGTTGTAATATTTTGAATTGGAGTATGTTGAATTATAAGGAAGGGAAAATAAGATGAAATGTTTTTATGTAATATGGTTGTAGTATAGTGGTGAAAAAAAAATTGTGCTTTGATTTGTGTGTTTCTTTTTTCTCTCATTTAAGGTCAATTGGTTAGGGTTTCTCTTACTGGGGATTTCTTACCAATGGTGAGTGAAATCATTTTAGTAATGACAAGTTAGATTAGTGTTGATTTTTCAATACTTTCTTATTTTATATTTTTTTATTATGGATTTTTATTTATTTATTTTATTCATCAGTATTTTATCTTGTTTTATGATTCTTTAACTAATTTATTTAAATATTTTAAGGTTTTTTGTTATTTTTTTACTGTTATTACTGGTTCATGAATTATGTTTCGGTGTTTTTACTATTTTAAAAGGTTGGGGTGTTTGAGAAGTTTTAATGGAAAATTTTAATGGTATAATGGTTGTGGGTTTAGAATTTATGATTTATTATGAGGGAATTAGTGCATGAGTTTGGTGAATGATAACGGTTGTGGTAACTGGAGGGTATGAGGGATTGATAGTGTTATATTTATTATTGAATTATTTTTCTATTATGGTTGATTTCACACATGGTTGTGCATGAATGTTTATTTTATATAGATACAAAAAATTTTAGCATATGATCTTATTGAGTTATCTTATGTTCTCACCCACTATGATTATTGTTCTATTTAGGTTTGAAAGTTAGTGGGATGTAGATTGGATGTTGTTGTTTGAGTAGTTCAACACGAGTCCAGTAGACAATTTGGAATCCTATAATTTTTTTTACATATCCCTTTTGTCTATGTTTTTCACTTTTACATATAGTTATTTTTTTTTGAAAAGGTTTTTTTAATGAGATATTTGGAGTTTTTTTGTGGTTTTTTTGTTGTTTACCTTGGATTATTAGGGTAATGCCTCCCATGATTTGAGTTTATACCCTTGGTGTGGGTATCCAATGCATGGCCAAAAAATGTGGGACTTATGGGTCACTATCATCTTCATCCCAAATATTGGATTGGTTATGGTGAAACTATTACATGATAGAGTGGTATCAGATCTTGGAATGAGAGTTAGGGTGGAGACTAGAGTTAGGTACAGGTGAGAATTTCCTTAGTTTTGTAGGGAAATGGTTTCATTTAAGTATAACTTGTGTTGTAATACAAGGTAATTGGATAACATTTACAGTGAGATTTTAATCTAATTCTTGGACCTCAAAGTGAAAGTTTACTAATTTTAAAGTAGATACATAGGTGAGGTGCATAAATTTTAATATTTGATTTTTTAATGGTTATTTTTCATGTTTTATTTTCTAAATTTATGGTTTTTATTTATTATACGGTGTATATGATGTTGATGTGTTCCTAATGTTAAATTAAAAGAATTTAAATTAAAAATATAGTCACTTTTATCTCAACTAGTCAAAAAATTAATCCCATTATGAATTAACTATTGAAAGTTTTCATGTTTGTGTGTTCTTCTGTTTATTATTTATATGCTTTTAAATTTTTAAATATGAGTTGTTAAATTGAGAAATCCTTGAACTTAAGAAAAAAATTTAATGTTTTAATATAATTTTTATAGATTGTTTTTAATTATTTTTCATATATATTTCATGTCATATGTTTTATTTGAATTATGATTTAAATGTTTTTGATCTAATGGGTGATGTATATATAAATTTTTCTAGTCAAATTAGGAGTTTTAAATGCAATTAATTCTTATTTATCATGCATACATTTTTGAATTATTTAATTTTATTACATTTTTAGGTATTTCTTGCTAAATATATGATTTATTAATGATACATATTTATTATGATGAGTAATACAGATGATATAAATTAGTTTATTAATAACATGTCTTAAATTTTCACGATTTTTTTAGATTTCTAAGATACTTTCTATTGAGAAATGTTGAAATGTATTCCATATTTTCCAAATTTTTTGATAATTCCATATTGAACAATATATGTTCTATTTCTTTAGTTTTTTGTTTTTAATGATTTTAAATTTCATTTAATTGATCGTGAATTTTTTTAAATGAGGTTTTGAAAATTTTTGGTTTAATCATGGTATATATGGAATATGAAAGAAAGACATGCCTAGTTTTCCTCTTGCATATTAAAATAATGTTAAAACAATGTAAATAAGTATGTAAAATGAAATTAATTTTTCGAATGACCTAGGGAATGTGGTGTCGGTCCCTCCCCTTTTTTATGATGAAGGAGGCCATAGTACAGGTCCATCTGCCATCAGTGGGGGAGTGACCTTCTTCGTTGTCTTATCAGGAGGTGGTGCCCTATTTCTCCCCTTTCTCCAAACCTGAATTTATTCCTCCGTTTTCTGTAGAGTTTCTTATTCCATAATGTTCCTGAACAACATGAAGGGTGCCCTAATATTACACTTTTAGTTGTAGAGTTTAATTAATCTTCAGTGCTTCACAATCTGCCGTTGGTCGCTTGATTTCCACAGATAATTCCATCGGTTGACACCTTCAATAGGTTTGTTTTTGGTTCAGGGGATCTATAGGAGAGTGATACAGTGGGTTTGCATGATCGCAGATGTATCCTGATTCGATTATCATCGGAGTATGATCTTATCCTATCATGTTCAAGCATGCCTCATAGATGCAACAGACATCACTTCTTTCTCCATATATGGACCTACGAATTTCCTATGAAGCGGGGCTCACCAAAAGTGGTGATCTGTGTGAGATTCCCTAATCCCTCACTCCTATTTCAAATTATCATGGTCATTAGGATTCTGGGGAATCTAGTTGGGAGGTACCTATGATCTATCCTTCGAATAGTAGTAGTGTTATATCCATTGAATCCTAAGGTGTGTGTGTGGAATTGGATGCTTCAAGGAAACATTCATAGTTTGTCTGGATTGCCATAGGAGAGGATTATCGATGTAGGAAACTTGTGGTTCTGAAATCATGGGTTGATTTCTATACTGATTGAAAATGTCTGGGGAATTCACCGGCGATGTGTAGACGTGAAGCTAGGCACCGGAATTTGGGACCGGGTACCAGGCAGCCTTTGGTTTCTAGAGAGGGTGTTGTTTGTGATAGGCCTTTGAGGGTGAACTTCAGCAGTTCGAATGCAGATGGTGTGGTGGGTACGGGGTGTTTAAGCATGTCCAGAACAATATAGGCATATTGAGGTTAGATTCTTCTCATTTTGGGGTATTTCACCCTTTTATTAATCTTAAATTAGTTAGGTAGTCTCAAAGATATAAAGATAAATATATATAGGGGCATGTGTAGAAGGAACATCTTGACATTGCCCTAGTGGACTGAAATATGCCATTTGAGACTATCTTGGGGACTTCTCTGGTGAAGAAGGAAGTGGTGTCTCAGAAAAAACCAAAGGTGTCTATGGTGATTATCATACTGAGGTAGGACTTAGAAGATCCCTCCAATCATAGTGTGTGGGAGGGTGACTCGTTTCTCTAGCTGGATGTTGTTCGTGGATAACCAAGTGAATGAGAGAAAAGTTTTTAGGGAGAAGATGGTGATCCATGAGGAGGTTATTCCTGCTGCTTCTTTATTGAGGTGTTAAATTCAGGTAGTTTTTATTTTTTTAAGGGGGTTGATGGTTTAGATTCCAAGATCCAAACTTCAATTCATATAATTAATAGGTTTTAAGGCTTCACTTAGGTAGGTTTGAGCTCTGATAAAGCTAACTCGATTTACGCAGAAGGGGTCTACGTGAAGGATCCCAGTAGAAATGAACCCACTCATTTAACCGATGACTATTTAAGACCAAATAGTAATATGAGTATTTGGACACATAAGGGTAGGAAGGACTACTACTCTTTACCACCTCCTTTGGAGACTCGTTATGCAAAAATACTAAATGAAAATAAGACTCTCATTGAGACTTTGATATACCAAATTCCAGGTGTCTAGGGTGATCAACCCTTGTATTTTCTTTTATTATCTTAATAAAAAGTTGTTGAGAAGGTCTTTTTTCTTAATGAAACTGTTGAGGAGGCAGATAAAATTATGGGGAGGTCTTTAAGGGTGAGTCTCAATGAGGATAAATACTCTAGGATTAAAAAGAAAGGCATAATTATGGTTGGGGCTTCAATAATGGAAACATCATCATTGAGGAATACATATGGTCATGAGATCAACTAGATTCTATGTTTGAAAATTTGATGATGGAGGAACCAGGCATCCACATTTCTTCTTTATCTAATAAATTGTTTAGGGAAACAAATTCCTATAATCTCAAATTACTATTTAATGACTCTATTTAATTGGTGGAGTTGTTGTTTGGTTTGGGAGTATGATGGTTCATGTTGTGACTATTTTTGGTTCATCTCTATGTCTGGTTTTGAAGTGATGTTTTGGTGATTCATTATCATCACTCAACTTAGATCTGCTTAATATGGGGTTTAGAGCAGGAAACCTTCATCTGTTCATGCCATTAAGATTTGGAAGATTGAAAGGGTATGGTTATACCATCAGTTATGTGCATGTGCATTCCTGCACAGGACTTCTTGTCAAGTGGTCGGGCTTTGTTGAATGTTTTACATCATGGTGCAGTTTTTGGGAAGGGATGATTTTTTAGTTTCTTCTATTTTGTTCTCTGTTCTGGTTTTATGTGGTTGTAATGCCAGATCCCGTAGTTTCTCGATTTTCCTCAAAAGTGATTTGATAATTAAAATTAAATTTACATTCAATAAAATGAATGAAACTGTTTTTATCTTGAAATCATGATATTATAAATCTAAAAATAAATTAATGTGTTAATATTTTGTTGTTAGTGATCATTTTATTTATTGGTTTTTATGGTTGACTTGATTTTTTGGTAATATGTTTTCTTGGGAAATAATTTTTTTAACAGAAGTTTATTTTGATTTTATATTACATTTTGTAAGAATATTTTTGTAATATTTTTTCATTTAAAAAAATCATGGAATTAAAAAAAATTATAATGTAATAGAATTGAGATGTCCATTGGGATCATGTAGACACACAGAGAGGGAGGTTAAATCTGTGTGAACCAATTTTACCGAATTATTTTCCCTTTTAATTACCCCTATTGAAATTTGATCTTTTAAATTTTTTAAGGTCAAAAGATATTATGGCATCCTAAATTTTTATTGGACAACTTTTCATTACATGTTACAAAAATAAGATCTTTTAATGATTAGTTTCATTGAAATAAGGTATAAAATACCTAATAATATAATGCATTTTTTAAAATCCACTTGAAATACATTTTCATGTGTTCTCCCTAAGTTATATTTGTTTCATATCATGACCAATGGGCATACATCAATGCAAGGGGTGAGCATGAGGCCCGTTAAGGGAATAATAAAAGCAAAGTTTTATCATGTGATCTTGTGGAATATCAATAAAAGATGAGGTATAAAAATATATCTTGAACAGATATCATTAGGAATATCATAATAAAATGACCATGAACCATAACATAGAAATATGGATAAAAAATTTAAATGAGACATTCATAAGAATATCAATAAGGTTTTTCAATAAGGAGTCACAAATGAAAATTAAAAAGGTTATTCACCAATGTATAGTAAAACATGTCATCTCAAGAGATTAAATTCATTACTCAATGCATTAGATAAATATCAGGGAACACAACTTAATATTTTATAATATCATGTGAGACATACAAATCATAATAAATCATTTCATTAATAACCCATTGATAATAAAGAATAGGCTTCTTATTAAAAATTTTGGAATATAAAGGAGCTAAAAGACATGATCATTACCTCATTTTTAACCCATAAAAATGTGGGTTTCATATATGTAAATCTACAAGTAATAAAGACATTTTTAAGCTATTTTATTACGCATTGAAAATAATGGAGGTTTAAGAATTCCAATAAAAATGAAAATAGAATTTCCCATGTGAAATAAGAAAATTTGAGAAGCAAATCTGGCAGCTAGACGAGTATAAATTATGGTTTTAGAAAAGAGTACAATAAATGAGAATAATGGTACCCCATTGATAAAATACTATTGTTACAGAAGTGGGATAATATAAATTGGTAAAAAAGAACTTTGTTTGTAAATTAGAATATATACCACATAAAAATAGAACATGAATGGAAATAAGAAGTTGAGATTTCCCTTACATTGAGGATTTATTCCAAAAACATGAGGATGGAACCTTGGGGGCATGGGAAAAACTATAGTGGAATACTTGGGAGAAAACTCACTATAAATTCAGGGATAATGGATTTGGATTTAAGGGGAATGGTGAAATGGATGGGTATTTATAGAAAAAGTGGAGGAAATATTTACCTCTTGGAAATATGGGTCATGGTTTATGATATTTTAATCCACCAGAAACAAAAACCATGGTTTTGGCCGATGGTTTTAGAAATCAGGGTAATATTTTATGATATTTTAATCCACCAGAACCAAACACCATTTTTTTGTGTTTTTTCCATAGGAAAAAATATTCCACAAATTATTGTTTTAAAAAAATTCAGATATTCCTTTTTAAACCTTGGTAAGTAACTTATATTTTTCGAAATTGATTTAATCTATTAAAAACTAAATATTAAAAAAATAACTTTATTTAGGTCATGTATTGTGATAAATAATTATGAAATCATTTTGACATAATTATGATGTCCTAAAATATATTGAAAATCCAAAATTATTTTTTTACTATACATAAAAAAATTCTGTATTTCAGAAATTATCATAAATTTTCCCTAACCTAATTGTGATTTTTTATTTTAAATATAATATTTTCTTCTAGAGTAAATCCCTAAATATGAAATTTTAAATGTTTAGGTATTAAAATCGATATTTATTTAAATATAGTACATTTAAGGCAAAGTAAAATTTCTAACACTTATAAATAAATTCCAAAATCAATATAAAATTATTTTATCATTTATATTTTGGTAAGTATGTATTAAAAGACTATTTGATTAAAATAGATATTGTTCATAATACAATATTTTATTATAATAGTGTATATATGTTCTAGAAAATCAAAATTTTGTTTTATTTGCATCCTAAAATAATTTTATAAAATTAAATTAAATTAAACATTATTTATATTAAGAAAAACAATTCTTAAGAGTAATTAATAAAATAAAAATTTTACGTATACAAATTAATTTAAAATTTATGTACCTGTGGTTTGGAGAAGCAACCCCTTATTACACCCACATATTCCCTAAGGGTGAGGTGTACGATGGTTGTATTTACATGGGGTGGCTTGGCTAACAACAACCGAGTGGTAATCTCCACTAACTTGAAATTATCCAATAGTTGATTTTTTTCAATATTTACTTGTTAAACCTTAACTTGGGATTAGTCAAGGGTGAGCCCCAGTGATGATACTTCTCTCCCAAGTTCTAAAAACTGGGATTCAAACAACACTACTATACTGGTTGAGTACAACAATTATTGTTTATGTAATAATTATACTTTGTCATTACTACTTATAAACACTAATTATAATTGTAAAATTATCAACCAAGGGTAGAGTTTCCATGGGTTATATTGACCAATGGATATATTGTGCAATGGAAAATTTGACCAATGGTTATATAAGAGTTGATTCCAAATAGTCACCTTTCTTTTTATACCTTACAAATACCACTCCACTATTTCACTAAAAATTTACTACAATTTCTCTTATGGTTATATTTTCATTTTCATTAGATTTTTATCAGTCTAATGATATTTTATTTTACTAGTATATAATTTTTTGTTGGAGAGATGACTCTAGAATATTGGGGTAATCCGTACTTTCCCATTTTAGTGTTCCATTTTATATTTTATATTCAGTTGTATTCTTTGAAATTTTAATTGGTTTCATAGATGAATAATGTAATGATCATTGTTAAAGAGATAAAATTTTGTTTGTTTTTATTTATTTTGTACCTTTATGATAGTATATTATATGTAACAATCATTTATTCTGGAAAAATTATCATTTTAAAAAGTGTAGGTCGTTACATACTTACCCCCTTAAGAAATTTCTTCCCCAAAATTCCAACTCATTTTCTCAATTGAAAAATGTGAGGTTACTTCTGTCTCATTGTCTCCTATAATTCCCACTACAATTCTTCATATTTATTTTCACTCAATAACAATTTTATTTGGTGGGTAGTCTT
Organism: Viscum album; assembly: GCA_963277665.1. Classification (NCBI taxonomy): domain Eukaryota; kingdom Viridiplantae; phylum Streptophyta; class Magnoliopsida; order Santalales; family Viscaceae; genus Viscum; species Viscum album. The sequence goes on from OY728161.1 coordinate 702,388,719, forward strand.
GTTACATAGAAACATGTCTCTATGATCCAATATATCCACCGGCTTCTCCTTATATGATTTTTCAGGTTTCAGTTGTACCATCATTGAATTTAGTACATATAAGGGATCATGTATGTAATTAATTAAGATAGTTATGTTGAATACATCGTAAACTTGAGCCATATTTGGTGGAATATGTATCTAGTAATCTACTACTCCTATGAAATCAGGGATCTCAAAGGAGACAATGTACCTAGAGCTAATTTTTCCTTTCTTTCCCAATCACATGGCTCTCTTCCAAGGGGATATCCAAAAAAAACTTATTATCAAACATAAAACTCTATTTAATTTTAACATTTGTTAGCACAGCACTTCTTCTGAATATGAGTAGCCTTTATATGTGGTTGGGCAGCATGAACCTTTTCTATCATCTCTTATATAAGATCGGACCCAAGTAATTTCCTCTCACCAACGTCATCCCAAAAATTATGATTTCTACATAATTTCTCATATAGAACTTCATACGGTGAAATTAGAATACTTTTTTTGAATATATTATTGTATAAAAACTCAAGTAATGGGAGTTTTTTATCCCATCCACCTTTAAATTCTATTGATAATGTTCTCAGAATTTCCTCAAGTGTTATAATAGTTTTTTCTGGTTTTCCATCAGTTTGGGGGTGATATGGCATACTGAAATTAAATCATATATTCAGATCATGTTGAAGACTTCTACAGAATATAGATTTTTACCTTGGATCATGATTAGAAACGATAGAAATTTTCACTCTATGCAACATCACTACAACCTATACTTATATCTTGGGATGTTTTTTAAGAGATAAATATTCCTAGATAACGATAAAATGTGAAATCATGGTGATTCAACCCACTATAACCCATATCGCAATGATTCCAATGAATATTCATGGGAGACAAATTATAATTCCCAGAGTAATATCATCCTACTCTTATGTTGGTATGGGTAGTGGTTTCAATACCCATTTAGGAATTTGTCTCTCTGCATTCACTTATTGACATATGAAGCGCCTTTCAGTGTAGTAATAAATATCCATTTTCATATTATCCCACTAATAATGATCACAAATGTCCCTAAACTTTTTAGTGCTTCCATGATGTATAGAGAATGTATATCAATGATATGGAACACATGTCATTCTATGAAATTTAAATGCACCTTTTTGGTTAATATTGATGTTAGGAAACATCTCATTCTTCAAATCCTCTATATTCCTTTGTCACAAAGGATATTCTATTTGATATTTCTTTATCTTATCTAGTAATTATTTTTGAGAAATCATTTTGGATTGGGTCGATGATGTTTATTCCCTTACAATTCCCATGCCTAGCTTTACTAGGTCCTTGATCAATGCATCTACTTGAATCCTCATCATTTCCAACTTAATAAGTTCTTTCCTACTTAATGCATTAGTGACATTGTTTTCTATTCCAGGGTGATAATGAAGTGAATATACATAGTATTGATAAAGTGATAACAATCTCATCTATATCATGTTCAATTCCTTTTTCCTGAATATTTTCTTCAAACATTGGTGTTCGTTGTATATATCACAACCATTATCCCCATATAGATACTGCCTCCATATTTTCAAATAAAAAATAACTACAGATAACTCTAGGTCATTCATAGGATAATTATTATCATGAGGCTTTAAAAAATGATATTTATAAAAAATCACCATGTCATATTTCATTAAAATGTCCTTAATCCCATTCATAAATGCATCCAATGAATCCTTCTACAGTAGAGGGTAGAGTTAACATAGCTGAAATAACCAATCACTTTTTCAGTTCTTGGAAACCTTATTCACATTAATTTATCCATATTAACTTATCCCCTTTTTGAGTTTACTTGGTTAGTGGATTATAATGTTGGGAAAATATTTTAACAAACATATTATAATAACATGATAAAACCATGAAGTCTTTGAATCTTAGTTACTGTTGCAGGATGAGGGTACTCCTCTATAGCCTTTGTCTTCACATGATCAATTAATATTCTCTTATTAGTTACAATGTTCCGCAATAATACAAAATGTTGTAAATAGAATTCTAATTTTTTGTATTTTTGAAAGTGATTATCCTTACTCATAGTTCCCAATATAAACTTTATATGATCCTCATACTCCTCATGGCTTTTGGAATATATCAAAATATCATCAATGAAAACTATAAATAATTTACCAAGGTAGTCCTTAAATACTCTATTCATCAAATCCATAAATATTGAATGAGAATTTGTCAAGATATATGGAACAAATCAAAATAAAAATACCCATGTCTTGTTTGGAAATTATTATTTTTAATATCTTATTTATTCACCCTCAATTGATAATACCCAGATCAAAGGTTAGTCTGGGAGAAAATTGAACCCAATAAAGCCTAGGAAATAAATCATCAATAATTGGGAGATGGTACTTGTTTTTCACTATGATCCTATTAAGTTCTCTTTATTCAATTTTTAAAAGCATAGAATCTTGCATATTCCTCATAAAGAGAACAGTTGATCTCCAAGGAGACACACCTGATCAGATAAATCCCTTCTCAAAAATATCATGAAGTTTTTTTTTTAATTACTCTAACTCAATATTTTCTATTATATATGGGGTCTTTGATATCACCTTGAATCCAAGTATGAGTTATATGGATAACTCTACCTCTTTTTATATGGGTGGTCCAAGTAAACCATTTGGAAATACGTTAATGTATTCTTGAATGATGGTTGAATTATCTATATTAACACTTTCATTTCCTTCTCCATCCTCACTGATTATCCCCATAAAGTAGACTATGGGAGGTTTTTCTAGAAATAGCTCAAGCCATGATATCTCCCAATTGAAAAGGAATATAGTTTACCCATTCAAGACTACTAAAATTTCCTTACTTTTATATTTTATCTATTCATTATACATTGAGAGCCAATACATCACTAGTATAGTATCGAATTCCACCATTGATATGACTACTATATTTTCGATTATATTTTACTCGCCAAAGTTAATACTAAAGTTTCTATACACTAATTATGCTAAGATAATTCCTATATTATTATTGAATAATAACATTACTTCTAGAATTCAGGTCTTGATTCAATACTCTTTGAAAACGTACATGAAATAAAGGAATTCAAAAAAAACATAATCAAAAAAAGTACTTGCTATCTTGGAGATCTCAATATGTTTACCTACCACCACATAATTCAGAGCCTCCACTTCATCTATCATGATATAAAATTCTCTAAATTTCTCTCTTTTCCTATGATAAGAATGATAGTGGTTTCCCTCCAATATCTTCTAATTTGGACATTGATCGAAAAATTACCCATTTTTTCCTCACTTGATGCATTGAACTTTTGGTTGGGACTGCACTATCTTCCCTTTATCTTTAGTGTTGAGAAGTTGAGGCTTCACCTCACCATGGATGTTTCGATCTATATGGCCATATTTTCCCCAATTGTAGAACTTTACACTCCAAATTAACAAGTTCTGTAAATTTTTCTCCCCAAATTTTCTATGCATGGGAGGTTTAACTTTTTCCCTCCTCTTCCACAATCAAAGTTATTCCTTGAGTTTAGATAAATTTCTTTATTCTTCTCAATATACCTATCTTACAATTGAGTCTTTCCAAAATCAAATTAAATGTTTAAATAACTCATCAATATCTCATCGTAGCTCTTATAGTCTCGATTTTTTATATTCCTCTTTATATGGGGTCTCAATCCACTGTATATTCTATCAACCTTTCCCTTAGGATCCATAATAAAGATAAATGTTTATCGAGAAAGTCTTGAATATTCTATCAACCTTTACACTACTAATCATCTTCTCGTTCTAAGTTATATACTATCAGGGTGACATTCACTTGCTTTGAACAACATAGTATATAAAATATCTTTTCTAAAGAGGTTATCCATTGTTCATCAAACAACGTGTTAGTAGATCCACTAAAAGAAGTTGTTTATTGATGCATGAAGTACTCAATGGAAATTTGTTACCTTATATGTGAATATAGTATCTCTACATGATACAATTTATTGTTCATAAATTTTGTTAGTTGATTCATCGTCATCATGAAGTTTTCTATTCTAGTTTCAATTGGAACGTTATCTGTGCATCATCTTTTACACTCACAATTTGCATTGTTTCTTTTATTTACCACTATTTTTATAAAAGAATAAAACCTTAGTGAGAAACGTGTCACTTTTATGAATCTTATAATTCTAAATGGATTTTATGCCAGAAAAGATCATTCTTAAATAAGTCATCAATGTCTTTTAAAAACATATATTTTCTATATATCCTTCATAAGGGTTCATAAAAATCAGGTGATTAACTAAAAATATCCCCAAATAGTGTCAAACTATAAGTACAACAAGACTCATTTCCATGCACTTGTTCTCATTCAAGCCTAGATCAAAGAGGTGTTTTCATTTGTTACCTCTAGATACATTTATGAAAAATCCACATCCACTTAAATATCAACATATGGATGTATTTTTTTAGAAACCACTAATATAAAATTACCAAAATACCAGTTTGTTTTCCTATATTTATAATTTTATCTATGTTTCATAATAAAGAATACAGGTCCAAAATTCGAAAAATAACTAAATCATTTTTTGACACCAACTATGGCCTCATGTCTTTTTTATATAACTTTACATTACATGGTACAAATAGAGGATCTTTTAAACTTTAGTTTCTTGTAAATAAGGTATATAATACATGGAAACATAAAAAAATCATCTAGATACATAATATTTAGCTCACCCTAAGATACATTTACTATATCTCATAAGCTTTGGACATACATAAAATGAAAGGGGAGTGAATGAGGACTAGTAAGGGAAGAAGAAATAGAAACATTTGCTTGTGATCATGCGGAATATCAATAATAACATGAGGCATTAAAATATAACATCAAAAATATGTTATGAGGCATATCATAATAAAATGAACATGAACCATACCATTTTAAGATGGATAAAACATTTAAATGATGCATTCGTAAGCATATCCCCAAGGATGGTCACCAAGATTTCATAAATGAAAATTACCAAGGTTATTCACCAAGGTGTCATAAAACATGTCATTTATAGAGATTAAATTATTTACCCAATGCACTATAGAACTCTCAAGGAACACCCTTTATATTTATTAATTTCATGTGATCCATCTATATTATAATAAATAATTTCATTATTAACCCATGGAGAATAAATAATGGGTTTCTTATCAAAAATATTAGCATACAAAAGAGCTTAAAGACTTGATTATTACATCATTTTTAACCCATGAAGTAAATGTGGGTTTTATATATGAATATTCCCAAATAAAATAATAATAATTTATAAATCTATTTTAATACCCATGGAAAATTATGTAGGCTTGTGTATTCAAATAAAAAAGAGAATTGAATATATCATGTAAAAGAGGAAAATTCGAGAAGAAAATTCGGCAGCACGATAGATATAAAAATGGTTTTAGACAAGGGTAAAATGAGAGAGAAAGATGGTACCCCATTGATAAAATATTATTATTACCATAATGGTACAATATAAAATGGTAAAAAAATATTTTTTTGGAAATTAGAATACATAACACATACAAAGTGTACTTGAACGGAAAAGAGAAGTGTAGATTTCTCGCACCTAGAAGAGTTGTTCCTAAAACTTGAGGATGGAACCTTGAAAGACTTAGTACACCATGGGGGGTCATTAGGAGTAAAAATAATTATAACTTTGTGAATTATGTATTTGGAGTTAAGGGGTAGATTTCTCATACAAAGAAGAGTTGTTCCTAACACTTGAGGATGGAACCTTGAGGGATTTAGTACACCATGGGGGGATTATTGGCAGTAAAAATAATTATAACTTTGTTAATAATGTATTTGTAATTAAGGGGTATGGTTAAATGGGTGGGTATTTATATAAAAATTGGAGGAATTGTTTAATAATCTCTAAATATAGGTCTTTGAAATCTAGGTTGTGGAAAATGAAAACCAATTGTATTACCCATGGTTTTATTCATGGTTTTGGAAATTTGGGTCATATTTTTTGATATTTTAATCCACCATAACTGAATACAATTTTTTATACTTCTTTCAACATGGAAAACTAAACATTCCACAAAGTAATGTTTTCAAAAAACAAATTTTTATTTTTAGACTTTGGAAAATCACATATAGTATTAGAAATTGATAAAATCTATTAAAATAATTAATATTAAAAAATTATTTAGGTCTTTGAATGTGTTTAATTAATTATTATATTATTATGAAATAAATATGATGTCATAAAATATACTAAAAACACAAAATTGTGTATCTTACTATACATGAAAAATAAAATATTTTAGAAAATTATTATAAAGTCAACCTAACCTAATTTCTACCTGCTTATTTAAAATATAATTTTTATTTTTTCATAATAATTATCTTAATATGATACCTATAACATTTAAATATAAAAAATAGTATTTATGTAAAAATATATGTTTTTAAGAAATAACCTAATTTCATACTCTTATAAAGAAAATTAATGTCCATTATAAAATTATTTTATCATTAATATTTTGATAACTGTGTTTTAAAATAATATTTTATTAAAAAAATATTATTTATAATACGTGAGTTTATTATAAAAGTTTATATATTTTCTATCAAAATCTTATTCTGTTTTATTTACACCAAAAAATCAATTTTTCTAATTCATTTCAATTTAACATATATTTCATTGAGAAAACAATTCTTAAGATGATTTGAGGGAATAAACATTTTACTTATAAAAATTAATTTTAACTATAATAAAATAATTTTGGGATATGTAACCTATTTTACACAGGTTTATGCCCTAAGGTTGAGGTGTGGAATGGTGGCAGTTTTGTGGGGTGGCATAGCTAACATCGACCGAGTGGTAATCTCCACTATCTTAAACTTTTCTTGAATGAAATTTTGGTCAAACATAAATTGTTGAATCTTGACATGGTATTGGTCATGGGAGAACCCCAGGGATGATACCTCCCTCCCATATTCTGGAAAATTGGCTTCAAACAGTATAACTATACTGGTTGAGCCCATCTATTTTCCTTTCTGTGTCAATTATCCTTTTCATTACTACTTATAAAAACTAATTATGATAGTAAAATAGTCAACCAGGTGTATAGTCTCCAACATTAATATTTACCAATGGTTATATTTGACCAATAATTATATTACAGTAGAATACCAATAGTCACATTTCCCTTTATACCCTATAAATACCACTTCATTTTTTCACTCAAAATTCATTACAATTTTTCGTAAGGTTATATTTTAATTTTCATAATATATTGATTTGTTTAATAATATTTTTATATTTACTTGGGGTTTTTATTTGGTTTATGATTCTAGAAGGTTGGGTTGGTCAATACTTTCCCATTTTACTAATTCTATTTTACAACTTTTTTGTCTAGTTGTAAATTTTGGCATTTTAAATTGTTTTATACCTAAATAATTTAATTATAATTTTCAAAGAGATAAACATTAATTGGTCTATCTTTATTTTTTATGTGTACAATATTAAATAATATGTAAAAAAAATTATGGAGGAAACTAATATCATTTAAAAATGTTTGGTCCATTACATTCTCCCCCCCCCCTTAATAAATTTCATCCCCTAAATCTCAACTCATTTTCTCAATTGAGAAAAGGTGATGGTACTTCTATCTCATTGTCTCCTCAATTTCTCTCATTAGTTCTTCATATTTATGGTTCCCCCACAACACTTTTACATGGTGGGTAGTCTTGTTGCATAGACCTATGTCTCTATGGTCTAAGATCTCAACAAACTACTCCTCATATTAGAGGTCATGTTCCAGTTGTACCATATCTAGATTCATTACATGTGAGGGATCAGGTATGTAATTACTCAAGATAGATTAATTAAATAAATCAAGATCTTGATATAGATTTGGTGGAAGTTCTATCCAATAATCCACTACTCCTATCAGATCAAGGATCTTGAAGGGGTCAACATTTCTATGGATAATATTTCATTTCATTCCAAATTGCATGAATCTATTCAATAGTGATATTTAAAGGAAAAAATTTTCTCAATCATAAAAATCCATAACCCTTAAATAGTTGTCAACATATATCTTCTAACGAATCTAATAATCCTTTATATGTTTTTGGATATAATAAACCTTTTCTTTCATCTCTTATATAAGATGAGACCAAATAAATTTTCTCTCGCCAACTTCATCCCAAAAAGTATGAGTTCTACATTACTTCCCATATAAAGCATCATATGGATGTATTTGAATACTCGATTATAAGTTTTTATTGTATGATAACTCAATTAATGGGTCTTGTTGATAACATACACCTTAAAATTAATTTATCATGTTCTTTGGAAGTCCTTGAGTTTCTGAATAGTCCATTAAAATTTGCCATTAGTTTGGGGGTGATGGGATGAACATAAATTCAATTAAGTTTTCAGATCATATAGAAGACTTCTCCAGAATTTATATGTGTCTCTTAGATAACAATAAAAAATTATAGAAAGTGGCACACCATGAAACCTCACCACTTAAATTTCATATATATTAGAAATTTGGTCAATAGATAAATCTTCCCGAATAGCGATAAAATGGGAAGTCTTGGTGAGTCAAACCACTATAACCCATATCAAATTTTTTCCTTTGGATTTTCCTAGGATACTATTGATGAAGCCCATAGTAATATTTTCCCACTTCCATGTTCATATGGGCAGTTTTTTCAATACCCCTTTAGGATGTTTTTTCTTCGCCTTTAGTTGTTGAAATACCAAGAACCTTGTAGTGTATTCAGCAATATTCATTTTTATATTATCCCACCACTAATTATCATGGATGTACCTATATGTTTTATTGCTACCATGATGTATATAAAATGTAGATATATAATCTTTATCCATCGTCTACTTATTTATCTTTGGGATAGATGGAACATATATCCTTGTATGAAATTTCAATAAATTTTCTTGATCAACATTGATCTCTAGAAACTTCTTATTTTTTAAATCCTCTATCTTCATTTGTAATAAAGGATATTCTCTTTGATATTTCTTAATCTTCTATAGTAATAATTTTTCTGAAAACATTTGGGATAGGTTTTTTTATATCCCTTCACTTATGATTTCCATGTCCAACTTTACTAATCCCTTGATCAATGGATCTCCTTGAATATTTTTTATCGCTAAAAAAACATGTTCATTCCGAATTAATGAATAAAAGACTTTGTTTTATCTTCTATTATGATAATGAATTGAACAATAATAGTATTCAAAAATTTCTAACCACATCCTTTGTATCATTTTCATTTACTCTTGCGTGAATATAAACATCAAACTTTTGTAGTCTATATATATATATCATATTTCTCCCCCATAATGATAGTTCCCCCATATTTTTAGAGAATGAATTACTACATCTAACTCCAGTTAATATAGAGGATAATTATCTTTATGAGGAATTAATTTTCCAGATACATAATCATTATCTTTATCATTTTTCATGAGGATACAATTATTACATTTCAAATAAACATGTCTATAAATAATGAATCCTTCTCTGACAGAGGGTAGAGTTAACACAAGTGTAGTAACCAATCTCTTCTTTAGTTCATGGACACTTTATTCAAATTCTTCTATTCAGATGAACTAATACCCTTTCAATTTAACTTGGTTAGTGTATTTTAAAGTCGTTATATTTTTTACAGTCCTCTGATAATATTATACTAAACAAAGGATACTATGTTTCCTATATAGGATGAGGTCACTCCTCTAAAACCTTTTTCTTCATAGTGTCAACATAAATTCCTTAATTAGTTATATTTTTTCCAACCAATGCATCTTGTTGTAACCAAAATTCATATTTCCGGAATTTTCCAAATAGATTCTCCTTCCTCAGAGTTCCCAATATTACCTTTATATGATCCTCATATTACTCATGAGTTTTATAATATATCATAATATAATCATTATAAACTAAATTCAATTTATCAAGATAGTCATTAAAGACTATTAATCAAATCCATAAATATAGAAGGATCATTAGTTAAGCTGAAGGGCATAATATAAACTCATAATGCCCATATCAATTTTAGAAGGTAGTCTTTGGAATAACTTATTTCTTCACCATAAATTGATGATACCTAGATCATAGCTCAATATTAGAGATAAATTGAGCTCCATGATTTTTATCAAATAAATCACCAATCCTTGGGATAGGGTACTTCTTCTTCAATGTGATCTTGTTAAGTTCTCTATAACCAATGGATAGCTACATTGATCCATCATTTTTTATATAGATAATTAGTTCTCATAAAGGAGACACACTTTTTCCAATAAATACATTCTCTATAAGATCTTGAAGTTATTTCTTTAATTCCATAAATCCATATTTTCTATTATATATGGGGTCTTTGATATCATCTTGGATCCAGTTATAAGATCAATCAATAACTTTAACTATATTTCTAAGTGATTTCTTGGAAAATATTCATGAAATACATCAATGTATTCTTGATTGATAAGGACAATCACTATCATTATACATTCATTTCCTTCTCCCACTTAACTGGTCATTTCCATAAATAATGCTATAGGAGTTTATTCTAGAAAAATATCACATTAGGATGTCTATCCTTTAAAAATGGATGTAGTTTCCACATTAAATAATGATGAAATTTCCTTTATTCTATAGTTTATCTTGGAATTATAATTTCAGAACCATTCCATCCATCGTGTAGTGTTGAAATTCACCATGGTAATGACTAATAGATTTATGATGATATTGTATACATAAAATTAGATACTATGGTTTCTATAAATTAATGATGCAATGATAAATCCTCCAATATCCTTCATTGATAACTCTACTTCTAGTATTTTATGGATTGATTCTATATTCGTTTCAAAATAGCATGAAATAATGGAATGTGTAGAACCAGAATCAAAAAAAATACTTGCTAGATTAGAGATCACAACAAGTGTACCTTCCAATACATCATTCGGATCCTCTACTTCTATTTTCATGATTGAAAATGCTTAACTTTTCTCTCTTAGCCTATTATGAAGATGATGTTGTTTTCCCAATATTGTCTTCTAATTTGGAAATTGATTAGAAAAATACCCAATTTGTCCACACTTGAAGAATTTAACTTTCATTTGGACCAACACTAAATTCCCTCTTTTTCATGTTGAGAATTTGAGGCTTCACCTCACTATGACTGTCTCAAGCTATATGGATATTTCTTCCACACTTGTATCACTTTATACTCCCAAGTATGTAGTTCCTTGAATGATTCTTCCCAAATTTGTTTCAAATGGGAAGTGGAACTTCCTTTCATCCTCTTCAAAGATCAAAGTTCTTCCCTGGGTTTGGTTTCATTGATTTTTTCTTCTCATTCGACGTATGTCACCATTACATCTTTCCAAACTCCAATTCAACCTTCATAGAACTCTACACATACTTCTAATAGATTTTACATTCCTGATTTTATATATTTCTATGTATATGGGGTCTCATCCCACTAAATAATCTATCAATATTTTCCTTAGGATCCATGAAAAATGTAAAGGTGAATCATGCATGTATTGAAATGATTATCTTATAGATTACCACTAATTAATTTTCTTTCCACTTTAGTTCATAGGATTCCATCTCCATTTTTTGTTCACATCGAACGAGGGAAATATTTATTTAAAAATATTACCCTAAACTCTTTACAATCCATAACATAAATTTGCCATCTTAGATTAATGTTTTTAATAATTTTCTGCCACTATTCAACTTCTCCTTCAATGTGATATTAATCCAGGTTGAATTTCTCTTACTCAGAACAATGGAGTGCACAAAATATTTTTTCTATAGAGATTATCAATTTTTCAATAATAAATGGGACAGTTGATCCACTTAAATAAGATGGTAATTGACACATATATGACTCAATGGAAAGTTGTTCCCTTTGAGGAAACTCTGGTGTGTCTACTTGATTAAAATTATTTTTCATTTCATGAGTTAGTTGATTGATCATCCTCATAAAGTTTTCCATTCCATATTCAATTGGAACTTCACCAATGCTTTATAGATTTCACTTATCATTTACATGGTTCCTCTGATTTCCCACCATTTTTCAAAAATAAGAAAACGATAGTGAGAAACATGTAATTTCTAATAGTATTATAATTCTAAAGGTATTTTATTCCTTAAAACATCATGCTTAAATATGTTATTAATATTATCTAATAATAATTAAATTTTCGACATATCCTTCTCAAAGGTTCATAAAAATTCTGTTATTAACCAAACATATCCCCTGGTAGTGTAAAATTAGGTGTGAAAAAATAACAATTTTCAATCACCAGTTCGCTTTTGAGTCAAGCTCAAAGAGTTGTTATCGAGTGTTACCACTAGGTACATCTTTGTTAGATCCGCATCCACTTATAGTATTCAGATAGTGATGTTTTTATTTAAAAACCACTTACATAACACTTATAAAGATACCAGGATGTTTTCCTATATTTATAATTGTTTATAACATTCTTACTAATAATTTTAAGTTTTAAATCCCATAAATAAATAAACCATCCTTTGATGCCAACTACGTTACTCCATATTTTAATTAAATAATTTTTCATTACATGGTACAAACATTTGATCTTTTAAAGTTTATTTTTTTGGAAATGAGGTTCATAATACATAAAAACATAAAAAATTTATTATGAAAATACTTCAAATACATATTTATGGATTCATCATAAGTTACTTTTACTGAATCTCAAAACCTAGGGATATACATAAAATGAAATGGGTGAAAATGAGACCCTATAATGGAATAAGAAAGGGAAATATTTAGCATGTGATCATGAGGAATATCAATAAAAACATGAGCAATAAAAATATCGCTTGAATAAGAGATCTTGATGAATATCATAATAAAATTAACCTGAACAATAAAATAGAATTTTTTCTACAGAATTTAAATGGTGCATTCATAATCAAATCACCAAAGTTTAATAAATAAAAATTATCAAGGTTACTCACCAAGGTATCGTTAAAACATGTCATCTCTAAGGAATAAATGTATTACCCAATTAATTTGAGTGTTATCTGTGTGAACCCTTAAAATGTAATAATTTCAAGTGAGACACATAGATCATAATAAATCATTTTATTAATAACCAATGGAGAATAACTAATGGGTTTCTTACAAAAAATCTTGGCATACAAATGAGATTAAATAAATGATCATTATGTCATTTTTAACCCATGAAAAGAACTATGGGTTTAATATGTTTAAATCCTTGAATCGAAAAGTAATTTTTAAATATATTTATATAATTATTGAAAAGAAAAGAGGTTTGGGTATTATAATAAAAAATGAAAAAATAATTTATCATGTAAAATAGGAAAATTTGGTAAGTAAATTAGGCAGCATGATGGGTATAAAAATGGTTTTAGAAAAGGGTAAAATGAAGGAGAATGAAGGAACCCCATAGATAAAATAATATTATAGTGATTTTATAATATAAATTTGAAAAAAGCAAATTGGTTTTTCAATTAGAAGATATACCCTATAAAAAAGGAACATCACTAGAAAAGAGAAGTGGATATTTTTCTTACACTGAAGAGTTGTTCCTAAAACTTGAGGATGTAACCCTGGGGGCTTTAGGATAGCTTGGCTGAACTCCTATGGAGAAACAATTACCATAAATGTTTGGATGATGGATTGGGAGTGAACGGTAATGGTGAATTGTGTCTATATTTATAGAAAAAGTTGACCAATTGTATAACAGTTTCAAAATATTATTCTTTGAAATCTAGGATGTGCAAAAATCATTAGGTTAAACGTGGTTTTATCATGTGGTTTTGGAAATTTGGGTAACTATTTAAGATATTTTATTACCCCAGAACGGAAAAAAAATTATACTCCTTTGGGCATGGGAATGTAAATATTCCACAATATAATGTTATTAAAAATAAAGTTTCCATTTTTTGACATTGGAAAGTCACTTATAGTCTTAGAAATTTATTAAATATATTAAATTAATTAATATTAACAATTTAAAATGATTTATGTCATGTAATTTGTTTAATTAATTATTGAATCATTATGAAATAAATGTTATGTCATAATATATATCGAAAACCAAAACTATATATTTTACTATTCATATAAAAATAAAGTATTTTAGACAATTTTAATAAATTCACCCTAACCTAATTATGATGTGATGGTTTAAAAGATATTTTATATTTTTAAAAAATAATTCTATAAATATAAGGATATTAACTTTTAAATATTAAAATCTTTATTTATATAAAAATACTATTTTCTAAGGCGTAGTCAAATTTCTCATACTAATTAAAAATTTCCTAGGCCATTATAAAATTGTTTTATGATTTATATTTTTTTAAGTGAGGTTTAAAAGAATATTTTATTAAAAAAATTGTATTCATAATACCTGAGATGGTTATCAAAGTGTATATATTTTCTGGAAAAAACAATTAAGTTTTCGTGTTTCTAAAAAACAATTTAACCAATTCATCTCAATTAAACAAAAATTTTATTAAGAAAAAAATTATTAAGAATAATTGATGGAATAAAAATTTTACTTATAAAAAGTATATTTACACTTTAAGTAAATAAGGTATTTACACATAACCCCTTATTACACCTATGTATTCCCTAAGTGTGTTATTAGCGATGGTGGCAGTTTCATGGGGTGGATTTGCTAACATCGACTGAGAGGTAATCTCTACTAACTTGAACTCCACCCATAAGATATTTCATTCAAGCTTCACTTGTTGAATCTCATCTTGGGCTTGGTTAAGTTTCAACCCCATTGACGATACCACCCTTCTATTTTCTAAAAAATGGGCTTCAAACTACATGCTGAAATTAGTTGAGTCCATCTATTCTTTTTTCTGTATAAATTATCCATTGTCATTACCACTTATAAACACTAACTATAACTGTTAAATTATCAACCAATGTTATAGTTTCCAATGGTCATATTGACCGACATACATATTGACCAATGATCATATTGACCAACATCAATATTGACCAATGGTAAAATTGACTAGTAGTCATATTGACCAATGATCATATTGACCAACGGTCATATTTAACCAATGTTCAAATAATGATCAAATGTTAATTGTCACATTTCCCTTTATACTCTATAAATAACACTTCCATTATTCATTAAAAATTCACTAAAATTTATCTTAAGGTTATATTTTAATTTTCATAAGATGTTGATTGGTTTACTGGTATTTTATTTTATTTCTATAGTATTATTTGTGCTAGTGATGATTAAAGATGATTTGGGAGATCCATACTTTCCCATATTAGTTATTCTATTTTATATTTTTTATCCAATTATAATGTTGGTAATTTTAATTGGTTTCATCACTGAATAATGTAATTATCAAGGTAAAAGAGTTAAAACGTCGTTGGTTTCTATTTTTTTATATGTATGATATTATATAGAATGTAACAATAATTTATTCAGGAAACAAATATAATTTAAAAAATTATAAGTCATTATAGATCTCATATGTTTCAATCAATAAATTCATAGTATATGTATGGAAGAATTTAAATAGATCATGAAACATACTATTTTGATAAGGTTTTATCAAAATGTGTGTATCTACTCTTTACTATATTCAATTTGGTTCTAAGATATTGATGGTTCACTATTATTATGAAGTGAATACTCAAATATCGTATGATTGTTTTATAACATCCTTAACACCCACCAGTTTACAATTTCTTTCAAATATCACTAGTGAACAAAATATTATTCTCTACTCATGGTTGTCACTATAAAAATAATAAGATCTTTTTCCTCACCAATGGTCATCGACTAACAGAACCTATTATGTTATAATAGAATATAACTTTTCTTTTTTCCTCTCAACCAAATATTAAAATGATTTGAACGTGAATTAAATATGTTCCTTTACATTGTATTCTTCTTCCTTCCTAGTAATAACTTCAAAAGAAAAAAAGATATTAATCATAAGTTTCATCCCATTGGTCTTTCTGACTTAATATTATTCTACTTATTTAGTAGTATCGATAAATAATATGTATAGAAAATGTAGTATTGTAATTATAAGGACTCGGCCTTAAACATTATATAATATTGAATTAAATGAATAATTCACATTGAGGATCTTTTCAGGTTTAGAGTTTTAGAGATTTAGGCCATAACTATTACATTACAACATGAATATTACAAGTAGACACTACTACTCAGTACCCATTTTTTCATAATATAAAAACTCTTAAAAAGAAACATGTCTAGTTCCATGTTTTAGATAGCATGGATTTTCCTTGATCTCATCCTTGACCCTATTCATCTTTAAGTCCTGTGGAAAACATTTCAAAACTTTGGATGAGCATAAAAGGCTTAGTAAGGGTTATAAAACAGTGAATGAAAACATTTTTTCATAAATACATACATTACATGAACTCTTTTATTTACCTCATGAAATCATAAGATTTATGAAAGACATATAGAAATAATAAATCATAAAGGTAACTTGTGGCATCCATACCATACTTAAATTGTAGCTATCACAGCTACATAGGGAGTTAATTTGGAATACCCATCATAGTATATTCCCTAAATCTCTTAGGAGAAACATTCACGTTTACCTCCGCCACGTTACCCAATGCATTGGAGAGCGATCTCGGGCTCACCCACCCTAGTTTTATTACGGAACCACCCATATACGTAAACAATTCCCAATAACCATAACATAATCATAACATATAACACATGTATAAATGATAGATAACATTTCCACATTCCAATATATCATATCAAGATATCAAAATAAACAATGTTTAATCAAATCATTTTCAAAACCTTTTCAAAAGTGCTTTTTGAATCAAAGTGTCCCATACCACTTTGAAGCTTTTAAATGAATTATCATTTGAAAAAATTAATTTCCATATAAATAAATCCTAAAAACCATTTAGAAAACATGGACATTAATTATAAATATTTATAAGAATAAATATTTGAAACATATAAAATGATATTTTAGTTAAGGAGTTTTTAACAAAAAGAGGGATACATCAATACAATTAATTGAAGAATAAATTTTAATCATAACATTATAATATCATGAGAATAAAGGTATTCATTATATAATATTTCAAAGGACATTATATACACCATATCAGAGTGAATTGGTGCATGACAATAATAAAGTCTCAATACAAATGTAAATTGAGATAAAATCCCTTATAAACATGGAATCCTTAAAAGGATAAATCAATCTCATAATTATGTGTGAAAAATATAAATACACCCAATGTAATTTGATATTGTGTGTAAAACAATCCAAGGTCATTCACACGTATTCATAGGATGACATAAATAAAAAACGATAATATCAACCCAAAGAATGGAAATTGGGTTAAGGAGTTCCCTTACCGATTTGGTAACTCACAAAACATATGCCACATGAAAGAATGATCATAAAATTAAGATGTAAATACTCATAAATGAGAGTATATTACACAAATATTAAAATCATGGGCGTTACATACACCACACAAATAAAATAGAGGCAAGTATAGCATGAATCTCACGAGAATAAAAAGTGAGATGAAACCCTTTACCACGTTGTAATCAACTGAGCTGTATGAAAAAAAGTTAATAACCACCAAATGAATCACATAATACCATGAATATAATGAGAATCATGATAATATATATATAATTTTAGTACACAATACACCACATGTAATGAATAAGTGGCGAACAATGGAAATCTCACGAAATTAAAAGTGATATAAGAAAATCCCTTACAAAAATTCGGCAGCCTAACAGCGCCACTTAAAATTCATAAAATGAATTGATGAGAGTAAGAGGGGGGTCTCTCATAATATGAAAATAAAAATTATAGTATGGTGAATATAAAATAACATCCTCCAACATAATAATATGGAGTATAAATGAAATGACAAAAAAGAGAGTACTTGAAAAGAAAGAGAGAGGTCAGATCCCTTACCTCGTGTCCGACTTGAATCGATCGTTCTTTAATCTCATGAATCATAAACTAAAGTTAATTTAAATTTGATTAAGAACATTTTTCATGTTTATTATTAATTTTATATCAATTATTACAATGTTATAAACATTATGTAATCATTTATGTTAATAATGTTCGTTTTGTCGATATTTGGTACTTGAGTCAAAAACGGACTGCTTATAATTACATGTTGTTCATATTGTCAAAGGTTCATTATATACAGAATGATATTCCTGATTTATATATCATATATATCATATATATCCAGTATATACATGTTTTATAATTGTACATAACATTTAGAGGTAAGAAATGAAATGCACCGTTCATGGAGACGGTAAGCCGTACGTACGCATGAACGCTACTTTCCTTTCTATTTCTTATTTTAATGGAATTAAAACATAATGATACATAGTTATATTATAATTCCAGTATAATATAATATATAATATCGTTAACTCAATCTTTTATACATCCCACATAAGGCATTAACGAATCACATCACTTTGAGGGGGCGGTAGTCCGCACTTCCTCAAATGAGATTATCGTATTTACCCACTATGGAAACAATAAAGGCATGATATAAAAATTTAAGTACATAAGAATAAGTAAATCATAAAAATAATATATATCATATATAAATACAGTGCCATCATAATGTCCACCATGAGAGGCGGTAATATGTAATTGAACAATCATCGTTTTGTGAGGCGTCAGTTTTCCATCCACAGAAACATTATGTTCTTCATCAATTAGATGGAGGTGTGTGTAAGTGTAGTTCGAATCCTTTTTATAAAAACATCCTAGTATATTGAGGATACTGGTGGTGTTACAAAAGAAAGAAATATAAAGAGTTTAGGGGTTGGAGAAGTAAAATAAAAGAAAACAATTTAAGAGAAACTGTTACCTTTAATTTGGATAACTCCCTTTGGTTTGAACCAAAGGACTTCTTGAAGTGCCTTCTGCATAAGGTAAGGCTTTTAGGAGGAGGAGAGGGATGTATGGATCCTAATTGGGTAGATTTTTGACGAGAAAAATGGCTTGATAGGTGTTAGGAATTCCGTAGAAGTGGTCTCCTTTTATAGGGGAGAGGAGGGGCTCTTTAGGAAAGTGTGAAAATATTATTTTATAATATAATTATATTCGGTTTCTAATGGTCCAAAAATAATTATGGTCTAAGATAAGATGACTCATAACAGAAATAAAATCATCAAATCCGAATTTTACATGTTTTGGATAATATTTTAATCATTATATCCTTATTTATTTAAATCATTTATTAATGAGATAAATAATTCATCATTATTGTGTCATAAATAATTTAATTTATTTGAGGTCTAAAAATTATGAAAAAAATACTATCATGTAGGAAATATTTTTATATTTCCAATTAGTATTTATAGTCGAAAATATAACCCCTTCTAAAAATTAATTTTCTAAAAGATATTTGCTTTTGTAATTTTTGTCTTTACTTTAAGTTAATTAATCTAAATTGTCATTATCAATCCCAAATGGCTGAAAGGGGTCCCAAAATCGACCCAAAGATGCCCATGGTCATCCATGACTCATTCAATAAGGTTAGGACAAGTTTTAATGTAATTTTTAATTATTATAATATTCTTTTAACCTTGAATTACCCTATTTACATTTAACTGTGGTAAATAAAAGTCAAAAGCTACTATTCACTAAAAATTATTTTCATCTTAATGAACCACATTTTACTTCTTGATAACAATAATGTATTTCGGATTTTTGAAATTCAATTCACATAAGTGGTAAAATTCCATTTAAATGAAAAAGTCAGTTTTTTTAACTACCACTAAGTTGTGTCACTATTCATCAAAAATTGAAGTTTTTCAGAAAAATACCAAAAATTCAGCCTAAGCTATATTTGATATTCCGAATTCAAAAATGATGTCTATTTTTCCAATATCAAAACATATAAGTGGAAGTAATTAATTTAGAAATAAATTCCCGCTGTTAAAACAAATAGCGTGTTTTTAAGAAACAATAATTATCAAAAGATTGATACTTTTTTATGTCCAATTTCAAACTGAAATTAATTCCAATGACCAACATTGGATTAAATGGTAAAAATATATTTTAATTTCACTTTAAAACCAATTAAAAAGATAATATAACCATATAGATAAATTATATTAAAAATCACTTTTGAAGTAAAATACTATATTTTCACTATTCATTAAAAATGAACTATATCAGAAAAATTCCAAAAAAATTCACAAGGTAAATTTTGATGTCCCCATTCTAAAGAAGGATTTTATTTGGTCAATTAGAATGTATTAAATTGACTAAAACAATATTTAAAAAGGATTCGCCATTAAAAGGCGGTAAATCGGCGTTTTAATGTAAATTATGCTTAAAATTAGATTCATTCATATAATAAGCCTCTAACTTTTATTGGATAAATATAAATACATTTATAATCATATTATAGTTAGTTTTGTTCATTACCATAAATACAACGGCTAGAATCTAACTATAGTCTAAATTAAGAATATTATATAATTAGTGTGCAACGTAAGATTCCAAAGAAACTCGTTGGTGCGTATCGGGTACGCTATCGAACATAGCAACCCCTTTTAAGCTAAAATTAATATTTAATTCACAAATATTAATAAATATAAAAATCTCTTATTCTTCATTTACCTGGGATGTTATAGTAATCCTAATTCAATTACCTTTTTAACTTATTCTTGTTGTTCCTTATATTCTTCTTTATATATATAATAATATCTTAGGTAGGCATTCCCCGATTATTTATTCTTTTAATATTATGATAATGGTATATAAATTGGTTGAACCTCATCACCAACCTTCTTCTTATAATCTTCTTCTTTATTTTCTTCCTTAATATTCAACGTTTTTCAAGGACTGTATATTTTCTATATATCATTATACCTCTCACTTATTAATTGTCAAACTGATATCATCTAAATTTATTCACAAGTTGATCACATGAATTATTCAATCATTCATAATTATAGAAGTTCTTGAAAAAAAGTGCTCAAAGTATTCCATAATATTCTCATAAACTAAATTTACCAAGATTGTTTCCAATAATCCTAATGTAAAAACAAACAACATGAGTTCATTCCAAAAAAAAATTATGTTATTTTTAATCAAATATATTAATCAATTTAATTTTCAGAAATACCAATAAATAAATAGTAACATTTGAATAAGGATATATTAGTGATATTCCTCATAGCACAGCATAAAATTTCCCAACATGAGAAATCACACAACACATCATTAATATTCTAAAAAATCCTCCTGAATCATAGTCTCCCATAAATAATTGAGATTTTTAATCCATGATATTCTATATAAGAATATTTCAATATGTTATTATATAGTTCTAATTGGAATCAATTTATTTTGATATAGATTTTAGAACCACTTTATAATTCTGACACGGCCCAATTTATTGAACATGTTAATCTTTCAAACCATTAGTCTCATCCGACAAATAATTCACATATTATTTGTTAATTTAACATTGCTTAACTTCTATAATGAATGAATCTCATATAGTTCTATTACATTTTCTATTTATCTTTCATAATCTTCTATAGCTTCTATTTCTATGGAAAGTTAATCAAACACAATTATATATCTTCCAAATTGAATTTTAATTAGTTTTACATCTAGAACAAAACAATATTACATTTTTTAGTATCTTATAAAATTCTTATGAAATATATCCACATCCAGAAAAATATATTCTAACATAAATTTCACAAATTTCAATTCTAATATTTTATAACTGTGTAGATTCTAAATTTATACTTAAATATATCTTTATCTTCTAAAATTATCCATATATAGGTAATATATTTTAAGTTTTATTCTTATGTATCCACTGTAACATCCAAAATTAACCAATCATACTTCCAAATTTTATCTTTATAGTCATCCGGTTATTTTTACAAGTCCCTTATAAATTCTGATTCAAACAAATATATACTTTCAAAAATATGAGTTAATAAGATGTTTCTAAAATATATTCAAGATCAATATTACCTATATATTATATTAATAAATTATTCAAAATCTATAACTCTAAAATTTCTATTACTTATATCTAGACTTTTTATCTTCATTATAACAATATTCATCTACTTTTTTTCATATCCAAATACTTCAAATGACTTCAATAAAATATCATACCTTTCATATAACTCTTTAGAGTAATTTTAAAGGCTTTTATACTTTATGATATGTTTATAGTGTATTTCAATGAACCTCCACCACCTATAATTCTATCTTATCTTATTTCATGAAATATTTTTAACGATAAATCCTTAATTAATTCATTAATAAATATATCACTTACCTCAAAACAGCTAAAATTTTCATTATCAATCAAGATATATTTATAATTAATTCATATTTCTTCTTAACAAGTAATCAAAAAATATATATATCAAACTAGTTAGGATCCTATTGTAGATATTGCACCATCAATACTTGGTATTGATTCCTATTATGTACATGTCAATGTTCATCACATATACCTTACTCAAACTCTTATTCTTTAAGTTATTTCTTCTTATTCGGCTTATTAATATATATTATCCCACACATATTTCCATTATTCACTTATTTATAACAAATTCAACCATTTTAATCTAATAGGATATTTGATAATTGATCTGTGAAAACATTTAAATGATATTCTAGTGTTTATGTAAGTTGAATTGGCGTTAACTTAAAATGATCTTTTATGATTTTTGTAGTAATGTTTTTTTTTAATTTAACATGTGGTATATGTGATTTATTGGAGAATTTATAAATTCTATTTAAATATTATAGGTTTTTTTGTTAATTAGTATTATGGGTGTTATGGTGTATCCATGGTTGATGAGAAAGATTTTTTTTTGGAAGTTTCACTTGTGTAAAAAAGAAATTATTATGAATATGGGATGGTTTGGTTGAGTAGTTGGATTATTGGAAAGAAGATGTGATTCTATGTGAAATTTTAATGTTTTCATACTATTTTATGTGATTTTTTATGATAACCTTTTTATTTTGATTCTTGAGTGGGATGTATGTCATTGAATCATTGTTGATAAATTGGGAGTGTGAAGAGGAAGGACGAATCATGGGATATTTTTTCAATCATCAAAAACTAGTTTTACCAATGTTTCTTAGTAAAGAATTTAGGTGTGAGGTTGAATAATGGTTATAAAATATTGATGCTTCATTTTAGTCGGTGAAAACCTTTCCTCAATTTCAAGTTTCATTGGTTGGGATATTATCTAAAAATATGGCTTGATGATGTTAGAGTATGAAGCATATTAACCCAAAATAAATGTAGTGGGTAGAATTTCTTGATTAATTCAAGAATAATTTTATCCCTAAAATGATAATGGGTGAGCATATGAAGGATATTAAAGTGATCCCACAATAATGACTTACTATTTGTAACTTTAAAGTCTATTTAATTTGATTGATTTTTTAATTCAAATGATATTTGTCTTGATAAAATGAATGAGAAAAAAATTTTTATTCCTCTTTGAGGCCAAAGATTCAGTGATCAATTACCCATATATAGTTGATCTATTGGGAAAAGGATATATATTTTTCAGAGGTTGTGTAAAGAGTTTTATCCATGATTTAAGGTTTTTGTGTTGTCATCTCTTGGAATATTAAGAAGGTTGAGATGAATAGATTGAATTGGCGTCTTGTGATTCCAATAATTTAGGAGTGAAGAGATATTATAGATTTTGATAAAGTCTCATATAACTTGTTTGGATTAGTTCAAGGTGTCCTGAATTAGGTGAGTTTCTTTATTTTTATTGTAATGTGGTGGGACATCAGTGATATGGGGTTATTTAGGTTATACATGTTTCACAATCATTGCTGGTTACTTAAGAGTGGTTTGGGTAGTGAGGTGTTTCTTAGATTGGTGACATTACTTCTTTAAAAATTATATATAACGTGTTTTTATGTTTCCTTTTATATAATTTTATAAATGTGATAATTAATAAGTATTTTTTAGGGTTAAATAATATTTTTTTCATTTTATAATGTAAAAATGGTTATTTTTTCAATTTATTGAATCCTGAAAATAATTTTCATGAAATATCTTGTTTTGTTAAGTTTTTTTTAAATGAATTAAATGTTTTTAATAGTTAATTATTTTTTTAAATGAGGGAAACTATTTTAAAATGTGATTTTTTAGTTTCAAATTTATTTTTATAATATATAGAAAGTTGTGGTAGGTGGGTTGCAAGTGGTAATGATTGGTGTTTTTCATATTTACTAAGTTTAGTTCCTTATGGTGGTGAGATTCCTTTTTAAAGGTATCTCTAAAAATTATAAGGTTTCTATGGAATGTCTTGCATGAGAAAATTTGGTTTCATTTTATGTCACTTTTCTTGTGTGAGAGGAGGTAGTGTTATGGTTTGGCCTTTGTTTAGAGAGTGTTTTTTGTGTTTGTTGGTCTTTTTTATATGTATCTTCCCTGAAAGTTATATTATATGAATTTTATTAGGAAGTATGTATTTTATTATTGATTATGATTATTATTTAAAATGTATCTAATATAGATACCTTAATTTTACTAATTATATACTTTGTGTTTTGAAGGTGTTGAAGGTGGTAATGGAGAGTTTAGAAATGATTAGAATATAAATAGGTGAGTTATTTTTTATTTTTTGGGTGATCATGCAATGGTCTGGCCTTTGGTATTTCTTGGTGGATTTGAGTCTGATCGTGTTGGTGGCTATATTCATGTTCAATTGTTCTCTTTTTGGGTTAAGGAGCGTAGTTGTTTTACTGAAATTTTGGTTATGAATTTTTACATAGACTGATATAATGGCATCGACGTCCTAATTTTGCTGGTCGTGTCCTAGTTTAAGATTTTGGGAACTCTATAACAACAATGTGGAGAGTAGAAAAAACCATTTTAATACCCATGGTGGATTATGTCGTGGTATGGTGATCTTTTCTATGTTGCCTTATCATTGGTCCTTAAGTAAAAATGACTATAGTACGTGAGTGTGGTGTCATAGTTGTCTAAGGTTTGAAGTGTGAGCTTAAAGGACCGTGAAAAGATATATTTATCTATACTATTTTAATGGTCAAATATACCTTGAAATAGTGAAATGCTTCGTGAATATCCTAGCGTAGATCATTTTAAAAATAAATAGTTTTCAAATAAACATTGACAAACAAAAACCATTATGTGGTTCTTGGAAAATCACATCATGGTGTGGTTGGATTTCCCAAATTATAAATTTATCCCATCACATCAATATTTGGAATTAATCTCGACCTTTTGTGTCATAATATAGGTTATAGGATTCCCTTTATGACCCTTGGGTACTTAGATCAGTTCTATTGACTCTATATTAGACTCATATCTCCTATAGAAAATATTGATGTTATTTCTGGGATCGGGAAATTTAGAGGTGTTTTGAAGATGATAGAAGTTTTTATCGAAGATGTGAAGAATGTTTGGTATTTTTTTGTTCAAACTTAAATCCTCAAAGATTGTAAGTCATTCAGAAAAAATAACAAACGTGAATGTTTCCCAGATAATTTTATTGGAAAACTATTCCATATAAAGTTTTATTTATATATGAAAAGTTGTGAATGTTTATCTTTGTACGTATAAAGTCTTCAAACAACGTTTTCAGTGAAAAGGAATCTAGAGATGCTTTACTATTGTAAATTTTTTTAACATTATAATCTAGGAGATGTATCAAGATCCAAGAATAAGAATAATATAAAAGAAATTATTTTGGGTTTATAAATCTCATACAATAAATTTGTGTGGAATTTTACTGAATAGAATCCATTAAAATCTTTTGGTTATGAAAATATTTCATTTATAAATTTTTGAATCATTTTGAAAGAATTGATAGCATAATTTATAAATCCAAAATATAATATATTATAACAACAATGTTTGTATTCAAAATTTAATAATTTTGGTTGTTGAGGGAGTGTGATATATTTATTAAAAAAACATTTTGTGAGGTTTGGAGAATAGAGAAAAATTCTTGAATATAAAATGGAAGATATTAAAGAATTTCATCGAATGAATTCTAAATAAGAAATTTTTTAATTAAATGGGATTCAGATTTAATGAATTCCAATAAGATAAATACCAAACTTATATGAAGTCTAAATCCCAAAAATTATAATTAGAGAAACACCAAATAGAATGAAGTCTAATTTGAAAAAATCATTAGACGAAGTCAATTAGATAAAATTTTCTACAATTTCCATTAGAAATATATTTATGAATTTGTGAAGATTTTGTGACTTTAGTTTGATCAAAGAGAGGTTTTTCTATAGATATCATAAAAAATTGGTAAATTAAGGTTATAGATAAATATATTTTTTTCAAATCATATGATATAATAATATTTAAGAAGATAATTTAAGTAATTTTCTATAATTTTTCTAAAGTAAAATCATAATTATATTCTATAAATATAATATTTTTTTACCATGTTTTACTAGAAAAATTGTAGTTGTATAATTTTTTAGATATTTAAAAATAAATTACAAAAATTTCATAAAGATATTAAATGTGATGATGTTGTCATGATAATTAAATGTTCTAAATATCACAGGAGGAAGAGTCATGATTGTCACAAACATTTAGGGAATTTCTATAAATAAGTTTATGCTCACATTTTAAATAATATTTAGTAATTATATATTAACATTGAGAAGAATCTGGGAAATTTAAACTGAGTAGGATGTTCTAATTTCAAGTTTTCGTTGAGAAGAAAATTAATTTTATATCCCAGCTTTTATACTTATTATGAATATAAAAATAAAATTCAATTACAGTACAGAATAATCATATTATTCATGTTTAGAAAAGCTCAAGCCATTTATAATTGGTTTCAGATGGAGATTCAGGACAAAATTCTGAATTCCAAATTCTAAGGATGAAGTTTTAAAACAATGAATATCATGGTTAAAGAAGAGGAATTTTATAATTGATAGAAATGTTTTAATTTGTGTAAACTTATATAATTCACTGAAAAAACTCTTATATCATGTGGAATCAGATAATAAGAACATAAAAAAGTTTTTTTGAATATCAGAAAGAACCCGGAATACTTTTTCGAATAAAAAAATAGGATTGAGAAATTGGGATAATAGTGAATAAATGTATTTTCATAAAAAATTCATGGTTTTATGTTCTCTAATTTTGTTGGATTAGAGGGTGAAAATAATTTTTTACAAGAATAGAAAATTAAAAGAAGCAAAAGAAGAGCATTACCAATAAACGGAACCTATAAGTGAGGTCTTCTAAATTTGTTGTGAAATATTTTTAACATCATTTATATTTGTAGAGATCACATAAAATGTTTTATTAATCATATAGAAGTACATGTGTGAGGATAATATACTATTATTTTAACCACATAAAAATGATTTTTTTCTAGTTGATTGTGTGGTATTGTATTATTTCCAAACCATGTTATGGACTATCTACTAATAATAATTAGTGTTCCTTTTAAATTTTTATGTTCTTATGGTATTTTATTTTGTTATTGTTTTCAAAAAACATATAAAACTTTAATTACAGATGAAGTTATTTTTATAATATTGAAATTATAAAAACAAAATATCATTGATTCACCCCCTCGCCCTCTTAGAGATCACATAGATCCGGTTGGGTTATTTTAAGTGGTTTAGGAGAGAAGGTTTCCTTTGTTGGATCTTTTCTAAAAATTGATGAAAATATATGTTTCTATAGTTTTTTATAATTTTATTAATAAAAAATGGATTCTAGTTTTCTAGGGAATGAAATATCATATTTAAAAGATATAATGCAACCGTATTTAATTTCCCTTGGTTATGAAGTTTTCTATGTTGATACAGAAGGTTTAGTTCCTAGAACCAAGGTAGGTCCCCTTATAGCTGCTGATAATAAGAATTTATAGAATGATGGGTGAAAAGAAAATGATAACGTTCTTCACTTTATGAAAGTGATTTTCTTAGAGTTAAGGGGATGGATTATGAAAATTAATTTGGGAAATGTTGAAATATATATGTGAGGGAAATCAAAAAGTAAATAAAGGTATATAAAAAATCTGGAGGTTAAAGTATGAATGTTTTAATATTTGTGATTATAAATCTATTAGTGGCTTCTTTACATGTTTAAATGACATTATAAGAACCATAATATGACTTTTCTAGAATTTAGAAGATTCAAAAATTATTGAAAAGAATATATTTATTCTTCCTAATAAATTAGACGCAATGTTTTTAGAATTAGAAGATATATATATTGAAACTATATATCTAAATGATATACATGGACCACTCATCACTTAGAAAATGGGAAGTGAAAAAAAATTATAAATAATAAAGAAATGGAAGATCAAGGAATTTCATTCAAAGATGATAATAAAGGAAAATCAAAGAAATTTATTGATTAAGAAGATGTTTTCAACTCTAACACTAAAAATAAGGTTAGTAAATAATTTAATATATTTATTGTATTTCTAAAAAGTTTAAATATTCATGGGAAATTACAAAGGGAATTTACCGATAAAAGTTTTTTATTGGGGATTTATTTGTAATTTTTTTGAAAATTTCCCCCACTTAAAGGAAGATGAAGAATGTTTTGAATATTATATAAATTAAAGATGATAATTTAAGAATAAGGAATAAAATTCCAAGACCCCTCTTAGTGTAAATGATAATAATTTATCTAACTAAAAAAGTAGAAACTATTTTTTATTTTTGATGATGATAATTATAGTAAAGAAGACTCTTACAACATTAGTGTCAATACAACTCAAAAAAGAATTATTTAAAAAGTGAATGATGGAAATTTCTCTATTAAAAAAAGTGGATGTTTTGAAGATGAACAAAATCATATATAGTTTATTCTAAATTTAGATTTTTAATAATGTCTTATGGAAATTATAAGTCATGAATGGGTGATCTAGATGTTGAAAATACGAAATATTTTTTAAAAATAATCAAAGAATCATTTCATGAATAAAATACCAAGTTTCTAAAACAGGTTGATAATATGTTGAAATTTATTTACGAAAAGAAGAACCTTGAAATCCATCATGAAGAAAATTTTGTAGTGAATGAGGAAGAGTAATAATATATTCAATAAACACTTATTGAAATAGATTAAGAAGATACAAACATCAAAAACTCAATTACAAAAGATAGTGAATGTTCTTATAAGAGTAAACTTAATAAAAATCAACATATTTTATCCTCCATAAATGATAATAATAATTAATATGCTAAAAGTGAAAGGAAGTTAAGAAAATTGTGTATGTAGAAAAAATAGGTAGATTTGAAAACCTAAAAGTTTCTACAACTAGTTATTCGGTTGAGGTTGAGAAGAAATATAAGATGAAAAATAAAATCTCAAAAGGTAACCAAAAATTTTGTGTGTGATAAAATAAAAAAGTTTAAGGTAATAATATTGATGAAAAATAGAAAAACAACTCCTAGTATACAAGTTATATAGGGACACATGTTCTATTTTTAATACTATAATTTTGGTATATTTTGGAATACAATATATATGAGTTCGTTTAATAATTAATATTATAGATAATATAGAAAAAGCTGGAGGAAAATATTGAGGGGGAGTTAACCCACTCAAAATAAACAAACTATAAAAGTTATTGTAAAGATTGAAAATAGATTCCAACCTTTGGAAATTATTTGGGAAAGAGGTGATCAACTTGAATAACTTGAAAAATGATTTCTTGTTATGATACCAACACAAAAAAGTTTATACAACCAATCTAAAAAGTATTGTGAAAAGATAGAAAAATTACAATAAAAATACTTATTTTTGAATATCATCTCAAATAAATAAAACATGAATACCCATGGACTTTGGATATTGGTTTTTCTTCACATATGATAGGAGATTTTAATTTTTTGAATAATTTGAATGATTTTAAAGAAGTTACATTGTCATTTTGAAATGATGAGACACTCGGAATAAAATTCATTAGATATTATATCATTGGGGAATAAAAATAAAAATAAAAATGAGTTTCATTTTTTCATAGGATGAAACACAATTTATTGAGTGTTTCAAAACTTTTTGTTAAATGTATCAAAGTGTTTTTTAGTAAAGATGGTTTTGTAATAGAACTAAGGATGGGAAAGTTTTCATGAGAAGCCAATGAATAAATTGAAACTTGTTTCAAGTTAGTAATTCAAAAATATCATTCTGTATAGGAATGATGGAAGAGAATCAGCTATAAAATAAAAGGCTAGGAAATATGTGTCAAAGGAATAAGAGAAATATAACAAAGAGATAAAGTATTCATGATGTTCCTAATATAATGAGAAGAATATATTAGTTCTGATCCATTTTTAGAGAGGGGGGATTACATACTATGTTTATATGAGATATTATATACAATCAATTCATCCCTTGGAGCTGATGCATTCTGATATTTGTAGGCCCATGAGTAAAAAATAACACATAGAGATATGTACTTTATTTATTTACTTGATGACCTTACTCACATTACCTATATTATATATTTAAAACCTAAATCATAGGCTTAAATTTTGTTTGAGAGATTTAGGAGAAGTACGGAAAAATAATTTGGATATTCTATGAATAGGATTATAAATAAGAGAGGTGGTAAATATATTAATGAAAAGTTTAGAGATTATGTTGAAAAATAGGGTATTCATTCTGATATTAGTGAAGAGTACACACCATAAAAAATTATTTCACTAAAATAGGAAATATAATTTTAGTGGATATGGGATGTATAATTTTGATAGAACATTAAGTTTCTCATTATTTTTTGACGAAAGATATTAGAGCATTAGTTTACATTCAAAATCTATGTTTCTATAAAAAAAATGATTTCTTCCTATGATATTTATTAAACATTTTCCAAAAGTTTGAAATGTCTACGGGTGTTTAGTAATACTTTCATTATAAAAATAAAGTGTGAAAATTGTTGGAATTGTGATCAAAGGGATATTTATGAATTCAATTTTTTTCTACCATCCTAATGGTAGAGGATAAAACTTTATTGAAAAAGAGACATAAAATATGGTTGATTTTATAGATGTGAATGTTCTTGAACAACCTAATGGTAAATATTTTAAAATATTTATAGATATGAAATAATTAGTGGATGATGTGGTAGTAGATAAAAAACCTGAAAAAATTCATAATGATAATAACAATTTTGAATCTCCTTGAGATGAATATTCTAACTCGGATATCTCAAGTGATGAGTAATGATTACATTCTTCTCATCCTAGGCTGAGGAAGAAAGTGGAAGTTCATAACATCATTGGAGATTAAACAAATATCTTCAAACCAAAATAACTTGAAATTTAGTTTTGCATACTTCCTTATATTAATAGTTTGAGCCAAAATATGTTAATGAATTTTGGGATCATATGGAAAAGATTGAATCTATATATGAAAAGTTGAATCAGATTGAAAATCGTTATACTTTGGAACTTTTCCCCAAACTAAATAATAAAAACCTTTTTTTACAAGGTGTGTGTTTCAAAAAAAATGAATGAAAAAGTAGAAGTTATAAGAAACAATTCGTGACTGGTCTATAAAATTTACTCTCAAATTAAAGGAATTTATTTTGATGAAACGTTTCTCCAATGTAAATATTAGAAACTATCAGAATATTTTCTTCTATATATTTAAAATAAAGATATAAAATATTTTAGATGGATGTCAAGTTATCTTTTCATAATGGTGATCTTTATGAAGAATTTTACATTGAACAATGTTGTGTCTTCATGATTATAAAACATTAAAAAATGCATGTGAGTTGATGAAGGATTTTTATAGTATAAATCAAGATCCAAGAGCTTGGTATTCTAAATTTTTCTCTTTCATAATAAAGTTGAACTTAAAAAATTAAGAGTTTATAGAATCCTATATATGAAAGAAACTCAATATTTTTACCTCATTGTGATTGTATATATTGATGAAATCATATTTACGTGGAATGATGAAGATAATTTTGAAAATTTTAATGAGGTGATGAAGAATCTTTTTTAGATGTATATATTTTCAGAAATGATATACTTTATTAGCCTAAAAATCTCAAAAAATAGGAAATATGTTTTCATATATCAAGATAATATTGTCAAGGAACTTCTAAGTAAGATTGGAAAAGAGGATTAAAAACTATCTTCCACACCAATGTCAGTGGGACCCAAATTGTCTAAATATGGTGAAGGAAAGGATGGGGATCCAAAATAGTTCAGACAATTTGAAAGAATTTTATTACATTTAATGTACTCATAGATAGATATAGTGTATGTTGTAACACATTGTACCAGATATCAAAGTAAACTAAAATAATCTCATCTCATAGTTAGAAAATTAATTCCCAGAAACATCAAAGGAACACCTGATCTTGGGTTGAAATAAGATAGTTCTACAATGATTTATTTGTTTATTTACACTAATGAATATTTGGAAGGGATTTTTTATATGGCATTGAATTTTTCTTAGGAGAAATATGTGTTAGATAGAATGAAAATAAACCAAATTTAGTAACTCTAAGTTCATCTAAATCTAAATATTTCTCTACCAATCTAATTGCATCATAAGTTATGTGGATGACAACATGATTGGAAGAGTTTTTTAATGATATAAATTTTCCCCTTCTCTTAGGTTGTGATAATATGAGTTTGATAAATATCACTAAAAACCCAGTGTAATGTTATGTTTCTATGAAAAATTATATAAAATATCACATAATCAGAGAGAATGTGGAGAATAATGTACTAATGTTACATTAAATTCCAACAATAGATAAGCATTCAGATATTTTCATGAAACCATTGTGGAAAGAAACATTTCAAAAGATAAGTTTGAGAATTGGTGTTCAACCTCCAACTATTCAAGGATAAGGTAAGTGATATCTATAACCTCTCTATCTTATCTTTAGATAATGCTATCAAGGGGGATAATAATGTTTCTAAAATAAATCTATCCATTTCTATGTTCTTAACCTTTTTCAAAAGATATTGTATTTAGGGTTAGTTCATAAAAATATTATGTTTTGATTTCATCGTGTGTGAATTTTTTTAACAATTGTTTAAATTGAATCTAGGAAATGTGTTTCTTATAGAAATTTGTTTTGTGTTGCAATTTCCAAACAGTAGAAGATGTGAAAGTTTTAATTTTAAGGAAAAATGTTTCTTAAGTTATTACTTATGGATATCATGGTATTATTGTTAAGTGGTTCTTGTTTACTATATTTATTTCACTCGCATAGGCTAAGAATTTTTGGAAATATAATAAATTACATGAGTTCTGAAGTTTCAATGGTTTATGTTTGTTTTTTGACAAAAAACTGAAGGGATATATTTTGGAAACTAGGAAGTGTGGATGTTTTTTGAAGACGTGAAAAGTTTTTATGGAATATGTTGAGATTTTTTTTCATTTTCTTCACACATAAATTGTAAAAGTTTTAAAAAATTTCAAATAATTAATGAATGGGAAAATATTCTATATAATGTTAATCATATGAACTTTTCCAGAAGAAGTTTTATTTGCATAGAAAAAGTGTTGAATGATTATCTTTGTCCGTAGAAGGTCATCATGAAAATATTTTAGTGAAAATGTACCCAGTAATTCTTTTATATTGTTAATTGTTCCAACTTAATGAGTTATCAAATATCTCATGATACAATAATAAAAATAAAGGTGGAATAATTTATTTCTGTTTACAAAGTTCAAACTATGAAATTCGATATAATTTCACCAAATAGAATCTCTCATAATAATTTTTTTCAAGAACTTTTTGTCCTCATAAATTTTTAAATATTTGAGAAAGAATTATTAGAATTATTCAGAAATTAAAAATAAAATCTCTCGATTCTATGGTGTTTTTATTCAAAATGTAAGATTTTTTGAAGTTGTAGAAGTATGGAGTTTTTATTGGAAAGAATTTTTGTGAAGTTTGGAGAATAAATAAAAGTTATTGAAGCTAAAAGGGACGATTTTGAAGAATTTAATTAGATGAAGTAGAATTTATATGAATTATAATCATATTAAATCAATATCAGACAAAGTGTAATTAGAAAAATTCCAAATCATATGAATTTCAAATTAGATGAAGTCAAAATTTGATGAAGTCCAATTGGATAAAGTCCAAATAAAATGAAGTCTAATAAAAAAAATTACATCATATTAATACCATCAGTCATAGTTTTTGTAAAATTTACATCAGACATACATGTATGATGTCAAGAAGATAAATTTTCTTTAGGGTGATCATATGGATGTTTTTATATAAACATGATGGAATAGAAATTGGTATAGTGGACAAAAAGTTTTGATTCAATTCATTAGAGAGAAAATGTTTTTTGGAAATTCATTCAAGAATTTATTAAGAATTTTATAAAGGTATAATTGGATATATGTTCTATAGATGGAATATTTTTAGAAACATTTACCATAAAAAATTCAGTGGTATAATGTGTTTTCATTTAAAAATATATTTTTGATGTCTTCATAAAGACATCAAATATAATGATATAATGGTGATCATTCAAAGTTCCAAATTTAAAGGGAGTAATAATCATGATTCTCATAATGTTTTAATGAATTTTTATAAATAATTGGATTCTCAAATTTCAAATATGCTTCAACAATTTTTTTAGAAACATTGAAAATCATCTAAAAAAATTGTAATAATTAGGGGGATTAGATTTTGAGTTTTCATTAAGTAGGAAATTAATTTGAGATCCATTATTTTCTCCTTCACACACACATATAAATAGAATGAAAGTATAGCATGGACTAGGTGTACTATTCACACATACAAAAACTCAAGTGTTTTAGAATTGGTTTTAGATAGAGATATCAGATAAACTTTTGAATGAAAAATTTTTGAGAAAGATGTTTCTAACCAAGTAATCTCTTGGTTGAAGAAGAATATGTTAGTAATGAATGGAGAAGTTATTATCAATGGAAAAGGATAAAAGAAAAAAATTACAAATCAATTTGAATCTTAATAAAATTGCTTAACATTGTTTTTTCTATTATCAAAAGGCACTATATGGACTTTTTCAAATGAAACAATTAGATGGGGAAATTTAAAAATAGTGAACATATAGAGTTTTATATAAAATCCCAAGATATAAGTTCTTTCCTATTTTGAGTTAAGAGTGTGAATATGAAGCTTTTATAAGATTATAAAAAGTGGGGAAGTAAATGTATCATAATTATAACAAACTATACTATTTGGTGATGGTTTCAAAATTTGTTACGAAATATTTGTTACATAATTTATATTTATAAATATCACAATCACTATTGTATTGGTCATAAAGAAATTCAGGTGTAAGGACACTCCATGATTATTATAACCCCATAAAAAGTATTTTTTTTTCTAACGAATTTTTTGGTATTGTATTATTTCAAAACCATCACAAAGACTAGCTACTCTTACTAAGTAGTGAACCTTATAAATTCGTGTGTTCCTCTAGAATGTGATTTTGTGATTGTTTTCAAAAAATTATAAATATATAAAATAAGGTGAATGTTTTTTCATATGAAATAAATTGTAAAAATAAAATATTACTAATTAACCCCTCCCCCTCTCAGTTATCACATGGATATTATTGGGTCCTATCGGATTCCCTATATAAATTATTTAATAAAAGTAGATTTGGTGACCCATAATGCAGATTTTGGAAATTTGTTTGAGGTTTGTGGTTTTAAAATTTTATTTTATCATCTGAATTATACTTCGTTAACTTTCTATTTTTCTTATAATTCCTCCTGATATGCTTTACACATTATCAATTAGTCATGTTTGGTTCTAAATATTATCCTTCACGATCATTATGCTTTGATTTTTTTATTCATTGATTAAATTACTATAATGTATTGTGTTTTGATTCATGGATTGATAGTTATTTTTTAATTGATGGATTAATTATTATTGGGTTGTCTTTGGGAATTAAATAGTTATAATCAAAGTTTTATAAATAGTCGGTACCTTTTAATGGGGTTTCATAGGGGGATGTTTTCTCTTCATTATTCCAATGTGACTAGTATGAGTAACGGATGTTAGTGTATTATAATTTTGTGAGGAAGAATTAGTAGAAGTTTCAGTTTGTGGTGGTTAGTGTCTTTTCATAATGGTTATAAATTTACTATTGAGGAAATTTATTTAAAGGTATGTTTTGTGAAAGGTGGTGTCACCTTGTTTTCTTTTCTCAAAATGTAATATTTATTTTTTATAGAGTTAATAATTGTGATTATTTCATGGAAAATATATATTGAGAGGTTTTGTTATAACAGAAGATTGTTGGCTTGGTTTAGAAGGTAAAGAGTTTGGAAGTGAAGTGGTGAGGGTTTGGGATGAGTTGTCTTCCATGTTTTCA
The DNA here is from genome assembly GCA_963277665.1 of Viscum album. Lineage (NCBI taxonomy): Eukaryota > Viridiplantae > Streptophyta > Magnoliopsida > Santalales > Viscaceae > Viscum > Viscum album. The sequence continues at coordinate 702,425,225 of OY728161.1, forward strand.
TGTTAACAATAACTATTTTAGGAATTTTTTTGGATTCTATAAAAGAAAAGTGGTTTCGATTTAAATTTTTCCATCTTTTGATAATGTGTGTAAGTGAATATGGTTCAATGGAAAAGTAGTTGGTGGGTTAATTTGGTGTTCTTTAAATATTTTCTTGGTATATGGATATTTTTGTGATATAATTTATGAGGTATTTGATATATTTTATTTTCATTATGTTATTGATGATTATTTACTTGTGGTAGTTCCGTTTTAACACTGCTAATTATTCTATACTACTTATTAAGGTTATTTAACATTGGTTTTGTGAAAATGGGTTTGTAATGATGTAGTGATGGTGGATGCGGAAGTATGGGGTGATGTAGAATAGTAGTTAATTGGCTATGCGGTGGTTGGAATTTTTTGAAAATTAGAGATGTGAGGTTATATAATTATAGTTTGGTTATTATATTGTGTGGTTACGTGGTTATATAGTGTTAGGTGGTGATATAGTAATATTGTGGAAAAGAGAATATGGTGGTGTTGATGAAATGAAAATATGATGAAGTGGTTATGTATGATGTGTTTGAAGGATATTAGTGAGAAGATATTGTGGTGTGGTGTTTCTATTGTTTTCTTCTCTCATTATTGGTCTATTAGTGAGGGGTTTACCCACCATGTCGGTGATGAGTTAGATCATTACTAAGAAAAGGTTAGATAATAGTTGATTTTATAGGATCTTTTCCATTTTATTGTTATTTATAGTGAATTATAGTGTTTTCATGATGTCTTAATTCATAATTAATCCTTATTGGTTTATGCTATCTATAACACCTTTGATTTGGAATTTTTTGATATTTTTTAGTGTTTGGTTATTTTTTATTACTTGTCTAAGAATTATGCTTTGGTATTTATATTATTTTATTATTTTCATTTTTTCAAGGAGTTTTAATAGGATATTTTTTAGGGTATTGTTGATGTGTGTTGTAAATTTACAATTTATTCGGATAGAATTAGTGTATTGTTTAAAATAATATAAAAGTTTGTGAACTATAGAGGATATGATGCGATGATAATGTTGTTATTATTCAATGATTCTTTTTTTATTTGTTTGATTTAGAATATGTTTAAACTATTATATTTATTTCACATAGATTATAATTTGTTTTAAATATGATCATTTGGGGTACTCTTAAGTTATCACACCTGCTATTGTGTTTCTATTTGGTTTTCTAGCTTAGTACAATGGATACTGGGAGCTACTATTTGGTATCTTGGATGAAGTCTATAAAATTCATTGGAGTCCTAATGGGTTATTTTTTCTATAATTTCTTCTATAGATTTAAGAATTTTCATATAGGTAAATTTTTTATAGGAATATCTATTAAATTAGATCATAAAAATAGATTAGTGGTTTACTTTTTTCAAGATTTTATAAGTTTAATTCCTCCCATGATCTGAGTTACACCATTTGTGACAGTCACTAACCTATGGCCTATTAGATGTGGTCTTACAGGTATTTCTTAAACTTCACCTCCCATCTGTTATAGGATATAAATAAAATGGGTCCTAATTTTTTATGTAAAATAATTTTTTTTTCAACTATAGTAAATAAATTTCATTTAGAAGAGTTAAAATTGAAACCGAAATAGGGGGAAATTTTCCTTTTATATGGTTGACTTAAATAAATAATTGGAAAGATACTAAAAGAAATATATTTTCTCATAGAATAAATGAATATTTAATATAATATATCAAGGATAGATTAATTTATAACATAGAAATATCATATGTGAAGAAGAGAAATATGGGGTAGGGAGTGGGAAATATATAGACCATAATCTTGAAACAAAGTGTAAGAGTCCCCTTTCAAACAATGTAAGGTATAAATTATCAATATATAAGATAATTAAGGAGAAAAATAAAACCATAAAAATAAATGGAAAAAAATAAGGTATATTTTCATGATTTTATAGATAATACATAGAAGATAATATTGATAATAAGAAAACCATACATGAAATGAATAATGATTTTTCAGATAACACCTTACCTGATGTATTTAATCACTTTGGATGCTCCTTCGGTATCCTAAATATTCAAATTAAATATATTAATTATATATCATAAAACCTTATTAATTTTTTTCTCATTTTTATCATCCATTTCTAATCATATATTATTCATTTATTAGACAGGTATTGTCCATGTTGATCATTTGGCAGTTGATTGATACACAATTCCAAAAGTTATTTAGTAGAATGGTAATGATAAATAGTCTTTCAAAAATGGTTTCATAAGATTTAAATGTGTGAATATATTGGGTTTTTAAATATTATAATTATAAGACTTAAATAGTTTTTTATATACTATAAAATAGTTACAAATCATTGAGTGTTACCTGTTATATTTATTTTAATATGTTAAACCAACTATAATGGTTTATATTTAATATCATTAATATTATGAATATTTCATAATTATATAATATTAAAAATGACTTAAATATCAAAATTATTTTTGAAATGAATTTTTAAAAACATTCATTTAAGGAGGAAATAATTTAACATTGCTGTGGATCTATGAAAATACACCTTGGTGGATATATTTCACCCTCATCGACCTCCGATGGAAGTCTTCAAGCAATTCGTTTTGGACTCATAGGATCTTCGTGAGCGCGCGGTCGTTGGGTTGCTTGACCAGAGACATATAATGGTCCGATTTGGATCGGAGAAAGATATGATTGCTGCTTGGTCTAGGGATTCAAGGAGGTGCGGTGGATCTTCTTTTTATTTGTTTCGCTGGAGCTTTGAATTTCATATGCGGTGTGACCCTCCATTGATTGCAAAATGGGTAAGTCTTCCTGGCATTCCGCTTTCATTTCAAAACCCCACTATTCTCTGTGTTGTTGGTAATTTTATTAGAATATTCTTATGCTCGGATCAACGGACTGAGTCTTTGTCACACCCGATTTCCCACGGATTTGTGTTGAGGTTGATGTTGAGAAGCCTTAGGTGTGGTGTGTCTAGATCACTGATGGGAGGGAGTTCTGATGGATGCAAGAAGTTGTTTTCGAATCATGGATGTAGTTCTGTGTGGGATGCAGAAGGTTCGGGTATCTGGAGGCCGTCTGTCGCAGTGGAAGGATGGGTTATGCCTCACGGGTGGTAGAGAGGCACTGCAATGGAGGGTGTGATGGTAGTATTTCTAGGAGGCATGCGCAGGTGGTGATGAAGGATGGCCTTGCAGTGACTCTTCCATATTATGGGAAGAGGAATGGGGGTATGTGCTCTTATGTGGCACCTGCAATGTGTCCCAATGCATAAGAATCTTCTAGGTTTGGAGTACGGCTGGAAGTATCCTACACTAATGTTGCTTTAGTGAAGGAAAACATGATGGGTTTGTGGAGGGGGGGTGAGGCCAGATTTTCTTACTGCTGCGCCGGACCTTTCTTGCAATTTGAAGACAGTGAAGGAGAAGATAAACCCAACTGTTTTGCATGTTTTTGACAGGTTGAGGAATGATCTTGGAGCAGGGAATCGGTCTGAGGATGAAGGGACATGCCAGATGCAGTTGGTTCCTCTTGATGAGGTTCCCTTGGAGAATTTGGATAGGGTATTTGAAGCGTTGAACATGAGCTCCCACATCTCTGATATAGTGTTGACCTGCAACTATTTTGAATGTTTGGAGAACAAGGAGATACCATTACTGGTGGAAGGCATCCAGCAGGATGCTGTTACTAGCAATGGGGGAGTTATGGAGGAGGTAAAGGGTATGGAGATTTCTGTTGGTTCCAGTTATCCTCAACATGGAGAACATGTGCAAGCCAATGCAGCTTGAAGCATGTCACAGGAGGCTACTGATGGTGATACCATTGTGAATCAGGGAACAAATGTTGGTTGCAAGCCTATGGGAAACTCCCAGTGTCTTGACATGATTGATTCTAACTTTCAAGATCTGTAGGAACGGGATGTGGGGGAGGGTTACCGTGTAGTGCACATTCTTGGAAAATGGGGGCATTGTCACGATAGTGACAAGGAAAATAAAGGTGGAATGTCTCGGGATTCCTACAACGATGTTGTTCAGGATGGAAAGAGCAAGATGTTTGGAAATGTGGAAGTGATGATTGCCCCACCATGAAGAAGGACGAGGAGGGATTATTCTTATCTTCTAAAGCCAATGGATACCAGGTCCTCCATTGGGGGGGAAAGTTGGGTTGCACAATCATATAAGGAATTTATCTCTTTCGAGAAGTTAAACCTTAGAAGGAAGTATGCCAAAATTTTGCGACACTACGACAGCTCAGGATGGGAATCGGCTTCTGGAGAGGATGCAATATATCATGGGTATGGTGATGGTTCGGACTAATATGATTTGTATTTGTCTTTTCTCTCTGGTGTACTTGCTTGCTGGATTTTATTTCCTTTAATAAATGGGCAGAGTCTTTCCTCTGAACAAGTTTCTTGGTATATTGGGCTTATATAACTATATATAATAACGTATGCATTTGAATCCAAATAAAATATTATTTACATCATCTATGATGTAATTAATCAATTATATATCCTATAATATAAAATATCCCATTATATTGTATTCCACTATTCACCTTTTTATCTCTCTACTTTTGAAAACTATAAAAACATCACACTTATATAATATCAAAATAATGATTTTAAAAATGAAATCCATTTTAACAAAATATATTTCTAAATTAGGAAATTATAGAATCTAATTATAGCATAAAAATTAGGATTTTATAAAATAATGTAAAATGTGTTTTTCTAAAAATGTGTAATTTTACATACATTACAGTACATGTATTGAGTTGTTATTTTATATTATTTCGGTACTTATATTTACATATTTTATTCATGTTAAACAATTCTTATATTTTTACTTCATCAGCTACCCTAATGGTTATTTTACTATTTTAATGGCCATGTTATTTATCTAATGCTAAAATTTTAAATAGACATTTTACCCCTTTAAAGCAATCTTATAGGAATATATATACTAATTAATTTCTTAACTATTTAATCATTTATGTTTCTCTCATGATTATAAAAATACCTATCTTATTTTTAAAGTTTTGTTTTGTTTTCACTATATTGTTCGTAGTTATAGAAATTTTTTGAGACCATGAACCATCATATTTTAAAATTTTATTAATGGTATTCTCAAGTTTTGTATTTCCCAATATATTAGTATTGATTTTATAGAATTTAGTAATCCTTAATTTTTTATTTTATTTTATAAAATAAAATGAGATTTGTTTTTTACATGGTTTGTGGTATTCATTTATCATGTACTCTTACAATCAATTGAAATAATTTAACTATGAAGAATAAAATTTTAAAGATAAATTTTACATATAAAAACACAATATAATACTTATTTTCCCCTATATAATATTCCTCCTTACAATATAAATTTGATATTTGAGTCAAGAATAAATGAGGGTACATTTTTCATTATATCTACATATATACATGACACCACTTTTTTCATGGGATTTCTTCATTATACTTTAGTAATTTGAGTTGACCTATTTTGTATCACTTTATCTATCTTATCCAAGATCATTACATATTATGAATTTTAAGAGAGGTAATGATTTAACTAATCTACCTCCAGATTCAGTAAGTGAGATAAATTTGGTAAGTACTTCCTCAAGAGGGATACAAGTAATATAGTATGTACTTGAGATAGGTTTGGTGGAAGTACCACTCAATAAGTCATTGTTCTGATCTGATCAAGAATATCAAAGGAACCAATGTACCTGGTGTTTAGATTTAAATTCTTCCTAGATCTCATAACTATCTTCCATGGATATATTCTAAGTCCACAACCTCAAACTTCATGTCTCATTAAATTATTTTATTATATCCCTTATTTCCATTTTTGCTTGTATAATTTATTGTTGAATGTATTGGACCTTTTCTATCATTTCTTTGCCTATCTATGGTTTTAATATATATTTTTATTCAACTTCATCCCATAATTTTGGAGTTTTAAATTTATTCTTTTATAGGGATTCATAAGGGTCCATATAAATGATTGATTTAATGTTTCTATTGTATAATAACTTGATTAGGGGAAGTTATGGAACCCAACCTCATTTTAAGTTATTTAGATCATAGTTATTGATGTAATAAAGATTGTTTTGAAGCGTATATGATTGGTGTTTCATATATTGTTTTCAATAAATAAATTGTGTTCATTATAATGTAATTAATCAAGATTCAGTTGAGGTTTTGGAATTATTAGAGAATCATGGAAGAATCTTCAAAGATAAAGAGAGTTGATTAAAGTTGTTGGAGAGATTTTCATGCTATAGGGGTTCATGAAACCAAGAATATTGATTTTCTATAAATGTAAAAGGGTGAGTGCCTATAGAAATGGGATTTTTAAAAGGAATTTTCTTCTAATAATTTATTCCATGTAAAAATGTGAAGATGATATATTCAATAGAGAGAATTTTTTGTGACTATGAGTGATTTTATTTTCATGAAAATAGGGAGATCATCTTAAAAAATGGTCAATTCACAAGAAATTTTGATTTAAGAGTTTCTCCTATTGAAAACAGCTAACTTTTCTTATTTTAAGTTCACTAAAATAGTGACCACCATGTTTAGGTGGTGCATGAGGAATCTATGTTTAAAAGACACTTTTTTACCATTTTTCATGCATAAGAACGATGTGAATCTACCATTTTTCACACATTTGATATGTGAATATTCCATGTTCATTCCCACTTGATTTTATATCTATTGTAAATGAATTATTAATGGATTTAATATGCATTTCACATTCATTAACTGATTTCAATTAATTTTTCCAATGGGTTGTAATGTATGTCGATACATTGTGTTGGTCAACATGTCTCATTTGATAAAACATGTAATGGTCATATATTTAAAGTGATATAATACTTTATGTTTATAATTCAATTAAATACCATGATTTCACAAGCTATCCTTAATCGGTACTACCATTTATCTTCAAATAAAGTGATAGCCGCACTTTGCTTAGTAGATGACACTCTCATTGTGAAAGAGGATATATCAGCAGGTGTAATTCCATATGAGGAAGAATTACATTTTTACTTTATTGGTTATCCTTGTAAAATGTGTTTCATTGAATAATATAAATTGAGTTCATTGAAACCTATTTATAGGTATGCCTTAGGTTTTTTTATGATCTATTTCTCAATTATTTTTACATGTTAGTTCCTTAAAGATATGTTAATAAATAGATGAGTTTAATTTTGTTGCCTATAATAATACAATGTTAACATGAAATCTATCATTGGTATCAAGTAAATATTATTCAAGGATTAAATGTGTTATATTCATGGTTTTTGAATAATAAATATCATCACCATGACATGGGGTCCTCATGGTGTCGCTCTGGTGCCAAAAAAATGGACAGAGTTCGCAGAGCATGGTGTGGTGTTTTTTCACTAAAAAAATTCTAAGAACCATATAATACACCATGATGAGGCTTACCAATAGTTTTGATCATAATGATCCATCAAAAATTACACCATAAATCTCAAAATTCCTACCAACACTAAACCATGGTGTGCTCACTGGTCATTTCACTTTGTATTATAGCCCACACCATACTAAGGAGTCCCTATTTTAATCTTTTTGGTACTTTCAATAATGTTCATAGAAGTTACAACACAACAAGAAGTAAATTCACGGTTCACCTTAATGTGTTAAAAAATTACACTTTTGAGAATATTAACTAATAGTTTATAAATGATAATAAATGATATGAAATATTCAATTTTTTCATGCATAAATTAAATATAAAATGTCTATATTTATATCTAATAATAAATAAAATAATAATTTATTTATCAATAAAATACAATTTTAATTTTAATTATATTATCAATGAATTGTTTAAAAATAAGTAAAATATATTTTTCACTACATATAAATGATATAAAAAATTATGGCTAATTTTCTATATTTTCTATAATTTGTTTCTTAATTATAGAAGTTTTATAGTAAGATTTTAATTTATGAAAAGTTCATAAATTATTCCAATGTATAAATTTTTTAAATTATCATCAATTTAAGTTGTTCCTTAAAATATTCATGTATATAAATTAGTTTGTGTTGTAAATATTATGTATAGAAAATTAATATGATGAATTACTTTTAAAGGATAAAGCCTTTTACGACACATTGAATATGAATCCATAAAATTTAATTTTCATCTACCTTGAACCCAACTTTAATTTAATGTTAATAGCTTTCATTAATTAGTTGGAAATTAATTTTATATATTAGTTTTTATAATTATTATGAATTTGATAATCTATTGTGTAAATTATCCTCATGGAGAGTGACTTGGGTTCTAACTACCAACTAGTTTGGAGGCTTATTCTTTGTTCAAGGAAGGTGTGGGGTAGGTTATTTGTCACTCTAGGTCTACTCATGTCAGGATTATCAATCTCATATAGTTAAAAATATTTAAATGAATATTATATGTACCTTATGAATATTATGCGATCAGATATGTATGAATATGTTTGGCTTCTATTTTGGTGGAGTAAAAAAACTTGTGGGAATTTACACATTAACATAGTGTCAACACATTAATTTAGTGGGTGGAATAGGAACTCAAAAACTTAACTGTTCGAATAATTCATACAAAAAATGAATAAAACATGATAAGATTAAAAATTACATATTATTTAATATTTATAAACTTATTTTAAATATGATTTATATTAGGTCGGTGAGACTTTTAAAATATAAACCCCTTAAATAATAAATGTAAGATTCCTTAAAAATTGGAACTTCCAACTGAGTTATTTAATTACAAATAAGGGTTACCTAATATTATCGTGTGTAAGGAAATCAAGTAATGAGTTACCTTTGATTATCAAACTGGATAGTTTCATGCCAAATAAAAGTTCCCCTAGATTTTCATATGTAATATTTTTTTATGTTTTCTTTTGGTTATGCATAGTTCGGAAACCCTAAGGGTTGTGATACTAGAGGAATTTAGTTGATTATTACTCCTATAATGGATATGGATAAAGAGTTACCCACTAAAATATCCAATAATCTCAACTTTTGTGATGTGGTTGAATCCCTACCTAAAAAGATAAAATTATGAGTTTCACAAAAAATCAAGGTCATTATATACTAAAATATGGATACTAAATCACTAAATATATGTCATATATTGTTTTATCATTTTATTGGAGTCACTTTCATTAAATTTATGTGGTGAAAATATATAAAAAAACATGATACTCACCCCCTGATATATATTCATTGAATATTTTAGGAATATATATGGATAATTTTATTGAAATCACTTAATGGTATGGCCTATAAAAAGTTAGATATTAGTATCTATGGTTGAAAATAGTTTTCAAATAGAATTATTTAGATCCCCCTGAATTTAAATGTTATAAAGATCAATTTCACTAACTCAGAATCATTGGTATTAGATACTGTTCATCTATCACACATTTATGCTAACAAATATTGACTCAAAGTTATAAGGGAATTTAAAAAGGGTGAAGTATATCTTTATGTAGGAAATAAAGGAAAAAATTTCATTAGAGTTCAAAAATTATTATCGGATTTTAGTAAGTAAATTAATACTAGAATTGAAAAACTTTTATTTTGTTTCTACTAGAAACAATAATTTTTTTGTATCTTTTTTCGATAATATGATATTTTAATTCACTATACAAAATAGGAGTATTTCTATATATAAGAATGAAATATTTAAAGGAATTGAGAATGATGTAAATTCTTTATGTATTCTATACTTAGATAATACTATTTATAACATTTATAATTATAATGTCATAGATGATTCTAATCGCACCTTCCTTTTTATTGTAGTCTATGGTATATAAATGATAAACATATTCAAAGACTATAAATATGTATTTTTGGAATCATTTGATTATGAATAATTTGATACATGTGAATCTTGTTTATTATAAAAAATGAACAATACAACTTTTATGAAAAAAGGTGAAAGGTATAATGGTTTATTGGATCTTATACATAGTGATATATATGGATATATGAGTACTTAAGTAGTGGGTGGTTTTAAAAAAAATATACGTTTGTTGATAAATTTAATAGGTTTGAATATGTGTTTCTGCTGAATAAAAAGTACTGAACTTCTAAAAAATTTAAATATCATCTTGATATGGTACAAAATTAACTGGGGAAAATATTAAAATTATCTAATTGTATTGGTTTGGTGAATACATGATCTTGGAATTCAAAGAACCTCTGAGATATTGTGTAAATGTTTCACAACTCAATCCTCCTATAACAACACAATAAGATGGTGTATTGAAAAGAAAGAATCATACTCTATGATACATGGTTCAACCAAATATAAGTCTGTTTTCATCCTATTACATTTTAGGGTTATTCTCTAAACACTATTTCATTTATATTAAAAAAATTCTACTTAAAGAAATTATAAAGACACCATATGAGATATGGACTTGGAAATGCCCCAATATGTCTTTTATGAAGATTTTATATTTCAAATAACTCGTATAATGACTAGATTACGAAAATCTAGGCCAGAATTCATAAAACATAATATTATTTTGAAATCATAAGGCAACTAAGTGATATTATTTCTATATCCCTTCTGAACTCATAGAGTTTTTTTATTGAGATGACATTTTTTGAGAAAAAACATATAGATCTAGTGTTCATTAGTAAAAAAATTAAACCTAGATAATTTCAAGAATAATTAATAGTAACTTTTCTAAATATGTAAGTTTAGAAGCTTCCATAAAGAGTTATAGAATAATAACCCACTCCAATTAAATAATAACCTTGAAGGTCTAGTAATATTCATCAAAAACCTAAGATATATAAATTTATTATGTCTAATAATAATAAAGTAGTATTCATTAGATATGAAACTACTTTTTATCATGAATCCAATGACTGTTATGATTTCATGAAATGGTTAGAATATATGGAATCTAAAATGGATCCAATGTATATTAACCAAGTTTTGAGCTTGGTGGATGCATCTTAAGGGGTAAGACCCATAGGTTTATGTAGGTTTTTTATAATAAAATAGACATGTATTTTAGAGTCTCTACTTATAAATATTTATTGGTTTAAAAAGGTTACAAAAAAGCCTTGTATTTATTGTGAAAAACCCTTCTCACCTATAGATATGATAAAGTCCATATGAAATTTTCTTTCCATGCTAGTTCATTACGATTTTTTTATATATAATATGGATTTCAAAAACTATTTCCTTAATGGTAGTTTATTCAAGTACATTCATATGATAAGTAACAATGTTTTTAAAGTTATAAATGGTTCTTATAAGGTTTTTAAGTAGTAGATTTCCATTTATGGAATGAAGAAATCAGCTCTGAATAGAATAGCATATTTGATGATGCAATTACAGAGTCTGGACTCATAAAAAATATGAATGATTCATATTTGTATAATAATATTATTGAGATCATACTAGTGTTTCAAATATTGTATGTAGATTATATTATACATATAAAAATTGATATCCTGGTTCTCTACTCTATGAAGATGTGGTTGATAAAAAAAATTAATGAATGAAATGGGTGAAGTTACCTATATACTATGTATGAAGATAAATAGATATAGATCTAAAAGGATTCTTAGACCCAGCGAGTACACATACATTAGTATAGTGCTAATGAATTTTTGTCTGGAAAACTCTAGGAATGGGTCTTTACCAATAATATGTGGCATGAATATTAGGAAGATTATATATTGACCCAAGATTCTCATACACGGATATTATATATTTTTAGAGGAATATTCATTATATTACACAAAAACACTCCTAAGGACAATAATAGTTAAGTTCCTTTGGAAACTTGGAACAAAATTTTATAATATGGTGAATGATCTTTAATGATTCCCAAAAATAACTTCTAATTTAGTACCCTTCATAAACATACCCTACTTAAGACATTTCTTCATAACCTGGGGAATGGAAACATTTTAAAGTATGAGATCAGATTCTTTGTAAGGGTAAATAAAATAGATATAAAAAATGATCATAAGAAATAATAATATAAACATAAGCATACATGATAATGAACATAACTTATAAAGTTCATACCCTACCTATCATAGATCATAAATAAGAGTCATGTAATTTATATTTGTAGTTCATAATACATGAATCATAAGGGAATAAAAAAATATGATCTATTAGAGAAAAAATTGGCATAAGACATATATTTTTTATATAAAATTATGCATATAAAATCTTTTGTCAAGGCTACCCACCAAGGCATTCATAACATGTAAAACTTGTGCTAACCACACATGTACCTGCTATAGGCTTGGTATAACCACTCATGTACCCTCGTTTTGGTGGCTAGACCACTGGCTGGAATACCCCACCATCCTAATTGGAAACCTATTCCTCATAGTGTATGTTCAATCCCCAAACCATCATGTTATTCAAGTTTAACACCCAAGACCATCATAGTGGACAAAGACCCTTACTAAACTCAAATCAATCTTTATTCTAGCCCTCTATATCTCATGAGATATAAATCATTAACCAAGTCATTGGAGGTAAATATAGGTCCCATCCATCTTTGGTTATAAGGTAATCATCTTCCTTGGTTATGACGTAACTTCCATTATTGGTTATAATGTAACCACCTTCACCTAATGAAAATAATACATGTGTGTTCTATAATATCATAAAACATTCATTATATTATAACCCATGAAATTATATGGGTTGAAAAAAATTCATCATAACAAAACCTGTTGAAAATAAATAGGTTTCAAAATCATTTCATCATTTCATCAAATCATAACCCATGAAAAAAGAAGCAGGTTTTATAAACATTTAATCATGGTATAACCCATGGAAGAGAAATGGGTTTCATAAATATCTTTTCATGATAATCATAAACCACTCAAAGAAAGAATGATAATATAATCCTTGGATCATATCCCCGTAAAATATTAATAAACCTCAAATATTTTCATCTTCTATGGAAAATAGTTTTGAAAGACTACTTGGTACATTTATTAAGGAAAATATATTTTCTTTGAAAATAATTTTTAAACATTATGAAAATAATTTTTTAAAAATATCCTTGTAAACATGTAAATGAATATTTAAAAAATCATTTAAAATATTTCTTGAGTAAAATATCATTTATTCTTTGAAAATTTATTTTTAAAATATAAATTACATTCAAAATACATTTCAATTTGAAATAATTTATTTAAAATATAAAATTTTACCAAATATTATGGAAAATTATTTATTTGAAATAAAATTTGAAAACATGTAAAATAATCTTGAAATAATTGAGTGGTCATGATAGTGATAAATAATTTCTATGTCTAGCATGATAAAAAAGATTCTTTTCAAATTTTTTTGTAAAACCCCTTATGGGTATTTTTTTGAAAACAACACAAGGATTCATTTTTAAAAAAATTAAATATTACAAAATAATTCACAATTTTATTTTAAATATAATAGGATATTTTTTAAAAAAATGAAAACATTTTTGAAAAACATTATTTTGGAAGAAAATGGGTTTTGACCAAAGAGAGAAATAAAGATGATTTTTCCTCAAAACATCATTTTGAAATATTGTGTTTGTAAAGAGAAGAAAATGAAAGGAAAATGTACTCTATATAAAGAAACATATGAGAATAAATTTAATGGGTTTCCTTAGATATGGATAATAATATTTTTTCATCAAAAACATAATCGTAAACAATCCTGATAAAGGATGAGATTGTAACATAAAATGACCACCACCTTGGTATCTTTGAATTATAAGCCCTATGAAGGAATAAAAAATAATTAAACATAAAATATAATTAGGTTTAATAAATTTATGATATTAAATTTTAAATGGTATGTATATACACCTTGTGAAATAATATAGGTTCATACCTTAAAATATGTCTCAAAGAATGATAATTGAGACAAAAACATTTACCACTTTGGTAACTTTTGAATCCTAAACCCAAATAAAGATAAATCCTAATATATATATATATATATATCTATGTGTGTGTGTGTTCCCATACTTTTATGTATAATAATCATAAAATATATTTAGGGGAAGAATATACACCACATAAAATAAACATGTGGTTAACAAAGAATGTGTCTCATAGAAAAATACAAGGAAGATGAAAATCCCTTACTACTTTAGTAATCTTTTCGATCATAATACCCAATAAAGAATAACATAATATTAAAAATTAAATATAATAAAATTAATGTAATTCATGATGTAAAATTTCAAATTGAAATTATATACACCATAAAATTAAATTTGTGATGAATTTTAATATGTCGTCTATAAATAAAAGAGATACTTGAAATCCCATATCGTAAGTCTTGACATACTTCATACTCATTAGAACCTATTCTATTAAAAATATAAGTATGTTATAAATTTATTATAGAACCATAATTATATATATAATACCATATATTATCAACATATTTCTATTTATTACCTATTAATTAAAAATCTCACGTTAAATTGAAGTTTCAGGTAATAACCGCTTGGTTTTCCGTATATGTTTTATTTATTTATTTTTCTCTTGATTTTTTAATGGTTTAATAATATCAAGAATTTAAAACATGATATATATATCATATAAATTAATTATATATTTATTTATAGTGATCCATAAAATTTAGTGATAAGAAATTAAATACAATGTTCATGGAGATGACACGTCGTATGTACACCTGAACACTATTTCTATTTTCTTTCCAAATTAAAGGAAAGAAAATTAAATGATATATATTATAATTATTGATTATTTTTTATGTAATATATATCATTTATTTTCAATAAATTCATCCTTAATAACTTCCATGTAAAATTTGAATGAATCACATCGCTTTGTGAGGCGGTAGTCTACCGTATACACAAACGACATTATTGTATTCCCACAAAATAGCGAGTATGAAGGTATATGTGATATAAAATAAATATAATTAAAATAAAATTATAAATATAATAAATATGATTTATAAACTATAAATCGATCATTATTTCCAATCATCATAGGTGGTAATGGAAAAATGAACATGATCGGTTCGTGAGGCGGTAGTCTGCCATACACATGAACGATGATTTCATATCCCATTTGATGGAAGCGGTGATGGTTGTAGGTAATTAACTTTACATAAGAACATATTAATATATAAAATATATTTATTTTATTATATAATCATTGTTTAGTAATAATTTATGATTGAGTAAGAAGAAATAGAACAAAAACACTTGTTGGTGAACGTTACCTCTTCTTCGGGTCTCCTCCTTATGCTTTCAAAAATTCCATCTAATGTTGAATTTTCATAAACAAATATGGAATATAATATTATAGGAGATAATTTGGTAAGTTATTTGGGCAGGTATCGTCTGAAATAAATATTTTTGAGGTTGTGAGTAAGAGAGGGGAGGGATGTCCTTTTAAAAGTGGGGAGAGGACACATTTGGTATTTCGAAATAGAAATAACTGCTCCCACGTTTTTCATATATCATAATGGAAAAATTAAATAATTATAAAAAATTATAGGTTTAATAGTATAAATATAACTATAAAATTGATTTTATATAATTTTATAGGTTATTTTTACCCTTATATTTTTAGTTTAACACCCTGGTAAACTCATATTTTTCTAAACAACTCTAATAAATTTTTACTTCATTCATAATTAATTTTATTAAATAATTAAATTTATATTATTAGATAATATAAATTATTCAAATTAAAAATATGTAAATATATTTTCCAAAATTCCATTCACATAAGTGGAAAATTTTAATTAAAAATTAATCACGCAAATGCATCGAGAAAGCGGATATAAAAGGGAAAATGTTCAAATGTTGTAAAAACTTTTATATAAAATTTCAATATAAAATTTAATAAAATGAAATAAATTGGATTAATGGATTTATAATTGAACTATTTTAACATTAAAATTAATTTAAAATATATTTTAGCTTTATAAATAATTTAAACGAAAAGGCAGTTTCCAATTAAAATCCAGTATTTTTTACTGTCCATCAAAAAATAAAAAAATTTAGAAAAATCCCAATACATCAACTTAAAGTAATTTTGACATTATTATATCAAGAATGAAGTTTATTTTTTAAAAATAAATCATAGAATTGTGTCAAAATTAGTTTCAAAATAATATTTCCATAAAAAGGTGACTGAACGGTTTTTTAGAAAAATGTTGTTTTCAACCATAAAATTGAATTTATTATTATATATAATCTTGAAAACACTTAAGATGAATGTAAAATTTTTGAGTGAAAATATTCTATATAAATTTAATTAAAATCAGTAACCAAATTTTTTTTTTTATTTTATTGAGTTAGAACACATTTGTTTTCATAAAAATATTTTCTTTATTTTCAAATAGTTTTTATTTTCACTTCTAACTAATTAGTCATAAAACAATTAATTATATATACATTATTAAACTATATATTTTCATAATTTATATAATCATACTCATACACATAATTCCAATTTCAAGGGGATAACTATCATATAATAATATTTTAATATTATGTCACATTTTTTTACTCGGTGTTGCATGTAATGCAAGATAAAATTGGTATTTTGTGGAACATGAGAGAAAAATTTCATTTCATGTAACACAAGATAAAAATCATTGTTAGTTATAATGAAATCCAAAATTATTGTTTTTTTACACATAAAATACAGAAAAGATAAAATTTATTTGAAGGAAAATAATTTTTCAAAATCTTGGGGTCTTATATTCTACCCCCCTTAAAATGAATTTCTCCCTTGAAATTCCTCTCAATAATTAAGGGTTTAACATTATATAATTCATTAATAGAAACCCACAATGTACAAATGAATAATAGAATTTCCCTTAAAAGTTGAATTTTTCAATATAAAGGTTACCTAAAGTCACTCATAATTAGGTTTCCATATATGATAATATAGGTGGGAAGTGAATGTTTGGACATGAATGAAAATAATAGATAATTATAGAGTGATTAAAATCACTAATCAAAAGATATTGGGTGATCCAGATAAGGTTATTATTAATAAAACCATAGAACATAGATGCATTAAAAATTTCATTGACATAATAAAAAATAGTGATAATAGGACACTATTTTATTTGATGATACTTTTCCAAATTTTGAATGATTTTCATGAGAATATACACTTACTTAATTTCATTTCATTTCATAGGCCCAATCTCTCTATTTGGTAATCCCTTGGTCAATTTTTAACTCATCTAATACTCTAATAAATTAAGGTGACTTTTTCATTATTAAATCACTAACAAATCATAAAATACCTAGATATAATGATAATTCTTTCCATCCATATTTAGTTATTATCGCAAAAAAAAGTTAGTACAGGTTACCAATATGAATAAATATTCATATGGTGAAATGGTACATTAATCTCTAAAACATCTTTCAATGTTCAATATAAACCATTTCATAAATTTTTAACCTTATGACCCTTCTAAAATATTAAAATCCAGAACTTTATAAATAGGGTCACTAAATTTCAAAAATAAACTTATAATTAATTTCCCAAAAAACCAAATTGTTGTTAATTGTCACATATCAAACATGTGAATACCTTAATTTTGTATTCTATTGAAGCTGAAATTACCATATAAACTCAATGTAAACATGAATTATTTCTCATTCATTGAATAAAACCATAGATTAGGGAATATATTCCATAGATACAACAATATTGTAAACTTCATTAGTGATAAAACAAACCACTTTTTTAAAAAAAAATCATCTATCAGTTCTAAGGTCATAAATACTATCAAATTTAGTTTATCCATATAAATAATCTCTTTGAACAAAATAAACACCACTTTCTCAACATCAAGAACATATTAATAGTTACCTTCAAATAATAAAAATATCACCTTTCCATTGAAACCATATTCTAATCCATAATAATCATTCAAAATATTCTTTCAAATCCTTATTGAAAAACATATACTAAACAATGCTTATATATTTCATGATTCGTGTAACATGGTCTGTGAATTTCAATACATAATTACATAATTCACCCCACTTCTTTCTCAAACCATTAACTATGATTATTTATCTCATTCCTTAATATATATTTCCTTTCATATTTAATTTTTAGTCTTTTTATAATCATCAATATAACTATTACTTGTACAATCTAGATATTTTTCTTCACAATCTTTTCCCTTAGGACATAAATTTTCATAATTCACATACTATCTATATTAAAATCATTCAAGAGTCAATGATATCTTAGGGAGACCATTATTCTCATCCATCACATTAACTGGAATTTTCATTTTCTCTTTGTTGTTACTTTCTTTGTGTACTTTTTCATAGTCAAGGCATATTCCCATTAATATAAGTCATGCACATTGGTGTTTCTCCCCATATTCTTGACATATAGAAAACTGAATCTTATTTCCTCCATGGTATCCACTAACAAACTCAAAGTTAACTATTTCCTTATATTCGTTGGTGAGTTTTGGAGTTTTTTAAGGTATGAATTGTTAATTCAGTTCTATGAAAACTAATTAGGAATAATCACAACATCTTTAACTCTAGTAATAATATCATTTGTCTTACTATATCATATTTTCTATAACATTAAATGTTGACCCAGTTCCTTCAGGTTCCCTCCATTGTCCAAAACCAAAAAATATAGTGTGAGAAACACTGATCCTATTTTAAATCCAAATAATCATGAAAAATAATAACTTATAGGTTTTCTTAATAATGACACCTTATTTTTAATCTATGAAACCCTAGGTTTATCCTAGGTTATTCATAATTGCTATCTATTAAATTCTTCCATGATGGTAAAAAATGATTTTGTAAATTTTCATATCATATCCATGGGAGTGTCAAACTAGGTGCGTAGAAAGGCGCATTTTCAACCACTAGGTGATGATCAAGTCCATATAAATGTTCTATTTTCATATTTATTACTACTAGGTACCTTTATTTCAGAGCCACATCCATTGGAAGTATACAAACATGAATGTAATTACTTGGAAATACATTCTCTATACTTTATAAAAATTCTAGTATATTTTCTTATACTTTGAATCATCCTTAGACTTATATTTATAGACATCCCTAGACATATCCATAGAAATATAACTAGGGATGACACTAATGTTTTCTTATCCTAGTTTCCAAATGTTAACAAAACTTTTCCTCTGATATAAAATACAGAGAACCAGGATTCTCAAACATGGATATTACATCTTTTTAGAGGAATATTCATCAAATTACACAAACAAAATACTAAATACCATAATATTTTTGTGAATTTGGAAACGTGTAACATAATATTTTAATATGGAGAATGATATTCAATGTTTCACAAAAATATCTTCCCATTTAGAACACTTCATAGACATACCCAATATAAAACCTTTCTCCATAACCTAGTTAAGGATAACATAAGAAAGTGTAAGATTAAATGATCATTTATGGTAAGTATAATAGATATCAATATATGATCACATAAAAGCATAATATAAGAATAAGGGTACGTGATAATGAACATAACATATAAAGTTCATACCCCACCTATCTTAGAACATAAACCTTAGTCATGGTATAAAAATGGTAGTTCATAATACATGAATAAAAAGGGAATCAAAGAACATGAGGCTTGATAACATAGAATTTATAAAAGACATAGAATCTTTCGAATAAAAATAACTATAAAAATATTTATTCCAAGGGGACCCACTAAGACATTCATGACATGTTATTCTCAGGATAACCACCCATGTACTAGCTTTGGGCTTGGGATAACCACCCATTTACCCTCTTTTTAAGTGGCTAAACTTCTTGAGTAGGACACTCCCAAATCCTCAGTGGAATCCCCTTCCTCATAGTATAATAGGTTCACTCCCCAAACCATCTTTTTAGTCAAGGGTCACTCCCAAGACCACCATACCCTTTCTGAACAAAGTTTACCCCCCCCCCACTATTCCATTCTTGCCAATCTCATGACATATAAATATTTACCCAATTCATTGGATTGAGATATAGGTCCCAAGCATATTTGGTTATAATTTAATCACCATCCTCGATTATAACCCAACCATAGTCCATTGTTATAACATAACCACCAAAACACAATGAATATCATATATATGTTTCCCACAAGATCGTAAAACATTCATCATATCTAAACCCATGAAATGAAATGGGTTTCATAAAAATATCACCATAAAATAATCTATAGAAAATAAATATGTTTCATAATATTTTTATCATTTCCAAAAAGCATTACCAGTTGAAAAAGAATCCTATTTCATAATCATTTTATCATGGTATAACCTATAGAAGATAAATAGGTTTCATAAACATATTTTCATCTTAAAAAAATCCATTAAGAATAGTATCCTTAGATCATATTCTCAGTAAGATATAAGAAACCTAAATTACTTTCATTTTAGATGGAAGATATTTTTTAAAAACTACTTGAGACATTTCTTATGGAAAATATATTTTCTTTGAATATCAATTTTTCATAAATAAATCATTATAAATATCCTTTCTTTGAAAATAACCATGAAATATTATAAAGGAGGATTTTAAAAAATCATTTAAATCATTTATTTGGGAAAATATCCCTTTTTCTTTGAAAAAAATACTTTAATATTAAAAACACTTTCAAGATATATTTCAATTTGAAATCATTTAATTAAAATATAAAAAATTCGTAAATATTCAGGAAATGGATTTCATTTAAAATAAATTTTAAAAGTTTTTAATTAATATTTAAATTATCGAGCATTCATTACATTGAAAAATACTTTTCATTTCAGGCATGTTAAAAATAAATATTCTTTTCACATTTTTGGTAAAATCCAAACGAACATTGTTTTTTAAAACAGCATGAAGATTCCATTTTAAAAACCTTTGAATCAATTATAGAATGGTTAAAATGGTATTTAAAGAATCATGGGATAGTATTAAAACATTTTTGAAAAAAAATTAGAAAATTTTATTTTGTAAGAAAATGGTTTTCAACCAAAGAGAGAAATAAAAATTATTTTTATTTAAAACATCGTTGTGAAATCTTGGGTACGTAAAGAGAGGAAATGAAGAAAAAAATTTATTCTATTAAAATAAAATTAGGGGAATAAAATTCATGAGTTTATTGATATATTTATCATATGATTTTTTTCATTATAATCTTAATCATAAAAAATCCCGTTTAATGATGAGATTGTAACATAAAATCATTTCCACTATGGTAATTTTTAATTCAAATCCTATTAAGAAAAAAAATTAAAGAAAGCCTTAAAATATCATGGGTTTGAATAAATTATTTATATTAAATTTCATATTTTCATTATATACACCTTTTGAAATAATAATTGTGAATAATATAATGTATATCTCCAAGAAGACAAATTGAGATAAAAATACCTTACTGCCTTCATAACTTTTGAACAATAATCCCCAAGAAATAGATATCCAAAAATTTATATATAAATGCCTATAATTTTATGTTTAATAATCATAAAATATATTCATGTAAATTATATACACCACATAAAAGAAATATGTTTTGAACATCGCATGTGTCTCACCGAAAAATAAAAGTGAGACAAAAAACTTTTACCACATTAGTAAACTTTTGAATCAGGATACCCAAAAATTTAAAACATAAAATGAAACCTTAAATATAATTAAATTAATGGTATTAATGATATAACATTTAAATGGGGTAGTATATACACCACATAAAATAAATCAGATGTGAATATTTATATATCTCCCATAAATAAAAGAGAGATTAGAAATCCATTACTATAAGTCTCGACATTCTTCATACTCAATTAACCCTATTTTATAATAAATATATATTTATTATACATATATTATAGAACCATACTTATAAATATCATACTATATAATATTTAATTATTTCCTTTTATTACCTATTTGTTAAAAATACCATGTAAAAGTCATGTTTTGGGTAATAACCACTTTTTCATAAATTTTTTATTGGTTATTTTTTGGTCCTATTACTTTGATCATAGTTCCATAATCTAAAGGATTTAAAAAATTATATATATATATATATATATATATATTAATTATATATGTATTTATAATAATCCCTAAAATTTAATGATGGGAAATGAAATACACAGTTCATGGAGATGGTAGGTCGTGCGTACGAATGAACGTTGTTTCCATTTTCTTGTCGGATTCAAATAAAGAAAGCTAGATGATATAAATTATCACTTCATAATAATTTTATTTCTTATATATCACATATTTTTACTAAACTCATCCTTAATTCTTTATATGTAATGTGTGAATGAATGAAATCGCTTTGCAAGGTGGTAGTTCATCGTACATATGAACGACGTTATTGTGTTCCCAAAAAATTATGAGTATGAAGTAATGTGTGATATAATAATTAAAAAATAAAAAATATCACATATAATATATAAATCCATAATTATTTCAAACTCTTAGAGGTGCTGATAGAGAAACGTATGACATCGTTCACAAGGAGGTAGTCCGCCATACACACCAATGATGATTTCATAACTCATTTCAGGGAAGTTGAGATGTTTTTAGGACATAACCATAACATAAAAAATATAATTATATTTAATATACATATTTTATTATAAAATAATATATCCATAAAATAGTTTTAGACAAGTGTAAATATATCCAGAAAATAGTTTTAGATAAGTGTAAATTCTATTTTTACACTTATATTTTTATTTTAACCCCGGTAACCATATTTTTACCTTAATTGCGTTATTAATTTTTACTATATTCACTATTTATTTTTGGTAAAAGATTAATTTGATATTATAAGATAATATAGATTATTATGATTCAAAATATTGAATCTATTTTTCCAAATTCCTTTTACATAAGTGTAAATTTTTAATTTATAATTAATCCTACATACACGATGAGAAAGGGGGTTATAAAAGAGAAAATGTTAAAAAGGTAGAAATGTTTTTATATCAAAATTCATTATGAAATTGATAAAAAAAATAACTAAATTAGATTAATTGATTTATAATTGAACTATTTTAAAATTAAAATCAATTTAAAATATAATTTCAATTTATAAATAAATTAAAAAAGAGTTTTTTAATTAAAATTCAAAATTGATCATTATTCATCAAAAATTGAAACTTTTAAACTAAATCCTATAAAATAACATTAAGATAAATTAAAAATTATTATTTAATAATCCATGTTTTTATTCCTTATAAATGTTATAAAAGGGTCAAATATTATATTTGAGATAAGTGGGCTAAAAAAGGCAACAAAACTTTTTTTTTAGAAAAAAATTATATTTAAGCATAATGTTGGGTTTATTCTTATCTCATGTCTATAAAACTAATAAGTTAAATTTTAAATATTTTATTGAATGCATAATATATTATTTTAAATAAAATCATTCAACAAAATTGGTTTTTTTATTTTATTGAGGTAGAAAAATTTTTTTCATAAATAAAATAGTTTCTCACCAAAAGAATTCCTTTATTTTAAAATTGTATTTATTTTCATTTATAAATATTTATTAAACAAATAAATAATTATATATAAATTTTTAAAACATATATATTACTAATTTAGTTAATCTTAATCATAAACTTCATTCCAATATCCAAGCGATAACTATCATATAATAATATTTTAATAGTATGTCACATTTCATTTAGAATATGTGTTTGGTGTATCAATTAATAAAATTGGTATCGTGTGTAACATAAGTAAAACTTACCATTGTTTATAACACAATATAAACATGGCCTTATTTTTAACTCAATCCAAAATCAATGTTTCTTACCATAAAAAATATTGAAAATATCAAATTTATGTCAAAAATAATAATTTCACAAAATCTTCAAGTTTTATAGATGTGGGATCCTTATAAATATTTATATGGTATTGATATAATTACTTATGTGTATTTCATAGTATCTATCATGTATTCCATCTTTTTTACTCAACCTCATGTCACCTATGATCTTATAACTATGATTAGATACCAATATAATCCTAGTGAGAATCACCTGATTATTGTGTAGAATATCCTAAAGTACTTGAGAGTGACTATGGATGTGCTCTTGGTTTTTATAGGAGAAGGACTTTGTGTTAAATTTACATAGATATGATTTTTCGATCAAAAAAAGATGATATAAAATATCAATCTATATTTTTTCAACCTAAATGGTTGATTTATCACTTAGAATAGTTCAAAGAAAGACACTATAGTGGACTCAATAATAGAGGCAGAGTCAATAATATCATTGGATGATGTGAAGTAAGATGATTATATTAATTATTCCATATCTAAAATTAAAGTGGTTCCTAGAATTTAGAGAGAAATATGGATTTCTTTTTACAAAAATTTGAGTTGTTACATGGGTGAAGGAACTCTGGTCTCACAGAAGTAAAAAAAATCCTTCTCAACTACTGTATCATATCATATATTTTTTATAGATGTGATATAAAGATAATTCAAGTGTATATAAAGGATTATCTAGTAAATTAATTAAAAATTACATTAGCATAGCTTCCACATAATTGTTATGTTAGGTCTCTGAGTATTCTATAATTTAAAGATTAATTTAACTATTGTAAATTTATAAATTATTTATAATAAATTATATATTAATTTTTCATTCATTAATGAGTGTTGAAATTTATTTTTCTTGAACTATATATTGATAATATCCACTCAAAATACAAACTTTAAGTTCTCCATAATCAATGATCAATACATGATGATATTTTAATGTTATATTTAATAAAAAAAATTGCACATTATAACGGGTTTTATATGAGATATGAGTAATATATTCATAAGGTAATAAATAGTGACTTGTTACTTTGACTAAATTGTTAGATTATATCTCATGGAATGCCATAAATTCATCAATATACTTATGGTAGTGTGCTTATTATCAATCCTTCATACTTGAGGTTAGAAACATACATATAATGATAACAATTATACTTTGATTCCATACTTACATAAGTTAAAATATGAAATTAGTTAATCAAGGGGTGGTTGGGTATATTGCTTCTCTTGTCATCAGCTGGAGTAAAACCAAGATGTGATTTCTACACTTTTATGATGAGGAAATATGTCTTCTTGTTAATTCAATTAGACTGAGTAAATGCATGTACATACATAGTGAGATCACATATTAGGTTCTTAGATAATTATATGAGAGGTCAAGTGATGTGATTATCTATTAGATTAATGACATGTGATGTATTCATCAACTAGGTTACTATTTTTTAAAAGATAAAGAAATAATGGATTAACCTATACTAGAATAACATGTTCCATATCTGGTGGTCACTATATGTCATGTAAAAAGGGATTACATATGATTTATATGATGTATCTTATAAAGGAAATGTTAATATAGAGATAGTAGTATGACTTAAAGAGATTAAACCAGACCCCTTAGATGCTTGAGTAGAATTAATGCTCTATTAGAGGTTTTTCTTTGATTACATCTATCAAATAGGGGTTTCATATTTGTTCTCAATGATTCAAATGTGTGTAGGTTTATAAAATTAGTTCTATGGATAATGATTAATTTTTTCAAAAAAGTTTTGTTCCAAAAATAAGATAATATGATAAAACCATATCTAAAATAGTTTCTAGGGATTCACAAAGATTTTTGAAGTTTGAAACATGGTCCTTATTGAATTTTAGTACAACTGTGACTATGTGATGCACTAATATATCATTTCTACTCATTATCAGTTTAATATCTATTATAATTACATTTTGAATTGATTTAAGATACCTTTAACATAAATTAAATGATTTTAATGAATTTTTCAAATGGGATGTAATGCATGTCGATATATTATATTAGGCCAATGCATCTTATTTGATGAAATGCAACATGGTGGTATATTTAAAGGGTTGTGATATTTTCTATCTGTGACTCAATTAAATTGGACTATTTTCCAATTTCTCTTACACATATACATTAATCTTATAATAAGGGATCATCACTCATTTGGTGAGTATGGGATCCTCTCATTACAAACAAGGATATGAAGACTAAAATAATTCCTATGAAGGTAGGAGGCCTTTGTTTGTTTAATTGGTTATCATTAAGAAACATGATCTATCAAATATTGTATAATGAGTCCATTATAATCACTTTATAAGCACACTTTATGTTTTTTTGGTATTATATTTTTTTATAACTTTTTCTTTTTTATTTATTGACGATATATCCAACAATAAATTGGTTCACCTCCAATAAATAAAATCATATAATGGTCATATGAAATCTATCATTTCTATATCACAAATTAGATTGTGGATAATTCCTAATAATATAAAATGGTATGGATCATGTTTTGGTTTTTTATGGTCATTTTGAATAATTTTTAAAATTAAAGGTATTGTTTGATGAAAGAGGAAAACAAATGACATTTCTGGAACTGGAGTGTGTGGTTTTATTTTTGGGTTTTTTTTAATTTTAATGTTTTTCTCACTTGGCCTACTAGAATTTGTTATTTACAAATTTTCAGGGGTCCCACTTTATCCCTGAAATTGGTTTCTATGAAAATAAAAAAATGATTTGGAGAGAAAGAGTAAAATAAATGTGAAGTTTAAAATGGGTAGCAGCACATCATATAGAATCCCATGGTGTGAAGATAATTCAACTATATTAAATGAATCTATGTGAACACACCACGGTCTTGAGATTATTAAGATTAGTTTCCAAGTACTCCAGTGTAGTGGGAACAAAACAGGGTCCAACACACCATAGTTATAGCTGTGGTCTAAAGAAAATTTCTTATTTCAGTGGATCTAATGATATGGATATTTTAATGAATCAATATCCTCATAAACCAGATATTAAAAGTTTTTTTATCTCATTAATGGATTTTAAGATACTCAAGGTGATATAATGTATTAATTTTAAGAAGGATTAGTTAAATTTTGTTTGGAGAATGTTGAGGATTCAAATTCAAATTTAAAATTTGAATTTTAACATTTTGATTTTATTTTTTCAATGTAAGAAACATATTTCAAATCATTAATAATATAAAATGTGGTGTATGTGCATTTTTCATATAATTATTAGATATTTTAAAGAGATTATATAAGGTAATAACAATATAAAAAGTTGTGTGTGTGTGTTGGGAATAAAAATTGGAGAAGCGACTTTCTATCATATAAGAGAACAAGAAGAAGAAGAAATAATCACTAAAATAAATTGGAATTGGTCTATTCGGTGGTATAATCTTTATTTCTTATCAAAAACATTATATCATTATATATTTTCAAATTTAATTTTGTAAGAGATGAACTAAATCATTTTTGAGAGCCTTGTAATGTGAGTTCAAGGATAAACCCTTCTCACTAATACCAAAAATTAAATCTTGTGGGTCATGTGATCTTGGTAAAATCCAGAAAAACATGGATTAACCTTCTATTTTTAGAGGCTAACCAAGTAAACCATTATTCTCTGTGAATTAGTGTGTTTTTTATGTTTGTAGACCATAGATATAAGTCATCATAATTTATAGAGAAGTTTGTTCAAAAAAACATAAAAATAATTAAAGATCATGATTTCCCCCCCATGGATCTCTCAAGGGTCCTATAGGTGGATTAGAAAGTATTATTTGTTTGTAAAATCCTAGATAGATGTTTTTTTAAATCTGGATGATTTTTATGTTGTCTTTTATTATCAAGTAAGATTAAGAAGAAAATAAATCACCTCACTTTGTAAAAGAGGATGATCAGGTTGATCATCATATTTAGGAAACCTAGCTCACAATGCTTAAGAAAGTCCATCATATTGAGAATATGTTTTCTGGAAGAAAAGGTCCATCAAATTCACCTTGGGTCTAGAATTAATGAATATTGTAATAAGGAGGAGATTATAATTTTTCATGGATTTGATACAAACCATATAATTATTTTTGGATCTTGGAGTTCTCATAAATCATAAGTGATTGAAAAACATGTGATGCAAGCTTCATAAAAGAAAGGGGGAGTGCATCCAATTGTATTGAGGGTTAGAAATAAAGAAGTTTGATGGAAAGTATGGGATGTTACAAAACATTCCATTATAAGTAAGATAATTCTAAAGCTGGTCATCAATGTATTCAAGTTCATGAGGAAGTCTTAATATAAGCTAAAGTTTGGAGGAGGAGAAATTTTGTAAAGCCAAAGATTTCTGATCTTGGTTCATCATTGTGAGATCACCAGGCATAGAAATTTCTAAAGGATGAGAAGGTTTATCAAAATATGAACATGTGAAGATTATGGTTTTCTGTCAGACCAGTAATCCATGAGAAACAAATATATTGAGTAAGAAGGAGAATATTGAAAGTTCATTGGTATCGTACATAGAGAAGAAAATAATTTAAGGAATTCTGTGCTACTATAATTGTCCCATAATACATGGTTTTCCACCAATCTATTGTAATGGATTTTAAAACATAATCATATTTTTTTTATCATTTGAGTATCATATTCATATTTTATCAGTGGCAGAAATTTTTATGGGAGTTTTTGGAACCAATAAATTCAAAGGAGAAGATAATATGGTGGTGACCAATACAATCAGAGATCCATCAACAATGTATTTAGCAATTTTATCAATATGAGTTGTTGATTCTTTTTCAAATAGAAAATATTTTTCCTTACCATGTGGGTTAATAAAAAATAAATGCTATATATTTTTTTCAATTGGGTCAAGAAGAATAAGAAGTCTTATATATTTTTATTATTTGGATTAAGATCTATCAGACTACATGTGACACCAATCTATCAGATTAAAGTATATATGGATTCATCTAATGTATGATAATAATGATAAAGATCCTTGGGATGTAAGATCATCTATATAAAGAAATGAAGAGAAGTATAATTTATTGAAGCTGTTCAAAAAAATTAAAGAATGGTTCTTATTTTTTTTATTTGGTTCAGAGTAACGTAATGAAGAAATTGGAATGAGTAGTTGGTTCTGAGGAATGTAATGAGATGAATTTTGTTTTTCTAATTTTTTATTGTTATTTTGGTACATATATTTTTAATTGGTATAGAATTTTTAGTAATAATCAATTTAATGAAGAATAAAATGTTTTCATCATATAGATAAAATTAGAATGGGGAATCAGAGTTAGACTGAAGAATTTAAGAAAGTATAAAGTGAGCCGGAGTTTTGATAAGTCTCAATAAGAATTTAGAAGAGTATAGAAGCATTAAAAAAGTAAAATATATATCATAAATTCAAGGGAAATAAAGATTTTAAGAAATTTTATCTATCAGGAATCATTTTCAAAATCCCACCCAAAACACTTTTAGATAACCTATAAAATAATAATGTACTTTATACTTTCCTAACCCGAATACTCTTCAAAATAAATAGAGATAATCTATAAAATTTTATGGAGAAGAAGTTTCAGAATTGAGTATTCCTGGGGAAATTTTTATAGAAATAAGACAAAAGTATAAGATACAATATCATACTCAGAGTTTATGTAATCATACTAAGAAATAGGACAAGAGTTTCCTAACTAAGAAATAAGAAGTTCAGATTAATTTTGACCATATTCTGGGAGAGTATTTTATCGTATTGAGAAATAATAATTGTCAAATCAAACTATTAAATCAAATTGAGTATCATTATTAAGTCCAAAATAAGTTATTTCCTACTGCTAGGTAAGAAACTAAATAATTGTTTTTAAGAATTTATTTGTGAAAGTTGATCAAGAATCATTGTAACATGTTTCTTACAAAAAAATTACATCATGTGTTCTAGGAAGATAACACGCACAACTTTATTGAAAAATGTTCTATATGTTTGTAAGGGAATATCTAACCCAATATATTACATACAAAAGAATTTTTTTATAGTGGATTTTGGGGTATGAAATTGTTTCCATACCATTCCAAGGAAGTATGTACTCTTGATGAGTAGTGAACCTTGTAAATACTTTTGTTCCTATCGATGTGTGTTTGGTTTTGTTTTAACCATGGTATTAACTCTTTAACAGGAGGAAAATTTTGTTTCATAAATAAGGAAACAAATAATGTTTTTTTTTTTGATTCACTTCCTCTCTTTCCCAGTGATACATTGATCCTACTATCCATTATCATTATCTGATCTGGGGATACCTTCATTTGTGATTGGTTTTCTAGAAGATGGATTTTGAATTCTATATCTAATAAAATAATTGGTAACTTATTTTTTTATCTATAATGTATAATTTAGATTTAATAAAAAAATGAATCCCTATATTTTATGGAAAAATATATCATATATGGAATTAAATGTTGTTTCCATACCTTTTATTTATCATTTATGATTTTTTAGATGTTTCACCTGATAAATTCATTCCTCTTACTGATGGTTTTTCCACGAAAACATCAGATAAGAAGAATATGGATAATGATGTGTGTTCTTGGAATTTTATTTTGTTTTCTATTTCAAAGAATGAATTTATGAAATTAAAATGAATCAAAATAAAAAATGTAAATGGGAAAATCATTAGAACATCTATGAAGGAAAAATCAAAGTGAAACTAAAAAACTATAAATTTGGTGGTTGGACTATAAAGACCTAGGGATGAATGATGATGAAACATTCGATAGATTATTTATAAGTATTAATGAGACAATTATAATTATCAAAGTCTTTTGTGAGAATTTAGAAGATCATATAGTGGTGTAAAAGAAAATTTTCATCCTACTGTATAAATTTGAGGATAAATTCACAACATTATAAGATAAGAATCCAAAAACACATACTATTGTTGACTTTCAAATAATTATAATTAATTTTATGATGATAAAATATAATATTGTCAAGGATAAGGTTAAGGATGCAAATAAAATATCTTATAAATCTTAAAAAACATTAAAAAAAGTGATGAATTTTAATTTGGAAATTCAGATTTAGATTCATATGTGTATTTTATGTTTGGTAAAATTAGTTCACTTATTTATAAAAAATTAGGAAGATTAAATTTAATGTTAAAGGGAAATATTTTACCATAATTTTTCATGGTTGGATCCATTAGACATTTTTCTGTAAAATTTTTAAAAGAAGATGAAACCAATGAATATGAAGAAAAAAGACCATGAAGATTTTATATGAAGAAAGATAAATATACTGAAAAGAGAAATTTTTGTTTAAAGGTAATGGAATGAATTTAATAAAGTTAAAAAATATGAATATATTTTTCTAATATTTAATATAGTGAAATATGTGATGAATATGAAGAGTAGGTTGAGACTTCTAGTTATGAAGTTTGTGGGAAGCTGCTTATTGCTGAAGTGAATGAAAAAAAGACAATTATAATGAAAGTGGTTCTAGAATAATAGAATAAGATATTGAGATGGAGTTTATACTATAAGGGTAATTAAAATATATTTTCTCAAATATATCTAAAGTTGAAGAATAAATCATAAATTTGAAGAAGGATATTTAGTCATCCAGTGGGGTAGAATCTATTTTTTTAGAACAAAGATAAAAACTGATGAATGATATTGATGGCATAAAGAAGATTATAAATGATGATAATACCCTTATCATCACGTTGTAAGAAATACTAATGCTTAAATAAAAGGATATTGACTATACTCAATAAAATTTGGTCAAAACATAAGAATAATTGAACCATTCATGTTCTTATTTTTATAACTCTATTTTATAATTTACAAAATGTTATAAGAAAAATTAAATTTTTTATGACCAAAAATTTTCATCCTATAAGGGTGATAATAATTCTGAAAAAATTGGAAAAAAATTTAGAAGAAGAATAAAGTCATGAAGAAAATGTTTTTATAAAAAATTGGTGACACTCAAAAATATAGATTTTATAAAAAGAAAAACTTGAAGTCCAAAATAGATACTATTGGTGAAAGAATGGTATGAATACTAATTTTAAGAAGAATATGTGAAGAGTACTCAATAATTTTTTGTATTTAAAAAGGAACAAATATTGGTCACATAAATATGAATTGAAGACAAGTTCCAAATTATGGATAATATGCTTGTTTCAATGATAAGTATGATTAATATAGATTGTGCTGGTATTATAGAGGCTTTGGGAATATGGAAACTATTCTTTCACTAAAACATCATAATTTTCCTAAGATAAATATAAGGAACGGTTTGAGGTTGATCATTCCCATTCAACGGAATGAAATTTAAAAACAAATTAAAAATTATAAATATAAAATATAAAACTAGTTTTAAGCTCTTAAAGAAGTCTATAAATGGTGTGATCATCCTGTTCACCAGAAAAATGAATGTATCATACTTATACCAACCTATAAAATTTTATTTTTTAACACCCAAAAACCCCATAAGAAGAAAATAAAAGTAAATTTGAATCCCTCAAGTTTGTAAGTGGAATATAAAGCCTCTAAAGTGGATAATCCATGGATTTTGGATAGAGAATGTTCCTCTTATAACATAACTGATTTAATACTTATTAATGATGTAGAAAATTTCAATTCAAGATATGTGACTTTTAGAATTTAAGGGTCACTCTATTTTATATGATTTAGATCAATACTGATTGGGAAAGAAAATACTAAAATCTAAAAACACTATTTATCAATGGATTGAAATACAATCAGTTAATATTTTCACTCCATTTTGATGAAGTAAATGAATTTATTTTTGGTAAATATGGTTTCTTGATAAAAATACTATAATATGAGATAATTTTAAAAAGATAATAATGAGATCAATGTAACTTATTTTAAGTGGTTGATACTATAAACTCATTTTATCTTAGTATTAAAGAAGAAAATGTTTTATTGTATTGAAGTATTTTTAATTGTGGTTAATTAAATATGAACAAGATCAATTAAGGAGTAATTTTTTATGATATTCCTAAGTTTAAGTATGAAATATATTTGATGTGATCAATATTTCGAGAGGGTAATATTTTAATTATTTATATAAAAAAGTGAAAAATAAGTCTCTTCATCCACTTGAGCTCATTAATTCTGATTTTTCTGGGATGATGAATAATTAATCAACCAATAGAGATAAATAATTTATTTATTTAATTGATTAATTCAGTCGTATTACTTCTATATTTATTATAAATAAAAAATTATAGGCCTTAAAGATGTTTAAAATATATCAAAGTGCAGAAAAATAATGTGTTTTTCTTTTGAATAACATTCAGATTGAAAATGGAACTAAGTACTCAGATGTAAATTTTAAATAATATTTTAAGAAGTGATGTATTATAAATAAACTTAGTGCACAATAAACACCAAAAAATAATTGTATGGATGACCGTGAGAATAGAAGTTTCGTTGAGATGGCTTGGGAGATACTAATCGAGTAAGATGTATCTAGATACTTTTAGAGATATGATATTAGATAAATAATTCTCATTCAGGGTAATTATCTCTACAAGAAAACTTATATATCTCTATTAAAGAGATTTATTATAAAAAATATAATTTTCAATTATCTTCGAGTGTTTGGAAGCATTTTTATCATAAATGTATAAAGTTAAAATCTTGGGAAATTTGAAAATTAAGGTTTTGATTGAATTTTTATAGGATATCCTCCAAATGTTAGAGGATATTTCTTCTACAAAAAATAGACTATAAATATTGGTGAATATCTTAATGTGAAGGTTCTATAATATTCAAATATAGTATTTTATTTTGAAGGCACAATTTCTTGAAGGGACGATAATGTTATTTATGTCAAACATCCTAAATAATTTTTTATTTAGGAAGAAACATTTAAAATAAGTAAATATTAAAGATATTTATTTATCAATTTTAAGTGATTTTAAATAATTTTATTCATCCCATCCTATTATAATAAAGAAATTGTCGGTCCAAAACATCATTAGAGTTTAAGAAACAAATGTGCAGTCTATGAGAACTCTAAGAAAAACAAATCATGCTTCATTTTTCTCTCAAGTTGAACCTAAATATATTGAATAATAATTAATGAATAAAATGTGGGTTGATTATGTAAATAAATAATTGTACAAAATTTAGAATAATGAGACATGGTAGTTATTCTCAAAACCTGATGTTTGTAATTTGATTGGTACAAAGTGGGTGTTTGAAAACAAGTTCAATGAGAATGGAGAAATGGAAATAAACAAATCAATATTGGTGTATGAAGTCTATTTATAGGTTCAAATAATGTGATTTTAAAATTACTTTGAACCATTTTCATGGATTAAAATCATTAAATATTTTATTTAAATTGTAGTATAAATGTGATAACTAATTTTTTAAATGGATGAAAAAACTATTTTCATCGATGGTGAGTTAGAATATGAGGTATATATTTAATAACTATATAGACTCTTTCTTAAGGAATATTTGAACTAAATTTATAGGTTAAATAAGGTTTTATATACACTGAAACAAACTATGAAATCTTGGTATTCTTATTTGGAATCCGTCTTAGAGAAGTTAAACTTGAGAAAGGGAAGAGTGGACCATAATTTCTACATTAAGGATGGTATATATTCTTTTTATTGTTTCTATAGATGAAATAATTTTTTATTGAAATTATTAAAGAGTTTTGT
Source organism: Viscum album (assembly GCA_963277665.1). NCBI lineage: Eukaryota > Viridiplantae > Streptophyta > Magnoliopsida > Santalales > Viscaceae > Viscum > Viscum album. Next base: position 702,459,855 of record OY728161.1, read on the forward strand.
AATATTTTTTTGAGGAGATAAAGAATACTTTTTAAATTTCCATTCTTGGAGAGATAAGGTACTTTCTAGAATTAAAAATATTTTAAGAGAGAGATTTCCTTTTTCTTTCTCAAGATAAGTATTCTAGGGAACTTATTCAAAGATTTTTCATAGAGGATTCAACTTTGGTTTCCACCCAAATTTTAGGGGGAACCAAGATATCCAAATATGTTCAAGGAATGGAAGTGGATCCAAAAAAATAAAGAGCTTCTTAGAAGTATTTTATACTAGAAATCTTTGATTATGAATATATTTTTATATAGTTACTCTATTTACCATGTATCAACATTATCCAAAATAATTCCATTTAATTTTTGGAAAGATTATTATTAGTTACATAGATTTACAATAATTAATGGTTTTAAATATTAGAGTAAATGGAATCATGATATGTTTTGTTACTCATATGCATATTTCTTGGATTTTGTTGATGATAAGATGCCAATATCTGATAAAATTTTCTATATTAGAGAGTGGTGTGTATTTTATAATAATAAGAATCAAATTTTAGTCACCTTGATAACTATTAAGTAATAATATATAGATTCAAAAATTATACAACCTAATTTATATGGATGAAGACTCGGTTTTAGGATATGAAGTTTTAAGTGAAGTTAAAACTTATTTATTAGCTGTGATAAAAAAAATTCTATCAATATTTCAGAGAATGTACTTTATCATTCATTATCTAAGAACATTTATATAAAATATCACTTCATCAAGGATCTTGTGGATATAATGGAATTGAATTTGGAATTAATTCCTATAAAGGAGAAAATAAATGATGTGTTCACAAAGACACTACTTGAGGACTCATTTTAGACTTTTATGTTTATGGTTATTCAGTCCTCAAACTCATCTTTCCCTTCTATATTATTGTAAAAGTGTTAAAAAAAGAATATAAATCATAAATATTCAATTGTGTTTATCTTATTATGTTTTTTCAAGGAGGAGAATGCATTTTAAGGGGAGTATCCATTTATATGTGTTGCATTTAGATAGAGTAATATATTAAGGTGGTAATATATTGTTAAAGATTTATTAAAAGGGGTATGTTGTTAGTTCTTCACTTGTGCATATTTCAACTACTCTAATAGTTTTTTGAAGTTCATTCAAGAATTTTTTTTAATATAGATTCTATTGGAAGATTTGTTTATGATGGTGGTGATAATGAAGTATTGATTGAAGTATAATTAATAATTTATAAAATAAACTTTCAAGGGGATTCATATTGTCTATCTAAATAAAGAAGGTCATTTTTTATGATGATTGAATGAAAATCACTAATTTTATGAAAAATGTGATTTTATTATTCAATGTTCTTATTTCCCACACTAAGTTTTCTCAAGTATGATATGAATTATTAAATAATTATTTATTTCTAGTTAGTTTTTGTTTGAAAGTAGTTTATGTTCCATGGTTTCCAAAACAAACTCAAAGGGGTATATTATTGATTCCATGGTTATTGAATGAGTGAATATTATGATGAATTGAATATTATTAGAGTGTTGAATTTTATTTTAAATAGATAAATCATGCTCATTATCATGTATTTTTTAATTATTCAATTGAGGTGTATTAAATTTCAATGTATTGGGATTATTATAGGATCATGGTATAATATTTATGGTTTAATATAGTTTTGAAAAGTTTTTATTGATATCTTATCGCTGTAGTGGTTCATGAAAATTGGTGTAGTGATCTTATGGGGAGGAAAAATGGTGAGCTACTCTGGACACAGGAACTCTTCAATGTGTTTTCAACTAATATTTACTCCTATTTAAATCATTGAATATTATTTATGATATATATAGAAGTTTTTTTGTCCATGAGTGTTTAACATTAAATGAAAATAGGGATAGAATCATCAAAAAAGGCGTTTCACTAGTGTTTTGGTGGAAGATCTTCTCCTACTGAAAAAAGATAGCTTGTAAATGTTGTGAATTTTATCGTAGTGAATTTAGGGTAAGAATAAATTAAATTTATTGTATTATATCATTTTTTAAGACTCTTTTTTAGAAAGTAAAAATGTCTTATTTTTGTTTTATGAAGGAGGAAAATGATATGGAATTATAAAATAGGGAGCTTCAATATGCAGATAATACCATAGTGTGAAGAAAATTTACTTGTCCTAAACATCATGATGTGAACACACCATAGACCAAAGAATTTTAATAGTGGTTTAGAAATATTTCAATTTATTTTGACCAAAACAGGGTACAACACATTGTAATGCCTATCATGGTCTAAATAAAATTCCCGCTTCAAGTGGATCTTATGATTTGGATCTTTTAATGACTTTGGAGACTCCAAAACTCAATATTTAAAGTTGTTTGATCTCATCAAAAGATTTTAAGAGACTTGAGGGTATCTAATGTATTGATTTAAAGTAGGATTATTTGAAATTTTTTTAAAGAAAATTGAAGATTCAAATTAGAATTTTAAATTTGAATTTGAACTTGTTGGATTTCTATTGATGTACAACATACATATTTCAGAGAATTTAGAATAGAAAATGTTATGGATATGTGATTTATAAAAAATTATTAAAGAATATATAGAGGATTAAAAATGGAATAAGATGAAAAATAATAGAATAGAATAATTTTTGTGTGTGTATTGTGCATACAAAGTGTTGAAGAGACTTTCTACTATGAAAGATAAGGATAAAAATAATAACATGAAACTGAAACAACTTGAAAGAAATTTATTTGGTGGAACACTATTAAATTTTTATTAACATTTTCATAAATTGTGGGATGCTCTTATGTGTGGGATGCATCAAAGCATTTTCAGGATACATGTAATGTGAGTTCACGGAAAACCCATGGTCACTTATAACTACAATTCAATTCTAGTGGGTGATGTGATATTATTCAATTACAAATGTCAATAAATATTATCTATATTTTTTTGGAGTTCACTTTTTAAATCATTGTTCTCTTTCTATTAGTGTGTGTTTTAGGTGTGTGGATAGTAGATATCCTTTTTCTTAACATATTTCTTAGGTTTTTTTAAATGAAACATAAAAATGAAATTAACATCATCAATTTACCCCCACCCCCCTCCTCTTAGTGATCACTCAAGTTTCATATGGTTAGATTAATATAATTACATTTGTTTGTCTTTGGGAATGTATTATAGAGTATTAATGGTACTTTTAGATTAAAAATCCTTCTAAATTTGACATGTTATATTGAATTTCAACTATTTTTATAATTTCTTATGATTACTTTTTTATAAAATTGAGGGTTTTAAATATAAATTAGATACAATCGAAAGTTGGGTTCCATATAACCTCAAAATTTCTATGATATATATCATATCAAGTAGATTGAGTGAGGAGGCTTCTTAAATGCTGATAAGTGAGTTTTCTCTGTAAAACAATCCACTAAAACCATATGAAATTTTTCTCTATTTATTTATTATGAAAACCTCTGAAACAATACCTAGGGATATTTGTTTCATTATCTCCTTATAATTTTATCATTCTAATTTAACTTATTGTAGATTCAATCACCATGATGTATATTCAGTAATCTCATTCTTCTTATTATCCCACTAGAAGTTTTCTTGGATATGACTATTTATAATTTTGATTCTTATGTGGATTAAGAAAAAGATGTTATATGCATCATTTTAATGTTTCTTCTATATCTATGAAAATAATGGTACATATAATCATGTCCTGAATATTACAACTCTATATTTATCAATGTTGAACTTTGATATATTCTCTTTTCTTATCACTCCCATCCTATTTTATATACTTTCATCATACCTTTGTTCCAACATAATATTATTTGAGATAGATGGTAGAGAAAAAAAATTCAAGGTAAGAATTATTTTTTTATATAACTATTCTCATATTTATACTTTTCATTTCTAATTAGATTGAATCTGTTTTAATCCCCATTATGGATATGGTTAAATGATTTTTCTACGTAGATAATATACCATTTTTTCACATTTCTAATATTTTAATAAGGACACCACTGTTTTAGGTAAACCTCTTTACAATTTTTACCTATCTTTTTGAGAATTTTCTTAAGTGTTTAGATGTAGGAAATAGGTGTCTAGGAGGTTAGAACCATGTTAAAGATGGGTGGGATACTTCTTGTAGATTTTTGAGCTATAGTGGTCCAATTAACTAGATAGTGGAAATCTACTAGCTCTCTAGTGGGGTTTCTATGTAGAGGTGATTCTTCTTAGAACCCACCATCCAGTTGGTGGCCATCTTAGGAAGAACCAGATCTACCCAATTGCCACTGACTCGCTAGTGGAATCAGTTGAAGCATAACGAATATGTTGAGATTATTTGAATTTTTTAAATCTCATATTATGATCACTTTATCTTATTTAACTTTTTCAATAATTATTCACAGAAACCTAGGATCCCTCTTTAGTGATTTTTAGGGCTTTCTCCACCCTTATAACTCCTTTGTTCAATGCCCAAATAATGAATTGATCATGTTTTATTAATAAAGATAGATCCCTCTTCATCTTGATCATTTCCATTATTTTATCCTTGGTAAAATAAAATTATATTCTCAATGTATTGATTTAATCTAAGGGTTTTATCATTGTTTAACAAGGTATTCATTGATCATTGATATAATAAGCACTTGAATTCAATGATTTGGCATTGGTGCTTCAATCAGAGTAACATCATTATTGGTAGCAGATCTTTTTGGGCATGATTGACCCTGAACTATCTCTAGGGTATGATTTATTCTTTATATCAATCCTATATTTATAAAACATGTTTAAATGGGATGGGTTCTAGCATTTGATGGTTCTTTTTGACTCATATGGTGACCCTATAAATTGATCATAAATGCACATAAGTTTATAATCCCTTGAATTTAGTGCATGTTTTATATGGGTGACTGGAATTATTTTTTGTGTGCATGTGTATCCCCATGGGACCTTTTTTTTATCACATGATGAGTTTGTGTGTATCCTGTGAGACTACTTCTTGTATTTATTGCATGTGGATTTTCATTATTATGATTCCGTCATGATACAATGTGATTTTGATCTATCATGGTTAACTTGTATCGTATGTGTTGTTCTTATATCATCTACGGTTAAGAATATAGGTTGATCCTGTTGTAATATCCCTTTAGTTTTATGTTTTAGATATTTTTTGTTATGTAGTTCATCAATACCAACTCGTGAGATGTCTCAAACTTGTTTTTGGGTTATCCTATCAAGGGGGATGCATTAGATGGATGGTCGATGTTCCTTTTGGCATAGAGTCAAAGTAGGAAGAGCCCATCTCAGATGAATCTATATATATGATGTGATTATATGATAAACTTGTTGTTGTTTTTACATTTTTTTACTTACATAGATTATTCCAATATATATTATTCACTTTGTTAAGGTTCAGTGGTGTTGTCCTAATAATTCTTGTATGCATGCCCTATGTAGGTATTTTCGTGTCCTTGTATATGTCATGGTTAGGGATATAGTAAAGGGAAAGGGCCTGGTGGTGGATGGTTGATTAGGTTTAGCAGTATATTTTGGGTGTTATAGGATAAACCGTGGTTCATATGGTTATTTTTGTTTCTTATTAACTAATTTCCCTCATATTTTGATCCACTGATAGTGGGGATCTCTTTTATTATTTTTAGTTTATAGTCTTGCCATTCTATATTGATACTATGTGCGTTGGAATTAACTTTTTATGTTGGTACAATGATGGTTATTAATTTATTCATAATTTGTTGATTTTTTATCACTTCCTTTCTTATACTCTGATTATTACCTGTTATTGATGTCATAGTATATCCAAAATGCATCTATATCCCCCACTGCTAGTCAAAAACCTTCATACATTTAGTGAGAAATCTATTAGTTCATATGGAATCTTGGCTCAGGAATAGAGGTTCAGGTCGGGGTGTTACAAAATGGTATCATATTACCATGTTTACTAACTTATTTATTCTATTAACCTTGATTTTGGAAAGGGTATATATGATATCAGATGATTTGGAATTATGTAGGGTAACTATGTCAATTCATTAATAGCACTATGTATTGGACCTTCAATTTTCATAAAGTGGGAAATAGTCTCCTTTTTTTATGTTCCCCATGTTTAAATTATACTTGGGTGATGTATAAGTTGTTTTTATAATTATAGGATTTGGTGTGTGTTCATGAATCATGTTTATGAACATAGAGTCAGATGCGATATACATTTTTCATAAATTAGATAGATCCCAAATAATAAAGTTCGTGTTGAAATTGTGATTTTTGATTTTGGTGAATTGTTTCTTGAATTAATTTATTTGATCATGTGTATTCTATTTTCAAGTGTATAAATGTGGTTGTGATTAATCTACATATTCTGGAGTCTTGTATTGGGTTATGGTTAGTGTTTATGGGGTTAAGTATTGTTCTTGTGGGAAAACTCTTAGGTTGAACATTATTATGAACACTTGAATGTGCTTGTTCTATGTAAATGGTCTTCTTGTTAAAAAAATTTCTTTCTTTAAGGTTTATTTTGGAATTTTATGAAATTTTTCTTCATAGACATCTTCCATAGCTAGTTGCACCACTAGTTGTGAAGGATGATGCAACTGAGCATGCTCCATTGGTTTCTTCAGTATTTTAAGCTATATAAATGGTATGATTGGGACCCCTTCTGTTAGTTCATGTTCATGGTGGAAGAACCCATAGAGGTGTGAAAATGATGTTCAATTACACTCATGACTTACATCTTCATCACCCCTATCCTTATAGGTATCCAGAGTCCCTGAGGATGTGGAGTATTGGATATGGGTCATTGAGAGGATTTTCAACTTAGTGAAGAACCCAGAGGATCAAAAGGTTAATCTTATGACCATTATAATTCAAGGCATGGTTGGATGATGATGGGATTTCAAGCTACATATTGGAATATGTGAAGGGATAACATGGAAACATTCAAGGATATCTTATTTGAAGAGTTATTTGTAGATATACTAAAGAAAGATCACACCCATAAGTTTATGGACCTCTAGTAGGGGATGATGATAGTGTTCACTTATTTGGAATGATTCACTAATAAGATTCTATGTTCTTTACTTCTAATGAGGAATGAGGTATAGAAGGTCAGAAAGTTCAAGATCAGACTTCACCTAGAGTAGAAATGAAATGTGAGGAACATTAATATGATAACATATGTCGTAATATTTTGTAAGATGCTAGTGATCGAGAAGGGAATCAAGGAAGACAGAGCTGTTGGTATCCTTCCAGTTGTCGATGGTATGAAAGGGGTATTATCTAGTTTGAAACCAATCTCTTATTATCGGAAAAATAACATAAATTCAAATGATGGATGTAACAAAATGACCTAAATACCCTCTCAAACTAGTACCTGACCTGATCTTACACATATCCAAAGGGTGTTCTTTATCCCCAAGGGTTCGAAACTAGCACCTAGGCATCGAATAATAAATAGAGTGAATGATTTCTCCCAACATGAAGCAACAACATGAAATATATATACAACTATGAAAAAAGAGAAAAAGATAAAAATATGTTGTAACTAAAAAAACAATGAAATCCCAAATAAATTAATAAGAGAAACATTCTCCAAGTACATTTCCAATCACGAAGGACTATAAAAATAAGAAAACCCAACTAATCCATATGATAGTGTGGGAAGACTCCCACTATTTCACCACCAGCTACCCAACTCGGCTGACTGAAAACCCCACTACCTCATTACGGTGCATTTCCTTTCCCTACATCAAAAGACATAACCAGGTTACACTCTAACTAAGGGGTATTATGGGTGTGATCTAATTGTCTCAGTAGGATCCCACCTAACTGTTCAATATCAAGCCTCTAAAAAAATTTCCAAGCATGATCAACTTTAAATAAAATAGGTCATGGTTATTGTCTAACATTTTTTATATCAAAAGCATAGAAAAACATATTAATTTCCATTTTTCCACATCTCTAAATAAAGAAGGTAAATCAGTTTTAAATTTTTTCATATCTATATATCACAATAGATATATCATTTTGAAAAAAAAATCATGCATCAAATATCATATCAAATCCATGGTACTAAAATAAAAATTGTACAAACCAAAAGAATCCCAAATGGGCTAAGAAGCATAGGTCACATCACTCCAAGGATTGCACTAGGTCTGGATAGCTAGGATAAATTTACATAACATATAAAATTTCATACGTATAAATATATTATACATATCTATTATTTCTAGAGAGTAAATTAATACCTCAACAGGTGAGCATCCTAATAGGTCTAATAAGTCCCGACAACAATGGGACTTGGGAGTAAAGGAAACCCCCATGAGAAAACCCCTTGAAAGTGGATGAGACTTATTACTATACATTACACCTACATACCAAAGGCTTCTTATGTGATCTATTTTCCAAACCAATTCATCAAACCATTCTCATCAAACTGTGAATTGAAAAACAATTCACAAAACCATTTCCTAATGCTTTGATAACCTTTTTCCATTTACCAAAACAAGGGGAAAGTATATTTTATAAAAACCTAGTTCAACACACACAAACAAAATCTATCATATCATTCCATTTCATTCAATAAAAAAATTATCAAAAACATGCGCATTGTGGTTCACCAACATAGGATAGAGAAAGAACCACCTACCTCAAAACTCGGGTCAAACATGCCCGTAACAGAATCTACCACATGGAAAAAGTAAGTAATGAAAATAAAACCCCTAGAACCAATTCTCACATATCATAACTAATTATATCAAACAAACGGGTCAGAATTGGAGAGAAAACAACACATACCTCAACAACCTACCATCATCTCACCACAACGACAAAGGAATGGACCCTGGAATAATACCACACAATGGATCTAGAGATAAACAAAACAAAACATCACCATAGGTCAATGGATCCAAAACACAATTTAACAGTGCTACAGTGATCTAAGAAACGAATATGTGGGAAGGTTTATTCACACAGAGAGACACAACCCAACTGAAATAGTGATTAAACACAAAACAAATCAATCCAGATCAAATGGAGGATCTCAAAATCATCAGAGAATATCCCTAGGTAGAGAGCAAGGAGGGATGTGGAATAATGAATGAAACATCAATCGATGAATCACCCAAAAATTCTAACTCCTGATAGTTACATGGTTTTTAACCCTTTTACATATTGTGCAATCCATAGAGCTCAAGTACTCCAAAAAACACAATGTTATATTATTAAAACCTGATCTTTTAACATTACACATTGTGTAACCATTACACGAAGTGTAATCCTTTTATGATGTGTATATAGTTCATAAACTCTATCTGGAAACCATGTAAATTTCATGTAACCCTTTTACACTCTATGTAATCACTATGAACATGGAAAAAAACAATATTCTTACACAGAAACTGAACACCATCTTGGATATTCTCTGATCTCAGGGAGAACCCCAAAAATATATTAACAATTTTATATCTAAAATCCATTAATTCAAACAAACTTATATTCCCAAAAAATATTTCCTTTGTATCGTAAAATTTTATCCATCCTCAGGAGTCCTAAGACACGCCCAATTAAAGATAAAAATGGGAAAAGAGAATGGAGATACCGGAAAGCATGTAATGGGATGTTACAAACTCCCCGCCAAAAGACATTCCATTTTCATGAATTCATGTTAAAGAATAAATTTCGGTAAAGAGGTGAGGACACTTCTCCCTCATAAAAAACTTGCAATAACAAGTCTCATTAGAATCTAAACCATGTCACCATAACACTGGTACCAATGGAATAGACTTCCCATGCAGGACATTCACTTGAGAGTCAAGGATCTAAATTATTTGTTCCACAACAAAAACATCTACCTCTAACTCCATTTCTTCACATATTAGAATATAAGAGGGATCAGGATAATATTTCTTGAGTTATGATATTTGGAAAACATCATGAATTCCTACCAACTAAAAGGGAAATTCCAATAGATAAGAAACCTTCCCAAGACAGTCAGTGACCTCAGTTGATCCAACATATCACAGATCTAGCATTCCCTCTTTTTTAAGATGGATATGACCCAAGAAAGGAGAAAAAATCAAGAAAACATTGTCACCTATATAAAAATCCAAAGGACGATGTAGTTAATCTATATAAGACTTCCATGAACTTGGTGTTGTAACTAGATGTTGATGTATATCTTGAATCCTCACAGATGTCTCCAAAACTAAAATCTATCCCATCAAAGAATCGGAAGAGTATGCTCTATCTGACCATTCGTTTGTGGATAGTAAGTTTTACTCAACCTAACCTAAATTAGCATAACCTCATGGAGACACCTACAGAACCTTGAAGTAAACCTAGGATTCTTATATGAAACAATGGAAGAAGGAACCACATGTAACCTTATAATTTCATAGATATACAACTTACCTAGATCCTTATATTTTGTTGTGTCCCTGGTCAAAATAAAATAAGATGACTTTTTCAACTAAAAAATCACCACCTAGATAGAATTCCTCCCTTTGGGAGTCCACGGTAATGTGAACAAAAATTCCATATATACCTTAACACATTTCCAAGCTAACAAGAAGATATATTAAAGCAAACCATAAGGTTTCAAATGATTTTCCTTTATCTATTAGATCTTGTAATAGTGGTACATATAATCAGCAATGTCACACTTCATACATGGCCACTAGAATCACTATCTCATTTCATAAAACATATTTTTAGTTCTTAGATGAAAGGAAAATTAATAACTATGAAAATAAAACAAACTAATGTCCTTGTAAAATCTAGATGACAAAATGATCCCCATAACTGAGAATACCATCTAAAGAGGGAGGCCAATAAGAAAATGTTTCCCCACCATATAGGGTTTCTCAAATGCCTTGAAACTCAACATCCTTCTATTGAATCTATATAAAAAACTCACGGAGAGATGATGATAACTAAACACTAGTCAGAACTATACCTGAAACATCCTCTTGAGCATCCAGGTGATTTTTAGAAACAATCCCCATAAAGTAGCATGCTTCCTTATATTCCTGGACATCTTGTGATGATGATTTCCTACTAAGAGAATTAGTAATGACATTCTCATTCCCTTGGGTGTATGTGATATCAAATTAAAAAAAATTAAGGTATTATGACCACCACATTTTTCTAAGCTTCATGTCCTTATAAGAAAGGATGTAGCTCAAGTCCATATGTTTAGAAAAGACTATGAACCTTCCCCAAAAAGATAATTCCTCCAACACTTAAGTGCATGAATAAGTATGGAAAGCTATCAATAATTAGTGTGGTAATTATTCTCATGGGGAAGAAGTCAATGAGAGTTGTAAGCCACAACATGATCATCTTTCATGATCACACAACCAAAGATTCTACATAAGAATCACATAAAACTACATACCCCTTACCAGGATTAGGTAAGATCAAAATATAATCATATGATAGAATTCATTTCAACTTCTTGAAATAAAACTGTCACCTTTCATTACATATAAATTTAACCACTTTCCAAGTAAGAGTAGTAAAAGGTGATTCCAACTTAGATAAATCTTTGATTAACCATCAATAGATTCTATAAAGAACAAGGAAGCTCAAAATCTCAATGAAGTTAAATGATTCATCCCATGATAAAATAGCCTTTACCTTCCCAAGATCAACTGAAAAACCATGATTAAAAATTGTGTTCCCTAAGAACTTCACTTATTAGATCCAAAAAGTGAATTTTGAAACCATTCCATAAAAATAGTGACTCCTAGAGATTTCCAAAACCAAACTCAGATGATGTTCATGATTATTCTCATATCTCAAATTGACCAAAATATCATCCATGAACACTACCACAAAAGTGTTGAGATATAGATGGAATATCTGATTCATCAAAGACAAGAAAAGTTTAGAATAATTTTTTAGACCAAATAGAGTCATGTGATATTCTTAATGTCCATACCTACTACTAAAATTTTTATTCAATATATCTGACTTCAGAACCCTGAGATGATGATAATATGACTAATGAAAAATTTTGAAAACCCAATTTTCCCCCTTTAACTAATCAAACAAATCATCAACATGACTCAAAGGATACTTGTCCTTTACTATTACCCAATTCATCTTTTGATAGACTATGAAAAATCAGAAAGTACCATATGCATTCTAGAAAAAAGAGAACCCAGGCTTCCCATGTGGAAACATTTGGGAGAAAAAAACCTTTTTCCAATATATCATCGAAATGAACCTTGATGTCTTTCAACTCTACTGGTTCCGTATAATAAGAGGGTATCAAAATCAGTTTTGTCCTTGGAACCAAGTCAATTGTAAACTCTAACTCCCTCTCTAGAGGAATCATAGAGAAATATTTTGGAAAAAAACATTATGAAATTACCAAAAAATAGTGGGAAGATCAACAATAGAAGAGACATCATTGTGCACAACTACAAAAAAAGACAGCAAACTACTAAGCTCTGGGAAGGAAGGTTGTGCATTACTAGAACTTGGATCCCACTCTCTGTGAAACACCCATGATATCCCATCAACCAAATGAATCAAGACATTCTGATGATAAAAATAATACTCATCATGATAAAAAAAAATCAATCCATCTTGATGATTACTTCAAACAAATATAGATTGAGAAAAAGAAAATCCCAGACTAACTCTCCATCAGATATCAATAGCACATAAGGACATTGAAACCCCTAATCTTTCCTCTTTCCAATAGGTACCACTAAATCCATAAAAAAATAAATGATACCTATTATAAGGTTAAGAATATCAAAAAAAATCCAGATATAAATGAGTAGGAATCAATAGTATCAAATAATTCAACTATTTTGGAAGATGAAATAAATATGGTTCCTATCACTATTTCTAGAGCCCCATATACCTCCACTAGAAACATGGTTACCAGGTGAAGGTGCTTTAATAATGAGGATTTTGGTTGGATACATGTATTCTTTGAAGCATCTAACTACCTCACTATATCATTTGGAGCTGATGATCCCTAACCATATCGAGGTGTGGACATATCCTGCCAGAAACGTTATAGATAATCATAATTTCAAAAACTGTTACACATATTTGTAGGTGAATGAGAAGAAATACATGTGTGTGTGACCTTGACACACTGATAGTAATTCAGAGGAAAATCAATAGATATAACTAGATTTCGTGAAGAGGTCTCTTATTGAGAAACACCTCCACCACTCTTTTTAGAATCCTACCACTTCCTCTTTTACCCTAAACCACCACTGAAGCTGCTAATAAGTGGAAGAGAAAGGAAATAATATCCAACCTTTCCTTCCATATTCGGATCTTCCATCATAGACTTATCCACACTCTCCATATAGGTCTAAATCTTCAGCATAAATATCTATGATCTGATATCTTGTCTCATACCCTACAAGTATTTCTAAACATTTAGTTGGTCATTATTTATAACCCCTAGTGAAAAAATAAACTAGATTAACCAAATGATTGGTGTATGCTGACACCAAATTCTCTCCCTATTGAAAAGAGTGTAACTCTAGAGACTTATCCATCATCAGTGACTCTGAACAAAACTACTAGAAGAAAAGAGTCTTGAAACCCTTCCAATCCAATCTTGCGTTCTTATCCACCTATACCATGGAATCCCACAAATAATTTTTGGGAACATCAAGTCCGAATGCTACAAAATTATCCTTGATACTATCAATTGTATCCAGGAAGTAAAATATTTTATCAATCTTTTCAAGTAATCATTTACCTCTTAATGTTCATTCGTATCTTTAATGGATGGTGGCTTCTCATGAAAGAACTCCCATAATGGATATTTTTCTCTTATAACTCCCAATTTTACCTCAACTCCTATGTTCTAAGATTTCATTATATTCTGATATATGGTGAGAACATCCCATGTGATATCCTCGATAAATTTCTAAACCATCAACATATTCCATTGAGGATAATTAGTTTCACCTTCTTGATGAACTCATAGAACATGTCTCAGGGGCATATTGTTGCACACCAAAAAAAATAAATGATAAAAAATAGAACAATATCAGTTGAAACTAGAAAACCTATAAGAAAAAATAATATTAATGTTAACAACTAAAAAATGAAGAAACCAATCCCAACATCTCAATGTAACTTGAGTCTGACCATGGTAAGAGATGGCCAGTGCTCACGGCATTATACCTCCCAAGTCCAAAAAATCCTATCTCCAGTCTAAGAAATGTCCCAAGATAGGGACTCTTGATAAAATACCAACCCTTTGATACCAAATTATAAAAAACCAACCTAAATACCCTCTTAAACTAGTACCTGACTTGATCCAACACATACTCTAAGGGTTTTCCCTATCCCCACAAGCCAGCGACTATAACCCATACATAGAACAACAAATAGAGGGAGATATTTTACCCAACCATAAGCAACAACATGGAATATATATATAATAGTTAAAAAATAGTAAAGGATAAATATATTCCCAAACCACAATAAAAATAGTGGAAAACAAAAAAAATCAATATTAGAAACAATATCCAAGTACAGTTCTAACCACAAAGGACTACCAAAATAAGAAAAGAAAAATTCTTTATGTGATAGTCTGGGAAGACTACCACTATCTCCCCACCAGCTACCCAGATCAGCTGACAAAAAACTATTCTGCCTCACTATAGTGACTTTCCTTTCCCTACATAGAAAGACATAACCAAGTCTGTGCATCGTCAAATGGGTACACATGGTGTGATATAACATTCTTAGTATGATCCCACATAGGTTTTCAATATAAAATATCTGAACAATAATCCAAGCATGCTGAACTTTAAATAAAATAAGGCATGACAATAGTTTATCAATTGTTATATCAAAAGCATGAAAAAACACTCGAATTACCACTTTTCCACATTTCCAATAAAATAAAGTAATTTGGTTTCAGGTCATTTCATATCTATATATCATAGTAGATATATCATGTTCAAACAAATCATGCATCACATATCCTATAAAATATATGGTTGTACAATCAAAATAATACAAACTAAATGCAACCCAAAATGTCCAAGAAGAATATGCCCCATCACACCAAGGATCATACTAGGTTTTGATAGATAGGGCACTCATACCTAGAATTAACAATCATTTACACATCAATCAACTAGACATATTCATTAAGTCTAGAGAGCATAGGAACACCCCAGAAAGTGAACTTCATAATAGGTCTAACAACTCCCTAGAACAACAAGACTGGGGACAAAAGGAATTCCCCATGGGCAAACCCCCTGATACTGGATGAGACCTATTATTATACCTTCCAACTAAGTACTTAAGTAATCCCATGTACTTTGTTTTCTAAACCAGTTCATAAAAATTATTTCTATCAAACCATTATTTGAAAACCATTTCACAAAACCATTACACAATACTTTGAAAACCGTTTTCCATTTTCCAAAACTAAGGGAAAATAATATTTTATGAAAATATATTTCCACACACATAGAGAAAATAATTCATATCACGACATTTCATTTAACAAAAAATTATCAAAAATATGAGAAGTGATGTTCACCAATATAGGCCAGATAGGGAACCACCTAAAACAAAACATGGGTTGCAATTTCCCACAGTAGAATCCACCACAAAGAAGAAACCAACAACAAAAACTAAGGCCCTATAACCAATACTAACATATCATAATTAATTAAATTAAAAAAGGGTTATAATAGAAGAGGAAACAATTCATACCTCAAGAACTTGCCACTTTCAAACCACAACCCCCAACAAAATGGCCCTCGTGATAAGTTCATACAATGGATCTAGAGATAAACAAGACCAAACAAAACCATGGGTCAAATGATCTGATAACACAATGTAATAGTGATTCTATGATCAAATCAATAAAGAATAAGAAATACTTACCCACCCTGATATTTTAAACTCCACTATAATGGTGATAAAACTATGAATGAATCAATTTGGATTGAATGGGGGCTCTCAAAATCCTCAGAGAAGAGCCCTAGGTCAAGATCAAAGAGGTAAATGGAAGAATGAATGAAAAATTAGTTAGTAAAACACCCTAAATTTTTACCTTATAACAGTTACATTGTGTGTAGAACCTTTACATTTCATTTAATCCATGGGGCTCATGTATGCTGAAAAAACCTAACACATATTTATTAAAACCTAGTATTTTAACATTACACGTCGTATAACCATTACAAGTCGTCTAACCATTACATAGTGTGCACTCCTTTCATTATAATTACATAGTTCATGAATTGTGTTTGGTGACTAAGTACATGTCATGTAACCCCTTTACACACCATTTAATCACCCATCACATAGAAAAAAACCATATTTTTACACAAAAACTTCAAACCAACTCAGTCATTCTCCGAACTTGGGGAGAACCCTAAAAATATATTTACACATTTATACATAGACTCCACTAATTCAAACAAACATATATCCCCAAAATTTAGGTCTTTTTTTATCAAATTTTATAAATCTGTAGGATTCCCAAGATGTACACAATTAAAGAGAAAAACTGTAAATGATAATGGAAATACATGAAATCAGGTAACATGATGGTAAAATGGAATCAATTGTGGCAGTTAATGGTTAAATCATATAATAGGTTCCATGAATCCTTTAATTATAAATAACTCATCTTGGTTCTATAGCTATAGAGTAAGGGAAAATTTCTCAATGAATACACCTATTTTATTCTAACCTTTCATCGATATAGAAATACAGGGCATCTAAAGTGGTTCTATGATAGGGCTTCCCAAAATGAAGAATAAGGGCAGGAATATGACCTCAATAATAGGTGAATACCGAACAATTTTTGGTGATTCAGTTGAATCATAAAACTCTGGGGAAACATGGGTGGTTTATAGCAGGGCCTATGTGGTTGATCTGGCTTCAAATTATGGCATAGAGAGACCTATATTGTTAAGAGGTGCGTTATTGATTTATTCTACACTATCTATTGGTTTGTTTGATATAGGTGAATATCATTTATTCATACCATCCCACATAATTTCTATTTTGTATTTACCAGTCAAATTATATTCTAAGAAACTATCTATTTATACACCCTTGTGAATGAAAGAAGATCATATTCACAAATTTTCAAACCATCCTATGGGGTCACTAGCTTCGAGAAAGTTTGTAGCTTTACAATTATGGATATAACAGTTTTTGATGTCATCCCAAGCATGGAATGGTTGACCAGATATCATGCACACATCAATTATTATCATAGATAAGTAAATTTCATGTTTCCTAATGGGGATAGGTTTATATTGACCAATGAGTGGTATATTGAGGTAGTAAAAGTGGGAACAGACCCTGGATAGAGAGAATATTTTTTAGTGCAAAGGCCTAGTATGATCCTTTCATTGGTTTTGGGAATAACTCCCTCCTCTTTACATCTAGTGGTACACCTATATCGACATATCTTTTGAGTGTATTTCTTAGGGTTACCTCCACATAGGGGAGTTTCTTTTGAGATCAAGATAGTTTCTTTTGTGCAACCCATAATTATTCCACCATATCACATGACACAAACTAAGCTGAAAAAGATCAAGGTTCATCCAGATGATCTTGAGGATAAAGTCTCTATAGAACTGCAAACTTCCTCTTATTGTGCTCTAGTTTTGTTCTCCAAGAAGACAGATGGTAGTATTCATCATTGTATAAACTACTTGAAGTTAAATTAGATCACTGTGAATAAAATGTATTGTTACCAAGAATTAATTAATTGTTTGATCAATTAAGGGGATCCCAATGGTTTTATAAAATAAATATGTATTTTTAATACCAGTAGATTTGGTTTCTAGAGAAATAAATATCAAATACATTATTTATTAGTAGGTATGGGTTGAATTAGTTCCTTGTTATGAAATTTGGACTGATGAATTCTCTGTTACTATTCACGAATCTCATGAATAAGGTCTTCCATCTATACTATGACTCCTTCATCATTTTGTACTTTGATGACATCCTAATATATCCCAATACATTGGAATCAAATTATAGACACCTATATATTATATTGATCATGATTAATAACATATTCTTTACACCAAGTTTTCAAAGTGTCACTTTTGGATACAGGAGGTGCACTTCTTTAGGCATGTGGTTTCTCAAGAAGGAATATCAAATGATATAGATAAGTTTGATGCAGTAATGCCTTAGGTATATCTAAGGAATGTGTTCAAGATTAGGTTTTTTATCAAGTTGAATCGGCACTATAGTAGGTACATCTATGACTAATCTCACCTAAAATCACCTATGACTATTTTTACCAAGAAGGGAGTCAAGTTTTAATAGAAAAAATAATTTGAAGAAGTCTTCTTAGATCTGAAAAAGTGGCTTGTTTCAACTCTGATCATGATTTTTATTGATCCTGGAGTTGGTTATAGAGTGTATTTTTAATCATATTTCATTATCCTATAATTTTTTATGATGTGGATAGATAAGGTAGTTGCTTACGAGTCTCATCAACTATGACCCCATGAGTGGAACTACCCTATTCAAGACGAAGAGTTGGAAATTATGGTTTGTGAATTGAAACGTTGTGGGCAATACATCTTTAGTGGGAGATTTATCATGTATGTTAAATGAAATAGTTTATGGTATATTTTCTCTCAATGTGACTTGAATATTCATCATGGGAATTGGGTAGAGTAATTAAAGGTGTTTGAAATTTAGATACAGTATACTTATGGGAATGAAAATGATTTCTTAGATGAACTGAGAAGGAAAATTAAAGAAGGTGAAAATGGATGTCAGAAGTAGAATATAATCTCATGAATTTTTTAGAATAATTTAATTTTTTCATAGATAATGATTGAGGAGAAGTGGCTTGGGCACCCCAATCGATCACAATCTCCTTGGTGAAACAAGTTAAAGAAAATCGGTAGCTTCATTCCTAATATGTCATAATGAATGATATGTTGGTAGATAATGGTTCTATTTTAGGTAGGTCATTGGATAAGTGTGTATTTATTATGGTCCATGGTAGGTTGATGGTTCCATATTTCATGGGAGATGAGATTATAAGATCCTATCAGGATTTATAGTGGGTAGTGAACCTAGGTTCAACAAAGATGTATCATGATGTCAAGTGACAATTTTGTTGTCCAAGCATGAAGAGATACATTACAGGCTTTGTCTCTCATTATATGATATGAGAAGAAATCAAGTTCATCCATCATATACCTAGTGGGTTTCTTCAACCACTTTTAGGGCCTTTTTAGAAGTGGTATTATGTGATGATGGGCTTCGTGAAAGTGTTTCTCAAGACCCTGATAGGTCAAGACAACATTTGGGAGGTAGTGGAATAGTTGACCGAGGTGGATCCCTTCATATCGATCTAATATATAAACACAATATATTATATAGTCATGATCTATTTTCGACAGATCATGGAACTTCGTGGAGTTCCTTCAAGAATTCAATTTCATAGATATTCCCAATTTACATGAAAATTTTGGAATGTCTTTCAAAATCAGATGGTAACTAAATTGAAGCTGAGTATGGTCTTTCTTCCACAGACTAATGGGTAGTCAGATAGAATGATCTATAGTTTAGATTATATGATTTTGGTGTGTGTTTTTGATTTTGGATGATCATGGTATGATCACCTGGGTTTGTTATATTTGACCTACAATAACATCTTTTCTTCCTTTATTCATATGGATTTGTTTGAGGCTCTGTATGGAAGACCATGTTGTTTACTACTATATTGGCATGAGTTGGGTGACTCTTTAGTTGTTCGTTTTAGTATTGTAAAGGGACCTTGGAGCAGGTATTTTTATTCAAAAATGGTAGGATATTCTTCATTAAAGTATAGGGCTTATGATAACCAATGGATAAGACCCTCAGAGTTCACTATCTGTGACAAGGTTTTTTTCCATGTGTCCCCTTAGTTAAGGCATAGTGGTTAGAAGAGGCAAGGAAAGTTGGTTCCATAGTACATTGGTTCATTAAATGTTTTTTAACACATTAATATGGTATCCAATTAGTTGAATATTCCTCAATGATACCTAATTATAAATAATTTGTTCCATGTGTCTCAAATTCAGAATTATTGTCCCAATATTGTAAATGTGCCCGACAATTAGAATGCTGAGATGGATTCAGACACATCTTTTGTGCAGAGACATGTATGGATAGTGAGATAAAGTTATAAGATTCAATGGGTAAATATCATTCCTTTTTATCAAGTTCTATAGAATCATAGACATATTTAGGAAAAAACATGGGATAATGAAGAAAACATTTAGGCACATTGGCATGAGTTGTTCAAGCAGACACCTAGGAATAGTTCTTAAGGATGGGAATCCATAAAAGGGGGAGAATTTTGAACCCTCTATTTCATGTACTCCTCTTTTAAAATTTTCCATATAAATTTTATCATTTTTAAGTGTTTATTGGTTGGATAGAGGCATATTAGAGGTTAGAACTAGACTCAGTCTAGGCTATGGGATTTCGGTAGCTTTTTGGGAAACAATAGCCCTATTGGACAACTAATGGGAAGCTACTGGCACACTAATGAGGTTCCTGGTTAGAGTTGATTCTTCCCATAATCTACCATCTCACCATTAGATACCACTAGGCAGTAGGGGGGATCCTGGATAGGACCACATCTTCATATCAACAACCAGTAAGCTGGTGGAATCTGTCAGAGCCCAGTAAAGACCCTGAGATTATTGGAATTTTTTTAAAACCCAAATAATTATTACTTTTTATAATTCTCTTTGTTATATCTCAACTCTATGTAACCTAAGTTCCTACTCTAGAAATTTTTAGAATTTCTCCTCCCATCCAACTCCTCTTGATACTTGAATAATGGATCGATCCTACATTTATAATCTTGTGAGTTCTTTATTAATAAAGATTTATTTCATTCTTTTATACTTGGAAACCCACAATTGTATTATCAATGTATTAATCAAATACATGAGATTTGGAATGTTATAACAAGATATTCTGAGATCATTTATGGAATCATAACTCAGATTTAGAGATTTTTCATATGTGCATCAATCGGACCAAGATCATTATTATTAGTGGATCTTATCTGGTATTTGTAGCATTAAAATACCCCTAGTGTATGGTTTCATCTTAACCTAGATCCTATATTTATAAATCATTTTGAATTTGGATTGGTTCTGGGATTCAATGGTTGTTTTGGACTTAGATGGTGACCCTTTCTACCAGTCATTATTGCATCAAAGGTATGAAGCCCTTGACTTTATCACATGTTTCATACAGGTTATTAGAATGATTTTTTATATGCATGTGTATCCTCATGAGACCTATCTTCTATGTTTGATCACATAAGGTGTTCATGTTTATCATATGATACATGTTCTTTTGTTTCTTATATATGGATTGTGGTGATTATGACTCCTTCATGATATGACTTGATTTTGATCTTTCATTGATTTATTATATTATATGTTTTGTTCTTTTATCATCATAAGTTCAGTGAGTGGATTTATTTTATTTGAATATCCCATGAGAGGGATTTATCATATATTGTTTAGTATGAAATTAGACTATCCCAACTGTTGGGGTGTTCTATATGTGTTTTTGGTCCATCTCATCGAGGGGGGTATATCATGAAAATGGTCAATTATCCTTTCAATGTGGAGGCGAAGTGGGAAGATCCAATCTCTTATGACCCAATATATATATATATATATATATATATATATTTCTTATTTTATATAGTTTTTTTTATATACTCTAATTAATTTAATATATTACACTGGTATATCTTATTCACTTATGTTAAGGGACATTGTGTATTTTCTACTGAGTCTACTACTCAAACCCTACTAAGTAATTTCAGTTTTCTTATAGATTTTATGGTCAAGAATTAGGAAAAAGGAAAGTTACCTTTAGTGGATTTTTGAGAAGATTAGTAGGACATTGCAATAATTGTAGGATAAACCTTGATCTGGATGGTTTCTACTATTTCTACATATTTTCAATACCTCATAATTTGATCCACTGGAAGTGGGGATCTCTTTTATTAGTTTTGGTTTATAGTTCTAACATTCCATATTGATACTACATGGGTTGGTATTTATTATTTATGTTTATAATTTAATAGTTATTTATTTATTCTTTATTTGTTGTTTTTTTATTGTTTCCTTTACTATACTCATATGTTTACCTAGTAACGAGGTAATAGACCTCCCACGATGCTTCTTTGGCCCTCTGTGCCATTTGAAAACATATTATGTATGAGGAGTCACATATGACATCATGTGTCATCTAATATCAGACCTGGTGGTTTGGGTCGGTGTGTTACACTATTTAGTTGAGCATTCATGGTATTTGATAATCTCTAACCATATTTGGTGCTACATGTTGGGACCCTTTTTTGTGAATATATACATTAAGAATTTATGATTAGTTTATATGTCTCAATTATCACTATAAATATCATTTCTTTGAGTCTTCAATAAAAATATTACCATTTTCATCTATAGATCATGTTTTGGGTGATTTTTTTCATATACCTTTAACTATCTTGATTCATGGGGTATTACTTTATCATCTTATAAAATAACACAACCCAATACCTTATTAAAAGAATTGATGTATATTATAAACCATATTCCACTTGAGTGTAGTTTTAGTATTGATTTTGTGAATATCCTCTAATTTAACCCATTGAAACTCTCTTCGAATTCTTCTTTCTAGAAAAACGTTACTCATTTCCAAGTTAACATGGTTGGTGGATTATAAAATCATGAAACATTACTCACAAAATATCAATATTACCTTTATGGTCTAATAGAACTATGGATATCCATCATAGATATTTACTTGGTATGTTCTTTAATCATAATTTTTATTAAATGATTAAAAATATCCCTTTACTTGTGAATATATACTCTAAGAATATAACTTTCCCCATACAAAATTCATATTCGTTAGAGTTTTCATACAACTTCTCCTTTCACAATTTCTTTAACACGTTAATCAAATTAACCTCATGTTCTTCCTTTATTTTAGAGTATATGAGAATATCATCTATAAATACCACAATATATTTTCCATAGTAATCTCTATAAACTCTATTCATCTAGACCATAAATATTTCTAGAGTATTTTTTATTCCTAATAAAATCACTATAAACTCATGGTTTCAATATATTATATTAAAGGAAATATTTTAAAGGCATCCCTTTTTGGTGGTTTTCATATAGTGTATGTTCCTTTTAGTATAGAGATGAAGAATTTAGAGCTCATCTTTGAGGACTAGACAATTATTTTACTTATTTGATATACTTATTTTTATTTGTACTCTTTTTACTTTATTGGATTTCATAAGCATATCTTATGCACTTGTGTTAAGGGAAATTGGCAGTTTCCTACTGAGTCTTATACTCACACCCAACTCAAGAATTTCGGTGTGTTTTTAGATTTCATGGTGAAGTATCTAAAAAAAGTCAAGGTTCATGTGGTGGATGGTTGAGTAAGTTTAGTCGGATATTGTGGGAATTATAAGATGGACCTCAGGTTATATGGCTGATGCTATTTCTACATAGCTGCATTACCTTGTACTTTTATCCGCCAATAGTGGGGATCACTTTTATTGGTTTTGGTTTATAGGTATGACATGCTATATTAATACTTCATGGGTTAGTACTCATTTTTTATGTTGTTTCTCTGATGGTTATTTATTTATTCAATATTTATTTAGTTATTTCTTACCATATTATGCTCTATTATTTTCTGGGTATTGACAGAATAGTCTCTTTATGATTCTTCTTTATACCCTGACACTAGTTGGAAGCCTCTTGCATATGGGGAGTCAGACATGAGGTTGTGTGGCATCCCACCTCAAACCCGATGGTTTGGTTTGGGGAGATAAAAATGTTATTATATCACCAAGTTCACTAATATGTTTATTATATTTACCTTGACTTGGGATGGGGTAGAGATGAGATAGGATGGTTGGGACTTGGGTAGGAGAAATAGTCTATTCCTAGACCCCACTAAATAGTGGACCTCCGAGTTTCCATAAAGATAGAATTTGCATTCCTACTATTTGATGTAACCCTTATTTAAATTCACCTTAGGTGATGCACATTAGGTTTTTATACTGATTTATGGGATTTGGTTGGATTCTTTCATCATGTTTTGGCACATAGGGTCAAATTATATATACCTATTTCTTGCATTAGATAGATCCCAAATAATAAAGTGCCTCTTGAAATTATGATATGGGATTTTGGTGCATTAATTATAGTATTCTTTTATTTAAGACTGTATACTCTATGATTGAGTGTATATATGTGGTTGTGACTAATGTTTATGTACTGGAGTCTTGGATTGGGAAATGGGTACCACTTAGGGGGGTATTCATTTTTCTTCTATATGAAATCTTATTCTGTAACTTTTCATGAACCCTTTCAGGTGTCTGTGTTCTATAAATGGGATTCTTGTTAAGCTGTTGGATTTATTTAAGGTTTTTTATGGTATTTTATGAAATTCAACCTCATAAACATCATGAATATCCTATTTCACCACTTATTATGTAGTAGGATGAAACTAAGTATGCTCCCTTTGTTTATCAAGTAGGTAAATCTATAGAACTGGTCCAGTTGGGACTCTTTTAGTGAGTTTAGTTTCTAGGTAGAAGATCTCGTAGTCGAGATCTGTTGATAGTCGATTATGCTCATGGATTCTAGCTCTAGTAAACCCATCCTTCTAAAAAAACAAGAGGCACCCAAGATATAGAGGACTGGATATGGGTCATCGAGAGGATTTAAACTTGGTAGAGACACCATGGGATTGGAAGGTGAATCTTATGACCTTTATGTTTCATAGCACAGCTGTATAAAGATGGGATGTCATGTAGCAGGATGGTAGATGTGAAAGTAATACATGAGATACCATCAAGGATATATTGTTTGAAGAATTTTTTCAATATTCACTAAATATGAACCATTATCAAGAATTCATGGAGCTCTAGTAGGGCATGATGATAGTTTCATCCTTTTTAGCATGCTTCACTAAGCTAATTAACATTACTTTCAAATGGTCGGGAATGAGGCATAGAAGGATAGAAAGATTTATTGGACTTTAACTAGAGCTAAAATGATAGGTTGGGAAATTCAATATGATGATGTATGATTCAGTGCTTTTTAAGGAACTAAAGGTCAAGAAGGGAATCAAGGAAGATAGAGTTTCATGTCTCCTTCTTACTTCCAATGGAACGACATTGGTTTTATGTAGAATGGTACCAATCAATTATTCTGGGGATAAGAAGTGGAAGTCAAATGATGGATTCTAGGGTGGTGATCGACCGTCATAGTATATCAGAGGTTCCTTGAATCCCTCTATAGGATGTGACTCTTCTTTTTTCTATGACTATGGTAGAAAGGAACAATTTCTCAAGGACTGCACCTATTATCTCAATACCTATAAGTGTGTGGCAATATAGGTTATCTGAAGTGGTTCTGTGATAGGGATTTGTGAATGCACACAATAAGGACAGAAATAGGACCTCAATAGCAAGTGAAAAACCTATAATGGTTGGTGAATTAGGTGAATCATGAGCCTTTTGGGCATCATAGAGTGGTTCTTATTAGGTATTATGTTGTTGATCAAGCTTCAGTTGATGGAAAACATGTACCCTCAATGTTAAGAGGTATGGTCTTTATTTATTATATTTTATTTGTTACTTTTTTGGATATAGGAACACCTCAGTTATTCATATCAACCAAAGTATTTTTTTGTTGGATTTAATGGTTAAATTCATTTCTGATATATTTTTTATCGATACACCCTAGGAAATAAATCAAAACTTATTCACATTATATCAGGATATCCTAGATAATGTTTAGGGATTCACAATTCTAGTGATGATATGTTTTGATGTGATCCTTAGAATAGACTGGTTAACCATATATCATACTCATATTTATTGTTATCGGAGAGAAGTAACTTTCAAATCACCTAATAGGGAGAATTTCATGTGGACTGGTGTTGTGGGAAATCAAGACAAGTATAGTGGGACCAAATCCTCATCAAAAAAATCATTTCATATTAATTGGGTAGTAGGATACTTGCAATGGATTAGGCAGTAACAACCTCCTCTTTTCCTCTGGTGGAAGACCTATACCGAGATGTCTTTATATAGTATTTCTCTAGTCTTCCTCCATATAGGGGAGTTAAGTTTGATATTGGGGTTTTTTCTGCTGTTGGACCCATATCTATTCCACCATATCCCATGAAAAATATGAGT
Organism: Viscum album; assembly: GCA_963277665.1. NCBI lineage: Eukaryota > Viridiplantae > Streptophyta > Magnoliopsida > Santalales > Viscaceae > Viscum > Viscum album. Next base: position 702,486,151 of record OY728161.1, read on the forward strand.
TGAAATAGATAAAGGTTTAGTTGGATGATCTTGAATATAAAGAATCCATTTGAATGAGAAATTCCCCTTGGGATGCTCTAGTTTTGTTCAATAAGAAGGCAAATAGTATTCTTCAGCTCTGTGTAAACTACTAAAAGTTAATTTAGATATATGAGAATTATAGGTACTTGTTTACAAGAATTTATGACTTTTTGACCAATTAAGTGGGTACAATTGGATTTCTAAGATCGATCTATATTCAATATAACATCATCGTTGGGTCAGAGAGGAATACACAATGATGACAGTGTTTAAGAATAGGTATGGGTTGTATGAGTATCTCATTATACCCCTTAAAATAAATAATTCTCTAGCAGTGTTCATGGATCTCATGAAACATTTCTCCCACCCATACATGAACTCCTTCATCATATTTTTCATTGATGACATCCTAATATATTCCAAGATCAAAAAACACATTCTAGACACATAGATATCATATTTAGGATGCTTAGGGCACGTTGGATTTATCCCAAGTATTCAATGTGTTAGTTTGGGATATAGAAGGTTCACTTCCCTAGGAACATGGTTTCTCAAGTGGGAATATTGGTTGATCCAGAGAATTTTAGTGCAGTCATGTATTCGAAACAACTTAGGAATGTGTTTCATATTCAAATATTTCTCGAGATGACTTGATACTACATAAGTTTCATTCAAGACTTCTCTTTCATAGAAGCACCCATGATTGTGCTTACCAATAAGGGGTTCATAATTTAATGGATAGAAAAATGTGATTAAGTATTCTTAGAGCAGAAAAATATGTTTATTTTAACTTCGATCCTAACTCTTTTTGAGCCTATAGTTGGTTATATAGTATATTGTGATACGTTGGGAATTTTCATGGGAGATGTTTGGATATAAATAGATAAGGTAGTTTATATGGGCCTTGTTAGCTATTATTACATGAGTATAACTACCTTACTCATGACTTAGAGTTGGATTTTTTGGTTCATGTTTTAAAATGTTTAAGAAACTAAATATTTATCAAGATATTTATTGTATATATCCACTGCAATAGTCTATTGTATATTTTCTCCAAGAGTGACCCAAATCATCATCAGAGGTGTTGGGTATAGTACTTAAATTTTTTTGATTTTGTGACAGATTATTCTCCTAGTAAAGGCAAGTTAGTTTCAAATTTCCTTAGAAAGAAGATACAGTAAGTGGGATAATGAACATTAGAAGTAGAAGGGAAGCTCAAGGATTTGTTGCAAGAATTTAAGGTGGGTGTAGTTGGGGATGGAGGGGAAGTTCCTTGTGAACCCCTAGTGAATATAGCTTTTTCTAAGAAGTAAAGGTGATTCGAGAATGTGATCGAGAGTGTGACATAATGTACAAGAGTTTCGCAGCTAATGGTTCCTTTTTAGGATGGGATTTATACATACAAGAAGTAGTTCTAGTTCATGGTAGGATCATGTTTCCATATTCCATGAGAGAGTAATTTATGTGATAATCTCATGCTTAATAGTGGGAAGTGAACTTAGATTCAAAAAAGATGTATCAAAATTTCAAGACATAGTTCTGCTAGCCTGATATGAAGACATACATTAAAGGATTTTTCACTCGTTTTCTGATAGGTTATAAAATCAAATATAAGCACTGGTGACCTAGAGTATTTCTCCAGACACTTCTAGTGCCTATGTGGAGTTAGTATGAAATGATAATTGACATCATGATAGGGTTTTCCTAGACCCTGGTAGGTCAAGACACTATTTGGGTGGTAGTGGTTTAGTTGACCAAGGTTGATCACTTTATACTGATCTGGGATATTAACTTAGTGGATTACCTATGAAAGCTCTATATTTGATAGGTTTTATAGCTTTCCAAAGTTCCATATAAATCAGTTTTTGAAAGAGACTCTCAGTTCACATCATGGTTTTGTAATGGCTTGTAAAAGGTGATATGAACTTAGATGCATCTGAGTATGACCATTCATCCTCACACTCACAGGAAGTCAGAGAGAACTATTCATGCTTTATAGGAAATGAGTCAAGTGTGTGTTACAGATTTTGGAGCATATTACGATGATCACTTGGCTATGGTAATGTTCAACTACAATAACATATTACATTCATTGAATCATATGGATCTATTTGAGGCTGTGTATATACATTCATTTCATTCACTTCTATATTGGAATAAGGTGGGTAGATATTTAGTTATTGGGATGAGTATGGTACAAGAGATGTTAGAGAAGGTATAGTATATTCATAAATTATTTGTTATAGCTCATAATAGAAAGAGGTATTATGTTGATTGAATGAGACAATACTAGGAGTTCTCATTTGGTGATAAGACATTCTTGAGGGTGTCCCCTCAGTTGGGGAATAGGCATTTGAGAATGTAAGGAAAGTTAGAACCATCATATGGTGGGTCATCCAAGATCATTCACATAATAGGGATGGTATTATATTAGTTTAATATTACTCTATGGTATCAAGGTATGAAAAATATATTCCCCGGTTCCTAGCTTCAAAAGTACAGACTAATCATGCACATGTGCTTGGTAGTGAGGATGCCTAACTGAAGAAGGATGCATATTTTATGAAGATACATGTTCAGATAGTGTATATAAGTAATATGGTGTTTGGAGGAAAGATTTTTCATCTTATTTAGGTTTTATAGCATTAGTTTCATTTTTAGAAAGAGATATTAGAATGAGAATCAGACATTCTAGCATAGTGTCCCGAGTTGTTTGAGCAAACCCAAAGGGATACTTCTCGAGGATAAAAAGTCATAAGAGGAGGATAATTGTGAAAACTCTATATCAATTATGTATATTTTAAACTTCTACATATATTTTTTATCATTTTTTATGTGTTTATAGGTGTGATAGAGGCATCCTAGAGGTTAGTATCGTGATAAGGCCAGTCTAAGGGACCTGGTGTAGCTTTTTGATCAATAGAAGTCCCACTAGCCAACCAATGGGAAGCCACCAGATCACCAATGAGGTTCTTTGGAAGAGGTTATGCTACCTTGAAACCACTATATTTATATTGATATCCTTATAATAATTATATATGGTCACTAGATATTGAATAGATGGTGGTGTCTATTTGGTCACAGTAAAGGCATCAAGATTATAGGGATTTTTTTGAAACCCAACCTCTACTAACCTTTTCTCATTCTCTTATTTATCTATCAACTCCCAATAACCAAGTATCCTTATTAAATGACTTTACGGATTTATTATCTCTCCCGACTCCTATGTTTAACACCCTAAAAAATAGATCGATCTAACATTCGTAATCTAGTTATTTCCTTCTTAATATAGATCATTTTCCTTATTATCTTCCTTCAAAACCAATTATATTCTTGAGGTATTGATATAATATGATTTTTATTGTATGTTATAATAATTTATTCAATGATCGATGATAGAATGGTACCCAGAATCAAGGATTTGGAATATGCGCATCAATTGGAATAAGATCATTATTGGTAGCAGATCTTCTCAGGTATTTTTAACCTTGACCTACCTCTAGAGTTTTTTTATTATTTACCTTGATCTTATATTTCTTAACCATGTTTAATTGGGAATTTTTGTAGAATTTTTAGGTGATTCTGGTCTCAAATTATGACCCTTTCCATCGATCATCATTCGACCTAAGGTATGAAGCCCTTGAATTTAGCACATGTTTTATATGGGTTCTTGGCATGATTCTAGGTGTGTGGGGGGGGATTTATACCTATGTTTGATTACTGATTACATGAGGTTTGAATGTGTACCATGTGAAACATATTCTTTTATTTATTTTATTTGTATTATGATGATTATGATTCCTACCTGATATGATGTGATTTTGATCAATCATTAGTATCTTGTATCATATATGATTTTCTTATGTCATCTACATTTGAGAATATAGTTTGAGCCTATTGAATTATCCCTTGAGAGGGCTATGTCATATATTGGTAAGAATTTACTTGTTCTATCCCAACAGGTTGGGTGGTTTACATGTGTTTTATAGTTATCTCGTTATAGGGGATGTGTCAGGAATATAGTCTATGTTCCTTGTTCTATGAAGTTGAAGTAGGTAGAGTTAGTCTCTGAGGACCCATAATATATGTTTTTATTTTGTTATATACTTGTATTTATTTGTACTCTATTTACTTTCATGGATTTTACCACTATATGTAATGCACATGTGTTCATGGTTAAATATTTTTTGCAGAAGATTGTGAGTGTTACAGGGTGGACCTCATCCAGGATAGTTGTTTTTATTTTTTCTTAGCTGCATTACCACATAATTTTATCCACCAGCACTGTGTATCTCTTTAATTATTTTCAATTAATAGGCCATAAATTCCATTTTAATATTGCATTGGTTTTTATTTATTATTCATATTGTAATAACCTGGAATTTTCTTACAGTTATGGGTCCTTTGAATTTCAATTTAAACCCTTTTTATCCTTATAAATGTTCTATATAGTCTAAGGAATGTCTCTGGAGTGTCTAGGGACTTTTCAAAGACTAGATATCCATGTTGTGGAGGATAATTCCAGGTATATGGTTTGACCAAATCGTTCACTAGAGGCCATGTAGTTTAGAAAAATGACGCAGTGTGCTGCATAGGGTTATAAAGAATGTGCATGGGCTATGAATATTTTTTCTAATGGTATTCCTATACCTTGTGAGGGGTATTTCACTTTGATAGTGACTTGTTCTCATGTTGAGAACTATTCAAAAAAATTGTGTGCATGTGTGAGGTTCTAAACTAGGATAGATTCATCCGCATGTTTGGCACATGGTTTGGAAAACTATTCATCCAACCCATGCGCCCTTTAAAAACATGTTTTAAGAGAACATTTTTTCCTATTTCTCTTTAATACCTCACCCCTCCATTATTTTTACTCCAATGTAGAGAAATCCCTCTCCATGGAATCTTTGCTCTCAAGCCTAACACAGGATTTTATGCAACTTCTCCATCTGAACTCTAATTTGAGTGTCATCTATAATTCTAGATTAACAGGGATAAGATATCCATTCCTTTATCTCATTTCATCATTCATCTTCCTATTGAAGGATTTATTTTGGAATGAGGTATTATTTTCTATTTTCAGAGATTTTTTTTATTCTTCAATTTTTTTCATATCTAGACCAAACTAAGTGTTGATATTAGATGATTGTTTCTTCATAGGAATAGGTAGGTGGTCTATAAATTTTTCATAATGTTTATTTATCGACGTCGTGTCATACGCCAATCCTTCTGGGCATTTCTCTTAACTTAATTAAATGCTTCAATTAAATTTTGGACCCTTAATGTGTTTCCCTCTTAGATCTTAGACTTGGAAGGAGGTTCTCAACCTCAACCCAAACCAACTATGATGTGTGTTATTTTATTTATCCAATGTTAATCCACACATTTGGGTCCATGAGCTCACATTATTTTAGTTGGAACCTTTTTAAATTTAATGACATGATTGGAGATGGACATTCCTTCTTTTCCTTGATATTAAATGTTATCAAATGATTAAAGTGATTAAATGAAAAAACAGAATGAGATAGATGTTCTATTGGATTGTTCCATTTTATATTGATAAATGTAACTGAGTATGGATACTAACATAGCCCTTTTCATTTTGTATTACTTGACTGATTTTCGACATAATGGTATGGGACTGACTCCTTATGAAGGTGTGGCACCTATTCCATAATGGAATGGAATAGACTAGGGGATCTAGGTATGGCACCTATGGACCCTAGGTATGATTACTTATGGTATCGCACCGATGGGGGATATTGATGTATGGAACCTACGACTTCGGTACACATTCATATATTTGGATATATTCCACATAGTTTATCACCTTGTGACCTTTCCCATGTAGGTCTAATACTTATTAGAGATTACTATTAGAGGAGATACTTGGCCATGATGAGGCTTCCCTGGTTATTGTCGTGGGACCTGTCCCATATTGGTCTAATATTCATTTAACATGTGGTATATTCCAAGTCAGTCGTTTCCTACTATTAAAACTTCATATATATATTAATTGTCACCTGTTATAGCCCACTCTAATTACATCTTTTTCTCATGGAATTGAAATTTATGTCATACACTTTTCATCTTTACCTATTATATCTACAAAAAGATATAGTTTATATTCCTAGGTTATAATTCTTATAAACATAGTTGGTGGTGGCCTACTCAGTATATCTCACACCATATTTGATCCATTAATTAGTACCCAAAAAGAATTAATGGATTCTTGTAGGGAATGTTTAAATTTACCAATTTTTTATGGCTAATTGATTATAGCATGTGAGTGGGGGATCATAGGACTGAGCTATGGATCGGGATGCTATCTTGAGATAGCCTTTTGGTCTTTTTCATTCATTTGATATACCTTTAAGTATGTGTGCCTGCTTTCATGTCTTCCTGTTGTTTTTTTTAGAGACATGACAATACATCATTTTGTATATGATAGTGGATATTTCTATTAATGACTGTTTGTTTTATCTTGATGATTTACATTTTTCAATTAGTTGATATTATTATTCCTCTATTAATTAATTCATTACACTATTTTGCTACTACAATTATAAGGGTATAGTATCCTTGTTATACCACCATGCACCCTTGATGCAAGTCGACAAACTCTGTCATACGGGGGGGCATGCTTGAGGCCTTATGAACAACTAGATTTTTTTACTTATGAGTGAACTGGGTATGGTATGTTCAAAATTAGTATTAGAGGTGTTTATTTTCCTTTTATCTTATTGTTTGGGTTGTTAGACAAGTGACAACGGTGTAATGGGATTTGGTAATGATCCTATGTTCGAGAGTAGATAACCCATGTATGGGAGAAAACTAAATTTCCTAAGATGGGATATGATTCTATGAATTATGCTTGTTATGTTTATGCTAAATTTACCACTTTGTGATGCACAATGATTGTGGATTTTATTATTTGTATGGATTTTTTTTACCCTTGTCTCAATAAGGAAAGAAGGTAGTGTCTCGTGAATCATTATAGGTTCATGAGAATTTATATGTCATGCGTTACACAATTCCATGTTTACATATTGTTTTCATTATTATTTCATATTCCTTATGCCTTGATAGGTATAATTGAAATTATTATAATATTTCCTGAAAGGATAAAAAATTGAAATAATTAAAGTGTATGTATCAACCTTAATGGTGTTTTACCTAATATAGTGTGATGATAGAACCTTAATTATCCAATTATATTCAGTTTTAGTTGTGAACCAATGGGTATATGAGCTGAAACATTGGTTGGTTACAATTATATGTATTCTAATTTCAATTTAAATAGAGTGTGTGCCTATATAAACTGGGAATAGTGATCCATATAACTGAACCATACTAAAATCCTAGTTGTAGTTAGATGTAGTGTCATTTAAAATGTATAAATCATATTGATTTGTAACTTGGGAATGATAAACTCATTTCATTGGACCTTGATATATACATATGGATATCTACAGTGACATACTTAAGGAATGTTGAGTTATAATTTTAAATAGAAATGGTTGAAGTTTAATACTAATTCCAATTTAAATTTAAAGGTTTTTTTCCTCTATAAGTTGCAATTGAGACGCTATATAATAGAAAACTGATCTAAAATAGAAAAATTTACCCAAAACCAACCTGGGTAGTGGGAAGTAGGAATTATCTATTTATTTTATCATAGTCTTATATGATTCCCAATTCTGGATTTATGAGTAGGAAGAGGGGTGTGATTCTAATATAACAAGGCATGTACCTATCATTTTCTTGTATCTGTAATGTTTTCATTATCAACCCCTATATGAGGTGTGTGTTTGAAATTTGTAGTGTTATGAAACCAATATATCCTTGAGTTTTTTTCCATGATGGTGGTGATATTTTATTTGTTGAATCTATGAGGGTTCTCACTTTACCCTTAAAATTGTTGAAAGATATAAAAAAAGTAAATTTGGATGAGGGTGGTGATGATCATGATCTGACGGTGGTGGTCCCTAAGGCAACAGTGTTACCTCTAGGAGTGTCACCTATAGAACCTCATGATATTCCTTATGTGGGTGATGATTCATAATTTTTTAGGTGAATTCATATGAATTATGCATACTATACAAGGTTCTCTAGGACCTTCCTGTTCTATGGAAGAGTTGACGTGAGAATTCCATTAGTCGTATCCACCTACTTTTTTAAGGGATAGAGGCCCCTAGGATGAAAAGTTATGTCTTGAGACTATCTTATATATCTTTGACCACCTAGAGACACCTCTTAATAGAAGATTCAAGATCATGATATATATTCTTTGTGGATCCATTAGATATTGGTTGGATATTATGAACCATTCATATTAGAATCGATAATTGATTTGGAGGTATTTCCAATCTAGGTTTGATAACTACTATTTTCATGGGACATTGAGGGATGATCATTCTAGGTAGTTTAGGGAACTACAATATAATAATATTTCTATTATAGATTAGCCATCCCATTTTACAGTGCTTCAATTATTTGTGCATATTTACACGGTGGATGGGAAAGTAAAATAGAGACATTTTTAGGCTAGGATCGGGTATCCTATTCGATATTATGTGAATATTTTTGTTGAATATCATGTCTACTAAAGTAAATTAGGGTAAGATTAATGAACATATCCTAAGGGAAGATGGAGGTTTGGATCAGAGTGTACTAGATTCTCGGCCAAGTAGTGTGGTATCTAGTGGTAGGAAGCATTGCTTTGAGACCTCTCGTGAGGGTACTACCAATCACATTGCATTTACTGGGGATTTTTTTCTATTTTATCTTTGAATGAAGTAAGGGAATATGAAAACATAGTGTGAGAGGGCCCCAGTTGAGTGTCAATCCTCTGGTAAGATATACCATTTATATTATTTTTGTTGAATTTTCCCACCAATGGAAAGCAAGGGAGGATCATCAGTGAGTATAGGTCATAGAGTAGGATCACTAGCTCTACCTTTGCCAAGAAGCTGGAGTACTACTGGCCAGTAAGGCTCAGTAGGTGTTCATCATTGGGGGATTTAGGCACCAATTAAAAAGTTTCAAAAGAGGAGACCTAATCAAGGCTATCATGTTGTATCTATGGGTCATGAAATGGGAAAAGTTTATGCAGTGAAATAATTTCTAGGGGAGAATAGTCTCATAACTTCTATAGTTTGAGGTGTGATTTTATTATTATCTACCTTGGTATCTATTTTTATTCACATAGGGGATTAGAAATATTTTATTTCTATGGATACCATGGAATGTCTCATGCTTGAAATTTAGAACTTATGTGGGGTGATAAACCTTGAACATATTTGGATGTTTGATCAAAGGGATTACACTAATGTAAGGATTTCCCCTTGATATAGGTAGCTCTTATTATCTATGTAACCTCTTAATCCTTGATATTTCTGGTTTCTACATTATTCTTAGGATGTACTGGTTAGTTCCTTATCATGCCTATATAGATTTTTATCATCATGGGGTGTCCTTCACATCACTAGAGGGTGGTACATATATTCACTAGGGTGAATGGGATGCCTAATAAGGCCAATCCAGACTAGATAATTTTGGGTTGAGTGGCATGACATCCCATATTTCTATCCTTTATATGGAGGATTGGTGAATACATCCGAATAATTTATTTTGTATAGTAGATCATTTTAGGGATTTCTCCCCCCAAATACTTTTCTAGTTTAACTCATGAGAAATATGTGGATTTATCTATTTAGCTAGTTCCAAGAGCTACACTATTGTCTATCCCTCCCACTCCCATGGACACTACTGAGTTGTAGGAGATCAAGAGATAGCTAGAGGACATGGAAAATTAGAGTCTTATATAGCCTAATACTTCTCCCAAAGGTTCACTAGTAATTTTATCTAGGAAGCTAGATATAACAATCTAGATTTTTGTGGATTAACAAAATTTAAATCAAGTTATTATGAAGAACCAGTATCCTTTTCCTCATATCTATAACCTTTTCCGCAAACTCTTAGGAGCTAGATATTTATCAAGGATTTACTTGAGGTAAGGTTGTAACACCCCAAGCTTCCATGGTACGTTTCCCTTCGAATAATGCAATGGCGTGCATTGTACGCAACTTCGAGATTCTAACACACCACAACCAATCAAACTAGCCGGTATGAATAGTAATACCTACTTTTTGAAATTTTATAAATTCTATCTCTTAAAATGGAATTCATTTTTGTATTTGGAATATCGAATTTATCCTAGGGTGAAATTTTGGAACTTTTCGGATAACACTTATATTTTGATGAATAGTGAAAATTTCTAAATTTTAATTAAAAACAAATTTTTTAATAAAAATAATTTATAGTGATAAATTATATTATTGAGTGGTTTTAAAGTATAATTAAAATATATTTTTACCATTTTATCCAATGGTGTTCATTAGAATTAATTTCACTTTGAAATTGGACCTAAACAATTGTCAATTTTTGATATATGTTGTTTCTTAAAAACACGCTATTTGTTATGACAGCGGGAATTAATTATAAAATTAATTGATTCAACTTATATTTTTGGAATTTTGTAAAATAGATATCATTTTTGTATTCGGAATATCAATTATAGCTTAGGGTGAAATTTTGGCATTGTTCTGAAAAACTTCAATTTTTGATGAATAGTGAAACTACTAAGTGGTAGTTAAAAACTGAATTTTTTTTCATAAAACTTAATTTTACCGCTTCTGTGAATGGAATTTCGAAAATTTGAGAGAGATGGTTAATATCAAGAATTAAAATGTGGTTCAATGAGATGAAAATAATTTTTGGTGAATAGTAACTTTTTACTTTTATTTACCACGGTTAAAAGTAAATAGGGTAATTAAGGGTAAAAATGATATTAATATTACCCTAACACATGTCCTAATTCAATTGGAGAAGTATATCTCGACCAAAAAAAACCTTAGGAATAAAATATTATCATTTAGGTCCACTTGGATTAGATTAGGAAATTTATTATTATTTAATTCAAAGAAAAGTTAAAAGAGTTAAAATCAAATTTTATTTACTAAATCATTTTTAATATAGGGTTATAAATAAGAGAAATTCAATTGTAAATATTAATTAGAAATCTAAAACGATTTCCTACCTAATGGTATTTTATTTATAATTTTTAGACATTAAATAATTTAATATATTTATCACACAATAATGATGCAGTAATTACCATAATAGTGAACAATTAAAATAATTGATATTATAAATACCTAAATAAATATAATTTAAGACTTTTAATGAATTACACTAATTTTATAGGATAATATGACATATTAGGATTGATTTAATTGACTTTTTTCGAAGTAATCATTCTGTTATGAGTTTCACAAAAATCAACTATTGAATAGTGTCAAAATTTACATAAAAGAGTTTTTAAAACAAATATTATATTATTAATTGATATTAAATTACTAAAAATATAGGGTTCTTCCAAGAGACTTATATCATGATAGGTATATAATTAATGGACCACTTGGTGGTCTCTTGGATGTATATAGTAAGTTTATTAACTATATAATATAAAAATACAAAGTGACATGGTAAACGTCAAACTAATTAACTAATAGTTAAAACTAAAAGATAAGGTTAATATAGTAACCCAAACCTGTATAAATTATATTGTTTGAATTGTTTTCGACCTATCCCCACCTTAAACTTTTAATAGTAAACTTTGGAGCCATTATAAACCGAATATTAATTTATTATAAATTAATATTCCCAGCTTTTCCATAGGTGCCCCTCACCCCTCTTATAAATGGGCACTCCTCATTCTCATTTCTTCACACATTCAAAGCCTTTTGGTTCGGCCAACCCCTGCCCAAATACTCTCTCAACTTCCCTCACTACAACCTAGAGGCCTTAGTTTGATAAGAAATCCAACCTAAGAATCCCTTTTGATCAAATCAAAAGGAAGAACCCGAAGAAGAGGTAATGTTTTCACCACCCCTTTTCAAGTTCCTTTCTTCTTCCGCTTCTTCTTTCTTTGTTATTACCATTCTAAAATGATAAATCCAGTATCGTATATATACTGTGATGTTATTATAAATATGTTACAACCATATTCAGTATTCAATCCACCCTTTGAATAACATGTCACCATATGTGCGTACGTACGGCTTACCGTCTCCACGTCGTGGTGTAATTGTTATTCAATATATTATTATTTGGGTGGGTATAATAATGATGTGTAAATAATTTAAATAATAAATATAACATTATAATTATTCTTTATATATGATATACCATCCAATTATATATTATTTTAATATCAAAAGAATGATATTGTCGCTCGTGCGTATGTACGGACTACCGTCTCCACGAACGCAATGAGATTCATTCTCCATCATATCCATTCAAGTATAATTATCATTAGATGATTTAAAAATAATGTTTAAGAACTTTATATCATTCTGGATATGAATAAGATACAACCTATCCATGAAAAACATGGCTTACATAACAGAACATATAAAATAAAACGAGTAAGTTAACACCCGAAACAACGATAATTCTAAGATATTATTAACAAAGAAATGTTAAAAGATCATATATGATATAATATTAATTTATATGATTCATGAATAATTTAATAAAAATTATTTCAACATTATACAGGAGTTTAACCTACCCCCAACCAAGGAAAAGTACAAGGTAAGGGATTTTCTTATCTCACTTTCAATTCCGTGAGATTTCCATTGTTCGCCACTAATTTATTGAAAGTGGTATATTGTGTACTTCCATTTGATATATATTATCATTATTCTATTTATATTCATTTTATTCTGTAAATAATTTGGTGGTTATTAACTTTTGGTCATACAACTCAGTTGATTACAACGTGGTAAGGTATTTTCTTATCTCACTTTAAATTCCGTGAGATTTCCATTGTTCACCACTAATTTATTGAAAGTGGTATATTGTGTACTGCCATTTGATATATATTATCATTATTCTCTTTATATTCATGTTATTCTGTAAATCATTTGGTGGTTATTAATTCTTGGTCATACGACTCAGTTGATTACAACGTGGTAAGGGGTTTCTTATCTCACTTTAAATTCCGTGAGAATTACATTGTTCACCACTTATTTATTACATGCGGTGTGTGTACTGCCCATGTTTGTATTAATTGTGTAATATACTTTAATTCATGTATATTTACATCATCATCGTATGATCCTTATATCATGGGTGTATGTTTTGTATGTTACCAAATCAAAAAGGGAATTTGAAATTTCCATTTCTATTTATTCGGCTTTACGCAAACTTCATTGATTATTTTACTCCGAGATTATGTGTGGAATAACTATTCATTTTCTTATGTCATAATTTCCACTACCATTTTCTGTGGATATACTTTTGATATACATAATCACTCCATTGATAATTTCTCAAGTCATCGATATGAATTTGATAAGAGTAATTTTAACTCATTCTCCATTTGTTGAGTTAAACATCCAATTCATTGGTGTTGTTTTTACAAGATTATGTGTGAATATACTTTGATAGTTTTACACTGAATATCCAATCATATTTAGTGTATTTATAATTTTCACACATAACTATGTCGTTGATTTATCCTTAACCTAAGTATACGGCCTTTATGAGAGATTTCATCTCAACTTAAATTCCATTGAGACTTCTTTGTTGTTATACACCAAATCACTTTTATGTGGTGTATATAATGTACTTTGACAGAGAATATCATGAATCCCTTTATTCTCATGATATTACAAAGTTTTTATTACCTCAATTATTTGTATTCAAGTGTCTCTCTTTTGGTTATAAACTCTAACTTAAATACAATTTTTAAATGTTTTAAAGACTTATTCTTCTAAATCTTTCTCATTAAAGTCCATGTTTTAAAAATTGTTTTAAGGATTTGTTTCTATGGACATTAAAGTTTTACAATTAAAACTCCTTTTAAAGTTTTCAAAAGTGGTATGGGACACTTTGATTCAAAAATCTATTTTTGAATGGCTTCTTGACAAATAGTGTGACTTTTAAATGATTTCAAGAAAAATGTGGATATTTCTCTCAAATAGTTTTGATGATTATTTTCATCTATGTCAATATCCTTAGTTATTCTTCATTGAGGTTAATGTGATACAATACAATCTTCCATATTGTATTGAATGAGTTATGTTTGACTGTGGATGTGCTATTTTTATACCATTCATGGTTTGCGGTTAAAGTATTGACATTTTGTATGCTAGTTTTAATACGAATGTTTATGTTATGTTTAAACATATTCATATGAGGAATGCATTGGACATAGTAAATGACAGGTGGAGCCCGCTATAGCTCCTTGATGCATCGGTAGGTCTCATGAGACAAACTAGTGTCTTGGCACAAGGCCTTGGAAAAATCTTATTTGTAGTCTTGGCACGAGGCCTTGGCTATGTGGTTATGATAGTCTGGCATTATGCATTCTATCATTATGAAAGTGGTTATTGATATTGCATGTGATCATTCGACTAGTATAATATACATGTGATTAAGTAAATGGCATTATTTTATTTTATCTTTTCCATTTTATGATGAAGTTCAAGTTTAAAAGGCTTTCGTTTTAGTTATAAACTGCCTTAAGTGTTTATGCTTTTCTATGAAAGCTTCTGCTATAATGGTATCCTTAATGAGCATCTGAGCTCACCCCTTTCAATGTTTTATTTTTCCCAGGATTATGAAGAAGTAATTTATGAATGGCCTGCAGGGATTTTATGAGGGGATATGAAGACAAGATGTTGTTGTATTTTTTTTACCTTATGATGTAATGTAAGACTTATGAATATATCTAGTTTTTTCAAGAATTCTAAAATAATCGGTCTTCTGAGACTTGATCCTTTGTGATCATGCCAATGTTATGTAATAATGCACCGACTCTGGGTACCTAGGGTCGGGGCTGTTGAGTCGGAACAAACGGGGAAAAGATGGCAAGAGGGGGGGTGAATTGCCTTTTAAAAAAAGATTAACAAATTAAAATCAAAGTTGAAAGTGCAGCGGAAATAAAGAGGCAAGACACACAAAATTGATAACGGAGTTCGGCCAACAACCCGGCCTACGTCTCCGCTCCCAACTCAACCGTTGAGAGATTCCTACCGTTTGCTTTTCAATGGTTTTAGCAAGAAACCCACTAGGCTTTGAGGTAGCACTAGGACCTATTACATCTTGCTTTTATTGGTTTAGCAAGAACCCACTTGCTTTCAATGGAATAGCAAGAACCCACTAGCCTTTTTAACGGGTGAAGGCTAGCTCACCGAAAACTCAAGCCCTTTAAAAGGAAAGGCTTGAAGAAACCTCTTCACACCTTAATGGTGGTGTGAAACCCAAAAGAAAGGGGGATGAGAAAAGGGTTTGGGGTTTGTAGGCACAAACCCAAATTTAAAGCTCAAAATAAATAAAACAAGAAAAACCGTAATTGAGGAAGACTTGGGCGCCAAAGTTTGATGGAGTTGATGTAGCGTGCTCTCCCAAGCTTCTTGAGGTGCTCCTTGGATTGGAAGTTGGTTGGAGCACTTGGGGTTCCTTTGAAGTGGCTCGCCGGAGGATTGCCGAATGATGGAAAAAGTGTCCGTTGGCTTCACAATAGTTCCGGTAGGTGTCCGGGGCTTCCTTGGCCTTTATTTATAGGCATGGAACCCATTGGGGGCCTTCGGAGCCGTTGGAAAAGGCCTCGGAGCCGTTGGAGGCCAAAAGAGGGTTGACTGGTCAAACCCAACGGCTAGTTTGACTGGGCTACCGGCTGGCCGGTACAGCTCCACCGGCTGGCCGGTGCCTTGGAAAAGGAGAAGCAAATTGATCCAGGCTCTACCGGCTGACCGATGGAGGAGCCACCGGCTGGCCGGTGGTGAGGCAGTAGCCATCACTGTTGGGGCTGGATGCCACCGGCTGGCCGGTGCTGAGGCCACCGGTTGGCCGGTGGGGAGGCAATAGCTACCCCTTGAGTCTGGGTGCCACCGGCTAGCCGGTGACAGAGCCACCGGCTGACCGGTGGAACCTGGCAGTGGGCAATGCCTCTGCCAGGTCCACCGGCTGGCCGGTGCTATCACACCGGTTGGCCGGTGGACTGAATTTCAGTCCATTTGCCAGCTTTCTTGGGCCAATCCTTTGGCAATATTTTGCCTATCAACAAAAACACTTGAAACAAGGTTAGACAAATAAAAAGGTGATTGTGATCATGAAAATCAAACAACGAGGGGAACGAGAGGTACAACAATCTCCCCCTATTTTGATGATCACAATCACCAAAACAATTAAAGTAAAATACTGAAATTAAAGGCATGCTTTAAATGATAAATTGAAAATAAATACTAAGCATGAGAGAAAAGATTCTCCCCCAATCAATCAAGAAATTTCTCCCCCTTTGTGATTATCAAAATAGTGTGGGGCATAAAACTTGATTGAGGGATAGGGTCTGATACCAATTGTTGAAATTGAAAGTTTGAATCGAAAATTTTGAAATTGAAATCAAAAGGACTTAAACGATCCTAACTCCCCCTAAATAAAAAAGAATAAGTCACCGGGGAGAGGTTTTTGAAACCGAAATAAATTTTGGGCCGGAGAGACTCGCTAATAGAGATTTTTCAATCCACACTTGTCTCATAGCAGGTCTTCTCCTATAAAATTCGTCGGAATAAAAAATAGATTTGGGTTGGCCGTACCGGGCATTTTTGCAATCACACTCATAAATAAGGTGCCCGGGTTTCTTACAATAATTACAAAATTTAAAACTAGAGCTCCCCCTTACAAAAATAGTGGGTGCATGGGAGGAGGAAGCTATATTGGTATATCCTAGCCCTTGGGTGGTTCTAGATATTCGTTGGGAACCTAGGAGATTGTTCAAATTTTGTTCACCTTGGGTGAACTTGGCTAGGGTCTCCCTTAGGTCTTTGATGGTTGATTCCATGGAATCAACATTTGGAAAATTTTGGATTTTTAGGGAGAGTTCCTCCTTCTCTTTGAGAAGTTGGCCTTTTTCGGAGGAAAGTTTTTTGAAAGACTTTTTCAAAGAAACAAAAATTGACGATAAAGCATGAAAACCTTTTTCTAGTTGGTCTCTAGCGTGTGAGAGTTCTTCATAAGAAAGATGATTTAAAGAATTTGAATTTGAAGAACATGAGGAAGAGGAATCGGAAGATGTTACCTCATGAAATGCCATTAGGAATTTTGTACCTTGGTCGCTCGAGGAGGAGGAGGAGGAGGATGATGAGGAGGTGTCACTCCATGTCGCCTTGAGGACCTTTTTCTTTCCTTTTTCCTTAGCCCGTTTTTTGTTGAGTGGGCAATCGGGCTTGTAATGGCCCTTTTCGCCGCACCCGTAGCATTTTACCTTGGGCTCGGATCTTGCGGTGGGTTCTTGCTTTCGCGCCTTGCGAGATTTCTTCTTCTTCTTGTGCTTCTTCATAAATTTGTGCATTTGGCGGGCGAGATTCTCCATTTCCGAGTCGCCGCTTGAAGATGAAGTAGATGAGGAAGATGAGGATGATGAGGAGGAGCTTACTTCTTTTTGAACCTTGAGGGAAATGTTCTTTGGTGTCTTGATTGGTGTGCCCTCCTTTTGATCTTGCCTCCTCATCGTGATCTCGTACGTCATTAGGGATCCGATGAGCTCTTCGACCGGCATGTTTTTGACATCCTTAGCTTCTTGGATTGCCGTCACTTTAGGTGCCCATGAGCTCGGAAGGACCCATAGGATCTTCTTGACCATTGTTTCTGCAGAAATGTCATCTCCAAGAGATTCTCTACCATTGCACACATCAGTAAATCGAGTAAACATTTCAGAAATTGATTCATTTGGGTGCATGGAAAAAGACTCAAAATCCTGACGGTACATGTCCAATCGAGTATCCTTTACTTTGTTGGTCCCCTCATGGGTAACCTCCAAAAGTTTCCAGATTTCATGTGCGGAGGTGCATGTGGAAACTCGATTGAACTCATTTCGGTCAAGGCCGCAATGAAGAGCATTCATGGCTTTGCCATCAAGCTCAAAATTTCTAATGTCGGCTTGGGTCCATTTGGATTCGTCGGGAGTAGACAAAGTGTAACCTTGCATGACTATTTTGTAAATGGGATATCCTATACTTCTAAGAAAAGTGGTCATGCGGGTTTTCCAATAATTATAGTCGGTTCCATCAAAAAATGGAGCACGACCCAATGAAAAGCCTTCGGGGGCGAAAGAGGTTGATGCCATCTAAATGGATCTTAAATTTGAAACCGGGTTAGGGAATTATTCAAATTTTCCCTCTGATACCAATTGTTGAGTCAGAACAAACGGGGAAAATATGGCAAGAGGGGGGGTGAATTGCCTTTTAAAAAAAATATTAACAAATTAAAATCAAAGTTGAAAGTGTAGCGGAAATAAAGAGGCAAGACACACAAAATTGATAACGGAGTTCGGCCAACAACCCGGCCTACGTCTCCGCTCCCAACTCAACCGTTGAGAGATTACTACTGCTTGCTTTTCAATGGTTTTAGCAAGAAACCCACTAGGCTTTGAGGTAGCACTAGGACCTATTACAGCTTGCTTTTATTGGTTTAGCAAGAACCCACTTGCTTTCAATGGAATAGCAAGAACCCACTAGCCTTTTTAACGGGTGAAGGCTAGCTCACCGAAAACTCAAGCCCTTTAAAAGGAAAGGCTTGAAGAAACATCTTCACACCTTAATGGTGGTGTGAAACCCAAAAGAAAGGGGGATGAGAAAAGGGTTTGGGGTTTGTAGGCACAAACCCAAATTTAAAGCTCAAAATAAATAAAACAAGAAAAACCGTAATTGAGGAAGACTTGGGCGCCAAAGTTTGATGGAGTTGATGTAGCGTGCTCTCCCAAGCTTCTTGAGGTGCTCCTTGGATTGGAAGTTGGTTGGAGCACTTGGGGTTCCTTTGAAGTGGCTCGCCGGAGGATTGCCGAATGATGGAAAAAGTGTCCGTTGGCTTCACAATAGTTCCGGTAGGTGTCCGGGGCTTCCTTGGCCTTTATTTATAGGCATGGAACCCATTGGGGGCCTTCAGAGCCGTTGGAAAAGGCCTCGGAGCCGTTGGAGGCCAAAAGAGGGTTGACTGGTCAAACCCAACGGCTAGTTTGACTGGGCTACCGGCTGGCTGGTATAGCTCCACCGGCTGGCCGGTGCCTTGGAAAAGGAGAAGCAAATTGATCCAGGCTCTACCGGCTGACCGGTGGAGGAGCCACCGGCTGGCCGGTGGTGAGGCAGTAGCCATCACTGTTGGGGCTGGATGCCACCGGCTGGCCGGTGCTGAGGCCACCGGTTAGCCGGTGGGGAGGCAGTAGCTACCCCTTGAGTCTGGGTGCCACTGGCTAGCCGGTGACAGAGCCACCGGCTGACCGGTGGAACCTGGCAGTGGGCAATGCCTCTGCCAGGTCCACCGGCTGGCCGGTGCTATCACACCGGTTGGCCGGTGGACTGAATTTCAGTCCATTT
Source organism: Viscum album (assembly GCA_963277665.1). Classification (NCBI taxonomy): domain Eukaryota; kingdom Viridiplantae; phylum Streptophyta; class Magnoliopsida; order Santalales; family Viscaceae; genus Viscum; species Viscum album. The sequence continues at coordinate 702,505,617 of OY728161.1, forward strand.
GCCAGCTTTCTTGGGCCAATCCTTTGGCAATATTTTGCCTATCAACAAAAACACTTGAAACAAGGTTAGACAAATAAAAAGGTGATTGTGATCATGAAAATCAAACAACGAGGGGAACGAGAGGTACAACAGGGGCATTACAGTTGGTATCAGAGGAGTTTAGTACAAACCTTAGAAGCTAGATTTAGATAAACTCTGATTAGAGCACGTATACCTAAGATGAACTTTGAGGATTAGTATAGAATAACTTCCTATAATTTTGGTACTGTAGAGATTTTGTGAGTTTTCCGAGAAATACATCCATGTATGGATACAAGAAGGTAGAGGCGGCTCTGGAACAGATGTACCTAGGGGTAAAACCTAAAAACACTGCTTTGAGATAGACTCGAATGGGAACTGTTGCACGATAACGGGCATTGTTGCACTCTTGGTTACGACACTCCCGGGGGATATGATTAGGATAATTTTCATTTTCTTTACAAACCGATTTAAAGTATTATATATATAAGATGAGAGTAAATGACCTTGGTTAATCCTAATGTGTTTCAAATTGAGAATATGGTGACATTTTAATCTCTAAATGATTGTATGAATACTATTACTCACACAATGCTTTCTGGTTTTAGTCAATGGCTCGATTCCATGGAAGTCATAGAGACTTTGATAATGATTTACAAGGTGGGAACGGTGGTGGAAATGAGCAACAAAATGGAATGTTGATAGGTGTAAAAGATATCGTCTTTATACCAAATAAATTTTCAAAAAATATGATCAACAATATATATATTAACCAATTACCAGACTCAACAAAGAAGAGAAAGGTGATGAATGGTAAGTGCTCCAGTAGTGGAGACCATGGAGAAAGAAATCCTCAATTTCTATCATGCAGGAAATGTGGAAGGAGACACCCAGGAAGGTGTCTCAATGGGATAAAGAAATGCTTTATGTGCGGGAAGGAAGGACATAAAGTGAAGTATTGCCGAAGAAAAATGAAGAGTACTATGGAAGAAGATAAAAATGGTCCCAAGAATCCATTTACAGTCATTTGCGGTAAATGTAGGGGACCTGGCCATTACACTAGTGAATGTCTTATTCTATAGGATATTTTCTTGGTCAGAGAAGAAGATATGTGGAAATAAATGGTTGGATAAATGTTTAAAAATTATTAGTGATCCTTTTTGAAGGGTTTACATTGGAATAATTTTCTCTTGTATTTTTAACCCTAACGTTTTCCATGTGAGAATGATATTTATGGAAGAATTATCTTTTCTCTTGTGGATATAGTTATAAATAACCATTTGGTTGTATATGATCATTGGGTTTGAGGCAATTACAAATTATTATAATTTGGGATGAAAATGCAAGGTATGAGATAACATTTGTGGTTAATATATGTTATGGTTATTTTGAGGAATTTATCTCATTATGGTAATGATATAAAATATAGTTTTTGAAAAAGGACAACACGTAGACCGTGTGACAAGCCGTCGTGTCGGACAAAGCTGTGGGAATCGAACTCACAACCAAAGTGCGATTGAGATTTATCGCCTACCACTGGACTACGTGAAGTCCCTGGTTAGTGTGACTATTATTTTTAGTTAAATTATTTTATTGATCAAAAAAAATTTGATTTGGGATCTTATCTCTTATCAAATGACTACCCTTAGTATAGGAAAATGATTTGTTGATTAAGTGATGAATGTTATTTTGGAAGTGGTTCTCTTTGTTGAGAACACTATATGCCAAAGGAAAATAGAGTAGTATGGGATTTCATTCGAGGAGTAATATTTGATTTTTATCTATGTTTTATTGTGGATTTATAATGATTTGGGTTATTTATGGAAGTGGTTAGGTTAATTACTTTTAAGTATGTGACTTTAAGAGTAATTAATGTCATTTGGAGATACAATTTAACATGGAAGACTACATTCTTAATAAGTTTTGGTTTTCAATATTAGTTTTTATTATATTAATGGATTTTAAGGACAATTTATTACTGAATGGTATTTATTTAACTTTGGGGTATTGTTGGTTTAATTTTGGAAATTAAGATTAGTGTTTTTTTCTCTCTAATGGAATATTCATTTTGGGGATCCTCAGATATTATACTAACCATTTTGGTTTTTATTAATCTCTAAAGACAAGGTAAATATATAGTTTATCCTATGTGGATCATATATTTATATAGAAGTTTATTCTAGCTCTTCCATTGTGACCAAGTCTTCTTGAATACTCATTGTTCAAAAAAAATGAGTTAGTGGTAAAAATTTATTAAAGAATGAAAATCTACTTAAAATGTAAGCATATATCTTTATATTCTTAGTCAATATCATAAATGAATTCCTCATCCTTATGTAATGTAACTTAAAACAAAAAAATGTTGTCCATTTACTTTCCTACTAGGAGACTAATAGTCGTTTGTCCCAACACAAGTTTGTGGTTTTCTTATTGTTAACTTTCTCCTGATCATGATTTCTATCCCTCTCCATCAGAACATGACACTTAGTTTATCATCCATATCCATGTTTTCCTACATGGAATCCGAGTATGGGTTATCTTGGTTGACCTTTATACCTCTCTTTCTTTCTTTTGAAGTGATAGTTTTATTGACTCTTTTTCCAATGTGGGACTTTCCATTATATTCCCAAGCACAATTTTAAAAATTTCGAGGATGCAATTTATTGAAGGAGGGGAGAATGTAACACCCCAATCTTCCACGGTACGTTTCCCTTCGAATAATGCAATGGCGTGCATTGTACGCAACTTCGAGATTCTAACACACCACAACCAATCAAACTAGCCGTTATGAATAGTAATACCTACTTTTTGAAATTTTATAAATTTTATCTCACAAAATGGACTTCATTTTTGCATTCAGAATATCAAATTTATCCTAGGGTGAAATTTTGGAACTTTTCGGATAACACTTATATTTTGATGAATAGTGAAAATTTCTAAATTTTAATTCAAAACAACAATTTTAATCAAAATAATTTATAGTGATAAATTATATTATTGAGTGGTTTTAAAGTATAATTTTAATATATTTTTACCATTTTATCCAATGGTTTTCATTAGAATTAATTTCACTTTGAAATTGGACCTAAACAATTGTCAATCTTTTGATATATGTTGTTTCTTAAAAACACGTTATTTGTTGTGACAACAGGAATTAATTATAAAATTAATTAATGAAACTTATATGTTTGTAATTTTTTAAAATAGAAATAAGTTTTGAATTCGGAATATCAATTATAGCTTAGGGTGAAATTTTGGCATTGTTCTGAAAAACTTCAATTTTTGATTAATAGTGAAACTACTAAGTAGTAGTTAAAAAACTGAATTTTTTTTCATAAAACTTAATTTTACCGCTTCTGTGAATGGAATTTCAAAAATCCGAGAGAGACAGTTAATATCAAGAATTAAAATTTAGTTCAATGAGATGAAAATAATTTTTGGTGAATAGTAACTTTTTACTTTTATTTACCACGGTTAAAAGTAAATAGGGTAATTAAGGGTAAAAATGATATTAATATTACCCTAAAACATGTCCAAATTCTATTTTAAAAGTATATCTTTACCAAAAACAACCTTAGGAATAAAATATTATCATTTAGGTCCACTTGGATTAGATTAGGACATTTATTATTATTTAATTCAAAGAAGAGTTAAAAGAGTTAAAATCAAAGTTTATTTACTAAATCATTTTCAATAGAGGGTTATACATAAGAGAAATTCGATTGTAAATATTAATTATAAATCTAAAACGATTTCCTACATAATGATATTTTATTTATAATTTTTAGACATTAAATAATTTAATATATTTATGACACAATGATGATTTAGTAATTACCATAATAGTGAACAATTAAAATAATTGATATTATAAATACCCAAATAAATATAATTTAAGACTTTTAATGAATTACACTAATTTTATAGTATAATATGACATATTAGGATTGATTTAATTGAATTTTTTTGAAGTAATAATTCGGTTATGAGTTTCACAAAAATCAACTATTGAATAGTGTCAAAATTGACATAAAAGAGTTGTTAAAACAAATATTATATTATTAATTGATATTAAATTCCTAAAAATATAATGTTCGGCCAAGAGACTTATATAATGAGAGTTATATCATTAATTGACCACCTGGGGGTCTCTTTTATGTATATAGTAAGTTTATTAACTATATAATATAAAAATACAAAGTGACATGGTAAATGTCAAACTAATTAACTAAGAGTTAAAACTAAAAGACAAGGTTAATATAGTAACCCAAACCTGTCTAAATTCTATTGGTTGAATGTTTTTAGACCTATCCCCACCTTAACCTTTGAATAATCAACTTTTGAGCCATTATAAACCGAATATGAGTTTATTATAAATTAATATTTCTAGCTTTTCCAAAGGTTCCCCTCACCCCTCTTATAAATGGGCACTCCTCCTTCTCATTTATTCACACATTAAAAGCCTTTAGGTTCGGCAAACACCTGACCAAATACTCTCTCAACTTCTCTCACTACAACCTAGAGGCCTTAATTTCATCATAAAGCCAACCTAAGGAGCCCTTTTGATCAAATCAAAAGGAAGAACCCGAAGAAGAGGTAATATTTTCACCACCCCTTTTCAAGTTGCTTTCTTCTTCCGATTATTCTTTCTTTGTTATTAAAATTCTAAAATAATAACTCCAATATATTATATATACTGTGATGTTATTATAAATATGGTACAACCATATTCAGTATTCAATCCACCCTTTGAATAACATGTCACCATACGTGCGTACGTATGGCTTACCGTCTCCACATCGTGGTGTAATTGTTGTTAAATATATTATTATTTGGGTGGGTATAATAATGATGTGTAACTCAGTTAAATAATAAATATAACATGATATTTATTCTCTATATATGATATACCATCGAATTATATATTATTTTAATATCAAAAGAATGATATTGTCGCTTGTGCGTACGTACGGACTACCGTCTCCATGAACGCGATGAGATTCATTCTCCATCATATCCATTCAAGTATAATTATCATTTTATGATTTAAAAATAATGTTTAATAACTTTATATCATTTTGGATATAAATAAGATACAACCTATCCATGACAAACATGGCTTATGTAACAAAACATATAAAAGAAAACGAGTAAGTTAACACCCGAAACGACGATAATTCTAAGATATTATTAACAAAGCAATGTTAAAAGATCATATATGATATCATATTAATGTATATGATTCATGAATAATTTAATAAAAATTATTTCAACATTATACAGGAGGTTAACCTACCCCCAACCAAGGAAAAGTACAAGGTAAGGGATTTTCTTATCTCACTTTCAATTCTGTGAGATTTCCATTGTTCACCACTAATTTATTGAAAGTGGTATATTGTGTACTGCCATTTGATATATATTATCATTATTCTCTTTATATTCATATTATTCTGTAAATCATTTGGTGGTTATTAACTTTTGGTCATACGAATCAGTTGATTACAACGTCGTAAGGGATTTTCTTATCTCACTTTCAATTCCATGAGATTTCCATTGTTCGCCACTAATTTATTGAAAGTGGTATATTGTGTACTGCCATTTGATATATATTATCATTATTCTCTTTATATTCATGTTATTCTGTAAATCATTTGGTGGTTATTAACTTTTGGTCAAACGACTCAGTTGATTACAACGTGGTAAGGGGTTTCTTATCTCACTTTAAATTTCGTGAGAATTCCATTATTCACCACTTATTTATTACATGTGGTGTGTGTACTGCCCCTGTTTGTATTAATTGTGTAATATAATTTAATTCATGTATATTTACATCATCATCGTATGATCCTTATTTCATGGGTGTATGTTATGTATGTTACCAAATCAAAAAGGGAATTTGAAATTTCAATTTCCATTTATTCGGCTTTACGCAAACTTCATTGATTATTTTACTCTGAGATTATGTGTGGAATAAATATTCATTTGATTATGTCATAATTTCCACTCCCCTTTTCTGTGGATATACTTTTGATACATATAATCACTCCATTTATTATATCTCAAGTCATTGATATGAATTTGATAAGAGTAAATTTAACTCATTCTCCATTTGTTGAGTTAAACATCCAATTCATTGGTGTTGTTTTTACAAGATTATGTGTGAATATCCTTTGATTGTTTTACACTGAATATCCAATCATATTTAGTGTATTTATATTTTTCACACATAACTATGTTGTTTATTTATCCTTAACCTAAGGATACGGCCTTTATGAGAGATTTCATCTCAACTTAAATTCCATTGAGACTTCTTTGTTGTTATACACCAAATCACTTTTATGTGGTGTATATAATGTACTTTGACATATTATATCATGAATCACTTTATTCTCATGATATTACAAAGTTTTTATTACCTCAATTATTTGTATTCAAGTGTCTCTCTTTTGGTTAGAAACTCTAACTAAATACCATTTTTAAATGTTTTAAAGACTTATTCTTCTAAATCTTTCTCATTAATGTCCATGTTTTAAAAAAAATTTAAGGATTTATTTATATGGACATTAAATTTTTAAAATTAAAACTCCTTTTAAAATTTTCAAAGTGGTATGGGACACTTTGATTCAAAAATATATTTTTAAATGGCTTCTTGACAAATAGTGTGACTTTTAAATGATTTCAAGAAAAAGGGGAATGTTTCTCTCAAATAGTTTTGATGATTATTTTCATCTATGTCAATATCCTTCATTATTCTTGATTGAGGTTAATGTGATACAATACAATCTTCCATATTGTATCGAATGAGTTATGTTTGATTGTGGATGTGCTATTTTTATACCATTCATGGTTTGCGGTTAAAGTATTGACATTTCGTATGCTAGTTTTAATACGAATGTTTATGTTATGTTTAAACCTGTTCATATGAGGAATGCATTGGACTTAGTAAGTGACGGGTGGAGCCCACTATAGCTCCTCAAGGCATCGGTAGGTATCATGAGACAAACTAGTGTCTTGGCACAAGGCCTTGGCAAAATATTATTTGTAGTCTTGGCATGAGGCCTTGGCTATGTGGTTATGATAGTTTGGCATTATTCCTTCCATCATTATGAAAGTGGTTATTGATATTGCGTGTGATAATTCGACTAGTAGAATGTCCATGTGAGTAAGTAAATGGCATTATTTTATTTTATCTTTTCCATTTTATGTTGAAGTTCAAGTTTAAAAGGCTTTCGTTTTAGTTATAAACTGCCTTAAGTGTTTATGCTTATCTATGAAAGCTTCTGCTATAATTTTATCCTTACTGAGCATCCGAGCTCACCCCTTTCAATGTTTTATTTTTCCCAGGATTATGAAGAAGTAATTTATTAATGACCTGTAGGGATAGTATGAGGGGATATGAAGACAATATGTTGTTGTAGTTTTTTTACCTTATGATGTAATGTAAGACTTATGATTATATCTATTGTTTCCAAGACTACTAAACTAATCGGTCTTTCAAGACTTGATCCTTTGTGATCATGCCAATGTTATGTAATAATGCGCCGACTCTTGGTACCTAGGGTCGGGGAGTTACAAATTTTATCACTAGGTACATGTTATAACTTCATATACATCATGTATATCATTCCATAGTAGATATGGATTCTATGAGTATCATGTTATGTTTCTTAGTCTCATGAACATGCCATATATTTTCATGGATTTGATGAATCAAGTTTTCCTTTCATATTTGTACTCATTTGTGTTAGTATTAATGGATGATAACTTAGTGTATTCTCACACTTTACATGACCATGTAAAACATATTGAGTTCATACTGAATACACTAAGAGATAACCATCTATATTATATGTTAGTATATGAAACTTTTGGATTGATAAGGTACACTTTCTGGGTCACATTATCTCATGTTCAGGAGTATTTGTTGACCTAGAGAAGGTAAGAGTTGTAGTTACCTGGGAAAATCCTAAAAAATCAATTTATATAAATTATTGAGGTTTTCTATATATTACACCTAGAATAACCTATTATAGGCTTTAATAAGAAGGGTGTGAAATTTATATGATCAAAAGAATACAAGACATCCTTTCAAGAGCAAAAGAGAGGTTGACATAAACAACAATCCCAATTCTTCCAAAGATGGGAAGAAGTTATATAGTCTATTGTGAAACATCAAGTATTGGGATAGGAATAGTTATGATGATATATGATCAAGTCATGGAATACGGGTCTCGTCAGTTGAGACCGCATGAGAGGAATTACTCGATGCATGATCTTAAGCTAGCAGATTTAGTTCATGTATTTCGTTTCATGAGGCATTACCTGCTGGAGGAACATTTTGTGGAATATACAGACCACAAAAACCATGAGTATATTTTTTCAAAGCATTAATTAAATATCAAAAAGATGAGGTTATTTGAATACCTGTAGTTATTTGATTTTGATCTTTCCTATACCCCTAGAAAAGGAAATGTGTGTAGCAGATGCTATGAGCTAAATGGATTAGACACAAGTAGTTAGAGAGGTCAGTGATGAGTGGAAGCTAAGGGATATATTCTTTAAGATTCATTTATATGTGTAATACCATTAAGGAAATCCTGTAATTTCATCTTTAGGAGTGGCATCTTCACTTCTATAGAGAGTAAAGATGAGGCAACTATCAGATCCTAAGGGCCTAGACTTAAGGGAGAGTGTTTAATGTGAGAATCAACCTCTAGGATGGGTCATTGATAAGGATGAGTTCTTGAGAATACATAGATGTGTCAGGGTTACTATAAAAATCCTAGAAGAATTAATGTGATAGTACCATGATTCTACTTGGTTTGTACAGCCTAGTATTACAAAGATGTATCATGATCTATGTTTCTAATATTGGTGGCCTAGATTAAAAATGGATACAGCTAGTTTGGTTACATGATGCTCCACCTATCAATATGTGAAGGCATAAATGTAATGGTCAATTGGTATTTTATAGTTATTAACCATTATTGAGTGTAAATGGGATGTTTTTCTATGTATTTTGTGACTAGAATACCAATATCCCCTCAAGGAAGTCATATAGTATGGGTGATCATCAATAGGCTCATAAAGGTCACTCACTTCTTACCCATCATAGATTCCTTCTCAGTAGATAATATTGGGGGAATATATGTCTATAATATTATATTCCTGTTTGGGTTCCATCATACTATCATATCTTATAGGGATTACCTTTTAATGTTAGGGTTCTAGTAGGGGTTACAGAACTCTTTGTGTATGTAGGTGCTTTTGAGCACATCCTTTCACCCACATACCAAATATTAGTCAAAATGGATAGTACAATTACTATAAGACATTTTTTAATCATGAATCCTTGATTTTGGATCTTCTTGGGAGAAAAATATACCTATTTTTGAGTTATCATGTTATAAAATCTTTCAGGTGATGATTTAAATGGATCCTTATGAGGATTTATATGGTAGGTAATGTCATTCACCTCCATTCTGGTTAGAGGTAGGTGAGGTAGCTTTACTTGGACCTTTTATTTTGTAGAAGACTTCAGAGAAGGACCATACTATTATGAATCGGATGTCTAAATCTCAGTTTAGGCATAATTCTTATGTCTATGTCATCCTCGTTCACTAGATTTTATGGTGGGGATTTGGATCTTCTTACAAGTTTTTCTTATATTGGTCCATAAATGGTTTATATGTTAAGGGAAGCTTCTCCCACATTTCATTGGACAGGTTGAGGTTGTGGATAGATTTGGTCCAGTAGCCTATCGGTTGTAGTCACCTAATATGTATCATGATAAGAATGGTGTCTTCTATGTTTCATAGCTTCATCGGTACTATTGGGATATATCTCATATCTTTCAACATGATGAGGTTGAGTTGGAGGTAGATTCATCCTTTCAATATTATCTACTTCATATCATGGGCTAGAGAACAAATTCTCTCCAAGCCAATTCATCCCCTTCAGTACGGGTGATATGGAAGAATAGAAAATTTCAGAATGGTACTTGGGAGACAGAGGCTAATATACATGATCAGTGCTCAGAACCCTTTTCAGATGATGTGTTACCACCCTCATAATGCCCACTTAGGTATAGGTTATCCAAAGTAATGGATTCTATAATAACAGGGGATCTTATTATATGTACGGATCATTTTAATTTTATTTTTAACCCCTTTTATCCTTATAAATATTCTCTATTTCCTAAGGAAGTTCTCAGGAACATATAAGGATTATTCAGATCCTAAAGATTCGATTTATATAGGAAAAGGAAAAGTTCTTGGTTTGACTAAACCATTCCCTGGAGGCCGCACTATTTGGAAAAATTGTGTCGTGTGCTTCATAGGGTGGGCATGGGATGTGCATGGTTTGTCTAACCATGTTCCTATCCCATGTGATGGATATTTCACCTAGAATGTTTCCAAAGCATGTGTTTCACATAGTTCGATAAACTATGTACATGAACTATAGTGACCCAATACATTTAAACATACTATTACAAGATTTTAATCATAATTATACATCAAATAAAAAGTCAATGATTTAAAATTCTAGTGTCTTTGTAAGACTAAGAACATAATTAAAAAAATGCATCTATAATAAAATAGATTTTTATTAATCTCTATAATGAGATCATAACTCCCTTTTAGATCTTACAACTTCATAGGATAACCCGTGGAATACAAAGACAAAAGGGATGAGCTAAATATCCCAGAAAAGGAATAAAAATATAAATAAAGCATAATCCATGTGTCGGAATCCATAAAATGATATCATAAAAGGCATAGATTGTGAATAAACATATAGAGATATAACATAGAGAAAATGGAATCTTATGATCATGTAAATATAGGAATGTGATGGCCATATATATCATGACATAAACATTATCCAAGGATAACTATCAATATGATATCACATAGAGGATAGAGTACCATAATGGATTAGGTTTACTCCTTAATCCCATTCATAATGTCTCATGAGACAAAACATTACCCAATTAATTAGAGTTATATATAGGTATATACATTTTAACATGTATATTCATATGTTTTCCATCTAAATAAATTAATCATAAGGCATAAACAAAATGATTATCTATGGAAATAAATGTGTTTTGAAATCTTATCATAAGGCATAACCAAATGGTGTATCATAATGGTATTCATAAAAGAAGGGATTAATCCATTATTGGACATTCATAAAGAAAATATAATAATATATCATGAATAATTAATTCCAACTAAATTGAAAACATTTAAAAGAGTGGATAGGTTACTTTAGAAATGTGCCACTTAAGCATTGTTTTATAGAAAATAATGAAGATTCCTTAAAGGGGATAAAGGAATAATTATTTAAAAATAATAATGAAATAAAATTGTTTTTCATGATGAATTGAGTGATTTTAGAAAAAACAATATTTTATTCTTAAAATATTTTATTAAGTGTACTTGAATATGGGTAAGAAATGGATAAGTACCCCTTAAATCGGATTTTCTTATTGAGAGGAATTAAAAATAGAGCCTTTTAAAACATGTAATTTCCCATAAAATAAAAAATAATTGATCTAGATACATATTTTTGAATATATTTATATAATATTGAATAATTATATAATAATAATTAAGAGATAACTTGAGGAAATGAAAGATAAAGTATTTCCCAAAAGAAATATGGAGGTTTAGAGAGATCCCTTACATTTTGTATAAATGCATTCTTCACTTGAACTTAATTTCATATATATAAAAATAGATTAATTAATTACTTAATTAATAACCTTATTCATATATATTCATTTATAATAATTTTATTGTGTTTATTTAAGGCCATTTCACTGAGTTATAAAGTTTAATTTTGTCATTCTTGGAGTGTTTGTTTCACGATTCCATGGTCGGTCAACTTGTGTATATTTATGGATGTTCTTATAAAATGATAATAGTAATATAGAAGTGAAATTATATTATATTAATTTACATAGAGATGTTTAAATTTTCCCATATGTATTTTTCTGATATGGGGATAGTTCTTTGACTAAAAATGTTATCGTTTTTTGTTCAATCCATTTAGGCGGTTTTACCAACCATCGAAAACTAGTTTCAATTTATTTAACATTATGACTATATATATATTCCATAAAATTAAATGAGTTATAATATTGTAATTAAAAAATTGTTTAACCACAATAATAAATTTATGACCAACGTTAAAGGCGGTATTAGAAAATGAAAGCTCATTATCCACAAAAAAGGTTAACCATCATAATTTAAAGAATAGTTTCGTTTCATTGAATAAGAGGATATAATAAAAAAAATTGATATAATATATTCCATTTGAAATAAAAAATTACAATATATAAATTATAATGTATTTATTATTATTTAATGGAAGAAATTGGTGAGGATAATGTAGAAGATTAAAATAAATTAAAAGAGGTAGTTTTAGAATGTTACCTCTTGAATATCACCACCTTGATAGACCCCTTGAGGAACTTAGAAGTGGACTAAGGGTGATAAAAAAAGAAATTTTATATGATTATATTTTTTAGGAGATTATTTGGTAGATATTTGGAAGGTTTCAAGTCTTATAATGTGTGAGCATAGGGAGTTGTGATGGGTGGTATTTATAACTGGGTAGAGGGGTGTTTTCAATTATTATATTCAATAGTTTTTTATTTTGGATCAAGATAATAAATAGTATTTATTATTGTGACTATATACATTAAATAGTGCATGTGATTTCAAACTAATGGTTGATTACACCATCCATGATTATGAAATTCATTTATTTGTCTTATGATGTAAAATACCATAAATTATTGTATTTTACTATTCACCAAAATAATCAGCTATTTTAGAAAAACCCCCAAAAAATAAACCTTAAATTTTCTTGATTTGTAGGATTAAAAATATAATCCATTTTATTAAACTAATTTTCTAAATCTAATATTTTTCATTTTCAAAATAAAATCTTTATTTATTCAAAAAATATTGATTTTAATATTGTAATCAATTTAATGACCCTTTGAAAAATTACTGATGAAATCATAAAATTATATTATAATTATAATAAAATATAATAATCATTTATGATTCCATTTTATTAAAATAATTTTTTTTAAATCATTATATTCATTATAAAATTTCAAATAAAACAGTTACGTTTCATAAAAATACCTATACTTAATTTATCATTTCTAAAACATTTATTTTCTTGCACCATGGTTTAAATATATTAAATTTTAATTTTATATAGTACCTAAATATTATTTTATATTTCCATGTATGATTTTACTATTCTAACAGTAATATTACTATTCTTAATGGTCATATTACTATTCAAACGGTCATATTACTATTCCATCGATCATATTACTATTCCAACATTCATATTTGTAAAACATTTATGGGTTAAATACTTCTTTTAAATAACTCTTATTCCATTAATTATTAATTTGATTATTTTTTATCTCAAGTGTAAATATGATTTTATCTTCAAAATGAATATTTTATTATTAACATTATGTTTGATCTTTATTACTTTGTCCATGATTGTGGTCATTATAGTGGATTGAGAAAATACAAATTACCCTATTATTATTCTCTAATTTTCAATTTATTATCCAATTAATAATATTTGGAATTATTATTAGATTATTTTTCGACTAATGTATCATTATTCATTTATGATAATAATTATATTTATGTTCATTATACTACATGACATAATTATAATAATGGAAGTTTCATTGATAAAATTTTGGGTCACTACATTCTTCCCTCTTATGAAATCTCACCCGTGAAATTTTATTTTACATACTAAGGTGAAAATATGTGAGGGTACTTCTCCTTAATTTCTTCATCTAATTCCCATGTCACCACTTCATATTTATGGTTTTTATAAAGTACATTGACCAGGTGAGTAGTCTTATTGTGTAGAACATTATCTCCACAATCCAAGATCTTTACTGGTAACTCCTCATAAGAGAGATCATTTTCCAGCTGTACCACCACTAAATTCAACACATGTGAGGGATATAGTATCTACTTCTTCAAGAGGGGTTTATGGATTACATCATGTACTTGAGACATAGTTGATGGAATTTTTAGTCGATAAGCTATATCTCTGACCTAATCAATAATATAAAAGGGGACAATATACCTAGGGATTAGTTTTCCCTTATTCCCAAATCCCATGAATATATTCCATATAGAGATGGAGAGGAATACCATATCTATAACCTCAAACTACAGCTCTCATCGACGATTGTCTACATAAATCTTCCATTGACTTTCATCTTCCCTTAGGTACTTCTAAATGATATTCACCATTTCTACCATTTAATTGACTATTTAAATTATTGGTAGCTTATGTTCACTAACTCCATCCCATCATGTAGGTGTTCTATATATTTTCCCACAAATTTATTCATATGGATTCATGTTTATATTAATTGAAAACTATTATTTTAAGATAATTTAACCAGAGGAAGTTGTTGGTCCCCTACTCCTTTAAAGTTCATTGATCAGATTCTCAACATGTATTCTAGTGTCTAAATAGTCTTCTTAGATTGGACATTAGTTTGATGGTGATAATTCATACTTAATTTCATCTTAGTGTTTATATAATTTTAGTGAAATTTCCCAAACTTGGATGTAAATCTCATATATTGATTAGATACAATCAATAAGGGTGTTCCATGCAACCTCGCCACTTTTTTAGTGTATATCCATGAAAGTTGATCGAGTGATAAGTCCTCTAAAATTTAAATAAAGTGAGTAGATTGTATAAGAATATCCAAAACAACCTATATATCATTATTCCATCTGGATTTATTCAAAATTATATTGAAAAATCCATGGTGATACTTCCGCATTTCCATGTAGGTATAGGTAATAGTTGCAGAATCCCCTTATACTTTTACCTTTCATCCTTCACTTTTTGACATACCAGGCACTTTGATGTAAATTCAAAAATCTTCTTATTCATATTATCCTACTAATAGTTCTATTAGTGATCTAAATACATAGTATTTCTCTCTATATGGATGCATAAGGTTGAGTTATGAGCATCACTCAAAAGATATTTCTATATATCAAGATTTTATGTTTCACATAGTCATGACCCAACTATTATAAATACATCCTCTTAAATTTTAAACTCTAAGGATTTCCCATTTCTAATAGCTTCCACCTTATTCTAGATTTCCACATCATCTCTTTGAGAATCATTTATCCTCTCTAAAAGGGGTGGTTGATCAATAATTTGAGAAAATTATGATAATGTACCATTTTTATGATTCTCATGTATATCCTTTGAAAATATAATAATATAGGATCCTTCTCAATTCTCATCATTGATAAAGTTGAAGTATCCTTTATACTAAGAATATTTTCGAGTTTATTTTTTTTTCAGGATGGTAGTTGATTGAGGATTCCTAATATTTGATTACCTTTAACCATATTCATTGGTGCATGTTAATCTCCTTCTATGTGAATATATATTTGATGATCCAATTATCAGTATATATCTCACACCTCTTTCCATAGAGATATGTTCGCTATATTTTCAATGTGATGATCATAGCCCCCAACTCTAGATCATGTGTGGGATAGTTTTTCTCATGAACTTTTATCTTCCTTGAGTCATAGGCAATCACTTATAATTTATCATAATTACACATCATAATTTCTTTTTGATGAATCATTGTATACCAAAAAGAGTTCCCCACTTGTGGGTAGTGTAAGTAATGGTGTAGTTATAAGACTATTATTTAACTATATGAAATATTCATCACGTTCATTGGTCCATAAAAACATTACTCACTTCGGATCCATCTTGGTTAGTGAGTTTGACAATCAGGAGAAGTTCCTCACAAATCGTCATTAGTACCCATCTAGACCAAGGAAACTATGGATCTCCATTGAAAATTTTTATTAGGCCACTCTTAAATTTCATTTTTCATAGATGGGTTCATAGATATTCTTTTACTAGTGATAGAATTCCCATAAAATGACACTTACTCCATCCATAACTCACATTTTCTATAATTTTTATATAGTTTGTCCCTTTAAAAAGTCATTATCATAGTATTCAAATGATCTTCATGCAACTCTTTTCTCTTAGAGTAAATTGGAATTCCATCTATAAAGACTACAATAAATTTTCTAAAGTAATATCTAATGAATATATTCATTAAGTACACGAAATTTTGTATTATTAGTGAATCTGAAAGTCATCACTATGAACTCATAGTTTCCATACATAATTTGAAAGGAATTCTTGGGAATATATTAATTTTTAACAATTAACCGGTGATATCCTGAATGAATTTCCAGCTTATAGATAAAATTAGCCCTGCATTGTTGATTGAACAAGTCAACTATACATGGAAATGGATACTTGTTATTTATTTTGATTTTTTTGATATCTTGATAATCAATGTAGATGAGGATTTATCTATCCTTCTTCTTGATTAATAAGACCAGTGCACCCCATGGAGAAGCACTCTGGTCTATAAAAACATTTTCCATATTTTCTTATAACTGCTTGTTCGGTTCTTCTAACTCAATGGTGGACATCCTATATGGAATATTTAATATGGTTAGAGATACCAGTATAAGTTCAATTCATAACACTACCTCTATGTTGGTATGTTGACTAGGAAATTATTTAGGGAACACATCAGTGTAGTCCCTCACAATGGGAATGTCTTTAATAATTAACATATCCTTTTTTAAAACATTTAAGATATATATGATTTCTCATAAGGAAATAGTACTCGTGCTTAAAAATAATATTCCAAAGGATATTTATCTTCCTTAAATTTTAATAGAATTATATTGTGTCGTGACATGTGAATATTTATATCCATATCCCAACAATTGATTTTTGTTTTATATAAAGATAGAAAATTCACGCCCAATATATCATAAAATCCACTAAAGGAAGTACCGTGAGGTTTTATCGGAGGATTATTCCACAAAAATTGATCAGGGAAGAGTTATATACTTTATATAAAATAATTTAAACATTAATTATTATCATTGGTAACTAAACCTTCATATTTTGAGGTGGTGCTTGAATAGTTCTACTAAACTTACAAGATATGAAAGAATGTATAGAACCAGAATCAAAAAGTATGTTTTTTATTCTTGAATGAATAACTAATTTTACTTTAAACACATTATTGTCGGTATCCACCTCATCAGTAGTGATAGAATATCCCCTTCCTTGATGTCTTAGAGGTTTTTTTCATTTATTACCTCCAAAAACCCTTTTATTGTGGCATTGGATTTAATAATTATTATGTTCCTTTCCATTGAAACATGGTATTACTGGATGAGTGTTTATATGAAACTTCCTTTCTTATTCCAAATTAGTGAGATTATTCATATCCCTTCAGTAATTATTATCCTAATGCCATTATTTCGCACATTTCAAGTATCTCATGGTTCCCTTTAGATAGTTCATGGGATTCTTTTTCCCATACTTTTGATTGGTGGGATGTTGGGTTTTATAGACTCTATGGGATTTATCTATTGATCCTCCTATACTAAATTCCATTTTTCCCCTTTTTGTCTCCAAGACCATGATACCCCTGAGAGTCTCTGATTTCCATTTCAGCCTTAAGGTCTCAATGTAAAATCTCATCATATCTTTCAAATTCTTGAATCACTAAGGAATTTCATAGACTCGGGTTTAATCTAATAAATAATAGATTTTCCTTCCTTTCAATGTTCATGGAAAAGCCAAAGAGATATCATGAAAGCCTTGTAAATTTTCCTCATATTTCCTGATAGACTTATATTATTTTTTTCTCCAGTCTGAGGAGATCCCTATCCATATTAAGATGGAGATTTTGGGGAAATTTTTATTGAAAAATATTTTCTTGAATCCTTCTCATTCCATATAATCCATTTCATCCTTATAATTCATTTTTTTATTAGTTTACACCACTAATTATCTTATTCATAAAAATGATAAAATGACAACATGACTTTCTCTTCTTCTGAGCACTATAAGATAGAGAATATCTTCTCAAAGGATTCAATCCATTTTTTCATGATGATGGGATCATAAGATCCAGAAAATATTGGAGGCCTTTTAATATAAAGTATTTGACCGCAACTTGATCCTTATTATGAAAAGGAGTTCATTCCACTTGATTCAAGCTATTATTCATAACTTGATCACATTGACCTAGTATTTTAATGAAGTTATGATCTCCTGTTCACATCAGGTTTTTCATCTCATTAGGAAAATCATCACATTTACTATCACATTAATTGTTGGCATGGGTTTTTCTATTTCCCACAATTAACTAAAAAAATAGGATTCTTGAATACTTAGAATATAGAAATGTGGCAATGAAAATATAAGGATAAATTTATAAAAGAAAATTATACCCTAACTTATGATTTCGTGGGTTTCAATCTATATTATTCATGGTGATAGAATTATCCCAAGGGTTCTTATAAAAGTTTTATATACCTAATCCAAAAAAAACTAGGACAACCTCAAATACCAACCATAGAAACCTGATCTATTTATACACATTATTACATGATTATAAGAACAATTTTCCATCAAATACAAACCCAAGATCAAAAATTATAGTGTCTTTAAAATATATGGTACGTAATTAGAAAACAAGAAACTAGATTAAAAAAATTATTAATATATATAATTTGATCTTAACTCCCTTTGATCTCCTAAAACTTTAAAGGATAACCTTGGCAATACATAGACAAAAGGGATGATCTAAAAATTCTGGTAAGGGAATAAACATGTAAACAAAACATAAATCATGAGTAATAAGGCATTACATGATAACATAAAAGGCATGTCTCATGAATAAACCTGTAGAGACATAACATAGAGAACATGGAATCATATTATCATGGAAATATAGTAATTTGGTAGAAACATATATCATCGAACAAACATGAGTAAATGATAACTTCCAAAATGATATCACATGGTGGAGAGAGTCTCAAAATGGATTAGGTTTACTCCATAATCTCATACATAATGTATCAGGAGAAAAAAATTACCAATGAATTGGATTACTATCTTGGTTCACCCATTATAAAATGTACATAAATATGTGTTCCACATAAATAAATCAATCATGAGGCATAAAAAAAGGATTTCCCTTGGAAAGAAATGGGTTTCCTAATCATTTCATAAGGCATAAAAAAGGGTGTATCGTAATGGTTTTCATGAAATAAGGGATTAAACCATTATTGGACATTAATAAAGTAAATATAATAATATATCATGAATAATTAATTCCAACTAAATTTAAAACATTTAAAATAGTGGTTAGGTAACTTTAGAAATGTGACACTTAAGCATAGTTTTAGGGACAAGAATGAAGAGTATTTAAAGATGATAAATGAATAATAATTCTTATAAAACCAAAAATTAAATTAAAATTTTCTTAATAATATATTAAGTGAATTTATAAAAATATTTTATGATTGAAATATTTTATGTGGTGAACTTGAAAATGGGTTAAAAATAGATAAATTCTGTTTAAATCGGGTTTTCTTATCGAGAGGAATTGAGAATAAAGCATTTTAAAACATGTAACTCCACATAAAATAAAGATGTATTGATATATATACATACTTTTGGAACATATATAAATAATATAGAGTAGTTATATAATAATATTGAAGATATAAAGTGAGGTAGTGAAAGATGAAGCGTTACCCAAATCAAATATGGAGCTTCAAAGAGATCCCCTACCTAATGACTGAATTTTTTCTTCACATATGATTAATATCCTAGATAGTAAAATTAGATTCATTAATTAATTAATTTATAACCTTATTCATATATATTTTATTTATTATATTTTTATTAAGTTCATTTGTGGCCATTTTGAAGAGTTATAAATTTCAATTCTAATGTTTGGGGAGCATTCCTTTCACGGTTTCCTGGTCAGTTAAATTTTATATATTTATGGATGTTCTAGTAAAATGGAATTGTTGTTCCATAAGTGAAACTATATGTTATTCCTAAATAGTAATAATTTAAAATTTTCCCATATGTAGTTTAATTTGTTAACGTGAGGATGGTTATTTCAGTACAAATGTTATCATTTTGTGGCTAGTTTGTTTAGATGGTTTTACCAACCATCATAAACTAATATCAAATTATTAAGAATTATTTATATATATATATTACATAAAATTAAATAAGATATAATATACTTATTAAAATATTATTTAACCATAATAAAAGTTTTATGAAAATCCTTGAAGGCGGTAATGGAAAATGAAAGCTCACTATCCACAGAGATGATTAACTGCCATAATTTTGACAATGGATTCGTTTATTTGAATAAGAGGAGGTAATAAAAGGGATTTATAGAATATATTACACTATAAATATAAAACTATAGTATATACATGATAATGTATTTATTATTATTTTATGGATGAAATATGTGAGGAGAAGGTAGAAGAAGAAAAGAAATTAAAATGGGTAGTTTTTGAATTTTACCTCAAGAATATCACCTCCTTAAAGGTCCACTTGGGAAACATGGAATTAGTATTATGGTGAGACCATAAGAACTTAAAAATGGTAATTTTATTTAGGATAGGTTTTGGAAAATATTTGGAAATCTTAAAGGATTATAAGGTGTGAGGAGAAGGGGTTTTCATGGGTGGTATTTATAAGGGTTGGAGAGGGGTAGTTTTGATTATTATATTCATTAGTTTATTATTTTAGATTAATACTTTAAATTATATTGATTCTTGTGACTATATAGAGTAAATAGTAAATTTTAGTTCAAAATAATGGGTTCTTGCATCATCCATGACTCCCAAATTCATGTATTTGGCATATAATGTTAAATACTATAAATTATTATATTTAACTATTCAAAAAATATTCAATTATCGTAGAAAATTCCAAAAAATATATATCATATATTTTTTTTATGTGTGAAATTAAAAAATAGAATCCATTTTATTAAAATAATTTTATAAATGTGAAAATTTTAATTTTTCTATAAAATAATGATTTACTCAGAAAATACTGATTTTAATATGATAATCGATTTTATGACCCATTGAAAAATTATTTATGGTCTCATAAAATTATATGATAATTATAATGAAAAATAATATTAATTTATGTATCATTTTATGAATATAAATTTTATTTTAAATAATTAAAATCATTATAAAATTCATAATAAAATAGTTACTTTTTATAAAATACTTATAATTAGTTTATCGTTTTTTAAAAAATTATTTTCTTATATCATGGTTTAAATATTTTACATTTTAATTTTATATGATATCTAAGTATTATTTTACATTTACATAGGTGGGTTTACTATTCTAATGGTCATATTACTGTTCCTAACTGCCAGATTACTATTATAGTGGTTAGATTATTATTCCAACAGTCATATTACTATTCTAATGATCAAATTACTATACCAAAGATAAGACTTATATTGGTAATATGGGTTCACTACTTCTTATAAATACCTCTTATTCCATCCATTCTTCATTCACTTCGATTTTCTCTCATGTTTATATGTAATTTCGTCTTCAAAATGAATATTGTATTAATAACATTATGTTTTATTTCTATAGATTTGTTCGTGAGTGTGGTAAATCTAGTGGATCAGTCATATACAAATTATCCTCTTCTTATTATCTTATTTCCTATTTATTATACTGTTGTAATATTTGGAATTCTTATTAGATTATTTGCTGACAAATGTATCATTCTTCATTTGTGAGAATAATTTAATTTTTGTGCTTTATACTAAATTTTATAATTATAAGAAGGGAAATTTCATTGATAAAATTTCATGTCATTAAATAAACCATGTGATGGTATTCCCTTGGACTGTTCTAGCTATACTGTTACCACACGGTTTGGAAAGCCATGAGACCAAACTGTGATCCCTTTAAAAATTTGGGTGAAAATATTATTTTTTTCCTTCATTCTCTCTAAGACCTCACCCCTCTCTTTTTCATCCAATGCACTACAATACCTCTCCATGGAAGATTTAATATCAATAGTAACCTAGGATTTGATGCAAATTCTACATTCAGCCTTTGATTTGAGTTTTGTATGTCACATTAGATTACCACCAGTAGTCTCTACATTCCTTTCATTCTTTTCTTTATTCATCCTCTTATCGATGGAGTTATTTTTATTTGAGCTCTTATGCCCTAATTTAAGTGTGTTTGTATGTTATTTCATTTCCTTTTAATATGTATCAAACCAAAGGTTGATACTAAATGAGTTTTCTTACATAGGCATGACGAAGGTGTTCTATACCTTTTCCCTAATTTTTCATCACTTATTAAACTATTTTCATTTTTCCACACTCTAGTCCTTCTAGGATTTGTTCCGAAATTAATTAAATGCCTCAATTAAATTTTTGGAACCATAATGTGTTTTTCTCTTATAACTTAGACTTAGTTGGATCTTTTAAACCTCAACTTAATCCACCTATGAGGTGTGTTATTTTATTTTCCATGTCTTAAGACAACCCATTGGGTGTGTGATCTTGCCTCATTTTAGTGGGAACCCTTTTAAATTTAATGAGATGATTGGAGATAGAAATTCCTCCTTTTACCTGATATTAAATGTTATCAAATGATTAAATTGAATAAATGAAAATGTGGAATTAGATAGATATTATCAGGGATAGTGAAATTAGATATTGATAGATTTAATTGGGTGTGGAAACTAACATGGCCCTTATCATTTTTTATTACTCGCTTGATGTTGGACATAATAGTATGGAACTGACTCCTTATGAAGGTATGGAACATTTTTCATGATAGTATGGAGCTGACATGGGGATCGAGGTATGGAACCTATAATCCCTTGGTATGGTTACATATGGTATGGCCCTAAAAAGGGAGATTGAGGTATGGAACCTGCAACATCCATATACATTCAGATCTTTGGATATAGGTCTCCCTGGTTACCACCTTAGGAATTAGACCATATAGGTATGATACTATTGGGAGATTATAATTAGATAAGATCCTTGGTCTCTGTGAGGGCACCCTAGTTATCACCTTTGGACATGGACCATGTAGGTCTGATACTATTTTCACATGTTTAATAAGTTGATCTAATAGTTCTTTATTGTTGAGACTTTATATTTGTTTTGATTATCACTTGTTATAGACTTATATAATTATATATTGTATTCATGTACTTGACATTTCTACCATCCACTTTACAAATTTACCTATTATATCTTTATATGATCATAGTTTATATTCATAAGCTAGATTTGTTATAGACACTTTTGGGGGTGGCCTACTGAGTATATCTCACACCCTATTTGGGATGCTGATTGGTACCTAGACAGACTTCATGGATGTAGGTAGAGACAGGAAAAATTTCTCAGTTTTTGATGCTACATTGATTATATCATGGGAGTGGGTGTCATAATATTGAGCTATGGATCATGATACAATATGAAGATAGTATTTTCATCATTTGGTTCTTTTGATAAACATCTATATTACTGTGCATGCTACCATGTTTTTCCTTTTTTTTAAGACACAAAATTACATCATTTGGAATATGGTACTTGATATTACTATTGATGGGTGTTTATTTTATCTGGATGTTTTAGCTTCTGCTGTTATTTGATATTATTAGTCCTCTATTTATTCATTTATTACAATGTTGTGCTACTCTGATTATGAGTGTATAGTATCCCACTATATCACCATTGACCCTTAATACTAGTCTAAAGCCTCTGGAATACATGGAGGCATGCTTGAGGCCTTTCAAAAAACTAGGTTTAGTTACTTACAAGTGAACCAAATCTAGGATGTTACATATGCTACTACTCTTATAGTGATTTATTTATTCATTATTTGTTAATTTTTTTATCACTTCCTTTATTATACTTTGATGTTTATAAAGTACTAAGGGAATAGAATCACCATTATAATTCTTTTCCCATAACCTCTATTCAGAAACCACTTGTGTATAGGGAGGCATGCATGACATTGTCTGGCTCCTAGATCAAATTAGGTGGTTCGGGTTAGGGTGTTACACTATTTAATTGAGCAATTATTTTATTTTATTATATCTAATCATATTCATTATCATTTGTTAATATCATTTTATTTTAATATATACATTATGCATTTATGGTTAGTTTATATGTTACAATTATAACTATAGAGAAAATTCCTTTGAATATTTAATGAAAATAATACCACTACCAGATATAGATAATGTCTTGGGTAATTTTGGTCATGTTACTTCAACTATGTTGAGGCATAGGATATTAAATTATTGTTTTGGATAAGAACAAAACCCAAGTACTTTCAAAAATAATCGATGTATATTATAAATCCTCCATTTATTGAGTGTTGTATGAGTATCGTCTTAGTTAATAGCATATTATTTAACCCATTGAAACTCCCTTCACATTCTTCCTTCCATAAAAACATTAATCCTTTCAAAGTAAACGTTGTTGGTGGTTTCTAAATTCATGAAAAATTATTCAAAAACTATAAATATAACTTTGATAATCTACGGAAACTATGAATCTCTATTTTAATATTTTTTTTGGGTCAGTCTATAATCACAATTGTTATTAAATTATTATAAAATATTCCTTTACTTATTACTATATTCCCTAAGAATATAACTTTCTCCACTGAGAAGTCAATTTTATTATAGATTTCATACAACTTCTCATTTCACAAAGTCTTTAACACATTACTCAAATTATCCTAAGGTTTTTATTTTCTTTAATAGTATATGAGAATAACATCTTCAAATACTGGCATATATTTTTCATAGTAATATATAAAAACTATATTCATCAAGTCCATGGATATTTATAGAGTATTGTTTAGTTCGAATAACATCACTATGAAATCATAATGTCTATATATTGTATGAAAGGTATCCTTTTGAATATCCTCCTCTTTTACCTTAAATTGAAGATATCCCCATATAGTTGATTAAACAGATCATTAATCCAAATAAGAGGATTATTTTTTAATTTTTTTCTTGTTAAGATCATGTTAATAAATGTAAATATTTGTTAAACCATCCTTTTTATTAATAAATTGGACTGGGGCATCCCATGGTATGCACTATGGCATATAAAACCCTTGTCTAAATAATATTCTAGTTTCTAATTCAATCATTTCCATTCAATGAGGGTCATTTTGTGGGGACTCTATGATATGGTCATAGATAAAAGAATAAGTTTTATTTTGATATAAACCTCTCAATTAAAAGAAATTTTTGGAAACTATTTTTGGGAAAACATTAGATTTTTTCCTCATAATAGGCATGTCTTCAAGGATAATATTTTCCTTTATATTAATTATTTAAGGTAGATAGGATTTCTCATAAGGTAAAAATATACATACTTGAGAAAGATTTGTTAAAGGAGATTCATAATTCTCTTTGAATATATATAGTATAGGATAGTATGGGATATATAATGAGATTTCCCTCTCTCAAAAACTAATATTTTATCAATATAATTATATCCAATCCATGACTAGTGTAGCATAATATTATACTAAGGGTGAAAACTATTTTTTTTAGAAGATTAATCCCAGAAATATTAATTCAGTATGAGTAATATATTTAAGATGTAATAATTTCACCACTTTGTGATTTTATTTATTATTCAACCTCCATGTGTTGATTTCTATATCATTGTAAAACACTAATCCATTTATCATTCTAAAAATTAAAAAGACATGACGAATTTGTCTTACATAAATATATTTTAGTACGTAAAACATTATTTCCTATTGAATGTATCCATTGTTTTGTGGTTAATGGGTTGGAATATCTACTGATAAAGGGTAATAATTATCATATAAAAGACACAACCCCAACCTTTTTTATTTTTGGGAGAATTTAGGCACACCACATGATTTAAGTTATTATTGATAACATTATTCAATTGATCAAGTACCACCATGATATTTTTGATACCCACACTGTAACAGCCCGAGATTTTATGAAAAATATTCTTTTTATTTTATTAATTTCTTGTGTTGTACGCTACACCAAAAGGATCTTTCACAACACGCATCCTTGAATTGCCTTGCATTACACGCAATCGCAACCTTCCTCGATAGCGTGTGTAGTACGCAATACTGAGTTTCACGAAAAAACGATATGCTATTAAAATATTATTAAAAATAGCCGTTATGAATAGTAATAACCACTTTTTAAATTTTAGAAATTTTAGCTCTCAAAATGGACTTCATTTTTAGATTCGGAGTATCGAATTTAGCCTAAGGTGAAATTTTGGTACTTTTCGGATAACTTTCATATTCTGATGAATAGTGAAAATTACTAAATTATAATTAAAAACAACTTTTTTAATCAAAATAATTAATAGTGATAAATTATTAATTTGAGTGGTTTTAAAGTATATTTAGAATATATTTTTACAATTTAATACAATGTTGGTCATTGGTTGTAATTTCACATTTAAACCAGACATAATCAAGTGTCAATCTTTTGATAGATATTGTTTCTTAAAAACACGCTATTTGTTTTAACAGCGGGATTTAATTATAAAATTAATTAATGAAACTTCTATGTTATGAATTTGGTAAAATAGACTTCATTTTTGAATTCGGAATATGAAATATAGCTTAGGATGAAATTTTGGCATTGTTCTGAAAAACATCAATTTTTGATGAATAGTGAAACTACTAAGTGGTAGTTAAAAAACTGAATTTTTCATAAAACTTAATTTTACCGCTTCTGTGAATGGAATTTCAAAAATCCGAGATACACGGTTGATTTCAGTAAGTAAAATGTGGTTCAATGAGATGAAAATAATTTTTGGTGAATAGTAACTTTTTACTTTTTTTTACCGCGGTTAATAGTAAATAGGGTAACTAAGGGTAAATATGATATTACTATTACACTAACACATGTACTAATTCTATTGGATAAGTGTAATTCGACCAAAAACAACCTTATGAATATAATATGACCATTTAGGTCCACTTCGATTAGATTATGACATTTAATATTATTTTATTTAATAAATAGTTAAAATAGTTAAAATCAAAGTTTAATAACTAAAACATTTCTAATATGGGGTTATACATACGATAAATTCGATTGTAAATATTCATTAGAAAGCTAAAAGTATTTCCTACTCAATGGTATTTTATTTGTAATTTTTAGAAATCAAATAATTTAATTTATTTATGACACAAAGATGATGCAGTAATTATCTTATTAATGAAATATTGACATAATTGATATTATAAATACCAAAATAAATGTAATTTAAGACTTTTTATGAATTACACTAATTTTATAGGTTACTAGGATATATTAGTGTTTATTTAGTTAACTTGGTTCGAACATATAATTTTGTTATGACTTTCACAAAAATCATATATCAAATAGTGTCAAAATTGACACAAAATAGTTTTTAAATCTAATATTATATTATTAATTGTTATGTTATTCCTAAAAATCTAAGGTTTGGCCAAATGACTTAGATAAGGATATATATATTAATAATAAACAATTTGTGGTTCTTTTGGCATGTTATAGTAAGTGTATTAACCATACAGTGAAAGAAAACAAAAAGACATGGTAAAAGTTAAATTATTTAACTTAGAGTTAAATCTAATTGATCAGGTTAAAATAATACCCTAAACTTGTATAAATACTATTGGTTGATATGATTTCAACCCTTCCCCACTTTAGCTTCGAAATAAGACCCTTTGGAACCATTATAAACCAATTTTGACTTTAATAAAAAATAATATTTTGAGATATTCCTATGGTGCCCCTCTCCCCCCTTATAAAAGGGCACCTCCTCCCCCTCCTCCTCACACCAATTTGAGCACTCAAGCTCGGCCAAACCCTTCCATTTTCTCCTCTCCACTTCCCTAGAATAATCCTAGAGGTCCTGGTCTTCTTCAAAGACCAATCTTAGTTCCCTAAGTGGAGGATTCAAAGAGGCGTTCCAAAGAAGAGGTAATATCCATTACCGATCTATTCAATTTCTTTCTTCTTCAACTTCTTCTTATTTAGTTTTTTCATGATAAAGTAATAACATCAGTATTACTTACATAATGATATGTTATTATAAATATGAAACAACCCTAATTCACCTTCTATCCATCCTACAGAAAAA
The DNA here is from genome assembly GCA_963277665.1 of Viscum album. Taxonomy (NCBI): domain Eukaryota; kingdom Viridiplantae; phylum Streptophyta; class Magnoliopsida; order Santalales; family Viscaceae; genus Viscum; species Viscum album. Next base: position 702,533,794 of record OY728161.1, read on the forward strand.
TGAAATCACCGCGCGTGTGTACCTACGGAATACCGTCTCCACGCCATGGTGTAATCTATTTTCCACCACCACCTTACAAGGATGGGTATAATGATGTAATGAGTAACTATTTATGATTATTATAAAGTAATATTGATACTGAAATAATATATATATACTCCAATACAATTCCACGATCATAGAAACGATATCATCACTCGTGCGTACATACGGAATACCGTCTCCACGATGTGATGTGACTCGTTCTACATGATCATCATTACATAGTAATTATATAAATGAATTGAATGAATAAATATGATATATGTTACACTAATACCATTCTGGATATAAGGTATCTATAACCTTAAAAGAATAATAAGAATTTATTCGGCAAAACACGCATAAGAACAAAAGGCAATAAAGACCCGAGTAACAAGTAACAATGAAATATTACTAACAAGAAGCTAAGAATATGACCATATATGATATAATATCAATATGTATGATTCTGGAATAAGTCAATAACATTATTTAAACCATTATACAGGAGATTCGGACACGTACAAAGCAAATCGGACCTAAGGTAAGGGAAATATCACAATCTCATTTTTATCCGAGATTTTTTATTCGTAAGTATTTACTGGGGTGTATTTTATCATCCACATCCATGTTCCCTCAATATGTAATATTGTTTCCATCCACTTACAATAATTTAAATCCAATTTTACCCTTCGGTGAGTTTTTAGTAAAGAATATGAAAACAATCTTTTGTCGTTTTTTCGTATGAGGTACTTTTTGACTTTTCCGACAAAAGTACAAAGAATGTTTTTTTTTACTTATACGGCATGAATGGATTTTTAAAACATTATTTCCAAGAATCATCCTTTACAAGTTTTCAAGTTTATTTTTAATCAACTTCTTTTATTTTAAAGTCGTATGACATGTTATGAAAGGAAAAATGTTTTTGAAGTAGAAAGGATATTTTCTTCAAGAATGGAGTTCAAGTATTTTATCGAAGTTATTTTCCATCTAAGATAATAAAAGGGTTCTGTTTTTATCCCTATTATTACATGGATTTGATTATGTTGTGATTGAAATATTTTTATGAATTCCTTTATCTTATATGAATTGTTATATGATGTCATGTTGTTTAAGAATCCAATTTTTATTACATGGGTTACGATATGATGTATGGTTTATGATTATGTGGCACACATAAGAAAGGATTCATTATAAGATGGGTGGGACCTATATCTCCCTCCAATGCATTGGGTAAAGATTTTATATCTCAGGAGATAGACATGGCTGGAACGGTAGGTTATATCGGTTCAGTGAAACAGGACTGGAACGAGGGTGACTCGGTTCAGAAAGGGACTTTGTCCACTAAGATAGTCTTGGCAATGAGTCATGACTAACAAGAAATGATTTTCCATGATTATGTGTGCATGCCACAAAGTTTCAAGTTTCATGTTATGATTATGGGGATCCCATTTTCACTTCTATGATTTATTCCATGTTAAGATATTATGATCTCTTTTGCAGGTTATGATTTTCAAAAAGATATGATATGATTTTTATTTCCTTTATTTGCCCTTGCTAAGAATTTGAGCTCACCCTTTTATGTTTTATTTTACCCAGGATATAAAGAAAGGTTTTAGGTATAATAAAAAGGAAGATCTTTATGGGAGATGTTGAAGATCTTTCACCAGGATTAGAGGATTATATTCCGAGTTTCCAAAGACACTAAACTATTACGGTCCTTGTGTGTGTGTTTTTGTTATGTACTAAGTATTCCGCAAATGTAATGTAATTTCAATGTACGTCAAGCTTCGGGTCTCTACAGTTGGTATCAGAGAAAAGGTTTAGTCAACCTTTGGAAACTAGGATGCGAAAATGTTAGTGAGATCCCTAGAGATATTTCTAAGGTATGTCTAGGGATGTCCCTAAGGTTAAGTATACGTATAGGTTATAGTACTATAATTACGCTAACGATCATAGAATTAAACCTAAGATATTAGATATTGAAGGTACTCCCCCTTTATTATGTTGTCTTCCTTAGCATGATTTTTGCCTCTCACACTATTCTTTTAGGGTTTTAGACGATGGTTGGAACCCGAAGGAACCGTGTTGATCAATGCAATGGACAATGCAATGATTGTCCTCCTGAACAAACAAATGTTATGGGAGATGGAGTGCAAAATCTTATTGCTATACTTACACAAGCTATGAATCTTTCTGGACTTCCAAATGAGCAGAGAAGGGAACAATATTCTATTGAGTCCTTCATGAGGAAACGTCCACCTTCTTTCAGTGGCTCTTCTAATCCACTTGTTGCTGAACAATGGATCAGTACCACTGAAAAGATATTTTCAGTTCTTCAATGTTCTGAGCATGATAAAGTCATCTTAGCAGTATATCGTTTGGAAGGTGAAACTGATCAATGGTGGAATCTTATCAAGAATACGAGGCAAAGAGATGAAATTGAGTCCATGGAATGGGAAGAGTTCAAGAACTTGTTTTTTAGTAAGTACTTCCCTTGTATTCTTCGAACAAAGATGGAAAAGGAGTTTCTTGAGCTGAAGCAGAAGGATGATGAATCTGTTGGTATATACGAAGCAAATTTTACAAGACTAGCAAGGTACGCTTCTGGTATTATCATCCAACCTGAAAGTAAAGTTGATTGATTTTTCAGTGGCTTAAAACCAAGTCTTCGAAGGGAATTATCTATAAGAGACATCAGTTGCTATGAAGAAATTGTGCGTTGTGCTATCAAGGTAGAAATGGAAGTTGGTGTTACATATCCATCTCATGGTTTTGACAAGAAACGAAAGATGGAGTTCAAGGAGAAATCTCAGAATAATGGTGAACAGAAGATGAATGTTTCCTTATGCACAAAGTGTGCAAAGAAGCATGGTGGAGATTGTCTTAAAGGGACTAGAAAATGTTTTAAGTGTGGAAAAGAAGGTCATCGAGCTGCTGAGTGTCGAAGTAATGGAAAAAGGGATTCTAATGATGTGAATAAATCAAACACTGCAGAGAATGCACCACCGACAATTCAATGCTTCAAGTGCAAGGAAATGGGGCATTATGCTAATAAATGCCCTAATCCAAGGGTTAGTGATGATCAACATGAGAAACCACTGAAGGCAAAGGACAAAGGGAAGTCACATGTGATCACTATTGGCGATGCTGAATATGACAACGATGTGGTGGAATGATTAAGTGTTTATGTAATGGGATTCCAAAATAATATTGTATCATGGAGTATTGGAATATTTATGTATTGGTCTAATGTGGTATTCAAAGTGATTGAGATATTTTTGGAAATAAGATGATATGCGCATAATGAAGGGAAAATGAGAAAATGAAATGTTTAACAGTATTCATGAGCTCATGATTGATATAAGGACTAAGTGATATCATGGTTTGAGTATATAGAATTTTGAGGATTTTGGTATGTGAAAAGTGTTAAATTTTAACTGCATTCATGTTTTCACTAAGGTATTCAAGAGAATACAAGATTAAGGACTTTGAATGTTTGGAATGTGACCAACAAAACATATCTTATGATATATGGGGATCGACGATGTTGTTAAATCTCTGGTAATCGTTTTCACTATGTTATGAGAGTGTACTGTAGTATTATGGATAAGCCTAAAGATTGGAATGGATTATGTTGGACATAAGTTAGTATTGTTTAAGGATAGAAGTTTTCTCGATATTATTGATGGGATGTTATAGTAATATAGTTTTAGAAAAAGGAAAACCTGCAGGACGGGCGACAGCCCATCACATCGGACAAGGATGTGGGAATCGAACCCACAACTGAAGTGCGACTGGCCTTTATCGCCTACCACTGGCCTACAGGAAGTCCCTGTTTATTAGAAACTAGTTTTATTATATTAAGCAGTATGATATATAAAGTATAAAGTCCATTTTAGGAACCATATATGATTAATCTCACTATAGATCGACTTATGTATATAATTTTTGCTAACCTTTTGTTTGAGACAGATGGAATGACCCGTCATTCTATCATATGATCTGCTAACACTTCATTAATAACAAATTCAACTTCATTTATTTAAGAGATGAAGTGGAAATTGTTAAAGGCACGAACAACAGTGAGATTGTACCAAAATAAAGTAAGTATTTTTTCTAATTCAAATTCTTTAACTTTAGGGAAACGATCTTGAAAACCAAAAATGTTGTCCTAGTGATCGTATATCTGATGAATCAGATGGTACCTCAGATCGTCACAAATTTATGGCTTTGTGATTGCTGGATTTTCCATAGCCATGTTCTCTACCACTCTCCATCAGAACATGATGGTTAGATTTCTCTTCCATATCCATATTTTCACCTATGTGGAAACCCAGTGATTAGTTTATTTGGGTAACCACTATGTTTCATACTTTTGTTTTTAAAGATTGGTTTTGATATTCCTTTTTACGATGTGGGTTTCTATTAAAGAAACTTTCGAAAAGTAAACCATTTATAACCCCGACGAATTTCGAGGGCGAAATTCATTTTAAGGGGGGAAGAATGTAACAGCCCGAGATTTTATGAAAAATATTCTTTTTAATTTTATTAATGTCTTGTGTTGTACGCTACACCAAAAGGATCTTTCACAACACGCATCCTTGACTTGCCTTGCATTACACGCAATCGAAACCTTCCTCGATAGCGTGTGTAGTACGCAATACTGAGTTTCACGAAACAACGATATTCTATTAAAATATTATTAAAACTAGCCGTTATGAATAGTAATAACCACTTTTTAAATTTTAGAAATTTTAGCTCTCAAAATGGAATTCATTTTTAGATTCGGAGTATCGAATTTAGCCTAAGGTGAAATTTTGGTACTTTTCGGATAACTTTCATATTCTGATGAATAGTGAAAATTACTAAATTATAATTAAAAACAACTTTTTTAATAGAAATAATTAATAGTGATAAATTATTAATTTGAGTGGTTTTAAAGTATATTTAGAATATATTTTTACAATTTAATACAATGTTGGTCATTGGTTGTAATTTCACATTTAAACCAGACATAATCAAGTGTCAATCTTTTGATATATATTGTTTCTTAAAAACACGCTATTTGTTTTAACAGTGGGATTTAATTATAAAATTAATTAATGAAACTTCTATGTTATGAATTTGGTAAAATAGACTTCATTTTTGAATTTGGAATATGAAATATAGCTTAGGATGAAATTTTGGCATTGTTCTGAAAAACATCAATTTTTTATGAATAGTGAAACTACTAAGTGGTAGTTAAAAAACTGAATTTTTCATAAAACTTAATTTTACCACTTCTGTGAATGGAATTTCAAAAATCCGAGAGACACGGTTGATGTCAGTAAGTAAAATGTGGTTCAATGAGATAAAATTAATTTTTGGTGAATAGTAACTTTTTACTTTTTTTACCGCGGTTAATAGTAAATAGTGTAACTAAGGGTAAATATGATATTACTATTACCCTAACACATGTCTTAATTCTATTGGATAAGTGTAATTCGACCAAAAACAACCTTATGAATATAATATGACCATTTAGGTCCACTTGGATTAGATTATGACATTTATATTATTTTATTTAATGAATAGTTAAAATAGTTAAAATCAAAGTTTAATAACTAAAACATTTCTAATATGGGGTTATACATAAGATAAATTCGATTGTAAATATTCATTAGAAATCTAAAAGGATTTCCTACATAATGGTATTTTATTTGTAATTTTTATACATCAAATAATTTAATTTATTTATGACACAATGATGATGCAGTAATTATCTTATTAATGAAATATTGACATAATTGATATTATAAATACCAAAATAAATGTAATTTAAGACTTTTTATGAATTACACTAATTTTATAGGTTACTAGGATATATTAGTGTTTATTTAATCAACTTGGTTCGAACATATAATTCTGTTATGACTTTCACAAAAATCATATATCAAATAGTGTCAAAATTGACACAAAATAGTTTTTAAATCTAATATTATATTATTAATTGTTATTTTATTCATAAAAATCTAAGGTTCGGCCAAATGACTTAGATAAGGATATATATATTAATAATAAACAATTTGGGGTTCGTTTGGCATGTTATAGTAAGTGTATTAACCATACAGTGAAAGAAAACAAAAAGACACGGTAAAAGTTAAATTATTTAACTTAGAGTTAAATCTAATTGATAAGGTTAAAATAATACCCCAAACTTGTATAAATCCTATTGGTTGATAGGATTTCGACCCATACCCACTTTAGCTTCGAAATAAGACCCTTTGGAACCATTATAAACCAATCTTGACTTTAATATAAAATAATATTTTGAGATATTCCTAAGGTGCCCCTCTCCCCCCTTATAAAAGGGCACCTCCTCCCCCTCCTCCTCACACCAATTTGAGCACTCAATCTCGGCCAACCCCTGAAATATTCTCCTCTCCACTTCCCTATAATAATCCTAGAGGTCCTGGTATTCTTCAAAGACCAATCTTAGTTCCCTAAGTGGAGGATTCAAAGAGGCGTTCCAAAGAAGAGGTAATATCCATTACCGATCTTTTCAATTTCTTTCTTCTTCAACTTCTTCTTCTTTAGTTGTTTCATGATAAAGTAATAACATCAGTATTACTTACATACTGATATGTTATTATAAATATGAAACAACCCTAATTCACCTTCTATCCATCCTACGGAAAAATGAAATCACCGCGCGTGTGTACGTACGGAATACCGTCTCCACGCCGTGGTGTAATCTATTTTCCACCACCACCTTACAAGGATGGGTATAATGGTGTAATGAGTAACTATTTATTATTATTATAAAGTAATATTGATACTGAAATAATATATATATACTCCAATACAATTCCACGATCATAGGAACGATATCATCACTCGTGCGTACGTACGGAATACCGTCTCCCCGATGTGATGCGACTTGTTCTATATGATCATAATTACATAGTAATTATATAAATGAATTTAATGAATAAATATGATATATGTTACACTAATACCATTCTGGATATAAGGTATCTATAACCTTAAAAGAATAATAAGAATTTATTCGGCAAAACACGCATAAGAACAAAAGGCAATAAAGACCCGAGTAACAAGTAACAATGAAATATTACTAACAAGAAGCTAAGAATATGACCATATATGATATCATATCAATATGTATGATTCTGGAATAAGTCAATAACATTATTTAAACCATTATAAAGGAGATTCGGACACGTACAAATCAAATCGGACCTAAGGTAAGGGAAATATCACAATCTCATTTTTATCCGAGATTGTTTATTTGTAAGTATTTACTGGGGTGTATTTTATCATCCACATCCATGTTCCCTCAATATGTAATATTGTTTCCATCCACTTACAATAAGTTAAATCCAATTTTACCCTTCGGTGAGTTTTTAGTAAAGAATATGATAGGAATCTTTTGTCATTTTTTCGTACGAGGTATTTTTTGACTTTTCCGACAAAAGTATGAAGAATGTTTTTTTTTAACTTATACGGCATGAATGGATTTTTAAAACATTATTTCCAAGAATCTTCCTTTACAAGTTTTCAAGTTTATTTTTAATCAACTTCTTTTATTTTAAAGTCGTATGACATGTTATGAAAGGAAAAAAAATTCAAGTAGAAAGGATATTTTCCTCAAGAATGGAGTTCAAGTATTTTATCAAAGTTATTTTCCATATAAGATAATAAAAGGGTTCTATTTTTATCCCTATTATTACATGGGTTTGATTATGTTGTGATGGAAATATTTTTATGAATTCCTTTATCTTATATGAATTGTTTTATGATGTCATGTTGTTTAAGAATCCCATTTTTATTACATGGGTTACGATATGATGTATGGATTATGATTATGTGGCACACATAAGAAAGGATTCATTATAAGATGGGTGGGACCTATATCTCCCTCCAATGCATTGGGTAAAGATTTTATATCTCATGAGATAGACATGGCTGGAACGGTAGGTTATACCGGTTCAGTGAAACAAGACTGGAACGAGGGTGACTCGGTTCAGAAAGGGACTTTGTCCACTAAGATAGTCTTGGCAATGAGTCATGACTAACAATAAATGATTTTCCATGATTATGTGTGCATTCCACAAAGTTTCAAGTTTCATGTTATGATTATGGGGATCTCATTTTCACTTATATGATTTATTCCATGTTAAGATATTATGATCTCTTTTGCAGGTTATGATTTTCAAAAGGATATGATATGATTTTTATTTCCTTTATTTTCCCTTGTTGATCATTTGAGCTCACCCTTTTATGTTTTCTTTTCCCCAGGATATAAAGAAAGGTTTTAGGTATAATAAAAAGGAGTATCTTTAGGGGGGATGTTGAAGATCATTCACCAGGATTAGAGGATTATATTCCGAGTTTCCAAAGACACTAAACTATTACAGTCCTTGTGTGTGTGTTTTTGTTATGTACTAAGTATTCTGCAAATGTAATGTAATGTCAATGTACGTCAAGATTCGGGTCTCTACACACACCCATCATCCTTTTTAGAAAATCATTACATTACTCAATGATTTGGTTTTATAAATGATTCCTATTATTTATAGAATATTACTAAAACAAATAAATTTTAATCATGATAATATTAAAATAAATAAAAATATAAAAGAAAAATTGTAAACTCATAAAAAATAATTCTTAAATCACTTTCATTACCTAAATTATGCCTTCCTATGTTTCAAGATAGGTTGTTTATAGTAAATTTCATATTGTTTTTACTAACATAATCCCAAAAAATAAGCATAACATTCTCTAATAAAACTATAATTACCTACATCTCTTAAAAACTATTATACGTTTTTTATCATAAAACCATAAAATAAAATACTATTTGAATCTAAAGGTTTAATGTCTCTAGAAGAACAGATAAATAAAAAAATTAAAGTAAAAAAACATGATATTCTATTTTATTATTTGATATAAATATTAGAATATATCATACTTATATCATTTCATAGGTTACCTTTTGGATATATATAAAAAATAAATCATGGGTTAAAAATATAGCAAGGGGATAATCTAAATAAAAATGATGATGTGATGTATCATATGAGTCGATGGATATAACATGGAATCTTAAAATAGGAAGTTATTAAAATATCTAATAGAAACATGGAATAAAAGAAATTATATCATTAGAATATGTTAGTAATGATATTTATAAAAATGTGTCACAAGCATAAGACAATTCATCTTAAACATAAATCAATGCTCAATGTAAAGATATCGTAACATAATGGGTTAGGCTAACTACCCTTGAACCAGACATAATATTTCATGAGATATAAGCATTTAAAATTTTATAAGGGAGATATATTAGTTTTTTTCCAACCACCAAATAATAATATGGGGTGCATATATGTGAGAAATATAAAATAAATCATATTTCAAGTATAAAAATCAAAACCCCCAGAGAAGGAAATGGGTTTTATAATAATATCACAAAGCATAAACCAATGAGGTATCATGTAGGTACCCAATAAGAGTAGGTATTAAGTCATAATATATGTTCATAAGTTAATTTATAATCATATTACATTAAAATATTGATCAAAGTGAGAGATAATTCATTATAAATAAATGAAAAGAAGTTTGAAAATAAACCCCTTTACCAATATTTTGAGAAATGGGTATACCATATTTTAAAGGAAATATTGGAATATAGTTCCCCAATACTATAAAATAACGAATATATTTTTCATATAAAAAAATTTTATTTTTATAAATTGTATACGAAAATATCCGTTCAAAGAGTGTGACGTGAAATGGGAAAAGGTATGGAAAATTTTCCTTTTATAAAGTTAATATAAAGAAATGATTGGAAAGGAACTGGAAATTCATTAATATCCATGAAAAATGAAGTAAAATAAAATATAATGTCTCCAGTAAGGATGTATAAAGAATATATTAATTTCATATGTGAATAATATAAATGGTATGGTAGATCATAATCTAGAAATAAATTATAAAAGTCTCATTATAAACAACGCAAGGTATGAACTATAAATCTATAAGAGAGGTAAGGATACAACTAATACCTAGAAATAAATGGAAAATTTATTCTATAAATTCATTAATTTGGATATATTTCATAGAATATAAAATAGATAATAAAAAATTTATATGAAATGAATAAATATTTGGAAGATAACCCATTACCTCAAGTCTTGAATCACTTAGGATGCTCATATGACCTCCTGAATAGATGAATTAGATGAATTAATTGTATATTAATGAATATTATTAATGTTCATTTCTTTTATATTAATCCTATTATTATCATATATTATTAATTTATTATATTATTATTTTTCATTTTGATCATTTATGGGTTTTTTGCATCATAGTTCCAAAACTGCTTCTATAAAATAAAAATTGTCAATAATTTTGACCCAATGGTTCCATAACCTCCGAAATTTTCAAGGTATTGGGTTAATTTCATTAAAAAAATATAATAATTCAATAATAAAAGATATACACTAAACTAGGTACAAATCATAAAACATTTCATGGAAAATTTTCTTAATTATTAAAATGTTTGTGATGGTTTAGTTTTAATATCATTAATATTGTGCTAATTTTTCTTCATTTTATTTTGATAAATGGTGTAATATGTAATAGTCTTATTATATTTTGAGTAAATATTATTATTATTATATTTTTTACTATTTTTATAATAATAATTAAATTTCACACATTTTACCCTTGAAAATCATCAAAATATGATCATTTTAAGCTCTTTTATTGAGGAAAAAATTTGGTTACATTGATTTGTAAATTTGTGTATTAAAGGTTATAAAGAGAGATAATTTACATAGATGAAGAAGAATTTTTTTCCATTACTGCATATTCCAATGGCATTTCAAACTTCTTCAATGGTAGCCCACAACCCAAAAATTCTTTAACCTCCCTTAATGACACCTCAATCATGGGCATAGCCACAACCCCTTCCAAAGAATTATAAAGATCCAATGACTCCTAAAATTTATTCAATGGATAATTTCAGTCCAAAAAATCCACAACCCTCTCCAACAATACCTTGAGCCTGAATAGAACCTCAAGTTATCCAAATATAATATTGAAATATAGTGTAACCATAATCATCATCAACAATATCTAAAATTACAACGTATTCTAAATGGTCTCTAATTGAATATAAATGTATGAATCAATGTAAATTTTGTATGATAGATCCTCAAGAATGGATGTGAACCCTATATGCTCAACATTATTTATTTCACTCTCAATTTAGTGAATTTTAACTAATACATGTGGGAATTTTCAAGATGAAATCTGAGCCATAGATCTCTTCTAAGGTAAATGTGTTCAACATGCATTTGATGAGAATATTTTAAGACAAGTTATATTAAAAAATTGGGTAATTTCTTCGAATAATAGTATGTAGAAATTATTTTTTGAGATAGGACTTACTATTGAGTCATGTTGGTCCCCATTATAAATGTTCAATAATCATTTAAAATCTCCTAAAATTTTCTTTCCCAACTATGTGTCGTTTCCATCATCCCTAGAGACCAATCGCCATTATTCACTCCATAATTATCACCCATTATCTAACATAAATATATGGTACCGAAAACATTCATCCATACTCACTCAATAAATCTGTTTACATGAATATCATTTAAGGAACATCCAGACTCTTCTCCTCCTCCATAAATCCATCTTATTCCATTCATCCAATGAGGTTCCAAATTTTTCATTCCATTTCCATGTACATATTTCATATTATATACTCTATTGATATTATAATATCCCCATTTCATCTCATACATTCCCATTCACCTTAAAGTTTTGAGGAGTAGATGGATCTCTAGGAGGACATGGGTTGACAAAACTCATGATGGGTATCATTTTCCTTTCTATGATTTTCATTATAATTAAAATTCTAGGCTAGTTTGATAAAGTATGGAATGTAGGTGATGTGATTTTATTTGTGTTGTATGCCTATTTAAAACCATATCTAAATTAATAATGTTTATGTTACTAATTATTTAACTATTTAACTATAGTTTAATTATTTTAGGATGTTAGGGTGGAGTGATAGTGGTACCATAAACCTTTCACTCATTCCATGATTATTGCATCCTGATTGATGAGAGTTATATGGGTGTATTGATAGCTTAATCACAAAAAAAAGTACCTTAATTACATCTTGTTAAGTAAAATAGAAACCTTATAGGAAGTCCTAGTTTTTTTAGTAATCCCTTTATTACCTTGAGAGTGAAGTTAAAGGTAAAGGTGATGTTCCAAATTCATTTCTACTATAAATCCACATTGTATGCATCATAAGGATGACCATTAGCCTAATTTCCCTACTCATATCAAATTACATCAATACTTCTATAAATTTATTTTTACTTTTCACTTCCCATATCCATTATTCATAGTCATTTATAAATATAAAAACACCAAAAATAATTTTAAATTCATTAATTTAAAAAATAAAAAACCTCTTGTATTTAATTGATTTTTTTATCCATATATATAAGTGAATTATTAAATTATCCAAACTTATCCCTATGATGATAACTTGGTAAAAATAGTTATTTTTGTTCACATTATTATACAACCATATATTGGCATTGTTTTCAACGATATATCTGGTTGTTTCAATGATTCTCATAAATTTTATAGATATAAATCTCAAAAACACAAAAAAATTTAAAACATGAATTATTTGGATTTGTATATAGATTTAAATAAATTTTGTATTCACTATTTTGATTTCTTTTTTTAGTTGTGTATTTATGAATTGATATGTAATCATTCATCCACTTTTGATTCATTTATTTTTTGAACCTAATGAATTTTATCAAGGAAGAAATATTGAAACTATTGAGAGGGATGGACATAGAGAAAAACAAACTTGTTGTGTTCCCATAAAATCCATGGGAAATAAATTTTTAATATGCTATAGTAGATTTGTAATCTTGTCCCACCATAATTATAGGACCTTAAAATGCCCAAAGTTTGGGTGTGTTAATCAATATTTAAGATAAAACAAACAGAAAGGGAGTATATTCTTAGGAAACCTCAATTAGAGTTGTTATCGACTTTCAATGGTTCTCACAAGGAATATGAATACACATTAATCAAGTATTTAATTATGGTAATCCATTAATTACCCCCAAGGGGTTGATTTATGAAAATTTGATATTAATGTTCTTCCACTAATTCTAGAAGGGGAAGGTAAGGAGGTGATTACTCTAATAAGTGGATGAATCATTTGAAACATTAGAGGGTTTTTAAGGAGAGTTATAGAGGCAATATTACCCATTTGAGAAAACCAATAATGTGATTGGAAAATCATGATATTTACTCAAGGACAATATTATCATTTTAATAAGGATTGAGAGAGGTACCAAATACACTATTGATAATTAATAACCCAATAACTCCCTATCCAATTTATCATGTTAATTTTCTTTGATGGTATTGTATAATTTTAATAATATATTAAAGTAAAATTTTTGGTAGATTATATGGAAACATGATAGCAATGGATATTAATAAATTTTACAATAGGATATCTTATAATTCCAGAGAAAAATAAAAAATAGAAAGGATTTAAGTGGTTCTTGAGGAAACAACCACTAAGAATATGTATTTATGGATTCACCACCTCTAAGAAAAATTTAAATAGTTGATTATAGTGATCAATATAAAGGAGAAGTAATGTATTAAATGTGCAATTCTTGTACATGTTGTAATCCAATATTTATATTCTTGAAATATAGTATCAAATTCACTATATTATGAAGAAATTATGATGGTAATATTGGTAAATAAACCATATAATAGTAATAGATTATCACACCCACTTAATCAAGGCTATAGGTGGTATTTTGGCTCAAAATTAAGGGATCGAGTCAAATTCTAGGAATCTATAATTTCAATAAATTATAGAAAACAACTTGAACTGAGTGATTAATTATCACAATTGGGCCATTAAAATTTGGGGAAACATGTAAATACTTATTAGAAAACTTAGAATGACTCAAATCAAGTATAAATCTAAACATTTCAAGGAAAATTCAAGGTTATACAGCAAAAAAACAATCTGTGGAATTATCTATATTAGTATCAAAGTTATCCAAATAGGAGGAATAAAAATGAATAATCTTAGAGGAACCAATATTAATTTATGAAAGATGAAAAAAAATTAAATTTATTGGAATAAAAAACCTAGACATTATTGGATTAATAATAAGAATAAAATATTTTCAGTTTTAGTTCAACCATATTTAAGAGATCAAACCAACATTCATCTAAGGGGTCAAGAGGGTATCAAGAAATATGTGATTTCTAGTTTAAAAGTTATTTTCCAACCTAATATTCATGGTATTTATGAGAATTAACATCATTCCTCATCTAGGGAGGACCATTGATCAAAGATGGTCTTGGAACATCTTTAAGGAAAACAATCCAAACTCTCAAGGAATGAAGATAAGGTAAGAAGGTTCATTATAGCCACCCAAGATCACATCCAAGTAATTTAATTTAATTTTTCAATGATAAATGAAATAATTGATAATGTATCTAAGAACACTCGACCTTGAATACAAGGCTTTAAGATAGAGCAGCGCTACTTGGAATAAGAAGAAAAAAAGTGAATGAAATCATTGAATGGATCCAACCAATGATTATTTTATCGCATTTGAGTTTTAATTTATTATGATATAATAATTTGAAAGTAAATTAAAGTTATATAACTAAGGTAAGTGAATAATGATTTTACAAAGGAAGAGAGAAACCCCAAGAAAAGAGTGTCTGGTCTATTTATAAATGGATAATCCATTAAAATTTTATAATGATAACAAGATTCCTTTGAAGAGAAAATTATAGAAGATGTGGTTAAAAAGAAATATGTGACACATCCCATGGAAACTGAAATTGAAGATTTATAGTAGCTTAAAAGAAAATAGAGCATGTGATGAGGTTTAATTTTTAAAAAATAATTTGAATGATTTGGACCTGCTATTCTAAAACATTAAAGATGTATATAATTTGATCAAAAATAACCCATTATCAATGGAAAATAATTTCTAAATTCAAAGGAAGCTGAAACAGTGGTACAGTTTGGAAATTTTGATCCCCAAGAAGAGGAATACAATGTGCAGAAATTTATTAATCAATTGGGTTAAAGGATAAAGGTTAATAAGAATTACTTTAGGGATGAAATAAAGTCATGCGAAAGGAAAATATGAATGAATACTCAATAATTCACTATCAAATTAGGTAGTTATAATTGATAGTGACTAGTTAGAATAAAAATGATTCATCCTTGAGGGGGAACAATAATAAAATAGACTCTAATAAGAATAAATAGATCTATAAATTTTTATAATTTAAGAAAAATTAGTGATAGAGGAACTTTCAAGGTTCCCACATTAGAAGAACCAACTACCTTAGGATAATGGTTGAACACGAGATAGAAGAAGCTATGCTGATATTATAAAACATGTGTTTCTATAGAGGTAACCCAAGATTATTATTTCTATTATTTTATTTTATTTTTAATTTTTAGTTATTATTTTAAATTAATTTCACTATACTAAAGTTCTTACTTGAAATTTTGTAGTATAATAGTTAGAAAATAGGGGAGATAATTTGGAGTAAAAAAATACACACACACACTACCATGAAAAATAATATATAATAAAAATGGGTATTTTATATTACCTCTTATTTAATTTACATTATACAAGAGTTAACTAATTAAATTCATATAATCATATATATACTTGATAATTAATTATTTATACATTAAAAATAAATTATGAGATTAACAAGAGTAGTAGTGTGTTTTGATTTATGGTGAACACATTAATAATAATTTTTCCATCATTGATAAATGAGAAAAATTTACCTTGAAAATATTTAATCTATTATTAAGAAACTTAATAATTTAGGGTTAATAATAAAGGAATTAGGTCTATAAAATTTTTCCATGTTTTCATTTTCTTAATGAACATAAACTTGAGTGATTTTTTTCCAAATAAGAGTAACACTTCAATGGATCACCCATGACAACAATAAAATAAAACATTATAATTAGAGAAGTGTGAGAAAATAGGATCAAAAATAGAATTTATTTAAATAGATTATCACAAGGGTGTGTTAGTAAAAAATAAAAATAATTTATACAAGATTAAATGACTACGAAAGTATCATATTCCCTTGTCCTACTCCATGATGTAATTTTTTCCCTATAATCAAAATATGAGTACATAACGATTACATGTGTACTATTTTTTGAAAATTAATAAAGTTATTTATCACATCATATTGTTCCTCTTAATTAAATAGTATGTGATAATTTATTAAGAATATATGTCACACTGAAAGGTCATTATAGTTTCATTTTATGATGATAACCTGGAGGCACCAAAATAGTATTATAGAATAAATTTTCTATGGTGGGGTGATATTGTCTGATGGGACATAGAAGATGTATTCTATTAAGAGTAGGAGGCTGAGAAGACATTCATTAACCTTCTCATATTATTCTACATTGGTAATATCTAAGAAGTTGGATTGTTACAACAGACCGAATAGTAGGAAATATAAATTTTATGTGTTATTAGATGTTCTTATATGAATATGTTTTTATTGATCCTTATAATCTAAGATTATCATTAATTAATACCTTTATTCATGTACTTTTATGTATTGATGAAATCTGTAATGAAAAATATTTTGGAAAATGTAGGATATTTTGGGTGCATCGTGAGTGATATTTCTTTATAGCATAATGCAAGAAAGGATTTACCCCTTCTGTATATTCAATGAAGTTGATATCTCATTCCATTTTATGGAAATGGAACTTCTTATACAAATTAATATCCATGGTGCTCTATGATAATTTTCATTTCCATAATTCCAAATAAAGAGACATCAAGCACATGGGTTTATGGAACAATGTGTAACATTTTTTATAGATATAATGGTAAAGGGGTTATATTACACAGTAAGTGTCCATAGCAGTTTGTATTTCATTATGACGTTAACTTATTTCATTATGGGTTTCATGGAATGTTTCTATACACTAACCCTAGACTTTAGGAATCTCAACCTATTGACTTTGAGAAAGAGTCATAGAGGGCCACACATTAAGCATATCTATAATATTAGTTAAATTTAATGTTTAATTTAACAATTTAGAATAAATATCATTAATTACCTATGGTTTAATAATTATTCAGGTTTTTTTTATTTCTAAGATTTATTCACAAGTTGTTCAAAAGAATATGTGAGTTAAATAATAATAATAAATATTTATTTTCAAGGTTTCGTAAATAAAATATTTATTATATCTATCAAGTAATAATGGAGTGATATCTATTTATTAAATAAATAGTCATTATTCAAGGTTTGGTAAATGTTGAGGAGGATAAGTGGACCAATATTACTGGTCTAATATAAATGAAATTTTTTTATTCCTAGGTTATGAACATGTCAAGTGAATAATAATTATAATATTAGTAGTACATGGGGTTTAATAAGAACTAATTCATTAGGAATGGGATTGTGTCCAAGTTATAAACCCTAATCCTATCATAATAAATATCTAATTATATTAGTTTTCATAGATACACTGGTTTTCACAAAATATAGAAAGAATATCTCCCAATACCTAGATGTATTTCTAAACATATAAATTGTGATATCTCCTTATATTATCTCATTATATCAAGTGTTATTCATTCTCTTAGAATAATTATATTGTGATCAACAATGAATGATGCAACCAATTGGTATAGATTGCGCTAGCACCTGGGGATTCTACAACAACGTTCAACGATTTTGGTTCATGTTTTGATCACCACTAGAGGGATTCTTTACTTGGATCCTACAATTCAACGATGGTATGATAAGATCGAGTCAACCAGGTCATAAAATAAGAAATAATTATCTGTTTGTATAATTTTAGATCAGATTATAAATTAATTATAAATTATATTTGAAGATCCTCCTCATCTTGTTTTGGTGTTTACTCAAGTCTAACTAGTCTATAAATTATGTTGGTAATAAAGTAATTAATTATAATGATTATTTATAAATTAAGAATAAATATATGAATTTTCCAAAAAAAGGCACTTATACTATTCTCCAAACCTAAAATTGGTATCATAGTGGGTCACCACGTTAATTTATAATTATTTATTAATAATTGATTGAATGAAATTATTTGAAACTTATTTTACTTTTGATCTATTAATTATTAAAATCCAAACATGGTTTTCTATTTCCTTTATTCATTCTCACTCACATTACTAATAAATGGGTAAGCTAAAATGAAGAGACATCAAAAAACTCTATATGGATATTCCAAAGGTTCTATATAGGTAAAGAAAGTGTTTGTGTCATGTAATCTAATTATATATGTCATGTACATGAGTATCTTACATGTATATCAGGATAATATCATATTAAACTGATGAAATCAGATAAGTGGTATGATAAAAGTGTATCATCATATAGATCCATATAGGATGGCACATATTTTGAAGAACTGGATTCCATGTAACATGTGTACATGGTGATTAGTCCTTGTGTATTCATAATGGAGAACACAGGGGTACAAGAAAAACGTGTATCTGATATAAAACATGGGAACTAAAAAACTATGAAACTTTGAGGCCGCACATCATGTAATATGATTATATGTCATATAAATCATATATTTTTTGGATGCAAACATGAATTGTTACTAGTCAGGAACCATAGACACGTGTAGAAGAGAACATATGTCAGGTATCCAAGTATGCATTATGTAGTCTGCTACATCTAGAGTGTTCAATTTAACATGGATAGAATAATTAATTATATGATTATACCAATTCACATGTGTTTCTTGTTTCATTTATTTTATAGTACATTCCATGTCATGTGATTTTTAATTAAATTAAATTAATTTTCATTTTAGATACTATAATATAAATTGTGTATGGTCTTTGATTATGGTGCACTCTGTGCACATCAAGATCATCACATACAGTGTAATTCACACGTATTTCATATATCATTTGTTTTATAGTACATACCATGTAATTACCCATCATGAAATTTGTGTTGGATATTAAGGTAATACATAGGCATAAGGATCATGTTGAGTAGTTTAGACGAGTACATGTCATTGCCTCCAATTACACTTATGTACTCTATTAATTTTAAATAAAATTAATTTATTTAATTTATTAAAATTATTAATGAGGAAATTTTAAGGATTTGTGTATGTTATTAATAGTAAATTGAATTAATTGTATTAATTCATGGTTCTTTATCTTAATTATTGAAATAATTAAATTTATTGTTAGATAAATTGAAAATGTAAGTTCATTTCAGGTTATGTGGATGATCATGAGATTAGACCAAACTTGTGTATATAATTGGTTTCCTTTTAATTTATTATTTTATTTAAATTAAAATGATTCCCTAGGAGTAATCCCCTTCAATTTATTATGTAAGTCCCTATATGAATGTTGTTTCGTTTATATAAAACCCCTTTATCCAATCCATTAGATCCCTATACCTGCATGTGAGTAAAAGATTATGTACGGATGGAGATCTTTGGTGAGATGAGGTGATATGAATCCAATATATGAGGAGTAACCCATCGAGGTGGTACATAAGAGATGAGGTGTAATGTTGAAACACAAACCAAGTTATGGTTCAAGTTAGTTTCCTCTATGTTTGAGGGTTATTTTCATATCCTCTAGATAAAATAAATATTAGATAATCTCATTATCATTCCACTTATATTTTATTTATATAAATTTTTTGGTTGATTATTAATGTTTAGGGATGTTGGGTGATCACCTAACAAATTAATTAATAATAATTCAATGTGGAATAAACTTACACTATATTATGCATAGATATTATCATACATGGTTAATCACGAAATTAAAATCCACATAATAATAAAAAGTAATGTGGTAAGATAAAAATATAGGTTTTACGCATAAAGATAAAAAACCGTGAACTAAAATATTAATTCAATATAACCTTCCACAACTTAAGTTAGATTATAACACATAGTTCAAATTTCTTGACTAGCCCAAGTTGGGGTACTTTTAATTATTGGGGAACTTTAGTTTGAAATTTTGGGTTGACATAACTTGGTTCAGATAAAGGGTTTACTATCCAAGTAGGACTTTGTGTAACTGAGAGGCAGGTGTTGAGGAAATTTGTGTCCAATATTTCAGGATTGGGGAGTCTACTCAATAGATCAAGGAACTCTAAATTAATGTATTTGGTAAAATGTGCCTACCTAAAACCCTTCAAATAACATGTCAGGACCAATTCTAGGTTATGAGAATGGGAATATAGATTCTTTACCCTATATTATCTATGGAACATGATATTCTGTAACTAATGGTGAGGCCAATTATTTTTAAACAAAATAGTGGAAGATTAATGAAATTTAATAACATTTAATAATCTTATTTGGTAATCAAGGAAGTAATAATAATATTCTCTTAAAAAAAATTTGAAATAGAAAACCATGTGACTTAAACCATATCACCGTGATTCATACTAGAAAAATAAAACCTTCTCACCAACACAAATTTCTTGGACTGGTATAAGCACTTACTTATTATACTATTCCTTTAATGGAATTTATATATGTTGGAAACCCTACTTCCTAAATTTATTGTGAAATTAGTTAGTGAGGAAGAAGTACCACTCTACCTAAAAAATGTGGATGCCATAATTGATATCCATTGTTTCATGATAACATACTTTTATTGTGATCTTATAAAGTAATATGAGGATATGGGTACATATATCATCATTTCTCACATTTTTTATATTTATTCGGAGAAGGTGATATAATAAACATATGAGATATCCAACATAGTATTCCCATTTAATCTTGGAAATAAATCACCACTTAGGACTAATGTATTCAAGATGATTGGGTACATAGAACACATAGACATCTTGGGGTTTAAGATCCCTGATGAGTTGCGCATAGATATCATTATGTACTCAATGCCTAAAACCGTATCCAGTTTCATTTTGAATTATAATTTTAGAAATAGAAAAAATACTCTTTCATAAATTCTTAACATCATTTTCTAAGTTGATAAATACATGGGGAATGAAAAACCATGGTCCTTATGGTGAATAATAAAAGTAATAATAAGGTAAATGGTCTAAATAATCTTTCCATGTCTAAGGATCTATAGCATCATCCTTCAAAGAAGAAGAATATTTTGTGGTAAAAAAAAGGAGTAGAATGTGGTGTGTGTTTTCATGTAGTAAGAAAGGCCACTAGGAGAGTAACTTCACCCAGCCAAAGAAACATTCTTAAGATTCATGTGCATTTTTTATCAAATGTAATTGTTAGAACCTCCTTATATAGAGTATGTTTGAAACTCTCTTATTTTGATGATCAGAAACCATTATTCTTTTAGTACTAACTATTCACATGTTTTTTGAAAGAATTTTATAGGGAAATATTATTTATATGATAATTCTGCTTAGTTTTATAGTGATTCACCATTGCACGCGAGTCACCGTCAACACCATTACTGCCAGAACAAGATACCTCTGGACTTAAGTCACCATTACCTCTAGAATGAGATACCCCCATACTTTATTATCCATTACTTCTAGTATGATCTACCTCTAGATATTGAGTCACTACCAACTTCTTGTTACCATTTTTGTCTGAGGATATCGGCGTGAATAGCGCAACAACTATTTCTTTATGGAGATATTTTGGACCAAGTCTTCATGACAAAGTCAAAGACCAATCCAAGAATTTTGGATTTGATACTGCTATATATACAAAAAGGATCTCTCTATTTTGATTTGGGTTATGAAAAAAATACAAGAAGTTACAAACAAGAAGTTTCAAGACTGCGACAACTATTTGTGTGACAGAATAAGTGAATTCTCATGATCTTACTGATTCATTTTATGTGAAGATCAAACGATGTAGAAGAAAAGAATTATTTACAAAGATTAATAGATAGTCCAACAATGATCAACTGAAACATACCTATAGATTTTATATGATCCTTTGTCTGCTACAAATTTCCATAACAAAGCATGACTTCCTCACCAGTGATGATATGTGGACTATCAAAATTATGAACATAACTGACTTCTCTTTTCTATATTCTTTTTTATTTTTTATTTTTTACTTTGAACAGTGTTTTGTTACTCTATTATCTAACACGCACTATCTCCTTCACCTTCTTAGAGAATACTTGTTATTCTATTTATTTCTCTACATTTTTTTCTCACTTTGTTTTTGGAAGAGGTCCATGCATGACTTGTACTATTATTAATTCACACGAATAACTATGGAGGAGGATTTTTAGCCTAGAAATATTGTATCTATTGATTGTTTTT
Organism: Viscum album; assembly: GCA_963277665.1. NCBI lineage: Eukaryota > Viridiplantae > Streptophyta > Magnoliopsida > Santalales > Viscaceae > Viscum > Viscum album. The sequence goes on from OY728161.1 coordinate 702,556,243, forward strand.
AATCTTCATGGTAACAGGTGATTTCCAATTAGAGGGTATTAAGTCTCATCTTGAGACAAAACATCTTGTTTAGTCCTCTATGTCTTTTTTTGTTTTAATAATATATTCTAGATTACTTTTTATATATATAAATTCATTATTTTGATAATTAATCTTAACTAGTTTTTAAATTTATTTGTTTCTAAGTAAATTGTTTTCAAAAGTTACACAATATTTTAATTAATACATAATCACTCTTTAAGAAATATTTTTAAAGGAAGAATCTTATATTGATATAATATTTTTATTAATTGGTTGGCTTATTTTTATTAAGGGGTTTTTATTTTATCCTAATTATAAAAAAAATATTAGAAACAAAATTCACTCCCTCTTTAGTTAATCACTCTTACCAAAATTTAGTATCAAAGTATTTTTAAAATAAACTTTTTCGACTGTGATTTTATTTGAATTCTAAAGATCTAAAATTTTAATCAATTCTAAATGTTGGTTTTTTATGAATAGTATACCAAAAGGATCTTCTACCAACAGACCTCCTTATTTTTGTGGTACAAATTATTCTCAATGGAAAATCAAAATGAAAATGCATTTAGAAATTATGGTTTTTCTAATTTTTACTATAATACAATACCAATATTAAATACCACAAACTACAATAATTACTTAGAGTGATGCTAAAAATATTCTTACAATAATAATTGTAAAGCTATGAATTCTTTATTCTGTAGCCTGGTTGATAATGAATTTAATAGAATGTATACTTGAAAATCAGATTTTGAAATATTGGATACCTTATGTATTTCACATTAAATAACATCAAATGTAAAAAAATTATATTAAATACATACACAATCAAGTATGGTACTTTTAAAATTAAATCTGGTGAACCTATTTTTGATATGTATCTCAGGTTCAATGAAATAGTAAATACTATGCACTCACATGGAAAACAAGTGACAGAAAAATATCAAGTGATGAGATTACTCAGATGCTTACCAAAAAAATAGAGAGGAACATCTATATCGATTTGAGAATCATGTGATGTGATTAAATTACCCATTGAGGAATTGATAGGAAAATATATGATCTATTAAGAAGAGATTAATGTCAAAAAAATAGATCGATAATGATGAACCAAAGGGAAGAAATGTAGCCTTCAAGACTACTACCTCTAAACAAAGAGAAAATGTAAAAAATAAATACACCAGTGAAGAAGAATCTCTTGATGAAAGTGATAAAGAGATAGACTACAAGGATAAAATATTAAATAAATTCTATAAGAAAAATAATTTCTTAAAAAAATATAATATCAGAGGAAATTATAAAAATAATTTAAATTGGAAAAAGGATTGGAAAAAGGATGAAATTCAAAATGAAATCACCTAATATGGATGAAAAAGTAAAGGACACATTAAAGCTGAATATATAAAATTAAAATACAAAAAAAGTATGAGAATAATGACAGAAGATATGAGGGATCCATGAATGAAACATGGAGTCCCTCTGAAGATAGCTCAATTGATTCATTCATTGATCATTATGATAAGTATGAGATGGAAAATATGTTCTTTATAGAAAGCACATCATAGGTACAAAATATTCTTCTTACTTCCCCTAATAATATTTCAAACATTTCTGAAAAATAATAAAATGATGATAATGAGGAAAACATGACCAGTGAGGATCTTTACAATTATTATAACATGCTAGAAGATTCATTTCATGAGTAGAAAGATAAATATAAGTTTATTAAGAATAAATATTCTCATCTTGATGATGAACAAGAAATAGTTCACTTACATCCTTCTTCACCAATGGTATCAAGTTATAACAGATATGAAAATTTGTGTAAAGATACCTCAATGCCTAATCTCCCAACTGTTGCTACAAATGGTATGATAGAAACAAGTTAAGGGATATTTCTACCAATTATATTGATTAGTCAGTTCAAGTGGTTCAAGTACAATAGGAATAAAACCTTCAGACCAATCAAACAGAACATTCCACTTCTGTAATTGAAGTTGGTCAAAGCTCTCAAGTAACCAGAAACTCTCCAATCCTTCCATATATTAGACCTCCAGGTAGTTCTTTTTAAAAATGGGATAAATGTCATTGTTTTATTAGACTTGGTTTATTATATAGTGATTTAGATTATTTCAATGACAATATTTTCATATGAGGATGATATTTAGTGGATCAAATAGATAAAGATGGGTAATTGAATCATTTTACACCCATGGAAACAAATAGATCATCTGAGGATGAAGTGCCTCATGGGAAATAAAATCTTCCTCTTACATAACATGTTATACCTCCTTCTGTAGTAACCCAAGCTTATTTGGATTCTTTTTAAAAAAACTATGAATTATGAGTTGGACTCCTTGAGAAGGAATTTAGTTTTAGATTTAACACAAGTATTGAACTCTCAACCATCTCCAATTACCTGAATTAGTGAATAAAACACTCGTTATTTGGTTAAATTGGTTATATAGAATATCCAAACAATAGTATGATTTCATATTCAACAAATATAAGTCGCCAACAAAATATTTTCAATAGATTTATAAAGTTTAAAAACTTCAGTCGAGGGTCTAACATCTTCTTTTTTGGAATTTATAAAATCTATTTCCTAGAAATCGGAAAGCATGACTGTTGCTACCTCTACATCAACTAAACCTTCTCATGCACCAAAATTTTTTTTAGAGATATGCTTCAATATATTATTAGGAAAGAGATGAGAAATTTTTTGGGTGATGTGACCACTCATGAGGAACAAATTCGCAAGATACATCATCATGGAGGGAATGTTTATAAGATGATAATAGAATATTCTATTTATCTTAGTAATGATAAAGAAACCATCAAGAAAGTGATAAAGTATTATCTTTCAAGGATTTATATGAATAATGATATGTTTGATAATTTCAAATTTATCATAGAGAATTTCATATTACCACTATTAACAAGGGTATTCAAAGAACAGGTGAGTAAGCTAAAAGTTCCCACACCATCTCTGTAGAGATTCATGGATGAGAAGGGGACTTATTTTTTGTAATGGGAAGAGGAGATAAAATAATAATGGATCTTATCAACATAATTAAACCATTCATCCTTGTTCATAATACATATTTTATTTCTAGATAATAAATTCCTTTCACCACAGTTCTTTCAACCACAACCATAGAGCAGTCTGAAATAGGCCTACAGTAATAACTCAGTCAGATGGACTTCTACCTTGATGGTTTCAGCCTATGTGTTTATCAATAGTAGATTCAATAATCCGCCTCAGACCAGTTCTTATAATTGTACCACTTCCTCTTGTTACCACAATACCTTCCATTATAACTTTTTCCCCAACTTACACTTCTACTATCTCCTCCCAGGACAGAGATAGAGACAAAGACAAAGGGAAAGATAAAATTCATCATCCACAACCCTCTAAATAGTGAATATGATTAGATTAATTATTTGCATAGGGATTGTGTGTTTGTCTCTTAATTGTTATATCTATGTACTCAAAGAAATAGGAACCTATTTAATGAAATATAATTAAGTTCTTCCCCTTAATTTGTTCGTACTGCTTTTATTTTTTGATCATCTCAAAGGGGGAGATAAAATGGGAATTTATATTTATACAAGGAAATCACCTAAAGATTATAAACATTTGATTTTATAATTGTAAAAATAATTTATTTAAACTTAAATAAATCTTTGAATATTTAGTATTATTAATTTAGAACATGTTTTATAAAATGTTATGTTTTGTTATCATTAAAAATTAGGAGAATGTCGGAACCTCTTTATATAGATTATGTTTAATACTCTCTTATTTTAATAATCACAAACCAAGATTCTTTTAGTACTAATGATTCACATGTTTTTTGACAGAATTTTATATGTTAATACTATTTATATGATTATTCTTCTTAGTTTTATGGAGAGTATTTGTTTCCTGAGAGTCACCGTCAACACCATTAACGCCAGAACAAGTGACTTCTAGACTTGAGTCATAGTTACCTATAGAATGATATACCGCTAGACTTGAGTCACCATTACCACAAGTACAAGCTACCACCAAATGTTTAGTCACCCATAGCTTTTTTTACCATTTTTTCGAAGAACTTTGACATGAATGGCTCAACGGTTATTTCTTTATAGATAAATTTTTGACCAAGTATTCATGACATAGTCATCGACTAATTCAAATATTGAGGATATGATGTAGCTATATATACATAAACGATCTCTTTATTTTGATATGGGTTACAAAAAAATATAACAAGTTATGAACAAGATGTTAGAAGGATACAAAAACTACTTATACTACTAAATTTGTGAATTCTCACGAGCTTACTGAATCATGTTCTGTGCAGATGAAATGATACAGAAGCACTAAATTATTAATAGAGATTGATTGAGACACTAATAGAGATAAACTAAAACATACCTATATATTTTATATGATCCTTTTTATTCTAAAAATTTCCATAATGAAGAATGAGTACCTCACCAATGTTGATCTGAGGACTACAAACATTTTGAACAGTACATACTTAGATTTTCTATATTTTTTATTTCTCTTTCTATTTTACTTTGAGTAGTGTGTTGTTACTCTATTATACAACACACACTTTCTCCTACACCTACCTGTAGAATACTTTTTATTCTATTTCTTTCTCTACATCTGTTTTCCCACTATGTTTATGGAATATTTCCCTATGTGACCTGTACTATTCTTACTTCCCTCAAATATTTGTGGAGGAGTATTTTTAGCCCTGAAAACTAGTAGTTGTTTATTTTTATACTGATCCAGGTTTTGGATTTATTTGATTGTAATTACAATATACTTGGAAGTAGGTGGTTTCCAAGTGGAGGGGATTATGTCTCATCTTGAGACAAAACCACTTGTTTATTTCACTGTGTAATTATTATTTTTACTAATATATTCAATATTAATTTTTATCTATAAAAAACCATTACTTTGATAATTAATTTTAACTAGTGTTTTTTTCTATGTAAATTGATTTCAAAAGTTAAACAAAATTTTAACTAAGACTTGATCACTCTTTAATAAATATTTTAAAAGGAAAGATCTTATATCAATCTAGTATTTTGATTAATTGAATAGTTTTTTTATTAAGGGGTTTTTATTTTATCCTAATTATTAAGAAATATTTTTATTGGAAACTCAATTCACCCCCTCTTGAGTTGCTCACTCTGACCAATAGTAATCTTTATATATATAAAAATTGGTATTAGATATTACATGTGTTGATCACATTTGTATACAAATATAGGAACCAAGTATATTTTAAAATGTTTTTAGAGGTGTGTTGGATTTACGAGTTGCTAATGGTGTGTGGTTAGTTACTTTACCATTGGAGACTACAATCTCACATTTACAACTTAATTGATTTTTTTTAAAGAACTATTATTATGTGCCTAGTGTTACCAAGAACATCATTTCTGTTTATTATTGATACATGGATGGATTTATTTTCAACTTTGGAAATAAGAGTTTCTAATTTTATAATGATAGCATATTTTATGTTATGAAACATCTAAATAATTTTATTTTTTTAATAAATTATGATAACAAAATAGTGGAAATTGATAATGAATAAAATTTACATGAATCATTTCACACCCAATTCTGGCATCATGACCTTGGTCATGTAAATAATAAGTATTTTATGAAGTTCTATTAAGATGGTAACTTATAATATTTGGATCTTATTCCACATGAAAGATGTTATGATTGTTTATAAGGAAATATGACTCAACCACCATTTAGTATTCAAGGTGAAAGGGATACAGAGCTTCTAGAATTGGTAAACACTAATGTGTTCTAACCATTTTAATTAGAATCTAGTGGTGGATTCTCATACTTTATTTATTTTAGAAATTACTTGAGTAGGTACGGTTACATATACTCGGTCAGGTATAAGTATGAATCATTTTAAAAGTTAAAGGATTTCATGAATGAATATGAGAATCATATTACTTAAAATATAAATAAACTTCAATTAGAACATGGTGGTGAATATATTACCCAAGAATTTATAAACCTTCTATGAAAGTAAGGGATTTTATCTAAACTCATGTAGCCTTATCAACCACAAGAAAAAAAATTAGTTAAAGGGGGAATATTACCTTTCTAAATAATAAAATATCGATGATTAGTGATGAAAACATTCCATTATCCTTTTGAGGATATGTATTACACATAGTATCATACATACTAAACAAATTACAAACTAAAGTGGAAAACAGTATTCCCTTTATGTTATGTAGTGTAAAGAAACTCATTTCTTCACATAATCATGCATGGGGGTGTGACGTGTTTGTTAAGGAAAGATAAAGAAACAAACTATCACCCTAGGTCATTAAGTGTATCTTTATAGGTTATTCCATGGAAACGAGACACTGCATATATGATCCCTTAGATAAAAAGGTTATAGCTTCTAGGAAAACTATATTTCTTAAGTGGGAACACAACCTTAAGAAGGATATTGTGAGTAAGATTAACATCAATGAATTTAATACTCAATATACCCAAGAATTGGTATAGGAACAGATTCCATAGATCTCCATGGAATATGGTGTTCCTAAAAAACATGTAATATATAGGAGCATTAGAGAGGCTAGATAACCAAAAAGATATGATTTTTTTGTCATGAAAGATGGTGACACATTATTGGTTGATAATAATGACCCTATATCCTCCATGAAGGTGTTAGAGATCTTAGAATCTATAAGATATAAATAATACATGAATTACGAGATGAATTTCATGTATCAGAACCAAGTTTGGGTTATGATAAATCCACGATTTGATGTAAATTCCATTGGATGTAAATGGGTATTCAAGAGGAATTTGTACATAGAAGGTCGATTTAGTACCTATAAAGCATAGATAGTAACTAAAGGGTTTAGAAAAATTCAAGGAAATGAAAATGACACAAAATTTTCTCCAGTATCTATTTTTAAATCCATTAGAATCCTGCATGCTATTGTAGCTTTCCATGAATATGAAATTTAGAATATGGATATCAAAACTACTTTAATTAATCAAAAACTTCAGTAATATATATATATGACACAACAATAAGGTTTTGTGACTCCAAGAAATGAAAAAAAAAGATATGAAAGTTGTAGATATCCATTTATAAATTAAATAAATAAATTAGGTCATGGAACATTCTATTTGATAAATCTATAAAATAATTTGGTTTCATTGAGAATGAATGTGATCCATGTGTTTACAACAGATTTAGTGTGAGTGTGGTAATTTTAATAGTTACTTATGTTGATTACATATTACTAATTAAAAATTAGATACCAACCATAGAATAAGTTAAGGAATGGTTGATAAACTGACTCTTTAGGAAGGAATTAGGCGAATAAACCTACATCATAGGGATTAAGAACTTTCATGATAAATCAAATATGCTTCTTAGACTAATTCAAAGTAAATATATTTTTGGAAAATTAAAGAGGTTTGGTGTGAAAGGATCCAAGATTGGATTGGTTCCAGTGTCATATGTTATACATATTTCCATGAATATGTATCAATAGACACAACAAGAATTAGATAGAATGATAAAGATAAAATATGATTATGTGGTAGGATCTATCATATATTCTATAATATGTATGAGTATTTATGTTTCATACCCTTTTTTCATGGTAGGAAGATATTAATTTGATCGAAGTGAACAGCATTGGAGAGCTGTTAAATCTATCCTTAAGTATTTTTGGTGAACTAGGTAAATGTTTTGAGTGTATAGAGTTTATGAATATATTTTCAATAAGGGTTATATAAATTATAACTTTTAGATAGATTAGAATGATCACTACTGGAAAGTGACCCTATACCAACGGATCTATAGCCACTGTATAGAAAAACTATGGGTATAGAGTTTCTGGACAAGCCTATACTAAAAGTTTTACAAAACTATTGGTATAGGTTGGTCTATACCAATATTTTATTATGTATGGTTGGTATATAGATTTATATAGGTAGTTCCACTTTGGCTCCTCCTCCCCTCCTCATTTTAACCCTAGTTCCTCCCGTAAATTTGTGTGTCCCTCCTTCCCTCAAAAAATTTTGACCTCCTCCCTCCCCTCCTCAAATATATTTGGCATCCCCCTTCTCTTCCTTAAGTGATTTCAGCCACCCCCTACCCTCCTCTTGTGAATTTGGAAAACATCAAGTGACATTGCACCCATTGGAAGGTTTTCTTCCTCTATTTGTGGTTATTTTCTTATTTCTATATTTGAGAAGTAAGATTTCATTCCCTCCTCTTATTTATTATCTATATTTTTTTAATATTTTTTAAGTGTTTTACATTATAGAGGAATGATTTTCCATTTTAATATATGTATTCGTTTATCTGTTTCATGCCATCCCATTTTTCAAGATTATAATAATTGAGTCTAGAGTGGTTTTAGATTGAGAAATTCTATGCAATTCATTTATTTGGTACCTCCTTGGTTGCTCATTCTGAGTGATGGTTCTTTTGGAAATTGTATGTGCTCTATTGTTTATGTTTTACCTTATTTGGTGTGCACCATAGAACATTTTTTCTAGATGGTTTGGGCATCGAAACAAACTAAGGTGAATACATGTGTCCTTGGGTGTGTATTTTTGTTTCCAACTATATCATCGACTCATATGGTCCATGTATTATATTAGAATCTAAGTGGGATGGTATTCCATGTATCTAGATAAAAACACCCTCATATTCCTATTGTGACCCTTAGGTTAGAGTCTTTTCATTTCATAACATTATGTGTCACCCATTGTTGAACACTTTGTTGGAAATTGATTTTTATTTTAAATTAATCCTATATGTGTGACCCATGAATGACCAAGTTAATTTAAAGGTCGTTTTAAACCTTGTAATGGAAAGTTATTACATACCAATTGTTTTTTAAAACTCTTAAATGGATTTTTACGGGTATTTTTAGTTTAAATTTTTTGTGGTGTGTACCAGCTTGAGGTTTTAAAAAGTGTTCTTATTTTAAATGGATCTCAAACCTAGGGTTTGGGGGTTTTGAAAGTGTTTAAAGTATTTAACATGGGTTTTTTGATTTTAAAAAAAATTATTATGTAAACTTGTCTTCTCTATATTAGAAACCTTTTTCAATCTTGGAAGATTTATAAATCAAAAGTTTTTTATGGTTAAAACATTAAAAAAATATTAATTTTTTGTTTGATTTCAAAAGGGTGAGTTATACCATGTGGATTCTATTTTTAAACTCTTTAGTTCATGTGAATGTTTTACAAGGTGGTGTAAATGGATATGTGGGTTCCCATTGAGTTTTAATAAGTGTTTCAATAAAATTATCCTCGAAAGTAAATTGATATTTATTTTTAAACGGTGATTTAACATGGAATTCCAAGCATGCTTCATTAATATGAAGGATTTTTTGGTATTTTGTGAATAATGAGCTTTTATCAAAGGTGTGGGACCCCCTTGTTCTCCTTTTCAATCTTGTATTCTCATGATTTCTTATGATATCATGAGGGTATTTTTCTTATTGATACATTTATATATTCTACTTTTGTTTTGAAATAAATCGGTATTCTTCTTTGTGATGATATAGGAGGTGAGGTGTGTGTTATTTAAAATGGTTTACACTTGATATTTATAATTGATTGATTGTTCAAACCTATTTTTAATTTTAATTGTAGACATGGGGGAATGTGGTATGTGGATTAATAGATTGATTTAGTGACCTAGGATTATGTTTTCAAGTAACATTGACCCTGACTAAGGGATCCCATAGAGTGGAAATTTCCCCAAAAGACTGGGTGAGATTCCAAATTATATATGCATACATTATGATTTAGGAACCTGGAAATAATCTAAGACATTATATAACCCATTTTTAAGATCCTACTTGTCATATTCATGACACTATGATCCATTTTAGGATCACTTTGGTGGATTTATCTTGTATATATATTGTATCCCCTTGTTCATAGATTATTGTCTCGAACCTATGTTCTTATTATTTACCCTTTTTGTGGCTGAACATAGTGGTTCCTAACTATGTGATTCCTTGTTATTTGTGTCTGTTTTATATCTCTATTTTTTTAATTGGGATTTAAAACGTTTTAAAATAAATAAAGATAATGTTTAATCATATAGTTTTTTAAAACTATTTTTTAAATGATTTTAAAAGGGTTTGTTATTTAAAGTGCTAAATGTCATTTCCAAAATAGTTTTGGAATAAATTTCATTGTAAATCGTGTTATGTTTCTTAATGAAACTCTAAGTGTCTGTTGGTTTTAAAAAAAAATTAGACCAATGTTCTATGTTTTATGGAAAGGATTCTTTTCAAATATATTTTTGGAAAATTTTTTGATGTTAAAATCTCTTTTTGAGTTGTAAATTAGTATTTTAAAAAGGGGTGTTTCTGATGTGATTTTAAAGTGGAACTTTAAAATGGTATTTTTTTTAAAAGATTTATTATCTAGGGAAAACATTTTCAAAGTGATTGTTACTATTTAATTAAAATACTAGAAAATATTTTTAACACACTTTTGAATTGTTTTCATTTCATTTCATTAAACCTTATGAAAAAAGTTTATTTTTTTAGGTCATTCATATTTTTTTTTCACCTTCTGATATTCTTGGGGAGATTTTTAAATTGTTACCATGATAGTGAGTTATTAAATTTCAGGGATACCAGCCTTATTTCATTACTTTTATTCATTTCTTATAGCATATGTTATATCTATTATTCTTTGTTTTTCTAGCTACATGTATGCTTTGATTACTTTAATATTAAAATTAGTTGTAATGAATTTTTTACTTATGGTTTACATTTTTGATTGGAACATAACCTTTTTCCTTTTAAAATAATTTATAGAAGTTGGATGTATCATACTTATCATATTTCAACAAAGTTTCAAAATAATTTGAAAAAATATATTTTTCACATTGTAAAATGCTTCAGATAGAGGTTGTATACAGTTTCCAAGCTATCATTGTGTTTGGAGAACACGGTTAAGCGGGGATGATTTTAGCTACTACATAATGAAATATGGATTTCAAACGAACTATTATGTTTGGTATCATCATGGAGAGACGAGAAAATCTTCTATTATTCTTAAACGAAAAGAAAGAAGTGGTATGGAGAAATTGATATTTGATCAGTTTCAATTTTTGAATCATCACAAAAGAGATAGTATTTAAGTGTTATAAGAAAATGATATCAATAAACATGAATAGAATACTAAATATGATGATTTTGAGATAGTGACAAATTTAATGGATGATTACAGAACTCCAGTATATCAATAATGTAATAAAATGTCCAAGTTAGAATTTTTAATGTGGTTATATCCTAGAAAAACATGTATTGAATTTCTAATACCACCATGGATTATATTTGTACATTTTTGAAGGAATTTCTTCCTGATGGTGTAGATATTCCTTCAAAACAATATAAGGTATGGAAGTTAATTAAGTATCTTGGATTTTCTAATAATAAAGTTCATGATTTTACAGAAGATTTTAGTTTATTTTGGGAAGAAATAGCTGAACTTAATGACTGTAAAGAAAGTGGCACATCTTTATGGAAGAAAAATTCAGATGGAACACTATATCATATGCCACAGAAATTCATATGGAATATTACATTGATTCCCAATCTTCAAAATCTCTTCATGTCGGTAGAAATATTTCTCAATATGTGATGGAATGATGCTGATAAAATTAAAGGTCATAATGAGTTGGTTCATCCTATACATGGATTACCATGGCAGTCATTTGATGAAAAATGTCATAATTTTGTTTATGAATTTTGTAATGTTAGGTTGGGTATATCTTGTAATGGTTTGGATATGTCTAGTCAGATTCATAATTCTCATATCGTATGGCAAATTTTATTCATGTTTATAATCTTTTTATGTGGATATGTATAAAAAATTCTTTCACTTTCTTGAGTACACTGAAAAATAGACCTTCTAATCAAGAAAATGATATAAACATATACTTTCAACATTTAATAAGAGAGTTGAATAAGCTTTGGGATATGGGTGTGTGCACAATTTATGATTCCTTGAAAAATATATTTCAGATGTGTGTTACCTTTCTATGGACTATAAATGATTTCCCTACTTATTCAATGATGTCTGGTTAGAGAAAGAAGGGAAAAATATCATGTCCTATTTTTATGAATAATTCATGATCGATAAGGATTAAATATCATCTTAGTTTCAATTTCATGGGGAATTGATGATTCTTGTCGATGTATCATCAATATAGGAAGAATCATCAGAGGTTTGATAATACTATTGACACTAAACAACCACCTCAACATATTTTAAGAATAGTTGTTCTTAATGAATTGAAATATTTCAGTTTTTCATTAGGTAAAGGTTAGATGAAATATAAATATTAGAAGAATGTTGACACTGAATCCACATACAATGGGAAAAGGAGAATTGTCTTTTTTGATTTTCCATATTGGTCTACCAATTTATTATGTCATTATTTAGACATAATGCACATTGATAAAAATATATGTGAAATTTTTCACTCAATAATTCTAAATATCTAGGGGAACACCAAAGATGACATATGAACTTGTCAAAAATGATCGATTTAGGTATTTGACCAGAACTACATCATGTGTGTATTGGTGAAAGCAAATGGAAAGTGAATTGTTCTTCTTATGTGATGACACCATTAGAGAAAAATCAATTTCTATAAGTATTGGAGAATATCAAGGATTGTGATGGTTATTATAATAAATATATAAATGAGTCAACAGAAGGGATTTGACACTAAAATCCCTAAAAACCCATGATTATCGCATCCTTATTCATTAATTGATTCCAATAAAAATTTGGCATTATCTATCCAAAAATGTAAGGGTGGAATTGATTTTCTTGTACTATTTCTTTTGATACCTTTCTGCTAAAAGGTTATCCATGTCATTATTGATAAAAAATACATAAAGAATCTCCATTAATTTTGTGTGGTTTGGAAAAAATTCCTTCTTTATTTTTCACCTGCATACTACATTTAACAATTCATCTTCCAACTGAAACACATCTTGGGGAACCCATTGCTTTTTTATGGATGTATCTTATAGAAATAAATATGTTCACAATGAAATATTATATCTAAAACAAAAATTATCCTGAAGGTTCAATGGTGAAGGAAATCTGGATTCATAATGTAAATATTTTTGTTCAATGTATTTGTTAGATTTGAGCACTAGACATAACTGGCCGATGAGAAATGAAAAAGAGAAGTATGGGTAAATTTATCCCTCATTTTAATATCTTCCCCAGATATGAGTAATTCATAGGTCATATACATTTTCAACATTGATCCTTGAATATTGGGATATGGCACATCATATAGTCTTGTTTAACTGTGGTTTGTTCGATGAATATATCAAGTAATTTTTATATTTATATGTTATCTCATACTATCTCATTTCACATATAACTTAGAGATTTATTATCATTTTATGTAGGTAACATAAACAAATTATAAGTATAGTTCATCAATATTTACCTTTGAAAAGGATAGAGGCTTTCCAAAGACAAGATTTTCCTTCTTGGTTGAAATCAAAGGTATGACCATTAATTTAATTAACTTAAAATATAGATATCAATTTAATTGTATTATTCATATATATTTTAAGTATTGAGTTTACTTTTTGACTCTATTTTTGAAGAATTAATATTGTTGGATTTTTGTCTTAATTCTTTGGTTCATGAATAAAAAACTTCAAAAATCAATGGGTAAATATTTGTTACAAATGATCAAGCAGTGAAAATGATAACACGTCATGATGGAATTATGTTAACTAATATAATTGAATGTTATTCCAGTGCATCATATAGTTAGTACCAATATTAATATTTGTGTTATTATGGACTTTTTGAGAAAATTTTATAATTGGATTACTACTCTCGAAGTCAAGTCACTATGATGACATATAAATGTTTTTCCTTAATGACATGAAAAATTACATTTATTGATGATTATGGATTCATAGTTATTGACATGAGTTGATTTCTGGATACTGATGAACCATACATTTTGGAATCAATATAAATACAAGTGTTTTATGTGAAAGATCATATACGACCTGATTATGGGGTAATTAAAAAATTATTCCCAATACATATTCTTTATGATGTTGGGGAATTAAATTGACACCATTCACGCCCCAATTAGTGTTGAACAAAATATTGAATTTGATGACTCAAATTGCCCCTTTGTTAGAATATATGTTGAACCTAAAGTAGTTGTGGGTAACATATAGAAGCAACCTATATTTTCATGGTTAGTTGAATTTACCTTGACATGAGTTTCTTAGGTTGGTATTACTGTAATTAATTTATTTTAGTTTTAGTTCTAAATGATATGTATGTTTTAGTATTTTTTGGTTTCGTTAAATTTAATTAGATTTATTTCAGTTCAGAAAACCAAGTTTAAAAATAATTTTTAAAAAATATATAACTTTGTTTTAAATTATTGTCACTAAAATATGTTGTCACATTGTTTAAGACTTATTTTACTTCTATGTTGTGGGCATGATTTTTAAAAATTGTTTCTAAAAATTGAACATTTCCTTCTTATGAAGATTATGAAAGAAGTTCAAAGGAAGAAATTATTTTATGTTGATCAAAAAAGGCATGAGTGTGGGTTATCTCATATGGTTTCTTTATTTATTATAAAAACTTTAATATTTTTCTTTTGTATTACATAGAATGATATTTTCATATTCTTTATCAGGATTTTTTTAGGGAAATTCATTTGCACCAAATTTGAATCCTCCTCATCCTACCGGCATGGGTCTGAGTGGAAATGATCCTAGAACTAGATGGGGAACACATATTACACATTCCCACCATGAACCACTAGAAAACACCCCATCTACCACACCTTTCTATCCTCCGCTTGAGCCTTCAAGGATGTTCCTACACATGCCTGCCACATCATCTCATTTGGCCTTATCTTCCCATACCATGTCTACAATACATGAAGGGATATTCTTAATCAT
Source organism: Viscum album (assembly GCA_963277665.1). Classification (NCBI taxonomy): domain Eukaryota; kingdom Viridiplantae; phylum Streptophyta; class Magnoliopsida; order Santalales; family Viscaceae; genus Viscum; species Viscum album. The sequence goes on from OY728161.1 coordinate 702,571,285, forward strand.
CACTCAATCATCATCTCACTTTGCCTATTCTTCCCTTGCCATGTAAACATCACCTACATGGATGTTTCTACCCATTCCTCCATCATAATCACATTTCGTATCTTTTTCCCATACCATTTATACATTGCATGCAGGGTGGTTCCACCTATACCATTTCCATATTTTTTTATGTATCCCCAACCCTACTACACATATAATGTCATGTCTAAGTTTCCTATATTTCCTTTTATCCATCCAGTATATGATGATTTTATTCCGTCATCTCCCACTCAAGTGCATGAAGATCACACAGAGTATGCATTGGAATAGATACGTCATTCATAGGTTACTAATCCAGGATAGTCCATGGATCCATCAAAGCCTATAGAGAATCATGTATTAGGTTTTTTTATTTTAACCATGTGAAATTATATCACTTCATTATTATCCTATTGAACCATTACATAATTATTATTTTTTTCTATATTTTAACTTATTCAGTGGGATCGTCTAGTAGGAAACATGGGAGCACCCATATAAACAAATCCTAGAATCATGAAACACAAATAATGGTGGATTACAATCAATAAAATCAGGTGGAGGGTAAAAATTCTAGGTAGTGTAGAATTTTTAGGGAAACTTTACTCAAGTACGATGATATCATTTTGGTGGAACTGATCTCATGGATACATATCAGTAATTACATCAAGGGAAAATCATGGGTGCATATATGGGTAATAAAATGTTAAAAAATATATATCTATATTATTGTTGTATTTGTATGAATTAAAATGTTCATTGTAGAGTCGATTTAACTTCCCAAATGGTGAATCATTAAGGATGCAAGGTTGATAGATCTTGGGGAGTTAATGCGATCATACAAAAAATGACTTTTATGTTGGTTGGAGGAGTATATTTGGTTCTGATTTAGAATATGTACCCATATTATTTAACTATCCAAAAACTCAATACCAAAAAATGATTGAAAATTAGAAGACATATGAGTTTAAGTTATTTCCAATATTTAATAGTTTGAATATATAATTTAATTAGTATTCATTGTATTGAATTTTTATTTCTAGAAATAATCAGGAAAAACAAAAAAAACAAAGTCAATGATGTATCTACACACATTGGAGTGAACTATAATTCCTCAGAAAGAGAAGCATCTGGTAATTCCTCTTCTAGGATCCATTCATGCCTCATGTGATTTAGAAAGCCTCTTTCTTAATTTTATGTTGTGGTAATCTTCATTTTCAATGAAAATTGGTAGTGTTCACATGGATTTTATTTCTATTTATATCAATAAATAATAGATTATTTTTATAGAATTTTCATAACGAGTATCTAAAATTATAAAGTGTTTATCATAAGCTTTTATTTTGGATTTTTTCATTAATTTTTACCACAAGTTTAAATTTATGAATTGTTAATTCATTTAAAATTTATTACCTTTTATTATTGTTCATGACTATAAAAAATTTTAATCTGAATATGTGTATACTAATCAATTTCATTTCCATCCAGTGGTATTGGTCATTGAAGGTCATGTGCCTCAAGAAAAATTATTTTTCTCGAGTAGAAAGAAAAAGGATAGAAGTGTAGTAAATGCATAAACACAAGAAATGATTGTATGTATTTTTATTTATTTTTCAAATATTTATATGAAATTCATAATTTAATATTTTTTTATATTTTAAATAGACTTCCATAGAGGCCCTTGATGCTAAAGAAGATGGAAAATTTTGGGCCAAAAGATCATTTGGGATGGGTATTAAGTGAGGAGCACCAGAGGGATATTTCAATGTTGACTAGGTAAAAACATCATCCCCTCTAGGTAATGGTCCTCATCAATCTCCTCTCAAACTTATCAAACCCTTGAGCTGTAAAGCATTCATGCAGAATCAGTTGAGGTGAAAAAATATCTTTTCATGAGCATGAAACTAGTAAATAGAAGCGTAAAAGAATCAATATGATCACAAAATAATACCTGAAATCTATGTCAAAATAATTCAATAAATTATATCTAATTATTCTAGTACTATTGATTCATATATGTAAACAATGATCTCCTTAAATGATGACTCAAGAGATTCCAATGAGGTTCCTAGTGTCGGTGGAGCTGATGGTAGTGGCGATGATGATGTTGATTATGATGTTGATTATGTTGTTGCTCCAGATAATGTTGTTGTTGATGAGTATAGTATTGCTGGTGATGATGATGTTATTAATGGTTAGTATGTTGGTGATGGGAGAGATATTGATCCCCTCTATTTTTAATTAGAATGAAGGACACTTGTATAAGTTTTTTCATGGCTTGAATTTATTGCTTATATTGATGTATCTATATGTTTTAATATTGTATATGGTTTGAAAATTATAAAAATCAGTTGGTTTAATGTTAAATATATATTATTTTTATTGTATTGAATTTATACTGTGTGTTTTATTTGATTTATAGGTTTATGTGGTGGTGGAATAGGTGTAGTTGCAACTGCTAAAAAATGTAGAAAGGTACTTGTACCCACAGTTCTCAAAACTATGGGTATAGTTTTACTAATCGTTTAAGCTATAACCATGGTTTTTTTAACCTTGGGTATATATATATCCCCTAAGTGTTTCTTAAACCATGGGTATCATAAAATCTATAGGGCCCATACCCACGGTTTGTCTAGAAACCACGGTTATAGGGTTGTATCGACGCCTCAATCAACAACAATTCCTAAGACTGTGGGTATTGCCTATACCCATGGGTTTAGGGGCTATACCCACAGTTTAAAACCATGGGTATAGGGTCACTTTTCAGTTGAGGATCTACAATCACGTCCATGATATGAATTTTGTCACAACAGAGGAGTTGTGTGCTAGAAAGGGTTTAAAGTAGCTAGTTATCACCAATTATACAATGGAGTCCAAGAATATTATGGCTTCTGATATTTCTAAGGATGTAATTTATATTCTACACTTTTTCCAATATATTGATGTGGTTACTAGAAATCAAAACCCTATCATATTTTACTGTTATAGCACTATAGTGGTGGATCTCTCTAAAAAGTTGAGGTTGCATCAAAGGAAAAAATATATACTTTATAAATTTCATCTATTGAGGGATTTTTCTCCTGAGATAAAGTTGTAGTGAGGAGAGTATCCATGGAAGAAAATTTGGTAGACTCATTGATAAAAATTTCATATCATCAAAATCATGTGTATCATGTGATAGCTAGTGGACTGAATTTTGTTAACATCTTGCTCTAGTGAATGTGGGAGTCTGTCAGAGTTGGTTCACAAGAACCAACTTCTGAGTACTTGATGATTAAATATGTTCAGTTTTTTGAATATTAATAAAAAAAATTTATCACATCATGATTTTTTCTTAACCCTACATATAATGTTATAATGTACTAATAATATAAGTTTCATAGAAAATCAAATCAATTTCTCACTATAATAATAACTTGGAGGTACCACAATAGTAATCATGAATAAATTCTCTATGGATGGATGATATTTTTTAAATAGAAATAATGATACATTCCATCAAGTTTTGGAGGCTCATAATACATTGATACACCTTATCATGCTTCTTCCACTTAGTAATCTCTAATAAGGGATCTAATGAGAATGGACCCACCAATAAAAAATACACATTTTAAATTTCATTAGATGTTTCTATTTATAGACATGTGCATTAATCCATATAATTTGAGATTATCATTAATAAATTCCATAATACTCTTACTTTGATTTATTGATGAAAACCATGAGGAAATATTTTCTCAGAAAAAGGTGGATATGTTGGGTGAGTCATGAGTGATATTGAATTTATGGATAATACAAGAAAGGATTTATCCCTTATGTTTATTAACATAAGTTTATATCTCAGTCCCTTTAATGGATATGGAACTTCCTAGATAAATCCATGCATATAGTGTTATGTGGGCATGTTTACTTATAGAAAGTCAATGAATGATACATCAAGCACATATGTTGATGACACCAGTGTGTAACCTACTTGATTGGAGATATCACAGTAAAGGGATTATATTACATAGTAAGTATTCTTATGTGGTTGTAGGTTGGTGTGTCATTAAGTTATTTCACTATGGGTGTCTTGAAATCTTTCAAGATGCTAACCTTAGACTTTAGGTTATCCACCTATTACCACTAACAAATAGGTGTAGATAGACATGCACTAAATTTATTTTTAATCTTAGTAAAATTCCTTGTTATAATTAACAAGTTAGAATAAATAGTATTCCTTCTTTATGGTTTAACAATTTTTCAGGTTTGGTTAATCGTCAAGATTTAATCATAATATATTCGAAAGAATAAATGAGTTAAATAATAATAATAAATATTTATTTTTAAAGTTTGGATAATATAATATTTATTATATTTATTGATGAATAAATATTCATTATTAATGTTTCAGTAAATTTCAAGGAGGACAAGCAAACTGGATTTGATGGTCTAATTTGAAATAATATAAAATATATTTATTTATTCTTAGGTGATGAACTTTTCAAGTGAATAATTATTATTTTATTAAAAAGGCATGGATTTCACAAAGAATTAAGTAATTGGAAAGTGTCTTGTGTGCATATTTCTTACCCAAAACCTATGATAAACAAATATCCAATTATATCACTTTCTATAAATACACTGGCTATGCACAGCGGATAAAAACAAGATCTCTCAATACCTAGAGAGATTTCTATATATCTAAAGTATGCACTCTCCCCATATTCTCTCAATCCATAATGAGATCATCAAGTTTTTTTTATCCTCAAAGAATAATTTTTCTACTGTCAACTATGAATGACGCCATTGATCGGGGTCAAAAATACTAGCACCCAAAAATTTTACAGTGATTTTCATAGATTATGGTACCCATGTGGATCAGTAGTATAGGGATTATACACTTAAATCCTACAGAAAAATTATATTATAATGTTTTTTATTCAACTAGATAATCAATTAAAAAATAATTACAATTTCATGTAATTCTATATCTTCTTATAAATTAAGGATAAATTACATGGGATGATCCACCTCTTCTGGTTTTGGAATTTACTCAAATAAAGTAATCTAAGTATTTAGGTGTTCATGAAGTAATTAATTATATAAAATAATTATTAATCACAAATTAAGACTCAAAATATAATTTATCCATGCTAAATCAGGAACTTCCTCTATGCCCAGAACCTACACTTACATTCCATGATAATTATAATTATTCCAATTAAATTCTAGTTATAGGTTATAATTTAGTTTTGGGTGGTTCATACTCAATGAATAATTAAATTTAAAATCACATGGATAAAAACATAAGTAAGATGTGTCATGTTTTTGAGTGGGATGAATGGGAAGGTGAATGTTTAACTCATATTAACAACAGGAAAATATAGTAATCTAGTAAATGTATATTAGTGAATCATTAATTAGGTAAAATTGTGAATTGTAGAAATGATATTAAGTGATTAGGAATCCAAATAGTTCATCATGATCACATTAGATCCAAATAAGTCCTTCATAATTAAAATTTAATGAATTTAGGCTTGATCATGAGAGAATATTAATTATTGGTGAGATATTGGTTGAGAGAACTTACATTTGAATGAGTAAGGCTCTAGTATGGGGAATGTGGTTAGCTGTATTTTATCATTTATTTTCAATAATAAAATGTATATATAAATTTTTACCTTTCAGTTATATTTTTATTAAATAGTATTTTTTTAGAGTTTTTATTATTTATAAAATAATAATACAATCACACACATTTTATATTTCAACATCATCAAAATATAATCATTGTTGAAAATATTTTATCAAGGAATCCTTTTGGTGAAAATGGTTTTTAAATTTGTGTATTGAAGGATAAAAAAATATATAATTGGTTAAGAAGAATAAGACAATTTTTATACATGACTATAGATGAAAACAACATGTCAACCTTCATCAATAACATCTTGCAACATATTGTTGACTCAACCTCATTCAACAGCACATCAATCCCGATTATAGCCTCAAACCCATCCAATATATTCTCATGTTACAATTAAATTCTTATTCAAGTATATCCAACATATTCTCAATTTCTAACATAACCTAAACCCTCCATATTGAAAGATCAAGCCTAAAAACACTTCATGTCCTCCCAACAACATATTATAATCTAGAGTAACCTCAAGATTCATCCACACCACCTCAAATGAAAAAGTATTCTCAAGGGTCTCCAATGGTATATCATGGGATAAAATAATTTCAGGCTTGAAAAATAGATCATCAAGATCAGCGATAACCCCTAGTTACTTGAACACAACATTTTTCACCATTGAAGTATTTAATTGAAAATAAACTATTTGGGAATTTATTAGATGAAATTTGAGACACATATCTCATACAAGTTTCATGGGTGTAATATGAATTTGATGAGAATATTTTTGAACAAGTTGTTTTCCAAAATTAAGTAATCTGTTAGAAGAATAAGACATGAAATATTTTAGTTGTGAGAGTAGTTAATACTAAGTCATATTAGTAAACATTCACAAAGTGTGGGGAGTATTTAGAATCTCCTATAGTTTTATTTCCTAAACCATACATGTTATATTCATCATCCTTGGAGACCAATAACCACCATTCATACCATTATTTCACCCATTCTCTCACCTATATCCATGTTATCCAAACCATTCATCCATACTCACTCAACCATTCCATATTCATATATCTCACTTGAGACACTTCCAAACTCTCATCCTCCTCCATGTATATATCTCATTCCATTTGTAGAATGAGGTTCCCAAATTTCTATTCTATTTCCTTATATATTCTTTATACTTCAAACTCAATTGATATGGGCATACCACTATTCCATCTCATCTATTATAATTCACCTTCAAGAAGTGAGTAGCAGTGGGAGTTTGAGAAGGATTATGGAAAATCACACTCATGAGGGTGTTCCTTTTTCTCTCTTTTGTTTTCTTTATTATTATAATTTTAGTCTAAACCAATACGTGATATGTGATTTGATTAATGGTGTATGCCTCTTGAACCATGGATATTAATTAATCATTATTATAATCATAATTTTTTAAATGTTCAATTATGGTTAAATGGTCTAATGGTGATGGGGTTACTAATTCTTTAACTATTTGATTATGGTTATATGATTTAATGGTGACAGGTGTAAAAATAGTGGAACCCCAAACCCTAAATTCATTATGTGATCACTATATCATGATGGATGATATTTATAGTGGTGTAGTGTAAACATAATCCCAAACAAAGTATCTTAATCATTGTTTATGAAGGAAAAGGGATAGGTGATGTTGAAAATTCATTTCTTTTGAAAATTCACTTTCAATACATCATAAGAATGATCACTACCCTAATATTCAAACTCATCTATAATTTCATCAACACTAATATGAATTTCATGCTAATTTTGACTACATATATCGGATATCCACACACATTTATAAATATTAAAACACTCAATATACTTCTAAATTCAAGTATGTCACATACACAAAACCACTTACATTTAATTTATTTTTCCATTCATTATACAATAGCAAATTAGTGTATTAGACAAACCTATCCCAATAGAGATAGCCCAATACTAATAGGTAATTATGCTAACATTTTTTGACAACCAAGGATCATCACATGAAATTTATATTTAATTATTTAAATGAAGTAAATTTCTTGAATAATTTTTATTAATATGATTCTCACTCATTATTGATATCATTGATTCTATTTTTTATTATCTTATGTTTTCATTTCTTCAATAATACAAATAATAATTCATCAATAGATATCCACACATGTTCCATGAATCTCTTAATGTTGTTCTTGACATCATAGATGTTAGCGTGAGATAATCCAGTGCTTCACATCATTCATTGTTGATCGTATATAAAACTCTCTTACTTTATATCTCTAAAAACTTGGGAGATGTGGGAAGATTCTCTTGAATTATCTTTCTAAGTATTAAGAAGAAAATTATACAAAATAAGAATAATATACTATACAAATTACATAATTAAGTTTTTATATTTATATTAAAATTTAACAAATTTTACTTATATTATTTTTTATTTAATTTAACCCTAATAAAAACCTCATGTCACCTCTCTTAAAATAATAATAAAATTATTATTTTAGGAAAAAATATTTCTTCTATTCACTCATAATTTAAATAAATAAATATTACCTGAATTTATCTCATGAATTGAAAAATATTATATTTATTGGATGGGGATATTAATGGTGTAGGGGTTGGGACATATACTCTTGGATAGTATGTTGTTCAGAGTTTAAGACTTTTCTGTCACAAGAGACAAGTTCCAGAGCATGGTACATGCAGGGGGTCTCATGATGGAGCCTTATAAGAACAAGGTTGACATCTGATTTCTAATGCTGGAAACGAGACCCTAGTTTCAAAACTAGAGAGTCTTAATCATGATAACAAAAAAATTTCCTCTGCGGGTATTTTTAATCATCCAGTGAGCCATATTAGCATGGTGTTGTGGCTTGATCAAGGTAAGAAAGTGAATGAGGATGTTTCCTTCTCTTCACCTCCAGGTGTAGTGATAGAAAAGGATATCATGGCCTCGACTACTGGTTTAGGGATGACAATAGTATTTGTAGCCTCTACCTTGAAATTTGAAGGTTCTTCTAGAAGGGTATATGTTCAACCCAATGAAAAAGTCAGCGCTTATAATTCTTTTGATGTGATCACCTTGGGAAGTTAGGAGGAAGTACATCACAATGTTCATGCGATAGATACATATGTATTGAAAGCATTCAGTGATGATGAAATCTAGAAAGATAGATGTGGGCCACGGTTACAGGACAAAACATAGAGAAGAGGTGATACCCTCGTGGTCAGGGTGGTCATGTCTCCCACCATGGCATGATTAATATATCCTTAGCTTCTTTATTTCTATTGGTCTTCTTTTAAGTTGTTTTGCATTTGGACTCTAGATTCATTGTATGTTCCTTATCTTTTATCTATTTTTATTCAATAAAAGGAGCCTTCTGGCCTCAACCTTTCAAAAAAATATTTATTTATCTTCTGGATAAATAAAATATAAAACTAAAATCATTTATTTTTTAATTAAAAAAATCAGTTGATTTAAATTATAATAATATAAATTCAATAAATATAACTCTAAAAACTAGGAACAAATTTATTCTTAAATATACATTCAAATGAGTTTAATGTGTTTCTAGATATATTTAGTATATGAAACTGTGGGATCCTTTATTTGTGGTGGCAGGTCTGGTCCACAAACCAAGATAGTAAACAAGAAACACATCGGTTCCCCATAGAGAAAAGTATAATTCATAGAAACAATGATGAAAACCTTCCTAAAAAACTTTTTATGTAATATAATACCTTTTTTAATAATATATCATATTGTTGGATACATATATGTGTTAAGATAATTTTTACTTGATTTATCATTCTTTTAATTTATGAGACAAACTTTCCTATAAACTACCTTAATCATTGATTCTTTTATAAAAATTCATCTCAATCAAAAGGACAAAGATATTTTAGTGACAATTGTTTTTAATATATATATTAAGGTATTAATTTTGATTTAAATTTAAAATTAAAATGGTGGAAACAAATGATTGTTTTATTTTTGTATATTTATTGAGAGAGTAATCATTTTTAGTGATTTAAGATATTTAAAATCAGTAATTAAGGATATTAATATGGTTTTAAAATGGTGGAGTTGGAGATTGGAGCTTAGAAGGATAATAATGAAGAGGTTGTATCATCCTAACTCGACCCACCACCCTTAAAAATATATTAATTCAATTCATAATGTTATTTGGCATTAGGTATGACCCCATGATCACCAAAGGTTGGAAATAAAGTTTGGTGGTTTATAAAATATTGTTGGGGGATGGGTTACACTCATTAGAAAAAAAACCACTCAATACTAGAGTCTTTAAAAATTTCAGCATGGGAGCCAACACATTATATAATTTTAATATGTTGATAAAGAAACACTATAGTATAATATGTGACTAGGATCCTATATGATGGATGATAAAACCTTTTTAAAACTAAATTAAACATGTCTATAAATCTCAAAATTCATAAGAAAAATAAAACCTAAAATATGAGTAAATAAGGACACATGGGAGACCCCTCAAGTGGTGCCTAACCAACTCCTCTATGTACTCTAAATGTATGAGTCATCCCATCATATGAAACTCCTCCTCTGGATAAAAACAACCATTTACAAGAAGAAATTATTTTCCATACCAATGTCTGGAAACATCCAATATACCCATCCACCAACATGGGTGAAAAAAGCATGAGTACAGTATTTACTTTGATTTCCCCAATGCTCCTCATATACCCCATGTATTTTAAAATCCAACAAGAATCAATGAATTTTATAAAACATGTCCACCCCATGAAATTTTATCAAAAACATGATAAAAAGTTTCAGTAACATTAATGATTCACAAGAACTCAATAAGAAGCATAAAAAATAACATAAATCTAAGATGGAACCACCCACGCATGTATCAACTTGAACCCTAAGGAATCCTTAGTCCATGATTACCAACAAAGAATTAGGAATCACCTACTCATGAGTGGACCAAATACCCCTAAACCTTACCTTTTATTTCCGGATAAGGACCACACATGAAAGTGAGAGTTTAACACCATATTACAACATCATGACTAATAATTTTCCCACAAACAAGTGGGAGTTTATTGACTCTTATCAAGACCCTCATAAAATGATAATCAATAACATCAATACCATATCAATCATTCAAAACACAATCATGAGAAACTAAATTCCACTACTAAAATCCAAAAAAATATATCAGTTAATCACAACTCATTGATCAAAAACCTAGTTCTATACAACTGAACATAAATAAAATATAATAATATAACACCATTTTCCCTAATTTCTATAAAAACACTCACATGCTCATAAATATTCACTTTGTGTTCACTCATAAACACACACACCAAAAACCCTTGGTTTCCCAAAATAAAAATTCATACCTAGTTAAATTACTTCAAACAATAAAAATATGTTTATGAAGATATCACACAAAAACCATGGAAGTCACACAAGTATGAGCGATAACACCCCTACCTTATCCCAAATATTCCAGGAAACCATGCTGAAAATTTTGATATTTACTATATCATTTCCCTTACAAACCACTTAGAACTTAAATACCTGAGTTATCTTATCCAATACTTATTATTTTACCAAATCCACATCAATTTGGGGTTCCACCAAAAGAAGACAACATTGGATAATAGGGGCAGATCCAAAGTGACTTGCCTGCAATATAAGTTCCCAACACCATGAGATCGGATATCTATGATATAAATACAACCAAAACATATTCCCAAGTTTACCTAGGTTGATATCTCTGAGTAGGAGTGGATAAATGAGACCAAAACCCCGTAAATTTGGCAAAATAAGGGTTTTTAATTGACTTTATGGACTAATTGTATGGTCCAGTGTGACCTTGCAGCAACCGTGAAAAGTCCATTATCTCAAAAATATTAGGTTTACATGGCCCAATATCATGATCCTATGTTATTCTACATCAACCATGTAGACCCTCTGTCTCCTTAAACACCCACGCACAGTCCTCTAGGGAATATTACATGGTCTCAACAGCCATGTTAGGCCCAAAAACCTTCCAAAATTACACAATTACACTAAAAACATTCCAATCATCAATATCCATCAAAAATAAACTTTAAATTCCATAAAATGGACTTAAAATATCCTCTAAAATTGTAATTACCATCCTTAGGAAGTTAGAGAGAACTATTTATAGAAAAAATATATAACCATTTATAAAACATTAAAAACTCCCACTCATAAGAGTCCTTACACATCAAAACATGTTTTAAAAAGATCTAGGTCACAGAAATTACTTAAACATCAAAAAAATCACAATTATAATTCAAAATGATATTGGGTTATTTTAAAAAACTCATTTCTAGGTTTAACTCTCCCTGATCTCAAGTATTTATATACTAAGAGTCTTGTACCTATATACCCAAGTGTAATATATAAAATCAATCATCTATTAAAGTATTCCAACTAATATATGACATCCCCTATAAGGTAAATTAACATTAGGTGATGTAATAACTATAGTCTTCCCCAAAAACCACTTACAATACCACCATTGTCCCACCTTGGTGAAAATCTCAAAATGTAACGCCCCGACCCCAGCTACCCAGAGTCGGTGCATTACTTCGTAACATTGGCATGATCACAAAAGATCAAGTCTCGAAAGACCGATTAGTTTAGTAGCCTTGGAAAACACTAGATACATTCATAAGTCTTTCATTACATCAAAATTAAACAAACTACAAAAAAACATGGTCTTCATATTCCACACTCATATCTTCACTGATTATTCTTGCAAGTCAGTCATAAAATACTTCTTCACAACCTGGAAAATTTTTAAACATTGAAAGGGGTGAGCTCAAATGCTCAGTAAGGATAACAATAATGCGGAAGCTTTCATAAATAAACATTAACATTTAAGGCAATGTATAACTAAAACAAAAGCCTCTTAAACATGAACTTCAACATAATATGGCAAAAGTAAAATGAGATAATTCCATTTACTTCTTCACATGGATATTCTACTGGTCGAATAATCACATGTAATATCAATAACCACTTTCATAATGATGGAATGCATAATGCCAGACTATCTTAACCACGTAGTCAAGGCCTCGTGCCAAGACCACAAATAATATTTTGTCAAGGCCTTGTGCCAAGACACTAGTTTGTCTCATGAGACCTGCCGATGCATCGAGGAGCTATAGCGGGCTCCACCCGTCACTTATTAAGTCCAATGCATTCCTCATATGAATAGGTTTAAACATATCATAAACCATAACATAATCATATCACATAAACAATGCATAAAGGAAACATAACATTTCCACATTTCAATCACAAGATATCAATACAAAACATTGATATAATAAAAACGCTTTCAAAACCATTTTCAATACCAAAATAAAAGAAAGTTAAAACTTTGTATTTATTTTTCATTAAAAAAATGATGGCTTGTAGAGGAAGCCGAAACTCAAATAATGGTCACGGCGGCGGAGAAGTCATTGTCGCCGCATAAGTACGGAAAGAAAAACATTCCCTTTTGTCGTTTAGCAAAATGCTTCGTATAAAAAGATTCCATTTGAATAAACGTAAAAGTCAAAGGGGTTTATACACCGTATAAAAGAAATTTGTGTATAAAACAAAATATGCCTCAATGAAAGGAGATTGAGACGAAGTCCTTAAAAAGATCATTTTTAAAATAGAATAGATATATTATGTGTATTCACTATAGGTACACATAAAGAAAGTAAAAATACAAAATAGGGCATAATAACATCATGACATAATTTGAAAGTAGGAGATTAACCCAAAGAATGGAAATTGGGTTAAGAAATTCCCTTACCTCGTGTCTGACTTGACTCAACCGTTCTTTAACCTCCTGAATAATAAACTAGAGTTAATATATACCTTATTAAGAACCATTTTCAACTTCATTATCCTTATTATATCACTTATTACAATGATATGAACATTATGTAATTATTTAAGTTAATAACGGTCGTTTTGTCGATCTTTCGTACTTGAGTCAAAAATAAACTTCTTATAATTACAAGTTGTTCATGTGGTAGAATATCCATTATCTCCAGAATTATATTAATGATTTAGATGTCATATATATCTTATATATCCAGTATATAAATTCATTTATAATATTACGTAACATTTAGAGGTAAGAAATGAAATGCACCGTTCATGGAGACGGTAAGCCGTACGTACGCATGAACGCTACTTCCATTTCTATTTCATATTTTCTGGAATGGAATCATAATGATATAAGAGTATATTATAATTCCAGTATAATAACATATATAATATCATTAACTTTATCCTTCACACATCCCACATATGGTATTAACGAATCAAATCACTTTCAGGGGGCGGTAGTCCGCACTTCCTTAAATGAAGATATCGTGTTTACCCATAATGGAAACCATAAAGGTAAGACAAAAATGAAAAATAGAGAAGCATAAGTAAAACAAAAACATATTATATATCATATATAAAAATAGTGACATCTTAATGGCCACCTTTGAAGGTGTTATACGAGTGTTGAACAATCATCGCTTCGTGAGGCAGAAATTCGCCATCCACAGAAACCGTATGTTCTTTAACCATTTGATGTAGGTGTGTGTAAGTGTAGCTCTAATCCTTCTTATAACAACATCCTAGTATATTGAGGATACTGGTGTTGTTACAAAAGAAATGAATAAAAAGAGTTTATGGGGTTGGAGAAGAAAAACAAAACAAAACAACATTATAAAAGACATTACCTCAAAATCGGGTAACTCTTTTTGATTTGAGCTAAAGGCTTCCTTGGGAAGAGTTCTGCCCAAAGTGAGGCTTCTAGGAGTAAGGGAGGAATGTTGGGAGAGTATTTGGGCAGAGGTTGGCCGAGCCAAATGGCTTGAAAGTGTAAATGAGGTGGGAGAGGTGGGGGCCTTTTATAAGTGGAGAGGAGGGGCACTTTTGGAAAGATTGAAATGTTACATTATTTCACAATGCTTTTTCGGATTCTAAAGGTCCCACACTTATATGATTCGAGCCTAAGTTGATAAGGTTTCGAAATCTCTTCATCCAATAGGCTTTGGACAAGTGTAAGCCTTGGATTTTGCATTATCTTCTCATTTTATTTAAATCGTTAAATAATGAGGTCATCGCCACATCATAATGATGTCATAAATAATTTAATTTATTTAATGTCTAAAAATTATAAAACAAATACTATGATGTGGGAAATCTTTTTAGCTTTCCAATGACTATTTATAATCAAAATTTGGACTTGTATAACCCCACTTAAAAATTGTTTTAGTAAAACAATTTATGTTAGTGTCATTTTCACTTTAACATTAAATAAAAACTAATTTATGTCATTACCCAATAAAAGTGGATCCATGGGGTCCCCAAGTTAGGCCATGGCTTGTCTTGGTCGGCCATGACACAACCAATGAGGTTGGGACATGTGTCTAGGTCATTTTATATTATTAAAGTATTATTTATACCTTAAACCACACTAATTACCACTAATCGCGATTAAGAACTTAATAAGTTACTATTCACCAAAAAAATTATTATAATCCCATTGAACCACATTTTACTTCTTAATGACAACCATGTATGTCGGATTTTTGAAAATCAAATCACAGAAGTGGTAATATTTCATTTAAACGAAAAATCAGTTATTTAACTACCACTTAGTGGTTTCACTATTCATCAAAAATTGAAGTTTTTTAGAACAATGCCAAAATTTCACCCTAAGCTATAATTGATATTCCGAATTAAAAAATGATGTCTATTTTACAAAATTCCAAACATATAAGTTGCATTAATTAATTTTATAATTAATTCCCGCTGTTACGACAAATAGCGTGTTTTTAAGAAACAATTTATATCAAAAGATTGGCAATTGTTTATGTCCATTTTCAATGTTAAATTAATCCTAATGACCACCATTGGATAAAATGGTAAAAATATATTCCTATTATACTTTAAAACCACTAAATAGTATAACTTATCACTATAAATTATTTTGATTAAAAAAGTTGTTTTATGTATTTTTCACTATTCATAAAAATTTGGAAGTTCTCGGAAAATTACAAAAAATTCAACATAGGTTAATTTCAATATTAGGAATACAAAAATGAAGTCCATTTTGAAATATAAAATTTCTATAATTTTAAAAAGTGGTTATTACTATTCATAACGGCTACTTTGATTTGTCGCGATGTTTTAGAACTCGAAGTTGCGTACAATGCAAGCTATTGCATTATTGAAAGAGAGGCGTATCGTGGAAGCTCGGGGTGTTACATTCTCCCCTCCTTCAATAAATTGCGTCCTCGCAATTTGATATAAGAGGGTGAAAATAGAAAATACCTTTGTGTAAAACCCACATCGGAAATAAGGTTAATAAAATTTAGCCTTAATAAGAGGGAAAATGGAAATAAGAAAGTCACCACCAAATTATGATCTCGATAAGGAGAACATTGGTGGCAATTAAAGACATATAATTGGAGGAAAAACGTAAATATTTGTAGGGAGTGATTGAGGTCATCAATCACAATCAACTGTCAAATTGAGGGCCTCAAAGCCTTCAATCTATGTTGATTTAAAATATCATCAGTTCAACCAGACATTAGGATAACACATTTTTTTGTTTTAATATCCCTTTACCAAAGTTTAAGAATTAATTTATTCATTGAATAATAGATAGGTATATATATATTTATGCCTGAAAATTGGAGTTTCAACCTTCAACTCACCTTTCACTCAAAAAGATAATAGAACCCAAAAATATTATACTTTTCCTAGTTGTATAAGGTTCCAATTGTTAACACATAAAATTTAGATTAGTAAAATTATTTTGTAATAACCAGGGACTTCCTGTAGGCTAGTGGTAGGAAATAAAGTCCTGTCGCACTATGATTGTGGGTTCGATTCCTACAGCTTTGTCCGACGCGACGGTTTATGCCCCACCCTGCAGGTTGTCCTTTTTCCTAAAACTACAGTATTATAATATTCTAAAAATAATCTTCATAAATTTTTTAACTTTAAATAATACTATCCAAAGATCAACTTAATCCATTCCAACCTTAATAGTTATCCAAAATACTTCTGTTCAACTCACAGTCCAAATTTTATAAGGAAGGTAAACATAATGAAGATCCTTTTTTTCCATGTAACAACATGCGAACACCTTCATCATGTATTCTTTTTAAACATACTGAATTACCATGATCCCTTATTCCTTATAGAATACTAGATATACTCCTTCTATCCAAAAATGTATACAAAACATCAATCAGTTTCAAGGAAGTTAAGTATATCCAATATAATTTATCCAAATCAATCACGTCTTATTCCAAAATCACAATCTCAGTATCAGAACCATATTATGGTTTATCTTTCTCTTAACCATATATTTTCCAAAAATTTAACCTACTGTGGAGTCACTTTTCTTGGTTCCACACAATCTCAAGTCCTTGATGAAATAGTACTGCAGTACAATCCTTATATACTCCATAATTATTATAACCAGTACATCATTGATACAACACTCAAATTACAAAATTCTTTAATAACAACATAAGAACTCTAATCATTACTCCTCATCTGTGGTAGTATCATAACTTGATTATTATCCAATAACATCATTTGGGGCATACTCTGATGATTTGGACATTGGTTTGCGTAGTGTCCCCAATCCTTGCAGAAGAAGCATTGTACATTTGAAACCATTTTCTTACCCTTGCAGTCACGCACTTTGTGTCCTTTTTCTCTACACTTATAACAAACTCCCATTCCCTTTAGGCAAGTTCCATGATGTTTCTTCCCACAATTACCACATATTGGAAAATTCTTCTTTCCCCTCATCCCTTTATCCATCATTCTCTCTTTCATCCCTTTTGTCTCTTGCTTCGCTTCAAAGCCATAGGACTCAGAGAATTCTTTACTTATCTTATTAACACATGATACTATTTCTTCATATGTTGAGAACACATGGGAGACTATTTCCCTTCGAAATGTTGTCTCAATACCGTGAAAGATACGATCCTTCTTACTCTTTGGATCGTACGTATTGATGAAGTTCACATTCCTTCTACTGGGCGCCATTTCTATATAATGCCATAAACTAGGTTAGTTTATGAATCGAAATACATAATAACAAACATGAAAACACTTATAATAAATCGAACTATTTATGGATATAATCCATAATCATAAAAAGAAATGTTTTCCTTGAGAAAGTATATACTCATAACCCTTCATAGTGGTTTGTATATAAAATGAGAATTATCCTAAGCATATCCCCCGGGAGTGTCGTAACCAAGAGTGCAGCAAGGCCCGTTGTCGTGCACCAGTTCCCGTTCGAGTCTAGCTCAAAGCGGTGTTTTCGGGTTTTACCCCTAGGTACATCTGTGCCAGAGCCGCCTCTACCTGCTCGTATCCAGACAGGGATGCATTGCTCAAAAAACTCATAACATCTCTATAATACCAAAATTCTAAGAAGTTCTTCTATACTAATCCTCAAAGTCTATCTTCGGGCTATGTGCTCTAATCAGAGTTTATCTAAATCTAGCTTCCAAGGTTAGTACTAAACTGCCTCTGATACCAACTGTAACGCCCCGACCCCAGCTACCCAGAGTCGGTGCATTACTTCGTAACATTGGCATGATCACAAAAGATCAAGTCTCGAAAGACCGATTAGTTTAGTAGCCTTGGAAAACACTAGATACATTCATAAGTCTTTCATTACATCAAAATTAAACAAACTACAAAAAAAACATGGTCTTCATATTCCACACTCATATCTTCACTGATTATTCTTGCAAGTCAGTCATAAAATACTTCTTCACAACCTGGAAAATTTTTAAACATTGAAAGGGGTGAGCTCAAATGCTCAGTAAGGATAACAATAATGCGGAAGCTTTCATAAATAAACATTAACATTTAAGGCAATGTATAACTAAAACAAAAGCCTCTTAAACATGAACTTCAACATAATATGGCAAAAGTAAAATGAGATAATGCCATTTACTTCTTCACATGGATATTCTACTGGTCGAATAATCACATGTAATATCAATAACCACTTTCATAATGATGGAATGCATAATGCCAGACTATCTTAACCACGTAGTCAAGGCCTCGTGCCAAGACCACAAATAATATTTTGTCAAGGCCTTGTGCCAAGACACTAGTTTGTCTCATGAGACCTGCCGATGCATCGAGGAGCTATAGCGGGCTCCACCCGTCACTTATTAAGTCCAATGCATTCCTCATATGAATAGGTTTAAACATATCATAAACCATAACATAATCATATCACATAAACAATGCATAAAGGAAACATAACATTTCCACATTTCAATCACAAGATATCAATACAAAACATTGATATAATAAAAACGCTTTCAAAACCATTTTCAATACCAAAATAAAAGAAAGTTAAAACTTTGTATTTATTTTTCATTAAAAAAATGATGGCTTGTAGAGGAAGCCGAAACTCAAATAATGGTCACGGCGGCGGAGAAGTCATTGTCGCCGCATAAGTACGGAAAGAAAAACATTCCCTTTTGTCGTTTAGCAAAATGCTTCGTATAAAAAGATTCCATTTGAATAAACGTAAAAGTCAAAGGGGTTTATACACCGTATAAAAGAAATTTGTGTATAAAACAAAATATGCCTCAATGAAAGGAGATTGAGACGAAGTCCTTAAAAAGATCATTTTTAAAATAGAATAGATATATTATGTGTATTCACTATAGGTACACATAAAGAAAGTAAAAATACAAAATAGGGCATAATAACATCATGACATAATTTGAAAGTAGGAGATTAACCCAAAGAATGGAAATTGGGTTAAGAAATTCCCTTACCTCGTGTCTGACTTGACTCAACCGTTCTTTAACCTCCTGAATAATAAACTAGAGTTAATATATACCTTATTAAGAACCATTTTCAACTTCATTATCCTTATTATATCACTTATTACAATGATATGAACATTATGTAATTATTTAAGTTAATAACAGTCGTTTTGTCGATCTTTCGTACTTGAGTCAAAAATAAACTTCTTATAATTACAAGTTGTTCATGTGGTAGAATATCCATTATCTCCAGAATTATATTAATGATTTAGATGTCATATATATCTTATATATCTAGTATATAAATTCATTTATAATATTACGTAACATTTAGAGGTAAGAAATGAAATGCACCGTTCATGGAGACGGTAAGCCGTACGTACGCATGAACGCTACTTCCATTTCTATTTCATATTTTCTGGAATGGAATCATAATGATATAAGAGTATATTATAATTCCAGTATAATAACATATATAATATCATTAACTTTATCCTTCACACATCCCACATATGGTATTAACGAATCAAATCACTTTCAGGGGGCGGTAGTCCGCACTTCCTTAAATGAAGATATCGTGTTTACCCATAATGGAAACCATAAAGGTAAGACAAAAATGAAAAATAGAGAAGCATAAGTAAAACAAAAACATATTATATATCATATATAAAAATAGTGACATCTTAATGGCCACCTTTGAAGGTGTTATACGAGTGTTGAACAATCATCGCTTCGTGAGGCAGAAATTCGCCATCCACAGAAACCGTATGTTCTTTAACCATTTGATGTAGGTGTGTGTAAGTGTAGCTCTAATCCTTATTATAACAACATCCTAGTATATTGAGGATACTGGTGTTGTTACAAAAGAAATGAATAAAAAGAGTTTATGGGGTTGGAGAAGAAAAACAAAACAAAACAACATTATAAAAGACATTACCTCAAAATCGGGTAACTCTTTTTGATTTGAGCTAAAGGCTTCCTTGGGAAGAGTTCTGCCCAAAGTGAGGCTTCTAGGAGTAAGGGAGGAATGTTGGGAGAGTATTTGGGCAGAGGTTGGCCGAGCCAAATGGCTTGAAAGTGTAAATGAGGTGGGAGAGGTGGGGGCCTTTTATAAGTGGAGAGGAGGGGCACTTTTGGAAAGATTGAAATGTTACATTATTTCACAATGCTTTTTCGGATTCTAAAGGTCCCACACTTATATTATTCGAGCCTAAGTTGATAAGGTTTCGAAATCTCTTCATCCAATAGGCTTTGGACAAGTGTAAGCCTTGGATTTTGCATTATCTTCTCATTTTATTTAAATCGTTAAATAATGAGGTCATCGCCACATCATAATGATGTCATAAATAATTTAATTTATTTAATGTCTAAAAATTATAAAACAAATACTATGATGTGGGAAATCTTTTTAGCTTTCCAATGACTATTTATAATCAAAATTTGGACTTGTATAACCCCACTTAAAAATTGTTTTAGTAAAACAATTTATGTTAGTGTCATTTTCACTTTAACATTAAATAAAAACTAATTTATGTCATTTCCCAATAAAAGTGGATCCATGGGGTCCCCAAGTTAGGCCATGGCTTGTCTTGGTCGGCCATGACACAACCAATGAGGTTGGGACATGTGTCTAGGTCATTTTATATTATTAAAGTATTATTTATACCTTAAACCACACTAATTACCACTAATCGCGATTAAGAACTTAATAAGTTACTATTCACCAAAAAAATTATTATAATCCCTTTGAACCACATTTTACTTCTTAATGACAACCATGTATGTCGGATTTTTGAAAATCAAATCACAGAAGTGGTAATATTTCATTTAAACGAAAAATCAGTTATTTAACTACCACTTAGTGGTTTCACTATTCATCAAAAATTGAAGTTTTTTAGAACAATGCCAAAATTTCACCCTAAGCTATAATTGATATTCCGAATTCAAAAATGATGTCTATTTTACAAAATTCCAAACATATAAGTTGCATTAATTAATTTTATAATTAATTCCCGCTGTTACGACAAATAGCGTGTTTTTAAGAAACAATTTATATCAAAAGATTGGCAATTGTTTATGTCCATTTTCAATGTTAAATTAATCCTAATGACCACCATTGGATAAAATGGTAAAAATATATTCCAATTATACTTTAAAACCACTAAATAGTATAACTTATCACTATAAATTATTTTGATTAAAAAAGTTGTTTTATGTATTTTTCACTATTCATAAAAATTTGGAAGTTCTCGGAAAATTACAAAAAATTCAACATAGGTTAATTTCAATATTAGGAATACAAAAATGAAGTCCATTTTGAAATATAAAATTTCTATAATTTTAAAAAGTGGTTATTACTATTCATAACGGCTACTTTGATTTGTCGCGATGTTTTAGAACTCGAAGTTGCGTACAATGCAAGCTATTGCATTATTGAAAGAGAGGCGTATCGTGGAAGCTCGGGGTGTTACACAAAACATCCCACCAACTGTAGATAATTCTAATGGATGTGAGCAATAATTAACAAATGAGTTTTTTTGGATCATTACTATATCCCTCTACTTCTTAAATAGTTGAATATATCTTATCTACTCATATATGATACTTTCTCTAATAAAGTATGTTCCATATACTTATCCCAATATAGAAAACAAAGACTTGGTCTTCCATAAAACCACTAATAGAATCCATCCCAATTTCATTATGAAGACTATTATTGCATAAGAATTATCCTCATTAAAGATGGTTTTTATATAAAGACCCAAAATCTATGTCAATTTCTCTTAAAATTCCTTCCATTATCAATATAACCTATTTGAACTACCCATTCATCCAAGGATGGTACATCATACTAAAATTTAAGTGGGTTCTCCTCATGTGCTTATAATATTTTGAAGAACCTCAAATTATACATGAGCTTGTTATTCAATGTAGCTAACCCCACTGCCCTAAGAAGGATCACAACCTTCCATGTTTTATATCACTAAATAATCCACAAATTTCACACAAATGGTATTTCAATGAATGTTTTAATATAAATATTATACTAGAAAAAGATAGTTTTCCCATGATCCATGAACATCCATACTACATGCCTAAAGCATGTCCTTTATTATCTATATAATATTCTCATTATACCCACCTATTTGAGTATGGTAAGTAGTGATAAATAAGAATTTTATTATCATCTCTTATCAAAATATAATTTTAACCTTGGGTCCCTTTTTAACCCAATCAATTTTTGAAATTACACAAATTTTAACACCTTCTACACTTCAATTTTATTAAAATAATCTATCAAATTCTCCTTCCTAAATCAATATAAATTAATCTAATTTTATTAATCTATCTATGAGTACCCATAGGGCCTTATTATTTTTCATGTTCTTCATTTCTATCATGATAAAATCTAGAGATATTTCATCCCACCTCCAAACTATAAAAAAAAGATAATTACTAGTTATCAGTTGAAACTTATATACTCAATATTTATCTACTAATTCATAAGACATTTATTAAATTTAATCTAGAAAATACCTCATTGTATACAGACACCAACTTCTATTTTTTATTAATTTAAATTATATTTTCAGCAGTGTAAACTCCCCAACATGAATCATCAAGGGACTTATACACTTATTCGTACCCAAGTATTCATAATCTCGTAATTTATTTTCCATTTATCTGTTTTGAAATGTTATTGAAATTATAATTCTTTCCAAAAAAAATTTAATATATCAATCAATTAGACAAATATGTTCAATTACCAATTATATTAATTTTAGTTTCTCATCATACACATGTTCTCATTCTAGTTTATTTTACTCTTTCCCATGTATCTTGTTCACTTATATCTCAGTATCAGCACAAAACATCAACCACCTATATCTTAATTACACCATGTTTGTCCCTCATATTATATAGACTTATATTATTTGAATAAGGATTGCACCCTTTAAATTCCAATGGTTTCCTATCTAATATTAGATTTTCCTCATACTGAATCAATGAGTGTTACCCTATTTGGATTCTATCATCACCTAGATGTAATCACTTATGAACAACTACCACTATAATCATATAATACCATCATATGATTATTTATATAGGGTCAAAAAACATGCAATCACTCCCTATTACCACTATCCAATTTCATTAACCATCCATCATTAGGCTTTCAGGGTTTTGATGGAAATTCAACACATTTAGATACTTAACCTAGTGCCAGACAACTCTTCCATTATAAATAACTATTAAATTAACTTTGGTTTCACTATAAATTCCTTAAATTATGTTAATGTCTAACTTACCATAGTTAGGATACCCACTCGACTCCCTCAATAATCACATTAAGGTATTTGACCCATCAACATTCCAAAACATCATTTGTCACTTAACCACTAGCTGTAATTATTTAGATGTCAAATCTTGTCACCACAATAATACAACCATCACCACTTTTTGGAAATCCTCCTAAAATATATATAAATAAAAAAATTAGATATATTTCATTATGCATACCAGTCACACCTTGATGAAACATTCCTCATTGGTTAACCCATATTTGACCATTCTTAGATTAAATATTACTCTTACTTACACATGACTTAGTGTTATAATGGATTACTCTCCTATCCCTATTTAAGAAAAATTAGTGTATCCCACATTTCCACTGGTCATTCCATATCATTATTACCATATAAACATGACCATTAACTAGGTTTTACCATGAACATATTATATTAATCCAAGTAATCATGAAAACTAAAGGATACCCAACTCTAGAATAATCTCATTAACTATGGTATTGACTATCATACACCCATTATATTGTATCATATACTATACCAAGTTATTAAAAACTAAATAGGATTATTATTTCAATACCATAATTCAGTTCATTCTATCACATGTACCATATAAAATGTACAAAAAAATAACTCTCTTGTCCCTGTAGAACGAGACTACCCAAGTTCCTTTCTTCCCAAAGTGATTGATCAAAATCCTTTTATATAAAATATAAGTTTTTTGGATTTTTATATTCTAACAATCTCAAACCATCTTACTAAACTAATACCTCAATGCACCATATCCCCGTAATCCAAGGATCACATGTGTAACCATCTGACTGTGCATACCCCGCATGTTAGTCACCACTCTCACATAATTCACTAAATGTTCCCTTTGTTATTTTTTATAGTAGTAAATTCACTTTTCTGATCCCCAAAACAATCCTGTGACTTTCAAATGTTGTTCTGATCATAATAATCTTCTTCATCTACCCCACATATTCAAAGGAATCTATGTTTCCTATATAATCTATCAATCACATTCAATTTAAAGAAACCCTAGAAATACAACCATATTATCATACTCACATATTTTAAATTCCATTAACTAGAGCCATATATTATCAAATAGAGGCTCACCTAACAAGTTTAAAGACTAAACATCCATATATTTTAGATACCTCCAATCCTCACTCATGTTCATATACCAAAAATTTACCATAATTTATCTTTGAGACAATAATTAGATAATATTATAAAACATTCCTTGTAAATTTCTTTCCCAATGGTAGATTATTATACAATACACTATCATAATCTTCCATACACCAATTTATAGGAGTTCACCTTGGTGGCATACTTCTCCCATTCCCAATGAAAAAATTCATTAACCACAAAGTCACAATAACTATCCAAACTCTAAAACCCATAAAAAATATTTATCCCTCATTGCCTGCAGAAATTATTTTAAATACTATGAAATTATATTACATAATAAACCCAAATCTATATAAGTGTATTTATATTTTACTCAAAAAGAACACATTAGCTAGATACCACCGCATCTCAAGAGAACGTTAATCTCTGAAGGATCCATATATTAGTACACAAGATACAATTACCCAATCCTACATTATTAATACAACCCACCCCAAGGGATCTATTAACACTAAACCCTTATTTTATAGAAACAATAATAATTAAATAAATCAACATTTTCACATAAAAATCTATATTAAAAGCATCTTTTAACAACCCCATTTTCTAATAACCCATTTTGAAATCATGTTCATATCCAAAATCAACCATTTTCTAAAAAACATGTAATAATGATATGTTTTCAATCCATGAATTCCTAAATGAGGATTGGGACCTCCTTTTCCCTTATACCTAGACAAATAACTAAAATAACCCCAATAATAGCTAAAAGTGATTCACTAAAAACATGGTGTACTCTAACCTCCTGATGAATCATGGTTTATTATAATGAGGTTAGCTACACTATTATATAATAATTAAATGAGTCTAAACTTAACCTATCTCTAGTATTACCACC
Organism: Viscum album; assembly: GCA_963277665.1. NCBI lineage: Eukaryota > Viridiplantae > Streptophyta > Magnoliopsida > Santalales > Viscaceae > Viscum > Viscum album. Next base: position 702,597,134 of record OY728161.1, read on the forward strand.
TAAAAATACAAAACTGATATCATTTATAACATCTCAACACAAATTGTCACCCATCCACCTCAACCAAGTCCATTTGGAATGAAAATGGGACTTAAGTGTGTCCCCGTGATCCCTAAAGGTTGGAAATAAATTTTTAGGGTTTAAAAAATACGTTCATGGGATGGTTTACCCTAATGAGAACCAAACCACTCATGACAAGAGTCTCCCAAAATTCTATCAAGTAGGATCCTTTCATTAAATAATCCCAACCAATAGACAAAGAAGCACCATAGTGGAATACACAAACAAGATATCATATAGTCCATGTTAAAAAATTATTTTAAACTTAATTAAACACTTATATAAAGGTATCATTCCATAAGAAAAATACATCCCAAATATATCATAAAATTCCAAATGGGTGACCACCCAAGTAGATCCTAACCAACCCCTCCATGCTACCCCAACTCCATGAGTCATTCCATCATTTGGGACTCCTCCTCTATGATTATAAACCACTAGTAATAATAAAAAAGTTTTCTCTATACTCTTTCATGTAATATCTAGTTTACCCATGCACCAAGGTTAGAAAAAAGTGGGTGAGTTCTAGACATTGATGATTTCCCAAATGCTCCTTAGACACCTTTTATATATGAAAGTCCCTCATGACTTAATGCATTTTTTAAATCATGTAGACCATATGAAATTTTATAAAACAAAAATAATAAAAAAATTTAATAAATATAAATAATTGAAAATATATCAAGAAGTAACATAATCAAGAAACATTAATAACATAAATCCAAATAACCACTATACACCCATGTATTAACCCAAAACCAGAGGGATCCTTTAGACCAGGAGTATTAACCATTAATTGGGTATCACCTACTCACGAGTGGAAAAACTACCCCAAAATATCACCTTTTCCGTAAGAGTTAGTTTACCACTACATCACCTCATCATGACTAATGAGGTCCCCACACCCAAGTCAAGTTTTACCAAATCTTCTCTAATACCTCATCAACAACAAGTCAATAACATATATACCAAATCAATAAACCACAACACAATCACTGGAAATTCCAAGACACAAATAAAAATCATAAAATAATTATAAACCAATCAAAATTCATCAATCAATAACTCAGTGACAGAAAAATTACCATAAACCAGATATAGTACTATAATGCCATTTTCTGAAAAACACTCACACGCCTGGAAGTATCCACATTGAGTTTACTCAAAAATAATTCATAACAATAATACTTGTTTTTTTAAACAAACAAATTATACTAGATTAATTCATTTCAAACACCAAAAATATTTTTATGAAAATATCATACCAAAACCATGGAATTCACATAACAAGCATGAGAGAGAATCCACCTATATCAACCTAGTGTTTAGGTGAAACCATTCCACCAAATTTGAGATCCACTATCTCCTTTACCATGTTAAACAACTAGAACCAAAATCCCAAAATTATCTCATCCCAAACCTTTGATTCCTCCTTACCCTACCCAGTTAGGGTTCCACAAAAATAATACAAAAAAAAGATAAGAGAGTGCAATATCCAAAGTGAATTACCTTTCATATAACTTTCCAAAACCATGAAATCTAATATATGGGAGATAAATACACCAAAAATCATCGATCAAGTTACCCTAGGTTGAGATATCTAAGTATAAGAGTGGAAATGAGACCAGGACCCCTAAAATCAAGAAAAAAGAGGTTTTAATAGGATTTTTAAGTGACATAATAACTTGATTACATGGTTTAGGGTGATCATTAATAAACCCTAGGGCCCCATCTATCTCCCCTAGACACCCTTACATAATCCATTAAGTAACCCTACATTGTCCTGGAGACTATGAATTGACTACACTAGGCCCAAAAACCTTCCAAAACCACCTGATTCCACTCCCAAGCCTCACAATAATCAAAATACATCAAATCTTGATTTTAAATAACATAAATAAGACCATACAAGGTGGGGGGGGGAATGTGTCCACTATGTATCTAATATAATTCTTAATATTACTTAGTGATTAATCCAATGGGGTTGTCCTACATGTTGTACCACCAGGTGGCCAATCCACCAACTACCCAATGTATTATAACTATTTTTTTAAGAAAAAGTGAAAATATGGCCTTTTACTTATTTTTATTTTTAACCCATTTAAGGGTTCCATCAGGTCATTATTATTCAGTCCAACCACGTACATGGAGAACTTCACCATTTAACAATTTTTATCCCTTCCTCTTGCCTCTTCATGGAATCGAATGGATATTTAACTCACCAAATAAAGGTATAATTTCTCATTTATTATTCATTTACTCTTTTTATTTCCCATACTCTAATTTTAGTTCATGGGTATGGGATTTAAATAGTTTATTCCACTAGATTATAGTAGAATTGCTTTCGAACAAGAAGATTTTTGCATGTCTGGACTAAAGGGGGTCGAGCCGAAACATTTTTTGCTCATTAAATCACTATTTAGATGACGGGAAATTATTTGGCCAACTTTCCTAGGTATTTAAATAAATTTATTTTATATTAGTGTCTTTATAGGTCAAATAAATTAATAATTTCGGTCATCTTTTGTGTCAGAAGACATTAATGAGATATTTATTGCTTATTAACTTAGTTATTGAGTTTCATTATTTATAGAGATGGTTTCATTAGGTTTAATAGTTTATAGAAAATTTGTTTATTGTTATTATGTGTTTCATTGGTCGTTTTGGGATGGGAAAAGCTGGATTATGGATTTTTTTATAGGAGGTCTTAGGATGATGGATTTAGAAAACTTTGATAAATTTTATAAGATTATTTTATGAAATATAAATAGGAGTTTTCATGGATAATTTAATAATTAAATTTAAATTGTTTTCCATATAAATATTATATAAGTTTTATAAGTGTTTTAATTTTATGTATTCCATTTTATTCCGATTAATATATTAGAATAGGATAATTAATTAAAAATATTGGTTAACTTTGGATAAATTATTTATTTAGTAATTTAATTCTTTATTTATATAAATTTCATGGATCATGTATAATTATTTCATTTACCATTTCCAAAAAAAATAACAATGGGCATGTAACTTTTTAATTTAGTAGAAAGAATCCTTTGGAATTAATTCATGCCTAGAATAATAAATTAAATTCATATTTGGTTCTATGATATAAAAAGTTTGGTTTTCTTATTGTCTTTATTTTTTCCACTTTTTATTTTGATAATGTTTTGATCATGTTTTCTAGACTTTGGTTCTAGATGGATAAAGGTTGTAAATATGTTTCATTTATATTGGTTCGTCATGTATACATTTAGTGTGTATAACGTGGGTCTTAAAACACCTTTAAATATTATAAAAATTATTTAAATTTACTTGGATAAATATTGAGTCTGATTTTTTTAAACTAAACAATAGTTGTATTTACATTAATAAATTGTAAAGTTTGAATTGGTTTTTAGACCCAACATTAATCATATAAACTAGTATTTATTAAAACACACTCTATTTAATTATTTATTATTTCTTATAAATTATACCATATCTCTCCACTATAACCCAAATTATTTACTTCTTAAGTTAAAAGGATTCAAAGTGTGAAACTTTTTTCCCTTTAATATGGATAACATGAGTAATGGATTAGGTAAGGATGGGTTGTTTAGGATTTTACCCTACTAGGTGATGTTTGGCAATGAATTTTTTATAATGAATTAGGGTTTTACTAAAATCTATTAATATACAACACTTTAAACTCGCCATTATTTGTTATATTTTTTATCATGTCATTTGAAATTTTAATGGTTATACTTGGTTACTTTGCGAAGAATAATCATGCCACTTTGGTATTTTTTTCCTGTTATTGGGTCCTTACATAGTGTCTTTTTAATATTGATTTATCTCTTTGATGGAATTATTTTTGTGATATATATATATATAGGTATAGGTATCTAGAATTTAAAAAGTGTATTTTCTTTAATTAAATGTTTTCAAAATTCTAGTTTTGATATGGTTTGACTGGAAAAAATTATAATCTCCATGTTACATGGTTATATATTGGTATCCCTCTTTCTATGGGTTATGACTTATTTTTTTACTAGATATGTCATATATATCATTATTTCTTATACTTCATTATTATATTTATCATTATTCTTGTCATATGTGTGTTGTCTTATCCTATTTTCATGGATAATGGTTTGTGAATATTATGGTACTATGTAAATGTAGTGTTATTATGTCAGTTTTTTATTTTTTTAAATTTTGTTTAAAATCAATACCATTTAAATAAATAAAATATATATATATATATTTAAATTTTGTTATTAAAACCAATAATAAAAAACCTCCTTTTTTATTGAAATTTTATGTTTTTTATAAAATAATGTAATTTTATCCATCATTCATTTGAAAAAGTAAAATAAAAATAACCTTTCACATTAGTTATTCAAATAACCTACATGAAAAAAAAATTGTGATAAAATTTAGAACCATGTACAGATTTTTTTTAGGATCAATAGCAATAAAATTATGATTCAAAAACAAATATCAATTATAATATTGAATCACAGCTTCATATAATAAATTATTATTTTTTAATTATATATTTGGAATAAATATTGATTTTTATAATAAATCGTGATAATAATCAACTTATATTAAAAATAAATAAATAAATAAAATAAGATGAGAATAAAATAAATCATTCCATAGATTTTACCACTATGAAAGGTTTATTGATTACCACTATTTCTCTCATCATTGAAACCATTCTCTCTCTCAGATCATTAAATGTTTATAAATATCCATCATGGAAATTTTTTCATGATTTTGATTCTATCAATGAATAAAAAATGGATAAATAAAAAATGAAAGATAAATCCAATTGGCCTCCTCGATTTTTAGATGAAGGTAAAAATGGAAGTTTTTGTTGGTAAATGAATAATGAGTGTATGGAGAAAAATATTTATAGGTAGGAAAGAAAATTTCATGGGAATGATTCAAAAAAAAGAATTTCCCATTTCCATCATGAAAACATTATAGTCTGTAAAGAAAAATTACATAGGTGTGATATGAAAAAAAAATTATTATGTTAGGGTTATATTTTTAATATCAGTTATTAGAATAACTGATGTGAGAAATAGTTTTAAGAATATTTTTTATTTCATTTATTGTAACATCCAATGTTAAAAATACCCATTTATGGGTTTTTATATTGCTTATTTAAATAAATGGTGTTAATAATACCCATGTTGTGGGTTTTGATATTAGTTATTAAAATAAAAAATGTTAAAAATATTGTTCACACCGATTGTTAAATAATTGATATTAAACAAAAATTCACATTTTTTATAAAATAAATTATATGAAAAAAGTAACATTATATGTTTTTACATTGGTTATTTAGTAACCAATGTGATAATAGTTTTAACATTGGTTATTTCAAAACCAATTTCAAATCATAGATGTTATATGTACTTTTTTTACTATTTTTAAAAATAAATTATTTAGGTTCCCAACATTGTAAATGATAGTGCCTATATGTATGATGTTTCTATAGTTTATGCATGAGACCTAATGTGTTCAAGTGGATAATAGTATGTGCATATAGTTATATAATTTTGTTGTAGTCCTTGATGATTTGACTACAATTAGGCATGGGTACACAAGTTATACATGTGCATGGGTACACTAGGAAAAAAAATTATGCATGTATACATTTATATTTAGATGATTATTATGATACCCTTAATTTAATTTTTCATTATACATTTTTTTCAATTCCATTTTTTATGATGTGGGATTCATTGTAGAATAAACCATGGAGTGACCTAATTTTACTTATCAGATGGGACTTGATTTTGAATGGACCATGGTTTAACCTAAATTTTATATATATGAAATGATTATTTAACATAGATATGATATATTTACTTATTTCTAATTTCTTGGTGGATATTTTTCCCATGGTGGATAGGTAAAATTAGATTACAGTACCTACTGATGCACAAGTTCTTTTTTTATGGATTCTAAACCTGACTTGAAGTGGGTTTGGATCCTCTCGGTGAAGAGAGAGTTATCCGTTATTGATATAGATCTACGATTAATTCTATTAAAAGTTATTTTAATGATTTATATGGTTTTTTATAATTCATATATTATTATTATATATTTAAATTGTGATGATATTTTCCGTGCACACTTTTAACTATTATATGTGATAATTTTGATCATTAATGGTTATTACAGGATCATTGTACTCACACCCTATATGTGTACCTTAGTGGATATATATTTCCACTCATTACATTCCAATTATGTATAGGTACTTGTATAGAAATTTATATTCTTTTAAATTAGTTGGGTATGGATGTTTCTTTAGTAATTAAGATATCAATGAGGTGTTGGAGTATAGGAGGCCAGTATTAGTAGGAGGATTTGTTTTTCACATCATATAGTATACTTAGTTTTGTTTGAGTATATTAGTTATATTTGTGTATATAGTTATCGTTTTATATCCATGTATCTTTGTCTTTTATTTTTAGCTTCATAAATATAAATATTAATTCATATTATCATATAGGTATAGAAGGTACCCCTGGGTAGATAGGTTTAAATTTGGAATGTCACGAACCAACTCAAGTCGACCCTAAACCGGACACCCGGGTCACCTCAGTCGGCCCGCGACATGGCCTCAAGCGCGTCTCCCCTTACGCCAGAGGTTGCCGACTAGCGGCGAGGGTGTAAGGTAAGTCAGGGGGGAGACTATACCCTCTTATCAAAGAGGAAAAAAGGGACCAAAAATACAGCAACGGAAGTAGTGTAAATAATAATAAGAAAACAGTGGAAAACATTCTTCATTTATAAGGTTTGAATAAATTTGGAAAACGGCAGTTTATATAAGAGATGCATGTATGACATGCTAATGATACAATGAAAGCATTAAATCACGCGACATACTCACACATCAATGCAGAAGTAAATGAACAAAAGTCTCAAGCCCCGAGGGCGATCTGCATGATCATCCCGAGCCCCAACTCGGTCCTTTGCTCCTAACTCCAAGTACAAGAAACAGCAACAACAAGGTCCTCCAACCAAATGGAATCTACTCGGGTACCCCAGTGCAATGGCGGACCGAGTAGGGTGTGAGATATATATATCTCAGTAGGCTGGAACCACCGGGGTCGAGCCCACTCTAGACCATGAAAATATAATTAAACAAAGTGCTGGTATTTTTGAATAATAACGACACAATGCAAACAATAAACGCTCGTCCAGGTTCCAGAAAGGACACCTGGTGGCACTACCTGCTTCGGCCCATAGCTGGGATGAAAACCTGTTTAAAACAACACAAGTAAATTTGGTTCAAGCATAAAAAAAACACTTTTATCATTTTTCTCACTTACTCTATTTATTCACTTATCATTTCAACTCAGATTGGAAATCCACTCATTCTTACCTTTCTTTATTTGTTCACAATTCACTCGGGTTTTACCCACATCTCTCATTCTTTTCATAAATCATTATCATCATTTGTTCGGTGTATATCTCCATGTCTAACACCCCGTATCACATTTGGTGTAGATCGCCATGTCTAACACCTCGAAAATCGTTTGGTGTAGATCTCCATGTCTAACACCCCGTATATCACAAGCTTGGATAACCATTGGGAAGGAACGCAATGTCCAAAACCCAAATTTTAAGTCGATCTAGAATGCCATGTCTAGGACCCAAAATCTCATTCAGTGTAGATCGTCATGTCTAACACCCTATATCACAAGCTTGGATAACCATTGGGGAGGAACGCCATGTCCAAACCCAGATTTTAAGTCGATCTATAACGCCATGTCTAGGACCCAAAATCTCATTCATTTATCACTTAATTAATCAATCGACGCAATTCTCATTTCATGATTAATCCTTCACATTTAGTTATCCAAATCAGATCTCAACTTTTTATAATCAATTCTCATAATTAACTATCCTTGTTCAACATTCTGGAACTTGCACGAGCAATAGAAGGTAAACAAAAGCATATGGCACCAACATGACTCTATGTTAGGTGATTAATGACGTTAGATGATACAAGTACAAGCATGCCATTGATCAAGTATAATGTTAAGCGTAAAGTGTCACAAGACTTTTAAGAAAGCAATCACAAAAAAAAAAGAAATCTGCTACTACACGTTTATTTTGAAGGCAGCTCACCTCCATTGGAGGAGTTTTATTAGAAAACATGTCATTACTTTATCAAACAATTCATTTAGTGATATTTAGCATTTACTTTAAAACTCATTCAACACTTAACAAAGTTAAGAAGCCAAACAATAGGAAAGGAAATCATGAAATTCTATTGCTACATTTTTAGATTGAAGGCAGCGCACCTCAAAAGAGGGGTTTTATTATTAAATCGTTTGTTTAGTGACCAAACAAACTCTTTTATCTTATTCCTGCAATTCACACGATTTGCACAGAATCATTTAATCGGAACTAAACTTGCATAATTAAAATGCTAAGTGCAATATTAAACTCACTATTACTTTACTTAAATTTAAAAGGGCAAGGAGAGGGACCCTACCTCAAGGTGGATCCATCCGTCCACTCCGGCTCTGGGATCTTTCTAACTAAAGCTGTCGCAGCTGCTCCCCCACGAGGCATATGTGATTTCCCATACATATAAGGACACCTATCCCCTATGCACACGCTCCGCATGGCCATGAGCGTGCGCAAGAGGATCCTTACACATATGCTTATACACATAAGCCTGTCTCCACTCACCTGCACAGGCACTTTTTATATATGTAATGGGGACAACTAGCCTCGTACGTGTGTATATTCGCTGCCATGGACAAATATACGCACGCCGTGGGAACCCACGTACATATAAATACGTACCTATGTCTGCGCAGCTGAGTCGCCTAAACTCCGGCAACCCAAAAACATACCGAAACCTCCAACGCACTATATGACAACCACTACGAACCTTAAGACACAAAGATAAACCAATTTAGGCCAGGCAAAACCAATCAGAAATAATAAACCCTTACTTCGGGTGTTGGAGACAAACCAAACCGAAGGCGAACCCACAACGCGAGCTCAACGCACTGCCAACATCAAGTCGGGGCTCATAAACATCAAAAGCCCCAAATTTAACAAGTGCAAAACAAAGGGAAAGGTGAAAACCTCACCCCCAAACCATTCCGACAATCTGAAACCACCCAAACTACTTCGCCTTTGGCGGCGGTTGCCGGAACACGCACCAAGGAGTCCCAACGAACCTTCCGCGCCGACCTAGAACAAAAGCAAGACGAAAAACCGGATCACCTCTAAGCCCTAGGGTTCGGTCGTACCTCACCGGGTGCCGATTAGGTCAAAATGAAGCCTGAAATGGGGAGGAGAAGGGAGAGAAGTGATTACCTTGGTGATTTGGAGAGAAGCCGAGAAGAAAAACCGGGAAGAACGGGGAAGGAGGCGGCGCCGTGGAGGGGGGGTCGCGCGCGGCTCGCCGGGGGAGAAGGGAGGGGGTGCGTCGCGGGTTGAGTGAGGGTGAGGGAGGTGTGTTTAGTTTAGGTTTTTTTAAATTTTATTATTATTATTATTATTATTTATTTTCCTTTATTTTAATTTTTTAACAAAAACTAAAACACACCCAACCCGCACGGTTTTATCTGCACCGTAAGAAACACCGTGTGTAGCCCGCACGCCTGCTACGGGATACCCGGGGGTACCCCGCACGGCCATCCTGCACGGTTAAACCTACTGCGCGCGGTCCGATATCACCGCTTAAAACGGCTCCAGACCTCAGAACCTCGTTCCGAAGCTCGGTTTTAAAACCGACCCGCTGATAAAAGAAAAAGTTCAAAAACCTTCGCATTTTATCCGCTCAAAAAAAACGGTTCGTTACAAACTACCCACCTAAAAAAACTTCTCTTCCCTGAGAAGCCTTTGGAAAACAACGAAAACATCACCCAACCTACAAGGGTCGTGAAGTTGCATTCAACCGGTCGCATTGTGTTTCCAATTCCCAATGCACCTTTAAGCACTTTCTAAGAAAACTGCACTTAAGCCTTTACAACTCGAGCCAACGCTCATGTTACAACTAGAACATCAAAGCAGAGCTTACATCCGAGGCCATTATAGGGACCTCAACCCAAGAAAACGGTTGAATCACGATCGACCAACTAAAATTGGTCACACAAGATTTCCTCGAAAGACATCGCCGACCCAAGATTCACACTCGCCCTTAAACCGACGACATGCTTTTAAAACCGCTCTGTTATCAACTACGCGTACACCGAAGTCCTTACATGACCTTTGGTGACATTCGCAAGTCAAGCCATCACAGGACTATTATAAAACTATCGTGCCTCATCACGAAGCATAACTCCAAGAAACCGTGCATCCCACACACAACCAGAGAGAGATTACGAAACAAACCAACAACTTTTAAACTTTAGTGCGGCGTATAACTGACACTATCTTAGTGTATCCAAGACGACGTCAAGATGGGGGACATGCTCGTCTCATCCAGCAGAGTACACTAAGATTAAACCAAGGTCGCTGAGAAGATCATTCGGACCAACTCTGATGCCTATACCACCCGAGGCATTCATATACGTCCAAGCTTAACCACTGAAACTCTTCCCGCACTAACGGAGTTTCTAAAGCATTGTGCACACAGCCAACCTTATCACAGTCGTGCTTCCAAGAAAGCACCGACATGAAAATGGAAACTCATGCGACACTACCCACCTTAGGAGTGTCCATGTCGTCATAAGAACTAGCCGCTCACCGGCGCGCTATTTTTGAAACACTTTAACGCACGGGTGGCATTCCTCGAACTACGATCACCACCTCATAAGCTCACACCGAAAACAAGGCAACTCAAGCTCTAAGGGTACTACCTAGAATAGGCTAGTCCCTTACGAAGCACACACGTCGACCCTAACTCTTGGTCACGCGAAACAAGGGTTACTAGGCTCAAAAACCCCTTTTCGTTTTATCCACTTCATTACTTCCTTTAAACCTTTAAAACATTTAAAGAATTTTAATCAACCCACAATTACTATTTCAAAACTAATTACTTGGTTTTCAGACAACGCCCCATGGAAAAACAGACAAGCTATAACCAACTTCCTCTTTAAAAATTTAACACATAATGTTATCCAAGAATAAACAGGTAATTTAGCATCTAAATTCCTTTTTAACAAAGAGGCGACCCTGAGGGTCCCATTTATTCAATTCGGGTTCTTCAAAAGCAACCACATATCAGTTCATTCCATAAGGGCGTGCCCCAACTAGCCTCCTTGGGTCTAGTTGAGCATGTTTAAAAGCACACCAAACTATCTCAATAAAAACGCAATAGTTTTACATTAATAATAATTTTCAAACACACTATGGTCTAACAAGGTTCAGTCACATGGGTGGCCACCTACCAATCGATAAGGCGCCCATACACCTTACCGTTGGCATTTGGCTCCTATTTATCAAATCAATTTTTTTTAACATTTTAACTTAGCAGCCCTCTTTTAAAGTTTTGAAACCACAGTTTACCCTTTTTCCAATTATAAAGCGCCCATACACCTTAAAATGGAAAATTGGCTCTGTCGAAATCGCAACCAATAAATTCAGCCAAAGCAACCAAGCTTTTACTAGCAAGCTAACAAGCCACTACAAATAGCTAACAAAAGGCAACAAGCTAACAAGCTGAAATCACTAAAACATGCTATAACACAGAGAATGACACACAAGCAAGATAGAAAACATGACATGTTATCACCCAAACATGTTAATTATCACTGAAACATGCTTTCTAAAGAGACGTTCTAAATAAATCAAGACATGACATATTTCCAAGGCACATAATCAAAATTAGCAGGCATCCTACTAATGCAACTACATGGCATGGCACATATGCATGATATGTGAATCTATAAGTGTCTAATATGATGCATGCAATGCAATTTCCGGGCCATATCGGGCCAAGAAAAATTTTCAAAACCTCTTCATAAACAAATAAGCAGTGGAAAGTAAAACATTCACCCAAGGTGAAATCACATCAACTGTAACAGAAAAAAACATGAACATCAATTCCCAGCCCTGGCCACTTGGTCATTTACCGTACGTGGGGTGATCAGTCCCAGACACGGCTATTACCCAAGCGCCGACACATTCTTAATCTTCTATCTACCAATCCCAAAACAGTAAGACAATGAAAAGAAAGAAACCTCCTCTGATACCATTTTGTCACGAACCAACTCAAGTCAACCCTAAACCGGACACTCGGGTCACCTGAGTCGGCCCGCGACATGGCCTCAAGCGCGTCTCCCCTTACGCCAGAGGTTGCCGACTAGCGGAGAGGGTGTAAGGTAAGTCAGGGGGGAGACTATACCCTCTTATCAAAGAGGAACAAAGGGACCAAAAATACAGCAACGGAAGTAGTGTAAATAATAATAAGAAAACAGTGGAAAACATTCTTCATTTATAAGGTTTGAATAAATTTGGCGAACGGCAGTTTATATAAGAGATGCATGCATGAAATGCTAATGATACAATGAAAGAATTAAATCACGTGACATACTCACACATCAATGCAGAAGTAAATGAACAAAAGTCTCAAGCCCCGAGGGCGATCTCCATGAGCATCCTGAGCCCCAACTCGGTCCTTTTCTCCTAACTCCAAGTACAAGAAACAGCAACAACAAGGTCCTGCAACCAAATGGAATCTACTCGGGTACCCTAGTGCAATGGCGGCCCGAGTAGGGTGTGAGATATATATATCTCAGTAGGCCGGAACCACCGGGGTCTAGCCCACTCTAGACCATGAAAATATAATTAAACAAAGTGCTGGTATTTTCGAACAATATCGACACAATGCAAACAATAAACACCCGTCCAGGTTCCAGAAAGGACACCTGGCGGCACTACCTGCTTTGGCCCATAGCTGGGATGAAAACCTGTTTAAAACAACACAAGTAAATTTGGTTCAAGCATAAAAAAAACACTTTTTATAATTTTTCTCACTTACTCTATTTATTCACTTATCATTTCAACTCAGATTGGAAATCCACTCATTCTTACCTTTCTTTATTTGATCACAATTCACTCGGGTTTTACCCACATCTCTCATTCTTTTCATAAATCATTATCATCATTCGTTCGGTGTAGATCGCCATGTTTAACACCCCGTATCACATTCGGTGTAGATCTTCATGTCTAACACCTCGAAAATCGTTTGGTGTAGATCGCCATGTCTAGCACCCCGTATATCACAAGCTTGGATAACCATTGGGAAGGAACGCCATGTCCAAAACCCAAATTTTAAGTCGATATAGAACGCCATGTCTAGGACCCAAAATCTCATTCAGTGTAGATCGTCATGTCTAACACCCTATATCACAATCTTGGATAACCATTGGGGAGGAACTCCATGTCCAAACCCAGATTTTAAGTCGATCTAGAACGCCAGGTCTAGGACCCAAAATCTCATTCATTTATCACTTAATTAATCAATCGACGCAATTCTCATTTCATGATTAATCCTTGACATTTAGTTATCCAAATCAGATCTCAACTTTTTATAATCAATTCTCATAATTAACTATCCTTGTTCAACATTCTGGAACTTGCACGAGCAATAGAAGGTAAAAAAAAGCATATGGAACCAACATGCCTCTATGTAAGGTGATTAATGACATTAGATGGTACAAGTACAAGCATGCCATTGATCAAGTATAATGTCAAGCGTAAAGTGTCACAAGAATTTTAAGCAAGCAATCACAAAAAAAAAGAAATATGCTACTACACGTTTATTTTGAAGGCAGCTCACCTCCATTGGAGGAGTTTTATTAGAAAACATGTCATTACTTTATCAAACAATTCATTTAGTGATATTTAGAATTTACATTAAAACTCACTCAACACTTAACAAAGTTAAGAATCCAAACAATAGGAAAGGCAATCATGAAATTCTATTGCTACATTTTTAGATTGAAGGCAGCGCACCTAGAAAGAGGGTTTTATTATTAAATTGTTTGTTTAGTGACCAAACAAACTCTTTTATTTTATTCCTGCAATTCACACGATTTGTACAGAAGCATTTAATCGGAACTAAACTTGCATAATTAAATGCTAAGTGCAATATTAAACTCACTATTACTTTACTTAAATTTAAAAGGGCAAGGAGAGGGACCCTACCTCAAGGTGGATCCATCCGTCCACTCCGGCTCTTGGCGCTTTCTAACTAAAGCTGTCGCAGCTGCTCCCCCACGAGGCATATGTGATTTCACATACGTATAAGGACACCTATCCCCTATGCAGACGCTTCGCATGGCCATGAGCATGCGCAAGAGGATCCTTACACATATGCTTATACACATAAGCCTGTCTCCACTCACCTGCATAGGCACTTTTTATATATGTAATGGGGACAACTAGCCCCGTACGTGTGTATATTCGCTGCCATGGACAAATATACGCACGCCGGGGGAACCCACGTACATATAAATACGTACCTATGCCTGCGCAGGTGAGTCGCCTAAACTCCGGCAACCCGAAAACATACTGAAACCTCCAACGCACTATAAGACAACCACTAGGAACCTTAAGACACAAAGATAAACCAATTTAGGCCAGGAAAAACCAATCAGAAATAATAAACACCTACCTCGGGTGTTGGCGACAAACCAAAACGAAGGCGAACCCACACCGTGAGCTCAACGCACTGCCAACATCAAGTCGGGGCTCATAAACATCAAAATCCCCAAATTTAACAAGTGCAAAACAAAGGGAAAGGTGAAAACCTCACCCCGAAACCATTCCGACAATCCGAAACCACCCGAACCGCTTCGCCTTCGGCGGCAGTTTCCAGAACGCACACCAAGGAGTCCCAACAAACCTTCTGCGCCGACCAAGAACAAGAGCAAGATGAAAAAATGGATCACCTCTAAGCCCTAGGGTTCGGTCGTACCTCACCAGGTTCCTATTAGGTCAAAATGAAGCCGGAAACGGGGAGGAGAAGGGAGAGAAGTGATTACCTTGGTGATTCGGAGAGAAGCCGAGAAGAAAAACCGGGAAGAACGGGGAAGGAGGCAGCGCCGTGGAGGGGGGGGGGGTCGCGCGCGGCTCGCCGGGGGAGAAGGGAGGGGGTGCGTCGCGGGTTGAGTGAGGGTGAGGGAGGTGTGTTTAGTTTAGGTTTTTTTTTTAATTTTTTTTTTATTATTATTTTTATTTATTTTCATTTATTTTTATTTTTTAACAAAAACTAAAACACACCCAACCCGCACGGTTTTATCCGCACCGTCAGAAACGCCGTGTGCAGCCCGCGCGCCTGCTATGGGATACCCGGGGGTACCCCGCATGGCCAACCCGCACGGTTAAAACTACTGCGCGCGGTCTGATATCACCGCTTAAAACGGCTCCAGACCTCGGAACCTCATTCCGAAGCTCGGTTTTAAAACCAACCCACTGATAAAAGAAAAAGTTCAAAAACCTTCACATTTTATCCGCTCAAAAAAATGGTTCGTTACATGGAAAATATTCATTGTATGGACAGGTCATACTAGATTATTTAAAGAATCTAAAATTTAATTATTTAATTAATTAAATAGGTTAAATTATTCTCAAATAAAAAATAGACCTTAAACACTGGTATATATCCCTTATGATTGAGGAATTTTCTTAGGGTTTGTGGAAATCAGAACAGGATTAATGAAAAATCAAAGTTGTGTTGTTATAAGTTGTATTAGAGTTGTGTTTTAATTTTTTTTAGAATTTTATAGACTGGAGATAATATTATTTTGACTTAATAAGTGACCTATAAAAATACATTATCAAAATATATATACTAAAATCTTGAGTTATCAAGGATGTATGAGTTTGGAACCAAAATGAGGCTATTATTAATATAATAAGTATGATATGGTGGAACTCAATAAAATTTAGATAGATTAGTTTAGAGTCATTTTGTATCATCTATATAAATTATTATTATTATATGATCATTATAATCTTGAATTCTTTATTAGGGGTGATATAATGAAATAAATTCACTCACATTTATTTTTTGTATTATTATTGATGATTTTATCTCTATTTCATGATTTATTGATAGATTTATTTTATAATATTGATTCTTGGGCAGTTAAGTAAAAACATTCAGCGTTTCTGAAATTAAATATAATTATTTTACATAATTTGGTTTTAAAGAAATGAAATATTGAAAAAAAACGTTTTAAAATGGCTGGGAAATTTTTTTTATGAGACCATATTTGTAAAATAAGTTGGTTTTCTGAAATTAATGTGTTTTGAAAATGAATTGAGATATGATTTATAAAATAACACTAAAATCTATAAAATATATGTTAATTAATTGATATATTGGGTAAGTCTATAAATATTATTGTAGGATGAAAATTGAAAACCCTAGTTTATTCTTATAGTGGGGATTATGATAAGGATTCAATTGAATTTTTTGAATGTATTTTGGTAACCCTAAGTATGTTTATGTGTCTTGTTTCTATTATAAAATTGATGATTTAGTGGTATGTTGTTTTTTTTAGTTTTTTTTGGAATCATGGGGAGATTTTAGGAATAGTATTTGGTGTTTTAGAAGTTAATTGGTGATTTATGTAAGTAGAATTTGTTTTATGAGAAAATGGTTTATCGTTTTCAGGTTGAAAAGTGTTATGGTAGGGTATTTTTTGTGATCCATCTCTTAACAACACTAATTAATTCATTGATATTGATTTAAATTTGGAATTAAAATTATTAAAGAACTAGATTGATTAATTTTTTTATGTTTATTGAGAGAGTAGTCATTATTTAGATATTTGGGATGTATAACACTAGTAATTTGGGATGTTTAGATGGTCAGAAAATTTAGGAGTTAGAGTTTCAAGTTTATAAGGAGAATGAACAAGTGGGTAGAAGGTGGCCACCAGGTAACTGGAATAATATAACTAAGTACCTGGTGGAGACTAGCTTCTTTTTTAAAAAGGTGAAATATAGATTATTTACTTATTTTTAACCTAATTGAGTGATCTTGTGAGAAATTATTCTCCATGAAACCTAAAAACATGGAGATATCTATCCTTTGACCATCCTTCTCCCTCCCTCTTATCTCTTCCATACAAGGAATCTAATGGGGATTTCACTTGGAAAATCAAGCTATAATTTCACCATTTATCTTCATGAGCTCATCCTCTTTCCCTACTATTAATTTTTCTTCATGGGTTATGTATTTTAGTGGGTGATTCCCTTATAGAATGGTAGAATAAATTTAAAATATGAGTACTTTAATGATTCTTGACTATAGGGAGTCGAGGAGGAATGTTTGTGCTTTGTTAGTCACTTTTTTATAGATATAATTTGTCTGGTGGAATGAAAAAAAAAGTATTTCCTCAATTTTGATATAAATTATAGTTTTTTAGATTACAAAAATTAGGTATTTTGGTTGTTATGTGAATTTAGAGTATTTGATGAGTTATCTATAAGTGTTTGACTTAGTTATTAACTCTATTTATTTATATAGATTATTTTTTGGTTTAATTATTTATATTGGGTGCTTCTTTAGTGGTTTATGTGATAATACGAGCTCACTTATGAATGGTTTTGGTAGGTAGTCTCATCCCTCCTTTCTACTTTAATTGGTTTATGTATGGAATCTCTTTATCATTGGATTTAGAAAACTATAAAAAAAATTACAAGTTTATTTTATCAAATATAAAGGGGAATTTTCCTGGAAATTTTAATAACTCAATTTAAATTGTTTTCTATGGAAGTATTATATAATTTTTATAAGTTTTTAAATTTTATCCATTCTTTGTTTTCTCATCAATATTTTGTCATATGAATTAGAATTGGAAGATAAGATTATTTAAACTTAGATAAATTGTTAATTTTTTTATTTCATTCTTTATTTATATAAATTTCATGAAGCATGTATAATTGTTTCATTTACCATTTTTTGATACGTGAAATATGGCCATTTGAATATATATTTCATTAATAGTCCTTATTTGAAATTTATCCATGGAATTTCCTTGAACCAAACTACCCAAATAATATCAGATCATGATCACCATGGGACCTCAAGTCCCCCCCCCCCACGTACACCAAAGTATACTGACAAGCAACAAGGGTCTGATGAATCACCTAAGGAGATTATAACCTATAGTATAATGAAAATAAATAACATTCAATTCCAGAAACTTCTATAATAGGTACCACATAAGATTGAAACACATATAATTATAGTAGAAATTAAATCATAACATTAACATCTCCAATAAATAAAATTATGTACATGTAGATCATATATTCATACAACAGATGTGATACTTTCCAAGGGTTGGTCATATACACTATAGGAAAACTAGAAATAAACAAAAGGAGGCCCTACCTCAACTCAAACTTATCTCCCCAACCCCACTGATCTCTCCCCACTCATCAACCTGTATTCGATCCACCACCCAACTTGCATGAAAACCCAGAGATATGAACATGCACCAAAGTGATCATGCAAGGTGTGAGCATAAAACTAAATAGGTTATCACTAATGGTATCTCTAATAAAAACTATTATATATATGTGAATGTAGGTAATGAATAAAAATTAATTCATAATATAACATTCATACATAAATCACCTCATTGGGTAATCAGGAATCCACCCTAATAGTTGACAGACACCTGCTTCATCCAAAGATAGAATATGATGATTCTCTTATATTTTAAACATCATTAAAGGATGAATGATATATCATTACTTGTATAAAAAAAGTTGAATGATCTATCACCATAAAGTACCACTCATTGAATTACTCATCACCATCCCAACCCATCCAATTTAATGATCTATCATTAATAAAAAATCAAAGATAAATGAGGAATATCTGAGTGAATGAGGAATCATTGATGTGGGGTGGAAAATATACCACCACTAACCATTATTAGGTAAATGATATACCACTGATACACATATTAAATGGATGATATGCCTCTTACACAACATGAGGGGATGAGTTTCCTCTAATGTTAACTACTCATGTGGATGAAATACCACATATAACCATACCTAGGTGGATGATTCACTGCCAATGTCAATTTTCAAGTGGATTATGTTTCACCAACATGAATTATAGGTGGGTGATTTACATTTTTAACAATATCAAAGTAAATGATGTACCACTAAGGAAACTATTTAGGGGGATGATGCACCACTAACATCAAATTACAGGGTGGATAAGGCACCAACAACTTAGTATGGTGAATGAGGTATCTCCTGGTGAATGATGTATCACTACACAACAATGGGGTGATATATATACCTCAAGTTAAATGATATATCTCTATACAATAACTTGTTGAATTATTTATTATGAGTTCAATGATATATCACCATCTATAATGAAAAAAAACGATATATCACCATACAATAACTGGTTGAATTATCTATCACTAATTCATAAGTCCCCTAGTGTAAAATCTACTTCTGATGGAATACATTAGTTGAACGATACATCCCCATAATAATATCAATTTAATTGAAAAACTAATCCCTATAAACACAACCATATCAACACATGAGTTATCGCCATGGGAATTGGTCCAACTAAATGGATTCCTCACTAGGCTATACACACTCACGATGTACCACACCTAGAGAACATACATGAATCTCACCCCTCTATAGATTGTATTAAAATCTCTTAAAACTACCCATCTCATAAGTTCATTTCATAACGGAACTCTTAAAACTACAGTCTTATCATAAATTTTACCTCACCACCTATTATAACAAGCACATGAGTTTCCATCACTATGGAACACTCAAGTGTAAATTTTGGGTACAACGGAAGCACTTTTGTGGGTGTTAAATTAAATTTTCTATTAATTTAGAGTTTCTTAAAACCCTGAGAGAGAATTTTCAAGTTAAATTTATAAATAATTTTTTTATATTGAGAAGAAACAATTACCTCATCTTAGGATCCTTTCTTCAATGAATTTATTGATCCTTATAAAACCCTTTCAGATTCCCTTCATTCTGCTGTAATGATTTGAGTATTGAATCTCTCAAGAGGTGATCCACACATGCTCCTTTGATCTCTAAGAAATTCCAATTGATTTTTTGTTGATATAAGGTTGAATCAATTGTCTTGCATTGTTCATCTTGATCATTCCAAGATCCTTTAGACTTTAAGGAGTTCTTCTCATTCTTTAGAAGAAGCGAGGAGGATTTCAAGAGAGAGATCAAGAGAGGTTGGTAGTGTGAAACGATTCTCTATCCTAAATTTTTTATTAACCCTATACAATAGACATAACCATCTATATACAAATCTAGTGTTTTGATTAAAATATTATTTAATTGTATATTGTCCCTTAAATAAGATTATAGTATTTAATAAACCCCAAGCCATAAAGTATTATTATTATTATTATTTTCATGGCGTGCGCTAACTCACGCAATGATAAATATTATTTTTCCAGCTTTTATATTAATATTTATCATTAGACATGATCTTGGTCCCCTTGAACTCTTCGGAATTTATTGAATACCCAAATAAATAATTTATTTCTTTAAATAAATCTTTTATTCACGAATCAGGGAATATATATTTATTAAATATTAAATAAATAAAATAAATTTCATGACTCGTCCCCCAGGGCCCATGCCGTGACTACCCCAATCCCGCCTCTCATAGGCCATGGGTTGGAAACTAAAACTGGAAAGGCGTATCCCTAAAATGGGAAGGCATTGCCTTTAAACCTGTAAACACACAGACTATGTGCACAAAAAAAGTAAACCACGTTCTAAAACTACTGAAGTAAAAGTTTGAACTGAAAGTAATGGGCCAGTATATGAGCCCAACTAAAAGAGACAATACAGCATAAAATATAAAAAAAATAGTTAATGATATCGTCCGACAATTATTTGACTTGAAGGGTAGGTATATCTCATCATTGTAGCTCTCCACATCAAACGGACACCTCCGTGCACCATCTAGTCCTATATTATAGCATCCCGTCCTTTTATAACATAACTTTCATTCCATTACACGGAACTGAGGATCTTTAAGGTTTAGTGTCTTGGAAACAAGGAACATAAAACATGAAACAAAAAAAGACATTCTTCTTAAACAATTGAAAGGCTTCTCCTCATGTTCACCCTAGGCTCATTACTGCATCTCATAACCTGAGGACATACATCAAAAGGAAGGGTGAGCAGAAGGCCCAGCAAGGGAAACAAGTGAAACATTTTACATATGAACTTGAGAAACATCAATAAAGTCATGAAAAGGACTTTAAGGCATGAAAATGAAATCATGAGGCATATCATAATAAAAATAAAACTTTTTAATAACTTGAAGATGTGGATACATCATTTAACATAGACAATCATGAACATATCACCAAGGTCCATCCCCAAGGTGTCATTTGAAAATTACCAAGGTTATTCACCAAAGTATCATGAAAATTGTAATCTCTAGTGGTTACATCATTACCCAATGCATTGGAGCGCTATCAGGGCGCACCCTTAAATTTTCCTTTATTATCATGTGATCCACATATATCATCATCAAAAATTTCATAAATAACCCATATAGAATAAAATAAATGGGTTTCATTTCATAATCACAACATTTTAAAAAATGCTTTAAAGACATGATCTTTACATCACTTTAAAACCCACAGAAAAGGAAGGTGGGTCTCATGTATGTAAATCTCAGAATTTAAAATAGAACATTTTGGTATATATTTGAATACCCATTTAGAATAAAGAGCTTTTATTATTCACTTAATAATATAAAAGAAATTTAGAAAAAGAGAGAGACATTTTGAGAAGGAAATTCTGCAGCATAACGGCTATGTTACGAGGTTTTAGAAGACATTAAAAAGAGAGGGAAAATGGGTCAAACATTCATAAATGACCCATAAAACAGTATATGGACAGAATAAGAAGGATACATGATCATGGTAATGAAATTTCAAGGACATACCCTTTGAAATGAAAAACATGGAAGGAAAACAAAAATTAGATTTCTCTTATGAAAGTTTGGCAGCCTAACGGCATTACTTAAACTTCAACAAAAATGATTTGAAAAGATCAAATAGGGTCTCTCATCATGTGAACATAAGAGTTCAGTATGATAGATATAGAGATAATGCCCCAGCATAATTAAAAAGGAACTTGAAATAATTGACATGAAAGTAGAACTTTGAAATGATAGAGAAGGGTGAAAGAATCCCCTAAAAAATGCGGCAGCCTAATGGCGCCACTTAAAACTTCAAAATACTGAATTGAAGAGATAAAATGGGGTCTCTCATCATATGAACATAAGAGTCCAGTATGATAGATATAGATATCATACCCCAACATAAAAAAGGGAACTTGAAATAATTGACATGAAAGTAGAACTTCAAAACAAGAAGGGTGAAGAACCACTTAAACATTCGGCAGCCTAATGGCGCCACTTAAAACTTCAAAATACTGAATTGAAGAGATCAAATGGGGTCTCTCATCATATGATCATAAAATATCAGTATGATAGATATAGAGATCATACCCCAACATAACAAAAAGGAACTTGAAATAATTGACATGAAAGTAGAACTTCAAAACGAGAAGGGTGAAGAACCACTTAAAAATTTGGCAGCCTAACGGCGCCACTTAAAACTTCAAAATACTGAATTGAAGAGATAAAATGGGGTCTCTCATAATATGATCATAAGAGATCAGTATGATAAATTTAGAGATCATACCCCAACATAATAAAAAGTAACTTGAAATACTTTACATGAAAATAGATCTTGAAAAATGAGAAGGGAGAAAGAATCCGTTACAAAAATTTCGGCAGCCTAACGGCACCACTTAAAACTTCATAAAATGAAATAATGATAGTAAGAAGGGATATCTCATTATATGAACATGAAAAGGGCAGTAATAGGAGTATAAAAGAACATCCTCCAACATAAGAACATGGAGCATAAAAGGAATGACATAAAAGAGATTACTTGAAATGAAAGAGAGAGATCGGATCCCTTACCTTAAAACGTAACTCTTAAAACTCAAAGGTTTGGACCTTGAGGGCTTGTGGGCACCTTGGGAGGACTCCTTGGGAGGTAAGGAGACCATAACTTCGTTGGGGGAGAGTTGGGAGTGAAAACTAAAGGAGGAAAGGGTGGGTATTTATAGAAAAAGTGAGGGGACAAGGCATTAATGGCCAAGGGACACCTCATTAGTGGTTTTGGCAAAACCATGGGCTTGACCATGGTATTTTCCCATGGTATTGGCCACTTGGGACACCTCATACCTTATCTTACTATTCATAATTCGACCAAATTGAATATATACTTAATACATCATTTAATGATGTCATTAAACACTCGTAACTTAAAAACTATATTTTCACTATTCATCGAAAATTCAACTTTCTCAGAATAATCCCAAAATTTCACCTTAACCAAATATCAATGATCTGATTTCAAAAATGAAATCCATTTTATAAAAAAAAATTTCTAAATATTTTTAATTTAATTTTTAAATAAAAACACTATTCATCGAAAATTTATTTTTTTCAGAAAAATCCCCAAAAATTACCTTAACATAATATCGATGCTCTGAGTTCAAAAATGAAGTCCATTTTATAAAAATATTTTTCAAAATATTTTTAATTAAAATTTTAATTAAAAAACACTATTCATCCCAAAAAAACTAATACTTGAATAATAATTTATGAAACCGTTATTTAACCATTTTATTGAATCAAATTACTTAATCAAAGTGCCTAGCTTATTTTAATACTTTCTTTAAGTGAGATTACTAATCCATTTGGACACATTATTAATCCTAATCATAAAATCACTATTCATAATTTACTATTCATCAAAAATCAAGTTGATCTTATTAGACTCTAAATTTCGTACTGAACATAATTGTAGAAGACCATTTTTTGAAAATCATTACACATTTTTAATTATTTAGGGTTTAAATAAACATATTTAAAATATCTTTTTTCTAAAATTCATCAAAAATATGCATACTATATTTATCCGGTCATTTGAAAATTCATAAAAGAAATCGAAATTTTTATTTAAAACAAAGGATTACACAAGACAGTTACGGTCTCCTTACATAGCCCCTTATCACACCAGCATAGGACCTAAGTGTAAGGTGTGCTAAGGTGAGAGAATCTGAGGGAGGCTCGGCCAATATCGCACGAGTATTAATTTCTATCAGTTTGAACTTCTCGCGAATGCGATCCTGTTCTAGCTTTATACGATGATGTTCAGCTTGGGTTTGGTCCAGAGCAAAGCCCAGTGGTGCTACCTGCATCCCAAGTTCTGTTAGATGTGCTTCGATCGGTCCAAGACTACTGGTTGAGGCCATCGAATCTTCTTTCTATATTAATCAACCAAGATTGCTTGTATTTAGAGACAATAGTCAAAACGTTTAGTTTCCAGCGGTCATATTGACCAATGGTAAAATAACAGTCAAAACCCAACAGTCTCATTTTAATTATACTCATGTTACCAAATGAAACATTTTTGTTGAGTATAAAAATAACACATAAAATTAGGAAACAATATTTATTTAAAATTTCGGGTCGTTACAATCTTCCCCCCTTAAGAAATTGCGTCCTCGCAATTTTTAAAATTGGGTTTTGAAATTTCATTAAAAGTCCCACATCGGAAAAAGAGTCAGAAAAAATATTACTTTAAAAGAATGAAAGGGAAGTACAAAGGTCACCCGAGTTAACCCACACTAGGATTCCATGTAGGAAAACATGGACATGGAGGAGAAAAAAAAGGGTCAAGTTCTGAGGGAGAGTGATAGAGAACATGATTAGGAGAAAGTTAACCATGAGAAAATCCCAAACTTATGATGTGTGTAAACGGTCTTTGATTACCTAGTAGGAAACGTAAACCAACAACATTTTTGTTTTACGTTTCTTTTCATAATTTTGAGGAATTCATTTACTACATAGAACAAAAACATAAGAAAATGTACCTACCTTCAAGTAGAGTTTCATCCTTTAATAAGTCCCTACCAACACTAATCTTTTCTCCAAATGATGAGAATTCAAAAACACTTGGTCTCATAAAAGCACAAGAATCATCTTCTAGAGAATCACATAATCTACAAAATATTAACTATCTATTTCTTCTATCTTTAAACATTATCCCAAAAATAGAAAGGTTAAGGTAAAACAACTCTTCAAAAAGAAAGAATCCCATAGGAATGGAAACTACTTTTAAATCTTCAAAGTTACATGGTACTACCCAAAGTTCATCATAGACCATTCCATAAATAACGGTCCTTAAAATTCCTCAAAATAAACCAAACTAAGATTGAAACCCAAATACAAGAAGGATTTGATAACATAGTGTTCCAAAACAACTTCATTGTTCATCTCCAGACAACATCAACCACTCCTAACATCTTATAACAAAAGTATCTTACCTAAACATATTTTACCCAAGATAGGTTAATCATTCCCATAAGTAACCTAAATTACTATAAGTCCACCTTAAATTCATCAATTCTTCAAAATATAAGTCAACCTTACACCTCAATGAAAATACTATAGTAATCTATTTACCTCGATCATATAGGGTCCCCAAAATAGTAAACGTCTTCCAAAATAATAATCATCTTTTAATCCCCTAATCATCTCTATCATATTAATATGGAAATTGTCGCATTTCCTATCACATTGGTTGTTGGGACACTATATTCCATTTTCCACCATTAACTAAGAAGAGAAAGTATAATTAGAGGCTTAAATACTTAACCAATAATCATGAAAAGGAACTTAAAGCATATAAGGATAACTTATAGAAGAAAAGTATACCCTAACTTGTGATCCCCTAGGTTCCCATATAGGTTCTCCATGATCATATATTCTTATGTGAATCTTTATTTTATTTTATCTTTGTTCCTTTAACAATGGTTCATACCATGCTTATGAATTTACCAAAGCATATCCCCCGGGAGTGTCATAACCAAGAGTGCAGCAAGGCCTATTGTCGTGTACTAGTTCCCGTTCGAGTCTAGCTCAAAGCGGTGTTTTCGGGTTTTACCCCTATGTACATCTGTTCCAGAGCCACCTCTACCTGCTCGTATCTAGACAGGGATGTATTTTCTTGGCAACCCCTTACTCAATACTCACCAAAATACCAGGAAGATTTCCTATATTTAAACTTTTCTATAGGGTTCTTCCTAGAGTTTTCATATCCTAATTTCCACAAATAACTAAACCATCCTTTGATACCAACTATAGCATCCCGTATTTTTATAACATAACTTTCATTCCATTACACGGAACTGAGGATCTTTAAGGTTTAGTGTCTTGGAAACAAGGAACATAAAACATGAAACAAAAAAAGACATTCTTCTTAAACACTTGAAAGGCTTCTCCTCATGTTCACCCTAGGCTCATTACTGCATCTCATAACCTGGGGACATACATCAAAAGGAAGGGTGAGCAGAAGGCCCAGCAAGGGAAACAAGTGAAACATTTTACATATAAACTTGAGATACATCAATAAAGTCATGAAAAGGACTTTAAGGCATGAAAATGAAATCATGAGGCATATCATAATAAAAATAAAACTTTTTCATAACTTGAAGATGTGGCTACATCATTTAACATAGACAATAATGAACATATCACCAAGATCCATCCCCAAGGTGTCATTTGAAAATTACCAAGGTTATTCACCAAGGTATCGTGAAAATTGTAATCTCTAGTGGTTACATAATTACCCAATGCATTGGAGCGCTATCAGGGCGCACCCTTAAATTTTCCTTTATTATCATGTGAGACACATATATCATCATCAAAAATTTCATAAATAACCTATATAGCATAAAATAAATGGGTTTCATTTCATAATCACAACATTTTAAAAAATTCTTTAAAGACATGATCTTTACGTCACTTTAAAACCCACAGAAAAGGAAGGAGGGTCTCATGTATGTAAATCCCAGAATTTAAAATAGAACATTTTGGTATATATTTGAATACCCATTTAGAAGAAATAGCTTTGAGTATTCACTTAATAATATAAAAGAACTTTAGAAAAAGAGAGATACATTTTGAGAAGGAAATTCTGCAGCATAACGGCTATGTTACGAGGTTTTAGAAGACATTAAAAAGAGAGGTAAAATGGGTCAAACATTCATAAATGACCCATAAAACAGTATATTCACAGAATAATAAAGATACATGATCATGGTAATGAAATTTCAAGGACATACCATTTGAAATGAAAAATATGGAAGGAAAACAAAAAATAGATTTCTCTTATGAAAGTTTGGCAGCCTAATGGAATTACTTAAACTTCAACAAAAATGATTTGAAAAGATCAAATAGGGTCTCTCATCATGTGAACATAAGAGTTCAGTATGATAGATATAGAGATAATGCCCCAACATAATTAAAAAGGAACTTGAAAGAATTGACATGAAAGTAGAACTTTGAAATGATAGAGAAGGGTGAAAGAATCCCCTAAAAATTCGGCAGCCTAACGGCGCCACTTAAAACTTCAAAATACTAAATTGAAGAGATCAAATGGGGTCTCTCATCATATTAACATAAGATTCCAGTATGATAGATATAGATATCATACCCCAACATAAAAAAGGGAACTTGAAATAATTGACATGAAAGTAGAACTTCAAAACGAGAAGGGTGAAGAACCACTTAAACATTCGACAGCCTAACGGCGCCACTTAAAATTTCAAAATACTGAATTGAATAGATCAAATGGGGTCTCTCATCATATGATCATAAAAGATCAGTATGATAGATATAGAGATCATACCCCAACATAACAAAAAGGAACTTGAAATAATTGACATGAAAGTAGAACTTCAAAACGAGAAGGGTGAAGAACCACTTAAAAATTCGGCAGCCTAACGGCGCCACTTAAAAAATCAAAATACTGAATTGAAGAGATCAAATGGGGTCTCTCATCATATGATAATAAAATATCAGTATGATAAATTTAGAGATCATACCCCAACATAATAAAAAGGAACTTGAAATACTTTACATGAAAATAGATCTTGAAAAATGAGAAGGGAGAAAGAATCCGTTACAAAAATTTCGGCAGCCTAACGGCGCCACTTAAAACTTCATAAAACGAAATAATGAGAGTAAGAGGGGATATATCATTATATTAACATGAAAAGGGCAGTAATAGGAGTATAAAAGAACATCCTCCAACATAAGAACATGGAGCATAAAAGGAATGACATAAAAGAGATTACTTGAAATGAAAGAGAGAGATCGGATCCCTTACCTTAAAACGTAACTCTTAAAATTCAAAGGTTTGGACCTTGAGGGCTTGGGGCACCTTGGGAGGACTCCTTGGGAGGTAAGGAGACCAGAAATTCTTTGGGGGAGAGTTGGGAGTGAAATCTAAAGGAGGAAAGGGTGGGTATTTATAGGGAAAGTGAGGGGACAAGGCATTAATGGCCAAGGGACACCTCATTAGTGGTTTTGGCAAAACCATGGGCTTTCCCATGGTATTTTCCCATGGTATTGGCCACTTGGGACACCTAATACCTTATCTTACTATTCATAATTCGACCATATTGAATATATACTTAATACATCATTTAATGATGTCATTAAACACTCGTAACTTAAAAACTATATTTTCACTATTCATCGAAAATTCAACTTTCTCAGAATAATCCCAAAATTTCACCTCAACCAAATATCAATGCTCTGATTTCAAAAATGAAATCCATTTTATAAAAATAATTTTCTAAATATTTTTAATTTAATTTTTAAATAAAAACACTATTCATCGAAAATTTATTTTTTTCAGAAAAATCCCCAAAAATTACCTTAACATAATATCGATGCTCTGAGTTCAAAAATTAAGTCCATTTTATAAAAATAATTTTCTAAATATTTTTAATTAAAATTTTAATTAAAAAAACATTATTCATCCGAAATAACTAATACTTGAATAATAATTTATGAAATCGTTATTTAACCATTTTATTAAATCAAATTACTTAATCAAAGTGCCTAGCTTATTTTAATACTTTCTTTAAGTGAGATTACTAATCCATTTGGACACATTATTAATCCTAATCATAAAATCACTATTCATAATTTACTATTCATCAAAAATCAAGTTGATTTTATTAGACTCTAAATTTCGTACTGAACATAATTGTAGAAGACCATTTTTTGAAAATCATTACACATTTTTAATTATTTAGGTTTTACATAAACATATTTAAAATATCTTTTTTCTAAAATTCATCAAAAAATATGCATACTATATTTATCCAGTCATTTGAAAATTCATAAAAGAAATCGAAATTTTTATTTAAAACAAAGGATTACACAAGACAGTTACGGTCTCCTTACATAGCCCCTTATCACACCAGCATAG
The DNA here is from genome assembly GCA_963277665.1 of Viscum album. Lineage (NCBI taxonomy): Eukaryota > Viridiplantae > Streptophyta > Magnoliopsida > Santalales > Viscaceae > Viscum > Viscum album. The sequence goes on from OY728161.1 coordinate 702,626,551, forward strand.
GACCTAAGTGTAAGGTGTGCTAAGGTGAGAGAATCCGAGGGAGGCTCGGCCAACATCGCACGAGTAGTAATTTCTATCAGTTTGAACTTCTCACGAATGTGATCCCGTTCTAGCTTTATACGATGAATTTCAGCTTGGGTTTGGTCCAGAGCAAAGCCCAGTGGTGCTACCTCCTTCCCAAGTTCTGTTAGATGTGCTTCGATCGGTCCAAGACTACTGGGTGAGGCCATCGAATCTTCTTTCTATATTAATCAACCAAGATTGCTTGTATTTAGAGACAATAGTCAAAACGTTTAGTTTCCAGCGGTCATATTGACCAATGGTAAAATAATAGTCAAAACCCAACAGTCTCATTTTAATTATACTCATGTTACCAAATGAAACATTTTTGTTGAGTATAAAAATCACACATAAAATTAGGAAACAATATTTATTTAAAATTTCGGGTCGTTACATAGCTACCCAAACCTCAGTCAATGTTTTCCATCGTCTGCACAAGACACAATAAGGTGTGGGCGAATCTTGTGCAGGTGTGAGTATAAAAATACCCATTAGGGACCCTGATACACCTAAAGGTATCTCAGAATTCTAGAATAAATAACCATAAAGTATGATCTAAATCACAAAGCACAAATAAAAAGACTCAACTCAAACCAGGTATAATTTAAGTACAGAAGTATAGATGATTAGTCGTAAAGCTAGATCATCTTATTCTATTAAGGGGCTCTGATGCTGAACCACACTGAATCTGATCCACAGAGGATCGGTATGTGATGACCCACAAAGGATCACTAAGCACTGACCCACACAAGATCGGTATGCGCTGACCCACACAGGATCGCTGAGCACTGACCCACACAAGATCTGACCCACACAGGATCGGTAAGTGCTGACTGACATAGGATCATCGAGCACTGACCCACAAAGAATCTGACCCATAGAGGATCAATACACGCCGACCCACATAAGATCTATATTAATTCTCTACCTCATACCCAGCCACTGGATTCTCACACAAAGCACGCTTGATTCCAGGAGGATCCTCTCCTCAAGCCATCTTTCATACATCAACCTCTACTAAGTCCCACTAAGAAGTAACCCGATGAACCGCCTTGTAATAAAGGTTCCAACGCATCAGACGGCGGGTCAATCGGAAGTTTGATCTGTGAGTTATAGGCATTTTAGTGTCGAGGGCCTGGTTGGATTTTGGGTCGATCCAGCCCATACATTCTCCAACATTCTCCAAAACTCAAGGGGAGTATCACAAAAGTTCCACCTCATTATAAAGGTTCTGGAACTGTAGATAGTTAGTCTAATAGATGTTCGGTTTAGAAGATACACCCATTTAAGCATAACTGGGCTGAAAAAGGGTCTGTGTCAGGTCTGACCCGGTCCGAAGGGGCTGGGCTCAACCTATTTAGGTTGGACCTAGTCCAGCCCACTAGGTCGTGGGATCGGCCCATTGGGTTGTGGGTTTGGCCCAACTCACCGGGCTGGTTGCAGGCCATTGAGCCGTAGAATCGTCCACCCACTGGTCGGGCATGAGGTTCTGCTCCCCTCCGGAACGGCTCGGTCATTTAGGTCTTCAAACCAGCAGCGTCGGATAGTGATGCACCACCTGACTGTTGTGCTCGGATCGGTCACCCGCGGGACCTATGGGGCGCAGGTCTACCCTCCACCGTGGATTGAAGCCACGTCCTTCCTCTACGGCGTGCTGTCGCAGTGCACTGCCGCGGCACACTGATGTGGTTCACTGTCGCAATGCACTACCATGTCGCGCCGCTCAACGTTACCCCGGTCGGTGATGCACGGCCACCCCTTTCGTTTTCCGCGACTCAGAGCAGCACCCCTCCTCCACAAAACTCTTTCGTGGCACGCTGTTGTCGTCAACGCGGCAAACGTCTCTCAGCCTCCCTTTCCTGTCACAACGCCTTCGGGCGTCGCCTCCTCTTTGCGACCAGTGGTTGCCGGCCGCTACCTCCCTCGGTCGCCGGTGCCAGTTGAGCTTCTGCGGGCCACCAATGAAACTTCGGTGGTCCGATTTTATTCTTGTACGCACCTATGGGCTTGCTGAGATGGCGCCTATACTACATGGCCCTTAGTTCCACCCTCCCTCTATATCTTTCAATCTCCCATGAAGAACATAACCATTACCAACATCAGCGAAGATTCTGGGCCTTGTTCATTCGTCTTACGCCCTCCATGTTTGCATTATAACATGGGAAGGGTTCAACATCATCTAAGAAGATGGAACAATTTAACTCTTAAAACAAAATACCTGACTATAGTTCATTGTAAGTCATTGTAGATGAGGAAAGAGTGTCCACATTCTAGGTTGTTGTGGATGAAGGGGAAGGTTCACGTCCTTTAGCGCACATCGTCGAATCCTCCAACCATCATCGAAGCCACGTTCTAGGTTGGTGGAAGAAACCATGGCACTTTGTTAGAGGTTCCTATCTTGTGTTCAAAAAACCCATGCCCAAGCTTCATTTAAATAGAAGAAAGAGAAGATCAACCCCCACACAATTAATGAGGTTCATTAATAAATTTAATTAATGAACCTATTAATTCTCCCAATAGTGATCTTACACAACCAAATGTAACCGAGCATTTAATGGTCTGACAACCCAGCGTTCCCTCCACCACTGCTCAACAGTTACAAGAAATAAAAATAAATAACTCATTGAGTTATTTTATTTTATTTTTTTATAAATTCCAATAATTAACTCTTTCATCCGACCCTTTCTGGTCGAAGTTAAGATTTCCTTAAGCGAATCCCAGCACTGCAGATTCAACGGTGCCCTTTGATTTTTAATCTGAGCACCAGTTCAAAATATAGAATTCTATGCCCGCACATTTATTAAACATACCTTAAAAAGGTTTAAAATTCTATTTTGGACTCTCAGGGCCTCGAAATCACGTGCCATCAATTTTTGCAGACTCGTAATAATTCTGTTTAATTAAAACAATGACATGAAATTTCTGTGTTTTTACATTCTCCCCACCTTAGTTATTTTTTCCCCAAAATATACAACAAAACTAGGGGAACAAATGGAGGTAATGAGCACGTATCTGAGCCTCTAACTCCTATGTTCTCTCCTGGATATTCTCGTGCTGCCAACGGTATTTCACCATAGGAATTGACCACCCACAAAGTTCCCACTCTTGTCGATCATCAATATCCATTGAGAACTCCGTAAACATCGCCCCATCATTGATTTCCAGCTCTCCCTAGTTGATAATGTGTGATAGATCATGCATGTACCTCCTCAACTATGGAATATGGAAATCATTATGCACTCGGTGCATCTGTATGGGAAGAGTTATATGGTACTCCACCATTCCTACTCTTCCAAGGATCTAGAAATTTTCGATGAACCTCGGAGATATCTTTCTGCCCCGGCCAAACCTCTGTAATCCTCATTGGGGTGAGACCCATAGGAAGACATGGCCTCCCTCTTCAAAATCCAAGGGTCTTCGTATCCTATCGGCATAAGACTTCTGTTGGATCTATGCAGTCGTCATCATATCATGTATGATATGCACCTTCTCAGTGGTAGCTCATACCAACTCTGGACCCATAAGTACTGACTCCCCTGGGTATGTCCATCAGAGAGTTGATCTGCACGGTCACCCGTACAGGGCCTCAAATGGCACCATGCCGATGGTGGAGTGATAACTGTTGTTGTAAGTGAACTCCACCAATGGAAAGTGGTCCTAAAAACTACACCCAAAATGAAGGACGCAAGCACGGATCATGTCCTCAAGCATATGTATAGTCTGCTTTGTCTGACCATCTCTCTAAAAGAGTGAAAGGTGGTGTTCAAGCGTAGTTGAATCCTGAATGCCTCCTGCAATCCCTTCCACAAGCAGGATGTAAAATGATCATCACGATCTGATATGATTTTTGATGGCACTCAGTGAAGATGTACAATCTTCTGTACATAGAAGTTCCTCAATCCCTCTACTAATCCCTACTTTTAGATGGGTAGGAAGTGGGACAACTTGGTGAGTCGGTCAATGATCACCCAAATTTAATTGTGAACCCTAGATTTATGTGGTTGCCCTGTCAAGAAGTCCATTTAAAAGAAATCCCACTTCCACTCTGGAACCTCAATTGGCTGAGTCAAGCCTGCTAGAACCTGGTGCTCAGCCTTCACTTGCTGAAAAGTGAGGCATCGTGATACGAACTCTACCATGGATTTCTTCATCCCTGACCACCAGTACTGACGTCAGAGGTCCTGGTACATCTTCACCATACTAGTTTGAACCACCAAAGTGGGTGTGTGGAAATCCCACAACACCTCCTCTCGTAGTGTGATTGGTAACATGGTTCTTCCACTAAAAATGATGACATTCTCCCCACCTTCATAAAATCCTTCAGGAGCCCTTCTTGAGGATATCTGAGCACATCGGGTCTCGTAGTCAACGTCCCCAAGTTGTGCCTCCCTGACTCACTAAAGAATTGGGGGAGTACCTATCATAGATTGGAGGTAAATTGCTCCATCACTATCCATGGAGGATATCTGCAATGCAGCTAGCTTCTCTGTCGCCTCACTCAGCAACTGTAAACCAGACCTCCTTCTAAGTGTGTCTGCCACCATGTTTCAAATTCATAATCCTAGAGAAACTATAGACACTGCCACTATCTAAGGTTCAGGTACTTCTGTGAGAATATATACCTGAGACTCATGTGATCAGAGTAGATGGTAAACCATTCACCCATCAAGTAGTGTCTTTACATGTTCAAGTAAAATACCACTACTGCTAAATCCAGGTCATGGGTAGAGTAGTTCTGCTCTTACTGCCTCAGTTTTCATGATCCATAGAAGATCATCGCTCGCTCCTTTCTCAAGACACATCCTAGTTCAGTCCCTGATGTGTCTCAGTAGACTACATACCCAATACCCTCTTCTGGTAGCCTCAAGATGGGGACACTCATCAATATCTTCCTCAACTCTTGGAAAATTTGATGGCACTTCACTGTCCATAATAAAGGATTTCCCTTATTTTTCAAATCTGAAAAGGGTGCTACTACTCTGGAAAAGTCAAGTAAAAATCTTCGGTACTGCCCATCCAATCCTAGGAAACTCTGCACCTCATTCACACTCATGGGTGGCTCCCAAGAAAGTACTACCTATACCTTCACTGGATCGACTGTAATTCCATCCTCTGAGATAACGTGTCTCAAAAATTGGAACTCCCATATCTAGAACTGGAACTTTGAGAGCTTACCATAAATTTGGTGCTCTCGGAGTGTATCCCGAACTATATGTAGATGAGTAGTGTGATCCTACTCCAACGTTGAGTATACCAAGATGTCTTTAATGAAGACTACCATGAAGTGAACAAGGTAAGGTTGGAAGATCCTGTTCAGGAGTGCCATTGACACTACTAGAGCATTGGTCATGTCGAAAGGCATCACTTATAACTTGTAATGGCCATACCGATAACTAAAAACTGTCTTCGGTATGTCCACATCTCATACCCTGAGTTAAGGATATCCTGATTTGAGGTGTATCTTTGAAAACCACCATGATCCCTTCATGTGGTCAAAGAGATCTTCGATACTCGGTAGAGGAAACTTATTCTTCATGGTCACCTGTTTCAAGCACCAATAGTCTACACAAAGCCTCAGACTCGCATCTGCCTTCTTGGAGAATAAAATTTGGGTTGCCCCTGGAGAAACACTGGGCCTTATAAACCCTTCATCCTTTAGGTCCTCCAGCTATAACATCAACTCGCAAAGCTCCTCAGGATCTATCTAATATGCTGGGGTAGATATTAGTGTTGTCCCAGGGTACAGGTCGATGTACAAGTTTACCTCTTTATGAGAAGGTATTCTTGAATCGTCATTAGGAAAGACATCAGCATACTAGTCCACCACTAAAGAATAACTCAGTCTCCTCTCATCATCTTCTCTAATGGAAAGGCTAGCCAACTGATGAGTGATCAGTTACACCCTCATCTGAGAAATTCCATCCTGAGCTGCAAAGGTTCCCTTCTCACCGGTGAAGGAAAACTTGGTCTCATCCTCATGGTTACACTGAAAATTTCACCTAAAACAATCAATCTGAGCATGGACCATGGATAACCATTTTATACCCAAGATGAAATCATAAGGACTTGATGCTGCTACTAGGAGATCTCATCCAAAGCTCTCACCACCTAGAGTGAGCTCACACTGTCGTCACCAGTACGTAATCATCAAATACTCTCCCGTAGGATTCTCAAATTGTAAGGATCAAGACAACAGCTCCATCGGAATCTCTAAGATCTGAATATGAGTCATGGAAATAAAATAGTGATTTCAACGTGTGTCTATAAGTACTACAACTAGGGTGGAATGGACACAGATCGTACCTCAAATCATCTCTAGAGCAACGAGATAATAGGACTCAACTACCTAAAGCAGGGATCATTCATGTCCATCTGCTCCCTAAGGTCGGGGTGGATCTCGTAGAGGTGGTGGTGGTAGAACCTCAAATCGCCACCCACTGCATGATGTTCGGATAGCTTCTCTACCACGTCTGCTTCCCTACAGACCTCATTGCTTGAATATCTGCCTTTGCCTCATTGATCCCCCAACCTTCTGTTGATCATCAGTACGGTGGGTCAGATAGTCACAAGGCATGTGACCCTACCCGCCACATGTGAAGCATAGTCTTATCCTCTGTTGACCTCCTCTGTCTTGTGATCTCCACACCTCCGACCCTACATCCTAGGGCCGCCCTCCGGAAGGTATGGCCCACTTGGACCTTGCCATCATCTACCTACTGCCTTCTGCATATGACTCGGCTACCTTCTGTCTAGTGCTGGCTCTCACTGTCGGTGCCTGCTCAGCTAAGAAGATCTCTACCAATAGTACTCGCTCAAACACCCTATCCTACATTGTGATATTGAGTGATATCATCAACACTCTAATCTCCCATCAGAGACCCTTCTCAATGGTCTGGGCCCTGAAGAAAGGGTCTCCTACCATGTCGGTGGAGGAGCGAGAGAGGTTAGAGAATCTCACTGAGTACTGGGCCACTGTCGGGTTTCCCTATTGTAAGTGAAGCAGCACCTAGATATGCACTGAACATAAAGTCACTAGTTTAAACTTTTCCCTAAAGAGGTTCCTGAAGTAAAACTAGGAGAGTTTCGCCTCCTCATGCATATAGAGCATCAGACTCCCCCATCTCTCTACTGTTCACTGGAAGAGGCTAGCAGCTAGGATCACCATCTGATCTACTGGTATCTCAACTAAGTAAAAAAAACATGTGCCACAGCCTCCAGCAAGTCCTCAGCTGCCTGGGTATCTGTATCGCCTTGAAACCTCAGTGGCCTCTGTCTCTAAAACTCATGAAACGCGCTCTGTCGGTGTCCATGGTGTGTTGGTGGGGCTAGTGACAACTACTACCCAATGAGTGGTGGTGCTACTGGTACACCACCTGAAGGTTCCATAGTTGTAAGAGGTCCCTGCACCAATGCCTCATCGCTCAGTGGTTCGTCATAGTGATCTCTATCTGGAATCTTGGATGGCTGTCTATGCAGCAGCATCTTGAAAAAAAACAGGTGCACCACGGTCAATAAATTATACCTAGTGAGTTGACTCAAAGAGATAAAAATAAAAATAAAATTTTCAAAACACATGCAACAGTGTTTTCATGTACTGAGATGGAAATCAGAATTCATGGTCCTGGTGTATGGATACGACGGTCATCGCACCAACACTGGACTCCCTAAACTAAAACCCGTACTCAATATACTTAACCCTATTGCTCCATTAAAAACATGGACTCTTAGTTCTTCTGGTAGAACCGAAAGCCTCTAATACCACTTTTTCATGACCCGTCCCCCATTGCCCATGTCGTGACTACCCCAAGCCCACCTCTCATAGGCCAGGAGTTGGAGACTAGCACCGGAAAAGAGTATCCCTAAAACAGGAAGGCATTTCCTTTAAACCTGTACACACACAGACTATGTACACAACAAAAGTAAATCACGTAGTAAAACTACTGAAGTAAAAGTGTGAACTAAAATTAAGGGGGCAGTATACAAGTCCAAAGGAAAGAGACAATACCAATGAAAATAGAAAAAAATAGCTCCTAAGATCATCTTCTAGGGATACAACTAGAAGGGTAGGTACAGATCGTCACAGAAGCTCTCCACGTCAACCGATCACCTCCATGAATTGTCTAGTCTTATCTCCCCAAACCTCGGTCACAGCTATTTGTTGTTTATACAAGACACAACAAGGTTTAGGTGAAGCCCATCCAAGGGTGAGTATAAAAGTACCCAGTAGGGACCCTGAGACCCCTGAAGGTCTCTCAAAATTCCACAAGGAATAACCACAAAGAATTATCTCAATTACAAATCACAAATAAAAAGGCTCATCTCAAACTAGTTATAACTTAAGAACATAATTATAGATGAATAGTCATAAAGCTAGACCATCTTATTCTATCAATGGGATCTCCTGTTGACCCACACAGGATCTGAACCACACAAGATCAGTATGTGTTAACCCACACAGGATCACTGAGCACAGGCCCACACAAGATCTGACCCAGACTAGATCGGTATGCAAGGACCCACATAGGATCGTTGAGGGCTAAACCACACAGGATCTCACCCACACAGGATTAGTATGCACTAACCCACACAGTATCGCCGAGCGCTGACCCACAGAGGATCTGACACACACAGGATTGGTATGTGCTGACCCACATAGGATCTCCAAGGGCAGACCCACACAGGATCTAACCCACAGATGACCAGTATGCGCTGACCCACATAGGATCTCTCTTCATTCTCCACCTCACATCCATCCACTGTATTTTTACACAAATCATTCTTGATTCCAGGATAATACTCTCCTCAAGTCATCATTTATACCTCAATATCCATGAAATACCATGAAGAAGTAACCCGATGAACTTCCATGTCTTAAAGGATCCAACACATTAGACAGCGCGTCAATCGAACGCTCGGTCTATGAGTTATAGGCATTTTAGTGCTGAGGGCCCAGTTGGATTCGGGGTCAATCCAACCCGGCCATTCTCTAACTTTATCTAAAACTCAAGGGGAGTACTAAAAAATTTCTTCCTCATCCAAAGGGTTATGGCGCCACCGACAGTTGGTATAACAGATGTTTGGTTTAAGAGATACTACCATTTAAGCGTAACTGGCCAAGAAAAAGGTCTGGGTCTGGTCCGACCTGGTCGGACTGACCTGACCTGGCCTTTTGGGCCTGGTCCGAAGGTTCTAGGCTCATCCTGGTTCGATTGGGCCTTGTCCATACAGCTGGGTCGTGGGATAAGCCCGCTGGGCTATGGGTTCGGCTCGGCTCACCTGGCTGGGCGCGGCCCTCCGGGCCGCGGAATCGCCCAGCCCACTATCTAGGCATGGGGGTCCACTCCCCTCCCGAACAGCTCATCCATTTGGGACATCGAAGTAGTGGTTCCAGATGGTGTCACACCACCTAACTGTTCCACTCGAATCAGTCACCTCTGGGACCCGCGGGGTGCGCATCCTCCCACTGACGTGGCTCGAAGATGCGACCTTCCTCTATGGAGAACTGTCGTGGCGCACCGCCTGGCGTCAACACAGTCGGTGATGGTTGTCCACCCCTTTCATCTATTGTGGCATGGAGACGTGACCCTCCTTTATAGCGCACTACCGTGGCGTGCCGCCGTCTTCAACATGGCCAACATCAGCCGGCCACCCTTCTCTATTTCGGTGCCTTCAGGCGCTACCTCCTCTTCACGACTAGAAGTTTTCAGCCATCGCCTCCCTCAGTCGTTGGCGCCGCCATGTTGGAGGAGCTTCTATGGGCCACCAGTAAAGATCTGGTGATCCAATTTTATTGTTTCTTGTGCCTATGGGATTCCCGGGATGGTGCCTATGTTGTGTGGACCTTGGTTCCACCTTGCCGCCATATCTTTCGGTCGCCCACAAAGAATGAAACCATTACCGAGATCAACGGAGGGTTTGGGCCCTGTTTGTTCCACTTGCGCCCTCCTTGTTGGCATTATAACATGGGAATGGTTCAAAATCATCAAATAAGATGGAACAATTTAACTATTAAAACAAAACCCCTACCTCAAGTTCATTGGAACTCATTGCGGATGAGGAAAGAGTGTCCACATTCGAGGGTGCCATGGATGAAGGAGAAGGTTCGCGTCCTTTGGAACTCATTGTCGAATCCTTCAACATTCATCGAAGCCTCATTCTAGGTTGGTGGAAGATGGCATGACACTTTGTCAGAGGTTCCTCTCTTGTGTGCCAAAAACACATGCCAGAGTTTCATTTAAACAGAAGAAAAGAATAGATCAACCCACTGCACGATTAATGAGGTTCATTAATAAATTAAATTAATGGATCTATTAATTCTCACAATGGTGTGGTTACACAACCAAGTCTAACCATCCATTTAATGGTATGACAACCCATCAGTCCCGCCACTGCCACTCAAGAGTTACAAGAAAGAAATAAAATAACCTGTTGAGTTATTTTATTATTATTTTTATAAATTCCAAAAATTAACTTTTTCTTCCGACCATTTCCAGTCGAATTTAAGCTTCCCTTAATCAAATCACAGCATAGTGCATTCAACAGTTCCCTCATATTTTTAATTTGATCACCGGTTCAAAATATATAATTCATCGCCCACACATTTACTAAATGTACCTTAAAAATAAGTTCAAAATTTCATTATGGGATCTCCGAGCCTCGGAATCACATACCATCAATTTTTGCAAACTCGTAATAATTCCATTTAATTAACAAAAATTTACATGGAATTTTTGTGTCTTTACAATAAATGTTTTATCTTTAATCTAGAAAATAATTATTTATTAAATATTCACATAATTAAATAAATTAATTATTTAAGGAATAAATAATTATTTTTTACCTTGTTGATATTAGCGATAAATAAAACATGAATAAAATTATTCCTCGATCATAAGAATAATATTTATTTAAATAATTAAATTCAAATAGAATTTAATTAATATCAATGGAAACACTTGGTGTGTGTACCTATAGAATTATTTCTTATTGGCATTAGGAAGGTACACCTAAATCGAAGATTACTATGTAGTGACGATACAAGGAACCCAAAAGAAAGAAATTAATATTTCAATATAGATAACTGTATAGGAATTATCATTGTGTAATATAATATATTTGTCTCGATATCTCATCAAGAAGGATGAATATTTTTTTCATCATCCTATATGTTTGATACGTCTATCTTTGACTATCTAAAATAAACATCATTACACCATGGCCATGGAATATAATTAAATAGTTATATTTCAATCAAAGGCTCAAGATATCAACTTCCATAAAGATGAAAGGGAAAAATCCTTCTTGTACTTATCCAATAATAACATGTTATTCATGACACACCCAACATACACTACTTCTCTCCAACATATATAGTGACGGTTTTCATGACATGTATTAATGATAATCCTAAAGTCTAGGGACAATTATGCATGCTTATAGATAGGAAAATAAGATAACACCAAGATATATGAAATTCATACTAGCAGGTCTATTCTCATAGTCTCCCATCTTGAATATTACCAAGTAAAATCTTCATGAGAATAATTATCATCTATTTATGAGTACTATATCCCGAAAATCTATGAACTTTATTCCCTTACATGGTACATTATTCAATCGTAGAACTAGTTTTCAGAATATCATCATATAATTTCAAGGTTCTCATCATAGTGGGTATTTTCTATTCCCTTTTCAATGTGACAGATAATCTAGGACATTATTGCATCAATGTTATGCTGAATAAAAATAAATATGTGATAATATTTTTAAATAAATATTCACATATTTTAATATACATTTAATCTTAGGTACAAAGTTATTTGGTTCTAGGGAACTAACTCCAACAAACTCCCACTAACACTAGACAAAACTATTAATGACTGGTGATTTATCACATGTAGAAACATGATTCCACTAATTATGGCTACATTTGTTAGGAATTTCATGTTTTCAAGGATAGGGTTGTAAAAAATCACATGTATTTGTGGAAAATATTTTCACTACATCATTATTATCTTGAGAAAATACCTAAAGTTGTGATATAATTGAGTATCTTCCTATTGCTCACATGTCAAAATTTTGAAATCCTAACTAAATCCATAGTCAAATATTATCATGATAATGACAAAAATCTTTATTTTTTGTATAAACCAAAATTATAATAGGATTTTTCTAAACCACTCCTTAAGCTGCATCAGAAGCCACAACATACTCAAATATTATTGATATAGCTACCACTGGTTGTAATAATCATATCTTACATATTACCTTATCCTTTTCTATTATACTAGATCATATTAAACTAAATTAAGATAAGTGTTCAATTGACTTTATCACTTGTATTCCCACTTCTCTAGAAACCAAGAACTCATCAAGTTCTGCTTTGAAAACTACTTTCAGATAGTTTTAGCTACAAGTTGATGCAGTTATGTTGGATTTGTTTGAAATTTACATACTAAGAGTCATGAATTTTTAATATCAAATGTCAGTACATGTTAAGAAATATGATATAAATTCCTAGAAATTAATCTTGTCAAAATATATTAATCTTAATAATCTATTCTAATCCCTATGCATGTTTTTCAATAAGGATTACATGCCAACAACAATCTGGTATTCAATTATTACAACTTGTATTTTTAGATACTTAGTTAATATATGTAAAATGAATAAATTTAGAAAATTCATGGATGTATCTTTTATATCTTGTTCCCAAGAATATGGTTACTGCTTTAAGTAATACTTAAAGAAATTTCATTCCTTATTCTTAACAAACTAGTATGACAAAACATTTTTTTCTACATTTTATCAACATATCTATCTAGAAAACTTATAGTTATCCCGCTAACTAGATAGATACACATTTCACCCATTCATTTCCAAATGAATATTATATTATCACTATTCATGATTTATTTATAAATGTGTAATTCCAAAAAAATATAAAGTAGAAATATTGTATTCGATAGTGTGTATAACATCCAACACCAAGCGCGTAAGGGAGTATAATATCCCGAGAATTTATAATATATTTACTATTTTAAATAAGTTAAATATATTTTATATCTTGAAATGCACGTGACACTAAGTTAGCATATGTTTTACACAACAACAAGTTTCTTTGATGGCTTTTGTTATATTCATGACTGAGTTTTATTAAACAATAATATATTATTAAAATATTATTATTTTATATATAAGATATAACCTAGACATTAAATTAGAAGTTATTAATAATATTAAATAACTTGTGAAAATATATGTTTTACAAAAATATAAAATTAATTCATTGGTTACAAATTCATTAGAAATGAATATGAGAACCAATTAAAAATAAAGGGAATGTTTTATAGAAAACAATATTTATGCTCACAAAGGTGTTTTATGCTAATAAATTAAATTAATTATAATTATTGAATGATATTAATTGAATATATATATATTATATATTTAACAAAATATTTTTTATATTCATCCAATAGATTTTATAGACATAATATAAGAATAAACCCAATTTTACGTATAAAATACTATATTTTTATTAAGGAATTTTTACCGCCTTTTAATGGAAATCCTATTTAAAATATAAAATTTGGAAATTTTATATATTTTATATGTCAAAATAAAATTATTATTTTAAATAATAATATAAAAATATTTTAGGGTGAATTTTTGTATTTTTCGATAATGTTTCATTGTTAATGAATAATGAAAAATAAAAAATACTGAATTTTAATTCAAAACTATATTTTCATATAATTTATTTATAATTTTAAATTATATTTTAAATTGTTTTCAAAATTTAATTATATTATTTTTTTATTAATTAATAAAATTTAGGTCATTATAATCAGTTTCACCTTGAAATTGAAATAAAATTATTGGAAACTTTTGAACGTTTTTATTTTGAAATCTCATATTGTCATCCCGTCTGCAGGATTAAATTTAAATTAATTTATACCAATTTATGATTGGAATTTGAAAAAAATGATTCCATATTTTCAATCACAATTATTTATATTTTATAATAAATTCAACTGTATTTTTGATGAAAAATGTTAGTGAAATTAATAAAAATTAATTATAATGATTAAGGTGAAATTAAGCTTAACAAGGCACTAATCCTTAAAATTAAGCCCAATGTGACCTATAATATTTTAAAAAAATCCATTTTATGGTCATATTTATACTCTATAATCCCTTTTATCTAATATTTTCCATTATTTTATTCACTTTCAGTGGAAAAAAACATGGTTGGAATTCCCTTTTCCAAAATTTACAAGAGTGTCACTCCTCCTCCATTATAAAAGGACATCCCCTCCTACTACTTCCTCACACCTCTCAATACAATGTTTATAAAAAATGAATTAAAAATAGCTTCTAAAAATCCATCCCCTCAACCTATAATCCTCACCTTGGTCATAAAGCCATCCAAGTAATCCCTTTGGTGCAATCCAAAAGGAGTTACCCAAAGAAGAGTTCACATCTTTCTTCAAGGTCCTTAGTTTTATTCCCTTTATTCACCACCTAAACTCTAATTATTCCATTATTTTATTACAACAATAATATTATCAATATACTAAGATTTTTTTATATTAATGGTTATACTAAATCATACACACACTTCCATTTAATAGGTAACGAACTTACTATTTATTTGTGTGGTGAACTATCGCCTCACAAAACGAAGTTGTTTGTTCTTACATTACCACCTTTCATGGTGGTAATTATGGTAGAAACTATAATTATATTGTCACGACCCGTCCTCGGGGCCCGAGTCGTGACTACCCCAAGCCCGCCTTCCATAGGCCAGGGGCTGGCAACTAGCACCAAAGGCGTAAATCCCGATAACTGGGAAGGCATTGCTTTATAAAAGAAAACAAGCACCACAGAGTACAAGTGGAAGCAAAAAACTAAGTACAAAAGAAATGCTGAAAAGTAAATGAGCCAGAATACAAACCCAAAAGAAAGTACAACTACAACTGAACAAGGTACAACAGAAAAAAGACAAACAGCTGGAAGAAGGAAGCAGCTCATGGGTCGTCCTCCTCGAATCCTACCTGAAGGGTAGGTACAGATAGCGCAGCTCCTGGTCGTCCACCACGGATCCTACCTGAAGGGTAGGTACAAATAGCCTCCTCCATGCTCTCATCTGTCAACCTCCTCTGTGTGTCATCTCGTCGTGTAGTCCACCTCCGGGTAGTGACTCGTCGTGTATTCCACCTCCGGGTACTGACTCGTCGTGTAGTCCACCTCCGGGTACTAACTCGTCCTCGAACACTCGGCCTCCGTCAGCACTGCCCATCGTCTGCAACCAACACAATGAGGTGCGGGCATAGCCCGTGCAAGGGTGAGTATAATGATACTCAGTAGGGACCCCGAGACCCTCAAGGTCTCACTAAACCAACAAGGATAACCACAAGAAGATATCAACAGATAACCTCTACTTAGATATATGCCCATACATATACCTAAGTTATCAAGTAACCCATCTCAATCATGAGTAAACACAAGGATTGTGAAATCAACGGATAACCACTACCCAGGTATATGCCCATACATATACCTAAGTTATCAAGTGACCCATCTCAATCATGAGGTAAACACAAAGGTCAAAAGTCTCAGCTCAAACCAGGATTTTCATTATCGAAACCGTAACTGCTGAAGAGCTCCGTCTCTGGAGTGTACAGTGGTCCTATCACGACTCTGAGGTACTGCTCACTAACCTAATACTGCTGAGGTACTCCTCCTATCGAGTACCGCGGGTCTGCGGCCAACTACCGGGCGCTCCGTCTGCTGAGGGTATGTCGCCAAATACCGGGTCCTCCCCCTAATAGCCTACAGAGGTACTCCTCCTGTCGAGTATCGCGGGTCTGCGGCCAACTACCGGGTGCTTCGTCCGCCGTGGGTCTATCTCCAAGTACCGGGCGCTTCGTCCACTGGTCTAGTCGACTCACTCCAAGTCGATTCGGTCAAGCAGTCGTCAGGTCTCAGCCATCTACACGGTTTCCGTACTCCATATGCTCGTCTCGGGGAGGGTCCGCTCCATGAGCTGTAGGTCGATACTCAAAGTATCTCAAAGTCTCACGAAGAAGTATCTCAAAGTACGGCCTTGTCATAGGGGTCTCAACGCAACAGACGGCGCGTCAATCGGACGCCCGGTCTGTGAGTTGTTAGCCTTTTCGTCCCAGGGGCCCGGTTGGTTTCGTGTGCGAACCAATCCGGCCGTAACTCAACTATACCCCGAACACTCATAGGGTATACTCATAGGGACTGTTTCTCAACGTGATCACCAATGTCGCTGACGGTTCGTCAAACGGACGTCTGGTCTGAAAGATATCAGCTTTTCTGTCTCGGGGGGCCGGTTGGATTTCGGGTACAATCCAACCCGGCCACTATCCAACTGCATCCAAAACTTGGGCGAAGTATGCCAAAAGTTCCATCTCATCAAGAGGAAAACAACGAGATAGACGGCGCGTCAATCGGACGCCTGGTCTGTGAGTTATTGGCTTTTTCGTTCCAGGGGCCCGGTTGGTTTCGTGAGCGAACCAACCCGACCGCACTCCGACGGCATCCAAACCTCGAGCGGAGTAAGCCAAAAGATCCGTCTCACTTAGAGGAATCAATCAAGTCGACGGCACGTCAATCGGACGTCCGGAACTCAAGATATGAGCGTTTCCGCTCCGAGGACCCGGTTGGTTTCGTGGATGAACCAACCCGGCCAAACCCAAAGTAATCCAAAACCTTGAGTGCGATATACCGAAATGACTGTCTCGATCCAAGGATCGTGTTGCTGCTGACGGCGAGTCGTTTGGAGGCCCGTAGCTCAATTTACGGGCATTTGACCGAAAGTGGTCCGAAAACGGGGGTCTGGGCCCGGGCCGACCCGGCCCGACCCCCCCCCCCCCCCCCCTGGGTCGGCCCGAACCGGGTCGACCCGACCCGGGTCCGACCCGGCTGGGCCCGGCCCGGCGCGGTCCGGTTCGGTCTGGCCCGACCGGCCGGGCGCGGCTCGGCCAGCGCGGCCGAGCGGACACCGCGGGCGGGGTGCGCGGCTCCCCCGCCCTTTGCCGCTGATTGAGGTCGGCGGCGAACTGTTGGCCGCCTCCATTCCGGCGGCGCACCACCACCACCTTCCGTGGACCACCGGACGTGCTCCGGTGGTCCGTTTCTCCTGTTGTCTTCACCTATGGTCCTCCCGGGACCCGACCTTCACTGCGGAGGCCTCAAAATCACCTTACGGCCTCGTTTGCCGTCACCCGTCGATCCAAACATCAATAAACAATCTGCGGAGGGTTGTCGGGCCGTGTTCGTTGGGTCCGCACCCTCCGCGTTAGATAATATCAATGGGAGTATTTATTCAACACATGAAACAACAATTTTAATAAATTAAAATTGTTCATATGAAACTGGTTCTTTAATTTTTAAGAAACGTTCACGGGAATATACAGGTATTTCCAAAATAAAATCCCTACCTCATCAAGTCGTCACACGCGTGTTCTTCGCGGATTTGATCGCCGCGGAAGCAGGCGATTGTCGCGTCGCGGAAGGGCGTCGCGTCGTCGCGGAAGGGCGTCGCGTAGTCGAACTCCGAGGTTCAAGAACAAAAAGATTTAATTAATAATAATTAAATCCGTGCATTGATAAAACCCACAAAGGAGTTCTAAAAGGAACTCGAAATCTCTTACCTCCAACAGATGATTGAAGATTTCGTTGCGGAGGAAGAAACGTCGCAGAAGAGGAAACGTCGGCGTCGCGGCACACGGCGCTGCGTCGTCGATTTCCGCGGTTTCGGCGTTCTTCATCG
Organism: Viscum album; assembly: GCA_963277665.1. Lineage (NCBI taxonomy): Eukaryota > Viridiplantae > Streptophyta > Magnoliopsida > Santalales > Viscaceae > Viscum > Viscum album. Next base: position 702,644,417 of record OY728161.1, read on the forward strand.
GAGGCCAGCGTTCTTCGTGTTCTTCGCATTCTTCGCGTTCTTCGCGAAGAAGGGTGAAGGCACAAGAATTTTGTCAAAGGTCTCCCAACGTGTAATCCTCAAGATCTGGCGTTGGTCTTATTTTATTACTACGCCAACGGATTTCAAACCGGTTAAGAAACGAATAAAGAGATAAGTAACGACCCATTAATTCGTAGAATTAATTCAACGAAATAAACCGCCAATTAATTCAACAAAAAAAAACCGCCCAATTAATTGGTGCGTTAAGAAATTAATAAAACGTGTCAGTAGACTTTCATAATGACGGGTTTTCGCGGGTGCGTTACTCAGCGGAAAAGAAACGGTGGGGCTCGTGCGGGGCCTACCTCAAAAATATCCTACCAAGGGGGTAGGATATTTCTGGATAACACCCTATCCGCATCGACTCAGCTTAAGCTGCTTTAAGTGGATTCAAGTGGCTTCCAAGCGGCTTAAGTGAAATAAAATAAAGTTTGTCGTACAATTTATTTTATTTCTTAACTTTAAGCCCAAAAATTAAAAACCACACCCGAGAAAATGCAACTCCGGAAGAGGAATTTCTAAGCAATTACTGGCACTGCGATTCCATCGGTACCCTCAGAATTCGATTCCGAGCATCGGTTCAAAAGTTAGAAAAACCCGCTCATTCGTTCACTGAACGTACCCAAGCCAAACTTCGGAAATTGATTCCGGGCACACCGGGCCTCGGAATCAGGCGCCGTCAGAAACTGTGTTCTTGTAAAATTCCAAAGAAAATTAAGAAAAAAAATTTCATTGGAATTTACGGGTCTCTACATTACTCCCACCACAGGGCTTTACATCCCCATAAAGCTTCAACACAAACTTAGGGATACAAAGGCGGTACTGAGCACACATCTGATCCTTCCGCTTCCATGTGCTCACTTGGAGGTTCCCGTGCTACCAAAGAAAGTGCACCAGAGGAATCGATCTTCCCCGTAAGATCCGCTCCTGTCGATCCTTGATCCCCACTAGAACCTCCGTGGAAGTAACCCCATCGCCATTGTCATGCTCCTCATGGTCGATGATATGCGAAGGGTCGAGCATGTATCTCCTCAGTTGAGATACGTGGAAAATGTCGTGCACCTAGTGCAACTGAAGCCGATGGGTCAAGCAGTAAACCACCTCGCCTACCCAGCTGAGGATCTAGAAAGGTCCATTGAACCTCGGATATAACTTGCCACCCTGGCCACATCTCCGTAAAGCTCGTCGAGGTGAGACCCGTAAGAAGATTTGGTCGTCATCCTCAAACTCCAGAGGCCTCCATTTTCTGTTAGAAATGAAACTCAAAATGAGTGCTTCTATGAGGGTAAGGTTGACCGACTCAAGAGTGATCGGTCGCACCCTCCTGTGCAAGAGTTACCCTGCACTGCCTGGGGTTTCCTTTTTCATCGACCAAGGAAAACCCATCCCGATGTCGTAGTTAAACTACAACCTTTTTGCCTAATACCGTCAATTTGTGTATGAACTGTTATTTCTCAGTCCATAATCAAACCAACGTCGTAAGGCCTCGACGCTGCCACCAAGAGATTCCAACCGAAACTCTCGCCTCGAGGATCTGACCACACCATCGTCATAAGTGTGATTATCAAGTCTCCTACCAAGGTGTCTCCAGACGTGAGGGTCAAGTCCACGGCTTACCGGAAACTCTAGGTCTGGAACAAGATTTGTGAAAGTAAGGAATGATTCATATCGACGTCCATTACTTCAGTAGCTAGTAGTGGACACAGTCTGTCCCTTGAATCATTTCTAGAGCCATTGGGTCACATTCCTTGACCGCACGCAGCCGCACTCTTCCACCTCCCTACAGCTCCCTGAGCCTGGCGGGGATAACTAAGGCGGGTGGTTGTAGCATGTTAAGATGTACACCACCTCATACTGCTCTCCTATCTCTGCCTCCACGTATGCTGCTTCGCAGACTCATCTATCCTTAAAGCTTCCACTTATTGAAACATTTAACACGCCTGAGTCTCTAAGACTTGCACCGGTTTCCTGTTTCTTACTACACTGTGCAGTCTCCATCCGCTCTTGGATGACCTGGACCTCCTTTAGTCTCACAAGAGCTGCTATGATTTCTTCTTTTCTGATAAGAGAAACTCGGTCTCATCCCCTGGATGAACCACATTCGTTGCCTAATACAGTCAATCCTGACATGAATGATGCATTCATGCCATGGATGACGTCGTAAGGCCTCGACGTAACTGCCAAGAGATCCAACTGTCACTCTCACCTCCAAGGGTCGAGTCACACTGTCGGCGTCAGTGTGAGGCCACTGGGTCTCCTCTAGTAGAAATATCTAAAGTGAGGGTCAAGTCAACAGTTTAACCGGGACCACTCAGTATCAACCAAACAAAATGACAGGAAGCAAACAAAGATAAGTGTCTTTTTATTATTGCAGATCATAGTACAAGACACAAAGCAACTACAGACAAACATCAACAAAACCAGAAGCAACAGGATCAATAGCCTCCAGGTCGGAAGCTAGTCCCACTCATGTCCATCTGCTTCCGGAGCTCCATGACCATAGGACTCAGCTGCCTGAAGCTGAGCTCTCCCATGTCCTCCTGTCCCCTGCGGTCGGGGTGGGCCTCCTAGTGGTGGTGGAAACATCCCGAAGCGTCGTCCACCTCTAGCTGCACGGCCAGCTCCTCTGCCATGGCCGCCTGCTCCTTGCGGTCCGCCCTGATCGAACCTCTTCCTCTGCCTTGGAGGTTCTTTATTTAACTGCTGGTCATCTACATGGCGGGTCGGACAGTCACGTTCCATGTGACCAATTCCGCCGCAGAAGAAACACTGTCCACTCTCGGCACGTCTGGCTCTGACTCCACCCTGGTTTCCCCGCACAACTTAACCTGAGTCGTGCAGTTGGCCACCGGTAGGTCTGGTCCTCTTGGACCTCTGCGTCATCTGTCTACTGCCTGCTATAGAAGACTCTGCCGCAAGACGGCTAGTGGTGGGTCCTGCTGCTGGAGACTGCTCAGCAAGGAAACTCTCCACTAAGAGGGCTCTCTCCAACACCCATGTCTGCGTCAGAAAGCTGTGAGAAACAATAGAAGCTCCAATCTCTCGCCTGAGCCCCTGCTCGAAGGTTCGGGCCCTGAAGAACGGGTCTCGTACCATATTTGTGGAGTAGCGCGAGAGGTCTGTGAATCTCACTGAGTACTGCGCCACTGACATGCTGCACTGCCGCAGCTGAAGTAGCTCCTGTATACGCACCGCTCGAAGGGTGGCTGGTACAAACGCTGCCCGTAACAGTCTCTCGAAGTATTCCCATAGAAGTGTCGCCTCGTCATGCATCTGAAGCATCAGGCTCCACCATCTGCCTCCTGCTGCCTGAAGAAGGTTGGCAGCTAGGATCACTATGAAATCTGTCGGCGTCCCCACTAGCCTGAAGACTCTCACCACAGCCTCCAGCCAATCCTCAGCCACCTGCGGGTCCGTCCCTCCATGGAACCTGGGTGGCCTCTGGCGCTGGAACTCATGCAGTGCGCTCAAGCGACGTGCATCCTCTGCTGCTGGGGCTGGTGGGATCGGTGGCCCAACGGGTAGTAGTATCGCTGGTGCCTCCGCTGGTGCCTCAACTGGGATAGGGCCCTGTAATGAGGCCTCGTCACTCGGTGGGCTGTCAGTACGTTCCACTTTCGGGGCTCTAGCTAGTCGTCCACAGGGAGGCATCCTGAAAGAAACAACGTGACACAGTCAGAAGATTATACCTGGTGAGCTGACCTGGTTTGAGCTGACATTTAAATAAAACTTCTGGAAAACACATACGCAATCAGTGTTTTGGTGCACAAAGTCATAAATCAGTTGTCAGGGTCCTGGTGTATGGATACGTCGGCCGCCCGCACCAACACTGGACTCCCTGAACTGAAAACCACACTCGGTACTCTTAACACCATTGCTTCACAGAAATAAACATCAGAGTTATAAGTTCTGCGGTAGAATCGAACTCCTTTAATACCAATTTGTCACGACCCATCCTCGGGGCCCGTGTCGTGACTACCCCAAGCCTGCCTTCCATAGGCCAGTGGTTGGCGACTAGCACCAAAGGCGTAAATCCCGATAACTGGGAAGGCATTGCCTTTATAAAAGAAAACAAGAACCACAGAGTACAAGTGGAATCAAAACACTAAGTACAAAAGAAATGTTGAAAAGTAAATGGGCCAGAATACAAACCCAAAAGAAAGTACAACTACAACTGAACAAGGTACAACAGCAAAAAGACAAACAGCTGGAAGAAGGAAGTAGCTCCTGGGCCGTCCTCCTCGGATCCTACCTGAAGGGTAGGTATAGATAGCGCAGCTCCTGGTCGTCCACCACGGATCCTACCTGAAGGGTAGGTACATATAGCCTCCTCTACGCTCTCGTCCGTCAACCTCCTCTGTGTGTCGTCTCGTTGTGTAGTCCACCTACGGGTACTGACTCGTCATGTAGTCCACCTCTGGGTACTGACTTGTCATGTAGTCCACCTCCGGGTACTGACTCATCGTGTAGTCCACCTCCGGGTACTGACTCGTCCACGAACACTCGGCCTCCGTCAGCACTGCCCGTCGTCTGCAACCAACACAACGAGGTGCGGGCATAGCCCGTGCAGGGGTGAGTATAACGATACTTAGTAGGGACCCCGAGACCCTCAAGGTCTCACTAAACCAACAAGGATAACCACAAGAAGATCTCAATAGATAACCTCTACTTAGATATGTGCCCATACATATACCTAAGTTATCAAGTAACTCATCTCAATCATGAGGAAACACAAGGATTGTAAAATCAACGGATAACCACTACCCAGGTATATGCCCATACATATACCTAAGTTATCAAGTGACCCATCTCAATCATGAGGTAAACACAAAGGTCAAAAGTCTCAGCTCAAACCAGGATTTTCATTATCGAAACCGTAACTGCTGAAGAGCTCCGTCTCTGGAGTGTACAGTGGTCCTGTCACGACTCCGAGGTACTTCTCACTAACCTAAGACTGCTGAGGTACTCCTCCTGTCGAGTACCGCGGGTCTGCGGCAAACTACCGGGAGCTCCATCCGCTGAGGGTCTGTCGCCAAATACCGGGCACTCCCCCTAATAGCCTACAGAGGTACTCCTCCTGTCGAGTACCGCGGGTCTGCGGCCAACTACCGGGCGCTCCGTCTGCCGTGGGTCTGTCGCCAAGTACCGGGCGCTCCGTCCACTGGGCTAGTCGACTCACTCCAAGTCGAGTCGGTCAAGCATTCGTCAGGTCTCAGCCGTCTACACGGTTTCCGTACTCCGTACGCTCGTCTCCGGGAGGGTCCGCTCCACGAACTATAGGTAGATACTCCAAGTATCCCAAAGTCTCACGAAGAATTATCTCAAAGGACCACCTCGTCATAGGGGTCTCAACGCAACAGACGGCGCGTCAATCGGACGCCCGGTCTGTGAGTTGTTATCCTTTTCGTCCCAGGGGCCCGGTTGGTTTCGTGTGCAAACAAATCCGGTCGTAACTCAACTATACCCCGAACACTCATAGGGTATACTCATAGGGACCGTTTCTCAACATTATCACCAACGCCGCTGACGGTTCGTCAAACAGACGTCTGGTCTGAAAGATATCAGCTTTTCCGTCCTGGGGGGCCGGTTGGATTTCGGGTACAATCCAAACCGGACACTATCCAACTTCATCCAAAACTTGGTAGAAGTATGCCAAAAGTTCCGTCTCATCAAGAGGAAAACAACGAGACAAACGGCGCGTCAATCGGACGCCCGGTCTGTGAGTTATTGGCTTTTTCGTTCCAGGGGCCCGGTTGGTTTCGTGAGCGAACCAACCCGACCACACTCCGATGGCATCCAAACCATGAGTGGAGTAAGCCAAAAGATCTGTCTCACTTAGAGGAATCCATCAAGTCGACGACACGTCAATCGGACATCCGGAACTCAAGATATGAGTGTTTCCGCTCCGAGGGCCCGGTTGGTTTCGTGGATGAACCAACCCGTCCGAACCCAAAGTAATCCAAAACCTTGAGTGCGATATACCAAAACGACTGTCTCGATCCAAGGATCGTGTTGCCGCTGACGGCGAGTCGTTTGGAGGCCTGTAGCTCAAGTTATGGGCATTTGACCGAAAGTGGTCCGAAAACGGGGGTCTGGGCCCGGGCTGACCCGGCTCGACCCCCCCCCCCCTGGGTCGGCCCGGCGCGGTCCGGTTCGTTCCGGCCCAACCGGGCGGGCGCGGCTCGGCCAGCGCGGCCGAGCGGACACCGCGGGCTGGGTGCGCGGCTCCCCCGCCCTTCGCCGCTGATTGAGGCCGGCGGCGAACCGCCGGCCGCCTCCATTCCGGCGGCGCGCCGCCGCCGCCTTCCGCGGACCACCGGACGCGCTCCGGTGGTCCGTTTCTCCTGTCGTCTTCGCCTATGGTCCTCCCGAGACCCGACCTTCACTGCAGAGGCCTCAAAATCACCTTGCGGCCTCGTTTGTCATCGCTCGTCGATCCATACATCAATAAACAATCTACGGAGGGTTGTCGGGCCGTGTTCGTTTGGCCCGAACCCTCCGCGTTAGATAATATCAATGGGAGAATTTATTCAACACATGAAACAAAAATTTTAATAAATTAAAATTGTTCATATGAAACTGGTTCTTTAATTTTTAAAAAACATTCACGGGAATATACAGGTATTTCCAAAATAAAATCCCTACCTCGTCAAGTCGTCGCACGCGCGTTCTTCGCGGATTTGATCGCCGCGGAAGGAGGCGATCGTCGCGTCGCGGAAGGGCATCACGTCGTCATGGAAGGGCGTCGTGTCATCGCGGAAGGGCGTCGCGTCTTCTAACTCCGAGGTTCAAGAACAAAAATATTTAATTAATAATAATTAAATCCGTGCGTTGATAAAAACCACAAAGGAGTTTTAAAAGGAACCCGAAATCTCTTACCTCCAATAGATGATTGAAGATTTCATTGCGGAGGAAGGAACGTTGCAGAAGAGGAAACGTCGGCGTCGTGGCACAGGGCGTCGCATCGTCGATTTCCACGGTTTCGGCGTTCTTCGTTGGAGGCCAGCGTTCTTCGCGTTCTTCGCGTTCTTCGCGAAGAAGGGTGAAGGCACAAGAATTCTGTCAAAGGTCTCCCAACGTGTAATCCTCAAGATGTGGTGTTGGACTTATTTTATTACTACGCCAACGGATTTCAAACCGGTTAAGAGACAAATAAAGAGATAAGTAACGACCCATTAATTCGTAGAATTAATTCAGCGAAATAAATCGCCCAATTAATTCAACGAAGAAAACTGCCCAATTAATTGGTGCGTTAAGAAATTAAGAAAACGTGTTAGTTGACTTTCATAATGATGGGTTTTCGCGGGTGCGTTACTTAGCGGAAAAAAAACGGTGGGACTCGTGTGGGGCCCACCTCACAAATATCCTACCAAGGGGGTAGGATATTTCTGGATAGCACCCTATCTGCATCGACTCAGCTTAAGCTGGTTTAAGTGGATTCAAGTGGCTTCCAAGCGTCTTAAGTGAAATAAAATAAAGTTTGTCGTACAATTTATTTTATTTCTTAACTTTAAGACCAAAAATTAAAAATCACACCCGAGAAAATGCAACTCCGGAAGAGGCATTTCTAAGCAATTACCGGCGCTGCGATTCCATCGGTGCCCTCAGAATTCGATTCCGAGCACCGGTTCAAAAGTTTGAAAAACCCACTCGTTCGTTCACTGAACGTACCCGAGCCAAACTTCAAGTATTGATTCCGGGCACACCGGGCCTCGGAATCAGGCGCCGTCAGAAACTGCGTTCTTGTAAAATTCCAAAGAAAATTAAGAAAAATAAATTTCCTTGGAATTTATGGGTATTTACATATATATTATATATATAATATTTATAATTAATTTATTATTATTTAATTTTTATATAACATATACCCTTATGCTTTCCATTTTTTGTAAATATGATAACATCATTTGTAGAAGTGTAGACTACCGCCCCCTAAAAGAGATGTGACACGTTCACACTAAACATGGAATTTATATGAAACATATATGACATGGATACTATAATTAAATTATACTATACATATATATTATTTACTTTTCATTCTTTTAATATGACAAAGAAATAAAAGTAGTGTTCATGCATACGTATGGCCTACAGTCTCCATGAACGGTACATTCCATTTCTTATCTATAAATATTATGGATTATTATAAATACATATATACTGAATATTTAATATATTTAAATCATGGTTTTAATTCTAGAGATGATGAAACTATGATAGTAACAATAAGTAACAAGTTAAAACATACTGGACAAACTAAGTAATTCACACCCAAAATAGTGAAAATAATGAAAGATTGTTATAAAATGGGTAGTAAGATATTATAACAAGATAATATATAACATTATAAACAAGAATATGGTTCTGTAATAAGTTATTAAAAATATTAAAACCCTTATAAAGAAATTTAAATCACGTTCACCTAAAAAGAATTGCAAGGTATGGGATTTTCATCTCACTTTTTATATTCGTGAGATAAATGTCATGTTCACCAATTACTTATTTCATGTGGTGTATCTACTTACACTTTTGATATATTATATCATTAATCCATTTATCTTCATGGTATTTATAAATTTAATTTAATATTATTCTCTCATTAGGCTTATTATTTAAAATGTTTCAAAGTGGTACGCAACACTTTGGAATGTTTAAGGATTATTTTCCTCAAGAATAATTTTAATGACCTTTAAATGTTATTTACATTTAAAGAAATTATATGACCAATGTTAAAAAAACATTAATATTCATATCCTCTGGTTATTCATGAACTTTTTCAATTATTTGTACCATTTTCCCACTCTTTGGTACTCAAAATGTTTTCAATAAAACAAAACTTCACTTCTCTCTTTAGTCAGAGAACTTTTTTTCTTCTAAAAATCCAATTTTCTATAAATGTTTTCAAAAATGTTTTAACCTTAAAAAATGATTAATTAAATAAATGTTTATCCTTTTTTTACCAATGTTTTCAAAGTAATATTTCATTCTCTTTCCAAACAAGGAATTTTTCAAACCTTTTTACCATAGAAAAGGAATGTTCTCTTTACCTCGTACTGTATGTACAGATTTACTTTCCATTGTTTCTTTGAAGCTTAATTTTTTTATTTAAAATTGTACATTTTAAATAAAAAAAATTCAAAAGTGATATTCATAGAAAAAAAATCCAAAGGTTTCTCAAAATAAAAGGTTATTTTCCTCAATAATGTTTTTAGAATATCTTTTCATGGTATTTCTATTCATAAACAACAAAAACACTTTATTTTTATTCCACTTGGTATATATTGTGTTGATACAATCCTTATTATTTCTATAGATGGTTTATTATTGTCTTGATCAAGGATAGTATTGACATTCACTTCTTTGGTTTCCTTTGTTAGTCCCTGTGAAATATTCAATTTTCTATGATCATTGGACACTTAATTTTTCCTAATTATCCATATTATTTATCCTGGATATGTTCATTTTCTAAACTATATACCCTTATTTATATAGTTTTTACTTTGAAATTTATTTAATTTTTTGGGAAATATTGGTAAATTTGTATTCTTTATTTAATAAAGATATTTGATAAGGCTCTTTTTTATGAATTTAAATTGATTATTCGATAATACTTTGAACATGAAACACACAGGTTGGGGTTTGTATAAGGAAATCCCTATGGGTGGGATTCGATTATAGATAGCCCCTTGATGCATCAGTAGTCTCATGGGATGAACCAGTTGGAAAAAAACCTTCATGTTTATTTCCAATCAGGATAGACTGGTATGATACAGGTTCGGGATAGGTTAATTCAAGTCCCTTGATGCATTAGTAGTCTCATGAGACAGATAATTTGGCCAAACTAGATTATTTTAAACTAACTTAAGACTAGATCTTAATGGTAAAGGTAACATGTACCTAAGAAACATGGATTCTAATAATTAATCATTGACTTCCTTTTGATACTATATTTACTTATCCAAGATATTTTTCATCGACATATCTATAGATGCATTTAATTTTTAGTTCATTAATTAAATGGTATGTGTTTCAGTTTATTACCTTACCATATTTATTTTTCCTTAACTAGTTATTTGAATCTCATATTTTTTTAGTTATTAACATTATATATCATTTATGCACTTCCTTCTCAGTTTGTTGATTTCATGGTATGTGTGTTCATTTATTTACTTTACCATAATTATTATTATCATTGATTAATTATTTCTTCCTCTATACTTTACCCTTACTGAGCATTTGGTCTCACCCTTATTATGTTTCCTTTTTGTAATAATTAACTAAAGTTTGCTAATAAAGATATTCAAGGATTCTCTAGATGGAAAAAAGGTATTATACTCGAAAGAAGAAAAATATATTTTGTAATTAGTGTATTTATTTGTAATACAAGACTCATATATGTATCTAGTTATCCAATACTACTAAACACTTTGGTCCTTTAGGATTTGATTCCTTATAATCATGTCAATGTAATGTTAGTATACATCGGCTCTGGGTTTCTAGGTTTGGGTCACTACAAAATGAATTTATGTAATCTGAATATCTTATTTACATTTATTGATGTCACCAACCCTTTTAAGTTATTCCTAGTCGACATATACCATAGGTTCCCCGTTTGTTTTCTTCATATAAGAATCTATCATAAGGTTTCCTCTAAGTGAGGTGGCCTAGAAAATTAATAGCCCAATATAATGATCCTAGAAGTAAGCTTGAACAAAGTATAATTGAAGAAGTATTTTATTCATGATGATTGTTGTATAAGTATTTTCATAGACTATACCTTTCCAAAATCAATCATGTTTTATTGGTACCATCTTGAACCATCCAAGTCTAGTTTATCTTGAATACTCACCAATAGTATCAGGTATTAGAAACAATCAAAATAAGGTGTCTATGAATCTTGATACTTGGATTCCATTACTTGAATTTATACATACTTATCAATATTTGCATAGTACCATTTATAGATGCATTATAAGAATATTTATTTTGAAATAATACTACATGTATCACCCACCTTGGTGAACATAAAACACCTCTTTTTTTATAAATTCCTTTATAGTATGTGTCTCTTTAACTACACCTCCCACTAAGCTATGTGGAGTCCAGTATTATTATTCCAACTCATGTGAATCTAGATCCTTAACTCATAGAAGTTAAGTCTTATCCCACTATATTAAAATATATATGATTCCTTTATAGAAATCTATTCGATATCGACTATATATTAATATCCTTGGTGTCCATAGAATCATTAACTCAAATGCACCTTGTGTTTTTATACTCATTTGTTGCTAAGGAAAACTTTTAATAAATAGTTTTCAACAAACACTTTTGGTAATGTCTTGATATATTTTTATCATATCACAATTTATATGATATTTATTAGAAAATTTAGTTAGCATATGGTTTAGTTGTTTCACTTCTATTTTAAAAACGTTTCTTGAAATAAATGATGGAATATTTTCAATATAAAGAATACTCCCCATTGATCTTGCATTTACTCTCATCATGAATATTTTTTGTATATGGAAATGTGAGATTAGGATTACCTTTACTCCACATATATGATCAATGAATACTTGGATAAGATGTTCTTTGAAAATCCAAATCATAGGTTCCTTAATATTTACCAAGTGCACTTATTTACTTCACTGATCATTTATAAAATTTATTAAAGAAATCTCATGAATTATATGAAGTTACCTTTAGATTTAGAATAGATCACATTGTAATTTTGAACTAACTCTAAAATTTTTGTGACATGACATTATTTATAATTGTTTATTTATATAAAACATGATAATATTTTATTTTTATATCAAGTATCTTAGTAGAATTGATACTAAATAACTTTTTTGGGTATGAAAAGGACAGGTAATTTCAGTTTTATTTGAAAAATAATTATATTTTCACAATAATTTAAGAGTATTATATTTTTATATTCATCCTTTATTGTATTGGATATTTGGGATTCAATAGTCAATAAACTATTGGATTAGTATTTAAAACCATAACAACATTTATTCTGAAAATGAAATAATGCCTCATATTTTCAATATGAACATTGAGATAAATGTTTTCATCACACTTATTATAAACTTTAATCGATCCAATCTGGAAATGAGAAATAGTGATCTCCCCTTGACTTACATAGGAATCACCCTTTTCATATTATTTTGAGTTCACTTTATAACCTTTATATTCATGCTTTTTTATTGTACTTAAATACATGTATAGTGTAAAAATATTGAATTTAATACACACGTGATTAATAGAAATGTGGTTAATATACCTGAAGTGGATGTAACTTCTTACTTATTTAATTTATTTCAATTTTTTTGGTGTCCATTCTTTCCATATAATAATCAAATATCATTATGTTCATTTTGATGCCCTCAAATCCTTTATCTCTTTGAATGAAGTTATAAAAGATATATTGGATTTATATTATTCATGTTATAATTAACCTTTTCTTTAAAAAAATCACTAAAATGGGTGGAGAAAGAGGTTTCAACCAATCCTTATTTGCATGGCGAAGTATGTGAAAATTTTTCCAAAGAAACTTATCCATTTTGTTTATCTGGTCTTAGAAAAATATTATTAATCTAGGTGTTAAGTGTAATAAGATAATATTAATGGATAATTTCTTATCTAATTGGAAGCCTAATTTCACCAACTAATAAATATACCCCATAATTTTGAAATAATGATCAGTATCTATATTTTCTTCTTCTAGTTTAAACTGATATATTGCATTGATAATCTTATTTATTTCAATTTTTCTTTCACTTTATCAAGATAGTGGAGAAGATATATTATGGTGTAAGAATACATGTCTTTATATTATATCAACAACTCTCTAAACAAAGTTGATAATATAATACAATGGACATAAGAATCATCCTCAACATATCCTTAACAGTTTGGCTTTTCATCTTCACTCACTTACTGGGGTGGTAGAATAGGAATAGGGGATTCTAACACATAGTATAATTTTTCATATAATAGTGAATCACATAAACGATTGCACCATATATGGAATTTTGTATTTTTAATTATAAACCCTAAGTTAAGGAATGGTCTCACTATTGATGCGGTTTTTCTTGTTGTTTTATACAATAATTAGAATATATGATTAGTACATTACCTAATTATAAATTATATGAAATATAATAAATTAATTGATTTTATTAAATCTCCAACTATTTTATCAAGTTTCAATAGGCCTCACCATTGAACTCAGAATATCTAGTTTCTTTCACATTCTAGTGGCAAGGATCAATATCCTCCTTTTCATAACCCCAAAAGGGTTAGTCAATCTATTTGATGGTATTTTGGAAGGGAAGTCTTTTCCAACTATGGGCATGTGGCTCCTTGACTCATTGAGTGGATTCCCTAATCTTGAAATACTGACTTGTATATCCTCAACACTTTCCTCCAAATTACACCAAGTCTAATAGGGGATACTTTTCTTGATGTAAAATGATTAATTCATCCCAAAAACTTCATAAGAACACCCCTTATAAAATTAAGTGTCCCAACAAGGTTTGTTCAAACACTTAGTTATATTAGTTTCATTCTAAATCAAGTAATGGAAGGTGAAGTATGACTTAATATTTAGTTGAGGGATTTTAATTTATTATACATAAATTTTATCTTGTTTTATCATTTAAATAAATTTTTAGTATTAAGTGGATTATATTTAATTAATTAACCATGTTGGATAAAACATTTATGCATAAAAAATTATTTAAAATCCTTCTTTTCACATTAATTCATGTATTTATGTGATAGTGTTATTGTATCTATAAAATATATTTTGTTGAAAACAAAAATAAATAAATAGTAAATGAAAAAATAATGATCTTAAATAATGGTTGATTTATTGAGTGGACAATAAATAAAAATTTGACCTAGGGTAAAATTCATTATGCTAGTGTTGATGTGAGTTACAGCCTTCCACATATACACCTATGCATCACCTGGGAAGGCATCATTATGGTTTCATCTTGAATTGCCTCCATGAACTTTTGGATACTCCATTAATTATAAGTATTTATGAATCACATGTAGGTGAGGGGGACCAAAGGAGTGGTTATTGGGGATTATATAAATAACCATGGATATGAATGTCCTATATAATAACGGGGGGATGGATGACTTGTAGGCCATCAAGTTTAATTTAACATTAAATAATTGAAAACTCGTGCAACAAATTAAATTAAAAAATCTAACACATACGTAGGTCTTGGTCATGATCATGAATGGTCATACATGAAATGTATACACAAAATTAAACTGGTTAACATTCATTTCTATTTTTCATTTATTATTAATATAAATTTTCTTAAATAAATGTATTAATTAATTAATTGACTTTCGTATTAATAACCATCTAAATTCTCTTGGATATACCCATGTTAATGGAATTTTTGGAAAATAAATGGCAGAACCAATTATTAAATATTATTACTATAAATTAATTGATCATTTTATTAATAATTTAACACTATTATTAAATTGAAAAAAATGGTTCCGATAAATAAAATAAGGTTTTAATTTTGTAATTATTTGTTTAATTTACTTTAATTTTTTCCTTAATTGGGAGAATATACAGTGTGTGCTTAAGAGTTACATTCCAGGTACCTCGGTTTCTATATACTCAGGTTATGCACATGGGGCTTCGGTCATGTACCTTGGTTAGATTACACGAAGGGTACAATCTATCTAAATATCATGTATCACTCTTTTTGTGTTTCTATGCGACCCATCGAATAACTCAGCATGTTCATCAGTCGCGACTACATGACATGTACAAACCAGCTACACATCATGTATCTCTCATGTCATGGGTCTTCATAACTCACTGAATGGATCAGTATGTAGTTTGGACTTATGAAATGATGAACTACATGATATATACATGACATACACGTAGTTTCTTTCACTAATTATTTATTATTTTTGTCTTAAATGGCTTGACCATGTATAATGACCACATGGATTGAACAAATTTCACCATTTGTCTGTGTAGACTACACAGCATGTATGCTAGATACACACCGTATAATCCAAAATTCCATTTTCAGGGTTAATATGGTCTACAAATGGTTTGTAATAAATGATCCATTTTTAATTATGTCTCAGCACATCATGTATCTCGCAACATGGCTAGGTGCAGTGGACTTGGGTACATGGAATGTGCTCTAGCTACACATCATGTAATCTCATGCTATCTGGCTAGATTTATCAACACTTTCTGATGGAATCTCCTATTATTCTTTATCTATTCTTGAACTTAAGAAATTTTTAATCTTGAATGAAGATATTAAAATGGTGAAAACATGTTAATTCAAATCCTATTAAGGAAAACATTATGTGAAATGAAAAATTAAACCACAATTTTTCATATTTTTCAAAAATAAAATAAATAATTATACATTTAAAATGTGATCACTCATATATCACTTGTAGATTCCAGGCACAATGGAATTTCTTTTAGTGGGAGTTAAATTAAAATTTATTTTAATTTAGAGTTTCCCAAAACCCTGAGAGAGGATCTTTCACACCAAATTTATAATTAATTTATTTAGATCTGGAATAAATTTTTACCTTATCTTAGTAACCTCTCTTCAATTATGTTTTTGATCTTTTAAAAACCCTTCTGTATTACCTCCATTTCACTTTAATAATTCATGTTATAATCCCTTTATAGGTGATCCACATATGATCCTTTGATCTAAAAGCAATTCCAATTGATTTATAGGTGCTAACATGGTTAATCAAATTTCATGTTTTGTCTATCTTGATCATTCCAAGATCCTTCAGTCTTGAATATTTTCTTCAAATTATTGAAAGGAAGAGAGGATAAATTCTAGAGAGAGAGAGGGATGGAGGGAGAGGGAGAGAGATAATTCTATTGTGCACAATGATTCTCTATCCACAATTATTTTATTGTCCCTATAAAATAGATATAACTATCTATTTATAGATCTAAGGTTTAGGCTAAAAAATTATTTAATTACATACCAACCCTTAAATAATATTATAATCTTTAATAAACCCCATTAAATATTATAATATTATTATAATTATTATTTTAATGGTGTGGGTGAACTTACGTAATGATAAATATTATTTTACCATATTGTAAATTAATATTTATCACTAGATGTGATCTTAGTCTACTTGAACTCTTTAGCATTTATTGAATACCTGAATAAATATTTTATTCACTTAAATAAATATTTTATTCTAAAACCATAAAATAAATATTTATTAAATATTCAATGAATAAAATAATTATATAACCACAATCCAGTGAATAAATATTTTTTAAATATTTACATAATTAAATAAATTATTTATTTAATGAATACATATTGTTTATTACCTTGTGAATATTAGTGATCAATAAAATTTGAATAAAGTTATTCCTCGATCATTAGAAAAATATTTTTTCTAAAAATTAAATTTAAATACAATTTAATCAAGATCAATAGAAACACTTAGTGTGTGACTCTCTAGGATTATTTCTCATTGGCATTAGGCGGGTATGCTTAATGTCCAAGATCACTGTCTAGTAACGGGTCAAGGAGCCCAAGAGAAATATCTTAATGTTGAAACATCTACAACCACATTTAAACACTCGATGTGTAATATAATCCATTTTTCTCAATATATCATCAATTAGGTTACACATATGTGTCATCAACCTATATTCTTGATATTCTTTCTTTGACTATCAGAAATAAACGTCATTACACAATGGCCATGGAATCTAATGTGATAATTATATTTCAATCAAATAGTCAAGATATAAACTTCCATAAATATATAAGATACAAATCCTTCCACAACATATCCATTAAAAATATATCATTTGTGATGCACCAAACGTACCCTACTTCCCACCAATATATGGTGTGACATTTTTGTCAGTAAATCTAAGTCTGTGAGTCATGAAATGTATTAATAATAATCTTAAATTCTAAATACCATTACCCATTCTCATATATATAAATATTTGATGACCCCAAAACATAAAAAAATCTTATTAGCAGGTCCATTCTCATAATCTCCCATATTAGAGATTACCAAGTATGAACTTTATAAGAATAATACTCGTCTTCTTAGAATTACTCACACCTAACGGTCTATGTGCTATATTCACTTGAATAGTATGTTATATGACTGTAGAACTAGTTTTAAAAATATATTCACATAATTTCAAGGTTATCATCATAGCGGGGAACTTCTATTCCCTTTTAATTTCAATAGTTTCTCTAGGATATTATCACATCAATGTCATGTAGAAGAACAATCAATATGTGATAATATATTTAAATTAATATTAACATCTTTGAATATACATGTAATATTAAGTAAAAATTAGTTTTTTCTGGGACTCAAACTCCAACATAAAAAACATTTTACAAGTCTCTCAATATAATCTAGTGATTAGGTCAACCTTCTTGTTTCTATTCCCAAGTATCTCACTATTTCCTAATGTTTCATGGTTATCGGTGGCCATGTTCTCAACACATGAGGATCAATGGACCTACCACGATCTTGGATTCCAAACTTATCACTAAATGTAAAAATTAATCCCATTTAGTTTCATCATGTTTCATCCTCAAATAATATCTTAATCTTGTATCTCATATGGTCGATTCGATAATAATCAAATGGACTCACCCTTTTCCAAATCCCTATGTGAAAACCACTTACCACTATATAACCTTATTTGGTTATAAGATCCATAGATCAAGGAATGGACACCCCTCACAATTAAATATCCCCCTAACCAAGCCTTCTACATAATCTATTTATCCTACGGTGGATAAATAATAATTCAATAATCCCCAAGGATTTATAAAAAATCCATTGAATTCCTAAGACATGACTAACAAAAGTTAAACCCCTCATGGTTCCCATTCATGTCTATCACACCCTCTTACCCACACATCCAATCCATTATATATATATATATATATATGCAATATAAAGTGGTAATATTAGGAACCAATTTTCTCAAGAACGGAGTTATCACTTTAAGCATGCTCATTCCATATTCGACCAAGCTCGACCAAATCCATATCAGGCATTTATCACATGCATGAGGACCTAAATCTATGAAAAGTTTTCTTTAATTAATTAAAAATATTCACAATCACTTAATGCAATTAATCTACAATAATTTAATTTGGAATAATTGAGTTTAAACTCATAAGGAAATGTATCCACATCAATACCTTATTTAATGGGGTGAGATCCACTCTTAGGTCATACCCAATCCCACCACCATCAAAAAATTTAACAACTGACGCCATAAAAACACCAATTTATATACCAACTTGGTGGTAAACCAACTAATAATTAGGTAAGTGAATAACCTTAAGATAGACTATATAAAACCATGCATGTTCATCTTGATGAAGCCTCCTCTAGCCAAGCTATACCAAAACTCTAATCAAAATGGGACAATTTCACTATGATCTAGTGAAAACAGATCTTAAATACATATCCCAATATAGCGGATTCAATGGATTAATAAGGATAATGGTAAGAGAGGCCAAAATTGAAATAACCTAAATCAATCAAAAAAGGAAATACACTCTAAGACACCCAAATATATGGAGGAAGAGGAGAGGGAGAATGGAAAAAAGGGAGGTTGATCCCTCCTCTATTACTCTACCCCAAGAACCATAAACTTTAATGGGTTTTAAAATATAACCCTCATTATTTATAAAACTTCTCCCTATATAAGTTAGGGAGTAGGAAACACCACTGGAATTATGATGGGTTATATATAAATTCTAGTGCTCACTGGGGGCCTATTGTCCACCCAACATCCTTACAGTGGGGTGTCCAGTGGATACTACCTCAGCCACTGAAACTCTGACGGTCGCTACCAAGGTTCGGGTGGCATGTTTTTGTAGCCACCTAACTCCACCCCATTCGATCGATTCCTATAAACTCACATAGATCCTTTTCCTCCCAAACATCCATCTCAAAGACATCTCTTTATCTTTTAAAAATCATATATAAATGAAAATTCCTAATCCAAACCCAAAAATTCCAAATCAAACCCTATAGCAAGCTCATTGGAACCTATTTTTACCCTATCTCAACCATCAGGCACCTATGTAGGTTATTAAAACCTCCTTACCATAAAACTTATCACCCTCAAGAATTATTTGTGTTCATCTATCATAAACCACATTGGTCACTAAAATTAGATGAAAATTCTAATTTCATATCTCCTGATAGTTATGGGCATGCCAAAAATACACTGGCACCAATGAAACTACTAAAACACTAGACTCATCCTACTTTGAACCATTCCACACATCAATCATTTCATGAATGATTTGATGTCATCAAATCATGTTCCATTGCACTTTATCACACATGAAACATGTTGGGAGTCATGTGCTAGCTAGAACTCCATTGAATATACTAACTCCAAAACCCCAATGACCTACAAACCATGGTGACAACCAATTAAACTAACTCCATGATAAATCCCCACTCTTAGAAACCATCATTAATTGCCATTCACTGATTTCATACACCAGTTACTAATGTCACTGGTCTATACCAGACCATCACCCAATATATGTCATACCAATGAACCTCCATAACCCACAGACCTTAAACTCATAGCCATATTCCCAAATCCACACTTACCCAAGGAATACATCATTTGTGTACTCATACATGATCACACCTTACTTATGTTTAATTCTCTTATAAAAAATCATCTAACAATATCTTTAATATATATAGAACTCACGCTCCTAGGATAACCCCCCACTCTTAGGATACCTTAATAATTTATAACTTATCCCAATAAATAATATACAATACAACCTATTATTGTACTAACACCAAACTCACCAATACCATGAATTGAATCTCAATATCACTAGGATCTCTAAACTAGTTTATAAGACCCTACCTATGAAGTTAAAATCTTAAAAAAACCCTAATTATTTTATCTTATATACCATTAGTTAACTCATAGTCCAATACACCCATTCCAGGTATCTTATAAATATCATGAATCCCTATACCCATACCATACTACCCACTCTAGGGTTATCATCAAAATCATATTATAAAATAATATAAGGAAGGAAACATCAAAAAAACCCAGCTCACTTCTCAGTAAAAAACCTATAATATATGGTTTCAATATCACTCAATAATGAATCTATCACCACATATCTTCCCTTAGGGCCATGTTAAAAATACACATAAATTCACATAATATGTCTGAAGGAACCCAAGGAACAGTGAAATAATGAATAATACATAATTTAAATTTTTGGGTTTGGATTCGTGTTAAAAAACTGAATCCAAAAAAACCCATACCTAAATTTCTCAAAGGATTATATGAAATTATATTTAATCATGGATTATAAAATCAAATGAAACCATAAATAGAACCTAGTTCGTTTGAAATTGTTGATTCTATTTGCTCACTGTTGGCATGTTGTGGATCAAAGGTGTCAATCTAGGAATCCTATAGATATTACGGACATGTACCATATATCCTAGATCATTGATCTTTGATTCCCAAGTGATAACATGAGAAATAAAATTTATTTATGATGTCTCTTTGATCATGTGAAGAACATGGACTCTGTCTAGGAAGTGGGATCGATCCGTCCTTGTTATTCATTCAGTTTCTCACTCTATAACTTAAGAGAGAAGGATAGAGTACTCAAAATTCGTCCAAATTATGGATATAACTATTCATGAGTCATAAATTCACTTGAATACTTAAGTTATACTTTCTAGAATTTTACTTTGGTAACTAGAAAGTTATAACCTTCATTTTAGACCTATGCGCATACTTCTGAATTAGTTAAATTTTTCATAAATGTCAAAAATATTTTATCACCCACTGGTAATATATTAATTTTTTTTGATAAAATTTAAATCATTAAAAAACTCGTAATATCCCCAAATAATTTAACAATCCTTGAACATGTTACGTTCATTTGAACAATTATATTTTCTCATATTCACTTTTATTATCAAACATCTTATGAATACCTTGAGAAATAAATTCAATAATCATTATTATAAACTTTAATAACATAATTGAATTATTTTTACTTACGATCTATTACACTTTTATGTTCATAGACCTTCACATGTGGGTCCCAATTCATTATAAACTCTTATTAATATGAATATGTGGAACTTTTGGACACACTAAGTGTGTGAACCTCCAGTTTCTTATCTTAATAGTAGTGAGTCCAACGTATAGACCAATAGTATCATATAATAACCCATCATGTCCCCTAGGGTGATAAGGAATTTCATATCTATGACTACCTTCTACAAAAATTCTCTTTGTAGTATAATATACTTGCCTTGTGATAGTTATAAAGAAATATGCACACTTGTGTCATCATCCTTTTGATGATTTATATTTTCATGACCTTACCAAAAATGATTACATTCTTATACCATAGACTTGGAATTAATAAAGGTAACACCATCTTGATTAATCTAGGATTATAATATATCTCTTCCTCAACTCAGAACCAATAAATTCTTTCTTAATCATTCAAAAAATTCCATACCACAAATGATGCACCCCACACAAGCTACCTCACTACAACTTCATTTTCATAGTTTTTTTCTTTCATAAAAGTACATCATAAAATTGTTCACATTGATAATAATCTCAATTATAGAAACTCATAAACATGTTTGTATATAAGATCATCCAATGACACCTAATAATTATAGTGTTCCTATTAGCAGGTAAGTCCTCATGATCTCATCTACATGAGATTACTAGGTGTTAACTTCATGAGAAGAAGTATAAATGATTATGATCCCCTAAAACCTACTATTTAAAAATCATCTATGTCCCAAAATTATGATTTATCTATACCATATGCCATATATTTTAGATTACTATCATAGTATCTCAAGGTTCTCATTATTGTTGGGAATTGTTATATCCTATCAATGTGATATGTAACATAATGTCATTAACATGTAAATAGTGGATGCAGAAGTATCAGCACTATTATGGTATGAAAAGACACATATATATAGAAAACTTCATACATGTAATGTTAATAAAAGAACAAATATGATTTGGGTCTAGTGTACCCACTTTCACTAGAGCTAATTACTAACATTTCTCAACCCACTGGATCTCACAAGAGTACCATGTTGCTACTAAGATAGGGATTTATTCGAAGGGTATTCCATGTTATCTTATATGGATACCCTGTTAACTTCCAATTTAACTCTCTGAGTAAAATATCTCAAGATATGAAACATCCAAATTATATGCTTTTTCCCTGGTATGACATGGTATCCTTTGAAAGAACCACTTCAACAGTATTATCATAGTGTAACGTAATAGGGTCTACACCTCTAGGTAAACTTCCAAGATAAAAAACAAATTTCTATATCCAAAATGCTACCTTTATTTCATTTTAATCTACTATAAACTCATATTCTTCTATATAATCAACAACCATGTACTACTTTATGTTTCTCCAGCTTGTTGAATCACTATTCAAGAAAAATAAATAGATAGCCTATTATTTCATATCATTATGATCTGTTTGGAATATACTATTAGTGTATCCTATCACCACTAGATCCTCATCTTCTATATATTTCAAGAACATATCTTGTGTAAATCTCAAGTACTTTAGGATAGTTTTTACGGTTTCTTAACACAACTCTCCTAGATTATCTTGATATCTACCAACCAAAATTAAAGTAAACGTAACATCAAAACTATTATATTGCACGGTATACATGATAGATCCCACTTATGAAGAATAAGTTATTCAATTCATTCTTTCAATATCCTCTTGGTTCTGTGGAAACTTTTTCTTAGAGATATTAATTCCATGTTACATTTTCAATAATCCTCCCTTGGATTTCTCCATATTGTACCTTTTTAGTACCTTGTAAATATATGTACTTTGACTTAGCCCAAGAATCCTCTAAGATCTATCACAATATAAACTGATCCCTAGAATTTAGGACTCTTTACCAAACTTTTTCGTGGATAATTATTTATTTATCTAAGTCTTAACTAACTATAATACTATCACCTTATTTCCCATAATAAATATTTCATCAACATATAATACTAGTAAAATGGTATCACTCCCACTAACATTTTTGTAGAAATTTGGCTCACTTTAATTGTTAATGAAACCAAATTTTTTTATCACCAAATCAAAACAATAATTCCATTATCATGATTCCTGCTTCAATCCATAAATGGATCTCTATAGCTTACATACTTTGTTATCACTCTTTGACATAAAAAAACCTTTAAGTTGTGTCATATATACATCTTCAACCAATATAACATTTATAAAATCATTTTTAACATCCATTTTTTAAATTTTATAATAATTGAAGGCTTATATTATAAGTAATATTTTTATGGATTTCAACATTATTACTAGAAATATGGTTTTTTCATAGTTGATTCCTTGACATTTCATAAAACCCTTAACTTTTTGTCATGCCTTATAGGTTCTCACTTGGCCATCTATGTCCAGGTTTTTCTTGATACTCATTTAAACACAATAGGTTTTACATAATCTTCAGGATCTAAAAAATAAAAAATTTATATTGGTACAAGGAATCCTTTTAAGAATCCATGGATTATTTCCATTTAGCAGCATACTTTCTATTTATTGATTCTATATAGGTTATAGTTTTATCATTATCCAAGAGTAATGTGTCACCTTACTCGATGGAAAGAAAATCATATCTTTTTTATTCTATAACCTCTCTAGTAGATCTATGCAGTACTTATGTATTAGGAACTTATTCCTCTCCCACTTTGTATTGTATAGTTTTCTCTCATACCAACTCTTGTGGCTCTAGATAATTAACTTAATCGAAGTAAATCTTGATCCAATTATTTACATTGTAAATTTATTCCCTTTTTATAAATATAGAAATTATTTTTATAATAAAATTTCTATATAAAAGTTTATATAGGTAATATCTTTGGGTTTCCTTACGATAATCAATAAATATTCACTTCATGATTTGAGATGCCATCTTTTTATTAAGTATGGTATTGAAATAATATTTTAATCCTCATACATGTATGTGAGACAGACTGGGATTATTAAAATACCCCAAATTTCATATAATCTCATATTCTACTTTAGTTGGTACTTGGTTTAGTTTTTTATGTTGACGTCTTTAATTTATATCCCCAATGGGATAACGGTAGAGTTTCAGGACTCATCATTTATCTGACCTTTTCATGTAGGGTTTGATTACTCCTTTCATTAATATCATTCCACTCAGGTGTATAAGTAGGATTAAGTTTGGAAACTATCTCACACTCTTTTATATGATCGATAAAATATTGGATAATACATTATCCACCATGATCTGAAAAAAGTTTCTTAATCATATTACTAAGTTGATTCTCTACTTCATTTTGACATTCCTTAAATATGATTAAGTAATATAACTTATATTTTATTAAGTTATATATCCATGTATATTATAGTCATTTGTAAAAGGAATTATATAAGAAAAAATACCTATTTTATCTACTTGAAATAGACCACATTAATCAGTATGAACCAATTCCAATAGTTATTTGGCTCTGTCTCTCTTCCCATGAAATGTTCTTTGGTCATTTTAAATTATAAACAAGAATGACACGAATCCAAGATTTTCAACTCAATAGAGGATAAATATCTTACTTGATGTAGTTTTCTTAAACAATTCTCATTTACATGACCTAGCCTGAATTTTTATGTTAAGGTAGGATATGATTCATTCTCATTGTGTTTTTCATTGATTTCCAAAAATTTATTTTCTAGATCAAGTATATACAGTCCATTTTTAAGATGTGTCGTACCATAACATATGTTGTCCTTATACATAAGACAAAACTTATTTCCAAACATAAAATAAAATCTCATAGTATCTAAACTTGATACTAATATTATGTTTCTAGTGACATGTGGTAAATAATTATTATTGAGTTCAAGAACCAATCCACTAGGAAAATTAAGATGATAATCTTTCATTGCTAATGTTAGTAGTCTCACACCATTTTCTGCTCAGAGATCCACCTCATCTTTTTCAATATTATTGAATTTACATGATTTTTGTATTTGAATACAAATGTTTAAGACACATGAAATATCTAATACCCAACTTGTAGAAATAGACACATTTCATTCACTGAAAAATATACCTGAAGTAGAATTTTCACCTTGATTATTCTTCCCAGCTGTGAAATTATAATCCTAGTGGACCTTATTACTACATGAAAATAATAATTCCTCCTATTCATGGATCTCCATCTATATATTTATCTTCTTCAAGGGGTGGTGACTCAGTTCCTTTGACTTATCTTATCCCTTTACATTTTAGCCCACATTTCCTCCTCTTTCTCACTATAAGGACAGAAGAATTGTAATTCTTCATATGCTCATATTCTTATAGAACTAAAGCCAAAAAATATGTAAGAGACTTATTCATGTTATTCATATTATAATTAATAATGAATTTTGAGAATATATGTGGTAAAAATAAAATAATGAGATCAGTTCCTAGTTTTTAGTTTAGTTTGTACTAAAGGGGTTACAGATTCTCAATATACCTGATCATCTTGAGTGCATGAATTCATGTTTGATTCCATTATTATATCCTACATCTATATAGAGTACTAAATATCTCATATATTTCTTGTTAATCTCTCTCTTGGTATAACTCTTGGATACAAGACAACATTTGGAAAGCATATTTTTCCTCATTCATTTTGTACATCTCAATAGAAATAGATGAAAACATGAGGCACTAAACATCTATAACATTTTACATATTCTTCTTATATTTATCTTTATCCACCTTGATTTATCCCTGATGAGGCTTAGTAAGTATTAGGTATTCTGACATATAATGTTTTCATTCATGTCATAATACTATGAGTAAGTACCTATACCACTCTTATAAGTTACATCCAGTCAGGATATTCTCTTTATTCAATATTGATCGTAGTTAAATTTAATTAGTGGAGGTTTCAATTTAATCTATAATAAATAAATCTATTATATTATCACTTTATCTTGATTACCATTATAAATTTTTCAAATTGTTAATTTTCAAATGTGTGCCACTATTTTATCAAATCATAGTTTCCCTCAAATTTTAGATTCATATTACTTAGTGGCTTGAGTATTTTAGTGGAAAGTGTCTTTAAACCACTCTTAATATATCAGGATATATCATCCCCACTAATTCAAGAGTCTAAGGTGGTATTTCGGCTAACCAATTACACTAACACATGAATCTTTAATCTGTTGATATAAATGAAAAATGGATGGATTGGGATGGGGTGAGACAATCCCATACAGATATAATCTAAAGCCCATGTGAGCATGATATCCCAAAATCCCACATGTTAAATAGTTGGATTTATCAAGATATTTTTACACAGTTATGGATGCGATCCATCTCGCATATAACCCACATTGTTTAATTTAAAAAAAATCATATAATGAAAATGTTATAATATATTGATATATATATATATTCATGATAAAAATATAATAAAAACAATAAATAAATGAAAAATGTAACAAACGGGTGAGTGAGTCTAGATTCGGGAGGTATAATGTTGAGGTGTGAAATGAAGATAGTGAGTCTGGAGGTGGAAGGCTGAGTCGGGTGATGGAAACATCGAGTTTGAAGGTGTAAGGTCAAGCTGGTAAATGGAAATAATGATTCTGGAGGTATATAGATGAGGAGGTTGATGGATATGATGAGTCTGTAAGTGGAAATCCAAATTGGATGATGACTATAGTGAGTTTAGAGGTGGTTGTCTGAGGTGAGTGGTGGTGACGGTTGGTTTGGATGTGGGGGAGTCATCTGGATAGAGGAAGTGGGTGGAGGTAATGACGTGTTTGGAGTGGGGGGATGAGGTGGGTAATAGAGAGAGATGATGATTTTGGTGGATATTTTCCTCCATGATGGAGTGAGGGAGGACAGTGGACATGGATCTATATCGGATCTAAAAGTAAGGAGGTGTGCGAGCACCGATGTTTGATAATTGAGTGATTGAATTTAGTTTGGAATGGGAGTTTGGATGATGGAATGTGTGGTCTTGTAAATTATGTAAATTCATGTGATATGGGATAAAAAGTCTTATATAGATAGTAAAGGAGGGCACTTTTTAAATTATATGAGGAGATTGTAAATTTAGAGTTTCATGCACTCATTAATATAATATGTAGTTTTTAAAATTTTAAACAGAAGGACAACTTGTATCCCTGTGGGTTTACCCGCATGGTGTGGATTCCCATTCAGGTTATTCTTTTAATATTGTTTTCAGTATGGTTTTTTCTTCTTAAACTCATGTAAAGACCCATGGTATTCTAGATTGTAAAATTGTGCAGAAATTTTATTTTTTTATTTGAGATGTTTATAGGGGGTAAAATGATCATTTTTCCCTAGTAAGTGGTCTTCGATAATTATCTACACCACTTTTTTCTCTAGAAATAGGGTTTTTACCCTAGGATAAGAGTTTGGTAGAATTCTAATCCATTTTAATTTTCAAGAAATAATTAATAATTAATATTTATTTAATTAAATATTAATTTATTCTTATAGGTTTTTTGGGGTATATCATTTTAATAGAGAATATGATATTGATTTAATCTCCTTCGTTGAGTCTAGAATTGGATATTTTTTTAATAATGGTGTAAACTCATGAAGGGAATTAGGGATGGGGTTGGGGACCGTTTCCTTTTCTTTTCATTTAATTCCTTATCTTTTTCCTTTTTTATTTTCTCTTTTCACCCCTATATTCTCTTACACTCCATTTGTGGGTTTCCTTCACCACAACTAGGAGGTGATATAGAGAGGGAGTTAGATAAATAGGTAGAAAGTAAGAGAGGTGCTGCTGTAGAGCTCGGTAGGAGCCAGACCATCCTATGGTATATGATAATCATGGAAATGGGTGAAGCTTTATTGGATTATGTCCAAAGGTAGGCCTTTTTTAATTTTATACTGTAAATCCCATAATATTTACTACTTTATAGTTTTAATTCCTTATTATGACTTTTTATGAACCCTTGAGGGTTGATATATATCTTTTGAGGAGAAAATGGAGTTTTGAGCCATTCTTAAGGGTTTCTCATTTGAAAATCATGATCACATGGTGTGTAGTTTGGGAACACTTGATTTGTGTTCTTCTTATTTGGGGAAGATATATTTTTATAATTACACTTCATATATTGGGAGTACACACAGTGTAATGGTTCTTGAACATGCAACAGAGTACCTAACCAGAAAACCCATGTAGGATGACTTTGCTTGATTACTATTTTCAAGGACCCCAAGAGAGGTTCCTTTTCTTATGTGATGACTTAGAGGATCCTAAGTAGGATACTTATCTAGTGTTTTATATAGAGTTCCCTAGTGGGTTCCTTGATTTTGATCAACCCTAAGCTAGTGCGTTATGGGTTTGGGTAGATATGGTACTGGGTTTCACCATAGAACCCATACTTTGAAATCCTAAGAGGTTGTTCCTATAGAGATGGGTTTAGGCATTCATCCACCCTCACTCTTTACTCATGCTCTTACATAGTTATGGTGTATGAGACTATGGATTTCATATGTACTTCCTATAAATTAGCCCATGAGGCTTGATGTGATGCGATGATTTTATGGGGATACCCATAGGTACTGCCTGGTATCTATATTTGTGTCTTATTTGATTGACATTTACTTTTTCATCATGCCTAGATGTATTTCCTAGGATCCATCTTTTCATTCTTATTGATTATGGATTCCCATATATGCTTATTGGGACCCAGCCTTTGAGCCTACAAGTTTTATTATCACTGAGAGGCTTTGGGTAGGGTTGTTGGACATGATGCTTCACACCCCCTTGGTCAAGGATGTTGGACATGGATTTTTACATCATTATTGGGTTGTCGGATATAATGTTTCACGCCCCATGATTAGGATGTTGAACATGGTATTTTCTATCTTTATTGGGATGTTAGAAAAGATGTTTCACACCCCTTTATTAGGATGTTGTACATGGTTTTTCACATCATTATTGGGTTGTTTCACAATACTTTTCATGCCCATTGATTTTTTTATACATGAAGATTCACATTGTTGATTGTGATTTCTAGCTATGGTGTTCTGTATCCCTCTTTGAAGGATTCAGTTGAGGCCCATTAATAAAATGTGACACCCTTATGATGTTAATCATGGATGCCTTGGATTTTTTCCTCAAGTCCAGACTAGTATTACATATATATATATATATATATTTAATTATATATTTTATATAATATATATATATATACCTACATATTCATATACATATGTATATATATATATATACGGAGACACCTATATAGATATATTTATAGTATTGGCCAAAGAAGGTATTATTGATCAAGATCATAGACCTAAGGATTGACTATCGTTTTATATTATTTATTTATTTAAATTTTTTATCAGATAGGATGAGAATATTTCAAGATCATGC
Organism: Viscum album; assembly: GCA_963277665.1. Classification (NCBI taxonomy): domain Eukaryota; kingdom Viridiplantae; phylum Streptophyta; class Magnoliopsida; order Santalales; family Viscaceae; genus Viscum; species Viscum album. The sequence goes on from OY728161.1 coordinate 702,674,034, forward strand.
ACTTATGATAGTAGATTATAGGTTCACCATTGGGGGTGGCCTACTCATATTTATTTATCACCCCTATACGAGAACCATAGTTTTCATGAAGGCATTATTTTTACATTCAGTTTGAGCATGGACACATGATGGATAGGGATATGGCCCAAGATTGTAAGATCAAATAGAGCCACAAGTGTGGATTTTATTGATCAAGCTGGAGCATCTCGATGGTTCCATGGAGATAGGGTATGTGTTTTGGATCATAGTTAATATTAGAGTCACGTAATTTTATTTAAGTTTCTTTTATGTGCTCATGTATATGTGAATAGCCCATTGGGTGATCAGTGATGTATGCATGATATGGTTGTTTAGTCCTTTGCTAAATTTCATTTATTATTATAGAATTATTATACTTATTTCTTATTCAATCTGATTATTTATTTCTATGGATGATTTTTAGTTATTTTTACTCGTTTTTTACTCTGAGATGGGGGGCATGGTCTCCTCACATACACACTCTAGGCCCTCACTGTTAGTTGGTAGGCTCTAGAATATGAGGAGCACTTGACTCCTTATGGAAAACCAACTTAGGGAACAAATTTAGTGGTATCTGGGATGGGATGTGACAAATTGGTATCGAATATATTTCTTTCTAGTTGTATTAGTATTTGGGATATGATAAAAATTAGTATTAGGAATGTGTCAAAACCTGTGATGTATATTAGACTGGTGTGTCGAGAAAACTTATTCAGGTAAGAAGTATTGGATTCTATGGGTATGGGATTATTATTCTTGATATGATTTGTTATAGTTGTATGTGATTTTTTATTTAAATTATGTAAATATTGTATAGATTCATGATTTATTATGGATTTAAGGCTATCAACCATTGGTGAGAGGACGATTACTATTTTTTGACTCTTATTAGGAAAAGGTAAGAGGTGTCTCATGCATCATATTTTTTCCATTAGGTCCACATGGTATAGACCTTCTAGTGTGTTATTTTACTTCTGAAAATGAGATAAACTATTTAAATTTTTAACAACAATTTAAAGGGTGTTTCCCATATAGGTTATTCATGGAATTCTACTCATTTGGGCCAACATTATACATATTTCTTTCTAATAAAAGGATATGTGGATCGACAGTGATATGTTCTACCATGATTATGATGAATCATTCCTCATGCATAGGAGGTGTAGTGGACCTAGTAGGTTTATGTGGTATATGTTACCTGAGTGATGGACCCCTGGTAAGGTTTTGTTATTTTGGTTTAGTTATTTAAAGTATCAATAACAAACTATAAAAAAAATTCTATATATCTTGAAATGGCATTCTACTTAACTAAACCATGTGTGTGGTATAACATATATCATTAAGATTATGTTGTACATATAATATTGATCCTTTTAGTTCAGATTTGGCAGTTGATGAGTTTTTATTAGACCCCTTTTAGGGTGTATCTTTTTCAAGTGCAGTCAACTAAAGATTTGTAACAACCTGAATGGAGTTTTCCCATCAATATTATTATGATATTTTAATTAAACAACCTTCATTTATGGTTATCTTGTTAGATCCTCTAATATGATGTTGATAGGTACCTAAATAATTATAGTTAGTTAGGACCTTGACAGGGTATTACTGTATATGGATTCTCGATGAGTGTCATATCATTATCTTTTCTATATTCATATCATTATACTTTAGGGGAAGTCCCTTACGAGGATTCTAAGTGAGGATCAGGACCCTAGTAGTCTAATACTTGGTAGATAATTTCATTATAGTTCTTTCCTTAAGTTAGTAGTTACTAATTGGTTTCAATTAAATGGGTTTCCAATTACAACTTATAGGGTGTTTTACTCTATAATGTGGGAATTGAAAATCTATATAATTTAAACCATACTAATAAGTTTTGAACATCATGGTTTAATTTTATTATTTCCTCTCCAATATAGGGTTGACAATCACGTTATATACCTTATGTTAAGATGGGTACATAGATGACACCCCGTGAGATGTGACTTTGTTGAGAGGTTTGATCTATGGGATAGGTGTCAGGACCTAGTGACCCTTATATGAGACTTGATCGGTATGGATAAGTGGGATACCTAGAGGACCTTTGTAGGTCAACATTTAGTAAGATCAAGGGAAACTTGAAATAGGGGTTGGCCTCGGTTTATGGATTATTTTTTAGGTAGTGATCTTGGTTGTATACTTAGTTGAGTCTGATGCAGGGTAGGTGCTTGGATTTTTTAATATAGTATTGATGATGCCATTGGTTTTTGAGAAATATCCTATGTTCTTATGTTTTGAGGATGAATTTTATAGGTAGGATTATTCTGGTACTTGGCCCTATTTACCAATAGTTGCATGTTTGACACTTTAATTTTTGGAAATAATGTCATGTGATAGGAGGTCATGGAATAAATTTTGGTACAATAGAGGTTCTTGATTTTAAAGATAAGTTCTAATGGATCTTCTAGATTATTGATACTAATGTACAGTGTAGCACATTCAGCTATCTTTATAATGGAATAATTGGAGGAGAGTGAGTTAGGTGATAATCGTACATGTCGATTGGATATGGTACCATTTAAATTATAAATCATTCAGCGGTCATATGAAAACCACATAACAATTGTATTAAATGAATGATTAGGGAATGGTTTCTTAGGAATTGTGAAAAAATTAGGAATTTCACTCTATGGAATAGGATACATCAATAATAAATCAGCTTTCGTGTGGTGGTTGACCCATGGTGAGACCTGAACACGCATTTTCAAGAGATGTGGTGTTAGGATTTGGTTAAATACATGTATGGATGGTTTTATATGAGCATGGATTGGGTATAGAAATATATTCTAATTAATGGAATCTTAGTGTACTCCTATTTTAGAGATGATCATGTCCAATATCTTGACTTTGTCCTGGGTAAACTGGGAGAGCATCGACTATACACTGATCCTTTTAAATATCTTTTAAGATTTCATGGAGAAACCTATTCAGTATACACTCAAGGAGTGGTATAAGGTAATTTATATGGTGGGGTTGAACCATTTTATGTTTGGGTGTGGTGACCATTATTATGAGTTTAATTTCAGAGTTTTTCATGGAATCCATTCTTGGGAAGTGAGAACGGGTGATTCTTTGATGTAGATGGTTGATTCTCAGGGTATGTGGGTTCTGTCCACTCATGTCATTGTATTCACTAATGGATAGATAGTGGACCTTTGAGTTGGTATCTTGGTTGTGACATGATAATAAGTGTATCTCTATGTTGGGGAGTACCATATCGGTCATGGTTAAACATATTCCTTATAGGGAGAGTTTTTAGCGATATGAGACCGGTTGTTGGATATTCAGGATAGCATAGATATGTAGATGATAAGCATGATATCATGGTTTTGTGGGAACAACAAGTATTCTTGTGGATGATAAGGTTTATGTTGGGGAGGTTGAAATGACTCGTCTTTTTCCAGACTATGAAATTTAGTAGAAATTTGAATTTTTGTTTTTAGATGCTTTTGAGGGATAAAATAGCTGTTTTTCACAGGTATATGATCTTAGATAATTTTTTATACCACTAAGTGGGTCCCAAAAATAATTTTTTTACCCTAGGATAAGATTTTGGAAGAATTATAAGTTGTTTGGATTTTCATGGAATAATTAATATTTAATATTTAATTAACTAAACATTAATTTTTTCCATAGGTTAATTTGGATATATCTTTTTAACAGAGTATAGAATTGAGATTTTTTTTCTTTAGTTGATTATAGAATGTTGGTTTTTTCTATTTGAGGTATAAACTCATATCATACATTAGGGTCGAGCCCTAACCCCTTTTTCCTTTTCATTTCTTTTTCTTAATTTTATTTTTCCCCATTTCTTTTCTCTTTTCTCACATAGATTCTAATGTACACCCCCTATGGGTTTATTTCACTGTTAATGAGAGAGTATAGGAATATGGGGAAAGAGATATAGGTATATATGAAGAGATGTTCTTTCATGGAGCTTGGGAGAAGCCAAATTGTTATGCGGGAGCTGCTGATCATTGAAACAGGTGAAGCCTTAGTGGATTCTTCCCAAATATATGTTGTTTTATGTTTATTCCATATATCCAAATATATTTACCACTATATAGTTTTAATTACCTATTATTATTTCTTATAACCCCTTGAGTCTTGATCTATATATTTTTTTTGGGGGGGGGACGTGGTTCCAGGCCATTCATAAGGATTTTTTATTCAGAAATCATGATCAAAAGACATATAGTACAAGAATACATGTAGTGCATTCCTCCCATTTGGTGAAGATGAATTTTTAGAAGTAAATGTTATGTATTGGGAGTACACATTGTATACTGGTTCTTGGCCATGTATTCGAGTACCCAGCCAAACAACTCGTCTAGGGAACTTGGTCGTGTAGAGTGCATAGACAGACCTCCTATGGGTTACACACCACAACCAAGTTAAAACACATGGTCAGGCCATGTGAGGTACATAGGTAGGTACCCCATGTAGGGTACACATCAATTCATGTTAATCACAGCATGTACATAAGTTTTTACATTCCATGTCTGGTTGAAGTACATAGCTGGGTGGATATGTGAGAGTACACGTTGTGTACTAGGGTATACACACTGTGTACTCCTTACTCACTACCCCTTTGAGGATTTTTCATGTTTTGATTCCCTGAAGGAATGATTTGATGAATTAGTAGTCCATTTTGATCATTTTCGACATATATCATGATGGTTTAACTCTTAGGGTGTTTCAAGGCCTCTTAAGTGGTGTTTTGGTGTGATAGACACGATGGTGAGGTTCTTCCTCTGGTAAATACTTTTTATCATCTCATAAGATTGAAATCAGGATGTGACCCAATTTTTTATTGTATGAAGTGATTAGAATAATTGGAATATATTCTAAAAGTTCCCCATTTGTTTTATCTTTGTATTATCCCTAGTTAGCGGGAATGAGATGAGTCTTGATGAGACTATGTGGTTGGGTGTTTGGACAAACCTAGAGTGAAACATTGATCTAAGATATTCCATGATCAATCTCTCTTGATTGATTCTTATGTATCATTTCCAATGAGGAAATCTACCTTGTGATATATTCCCTTATGGTCTTGGAGGTGGTGAGATTTTAGAGACAAGTGTTGTAGGATGTGTTATCCCGAGTGCTGGTTTCTTTTTGAGGATCATGTGTAGGATCTCTCTGCTCTCCTACACTTTTTTAGGATCCTGTGTAGGATAAATCTACTTTATTTTATTACCAATGAGATCTCATATATAATTCCTTCTTTCCTTACTCTTTTTGAGGATCCCATGTAGGAGGCCTCCTATTTCTTATAGTTTCCAATGAACCCAAGATGGATGCCTTTTCTTATGTGCTGTCTTAGAGGATCCCAACTAGGATGCCTCTCCAGTGTTATATCCATAGGGGCCTAGTGGGTTCCCTAACGTTGATCAACCCTGAGGTAGTCTATTATGGGTTTGGGTAGAGATGGTGGAATGTGTCACCCTAGAACTTATACCTAACTATAAATCCCGATTATTTGTGGTAGTAGTGATTTTTTTAGGTATTTATTCACCCTCTCTCTTTACTTATGCTCTTACATAGTTACGTTGGATGAAACTATGGATTCCATATGTGATTCCTAGAACTTATCCCATTGGGCCGGATGCGATGTGATTTTATGGTGGGGAAGCGTATAAGTACTGCATGGGATCTATCTTTGAGCCTTATTTGATTGAATATTAATTTTTCAAGATGCCCAAACATATTTCCTGGGATTCTTATTCTAAGAATTATAGATTAAAGATACCCAAATATGATTCCAAAGACCCAAACTTTGCGCCTAAATGTTTGATTTTCACTGAGAGGTCTTGGTTCAGGTTGTTGGACATGATTCCCCCCACACCATTGAGAAGTTGAACATGGAGTTTCACATCATTATTGGGTTTTTAGACATGACATTTCATTCCCCTTGATTAGGAGGTTGAAAATTTTGTTTCACATTATTATTGGGTTGTTGGACATGATGTTTCACTCCCCTTGATTAGGATGTTGGACATGTAATTTCACATTGTTATTGAGTTTTGGACATGAAGTTTCATTCCCCTATATTTGAGTGTTGGACATGAATCTTATCATATTTTATTTGGATTATTAGGAATTGTGTTCTTTATCCCCATTTAAAGGATTGGGATAAGGACCCTTATTAAAATGTGAGACCCTTATTATGTAAAGAATTGAAACCTTGGTTTCATGACTCAGGTCCTAACTAGTATTACATATCTATATATATTTATATATGTTATATATATAATATATATAAACACATACATATTCATATTCATATGTATATATATATATATATATTTGGTGAAACCTATCCATTTATATTTTCAACATTTTCTGAAGCAGGTATTTTAGATTGGGATCATGAACCCAAGGTTCGATTGTGGTTTCATATTATTTATTTATTTTAATTTTTCCTCAGCTAGGATGAGAATATTTAATGATAATGAACTTATAAAAGAATATTTTAGGTTCACCATTAGGGTGGCATACTGGTATTTATTTCTCATCCATTTTGCATGCACCTCAGTGTGCATGATGGACTTATGTTTTCTTTCAATTTTAGAAGAGACATGATAGATAGGGTTTCATCCTGGGGTATCATGATCAAGAAGAGTACTTCATGTGAATTTGATTGATCTAGATGGAGGATCTCAACAAGGTCATGTATATTGGGTATGTTGTTATGACCCCTCCCTCCAAAGATGTCACGATAAGGGGAGATAGATAATGACCCATAAGTACCACCTCCAGTAAGTCCCGGGTTGGTAACTAGTACTGAGGATATAAAAATTTCATGTATGGGAGGAATTTCCCTCTATAATAATGTAGTATCATGAGATAACATAAATCATCCACAGTAAACTCCATAAAATAATATAAAATAATTCCAAACCATCCCCCAATACATTTATAAATAAAACTGATACATATAAAATTCTCCAAAGTAAATACCCAAAAAAATATAGAATAGCAAAAAAGAAACTATCCAAAGGTCTGAGATAGTAATGTAGGGAAAATGTACAAATTTATATTGGAAACCTGAAAACATTTTTATATATGTAGGATGATCATATAGGTATACTCAGTAGGAAACCCAAATTCTCCCATGCACATGTGAAAAGAGAATACTAATGCACTCTTTATAAAAACAACAGAACCAAACAGAACCTACATAGGTAAAATAATCGAACTCATCCTCACTATGGATCACTCACTAAATAACTCATCTAAGTATAATAATATAATATGAATCATATCAATGGTAGGGTACCCCTCACCCCTTTCCCGCTAATTTTCCACTCTCACACCCCAACATCATATTTCATGGCACTCCCACCTCTTTCGAATAACATCACATCACATCACCTCCCTCCCATAGAAACATGGACCATCACATCGCATCACATATCATAAACAGTTTAGTAAGGTATTGTGAACATGAAAGAAATCAACCTCATGTCATCCTCCTACCATGAACAACCACCACCATAATTCATCTCATCACATCTCACCCAAAGACACCCGGTCCTTCACATACTCATCACATCACATGTAAACACTAAAAAATTTGAATTTTGGCCATCACAACCCATGCATGTCACCAACACCTAGAAGAGGGAGTGGGAATGAACGGGTATCCATCCATCCATCCTCCCCCCATAATGTTTGGAAAAAAATCCCCAAAACATTTAGTGTCGGCACGTGATGCTTGACATGGGTGGGGTGCATATTGAAATCAAAAAATATATATACAGTTTATATACATATATAGAAACATCACACAAGCCCCATCCTAAGGGTTCACAACCAAGGCATAAAACATCACGTAATAAACTCCATTTCTATATCCAAATCTAAAATAATAACCCCACACAAGAAAAAAATCCAAATATCACTTTCCCCTTTTAAAACCACGTTTTTCAAATTTCTAAATTTCATATAATCAATAAATAACACTTTAACATCCCCATTTAACTTATTTATTCAAAATTATTTAGCATCCCACTTCATATAATTATCATTAATTTAATCCCATTACTACTTGGTAAACTAGTGTAACCAACCACCACTGCAACCCCACTACACAACCACACTTCCACTACCATCACAGCCCTGTTGCAAAACCATACCACCACCACCATCACATCCCCACTACAAATCACATCCACTGCCCCCACACCCATCAGAATAAATTCAATACACATGAATCACATCATCACATCCAATCCACAATATAAAATAGTATCCACAAACATATCACAACATATTCCATATTAGGAATAAAGGAATTCAATCAATTATACTTCATTATTTAAGGGTGTTATCATAAAATGCATAAGATATTAGGGAATCTATTTAATTAACCTAATATATGAGGTTAACCATTTATTTACAGTGGTTTCACAACAATTAAAACAACATGAGAATCACAACATATAAGAAAACCTCAAAAATAGGGGATGTTGAAATCTATGATATTTAGTGATACAACAAACATAGATAATTTTAATATCACATTCAAAAGATATAAAAGCATTCATAGAATTTCCCTACCCATTTTCACTTCATTTAAACAGGTTAATTGTCATTATTAATAGGGATGAATTATCATCACAAGAGATAACAAGAGTAACTCATCGAATATGATAAACATAAAGTAGAAACGAAGCAATTAATACCTGTAAGAATAGAGCTTTGAATAAAATAGCAACACTAAAATAGGGATTTCATGCATAAGAGGGAACAAATTTGTGGGAACTCAAACCAATTGTGGCAAAAAGTTTTATTGACTCAAAGGGAATAAGGATTTGGAACCTCCTATCTCAAAAGAAATTAAGACCAGAAGAATGAAGAAAATACCTTCTCTTTTGAAATATTTGATATGGAACCATAGGATTATATATGGTCTATATTGGACATTAAATTCAAATATCATTAAATACACATGTTTTAAACATTTAAAAGGTCTCTAATGATTTTAGAAATTGAAGATATTATTAATAACCTTTTAAATTGAATTAAAATTCATTAATTAAGGCATTAAAAACATTTTTCATCAAAGAAACATCAAAAATAGAAAATTTGTAAATTTTGGAAAAATTGGAAGCATTATTCATAAGTCACCACTAGGGAGTCACCACTAGCGATTCATCTCCAGTGAGTCACTGACAGTGAGTCACCATTAGTGAGTCACTGTCAGTGAGTCACCACCAATGAGTCACTTCTTGTGAGTCACTTCCAGTGAGTCACTTCCAGAATGACCTACCTCCAAAAATGTCTCACCATTATAATGACAAAGCACTTGAATGACTCACCATAAGAATGAACTACCACCAAAAATGTCTCACCACCAGAATGAACTACTACTAGATATGTCTCAAATCTAGAATGACCAACTACTAAAAATGTCTCATTTCTAGAATGACCTAGTGACAAAAATGTATCACCACCAAAATTCCACTATTAGCCTTAAAAACACCCCAAACATCCCTTAGACACTTCAATCATCAGTTTTTGTCAATGTAATGATCCAGAAGGTCCGAGCCATTACATCATATACCTCTCAAAGTATTCTCGCTGTCAAGAATTCAAAACTGACCTAGAAGGAATGAGTTAAGGGGTCCAAAAAAATTATCCCTCAAGATTACTCCCAAGGATCTCATTACATATAAAACACCACCACTAACCAAACTTGATAACCCAAAGTTATGAAACATCTAAACAAAACATACTTCCCCAAACATAAGAATCAAGGAATTCGATTCTCCATGTCAAGATATTATCCGCTATGGGTAGAACTGACTCGCCTTTATGGGTTTAATAACATTAAAGTATAATGTGTCTCAATTTAGAATTGGTACTTGCCTTTTTCACATGTTAAAAATTTGTCACATATCACATCATGGAACACAACATATCTCATAAAACCCCAAGTTCCAAACAACACATCACAAAGAAAAATAGATCAAGGAAAAAAATCAAAAAAAACACTAGGTACTGGTCAGGAATATACATCTCATGCTCCCAAGTACTCTTCTCTAGGTCATCATGCCTCCATAGTACACAAAAAAAGGGAGTGTGCAATCCCCATTATAGGTACATGGCCTTAAACATTATATAATCTTGAATTAAATGAACAATTCACATTGAGGATCTTTTCAGGTTTAGAGTTTTAGAGAATTTGGCCATAACTATTACATTACATCTCAAAAATTACAAGGTAAACACTTCTACTCACTTTCCATTTTTTCATCAAATAAAAACTCTTAAAAAAAGTTTCATGTCTAGTACCATGTTTTAGATAGCATAACTTTTCCTTCATCCCATCCTTGACCCTATTCATCTTTAGGTCCTGTGAAAAATATTTCAAAACTTGGGATGAGCATAAAAAGCTCAGTAAGGGTTATAAAACAAATAAATAAAGCAGTAGTTCATCATTGCATACATAACACAAGCTATTTAAAATACCTCATTAAATCATAAGATTTATGAATAACAGGTATAAAACATAAATCATAAAGGTAACTTGTGGCATTCATATCATACTTACATTGTAGCTATCACAGCTACATAGGGAGTTACGTTGGAATACACATCACGGTATATTCACTAAATATCTTAGAAGAAACATTCACATTTACCTCCATCATGTTACCCAATGAATTGGAGATCTATATAGAGATCACTCACCCTAGTTTTTTCATAGAACCACCCGTATACATAAACAATTCCCAAGAACTATAACATATTCATAACACATAAAACAAACATAAAGAAAAGATAACATTTCCACATTTCAATAACAATATATCATTTAAATATATTGACATAACAAATCCATTTTCAATACCATTTTCAATACAAAAATACGTAAAAAGATTATATGGTATTTATTTTCCTTTTAAAAACATTACGGCTTGTTAAAGAAGCCAAAAGATCAAATAATACTCACAGCGGTGGAAAGGTCGTTGTCACCGCGTATGCTAAAAAGAAACATTCTTTTTCTATCATTTAGTAAAACACTTCATAGAGAAAATATTACTTTTGAATAAAATTATAATTCAATGGTGTTTATAAAGCATATAAAATAAAATCGTGTATTAAAACAAAATATCCCTTAATAAAAGGAGATTGAGACGAAGTCCCTTACCTCGTGTCCGATTTGACCCATTCGATCTTTAATCACTTGAATAATAAAAAAAATTAATTTATAATTTATTAAGAACCCTTTTCAATTTATTATTCCTTTTATATCACTTATTACCATGTTATAAACATTATGTAATCATTTAATTTAATAATGTTCATTATGTCAATATTTGGTACTTGAGTCAAAAATGGACTTTTATAATTACAAGTTGTTCACATGGTCAAAAGTTCATTATATCCAGAATTATATTCATGATTAAGATATCATATATATTATATATATCCAGTATATACATGTATTTATAATAGTACATAACATTTGGGGGTAAGAAATGAAATGCACCATTCATGGAGACGGTAAGTCGTACGTACGCATTAACGCTACTTTCATTTCTATTTCTTATTTTAATGGAATTAAAACATAAAGATACATAGGTATATTATAATTCCAGGATAATATAATATATAATATCATTGATTCTATCCTTTATACAACCCACATATGGCATTAACGAGTCATATCACTTTGAGGGGGCGGTAGTCCGCACTTCCTCAAATGAAATTATCGCGTTTACCCATAATGAAAAACATAAAGGTGTACTATAAATGAAAAATACAGAAGCATAAAGAAAACATAAACATAATATATATCATATATAAATATATTGTCATATTAATTGGCACCATGAGAGGTGATAGGAGATAATCGAACAATCATCATTTCGTGAGGCTTTAGTTTTCCATTCACAGAAATAGAATATTCTTCACCCATTAGATTGAGGTGTGTGCAAGTGTAGTTCGAATCCTTCTCATAACAAAATCCTAGTATATTGATGATATTATTTTTTTTGTAAAATAAATTAATAAAATGAGTTTATGGGTTGTAGAAGTAAAATAAAATTAAATAAGTTAAGAGAAACTGTTACCTTTAATTGGGGTAACTCTCTTTGGTTTGAACCAAAAGGACTTCTTGAAGGGTCTTCTGCCTAATAAAATTCTTCTAGGAGGAGGAGAGGTATCTTGAGAGATTATTTGGGAAGGTTTTGGATGATCCAAGGGGCTTGATAGGTGTGAGTAATGTGTTAGAAGTGAAGGCATTTTATAAGGGAGAGGAGGGGCTCTTTGGGAAAGTTTGCAAATATTAATTTATTATAAACTTATATTCAGTTTATAAAGATAAAAAACTCATTAAAGTTGAATATAATATGACTGAAGTTTGAAATAAATTCATCAAATAATAATTAGACAAGTTTGGGATATTTTTTTAATATTTATAATCTTATTTATTTAAATCATTTATTAATGCGGTAAACACTGCATCATTATTGGGACATAAATAATTTAATTTATTTGATGTCTCAAAATTATAAAACAAATAACATAATGTAGTAAATATTTTTATATTTCTAAATAATATTTATATTATAAAATATAACTTATATAACCCTATGTAAAAATTAATTTACAAAAAAGATATTTGTTTATGTCATTTTTGTCTTTACTTTAAATTAATTAATCTAAAGTGTCATTATCACTCCCAAGTGGCTCCATGGGGTCCCAAAATCAACCCAAAGATGCACATGGTCGTAAATGACTCAACCAATAAGGTTAGGACAAGTTTTAAGGTAATTTTTTATTATTATAATATTCTTTTTACCTTGAATTACCCTATTTACCTTTAACCGTGGTAAATAAAAGTCAAAAGTTACAATTCACCAAAAATTATTTTCATCTTATTGAACCAAATTTTACTTAATAATAACAAATATGTATGTAAAATTTTTAAAATTCAATCCACAGAAGTGGTAAAATTTCATTTAAATGAAAACATTAGTTTTTTAACTATGACTTAGTGGTTTCACTATTCATCAAAAATTGATGTTTTTCAGAAAAATACCAAAAATTCATCCTAAAAAATATTTGATATTTTGAATTGAAAAATTATTTCTATTTTACCAAATTAAAAACAGATAAGTTAGATTAATTAATTTAAAATTAATTCATGTTATCAAAACAAATAGCGTGTTTTTAAGAAACAATAACTATCAAAAGATTGATACTTGTTTATGTCCAATTTCAAATTGAAATTAATTAGAATGACCATAATTAGATTAAATAGTAAAAATATAATCTAATTAAACTTTAAAACCAATTAAAAAGATAATATAACCATATAAATAAATTATATTAAAAGTCAGTTTCGAATTAAAATACAATATTTTTCACTATTCATAAAAATTGAATTTTATCATAAAGATACCAAAAATGTACCCTAAGTGAATTTTGATGTCCCGAATCTAAAAGAATTATTTGGTTAAATATAACATATAAAAGTGACCAAAACTTGATTTAAAGAGGGTTCTTCATCAAAAGGCAGTAAATCAACCTTTTAAAGTAAATTATGCTTAAAATTAGATTCATTAACATTTTAAGCCTCTAAATTTTATTGGATAAATGTAAAAACATTTAACAAACATGTATAATCATAATGTAATTAGTTATATTCATTCCCACCAATAAAACGGCTAGGAATTAACTATAATTTAAAATAATATTATTATATTATTAGTGTGTAATGAAACATTTCAAAGAAACATATTGTTGTGTATCGGGTACGCCATCGAGCATAGAAACCCCTTTAAAGTAAAATTAATATTTAACTCACAAATATGAATAATTATGGAAAATTTATTATTTATTTATTTACTTGAGAAGTTACATCCTTCCCCCCTTTTGGAAATTGCATCCTCAAAATTTTATTCACTTATCAAATAAATGGGGGTATTTATCCTTCATAGCATTTTCAGATTCCCACGTTGCCTCTTCAACCATATGGTTTTTCCACCAAACCTTTACCTGGTGAATTACCTTATTCCAAAATACTTTCTCTCTACAGTCAAGAATCTGGACTGGTTGTTCCTCATAAGAGAGACTCTCTTGCAACTGAGCTGCCTCTGAACGTAAAACATGAGATAGATCTAGCATATACTTTCTCAACATTGAAACATGAAAAACATTGTGTACCTAATACAAACTTGGAGGTAAAGCCACTATGTATGAAATTGATCCAAATTTCTCTAGGATTTCATAAGGTCTAATGAACCTCAGACTCAACTTTCCCTTCTTACCAAAATGCATCACACTTTTCCATGGAGGAACTTTAAGAAAGACATGATCACCAAACTCAAAAGAAAGATCCGTACGCTGATTATCCGCATAAATTTTATGCCTTCTCTGAGCTATTATCATGTGCTTCTAAATCAACTAAACCTTTTCTATCATCTCTTCTACCAATTCTGGTCCCATCAACTTTCTTTCACCTACTTCAGCCCATAAAGCTGGAGTTCGACACCACAATCCATTTAATTACTCAAATAGATCCATCTATATGCTGGAATGAAAACTGTTATTATAAGAAAATTCAACCAAAGAAAAATGTTGGTCCCAACTTCCCTGGTAATCAAGTGAACAAGCACGTAGAATATCCTCCAAGGTCTGAATTGTTTGTTTTGACTGCCCATCTGATTACTGATGAAAAGTTGTACTAAAATTGTATTCAGTACCCAATGACTTCTGAAGGCCTTTCTAAAAGTTATTAGTAAACCTGGGATCACGATCAGATACAATGCAGAGGGGAACTCAATGCAACCTGACTATCTCTTTAACATATAAACAAGAAAGTTGATCTTGAGACAAATTATCTCGAATAGGAAGAAAATGAGTAGATTTATTCAACTGATCAACAATAACCCAGATTCCATTATTACCATGATATGTATTTAGTAATCCCATAATGAAGTCTATTGATATATTTTCCCATTTCTACTCTAGCACAGGTAAAGACTAAATCATCCCTTTCGGTAATTGTTGCTCTGATTTAACCTGCTGACATGACAAACACTTCATAGTAAAATCAGAAATATCTCTTTTTATTCCATCCCATCAGTAATACTCACGAAGTTCTATGTACATCTTAGTACTACTAGGATGAACTAAAAACGAAGAACTATGAGCTTCACATAACAACTTATTCTTCAACTATGAATCACATGGCACACATAATCTCTTCCCAAACATCAAAACACAATCATTATCAATGTTAAATTCAGGAAAAAAACCATTCTGAACCAACTAAACCTTTTTCTATAACTCATTGTCTTTCTTCTGCGCTTTCTTAATTCTGTCTGATAGAGATGATTTTACTGACACCTGAAACAAAACATAATAATTTCCTGCACCAATAACTTCTATGCCAAAGTTTATCAAATCAAAAACCAAAGGATCTCATTCCAAAAGTATCATGGTTAATAAAGCATTAATTTTTCTAATCAGAGAATCATCCACTTTATTTGCTTTTCCCAGATGGTAAAGGATTGTACAATAATAATCCTTGATTAATTCTAACCATCTCCTCTATCTCATGTTCAATTCTTTATGAGTGAATATATACATCAAACTTTTATGGTCAGTATATTTTTCACATTTTACTCCATACAAATGATACCTCCAAACTTTTAAATCAAAAACAACAACAGCTAATTCCAAATCATGTGTAGGGTAATTTAACTCATGAGGTTTCAACTGACGTGAAGCATAATCAATTACCTGATCATTATTCATAAGGACACAACCAAGTAATTTCAACAAAACATCACTATAAATAACAAACTCACCATTTCTGGATGGTAGTACCAAAACTAGATCATTCACCAGTCTTCTTTTAAATTCCTAAAAACAATCATCACATTATTTTTTCCAAATGAACTTAACACCTTTTCAAGTTAACTTAGTCAGTGGACTAGATAACCATGAAAAATTTTCAACAAACCTCCGGTAATAACCTGCCAAACCAATAAAACTACAAATCTCGGTTATATTTGTGGGTCCTATCTATTCTTCAACAACTTTTTTTTATCATGATCAAAAGTTATGCCATTTTTTAAAAGAATGTGACCAAGGAAAGAAATTTGTTGTAACCAAAATTCACACCTGCTGAACTTCCCAAATAGTTTCTTTTATTTTAATGTTTGCAAGACAACCCTTAAATAACTTTCATGCTCCTATTTACTTTTAGAATAAACCAAAATATCGTCAATGAACACAACCAAAAACTTATCCAAGAACTCACAGAAAATTATATTCATAAGATCCATGAATACATCAGGAGCATTGGTTAAACCAAAAGTCATAATTACAAATTCATAATGACCATATCTAGTATTAAATGCGGTCTACAGAATGTATGCTTCCTTTACTTTCAATTGACGGTACCCCAACCTCAAATCAATCTTTGAAATATACTGAGCTCCCTGGAGCTGATCAAATAAATCATCGATATGAGGAAAAAAAATTCTTGTTATTAATAGTGATGTTATTCTATGCTCTATAATCAATGAAAATTCTCATTGAACCATATTTATTTTTAATAAACAAGACAGGATCACCCCATGGTGATGTGATAGGTTGAATGAAACCATTATCTAATAATTCCTACAATTTCTTCTTTAACTCTAAAAGTTCAATTTGATTCATTTGATAAGAGGGTTTTGAAATTGTCTTAGCATCGGGAACTAAGTCAACAGTAAACTAAACTTCCCGATCAGGTATAATAAAAGGAAACTCATCAGGAAAAACAGCAAGGTACTCATTTACCACTAGCACATCATTAATCTAAACAGTTCCTTTGTTTTCAACAATATGTGCAAGGTAACATTCATTTCCATATTTTACTAGTTTCTCAGCTTCTTGATATGTTATCAAAAGTAACGGTTCATCCTTGTACACAAACTGAAAATATTTCTGAAAAGAAACCTCTTTAGCTCTGCAGTCAATCTTATCATGATAAACAGAAAGCCAATCCATACCCAAAATAACATCAAACTCTACTAGAGCCAACACAATAAGGTTTACAAGTAGATTCTTTGCACACATAAGGATAGTAAGGTTCTTATAATTTCTTTTTGTTTCAACACTTCCTCCCAGTGTTTTACTATAATTTTACTATTTATATCTAAATATGGAATTCCTAATTTACAAGAAAACATCTCAGAAATGAATGAATGTGTAGACCCCGTACCAAACAACACATTGGAATAATCTGAACAAACAAACAGTGTACCTGATACTACTTCATTTGATGGCCCAACATCTGCTAAAGTCGTTGCAAAGGATTTTACCACCCCTTTCTACTTATAGTCTAGCTGATTTCCCTCAGTTTAGTTCTTCATTGGACACTCATTTCCATAATGACTCATTTCATTGCACTTAAAACATTTTACTGACTGTAAATAATATTTTTTTTACCATTACCTTGATCGTTTTTAGTGAAATTATGACACTTATGTCCCATTTTACCACATCAGTAGCACTTACCATAATTCAAAAGACATTCCCCAGCATGATTTTTACCACAATTTTTACAAACAATAAACTTAAGTTTCTTACCATCAGACTTTTTTGAAGAGTTCTTCACTTTCATATTCCACCTCAACCTCTTATTCTGTTGTTTTTTCAAAGAACACATGATCATCAAAAAACTCTATTTCCACCTTCTCCGCACAACGAATAAGTTTTTCATAACTTTTGAACTCACCAGAAGCTAAATCCCTTCGATATTTGGATTTAATCCTGAGTAAAAACGGTTGATTTTACTATCAAGATATTGTATGAAATTTGGAGAATACCTTTCCAGTCGAGTGAATTTTGCTTCATAAGCAGCCCCTAAGTCATCATCCTATCTCAATTCTAGAAATTTGTTTCCCATACTAAGATGAACCACCTTAGGAAAATATTTCTCAAGAAACATAACTTTGAATGCATCCTAATCAAGAGCATCAATCTCCTCACTATCCCTGATATTTTTCACCATCGACCACCACTGAGCAGATTCACTTCAAAATGGTAAACAGTGAGACTAACCTTTTGATGTTCTGAACACCCCATAACATTGAAAATTTTATCCAGTGCTTTAATCCACCATTCATCTAGCACTAGGTCATATGATCCTCTGAATTATGGGAGATGTTGCCTCATGAAATGATCCACTACTGAAATGTTCCTATGGGGCTGATCTGGATGATCTTGTGCATGGATACCACCACTATTTATAACCTGATTCAACTATTCCATCACTACAACAAACTATTCAGTTCTGATTTTGACCATCTCAGGTTGCTGATTTGGAAGGTTTTCTTCCTCCTAATTTCGTCCAAACATAGCTGCCCTATTTCCTCTGCAGAAAACCATTCTGAACACAAAAATTTCTTAGGCAAAGCAACATGGTAATATGTAAATGCTATATCATTTTAATATTAACATAACATAATTTATGGATATTAATTTAACAATACCCTAAATCCTAAAGTCATCTAAACCGACCTCTGATACCAACTATAAGGACTCAGTCTTAAACATTACAAAATCTTCAATTAAATGAATAATTCACATTTAGTATCATTTCATGTTTACATTTTTAGATAATTAGGCCATAACTATTACATTACATCTCAGTTTCCATTTTTTCATAAAATAAAAACTCTTGAAAAAAAGAGTAATGTCCAGTCTCATGTTTTAGAAAGCATGAATTTTCCTTGATCTCATCCTTGGACCTATTCATCTTTAGGTCCTGTGAAAAACATTATAAAACTTGGGATGAGCATAAAAAGCTCAGTAAGAGTTATAAAACAAAGAAAGAAAGCATTAGTTCATCATTTCATACATAACATAAGCTCTTTAACATACATCATGAAATCATAAGATTTATGAATAACACATAGAAAACATAAATCATAAAGGTAACTTGTGGCATTCATATCATACTTACATTGTAGCTATCACAGCTATATAGGGAGTTACGTTGGAATACCCATCACAGTATATTCCCTAAATCTCTTAAGAGAAACATTCACATTTACCTCTGTCACATTACCCCATGCATTGGAGAGCTATATTGGGCTCACCCACCCTAGGTTTTTCATAGAACCACCCGTATATGTAAACAATTCCCAAGAACCACAATATATTCATAATGTCTAAAATAAAAATAAAGGAAAGATAAAATTTCCACATTTCAATCACAATATATAATTTAAATATATTGACATAACAAATCCATTATCAAAACCATTTTCAATACAAAAATATGTAAAAAGAGTATATGGTATTAATTTTCCTTTTAAAAACATTACGTCTTGTTAAGGAATCCAAAAGATCAAATAATACTTGCGGGGGTGGAAAGGTCGTTGTCACCGCGTACGGTAAAAAGAAACATTCTTTTTTTGTCGTTTAGTAAAATGCTTCATAGAGAAAATATTCTTTTTGAATAAAAGTATAATTCAAAGTTTTTTATACAGTCTATAAAAGAAAATTGTGTTTTAAAACAAAATATGCCTCAATAAAAGGAGATTGAGATGAAGTCCCATACCTCAGGCCCGATTTGACCCGTTCGTTCTTTAATCTCCTGAATAATAAACTAAAGTTAATTTATACTTGATTAAAAACCTTTTTCAAGTTTATTATTCATTTTATATCACTTATTACCATGTTATAAACATTATGTAATCATTTAAGTTAATAACGTTCGTTTTGTCGATATTTGGTACTTGAGTCAAAAATGGACTTCTTATAATTACAAGTTCTTCACATGGTCAAAAGTTAATTATATCCAGAATGATATTCATGATTTAGATATCATATATATCATATATATCCATTGTATACACATATTTATAATAGTATATAACATTTGGAGGTAAAAATGAAATACACCATTCATGGAGACGGTAAGTCGTACCTACGCATGAACGCTACTTTCATTTCTATTTATTATTTTAATGGAATTAAAGCATAATGATAAAAAGTTATATTATGATTCCAGTACAATATCATATATAATATCATTAACAACATCCTTTATATGTCCCACATATGGCATTAATGAGTCATATCACTTTGAGGGGGTGGTAGTCCGCACTTCCTCAAATGAACTTATCGAATTTACCCATAATGGAAACCATAAAGGTATACTTTAAAATAAAAATACAGAAGAATAAATAAAAAATAAAAATAATATATATCATATATAAATATAGTATCATCTTAATTTCCACCATGAGAGGTGTTAGGAGATAATCGAACAATCATCGTTTCATGAGGCATTTGTTTTCCATTCACAAAAATAGTATGTTCTTCACCCATTGGATGGAGGTGTGTGTAGGTGTAGTTTGAATACTTATCCTAAAAACATCCTAGTATATTTAGGATACTGTTATTGTTATAAATTAAAGTAATAAAAATATTTTAGGTGTTTTAGATGTAAAATAAAAGAAAAGAAGTTAAGAGAAATTGTTACCTTTGATTTGGGTAACTCCATTTGGTTTGAACCAAAAAGACTTCTTGAAGTGAATTCTACCTAAGGTGAGGCTTCAAGGAGGACGAGAGGTATCTTGGGATATTATATGGGTAGGGTTTGGATTTGAGAGGTGTGAGTTATGTGTTAGAAGTGAGGTCTTTTTATAAGGGGGGAGGGGCTCTTTATGAAAGTTTGCAAATATTATATTATGATAAACTTATATTCGGTTTCTGAAGATCCAAAAACTAATTAAAGTTTAATATAAGATTACTAAAGTTCAAAATAAAATCATCCAATAATAATTGGACAAGTTTTGGATATTTTTTAATATTTATAATCTTATTTATTTAAATCATTTATAAATGAGGTAAACACTGCATCATTATTGTGTCATAAATAATTTAATTTATTTGATGACTAAAAATTATAAACACAATACCATAATTTATTAAATCTTTTTATATTTCTAAATAATATTTATAGTTGAAAAGATAACTTATATAACACTATGTAAAAATTAATTTACTAAAAGATATTTGTTTATTTCATTTTTGTCTTTACTTTAAATTAATTAATCTAAAGTGAAATATCACTTCCGAGTGGCTCCATGGGGTCCCAAAATCGACCCAAAGATGCCCATGGTCGTAAATGACTCAACCAATAAGGTTTGGAAATGTTTTAAGGTAATTTTGTATTATTATAATATTCTTTTTACCTTGAATTACCCTATTAAACTTTAACCACGGTAAATAAAATTCAGAAGTTATTACTCACCAAAAATTATTTTCATCTTATTGAACCAAATTTTACTTACTAATAACAAGTATGTCGTATTTTCAAAATTCAATCCACATAAGAGGTTAAATTTCATTTAAATGAAAAAGTCAGTTTTTTAACTACAACTTAGTGGTTTCACTATTCATCAAAAATTGAAGTTTTTCAGAAAAATATCAAAATTTCAGCCTAAGATATATTTGATATTTAGAATTAAATAATGATGTCTATTTTACCAAATTAATGAAATTTAAGTTGGATTAATTAATTTAAAATTAATTCCCATTATCAAAACAAATAGCGTGTTTTTAAGAAACAATAACTATCAAAAGATTGATACTTTTTTATGTCCAATTTCAAAGTGAAATTAATTCCAAAGAACAACATTGGATTAAATGGTAAAAAAATAATCTAATTACACTTTAAAACCATTTAGAAAGATAATCTAACCATATAAATAAATTAGATTAAAAGGCAGTTTTGAATTAAAATATAGTATTTTTCACTATTCATAAAAAATGATTTTTATCAGAAAAATACCAAAAATTTACCCAAAGTAAATTTTGATGTCCCAAATCTTAAAAAAATTTATTTGTTCAAATAGAACATATAAAAGTGACCAAAACCTAATTTAAAGAGGGTTCACCATCAAAAGGTGGTAAATCAACCTTTTAAAGTAAATTATGCTTAAAATTAGATTCATTAACATTTTAAGCCTCTAAATTTTATTGGATAAATGTAAAAACATATAAAAAACATGTGTAATCATATTTTAGTTAGTTCTATTAATTCCCACCAATACAACGTCTAGGCGTAAACTACAATTTAAAATAATGTTATTATATTATTAGTGTGTAATGAAATATTTCAGAGAAACCCGTTGTTGTGTATTGGGTATGCCATCGAGCATAGAAACCCCTTTAAAGTAAAATTAATATTTAATTCACAAATTTGAATAATTATGGAAAATTTATTATTTCTTTATTTACCTGAGATGTTACACTCATAGCACCTTCTCTTGATGGTATTAGATATCCACTTGATGCTCTATAAATGTCATGTCATCCTTGATATCCAACTCTCCCTGATCAATAAAATGGGATTCATAATGAAGATACTGATAGATCTGAGAGACGTGGATAATTTTATGGATCTGGTCTAGTGAAGGTGGAGGTTCTAATCGGTGATCCACCTTTCCAACATGCCCCAACACCTCGAAGGTCCTAATAAATTGGGGTAATATCTTACTCACTTTGTTTAAACTTCGTTTCCCACATCAATGGGAAACCTTTAATAACATGTGGTACCCAACCTCAAACTCCAATGACCTTTTACTAAGACCCACATAAAAAATTTTCAAATCTTTTACTACTTTCATCCTCTCTTGAGCCAACTGAACCTTCTCTATCATGCTCTACACCACATCGAGTCCAAGAACTATTGACTCTCCAACCTCTTCCCAATATAAAGGAAAATGGAATGACCGCCCATACAAAGCCTAAAATGGGTCCATTCCAAGGGATTATAGATAGGTGTTATTATAAGAAAACTCAAACAAGGTAATTTTTTGTGACCATGATTCGCTAAATTCCAAGATGCACACCTATAAAATATCCTCCAATGTGTGGATTTTCTGCTCTGTTTGCTCATCCTTATGAGGGTGGAAGGTAGTGTTAAGGTGTAACTAAGTTCAAAAAGCATGATGAAATCCCATAAAAACTTGTGAGGTAAAATGTGTATCCATATCTGATAAAATGTACCCCAAAACCCCATGTAACTTCATGAAATCATCCACATACCTTTTCTCCACAACATCCACTGTACTTGACTCCTTGATCTCTAAGAATTGCACTAATTTCATCAAATCAGCTATAATTAGTCAGATATCATCAAAACCTCCCTGAGATTGGGGTTACTCTGTGAATAAATTCATCAAGATATTGTCCCATTTCCACTCGGGAACATACAAGGGCTGAAACAAACCTCTAGAAACATGATGTCATTTACCTACTAGAAAACTAAACACTAATCCACAAACTCTACCCCTACCCATTTCATCTCAGGCCACAAAAAATATGTACTCAATCCATGTTACATATTGGAGACTCATGGTTGTACCAATAAAGGTGATATATGAAACTAAAAAGGGACTCATTCACTCATTTCTATGGGAACTAACAACCTCCCTTAAAACACCATCTGGTTCTAACCATCCCCCTGGAGCATTACCATGTCCAACATGATCATTCATCACCTCTACATATGACCCCCCCTCCCACCCCCAACCACTTATAATACTCTAACTTCCACATCAAATAATAATAAACCATCATATAAAACAACAAACCTCTACCAGTATCCACCCTTACATCTAAGTGTAGTTTTGTAAACTGTTATATTGCTCTCCAAATATCCACAGACTCCTAAACAACATCCTTCTATGAATTTATTCTCAAAGAATCATCCATGAAATTATCCTTTCCTAAAGTTTAGGAGATATCAAAATCATAGTGCTAAAGAAACACCATCAACCTTCATTGTCATAGATTCAGATCATTCTGAGAATAGACATACATCAAACTCTTGAGATACATGAACACCACAAATCACTACTTGATGAGGTAATGTCACCATAACTTCAGTGAAAACACAACTACTACTATCTCTAGATCATTGGAGGTATAATTTTTCTCATGAGGGTGTAACTATATAGACCCAAAAGATATTACTACCTTATACTACATCAAGACCCATCCCAAGCCCAAATGGGACACGTCATAGAAAACCTGAAACATCACACCCTCCTCAGAAAACTAAAGCACTAGAGTAGTGAAAAACTTCCCCTTTAGGTAACTAAATACTACCTGGAACTGATCAGTACACAAAAAATCTTGTTCCTTCCAAGTCAATGTTATCAATGGAGCTGAAAAAATATAGAAATTAGGAATAACCCTCCGATAAAAGGCTATGAGACCAATGATTCTACAAACCTCTACCACATTCTAGGGTGATGCCCAAGAGATAACTTCCTTAAACTTTTATGGGTACACAACCACACCCTAATGAGATACTAAATTCCAGAGGAAATTCACCTCTTTTGACCAAAACATACACTTAGAAAAATTTCCATAGAGATAGTGGCAACAAAGAACCTATAAAATATATCTGTGATGATCGGTATTATACTACTCTGACCTTTAGTAGATCAGTATATCATCAATGAATATGATGATGAACTGGTCCCAAAACTCATGGAATAGGGATTTCATAATTCCCATGAAGATGGCTAATGCATTTGTAGAATCGAGAGGCATGACCACAAACTCAAAGTTCCCATACCTGCATCTTAATGAATTCTTCTAGATATCTCCATCATTCACCCTTAATTGATGATATCCAGCTTGAAAATCTATCTTGGAGAACCAACTAGCTCCCCTCAACTGGTCGAAAATGTCATGGATCCTTAGAAGAGGATATAGATTCTGTAACATCATCTAGTTAAACATTTGTTAGTCTATGCACAAACTCATACTACCATCCACCTTCTTAGATAATAACAGTAGATCACCTAATGGTGATATATTAGGTTTGATAAAACCCATATCCATCATAAAATCTATTATAATCCTCAACTCACACAATGAATAAGGCACCATATGATAAGGATCCATCAAAATTGGAGAAGTGTCAGGCTGAAATTCTATAGCAAAATCAACATCATTTCAAGGGAGTAGTGTTACAAACTCCTCTAGAAAAACATCTAGGATCTACTTGAAAAACATAGGAGCCTCCTCTTTCCCTGTGTCTACTTATTCCATATACAACTCATCCACCAACGACAAAAGGGGATCCAAACACTGAATACCCACCTAGAAACCCATCTTTCCAATTAAAACCACATGCTAACCATCTATATATGAAAACAAAACTCTCCTATAGAATTACTCAATAATAGTATGCATGGAATAATACCATTCAATTTTGAGGATGACATTATATGGATAAATCTGAAATAATAAAAGGTACACACAAGACTAATGTTTCCCTATCATCATTGCACATAATTGGAACATATCAAACAAGCTGGTATGGACTCCAATTAGAATAGTTAACACTAAGAGAATAAGAATCCTCTCTATATCTAGTCCTATATCATGGAATACATAAGGTGCAACAAAGGAGTGAAAATATTCTAAATCAAACAATGTAAAAACAAGTGTACATGGTAAACTGAGCATACCTCAAATGATATTTATCTTGTTTGGTACTACTACCTCCACTACTTGCAACTAAGCATTCCCATATCCTCTACCTCTCTACTGATGGAAACCTCCATGACCACACTCGGATCTAGGTCCTTGAGAATGAGGTACATCCTAAGGTTGACCTCCACCTACCACATCTGCTCTCTGTATAGAATAAGTCTACTACCCCTGCTATTGGAAAAGCCTCACTGGTAACTGCTTTTGTGGTTGGTGTTGAACCTTACCACATCTACCAAAATGAGATCAAGCATCCATTGGGAACTATTCCCAACAATGGCCACAAACCCCAAAAATAAAACACGCTGTTTTAAAGTCCCTAAAAAGAGTATATAAACCACTAGCATCAGATGGCTAGAAGGGAAGATGCTGAGGTTGACTCCCTGTTGGTAGAAAACTTTATGGACATAGAACCTAAGACCTACCACTTATTAATATAGTCTTTTAGGAACCCTGATAGTTCCCCTTTTATGTAAATCCTCCTCATGAGTGCATCTTCTCAATCACATCTTCCTTCTTCTAAACCTTGAGATACATTTTCAATGTAAAAGGAGTAACTGCACACCGGATTGAAGGATGAAGTGCCTCCTCATGATGCCTTTCTTGGGACTCCTCATCTTGTAAAATATATAGGTAAAGTGTAGAAGTTCCTTGATCTCGATCCTAATCTCCCGCACAAACATACCCCCTAGTGAAGATAGATTAGCTTCTACCTCTTCAAATCCTTCATGGTCGATGAAAGGAACTCCACTTGGAACTTTTTCTAGAAGTAAACCCATAAAACATATGCCTCCTTCCATTCACCAAGGCACAATACCCACCACTAGAACACTTCTCAAATCTGCCTAACATCCAAGGGGAACCAATACTTAATTAGGGCCCATATGAAACCGAAAGTGATCTCTAGATCCTCTATCCATCCCTTTGTCTATACATCAAAAATGGTTCCCCCATACTTCCCCAAATCCTTACACTAAAAAGATCAAAATGTTCTCTACCACTGATAATCATCCTTAACTAGATCAATACTCTAACGATCAACTAGGTCAGCCTGCTGAACCTCCACTGAATAAGACACACACAAACAATGACTAGGATCCATAGCTAAATAGAAAAAAATATTTCCTAAGTTTTAAAATATGAGGTTTTTATTAAGACTCATTTTAATTCACTTTATTCATTATAATAATCCAAAAACCTAATTCAAATAGGAAAAAAAGTCATTATGATGCATATACCTCTTCTGGTTCTCTACCCTGTAAATAGGTCCACCTCACTTAGTTGTTCAATAAGCTTAGAGTATATACATTGGGTCACAGGGGGGATAACATCTCGTGTCCGAGCTGGTGTCCCAAGATTATTTCATGCACCATGTTCATATTGATCTGTTTCCAGACCAACCCATAAAATCCACACTATTCCTAACTCTAAAATCCATCCTATCTCTCAACCATCATCTCTGATACCACTTTATCAATACCCCCTCCCTCCATAGATGTCACAATGAGGGGAGAGGAATAATGACCCTTGATTCTCACCTTCAGTAGGCCCCAGGTTGGAAACTAGGGTCGAGGGTATAAAAATATCATGAATAGGTAGAATTACCCTATATAATAATGTAAGATCGGTATATAAGATGAATCATCCATAATAAAATCCATGATATAATATAAAATAAATACAAACCGTCCCACAATGCATGTATAAATAAAATGGATACATATAAAATTCTCTAAAGTAAATACCCAAAAACAAAGCTAGTGAAGTGACACGGCAATTGGATAAAGATCTAATCTATTAATGTCTAATACATTACATGAAGTCCTCTTGGAAACATAAAAATAGTTTTATATACATTGGGTGATGATACAAGTATACTCAATAGGAAAACCAATGTCTCTCATGCACATGTGAAAAGAGCATACAAATGCACCCGTGAGAAAAACAGCAGAACCAAATAGCACCTACACATGTATACTAACTAAACTCATCCTCACCATGGTTCACTCACTAAATAACTCATTCAAGTATAATAATATAATATGAATCATATCGATGATAGTGTACACCACACCACTTTCCCACTAATTTGGCACCCTCACACCCCAACATTGTATGTCTTAGCACTCCCACCTTTTCTAAAAAACATCAAATCACTCCTACATACACTTGGTACATCACATCACATCACATATCATAAATAGTTTTGTAGGGTACCATGAACATGAAGGACACCAACCTCTTTCCCTCATCATACTATGCACAACCCCTACCATAATTAATCTCATCACATCTTGCGCAAAGACACTCAGACATCACATACTCATCACATCACATATAGATAGTGAAAATTTTGACTTTTGGCTATCACAACCCATCCATATCACCAATTCCTAAAAGAGGGAGGGAAAGAGTAGGTATTCATCCATCCATCCTTCCACTGAGATGTTGGAAAAACACCCCAAAACATTTGGTGTGGGCACATGGTGATCAACACGGGTGGGGAGAATATATAAATCACAAATAATATACAATGTATATGTATATAGAGAAACAGAACACAAGACCCATCCTAAGGGTTCACAACCAATGCATAAAACATCTCACAAGATAATCCATTTTTTCTTAAAAATCTAAAATCATAACCCTATACAAGAAAAATAAAATGAAAAAATCACTTTCCACTTTTAAAAACACATTTTTCCAATTTATAGATTTTATATCATCAATGAATTACACTATAATAGCCCCATTTAATTTATGTGTTCAACACTGATTAGAATCCCACTTCATGTCACTATAAATTATTTAATTCCATTACTACTTGGACAACTTCCATAACCAACCACCATTGCATCCCCACTGCACAACTACACCACCACTACCACCGTAGCCTTGCTGCACAATCACACCACCACCATCATTGCATACATAATTAATATCACATCTACTACCCCCACCCCAATCATAATAAATCAAATTCCAATGCATCACATCAAACCAAAATACACAACTATATCCACAAACATATCACAACACATACCAAATCATTTTCTATATTGGGAATAGGGGATTTCATTCAATTACACTTCATTATTTAAGGTTGTTATCACAAAATCTATAAGATCTTTGGGAATCTATTTTAGTAACCAAATATACATGGTTAACCATTTTTTTATGGTGGTTTCACAACAATTCATACAATATGGGAATCAAAACATATAATAAAACTAAAAAAAATAAGGGATACTAAAAGTCATGATATTTACTAATCCAATAAACATAGATAACCTCAATATCACAATAAAAAGATATAAAAGAATAAGAAGAATTCCTATAGCCCTTTCCATTTCATTTAAACTGGTTAATTATTTTTGTTATTTCGGATGTACTATATTCCAAAGTGATAACAAGAGTAAACCATCCCACATGATACATATAAAGGAGAAATGAAGTAATTATTACTTGGAAGAACATATGTTTACATAAACTAGTACCACTAAAATAGAAGGTGCACACATAGGAGGGAACCTCTTTGAGGGAACTCAAACCAATTGCAGCAACAATGTTATACGACTCCAAGGGAAGAAGGATTTAGAACCAACCATCTCGAGAGAATGTGATACCCAAATAAAGAATAAATGTTCTTATCTTTTGAAATATTAGATCCAGAACTGATGGATTAGATACAATTTAGATTGACCATTAAATTTAGATACCATTAAATCCACATGTTTTAAACATTTAAATGGTCTAGAGAAATTTTTTAAATTAAAGATATAATTAATCACCTTTAAAACCCCTTTAAAATTATTTAATGTATTAAAACCATTTTTCAACAAAGAAATTTCAAAATGGAAAATCTATAAATTTTGGAAAAACTAGAAAAAATATTCATGAGTCACCATTAGGGAATCACCACCAGTAATTCACCGATAGTAATTCACCATCAGTGAGTTGCCACCAGAAATTCAACACCAGTGAGTCACCTCCAGAATTAAATGCCACCAAAAGTGTCTCACCAACATAATGACCTACCTCTATAATGACCCACCACCAGAATAACCTATTTCCAGAAATATCTCACTACCAGAATGACCTACCAATATAAATGTCTCACTTCTAAAATGACATATCACTAAAAATGTGCCACTAATAGAGTGACCAAATTCTAGAATGAATCACCACTATAATTACACCATTAGACTCAAAAACACCCCAAACTTCCCACAGACACCTTAATCATCAGATTTTTAGAAAATTAATGGGATGAATGGTTTGGGCCATTATATATGTGGTTTGTCTTGGAGTTATCAGTAGGGCCATATAATATTATTTTAGTTTCTTTTATGTAATCCTATATATGTTATTTTCCTAGTGGGAGATTAGTGATATATGTATGACATAGTCATTAGAGCCTTTGTTGAATTCCATTTATTATTAAAGCCTCATTATATTTATTACTTCATCACTCTGATTTTTTTACTACTATGGATAATTTTTTGGTTATTTCCAATAGTTGGTTACTTGGATGTGATGGTATAGTCTTCTAAAAGGAACACCCTAGGACCTCACTACTAGTGGAAACCCTTAGCGTATAAGGAAATGTTATTGGAACTTATGGAAAATTGGATTGGGGAATCGGTTTAGTGGAATCTAGAACAGGATGTGACAACCCTCCCTAGCCAAAACCCACCCCAACATTGCTTGGCTCATGGGTTTTTGGGCTGATTCGCACCACTATCTTTTCAGTGGATTCTCATCTCTTGTAAAGTATTACCTTGAATTTATCAATGATTTTCCTATAAAACAATATATATATGAATACTTATTTGTTGTCAACTTTAGTTAAGTCAACCCACCACTCTCATAATAACTCCTCGCTTGTAGGAGGCACCCTCAACTAGGGATGAAGAGCACCTCAAACAGTTGTTTGTGTCCAAATTTAGTCAATTCAAGTCATTTAATGACTCAATATTAGCTTTGAGTTATTTGTTAATTTATCTTAGTGAATGAAATATTTTTTTGTTTAAAATTATTGTTTTATGTGATCTCACTCACAACTTAACCAAACTTTAAATAGAAAAAATTCACCACACGTGTTTATTTTATCTAGGGATTATTTTTTATTATTATACTATATGATTACACATAATAAATACTCATTTAAAAAATAATAAACCATTCATATGATAAAATAAATAAATAATGACATGATCATGATATATTAACTATTATTTAATCCATTGAGCAAATAATGTATTAACTAAATCCCTAGGATAATTCCTTGAATTGATATCTAACTAGAATTGTAGTTCATGAAGTGCTTGTGCACTTCACATGTTTGGTTTACATTAGATCTTGACTTGAACCATGTTATCATGAACTCCTATGATCTTTAAAATGGAAAGGTGAGGGGAACTCAAGGTGACAAAATATATTTTATCACTTAAATATGGACACATGGACCCTTATACATTTAAATAGGGATGGATAGTGCACAAATAGTCAAAATAATAAAAATATTACTACATTTAAAAAATGAAATAATTATAATAATGATTATATTTATTGTATTATTAATATAAAATTTCTCAGGAGAAAAATGAGGGATTGGATCATGAATCAATTCATCTCTATCTACACTGACATTTCTTTTCTCGAATCATCCCTCCAGGTCATTCAAGAGAACAGTATAGGTCAGGACTTCTCTTGTGATATCGAACCTTAAACTAAAATCTCTCTTTATATTTCTCACCTTTTATCTCTCAAATTTCACATTCAAAAATAAAACTTCAAAGAAAATTCACTCTCAAGGATAGTGATAGAAATTCTAAAAAATCTTTCTCTCCCTTCAAAGGGCCAGGAAGAATAATAAACCACTATCCATCCTCAGGGATGGTGATTAGTTTTTTGATAATAGACATTATCATATTGATCATAATTTCTCTTATTATATGAACATCTTCAATGGTACTGCCAATGTATCTGGTCAACTAAAAGATGTTATTCCACAAATGGTGAGTCTTGATGATAACAAGATTTTATCATCAATCCCCTTGTATTTTGAGATAAAAAAGGCATTATTTGGATTAAATGTTGGTATATCTATCAATATGGGTGGATTTACTTATTATTTATTTCAGTACTTTTGGGAAACCATTCAATATTATATCTACAGGTTGGTCCATAATTTCTTAAAAGGTGGAAATATCTCCCAAGGAATCAATTATCAATTTCTTTCTCTTATTACAAAAGTGTAAAATTCCAATAAAATACATCAATTTAGTCATGTTTCCCAAGTCAACTCTTTTTAAAAAAATTATTGGTAAAATTATTACTAAAAAACTATCCAGGATTCCCAAAAAATTATATCCTTGAACCAACTTTGATTAATTAAAGGGAGGACCATCTAGGAGTTCCTTATGACTGCTTTAGAATGCAACAATATTCTTAGAAAACACACTAGATATGGAAATATTTCTCTTAATATTGACATCAAAAATGACTTTGACATTATGGATTGGGAATTTATTTTCAAGATTTTATCCAAATTTTGATTTGATGGCACATTTATAAATTGGATCTGAATTTTGATGTGCTCAGTACACATCTTAGTTCTGATCAATGGCTCGTTGTATGGTTATTTAAATTGGTCAAGATGAGTGAGACGGGTTGATCCCCTCTCATATATTATATTTTATATTTAGGAAGACTACCTTATAAGGATACTTCTTAATATGGTTGAAACTGAGGATGTGATATCCATTAGAGCTACCAAAGGTAGTATTGCTCTATCACACCTTTTTTATGTAGATGACATCATTCTCTTCACCCAGGGGAACAATAAAAATGTCACAAAAAACATTAAATATTCTCCTTTTCAATATGAAATGGACTTTGGTCAAGAGATAAGTTGGTAGAAATACTTTGTCTACTTTGGAAAGAACATTTATTGTGGAAGAAAGCCTGACATAATCAATGATTTGGGAATCAAGAAAGGGAAATTACCTTTTACTCATCTTAGAGTGCCCATGTTTTGGATCAGTACTATAGATTCATACTTCACCCACATCATGAGTTAGATTCAAAATAATTTGGATTCCTAAAAGGTAAAATACCTTTCTACGACTTTCTATATTTTCCTTGTTAAGTATGTCATCATATAAAAGTTTGTTTACTCCTTCATGGTTTATAAATGGCCTACCGCACTACTGAAAAAATAAACTTCTCCATAAAAAAACTTTGTATGGAGTTGAATAACTCTTGAGAAAATGGATATCACTATGGCCTTGAAATATTATTGTAAACCTATTGCTATTAAGGGTCTTGGGATTAAGAATATATGTAATTTCAACCTCTCTCTAAAATAACATTTCATATAGATACTCCTGAATAAAAAATCATGGAGTATTGATTTTGTGAGAACTATATTTTTAAACAATATAAAGACTGTAAAATTGAATTACATGGCATCCTCTCTCTGGTTGGTCATCAAATAATAATTTTATATAATTAGCTCGCATGCACATTGGTTAGTAAAAGAACACTCCCCTTAATTTATGGTTTGATAACTGGATAGGTGCTCCCCTGATGAACCATATAAACTATAATGATCCAATGGGGGCCTCAATGTTGTGGTTAAAAACCAATTTGAATCCTCCTCTAATGATCTTCTGGAAGTGGTGAAAGTAGTGGTAATTCACTATGACTTCATTGACCAGTATGATATCTTGATCTAGTAACCAGCTTCCAATGTCATTATCACCTAGAACTATATTACTAGAATATCATAAATGGGACTAATCATGATAGCATTGGAAAAATGAACAAGGTATGGATTCCCCCTTCTGGATTCACACTTTATAGATACTTTCTCATTAAAATAATTTGGTTAACTCTTGTCTCTATGAAATAAGCATCTATTTATGATCTAGGTTTATTTTATGTTACCAATATAAGATTACCTCAATAATCTCTTCCTAACCTATGAAACTACCAAGATTTGGTATAATGTAGTTTATGAAATGTTTGAAATTCATCCCCTATAGTCTCATGATATAGATTAACACATAGAAACCTGCTATTAGGTCTCTATTTCTCTGAAACTCTTGAATTTATTCTTCTTGGACTATGCTAAAAAATTTCATGTAATATGGTCTACTCATAATAAGTTTATCCACAATCATGCACCCTTTAATCTTCAAATATAACTTGTGTTTTTCATGGTGGTAGTGAGGAACGACAACACGTTGCAACATGGACAGTGTAATAACTCAATACATGACCTGTCTATTTTTATATGGATTAGAATTTCTAGTAACTTCCCTCCACCCCATGGAACCTTGGAAATCATGTGGATCTCTCTACTTATTTAATGGATCAAAATAAATTTGTATGGGGTCTCTTGGGGAAACCCAGGACATTTGTGTTTTGGGGATATCTTCAAGGATCATAATGGGGATATTATGGGCTTCTTTTATGGTCCAATAGGTATTTATTCATCCTCAGAGGTAGAAATTCTTGGCTTGATTAATGTGTTAAACATGGAAAGGATAAAATTATGGAACAAAATTTGTCTTGAGTGTGACTCTACCACTTTTGTGCATGTGGTGAGGACTGTCCAAACTAATCTCTAATGAATGATTACAGCTAGGTAGATCAAATTCTTAAATCTTATCTCAATCAAGAATTATTTCATCACATATACATATTATGAATCCAACTTACTTTTTTATGGTATTTCTAACAAAGGGATAAGTTTTGATGATCTCACATGGGCCAGTGACTTACCAAATGAGATAACCACTTTTTCAAAAGGGATTCTTGTAAATTGTTATACTTTTTTCTTTTATAACCTAGTTTTTACCTAATTTAATAGAATTTTTCTCTTGAAAAATATCTTATATATTAGTAAAAAATGAATAATAAAATCAAACAAAACCATAAATTCTACCTAAATAATTTTAAATTTATGATTTGATTCACTCACCATTGGTGTGTCATGGATCAAAGGTGATAAGCTAGTTGCCTTGTAGATTATCCAAACATGCACCACAACTAATGGATCATTGATATTTGATTCCCATGTGATATAATAGGATATAAAAGTTCTTTATATGTCCCTTTTTTTCATAAAAAATGTAGACTCAATTGAAGATGTGGGATTGATATGGTCTTGTTATTATTTCTTTTTATCACTTTAGAACTTCAGAGAGAAGGATATAGTAATAAAAATTCATCTATATGATGTATATCTCTAATATTGAGTCTAAAATTCACTTTTATACTTAGGTTATACTTTTCAAATTTTCACTTTGGTACCTATAAAGTTATAACCTTCATTTTAGACCATTGTACATACTTATGGATTAATTAAACTTGTCAAAAATGTCATGAATATTTTATCACCCACTTATAACATATTAAAATATTACATGATAAAATAAAAACCATTAAATCATATCATAATCTTCCCATATAATTTAATTAACCATGAACCTTTTATGTTCATTTGAAAAATTATATTTTCTCATATTCACTTTTATGATAAAACAACTTGTGAATACCATGATAAATAAATTCAATCATCATTATTCTAAAATTGAATAATATAATTGATTTTTTTTTACTTATAATTGATAAAACTTTTACATTCATCAACCCCCACACATGGGGTTTAATTCATCCTAAACTTTTATTCATTTTAATAGGAGAAACTTTTGGATACACTTAGTGTGTGTCCCTCTAGGTCCTTATCTCGATAGAATTAAGTCTAACTCATAGAAAAATGGTTGAGTCTATAAACCCATCACAACCCCTATAGAAATAAGAAATTTCATATCTATGACTACACCCTATGAACATGATGTATGTAATATAATCTATTTTTCTCACAGTATCTCATAAATCTAGATTCACACTTTTGTTATAATCCTTCTAATGCTTTATATATTTCAGGACCTTACCAGAAAAATGTACCTTCTTATACCATGGCCATGAATTTAATGAATTTAGTACCATCTTAATCAACCCGATACCGTGATATATATTTACCACAACTAAAAAAATAAAAATTATTACTTGATCATTCAACCAATGTCATAATACTAATGATGCACCCAACACAAGATAACTCTCCAAAAGTTCACTTTCATGGTTTTTCCCTTGCATCAAAGTATGCAATTAAATGGTATACATTGACAATGATCTCAAGTAAAGAGACCAATATACATGTTTATAGATAGGAACATCCAATGATACCATAAACATGTGGTGTTCCTATTATTGTGGCAATCCTCGGGATCTCATATTATTAAGACAACCAAGTGTGAACTTTATGAGAAGAAGTACTAATGCTTATGATCCCCCATAACCTGATAGTAAAACATCATATGTGTCCCATCAGTTTGATGTATCTAGACCATAGTACATATATTTAATATTATTTTCAAAGTATCTCAAGGTTCTCATTATAGCTGGGAATTTCTATAACCTTTTGATATGACATGTAATATAAGTACATTCCCATGTAAATAGTGGATGCAGAAGTATTTACACTATTATAGAAAGAAAATACACATGTATATATCAAATTTCATATATGTAATGGTAATAAAAGTATATGTAGGAGTTGTTTATAGGTCACATACACTCATAACAATGTCATCATATAAAACCAGAGCCAGAGTCTATAATTTAGTTGAGTAGAATTCCCCTAAGAAGATCTATGGTAGAAAACCATATAATTTTTTTTCGAGACTTTAAATAAATTAACATTATTCATAATTAGATCTTAAATCACAATCAATAACATGAATTTCATTTGAATCCTATATTTCAAATATAATTCATGAAATCCTACCTATTTCCACCATGGTCTAAGAAAAAATCAAAAAACTAAAATATCACCCTTGGAAAAAACCAACTCGACTATAATATCAAAAACTAATAAAATCAATACCAACTCCTCAATAACTTGAACTTAATCTCATATAAGTGTCAGTAAGGTATAATACATATCATCCAACCCATGTTTTTATCAATCCAATCTCCATCTACTATATCCTAAATAATAAAAAAATGGAAATAAAATCTTTAATACCACTTTATAACATCCCAATCCTAGACTACCTTCCACCCCATATTCCAAAGGTTGGTAACTAGTCGTGAGAATATCATAAATCACATGGAGAGACTATATACTTTAGTATAATCTAAAGGAATATTATACAATACCAAAAGCATCTATAAAAGGTACCACATAAGACTAAAACATATAGAATTTTAGTGAAAATTAAACCATAAAAATAACATTTAAATGATATAACAATATGTATATATAGGACAAATAGTCATAAAACATATGTGAGACCATCTAATGGTCTATCATAAATAGTATAATAAAACTAAAAGTAAACAAACAGAGACCCACACTATCCTCAAAATCACCTTAGTACTATATCTATATACCTATTGTGCTCTCCCATATCATCAACCTGTACTCAATCCACTATCCATGCTACAAGAAAACCATAAGATATTATCACACACTAAATCTCCCATGTAGATTGTTGATACAAAACTCAATATGCCAAAACCAATGGTGTTATTAATAAAAATATGTGTGTGTGTGTATATGTATGTATGTATATATGTATGTACATAATAAAAATTAAGTCATGAAATCATATGAATACACCAATATCCTTTTTGGGTACTCATGGAGCTACCCTAATAATCAACACAAACATTTTCAGCCAATGCTAGAATGGGACAATGATCCCATGGTATGAACACATGTTGAGGGTGAATGATATATCACACCTCTTATCAAAATCAAGGTGGACTATATTTACTATAAATTACCACTTAGAGATCAATGTATCACCATAACAACCCATCAAGGTGAATAATCTATCACCAATCCAACATAAAGGGAGAATGGGGTATCACCTAGTTAATGTGGAATCACTAACTCCACATGTACTATATATAACTAATACCCATAGTTAGTTGGATGATATACCATAGACACATATCTCATATGGATGATACACCACCCACACAACACTCTATGAGTGGATAAGACAACACCAATGCCAACTAATTGGGTGTATGACACACCACCTATAATCAATCAGAGGTGGATGATGCACCACCAATATTGATTTCTAAGTGGATGGTGTACCACCAATATAAACTCTTCATGGATTATCTACCACCGTTAATAATCTCAAATTGAATGATATACCACTAAGGTAACTATTTATGTGTACATACACCATGGACATCACATCATTTGGTGGATGAGACACCATCAACTTAATATAGAGAACAGAGTATCACCTAGTGAATGATGTACCACCACACAATAATTGGGTGATTAATGTATTTGAAAATTAATGATATATCATTGTACAAAAACTAATCAAATGGGGTATGTCCAAGTGAACAATATATCACCATTAACAACATGGTGAATTATCTATCTCTAATTATCGAGTCATGTGGTGCAAAATCTACCACTAATACCACAAACATTATAAAAGATCCATCACCACAAATATATAAATTTAAGTGAATGAATAATCACTATAATTTAATCATATCAACAAATTTCATATTCATTTGGAAGGATTTATCACCCTAGGAGTTTGTTCCACTAAACTTATTCCTTACTAGGATACACACGCTCATGATGTACCATGCCTAGAGTATGTACATGAAGGTTTGACTTCCATGGATCAGATTAGGATTTGTTACACCTACCCATCACATAAGGTTCATGGCATAGTAGCACCCATCATACCATATTATTCTCATAAAGTAAATACCACCACTTAACTTAATTAGCACATGATTTTCCAACACTAATCAACACTCAAGAATGTTGTACAAGTCTCGCAATATATGTTAGGGAATATGGAATCTTACATGGTTCAATCCCCTAGTAT
Source organism: Viscum album (assembly GCA_963277665.1). Classification (NCBI taxonomy): domain Eukaryota; kingdom Viridiplantae; phylum Streptophyta; class Magnoliopsida; order Santalales; family Viscaceae; genus Viscum; species Viscum album. Next base: position 702,712,592 of record OY728161.1, read on the forward strand.
CTCCCCATTTCCCAAGTCATCATGTCCATTAGTGTAAATACACTAACCCTAGTATCCTAGAGTTAATGGTTACATTATTACATTGGATCTAGATATAATTTATCGCATGCCAAAGGACTGAATAGTTTATTAGTATTGGAAAACTAGATACTTGAAATTGACATTATATTTTAAAACTTTAAATAGAACATAGAATTTTCTTTGAGAACACCATTATTACCTTTAAAATATCCCAACATATAAATTTTAATACACTTCACAGCATCCCATGGAAAGGAAATATAATAAATGGGTGAGATATAATACTCAGTAAGGGTATGCATACACCAGAATCTATTATGAAAAAATAAGGTATAATTAATCTGGAAATGTAAATAAATAAAACACATTCCATTTAATCAATAACTTGAACGTGAAGAATAATATGGTAGGATTAACTAGTGATCAAAATAATTCCAAATAAATAGTCACATAATCTAGAAACTTATCCATGGATATTCTAACTAATCAAATAATCATAAAGACATCAATAACTAATATCATAATGAGGTAAATAATAATTTTGAAGTCATAAACATACTTTAAAGGACTTTTTCCAAGACATATTACATAAAAGGATAAGGCCTTGGCTAAATACCCAAGCAAGTTTGTATCATGAGACCTATCGATGCATCGAGTGGATATAACAAGCCCCTCCTGTCACTTACTAAGTCAATGCATTCCTTATATGAAAGGGGAGAAAATAATTAATGTAAAAAATCATATTAAAAATATAGAATCTCAAATTTTAATAATTTCCCCAATCAATAAATATGATTAACATAAACATTTATATTTTAAAACAAGTATATAAATGTAAATACATTTCATAGTCAAACTTATAATAAACCATATTGAGTAATATAGAGAATGGTATCAAAATATAGATCCTTAGTCAAACTGATCATAAATCATATAGATAAATAATAATAATGGTATAATTACAACATATTCCCAATGAATCATAAGTAAAATGAGGTTTTTTGTCATTTATGAATATAAATACCATAAAAATTACATTAAAAAAATCTTGAGTAAAATAACCTTTTCACTTTGAAATTCACTTTCAAAAATAAAGAGTTTATAAAATAATTAGAAAAAAAATTATTTGAAAGGAACATTTTAAAATTGTGAAAAAAAATTTAAAAAAATTAGTTTTCAGGAATGAAGGTAATTTTGTACATTCCTTACAAGTTAAAAAACATTCTTTTCACACTGTTATAAAAAAAGGTTAAAAATTACCTCATTTGGAAAATGACAAGAAGATTCATTTAAAACCATTTTTTAAAAATTAAAACATGGGAAAATTTATTTAATAAAAAAATTTAAAAATATTAAAAACACTTGAAAATATTTTTATAAAACATGGATATGTAAGAAAAACAATTTTCAATCGAAGAGATAAATAAAGTCATCCTTTCTTTAAAAAGGATTCGCAATCATTTTAAGAACACAAGAGAGGAAAATGTAACTATTACTTGAAAAGTTCATGAATAACCACATTATAAGAAAATTCATGAGTTTATTTAGAGATATGACATAATATTTCATCGCTAGAAACTTAATCATAAACAATCTTGACGAACTATGAGATTATAATCATAAAACTCTTACCACTTTAGTAACTTTTGAATCATAACACCCATAAAAGAAATAAATTCAAATGAAAATTTAAATATCATGAATATAGATAGATTAATGATATAACATATCAAAATGGAATTATATATACCACATGCAAAAAATAGTTGATGAATAAGGCATATGTCTCATAGAAGTAAAAGTGAGATGAGAAACCCTTACCTCAAGTCTGATTTACTTCATATGTGTCTAATCCTATTGTATAATAAATATATATTTATTATAAATATATTCTAGGAACACCTTTTAATATATAATTCCATGTATTATTTACTTATATCCTTTTATCACCCATTTTTTAGAACTTTTTTATTAAAATCTCTATTTTGGGTGATAACTGGTGAGCTTTTCATGTATTTTTTGGTTGTGTAGTTTTGATCCTTGTAATTTGATCATTATTACATAATATAAATAATTTTAAACATTATATAAATATAATATATATTAATTATATAAGTATTTATAATATTCTATAAGATTTATCGATATAAAAATTAGTTACACCGTTTATGGAGACTGTAAACCGTATGTACGCATGAATGCTGTTTTAATTTTTTGATGGATGGAAAAAATAAAGTTAAACAATAATTCACCCTTAAAAACCATTATTATATCATATATATCATATAATTTCATAAAATACATCCTTATTACCATCCATTTCAAAATAAAATGAAACAAAATACATAACTTCTTGGAGGTGGTAATCCACAGTTACGCAGGAGCGACGTTATTGTTTTCCAACGGATTAGAAGGTAATAAAATAGATGTGACATTATAATTTAAGAAGTATAATTATTTCCCAAAATGTATATATATATAAACACATTATATCCATCATTATATCCATCCATTATAGACGGTGATGGAAAACTAATTACATCATTTTTTGAGGCAGTAGTTTGTCGTACACACAATCGACAGTTTCATTTCCCATTTCATAGAAGAGGATATGGAAATAGGTTATACCAAAAACAAAATAAAATATAAGTATATTTAAGATAATTTTTTATTATATTATCATATTTTTATATTATTTTAAGTAGTTATATGAATAAATAAAATAAACATGTGTGGTTAAGAGTTGTACCTCTTCTTCATACAGCCACTTTAGGTTTATACCAAAATCATTCCTAAAATTATTTTATGATAAAAAAGGGAATATAGTTAATTTTTGGGTATTTAAATAAGGTATTTTTGTCGGTACATTCTGAAAAAAAAATTATTTTTAAGTTTTAATAGGAGACGACGGGTGTGCTCTTTTATAAGTGGGTGAGAGGACACATTGAAATTCATGAAAATAATAAATTTTACCCAACATTTTTACATTATAAAAGCCTAAAATGGATAATTATAGAACCTTATAATATATAAGGTGTAAATATATCAATTAATTATTAATTGGAGAAGTTTTTAGGTCATTTTAATCCTTATATTTTTATTTTAACCCCTAGTAAACTTGTTTTAACCTTAACTATGATAATTAATTTTTATGGATTTTACTATTAATTATAAAAAAAATTAATATAACCTTATTATATAAATTTAATTATGATTATTCCAAATATTGAATCCATTTTATTGATTTCAATTCATAAAAAAGGAAAATTTTAATTTAATATTCAACCCGTAGAGGCGACGACAAAATGGTTTTCCAAATAAAAAATTTTCCAAAGTATAATTTTTTTTATAAAAATAGAATATATAATTAATTATAATGACCTAAATTAGATTAATTATAATATATTTTAAATAATTTTACTTTTAAAACAATTTTAAAACAAAATATAACTTTTAAATGTTTTAAATGAAAAGCAAGATTTTAATAAAAATCAGTATTTTCACTATTCAACGAAAAAATTATCATTTCAGAAAATTCTCAAAAATTCAATCCAATATTATTTCTTCATGATAATTTCAAAAACTAAGTTCATTTTTTCGAATAAATTTTATAAAATTAATAAAAATTAATTGCATGATGAATCCTATTTTTATAGAAATACACTTTTTAAGCATAAAACTGGATTTATTATTATATCATGCCTAGAAAAAATCTTAGATGAACGCTAATAAAATTTATTGAATAAATAATATAAAAATTCCATTAAAATAATTCACCAATAGTGATTAATTTAATTTATTAATATAAAAACATGTTGTGTGCATAAAAAAAGCTTTTCAAAAAAATATTTCTTTTACTTTCAAATGATTTTTATTTATATTTATAATAAATTTTTGACCAATAAATTTATTTTATACATGTGTAAACCATATACTTTTCAAAATTTAGTTATTCATATTCATACCCACAAATTTAACATCTAGGTTATAATTATCATATTTAAATAATATATTTCACGGTTCATTTAAGCTCGGTGTTACATATTCTATACGCTGTCAAACATAATGCTCTTCTTTTAAAATATCATCATGATACATTCTCTCCACCTTTAATAAAAATTTTCCTCAAAATTTTAACTTTTACATGAAAAATAATGGTTTTACCTCTGAAAATAAATTTGTTGAAATCCCATATCATAAAAAGGGTTCATTAAACTTCCTATTGATAAGAGAGAAAGGAAAGTAATAAGGTTATCTAGAATAACACATAGGTATGTTTATAAGTTATAAAACATTAGTGTTTGTTAAAAAATGGACATGGAAGAAAATAATAAATAATTTTGGAGATTGATAGAGATAATTGATCGCATCAAAGTGAATGGTCAATAAAAATTCAATGACCTCAAAACCATAAACTAATAAGGTGTGAAAAATACCATTTGATTCATCATAAATGAAGGTAAATGTATAACATTTTTATTTCAAAATACCTTTTCTAAAGATGTGGTATTCTTTTAATATTAATATAGATCACAATAAAAAATATACTTACTTGATATCTTTTTATTTCATAATCATAATTTCATCCTTTTTTTGTTCTTTAATCAATTTCCACTTGATTTATTACTCTAATAAATGAATATACAATATGATTTTTTATACCTGAAGTACTAAAATTAACATTTAAAAGATCATATAATACATAAAATAATAACAAGTTATTACTATTATCTTTAATAAAACCAAAATAGTTCACACAATGTATGATAACACCCTGAATGAATAAGAATTAATATGAAGAAATAATACATTAATCTAAAAATTAAACAATAAAACCAATGGTTTAACGTAAATCTTGACTTAAATAAATAACTCTATATCCCAAATAACACTAATAACCTCAACATTAAATAATTTTTCAACCTAAAAGTTTATCTCATACTCTTCAGCTTACACCTCCAAAAGTGTAATAGCATTATTCCCAAATAATCCTTTATGTTAAACCTAATGGTTATATATATACCTCAACCCAATAATATATATCTCTAAATATCATTAATCAAATCAAAATCTAAAATATTCAAAAATGTTTCATTCTATAATATGTTTACCAAAATTAACTTTATATTTATCCATCGAATTATTTAAAGTAAAAACAATTTCATAATAACCAGGGCATCACGTAGAACAGTTATAAGAATTACACCCTTATTTCCCATTGGTTGTGGGATCAAGACCCATGGTCTTGATAGATGTGATGGGTTTTCTCATGATTTACAAGTTGTCCTTTTTCTAGAACTATATTAATATAATTCCTATAATGCACCCAAAAATATAATGAACATCCTCAAAAATAAAATTAATCCTAAAAATAATTTTTATTCCTATGGTTATCTATAGGATAAAAAATATGTTCCTATATTTTAATAACATATAATTACCTCATTATCAAAAATCATATAAACCATAAAGGTTATCAATACCTAAAAACTTATGTCCATAAAAGTAAAGTAGTTATTCCAAAAATACTTTTTTTACTTAGACGGATACTAATCCCAAGGATTATATTACCATAATGTATCCCAAAATGTCATTAATAGAATTAAAATACCATCACTTAAAACCTCAAAAGGGGTGTCCAAGACTTTGAACTTATGATAGAATTTAAAATCATAAACCTATGATGGTATCTATAACTCTTAAGTTAATATATGATGAATAGATATTTTCTTCCAAAAATTAACATAATCCTTAGATGTTTCATGATTCTTATAACCAAAATACCATTGAGAAAAATACATCTAAAAATTTATTATCAAATCCTGATACATAAATACTTCAATCCTATAACTTCAATGATTGGGATAACATAGGTCCTTCCTTAGTAAATTAGTTGACCTTTAAAATAGGGAATTTACTTAGATAATTCCCAGGTTTCCCACATTTTAGACAAAAATTATAGATGGATCTTCAGGATAAAATTTATACCTCTCCATTAAACTCCTCACTTTTCCTCAGTAATTTATTTTTATATTCCATTCTTTTCCATACTTTAAAAAAATTCATGTTCCTTTGATACATTCTCCTAAGTGTATCTTTCCGAATTTATGACATGAAGAAAGTTAATCATTATTTCCTCCATAGTCTTCACCACCTGATCTCTTAGAGAAATCCATTATTCTCTACTTTGGTGAGCCTGAGAGTTGGTTAAATTGTAGTTTTTTAATCATATATCATGATAAATGATTAGGAATAATAATAATATCTTTCTCTCTATTCATCATCCAATTTTCTTCCATAATTATCGTAGCGTCCATCACATTCAGTGTTAACATGATTTCTTATGGTTTCATCCATTGACTAAAACCAAAAAAAACATAGTATGAGAAACAATAATCATATTGGAAAACTGCATAATCATTTATATTCTGTCTAAATCATGAAACCTTATTTTAAATATAATACACCTTAGTTTTAACCTAGGACATTAATTGTCATAATTAAAATCCTTTATAATTTTTCATAAATAAAATTTTAATTTTCCCAAGAATATACCCCGATAGTGTCAAACTAAGTGTCCAGCAATGCCTATTGTCATGCACTAGGTGATGATCAAGTCAAATCCCAATGCACCATTTTTAGAGTTATTACCCCTAGGTACAATTGTTATATATTCACATCCACTTGTAGTATCCAAATAGGGATATAATTTTAGGAAAACCACATAATCACTACCTTACCAAAGAATTAAGATGTTATCATATATTATGACTTATCTTAAAATTCATTCATAGAGATTTATTCCCTAATATATGCTTTCCTAAATCTATTTCACATGGTTTTTACTAAAATTTATTTGATACCAACTATAAATACCCTGACCTTAGTTTCCTAGAGTCTATGGTTACTATATTATGTTATTTCTATATGCAAGTGATCGTGTCCCAAATGACTGAATAGTTTAATAGTCTTGGAAAACTATATACATACTTGAAATTCACATTATATTTAAAACAATTAAATGTAAAATAGAATTTTATTTTATAACACCACTATTTCCTTTAGAATATACCTATATATCAATCATAATACACTTCCTAATATCCTCAGGGAAAGGAAACATAAGAAAGGGGTTAGATTTAATGCTTAGTAAGCATATGGATATAGTGGAAGTTATCATGAAAAAATAAGGCCTAATCAATATTTATAGGTAACTAACTAAAACACATAACATTTAATTAATAAATTAAACATGAATAATAACATGTTATAAATAACAGATGATCACAATAATTCCATATAAATATTCATATAAGCTTGAAACTTGTCCATGGATATTCTAACTAATAGAATAGTCACATGGAAATCAATAACTAATTTCATAATGAGGGAATTAATAATGATATACATAATAAACAAACTCTCAAGGTCTCGTTATAAGACATATTACATAAATGGGTAAGGTCTAATCCAAATACCCATGCTAGTTTGTCTCATATGACCTACCAATGCATCAAGAGGCTATAGCAGCCTCACCCATCACTTACTAAGTCCAATGCATTACTCGTATGAAAAGAGAGAAACATAATCAATGTAAACATTCATATTGAAAATATAGAATATGAAATTTTAATAATTTCCTAATCAATAAACTAGATCAATATAAACATTCATATTAGAAAACTAGCATATGAAAGTTAAGACATTGACCAGTCAAACATATCATAAACCATCCAGAGTAATATGATGAATGGTATCAAAATATACATACCTAATAAAAATGATCATAAAACATATAAATATTTTCTAAGTATGGTATCATTAAAATATATTCTCAGTGGGATATAAGTAAAATTATGATTTTTGTCATTAATTAATATAAATACTATAAAAAATCCATTAAAACATTCTTGTGGAAAATATCTATTTTACTTTAAAAATAAATTTAAAAAATAAAAATTTCTAGAATATTTGGAAAAAAATTCTTATAAAATAAACTTTTAAAATTATAAACTAAGATTAAAATAATGAGTGTTCATGATGGTGGTCAATTCCTTACATTCTTTATAAGTCAAAAACATTATTTTTACACTCTTGTAAAAAAAGGTTAAAAAGTGCCTCATTCAGCAAACGTGTGACAACCTAAAATTTTATCAATGGAAACTCCCATTTTAAAATTATTCCATCTATTATAAATCACATAAAATTATATAGAAAACACAATACAAACCTTAAAAATGAATAATTAATTAAATAAGAGGTATTTCTAGAAGTTAAAAAGCCTATACCAATGGAATAGTAACTTGAACTTTGAAATAGCAATGTGACTCTTAAGAATAGTAAATCATCCAATAGAATATTAACCACACCTGTGAATGTATAAAAAAAATTTAAGCATCTTATAAATAAAAATATTATATATTTATATCATAGTATAAGTAAATAAATGTTTAGAAAATGATAAATTAACTGTTGGTATTTTTATAAAACATAAATATTTAATTACAATTTTATAATTAATATAATGATTTAAAATAAATTTTACTTTCATAAAATTGGTACATAATTTTTTATATGATTTTAATATTATTTTAAGTGACCATAATTAATTTTTTAAAGTGTTATAAAATTAGTTATAATTTTAAAATCGGAAATTTTCCAAGTAAATGATGATTTTAATTAAAAATTAAAATTAAAAAATTAATAAAATTGTTTTCATGAAATGGAGTACATTTTTTAAATATATATTTCAAAAAATTATTAGGGTGAATTTTTCTGATTTTTCTAAAATAGTTGATTTTTTGTGAATAGTGAAATGCGGTAATTTACTTTATAAGGGAAATAAATGCATTTTTGAGTCATGCTTGAGTCATGGATGATGTAAGTGGAATTTGGTTCTAAATAAAATGAATTAGTTACTTTATTTAGTCATAATGGTCCACACTATTCATATCCTTGATCCAAAATAATAAACTAATGAATTAAATACTCAAAAAACACCCCTCTCCTCTATTAAAAATATCACTCCCCACAACCTCATTTCCCCACACCTTTAAAGCTTTAATACTTGTTCAAATTTTTCCCAATAATCTTTCTAATACTCTCCCCCATGTATAAAATCCCATGGTTTCAATAAAATACCAACCATTTTCTCTATGGAGGTTCTCAAGGAAGATAAATTCAAGAGGTAAAATCCTCTTTCATTTTCTTTTAATTTATTTTCAAATTGTTTTATTTTATTATTCTATCCTAATATACCCTTATCCAAGTGAAATTAAAACTACATTATATTATATATACTATAATTTTATCATGTTAATGTAATAATTTAACATCAAACCTCTTCTCCTCCCCTTTTTGTTTTAAAAATGAGAACATCGTCTGTGATGTATTGATTTATCTCATTCAAGGATGATGAGATTTCAGTTTTCATTATCTTATTAAAGGATGATCATAAAACCATTTTTATGGTTATTCCAGATTATAATATTTTTATTAAATCCTATGTAATATTCTGTAACCATTATATATACATAATATTAATTAATAAAATAAAACAATTTTGTGATGATTGAAAAACCAACAAAATAATCTAAACGAATATTACTAACATCTTATCTAATGATTCATCCTCACCCAAAATAAACAAATGTATTATATAAATATTTAATAATTTTTATGTTCATTAATAACATATAACTTAAATTATATAAAATCATTCTCATTTTACATGATTCTCCGTATAGTATACAAGTAAACTGATCATGAAAACCAAGAAAACCAATGCTCCTGAATGATGAAATTGAATCTCATAATCCATAAAAAAGGCCATAAATGAACTTAATAAAATTATAATAAATAAATGTATAAAATTTACTTAATTAATTTATTTTATTTTATTATCTAGGACATTAAGTTCAAGTGCATAACACTTTCGGACATAAGGTAAGGGATTCTTCATAAACCTTCATTTTTTCCTTCGGGTTACTCTTTTTCTCTCTTTACCCCAATGTAATGCTAATTTATTTTTGTGTAATTCTTCTAAATTATATTTATATATTCCAAAATGATGTATCTAGATCATATCATCCTTCTTTGATGAGGAAATAAATGTTTTAAAAGGGATCCTTTCTCAATTCTTCCCAAAAAGAATGCCCAATTGAAGGAAACTTATTATTTTATCACCCATTTTAAAGTGCACTCCATAATCTACTCCAAACCACCATTATTTTTATAAAATAACTCATTTAATAATGAAAAAATATATTGATTCATTTTTGACTTTATGACATTATAAATATGGTGGGAACAGGTGCTCAAAACTTCATGACAGTACTTTCTCAACTGGCCCAAGTTAGGAATAATAACATGAATCATGGGGAACTCCCTCCTTCTCCTAATAGAGAGAAAGTTTCAGTCGAATACTTCATGCAACAAATTCCTTCCATATTTAGGGGATCTTATGATCCCATAATCATGGAACAATGGATTAACACCATTAATAAGATATTATTTTTCCTCTAGTGCTCAAAATAATATAAAGTCGTACTCACAGTTTATCATTTTGATGAGGAAGATGATTGGTGGTGGACATTGATCAAGAACACAAAGTACAAGGAGGAAATAGACTCCACGGAATACGAATATTTCAATAAAATATTTTTCATCAAATATTTTCCCCAAACCATCCTTCCTAAGATGGAAAGGGAATTCCTTTGACTGAATCAAAAGGAAGATGAGCCTATTTGATCATATGAGGAAATTTTCCCAAGGACTGTATGATATGCCTCTGTATTTTTCATGAACACCAAAATCAAGGTGGATGTCTTATTTTTTGGACTAAATCTGAGTCTATAAAAAAAATTAAGATTATATACTTTGATGGTTATGAAGATATTTCATGTTGTTCACTTAAGGTTGAAATAGAGATCGGCGACTCTCACTGGTCTCATGGGCCTAGTGAAAAATGTAGAAAATAAAGGATCAATAGATAAATACTATGATAGAAAGAAGACCCAACATGCCCCATGTCAAAAGTTTGGGAATTATCATCTTGTAGAATTCTTAAAGGGAACCAATAGATGATTAAAATGTGGAAGAGAGGGGAATATGGATAATAACTTCTAAAGGCATATGAAGAGTCCCACTAATGAGGAAAAATAAAGGAAGATTCAGATTAACACTTAGCCTGTAGTGCAGTGTTTCAACTATAAGAAACATAAGAATTATGCAAGCCATTTCCCTAATCCAAGGTTTATTTGATGAAATTAACAACAACAACCTCCAGGATAGCAAGGAAGGGCTTATGATATCACTACTGCTAAAGTGTAAACCGACAATGATGTGGTGATAGGTACATTGTTTATTCATTCAAGAATAGTTAACATATTATTTGATTCTTGTTCTACACATTATATCATATCATGCTAGTTTACACTATAGGAAAATGACCTGATACCCATGGTTTTGGAAAACAATTGTGGGTACAGGTCACCCCTATATCTACAATGAGAAAAAAAATTAGGGCGAACCTATACCCATGGTTCTCCCAAAATTTTGGGTATAGGGGTACTTATACCAACATTTTTTAGAGAACTATGGGTATATGATTCTTAGTGTGAAGTTATACCCATGGTTCTCCCAAAATGTGGGTATAGGTTTCACGGGGAAAAAAATTTCCCAGGAAGAACCTATACCCACAGTTTAAAAAAATGTGGGTATAGGTCACCCCTATACCCACAGTTTCAGTTAACCATGCCAAAAGATTGTGTGGGGGGAAAATTTTGTAGGAAAACTTATACCCACGGTTTTTTAAAACCATGGGTATAGGTTAACCCATTAATATTCCATAATAATAATAATAAATAAATAAACATAAATGAATTTCTTTACATATAGATATTTATATATATATGTATATAAAAACATAAAATGTGTTTTATGATAGTGGTAAAGTAATTCATATGTAGACTCTAGGCGTAGAGTTCAAATCCCAGCAGAGTACTTTTTATAAATAAGGACATATACCCATGGTTTGACCAAACCATAGCTTATTGGATGGCATTGAGTTCCATGGGCTCGATGTTAAAGGTGGCATGGCATAGTGGTGTGTCTATTTAAATTTAATATCTCGATGTTTTAATAACCATGGGTATAGGGGTCTATTCCCCCAGTTTAGAAAAACCGTGGGTATAGGTCTATACCGATGGATCGTTTGTCGACGGTTCATAGAACCGTGGGTATAGTTAAATATTCCAGTAGTGTTAGTAGAACTATTCAAACACCACCACAAAATATAGAGGTTTATTTATCTAAAAGAACAGAAAATGAGGAAATTTGTTCATCCAAATTATATAACTCCTCCCCTATTAATGTTTGTGGAATTAACCTTCCATAAAATCTTTTCTTACTTCATTTGGGGAATTTCGATGTTATATTGGGCATGGATTGGTTATACTTATAAAAAACCAACATTAACTATCAGGAAAAGGAGATCTCTCTTCACATTCCGAAGCATCCTCCAATTATGTAAAAATGTAAGGAGGAAGTTGAATATCTTTTAGAATCATCATCTCAATTATGGATATGGTTTCTTATGAGAAATAATATATAGCTAGAATTATTGAGACAAAGGTGAGAATCATGCTCGAAGACATGCACGTCATGATGGATTATAATGATGTATTCTCTGAATAACTTCCTAGTCTTACTTCAAATCGAGAGGTTGAGTTCTCAATTGAATTTATTCCTGGATCTCTACCTATATCAAATACACCTTATAGAATGTCCCACATTGAGCTAGAAGAACTGAAGAAGCAGTTATAGGAGAATCAATATAAGGTTTTTATATTCTCAAGCACTTCACCATGGGGTGAACCATTCCTCTTCGTCAAGAAGAATGATGGATCAATCTGCCTATGTATTGATTATCATTAGCTCAAAAAAATCATGATAAATAAAAAGTATTCCCTTCAATGGATATATGGCTTGTTAAATCAACTATGTGGGGCCAAGTATTTCTCTAAGGTGGACCTTCGGTCGGGATATCACCAGTTAAAGGTGAGGAAGGAATATATTCCCAAGACATCATTTTGAATAAGGTATGGAAACTATCAGTTCATAGTAATTCCCTTAAAACTCACTAATTCTCTATAAGTTTTTGTGTACTTAATTAATAGAAAATTTAGCGATTACCTTGAAAAAATTTTGGTAGTCTTTATTGATGATATTCTCATATAATCCAAGAGAATGGAGGAACATGAGAAACATTTTAATGTTGTGATAAAGACTTTTTGCAGGAATAAAGTCTATAAAAAGTATAATAAATGTGAGTTTTGGATGTAAGAAATATAATTCTTGGGGTCTGTTATCCCCAGAAAAAGAATATTTTTTGATCCTTCCAAGACAAAGGCAATATAAGAGTGACCCAAGCCAATATATGTAACAGAGCTCTGTAGTTTCCTTGGTCTAGATAGGTATTACCAATGATTTTTGGATAATTTATCATAATTTTAAAAACCACTAACTATGATGACTCGGAAGGGAGTAAAGTTTATCTAGATCAGGGAATGTGAAGAATGCTTCAAAGATTTGAAAAGGGGGCTTATAGCTACACCAGTTCTCACACTATCGACAACAGGGGAACACTTTGTGGTGTATAGTGATGCTTCAAATAATGTATTAGGCTTCATATTGATGAAAAATAATAAATTGATAGCCTACACTTCAAGGAAGTTAAAAATTAATGAGAAAAACTATCCCATGCATGATATGTTGTTGGCAGCTGTGATCTTTGCATTGAAAATCTGGAAGCATTATCTCTATGGGGAGAAGTGTGAGATGTATACTGGTCAAAAGAGTCTCAAATACATATTCACATAGAATTATCTTAATATGTGCCAATGAATATAGTTATATCTTGTCAAAGATTACGACTTATTTGTCCACTACCATCCTAGAAAAGAAAATAAGGTGGTGTATGATCTAAGTAGAAATGATCATGCATCATTATCAATGATGATAATTGAGAAGGATCTAATATTATTAGATTTTAAAATTATGGACATGGGAATCATTATTGAAAGAACATCATAAATCCTTTATCAAATTATTGCTCAACCATCCCTCAAAGATAATATAAAGGATGCTCAAATAAGTGATGTGAAAATTCAAAAGAAGGTGAAAGCCATGAAAAAAGGGAAATCCTCAAAGTTCAAAATGGATTAAGAAGGATTTTTAATATTTGGGACACGACTATGTATACCATCTAATCCATGGATAAAGAGAGAGCTTCTGAAAAATGCACATAGCTCAACCTTATCTATTCATCCAGGGAGCACATAGATGTATTGAGATCTTTGAGAGCACTATTGGAAGTACAATGTGAAAAAGGAGATTTCTAAATATACATCAAAGTGTCTGGTATGTCAGCAAGTGAAGGTTGAAAGGAAAAATTCTAAAGGGGTGATGCAACCATTACCCATACCAACATGAAAATGGGAAAACATCACTATAGACTTTTTCACCAAAATTCCAAAGACATCCAAAGGAAACAATGCTAAAAGGGTTGTTGTGGATCATCTTACAAAGACATATCACTTTATCTCAATTTGAAAAGACTTATTACTGGATCAACTAGCACGGATATACATCGTAGAAGTGGTAAGGCTACATGGAGTAACAATATATATTCTATCCTATTAGGATCCATGATTCACTTAAAAGTTTTGGAAAAGTCTCCAACATGCTCTAAATATTGATTTGAACTTCATTACTGCCTATCATTCTCAAAATGATGTCCAATATGATCAAACAATATAGAAATTGGAAGACATGTTGAGATCGTGTCCTATGGACTTCAAAGGAGGATGGGACCAACATCTACGTCTGGTTGAGTTCTCTTACAACAATAGTTTCCACTCAAGAATCAAAATGGCTTCATATGAAGCCAATTATGTGAAAATATATATAACACCAACATGTTGGGATGAAGTTAGTGAATGTAAGATTATAAGACCTGAAATGGTTGAAAAAATGGTGGAAAAGGTGAAAACTATTTAACGGAACATCAAGGCAACCCAAAGTCGATAAAAGAGATATGCAAACAATCGTCGACATGACCTTGAGTTTAAAGATGGAGACATGGTATTCCTATGCATATCTCCATGGAATAATATAATGATATTTGGGAAGAAAGGAAAGTTGGGTCTCAGGTAAATATACCATTTTGATATTCTTGATCGTGTCGGAGTTGTGTCCTATCAACTGGAAATTCCACCTACTATGTCTTAAGTACACAATATATTCCATGTATCCTTCTTGATTATGTACATACAAGATCCTTCACATGTACTAAGTAGAAGTACCCTCACTTGTTTTCACCATAGTATGTAAAATGAAATTTCGAGGGAAAATTTTCATAAGGGGGTAAGAATTTGATAGCCCAAAATTTTATCAATGAAAACTAATTTATTAAAATTATTCCGTATAGTATAAATCAAATAAAATCATATAGATAACACAATACAAACTTTATAAATGAATAATGAATGAAAAAATAGATATTTCTAGAAGTTAAAGAGCCTATACCAATGGAATAGTAAATTGACCTTTGGAATATTAATCTGACCCTTAAGAATAGTAAATTGACCAATATAATAGTAACATAACCTATGAATTTATAAATAAAATTTAAAAATATTATAAATAAAAATAATATATATTTATATCATAGTATAAGTAAATAAATGTTTTGAAAATAATAAATTGAGTGTCGGTATTCTTATAAAACATAAATATTTATTTGCTGTTCTATAATTGATATAATTATTTAAAATAAATTTTATTATCATAATATGAATTAATAAATTTATTTTTTTTGTATTATTATTTTAATATAATTTTATGAGACCGTAATTAATTTTTCAAAGTGTTATAAAATCAGTTATAATTTTAAAATCTGTATTTTCAAGTAAATGATTATTTTAATTAAAAATTAAAATTATAATATATAGAAAATTATTTTCATAAAATGGAATTCATTTTTAATTATACTCATTGAAAATGGTTAGGGTAAATTTTTGGGATTTTTCTAAAATAGTTCAATTTTTAGTGAATAGTGTAATACGGTGATTTACGGTATAAGGTAAATAAATACATTTTTGAGTCATTCTTGAGTCATGGATGATGTAAGTGGACTTCGATTATAAATAACATTAATTTTTACTATATTTATTCACAATAATGTATACTATTCATAGTATTAATCCAAAATAATAAAATAATCGATCAAATAATCAAAAAACACATCTCTCCTCCACTTTAAATACCACCCCTCACCGCCTATATTCCCCATGCCTTTAAATATTTTTGCCTTTTCCAAATTATAAACAATAATATTCCCAAGACTCTCCCCCATTTCTATGATACCATGTTCTCAAAAAATATATAAAACCATTTTCCCTAAGGAAGTTCTCAAGGAGGATAAATTCAAGAGGTAAAATCCTCTTTCATTTTATTTTAATTTGTTTTAAAATTTCTTTCTTTTCTTATTATCTCCTAACCTCCTATTAAACAAGTGAAATGAAAAAACCATTATATTATATATAATTTAATTTTATCATGTTAATGGAATAATTAATCATTAAATCTCTTCTCCTCCCCTTTTTTTCTAAAAATGAAAAGATCGTATGTGATGTGTTAATTTCTCACCTTCAAGGATGAGAAGTTTTCAATTTCATTTACTGTATTCAAGAATGATCATACAACCACTTTTATGGTTAAAAAATATTATAATATATGTATTATATCTTATTTAATGTTCTATAACCATTATATATACATAATATTAATTAATAAAACAAAAATATTTTGTGATGATCGAAAAACCACAAAACAAATAAAAATAAACATCACTAACGTCTTAGCTAATGATTCATCCTCACCCAAAATAACCAAATGTATTATATAACCATTTAATAATATTTATTTTCATTAATAACATGTAACTTCAATTATGCACAAACATTCTCATTTTACATGATTTTTCATACATGTATACAAGCAAACCGAGCATGAAAACCAAGGAAACCAATGCTCCTGAATGATGAAATTGAATCACATATATAAGGCCCCAGCCTTAAACCTTACTTAATCTTGAGTTATTACAAGATTACACATTGAGGATCTTTTCAGGTTTAGAGTTTTAGATAATTATATTATAAAACTTGCATTACATTCCACATTTAAACAAAGTGGTTACATAAAAGATAGTAGTCATTTTTCCCATCAATGCAAACATATTTAAAATAAAACATGTATTCTTTCTTGACACTTCCTTGACACTATCATCATATCATTTACCATTCCCTTGACCTGTGAAAAACATTTCAAAAACATGGGATGATAATAAAAATCTCAGTAAGGGATATAAAAATATGGAAAGGAAACATGAGTACATGTATACATAAGAATGAAATCATACTTTACCCATAAAACATAAGAACTTTAACATACCTCATAAAATCATGAATAAATCATAGAAATAATAAGACATAAAGGTAACTTGAGGCATTCATAACATTCTTACGTAGGGAGTAACCCTCTTGGTTACGTTTGGAATACCCATCACAGTATATTCCCTAAATCTCTTCGGAGAAACCTTAACGTTTAACCCCTTCGCGTAACCCAATGCATTGGAGATCTATATCGGTCTCACCCGCCCTTAGTTTATCACGGAACCACCCGTATTCATAATAATTCCCAAGAACCATAACATAATCGTATCACATAAAACATGCATAAAGGAAACATAAAATTTCCACTTTTCAATCACAAGATATCAATACAACACATTGATATAAAAACATTATGAAAACCATTTTCAATACCAAAAGAAAAGAAAAGTACAACATGGTATTTATTTTTCTTTTAAAAAAAGGGTATGGCTTATAGAGGAAGTCGAAACTCAAATAATGGTCACGACGGCGGAGAAGTCGTTGTCGCCGCATATGTACGAAAAAAACATTCCATTTTGTCTTTTAGTAAAACGCTTTGTATAAAAATGATTCATTTAGGATAACATAAAATTCAAAGGGGTTTATACACCGTATAAAAGAAGGTTGTGTATAAAACAAAATATGCCTCAATGAAAGTAGATTGAGACGAAGTCCCATACAAAGACGGTATTCGTGGATTAAGGATAAATCAATTACATAATTATGTGTGACAAACTAATACACCAAATATAAGTGGATATTAAGTGTAAAAAAATCAGAGGTTATTCATACATATTCATATAACATCATATTCAAGGATTACAAGCTTATCCCAAAGAATAAAAATTGGGTTAAGATGTTCCCTTGCAAAAATTTGACAGCCTAACGGCGTCACTACAAAATTCAGAAAATGAGTTGATGAGAGATAAAAAGGGTATCTCATCACTTGGACATAAAATTTAAATCACTAAGGATATAGAAGAACATATCCCAACATAATGTTATGTGAATTAAAATACATAAAAAAATAATTCTTTTAAAAAGAGGAGGGTGAAAGGTTCTCGTACCGACATGGGTTTCTTTCGAAACATACACCCCGTGAAAGAAGGACAATAAAAAATTGATGTAAATACTCATAAATGAATATATATTACACAATTAGTAAAATAATGGGCAGTACATACACCACTCAAAGGAAATTGTGGCAAATGTATCATAAATCTCACGGGAATAAAAGTGAGATGAAAAATCCCTTACGAAAACTCGGCAGCCTAACGGCACCACTTAAAACTTACAAAAATGGATTGATGAGATCAAATAGGGTCTCTCATAATATTAACATAAAGTTTACAGAAAAAGGAATATAAAATAACATCCCCCAACATAACAAATAGGAGCTTAAAAGAAGTGACAAAACGTAGAGTACTTAAAAAGAAAGAGAGAGGTTAGATCTCTTACGAAAATTCGGCAGCCTAACGGCGCCACTCAAAACTTTCAAAATGGATTGATGAGAGAGAATAGATTCTCTCATAATATGAACATAAAAATTACAGTATGATTAATATAAAATAACATCCCAATCACAAGAAATATGATCTTAAAAGGAATGAAATAAAAGAGTGTACTTAAAAAGAAAGAGAGGAGTAGGATCCCTTACCTCAGGTCCGACTTGACTCGATCGTTCTTTAACATCCTGAATAATAAACTTGAGTTAATTTATACTTGCTTAAGAACATTTTTCAAGTTCATTATTCCTTTTATATCACTTATTTCCATTTTATAAACATTATGTAATCATTTAAGTTAATAATGTTTGTTTTGTCGATATTTGGTTCTTAAGTCGAAAGTGGACTTCTTACAATTACATGCTGTTCGTGTGGTCAAAGTTTCATTATATACAGAATTATATTCATGATTTGGATATCATATATATCATATATATCCAGAATATACATGTATTTATAATATTACATAATCATTTAGAGGTAAGAAATGAAATGCACCGTTCATGGAGACGGTAAGTCGTACGTACGCATGAACGCTACTTTCATTTCTATGTCATATTAATGGAATTAAAACTAAATGAGAGGTATGTATATTTTAATTCCAGAATTATATTCATCATTTATATGTAACATACATCATATATAATAACTTTAAATACATCCTTTATACATCACGCATATGGCATTAACGAATCAAATCACTTTGAGGGGGCAGTAGTCCGCACTTCCTAAACTGAAATTATTGTGTTTACCCACAATGGAAACCATAAAGGTATTCCACAAAAGAAAAATACAGAAGCTTAAGTAAAACATAAACATATTATATATCATATATAAATATAGTTACATCTTAATGGCCACCTTTTAAGGTGTTATATGAGTGTTGAACAGTCATCGTTTCGTGAGGCAGAAATTTTCCATCCACAAAAACAGTATGTTCTTTAACCATTTGATGTAGGTGTGTGTAAGTTTAGCTCTAATTCTTCTTATAACAACATCCTAGTATATTTAATATACTGTAGTTGTTACAAAATAAATGAATAAAAAGAGTTTAGGGGGTTGTAGAAGCAAAATAAAACAAAAGAACACAAGTGAAGACATTACACTTAAAATCGGGTAACTCTTTTTTATTTGAGCTCAAAGGCTTCCTTGGGAAGACTTCTTCCCAAATTTAGGATTCTAGGAGTAATATAGGGATGTGGAGAGGCAAAATGAGTAGGGTTTGGCCGATACAAAGGCTTGAGAGGTGTGGGTAAGGTGGTAGAGGTGGGGGCCTTTTATAAGAGGAGAGGAGGGGCACTCTTGTAAAGTTACAAAATGTTACTTTATTTTCAAATGAGTTTCGGATTTTAAAGGTCCCACATTGATTTATTTCTAGGATAAGGTGGTAGTGGTTCTAAATATACTCATCCAATAGGTTTTTGACAAGTTTAGGTTTTAGTTTTTACATTATCTTTTCATTTTATTTAAATCGTTAAATATTGAGGTAATCGCTGCATCATCATGATGTCATAAATAATTTAATTTATTTAATGTCTAAAAATTATAAAAAAATATCATGATTTAGGAAATATTTTTAGATTTCTAATGAATATTTATAGTCAAAAAATATGACTTGTATAACCCCATTTAGAAATTGTTTTAGTGAAACATCTCATGCTTGTGACATTTTTATTTTAACTTCAAATAAAAAGTTATTTATGTCATTTTCCAACCAAAGTGGCTCCATGGGATCCCCAAGTTGACCCATGGATTGTCTTGGTCGGCAATAACACATACAATGAGTTTAGGACATGTGTCTAGGTCATTTCACATTATTAAAACATTATTTTTACCTTAAATTACACTAATTACCTCTAATCGCGATTAAGAACATAAAAGTTACTATTCACCAAAAAATTATTTTAATACCATTTAACCACATTTTACTTCCTAATGACAACCATGTATGTAGGATTTTTGAAATTCAAAACACATAGGTGGAAAAGTTTCATTTAAACGAAAAATCAGTTTCTTTAACTACCACTTAGTAGTTTCACTATTCATCAAAAATTGAAGTTTTTTAGAAAAATACCAAAAATTCACCCTAAGCTATATTTGATATTAAAAATTAAAAAATGAAGTATATTTTACAAAATTCAAAACATATATGTTTCATTAATTAATTTAATAATTAATTCCCGCTGTCAAAACAAATAGCTCGTTTCTAAGAAACAATAAGTATCAAAAGATTGACTCTAGTTTAAGTCCAATTTCAAGATAAAATTAATTCCAACGACCAATATTGGATTAAATGGTAAAAATATATTCTAATTGAACTTTAAAACCAATTAAAAAGATAATCTAATCATATAAATAAATTAGATTAAAAATAGGTTTTGAATTAAAATACAACATTTATCACTGTTCATTAAAAATGAACTTTATCAGAAAAATACCAAAAATTTACACAATGTAAATTTTGATGTCCCGATTCTAAAGAAGAATTTTATTTTGTCAAATATAACACATAAAATTGTCAAAAAGTGGATTTAAAAGAGGTTCGCCATCAAAAGTCGGTTAATCGACCTTTTAAAGAATATTAGAATGTTTATGCTTAAAAATTGGATTAATTCACATTTTTAATCCTCTAACATTTATTGTAAAAAGTAAAAATATTTGACAAAAATATATAATCATTTTGTAGTTAGTTCTATTCATTGCCTTCATTACAACGGCTAGGCGTTAACTACCATTTAAGATAATATTATTTTATTATTAGAGTGCAACGTAAGATTTCAAAGGAACTCGTTGTTGTGTATTGGGTAAGCCATCGAGCATAGCATTCCCTTTAAATTAATATTGAAATTTTATTCACAAATAGGGATAAATATAAAAATTTAATATTCTTTATTTACCTGGGGTGTTACATTCTTCCCCCCTTTTGGGAATTGCGTCCTCACAATTTCAAAATTGGGCTCGGAAACATCCTTGAAAGTCCCACATCGGAACAAGAGTCGGTAAAACAATCACTTTAAAAGAATGGGAGAGAAGTACAAATGTCACCCGAGTTAAACCATACTAGGATTACAAGTATGAAAATATGGAAATGGGGGAGAAAACAAAGGGTCATGTTCTGATGGATAGTGATAGTAAACATGTCTAGGAGAAAGTTAACCATAAGAAAATCGCAAACTTGTGATGGGTTAAACGGTATTGGATTCCCCAGTAGGAAAAGTTAATGGACAAAATTTTTTCAGTTACTTTTCATTGAGGAATTTAATTTTGAGCTTAACTAAAACATAAGGAAACATACTTACTTGTCATGTTGACTTTCAAATTTTACTAGATTTCTTACATGAACTCATATTTTCTCCAAAAGATGAGTATTTAGGATGACTTGTTTACATTAAGAGAGCTATAATCAACTTCTAGAGAATCACCTAACCCAAAAAAAGAGAACTATATACTTCCCATGTCTTTAGACTTTAACCAAAACCAAAACCAAAAAGGTTAGTACAAGATCAGATAATCCAGAAAAGGATAACCCTTTATAAAAAGAAAATCTATTCTTAATCTCCAAAATTTGTCCAACAAAACCCAAAGTTCAGCGAGGACCATTTGATAAACAATTTTTCCATAAAATTCTTCAAATTAAACCAAAATAAGATTGAAACCCAAATATTTGAAGGATTTAGTCACATAGTCTTCCAAGGTACAAATTAACTTTTATCTCCAAATAACATCAGTTGCTCTTAAATTCTCATATTGAAAAGTAATTAACCTAATCACATATCCTCGATGATAAATTAATCATTTCCATAGATATCCCAAAATAAACTTACTCTTGATTCCTAAAATCATCTAACTAAAAAGAATTAGTCAAACTAACCAGGGACTTCACGTAGTCCAGTGGTAGGCGATAAATACCAGTCGCACTTTGGTTGTGGGTTCGATTCCCGCAGCTTTTTCCGATGCGACGGGTTGTCACACGGTCTGCGTGTTGTCCTTTTTCCAAAACTATATAATTCTTAAAACATTCCCCAAAATGAGATAAAATCTTCAAAAATGATCATAACATATTTTAACCTCAAGTTTATCTCATTCCTTTCATTTTCCATCATAACATATAATAACCCATAATTACCTCAAAAGTAAGGATAATATAAACTCTAATGGTTACCTTTATAATTATTACCTGAACTTCCACATCAATTGGTCTTCTCGTACATGATGCATTACAAATCATACCAATGTTCAAGTGGTTGATCATGACTCCTTGATAGTTGGTTTAGAACAACCACGAGTTTCCTCATTGAATCCCCCATTTTATCTAGTATCTTAATCAGAGAACCACCACGGTTTCCTTCAAACCTGTTGTCTCTTTGGTGCCTGTTATATCCATCCATTCACTAAAAATAGAAATTTCAGTGTGATTATATCAAAAAACCCATCATGTACTAATGAGGAAGTTAAACACTAAGATATACTTACTCATTCACTTTATCTAAAACTAGGACTCTTTCTGAAATCCTAACCATTATGGTAATGTCACTTGTGCTTAGAGAATACCCTAACCTCTAAAGTTATCTAAAACGACCTCTGATACCAACTATAAGGCCCCAGACTTAAACCTTACTTAATCTTGAGTTATTACAAGATTACACATTGAGGATATTTTCAGGTTTAGAGTTTTAGAGAATTAGATCATAAAACTTGCATTAAATTCCACATTTAAACAAAGTGGTTACATAAAAGATAGTATTCATTTTTTCCATCAACGGAAACATATTTAAAATAAAACATGGATTCTTTCTTGGCACTTCCTTGACACTATCATCATATCATGTACCCTTCCCTTGACCTGTGCAAAACATTTCAAAAACTTGGGATGAGCATAAAAATCTCAGTAAGGGATATAAAAATATGGAAAGGAAACATGAGTACAAGTATACATAAGAATGAAATCATACTTTACCCATAAAACATAAGAACTTTAACATACCTCATAAAATCATGAATAAATCATAGAAATCATAAGACATAAAGGTAACTTGAGGCATTCATAACATTCTTACGTAGGGAGTAACCCTCTTGGTTACGTTTGGAATACCCATCACAGTATATTCCCTAAATCTCTTCGGAGAAACCTTAACGTTTAACCCCTTTTGTTACCCAATTCATTGGAGATCTATATCGGGCTCACCCACCCTTAGTTTATCATGGAACCACCCGTCTTCATAATAATTCCCAAGAACCATAACATAATCGTATCACATAAAACATGCATAAAGGAAACAGAACATTTCCACTTTTCAATCACAAGATATCAATACAACACATTGATATAAAAACATTATGAAAACCATTTTCAATAACAAAAGAAAAGAAAAGTACAACATGGTATTTATTTTTCTTTTAAAAAAAGGTATGGCTTGTAGAGGAAGCCGAAACTCAAATAATGGTCATGGCGGTGGAGAAGTCGTTGTCGCCGCATACATACGACAAAAACATTCCCTTTTGTCGTTTAGTAAAACTCTTTATATAAAAAAGATTCCTTTCGGATAACGTAAAAGTCAAAGGGGTTTATACACCGTATAAAATAAGGTTGTGTATAAAACAAAATATTCCTCAATGAAAGGAGATTGAGACGAAGTCCCATACAAAGACGGTATCCTTGGATTAAGGATAAATCAATTACATAATTATGTGTGACAAACTAATACAACAAATATAAGTGGATATTAAGTGTAAAACAATCAGAGGTTATTCACACATATTCATATAATGACATATTCAAGGAGTGCAAGCTTATCCCAAAGAATCAAAATTGGGTTAAGATGTTCCCTTGCAAAAATTTGACAGCCTAATGGCGTCACTACAAAATTCAGAAAATGAGTTGATGAGAGATAAAAAGGGTATCTCATCACTTGTAAATAAAATTTAAATCACTAAGGATATAGAAGAACATATCCCAACATAATTTTATGTGAATTAAAAGACATAACAAAATAAGTCTTTTAAAAAGAGGAGGGTGAAAGGTTCCCTTACCGACATGGGTTTCTTTCGAAACATACACCCCGTGAAAGAAGGAAAATAAAAATTGATGTAAGTACTCATAAATGAAATTATATTACACAATGAGTAAAATAATGGTCAGTACATACACCACTCAAAGTAAATTATGGAAAATGTAGCATAAATCTCACGGGAATAAAAGTGAGATGAAAAATCCTTTACGAAAACTCGGCAGCCTAACGGCACCACTTAAAACTTACAAAAATGGATTGATGAGATAAAATAGGGTCTCTCATCATATTAATATAAAGTTTACAGAAATAGTAATATATAATAACATCCCCCAACATAACAAAGAGTATCTTAAAAGAATTGACATAAAGGAGAGTACTTAAAAAGAAAGAGAGAGGTTAGATCTCTTACGAAAATTCAGCAGCCTAACGGCGCCACTCAAAACTTCCAAAATGGATTGATGAGAGAGAATAGGGTTTCTCATCATATGAACATAAAAATTACAGTAATATTAATATAAAAGAACATCCCAATCACAAGAAAGATGAGCTTAAAAGGAATTACATAAAAGAGTGTACTTAAAAAGAAAGAGATGAGTAGGATCCCTTACCTCGGGTCCGACTTGACTCGATCGTTCATTAACGTCCTGAATAATAAATTTGAGTTAATTTCTACTTGATTAAGAACCTTTTTCAAGTTCATTATTCCTTTTATATCACTTATTTCCATGTTATAAGAATTATGTAATCATTTAAGTTAATAATGTTTGTTTTGTCGATATTTGGTTCTTAAGTCGAAAGTGGACTTCTTACAATTACATGTTGTTCGTGTGGTCCAAGGTTCATTATATCCAGAATTATATTAATGATTTGGATATCATATATATCATATATATACAGAATATACATGTATTTATAATATTACATAATCATTTAGAGGTAAGAAATTAAATGCACCGTTCATGGAGACGGTAAGCTGTACGTACGCATGAACGCTACTTTCATTTCTATGACATATTAATGGAATTAAAACTAAATGAGAGGTATGTATATTTTAATTACAGAATTATATTCATAAATTATATTTAAAATACATCATATATAATAACTTTAAATACATCCTTTAAACATCCCACATATGGCATTAACGAATCAAATCACTTTGAGGGGGCGGTAGTCCGCACTTCCTAAAATGAAATTATCGTGTTTACCCACAATGGAAACCATAAAGGTATGCCACAAAAGAAAAATACAGAATCTTAAGTAAAACATAAACATATTATATATCATATATAAATATATTTACATATTAATGGCCACCTTTTAAGGTGTTATATGAGTGTTGAACAATCATCATTTCGTGAGGCAGAAATTCTTCATCCACAGAAACAGTATGTTCTTTAACCATTTGATGTAGGTGTGTGTAATTGTAGCTCTAATTCTTCTTATAACAACATCCTAGTATATTGAAGATACTTGAGTTGTTACAAAAGAAATTAATAAAAAGAGTTTAGGGGGTTGGAGAAGCAAAATAAAACAAAAGAACACAAGTGAAGACATTACCTTAAAATCGGTTAACTCTTTTTGATTTGAGCTCAAAGGCTTCCTTGGGAAGACTTCTGCCCAAAGTGAGGTTTCTAGGAGTAATAGAGGGATGTGTAGAGGCAAAATGAGTAGGGGTTGTCTGAGACAAATGCTTGAGAGGTGTGGGTAAGGTGGTAGAGGTGGGGGCCTTTTATAAGAGGAGAGGAGGGGCACTCTTGTAAAGTTACAAAATGTTACTTTATTTTCAAATGAGTTTCAGATTTTAAAGATCCCAGATTGATGTATTTCGAGGATAAGGTGGTAAGGGTTAGAAATATACTCATCCAATAGGTTTTTGACAAGTTTAGGTTTTAGTTTTTACATTATCTTTTCATTTTATTTAAATCATTAAATAATGAGGTAATCGTTTCATCATCATGACGTCATATATAATTTAATTTATTTAATGTCTAAAAAATATAAAACAAATATCATGATGTAGGAAATCTTTTTATAATTCTAATTAATATTTATAGTCAAAAATATGACTTTAATAACCCCATTTAAAATTTTTTTTAGTGAAACATCTCATGCTTGTGACATTTTTATTTTAACTTTAAATAAAAAGTTATTTATGTCATTTTTCAACCAAAGTGGCTCCATGGGGTCCCCAAGTTGACCCATGGATTGTCTTGGTCGGCCATGACACATCCAATGATGTTAGGACATGTGTCTAGGTCATTTCACATTATTAAAACATTATTTTTACCTTAAATTACACTAATTACCTCTAATCGCGATTAAGAACATAAAAGTTACTATTCACCAAAAAATTATTTTAATCCCATTGAACCACATTTTACTTCCTAAAGACAACTATGTATGTCGGATTTTTGAAATTCAAAACACAGAGGTGGAAAATTTTCATTTAAACGAAAAATCAGTTTCTTTAACTACCACTTAGTGGTTTCACTATTCATCAAAAATTGAAGTTTTTCAGAAAAATACCAAAAATTCACCCTAGGATATATTTGATATTATGAATTAAAAAATGAAGTCTATTTTAAAAAATTCAAAACATATAAGTTTAATTAGTTAATTTAATAATTAATTCCTGCTATCAAAACAAAGTGTGTTTCTAAGAAACAATAAGTATCAAAAGATTGACTCTAGTTTAAGTCCAATTTCAAGATGAAATTCATTCCAACGACCAATATTGGATTAAATGGTAAAAATATATTCTAATTGAACTTTAAAACCAATTAAAAATATAATCTAATCATATAAATAAATTACATTAAAAAGAGTTTTTGAATTAAAATACAACATTTTCATTGTTCATTAAAAAATGAATTTTATCGGAAAAATACCAAAAATTTACTCAATGTAAATTTTGATGCCCCGATTCTAAAGAAGAATTTTATTTTGTAAAATATAACACATAAAATTGTCAAAAGTGGATTTAAAATAGGTTCCCCATCAAAAGGCGGTTAATCGACCTTTTAAAGAATATTAGAATGTTTATGCGTAAAAATTGGATTCATTCACATTTTTAATCCTCTAACATTTACTGTAAAAAGTAAAAATAATTGAAAAACATATATAATCATTTTGTAGTTAGTTCTGTTCATTCCCTCCATTACTGTAAAGACCCGACCCCAGTTGCCCGGAGCCGATGCCTTATTTGATTACATTGGCATACACACAAGGAATACGAATCCCGAAGGACCGAGTAGTTTAGTATTATTGGAAACAAGATACATACAAAAGTTTATCATTACAACATGAAGGGAAACAAAAAAACACTATTTTAATCCACTAGAAACATCTCGTCTCCTAGATTACACTTGTAAGTCATTAACAAATTACGTCTTCATATCCTGAGAAAATGAAACATAAGAAAGGGGTTAGCTCAAATGCTCAGTAAGAGTAAGCAATACAGCAGAAGATAATATAAACATTAGACATGGTGAATAATTGAAATCATATGCCTTTAATAATAAATTTGAAACATATTATGGAAGAAATATGAGCTAAAAAAATAATGCCATAATTAAACATAATTATGGGTATTCTAATAGTAGAATAACCACATGAAACATGAGAACATAAATATAATCATAGAGGTATCTTGGGGCATTACTTACATAATCTTGTAACCATCTTGGCTACCTTAAAATTTGTAACCCTCACGGCTACCTTACTTTGTGTAACCATCACAGTTACACTTGGAGTAACCATACGGTCGTCCTCTAACTTAATCATACCCAATGCATTGGAGGGAAATATAGGTTCCACCCTTCATCATAAACAATTCCCAATAACCAAAACATAATCATAGAACATAAACAATAGCATAAAAACATTTCTTTTGAATCTTATAAAACAGAATTTTAAAAGAGGATTTTAGAAGAAAAGTCCCTTATAAACATCATATACTTGAAGTGATACTTAATAGAGTGGATGGAATATATATATACTCTGTAAATACACATAATGAAACATAATATAAATATAACCCATCACACAAACAATTTAAATATCACATAAATTATAAAGTAGAAGGTTAACCTAAAGAATGGAAATCGGGTGAAGAATTCCCTTACAACAATGTGATCGGTCGAATCATATGACCAGAACATAATAAATATCAATTGAATCATTGAATAATATGAATATAAAGAGAATCATGCTATTATATATATTAAATGACAGTACACATATTCCACATACAAGAAATAAGCGGCGAACGACTAAAATATCACAAAAATGAAAGTGAGACGAGGAACCCCTTACAACTTTGTAATCAATTGATTTGTATGACCCAAAATTAATTAATTTCAAATGATAAATTTAATATCATAAAAATAAATATATTCATGATATGAGACAATAATGGGAAGTATACATACACCATACAAAGTAATAATAGTGATTACGGAATATCTCACAAAAATGGAAGTGAGATGAAGAAACCCTTAGCTTAGGATTGTCTTACTTCAAACTTGTTAAAACCTCCTGTATGATGGTTAAAAGACTGTCATTAGTATTTTACAGAAACATGTTCATGTTTATAACATCTTATATGGTCATTTCATAACCTCATTTCACCCCTTATTTGTTAGTATTTTGTTCCTTGCATTATTTTGGGTGAGTTCTTTTGTGATTTTCACGATCGGTTCATGATGAATCATTCTTGTTGATTGGAAGTGAAACTTCAGAATTGAAATGGAGTAGTATTTACATATTTCCAGTACCATAATTTATACCATTTATCACTTTGATTCTTTATATGATAATGACTTATAAGTTAAAATATTAATTATATTCGTTTAGATCATTTAAGTGATTCTTTGATAATAACAACATCACTTAGTCTTATAAATTAGAACCATGAGTATAAAAGAATTACAGAACCATATGTGAGTCATAAAACATATATTAAAACCTGGTTCAACCATATAAATGGTTTCATGACCATACTTGAAAAATTTAATGGAGAGTGAAATTACATCATCCACGATGTCGGTAATTCAACACATCACGGACAATGTTTTTATTCCTTAAATAAGTGAGAGAGGAGAGGAATAATGATTTGTAATTTTCCATAAACATGAAAACATCCAGAATATACATGATTATTTAGATTTCATTCCTCTTGGATAATAGGGGGTTAATAAAGAAGAGAAAGGAATCATGAAATAAAGAAAACATGAGAAATTTCTTACGAAAAATTCGGCAGCCTAACTGCGTCTCTTAAAATTTCATAAAAACAATATTGATGAGAGTAATGGAATATCTCATCATTCATACAAAATTTGGAAATTAAGGGGAAATATTTAATGAAATATCCCAACAAAAGACAATGGGAAAGGAAGATAATAACAAAAAAATGGAAGAAAAGAATGAAAATTAAAGAGGATATTTACCTCTTGATCTCTTCTCCTTGAGATCCTTCTTAAGGGATTTGGTCTTCATCTTTTGGTGAGACCAGCAGCTCTAGGACGTGGGGAAGAATATTGGGGAGGTAATTTGGCAGAATTTAGACAATGCTCAAGTCTTGAGAGGTGTGGGAGGAAGAGGGGAGTGAGGGTGGTATTTATAGTGGAGGAGGGGAGGTTTTTTATATTATTTTAATCATTATTATAATATTTTTATCAAGACTATGAATAATCTCAAAACAAGTGGCCCTAAATAGTGATAATATCATGTGATTTCGAATCAAGTGGCCTTTCATCACTTATGATGTCATAAATAGTGCATATTTACTGATAAATTGATTATAAGGTATTTTATCGTATTTCACTATTCACCGAAAATTCAAGAGTTTCAGAAAAATACCAAAAATTTACCCCTACCATTTTTCGACGTGTAGAATTCAAAAGTGAAATCCATTTTTCAAAAATAATTTTCTAAATATTATTAATTTAATTTCTAAATAAGGTCACAGTTAATTCGAAAAATAACAATATTTAAGTGCAACTAGTTTTACGTGACATTGGAAAATTAATTAAGATCCCATTATCCTATTGCCTTGGGAAAATAAAATAATTATATTATTTACTATTCATGAGGTCATATTACTATTCATATTACTATTAATATTACTATTCATAAGGGTATGTTACTATTCACCAAAAAAAACAAGTTTGTTCTATCAGACTCCAAATGACTTACTGAGCACAACTCTAAATGAACATTTATTAAAATTCAAAACATATAAGAGGATAGATTATAAAATTGAATTATATATTTATTTCCAAAACCTTGGGGTGTTACATTATTCCCTCCTTCAAAGAATTGCGTCCTCGCAGTTCATTTCATAACCACAAAAGAAATCTCTCAGACGTTCTTACAACATCTCCCGTCGTAGAGGATCCTCAGGTGCGTTCAACGGAAAACCCAAATTGTTGCTCAACTCCTCTAGTTCTCTGACCCAGACACACCTCGAACAGAAGGGATTGAACTCTTGCATCGAACACTCAGGCTTCCAAAGGGAGGCTCGAATAGTGCAAGGTTTAGAAATGTCTGAATGGACCAACATACGAAGAACTCGCCGAACTATGTCTCGACTGAGAACATCTAAGTCGTAGATAGTGTTGTACAAGCTAAAACTAAGGGGTTGGTACATGTAATTTGCACAAAGGTTTCCCCCTAAAGCAGCCTCTTGAAAACATAACCTGGCCGTATAGTTTCCTCCTAGGGTGAAACATTGGAAAATCCCTTCGTGGTATTTCCCTCTTCGTCTGTACTCAACCAATTGTGACATGGATAAGAGGTAGTAAATGGAAGCATTCCCTTGGCAGGTGCGGAGAATGTCCGGACTATTTGTCACTTCATATAGTTGTCTACACGTTTTTCGAATGTTTTCGAGAGGTAGGTACCCTTCTTCATAGGTTTTGATTGCAATGATTTCCAGGATCTCCACAGGAAGAGATAGTATATGGGTTTGTCCTTCGATCTGAAAATTTATTATAAAAGTTTACTTAGTGATACTCATTTAAAAGTTTAACCGATGAAAGGATAACAAAAAGAAAAGACAACATGCTATATTTGTATATAACCACTAGTTCAAAATGTAAATTTGTGCATGGTTTCCCAAGTCCCCCAATACATGAATCCCCAAACTAGTTCAAAGATTTAAATCTCCCAAAACCATACGCAACACTAAAAACAGGTTACTCCAGAATTCCCTTTTCCAGAGACACCACCGATGCTAGGGTTCTGACGACCTTAGGTGAATTCCTAAGGTAGTATTCAGTTGCTCTATTTCCTTAACCCAGACACACTCCAGACAGCTAGGGTCGAAATTGTGCTTAAAGCACTCAGACTTCCATAGAGAGGCACGAGAAGTGTGGAGGTCAGAAATTTCAGTGTGGACTAAATCCTTATAATTCCCACGCACCACATCATTCTTGAAGATATTGATGTCATAAAGTTCTCCATACACACTAAAACTCAGGATTTGAAATAGGTAGGTCGCTCGATGGTCACCATCCAAAGTAGCTTCAAGAAATTTACCCATAGCTCGGTAGTTATCAGCCAGAGTGAAACATAGAAAAAGAGATTCATGATACTTACCTCTTTTCCTATATGCAGCAAATTGTGCATATGCAATACGGTAATAGACCAGATTGCTTCCTTGGTAAAGATGGATAATGTTTGGATGATTTGATACCCTATGGAGTAGTTTACAAGTCAGACGTATGTTGGCATAGGGCTGGTCCTCTTCAGAGCATGTCTTGACAATTATAGTCTCTAACAACTCGGTAGGTAGTGATAAAATATTGGTTGGTTGACTCATCTTCTATCTGAAAAGTTTTAGTAAATCAACATTCAGTATGGCGAATCCATTTTAAACCAAGTTATTGTTTTATATAAAAACATAACAAAAAATATAATACAACATCATTCATTTAGACATGATTTATAAAACTCAAGAAATTACACAATCTCTTGATCCCTTTCACAAAACATTAGTATGGGCTTCCTGACATCATTGGTGATGTCCCTCTACCTCCACCGCCTAAGGAGGAAGGTTTTATTCAACTCTACTCCCAGGGAAGAACAAAGCTCGCGGGTCTCCTCTTCCCAAATACACTCTCGGCAAATTAGATCGTGGTTAAACTCAAGCTCTCGTTTGATACAGGTGGTTTTCCAGAGATAAGCACGAGTAACATCAAGTTCTGTGACATCCGCTAGGATTTGGTTTCTAAAGATCTTTCTAACCACATCATATTTGAATGATTCGATGAATGATTCAAAATCAGAGAGGTCCCCAAGCATGCTGAAACTCAGGATTTGGTACATAAAGACTGCGTGGAAGTCCAGCTCCTTTGCAGCTTCTATGAAAGCCGTGATGGACAACCATTTCTTATCCAGGGTAAAACACAGGAAGATTCCCTCGTAGTACTTCCCTTTCTTTTTATAATTCTCGAACAGTGCATTTTCCATTTGGTTATACACAACTTCTGATCCCCAGAATATTTGAAGGACATTTGAGTTGTTAGAAAAATTGTAAAGAAACTTGCAAGATAGTCGAAGGTTTACAAATGGTTAAAAGTCTTCTGTACATGACTTCACAATTATAGTTTCGAGGATTTCCGTGGGAAGGGAAAAAAGACTTGTACCTTCATTTTCCATCTGAAAAAAAACATTGCTCTTAGTATTGTTTAAGCAAGTTAAAAATTGTTCGGTTCTGGTTTTAAGAGTTATTCAAACCCAAAACTATGAGGAAAATTTACCTTAACTCCCTTATAATGGCTTAAAAAATATGAATTATCCTAAGCATATCCCCCGGGAGTGTCGTAACCAAGAGTGCAGCAAGGCCTGTTGCCGTGTACCAGTTCCCGTTCGAGTCTAGCTCAAAGCGGTGTTTTCAGGTTTTACCCCTAGATACATATGTGCCAGAGCTGCCTCTACCTACTCGTATCCAGAAAGGGATGTATTTTCTAGAAGGATTAACATATTCTATTCCTTACCAAAATACGTGGATGATTTTGTACGTTTATCCTCAAATACCATCTTAGGGATTTGTTCCCTAATCTAGGTTTTCTAAATCTAGTTTCCAAGTTTTCTACTAAACTTTCCTCTGATACCAACTGTAAGGACCCGACCCCAGTTTCCCAGAGTTGGTGCCTTATTTGATTACTTTGGAATACACACAAGGAATACGAATCCCGAAGGACTGAGTAGTTTAGTATTATTGGAAACAAGATACATACAAAAGTTTATCATTACAACATGAAGGGAAACAAAAAAACACTATTTTAATCCACTAGAAACATCTCGTCTCCTAGATTATACTTGTAAGTCATTCACAAATTACTTCTTCATATCCTGAGAAAATTAAACATAAGAAAGGGGTGATCTCAAATGCTCAGTAAGAGTAAGCAATATAGTGGAAGATAATATAAACATTAGACATGGTGAATAATTGAAAACACATGCCTTTAATAATAAATTTGAAACATATTATGGAAGAAATATGAGCTAAACAAATAATGTCATAATTAAACATAATTATGGGTATTCTACTAGTCGAATAACCACATGAAACATGAGAACATAAATATAATCATAGAGGTATCTTGGGGAATTACTTACATAATCTTGTAACCATCTTGGCTACCTTAAAATTTGTAACCCTCACGGCTACCTTACTTTGTGTAACCATCACAGTTACACTTGGAGTAACCATAAGGCCGACCTCCAACTTACTCATACCCAATGAATTGGAGGGAAATATAGGTCCCACCCTTCATCATAAACAATTCCCAATAACCAAAACATAATCATAGAACATAAACAATATCATAAAAACATTGCTTTTGAATCTTATAAAACAGAATTTTAAAAGAGGATTTTAGAAGAAAAGTCCCTTATAAACATCATATACTTGAAGTGAGACTTAATAGAGTGGATGGAATATGTATATACTCTATAAATACATATAATGAAACATAATATAAACAGAACCCATCACACAAACAATTTAAATATCACATAAATTATAAAGTAGAAGGTTAACCCAAAGAATGGAAATCGGGTTAAGAATTCCCTTACAACAATGTGATCGGTCGAATCATATGACCAGAACATAATAAATATCAATTGAATCATTGAATAATATGAGTATAAAGAGAATCATGCTATTATATATATCAAATGACAGTACACATATTCCACATACAAGAAATAAGCGGCAAACGACTAAAATCTCACAAAAAGGAAAGTGAGACGAGGAACCCCTTACAACTTTGTAATCAATTGATTTGTATGACCCAAAATTAATGATTGTCAAATGATAAATTGAATATCATAAAAATAAAGATATTAATGATATGAGACAATAATGGGCAGTATACATACACCATACAAAGTAATAATAGTGATTACGGAATATCTCACAAAAATGGAAGTGAGATGAAGAAACCCTTACCTTAGGCTTGTCTTACTTAAAACTTGTTAAAACCTCCTGTATAATGGTTAAAAGACTGTTATTAGTATTTTACAGAAACATGTTCATGTTTATAACATCTTATATGGTCATTTAATAACCTCATTTCACCCCTTATTTGTTAGTATTTTGTTCCTTGCATTATTTTGGGTGAGTTCTTTTGTGATTTTCACGATCGGTTCATGATGAATCGTTCTTGTTGATTGGAAATGAAACTCCAGAATTGGAATGGAGTATTATTTAAATATTTCCAGTACCATAATTTATACCATTTATCACTTTGATTCTTTATATGATAATGACTTATAAGTTAAAATATTAATTATATTCGTTTAGATCATTTAAGTGATTCTTTGATAATAACAACCTCACTTAGTCTTATAAATTAGAACCATGAGTACAAAAGAATTACAGAACCATATGTGAGTAATAAAACATATATTAAAACCTGGTTCAACCATATAAATGGTTTCATGACCATACTTGAAAGAATTAATGGACAGTGAAATTTCATCATCCACGATGTTGGTAATTCGACACATCACGGACAATGTTTTTATTCCTTAAATAAGTGAGAGAGGAGAGAAATAATGATTTGTAATTTTCCATAAACTTGAAAACATCCAGAATATACATTATTCTGGAGATTTCATGCCTCTTGGATAAGAGGGGGTTAAGAAAGAAGAGAATGGAATCATGAAATAAAGAAAACATGAGAAATTTCTTACAAAAAATTTGGCAGCCTTACGGCGTCTCTTAAAATTTCATAAAAACAATATTGATGAGAGGAATGGAAAATCTCATCATTCATACAAAAT
Organism: Viscum album; assembly: GCA_963277665.1. Classification (NCBI taxonomy): domain Eukaryota; kingdom Viridiplantae; phylum Streptophyta; class Magnoliopsida; order Santalales; family Viscaceae; genus Viscum; species Viscum album. The sequence goes on from OY728161.1 coordinate 702,748,922, forward strand.
TTGGACAGTAAGGGGAAATATTTAATGAAATATCCCAACAAAAGAAAAAGGGAAAGGAATATAATAACAAAAAATGGAAGAAAAGAATGAAAATGAAAGAGGATATTAACCTCTTGATCTCTTCTCCTTGAGATCCTTCTTAAGGGCTTTGGTCTTGGTCTTTTGGTGAGACCAGCAGCTCTAGGACGTGGGGAAGAAGATTGGGGAGGGAATTTGGCAGAATTTAGACAATTCTCAAGGCTTGAGAGGTGTGGGAGGAAGAGGGGAGTGAGGGTGGTATTTATAGTGGAGGAGGGGAGGTTTTTTAGATTATTTTAATCATTATTATAATATTTTTTTCAAGACTATGAATAATCTCAAAACAAGTGGCCCTAAATAGTGATTATATCATGTGATTTCGAAGCAATTGGCGTTGCATCACTTATGATGTCATAAATAGTGCATATTTACTGATAAATTGATTATACGGTATTTTATCGTATTTCACTATTCACCGAAAATTCAAGAGTTTCAGAAAAATACCAAAAATTTACCCCTACCATTTTTCGACGTGTAGAATTCAAAAGTGAAATCCATTTTTCAAAAATAATTTTCTAAATATTATTAATTTAATTTCTAAATAAGGTCACAGTTAATTCGAAAAATAACAATATTTAAGTGCAACTAGTTTTATGTGACATTGGAAAATTAATTAAGATCCCATTATCCTATTGCCTTGGGAAAATAAAATAATTATATTATTTACTATTCATGAGGTCATATTACTATTCATAAGGGTATGTTACTATTCACCAAAAAAAATAAGTTTGTTCTATTAGACTCCAAATGACTTACTGAGCACAACTCTAGATGAACATTTATTAAAATTCAAAACATATAAGAGGATAGATTATAAAATTGAATTCTATATTTATTTCCAAAACCTTGGGGTGTTACATTATTCCCTCCTTCAAAGAATTGAGTCCTCGCAATTCATTTCATAACCACAAAAGAAATCTCTAGGACGTTCTTACCACAACTCCCGTCGTAGAGGATCCTCAGGTGCGTTCAGCGGAAAACCCAAAATGTTTCTCAACTCCTCTAGTTCTCTGACCCAGACACACCTGGGACAGAAGGGGTTAAACTCTTGTTTCAAACACTCGGGCTTCCAAAGGGAGGCTCGAACAGTGCAATGTTTAGAAATGTCAGAATGGACCAACATACGAAGAACTCGCCGAACTATGTCTCGACTGAGAACATCTAAGTCGTAGATAGTGTTGTACAATCTAAAACTAAGGAGTTGGTACATGTAATCTATACAAAGGTTTCCCCATAAAGCAGCCTCTTGAAAACATAACTTGTCCATATAGTTTCTTCCTAGGGTGAAACATTGGAAAATCCCTTCGTGGTATTTACCTCTTCGCCTGTACTCAACCAATTGTGCCATGGATAAGCGGTAGTAAATGGAAGCATTCCCTTGGCAGGTGCGGAGAATTTCCAGACTATTTGTCACTTCATATAGTTGTTTACACGTTTTTCGAAAGTTTTCGAGAGGTAGGTACCCTTCTTCACAGGTTTTGATTGCAATGATTTCCAGGATCTCCAAAGGAAGAGATAACATATGGGTTTGTTCTTCCATCTGAATATTTATTATAAAAGTTTACTTAGTGATACTCATTTAAAAGTATAACCGATGAAAGGATAACAAAAATAAAAGACAACATGCTATATTTGTATATAACCACTGGTTCAAAATGTAAAGCTATGCATGGTTTCCCAAGTCCCCCAATACATGAATCCCCAAACTAGTTAAAAGATTTAAATCTCCCAAAACCATACGCAACACTAAAAACACGTTACTCCAGGAGTCCCTTTTCCAGAGACACCACCGATGCTAGCGTTCTTACGACCTCAGGTGAATTCCTAAGGTAGTATTCAGTTGCTCGATTTCCTTAACTCAGACACACTCAAGATAGCTAGGGTCAAAACTGTGCTTAAAGCACTCAAGCTTCCATAGAGAGGCACGAGAAGTGTGGAGGTCAGAAATTTCAGTGTGGACTAAATCCCTATAATTCCCACGCACCACATCATTCTTGAAGATATTGATGTCATAAAGTTCTCCATACACACTAAAACTCAAGATCTGAAATAGGTAGGTCGCTCGATGGTCACCATCCAAAGCATCTTCAAGAAATTTACCCACAGCTCGGTAGTTATCAGCCATAGTGAAACATAGAAAAAGAGTTTCATGATACTTCCCTCTTTTCCAATATGCAGCAAATCGTGCATATGCAATACGGTAATAGACCAGATTGCTTCCTTGGTAAAGATGGAGAATGTGTAACACCCAAGATTTTTATGAGTAATATTTTGTTTTTATATATCATCAAAGGAATCTTTCACTACATACTATCTTGTCTTACTTTACACGCAATCGCGACCTTCCCCGATAGCTTATGTCGTACGCAATACCGAGTTTCACTAAACAACGATATGCTATTAAAATATTATTAAAACTAGCCGTTATGAATAGTAATAACCACTTTTTTAAATTTTATAAATTTTATTTTTCAAAATGGACTTCATTTTTGGATTCTGAATACCGAAATTAGCCTAGGGTAAAATTTTGGTATTTTTCTGAAAACTTTCAATTTTTGATGAATAGTGAAACCACTAAGTGGTAGGTTAAAAACTGAATTTTGCATAAAACTTAATTTTACCGCTTCTGTGAATGGAATTTCGAAAATCTGACAGACACAGTTGATATCAGTAAGTAAAATGTGGTTCAATGAGATAAAAATAATTTTTTGGTGAATAGTAATTTTTTAATTTTTTTACCGTGGTTAATAGTAAATAGGGGTAAATATGATATTACTATTACCCTAACACATGTCCTAATTCTATTGGATAAGTGTAATTCGGCCAAAAACAACCTTATGAATAAAATATGACCATTTAGGCCCACTTGGGTTAGATTAGGACATTTATTATTAATTTATTTAAAGAAGGGTTAAAATAGTTAAAATCAAAGTTTAATAAGTAAATCATTTTTAATATGGGGTTATACATAAGATAAATTCGACTATAAATATTCATTAGAAATATAAAAAGATTTCCTACATAATGGTATTTTATTTATAATTTTTAGACATTAAATAATTTAATTTATTTATGACACAATTATGATGCAGTAATTATCTTATTTATGAAATATTGATATAATTGATGTTATAAACACCAAAATAAATGTAATTTGAGAATTTTTATGAAGTTCACTAATTTTATAGGTTACTATGATATATTAGTGTTGATTTAATCAACTTGGTTCGAACATATAATTCTTTTATGACTTTCACAAAAATCATATATCAAATAGTGTCAAAATTAACACAAAATAGTTTTTAAATAAAATATTATATTATTAATTGTTATTTTATTCTTAAAAATCTAAGTTTCGGCCAAATGACTTATATAAGGATATATATATTAATGATAAACAATTTGGGGTTCGTTTGGCATGTTATAGTAAGTGTATTAACCATATAGTGAAAGAAAACAAAAAGACGCGGTAAAAGTTAAATTATTTAACTTAGAGTTAAATCTAATTGATAAGGTTAAAATAATACCCTAAACTTGTCTAAATCCTATTGGTTGATAGGATTTCGACCCATCCCCACTTTAGATTCAAAATAAGACCCTTTGGAACCATTATAAACCGATTTTGACTTTAATATAAAATAATATTTTGAGATATTCCTAAGGTGCCCCTCTCCTCCCTTATAAAAGGGCACCTCCTCACACCAATTTGAGCACTCAAGCTAGGCCAACCCCTGCCATTTTCTCCTCTCCACTTCCCTAGAATAATCCTATAGGTCTTGGTATTCTTCAAAGGCCAATCTTAGTTCCCTAAGTGGAGGATTCAAAGAGGCGTTCCAAAGAAGAGGTAATATCCATTACCGATCTTTTCAATTTCTTTCTTCTTCAACTTCTTCTTATTTAGTTGTTTCATGATAAAGTAATAACATAAGTATTACTTAAATATTGATATGTTATTATAAATATGAAACAACCCTAATTCACCATCTATCCATCCTACGGAAAAATGAAATCACCGCGCGTGCGTACGTACGGAATACCGTCTCCACGCCGTGGTGTAATCTATTTTCCACCACCACCTTACAAGGATGGGTATAATGGTGTAATGAGTAACTATTTATGATTATTATAAAGTAATATTGATACTGAAATAATATACATATACTCCAATACAATTCCACGATCATAGGAACGATATCATCACTCGTGCGTACGTACGGAATACCGTCTCCACGATGTGATGCGACTCGTTCTACATGATCATCATTACATAGTAATTATATAAATGAATTGAATTAATAAATATGATATATGTTACACTAATAAAATTCTGGATATAAGGTATCTATAACCTTAAAAGAAGAATAAGAATTTATTCGGCAAAACACGCATAAGAACAAAAGGCAATAAAGACCCGAGTAACAAGTAACAATGAAATATTACTAACAAGAAGCTAAGAATATGACCATATATGATATCATATCAATATGTATGATTCTAGAATAAGTCAATAACATTATTTAAACCATTATACAGGAGCTTCGGACACATACAAAGCAAATCGGACCTAAGGTAAGGGAAATATCACAATCTCATTTTTATCCAAGATTGTTTATTCGTAAGTATTTACTGGGGTGTATTTTATTATCCACATCCATGTTTCATAAATATGTAATATTATTTCCATCCACCTATAATTGTTTAAATCCATTTTTACCCTTCGGTGAGTTTTTAGAAAAAGAAATGAAAGGAATCGTTTGTCGTTTTTCGTACGAGGTACTTTTTGACTTTTCCAACAAAAGTACGAAGAATGTTTTTTTTTAACTTATACGACATGAATGGATTTTTAAAACATTATTTCCAAGAAGCTTCCTTTACATGTTTTCAAGTTTATTTTTAATCAAATTCTTAGTGTTTATAATTGTATGACATGTTAAGAAAAGAAAAGTGTTTTTGAAGTAGAAAGGATATTTTTCTCAAGAATGGAGTTCAAGTATTTTATCAAAATTATTTTCCATCTAAGATAATAAAAGGGTTCTGTTTTTAACCCTATTATTACATGGATTTGATTATGTGGTGATGGAAATATTTTTATGAATTCCTTTATCTTATATGAATTGTTTTATGATGTCATGTTGTTTAAGAATCCCATTTTTATTACATGGGTTACGCTATGATGTATGGTTTATGATTATGTGGAACACATAAGAAAGGATTCATTATAAGATGGGTGGGACCTATATCTCCCTCCAATGCATTGGGTAAAGATTTATATCTCATGAGATAGACATGGCTGGAACGGAAAGTTATTTCGGTTCAGTGATACAGGACTAAAATGAGGAGTGAACTTGGTTCAGAAATGGACTTTGTCTGCTAAGATAGTCTTGGGAATGAGTCATGACTAACAAGAAATGATTTTCCATGATTATGTGTGCATTCCACAAGGTTTCAAGTTTTATTTTATGATTATAGGGATCTCATTTTCACTTCTATGATTTATTCCATTTTAAGATATTATGATCTCTTTTGCAGGTTATGATTTTCAAAAAGATATGATATGATTTTTATTTCCTTTATTTGCCCTTGCTGAGCATTTGAGCTCACCCTTTTATGTTTTCTTTTCCCCAGGTCAGGAAGATGGATATTAAGTAGAATATGCTAAAAGGGACCCTAGATATGATGAAATAAATGGGAGACACTGTAGAAGATTTATGAACCAGTTGTTTATGTTTCCCAGTTTCTAAAGACACTATACCTATATGGTCCTTTGTGGTTTTGTCATATGTTGTAATAAGTGTGCTTCAATTTCGAAGTATTAACAATGTATGTAAAGTATGGGTTGTTATAGTTGGTATCAGAGGAAAGGTATAGTCAACCTTTGGAAACTAGGATGTGAAAGACTTTGTAAGAACCCTAAGGATAAGTCTAAGCATAGAACACAATCTTAGTGTTTTAGAAATGGCCATGAATACCCTAGGATAAGACCTTAAGTGTGAAATTTTATCCTTGATTATGTGGTTTTCCTATTATAATTAGTGTTGCTCACACTATTCTTCTTGGTTTTAGTCATTTGCTGGAACCCGAAGGAACCGTGTTAATGCGGAATGCGATGGGCAATGCAATGATTGTCCCCCTGAGAAACCAAACGATATGGGAGATGGAATGCAAAATCTTGTAGCCATGCTCACACAACTTTCCCAAGCTATGAATCATGCAGGACTTCCAAACGAGCAAAGGAAGGAGCAACATTATGTTGAATCCTTCATGAGGCAGCGTCCACCTTCTTTCAGTGGGTCTACTGATCCATTAGTTGCTGAACAATGTATTAGTACTACTGAAAAGATATTATTCAGTTCTTCAATGTTCTGAACATGATAAAGTCATCCTAGCAGTGTATCGTTTGGAAAGAGATGCTGATCAATGGTGGAATCTTATTAAGAATACGAGGCAAAGGGATGAAATTGAGTCTATGGAATGGGACGAGTTCAAGAACTTATTTTTCAATAAGTACTTCCCTCTTATTCTCCGAACAAAGATGGAGAAAGAGTTTCTTGAACTGAAGCAAAGGGATGATGAATCTGTTGGTACCTATGAAGCAAATTTTACAAGACTTGCAAGGTACGCTTCTGGTATTATTATCCAACCTAAGAGTAAGATCGATCGATTATTTAGTGGCTTAAAACCAAGTCTTCGAAGGGCGTTACCCATAAGGGACTTCAATAGCTACGAGGAAATCGTTCGATGTGCTCTCAAAGTCGAGATGGAGATTGGAGTAACCCATCAGTCACATGGGTTTGATAAGAAGAGGAAGATGGAATTCAAAGGAAAATCTAAAGAGCACACTGAAAAGAAGATGAGCTTTCCCTTATGCTCAAAGTGTGGAAAGAAACATGGAGGGAGTTGTCTTAAAGGGACTAGTAAATGTTTCAAATGTGGAAAGGAAGGTCATCGGGCATTTGAATGCCGCGATAATGGGAAGAAGATTTCTAATGATGCAAATAAAGGAAGGGATACACAGAATGAACCTACTACACTTCAATGTTTCAAGTGTAAGGAGATGGGGCATTATGCCAATCAATGCCCAAATCCAAGGGTTGATGATGATGGTCGACGTCAACAAAATCTTAAGGCTAAAGACAAAGGAAAGTCACATGCAATTTCTATCAGCGATGTGGAGTACGATAACGAAGTGGTGAAAGGTACACTTACTGGTTGCGCCCAAATTTACCCTACTGGTAAAATCGGTCGATGTAGTACATGTAGGGGTCGAATCCACAGGGACCGAAGAAGAAACCTTGAGACACTTTGATTAGATGCGGGATTGGCTATGCAGTGGCCAACATTGGATTGAATTGATTTGAAGAAATATTGATTTAATTTAAATAACAAAACAAATAAAATTACTTGAATTAAAACAACTAATTAAGGTGAGTCTATCCTAGGTTGTCTCTTGGGCTTTATTGGATGTATTTGTTTTTCATTTGATTTTTTGTTCATCGGTTCAAGAGGTATCCATTAAATGAAATAATTCCTCAATATAATTCTCCGATTTAATCCATACACAATTTCAAGTCTAATCACTAATTCACTTAGAGGATCAATTAAATGAGCACTGCAAGGAATTGGATCGTACTAGCACTCAAAATGTGTCGTCGTTAAATTCGGTGAAGACAAAGAAGAAGATAAATCAAAGAAAGGAACTCTTAAAATAAAGAACAAATTTATGAATTTAAGAACATCAAATAACATTCAATCAAACTTATGCAACTCCCTAGGATCAACCCATAAAAGGTTAGCCCTCCATTTATGTTATTCTATCAATGGAAGCGGGTAATTGACTTAATGAAGCGGGATTGAAGAAGAAAGAAAAAAAACATTAATCAAAATGAACACTCCACCGTTGTGTGATGAATTCACAAGTGCGGGTGTGAATAAATTCACACTACGATTCAACGGTATCAACGTGTAAAAAAAAGGAAAAAATAAAAGTGAAGAAGAAGAAATTTTATTAAAATACTAAACGTGAATGAAAAACTTACATTAGAGAAATTGACAATGTCATTACAAAACGAAAGCGGGAAATTACAATTGAAAGAAAAACTTGGATTCAAAGGAAAATGTTAAATGATTATTCTCTTAACCACCAGCTCCTTATATAGGCATATTATGAGCCTTATGTACACCCCCAACATTAAATTCACCCCCCAACAATTAAGAGAGTCAAAAGGAGGGTGAAGAATCAAAAGTAAATTGACGTTTCGAAGTTGACCCGGAAAACTGTCCAGATTCGTCCTCCATTTTGACGTGTGCTTTTGACACTTCATATGGCCGAATCCGAAGGTGTCATAAATATAAAATATCTTCGTCCATGTGTCTTATAGAAGCTCTAAAAATTTTAGGACTTTTGGCTCAGCCGTTTGAAAGTTATGGTTGAAATGGTGGGACGGATTTCTGTGCATTAATGACAAGTCCTCCATTTAAATCTCAACTTCAGATCCCTTTATCATCATGAAAACATCAGAATTAGCTTCGGCCACAGTTGAATAAAATTATCCTCATATTTTTATCTTTCTACTGTATAAATTTTAGATTCATTGGGCTTGGTGTCTGGGCCCCACATTTGTTTGATTGGCCTTAGGCCCATTATGCTTTTTCCAGCATGTTTCTGCCTTCAGGCGCAAAATTCTCCATCTTCCTTTGGGATTCATCCATCGGACCTAAAAGATAAAATGTTCCAAACAAAGTGATAAATAATATCCCAAAATTTAAAATTAAAATTATGAATATTGTAATTTGCACAAGCAAATTATTGAGTGGGCCCAAATTGACATTTTAAGCATGAATTGCACAATGATGGGAAATGAAGTTCAATTTCTGAATTGGACTAAAATTGATGTTTATGAACTTTTAAACACATTAATATTAAGATCTTAACAATGAATATTAGCCACTTTCAGTGACTAATCACACCCCCCAACTTGAGTTTTGCTAGTCCCGAGCAAAATAAATTACAAATATGAAATCCAAATCCCATTTTCCAAAAACATTTAAATACACATTACTCACCCAAATATCTAATACCAAAAAAATTATGAAAACCCATCAAAATCATTTAAAACAAGCTAGTTACATAAGCATATCCCAAGCCCAAGCCCATTCCTTTGTTCAAATTCATTGCCACATTTCATCCAATTCCAATTAAGCATGATAAAGTGTTGTGCATCATAAAAGATTTGGGGCCCATTTTATTGTTCAAGGGAAAAAAATGGAAGCGCTAGGTGGGAATCACATTAAACCTTAAAATGAGTATCCAAATTTTTTTTTGATTTTTTTGATTTTTTTTATTATTTTTTTTAACCACAATAGATATGAAAAGACTAACTCTGGGCAAGACAACTATGGAGTCACGATCCCCAAGTGCCGGACGCCACGCATTTTGTCAATTTCATGCTCTACAATAGAGATATAAAGCCTAACTCTGGGCAAGACAACTATGGAGTCACGATCCCCAAGTGCCAGACGCCACGCATTTGGACAAAACATTGCTCTATGTGGTCATTTTTTTGTTTTTTTTTTTGTTTTTTTTTTTGTTTTTTTTTTGTTTGTTTGTTTTTTTTTTTAGATACTCAAATTAAACTAAAAGTGACCCCAGAACCCTATGCTATAATGAAAGGGACCCGAGAACTCAAATTTACACCCACGATCTAGTAGACGTGCATTGTGGCATTTTTATTAAGAGGATGAAAATGTAAACATTGAAAAATCACATCGGACAACCGCACTTTCCAAAAACTATGCTCATGAACTTAAACTTGCATTAAAATCAGAATCAAGGCATTCAAAATTTATTTGATATCCAATTTTAGAGTTTGCAATGTGTGTTATCATGTTTATGGTTAATGGAATTTTTCTTTTCATGCATGTTTTTTTTTAAAAAATCATTTTTTATCTCCCCCCAACTTAGAATGACACTGTCCCCAGTGTTTAAAGAATAGAAAAGTTAGAAGGGGGAAGGAGAGGAGTTCAATGAAGAAATTTAAAATAAAAATCATGGAATGAAGTCACCTGGTGGTTGATGATGATAGTGCATGCCATAGTCTCCCTTCAATCCTGGATTTGAGTCTCAGCGGCTTGGATGGTGGTGAATGGATTTTCCTTATGGATTTCAACATGTCCTTTTTTTAACCTATAAAAAAAATAAAACAAAACAAAATAAACTGATGATACATTGTCTTCTTTATATTTTCTGGGTAAGGTATTACTCAGATATCATGCCACATGACACGGATGAATATGGCGCTCCCCTTTCATACCCATCCTTACTCATAAAAGAAGAACAGGTCAACAGCTTATGGTAATTTATTATATGAAAAAAAATGATTCAAAATAATTGGAAAACATGAAAACCATGGGTTGCCTCCCATGCAGTGCTTTTGTTTAACGTCATTGGCTCGACTTCTACCCCCCAACTTATCCAATTACAACTTTCAGCATTTTAATTAACCCATCTTTTTTCACTTCAATAAGATTGAGATTGATTATTTTTTTGAAATTTGTTTCATGTAAAATCCTATTTTCCACAATGATTGGTAAAATCCAAGGAATATCTGAAATTGTTGATCGAGTTGTTTCTATAGTCATTCCTAAGACACCAAGGATCATTCCAACATTATTGGTTTCATGAGATGGATGAATGATAACTGAGAGGTCTTGTTTGTACCCTATGATGGGATGCCCGAGTGGGGAAGTAAGGACATTGATTTTAAGTTCAGGTTGGATAGGACATTCAAAAATAGATAAGGAATTAGAATCAATATCAATTTCATTTTCAAAATTTCCCAACACAATTGGTTCCCTTTGAATTGAATATTCCACCCCAAAATTTTCTAGATGAGTTTCATAAATGGGTATGGGTTTGATGTTTGTGATTTCTCCTAATGGTTCAGTGATTGATGTTTCTGAAAAATCATCATTGTAGAAATATTCCAAACATTCAATCTTTGAAGAAAAATTTCCCTCTTGTGAATTCATGAAATCAATTTCATCCTGATTTAAACACTTGTTAACAATTCCCTCAGGTTCATTAGCTTGACTTTCAAAATTACCTGACCAATTCACTTCATTATCCAACTCTGTTTTATAAGATTCTAAAGTGGGTTCATCACTAAATTCACATGAGTTATGTGGAAAACAAGATTCTTCTATAAGTGATGTGGAAAGGACATCCTGAGTGGGAATGGGTTCTTTATAAGTCTCAATGTTTTGTATTTCTAATCTCAGTGATGAAACTTCTGAATTCATTTTAACCATTTTTTCACACAAATGTTCAAGAATTTTTTCATAATTAGGATTGATTTTTGTTTGTACATCATCATCATCATTAAGTTTGATCTCTTCAATCATCTTTGAGAGGTATGGAAATTGATCCTTTAAAAAATCAGCATCCCATTGATCGTTCATGTTATCGGGTGTGGGGTATTCATTTAAAGGTTGATCAAAGTAATTTACTATGTGAGGGGATTCCCAATGTTGATTTTCTATTCGATTCCAGCCCGATTTTATGAAAGGAAATTGTTGATGATACTCCATTGGAGTTTAATGAAATTTGGATTTGGATTTATTTTTTTTGGGAAGACTAGAGGTGAGAAAAGAGAAGTTAGGTGGGAATAGAAGGTGGGTGTCTAAGAAAACATACTTGGGTCCCCGGCAATGGCGCCAAAATTTGGTTGCGCCCAAATTTACCCTACTGGTAAAATCGGTCGATGTAGTACATGTAGGGGTCGAATCCACAGGGACCGAAGAAGAAACCTTGAGACACTTTGATTAGATGCGGGATTGGCTATGCAGTGGCCAACATTGGATTGAATTGATTTGAAGAAATATTGATTTAATTTAAATAACAAAACAAATAAAATTACTTGAATTAAAACAACTAATTAAGGTGAGTCTATCCTAGGTTGTCTCTTGGGCTTTATTGGATGTATTTGTTTTTCATTTGATTTTTTGTTCATCGGTTCAAGAGGTATCCATTAAATGAAATAATTCCTCAATATAATTCTCCGATTTAATCCATACACAATTTCAAGTCTAATCACTAATTCACTTAGAGGATCAATTAAATGAGCACTGCAAGGAATTGGATCGTACTAGCACTCAAAATGTGTCGTCGTTAAATTCGGTGAAGACAAAGAAGAAGATAAATCAAAGAAAGGAACTCTTAAAATAAAGAACAAATTTATGAATTTAAGAACATCAAATAACATTCAATCAAACTTATGCAACTCCCTAGGATCAACCCATAAAAGGTTAGCCCTCCATTTATGTTATTCTATCAATGGAAGCGGGTAATTGACTTAATGAAGCGGGATTGAAGAAGAAAAAAAAACATTAATCAAAATGAACACTCCACCGTTGTGTGATGAATTCACAAGTGCGGGTGTGAATAAATTCACACTACGATTCAACGGTATCAACGTGTAAAAAAAACGAAAAAATAAAAGTGAAGAAGAAGAGATTTTATTAAAATACTAAACGTGAATGAAAAACTTACATTAGAGAAATTGACAATGCCATTACAAAACGAAAGCGGGAAATTACAATTGAAAGAAAAACTTGGATTCAAAGGAAAATGTTAGATGATTATTCTCTTCACCACCAGCTCCTTATATAGGCATATTATGAGCCTTATGTCCACCCCCAACATTAAATTCACCCCCCAACAATTAAGAGAGTCAAAAGGAGGGTGAAGAATCAAAAGTAAATTGACGTTTCGAAGTTGACCCGGAAAACTGTCCAGATTCGTCCTCCATTTTGACGTGTGCTTCTGACACTTCATATGGCCGAATCCGAAGGTGTCATAAATATAAAATATCTTTTTTCATGTGTCTTCTAGAAGCTATCAATATTTTAGGACATTTGGATCATCCGTTTGAAAGTTATGGTTGAAATGGTGGGACGGATATCTGTGCATTAATGACAAGTCCTCCATTTAAATCTCAACTTTATATCCCTTTATCATCATGAAAACATCAGAATTAGCTCCGGCCACAGTTGAATAAAATGATCCTCATATTTTTATCTTTCTAATGTATAAATTTGAGCTTCATTGGGCTTGGTGTCTGGGCCCCACATTTGTTTGATGGGCCTTAGGCCCATTATGCTTTTTCCAGCATGTTTCTTCCTTCAGGCGCAAAATTCTCCATCTTCCTTTGGGATTCATCCATCGGACCTAAAAGATAAAATGTTCCAAACAAAGTGATCAATCATATCCCAAAAATTAAAATTAAAATGATGAATATTGTAATTTCCACAAGCAAATTATTGAGTGGGCCCAAATTGACATTTTAAGCATGAATTGCACAATGATGGGAAATGAAGTTCAATTTCTGAATTGGACTAAAATTGATGTTTATGAACTTTTAAACACATTAATATTAAGATCTTAACAATGAATATTAGCCACTTTCAGTGACTAATCACTTACCATCCACTCTAAAGTAGCAAATGTTTTATTTGATTCTGGATCCACCCACTCTTTTATTTCTGAAAAATTTTCTAAGGGTATCACCGTATTACCTCAACAATTAGATGTTGAGTTAGCTGTGACAACACCTAATGGCACAACAGTCGCATCAAAAGTTTATAATTCTTCTCTAATCGAAGTTTGTGGGAAAGTGCTTCCTACAAATCTTGTGATCCTTCCTTTAGTGGGATTTTATGTGATTCTTGGAATGGATTGTCTTTCTCTACATGGAGCTCATATCAATTTCCAAATAAGGGAAGTCACATTTCATATTCCAGATCAATCTACAATCGTCTATCGATGCAAGGATGAATATAACCTTCCAATGGAAATTCCTTCCATCTTATGGGTCTTGATTCCACTAAATGAAGGTTATTTATCTCAAATGGTTGGTGAGAAACTCACGATTAAGAATATGCCCATCGTATGGGAGTTTTATGATGTCTTTCCGAAGGAATTACCGGGTCTTCCACCAAATCGTGAAGTTGAGTTTTCAATAGAACTCATACCGGGTGCTTTTCCTATTTCAAAGACACCTTATAGAATGGCCCCAATTGAGTTGCAGGAATTGAAGAAGAAACTCCAAGAGAATCTTGATAAGGGATTCATACGCCCTAGTGCGTCACCTTGGGGAGCACCTGTTCTATTTGTTAAGAAGAAAGATGGATCAATGAGACTCTACATTGATTATCGAGAACTTAACAAGATCACTATCAAGAATAAATATCCTCTCCCACGCATTGATGACTTATTTGACCAACTATGCGGAGCTCAATACTTTTCCAAGATTGATCTTTGTTCAGGGTATCATCAATTAAGGGTCAAAAGGGAGGATATACCAAAGACGGCTTTCCGTACAAGGTATGGACACTATTAATTTATAGTGATGCCATTTTGTCTTACTAATGCCCCTTCTATCCTCATGGATCTAATGAATAGAGTCTTTAGAGACTATCTTGATCAATTTGTGGTAGTCTTTATAGACGATATTCTTGTCTATTCAAAGAGCAAGGAAGAGCATGAAGATCACTTGAGAATTATATTGAAGACCCTGAGAAAGGAGAAGCTTTATGCAAAATTTACCAAGTGTGAATTTTGGCTTCAAAAAGTTTCATTTTTGGGTCACATAATCTCAAAAGAGGGAATATCTGTGGATCCAGCAAAAACAGAGGTTATCGAAAGATGGTCGAGACCAACAGCAGTAACTGAGATCCGAAGTTTTCTTGGTTTGGCTGGATATTATCGACGTTTTGTAAAAGATTTTTCACAATTATCTAATCCACTCACCAAGTTGACTCGGAAAGGAGTTAAGTTTGTTTGGACAGAGGAATGTGAAGAGAATTTCAAGGAGTTGAAAAGAAGGTTATCCAGTGCACCTGTGCTCACACTGCCTTGTAGTGGAGAAAGGTTTGTGATCTACAGTGATGCATCCAAGAAGGGATTGGGGTGTGTTCTTATGCAAAATGATATGGTGATAGCTTATGCCTCACGACAGTTGAAAATCCATGAGCAAAATTACCCAACACATGATTTGGAGTTGGCTGCGGTAATCTTTGCATTAAAGATTTGGAGGCATTACCTTTATGGTGAAAGGTGTGATATTTATACTGATCATAAAAGTTTAAAGTATATTTTCACACAAAAGGAGTTGAATATGCGTCAAAGAAGATGGTTGGAGCTGATTAAGTATTATGACTGCTCAATCCCTTACCACCCTGGGAAAGCAAACAAGGTGGCAGATGCATTAAGTCGACAAGAACATGCTAGTTTATCCATGATGAGGATCACAAAAGATCCAATATTTATTGATTTACAAAGGATGGATCTTGGAATTATAATGGAAGGGGAAAAATCTTATCTTTCTCAAATTAATGTTCAACCATCTATACATGTGAAGATTAAAGAGGCACAGAAAGAAGATGTCGAGTTACAAAAGAAGGTGATAAATGTTCCTGGATTCAACCTTGATTGTGATGGGATAATAAAGTTCAGGAATCGGGTTTGTGTTCCTCCCATCCCCAAATTAAAGAAGGAGCTGCTGGATGAGGATCATAGTTCTTCATTCTCTATTCATCCTGGAAGCACGAAGATGTATAGGGACCTGAAAGAGTACTTCTGGTGGGATGGCATGAAAAGAGATGTTGCTGAATATGTCTCTCGATGCTTGGTTTGTCAACAAGTTAAAGCTGAGAGACAAAAGTCTAAGGGGATGTTACAATCATTACCCATACCCGAATGGAAATGGGAAAACATCACTATGGACTTTGTCACAGGACTTCCTAAAACATCCAAAGGCAATAATGATATCTGGGTCATAGTTGATCGTCTTACAAAGTCTGCACACTTCATTGCTATTAGAGAGGATTTCTCTCTAGATCAGCTTGCCAGGATATATGTAAAGGAAGTGGTAAGATTGCATGGAGTACCACTTTCTATTATATCTGATCGGGATCCGAGATTTACCTCGAAGTTCTGGCGAAGTCTTCAGCATACTCTGGATACAGATTTGAGTTTCAGCACTGCTTATCATCCTCAGACAGACGGTCAGTCTGAGAGAACAATTCAAACCCTAGAAGATATGTTGAGAGCTTGCTCTATGGATTTCAAATGAGGTTGGGATCAACACCTACCATTGGTGGAATTTTCTTATAATAATAGCTTTCACTCCAGTATTCAGATGGCTCCTTATGAAGCTCTCTATGGAAAGAAATGCAGGACTCCAACTTGCTGGGATGAAGTTGGGGAAAGAAAGCTATTAGGACCTGATCTCGTTGATGAAATGGCAGAAAAGGTCAGATCTATTCAACAACACATAAGAGCAGATCAGAGTCGACAGAAAAGTTATGCCGACAACCGAAGAAAAGACCTAGAGTTTGAAGTGGGTGATAAAGTGTTCTTACGAATATCTCCCTGGAAGAGGGTTATGAGATTTGGAAAGAAGGGGAAGTTGAGCCCTAGATACATCAGTCCTTTCGAAATACTGGATCGTGTTGGAAAGGTAGCTTACCGATTGGCGCTTCCACCGAATCTCTCTCAAGTTCATGATGTGTTCCATGTATCTCTCCTGAGAAAGTACATACCTGATCATTCACATGTACTCAGCTCAGAAGTTGTACCGCTGGAGAAAGATCTTTCTTATGAAGAACAACCGATAGAGATTCTGGATCGTAGCGAAAAAGTCCTACGAAACAAGACCACTCGATTGGTGAAAGTTTTATGGAGGAACCACCAACTTGAAGAAGCTACATGGGAGCTTGAGGATATGATGAGGGAGAAGTATCCTCATCTGTTTGTTACAAAGTGACGAATTTCGAGGGCGAAATTATTTTTAAGGGGGGTAGAATGTAACACCCGAGATTTTTATGAGTAATATTTTGTTTTTATATATCATCAAAGGAATCTTTCACTACATACTAGCTTGGATTACATTACACGCAATCGCGACCTTCCCCGATAGCTTGTGTCGTACGCAATACCGAGTTTCACTAAACAACGATATGCTATTAAAATATTATTAAAACTAGCCGTTATGAATAGTAATAACCACTTTTTGAAATTTTATAAATTTTATTTTTCAAAATGGACTTCATTTTTGGATTCGGAATACCGAAATTAGCCTAGGGTAAAATTTTGGTATTTTTCTGAAAACTTTCAATTTTTGATGAATAGTGAAACCACTAAGTGGTAGGTTAAAAACTGAATTTTGTATAAAACTTAATTTTACCGCTTCTGTGAATGGAATTTCGAAAATCTGACAGACACGGTTGATATCAGTAAGTAAAATGTGGTTCAATGAGATAAAAATAATTTTTTGGTGAATAGTAACTTTTTACTTTTTTTACTGCGGTTAATAGTAAATAGGGGTAAATATGATATTACTATTACCCTAACACATGTCCTAATTCTATTAAATAAGTGTAATTAGACCAAAAACAACCTTATGAATAAAATATGACCATTTAGGCCCACTTGGGTTAGATTAGGACATTTATTATTAATTTATTTAAAGAAGGGTTAAAATAGTTAAAATCAAAGTTTAATAAGTAAATCATTTTTAATATGGGGTTATAAATAATATAAATTCGACTATAAATATTAATTAGAAAGATAAAAAGATTTCCTACATAATGGTATTTTATTTATAATTTTTAGACATTAAATAATTTAATTTATTTATGACACAATTATGATGCAGTAATTATCTTATTTATGAAATATTGACATAATTGATGTTATAAACACCAAAATAAATGTAATTTGAGACTTTTTATGAATTCCACTAATTTTCTAGGTTACTATGATATATTAGTGTTGATTTAATCAACTTGGTTCGAACATATAATTCTGTTATGACTTTCACAAAAATCATATATCAAATAGTGTCAAAATTAACACAAAATAGTTTTTAAATCAAATATTATATTATTAATTGTTATTTTATTCCTAAAAATCTAAGGTTCGTCCAAATGACTTATATAAGGATATATATATATTAATAATAAACAATTTGGGGTTCGTTTGGCATGTTATAGTAAGTGTATTAACCATATAGTGAAAGAAAACAAAAAGACACGGTAAAAGTTAAATTATTTAACTTAGAGTTAAATCTAATTGATAAGGTTAAAATAATACCCTAAACTTGTCTAAATCCTATTGGTCGATAGGATTTCGACCCATCCCCACTTTAGCTTCAAAATAAGACCCTTTGGAACCATTATAAACCGATTTTGACTTTAATATAAAATAATATTTTGAGATATTCCTAAGGTGCCCCTCTCCTCCCTTATAAAAGGGAACCTCCTCCCCCTCCTCCTCACACCAATTTGAGCACTCAAGCTCGGCCAAACCCTGCCATTTTCTCCTATCCACTTCCCTAGAATAATCCTATAGGTCTTGGTATTCTTCAAAGTCCAATCTTAGTTCCCTAAGTGGAGGATTCAAAGAGGCGTTCCAAAGAAGAGGTAATATCCATTACCGATCTTTTCAATTTCTTTCTTCTTCAACTTCTTCTTCTTTAGTTGTTTCATGATAAATTAATAACATCAGTATTACTTACATACTGATATGTTATTATAAATAGGAAACAACCCTAATTCACCTTCTATCCATCCTACGGAAAAATGAAATCACCGCGCGTGCGTACGTACGGAATACCGTCTCCACGCCGTGGTGTAATCTATTTTCCACCACCACCTTACAAGGATGGGTATAATGGTGTAATGAGTAACTATTTATGATTATTATAAAGTAATATTGATACTAAAATAATATACATATACTCCAATACAATTCCATGATCATAGGAACGATATCATCACTCGTGCGTACGTACGGAATACCGTCTCCACGATGTGATGCGACTCGTTCTACATGATCATCATTACATAGTAATTATATAAATGAATTGAATGAATAAATATGATATATGTTACACTAATACAATTCTGGATATAAGGTATCTATAACCTTAAAATAATAATAATAATTTATTCGGCAAAACACGCATAAGAACAAAAGGCAATAAAGACCCGAGTAACAAGTAACAATGAAATATTACTAACAAGAAGCTAATAATATGACCATATATGATATCATATCAATATGTATGATTCTAGAATAAGTCAATAACATTATTTAAACCATTATACAAGAGCTTCGGACACATACAAAGCAAATCGGACCTAAGGTAAGGGAAATATCACAATCTCATTTTTATCCGAGATTGTTTATTCGTAAGTATTTACTGGGGTGTATTTTATTATCCACATCCATGTTTCATAAATATGTAATATTATTTCCATCCACCTACAATTATTTAAATCCATTTTTACCCTTCGGTGAGTTTTTAGTAAAAGAAATGAAATGAATCTTTTGTCGTTTTTCGTATGAGGTACTTTTTGACTTTTCCGACAAAAGTACGAAGAATGTTTTTTTTAACTTATACGGCATGAATGGATTTTTAAAACATTATTTCCAAGAAGCTTCCTTTACATGTTTTCAATTTTATTTTTAATAAAATTCTTAGTGTTTATAATTGTATGACATGTTAAGAAAAGAAAAGTGTTTTTGAAGTAGAAAGGATATTTTCCTCAAGAATGGAGTTCAAGTATTTTATCAAAATTATTTTCCATCTAAGATAATAAAAGGGTTCTGTTTTTAACCCTATTATTACATGGATTTGATTATGTGGTGATGGAAATATTTTTATGAATTCCTTTATCTTATATGAATTGTTTCATGATGTCATGTTGTTTAAGAATCCCATTTTTATTACATGGGTTACGCTATGATGTATGGTTTATGATTATGTGGCACAAATAAGAAAGGATTCATTATAAGATGGGTGGGACCTATATCTCCCTCCAATGCATTGGGTAAAGATTTATATCTCATGAGATAGACATGGCTGGAACAGAAGGTTATTTCGGTTCAGTGATACAGGACTGAAACGAGGAGTGAACTCGGTTCAGAAATGGACTTTTTCCGCTAAGATAGTCTTGGAAATGAGTCATGACTAACAAGAAATGATTTTCCAGGATTATGTGTGCATGCCACAAGGTTTCAAGTTTTATGTTATGATTATGGGGATCTCATTTTCAGTTCTATGATTTATTCCATGTTAAGATATTATGATCTCTTTTGCAGGTTATGATTTTCAAAAAGATATGATATGATTTTTATTTCCTTTATTTGCCCTTGCTGAGCATTTGAGCTCACCCTTTTATGTTTTCTTTTCCCCAGGTCAGGAAGATGGATATTAAGTAGAATATGCTAAAAGGGACCCTAGATATGATGAAATAAATGGGAGACACTGTAGAAGATTTATGAACCAGTTGTTTATGTTTCCCAGTTTCTAAAGACACTATACCTATACGGTCCTTTGTGGTTTTGTCATATGTTGTAATAAGTGTGATTCAATTTTGAAGTATTAACAATGTATGTAAAGTATGGGTCGTTATAGAATGTTTGGATGATTTGATACCCTATGGAGTAGTTTACAAGTCAGACATATGTTGGAAAAGGGTTGGTCCTCTTCAGAGCATGTCTTGACAATTATAGTCTCTAACAACTTGGTAGGTAGTGATAAAATATTGGTTGGTTGACTTATCTTCTATCTGAAAAGTTTTAGTAAATCAACATTCAGTATGGCGAATCCATTTTAAACCAAGTTATTGTTTTATATAAAAACATAACAAAAAATAGAATACAACATCATTCATTTAGACATGATTTATAAAACTCAAGAAATTACACAATCTCTTGATCCCTTTCACAAAACATTAGTATGGGATTCCTGACATCATTGGTGATGTCCCTCTACCTCCACCACCTAAGAAGGAATGTTTTTTTCAACTCTACTCCTAGGGAAGAACAAAGCTCGCGGGTCTCCTCTTCCCAAATACACTCTCGGAAAATTAGATCGTGGTTAAACCCAAGCTCTCGTTTGATACAGGTGGTTTTCCAGAGATAAGCACGAGTAACATCAAGTTCTGCGACATCCGCTAGGATTTGGTTCCTAAAGATCTTTCAAAACACATCATATTTGAAGGATTCGATGAAAGATTCAAAATCACAGAGGTCCCCAAGCATGCTGAAACTCAGGATTTGGTACATAAAGACTGCGTAGAAGTCCAGCTCCTTTGCAGATTCTCTGAAATCCGTGATGGCCAACCATTTCTTATCTAGGGTAAAACACAAGAAGATTCCCTTGTAGTACTTACCTTTCTTTTTATAATTCTCGAATAGTGCATTGGCCATTTGGTTATACACAACTTTCGATCCCCGGAATATTCGAATGACATTTGAGTTGTTAGAAACATTGTAAAGAAACTTGCAAGATAGTCGAAGGTTTACAAAGGGTTCAAAGTATTCTGTACATGACTTCACAATTATACTTTCGAGGATTTCCGTGGGAAGGGAAAAAAGACTTGTACCTTCATTTTCCATCTGAAAAAAAACATCGCTCTTAGTATTGTTTAAGCAAGTTAAAAATTGTTCGGTTCTGGTTTCCAGAGTTATTGAAACCCAAAACTATGAGGAAAATTTACATTAACTCCCTTATAATGGCTTAAAAAATATGAATTATCCTAAGCATATCCCCTGAGAATTTCGTAACCAAGAGTGCAGCAAGGCCTGTTGTCGTGTACCAGTTCCCGTTCGAGTCTAGCTCAAAGCGGTGTTTTCGGGTTTTACCCCTAGATACATCTGTGCCAGAGCCGCCTCTACCTGCTCGTATCCAGACAGGGATGTATTTGCTATAAGGATTAACATATTCTATTCCTTACCAAAATACCAGGATGATTTTGTACGTTTATCCTCAAATACTATCTTAGGGCTTTGTTCCCTAATCTACATTTTCTAAATCTAGTTTCCAAGTTTTCTACTAAACTTTCCTCTGATACCAACTGTAAGGACCCGACCCTAGTTGTCTGGAGTCAGTGCCTTATTTGATTAAGTTGGAATACACACAAGGAATACGAATCCCAAAGGACCGAGCAGTTTAGTATTGTTGGAAATAAGATACATACAAAATTTTATCATTACAACATGAAGGGAAACAAAAAAACACTATTTTAATCCACTAGAAACATCTTGTCTCCTAGATTATACTTGTAAGTCATTCACAAATTACTTCTTCATATCCTGAGAAAATGAAACATAAGAAAGGGGTGATCTCAAATACTCAGTAAGAGTAAGAAATACAGCGGAAGATAATATAAACATTAGACATGGTGAATAATTGAAAACACATGCCTTTAATAATAAATTTGAAACATATTATGGAAGAAATATGAGGTAAACAAATAATGCCATAATTAAACATAATTATGGGTATTCTACTAGTCGAATAACCACATGAAAAATGAGAACATAAATATAATCATAGAGGTATCTTGGGGCATTACATACATAATCTTGTAACCATCTTGGCTACCTTAAAATTTGTAACCCTCACGGCTACCTTACTTTGTGTAACCATCACAGTTACACTTGGAGTAACCATACGGACGACCTCCAACTTACTCATACCCAATGCATTGGAGGGAAATATAGGTCCCACCCTTCATCATAAACAATTCCCAATAACCAAAACATAATCATAGAACATAAACAATAGCATAAAAACATTGCTTTTGGATCTTATAAAACAGAATTTTAAAAGAGGATTTTAGATGAAAAGTCCCTTATAAACATCATATACTTTAAGTGAGACTTAATAGAGTGGATGGAATATGTATATACTCTGTAAATACACATAATGAAACATAATATAAACAGAACCCATCACACAAACAATTTAAATATCACATAAATTATAAAGTAGAAGGTTAACCCAAAGAATGGAAATGGGGTTAAGAATTCCCTTACAACAATGTGATCGGTCGAATCATATGACCAAAACATAATAAATATCAATTGAATCATTTAATAATATGAATATAAATAGAATCATGCTATTATATATATCAAATTACAGTACACATATTCCACATACAAGAAATAAGCGGCGAACGACTAAAATCTCACAAAAATGAAAGTGAGATGAGGAACCCCTTACAACTTTGTAATCAATTGATTTGTATGACCCAAAATTAATGACTATCAAATGATAAATTGAATATCATAAAAATAAAGATATTCATGATATGAGACAATAATGGGCAGTATACATACACCATACAAAGTAATAATAGTGATTACGGAATCTCTCACAAAAATGGAAGTGAGATGAAGAAACCCTTACCTTAGGCTTTTCTTACTTCAAACTTGTTAAAACCTCCTGTATAATGGTTAAAATAATGTTATTAGTATTTTACAGAAACATTTTCATGTTTATAACATCTTATATGGTCATTTCATAACCTCATTTCACCCCTTATTTGTTAGTATTTTGTTCCTTGCATTATTTTGGGTGAGTTCTTTTGTGATTTTCACGATCGGTTCATGATGAATCGTTCTTTTTGATTGGAAGTGAAACTCCATAATTGGAATGGAGTAGTATTTACATATTTCCAGTACCATAATTTATACCATTTATCACTTTGATTCTTTATATGATAATGACTTATAAGTTAGAATATTAATTATATTCATTTAGATCATTTAAGTGATTCTTTGATAATAACAACCTCACTTAGTCTTACAAATTAGAACCATGAGTACAAAAAAATTACAGAACCATACGTGAGACATAAAACATATATTAAAACCTGGTTCAACCATATAAATGGTTTCATGACCATACTTGAAATAATTAATGGAAAGTGAAATTACATCATCCACGTTGTCGGTAATTCAACACATCACGGACAATGTTTTTATTCCTTAAATAAGTGAGAGAGGAGAGGAATAATGATTTGTAATTTTCCATAAACATGACAACATCCATAATATACATGATTCTGAAGATTTAATGCCTCTTGGATAAGAGGGGGTTAAGAAAGAAGAGAAAGGAATCATGAAATAAAGAAAACATGAGATATTTCTTACGAAAAATTCGGTAGCCTAACGGCGTCTCTTAAAATTTCATGAAAACAATATTGATGAGAGGAATGGAATATCTCATCATTCATACAAAATTTGGACAATAAGGGGAAATATTTAATGAAATATCAACAAAATACAAAGGGAAAGGAAGAGAATAACAAAAAATGGAAGAAAAGAATGAAAATTAAAGAGGATATTTACCTCTTGATCTCTTCTCCTTGAGATCCTTCTTAAGGGCTTTGGTCTTGGTCTTTTGGTGAGACCAACAGCTCTAGGTCATGGGGAAGAAGATTGGGGAGGGAATTTGGCAGAATTTAGACAATGCTCAAGGCTTGAGAGGTGTGGGAGGAAGAGGGGAGTGAGGGTGGTATTTATAGTGGAGGAGGGGAGGTTTTTTAGATTATTTTAATCATTATTATAATATTTTTCTCAAGACTTTGAATAATCTCAAAACAAGTGGCCCTAAATAGTGATAATATCATGTGATTTCGAAGAAAGTGGCCTTTCATCACTTATGATGTCATAAATAGTGCATATTTACTGATAAAATGATTATACGGTATTTTATCATATTTCACTATTCACCGAAAATTCAAGAGTTTCAGAAAAATACCAAAAATTTACCCCTAACATTTTTCTACGTGTAGAATTCAAAAGTGAAATCCATTTTTCAAAAATAATTTTCTAAATATTATTAATTTAATTTCTAAATAAGGTCACAGTTAATTCGAAAAATAACAATATTTAAGTGCAACTAGTTTTATGTGACATTGGAAAATTAATTAAGATCCCATTATCCTATTGCCTTGGGAAAATAAAATAATTATATTATTTACTATTCATGAGGTCATATTACTATTCATAAGGGTATGTTACTATTCACCAAAAAAACAAGTTTTTTCTATCAGACTCCAAATGGCTTACTGAGCACAACTCTAGATGAACATTTCTTAAAATTCAAAATATATAAGAGGATAGATTATAAAATTGAATTCTATATTTATTTCCAAAACCTTGGGGTGTTACATTATTCCCTCCTTCAAAGAATTGCATCCTAGCAATTCATTTCATAACCAAAAAAGAAAGCTCTCGAACGTTCTTACCACATCTCCCGTCGTAGAGGATCCTCAGGTGCGTTCAGCAGAAAACCCAAATTTTTGCTCAACTCCTCTAGTTCTCTGACCCAGACACACCTCGGACAGAAGGGGTTGAACTCTTGCATCGAACACTCGGGCTTCCAAAGGGAGGCTCGAACAGTGCAATGTTTAGAAATGTCTAAATGGACCAACATACGAAGAACTCGCCGAACTATGTCTCGACTGAGAACATCTAAGTCGTAGATAGTGTTGTACAAGCTAAAACTAAGGAGTTGGTACATGTAAGCTGCACAAAGGTTTCCCCCTAAATCAGCCTCTTGAAAACATAACTTGGCCGTATAGTTTCTTCCTAGGATGAAACATTGGAAAATCCCTTCGTGGTATTTCCCTCTTCGCCTGTACTCAACCAATTGTGCCATGGATAAGCGGTAGTAAATGGAAGTATTCCCTTGGCAGGTGCGGAGAATGTCCGGACTATTTGTCACTTCATATAGTTGTTTACACATTTTTCGAAAGTTTTTGAGAGATAGGTACCCTTCTTCACAGGTTTTGATTGCAATGATTTCCAGGATCTCCACAGGAGGAGATCACATATGGGTTTGTCCTTCCATCTGAAAATTTATTATAAAAGTTTACTTAGTGATACTCATTTAAAAGTATAACTGATGAAAGGATAACAAAAAGAAAAGACAACATGCTATATTTGTATATAACCACTGGTTCAAAATGTAAAGCTGTGCATGGTTTCCCAAGTCCCCCAATACATGAATCCCCAAACTAGTTCAAAGATTTAAATCTCCCAAAACCATACGCAACACTAAAAACACGTTACTCCAGAAGTCCCTTTTCCAGAGACACCACTGATGTTAGGGTTCTGACGACCTCAGGTGAATTCCTAAGGTAGTATTCAGTTGCTCGATTTCCTTAACCCAAACACACTCCAGACAGATAGGGTCGAAACTGTGCTTAAAGCACTTAGGCTTCCATAGAGAGGCACGAGAAGTGTGGAGGTCAGAAATTTCAGTGTGGACTAAATCCCTATAATTCCCACGCACCACATCATTCTTGAAGATATTGATGTCATAAAGTTCTCTATACACACTACAACTCAGGATCTGAAATAGGTAGGTCGCTCGATGGTCACCATCCAAAGCAGCTTCAAGAAATTTACCCACAGCTCGGTAGTTATCAGCCAGAGTGAAACATAGAAAAAGAGCTTCATGATACTTCCCTCTTTTCCTATATGCAGCAAATTGTGCATATGCAATACGGTAATAGACTAGATTTCTTCCTTGGTAAAGATGGAGAATGTTTGGATGATTTGATACCCTATGGAGTAGTTTACAAGTCAGACGTATGTTGGCATAGGGCTGGTCCTCTTCAGAGCATGTCTTGACAATTATAGTCTCTAACAACTCGGTAGGTAGTGATAAAATATTGGTTGGTTGACTCATCTTCTATCTGAAAAGTTTTAGTAAATCAACATTTAGTATGGAGAATACATTTTAAACCAAGTTATTTTTTTATATAAAAACATAACAAAAAAGAGAATACAACATCATTCATTTAGACATGATTTATAAAACTCAAGAAATTACACAATCCCTTGATCCCTTTCACAAAACATTAGTATGGGCTTCCTGACATCATTGGTGATGTCCCTCTACCTCCACCGCCTAAGGAGGAAGGTTTTATTCAACTCTACACCTAGGGAAGAACAAAGCTCGCGGGTCTCCTCTTCCCAAATACACTCTTGGAAAATTAGATCGTGGTTAAACCCAAGCTCTCGTTTGAAACATGTGGTTTTCCAGAGATAAGCACGAGTAACATCAAGTTATGTGAAATCCGCTAGGATTTGGTTCCTAAAGATCTTTCGAACCACATCATATTTGAAATATTCGATGAAAGATTCAAAATCACAGAGGTCCCCAAGCATGTTGAAACTCAGGATTTGGTACATAAAGACTGCGTGGAAGTCCAGCTCCTTTGCAGCTTCTCCGAAAGTCGTGATGGCCAACCATTTATTATCCAGGGTAAAACACAGGAAGATTCCATCGTATTACTTCCCTTTCTTTTTATAATTCTCGAACAGTGCATTGGACATTTGGTTATACGCAACTTCCGATCCCCGGAATATTCGAAGGACATTTGAGTTGTTAGAAACATTATAAAGAAACTTGCAAGATAGTCTAAGGTTTACAAAGGGTTCAAAGTCTTCTGTAAATAACTTCACAATTATAGTTTCGAGGATTTCCGTGGGAAGGGAAAAAAGACTTGTACCTTCATTTTCCATCTGAAAAAAAACATCGCTCTTAGTATTGTTTAAGCAAGTTAAAAATTGTTCGGTTCTGGTTTCCAGAGTTATTCAAACCCAAAACTATGAGGAAAATTTACATTAACTCCATTATAATGGCTTAAAAATATGAATTATCCTAAGCATATCCCTCGGGAGTGTCGTAACCAAGAGTGCAGCAAGGCATGTTGTCGTGTACCAGTTCCCGTTCGAGTCTAGCTCAAAGCGGTGTTTTCGGGTTTTACCCCTAGATACATCTGTGCCAGAGCCGCCTCTACCTGCTCGTATCCAGATAGGTATGTATTTTCTAGAAGGATTAACATATTCTATTCCTTACCAAAATACCAGGATGATTTTGTACGTTTATCCTCAAATACCATCTTAGGGCTTTGTTCCCTAATCTACGTTTTCTAAATCTAGTTTCCAAGTTTTCAACTAAACTTTCCTCTGATACCAATTGTAAGGACCCGACCCCAGTTGCCCGGATTCGGTGCCTTATTTGATTACGTTGGAATACACACAAGGAATACGAATCCCGAAGGACCGAGTAGTTTAGTATTATTGGAAACAAGATACATACAAAATTTTATCATTACAACATGAAGGGAAACAAAAAAATACTATTTTAATCCACTTGAAACATCTCGTCTCCTAGATTATACTTGTAAGTCATTCACAAATTACTTCTTCATATCCTGAGAAAATGAAACATAATAAAGGGGTGAGCTGTAGCGACTCGGGTTTTTGGCCCTGTCAGACTTTGGGATATTTCTATGAATATTTCTAGAGCTGGGCGCGAAGACGGCGTGCGATTCTGAGGCCCGGTGTGCCCGGAATTAATTTTAGAAAAAATATTAAGTTTTTTTATACTATGCACGTGGCGGGGATGTGATATCTCCTAAACGGTAGCTCAGAACGGGAATCTGAGGGCACGGTTGCGTCCGGAACGTGCCGTTTACCCTAGGCGGGGTGTAATCTTTGTGGGCGCGGGCCTGCGGTGAGAAACGCCACCAGGGGCGTTTCCGTAAATAAGTGGCAAGTTGGTGTGCGAGCGTCGGCTCGAATAACTTATGAACGGAGTCTCGGATGAAAAATCTGAGACCGCCGTTGCGTTCAGAACGGCGCGTTTACCCTAGGGGTGACCTTACTTTTGTTCGCATCGGGCGACGGGTCCGAGGCTGGTTTGGCGCCGGCGGGCGGCTGATATAAATATCAGCGCCCCCCCCCCCCTTTTATCGTTCTTCGCCGTTCTTCGTCGTTCTTCACCGCCACCCTGCCGAATCGAGCAAACGGAGCGCCCACGAGCTCAGAATTCGACGGCGGACGTTCCAGGAGCGCGCAACGGAAGCTTTGGAGCGCGGATCTGAGGCAGAACGTCGGCGTTTCGCCCGCAAGGTAGGCGGTTTGAGTTTTACAATCCCGGATCCCGTTTTTGTGTTGTTTTTCTTCAAATTTTCATATGGGTTGTATAGTTCGGGTCCCGAGCTTTCCGAATCTTTTTTCGGATCTGAATTTGGATCACCGGGGTGCTCCCGGTGGCTCCCGGAAGTTTTCCGGCGAAAACCCGGTTTTCCGGCGACGAGGGGCGGCGGCCATGGCGGAATCCGGCGACGGCGCGGCGGTTTCCGGCGGCGGCGGCGGCGGCGCGGCGGAATCCGGCGGCGGCGCGGTGGTTTCCGGCGAGGCTGGCGGTGGTCCGGCCAGGATTTTCCGGGGGTTCTTTAAACCCCCGTAACTCGCAAACCGTAACTCCGATTTGCGAGCCGTTTGCGGCGACGCGCTCCTTGCGTTGAGACGGACCTTTTGAACTAACTTTGAGAATTTTAAGGGTTCGGGATCGTGGCCCGGGAGTTAGAAACGTCGTATAAAATAATATTATTTTATTATTTTACGACTTCGGGCCGTTGTAACTTCTACCCAGAGCGTCCGATTGACGTGCCGTCAGTGGCGTTGAGACCCTGATGGTACGACGGACTTTTTGAGATGGTTTCCGGGTGTTGGGACTGCGAACGGGGTGTGGGCCCCACGAGGCCGGGTTTTGGCGTTTACGGTGAAACGCAGCTTTTGCACCGGGAGTCCGATTTTGGCGGATGAATAGTCGATCCTGTGTGTTTTTCCGAGAGGATCGCAATGGTGCGATCCGTTCGATGAGTTTCGGAATCCAGGTGTGGGCCCCACCCGAGCCGGCCTTCGGTGAATAGTACCTTTTTCACCGGGTGTCCGTTTTGGGCGAGCGGGTAGTCGATTCCGCTTGTTTTTCCGAGGGGATCGCCGTGGTGTGATCCGCCCGATGGGTTTCGGGATCGTTGTGTGGGCCCCGCACGAGCTAGCTACGGTGAATATTGTCGTTTTCACCGGTGCTCCGTTTCGGGCGAGTAAACAGCCTATTCTGCGTGTTTTTCCGCGTGGAACGCGATGATGGCCTCGGTTTTGGCTTCGGAGGTGCGCAGTGTGGCTTTGGGGCGAGTCGCTCGGGTTAGCGACGTTTGGACCAGCAGTGGTTGAGGGTTCTCCCTTGGTTCGTTCCTACGAGGGTTCGTGTGGTATCACAACCTTCGTATGGGTTTGTGATCCTCTCGATGGGATGTTTAAACTGTTAGGGTTGTGGTATCCCTCCGGAGGGCCCGGAGTGGATCCTCTAGCATCTTTACCCTAGATCGGGTTCTTGGTATCGCTGTGACCACTTATTCACGGGCAGCGATCCCCTATCTAGCAGGTTAACCCCGTAGGGTTTGTGGCATCATCGGGAATATGATCCCCTACGCGGTGGGTCGTGCATAGTAGGGTTGTGGCATCGTCGGGTTTACGATCCCCTACTCAGCATGATGTATATAGTAGGGTTGCGGCATCGTTGGTTATACGATCCCCTACTCAGCGCTTGGTGTCGGTAGGGTTGCAGTATCGTTGGTTATGCGATCCCCTACTCAGCGCGTGGTTTCGGTAGGGTTGTGGCATCGTCAGTTCGATCCCCTACATCGCGAGTTATACCAGATAGGGTTCCGGTATCGTCGTGACCATCTTTATATGGACGATGATCCTCTATCTGAGTGTGAAGCTTCTGTCGAGTGCAGATCGGGTTGTGGTATCCCCCAGCGGATCCTGGGTGTGATCCCCTATCTGTGAGAACTACGTATGCCAGATCGGGTCGTGGTATCCCCCAGCGGACCCTGGGAGTGATCCCCTATCTGTGAGCTACGTATACCGGAGTGGGTCTTGGTATCCCCTAGCGGACCCTAGCGGCGATCCCCTATCCGTGGAGTTTGGTGGTTATGGTGTTCCGGTGATGTTTCCTCAGTGATGCTATCCGATGAGCGTGGTCTCACGGGTGAGCGTCTGAGATGTTTGCGAGTATCCCGATGGAGTGTATCTCTCGGATGAGTGTCATCTGGTATGACAGTGTTCGTGGTGTACTCCCCTGGTTGGGACAGTTGCTGGTGATGAGGTCGGTACCTCTTGTGGCTTTGTGGCGTGAGCTGTGTATATCTGGATTGTTCAAGGTGTATGTATGGGCATACACCTGAGCTGAGCTGAGCTGACTTGTTGTGTTTAGCCGAGGATGGTCACGAGATGGAGTTTCTCTCTCGTATGGGTTCCCTCTGGCTGGGTTGAGCGGACTGTTGCCTTTCAGTTGCTCCCTTGGGTTTTGGGTTTTTGGGGTGCCTACTGAGTATGTTTATACTCACCCCTGCACGGGCTTTGCCCGCACATGTTTGTGTCTTGTGCAGACCACAGGCCTTTTGACGGAGTCCCAGGAGGACCCGGAGCAGGCGGAGCTTAGTGAGCGGGTTGACCGAGGGGTTTACCGGAGCTGTGCCGAGGGAGCTTTCCGGTGGGTGTTTGTGGCAGCGTTCCCCTTCTTCGGAGCAGGTTGGACGCGCTTTGTAGTTTTCTTTTGGTGGGCCCTGTTTTGCCCTTGTACTTTTGCTGTTGCACTCTGGTTTGGGATAGAATGTATGCATGCATTTACTTTTCAGTTTCTATATCTCTGCACTGTTGCATGGAGGTGTTTGTGGGTGCGTGTGTACAGGTACCTTAGGCTAATGCCTCCCATGTGTGTGATAGCCTACTCGGCGCTGGTCGCCAGCCCCTGGCCTATTGGAGGCGGGCTTGGGGAGTCGCGGCTCGAGCCCCGTTGGGTCGGGTCGTGACAGAGTGGTATCAGAGGAGGTTCCACCTTGGGATCTCAGAGCGTAGCTGGTCTAGCTGTGAGTTTGGTTTGGGTTGCATAGCGGCAGTGTTAGGGTGTTTCGAGTTCGGCTTTCAGGCCAGGGACTCCAGTGTTGGTGCGGCGGCCGACGTATCCATACACCAGGACTCTGATAACCTGCCTTTCGACTTGGGACATTCGTACACTGGTCGCGGGGACATCATGGTACATGCATCATATAGGACTGGGTTTTTGGTTTTTCCTTATCCTTCTTGAGTCAGCTCTCCAGATATACTCTTTGATTGTGGTGTGTCTTGAATGTATTTCAGGATGCCTCCACGACGACAACCAGCGAGGGTTCCGCAGCAGGATTGTGCTGATGACCCGCCCCGTGTAGTGGCCGTGGAGCAGGGCGCAGGTTCTGAGGTTGCACCACCAGGTGGTCTGCCAGTTGAGCCACCACCTGTCGAGCAGCTGGTTGTGCCGGCGGTGCAGGACGAGGTTGCACGCAGGCTGAGTGCGTTGCACGAGTTCCAGAGGCAGCGACCTCTGAGGTTTCGGGGTGATCCAGACCCCCAGGCAGCTGATGACTGGCTCGAGGCAGTTACTCGAGTTTTCCGCCTAGTGAGGACACCGCCTGATCAGATGGTGGTCCTAGCGGCGAGCCTTCTGCATGGTTCGGCCGGGCGATGGTGGAGTTTGGTGACGCAGTCCCATGACGAGGAGATGCTCACGTGGGCAGAGTTTGAGCGGCTCTTCAGGGAGGAGTTCTATCCGGTGACGCTGAGGTCAGTGCGGATCCAGGAGCTTCTGCAGCTTCGTCAGGAGAGCATGACTGTGTCGGAGTACTCAGCGAGGTTTACAGACCTGTCGCGCTACTCCCTGGATATGGTTCAAGACCCGTTCTTTAGGGCTCGGAACTTCAAGCAGGGCTTACGCAGGGACATCCGAGCAGGTGTGGTTTCCTTGTGCCTGCCCACCTATGCTGGAGTGCTGGAGCGAGCGCTGGTGGTGGAAAGCTTTCTGGCTGAGCAGATCTCTCCTGTTGGTGCTGGGCACGCGAGAGCTGAGACTTCGTCGGTCGGATCGGCATCTGGTAGCCGACGACAGACTCAGGGGTCTGGACGTGGCCGACGTTTCAGGAGGCGACCCCAGGATGGAGGATCTGAGCCTCGGAGCTCAGAGGGCTCCCAGGCCAGTTTTGGTCAGCTGCAGGAGAGGCGGTGTTACGCTTGTGATGGTCGGGGACATCTTGCTAGAGATTGTCCGACCCGACGTGCTGCTGAGAGGGAGCCGGTCGATGGGCCCCCTTGGCAGAGGCAGCGTCTCGAGCAAGGAGGTCCGCATGGCGGCGGACGTGGCGTCGGAGCTGGTGCAGCGGGAGGCGGTGGTAGACAGTACCAGTTGCCACCACCCCCACCTCCAGGTGGTCCACGCCAAGCTCAGGGAGCTGGTGGCCGAGGGCGAGGACAGTTGCATGCCCTGGAGGCAGTCGACCCAGAGGCACCGCGGATGGATAGAGGTACGCCTTGTGTCTTTTCTACTTACTGCAGTAGTTTGACAGACACTGTTTAGCGGTACTCTTTCCTTTTGTTTCTTGCTCGAGTTTTGTTCAGGGCGTTGGTAAGACCCTGAGTGGTTGTTTGTTGGTGAGCTCGCTGGTGTGTGAGACCCAGTTGAGAGTCCAGTCGCTTTCCTTGTGCTTAGGGCTTTTCGGGGACGAAAAGTTCTAAGGGGGGGAGGATGTAGCGACTCGGGTTTTTGGCCCTGTCAGACTTTGGGATATTTCTATGAATATTTCTAGAGCTGGGCGCGAAGACGGCGTGCGATTCTGAGGCCCGGTGTGCCCGGAATTAATTTTAGAAAAAATATTAAGTTTTTTTATACTATGCACGTGGCGGGGATGTGATATCTCCTAAACGGTAGCTCAGAACGGGAATCTGAGGGCACGGTTGCGTCCGGAACGTGCCGTTTACCCTAGGCGGGGTGTAATCTTTGTGGGCGCGGGCCTGCGGTGAGAAACGCCACCAGGGGCGTTTCCGTAAATAAGTGGCAAGTTGGTGTGCGAGCGTCGGCTCGAATAACTTATGAACGGAGTCTCGGATGAAAAATCTGAGACCGCCGTTGCGTTCAGAACGGCGCGTTTACCCTAGGGGTGACCTTACTTTTGTTCGCATCGGGCGACGGGTCCGAGGCTGGTTTGGCGCCGGCGGGCGGCTGATATAAATATCAGCGCCCCCCCCCCCCCCTTTTATCGTTCTTCGCCGTTCTTCGTCGTTCTTCACCGCCATCCTGCCGAATCGAGCAAACGGAGCGCCCACGAGCTCAGAATTCGACGGCGGACGTTCCAGGAGCGCGCAGCGGAAGCTTTGGAGCGCGGATCTGAGGCAGAACGTCGGCGTTTCGCCCGCGAGGTAGGCGGTTTGAGTTTTACAATCCCGGATCCCGTTTTTGTGTTGTTTTTCTTCAAATTTTCATATGGGTTGTATAGTTCGGGTCCCGAGCTTTCCGAATCTTTTTTCGGATCTGAATTTGGAGCACCGGGGTGCTCCCGGTGGCTCCCGGAAGTTTTCCGGCGAAAACCCGGTTTTCCGGCGACGAGGGGCGGCGGCCATGGCGGAATCCGGCGACGGCGCGGCGGTTTCCGGCGGCGGCGGCGGCGGCGCGGCGGAATCCGGCGGCGGCGCGGTGGTTTCCGGCGAGGCTGGCGGTGGTCCGGCCAGGATTTTCCGGGGGTTCTTTAAACCCCCGTAACTCGCAAACCGTAACTCCGATTTGCGAGCCGTTTGCGGCGACGCGCTCCTTGCGTTGAGACGGACCTTTTGAAATAACTTTGAGAATTTTAAGGGTTCGGGATCGTGGCCCGGGAGTTAGAAACGTCGTATAAAATAATATTATTTTATTATTTTACGACTTCGGGCCGTTGTAACTTCTACCCAGAGCGTCCGATTGACGTGCCGTCAGTGGCGTTGAGACCCTGATGATACGACGGACTTTTTGAGATGGTTTCCGGGTGTTGGGACTGCGAACGGGGTGTGGGCCCCACGAGGCCGGGTTTTGGCGTTTACGGTGAAACGCAGCTTTTGCACCGGGAGTCCGATTTTGGCGGATGAATAGTCGATCCTGTGTGTTTTTCCGAGAGGATCGCAATGGTGCGATCCGTTCGATGAGTTTCGGAATCCAGGTGTGGGCCCCACCCGAGCCGGCCTTCGGTGAATAGTACCTTTTTCACCGGGTGTCCGTTTTGGGCGAGCGGGTAGTCGATTCCGCTTGTTTTTCCGAGGGGATCGCCGTGGTGTGATCCGCCCGATGGGTTTCGGGATCGTTGTGTGGGCCCCGCACGAGCTAGCTACGGTGAATATTGTCGTTTTCACCGGTGCTCCGTTTCGGGCGAGTAAACAGCCTATTCTGCGTGTTTTTCCGCGTGGAACGCGATGATGGCCTCGGTTTTGGCTTCGGAGGTGCGCAGTGTGGCTTTGGGGCGAGTCGCTCGGGTTAGCGACGTTTGGACCAGCAGTGGTTGAGGGTTCTCCCTTGGTTCGTTCCTACGAGGGTTCGTGTGGTATCACAACCTTCGTATGGGTTTGTGATCCTCTCGATGGGATGTTTAAACTGTTAGAGTTGTGGTATCCCTCCGGAGGGCCCGGAGTGGATCCTCTAGCATCTTTACCCTAGATCGGGTTCTTGGTATCGCTGTGACCACTTATTCACGGGCAGCGATCCCCTATCTAGCAGGTTAACCCCGTAGGGTTTGTGGAATCATCGGGAATATGATCCCCTACGCGGTGGGTCGTGCATAGTAGGGTTGTGGCATCGTCGGGTTTACGATCCCCTACTCAGCATGATGTATATAGTAGGGTTGCGGCATCGTTGGTTATACGATCCCCTACTCAGCGCTTGGTGTCGGTAGGGTTGCAGTATCGTTGGTTATGCGATCCCCTACTCAGCGCGTGGTTTCGGTAGGGTTGTGGCATCGTCAGTTCGATCCCCTACATCGCGAGTTATACCAGATAGGGTTCCGGTATCGTCGTGACCATCTTTATATGGACGATGATCCTCTATCTGAGTGTGAAGCTTCTGTCGAGTGCAGATCGGGTTGTGGTATCCCCCAGCGGATCCTGGGTGTGATCCCCTATCTGTGAGAACTACGTATGCCAGATCGGGTCGTGGTATCCCCCAGCGGACCCTGGGAGTGATCCCCTATCTGTGAGCTACGTATACCGGAGTGGGTCTTGGTATCCCCTAGCGGACCCTAGCGGCGATCCCCTATCCGTGGAGTTTGGTGGTTATGGTGTTCCGGTGATGTTTCCTCAGTGATGCTATCCGATGAGCGTGGTCTCACGGGTGAGCGTCTGAGATGTTTGCGAGTATCCCGATGGAGTGTATCTCTCGGATGAGTGTCATCTGGTATGACAGTGTTCGTGGTGTACTCCCCTGGTTGGGACAGTTGCTGGTGATGAGGTCGGTACCTCTTGTGGCTTTGTGGCGTGAGCTGTGTATATCTGGATTGTTCAAGGTGTATGTATGGGCATACACCTGAGCTGAGCTGAGCTGACTTGTTGTGTTTAGCCGAGGATGGTCACGAGATGGAGTTTCTCTCTCGTATGGGTTCCCTCTGGCTGGGTTGAGCGGACTGTTGCCTTTCAGTTGCTCCCTTGGGTTTTGGGTTTTTGGGGTGCCTACTGAGTATGTTTATACTCACCCCTGCACGGGCTTTGCCCGCACATGTTTGTGTCTTGTGCAGACCACAGGCCTTTTGACGGAGTCCCAGGAGGACCCGGAGCAGGCGGAGCTTAGTGAGCGGGTTGACCGAGGGGTTTACCGGAGCTGTGCCGAGGGAGCTTTCCGGTGGGTGTTTGTGGCAGCGTTCCCCTTCTTCGGAGCAGGTTGGACGCGCTTTGTAGTTTTCTTTTGGTGGGCCCTGTTTTGCCCTTGTACTTTTGCTGTTGCACTCTGGTTTGGGATAGAATGTATGCATGCATTTACTTTTCAGTTTCTATATCTCTGCACTGTTGCATGGAGGTGTTTGTGGGTGCGTGTGTACAGGTACCTTAGGCTAATGCCTCCCATGTGTGTGATAGCCTACTCGGCGCTGGTCGCCAGCCCCTGGCCTATTGGAGGCGGGCTTGGGGAGTCGCGGCTCGAGCCCCGTTGGGTCGGGTCGTGACATGAGCTCAAATGCTCAGTAAGAGTAAGCAATACAGCGGAAGATAATATAAACATTAGACATGGTGAATAATTGAAAACACATGCCTTTAATAATAAATTTGAAACATATTATGGAAGAAATATGAGATAAACAAATAATGACATAATTAAACATAATTATGGGTATTCTACTAGTCGAATAACCACATGAAACATGAGAAAATAAATATAATCATAGAGGTATCTTAGGGAATTACTTAAATAATCTTATAACCATCTTGGCTACCTTAAAATTTGTAACCCTCACGGCTACCTTACTTTGTGTAACCATCATAGTTACACTTGGAGTAACCATACGGCCGACCTCCAACTTACTCATACCCAATGCATTGGAGGGAAATATAGGTCCCACCATTCATCATAAACAATTCCCAATAACCAAAACATAATCATAGAACATAAACAATAGCATAAAAACATTGCTTTTGAATCTTATAAAACATAATTTTAAAAGAGGATTTTAGAAGAAAAGTCCCTTACAAACATCATATACTTGAAGTGAGACTTAATAGAGTGGATGGAATATGTATATACTCTATAAATACACATAATGAAACATAATATAAATATAACCCATCACACAAACAATTTAAATATCACATAAATTATAAAGTAGAAGGTTAACCCAAACAATGGAAATCGGGTTAAGAATTCCCTTACAACAATGTGATCGGTCGAATCATATGACCAGAACAAAATAAATATCAATTGAATCATTGAATAATATGAATATAAAGAGAATCATGTTATTATATATATCAAATGACAATACACATATTCCACATACAAGAAATAAGCGGCGAACGACTAAAATCTCACAAAAATGAAAGTGAGACGAGGAACCCCTTACAACTTTGTAATCAATTGATTTGTATGACCCAAAATTAATGATTGTCAAATGATAAATTGAATATCATAAAAATAAAGATATTAATGATATGAGACAATAATGGGCAGTATACATACACCATACAAAGTAATAATAGTGATTACGGAATATCTCACAAAAATGGAAGTGAGATGAAGAAACCCTTACCTTAGGCTTTTCTTACTTCAAACTTGTTAAAACCTCCTGTATAATGGTTAAAAGATTGTTATTAGTATTTTACAGAAACATGTTCATGTTTATAACATCTTATATGGTCATTTCATAACCTCATTTCACCCCTTATTTGTTAGTATTTTGTTCCTTGCATTATTTTGGGTGAGTTCTTTTGTGATTTTCACGATTGGTTCATGATGAATCGTTCTTGTTGATTGGAAGTGAAACTCCAGAATTGGAATGGAGTAGTATTTACATATTTCAAGTACCATAATTTATACCATTTATCACTTTTATGCTTTATATGATAATGACTTATAAGTTAAAATATTAATTATATTCGTTTAGATCATTTAAGTGATTCTTTGATAATAACAACCTCACTTAGTCTTATAAATTAGAACCATGAGTACAAAAGAATTACAGAACCATATGTGAGTCATAAAACATATATTAAAACCTGGTTCAACCATATAAATGGTTTCATGACAATACTTGAAAGAATTAATGGAAAGTGAAATTACATCATCCACGATGTCGGTAATTCGACACATCACGGACAATGTTTTTATTCCTTAAATAAGTGAGAGAGGAGAGGAATAATGATTTGTAATTTTCCATAAACATGAAAACATCCAGAATATACATGATTCTGGAGATTTCATTCCTCTTGGATTAGTGGGGGTTAAGAAATAAGAGAAAGGAATCATGAAATAAAGAAAACATGAGAAATTTCTTACGAAAAAATCGGCAGCCTAACGGCGTCTCTTAAAATTTCATAAAAACAATATTGATGAGAGGAATGGAATATCTCATCATTCATACAAAATTTGGACAGTAAGGAGAAATATTTAATGAAATATCCCAACAAAATAAAAAGGGAAATGAAGAGAATAACAAAAAATGGAAGAAAAGAATGAAAATGAAAGAGGATATTTACCTCTTGATCTCTTCTCCTTGAGATCCTTCTTAAGGGCTTTGGTCTTGGTCTTTTGGTGAGATCCAGAAGCTCTAGGACGTGGGGAAGAATATTGGGGAGTTAATTTGGCAGAATTTATACAATTCTCAAGGCTTGAGAGGTGTGGGAGGAAGAGGGGAGTGAGGGTGGTATTTATAGTGGAGGAGGGGGTGTTTTTTAGATTATTTTAATCATTATTATAATATTTTTATCAAGACTATGAATAATCTCAAAACAAGTGGCCCTAAATAGTGATAATATCATGTGATTTCGAAGAAAGTGGCCTTGAATCACTTATTATGTCATAAATAGTGCATATTTACTGATAAATTGATTATACGGTATTTTATCGTATTTCACTATTCACCGAAAATTCAAGAGTTTCAGAAAAATACCAAAAATTTACCCCTACCATTTTTCGACGTGTAGAATTCAAAAGTGAAATCCATTTTTCAAAAATAATTTTCTAAATATTATTAATTTAATTTCTAAATAAGGTCACAGTTAACTCGAAATATAACAATATTTAAGTGCAACTAGTTTTATGTGACATTGGAAAATTAATTAAGATCCCATTATCATATTGCCTTGGGAAAATAAAATAATTATATTATTTACTATTCATGAGGTCATATTACTATTCATATTACTATTCATAAGGGTATGCTTCTATTCACCAAAAAAACAAGTTTGTTCTATCAGACTCCAAATGACTTACTCAGCACAACTCTAGATGAACATTTCTTAAAATTCAAAACATATAAGAGGATAGATTATAAAATTGAATTCTATATTTATTTCCAAAACCTTGGGGTGTTACAATTACAACGGCTAGGCGTTAACTACCATTTAAGATAATATTATTTTATTATTAGAGTGCAATGTAAGATTTCAAAGGAACTCGTTGTTGTGTATTGGGTAAGCCATCGAGCATAGTATTCCCTTTAAATTAATATTGACATTTTATTCACAAATAGGGATAAATATAAAAATGTCATATTCTTTATTTACCTGGGGTGTTACAACATACCCCATAAAAAAGGCCATAAATGAACTAAATAAAATTATAATAAATTAATTAAATGTATAAAAGGTTCCAATTTAATTAATTAATGTATTTAATTTTATTATCTATGACATTAAGTTCAAGTACAAAACACTTTCGTATATAAGGTATGAGATTCGACGCGAACCTCCATTTTTTCCTTCGGGTTACGCTTTCGCTATATTTACCCTAATTCAATGATTCTTTATTTTTTTCAATTATTATAAATTATTTTTATATATTAAAAAATCATTTATCCAGATCATATCATTCTTTTATGGACAAATACATGTTTTAACAAGGTTTTGTTCTCAATTCTACCTGAAAAGCAAGCTCTATTAGAGGGAACTTCCCATTTTCTTATCCATTTTCAAGTGCACTCTATAATCTTTCTAATAAACCATTAATTTTATAAAATCATAAATTTCATCATGAAAACCTTTTTGGTTCATTTATGGTCTTATTAAAACAAATATGACTTTTTAGCTTTTGACATTCTTTAATATTTTCCTTAAACCGCACTAAAATTTTTTATTTCTAATGTATCTTAAAATATTTTTCTACAGGTTTTCAGTTAATTTTGACATAAATTATCATGATATATGCCAATTTTACTCTATTAATTCCCATGTATGATTTAAATACATTATTTCATGGATACCATTATGATATTACCTTTTTTATGCCTTATGACATGCTTATGATACCCAATTCTTTCCTTGGGTAACCCTTATGCTTGATTCTTCATGTGGCACACATATGAATGAACATGTTATGATGGGTGCGACCATATAGAACTCCAATAAATTGGGTAATTTTTAGTCTCATGAGATTTCATGTTGGGATAGGGAGTGAACCTTATTTCTTTATAGGACTTTCTCTACCATGTCCAATGGTCTTGGCGGTTATCCTTGACTCGTGCTTATGTCATGTTGGGTGTTGCTACCATGTTTCTATAATGACATGATCAAATTTCCCCATGCTATAAATTTTATGATTCCATATTTTTTTCATCTTCCATTCCTTTTAATTTCACCATTTAATGTCTTCTAACCCATGTGCTTTGCTTTATTCTTATGTTTATTCCCTTACTGGACTTTTTAGCTCATCCCTTTTGTTTTTGTATCCTCCAGGTTATCCTATGCATGTGTAGGATCTCAATGGAAGTTAAGATATCTTTATAGATAATTAAAATAAACATGTTTTTTTATATTTCCATTTTTTCAGTTTTATGTACATAATCATCTAAATACACTATACTTTATTATCCTTGGATTGTAATTTGATAGTTAATTATGCTTAAAATCATGTAATGGTATGTGTAAAATGATAGGTTCACTATAAAATGACAATAATATTACTTTAAAAAATTAAAAATTAAAACATGGGTGAAAATTAATTTAATATATTATTTTTATAATATTAAAAAATATTTTTGAAAAATATTTTTAGAAAACATGCATATGGTAGAAAAATGATTTACAACCAAATAAAGAAATAAATTCATCTTTTATTTAAAAAAAATATCAATAATTTCAAGTACCAAAAAGAATAAAATGGAAATATTAATTGAAAAGGTAATGAATAAATATATGATAAGAAAATTATTGAATTTATTGCGAGATTTAATATAATATTTCAACATCAGAAACTTTATCATAACCAACTCCGATAAACTATGATATTGTAATCATAAAACCCCTACAACTTTGGTAACTTTTTAATCATAACACCCATTAAATAAATAATTTCAAATAAAAATTTAAATATAATGAAGAGAAATATATTAATTATATAACATATCAAGTTTGAATTATATATTCCACACAAAATAAATAATTATTGAATATGGCATATGTATCACTGAAGTAAAAGTGAGATGAGAAACTCTTACCTTAGGTCTGATTTCCATTATACATTTATGAACCAATATATAATAAATATATAATTATTATATATATATTAATGAACCATATTCATATATATAATACAATATATGATTTACTTAAAACCTTTTACTTCCTATTTATTGATAATTCTTTATTAAAATCACTATTCTGAGTGATAACTACTTCATTTTTCATATATGTTTTGGTTTGGTAGTTTTGGTCCTTGTACTTTGATCATGGTTACATAATATAAATAATGTTAAATGTTATATAAATATCATATATATTAATTATATAATTATTTATGATACCCTATAAAATTTTGGCAAAGAAAACTGAGTTACGCGGTTTATGGAGATGATAGGTTGTATGTACGCATGAATGTTGTTTTCATTTTTTGATGGATGGAAAAAAAGTTAAATAACAATTCACCATTAAAAATTAATTATTATATAATATAAATATTATAGGTTCATAAAATCCATACTTATTACGATTCATGTCAAAATAAAATGTAAAATGAATCACATCGCATCATGGATGCAGTAGTCCACACGTACGCACGAGCGATATTATCATTTTCTAACGGATTTGAAGGTAATAAGGTAGATGTGATATTATAAGTACAAAAGTATAATTATTTATAAAATATAATATATATATATATATATATATTAAATCCATCATTATATTCATCCATGAGAGGCGGTGATGGAAAACAAATTGTATCGATTCATGAGGTAGCAGTCCTCTATACATAGGATTGACAGTTTCATTTACCATTTGATGTAAGAGGAGATAGATATAGGTTGTTAAATAATCATAATAAAATATAAGTATATTTAAGATAATAATTTTATTATTTTAGTATATTTTTAGAATATTTGGATTAGTTTCAAGAAGAAATTAATGAAAATGCATGGTTTAGAGTTATACCTCTTCTTCTAACAACCTCTTTATGTTTATACCTAAATAATTCATAAAATGGGTTTTTTATAAAACAAGGGATTATAGGTAATATGTATGGATGTGAGGAAGGTATTTTTTCAGGTAATTTCTAATCCAAAATTCTTTGGAAGTGTGAAGAGGAGAGGAGAGGAGAGGGGTTTCCTTTTATAAATGGGGGATAGGACACACATGGAATTGTTTAAAATAATAAATTATACCCACCTTTTTCACATTCCAAAAGGATAAAAAAATGTCTCATTATAAAACTTTACCTGATATAAGGTCTAAATATTTCTATAAAATATTGATTATACAATTTGGTAGGTCATTATAACCATTATATTTTTCGTTTAACTCCTCGATAAACCCGGTTTAACCTTAACCGTGGTAATTAATTTTTACTATTTTTACTATTAATTATGGGAAAAAAATAATTATAAAATATTATATAATATTTATTATAATGATTCAAAATATTTAATATATTTTACCAAATTAAATTTATAGAATTGTAAAATTTTAATTTAAAATTAAACCCACAGGCGTAACACCAAAACAATTTTCCAAAGTAAAAGTTTTCAGAAGTATAAAACTATTTTATATAAAATTTTAATATATAATTTATTAAAATGAAAATAATTGGATTAATTATAATTTAATTTTACTAATTTTACTTTTAAAACAATTTTAAAACAAAATTGAACTTGTGAACTCTTTAAAAAAAATACGGTTTTCAATAAAACTATATTTTTATACTATTAATGAAAAAAACATTAAAAAATTTATAAAAAATTTAATATAATATAATTTTTACATGATTATTTTTAAAATTGAGTTAATTTTTTCAAATACATTTTCTAAAACTTATAAAAATTTAGTTCTTGATGAAACCTCTTTTCAGAGAAATACAGTTTTTAAGCATAAAACTAGATTTATTCTTATCTCATTCCAAGCATAAATATAAGATAAAAATAATAAATTTGATTAAATAATTAATATATAAATTTAATTAAAATCTTTCATAAATAGTGATTAATTGAATTTATTAATTTAGTATCACATTCCACACATAAAATCAGTTTTTCAAAAAAAAATTATTTTACTTTCAAATGATTTTTATTTTTATTTCTAATCAAATAATAACCAATGAATTTATTTTATACATGTTTAAACCATATAATTTTAAATAATTTAGTTAGTCCTATTCATACCCACTAATTTAATATATAGGTTATAATTATCATATTTAAATAATATATTTCACGAGTCGTTTAAGCTCAGTGTTGAGTGTTGTATATGCTATTGAACACAATATTCTTCATTTAAAATCTTAGAGTGTTAAAATTGGTGGACACATGATCAATAAACAAGGATATAGGAACCAAAAACAACCTATGTATCCCAACTCATCACTCAAAGGACAAAGTAATTCCCTTTAGTTCTGACCTAGGTCATTCTCACATAGCTATTCAAGCATGTATCTCATACAGATGATTTTATAACAATCAAATAGACTAACACCTAGAAAATTCCTTAAGTAAGAACCATGTACCACATTATAACCATGCTAGGATATAAGATCTATATATCTAGTAATTTCCACCCATCATGGTTTTATCTTCCCCTAATCAATCCTCCCATATAATCTAATTATCCATCAGTAGATCAATCTTAATTCCATAACCTATGATGCTTTCTAAAAGCCCAATTGAACCCCCTATCCATGCCTCATAAAA
This sequence comes from Viscum album, assembly GCA_963277665.1. NCBI lineage: Eukaryota > Viridiplantae > Streptophyta > Magnoliopsida > Santalales > Viscaceae > Viscum > Viscum album. Next base: position 702,793,370 of record OY728161.1, read on the forward strand.
GTTAAACCCCTCATAGTTCCAATTAAATTCTCTCAAACCCACTTACCCATACTTACAATCTATACAATATATATGAAAATATATATAAAGCAGAAATATTAGTCACCACCTTCAGCAAGTATGGATTCGTTCCCTTAATCAAGCTCATTACATCCCCTCCAAGATTTTCCAAACCCATATCAATAATAGATCATATCCATGATAACCTAACTCCATTATAACTCTAATTTAATTAATTATAAAGAAATTATAACCAATTAACACAATTAATCTACATTAATTCAATTGGGCATAAATGATGTTAAACTCACTATGCGATGTATCATTACCGATACCCTATACAATGAGGTGTGATCCACTACAAGGGAATCCCTAATCTGAATTCCTTGAAAATACCCAACAACCATCACTATTACAACACTAATTTATATCCTAATGTTTTTTTTAAACCAATGAAAAACTTATTTGGGGGCTAACCTCAAGAAAAACCACATTAAACCAGGTGTTCTCACACTCATGGAGTCTAATCTAGCCAAACCATACTAAATTGACATCATGGAAGGAATATTTTATGATAATTTTGTGAAAATAGATCTCAAATACCTAGCACAAGCTAATGGATTCAGTAGAGGAAGGAGGAAATTTATAGGAGAGGACAATAGGGAAATAACCTACCTCAAATAATAAAGAAACCCCACTCCAAGATGCCAAAATCCATGGAGGAAGAGGGGAGGAAGATGGAAAGCTAGGTAGGTTGATCCCCCCCCCTCTATTCATTCATCCCAAGAACCCCAAAAATTAATGGATTTTAAATTAAAACCCTAATGTTTAAAAACTTTACCCCATTTAAATTGGAGAGAAGGCATCCCCATTAAAACTCTATTGGGTTCCACTAGAAATTTTGGTGCCCAATCGTGTCCAGATGGGCATCCATTGACCTTGCGATGGGGTATCTAGTGGCCACTATCTTGACCTTACAAACTCATATGTCCTCTACCAAGGGTCTAGGGTTTTTTTGGAATGTTATTATAGACACCAAACTCCACCTCTTTCACATGATTCCTCAAAACTTTCTTTAGTCATTTCCCTCCAAAAAATCCATCTTAAAAACATCCCATTACAATTTTAAAATGTGTATACAAATGATAATTACCAATTTGGACCTAAAAATATAAATCAAATCTAGTTATAATATCATTGTAACCTAGTTTTTCTCTAGATCCACCAACACAAACTGGTACAACTCATTACATTTTATGCATATATTTATTAATTAAATGATTATTTGGTTATAAAATGTAAAAAGGGTAGTTATTGTCTTGTGTTCATGTTTATTCTACTTGTTTATTTGATAAATTATTGATCATGTTTTTTGTACTTCGGTCTTGGGTTAATAAAGGAATTTAATGAGTTGCATTTATCTTATGTCATTATTTATACATTTAGTGGGTATGAATTTGTTCTTAAACCACCCTTTATTTGTATAAAAAAATGAGTCTCATTTAATTGGATAAAGTGTTGAGTGAATTTTTTAAAAAAAACTTTAATTAAATAAAAATTATAATCATTTACATTAATAAAGGGTTTATTAAAAATTTATTATGAAAAAAAAACTTTAATTGTATAAATATTCTTAGAATTTACTTTAAGTATTGAACATATATTCTCAAGTGGTAATTATGTCCCCAAGTATGTCATTCACTTTTAGGTTTCTTTCATATGTCACATGGATTCCATTATGTGGACAATTTAATTGGTCAAATAATATTGGATAATTGATACTTTATCCTAATGTGATGATATATTAAACACTCTATTTTAATATGGATTGATTCTTGTATCAAATATTTATGGTTTGTTATGTTTTGGATTTAAGCATTCTTTATTTCACTTATTACTTTCTATAATGTTATACCATATCATTCCAATATAACCTAAATAAGTTATAATTTAATGAGCCATACCTAACCATTGGTTAAGTGATTTTATCGATGGTGAGGTGATGTTTGGGTTTACCAAGTGTGAATAAATGTTTTAAGTCATAAAATTATTGAGTTTTAATAAATATATATATATATATATATAACATATCATTTTAATACCCTAACAAATTTTTCTTTATAAATGGTTGGGTGAATACTATATTTTGGTTAAATACTTCCATTTTGGTGACTTAAAACACTTTTTAAACTTTTGATTTGGGTAAAATTTTTCCCTTTTAAATTTTTTATTTAAACTCTTTTCTATATTTTTAAAACACTATGGAAAATAATGTTTTGCCTCATTTTTAAGCAAATGAGTAAGTGATGGACCAAATTATTTACCATCCATGATAGTGATAATTCAATATGTAAATGGTTTTAATAAAGTATTGAGTAGAAACCAATTATTTATGTCATGATTTATAATAGTTAAATGGGATTTGTTTATAACATAGTAAATTATTAAGAGTAAGAGATACTTGAACCAAATATTTAGTCATGAATGGTGGTTATAGTAGATACATGTTCCTTTGGGTTTTTTTCTTGTGGTTTCCATAGTTATAACACTTTTTATTTGGTATTACATGGTTATTTCCTTATTTAACATGTACACACCATGTCTAAATCATTACCATTGTCCTACTTAGTTTTTCACCATCTCACTATATTGTTTGATATAATCATGATATGTTTTTTACTTGTTTGGATTCAATTAGCACGTTAATTTATTATATAGAACATTTTTATTACCATGATATAGAGCATGTGTATTTCTTTGATATAGAGAATGTTTATTTCTTGGAGTTATAATATGTGGAAGGTGTGGTATATTTTTTATAGACTACATGAGAAAGTTCATCGGCCAATGTCATATAGTGTTAAATGGGATGGGTGTCATTCCCTAGATAACATGTATCATTTCTTTTATTATTAAAGGTTCATTATATAATGTTTACCTTAATTTAATATACATGATTCTCTTTCCCTCGATGGGATTGGTCACTAGGACCCTGACTTGGTGGTCAAACTTCTATATATATAACTGGTTATGTATATACATGTGTACAATATATACAGGTGTGCACATTTTCTCTTATGAATGAGGTAACTAGAAAATTGTCTTAGATTAAAGGAATTAGCCTAAATTATGAAGAATAAGTATGGACCCTACTGGTGTAGAGAGTTATTAACAGTAGTTGATATTGATCTATGAATTTCTTCCCTATAAATATATTGTTATACTTTGGTTTTTAACTACCAAATTTGTTTTTCTATATAAATATATAAATGTGTATACATGTTCATGCATATACCTATTAATTCACTAATTTATTTTAAACATTGTTGGTGGTTATATACTTAGTAGATATGCTCACACCATTTATGGACACTTTGGTGGACATGCAGTCACACTTACTGCATTTCAATTATGATAGGTATATGGTCATTTATTAAGTGTCCATGGATCAATTATTCTTGGTTATTGTGGGATATAGTTGGGTCATTAGGTACTTTGGAGCATCGAGACCACATTTGGCTGAATATTTCATGTCATAACATCACCCATTCATAGATGGTGTGTTGATACTTCCTAGTTGAATATTAATCTTATCACGTGTCACTTTTATTGTCATAATTCTTTATATTTTGTTCTTATATTCTAGTAGGTTGGATGTCTATTTACTGAAATTTTTGATACAAAAATGATTCATACTCTACTTGGGAGAAAATATAGCCTTTACATAAATTTTATCTTAATCTTATAAATCATTCCCCCAAATATATACTAAGATATGTGGCACTAGTCACCAGGCCTTGGGGATCAGTAAATTCTCATGGGGTTTGTAAAATCCTGATTTAGGTAATGTTTGAATATAATAGGTTTGATTCATTACAATCCAGGTCGATGGAAGTTCTAGTTCAGGTTGTTATAGATATATTCTTCTATAACTTATAATTGAAAAATTATACCTTTATCATTCAATCAATGTCAAAATATTTGTGACTCACTTGAAGTAAACTATATTTCCGTGAGTAAATAAATCATGGTTTTCATCATGCATCTAAGTACACGAATCATGATACACATTGATAATGATCTCAAATCTAAGGATCAATAAAAACTCTCGTATATTTGAATATCTACTGATATATTAATTATGTGGTCTTACTATTTGAAATAATATCCCCATAACCTCCCTTCTTGCAGATCACTGAGTGAAAACTTTATGATAATAAGTCTCAATTCTTATGATCCCTTAACACATGATAGTCATATACCATCTGTGTCCCATGAGAATAATTTATTTAGACTATATAGAATAGTTTTTATAATTTCATGGAATATATAGGTTCACATTATAGAAGGGAACTATTTTGTCCCATTAATGTGGAGAATACTCTTATGAAATTATCACATGAATAATGTAAAAGTAAATTAAATATGTGAGAATAATATAATACGAATAAATAGAATATAATTTCTAACACTAAAACTTAAAAGATAAATTTTTTTCTAGGGAACCAAATCCAACATGCTAAACATTACTTATATGGTTACTTATTCAGTTATTCTAGGGGTTATCTTACTATTTCAATGATCATGTTACTGGTAAAACAACCCGGTTGTTATTATAATCATCATACTTTCCAGCGACTACTTTATCCCCATTAAAATGTTCATATAAGGATATATATATACCAATTAATTACTTCATTATTAGTTCACTTAGTTTTATCTCAAGGTTCCTAAACTATTGTCATATTTTTTATGTTTCATTTTATTTTCACAATGTTTTTTTATGTTGATATTTCTATAATACTACAACCCATCCAATTTCCAGATTTTATTAAATTATTTACATGATTTTATTATCCCATTATACTTCTATTGATCTTATGGTATGTATTAATCCTTTATTTTTAATGTCACGTTGTGAAATAGAATTATATTTGTTTTTTTATAGTGCGTGTGATTTATTTATAGTGTACTCTTACACTGCAGTGAAACATTTTAACAATGAAGAATAAAAATTTAGGGAAAGAATTTTCATATAAGTACATGGGATTATAAAAACTGATATTTAGTTAATTTCTAACTGGTAGGAATGAACTACACTTTAATACATTGTGTGGATTAATTAGAATGACTAAAAGTGATTGTTTAGAATTAAAATTATTTTATAAGTTAAAAATACACAACAAATGATCAAAACCAAACAAATGAGATCGTATTATCATGAAAATGTTGAATAATTTTATTTGATTAATTTTTTACATGTAGTAATTAGCCAAACATAAATTTTGAATGCATTGAGATTTAAATGATAAAGAGTGCATTTTTATAATTAATACTATTTTATAAATTAAAAACATGCCTCAAATGATCAAAACTAAGAAACCAAGTCTCAATTGTCATGAAAAAATATTAAAATGACCATTGATTAATTTTTTATATATAGTAATGAATCAATTTTCGATATGATTTGTGGTGTATGAAGAATAATTAAAAGTGTGATTTTATAGTTTAAAATATTTTCTAAGTTAAAAATATGTTTCAAATGATCAAAACCAATAAAATGAGGTCATATATTCATGAAAATGTAGAAAAATTGTCGTAGATTAAAATTTTGACATTTATGAATGAACTTGACATCAGTTTTCCATGAAGTGTGGTTAAAATGATAGAAAATTCATTTTTTAAGTTAAAAATATTCATTAAATGAATAAAACTAAGTTGAAGATATTATACTATCTTGAAAATATATTATAACAGTACTCAATTATTTTTTAGCTGTATAAATGAACTTCACATCAACCCAACATGTGTTATGGATGAAATGAACAAAAGTAAATTTTTCTAAATAAAAAAACATTCATCAAATGATCAAAACCATATAAACTATATCATATTATCATACAGATATAAAAAATGATCATTGATTAATTTTCATCCTATAATAATGATCTATGCATCAATTTGTCTTGTGGTATGGTCAAAATGACCCAAATTGTGTTTTTATATTTAAATGTGTTTTTAAGTTAAAAATTTGCATTGAACTTTGGTGACCCTAGTTTTACCATGAAAAAGACTTATCTAATTTTTTAGTTCTAGATTCGTGATCTCTTATAAAGGGGAAAACTATTTTCCCTTAGAAAACATCCTTAGAATTATTTTATGAGTGTTACACTATTCTCAATATGGGATATTTACCCTCTAAGTGGGATTTTGAAATATTCCTTTCCAAATGGATTTTTTAGGATATTTAATATTTATTAAACAAATATTATTTATTTTTATGTGTGTGGATATTTATATCTCCTAAAGAGTCTCGGGTTGGTAATTTCAACTTTTTGGTTGAGTTTGAAATAGGTGGTTTTACCCAAACAAGTTATAAAGCTTGTCCAGGTTTTGAGTCCTGATTAGGGCCTTTAATGTGTTCTTATTTTAGATATTTTTATTTATTCCCTCTCCCCTTAAATTATACCCATTCACATGATGGGTAGAGGATACCCCCCATGTTGATTCCACCGAACTAAGAGGAAAATAGGGAGTGGGAGGAGGACTATAGTCAGAGGAATCCGATCAGAGCTAGATCAGGATACAGTAACCATAGAGTGAAAAACTAGACCTATAATCTTCAAAGTTTATCCATTTGGTAGTGATATTTATTTAAATTTCACCTCATATTTATTTTGGTCCTTTTTCTATACCCATTTTTTATTTTTTATGCCTATTGGATGAAAAATGCTTAGTGGTGGAGAAAATTGTGAAGTAACGGGTGGATTTTGGTGGTTCACCATATTTCTACATCTGGAAATCTAGATATAAATGTGTGTGGTCCATTAACACACATCATATACTTTTTTTTGTGAAAAAAGGTTGAATAAGGTTTCCACACATCAAGTTATCCATATAGACATGTCGTATTGGGCCTCTTAGTACATAACTCGTAGTGTGGCCAAGTACCTAGAAAAAACCCTGTGAGGGGTTCACGGTGTGTGGTAAAACATTTTATATAAGTTTTCATGACATATATTGATATATAGTACATAAATTGTGATATCATGTGGTTTACATGTCATGTATACCTTGTGTTATTCTATATATTTGGAAAATACGAAATGAGATTGGTTAACATATATAACCAAGTGGACTCCCCAAGCATACACACCATATATTATCCAAATCACGTTGTTTCCTTGGGAAATGACTGATGTGGAGACATTATTACACACCCATATAGAGACTTTGAGTTTACATTCCATGTACACTATACTATACATTATTCACCTTCCCTACAATGGAATTTTTGTGTGTTTTCTATCCATAAAGCTATATTTAGACAAGTAAATATTCCATTCTCATCATCTTTCTATGTGGAACACGATAATGTATTCCTATATGTTATCATGGCCATTAGTGAGATGTTTGGGGATTTTTCTGGTCCTTATCCCCATGAGGATGATTCAGAGAAATTTTCAGGACAGTGAACCCCCTAGTTTCCTTTGGATACTAGGGCATGGGACCCTCACTTGTATTAAAAGTTTTTATGATCCATGAGGTCATCAAAAGTTATGGGATCTACATTGATGGAGGAGTCATGAATATAATAGTATTTTCTAGTCTTAGGTGGTTCCCCTTATGTATCATGGTATCCCAAAGGGGTGTATATATAGACATTGAACTCAAGGATATTCTCTTCTTCCTCTTCACCATTATGATGAGTGGGTGAATATGGTCTAAGAAAAAGGATGGGGAGTTAGTCATACACTCCTATTATGATAATATCTTTATGGATAGTTTTTTTTGTGGATAGTGGATGATCTCTCTCCCTTTTTTAACCCCATTAATTTCTATAGGAGAATAATTAGATGATTTTAATATTATTCTTAGTGGTCCCTTTTTTTTGAGCCACTGGTTCTAATGACTATGAGGCGATAATAATATGTATATGGTATTTAGGTGCTCCCTTAAGCTTGAATCATGAAATGAGGTGTGGTTCTTCCTTTATATTGATGTATTTGGTACTTCCCTAGTGACATAGGGTGTGGGTATTCTATTCTAGGCTATGATTTCTCGAAGCACCCTCTTTGGGTGTGGGATAACCTATACTTTGATGGATGCTAGATTATCATTAAATGATCTTGGACTTTAGTGAGGTGTGAGCTCCTCCATTTAGTAAGAACTCCCACTACCATTTTATACACTCTAAAAAGGTATGTATTCCTTTATACATTTTCAAATGGTGACATGAAGGTTATGGATAGTTTAGATTCTTGGGGATGGAAACCCCCTCAACCATTCTATGTGTTCTAGTGAGGCATAGGACCCTAGTAATAGTATTATATTAGTGATATGATGTTGGTGATATCTCACACTATTTGTATAGGTTCAAGTGCTTAGGGACCAATGGTGCACATGATTATCCAGGTTCCCCTTTGGCAAGCTGCTCTATTATAGTTGGTCCAAGTGGATGGGGATCTACTTTGTGGTTAGTTGATCTCCCCCTTTGATAAACCATGGGTTGTAGGACTTTTTTTGGACCCAATATTGTTAAGGAGGTTTATATTCCCTCTTAGAGGATAAATAACTCCCTCATGGGATGGGGTGTAGTTCTCCCATTATTGGTTTCAATAATCCATCGGGCATTGTATCATTCTCAAGGTGTGGGTTTCCCCACTTTGATTAGACTATTAGTTCTAGGATCTAATTGAGAGGTATTTATATGGGACTTTTTAGAATGAGGAATTATTATGGGAATAATAATATTCCAGTGATTTTAGTTGTTATCCCCACATGATGGGTGGGTAGTAATGTTGGTGCATGTGGAGTGGCTCATAGTTGATAAAACCCTTTGGTATAATATATTATTAGCTATATCTCTAGGGTATGAATTAGTTATTTGGGAAGTAGTACCTTGTACCAACTGAATGTGGATGATCCTCTATTTTTTGGATAAAAAGGGATCTCTTTTCTCCTAAGGCGTGAAGTTTATTTTTCATGGATGAGTAAGGAGATGTCATCCCTTGAGGAATAGGGTTTATTTGTGGAGCCCTGATTTGATGTTATGATTAGACTATTTTGGTAACTTATGTTTTCCCCTGTTTTAACTATAGAGGGTTTATTATTAAGTACATTTGTATTTTTTCCCCCGTATGTGTTCTCCCCCTTTTATTTTGAGTTAGGTGATTGTGCAGTCCATCCCTTGGTTTGTGTTGACTAGTTTCATGATGCCCCATCCTGTTTTTGGGGTGGATTACTATTTATTTTTATAATCACTTATACATGTTTCTTATTCCCACACATTTTTTTTATTTGTAAATTGAACATAGTTTGATGTTAGTTTTTATAGAGCTAGTGTATTCAAATCTTAATGGAGAATGGTTATATTCTTGGTCAGCATTACTCAGGATTGGAGTTGGTGTGGCATGGAAATTCCCTTCTTCCCAATTTCTTGAGGTTAGTTATTTTTTTGGATGTTGGGATTTTTATTATTTTTTTCATTTGTATTTGAATTTATATTTTTATGCCTCTAGGATGTATATTTGGTTTGTATCTATATTTTTATTTTTTTTATGTATTTCATGCATGGTTGGTGATGAATATATATACATGTTAAGGCCTTATATATATGACTTATTCCTTCTTAGTTCTATTCACTAGCCCCTGACCTATTGGATTAAAGCTTGTATTGGCACACTCGGTTCACCGTCGTCCTAGGATGGGACCTAGTGGGTCATGTCATGTCATATCGATTTCAAAGAGGGTGGTTTTAGAGATAGAGTTTGTAAATATGGTGTATCATGAGAATAGTTCAAGACATATGGAGAAAATGATTCAAAGGTTCTTATGTTTAGTTGGAATACCAATGATCCCATCTAGAGTGTGGTGCCTAACGCACTCTTATACAAGGACTCGGATAATATTTTGACTAACTTAAGTAATTAGGGAATTGTTTGTAGGGTACAGTTGAGTAGTTCTATGAATAATGTATTAGTAAGTGCATTATTGGTTTCACATTATGGTATACTACCTTGAATATTCTTTTGTGTGATGATTACAATCATTCCCTCATGATAATGCATTATCTGGAGGTTTGAAACAGACCTTTAGGGGATGATGGGAGAAACAGGACTACTCACATGTGTGTGATCTATTAAGGTAATTTTCTCCTGATAACATAGTTGTTTTTTTCCTAGAATATTTTCATATAATAATTATAACACTAGGAAAAATATTCTAGTGTCCTTGGGTTCTTGGTACTGACGAAGTTAATAACCCCTAATGGTGTAGATACTGGGGTTACGGTCCCACACATACCTTATAAAGCAGACTTGGGATTGAATACTCCCTCGGTATTTGGGGAATGATTCCTCCATGATTGGGGTTTGTAAATCCCCTGGGATATGTTGATGTTAGGGTGTAGGTCCCTTATATGACATTACAGAGTTCAGACTCTCACACACATATAAGAGCACGGACTAGAATATATAAGGTGTGGTTCCTCTATTTAGGATTAGAGTTTGGTATTCCTATAATTTGTATGATGTGTGGGTCCCCCATACTATAGTGGAGTCAGTTCCCCCTATTAGATAGTGTGTGGGTCCTCCAAATGTGCTAGTTTGTTTTCGTAAAGATATAGGATGTGGTTCATTTTTTCATGTGAGTTGGTGCCCCCACCACCATTTTTTGTATGCTTCTCGAGGCATGAGTAATCTATATGAGGGGTAGGTGTCCCCTCAAATGATGTATTCAGGTATGGGGTCAGTACTCCCTCAATCCCAATGAGGTATCGGCCCCCCAAACTATAGATTCTTTGATACCCCCTATGAGACAGGGTGTAGGTCATCCTTCTATAGAGTTCAATGTGGTACGAGTACACCACTAGGGAGTTTGATTACCTCCATTGATATATTTTTAAAACTCTTGGTGGGGTGTGGGTCTCTCACTACATCTCAATAATTGGTATGATTTTTTCCAATGAGAAGCAGTTTTTTGTGATTTCATGCCTGAGAGAGTGGCCCGAGATGATTTTTTGTAGAAGTTAGTGTAGCATATCAGGATTCTTCATACAAAGGATGATGAGTATAATGAATTGGATGTGAGGATTGGGATCCTTTTCTAGAGAGTATGTTCTTCCCTATGCATGTTATTCATCCTGGGTGTGGATATCATGTCTTGTGGGTGGTGGATAGATGATGGACGGCAATCATCATGAATATTTTCACCTAGTATCAGATAGTACCTAATGCGGCCTGAGATTTGATTTGTGTCTTTTTTCTTTATTGCTTCTATTGGTTGAAACTAGTATGTGATATTCCCTCTTTTTTTCATATTTGAATCATGAGATACGGATCCCTGTAGAGTTATTTGAACAATTTTTTATGAATATAGGTTACCATCTACCCTCATTTCTATCATTGGTGTGAGTTGGATTTGGTAGATAGGTTTTCATTGGATCCATTTATAGTATAGTGATGCCTGGTGATGATATCGTTGGTGGAAAATGATCACCAAAATCCTAATTTTGGTTGAATGGTTGTCTTTGTTTTTTATGTTCTACAAAATATCATATGAGTCATATTCAACTTTTATTAGGAAGTGAGACCCAGGCGATGAGTGGGGATAACCCTCAGGAGTTGTAGTAATCTCAAACCCTATTTTTCATGTTTTTATTCATGATATTTGGTTGTTTTAGAGGACCAATCCTATAGTTATGAAGTATGTAAGGGTTATTGTCCTACTTAAGGGGTTTTGGGGAGCTAAAGTAATGCTTCAGTTATGCTCTCAATATGTGATTTCTAGAAGATGGAGTCATAGGGATAGTTCTATATGGAATACTTAGAGTTGGCCCTAAATATGTTCAAATATTAATATGGGATGGATATCATGAATTTAGTTTTTTATTTGAGTATTCGACTGGTCATTAGTCAGCTTCCTCAACTCTCTAGACACTTGAGTAGTGTGGTAAGAGTTTTAGTGATATAACCCTTATGGTGTTTCATGATGTGAGATGAGGCATAACACTATGTAGGATTGTGGTTGAAAATTTTTGAGTATTAAGAATATATCAACCATGGTTTACAAAGAGATTAATTATTTCATCTCTAATGAATGAGAATCTGATTAAGGTAAATGGTGAATATTTTTTCCCTTGAAATTTTTATAAAGGAAAGAATGGGAGGATCAATGATATCCTCATTTCTTGAGAAGGACAACATCAATGTATGTGATTTTTTAACTAATGTTGAGGAATGTTGTAAATACCTTATGGGGTGGTATGGAACTCTTGTTGAGGCACCTGAGAGTGGGTGCTTCTATGATTGTATTTTATCTGTATAATTATCTTCACGGCCTCCCTTTTCAAAGGTGGGGAGTATGACTCCCCCATGTAAAATTCCTAGGTAGATGGATAGTATCTGGGTAATACTAATGGTTCATTACATTTTTTCATGATAGCATAGATGGTAATCCTATGGTTTGAGGGAAAGTATTTGGTTGTAAATCATTTCTTATATTTAAAAAAGATGAGTCGTCATAGTATCAGGAGCTTCACCTATGGTGGGTTGATGTTGTTTGGAATTCATGGGGGAATAAGAATATCATATTTGGTATCCCTAAATTTAGTAATAAAAATGGATGTATTCCTGACTAGGGTTTCATTCAAAGTCTTTGTAGACTCATGAACCTTTATAATTTGGAGGAGATCTTGCATGAATATGTTATTTAACTACATGAGGATGTTTTATGCACTTATCAAAGAGCTTCTTGGGATGTTTTATTTTTTAGGAAAAAAGTCTCAAAGGTGTAGAGGATGTAGAAACCTTAGTCTTCGCATGTGTATAACTTAGCTCATTTTTTAGTTTTGAAGCCTCAAGTCCTTAGGAAGGGTAAAAGTTTGATTTACCTTATGAAAATGCCCCATAAATTTTTTTTGAGTTTTTATCTATTCTCAAGATAGTATGTTTATCCTTGGGATGATATTTATATTGTGACAACTCTAGTACTTGTAAAATCATTTTTTCTCATTTTGGAATTAAATAGTTAAATTCATTATAAATGTATAAATAAATAATAGGTATTTAAAGAAATTAAGGAATCTAGACAAATAAAATAGTTATTTCACCTATAAAATTATAAATAAAATTTTGGTATCTTTTGAATGAAAATATGATATATTTACATCATGGAATAAGTAAATAATTTTTTTGAAAATGATAAATTAAGTGTTAGAATTTTTGTGACAAATAATTTTTATTTATAATTTTATAATTAATATAATGATTTAAAATAAAAAGTATCTTCAAAAATAGATTCATAAATTAATATTTTGTTGTCATATTTTTATAATATAATTTTATTATACCTTAATTAATTTTTCATAAAATCAGTTATAATTTTAAAATCTATATTTTCCAAATAAATGAAGCTTTTAATTAAAAATTAAATTTCTCATATTTAGAAATTTATTCACATTAAATTGAGTTCATTTTTAAATTCTATACATCTAAAAAAATTAGGGTGGATTTTTGGGATTTTCTAAAATAGTTTAATTTTTGTGAATAGTGAAATACAGTAATTTGCGATATTTAACAAAATCGTGAATTATTGACTCGTAAATAATGTATGGATAATGTGATCCCAAAATATCAAACTATCCTTAATTATCTTAATATATTTAGTGATAATTTTCAAACTATTGATATTCTTGATCCAAAATAACAAACTAATGAATAAAATAGTCAAAAAACACCCCTCTCCTCCAATATAAATACCAACCCTCGCCACCTCTTCTCCTCACACCTCCAAGGCCTTGTATATTGTTTAATTTCTACCCAATTCAATCATAAATCCTCTTATCCACGTCCAAGATCTTCTATTCTAACCAAAATTATAAAACCAAGTGTCTTAAGGAGGTTCTCAAGGAAAAAAATCAAGTGGTAAAATCCTCTTTTGTTTTCTTTTAAACTTCTTTTCAATTTATTTTCTTTTCTTTTTCTATCCTCACCTCCCCTTATAAAATTGACATGATAAATCCATTATCTTAAATATACTGTAAATTTATTATGTTAATGGAATATCCATCATCAAAACTCTCCTCTTATCCTCCTATTCTGAATAATAAAAACATTTTTGTGATGAGTCAATTTACCATCATCATGGAAGATGTGTTTTCATTTTATTTTAACGCCTTCAAGGATGGTTATAAAACCATTATGATGGTTAAATTATATTTTATTATAAATATTATAATTTATATAATTTTCTTAAACCAATATATAAACATGATATTAAATAAGATGATATAGGTTCGTGATGGCCGTAAAAACTTCCAAAATAAATTAAATCATTTTCATTAATGTTTTATCTAATGAATCATCCTCATATCATAAATATATATATATATGGTATCATTTAAAATTATAGAAACATATTAATAACATTTATTTCCACTTTTTAAGTTTTTCTTCTATTTTAAAAGAAAATCCATAATGAACCAACTATGGAAACCATGAAATAAATTCACTTGAAACCATAAAATAACAAAAAATTATCAATGAATGGGTAGAAAGATGATAAAAAATATCATTTAATGTATTATAAATATGAATATTGTTTTGTAATAAATTTATAACACCTTTTAAACCATTATACAAGAGTTTTGAAAACATTTTAAGTATGTCAAACCCAAGGTAAGGGGATTTTCTTTTTAAAATCCTCTTTAATGGATCTTTTTACAAATTCAATAAAGAATGTTTCTTATTAATTTATATGGAATGAGAGACTTATAATATTTTCATGAGGCCTTAATGTTTTCATTTTTTATTTACAATATTACATGTTTATTTATAGATAAAATTATTTCCTTTGTATTTACATAGTATTCTTTTAAAATAAGTTATTTTCCTTAAGAAATGTTTTTATGATGAAAGTGTTCATTTTTTATGATTATGTTCAAGTTCTTGGGAATTATTTATGTTGAAGGTTGGGAACTATTTCTCCCTCAAATTCATTGGGTATGTTTATATTGGAATTTGACTGTAATGGTTATTCTAAATGTAACTATGATGGTTACACTATAAGGTAGTCATGAGGGTTACATCATAAGGTAGTCATGAGGGTTACATTGTAAGGTAGCCATAAGGGTTGTAAATAATATGGTATCCACAAGGGTTAAAAACTTAAGTAAGTAATTTAATAAGTTAGCTTTATGGTTTTATTTATTTTTTATATGTTTTATGGAAATATCTTTCTTTCACAAAGTAAGTATATGATATTTTATGGGTGAGAAGTATGCCTTTGTGAAAATGATTTCATATGTTTATAAGTATTCAAGGAATAACAGTTTATTTCCTTATTTTTATGTCCCTTACTGAAATTTTTGAACTTATACCAAGTTTTAAAAAAAATCATATGTTTTAACGATTGGTAAGAGAAAATAAGATTCCAATATGAATTTTGTGAATATTTTTCATGAAAATATTTCATTTTTTATTACAAAAATTTGTATTATAGAATAAATGGGTATTGTTTTAGTAATACCCACTTTGTATGATTTTTGGTTGATATGTATAAATTATTTACTAATTCTCTAAAAATGTAAACCTAAAATATATTTGGGAATGTAAGAAAGCGAATTCTAAAATAATTTAAAAGATTATTTAATGTTTAATGTCGGGACATTATAGTTGGTATTATATCACGGTTTAGATAACTTTAGGGTTTAAGATTATGTTAATAGAATACCTTGAATTATTTTAAAATTGTTATTAAGTTAAAATGATATAGAATTTAACGATTATTATATTTATTTATCTAAGATATGTTTGTTCAAAATATTTTTCCATAGAAGAAAAAGTAAGATGAAGTAGAAAGGTCTTGAGAGGATGATATCTTTCTAAATTTGAAACCTGGAAAAGTAGGAATTGGAACTAATTAGTTTGTGATAGTAACATATTATTTGACGTAGGATATAAATGTTTTTAGAATCCATGCAAGAGAGCAACCATAGCTACCACAAAGGAACATGATGATATCAGAACATTTTATGAGGAAACACCTTATTTCTTTTATTGGATATTCTAACCTAGTAGTGCATGAAGGGTAGATTAAATCCATTTAAAATATATTTGATGTCCTAGGGTGTTCAGATAATCAAAATTTTAGTCTTTATATTTATCATTTTTAAGGTGAATCTGGCCAATAATGGTCAATGTTCAAGAATATCAAGGATATCGATAAGATTGATTCCTTAGAATAGGATGAAATTAAAAATTTGTTCCTTCAAAAATACATTCTTAAGGTGGTTATACTTAGGATGGAAAAGATATTACATGAATTTAAACAATAGGAGTAAGATTCAGTGGCTATGTGTGAAGTAAGATTCAGTCGATTGGAAAGGTAGGCTCAAAATATTATTTGGGATCTTGATAATAAAATAAATATTTTAACTCAACATTTAAGCCAATATATCGAAGGGAATTTTGCCTCCCATGAATTAAAAAGTTATGATAAACTTGTCTATTGTGTTGAGAGGGGTAGAAATGGAGTTTTTTGATGATTATGTGTACTTTCATAATAAGAAAGTGAAAAGGTACATGTGGTAGGAAATGGGTAAGAATAAATCAAATTAATCTAAAGGTATGAAAATTCAGTTTCTGGTTTGTGGGAAGTTTGGTAAAAGTACCCTAGGGAATAACTTAACAAATCTATAAAGTGTTTTCAATGTGGAAAGTTTAGAAATATTGCTTGATATTTCAATTAAAATTATATTAAGTATAATTCTGATAAGTAAACTATAAAGTGTTTTAAATGTGATGAGATGAGGCATTATACAATTATCTTCCCAAAGAAATATATGAATGATAAAAGTAGTCTGATTATAAGTATAAAGATGAAGTAAAATCGTTTGTGACTATATAATCAGATGTTGTGCCATTCAATGAAGAGTTATCAGGTACATTATTTGTTTACTTAGATTTTTCTAATGTCTTGTTTGATATAGGGTCTACACATTCCTTTATTTTGGATAAATTTTCTAGTAAATTGGAAATTTCACCTCAAGAAATGAAAATAGAACATATGGTTAAAACACTAAGGGAAATATTAAAGAAAAAATGAATTATAATAACCTTCCTTTGGTTTTTTATGGAAATAAATTACCTAAAAACCTTTTTGTTTTTCCTTAGTAGAGTTTTATGTTATTCTTAGTATGGATTGAATTTCTGTTTATCATGATAAGATTGATTGTTGGGATAAAGAAGTTTTTTTTTAGAAATAGTTTTAGTTTGTATACAATAATGAATCCATAATATTGATCACATATCTAGAAGATGACAAACTGTTAAAAGATGGAAATGAAAGTTATCTTGAAAATATTGTTGAAAATAAGTTTACTGTTCATATTAATGATTTACTAGTGGTAAATGAATACTTTACTATTTTCTCTAATGATTTTCTTGATTTTATACCAGATTGGGAAGTTGAATTTACCATTGACTTAGTTCCTGATGCTAATCCAATTTCAAAACCCCCTTATCGAATGGATCAAGTGGAAATTCTCGAATTGATAAATGAGTTGAATGAGTTAATTGATAAAGGTTTTATTCGTTCTATAACTTCCCCATGGGTGCTCATATTTTTTTTTAAAAAATAAATATGGTTACATGAGAATTTTCATTGATTATAGTAATTTTAATAACATTACTGTTAAGAATAAGTATCCACATTCTTATATCAGTGACTTATTTAATCAATTCTAGGGAGATCAGTATTTTTCCAAGATTGAATTGAGATCTAGGTACCATTAGCTGAAGGTGAATGATAATTAAATTCTTAAAATGTAATTCTGAACTAGATATGGGCATTATGATTTTGTTGTTATTCCCTTTGGATTGAAAAATTCCCTTACTGTATTTATAGATCTTATGAATAGTATCTTACATGAATATTTAGATAATATTTTTGTTATTTTTATTGATGATAATTTGGTTTATTCAAAAAGTTGTGAGGATAATGAAAAACATATAATGTTTTTTTACAAACACTTAAAGAAAACAAGTTATTTGGTAAATTTAGAAAATGTGATTTTTAGTTGCAATAGATTTCTTTTCTTAGGAACATTGTAAATAAGGATGTCATAATATTTGATCATGCCAAAACAAAAGTGGTAGATGAATGGACAAGACCAAAAAATGTTATAGATATTATTTGTTTTCTTATATTATCATGTTATTACTGATGTTTTATAAACAAATATACACAGTTATCTAGCTTACTTATTTAGTTAACACAAAATGGGGTTAGATTTATTTGGACAGAAGACTATGATGTTTGTTTTTGGGAACTAAAAATAAGATTGGTGAATGCTCTATTTTTTTCTATACCTTCCATAAATGGATATTTTGAAATATACAGTGATGATTCATTAAAGGAACTTTTTTGTTTTTTGATGAAAAATGATCAAGTAATTTCTTATGCTTCAAGACAACTAAAACTGCATGAGTTAAATTATCGCACACATAATCTATAATTATAATTTGTGTTGTTTGTTTTAAAATTTTGGAGACATAATTTATATGGATACAAATGTGAAATATATACTGACCATAAAAGTTTAAATTATATATTTACTCAAAAGTAATTGAACATGAGGTAGAGAATATGGATAGAATTGATAAAGGATTATGATTGCACAATCAATTTCCATCTTGAAAAATCAAACAAAGTGGTGGATGCCTTGATTTGAAAACATAATGAATCATTAACCATGTTACATTTAGAACATGGCCCCTTGGTTTATGATTTGATGAATTTTGTATTGGAAGTTGTTGGTGTGGGAAATTCCTCTGTTTTGTTTTAGGTGTTAGTGAAATAATCTCTCTCCAAAATAATTAAGCAAGAACAGAAGGAAAACCATGAATTACCGAAAAATGTATAATTGGTTAAGGAAGGTGAGTTTCTTGAATTTAATATTAATAAAGAATATTTATTGAGATTTATAAAGAGATTATGTGTGCCTTGTGATTCCCATCTGAAGAAATAATTGTTAAGTAGAGCTCATAGTTCTCTATTTTCAATTCATCCTAGAACCACTCATATGTATAGAGACCTTTGTGAGTATTAATGGTGGTATGGAATGAAAAGATATATTGATAATTTTATAATAAAATGTTTGAATTTTCAATAGGTTAATGTAGAGCGACAACTACCTAAGGGGATGTTAAGCCTTTTCCAGTTCCAGACCGAGCAAGAAATTCAAACCATTGAATACATGCTCCATGATGGTTCAATGGATTTATAAGGAATTTGGGATTAATATATTTCTTTATTTGAGTTTTCTTATAATAACAGTCTTAATTTCAATATAAAAATGGCACCTTTTGAGGCATTATATGCAAAGCAGTGTCGAACTCTAGCATTTTGGGATGAAGTTAGGGAAAGTAATTCGATGGGACCATAATTAGTAGAGGAAGTTTATGAGAAAGTGAAGATAATATAGCAACACGTGAGGATATCTTAGATCATGAAGAAAAGTTATGTAGATAAAATGAGGAAATACTTTTCTTTTAAGATAGGTGATCATGTTTTCCTTAAAATCTATCCTTGGAAAAGTGTTATGCATTTTGATAAGAAATGAAATCAAAGTCCATGGTTAATTGGACCTTATGAAATCTTGGATAAATTTGGACCAGTTTTCTACCAAGTATCTTTGCCTCTGAGTTTATCTTAGGTATAAAAAGTTTTTCATGTTTCGATGTTAAGAAAGTATGTGCCTGATTCATCTCATATTTTAAGCCCAGAAGTAGTTCAGCTGGAAGAGAACATTTCCTATAAGTAAAATCTTTCTTAGATTCTTGATTTTAAAGAGAAAGTATTGTGGAATAAGGTAATTCTCTAGGTTATGGTTTGGTGGAGAAACCACATGGTTGAAGAAGCAACACAGGAACCTGAAAATGCTATGAGGGATAGGTATCCTCACTTGTTTAATAAGTGAATAAAAATTTTTTAAGGATGAAATTTCCATAATGGGTGGGAGAATGTAACAACCCATGTACTTATAAAATAATTTTTTTCATTCTGTAATTAAATAGTTAAATTCATTATAAATGAATAATTAAATAAATGGTATTTACATAAATTAAGGAATATATACAAATAGAATAGTAACCTAACCTATGAAAGTATAAATAAAATTTAGGTATCTTATTAATGAAAATATGATATATTTATATCATTTAAAAGGTAAATAAATGTTTTCAAAAAGTATATAATAATTTATGGGTGAGAAGTATATATTTGGGAAAATGATTTCATATGTTTATAAGTATTCATGGACTAATAGTTTCTTTTCTTATTTTTATATCCCTTACTGAGATTTTCTTTCTCATACCATATTTTAAAATGTTTTCCATAGGGTGTAAGGATGGGTAAGAGAAAATAAGAATCTAAGATAAATTCTGTGAATATTTTTCATGAAAATATTTCAAGTTTTATTAAAAACTTTTGTATTATAAAAGAAATGGATATTGTTTTAGTAGTATCCACTTTGTATGCTTATGGGTTGATATGTTTGAATTATGTACTAAATATATAAAACTATAAATATAAATGATCTTTGGGAATGTAAGAAAGTGAATTCTAAAATAATTTACTAGATTATGTAATGTTTAAGGTTGGAACCTTATACAGATAAATTTCAAGATGGGTGTGTTTTTTGAGATATTTAATATTTATTAAATAAATATTATTTATTCTCGTGTACATAGACATAAATATATCCTAAAATAAGAATCATATTAGAATTTTGACTTCATGGTTGAGTCTGGAATTTCTGGTTTTACCCTTGAAAGGTATAAAAATCATTTGATTTCTGGGTCCTAATTTGGGCCTTTAATGGGTCCTTATTTGGGTTGTTTTTATTTTTATTTATTTTCCCTCACTTAACCTATCCTCATTCACATGATTTTAAGGAGGATACCTCCTCATATTTAGACTACTGAACCAAGAGAATAAGTAGGGGAGGGGGAGGAGCTTTGTCTAAGGAAGCTTATCAGATCCAGATCGGGACAAAGCGGCCATGAAGTGTGGAACTAGACCTCAAAGTATCAGCATTTCGCCATGAGGTAGGACTTGTTATTTCAATTCTATAATTAATTTATTTATATCCATTTTCTAAAAAAAATTTGTTTTTTTATTCATGTTGGATGATAAATGATCGAAAAATGAGTTAATTACAAAGGAATGGGTGGATTTTGGTGATTTATTGGATTTCTACATCTGGAAATCTTGATCACGTGTTATACAGTTCATGAAAACACACCAAGTAGTTATTTAGTTTGATGAATTGTGAATAAGGTGTCCACATATCATATTCTCCATATGCACATGGCGTGTAGGTCCTTTGGGTATATGACCCATGGTATGGCCTAGTACATGACCAGACACCCTATGTGAGGTACATAGCATGTAGTAGTGCAAACCATATTAGTTTATATGACATGGATTGGGACATAATTCAAGACTCGGGATCTTATGTGGATTACATTCCATTTATACCTTATGTTTCATTGTGTATTTGGGAAATACATGGTGAGGCGGGATGAGGTACATACCTGAATGGACTCCTTAGGAATACACATGTCATATACTCCAAAGAATATCATGTACTTGGAAAATACATGATCTGATGATATCGGTATTCACCCTAATAAATATTATAGGTGTATGTAGTGTATAAACCATGGTACATTCCATGTACCTTCCCTGTGATGATATTTTTTCACGTTTTCTCACCCAAGATCCGGATTGGGAAAATTAGATGGTCTGTTCTAAGCATCATTCCATATAGAACGTGATGGTAGAGTCCTTTACATTATCAGGGATTTTTGTCAAGTTTTTTTGTTCTATTTCTTGTCCCAATGAGGATTTTTCAAAAAAAAATATAGGGATGGTTAACCCCATGGTGTCTTTATATACCTGGGTGTGATACCCTTGAGTGTATTATGATTTTGGTGGCTCCATTAAGTCATTAGAAGTGGTAGGTTCTATGTTGATGGAGGTTTCATGAACGTAAGTGTTTAGGATAGTCTTTAGAGTTTACCTTTATATAGTAGGATAGATATAAGGGGCATATATATGAACCTATAATTTGAGTATATTCCCTCATTCTCATGAAACCCTATGATAATTCAGTTCTTTTTTTTTAGGTAGGAGGATGGGAGTTGATTTTACACTCCTATTATGATATGGTCTTTATGTCCAGTGTCTTCTATGGATTTAATATGGTCACTCTCCCTCATAGAACCCCATTAATTGATCTAATAGATAGAATAAGTGATTATAGAAGTATTCTTGATTGACCCTTTTGTCGTTCCACTAGTTCTAGTGACTATGATCCAAGAACGGTATAGAGATAGGATTTGGGTACTCCCTTGGGATTGAATCATACAACAAGGTGTGGTCCATCCTTTATGTTTATGGATCTAGTACTCCCCTAGTGGAATGGGGTGTAGGTCCTCTATGGCAGGTTATAGTTTCATAGACTTCCATTTTTGGGGTGCAGGCTAGTATGTACATGGATAGAGATGACATTCTCCTTGGATCATCTTGGCCTTTAGTGAGGTACAAGGTAATCTGTGGGGTCAGTACTCCTTTAGTTAGTTTATATACTCCAATGAGGAATGGGTCCCCTAATTTTTTTTTAGTGGTAACATGATTTTTATAGATGTTTTGGATGCTCAGGGTGGTTAAATTCCCTAAATGGTATACATACTTCAGTGAGGTTTGGGACCCCAAGTTGTGGTATTGGATCGATGGAATGATGGTGGTGTTATCATGTATTGGGTGGATAGGTTTGGGTACTTTGGGACCTATGGTTCATAGGATTATCTAGGTTTCCCTTTAGTAGGATACTCCAATGGAATTGGCCGGATTTGATGGGTATCCACCATGAAGTTGGTTGATATCCCACTTTGAGCATGTGGGGTTTCAGGACTTTCATTGGTCCCAACATAGTTGAGTAGGTGTATATTCCATCTTATAGAATGAGGTGTGGAACTCCCCTATGGACGGGGTGTGGGTCACCCATTCTTTGGTTTGGTTTTTCCCTAGGTGTTATATCACTCTCATGGTTTGGTTTTCCCCACTTTGATCATACTATCAGTTTTGGGATCTAGTTGCAAGGTGTTCGGGTGGTACATTGTTGTATGAGTAATTTTTCTAGAAATAATGATATGTTGGTGAGTTTAGATGTTTGGTCTATGTGATGGGTGGATGGTGATGTTGGTGCATGTGTAGGGGCTCGTGTTTGATGGTCTTCTTCGGTATAGGATCTTACTAACAAAATCCATGGGGTATGAAGTGGTGATTTGTGCAGCAGTTCCTTGTTTCAACAAAATGTGGATGATCCTCCATGATGTGGATGATAAGGGTGGTTTTTACTAAAACTTGTGAGGTGTATTTATTGAAAATGAGAATTTATGTGTCTTCCCTTAAGGCATGGGGTGTATTCATGGAGTCCTCATTTGGTGGGATGAGTAGACTATTTGGGTACATTATGGTTTCCCTCATGGGACTGATTGAGGGTTGAATAGGAATTGAAATTATAGCTTATTACCCATATGTATTCTCCTCCCCCAGTTTTTAATTGGATGGATATGTGTTTCTGAGATTGGTTATGTGATGACCAGTGGCTTGAGGCCCCTTTATGTTTTTAGGGCATCCTAATGGTTTTTTTATACTTACCCTTAAATGATCCATATGAACATGCATATTGTGTTAGTGTAAATTGTGCATAGATTGGTGTTAGTTTATATGGATATAATGGAGTTGGAGCTTAGTGGAGCCTAGTGAGATTCATGGTTGGTGGTGTTCATGATTGGATTTATTTTTTTAGGTGGCAAAGTGAGTTCGTATACATGTTTTTATTTCAATTATGTATATCATATATGGTTGGGGATGTATGTTTATGTATTTTTTATAGGATAAGGACTACCATATATGATTTATGTATTATTAGTTCTAGTCACCATCTGTCATGACCCGTCCCCTGGGGCATGTGCCGTGACTACCCCAAGCACACCTTATATAGGTCAGGGGCTGGCGACTAGCACCAAAGGCATAAATCCCTAAGCTGGGAAGGCATTTCCTTTATAAATTGTAAACACGCATAATTAGAGTATAAACTGGAAGCAAACACTAAGTAAAAAATGTATACAAATGGAGTGATGAAAAGTAAAGGGGCTAGAAATACAAGCCCAACTGTAAATTACAAGGAAACTAAAAAACAAGTACAACTGAAGAAAGGTAAACAGCTGCTAAATCATCCACCGGGAAGTCCTATATGAAGGGTAGGTACAGAAGGCCTCCACAGCACTCCACGTCCGACCGTCTCCTCAGAGTACTGTCACGCAGTGTGGTCCACCTTCGGGTGTCGTCTAGTCCTGCCCACTCAACTTCATTCAACATTTTCCATCATCTTCAACCAATACAATGAGGTTCAGGAAAATACCATGTAGGGGTGAGTATAATGATACTCAGTAGGGACCTCGAGAACCTCAAGGTCTCAAAAAACCAACAAGAATAAACCACAAAGTATGAAATCAACAGATAACACCACTTAGGTATATGCCCATACGCATACCTAAGTTATAAAGTAATCCATCTCAATCATGAGGTAAACACAAAATTTATTGACTCACCTCAAACCAGGATTTTATTCTAGGGGTAGTATCAAGTAACATCCCCAGTCACACTACCGAAACCTCGGCTAATTGAATATTCCTCCTCTATCAAGTACAGTGGTTATTCCGCGTCACACAGAGGTGCTTCCCACTATCCATCGACTATTGAGGTACTCCTCCTGTCGAGTACCGTGGGAGGTTCACCTGGAGGTTACCACGTAGGTGGCTCGGTCCAGTGGTCAGGTTCGGTTCAGCCAGCACTGCGCGGGGTGTGGCTTGGGCGGCTCGGTCTGGAAGGCCGATCTGGTTCATCCTGAGACGCTGCGAGGGACATCGCGGGCTTGATCGAGAGGCCGGGAGTCCGGCGGCAGCCAGGTAGAGCGTGCGGGAGGCCACGGATAGGCCGTGCGGGGCACGGGCAGGCCCCGCGGGGCACCAGGCAGACCGCGCAGGGCACTGGGTAGGCCGTGCGGGGTGCAGGCAGGCCGCACGGGGCGCGGGTAGGGCGCGCGGGGGGCCAACATGCTGTGCGGGGTGCAAGAAGGCCGCGCGGGGCACCGAGAAGGCCGCGGGCAGGCGGGTCGGCCGTCGGGTGGCGGTCGGGCAGGCCGGTTCGGCGCGGCTCGGGCCGGCGGGGGCTGGCGGTGTTCGGCCAAGACCACCGATGCACTGCGGGGGCAGCGCGATTCGCAGAGGCCGTGGGTAGCGCGACCATTGTTGTCATCGCTTTTTTTGCCTCATTTTTGTTACGTCGCCATGCCAAAGAATTCCACAAGAAGGAAAATCGACGGAGGATGTCGGGCCATGTTAGGTTGGCTCGTATCATCTGCGTTTATGGTGATAGCAAATGGTTCATAATAATGAAGCTCAAAAACCTTCATTATCCAAAAAAGAGGAAAGAATAAGGCACTGAAAATAATTTAATCCCCCTACCTTTGATCGTTGATCATCGATGGTGAAGCCGCGGAAAGAAAACGAAGAAGGATCGTCGTTGGATTTCTTCGTTCTTCGTTGGTGAGAGTTCTTCGTAGGAGGATAAGGTTCCTCATTGAGAGCTTTCCCTTCAATCACCCAAGTGAATTTGTTGTGCCAAATAATAGATTACTTAATCTATTATTTCATTGGCACAAATTCAAAAGGAGGAATTAAATTAAAAATGATCCTCCTCATTAATTCACGTGTGCTGGCACGTATTAATTGGGGATTTAGAACCAATTAAAAATGAAGTAATTAACTAGGTAGGATCCACCTTAATTGTGGAGGATTGGAAAAATTAAATGCTAGGGGAGGTGAAGAGGCTCCCGAAAATTAATGTTAATCTTAAGAGTTTTCTCAACTTTAATGGGGAGTTTAAGGGGTCAAAATCCCGGGTGCTCCCCACCTCATTTATCCTCACATGGATGGTTGAGTTCGGGTGGTCCCCACCACCATAACCTCTCATGGGAGGTTAAGGTGTGGTGGCCCCACCTCCAACTCCCATTAGGAGATTTTAACCACCAACACTCACTTGGAGGCTCAATAAAATAAAGTGTAGCTCACTTTATTTTATTATTTTTTTAAAGAAAACCCAAAAACTAACTTCTATCCTCAACTCATTGTCGTCGAAGTGAAAGTATTCTTAAGAGAATATCGGCGCTGTGAGTTCAATGGTGCCCTCGGATTTCAGTTCCGAGCACCGGTTCAAAAGTTATAAAAACCCGCTCGTACGTTTACTGAACGTACCCGAACAAAACTTCAGAAATTGATTCCAAGCACACTGGGCCTCGGAATCATGCGCTATAAATTTTCACGGACTCATAAAATTCCCATGTATTTAAGAAAAAAAATTCCATAGAATTTCTGGGTCTTTACATTCTCCTTAACTAATAGACGTGGGCTTCGAGTGGCACAATCAGCTCACCATAGTCCTAGGAGAGGACACAATGGGTTGATTTGTCTCATGAATGATCAAAGTAGAGTAAATAAGATTAATTTACCATGATATTTTAGGTCAATGATCACTATTAGAAAATAACCTTTTAGAATTGTTTTTTCTTCATTTTAATATCAGTTAAAAGGTAAATTTTATGTAGTTTATGTAAAAGGTTTTTTTACCCATATTTTTCTAAAATTAACATTAAAATCTCCTCTAAAATTATTTCTGTAAAGTTTTTAAGCATCTATTTCCATGAAAAATGATGTTGGAAGAATATTTAAATGTTATTTTTTATAAAAAAATGTTTAAAGACTTTCCTTACAGATTTCAAAATCATTTTTAAAAAAACAATGTTTAATCCTTCTTTCAATGTCGCATTTTACTGAAACCGACATTGAAAGTTCCTGTAAGCTGGCATATGGGAAAATATTCAATGTCGGTCCTCATAATAATAGACATTGAAATTTAATTGATATTTTAAAACATAAATAAATACATTAAATGAAAACCTATAAAATGAATTATAGTGGGAATGAACAACAAAAATAGTTACAACAAATGGAAAACTCATTGAAAACTTTTATACAAAATATTTTACAATTAATATACACGTAAACTATAACTATAAATTAATCAATCCTGAAAAATAATCTGTAAATAAAATTTTAATTTGATTCAATTCATTTGACGTATATGGTGAAGCATTATAAAAAATCTATAAAAATAGTAAGTTTTATGAAAATAAAGAAAAAATATATTTTTGTAATTTATAAGTGTTATAATGTAACCAAACTTTGAAAAATATGTTATCATTCAGATCATGATGACCTAAAAATGAATCATAAGACATAAGAACCACATTCAACACTTCATCTTTAATGATGAACTATTTTCATAAAATGATATTTTTAAAATAGAAACACTATATAAGTAATAAAAAGAAATTATTAACAAATATAAAAGTTATCTATATAAAAGTACACATATTAAATTTTTTTGGGTTCATTATTGATATTTGAGTCATGTGGAACTCATTCCATGACCTTTTTTAATTTTATATATTAATTATCAAACAATATGTAAAATGACAATATTAATATTAAATAACTAAAAGAATAGAAAGAGACTTATAAATTTAACAAATTTTTAAAAACTTTTTGAATGCCTCCCAATAAATAGCATAACCAATATGGATTTCATTAATATGGGTTAATATTCATAACATATAATGTCCAATAAAATATAAAAATTAATGTATTGATAATAGTATAATGAATAATGTTTTATATTTATATAAGTGTTCTTACCTATGAAGGAATGGAAGAAACCAACACTTAATCTCTCTTTTTTTTAATCTTTCAGATAAATATTGAACACTAATAGGTTGGTTCAGGTATTTCACAATCATTTAAATGTATTTTAGATCTATAAAATCATAAATAGAAATAATATCATATTGTATTAAAATAGTGTGAAGATACCTAATTAGTTCTTTAATAAATTAATTCCTTATAACATATATTTACAAAAAGAAATTAAATTTACTTACAAGGAAAACAACTACAAAATGGGTACTGAGATATCCTAACCATTTACATCATCCATTCTATATTTTTAAAATATATTTAATGTATGTTCTCTCTCCAATATTTCAGAAGTCATTTGAAATGAATGATAATTCTACAGTATAAAATAATTTTGTGTTAACTTTGTTATCCCATCAAAAACATGAGGAGTATCTGAAGGTTTGGGTTTCTGATAGTTTTTTTTCTTTCGTAATTATTATTTAGATTTTAGATAATCATATATAAGATAAATGTAATAAAACATTATAAATAATTTGAAATTAACATTAAATAATAATTTAAAAACAACACATACCTTATATTAAAACTAATGATAATGAAAAGTTGGAAAAAGTAAAAACAATGACTAGTATGTTGTTAAACTATGATCACCTCCTTAGTCAGTAGTAACACTAGAGTAGTTGGATCAATAAAATCATTTATCACTACTCTTACCTGATATTAATATATAAGTCGATGATGTATATAATACCCCAAATTATTTATGATTTTTTATGCTACAATGTGTACATCGGAATCGCTAACATTAAACTCACAGTATACAGGCTGGTCTGAATAATGAGCTAAAGGATCTAGGTAAGTAATCAATATAGGCTATGTTTGTCTCTCTATTTATGATAACATAGTACATACATAAAATTTAATTTGATAATTTATCAATATAGTAAAATCTTTCAATTTATCCTTCAAGTAAACTTTTTCTCTCATCTATTTTTCCTCCCCCGATGACATACTAGGACAACCAAGAAAAATTACAATACCGACACCTGCATCATATCATCTTACATGGATCAGGTGTTCTTTCCTTTATAAACTAGTTTCATGATTATTCATCCTTCCCTATGGGTTAAAATTCCCCTATGACACTTTCCCCCAAAGTATTTCCAAAAATAATATTTTCAAATGTTATGTTAGTGTGATGAATTTACAAAATAACAATATTCAAGAAAAATAATAATCAATTTATTATAATTTTATCAGCTACTTATTTTATGGATCAGTATAAAAATTTCCATTTTTTTATCATCACCCATTTTGATTTTTCATGGTGAGTGAGAAGATATGGAGGGATAAATCTAACTTCTTTGGAGTCATTTCATAACTTGGATCTTAATTAATCAAAAAAATTGAATTCATTTTCTCTTATAAAAATTTATATCATCCACGTGACAATGTATAAGGGTATGAATTCTATGACTATATCTCTTGGTGTGATTTCATAAAGTCTTATTTCATAATAAAAAATGAATAATTTATTAGGTAATGAAAATTAATTTTATAAATAAACTTTATAAACAATAATTATATACCAAAACGGCTTCCTCCAACTTGTTGGAAACAAATTTCTCCAATGTATTTGTATCTAAAAAATCATTCTTCAGGCTTGGATATTTATTTTATTTATTCAAAAAAATATATAATTAATTCAATTTTATCTTAAATTCTCTTTATCTAATAGCCGCAAAAGATATTCACCTTTTCTTAATTTCTTTCACATCATGAAATTAAACATTATCTATAATTTAATAGATTAAATATTAGTCATATGAAATACATAATATTAAAACCATTGGAAAAATAGATAAATAAGTTTATAAATATTACCATTATAGACTCTCATAACTAATATTTTATTGACTGGTCAACACACCTCCAATCAAGAAATAAAATTCTAATATTACAATGGCTCTGTGTAGCTATGTAACTATTAAAATGGTAGAATTTAGGCTAACTAAGTTGTTGTTATCATAAAATTCAACTAAAAAACCATGTTCCCTACATGCTACACCCTATCCCAACACAATTTAATAATTATTTATTCATTTTTTAGTTATATTTATATTTATTTCTTCACATGGGTATTTTTCTCTAAAACTATGAATTTTTTTCCTTGCAATGCAAGTCGCACGGTTAGGGTGCACAGTTTACTAAACCATAAGAAAACCATGTGATTGATTCCTTAATATGATATATCTGAATTTCATGTTCGGTGACCATTTTCTCAAACCATTCATCATTTCCATGATGGGTGTCTAGGAACTCCAGTAGAGACACACAGTTGACACACGATTTGGGAAACTGCATGGCCAAACTATGCACAGTGTCTAGGGGTGTTTCTTTTTAAAAAAGTTTCCATTTTTCACTTAATAAGATAAACCATTTAAGGGAGTATCTCCCTAAACTCTCCCTCACTCACATAATAATCCTATAGGGGGATCCCATCTATGTGTGTCCATCCTCCCTTATCCTTCATTCGTCATCTGTTTCTCCTCTTGATTTGTGGTGTGATCTTCTTAGGTAAGAATTTATCCCTCTCCATTATCTTCTTATTATTTCTTCTTTCCTATTTTATTTGTTTTATTTCTATACCATGTGGTTCACATGACCAAGGAAAAGTATAACCTGAAAGGGGTGTTTGTTTTGGTGACTCTTGGTTCCTAGGGTTTGTGAAAACCGAGTTGAAGCCCGTTCTAGCCATATTTGTTGAAGGTGACATGTTCTTAATCATATTTGGGTAGGGTTTCATCTGATTTTCTTTGTGGCCCAATTTCTAATTATATATTTTGTGACTCTTGGGTTTTTTGTATTTTTATAGAATGTATTGGACCTCCTTGAGGTGGATTTGAGCCATTATTGTCAAAGGTAGTGAGTTCTTATTTAGTTTGAGGTTGGATACCCTATGTTTAAGAATTTAATTTGAAAAGTATGATTTATTGATTATTTTAAAGTTTTTTATCATTATTATATAAATTTATATTCTTTTTAAAGTGGTTTTGGTTCTTGGAAATGATTCCTCGCTAGTTTTTCCTATTTTCCTTAAACTTCGGTCATGGGTTTCCCTTGTTAAATATTATTTCCAATGGTGTTTTATAATGTGAAGCACTGTAAATGCATATTTGGTTTTACAAATGATTTATAAGATGTTGATTATAAATGTAAAAGGTATTTTTGGTATTTTTAATGGTTTCTTATAAAATCCCAATGGCATGTTTTAGTTTCCTAAATACCCTCTACATTATTTTTTATCCCTATTGTATTTGAATGTAACTTATTCATATATACATATATGGATACATATATAAGTTCCCACTTTGTACATATTCACTCATAGAAGTGGTTACATGTAAATTGGAACAAGGGGTGCTTATATATATATCAATTAGTATATGTGTTTAAGTGTGAGGAATAATTTTGGAATGTGAAACTTATAGTATAAAAACTAGTTCTCCAAATGATCAATGTCAATTTTAAAAAATATATAAGGCCTATTTAGAAATTTTGAAATATTTTAAAAAAATTAAGATTCACTCCAATGGAAGCCTAAACTTTTATGTATTTTTTTAACTCAGGTTTGATATGATTATAATGTTTTTATGTTTCTAAGAAAAGGGTCTTTGTATTGGTAGTGTTGGGAGGTGAGGTGTTGTTGTATGATTTCTTTGCTTTGTTGTGTGATTCAGCTTTGGTTTTTCTAATAAACATACATTATGTGTTTTTCTATGGTCATGGAACATGGGAATCTTGGGTATCTGGGTGGGAAGGTTAGAACTAGTAGCTAGGCGAGCTGATGAGGCTATGGCCCAGGTATCTCTAACGGGATCACAATGCAGCACTAACTAAACAATGTGACATGGATTATTACCATTGTACCATGATTGTATCCCCTCCAACGGATCATGCATGGGAAGGTTATATCTTTGATCACTGCGAAAAAATGTACCTATGACCCTAACTAACCTAGAAACTTAGAGATTTTCCATGGAGATTACTCTCACTTACCCTTGTTTTCAATGTATTATTTTAAAATAATCTTTTTTATGGTTTCCTTTTTATGTCCAAAATGATAAAAATAATTTTTTACTTCCCTATATTTTGTAGTACCTAATGATATGACCATTTATGTTATGGTTTTATTGATACTCTTACTTTTTCATCTTGTTATTTCTTATAAATTTATTATTGTAAAACCTCTTATTCTTTGGATAACGGTTTTGTAAATAAAATAATAAATTGGTTTCCTTTTTTGAATCACTATAATGTTACATGCTTTAAAGGGAAATGGAAATCCTTATTTTCATATATTTATATTTTTAAACTGTCTTGAAAATGTTTTCTCTTTAAAGGAAACTTATAGGTTATGGTTTCTCTTTCAGAATTCATACTGGTCATTCTTATGCTCACATATATATCTATATCAATTTTAAATTGTAGGTTTTAGCTTATATGTTATACTCTCCCAAGGGGTGTTGGGATTATTTAGTTAGTAAGTGACTAGTATAGTTACATAGAGATAGGTATTTTATAGTTCAATTTTATTTCAGTTTCTTCTATTGCATTGGCCACTTATGATTTTAATGATTTTTGTGGACATAGGGTAACTATAGTCGTTGGTGGTTGAAGCAGATCTATTGGATGTGGGTGTATATTCATTATAGAATAGGGTGTTTGGATATTGAGGGTGGATTTTGGTGCTCACTATTTTTTTTTCTTTCTTAGTTTTGATATTAGGATTTTTGTTTGTTTGTTTTTTCGCGGGCATGGCCATCTGAAGTACGGATAGGTTTTACTTTCCACTATTACTTTATTTAATTGTTTAATGGGAGAAATCATTACCAAATGGAGATTCCATGATACCCAGGAACTTTTTCTATCCTTGGGGATTGGTAATTACCTTTGGTCCTTGTCATGATCTATATTGGGTGTTTGAAAGAGGAACATCTTGGGTTGGTTCATGAAAAAATGGTATCGTAAGAGGATTCGAGTTCTTTTTTTATAGGAACCTTAGATATCTTTTAAGTATCACTTGTTATTTCGGATGTTTCGTTGATGTAAACTGGTTTTTTGGGACTCTATAGGAACATGTGAGGTGATCATCAAGAACTCTTTTCCATTTAGAACCTCTAGTCACCAGGGGATGTTGGGATTTTGATTTTGAGCATCTATTTTGGGGATGAAACGAGAGTTGATTTGGTGGTTCACGGTGACCTCACATGAATTGGTAACTCATGTAGATCCCTTTTAAATGGTTTTTTGTTACTATTGGTGATGGTTGTGTGCTTGACACATGGTTCACCAAGCCATGTGGTAAATTCATGCACAGTCACTAGTCCTTTTTTGTTGGATTTATGTTGTGATTTGTTTGTCAAATGAGTTTTAAATAAAGTTTTATAAACGGTTATGTATTTCCAAGTGGTTTTCAAGGAAAATTTTAATACTTTAAAAATAGAATCATGTGTTTCAAAATGGTTTTAAGTGGTTTAAATTGGTTTTTAAATTTAGAAGGGGGATTTTGTGATGGGTAAACATTATGAAAAAATATTTTTATGTTATTTTTATCAAAATATTATTTTTAAATAATGGGAAACTTGGTTTTGAAAATGGGTGATTTTTAAATGTGATCTTTAGTGAAATTATTTGGTTTTGAAAATATCTTTAAAGGTGGGTTTCTCAATTTTGAATATTGTGGTGCTCTTCCAAGTGGAATCAATGATTTAGATAATTTGAGTTATTTAAAAATGATTCCTAGGAAAAAAATGATTTGAACTATATTGGGTTTTCAAAGGTTGTTAGATTTTTTCAAACCATATTTGGAAAAGCGTATTTTTATCTTTCAAGCTCAAAGTTAAGAATTTTAAATGTAAAAGTGGTAGTTTTGTAAAGATGTTTTCCTTTATTAAGTTGCATTTTTTGTTTTAATTTATGATTCATGTTCAAACATTTTTATTTGGATTCAGGAAGTAGGAATCAATATGTTCATGTTTTGTTTTATTTGAGTATACCCTAGAAAAGTCTTGATATAGAGTGGATGTTTAGCCTATTAGATGTCTCCCCCATCTCTCGGTGTAGATTTGTTTTAGGGGTTAGTATTGGCTATCTTTTTTAGGTTTGTTCTTGGTGATTTTGAGGTAATTTAGGTATTTTATAAAATTTAAAATAAGTGTTTCTCTGGGTATTCCCCCTGATAAATCCTTAGGTAGTATCGATTGTTTTAATGATATTATGTTTTGATGAGTTTCATACCTTGGTGTTAGTATCTCTTCTTTGGATGGGGAAGCCCTAGGTGAGTGGTTGGTATGATTTTAAATGGTTTTTTATTTCTTCTGATCAGTTGGTTTCACCAAGGGTTGGTATTCTGAGAGATGGTCTTGGGTTTTCCTCCCTTAACCCGAGACTAGAGACCATGTTGATCCTATTGAGGCATTTTTGTTTGAGGAATTACTTGTTTGGGGAATTCTCAACCATATATTTTCTTCATGTTTCATTTATTGTGGACACTTAGGTCACTTAAATATGTTTTATAAGTTACACTCCCAAAATATGGAGTTTCAGTTGGGTATTATAATCTCATAACTACAGGGCAGTAGATGCTTAAAGATATCAGGGCTCTATCCATAGGCCTTATAGTGAATCTCTTCATGCAGTAGAGAAGATGTTTGGTGTCAGTGTATTCTCTTATGATCCTTCTATTATTTTTCCTATTCTCTATTTATGTTGGTTTTCCTAAGTTCTCTATCCAAAGTTTCTATTAGGCTGAGGTTTTGGATTTATTTACCTTACATTATGAGTTTGGGTTTTAGCGGAAGTATTATTTTTGGTAAATTCTTCATCTTATTGTTGTGAAGTGGTGGTGCTCATCATTACATGCATTTTTTCTCATAGATTGTCTCTTTTTAGGGATTATGAGATGATCCTACTTGAGAGGTAAATATTTTAATTGAGTCCTAATATGGTGGGGAGTCCGCTACAGAACAATCTCATTGTGAAATTGGTCTTCAAGATTCCTAGATGAGGTAATCATTTATACCTACATCTCCTGAACTTGATCATGGTATCTTGGTTGATCATGACCATGGTTCATGTGACAGATTCTCATGGAGATCCCAAATAGGCCATGATGTTTTTCAGTGGTGATTTCCATGTTAGGGGTTAGGGTTTTTCTTGTTTTGAGGTTGTGTTTGGATATTTTATCCCCTTTTATTGACTCCTTTTTTGGATTTTATGAGTCCCTTAGTCTTTCCAGATATCTCCTTGGATGTTGGTTTGTATTTTGAGGATTATCTCTTAGTTTTTTTTTGATTTCAAAGTTTTAGGTACAAAAGTAAAAGTGAGTGTTAGTTCTTTAGTCTTCGAGTTTTAGGACTCATCTTGAGTAGTAGTTTACCTTACTTTTGTCTGGATCAACCAAATATTTTGAGAAATTATGGGAATAGAAAGTGTCATGTTTGGGAGAATCATCACACCCTTACCCAACACTATTTAAAATTTATTTATTCATTTTTCATTTATATTTATTTAACTTTCTTCCTAGGGGGATTTCTCTAAAAAATTAATTTTTTGGGCATGATGTGAATGTAACATGGTTTGGGTGCATATTTTGCTAAACCATGTGGTAACCATGTGAAATCATATATAATCAGACATATCCAAATCGCACAGTCGGTGCACAGTTTTCCAAACCATGTATTCTACCTATGCATCCTGTTTAGGACCTCCAGTAGTGGTGAACGGTTGGGGCACAGTTTAGAAAATCATGCGATCAAACTGTGTGTAGTTTCTAGAGAGTGTTTTCAAAAAATATATCCATTTTACATTAATAAAATAAACCCTTAATATGGGTACCTCCCTCCACTCACCCTTACTCTCTTGAAATTCCTTTAGGGGGCTCCCATCCACACACGTCACTCCTCCCTTTTCCATCCTTCATTGGTTGTTTCTCCTCATAATTCATGATATGGTCTTCTTAGATAATAATTTCTCCCTCTATTTCATCTATATCTTCCTTATTATTTTCTATTTTGTGGTTTCTTTTTTATCCTGTGTGGTTTTCATGACCTAGAAAAACCCTAACTCAAATAGGGTGTTTTTTTAGGATATTATTGGCTCCTAGGGTTTGTGTGGATCTAGATGAAGCTCATTCTAGCTAGGTTTGTCAAATGTGGAATGTTCTACATCCGATTCGGGTAGGTTTTCATCTAATTTTCTCTATAGCCTAATTTTTAATTAGGGATTTTGTGACTTTTGTGTTTCTCATATTTTTCTAGAGCACCTTGGACCTCCTTGAGGTGGATTTGAGCCACCTTTTTCAAAGGAAGTTAGTTCTTCTTCAGTTTGAGGTAGGTTACCCTATGTCCAAGCCTTTAATTTGAAATTTTTAATTTCTTGATTATTTTAAAGTTTGTTTTTGTTATTTTTTATAGTTTATATGAAATTTAAAGTGTTTTTGGTTCTTTTTATTGGTTCCTTTTTGGTTTTCTATATTTTCATTAAACTTTTGGCATGGGTTTACCTTGTTAAATATTTTTTCCAAGGGGTTTTTGAAATGTGAATCACATTAAATGTTTAATTGTTTTTCCAAATTATTTATACCATGTGAATTGGAAATGGAAAAGGTTTTTTTCTTTTGACCAATTTTTTATAAATATCCAATTTCATGTTTTGAATTCCTAAACATCCTCTAAGTGATTTATAATCCTTATTAGATTTGAATGTTACTTATTAATATATAAATATATAGATATATATATATATAAGTAACATATTTGTATATCTTTACTCATGAAAATGGGAACATGTACATTAGAACAAGAGGTGATTATATATATATATATTAAGTTTTATATGTACTTAAGTGTGAGGAATGGTTTTGGAATGTGAAATCTATTGTATAAAAAGTGGTTTTCAAAATGAGAAATGTTGTTTTCTTTAAAAATCTAAGTCCCAATTGGAACTTCTTAAATATTTTTAAAAATTAATATGTACTCTAATAGAATCCCATACTTTTATGTATTTTTTGTAATTAGTTTTGATATGATTGGAATGTTTTTATGTTTCTAAGAAAAGGGGTTTCGTATTGGTAGTATAGAAATGTGAGGTGTTGTTGTATGATTTCTTTGATTTGTTGTGTGATTGAGTCTTGGTTTTTAAACTAAACCTCCCTTATATGTTCCATTATGGGAAAATAATATGAGAATACTTAGTACCTAGGTGGGAAGTCTAGGAATAGTATCTAGGTGAGTTGTGATGGCATCAAACTGGATATCTCTAGTAGGGTCATGATGCAACACTAACAAAACAATGTGACATGGATCACTACTATTGGACCTTGGGTGTGTCCCCTATAGTGGATCATTAAAGTTAAGGTTATATGTTTTATCACCAATATAATATGTACCTAGTACCCCAACTAACCTATCTACTTAGGGATTATGTGTGGTTATTAGTCTCACTTACCCCTATTTTCAAGGTACTATTTTCAAATTCTCTTTTTACTAGTTTACTTTTTATGTATAAAATAATAAAAAGAATGTTTTACATCCATTTTTTTTGTAGAACCTAATGATATTACCATTTATTTTATGATTTTACTAAAAATCTTACTTTATCATCTCGTTTGTTCTTGTAAATAAATTATTAGAAATCCTCTTATTATTTAGAAAATGGATTTCGAAATCAAAATAGAAATTGGTATCTTCTTCTGAAGCACAATCTTGTTGCTTGTTTTGAAAGGAAATGGAAAATATTTTTTTTATATATTCATACTTTAAAATTATATTGATATGGTTTTCACTTTAAAGGAAAGGCATAGGGAGTGTTTTCTCTTTTTTGATCCCTATTGGGAATTCTTATGCTCATGAATATATTTCTATAATTTTTTAGTTAGAGGTTATAAATTATCTTTTATACTCACCAATGGGGAACTAGAATTATTTAGTTGGCTGGTGACTAGTATAGTCACATAGAAATAGGTAAGTTGTAGTTTATTTTTATTTCAGTTTATTTTATCTCATTGGCCACTTAGTATTTTATCGCTTTATATGGATGGAGGGTAACTATAGTTTCTAGTCAGAAAACCATAGCCATTAGAGGTGGTCACCTTGACCTTGTAGGAGAGGGTGTTTGGGGGTGAGGGAGGTTTTTGGTGCTTTCTTTTGTTTCATTACTTTCTTAGTTTTTATATTAGGATTGATGTTTGTTTATTTTTTTCCTCTAGCATGGATGTCCGAAGTGCAGACGGTTAATGAAAGAATTTTATTTACTTTTCACTACTTATTTATTTAATTGTTTAATGGGTGAAATCATTACCAAATGGTGATTCCTTAATAACTACTAACTTTTTGTAGCTTGTGGGGGTTAGGAACACCCTTTGGGCCTTATCGCGGGCAAGCTTGGGTGTTCGATGGAGGGATGGATTGGGTTTGTTCATGAAACCAGGTGCAAGTAAAATTTTTGGTAAATATGTAATCCCACATCTACCAATTTTAGGTATCCTGTTATCTAAACAAGAATAAATGTAGTTAATTTTAATAAATATAAGTTTAATTTTATTAAATAATTTAATTATTATAGATATATTTATGTAAAGAAATGTGCTCATACCTCAGTACCTCTACCTTTGTGTCCGTCATTTAGAAAAATGGATGCTACTTCAATGAAATTGTTTGTACCAATATTTGATTAAAAATAAATAATTTTTATTAGAAAAATTATTATTCATAATAGAAAACAAAAAATTAATGTTAGACTTTTTAACCAAAAATGTGTAACTAAAACTAATGAATATAAAAATTAACACAAAAATGGAAAAAATGATCATCATATAAAAATATGTATTTTTTATATGTGTATTTTATTAGAAATAAATAATTTTTATAATTAAAATTTTTTATTTTTCATAATAGGAAGAAATTTATAAATATTTTTTTAACTAATACATTTGAATAAAAGTGAATACCTGAAAACAAAGAATATAAGGAAAATAATGACAACAAAATGATGATGGAAAACTTCTTGAAATAAAAATGGATACCTTAAACTGATGAATATAAAAATTATTATAAAAATGGTATAAATGATCAACATCAATAAATTTAAATATATTAAAAACAAAAAATTTAACTATGTAAGTTTCACAAAAAAATTAGATATTTACCTAAACAATTAGGAGAGTAATGGAGTTTTTTCACATATCCCTTTTATGTGATCATTTTGTATTTCATGGACTATAACTATATTTTAGTCAATGTAATTCAAAGGTAACCGTGTAATAGTTGAAGAAATATCACATAATTACTCAATATCATCAATATCTTCATCACTAAAATGAATTATTTTCCCTTGAAAATACTGGATCACTGATCATTCTATGGGTCAATAATGTAAAATATTTATTTTTCATGTATCATGGTGATATATGATTCCTCTTTGCAAATAAATTTTTCAAATAAAATAATTTTAATCCATATAAATTATGTTTCACACCAATGTTATTTTCAACCCAGATACACTTAAACACTAATTCTAAATATCTATTATAATAAATTTCCCATATGTCCTCAATAATGCCAAAATGTGTTATTGATGCAGAAATTGGGTTTTTATCTTTTCACTTGAAAAAAGCATTGCTTAAACATTAACCATTACTCTAATATTTTTAATTTTACTCTTTTCTTCCTAATTTTTAATATCAAAACCTGACCATGTGATCACATTTACACATGGTCTCCCTGGTAACCATTTTATGGTTTCTTATACAGAAAAATTAGTGTTGGATTTATCCTTAAACCATGAAACAGATATACTTTTATACCCATTCATTTAAAAAATCATTTCATTTTAGATATTATACCTTCAATCCAATAATATGTAATGATATATATGGTTTAACTTAATTTGTGTTGTTCAATATGTATAGATGTCCTTGAATCACTTCATGATATGAAATTAACTTTACCTTTAAGTCATGGATCCCTTTACCTTCACTATCAAATTTCAAATTTTTATATTTAAGGAGACCAATGTGATCAAATTTATATTAATAAAAAGTATAAAATGCAACCACCTATTCTGATATATATTTTTGAACAATAGTGGCCTCTAATTGATGTGGATTTTTAAAATATCCTTTCAAAATGATACATCCAACATTAATAAAAAGACCAGTATATTATTATATATCATGTCACGACCCATCCCTCGGGGCTCGTGTCGTGACTACCCCAAGCCCGCCTTCCATAGGCCAGGGGCTGGCGACTAGCACTGAAAGACGTATTCCCTAAAAACAGAAAGGTATTGATTTTATAACCTATAAACTCACACAACGAAGCACACAGCAAAATAAGAACACAAGTAAATAGTATAGTAAAAAGATTGTGTATAGTAAGAAAAAAAGAGGCCAGAATACAAGCCCAACTGGAAAGTACAAGAAAACTGAAAAGTTAAAGTAAATTGGAACAGCTCATGTGAACTCCCAAGGACCCTACCTGAAGGATAGGTACGGCTCTCGAATGGTTGTCTCTACGGTATGCCTCATCTAATTCCCACCTCCGAGCTACATCCAGTCCTGGTACTCTCGTCCTCAGTCAGCGTTGTCCGTAGTCTGCACTAAACACAACAAGGTATGGGCGTAGCCCGTGCAGGGGTGAGTATAATGATACTCAGTAGGGACCCTGAGACCCTCGAAGGCCTCACAAAATCCACAAAGGATAAACCACAAAGCATGAAAACAACTATCAACCCTACTTAGATATATGCCCATACATATACCTAAGCTTTCGATTAAACCCATCTCAATCATGAGGAAATACGAGGCCCAACTCTTAACCAAGGTAAAACTGTTCCAAGTAGGAAAGAATACCACGATGGTAACACCACAAGGGTAAGTACCAAAAAGTTAATGACACACATAATAATACCATGAAGGTATAACCATAAAGGTAAGTACCACAAAGGTACGCCATCCCACTAGGTCTGGCATGGCCCGGCCTGGGTCCGGCCCGGGATCCGACCCAGCCCACTAGGTATGGCATGGACCGGCCCGCCAAAGTGGCCCGGCCCATCAGAGTGGCCCGGCCCGCCAGAGTGGCCCGGCCTGCCAGAGTGGCCCGGCCCGCCAGAGTGGCCCGGCCCGCCAGAGTGGCCCGGCCCGCCAGAGTGGCCCGGCCCGCCAGAGTGGCCCGGCCCGCCAGAGTGGCCCGGCCCGCCAGAGTGGCCCGGCCCGCCAGAGTGGCCCGGCCCGCCAGAGTGGCCCGGCCCGCCAGAGTGGCCCGGCCCGCCAGAGTGGCCCGGCCCGCCAGAGTGGCCCGGCCCGCCAGAGTGGCCCGGCCCGCCAGAGTGGCCCGGCCCGCCAGAGTGGCCCGGCCCGCCAGAGTGGCCCGGCCCGCCAGAGTGGCCTGGCCCGCCAGGCGGCCTACGGTGTGGTCCGCTAGGGCAGACAACTCGGCTCCCTGACTGCCCGGATGGCCAGCCTCCTCCATGCGGCGTGGTCGTGTGCTGCTCCATCACTGGCGGCCGGAAGCGATTCGACGGCCCCTCTACTGCCACCACGGCCTTTCCCTGCGACACATACATGTCGAGCAGCACAGACGCTCGCCACCACCCCTTCATGTGGTCAGCCGCCGCCCTTGCTCTACCGCGGCCAATGAGCTGTGGCCCTTCTCTAGTGGCGCGGTTCTCCACCACTGTCATTGTGGTCGGTCGTGGTGCTGGCCACCGCTCCCGAGTCCCACTGATGCCAATCACCGACACTGGTCGCCATCCTCTTCCATTGCGAAGAACGCATCAAAAACCACAAAGGTTGCAGAGTGGTCAGGCCATGTTCATTTGTCCTCCACCCTCCGCGTTAGAGCAGTATCAAGCGACTTAAATATTCTTGAATCATGAAGAATGAAAAGAACGGGGTAAGGAAGTATTCAAAAAACAATAAACCCTACCTTGTCGTTTATTGAAGATGAAGTCGATGAATGAGGGAAAGACGGACGTCGGTCCCTTTTCATTGAAGATATTCCATGTTGGAGAGGGTGTTCTTCATTGGAGATGGTGTGTTCTTTTTTGGAGAAAGAGTACTTATTTGGAGAAAGGTGTTTCTTCAAAGTTCCCCCATTTTGAGAACACTTCCCACTAATTCCACCAAAATGAAATAGACAACTTATTAAATTATGTTTTATTAATTTAATTAGAGTTTTCTACTAATTAAGTTGATGTTAGCATAATAAATTAATGGAATGTGGCACAATTAATTAGGATAGAACCAAGAGTCATGTCCCACATTAAAGTGGGAGTTCAAGGGTCGGGTGGTCCCCACAATTAATTTAAAATTGGGGGGGTTTTCATCTAGGGTGGTCCCCACCACTGATCATTCAAATGGGAGGTTAAAAATATAATAAAAGTGTATTCTTTATTTTATTTTTATT
Source organism: Viscum album (assembly GCA_963277665.1). NCBI lineage: Eukaryota > Viridiplantae > Streptophyta > Magnoliopsida > Santalales > Viscaceae > Viscum > Viscum album. Next base: position 702,835,728 of record OY728161.1, read on the forward strand.
TCCACGAAAAACATGAAAACTAAATTTCACCCTCGTTCTACTACGGTCGAGGTGAAAGTCTCCTTAAGTGAATATCAGCACTGCAAGTTCAATGGTGTCCTCGGATTTCAATTCCGAGCATCGGTTCAAAATTTACAAAAACATGCTTGCACATTTAATGAATGTACCGAAAAAAAGTTCAGAAATTCATTCCAGCCACACCAGGCCTGGGAATCACGCACCATCAATTTTCACGGACTCATAAAATTACCATATAATTAAAAAAAATCATGGCATTTTCTAATTCTTTATATTCACTTCACCTTAGGGCTTTACATCCCCAAAAGACAAAAAACAAACTAGGAAAACATGTGGGGGTACTGAGCACGAATCTGAGCCTCCCGCTCCCATGTGCTCTCCTGGAGGTTCTCATGCTACCAACATACACGCACTAAAGGTATCGACCACCCATGAAGGACCATCTCCTGTCGATCCTCAATCTCTACTGGAACCTCTGTAAATGTTTCCCCATTGTCGATGTTCAGCTTGTCATGGTCGATGATGTGTGAAGGGTCATGCACGTATCTCCTCAACTGGGATATGTGGAAAATGTCGTGCACCCGGTGCAGTTGAGGGGGAAGTTCTAGGTGGTAATCCACCTCACCAACTCTATTGAGGACCTGGAAGGGTCTGATGAACCTTGGGGATAAATTTCCACCCCATCCAAATATTTTCAAACCTCTTTGGGGTGAGACCCATAGAAAGACGCGGTCACAATCCTTGAACTCCAGAGGTCTCTGTCTCCTATCGGCATAAGACTTTTTCCTGCTCTATGCAGTCTTCATCCACTCCTGGATGATCTGCACCTTCTTCGTGGTAGCCCACACCATATCCAGTCCCATGAGTGTTGACTCCCCTGGTTTAGTCCAGCACAAAGTCGATCTGCAAGGTCGGCCGTACAGATCCTCGAAAGGTTTCATCCCAACGGTGGAGTGATAGTTGTTGTTGTATTCAAACTCCACCAAGGGAAATTTATCCACCCACTTATGACCGAATTTGAGGACGCAAGCATGCAACATGTCCTTGAGGGTCTGAATGGTCTGCTGAGTCTGGCCATCTGTCTGAGGATGGAAGGCGGTGCTCAAACGAAGCTGTGTCCCGAAATCCTCCTGTAACAACTTCCATAGATGGGAAGTGAAACGTGCATCACGATCGAAGGAAATCGTTGAGGTTACTCCATGTAGCCTCACAATATCTTGCACATAGAGGAATCAAAATCTCTCTATGGAACCCTGCTCTCTGATCGATAGGAAGTGGGCCGAATTGGTGAGTCGGTCGATGATCACCTAGATAGAATCATGACCCCTAGATGCACATGGAATTCCTGTCACGAATTACATGTATATCCCATCCCACTTCCACTCTAGGACCTCTAAAGGCTGAACTAAGCCTGCTGGTACCAGATAATCTGCCTTCACTTGCTGACAGGTGATGCACAGAGAGACAAACTCTGCTACTTGTTTCTTCATTCCCGACCACCAGTGCTGTCCTCGAAGATCCCGGTATAACTTTTCCACTCTTGGATGTACCTATAGAGGGGATGTGTGTAACTCCCTCAACACTTCCTCCCAAAGAGACACTACTACCATGGTACGCCCTTTAAAGAGGATGACGTGCTCCCCACCTTCAAAAAATCAATCATGTGATTGTCCTGTAGATATCTGACCACGTCGATACTCGCAGTTAGTGTCCCCACACTGCACCTCCCTGATTCACTAAAGAAGTGGGGTAGTAAGTGTAAGATATTGAAGAAAGGCTTCTCCATCTCGATCCATAAAGGATATCTCCAAAGTGGCCAGCTGCTCTGTTGCCTCACCTAGCAGCTGTATACCAGATCTCCTACTGAGTGCATCCGCTACAATGTTCCCCTTCCTAGAAGTATAGACTATCTCGAATTCATAGTCCTAGAGGAACTCAAGACAACATCATTGTCTCGTTTTTAGGTCTTTCTAAGAGAATATATACCTGAGACTCTTGTGATCAGAGTAGACTCTAAAACGTTCACCCATCAAGTAATTTTGCCACATCTTCAAGGCGAAGACCACTTCTTCTAACTCTAGGTCATTGATAGCTTAGTTATACTCATGCGATCTCATCTGTCAAGAACCATACGTGATAACTAATCACTCCTACATCAGGACACATCCGAGCCCAGTCCTTGATGGATCGCAGTAGACTACATACCCAACGCCCTCCTTCGAAAGCCTCAAGAAGGGGGCACTAGTCAGCCTATGCCCCACCTCCTAAAAACACTACTGGAAACTCTCTAAAAACATGAAGGGTTTCCCCTTCTTTGTCAATGCTAATAAAGGTGATACAACTCTGGAGAAATATGGAAAAAATCTCAGGTAGTATCTGGCCAAACCTAGGAAACTTTGTACCTTCATCACACTCCTGGGTGGCTCCTAAGCAAGTACCGCCTCAATCTTTGCTGGATCCACCGCAACTCCAGCCTCTGAGATGACATGTCCCAGAAAGTGAACCTCTCAGATCTAGAAATGGAACTTCAAGAGCTTACCATAAAGCTGGTGCTCTCGGAGTGTGTCTAGAACTACCTGAAAATGATAGGCATTCTCCTCCTCAGTATCTGAGTAGATCAGAATGTCGTCGATGAAGACTACTACAAAGTGATCAAGGTATGGCTGAAATATCCTATTCATGAGTCCCATGAACATTTTTGGAGCATTGGTCATGCCAAATGGCATAACCAAGAACTCGTAGTATCCATACCGACATCTGAAAGACGTCTTATGCACATCCTCATCTCGTACTCTGACTTGGTGATAGCCTGACCTGAGGTCTATCTTCGAGAACCATCATGCTCCCATCAACTGATCAAAGAGGTCGTCAATCCTCGGGAGTGGGTACTTGTTCCTCATGGTCACCTGTTTTAGGCGATCATATTCAACACAAAGTCTCAAGCTCCCATACGCCTTCTTGGAAAACAAAATTGGGGCTACCCAAGGAGAAACACTGGGTTGGATGAATCCCTTCCTCTGCAAGTCCTCTAGCTATACCCGCAGCTCACGAAGATCTACGAGAGCCATCTGATATACTGGTGTAGATATCAGTGTCATCCCAGGGTAAAGGTAAATGTATAATTCCACCTCTCTATATAGAAATAGACCCAGAACATAATCGGGGAAGACATTCGCATACTGGTCCACCACTACAGGAAAGCTCAGACTCTCCACATCAACCGCTCTGAGGGTAAGGCTAGCCAACTGATGAGTGGTTAGTTTCACTCCCCTCTGAGTAAGTCCATCTTATGCTACAAAGGCTCCCTTCTCACTACTGAAGGTAAACCTAGTCCCGTCCTCATGTATACACTATACTTTATGCCTAATACAGTCAATTTGAGTATGGACTATAGATAACCAGTCCATACCCAAGATGACGTTGTAAGGCCTTGACACCGCTACTAGGAGATCCCAGCAGAAGCTCTCACCTCCTAGAGTAAGCTCACACTGTCGGCACCAATGCGTAATCCTCGAATCCACTCCCGTATGAGTCTCTATTCGTAAGGATCGAGACAACGACTCTATCGGAATCTCCGAGCTCTGAATAAGGGAAGTGGAAATAAAAGAATGACTGCTACCTGTGTCTATAAGTACTGCAGATAAGGTGGAGTAGACATAGATCGTACCTCGTATCATCTACGGAGCACTGTGGTCGTAGGACTCGTCTGCCTGGAGCTGAGCTCACCCTTGTCCTCCTGTTCCATGTGGTCGGGGTGGACCACCTGGTGGTGGTGGCAGTAACATCTCGAATCGTCGCCCACCGCCAACTACATGGCCAGCTCCTCTGCCACATCCACCTTCTCCCTACGTACCTCCTTGGTCAAACCTCTGTCTCTGCCTGGGTTGTCCTTCGACCATCTGTTGATCCTCATACAGTGGGTCGGGTAGTCACGATCCATGTGACCCTACCCGCCACATGTGTAACATTATCTGCTCCTCGCATGACTAGATCTGTCACTGGTCCCCCGCACAACCGAACCTGAATCCTGTAGTCGTCCAGTAGTAGGTCTGGTCCTCTTGGACCTCTGTGACATCTATCTGTTTCCAGCTGCAGAAGACTCCACTACGTGACGCCCGGTGGTGGATCCCACTGATAGTGACTGTTCAGCAAGAAAACTCTCCACTAAGAGGGTTCGATCTAACACCCCTACATGCATCAAGATGCAAATAGAAATCATTGAATCCCTGATCTCCCTCCTGAGTCCCTGTTGGAAGGTCTGGGCACTGAAGAATGAGTCTCGCACCATATCAGTGGAGTAGCATGAGTGTTCGGTGAACCTCGCTGAGTACGAAGCGACAGTCATGCTGCCCTACTACAGATGAAGAATCTCTTATATGAGCACTGCATGAGGGATCATTGGGAAAAACTCTACCCAAAATAGACTCTCAAAGTCTACCCAGAGAACTGTCACCTCATCGTGATCCTGGAGCATCAAGCTCTACAATCTGCCTACTTCTTCCTGTAGAAGACTGGCGGTAAGGATCACCATGAGATCAGCTGGTGTCCCTACCAGTCAGAAGACTCTCACCACAGCCTCCAACCAATCCTCATTAGCCTGTGGGTCCATCTCCCCCCTAAACCTGGGTGGAATCTAGAGTTGGAACTCGTGAAATGTTCTCAATTAGCATACACCCTCTACTGGTGTAGCGGGTGGTAACGGCTACCCAACAGGTAGTGGTGCTGCTGGTACACCACCTGAAGGTGCTAACACTGTAAGAGGGCCCTGTACTGGAGCCTCATCGCTCGGTGGGCTGTCATCGTGTACTCTCTCAGGAATCCTAGCTGGCTATCTATGTGGTGGCATCCTGATAAGGAACAGATTCCCCATGGTCATTAAGTTATACCTAGTGAGCTAACTCCAAATAAATAAGAAGAGAAACTTTTCAAAAACGCACACAATCAGTGTTTTCGTGCACTAAGTCAGAAATCAGAATTCAGGGTCTTGGTGTATAGAAACGATGGCCGCCACACCAAAACTGGACTCCCTAAACTAAAAACCACACTCATAACACTTAACACTATTTCCAGGGAGAAAAGATCAGAGTTCTAGTTCTTCAGTATAACTGAACTCCTTTGATACTAGTTTTTCACGACCCATCCCTCGAGGCTCATGTCGTGACTACCCCAAGCCTGCCTTCCATAGGCTTGGGGCTAGTGACAAGCACTGAAAGTTGTATTCCCTAAAAACGGGAAGGCATTGCCTTTATAACCTACAAACTCACACAACTAAGCACACAGCAAGATATGAACACAAGTAAACTGTATTGTAAAAAGAGTGTGTATGATAAGAAAAAAAAGGGGACAGAATACAAACCCAACTGGAAAGTACAAGAAAACTAAAAAATACAAGTAAACTGAAACAACTCCTATGAACTCCCACCAAGGAATCTACCTAAAGGGTAGGCACAGCTCTCGAATGGTCATCACTGTGGTACGCCTCATCTAATTTCCACCTCTGAACTACCTCTAGTCCTGGTACTCTCGTCCTCAGTCAGCGTTGTCTGTGGTTTTCACCAAACACAACAAGGTGCGGGCATAGCCCATGTAGGGGTGGGTATAATGATACTCAGTAGGGACCCTAAGACCCTCAAAGGTCTCACAAAATCCACAAAGGATAAACCAAAAAGCATGAAAACAACTGTCAACCCTACTTAGGTATATTCCCATACATATACCTAAGTTGTCGAGTAAACCCATCTCAATCATGAGGAAATATGAGGCCCAACTCTTAACCAAGGTACAATGTTCCATGTAGGAAAGAATAACACTAAGGTAACACCGCACGAGTAAGTACCACAAAGGTAATGCCTCACAGAAGAATACCATGAAGGTATCACCATGAAGTTAAGTACCACAAAGGTATTACACATAGAAGAATACCACAAAGGTATCACCACGAAGGTAAGTACCACAAAGGTATGCCACACAGAAGAATACCACATAGGTATTACCATGAAGGTGAGGAATCATCTCATATAAGGTATAACTTAGGTATGGTAATAAGATGATTAGATGTAACTACTAAATCATCTCACTCTGTTAAGAGGCAGACCCACGTAGGATCCTAATACAGAAGAACTGCATAGGATCCTAGAGTAGTCCCATGTGGATTTCCTAGAGAGGACCCAAGTGGGACTCTCAAACATAGACCCGCATAGGATCCCAAAGCACAGACCCACATAGGATCCCAAAGCACAGACCCACATAGGATCCCAAATCAGAGACCCACATAGGATCCCAAAACACAGCCCCATATAGGATCCCTTTTTCATGTTACAGCCAGCTACAGGGTTCCCACACTAAGCTCGCTTGATTCCGAGAGAATCCTCTCCTCAAGCCACAGGTCGATACACCAACTACCATGAAGTCCCATGAAGAAGTATCCCAAAGTAATCCACGTGATAGGGGTATCAACGCAATAGAACGTGCATCAATCGGACGCCCAATCTGTAAGTTATTGGCCTTTTAGTCCAAAGGGACCAGTTGGATTTGTGTTCGATCCAACCCGGATATACCCCAACTTTATCCAAAACCTAAGTGGGGTATACCAAAAAAACCATCTCGATCCAAGGTCTCTAGCACCATAGACGGTTCATCAAACGGAGGCATGTAGCTCAAGATATGTCCGAAAGAGAGAAAACGGTCGAAACTAGTCTGGTCTGGTCCGACCCGGTCGGACCGACCCAGCCCGACCCGGGTCTGGCCCTGGGTCCCACCTGGCCTTTTGGGTTTGGCCTAGCCTACCGGCACAGCCCGCGGTGCGGTCCGCTAGGGCAGACAGTTCGGATCCCCGGCTGGCCGGATGGCCAGCCTCCTACGCACAGCGCGGTAACGCACCGCGCCATCACCAATAGCCGACAGTGAGCTGGAAACCCCTCCACCACCGTCACGGCCTTGCACCGCCACACCTGCACACCGGTCAGTGTGGACGTGCATCGTCTCCCCTTCACGAGGCACGGACTTGCGCCGCTGCCCCTTCGCGCGGTGCGCGACGTGCGCTGTTGCACCTTCGCGCAGCGTGGACGCATGTCACCATCCCTTTGCGTTGCGCGGATGTGCGCCGCTTCCCCTTTGTGTGGCGTGGACGTTCTCCACCGCCCCTTCGTGCGGTCGTCCGCCACCAGCCACCACCCTTTCTCCACCGTGGCCAACGGGCCATGGCCCTTCTCCAGTGGCGCGGTCCGCCACCTCCGTCGTCGTGGCCGGTCGTGGTGCTGGTCACAGTCGTGGCGGTCGGTCATGGTGTCGGCCGCCACTCCCGAGTCCCACTGGTGCCAATCACTGGCACCGGTCACCGTCCTCCTCCATCATGAAGAAAGCATCAAAACCCATAAAGCTTACGGAGTGGTCGGTCCATGTTTCTTTGGCCTGCACACTCCGCATTAGAGAAGTAGCAAGCGGCTTAAATATTCTTGAATCCTAAAGAAATACAAGAACGGGGTAAGGGGGTATTCAAACAACAATAAACCCTACCTTGTCATTCGTTGAAGATGAGGTCAGTGAAGGAGGTATAGAAAGACGTTGGTCCCTTGACATTGAAGATGTTCCTCATTGGAGAGGGCGTTCTTCATTGTATATGGCACATTCTTCGTTGGAGAAAGCATTCTTCATTGGAGAAAGGTGTTTCTCAAAAGTTCTCCCCTTTTTCCAACACTTCCCCCCAATTCCACCAAAATGAAATAGCCAACTTATTGAATTAAGTTTTATTTATTTAATTAGATTTGGCCATTAATTAAGTTGATGTTGGCATAATAAATTAATGGAAGGTGGCACAATTAATTAGGAGAGAACCAAGAGTAACCTCCCTCATTAAAGAGGGAGTTCAAGGGTAGGGTGGTCCCCACCATTAATTTCAAATTGGGGGTTTTTCCAGCTCGGGTGGTCCCCACCACCGAGCATTCAAATGGGATGTTAAAAATAAAATAAAAGTTTGTTCTTTATTTTATTTTTATTTCCGCGAAAAACACGAAAACTAACTTTCACCCTCATCCTACTACGGTCGAGGTGAAAGTCTCCTTAAGTAAATATTGGTGTTGTGAGTTCAATGGTGTCCTCGGTTTTCAATTATGAGCACTGGTTAAAAAGTTACAAAAACCCACTTGCACGTTTTCTAAACGTACCTAAAAAACTTCATAAATTCATTCCGGGCACACTGGGGCTCGGAATCACGCGCCGTCAATTTTTACGGACTCGTAAAATTATAATATAATTAAAAAAATCATGGAATTTTCCAGGTCTTTACATATCACATCATATCTGTAACACCCTGAATTTTTATGAATTATTTTTTTCAAATAAATTAAATTTCATTGAAATCTTTTGTTACACGTAACAGTGAGTTTTTCTTTTATTGCACGTGACACCGAGTTTTAACAAACCACAATATATTATTAATGTTATTATTTAAACATGACCACCATAACCAAGCTAATAAACTTATCAGTATGAATAATAATAATTGATTTTTTAATATTAATTATAATTTTTTATATAAATAAAACATATTGATAAAAATTAATTAATTTTTATAAAATTCTTTATATGTTTCGAAAATAATATTTTCTCAGAAAATGTTCTTATTTTATTTTGTGAACAAATAATAAAAGTAATTTTTACTAATTTAAGAAAATTTATTTGAAAAAATAAACTTCATTTTTTAAATCAACATGTCAAAATTATCTTGGAGTTAATTTTTTATAATTTTCTAAAAAGATAAATTTGTCAATGAATAGTGAAAATACTAGTATTTATGAAGAATTATATTTCCATTTAGAGATTTTAAAAACTTATTAATTGTTTTAATATTGTTTTAAAAGTAAAATAGTTTGGTTATATATTTAATTATATAATATAGTTCATTGGAATCAATTCCATATTGATTTTTTTATATTAAAACTTATTATAGTTATAAGAATTTTCTCTTTGAAAACTCGTTTTCTCGTCACGACTGCAAGTTTAATTTTAAATTAAATTCTACCACTTATATAAATTTAATTTGTAAAAATGTATCCCATTTTTTAAATCATAATAATTTATATTTTTTAATAAGTTAAAATTAATTTCTTACCATTGTGAATTGTAAAATCAGTAAGAATTAATTACCATAATAAAAGTGAAAATGGGTTTATTGGGGATTAAACTAAAAAGATAAGGGGTAAAATGAACTATAAACTAGTATAAAACCCTTTTTATATCTATTTTTAGACCTTATAACTTATAATTTTATATAATGGACCATTTTTTAGACTTTTTTTATTTTGAAAATGTGGTTACTACTTTTTCTTTTCAAAACTTACAAGTGTGTCACTCACCTCACTTATAAAAGGTCACACCCTCTCATCTCCTATTCACACTTTCAAAACCATTTTGTTTAGAAAATACCTTACCAAATACCTTAATTAATTCCATACTATCATTATATAATCCTTATTTTTATCATAAATCCAACCTAGTAATTATTTAAGTGAAAGCACAAGGAGGTTACCCAAAGAAGAGGTAACGTTCTTCAACGAGCATTTTTATTTTATTTCTTATTCAACCTACTTTAAATATTATTAAACCATGATAATATAATAACCACAATATATTAAATCTATTGAGATTTTATTATACTATTTTAATAACCTAAATCCTTATCATCCTTCCTTAAATGGGAAATTGTAACGTCGCTCTTGTGTGTGACGGACAACCGCCTCATGAACTGATGTGTCATGTTTTCCATCAATACCTCTCACAGTTAGGTATGATGAGGGATATAATGTATATATATGATATTTTTAACATAAATATACGTATTTAATTATTATATTACATATAACTTCTTACTCTAAATTATGTGGGGGATACGATAATTTTGTTCACATGTACGATGGACTACCACCTTACAAAACGATGTGATTTATTTTTCACTAAAGATTTGAATGGAAGGTAATTAGGATAAATTTAATGAATATATATGATATATATGAAATAAAAATAATTCTTTAATGTTAATATATTATCTAACTTTCTTTCATTTCATCTGTCAAGAAAATGGAAACAATGTTCACGTGTATGTATGGTCAACTGTCTCCATGAATGGTGTATTTCATTTTCTATATATAAATTGTATGGATTACTATAAATAAATATGTAATGAATATATATGATATTTATATCATGGTTAACATTTTTTGGAATATTTAACTATAATTAAATTAAGAGGAACTAAAATACCAAATCAAATCATACAGGAAAAACAAAGCAGTTGTTACCCAAAACATGAATTTAACATGGAATTGTTAATAAACGGGTAATAAATGGTCATAAGTAAATCATATATGATATTATATAAATAATTAATATTCTATAATATATTTATAATAAACTTATATTTATTATATGGGATTTTTGAACATGTACGAAGGACTTCGAGACTTAAGGTAAGGAGTTTTTTCTCAATTATTTTTATTTGAGACATATGATGTGTTATGCACCTATCTTATTGTATGAGGTGTATATTCATCCCCTTTGAAATTTAATATCATGAAATTATTTATTCTCGTGATATTTTAAGTTTCATTTAATGTTATTCTTTCTTGGGTCTTATGATTCAAAGTTACTAAAGTAGTAAGGATTTTATGATACAATCTCATCGTTTATCGAGATTCTTTTTGTATATGCTTATGATGATGAAATATTATGATCCATATCTCAAGAAACACAAGAATTTTCTTATCCTCAGTTTATTACATGAGAATAAATTTCTTCCCTTCATTTTCCTCTCTTTATGTACTCAATATTTCAAGAGAATGTTTTTATGAAAAATCATCTTTATTTCTCTATTCGGTTGAAAACCTTTTTTCTTCCTTATCCATATTTTCTAAATATGTTTTAAAAAAAATTAACATTATCCAACTGATATATTAAATACATTATTACCCATGTTTTAATTTTTACAAAGTTTTTTAAAATGAATCTTCATATCATTTTCTACACAAATTTGTTTAGCTTTTATCGAAAATGTGAAAGGAGTATTTGTTTTAAAGTGTACGGCATGAATGAAATTTTACCCCATCTTAACCACTCAATGTTTTAAATAGTACTTTATATTTTTTTGAAGTATATTTTCAAGGAAAATTATTTGCAAAATATTTTATGATTTTTTAGATATTTTCAAAATGGAAAGGATTTTTTCCTTAAGAAATATTTTAAATTATTTTTAAAGCTTGATTTAAAAGTTTCCAAAGTTATTTTCAAAGAAAATGATTTTGAAAATTTTTTATTCTTTAAAATTTATTTTTAAAATTGGAAAGTATATTCTTATAAAGAAGTTTTTAAAGTGATCTTTCAAAATTATTTTCCATCTAAGATGACATCCTTTGATATTAATTATACTTTAATGGGGATAAGATTGAATGATATAATCCTTATTATTTATTAGGATGTTTAATGTTTATGTTGTTTAAATATTTATGAAACCCATTTTTTTTTCATGGTTTATGATATGGTGAATTAATGAAATTTTTATGAAACTCATTTTCTTTACACCGGTTATAATATGATATGATGAATGTTTTATGACATTAGGAAACAAGTAAGTATGTTTTTCATTATAAGATGGGTGAGACCTATATATACCTCCAATACATTGGGTGAAGCTTTATATTTTATGAGATAACAATGGGAAACAAGTTGATAGGATTTATCCACTATGGTAAATAGGTGAGTCTGGATAAACGGGAGTGTCTTGGTCCACAATGGAAAATGGGTGATAATTCTTAATCCACTATGTTGATGATCTTGGTAGTTAACCTTGGAATATTAAATGGTTTTTTACATTTATGATGGTGCCACACTTTTATGACATGATCTTATGGTTAATTCTATATTTATGATGATTTTTTACTCTTATGATCCATGTTTTCCAAAATGATAATGTTTTATGTCATTAATCATGCTTATGATCTATGAAAAGGTGGTTATAAACTTTGTAAGTTATTTTCATGATCACATTACCTTATTATTATCTAAATATTTCATATGATTATAGATTGATATCTCATATGTTTACCCTTACTGAGAATCTAAGATCACCCTTTATTATATTTTATTCCTTAGGTTATGAAGAAAGGTTTAGGTATGGTATTCCTAAGAGGAGAACTATGTGAGAAGATATTTGTGGGAGATGTTAAAGAAATTTCCTGAAATAAGAAGATTGTGTTTCTAGTCTCCAAATACACTAAACTATTATGATCCTTAGTTATGTGTTTATGAAATGTGTTGAATATTAATCTAAAAATATGTGATATTTATATATGAAAATCCTGGGTCCTTATAGTTGATATCAAAGGTAGAGGAAGAAATATGATCCTTGGGAACTCTCATTTGTGAGCATTGGATGAAGAATATCTCTTCGCCCAAGGGATTCATGAGGAAATGGTTTCCACTAGGGATAGTGGTGTGTCCCATCCAGTGGGTGTATCCACCCATGGATTTCCCTGATGGGTATCAATTATATTACACTAGAAATAATTCTATACCACTATAAAATGAATCATTAGATAAACCATTATATAAAAAAAATAGTATAAAATTCAATTCTAGTAGAAAAAGTATGAGAATTGATTCATTCTAGAACACATATAAAAAATTTGGATCCATGAAAAGATTTCCCACTTGGTAATTTAATACCATGCAGACATTAAAAAAATTCTTCTCACTCTTATTTAACATGTGATAATCCAAAGGTAAATAAGTTATGTTTCCTTTTATAGTGGTAGTTAACTCCAAATTTATTCCCATAGATATTAAGTCTAATATTATATTTAATCTATATTTTTTATTTCCTTTTATGTCTAAAAAAGTTACAAAAAAACTACCACAAATGTTTTTCTTGGCATTAATAACATCAATGTTATGTTTTAACTCCAAAAATATACAATATGGTAGATTTAATAAGATTGAATGTTTCTTATATTTATTTTTTTGGGGACCTGAACTTCTAATATTTACAAATGTGACATTTATGTTTTCACTTTTTTATAATATTATTTAGTTGAAAATATTTTTGGGGGGAAATCATACTCTTGTGAACTATTAAATACCTTTTTAATCTTTGTTAAGGAAGATCCATTCACAAAAAAAAACTTTTATTTACCAAGTACACTATCTTTCTCCCATTTAGAAATTAATGGTATGAAGTCTGTTCTTCACGAATTGGACAAGATTTATGCCCCTTAACACTATATCCAGATAAGTTTCTATAAGAAGGAAATTATTTTATCTTTTAATTCCATAGAGAAGGAATATACAGCAGGTTCCACTAAGGGTAACTAAATAAATTCCTCATATCTTAGTGGATACACTCAACATGTGTATCGAGAAAAGTCTAATTCTATTGACAAATTTGATAGGCATGTTAATCATTAATCCCTGAATAGCACTAATTCTTGTAACACTAGATAGTATAGAGGCTACATATGCTCTATGTGATCTAATGACATAAATATGGTCCCTATAGATCTACAAGTTGTCTCTAATCCTGAACAGATCTCTCTCTTGAATGATATCCTAAAGGAGGGTCATATAGTTAATCCCCAAGATAAAATCACAATCAAACTACCATACCTCAAGGGGACTATATCCAGTAGGGGGTAAACCTATTAAAAATTAGAGTGATGCTCACCTTGATGATACTTTAATGAACCTACCTACTTCTGTTGATAGTGCTCATAAGAGAGATGAAATGGATAGTCTTAAGTCTGATGAAATTGGTAAATCCACTACTACATTGGGTCCTAATTATAGGGTAATTCCAAAGGTATTTCTCTATAGTTATAAAAAAAATGGTTATGGGTAGCTCCAACACAGAAACTTCCTATAAGGAAAACATTGTTTCATAGAAATATGAGAAACAACTTGTTGAAATAAGGAGATTATCCAAAAAATGATCTGGGAGAAATAATAAAGGGATCTCTATCTCGAAATGTAAATTTAAATTAGGATTGTGTTTTTTAATTGCTATGCGTTGTCCAAACCTAAGACAATTAGCACACTTAGGCCTTTGGTAATAAACACAGGTCTGACCTTCTTGGTCTTACTGAGCCCAAGAGGGTTTTTTCTGAGAAGTTTGTTGTTCTTGAAAATACGGGATATCAAATGGTTGGTACTAATCAGTCATATAATGACATGAAAAGGCTTTGGGTTTTTTCCATCTAAGAATGTATGGTGTCTCTCTTAGCATCTCTATAGATAAAATGGTTACTCTGAGAAATATTTATTTGGGAGTGAATCATTTTTTTCTTTTATTTTTTCTTATAATACTTACCAAGAAAGAATAAATCTCTACCTTAGTATTCTTACCTTGATTATAAAAATGAATGATCCTTGATTTATTCTTGGAGATTTCAATTCTATTCTCAATCCAGATGAGAAATTAGACATATTCAGTTATTCTTTTTCATCTAGAGAATTCAATGAATGCATTGAGGATATAAACTTACATGAAATCAATATTTTGGTTACTAGATATACTTGGTATAGGAAGAACTTATGTAATGTTGTGTCTAGAATATTAGATAGGGATTTTGTTAATGTGGGGGTCCTTGACATTTGGGTCTCCATTTCATGCTTGAATCTTGCAAGAATAAACTCTGATCACCATTCTATCTTGGTAAATATTATTACTAGAGAGTTTAAACCACCTTTCCTGTTAAAATTTAATAATTATTGGATGTTTCTTCTTGAATTTAAGAAAGTGATTCAAGAAACATGTAACTCCTTAAACTATAGGTATGATGACTTATATTGTGTTCCTAAGCTCAAAGTGATTAAGAAAATATTGATATTTTAGAGGGAAATTTATCCATTTGGAGGAAAATATCACTCAAATTAAATACTTGCTTTATATTATTCAAGAGATTCACAATTTTGATGATTTTTTAGCAGGTCTTGAGTCGGATAATAGGATCATAAATGATCTCAATACTATTTTAAACCTCAAGGAGTGCATTCAAAGGGAGTCTTTTAAAGTTAAATGGATCAAATAAGGTGATCCTAACACTAAATTATTTAATTCTATTTGAAAAATTATGAAAATTAATAGTCCCCTGAATATTATCAATTATAATGGGGTGCTTCTAGAAAAAAGATAGGACTTGGATGCCCATATTGTTTCTTTCTATAAGAAAATTCTTGATGGGCCTATTACTAGTATTGATATTATGGAAGATGTTATTACCAAACTCATAAATGTTGAGTAAAAATCAAATATTACTTTTATTCTTATTAAATTTGAGATTAAGGATTATATTTTTGGTTTAAACTCGGAAATATATCATGGACCATATGGATTCAATAATTATTTTTTTCAGGATTACTGGTAAATTATTTATTGTGATGTTTGTAGGATAGTTACTCATTTTTTCAAGGGTGGGTAGCTTACATAGGGCATCAATTATCAATTTCTATCACTCATTACTAAATTGTCCAATGAAAATGAGATACACTTTTTAGACCTATGGAATTTGTTAACTCTATTTATAAAGTTATTGGTAAGATTCTTACCAATAATCTTTCTAATATTACCAACAGAATTATTTCTCCAAACCAGTTTGGTTTCATCAAAGGTATGACTATTCAGGATTTTTTTATTACTGATTCTGAGTGCATCAACATTCTCAGGAATCCTACCATAGGGGATAAAATTTCTCTCAATCTTGATGTCAAAAAATACTTCTACACATTAGAATAGGTTTTCCTCTATAAGGTTTTAAGCAATTTTGGATTTGATGACAAATTTATTAATTGGTTCAGAACTCTCCTAGGTTCATCTCATATCTCAATTATTACCAACAACTCTCCTAATGGGTACTCTATATGTTAAATAGGTTTTAGTAAAGGTGATCCTCTCTCTGCTATCATATTCTCTATTTTTGAATATTACCTAAGTAGACTCCTTATCAATATAGAAAATGACAATAGGCTCAAACCCATCAGAGTTGTTAGAGGCCTTGCTACTCCCACACACTTATTATATGTTTATTACAAAATTATTTTCAGTCAATGGGATAAAATAAATATCAATTAAATTAAATATTCCATCCTTCATTATGATAAAGTTTTAAGGAAAGAGATAAGCTAGAATAAATATTTCTTATATTTTGGTAAAAATGTAACTCTCACAAGAAAAAATTTCATTATTTGTGAGATGGAAATCATAGAAGGTGCATTCACTTTCACTTATCTTGGTGTTCCCATGTTTTGGGGAAAACTGTGTGTTGGTAATTTCTCTCAAATTATTAGTTAGGTCAAAAATCTATTGGTTTCCTAGAAGGGAAAGACCCTATCAATGGTTGTGAGGGTTATCCTTTTCAAAGTAGTGATTTTCGTGAAATTTTTATACTCCTTTATAGTTTATAAATGGTAGGTGTCTCTTATTAAGAGTATTAATACCTATATTAAAAACTTTTTATGAAGTAGAAGAATTTTTTAGATAAAAATTATAACGGTTCCTTAGAATCAATGTTGTAACCCAATTGATTATGGTGGGATTGGTATTAATAATCCCAAAAAAGTTAATGAATCTTAGTAGGCTAATTTTATGTGGTGACTTATTAATCAGAAGTCATATTCTCTTTCTTTATTAAGATCCAGATTTTTGAACATGCTCAAATTTGGGAATTTAAATTACCTAGACTCTTCTATTTGGCCTACTCTCAAGAACTATTTTTTCAATATCTCTATTAATTCTCACTATTTATCCAACAAAGAACCATCCTTAAATTTTTTGTTGGACAACTAGACAGGTATGCCTCTTTTCAATTATATTGGATCTAATAATACTTATTTTGACACAAGTGTGTCCATAAAAGAGAAACTAGATATTTCTTTGGATATATTTCCTATTGATGTCAAGGAACTGATCTTAAATTATAATTTCTTGAATAGTGTTGATACCCTTGTTTGGGAACCTACCTACAATGGTAAGATTTCATCCAAAGTTTTCTATCGTGGGTATGTGTAAGGGTATTCCAACAACTGGGCTAATAAAAAGAGTAGAATATTTATTCTTCCATTTAGATTCTCTATTTCATGGAGACACGTGCACTATAGGATACCGTCTAATGATTTTTTACAAGGTGGTGTTATTATTATTTCTTCTATATGTTCTCTATGTCATCATCATTGAGAGGATATTGATCATATCTTCATAGGATGTGTTATTACCTCTGTCCTTTGGACCATAATTATGGATTGTTTTGAAATTAGGATTCCTAACGCATTCAATATTAAGTATTAACTATTTTATTGTATCTCTATGTCTCTTTAAAAATAGTTATGAAACCTATTTATTTTTTCCATCCTGGATATTATTCATTATATTTGGAGTTTTCATAATAAAATGATTCATGGGGGCACTGATTTCAATGTTAAATCGATGTTGGACCATATTTTCTCTACTATGAAATATATAAATCATTTCCAAAATGGGTATTGTGATAATTAAATTCATGATTTTTCTATACTAAATAATTTAGACATTACAGGTAACTATCACCCTCCTTTTGGAACCTTGGATGTTAGGAGGATTCCCCCATTCTGGGGTTGGATTAAATGTAACATGGATGGTGCGTCAAGAGGAAAATTGGATCCTTCTAGATATGGTAATATTTTTTAAAATCATTGTGGTGAAATAGTGGGATGATTTTATGTTCCTTGTAGTATCACCACCTACCTTGATGCTAAAATTCTTGGTATCATCAATGCGGTGTATTTTTTGAAGTAGTAAGGATATCTTAATCTGTGGCTTGAATGTGAATCCACTATTTTCATTCAAGCTATCAAAAATGGTATTATTCACTTGTCATAGAAACTAACTGCAAAATAGAGAAACTGCATGAATGTGCTTTCTTCCATGAATTATCTTATCATACATATATACCATGAGGTAAATTATATTTTTAATGCGATTGATAATAAAGGGGTTACTACTCCCAAGTTCATATAGTTTAGCAAGGTTCCTGATGAGCTTCTTCTTTTTTGAAAAAATTATTATTGTAAAAAATATTCCTTTAGACTTTTGTAATCTTGTTTTAATTCAATAAAGTAGACCTATACTTTTGGGTTGGCTCTCATTCTATAAAAAACTATTTTGGTCCAAAAATTATCAAAATCATCATAACATTTATTTTTTTCATGAATGTATATAGCAAAAACCTATACAATACCAACATAATAGGTTTTGAACTATGATAGTGACTTAGTATTTGATATAGATTCATTAAATCTATGCATAGCCCCTTTTTTATATTTCTAACTTTATTTATAAAATTATTAAAAAATTTATCAAATCTATTCCATTGTGGTGAATTGGTAGGGTGGTGCAGGTTTCGATTAGATATGTGATCATATGTGTGCCACCATGGCCTCTTTGAATCATTTAAATTTGTAAATAAGTGTTTAAAATGAGGAATTATTAGAAGATGTGAGATTAATTTAATAAGAGGTTTGTGTAAAGACCTGTAAAATTCAAGGAAAATTTTTTATTAATTTTCTTTGGGATTTTACAAGAACGCGGTTTCTGACGGCACTTGATTCCGAGGCCCGGTGTGCCTGGAATTTCTATCCGAAGTTTAGCTCGGGTACGTTCAGTGAACGAACGAGCGGGTTTTTCTAACTTTTGAACCGGTGCTCGGAATTGAATTCTGAGGGCACCGATAGATTCACAGCGCTGGTAATTTCTTAGGAACGCCTTTTCCGGAGTAGTGTTTTAACGGGAGGAGTTGTTAAAATTTTGTGGAAGATAAAATAAAAATTGAGTTACAATTTTTATTTCTTTTAAGTGGTTTATCCATTGAGTGGAAGTTGGGGTAACCACCCAACTTCCCATGGGAGGTTATGAGAGTGGTGGGGCCCACACGAACCCCACCCCTTCATCTTCCCTAACCTTCCATAACCCTTCATTAATTTGAAAACTTGAGTTAATTAATTGAGGGAATTAATTCAACTTTTGAAATTCAAATGCTTAAGTTATGTTAATAAAATAAGTGATGAACTTATTTTATTTTGTTGTAAGTCTTGTTGCTTGAGAGGTTTGGGAGAAAAGCTAAGGGAGGCTTAAAGATCTTCATCTTCTTCGTCGAAGAACATGAAGAACGCGAATAACACACCGATCTCCAACAAAGAATGCTGAATCCTCGGAGATCGACTACGCGACGTCGTGTACCGCGACGCCAACGATACCTTCTTCCACAACGATTCTCCTTTCGTGACGCCTTCTTCTGCGACAGTTATTCCGCGACGAATCTCCGTTCAAGCTACGCTCGAGGTAGGGGTTTTATGCGTTTCTTTTAATGAATTACTTCCGTCATCTATCCTAGTTCAATTGGACTGCTTGCTATCGTTTAACGGGAGGGGGTCGGACCGCACAAACATAGCCGACCCTCCTCCCTTAATATTTTGTGTTGTTGCGGTTCAAAGGGAAGTGACGCGGTGCCATCGCACCGCACGGGAACGAGCGGCAAGGATGCGTGGTGTCGTCGCACCGCGCATTTGAAAATCAAACCAAGTCGCGACGCCGTCATGTCGCGTCGGAAAAACCTGAGGACACCGCAGCCGGAGCGGGGCCGCGGCGGAGGGGCGCGACGCCGTCGCGCCGCACCGGACAGAACAAGTCGTGGCTTAGTCCGCGGCGGAGCATGGGGACCGGCGGCTGGTTCCGGGCCACCGGCGTCGGAGCAGGGGGACCGGCCCTCGCCGGTCCCGTGGCGGCAGAAACTGGCCGTCCGGAGCGGGCCGGCCGGTCATGGGGAGAGCCGGGGGTTACGACCCCCAGCTGGCCAGAAAAGAGCGGCCCCCATTATGGGGGGGCGCGGTTACACAAAGCGGGGGGAAGCCCCCCCCCCCCCCCCCCCGCGCGTTCCTTCGCTCAGCCAAAACGGCTGAGCCCCTGGCTGGCGCCAGCACGCTGGGTCGGCTGCCCTGGCCGGTCCGCCAGACCGGGCTGCGCCAGCCGGGCCGGGCCGGGCCACACCAGCAGGGCCGCGCCAGCCGGGCCGCGCCAGCCGGGCTGGGCCGCGCCCAGGCCGGGCCGAGCCAGGCCGGGCCACGCCCAAGCAGGCTGGACCCGGGACGGGTCGACCCGGTTCGGGCCGACCCAGGGGGTACCGGGCCGGGTCGGACCGGGCCTGAACCCCCTAATACCGGACTTTTTTGGTTTGTTGCTCATAACATGGGATGCGGACCTCCAATCGATGCACCGTCTGCTGCGATGTGATCCTTGGATCGAGACGGTCGTTTCAGTATATTACACTCAAGGTTTCGGAGAACTTTGAGTACGGCTGGGTTGGTTCGTATACGAAACCAACCGGGCCCTCGGAGCGAAAACGCTTATATCTCAAGCTTCGGATGTCCGATTGATGTGTCATCTACTTTGTTGGATTCCTCTTGATGAGACGGAAATTTTGGCATGCTTCTACTGAGTTTTGGATGCAATTGGAAAATGGCCGAGTTGGATTGTACCTGAAATCCAATCGGGCCCCTGAAATGGAAAGGCTAATAACTTTCAGACCGAACGTCCGTTTGATGTACCGTCAACGGCATTGGTGATCATGTTGAGAAATGGTCCCTATGAGCATACCCTATGAGAGTTCGGGGTACAGACGAGATACGGTTGGGTTGGTTCGCACACAAAACCAATCGGGCCCCTGGGACGAAAAGGATAGTAACTCACAGACTGGGCGTCCGACTGACGCACCGTCTGTTACGTTGAGACCCCTATGACGAGGTGGTACTTTGAGATAATTATTCGTGGAACTTTGTGATACTTGGAGTATCGACCATTATCTCGTGGAGCAGACCCTCCCGTTGTCGAGCTAGCAGAGTACAGAGACCTAGTAGCTGGCTGAGACTTGACGACTGCCGATTCATCGACTCGGTGTGTTTCAGATAGCCCAGTGGGGAGCGCTTGGTTGTAGCGGCAGACCCACGGCGGAGGAGCGCTTGGTAGTAGCGGCAGACCAGCAGTACTCAACAGAAGGAGTACCTCTGGAGGCTATGAGGGGGAGCGCTTGGTTGTAGTGGCAGACCCACGGCGGAGGAGCGCTTGGTTATAGCGGCAGACCCATGGTGGGAAGCGCTTTGTTGTAGCAGCAGGCCCACAGTACTCAAAAGGTGGAGTACTACAGTAGTCTGAGGAGTTTGGCACAATTGGTTGTAGCGGCAGGCCCTCTGAACTCGACAGAGGAGGAGTTCGGCGCGCTTGGTTATAGTGGCAGGCCCTCTGAACTTGACAGAGGAGGAGTTCGGCGCACTTGGTTGTAGCGGCAGGCCCTCTGAACTCGACAGAGGAGGATTTCGGTGCTCTTGGTTATAGCGGCAGGCCCACTGTACTCGAAGGAGGAGGAGTTCTCCAGCAGTCGTGGTTTCGACGTCATGATTTAAATCCTGGTTGATCTGAGTCTATGACCTTTGTGTTTACCTCATGATTGAGATGGGTCACTTGATATCTTAGGTATATGTATGGACATATACCTGGGTAGTGGATATCCGTTGATTTCGTAATCTTTGTGTTTCCTCAAGATTGAGATGAGTTACTTGATAACTTAGGTATATGTATGGGCATATACCTAAGTAGAGGTTATCTGTTGAGACCTTCTTTGTGGATATCCTTGTTGGATTTAGTGAGACCTTGAGGGTCTCTGGGTACCTACTGAGTATCGTTATACTCACCCCTGCACGGGTTATGCCCACACCTCGTTCTGTTTGTTGCAGACGATGGGCAGTGCTGACGGAGGCCGAGAGTTCGAGGACTGGACGGTATCCGGAGGTAGACTTCACGACGAGATTACACTTGGACGAGGTTGGCGGGCGAGAGCATTGTGGAGGCTATCTGTACCTACTTTTCAGGTAGGATCCGTGGTGGATTATCCAGGAGCTGCGCTATCTGTACCTACCCTTCAGGTAGGATCTGAGGAGGATGACCCAGAAGTTGCTTCCGTTCTTCCAGCTGTTGTCTTTTCTTTTGTACTTTCTTTCAGTTGTAGTTGTACTTTCGATTGGGTTTGTATTCTGTCCCATTTACTTTTCATCACTTCCTTTTTGTACTTAGTGTTTTACTTCCGCTTATACTCTGTGGTGTTTTGTTACTTCTATAAAGGAAATTCCTTCCCAGTTATCAGGATTTACGCCTTTGGTGCAAGTCACCAGCCCCAGGCCTATGGAAGGCGGGCTTTGGGTAGTCACGGCACGGGCCCCGAGGACGGGTCGTGACAGTTTGGTTCCTGTTGTTGAGAATGAATCATAGTTAGATTAATCATCTATTTAATATTTTCATATCCCGCATTCAGAACATTCTAACCAAATTTCATATTCTTTCTTATACAATATATAGTAATTAGAGAAAGCATGTATTTTCTTTTACCCATATCTCATTGGAAATAATATTTTTTCATCATAATTAGAATCCAGAAGCTCTTTCCTTCCAAAAAGCAACTCTTTAAAAAATTCAAGTAGTTTGGTGAAACTTTTATCACTCCAACCATTTATTTATTTCACGTTAATTAGTCTCATCATTGTAGATAACACTAAAAATTTAGTGAAACCTTGGAAAAGTGGTTTCTTTGCATATTCATGAAATTGTTCAACACTTGTTTTTTTTCAATGGTTTCAATGGAAACATCATGAATCAATTCTTCAAAATGATCCTCTATCTCCTATTGAACATATTCATCAATATTAAATCATGTCTTCTTTATTATTTTGTCATGCCAGATCCATTTTGTATAACTATGATTAAAACAATATGAAATTATATTGTCTTTGATTTCTCCTTACCCTAATTTTCTCATATTCAAACAATTAACACATGAATAGAAAATCTTATCTTTATTTTCAAGATTTCATTTAGGAAATTCCAATAAATTTTCAACCCCTTTCTCATACTTATCACTAGATCTTCATTCATTTACCAATTATGATCCATTAATTACCTAAAATTAAAATGTAACGAATTAATATATTAAAACATTTAAACTTTTAAATATATATATATATAAATAAATAAAAACATATTAATATATAAACATGCATACATTTAAAACATATATAAATAAATTATATACTCCACAAAAAAATATCAAAATTATATATACACTTTTAAAAATAAACTATATAAACATATAATTAAAATAAACAACCAATTAACCATTTATTCATAAAAATTTATTTAAAAAATTATTATACAAAATAAAAATTAATATAATTAATAAATACATAAATTTTAATAAATTAGCTTAAGATTTATTCATAAACATGTAATCAAAACCATTTATTTATAAATAGTTAATCAAAAAAATTATAGAATATAAATATTAATATAATAAATAAATGAAAATAATATAATAATTTTATACAACATTTATATAAATATTAATAAATAAATAAAAGTTCAAAATCACAAACATGTAGAAAATAATTTAAACAAAGAAGATAAAAAAATAACTGATAATAAATGTAGATATAATATATATATATATATAATAGACAAAGATAAAACAATGATAAAAAACTTTACATTGCAATAAATTAAGTGGGAGTGTGGTCAATAATAAATAAATTAATATATTTTAAATTAAAAACATATAATAATACTTTAAACAAAGAAAATTAAATTTTAATCACAAAAATGTGAATATAGACAGTATATTAGTAGTGAAAAGAGATTAAAATGAAGTAAACAACCCTCAGATTGAACACAATTAAGTTGGAGCACAATTGAAAAACAAGATTGGTGGAGATAGTTATGGAATTTGAAGGAAATTCATGGAATGACTCCAATATTATGAAACATTACAAAGGATAGTTAAATAAGAATGAAACAAGTGAAAATTTTAATAATTGAGGTATGAAACACAATTAAAGGAGGAATCTATATGAACAAAGTAAAGGGGTGGTGTTTATGGATTATGTAGGTTAGGGTTTGAGAGTTTTAGGTTTTGATAAAATGGGTTTTGAGATTTGAAATTCATGTGTCTTTTAATTTTTTTTCAAAAAAAAATTAATATCAATTATATTATAACTGACGCTTACAAATAATTTCACCATCAATTATTATAACAACCAAAATCAAAACCTGGATCGATAGAGATTTCACATTCATTATAATAATAACCAATGTTAAAACCCCAATAATTTGGGTTATCACATCATTTATTAATATAATTTATGTGAATAACATAATTTTCATGGATTTAATTTCAATTATCTTAATAACTAAAGTTAAAACCCAAATTATGTGGATTTTCACATTTATTAATAATAACAAACGTTAAATCCCTAACATAAAATTTACATTTTTAAGTTGTGGATCATTTATTAATTTGTTATATGTAGTAATGATTCACAAATCAATCCAATATGTAGTGCGATTAAAATTACCTAAAGTTCATTTTTAGAATTAAAATATTTGTCTTGGTTAAAAACATATGTCAATGATCAAAACTGATAAAATAGGCTTAGATTATCATGAAATGATAGAAAAATTATTTCCATATAATATGTGACAAGTAATAATGAAATACACTTAAAATTTATGTGGTGTGTAGTTTAAATGATCAAAAATAGTTTTTTATAATTAAAAGTATTTTTTAGGTTTAAAATGTGCATCAAAAAATCAAAACTAAAAAATTAATCTCGAATTGTTGTGAAATGTTATGACAATGATACTCAATTAATTTTTGATATTTAGGTGTGATATTTAGGTATAAAACACATGTGTATATAACATGTGGAATAGATGTAATGATCAAATTAATTTTTTTATAGAAGTTTGTTATTTTTAAAATTTAAGTTAACAATATATAGTAAAAAACAAATGAATTATCAATTTTAAGTTTTAATATTTTTTATTGTACTAACTTTAGTTTTACATTTTTTTATTTAAAAATATAAGATAATTGTTTCAAATTAATGAAAAACTTTTTTGAATTTAATTAGTTATATATTTTTAAAAATATTATATAATATTTTGAAATTTTCATAATATTTAAAATATCTGATATATATTTCAAACCCATGGTTGAAATACAATATTTTTTTTGTTTCTGAAGTGGTGGGGATGTAATAAAACATATTCTTTTAAAAAAATGAACCATCCATTAAAATATATATTTTATAGCCTCTTGAAGTTTTTTTATTCACTACATAATACTCTATTTGATGGTTGTTAAAAGATTTAGAGATAAAACAAAAGGGATTATCACTTAGCTGGTGTTATAACCTTTATCATCGATGGTTAGGATCTTTTACTTACTCCCAAGCATTTATAAGATTCAATTTTAAAACCAATTAATCCAAACTTATATATTTATTGCCTCTAAAATAAATATTATATTGGGTTTTCATCTAACAATTCTTGATCACCCCTATAGAAGTCTAATGGATGCTCAGGTCCAGGTGATTGAAGCAGAAATCTCCTGTCTAGCATCCTTAGTAATTTGGTGAGGGGATGATGTCATATGAAACTAGTTATAATAGCAGTTAATATCCCTCCTAGGTGACTCTTTAACTAGGGTAAACCCTATTTTACCTCATGATTAGCCTCTCTAAGTTAAGGTAGGTACTTGTTGTTGTGATTCAAAGAGAGACTCCTAAATTGGTTCAAAATAATGATAGTTAATGTTCACTTCTTCGCCACCACTTATTGTTAGATGGAATATTGGTAAGGATTCATGTTGAGGAGTAATTTGTGTGTGACATATAGAATTGGGTTTTACCATTCAGGTGGTACACTTGAACCAACTCATTGGTTACTTGTCTCTATAGATGTCACATTGGTGACATCACCTTCCTGTTTGATGATTCCCCAGCTTTTATAAAAGCTGGGGCATATATTTTTCACTAAGGTAATACCATCAATTTTGTATTAAAGGAATTTCTAGTTCAGTTCTAAAAAGATAAACAAACACAAAAAATAATATTTTTCAATGAATCATCAGAAGTAAAAAAAGGCATTCTTAAACAATTTATTTCATAGTTAAATTATTGACATTAGATTCACCATTTTTTTCCAATAGAAACTACAACACTCCCCCATGTCTGTGATGACATAAAATGGACATCACTATAGGCCTAATTTACAAAGGTTAACTATCACTAGAGTGTTTTTCCATCAATTATTTGGGGTATATGTTGGTCTATAGGGTGGGATCTTGGGCTCGTCACACCTTTTTTAGAGTATTCTTACCTACTCTTGGGCTCTATTATAGATTTATGTCATATTTGTGAATCCTTCCCAAGTCCCAGTGCGGGAATGGTTTCCCTTGTGCTAGTGATTGGTCATTAACATGTATCGATGTGAACATCTATATGTATCATAGGTTATACATATTTTTACTATGATAATTATTTATGGTTAATTTTAGGGGGATATAGTTCAAATCCACATAACTGGGATCTCTAGAATTAATCAAAATCTGGGTAAGTGGTAGATTTTGACGGTGTTAGAATCGGTCCCCTGAAAAGTTATTCATACATATCCATGTGAAAAGAATCAAAACCTACATAGTTTGGTGTCAATTAATGGGACATGTAATACATTTTAAGGTCATGTGATATGGACCTATCTATGTAGCTCAATGTGGTGTGGTAAGTAAATTTAGGCAAAACATGGCTAGAAATGGTTTATGTGGGACTTAAGCATGAGTGGCCCTTTCTGGTTGACCATCAAGGGAATATGGACTAATGATATTAGGTTGTTTTCATAAGATATAGTTCCCTATATAGTGTGGGATTAACTTGTATAGTATGAATATGGCCCACTAAGTAGAAATATAGTTTTGTTTGGAGTATGGACAAATAAAGGAGATATGGTGATATCTTGAAAGAATATGGCCTTCTAGATGGGGACATGATTTCATTGGTAATATGGACAAATATAGAGTATAGAAGGTTGATGATGTTGGGTTTGAACCTCATGGAGGCATCCTATATATCCTGTTTGATAGGATTCAAAGCCTAAATAGTTTTAAGTGTTTAATTTAAGTTCGTGTGGAGGGATAATACCATACAGTTTTATATAATGTGGTAAGGAAATTGTCATGCAGTTTTTACATCATGTGACTAGGACATTGGTCATGAAATTTAAAATCAGGTTGTGTGGAAATCAGTGTTGTAAAATTTGTTATAAAAAAAGGATCAGGAAGGGTTTACACATATGAGGTTTCCCTTGAATTCCTAACCCAAGAAGTGGCTTAAGTGAAGGCGTGAAGATTTCTAGAATACACCTAGTAGGAGGAACATATTGGAGGAATTTAAACTATTTTAATGGATCAATAACTCAAATATATAATCCAAAGTGATTCATACTTGTAATGAGAAACAAAAGTTAATATAAGATCGATCAAATTTCATGGGAGTTCCCAATTAGGCTTGAATGGGGCTTACACACTAAGGCCACCCTTTATGAATATCCCTAGAACATTGATGGTATCTATAACAGGAACCATATTGGGTCTTATACCCAAAGAGTAAGTATATAAACCCATATTCCTACCTTATGGTAGGTGAGGGTAGGATATGGAGGTAGGAGGGATATGACCTCCTATAAAAAATACCAGGGGATTAAGCCAAGAGGGATGTCCCGTTGAGGATGAATCATTGAATGGAGAAGAAATCCATCATTAATCCAAGAGAGACTGTAACATAACAAGTAATACTAATACAAATCATTTCCATATTTTTATTAATTCTATTTTATATATTTATATTCATTATAATAATATTAGGTAATTTTTCATTTAAAAGGAAAAAAATCATTTTTCTAACCAAATTTGGTTTTCATGTATTATATGGTTTTATTAGAAATATTGATTTAGAAATTATAGAATTTGAATTTGAAAAAATGAAAATAATTTTTGAATTCATCATGTCAGAATTATCTTAGGATATATTTCTGATAATTTTCAAAAAAGTTTAATTTTTTAATAAACTGTGAAAAATACTAATTTTTATTAGAAATTGTTTTTTTATTTTCAAGTATTTACAAATTTAAATTACATTTTATATTAGTTTTAAAATTTAAATAGATAAGTTTTACTAATTTAAATCCAATTATGGTATTTTTAATATATTTTATACTTGAATTTGGTATAAAATTATTTTTATACTTAAAAAAACATTTTTCTGAGAAATTGTTTTTATCATATTTTGCAGGTTTAATTTTAAAATAAATTATTCCACTTATGTGAATTGATTATTAAAAAAATATTTTATATATGGAACCATTATTAATTTATTAAATATGTCCCTTTTATTTTTAGTCATTATTAATAGTAATCATAATAAATTTTGGTGTCATGGTAAAGGTAAAATGGGTTAATTATAGGTAAAAATAATGTGGTAAGGACTAATAAGTAACTCTAACACTTGAATTAATTTTATTGTATGATTATATTTCATTCATAACCATAAAAACTTTTAATATATGACAGTTTTTCCATTTTTCTATTATTTTTACCTTTATAATATTTTATGTAGAGAAAATTCAAAATTATCATTCATGTTATTTTATTATCTTTAAATTTTTGACATAGCGGTATAAATAATTTATGTTCAGTTATAAATTTTTATTTGAAATATTAATTATTTTTTATCATGGTAATTTATTTCTAAGTTTTAGTAATAAAATAATTACCATAAATGATTACGCAACACCAACATAGTATTTATTCAATTAATATGGAAATAAAATAAATGATTTTAAAATTAATAAAAGCAATATAATTTGAATGAATTATTGTATTCAATAAATTTTTTTGATAAAATTAACATTTTAGGAAAGTTTTAATTTATTATAATTTAATTATTTTTCTATATTGATGTTATTAAATTCAAATTAAATAAACATTTCTAAAATTGACATTAATGATATTTTATAATAAATAATATTTTATTAAATGATTTAAAATTACTAAGAAACTATATTTGGAAAATTTATTGGTATATGGTTGAAATTATCTACTATGGACCATTTATTGTACAATTTTCCTTTTATAGTAACTATCTTAACCCCTAAAGAGTAAAAAACATATTACATTGTTAATCATCAAAAAGGGTTAACACGGGTTAAAATAAAAAGATAAGGGTAAAAACATAATATAAACTTGTAAAACAATTATTATATGATATTATTTGGACTCATAATTATCTTATATTTTAATAATACAAATTTGGATCTATTTTAACTTGAAAATTAATTTATATTAATTTAATACTTTAAAAAAATCCATGATTGCATCTCCCCTCACTTATAAAAAGGAACCTCCACTAAATTTTTATTTACACTTAAAAAGCCTTTTAGTTCAGACAACACCTGTCCAAATACCATACTATAATCACTAATATAATTATAGAGGTATTTTTTATTCATAATACCAACCTTAAAGGGCTTAAGATGTAAAGAAAAGGAGATTGTCTAATGAAGAGGTATAACTTTTAACTGAATGTTTTTTTTATTTCTTCTTACACATCCCTAAAATATTTTTCAACTGTGATGAAATAATAACACCAAAATATCTCATTTAATTATATGTTACTATTTTAATTTAATAACATATATCCATCTTCTTAGTATGTCAAATGGGAAACAAAACAATTATTTGTGTGTATGGTATACTACCGCCACACAAACCGATGTAGTTTATTTTCCATTGTCACCTCTCATAGATGGATATAATGATGGTTTTAATAATTATATATTGTTTCAATGAAATATTTATCATTATTTAATGATAATATATCATATAATTCCTTACCTTTCCATTCATTGAAAAATGATAACATCGTTCACGTGTATGTTTGGACTACCACATCCACGAAGTGATGTGATTCATTTTTCATAACCACATCATATTTATAATACATATATAAGTTAATTTAAATATATAAAATTATATTTATGATATAATTATCATTCTTGAAACACTTGACTTATCTTCATTGTTATCGTTGAAAAATGGAAACTTTATTCATGCATACATATGGTCTACCGTCTCCATGATTGTAACATGGTTCAGTGTTAATAACAATATTTCATGGTTGGTTTTAAATTTTTGATTAATTTATAAATATTAAAATTATTCAATGATTATTATTATATATTTGATATAATAATTACCTCGTTGACTGTAGAAAACATACCGAAGTCATTTTTGACATATGAGCTGAATGTCATCAAAACATTTGATGTGAAATTAAGTGATTATAACATAGTAAAAGGAATAATTAACTTGAAAAGGTTCTTAATAAAGTAAATAATTAACTTGAGTTTATTATTAATGAAGATAAATAACTTATGTGATGATTCAGACTCGAGGTAAGGGAGACTTTAAATTAAAACTTCGTTTTAAATGTTTTCAAGATTTATTTTATAAATCATTTTATTCCATGTTTGTATTATTAAAATTATTTTATAAATGTTTTTATATGGAAATAAATTAATTATAAAGGTTATTTTATTTATATTTTTACTTTATTTCAAAAAAAAATCAAAAGGAATCTTTTTATTTATTTTATAAATAATGTTTTGACTTTCTTTACAAAAGACAAAAAGAATGTTCTATTTTAATGTACATATAGTTAACGAATTTTCATGAAACTACAAGCATTATTTGATATTTGGATTCCTTGATAATATTATATGTTTTACTCAAATAAAAATCCTCCTTCCCTTGATCTGGATATTTATTTTTTGAAAATGGTTTTTTAAATGAAATGGTATTTTCATATACAAAATTATTTTAAATACAGGTTTAAAAGAATTTTTAAAGGGTTTTATTCATGATATAGTCCTTGAAAATTTTTTATAATAATGGGTGAGACTGATATAGCTCATGATTATCTGTGATCGTGATATATATCAGATTATGGGTTAACTCGATATGGCTCTCCAATGTATTAAGTTATGATTAGGTTCTCCAGAGAATTATATTAGAAGTTTACAGCATGGTTATTCCAATTGTAATGGTTATTGTAAGGGTCCTATAAATATGATATCCCAAGGAATATATATGATATTTCTATGCTTTATTATGAGTTTTCATTGAAATATTTTGATTTAAAAAGGTAAGATAAAGTTATTTTTAAATAAATAATTATGACCTTTTTTAAAAAAAGGTTTATTTTTTAGAAAAGGTTTTTCATTGGTTCTCGTGTTTACTGAGAAACACCTATGATTATGATTTTTATTTTATGTTTCCTTGTAAAGTGTTTTATGAAATACTTTGGGCAGAAATGATGATTTCATGTGAAATTAAATCATTATTTTAATCTCAAAGTTTATTATGTTAAAGGAAAAATATTTTTATTATTTTATGGTTTTAAAAAGGACAAACGGGTTTATCTATTTATTTTTATGTCACTTAAGGATATTTTTTGCTCATCCCACATTTTTTTAAAAAAAATAGGGTTTAAGGATGTTTAATAAAAAAATAATAATTCAAGTTTTGATTCATGGATATTATTCATGAAAATAAAACTTGTTTCATTTGAAAAGTTTTATATTGTAAAAAAATGGATACTGAGTATAATTTTTCACTTTTTAATTTATGGGTTTTTTATCTAAGATTTATCACCTAATTATCTAAAACCATAAACCTAAAAGATATTTATGAATTAAATGAAGTGAATTATTCTCTAAATAAACTATAATATGTATTTTTAAAGGTCAGTTCCTTATAGTTGGTATCATAGAAAAGGTTTATATTATTTTATATAATATGATAATGAAATTAAATACCCTTAAAAGACTATAATTTATGGTTATTATATAATTTTAATATTAGTATGTTTCTTCATCTAAACTATGTTTCTTTATAATGGTTCTCTATAGAGGAAATAGGGATGTTGAAGTTGGAAGGTAAGAGAGGAAGATATCCTTTCAAATTAGTAACCTATAATGGTTAGAATTTGAACAAAGTGGTTTGTTTCTATAATGGATCATTTGACACAAGCTATAAATGGTGGTGGTATTCATGTGAGATAGAAACCACATTCACCACAAAGGAACATGTTTATAGAAGATCATTTCATGAAACAACATCCTCTCTTATTTAGTGGATCATCTGAACCTGTGGTAGCTAAGGGATGGATTTAATACTTGGAGAATATATTCAAAGTCATGGGTTGTTTGAAGCACCAATAGTTAACTCTTATTATTTACTATTTTGAAGGTGAATACAACCAGTGGTGGTCAATGGTTCATAATTTAAGAGATATGGAATATATTTACACCTTAGAATGGGATTAATTTAAGAATATTCTCCTAGATAAATATTTTCCTAATGTTGTTTGACTTAGGATAGAGAAACAATTCTTGGAATTGAGGAAAAATGAGGAAGATTCGGTGGTTTTATGTGAATCAAACTTCGCATGATTATCAAGGTATGCGCCAAATTTTATCTGGGTTCTTGATATTAAAATTAATCAATTTTACTCAGGATTGAAACCAAGATATCAAAGTTCGTTAGCTTCCTTTTAATTCAAAACTTATGGGAAACTTGTTTGATATGCTGACAAGGTGGAAATAGATTTTATCGATGATCATTTATTCCATGAAAAAATGATAAGAAAAGGTCGAGGTGGAAGGAAATGGGGAAGCACCCATCAAAGAAATATAGAGGTAAGAAAATAAAATTTCTATCTTAAATTTGGTAAGAAGAACCCTGAAGAATGTCTTATAAAATATGGGAAGTATTTTTAATGTTTAATGTTTGGACATTTATATCATTACTATAAATAAAATGATTATACAAATAATGAAAAGTTCACATTGAGATTATTTAATTGTGATGAGATGGTTCATGATGCAAGTACCTATCTAAAGATAATAATGAAGGATGGGAATTATCAAGATCATAAACAAAAAGGCGTGGATAAATCCTTCATGGCTTATTTGGAAGATGTTTGACTATTCAGTGATGTGGTGCTAGGTACATTACTTATTTATTTAGATTGTGCCGATTTTTTTTATTCATGGTCTGCACACTCTTTTATTTCTGATATGTTTTTTAATAAATTGGAAATTTCACATTAATAAATAAAGAAATAAATTTTGATAAAAATGCCTAGGGGAACTATTATGTCAAAAATAAATTATAATAATATTCCTATTGTTTTTTGTAGAGAGGATTTACATGTAAACCTTATTGTTTTACCCCTTGTATAATTTAATGTTATTCTGGGTATGGATTGGATTTATGTTTACCATGATAAGATAGATTTTATAGCTATAGAATTTATTTTACAGGATGAGTTTCAGTTTGTATACAAGAATAAATTCATATCATTGATAACATATCATGAAGTGGATAAATTGTTAAAATATATAAATGAAATTTATCTTTTAAATATTGTTGAGAAGAGGGAGTTTGTTCATAGTGGTGATTTCTTAATAGTGGATTAATATCTATATGTATTTCTTTATGGGTTCCCCAGTATTATAAATTATCGGGAAGTTGAATTTATTATTGACTTAGTGTCAGATTCTAATATTATTTCAAAACTCCCTTATCAAATGGCTTAAGTAGAACTTTTGAAATTGAAAAATCAATCACATGAGTTTCTTGAAAAATGTTTCATTCATCCTAGCACTTCACCATGGGTTGTTCTTGTTTTATCTGTTAAAAACAAAGATGGTTCGATGAGACTTTTAATTGATTATAGAGCTAATAATAACATCACTATTAAGAACAAGTGTCATTTTCCTCATATCAATGATTTGTTTGATCAGCTACAGGGATTGAATTATTTTTCGAAGATTAATCATAATTAGGGATACCATAAATTGAAGGTGAAAGAGGAAAATATCCCAAAGACTATGTTTCGGACTAGATACGGGCATTATGAGTTTCTATTTATTCCCTTTGGGTTGTCTAATGAACCAACTTTATTTATGAACCATATGAATATAGTTTTCCATGAGTTCTTGGATAAGTTTTTAGTTGTGTTTATTGATTATATTTTGGTATATTATAAAAGTCATGAGGAACATGAAAGACACCTAAGTATTGTTTTTAAAACCATAAATGAAAATAATTTATATGTAAAATTTAGTAAGTGTGAATTTTAGTTACAAAATATTTCTTTCCTTGGATATATTTTTTCTAAATATGGAATAATTATTGAACTTGATAAAAATAAAGTTGTTTAAGAATGTCCATGTAAGAACCCGGATCTTCGTTTTAGGTATGTACTTCCTTTTTTTGGAGTTTTTGAGAAAAATTAAGTTTCTAGAAATTTTTGAAGTACACGCCTTGTACTTTCTAAGTACACATCGTGTACACTTTTCCCGCTCGAAACCGTGTAGTGGCTGTGTCCGGGCCACACACACAGTGTGTAGGGGTGACGTGGAGGCCGATTTTGGCGGAGTACGGAAAGACCTAGTACACGCCATGTACTTTTCTTTTTTTTCATTAAACAGACCGGGGTCGCGCCTAATCGAAGAAAAGGTCTTCTTATCCATCTTCTTCATCCGAGAGCACTGGGAATACATGGATCTTCGATGAGCCACCGTTCCTCCGTCCATTCTCCGATTCGAGAAAAGTCGATTGCGTTTGAATCGCAGCGGTGATTTCTTCCTTTTTCTTGAGTCTTGTCTTCCAATTCCTCCTCCTTCTCAAGATATCATGGGTTGATCATTTTGGGTGTTTTCTCAGATCTATGACGTTCGGGGGAGAATCAGTCATCGTGGTTAAAGTATATCGATCTCCTAGAATTGAGGTAAGTGTTTTGTTCCTTACTGTTCAAAGTCCTTGAGTTTTATGTGAAAATTTCACCAATACCCATGAACAGGGTATTGGGTGTTTACCTTTTTTCCCTTGTTGTTTTTCTGCCTTACTTGTATGCTTGTGTAGAGGTAAAGTAATCATGTTAGAGGATTTTTTTGTTGCGCTTGGATGTTTTTACCATGATTTGTTCTATTTACGGCCTTTGGGTTTCATTTTCCTTTGGCTGTTACACCATTTTCCATGCCTTGTGTCTATAGGATGGAGTGTTTTTGTATAACATGCTTGTTGCCCTGTAGACTGTTAGACAAGTATCTATATAGGTGTACTTTGGTTAGACAAGTAGCTCTATAGGTGTACTCTGGCCTTATAGCATTATTATGCACTGATCGGCACGGGACTGAGAGAACCTGGTGCTATAGACTATAAGGGATAGACCGAGTGAGCTTCCTAATGATTCTTAGACATTATAGACTACAGGAGGGTAGACCGAGAGAGATTCCTCAGAGAGTCTTGTACATTAGACTACAGGGGATGGACCGAGTGAGCTCCTAGAGAGTCTTGGATTATTATATACTACAGGAGGGTAGACCGAGTGTGCTTCCTCAGAGAGTCTTACCTTGTTTGTTTACTCTTTAAGAACCTTCCTAGGATAGAGAAGGAATTGACCGAGAGAGCTTCCTCGGAGAGTCTGTGGTATACCTGAGGCTATAGGAGGAACTGACCGAGATAGATTCCTCAAAGAGTCTCTAGACCTTGGGGCTAAGAGGGTTAGACCGCGTGATCTTCCTCAGAGAGTCCTTGACTACCCTAGACTATAAGGTTAATTGACCGAGTGTGCTTTCCCAGAGAGTCTCATAAATTCTTATGAACAAAACAGAGGGGTTAGGCTGAGTTCACTTCCTAGAGGGTTGTGGTACTCGTTGGATAGGACCAGAGGGGGATTGTTGTGATTACTTCCCAGAGGGTTTCCTTCTTGTTAGTTGTTTTCTTCACGATTGTTGTTGGTTGTGGATTGATTTCTATTGTGTATCATCCTACTTTACTTATTACTATTTACTGCCTACTGTTTTGCTGTTGTTGTTTACTGCTTATTGAAATTTTACCTGCCATATACTCACTAACTGTTAGGCATAGATCTTCGGGTGGTTGTCTACTGAGATTTTATCTCACACCCTATTTGGGCCATGATTTTGGGCCCAAGTAGACTATGTTGTTTCAAGTATAGACAAGGGAAAGCGCCCTTCGACTTCTGGTACTTGATTTCTTAGAGTAGGAGAGAATGGGACCAAGCTTTGGCTTGCAATGCTAAGGATTTGTTTACTTTTCTTTTGTACTTGTTTTGGTACTGTGGTGTTTCAGCATTGTGACATGTTTGGCTGATTTTCTAGAGTTGTATCTTGCATCATTCCATATATACATATGTGCTCCAGTTTTTTGATTTATTCTTCCACTGTTTATTATTGTTGGTTATTTACTGCTTCCGTTATTTCATGTTTATTACTTTCGTTGTGTACTCTGCCAATGAGGGCATAGTTTCCTCACTATCACACCCAAGGCCCTCACTGCTAGTCGGAAACCTGGGTCATTTGGGTAAATGCGCTTGAGGCCATGTGACCAACCGAGTACGGGGCGCCTTTGGGTGGCTTCCGGAACTGGGACGTTACAGTCCAACACCAAAAAAATGTCACAAATATTCATAGTTTTCTTGGATTAATGGGTTATAACCATTTTTTTTTTGAAAACTTGGTTTGGTTATCTATCCCACTGACTAATTTAACTCAAAAAGGATTTAAATTAATCTAGACAAAAGAGTGTGATGATTGTTTCTAGGAATTGAAAATATGATTGGTGAATGCTCTAGATTTTTCCTTTGCCTCTGGAAATAGTGACTTTTTTATCTATTGTGATGCTTCAATAAAAGGACTTGGATGTGTCCATATTTATAATAATCATCTAATTTATTTTTATTCATGGAATTTGGAACCTCATGATTTAAATTATGCTACACAAGATCTGGAATTAGCTTTTGTGATTTTTTCTATAAAAATTTTTTGGAATCATTTATATGGAGTAAAGTGTGAATATATACTGATCATAAAAGTTTAAAGTATATATTCAATCAGAATTATTTGAACATAAGGAATATAATATGTCTATAATTGATTAAGGATCATGAATGCATGATTCATTACCATATTAGAAAATAAAATAAAGTAATTTGTGTTTTGAGTGAGAAAAATGATTTTAAATTAACCATGTTACATTTGGAACATGGCCTGTTGGTTAATGATTTGATGAATTTTGGCCTAGAAATTGTGCATGTAGAAACTTCATCTATTTTGTTTTAGGTTTCATTTCAACAATCTCTCTTGGAAATAATTAAGCAAACTCAAAAGGAGGGTCATGGTTTACAGGAAAAGATTGAATCTATAAATAAGAGTAAGTTACCATAGTTTAATATTGATGAATAAGGTGTTATTATATTTGAAAAGAAATCATGTGTGCCATGTTATTCCTAGTTAAATAAATAATTATTGATTGAAGATCATAGTTCCCCATTTTCCATTCATCCTAGTAGCACTAATATATACAAATACCTTTTAGAGTATTACCGGTGGGATTGAATGAAAATAGATATTTCTTAATTTACGATGAAATATTTGAATTATCAATAGGTTAAATCAGAATGATAATTATTAAAGTGGATACTTCATCCTTTTCTAGTGCCTAAGTGGAAATGGGAAAAAATACCCATGGATTTTTTTATGGAATTACTAAAGACATATCGAGGTAATTATGTGATTTTAGTTAAACTTCATCGATTAACAAAATCTTCACATTGACTTTATATTCAATATATTATTTCTTTAAATAAAAATTATCAATTATACCTAAAGGAAATAGTCAAGTTACATAGATTTACTCTCTCTATTGTATATAATCATGATCTCATATTCATCCCTAATTTCTATAAAGGACTTCAGAAGTCGTTGGGTACTGAATTAAATTTTAGTACATCTTTTCATCCTTAATCTGATGGATAGTCCTAGTGAAAAATTTAGACCTTGGAAGACATGTTTAGAGATTTTTTAATGTATTACCATGTAATTTATGATCACAATATTTTCATTAGTTTAGTTTTATTATAATAACATTTTTCATTCCAGTATACAGATGTCACCTTTTGAGTATTTATATAGAAAGTGGTGTCAGGATGCGGTATTTTGGAATGAAGTAGGTTAAAGTAATTTTTTGGGACCAGAGTTGGTATAATAAAAAGTTTATAAGGTTAATATAATCCAATAATATATTATTATGTCTCAAATAATGTAAAAAGTTATATAGATAACCAAAGGAAAGATATTTCTTTTGAGTTAGGTGATCGTGTTTTTCTCAAAGTATATCCATAGAAAAGTGTTATGCATTTTAGTAAAAATAGGAAGAAAAATCCATGGTTTATTAGACCATATGAAATCCAAAAGAAAATAATATCAAGTTCTTATTAGGTGTCCTTTCCTGTGATTTTATCCTAGGTATGTAATTTAGTTCATGTTTCAATGTTAAGAAAATATATGACAGACTCATCTCATGTTTTGAGTCCAGAAGTAGTTTAGTTGGAAGAGAAAATTTATTATGAGGAATATACTATTCATATTCTCAAACATAGATATTAATTGTCTTAGAATAAGTTAATTTATCAATCTAAGGTTTTGTGGGACAACTCATATGGTTAAATAAGCAACATGGGAATCTAAAAATGATATGAAGGAAAGATATCTTCACTTGTTTAATAAGTGAATAAAATTATGAGGATCTAATTTTAAAAAGAGGGAAGAATGTAACATCACAGATAATATTAAGATAACTAATTTCAATATTTTCATTAATTATTTTTTATAGAGTTATATTCATTATAATAATATTAGGTGATTTTTCATTTAAAAGGAAAACGCGTTATTTCTAACCAAATTGGGTTTTCATGTATTATATAGTTTTGTTTAAGAGATTGAATTAAAAATTATAGAATTTTAATTTGATAAAATGAACTTAATTTTTTAATTCATCATGTTAAAATTATCTTAGTATTAATTTTTGATAATTTTCTAAAAAAAATTATTTTTCAATGAATATTAAAAATGAATATTTTTAATAGAAACTGTATTTTTATTTTCAAGTATTTAAAAATTAAACTAATATTTTGGATTAGTTTTAAAACATTAATAGATTATTTTGATCAATAAAAATATAATTATGGTAATTGGAATTAATTTTAAACTTGAATTTGGTATAAAAACATTTTTATACTTAAAATGTAATTTTTCTAAAAATATTGTTTTTTATCGCGGTATGTGGTTTTAATGTTAAATTAAATTCTTCCAATATTTTGAATTGAATATTGAAAAATGGATTTCATATTTTGAAATATAAGTTCCAAATTTAGGAAGTATTTCCATTTTATTTGTAGTCATTATAAATAGTAATCATAGTAAATTTTGTTAACATAATAAAGGTAAAATGGGTAAATTAAGGGTAAAAATAATGTGAGCAGGACTAAAAAGTAACCCTAACACTTGCCTTAATTTTATTAGATGATTATATTTTGTCTATAACTATAAAAAATTATAATATAGGACCTTTTTTTCTATTTTACCAAGATTTTGACCTTTATAATATTTTATATAAAGAAAAGTCAAAAATATCATTCTCTTTGTTTTATTATCTTTAAATTTTTTGACATAGGGATAAAAAGAAGGTATGTTCGGTTATAAATATTTATTTAAAATATAAATTATTTTTTTATCATGGTAATTTATTTTTAATTTTTAGTGATGAAATAATTACCTTAAATGCTTACACAACATCGACATAATGTTTATTTAATTAATAGATAAATAAAATAAATGATTTTAAAAATATTAAAAGTAATATAATTTGAATGAACTATCATATTTCATGAATTTTTTATATTAATAAAACTTATTATGGAAGTATTAATTTATAATATTTTAGTTTCTTTTCTTTCTTGATGTTATTAAAATCAAAGTAAATGAATAAAATTAACATTAATGATATTTTATAATAAATAATATTTTATTAAAAATTTAAAATTTATAAAAAAAACTATATTCAGAAACTTTATTGGTATATGGTTTTAAATATAAACCATTATCTATTTATGGGTAAATATTCCTTTTATAGTAGCTATCTTAACCCCTAAAAAGTAAAAAACTTTGTTATCATAGTAATTATCAAAAAGGGTTAACATGGGTTAAAACAAAAAGATAAAGGTAAAAACATAATATAATATTGTAAAAATTTTATTTTATGAGATAATTATTAATATTAATTATATTATCATTTAATAATATCAATTTTTATCCATTTTAAATTGAAAATTAATTTATATTAATTTAATACTTTAAGAAATTTCAAGAGCGTCCCTCCCCTCACATATAAAAGGGCACCTCCCCTCCTCTTTTATTAACACTTAAAAATCCTTTTTCTTTAGAAAATATCTACCCAAATACCTTCATATAATCCATAAACTCATTATATAGTTATTTTTTAGGAATAATACAAACCTTAGATAGCCTAAGGTTTAAATATAAGGAGATTGTCCAAAGAATAGGTATAGTTTTTAACCAAATGTTTTAGTTTTATTTATTCTTCCACATCCCTAAAATATTATTCATAAATTATGATATAATAAAACCAATATCCACAATATACTGGTATGTTTTTATGTTAATGGAATAACCTATATCTATCTCCTTTTTCCATCAAATGGTAAACAAAATCATTGTCTGTGTGTACGGCAGGTTACCACCTCGCTATCTAATGTAATATTTTTTCCATCACAGCCTCTAAAGACTAAATATAATGATGTATTTAATATTTATATATAATATTATTAACATATTTATTATTATGGAAAGAAAATATATCATATACTTCTTTACCTTTTCATTTATTGAAAAATGATAAGGTCATTCGTGTGTACGTGTGGACCACGACATCCACGAAGTAATGTGATTTGTTTTTCATAACAAAAATATATGAATGATATATATAAGTTTATTTAAAGATATAATATTATATTTATGATATAATTATCATTTTTTAAATATAAAATAACACTTACCTTCTTTCTATCATTATCTTTGAAAAATGGAAATGTTTCTCATGAGTATATATGGCCTACCGTGTCCATGATTGTAACGTAGTTCACTTTTCATAATCATATTTCTTGGTTGGTTTTAAAATTTTAATTTATTTATAAATATTATAATTATATAATGATTATTATTCTGATTATTATGTAATAATGACCTCTTTGATCATATTCAACCTACCAAATTTATTTTGGACATATGAGTTAAATATCATCAAAACATTCGACATGAACTTAATTGATTAAGTAATTGATTATAACACGGTGAAAGGAATAATTAACATGAAAAATATTATTAATCAGGTAAATAATTGACTTAAGTTTATTATTCATGAATATAAATAATGTACATGATGATTCAGATTTGAGTTAATAGACACTTTAACTTAAAATCTCGTTTTAAATGTTTTCAATATTTATTTTCTAAATGTTTTTCTTCCATTTCCATATTCATAAAATTATTTCATAAATGATTTTATATATACATAAATTAATTATAAAATATATTTTATTTCTCTTTTGTATTTCTTTCAAATATTTTAAAAGGTAATATTTTATGTATTCTATATAGAATACTTTTACTTTATTTACAAAAGACAAAAAGAATATTTTATTTCAACATATACAGTGTTAATATATTTTCCCACCACTACCACCATTATTTGATATTTTTAGTCCTTTATAATTTTCCATGTTTTCTTCAAATAAAAACCATCCTTCCCTTGTTATAGTTATTTATGTTTTCAAAATGGGTTTTTAAAAGTAAATGGTATTTCAATATCCAAATGTGTTTTTCATATAAGTTTAAAAGAGTTTTTCAAGGGTTTTATCCATGATATGGTACTTAGAAATTGTTTATGGTAATGGGTGATCCCAATATAACTCATTATGATGGGTTCTCCCAATATATCTCAGATGAAGGGTGAGCCTGATATATATCTCCAATGCATTGGGTAATGATTATGTTCTCCAAATAATTATATAGGAATTCAAACATATGGTTATTTCAATTGTAAGGGTTATTTTAAGGGTTCTATTAATATTAATTACCAAGTCACATAGATGAAATTTTTATGTTTATTATAAGTTTTCATGGAAATCGTTCATTTTAAAAGGAAAGATAAAGATCTTTATAAAGCAATTATTATGACCTTTTGGGAAAAAGTTATGTTTTTAAGAAAATGTTTTTCACGGGATATCATGTTTTCTAAGAAACCCTCATGATTATTTTATTTACTTTAAGTTTTATTATAAATTTTTTTATGAAAAACTTTGGGTATAAATTCTAATTTCATGTGTAATTAAATGATTGTTTTGAGCTAAAAGTTTATTATGTTAAAGGAAAACTCTTTTTATAATTTTATGGTTTTAAAATAGACTAACAGGTTTATCTCTTTATTTTTATGTCCCTTAATGATCTTGTTGCTATCATACCATGTTTTTAAAAAAATCATAGGGTTTAAGGATGATAAGATGAAATAATAAGTAAAGTTTAAAGTCATTAAGATTAGTTATGAAAAAAAACATGTTTCGTTATAAAATTTTTATATTGTGGGAAAATTGATACTGAGTAGAAGTGTTCAATTTTTAATTTATGGGTTTGTTATGTAAGAGTTATGACCTAATTAACAAAAAACCCTAAACCTAAATGATCTTTTGGAGTGAAAGAAATTGAATTCTTATCTAAAGACACTATAATATGAATTCTTAAAGGTCAGGTCCTTATATAGATCAATCCTGATTATTATTGATAAGGACCCACATTATCAATGGAATCTATGATTTTGATTCCCCTGAGGGATCTACCCATCTACAAAGATAATTATTGAACCTCATTTTATCAATGGAAAACATGATCGAAGAGGTGTGCGCTAGTGTTCATGCACTGATCATATAGGTCTGGTGGTTTTGAAGGAGGCTTTGAGCTAGCCTTTTTAGGATTTTAACATTTCTAAAATTAAGTTATGGGTTGATCAAATACCTTACACATAGGCACCAATGAGAAGAGGGGATCAAGTT
The DNA here is from genome assembly GCA_963277665.1 of Viscum album. Taxonomy (NCBI): domain Eukaryota; kingdom Viridiplantae; phylum Streptophyta; class Magnoliopsida; order Santalales; family Viscaceae; genus Viscum; species Viscum album. The sequence goes on from OY728161.1 coordinate 702,878,742, forward strand.
TCCTAAGTAATGTCTAGTCCACATGGTAGGCGCATGGAGGGAGGTGTGTTCACATGTTAGGTGCGTAATAAAAATTGTTTAATTCAGTAGATAGGAGTGAGAATATTAAAACTACATGAGGACCCCAATTAGTGGGATAGACCAATTGAGGGATGTATGGAGGGATCATCATGTGTGGTCTATAAGACCATGTAAAGTCGGATCATGCGGTGACCTCATAGGGTATGATGGTCTGTCTGAGGGATGTGTGAAGGGATCATCCTGCATTGTTAGTAGAAACATAGAAAGTCAAGTTCCATAGTGAAATCATGGAGTAGGTCAGTCCACCTGAGGGGAACGTGAAGGTATTTTCATGTATGGTCAATAGGATCACAAAAAAATGAGCCATTCAGTGGCCTCATAGGGTAGGTCGGTCCACTTAAGGGATGCATAAAGGCACAGCCCACATGGGAGATGCTTAATGGAAAATCCTTTATATGATAGCTAGGCAGGAAAGGACTTATTCACCAAGATAGTGATTAATACCTCATGGATGGGGCTTCACAGAGGAAATAATTTCACATCACTCACAGTTTTTGAGAATTTCCTTATGAAAAATCCATTGCTCACATTTTCCTTCGAGCTACTCTATTTATCCTTCCTCTCCATTATGTGTTCTCAAAATGATTACCTTTAGTATTTAAAGGCAAGGGTCAGGTAAAACCTTTCCCAAAATAGGAGATCACGTAGCAGGAGTTATGAGACCGCACGATGGCTATGCCTATGGAGCACATGGTGGATGAGCATGGCATGAGGGGTGGGTGGCTGCCAGGCTGATGGGTAGTTGTGTAGTTTTCCCATCTCAGAATCACATGTTTTATATGAGGATGTATGATTGATGATCAGTCACTTGATGGATGGTCATTCATGAAACTCCTATGTCTTAGAATGGCGCATCTATTAGGCGAATCTACGATTGATGATCGGTCGCCTAATGGATGGGTGGATGTGAGACTTCTCCATCTCATAATCACGTAGTTAGTGCATGTCTAATGGATTGTGTAGGTAAGTGGATCCAAAAATGTATCATTTTAGTGAGTATATGGGAGTAAAAAATCCATGAAGAGGTGGAAAAATCACTAATTTATGGAAGACGATATATAATATCCTGATACCCACACTCTTAGATCTGATGCTCAAAATGTAGTATTTAAATTTATGTATTTGATACCCATAAACATGACCTGATTTAAACCATAAAAAAACTAAAAAATCAAAGGAAATATTAGATAAATTTCATACTAAAGGAACTTTTAGGTTTATAATTTTATATAATTAGTACAAACTCTTTCATATCTTAGAAAAATGAACAACTAGATCATAAAAATCTATATCATATCCCAAATTTCTTCGCTTATATCACCCTTATTATACATACCCTACTTAAAACATTTCTTTATAACCTAGGTAAAGGAAACATAAGAAAAGGGTGAGTGAAAATACTCAATAATGGTAAAAAAGGTATATATAAATGATAACATAATCATAACATGAGAATAAGGTCATAAAAATCTAAAAATAACATTTGAAAATTATACCTTGTATATCAAAGATCATAATCTTGAGTAATGGAATAAATATTGGCATTTCCTAAAACATTAGTCATAAAGGAACATTATCCATGAGAAAATAACATTGGTATAAAACATGGAATTATATCATAAACATAAGCACAAAAAATCATTTCCTTAGTAGTCAAGGCTCTTTTCCAAGTCTATCATATTGTAATGGGTTCACTCCCCAAACCACTATAGTAGTCAAGGTTCACTCCCAAGACTATCATAGTTGAATGGGTTCAATCCTCAAACTATAATAGTAGTCAAGGTTCACTCCCAATACTTTTATAGTATAATGGGTTCTCTCCCCAAACTATTATAGTATTCATGGTTCACTCTCAATGCTATTATAGTGGACAATGTATATTACTGAATTGGGTTCACCCACTATTCTAGTCCTTTTTATCTCATGATATATCATTCTTTACCCAATTAATTTGAGGGAGATATAGGTCCTACCCATCACATAAATAAAATCATATATACATGTTCCACAAGATCATAAAACATTAATCATCTCAAAATTCATGAAAAGAAATGAATTTCAACAAATTATAACCCTTGAAATAGAGAATGGGTTTCATCAACATCTTTTCATCATAAGCATAGACTATATAGGAAAAAATAAGGATGGTATCCTTGGATCATATACCTATTAAAAATTAATTATCATCAAAGTCTGTCATCTTAGTTGGGAAAATTATTTTGAAAGATCACTTGGAATAATTCTTGAGGTAAATAACTTTTCCATTTTTGAATCACTTCTCTTTTTAAAAAGAAACTATGCACTTATAAATGAAAACATTTTATTTGAAAATAAAATTATAAACTTGTAAAGGAAGCTTCAAATAATCAAGGAATAATTCTGGTGGTAAAATATTCAAAAGATTTATAAGTTAAAAAACATTCCTTCTATATTTTTTTCAAAAAAGTCACAAAGTGCCTCATTTAAAAAACGACAAAAACATTCCATTCAAACCATTTTTTAAAAAGTAAAACATGGGTAAAAATGATTTTAAACCATTATAGGAGAATAGTAAAAACATTTTTGAAAACATTTTTATAAAACATGGACATATAATATAAATATTCCCCAACAGATATTTAAACATAAACAATCCTGAATAATGATGATATTGTGAAATAAACTCTTATCGCTTTGGTATCATTTGAATCGTAATCCCGGTGAAAGAATTAACTTTATATAGATATTTATATCCCATAATTTTCATGATAAGAATCATAAAATAAATTCATGGGTATTATATACACCATAAAAAAAAGAAACATGTAGTGTATAAGGCATATATCCCATAGAAATAAAAGTGAGATGAAAATATTGTACCTTAGATCCAACTTTCTTTGAAAGTTCTTTAACCTCCTGTATAATAAATTTAAATTTATTATAAAAATACACCAAAATAATTTACATGGTTATTATATCATATATATTCATTATATATATATATATATATTTAAATTCATCCATAATGATATAGATATAAAATTAATTACACTATTCATGAAGATGGTAGGTCGTACACACGCTTGAACGATGTATTCACTTTTTGAAGGATGGAAAAAAAAGGTAAATAATAATTAAACTTTACAGAATCATTATTATGTCATGTATATCATATATATTCATCATATTCATCTTAATTTTCATCTTATTAAAATAATAATGAAAAATGAATTACATCGCTTCGTGGAGGCGGTAGTTCACACGTACGCACGAACAGCATTATTGTTTTCCAACAGTTTGGAAGGTAAGAAGGAAGATATTATATTTTCAATAAAGGAGTATAATTATTTCATAAATATCATATATAAACTTTAAACAATTCAATGTAACCATCCATGAAATATGGTGATGGAAAATGAAGTGTATCACTGTGTAGAGATGGTAAGTTGTACGGACGCACGAATGATACTTTCACTTATTGTTTGATGGGAAAGAGGGTGTATAGTGATTTTTTATAATCATAATAATATTTAAGAATATTTGGTATTCTTAATTTATTATTTTATGATTAATATCATATATTTTTAAGAGTTTAATAAGATAATAAAAATAAATTTATTGATTAGGGCGATTACCTCTTCTTTGAGATGACTCCCTTAAATATCCTCTTAAGGGATCTAGGGTTAGTTTTTGAGAATACCAGAAGCCATATAATGTGTATAAATAAGTTTAAAGTATAATTTTGTAGGGTATGGTTGATATATAAGTCTCCAAGTGGTGTAAATAAGTAATTGATGAAGGGCCCTTTTATAATTAAGGTTAGGGTCACTTTTGGAATTTCATAAAAGATTAAATTATAATAAGACTATTCTAGATAAAAATGATTAAAATAGACTATAAATGAATATTTGATGAAATGTTTTACCATATATTATCACCTATATCCTTATTTAATATTTTTATGATTTTTAAATAATTTAATAAATTATTATTTTCATAAAATATCATTATTCTAAATTATGTAATTATTCATTAATTTGACTTTAATAACATCATAACAACAATATAAATTAGAAAAAAAATATTTTAATACATCTCTAACATGTTATTTTCATCTATAAAATTCATTCATTGCATAAATTATCTTTAATTATAATACTTTTAATATTTTTAATATCACTTATTTGATTTTTCCATTAATGGAATATGTATTGTGTCAACGTTGTATAAGGATTTAAGGTAATTATTTATTCCTTAAAAATTACAAATAAAATAACATTATTAATATAAATTATTTATATTTTAAAATAATATTAATATTTGAACATTTATTCTAGATAAATATATGTTAAAAATATTTTAGTTATTAAAAACAAAAGGGTGACATGTTTTGCTTTTCTTTAAAGAAAATATTATAAGCTATAATCTCATCCAAGTACCTCCAAAGGGTCATAAATTTATACCTTGGATGATTTTGGTATATATATACTAATAAAATAATATTTATTCAAGTTTTTGGGTCATTTAATGGTTCTTATCATTTTATTTGTAAGCTTTAATTACCCGATTTACCCTTTATTGTGGTAACAAAAATTACTAAGGTTACTATTCATATTATCCAAAAATAAAGGGGTCCTACTTAATAAACATGGAAATACTAATTAAAAATATGGAATACATTTTTTCAAAATTAAAAACACATAAGTGGAAAATTTTAATTTAAAATTAAACAGAAAAAATGCTAGGAAAACGGTTTTTAAGAAAATTTCCCTTTTTAAATATAAAACAATTTTGAACTAAATTCAAGTATAAATCCATTTTTAAAACAATATTTAAATTATTTTAAATAAAAATTAACTGATTAAATTTTAATATTAACCAAAATATAATTTTACTTTGTTAATACTTTAAAATAAAAATACAGTTTTCAATAAAAATCAACATTTTTTACTATTCATTAAAAAAATAATCTTTTCAGAAATTTATCAACAAATTATATTAATATAATTTATAAATGATGAATTAAAAAATGAAATTAATTTTTTCAAATATATTTTCTAAAACTTTCAGAAATTAGTTATAATGTTTACTCATAAGAAAAACCATTTTTTGAGTAAACATATTTTTAAAGAATAAAATGACTACTAAAAATTAAATAATTATTTACTATGAATTTATCAATAAAATTATATTTATTATGAAATATATATATATATATATCATAAATTATTTAATCATATGCATACCCACCAAATTAATGACTAGGTTATAATTATCACATTAAATTATAATATTTTAATAGTGTATCGCGGTTCATTTAAAATTGTTGTTCTGTGTAATGTAAGACATAAAAGAAATAATATTATTTAAATAGAAATGTTTTCTAAAATATTGAGGTGTTACATCCCCCCCCCCCTCAATAAATTATGTCCTCACAATTTGAACTTGTGCTCATAAATTAAAGGTTTTACATTTAAAAATTCTTTTGTAGAAACCCATATCGTAAAAATGGTTAACAAAACATTCTCTTGAAAATAGAGAAAGGTAATTATGACAGTCATTTGGTATTATACATACCATATTTCCAAATATAATAAAGTTATTGGGAAGTGAATATGTGTATATAGAAGAAAATAAATGTTGATAAATCATTGATAATAAGAAAGAGAATTGTCTTGAGAAAGTTAACAATCAATAAATCATAAACCACAGATGTAAAAAATACCATCAATTTTTATAAATTTAATGTAATAGGATAAAAAATTATTAAGATCTATTTCCTATATTTGATTCATTCCTTTACAAATCTATACTAGTAACATAAGGAAATATACTTACTTGATAAGTATAATTTCATCCTTTGGTCAATTTCCACCACAATATCATCTTTTTCTCCAAACGATGAATATTCAAGATGAATATTGCATGTCTAAATCACTAATATCAACTTCTAATGGATCAAATAATCCTAAAAAAACATAAAAAATTATTCCTCCTTCCTTTATCCATTAACCAAAATCAAAATGGTTAACACATGATAAGATGATTCCCAAAAAGAATAAACCTTCCCATGAGTAAAATTCCTTTAATCTTCAAAATTAAACAATAATACCTAAAGATCAACTTAAATTATTCAATAAATAAATATCCTTAAAATTACTCAAAATATTTTTGATTAATATTGAAATCCAAAAATCATAATGATTTGATCACATCATCTTCCAATAAAAATTTAGTATTTATCTCCCAAAATGTACACGACCTAAACATATATTCTCCAAGATACGCTAACCATTTACCTAAAAACATAAACCACCATAAATCTAAAATAAAATCATATATGTATTCAAAATAAAATTCAATCTTTATTACTCAAATAAAATTACATAATATTTTGTTTACCTTAATCATAGAGGGTTCCCAAAATAGTGATTGTCTTCTGATATAACATTAATCATTTAACACCAAAACAATTACCAATCCCATGGTTATTTATAAAATAAAACATATATTACCAAAATGAACTTAACTTTTATATTTCAGATATTTTAAATAAATAAAAACAATTTCATACTAATTTGAATATCACATATCCCAGTGGTAGGTGATGCACCCTTGTCATCCTTCGGTTGTGGGTTCAAACCTCACAACCTTTTCAGATGTGATGGGTTGTTACCCATCCTGCGGGTTGTAATTTTTATAAAAATATATTAATATAATTCTTATAAAATTATATAAACATGGGAAACATACTAAAAATAACCTCAATATATTCAAAATTAAATAAATGTTTTAACATCAATGGTTATCTCATACCTTTAATTTTTCATCCCAAATGTAATTATAAGGTTTTGGCCTTCAATATTACATAATATAGTAAATTATTTTAGAATTAACTTTCTTATATTCCCAAAGATATTTTCTATTTATAGTTTTATAGAATTAGGATATAATTCACACATATCAACCCATAAGAATACAAAGTGGGTACTGCTGAAATAGTATTAATTTCTTCCATAATATAAAAGTTTTTAATAAAACATGAAATCTTTTCAAGAAAAATCTTCAAACCATTAATCTTGGAACTACTGGAAAATTTCCATATACCCACAGTTTCAAACCGTAGGTATATCCCATGAAATCATGGGTATAGGCTATACCCACAGTTTCATGAACAGTGGGCTCCTAAGGCGTCGGGATTTCCCTATACCCACGGTTTTATAGAAACCGCAGGTATAGCCCATTGAAATTTCATCTTACCCACAGTTCTGGTAAACCATGGGTATACATCTATACACACGGTTTACAGAACCATGGGCATACATTTTTATAGCACAAACTATATACCTACAGCTAAGTAAATCGTGGGTATAGATAGTTTTCTTCACAGCACACATACCCACAGTTTGTTGAACCATGGTTATAGATAGTTTCTCAGTAGCATATATACCCATGGTTTTAAGAACCATGGGTATAGATGGTTTTCCCAGAAACAGTATCTACCTACCTTGGTTTCACCTTGCTCCTGTAAACTAGAATGCAAACCACTGTGAAACAATGGAAAAGTTCTTATCAGAAACAATGGAACCACTGTGAAACCACACCCCCCTCCCCCTTGCACACCCCCCACTCTCCCCCTGGACAGAACCCCCTTGCACCCCATGTACATCCCCTCCCCCTAGACACCCCCTAGACACCCCCCCTAGACACCCCCGGGAAACCCTTCCCCATGGACACCTCCTCCCCCCTGGAAACCCCCCCCCCCCCAAACACCCCCACTGGACACCCCCCACTCCCCCAGCATCCCCTCCCTTCCCCTGGATAGACCCCCCCAGCACACCCCCTCCCCCTTGCACACCCCCCACTCTCCCCCTAGATAGAACCCCCTTTCCCCCAGACACCCCTCCCCCTAAACACTCCCCTAGACACCCCCCCCCCCCCCGGAAACTCCCTCCCCCCTGAACACCCCCCCTAGACACCCCCCACTGGACACCCCCCCTGGACACCCCCCTGGACAACCCCCACTAGACACCCCCCCCGGGACACCCCCCTGGACACCCCCCACTAGACCCCCCTAGACACCCCCCCCCTCGGACACCCCCTCCCCCCCTGGGCACCCTCTCCCCCTAGACACCCCTTCCCCCTATACACCCCCTGGATATCCCCGAGACACCCCCCCCCCCTTAGACACCCCCCTAGAAACCCCCCACTAGACCCCCCTGTACACCCCCCACTAGACCCCCCCCCACTGGACCACCCTAGACCCCCCACTGGATCCCCCCTAGACACCCCTGGACACCCCCCCCCCCACCCCCGGACACCCCCTCCCCCCTAGACACCCCCTAGACACCCCCTCCCCCCTATACACCCCCTAGAAACCCCCTGGCCACCCCCAAGCATGCATATACGTGCAAACATGCATATTTAGAAAAGGCAAGAAGAAAAAGGAAAAAGGAAAATTATAAAGTGAGAGAATGTATTCTAAAAAATATATAAAGGTATAGGATTCAAAAGTGCATACTTGGGGATCAACTATCCAACCATGATACAGATAAATGTCCAGAATATCGAATATTTCACACTCAAGAGTAAACTTGAAAACATCAATTCTGCAAGCATGGTGTATGCTAATTCAATTTGATTAAAAACACAACAAATGGTTACTAATGTCTTGCAAAAAATGGTATAAAATAACCATTACCTCCTTAATTTTATATTCAAGTCAATCCCAGTTTCAAGTCGTGGAAGCAAATCAATTTCATCAGCTATGTTTTGTTAATGGTTCTCTACACAACATGCATGTCTATCCTGCATACCAATACAAGTCATAAAAATCAGCAAATGATCGAAAATTAAAAACCATTAGGAAGACAAAAACAAGAATCCAAACTCTCTTTTGAGCTCTTTCACCTGCATATATTCACACCCCCCTCCTAGACAGCCCCCTTCCCTCTGCATCCCCACAACCCCCTACCCCCCTCCCTGCCCCCTGCACACTGCCCCCCCCCCTCCTGGACAGCCCCCTTCCCCCTGCACCCCATTCCCCACCAGTCCCCTTCACCCCACTAGACATCCCCACTCCCCCTACACCCCCACACCTCTATGCCCTCCTGAACACCCCATGGACACCCCCCCCCCCCCCGACCCCCCTATCCCCCCCATCCCACTTCACCCCCCCCCCTTTTGGATATCCCCCTCCCCCTGAACCCCCACACCCACTACCCCCCCCCCCCACACCCCCACACCCCCAGCCCCATGGACACCCCCCCCTCCTCGACACCCCCCCCCCCCTCCTAGACAGCCCCTCCCCCTGTACCCCCCACACCCCTTGGTGCACAGTACAAGAGACATAAAATAATGACTAAAGATGATGTCTACAAGCATTATTTCTAAAATATTAACATTACATAGAGTATGAAGCATTAAAGAATTTATTGTCCCAAAGTTACAAAATGAGTTATTGATGATAGTCTAAAGTGAATCTAAAAGATGATAGATGAAGGTTCACATTTGTAAAATATGTTGAAGTAAATAAAGAATGAAAATACATTTTAAAAAGATAATTCGTAGACAAAAGCTATTTTTTATCCAAAATATAAAGTACTGATCACTAGAAGTAAAGGAATCAATAGAATCTTAATGATACAACTTTGAAAAGGTTCATAAGACTTTACTACAAGATAAAATATCTTAATAGGGGTGTCCATGGGTTGGTTTGGGTCAATGGAATTTTGGGACCTCACCCGATCAAAAAGGCTTGGGTCGGGTTGCATGCTTCGTGAGCATCTGACCCGACACATGGCCAAAGGACTCAACCCAACCCGTTGTGGGTCAGGTTATATATGTAAAACCTGACCCAGTCCGATGGAACCATACTTGACCCATGACCAAACCAAACACCCCCCCCCCCACCCCACCCCACCTACAGTTTCCCCTCTCCCCTCCCCTCAGCCCCTTGCCTGTAATGCAACAGCCCCCTACCCTCCCCCTGCACTGCCTCCCCCCCAGCCCCCTGCACTGCCCCCCTCCCTCTGCCTGCAATTCAATAGCCTCCTACCCTCCCCCATGCACTACCTCCCCCACATCCCCTTGCACTACCCCCTCCCCCATACCTGTAATACAACAACCCCCTACCCTCCCCCCTGTACTACCTCCCCCCCAACCCCTTTCACTGCCCCCCCCCCCCAACCCCCTACATGCAATGAAACAAACCTCCCTACCCTCCTCCCTACACTCCCCCCCCCCCAGCCCCTGTCTGCAATGAAACAGCCCCTACTCTCCCTATCCCCCCTCCCCCTCCCCTCATCCCATGACTACACTGAAACAGCCCCCCACCCTCCCCATGCACTACCTACCCCCTCCCCTCCCCCCATCCCCCTACACTGCCTGCCCCTACCAACAATGCAACAGCCCCTCTACCCTCTCCCCAGCCCCCTGCACTGCCTTCCCCCTGCCTGCAATGCAACAGCCCCCCTACCCTCCCCCCAGCCCCCTGCACTGCCTCCCCCCCCCTCCCATCAATTTGTAATAGATCTCCCTCCCATCAAGGTTTCAAAACTGGAGCTTCAAGGATATGGAGAATAGGTTAAATGAAATCTGAAGATTTCCTGATTGGTTCATGACATCTATTGGTAAGGGTTTCTTTCATATAATATTTCCCACACCGTAGCTCAAGATCAAGGCTTGAGGTTTTGGGTTTGTCTCTCTTAAGCTGGGTATCTTAAATATTTAATAATGAGATCCGATTTTCAATCCCGGAGAAGGTATGTAACTCCATCACTCAGGTATGGGTTAGAGTAGGATTAAGCTTGTTTTCCAATCATTCTATATGTTTATGGGATGTAGCTTCTACCATTGGTGTTCTAGTTAAATTTTAATATTAAACTAAGAGGGATAGATTTGGATATTTTACAAGAATTATTTTTGAAATTAAACTTTGATCTACCTTAATAGAGATTGTTATATTAGCTACAAAGGATCATAGGTTTAAAATCAATTTTGAGTTTGAGAAATTTTCTTTATTTTTTGAATCTTGTTAGTGCATTGGTTATACTATTGATAAATGTAGGAGGGGAACAACGTTCTCCCTATGTAATAAAATGGGGAATCTATATAATGGTTGTAGACTGGGGAATAGAACCATAATCCTAATGAAGATTAATCCTCCAAACAGGTAGAGCATGATTGGGATCTTGGTGATCTTGTAGTACTGGAAGCTGATTTCCAAGGTGGGAGGAAGGCTCGGAAGAAGGTAATGTGGGGTGACATGGATGAATTTAAGCAACTTGAGAATGATGAATTGGAAAGTAACATAGGTATGGATTTTTTATACTTACTATAAGAGAAATATATGTGTATTGGTGCTTCTAAAGGAAAAAAAAAACCAATGGACTACAACTTATTACTCACCTCAGAAGCCTAAGAAGGCTTCATCTGAGGTCTCTTTGTAGATTGAGAATGATTATTTGGATAAGGGTTCTATAATGGGCATGGATAATTCTAATAAATGGGTAGTGTAAGCTTTTGGGATCATTTTCAAGAGTGGTGATACATCAAAGGAGATGGTTGTCTAGTCTGTAAAATTAGGTAATGGATATAAAAGGTCTATAGTTGAGGTTTCAAGTATCTATGGTGCTTCTCACAAGCACTCTTAGAAGTTTCTTTCCCTTTCTTCAGTTGATAGTGGAGGCTACCTATGTTTCTAGGAATGCAAGTTCCTAGGTATCACCTGAGGATCTTCCAACAAGACAAGATGTTGTGAAGAGTATGGATCAATGGGTGGCCTTTATTTCTAGTTAGAGATCACCTGGAGAGCCCCCACTCTTACTTTTTGAGATCATTCCACTAAGGATAGACCTTCTCACCAAGTATCTACTGACGTAAGGGGCCCTTTATAAAAGGATTCATAATCGGTCTAAGGAGGAGAATCTCTCTGGTGTTCAACATTCTCATGAGAGACAGTTTGAAGTTTGTTGAACTAAACAGAATTCAGGGGACTCGTCCAAAGATATTTGTAGTAGTGGGTCTTCCATAGATGATAAGGCTACCAAAATGGCAATGGATATAGCTACTCCAGGTAAAATTTTAGACAGTAGTTGTTAGGATAACATAAATTCACTTACCAAAACTAATGTAATATGTAAAACTGGTATCACAATAAGCACAAGTCGGGTCGATCAACTAGAGTGCAGTGTTTCCTCACGAGAAAGGGATGTTGCTGGATTCCAAAAGGTTTGGAACCCCATGACTGGATCAACGCAGAAGGGGTCATACGACGCATCTGAAGTTGCACAAGGGACACCTGGACTGCCGAATTCCAGAAATAATGGAACCACATTGCTAAAAAATCATAAACACAATTCGTACAAATGACCATGAACATCCTACTTATAAGTTAAAACCCTAAAAAATTAAGACTAAATTACCCCTATAATTCCCTAAGATAGAAAAAAAAGAATACTTAAATAATAGAATTGAATATTTCCTCATGGGGCACTGGGCTAAAGGCAGGCGCTGCATCAAATTAGGTTTAATGATTTTTTGTTGTATATGACATTATATATAGACATATAGATAAATAATTTAAACAATTCATGCATAAATTTTATATAACCAAAGAAACATATAAATGTTGAGAAATGAAAATAAGTAATAGAGGAATTGGTATCAAAACTTTAAAGATATCATGAATTATTACGTGTTGTAGCTTTCTATACCTATAGTTAAACCAACACCAATATAAAAGATATGAAGTCCCCACCAGATTAGGATGTTCATAGATGATATCCAATATGAGAAATTATACTTGTAAGAGTGAAAGATTATACTTGGACCCCATAACATGTGACAAAGTGAAAATCATAAAAGAAAAAATCAGGTTCTGGAAATATTTTAATTGCAACTACCCATCATTGTGATCAAGCCTAACATTTAAAAAAAATGGAACTTACTCTTCAATAATGGAACAAATTTTGGCAGAAATATATCCTTTAAAATTTTTATCAATTATTTCCAGGTATTCAATTAGTTCTTTCACCATAGGATGAATGTTATTTTCATTTACGAGAAGATAATCCAGTTCTAGATCCCTTTTGTGAATTCATGCATTAGAATCCTAAAACATGAATTATCTAAATCAAACATATTTAGAATTTTATATCAGAAAAAAACACTTTTTAGAAGCCTAAGGAAATAATATCTATATCCACCACATAAATGCATCAAAAATATAGTGAATTCAATTTAAGACAATAAAAATTGAAAATTGAAAAAAAAAATCAAAAAAAAAGATTAAATGTTCGCTAATTATGCAAAAAAAATGAGGTAAAAACAAACCAAACATGAAAACCACAAAAAAAATATGTATGGTAAGTAAAAGAGAAAAAATTCATGCTAGTAAAGTACACAACACACTGCATCATTATACATGCAGCATAAATAAAAAAAACCAAAAAATAGATAGTGAAGTCATACATTTGTACACAAAAGAGATATTTATAAGCCTAAAACATATATATTAATCATATGGAGAAAATAATTATTCATTGAAGTTAAAAAAAGGTTTATCAAATATAAACTCAAATTTATGACACAACACATTACACATTCCAAGATAGTTTCCCTATGCATTTGCACTGCTTGTGCATCTACTATAGTAGCCTTCATCAACATGTATAATGCAAAATATCTGATAGGAAACAATAAATGAGCTATAACACCCCATATTAAGAAACCAATATCAAGATAAATAAGAAAATAAAAAAATCCTCAATGTATAATGTAACTAGAAAATTTCCAAAAATGCAAGCATAACGATCCATAAAACAAAAAAACAAAAAAAATAGATTTCACAGCTAAGAAAAACATCAATATGGGATCCTTTTTCAATCAAACAAATGAAACTTAACACCTAAAGACTTATTTCTTCCTTCCATACTAGACCAACTTTCATAAAACTGCACATTGGGAAACCACTATTTCAAAATCATCCTTGTGCCTCCCAATAATCACTCAATTTTCAAAGATCACTAAAAAAAGTGCTATTATAGGAAGCGAGATCTTATTTTGGAAGAATCTATGAGCAAATATGGAAAATTTAATTGGTCCAAGACACAATTTTTTCCTTTAATAGATTATCCATACAGTAGGTATTTTAAAATATTGAATGAAAATAAAAACCTTGTTAGGTTAACCTACATGTAAATCATGATCAATAAGGTTGAATAAAAAACATTATTATGTCAGTGCAGACAATTTGAAAATATGGTAATAAGAACTGCATCATTCAACTAGAGATTTGACAGGTTACAAAGGTATGACACAATCCCACAATTTTTTAGATAATTCCAATGAAAATGACCCAACTCTTGTATCCATGAAAACTATGACTACATAATAGTTAAAAAAACTAGATTTAGTAGCCACAAATTAAAAATTTATTAAGAAATATTACATCATGGAATACCAAATGAAAAAATGATAACTATACCTGATATTATTTTCATGGTTGGATAAGAATCTACCCAAAATACTGATAGCAAGTAGTCTCAAACCACCATTATCTTCAATCCTCATAATTGTTTCAACGCATTCATAAAGAATGGAATTCCTTTCATTTTTGTTTGATTCTATTTTTTTAGCCACCTAGAAACAAATCTTACATGTCAAGTCTTTAAATTAAAAGGGAAAAAAGGTATGAGTAAGTATGTCATTTTTAGCATGAGTATCAAATCCTAGCATCAATGTGACGATGGATTTTGACATGGATAGAGTAAAAGAATCTAAATATGATGGAAAACAACCATAATAAGTAAAGGATTAATATTTTTACTCAAAAATAGAATCACACCTATTGCTTAAAACCTAATACAAAACATTAGTAAAGAAAAATGTAAATTGGAAATGACTATAAAGGATGATGACCGAGACAGTTCCACTCCACAAGATCCAGATACCACTAAAAAACCACTAGCTTCCACCCTGTGTGAGTTAGGGTGTCCAATGCACTTGGCGGTAGCATCAATTGATTGATCCCTCCACTAATGAAAAAGACTCAAAAAAACTTGAGTTCTATATTCATAATAATAGGCACATAAATCACCAAAATCCCCAGATTAAATTGATCCAAACAAAGAGAGAAGAATAAACCAACCTCAAATGGAATTAGATGAACCAAGATGATCCAAACTGCTTTGACTTTGACTATAGATTCCAAAACATGTAGCGGACCCAAGAGAACCATGATACGCCCTAGAAATAAGGATCAAAGTTAGAATCTTGGAACCTCAAAACCCCTAGGTTTCGGTCGAATGAAAATGGGAAATGAGATAGAGGGGTTGAAACTCTAATAAATTGAATAATTAAATAAGATGAATGCTTACCTTGAAGTACTGAGCAAGAACCCTCAAGAAATTTGGGATAAATGGAGGAATGAGAGGGAGCTGAGAGAGGGGGACGTTGTGCGGGGTGTTCGGAACTGGGGGGTCTCACACATGACTGGAGAGGATAAGGTGGTTGGGGGATGTAGTTGGAGGAGAGGGAGCTGAGAGGGGAGGGGGAAATTGGGATCTCAAAAAACCCAACCAGTTCAATCAATAGAACAACTTCATATTTCACAAAATTCAAATTTTACAAATAACGACTAAGGAATATATTCCTTTTTTACCTTCATTAATTTATACTTTCCAATTCAATAATTTATAAAAAATAAAGAGATAATAAATGGAATCCAATGTCACTATATGGGATATCATTTAGATCTAAGTATTCTATGGTAGTAATGGCATAACTAGAATTGGAAAAAATTTGGCCTCGGTGGTGGAGAACGTCATGCATCGACACTAGCACTAGAAAAAAGATGTGAAAGAGATGGTGTAATTTTATAGGTATTTCACTAGAGTTTCTCGGTTCCTGGATAATAAGATGCAAGTCAAAAAAAAGGGACATACTTGATTATAGAGAGAAGTCTCATGAGTGATCAGGAGCAGTGGATGATTACAAGACGCTAGAGTTAAATTCAAAATTGGCAACGAATATGGTTGACATTATGTGAGATCCAATTTAAACCAAAAATTTAAGGAGACCTAAATAGAGAATATTTCTACTAATTGGAAATAAAAATCAGTCTCTTAATACATGTATTCAATGATAGGGACTCAAGCAGCTAGGAAATCCATGAAAAATTTTACTTTCACTACTATGAATAATCAGATGCAATGAAATAACTTATGGATCATAAAATAGGGAGGAACATATGGGATACTTCTTATAATGTTTATATGGGAAGGGAATATTATAAAGGACCTCAACAAAATGATCTTAAATTAGTAGTTTTTTCAATTATATCCAAATAACAAAATATAGTGGTATAAAAAATTGTAAATGAAAAAGGATTTTGCAATAAAAATGTGAGGAAGTAGAATTTACCTCTAAGATGAATGATTATTTATTAAATAAACAATGCAAAAGAGCAATTTTTTAGTTAACTTGTTGAGGCTATTAACATGATCCTAAATTAGTAGTGTTTTTAGTTATATCCAAATAACAAAATTCATTAGTATAAAACATTGTAAATGAAAAATGATATTTCAATAACAATGAGAGAAAGTAGAATTTACCTCTAATATGAATGCTTATTGATTAAATAAAAAATGAAAAAGAGAAATTGTGTAGTCAACTTTTTGAGGATGTTGATATAAGAATAAGTGATTAGTTTTAAAAAATAAAAAATAAAGGAGAAGAAATTCCATACCTATATGCAATGAATCAGCCGGGAAGTTTCCATAGGAGACGGATTCAAGAGGGGGGAGGGGGGACTTTGTCAGAGCTGGGGGAAGGGAGGTGGAGGCTGGGATGTTGAGGTGGAGGTGAAGGATGAAAGGTTGAAGTCGGGAGTAGAGGTGGAGGTCGGGGAGGGGAGTAGATGGCCGGGAAGCGATAGTTGGATGGATGGGAGGCAGAGGTCAGTGAGGGAAGGAGAGGGCCAGGAGGTAGAGATCAGATGGCCAGGAGGCAGTGGTCGGGGAGGGGAGAAGAGGGTCGGGAGGTGGAGTTTGAGGAAGAGAAGCAGGGGAGCATGATGGAAGGGTGAAGGGGAGGAGCGCGATTGAAGATTGGAGGAGGATAAGCCTGATGGAAGAGTGAAATTGGGGATTGAATACCCACGGTTTTAATAAAATTGTGGGTATAGATAATTAAAAAAATAAATATCCCCACAGTTTAGAAAAACTGTGGGTATAGATGCATGGGGAAAGACCTCATTTCCAATAGTGTGGATTTTTTTTCTCTTACCCATCCTTAAACCCTATGAAAAAATATTTTAATACTTGGTATGAGCATAAAAATATCAATAAGGGGCATAAAAGAAGGAAAAAACTGTTAGTCCACGAATACTTATAAATATATGAAATCATTTTCACAAAAACATACTTCTCACCCATAAATTATCATATACTTACTTTTTGAAAAAAAAATAGATTTCCATAAAACATAGAAAACATAAATAAAATGATAAAGGTAACTTGTGACATTACTTACTTAAGATTTTATCCCTCATAGAAAACATATGATTTGTAACCCTTGCAGCTACCTTATAATGTAACCCTCTCGGATACCTTATGATGTAACCCTCACGGCTACCTTATAGTGTAACCATCGTATTTACATTTGGAATAACCATTATGGTAAACTTCCAAAATAAATATACCTAATTCATTGGATGGAGATATAATTTCCACCCTTCATCATAAACAATTCCCAAGAACCATAATGTAATCATAAAACATGAACACTTGAATCATAAAAATATTTCTTGAGGAAAATCACTTATTTTATAATAATATTGTGAAAATACAAAGGAAATAGTTTTATATATAAATAAACATAAAATATTGTAAATAAAACATCAAAACATTAAGGAATAATGAAAATGTGATAAAATTCTCATTTTGTTTAAGTTAAGAAGAAACATTGTTTTTTGAATTTTTTAAAAAGAGACATTAAAGATGATTTTAAAACGGAAAGTCTCTTACCTTGATTTTGAATTCCTTAAAATGCATTAAAAACTCATGTATAATGGTTTAAATAGTGTTATTAATTTATTAAATAACTAAAGTCATATTTATAATACCATATATGATCTATTTATAACATATTTTTACCAATTTATTGATAATATTTCGTTATTTTATTGTTTTGAGTGCGTTTATTTCATGGTTTCCATGGTATGGGTTTTTTCTTGTAGAATGGAAGAAAAACTTCAAAATTGGAATGAAATGGTATTAATATGTTTCTAGTTTTTTAAATGATAACACATATCATTTTTTCTAATAAAAGGATGATTCATTAGATAAAACATTAATGAAAATGATTTAATTTATTTTGGCAGTTTTTACAACCATCACGAACTTATATCATATTATTCAATAGAATGTTTATATATTGGTTAAAAAACATTATATAACTTGTAATATGAATAATAAAATATGATTCATCCATGATAATGGTTTTAAGACTAACCTTGAATTCAGTAAAAGAAAATGAAAACACATCATCCACGATGACGGTAAATTGACACATCACGGGCAACATTTTCATTTTTCAGAAAAGACGAGAAGAGGAGAGGTTTGATGATAGATATTCCATTAACATAATAAAATTATAGTATGTGTAAGATACTGGAGTTATAATTTCACTTGTATGATGTTAGTTTATAAGATAATAAGAAAAGTAAAGAAATTGAAAAGAAATCTAAAAGAAAACAAAAGAGGTTTTTACATCTTAAACTTCTTCTCCTTAGGAACCTTCTTAAGAAACTTGGTTTTGGCCTTTTGTTGAGACCAAAAAGTCTTGGAAATGTTTAATAGGATTAAGAAGGGAATTAGTCATAAATTAAACAAGATAAAAGTCTTTGGAGGTGTGAGGAGAAGAGGTGGTGATGGGTGGTATTTATAGTAGGGGAGAGGGGTATTTTTTATTATTATATTCATTAGTTTATTATTTTGGATCAAGATTATGAATAGTTTGAACCTTATCACTAAATATATTAAAATAACTAATGATTATTTGATATTTTATGCTTAAATCATTCATACATCATCTATGACTTAATAATTCATGAATTTGTTAAATACTGTAAATTACAGTATTTCACTATTCACCAAAAATTCAACTATTTTAGAAAAATACAAAACAAATAACCCTAACAATTTTTTTCTGTGTAGAATTAAATAAGTAAATCCATTTTATAAAAATAATTTTCTCAATATGATAAATTTTATTTTTAATTAAAATTTTCATTTATTTAAAAAATACTGATTTTAAAATTACAATTGATTTTATGAAACTTTGAAAGATTAATTAAGGTCTCATAAAATTATCTTATAATCATAAGAAAACAAAATATTAATTTATGAATCTATTTTGTTAAGATAAATTTTCTTTTAAATCATTATATTACTTATAAAATTGTAAATAAAAATTTTATGTGTCACAAAAATACCAAGACTTAATTTATCATTTTAAAAACATTTATTTACTTATTACATGATATAAATATATCATATTTTCACTCATAAGATACCTAAATTTTATTTACACTTTCATAGGTGATGTTATTATTCTATTTGTATAGATTCCTAGATTTTTTTAAATACCACTTATTTCATTATACATTTATAATGAATTTAATTATTTAATTCCAGAATAAAAACAAATTATTTTATAAGTACTTGGGCTGTTATATTCTCCCCCTTCAAGAAATTGCATCCTTTAAATTTTTATTCACTTATTAGAAAGTAAGTATACATTTACCTCATATCATTTTCAGATACTCATGTTGCTTCTACAACCATGTGGTTTCTCTAAAAAACCTTAACCTGGTGAATTACCTTATTCTGCAATACTTTCTCTCTATGATCAAGAATATGAATATTCCTCATAAGAAAGGTTCTCTTCAAATTGAACTACTTTTGGGATCAAAACATGAGATGAATGTGGAATATAATTTCTTAACATCAAAACATGAAAAACATTGTCTACCGAAGATAAACTCAAAGGTAAAGATACTTGGTAGGAAACTAGTCCAACTTTCTCCAGGGTTTTCTCCAGGGTTTCATAAGTTCCAATGAACTATGGACTTAGATTTCCTTTCTTACCAAAATGAATAACACTTTTCCAAGTATTGATTTTAAGGAAAACATGATCACCTACCTCGAAAGAAAATTATTTCCTCCTATCTACATAACTTTTTTGTCTAATCTAGGTTGTCCTCATGTGTTTTTGGATCATATTCACTTTGTCAGCCACTTCTTCTACTAATTCTGGTCCCATAAACTTCCTTTACTTGACTTCATCCAAAAAATTTAGAGTTTAACACTACTTTCCATATAATTACTCAAAAATTTCCATAAGTATACTGGAATGAAAACTATTATTATAAGAAAACTCAACTAAATAAATATATTTATTCCAACTTCCCAGGTAATCTATTGAACAAGCATGCAACATGTCTTTAAATTTATAAATTGTTCGCTCAGTCTATCCATTAGATTGAGGATGAAAGGTTGTGCTGATATTTAATTCAGTTCTCAATGAATTATGAAGGCCTTTCCAAAATTTAGTTTTGAACCTAGGATCATGGTCAGATTCAATGGAGAGATGAACTCCATGTAACCTAAAAATATCTTTGAGTTAGAGTCAAGAAATATGATCTAGATAAAGGGTGTCTCAAATAGGAAGTAAATGTGCAGATTTTGTCAGTCTATCAACAATAACCCAAATCACATTGTTGCCTCAAGAATTCATTGGTGGTCCCACTACAAAATCCATGGATATATTTTCCCATTTCTACTCTGGCACTCGAAAATAATGAATCATACCCTTTGGTATTTTTTCTCTACTTTAACCTGTTTAAAAGTCAAAAATTTCATTATAAAATAAGAAATATATTTTTTCATTCCATTCCACTAGTAAGACTCTTGAAGGTCGTTGTATATCTTAGTGCTTCCAGTATGAACTGAAAATGGATAACTATAAGATTCACTTAACATTTATTTCTTCAAATTAGAATAAAAAGTCACACATAATCTATTTTGAAATATCAAGAAACAATATTTATCAACATTAAATTTAGTAAACTTACCTTCCTTAACCAATTATACCTTTTTCTTTAACTTATGGTCTTCCTTCTGTGCTTACTTAATTCTTTATGAGAGAGATGACTGCACTGAAAACTAAAACAAAATAGAGTAATTTTTACACTACAAAAAAAGGTGACGGTTAGTGGTGGTTTATTTGTGGAGGTTCTATTAACCTCTAAAAAATAAATCCAGTTAAAAAATATATAATATAGTGGAAGTTTCATAAAACATCCATGATATTTTTTTATGTTTTCAACTAGAGGTAGTTTCATTTAAACAGCCACTAGACATTTAAAAAAAACATCCCCCCCTCCACTACTAACTCTATGCTACCCTAAACCCTTACACCCCCCCCCATCTCCCCTGAACTACTCCTCTCATGTCCCCGGTGGTGACCCCAAGCTTGTAACCCACTTTACCCCTACAACTGCTCCTCTCCTCTCCCTGGCAGTGATTCTGAGCCTACGAACCCCTTTCCCACCACCTCTGCTCCTCTCCTCTCCCTGGAAGTGACCCAAATCCCCATGACCCCATTTCCCCCCCACCCCTCCTCTTCTCCTCTTTCCGATGGAAACCCCAAGACTATGGCCCCGAGCCTGTGACCCCCCCCCCCCGACCTGAACCTCCACGACCCTCTCCCCCCCCCCACCCCCTCCAACCTCCTCTTTGGTCAGATCACCATCGATGAAAACCCCCCCTCTGACCTCCCTCACCCCAACTCGGTTCCCCTATTAGGTAGTGATGTGGACCCCCCCCCCCTCTAAGATACATGTACCTGGATTAGATCCCCTCCTTAGAAGCAATGCAGACCCCCCTAAAGGTTGCATCATCATCACCCTAATTTTATTATTGAGTAGAATTAGATGGAAAATCATGGGTGATAAAAACAGTATAGATTTTTTTTATTCATTGGAAAGTAAATATATATGTAATTTTAGTTTATAATCTGTTATTTATATTTTGTAGTAAGTTGTTTGGATTTATAACAATCATTAATTTTTGTTATGTTGAATTAAAATAAAAAAATAAATTTTTTTATGATATATGTCAATTATGGAATCTAGATCATTCATAGTTTCATGGTTTTATTTTCTATTTATTAATTATACTTTGTTCTATATATGTTAATGCATCCAATCTTGTATAGATACATAATTGAGGATATTTTCTAACTCATGACCAATTGGTGGTAGGGTTTGGGGTCACACAAGGTTTCATCACCAACCCTGGAAAGGTATCTAAGGATAAAGGCCTTGAAAATGAGATATCAAAACATTTTTAAATTTATCATAATGCTTCATGTTTTATACATATGTGAGAAATCATTTAGTTTAATAAAATCTATCGAATAATGATATAGTAATTAGGGTTAAGTTTTACATTCATGATAATCAATTATTGGTTATAGTAACTGGAATAGACAACATAGTTCCATTGATTTTATTTTAACTAACATGATTTTTAATAAAACTAATTATAGTATGTAGTTTGTTTTTTATTAATTCAAATGAATATTTTTTTATAATTCGATTTTAAAATCACAATATACATTATTTAAATTTATTTTAACATCATGTTTTTTATGCTTAGATAAAATTTAAGGAACATATGATTTGATGTTATGTGAACAGAGTTGATTTATATAATTCATGGAACTGCATGAACTCACACTAAACCAGTTCAATAGAATATAGATATATAGACTTAAATATTTTAGTTATGCATGACTTGTCATGATATCCAAATAAATTATATGTTTCATTCATATTTTTTAAGGGGTACTCTTGGTTTTATTTAGATCATGGGAGATGGTTCGGATATTGATCAATGTAACTAATTTTTCAATGGAATGAACCCTCCATAGTTACAACACTAGGGTAGAATACACCATTATATTTTATTTGATTCATTTAATTCATTTATGTTTTTTAGAAATAATAATTTATTTGATTCATGTTTTTATATTATAATTTTAGTAAGAAAATTTTCATTATTTGATTCATCCCATTTTCTTTTATAATTTTTATGAAAGAGTTAATGGAAAATTTGGGTGATATTTAATTTTGATTTTACTTGTTTGATTAAACATTTTTATATTTATATTTGAATGTATAGGGAAAATACAATCCAATAACTATGGATAAAACTTGGATTAATTTACCTCGAAACATACCTCAATATTCTAATAGTTTGGAAGAATTTTTAGATTATGCAATTGCAAACTGATCAGCAAATAATAGAATAAAATGTTTGTGTGTTGATTGTAAATTCAAGAGATGGTTGAATAAAAACGAATTATGTGATCATTTTATATTGAAATAGTTTCCTACTCGATATGTATATTGGATTTGGTATAGTGAATCAAGTGTTGTGAGAAGTCAAAATAATTACAATACTATCAATGAAATACAAAGTGACCCGGCATAGGAGAATTTAGTTCCAAATTTGTTAAATGATGCATTTTGTTTTGCAGAATAAAATATCTAAAATTTAAATAGATCAACATAACCATCATTTTATCCTGATCAAGTTAATATTTCTTAGAACATCAATGATAAAAAAATGATTTTTATGAATTATTTGAAGATGGACAGTAAGAATTGTATTAAGGGTGTGCCAAGTATTTGACGTTATCTTTTCTACTTAAGTTGTATCATATCAAGTGTCTCTTTAGAATTACTGAAAAATAAATTTCGATGATTTTATAGTTTCCTCATGATTCATTTAGTGAAGCTAAGATCCTTGGATCATTCTATGAGATGAATAAAGTCATCAACAAACTTGGACTTGATTATTCAAAGACACATGCATGCCCTAATGATTGCGTGCTTTAATAGGAAGAAGAGTCTGATAAAGAAGAATGCACCATATGTAATAAAACCATATGGAAGTCAAGAATTATACAAAACTAGGTTTATCTAGCACTAGGGATTTAACAGTGCTAGCTAAAAACACTGTTAAAGAAACCCCTTTGTCATCGCTAAAAAATCATTGTTAAAGGGGGTCTTTAACGGTGCTTTTTTTAGCATTATTAAAGGGGGTCTTTAACAGCACTAAAAAAATTGTTAAATGTGTACCTTTATCAGAAAATTTTTACAAGCATTGATAAAGGCCCGCCCTCTATTAATTCTTTTAAAAAAGAACTGATAAATGGGGTCTTTTAACTGCACTTGTAAAAAAACACTATTAAGGGGGGGTCTTTGTCAGCGCTTGTTTCGAAGCACTGATAAAGACCCCCCTTTATCAGTACTTTATTAGAAGTTATGGTAAAGGAATAATTAAAAAAAATCATTAAAAATAATATATTAATATATAAATATAATATATATTTTTTAAAATATGTTTTAGATAAGGTAAATAGGCATTTACACTTAATATATAAGATATTTTGTAAAAAAAACTTATAAAATAATTAAAAAAATATATTTTTAATTAATAATTTTCTTATTATTACCAAGTAATAGTCATTTAATATCAATTTGAAGATAAAAAATCAAAAAATTAAAAAAATATCTAAAATAAGTTGAAAATGTAACTCAAATTTCAAACAGCCATAACTTTTGATATGGGTGTCTGTTTGAGCTCTACCACATATCAAACTGAAGCATGTAATGAGATCTACACCCATAGTGACATAGGTAAAACTTTTTCACATTCTTTGAGGCTAAAATTTTTCCATAAGTCCTACAAAACTGAGTTTTTAGTGGGGGTACCCCAATTTTTTAACATTCGATGGATTTTCAACCTCATTTCAGGGGGTCTTATTTAATTTTTTAGTGGAGACTGAATTTATTCCTAGGTCTTACATTCATATTGATATTATGGTTTTAAAATTTTATCATTTTTCATAATTTAATTTTATTTATAATTAAATATATTCATGTTTTATTATATATACATATAATAAATCACTCATATAAATACATATATAAACATATTTATGAAAAAATGTATATTCTAATACATGAAAATAAATACTTATTCTCAAAATGTATTTTAAGAAAATATATAACCATTTTTTACATTATATATACATATACATATGTGTGTATTGATAAAGAGATTTATATTTATATTATATTCTAGTATATATAAATAAATAAAATATATAATATATTTAAATAAATATTAGTATATATATATCACACACACATATATTGTATAATTGTATTTTAAAATAATTATATAACTATATGTAAATATATATATATATAGAAATATCATTAAACAGACAGAAAAATAGCATGGTGTAGTGGTAAAGGTGTTCCATCTTCGAAGGAGAGGTGCAGGGTTTGAATCCAGGTGGGTGCGCATAAGGCTAGAAATTCAAAAAGTTTTGATAAAAGGTGGTGGGGTGACAATCACTAATAAAGGGGGTGGAGCACTGTTAAAGGGGTCATGTAAGTACTGATAAAAGGGGTCAGGCTCATAGGTTTCTGAAAAAAAATATGATTTTACCCCATTTAACAGCACTACATTTATTAGTGCTAAAAAGCACTGTTAAAGGTCCCCTTTAACAACACTAAAAATGTTGTTAAAAGTTCCCTTTAACAGTACTAAAAAAAGCACTGTTAAATGGCCCTTTTAATAGCGCTTTTTTAGCACTGATAAAAATTTTGGTCTTTTAACCACGCTCATATTTTCAACGCTTTTTTAGAGCTGTTAAGGGCCTATTCAAGTGTTTTTAAAAGCCTATTTTGTAGTAGTGCAATGAACAACAGTGATAGTATAAATCAATACAACCCTAGGAATAAATGGATGAAGAAAACTCTTGTAAAGGTATTACATTACTTTCCTTTGAAACCATGCTTGAAAAGATTATTCATGTCATCTAAGAATGCAAACGACATGAAGTGTCATGCTTAGGATATTAATGATGGGTTGATAACACATCCAAGATTAAAAATCATGGAAGATTTTTGATTCTCTATATACAAATTTTTCTTCTGATCCTAGGACTGTACGTTTGGGATTATATTCTAATGGTTTTAACCCTTTTGGTACTTTAAGTACTAATTATAGAATTTCACCAGTTTTTTATCCCCCATAATCTACCTCCAGGGATGTGTATGAAGAATAATTCATTCATTATTTTGATGACTATTCCTATAAAGAAAATGCCTAAAAATTACATTTATGTATATCTTTAAACTCTAATCAAATAATTGTGAGAATTATGGGAGATAGTGTGGAAACATATGATTCTTCAATGAGACAACTATTCAAAATGCATGTTTCATTAATACAGATAATTAATGACTTTCCTGGAATAGGGAATTTATCTGGTTGGAACACTCATACTAGTTTGGCTTGTCCAGTTTGTAATTTTGATTTTGAACCTCAATGATTACTTCATATCATAAAATGGTGTTTTATGTGTTATAATCGATTTCTTAATGCTTCTCATAAATTCAGGTTTAACAGGACATAGTTTAATGAAGATATTAAAATGAGAAAGTCACTGAAGGTGTTGTCTAGTTCATAAATCTTGGGATAATTAATGAATGTCACTGAAAAATTTGGAAAATTTCATCAGTTTAAAGGAGGGGGGAAAGGGTACGAGGTATAGTATCTAAAGAAGATGGAACACAAAAATGAATAAAATGAGTATATTTTTCAAACTTTCTTATTGGGAGTTTAATTTTATACGTCATAATCTTTATGTAATGCATATTGAGAAGAATGTTTGTGAAAATGTAATTTTTATAGTGCTTAATGAGCATGGTAAATCAAAGGATCACCTTAATGATCGTAAGGATTTGGAGTCAATGAATATAAATCATGGTTTGTGGAAAAATGATAATGGAAGGTATTATTCAGCTATTTTTACAATGAAAAATAATGAGAAAGACATATTCCTTCTAACTTTAAAGAATGTAAAATTTTCATATATATATTCAAGTAACATATCAAGGTAAGTTGACTTAAAACATTGAAAGTTACATGGATTGAAAATTCATGACTCGCATTTTTTGATGGAGTATTTGTTGTCATTGTCTTTTTTTAATACTTTACCTAAAAAAGTAACTATGGTTCAAGTTGAATTTTGTACCTTTTTTAGATATATTTTTAGGAAAACTCTAAATCCAACCGAGCTTGATAAACTTCAAGAAATAATTATTTTGACACTATGTCATTTAGAGATTCTATTTTCCCCTTCATTCTTTATAGTCATGATTCATATGACTATTTATTTGGTTGAAGAAGCTAAACTTGGTGGACCGATACACTATCAATGGATGTATCCAATTGAGAGGTACATTAATATTTTTTTTATTTTCATTGGTGAATTCGATTTTATCAAATCATTTCATAGAATTTTTTAATATGTTTCTTATTTTTTTAATCAGGTACTTAGGTCATTTGAAATCATATGTGAGGAATAAAGCTAATCCAAAAGGGTATACTATTGAAGGTTACATAGATTAAGAGGGATTGACCTTTTGTTCTAGGTATTTGGATGGGATTGAGACTAGATTCAATAATGTTGGACATACTGAAAACATATTTACTGGTTCTAGTTCTAAAAATTAGTCATAAGTATTTCTAACTATTGGATGACTAGTTGGAAAGGGGTTAAATTTACACTGATTTAATTGGAGTTTCTACAAGAACATAGATACGTTCTACTCAATAGTGTTATTGCAGATCTATTTATTGAATAATAATGACTGAAAACAAAGAGATGACTAAGGGGTAGAGCTTGAAATAAACTATAATTAACAAAAATCTATTAATAAGGATCTTTTTGAATGGTTTGCATGTCGTATAAGTATATACTCATATTCATATTATTGACATGTAGTTATTCTATCTATGTTAAAAGTAACATATTATATATATATTTTTAGATAATTAATATTGACAATTGAGCTAAAATATTGAATAATTTGAAGTTTTTGGCTCGAGGTCCTCTAAGGAAGGCTAAGAGATTTGATGCCTACAATATTCATGGATTTAGGTTTCGTACAATTTATCATGAAGAATAATTAAAAACTAAAAATAGTGGTGTATTTATATTTATAGAGGTGAGATACTATGGGAAGCTAATTGATATAATTTAATTAAATTACCATGGTTAGTTTTCATTTGTCTTATTCAAATGTAAGTGGTTCAACATTGATAGGGGTATAATGAAAGATTCATTATATTTTATTTTTTTCAACTTCTCTTTCTTGATGGATACCAGTGAGTAGGCAGAACATGATCCATTTAACTTGGTTTCACATGAGAATATGGTTTATTATGTTGATGATGAAATACATAAAGTTTGGAGTGTTATTGTAAACTTAAAGCAGAGATACTTATATGATATGGGTGATAAAGATCAATTGGTGATTTGTGATAGTGAACCTCATCAACCAAAAAATATTGAACAGTTTTTTTCCCTGACAGTATTGAAATGGTAGAACTTATAAGAGAGGGTGAAAATAAAGGAATCTTCACAATGGAGGTTGATAATAATGAATATAATGAAGATGAAGATAATTTAATATATAAATTGGTAATGCAATTATATTAAAAAATTTCATTGATAAGTGTTTTATACATTGTTATATTTTTTCCTTTTTTTCATAAAAAGATTTTAATTTTTAATTTTTTATATATTTAATATAACTAAACCATTTGAAATGTTGTAATTATGAGAGAGAAAAATTTCAAGATTCTAGATGATTAGTATCTCAGAGCACACCACCACTACCATCATCTTCTATGGATCCTAGTGATTACGTTGTACCCGAGACTACTAGTGAGCTAGTTGTTTCCCTAGATTTCATTGGTATCCCACCACATGATTCACCTCTGAAAATGGAGTAGTTGGTCACCCCTCCATCTAGGGGATATTAGTGGGTTACTATCACACCCAGGTTTTTAATTCTTGCCTTTGTTCCATCTCGGGCTGGGTTTTCGGTTGTTTTCTTAGGAGTCGAGTGTAACGGGTTTGAATTTTTTGAGTACTATTCCATTTTTATCATTGGTTTAGCTTACCCTCTCAATTTTACTTAGAGTTTTGGGGTAAAAGGTAACTTTTTTATTATAAAGACTAGGTTCATAGTTTGCACACAGTTAGTAGTAATTGTGCTCCAACCTAGAAAACTGTGCAGTGGGAGACAGAACCTACCACATGGCCTTTTTACAGTCATGCACCTTGGCCCAGGTAACCTTAAGGATGTATTACTTCGGAAAAAAAACACTTCATGGTTACCATATGGTTTACCAAACTATAAGGACTAACCATGCTGATCTACCAGTACATTAACATTTGGGGGTTTTATTTTTCTCTCTCCCCGATTTTACCCCATTACACCCCCTTTCTCGACCCTCACAGTCTCTCCAGTCCTAGGCATGCCTCCATAATCCTCTTCTCTCCTTTGGTCTCCATTATTTGTGTGTTTTTGACTTGGATTCTTTAATAAATCCTCATGTAAGTCTCTTATCCCTTGTTTTCTTCCATTATTATAGGGTTTTATCCCTCTTCTTTTGGGTTTCTCTTCTCCAGTGGGTTGGGGTTTGATTTAGGGTTTTAATATTGGTTCTTTGGGTTTGATCTTCTTGATTAGGGTTCTTTATTTCCTCTTTGTGGTGTGATTGAGGTGCGGGTGGTATTTCGCACTGTTTTCCATAAGGTTTTTCTCATGAGGTAGGTGGTTCCGTACTCTAACATTACTAAATAAATTTAATATGTTTGTTTAAGTTTATAAATGTGTTCTTTAGTTTGATTTTGTGATGAAAATAGTTTTCTTTAAATGGTTGGTATGTTTATAGGTTATAAATGGATTTTAACAAGGGAAATGGTTATGTTTAGTGTGTGTGTTATAATGTAATGTTTCTAAAAAGGGTGTTAAGGGTTGGTTTGAAAGTGTGAAACATATTTTCAAAGGTACTTTAGGTGATTAAATGTTTAAAAAGGTATTTTCAATGGAGATTGGATCATTTTGGGCATGTTATTCTTATTATGTATTTTTTAGTATGAATTGTGAAGTTTTTGAATGATGAAAATCTTTTTTTGTAAATGGTTTTGGAGTATGAGTGGATTTATGAAGGGGCTTGGCCCATTGACTTGGTTGGTTTTAATTGTGTGTTTTTCTTGTGTTCAAAAAAGAAAATTTGGGAATTTTTTAAGTGATGGTAAAGGCATTTTGAAAGGTGTTTTATTTAGTGTGAGTAAAATGGTAAATGAGTTGTTTTATAGAAAAATGTGATTCCCTTGAAATGTGTGGTCTTTGTTTTGAAAGTGGTGTAATGTGTGATATGTGAACTTTAACTCGATCACAAGGGAACCTTGGGTATCTAGGTGGGTGGACTAGAACTATTGCACTAGTGATATGGAAGTGGCTTGTCCCAGTTTCACTTAGCATGATTAATGATTACAGAACTAACTAAATGATGATGTTGTTTGATTGCCACTATAATTTTGGATTCTTCTCCTCTCTAGTGGATCGTGCATGAGGACACTGATGGATGTGGTTACTATACCACCTTTCACTGAGGTATGAGGTTTTAGGGTCCCACTCGAGGTAGATGAACCCTAGGGGATTTACCCATGGTGATCTGCTATATATGTTGTGGTTCCATCCATTGGTATATGGAGGACCACTTCAATGTGTGTTATATTTATAAATTTCCTTTCACATTTAAGCTAGTATTTTTGAAATGGTTTTCCTTCAAATTTTTCCTCTTTAACTTCTTACCTAATAAATTTTTTCCTTAGTAGTGTTTTCAAAAACCTCTATTTAAATGAGTATGTTAGATTATCTTATGAATTTTTTGGCATGTAATCACTTCTTTGGGTTTCATTCTACTAGGATTTGGCTCACACCCTACATACACCTTTGGGTGTAAGTAGATCTTGTTCCTTGTGTATTATAGGTAAGGTAAACATGCTTAGTGATAGTGGTATGGGTTTTTAGTGGCCTTATCTTATGGGTTTGGTGATAGTGTCTTGAGGATGTTTCTCCTTGTGTTTTAGGAAGGTTTGGGTAGAATTTTTAGTTTTATTTTATTGTAGTCCTCTTTGGGTTTCGAGTTAAATTGTAAAATTTAAACCTGGTGATGGTTTAAATCTTGTTTGGTTGTGTATTTTCATATTCGTTTTATTTAATTTGTTAGTTGTTTTATGTTTATTTTTTTGGGTAAATTATTCCCATGTATTTTTTATGATACTCGGGCACTTGTACCAGTCCGTGGGGACTGGGAACGCCCCTTGGGTCATGCCACAGACTAGGTTAGATATTAGGTTGGATGGCGACCCGGCTTGGTTCGTGACAGTTATCGTTACTGGTATGTATGTAATTTTTCAAAAAAACTTTATATTTTATTAATTGTTTAATGAATTTTTAAAATAGATAAATATTGGTGTCATATTCCTACATCTTAGAAAGATGAGGTCTTTGATACTCAAGTAAAGGTAATTTTAATTTAATATTCCTTGTTAACTAATTTAAAAGACATGAGTAAATTTTGTAATCTACTGATAAAGTGTAATGTTTTTTATTTCTCTATTTTTTTCATTTTGATGTCCCTAACTCTATTTCACAGCCATGGAATTTTCAAAGAACACATACAACAACTATAAAAAAACTAAAATTACATTTTTATATAGAAAATGTGAATTTCAAGTTATAATAACCACATCTTATGCTAGATTGATGTGTGGTTGATTCCTACACATCAAAAATAAGTTATAGATGTTTTTCCATAAGTTTGAAAACAATTCAAGCTTTTTTGCTCAGTTTTGAATCGATAAACACTTATGAAAGGTACAACAGCCTTTAAAAACAAGTTTTGGGGGTCAAAATGAGGAAAACGGTGTCGTATTTCTCTAAAATTAGGGGAAAATGATTGTAGATTTAATTTTAAAATGTAGGAACTGAAGGCACATCATTCTGAATGACGGTTTCTCTATTATAGTCGTAAAAAAGTTTTCAGTGTTTTAAAACACTAAAACATGCATGGAACAGTCAAAACCAGACAAACTATGTTGAATTGTACTAAAATCATGGGATAATGACATGAAATTTAATTGTGAAATTTATGAACCAACGGCACATCATTCTAAATGATGGTTTTTCTATTATGGTTGTAAACATGTTTTTAGTGTTTTAAAACACTAAAACATGTGTGGAACATTCAAAACTAGGCAAAAAACAATGTATTATCCTGAAATAATGGAAAAATTACCATACATTTAACTGTGAAATATAGGAACTGACAGCACGTCATTCTGAATGACAGTTTACCCGTTATGGTTGTAAACGCATTTTTAGTGTTTTAAAATACTAAAATGTGCATGGAATGGTAAAAACTATAAAAAATATGACTGATTGTCCTAAAATCAAGGGACAATGACCATATATTTAATTTTTAAATATAGAAACTGACAACATGTCATTCTGAATGATAGTTTTCCCGTTATGGCCGTAAATGTGTTTTTAGTGTTTTAAAACACTAAAATGTGCAAGGAATAATCAAAACCAAAAAAATTGTATTTTTTTGAAATCAAATTAAAATAACCTTACATTTAATTTTTAAATGTATGAACTGGCAGCACTTCATTCTGAATAACGATTTTCTCGTTATGGTTCTAAACGCATTTTTAGTGTTTTAAAACACTAAAATGTGCATGGAATGGTCAAAACCATACAAACAACATATTATTTTCTTAAAATCTAGGTAAAAGACCATACATTTAATTATGAAATGTAGTAACTAACAGAACATCATTCTAAATGACAGTTTTCCCGTTATGGTCGTAAATGCATTTTTAGTGTTTTAAAACACTAAAATGTGTTTGAAATGGTCAAAACAAATAAAATTATGTTAGGTTATCCTAGAATCAAGGAAAAACCAGTGTACATTTGATTTTGAAGTTTATGAACTAGCAGAACGTCACTCTGAATTGCAGTTTTCCTGTTATGGTTGTAAACACATTTTTAGTGTTTTAAAACACTAAAATGTGCATAAAATAGTCAAAATCAGATGAAAGATGTCAGATTGTCCTAAAATAATGGAACAATAACCATACATTTAATTTTTAAATGTATGAATTGATGGAACATCATTCTGAATGGTGTTTTTCCATTATGGTTGTAAACGTGTTTTTAGTGTTTTAAAACACTAAAACATGCATGAAACGGTTAAAACCAAGTAAACGAAGTTGAATTGTCCTAAAATCAAGTTTAAACCACTATATATTTAATTATGAAATGTAGGAACTGACAACACATCATTTCAAATGACAGTTTTACCTTTATAGTTAAAAATGAATTTTTAGTGTTTTAAAATGCTGAAACATGCATGAAATGGTCAAAACCAAGAAAACAATGTCATATTATCCTAAAATCAAGGAAAATCACTATTTACTTGTTTTTTATGTGTACACATAGACAAAAATTAATCCAACATGTGGTGTGATCATATTTACTCAGTAAACACTTATGAAAGGTACAAAACATTTAAAAAAAGTGCCAAGGGTCAAAACCAGGCAAACGACATCAGTGTAGTGACTCGGGTTTTTCCCTGTCAGACTTTGAAATATTCCTATGAATAATTTCAGATCTAGTAATGGATAAAATGTGAAATTCTGAGGCCCGGTGTTCTCTTAATATATTTTATAAAAATATAAATTGTTTTTATACTATGCATGTGGTGGATACAAATTATCTCTTAAATGGTAACTTGGATCATAAATCTGATGGCATGGTTGAGTCTAGAGCATACCATTTACCCTAGGTGGGGTATAAGTTTTGTTAGTGTGTTCATGTTGTAGAAAATTTTATCGAGGGAATTTTATTGAATAAATTAAATTAATTTATTTTGGACACCGGATTGAATAACTCCTGAACTAAGTCTCAGATCGAATTTATGAGACCGTGGTTGAGTCTGGAACACTATGTTTATCCTATAGGTGACATAATCTTTATCAGCGTTTCATTTTTTGTCGAAGGTGATTTGGACCAGGATGTTAAATGAATATTTGTTTAAAAAAACAAATATCATTCCTCTCCACCCCACCCCTCAACGTATGTAGCAGCCTCCTCCCTCTCCCTTAAAATTTTGAGTTTTAATCACATTCCCCTCTTTGAGATTAATTTTTTATTGTGCCATCATATCATTGTTTGGAGGTCATGTCTATGTAGATCAGGTCTCAAGCTTTCTGAAACATCTTTCGGATCGATTTTTGGACCACCGAAGTGCTCCCAGTGATCCGTGGAAGGTGGAAGTGGTGGAAAGTGAGGGTGGCTTCAGTGGGTAGAGGGAGGTGTGGGGCACAGCACGGTAGAGGCCGATGGGAGTGTGGAAAAATAGGGCGTCGAGCGACAGCGCGGGGAACCTGGCTGTGGTACGGAGTGCATCAGGCGACGATGTGGCCTGGAGCTGGCGGGGGCTGGCAGTCGGAATAGTGGGCTGGTGCAGTTTAGACTGTAGCTGGCTGAGCGAGCCGGACTGGCTAGCTAAGCGAGTCGAACCGGCCGGCTGAGCGAGCTGGACCAGGCGGTCCAAGTGGTTTAGAACCAGGGTTTTTATTAAAAATGCCATAACTCCCAATCCAGGTGTCTGATTCACATGTTGTCTACAGCCACGAGACCCTTGTTTTAAGGTGGACCTTTTGAGGTTACTTTGATAACTTTTTGAGTTTGTATCAATGCTCGGTGGTACAAAATGTCTATTTAAAATAATAATAATATAGTTATTATTTGACGATTCTTGCGTGAGACGTATCTTTTGAATCTGATGTCCAATTGACATGCTATCAATAGTGTTGAAACCCTAAGTTTGAGGCAAATGTTTCAAGACTGATTTTGGGTTCTTAAAATGAAATCATACTGCAGGGCCCATGAGGCCCGGTTTGGGCGTTTGTGGTGAAATGTTACTTTTTCATTGGGTGTCTAATTTGGAATGAGTAGTCGATCCCGTGTGTTTTTTCAAGAGGATAGCAATGGCATGATCCATTCGATGTGTTCCGAGATGAAGGTGTGGGTCCCACAAGGACCTGTTGTGGTGAATAATATCATTTTCACCATTTGTCTGTTTTGGGCGGGTAAATATCTTATCCTGCATGTTTTTTCATGTAGATCGCGATGGTGGCCACAGTTTCGGCCTAGGAGACGTGGTGTGTAGGTGATGTTGTGTGGGTTTCTTGGGTTAGTGATACCATTATCGGCAGGGTTGAGTGGGTCCCATGGTCCCTATTTGTGATGTTCCGATCAGCTGGGTTGAGTGGGTCCCCAGGTCTTTTAGCTATGAGGGTTTTCATATCATGTCCCCTTCATTAGACGGCGACCCCTCTTCGGCTACTATGAGGGTTTTCGGTATCATGTCCCCTTCACCGGATTATGACCCCTCTTCGGCTGCTTTCCGTACGTGCAGTGCGGGTGCATTCCTACTTTTTGGAGTGAGTTGTCTCAATTCACTTCGACAACAGACTTAGTGGATTTGGAGCATGTGTCACCTTGAGAGGCCCAGCGTGATCCTCACATTCCTTCGTATTTCCCTGGTAAGGTTTTTGGTATCGACGTGATCAATATTTACCTGGGCACTAATCCTCTACCCAGGATGTTCCAATAGGGTAAAAATCCCCCAGTGATCCTTGGGAGTAGACTCCATATCTGTGTATCGAGATGTGTTTATTCTATATGCGATCTATCGTGGCATTTTCCTCAACATAGTTTTCAGAATTGGCATGACCAACTCTACGTGGGTGTTGATCCTCTGTGAGATGAGTTATTCCAGATTGTGTTTGTTGTGTGATACCCTTTCAGAGTTCAGTGTTCCAACTAAAGTTTTAGGTGTCTCTCACTAGATCTTGGGTGGGATCCCCTACCTGAGGAGTGGGATCTAGTTCAGTCATTCAGTGACTTCTTCGATGGTGTTGTCCATCGAATGTTCCCTCATGAACAGGTATCAAAAGGGTTGTCTGGTTGTGTTGTTTGTGTGTGTTACCGATGGAGTGGAATCACTCAATGGAGTTCCATCTAGGATGGTGTGTTTGTCTCATCAACTTCGATTTTTCGATGCTTCCCCTTTTTGTTTTTCAAGCAATACGGGGTGTCTTGGATTTTGTTGTTGTATATGAGGTTAGTACCTCATGAGACCATTGTGAGTGTTTCATTGGAACCTCAGGTCATTTACCATGGTTATTCTATGGTTGGGACCATGATACTTGAAGCTGAGTATATCTGGGTATGTTCTAAGAGTCCCCGTGGCATGTGTCGTTTTGTTGAGATGCCAGGGATGTCGAGCTAACTTATCGAGTAATGCTGAGGATGGTCTCGAGATGGAGATTCTCTCTCATTTGGGTTCTCTGATGCTAGGTCAAGTTAACTAATGCATATTAGTTTCTCCCTTTTTGGTTTGGGATTTTGGGGCGCCTACTGAGTATTCTTATACTCACTCATTCACAGTCTTTTCTCGCACATGTCTTGTGTCTTGTGCAGACCACTGGACTTTCGATGGATTCTAAAGAGGACCCAAAGTAGGCAGAGCTTAGTGGGATCGACCGACGGGGGTGTTTACTAGAGCTTGGTCAAGGAGCTTTATAGCGGGTGCATTTGACCATGATCCCCTTTTTATGATCAGGTCGGATTATTTTACAGTTTTCTTTGGTGGGCCTTATATTTTCCCTTTTTGTACTTATATTGTACTCTGGTTGGGATAGATGTATGTATTCATTTATTTTTAGTTTTTTTATATCTCTAGATTATTGCATATAGGTGTTTGTGGGTGTGTGGATATAACTATGATAAGCTAAGGCCTCCCATGTGTGTGATAACCTACTCGGTGCTAGTAGTCATCCCCTGGACTATTAGAGGCAGGCTTGGGGAGCAGTAGCTCGAGCCCCGATGGGTCAGGTTTTGATAGTCTAATTTTCTTGAAATCAAGGCACAATAACTGTATATTTAATTTTGAAATATAGGGACTAACTACACATCATTCTAAATGATGGTTTTTTAGTTATGGTCGTAAATGTGTTTTTAGTGTTTTAAAACACTAAAACAAGCATGGAACATTCAAATTTAGTAAAATGATGTCGGATTGTCTAAAATAAGGGAACAACCACCATATAATTAATTTTAAAATGTACGAACCGGCGACATGTCATTTCAAATGACAATTTTCCCGTTATGGTTTTAAATGCATTTTTAGTGTTTTAAAACACTAAAACGTGTGTGGAATGATAAAAACTATGAAAAAAATGTTTTATTGTCCTTAAATTAGGGTATAATGACCATAGATTTAATTTTTAAATGTTGGAACTGACGACACGTCATTCCGAATGACAGTTTTCCTGTTATGGTCATAAACATGTTTTTAGTGTTTTAAAACACTAAAACGTGCATGGAATGGTAAAAACTAGGAAAATGACCTATGATTAATTTTAAATCATGGAAAACCCACCATATATTTATTTTTTAAATGTAGTATTTGAAGTCATTTCATTCTGAATAACGGTTTTCCTGTAATGGTTGTAAACACTTTTTAGTGTTTTTAAACACTAAAACATGTGTGGAATGGTCAAAACAAGAAAAACAGTGTTTTAATGTCCTAAAATTAGGGTAAAACCACCTTAGATTTAATTTTTAAGTGTTTTAATTGATAGTATGTCATTCTGAGTGATGGTTTTCCCATTATTGTCATAAAAAAGTTTTTATTTTTTAAATACACTAAAACGTGCATGGAATGGTAAAAACTTGGAAAACAACATCAGATTGTCCTAAAATCCAGAGACAATGACCATATATTTAATTTTGAAATGTAGTAACTGATTTCATTCCATTCTAAATATTTTTTTTGTTATGATCATAAATTCTTTTTTAGTGTTTTAAAACACTAAAACGTGTGTAGAATGGTCAAAACCATAGAAAAAGACCTCAGATTGATATGTAATCAAGTAAAAATCACCACTTAGTTGTTTTTGAAATATATGAAATGTTTTTATATCAAAATATTTTAAAAAATATTAAATAAATTTCAATTCACACTGCACTTTGATTTAAAAATAAATTAGAATATTTACTTATCCATTTTCAGTTTCAAGTGTTGAATCTTATCTTAAATAGGTATGTTTTTATTTTCAAAGTAATTTTCACTATATATTATTTGTTTTATGTTAAAAATCTATCTATTATATTAAAAAAAATTATGTACAGCATTCTGAATATATCCAGTGTCTTTTCTCTTTATGATTTCTTTTCCTAAATGTTCTGGTTTTCATCGTAGGTGGTAGATGTCAGCAGTAGGCAAGAGGTTGAGCATTCTGATCCACATCATTTTTTAGAAGGTAGTCATGATGGTTATTAGTTTTTTTGGTATGTTAAAATTTTATCAATTATTCTACTATAATTCTGATTTATTATTTTTAGTTTTTATTTTTGTTTCATTTTTTGTTACAACTAATGAGATGATGTGGTTGGTTTCAGTTAATGAGATGATATGGAGGCATATAGATGTAGTAGAAGTTTTTATATGGATGTATATTCATCATGGGTTGTTTTTGGACATATTTTATATGTATATATTGATGACTAAGGTATTGGTTAATATATGGGGTGATGGAGACTTAGGTTATGATGATAGTGGCTGTTTGTATGATTGTGGATGTGTGATGTATGAATGATAGGTTTATCATGTATTTATGTTTTAGTTTATCACATGTAAATTTTTTTATATTTATAGTTTTTTATTTAAAATATTTTTTAAAAAAATAAAAATATATTTAGTGGTGCTTTATTATAATCACCACTAAATATATATTACTGAATGTATTTAGTGGAAGTTCAGATTAACCGCCACTAAAAATAACCATCATGAAATGCTTTGTGACTGTTATTTTTATTTTATTTATATTCCCAAAGGATATTTTTTTATTAAAAAATCACTGCTAATTGACTAGAGACCATGAAATACATGGAAGTTTTATGAACCGTCTCTAATCAATTAGGTGATGGTTTAAACTGCTGCTAGAACACTAAAAACTCTTCGCTAACCGTCATTTTTTTGTAGTGACTGCACCAAAAAATTATAATCCAAAATTCATCAAATCATAAATCAAGGGTTCATGTCCCAAACATAACATGTTTAATGATGCTTAATGTTTTCAACTCAAGGCATCATCCACTTTGTTTACTTTTCCATGATGGTAATTGATCGTGCAATCATAATCCTTTATCCATTCTAGTCATCTTCTTTACCTCATGTTCAATTCCTTCTGGGTAAATGTATACATCAAAATTTTGTAGTCAGTATAAATTTCATATTTTTCTCTATATAAATAAAACCTCCAAATTTTTAAAGAAAAAACCACATCTCCTAATTCCCGATCATGTGTGGGATAATTTAACTCATGGAATTTTAGTTGTCTTGAAGCATAAGCAATTACCTGATCATTCTGCATCAGAATGAAACCAAGTTCCTTCAATGAAGCATCGCTTTAAATGAAAAAATCTTCATTTATGGAAGGTAGATCTAAAACTGTAGCATTCACTAGTCTTTTTTTTAGTTCCTAAAAACAAACATCTTAGTCTTCTGTCCAAATAAATTTAACCCATTTTCATGTTAACTTAGTTAGCGGGCTAGATAACCATGAAAGTTTTTTAAAAAACCTTTAGTAATAACCTACTAATCCAAGAAAAATATGATTCTATGTAACATTTATAGGTCTTAGACATTCAACAACTAATTTTTTTTTTAGGATCAAATGTTATGTCATTCTTATTTGCAATGTGTCCATAAAAAGAAATGTGTTGCAATAAAAAATCACATTTTCTAAATATCATGTATAACTTATTTTATTTATGTGTTTTCAAAATAATTTTTATATGTTTTTAATAATCCTACTAACTTTTTAAATAAACCAAAATATCATCAATAAAAACAAAAAAAACTTATCTAAATATTCACAGAAGATTATAATCACAATATCTATAAATATAGTAGGGGGATTTTTCAAGACAATGGTCATAACAATAAACTCATAATGCCCATATCTAGTTTGGAATGGTGTTTTCAGAATGTCATCCTACTTCACCTTCATTTTATGGTGCTTGGATCTCAAGTCAATCTTGGAAAAATACTAATCTCCTTAGAGTTGAATAGACAAGTAATAAATATGAGGAAATGGATAATTATTCTTAACAGTAATGTTATTCAAAACTCTATAATCAATGAAAATTCTCATGGAACCATTATTCTTTTTAATGAAAAAAATAGGATCACCCCATAGTGAAGTACTAGGATGAATGAATCCTTTATCAAGAAACTCATGTAACTAATTTTTCAATTCAAGAAGTTCCACTTTAGCCATTCGATAAGGGGGTTTTGAAATTAGATTAGTATCAGGAACTAAGTCAATGGTAAATTCAACTTCCCGTTTAGGTATAACACTGGGAAACTCATCAAGAAAAATATTCATGTATTCATTTACCACCCGCACATCACTAATCTAAAAATTTCCCTTGTTTTCAATAATATGGGGAGATAACTTTTATTTATATATTTTAATAGTTTCTCATCTTCCTAATATGTTATCAATGGTATGGGTTCATTCTTGTATACAAACTGAAAATATTTCTGAAAAAACAACTTATTTCGCTCTATAATCGATCTTAGCATAATAAACAGAAAGTCAGTCCATACCTAGAATAACATCAAACTCTACTAAGGTAAAAAGAATAAAGTTTTTAGGTAATTTATTTCCATGGAAAACAAAAGGAAGATTCTTATAATTCCTTTTTTTCTTTAATATTTCCCTACAATGTTTTAACCATAAGTTTTGGTTTCATTTCTTAAGGTGAAATTTCCAATTTACCAAAAAAAATATCATAAATAAAGGAATGTGTAGATCCATTATCAAACAAGACATTAGAAAAATATAAGTAAACAAACAATGTATGTGATACCACTTCATTGGATGACCCAACATCTGCTGACGTAGTCGCAAAGGATTTCACTACACCTTTATACTTATAATTTAGTTTCTTTCCATCATTCATATATTTCTTTGGGAATGTATTTTCATAATTTCTCATCTCAACACATTTAAAACACTTTATAGTTTTCTTATCAAAATTAAACTTAAGATAATTTTCATTGAAATATCAGGCCATATTTTCAAACTTACCACATCAAAAACACTTTCCATATTTGTTAAGGCATTCCCCAGGGTTCTTTTTACCACACTTCCCACAAATTGGAAACTGGATTTTTTGCCTTCAAATTTCTTTGATTGAATCTTACCCATTTCTTGTCATTTGTACCTTTTCTTTTTCTTATTTTTAAAGTACATGTGATCATCATAAAACTCCATTTCTACACTATCATCACATCAGAAAATTTTCCCATAACTTTTGAATTCATGGGTGGCCAATTTCCTTTGATATCTTAGCTTCAATCCAAAGTAAAAACGTTTTATTTTAATATAAAGATCCCAAATAAGATATGGAGAGAACATTTCCAATCAAGTGAATTTTGATTCATACATAGCCATTAAATCTTCCTCATTTTTGTTTCAATTTCAGTAATTTCTTTTTCATACTAAGTTGAACCACCTTAGGAAAATATTTTTCAAGGAATAGAATA
This sequence comes from Viscum album, assembly GCA_963277665.1. Taxonomy (NCBI): domain Eukaryota; kingdom Viridiplantae; phylum Streptophyta; class Magnoliopsida; order Santalales; family Viscaceae; genus Viscum; species Viscum album. Next base: position 702,920,516 of record OY728161.1, read on the forward strand.
TTAAATTAATCCCATTCTAAGGTATCAATATCCTCGTTTTCCCTAATATTATTGACCATTTTATAAAGACCCGACCTTAAACATTACATAATATTGAATTAAATGGATAATTAACATTGATGATCTTTTCTGGTTTAGAGTTTTAGAGAATTAGGTATAACAATTACATTACATCTCAAAAATTACAAAGTAGACATTTCTACATAGTTTCCATTTTTTTTACAAAACATGAACTCTTAAAAAAGATCCATGTCTAGATCCATGTTTTAGACAGCATGACTTTTCCTTGATCTCATCCTTGACCCTATTCATCTTTAAGTCCTGTGAAAACATTTCAAACTTGGGATGAGCATAAAAATATCAGTAAGGGTTATAAATCAAAGAATGAAAACATTTTTTCCTAAATAAATTCAAAACATGAAATAATTTACTCACCTCATGAAATCAAAAGATTTATAAAAGAAACATAGAAATCATAAATCATAAAGGTAACTTGTGGCATCTATATCATACTTACATTGTAGATATCACAACTACATAGGGAGTTAATTTGGAATACCTATCACAGTATATTCCCTTAATCTCTTAGGAGTAACATTCATGTTTAACTCTGTCACATTACTCAATTCATTGGAGAGCTATCTCGGGCTCACCCGCCCTAGGTTTATCACGGAACCACCCGTATATGTAAATAATTCCCAAGAACCATAACATGATCATAACACATAAAATAAGCATAAAGTAAAGATAACATTTCCACATTGCAATAATAAAATATCATTTAAATATATTTAAATAATAAATCCATTCTCAAAATCATTTTCAATACCAAAATACGTAAAAATATTATATGGTATTTATTTTTCCTAAAAAAAATTCCGGCTTGTTAAGGAAGCCAAAGATCAAATAATACTCGTGGCGGAGGAAAGGTCGTTATCACCGCTTATGTTAAAAAAAACATTCCTTCTTGTCATTTAGTAAAACGCTTCGTATAAAAATATTACCTTTGAAAAAAATGAAAATTCAAAGGGGTTTATACACCATATAAAATAAATTCGTGTATAAAACTAAAAATGCCTCAATGAAAGAAGATTGAGACGAAGTCCCGTACCTCGTGTCCAACATGACCCGTTAATTACTTAATCTCCTGAATAATAAAGTAAATTTAACTTCTACTTGATTAAGAACCTTTTTCAAGTTTATTATTCCTTTCATATCACTTATTACCATGTTATAAACATTATGTAATCATTTTAGTTAATAATGTTCATTTTGTCGATATTTGGTACTTGGGTCAAAAATAAACACCTTATATTTAAAATTTTTCCATGTGTTCAATATTCCATTATATCCATAATGTTATTCATGATTTTAGATATCATATATATCATATATATCCAGTATATACATGTATTTATAATAGTACATAACATTTGGAGGTAATAAATGAAATGCACCGTTCATGGAGACGGTAAGTCGTACGTACGCATGAACGCTACTTTCATTTCTATTTCTTATTTTAATGGAATTAAAACATAATGATAAATAGGTATATTATAATTCCAGTATAATATCATATATAATATCATTAACTCTATCCTTTATTAATTCCACATATGGCATTAACGAGTCACATCACTTTGAGGGGGCGGTAGTCCGCACTTCCTCAAATGAGATTATCATATTTACCCAATATGGAAACCATAAAGGCTTGATATAAATGGGAAGTGCAGAAGCATAAGGAAATCATAAACATAATATATATCATATATAAATACAGTTCCATCATAATGGCCACCATGAGAGGCAGTAAGATGTGATTGAACAATCATCGTTTCGTGAGGCGTTAGTTTTCCATCCACATATACATTATGTTCTTCATCCATTAGATGGAGGTGTGTGTAAGTGTAGTTAAAATACTTATCATAAAAACATCATAGTATATTGAGGATACTGTTTTTGTTACAAAATAAAGGAAATAAAAAGATTTTAGGGGTTGGAGAAGCAAAATAAAAGAAAACAATTTAAGAGAAACTGTTACCTTTAATTTGGGTAACTAACTTTGGTTTGAACCAAAAAACTTATTAAGTGTCTTCTGCCTAATTTAAGGCTTCTAGGAGGAGTATATGGATATAGGGATCTTAATTGGGCAGAGTTTGGATGATCCAAATGGCTTGAGAGGTGTGAGTAATTGGTTAGAAGTGGTATCTTTTTATAAGGGGGAGGAGGGGATCTTTAGAAAAGTTTGAAATATTATTTTATTATAAACTTATATTCGTTTTATAATGGTCAAAAAATAATTTAGGTCGAAGATAAGATGACTAATATTCGAAATAAAATAATCCAATCATAATTGGACATGTTTTGAATAATATTTTAATCATTATAATCTTATTTATTTAAATCATTTATTAATGAGTTAAAAACTGCATCATTATTGTGTCATAAATAATTTAATTTATTTCATGTCTAAAAATTATAAAAAAAATACCATGATGTAGGAAATCTTTTTAGATTTCAAATGAATATTTATAGTCTAAAATAGGACTTATATAACACCATATAAAAATTAATTACTAAACAATTTTTTTTAATGTCACTTTTTTCTTCACATTAAATTAATTAATCTAAATTGTCATTATCACTCCCAAGTGGCTCAATGGGGTCCCAAAATGTACCCAAAGATGCCCATGGTTGGAAATGACTCATAAAATATGATTAGGACACGTTTAAGGGTAATTTTATATTATTATAATATTATTTGTTTACCCTTATTTACCTGATTTACCCTTTAACCACGGTAAATAAAATATTTACTGAAGTGAATATTTAAAATGTCTAAAAATAAAAGTTACCTATTTACACAATTTGAGCCTCCTGATTCCAAATATGGAATCCATTTTTCCAAAATCAAAACACAAAAGCGACAGAAATTAATTTAAAATTAATTCCTGCTATCAAAACAAAGAGTGTGTTTTTAAGAATTAAAAACTATCAAAAGATTGATACTTATTTATGTCCAATTTCAAAGTGAAATTAATTCCAATGAGAAAAATTGGATTAAATGGTAAAAATATATTTCAATTTTACTTTAAAACCAATTAAAAAGATAATCTAACCATATAAATAAATTAGATTAAAACATAGTTTTGAATTAAAATACAATATTTTCACTATTCATTAAAAAAATGAACTTTATCAGAAAAATATCAAAAAATTACCCAAAGTAAATTCTGATGTCCTCATTATAAAGAAGGATTTTATTTGGTCATATATAATGTATTAAAGTGACCAAAACTAGATTTAAAAAGGGTTCGCCATTAAAAGGTGGTAAATCGGCCTTTTAATGTAAATTATGCTTAAAATTAGATTCATTCATATTTTAAGCCTCTAACTTTTATTGGATAAATATAAATACATGTATAATCATATTATAGTTAGTTTTTTCCATTACATACAATACAACATCTAGGGGTTAACTACCATTTAAAATAATAATATTATATTTTTGGTGTGCAACGTAAGATTCCAAAGAAACTCGTTGTTGTGTATCGGGTATGCTATCGAACATAGCAACCCCTTTAAGCTAAAATTAATATTTAATTCACAAATATTAATAAATATAAAGATCTCTTATTCTTTATTTACCTGGGATGTTACATCCTTCCCCCCTTTTGGAAATTGCATCCTCGCAATTTTTATCCACTTATCAAAATAAGTGGGGGTATTTATCCCTCATAGAATTTTCAGATTCTCATGTTGCCTCTTCAACCATATGGTCTTTCTACAAAACCTTTACCTGGTAAATTACCTTATTCCACAACACTTTCTCTCTACGGTTAAGAATCTGGACTGGTTGTTCTTCATAAGAGAGATTCTCTTCCAACTGAACTACCTCTGGGCTCAAAACATGAGAGGGATATGGCATATACTTTCTCAACATCAAAACATGAAAAACTTTGTGTACCTGTGATAAACTTGGAGGTAAAGCTAATCTGTATGCAACTGATCCAACTTTCTCCAGAATTTCATAAGGTCCAATGAACCTTGGACTCAACTTTCTCTTCTTACCAAAACCCATCACACTTTTCTAAGGAGAAACTTTGAGAAAGACATGATCACCTGTCTCAAAAGAAAGATCTTTCCTCCAGTTATTTGCATAACTTTTATGTCTGCTCTGAGCTATTCTCATGTGCTTCTGAATCAACTAAACTTTCTCTACCATCTCTTCTACCAATTCTGGTCTCATCATCTTTCTTTCACCTACTTCATCCCAAAAATCTAGAGTTCAACAATTCTTTCCATACAATGCCTCAAATGGAGACATTTGTATACTGGAATGAAAACTGTTATTTTAAGAAAATTCAACCAAAGAAATATGTTGGTCCCAACTTCCCTGGTAGTCCATCGAGAAAGCACGTAACATATCCTCCAAGTTCTGAATTTTTTGTTCTGACTGCCCATCTGATTGAGGATGAAAAGTTGTACTAAAATTTAATTCAGTACCCAATGACTTCTGAAGGCCTTTCCAAAAGTTAGAAGTGAACCTGGGATCACGATCAGATACAATGGAGAGGGGAACTCCATGCAACCTGAATATCTCTTTAACATACAACCAATCAAGTTGATCTAGAGACAAAGTATCTCTAATAGGAAGTAAATGAGCAGATTTATTCAATCATTCAATTATAACCCAGATTGCATTATTACCTCGAGATGTCTTTGGTAATCCCACAACAAAGTCCATGGATATATTTTCCTATTTCTACTCTGGCACCAGTAGAGGCTGAAGCATTCTTTTCGGTAACTGTCGCTCTACTTTAACCTACTGACAATTCAAACACTTCACAGTAAAGTCAACAATATCTCTTTTCATTCCATCCCACCAGTAATACTCCTGAAGATCTCTGTACATCTTAGTACTGCCAGGATGAACTGAAAACGGAGAACTATGAGATTCACATAACAAATCATTCTTCAACTGTGAATCACAAGGCACACATAATCTCTTTTCAAACCTCAAAACACAATTATTATCAATGTTAAATTCAGGCAACTTACCCTTCTAAACCAACTCTACCTTTTTCTGCAACTCATTGTCTTCCTTCTGCGCTTTCTTTATTCTATCTGATAGAGATGATCTCACTGACACCTGAAACAAAACAGAAGAATTTCCTGCACCAAAAACTTCTATGCCAAATTTCATCAAATCAAAAACCAAATGTTCTTGTGCCAAACGTAGAATGGCTAATGAGACATTACTTTTCCGACTCAAAGCATCGGCCACTTTATTTGATTTTCCCAGATGGTAATGGATCGTGCAATTATAATCCTTGATTAATTCTATCCATCTCCTCTGTCTCATGTTCAATTCTTTCTGAGTGAATATATACTTTAAACTTTTGTGATCAGTATATATTTCACACTTTACTCCATATAAATGATGCCTCCAAATTTTTAAAGAAAAAACAATAGCAGCTAATTCCAAATCATGTTTAGGGTAATTTAAATCATGTGGCTTCAACTGACGTGAAGAATAAGCCAATTACCTGATCATTTTGCATTAGGACACAACCCAGTCCTTTCAACGAAGCATCATTGTAGATAACAAACTCACCATTTCTGGAAGGTAGTGCCAAAACTGGAGCATTCACCAATCTTCTTTTCAATTCCTGAAAACAATCATCACATTCTTTTGTCCAGATGAACTTAACACCTTTTCGAGTTAACTTAGTCATTGGACTAGATAACCATGCAAAATTTTCAACAAACCTCTGGTAATAACCTGCCAAACCAAGAAAACTATGGATCTCGGTTATATTTGTGGGTCTTGGACATTCTTCAACAACTTTTGTTTTTGTAGGATCAAAAGTTATTCCATTTTTTGAAATAATGTGACCAAGGAAAGAAATTTTTTATAACCAAAACTCACACTTGCTAAATTTCCCAAACAATTTATTTTCTTTTAAGGTTTTCAAGACAACCCTTAAATGAATTTCATGCTCCTCTTTAATTTTTGAATAAACCAAAATATCATCAATGAACACAACCACAAACTTATCCAAGAACTCCCAGAAAATTCTATTCATAAGATCCATGAATACAGCAGGTGCATTGGTTAACCCAAAAGGCATAAATACAAATTCATAATGTCTATATCTAGTACGAAACGTGGTCTTTGAAATGTCTTCTTCCTTTACTTTCAACTGATGGTACCCCAACCTCAAGTCAATCTTCAAAAAATACTGAGCTCCCTGGAGTTGATCAAACAAATAATCGATATGAGGCAAAGGATACTTATTCTTAATAGTGATGTTATTCAATTCTCTTTAATCAATGCAAAGTCTCCTTGAACCATCTTTCTTTTTAACAAACAAGACAGGAGCACCCCACGGTGATGTGCTAGGTCGAATGAAACCTTTATCTAATAACTTCTGCAATTGCTTCTTTAACTCTAAAAGTTCAATTTGAGCCATTCGATAAGGGGGTTTTGAATTTGCCTTAGCATCAGGAACTAAGTCAACAGTAAATTCAACTTCCCGATCAGGTATAATACTAGGCAACTCATCAGGAAAAACATCAAGTTACTCATTTACCACTGGCACATCATTAATCTGAATAGTTCTTTTTTTTCAACAATATGTGCAAGGTAACATTCATTTCCATCTTTTACCAGTTTTTTGACTTCCTGATATGTTATCAAAATCAAGGGTTCATTCTTGTATGCAAACTGAAAATAATTCTGAAAAGAATCCTCTTTAGCTCTGTAGTCAATCTTAGCATGATAAACAGAAATCCAATCCATGCCCAATATAACATCAAACTCTACTAGAGGCAAAACAATAAGATTTGTAGGTAGATTCTTTCCACACACAAGGATAGGAATGTTCTTATGTTTTCTTTTTGTCTCAACATTTCCTCCAGGTGTTTTTACCATAAGTTCAGTATTCATATCATGAGATGTAATTCCCAATTTAATAGAAAACTTTTCAGAAATGAATGAATGTGTAGACCCTGAATCAAACAACACATTGGCATAATCTAAAAAAACAAACAATGTATCTGATACTACTTCATTTGATGGCCCAAAATCTATTGAAGTAGTTGCAAAGGATTTCACCACCCCTTTCTGCTTGTAGTCTGACTGCTTCCCATCACTCGAGCTCTTTGTCGGACACTCATTTATATAATGACCCATTTCATTGCACTTAAAACATTTTACTGATTGTAAATCAGATTTTGTCTTACCATTACCCTGATCTTTTTCAGTGTAATTACGAGCCTTATGTCCCATTTTACCACATCGGTAGCACTTACCAGAATTCAAAATACATTCCCCAGCATGATTTTTACCACAATTTTCACAAAATATAAACTTAAGTTTCTTACCATCAGAATTTTTTGAAGAGTTCTTCCCTTTCTCCTGCCACCTCAACCTATTATTTTGTTGTTTGTCAAAGAATACATGATCATCGGAAAACTCCATTTCCACCTTCTCCGCACAACGAACAAGATTTTCATAACTTTTGAACTCACAAGAAGCTAAAGCCCTTCGATACTTTGGCTTTAATCCTAAGTAAAAACGGTTGATTTTACTATCATGATCTCGTATGAAATTTGGAGCATACCTTGCCAGTCGAGTGAATTTTTCTTCATAAGCAGCCACTAAGTCATCCTCCTGCCTCAATTCCAGGAATTGTTTTTCCATCCTAAGACGAACCACCTTAGGAAAATATTTCTCAAGAAACATACCTTTGAATTCATCCCAATCAAGAGAATCAATCTCCTCACTATCCATGTTATTTTTCACCATCAACCACCATTGATCAGCTTCACCTTCAAAACGGTAAATAGAAAGACTAACCTTTTGATGTTCTGAACAACCCATGACATTGAAAATATTTTCCAGTGCTTTAATCCACCCTTCAGATAGCACTGGATCAGATGATCCTCTGAATGATGGGGGATGTTTCCTCATGAAATGCTCCACTACTGACATGTTCCTCTGTGGTTGATCTGGATGATCTCATACATGGATACCACCACCATTTATAGCCTGAGTCAATTGTGTCATTAATGCAACAAATTATTCAGTTCCGATTCCGACCATCTCAGGTTGCTGATTTGGAAGGTTGTCTTCCTCCTGATGTTTTCCCAACATAGTTGTCCTGTTTCCTCTGCTGAAAACCATTCTAAACAAAAAAATATCTTAGGTGAAGCAACATGGTAATCTGTAAATGCTATGTGATATCAATATTAACATAAATTACTTTATGGATATTAATTTGACAATATCCTAACTCCTAAAGTTATCTAAAACGACCTCTGATACCAAATATAAAGACCCGACCTTAAACATTACATAATATTTAATTAAATAGATAATTCACATTAAGAATCTTTTCTGGTTTATAGTTTTAGAGAATTAGGCGTAACAATTACATTACATCTCAAAAATTACAAAGTATACATTTCTACACAGTTTCCATTTTTTTTACAAAACATGAACTCTTAAAAAAAGAGTCATGTCTAGATCCATTTTTTAGACAGCATGACTTTTCCTTGATCCCATCCTTGACCCTATTCATCTTTAAGTCCTGTGAAAACATTTCAAACTTGGGATGAGCATAAAAAAGCTCAGTAAGGGTTATAAATCAAAGAATGAAAACATTTGTTCATAAATACATTCAAAACATGAAATCTTTTACTCAACTCATGAAATCATAAGATTTATGAAAGAAACATAGAAATCATAAATCATAAAGGTAACTTGTGGAATCCATATCATACTTACATTGTAGCTATCATAGCTACATAGGGAGCTACTTTGGAATACCCATCACAGTATATTCCCTTAATCTCTTAGGAGTAACATTCATGTTTACCTCTGTCACGTTACCCAATGAATTGGAGAGCTATCTCGGGCTCACCCGCCCTAGGTTTATCACGGAACCACCCGTATACGTAAATAATGCCCAAGAACCATAACATGATCATAACACATAACATAAGCATAAAGGAAAGATAACATTTCCACATTGAAATAATAAAATATCATTTCAAGATATTGAAATAATAAATCCATTATCAAAATCATTTTCAACACCAAAATATGTAAAAAGAGTATATGGTATTTATTTTTCCTAAAAAAAACATTCCGGCTTGTTAAGGAAGTCAAAGATCGAATAATACTCGCGGCGGCAGAAAGGTTGTTGTCACTTCTTACGTTAAAAACAATTCCTTCTTGTCATTTAGTAAAACGATTCGTATAAAAATATTACCTTTGAATAAAATGAAAATTCAAAGGGTTTTATACACCGTATAAAATAAAGTCGTGTATAAAACTAAAAATTCATCAATGAAAGAATATTGAGACGAAGTCCCTTACCTCATGTCCAACTTGAACTGTTCATTCTTTAATCTCCTGAATAATAAATTAAAGTTAATTTATACTTGATTAAGAACCCTTTTCAAGTTTATTATTCCTTTCATATCACTTATTACCATGTTATAAACATTATGTAATCATTTTAGTTAATAATGTTCATTTTGTCGGTATTTGGTACTTGGGTCAAAAATGAACACCTTATATTTACAAGTTGTCCATATGGTCAATAGTCCATTATATACATAATGGTATTGATGATTTTAGATATCATATATATCATATATATCCATTATATACATGTATTTATAATAGTACATAACATTTGGAGGTAAGAAATGAAATGCACCGTTCATGGAGACGGTAAGTTGTACGTACGCATGAATGCTACTTTCATTTCTATTTCTTATTTTAATGGAATTAAAACATAATTATACAATGGTATATTATAATTCCAGTATAATATCATATATAATATCATTAACTCTATCCTTTATACATCCCACATAGGTCATTAAAGAGTCACATCACTTTGAGGGGGCGGTAGTCCGCACTTCCTCAAATGAGATTATCGTATTTACCCACTATGGAAACCATAAAGGCTTGATATAAATGGGAATTACAGAAGCATAAGGAAATCATAAACATAATATATATCATATATAAATATAGTTCCATCATAATGGCCACCATGAGAGGCGGTAATATGTGCTTGAACAATCATCGTTTCGTGAGGCGTTAGTTTTCCATCCACAGAAACATTATGTTCTTCATCCATTAGATGGAGGTGTGTGTAATTGTAGTTATAATCCTTATCATAAAAACATACTAGTATATTGAGGATACTGTTGTTGTTATAAAAGAAAGTAAATAAAAATATTTTAGGGGTTGGAGAAGCAAAATAAAAGAAAACAATTTAAGAGAAATTGTTACCTTTAATTTGGGTAACTCACATTGGTTTGAACCAAAGGACTTCTTAAGTGACTTATTCATAAGGTAAGGCTTATAGGAGGAGGAGAGGGATGTAGGGAGCTTAATTGGGCAGAGTTTGGATGAGCCAAATGTCTTGAGAGGTGTGAGTAATTAGTTAGAAGTGGTCTCTTCTTATAAGGGAGAGGAGGGGCTCTTTAGGAAAGTTTCAAAATATTATTTTATTATAAACTTATATTCGGTTTATAAAGGTCCAAAAATCATTGAGGTCGAAGATAAGATTACTAATATTCGAAATAAAATCATCCAATCAGAACTGGACATGTTTTGGATAATATTTTAATCATTATAATCTTATTTATTTAAATCATTTATTAATGAGGTAAAAACTGCATCATTATTGTGTCATAAATAATTTAATTTATTTGACATCTAAAAATTATAAAAAAACTACCATGATGTAGTAAATATTTTTATCTTTCCAATGAATATTTATAGTCGAAAATAGGACTTATATAACACCATATAAAAATTAATTACTAAACGATTTTTGTTAATGTCACTTTTGTCTTCACATTAAATTAATTAATCTAAATTGTCATTATCACTCCCAAGTGGCTCAATGGGGTCCCAAAATCGACCCAAAGATGCCCATGGTCGGAAATGACTCATCCAATAGTATTAGGACACATTTAAGGTTAATTTTATATTATTATAATATTATTTTTTTACCCTTATTTACCTGATTTACCCTTTAACCACGGTAAATAAAATATTTACTGAAGTAAATATTTAAAATGTATAAAAATAAAAGTTACCTATTTACACAATTTGGGCCTCCTGATTCCAAATATGGAATCCATTTTTCCAAAATCAAAACACAGAAGCAACATAAATTAATTTAAAATTAATTCCCACTGTCAAAACAAAGAGCGTGTTTTTAAGAATTAAAAACTATCAAAAGATTGATACTTATTTATGTCCAATTTCAAAGTGAAATTAATTCCAATGACCAAAATTGGATTAAATGGTAAAAATATATTTCAATTTCACTTTAAAACCAATTAAAAAGATAATCTAACAATATAAATAAATTATATTAAAACATATTTTTGAATTAAAATACAATATTTTCACTATTCATTAAAAAATGAACTTTATTAGAAAAATACCAAAAAATTACCCAAAGTAAATTCTGATGTCCTCATTCTAAATAAGGATTTTATTTGGTCATATATAATGTATTAAAGTGACCAAAACTATATTTAAAAAGGGTTTTCCATTAAAAGGCGATAAATCGGCCTTTTAATGTAAATTATGCTTAAAATTAGATTCATTCATATTTTAAGCCTATAACTTTTATTGGATAAATATAAATACATGTATAATCATATTATAGTTAGTTTTTTTCATTCCTTCCAATACAACATCTTGGATTTAACTACCATTTAAAATAATAATATTATATTATTAGTGTGCAACGTAAGATTCCAAAGAAACTCGTTGTTGCGTATCGGGTACGCTATCGAACATAGAAACCCATTTAAGATAAAATTAATATTTAATTAACAAATATTAATAAATATGAAAATATATTATTCTTCATTTACCTGGGATGTTACACATTGTCCATCACTGGTCAGCTTCACCTTCAAAATGATAAATAGAAAGACTAAAATTTTGATTATTTGAACACACCATGACATCGAATATATTTTCAAGGGTTTTAATCCAAACATTATCTACCACTTGGTCAGAAGATCCACTAAAAGCAGGAGGGTGTTTCCTCATAAAATTTTCCACTGTCATCATGTTCCTTTTCGGTAGCTTTGGTTGTTCTCTTGCATGGATTCCACCACAATTTAAAGTTGGCATCAATTAATCCATTACTGTTAAAAACTTCTCAGTTCCAATTCCAACCATTATAGGTTGTGGATTTAAAAATATATCATCCTTTTTGTTCCTTTCAACTTTAGTTTCCCTTTTTCTTCTGCAGAATACCTTTCTGAACAAACATATCTTAGATGAATCAACATGGTAATCATTAAATGATATATAATTTCAATTTAACCATAAGGTAAAAATAATGTATGGTATTCTATTAACATCATCCTAACCCTTAAATTTATTTAAAATGTTCTCTGATACTAATTATATAGTCATAGCCTTATACATTACACAATATAGTAAATTATTTTATTTCTTACAATCCCAAAGATCATTTTTGGTTTATAGTTTTAGATAATTAGCATATAATTTATACATATAAACCCACATGCATAAAAATTGGGTACTACTAAAATAGTATCCATTTCTTTCATGATAATTTTTTTTTTAATAAAACATGAATTCTTTTCATGAAAAATCTTCAAAATATTCATCTTGACTTCTTCTTTTTTCTTACCCATCCTTAAACCCTGTGAAAAACATTTTAAAACTTGGTATGACCATAAAAAAGATCAATAAGGGACATAAAAAGAAGGAAATAAAATGTTAGACTATGAATACTTATAAACATATGAAATCATTTTCACAAAGACAAATTGCTCACCCATAAAGTATCATATACTTACTTTGTTAAAATGAGATATTTCTATAAAACAAAGAAAAAATTAATAAAACTATAAAAGTAACTTGGGAAATTAATTACTTAATATTTTAACCATCATGGATACCATATTATTTGTAACTATCATGACTACCTTACAATGTAACACTCACATCTACCTTATGATGTAACCCACATGACTACCTTATGGTGTAACCATCGTAGTTACACTTATAATAACCATTATGATTAACTTATACCATAAACATACCCAATTAATTGTGTATATATATAGGTCCCATCATTCATCATAAATAATTCCCAATAACTAGAACATAATCATAAAAAATGAACACTTTCATCATAAAAACATTTCTTGAGTAAAATCACTTATTTTAAAATAATACTGCAAAAATAAAAAGGAAATATTTTCTATGTAAATAAAAATTCAATATTTTAAAGAAAACATCAAAATATTAAGGATTCATGAAAAAGGGATAATCCTCTTATGTTGTATAAGTTAAGAAGAAACATTCTTTTTTAAATTTTGTAAAAATAGACATTAAATAGGATTTTAAAAAGGAAAGTCTCTTACCTTGGGTTTGACTTCCTTCAAACATGTTCAAACCATATGTATAATGGTTTAAATAGTGTTATTAATTTATTACAGAACTATATTTATATTTATAATACCTTATATGATCTTTTTATAACATCCCTCCACCCATTTATTGATAATAATTTTTTTATCGTTTCAGGTGTGTTTATTTCATGGTTTCTATAGTTGGTTCATTGTGGGTTTTTTCTTATCAAATGGAAGAAAAACTCCATAAGTGGAAAGAAATGGTATTAATTTTTTTTCATAATTTTAAATTATACTATATATCATTTTTCTTTCTGATATGAGGATGATTCATTAGATAAAACATTAATGAAAATGATTTAATTTATTTTGGTGGTTTTTACAACCATCATGAACTTATATCATCTTATTTAATATCATGTTTATATATTGGTTATAAAACATTTTATAACTTATAATATGTATAATAAAATATTATTTAACAATAATAATGGTTTTATGACCAGCCTTTAAGGCATTAAAATAAAATGAAAACACATAATCCATGATGACGGTAAATCGACACATCACAGACAATGTTCTCATTTTTTAGAATAAGAGGAGAAGAGGAGAGGTTTGATTATGGATATTTCCATTAAGAAAATAACATTATAGTATATGTAAGATAATATAGTTATCATGTTACTTGAATTATGGGAGGTGATGATAGAATAAGAAAATAAAATAAATTTAAAAGAAAACAAAAGAGGATTTTACCTCTTGAACCTCTTCTCCTTAAGAACCTCCTTAAGGCCTTGGTTTTGGACTTTTGGTGAGACCAATAAATCTTGGACATGGGAAATAGTATTGTAAAGTTAATTGGGTCTAAATTAAACAAGATAAAATTATTTGGAGGTGTGAGGAGAAGAGGTGGTGAGGGGTGGTATTTATAGTGGAGGAGAGGGTGTTTTTAATTATTATATTCATTAGTTTATTATTTTAGCTCAAGACTATGAATAGTGTGAACCTTATAACTAAATATATTAAAATAATAAAGTATAGTTTAATATTTTATGCTTATATCATCCATATATCATCTATAACTCAATAATTCATGAATTTGTTAAATACCGTAAATTATTGTATTTCACTATTCATCCAAAAATCAACTATTTTAGAAAAATCCCAAAAATAAACCCTAACCATTTTTCAACGTTTAAAATTAAAAAATTAAATCCATTTTATGAATATAAATTTCTAAATCTAGGAAATTTAATTTTTAATTAAAATCATCATTTATTCGAAAAATACCCTTTTAAAATTAAAATGGGTTTTATGATACTTTGAAAATTTAATTAAGGTCTCATAAAGTTATATTATAATAATAATACTATAAAAATATTAATTTATGAAGATAAATTTTTATTTAAATAATTATATTAGTTATAAAATTTTAAATAAAAAATTTATGTGTCAAAAAAATACCAACACTTAATTTATCATTTTCAAAACATTTATTTAATTATTTCATGGGATAAATATGTCATATTTTCACTCATAAGATACCTACATTTTATTTATAATTTCATAGGTGAGTTTAATATTCTATTTTTATATATTCCCTAATTTCTGTAAATATCACTTATTTCATTATACATTTATAATGAATTTAACTATTTAATTTCAAAATGAAAATAAATTATTTTATAAGTACCTGGTTTGATATAGTAATAACTCATAATTACCTAAAAATAAAAATATCATATTAACTCTAAATTTTATCCATACTTTTAAACATATATCCACTAAAATTAAATTAAGTATTCCTCAAATAAAATTTTCAATAAAACCTATACTAAATCTAAGGTTTATAATGCCATAAATGTATCACAAAATACTCTTAATCATCATAGTAATTCACCTCTTAAAACCTCAAAAGGGGTGTATAAGATTTTGAACTTTTGATAAGCATTAAATTTTTAAACATGTGATGGTATTTCTAACTCTTCATATTGCTACACTTAAAAACATCTTAATCTTTAAAGTTATCTAAACTAACCTCTAATACCAACTTTAATATCCTGATACTCACACTCCTGGATCTAATGCTAAACATATAATCTTTACATTTCTATCTTTGATGCCCATAAACATGACCCAATTTCAACTATCCAAAACTTAAAAAAAATCAAAGAAAATACTAGATCAATTTAATATTGAAGAACCTTTTAGGTTTAGTGTTTTAGATAATTAAGAAACAATCTTACATATCTTAGAAAATAAACAATTGGATCATAAAAATCTATATCATCTCCTAAAATTTCTTCACTTCTATCACCCTTGTTCTACATACCCTATTTAAAACCTTTCTTCATAACCTAATGAAATTAATCATAAGAAAATTTTGATCTCAGGTTCTCATTGAGTGTAAATAAGGGATATATCAATGATTACATAAGAATAACATGATCATGAGAGCATAAGAACCTAAACATAACATTTGAAAATTATACCCTTCATATCAAAGATCATAATCTTGAGTAATGGTATAAATATTGCAAGTTTACAAGAAATGAATCATAAAGTAACATTATCCATGAGAAAATAACATTAGTATAAGACATGGAATTATGGAATACACATAAGTATAGAAAATCATTTCTTTAGTATTAAAGTCTCTTTGTCAAGACTACAATAGTGAAATGGGTTCACTCCCCAAACCATCATAGTAGTCAAGGTTCACTCCCAAGACTAACATAATGGAATGGTTTAACTCCATAAACTATCATAGTAGTAAAGGTTCACTAACAATACTATCATAGAGGAATGGGTTCATTCATTAAACCATCATAGTAGTGAGGGTTCACTCCCAAGACTATCATAGTGGAAAATGTCCCTTACTAAACTGGGTTTACCCCCATTCAAGTCTTATTTATCTCATGAGATTTCATTATTTACCCAATGAATTGGAGGGAGATATAGGTCCCACCCAACACATAAATAAAATCATATATACATTTTCCACAATATAAAAAAATCATCATATCATAACTTATTAAAATATATTAATTTTATCAAAGTATAACACATGAAAAAGGGAATGGGTTTCATCAATATCTTGTCATCATAAACATAAACCATCCATAAAAATAATAAGTATGGTATATTTAAATCATATACCAAGTAAAAATTAATTATCATCAAAGGATTTAATATTATATAGAAATATGGTTTTGAAAGATCACATGGAATAATTCTTAAGGTAAATAATTTTTCCATTTTAAAATCACTTCTCTTTTTTTTAAAACTGCACACTTAAAAATGAAAAAAAAATCTTTGAAAATAAACTTATAAACTTGTAAATGGGTCTTCAAAGAATCAATGAGTCGTGATGGTGTGAAAATATTCTCATTCCATATAAGTTAAAAAAAATATTCCTTCTGTATTTTTGTTGGAAAATACACAAAGTACCTCGTTCAGAAAATGAAAAAAAATATTCCTTTGAAACCTTTTTTGAAATAAGACAAACATAGGTGAAAATTATTTTAAAATATTTTAGGATAATAGTAAAAAAATTAAAATATTTTTATAAAACATGGACATGGAAGAGAAATATTCTCTAGTAGAGACATAAACATAAAAAATCTTGAATAATGATGAAATTATGAAATAAAACCTTACTACTTTGATATCATTTGAATCATAAGACCCATGAAAGAAAAACTTTGTATATATATTTATATTCCATAATTTTAATTATAAGAATCATAAAATACATTCATTTTCGGTATATACATCACAAAAAAGAAACATATGGTGTATAAGGCATGTATCTCATAGAAATAAAAGTGAGATGAAAATCTCTTACCTTTGGCTCGACTACCTTTGAAAGTTATTTAACCTTCTATATAATAAATTTAAATTTATTATAAATATATATAAATAATTTAAATGGTTATTATATCATATATATCAATTATATATGTATATATATAAATTCATCAATAATGATAGAGATAGAAAATGAATTACAACATTCATGGATATGGTAGGTCGTACGTATACATGAACGTTGTATTCACTTTTTGAAGGATGGGATGAAAGAAAGGTAAATAATAATTAAAATTTATATAATAATTATTATATCATTTATATCATATATATTCATCATATTCATCCTCCTTACCATCCAAGTAAAATAAAAATGAAAAATTAATCACATCGCTTCATGGAGGTGGTAATCCACACGTACAACGAGCGACATTATTGTTTTCCAACAGTTTGTATGGTAAGAAGGTAGATATTATATTTTCATTATAGAATTATAATTATGTCATAAATATCATATATAAAATTTAGACCCATCATAGTAACCATTCATTAAATATGGTGATGGAAAATGAATTGTATCGCTATATGGAGATGGTAAGTCGTACGTATGCACAAGCAATGCTTTCACTTATTGTTTGATTGGAAAGAGGGTGTATAGTGATGTTTTCATAATTTAATAACATTTTAGAATATTTATGATACTAAATTTATTATTTTATTATTAATATCAAATATTTTGAGGTGTTAAATAAGAGTAGAAAAATAAAGTGATCGGTTAGGGAGATTACCTCTTATTTGAGACAACTCTCTTAGATCTCCACTTAAGGGATCTAGGGTTGGTCTTCTGAGAATACCAGAACCTCTAGAATGTATCTAATGAATTTTATAAGAGAATTTATCATGGTATGGTCAATATATAAGTCTCTAAGTGGTGTAAATAAATGAGGGAGGAGGGGCCATTTTATAATTAAGGTGAGGGTCACTTTTGGAATTTCACAAAAGATTAAATTATAATAAGATTATTCTAGAGACAAATGCTTCCAAACGGACTATAAATTAATAGGGAATGACATTAAAGACCATAGATTATCTCATTTTTTTATTTTAAATTTCTATAATTTATAAATAATTTAATAAATTGTTATTTTTATAAAATATTATTATTTTCAATTCTTCGACTATTGATTACTTTGACTTTAATAAAATCATAAAAATAATATAAATTCAAAAAAAATATTTTAATAAATATTTAACATTTCATTTTAATCTAAAAAAAAATTATCTCATAAATTATCTCAAATTATAATAGTTTTAATATTTTTAATATCACTTATTTTATTTTTCCATTAATTGAATAATTATTGTGTCAATGTTGTGTAAGCATTTAAGGTAATTATTTATTTATTAAAAATTAAAAATAAATTTAGATGATCAATAAAAATACTTTATTTTTTAAAATAATATTTATAGTATAATATTTCCTCTAGATAAATCCATGTTAAAAATATTTTAGTTATCAAAAACAATAGGGTGACATGTTTAACTTTTCTTTAAATAAAACATTATAAAAGTCATAATCTCATCCATGTGGCCCCAAAAGGTCATAAATTTAAACCTTGGATGACTATGATAAAGATATACTAATATAATAATATTTAGGAAAGTTTTTGGGTCATTTAATGGTTCTTACCATTTTATTTATAACCTTTAATTACGAGATTTACCCTTTACCCTAGTAACAAAAATTACTATGGTTACTATTCATATTATACAAGAAAAGACTTATTTAATAAATTTGGATATCCTAATTCAAAATATGGAATATACTTTTTCAAAATTCAAAACACAGAATTGTAATAATTTAATTTAAAATTAAACAGTTAAAACACTGTGAAAAACGGTTTTTAAGAAAATTTCCCTTTTAGAATATAAAATGTTTTTATATTAAATTAAAGTATAAAATACATTTTAAAAACCAAAATTGAATTATTTTAAATCAAAATTAACTAATTAGATTCTAATACTAATCAGAATATAATTTTACTTTGTAAATACTTTAAAATAAAAATACATCTTTTAATAAAAAATAGTATTTTTCATTATTCTTTAAAAAATCAATCTTTTTAGAAAATTATCAAAAATTAATCTTAAGATAATTTTTACATGATTAATTAAAAAATTAAATTAATTTTATCAAATAAATTTTCTAAAACTTTCAGAAATTAATTATAATATTTACTCATAATAAAAACTATTTCTTAGTAAACGTATTTTTGAAAAATAAAATGAATTTACTAAAAATTAAATGATTATTTATTAAGAATTTGTCAATAAAATTATATTTAGTAGGATATATATATATATATATTATAAATTAGTTAATCATATTCATACCCTCTAAATTAACAGCTAGTTTATAATTGTCACATTAAATAATAATATTTTAGTTGTGTATTGCAGTTTTTTTAAACTCGATGTTGCATGTAATGCAAGCCATTGAAGAAATAAATTTATTTAAAGAGAAATATTTTCTAAAATCTCATGGTGTTACAATATACAAGGTAAAATATAAGATTTATAGTAACCCTAGCTTAAAAATAATCCCATAAAGCAACGCAGTACTATAGTAAAATGTGTTGTTGTAGTTTCAAAATCCACACGATAAGTCCATTATGCTACAATAATAGTAGAGATAATTATGCATATCTATAACACCTTGTCGTTGTTTCCAGTCACATACTACTACAGTAAAATGTCAATGTCTACATTGCTTCAGTATTGTCGTCAGTTTCATTGGTCATATGGTGTTATAATTGTGGATTGGTGTACAATATAGTCCCCTAACATTTAGCACAAATTCATTAAAAAGTATCAAGCTATATCAATACAACAAGTTATACCTTCTTGGTGTTATTTATTGTCCCCTTTCCGAATGGAAGTAGGTTTGGGGTGGCACGCTCAGCTTATCGCCAGCTTGAGAAGGGACCCGATGGGCCAGGTCACATCACCAACAATCAAAACTAAGTAAAAATGCTTGATTTATCATGAAATTTTAGTTCATTAATAATTTATTAATTTGTGATATATAATGATGATTTTTATGTCAATACAATGTTCAGTGTAATCAAAATTACCAAAAGAAATTTTTTATAATTAAATCTATTATTTGAGTTCAAAACATGTGCCAATGATCAAAACTAATAAAACAAGATCGAATTGTTATGGAATTATAAAAAAATGATCATCGCTTAATTTGTGAAATGTAATAATGAATAATGATTCAATTTTATGTGTTATGTGTTTGAAATGATCAAAAACACATTTTTAGTATTAAAAGTGTTTTTTAAGTTGAAAATGTACATTAAACAATCAAAACTAAATAAGTAATCCTGAATTACTGTGAAATTTTATAACAATAATACTCTATTAATTTGTGATATTTAGGTACAAATCACACATCACTCTAACATGTGGTATGGTTGGAATGGTCAAATTAATGTTATTTTATAAAATTTTGTTAATTTTTTAATTTAAGTTAATAGTATATAATAAAAAACAAATGAATTATCAATTTTAATTTTTAATATTTTTTTATTTCAATAACTTTAGTTTTAAATTTATTTGTATTTCAAAACACAAGATGACTATTGTATATGAATGAACAACTTGTTTGATAATAATTGTTTATATATTTATAAAATTATAATATGATATTTTAAATTTTTATAATATTTAAAACTTTTGATATATATTTTTCAAATATGGAAAATCCTGCATATGTGATACAATGTAATTTTTAAAAAAAAAGTGGTACCAACTATTAAATGGTGGCCTCCATAGGCTCATGGAATTTTTTTTTCTCATGTCCTATAACATATGTCTATACTCATGAGCTCCATTAATCAAGATCAGTAAGTGGAAACAATATGAGAAAAGGGATAAATGATTATAAACCCCCAAATATTAATAGTTATACATCATATGTGTCCCGTGAGACTGATGTATTTAGACTATAAGATATGTTTTTATGAATGAAATCATGGAATCTCTAGATTCTCATTATAGTGGGGAACTTTTATAACCCATTAATGTGATAAATATTTGACCGAGTTGTCATGACATGTTAAATTGATTGTGATTTAAAGATGATTTTATAGTCTAGGTCATACCCTAGGTCATCTCTCGATGAGCATTGGTGGTTTAAAGTGTGTGTTTTCAATAAACAAAACTAAAAATTGGGGGTGGTTTTGAAAAAAAATAAGAAAATAACTTAATTTAAAGAGTTTAATAGTTGAAAAAATAAGTGGATTTTGAAAGATATGAGATAAATGAGGTTGTTGTAATTTCACTACACACATTTTAAGATTATTTTTTTAGAGATTAATTTAGGTTTTAAAGTAATTATTTAGTTGAAATTAATCAGAATCCCGATTAATTTCTAAGATTTTATATTAATTCATGTTAAACCAAACCTTTTCATAACAATCATATTACCAAGGTCCAACCCTTATAAATGGAATAAGATCTTAAAAGGAAGATTGAAATCTCAAATAAGTGGTCAATAAAAGGGTTCTTGTGTTTTCCAATCGGAGCAACATAATTCACTCACTCAAAACCTCACACCGATCAGTTAGAAATTAAGATCATATCAATCACATGCATCAAAACATGCATTCAAATAGGAAATAATATAAGATAAATGGAATGAAATTTTTTTAACACCCAATTTAATACAAACTAATAACTAATATAAGCATCATAACTCCATTGACATGTATGAATCTTCCTCACAATGAGCGCCCATCATTTAACCTGACATCGATAGGGGGAGGAAGGTCTAGAAGATTTACTTCTTCATTTTAACTCTCCCCATGAGGATATGGAGATCCAAAACCTCCAATCTGATGAGAGGAGTCCTCTAGAACTCCAAAATGCTTGCACTTCACTCTTTGATCAAACTTTCAAATAAGGTTCCCAAGGTACCCTTTTATATCCAAAATGAGAGGTGGTTTTGGGAATCTAGATTTAGAGATACCACTTGGACCATGGTTTTGGGCCAGTAAAATGACTTATCTCAACTTGGAAAAAAGACAACTATAGTTTTTAGACATCTTGGATATCTCCATGTAAAAGTTTGCAGCTATATAATATATAAAATGGGAGATATTTTCAAAATACAGAACCAAAATTTTGACTTTGAGCATATATTTTTTTCTTGGACATATCAGTTTTTTTTTAACCTCTTAATGGAAGAATTGGGATTAACTGTCTTCGGAAGATTTATATCCCATGGAATTTTGGATAATTCCACAAATTTTTAGCCTAATTTAATGTGTATGTAAATTTAATTATGCGGTGGAGTCCACATGTATTCTTGGATTCCTGCACAGTTTGGCCCATTTTCCTTTAACTTCATTATGGATCATCCAAATAATATCCTCCTATGACAAAATAAACTAAACAAGTGAAATTTACCATTTTAACAGTGATAAGAATAATCTAATTGAACCAAATTTTGAAGTTCAATTTGATATAAATTGTGGAATTTTCAATATAAAAATTGTTTATCATAGTTATAGCACCCTAATATTTTATGTTATGTCTCTTTTTAAAATTAACTTCTTCAATAAATTACGTTTCATGCTACACCTATCTTAGACGAACTATAATATACTATTAATATTACTATTTAAAATGAAATTATAACCTAGTCGTTAAATTGGAGGGAGTGAATAGTATTAACCAAATTATGAAATTTATATATTATATATTTAATCAAATTTTTTTATATTTATCAAAATGATTTTATCGAAATAAGATAAGAAAAAATCCAATTTTATGCATTAAAAGACTATATTTTTTTAAAGGTGATTTTATTGTCATTTAATGGCGAACCTATTTTAAATCCATTTTTTGACACTTCTATATATTTTATTTGAAAAAATAAAATTATTATTTTAAATTGGGATATAAAAATTTGCTTTTATTGAATTTTTGGTATTTTTCTGAAAAGTTTCAATTTTTGATGAATAGTGAAAATACTGCATTTTAGTTCAAAACTACATTTTCATCTTATTTTTTATATAGTTGGATTATATTTTGATTTTTATTTTAAATTATAATTAGACTAATTTTATATCATTTAAAAAAAATTAGGTCATTGGAAACCATTTCACATTAATTATATATATATATATATAAACTTAGCAAATTTTTGGACATGTTTACTTTAAGAACTGACTTTGTCATCCTGACTGTGGGATTTGTATTAAACTTAATTTTCACACTTCAATAAATTTAATTTTTAAAGATATACATACATGTTTTTAATCAGTATGAAATTTTTGGTCTTATAATATCAACTTAATTTTTTGTCAAAAAATATTAGTGAAAGTGATTAAAATTAATTACAATGATTAAGGGTAAATTGGGAAATTAAGGGTAAAAATAATATTATAAGAAGTATAAAATTACCCTAAAACTTATTATAATTTCATTTTATGAGTTTTTTTTTTACCAAAATTATCATTGGGTAGATTTTAGTACCACTTGGAGCCACTTGGATGACTTTAATCCATTTATAGTATTTTATTCAATGAAAAGTCAATTTTGTTACACTTTTTTTAACAAGAAAAATATTTTTAATATGGGGTTATATAAGGGATATGTTCAAATATAAATAGTATTTATAAATATAAAATTTTTATATACATCATGGTAATTTATTTATAATTTTTAGTGATAAAATTATTACCTTAAATGGTGATATAATGATGATGCAGTAATTGTTTAAATAATAAAAATGTCAAATAAATGAAATTAATAATATTAAAATAAATAAAAATTGATATAATTAATATCATAAATGAATTTTATAGATTTCCTAGACATATTATAGATATATTAAATTTTTTTTTTTGAATTTATCATGTTGTTATGATATTTTAAAAAAGTCGTGTAATGAATAGTGTTAAAATTGACACTAATGATATTTTAAAATAAATAATATTTTATTAAATGATATAAAATTAATAAAAATATAAAATTTGGAAAAATTATTTTTATAAATTTTAAAATGTCAATAATTACTCACTTATGGTCCATTTGAAAATTTATAGTAACTATATTAACCTTTAAAGAGTAAAAACACATGTTGTCACAGTATGAGTTAAAGGGTCAAGATAAGGGTAAAAACTAAAATATAAGGGTATAACCATGACCTAAAATTGTCAAAAAATTATTAGATAAATATTATTCAACCCTTATTACCTTAATATAGAATTTTATTTGTTCAACAGACACTTTACCATAAAAATAACTTACATATTATTTAAATCAAAGATAGTTACAAAATGTCACTCTATTTGTATTTAATATCATTTATGTGTCCAAATATTAAAAAATTAAAGATATGGAAAAAAATAAATGTATATTTTAATACACATAAAATCATTTTCATTATATAAAATTATTTTTAATTTTTAGAAATGATATAATTACCTTAAATGCTTCTGTGATGCTAAAAAAATATTTATTTAATTAACAAAAAAATAAAATAATTGATTTTAAAAGTATTAATTTTGATATATTTGGGATTATTTAATATTTATAATGGATTTTATATAATTATAGGATATACTATAGATTTTTTAAATCATTATATTTGAATTAAAACTTTTTCTTGATGTATTTAAATTCAAATTAGAAGAATAGTATCAAATTTGACAATAATGATATTTTATTGAATTAATATATTATTAAATTATTTAAAAATACCAAAAATGTTAAATAATAACAAAGGGGATAATATATGGTCTATAATGTCTTCCCATATTCATTTATATCCCATTTTTAAGTCTTTGGATGTAGAATACCCTTATTATATTTTAATATTTTGAGGATTTCTGAAGGTGTCCCTCACCTTAATTATAAAAGGGCACCTCCTCCCTCACTTCCTCACACCACATTGAGCCTTCTAGATTGACCAAAACCTAACCAAATAAGATAAAAAATTTACTCCACTCATCTTATAATCCTTCCTTTGGTCATAAATCAAACCAAGAAATACTTTTGGTATAATCCTAAAGGAGTTACCCAAATAAGAGGTAATGTTCTTCAATGATCACTTTAGTTTTATTTATTTCTCCACCCCCTTAACTCTTATTATTACATGCTTATATAAAAACACTAATATCATAAATATACTGATATTTTTTATTTTAATTTTTCTACCTAAACTTACACACACTTTAATCTAATGGGTAATGAACATATTTTTTATGTGTACAATGAACTACTACCTCACAAAACATTAATTGTTCTTTTTTTCCTTTACCACCTTTCAGGTTTAATAATTATGATAGACACTATATTTATATATATATTTATTATTATATTTATTATGTATTCATGATTCTTTAATTCTTCTATAACACATACCCTTATGCTTTCCCTTTTTTATAAATATGATATCATCGTTTGTGGAAGTGTGGACTACTGCCTCCCCAAAGCGATGTGATTATTTCACGCTATACATGGAAAGTATTAAGGATTACTTTAATAATAATATGATATATATATATATGACATAGATATGGTACTTGAATTATAATATACATATATATTATTTACTTTTAATTCTTTTAAAAATGAAAAAGAAATAGAAATAGTGTTTATGCGTACGTACGACCTACCATCTCCATGAACGGTGCATTTCATTTCTTATCTCCAAATATTATGGATTATTAAAAATACATATATAATGTATATATATGATATTTAAATCATGTTTTAAATTTTGGATATTATGAAACCATGATCTAATTAATGGAAACAATAAATAACAATTCAAAACTTACTCAAGAAACTAGGCAATTAACACCCGAAATAGTGAAAATAACGGAACATTATTAACAAAAAGGTAATAAGATATTATAATAGGATCATATAAGATATCATAAATATTAATATGGTTATATAATAAGTTATTAATGTTATTTAAACCATTATATTTTATGTTAAATTGTTTTTAACTAAATAAAAGTTCAAGGTGAGGGTTAATTTCACAATCTCATTATTATTTGGGATTGTTTATATGTAAGTATATATTGGGAAATATTTATCATCCATGATGATGTTTCTTATAAATATTTTCTAAAATATTTTTACTATTATCCTACCAATTTTTTAAGTCTTTTACCCATTTTTTACTTATTTATAAAATGGTTTTAAAGGAATATTTCTATCATTTTCCAAATGAGGTACTTTATGTCTTTTTTGAAAAAAATACGAAAAGATTGTTTATTTTTAACTTATACAGCATGAGAATATTTTACCGCTATCATGACACCTTGATGTTTTGAATCTTCCTCTATAATTTTACAAAGTTTTTTT
Organism: Viscum album; assembly: GCA_963277665.1. NCBI lineage: Eukaryota > Viridiplantae > Streptophyta > Magnoliopsida > Santalales > Viscaceae > Viscum > Viscum album. The sequence continues at coordinate 702,947,165 of OY728161.1, forward strand.
TAAATAAAATTTTTTATTTTATAAATGTATGGCTTTTAGATAAATGATTTCAAATTAAAAGGGTATTTTTCTTAATATATTTCTAATGATTTTATTAGATTATTTTCATCTATGTCATCATAATGTGTTGAATATTATGTTTAATTGAAGTTGATATATTATGATATAATCTACCATATTTTATTAAATTATTTATGATCATTTTTAATGTGGATGTGCAATTTTAATACCATTCACCATATTACTAAGAATGGTTTGTGATTATGTTTACTGATTGGGAAATGTTATTTACATTTCATATGTATATGTTGTTTCACCCCATTCATGTGAAGAATTCATTGAAATTATTAAGTGATGGGCAGGTCCCTCTACATCCCCTCAATGCATCGGTAAGTATAATGAGACAAACTAGATATGGACTTGGCCGAGGTCTTTCCCATTTATTTTCATGTATGGATTTGGACGAGGCCTTAACCATTTATTTTCAGATATCTTGGTCGAGGCCGTGAATATATGTTTCATGTGTCCAGTATTATGAATTACATCATTGTGAGATTATTTTTTGATATTTCATTTGATTATTCAACTAGTAGAATATACATGGTTATGTTTCCTAGCACATGTGATTATTTAAATGGCTTGTGTTTTAGTTATTTACCTTGCCATATTTATTTATAGCTTCCATTGTATTCTTACCCTTACTGATCATTTGAGATCACACCTTTCTTATGTTTTATTTTTTCTAGGATTCCAAAATGTGTATTATGACTAATATATAGGGTTATTCTAAGGGGATTAATGGCATGGTTGAATAACATTCTTTGTGTATTTTATGATTTAAACGGTAATGTGGTTTTCAAGTATGTATCTTGTTTACCAAGACTAATAAAATATTCGGTACTTCAGGATTTTATCCCTTATAATAATGCCAATGTAATAAAATAAGTAATTGGCTATGGTATTTTGGGGTTAGGGCATTACAATAGTGGTATGAGGGTTAAATAAAACAGTGAATCGCGGTGTGATCACACTCATACACCTAAACATTTTCACTCTTGGGAAAAGTCACATTTCCAAAAATGATGCATGGAGATATTCCCAACTTCATGAATATTTAACATTCATTTAAAATTTATTTCTTAATAGTAATGTGATCAAATAAAAAACCACACCAAGGAGTTATTATCAGTGATCTTGGAAAAAGATGTCTCATAAATTGTATCAAAATGAAATCCAAGAAGATGTATAATACCAATCTAAGAAAATAATTAAAAATTAAAAAATGTCACTAGCTTTCCATGTGTGCGTGTGAAAACCATTTCATGATATTATTTTCACTTTCTATCTAGTAAATATATGTTATTTTAAAAAAACTTCTTAAAGGATTATGTCCACCAAACCTGCCCTATATTCTTTGTAATCAAATTTCTAGACCCACTCACTTAAGCATTCCCAGAAGTCAAACCGTAATCTTATGAACTAGATATCTCTATATATTGTACATTTGATCAGTCCCATAATTTTTTATTTTTTTATTTTTTTATCAAAAGTTGAACTTGGAAAAATCTCACACTCATCACTCAACCCTTGTTTGATCTCCTCACAACACTAATTATAATAGTTATAACAAGACCAAAGGTCTAGTCTAAGACTCAAATATTTTATATTGGGTAGAACCACTTTTTCAATAATTTTGTTTACCTCTCTATTTGAAACCTTGACATGACCATTGTTTTTTGGGTGATATGTAGTAGAAACTTGATACCCGACCCCATACTAACGCAAAATTGATTGCATTGTTCGGTTGCAAAAATGAGAACCCTGATCACTAATGATGAACCTAGGTTATCCAAAACTACAGAAAATTTTGGTTCTCAAAAATTCCATAATTGTCTTTGAATCATCAGTCCTTATGGCTCATGCCTCTACCCATTTTTACATATGATCAACTAATATAAGAATAAACAAGTTCCCAAATTAATTGGGAAATGGTCCCATAAATTCAATGCCCCAAACATAGAAAATATCATGAAAGAGTAGGGGTTTTTGTGGAATTTCATTTCTTTTAGAGACATTCTTCATCCTTTGAAAATTAGGAAAAACTTTTCAAAAAATATGGGCATCCCAAAATAGTGATGGACAAAAGAGACCAAAATCAAGGACCTTTAAAGCAATCCATTGGGAAAAAATGTGTCCCCCACAAGAAAGAGTGTGTAAGAACATAAGGACAGACTGAAACTTACTATCAGGAACACATTGACTGAAGACTTGATCACTACATGTATGCCAAAGTTAGGGGCATCCCAAATGTACCAATAGGACTCATGTTTTAGATTATCAGCTTGGTTTTTTTAAATAGGAGGAATGAAATATGTTACCAAATAATTTTCTATTCCAGTATACTTAGGAATAACATCTTTCACTCAGTATAATTGCTCATCAGGAAACATGTAATTTATGGTAATAGAATGGGATGAGTCAATGTGTGAGGATGGGAGGATCCTACTAATATAGTCAACCACCACATTCTCTGCTCCTTTTTTATGCCTAATTTATAAATTAAATTCCTAAAGGAGTAGCATCCAGTGAATGCGATGTCGTTTGTCTTCTGATTTCTTAAGAAGATACCGAAGGGCTGCATGGTTAGAAAATTCAATTACTTTGGACCCTAAAAGGTATAACCTAAATTTATACGAGGCAAAAATAAAGGTAAGGAGTTATTTTTTAGTTTTGGTGTAGTTCTATTGGGTAGGGTCCAATGTGTGTGAGGCATAGGCTATGACATGTGGAGCTCCATTGACCCTTTGTGATAAGAATTCCCCAACTACATCATTAAACGTTTCACACATGAGCTCAAATGGTAAATCCCACTAAGGTGGTTGGATTACCGAGGGTGATGTGAGACTTCATTTCAATTTGTTAAAAAGATTCCTCAAAAAATTTATCAAACATAAAATCTTTTTCTTTTTGGAGTAATCGAGAGTGGGGAAGTGAAATATTACTAAAGTCATAAATTAAATGATGATAAAATCCAGAATGATCTAAGAAATAATGCACATACCATATATTTCTTGGGAATGGTAAGGAAGAAATTATATCCACTTTTTATTTATCTACTTGGATACCATCCCCTATAAATTATATATCTAAGTATTATACCTCATTGTTCCATGAAATGGAATTTCTCATAATTTAATACAAGATTATTTTCAATACAATGACCTAGGATATAACCAAGACTAATCAAACACTAAACAAAAGAGGATCCCTAAATAGTGAAATCATCTATGAATACTTCCATGAAATTATCCAAGTAATCTGAAAAAATACTAACAATGCATCACTAGAAAGTACCCAGATCATTACACAGACAAAATGGCATCCTCCTATATGCAAATGTGCTAAAGGGGTAAGTAAAGGTTGTATTTTCCTGATCCTCAGGGGTAATATGGATCTGAAAGTATCCAGAATACCCATCAAGAAAATAGTAGTGATACTTCTCCAGTAGAATCTCTAGCATCTGGTTAATAAACAGCAATGTGAAATGGTCCATCCTAGTGTGTTGGTTTAGTTGGTGATAGTCTATACAGACACACCAACTATTCTACACATGTTTTGGAACCAAATCATTATTTTCATTTTTAATTACCGTAAGGCCAGTTTTTTTAGGAACTACTTGCATTGTACTGACCCATTGGCTACCATAGATAGGGTAAATGATTCCAGCAGCCAGTAATTTGGTTACCTCCTTTTTCATAATATCTAGTAGGTTTGGGTTCAGTCGGCATTGTGCATGACTCACTGGTTTATCCTTATCATTTAACAATATATAATACGTGAAAATTTATGGTCTAATACTTGGAATGTAAGTAAGTTTCCATCCTAATTCTTTTTTATACTCCCTCAAAAGTTCAAGTAGTCACAATTCATGCTTTGGAGGGAGTGAACTAGAAATGATGGTAGGAAGCTTGTTTCCATTCTCAATATATGAATATTTCAAATTCTTAGGTAGAAGTTGAAGTTATAATTTAGGGGGATTTTGGATTGATGGGAGTGAATGTGAAAGTGGGAGTTCAATGATCTCATCTAACTGCTCAATGGTAACATCCTTAGATGTGGAATAATCTTTTAAAAGCTTAGAAGTATCATCGATGGTCATGGGATCCTCAGTGATCAATAAATCATCAATTAACAAACATACATGACATTTTTCTAGACCACTACAACATTCAATGCAAGATTCATTACCTAGAATTTCTATAAATGATGAAAATTCATAAAGGGGGTCAGGGGAAAGAAAATATGTTTTGTGTAGGAAGGTATTATATCAATTAAATTAACTGAGAGAGAAGAGTTTTTCTTCTGAGGGGTGCTTCATGGAATCAAGGATGTTTAAGTGGACAATTTCACCACCAAAATCCATAGATAATGTACCATTGTGGATATTATTTATGGTTTTGGTAGTTTTCAAGAAAGTTCTCCCCAATATAATTAGGAATGTCCATTCATCCTATCTATAGTGACCCTACTTTTCGTAAATTACTATTACATCATTTTAAAGATAAATAATATAATAATGTTACAAAACCAGGATCCAAAGGTTTGGTGTCTTGGGAAAATTAGGACTAAACATAAAATTTACACAATGAAAAATAAAAACTATTTAATTCCTTATTCTCTATATTATTAGTTTCCTTTGTGTTCTCCTTAGTACAAGTAATCACCTGAGGATATACATCAAAGAAAGGGGTGAGCTAAAAGCCTAGTAAGAGGATAGATAAGAAAAAGAATCAATATAACATGGGTGAGAAAAATCATCATCATAATAACATAATCATGCGATCATCATCATAATCATGATAGGAAGAATTAGATAAAATAATGGAATGTAGAAATTCATAAAAATTAAAAATCACGCTTTAGTGGTCAAATACCACACATGGTTGTGAACAAAGATAGAATCATGTTCACACATAACATATGTGAATAATCATAACATCATCATTGTGAACAAATATAACATCACTCTCACACATATTGCACAATATCTCATGAGATACATCAAATTACCCAATGCATTAGAGTGTTATATAATTCAGGGTGCACCCATCACATCATAACATTTTCATAATCATATTTTCCACATAGAATGTATATCAATCATGGACATAAAATAACCCATGGAAAGGAAATGTGTTTCATGAGAATTTCATAAAGAATACATTTATGAATAAGATTTGGGGTTTCCAAAATAAAAAGGTAATAACATGCTTGGTATAAGAATCATCAATCGTTAATGAAGAAGAAACAATCTCAAGAGAAGTAAAAGATGTGTTTTTTAGAAAGAATATTTCTTATGGAAAAATCTTTACATTTATCATAAAACTAGATTAGAATCATGTATATACTAGAAAAGAAATTTTAAGGAATAGAAATTATATTTAAGTAACATTAAAGGAACATCCATACTTAAAATTGAGTGAGAGAGGGAAAACCCAAAGGAAGACAGTTGGGTTTGAGAATCCCCTTACCTTATGTCTGAATGATTTCTTCACCTTAATATCCTGGATAATAAAATTAAATTAATTAATTAAAAAATAAATAACATCTTATACATTTATTTGATTTATTATAGTTTTATTAAGTTCATTTATGGCCTTTTTATGAGTTATAGAGTTCAATTTCATCGTTCGGGAGTGTTCGTTTTCTTGGTTTCATGATCAGTTCGCTTGTTTATAGGTATGGAAGTTCATGTATAAGAAGAATGATTCTCCAGAATTGAAATTATATATTATTAATAAACATAAATAATTTTAATTGGTCTTATATCTTTTTCAGATATGAATATTATTCATTAGATAAAATTTTAATGATATGCCTCAAGATTAATTTTAGCGGTTTTCGATTAAAACGAACTCATTTTGTTTTATTATTTAATATTATGTATATAAGTTAGTTCCAGAACATAAAAATGTTATAAAATAAATTTTAAAATATTTTTTAACCATTATAATGGTTTTATGACCATCCTTGAAGGCGGTAAAAGAAAATTAAAATGCATCGTCTATGATGGCAGTAAATCTACACATCACGAACGATGATTTCATTTTTGTAGAATAAAAGGGAGATGAGAAGAGGTTTGATGGTGGATTATTCCATTAACATAATAAAATTATCGTATATATAAGATAATGGAGTTACCATTCCACTTGGATAAGGGGATATGAGGAGAGAATAAGAAAAGAAAAGAAATTGAAAAGAAATTAAAAGAAAATGAAAGAGGGTTTTACCTCTTGAATTCTTCTCCTTGAAAACCTCCTTAGGGAAATTGGTTTTGGTATTTTGTTGAGAAAAAAATCTCCTAGATTTGGGGAGGGTCTTGAGAAAATGATTGGTCATAATTTGGATAATTCTCAAATCTTGGAAGGTGTGAGGAGAAGAGGTGGTGAGTGGAGGTATTTAAAGGGGATAAGAGGGGTGTTTTCTCATTATTTTATTTATTGGTTTATTATTTTGGATCAAGACTATGAATAGTTTAAAAATTATCTCTAAATATATTAAATAATTAAGGTTAGTTTTAGATTATGTTTCTTACATCATCCATGACTCTAGGAATAGTGTATTTAATATATAATATATATACCATAAATTACCATATTTTACTATTCACCAAAAATTCAAATATTTCAGAAAAATCCCAAAAAATATCTCTAACCATTTTTTGATGTATAGAATTCAAAAATGAAAACCATTTTATGAAAATAATTTTATAAATATGAGAAATTTAATTTTTAATTAAAACCACCATTTACTCAAAAAATACAGATTTTAAAATTATAACTCATTTTATAACACTTAGAAAAATGAATTAAGGTCTCATAAAATTATCCTATAATCATAAGACAACAAAATACTAATTTATGAATCTATTTTTTGAAAATAAGTTTTATTTTAAATAATTATATTAATTATAAAATTATAAATAAACATTTATGTTTTATAAAAATACCAACACTTAATTAATAATTTTGAAAATATTTAATTACTTATACTACGGTATATTTATATAATAATATTATTTATAATATGCCTAAATTTTATTTATACTTTCATAGATGAGGTCACTATTCTATTGGCCAGATTACTATTCCTAATGGTCACATTATTATTCCAAAGGTCAAGTTACTATTTCATTGGTATAGGTTCCTTAACTTATATATACCTATTATTCCATTCATTCATCATTTATAAAATGTATATTGTGTCCTATGTGTGATTTTATGTGATTTATACTATATATAATAATTATAAGAAGGAAATTTACATTGATAAAATTTTGGGTCATTACATTCTTCCCCCCTTATGAAATTTTGCCCTCAAAATTTCGTTTTACATTCTAAGTTGAAAGAATGTGAGGGTAATTATCCTTCATCACTTACTATGGTTCCCATATTTTATCTTTGTACTTATGGTTTCACATAGTAATTTGACCAGGTGAGTAGTCTTATTGTGTATAACTTTATCTCTATGGTCCAAGATTCACTGGCTTCTCCTCGTAAGAGAGATCATTTTCCAAATGTATCACCTCTAGATTCAGTACATGTGAGGGATTAGGTATGTACTTACTCAAGAGGGATATATGAAATGCATTTTATACTTGAGACATGGTAGGTGGAAGTGTTAATTGATAGGCCAGAGCTCCAACACAATCAAGAATCTTGAAGGGGTTGATGTACCTAGGACTTAACTTTCCCTTATTCCAAAATCTCATGATCCTATTCCATAGATATATGAAGAGGAATACCATGTCTCCAACCTCAAACTATAGGTCTCATCGACAATTGTTTTCATATCTCTTTTATCAAATTTGGGTTATCTTGATATATTGTTGAATGGTTTTCACCTTTTCCACCATTTCTTAGACCATTTCAGGTCCTAGAAGTTTACGTTCACTGACCTCATCCCAACATGCTGGTGTTCTACATATTTTTCCATAAATGGATTCATATAGATCCATTTGGATGGTCGAGTGGAAACTGTTATTGTAAGAGAACTCATCCAGAGGTATTTTTTGGTCTCATCCTCCTTTGAAGTCCATAGAATATGCTCTTAACATTTCTTTTAGTGTCTAAATTTTTTGTTCAGATTGGCCATCATTTTGAGGATGATAATTCATATTGAAGTTCAGCTCAGTGTTTAGATCATGTTGGAGACTTTTCCAGAACTTAGAAGTGAATCTTGAATCCCGGTCGGATACAATCGATAGTGGTACTTTGTGCGTCCTTACCAATTATCTGATGTATATCTATGTAAGTTGATCCAGTGAGAAGTCCTCTCAAATTTTAATAAAGTGAGTTATCTTTGTAAGATGATCCGCAACAACCCATATAGAATTATTTCATCTATATGTCTTCATAAGTCCGGTGAAAAATTTCATGGTGATGTTTTCCTATTTCCAAGTTGGTATGGGTAATGGATACATCATTCCCTTAGACTTTTTCCTTTCAGCCTTCACTTGCTTACATACCAGGAACTTTGATGTATATTTAACAATATCCTTTTTCATATTGTCTCATAAATAGTTCTCTCGTAGATCTCGATACATCTTTGTGCCCCTGGGTAAATAGAGAAGGTTAAGCTGTGTGCGTCATTCATAAGCGACTTCTTTATCTCTAGATTTGATGGTATACATATTCATGACTTAAATCTTATAAATCCTTCCTCATCAATTTTTAACTATGAGGGTTTCTATTTTCTGAGAGCTTCCGCCCTCTTCTTAATTTCAATATCATTTCTTTGAGCACCCTTTATTTTCTCCATGAGGTATGGTTGAGAAATAATTTAAGAAAGTATTGGTGATATTCCTTCCTTTATTATTCTCATTCCCATCCTTTGAAAATCTAAGAATATTGTATCCTTCTCAATTCTCATCATTGATAATGTTTCAGGATCCTTTCTACTTAAAACATTCTCCACTTTATTTGTCTTACCAAGATGGTAGTGGATTGAGCAGTCGCAATCCTTAGTGAGTTCTAACCATCTTCATTAGCGCATATTAAGATCCTTCTATGTGAATATATATTTGAGGCTCTTATGATCATTATATATTTCAAACTTCTCCCTATAAAGATAATGCTTCCAAATTTTCAACACAAAGATCACAACCTCCAACTCTAGATCATGTGTGGGATAGTTTTTCTCATAAATTTTCAACTTCCTTGAGGCATAGGATATTACTTTATCATTTTTCATTAGTAAATAGCCTAATATCTTATTTTAATCATCGTTTTATACCACAGAGTTCCCAACTTGTCGAAATTGTGAGTACTGTAGTGGTGATAAGCCTCATTTTTAACTCTTTGAAGTAGTCTTTACATTCACTATTCCATAAAAACTTTTCTCTCTTCTGATTCATCTTGGTTAGTGGGTTTTAAAATCATGATAAGTTATTTAAAAATCATAGATAATACCCAGTTATATCAAATAAACTATAGATCTCCATTATAGATGTTGGCTCGAGCCACTCTTTGATTGCCTTTGTCTTGGAAGGGTCTATAGATATTACTTTTTTGGTGATAACATTCCCCAAGAATGATAATTCCTTCATCCAAAACTCACATTTATTATACTTTGCATAAAATTTCTCTCTTCGCAAATTCTTTAGCATAGTATTCAAATTCTCTTCATGTTCCCCCTTTCTCTTAGAGTATATCAGAATATCATCAATAAAGACTAGCACAAATTTGTCAAGGTAATCTATAAAGACTCTATTCATTCATTCCATGAATATTATTGGAGCATTAGTGAGTCTTAAAGGAATCACTATGAACTCATAGTTTCCATACCTCATTCGAAAGGAAGACTTGGGAATATATTCCTTCATCACCTTTAATCAGTGATATCCCAACTAAAGGTCTACCTTAGAGAAATAATTGGCCCCATATAGTTTATCAAAAAAGGCATCTATCCATGGAAGGGGATACTTATTCTTTGTCATGGTTTTTTTGAGCTCATGATAATAAATACAAAGGTGCATTTATCCATCCTTCTTCTTGATGAAGGGGATTGGTGCACCCCATGGTGTAAAGCACCCAGGCATATAAAACTCATGTATGGATTCTCTTGTAACTTCTTCTTCAGTTCCTCAAAATCAATGGTGTCCATTCTATAAGTTGTATTTGATATAGTGATAGATTTAGGAATAAGTTCAATTGATAACTCAACCTCCTGGTCAGGATGAAGGCTAGGCAATTCTTCTGGGAACACATCAGTGTAGTCCTTTTAAATGAGCATTTCTTCGATCATGATTCTATCATTTTTATTAATCATTTGAGATAGATATTATTTCTCATATGGAAATAACATCCACAATTGATATGATGATTCTGAAATAGATTCATCCTCCTCTTTAAACTTGTATAGAATTGTAGGATGCCTTGGGATGTGAAGATTGATCTCCCTTTCGCAACAATTGATATTGTATTTGTATAAATATATACAATCCATGAATAAGATAGAATCAAAATCCACCAAAAGAAGTAATACAAGACTTTCTAGGAGGTTCAGTACATAAACATTAACCTAGGAGGAGTTATATAATTTGGATGAAAAAATTCCCCCATTTTCTATTCTCATATATAACTCAACCTCCATATTTTTATGTGGTGTTTGAATTGTTTTACTAAACTTTCAAGATATGAAATAATTCATAGAAATAGAATCAAATAGTACATTTTCTATTCTTGAATGAATACCACTTTATTTTTAGGCTCTACCTCAGTGGTATTGATGGAATAATCTTTCTATTGATTCTTTGCCTTTGGTGGTTTTTTATGTTGATTACCCTCGATGACTCAAGGTTTAGTGCATTGGCTTTCATAGTGCCCTTTCTCTATACAGTTGAAACATTGAACCATGGGTGGTGCTCTCCTTTCCTCCACAACATTATCCTACTTCCTCGTGTCTCTTCAAGATTAATGATCTTGGTGAACTTTTCTCCCACACTTGAATCATTTTCCCATCCCTTTGAGGCAATTCCCATGGATTTTCTTCCCATATTTTTGACATGTGAGTGGTTGAGTTTTCTTTCCACCTTTTTCATTAAATCCTCCAACTTGAAACTCCATCTTTCATTTCTTATCTCCATAGTCATGGGACCATTCTACAAACTCCATCTCCACTTTGAGAGAACATCGAACTACTTATTCATAACTCCCAAAGTCTCGAATTTCTAGAGCCTTTAGAAGGTGTAGTTTTAAACCACTAAAGAATCTATTAATTTTCCTATCATTGTTGATAAAAAAACCCAAATCATGCCTTGAAAGGCTTGTGAAATTTGTTTCTTAGGCATTGATAGATTAACCTTCCTTTTTCTTCGGATCTATGAATTATCTCTCCATATTTTTATGAAGATCTTGAGGCAAATACTTATTAAAAGAATTATCTTAAAGTCTTCCCACTCCATATCTTCAATTCCATCCTTCAGCTTGGTATTCTTAATTAATGACCATCATTGATTGGCCACTCCATATAGATGATAAATAGCCAGAGTCACTTTCTCCATCTCAGAACAGCATAGAACATAAAAGATCTTCTCCATTGATTTGACCTACTATTCCATGATGAGTGGATTAGAAAACCCACTAAGCATTGATGGTCGTTGCTGCATAAAAGACTCGATAGTCAGTTTCTCCCTCTTAGATAAAGGAGGATTTTCCAAATTATTTAGGTTATTGTTCATATCATGAGATAACAGGGTAATCATCACCATGAAATTTTGAACTCCACCTCCCAAGTCATTGGGGATGTAGTTCAGGAAATCGTTGCATTATCCCTCACATGGATTATTGGTCAGGTTTCTCCTCGTTCCCACCATTTTCTAAAATAGAAAATTTTTTAACAAAACCTAAGTCAACAATTCATGAATAAATAAATTATTCCTTTGTACAATTAACTTTAAAGGCATATCTTTTGGAATATCTATGTTTATATTTTTTTCTAAAACAAATCATCTTGGGTGATTTCATACACTTAGTCTCATACTAAGGGTTTTCACTAAGGTTCTCTAATCCTAATTCCCAAATTAACTAAATTGTGCTCTGATACCAATTATAGAGACCCTACTTTTCTTACATTACTATTACATCATTTTAAATATAAACAATATAATAGTGTTACAAAATAAGGATCTAAAGGTTTAGTATCTTGGGAAAATTAGGACCAAACATAACATTTACATAATAAAAAATAAAAATTATTTAATTCCTTATTCTCTAGATTCTTAGTGTCCCTTGTGTTATCCTTAGTACAATTAATCACCTAAGTATATACATCAAAGAAAGGAGTGATCTAAAATCCAAGTAAGAGGATAGATAAAAACAAGATTCAATATAAAATGGGTGAGCATGATCATCATCATCATAACATAATCATGGTATCATCATCATAATCATGAGAGGAAGCATTAGATAAAATCATGGAATGTGTAAATGCATAAAAATGAATCATCATGTCTTAGTGGTCAAATACCACACATAGTTGTGAATAAAGAAAGAATCATGTTCACGAATAACATATATTCATAATAATAACATCATCATTATGAACAAAAATAGCATCGTGTTCATGAATATTGAACATTATCTCATGAGATACATCATATTACCCAATGCATTGGATCACTATATAATTCTGGGTGCACCTGTCACATCATAACATTTTCATAATCATGCTTGATGATGTACATGGATGTTACTGACATTTTTTCCTATTTTCATTTAGTTTTAATTAATTTTCTAACCACTTATTCTGTTTTTAGGTTCTTTTTGTAGTATTTTAAATATTTTGGTTGTTTTTATAGTTTTTAGTTAGTATTATATTAATATTAGTTATTTATTTTCATTTTTTAGAATTTTATTTTATTAATATTTCATATTTTATTTTATTTTAATATTACTTTTAGTTTATTAATTAATTATAAATATAAATATTTATATAATTCTATTATTAATATTATTTAACCCTTTTAGATAATTAGTTTTATTTTATATTTAATTTGAATTTGAATTTCCCCAACTTCCCTCCCCTATTTTCTTTTTTTTTTTGACCCATTCCACACCCTTTTTCTTTTTTGAACTCTCTCTCTCTCCAATCCCAATATTTTCCTCTACCCGTCGCCCCCTCAATCTCTCTCCATTTTTCTTTTTTTCGGCTCCTCTCCCTTGCGGCCTCTCCTCTCGGTATCTCGCTGCCCCACTACCCCACTCCCTTCCCCAGCTCTACCCTGCATCCCCCGTCGCGCCCCACTGCCCAGCGCCTGCTCTGCTCCCTCCTTACCCTTGTAGCCTCCCCCCTCTCTCGCCCGCATCCTGCTACCCCGGTACCCCCCTACTCCCCCTATCCACCTCGCCTCTTCCCCGCACTCCCTTACCCAGCACCCCACCCCTCCCTCGGTTCCCACTCACCCCGCTCACCCGCTCACCCCGGCCGCCCCCTACCTCCCCTCTCCACCCGACCGCCCCCCTCCTCTACTCACAGCCCCGCCCTCATCCTTCTAATTCAGTCGCACCCCCTTAACCCGCTGGAAGCCTCCGGCCTCTCCTCTCCCTGCCTAACCCCATCGCACCCCCCTGCTTCTATTTTCTTTGCAGTGCACCGGTCACCACCATCCGAGGAGTCGACCAGCAGCCGACCAGTAGCCATGCACCACTCACCGCTACCTGAGGAGCCGACCAGCAGCCGCGCACTACTCACCGCTCATATCCTTCATTCTGGTGGTCGCATAGTTGGTGCGCGATGTCATCACGTGCCAAGGGTTGCTGCGCGCGGCAGAAATAGAGACGAACGCGATCATTTCTTCGGTAACGCAGTTTTAATCCACATGACATATCATTTTACTATGTTTATTCTTTCAGTTGGGATTTTGGGGTAATTTTTTTAGTGTTGGGATGTTGGTTGGTTAATAAAATTATCGCGCATGCCATGCAACATATTGTTTGATGATTAATTGTCAATTAAATTTATTTTAATTGAATTTTTATCTGTTTAAATTATTTTTTCACTGAATTAATTGCTAAAATTGAAATTGTCCCTTTTAATTATAAGTCGACACGGCGGTCCGAGAAGTTAAACTGCGTTGACCGATGGTAGGTGCAAATTGGTGACACAACTTTGTTAGAAACGGGTTGTGTCATTTCGCCGTATAGTTCGGGACTTGAACGAATTTTCTAATTTATTTATGACACCAGAGAATGGGACTTTAAATAAATTAGGAATTTTAAATTGAGCATCTAAAAAAATGCACATATTTTCGGAACTGGCGATAACTAAACAGAATGAATATTTAATCATACAAAAGAATATTTTTCATGTATGCGTGATAATTTAATTGCGACACCAGCATCCCCGACACATTTTATTTATTTAGAGTCCATAATCATTTTCAATTACAGTTTACTGTATTTATTTTGTCTTTTCACATTTTATTTTAATTAAAAGAAAAAAAAGCTCAAAAATTGGAACTCCCTCAACCTTTGTTCGTCTAAACATTATCCAACGAAGCATTTTTAGTGAACTAGATTTTGTGCTCTCTGTGGTTTGACCCTGCTCACCACTTTTACAGTAGCTAGTCGGTTATAAAAATTTGCAAATTGGACGCGCTGCGATGCGCGTACCAAATTTCTGGTGCCGTTTCCAGGGAGCACGCGCACGTCTAGCATTAATAAAACTTCTAGTAGACTTTGTTTTAGGAAATGTTCGCCTAAATGGGGAACACTCATATTTCTGATCCGTCAAAGAATGACCTGCTCCTTGATCCAAAACTTGAACATAAAAGAAAGGGAAAAGAACAAATCGGTACCTTAGCCGCAAATGCAATGCATCCAGCAGAGGAAAGCGTTGAAACTCACATTCTGACACCTCCTAGTGGACAAGTCCACCCACTTTTCCAAAACCATCTCAATAATCAAAGGCCTCTGACTACTATGAGACAGGATTTGTGACCCAACACAGTTAGAGTTAGCTCAGGCATAACAAGACCCAGAATCCAAGAAACGCACTTGGAATTGAAGTCGTCCATGATCAACCTGCTCTAATAACATGCACAATTTCATGGATTGAGCAGCGAAGACCCTTATATGCATGTGAACAGATTTCTTGAAGTCTGTAACACATTTAAATATAACGGAGTGATGGATGATGCATTGATCTTACGACTGTTTCCGTTCTCATTTCAAGGGAAAGAAAAGGACTGGTTGGAAAGTCTCGACTCAGAAACAGTTTTCACTTGGGAAGTGTTGAGAAGGAAATTTCTTGATCGATATTACACAACAACTCAATCTTTAAAAAACAAGAGAGACCTCAACTCCTTTTGTCAAAGTGAATACAAATCATTAGGAGAATCTTGGGAAAGATTCAAGTCCATGTTAAGACGTTGTCCTCATCATGGGATGAAGTTGGCAAACCAGTTGCAAGCTTTCTACTATGGAATTCAACCTGAGAGTAAGTCTGAAATCAACATAGCTACTGGCAATGCATTCATGGAAATGGATCCTGAAGATCTGTACATATTAATTCAAAACATGGCCGAACACAGTTTCCAGTGGCCAAAAGATTTTTCAAGAAGAAAGGCAGGAGTGCATCACGTTGATGCCCAGACATTCATGGCTGCACGATTTGAAGCTCTCAATAAGAGGATTGACAACTTGTCAATAAACCCGCCTAAGCCAGTCCATGTTGTTCAAGCTGAACACTGTCCACACTGTGGTGGCCCTCATGATTATCCTATGTGTCCATATAACACATCTGAGACCAAGATGTCTGAAGCTAACTTTGTCAGCTACAACAAAGGGAATTATGGAAACAACTACAACACAAACTAGCAAAAAAATAACCAAAATCAAGGTTGGAAGGAACCATCAACTACTCAACCAATGAACTAGAACACGGGTCCACCTGGATTTCCTTCTCAATCTTCCTTCAGACCCGCCATGCAATCGTAAGATCAAGGATATCAACAGAAATACCGACCCCCATTTCAAAAACAACAACAATATAAGGAGAAAAAGCAAACAACAGACTTGTCCCCTCCTGCAATGCAAGGAAAACAAGATTGGGGAGCAACTATCGCTAAACTAATGATGTCCAATCAATCAAGGTTTGAGTTACAAGAGATGGCAACTCAAAATTTGCAGACAACAACCCAAAATTTGCAAGCAACAACTCAAAATTTGCAGACAAACACCCAAAACCTACAGTCTTCCATGCATAACATTGAAAATAAAGTCGGTTAGATAGCCACACAAATGCAGAACTGACAACAAGGAACTCTACCGGGAAGCACAAGATTCAACCCAAGAGAATAATCAAAATCCATCACATTGAGAAGTGGTACACAGTTACCAGAGCACCAAAGGCCTGATGTTCAACCAATAGATGAGACACCTATACCTTCCACTAAGGATGGAGACTCAACAAACAAAGTAATCCAACTTGAAACCAAAGAGGAGGAAGATCAAAACAAACTTGCAAAAAATGAAAATGAAAGAAAGGAGAAGGAAAACGAGGCACTCAACGAAAGAGTGAAAGCCCACATACCACCTCCTCCACTTCCACAAAGACTAAAGCAAAGAAAGTTGGATGTTCAATTTTCAAAATTCATGGAGATGTTCAAAAAGCTTCAAATAAATATTCCTTTTGCGGAAGCCATCACACAAATGCCCCACTATGATAAATTTATCAAGGAACTTCTGTCAAAAAGAATAAAATTAGATGACGTGAGAATAGTCATAATGCATGAGGAATGTCCAGCGGTCATACCCAGATCCATACCTCCAAAACTAAGAGACCCTGGGAGTTTCACTATTCCTTTCAATATTGGAGGATGTCAATTCAGAAGAGCTTTGTGCGACCTCAGAGCTAGTGTCAATCTCATGCTGTCTGGAATCCTTGAAGAACTGGGAATCACTGAATTAAATCCAACGAGAGTCGCCTTGAAAATGGCTGACTGATCAGTGAAGCATCCTAGAGTAATTCTAGAGGATGTACTTGTCAAGGTTGATAAATATTGCTTCCTTGCTGATTTCATTGTCCTCGATATGTAAGAAGACAAGGACGTCCCACTCATTCTCAGGAGACCCTTCTTAGAAACATGCAGAGCGTTGGTTGATGTCCAAGAGGCAAAGTTAATTTTTAAAATTGGGGATGAGAACATAACATTTGATGTCCTAAAGGCTATGAAAAAAATCATCTGTAGCAGACTGTCATTTCCTGGATACGATTGAAGAATGGGATGATTTAGCAAGCGATGCACTGGAGATTGCAGATTTGCACAAAGAAAAT
This sequence comes from Viscum album, assembly GCA_963277665.1. Taxonomy (NCBI): domain Eukaryota; kingdom Viridiplantae; phylum Streptophyta; class Magnoliopsida; order Santalales; family Viscaceae; genus Viscum; species Viscum album. Next base: position 702,964,502 of record OY728161.1, read on the forward strand.
GAAGAGTTTACTGAATCAATCGAGGTAGTGGAATTCATCAGGAACATAGTCGAGACTTTAGATAGACATGAATTCACTTCACTCACTCCATCACTTGAAAAGCCTCCAACACTTGAGCTTAAACCCCTTCCATCAAACTTGAGTAGCAATGCAAAGCGGGCTCGCATCCCGCGGGCTTTGCAGGTTTGGGGTAGATGTGGGGCGGGGCGGGCCTAAATATTTTGACCGTTTAGAGTGCGGGCCAATACGGGTTGAGCGCGCGCGGGTGCAGGCCAATGCAGGTTGACCCCACACGGGTGCGGGCTTGCCCGCGGGCCTGATTTAAAAAATATATATATTATTTTTACAATATATGTTTCTTTAACATTTTAGATTTTTTAATAAAAAAATCATGGTTAAAAGGTGACATATGATTTCTCACCGTAATAGTCATATTAATTCACCATTTATTCACATGTGAATTTTAAATAGGCCTATATTTATTATTTTAATATGATATTATATTATTTATATAGTAATTATTAACCATATTCATATGGTGTGTCAACCCATCTCTCAAAAAATGGAACTCATCGCCCCTGCTCATGATTTCAATTCTATAAGTGTTATTATAATCATAATATTTTTTAGGTCGATTTGATTTTGTTATTATTTAATTTTATTTTGTTATTAAGATAATTGGATATAACCTCATGAAAACACTAATAACTTCCTCTAAAACTAATCGTTACCTAAAGAGACTTCATTCATTCATAGGTTTAATTGTTCACATCACAACACAACCAACATTATCATTCATCGCCCATCACCGATCACTCACATACTTTCTATCGCAAAAGTTCTCCGCTACATCGGCATTACTGCATGCCACTATTAACCCACAAAAAAAAAATTTATCACATCCTTTAAAACTATAGTTATTGTTAATTCATACTTCTCCCCACAAATACCTTTAAGAATGATAAAAAAATACAGTATTTAAATGATTATAAATAGTATTTTTTTGTAAATGTAGGTAAGCCCGTGGGCAACCTGCGGGTTTATGCGGGGCGGGGCGGGCTTGAAATTTTTTGTTCGCATTATATGTGGGTTTTTGTGGAAAAGCTCGTGTGGGCTCAAACCTGTGCGGGCTTGGCCCGCCCTGCCCGTTTCACATTACTAAACCTGAGATATAGTTACTTGGGAGATTTAAACACCTTACCAGTCATCATCAATACCAATATTTCGAGTGAACAAGAGAAAAAATTGCTCAATGTCCTGTCACAAAGGAAGCCGGCAATAGGTTAGAAGATTTCTGATCTAAAAGGTATAAGTCCTGCCATCTATACTCACAGAATACATATGGAAGATAATTCAAAACCTTGCAGGCAACCACAACGATGCTTGACACCTCCCATGAAAGAAGTAGTCAAGAAAGAAGTCATTAAACTTCTTGATGTTGGTTTAATATTTCCAATCTCTGATAGTCAGTGGGTTAGCCCATTGCAAGTGGTACCTAAAAAGGGTGGAACCACAGTGGTTGAGAATGATAAAGGAGAATTGATAACCACAAGAACAGTGACTGGATGGAGAGTGTGCATCGTCTATCAGAAATTGAATGATGCCACCAGAAAGGATCACTTACCATTGCCCTTTATTGATCAAATCCTTGAACGATTGGCAGGACGAGATTACTACTATTTTCTAGATGGATACTCAGGTTATAATCAAATAGCAGTGACACCAGAGGATCAAGAGAAAAGCACGTTCACTTGTCCATATAATACATTTTCTTATCGGTGAATGCCTTTTGGAATGTGCAATGCTCCAGCCACATTTCAACGATGCATGATGGAAATGTTCCATGACATGATTGAAGAGTTCTTGGAAATATTCATGGATGACTTCTCTGTGTATGGATATTCTTTTGATGACTATCTGGAACATATGGATAAATTTTTGGCAAGATGCGAAGAAAAGAATCTGGTGCTTAATTGGGAAAAGTCACACTTCATGGTACAAAGTAGAATAGTTTTAGGTCATCAAATTTCAAAGAAAGGAATTGAATTTGATGCTGCAAAGATTAGTACAATCTCTGAGTTACCCATGACTTCTTCAATTCGTTCCATTTAAGGTTTTCTTGGGCAGTTGGATTCTATAGACGCTTCATTAAAGATTTCTCTGTTATTGCCCGACCCCTTACAAACCTATTGGGAAAATATGTCACGTTCCACTTTGGGCCTGAATGTCAGGAAGCATTTAAATTATTAAAGCAACGTTTGGTTAAATCCCCGATAATGATTTCACCTGATTGGGAGCATCCATTCGAGTTAATGTGTGATGCCAGTGACTGGGCAGTTGGTGCTACCTTGGGACAAAGAAAAGAAAATATCTTTAGGCCAATCTACTATGCTAGACGCACTTTTAATGAGGCTCAACATAATTACACAACAACTGAAAAAGAGCTGATAGCAGTTGTCTTTGCCTTTGATAAATTTTGATCCCATCTGTTGTTCTCAAAAGTCACTATCTATACGGATCACTCTGCACTTCGTTATCTGATGACCAAGAAAGATGAAAAACCTAGACTCATTCAATGGATACTATTACTTCAAGAATTTGACATTAAAGTCAAGGACAAGAAGGGAACAGAGAATGTCGGTGTTGATCATTTATCATGCCTTGACCATGACATAAGTGAAATCAATTTTGAACTAATCAATGAAACATTTCCTGATGAACAACTCTATGACATTGAGACAATCACACCCTGGTATGCTGATTTCGTGAACTACTTAGCTTCAGGTGTGATACATCCAGATTTATCAAAGGAACAGAGGAAAAGATTTTTGAATGAATCACGACATTACTACTGGGATGATCCTTTACTTTTCAAAGAATGTGTGGATGGAATGATAAGAAGATGCATCCCTGAAGAAGAAGTTGATAGTGTTTTGAACTTGTGCCATACTGGAGAAGCTGGGGGACACCATGGGATTCATCCAACAATCAGAAAAGTGTTACAATGTGGTTTGTACTGGCCGACCATGAATCATGATATTCGTGAATTCATCATGAATTGTGACAAATGCCAAAGAACTAGGGGTATAAGCTGGAAACGCGAAATGCCACAACACTCAATCATGGCCATTGAAATTTTTGACATATGGGGAATTGACTTCATGGGTCATTTTCCTAAATATTTTAGGAAATCCTATATCCTTTTCTGTGTGGACTATGTGTCAAAATGGGTGGAAGCTGAAGAATTCTCGGAAAATACTGCTCGAGTCGTCATCAAATTTTTGAAGCAACACATTTTTACCCAGTTCGGAATTCCAAGGCTCATCATCAGTGACCGTGGTACCCACTTCAATAATGCGCTATTTCAGAAGCTAATGACTCGCCATGGATGTCACCACTACATGAGAACCCCATACCATCCATAGACCAATGGCCAAGCTGAGGTTTCAAACCGAGAAATTAAGGGTATTTTGGAGAAGACGGTAAATACATCTAGGAAAGATTGGGCCACCAAAATTGATGATGCACTTTGAGCCTATAGAACTACCTACAAGACACCTATTGGAATGTCCCCATATCGGTTGGTATTTAGAAAAACCTACCACTTACCTATAGAATTGGAACATAAAGCTTATTGGGCTGTGAAGAAACTGAATTTTGATTTCAAAACTGCCCAAGAGAAGCGTTTTCTACAGATGAATGAACTAGATGAGATGAGGAGAGAATCATATGACAATGCTTTGATTTACAAAGAGAAAACTTGAGCCTAGAATGAAAAAAGGATCCAACAAATAAATTTTTCAGTAGGCGATAAAGTTCTCCTCTTCAACTCTCGACTTTGAATCATGGCTGGAAAACTCAAGTCGAAATAGTCAGGTCCTTACACCGTCACAATTGTTTATCCACATGGTGTTGTCAAAATTTCGGATGGTAAGATGCATACATTCAAAGTAAATGTTCAATGCCTTAAAATTTACCACACTTTGGATAAAATAGGCATCATTGAAGAACTACAATTGTAATGAGAAGTTATCCATCTGGCTGAAGACGTTAAACTTAACGATGATCGGGAGGCAACCCGACTGCTTCTTCATTGTTTGATCTTTGTTTCTTACTCTATCTCTATCTCTCTATCTGTTTTGTGGATGCAGCTAAAAAAATTTCTAGCTCTTCTGATTCTTCTGTGGTCATCGATGTGCTTGTTCTGTCTCCCTCTGACTTAGTACGACGGATGACTCAGGAGCTGGCTGATATCGAGTGCCGGCTTGAGGAACTTTCACTAGAGATTCGTGCTCAGCAGCTAGTACCACCACAAAGAGAACAGATTTTGTTCCTTCCTCACCAGCTTCACGCTCACTATGATCCGGAGGTGGTTAATCCCACTAATTGTCCCTGTGAGATCGATGACACAACCACTAGTTCTCGTAAGAGGCAGAGGAATTATGAGCTGATGGCCCAAGATGATTGAACATTGTCCATCCGTCTGGCTGAAGATGTAAAACTTAGCACTTCCTGGGAGGCAACCCATGTTCTAGTTTCATTTTTCCCCCTTTCTTCTTTTAACTGTTCTAGTTTGTTTGAGAAAATAAAAAATGGCATGTGTGAAAATTTTTATCTACTCCTGATATTTTTGTGCACTTGTCACTCTCCTACATCTCTGCTTCCATTTATATGATTATTGGTGTTATCTTTATGATATGATGCGGATATGTGTTGTCCATATGTAGATTTTACAGGTACATTATTTCTGGAGCTTCATCGGATACAGGCAGCCTCTCCACGTCTATCTGCACTTACACAAGGAAGTGTTTTATTTTTTCCATATTTTATGCTTCCAAAAATACCATGTAAACTAAAAAAAACAAGAAAAATTTGAAAAACTAACTAACATTCTTGTCATTGATGAAACCACATAAAAGATTATGTATTTTTGTCACAACACTTTTGGGAACATACCACTTGTGTCCCTAGGAATTTTGAGCACCTAATTCTTGTTTTGGAATTCTTTGATCCTTGCTCTCATGACTTGGATGATTACTGATATTATTTCATGCTTCGAAAATGTTTTTCACAAACTTGTATATTTTTGAGACACTTATTTGCACTCATTCTCATATGTGCTATCCAACATTATATTTCCATAGCCGTGAAGAATATGGCCCATTTTACATCATCTATTATTTATCTTTTCTAAGAGAGAATCTCAACCATGTTTTGTCTTCTAGAACTTGCCATGTTTTTCCATAAAAGCGATATGAATTTTTGAAAGTTTCACTAAAATTATTGAGTCATCTGTTTGATTTTTCAGCCTCGTTGACCCACTGAGCCACCCTTACATTTTTTCCATCGTAAATCCCTTAGAATTCATGAAGGAGCCTTTTAGGATGATCCCAAGTTGATACCCTTATTTACCAGTTTCTTGATTTTTTGCATGATATTTTTCAATCTAAGTGCGGGGGAGAGATTTACTCATAGAGAGGGTTCTTCAAAGGGCAGTGAGTCATTTGATGTACATGGAGTGACATTATCCCATCCTAATAATATGAGTTATTTTTCACAGTAGCCACATTCATTGCATGTATTTTGATATGGGAATATAGAATTCTTTTGGTTCCAACAATGAGTACATTGGTGGTCATTACGTGGTAACCCTCACCTTTGGGGATACATATAAAAGTTATGATCCATTACTCCAGGAACTAGAGAGTTTTCTATATGACCTAGCTTTATTGAGATGTTACATCATATACTCTACTTGTGTACCATTCTTTGGGATTATTGTCTTACATTTATTTCATGGGGTTTTTGAGTTGATACTCACTAGTTTTTCCTGACCATATTATTTGAGTGAGTTGTGTCTTTAAAAAAAAGAGTAAAAAAAGAGAGTGAAACATTGGATTATTATATGTTTGGGGACAAGCAATTTTTTAAGTGTGGGGGAGCGAGAGTTTGAGTGAGACATTTGAGGGAGACATTTGGATTGACATATATCATGCATTTATTTCAAGATTCAACCCTCCTTTTTACCAAAAAGATGTCATTTTTTTACCCACTATCCCACAGCCTCAGAAACATTTGAACCTCATGTAAAGTCCTTGAGATTGGTACATTCTTTTGATTTCTACTAGTGGAGATGTGAAATTCATGGCAAGCCTATGGTAAGCATGCATGTGTATCAGAATTGAGAAAAACTTTGATCAAATTTTTTTTTTTTGAGTAATGAGTTTAATGGCAAGGTAGGTCACATGATGAATGAGTGCACGTACTTGTTTTGAAAAAATGCAAGTGAAAGAAAAGTTGTTTTTGAAACTGAAGTTTTAAATGAAGCATGATATATTATTAGGAAAGAGATTGAAAAAATTTGAACTTGTAATTTTGATGTTTGGATTTGTCTACAGGTCCACTTGTGTTTTATTTCAGATTGTTTTGCCCAGGAGTGAAAACGTTTAAGTGTGGGGGATTTGATGTACATGGATGTTGCTGACATTTTTTCCTATTTTCATTTAGTTTTAATTAATTTGCTAACCACTTCTTGTGTTTTTAGGTTCTTTCTGTAGTATTTTAAATATTTTAGTTGTTTTTATAGTTTTTAGTTAGTATTATATTAATATTACTTATTTATTTTCATTTTTTAGAATTTTATTTTATTAACATTTCATATTTTATTTTATTTTAATATTACTTTTAGTTTATTAATTAATTATAAATATAAATATTTATATAATTCTATTATTAATATTATTTAACCCTTTTAGATAATTAGTTTTATTTTATATTTAATTTGAATTTGAATTTCCCCAACTTCCCTCCCCCTTTTCTTTTTTTTGACCCATTCCGCACCCTTTTTCTTTTTTTAACTCTCTCTCTCCAATCCCCCTATTTTCTTCTACCCGCCCCCCCTCCATCTCTCTCCATTTTTCTTTTTTTTTTCCGGCTCCTCTCCCTTATGGCCTCTCCTCTCAGTATCTCGATGCCCCACTACCCCGCTCCCTTCCCCAGCTCCGCCCCGCATCCCCTATCACGCCCCACCACCCAGCGCCCGCTTTGCTCCCTCCTTACCCCCGCAGCCTCCCTGTTGGGAAAAAATCCCTCAAAGTAACTTTGCAGTATTTTTGGGTTGATTGTGTTTGTTGACAAAGCAGGTTTCCATGGAGAATTGTCGAGTTCCTGAGAATTTGTTGAAAATCCTTGTTGACAAAGAACGATGACAAAGTAAAGGACGATCTGGAGGTGGTACAAAAAGAGCAGTACAAGGTGGCGCCGTTTCCCAGTGTTTGCCAAATTTTTGGGGTCCAAAATTTGGAGTTTGGTGAGCATCGTGAAAATAGGATTTCCATGAAGATCATAATTTAATATGGCAAAGGCATGAATTTCGTGAAGATAGGATTCATGGTTTGGAAATCGCGAAGACCAGAAGAATGGAGGCGGTGAGTCTTCGCGATTACGTCAAGCTTCGCGAATGGCAGAGGCTGAAGCGCATCGCGGCAGAGAAGGTCTTCGCGAGGGAGCTTTGTGGTGAAGGCGCGAAGGAATGTTGACGGTAATTCTTCACAATTACATCAAGCTCCGCAAACGGAAAATTGTCGTGGTGCTTCTCGATTTGGAAAGAATTCTGGCGGAATCTTTGGAGCTTCGCGATTTGAGATGATGTGGCATTGACTTCGCGCGGAAAGTTCGAGGGTCGGTGGAATCGCCTATAAATAGAGGCTGACCCCCTCGAGAGAAGTAGAGAGAATTTTCAGAGAAGATCATTTGCTCTTGTTTTGCGAAGGTAGTTCGCGGAGCCAGTGTGCTTCGCGAAAGAGGAGCTTCGCGGAGGCTATTACAGCTCCGCGAACCCTGCGAGCTCCATGTTGGCTTAGTCAGCTTCGTGAGGGACATTACTTTGTGACGGCTTGAGCATCGTGGTAGTGCTTCGTGGTAGTGCTTCGCGAGAGTGCTTCGTGAAAAGGCAGGAGCTTCGCGAAGGCTTGTTTGAGCTTCGCGAAATTGGGAGCTTCGCGAAGTAGGGTGCTTTGCGAAGGTGTTTCCAAAAGGAATTGCCCAGTGTTCAGAGGCAAATAGGTATTCATCAGTGGATGAAAGTTGGACTTCAATAGAGCATCTATCAACAGTTGAAGATGCATTATTTCATGCAAATTAAGAGACCTACAGGTCTATAAACTGTGAGTGGATTCCCTTCTGGAGCAGTGAGCTTAGGAAGAGGAAGTAGGTGATCCTCTCCACCGGAAGTGATCTAGAGAGAGAGAAACGGGGAGTGACCCTTGGGAAAGCAGTGAGCTGACCCTAAACTTTGTATAGGCAGTGAGCCTGGGCATAGAAGTGATCTAGCCCGAACTTTTTATCCACAGCTAGTGAAGTTTAGTGGAATTGGTATGACCGGCAACTTGTCGGCGTATGCTCCTTGGACGTAGCCCTTTGCGGTGAACCAAGTAAAATTGGTGTGTCCTGTACATGCTTTACTTTCTGTTTACTTTGTGCAACAGGAAAGAGAGAGAAGAGTGTTTTTCTTAACAGTGAAACAAGATCCGAGCGGGCATTAATTCTAAATTAGTCATACCCTGATTCACCCCCCCCCCCCCTCTCAGGGTATTCAGCCTTGTGGACCTAACAATTGGTATCAGAGCGACAGGTTGACAGTTGTTCTTCTCTCAAATGGAGGTCACTAATCATAGAGGGATTCCGATCTTTGACGGATGTAATTTTCAGATATGGAAGAATCGAATGCAACACTATTTCCGATCTTTGGGAATGGATGTGTTTTTAGCAGCTATGCATGGTATCACATCTGATATTACTAGTGGTGCATTATCAGAAGCTGAGCATAAAGAGTTGGATGCTGATTGCAAAGCAATCAATGCCTTAGGGGGAGCCCTTTCCAATCCCATATATACAAAGGTGATGTCATGAAAAACATCACATGCCATGTGGGAAAAGCTTTTGAATATTTATGAAGGGGATAAAAAAGTCAGAGAGTCCAAGCTGCAAGTGTTGTGGAACAAGTATGAAGATCTGAGAATGAACCCGAATGAGTCTGTTGATGCATTCTTTGACAGGGTAAATGTTGTGGTAGAAGACATGTGAGGCCTTGGTGAGATTATCGAAGACATTAAAATCGTAAAACGCATATTGAGAAAGCTTCCACCTCGGTTCAATCTGAAAGTTTCTATTTTGGAAGATAAAGATCCAAAAGAGCTGACATTTGATAACCTACACAGCACTCTTGTTGCATATGAAATGAGAAATGATGACAATGATGTTGTGGAAAAGGGGAAATTCAAAGAGGTGGCATTTAAGGCCATGAAGAGGCTCGCTATTGAAGATTCTCAGGAGGAAGAAGAGTCGGATGAGGTGATGTCGTTCCTTTCTTCAAATCTATAAAGAGGAAAAGGAAAGTTTAAAGAGAAACTTCCACTAGCATGCTTCCGATGCGGAAAGGTTGGTCATCTTGCTGCAAGATGCCCCAAAAAGTTTCAAGAAGAAAGTGATGAAGATGAAGTTGAGATTCCCATGAAAAAATCTTCAGCCTATGTGAAAGGGAAGAAGCAATTCAAAAGAAATTTCTTTAAGAAGAAGAATCTTCTTTCACAAGAAATAGACAGTTCAGCTGAGTCTGAGGGTGAAGAAGTTGAAGAGATAGAAAACTGCAAAGATCGTGGACAAAATGCGATGGTGGTTGTTGATAGTAGTTCTCTAGAAAAGAAATAAAACAAAACTGATGAAGAAGAAGAAGAAATTGAAGGGAGAGTTGACATGGAAGCTGAATTAGAAGCAGCTCTTGAAGAGATAGATGTTTTGCGAGCAAAAACAAAGAAATCCAACAAGATAGTATGTGATTCCAAACTCTACATGCAACAACAAGAAGAAGAGAAGTCTGAGGTTGAGAAAGAAATTGAAAATCTTAAGTCTTCCAGGCCAGAGCACACAGAAAAGGTTGATGATCATAAGCTCAAGATTGAAGAGAAGAAAAGGGAGATCGATTGCTTGAGTCAAAAAGTGAAAGATCACGTCAAGAGTATTGAAGAGCTTGAAGAGGAAGTTGTCGGTCTGCGGAGAAAAGTTAAAGACCAGGAAAAACCTTTGAATCCCAACACATTCTTGGGAAATCAGGTCGTTACGAAGACTGAAAAGAAGAAAGAATAGCCTAGTAGTTCAGTAGGAAAGAAGCAGAAATTGAACTCAGAAGTTAAGGCTGATTCATGGCTTAATCAGAAACAAAAATCTGTGGCAGTTGAAGTTAGACCGCAAGCACCTGTCCTGATATTGAAAGTGGATTTGAGCACAAAGCAGAATCAGAATACTCAGAGATATCAAGAGGAAACTCGTAGTGCTGAAGTAACACGAAGGAATGAAACTTATATCAGGTGTTATTGCTGTGGGAAAATGGGACATTCACAGTATGTGTGTTCCATAGCCAAGATATATAGAAGGGAACAAGAATAGAGATGGCAGCCAAACAGAGAACGGTTTTCCAAAACATATTTTGAAGGACACTGTTTTTTGGTGCGGAGGATTTGGGCACATGGCTAGGTACTGTACTTCGAACATTCAGAGAAATGTGCCAAAACAGAATCAAAACATTCGCAAGCAGTAGATCAATAAACCGACAGGTGAGTTAAAAACGCAGAATAGATTTGCGGCTTTGCAAGATGAGGTTGGTTCAACATACTCTGAGAAAGAACAAAAGCCTCAATCCATGCCGAGTATGAAAGAAAAAGTATGGACCAGGAAGAAGAAAATTGAGAAGGTCGTAGTTGCTGAAATTTCCCTTAAAGCATCAGATCGTTCTGGTGTGTGGATCCTTGATAGTGGTTGCACATCCCACATTACAGGAAACAAGGATCTGGTTACAGGTATAAAATATGACAAAGTAGGAGTTGTCAAATTTGGAAATGATGAAGGCCTGAAGATTGTTGGCTCAGGAAAAGCCAAGTTTGGAGGCAAAGAAATGAGACATGCTGATGTCATGGTGGTAGAGGGTCTCAGTCATAATTTGTTTAGCGTCAGTCAACTATGTGACTCTGGGAACTCTATCCTATTTACCAAGAAGATGGGTATTGTTAAAGGAAAAGATGGAATAGTCATTCTATAGGGAAAACGAACAAAGGGGAATCTTTACCTGGTAGGTGGGGAAGAAGATTCATGCCTTTTATCCAGAGAAGAAGAAAATCATCTATGTCATAAGCGACTTGGTCATCTATGTCAACCATCTATGGAAGATCTGGTAAAGTGTGATGCTGCTAGAGACCTTCCCAAACTATCACGTGATTGCACTCATACTTTTGATGCTTGTCAACAAGGGAAGATCATCAGGAAGACATACAGGCCAAAGGAACAAAAAGCAACTGGAGTGCTCGAATTGGTGCATGCTGATGTATGTGGACCTATCTCACCACGAGCTATAGATGGGAAAAGGTACTATATTATTTTCATTGATGACTATAGCAGAATGGCCTGGGTATTCATCATTACCCATAAGACAGAGGTGTTCAGTTGCATAAAGCAGTACAGGAGGGAATCGGAAAAGATGCTTGGGCAAAAAATTCTGAAGTTTCGTACTGATAACGGTACGGAATTTACAGTCAGGTTGAAAACTATCTTGAGAAACATGGGATAAGGCATCAAGTTTCATCAGTAAGAACTCCCCAAAAGAATGGAGTGGTTGAAAGGAGAAATCGGATCATCAACAACATGGCCAGAACAATTCTTATTGATAAGGACCTACCAGAGAAATTTTGGAAGGAAGCAGTTTTGACATCGGTCTATGTTTCAAACAGGTCCTTGTTATGTCCGAAGCAAGGGAAGACTCCGTATGAACTGTGGTACGGAAAGAAGCCAACGTTGAAATACTTTCGAATCTTTGGAAGTAAGTGTTTCATTCTCAACAAAGAACATCATAGGAAGTTTGAGGCACGATGAGATGAAGGGATATTCATTGGCTATTCAGGGAAAATAAAAGCATATAAATGCTTCAACAAGAGGCTGGGAAAAATTGTTGAGAGCAATGATGTCACTATAGTCGAAAATGAACAGACTGCTCAATGACCCAGTGAACAGTTTCTGGATGAAAGCGATGATGAGGTAAGCAACACATGGGGATTAGAAGTGGCAGAGGCTGACTCAGAAGAAGATACAAATGATGAACAAGAAAGTGTCAAGTATGTATTTGCAAGGAAGCCAAAGAGTCGAGCTAAAATTGATAGGCAAAATATCATTGGTGATCAGACAGCTCCAGTTCAGACTCGAAGAATGAAATCATTACAGCAAACATCGTTTTTATCTCAGGTGGAGCCGAAATGTTTTTCCGATGCAGCTGAAGATGAAAACTGGGTTCAGGCTATGAATGAAGAGCTTGATCAAATTGAGAAGAACCAGACATGGGAGATTGTTTCGAGGCCAGCAGACAAGAATGTCATCGGGACTAAATGGGTCTATCGCAATAAGATGAATGAAGATGGAACAGTGATTCGGAACAAAGCGCGACTAGTGTGTAAGGGATACTCCCAGATAGAGGGAATAGATGTTGATGAGACATTTTCACCGGTTGCAAGGCTGGAGACAATCAGATTATTTTTTGCCATAGCAGTGCAAAGAAAGTTCAAAGTGTTCCAGATGGATGTCAAATCCGCATTCTTGAATGGGGTTCTGGAAGAAGAGGTGTACATTGAGCATCCAGATGGTTTTCTCATTCATGAGGATGAGAACAAAGTTTGCAGGCTGAAGAAGGCATTGTATGGGCTGAAACAAGCACCAAGAGCATGGTACTCAAGGCTTGATCAGTACTTGAAGAAGCTTGGTTTTCAGCGTGGAGGAGTTGATTACAATCTCTATTTCAGTAATGACAGTAATAAAAGGATGATGGTGTTGGTTTATGTCGATGACATAATATTTGGCGGATCAAATGAAGCTCAGTGCAGACAGTTTTCCGAATTCATGAAAAATGAGTTTGAAATGTCAATGATTGGAGAGATAACGTTTTTCCTTGGTCTACATGTGACACAAGGAAGGAATGGAACATTCATTTCTCAATCTAAATATGCCAAGGAGGTCCTGAGAAGGTTTGTAATGGAAAATTCCAAGGATATTAAGACTCCGGTTTCCACCCAGATGAAATTATCGAAAGATGAAGATAGCAAAGCAGTTAATATCACAGAATACAGGCAAATCATTGGAAGTCTGTTGTACTTAACCGCAACAAGGCCTGATATTGTTTTCGCCACATGCCAAGCAGTGAGATATCATATTAATCCCAAGGAAAGTCACATGCTCGTAGTGAAAAGAATACTTTGGTATATCAAGGGCACGGTGGACTTCGGCTTGACATATAATGACAAATCTCAGACAGAGTTATTGGGATATACTGATGCAGACTGGGCCGGTTCAGCGGATGATAGGAAATCAACGTCAGGTGGTGCTTTCTATCTTGGTGTATTGTGTATTTCATGTCTAAGCAAGAAGCAAGATTGCATTTCACTAAGCACCACGGAAGCTAAGTATATTGCGGCCACTCAAGCATGCACACAGTTATTATGGATGAAACAGCAGCTTGAAGATATGGGAGTTGAAGTGAAGTCTCCGATTGGAATCCAGTGCGACAACTCAAGTGCTATAAATCTTAGCAAAAATCTCGTCCATCATTCAAGGACAAAGCACATTGAGATTAAGTATCATTTTATCAAGGAAGGGGTTGAGCAGGGAATCGTAAAGTTGGAGTACGTGCCTACAGAGCTACAGGTTGCAGACATTCTGACAAAGGCCTTACCCAAGGAAGCTATTGAGAGGCATCGACTGGCTCTGGGAGTTCAATCGATTCTCCGCACTTGAAATAGTGTGGATGTGGGACCCCCCCCCCCCTCTCCCCGAGGTATGATGTGTTTTTCCCTAATGAGCTGATTTGTGTTCTCTACTCTGTTACAGACTACAAAGGAGTGACCTTTGGGTTCGTTGACAAAGGGGGAGAGAGAAAATAGTGTTTGTTAAAGGGGGAGAAAATAGTGATTGGGAGACAGTGTGGCTATTTGAGAAGTCATGACAGATACGGGGAGAAGCTGATAGGTGGAGCAGCCAGATAGGGGGAGTGCAATGAGATATGGGGAGAGTTTTAAATATGACGATGCTAGAAGTGATCGATCAAAGCATAGAAATCACGACAGCTGAGGATCGTGATAAAAGCAGAACAGTGGTGTTGGAATGGTGTGAGACGGTGTCCAGAATTCACCAATTGGTATCAGTGTGGTTCAACAATTGGTATCAATTTAAGAATTGGTATCAGGTTGGAATCGACAATTGGGGTCTGACATGAAGTGATTCATTGATGAACTTTTCATACTATTCTTGTTTCTCACGTCGAGCATTGCTCATGTGGGCTTAGAGTACGTGTTAAGTGATTCCTTGAACGCTATCATAATTTCAAGAGGTGAATGGTGGTAGTGGCTGGAAGAAGACTCAGTGAGGTATCAACATGCAGAAAATCATTCTGAGAAGAGTTATGCAGAATTGTCAACAAACCCAAAGGGGGAGATTGTTGGGCAAAAATCCCTCAAGGTAACTTTGTAGTATTTTTGGGTTGATTGTGTTTATTGACAAAGCAGGTTTCCATGGAGAATTGTCGAGTTCTTGAGAATTTGTTGACAATCCTTGTCGACAAAGAACGATGACAAAGGAAAGGACAGTCTGGAGGTGGTACAAAAAGAGCAGTACAAGGTGGCGTCGTTTCCCAGTGTTTGCCAAATTTTTGGGGTCCAAAATTTGGAGTTTGGTGAGCATCGCAAAAATAGGATTTCCATGAAGATCATAATTTAATATGGCAAAGGCATGAATTTCGCGAAGATAGGATTCATGGTTTGGAAATCGCGAAACCAGAATAATGGAGGCGGTGAGTCTTCGCGATTACGTCAAGCTTCGCGAATGGCAGAGGCTGAAGCGCATCGCGGCGGAGAAGGGCTTCGCGAGGGAGCTTTGCGGCGAAGGTGCGAAGGAATGTTGACGGTGATTCTTCGCGATTACGTCAAGCTCCACGAACGGAAAATTTTCGTGGTGCTTCGCGATTTGGACAGAATTCCGGCGGAATCTTTGGAGCTTCGCGATTTGAGATGACGTGGCGTTGACTTTGCGTGGAAAGTTCGAGGGTCGGTGGAATCTCCTATAAATAGAGGCCGACCCCCTCGAGAGAAGTAGAGAGAATTTTCAGAGAAGATCATTTTCTCTCGTTTTGCGAAGGTAGTTCGCGGAGCCAGTGTGCTTCGCGAAAGAGGAGCTTCGTGGCGGCTATTATAGCTCCGCGAACCCTGCGAGCTCCGCGTTGGCTTAGTCAGCTTTGAGAGGGACGTTGCTTTGCGAAGTCTTGAGCTTCGCGGTAGTGATTCGCGGCAATGATTCACGAGAGTGCTTCACGAAAAGGCAGGATCTTCGCGAAGGGTTGTTTGAGCTTCTCAAAATTGGGAGCTTCGCGAAGTAGGGTGCTTTATGAAGGTGTTTCCAAAAGTAATTGCCCAGTGTTCAGAGGCAAAGAGGTATTTATTAGTGGATGAAAGTTGGACTTCAATAGAGCATCTATCAATAGTTGAAGATGCATTATTTCATGCAAATTAAGAGACCTACCGGTCTATAAACTGTGAGTAGATTCCCTTCTGGAGCAGTGAGCTTAGGAAGAGGAAGTAGGTGATCCTATCCACCGACAGTGATCCAGAGAGAGAGAAACAGGGAGTGACCCTTGGGAAAGCAGTGAGCTGACCCTAAACTTTGTATAGGCAGTGAGCCTGGGCATAGAAGTGATCTAGCCCGAACTTTGTATCCACAGCTAGTGAAGTTTATTGGAATTTGTACGACCGGAAACTTGTCGACGTATTCTCCTTGGACGTATCCCTTTGCGGTGAACCAAGTAAAATTGGTGTGTTTTGTACATGCTTTACTTTCTGTTTACTTTGTGCAACAGGAAAGAGAGAGAAGAGTGTTTTGCTTAACAGCGAAACAAGATCAGAGCGGGCATTAATTCTAAATTAGTCATACCCTGATTCACCCCCTCCCCCCCTCTCTCAGGGTATTCAGCCTTTTGGACCTAAAAATTGGTATCAGAGCGACAGGTTGACAGTTGTTCTTCTCTCAAATTTTTTTGTTGACACACCTTTGATTTTCTCTCGCAGCTTCTTGGTATCCTGAAAGAAGTCAGCTGATACAACATTGTTAGAGCAGTGTAAATAATCATGAAATGCAAGGTTATTGCTGCTTATCCCTATTCTTATTTCTTCCCCCAATAGGCATCACCTGATCCGAGTCATCCAATTATTGCATTGATGGATCTTGCATCTGATTTTGTTATTAAATACTCCCCCTGTGTTATGAAACACTTCCTGGGACGTAGCCCTTTGCGGTGAACCAAGTAAAATTGGTGTGTCCTGTGCATGCTTTACTTTCTGTTTACTTTGTGCAACAGGAAAGAGAGAGAAGAGTGTTTTGCTTAACAGCAAAACAAGATCAGAGCGGGTGTTAATTCTAAATTAGTCATACCCTGATTCACCCCCCCCCCCTCAGGGTATTCAGCCTTGTGGACCTAACACTCCCCCCTCTCTCGCCTGCATCCCGCTACCCCGGCACTCCCCTGCTCCCCCTGTCCACCCCGCCTCTTCCCCGCACTCCCTTACCCAGCGCCCCACCCCTCCCTCAGTTCCCACTCACCCCGCTCACCCCGTTCACCCGCTCACCCCAGCCGCCCCCTGCCTCCCCTCTCCACCTGGCCACCCCCCCTCCCCTGCTCACAGCCCCGCCCTCATCCTTCTAATTCCGTCGCACCCCCTTAACTCGCTGGAAGCCGCCGGCCTCTCCTCTCCCTGACTAACTTTGTCACACCCCCCTGCTTCTGTTTTCTTTGCAGTGCACCGGTCACCGCCATCCAAGGAGTCGACCAGCAGCCGACCAGCAGCCGCGCACCGCTCACCGCTACCCGAGGATCCGACCAGCAGTCGCGCACTACTCACCACTCATATCCTTCATTCTGGTGGTCGCATAGTTGGTGCGCGACGTCATCACGTGCCGAGGGTTGCTGCGCGCAGTGGAAATAGAGACAGACACGATCATTTCTTCGGTAACGCAGTGTTAATCCACATGACATGTCATTTTACTGCGTTTATTCTTTCAGTTGTGATGTTGGGGTAATTTTTTTAGTGTCGGGATGTTGGTTGATTAATAAAATTATCACGCATGCCATACAATGTATTGTTTGATGATTAATTGTCAATTAAATCTATTTTAATTGAATGTTTATCTGTTTAAATTATTTTTGCACTGAATTAATTGCTAAAATTGAAACTGGCCCTTTTAATTATAAGTCAACGTGGCGGTCCGAGAAGGTAAACCGCGTTGGCCGATGGTAGGTGCAAATTGGTGACACAACTTTGTGAGAAACGGGTTGTGTCATTTCACCGTATAGTCCAGGACTTGAACGAATTTTCTAATTTATTTATGACACCAGAGAATGGGACTTTAAATAAATTAGGAATTTTAAATTGAGCATCGAAAAAAATGCACATATTTTCAGAACTGGCGATAACTAAACAGAATGAATATTTAATCATACAAAAGAGTATTTTTCATGTATGCATGATAATTTAATTGTGACACCAGCATCCCCGACACATTTTATTGATTTAGAGTCCATAATCATTTTCAATTACAGTTTACTATATTTCTTTTGTCTTTTCACCTTTTAGTTTAATTAAAAGAAAAAAAACAGCTCAAAAATTGGAACTCCCTCAACCTTTGTCTGTCTAAACAATGTCCAACAAAGAATTTTTAGTGAACTAGATTCCGTGATCTCTGTGGTTCGACCCTACTTTCCACTTTTACAGTAGCTAGTCAGTTATAAAAATTTGCAAATTAGACGCGCTGCGACACGCGTACCACTTGACACATAGAACGTATATCAATCATGGGCATAAAATAAATCATGGAAAGGAAATGGGTTTCATGAGAATTTTATAAAGAATAAATTCATGAATAAACTTTGGGGTTCCCAAAATAAAAAATGGGAATAAGATATTTGGTATAATGATCATCAATCTTGAGTGAAGAAGAAACAATCTCAAGAGAAGTAAAAGATATGTTTTTTAGAAAGAAGAGTTATTTTGGAAAAATATTTGAATTTTTCATAAAACCAGATTGGAAAAATGTATATCCTAGAAAATTAAAGGTAAGGAAAAGAAATGGTATTTAAGTAACATTAAAGAAACATTCATACTAAAAATGGAGTGAAATAGGGAAAACTCAAAGGATGTGAGTTGGGTTCGGGAATCCCCTTACCTTATGTCAGAATGATTTATTCACTTTAATATCCTACATAATCAAATTAAATTAATTAATTGAAAAATAAATAACCTATTCTAAAAGTATTTAATTTATTATTATTTTATTAAGTTAATTTATGGCCTTTTTATGAGTTATAGAGTTCAATTTCATCTTTCAGAAGTGTTTGTTTTCTTGGTTTTCACGATCGGTTTGCTTGTTTATAGGTATAGAATTTTATGTATAATAAGAATGATTCTATAGAATTGAAATTATATGTTATTAATAAAAATAAATAATTTTAATTGGTCTTATTTATTATTTTGTTTCCATATATGAGGATGATTCATTAGATAAAATTTTAATGGTACTTGTTTAGATTAATTTTAGCGGTTTTCAATCACAACAAACTCGTTTTGTTTTATTCTATAATTTTATGTATATAATTTAGTTCTAGAATATAAAAAGGTTATAACATACATTTTAAAAAAATCAATCATTATAATGGTTTTATGAGCATCCTTGAAGGCAGTAAAAGAAAATGAAAATGCATCATCTGCGATGGAGGTAAATCGACACACCACGAACGATGATTTAATTTTTTTAGAATAAAAGGGAGAGGAGAAGTGGTTTGGTGATGTATTATTCCATTAACATAATAAAATTCCATTATATATAAGATACTAGAGTTACCATTCCACTTTGATAATTTGATATGATGAGAGAATAATAAAATAAATTAAATTAAAAGAAACTGAAAGAGGATTTTACCTCTTGAATTATCCTCCTTAAGAACCTCCTTAGGGAAATTGGTTTTAATCTTTTGTTGACACCAAAGGCTCCTGAACATTGGGGTCTTGGGAATATGATTGGTCAAAATTTGTATAAGGCTCAAATCTTGTAAGTTGTGAGGATAAGAAGTGGTGAAGGGTGGTATTTATAGGGGATGAGAGGGGTGTTTCTCATTATTTTATTCATTAGTTTATTATTTTGGCTCAAGAATATGAATAGTTTGAACATTATCACTAATAAATTAAATAATTAAGGATAGTTTGAGATTATGGTGCTTACATCATCCATGACTCAAGGAATAGTGTATTTAATTTATAATGTATATATACTGTAAATTATTGTATTTTACTCTTCACTAGGAATTCAAGTATTTTAGAAAAAAAAATCACCCTAACTATTTTTTGATGTGTAGAATTAAAAAATGAACTCCATTTTATGAAAAGAATTTTCTAAATATGAGATATTTAATTTTTAATTAAAATCGTTATTTACTCGAAAAATACATATTTTAAAATTATAACTAATTTTATAACACTTTGGAAGATTAATTAAGGTCACATAAAATTATCATATAATCATAAGAAAAAAATACTAATTTATGAACCTATTTTATGAAAATAAATTTTCTTTTAAATACTTATATTTATTATAAAATTATAAATAAAGATTCATGATTTATAAAAATACCAACACTTAATTAATAATTTTTAAAATATTTAATTACTTATACTATGATATATTTATATCATATTATCATTTATATGATTCCTAAATTTTATTTATACTTTAATATATGAGGTTACTATTCTATTGGCCAAATTACTATTCCTAATGGTCACATTACTATTCCAAAGGCCAAGTTACTATTCCATTGGTATAGGTTCCTTAACTTATATAAATGCCTATTATTCCATTCATTATTCATTTATAAAGTTTATATTGTGTCCTCTATATGATTTTATGTGATTTTTACTATATGGAATAATTATAATAAGTGAATTTTCATTGATAAAACTTTGGGTCGTTATATTGTCATCTTCCATTTTAAGCACATAAAAGTCAGCAGGAAAATTAAAATTTTCACCCTCACAAGAACATATTCTAACACACCAGTGGGGTGTGTGGTACTTTGGTTTCCCAGTTGATCAATAATTATTGTGGGCTTCAATTCCCCAACCTAAAATGAAGATAAAATGGAGTGAGTCATCACATTTTTAAAAGCACCCACATCTATCATAACATTAGAAAAAAAATACTCCCCTATAGTTCATGGAATCGAGAATGTTTCAGGATCATTGCATTTGGTGGGAAATGATGGATCAATAAATACTGATAAATTACACTCCAATATCACCTTTTCATCACCTCGAATTCACCTTCGATGTGTACACATCTCCTTTAGAAACTTCGTGTATCATGGAATTTGCTTCATGACATCAATCAAGGGGATGTTAATCTGCACTTTTTTTAAAGTTTCAAATATTTATTTATCAAGTTCAATTTATTTTTCTTTCCTTGTTTTGGTGGACCTTTGGGGAAATTTAAGAGTAATGTTATGGATTGGTGGTTCATTAAATGAAATTCTTTTTCCTTTGGCACTGTTTCTCTCAAGACAATGTTTTTCCTCATTTGAACCATTTTTAGTGGTTGGGGTGACGGTTTCCTCATAAGGGGATGAATATGATGGAGGGTTCATTTGGATTTTAAGTTGTGTTCCACTCCAAATTGTTATGGAATTGACATTTACCTTATCCCTAGGGTTGACTATTGGTTGAGAAGTTAGTTTACCTGACCCATGAATTTGGATTTTCCCCACCGAGTTGGAAAGTTGACCTAATTGGGTTTTTAGGTATTGTATGGAATCTTGGGTGGTTTTGTTCGAATTGTAGATTATTTTAATCCATTTTTTTCATCATTTCATCTAGGTTAGGCTTAAGTTTTGGAGGGGGTTGCTGGAAAGGCCTTTGTGGTGGTTGAGTATTTCTGAGTGGTGGTGGTGGATGACTACTCTTCCCTGGTTGGTTCTATGGTTGTTGAGGTTGGTTTGAATACACACCTTACTTATAGGCTTGGTTTTCTTTCCACCCATGGTTGGTTTGATGGTATGGTTCTTTCCTAATGGGTTAGTTATAGGGGTGGCTTGGGAATCTTACCTCACAACTCTCAAAAGTTTCCCTCAATAGAGGGCATTAGTCAGAATAGTGGGTGTAGACAAAACAGATACCATAATGGATGGGAAGAGGATATTGGGATTTCCCTTGGAAAAGATCAAGTTATCAGAGAAGGGTAGTTACCTCTTCAAACTTTGTGTCCAACTTCTTCTTAGACTCAGAACTCTTCACCTCATGGATACCTCAAATGGATACACTAGACCTTGAAATAAATTGTTGTGTATTTTTTCCATATTTTTTATTTGGGTTCTAGTAGAAATTGGGGTCTTATCCACTAGCGCACCACCTGTAGTAACATCAATCATGTTTCGATCAATAGAAATTAAACCTTCATGAAAATATTGTATTAAAATTTGATCACTTGTGGTGTGAATAGCTTGAAAATAACCTCTTAAATCATTCCCAATATTCATGAATTGTTTCCCCTTATGATTTTCTTATACCGCAAATTTCTTTCCTTATAATTGCAGTTCAATATTCTGGGAATTATTTTTCAAGAAAAAGGCATTTCATGTCCGCCCAGCCTCTAATTGGGGAATTAACATAATATAACTCATATTTTTTAGTGACTTCTAAAGAGAATGAGGATGCTCTGAGTTTTACTTGTTCTTCATCCACATTTTTAGGTTTTAATGTTGAACACACAATGTGAAAGTATTTTAAGTTCTTATGTGGATATTCTCCATCAAGTCCATGTAATCTTGGTAATAAGTGAATTAAACTAGATTTTAGTTCAAAATTAAGTGTTTTTCCTTATATTTGAATGTATGTGAAATGGATATCTACATCAGGTGAGGTCAGTTATTTTAATGTTAGGTTATTTTTATCCATATTATGCAAGTTTATTTCGTTCTTGATGTTGGTTTCAGAATAAGAATAAGGTTCAAGAATAGTGTCGATGTTTTGTGCATCCTTCTTCAATGGGTTATTCGGTGCTTCTTGGTGTCGATGACGCAAGATTATCTTTGGTTCGTGTTCAAAAGAAAGTAGTTCCTCTGATTAAGATCATGTCATTCATGAGGCCTACAAAAGTAAGTTTTTAGAAATCAACTTAAAAATGAAGTAAGAAAAGAATCAAACAAATATTTACAAAATACATAATGTTTTTATAAAAAATGCACACTAAAAACCAAAGTGTTATTCGGTAACGATGTCAAAATTTGACCGCATTGTCATGACACATCAACTTGATTATTATTCAAAGATTATTTTATAGTTTATAGAATACCCTAGGTTTTCTCTCAAGGAGATTTGGTGGTTTAAAGTGTGTATTTTCAATAAAAAAGATTAAAAAGTGAAGGTGGTTTTGAAAATAATTTTAAGAAAATAAATTAATTTAAAGAGTTTAATATTTGAAAAAATAAGTGGGTTTTGAAAAATATAATATAACTGGGATTGTTGTGATTTTACTACACACATTTCAAGTTCATTGTTCTTAGAGATTCATTTAGGTTTTGAAGTAAATCTTTGGTTGAAATTAATTGGAATACCGATTAATTTCTATGCTTTTATATTAATGCATGTTGAACCAAACCTTGTCATAACAATTGTATTGAAAAGTTCCAGCCCTTATATAAGGTATAAGAGCTTCCAAAGAAGATTTAAATCTCAAATAAGTGGGTAATAAAAGGATTATTGTGTTGTCCAGTCGGAGAAACACAATTACTCGCTCAAAACCTCACACTGATCGGTTAGAAATTAAAAGCATAACAATCACATGCATCAAAACAAACATTCAAATAGGAAATAATATAATATACATGGAATGAATTTTTTTTACACCCAATTTACTCCAACCCAGCATCTAATATAAGCATCGCAAGTCCCTTGAAATGTGTGTATCTCCCTCACAATGAACGCCCGCCATTTAGCCTGACATCGAGAGGAGGAGAAAGGTCGGGTGGATCTCCTTCTTCATTTTAGCTATCCCTATGAGGATAGAGAGCTCCTGAACCTCAAATTTGATGAGAGGGATCCTTTGGAACTCTAAAATAGTAGCACTTAACTCCTTGATCGAACTTTCAAATGAGGTGCCCAAGGTGCCCTTTTAGATCCAAAATGAAATGTGGTTTTGGGCACCAAGATTTCGAGATACCACTTGGCCCTTGGTTTTGGGCGAGTAAAATACCTTATATCAACTTGAACAAAAAAATAAATATTTTTGGATGATATATTTTCTATCTCCATGTAAAATTTGAAATCCAGATAATGTATAAAATGAGATATATTGTCAAAATACAAAACAAAACTTTTGAATTTGAGCAAATTCTTTTTCTTGGAAAGATTGATTTGTTTAGGCCTCTTAATGGACGAATTGGGATTAGGTGTATTCATAAAATTTGTATACTGTGGAATTTTGGATAATCCCACAAAATTTAATCCTAATTATGGATTAGCTGAAGTGTGTAGTTGAGTTCACATGTGTTCTTAGATTCTTGTGTAGTTTATCCCATTTTCCTTCAACTTCATTATGGATCCTCCAAATCATCTCCCCCTATGACAAAATAAACTAAAGTGAAATTTTCCATTTTAGTGGTGAAAAGAATAATCTAATTGAACCAAATGTGAAGTTCAATTTGAAATAAAATGTGGAATTTTCAATATAATTTTTTTTAACACAATAGTATAAGGGTGAAATAAAATAGTGAATCATGGTGCAATTGATATTTTTATGACATTATCACATAAAGCATGTAAGAGTAATGTCGTTATGTGATAGGAATATAATATTAATAAACATAATACAAGGTCTAGAATTTGAATGTATCTGATATAGCTTTTTCTAGGGCACCAACTCCAATTTGATAAACATTAATTATAAGGTCGCATCATCAGTTATTCTAGAGTTCATTTAACTATTTCAACGGTTAAATTGTTATTATAATGGTCATGTTACTTTTCCAATGATCATATTTTCAACGACTACTTTACCCCTTTACAGCAGTCATATAAGCCTTTATATACCACTTAATTCATTCATTCATCGTTTACTTAGTTTTTTTCAAGGTTCTCACAATGTATATCTCATTTCTAATGTTTTATTTTCTTTGCATAGTATTGTTCAAGATAATGATATTTATTGAAGGTTGTCACCCATTAGATTTCCAAAATGTATTAAATTATTTACATGTTTTTATTTTCATGTTATACTTGTATTGATCTTATGGAATGTATCCATCCTTCATTGGTAATGTTACATGATCAAATAAAATTATGTTTGTTTTGTTACGTTTCACATTTGATTTATTTATGGTATACTCTTACACTAGGGAAACAATTTAACAATGAAGAATAAAATTTTAAGGAAAGAATTCATATAAAAACATGGGATATTAAAAAATTACATTTAATTAATTTTTTATGGATTGGAATGAACTATGGATTGAAGTGTGTTGTTCAATTAGAATTACTAAAAAGGCATTTTTAAAATTTAAACTATTTTTTAAGTTCAAAATATGCGTCAAACAATCAAAACTGAACACACAAACTCATATTTTCATGAAAATCTTGAACAATAATATTTGATTAATCTTTGATATGTATGAATGAACCATACATCAATCTGACACGCAATGCGATCAAAATGATCGAGAGTACATTTTTATAATTAAAACTATTTTCTAAATTCAAAACATGTCTCAAATGATCAAAACCGACTAAAAAAGTTTGGATCGTCCTTAAAAAACTATTACAATGACCATAAATTAAATTTTTTACATGTGGGGATGAATCAACTGTTAATTCATTATGTAGTGTGGTCAAAATAATTAAAATTTCATTTTTAGAGTTTAAAATATTTTCTAAGTTAAAAACATGCATGAAACAATCAAAATCAACCAAAAGAGACCAAATTGTCATGAAAATGCAGAGTAATGGTTGTAGATTAAACTGTGACATGTAAGAATGAATCTCACATCAATATGTAATGTAGTGTGGTTAAAATAATGAAAAATGCATTTTTTAAGTCAAAATTATTTTCTAAGTTAATAATATTCATTAAATGAAAAAAAACTAAGGTGAAGAGTTTTGATTGTTGTGAAAATCTATGATTGCAGTCTTAAATTATTTTTTTAACTAAAAAAATGAACAACACGTCAATCTGATATGTGGAATTTCCTATATGATCAAAAGTATTTTTTTATAAATTAAAAATGTTCATCAAACAATCAAGACCATGTAAACTGACTCATATTGTCATAAAAATATAGAACGATCATTGATTAATTTATAACATATAAGAATGAGTTGCGCATAAATTTTTCTTATGGTGTGGTCGAGATAAATAAAACCATGTTTTCGGATTTAAATGTGTTTTTCAAGTAAAAAATGTGCATCAAACAATCAAAACCGAGTATATAAACTTGAATTGTCGTGAAATTTCATGTCAACAATCATTTATCAATTTGTGATATGTAGTAATGATCCACACATCAATCCAAAATTCAATGTGAATTATCTAAGTTAAAACACGTTTCAATGATCAAAATCGAGAAAACATTGTCAAGTTCTCATAAAATCATAGGAAAATTATCGTCATTTAATTTGTGACATATAAGGATGAAACACATTTCAATTCGATGTGTTGTGGAGTCAAAATGATCAAAAATACATCTTTAGAATTAAAAGTATTTTTAAAATTGAAAATGTGCATTAAAGGATCAAAAGTGAACAAATAATCTCAAATTGTCGTGAAATTGTATGATGACAATACTTGATTGATTTATGATACTTAGGTTTCAGGCACATGTTCTCTAACATGTGGTATGGTTGAAATGACCAAATTAATGTTTTTTATATAAAAGTTTGTCATTTTTTTAATTCAGGTTAACAATAGATGGTAAAAAATGAATTAACAATTTTAGTTTTTTTGTTTGAAAAACAGAGAGAATAGATGAATCAAGATCCGAGATTACAATAGAAATCATTCAAGAAGAAAAATTCTTCAACCAAATATGGGGAACATCATACAATCCCCGGGTTACCAAAAAATGAGCTACTAACTTTAGTTTTTGTTATGAATTATCATTAATTGTGAGGATGTCATAAATCATAATGAATGAGGTCGATTCATTTCCCAAAAAGTCTCTTTATATGGCCAAACCTTTTGTATTCCTGCCTTTAGATTTGGTTCATTGAAATTATTTTTTTCTGTTGGATAAACCCTTTTGTAATCTATAAATATGGTGGCATGATAATGGAAATGGTGGTGTGATTTTGTGTGGCCATATACTGGTGTTCTTTTTTTCCTATTCTATTGTGATTGATACATCTTATTTCATCATCGTCATCCCGAGCATTCGACATCGTTATATTCTTTTTCTTCGCTTCACCTTCAATCGAAAAATTTCACAACACGTTATCATCACGACTGCTCTACGAAGTAAAAAGGTTAGTCATGTCGGTAAGATAAATTTTCCCATGGTGACTATTGCGAATCATGGATTTCTCCCTCTTGACATTTCTGGGAAGAATTACTTGTAGTGGATTCTGGATGTGGAGATGAACCTTGATGCAAACGGCCTTAGTGGAACAATTAAAGTTGGTAATCACGCTTTCTCTCAAGACTGTGCCCGAGCCCTAATATTCCTCCACTATCACCTCCATGAGGATATGAAGAATGAGTACCTCATAGTGAAGGATCCTTTGGTGTTGTGGTATAATCTCAAGGAGCGGTATGATCACCTTCGACTTGTAATACTACCAAGATCAAGGTTTGAGTGGAGTCATTTGCGATTCCAAGATTATAAAACAGTAAGTGAATACAAATCCTCAATGTTTAAAATAACATCACAACTAAAATTATGCAGAGATACTATCACTGATACCAATATGTTCGAAAGAACATATTTTACTTTCCATGCCTCAAATGTCATTATGCAACAACAATATCGTGAGAAAGATTTTAAAAAATAATCTGAATTACTTTCTTGTCTTCTTATTACTAAACAAAGTAATGAACTCCTGATGAGAAATCATGAATCCTGGCCTATTGGTGTGGCTCTATTCCCTGAAGCGAATGCAGATACTTTTAATCAAGGTCGCGGGAAGAATCGACGCAATTGAGGCCAAGGAAAATCATTTGCTCGAGGTGGTCATACACCAAATGAGAATAGGAAAGGACGCCACTAGAGGTGGTCCAATAATGAACAACCACAAACGAAGAAAGTGAATACCGATGAAATTAACTTCTTTAGATGTGGCATGAAGGGGCATTGGTCGCATACCTGTCATATGACAAAGCATTTTGTTGATCTATCGACAATCTATCAAAGGAAAGGAAAAGAATGGTGAAGTGAATTTTTCTAACCAGGCTTTGAAATATGATGATGATATTACAAACTTTGATATTTCTAACTATTTTTCACACCCTAAAGGTGATGAGCATATAGATCAGGCATGAATGTTCATGACAGAATCAAAGTTTGATTTTTTTGTTTTTGTATGCTTATGGTTTAAATGAACTGTGCTTTTTGGTTTTATAATATTTTTAAATATTGCATTTTTTATTTTGGTTTCTTTTATTTTATTCCTTATATGCATGTTTATTTTCTTTACTGAAAATGAATGATATAAATCAGTCTGTTGGGAATAATTTCCATGATGAAGATATTTGTCTCATTGACAGCGCAACGACACACACAATTCTTAAACATGAGAAATATTTTATCACCATTAAAATGGGTAGTGATCGTGTGTGTACTTTAACTGGTAGTGCACAATTAATCAAAGGCTCTAGAAGAGAAAGAATATGCCTACCCGGTGGTGTACAGATTATGATAAACAATGCTTTGTTTTCTCCCAAGTCTCAACGCAATTTTCTAAGTTTTAAAGATATTTGTAATAATGGATATCACATTGAGACAATAGATAAAGGAGGTTCTGAATACCTCTACATAACAAGCATTAAAAGTGAGAACAAATTGATTCAAGAGAAGCTTTTGAGACTTCTGTCTGGATTGTACTTCGTCAATATTTGTACAATTGAATCAAACATGGTAAACCCAAAGTTTACCAACCATGATACATTTATTGTATGGCATAACTGTTTGGGTCATCCTAGATCAATAATGATGATGAAAATAATTAAATGTACACCATCAAAGATCGGGACCGAATCCCTGATGTTCATGGACCAAATTTCTGGTGATATATGTGGACCAATTCATCCACCATGTGGACCATTCAGATATTTCATGGTCATGATTGATGCGTCAACATGATGGCCCCATGTGTATTTACTGTCCACTTGCAAACATGCATTTGCGAAATTACTTGCCCAAATAATACGGTTAAGGGCGCAATTCCCTGATTATTCAATCAAGCATATTAGGGTTGATAATACTGGTGAATGTTCATCACATGCTTTTAATAATTATTTCATGTCATTGGGAATAAGTGTTGAACATCATGTAGCTCATGTTCATACACAAAATGGTCTAGCTAAATCATTTATAAAGTGATTACAACTTATCGTCAGACCATTACTTATGAAAACTAAGTTTCTAATTTCAGCATATGCAGCAGCACTGCTTCAAATAAGGCCATCAAGCTATCATGATTATTTCCCTTTGAAATTAGCTTGTGATCATGAATCAAATATTTCACACTTAGGTATATTTGGTTGTGTTGTATATGTGCATGTAGCACCCCCACAACGAACAAAAATGGGACCCCAAAGGAGATTGGGGGTATATGTTGGTTTTGAATCTCCCTCAATCATTAAATATCTTGAGATTATGACAGAAGATGTATTCACAGCAAGATTTGATGATTTTCATTTTGATGAAAAATTATTTCCAACACTCAAATGGGGAAATCAATCGAATTCAAAAGAAATATCATGAAAGACAACTTCATTATTACATCTTGATCCTCATACAAATACGAGTGAACTTGAAGTTCAAAATATCATTAATTTGAAAAAATTTGCAAATCAATTTTCTGATGCATTCAATGATTCAAAATGGGTTACAAAATCATATATACCTGTTGTGAATGCATCAGTAAGAATTGATGTCTCAGGAGGACAATTTGATGGTATTACCAACAATGCTTCCAACCCGTGCCTAAAGCGTAGGAGACCACTTGGTTCAAAAGATAAATATCTCCGTCAAAAAAAGGGGAAACAACCTATGTTGGTTGAAGATATGAATGAATTTGAAGATGATGTAAATGTACCAGAAGTACATGAACATGATCAAGAGGAAATTTCAATAAATTTCAACAACACTGGAAGATGTTGGAACTGAGTGGAGACCATTGTTGATAACACATTTTCATACAATGTGTCCCTTGAAATTATGGAGGAGGATCAAGAACCTAAAATGGTTAATGAGTGTTGTGAAAGGCCATATTGGGATCAATGGAAAGTTGCAATCAAATCTGAGCTAGACTCATTTTCTAAACGTGAGGTTTTTGGGGCGATCATGAAAACCCTTGAAGGGATTAAGCCCATTGGATAAAAATGGGTATTTGTGAGGAAAAAGAAATGAAAATAATGAAGTCGTGAGATATAAAGCACGACTGGTTGCTCAAAGATTCTCACAAAAAACCGGGATTGATTTTGATGAAACATACTCTCCTGTAATGAATGCAATAACCTTTCGGTACCTCGTGACGTTTGTTGTACATGAGCAACTTGAAATACGCCCGATGGACTTAGTGAATGCATATCTTTATGGTGATATTGATAATGATGTTTACATGAAAATCCCTGAAGGATTCAAATTGCTGAAAAAATGTCCTGGATCTCGAGATCTTTATTCAGTTAAGTTGAGTAAATCATTATATGGATTAAAACAGTCAGGGCATATGTGGTATAACCGTCTAAGTAAATATTTGATGAAGGAAGGTTATAAAAATGATATAATTTGTCCATGTGTCTTCATTAAGAAGATTGGATCTGAATTTGTGATCATTGCAATATATGTTGATGGTTTAAATATAATCGGGACTAATGATGAACTTTCCATG
Source organism: Viscum album (assembly GCA_963277665.1). Classification (NCBI taxonomy): domain Eukaryota; kingdom Viridiplantae; phylum Streptophyta; class Magnoliopsida; order Santalales; family Viscaceae; genus Viscum; species Viscum album. The sequence continues at coordinate 702,994,714 of OY728161.1, forward strand.
GCAGTTGAATATCTGAAGAAAGAATTTGAAATGAAAGACTTTGGAAAGACAAAGTTCTGCCTTGGATTACAAATTGAGAATCTTAAGGATGACATTTTTGTTCATCAATCACATTATACTGCTAAAGTCCTACAAAGATTTAACATGAATGAATCACATCCATTAAGTACACCAATTGTTGTACGATCTCTTGATCGTGATAATAATCCTTTTAAACCACGAGTGGATGGTGAAGAACTAATTTGTAAAGACCCGTAAAATTCAAGGGAAATTTTTTCTTAATTTTCTTTGGGATTTTACAAGAACGCAGTTTCAGATGGCACTTGATTCCGAGGCCCGGTGTGCCCGGAATTTCTATCCGAAGTTTAGCTCGGGTACATTCAGTGAACGAACGAGCGTGAATTTCTAACTTTTGAACCGGTGCTCGGAATCGAATTCTGAGGGCACCGATGGAACCGTAGCGCCGGTAATTGCTTAGGAACGCCTTTCCTGGAGTTGTGTTTGCTCGTTATGAGTTGTTTCAATTTGTGGATTAAGTGTTAGTGAAATAAAATTTTCGTTAAGAATTTTATTTCCCTTTCCATGAGTTAGAACCTAAGTGTAGGAGTTAGGGTGGGACCCACTGTTTGTTAGTTTTTCTTGAGTGGATTAAAGGTGAGGTGGGGCCCACACGAGCCCCCACCTTTTCAAATCCCTTAACTCCCTAACTCCTCTTAACCCCCCCACTTAAGTTGTGTAACTCTTATAACTTTTTAACTTCCCATTAATTGGTTGACTTTACCTCTCCTCTCTTTAAGTATGCCAACACCCAATTCAATTATTTAATTTAAGTTTTGAATTTTTGAATTGTGGCTTAAGTTAATAAAATAAGGGTGAGCCTTATTTTATTTTGGTTGGATGTTGTGTGTGGACAATTGAGGAGAGAGCTCTTCATCTTCATCACGAAGAACACCAAGACTTCGACGAAGAACACCAAGACTTCGACGAAGAACGTCGTCACCGTAAGAAGAGATCGATGTTCCGTCTCTTATCCTCTTCGCAGCCGGTGTGTTTTCGAAGATCGACGACGCACCCTCTTTCGATCTTCTTCCCGTGTCAACGAAAAGGAGACGCCACTTCCTCCTCGGGTGTTCTCCGTCGTCTTTCGGAGCTTCACCTCGCGACGTCGCTTCCCGCAACGAATCCTCGTTCGACGAACCTTCATTCAAGCTCACATGAGGTAGGGGTTTAAATTATTTAATTATTTTCGTTCGTGAATTCTACTTTTTCGTCCTTCGTGAATTTACGACCAGTTGCTATCGAATAACGAGAGGGGGCCGGACCGCACAAACATGGCCGACCCTCCTCCAATTTGAATGTTGTTTCTAATATGGTTGGGACGGAATGACGTGGTGTCGTCGCACCACGCGGGATCGTACGGCAAGTAATGCGCGGCGCAGTCACGCCGCACCGTGAAGTTGAACAAGGATGCGACGCCGTCGCGCCGCGTCGAAAAAAACCGAAGACACCGCGGCCGGAGCGGGGCCGCGGCGGAGGGGCGCGGTGCCGTCGCACCGCGGCGGAGGGGCGCGGTGTCGTCGCACCGCGCCGGACGAACCAAGTCGCGGCCGGTTCCGGGCCGCAGCGGAGCAGGGTGACCGGCGGCCGGTTCCGAGCCGCCGGTGTCGGCGAAGGAGGAAGGACCGGCCGTCGCCGGTCCTTGTTGGCAGAACCGGCCGGCCGGTGCGGGTCGGCCGGACAAAGGGAAACCGGGGGAATTAATTCCCCCGGTCGGCCAACACAAAACGGCCCCCATTTAATGGGGGGCCGCGGTTACACCAGGGGGGCAGGCGCCCCCCCCCCCCCCCCTGCCAAACGGCTCGGCCGGTTGGCCGAGCGCCTGGCCAGCGCGCTGGGCGCGCTGTGCCCAGGCCGGGCCAGCCGCCTGGCCGGTCCGCCAGGCCGCGCCGCGCCGCGCCCAAGCGGGCCGGACCCGGACCCGATTCGGGTCGACTTCGGGGGTATCGGGCCGGGTCGGACCGGGCCGGGCCCGAACCCCTTAATACCGAACCTTTTCCGGTCGGACGTCCATAACTTGTGCTACGGGTTTTCGATCGACGCACCGTCAGTTGCGATGCGATCCTTGGATCGAGACGGTCGTTTCGGTATATTGCACTCAAGGTTTCGGAATACTTTGGGTTTGGCCGGGTTGGTTCGTACACGAAACCAACCGGGCCCTCGGAGCGGAAACGCTCATATCTTGAGCTTCGGACGTCTGTTTGACGTGCCGTCGACTTTGTTGGATTCCTCTAAGTGAGACGGATCTTTTGGCTTACTCCGCCCGATGTTTGGACACAGGTAGAGTACGGTCGGGTTGGTTTTGCCTTAAAAACCAACCGGGCTCCTGGAACGAAAAAGTCAATAACTCTCAGACCGGGTGTCCGATTGACGTGTCGTCTGCGACGTTGAGTTCCTGTTGACGATACGGAACTTTTGGATACATCAACTCTGGACTATGTGTCAGTTGATGTATCAGCCTCTCGGCTCGTGGAGCGGACCCTCCCGAACGAGCTTGCTGTGTGCGAGAACCCTAGAGCTGGCTACGACTACTACTACTACTACTACGACTGTACAGAAATGCTCAGTGGATTTGACGGTGACGACTACAGCACTCAGCGATCCTATGTGGATCAGTGCTACTGATCCTGTGTGGATCTGATCCTGTGTGGGTCAGCGCTCAGCGGTTCTGTGTGAGTCAGCGCCTACAGATCCTGTGTGGGTCCGATCCTGTGTGGGTCTTGCGGGGGTTAGTTACCTATCGATCCTTTGTGGGTCAGATCCTATGTGGGTCATTGTGGGGGTTAGTACCTTTCGATCCTTTGTGGGTCTGACGACTTAGATGAATCAGTGGATATATTTGATCATCACTATCGTCATACGAAGAAGTATACTTGTGTGAGCTGAATCCTGTTTACTTTCCTTTGTAGATTGTGTTGTGATATCCTGTGTGGATTTACGTTTTGCTTTCCTGTGTGGACTGGGTTGTACTTGAGCTCGGATGTTGGAGCCGAGCGAGAATTGATGACTTAGTATATGTATGGGCATATACCTAAGCCGTGTCGGATGTTACTTCGTGATTGTTTCTTTCCTTTGTGGTTTATCCTTTGTAGATTCTGGGAGACCTTCGGGAGTCTCGGGGTCCCTACTGAGTAGCTTATACTCACCCCTGCACGGGTTATGCCCGCACTACGTTGTGTTGGTTGCAGACGACGGACAGCGCTGATCGTGGTGGAGGCTTGCGGAGCAGGACGATACCTGGAGGTGGACCACTGGGCGGGACGTACTCGGAGCGGTCGGCTGGACCCGAGGAGCAGTGAAGGCTTTCTGTACCCACCCTTCAGGTGGGATTTCCAGCGGACAGCTCGACGTTGCGGCTTTACTTTTCAGTTGTTGTTTTTCCCTTTCCAGTTGTACTTTACTTTCAGTTTGGGTTTGTATACTGGTCCACTTACTTTTCCGCACTTACTATTGTACCGGTTTCTACTTAGTGTTTACTTCTGCATGTTTGCTCTGTGGTGTTTGTTGTTTACTTTACAAAGGCAATGTCTTCCCTTTTTTTCGGGATTTACGCCTTGGTGCTAGTCGCCAGCCCCTGACCTATGGAAGGCGGGCTTGGGGTAGTCACGGCACGGGCCCTGAGGACGGGTCGTGACATAATTGGTCCAGAAGTACCATATCTAAGTGTTATAGGAGCACTGATGTACCTTACAAATAATACAAGACCTGATATATCATTTTCTGTGAATTTGTTGGCAATATACAGTTCTTCTCTTACTCATCGGCATTGAAATGGTATCAAATATATATTAAGATACCTTCAAGGGTCAAAAGATTGGGGGTTGATTTATTCCAAAATCTCAGAACCAATGTTGGTTGGTTATGCTGATGATGGATACTTGTTTGATCCACACAAAACGAGATCTCAAACTGGATATGTGTTTACATATGGTGGAACAACTATTTCTTGGCGTTCTACAAAACAAACCATTATTGCGACTTCCTCCAACCATGCAGAGTTGATTGATATTCATGAAGCAAGTCGAGAATGTGTTTGGTTGAGATCAGTGATTAATCATATTAGAAATTATTGTGGATTAAATATGAATAATAATATTCCCACAATATTATATGAAGATAATACTGCTTGCATAACACAGTTGAAAGGTGAGTTTATTAAAGGTGACAAAACAAAACATATCTCACCAAAATTCTTTTTCACCCATGACCTTCAAAAGAATGGTGAGATTGATGTCCAACAAATAAGGTCTTGTGACAATCTCGCAGATTTGTTCACAAAGGCATTGCCAACTTCAACATTTGAGAAATTGATTTATAAAATTGGAATGCGAAGACTGAAAAGTCTATCGTGATTTTATGAGGGGGGGTTGGGAACGTTGTACTCTTTTTCCCTTAATTAGTTTTTCTCATTGAGTTTTCTAATAAGGTTTTTAATGAGACAATATAGCATGGAATCATTTTAATTTGGCTTCACTTGTTTTTTCCCATGAGGTTTTTTTTAAGTGAAGATCTACATTAGATTCCATGAGATTATGACATCCCAAGGGGGAGTGTTATGAATTATCATTAATTGTGTGGATGTCATAAATTATAATAAATGAGGTCTATTCATTTCCTAACAAGTCTCTTCATGTGGCCAAGTCTTTTGTATTATCACCGTTAAATTTGATTCATTGGAATTAATTTTGACTGTTGGATCAACACTTTTGTAATCTATAAATACGGTGACATGATAATAGAAATGGTGGTGTGATTTTGTATGGCCATATAATTGTGTTCTTTTTTTTCGTGTTCTATTGTAATTGATACGTCTTATTTCGACATGTCATTCTTAGCATTCGACCTCGTGGGGTTGATGCGGTGGAGATGTGATACAATATATATATATATATATTAAAAAAAAGACATCGACCACTACAGTGCGACGCTCGCATGGGGACTTTATTTTTTATTTTTTGGCTGTTTTGATGCGGTGGAGATGTGATACAATATATATATATATATATTAAAAAAAAGACATCGACCACTACAGTGCGACGCTCGCATGGGGACTTTATTTTTTATTTTTTGGCTGTTGGGTGGTGGGGGAGGAGAGTAATGATAAAGCGAAGGCTGATCCCGTAGATTTTGCCGCACAGACACCCTAAAAGTCGAATTTACCCCCGATCCCGCAGCCTCCGTTCCCCGCCGTGGGCGATCCAGATCCCAACATCTGAAGGGTGTTAACGTAAACGCGCCCCGATGGGACGTTAGATGGGAAGCGAGACGGAAGCCCCGCTTCTCCCTCAGTCTCATTGTCCCCAAAAGCCAGCAGGGGATCTGATTCCTTCCTCCCCTTTCTTCGATGCCGTCTCCCACCCCCACCTTTATCCTGGTGTTTTTCTTCTCTAAAATATGAAGATTGGATTTCGGGTGTAGGTCTTGGCTTCAATGTTGTTGGATGGATCATTCAACGAAAGCGAGTACGATAATTTTCTAAATGCCGGATCAAGTTTCCTGTGTTCTATTTCTATGATTTTTCATATTGAAACTGTTTTCTGGCGGGGGAGGAGAGGTAAACGGCTCCTTTAATGGCGGGAGGCCCCATATTTTCGTCCATGTGCATAAATATGGATTTATTTTTTGCGTGTTTTACGTTCATTTGCCTAATGTCATATTCAGCAGTTGAACTGTTGGGCTTCAGCGCAGTTTGGGTTTCTGTAATTTTTTGTGGTTCAGATGATTATCTTTCACATTGTTTTCAAGAACGGCCATGCATCAAAACGCTGGGCAAGAATCTCGTGAGAGATGAAAGGATGAATGGATTGAACCACTGTATCCTGTTGGCTCCGCTGCATTTTTTCCAATTTAAATCGAGAACATGTTTGTTCTTAAGAACTTCCCATCTGCAAATAGCGCATGCTCAGAACTTCGGACTGCAGGGAACGCATTCATTCTGTATAGTAGTTTCATTTTTCTCTTTTTCCGTTGTAGGTGGACACGGCCGCTGATTGATGCCTAAATGGGGTACCAAATTGTCAATGGCTATGGGCTGTGGGTCAGATTGGAGAACTAGTTTTTATCAGTTCAGGGTTATATTACCTTTGTGCTCTTGTGTGGAGTTGCGTTTTTTTTAGAGTTAAAGGTGTGTTAAACGGGAGTTGATGTAATTTGTGTTTTTGTTTGGTGTTGGAAGGCATTACCAACAGTTGGATTTCAGTTGGGTTTTGAGGAGGGGAGTTTGGTGTTGCTTTCCCTTTTGTACCCTGATTCTGCCTAAACGGTTGAATCTGCTCTTTTTCTTTTGTGGATTTGTTTCTTCTTTTGTAAATTTTAGGAACTTTGTGTAGCCTTGTGGCTACACCTTTGTAATTTATAATTCTCCCTCCCCGACTCTTCGTAATTGGTTTATGTCAATATTGAAAAAATGGAATTTATTCATTATTCGTGTTTGTAATTAAATTTTGCAGTCCTTGTAATTTAATAAATGCCATGCAGGAATTTGGCTTGTCTCTGTAGAGTATAAACCTCCCACATAAATTCTTCAATCACAAAGGAATGCTGTTGATGAATGGAAATGCTGAATCAAACTCTCTGCAGATGTACGCTGATTCCCCAAAAGAATTTTTAAAGCAAACAATGCAGAGCCAGGAGATAGTGTTTAGGAAGCAGGTAGGTATAGATGATTTGCAAGGTTTCCAGTGAAGTTATGCACTAAATTTGATACTGCTGGTTGCTGTTTTAATTCCTCACTTCTTACCTTCCGTGTTAGAGTTAATGCTTGCACATGCTTGTCATTTCGTCACATGAGTTATTTGCTAATCCTCTCATTATCTCTGCTCTGCAATCTGCCCTTTTCCAGGTCTGTGAGCTTCATCGCTTGTATTCAATACAACGGTTGCTCATGGAGGAGCTTGATTTTTCAAAACATGTCTCACATGATCTCTGGAACACCAGTAGAGATTCACCCTTCACGGGCTTTGCTAATTCATCAAAAAATGAGGTATTAGGCTAAATTTGAGGTTACATAAAAGTGGTTTTCTGCTGTAATTTAAGTGCGAAATGCTTTTTCAGAGTTTGAACAGACACCACTCATATTCTCAAAGTTCACATCGTAAGTGATGAGTGCTATAATGGTCTGTTTGACGATACCTATTGAAAACTGCTTATAGCATTTATCAGTTGTGATAACTGCTTCTGCGTAAGAGCCAATTTGAGGAACACTTGTAGAAAAGTGTTTCCTGATTGCTTATCGAAAAAGTGTTTTTCTACCATTTATTCAAGTGGGTTTTCTTTGGAAATCAAGTTTAAGTGTTTTTTAATAAACAAAACAAACGCCACTTATTTTTTAAAACTGTTTAGCGAAAGTGATAGGTGTTGTAAGCAGTTCTGTAAGAGTTGTCAAACAAGCCCTAAGTGCTGTAAAACAGAGTCCAAGTAGTTTTCAATAAATGCTGTCAAACAGACTCTAAGTGAGGCAAGAAGCTGTCAACCGATGCGATCAACATGTCTCCTTCAGGGCAACCCGCATTTCCTGAACAACAATTTGTTGAGAAGAAACCAAAACATGGGCATTTGCTCCAAACATGAACCGCATTGTATCGACCTTCAGCTCCCAGCCGATCAATACATTGCTCAAGTTGGCAGGCAACTTGCTGAAAAAGGGGTTTTATTTCTCGACTGCTTTACCAAATCCCCCAAAATCCAGTGCTGTCTTGTTGCTGGCGACTTTTCCAATTCAGAGGAGCCAAAGCTTTCCTTGAGCACTGTAGAGGGCACCGGCACCAAGGAGTGCACAAAAGAATCCACTGGAAGCATCTCTGGCGAGGCAGAAAAAGCCTCATCTCCTCTCAGCATCGTCCCTCCAAATCCATTGACAGACCTCAATGAAGACAATGGGGGCCAGAATAGCAAGCCCAAGCAAGTATTTTCCCCATGTTCATCCAATAGCAGTGGATTTGATGATGGAGTCTGCAAAAACAAGGAAGAAGGCGAAGAAGCATTGGACCGGGTGGATGATATGATTCAAAAGGCAGCAGAATCTCTGGTACGCATCTCGTTGGAAAGTCTGGCTCCTCGCGATAACTACTCTTCTGTGGGACTGCATGATTTGTCTGATGATTCCTTTGAGATGATGACTCTCGGGCTTACAGAGTGCAGCGGGGATGACCTCCGTGTGACATCATCGAGCCTGTTGGAGGTGAATGGGATGGAGGGGTTTGGGTTTAAGTTCAGGAGGGGGAGGAGACTGAAGGATTTTCGGAAGGATGTGCTTCCTGGGCTGGCATCACTGTCCAGTCAAGAAATTTGTGAAGATATTAACATATTTCAGGGGGTTATCAGATCAAGGGAGTACCGGCAGATTAGATCGAAGATGGGCAATGTAGGGGATTGGTGCACACCCATGCGGGGCAAGAGGTCACGGGTCAATTATAAGAACAGGAGAGATTAGTTGCATGTGAAATGGTATAGGATTTAGCTGCATTTGGCGCCATGGCTGTGATTCTGTGTTGGAACTGATTTTTAAACCAGGTACTCCCCACCATTCAGTTTTGTTGAAGAAAGGTCAGAACTGCAGTTGCCTTGGTGGCTGTTGCACTGTGATTTGCACAATGTTATGCTTGTCCACAGCTAAAGTCTGCACATTTTTTAGTTCTCAGTGGCTGTAGTTTTAACATTTTTACCGAACTTCACACAAAAAAATATTTTTTTAATTGACTTTCATTTTTCTGTCTAATTAGATTCATTTTATTTTATGATATAGATTTAATTTCAATCAATTAATTTGAAACATATTTAAATGACAAGCCTAGTGGGTGCCCTTTAGGATTTCCCTGGGTTTGGAGTGATAATCTGGAGATTTCATTTTTCCCCGAACTTTTTGCTCACCTTCCCAATATAGTGTGTTAAAATACATATTGGCTACAAATTTAACAAATTTGATCATGATATAATGCAGATGAAAGTCATGTACCTTCTTCATACTTCAATTCTCTTGCAAACTCTTAAGAAGAGGTTGGTGACACCATAGAAGAAAAAGTGATGTTTTTAATGGAGCTCCATTTCTTGGTGTCCACACTTTGTTATTTGAGTGCCTTCTCTCTTTGATATGATCTCTTCATACGAAGATGGTCCGTTCAGTCTCCATTTTTGGATTTTTTTGACAACTATTCAATATAAATTCTCAAGAATTCTATCATGAAAATTTAAATCTTTTAGCTCTTTGAAAAAACATTATCTTTCCTTTCGTGAGATTTCTATTCTTCAACTAAAACAAACTAAAATAAACTTTCCCTTTAAATGGATTAACAAATGTTCCCTCTTTATCCAACCGTCACAACATTGGATTTATCCAATTCCTCTCACTTTTCTAATATAATCCAAAGCATGTATAGAAGAGGGTCGTATAATAACCTCATATCAGAATGGGTAATGACTAAACTCTTATCTCCCGTCTAGGAGTGGCCTGGTAAATTCGGTTGCCCAAGACCGCATAAGATTTTTTGCCCTAAAATGCTTTAATATCTACAGTGAAATTGTGAAATTTTTGCCCTGATCTCTGTATTTTTTTCCCTTCCTTGCCTGTTGCCCTAGCCTGAGGGCTCGTGGGGCTTGCCCCAGGGCCGACCCTGCTCCCGTCTCATTCAAATTATGTATATTTGATGCTTTGTTGGAACAAACTTGAGTTATCACTTTTCAACATTCTCTTTGATGAAGTGAAATTTAATATATGACATGTTTGGATTTTAAATGTTGCTCCAAATTTTCTAATATATTGATTGTTTTTTGGTTGTTGCAATCAGCCAACAGTTGTGCTTCAAATCTCTTAGCTGAAACTTCATTCATATCATTTGAGTAGTCGCTTGTGCCACTGCAATATACCCGATTTCAACATGCTCGACGTCATAAAATTCTGCTTGTTGTAATGTAATGCCAAACCACACACTTGTTACCAAGAAAAACCACCCCACCTAACGTGGACTTCCAATCATTGATATTTACACCACAATTCGCATTCGTAAATCCATGTAGATTAAGTAGTCTTTTCTCATCATAAAGAGTCTCATAGTCTTACCGAGTATTAAATATGTTAAGTAGAGAAGAATATCGACTAGTCTTCAATATTCTTTTTTTATTCATAGCCTTACAAACATCATCATTTTCCAACTTCATGCCAACGATTATATGAGTAGATACTCCTTTTGAGTTTTCCATACCCAACCACTTCATCAATTTCTTGACATATTATTCTTGGGAAAGAAAAACCGTTGCAGCTCATTGCACTCCATTGAATCCGAAGAGAAAGTTCGATTTTCATTATTTGGGCAACAAACTCACCAACACAAATAACGTCAAAGGGAGAATGAATCCAAGTCTCATTGATATGAATGTTGCAGTCCACTTTTTTACTTTTGTAACTCCATGTTCTTCAAACCGCCAATGTTTATGCTATAAAGCCAATTAAGTGTTATTGATTTATGTACATTTTGTATTGTGTAATTTATATTAATAGAAATACTTTATCATCCATTTATGTTTGTTGCATAGAACATGAGAGATGATATGATAATTACCCCATGAAATATATGTATTACCATGTTATCCTTGATTTATGATCATCATGTTAGGCCGTGATGATGTGTTTAAATCAGTATGAGTAAGATCACTTATATGGGGCTAAAACTGGTCACTCATGGGATACAAGGCAAGGGACTTGTATCCATAATAACCAGTTTAAAGCACACAACATGGATCGTCATATATGCGTTATTGGTATTGTTGTGATTAGGAAGTTGTTTGAAGATGAAGGTGCCCCTGAAGGTGTTTGTATCAAAGGGGGAGTTTGTTGGAGTAAAGCAAAGTATGGTTTTGGATAATTCAGATGAGGTGAAGATCATTTGGAAGTATGGAAGTGTATGGAAGAAGTTTAAAGTTGAAGAGAGAAGTTAAAAGATGTTGAAGAGAAGATAATGAAGATCACACCATAAGGAAGGCCATCACATTGTGATTAACTTTCATAAGAATAAAATTATGTTGAGACAAAATTGTTTACGCCGCATCACAAGTGTTTACATCGTGATTTGGTTTTGAATTTTAATGATTTTGAGCTGGTCCTTCATGACATGGAGATCACGCCGTAACAGGTAAGCCGTGATTTTTTGTTCTCGCGCTATTTGGTGTGGGCACAAAGATTGTGCCATGAGGGAGGGTATTGTGATGTGAATCAAGAGACCACACCAAAATGCATGTGATTGGAAATTCGATATTGCTCTTGAAAGTGGTGCCACGCCGCAGTGCAGAGTTTCACGCCGAAGTGCAGTGTCACACTTCAAATGCCTTGGATGAATAAGAGTAGCTGATGCGAGTAAAATGTTTATGGCATGAGTGTAGAGCTTGACTTCGGTTAGGTACCACTTGGGGTGGGGTGAGGGTGAATCAATGATACAACCTTTTTATGAATTCTTTTAATTCAACCTCTTAGACTGGTTAAAGTCCCGATCCTCCCAATCTTGAATTATCTTGACCTCACCTCGTATGCAACAAAATATAGAGAAAACACAACACATGAGGATTTACAAGGTTCGACCGTAGAAGCCTACTCCCTGTAGTTATTGGTTAGTCTCCCCAATCACAGATTCTCAAATATATGCATAAGTGGTTACACCATGGACCTTCCCAGTCCAATCAACACAGAGTCCCATTGTGTTCCCACTCCAGAGTCCCATTGGAGTTAATAACTCCCCACCGCCCACTACAAATGTATGATCCACTAATAGAAAAGATCTCATTCTACTTTGGGCTGCTTCAACACCACTTGATGTAGATATTCCTCCACAAACACACCAAATCAACTGGTTAGCTCGTGTACAATCTTCAAGAACTTCAACAACTGGTAGTCAGGATCAAATCTGTCAACACTACTATAATTAAACAAATATTTTTTTTAAAAAATACTAAAAATTTTATTAATTAAATAATTAATGAATAAAATGAATAAAATGAATATATATATCTATAAATTATAAAAATTAATAAATAGTATATACTAAATATGTAGATATGTAAAATGAATAATGTCACGACCCATCTTAGAGGGGCATGTGTCGTGACTACCCCAAGTCCGCCTCCAATAGGCCAGAGGCTGGTGACTAGCACCGAGTAGGCACATCCCACAAATGAGAGACATTTGCCTAAGTACCTGTACGCACACACACATCTCCAAGCCATAAATGTTGAAATGTAAAAGCATTAAGTAAACAATGCATGCAAACCACTATATCCCACAACTAGAGTACAATAGTGAAAGTACTGGAGAGTAAACATGGCCAAAACAAGCCCACCAAAAGAAAAGAGTCTACAACCACATGTGCAACCTGTAAAGTAAGAGGTATTAGGACTGTCATCGGAAAAGCTTTCGAAACACACCTCGGCCTGTCTGATCTCACAAGGCACCGCCTGGTCCTGATATGCTTGGAACTCCGTCGAAGAGTAGATCATTTTCACAAGACACGACATGTGCAGGCAACACCCGTGCATGGATGAGTAAAACAATACTCAACAGGACACCTCAAAACCACTAAGGAATACCACAAAGGAAATACCACGAAGGACTACCACAAAAGAAATACCATGAAAGAATACCACTAAGGAATACTACAATGGAATACCAAAAAAGAATTACCACGAAGGAATGCCACAAAGGAAATGCCACGAAGGAATACTACCAAGGAACACCACAAATGAATACCACAAAAGAATTCATAGTCAACTCCACACAAATATATGTCTACAACAAATATATCAAGAACATATAGATATACTCAATCCAATAAGACACACAGTCTCAGCAAGACACAATGTCACGACCCGTCCCCCGAGGTCCGTGCCGTGACTACCCCAAGCCTGCCTTCCATAGGCCAGTGGCTGGTGACTAGCACCAAAGGCGTAAATCCCTAAACTAGGAAGGCATTGCCTTTAAAACTTGGAAACACACACAATAGAGTACAAACTGGAAGCAAAACACTAAGTAAAATTGTATACAAAAGAGTGTTGAAAGTAGAGGGGTCAGAATACAAGCCCAACAGGAAAATACAAGTACAACTGGAAACAAGTACAACTGAAAATAGGTACAACTAAAAAGGACAAAACAACTGAAATGTGAAGAACAGCTCCTGGATCATCCACCAAGGATCCTACCTGAAGGGTAGGTACAGATAGCCTCCTCAGCACTCCACGTCTGTCGGTCTCCTCCGTGTACCGACACGTCATATGGTCCACCTCCGGGTACCGTCCAGTCCTGGTACTCTCAGCCTCAGTCGGCGTTGTCCATCGTCTGCAACCAACACAACGAGGTGCGGGCATAACCCGTGCAAGGGTGAGTATAACGATACTCAGTAGGGACCCCGAGACCCTCAAGGTCTCACAAAATCCAACAAGGATAAACCACAAAGTATGAATCAACAGATAACCCCACTTAGTTATATTCCCATACGTATACCTAAGTTATCAAGTAATCCATCTTAATCATGAGGTAAACACAAAAGTTACTGACTCAACTCAAACCGGGATTTTTATTATCGAAACCACGACTGCTGGAGAACTCCTGCTCAATTGAGTACAGTGGGTCTACCGTGACACCAAGGTGCTTCCCACTAACCTTGGACTACTGAGGTACTCCTCCTGTCGAGTACCGTGGGTCTGCTGCATCACCAAGGCGCTCCCCACCGTGGGTCTGCCGCGTCACCAAGGCGCTCCCCCTCGTAACCTGCTGAGGTACTCCTGTCGAGTACCGTGGGTCTGCCGTGACACCAAGGCACTCCCCACTACGGGTCTGACACGACACCATGGCGCTCCCCACTGGGCTAGTAGAGTCACTCCGAATCAAAACAGTCAACAGTTGTCAGGTCTCAGCCAGCTACTAGGTCTCCACACTCTGCTCGCTCGTCACCAGAAGGATCCGCTCCACGAGCTACTGGTCGATACTCCAACTGTCACGAAGTACTATGAAGAAGTATCTCAAAGGTCCGCCATGTCATAGGGGTCTCAATGCAACAGACAGTGCGTCAATCAGATGCTCGATCTTTGAGTTATTAGCCTTTTAGTCCTGGGGGCCCAGTTGGATTCGTGCACGAACCAACATGACCGTATCTCAAATATACCCTAAACTCTAGTGGGGTATACTCAAAGGGACCTTCATGCTCTAAGATTACCAGCGCCACTGACGGTTCGTCAAACGGACGTCCGGTGCCAAAGATATGACCAAAAGAAAGTAAAAGGTCGGTAGAGGGCCCGGTGTAAGAACCCCGATCTTCTTTTCAGGTATGTTTTTCTTTTTTATGGAGTTTTTGAGGAAAGAGGAGTTTCTGGAAATTTTTGAAGTACATGCCGTGTACTTTATGAGTACACGTCGTGTACTTCGTTGCCGCAGGAGGCCGTGTGCTGGCCGTGTCATGGCCACACACACGGTCGTGTGGGGTGACGTGGAAGCCACCTAAAGCGGAGTACGAAAAGGGAGAGTACACGCCATGTACTCCAAAAGTACATGCCATGTATTTTTTTTCATTAAACGCATCGGGGCCGCGTCTAATCACTAGAAACGTCTCCTTTTAGGTCTCGTTCGGCTGAGAGCTCCCAAATGGCCGCAGATCTTCAACGAACCCCTGAGTGATCGTCCGTCCTCCGAATCGAACTCCGTCAATTGCGTTGGAATCGCATTGGTGAGTTCTTTCTTCTTCTGGAACCTCGTTTCATGATTCATTCTCTTTTCCAAGCTATCATGGGTTGAAAATTTTAGACATTTTTGTAGATCTTCGACGTTCTAAGGTGATTCAAGCCCCGTGGTTCAAGTATATCGATCTCCTAACATCAAGGTAGGTGGTTTGTGCCTTTATGTAGAAATTCCTTGAGTATTTATGTGCAAATTCCACCAATACCCTTGAACGACGTATTGCGTGTTTCCTGTTTTGCCCTTGTTGTTTGCCTTCTTTGCTTATATTTCTGAGTAGAGGTTATTGTTTGTGAATAGGGTAATTTACTGTGCTTTGGATGTTTTTCCAATGCATGTTTTGCCTGTTTATGACTGTTTGGTCTAGTTTTACCTGTTAGGCTATTTTCAGTTCCATGCCTAGTTTATAGGATGGTGTGACTGTTGTTCTTCCATACTGAGATGCTGTAGAATGCTAGCCAAGTAGTTCTTGAGGTTACTTTGACCGTTACGTGATGTGATATTTACTGACTTTACACAGGGCTGTGAGAACCTAGTGTAGTAGACCATATGGACAATGGACGTAAGGGCTTCTCCAGAGTGTCTTTATAATACGATGTGAGACCACATGGGGAATTGACGCTGAGTGCTTCCTCAGAGTGTCTGTAGTTCCTCGACACGGGCCACAGGGGGAATGAGACGTTGAGTGCTTCCCCAGAGTGCCTTTAGTACGATACAAGACTATATGGGGAATTGATGATGAGTGCTTCCCCAGAGAGTCTATTCTTTAGCTGAACCAGAGGGGTGAGACTGTGTGTGCCTCCCATAGGGTTGCTAGTACTTGTTGGTTAAACCATAGGGGTTAGGCTGTGAGAACTACCCTGAGGGTTACCTGTTTGTTCTTCTTGCTTGAGCGTCTGCTTGCTTGTTTGTAAATTATATGCTAGAAATTGTGGATTATTTGCTGCTGAGTACTTTCCTGCTTACTACTTTCTGTAAATTTACTTGCCATATATTCACTGACTGTTAGGCATAGATCTTCGGGTGGTTGCCTACTGGGATTTTGTCTCACACCCTGTTTGGGTCAGGCTTTTGGGCCTAAACAGATTATATTGTTGTAGGTATAGATAAGGGCAAGTGCCCTTCTACTTTAGGTTCTTGATTGTATTGGAGCTGGAGAGCATGAGACCAAGCTGAGGCTTGCGATGCTGAGAAGTTGTTTATCTGTTTTCCTTTTGTACTTGGGTTTAGTACTGTATTCAACATTGTGACTTGTTTGGCTGCTTTCCCTTGACACATATGCATCATGCATCATTATATATATTTCTCCAGTTTTTTATTTATCATTCTTTCTACTGTTTACTGTTGTTGGATATTTACTGCTTCTGCTATTGTATATTTGTTTCTCTTCCGTTGTGTTACTCTGCCAATGATGGCATAGTTTCCCCATTATCACACCCAAGACCCTCGCTGCTAGTCGGTAGCCTCTAGCATTCGGGGAAATGCGCTTGAGGCCATGTGACCAACCGGGTACGGGGTGGCTTTGGGTGGCTTCTGGAACTGGGATGTTACACCCGGGTCCGGTCCGACCTGGTCAGACTGACCCAGTCCGACCCCGTCTGGGATGACCCGGTATGGGTCGACCCAGTCGGACCTGTTGGGTCTGGCCCGACCCATTGGGCGGGCCAGCCTGTTAGGTTTGGCCCGACCCGCTGGGCCCAGCCCAGCAGGCTGCATGGGCGGTTCGACTCGGGCTCGGGGCCGGTTCGACCAGGGTGCCGTGAGGGGGGCCGCGGGTCGGCGCGGCCAGGGCGCCAGTTTGGTCGGGTGGCAACCGGAAGGCAGGCATGGCGCCAGGCGGACTGGCTGTAGCCGGGCAGGGCGCGACCAGGTGGGCCGGCGAGCGGCTGGGCAGGGCGCGGCCAGGCCGGGAGGCAGCCGGGAGCCGGGTGGCGCGGGTTGGCGGCGGTGCAGCTAGGGTGGCTCGGCCGGAGGGCCGTGGTTCGGCCCGAAGCACCGGAGCGCCGCGGGGGTGGCGTGGTTTGCGGAGGCCGCGGGTAGCGCGACCTTTGTCATCGCCGCCTTCGTCCTTCCGTCGCCTCATCACCATGCCAAAGATCGTCACAAACAAGAACGATGGAGGGGTCGGGCCATGTTGGTTTGGCCCGCACCCTCCGCGTTTAGGGTGGTATCAAATGACTCATCAAGAAGTAAGAGGTTAAATAACAACTCACCCACAAACAATTCCTTTCCAACCATTGAAGAAGATTCAAGGAAATCATCAACATGTAAAAACCCCCTACCTTTGTTAATCGTTCGTCGTTCATTGACGGAGTTGCAGAAAGTAGACGAAGAAGATTGTCGTTCATCGTATCCGCTGCACGCTTCCAATCTCGAGCTGCGTCAGCTTGTTGATGACGATGCAGAGGGTAGTTCAGTTGAAGACGTCCCACATCGGTAGAAGCTATGAGGAAGAAGTCGAAGAAGGTCGGCGTTCCTCATTCTTCGTTGGGAGAGTTCTTCCCTCTTCTCCCAAGTTTCCACCAAGATGCCAAAGAAAAAAATAATAGATATGTTTATCTATTATTTCATTGTCACTTAATTCAAAAGGTGAAATAAATTAATTGGCTCTACCTAATTAATGTGGATGATTGAAATAAGTTAATTAGGGGAGTCGACACAATAAATGTGGGAGGGTGTAGAGAGACTCTCCCTCATTAATGAGGGGAGTTGAGAGGTTTTCCGCTCCCTCCATTAATAGGGGAGTTTAGCCCCGTGTGGTCCCCATGTCATAACTTCTCACGGGAGGTTAGGTTCGGGTGGGCCCCACCACCATAACCTCTCATGAGAGGTTAAGGTGTGGTGGTCCCACCTCCAACTCCCATGAGGATATTTTAACCGTCAAATAAAAATAAATCCACACACTTTATTTTTATTTAATTCAATCTCTAAAAACCCCAAAAACTAACTTTTATTCTCGACCCACTGCCGTCGAAGTGAAAGTCTCCTTAAGTGAATATCGGCGCTGCGAGTTCAACGGTGCCCTCATATTTCAATTCCGAGCACCGGTTTAAAATTTATAAAAACCCTCTTGTACGTTTACTGAACGTACCCAAACAAAACTTTAAAAATTGATTCTGGGCACACCAGGCCTCAGAATCATGCGCTGTCAGTTTTCACATACTTGTAAAATTTCCATTTAATTAAAAAAAATTCATGGAGATTTCAAGTCTGTACATTCTTCCCACATCAGGGCTTTACGTCCCTGTAAGCTACAACTCGAACTAAGAGAACAAGTGGGGGTACTGAGCACGCATCTAAGCCTCCCGCTCCCATGTGCTCTCCTGGAGGTTCCCATGCTACCAGCGAACGTGCACCAGAGGTATCGACTGTCCACGTAGGACCCACTTTTTTCGATCCTCAATCTCCACTGGAACCTCTGTGAAAGTCGCTCCATTGTCGACGTCCAGCTCTCCATGGTCGATGATGTGAGAAGGGTCGTGCACGTTTCTCCTCAGCTAAAATACGTGGAAGACGTCGTGCACCCGGTGCAACTGAGGTGGAAGTGCTAAGCGGTAAGCTACCTCGCCAACTCTGCTGAGGACCTGAAAAGGTCCGATGAATATCAGAGATAACTTTCCGACTTGGCCAAATCTCCATAGTCCTTGTTGAGGTGAGACCCGTAGAAAGACGTGGTCGCCATCCTCGAATTCCAGAGGTCTCCATCTCCTGTCAGCATAAGACTTCCGCCTACTCTGTGTAGTATTCATCCGCTCCTGGATGATCTGAACCTTCTCCGTGGTATCCCGTACCATCTCTGGTCCCACTAGTGCTGACTCCCCTGGGTATGTCCAACACAAGGGTGATCTGCAAGGTCGCCCGTATAACATCTCAAAAGGCACCATCCCTATGATGGAGTGGTAGCTGTTGTTGTATGAAAACTCCACCAAATGTAAGTGATCCTCCCAGTTGCGACCGAAGTTGAGGACACAAGCACACAACATGTCCTCAAGGGTTTGAATGGTCCGCTCAGTCTGGCCATCCGTCTGAGGATGGAAGGCGGTGCTTAGATGAAGCTGCATCCCGAAAGCCTCCTGCAACCCCTTCTATAGCTGATAAGTAAACTGTGTATCACGATCAGAGAAAATAGAAGAAGGTACTCCATGTAGCCACACAATCTCCTGCACATAGAGGCGTCCCAAGCTCTCTACTGAACCCTGTTCTCTGATCGGTAGGAAGTGGGCCGACTTGGTGAGTCGGTCAACGATCACCCAAATCGAGTTGTGACCCCTGGATGTTCTTGGAAGTCCTGTCATGAAGTCCATGGATATCCCATCCCACTTCCACTCTAGGACCTCTAAAGGTTGAACCAAGCCTGCTGGTACCCGATGCTCCGCCTTCACTTGCTGATAAGTGAGGCATCAAGAGACAAACTCTGCTACTGCCTTCTTCATAACTGGCCACCAGTGCTGTCGTCAAAGGTCCTGGTACATCTTTGCCACTCCTGTATGTACTGCTAAAGGGGATGTGTGGAACTCCCTCAACAATTCCTCCTGAAGTGACACTGGTACCATAGTATGTCCTTTGAAGAGGATGACGTGCTCCCCACCTTCAGAAAATCCATCAGGTGCCTGCCCTGTGGATATATGAGCACGTCATGTCTCGTAGTCAGCGTCTCCACGCTGTGCCTCCCTGAATAGATGAAGAAGTGGGTGAGTGACTGTAAGAGACTGTATAAAGGATGCTCCGTCTCTATCCACAAAGGATATCAGTAAGGTAGCCAGCTGCTCTATCGCCTCGCCTAGCAGCTGTATACCAGATCTCCTGCTGAGTGCATCTGCTACAACATTCCCCTTTCCAGGAGTATAGACTATCTTGAAGTCATAATCCTGTAGGAACTCAAGTCATCATCATTGTCTCAGGTTCAGGTCCTTCTGAGAGAAGATATACCTGAGACTCTTGTGATCAGAGTACACGGTAAAACGTTCACCCATCAGATAGTGTCGCCACATCTTCAAGGCGAAGACCACTGCTACTAACTCTAGGTCATGGGTAGTACAATTCTGCTCATGCTGTCTCAGCTTCCGAGAACCATACGCGATCACTACTCGCTCCTGCATCAGGACACACCCGAGTCTGTTCCTCGATGCATCGCAGTAGACTACGTACCCTATGACTTCCTCTGGAAACCTCAAGATGGGGGCACAAGTCAGCCTCTGCCTCAGCTCCTGAAAGCTCTACTGGCATCTCACCGACCACACGAAGGGTTGCCCTGTCATGACCCCCTCCCCACAAAGTGTACCCCTCCAGGGCCGACAATGTGAGAATGGAGATAATGACCCCCGATTCCCGCCTCTAGTAGGCCCGGGGTTGGCGACTAGCACTGAGGGTATAGTAAACACACAAATGGGAGGCATTACCCTCTAAGAGAACACATGCGGAAGAGAGAGATAAGATAGACACCAATCAACTCCAACTCAGAACTGGAATATAAAAGAAACCCATGTTCATATATGAAATTCCATGCAAAAGTGCTATAACTGAAAGGAAAAAACTGCAAGTACCCAAAAGAAAAAAATAAAATAGCAGAAACCACAAGCCCAAATAGCTCCTGCAACTCCAAGCTAGTAGAAACCATCTTGATCCCCAACCTGCTCCAAGTGACCTAAAAAACAGTTTATATATACATAGGGTGAGTATAACAGTATACTTAGTAGGATCCTCCCCAAAGCCTCTCATGCAAAAGTAAAGAAAGCATGCTAAAGAAAAGTGAACAACAAGTGAAACTAACTTGTCACCTAAACATGTATACTAAGTTCCCAACCTCACCATGGATACTCTCACCAAGTAACGCAGACAAGAATATAGCACATAGTAAATAATATCAAGGGTACCCCACTACTACTTCCCCACTGGTTTTCCGCTTTTCCCCAACGTCGTACATCCTAAGCATCTCTCTCCAAAAAGTCTTGCCCGCAGACACCTAGGCGAAACACCACAATCTGCACCATGTGCACCACAAAGGATTGTCCGCAGACACCTGGGTGAAGCACCCCACCATCCTCACAACCAAAGTAACCAGGTAGTTTCCGAGAGCCACCACAGCTCGCATAACATGTATCATACATCAGGTATTATACCTCAAGACATTACAACCCATACACCGAGTAAGGATCCTCAAGCCATCACAACCTATACACGTTACACCTATAGTAGTCCATAGGATACTATATCCAGAATATATGTGTGTGAATAACCACAAGCCATTACAACCCTCTACACACATATATGGGGAAAACTAACCGCTGTGCCCAATGACACAAGTATCTACCAAGAGAAGAGAGCGGGGCCAAAGGGGGTATTCAGCCATTCATCCTCCCACCGGAATGTTGGGGAAAACACCCCCCCAGGGCTCAGAATCCCCGGGGTGTCAATTTCCCTTACTGACAGGGTGGAGTAGCGTATAGAAACACAAGAAGTACAGAATATATTATAACTCACAACCACACTATGGGCATTACCTAGTCTTAGACACAACTGTAGCTAACGTCTCTCAGACTCCGGGCTGCTACTTCTAAGACTAGGTATCCTATAAGCACACAACCATTTAAAGAGCTTTATTAGATTACTTAATTCCCTTCTTATAGTTCCAGTGTATGTTAATTAATTCTCTATACATTAACCATGAACAGTTCCACATTAAGTTCCATTAGAATCACACCCAAAGTCAGCTGTTCTTTCAAAAATTACAACTTCATCATTATGTTCCAGCGAACTCCAACCCCATGAGTTAACACCATTTATTCAAATATTCATTACAGAATTACTTTCCCATATTCCCAGGCATTCTAGAAAAACATCCAATGCTACTAACACAAAGGGGCTCAACACGGTGAGTAGATGTACTACCCGTCGAGTATTTGCCGCTTATAGCAAGAGCATATACCCATCCTTCCTTGAGAAGCTAAACACAGAAAGCACGTGACATACCCCGCGTGTCTTCGCCTCTTTTGGAAGAAGGGTAAGTAAGACCAGCTGTCTTGAGCAGTGGGGAAAAGTAAAGTAGATAAACAACCATAGAGAATAAGCAAGCATCCAACAATCACATCCATCCCATTACATCATCCCTGGTGTCCTCCCCGAAACCCACATGCATAAACCGATGCATCTCGCCACTCTAGGCATCATCTGCTGCCACAACCAAAAGTCTCCATGCCTCCACATATCACAACAGCCATCCAGGCTCACATCACAACACAAGCATCAGGAAAAAAACATCACATCAATAGGCTCTTATCCCTTTAACAATCAAGAGGGTAACTCAGAACCCTTTTAGAAATTATCAAACAAGCAGTTCTTTAATCCATCTTAAATTAACAGATTTATTAAGATAGGTTCCAAATTCGGGAAACCTAATCAGTAAGTTATCACAAATAAATGATCATGCTTATTGCACTAATTTGATTAACATCAAATTACAACAAGAACCAGATTCATTTTAATGCCTCTTATCTTTAGCCAACAATCATTAATTAATCTCGGTTTACGTTCTTTACTGATTTCTATCAAGAACAAACAGCTAAACAAGCAAGCATAGATATCACACTATCTAGCAAAACAAGAGGCCATAACATATGATAGATATCAATTTATTTATCCAGTTCAAATATTTATTATGTCAATTCCATTGTGATCCACTGGGATAAAACATGATAACGATACAGTTGCACGTAAAAGAAAAGAGAAGCAACGAATCCCCTACCTCAATAGTTCTTGACGTTTTTTATCCACACAATGGGTCACGATCCTCCTTTCGCGACAACTGCATCCACCCAAGGATGCCACGGTACGACAACACCAACCAAACCCCAAGAAAACCCCATTAGAAGCATGGAGATTACATGCTATAATATGGAAAGGAGAAACAGGAGAAGATGAACCCTAAAAGAACAACGATACAACATACCTTATATCGAAGATTGATCGATACAGCTTGGTTACATCAAAACAGAGAAGAACCAATCCTAGGAGTAAAGTTTGACTGTGCAACTCCTAAGAGAAGGATTGAAAGGTTCTAGCGTCTCATAGCCGAGAACAAAGAGGATGAACAAGGGAGGATGATATCTCGTCCCTTTTGGAAGAATTAATGGGGCAACAGTTTAAGATATGCTTAATTCCCCATTAAAAGCGGATCACATTAACCCACATGGTTTGACCAAGTAAAAACATCCCGAGCCATAGGAATAATTAATTTAGGAGTTATGGCCTTTGAATTGGCCTTAGAGTCCTTAAAACAAGGCTTTAAATGCATTTTACGTCAAAGGAAACATCAAAGGGGCGAAACTGTAGGAAGTTGGAAACACTATTCACATACTCAAAATTTGGCAAAGGAAAGAAAAGGTCACTATTAAACCTCACCGTTAGAGGTTACCGATAGACCTCACCGATAGAGGTTACCGATAGACCTCACCGTTAGAGGTTACCGATAGAACTCACCGTTAGAGGTTACCGATAGACCTCACCATTAGAGGTTACCGATACACCCCACCGTTAGAGGTTATCGATAGTATAGAAACATTGTACACCTACCGTTCTGGAAACACTGTTCACAAAACCTCACCGATAGAACACTGTTCAAAAAACCTCACCAATAGAACACTGTTCACTGAACCTCACTGATAGAACACTGTTCACAAAATCTCACTGATAGAACACTGTTCACTGAACCTCACCGATAGAACACTGTTCACAAAACCTCATTGATAGAACACTGTTCAAAAAACATCACCGATAGAACACTGTTCACTGAACCTCACTGATAAAACACTGTTCACAAAACCTCACTGATAGAACACTGTTCACAAAACCTCACCGATAAAACACTGTTCACAAAACCTCACCGATAGAACACTGTTCACAAAACCTCACCGATAGAACACTGTTCACCGAACCTCACCGATAGAAACACTGTTCACTAAACCTCACCGATAGAAACACTGTTCACTGAACCTCACTGATAGAAACACTGTTCACTGAACTGGAAATTTGGCAAAGTGTTGGGGATAAGTCACCTTGACCTCCCGAAACACCTCTAACACCACATTTTCACAAAGTAATGGATTAGGAGGTCCAGTCCATTACATTAGATACCTCTCAAAACATTCTTGTCCTCGATAATTTAAAACCAACCTAAAGAAAAGAGGGGTTCGAACAACCACCCATCGAGATACCTCTCAAAAGTGTTCAAGGCACAAAAGGAACAAAAGAAGTTCATAAATAAAACATGAAAGGTCTAACCACGAAGGTAACATCATTACATGAAAAGAGTTAAACATTAAACAACTCTAGGTACTGAGCACGTATCTGTGACTCACGCTCCCAGGTAATCTCCTCCATGCCACCGTGTCGCCACAAGACATGAACTAAGGGGATATAATGCCCATGCAACACCTTCTCCTTGCGGTCTTGGATCTCCAAAGGTCGCTCCTTGAAGGTTGCATCATCATCAACATCGATCTCTCCCCAATCGATAACGTGAGAGTCATCATGAAGATAACGACGGAGCTGTGATACATGAAAAACATCATGTATCTGTCTCATCTGTGGGGGAAGTTCTACTCGATACGCCATAGCTCCAACATGAGCTAACACTTTGAAAGGCCCAACAAACCAAGGAGAAAGCTTACTTCCATGACCAAACCTTCGCTGCCCACTACGGGGAGTAACCTTCAGAAACACATGATCCCCAACATTAAGCTCTAAGGGTATCCTTCTTTGATCTGAATATGATTTCTGAAGATCTTGCGCTGTCTTCATCCTCTCACGAATCACCTAAACCATCTCTGTTGTATTCTGCACTAGTTCCGGTCTGAGAATTGCTGACTCTCTGACCCCAGTCCAGCACAACAGAGAACGACAAGGCCGACCATACAAGGCTTCAAACGGCACCATGCCGATGGTGGAGTGAAAACTATTATTGTAAGCGAACTCCACCAAGGGTAAGTGCCTCATCCATGAACCTCCAAAATCAAGAACACAAGAGTGTAACATGTTTTCAAGAGTCTGGATGGTTTTCTCTGTCTGACCATCCGTTTGAGGATGAAAAGCAGTGCTAAGGCATAGTTGAGAACCGAAATCATGTTGGAGACCTCTCCACAACCTGGAGGTAAAATGAGGATCTTAATCAGAAATAATCATCCTAGGGACTCCATGAAGTCTCACCACCTCCTCTAGATACTGCCTCGACAAGACTTCCACTGAGCTCGACTCCTTGATTGTTATGAAGTGGGCCAATTTTGTTAAGCGATCCACTACCACCCAAATAGCATCATGTCCTCCCAAATCTCGAGGTAAACCGGTAACAAAGTCCATTGATATATCCTCCCACTTCCACTGAGGAATCTCCAATGGCTGGAGTAGACCACCAGGGACACGGTGTTCAGCCTTCACCTGCTGGCAGACTAAACATCGAGACACGAACTCCGCAACCGCGCGCTTCAAACCAGGCCACCAAAACTGACACCTCAAGGATTAGTACATCTTTTTCATGCCAGGATGTACTGCTAAAGGGGAACTGTGGAACTCTATGATAACTATCTCACGCATCTCCAAGGGAACAAAAATCCTTCCATGATACAACACTCGGTGTTTTTCGTCCTCCGTCCAACCATCAGGGGCCTCACCAAAAATAACTCGGTCTCTCCAGACCTCCACCTCTAGATCCCCCAACTGGGAATCTTCCACCCTCTACATCAGGGATGACTGTACCATCATCTAAAAAATACAACCTATACCCCCCAACTTCTCCCATATCAAGATGAAATGCATACAGTTCTTCCATTACTCTCCAGGAATCACCGGATTCACGCACAACATCACAACATGACTTTCGGCTCAGCGCATCAGCTACAAAATTCTCTTTTCCAGGTGTATATGATATTTCGAAGTCTTATTCCTGCAAGAACTCCATCCACCGACGCTTTCACAAGTTCAAGTCACGCTGGGATAAAACATACCTCAAACTCTTATGATCATTGAAAACCACAAAGTGCTCACCAATGAGGTAATGTCTCCACAACTTTAGCGCAAACACCACGGATGCCAACTCAAGATCATGGGTGGCATAGTTACGTTCATGGGGACGTAACTGCCGAGACCCATAAGAAACAACTGACCTCCACTACATGAGGACACACCCTAACCCCAGATGCGAAGCGTTGCAGAAAACATCAAACTGAACTCCCTCAACTGGAAGAAAAAAAACTGGAGCACTTACTAACTTCTCCTTTAGATACTCGAAATCTGCCTGAAACTGATCAGTCCATATGAACGCTTGATCCTTCTTGGTCAAAGCTATCAGAGGAGTCGCAACTCGGGAGAAATTAGCTACGAACCTCCTATAGTAGCCTGCGAGACCAAGGAAACTTCGCACCTCTGAAACTATCTTGGGGGCTGCCCAAGACACAACTGCTTCTATCTTTTATGGACCCACATATACTCCCTGTTGGGACACAACATGCCCCAAGAAACAGACTTCTTGAGCCCAAAAATCACACTTCGACAACTTCGCAAATAGCTGATGTTTACGAAGAACTCCCAAAACAGCATGTAGATGCTCTGCATGCTCCTCTTCAGATGTGGAGTACACAAGGATGTCGTCGATGAAGACTACCACGAACTTGTCTAGGAACTCACGGAACACAGCATTCATCAATCCCATGAACACAGATGGAGAATTTTTCACGCTGAACGACATTACAACGAACTCATAATGCCCATGACGACAACGAAAAGCAGTCTTCGGGATATCCTCACCCCTTACACGCATCTGATTATATCCTGACTGCAAGTAGATCTTTGAGAACCAACTCACACCCTTCAGTTGATCAAATAAATCATCAATATGTGGAGGAGGATAGCGATTATTTATTGTCACTCTGTTCAAGGGACAATAATAGACACACAACCACAAACTACCATCAGCCTTCTTCATGAACAAAACTGGTGCACCCCATGGTGACACACTTGGCCGAACAAAACCACACTGTAATAGACCATCAAGCTATATACTTAGCTACCATAACTCAGAAGGGGCCATCCTATATGGAGACATAGAGATAGGAGATGCTCCTGGCTGTATCTCGATCCCGAACTCGATCTCTCGTCGAGGGGGTAATGTTACAACCTCTTCTGGAAAGACATCAGGGTACTCCTCAATGACCCTAGGAAACGCCAACTTCTGAACCTCTGATGATCTCAACATCATCTCAATCATCATGGATGATAAGGATGGAACATGCCTATGACCCATCCGAGGGTCTCCCTCACCAATAAACACCACTTTCTCTCCATCTGCACCAATAAAGACAACCTTTTTCCTGAAGCAATCCACGATAGCCTGCACCGAATACAACCAATCCATGCTGAGGATGACATCATATGGTTGTATTCGTAAACATAGGAAATCTCCCCAAGAGTGGTGTTTCCCCAACACTATCTCACAGTCTCTACATACTTCAAACAAGTCAGCTCAACCTCCAACTGGCGTAGTCAACGCCAAGGGCACTGAAAGCCTCTCTACCTCAAGTCCCAAATCATGGGCAAGGGTAGGTGATATGAAGGAGTGTGTCGCTCTTGAATCAAAAAAGACATAAAACAAGGTAGAAAATAAGCAAAGGGTACCTCAGACGACGTCTGGCTCGCCTGGAGTTGGCAACGCTAGAGCATGAAGCTGACCACGACCTCCTCCACGACCTCTTTGACCCTGATGACGACCACCACCATGGCCGCCCTCTTCTCTCTGAGGATGAGGAGCATCATGGGGATGTCCTCTACCTGCCCCATCTACCCTCTGCTGATCTAAAGCTGGTGCAAATGGCTGCTGCTGCCTCGGTTGGAACTGCCTCAATAGAGGAACCTGGAGCATAGTGCCTGGCACACGATGGCCACTCTGAAAGGTCGGGCACTCCCACTGTTGATGACCACGACCACCACAAGAAAAACAAGCGCCTGATCCCTTGGAATAGGCCTGAGAGTTGCTGCCTCTGGAGAAACGAGATGTGAAGGGCTGGAACCTACCCCCAGGTGAACGAAAACCCTTCTGACCTAAAAACCGAGAACCCCGGACCACAGCTCTACTTCGTGAGGAATCATGCCGATTCCCCTCTCGTGATGATCCGGTCCTGGACAAAGTCCTCTCGACAACCTCTGCCCTCGCCAGCACCTCAAGATACATCTTTAGCATAAATGGGGTGACCTGGCGCTGGATCTCTGGATGAAAAGCCTCCTCAAAATGCCTCGCTCTGGCCTCCTCATCTGGTAGTAGGTCTGAAGCATATTGTAAAAGGTTCCTGAAACGGATTTCAAACTCTCAAACACTGGAGCTCCCCTGTCGAAGGGTAAGAAGCTCCTGGCGACTGGACGCCTTCGTAGTCGAAGAAAGAAACTCGACTCTAAAACTATCTCGGAACTCCTCCCATGAGATCGCTGAATCCTCATGATCCATGAGGAACAAGAACCACCACTTCCTCGCAGCTCCACGCAGCATTGTCACAACCAAGGACACCCAGTGTTCCTTACGAGCACGAATCGAACTGAAAACGATCTCAACCTCCTCTAACCAGTCTTCCGTGGATGCATCTGAAACAGAGCCCTCATACTTCTGTAGACTCTGGCACTGAAACTCTCAAAGTGTCTTCCTCCATGTGTCATCGTCATCAACCTCTACCCTGCGACGTTCTGCTGGAACAGTCTGCTGGACATTTTCTGTGCAAACCTGACGAGGACATCGACCTGGAGCCATACCTATAAAATAATAAACCATTAGAGCTCCTAAACCTAGAATATGGAAGACTCAAAATTAATTAATTTATTGTTTTCTTTCGTTCATTTTAGGTTAACCTATCCCAAGGTCTACCCATTCAAACACTGGCACAAGAAGAATGATGCATGATCCTTTCCTAGGTCTCTACCCTGCAACTAATATCACCTTGTTTAGTAGCCATTGTAAACTTAAAGGTCCGTACATCAGATCATAGGGGTCCCTAAACACCTATGTCTCATCTGGTCTCCAGTGTTTACCTCACTTTCTAAACATAAATGACACCGTTTCCCTACCAACCCCTGCAACCTCACCTGTGCCTAACTCCAAACTCCATCCTATCCCACAAACAGACCTTTGATACCACTCTATCACGACCCCCTCCCCAAAAAGTGTACCCCTCCAGGGCCAGAAATGTGAGAAGGGAGATAATGACCCTCAAGTCCCGCCTCCAGTAGGCCCCGGGTTGGCGACTAGCACCGAGGGTATAGTAAACACACAAATGGGAGACATTACCCTCTAAGAGAACACATGCGAAAGAGAGAGATAAGATAGATACCAATCAACTCCAACTCAGAACTGGAATATAAAAGAAACCCATGTTCATATATGAAATGCCATGCAAAAGTTCTACAACTGAAAGGAAAAAACTGTAAGTACCCAAAAGAAAAAAATAAAACAGCAGCAACCACAAGCCCGAACAGCTCCTGCAACTCCAAGCTAGTAGAAACCAGCTTGATCCCCAACCTGCTCCAAGTGACATGAAAAATAGTTTATATATACATAGGGTGAGTATAACAGTATACTCAGTAGGATCCTCCACGAAGCTTCTCGTGCAAAAGTAAAGAAATCATGCTAAAGCATAGTGAACAACAAGTGAAACTAACTTGTTACCTAAATAGGTATACTAAGTTCCCAACCTCACCATGGATACTCTCACCAAGTAACGCAGAAAAGAATATAGCACATAGTAAAGAATATCAAGGGTACCCCACTACTACTTCCCCACTAGTTTTCCGATTTTCCCCAATGTCGTACGTCCTAAGCATCTCTCTCCAAAAAGGCTTACCTGCAGACACCTAGGCGAAGCACCACAATCTGCACCTTTTGCACCACAAAGACTTGGCCGCAGACACCTGGGCGAAGCACCACACCATCCTCACAACCAAAGTAACTAGATAGTTTCTGGGAGACACCATAGCTCGCATAACGTGTATCATACGTCAGGTATTATACCTCAAGCCATTACAACCCATACACCGAGTAAGGATCCTCAAGCCATCACAACCTATACACGTTACACCTATAGTAGTCCATAGGATACTATATCCAGAATATATGTGTGTGAATAACCACAAGCCATTACAAACCTCTACACACATATATAGGGAAAACTAACCGTTGTGCCCAATGGCACAAGTATATACCAAGAGAAGAGAGTGGGGCCAAAGGGGGTAGTCAGCCATTCATCCTCCCACTGGAATGTTGGGGAAAACACCCCCCAGGGCTCAGAATCCCCAGGGTGCCAGTTTCCCTTACTGATAGGGTGGAGTAGCGTATAGAAATACAAAAAGTATAGAATATATTATAACTCACAACCACACTATGGGCATTACCTAGTCTTAGACACAACTGCAGCTAACATCTCTCAGACTCCGAGTTGCTACTTCTAAGACTAGGTATCCTATAAGCACACAACCATTTAAATAGATTTATTAGATTACTTCATTCCCTTCTTATAGTTCTAGTGTACATTAATTAATTCTCTAAACATTAACCATGAACAGTTCCAAATTAAGTTCCATTAGCATCACACCCAAAGTCAGCTATTCTTTCAAAAATTACAACTTCATCATTATGTTCCAGCGAACTCCAACCCCATGAGTTAACACCATTTATTCAAATATTCATTATAGAATTACTTTCTCATATTACCAAGCATTATAGAAAAACATCCAATGCTACTAACACAAAGGGTCTCAACACGGTGATTAGATGTACTACCCGTCGAGTCTTTGTCGCTTATAGCAAGAGAATATACCCATCCTTCCTTGAGAAGCTAAACACGGAAAGCACATGGCATACCCCGTGTGTCTTCGCCTCTTTCAGAAGAAGGGTAAGTAAGACCAGCTTCCTTGAGAAGTGGGGAAAATTAAAGCAGATAAACAACCAAAGAGAATCAGCAAAAATCTAACAATCACATCCATCCCATTCCATCATCCCTAGTGTCCTCCCCGACACCCACATGCATAAACCGATGCATCTCTCCACTCTAGGCGTCATCTGCTGCCACAACCAAAAGTCTCCATGCCTCCACATATCACAACAGCCATCCAGGCTCACATCACAACACAAGTAGTAGGAAAACAAACATCACATCAATGGGCTCTTGTCCCTTTAACAATCAAGAGGGTAACTCAGAACCCTTTTAGAAATTATCAAACAAGCAGTTCTTTAATCCATCTTGAATTAACAGATTTATTAAACGTAGGTTCCAAATTCAAGAAACCTAATCAGTAAGTTATCACAAATAAATAATCATGCTTACTGCACTAATTTGATTAACATCAAATTACAACAAGAACCAGATTCATTTTCATGCCTCTTATCTTTAGCCAACAATCATTAATTAATCCCGGTTTATGTTCTTTACCGATTTCCATCAAGAACAAATAGATAAACAAGCAAGCATAGATATCACACTATCTTGCAAAACAAGAGGCAATAACATATGATAGATATCAATTTATTTATCCAGTTCAAATATTTATTATTTCAATTCCATTGTGATCCACTGGGATAAAACATGCCAACGATACAGTTGCACGTAAAATAAAAGAGAAGCAACGAATCCCCTACCTCAACAGTTCTTGACGTTCTTTATCCACACAATGGGTCACGATCCTCCTTTCGCGACAACTACATCCACCCAAGGATTCCACGGTACGACAACACCAACCAAACCCCAAGAAAACCCCATTAGAAGCATGAAGATTACATGATATAATATGGAAAGGAGAAACAGGAGAAGATGAAACCCAAAAGAATGACGATACAACATACCTTTTATTGAAGATTGATCGATACAACTTAGTTGCATCAAAACAGAGCAGAACCAATCCTAGGAGTAAAGTTTGACTGTGCAACTTCTAAGGGAAGGATTGAAAGGTTCTACCGTCTCATAGCTGAGAACAAAGAGGATGAATAAGGGAGGATGATATCTCGTCCCTTTTTTTAATATTTAATGGGGCGACGGTTTAAGATATGCTTAATTCCCCATTAAAAGCGTACCGCATTAACCCACACAGTTTGACCAAGTAAAAACATCCTGATCCATAGGAATAATTAATTTAGGAGTTATGGCCTTTGAATTGGCCTTAGATTCCTTAAAACAAGGATTTAAATGCATTTTAAGTCAAAGGAAACGTCAAAGGGGTGAAACTATAGGAAGCTGTAAACACTGTTCACATACTCAAAATTTGTAAAAGGAAAGAAAAGGTCACCGTTAAACCTCACCGTTAGAGGTTACCAATAGACCTCACCGATAGAGGTTACCGATAGACCTCACCGTTAGAGGTTACTGATAGACCTCACCATTAGAGGTTACCGATAGACCTCACCGTTAGAGGTTACCGATACACTTCACCATTAGAGGTTACTGATAGTCTGGAAACACTGTACACCTACCGTTCTGGAAACACTGTTCACAAAACCTCACCGATAGAACACTGTTCACAAAACCTCACCAATAAAACACTGTTCACAGAACCTCACCGATAGAACACTGTTCACAAAACCTCACCGATAAAACATTGTTCCCTGAACCTCACCGATAGAACACTCTTCACAAAACCTCATCGATAGAACACTGTTCACAAAACCTCACCGATAGAAAACTGTTCACAAAACCTCACCGATAGAACACTGTTCACAAAACCTCAGCGATAGAACACTGTTCACAAAACCTCACCGATAGAACACTGTCCACTAAACCTCACTGATAGAACACTGTTCATTGAACCTCATTGATAGAACAATGTTCACAAAACCTCACCGATAGAACACTGTTCACTGAACTGGAAATTTGGAAAAGTGTTGGGGATAAGTCACCTTGACCTCCTGGAACGCCTCCAACACCACATTTTCACAAAGTAATGGACCAGAAAGGTCCGGGCCATTACATGCCCCTTCTTCATCAAGGATGATAATGGTGCTGCAACTCTGGAGAAGTCTGGAACAAACCTCTGGTAGTAACCATCCAAACCCAGGAAACTTTGTACCTCCGTCACACTCCTAGGTGGCTCCCAAGCAAGTACCGCCTAAATATTCGCTGGATCCACCGCAACTCCAGCCTCTAAGATGACATGTACCAAGAAGTGAACCTCTCGAATCCAAAACTGGAATTTCAAGAGCTTACCATAAAGATGGTGCTCTCAGAGTGTGTCCAGTACTACCTACAAATGGTAGGCATGATCCTCCTCAGTAGTCGGGTAGATCCGAATGTCGTTGATGAAGACTACAACAAAGTGATCGAGGTATGGCTGGAAAATCCTGTTCATGAGTCCCATGAACACTTCTGGAGCGTTGGTTATGCCAAAAGGAATAACCAAGAAGTCCTAGTGGCCGTACCGAAATCTGAAGGCCATCTTCTACACATCCTCATCTTGAACTCTGAGCTGGTGATAGCCTGATCTGAGGTCTATCTTTGAGAACCATCGTGCTCCCTTCAACTGATCAAAGAGGTCGTCAATCCTTGGGAGTGGGTACTTGTTCTTCACGGTCACCTGGTTCAGGCGATGGTAGTTGACACAAATCCTCAAGCTTCCATCTGTCTTCTTGGTGAACAAAATTGGGGCTGCCTAGGGAGAAACACTGGGCCGGATGAATCCCTTCTCCTGTAAGTCCTCTAGCTATACCCGCAGCTCGCGAAGCTCTGTGGGAGCCATCCGATACGCTGGAGTAGATATCAGTGTCGTCCCGGGGTACATGTCAATGTAGAAGTCCACCTCTCTGTGAGGAAGTAGTCCTGAAACATCATCAGTGAAAACATCAACATACTGGTCCACCACTACAGGATAAGTCAGACTTTCCACATCAACTGCTTCGAGGGTAATGTAGGCCAAATGATAAGTGATCGGTTGCACCCTCCTCCGAGTAAGTCCGTCCTATGCTGAAAAGGATCCCTTCTCACCAGTGAAGGTAAACCTGGTCCCATCCATGAGGATACACTGCACTTTGCGCCCAATACAGTTGATCTGAGCATGGACTGTAGATAACCAGTCCATACCCAAGATGACATCGTAAGGCCTCGACGCCGCTACGAGGAGATCCCAGCCAAAAATCTCACCTCCTAGAGTAATCTCACACTACCGGCACCAGTTCCTAATCATCGAGTCTGCTCTCGTAGGAGTCTCTAGCCGTAAGGATCAAGACAACGACTCCATCCGAATCTCTGAGCTCTGAACGAGGGCAGTGGCAATGAAAGAGTGACTGATACCTATGTCTATAAGAATTGCAGATATGGTGGAGTAGAGACAGATCATACCTCGTATCATCTCCGGAGCACCGTGATCGTAGTCCTCAACTACTTGGAGCTGAGCTCTCCCCTGTCCACCTGCTCCCGACAGTCGAGGTGGACCTCCTGGTGGTGGTGGCGGTAACACCTCGAAACGTCACCCATCGCCAGCTGCACGACCAGCTCCTCTTCCACATCCGCCTACTCCCTGTGAACCACCTCGATCGAATCTATGCCTCTACATGGGCGGTCCTTCGATCGTCTGCTGATCATCCAAACGGCGGGTCGGACAGTCACGAGTAGGGCTGTCCATGGGTCGGGTTGGAGGATTTTTTTGACCCGACCCAATTAAAATTGGACGGGTCGGGTTGGGTCGGGTCAGACATTTTTTAAAGTTTAGACCCGACCC
Organism: Viscum album; assembly: GCA_963277665.1. Lineage (NCBI taxonomy): Eukaryota > Viridiplantae > Streptophyta > Magnoliopsida > Santalales > Viscaceae > Viscum > Viscum album. The sequence continues at coordinate 703,029,197 of OY728161.1, forward strand.
AACCCGACCCGTCTCAGATAGGGTCGGGTTGGGTCGGGTCCATCGGGTTATTGGAAAAAAAATGCCACTTCAAATATCCCACACCCGCACGACACCACTCTTCGCTGCTTCGGTTAATATTCCTCGCCACACCACAGAACACCCAATCCCGTTGATTAATCAACCCCAACCGCACCCCCCGCCGTGCTCCGGTCGATGACGGTGAGCCCCATCCCCAGCGCCGCCAGCGACACGATCATCCCGGCCACGCTGCAGAGCAGGAGCGGGCGGCGGCCCAGGCGGTCGACCATGAAGGTCGCCACCGCGTCGATGCCGGACGCCTGCTGGAAGATCCGTGGGCTGTACAACACCACCGCGTCGATGCTGGACGCCTGCTGGAAGAAGTGGATGCCCACGGCGGCGATGAGGATGCGGCGGACGGGCGGGGTTGGGTGGAGGAGGAGCTCCCGCCACACCCCGCTCCCCTGGTCTGGTTCCGCCGCGACACCGCCACGGTCTCCTCCGTGCACCCCTCCGGGATGCCGGCGGCCACCATGATCTCCGCCAGCCGGAGGCGTGACTCCTCCTTGGAGTCGGACGTCCGGTCCAGAACCCGCCCCGCGTCGCCGAGCCGGCCCCGCATCACCAGCCAGCGAGGGGACTCCGGCATCGCCAGCACGCCGGCGGCGAGCACCACCGAGGGGAAGGCACCGACGCCCAGCATGAACCGCCACCCCAGGTGAAGCGACAGCTTAGAGAACGCGTAGTTGGAGATGTAGCCCAGCAGCACGCCGCCATTGATGAACACCTCGGGGAAGGAGGTGAGGAAACCCCGGGAGGAGGCCGGCAAGACCTCGGCGGCGTAGACGGGGGCGATCATGAGGGCGTATCCGACGCCGATGCCGGCCACGAACCGACCCACCATGAGGAAGGCATAGTTCATCGCGAAGCCCATGAGGAGCGCCCCGGTGAAGAAGATGGCACCAGAGAGGAATATGGCGGTGAGGTTTAGGGACTTGAGTCGGGAGAGGCATAGGCAAGGAGGAAGATGGCGGTGAGGTTGAGGGATTTGAGTTGGGAGGGTCGCGTAGGTTAGGAGATTCTGAAGTGAAGAGACGGGTGGATGGGGCGCGAGATGGAAGATCTCCTCAGCGCATGGGTCATCGGGTTGGTTGGGTCGGGTTGGGTCATTTTTTTTCCAACCCGAGACCCGACCCAACCCGACCACGGGTCAACCCGAAGTGACCCGACCCGTGAATATTTTTTTTTGAACCCGACCCAACCCGACCCAACCCGGTCGGGTTGGGTCGGTTCCTTCGGGTTGGGTCGGGTCTGGACACCCCTAGTCACGAGCCATGTGACCCTGCCTGCCGCATGAGAAAAACTGCCCGCTCTTGGCATGTATGTCTCTACTCCAGGTGCCCCACACAACTGATCCTGAGTCATGCGGTCATCCACCTATGGTTCTGGTCCTCTTGGACCTCTGAGAAATCTGTCTACTTCCAGCTACAGAAGACTCTGTTGCATGTTGACTAGTGGTGGGTCTCGCTGTTGAAGACTGCTCATCAAGGAAACTCTCCACTAAGAGGGCTCGCTCCAACACCCCTGCCTGTGTTGGGATGCTGAGTGAGATCACTAAAGCTCTGATCTCTCACCTGAGTCCCTGCTCGAAGGTCCGAGCCCTGAAGAATGGGTACCACACCATATCAGTGGAGTAGCATGAGAGGTCTATGAACCTCGCTGAGTACTGAGCTACAATCATGCTGCCCTATTGCAGATTAAGTAGCTCTAGTGTGCGCACTACGCAAAGAGTTTCTGGGACAAACTCTGCCCGAAATAGGCCCTCGAAGTCTGCCCAGAGAAGCATCATCTCGTCGTGAACCTGGAGTATCAAGCTCCACCATCTGGCCACTGCTGCCTGTAGAAGGCTGGTAGCAAGGATCACCATGAGGTCGGCTGGTGTCCCTACCAGTCGGAAAACTCTCACCACAGCCTCCGGCCAATCCTCAGCCGCCTGTGTATCCGTCTCTCCCTTGAACCTGGGTGGCCTCTGGCGTTGGAACTCATGCAACGTGCTTAAGTGGCGTGCATCGCTTGTTGCTGGGGATGGTGGCATCGGTGGCCCAACGGGGTGTGGTACCGCTGGTGCCTCCGCTGTGATAGGGCCCTGCACCGAGGCCTCATCGCTCGGTGGGATATCTATGCGTACAACTCTCGGGTCTCTAGATGGTCATCCGTGGGGAGACATCCTGAAAGAAAAAGATGCGACATAGTCAAAGATTATACCTAGTGAGCTGACCTATTTGAACTGACTTAAGAAAACTTTTGAAAACACACACGCAATCAGTATTTTCGTGCACTGAGTCGGAAATCAGTAGTCAGGGTCCTGGTGTATGGATACGTCGACCGCCGCACCAACATTGGACTCCCTGAACTGAAAACCACACTCAGTACCCTTAACACTATTTCTTCACAGAAAAGATCAGAGTCCTAAGTTCTGTGGTAGAACCAACTCCTCTAATACCAATTTGTCATGAACCATCCCCCGGGGCTCGTGCCGTGACTACCCCAAGCCTGCCTTCCATAGGCCAGAGGTTGGCGACTAGCACCAAAGGCATAAATCCCTAAACTGGAAAGGCATTGCCTTTAAAACTTGGAAACACACACAATAGAGTATGATTTGGAAGCAAAACACTAAGTAAAACTGTATACAAAAGAGTGCTAAAAGTAGAGGGTCCGGAATACAAGCCCAACAGGAAAATACAAGTACAACTGGAAACAAGTACAACTGAAAATAGGTACAACTGAAAAGGAAAAAATAGCTGAAAGGTGAAGAGAATCTCCTGGATCGTCCACCACAGATCCTACCTGAAGGGTAGGTATAGATAGCCTCCTCAGCACTCCACGTATTTCGGTCTCCTCCGCGTAGCGAAAGATAATATAGTCCACCTCCAGGTACCGTTCAGTCCTGATACTCTCAGCCTCAGTCAGCGTTGTTCGTCACCTGCAACCAACACAAAGAGGTGTGGGCATAACCCGTGCAGGGGTGAGTATAACGATACTCAGTAGGGACCCCGAGACCCTCAAGGTCTCACAAAATCCAACATGGATAAACCAAAAAGTATGAATCAACAGATAACCCCACTTAGGTATATGCCCATACATATACCTAAGTTATCAAGTAATCCATCTCAATCATGAGGTAAACACAAAAGTTACTGACTCAGCTCAAACCAGGATTTTTATTATCGAAACCATGACTGCTGGAGAATTCCTTCTCAATCGAGTACAGTGGGCCTGCCGTGACACCAAGGCGCTTCCCACTAACCTTGGACTGCTAAGGTACTCCTCTTGTCGAGTACTGTGGGTCTACTGCGTCACCAAGGCGCTCCCCACCATGGGTCTGCCACGTCACCAAGGTGCTCCCCCTCATAGCCTGCTGAAGTACTCCTCCTGTCGAGTATCGTGGGTCTTCCACGACACCAAGCCTCTCCCCACTGCAGGTCTTCCGCAACACCATGGCGCTCCCCACTGGGCAAGTAGAATCACTCCGAGTCAAAACGGCCAGCAGTCGTCAGATCTAAGCCATCTACTAGGTCTCCTCACTCTGCTCACTCGTCACCGGAAGGATCCACTCCACAAGCTACTGGTCGATACTCCAACTATCACAAAGTACTACGAAGAAGAATCTCAAAGGTCCACCACGTCACAAGGGTCTCAACGCAACAGACGGCACGCCAATCAGACGCCCGGTGTGTGAGTTATTAGCCTTTTAGTCCTGGGGCCCAGTTGGTTTCGTGCACAAACCAACCTGACCGCATCTAAACTATACCCCAAACTCTAGTGGGGTATACTCAAAGGGACCGTCATGCTCCAATATTACCAGTGCCGCTGACGGTTCTTCAAACGGACGTCCGGTGCCAAAGATATGACCAAAATAAAGTAAAGGGTCGGTAGAGGGCTCGGGTTCGGTCCAAACCGATCCGACCCAGTCTGGGCCGACCCAGTTTGGGTTGACCCGGTCAGACCTGTTGGGTATGGCCCGACCCATTGGGTGGGCCAGCCTGTTAGGTTCGGCTCGGCCCGTTGGGCCGCACCCAGCAGGTTGCATGGGCGGTTCGGCCTGGAGCGCCGTGAGGGCGCGGCCGGGCCGGTTCGGCCAGGGCGCCGTGAGGGGGGTTGCGGGTCATCTCAAGAGGCCAGCGCGACCAGGGCGCTGGTTTAGTCAGGGGGTGATCGGGCAGGCCGGCGGGCGGCTGGGCAGGGCGCGGCCAGGCTGGGAGGCAGCCGGGAGCTGGGTGGTGCGGGCCGGCGGCGATGCAGCCGGGGTGGCTCGGATGGAGGGCCGTGGTTCGTCCCGGAGCACCAGAGCACCGCAGGGGCGGCGCGGTTTCCGGAGGCCGCGGGTAGCATGACCTTTGTCGTCATCTCCTTCATCGTTCCGTCGCCTCATCACTATGCTGAAGATCATCACAAACAAGAATGGCGGAGGGGTCAGGTCATGTTGGTTTGGCCGACACCCTCTGTGTTTAGGGTGGTATCAAATGGCTCATCAAGAATTAAGAGGATGAACAACAACTCACCCGCAAACAATTCCTTTCCAACCGTTGAAGAAGATTCAAGGAAAGCATCAACATGTAAAAACCCCCTACCTTTGTTTGTCGTTCGTTGTTCGTTGACAGAGTCGCAGAAAGTATACGAAGAGGATCGTCATTCGTCGTGTCCGCTGCACGCTTCCAATCCCGAGCTGCTTCGGCTCGTTGACGATGATGCACAAGGCAGGTCAGTTGAAGACGTCCCACGTCAGTAGAAGCACCGAGGAAGAAGTCGAAGAAGGTCGGCGTTTTTCGTTCTTTGTTGGGAGAGTTCTTCCCTCTTCTCCCAAGTTTTCACTAAGATGCCAAATAAAATAATAATAGATAGGTTTATCTATTATTTCGTTGGCACAGAATTCAAAAGGTGAAATAAATTAATTGGATCCACCTAATTAATGTGGAGGATTGACACAAGTTAATTAGGGTAGTTAGCACAATAAAGGAGGGAGGGTGTGGAGAGACTCTCCCTCATTAATGAGGGGAGTTGAGAGGTTTTCCACTCCCACCATTAATAGGGGAGTTTAACCCCATGTGGTCCCCACATCATAACCTCTCGCGGGAGGTTAGGTTCGTGTGGTCCCCACCACCATAACCTCTCATGGGAGGTTAAGGTGTGGTGGTCCCACCTCTAACTTCCATGAGGATATTTTAACCGTCAAATAAAAATAAAGCCACACACTTTATTTTTATTTAATTCAATCTCTAAAAACCCCAAAAACTAAATTTTATTCTCAACCCACTGCCGTCGAAGTGAAAGTCTCCTTAAGAGAATACCGGAGCTGTGAGTTCAACGGTGCCCTCAGATTTCAATTCTGAGCACCGGTTCAAAAGTTATAGAAACCCACTCCTACGTTTACTGAACGTATCCAAACAAAACTTCAGAAATTGATTCCGGGCACACCAGGCCTTGGAATCATGCACCATCAGTTTTTGTGGAATCGTAAAATTTCCATTTAATTTTAAAAAAATCATGGAGATTCCAAGTCTTTACACACAGTCTCCATAAGACACACAGTCTACATAAGACACACAGTCTCTATAAGACACACAATATCTAGGTCACAACCACCCATAGAAATGTTTGTTCAAAGAGCGCTTGTTCCGGGAGAACTCACTCCTCAAGCCATTAGGTTGTATGCACACTCTCACAAAAAAACCACTCAGGATATCTCAAAATGTCTGTCTCATCGTAAGGGTCCCAACGCTACAGATGGCTCGTCAAACGGACATCCGGTTTGAAAGTTATGGCCGTTTGAAAATTTCAAAAGGGGGTTCACTAGGATGTGCACCGATCGGGCGGTCGACCGCGGCTCACGGTGGACCACCATGGTCGACTGTGGCCCGGTTCGGCCACCCCGGGTCCGACCTAGGTCTGCCCCGACCCTTGGATCCCGACTCGGGTCTGCTCCGACCCGTGGGGTCTGACTCGACCCATTGGATCCGACCCGGTCCGCCGAGTCGACTTGACCCACTGGGCTGGCCTGCTCCGGTTGGGCCCGACCCACCTCGTCGGCCCCACCCGACCCACTCGTCCGACCCAATCTGCTTTTCGAGTCGGTCCATATCATACGATCGCCCGCAACTACCGCCGTCGGTCCACGCGTATAACGACCCATACTTTACATTCATTGTTAGTACTTCAAAATTGAAGTACACTTATTACAACATATAACAAAACCATGAAAGGACCGTATAGGTATAGTGTCTTTAGAAACTGGGAAACATAAACAACTGGTTCATAAAGCGTCTACACTGTCTCCCATTTATTTCATCATATCTATTGTCCCTTTTGGCATATCTTACTTAATAACCTTCTTCCTGACCTGGGGAAAGAAAACATACAAAAGGGTGAGCTCAAATGCTCAGTAAGGGTAACAAAATAAATATCAATCACATCATATTCATAAGAACATAACATTTTGGAAATCTTACCCTGCAAAAGAGATCATAATTTCATAACATGGGATAAATCATGGTAGTGAAATGTAATCACAATAATCATAACTTAAAACATGAAGCTTTGTGGCATACACACATAATCATAGAGAATCATTTCTTATTATTCAAGACTCATTGCCAAGACTATCTTAGTGTACAAAGTCCATTTCTGAACCGAGTTCACTCCTCGTTTCAGTCCTGTTTCACTAAACCGGTTTAACCTGCCGTTCCAGCCATGTCTATCTCATGAGATATAAAATCTTTACCCAATGCATTTGAGGGAGATATAGGTCCTACCCATCTCATAATGATACCATTCTTATGTGTGCCACAAAATCATAAACCATACATCATAGCATAACCCATGTAATAAAAATGGGATTCTTAAACATCGTGACATCATAAAACAATTCATATAAGATAAAAGAATTCATAAAAATAATTCCATCACAAAAAATTCAAATCAATAAAATAATAGGGATAGAAACAGAACCCTTTATTATCTTAGATGGAAAATAATTTTGATAAAACACTTGAACTCCATTCTTGAGGAAAATATTCTTTCTACTTCAAAAACACTTTTCCTTTCTTAACATGTCATACAATTCTAAACTAAAAGAAGTTGATTAAAAATAAACTTGAAAACTTGTAAAGGAAGCTTCTTGGAAATAATGTTTTAAAAATCCATTTATTCCGTATAAGTTAAAAAAACATTCTTCTCGTACTTTTGTCAGAAAAGTCAAAAAGTACCTCGTACGAAAAATGACAAAAGATTCCTTTCATATCTTTTACTAAAAACTCACCAAAGGGTAAAATTGGATTTAAAAAATTGTAGGTGGATGAAAATAATAATACATATTGAGGAAACATGGATTTGGATGATATAATACACCCTAGTAAATACCAAAGTATAAACAATCTCGGATAAAATGAGATTGTGATATTTTCCCTTAACTTAGGTCCGATTTGCTTCGTAAGTGTCCGAAACTCCTGTATAATGATTTAAATAATGTTATTGACTTATTACAGAATCATACTTATTTTTATGATATCATATATGGTCATATTCTTAGCTTCTTATTAGTAATATTTCATCGCTACTTGTTATTCAGGTGTTTATTACTTTTTGTTCTTATCCGTGTTTTGTTGAATAAATTCTTATTCTTCTCTTTAGGTTATAGATACCTCATTTCCAGAATGGTATAAGTGTAATATATATCATATTTATTCATTCAATTCATTTATATAATCATTATGCAATGAAGATCATGTAGAACGAGTCGCATCACATCGTGGAGACGGTATTCTGTACGTACGCACGAGCGATGATATCGTTCCCATGATCGTGGAATTGTATTGGAGTGTATGTATACTATTTCAGAATCAATACCACTTTACAAGAATCATATATAGTTATTTATTTTCACCATTATACCCATCCAAGTAAGGTGGTGGTGCAAAATAGATTACACCACGGCGTGGAGACGGTATTTCGTACGTACGCACGCGCGGTGATTTCATTTTCCGTAGGATGGATAGATGGTGAAATAGAGATGTTTAATACTTATAATAACATATAAGTATATGAGTGATACTGATGTTATTAATTCATAATGAAACAGATAAAGAAGAAGAAGTGGAAGAAGAAATAAAGTTGAAAGAATCGATAACGGACATTACCTCTTCTTTGAAGCGCCTCTTTGAGACCTCCTCTTAGTGCACTAAAATTGGTCTTTGAAGAAGACCAGGACCTCTAGGATGTTTCTAGGGAAGTTTATAAGAGAATTTGGCAGGGTTTGGCCGATCTTGAAGGCTCAAAGTGATGTGAGGAAAAGAGGGAGGAGGTGCCCTTTTATAAGGGAGGAGAGGGGCACCTTTGGAAAAACTAAAAATATTATTTTATTATAAAGCCATATTCGGTTTTAAATAGCTCCAAATTGATTTATTTGAAAGCTAAGGTGGGGATGGGTCGAAATAATCTCATCTAATAGAATTTGGACAAGTTTAGGTTCCTATTTTAACCTTATCATTAAGATTTAACTTTAAGTTAAATAATTTTACTTTTACCGTGTCTTTTTGTGTTCTTACACTATAAGGTTAATAAACTTACTATAACAAGCCAAACGAACCCCAAGTTGTTTATTATTAATATATATAACCTTATCTAAGTTATTTGGCCGAACCTTATATTTTTATGAATAAAATAACAATTAATAATATAATATTTGTTTTAAAAATTATTTTATGTCAATTTTGACACTATTTAGTAATTGATTTTTGTAAAAATCATAACAGAATGATTAATTCTAAAAAAGTTAATTAAATAAATAATAACATGTCATATTAACCTATAAAATTAGTTTAATTCATAAAAAGTCTCAAATTATATTTATTTGGGTATTTATAACATCAATTATGTCAATATTTTATTAATAAGATAATTACTGCATCATCATTGTATCATAAATAAATTAAATTATTTTAAGTCTAAAAATTACAAATAAAATACCATTATGTTGTAAATCTTTTTATATTTCTAATGAATATTTATAGTCTAAATTATCTTATGTATAACCCTATATTAAAAATTATTTAGTTATTAAACTTTGCTTTTAACTATTTTAACCCTTCTTTAAATAAATTGATAATAAATGTCCTAATCTAATCCAAGTGGGATTAAATGGTCATATTTTATTCCTAAGGTTGTTTTTTGTCGAATTAAACTTATCCAATAGAATTAGGACATGTTTTAGGGTAATAATAATATCATTTTTACTCTTAATTACTCTATTTACTTTTAACCGTGGTAAATAAAAGTAAAAAGTTACTATTCACCAAAAATTATTTTCATCTCATTGAACCACATTTTACTTACTGACATCAACCGTGTCTCTCAGATTTTTTAAATTCCACTCACAGAAGCGGTAAAATTAATTTTTATATAAATTTGCAAATTCTTCTAGGAGGTGGGTAAAAGACGGTGAAAAGTTCAATAAAATTTTTATATATCTAAAATTATTATAAAATTACTCCAACGAATTACATTGAATTTATATAGGTATTATGTATCAATTTTTACCTAAAATAAATTTAAATAAAATAAATAATTATTTAAATGAAAATTCGGTTTTTAAATAGTAACACAGTGTTTTCACTATTCATCAAAAATTGAAAGTTTCCAGAAAAATACCAAAATTTCATCCTAGGCTAATTTCGATATTCCGAATCCAAAAACGAAGTCCATTTTGAAAAATAAAATTTACCAAATTTTAAAAAGTGGTTATTACTATTCATAACGGCTAGTTTTAATAATATTTTAATAGCATATCGTTGTTTAGTGAAACTCGGTATTGCGTACGACGCAAGCTATCGAGGAAGGCTGTAGTTGCGTGTAAAGCAAGCCAAGCTAGTGTTGTGTGTAGTGAAAGATTCCTTTTATGATTTATATAACATAAAAACAAAATATTTCTCATAAAAGTCTCGGGTGTTACATTCTACCCCCCTTAAAATGAATTTCGCCCTCGAAATTCGTCACTTTGTAACAAAAAGATGAAGATACCTCTCCCTCATCATATCCTCAAGATCCAATGTATCTTCTTATAATTGGCGGTTCCTCCATAAAATTTTCACCAAGCGAGTGGTCTTGTTCCGTAGGACTTTTTCACTACGATCGAGAATCTCTATCGGCTGTTCTTCATAAGAAAGATCTTGTTCCAGCGGTACAACTTCTAAGCTGAGTACATGTGAAGGATCAGGTATGTACTTTCTCTGGAGAGATACATGGAACACATCGTGAACTTGAGAGAGATTCGGTGGAAGCGCCAATCGGTAAGCTACCTTCCTAACACGATCCAATATTTCGAAAGGACCGATATATCTAGGGCTCAGCTTTCCCTTCTTTCCAAATCTCATTACTCTCTTCCAAGGAGATATTCGTAAGAACACTTTATCACCCACTTCAAACTCTTGGTCTTTTCTTCAGTTGTCGGCATAACTTTTTTGTCGACTCTGAGCTTCTCTTATGTGTTGTTGAATAGATCGGACCTTTTCTGCCATATCATCAACAAGATCAGGTCCTAATAGCTTTCTTTCCCCAACTTCATCCCAGAAAGTTGGAGTCCTGCATTTCTTTCCATAGAGAGCTTCATAAGGAGCCATCTGAATACTGGAGTGAAAGCTATTATTATAAGAAAATTCCACCAAAGGTAGGTGTTGATCCCAACCACCTTTTAAATCCATAAAGCAAGCTCTCAACATATCTTCTAGAGTTTTAATTGTCCTCTCAGAATGACCATATGTCTGAGGATGATAAGCAGTGATGAAACTCAACTTTGTATCCAGAGTATGCTGAAGACTTCGCCAGAACTTTGAGGTAAACCTCGGATCCCAATCAGATATAATATAAAGTGGTACTTAATGCAATATTACCACTTCCTTTACATATATCCTGGCAAGCTGATCCAGAGAGAAATCCTCTCTAATAGCAATGAAGTGTGCAGACTTTGTAAGATGATCAACTATGACCCAGATAGCATTATTGCTTTTGGATGTTTTAGGGAGTCCTGTGACAAAGTCCATAGTGATGTTTTCCCATTTACATTCGGGTATGGGTAATGGTTGTAACATCCCCTTAGACTTCTATCTCTCAGCTTTAACTCACTGACAGACCAAGCATCGAGAGACATATTCGGCAACATCTCTTTTCATGCCATCCCACCTGAAGTACTCTTTCAGGTCCCTATACATCTTCGTGCTTCCAGGATGAATAGAGAATGAAGAACTATGAGCCTCATCCAGCAGCTCCTTCTTTAATTCGGGTATGGGAGGAACACAAACCCGATTCCTGAACTTTATTATCCCATCACAATCAAGGTTGAATTCCGGAACATTTCTCACCTTCTTTTGTAACTCTACATCTTCTTTCTGTGCCTCTTTAATCTTCACATGTACAGATAGTTGAACATTCATTTGAGAAAGATAAGATTTTCCCCTTCCATTATAATTCCAAGATCCATCCTTTTTAAATCCATAAATATTGGATCTTTTGCAATCCTCATCATGGATAAACGGGCATGGTCTTGTCGACTTAATGCATCTGCCACCTTGTTTGCTTTCCCAGGGTGATAATGAATTGAGAAGTCATAATCCTTAATCATCTCCAACCATCTTCTTTGGCGCATATTCATCTCCTTTTGTGTGAAAATATACTTTAAAATTTTATGATCAGTATAAATATCACACCTTTCTCCATAAAGATAATGCCTCCAAATCTTTAATGAAAAGATTACCGCATCTAACTCCAAATCATGAGTTGGGTAATTTTGCTCATGAATTTTCAACTGTCGTGAGGCATAAGCTATCACCATATCATTTTGCATAAGAAAACACTCTAATACCTTCTTGGATGCATCACTGTAGATCACAAACCTTTCTCCACTACAAGTCAGTGTGAGCATAGGTGCACTAGATAACCTTCTTTTCAACTCCTTGAAATTCTATTCACATTCCTCCGTCCAAACAAACTTAACTCCTTTCTGAGTCAACTTGGTGAGTGGATTAGATAATCGTGATAAATCTTTCACAAAACTTCGATAATATCCAGCCAAGCTAAGAAAACTTTAGATCTCAGTTACTGTTGTTGGTCTCGACCATCTTTCGATAACCTCTGTTTTTGCTGGATCCACAGATATCCCCTATTTTGAGATTATGTGACCCAAAAATGAAACTTTTTGAAGCCAAAATTCACACTTGGTAAACTTGGAATAAAGCTTATCCTTTCTCAGGGTCTTCAATATAATTCTCAAGTGATCTTCATGTTCTTCCTTGCTCTTTGAATAGACAAGAATATCGTCTATAAAGACTACCACAAACTGATCAAGATAGTCTCTAAAGACTCTATTCATTAGATCCATGAAGATAGTAGGGGCATTAGTAAGACCAAATGGCGTCACTATAAATTCATAGTGTCCATACCTTGTACGGAAAGCCGTATTTGGTATATCCTCCCTTTTGACCCTTAATTGATGATACCCTGAATGAAGATAAATCTTGGAAAAGTATTGAGCTCCTCGTAGTTGGTCAAATAAGTCATCAATGCGCGGGAGAGGATATTTGTTCTTGATAGTGATCTTGTTAAGTTCTCGATAATCAATGAAGAGTCTCATTGATCTATCTTTCTTCTTAACAAACAGAACATGTTCTCCCCAAGGTGGCACACTAGGGCGTATGAATCCCTTATCAAGATTCTCTTGGATTTGCTTCTTCAATTCCTGCAACTCAATTAGGGCCATTCTATACGGTGTCTTTGAAATAGACAAGGCACCCAATACGAGTTCTATTGAAAACTCAACTTCACGATTTGGTGGAAGACCCGACAATTCATCTGGAAAGACATCATAAAACTCCCGTACAACGGGCATATTCTTAATCATTAGTTTCTCACCAAACATTTGAGATAAATAACCTTCATTTAGTGGAATCAAGACCCATAAGATGGAAGAAATTTCCACTGGAAGGTTATGTTCATCCTTGAATTGATAGAAGATCGTATATTGATCTGGAATATGAAATGTGACTTCCCTTCTTTGGCAATTGATATGATCTCCATATAAAGAAAGTCAATCCATGCCAAGAATCACATCAAATTCCACTATAGGAAGGATCACAAGATTTGCAGGAAGCACTTTCCCACAAACTTCAATTGGAGAAGAATTATAAACTTTTGATGCGACTGTTGTGCCATTAGGGGTTGTCACAGCTAACTCAACATCTAATTGTTGAGGTAATACGGTGATACCCTTAGAAAATTCTTTAGAAATAAAAGAGTGGGTGGATCTAGAATCAAATAAAACATTTGCTACTTTAGAGTGGATGGTAAGTGTACCTTTCACCACTTCGTTATCGTACTCCACATCGCTGATAGAAATTGCATGTGACTTTCCTTTGTCTTTTGCCTTAAGAGTTTGATGTTGACCATCATCATCAACCCTTGGATTTGGGCATTGATTGGAATAATGCCCCATTTCCTTGCACTTGTAACATTGAAGTTTAGTAGGTTCATTCTGTGTATCCCTTCTTTTGTTTGAATCACTAGACATCTTCTTCCCATAATTGCGGCATTCAAATGCCCGATGACCTTCCTTACCAAATTTGAAATATTTACTTATCCCTTTAAGACAACTCCCTCCATGTTTCTTTCCACACTTTGAGCATAAGGGAAAGCTCATCTTCTTTTCAGCGTGCTCTTTAGATTTTCCTTTGAATTCCATTTTCCTCTTCTTATGACTGATGGGTTACTCCAATCTCCATCTCAACTTTGAGAGCACATCGAACGATTTCCTCGTAGCTATTGAAGTCCCTTATGGATAAGGCCCTTCGAAGACTTGGTTTTAAGCCACTAAAGAATTGATCGATCTTACTCTCAGGTTGGATAATAATACTAGAAGCGTACCTTGAAAGTCTTGTAAAATTTGCTTCATAGGTAGCAACAGATTCATCATCCTTTTGCTTCAGTTCAAGAAACTCCTTCTCCATCTTTGTTCAAAGAATACGAGGGAAGTACTTATTGAAAAATAAGTTCTTGAACTCGTCCCATTCCATGGACTCAATTTCATCTCTTTGCCTCGTATTCTTGATAAGATTCCACCATTGATCAGCATCTCCTTCCAAATGATACACTACTAGGATGACTTTATCATGTTCAAAACATTGAATAACTGAAAATATCTTTTCAGTAGTACTAATCCATTGTTCAGAAACTAATGGATCAGTAGACCCGCTGAATGAAGGTGGACGCTGCCTCATGAAGGATTCAACAGAATTTTGCTCCTTCCTTTGCTCGTTTGGAAGTCCTCCATGATTCATAGATTGAGAAAGTTGTGTGAGCATGGCTACAAGATTTTGCATTCCAGCTCCCATAACGTTTGGTTGCTCAGGGGGACAATCATTGAATTGCCCATCGTATTCCGCATTAACACGGTTCCTTCGGGTTCCAGCCATTGACTAAAACCAAGAAGAATAGTGTGAGAAACACTAATTATAATAGGAAAACCACATAATCAAGAATAAAATTCCACACTTAAGGTCTTATCCTGGGTTATTCATGGCCATTTCTAAAACACTAAGATTGTGTTCTATGCTTAGACTTATCCTTAGGGTTCTTACTAAGGCTTTCACATCCTAGTTTTCAAAGGTTGACTATACCTTTCCTCTGATACCAACTATAACGACCCATACTTTACATACATTGTTAGTACTTCAAAATTGAAGTACACTTATTAAAACATATAACAAAACCATGAAAGGACCATATAGGTATAGTGTCTTTAGAAACTGGGAAACATAAACAACTGGTTCATAAAGCATCTACACTGTATCCCTTTTATTTCAACATATCTATAGTCCCTTTTGGCATATCTTACTTAATAACCTTCTTCCTGACATGGGGAAAGAAAACATACAAAAGGGTGAGCTCAAATGCTCAGTAAGGGTAACAAAAGAAATATCAATCACATCATATTCATAAGAACATAACATTTTGGAAATCTTACCCTGCAAAAGAGATCATAATTTCATAACATGGGATAAATCATGGTAGTGAAATGTAATCACAATAATCATAAATTTAAACATTAATATTTGTGGCATACACACATAATCATAGAGAATCATTTCTTATTAGTCAAGACTCATTTCCAAGACTATCTTAGTGTACAAAGTCCATTTCTGAACCGAGTTCACTCCTCGTTTCAGTCCTGTTTCACTGAACCTGTTTAACCTTCCATTCCAGCCATGTCTATCTCATGAGATATAAAATCTTTACCCAATGCATTGGAGGGAGATATAGGTCCCACCCATCTCATAATGATACCATTATTATGTGTGCCACAAAATCATAAACCATACATCATAGCATAACCCATGTAATAAAAATGGGATTCTTAAACATCGTGACATCATAAAACAATTCATATAAGATAAAAGAATTCATAAAAATAATTCCATCACAACATAATCAAATCAATGTAATAATATGGATAGAAACAGAACTCTTTATTATCTTAGATGGAAAATAATTTTGATAAAACACTTGAACTCCATTCTTGAGGAAAATATCCTTTCTACTTCAAAAACACTTTTCCTTTCTTAACATGTCATAAAATTATAAAATAAAAGAAGTTGATTAAAAATAAACTTGAAAACTTGTAAATTAAGCTTCTTGGAAATAATGTTTTAAAAATCCATTCATGCAGTATAAGTTAAAAAAAACATTCTTCTCGTACTTTTGTCAGAAAAGTCAAAAAGTACCTCGTACGAAAAATGACAAAATATTCCTTTCATATCTTTTACTAAAAACTCACGGAAGGGTAAAATTGGATTTAAACAATTGTAGGTGGATGGAAATAATAATATATATTGAGGAAACATGGATGTGGATGATAAAATACACCCCATTAAATACCAAAACATAAACAATCTCAGATAAAATGAGATTGTGATATTTTCCCTTACCTTAGGTCCGATTTGCTTCTTAAGTGTCCGAACCTCCTGTATAATGATTTAAATAATGTTATTGACTTATTAAAGAATCATACTTATTTTTATGATATCATATATGGTCATATTCTTAGCTTCTTATTAGTAATATTTCATTGCTACTTGTTATTCGGGTGTTTATTACTTTTTGTTCTTATGCGTGTTTTGTTGAATAAATTCTTATTCTTCTCTTTAGGTTATAGATACATAATTTACAGAATGGTATAAGTGTACTATATGTCATATTTATTCATTAAATTCATTTATATAATCATTATGCAATGAAGATCATGTAGAACGAGTCGCATCACATCGTGGAGACGGTATTCCGTACGTACGCACGAGCGATGACATCGTTCCCATGATCGTGGAATTGTATTTGAGTTTATGTATACAAGTTCAGAATCAATATCACTTTAAAATAATCATATATAGTTATTTATTTTCACCATTATACCCATCCAAGTAAGGTGGTGGTGGAAAATAGATTACACCACAGCGTGGAGACGGTATTCCGTACGTACGCACACACGGTGATTTCATTTTCCGTAGGATGGATAGATGGTGAAATAGGGTTGTTTCATACTTATAATAACATATCAGTATATGAGTGATACTGATGTTATTAATTCATAATGAAACAGCTAAATAAGAAGAAGTGGAAGAAGAAATAAAGTTGAAAGAATCGGTAACGGACATTACCTCTTCTTTGAAGCGCCTCTTTGAGACCTCCTCTTAGGGTACTAAAATTTGTCTTTGAAGAAGACCAGGACATCTAGGATGTTTCTAGGGAAGTGGAGAAGATAATTTGGAAGGGGTTGACTGATCTTGAAGGCTCAAAGTGGTGTGAGGAAAAGAGGGAGGAGGTTCCCTTTTATAAGGGAGGAGAGGGGCACCTTTGGAAAAACTAAAAATATTATTTTATTATAAATCCATATTCGGTTTTAAATAGATCAAAATTGATTTATTTTGAAGCTAAGGTGGGGATGGGTCGAAATCCTCTCATACAATATAATTTGGACAAGTTTAGATTCCTATTTTAACCTTATCATTTAGATTTAACTTTAAGTTAAATAATTTTACCTTTACCGTGTCTTTTTGTGTTCTTACACTATAAGGTTAATAAACTTACTATAACAAGCCAAACAAACCCCAAGTTGTTTATTATTAATATATATAACCTTATCTAAGTCATTTTGCCGAACCTTAGTTTTTTAGGAATAAAATAACAATTAATAATATAATATTTTTTTTAAAAACTATTTTATGTCAATTTTGACACTATTTAGTAATTGATTTTTGTGAAAATCATAAAAGAATGATTAATTCTAAAAAATTTAATTAAATAAATAATAACATGTCATATTAACCTAGAAAATTAGTGTAATTCATAAAAAGTCTCAAATTATATTTATTTGGGTATTTATAACATCAATTATGTCAATATTTCATTAATAAGATAATTACTGCATCATCATTGTATCATAAATAAATTAAATTATTTTAAGTCTAAAAATTACAAATAAAATACCATTATGTAGGAAATTTTTTAGATTTCTAATTAATATTTATAGTCGAATTTATCTTATGTATAACCCTATATTAAAAATTATTTAGTTATTAAACTTTGATTTTAACTATTTTAACCATTCTTTAAATAAATTGACAATAAATGTCCTAATCTAATCCAAGTGGGACTAAATGGTCATATTTTATTCCTAAGGTTGTTTTTGGTCGAATTACACTTATCCAATAGAATTAGGACATGTTTTAGGGTAATAATAATATCATTTTTACTCTTAATTACCCTATTTACTTTTAACCGTGGTAAATAAAAGTAAAAAGTTACTATTTACCAAAAATCATTTTATTCTCATTGAACTACATTTTACTTACTGACATCAACCGTGTCTCTCGGATTTTTTAAATTCCACTCACAGAAGTGGTAAAATTAAGTTTTATGTAAATTTGCAAATTCTCCTAGGAGGTGGGTAAAAGACGGTGAAAAGTTCAATAAAATTTTTATATATCTAAAATTATTATAAAATTACTCCAATGAATTACATTGAACTTATATAGGTATTATGTATCAATTTTGACCTAAAATAAATTTAAATAAAATAAATAATTATTTAAATAAAAATTCGGTTTTTAAATAGTAACCCAGTGTTTTCACTATTCATCAAAAATTGAAAGTTTCTAGAAAAATACCAAAATTTCACCCTAGGCTAATTTCGATATTCCGAATCCAAAAACGAAGTCCATTTTGAAAAATAAAATTTACCAAATTTCAAAAAGTGGTTATTCCTATTCATAACGGCTAGTTTTAATAATATTTTAATAGCATATCGTTGTTTAGTGAAACTCGGTATTGCGTACGACGCAAGCTATCGAGGAAGGCTGCGGTTGCGTGTAAAGCAAGCCAAACTAGTGTTGTTTGTAGTGAATGATTCATTTGATGATTTATATAACATAAAAACAAAATATTTCTCATAAAAGTCTCGGGTGTTACAACGTGACCACCCCGCCGCGTCATGTGTCGCGTCGCTTGCGGTGACCGCTAGTGCTCTTCCTTCTGCGGTCTGTCATTCTTCCTCCGGTGCTCCAATCTCCAAAACGAAAACTACTATGTGGTCCTCGAGTCCCGAGCTACACTGATCCGACCACTGTTTCATCATGCCTCTAATCCGGGGGTCCGATCGCGTTTAGAGCTTCTCGGAAAGTCGAGCCACGATCACGAGAATCCAACAACAAAGAACGCCAAGAACAAGGGAGAGAAAGCACAAGAGCGCCCTAAGAACGAACTTTGGCCTTTGTTCGTGTCGACCTCAATTTGTTCTCATTAGAAGGATAAATGGAGAGGATAAACTAATATCTCAATAATCCCATAACAATAACCCATTCCGCAACAATGATTGAACCACAAATCAATCTGTTTGTGGATTGACCCACCTTCATCGTGGAAATAAAGAATAGGGAAAAGAAACAATGAACTAGCCGTCCTACCTGGGATATGGATCATTTGCTGTCGAGGATTGATTTCCGTTGGCGATCTGTCAAGAACGATCTTCGATCCCGGTGTTTGTCGTCACTGCCGAGAGAATTCTGTAAGGATTCTCTCTAGAGCCTCCATGGAATTTCTATTGTTATGAGCCTAACCTTGGGTCTCTGTCTAGCTCTTCATTTAAAATAAACTGCGTCGATGTGTCGACGTAACATTAAATTAAAATAAACTCACAGTTTATTTTATTCATTAAAATGTTCAAAAACTATTCACAGTCGACCTGTGCCGGTTGATGTTAGGCCTCACTTAGGGAAAACACCATATTAAAAACTCAACGATGGTCTCCGATTTCTAATCTGAGTCACCTTTCACGAGTGATTAGGATTTTAATATAAAATAATTTTATTTAATTATTTTATTTACGGTTGCATCCTTGGTGACTTTTTCTTCAGATGACCCACGCTGACCAAAGTTAGGTCACGCCTAGGATAAAGCTGCCATTCTGAGCTCAACGGTGCCCTCAAATTTCTGATTCGGGCACCCGTTTAAAAGATATTCCATTTTTTCAGGAAAGTCGCGTACACGTGCTATTAAAAACTTAACATTTTCAATGAATTGTTTAGGGTACACCGAGTCTTGGAATCATACGCCGTCTTAACACCTCGTCTCATAATTTTTCCTAATAATTTATAAAAATAAAATCAAGAAAATCTGAGTCATTACAAATAAAATGAAATAAACAAATAAAAATTAAAAAAGAGTAAATTAAGAAAAATATTAAACATTTTATTTATTAAATAATTATTGATAAAAATAAATAAATTGAATATACATATATATAAATTATAAAAATTAATAAATAGTATATATTAAATATGTAGATATGTAAAATTAATAAAATGAAATAAATAAACAAAATTTTAAAAATAGTAAATTAAGAAAAATATTAAACATTTTTATTTATTAAATAATTATTGATAAAAATGAATAAATTTAATATATATATATATATAGATTATAAATATTAATAAATAGTATATATTAAATATAGATATATAAAATGAATAAATTGTAATAATTAAACAAAAAATAAAAATAAAAATGAATAAATTAAAAATTTATTTAAAAATTTATTAATGAAACAATTATTAATAAAAATGAATAAGTATATATATATATATTAATTATAAATAGTAATTAATAATATATATTAAATATAAATATATAGGAAATGAATAGTGTAATAATTAAAAACATATTAATGACTTATTCAATTTTAATGTTGTTTTATTTTTCAATTTAACATATACCAAACATGTATTACATTGATTTCACATACATATATGTAATTAAATTATTTTTATATACAATTCACAAACAAATATCTACATAATTAATGAAATATTATATAGAAATACATACACCTAATATTTATGTAATTTATTCAAATTTTAGTATATTTTAGAATTTCATTATAACATGATATATTTAATATATTATGTTTTTAATCAATCAATTTTATTTATTTAATTTTAATATTATTACGGTTAGGTATTATTTATTCATTTTAAATATTTTATATTTTATATTTTATATTTTATTTTTAAATTTAATCATTCTCTATTATTTATTTATATTTATTTATTTACTATGTTTTGGTATTTTCAATATGTATCCATCTTTAATTCAATATATATATATATATCCATATTTTTCTAATAATTTATATTTATTTAATAAAATTTATCCATTTTTCAATTTTTTAAAATTGTATTCATGTTTAACTATTCAATTTCTCTCATTTTTAAAATGCATGTATTTAAGATTATATATTCATTGATAATGTTAAAAATATATTTGTATAAATAAATACATTTATAAATGTATATTTACTATATTTATAAATTTATAAATTTATAAATTTATAATTATTATAAATAAATAAATATTATTTTTTTAAAAAGTATTTATATAATTATAAATAAATAAATAAATAAATAAATATATATATATTTAAATCATTATAAAATTATAATAAATCTATTTAAATAATGAATATACTATATTTATATTGATAATATATATATATATAAGCTGAGGTCAAAGGCTCAGTTTATTCAGGGAAAAAGACCACAAAGTTGTACCCTGGGGGTTATATATATATATAATTATATAAATATATAAATATATAAATATATAAATATATAAATATATAAATATTATTTTTAAAGGTATTATTCATATATTTGTAAATAAATAATTATATATTTAAATAATTCGAAAATTGTAATAAATACATTTAAATAATGGATATAATTATAAATATTATATATATATATATAATTATATAAATATATATAATGATATAAATATATTTATAATTATAAAATTATAATAAATATATTTAAATAATGGATATATTTACTATATTTATATGTATATATATTTATTAAATATATATATATATATAATTATATAAATATATATAACGATATAAATATATTTATAATTATAAATAAATAATTATAAACGAATAATTATAAATAAATAAATATTTATTTATAATTAATTATTTTTATCAGCATTTTTAGTGTTAATAAAGATCGAGCTTTATTAGCACTAAAAAAGCGCTGATAAAAGGAATATTTATCAGTGGTAAAACTTTAATGCTAATAAAAGACATCTTTATCAGCACTTATCAATTTAGAACTGATAAAAGGGCTCTTTATCAACCATTTTTTGAAAGCACTGATAAAAGTATCTCTGATATATTTAAAACAACTCTAACCCTGACTCATTCAGTCATGATTCTCAAGCTCCTGCAAAACTCCCCTTCTCTCGGCGCTACTCTACGTTCTCTCGGACGAATGAAGTTTAGAATCCAAAGTATGTGATTTTCTCCTTTTCCTCTCGTTGTATGATTTTTCGGGTTCTACGGTTTGTGTTTTTGTGCTGTTCTTAACCACGATGAACCCTATTCATCTCTATCTCTCTCACACTTACTACACAATGCCTCCCCTACTCTGTAAACTCATTCCAGCTTCATACGTGATCACTGCGAACTACATCTCCATCCACTGTTACAAATGTTGGTGATTTTCTTGATATTTCTGTTATATTTTCTTGTTACCTTTTAGATGGTGTGAATTGTCATTGTTTGAATCATGTTTCCACATTATGGCACACACATGAAGATGAAAAAAAGTTCAAGACAATAATACAAATCATGAATATATGTGTATATATTGAGAAAATCATATTCATAAAATTTTATAGAATGATATGTGTGGATTTTCACTTAATTAATATTGGATGATTAGTGTCACATAGGTAATGTAGTAGAATGAATAAATAAAGCTTGTTCCTATGTCATAGAATGATATAATTTTATGGTGCTTTCTGAATATTTTCTTTCATTTCATTATTTTTTGTTGTTCATACACAAATTGAATATAAATCTGAATATAATTTCACATGTGGAATATATTATTGAATAATGAGATGATGATATAGAACATGCAAGAATTATTAAAGGTGTTAAGTTAAACTTGAGAAAAATATTAGAAAATTTAATGTTGCTTAGCACTGTTATATTATATTTATGATTGCGGTAATTTTTACCATAAATGAATTGATAAATTTAATCTGGTTAAATTAAAAAGTGTTTGTTGGGATTACATTGTGGTTGGTGGTATTTTGTGATGGAAAGTGAATTATATTTTTGATGGAGGTCATAAAACCTTTTCAATGTGAATAATAACGATGTATTGTTTGATATTTTTCTTTGATTATGATTATGGATTAAGAATTCATAATCATTGTTAATACTTTAATACTCTAGTACAACTAAACTTACTACCTTTATTTAATCCATCCTCAGACGCTTGATTGCCTTCCATATCTTGATGATGGATTGGACTCCCACTTTCAAACTAGCCTTCCTCCATCATTATGGTTCCAAGGTCCCTTGATGACATACCTCCCGTTCAGATTGTATTCATTAATCTCTGTCAAAGCTGCTGCCATGACTTTGAATACCACATCTCCCAACCCATTCTTCAACTCTTTCAACCTTTCATCCTCCTCATTTACTACTTCTTGAGAACACCAAAAATGACACCTAAAAAATAATCAAAATAGAATGAATAAACTTGTTTGGTTTCTTGATATGCATTTTCTTATACGACTTACTCAATTACTTTTGACAACACTTCATCAAAAATTTCTTTTAATTTGGGTTTAATCATATTGGATCCTATTATAACTCCATAGTTAGACATAATTGGAATAGAATACTACTACGATAGGTGACCTCCTAAAAATACTCATATTGCACATTTTTTGTGAAAAAAAACGCCAAACACACCTTTTGATTCTCCCCCCTTCAACCTTGATAAATTTAAAAGGGTGCCAATCTGACTCTTGTGGGAATTTATCCCATAATGAGAAAAGATATTTGACCCTGCTTTCGGCTTCATCTTTACTGAAATTGGTATCTTTGGAGAAAAAGAAAGCTGAATACATTTTCATCAGCTTTCTTTTCCTCCAAAGATGCCAATTATAGTGAACATGGATGCTGAAAAGGATAATAGAAGCTAGAATTTAGGCTATGATTGGGGAGAAAAAAAGTGATTTAGAAAAATGAATGGATTAGGGAATAACCAATTTTATAGATTAAGGTAATCAGAATTTATTTCAATTTGGATTTGAATGTTCATTCCTTCAATTTTGAAATGTAATATGTTAGAATCCATAATTCAAATTTCATTTAGTTTATTTTTGAATATGAGTGGGTTTAGAGTATACATGGGATAAACATATTTTTAAAAAATAATATATGATAGGTTTTATGTGAGGGATAGGTATGGTATTCTAGAATGTGAGTTACTATAGACATGTTGGTGATTCATCAAGGGCTAGGGTGAAGGTGATGTGACATTTGTGTTGATGTTTGTTCTTCTTTATGGTTTTTCAGAAGTTAGGTTTAACTAATGTATTATGGCACCCATTGTGTGGTTCTTTCCTAAGGGAACCAACTACTGAAATGATTTGAATGTCATAGAACAACCATGATATAAAATTATGGTACGATTAGTATAATTAATTGGTATAAAATGAATTTGGTACATTTTATTATCATGGTGTCCTGGTTAGTACACAATTACTTGACTTACATGTGTATTTTGATTGTTACTACTTTGAACATATACTCAAATATATACATTGTATATTTTAGGGGTCCTGTTAGTATTTACTTTTTTATTTTTATACTCATACCATACACATGAAACTTAGTGAATATAGATCTCTTATATTCGAGATACACATGATGAAAAAGGATGAGTAACATAGATTAGAGTTGGTGCAACTTAGTGGGGATGAGTTGATGTTCTCATGGTAGTGTCAAGTAACTTTTAGCATTTTAAGATGAGATTTGAAATTTTAAATTAATATGTGTTAATTTAAAAAGTTTTAAGGAGGAAAATATCATCCTCACTAGCTTCATATCATGAATAGTTATTATTGTGTTTTGTTTCTTGAGACCCATCCCCATCTCTTCTATATTGTTTGAACTACTCTAAGTAGTAGTCATCCAAAATGATCCCCAGTACTCGGTATGTGATGAATTTTGGTTAGAGTAGTTCAAGAAACATAGATGGATGTCCAAAAGAGAAGGGGGATGAGTATCAAGCAACAAAATGAAATAATAACTGTTTGGGAGATGAATATGATGAGGATGAAATTTGTCTATAACTTTTACATTTGGATGAATTTAGAGGATAACACCTATGATAGTGGGGTAATTATTTTCCTAAATTCAATTACCTATTTTCTTCAAAATGGATGCACACTAATCATTTGACAAAAGAGTATGAATATGGAGTTAAAGAGTTCATCAAGTCTGCAATAGAGCATGCACACGACCCTTCTCAAATCCTTTCTCTGTGTTTACGTTGTTGTTATTCAAGAAAAATTAAATGTTTGACTACTCACACAGACAATGTCTTCTGCACATGATGAATTTACCAATCCCAAGGAATGACCAACTGTTGATAATGAAACTATATAATTATTAGGGGATCAACAACATGTTAATGAAAAAAATAAGAATGAAGAAACATCACAGTTTTGAATAAAATTATCAAGGTAAGAAGTCATGGTATAAAATTTGAGGATGGTTGGAATCAATACGACCAACCTATTGACCCAAACAAGTCAACATTCATTATTTATCTTGGGGTCACTATGGGGTTGAATGTGCCGATTAATATTGAATCATGTCAAAACATTCAACCTATAACGAAGGAAATCCTTTTCAAATATATAATAGTAATGTTATGATATACTCTCTCTATTTTATCGAAAAATTATATAATGAAACATTGATTTAATTATAATTATTCCTTGAAAAGTTTGGTTATTTTAGAATATTTCTTTAAGAAATTTATCTTAATGGTCACTGGAAGAGCCCATAAAGGCTTCAAGACTCTTCTTATGAAGTTACATAGTAATGCGAAACAGGTAGGTTGGGGCGGGGCAGGCCAAGCTCGCACGGGTTTGAGCCCATGTGAGTTTTTCCACAAAATCCCACATATAATGCGAACAAAAAATTCAAACCCACCCCACCCCGCATAAGCCCACAGGTTTCCCAAATTTTAAAAAATATATACTATTTATAATTATTTAAATATTGTATTTTTTCTCATTCTTAATGATTATTATTGGGAGAAGTATGGATTTATAATACCTAGATTTTTAAGGGATGTGATGAAACATTTCTCTATGGGTTAATGGTGGCATGTGGTGATGACGATGTGGTGGTGAACTGTTGCAATGCAAAGTAGGTGAGTGATCAGTGAGGGACGACGAATGATAATGTTGGTCATGTGGTGATGTGAATGGCTAGAATGAATGATGACTTTCCAAACAACAACCAGTTTCAAAGGAGGCTATTAGGGTTCCCATGAGATCCTTTCCTATTTTATTAATAAAAAAATGAAATTAAATAAAAAAAATTAAATCGACCCAAAAAATATTATGATTATAATAACTATTTTAGAATTGGAACCATGTGAAGGGGAGATGAGTTCCATTTTTCGAGAGGTGGGATGACACATCATGTGAATATGTTGAATAATTACAATATAAATATTATAATATCGTATTAAAACAATAAATATAAACCTATTTAAAATTAACATGTGAATGAATGGTGAATTAGTATGATAATTACGGTGAGAAATCATATGTCATGGTTTAATCATAATTTTTTATTAAAAAAACTAAAATATCAAAGAAACACTACAAGAAAATAGTGTTTTAGCGGCTGTTTTTAAAACCGCCGCTAAATGTTTTTCAATCAAACATTTAGCGATGGTTTTTAAAAATGCCGCGAAAAAACCACCACAATTTTTTTTTGAATTTTTTTAAAATATATTCTAAATAATTTTTTTAATTTTTTAGTGGCTATTTTTAAAAAAAACCACCATGAAATAGCGGCAATTTTTTCAAAACCGCCGCAATAATTTAGAATTTTTTTTAATTTTTTTTTTAATTTTTAATTTTTAATTTATTATTTATTATTTACAATAAAATATAGTTTATTATTTATAATTTTAAATATTTTTAATGTGTCAATTAATTAATATTTATAATTATTAGTTAATAATATTTTTAAACTAAAAAAAAATCTTCAATAAGTAGAAGAACAGACTTTGACATCAAATGACCATAACTTTTGATCCGAGAGTCCATTTCAGCTTTAGAACTAGTCAAATAAAAGTTTATCAAATGAGCAAAAACCAAGTGAGATTTAAATCATGTGATAATCAATGGAAAAATATATATTTAAAAGTCAAAAGTTGAAAATCAAACTCGAACTTCAAACGACCATAAATTTTAATCCGAGTGTCCGTTTGGGCTCTAACACATATCAAATCGAAGGCTACGAAGAGATCTACGTTGCTTAGGTCTGGTACCAACTCTATGAGTATCGTACTCCTTTTTATTTTTCCAGAAAGGCCTAGAAGGCCTTTGAAACAAAGGTTTTAGTTGCAAACACCGATTTTTTAAAATTCAAACCATTATAACTTTCGATACAGGTGTCCGTTCGACCAGTACCACATATCATATCGAAGCTCATTTCATGATCTTCGATTTGACTGGTTGTGGCACTGAAAAGGGAGTCTCAGATCATATTTTATGGTCATTTCAGTGTTTTTAGGGTTTTCAGAAGTTCTTAACGTTTTATGATTTATTTATTTACTTATTTAATATTTATTTATTTATTACTTATTTATTAATTATTAATTAATTAATTAATATTATTTATCTATTATTTATTTATTTATTTAATATTTAATATTTATTTATTTATTATTTAGTTATTATGTCAACATTAATTATTAATTATTATTATTAGTTTATTATTAATTTATTATTCATTTATTTATTTATTCGTCATTCATTATTTATTTATTAATTATTAATTATTAATTAACTAATTATTATTTATTTATTAATTATTTATTAAATATTAAATATTGAATGTTAAAAATTAGATATTAATCATTAATTAATAATTAATAATTATTTATTATTAATAATCAATTATTAATCATTAGTTAATAGTTATTATTAATTATTAATTAATTATTTTTTATTTATCTATTTATTTATTTATGTATGTATTTATTTATGATTCATTATTTATTATTTATTATTTATTATTTATTATTTATTATTTATTATTTATTCTTTATTATTTATTAATTTATTTTTAATTTACTAAATATTAATTTATTAGTAGTTTATTATTCATTTATTATTCATTTATTTATTATTTATTTATTATTTATTGATTATTTATTAATTAAATATTAATTATTTATTAAATATTAATTATTGACTATTGAATATTAATAATTAGTTATTATTAATTATTAATTATTTATAATTTATTTATTTATTTATTAATTATTTAGTCTTTATTATTTATTATTTATTATTTATTATTTATTTATTTATTTTTAATTTACTAAATATTAATTTATTATTAATTTATTATTTATTTATTATTTATTTATTTATTCAACATTCAATATTTATTAATTTTTAATTAATTAATTATTAATTAATTATTAATAATTAATTAATAATTAATTAATTATTCATAAATTTTTAAATATTAAATATTAAATATTAAATATTAATTATTAATGATCAATTATTAATTATTAATTATTAATTATTAATTTTTTATTTTTTACTATTTTCTATTTACTATTTACTATTTAATATTTATTATTAACTATTTATTATTTATTATTTATAATTTATAATTTATTTATTATTTTTTCTTTATCTATTATTTATTAATTTATTATTAATTTGATATTTATTTATCATATATTTAATTAATATTTAATTATTTTATTATTTATACATTACTTATATATTATATGTTATATATTATATATTTTATATTTTATATTATATGTTATATGTTATATGTTATATATTATCGATTATATAATATATATTATGCAATATAAAATATAAAATATATATTATATATTATATATTATGTATTATATATTATGTATTATATATTATGTATTATATATTATGTCTTACATATTATATGTTATATATTATATATTATTAATTATTAATTATTAATTATTGATTATTGATTAATCATCATTGATTAATAATTATTGATTAATAATTATTTATTTCATATATATTTTTTATGTATTACTTGTTTTTCCAATTAATATATATGTGTATAAGTATATTAAATTCGATTTATCGACCACATAAAGAGCCTGCCGAAGTGGTAAAGTCTTTGGAAACTAAGCATGAGGTAAAAGGTTCAAATCTCACCCAACGCAGAATTTCTATATATTGCATGAGCATGTGCATGGACATAAACTTATGCATGGAGATGGGCATGAGTGTGGTAATAATAAATAAATAAATAATAAATATATATATAAATTACAAAAATATATTAAAATAATAAATAAATAAATAAAGAAAATATAAAAAAAATTTAAAAAATTTAAAAATGATTTAGCGAAGGTTTAAACCATAGATAAATTGTTCTGTGACGGTTTTAAAAAACCGCCGCTAATTATTTCCTAACACACGATTTAGTGGCGGTTTTCCAAAACCGCCATAGAATGATTTAGCGGCGGTTTAATCCGCTGCTAAACGAAAAAAACCCACCACGAAATACAAATTTTAGCATAGTGAAACATATATTGTAGAATATATTTATATATATATATACACACACACACACACACACACACACACACATATATATATTTTAAATTTGGCCCGTGGGTAAGCCCGCACCCACGCAGACTCAACCCGCCTTGGCCTGCACCCGCACAGGCTCAACCCGCATTGGCCCGCACTCTAAACGATAAAAAATTTTAGGCCCACCCTGCCCCACATTCGCCAAATACCCACGAAGCCCGCAGAACTATTTTGCATCACTAAAGTTACATCATAGGGATGCTGAGGGGAAAGTAAATCCCCACCCACTAGTTAGTTGTGAACACATTATAAAGTAGGAAACATAGATTTATTTCATCAATCGCCATAATGAGAAATTATTTTAGGTGTATTGTAGTCGATAATAGATTATTTAACATTATTTATTTTATCCAATTTGATTCAAAATCATTAATTTATGAAACAAAAAAAGTGTACTAAAAATAAAGAACATTCATTAAAACCAATGCACCCCTATCACAAAGCAAGGATGGGGTATGATTTATTAGAGAAAAAATTGGTATATATTTTAAATCAAAAATAAAAGTTTAATTATATGATATGAAATAACATATGTTCCTTTGTTTATATGTATATTGATGAATCAAAATGTGAATCCACTTCCATCCCACGTCATGTGCTATAGAAGGAGGCTCGTGTAAATAAGGAGGGTAAACTAGTAGATGAAAGCACAAAAAATTATGAGAAACATGTGTAAGTATGAAATAATTTTATTTCGTTATTATTTATAATAGTATCACATAAAAATATCTATTTATATTAATATTTTTTTATATGTTTTACACACAAGAATCGACAATGGCCATACCAAAAGAAAATCTACTTTTAGTAGCTCTGAAGCAGCCATAACAATATGGATGCGTTGGAGTATTAGGTTTTAGAGTCTCTCCTCAAACATATTTTAAGAAGATAAAACTACGTGAAGATACATATAATATGGTGAGATGATTGCAGACATAAATAGACTATATGTAAGATATTATTGTTCGATCTGGTTTGGCCAACCAATGTACGAGAAATGATCAAAACGAATTGGCAGTGAGGAAAATATCTACACATGAACCAAATGATCCCACTAGATTTAAGGCTAGTCATTCCCCCAAACTAAATATCTTACCCAAGGTAATCAATTTTTTCATTAATCTTTCTCCTAAATGTGAATCAAACAACTTATGATAACTTTATATTACTAAAATTCTGTAGGGTATAGTTGTATGTGATTTGTATCTGTTAACACCCATGCACCACCATGTTACGATGGGTAAAATGTATAATATCCCAAGAGACAAGATACACCATCAATACCTCCTAAAAGATCACATGAGAGTGGGGATTGAGGTAGCTCATGAGACAACTACTGAGTTTCTTGTTCCACTTTATGGTCTGAATATCAGAACGATTAATGATTCTATTAGAGATTTCATAGTATGACCATCTAATCTTATAAATATACATATGGTATGTCTTTAACAAAATTTTTCATATGAAAAACCTGTAACGGTTGATGATAAAAGTTTTTAAGTGAGGTGTGATATTACAGATGGATAAAGAAGTGGGGAAGCAGAATGCTAGATCAAAAAAATCGAGTCAATCGACCAAGAAAACAAAACAAAATTCCGAGAGTACCTTCTCCCTACCAGTTCGAGAGCAACATTTATTATCATTATAACTTCATGAATAGACCACATTTAAAGATAAAACTATGTCTTATATTGAATATGAAGAAGAAATATATGGAACTTCCTTGACATACAAAATTGGTCTCGAGACTCTAAATGAGATTCTCAAGCATGAATGGTTGGGAATCTCAGCTGTGAATACAT
The DNA here is from genome assembly GCA_963277665.1 of Viscum album. Classification (NCBI taxonomy): domain Eukaryota; kingdom Viridiplantae; phylum Streptophyta; class Magnoliopsida; order Santalales; family Viscaceae; genus Viscum; species Viscum album. The sequence goes on from OY728161.1 coordinate 703,060,378, forward strand.
ACATAAGGTACATTTTCATAATATGTATGTCCAAATAGTGAGATAATGTGTTTATTAAAGTTAATAACTATTCATATTTTCTAAAGGCATTTATATTAAAACTATATAAAGGGAAGATTGTACAAAGCATGATTTGGATTCATTAATCCCTGTATCATTTATACAATAAAACTTACTTTGGATAAAAAATTGAGAAGAAAAAAGATGAGTTACTCTAAGAATTTGATCAAAAAACATAATACGATAGACTCTTTTTGATTCCAACAATAAATAGGTAAAACTCTACACTCTAATCACATAAAATATATTTTTAATTTTTTTATTAATTTTTTGTTTTATTTTTTAGGCAGTACTGGATGTTGATCGCAGTTAATCTGGATACCCCAAATATTTATTTTTTGGATCCAATGCATGGATATCCACTCAACTAACCACACATGATGTGCATTGTGAATATTTAATACACCTTAATCAACATTTTATAGATAAAATTTGAATTATATGTTTTAGTATGTTTTTAATAAGAATTTTGTTATGATAGGGTGATCGCTAAATATAGGCTAAATCATGGCATGAAGCCGATGTCTAAAGAGATAAAGCCTATGGATTACTACTCACAAAAAAAAAAATTAGGGTATATATAAAAATATTTAACTATAAAAACATTTAAAAATGATTTACTTATTTTGGTAAATGTTTCTGTATTTTCCAAAGTAAGATAATGATATTGATTGTGGATATTATGTTTGAAAATTTATGTGAGAGATCATAAAGCATGAAAAGGCCAACATCCCCTAAGAGGTAATTTTTGAAGGTAGCTACAATTTCATTAAATATATTTCAAAATAATTTGTTTGACTATATTTTCTCAGTACTATCAATATTTTCAACAATCTTCACGCTCAAAATAATAAATAAATTTGTTTAGTGATGAGTATGAATCATACTTCTTGTCAGAATGTATACCAACAACAAATTTAGGTGATTACCTACTATGTTTGTGATCTAGTATGAGTTATGACCTTAAAAATATATTTGGGGTGTGAAACATTAGTTTCACAATGCTCATATATTGTTTTTGATCTATTTCTCAAGGAGAAGAATAATGAAGGAAATCAAATTGTTTAGAAGCACTGACATACAAATAATAAAATTGTGGGGAAATAGAGGAGGCGGAGGCATATCCAGAGCTAGATTTGGAGTTGGAGACCAAGGTCGATGAGGAGATAGAGGTAGAGACCAAGGAGGAGATCGAGACGGAGACTGAGTTGGAGACTGAGGTGGAGGAGGAGAGGAAGCATTGGCTTGAAAACAATAAAATTGTTGGGAAATGAAGTAGAATGAGGATCATACCAAGATTTTTTTTGAGAAAAATTATTGAAAAATGAGCACAAAAATTATCACTTAATATAAGAGCCATTGTGTAAGTGTTTCAGGTGTCTTATTGAAAAAATGTTTTTCACCACTTGTTTAAGTGATTTTATATAGAAATTTAAGTAGAGGAATTTTTTTAGAAACAAAAAAACAACACTTATTTTTTATACTGATTATCATAGGATACAATTTAAATTTAATGGATAGTGGAATTATTTGTGATATTAAATCATCAATTAGATGCATGATATAATATCACAAATGCTTGTGAGATCCATACAAGTAAAATTCATTATTCATGTCCACATTCATTATGTAAAATGATCCATATTCACAAGATCATTAATAAAAAACTCATCATCATTATCAATAAAAAATATATGAGAATAGGGATATTCCCATTTAGTACAATAATTCATAATTCATTTGTGATGTGTAGGAATCACTCTCACATCAAACCCACACACGATATGACTTGAATGAGTCAAAGTACGTGTTTCCAGTTTAAAATGCCATTTTAGTAAAAAACACAAGTGGCGTCCTCATAATAGAGGAAACACATTCATATTGTTTTGATAATTTGGTAAAATGATTCATAAGTCATTTGGGACATGTATAAATCATCCACACCTCAATTTGATGCACAGTGTGATCAATATGACTCCAAGCGCGTCTTTTTATTCAAAATTGACATTAATTATAGTAAAAAAGAGAACCAACAAACTCAAAACCAAGAAAAACATTTAGATTGTATTGTTAATTTAGTAAAATGATACATAAGTCATTTTTGACATGTAGGAATTAGATACACCTCAATACGATACATGATGTTCCCGATATGAATTAAAGTATCCATTATCAATTTAAAATTGACATTTTAATAAAATAAAGAGTCACTCACTGAAAACAAAGAAAAAATGCTCATATTGACTTAATAATTTAGGACAAAAATTCACAATTAATTAGTGATGTATAGGAACCAATCTCACATCAAACCCACACACGATGCGACCTGTATGACTCAAAGTGCGTGTTTACAGTTTAAAATGACATTTTAGTAAAAAACACAAGTGGCATACTCAAAATCGAGGAAAAACATTCTGATTATTTTGATAATTTAGGAAAATGATCCACAAGTCATTTAAGACATGCAAGAATCAGACGCAACTCAATCTGAAGCACGATGTGACTGACATGACTCCAAGTGAGTCTTTCTATTCAAAATTAACATTAATTTTAGTAAAAAAACAACTAACATACTCAAAACTGAGAAAAAAAATTTGTACTATTTTGATACTTTAGGAAAATGATACATAAGTCATTTTTGATATGTAGGAATGTAACACCCCAATATTTCATAGTACGTTATCTCTTCAAAGTAATTCAATAACTTACACCACACACAACACCGAGTTCAAGCGCACCACGACTTACCAAACTAGCCGTTCAAAAAGGAGTTATGAATAGTGTTAACTAAAATTTGAATTTTATATACTCCATATAATTTTATAATCCATATTATGTGTTTCTTATACATAATATAAGAACAAATTCATTTTTTCAGATAAAAAAATATTTTTAAATAAATGCAATTTTACCGCCTTTTAATGGAGAACCATTTTTAAAACCAATATTTGACACTTTTATATATTCAATTTAATAAAATTAAATTATTCTTTATAATCGGGACATAAAAATTTAGTTTGGATAAATTTTTGGTACTTTTTTGATAACTTTCATATTTTGTTGAATAATGAAAAATACTAAATTTTAATTGAAAACAAATTTTTTAATCAAAATAATTTAGTGTTAAATTATGAATTTTAATGGTTTGGAAGTATAATTAGATTATATTTTTATCATTTAATACAATGTTGGTCATTATAAGTAATTTTACATTTAAATTTGACATAAACACATGTTAATCTTTTGATAGTTTTACTTTTTAAAAACCCACTTTTTTGGTTTTGACAATGGTAATTAATTTTAAATTAATTAACGCAAATCCTGTATTTTGAATCTAGTAAAATAGAATTCATTTTTGAATTCAGAATATCAAAATTATCTTAGGGTAAATTTTTGTTATTTTTTTGAAAACTTTTAATTTTGATGAATTGTGAAAAACACTGTGTTATTGTTCAAAACCAACTTTTTATTTAAATAATTATTTATATTATTTAAATTTATTTTAAGTAAAAATAGATATATAATGCCTATATAAGTTCAATGTAATTAATTGGAGTCATTTTATACTAAAATTAGATGTATAAAATTTTATTGAACTTTTTAACGTCTTTTACCCACCTTCTAGGTACATTTCCAAATTTGCATAAAATGTAATTTTATCGCTTATGTGAATTGAATTTAAAAAATACAAGAGACATAGTTGACATCAGTAAGTAAAATATGGTTCAATAATATGAAAATATCTTTTGGTTAATAGTAACTTTTGACTTTTATTTACCACGGTTAAAAGTAAATAGGGTAATTAAAGGTAAAAATGATATTATAATTACCCTAACACATGTCCTAATTCTATTGGATAAGTGTATTTCTACCAAAACAAACCTTAGGAATAAAATATGATCCTTTTGGTCCACTTTTATTAGATTAAGACATTTATTATTATTTTATTTAAAGAAGAGTTAAAAGTGTTAAATTCAAAGTTTAATAACTATTTTTTTTAATATAGGGTTATACATAAGATAAATTCGACTATAAATATTTATTAGAAATATAAAACTATTTCCTACATAATGGTATTTTATTTTTAAATTTTATAGATTAAATAATTAAATTTATTTATGACACAATGATGATGTAGTAATTACTTTATCAATGAAAGATTAAAATAATTGATATTATAAATATAACAATAAATGTAAATTGAGGATTTTGATGCCATCCATGAATTTTATAGTTTAATATGACATTTTAGGGTGGATTAAATAATTTTTTTTGAAGCGATAAAGTTTTTATAACTTAAAAAAAACAAAATACCAAATAGTGTCAAAATTGACATAAATGAGTTTTTAAAACAAACACTATATTATTAATTGATATAATATTTCTAAAAAGTTAATGTTTAGAAAAAGGACTTATATAAGTTTATATATATCAATAATTAACCACTTTTTGTTCTCTTGGATTTTTATAGTAAGTTTATTAACCATTCATTTTAATAATACAAGAGGACATGGTAAAAGTTAAACTATTTAACTAAGAGTTAAATCTAAAAGATAGGGTTAATATGGTGACCTAAACTTGTATAAAACCTATTAATTAAGATTATTTCAACCCATAAACACCTTATCTTAGAAATAAATCAATTTGGATCCATCAAAAACCGAAAATGATTTTATAATAAAATAACATTTCAAACTTTTCCTAAAGTGACCCTCACCTCTCTTATAAAAGGGTACTTACCCTTCTCTCAAAATCACACCTTCAAAGCCATTTTTCTTGGCCAAACCCTACCCAAATCTCCTCCCAACTTCCATAACTTCAACCTAGAGTCCTTACCTTGAGAAGAAAGCCAACCTAAGGAGCCCTTTTGTTCAAATCAAAAGGAAACACCCAAAGAAGAGGTAATTATTTTATCACCTCTTTCAAAGTTCTTTTCTTCTTTCACTTTCTCTTTATTTGTTATTTCCATAAAAATAATAATAAATCCATTAAATCATACATAATGTGATGTTATTATAAATATGATACAACCATACTAATTATTCTACCCATCCTATGAATGATAATGTCACCATGCGTGCGTACGTATGACTTACCGTCTCCACATCATGGTGTAATTTTTTATTCAACACTATGTTATTTGGATGGATATAATGATGAGAAATACATATATAAATAATGAAAATAACATTCTAATTTCTCTATAAAATTAATATAATATCCAATTCCACACCTTTTAATCATTAAATAAATGATATCGTCGCTCGTGTGTACGTACGGCTTATCGTCTCCACGACGCGATGAGATTCATTTCCAGGTTCACCATTCAATAATGATTATGAAAATATATATTATTAATAAGTATGTAATATATGAAATAATAATCCTACTGAACACACACACACACACAGATATATATATATATGTATGTATGTATGTACTTACATATATCTTATTCACTTACTTCCGTTCAATATGATATGAAAACGGAAACATCGTTTATGCATACGTACGACCTACTATCTCCATAAACGGTGTTTTCAATTTCATATATCTATCTTCTATAAATATTTATATTCTAAATATATATTATATATAAATCATGTTTTATCTTTTGGAAGTATTTAAATCATGATCTAAATTATATGATCAAGAATAACAAGTTAAAACACATACGATAAAGAAAGTGATTATTACCCGAAATGTTAATTTAACATGGAAATCATTATTAAATGGGTAGTATAAACTCATAAATGAATCATGTATGATATAATAAATATTAATATGGTTCTGGTATAATTTAATAACATACTATGGTCATTATACAGGAGGTTAAACGTACCCTCGACCAAAGGAAAGTGCAAGGTATGAGTTAATTCCTCAATCTCATTATTATCCGAGATTATTTATGTGTAAGTATTTTTTGGGAAATATTTATTATAAATGTCAATGTTTTATAAAATACTTTTCAAAATGATTCTTATAAGGTACTATTTAACTAAAAAATCATTTTAAATGTTTTAAATATTTATTCTTTTAAATCTTTCTCATTAATGTCCATGTTTTCAAAATGATTTTAAGGATTTATTTATATAGACATGAATGTTTTAAAATGTTAATTACTTTAAAAAGATTCAAAGTGGTATGGGAAAATTGATTCAAAAATATCTTTTAAACGTCTTCCTTTATAAATTTTGAGACTTTTAAATGATTTTATGAAAAAAAAATATATTTCTCTCAAAATAACATACTAGAAAGGAGCCTCTAAGCAACAGTAACTACCTCTCCCTCTCACCCTAGGGTTCTCTTGCCGGATATTTGGAGGGTGGGGGGAGTCTTAGGTGACTTCCCCCTCCCCTTTTCTCCCTTTTCCTTTTCCCCTTCCATTTGTCTTCCTCGGTCTTCCCTAATGCTGGGCTTCTGTCTCCATTTCTCCTCAGCGGTGCTCCGTTTCCACGCTTGCGACGGGATGATGACCGGTGTCAATCCACTCAATCTTTTCGGCGATTTCATGCTTATGTTCAGGATTGAATGCTCTACGGTGACGTATTGGTGGTATTTTTGTAGGTTACTTGATGCTTCTTCCCTTTGGCCGTTCATACCTCGCTCTAGCTTCTCGTTCCTCTGCTCCTCTCCAAGTCGGATCTGAAGCAGTGTAATCTATGAGGTTTTGGGTTTTTGGGTTAGCGGTCAAAGGGTATTTTATATTTTCTCACTTGAAGGCTTCTTTTGGTGTTTTTTGGCTGCTCTTATCCCAACTCTGTCATCATGTTCCTTTGCGCCTCTCCCAGTCAGAGCCGGAGCAGTGGTACTAAGAAGTTTTGGGATGTGGGTTGGAGGCCATCGATGGGTGCGACCGGAGTCGGGATGGTTTATGATTTTTGTCCTTTGTAATGATGGACTTGTTCGGGGTTGGATTTATCAACTTCAATGGTGGTGTTTCTGTTTCTGGTTTGATTAATTGTTCGGTTTTTCCCTCAAAGTGGTGATACGGGCGACAATGACACGACGAGGTTGATGACAATCTTTAGATGGGCACGATGATGGCATGACGATCTTCAGATGGGTATGAAATTGACAGGGTGTATGGAAGCTCCATTCTGTATTGATGTTTGAAGCTACGGTGGTGTTGGCCGGTAGGGTTCTCGCTGGAATTGTCCGACGATGGTGATGATGAGGTGGTTTGATGTTGGGGGCGCAACTCCAGACGGCTCACTACTCGAGGAATCGTGTCCCGAGGCATACTGGTGGTGACACGATGATGGTTTTTGGGTGATTTTGAATTTTGAATCAAAAATTAGATCTCATGAAAGCGGTTTTTGAATTTTTATTTTGGTAATCTCATGTATGGCTCGACCCGATTTTGAAAATCAAATAAAAATAGAATTTTCAGTCAATCAAGATATTTCTCTCAAAGGGTTTTACTGATTATTTTCAACTATGTCAACATACTTTTTGGATATTATTCTTGATTGAGGTTGATTTATTATAAATAAAATATTAAATATTGTATTGAATGATTTATGATATCTTTGAATGTGAATCTGCTATTTTTATACCATTCATGGTTTATAGTTGAAGTATTGACATTTTGTATGCTAGTTTTAATACGAATATTTATGTTATGTTTCAAAATTTTCATATGAGGAATGCAGTGGACTTAGTATGTGACGGGTGGAGCCCACTATAGCCCCTCGATGCATTGGTAGGTCTCATGAGACAAATTAGTGTCTTGGCCCAAGGCCTTGAAAAAAAATTTATTTGCAGTCTTGGAACGAGGCCTTGACTATGTGGTAATGATGTCTGGTGTTAGGCATTCTTTCATTATGAAATTAATTATTATATGTGATTATTAGACTAGTATAATATCCATGTTCATGTTTATATGGTAATGTTTAATTTATTTTCTCCATATTATGTTCAAGTTTATGTTTAAAAGGATTTTTTTATTACACATCTTGCCTTAAAAGTTTATAGCTTCCGCTAAATTATTTACCCTTAATGAGCATCTGATCTCACCCCTTTCTTATGTTTTATTTTCCTAGGATTCCAAGAAGTGTATTATGTTTGATATACAGGGTTAAGATAGGGGAATCATGACGTTCTCAATGGATTATTTTTATTGTGTTTTATGTTTAAATGTGTAATGTAACATTCATGTATGCAATATATTTTCCAAGACTACTAAACTGATCGATCCTTCAGGACTTGATTCCTTGTAATCATCCTAATGTATTAAAATAATGCACTAGATCCAGGCTTTTGGGGTTGGGGAGTTACAGTTGGTATCATAGAAATTTTAGTAAAAACTTTGGAAACTAGATTTAGAAAAACTCTGATTAGAGAACATTACCCTAAGATAGAATTTGAGGATTAATATAGAATAACTTCCTAAAATTTTGGTAATGTATATATTTTGTGTATTTTCCAAGAAATACATCCCTGTCTGGATATGAGCAGGTAGAGACGGCTTTGGAACAGATGTACCTAAGAGTAAAAATTCTGACAAGGAGTTTTGGGCTTGACCCAGGGTATCCTGGTACATGAAAATAGCCCTTTCTGCACTCTTGGTTATGACACTCTTAGGAGATATTCTTAGGATAATTCACATTTTCTTTAAAATCCATTATGAAGGATTTAAGAGTAAAAACTTCCTCAAAGAAAACATTTTTTTATGGTTATATATTATATACATAATCTTTTCAATTTACATTAGGTATTTTACAAGTTTGTAATTATGCATTGTGATTCATAAACTAAACTAGTGTATTCCATTGTTTATAAATGGCGCCCAATAGAAGGAATGAGAACTCCAGTAATATGCATGATCCAAAGAGTAAGAATGATCATATCTTTTATGGTATTAAGCCAATATTTAGAAGGGAAGTAGTATCTCATGTATTCTCATCATATGAAGAAATAGTATCATGTGTTAATAAGATAAGTAAATAATTCTCTGAGTCCTATAGATTTGAAGGGAAGAAAGAAAAGAAAAGGACGGTAGAGAGAAAGATGGATAAAGGGGAGAGGGGAAAGAAGGATTTTCCCATATGTGATAACTGTGGAAAGAATCACCTTGGTAAATTATTAAAGGGAATGTGAGTTTGTTATAAGTGTAGAGAAAAAGGATACCAAGTACGTGATTTCAAGGGTAAGAAAAAGGTTTAAAATGTACAATTCTTCATCTACAAGGAGTTGGGACACTACGCGAATCAATGTCCAAATCATCAGAGTATGCCCCAAATGATGCTATTGGATAATAATCAAGTTATGATACCACCATAGATGAAGAGGAATTACTAGTTTTCTTATGTTGTTATTAAATAATTATTTCATTTTAGGGTTGTATTAATGATGTGCAGGTTATATAAATTATGGAAATAAATAAGGATTTTACTGCAGTACTATTTCATTAAGGATTTGAGATTATATGGTTCTAAGAAAAGTGACTCAATAACAAGTTAATTTTTTTTGGAAAATACATGGTTGAAGGAAAGATAAAACTTAATATGGTTATGATACTGAGATAGTGATTTTGGAATAAGATATGATTGATTTGGATAAATTATATTTGATATTATTGATTACTTTGAAACTAATTAATTGTTTGTTTATTCCATTATTGTTGGAGTTTACAACATTTTTGGATATAAGGATTATATCCAATATTATATAAGGAATAAGGTAGAATGAATGTAATCAATAATGTTTTATGGTAATTCAAGGTGCTACCATGTTTTAAAAGAATACATGATGAAGGTATTTACATGTTATTATGTGGCAAAAAAAATCTTCATTGTGTTTACCTTATAAATTTTGGACTGTGAGTTTGGACAGAAGTATTTTATATAATCCTAAAGGTTGGAATGGATTAAGTTTGAAATTGGATACTATTTTTAAGGTTAAATCATTTCTTAAGATTATTTTTGGATTTTTATAAAAAGGACAACCCGAAGGTCGGGCGACAACCCGTTGCGTCTGGAAAGGCCGCGAGACTTGAACCCGTAACCGAAGGGCGACAAGGGTGAATCACTTACCACTGGCCTACGCGATGTACTAGTTTGTATAATGTAGTTTTTTTTAAATATTCTGATAAATTAATTATAAATTCATTATTTTTTGAACCCTATACGATTAGGATAAATAGAATATTTTTGAATTCTATTATCTTTTGGAGTGAAAGATAAGTTTGTGGTAGGAATTATTTGAAGGATGAAACTCTACTTGTAAAGTATATTTTTTTCATATTATTCTATGAAAAAATTAATTATTAAACTTTAGGGAAGGTATCTTAAAACCAAAATTGTGCTATCCTAATACATTATGTTTTGTTGAACCAATGATATTTTAAATCATCAAATATTGATGGCTTTGAGGCCCTCAATTTTACACTTGTTTGTGATTGACGACCTCAATCAATCCCTATAAATATTTATGTTTTCCCTCCAATTATGTGTCTATAATTTCCACCAATGTTCTCCTAATCAAGATCATAATTTGGTGGTGACTTTTTCATTTCCCTTTCCCCATTATTAAGACTAAATCTTATTAACCCAATTTCTGATGTGGGTTTTCCACAAAGGTATTTTTCTATTTTTAACCTTTAATTTTCAATGAACAGTTTCAAATTGAGAGGACACAATTTATTGAAGGAGGGGAGACTGTAACACTCCAAGATTTCATAGTACATTATCTGTTCAAAGTAATTCAATAACTTGCGCTACCCACAACACCAAGTTCGAGCGCACCACGACTTACCAAACTAGCCATTCAAAAAGAAGTTATGAATAGTATTAACTAAATTTTGAATTTTATATACTCCATATAATTTTAGAATCCATATTATGTGTTTCTTAGACATAATATAAGAACAAATTCATTTTTTTCAGATAAAAGAAGTATTTTTCAAAAAATGCAATTTTACCGCCTTTTAATAGTGAACCCTTTTTAAAACCAATATTTGACACTTTTACATATTCAATTTAATGAAATTAAATTTTTATTTTGAAGAGGTACATAAAAATTTAGTTTGGATAATTTTTTGGTACTTTTTTGATAACTTTCATATTTTGATGAATAGTGAAAATACTAAATTTTAATTGAAAACAACTTTTTTAATCAAAATAATTTATATTGTTAAATTATTAATTTTAATGGTTTGGAAGTATAATTAGATTATATTTTTATCATTTAATACAATTTAGTTCATTATAAGTAATTTCACATTTAAATTTGATATAAACACATGTCAATCTTTTGATAGTTTTTACTTTTTAAAAACCCGACTTTTGGTTTTGACAACAGGAATTAATTTTAAATTAATTAACAAAAATTTTATATTTTGAATTTGGTAAAATAGAATTCATTTTTGAATTCATAATATCAAAATTAACTTAGTGTGAATTTTTGTTATTTTTCTAAAAACTTTCAATTTTGATGAATAGTGAAAAACAATGCGTTATTGTTTAAAACCGAATTTTTATTTAAATAATTATTTATTTTATTTAAATTTATTTTAAGTAAAAATAGATATATAATATGTCATGACCCATCCCTCGGGGTCCGTGCCGTGACTACCCCAAGCCCACCTTCCATAGGCCAGGGGTTGGCGACTAGCACCAAAGGCATAAATCCCTAAAACTAGGAAGGCATTGCCTTTATAATTTATAATCACACACAACAGAGTACGAGTTGGAAGTAAAACACTAAGAAAAACTATATACAAAGGAGTGAAGAAAATTAAAAGGGGTCGGAAATACAAGCCCAACAGGAAAGTACAAGTACAACTGAAAAACAAGTTCACCTGAAGAAAAGGTAAAGCAGTTACTGGGTCATTCTCTGGGGATTCCTACCTGAAGGGTAGGTACAGATAGCCTCCTCAGCACTCCACACCTATCAGTCTCCTCCGTGTACCGACTCGTCGTAAGGTCCACCTCTGGGTACTGTCTATTCCTACTACTCTGATCCTCAGTTAGCACTGTCCGTCATCTACAACCAACACAACGAGGTGCGGGCCTAGCCCGTGCAGGGGTGAGTACAACGATACTCAGTAGGGACCCTGAGACCCTCAAGGTCTCACAAAATCCAACAAGGATAAACCACAAAGTATGAAATCAACAGATAACCTCACTTAGGTATATTCCCATACATATGCCTAAGTTACCAAGTAATTCATCTTAATAATGGCGTAAATACAAAAGTTACTGACTCAGCTCAACCGGGTTTTTATTCTAGGGATAGTATCAATTTGAACCCTCGGCTGCTGGAGAAATCCTCCTCTATCGAGTACAGTGGGCCTGCCGCATCACACAGAGGCACTTCCCACTAACCTTAGACTGCTGAGGTACTCCTCCTGTCGAGTACCGTGGGTCTGCCGCGCTCACACAGAGGCGCCCCCCACCATAGGTCTTCCGCCACAACTAGGCGCTCCCCCTCATATCCTGCAGAGGTACTCCTCCTATCGAGTACCGCAGATCTACCACCACAACTAGGCGCTCCTCTGTCATGGGTCTGCCTCCACAACCAGGTGCTCCCCACTGGGCCATACGAGTCACTTCGAGTCGCTCGATCAGTAGTTGTCAAGTCTTATCCAGCTACTAGGTTCCCGCATAAATGCCTGCTCGTCTCTGGAAGATCCGCTCCACAAGCTACTGGTCAATACTCCAACTATCCCAAAGTCCCTCGTAGAAGTATCTCAAAGGTCTGCCTCGTCATAGGGGTCTCAACGCAACAGATAGCGCGCTAATCAGATGCCCAGTCTTTGAGTTATAATCTTTTTAGTCCCGGGGGCCCGGTTGGATTCGTGTACGATCCAACCTGACCATATCTCAATATTACCCCAAACTCTAGTGGGGTATACTCAAAGGGAATGTCATGCTTCTAGAAATCCAGCGCTGCTGACGGTTCGTCAAACGGTCGACCGGTACCAAAGATATGGCCAAAAGAAAGTAAAGGCCGGTAGTGGGCCTGGGTCCGGTCCGAGCTGGTCGGACCGAGTCGGCCCGTCTTAGTCTGGGCCGACCCAATATGGGTCGACCCGGTCAGACTTGTTGGGTCTGGCCCGACCCATTGGGTGAGCTAGCCTGTTAGGTTCGGCCCAGTCCACTGGGCCCGGCCCAGCAAACTACGAGGGTGGTTTAGCCCGGAGGTCACCATGTAGGTGGCTCGGTACGGAGGCCAGGGCCGATTTGGCCAGCACTACGTGGGGAACAACTCGAGTGGCTCAGCCCGGGAGGGTTCCAGGCAGGCCGACAGGCAGCCGGGCAGGCCGGGTGGCGGCCAGGGCAGTTTGGCGGGGCGCCGGGCAGGCCGCGGGCAAGGTCGGCGGGGGCGCCGGGCAGGCCGGGTGGCGGGGCGCCGGGCAGGCCGGGTGGCGGCCGGGGCAGGTCGGCGGGGTGCCAGGCAGGCTGTGGGCAGGTCACACGGGGCACGAGTAGGCCTTCGGTAGGCCGCGCGGGGCGTAGGTAGGCTGGCAGGGCGCCGGGCAGGCCGCAAGCAGGGCGCGCAGGGTGAGGGTAAGCCGCAGACAGGCTGCGCGAGGCGCGGGCAGGCCGCAGGCAGGGGGCGCCGGGCATGGATAGGGCACGGGCAGGGCGCGCGGGAGGCCGTGGGTAGGCGGGCGGTGGCCGGGTGGCGGCCGGCCAGGCCGGTTCGGCACGGCTCGTGCCGGCGCGGTCCGGTGGTGTTCGGCCCGGAGCACCGGAGCGCCTCGAGGGCGGCGTGATTCGCGGAGGCTGCGGGTAGCACGACCTTTGTCGTTGCCGCCTTCATCACCTCGTTGCCGCTTCATCACCGAAAGTTCAACATAAACAAGATCGGTGGAGGGGTCAGGCCATGTTGGTTTGGCCTTCACCCTCTGCGTTTAGGGTGATATCAATTGGTTCATCAAGTAGTACGATGAACAACAATTCTTTTACAGACTCCGCAAGGAATTCTTTCTATCCGAAGAAGAGAAAGAGAAAAGGGATATAACACAAAAGTAAATCCTCTACCTTTGATTGTCGGGCGTCGTTCATTAATGGAGTCATGGAAAGTAGATGAAGAGAATCATCGTTCGTCGCGTCAGCCACATGCTTCCAAATCCGAGCTGCGTCGGCCTGTGGAAGACGCTCCACGTTGGTAGGCGTCCAGGAAATAAGTCGAAGAAGGATCGTTGCCAGTATTCTTTGGTGACGAGAGTTCTTCGTTGAGGTCTTCTCCCAATAATCTTCTCCTCAAAGCACCCAAGGTTTCCACCGTAATGAACAATGCCAACCCAAAAATAATAATAGTTTTATTATTTTAGGTGTTGGCACAAAATTCAAAAAAAAGGAGAATTAATTAAATGGATCCCCTTAATTAATTCATGTGCGTTGGCACGAATTAATAAAAAGGGAGTTGGCTCCATTTAATTAAAGGAAAGGTGGAGAGGCTCTCCCTCATTAATGAGGGAGAGTTGAGAGGTTTTACTCCCCTTCATCAATAAGGGGGTTTAGCCCCGTGTGGTCCCCACGATGTAACCTCTCATGGGTGGTTATGTTCAGGTGGTCCCCACGTCGTAACCTCTCGCCAGAGGTTATTTTCGGGTGGGCCCCACCACCATAACCTATCATGGGTGGTTAAGGTGTGGCGGTCCCACCTCTAACTTCCAAGAGGAGGTTTCAACTACCAGTCACCCAAATGGAAGCTCAAATAAAATAAAGTGTAGCTCACTTTATTTTTTTTATGAAAACCCAAAAACTAAATTTTATTCTCGACCAACTGCCATCGAGGTGAAAGTCTTCTTAAGACAATACCGGTGCTACGAGTTCAACGGTGCCCTCAGATTTCAATTCCATAAACCTGTTCAAAAGTTATAAAAACCCGCTCGTACGTTTACTGAACGTACCCAAACAAAACTTCAAAAATTGATTCCAGGCACACCGGGCCTCAAAATCACGGATCGTAAATTTTCATGAACTTGTAAAATTCCCATGTATTTAATAAATTTTTTTTGACGGAAATTCCAGGTCTTTACATTCTACCCACTTCAGGGATTTACATCCCCTTAAGCTACAACTCGAACTAAGGGAACAAATGGGGGTACTGAGCACGCATTTGAGCCTCCCACTCCCATGTGCTCTCCTAAAGGTTACCGTGCTGCCAACGTACATGCATCAGAGGTATCGACCATCCAGGAAGGACTCACTCCTGTCGATCCTCAATCTCCACTAGAACCTCCGTAAAAGTCACCCCATCATCGATGTCCAGCTCCCCATGGTCGATGATGTGAGAAGGGTCATGCACGTATCTCCTCAGCTGAGATATGTGGAAGACATCATGCACCCGGTGCAACTGAGGTGGAAGAGCCAGGCGGTAATCCACCTCACCTACTCTGATGAGGACCTAGAATGGTCCGATAAATCTTGGAGATAACTTTCTTCCTCGGCCAAATCTCTATAGACCTCATCGAGGTGAGACCTGTAGAAATACGTGGTCTCCATCCTCGAACTCTAGAGGTCTTCATCTCCTGTCGGCATACGACTTATGCCTGCTTTATGCAGTCTTCATCTACTCCTGGATGATCTAAACCTTCTCTGTGGTAGCCTGTACCATCTCTGGTCCCACTAGTGCTAACTCCCCTGGGTCCGTCCAGCACAGGGGTGATCTGCAAGGTCGCTCGTACAATGCCTCGAATGGTGCCATCCCTATGGTGGAGTGATAGCTGTTATTGTAGAAAAACTCCACCAAAGGTAAGTGATCCTACCAGCTGTGACCAAAGTCAATGACACATGCATGGAGCATGTCCTTGAGAGTCTGAATGGTCTGCTCAGTCTGACCATCCATCTAAGGATGGAAGGCGGTGCTCAGTGAAGCTGTGTCCCAAAAGCCTCATGAAACCCCTTCCATAGCCAGGAAGTAAACCGTGCGTCACGATCGGAGACAATAGAAGAAGGTACTCCATGTATCCACACAATCTACAGCACATAGAGGCATCCCAAGCTCTCAACTAATCCCTTCTCTCTGATCAGTAGGAAATAGGCCGACTTGGTGATTCGGTCAACGATCACCCAAATCGAGTCGTGTCCCCTGTATGTACGTGGAATTCCTATCAAGAAGTCCATGGGTATCCCATCCCACTTCCACTCTGGGACCTCTAAAGGTTGTACCAAGCCTACTGGTACCTGGTGCTCTGCCTTCACTTTATGACAAGTGAGGCACCGAGAGACAAACTCCACTACAACCTTCTTCATACCTGGCCACCAGTGCTGTTGTCGAAGGTCCTGGTACATCTTTGCCACTCCTGGATGTACCGATAGAGGGGATGTGTGGAACTCCCTCAACACTTCCTCCTAAAGTGACACTAGTACCATGGTACGTCCTCTGAAGAGGATAACGTGCTCTCCACCTTCAGAAAATCCATAAAGTGCCTGCCTTGTGGATATCTGAGCACGTCGTGTCTTGTAGTCAGCGTCTCCATGCTGTGCCTCCTTGACTCGCTGAATGAAGTGGGGGAGTGGCTGTAAGAGACTGAAGGAAGATTGATCCATCTCTATCCACAAAGTTTATACTTAAAGCAGCCAGCTGCTTTGTCTCCTCGCCTAGCAGCTGTATACCAGACCTCCTGCTGAGTGGATCTGCAACAACATTCCCCTTCCCAGGAGTATAGACTATCTCGAAGTCATAGTCCTGGAGGAACTCAAGCCATCGTCACTATCTCGAGTTCAGGTCCTTCTGAGATAAGATATACCTGAGATCAGAGTACACAGTAAAACATTTTACCATAAGATAGTTCAGCCACATATTCAAGGCTAAGACCACTACTGCTAACTCTAGGTCATGGGTAGCTTATTTCTGCTCGTGTTGTCCAGCTTCCGAGAACCATATGCGATCAGTGCTCACTCCCTAATTAGGACACACCTGAGTCCGGTTCCTGATGCGTCACAGTAGACTACATACCCAACGCCTTCCTCTGGAAGCCTCAAGATGGGGGAACTAGTCAGCCTCTGCCTCAACTCTTGAAAGCTCTGCTGGCATCTCTCTGACCACACGAAGGGTTTAACCTTCCTTATCAAGGCTGATAGTGGTGCTGAAACTCTGGAGAAGTCTGGAACGAACCTCCAGTAGTAGCCAGCCAAAGAAGATGTCCCTCCCCCTTTGGGGGGGGGGGTAATCCTGGAAAAATATTTTGAAAAGATGTCCCCATGTTCTGTCACTCCTGTTTGGAACTGAAAACTGAAAACTCCTGTTGCCACGAGGGTAAGGCTGGACAACTCAAGAGTGATTGGCTTCACCCTCCAATGCACGAGTTTAACCTGTGCTACCTGGGTTTCCTTTTTACCAACTAAGGAAAACCTCATCCCAACGTTGTAGATAAACCACAACCTTTTTGCCCAATACAGTCAAACTTTGTATGAACTATGGTTGTCTAGTCCATACCCAAACTAACGTCATAAGGCCTCGACGCTGCCACTAAGAGGTTCTAGTCGAAACTATTGCATCAAGGGTCAGATCACACCGTCTGTGTAAGTGTGATTATTGAGTCTCCTTCCAAAGGTATCTCCAAATGTGAGGGTCAAGTCAACAGTTTAACCGAAAACTTTAGGTATGGGACAAGATTCGTGGAAGGAAGGAATGATTGGTACCTATGTCTATTGATACAACAGCTAGTAGTAGACACAATCCATACCTCAAATCATTCCTAGAGCCCTGGGTCACACTCCTTGACCGCATGCAGCTACTCTCTTCCCCTGCCTTTCAGCTCCCTGAGCATGGCGGGGACTAAAAAAACGGGTGGTTGTAACATGTCAAAATTTACACCACCTCATACTACTCTCCCAGCTCTGCTTCCACGTCTGTTGCCTTGCAGATTCATATGTCCCTATCACATCCTCTTCTCGAAACTTGCATGCCCAAGTCTCTGAGACTAACACCAGTTTCCTGCTTTCCCATTACTAACATTCACTGGATGTATCTGCTCAGCCAAAGAACATTCAACTGTAAAGGTTATCTCTAGCATCTAGAGAAAAGGTGTTGGCTCAGATATCCTAAAACACACCTCGCTCGGTAGTCCGAGCCCCAAAGAACTGATCGTATCGTATTCATCAAGTACTAGGAATGATCGGCATTCCTCGATGAATACTCAGCTACCAACATGTCATCCTGAAAAAGTTTTACAAGCTATAGAGAACTCTCATCCACCTCCTCAGGACAGTCCTCATCCACCTATGAGTCAAGATCACCTTGGAACCTGAGGGGTATCTGATGCTGAAACATGTGTAAGGCACTAAGCCTACATGTGTCATCTACCAGTACCACCGGTTGTAACTTCTGACCGACAGGAAGTAATATAGCTGACACACTACCTGAAGGTACAATCTCGGGCAATGATCCACGTACCGAAGCCTCATCACTATGCGGACCAACCTCATGGTCACTCACTGGAAAACACTAGTATCTAAGATCACTATATTCTTTACGGGTGTCTCAACTAGGCAGAGAACTCTAGAAATCGCCTCCATCCAGTCCTCTGCTGCCCGGGAATCTGTCTCACCTTGTAACCTCAGAGGCCTCTACCAATGGAACTCGTGCAATGTGCTCAGTCAGCGTGCACCATCCATCGATGTGGCTGGTGGCATCTACTTCCCAATGGGTGGTGGTGCTGCTGGTACACCACCCAAAGATGCCAACATAGTAAGGGGGCCCTGCATCGGAGCCTCATCGCTCGGTGGGCCGTCATCGGGTACTCTCTAGGAACTCTAACAGGCTTTCTGCATGGAGGCATCTTGAACAGATGCGAAACGGTCAAAAGTTATACCTGGTGAGCTGACCAGGTTGATCTGACGTAAAGAAAACTTTCGAAAACACACATGAAATCAGTGTTTTCGTGCACTGAGTCAGAGATCAGTAGTCAGGGTCCCGGGGTACGGATACGTCAGACGCCGCACCAACACTGGACTCCCTGAACTGAGAACCACACTCAGTACCATTAACACTATTGATTCATAGAAAAGAAAGATCAGAGTCCTAAGTTCTGTGTAGAACCGACTCCTCTGATTCCAATTTGTCAGGACCCGTCCCCTGGGGCCTGTGCCGTGACTACCCCAAGCCCTCCTTCCATAGGCCAGGGGCTGGCGACTAGCACCAAAGGTGTAAACACCTAAAACTGGGAAGGAATTTACTTTATAAAGTGTAAACACACACAATAGAGTATGAGATAGAAGTAAAACACTAAGCAAAACTGTATACAAAGGAGTTATGAAAAAGTAAAATGGGCTGAAAATACAAGCCCAACAGGAATGTACAAGTACAACTAAAAAACAAGTACAACTGAAGAAAAGGTAAAGCAGCTACTGGGTCATCCTCCGGGGATTCCTACCTGAAGGGTAGGTACATATAGCCTCCTCAGCACTCCACGCCCGTCAGTATCCTTAGTGTACTGACTCATCATAAGGTCCACCTCCAGGTACCATCCAGTCCTGCTACTCTGATCCTCAGTCAGCGCTGTCCGTCGTCTGCAACCAACACAATGAGGTGCGGGCATAGCCTGTGTAGGGGTGAGTATAACGATACTCAGTAAGGACCCCGAGACCCTCAAGGTCTCACAAAATCCAACAAGGATAAACCAAAAAGTATTAAATCAACAAATAACCTCACTTAGGTATATGCCCAGACATATACCTAAGTTACCAAGTAATCCATCTTAATCACGAGGTAAACACAAAAGTTACTGACTCAGCTCAACCATGTTTTTATTCTAGGGATAATATCAATTTGAACCCTCGGATGCTGGAGAACTCCTCCTCTATCGAGTACAGTGAGCATGCCACGTCACACAGAGGCACTTCCCACTAACCTTGGACTGATGAGGTACTCCTCCTATCAAGTACCATGGGTCTGCCATGCTCAGACAGAGGCGCTCCCCACTATAGGTATGCCGCCACAACTAGGTGTTCCCCCTCATAGCCTGCATAGGTAATCCTCCTGTCGAGTACCACGGGTCTGCTGCCACAACCAGGTTCTCCTCCACTGTGGGTCTTCCGCCACAACCAGGCGCTCCCTACTGGGCCATACGAGTCACTCCGAGTCGCTTGATCAGTAGTTTTCAAGTCTCAGCCAGCTACTAGGTTCCCGCAAAAATGCCTGCTCGTCTCTAGAAGATCCGATCCAAAAGCTACTGGTTGATATTCCAACTGTCGCGAAGTCCCTCATAGAAGTATCTCAAAGGTCCGCCTCGTCATAGGGGTCTCACCGCAACAGACGACGCGCCAATCGGATGCCCGGTCTATGAGTTATAAGCTTTTTAGTCTCGGGGGCCCGGTTGGATTCGTGTATGATCCAACCTGACTGTATCTCAACGTTACCCTGAAATCCAGTGGGGTATACTCAAAGGTACCATCATGCTCCTAGAAAACTAGCACTACTGACAGTTCATCAAACGGTCGACCAGTGCCAAAGATATGGCCAAAAAAAAGTAAAGGTCGGTAGTAGGCCTGGGTTCGGTCTGACCCGGTCGGACCGACTCAACCCGTCTTAGTCTGGGCCGACCCAGTCTGGGTCGACCCGGTTAGACCTGTTGGGTCTGGCCCGACCCATTAGGCGGGCCAGCCTGTTAGGTTGGGCTCGGTCTGCTGGGCCTAGCCTAGCGGACTGCGAGGCCGGTTCGGCCCAGAGGTCGCCGCATAGGCGGCTCGGTCCAGAGGTCAGGGCCGGTTTGGCCAGCACCACGTGGGGAGAGACTCAGGTGGCTCGGCCCTAAAGGGCATTGGGTAGCCCGGAAGGCGGCCGGGCAGACCGGGTGGGGGCCTGGGCAGGCCAGCGGGGCGTCGGGCAGGCCGTGGTCAGGGCACGCGGGTAGGCCGCAGGCAGGCCGCGCGGGGTGCGGGTAGGCCGTCAGGGTGCCGGGCAGGCCGCGGGCAGGGCGCACGGGGCACGGGTAGGCCACGGACTGGCTGCACGGGGCACGGGCAGGCCTGTAGGGCACCGAGCAGGGAACGGGTAGGGAACACGTGGTGTGGGTAGGCCGGTAGGGCACCAAGTAAACCGCAGGCAGGGGGATCGGGGAACGGGTAGGACATGGGCAGGCCGCGCGGGGTGCGGGCAGGTCGGCAGGGCACACGGGAGGCCGCAGGCCGGCGGGCCGACGACCGGGTGGTGGCCGGGATGGCTTGTTTAGGCGCGGCTCGGGCCGGCACAGACCGTCTGTGTTCGGCCTGGAGAACCGGAGCACCTTGGGGGTGGCGCGATTCATGGAGGCCGCGGGTAGCGCGACCTTTGTCGTTGCCGTCTTCGTCGCCTCGTTGCCACTTCATCGCCGAAATTTCAACATAAACAATATCGACGGAGGGGTCGGACCATGTTGGTTTGGCCCGCACCCTCTGCGTTTAGGGTGGTATCAATTGGTTCATCAAGTAGTATGATGAACAACAATTCTTTTACAAACTCCACAAGGAATTATTTCTATCCGAAGAAGAGAAAGAGAAAAGGGATATAACACAAAAGTAAATACCCTAACTTTGATTTTCAGGCATCATTAATTGACGGAGTTACGAAAAGTAGATGAAGAGAATCATCATTCGTCGCATCCACCGCATGCTTCCAAATCCGAGCTGCGTCAGCTCGTGAAAGACGCTCCACGTTGGTAGGCGTCCGGGGAAAAAGTCGAAGAAGGATCGTCGCCGGCGTTCTTTGTTGGTGAGAGTTTTTCATTGAGGCCTTCTCCCAATAATATTCTCCTCAAAGCACCCAAGGTTTCCACTGTAATGAACAATGTCAACCCAAAAATAATAATAGTTCTATTATTTTAGGTTTTGGCATAGAATTCAAAAAAAAGAAGAATTAATTACATGGCTCCCCTTAATTAATTCACGTGCGTTGGCATGAATTAATAAAAAGGGAGTTGGATCCATTTAATTAAAGGAATGGCGGAGAGGCTCTCCCTCATTAATGAGGGAGATTTGAGAGGTTTTACTCCCCTTCATCAATAGGGGGTTTAGCTCCGTGTGGTCCCCACGACGTAACCTCTCACGGGAGGTTATGTTCGGGTGGTCCCCACATCATAACCTCTCGTGGGAGGTTATGTTCGGGTGGGACCCACCACCATAACCTCTCATGGGAGGTTAAGGTGTGGCGGTCCCACCTCCAACTTCCAAGAGGAAGTTTCAAATTCCAGTCACTCACATGGTGGCTCAAATAAAATAAAGTGTAGCTCACTTTATTTTTTTTTATGAAAACCAAAAAACTAACTTTTATTCTTGACCAACTACCGTCGAGGTGAAAGTCTTTTTAAAAGAATACCGGCACTTCGAGTTCAACAGTGCCCTCAGATTTCAGTTCCAAGCACCAGTTCAAAAGTTATAAAAACCCTCTCATACGTTTACTGAACGTACCCGAACAGAACTTCAGAAATTGATTCCGGGCACACCGGGCCTCCGAATCATGCGCCGTAAATTTTCGCCGACTCGTAAAATTCCCATGTATTTAAGAAAAAAAATTTTCCATGGAAATTCCAGGTCTTTAAATAATACCTATATAAGTTCAGTGTAATTCATTAGAGTCATTTTATAATAAAATTAGATGTATAAAATTTTATTGAACTTTTTAACGTCTTTTACCCACCTTCTAGGCACATTTACAAATTTTCCTAAAACGTAATTTTACCACTTATGTGAATTTAATTTAAAAAATCCGAGAGACATGGTTGACATAATTAAGTAAAATTTGGTTTAATAAGATGAAATCATTTTTGGTGAATAATGACTTTTGACTTTTATTTACCACAATTAAAAGTAAATAGGGTAATTAAAGGTAAAAATGATATTATAATTACCCTAACACATGTACTAATTCTATTGGATAAGTTTATTTCTACAAAAAAAAACCTTAGGAATAAAATATGATCCTTTTGGTCCACTTGTATTAGATTAGGACATTTATTATTATTTTATTTAAAGAAGAGTTAAAAGTGTTAAATTCAAAGTTTAATAACTAAACCATTTTTAATATAGGGTTATATATAAGATAAATTAGACTATAAATATTCATTAGAAATTTAAAAATATTTCCTACATAATGTTAATTTATTTATAATTTTTAGAGATTAAATAATTAAATTTATTTATGACACAATGATGATGCAATAATTACTTTATCAATGACAGATTAAAATAATTGATATTATAAAAATAAAAATAAATGTAAATTGAGGATTTTGATGCAATCCATGAATTTTATAAGTTAATATTACATGTTATGATGTATTAAATAATTTTGTTTTTGAAGTGATAAAGTTTTTATGACTTTAACAAACACAAAATACCAAATAGTGTCAAAATTGACATAAATGAGTTTTAAAAAAATACTATATTATTAATTGATATAATATTTATAAAAATATAAGGTTCAGAAAAAGGACTTATATAAGGTTATAAATATCAATAATGAACCACTTGGGGTTCTCTTTTCTTTTTATAGTAAGTTTACTAACCATTTATTTTAATAATACAAGAGGACATGGTAAAAGTTAAACTATTTAACAAAGAGTTAAATATAAAATATAGGGTTAATATGGTGACCTAAACTTGTATAAAACCTATTGGTTGAGAGGACTTAGACCCATAAACACCTTATATTTTAAATAAATCAATTTGGAGGCATTATAAACTGATACTGATTTTATAATAAAATAATATTTCAAACTTTTCATAAAGTGACCCTCACCTCTCTTATAAAAGGGTACTTTCCCTTCTCTCAAAATCACACCTACAAAGTCATTTGGATCGTCCAAAACCTGCCCAAATCTTCTATAAACTTCACTAAATTCAACCTATAGGCCTTCCCTTGAGCAAAAAGCTAACCTAAGGAGCCCTTTTGTTCAAATAAAAAGGAAACACCCAAAGAAGAGGTAATTATTTTATCACCTCTTTCAAAGTTATTTTCTTCTTCCACTTTCTATTTCTTTGTTATTTCCATAAAAAAATAATAAATACAGTACCTTATACATAATTTTATGTTATTATAAATATGGTACAACCATAATCATTATTCTATCCATCCTATGAATGATAATGTCACCATGCGTGCGTACGTACGACTTACTGTTTCCGCACTGTGGTGTAATTTTTTATTCAACAATATATTATTTGGATGGATATAATGATGGGTAATATGTATATAAATAATGAAAATAACATGATAATTTCTTTTTAAAATTAATATAACATCAAATTCCACACCTTTTAATCATTAAAGAAATGATATCGTCGCTTGTGTGTACGTACGGCTTATCGTCTCCACGATGCGATGAGATTGATTTCTAGGTTCAACATTCTATAATGATTATAAAAATATATATTATTAATAAGTATGTAATATATGAAATAATAATTATACTAGATATATATATATATATATATGTGTGTGTGTGTACTTACATATATCTTATTCACTTACTTCCGTTCAATACGATATGAAATCAGAAACAACGTTTATGCATACGTACGGTCTACCGTCTCCATAAATGGTGTTTTACATTTCATATATCTATATATTATACATATTTATATTCTAAATATATATTATATATAAATCGTGTTTTATATTCTATAAGTATTTAAATCATTTTCTAAATGATACGATCAATAATAACAAGTTAAAGCACGTATGATAAAAAAATGATTATCACCCGAAATGTTAATTTAACCTAGAAATAATTATTAAATGGGTATTATAAAGTCATAAATGAATAATTTATGATATAATAACTATGAATATAGTTATAGTATAATTTAATAACATAATATGGTCATTATACAGGAGGTTAAACGTACCCTCAACCAAAGGAAAGTGTAGGGTAAGGGTTAATTCCTCAATCTCATTATTATCTGAGATTTTTTATGTGTCAGTATTTTCTAGGAAATATTTATTATACATGTACATGTTTCATAAAATACTTTTAAAAATGATTCTTTTAAGTTACTATTTAACTAAAACATCATTTTAAATGTTTTAAATATTTATTCTTCTAAATATTTCTCATTAATGTCCATATTTTTAAAATAGTTTTAAGGATTTGTTTATATGGACATGAATGTTTTAAAATGTTAACTACTTTAAAAATTTTAAAAGTGGTATGGGACAATTTGATTCAAAAATATCATTTAAACATCTTCCTTTATAAATTGTGAGCCTTTTAAATGATTTAATGAAAAAAAGATATTTCTCTCAAAGAGTTTTACTGATTATTTTCAACCATGTAAACATCCTTTTTGAATATTATTCTTGATTGATGTTGATTTATTATAAATAAAATCTTCAATATTTTATTAAATGAGTTATGATATGTTTGACTATGAATGTGCTACTTTTATACCATTCATGGTTTATGGTTGAAGTATTGATATTTCGCATGCTAGTTTTAATACGAATGTTTTTGTTATGTTTTAACATTTTTATATAAGGAATGAAGTGAACTTAGTATGTGATGGGTGGGGCCCTCTATAACCCCTTGATGCATCAGTATGTCTGATGAGACAAATTAGTGTCTTGGAACAAGGCCTTGACAAAAATTTTATTTGTAGTCTTGGCACGAGGCTTTGACTATGTGGTAATGATGTCCGACATTAGGCATTCCCTCATTATGAAATTAATTATTACACGTGATTATTAGACTAGTAGAATATCCATGTGAATATTTATATGGTAATTTTTGATTTATTTTCTTCATATTATGTTCAATTTTATGTTTACAAGGATGTTGTTATATTACACATCTTGCCTTAAAAGCTTTTAGCTTCTGCTAAATTATTTACCCTTACTGAGCATCTAAGCTCACCCCTTTCTTATGTTTTGTTTTCCCAAGATTCCAAGAAGTGTATTATGTTTGATATGTAGGGTAATTCTAGGGGAATAATGGAATTCTCAATGGATTATTTATGTTTTGTTTTATGTTTGAATGTGTAATGTAACATTCATGTATGTAATCTATTTCCCAAGACTACTAAACTAATCTGTCCTTCAAGACTCGATTCATTGTAATCATGAAAATGTATTAAAATAATTCACCATCTCTAGGATTCTGGGGTCGGGGCGTTGCAAGGAATCAGAATCACCTCAATCTGATAAACGATGTGTTTGGTATGACTCAAAGTGTCTGTTATCAGTTTAAAATTGATATTTTAATATAAAAAGTTCCACTCACTAAAAACTGAGAAAACATGCTCATATTGTCTTGATAATTTATGAAATTGATTCATAATTAATTTTTGATATTTAGGAATCAGTTTCACATCAAACCCACACACGATGCGTCCTATATGACTCAAAGTATGTGTTTTTAGTTTAAAATAACATTTTAGTAAAAAACACAAGTGAAAAACTACAAACCAAGTAAACACACAATTATTGTTTTGATACTTTAGGAAAAAAATCTATAAGTTATTTGGTACGTGTAGGAATAAACCTCACCTCAATCTGACACACAGTGTGACCGATATGAATCCAAGTACATCTTTTTATTCAAAATTGACATTAATTTTAGTATAAAAGACAATCGACATAATCAAAACCTATAAAAAACATTAATATTATTTTGGTACTTTAGAAAAACGATTTATAAGTCAGTTTTGACATGTAGGAATTAGACACACCTCAATTTTGATACACGATGTGCCTAATATGACTCAAATTGCCCGTTATTAGTTTAAAATTGACATTTTAATACAAAAAAGTTTCACTCAATGAAACATGTGAAAACATTCCCATATTGTATTGAAAATTTAGGAAAAATATTCATAATTCATTTTTAACATGTAGGAATCAGTTTCACATTAAACCCACACATGATGCGACTTGAATGAGTCAAAGTGCATGTTTCTAGTTTAAAATGACATTTTAGTAAAAACACAAGTGGCATACTAAAAATTGAGGAAACACATTTGGATTGTTTTGATACTTTAATAAAATTACCCATAAGTAATTTTTGATGTTTAGGAATTAGAATCACCTTAATACAATGCATGGTGTGACCAGTATGACTCCAGGTGTATCTTTTTATTCAAAACTGACATTAATTTTAGTAAAAAAGACTACCGACATACTCAAAAATGATAAAACACATTCAGATTGTTTTGTTACTTTATTAAAATGATCCATAAGTAATTTGTGATGTTTAATAATCAACCTCACCTTAATCCTATACATGATGTGCCCGACATGACTCAAAGTGTCCATTATCAGTTTAAAATTGACATTTTAATACAAAAAGTGCCACTCACTAAAAATCAATAAAACACACTTGGATCATCTTGATAATTTATAAAAATGGTTTATAATTAATTTTTGACAAAGAATAATAAATCTCACACCAAACCCACACAATATGAAACCTATATGACTTAAAGTACGCGTTTCCAGTTTAAAATGACATTTTAGTAAAAAACAAGTGGCATACTCAAAACTATGGAAACACATTCTTATTATTTTGATACTTTAGTAAAATGATCCATAAGTCATTTGGGATGTGTAGGAATTATCCATTCCTTAATATGATGCACGGTGTAACTGATATGACTCCAAGTTCATCTCTTTATTCAAAATTGACATTAAGTTTAGTAAAAAAGATAAATGACATACTCAAAACCGAGAAAACACATTCAGATTGTTTTGGTACTTTAGGAAAATGATCCATAATTAATTTTTGATGTGTAGAAATCATATGAACCTCAATTTGATACACTATGTATCCAATATGAATCAAAGTGTATGTTATTAGTTTAAAATTGACATTTTAATACAAAACAATGTCACTCACTGAAAACTGAGAAACAACGCTCAGATTGTCTTGATAATTTAGAAAAGAAATTTATAATTAATCTGTGACATGTTGGAATTAGTCTCACATAAAACCGACACATGATGCAACCTATATGACTCAAAGTGCATGTTTCCAGTTTAAAATGACATTTTAGTAAAAAACACAAGTGGCGTACTCCAAGTGCATGTTTTCAATATATAAGTGTAATTTTAGTTTAAAATTCACATCACATCGCTAAAAACAAGCACACAAGTCTAGATTATTTCATCATCATTTTATATTATATTACTTAATTAATTTCATTATCATTTTTATCTTATACTTATTTAGTTAATTTTCATAGAGATAATGCTTGAAGATGAACAATAAATGACATGTGACGTGCAAAAATGAACCACAACACAATCCGATACATATTTTTCCTAGTATGACTCAAAGTTTAGTTTAAAATTAACACTTTATATTTAATTTATTTCTTTATATTATTACTAACATAAGAATTGTTTTCTTATATAGGTGCCTTAGTTTTCTCTTGCGGGGGTGGCTTGTTATTTTATACCAGTGCGTTCTTTTACTCTATAATAGTATTTTTTCTTGTATTTGTGTTGTAAGTTTTATTTCATTTAAATTTTATATTTGTATACGATTTTTCTAATTTATGGTACTATTTCTAGTGCTGTAGTGTGTTGTTACAATACACAGTATGCCCTGTTTCTGGTGCTGCAGTGTGCTGTAACATCCCACTGTAGTATTCCCCTTTATCAGTTCTACTAAATGCATTGATAAAGTCATCCTTTATAAGTGCTTCTATAAGTTATTATAAAGGGACCCTTCATCAGCGCTTTTACAAGTGATGATAAATGGGCCATTTTTCATCACATTTAGTAGAAATGATAAAGGATTCCTTTATTAATGAATTTATTAGTTCTCATAAAGTATGATTTTATCAATGCATTTATTAGCACTGATAAAGGATGACTTTATCAGTGCTAACTAAATGTGCTGATAAATGGTGTATTTTATTAGTTATTCTAAAAGTTCTGATAAAATGGTGATTTATCAACACTTTTTTAGCACTGAGAAACCACCCATTTATTAGTACTGATAAAATCCTAGGATTTATAACCTTGTTGCAGTAGTCATCACTTTTTTAGCACCAATAATTTCCTATTCTAGCACTGTTAAAGAACTATTTTGTAGTAGTACGATCTTGAACACTCACTCTAGATCTTTAGTGATCTAAGTCTCTTTATCCCCATGAATACTCATACACACAAGTCTCCTCCTTCTTGAATGGATCCCAAATTAAATCTCTTCTCTCTCTATGATACTGTTGTGTATCGAGTTCTCAAAAACTCAATTCTTGATTAGTATTATCGACATCTCTTTCTTTTTATTTTTTTCACATATATATTAACAGAATTATATTATGAATATTAGTTTCCAAAATCAAATTTTTGAAACACCATATATATTAGTAGAAACAATCTCATTTATTTAAACTAGTCAACAAAAATCTGATTATATTTTCTTGTTTAAAATATTATGAATTAAAATCAAGGTATTCCTTAAGACTTTCACTTCTTTTCTTATTCATGAAAACTTTAATATCATGACTTTTAATCTTCCACAAAATCCACTCCCTTTCCTTTTTAAATCTCCATGTGTTCATGGAAGATTTCACCTCTGTGATGCGACACTATCATTCTGCAACATAGATCTCATCTCAAAATTCCCTATTGAATCAACATCACCTTTGGTTTTATGCTTGATTATTATCATGAATCACAATAAATTAAAGTGATTGTGATATCTAGATTCCATGAATATTGTCTTAAGCATCGTCTAATTTTAATCCTCATTTTGATATTTTATTTTTTCCTTCTGAAATGAACCTTATAAAGTTCCTATCATATGAAGTTCACTATCATATGAAACTGCTATCTTATAGGACATGCATCTTATGAGAATCTCTTCACACACAACATACGTCTTATGTTCCCATCTTCTCATGTGGATCACATATCTTATGCAATGGCTAATTTTATGATATTCTTGTATTATATGAAAACCTTATCTTACATGCTCCAACATCTTTCATGATTATACTATCATACAGAATATTTTCATCATATAAAGTGGCCTACTCTATTATGATATTTTCATATCTTATAAAATATAATATCTTATAAAATCACATCATACACATTTCTCAGATACCTAAAATTTGAGAACTAAGCACCAAATTACTTAAACCTTATAGAACCTAATTAACTAAATACAAGGTCTTCTCAAACACCTCAAACATAACTCAAAAAACTGTTATAGAAAATACCCCTTCTTAGTCATCAGGACATGTAATTAACTTGAGGAACAACACATCAATCATCAAATTTAAGGGTTGATACAGTGAAAATGTCCATCTAAGTTCTTTAAGAAGAAACAACTAAACCATATTCTCAGCATAATTAGACTTATACTTATCATATTATTATTGAAAAAAATATAAATTCATTAATTTTGGAACTTCAATATTCCTCTTTTAATTTTTTTACAATACCCATTTCATCTTCATGAAAGTCAAAGTAATTCATCTTCCCCTAATTGAAAATAAATGCAAATGGAATACATGGGACTTATCATCTCATCTTCTTCACATTCCTTTAAAACATCTTATTATACCCTTTTTAAATTTAGAATAATAGTTTGATCCAATTTTGAGATAAGTATTAAACCACATTATTTTCTTAACAATGTGCCTTTAGTTAGTCAACTCTAAGTCTACTTGGGCTAACCTGATGTAGAAAAAAAGAGTGATTTAACCAAGGTGATCACTACTGTCCATAAATTCAAATGCATGTGATATCAAATAAAAATTTATTTTTGAGATATTTCAAAAAGATTTATTAAGAGATATTCAGTCCTACACACATCTTAATAAACACATCAAAATAGTTTATGTGTAAGGTAACAAGATCCCCCTTTTCTTTATATTTTTATCAATTAATACTCCCTTCATAAATATGTTTGACATAAAAAAGGGATGTAAGTGTGAAAACCTAGTTAATGTTAATAATAAATCAATTTCATGTCTTATTAATATCCATGACTATATTTTATATATTCACATTTTTTACTATAATTTTATATGATTTTTCAAATTGAAAAATAGTTTTATTTTAACTGAAGTGTTTTCTATGTATTTTATGGTTTTATTTAAAATTTAAATTTAAATTTTTTTGGAATTTTAATTTTATAAAATGGTCTTAATTTTTGATATCAACATATCAAATTTATCTTAGGGTGAATTTTTGAGATTTTTTTTGAAAAGATCAATTTTTGGGTAAATAGTGAAAAATACCAATTTTAATAAAAAATGTTATTTATTTTTATGTTTTTTAAAAGTACCATTGTGTTTTGGATGGATTTTTAAGTAAAATTAGTCTCATTTAATTAAATTTATTCTAATTAATTTCATAGGAATCAACATTATACTTTATTTCTGTACAAATTCATTTTAGCCTTAAAAATGCATTAAAAAACAGTTTTTTCATTGCATTTTTCATTATTATATTAAAATTAATTTATAACACTTCTATAGATTGAATCTTGAAAAGTGGATTTCATATTTGGAACTAGGATATTCAAATTTAGTATCTAGTTTAATTTCATTTTTGGTCACACTAAATAATAACTACAGTAAATTATTATCACTATGATAAAGGGTAAAATGAGTTGAATTGGGTTAAAATTTTGTGATAAGGTAAAAAATATCATCTTAAATATTATGGGATAAGTTTATTTCGACCCTTATCACCTTAGATAAAAAATTGATCTGATTTAGTGACACTTGACCATGATTTAGACATTTATAATATTTAAAAATTAAGAATAATTACAAGAGTTCTACTCCACTCACTTACAAAAGGGAATCTCATATTCTCACATATTAAAAGACATTTAGAACTCTAGATCAGCTAAAAATTTCCCAAATACCTTCCCAAATATCCTCTACACACCCTATAGGTTATGGTGTAAGACCCCAATTTTCATAGAGGTAAGTCCTTGTTTAAATTTTAGTTTAAATCCCTTAGAATTCATTAATTAAATGTTCATCAGGTGTATGAGGGGCCTAATGGGTGTTTTAGGGGTTCAGGGCACAAAATGAAGGAAAAACAGGCCAACTTGTGCAAGGAAAACAATTGGCACATGGTTAAGTAAACCGTGTGGCCTCCCTAAGAAAACCATGAAACCTTGGATAGAGGAATTACACACAATTAGTGCATGATTTGTCAAACCGTGTGGGGTTTCCCAGGTAACTATGTTACCCAAATTACCTTATATAGTGGATTTCACATGGTTTGCGCATGGTTTGTCAAACCATACTGGTAAATCATTCACCCCATTAAAATTTAGAAAATTTACAGTTTTTCCATCTCAGTATTTTTAGATCCACACCCGATTTCTCCTTCATTTCTTCCCCTCTCAACCCTAAAGATGAACCAAATCAAACCAAGATTCCCAAGGGAGGTTCTCCTTCAATATTTTTCCATTTGGAGTATCTTTGGTTGTGGATTGAAGCTCTAGTTAAGTCTAACACTCCTCTTGATTCATTTTTCCGGATTAGGGTTTGTAGTTCCTCCCATATTCTTCCAAAGACATAAACCCTATTTTTCCAGTGGAAACTAGGTTGGGGATTCAAAGGGTTATTGAATATATATCTAAGGATATTATTAAGAGTGTGTTCATCATCAGATTTTAGGTAGGTGATTTATAAGTTATATCCCATAGTCGCTGTGTTGATTTGTGCATGTTTGGATTTGTTCTTGGTTATGTCTTATTGTGCTTTTGATTCCTTTGGTTATATTTGGTAAAATGAGAATCTCAATAATGAATTGAACCACTCATGATACCTGTGGGATGCTTTGAGGTTGATTTGACAGATTTAGAGCCACCCATGGGGTGCACCGACATTCCTCAACCTAGAAATTGGTAAGGTTAAGTGTAGAGTTGATGTGTGATAACATAGATCCCATGAAGAACATGTTAATATGGTTGGTTGAGTTGGAAATGGAATAATTAAAGTTGTTACTAGGGTTTTTAATGGTATAAGTGGTTGTTGGGAATGGATTGAAAATGGGTTAATTAGGTCAATAGAGTTTTTTTCAAATGGATTTTTAATTATGTTGAAATGCCTAAAAGGATTAGTACATATGAAATGATGAACATGTTAAATTGGAATTGGATTGAAAATTGAAGAATATGTAAATGGGGTTTCATAAGGGAATTTATTAATATGTTTAATGGGTTAATACATGGAAAATATGGTATATACCTAATAGGATGAATGAAATAGAGTGGTTGTACTATGTGACTTATGAATTGTACCTGAAATGCATAAGTGGGTAAATACTTGTGAATTGATAAATGTGCTAAATAGAATAATGTATGGTAATTGATGAATATCAGCTAATGTATGATAATTTTTGAATATACTTAATGGGTTAAGGCATGATAAAGGGAAAGGGGTTAAATGAGCTATGCAATATAAATGGTAAGTGTGTTAATGGGTTATGGAATAATATTAATTCCCATGTTGATTGTTATGAATTGGGTTATTATGAGTATTTTTGTGCATGGTTGGTGATATGGTATGTGTGGTGAATGAATATATATATATATATATATAATCATGTGCACATGGATTGGTAGTTTGGGGTATTTATTGAGGTTCTATGCCCATAAGTCGAGTTAGACTGAGGCTATAAACTCCACCCCACAATGCACAGGTTAGGGAAGGGGATAAAGATCTATTCTCCAAATGGTTTCATTCCACATGGACTGAGGATTCGAGATGAGGATAATATGTTTGTTGTGATGTGATTATCTTTAGTTAGATAGGGACTTGACTTAATCCCTTATGCATAGTGATGAATTCTTTAAACCCTTATGTTAATGATGTAAATGTATAACCCATGGAACATATGTTGATAAAGAATTAAGTAACTAAGATGATGAAAATGATGAAAATGGTACTAAGGTTAAAAATGGTTAAATTAAAGATTGTTAACTAATGGAACCCGAGTTATCTCTTTTTTTTTAAATTTGTTTAGTATTTTCATGCACTAAATTTTTAGACTGGATATTTTGTAGAAACCATTGGTGGTGGCCTACTGAGTTATACTCACACCCTACTCAGGCACTGCTGGGTACCCGAGCATATTTCATACTTGCAGGTCAAGACAAGTGTAACGCCCCGACCCCAGTTACCCAGAGTTGGTGCATTAATACATAACATTGGAATGATCACAAGGGATAAAATCCCAAAATACCGATAAATTTAGTAGCCTTGGAAGTACTAGATATATTCATAAGTTTTACATTACATTATAAAATGAAAAACAACAAAAAAATTATCTCCATTTAATACATTTATATCCCTTAGACTATCCCTGTAGGTTAGTCATAATATACTTCTTCGCATCCTGGAAAAAATAAAACATAGAAAGGGGTGAGCTCAAATGCTTAGTAAGGATAACAATATAGTGGAAAATTTCATAAATAAGAATAAACATTTAAGGCAATGTATAAGACTAAAACACAAGCCTTTTAAACTTAAACTTCATCATAATATGTCAAAGATAAATCAAATAATTCCATTTACTTATTCACATGGATATTCTACTAGTCGAATAATCACATGTAATATCAATATCCAATTTCATAATGATGGAATGCATAATGCCATACTTCATAACCACATAATCAAGGCCTTATTCCAATACTAAAAATAAGATTTTGTCAAGGCCTTGTTCCAAGACACTAGTTTTTCTCATGAGAACTATTGATGCATCGAGGAGCTATAGCGGGCTCCACCCATCACTTATTAAGTCTAATGCATTATCCATATGAAAAGGTTTAAACATAACATAAAAATTCATATTAAAACTAGAATAAGAAATGTAAATACTTTATCCATAAACCATGAATGGTGTAAAAATAACACATCCACAATAAAACATATCACAAAATCTTCAATACAATATGGAATATTTGTATCATAATAAATCAACTTCAAACAAGCTTAAAATCTATCAAAGTATGTTGACATAGATGAAATCAAAACTTTTTTAGAGAAATATCTCTTTATTTTTAAATAATTTAAAATTCATATAATTATAAAAGAAAAAATTTATTTTGAAAATATTATTATAAGATTGTATGGGAAGCTTCGACGATGTTATAACGGCCGAAAATAGCCTCACCCACCGTATAAGTTAAAAAAAGACATTCTTACCTTAATTTTGTCGAAAAGGTCATAAAGTACCTTGTTTAGAAAATGACAAAAAGATTCCTTTCAAAAAATATATGGTCAAATAAGGGTATAAATGACTTTAATCCATATCCTAGTAAATAGTAAAAATCTTTAGCATTACATTTTTAAGAAAATAGGGATGTGGATGATAAAGAGGTCCTAGTAGATACTTATGTATTAACATCCTCATATAAGTAAAGAGATTGTAGAATTAACCCTTACCTTGTACTTTTCCTTGGTCAATGGTATATTAACCTCTTGTATAATATTTAAATAATTGTTATTAAATTATACCTGAATCATATACATAATATGATATCATATATGATCTTATAATATTGCTTTGTTAATAATATTTTAGTAGTATCATCGTTTCGGGTGTTAACTGATTCGTTTTCCTTTATATGCTTGGTTATGTAAGTTATGTTTGTTATGGATAGAATGTATTTGATTCATATCCAGAATTATATTAATCTCTTAAAAATTATTTTTAATCATAAAATGAAAATTATTCTTGAATGATTATGATGGGGAATGAATCTCATCGCGTTCGTGGAGACGGTAATCTGTACGTACGTACGAGCAACAATATCATTATATTGATGGTGAAATCGAATGTAATTGTATGGTATATCATATATAAAGAATAATTAAAATGTTATATTTATTATTTACATCATTTATACTCATTGTTATACCCATCCAAAAAATTAAGTGTTTGAATAACAAACTACACCACGATGTGGAGACAGTAATCCATATGTATGAACATATGGTGAATTTTTCATTTATAAGATGGATATAATAAAGAATATTGTGGTACCATATTTATAATAACATAAAAGTATGTATAAGTTACTGGATTTATTATTTTGGTATGGAAACAACAAATAAAGAGGAAGTGGAAGAAGACAAGAACTTGAAAGAGGGTGGTGAAATTATTACCTTTTCTTCGGGTGTTTCCTTTTGAGTTGATCAAAAGGGATCCTTAGGTTGGATTTATGATCAAAGTAAGGCCTCTAGGTTTAAGGGAGGATATTTGAAATGATATTTGGGCAGGGTTTTTCCAATCCAAATGGCTTTGGAGGTTTGAAATTAAGAGAAGGGGAAGTACTCTTTTATAAGAGAGGTGAGAGTCACTTTAGGAAAAGCTTGAAATATTATTTTATAATAAAATTATTTTCAGTTTCTAATGGATAAAAAATGATTTATTTTGAGGATAAGGTGGGAATGGGTCGAAAAAATCTCAACCAATAGGTTTTAGACAGGTTTATGTCACCATATTAACCTTATCTTTTAGATTTAACGCTTAGCTAAATAGTTTGACATTTACCATGTCTCTTTGTATTTTTATATTATATGGTTAATAAACTTACTATAACAAGCCAATAGAACCCCAAGTGGTTCATTATTAATATATATAACCTTATCTAAGTCCTTTGTCCGAACCTTATATTTTTAGGAATATTATATCAATTAATAATATAGTATTTGTTTTAAAAACCCAATTATGTCAATTTTGACACTATTTAGTATTTGATTTTTTTGAAAGCCATAAAAAATCTATCACTTAGAATAAAATTTATTTAATCAACCATAAAATGTAATATTAACCTATAAAATTAGTGGAATTCATAAAAAGTCTCAATTTACATTTATTTAGATATTTATAATATCAATTATTTTAATATTTCATTAATAAGGTAATTACTACATCATCATTGTGTCATAAATAAAATAAATTATTTAATGTATAAAAATTATAAATAAAATACCATTATATAGGAAATATTTTTAGATTTATAATGAATATTTATAGTTGAATTTATTTTATGCATAACCCTATATTAAAAATGTTTTAGTTATTAAACATTGAATTTAACACTTTTAACTCTTCTTTAAATAAAATAATAATAAATGTCCTAATCTAATCCAAGTGGACCAAAAGGGATAATATTTTATTTATAAGGTTGTTTTTGGTTTAATTAAACTTATACAATATAATTAGGACATGTGTTATGGTAATTATAATATCATTTTTACCCTTAATTACCCTATTTACTTTTAACCCTGGTAAATAAAATTAAAAAAGTTACTATTCACCAAAAATTATTTTCATCTTATCGAACCACATTTTACTAACCGATGTGAATTGTGTGTCTCAGATTTTTGAAATTCAACTCATAGAAGCGGTAAAATTAAGTTTTATGCAAATTTGTAAATGCTTATAGAAGTTGGGTAAAAGACGGTAAAAAGTTCAATAAAATTTTATACATATAAACTTATTATAAAATTACTCCAATGAATTAAATTGAACATATATTGGTATTATGTATCTATTTTGACCTAAAATAAATTAAAATAAAATAACTAATTACTTAAATAAAAAGTCAGTTTTAAACAATAAAGCAGTGTTTTTCACTATTCATCAAAAATTGAAAGTTTTCAGAAAAATTCAAAAAATTCACCCTAAGCTGATTTTGATATCCCAAATCCAAAAATGAAGTCCATTTTGAAAAATAAAATTTATAAAATTTCAAATAGTGGGTATTACTATTCATAATGGCTAGTTTGATTGGTCGTGGTGTGTTAAAACTCCAAGTTGCGTACAACGCAAGCTACTAAATTATTCAAAGAGAAACATACCGTGGAAACTTGGGGTGTTACATTCTCTCCTCCTTAAAATAATTTTGTTCTTGAAATTTCTAGAATATTACTACATAAAAAGATTTGGGTGGTTCTTCATCATAAGTTCCTTAGGTTCCCACGTTGCCTCTTCCATATTATTTTTTCTCTATTGAACTTTTACCAGACAAGTCATCCGGTTTCTCAGCACTTGTTCTCTGGTATCAAGAATCTTGACAGGCTCTTCACAATAAGACAGATTAGGTTCCAGTTCAATTTCTTCATAGGTGAGTACATGCATTGTGTCAGGCATGTATTTTCTCAACAATGATATGTGAAACACATCATGAAATTTGGAGAGACTTGGAGGCATTGCCAAAAGATAATCCACAACTCCAATTCATTCTAGAATTTTGAAAGGTCTAATACACCTAGGACTTAATTTACCCTTCTTACCGAATCGTATAACACCCTTCCATGAAGATACCTTCAAGAAAACATGATCTCCTACTTGAAATTCCAAATCCTTCCTCCGATTATCGGTATAGATCTTTTGCCTACTTTGGGTTGCTTTGATGTGGGTTTGGATAATATTCACCTTTTCCATTGTTTCCTCAACAAGTTATGGGCCTACGAGTTTTCTTTCACCAACATCATCCCAACAAGTTAGTGTGCGACATCTCTTTACATATAACGCTTCATATGGTGCCATCTGAATACTTGAATGGAGGCTATTATTAAAGGAAAATTCTACCAGAGGTAAATATTGATCCCAAATACCTAGAAAGTCAAGTGAACAAGATCTCAACATGTCTTCTAAGGTTTGAATAGTCTATTATGATTATCCATCAGTTTTAGGGTGTTAGTCAGTGCTCAAACGAAGTTCAGTATCCAAGGCCTTCTGAAGAATTTTCCAGAATCTTGATATAAAATGGGGATCACAATTAGAAACAATCGATAGGGGTACACCATGGAGTCTTACAAATTCATTAATATACAGTCTTGTCAGATGTTAAAGTGGTAAATCTTTTCTTATAGTAAGAAAATGTGGTGACTTGTTAAGATGATCAACAATGACCCATATTTCATTATTCCTTCTAGGAGTCTTTGATAGCCCCATGACAAAGTCCATCGTAATATTATTCCATTTCCACTCAGGTATGGGAAGAGGTTTCATGACTCCTCTAGGCTGTTGCTTTCCATCTTTCACTTGTTGAAAAACCATACATCTTGACGCAAAATCAGAAATATCCCTCTACATGTTGTCCCACCAAAAATGTTCCTTCAAATATCTATACATCTTAGTGCTCCCAGAATGTATATAGAAATTAGAGCTATGGGAATCATCCAACAATTCCATTTTTATATCAGGTATGTTAGGAACACAAAGTCTCTTCCCAAATTTTAAACTTCCATCTTCATATATGAAGTCACTCAATATCTCATCATTCATAGCTTTAATCTTCTTTTGAAACTCCTCATCATTGGTCTGAGAACTCTTTATCCTTTATAGTAAATATGGTTTGAAAACTATTTGAAAAAGTATTGATGTTTCACCTTCTATGTTTATTCCCATATCCACCTTTACTAGATCCATGAACATAAGATCACTTTAAAATATCATCTTGTTAAAAACTCCATGATCCTTTCTACTCAAAGAATCTGTCACCTTATTTTCCTTCCTTGAGTGGTAGTGTATTGTGAAATCATAATCCTTCAGTAGTTCAATCCATCTCCTTTGCCTCATATGGAGTTCTTTTTGTGAGAAAATATACTTAAAACTCTTGTGATCAGTATAAATCTCACATTTTTCACTATAGAGATAGTGTCTCTATATTTTTAGAGAAAATATTATAGCTGATAACTCAAGATCATGAGTAGGATAGTTTTTTTTCATGAATTTTTAGCTGTTGTGATGCATAGGAAATAACTCTATCATTCTGCATGAGGAAACAACCAAGTCCTTTCTTTAAAGCATCACTATAAATAAAAACCCATAGTTCCCTGATGGTAGAGTCAAGATAGGAGCATTGACTAATATTCTCTTCAGATCTTCATAACATTCTTCACACTCTTTTGTCCAAAAAAATTTAACCCCTTTACACGTGAGCTTGGTTAATGGGTTATCCAACCAGGAAAAATTCTGGACAAAACATCGATAATAACCTGCTAAACCAATAAAACTACATACCTCAATTATACTCATTGGTGCTGGCCATTCTTGGATTAACTTGGTCTTTGAAGGATCAACATAGATTCCATACTTAGAGACAATATGGGCAAGAAAATAAATCTCTTGAAGCCAAAATTCAAACTTGCTAAACTTCCCATATAATTCATTTATTTTGAGGGTTTTCAGAATAGTGCGCAAGTGATTTTCATGATATTCATAGCTTTTTGAGTATACCAAGATATCATAAATAAATACCACTACAAAGTCATGAAGATATTCCTTGAAAATTCTATTCATTGGATCCATGAAAACAGAGGGTTCATTAGTCAATCCAAAAGGCATTACTGTAAACTCGTAATGACCGTACCTAGTTCGAAATGCTATTTTCAGAATTTATTCCTTCTTCACACAAAACTGATGATATCCAGATCGAAGGTAAATCTTTGAAAAATATTGAGCTCCATGAAGTTGGTCGAATAAATCATCAATGTGAGGTAGGGGATACTTGATCTTTATTGTTATAGCATTGATCTCCTTGTAGTAAATGCAGAACCTCATAGATCCATCTTTCTTCTTAAAAAAAAGGATAGGGGCTCTCCATGTAGAAACACTAGGGAGAATAAATCCCTTATTACTCAATTCCTCTAGTTGTTTCTTTAGTTCCACTAATTCTAAAGTGGTCATTCTATAAGGGGTCTTCGATATGGGCCTTGAACCAGAAATTAAATCAATGGAAAACTCAATTTATTATTCTGAAGGATGTCTAGGTAAATCCTCTAGAAACACATCAACATATTCTTGCACAATAGGTACATCCTGTATTTTAACATTCCTTTCCTCACACACAGTTATTTCATTCTCTTCCTCCCTGATAATTGAATTTAGTAGAGCTACTGTGGGTGGGTCTAGATAAGAATCTGGTGGTGATGTTTCGACTCTAAAGATAAGGTACTCCTTATCATCATCGAAAATTGTGACCTCCTTCTTCTTACAATAAATTTTTGCATCATGGTCCAAAATCCAATCCATTCCAAGGATTATATCAAATTCAATCATGGGTATGATGAAGAGATCAATAGATAAAGAAAATTTATATTCCCTAATGGGAACTGATTCACAAGACTTTGTTGTGATGATAATTCCCTTAGGATTTTTGACTAACAACTCCCTTGTTAAGTGAAATTGAAAATATCTAATTTTCTTAGAAAACTGGGAAGATATGAAAAAATGCGATGATCCAGAATCAAATAAAGCATTGGCTAAACTTGAGGAAACCATTAAATTACCTGCCACCACGTCTTTTGGATCTTCAAACTCAACAGTAGTGATCACATAAGCTTGGCCTTGCTCCATTGTCCTTTTCTGAGGTAATTTCCCTTGGTTCTTAGGACATTATTTTTCATAATGACCCTTTTCTGTACAATTGTAGCATTTAACATTGACAACCTCTTTCTTTTCCTTGCAATCACGAGCTTGGTGGCCTTTTTCACCACACTTGTAACAGACTCCCATTCCCTTCAGGAAAGTATTGGGGTGTTTCTTCCCACATTTACTATAGTATGGATATTCAAATTTTCCCTTCTTCCCCTTATTTCCATTTACAGAGTGTTCAGTAGATCTATTCTTCTATTAATTTTCTTTAAAACCATAAGACTTAGATAATTACTTTTCTATCTTGACAACACATGAGACAATATCATCGTACGATGAGAAGGATTGTGAGACTAATGATCGATGGAGAAATGGTTTTAACCCATCAAATAATCGATCAATCTTACTCCATGGTTTACGTATATAATCTTATGCATGCCTTGATAACCTTGTAAAGTTAGCCTCATACTTTGCAACATTCTCACCCTCCTTTTGCCTCAGACTCAGAAATTGTCTTTCCATATCTGATCGATGGTCATGAGGAAAGTATTTTTCTAAGAAAATATCTTTAAAATCCATTCATTCCATGTTTGATACTTCTTCATATTCCTTTGTGTTTTGGATTAATGAACACCATTGATCTGCATCTCCCATAAGGCGATAATTTCCATGACAACTTTTTCCCTTTCACTACTCCCCAAAGCATGAAATATTTTTTCTAAGGAACTTATCCATTGCTCATCTACCAATGGATTTGTACTCCAATTTAATGTTGGTGGTTGTTGCCTCATGAAGCGGTCTAACATTGATCCTCCACGTTGTGGATCAGGGTGCTTCATACGGGTAAGGTTATTATTCATAACCTGAGTGAGTTGTCCTAGTATGGTGATAAGCTGATCAGCACCAGTTGCATTACCAGATCCACTATAATTATCTTGAGTAGGAGGGAAATCCCTACATAGATTATGTGAATTGATACAGTTCCCATTCCTTCCACTAGGAACCATTTCTAAAAAATGGCATACACTAGATTAGATTATGAATCACAATACATAATTCCAAACTTGTAAAACACTTAACATAAATTGAGCAGTTTATGGATATAATCCATAATCATAATTTTTTTTTCTTTGATGAGGTATATAATCATAAATATTTCATAATGGTTTGTAAATAAAATGTGAATTATCCTAAGCATATCCCCCAGTAGTGTCATAACTAAGAGTGCAGCAAGGCCCATTGTTGTGTACCAGGATACCCCTGGTCATGCCCGAGTACTCCTTGTCGGAGTTTTCACTCCTAGGTACATCTGTACCAGAGCTACCTCTACTTTCTTGTTTCCAAATAGGGATGTATTACTTAGAAAATACACAAAATCTCTACATTACCAAAATTTTAGGAAGTTCTATACTAATCCTCAAAGTCTATCTTAGGGTAATGTGCTCTAATTAGAGTTTATCTAAATCTAGTTTCCAAGGTTTGTACAAAACTTCATTTGACACAAACTATAATGCCCCAACCCCAGTTACCCAGAGTCGGTACATTATTACATAACATTAGCATGATGACAAGGGATCAAATCCTGAAAGGCCGATCAGTTTAGTAGACTTAGAAGTACTAGATACATTCATAAGTTTTACATTACATTATAAAATGAAAAAATAACAAAATTGTCTCCATTGACTAAATTCATATCCCTTAGACTATCCCTCCAAGTCAGTCATAATATACTTCTTTGCATCCTGGGAAAAATAAAACATAGAAAGGGGTGATCTTAGATGCTCAGTAAGGATAACAATATAACGGAAAATTTCATAAATAAGAATAAAAATTTAAGGCAATGTATAAGAATAAAACAAAAGCCTTTTAAACTTAAACTTCATCATAATATGGGAAAGATAAATCAAATAATTCAATTTACTTATTCACATGGATATTATACTAGTTGAATAATCACATGTAATATCAATATCCAATTTCATAGTGATGAAATGCATAATGCCAGACTTCATAACCACATAGTCAAGGCCTTGTGCCAAGACTACAAATAATATTTTGTTAAGGCCTTATGCCAAGACACTAGTTTGTCTCATGATACCTACTAATGCATTGAGGATCTATAGAAGGATCCACCCATCACTTACTAAGTCCAATGCATTCCTTATATGAAAAAAGTTTAAACATAACATAAAAATTCGTATTAAAACTAGCATATGAAATGTCAATACTTTATCTATAAATTACGAATGGTGTAAAAATAACAAATCTATAGTAAAACATATCACAAAACCTTTAATACAATATAGAAGATTTTTATTATAATAAATCAACTTCAAACAAGATTAAAATCCATTAAAGGATGTTGACATAGATGAAATCAAAACTTTTTTAGAGAAATATCTCTTTTTATTTTGAAATAATTTAAAAGTCATATAATTATAAAATAAAAAATTTATTTTGAAAATATTATTATAAGATTGTATGGTATGCTTTGACGATGTTATAATGGCAGAAAATAGCCACACCTATCGTATAAGTTAAAAAAAGACATTCTTACCTTAATCTT
Source organism: Viscum album (assembly GCA_963277665.1). Classification (NCBI taxonomy): domain Eukaryota; kingdom Viridiplantae; phylum Streptophyta; class Magnoliopsida; order Santalales; family Viscaceae; genus Viscum; species Viscum album. The sequence continues at coordinate 703,104,257 of OY728161.1, forward strand.
CTCAAAAAGGTCATAAAATACCTTGTTTGGAAAATGACGGAAAGATTCATTTCAAAACATATATGGTAAAATAAGGGTATAAATGACTTTAAACCATAGTATAGTAAATATTAAAAATGTTTTAAATTACATTTTTAAGAAAACACGGATGTGGATGATAAAAAGGTCCCAGTAGATACTTACGTATTAATAACCTCAGATAAGTAAAGAGATTGTATAATTAACACTTAACTTGTACTTTTCCTGGGTTGAGGGTACATTAAAATTCTGTATAATAGTTAAATAATTGTTATTAAATTATAAAAGAATCATATACATAATATGATATCATATATGATCTTCTAATATTGCTTTGTTAATAATATTTTAGTAGTATCATCGTTTCGGGTGTTAACTGATTCGTTTTCCTTTATATACTTGGTTAAGTAAGACATGTTTATTATGAATAGAACGTATTTGATTCATATCCATAATTATATTAAGTTCTTAAACATTATTTTTAATCATAAAATGAAAATTATTCTTGAATTATTACGATGGGGAATGAATCTCATCGCGTTCGTGGAGACTAATACGTACGTACGTACGAGGGAAAATATCATTATACTGACGGTGAAATAATATGTAATTGGATGGTATATCATATATACAGAATAATTAAAATGTTTTATTTATTATTTACATCATTATACTCATTATTATTCCCATCCAGATTATGAAGTGCTTGAATAACAAACTACACCACGACGTGGAGACTGTAAGCCGTACGTACGCACGTATGATGACTTTGTCATTTATATGATGGATAGAATAAAGAATATGGTTGTACCATATTTATAATAACATAAAATTATGTATAAGGCACTGGATTTATTATTTTGGTATGTAAACAACAAAGAAAGAGTAAGTGGAAGAACAAAAGAACTTGAAATAGGGTGGTGAAATTATTACCTCTTCTTCGGGTGTTTCCTTTTGAGTTGATCAAAAGGGCTCATTAGGTTGGATTTATGATCAAAGTAAGGCCTATAGGTTTAAGGTAGTATAGTTTATAGGATATTTGGGTAGGGTTTGGCCGATCCAAATGGATTTGGAGGTGTGAAATTAAGATAAGGGGAAGTACCCTTTTATAAGAGAGGTGAGAGTAACTTTAGAAAAATCTTGAAATATTATTTTATAATAAAATAATTTTCAGTTTCTAATGGATCCAAAATAATTTATTTCGAGGATAAGTTGGGGATGGGTTTAACACATCTCAACCAATAGGTTTTAGATAGGTTTATCTCACCATATTAACCTTATCTTTTAGATTTAACTCTTAGTTAAATAGTTTGACATTTACCATGTCTCTTTGTATTTTTATATTATGTGGTTAATAAAATTACTATAAAAAGAAAATAGAACCCCATGTAGTTAATTATTAATATATATAACCTTATCTAAGTCCTTTTTATAAACCTTATATTTTTAGGAATATTATATCAATTAATAATATAGTATTTGTTTTTAAAAACTCAATTATATCAATTTTGACACTATTTAGTATTTGATTTTTTTGAAAGCCATAAAAACTTTATTTCTACGAATAAAATTTATTTAATCAACCCTAACATGTCATAGTAACCTATAAAATTAGTTTAATTCATCATAATTCTCAATTTACATTTATTTGGATATTTATAATATAAATTATTTTAATATTTCATTAATAAGGTAATTACTACATCATCATTGTGTCATAAATAAATTAAAATATTTAATGTATAAAAATTATAAATAAAATACAATTATTTATAAAATATTTTTATATTTATAATGAATATTTATTGTCGAATTTATCTTATGTATGATCCTATATTAAAAATGGTTTAGTTATTAAACATTGAATTTAACACTTTTAACTCTTCTTTAAATAAAATAATAATAAATGTCCTAATCTAATCCAAGTGGACCAAATTGGATAATATTTTATTCCTAAGTTTGTTTTTGGTCGAATTACACTTATACAATAGAATTAGGACATGTTCTAGGGTAATTGTAATATCATTTTTACCCTTACTTACCCTATTTACTTTTAACCGTGGTAAATGAAAGTAAAAAGTTACTATTCACCAAAAGTTATTTTCATCTTATTGAACCACATTTTACTTATTGATTTCAACCATGTCTCTCGGATTTTTGAAATTCAACTCATAGAAGCGGTATAATTATGTTTTATGAAAATTTGTAAATGCTCCTAGAAGGTGTGTAAAAGACGATAAAAAGTTCAATAAAATTTTATATATCTAAAATTATTATAAAATGACTCCAATGAATTAAATTGAACATATATAGGTATTATTTATCTATTTTGACCTAAAATAAAATAAAATAAAATAACTAATTACTTAAATAAAAATTCGGTTTTAAACAATAACGTAGTGTTTTTCACTATTCATCAAAAATTGAAAGTTTTCAGAAAAATACCAAAAATTAACCCTAAGCTAATTTTGATATTCCAAATCCAAAAATGAAGTCCATTTTGAAAAATAAAATTTATAAAATTTCAAAAAGTGGGTATTACTATTCATAATGGCTAGTTTGATTGGTTGTGATGTGTTAAAACTCCATGTTGCGTACAACGCAAGCTACTGTATTATTCAAATGGAAATATACCATGGAAGCTTAGGGTTTTATAACAAGGGAAAATTCCCTCTTCTAGGGTGTTGAGTCAGGCTTGGGATGTGCATGGATGGGGTCCTATACTTATATCTCATATTATTTTTGGGATCCAATTGTTGGTCTTCATTTTGGGTTTTCCTACACTTTTGGCATTATTATCATGACATGGTATATTTATTGTATGGTTCGTGGGTTGTGCCCAGTTTTGGGAGATGCTTAATTATGAATGTTCATTGGGTTTTTCATGCTATTTCTGCTATTTATTTTGTTATCTGTTGTGGTTTACTCTAGTTAAGAGGGTATAGTCTCCCCCACGTGACTTATTAGACCCTCGCTACTAGTCGACAACCTCTAGCATACAGGGAGGTGTGCTTGAGGTCATGTGGTGAATCGGCTTGGGGAATCGGTTAATAGATCTCAGGTTGGGGATTTTACAAAGTGGTATTAGAATACGATTCTTTTCTATGGTCTTATTATTTGGGATGGTAGATAGGAGGTTAGGAGGTGTCAAGCCTTGGTAATGAGATCGTGCATGGGAGTAGCTAACCCATGTACGAGTGAAGACCCAAGTACGGAGTGTGGGAATTGTTGTTCTTAATATGTTTTGTTACAGTTGAATTATATTTTACCATTGGGCGATGCACTTATTGTGTGATGTGAATATTTTATAATATTTTTCTTGTGGTCAGAACATCACAAGGTTGTGCATTCATGCATAATTATAGGCACCTAGGGGTATAGGTGGAATGCATCATGGTAGGCACACACAAGATGGGTGTGTGGGACATGAAAGTGTATGGTTCATTTTACTTAATTTAAAATTTGAAGAAAATGGTGTATAATAAAGAGGATGAAAATGGGTGAAATAAAAGAATTCAAATGAATGGTTAAAATAGTAGTGTGCTTAAAGAAACATTATAAACAGGTTAAAAATTTTGGTTGTGATAAATCATAAATATGGAATGGTGACTAAAATATAAATATTCACACTATGATGTTAATAATAGTTAAATAAATGTGCTTAATAAAGGCTGTGAATGAGTTAAAATATTGGTTGTAATAAGTTTCAAAATGGGATAGGTGCCCAAATGGAAAAATCTGTGTTGTGAAAGTGGAAAATGGTTTAAAAGAAGGTGTCTAATAAAATACTTGTATCTTTTTGAGTTGGATTACCTCATGTTGACTATGAACGTAGTAGAGATGGTTTTGGGTATTATTAGAGATTCAATCACGTCTATTGGGATAATGTATGTGGAGTAGGTTGTTTATGAAAGGTAGTGTATTTTTATTATTGTGTTCTACACCGATTAGAACCCCCTTGAGATGTTTTTTATGATTTTTTTTGAAATATAATTCTGAATAAGTAGGTATTTTTGTAATGTTGGGAATATAGAACATTATAAAGTTAGATCCTTGGGTTTTCAGAATGGTGATCTTAATTATAAAAGAAAATTTAATGATGGATCTTTTGGTGAATAAAAATATTTAATACTCCTCATGTTGCTTACCTGACCCTTTATATGAGTGGTTTGGGAAGTGAGAGTACCCTAGGATGATACCTCAATTATATGTTGGTAGACCTTGACAAGTCTCAATGTGCAGATAAAGGGGAATATCTTGTTATATTTTTGGTAGGGCTATGACCTTGAGTTTTTGAGATGTTTTATGATAGGGTGAAGGTAGTAAACCCTGTGGGTTGAAAGTATGTGGGTTGTACGTTGGACCTAAGAATGAGTGTCTTGGTTTTGGCATCATTAGTGATGGGGGTTTATTTATGGGTGTGGTGACCCATGTGATTTCAAACCTTGTGAGTTATGTTTTAGACCCTAGAGTAGAGGTTTTGGCTCGTGGTGCTGAGGTATGTATGTGAGTATTTTTGGTGTAATTTTCCTAGAGATAGGGGCTAGTGACTTATTTACATTACCCTAGTTGTAAAGTTAGTATCATTTGTACCTCGAGAGCAACCTGTGAGGATGGTCGACCATTTTGTTAGTGATCTTGGGAACATGAGGCTCAGATAGATGTTTTGGATTTGGAAAGGTGTATATGGGCCTAGAGGACTAAGTGGGAAGGTCAATGGTTTTTGGGAATGTGACTCGAGTTGTGAAGATGAGTTGTCATTCTTAGAAAAATCAAGGGTGAACTTGTGGGAGGTTATCCTGGTGTTGCCTGTGCCATAGAATATTAAGCATGGGGGATGCTTAAAAGTTGGGATCGATGCATAATGAGTACCATCAAGTTTTGGTAGTTGGTATGGTTGTGCCCTGGATCATTCATAAGGGCACCTAAGTGCTTGTGGTTGGTGTAAGGTTGGTTTTTAATGATTGTATCATTTGTATGTCTGACCCATCTGTTGGGACGATGATTGATGGAAGTATCAATGTTGATTTTAGGTGGATGAGACAAGGGTGAATAAATCATGGTTAAATTTCTTGTTATAAAGGTGAAACCTGAGGTGAGGGTGTTCATGTGGTTGGCCTTTCTCGTATGGATAGTCTGGTTTTTGGGTGAAATGTTAAGCATTACTTGAGGCTGATGGGGATGATGGGCTATGAGGTAAGGTTGGATTAGTAAGCGAGTGTTGGGATAGGCTCTAGTGATGTTGTCTTCTGTGATATAAGGATGGTTTAAGTGTGTGTTCACATGAAGGTTCAAGGAATTGAGGTATCTAATGAGGTCCAGATGTGGGCATGCGCTGGTAAGGCATGGGTCTGTTCGGGATAGGAGAACATGTGATTCAGGATAAGTGCCTGTCGTCCTCTACAAAACCAAATCGGGGAGCATGGCTATGTGAGAGATCGATGGTTTTGGTTGGTGTAGTGGACCATTGTGTTTCAATTGTTGACATCCAGGGTCATTCCAGAGGACTCAAGTGGTGTGGTGGAAGTATTTCCAAAGGAAGTGTTGGTTCATGGCTGTTTGGTAGATGGTCATGGAGTGGTGGTGAGTCTTGGTTGGAAACCATGCCCGAGTGGTGGTGGAAAAGTGTTGATGAGATGTGCTCCGGTAGGGGATCTTGGAACTCTTGGTAGGTCATGGTGTCCCATATTTGGAGGTAAAATTAGTGTTAAATAATTTTTGGTATTGTTCCTATACAACTTCTTAGCATACTTTTAGGCAGTAATGATCATGCTCAACATCTTGACATCATCCTGGGTACGCTGGAAAAGATCTGGATTTACGCTAAGAGACTTGAATGTATTTGGGTTGGATGTGGGACATCATGTATTTTTCACTCATGAAGATTTATATATAGAGCTAGATGGTGGGATGTACACCACCGATAGTTTATGGGTAATGTCATTGGGATGGACCGGGTGTCAATGAACACTGTAAGTGGCATTCTCAGAATCTGGGAATAGGTATCAGGTGAAGTTTTTTCTACTGTCCTGGGAAAATTTGGATGGTCACATAAATTTTTTTTTGGTCTAGATTATGATCCAAGCGTGAACTGGAGTGGTTGGAAATTCATTTAGAAAATCAATGGTAATGAAACTCCTGAGGTAGGAAGTGACAATTCAGTCCTGAATGCATGGAGTAGAGTGTAGAGTTGGTGTGGTGGAATTAGGATTCCAATGATAAATCTATGAGGTACATATTGGGATCCTAATAATATGTCTAGGTGGGCCTTGGATGTGGTGGTTGGTCTATCCAATCACTGTCTTTAAGCTCGGGGTGATTCCAAGAGGAATCTAAAATGCATGTGTTAGAATCATTGATAGCATGATAATAGAGGTTTATTGTTAAAACCTCAATAGAGATCAAGCATGAACTCTGGTAGGTATGATTGAGTGACCATAGAGTTCCTTTATGTGTGAAGGTATCTTGGTCAAGTGAGGTAATGAAGTTCCAATAGTGAAGTTGAGCGTTTCCAGGATGAGTTAGCTGGGGACAACTCAACTTGGCTGAGAAAAGGGACAATAGTGGTGAGTTGTAAACCACTTTGGTATATTTTTTAAAGTGAGAAGTGAATTATGATTTTGGAAACATGTTTTGAGTGATAACCTAATCATATTTAGTCAATGTATGGGTGTTGGAAGTATTTGTGTTGGGAATGTTGATGGGTGCAATGGAGCATGATGATGGTCTGAAGGGTAGTGAATGTCATGATGGCGGGGTTCTATCAGATATCAGGGAATGACCCTGGTAGGTGCATTGGATTATAGTGATAGAACTCAAGTTTTTAAGTGACTAAGGATGGTGAAAGATGGGGTATCATGACAATAGTGTAAGATGGATGTCCTAGGACAAGCCGGTCAGGGGTGGTTCAACTCGATATGGTAAAAAGAATGTATGTGGTAAGTTGTGGCCCACTTCCAGTTTGATGTTTATAGTGGAAACATCTTTTTGTAAATGAAGACAAACTTGAGTGGGGTAAATTTTTTCTTAGCCCTCAAATATATAGTGTAGGAATTTCCTCCCGAGTGGTTTCAATGGTGAGGCTAGATTCCAATATAGGGATAAGTCCTTTTGAATGTTTGGGTGTGGTGAGTTGGGAACACATCATGTATGCTGTGAAATTGATTTGTAGTGATGGTGGTCCTTCTCAATAGTGGGGGTTTCAATCATTGGAATATGGTAGGGGTGAGTTAAAGTGTATGGTAGAGAGAATAATAGTGGGAAAGTGGTTGGTTGATGTTGAGATCGTGTTTCAGGTTGGATGGCCTCGAGTGATTACTATTCGGGGAAGTTGGCTAGGATATAAAGAATTGGCTCAAGTTTGAACGTTTGAATGATTTGAATGTGGTGGTTGTGTTTCATATATTTGATTATGGAATGAAACCACCGGGCCTTGAGTCGTGAATCTAAGTAAGTCAAAAAATTTGGTTGGAAGGATCATGTGTTTCCTTCGAGTGATTCCAAGTTTTGGGTCACTGTTAGAGTTTTGAAAATAGAGTAAAATGGTGCCAAGTGATTTGGGTCATGATTTTCTAAGAGGACCAGAACAATGGGGTGTAAATTGGTCTTCCACGATGGTATGATGCGGTGTGATAAGTTTCCTTGTGCTACGTTTTCAACAGTTTTGTCTAGGTCTCCCTATGGAGTTCTAGTGGTTAATGTGTGGTTTGATGATGATGTATCCTTGAGGAGAATCTGAGTTGTGTTGTGGATCACAATGTGACGGTTTTGTGTGGTAAGGTTGTACCTTCAGTCTGAGTGTATGAAAAAAGGGTAATCTTCAAGAAGAAACTTGGGGAAATGGATTCAGACATGCGATCTCAATGTCCCAATATTTTTACCTTGAAAAATCAGTGATGCTGGGGAAGAACATCTCTAGGATGATCCGTTATAGGGTGGGGAGGTTGTAAGAACCCGGTATTTAGTGAGGTAAGTCCTTATTTAAATTTTGGTTCAAATAACTTATAAATTTTTAATTAAATGTTCACTGGGTGTATGAGGGGCCATGAGGGTGTTCTTGGGGGTCGAGGCATGAAAGGAAGGAAAATCAGGCCAACCCATGCAAGGCACACGGTTGGTGAACTGTTAAGTAAACCATGCATCCTCCACAGGAAAACCGTACAACCTTGTAAAGTGGAATTACACACACTTATCACACAAATTTTCAAACTATTAAGGGTTTCCCAGGTAACCGTGTGACCCAACTTACCTTAGATAGTGTCTTGCACATGGTTTGGAAAACCATGCGGGTAGTACACCCCATTAAATGTTAGAAAATTTACAGTTTTTCCATCTCAATATTTTTAGATCCCCACCCAATTTCTCCCTCATTTACTCCCCTCTCAACCCTAGTGATGAACCAAATTGACTGAAGCTTCCTAAGGGTGGTTCTCCTTTGATTATTGACCATTTGGAGCGCCGTTGGTTGTAGATCGAAGCTTTGGGTAAGTTTAATGATTCTCTTTCTTCCTTTTTCTAGATTAGGGTCTGTAGTTCCCCCCATATTATTACTAATCCCTAAAAAACTATTTATTCAGTGGAACCTAGGTTGGGGATTCAAAGGGTGTTTGAATCTAGATCTAAGGCAATGATTAGGAGTGCATTCATTATCATATTCTAGGTAGGTGGTCTAAAAGTTATATCCCGTAGTCGTTGTGTTGATTTATGCATGTTTGGTTTCATTCTTAGTTATCTCTTATTGTGATTTTAATTCCTTTGGTGAGATTTGGTAAAATGAGAATATAATTGATGAATTGAACCCCTCATGATCCCTATGGGATGTGTTGAGGTTGATTTAACTAATTTAAGGCCACCCATGGGGTGCACCGACATTTTCACGAACCTAGAAACTGGTAAGGTTAAGTGTAGAGTTGACATGTGATAACATGGATCCCATGAAAAACATGTTAATATGGTTGGTTGAGTTGGAAATGGAATAATGATAATTGTGCCTAGGGTTTTTAATGGCATAAGGGGTTGTTTGAAATGGATTGAAAATGGGTTAATTGGGTTAATGGTGATTTTTTCTAATGGATTATGAATTATGTTGAAATGCCTAAAAAGATTAGTGCACATGAAATGATGAACATGTTAAATTGGTATTGGCTTGTGAATTTAAGAATATGTAAATGAGTTTTTATAATGGAATTGATGAATGTGTTGAAAGGGTTAATACAGGGGAATTATGGGATATACCTAATGGGATGAATGGAATAGAGTGGTTGTGCTATGTGGCTTATGAATTTTACTTGAAATGCATAAGTGGGTAAATGATTGTGAATTGATAAATGTGATAAATGATCTAATGTATGGTAATTGATGAATATCAGATAATGTATGGGAATTGTTGAATATACTTAATGGGTTAATGAATGAGAAAGGGAAAAGGGTTAAATGGGATATGCAATATAAATGGTAAGTGTGTTAATGGGTTATGGAATAATATTAATTCCCATGTTGATTGTTATGAATTATTTTTTTATGAGTATTATTGTGGATGGTTGGTGATATGGTATCTGTAGTGAATGGATATATATATATATAATCATGTGCACATTTCTTGGTAGTGTGGGGTATTGAATGAGGTTCTATGACCACTAGTTGAGTTTGATTGAGGCTCTAAACTCCACCCCAAAATGCATGGGTTAGGGAAGGGGATGGGGATCTATTCCCCTAAAGGTTTCATTCCACATGAACAGAGGATTCTAGGTGAGGATAATGTTTTTTGTGTGATGTGATTATCCCTAGTGAGATAGGGACTTGAATTAATCCCTTATGCATAGTGATGAATGCCTTAAACCCTTGTGTGAATGATGTAAATTTCGAACCCATGGAACATATGTTGATAATGAATTAAGTAATGAAGATGATGGAAATGATGAAAATGGTACTAAGGTTAAAAATGGTTAAAGTAAATATTATTAACTAATAGAACCCAACTTTTCTTTAGTTTATTTTCCATTTGTTTAGTATTTTCATGCATTATCTATTTAGAATGGATATTTTGTAGACACTGTTGGTGCTGGCCTATTGAGTTATACTCACACCCTACTTAGGAACCATTGGGTACCTGAGAAGATTTCATACTTGTAGGTTAGGAAAAGAGAAAAGGCCTGATGATGGGGTGTTGAGTTGGGATTGGGATGTGCATTTATGGGGTCCCAAACTTAGAGATAAGACCATTTTGGGGATCCAGTTGTTGGTCTTTATTTTGGGTTTTCCTGCACTTTTGGCACCGTTAGCATGACATGGAATATTTATTATATAGTTTGTGGTTTGTATCTAATTTTGGGAGATGATTAATTATTCATGTTCATTGTTTATTTCATAATATTTCTGCAATTTAATTTTTTATCTTATGTGGATTACTCTGGTGAAGAGGGTATAGTCTTCCCCATGTGACTTATTAGACCCTCACTGCTAGTCAGCAACCTCCTGCATACGGGGAGGCACACTTGAGATGATGTGGTGACTTGTCTTGGGGTACTGGTTAGTGGCTCTTGGGTTGGATACATTACATTATGATATATCTAGATGACCAAACTAGAAGTCTTAATTTGTAATCCAAAATAGATTTTCCAAAGAAGAAGTATAACTCTTAACCGAATTCTTTCATGTTTATTTCTTCTCCAACCCCCTTGAAACCTATCATAACAATAATGGATAATAAAAAAATTATATTCAATATACTAAAATTTTATTATTTTTATGGTAAAACCCTTTTTCATCTCATTTTCCATCCTATGAGAAATAAAAACATCGCTCGGGAATACGTGTGAACTAGCGCCTCCACGATGCGACATGTTTCATTTTTCATCACTGCCTAACGTGGTTGGTTATTATGATATATTTAATAAATATATATTATATTTATTACATAATTATGGTTATTTAAATATAATACAACATATAACTTCTTACCCTCCAATTTTTTGAAAAATGGAAAATGTCGCTCATATGTACGTGCAGACTATCATCTCCATAAACGACACATTTCATTTTTTGTTACTGAATTATGTGTATGTTCATAAGGATGTAATTAATGAATTAATATGACACTTATAGAATAAATATTATTTTTTAAATTAAATCCTTTTTCTATTTAATTTCCTTTTAATCTTTTAGAAAAAATGAAAACGTTGCTCATGTGTATGTGCAGACTACCACCTCCATGATACGAAATATTTAATTTTTCATGTAAAAATTTAATGTTTGGTTATAAAATTGTATTTAATGTATAAAATTAATAAATATTTCATTATTAATATTTTTTAAATTATGGAACAATGAACCCTTTGACCATGGTCACAAAAAAGAAGTTGTTTTGGGATTATGAATCGAACATCCTCAAAACACCCCACATGAAATTAACAGAATTAGTAACTATATAAGACAAGGTAATAAATTAAATAAAATGGATTTTATAAATTTAATAAACATTAAAAAGGTTATTAAACAATTAAATAATTAATATAAGTTTATTATATATGAGTTCAAGAATGTACGTAGTGATACCGACATGAGGTAAGATATTTCTCATCTCAATTTTATTTCTTTGATATTTATGCCTTTTTCATCACATGTTTTATTTTTTGTGATCTATAAACTTCCATATGAATATATTTTATCATAAATTTCATGAAATTAATTTTTTTTACAAATCCATTTCAACGTTTCTCCTTCAATGTATTTTTGATTTAAAGTTATCAAAGTGGTAAGGGATTTTCTTTAAAACCTTGTTTTAAAGTTATCCTTTAAAAATCTTTCTCTTCCATATCAATATTATTTAAAACGTTTCAAGAATATTTTTATTCATAATTAAAATATTTTTAAATTTAATTTTAAACTAATTTTTAAAATCTTTATAAAATTTTAAAATGAAATCTTTTCAATGTTTACTATATGAGTTATTTTTGACTTTCTTTATAAAAGTGAAAACAGAATGCTTTTAAACATTTACCACATGATATCCTTTTCCCATAATCATATATAATATTCAATATCAATATTCCCATATAATTTTATATGTTTTTTAAAAAATTAACTTATTCCTATTATTCTCATATTTTTTAATTTTTAAGAGTTTTCAAAGGAAAAGGGATATTTTTCACTTTTTTACATTATATCCAAAAGTGATTTTTCATATGGATTCAAAATAATATTTAGAAATTTTTATGATGAAAAGTGAAAAAATATATATGTTTTATTAATTTTATGGTTCTTATACATTTTTATTCATGTTTTAATTTTTTCATGACCACAAGTGAGCCCTATATAACTCTCTAATTCACTGGGTAATGATTTTGTTCTCTAGAGAATTATGTTGGAATTAACTGGGTAGGTTATTCCATTTGTAAGGGTTCTTGTAAGGGTTCTATAAATATGATGTACCAAGTCACCTATATGGATTTTTTATGATTACAAAATATTTTTTATGGAAATATATTGATTTCAAAATGTAAGAAATTGAGCTTATGTTTTAAGAAAGTTTATGACCCCTTTATGGGTGAAAGATATGTTTTAAAAGATTTTTTTCATGGGTTATCATGTTTTCTAAGAAACCTTGATGATTATTTTTTTACATAATTCATTCCTGTGAAATGTTTTATAAGAAAATTTAGGAAATAAAGTAGATTCTACAAGTAAATAAATGAATATTTGAGATCAAAGATTATTATGTAAACGAGTATAATTTCTTATAGATTTCATAGTTTTTCAAATGGGATAACAAGTTTATTTCATTTTTATATCACTTACTGAGATTTTTGTGATCATATCAAGTTTTCAATTTTTTTTCATAGGGCTGAAGGATGAGTAGGATCTATAACAAGGTTTATCTTTATGTTGTGGTGGTTCGTTCTTAAATGAAGAAAAAGCGACTTGAATGAAACATAAGTTTACATTTAGAAACCTATTTTTGTGGAAAAAATGGACATTGAGTGGAAGTTTAACTTGTAGAAAAATGGTCTTTAATGTCATATTTTTAACATCGGTTCTTGAAGAACTAATTTCAAAATTAATTGTAATGCCAGTTTCAAATGAACCGACATTAAAAGTCTTCCAAATTTACTTTTTAACATCGGTTCATTAGGAACCAATGTTAAAAGTCATTTAGGATGAATTTTAACATCAGGTTTTAAAATAACTAATGTTAAATAATAAAAAATTATAATATAGGGTATTATTTCATTTCAAAGGATTATATTTGACTCATGGTGAAGATAAAATAGACTTACGGATCAAAACTTATGACCATAAAAAGTTGGACTTATCTAGGAGAAGTCCAACTTCTGATGACCATAGCTTTTGATATGTAAGTCTGTTTTAGCTCCACCACCTCTCAAATAGAAGAATATGAAAGGAAATATTCTACTATATTTAGTGTTTACATAGTTTTAATGTTTATTATTTGAAAAATTGAAATTAAAAATGTTCTAAAAAATATTTTTAACTTTTTTTATGTATCCGACATCAAATATATTTTATAAAACATGTTTAATGTTAGTTAAAAAAAAACAATGTTATAATATTATTTTATAATATTTTTTAACATTTTTTTAATAATTAAAATATGTTAAAATGGTATTTTTAACTTTATTTATTCTTATAATCGATGTTAAAATTTAAATATCATAATGCTCAAAAGCATGATTTTAATTTTTTCATAGAACACTTTCAATTTTTAAGTTTTTGTTTAAAATTTATAATATCACAGGAAAAAATTTACAACTAACATATATACCATTTCTTTCTCAATTTTTCTACATTTTCAATCTATTTCTATTTGATCAACATCAATGTTTAATCATTTATTCATTTAATGATTCAACCATGGTAATTATCATTATACTCTCATCATTTCATTCATTTATTATTGGTTTTCTTCATCAATATGCATTTTGATAATTTTTTTATGATGAAGTAGAATTCATACCATCGAGGTGATAAGACAAAACATCCACATGAAATTTAACAACAGGAGTTTAAAATGCCTTACTAACCACAATTGAGGATATTTCACAAGTTCTTCTCTAAAAAGAAAATGAATATTACCAAGAAATATTACGATTCGAAGAACATCAACACAATAAAGGAAATTAATTTGAAGAATTATGTTTATTTTTTATTTTTCTCATCTAGTTTCTACAATTTTTAATTCACGTATCTCATGTTTTCTTTCAATCAAGTAATTTGTATCAATGTATTTTGTTTTAAAATTTTTTAAGCTTTTAAAAACCATAAATTTTGATCTGTAAGTTTGTTTTAGCTCCACGACCATCCAAATTGAATCTTGTGAAATGAACTACACCATTGTCTATTTTTTACATGTTTTTAAATTAATTTATTATGATAAAATATGTTATAAGTATAATTCAATTTCGGTTATCATAATAAATGATGTCTAAGGTAGTGAAATTTTTCTTTTGACGTCAGTTATCATAATAACAGATGTTTAACATCTCAAAAATAATATTTTTGACATTGGTTCATATAAAAATGTTAAAAATGACACTTAAAACATTAACTGAATTTACATTGGATATAAAACTGACATTAAAATGAAAAAAACGGACTTTAAAAGGTATTTTATACTAGTGTGTTCAGTTTTTAATGTATGTGTTTGATATGCAAGAGTTTATCCCAATTTTCTAAAAATCTAAACCTGAATGATCACGAGTATGTAAGAAAGTGAAATATATGCGATTAAAATTATAATTATAATTCGTTGAAGGCGCTGGTCATTATAGATGGTATCTGATCCAAGTTTAGATAACTTTAGGGGCTAGGATGTTATTAAGAAAAGACATTTAAGGTATGTTAATATATGGATTATATTATCATGATAAAATATTTAGGGTTTTTATGTTTCTTCATCTAATTTATGTTTATTTCAGAATGTTTTTACATAGAGGAAACATGATGAATGAAGTGGAAAGGAATTAGGAAAATAATATCCTTCTGAATCAGTAACTTAAAATGATTAGAATTGGAAAAGAGCATTTTATAGGCATGTTAACTCAATTGATGTAGTTTATTAATGGTGGTACCAATCATAGAGAGTGATCAAACTCTCTATAGAGGGATATTTCTATAGTGGAGAATTTCATAAAACATCACTCTCCTGCATTTGGTGGAACCATAGACCAAGTGGTATCCAAAGGATGGGTCTATGCTCTAGAAAATATATTTATTGTTTTGGTTTGTTCTAAAACTCAAAATGAAATTATTTTTATTTATCATTTTGAAAGTGAAACAGATCAATGTTAGTCATTAGTTAAGAATACTAAGTAAAAAAGATGATATTGATTTCATGGAGTGGATGATATTTAAAGATATTTTCCTTGCAAAGTATTTTCTTAAGGTTGTTCAACTTATGATGGAAAGAAGATTTTTGGAATGGAAGAAAAAGGAGAAAGAATATATTTACAGCTATGAGGTCGAATTTACTAGATTTTCTAGATATACACCAATTTTTTTATATACCATGATAGTAAAATTGACATGTTTTATTCAAGATTAAATCCAATTTTATGAATATTTCACTATTGGAATTTGATTCTATACCCACACCTCTATACTGATGGTTTTCTAGAACTGTTGGTATAGAGTCAGACCCAAAATCCTATACCAACAGTTTGTAAAAACCATTAGTATAGAGCATCCTATACCAACGGATTTTTAAAAAACCATTGGTAAAAGGATGAGAAATAAGTTTCATGACCTCCCCTCATCCCCTCCCAACCCATGATCCCTAATCCACCCTACCCTGAG
The DNA here is from genome assembly GCA_963277665.1 of Viscum album. Taxonomy (NCBI): domain Eukaryota; kingdom Viridiplantae; phylum Streptophyta; class Magnoliopsida; order Santalales; family Viscaceae; genus Viscum; species Viscum album. The sequence goes on from OY728161.1 coordinate 703,120,085, forward strand.
TGGCGACTTCCCCTCTCTTCCCCCTCATATATTTTCCCTCAATCATTAATTTTTTTGATTCCATTATTCTTAAATATAAAAATAGTGAGTTCTAAATCCATTATCTCTTCTACCTAGCATCATTTTAATTTTTATCTATATAAAAAAACTTAACTGAGATCCTTTTAGGTCACTATTATTTTTGATCCATTGAATAAAGTTTCATTTAGATTATTTTTGTTATATTATTTCATAATAAATGTTATTGTAGTTGATATATATATTTTAATTTATTTATTCTCTACTTTTACATAAATCCAATATAATTTTTTTTGTTTAATATATATTAACTGATTATGCAATTAATTATTTTGGTAATTTGTTTTTTTGTTAATGTATTAGAGGGTTATGAAATTATTCATTTAATTCTTTTATTTTCTCAATTTAATGATCAAAATTTATGCATAATTAATTTCAATCTAATAGTATATATTAGTTGTTTCTTATTACCTTTCTTATATTTTGTTTATTAGTTATTAGTATACATCAATTATAGAATATTTCATATATTATTCTTTGTTTGAATACCTACTAGCATGGTTTAATGGATTTCATATTAAATTTTTTTGTTAGGATTATCTTATTGGAAATGATATATAGACATGTAATACTAAATCATGTATTGATACTATTATGAATATTTCCCTGATAAAAATATAAATATCAAAGAGAAGAGTTTTGGTGTTGGGTGATACATTATTGTTATTATTGAGTAAATTTTTTCCATTCTAAATACATATGTATTTAATTTTATTTATTTTATATTCAAAACAATGGATTTAGTTAAAAAAAAATATTTCATAAAGACATGTATTTAATTGGATTATATAATAGTTATTTCCCATTCCATGTACTATACTTTTTTTGGTTCATTAATTTCATGGACTAGTTATAGAATATATCATCTCCCTTATTATTATTTTTAGATGGATACTAGTATTCTTTGATTAATTTCATATTAAAATTGGTATTTGGATTATTCTATTGGAATTTTTTTTCAAACATGGGATAATAACTTATGTCTTGATAGTATTATGAATCTCTCCATAATAAAAACATATGTATCAAATACAAGAGTTTTCATGTTGTGTGGGAAATTGTTATGTTATTTTATAAGTGAAGAGAAAATAGATATGTTATAAAAGTGTGGAAAAATGATTTAGGTCTTAAATATGCTTGGATTTAATATAAAACCATTATTTTGTGTCATATATATTAGGAAATTATTTAATTAATTATTCTAGTACTTTTTTTGTTTTGTGAATGTATTAAGGGGTTAATAAATTGTTTATTTGAATATTTTATTTTAATATTTGAATGATCAAAATTTAAGTATAATTAATTTCAATTTAATATGGTGTGAAATATTTGAATATTCATTTTTCTAATGAATAGAAGTTTGTTAAATAGTCACTTTCCACATCTACCTTATCTAATAATTTGTATTATCTATTTATTATTCCATGTATTCAAAATAATATTGGTTATAATGATTTTTTAATAATTTTTTACTATGTTCATATTAATATAATTTTTCCCTATAATATAATTAATATATGTTAGATATATCATACTGATAAGATCTCAACTGATTTTCAAAAGAATTTGGTTTTTTTAGATTTGTAATTTAACAATGCTTCATATGGAGATATTTTAAATTTTTTGTGTTATAATTTTGTTAGAATACCTTGGTTATATTAGGAAGAATTTTACTACCATATAAAAAAAGTTGGATTTCAAAAAAACTATTATGTTTGGTATCAAAATGGATAGATGATACAATATTATATTGTTCATGAACAAAATAAAAGGAGTGGTATGGAGAATTTGATATTTCATTGGTTTCCATTTATAAATCATCATGATAAATATATAATTAAAATTCAAGAAGATAATGATATAAATACAAATGAGGAAAATAATGAAAATGATGATGTTAAGAGAGTGAAGAAATTAATGGATGATTCTAGGACTCTTGTCTATCAGGAATGTGCTAAACTAAAATAATCGGTATTTTTAATGTGACTATATCATTAAAAAACCATGTATAGATTTTTTAACACTTTTATTAATTATATTATTTATTTTCTAAAGTAATTACTCTCTAATAATGTAGATATTCCTTCAAATCATTATTTGATATGAAATTTATTTAATTATCTTGGATTTTATACTAATAAAATTCATGCTTTCTTGAAATATTACAGCTTATTCTAGGAGAAAAAATAGACCTAAATGATGGTAAAGAATGTGGTATATCTCGATATAATCAAAATTAATATAGAACACCATCTCATGGCCCATATAAATTCATGTGTCACTTTCCATTGATTTATAGGCTTAAAAATCTATTCATGTCTTCTGAAATCTAAAACAATATGGGATGACATAATGATAAGATAATTAAAGATAACGATGAGTTGGTTTATCATGCAGATAGATTATCATGGGAGTCATTTGATACATGAAATTTTAATTTTTTAGCTAAGGTGTGTAATGTTAGGTTGGGTCTATCCTGTGATTGTTTTAATCCATTTGGTTAGAGGCTTACTTCTCATCACAAGTGGATAGTTTTTATTCATGTTTATAATCTTCCTTCATGGACATGTATGAAAAAACCATTCACTTTCTTGAGTATACTAATATATGGACCTTATGATCCTAGAAATGATATATATATATATATATATATATATATATATATATACTTTCTAACTTTAATAAAATTATTGAAGCAACTTTGGGATGCGGGTGTGCACACATTCAATGCTTCTTCTAAAAATATATTTTAGATTCATGCTACACTTATGTGTATTATAGATGATTTCATTACTTATGCGATGATGTCTGATTGGATCATGAAGAGAAAACTATCCCATTTTATTTATATGAAGAATACATGATCTATAAGGCTTAAATATTTCCACAGTTTCATTTTCATGGGAAATTGATGATTCATTCCATTGTATTATCCATACAGGAAGAATTGTAAGAGGTATGATAATACCATTGTCACTGAAAATACACCTCAATGAATGTAAATAACTGATTTTCTTAATTAATTTATAGATTTTATTTTTTAATTAGGGAAAGGTTAGATGAAACCTAAAAAGAGGAAGAATGTTGGCACTGAATCCACTTACAATTGGAAAAAGAAAAGTAGATTTTTTGAGTTGTCATATTGTTCAACAATTTTTTTAAATAATTGTTTAGACATAATGAAAATTGATAAAAATATATGTGAAATGATGCTTTCAATTATTATAAATATCAATGGGAAGAACAAATATGACTTAAAATCTCAAAGTGACTTGTTGTATTGTGGTATTAGACCAAAACCGCATCCTATGTGTATCGATGAAAATAAATGGAAAGTTCCTCATGATTATTATGTGATTACACCTTTAGAGAAAAATCAATTTCTAGAAGTGATAAGTGTATTTCATGCATATATTTCAAGGTGTTTTAGTATATAGATTTTTCATTTAATTAAATAATCTTTCCAATTTTGGAATGAGTTGATTTGTTTCATGTTTTATAGAAGGATTCAATAAATATTTGGAAAATGAAAAAAAAGTGATGAAAATATGAGATTAAAGAAATTTACCACTGTGAGAAAATCCAGGTGGTGTGAAATCATATTTTTTGAGAAGGAAGCAGATCTGGAATAATGGAGAAACATGATTACACGCCGTGTAATGACATTACACATCACGACTTTTTCAAAAGGATTTGGCCCTACAGAACAAGTTGTTACATCCATACATGATGTAAAACATCATTACATGTCATGAATACCAATTTCACAATGTGAAAATTTTTAGACACATTTTTGGAGAATATTTTTTTGAGATTCAAGATGACAGAAATTCGAGGGATTACATGACATGAAACTCACTTACACAACGTGTAAGTATCGGCAATCAGAAAAATAAATGCAATGTGAACCAAGGATTTGATGATTTTTCCTATTAAATTAACCCCCTACACCACCCTTACAAAGAACTCTAGAGATAAAGGAGTACAAGCCACACCAAACAAAGGAGACCCATGCACAAAGTGGTGATTCGGGCCGGACTTCACCGCTGTTCTTCACCACCTATCTTCTTCAGGTATCCATGATGCTCATTCTCATCATGCCTAGAATGAGTAGGTAGTTTTATTAGTTTCGAGTGATGTGAATGTATGAGGATTGGTGGTTAGGGATTATTTATATTTTATATTCATGTTTTGGATTACTTCAAACCATTTATTCAATTCCAATTCACCTTCTTTTCATATTTCATGATCATTGCTGCATTATAAAGTTGTTTAAGTTATTTCATCAATTAATTGACTTAGTTTTCATATAATAATTATGAAATTGAGGCTGGTTATGTTTAAATATGGTTTTGAGACACCCAGTTTTGTGTTTTCACTAAGTCGATGACCATTCCAAAGGTGAAATCATATTATTAGGGCAGGATACCCAGACCAAGGATTCCTGCTGATATGATTCCAACACCAAATATGAATAAACCCATAATTAATTAAATCCCCAGAACATGAACTTGAAAATCACTAAACCTGGCATGCCTCCCATCTTGATTCACAACCCAATATTTTCTGATACCTTTTCATTATTCCAACCAATCAAACAATTTCAATTTTATATTCATTAATTAATTTAGAACATACGATCTATCCCTATGGGTTCGATACTCAGTCTTACCAAGTACTAAGTTTTTAGTTATTTTTCATGAGTTTATTAAATTATTAAATATGTTTATCCCCATAGGAATTTAACAATTCCCTATGGGTTGTTAAGAAGTATTGTAGAATATCAAGTTTCCAGATGTTTATTCAAGAAAAAAATCTAAAAAATTCAACAAAAGAGAGTTAAAACTAAAATCCCTAAACACTCATGATTATCACATCATTCTTCATGAATTGATTCCAATAGCAATATACCATTTACTATCAAATAATTTAAGGGAAATGGTGATTAGATTTTGAAAATTTTATAGAGAATTTTTAAAAAAAATTTCATCCAAATATTTCTTGATTAAAATTCAGGAATATTCACCATAAATTTTACATGAGTTAGAGAAAAAATTTTCTCCATCATTTTTTCACTTGAATGATGCATCTAATAGTCCATATTCAAGCTAAAAACTTTTTAGAGGGATTGTTTCTTTTTTGTGGATGTATTATACTGAAATAAATATATTCACAATGAGGTCTTATATTTAGAGTAAGAATCATCCTAAAGGTTCCATTGTGAGAGGTTATCTGGATCAAGAATGCATGGATTTTTGTTTAATGTATTTTTTTGATGTTATCACAAGAATTAACTGGCCAATAGAAAATAATTATGAGTAGTATGGGGAAATTGAGCCCTCATTTCCATATCTTCGTAAAACAAAAGGAATCCCTAGGTTATATACATTGGAAACATTGATCCTTGAAGTGTGGGATATGGAATATCACATAGTCTTTTTTAAAAGTAGTTTGTTCGATAACTATATCAAGTATGTAATTTTAATATGTATATGTTATCTCATACTATGTAATTTAACTATCATTACCCCCTCCCTCCAAAAATTATACAATGAGGGGAGAGTGATAGTGACCCCCGATTCCCACCTTCAGTAGGCCTTGAGTTAGCCACTAGCACCAAGGGTATAAAAATATCATAGTATGAGAGGCATTACCCTCCATATAAAGAAACAGGATTGGGACATAGGATAAAAAATTACCAAAAAACTCCATAATATAATATAAAGGTAAACCAAAAACCATCCTAAAATGCACAAGTAAAGTAAAACCGATACATATAAAAGTCTCCAAATATACTAAAATATAATTCCATGGTAGTGAATAAACAATAACCCCAACCCAAGCTAGTAATATCCATATTGATCCTTAAAGTCATCCTGGAAACCTAAAAAATAGTTTATATATATAAGGTGAAAATAACATTTATAATCAGTAGGTACACAACCAAGGCCTCAAGTGAACATGTGGAAAGAGCATGCTAATGTGCCAGTGAACAAATAGAAAAACCAATAAGAAACTATACATTTCAACCAACCATCCTAGCCTCATCTGGCTCAATCCACAAACCATGCATCCAATATAATAATGTAACATAAAGATTATAACAAATAAAGTTTTCTTGATGTCGTTTCCATACTAATTTTACACTATCACACCCAATGACGAACGTCCTATGCTCCTATCTCTTCCACACATACCAAATCACATAACATCACATCACATCCCACCCACAAACACCTAGTCTATCACATCACATCATATCCTACCCTAGACACATGGGCTATCACATCACATCCTAACCAGAACCAGTGTAATAGGGTGTCATGAGCATGAATGACATCAACCTCATACCCTCCTCTTACCACACATGGCCCCACCACATCACATATCACATGTAGACACCTAGTCCAACACATCAAATCTCGCTCGAAGACACCTGGGCCATCACATCACTGTCGAGTAATCTCTAATACCAACCTATATCACCACCACTGGGTAATCTCCAACACCAACCCATATTAGTACTACTGAAGGAAGAATGAGGGAGAGGGGGTAGAAAACCATATTTATCACCACTATCCTAGATGTTAGGGAAAGCACCCATAATTCAGTACCTTTGCGAATTGGTAAGGTTATCCAACTCGGGCGGGGTGCATATAAAATAACATAAAAATACATGGTATATAGATAACACATAATACCCAACCAATGGGTTAACATCAACAACACTAGATAATACCACACCACTAACATACCATACATTAACCATCACAACCAGTACCACCACTATATATAACACACCACACAATCAATAAACAATCCACACGACATTCCACTTTCCACTTACAAGTTTTTCCACTTATATTTGTTATCCATTTCATTTCACATAACACTAATCATTCTTCATTCAAATCATTTAATCCATTTATCACATATCTTTTTATAGTATGAATTGTTTATTTACTAGACTATTTTGTTTCATTTATCATCATATTTTATCCCATGGATAACCAGGAAACTAACACAACCACACCACAAAACCACTGACCCAACTCACACAACTAATTCCACAACACCACACATCCTCCATCATCTCCATACCACATCACACAACTGACCATATCACATCCATGATAACCAACCAAAACATCATTCCCACGCATACTACACAACCCATCTGGTCACTAACATCACTGCAAAATAGAACAAACCATGTAGGGAAACACAAAAAGAACAATCATACACAACAACACACAAACCAACTTCCACAATTATTTAGGGGAATTATCACATATCTTCTTTATTTAGCATTGGTATTATCACACAAACTAGATACCCAGAGGAAACCAATTATTATCCAAATATACATTCTTTAACATTTTATTTAGGGTGTGATCATGCAAAAACACATCAAGGGGCATCATAGAATAAAAACTACAACACAAAAAAGTCTCTCAAGAGCTATTATTTTTATAATTGGAAATAGGCATGCATAAAGACATCAAAAACATATAGAAAAATAGTAAATCATGTGATGAATCCCAATTACCAACAATTTTAGATATTCCAATTAATTATATTATTACGCCAACCCTTACTATCCACTAAAAGGTAAGAAAAATCATATAGATCCCACACATAACATGTAAAAGAGTGATAATGAGGATCCCCTACCTCAAGGAAGCTTTCTGATCTCATTACACACTATAGGGAGAAGAATAAACATCCCAAAAACCAAAAATGCACACGAAAACCCTAGATCAACCTACACCATAACAAAGGGTTGTCAAAAGAACAACCCATACACACTCCAAACCAAAACTACACCAGTGTAGTGAATCTTTAAAGAAGAAAAAAAGGAAAACCATGGTAAAGAGATGATAAATCACCATGGATCACCAATGGGTATCCGCTAAAACCTAAGGATTTAAGAAATAAGGAAGAGGAATTAAACATATCCAAAAACCATCTAGGGTTCACCGAAACTAAGAAGAGGAAAGGCAGTCAAAATATAAAAGAATAAGTCAAAGAAAAATCTATTTAAAACCTATAACCTGAATTTTTCACATCATGTAACCTATTCACGATGTGAATTCCATGGGGTCACATGAATTACAAGCTTTGAACCATATAAAATTCATGAAATCCCCATATACCGGGTTTCTATTGAAATTAACATCACCGCGTCCTTTATTTATTGCACATTGTGAACTCAATTTTCATGATGTGAATCTGTTTCACACTGCACACCTTAGCCAAACACAAGTTGTGAATTCACCAGCCACACAAGACATGAATCAACATCTTATGATGTGAATCTAGTTTATGTCATGAACCAACACCTACAGTACTCCTATAGCTCTAGCTCCACTGATCCCTGTAGACCTCATCCAAATGTATCCAACTTCCCAGATGGAAAAGTAATGGATTGGGAAGGCATAAAACTTTACATTAGATACCACTCAAACTCTTCTCATCCTCAAGAATAAAAAACAACCTAAGGAAAGAAAGGGGTCAAAAAACCACTCCACGAGATACCTCTCAAGTAATTTCTTACACCTTAAATGATACCACCATCCAAATACACCCAAATAAAATTACTAGAAAAAATATTATGCAACCACATAACCACACAACCTTATCACCACCTATCACTGGGAACAACACCAAATCCTTTGGCACCAAACATAAACCACCACATTACTACATAACCACACTAACATCCACATATCCCAAACCAACCACTACCACAACCAACACAAACACTATACCAAGCACATAAATCAGGAAATTCTATCCTCCATGTCAAGATACTATCTGCTCTGGGTAGCACTAACTTTCCCATATGGGTTTAATCGCATCATCGTATAATGCATATGAATTTGGATTCAGTTCCTCCCCTTTTCATATTTCAGGGGTTTTATTAAACATCACACATCAAGGGAAATAACACATCTCATGACATAGTAAGATCCAAACATCACATAAAAATTTAAACAAATCAAAGAAAAACTCAAAAAAACTCTGGGTATTGGGAATGCATATATATATCTCACTCTAAAGTACTCTCCTCTAGTAAACCATGCCTCCACAACACATGAAACAAGGGAATGGTCCACCCACATAACACCTCCTCTCAATAATCCTGGATCTCTATTGGATGCTCCAAAAATGTCACATCGTCCTCAATATCTAACTCTCCCTAGTCAATAACATGGGAGTCATCATGAATATACTAATGATACTAAGATACATGGAAGATCTTATGGATCCTCTCCAACTGTCATGAAAATTAAAACTAATATTCCACCCCAAAAACATTCCCCAACACCTAAAAGGTCCCAAAAAACCTAGGAGAAATCTTACCCATTCCAAAATTACATTTCCCACACCGATGGGATAATCTCAAGAACACATGGTCTCTAAAATCTATCTCAAGGGACCTCCAACTATGATCAAAATAGGCCTTATGATGGTCCCGTACTACCTTAATCCTCTCTAAAACCAATTGGATCTTCTCAGTAATGCTCTTCACTACATCTGGTCTAATAATTTCTAACTCCCTAACCTCCATCCAACATAATGTAGAATGATACAATCACCCATACAATGCATCAAATGGTGCCACAATAATGGATGTGTTATAGCTATTGTTGTACAAAAAATTGACCAAAGTAGGTGTCATACCATAGATACACTAAAGTCCTAGACACATGCCTGCAACATATTATCTAACATCTAGATGGCCTACTCCACATTTCCATCTGTTTGTGGGTGGAAACTAGTGTTGAGGCACAACTAGGATCCAAAATCATGTTTAAATACCCTCCATAAACACAAGGTAAAATAGGGATATTGATCAAATATGATGGTCCTACATACCTTGTGAATCTTAATCACATCATCCATGCACTGCCTCACTAAAACACCCATGGCACTCGACTCATGGATTGCTAGAAAGTGAGCTGATTTCATCATCCGATCCACTACCACCCAAAATGAATCAAAACCTCTATGAGCCTGGGGTAACCCTGTGATGAATTATATTGAGATGTACTACCATTTCCACTTGGGAACTTCTAAGGACTATAATAAACCACCCAGAACATAACAATTTGATATCACCTACTGACAAACCAAACACTTTTCCTCAAACTTTACAATCAAAATTTTCATCCATGGACACCAAAGCTATATCCTCAATACATGATACATCTTTTCACATTGATATGTACCACTAAGGGTGAGCTTTGAAACTCATATAAAAATCCCTTATGCATCTCCTGTGAGATAAACAAACTTCCCTAGGACAATGCTCGATTCCAACCATCCTCTAACCATATCTTAGGAGTGTCACCATGGACAACATGATCATGCATCACCTATGCCTATGAGTCTCCCCATTGAGATTCCTCCACCTGATACATCAAATATGACTCCATGGTCATCTAATAAATACAACCTTGGCCAATTCTCTCTTCAACATAAAGATGCATCAATGCAAGATCCTCCATCTATTTCCAAACATCCAAAGACCGCTGATACACATATCCTTTGTACTTATGACTCAACAAATCATCAACTAAATTAACCTTCATGGGGGTGTAATAGATCTCAAAATCATAATATTGAAGAAACTATATTCACCTCCACTGGAAAAAATTCATATCGTGCTAAAAAAATATATACCTCAAGCTCTTGTGATCTGTGAAGACCACAAAGCACTCCCTAGTGAGGTAGTGGTGACATAAATTTAGTGAAAACACAACTACCACAAACTCTAGATCATGGGTGGAATAGTTATTCTCATGAAAACATAACTTCCTAGAACCATATGAGATCACTACTCATTGCTACATCAACATGAATCCCAATCCCATATGGGAAACACCACATAAAACCTTAAACAATACACCATCCTTATTCAATTGAAGCACTAGATCAATAAACAAATTCTCCTTAAATTAATAAAACATTGATTGAAACTGATCAATTCATATAAAATACTAGTCCTTCCTAGTCAATGTTGTTAGTGGGGCTACAACTCGAGAGAAATCAGGTATAAACCACATATAATAGCCTGTGAGACCAAGGAAACTATGAACCTCGATCATGTTCTTGGGTGCTACCCAAGAAAAAACCACCTCAACCTTCAATAGGTCTATATCCACACCATTCTAAGACACTACATGCCCAAGGAAAAAAAAACTCTCGCACGGAGAAATTATATTTAGATAACTTTCCATAGAGATTATGGTGTTAAAGGACAAATAAAAGAGCTATGATATGCTCGACATGATCCTCCTTCTTGGAGAACAATATTGGAGCACCCCATGATTACATAATGGGTTATATGAAACCCCTATACATCTGATCATCCACCTATATCCTCAATTCATATAGCTATGTTGGTTACATTAGATAGGGAGAAATTGAAATCAGATATTCTCCTAGATACAACTCTATCCCAAATTCAACATCGCGTTGAGGAGTTAGTGTCATAACCTCCTATGAAAAAAATATAGGAACTCCTCCACAACCTTGGGAACACCCTCAACCTAATATTATACTAAAACTCTACCAACTATGAAAAAAGAGGCTCAACTTTCCTACCACCCAACTGATAACCTCTCTCGCCAATGAACGCCACTCACTATCCCTCCACATTGGAAAATATAACTCTTATACAAAAGAAAACAATGACTGCACACACATAATACATCCAATCCATTATGAGAATAACATTTTATGGTTGTATGTGTAATAATAAGAAGTCCCCCATAGACCGGTGCTGCCCCATCATCAATCTACATCTCTGGAACACATCAAACAAATAATCCTGGCCTCCAACCGGTATGGATAACACCAGGGTAACTGGAAGTCTCTCCACATCTAGTCCTAAAGAACTGACTAAATTAGGTGAAACAAAGAAGTACGAGGACCCCAAATCAGACAAATCACACACAAGGGTAGATGATATACTGGTCATACCTCAAATTAATCCTTGATATGCTATAATTTCTACCTCTAACGTGTGCATCTTACCACACCCAACTCCTCTAACTCTCTAATATCGACCTACATGACCAAATTCTATCTTAGGTCCCTTCTAGTGGGGACCATCACAAAGATGGACTATGCCAACTCCACCTACCCTTGGCTACTGAACAATAACATGTACTCCCTACCGCTGATACTTCCTCAGAGGAAACTACTACTGTTGAAAAGGGGACTAATCACCCATATGAAATTGGCCTCCTTGATTAGTTGAAAACTGATCCTAATGGAGACCATGTCCCCAAAAAACATAAAACAAGAATAAGAATCCCCCAAAAGGTTCTCAGAAACCACACATCCCTAACTAATGGAGAAGAAACTGCCGTGTCTAGTTCCCCACTGAATGGAACCATGACTTCCTGAACACCCAAAACTCACTACCTAAAGATAATCTTCTCCAAATACCCTTTTGGACACTCTATATAGGATCAAAACCCAAGTAAATCATTCTCTTGATAAAATAAACATTTTTCTACACCTCCAGATACATAGGAAGAATAAATGGAGTGACCGTATATCTAATCACTGGGCACAAAAACTCATCCAGACACTGTAATTTGGACTCCTCATCTGGAAGAACATCAGGGGAAAAGTGTAGGAGGTCCTTAAACTTGATCCCAGCCTCCCACACAATCAAAATACCATGATAAAGGGAGATAATATCCTACCTCTTGGATTTCCTCATCATCGATGAAAGGAACCCCACCTAGAACTCCCTATAAAAGTTAGTCCATAACACATATACCTCCTTATGGTCACCAAGAAAAAACTTCCACTACTGAAACAAAACTCCCCACATCTGATTAACTTCTAATGACACCAAAAACTCAAATTTCACTTGAATCAGACCAAAAGAAATATCAATCTCCTCCAACCCGCGATCCATATCTAGATTAGAGGCGCTACCCTCACACTTACCCAAACTCTATCATAATGGCATGAAAATACCGCTTCCATGCCTCATCCTGGTCTGTTGAGTCAACCCTTCAATGATCAACTGGATTAGCCTATTGAACATAAACTATATGAGTAACTCATAGATGATGAACATGATCTATTCCGAAAAATAAATAAGAACACCCTAATCTCGATAATATGGAATTTTATAAAATATTATTTATTTAATTCATTTAATTTTCACAAAACACCCAATTCAAATATGAAAAAATTCATCATGATACATGTACCTATCCTAGGTCTCTACCCTATAAATAAGTCCACCTCACTTGGTTGTTCAATAAGATTTAAGTCCGTGCACTGGATCATGGGGGGGGGGGGGGCTAAAATCACTTGTCCTAAATGGTCTCCCTAGCCTATTTCATGCACCAAGGTCAATTGGCACCATTTCCATACCAACCCATGAAAAACTCATAGTTCCTAACTCTGAACTCCATCCCATATCTCAAAAAAACCTATGATACCACTCTGTCACAACCCCCTCCTAGTAAAGATTCTGCAATGAGGGGAGAGAGATAGTGACCTCCAAGTCTCACCTCCAGTAGTCCATGAGTTCTTGACTAGCACCGAGGGTATAAAAATATCACAACATGGGAGGAATGACCCTCTATAAAAATAAACAAGTTCAAGAGATAGTATAAACAATCATAAAAAAACTCTAGAAGACAATATAAAGGTAAACCAAAAAACAGCCCACAATGCATGAGTAAAGTAAAAATGATATATATAAAAGCATAAAAATATACCAAAAGATAAGTATAAGGTAGAGACTCAAAAAAATCTCCAACCCAAGCTAGTAATGTCCAGCTCGATCCACAAAGTCCTCTTAGAAACCTAGAAAATAGTTTATTTACATAGGGTGAGAATAATAGGTATACTCAGTAGGGACATAACTAAGTAATCAAGAACACATGTGAAAAGATCATGCTAATGTGATAGTGAATAAAAACAAACCAACAAGAACCTATAAAAGTCAACAAACCACCCTAGCCTCACCTGGATCACTCACCAAATCACACATCCAATTTAATAATATAGCATTGAGATTATAAAAAAGAAAGATTCCCTACTAGAATTTCCCCACTGATTTACCACTCTCACACCCCAATGTCAAATTTACTATGCTCCCATACCTTCCACACACACCACATCACATCATATCACATCCCATTCACAGAAACCTAGGCCATCACATCACATCACATCCTGCCTGTAGACACTTGGGCCTTCACATCAGGTCACATCCATTCCGCTGATACCTGGACCATCACATCACATCCCAACCAAAACCAGAGTAGTAGGGTATCATGAAAGTGAAGGACATAAAACTTTCTCCCTCCTCCTACCATGCATGACCCCAAAAACATATCACATCACACCACATCATGTCTCACCCATAGAAACCTGGACCAACACATCACATCCCACCCGAAGAAACCTAGGAAATCACATCATTACTGGGTAATATACAACACTAACCCATACCACCATTGAGGGGTAATATTCAACACTAACCCGCATCACTACTACTAAAGGAAGATTAGGGTAGAGGGGGTATCCAACCATTCGTATCACCACCATCCTGGATATTGGGGAAAAGCCTCTAACTTAGCACCTCTGAGAATTGGTATGGTTATCTAACTTGGGTGGGTTGCATATAAAATAACATAAAGATACATGGTATATAAATATTACACAATACCCAACCTATGGGTTTACATAAACTACACTAGATCACACCAAATCAACACCACCATATCACACATCAACTATCAAAACCACTTATAACACTATATAAAACACACCACACAACCACCACACAATCCATACAACATTCCAATTTACAATTGAAAGTTTCACCACTTATATTTGTTAGCTATTTCATTTTACATAATACTACTCATTATTCATTAAAATCATTTAATCCATTTATCATATATCTTTTTTCAGTCCCTCTTGTTTATTTACTAGCTTATTTTGTTTCATTTATCATCACAGTTCATTCCATGGATAACTAGGCAACTAATGCCACATAATAACTTACCCAAATCACACAACCATTTCCAAAAAACCACACATACACCATCATCTCCACACCACATCGCACAACTTACCACATCGAATCCATGCTAAATAACCACCACATAACTTCCCCATGTACTATATAACCCAACCATTCATTAACATCACCACACAACAGCCCAAACCATATAGGGAAACATAAAAAGCATAAACATACCTGAAAACCCACAAACTAGCTTCCACAATTATTTAGGAGAATTATCACATATATTATTTATTTATCATGGGTATTATCATAGAAACCAGATGTCCAGGGGAAACTAATTATTAACCAAATATACATTCTTTAACTATTTATTTAGGGTGTGATCATGCAACAACATAGTTTGGGTACTCACAACATAACACCAACAACATGAATAATGCTCCCAACAACCATTATTTTCATAATTGGGAACAAGAATACATAACAACTTCAACAACATATAAAAAACTAGTAAATCATGTGATGAATCCCCATTCACAACAATTTTAGACATTACAATTAATTATATTATTACACTGACCCTTATTAACCACCAAAGGTAATAAAAAGCATATAGACCCCACACACAACACATAAAAGAGTGAGAACGAGGATCCCCTACCATAAGGAGCCTTTCCAATCTCACTACACACTATAGGGAGAAGAAGAAATTACCCACAAAATCACACACAAAAACCCTAGATCAACCTACATTGCACTAAAGGGTTATAAAAAATGAATCTTATACACACTGCAAACAAAAACCGCACGACCATAGAATATCTCCAAATATGAATGGAAGGAAAACCATGGTAAATAGAGTATAACTCACCAAATATCATCAACGTGAATCCAATGAAACCCAAGGATAAAATAAAGGGAGAATATAGATAGAAGATATCTGAAAAATTTCTAGGGTTATCCAAAAATGAGAGGAGTAAGGGAGGATAAAAGACTGAAGGATTGGATGAACAAAAACCTATTTAAAACCTGGAAACCGAACCTTTCATCTCATGTAATCCATTCATGATATGAATTCCATGATTTCCCATGGATTACAAGCCATTAACCATATACAAGGCATGAAATCCTCATATATTTGGTTTTTTCCAAAATTAACATTGCCCTGACCTTTATTTATTACACGTTGTGAAGTCAAATTTCACGATGTGAATCTTTTTTATGCTATAAACCTCAACCAAACAAAATACATGGATTCAATAGCTACAAAAGTCATGAATAACTATATCATGACATGAATCTGGTTCACATTGTGAACTTCCACCTATATTACCCCTATAGATCCAACTCCACCAAACCCTCTAGACGTCCTCCGAATGCCTCCAACTACCCAAATGGAAAAGTAACTGTCCGGGAAGGCATGAACTATTATATCAACATATAACTCAAAATTTTATTGTAATTTTATGTAAGGAACATAAAAAAATTATAATTAGAGTTCATCATTATTTGACTTTGAGAAGGAGAGAGACTATTAATAGCAAATAGTTTCTTGCTTGGTTAAAATAAATGGTGTGACCATTATTTCAATCAACTTAAAATATAAATATTCATTTAATTATATTATTCATATATATTTTAAGTATTTAGTTTACCTATTGACTTTGTCTATTAAGAATTAAGAGTTCTGAATTTTGGTCCCAATTCTTTGGTTTGTGAATGAAAATCTTTGATAATAAATGGATATAAATTTATTACAACTAATCGAGTAATGAACACGAGAACACAACATAATGGAATTATGATAACTACAACAATATACTATTATGAAAATGCATCAGATAGTAGGCCTTGATATGAAAATGTATCTTATTATGGGTTTGTTGAGAAAATACTGTTATTGGATTACTACTCTCATGATTGAGTCATTATGGTGAAATGAAAAAGGTTTGATTAATTGAAGTGACATGATATATTTATTGATGACTTTATATTTAGATTTATTGATATAATTTACTTCCTAGATAATGATGAAACATATATTTTGGCATCAATGAAAAAACAAGCATCTTATGTGAAAGATCATCTAAGACTTGATTACAATGTCACTATTGAAGTAATCCCAAGAAACATTTTTGATGATGGTGTGTGTTTTCATCCTTGTTTTAATGATCACACAATCATTATTATTATGATATTAATAATTTTTATGTTTTATGATATCCTTTTATGTTATAATATAGTTTGGAAAGAAATTTGGTTAAGTTTGGAAAAGAATCATCACCAAGTATAAGACACCACCAGCAAAGTATCATCTCCAGTGAAGTCTCACCACTAGAGATGTATCACCGACAGTGAAGTATCACCATCAAGGATATCGCAACATCACTAAAGTATCACCGTTATCTCGAGACACTATCAAAGAGTCTCACTACTAGGATTTAGAATCAGATAAGTACCGGGATGACTCACCATCATCATAAGTCACAATTAGAATGTAATTTTAACAAAGTATGAGTCACCACTAGATTCTAACACTGCAAGAAAGTGTTGAAGATTATTAAAGATCATGAGGAGTTCCCTCTTTTCAAAAAGATACACAAATAATACTAATATACACTCAAATGAGGAAGCTGAAGTACAACATACATCCAGTGCCTTTCTGTAGTCAAGAACAAAGAATCTACGACACTATGTTCTATAATTTTTTTTTGAAACATGAATTGAGACTTAGTTCAAATCACTTTCAAAGAGTCATAATATGCAGAGCATAATAGACTGAGCAACTCTATCCCTTTACATATTTTATTTTCTCAATCCATTTTTTTATATTTATATTACGAATAATGTGTGCATAATTTGTTTTCTAAAACGCACTGTATCTTTCTTTAAACTAAAATATAATTATATATCTTCTCAACACCTTTTAATATTATTTCCCACATGCTATGGTAGAGGAATAGTTGTGACCTATTTTATTTGTTCTCCCACAAAAATTGTGGAAGAGATCCTATGTGTCCTGGATAGTTGTTATACTATTGTAATACCTAATCTAGGCTATGGATAAAAATTTATTTTATATAAACTACTTGGTAGTAAGTGATTTCCAAGTCGAGAGGAATAAGTATGAGCTTGATACTGAACCTACTGTATTCAAAATTCCATAGTGTGTTTTGTTTGTTTTGTTTTCTATACCATAAAACCAAATCTATTTTTACCTTCAAGAAAAACCACTACTTTGATAGTTAGTTTTTACTAGTGTTTGTATATGGTTTTGATTGAGTAAGTTGAATTTAAAAGTTAAAATAGTTTTCCTAATTATTTTAACTGAGACCTAATCAATCTTTGAGAAATATTTTAAAATATTGAAACTTATATCAAATATGTTGTTTTAACTAACTAGGATATTTTATTTAAATTGTGGTATTTCATTTAAATCCATTTTAATAGAAAGTTTTATTGGGTACTCAATTCACCCCCCTCTTGAGATACTCACTCTGACCAATATTTGGTATCATAGGAGAGCTTTGGTATCAAAGTTTTTCAAAACTTTTTCAGCTACGAATTTAGTTGTACTTTAAAGATCATAAATTTTTGTTATATTTAAATTTAATTATTTAAATGAATAATATACAATAAGGTTTTTCCACTAAGATAACTCCTTTTTTCAATGGTAATTATTATGCTCAGTGGAAGATCAAAATGAAAATGCATATAGAAAGTATAAGTTTTTATATTTTTACTTCCATAGAGGATAAATATTAATTACCTAAAACTACTATATCTATTTGGTATTAATCTACCAAAAATTCTTATAACAATAATTTCAAATCTATTAATACCTTGTGTTGTGCTTTAGGAGGTGAGGAATTAAATAGAATTTCTTCTTGTAAAATTACCCTTGAAATTTTGGATACACTAGATATTTCACATGAGGGAACAACCTATATTAAAGAGATAATATTGAATAAATATACTATTAAGTACGGTAATCTTAAAATAAAACCTGATGAATTGATTTTTGACATGTATCTTAGATTCAATAAAATTGTGAACACCATGAGCTCACTGGAAAATCTAGTATCTAATAAATATCTGATTATGAGGTTGCTAAGATTCCTTCTAGAAATATGGATAGGCATATATGTTTCAATTAGAGGGTAATGTGACATAAAAAACTACCAATCAAGAAGCTAATTAGGAAACTGATGATATATAAAGAATAATTGATAGTAAATTGAGAGGAAGATGATGATAAAAAAATAAAGTCATTATATTTTAAGTCTAATACATCTAAATAGAGAAAAAAAGAAAAAGAAAATATACAAGTTGAATGTTCTAGTGATAGTGAGTCACCACCAGACAATGATTAAGAGATGGCCCATATGTCTAGGATATTTAATAATTTTTATAGAAAGAATACTTTTTTTTTCAGAAAACCAAACTATAAAGGAAAGTATGACACTAAAGGCAATTAGAAAAAGTATTAGATGAAGGATGATAATGAAATTACCTATTATGAATGTAAAAGAAAAGGACATGTTAAGTTAGACTATCAAAAATTGAAATACAAGAAGAAATATGGTGAAAAGGACCGAAGGTATAAAAAATACATGGAAGAAACATGGATTTCCTCTGAGGATAACTCCAATGATTCTAACTCTAATCATGAAGAAAATTCTAATCGATCCAACATGTGCTTCATGAATAATGTCTCTAAGGTGCCAAATATTTCTACTATTTTACCTATGCTTAATTATGATAGTTCTAAGAATGAAAATAATGATGATGACATGTATCGAGAATAAATTTTTGAATATTTAAAAATTATAGAAGACACTTTTAATGAAATTAAAGATAAGTAGAAAGTCCTTAAAATACATCATACTTTATCTATAAATATTAAATACAATTTATCTATTTAGAAAGAGAAAAATGCCCAGTTATTAAAAGAGAACACAAATCTTAAATTGTATAATGATAAACTTAAGAAGGATTTAGAAAGATTTAAAAATGTTAGAGAAACACTTCCTCAGATTATAATAAAATAGGTCACTCATAAGTATGTTACATGTTTAGGATAGAAACCTGAACAAAGAAGAATAGTAAATAGAACATTTGTATCTAAGTCTAAATATGATAGTGCTGCTACTAGTTATTTTTCTAAGGGACCAAAAAAAGTGTTTATTTAAAAAAGAATAGATTCTATTTATAAGAGACCTATTAAAAAAATGTTGGTTCCTAAATCCTTGATTACTAACACTTTTGGACCCAAGAAAGTTTGGGTACCAAAATCATTTCTTGTATAAATTGTGTTTTGTAGGAAAACTGATTGAAGACCTCCTATAAAAGTCTATAGTACTTGGAAAATAGATGTTCAAGGAATATTAAAAGAGACTACTCAAGTTTCAAGTGTCTAATAAAGGTTGATAGTGGTCATGTCATCTTTGGTGACAATGCTAAAGGTAAAATCATCGGTCTTGGCCAAATTGGTAACATAAATTTAGTTTTAATTTGTAAAGTTCTGTTTGCTGATGGTTTAAAGTATAAATTTCTTATCATATCACAATAACGTGATGATAGTTTTCCTGTTAAATTTGATAACAATGTGTGTAATGTTTTTAATTTTAAACATTATTTAGTCTTTACTACTTTAAGAAATGATAATGTTTATGCTGTTGATCTTAATTATTTAATTTCTCAAAAATGTTTCCTGGTTGAGTACTTTTCCCAAAGAATCTTGGATTTGTCATAAGATACTAGGAAACTATAATATTCACTCACTTAGGAAGTTTACCAGGAAAGGTTTAATCAAGTATCTAACCAAATTAGAGTTCCTAAATGACAAAGTCTATAATCCCTATCAAAAAGGGAAACAACACAAGATTTATTTTAAATTAAAGAAATAAGTTTCAACTTCTCAACCTCTTGAGTTGGTTCATATGGATTTATTTGTAGCATATAGATTTTTTAGTATAAATGGGAATAAATATGCTTATATAATAATAGATTTATTTTCTAGGTATACTTGGGTGTTCTTTTTTACCTCACAAAAGTAAAGCCTGTTATTACTTTACCAAGTATGCTAGGTATGTAGAAAACTTAAGTGGAATTAGAGTTAAGACCCTAAGAAGTGACCATGGCCATGAGTTTGAAAATCCAGACTTTTAATATTTTTTCTCACAAAGGGAAAAATATATATTATTCCATTACAAGCCCTTTCATGACTATTCAATTAATTCCACATCACTTATGATACTCCTGATAGTAAAAAATCATTTATATACCATCAAATAAATGCATCTAGACCATATGAAATTTTTTTAAAAAAATATTTTCATAGAATTTACATGTTCTTATTATAGTGGGGAACTACCTATAACACTTTGATGTGATAAATAATCCAATTACATTATCAAATTAATGTCACATAGAAGAATAATTACTATGTGATAAGAATAAACATATTATAGTAATAAAATTCACAAAGCTACTTGGTTCTAGGGAACCAAAATTACACTAGATCCAATAAATAACATTTTTTAATCCACTAGTACTCACATAATGTTCATACTTATTATAATATAGGGATTTAGTCAATGGGCCTATAACATTTTCCACTGTGACTACTCTACTAGCAATGAATTAAACTCCTTGAGTAAAATATCTCAAAAGATAATACTTCAGATGTATATTGATCATCCATTAATGTGACTTGAGACTATTAGTTAAAACCATTGTTGTGGTGTTATCATAACACATCATAATTGTATCTACACTACTATGTACAACATTAATCTCCTGAATGAAGTTTTGTAACTATAAAAATCTTTTTTATATCATAATTCATGATATAATTAGATTATGCTATAGAATCAGTGACCATTGGTCACTTAAAACTCTTCCAACTGATTACTTATCCATTTAAGAAAAACACATATATTTATTGTTATTTTATATCATTTTTATATGTTTAGAAAAAAACATTCATGCATCTCCTCAAAATTAGTTCCCATTATCCTCTAAAAATTAGGAACATATCCTTTGTACACCTAAGTCACTTTATGGTAGTTTTTATATCATACCAATTTAGATCTTCTAGATATTCTTTTTATTCGCCTACCATGCCTAGGGAATAAGAAACATCAAGCTTGGAACACAACATAAAATAAATTATAGATCCAATTTCTGATTAGTAAGGTATTTTACTCATTATTTCTATATCTTTTTATATTTTAGGAAACATTTTATTATAGAGATATATAACATGTGATTTAGGTAACAATACTCTCTTGGATTGTTCCATATTGTATATTTTCAATAACCTGTCAATATATGTACCTTGACATATCCTAAGAAGTTTCTTAGATCTATATTGATGAATATTGATCCCTAGAATATATCCTACTTTATTTAAGTTATTTATGGAGAAACATTTATTCAACCACATCTTAACTTACTGTAAGGTTGTTATCTATTTACCATCAGTAACATATCATCCACATATATTACTATGAAGAAAGTAAAACTCCCACTAAACCAATTATATAAAAAAATAAAATATTCATTTTTAATTATACCAAATTATCTTATATATTAATAAAAATGAATGTTCCAAGATCCCGATGCTTACTTCAATCCATAAATAGATCACTGCAACTTGAATACCTTATTAGTATCCTTTTTCATAATGAACTCTTTTAGTTGTGTCATATAGACATCTTCCAAAATAATTCCATTGAGGAAATTTTTCTTAAAAACCATTTTATAAATTTAATAATCATGGAAATATATTATGATAGGTATAATTGTAATTGATTTTATCACAATGACTAGTGAATGTTGAGACCAAGAAGTCTAGAGGTTTTTTAAAGAGGCTGGAAGATGTTTTGAGGAAGTTGGTTTGACTTAAAGAAGGTTTTCTACAAGTTTTGTATTTTTTTGTATTAAAACAAAACACTTAATCCTTATAATTTTAGAAAATATATGAAGAAGATCATACCGAGTTTTTCAAAAAAAGTATAGTGGATGGATATAGGGCCCCAAGCCTTTTAAACATATTATTACATGATTTTTAACATAGATATCCATTAAATACAACCATAGGATCGAAATTGCTAGCGTATTTAGAAGAATAGTTATATAAAAAAACAACATGATATTAAAATGAAACTTCTTTATTTTAATATCCATAATTATCTCCTAAATACCTTTAAGCTCCTAAAACTATATAGTATAACCTAGGGAATACATAAAATAAATGGGTGAACTATAAAGTCCAGTAAGGGAATAAACATGATAACGCAGAATAACATGTGATTTGAAGACATAACATGATATCGTAAAAGAAAAGTATCATGAATAATCATATGGTGGTATAACATAAAGAACATATGGAATCATAAGATCATGACAACATAGGAAAGTGGTAGCAACATAAAAAATTACATAAGCATAAGTCAAGACTAACCGTCAAGACAATGTAACATGGTGGATGGAGTCACATAATAGATTAGGTTTACTCCCCAATACCATACATAATGTCTCATGAGACAAAAAATTATCCAATTCATTGGAGTGCTATCTAGATGCACCTATCATAACATGTACATACTTATGTTCAGTACAAAATGGAATCAATCATGATGCATAAACAAAAGGAATTTGATAAATAAATTTAATTCATGTATTATCCCATCAAATAAAGGGGGAATAAGATAGGTATATATGTAAGGGAAATATATACATAATTTATAATCATTTAATAACATAAAATATAGAGATAAAAAGTTAATTAGAGAGAGAAAGTCCATAACCTAAAGGGAAATGGTGGTTCAGTGAGATCCCTTACCTTATGTTATAGAATCATTCTACAACTTCACATAATGTCCTGAATAATAAAATAAAATAAAATAAAATAATTAATTAATAACATTTTATATCTATATTTTATTTTATATAATTTTATTATTTTCATTTATAACCATTTCAATGATATATAATGTTTAATTTTGTTAATCTGACGGTGTTTGTTTCATGGTTCCAAGGACGGATCACTTGCAGATAATTATTGAAGTTCTTGTAAGATAAAACTAAAAATATAGAAGTGAAATGAAATGGTATTCATGACCTTTAAAAAATTTAAATAGTCCCATGTATCCATATGTGTTTTGGAATATGGATGATTCATTTAGTAAAACAATAATGCTATTTGGTCAGTTTATTTTGGTGGTTTTACTGACCATCATGAACTAGTTTTGTTTTATTTTATATTATGGTAATATATTCATTCTATAATGTGAAAAAATATATAATATACATAATTATTTCATTTAAACCATTATACATGAATTTAAACCTACCATGAAGGTGGTAGTGGAAAATGAAAACTCATCATTCATAAAGGCGGTGTACTGACATAATATAGACAATGGTTTCATTTTTAGAATAAAAGAAGATAATAAAGGGGTGGATAGTAGATATTAAATTATAAATATTAAATTACACTATATATATGTGATAATGGAGTTAATATTCCATGTTTTATGAGGTAGATGAGGAGAAGGTAGAAGAATAAATTAATTTAGAAGAGGTAAATTGAGAATATTACATCTTAAATTCCGTCTCATTGAAATACTCATTAAGGAACTTGAAATTGGTATTTTGGTGAGAAAAACATCAATATGAAGTGGGAAATATTATTTGGAATATAATTGGGTATAATTTTGGAAATTCCAAGGCTTATAAGGTGTGAGGAGAAGTTCTGAGAGGTGGTATTTATTAGGGGAGGAGATGGGTGTTTTTGAACTTTATAATCATTAGTTTATTATTTTGTATCAATAATATCAATATTATTGATTCTCATGACTAAATATATTAAATTTTTCATATTATTTTTAACTAATGGGTTCCTACAACAACCATGACTAAAAAATTCATGTATTTATCTTATAACATTAAATACTGCATTTTACTGTATTTCACTACTAAAAAAAAATTCAACTATTTTAGAAAAAACCAAACATTAAACCTAACCATTTTTTGAAATTTCTATTCTAAAAATGAAATCAATTTCATGAAAATAATTTTATAAATATTAAAAATTTAATTTTTAAATAAAATCCTCATGTATTTGAAGAATACCAATTTTAATATTATGATCAATTTTTTGACCCTTTGAAAAAGTACTTAAGGTCTCATAAAATTATCCAACCATTATAATAAAACTTATTATTAATTTATTAATCCATTTTATGAAAAAATTTTTTGTTTTAAATCATTATATTTATTATAAAAATGAAAATAAAAAATATATTTTTTTACAAAAATATAAACATTTATTTTATCATTTTTAAACATTTATTTAATTGTATTATGATGTAAATATGCTATATTTTCATTTAATAAGATAACTAAATATTATTTTACATTTAAATAGGTAATGTTAATATTCTAATAGTTAAGTTACTATTCCTAATGGTTAGATTACTATTGCAATGGTCAAATTACTATTCAAATGGCCAGATTACTATTCCAACAGTCGGATTTGTAACAGTCATATGAGATACCTACTTTCTACAAGTACCTCATATTTCATTAATTATTTATTCAATTATATTTTCTCTCAAGGTTATATATATTTTCATTTTCAATATGAATATTTTATTACTAATATTTTGTTTTATTTCTACAATGTTATTCATGAGTGTAGTTATTCTGGTGGATCGATCAAATCTAAATTTTCTTATTATTGTTATCTTATTATCTATTTTTTTCCTATTTCAATAATTTCAATTCTTATATCCATTTTTATTATCTAAATTTAATTTTTAAATTAATACAATAAAATTTTATTGGTTTCATCATGTGGTGTGTATGATTTATAATACATAACATAATTATAAGTAAGGAAATTCCATTGTTAAAATTTTGGGTCATTACATTATTAACCCCTTAAGAAAATTCTCCCTTTAAATTTAATTTTACACTCTAGGATGAAATAGGTAAGGGTAATTCCACTTCATAGATTCCTCTGGTTCCCATTTTACTTCCTCATACTTATGGTTTTTCCATGGTACTTTGACTAGGTGAGTTGTCTTATTTCATTTAACTTTATCTCTATGATCCAAGATCTTTATAGTTTTCTCCTCATAAGAGAGATCATTTTCTAGCTATACCACCTTTGAATTCAATACATGTGAGATATTTGGTATGCACTTTCTTTAAGAGGGATATGTGAAATACATCATGTACTTGAGAAAGGGATAGTGGGAGTGTAAGTCTATAGGCCATCGATCCAATATGACCAATAATCACAAAGGGGTCGATGTACCTGTGACTTATCTTTCCCTTATTACTAAATATCATGACTCTGTTCCATATAGATATGTATAGGATCACTTTATCTCTAACCTCAAACTTTTAGTCTCTTCGACGATTGTCAACATAGATCTTCTTTTGACTTTGAGTAGACCAGATGTGATTCTGAATAGTCTTAACCTTTTCCACCTTTTCCATGACCATTTTAGGTCCCAGCTTTTTTCATTCACCAACTTCATCCTAGCACTAAAGTATTCTACATTTCTTCCCATAAATAGATTTATATAGAGTCATTTGGATGCTTTAGTAGAAACTATTGTTGTGTGAGAACATGATCATAGGAAGATAATGATCCCATACTCTTTTGGAGTCTATCTAGTAATATCTCAACATGTATTCAATTTTATATATAGTTCAATAATATTTACAATTAGTTTTAGGGTGATAATACATTAATAATTTTCAACTTAGTGTTTATAGAATGTTGGAGACTCTTCCAGAACCTGGAGGTAAATCTCCAATCTCTGTCAGATACAATAGATAGCGGTGTTCCATAAATACTCACCACTTATCTAATCTATATCCTTAAAATTTGATCGACTGAGATGTCCTCTCAAATTTTAATGAAGTGAGAAGTCTTTATAATATGATCCACTATAATATAAATAGCATTATTTTCTCTGTATGTCTTTGGAAGACTAATGAAATAGTCTATTATGATGTTTTCCCATTTCCATTTAGGAACTGATAATGGTTTCATCATCCCTTTATAATTTTTCCTTTTAGCCTTTAATTTTTGACATACTAGGAAGTTTTATGTATATTCCATAATCTTATTCTTCATATTGTGCCACCAATAGTGCTCTTAGATATTTTAATGCATCTTTGTGATCCCTGGGTGGATGGATAAGGTTGATCTATGTACATTATTCAATAGTTCATTCTTTATATCAATATTTTATGGTACACATAGTCATGAACCAAATATTACAACTCCTTCTTTATCAATTTTGAACTTTGAAGATTTTACTTTTCTTATATATTCCACCTTCCTCTGTATTTCCAGATCATCTCTTTGATCATCCTTTATCTTCTCCAAAAGGGATAATTGAGAAATAATTTTAGAAAGGAATGATTATGTTCATTATTTTATGATTCCCATTTATATCCTTTGAAATATAAGATGATTGGATCCTTATTAATTCTCATCATTGATAAAGTTTTAGGATCATTTCTACTTAGAGAATCTACCACTTTATTTTCTTTCCCAGGATGGTATTGGATTGATAATTCATAGTAATTGATAATATCTAATCATATTATATGGATTATATTGGTATATTTTTATATAAATATATATTTTAGTCTCTTATGATCAGTATATATCTCACACTTATCCCAATAGAGATAATGCTACCAGATTTTCAATGTGAAGATTATTGCAGGAAACTCTAGACCATTCTTTGGATAGTTCTACTCATGAACTTTCAAATACCTTGAGGTTTAGGCTACCAATTTATTATTCTACATTACTACATATCCCAAACATTTATTTGAAGAATCATTGTATACTATGAAAATTTCCCCACTTGAGAGAAGTGTGAGGACTGGTGTGGCAATAAGCCTCTTTTCAAATTAATCAAAGCTCTGTTTTAATTCATCAGCCTAGAAAAAATTTAGTCCCTTATAAGTCAATTTGGTTATTAGTTTTTATAATCATGATAATTTTTTCAAAAAAAAAAAATAGTAATAAACATATAGTACAAGGAAACTACAGATCTCTATTACATATGTTGTTTTGGGACACTCTTTAATTGTCTTTTTCTTAAAAGGGTCTAAAGATATCCCTTTTACAATGATGACATTCCACCATAATGATAATTCCTCCATTCATAACTCATATTTACTATACTTTGCACATATATATTCTCCCCTTTTCAAAGTATTTAGAACAATATCCAAATTCTACTCATGCTTCTCCTTTCTTTTGGAGTATATTAGAATATCATCTATAAATACTACAACACAAATTTCAAGGTAATATCTAAAGTATCTATTCATTAATTCCATAATTATTTCTAGATAATTAGTGATTCTAAAGGTCATTACCATGAAATCATAGTGTCTATACCTTATTTTTAAGGAATTATTGGGAATATCTTCCTTATTAACCTTTAATTAGTGATATCTTGACGGAAGATCCACCTTAGAGAAATATTGGGCCCTATGTAGTTGATCGAACAAGTCATATATCTGTGGTATGGGATACTTGTTCTTTATCATTCTTTTGTTGATTTCATGGTAATAAATGAAGAGGTGCATTAAACTATCCTTATTATTGATAAAGAGGAATAGAGCACCCCACAGTAAAGTACTCAGGTGTATAAAACCTTTTTCCAAATTCTCTTATAATATATTCTTTAGTTCTTCTAACTCAATAGAGGATATTCTATGGGAAGTATTGGATATGGATAGAGATACATGCATAAGTTTGATTGAGAACTCAATCTATTTGTCATGAGGAAGACCAATAAATTCTTTAGGGAATACATCAATATAATCCCTCATAATTTGCATGTATAAAAGTATGATTCTCTCCTTTTTATGAATCATTTTAGATAGATATAATTTCTTATTAGGGAATAATATCCACACTTGAGATGAATATTTCAAAGAAGATTCATCCTCCTCCTTAAATTTTTACATAATCGGAGGATGAATTGAGATTTGAGGAGTGATATCCATTTTCGAAAATTTTATGTTGGATTTATATAAGGATATACAATCCAAGGCCAATATAGCATGAAAATCCACTAAAAAATTGTAGAAAAATATTTTCTAAGAGGTTCAGTCCACAAAAACTGAATGAGGAGGGGTTATATACATGGGATGTAATAATTTATTTGTTTTTTGTTCTTGCAAATATATTAACCCACATGTTTTTAGGTGGTGTTTGAATAGTTATAGGACACCTATAAGATATGAAATAATTTATAGAACCACAATCATATAATAAATTTTTATCTCATTAATGGATAATGAGCACACCATTCACTATTTCATTTTGTTTCTATTCATTTACTATATCCAAAATAAAATTTGGGATGATAATACTAAACTAATAAGTATATAAATAGGTAAAATATAAAATTATAAGGAATAACTTATAAATGACACATAAATACTAACTTATGATTCTATAGGTCTCAATCTAGGTAATCATTGGTAATTTCCCTATTATGTTTTCTAACCTAACAATCTATTCAAGTCCTTCATAATGGTTCATAAATATTTTTTGAATTTTTCAAAGCATATACCCAAGGAGTGTCAAAATAGGTGTGAAACAAGGCCCTTTTCATGCACCAGGTGAAAATCATGGTAATACCCAATGCATACTTTTCAGTGTTATTACCCCTAGGCACAACTTTTCTAGAGCCACATCCACTTGTAGTATATAGATAGAGATGTAATTTCTTGGAAACCACTCTCTCTATACTTCACCAAAATTTAAGAATATTTTCTTATATTTAGAATTATCTTTAGGGTTCTCACTAAAGTATTGTAGTCCTAACCACCAAAAATAACTAGAACTTACTTTTATACCAACTATATGTCATGGACTGTCCCTCGGGGCTTGTGTTGTGACTACCCCAAGCTCACCTCCCAAAGGCCAGAGGCTGAAGACTAGTGCCAAAGGCATTATCCTACAAGTGGGAGACATTTTATGAGTACTTGAACATAGGCACATGCACAATCAAAACCCCAACCCACAATGCTGAAAATGAGGACATGCATGCTACGAAGACAACCACTGAGAGTAAACAATACAAGCTGAAAGTAAAAGGGCCAGAATATAATCCCAACAAAAGACAAGATGTAAAAAAGAGGGTAAAAAATTATCTAGAAAACTATCCATAGAAAACCCTACCTAAAGGGTAGGTGAAGATTAGCTTCCTAAATCCGTAGGAGTATGCCTCGCTTGTCTGATCTCACTGGGAACCTCCTAGTCCTAGGCTACCAAGGTATCTGTCAAAACTTAAGTTGTCTGCACAAGACACGACATGTGTGGGTGAAGCCAGTGTAGGGGTGAGTAATAAAATACTCAGTAGGGACCCCGAACCACAAAGAAAAGACCACAAAGAAAAGTACACACAAAGTAATGGATAAATCACATAGGTATAATCCAAAGTATAGAAAGAAATATTATCAGTTGTAATGATGAACATATTGTACTACTGAGGGACTCATCCCTGATGAGTCACTATGGCCTACTAGGCCAATGAGGTCTGCTCATCCCTGTGGTCTGCTGGGTCATGGAGGTCCGCTCGTATACTAGGCCACTGAGGTCCACTCGTCTACTAGGCCATTGAGGTCCGCTCGTCACTGAGGTCTGCTAGTCCACTAAGGTCCCCTCGTTCATTGGTCCACCGAGGTCTGCTCGTCACTGAGGTCTATTGGTCCACCGTGGTTCGCTCATCAGCTGGGGTCTGATGGGCCACTGAGATATTCTCGTCTGCTGGGCCACTGAGGTCTGATCATCACTAAGGTCTTCTGGGCCACTGAGGTCCACTCATCACTTAGGTCTGCCAAGCCACTGATATTTGCTCATCACTTCTCGTTACAGCCAGCTGCAGGATTCCCACTCTTAGCGTGCTTGATTATAGGAGAGTCTACTTCTCAATCCATTGATCATATCTCAAATTCCTCAAAAGTAAACTTAGTGTATACCAAAAAGACAACCTATTAATGAGGGTCCTAATGCTATAAACATCTTATAAATCAGACATACGGTCTAAAAATTATGAGTCTTTTAGTGAAAAGGGTCTGGATAGGTCCTGGGCCGGTCTGACCTAGTTGGATTGACCCAACCCAACCCAACTCAGTTTGGATGACCTGACCCAACTTGGTCCAGCCTAGCCCAAGGGATAAGACAATTGAGACATGACAATTAGACCAGGCCAATTGGGCCGAGGGTCCATCCCGCCAGGCCGCCTAGCGTCCTGGTCCCCCCTATGGATCAACCCACACAGGTGGGCTGGTTCGGTCTAGACTGGACACGGCAGGTGCTACATCCGCTCTACATCACACACCAGCTTGGATGACCGCCTCCCTGTACGTGGTTCGCTGACCATGTGCCGTCACCCCACTGCAGGCCCCCTAGTCGCGGCCTGCTGCTGCCATCCGTGGCTCTACTGCAGGCATGTGCCACCTCCCGCATGTGGATGCCACCATGTGCTGCTACCTCAAGTCACCTGCCAGTAGCCCTGATCTGCCACCTACGAAGGCTGCCGTAGGTTCCACCACCGCCGAACTTTGAGCCAACAACCCTTTCCATTGCTGTGACCCTCCTGGTTGCGGAATTCCATTACTGTTGTGGCCCACATGGCCACGACTCTCTCTCTGCCACCACCGGCTCCCATGTCAGTGGTCATTCACTTGGTTCCACCATCTACCTCATCCTCATGCCTGGGTTGATCCATCACTACAGTCCTTCTTTGACCATGGTTTCCGTCACATCATGAAGAACAAAAGAAAAGGGCACAATAGAAGGACGCACAAGGAACACACGAAGGATGGACCACAACCTTTGTTCATATTGGCATGGTTCGTCATTGTTAGGAGTTTAACAACAGATAAATAAAATGTGAATCCAACTTCCCATAACTCCCCACATGAAAAATACTATTCCCGTATAGACGATAGAACCGCAGGTCAATTTTTTAGTTAATTAACCTGTGTTTTTCATTTAGAAAGGAATAATAGGGGAAAGGTAAAAAATTAGTAATAAACTCCTACCTGGGTTTGGATTGATTGATGATGAAGGGTGAATCTTGTGTTTGTCTTTTGTCAATCCACCGATGTCTGAACCGAATCCATTCATTGATCAATCATCATTTTTCATTCATCACCACTCATCGTTTACCAATAAATTTCCTCCAAGGCTTCATATAAAACTATAGGATCCTTCCTTGATCCCATATCTCTATTAATCAACTTAATGGAGGAAACATGTTTCAAAATTTCTATTATGCTGAGTTGCCATGTTGTTACGCTATTTCATTTATGAAATGAAATAGAATTTATATTTCACTTGAGTTGCAGCATCACTATGCTATTTCATTTATGAAATGAAACAGACGTCTCAATGTTTCATTTCAGAAATTTTTTTTTTGAAAAAAATAAACTTTCTTAAGTTTATTTAATTTTTCTTTTAAAACACCCAAAAACTAAATTTAACCCTCAAACTGCTCTGGTCGAGGTTAGGCCCCTCTTAAGAAAAGTACACCCCCACAAGCTCAATGCTACTCTCAGATTTCCAATCTGAGTTACCATTTATGAGTTATAAAGATTTTAAAAATAAAATAATATTATTTAATTATTTTATTTACGGTTATTCCATACATGTTTTTCTCACTGGAGGCCCACATCGACTAAGTTAAGTCATGGCTAGGGTAAACCCACTATCATGAACGCAACGGTGCCCTCAGATTTATGATTCAGGCACCCATTTAAGAGTTATTCCACTTTTTTAGGAAAACTACTCATGTGTGCTATTTAAAAACATAAATTTTTTTATGGTCTATTCCAGGCACACCGGGCCTCAGAATCACATGCCATCTTAGCGCTTGGTCTGAAAATTTTTCAAGAAATTTTCTAAAAATAAAACTGGGAAAATCCGAGTCATTACATTCTCCCCACCTTAAGGCTTTACATCCCCAAAATCCAAACCAAGGGATTCTCAAATAGATGAGGGTATGAGCATAAACCCGAACCTCCCATTACCACATTCTCTATTGTATATTTCTATGCTATCACTGAATACGCATTAGAGGAATCGATCCCCCACATAGGGTCCTCTCCTGTTGATCCTCAATCTTCACTGAAAACTTTGTAAAAGTTGCCCTGTCGTCAATGTCCAGCTCACCCCAGTCAATGATGTGTGATAGGTCATGTACGTATCTCTTCAGCTGGGATACGTGGAAGGGATTATGAACCTATTCTAACTACAGAGGTAGAGCCAAGAGATACGACACCTCGGCCACTCTACGTAGTATCAGAAAAGGTATGATGAACTTTAGAGATAACTTGTCGCCCCAGCCAAATATATATATCCCATGTGAAGGAGAGAACCAAAGGAACACATACTATCCCTCCTCTAATCCTAAGGGTATCTGTTCCCTATCATCATAGGACTTATTACTGCTCTATATAGTCTTCATCCACTCTAGGATGGCCTGCACCTTATCTGTAGTAGCCTGTACCAACTCTGGGCCCATGAGCACTAACTCTCAGAGGATAGTCCAACAAAGTGTCAACCTTCAGGGTCTCCCATACAAGGCCTCAAACGGTGCCATACCTATAGTGGAGTAGTAGTTTTTTGTTTGACGAAAACTCTAGCATAGGCAGGTGATCCTCCCAACTATAGACAAAATCGAGGATGTAAGCAGGTCGCATGTCCTCTAGGACCTGAATGGTCTGATCTGTCTGGTTGTCTGTCTGTGTGTGGAAAGCTATTCTCAATCACAGTTGAATTCCAAATGCTTCCTGCAATCCCTTCCACAACCAGGATGCAAAGTGTGCACCTCTATTCGATACTATCATTGATGGGACTTTATGGAGTCGAATTATCTTCTGCACATAGAGGCGTCCCAATCACTCTACAGGACTCTGTTCCCAAAAAGATAATAAGTGACCGACATGGTGATTTGGTCAATGATCACCTATATAGTACCGTGTCCCCTGTACATATGTGATAAACTCATCTCAAAATCCATAGATATCCTTTCTCACTCCCTTCTCGTCACCCCAAGGAAGAAAAAAGCAACCCCTTCCAAGCACAGGGGCTTGACACAATGTGTTGACAAACCAAAAAACTGATTAAACAAGAACTTGATTTTTATATCAATAGGTAAGCCCATCTTCAACCTGTTTCATCATCCTTGGTGTCCACCTTGAAACCCACATGCATATACCGATGCATCTCATCACTCTAGGCATATACTGCTACTACTATGCATCCTCTGAAAGGAACTACATTCTCCCCACCTTTCGAATATCCATCAAGGGTATTCCCTATAGAAAACTGAGAAATTAAAGACTCATAGTCAATATCATTGAGTTATGACTTATTAA
Organism: Viscum album; assembly: GCA_963277665.1. Taxonomy (NCBI): domain Eukaryota; kingdom Viridiplantae; phylum Streptophyta; class Magnoliopsida; order Santalales; family Viscaceae; genus Viscum; species Viscum album. Next base: position 703,154,637 of record OY728161.1, read on the forward strand.
CTCACTTTAAAATTAGAGGGGTAACAACCACTGATTAGAGGTAAGATGGATCATCTCTATCCACGAAGGATAACTGTAACAAGGCCAAATGATCCATTTCCTCATTCAGTAACTATGAAATGGGTATCCTGCTGAGAGAATCTACTACCATGTTTCCTTTACCAGGAGTATAGACCACTTATAAGTTATAGTCCTAGAGGAACTCCAGCCATCGTCTCTGTCTCAAGTTCAAATCCTTCCGAGATAAGATATACTTGAGACTATTGTGGTTAGAGTAGACGGTAAACCATTCGTCCATAAGGTAGTGTTGCCACATATTCAATGTGAAGACTACCACTGCCAAATCAAGGTCATAGGTCACATAGTTCTTCTCATATGGTATCAACTACCGAGAACCATATCGATCCATTCAACTGATCAAATAGATCATCAATCCTCGGTAGTGGATACTTATTCTTCACAGTCACCTTATTCAGGTGTCGGAAGTCCACACATAACCTCAAGCTCCTATATGCCATCTTGACAAACAATACTAGGTATTCCCATGATGAAACATTGGGTCTCATAAATCCCTTCCTTTGCAAGTCCTCCAACTCTACCCACAATTCACAAAGCTCTGCGGGAGCCATCCGATATGACAGTGTAGATATCAGTGTCATCCTAGGATATAGGTCAATGAAAATGTCTACCTCCCTGTGAGGAGGTATTCCTAGAATATATTCTAGAAATATGTCCTTGTACTCATCCACCATTGCAGGAAACCAAGGATTCATCTCATCTACTACACCGATGGTCATGATAGCCAACTGAAGAGTGATTGGTCGCACCCTCCAATACATGAGTCTATCCCGTGCTTCCTAGGTTTTCCTTTTCACTGACGTAGAAAAATACAATTCCATCACTGCAGAAATACCAAATACTTTTGTTTAAAACATTAAATATGGGAATGGAATATCGATAAACAATCCATACCAAGAATGAAATCCTAAGGCCTTGATGCTGCCACCAAGATGTTCCTACCGAAACTCTCACCTCAAGGCCCAGATCACACTTTCAGTATAAGTGTGATTATCGACTCTCCTCTCATAGGTATCTCCATACATAAGGGTCAAGTCAACAGTTTAACCATAAACTCTAATTTTCGAACAAGATTCGTGATAAGAAAGAAAGATTATCACCTATGTCTATTAATACGATAACTAAGAATAGACACAAACCATAACATGAATCATTCCTCAATCCCTTGGGTCATATGCATTAACCACATGCAGCTACCCCTTCCCCTATTCTAGAGATCCCTAATGTAACACCCCAAGCTTCCATGGTACGTTTCCCTTTGAATAATACAGTAGCGTGTGTTATACGCAACTTCGAGTTCTAACACACACCACAACCAATCAAACTAGCCATTATGAATACTAATACCCACTTTTTGAAATTTTATAAATTTTATCTTTCAAAATGGACTTCATATTTGGATTCAGAATATCGAAATTATCCTAGGGTGAAATTTTGGTATTTTTCTGAAAACATTCATATTTTGATGAATAGTGAAAATTACTAAATTTTAATTAAAAACAACTTTTTTAATCGAAATAATTAATAGTGATAAATTATGAATTTGAGTGGTTTTAAAGTATATTTATAATATATTTTTACCATTTTATACAATTTTGGTCATTGTACATAATTTCACATTTAAACCTGACATAAAAAGTGCCAATCTTTTGATAGTTATTATTTCTTAAAAACACGCTTTTTTGTTTTGACAACAGGAATTAATTTTAAATTAATTTCTGCCACTTATGTGTTTTGAATTTAGAAAAATGGATTCCATATTTAGAATCAGGAGGTCCAAATTTTATAAATATGTAACTTTTATTTTTATAAATTTTGAATAATTACTTTGATAAATATTTTATTTACCGTGGTTAAAGGGTAAATACGGTAAATAAGGGTAAAAAAATAATATTATAATAATAATAAATTACTCTAAAATCTGTCCTAACCCTATTGGTTGATACATGGCCGACCATGGAAATCTTTGGGTTGTTTTTTGGACCCCATGGATCCACTTGTAAGTGATAATGACACTTTATATTAATTAAGTTAAAGTAAATACAAAAATGACATAAGCATATATCTTTTAGAAAAAATTTTTTTACATAGGGTTATATATGTTATATTTTTTACTATAAGTATTCATTAGAAATATAAAAATATTTCCTACATAATTATATTTTATTTATAATTTTTATACATTGAATAACTAAATTTATTTATGACACAATAATGATGCAATATTTTCCTTATTAATGAAAGAATCAAATAATTGGTATTATAAATATTAAAATAAATATAATTTGAAAGTTTTGATGCCATACACGAATTTTATTGATTAATATGACATTAAATGAATTTGTTTCGAATTAATAAAGTTTCTAAGACTTTAACAAAAATCAATTATTAAATAGTTTCAAAATTGACATAAAAGAGTTTTTAAAATAAATATTATATTATTAATTCATATTATATTACTAAAAATATAAGGTTTGGCCAAAGGACTTATATAATGATAGGTGTATCATTAATGGACCACTTGGGGGTCTCTTGGAAGTATATAGTAAGTTTATTAACCATATATTATAAAAATACAAAGTGACATGGTAAATGTCAAACTATTTAACTAAGAGTTAAATCTAAAATATAAGGTTACTATAGTGACCTAAACCTGTCTAAAATCTATTTTTTGAGTGTTTTTAGACCTATACCCACCTTATAATTTGAATAATATACTTTGGAGCCATTAGAAACCGAATATAAATTTATTATATATTAATACTTTAAGTTTTTCCTAAAGAGCCCCTCCTCCCCTTATAAAAGAACACCACTTCTAACCAATTATTCATACCTTCAAAGCATTTTGGTTTGTCCAAAATCTGAAAAAATACCCTCTAAACTATCCTACCTTAATACTAGAGGCCTTAATTTAGTCATAAATCCAACCTAAGTATCCCTTTTGATCAAATCAAAAGGAAGAACCCAAATAAGAGGTAATGTTTTCACCACCCTCTTTCAAGTTCCTTTCTTCTTCCACTTCTTCTTTATTTGTTATTTACATTCTAAAATAATAAATCCAGTATCTTCTATATACTGTGATGTTATTATAAATATGGTATTACCATATTCAGTATTCTATCCATCCTTTGAATGACATGTCACCATACGTACGTACGTACGAACTACCGTCACCACGTCGTGGTGTAATTGTTATTCAATACATTATTATTTGGATGGGTATAATAATGATGTGTAATTCATGTAAATAATAAATAAAATATGATAATGATTTTTTATATATGATATACCATCCAATTATATATTATTTTAATATCAAAAGAATGATATTGTCGCTCGTGCGTACATACGGATTACTATCTCCACGAACGCGATTAGATTCATTCCCCATCATATCCATTCAAGAATAAATTTTATTTGATGATTGAAAATAATTTTTAGAGACATGATATCATTCTGGATATTAATAATATACATCCCATCCATATCAAATATGTCTCACATAACAAATAATATAAAGAAAAATGAATCCGTTAACACCCAAAACGATGATAATACTCAGATATTATTAAAAAATCAATGTTAAAAGATCATATATGATATCATATTAATGTATATAATTCTTGTATAATTTAATAACAATTATTTAACCATTATACAGGATGTTAAAATACCCTCAACCAATGAAAAGTACAAGGTAAGGGTTTATTTCACAATCTCTTCATTATCCAAGGTTGTTTATACGTAATTATCTATTGGGACCTCTTTATTATCCACATCCATGTTTCTTAAAAATGTATTTCAAATAATTATTACTATTTTACAGAATAAGGGTTAAAGTTATTTATACCATTGTTTGACTTTTTATAAGCAATTTATAAAGGAATCTTTACGTCATTTTCCAAACAAGGTCCTTTTTAAGCTTTTCGACAAAATTAAGGTAAGAATGTATTTTTTTAACTTATACGGAGGGTGCGGCTATTTTACACCGTTGTAAAATCTTTGAAGATTCCCTTACAAGCTTATAAGAATATTTTCAAAGTAAAAGTTTTATTTTATAATTATGTGACTTTTAAATGATTTCAAAAAAAGAGATATTTACCTCAAATAGTTTTGATTTTATATATGTCAACATCCTTTGATAGATTTTAAGCTTATTTGAAGTTGATTTATTATGATACAAAACTTCCATATTGTATTGAAGTTTTTGTGATATGTTTGACTATGGATGTGTTATTTTTATACCATTCATTTTTTATAGAGAAATATTTACATTTTTTATGCTAGTTTTAATACGAATGTTTATGTTATGTTTAAACCTGTTCATATGAGGAATGCACTGGACTTAGTAAGTGACGGGTGGAGCCTACTATAGCTTCTCGATGCATTGGTAGATCTCATGAGACAAACTAGTGTCTTGGCATGAGGCCTTGACAAAATCTTATTTGTAGTCTTGGCACGAGGCCTTGGCTACGTTGTTATGATAGTATGACATTATTAATTCCATCATTATGAAAGTGGTTATTGATATTGCATGTGATTATTAGACTAGTAGAATATCCATGTGAATAAGTAAATGGAATTATTTCATTTTATTTCTACCATATTATGCTAAAGTTTAAGTTTAAAAGACTTTTGTTTTAGTTATACATTGCCTTAAATGTTTATGCTTATTTATTAAAATTTCTGTTATATTGTTATCCTTACTAGGAATTTGAGCTCGCCCATTTATATATTTTTTCCCAGGATGTGAAGAAGTATTTTATGAATGACCTGTAGGGATAGTATAAGGGGATATGAGTGTGAAGACAAGATGTTATTGTAGTTTTCACTTTATGATGTAATGTAAACTTTATGAATGTATCTAGTTATTCCAAGGCTACTAAACTAATTGGTCTTTCGAGACTTGATCTTTTGTGATCATGCCAATGTTATGTAATAATGCACCGACTCTGGGCAACTGGGGTTGGGGAATTACAGTTGGTATTATAGGAATTTTAGTACAAACCTTGGAATATATATTTAGATAAACTTTTATTAGAGCACATAGACCTAAGATGGAATTTGAGGATTATTATAGAATAAATTCCTACAATTTTTGGTATTGTAGAGATTTTGTGAGTTTTCTGAGAAATACATCCCTGTCTGGATATGATCAGGTAGAGGAGGCTCTGGTACAGATTTACCTATGGGTAAAACCTAAAAACACCACTTTGAGCTAGACTCCAAGGGGAACTGGTGCACGACAATGGGCCTTGCTGCACTCTTGGTTACGACACTCCCGAGGGATATGCTTAGGATAATTCTCATTTTCTTTACAAACCATTATGAAGGGTTTATGAGTATATAATTCCTCAAAGAAAACATTTTTTTTATGATTATGGATTATATCCATAAACTATTCAATTTATGTTAAGTGTTTTACAAGTATGAAATTATGTATTTTGATTCATAAACTGATCTAGTTTATGCCATTTTTTAGAAATGGTTCCTAGTGGAAGGAATAGAGACCGTATCAATGAACGCACTCATTGTAGGGATTTCCCTCCTGATTAATATAATTATAGTAGATTTGGTGATACAACTGGTGCTGATCAGCTTATCACTATACCTGGACAACTCACTCAGGTTATGAATAGTAACCTTACCCGTATGGAGCACCCTGATCCGCAGTATGGAGGATAAATGTTAGATCGCTTCTTGAGGAAACAACCACCATAATTCAATGGGATTACAAATCCATTAGTAGCTGAGAAATGGATAAATTTCATAGATAAAATATTCCATGCTTTCGGGAGTAGCGAAAGAGAAAAAGTTGTCATGGCAGTTTACCACCTTACTGGAGATGCTGATTAATGGTGGTCATTGATTCAAAACAAAAAGGAGGATGATGAAGTACCAAATATTTAATGTAGGGAGTTAAAAGATATTTTCTTAGAAAAATTCTTTCCTCATGACCATCGAGTAGATATGGAAAGGAAATTTCTCAGTCTGAGGCAAAAGGAGGATGAGAATGTCGCAAAGTATGAGGCTAACTTTACAAGGTTAGCGAGGCATGAGAAAAATTATATACGTAACAAAAGAAGTAATATTGATCATTTCTTTGATGGGTTAAAACCATTTCTCTGTCGAGCATTATTATCACAATTTTTCTCATGATACGAAGATATTGTCTCGTGTTCTATCAAGACAGAAAAGGAATTCTCTAAGTCTTATGACTTTAAATCAAAGCAAGAGAAGAAGAGATCTACTGACCACTCTGGAGATGGAAATAAAAGGAAGAATGAAAAAATTGATTATCCATCCTGCAATAAATGTGGGAAGAAACACCCCGGAACTTACTTTAAGGTAATGAGAGTCTGTTACAAGTGTGGTGAAAAAGGCCACAAAGCTCATGATTGCAAGGGAAAGAGAGTTACTGTCAATGTGGAATGATATAATTGTAGAGAAATGGGGCATTATGAAAATGAATGTCCTAAGCGTCAGGGGAACTTACCTCATAAAAGGCAAAGGGATCAAGGACAATATTATGCTATCACTACTGCTGAGGTTGAAGCTCCGAAAGACGTGGTGGCAAGTAATTTAATGGTTTCCTCAAGTTTATAAAATGATTTATTTGATTCTGGATCATCGCATTGTTTCATATCTTCCCAGCTTTCTAAGAAAATTAGATATTTCCAATTTGATTTAACAAGGGAGTTGTCAGTTAAAACTCCCAAGGGAAGTATCATTGCAACAAAGATCTATGAATCAATTCCCATTAGAGCATACAAATGTTCCTTATCCGTCGATCTCATCGTCATAACTATGATTGAGTTTGATATAATCCTTAGTATGGATTGGATTTTGAACCATGATGCAAAAATTTATTATAATAATAAGGAGGTTACGATTTTTGATGATGATAAGGAACACCTTATCTTTAGAGCCGAATTGTCACCACCTAATTCTTATCTAGATTCACCCCCAATAGCTCAACTAAATTCAATTATTGAGGAGGAAGAGAATGAAATGATTGTGGGTGAGTAAAGGAATTTTAAAATAGAGGATGTACCTATTGTGAAAGAATATGTAGATGTGTTTCCAGAAGATTTACCTGGAAATCCTCCAGAACGAGAAATTGAGTTTTCCATTGATTTAATTCCTAGATAAAGGCCTATATCGAAGACCCCTTATAGAATGGCCACTGTGGAATTATTTGAACTGAAGAAACAACTAGAGGAATTGATTAATAAGGGATTTATTCTCCCTAGTGTTTCTCCATGGGGAGACCCTGTCCTTTTCGTTAAGAAGAAAGACAAATCTATGTGGTTATGTATCGACTACAGGAAGATCAATGCTATAATAATAAAGAAAAAGTATCCCCTACCTCGCATTGATGATTTATTTGACCAACTTCATGGAGCTCAATAATTTTCAAAGATTGGTCATCGATCTGGATATCATTAGTTGTGTTTGAAGAAGGAATACATTCCGAACACAGCATTTCAAACCAGGTATGGGCATTACGAGTTTACATTAATGCCTTTTGGGATGACTAATGCACCCTCTATTTTCATGGATCTAATGAATAGTGTTTTCAAGGAATATCTTGATGATTTTGTAGTGGTATTTATTGATGATTCTTGATATACTCAAAAATCTATTAAGATCATTAAAATCACTTGCGCATTATCCTGAAGACTCTTAGAAGACATGAATTATATGGGAAGTTTAGCAAGTGTGAATTCTGGCTTCAGGAGATCTCTTTTCTTGGCCATATTCTCTCTAAGGATGGAATCTCTATTGATCCTTCTAAGATAATAGAAATCCAATAATGGCCATCACCAACGAGTATAACCGAGGTACGCAGTTTTATTGGCTTAGCAGGTTATTATCAGCGTTTCATCCAGAACTTTTCCCGATTGGATAACCTTTTAACAAAGCTCACACGTAAAGGGGTTAAATTTGTTTGGACAAAAGAGTGTGAAGAATTTTTTGAAGAACTTAAGATAATATTAGTCAATTCTACTATATTGAATCTACCATCAGGGAATGATGGGTTTTGTTATTTATAGTGATGCTTCAAAGAAAGGGCTTGGTTGTGTCCTTATGCAGAATGATAGGGTTATTGCCTATGCATCACGACAACTGAAAATTCATGATCAAAACTGTCATAATCATGATCTTGAGTTAGCTACTGTAATTTTTGCTTTGAAGATATGGAGACATTATCTCTACGGTGAAAAATGTGAGATTTATACTGATCACAAGAGTTTGAAGTACATTTTCTCACAGAAGGAGCTCAACATGAGGCAAAGGTGATGGCTTGAACTACTCAAGGATTATGATTTCACGATACACTACCACCCAGGGAAGGAAAATAAGGTGGCAAATTCTTTGAGTAAAAAAGTTCATGGAGTTTTGAACATGATGAGAATTGAAAGGGATCCTATTTTCATGGATCTAGTGAAGATGGATATGGGAATTACCATGAAAGGTGAAACATCGATACCTTTTCAAATGGTTGCCAAACCATATTTACTAGAAAGGATAAAGAGTTCTCAGACCGGTGATGAAGAGTTTCAAAAGAAGATTAAAGCTATGAATGATGGAAGATTGAGAGACCGTGTGTATGAAGATGGAATTTTGAAAATTGGGAAGAGACTTTGTGTTCCTGATATACTTGATCTAAAAAGGGAATTTTTGGACTATACTCATAGTTATAATTTCTCTATACACCCTAGGATCACCAAAATGTATAAAGATTTGAAGAAACACTTTTGGTGGGACAACATGAAGAGGGAGATTGCTGATTTTATGTCAAGATGTATGGTTTTTCAATAAGTGAAAGTTGGAAGGCAACAACCTGGTGGAGTATTGAAACCTCTTCCCATACTTGAGTGGAAATGGGACAATATTACGATGGACTTCATCATGGGGCTACCAAAGACTCCTAGAAGAAACGATGAAATATGGGTTATTGTTGATCATCTTACCAAGTTAGCACATTTTCTTGTTATAAGAGAAGATCTACCACTTGAAAGTCTAGAAAGACTATATATTAATGAAGTTGTGAGACTTCATGGAGTACCCCTATTGATTGTTTCTGATAGTGATCCCCGTTTTACTTCAAGATTCTGGAAGAGTCTTCAGAAGGCCTTGGATACTGAACTTCGTTTGAGCATTTCCTACCACCCTCAAACATATGGACAATCAGAACGGACTATTCAAACCTTATAAGACATGTTGAGATCTTTCTCACTTGACTTTCAGGGTATGTGGGATCAATATTTACCTCTGTTATAATTTTCCTATAATAATATCTTCCATTCAAGTATTCAGATGGCACCATATGAAGCGTTATATGGAAAGAGATGTCTCACACCAACCTATTGGGATTGTGTTGGTGAAAGAAAACTCGTAGGCCCAGAACTGGTGGAGGAAACGATGGAAAAGGTGAAGGTAATCCCAAAACACATCAAAGTAGCTCAAAGTAGGCAGACGAGCAATGCCCATAATCAAAGGAAGGATTTGGAATTTCATGTAGGAGATCATGTTTTCTTGAAGGTATCTCCATGGAAGGGAGTTATACATTTCAGTAAGAAAGGTAAATTGAGTCCCAGGTACATCGGACCTTTCGAAATTCTAGAACGAATTGGGGCTGTAGCATACCATTTGGCAATGCCGCCAAGTCTCTCCAAAGTTCACGATGTGTTCCATGTATCACTGTTGAGAAAATACATGCCTGGCCCAATGCATGTACTCACCTATGAGGAATTAGAACTAGAACCCAATCTATCTTATTGCGAAGAGCCTGTCAGGATTCTTGATACAAGAGAACAAGTGCTGAGAAACCGGACGACTCATCTGGTAAAAGTTATATGGAGAAACCATAAGATGGAAGAGGCAACGTGAGAACCTGATAAACTTATGATGAAGAACCACCCGACACTTTTTATGCAGTAATATTCTAGAAATTTCGAGGAAGAAATTATTTGAAGGAGGGGAGAATGTAACACCCCAAACTTCCACGGTACGTTTCCCTTTGAATAATATAGTAGCGTGTGTTATACACAACTTCGAGTTCTAACACACACCACAAGCAATCAAACTAGCCATTATGAATAGTAATACCCACTTTTTGAAATTTTATAAATTTTTTCTTTCAAAATGGACTTCATATTTGGATTCAGAATATTTAAATTAGCCTAGGGTAAAATTTTGGTATTTTTCTGAAAACATTCATATTTTGATGAATAGTGAAAATTACTAAATTTTAATTAAAAACAACTTTTTTAATCAAAATAATTAAAAGTGATAAATTATGAATTTGAGTGGTTTTAAAGTATATATAGAATATATTTTTAGCATTTCATACAATTTTGGTCATTGTACATAATTTCACATTTAAACCGGACATAAATAAATGTCAATCTTTTGATAGTTATTATTTCTTAAAAACAAGCTTTTTGTTTTGACAACATGAATTAATTTTAAATTAATTTCTTTTACTTTTGTGTTTTGAATTTATAAAAATGGATTCCATATTTAGAATAAGGAGGTCCAAATTTTGTAAATAGGTAACTTTTTTTTTGAAATTTTGAAAAATTACTTCGGTAAATATTTTATTTACCGTGGTTAAAGGATAAATCCAGTAAATAAGGGTAAAAAAATAATATTATAATAATAATAAATTACCCTAAAACGTGTTCTAACCATATTGGTTGATACATGGCTGACCATTGTAATCTTTGGGTCGATTTTGGGACCCCATGGATCCACTTGTAAGTGATAATGACACTTTACATTAATTAAGTTAAAGTAAATACATAAATGAAAAAAGCATATATCTTTTAGAAAAACAATTTTTACATAGGGTTATATATGTTATATTTTCGACTACAAGTACTCATTAGAAAGATAAAAAGATTTCATACATAATTATATTTTATTTATAATTTTTAGACATTTAATAACTAAATTTATTTATGACATAATAATGATGGATTATTTTCCTTATTAATGAAAGAATCAAACAATTGGTATTATAAATATTAAAATAAAAATAATTTTAATGTTTTTATGACATCCAATAATTTTATTTATTAATATGACATGTTAGTATTTCTTAAATTAATTTGGTTCGAATTAATAAAGTCTTTAAGACTTTAAAAAAAATCAATTATTAAATAGTTTCAAAATTGACATAAAAGAGTTTTTAAAATAAATATTATATTATTAATTCATATTATATTAATAAAAATATAATGTTTGGAAAAAGGACTTATATAATGATATGTGTATCATTAATGTACCACTTTGGGGTCTCTTTGAAGTATATAGTAAGTTTATTAACCATATAATATAAAAATACAAAGTGACATGGTAAATGTCAAACTATTTAACTAAGAGTTAAATCTAAAAGATAAGGTTAATATAGTGACCAAAACCTGTCTAAAATCTATTGGTTGAGTGTTTTTAGACCCATACCCACCTTATACTTTTAATAATACACTTTTAATCCATTAGAAACCAAATATGAATTTATTATAAATTAATACATTAAGTGTTTCTTAAAGAGCCCCTGCTCCCCCTTATAAAAGGACACCAATTCTAACAAATTATTCATACCTTTAAAGATTTTTGGTTCGGCCAAACTCTTCCCAAATACCCTATAAAATATCCTCCCTTAATATTAGAGGCCTTCCTTTAGTCATAAATCCAACCTAAGTAGGCCTTTTGATCAAATCAAAAGGAAGAACCCGAATAAGAGGTAATGTTTTCACCACCCTCTTTCCAGTTCCTTTCTTCTTCCACTTCTTCTTTCTTTGTTATTTCCATTCTAAAATAATAAATCCAGTATATTCTATATACTATGATGTTATTATAAATATGGTATCACTATATTCAGTATTCTATCCATCCTTTGAATGACATGTCACCATACGTGTGTACGTACGACCTACCGTCTCCACGTCATGGTATAATTGTTATTCAATACATTATTATTTGAATGGGTATAATAATGATGTGTAATTCATGTAAATAATAAATAAAACATGATAATGATTCTTTATATATGATATACCATCCAATTATATATTATTTTAATATCAAAAGAATGATATTGTCGCTTGTGCGTACGTACGGATTACCATCTCCACGAACGCGATGAGATTCATTCCCCATCGTATCCATTCAAGAATAAATTTTATTTGATGATTAAAAATAATTTTTAGAGACATGATATCATTCTGGATATGAATAATATACATCCTATACATATCAAATATGTATCACATAACAAAGAATATAAAGAAAAACGAACCCGTTAACACCCGAACCGATGATAATACTAAGATACTATTAACAAATCAATGTTAAAAGATCATAAATGATATCATATTAATGTATACGATTCTTGTATAATTTAATAACAATTATTTCACCATTATAAAGGAGGTTAACCTACCCTCAAACAATGAAAAGTACAAGGTAAGGGTTTATTTCACAATCTCTTCATTATCCAAGGTTGTTTATACGTAATTATCTACTGGGGCCTCTTTATCATCCACATCCATGTTTCTTAAAAATGTATTTCAAAGCATTCTTACTATTTTAAAGAATATGGGTTAACATCATTTATACCCTTGTTTGACTTTTTATAAGAAGTTTATAAAGGAATCTTTACGTCATTTTCGAAACAAGGTCCTTTTTAACCTTTTCGACAAAATTAAGGTAAGAATGTCTTTTTTTAACTTATACGGCGAGTGCGGCTATTTCCCACCATTATAAAATCTTATAAGATTCCCTTACAAGATTATAAGAATATTTTAAAAGTAAATGTTTTATTTTATAATTATGTGACTTTTAAATGATTTCAAAAAAAGATATATTTCTCTCAAATAGTTTTGATTTCATCTATGTCAACATCCTTTGATGGATTTTAAGATTATTTGAAGTTGATTTATTATGATAAAAAAATTCCATATTGTATTGAAGGTTTTTTGACATGTTTGACTATGGATGTGTTATTTTTATACCATTCATGGTTTATGGAGAAAGTATTTACATTACGTATGCTAGTTTTAATACGAATGTTTATGTTATGTTTAAACCTGTTTATATGAGGAATGCATTGGACTTAGTAAGTGACGGGTGGATCTTGATATAGCTCCTCGATACATCTATATGTCTCATGAGACAAACTAGTGTCTTGTCACGAGGCCTTGACAAAATCTTATTTGTATTCTTGGCACAAGGCCTTGGCTACGTTGTTATGATAGTCTGGCATTATACATTCCATCATTATGAAAGTGGTTATTGATATTGCATGTGATTATTTGACTAGTAGAATATCCATGTGAATAATTAAATGGAATTATTTCATTTTATTTCTACCAGATTATGCTGAATTTCAAGTTTAAAAGGATTTTTTTAGTTATACATTGCCTTAAATGTTTATGCTTATTTATGAAAGTTTCCGCTATATTGTTATCCTTACTGGGAATTTGAGCTCACCCCTTTCTATGTTTTATTTTTACTAGGATGTGAAGAAGTATTTTATGAATGACCTGCAGGGATAGTATAAGGGGATATGAGTGTGGAGACAAGATGTTGTTGTAGTTTTCACTTTATGATGTAATGTAAACTTTATGAATGTATATGGTTATTCCAAGGATACTAAACTAATAGGTATTTTGAGACTTGATGTTTTGTGATCATGCCAATGTTATGTAATAATTCACCAACTCAGGGTAACTAGGGTCAGGGCGTTACACCTGAGCCTGATGTGGAGCACATTGGGGTGGTGGTTGTAACATGTCAAAATGTATACCACCTCCTGATGCTCTCCCAATCCCTCTTCCATATCTTCAACCTTGTAGATTTATCTATTACTATCACTGTATCTACCTCGATGGATCATACACCATTTCCCTATCAGCACCTCGCTGGGATGGACGATCTCTAGCGAGATTCCCTTAGACATCTCATAAAAATCATTTCCTCTATCTATGATGATTGGACTCACCCTATGAGACCTGAGTTGTAGATCCTCTATCCTGGGACCTCCTCTCAAAATGTCTCACACATACAAGTCTTTGAGAATGACATCAACTTACTCCTTCCAAGATATCTACTCCTGCTTTCCCACTTCTGACATCTAATGGCTATATCCCCCCATCCAAGGGACTTTGAACCACAGGGGTTCAATCTAGAACCCTATCATAATTATAAGTGCATAGAGTAATAAAGTTGGATCGGATGTCCCAAAACACACCTCGCTCGGAGGTTTGATCCTTTAATCACTGGTCGTATCATATTTATTGAGTACCTATAAAGTTCGGTACACCTCGATGAATACTCAGCTACCATCATATCGTCCTTCCAAAGATGTAGAATCTCTTGGTCATGCATATCCCGTAGCTTTTATGGTGAGATCCCCCTTCTCTGAGAAAGGTTCTCAAGATCTGTCCATGGAAGAGTCACCTCATCGTATGATCGGGTAATCTAAACCTCACCATCACCCTGATGAGCCATGTAGAAGGCTCACTTCTAGGAACACCATCTGATCTAATGGTGTCCTGACTTAGCGGAAAACTTGGTCACCACCTTAAGCCAGTCATTAGCTGCCTGTGAGTTGAGCTCGCCTCAGAACCTGAGGGGTCTCTATTGCTGAAACTCATGAAGTATGCTCAGCCCACACATGTCATCCGTTGGTACTATGAGTACCATATGCTACTCCATAGGTGGTGGTATAGCTGGTACACCAACTAATGGTTCTGTCTCTAGTACGAACCCATATACCCATATCATCACACTGTAGATCATACTTGTGATCACACGGTAGAATCCTGGCTAGCTATCTACGTGGAAGAATCTTAAAAAAAAACAAGATGTACCATGTTCAATAGAGTATTCCTGGTGAGCTGACTTAAGAATGACATGGAAAACTCAACCCATTTCTATACGATGCATGTACCATCATTTTCCCTGTAATTAGTGTTTTTATATACTGAGTTGAAAAGTAGAGTTTAGGGTCCTGGTGTATGGATACGTCGGTCACTGCACCAACACTGGATTCCCTGGCCCAAAATTCAAAATCGAAACACTTATCACCATTTTCCCAAACCAAACTCATGAAATCTGGGTTCTTAAGGTAGAACCAACCTCCTCTGATACCACTCTGTCATGACCCGTCCCCCAGGGCTCATGCCGTGACTACCCCAAGCCCACCTCCCAAAGGCCAAGGGCTAGAGACTATCCCCAAAGGAATTATTCTACAAGTGGGAGGCATTTTCTGAGTACCTATACACATGAACACTCACAACCCCAACCCACAATTCTAAAAAGGAATATATGCATGATAAAAAGATAACCAATAAGAGTAAATAGTACAAGATGAAAGTAAAGGGGTCAGGATACAATCCCAACAAAAGAAAATATGTAAACAATAGGGTAAAAAAGTATTTGGAAACCCATCCGCAAAAACCCTACCCTAAGGGTAGGTGAAGAGTAGCTACCTGAAGCTGTATGAGTATGCCTCACCTGTATGATCTCCTTGGGGACCACCTAGTCCTGGACCACCAAGGACTATGTCAAAACGTCAGTCATCTACACAAGACACGACACGTGTGGGTGAAGCCTATGTAGGGAGGAGTAACACAATACTCAGTAGAGACCCTAAACCAAAAAGAAAATACCAGAAAGAAAAGTACACACGAAGTAGTGGATAAATCACATAGGTATAATCTAAAGTATAGAATTCAAGACTATCAGT
Organism: Viscum album; assembly: GCA_963277665.1. Classification (NCBI taxonomy): domain Eukaryota; kingdom Viridiplantae; phylum Streptophyta; class Magnoliopsida; order Santalales; family Viscaceae; genus Viscum; species Viscum album. The sequence goes on from OY728161.1 coordinate 703,170,478, forward strand.
TGTAATGTTGAACATCTTGTACTGCTGTGGGACTCATCCCCAATGAGTCACTATGGCCTGTTGGGCCACTGAGGTCTACTCATCACTGAGGTATACTAGGCCATTGAGGTCTACTCATTTACTGGGACACTGAGGTATGCTCGTCTATTGGGCCACTGAGGTTCACTCATCACTAAGGTATGTTGGACCACTGAGGTCTGCTCGTTTTCTGGGCCACTGTGGTCCACTCATCATTGCGGTTGGCTGGTCCACTAAAGTCCACTCATCTGCTAGGGTCTGTTGGGCCATTGAGGTCTTTTAATCTGCTGGGCCACTGAGGTCCACTCATAACTGAGGTCTGTTGGGCCACTGAGATCCACTCTTCACTTAGGTCTGTTGGGCCACTGAGATCCGCTTGTCACTTCCTTCTCGTCACATCCAGTCATAGGATTCCTTCTCAGAGCGTTCTTGATTCCTAGAGAGTCTACTCTTCAATCCATTGGTCATATCTCAAATTCCTCAAAATTTTATTTAGTGTATTCCAAAAGTATCTCGTTGTTGCGATGGTCCCAACTCTGTAAATGTCTCATCAATTGAATATACGGTCTGAAAGTCATGAGTCTTTTAGTTAAAAGGGGACAATCGGGCCAACCCGACCCGAACCAACTCGATTTGACTGACCCGACCCAACCTGGATGAGTCTGGGCCAACCTAGTCTGGCCAGGCCCATTGGGATGAGGGTCTAGCCCGTCAGGCTGCCTAGCAGCCCGGTTCCCCCTCTGTCCATCCCACACAGGTGGGCCGGTTCAGTCCATCCTAGACGCAGTAGGCATCACATCCACTCTATGTCATACTGCCAGATCAGACGATCTCCTCCCTACATGTGGTCTACTAACCATGTGCCATCACCCCACTATGGCCCACCCTGTCTATGGCTTTCTTCCATCACCCACGACTTTTCCGCGGGTCTCCTCTACTGTCGCGGTGCATCATCGGCATGCGCTGCCTCCCACACGTGGCTATTGTCGTGTGCCGCCACCTCCGTGTTCCACCGCCGCCTGTCGGCGTCCCTCATCTACCACCCACAGCGGCTGATCCGGGTTCCCCCACCACCGACCTTCGAGCCGGTGGCCCTCCTGGCCATGACTCTCCATCTACCACTGTTGGATCCCATGCCGATAGTTATTCACCCAGCACTGCCTTCTTCCTCGGCATCATGCCCAGGTTGATCCACCGCTGTGGTCCTACTTAGACTGTGGTTTCCTTCAGGTCATGAATAACAGAAGAAAAGGGTGGAGTATAAGGATGGAAAAGGAACACAAGAAGGATGGAATATGACCTTTGTTTGTGTCATCTTGATTCATCCTTGTTAGGAGTTTAACAAAGGATAAATAAAATGTGAATCCAACTTACCATAAATCCCCACATGGAAAATCCTAATCCGATATAGACGATAGAACCATGGGTAATTTTTTTAGTGAATTAACCCACATTATTTGTTTAGAAAGGAAGAACGGGGGGGGGGGGGAGGTAAACAATTATAAATAAACCCCTACCTAGTTTTGGATCGATCGCTGATGAAGGGTGAATCTTGCATTCATCGTTCGTCAATCTGCTGAAGTCTGATCCAAATCTGTTCATTGATTAGTCATCATTCATCATTTGTCGCTACTCGTTGTTCACTAAAAAATTTCTTTAAGGCTTCAGAGAAAACTCTAGGATCCTCCCCTGATCCCGTATCTCTGTTAATCAACTTAATAGAGGAAACACATTTTAGCATTTCTGTTACGCTGAGTCGCCATGTCGTCACACTGTTTCATTTATGAAATGAAACAATGTTTCTATTATTCTTGAGTTGTAGCATCGTTATGATGTTTTATTTATGAAATAAAACAACTGTCTTGATGTTTCATTGCAGCGAAACATTTTTTTGAATAAAATACACTTTCTTAAGTTTTTTTTAATTTCTTTAAAATTCTTAAAAATTATCTTTTACCCTTGACCCATTTTAGTCAAGGTTAGGCCCTTAGAAAAGAACACCCTCACAAGGTCAACGGTACTCTCAGATTTCCAACCCGAGTTACTGTTTATGAGTTATATGGATTTGAAAAATAAAATAATTTTATTTTATTATTTTATTTACGGTTATTCCATTTCAGGTTTTTCTCGCTGGAGGCCCGCACCGACTAAAGTTAAGTCACACCTAGGTTAAACCCACCATCCTGAACGCAAAAATGCCCTCAAATTTCTGATCCGGGCACCCGTTTAGGAGTTATTCCACTTTTTTAGGAAAACCACTCATGCATGCTATTTAAAAAATTAAAAATTTTCAACGGACCATTCTGGGTACATAGGGCCTCATAATAACATGCCGTCTCAGTGCCTGGTCTCGGAATTTTCCCAGAAATTTTCTAAAAATAAAACCATGAAAATCAAAGTCATTAAACTATAACAACCCAATCCATTTACGCATATTATTACATGATTTTTAACATAAATATCTATTAAATACAACCAAAAGATCGAAACTCCTAGTGTATTTGGAAGACTTGGTTCATAAAACAACAAAAAGAAACTAAAATGAAACTTCTTTATTTTTATCTAAATAATGAGTTCCTAAATTCTTTTTTGATTCTAAAACTATATAAGATAACCTAGGGAATACATAAAATAAAGGGGTGAGCTGGAAAGCCCAGTAAGGGAATAAACATGATAACGAAGAATAACATGTGAGTCAATAACATAAAATGATATCATAAAAGAGAAGGCTCATGAATAATAATATGGAGGCATAAAACAAAGAACATGAAATAAAAAGATCCTGACAACATAGGAAAGTGGAAGCAACATAAAACATGACATAAGAAAAAGTAAATACTAACCACCGAGACAACATCACATGGTGGACAGATTTCCATCATAGATTAGGTTTACTACCTAATACAATACATAAAATATCATGAGATAAAAACATTATGCAGTTCATTTGAGTGATATATGGGAACACCCATTATAATATGCACATGATTATGTGTGCCATAAAAGGGAATACATCATAAGGAATAAACACAAGGCATTTGAGAAATGATCTTAAGGAATGTATTATCCCATAAAAGGAAGGTAGAATAAGCTAGGTATATATGTAAGATTCATATATACATAATTTATAAGCATTTAATAACATAAAATTGAGATAGAGAAAGTGAGTTATAGAGAGAAAGGTCATAACCCAAAGAAAAATGGTGGTTTAGAGTGATCCCCTACCTTATGTTCTAGAATCATTCCGCACTTGAACTTAATGTCTAGAATAATAAACATAAATTCATAAATAAATAAATTAATAACATTTTCCATATATATTTTATTTAATATAATTTTTTAATGTTCATTTATAACCATTTCAATGAGATATAATGTTTAATTTTATTGTTCTGAGGGCATTTGTTTCATGATTCCAAGGTCAGATCACTTGTTGATAATTATTAAAGTTATTCTCAAATGGTAATAAAAATCCAGAAGTGAAATAAAAAGGTATTAATGACCTTAAAAAAATTTAAATGTCCCCATATATCCAAATGAGTTTTGACATATGGATGATTCATTTAGTAAAACTTTAATGTTATATGGTTATATTATTTTGGTGTTTTTACCGACCATCACAAACTCGTTTAATTTTATTTAATATTATAGACATATATTCATTATATAATGTGAAAATATATATAATATCATCAATTAGTTCATTTTAAACTATTATAATTTAATTTAAAGTTTCCATGAAGGTGGTAGTGGAAAATGAAAACTCATCATCCACGAAGGTGGTGAATCGGCATAATATGGACAATAGTTTCATTTTTAGAATAAGAGTATATTAGAAAGGGGTGTATAGTAGATATTACATTATAAATATAAATTTATAGTATATATATGATACTTGAGTTATTATTCCATGTTGGATGTTGTAGTAGAGGATAAGGTAGAATAATAAGTGAATTTAGAAGAGGTAAATTGAGAATATTACCTCTTAAATGTCGCCTCCTTAAAATACTCCTTAAGGAAATTAGAATTATTCTTTTGGTGATACCAAAAGAAATAGGACATGGAGGATATGATTTTGAATATAATTGGGTAGAATTTTTGTAGGATCAAATTCTTATAATGTGTGAGGAGAAGGGGTTGTGACAGGCGATATTTATAAGGGTAGGAGAGGGGTGGTTTTGAATATTATAATCATTACTTTATTATTTTGGTTCAAGTGTATCAGTAGTATTGATTCTTGTAACTACATATAGTAAATATTTCATGTGATTTTTAAATAAGGGGTACTTATATCATCTATGACTCAAAAAAGTCATGTATTTATATTATAATGTTAAATACCGTATTTTACTGTATTTCACTATACACAAAAAATTCCACTGTTTTAGAAAAATACCAAAAATTAACCCTAACCATTTTATGAAATTTAGATTCCAAAAATGAAATAAATTTCATGAAAATAATTATATAAATATTAAAAATTTATCTTTTTAAATAAAATCCTCATTTATTTGAAAAATAAAAATATTAATATTATGATAAATTTTCCAACCCTTTAAAAAATTACTTTAAGGCCTCATAAAATTATATTATCATTATAATACGACTTAATATTAACTTACAAATCAATTTTATGGAAATAATATTTCTTTTAAATTGGTATATTTATTATAAAAAAGAAAAGAAGACATATATGTTTTAAAAAAATACGAACACTTATTCTTTCATTTTTAAAACATTTATTTACTTGTATCATGATAAAAATATGCTATATTTTCATTTTATAAGATACCTAAATTTTATTGTACATTTATATAGGTTAGATTAATATTCTAATGGTTTGGTCACTATTCCTAACAATTATATTTCTATTCAAAAGGTCAGGTTACTATTCTAATGGTCAGATTACTATTCCAATGGTCAAATTTGTGATGGCCGTATGGGATTCCTACTTTATATAAGTACATCATATTTCATTCATTGTTTATTCATTTTTTCTCTCCCAAGGTTACATATATTTTCATTTTCAAGACGAATATTGTATTAACAATTTTTTTCTCATTTCCACTGTGTTGGTCATGAGTATAGTTATTCTGGTGGATTGAGAAGATCCAAATTTTCCCATTATTATTATCATATTTTCTATATTTTTCCGAATTGTAATACTTTCAATTATTATAACCATTTTTATTCTCTAAATATAATTTCTAAATTAATATTATATTTTTTTTTGGTTTCATCATGTGGTTCATGTGATTTATAACACCCTAAGATTAAATGGTATATATCTTCTTAAATAAATTCAATTTATTCAATAACTTACATTTCATGCAACACTGAGCTTAAACAAACCGTGATATACTATTAAATATTAACATGAACATTAGAATAGTAATGTGACCATTAAGAATAGTAAAATTTATGTTAGAATAATAATATTACCTATGAAAGTATAAATAAAATTTAGATATCTTATAAATGAAAATATTATATATTTATATCATGCAATAAGTAAATAAATGTTTTAAAAATGATAAATTAAGTGTTGGTTGTTTTGTGAAATATACATGTTTATTTACAATTTTATAATTAATATAATGGTTTAAAATAAAATTTATTTTCATAAAATAGATTTATAAATTAATATATTTTTTTCATATAATTATAATTTAATTTTATGAGACCTTAATTAAATTTTCAAAGTGTCATAAAACCAGTTATAATTTTAAAATTAGTATTTTTTGAATAAATGATGTTTTTAATTAGAAATTAAATTTATCATATTTAGAAAATTATTTTCATAAAATGGATTCCATTTTTTAAATCTAAACATTTATAAATGGTTAGGGTGATTTTTTTTGGATTTTTCTAAAATAGTTTAATTTTTGGTGAATAGTGAAATACAATAATTTACAGTATTTAACATTTTAAGACAAATACATGAATTTTTGAGTCATAGATGATGTAATAAACCATTATTTCTAAATAAAATTATTTTTTTACTTTATTTAGTCATGATAATTAACACAATTGATAGTTTTTCTCCAAAATAATAAACAGATAAATAAAATAATCAAAAACACCCCTCTCTTCTCCCTATAAATACCACCCCTTACAACCCCTTATCATCACACATTATAAGACTTTAATATTTTCTAAATTATGAACAATTACCTTCCCACGTCTCTTCCCCACATCCAAGACCTTTTTCTCTTACCAAAAGACCAAATCCAAGTGTCTTAAGGAGGTTCCCAAGGACACAATATTCAAGAGGTAGAATCCTCCTTCTTTATCATTTATTTTATTTTATTTTATTATCCTATCCTAAAATCCTCTATAAAAAGAGGCATGTTAGATCCAGTATTATATATATACTATAATTTTATTATGCTATCGGAATATCTATCATAAAATATCTTCTCTCCTCCTTTTATTCTAAAAATTAAAACATCGTCCGTGACATGTCGATTCACCACCTTCGTAGATGAGGAGTTTTCATTTTACATTATTGCATTCAAGGATGGTCATAAAAACATTATTATGGTTAAATAATATTTTAATATGTATATTATAAGTTTTATCATGTTCTGTAACCAACATATAAACATAATATTGAATAAAATGATACAAGTTCATGATGGTCGTAAAAACTGCCAAAATAAATTAAAACATTTTCATAAAAATTTTATCTAACGAGTAATACTCATACCATATTAAAAAATGATATATGATACCATTTACAATAACTCCAATAATTATACATAAGGGAACCGACCATAAAACTATGAAAGTAATAATCTCAGAACAAGGAAATTAAATATTAAAACTAATCAGAATATCCATAAATGAACTTAATAAAATTATAATAAATCAAATATATATTTAAGACTTTATTAATTAAGTAATTAATAAATCTAATTTAATTATCTAGGACATTAAGTACAAGTGAAAAATTCTTTCGTACACAAGATAAGGGGTTTCTCATATCACTTTTATTTATGTGAGATATGCCTTATTCTCCACTTATTTATTATGTGTGGTGTATGTATACTTCCATTTTGATATATAATATCATTAATCTCTTTATCCCCACGATATTTAATGTTTCATTTTAAAATTATTAATTTTATGATGCATACGATTTGATTAATTACAGGTGGAAAGGGTCTTTTCGCCTCACTTTAATTTCTATGGGAAATATGCTATATTCATCACTTATTACCATTGTGTATTGCCCCTTTTATTTACAATCATCAATCATTGAAGATTTCATTAAATATTCATATTTGTTGTATCATGGATATGATTATTGTCTATGTCGTATACCATTTTTACATATGGTGTTTATATTGAATGTTATTTGATTATCTGGGGAAATATTAATAAATCTGTATCCTCTACTCAATACAGATATTTTGATAAGGAATATTTTTCATAAATTAAATATATATATGAATAATTATTTGGACTTTCAGTGTTGGGTGGGGACTGACATTATATAACCCCTCGATGCATTGAGAGGTCTCATGAGACAAAATAGTTTGTGACAAACCCTTCATGTTTATTTCCAATCAGACAGGTTTCTACCTATAAACTTAAACCATCTTATGAAAGTTATTGATAGTAGTGGTTCATGTTTCAGATACATTATTTCCAATAATTAATCATTTCCTTCATTTAGTATTCAATTATTACTATCCATGGTATTTCCACTATGAAAAAAATATGGATGCATTTTCTTTATCGGTTTATTGATTAAATAGAATGTTATTTTAGTTATTTACCTTACCATATTGATTATAACTTATTGATTATTCTTCACCTATTATAGATTCATGTTTCTCTTTTATGTAACCCTTACTGAGAATTTGAGCCCACCCTTTTATTTGTTTTCTTTCCCCAGGTTATGAAGATTAAATCTTTTAATAAGTGTCAAGGAAGTAGTTTATTTTACTTTTTTATGTTCTATCTATATTTACCTATGTAATAAGGTAACCATGTGTGCGTTGGACCCTGGGACACCTTGAGAGGGGAGGGGTGAATCAGGGAGTCAAATTTTTCTTTTAAAACAAGGATCTTGTTCCCTCATTGGTAGGAACTCGTTAAACCTGTAAGACTGATGGGAACAGAAAGCAAACAATCACATGAAAAGAGACCACATAACACTTTTACTTGGTTCACCACTAAGGGATACGTCCAAAGAGCATATGGCAACAGGTTTTCGGTCATACCTAATTTTCTAAACTTCACTAACTTTGGAATACGAGTTTTAGGTACAATCACTCTGTCCCAAACACACTGCCTTTACAAAGGTTCAAGGATATCTCACTGGATCCCTTAGATCACTTCCCTCGACCCCCCCTTGCTCACTACCTTGAGAGAATTCAAATTCAATTTATCAACTTGAAGGTTGCTTCAATAAATTTGCATTGAAGTCTTTGTATCTATTCATCAATAGACACTACTTGCATCGAAGTCCTGAATTGATGCACTTGAAAGCACTGAACCACTGAACCGGATATTCAGAGCATGTATTCAGCCTAGACTAACAATTGCATGTAACACCTACCCTGTGCATGCAAGATCTTACATTTGCGTGCAATATTTTCTTTCCACATGGAAAATCTTTTGTGAAACCACACCCTTTACGTGCAACTTTTAACTTTTGCATGCAAATTTAATTTTTTTGCACAACCTTGTCTTTTCAACGCCACATTAACTTTTCCACGCAGTTTTAAATTTTCTACGCAACACCCTTTTCATGCAACTTTTACACGCATCAGAACTTAGATCTTCTCTAAGTATTTAGCTATGATGAATGAGGGGGATCACCTATTATTTATAGGAGTTTCTGACCCCCATGTGCAAAACCCACCGTTTCACGCAAAACCTCTCATTCTGTGCGCAATACTTTTTTGCGTAGGAACCATTTTCCATGCACAACTCCAGATTTTTTGTGCAGATCATGCCTTTTACATTTTTTAACATTATGATCTCGAGACATGCATTGCGCGCGAGTTTACAAAATACCTAAAATCTTTCATGCAACATCCTTTTCCAAACACAAATTTCTCTATTTTCTGATTTTCAAGCCAAAAAATTTGGCAAACACTGGGAAATGACGCCACCTTCAATACTGTTGTCCACTCAAACTGTATGATCCATTTCCTGGAAAAAATTATGAACTTCTAATGGGGATTGAAAATAAACACAAACCAAACTCTATTTATTGCATATAATGGTTGTGGTTCCAACAATATCCCCCTTTGGGTTTGTTGGAAATCAAAAGATAAATTCAATAGAGCACCAACCACAAGAAAACCTAAAATGCAAGAATCAACTCAGTTAACACTATAAGTTTATGTGAGAAATTATCAGTGTAGAAAACAAGAGGGGAAGTGTGAATTGGGATCCTGTGTTTTGGAATTCTTAAATACACCACCCAAGATATTCTCTTAGTGTGCCACTGAAGCATTACATATCCTGAATGTATTCCTTCTCCTCCTAACATGGAATTATCATTGTGTATTCCTTCTCCTCCTAACACTGAAATCACTTCATGTCACATAAGCATTACGTGTTCATTAAATTTACATGACTTGAATCCTGAATTTATTCATTTCTCCCCCATTTAAAATAAACCCAAAGACCGATAAATGTTAAGTGAACAGCTCAAATAACCCCTAGATAGTATCTCCCCCATAAATCTTCATCACATCCACAACAGATTAAAAATAGTTAACATAACTAGGGAGAGGGGAATTTCATAACCACCTTATGCAATGGGAGGTGGATGAACACTGAGGTTTAACCGATGTTTCTCAACCACAACTGCTGACAGTGGCTTAGTCAGGATATCATCCACTTGCTCATCAGTTCCCACATAATCCATTTTAATCATGCCTTGTTAAAATTTTTCCTTGATAAAGTGATATCTTATTTCAATATGTTTTGTATGAGAATGATGAACATGATTCTTTATAGGATCAATTGTGCTCTTGTTATCATATTAAATTACCATTGGTTGTTTTTGCCTCATCACTAATATCTGTCAGTTGTTGCTTCATCTATAGTAGTTGAGTTCATGCCTTTGTAGCAGAGATATACTCAGCTTTATAAGTACTAAGAGAAGTAATTTCTTGTTTCTTGATCAACCAGCCAACACATTTCTACCCAATATAGAATGCTCCACCGTTGGTGGAATTTCTGTTCACTACATCCCCAGCCCAGTCAACTTCAAAAAATGCTGATAATTTACTATCCCTTCCCGCAAAAAAGTATGACCCATAATTATGAGTACCTTGAATGTACCTTGTGATTCTTTTTGCTGCTGTCATATGTTCTTCCTTTGGATTACTCTGCAATCAGGCCACTAAGCAAGTTGCAAAGACAATATCAGGCCATGTCACCGTTAGGTATAGTAAGCTTCCAATAATCCTCCTATACATGGTGGGATCTATAGAGGTCCCATCCTTATGCTTTCCAAGTTTGGTTCAAATCTAAATTAGAGTTGAAATTGGTTTGGATTCATTCATATTAAATTTCTTTAGCAGCTCTCCTGAATACTTTTCCTGAGAAATGAAAGTGTAATCCTTCTTTTGAATCACCTGCAACCCCAAGAAATATGTAATCTCCCTAATCATAGACATTTCAAATTCCGATTTCATGTGATTGGAAAATTCATCCACTGATTTATGCCTACTTCCACCAAATATAATTTCATCAACGTAAACTAGAACCATGAACCGATCTTTTGGAGAATTCTTCACATAGAGATTGTGATCTACTCCTCCTATTTTGAATTCCAGCTTCTTGAGATAAGAATCCAGCCAGGAATACTATGATCATGTTTCCTCTTCTAACCATAGAGGGTCTTCTTTGGTTTACAAACCTGTATTTCATCAATACCAAAAAGAAAAACCACTGGTTGTTCGATGTAGACTTCTTCTTCGAGAATACTATTCAAGAATGCTGTCTTGACATCCATTTGATATAATTTATATCCTATTTGGATTTCCATGGAAATAAAAAGCCTGATTGACTCCAGTATTGATATTGGAGAAAATGTTTCCTCAACATTGTTACCTTTAATATTTGAATATCCCTTACACACTAGTCGCGCCTTATTTTGGATCACATTACCATGCTCATTATATTTGTTCTTAAAGATCCAATTTGTACCAATCACATTGTGACCTCTGGGTCTCTTAACCAGATCCCATATATTTCAATTTGATCTAAATATTCATTCATGGCCTTCACCCATGATTTATCCTTTGCAGCTTCTTCAAATGAGGATGGTTTCATAATTAATAGAAATGTAGATTGTGCATTAATCCTCATTCTTCTCATTTGTGTGGGTGCAGTCCAATCCCCAATGATGTTGGATTGATCAATTTATGCTCTTCGATTCCTCCTCCGATATTCAACTAAATTCTCTCTAGATATTGTTTCAACTTTAGATTCTTCTTCTGAGTCAACATCACAATGTGAATCTTGAGAGTTTTGTACACCTTCCTCTATTTCTGTATTTGAATTTACTCAATGTTCACATTCTTCCTCATCTTCTATCTCATCAGCATAGGAATTATTTTAAGAATTTGGGGGTTTTTCTTCAATGATCTTAACATCACTGCTTTCCATAACCATCACCAAGTGCTTATTGAAACACTTGTAAGCTGTGTTGTTCATTGGATATCCATGAAATATTCCTTCATCTGCATTTTCACCAAACTTCCTTTGATTTACTTATTTATTTCGGATGAAACATTTTCTTCCGAAAACATGAAAGTATTTCAAAGAAGGCTTCCTTCCATGCCATAATTCATATGGTGTCTTAGTTTTTTCCATATAAAGCCCCATTCGATTTTGGATGTGAACTAAAGCTTCAACAACTTCTTTCTAGTAATGGTGAGAGATACGACTCTAAAATAGCATAGTCCTAGCCATGTTGTTGACCTATTGATTCCAGTGCTCAAAAAATCCATTTTACTATAGAGTTATCACAACAACTACCACATGTAATATTCCATGTTTTTCTAGGTAGTTCTCAAACTCAATGGACGTGTATTCTCCTCCATTTTCAGATCACATGACTTTGATTATCCATCCAATATTATTCTTAGCAATTCAACGATAAGTTTTCATGCAATAAAGTACTTGATGCTTCCTGTGAATAACCATTACACAATCCATTATACTATAATCATTAATGAAAAGGATGAAGTACCTATATCCATGAGTTCTTTCAATGTTTATCAGTCCACATACATCTATATGGATGATATCAAGAAAGTGTGATGCCCTTTTCTTCTTTGGCCAATATGAACTACATACTAGCTTCCCCCGTATGCAAGCAAAAAAAGTTTTTTCCCGTTCACTTTTCAGAATGAGGATATCCATGACTATATTAATATTAGATATCTTTTCCATGTATTTTTGGTTAATGTGACCAACCTTCGATGCCACAGGTTGTTTTCTTCTTCAACAGACATATAGCAAGAGTTCTCTTTACTGTCAACCTGATATAAGTTTCCATATGTTCTGCAGCCCTTGATGAGAGAATTATATTTTTTTCCCTTTATAGTGCATCCTTTTTGATTTAAAGTTACTAAGATCCCTGAGTCATAGAGTTGAATCACACTGAGGAGATTGTGATGTTGACCATCCACATAAAGAACTTCAATCTTCTTCAGCTCTCCATTGGACAGAGTAGTATTTCCACTTCCTTTAATCTTCAAAGTGCCATCATTACCAAACTTCACTATTATATCAATATTCCTATTAATGTTCTTTAAAAGGTCAACATTTCCTATCATATGGGATGAACATCCACTATTAAGAATCCAGGTGCCGCTTCTTTTTTGTAACTTTGAGGGATACTTCTGTAAGATTGGATTTCTCAATTTTTTTTATTCTCTTTCCATGAGATATTGGATTGACCATAGGACCCTGATGTAATTACAATTTTTTATTCCACATAATCAAACTCTTCATACCCATACTATTCTTCAAAAGGAGAAAACCTGTTTGTTAGAACAACACTATTGAGAGGGTGATTATTGACCCGTATTTGTGAGTTGTATGAATTTCTCCTATCATACCTCTACCTAAAATACATAGCTTTATGAAAAAAGTTAGAACAGTGAAAACAATATCCATAGAAACTATTTCTTCTATAAGATATAGGATATGAAATCAGTCTCCTTTTTTAACTTCCTAGATCTTTCCCATTAAAATATCTCCTTGACTCTTCACAATATGACATGGTATAACCCAGATTTCCATAGAACTGACACTTCATGAGAGGAAATGTCTTCTCACTTATATTTCTCCTCATTCCTTATTACTTGGGGAAATGTTTGGAATGAATATCATTTATGAAAGTTTGAGGGTAATATTCAGTTCTTCTTTTAGTTTGGATTTATGGTTTCTTTTTCAACACTTTAGGTGACTTTTCAACCTGTCCAACTTTCATCTTGTCTTTATTTTGTCTCTCTTTACTTCTAGCAGTTGATGTATTGGCTTCACAACTGATTCCACTATTTCTCATGCAAGAGGGTCTTGGGTCACTCAAGATTTTTTCAACCCCATCTGAACCACTGTTGGCTCTTACCAGTAATTCTGCATATGAGAATATTCCAAAATGAATTTTATTCTTTCCCTGTTTTGTGGTTGATTGACACTTAAGTTTACTCCTAAGTGTAACAACTTATTCCTCAAGACCCTCAATAGTCTTGGAATTATCTTCCAGTCTGGATGTAAGGTCATTGATGACCTTTCTTGTTCTTCAATTCTAAGCTTTAGTTCCACAATGTCATCTGTGCTTTCAAGGATTTAAGACTGTACTCTCACTAGTTCTTCTAGCCGTTCAATTTCAGCTTCAAGCTAATCAACATATTCTGATGATTCTTCCACTATTGTTTTCCACTTATTGCATCTCTTACATTTATTCTCAAGCTTGGAAAAGGCATAATTAATTTTCTAATTGGGATCACCATTAGGAGTCATTTAATTATCTCTATCTTTATTGATTGAGGGTTGTAAATTGTCAATGGTAGCCATCATGGAATCATGGTTTATAGTTTTAAATTATGGTTCTTCTTCTTCATAGAATTCAATATCATCATCATACTCTTCCAAAAAAAAACTATTCTTCTGTACTTTCTTTCCAGATTTGAAGTCTCCATTTTTGAAAAACCTTTTTCGAGGCTTCTCAATGTCTTCTTCTTCACTCCCTTCATCATCAAACTTTATTTGGCACTAAGAGGCAATGTGCCCAAATCTTCCACAAAGAAAACATTCCAGAGGTAACTTACCATTAAATTTACCTTTTACATTCTTAAGATTCTTGGAAATGAGAGAAATAATTTCCTTTTCCTCATCACATTCACCACCACTATCTCCTGAAATTTTCAGTTTGTCCATGGCTTTGAATGCCATTTCCTTGTTAACATGAGTCGTAACATCTTCTTGTTTGACTCTCATCTCATATGCCACTAGAATACTTAGAATATCATCCAAATATAGTTTAGATAAATATCATTCTTCAAGGGATGACACCTTTTCATTGTACATAGGAATAAGTCTTCTCAATAATTTCTTTACAATATCAATGTCTTTGATTTCCTATCCAAGACCTCAAATTTCTACCACTACTTCAATAATTTGATTGAAGAAGGAATCTGCATTCTCATTAGGATGCATCTTCAGATCGTCAAACCCATTATGCATGACTTAAAGTTTTGACTTATTCACTTTTATATATCCTTTATAAATGTTTTCTAGTTTATCCCACATAGACTTTGCTGAGGTGAAACTCATTACCTTTAGATAGATCTAATCAGAAAGATCCGTAGTGATAACATTCTGAGCTTTAGCATCTTCATCAAGAACTTTATTATCTGTATCAATCATAACAAGCCCTGTTGGATTATTAACATGCATTCCTTGAATAGTATAAAAGAGAACTTCTATTACAAGGTATCTTAGATGTTATCTCATTATGTTATTCCAAATCTGAAAATTAATTCCATATAAGAGAGGGATTCTCCTGGCATTGACTGCACTATCCATGATGGAAAAGGAAAGATCTACCACCAGTAAACTTTATCCTCTGATACCACTTGTAGGACCCCGGGACAACCTGATAGGGGAGGGGTGAATCAGGATGTCAAATTTTTCTTTTAAAACAAGGATCTTGTTCCTATGTTGGTAAGAACTTGTTAAACCTATAAGACTAATGGGAACAGAAAGCAAACAATCACATGAAAAGAGACTGCATAGAACTTTTACTTGGTTCACCACTAAGGGCTATGTCCAAGGAGCATTCACTGACAAGTTGCCGGTCGTACCTAATTTTACTAAACTTCACTAGATGTGAATTACATGGTTTGGGTAAAGTCTCTCTATCCCAGGGAAACTACCTTTACAAAGGTTCGGGGATAGCTCACTTTGTCTCTCAGATCACTTCCCTCGTCCCCCCTAGCTCATTGCCTTGAGATAAGTCAAACTTAGTTTATCGACTTGAAGGCCACTTCAATAGATTTTAAATTGAAGTCTTTTTCTCTGTTCATCACAAGACACTACTTGCATTGAAGTCTTGAATTTATGCACTTGAAAGCACTAAACGATTGAACCGGATATTCAGAACATATATTTAGACTAGACTGACAATGCGCACAACACCTACCCTATTCACACAAGATCTTAAGTTTGTGCGTAAGATTTTCTTTCTGCGTGGAAAATATTTCATGAAACCAAACCCTTTAAGTGAAACTTTTAACTTTTTAATGAAACTTTTAATTTTATGTGAAACTTTATCTTTTCTGCACAACTTTAACTTTTTTTCACAACTTTAACTTTTCTTTGCAACACCCTTTTTGTGCAACTTTTACGCACATCAGAACTCAGATATTCTCTAAGTCTTCAGCCATGTCGAATGAGAGGGTCACTTATTATTTATAGGCATCGCTAACACCCATGCAAAAAACCCACCGTGTCATGAAAAACATCTCATTCTGCACACAATTCTTTTTGCGTAGGAACCGTTTTCCACGCACAACTCCAGATTTTTCAAACAACTCATGCCTTTTCCATTTTTCAACATTCTGATCTCAAAACATTCCTTGTGCACAAGTTTACAAAACACCTTCCATATTGAGTTAAAATTTATTTTACAAACACACATTTCAACATTTTACGATTTTTAGGCCCAAAAATTTGGCAAACACCGTGAAATGATGCCACCTTCATTACTGTTGTCCACTCAAATTGTATAATCCCTTTTCTAGAAAACATTCTAAACTTCTAATGACGATTGAAAATAAATAGAAACCAAACTCCATTTATTTCATATAATGGTTATGGTTTCAACAACATGTGTCTAGTTATTCAAGACTACTAAAATGATTGATCCTTAGTGATGTGATATCTTATATTTATGACATTATAATAAAATAACCACCAAATCTAGGATAATGGGTTCGGGGTTGTTACATGATTTATAACACATAACACAATTATAATAAGGTAAAGTCAATTATTAAAATTTTGGGTCATTACAAGGAATGATTCCAAATTAATATGTTTAGATAGAGTTTTGTGATAAATATTTATTGTTCATTATTTTAAAATTTCATCAGACATAGTTTTCGATAAAGTAAAAAATATAGAAATGATTTTCTTTTCTTAAGTTCGAAACATCATGAGTTATGAAAAAACTCATGATCCTAGTGTTAGTATAAAGGGAGATAAAATCATATGTATGTACAAATTTCATAATATGATGTTCTAAGGAAATTCCCTATATTGAGTAAAATAGATAGAAGTTTAGAAAAAACATTTTTTATTTAAAGTTTATTAAGTTCAAGTTATTATGAAAGTTAAAGGGGAAGATACTAAGGAATGTCATTGGATGAATTCCAATTAGAAAAATTTGAATAGGATGAAGAACATAAATTAAAATTGATAAATGTCATCAGACAAAGTATAATTAGATGGAGTCCATTGGATGAACCAAAAAATCAGACATATAACTTTGGGTTTTCAGAAAAAAAGGTTTGAATTGAAAACACCAAAGATTTTTTTATGAAAATCATTAGAAAAAGGTTGGAGTATGAAGTAAATAGATAGATAATTATGATAAAATTCATCATAAAAAGGGCGTTTCTAGGAAATACTTCAAAGAAGTTCCTATGAAGTTGGTACACGAAAAAATTGGATGGAATATTTTCTATCATGTTTTAGCGGATTAATGTTTGGTATAGAGTGGTACTTTTTTCAAATTTATTTATGAAATTTTAATAAATATATAAATTTTGATGATGATGTGATGATCATTAAAAGTTCCAAATATCATGAAAGGAATATCCATGAATCTTTATAAGTTAGAAGGAAGTTTGTTCAAGTTATAAGATATTTAAGTTTATGAAAATATTTAAGAATACTGTAGAAGGATTGAAAATCATGTAAGAATTTTTTTATTGGGAGATATGAAATTTTAGTTTTCATTAAGTAGGAAAATAAATTTTAGTTCCCTCCTATTTTCATTCAAATGATACTATTTAAAGGGGGTGTCCATACAATTCGGTGTGCATACTATTCACATGTGTAAAATCTAAATCAATGTAGATATAATTTTGGATAGAGATATGAGATGAAAATCTAAAAGAAAAATTTTGATAAAAGAAGTTTCTAATCAAGGAATATCTTGGTTGAAGAAGAAGTGGTTATTGGGTAGAGAATTTGTGATAAGAGGCACTAAACAGAAAACATGGGACAATGTTTCATATAAGGATAAACTAGAAATATTGTATACAGAGGTGAATGGAAATAAATAGTGGAATCAAATAGAATTTATGTATAAGTGAATGGATAGATAGAACATAATAATGTGATATCAGTTTTTAGAAGGAATTAGATGATGTTTTCCAGATTAAAGATCGAATAGATAAATCAAACGAATAGTAAACATATGACTTTTTCATACAAAATTACAGGGAGGAAGTTCATTCTTACTACTATGAAAGAAAGTGGATGATAATTCCTTTCTATAAGAGTAATTGTGAACAAGTACACACAATATAGTGGCAACATATTAATTACTATTGGTTATGGTTTCTAATAGTTGTTACAAAATCTTTACTACATATTTTATTTGTGTGAAGAGAACATGAAATATTTTTTTGATCATAATGTAATACACGTGTAAGGATATTACCTGGTTTCTATAACCACATAAGAGGATTTTTTTCTAGTGGATTGTGTGGAATTGGATTATTTTTAAAGCATTCTAAGGACTAGATACTCTTATTGATTAACGAACCTTGTAAATTCTTGTGTTCATGTGGATTGTTCTTGTGTTCTTGTTTTTATAAAATTCATAAGTATTTAATAGTAGGTGAATATTGTTTATTTTTAAGAAAATATAAAAATAAAAGATCACTGATTCACCCCTCCCACTCTTAGTGATTACACTGATCCTAATTAGTCTTTTCAAGTGGAATCAGAGTGAAGTTACCTTCATTGACTCTTTATTTAAGTTTTAAGAAAAGTGAAGTTTACATGGATGTTTTTAATTATGTGAATTATAATAGTATTCATATTTTATATGGAAATAAATATCATATTTGGAAAGATAGAAATATTCCTTATCTTATGTGACTTGGTTATGAAGTTCTTGAAGTTTATATAGATGGGTTACCATATAGTGCTTTGAGAGTTCCCCTAACAACTGTTGATAAAAAATTAGTGAATGATGGGAAAGCTAGAAATTCTATACTTTCCTTACTCATTGAAAGTGAGTTTATTAGACATAAAGGAGTTGAAACGTATAAAGGAATTTTGGAAAAGATAAAGAAAATATATGAAGGAAATATGAAAGTAAATAAATAAAAGCTACAAATATAGAGATTAAAGTACGAAGATTTTAATCAGTTGGTGACTTATTTACAAGGGTTAATGATATTTCTAACACCATAATATGTCTTGGTGAGAAGTTAAAAGATTTAATCATATTTGAAAATATCCTATGAATTATTCCTAATAAATTTTATATAAAGTTTTATAATTATAAGATAGAGATCCTAAAACTCTATCTCTAGACAATCTATATAACACTCTAATCACTTACAAAATTAGAAGAGAAAATGTTATGAATAACATAGAGAAGACTAATTGGGAAATTTATTTCAAATCTACTAAGAAAGGAAAGTATAAGAAATTTATTGAATAAAAAATAGTGACTAGGAAAATGGATATGTGGTTAATGATTTTTTTGATGAATTTATGTCTTTGTTTTCTAAAAATGTGAAAATCATCTCATGAAGGTACAACAAAAATTTATCACTAAAATGATTTGACTGCAAAGATGTTGGAAATTTTTCTGAAATTTTTCCATAAAGAAAAGAAGTTCAAGAAAGTAATGAAAATGACATAAATTTAAGTAGATTCACCAATAACAATGAATTAAAATATAAATACTATTATAAGGGAAAGTATAATAAGTTATCTAAATAAAAAAGGATAAAATATTTGTCAAAGTGTGAGGAAGATGATGATAGTGAAGAAGAGGCTGGTAAAATTAGTGATGATTCTTTTGGAAAATTTTTTATTTCAAAAGTGAATGATGAATAATTAACAAGTTATTAGAGAAATATTTTATAAGAAGAAGAAAATAATATAGAGTTTTTTTCTAAATATATTGTTTAAATAATAACTTTTAAAGATTATAAGACTTGAGAGAGAGAGAAAAAAACTTTAAGAATGGAAACATTTCTGAAAACAATAAAAAATATTTTTTTGAAGATAAATCCAAATAAAATAAATTGATAATATGAAGAAGTTTATTGATGAGAATAAAAATATCTACATCAGTCTTGAAGAAAAGTTTAAAATGAAGGAGGAAGAGCTAGATTGTATTAAAGAAAAACTTTTTAAAGATAGAAAAGGAATTAAAAACTTCCAAAAATCATTTACACTAGTTGGTTAAAGTTATAAGAATTATAAACCTTATTAGGGTCAATAAAAATTTTCATCAAAGAGTTATAAGAAGGATAAAAATGTGTAGG
Organism: Viscum album; assembly: GCA_963277665.1. Taxonomy (NCBI): domain Eukaryota; kingdom Viridiplantae; phylum Streptophyta; class Magnoliopsida; order Santalales; family Viscaceae; genus Viscum; species Viscum album. The sequence continues at coordinate 703,190,565 of OY728161.1, forward strand.
AGAAAAATCAAGTTAAGAAGACCATGCTTGTAGCCAAAACAAGCAGAACTAAAAAACCTTAAGTTTCAAAAGATTCAGGGTTAGAACCAAAAGCTGTTATAATTTTATATATTGGTGTGGTTAAGAAATTTTTTCAAGTGGTAACGAAAACTTTGGTGTACAATGAATTACCAAAGTAGAAGGTAAAAATGTTGATGAAAAGAAGAAACACATATCCAGTAAGTATGCTAGTTACAAAGGGAAATATAATTTCTATGGTAACTACTCTTATTGTGGATGATTTAGGAATAAAAAAATATGTGTTGGTTTAATAACTAATTCTATATTTAATCCAGGAGAAATTGGAGGAAAAGTTTGAGGGGGAGTTAACCCACTCAAAGAAGGAAACCTCATAAATCTAGTTTAAAGGTTGAAAATATATTCCAACCTTTTGTAAACAATTTTTAAAACATGTTATCAACCTAGAAAAATTTAAAAAGGATGTATTTCTATGATTCCAGCTTAATAAAGTTTATAAAAAAACTAAAATGATGCATGATAAGAAAGAAAAATGCAAAGAAAAATCCTTAGTTGTTGAGACTGCTCTCAAAGATACAAAATGAGAACAACTTTGGATATTAGGTAGTATATGTTATTAACACATAATAGGATATTTGAATTTGTTAAATAATGTGAAATATTATAAGGAAGGTACAATGACATTTTATAATGATGATTCACTCAAAATTCAAGGAATTGGACCTGCTATCATTGGGGAAGAAAAGATAAAATCTAAAAGTGCCTTGTTTATTGATGGGATGAGACATAATTTTCTAATTATTTCACAAATTATTGATGAAGGTAACAAAGTTATTTTTAGAAAATATGTTTTTTTTCTTAAAATGATATAATATATAAAAGTTTTTATGGGAGGTCAACGAACAAAGGTAAAGTTTCTTTAAGTTGTTGGTTTACAAAGTTCACGATATCTAAGAAAAATAGAATAAAATCAGTTATGACATAAAATGATGGGTAAAATCTGCCAAAGGAATATGATAAAAATAATGAAGGAATAAAGAATTCATGATATTTATGACATGATAATAAGAAGATATTAGTGTTATTACTTTTTCTAGAAAGGAAATACTACAAACTCTGTACATTAGAAAGTTGAGATATGTTCAAATCATCCATTTGAGATGATACATTATGACATATGTGGGACCATGAGTAAAAAATCAACATTTTAAGCCTTTTAATTAATTTATTTTATTGGTTAATTTACTAACATTAAATGTATTATGTTTTTGAAACATAAATCAGAGGCTCTCAACATGTTTAAGAGTTTTAGGAGAAGTGTGGAAAAGAGTAAGGATATACTATAAAGAATATTTATACAAATAATAGTGGTAAATATATAAGTTGTAAGATTAGATATTATATTTAAAAGAATATAATTACTTATGTGTTTATTAAACCTTAAAAACCACAAAAAATGGAATTGATGAAATAATAAATAGAAGTTTAGAGGAAATAACACAAACAGTGTTGGTTGAACATGATACCTCTTGATATTTTTAGAGGAAAGTTATCAGATCAATATTTTATATTCATAATTGATTTTTCTATAGGCCTAAATATGATATAACTACTTACAAGATGTATTATAAAGTTACCCCAAGTTTGAAACACCTAAGGGTGTTTGGAAGTCCCAACATTATGAAATTCAATAGTGAGAATCTTGGGTAGTTTGATCAGAGGGGTGTTGATGGAATCTTTATTAGACACCCTTCAAATGGTAGAGGATATAGGTTTTATAATAAAGAGATAATAAATATTATTGATTTGGTATATATAAAAGTTTTTGAACAATCTGATAAGAAAGTTTATCAAACACTAACATATATGGATAAAAAGGAAAATGTGGTAGCTGTAGTTAAACAGTATAAAAAAGATATTAATGATAGTAAATTTTTTGAATCTACTTGAGATGAATATTCTGACTCAACTATCTCAAGTGAAGATTAAAAATCTCATTAATCTCATCTTAGGATTATGAAATAAGTGTAAGTTCATAACATCCTTGGAGATTAATGATAATATGTACAAAACCAGAATAATATCAAGGTTAGTATCACATAATTTCTTATATTTATAGGTTGAGCTAAAAGATATTGATGAAATTTTAGTACATAAGGAGAGAATTGATTATATGAATCAAGAGTTGGATGACATTGAGAATAATGATACATGATAACTTATACCCAAACCAAACAATAATAATGGGATTGGTACAAATAAAGTGTTCTGAAATAAGTTTAATGAGAAAGTTGAAGTGATAAGAAATAAAACATATCTTGTTTGTAAAGGTTACTCAGAGATTGAAGGTATTGAATTTTATAAAACTTTTTATCTAGTAGAGATATTATAATCTATCAGAATCTTTATTTCTATCACTGAATAATGAAGATATAAAATATTTTAGATGAATTTCAAGTCATATTTTCTTAATAGAGAGCTTGATAAAGAAGTTTATATTGAAAAACAGGGTGGATTAATGCTTGGTAATGTTAAATTTTTTATGTGAAGGTTGAAAAAGTATTTGTATGTATTGAAGAAATATCCAAGATATTAGTACTCTAAATGGTATAATTTCTTAAAGAATATGAACTTAAAGAAAGGAAGAGTTTATTTTAACATATATATAAAATAAAATAATTAGGTTTCCCACATTTTGATTGATTACATTGATGATATCTTATTTTCAGGGAATGAAGAAGAAACATTTCAATAGTTTGGTAAGGAGATTAATAATCTGTTTGAAATGACCATGTTAGGAGAACTGAAATAATTTATTAGCTTAAAAATATCTCAAAATAATAAATATATTTTCCTATATCAAGAGAAGTATTATAAGGAACTTTTAATAAAGTTTAGAATGGAATAATAAATGATAGTTTCAATACCCATTTCAGTGGGAACTAAGTTGGAAAAATATAGGGAAGGAAAGGAGGTATATCCTAAAGTGTTTAGAAAGTTGGTTGAAAGTTTTTTTATGTATAAAAACATCAAGGCCAGATATAGTATATTCTATTAAACTTTGTAAAATATATCACAGTATAACAAAATAATCTCATATCATCTCTATAAAATTAATTTTATGATATATTAATGGTATAACTAATGTTGGGTTTAAATATCATAGCATAAGAAATATTTATTTGTTTGGTTATAAAGATACATATTGGTCAGGAAGTGTAGATAGAAAATCCACATTTGGTGGAGTATTTTTCTAGGGAGAAATATGTGTGAGATAATATAAAAATAAAAAAAGTTCAATGAATCTCATTACTATATATGTTAAGTATGATGCTAACACTCAAGATGCAACACAACTCATGTAGATGAAGACACAATTGGAAGGATTGTTTGTTGTTGTGAAGTTTCCCCTTCTCTTAGTTTTTGATAATTAGATTTGTATAAATATTACCAAAAATCTAGTGCATCATTATCATTATAAGCACATTGATATAAAATATCACTTCTTCAAAGATGATTTGGAGAAGAAAGAACTAAAGTTGGATTTTATTACTATAATAGAGTAAGTTTATAATATTTCCACAAAACCATTACCAAAGGAAACATTTCATATGTTGAGGTTGATAATGGATGTTTAACCTCCCTCTCTTAAAGGCCAAGGTAAGTGATTTCCATCCCTTATCTCATATTTTCCTTAGATAATATTATCAAGGGGGAGAAAATATTTGTAACAAAAATCTATCCGTCAGTACGTGATTAACCTTTTTAAGAAAATAATGTATTTAAGGGGAGTTTTTAAAAGAGAAAAGTTTTGATTTCAGTATGCGTGAAATATTTTAATAGTTTATTGAATTGGATGTAATAAAAAATTTTCTTACAATAAAAGGTTATTTTTTGATGCATGTTTTAAGTGGAAGAGTAAGTTTCTTATGATAGGTGTATGAAAAATTTACTTAAGTCACTATATATGTACAACATGAAATTTTTGTTCAATGATTCTTGTTTCTTACACCACGTTTTGTCATGTAGTCTTACAATTGTTGGATAATAAATCCATTTCATGAGTTACAAAAGTTCAATGATTTATGTTCCTTGGTTGATAATAAAATTCAGGGGGGGGGGGGTTGGGACCAAAAAGTTTTGAGGTGTCTCAAAGATACTAGAATATGTTTTGTGGAAGTTTTTTTTGGCTTGAAGAAGGTGAAATTCATGTTTTTTATTTTTTTGTCTTAACATAAAACACATAATTTTTTTAATCCTTACAATTTTGGAGAATAAATAAATAAGACCAGATTGAGTTTTCCAAATAAAGTCCTGTGGATATATGATTTCAGACTAAGGTGTTTAGATAAAGTTTTTTTTATGAATGTTTGTTATACATTTTTTGAAAAGTTCATCAGATATATTTTTTGATGAAGTACAAATCTAGTGATGGTTTTATGTTATTAATCTCCCAACAACATGATTTATGAAATAACTTGTGATACAAGTGTTAGTATAAAGGGGGAGAGAATCATTTGTATGTAAAAATTTCATACTATGATGTTCTAAGGGAATTAACTAAATAGAGGAAAAAGTACATAGGTTTAGATTAAAATAGTATCTATTAAAAGTTTATGAAGTTGTAGTTATTTAGGAAGTTTGAAAGGAAATTTTTTATTAATTTCATCAAATGAAGTCCAATGGGGTGAAGTATAATCTTATGAAGTCAAGTAGGATGAAGACCATCTAATGAACTAATTCAATTTCATTGGACATAGTCCAATCAAACAAAGTCCATCAGAAGAATAAAAAATTAGATAGAAGAATTTAGGTTTTTAGATAAAATATTTTAGTTGAAAACATTAGATGTATGTTTTGTATGAAAATCATCAGACAAAGGTTGGAATATGAAGAAAATAGATACATAATTTTGATTAAATTAATCACAAGTAAGAAGTTTTAGGAAATACTTTTGATAAGTTACTATGAAGTTTGTATAGGAACAAATCATATGGAGTCTCAATGAGTGTAATATTTTCTAAAAGGTTTTCCCAGAAGAATGTTTAGTATAGAGTGGTACTAGTTTGAAGTTATTTTTTATAAATATATCAATTGTGATAATGCTATGTTGATCATTTAAAGTTCTAAATATCATGAAAGGAAAATCCATGATTATTTCTGAATTAGAAGGAAGTTTATTAAAGTTAGTGGATGCTCAAGTTTATGAAAAACTTCAATAATAATCTAGAATCCTTGAGAAGTATCCAAGTGAATTATTTTGAGTGGGAGATACAAAATTAGAGTTTTCATTAAGTGGGAAAATAAATTGGAGTTCCTTCCTGTTCTCCTTACAACACTGATATTTAAAGGGGGAGTGTCCATATAACTCAGTGTGTACTGTTCACATGCATAAAATCTATATTTCTATATAAATAGTTTCAGGTAAAGATACCGAACAAAAATATAAAATCAAAAGTTTAATTAGGGAAGCTTACAACCAAGGAATATCTTGGTTAAATAATAAGTGGTTATTAGATAGAGAATTTGTGATTATAAGCATCAAATAGAAGACAAAAAAAGTTTAATATCAGGTGGAACTGGATAGATTGTATAAAAAGGTGAATTGACTAACAGAGTGGAATCACATAGACTTTTTTCTAATGTGAACAGATAGATAGAGCATAGGAAAGTGGTATCGGTTTTCAAAAGGCACAAAATGATTTTTTTTCACATGGAAGATCAGAAATAGAAATAATATGAAGAATAAATAGAAGAAAATTTTATAAAAAATTACAAGGATTAAGTTTATTCCTACTACTAGGTAAGAAAGTAAAGAAGAATTTCTTGCAATAAGGGAAAGTGTGAGGAAGTACAAAAACACAATGATAACATATTGATTGTTTTTTGTGAAGTAATCTAACTTTTGTTACAAAATATTCGTTACATATTTTATCTATGTGGAGAGAGCATGCACTATTTTTTTATTATATAGAAATTAAATTATAAGGATATTTTCTACTTTCTATAACCACATAAGAGGATTTTTTCTAGTAGATTTTGTGGAATTTGATTATTTTAAAACCATGCAAAGGACTAGATACTATTTTTGAGTAGTGAAAATTTTAAATTCTTATGTTCCTATAGATTGTTCTTTTGTGAATGTTTTCAATAAAGTTATAACTATTTAATAGGATGTGAAGGTTTTTTGTTTTGTAATAAAATATAAAAATAAAATACCATTGATTTACCCCTCCCATCATAGTTATGACACTGATCCTGATTGATCCTTTCAATGAAAAGATTTCTTCATAGTATATGAATTGATGTTTCTTGAAGCCTTTAATAGCCAATTTTTCTTTATAGGTACTAAATTTATAATCCATATTTATTTTATTATTGAATACCCATTATATATCATTTAATTTTTTTAAATATGGAAAATCAATAAAAGTAGTGTTCATGCGTACGTACGACTTAACCTCTCAATAAATGGTGAATTTCATTTCCTATCAACAAATTTTATGGATTATTATAAATAAATATATAATAGATATATATTATATTTTCATCATAGTTTAAATTATTTAGATGATGAAATCATGATCTAATTAATAATAACAACAAGTAACAAGTTGAAACACACTCGATAAACTAGGAGATTAACACCCGAAATAGTGTAAATAATGAAATATTATTAATAAATAGGTAATAATATTTTATAATAATATTATATATGAAATTATAAATGTGATTATATTTCTAGAATAATTTACTAATGTGTTTAAAACTATTATACAAAAATATAAATTATGTTCACCTGAAAGGAAACATAAGGTATGAGATTATTGTTTTACTTTTCTTTCCATGATGCATACAGCATCAATACCACATAATTATTTTTTGTGGTGTACCTAATTCAAATTTTGATATAATATATCATTAATTATTTTAAATTCATGATATTTAAAATTTTCATTTGATGGTTATTACTTTTGGGTCTTCCAATTCAAAAGTTACCAAGTAATAAGCGACTTCGTCTCAATTTCTATTCTTTTAGACATATTTTATTGTTGTGGACCTAATTTATAATATATGGTGTACATAATTACACTTTTTCATATAATATATTTATTAATTCATTATTCATGATAGTTTGAGTTTAAATTGAATTATTTATTCTAATTGTATTCGAATTAAGTGTTACAAAGTGGAAAATAATTTCATAACCTGATTCCTTTTCATTGTCTTATATTACTTCCTCAGCGTCATTAATATTATAAGATTACGTGTGAAATAAAATTTTAATATCTATTATTTTATTTTCACTTATTTTATGTTCATTTAGATTTGAAACACATAATTTATTCATTTATTTATTCTCACATCAACATTATGTTCTTTTTAAGGGTTTACTTCACAATCTCATTTTTTTCGGGATTGTTTACACTTGAATTTACATTAGAGGAAATTATTTGATCATTGTATAATAAAACCTTTAATTTTATTCTCCTATGGTTATTAATGAACTTTTACAAGTAATATTACCATTTTACACTCTTTGGTACTAAAAATGTTTTAGAAAATATTTTTAAGAAAACCTGACTTCATTTCTCTCCAGCCAGAGAGCCTATTTTCTTCTAAAAATTCAGTTTTCTAAAAAGGTTTTCAATAATATTTTTACTCATTCCAAAATTATTTATTAAATAAATTTTTTCCTCTTTTTTTTACATTTTTTAATGGCATCTTCTTGTTGTATTCTGAATAAGGCACATTTTAAACTTTTTTACCATGTAAAAAGAATATTTTTTTTACCTAGTATGACATTTATGGATTTACTCAACATAATTTCTTAGAAGATTAATTTTCATGTTTAAGATGTTAATTTTTAAAGAAAATATTTTTAAAAGTAATTTTGAAAGAAAAATTATTTTCAAAAATGTTTTTCAATATGAAAAGGACATTTTCCTCAAAAATTATTTTAAGAGATCTTTTTATAGTATTTATATTCATCAATTAAAACAACACTTTATTTTACTCTAATTGGGATATATTTTATTGATACCATCATTATTATTCCTCATGATGGGTTTTGATTTATTTGTCCAAGGACAGTATTAACATTCACTTCCTTGATTCCTTTGTCAATCCCCTTGAAATATTCAATTTCCTCTAATCATGGGGACATATTGTAATATACCCAATTTCATTTATATGGTGTATATACTGCCCTTTTACATGTTATATCATGTATATAAGTATTATAATGATATTATAAGTTTCATTTAATGTCATTTATTCATGGGGATTATTATTTAAATGTTTCAAAGTGGTATAAGACATATTGGAATGTTTAAAGATTATTTTCCTTAATAATATTTTTAATGATCTTTCAATGGTATTCCCATTCATCAACATCAACAACCCTTATTGTTAATTATCATCCATTTTGGAATTATTTACAAATCTGTATCTTTTATTCAATTTTTATATTTGATAAGGCATATTATTTATTTATATTATTCGATATGAGGAATGCTTTAGAAAGGTAATGATTTGTTAGGCCTAGAATTTATATAGCCCCTCGATGCATCGATAGGTTATCATGAGTCGAATTAGTTGTGAAAATTTAATAGGTTTATACTTGTAGTTTTAGACTATCTTGTGAAAGGTCTTGAAAATATAGGTTTTCATGTACCACATACATGACATCCAATAATTAGACATTGCCTTCATTTTGGTTCATTATTTATTGTCCTTGAGATTTTCACTATGACAAAGTCTATGGATGCATTTTATTATTGGTTTATTGATTAACTGGCATGTGTTTTCAGTTTATTACATCTCTATATTGATTTTCCTTATCCAGTTATTTTAATGGCATGCATTTCTAATTATTTACATTACCATAGTTTTTAGTCACTTTCTTCTTAGTTTATTGATTTCATGGAATGTGTATTCAGTTATTACCATACCATATTGATTATTATCATTGATTAATTACCTTTTTCATTGTATTTACCCTTAATGAGTGTTTTATCTCACCCTTATTATGTTTCCTTTCCCCAAAATTTCATGAATTGTATTGGGAATTTTATGCAAGGATATACTAGATGGAATAGAGTTATTATCCCAAAATAAAAATAAATTATGTTGTAATTATTGTTTTTATTTATAATATAAGACTCATGTATGTATTTGGTTTACCAAGACTACTAAAAGCTTTAATACTTTGGGATTTGATTCCTTGTATCTTATTCTAGTGTAATGGTAGGATGACATCAGATCTGGGCTTTCTGTGGTTGAGTCTCTATAGTTGGTATCAGAGGGAGGTTTAATAGCAACCTTAGGAACTAGATTTAGGAAAACATATATTAGAGAACAAAACAAAGGTAGAATTTGAGGATAAGTATAGAAGAAAATCTTATAATTTTGGTAAGGTAGAGATTATGTGGGTATTCTTAACAATACATCCCTGTCTAGATACTACAAGTAGACGTGTTTTTAGAACAAATGTACTTAGGGGTGACAAATCTGATAAGTTGTGTCAGGCCTGACTCGAGCTCAACCTTATACATGACAATGACCCTTACTATGAACATGTTTTGAAAATCTTGAGGTATATTCTTAGGATAATTTACATTTTCTTTACAAACCACTACAAAGGATTTTGATAGATAATGATAATGAATAATCTAGGTCCAACATGAGGTGTTATAGATTAAAAATAATGTGTCAATATTTAGACATCCTAAAAATGATTATATGTTTTTTCCAATATGATAATTAATTCTCACACTATGGTTTTTGGTTTTAGGAAATTCCCTCTTTTAAAGGTTAAACATTATACCAAGGAATTAATTATGTGGAAGTAAATGGTTGAAGTATTTATGTATTGGGGTTGTATTGGAAACCTTAGTTAAAAGTATATTTAATGATTAAATTTCAAGGATTTCCATCATATTTATTTTATAAATTATATTAATATAGTTTTAGAAAAGGACAACATGTATTTTGGGAGATAACACATCAAATGTAGAAAGGTGGTGAGGCTTGAACCCATGACCGAAGGAAGATAAGGGTTTAACACCAATAACATACCTATGTAATGTCCGGGTTGAAATTTCATTGTTTTTAATTAAACAATTTGAAAATAAATATTAATGATGAACTAGTAGTGTTACTTTTTTGGGTTTAGAGATAAATGTGTTAACCATATTAGTTTTGGAAAATAGTTAGAGACAAATATAATGACTTGTTTTATGGGTATTAAAATCCATTAAAGGTTTATTTTAGTTATTTAGGCATCAAATTTAATGTTTGGATATCCATTTAATAGAGCAAGTGATAAATTATAATTTGATCAATAAAAAACCAAAAGATATAATTGTTTATATGAAATTGAAAATAACCAAGTAATTATATTTCCTTATATACATAGGCAGTAAAATAATTCATCAACATTAGTAAAAAATATCTTAAATCAAAAATTTTATTTTAATACCTTCATTTTTGTTGAACCGATGGCCTTTTAAATCATCAGAGATTTATAGCTTTGAGGCCCTCAACTTTACATTTACTATTCACTTGTTTTAATTGATTACCGAAATCACTACCTATATATATTTATGATTTTCTCCATGTACTTATATCTACTTGACACTAATGTTCTCCTATGTAGAAACCTAGTTATATGTTATTTCATGTGACCTTTGTACTTCTCATTCTCTCTCATTAAGAGGATATATTATAAAACATTTTATTATGTTAGATTTAAACATATGAGATATCAAAAAATATATGAGAAATATTGAATTTAAATTGTGAGGATGAAATTTAATTAAGGTGGGGAGAATGTAACACCCCAAAATTCTAAAGTAAGAACATTTTATTTAATAGCGTGTATGACACACAACACTAAGCACGTAAGGGAATATAATATCTTGAGACTTTATAGTATATTAACTATTTTAGATAAATTAAATATATGATATATCTTTCAATGCCTGAAACATTTATTTAGCTTGCATTTCACACAACAATGACTTTCTTCTATGACTTGCGTTACATGCACGATTGAGTTTTACCATACACCAATATATTAATAAAACATTATTACTAAGTATAATGAGATATAATCTTGCCGTTAAATTAGTGGTTTTGAATAGTATTAACTAAATTATAAAAATATATGTTCTATGAAAATACTATATGAATTAATTGGTTAACAATTAATTATAAATGAAAATATAAACTGATTGAATATAAAGGGAATGTTTTTATAGAAAACTATTTTATGCCCACAAAGATGTTTTATCCTAATAAATTAAATTATTTATAATTAGTGAGTAATATTAATTTAATATATACTTTATATATTCAATAAAATATTTTTTACATTCATCCAATATATTTGATAAGCATAAGATAAGAACAAACCCAATATTTTGCATAAAAATCAATATTTTTCTAAAGGCACTTTTACGGCCTTTTAATGGAGAACCTAATTTAAATAAAAATTTTGGAACCTTTATAAATATTATATATAAAAATAAACTTCATTTTTTAAATATTAACATAAAAATTATCTTAGGGTGAATTTTTGTTATTTTTCTATGATGTTTTATTTTTTCATGAATAGTGAAAAATACTGAATTTTAATTCAAAACTAATTTTTCATATAATTTATTTATAAGTTTAAATTATATTTAAATTTGTTTTAAAGTAAAATTATATCAATTATATATAAATTTATAAAATTTAGTTCATTTTAATCAATTTAAATTTGAAATTCAATATAAAAACTTATCAAACTTTTGAACATTTTTAATTTAAAAACCTGCTTCGTCGTCCCGTCTGCGGGATTAAATTTAAATTAATTTCTTCCAATTATGTGATTAGAATTTAGAAAAATGGATTCTATATTTGGAATCATAATAATTTATAATGTTTAATAAGGTCAAGTTAGTTTTTTATAAAAAATCTTAGCGAAAATGATTAAAAATAATTACAGTAATTAAGAGAAGAATTAGCCTAACAAGGGACTAAACCTTAAACTTAAGGGCCAAAATGACCTAGAAACTTATAAAAAAGAAATTTTATGGCCATATGTAGACCATATAATCTATTTAATATAATTGGGTCTATTATTGGATCCACCTATCATAAGAAAAGTGTAGGTGAAATTCCCTTTTCAAAACTTTTAAAGAACGCCACTCCTCCACTATAAAAAGGCAGTCACCCCTCCCACTTATTAACACATCTAAATACACTTTTAATCAACCAATATCTACCAAAATATCTCCTCAAAATCCTTCCAATCATCCTATAATCCTTACTTTGGGTAGTAACCTATTTGAGGAAGCCCTTTGGTACAAAGAAAAATGAGTTACCCAAAGAAGAAGTAACATCATTCCTCAAGCTCTTTTAATTTATTTTTATTCTACACCCCTAAAATATTATTATAATATGATTATATAATAATAAAAGTATTAGAAATATACTAATATGTTTTTATTATAAATTTTATACCTACACTTATACACAGTTGCATCTAATGGGTAACGAACTTACCATTTATGTGTACGGTTAACTACCACCTCACAAAATGATGTCGTTCGTTTTTCCTTTACCACATCTCATGGTTGGGAATTATGATAAAAAATATATTTATATATGATATATATGATATTTATAATGTATTTATTCTTCTATAATTTCTATATAACACATAACTTTATGCTTTCCATTTTGTGGGAATACAATAACATCATTTGTAGAAGTGTGGACTACCACCTCCTTAAAGCGATGTGACTCGTTCACACTATACATGGAACATATAAAGGATGGTTTTAATAAACATATTTTAAAAATATGAAATAGATATGATACTGGAATTATAACACCCACCCACCCACACATATATATTTATCACATTTAATTTTTACTCTTTTAAATATGACAAAGAAATGAAAGTAGCGTTTATGCGTACGTATGACTTACCGTCTCCATAAACAGTGCATTTCATTTCCAATATCCAGATTTTTTTAGGTTATTATAAATACATATATAATAGATAAATATGATATTTAAATCATGTTTTACATTATTTATATGATGAAATCATGATATAATTAATAAGAACAAGAATTAACAAGTTAAAACATTCTCGACAAACTAGGCGATTAAAACCCCAAATAGTAAAAATATGAAAGATTACTAATGAACGAGTAATAAGATATTATAATAAGATTACATATGAAATTATAAATATTATTATGTTTCTAGAATAAGTTATTAACATTTCTAAAACCATTATACTGGAATATAAAAGGCGTTCACCCGAAAGGAAATGTAAAGTAAGAGATTCTTGTCTCACTTTTCTTTCCGTGAGGCGTACACCATTAACACCAATTAATTATTTTGTTTGGTGTAAATACTGAACATTTTGATATACTATATCATTATTTTTATGTTAATGGTATTTAAATATTTAATTTGATGATTATTACTTTTGTATCGTCCAATTCAAATGTTTCCAAGTAATAAGGGACTTTGTCTCAATTTCCATTCTTTGAGACGTATTTTATTATTGTGAACCTAATTTCTTATATATGGTGTACATAATTCCAATTTGACATATAATATCACAATTAATTAATTATTAATGATATTTTTAGTTTCAAATTGAATTATTTCTTCTAAGGTCATTTTAATTAAGCATTACCATGTGGAAAAGAATTTCATAACCCAATTCCTTTTTACCGAGTTATATTACTTCCTCATTGGCATTAATATTATAAGATTATGTGTGTAATCAGTTTTTAACATATATTATTGTATTTACACTTATTTTATGTGGATTTAAATTTAACACACATAATCTATTCATTTACTGATTCTTACATAAACATTATGGTCTTTTCAAGGGTTTACTTCCCAATCTCATTTTTTGGGATTTTTTACACTTAAATTTTCATTAGAGTAAATTATTTGATAATTATATAATAATATCTTTAATTTTATTATTCAATAGTTATTAAGGAATCATTAAATGTAATAGTACCATTTTTATACTCTTTAATACTTAAAATGTTTTTAAGAAAGCCCGACTTCATTTATCTCTTTGGTCAGAGAACCTGTTTTCTTCTAAAAACTAGTTTTCTAAAAAAGTTTTAAATAATTTTTTTACCCTTAAAAAATGATTTATTAAATAAAATTTTACCCTTTTTGTCTTTAAATTTTTTTTTCAAAGGAATCATCTTGTTGTTTTATGAACAAGTCATTTTTTAACCTTTTTATCGTGCAAAAGGAATGTTTTTTACCTAGTATGGAATATACAGATTTACGTACCTTCATTTATTTGAAGATTAATTTTCATTTTTAAAAGGTTAATTTTTAAAGAAAATGTTTTTAAAAGTTATTTTCAAAGAAAAATAATTTTCAATGTTTTTTTCAAAATGAAAAGGATATTTTCCTCAAGAATTATTTTAGGAGATATTTTTTAGTATTTCTATTCATCATTAACAACAAACCTTTATTTTACTCCACTTGGGATATGAAGTATTGATACAATCCTCATTCTTCCTTTAGATTGTTTTTGATTGATTTGAATAAGGATAGTATTGAAATTCACTTCTTTTATTCCTTTGTTAGTCCCCTTGAAATATTCAATTTCTTATAATCATGGAGACATATTACAATGAACCTAGTTTATTTTATATAGTGTATATACAACCCTTTGACATATTATATCATTAATATCCTTATTATAATGATATTATAAGTTTCATTTAATATTATTAATTCATGGGGATTATGATTCAAATGTTTCAAAGTGGCATGAGACACTTTGGTATGTCTAAAGATTATTTTCTTAAAGAATATTTTTGATGATATTTCAATGGTGTTTCCATTCATCAACATCAATAACCCTTGTTGTAACATATCCTACTTTAACAAACCAACCCATGTTGACCCTGAACCGGTCACCCAAACTGGTCCACAACATTTCCTGAGGGGTGCTCCCAATCTCCTCAGGATGGAAACCCATGCTGGTCATCAAAACATACATGTGGGAACAGTTTAAGCCAAAAATAATTAACCAGGACCAGAAAAAAAAGATAAAACAGACTAAAATCTTAGTAACATTAAACAACTGAACCACAAACAAATAACCAATTATTTTAGATACGAGATACAACTAAATAGATCGAGAACAAAAATAATAAAACTAAACAACGACAACAAGATCTCTATGTGACCCTAAGTTCTCTATCAACCGTAAGACTGAACCTGATCCAACATTGATAAACTGATCTAGGAACCTAAAAAAGGCTGGACCTGCAACTAAAAAGATAGGATATGCATGAGCACCGAGATGCTTAATAGGGTTGCCAAGATAAACCACTGAATCCAAAAGTTCCCTTTCCCATAATAGTCCAAGAACACGAGTTTGAAAATATAGTTACAAAGTAGGGTTTTCATTTTAAATAAAACAACATCATTTTCCCCATTTTTAAAATCCAACTCATGCTACAAATAACTTCCAAAACCAATCCCCCATTTATAAAAAAAATACAAAAAGAAGCAATATAAAGTCTTTGATAAAAAGAAATAAATAAAAAGTACAAGTTGGAAATAAACTAATAGGTATAACAAAAAATAAATAAGCAATATAATAATAACCATGGGAGATCCTAAAAATCCCAAAAATACCCCTGGATGTACTCGTTTTGGAACCACCTACTGGCATATGGTGAAGGCCCTAAGTTAATAACCAACCAGTTGCCCTAACCTGGACTCACTAGTGGAACTACCCACTTGGCCTAATAGAAAATCTAGAGGGTACCAACATGTATAATTGGGGTTGATCAACAACCATACTTGACCCTCTAAAATATGCCCAGGAACCCATGGTGGTAGTAGTAATTCTGTGTAAGTAGGAGGCTCTCACACGCATGACCCACCTTACTTTCCATCATTGCACTTACCTACCCCAAACATGGGAACCCTATATGATAACCCATAAATTGATATCCCTACTATAGAGGTTCCCAATATATATATATATATATATATATATATATAAGAATGTATACATAATATTATCCAAGGTTCCAACCAGATCATCACATCACATGTACTTTTAAACCATTTTATAAAGCACTTTAAGTTTTCAATCAGATGCTCACACTTTCAAAGTTACATAAGGTTCTAACTGTGCCTTTATAACATATATCCATTTGAAAATTTTCACAAAACATTAAGGTTTCAAAATGGGTATACAGTTTCCAATGCACAATTCTTTTCAAAGATTCAACTCAAACCTTACACCAGAGTTAGAAGTTCCAAAAGGACCCTTAGGTTAACATGTCTAGTGCATTTACCAAGAACATCTTAAAAACACCACTTTTTGATTTACAAAGCTAAATGGGCCCTTAAGTTACAAAACACACACAGAATCAATTTACATTTACCAAATGACCTTTAATATTTTAAGTCACACCAAATTATTATTTAAGTCCAAACATGCCAAACTTGAGGAACACCTTTGAAGCCATTTTTAGAACCCACACAAAAGATCGAACCCCCTATAGAAAACAAAAACCATTTTGGGAACCAAGATTTAGGAGGAACATCATTTTTTCCAAGTACCATATTCATTTGTGGGCATATCTACATGTGAACCTAGTAAACCAATGGATGTGACAACATCCAATGGCACATCAACAATAAAAAACCCACTATTTTATTTAAGACCATATCCGACCACCCACATTATTTTAAGAACACAAAACCATTTCCTTAAAATCATAAAACCTTTCCAAATAAATTTAATACAAACAATAAGTTCGAACATCACCTGAACAAAATTCACCAATCAAAAAATATCATCACAACTTTACAAGGGACTAAACATTTCGTTAAATACCCATTTCCAATTTTAAAGGAGAAAAGGCATTTCAAATAGGCATCCTAGGTGCATTAAACTTAGGAAATTTACACAAATCACAATAGAAATTTATTTTTAATAAATTTTACCAACACAAAAACCACCATTCGCATCAAGGTATAAATATATTAGAGGTGAGACTAACATTTATAAATTTATTGAAAATTCGCAAATGTTCACGGGGTGTTCTGAGAAGGGGAAAATTGGAAATCACTTCCTCAAACCAAGTGAAGACGCAATGATGCTTTAGATGAAGGAAGAACAGGACATTATGGACCAAGAACACACCCTCAACAAAAAAGAAAATGTGAAAAACACAATATGAGGCATTAGGGTTTGGATACCTTGAAGAAGAACACCAAAAAAGAAATGTTAAATGAACCAATCAGAGTAGGGGGTTGGGTTTGCCAGAGGTGCACCAGAAAGGGTGTGCGCAGGGGAAGGTCGACCGCTGGAGCATGATACAAGGAGGATAGGGTGCGTTACGCCTTGAATGGGAGAATGAGAGGGCTCACACGCCACCGAGTCTCAGCCCAGGGGTTTATGCACATCTACTGCAGGTCGTGGTCAAGAGAGGGTTACGACCATGATGTGCTTTGACCATGGGAGGCGGAGCTCATGCCAAGGAGGTAGCCCAAAGGGGGGAATCACGCCTAGGGTTGCAGGAAAGAGGGCCACACACCTCATGAGGGGGGGGGGGGGGCACATAGCATGCCACATATACCTCTTTACTTTCACCTAAAAACCTAAATTAGAAGTTACTGTAATTTATAATAAATATAATAATAATAATAATAATAATAATAATGTTAATATTAATAATCACATATTTATAATAATAATAATAATAATAATAATAATAAAAATAATAATTTTATTCATTTCATTTTACACCATAATTATGTTAATAAAAATTTAATAATAGTTATATTAATAAATTTTTTAATGAAAATAATAATATTAACAATTTTTTACAACAACAATAATAATAAATTGATTTTAAATATAATATTAATAATAATAATTATATTTTTAATGATAATGTTAATAATAATATGATCATAACAATATCATTAATTTTTAATAATAATAATAATAATAATAATAATAAATCATTTTAAATAATAATAAGATTATTAATAATTTAATAATAAAAATATTAAGAACGATTTTTAACAATCATTGAATAATAAAAATATAAATGATTTTTTTAATAATAATAATAATAACACTTCCAATAATAATAATAATATTATTATCTACATAAAAATATTATTATTATTATGGTGAAAATGTTTAACCTATTTTATATTTATAACAAAAATTTATTTATTTTAAACATTAGATAAATGTACGAGCACATGGTCCGACCATGCGGTTACCGCCAACCAGGCGGTGCCCGCAAACCGGTCTGAAACCCCTCTAAATTATTAAACGTTAAAAATTTCAAAATAGGACCCCAAAACCAAATTTTTCCAAACGATGTGAGACCATGAGAAGAGTAAAATAAATGAACATCTATTGTTCGGGTGTGACAATTATCCCCACCACATACACTTTCTACCCCTAGAAATTCACCAAGCCAAAAGTCAACACAACTCGAGTCCATGCCTAAACAAAACAAATGGAAACCAAGAGCCTCAGGGTGACCATTCCCAACACATGTCACACCCGAACAATTCAAGAAAAACCACTGCCCGAGATTGAGGGGATAACACAAGAGAGTTCTCCCCACCATAAGAATTCACTAACATGAAAAACATGAAACCCGAACACACCACACCCGGGGGGGGGGGGCTTGGGAACTCCCAAACTGAGGTCATTTTATTTATCCACATGGACTAAAAAAACCCCAGAGACTTAAATGGAAAGCTTTATATAAAATGACCCAACAACATGAGGATAAGAAATTAACTCAACACCTCCCACACTAACTGAATAAAATCCTCACCGAAACTGGAGACTAAGGAATTACTATCTTGAATTCATCCCACTTTCTCAACGCTAACGGAAAAACTCCACTACTTGGATTAACACCATTGCGTGGAAAAATGGAACTCCGGGACACTGGGATGGAGTAATCCCATACAAAATTGAAACACACAAGAGGAAAACCAACAAAGAGGTGCCCAAACTAAGAAAGGGCCCAGAAACACCGCCCATTCATTTAATGAAACCAAACATCCCCCTAACAAACACATTTGAGACCAAACTAAAAATTATAATTGATCTATTTGTTCACAGGCCCAACAAACTTCAAGGACAACAAATGATTTGAAATCCACACTAAGAGTAGATAAGTCTGCTTGAATTGCAATGGAATGAGCTCACCACACCACCACAACAAGGATGAGATTATAAAGACATCGATAATAGAACAAGGGAACTTTGGATATTTCCATCCCAAAGATGAAAACATGATCCAGACCGAGGTTCCACACACCCTCATTAACTCCTGACTATGAGTGAGCGTCACCCCAAGACCTATGGCTAGACTCTAATGGCTGAAGCATCTCCTACCTCACAGTCAGACATTTTCATATTTTGTTCCCTAACTCCTTCTTCCTCCTTATGATTCAAATGACCACAATGGTGGTACATTTTTAAATTGAAGAAACGTGACAACTTAGAATGCCCGAACTGGCCATACTAGTGGCACACAAGAGAATGGTTCTACAAATTAGGTACTGACACCGACAGATAAGATTATTCAGAAATATGTTCCTCTGGCACACCCTGCTCACCAGATGGGGAACCCTCATGAAAACCGAATACCCTTTAACCACACCCCATATCTTAATAACGATGAGGCACCCAACCTCCACTAGTCCAAAGACGAAACCTCCATTAAACCTAAGACAATACAGACTCTAACAAACTCGAGAGTTCCTAACCAACCAAAGACATGTTCTGCTCCTATCAAACCATTCCAATACTTATAACAAAACTCAAACACCTTGAATGAAAATCAAAACTTAAGAATAACCAGAAATTGGGCATGACTCATTGGAAACATTAGTGACCTTTCTGGGAAGAATACTCTGAACAACATGAAAAATACAACTAAAATTGGCATCAAGCCAAAACTCAATCAAAGAAACAACCCAATCCAAGGGAAACAAGCTCATAATCCAAACATATATAAACAAAAGTGAAAATTACCTTTCCAAAAACTGCCATTTCTTTTCAATTTTAAAACTCACCTATGGAACCTTATGAATCATCACATGTGAGTTCATCGAATCCTACTTACATCATCCATGGAAAAGTTCCCCCACACAATCTCCATACATACCCACAGACATGTGTTCCACCATAAATAGTTCCAAGGTTCAAACATCTATTTTCCATATCACATACCGAATTTTCTAAATCAAAACACTTCCAATTTAAAAACCCACTTCACTAATTTCAATTTTTTTTGAAAGAAACCCTTTTCCATTTCAAAACCACTTTCATTTTTAGCACACACTCACAACAACTGTAATCAAAACAAAACCCTGCAAAAAAATGACTATCAGAATGAGGAACTACTGTTTATGACTAACCTAGTGACATGGTGGTGAGCTATGACCCAAGTAAGGCCTGAAACTAAGAGGAACTTGAACTAGGAACTTGGACTCCACATGGGTCACCACCCCATGTGAGGCCGCAACATAACCCGATTCACCTCAATTTTCATCCCTCAATCTAAAAAATCAAAAAAAAAAGATTCAAATTACATAATACCCTTGGTAAATCATGAACCAGTGCGAGAAAGAGTTTGCAATGCCCTTCCTGCACATACCTCCCGAGTCCTGACAATCCTAATTGTTGGTCGGAGTAGTTTACTCAATAGGGGAGGGGTGAATTGAGGAACTATAAAAATTTCTATTAAAAGAATATTATTTTCGAAAGAAATGGTTTCTCCAAAAATAAATACAGCCCAGTTAATCAAGGTTATACTGTTATAAGAGTTTGAATTTTTAAACAACTTCTTAGAAGATTGATTAATTATCAGTAATCTTAATTTTTATTATTAATATTACTTTTGAAGTTATCCTACTAAGACAAATCAGTTATAACTTCTATCCAAGACTAACTATTAGAGTGAAATTAGTGTTTTTTGGATTTTTCAACAAAGAATAAAAAAAGAGAAGACTAAATTTAAACAACACAGTGGATATGAAACAAGTGGTTCAGTCTCCAGCTGAGACCTAATCCACTCCACTTGGTGATCACCTGCCACTAAGCAGTTTATATAAATAAACTCTGGTCCACACCCTGGATCAGGGTTAAAAACAGTACACAGACTGTCCAGGTCACACAGGTACCTCTTCCATAGTTTTCATGGGTAAACAAAAATAATAACCAGGCCACACAGGGTCCTCTTCCACAGTTTTCGTGGGTACACAAAAGTATAAAGAGTTTGGTGTAAGGATTTAGAAATCCTCTAGTTTAACACATGAGTTAGTGTGCATATAGAATATATAGAGTACACACACTACTCAAAAAGTAAGTAAAATAATCACTGAGAGAGATTAGATATGAGTTTAGAATGCTCTAGTGATTTGCAGTGCAGCTCTGGACTCCTTTGATTAAACTGAAATGCTTTTGAATCCTTCTCTGATTTTTGTCTTGAAAAACAGAGTGTCGTGATTCAACTTGTGTTCTTCATGAGTGTTGAAAATGTGAATATGTTCTCTAGATTTCAGTGTACTTAGTATGTTCTTTAGCAGAGTCGGATTGCATGTATAAGACAATGATTTCTTAGAAAATCTTGCAATATGTTCTTTGCGGTCATGATCATAGGCTTGTTTTTCGTTCAGTATGGTGCTATATTTCTCTTGGGCACACTTCACTCTTT
Source organism: Viscum album (assembly GCA_963277665.1). Lineage (NCBI taxonomy): Eukaryota > Viridiplantae > Streptophyta > Magnoliopsida > Santalales > Viscaceae > Viscum > Viscum album. The sequence continues at coordinate 703,212,362 of OY728161.1, forward strand.
ATATTTGAGTGCATGAGTTTTAACCGACATGTTCCATGTGCTTTGTACCTCGTACCTCGTACTATGTATACAAAGAAACATTAATTATTTCAGTGCATTAAAGTCATCAAATATGACCGTTAGAAATTAAATTGAAATACGGAAAAATATTTTAAGAAATAGTGTCACAATATGTTATGAAAATGATGTCTCCTTCACATGGAATTTGAGTGTCACAACGTCTAAGTGCCACATTGTCTTGTTCATAGTTTCTTGCTTCACGATGTCTGGATTACGGTGTCTGGATTACGGTGTCTGGCTTACGGTGTCTGGCTTACGATGTCTGGCTTCACAGTTTCTAGCTTACGATGTCTGGATTTACGGTGAGTGGATTATGGTGTCTGGCTTATGGTGCCTTGTTTCATGGTGTATATTTCACAGTGTCTTGTTTCACGGTGTCTGGTTTACGGTGTCTTGTTTCACGGTGTCTTGTACTTAGGAAAATAACTTTATTCAGACTTAAACAGTGATATGCATGAAATGGATTGAGATTAACAATTATAAAGCATGAGAGAATTTGAAACATAAATATACAGGATTGGATATAAGTTATAGGAGTTAACTAGGTTGAGTAATATTTGATCATTAATGAGATTTGTGATCATTAATGAAATTTGTGATCATTAATGAGATTTGTGATCATTAATGAGATTTGTGATCATTAATGATATTTTTGATCATTAAAACATGATTAATACATAAGGATTACAACAATATCCCCCTTTTTGATGATCAAAAATCATGTACAATTAAAGTGTACATTAGATGCAATGATAGAGAAAATAACATATAGAAACTTCTCCCTCTTTTGGGATTATAAAAAAGTAGAAAGAAGATAGGGAAAACAATGAACATTCCATTAAGAGTAAACATAGGGTAGTAAAAAATAAAGGAGAAATAAAAAAAATGGAATCCCCATCAGAAAGGAGTAAGCACTGGTCTTCTTCAGGGACTGGCCTTCTCTTTGCCTTTAGAAGCAACAGAAGAGGAAGCCATAGGGGCAGTGGTTGATGTAGACTAAGGAAGAGACACAGTAGATAGAGAGGGTAAAGGGAGAACTTCAAATACTGAGGGATCCAAGGTAGGAGTAGTAGAAGATCTAGTGAGTTTCTGATCAAGAATCACAGGTCTGATCTGACTGAGAGCATGTACAACAGACATGGTAGTTGAGGCTAAGGCAGAGGTGATGATAGGCGGCCCAGGTCTGAGAGGTGTAGCTACTGGAGCAACAATTGCTGTATTCTGGACATGAATACAAGGTCTCAGGAGTTTTATGAAGTCTGAAATAATCCCTCCACCATACTACATGGCTTTTTCAAAGTCATATTTGTTTTCTATAAACTTGTCCAATAATCGGGTAAACTCGGTAAGCTTCTGGAATTGGGTTTTGAAGGCTCGAGTCAGAGGAGGAATTTGAATATTCTCTACAAGGTATTTGAAGTGGTTGGTCATATCAGTATTCAAGAAAATTTGGTTAAAATAGAAATCCACTTTCTTATAAATCTTCTGCTGGGAATTATTTGCAATCTTGGAGTGAATTTTTACAAGATCAAGAACTCGATCACTGTTCTTAATAACTTCAGAGAAAGAAGCCACATTAAATCAACTGAAAGCATTATGAATCTCTTCTTTGACTATATATATGAGAAAAGTACTGTCCAAGGAAGGTGTAGATGATTTACCAGAGGTATTAGAAGCTTTGACGGCTATGGTCAGAGATTTGAGCTGATTTAGTACCTTTTGAAGACAACCAGTATACTCATCAGTGAGTTTATTAAGGTTCACCACAAGCTCTCTCATTTCATTAAACATATGTTTGTGCCATTCCACAATATTTTCATCGAAGGATTCCAGATAAGGGTGAATCTGAGACACAACATCTTGAGAGATTTGAGAGACAGTAGGTGCTAGAGGAGCAGTAGCAGGCTCTGATCTCGAATACAGCTCTTTCTGCATGTCTTCAACCATGCTTCTCAAGGTTGTGACTTCATTACTGAGTAACTTATTTTTAACTTGTACTTCTTGAATCTCATGGACCTTATTAGGTTGTATTTTCCAAATGATCTTCTCCAATAATATTGAGGCATCTTTCTCACTCAGATTTGTCACAGGATGAGGTTGGGAGTTCATAAGTTTCTCAACTCTAGATAGGAGAGTATCTCCAAAATCCTTCAGATCATGCTTACTCACAAAGGGCAGCTGTTCAGATAAAGGTTTAGGTGTAGGAGTTGGTACAGGGATAGGTTCAGGTTTAGGTTCCTTTACAAATGCAAAGTGTGTGAATGATTTCAACTGAAATAGGGAAGAGAGATAAAGTTTGGTTGTAGTAACCTGCTGAGACTCATTCATATCATAGAAACTAGGAAATTTGTACTGAGTGTCTATAAGACTTGACTCAGTTGGATGTGAGGCTTCATCAGGCTCAAGATTTGTGGTTTTCTCCCCCTCAACAGGTGCCTCCTTTTCAGGACTGAGAGGCTTAGGAGCTTGTTCTAAATCCACAGTTTCATTTTTAAGATCTTCATTCATTTCTTATCTAGCCAGCTGAAATGCCATCTCCATCCTCTCTTTAGTAGAGGGTATTATTTCAAGAACAGATTGTTCCACAGGGAGTTCTTCCAGATTCTCTTCTTGCACAACATGGAGTTCTTCTACTATAGGCTCTTCTAAGGCTTGCTTCTCAGATTCTATGACAACTGATTCTTTTTCATCCTCGGGTTGGATTTCTAGATTGACATCGTTTCTAGGGGAATGAGCTTATTCTTCAAGGACAACATGAGGAACAATAGTCCTTTCTTCCTCAACAATAACTGCTTCCCTATGTGGAACTTCAGCCTCTTCTTCCTCTTCTTCTAAATACTCAACAAGTTCATCTGGTTCCAAACCAAGATCAGAAAAGTCTTTCGGCCTTGATGGATTATCCACAGGATTAAACTTCTCATAAACTTTATCATTGTATTCCACCCATTCCTTTTTCCAAGGATTCTAGTTTATCTTCATTATCTTAATGGTGGCTTTGGAGAGATAGTATTCACAGTCCATAATCAATTCTTCATTAGGTCCAACCATGACTTTTGCAACAAGCATGGATGGTATCAGCTGAGAGTAGAACAGAGAAGTGAACTTGGATGTAACCTTGATCAAATCACACATATGGTGAATGATGTACTTGCACAAGTTGATCTCATGCCCATTTTTCATAAGATGAGTAAAAAACACATCTTGATACTTTAACACAGCAAAATCACCTTTTCTTGGACTAACCAGATTTTGAACAAACTTAAATAGAAGTCTTGTTTCTCCGTCTAGTTCAGCAGCGATGGACCTTCTCTTGGTGCCATTTCCGGTTAGGGTTTTCAGAGAATCTTCAAGATCAAAGAAATCAGTCGAGGGAGGAGGTTCTCTTTGATAATCCTCACATATACCTTCATGAGGTATCCTAAGGCATGCAACCCATAACCTCGAAGAAAAGAAGAATCTTTGGCCATTAACCCAGCTCCTCACAACATAAATTTCACCAGAGTCAAAATAGAACTATACATACTGGTAGAACTAAGATACTAACCTAGGATAGATGGGTCTATTTTCCCTTGAGAACCAGTTTAACCAGCTTTGTTCTTTTAACACTTTCAAGACCAGAGATTTGATGGAAAAAATCCATTCGTGGAAAATTTCTTTCTCAGGTACAACACTGCGATTTACCATATTTGGATTTAGAGGTCCTTCGGGTGTCAGATTAGGTGCAATATTCTTCTTCTTCAGGGTGCACTTCTCAGGTGTGGATGATGAAAGATGTTTCATTCTTGGAATCCACTGAAGGTTCGAGAGAGAGAGATATAGAAAGGGTTGCAAGGTTTAAAGGGTTCTAAGTGAGAGAAAGTCCGAGTGAAGAACCAAGTGAAACTTGTTGTTTTATCATTTAGGAATGACAATCGTCACAAAAATAAAAAATCGGGAAAGTCAAAGAGGTGAAATAATAGTTACCACGATATGGGTTTAAAGAAAATCATAAAGAATTTTCATGGTGAGACCGTGAATGGTCGTTACGGTGAGACATTGAGGTATCATCCCGATGAGATAGTGAGTTATCATCACGGGACACAGTGAGTGAACTGTTCAGTTCACGTTATGGTGAGACAGTAAATGTCAGACCGTAAGTACAAAGTGCCAATGGTGAGACCGTAAACATAAGAGATAATAACTGAGAAACCGTAATCATGAAATAGTAAATTAAACATAGTAAAATGTTGAACAATAATACAAGTAAGATATCTATTGGAGATTTATCATGCCTAGATCATGTATGCTGTAGTCTATTATATCATAATTTAATGGTTTAATGAATATATCAGCAAGTTGATATTCAGTACCAATGAATTCCAAGGTGATATCACCTTTTTGATAATGATCTCTCAAAAAGTGATGTCTTACATCAATATGTTTTGTCCTAGAATGTGAAACATGATTTTTTGAGATGTTAATAGCACTTGTGTTGTCACAATTTATTGGTACATGTCTGAATTGATATCCATAATCTTGTAATGTGTGTTTCATCCACAAAATTTGTGCACAACAACTGCCATCAACTATGTATTCAGCTTCTGCAGTAGATAATGCAACCGAATTTTGTTTCTTACTACACCATGATACTTGTGACTTGCCTAAAAGGTGACATGTTCTAGAGGTTCTCTTTCTATCTAATTTACATCCACCAAAGTTAGCATCAAAATAACTAACTAGTTAGAATGATTTTCCTTTAGGGCAGAACAATCCTAGATTGGGTGTATGCTTGAGGTATTTGAAAATTCTCTTTACAACATTTAAATGAGATTCTTTAGGATTTTCTTGAAAACGAGCACACATACACACACTAAACATAATGTATGGATGGTTAGCAGTTAAGTAGAGTAAACTTCCAATCATTCCTCTATAAGTGGTTTGATCAACAAATTTTCCATCTTCATCAAAATCAAAATTACTGGTGGTACTCATGGGAGTGTCACTACTTTTAGTGCTATCCAATCCAAAACGTTTTAGAAGATATCTAGTGTATTTACTTTGAGTTAAAAAAATTCCATCATTATTTTTAAATATTTGAAATCCAAGAAAGAATTTTAGTTCACCCATTAAACTCATTCAAAAATTTGTTTTGCATCATTTTAGAAAAATCAATACATAATGATTTTTTTAAGATCCAAAAATAATATCATCTACATAGATTTGAACAACTAAAACATTATTAGAAATTCATTTTATAAAGAGAGTGGGATCAACTATTTCTTTTGTAAAACCTTTGGAAATGAGAAAAGTACTCAATCTGTCATACCAAGCTCTTGGAGCTTGCTTTAAACCATATAAAGCTTTTTATAGTTTGAAAATATGATTAGGAAAATGAGGATTTGTAAATCCAGGGGGTTGTTCAACAAATACATCCTCATCTATATACCCATTTAATAATTCACTCATAACATCCATTTGATATAGTTTGAATTTCAGATGAGTAGCATAAGTAAGTAGGATTCTGATGGATTCAAGTCTGGCTAATGGAGAAAAGGTCTCCTCATAGTCAATTCATTCTTCTTGACTATAGCCTTGTGCAACTAATCTAGGCTTGTTCCTAACTATATTTCCAGCTTCATATACCATATTTCTAAAAACCCATTTAGTGCCAATGATGAATGCGTCCTTGGGTCTTTCAACAAGTTTCCAAACTTTGTTTCTTTCAAACTGATTAAGTTCTTCTTGCATATCCATTACCCAAAATTCATCGTTGATGGCATCACCAATGTTTTTAGGTTCAAGTTGTGACAAGAAGGCTTGATGTTCAACCTGATTTCTAAGATAAGATCTAGTTTGTGTTCCTTTCTCTAAGTCTCCTACAACTTCATCTATGGGATGGTTTTTAAGGGATCTAACCTTTCTATAAAAAGAGTGACTAGTGATTTCAGGTTCATCAACAGATTCAGGTTCATTATTACTCGATTGTAGAGAATTTAGAGAATTTGAAGTTTTCAAAAATTCTTTCACAGAGGAATTTGAGGATTTTGAGTTGATGTTTAGATTTGATACATCATCCTCCAGATTTTCTAGGATAGTTCTAGGCTCATGTGGATCTATTTCATCAAACATGATATGAACATATTCTTCCACACATTTAGTTATTTTATTGAATACTCTATAATATTTACTTAATATTGAGTAACCTAGGAAAATTCCTTCAACACTTTTGGATGCAAATTTGTCAATATTATCCTTAGTGTTGAGAATAAAGACTTTGCAACCAAAAAATCTAAAGTAATTAACCTTAGGCTTCCTATTTTTCCAGAGTTCATATGGGGTATTTTTGAGAATTGGTCTAATCAAGACTATATTGATTATGTAGCATGCTGTATTAACAGCTTCAACCCAAAAGTAAAGAGGTAAGTCATATTCACTAAGAATTTTTCTAGTAATTTTTTACAGGGTTCTATTTATTCTTTCTATAACACCATTCTGTTAAGGTGTTCTAGGGGTAGAGAAATTGTGACTATAACCATTTTGTGAGAAAAATGATTAAGAATCTTGATTTTCAAACTCATGGCCATGATCACTTCTTAAAGATTTAATTTTAAGGCCACTAATATTTTCTATAGACTTGGCATAATTAGTAAAATAAGAGAAGGCTTCACTTTTGTGAGCAATGAAGAAGGTCCAGGTATATCTAGAAAAATCATCTATCAGAACATAAACATAGTGCTTCCAATTTAAAATAGAAACTCTAGATGGTCCAAACAAATCCATGTGAACCAATTCGAGAGGTTGAGAAGTAGAAACTTATTTCTTTGTTTTGAAATAGATTTTGTGTTGTTTTCCCTTTTGACAAGGATTACATAATTTTTCATGTGGAAACTCAAGTTTGGGTAAGTCTTTAACTAGGACTTTTCGAGTTAGCTTTCTAAGGGAGTGAACATTACAGTGTCCTAGTATCCTATTCCAGAGCTAATATTCTTTATGAAATACACTTAAGCATGAACCATTTTGAGAATCTAAGGAATCTAAATTAACAGAATAAACATTCTCATTCCTTGATGCAGAAAATACTAATTCATCTTTAGAATTAAAGACATTACATGCATCATTTTCAAATTTAACATGATATCCATCATCATATAATTGTGAGATACTAAGTAGATTATATTTTAAGACATTAACAAACAGTACTTTAGAAATTAAAATCTAATTTGTGTTGACAATATGTCTTAAGCCATTGATTTTCCCTTTGGCATTATCACCAAATGTGACATGTCCTCCATCTACTTTTATCAGATTCTTGATGCACGAGTAGTCTTCTGTCATGTGCCTTGAACATCCACTGTCTAAGTACCATAGATTTTTGCAGGAGCTCTTTAAGAATATTTCCTATAACATGATCAAGCTAAGATAGATTTCGGTACCCATACTTGTTTGGGTCCAATAACATTAGTAATAAGTGCTTTAGGAACCCATATTTGTCTCACAGGTTTCCTATAAGCATTATGTAAAGTATTTAAAAAATAAACAGTATTTGGTCCACAAAAATTTGAAACAGTAGAATATATATCATGACTTGAGCTAGTTGAGTTGTGTCTAGAATTGGGAACAAAACCATATGTCCTAGATTTTGAAACAAAATTTGTTATACCAAGGTTTCTTTTACCAGATTGATAACCAATTCCAGTATTGTATTTGGGGACAATTTTTTTCCTAGCATTTGGGTAAGAGTATTTTTTTCCCATTAGTAAACTTTTCTAAGTCACTTTTTAATTGGTCATTATACATTTTTAATTCATTTTTTTCTTTGAGTAGTTGAGAATTTTTCTCCTTTTCAGTAGTAAGTTTAGATTTAACATTTACAGTGAGAGAATGCTGTTTCTTCAATGATTTATATCTATATTTTAACTCATTGAATGTCTCTTCAAGCATGTTACAATATTAAAACATTTCTTCATTAGTTATATTTTCAGATTCACTTTCCTCTTCAGAATAGTATGAGTTATGTACAGAAGAGTTCAGTGTTACCTCAGATGTGTTTGTCATAAAACAAATATTGGCTTTGTTAGCCTGTTCATCATGTGATGTCTCTGAGTCACTTGAAATATCTTCAGAGGCACTCCAGGTTGCTTTCATTGCCTTTTTGTACTTCTTATCCTTGTCCTCATATTTCTTCTCATAATTGAGCTTTGGAAAGTCATCCTTTATATGTCCTTTGCACTTACATTCATATCATACAATTTAATTAGTTTTGTCACTTCTTTTCCAGTACTTTTTCCAGTTTCCTTTTAGATCATATTTTCCCTTGAAGTTAGGCCTTCTGAAAAAGTTCTTATTTTTGTAAAATCGTTTGAATCTTCTGTCTAGTTGAGACATATCTTCATCACTGTCAGGTGATGATTTTTCAGTGGTGGGACTTTCTACAAAAGCTTCCAGTTTCCCTTTGTCTTTGTGCTTCGAGGAGGTGGTCTTAAATGCTACAGATTTCCCCTTTGGTTCATCCTCCTCTTATTTGTTGACTTTCAAATCTTCCTCATACATCATCAGTTTCATAGTGAGTTCTTTTACAGGTATCTTGCTGATGTTGCATGATTCTTTAATTGAGATAGAGGTTCCCCTCCATCTGTCAGGTAGACATCTAAGGATTCGCATGATCTGTTCTTTGGCAGTGACTTATCTTCCTAGTGAAACCATTGTGTTGACAATCTCATTGAACCTGAGATACATGTCATAAATAGGCTCATAAAGTTTCATTTTAAAATTATCATATTTTATAGTATAGGTATTAAGTCTCATTTCCTTTACACTAGACGTGCCTTCATGTGAGACAGACAAGGTATCCCAAATTTTATGGGCAGTTTTACAAGCAGAAATCCTATCAAATTATTCATCTCCTAAGGAACAATACGAAGCATTCCTGGATTTGCAATTTTTATTGTAAGAAAGTTTGGTAGGTTCATCCCATGTAATTCTATCAGTCATAGGAAGTTTTTATTCATCTATAATGGATGACCAAATTTCAAAGCTCATACTCTCTAGATGCATTTTCATTTTAATTTTCCATTGAGAATAATTGGTTCCATTAAAGAATGGTGGTATGTTGGTTGCAGCACCTTCCAATCTATTGTCCATATTAACAGATTACTTTAAAAGAGCTATAAATTTAGAATTAATAGAAATTTATAGATCTTTAAAGTAAAACTACAATTACAGTTGAGTAATATTACACAGAGTCCTAATAAAGCTCCCTCTAATACCAAATGTTGGTCGGAGTAGTTTACTAAAGAGGGGAGGGGTGAATTGAGCAACTATAAAAATTTCTGTTAAAAGAATATTATTTTCAAAAGCAATGGTTTCCCCAAAAATAGATACAACCTAGTTAATCAAGGTTATACTGTTATAAGAGTTTGAATTTTTAAACAAATTCTTAGAAGATTTATTAATTCTCAGTAATCTTAATTTTTATTATTAATATTACTTTTGAAGTTATACTACTAAGACAAATCAGTTATAACTTCTTTCCAAGATTAACTATCAAAGTGAAATTAGTGTTTTCTAGATTATGCAACAAAGAAGAAAAACAGAGAAGACTAAATTTAAACAGCACATCAGATATGAAACAAGTGGTTCAATCTCAAGATGAGACCTAATCCACTCCACTTGGTGATCACCTGCCACCAAGCATTTTATATAAATAAACTCTGATCCACACCCTGGATCGGGGTTAACAATAGTACATAGACTGTCTAGGTCACACATGACCTCTTCCATAGTTTTTGTGGGTAAACAAAAATAATAACCATGCCACACATGGTCCTCTTCCAAAATTTTTGTGGGTACACATATGTATAAAGAGTTTGGTGTAAGGATTTAGAAATCCTCTTGTTTAGCATAGGAGTCAGTGTGCGTATGGAATATACAGAGTACACACATTGCTCAAAAATTAAGTAAAAGAATCACTCAGAGAGAGTAGATATGAGTTTAGAATGCTCTAGTGATTTGCAGTGCATCTTTGGACTCCTTTAATTAAACTAAAATGCTTCTGAGTCCTTCTATGGATTTTTTCTTGAAAAACAGTGTGTTGCGATTCAGCTTGTGTTTTTCATGAGTGTTGACAATGTGAAGATGTTCTCTAGATTCCAGTGTGCTTCGTATGTTCTTCAGTAGAGTCGGATTGCATGCATGAGAAAATTCTTTCTTAGAAAATCTTGCAATATGTTCTTCGCGATCATGCTCATAGGCTTGTTTTTCGTTCAGTATGGTGCTATATTGCTCTTGGGAACACTTCACTCTTTATCTTCGAGTGCATGAGTTTTAGTCGACAGGTTCCATGTTCTTTGTACCTCATACCTCATACTATGTCTACAAAGAAACATTAATCATGTCAGTGCATTAAAGTCATCAAATATGATTGTTATAAATTAAATTGAAAGACGACAAAATAGTTTAAGAAATGGTGTCACAGTATGTTATGAAAACGGTGTCTCCTTCACGTGGTGTCTGGGTATCATGGTGTCTGAGTGTCATGGTGTCTAGTTCATGGTGTCTTGCTTCACGGTGTCTGGATTACGGTGTCTGGCTTATGGTGTCTGGCTTACGGTGTCTGGCTTCATAGTGTCTGGCTTACGGTGTCTGGCTTCACGGTGTCTGGCTTACGGTGTCTGGATTCATGGTCTCTGGATTACGGTGTCTGGCTTACAGTTCCTTGTTTCATGGTGTCTTGTTCATGGTGTCTTGTTTCACGATGTCTGGTTTACGGTGTCTTGTTTCATGGTGTCTTGTACTTAGGCAAATAACCGTATTCAGACTTAAATAGTGATATGCATGAAATGGATTGATCTTAACCATTATAAAGCATGAGATAATTTGAAACATAAATACAAAGGATTGGATATAAGTTATAGGAGTTAACTAGGTTGAGTAAGATTTTATTATTAATTAGATTTGTGACAATTAATGAGATTTATGATCATTAGTGAGATTTGTGATCATTAATTAGATTTGTGATCATTAAAACATGATTAATACATGAGGAGTCCAACACTAATATTCTTCTACCGAACACGCCAAATAACAAGGGACTCATTTGATACCATTATATCATGAACCAGCCCAAGTCAACCCTAAACAGGTCACCCGAGCCAGTCCACAACATGTCCCGAGGGGCGTTCCAAATCCCCCAGGGATGGCGACCAGTTCCGGGCATCGAAACATATATATGAAAATAGTTTAGGCCCAAAATAAATAACCAAGACCAGAAAATTATAATACAGACTAAGATAACAACAACATTAATCAATTGAACTGTAAATAAATAACCAACTAGTTTAGATACAATATAAAACTAAACAAAATGAGAAAAAAAAAGAAAACTAAACAATTGAAACACAGTATCTATGCGACCCTGAGGTCTCCACCAACCATAAGACCAAACCTGCTCCGAAACTGAGCAACTAAACCAGGAACCTGCAAAAAGGCTGGACCTACAACTAAAAAGATAGGATAATCATGAGCACTGAGATGATCAATAGGTTTTCCAAGATAAACCACTGAATCCAAAAGTTCCCTTTCCCAAAACAATTCAAGAACACTATTTTGAAAATATTGTTACGAAGTAGGGTTGTCATTTTAAAGAAAACAAAATCATTTTTCTCATTTTTAAAATATAACTCACACTACAAATCATTTCCAAAACTAATCCCAAATTTATAAACAAAATACAAAAAGAAGCAATATAAAGGGTGTGCTAAATAAATAATTAAATAATAAAATCTTGAAATAAACTAACAAGTATAGCAACAAATAAACAAGTAATAAAATAATAACCATGGGCGATCCTAAACATCCTTAGAAGACCCATGGATGTACTTGGTTCGGAACCACCTACCAACATATGGTGAAGACCCTAAGTCAATAAACAACTAGATACCCTAACCTAGACCCACTAGTGGCATAGCCCGCCTGGACTAACAAAAAATGTAGAGGGTATCAACTCGTCTAATCAGGGTTGATCAAAAACCTTCACTCAACTTTCTAAAAGATGCTCAGGAACCTATGGTGGTAGTAGTAATGATGTGTAATTAGGAGGCCCTCACATGCGTGACTCACCTTACCTTCTATCACCGCACTTGCCTACCCCAAAAACGGACACCCTATATGATAACCCATAAAGGGATATCCCTCCTATAGAGGTTCCCACTAGATATATATATATATATATATGTAAGCATGTACACATCATATCATCCAAGGTTCCAACTGGGCTGTCACGTCACATGTACTTTTAAACCATTTCACAAAGCACTTTAAGTTGTCAATGAGACACTCACACTTTCAAAGTGACATAAGGTGCCAAATGGACCTTTATAACACATATCCATTTGAAACTTTTCTCAAAACATTAAGGTTTACAAATGGGCATATAGTTTCCAAAAAACAATTCTTTTCAAAGAGTCAACACAAACATTACACTAGATATGGAAGTTCCAAAAGGGTCCTTAGGTCAACATCTCTAGTGAATTTCTCGATAACATCTTAAAAACACCAATTTTAGATTTACAAATCCAAACAGGCCCTTAATTTTTATAACACACACGAAATACCTTTAAAATTACCAAGCAAAATTTTCTCTTTTAACTGACACCAATTAATTCTTTAAGGCTAAATGGGGAAAACTTGAGGAATACCTTTAAAAACATTTTTGGAACCCAAAAAAATACCCAACCCACTTTAGAAATTAAAAACCATTCAGAAAACCAAGATTTAGAAGGAACACCATTTTTTCCAAGTACCATCTTCATTTGATTGCACATCCACATGTGCACCTAGTGTACCCATGGATGCACCAATATCCAACAACACATCAATAATAAAAAAACCATTTTCTTGAAGACCATATCCAACCAACCACATTATTTTAAGAAGATAAATCCATTTAATTAATATCATAAAACCTTTTAAAAGAATTTTAACACAAACAATAATCTCTAACATTACCCAAACCAAATTCACCAATCAATAAATATCATCACAACTTCACAGAGGCCCAAACATTTAATTAAAGACCCATTTCAAATTTAAAGGAACAAAGACATTTCAAATAGGAATCCTAGGTTCATTAAACCTAGGTAATTTACAAAAATCACAATAGAAATATATTTTTAATAAATTACACCAATATAAAACTACCATTTGCATCAAGATATAAATATATTAGAGGTGCAACTAACATTTAGAAATTTATTGAAAACACGCAACTGATTCTGGGTTATTCTGGGAAGTGGTAAATTGGAAAATCCTAACTCAAAGCAAGTGATAACACAATAAAACTTTAGTGAAATGAATAAAAAGAAATCATGGACCAACCACACACCCTAGACAATGAGGAAAATGCATGTAACACAATCCGAGGTGTTAAGGTTTTCCTACCTTGAAGAAAAATACCCAAAAAGAAATGTGAAATGAAAAAACTGTAGAAGGGGGTCGAGTTCGCCAGAGGAACGCTTGAAAGGGTGTGCAAAGGGGAAGGTTGGACATCGAAGCATGGCGCAAGGAGGATAGGTCATACTGTGCCTTGAGTAGGAGAAGGAGAGAGGTCACGTGCCACCGGGTCTTGACCAAAGGGTTCGTATGTGCCTGCTGCATGTTGTGGTCAAGAGAGGGTTGCGGCCTTGATGTGCTTCAACCATGGGAGGTGGAGCTCATGCCAAGGAGGTAGCCCAAAGGGGGGAATCACACCTAGGGTTTCAGGGGAAGAGGGTCACGTGGCTCATGAAAGGGGGGAAGAGAGGTCGTGCCTCACACAGTAAGTCATGCCTCCCTCTTTGATTTCCCCTAGAAGAACCTAAATTAAAAGTCACCATAATTTATAATAAATATTATAATAATAATAAAAATAATAATGTTAATATTAATAATCACATATTTATAATAATAATAATAAGAAGAATAAAAATAATAATTTTATGCATTTAATTTTAAACCATCATGATGTTAACAAAAATTTAATAATAGTTGTATTAATAACAATTTTAATGAAAATAATATTATTAAATTTTTTTAATAATAATAATAATAATAAATTGATTCTAAAAATAATATTAATAATAATAATTGTATTCTTAATGATAATGTTAAAAATAATATAGTCATAACAACATCATTAATTTTTCTTAATAATATTAATCATAATAATACTAAACAATTTTAAATAATAACAACATTATTAATAATTTAATCATAAAAATATTAAGAACGATTTTTAACAACCATTTAATAATAAAAATATAATTGATTTTTTTAATAATAATAATAAAACGTCCAATAATAATAATAATATTATTATCTATACAATAATATTATTATTATTACAGTGAAAACATTTAACCTATTTTATTTTTATAACAAAAATTTATTTATTTTAAACATTAGATAACTGCACGGGAACCTAGGCCAACCAAATGGTTATCGCCAACAATTCAGTTCCCATGCATCGATCCGAAACCCATCCAAATTATTAAACGTCAAAAATTTAAATAGAGACCCTTAACCCAACTTTTTACAAATGATGCGAGACCATGATAATAATAAAATAAAAGAGTGTCTCAGGTTGTGGCGGGACACCTCCACTGGGAAATTATTGTTAAATAGGTATCTTCTATTCAATATAGATATTTGATAAGGCATATTATTTATTTTAATTATTCGATAAGAGGAATAATTTGGATTGTAAATGAAGGGTAGCCCCCAGACTTAATACACCCCCTCGATGCATAAAGAGGTTCTCATGAAACAAATTAGTTATGCAAATTAAATAGGTTTCTATCTGTAGTTTTAAACTGTCTTGTGAAAGTTCTTGATGATATAGGTTTTCATGTGCCTCAAACATGACATCCTATAATTAAGCATTGCCTTCATCTTGATTTATTATTTATTATCCATGATATTTTCACTATGAAAAAGTCTATGGATGAATTTAATTCTTAGTTTATTGATTAAATGACATGTTTTTTCAATTTATTAACTTTCTATATTTATTTTTCCTTATCTAGTTATTTAAATGGAATGTGTTTCTAGTTATTTACCTTGCCAAATTATTTACGCACTTCCATCTTAGTTTATTTATTTCATGGCATGTGTATTCAGTTTTTAGCTTTATGTATTGATTATTCTCTTTGATTTATTATTATTTCCACTATATTTACCCTTATTGAGTGTTTGAGATCACCCTTATTAAATTTATTTTCCCCAGGATTCTCTAAAGTGTACTGAGAAAGTTATACAAAGACACACTATATGTAATAGATTTATTATCCAAGAATAAAAAATATACTGTAAATAGTGTATTCATTTATAATAAAAGACTCATGTATGTATATAGTTTACTAATACTACTAAACTCTTTGGTCCTTCATGATTTGATTACTTGTATCTTATTCTAATGTAATGGTAGCATGACACTAAATTTGGGATTTTTATAGTTGGTTCACTATAGTTATAGTGATGTATTTAAAGTATATATATGATATTTTTAACATATTTATAATCTAGAGTTATGATATCACATATACCTTCTTAATTTTCATTATGTGGGAGATATGATGATGTAGTTTGTGTGTACAGAGGACTATCTCCCCGTGAAGCAATGTGACCCATTTTCCCTAACACTTTACATATAAGGTAATAAGGATAATTTTAATGAAAAAATGTAATATAAATGAAATCATTAGGATATTAATGAAATATTTATCATTTTGAAATGATAATATAATATTTTATTTCTTACACTAAAAAATGATAACATTGTTTGTGTGTACGTGTGGACTGCCGCCTCCACGAAGCAATACGACTCTTTTTTCATCATTATATCACATGGATGATATATATAAGAATATTTAAAGAAGTAATATGGTATTTATGATATTATTATCATTATATAAATATAAATCAATACATACATTTCTTCCATAATTATCATTGATAAATGGAAATGTTACTCATGCATACGTACAACCTACCATCTCCATGATCGTAATGCATTTCATTTTTCATAAAAATCATTCATGATTAGTTTAAAATTTTTCAATATATGTATAAATATGATAATTATGTCATTATTATTATTCTTGATATGTTGAAATAATGACCACTTTGACCATAGTCAACCTACTGAAGTAGTTTTTGACACATAAACCAAATATCATTAAAACATTCAATGTAAACTTAATTAATTAAGTAATTGTATATAACATGGTGATAAGTGAAATAAAAGGAATAATAAACTTTAAAAAGTATACTAATTAAGTAAATAATTAATATAAGTTTATTATCTAGGAAGATAAAGAACATACATGATAAATCGAACTTGAGGTAAGGAACTTCATCTGAATTTCCTTTTGTTGAGATATATTACAATGTTATCCATCTATATTATTTTATGAGGTGTATATATATCCACTTTGACACTTTATTTCATGAATTTATCTATTATAATTATATTTAAAATTTTTAATGTTATTTTATCATGGGGTTTATGATTCAAATGTTTCCAAAGTGGTAAGGTATTTTTCTTTTAAAAAACCTATTTTAATGTTTTCCTTTAAATTATATTTCTATTCCATGTCCATGTTTTTAAATGATTTTATTAATTTAATTATATGGACATGAGAGTTTTATAAAGTAAATTTTTATCTTTTTTTCAACGTTTTTTTAGAAAATGAATCTATGTATGGAATATTTAACTTTATTTACAAAAAAAGGAATGTTATATTTTAATGTGTACAATTACAATGACTTTTCCTGTCATTGTAAACAATTTTTAAAGTTTATATCCTTTATAATTTTTCATGTTTTTTTCAAATAAAAACCTTCTTTTTTTTTGAATTTTGAGTATTTGGGTATTGGAAATAGGTTTTTAAAAGAAAATATTATTTTGATATTGAGAATGGTTTTTAAAAGAAATGGGTATTTTGATTCCAAAAATAGTTTTTAATAGAGTATTAAAAGAATTTCTGAAGTATTTTAGGATGAAAATACAATCTTTCATGATTTATGATTATTTTTTAGTTCTTGGGAATTATTTATAAGGATAGATGGTTTCGTTATTATTAAAGGATGTGTAGTTTCATGATTAACCAATGAAATGTGATTCCATGATAAACCAAGGATGAGTTAGTCTATGATAGCCCTCTAATTCATTGGGTACTTCAGAAATGGAATCTGACCATATTAGTTATTCTATTTGTAAGATTTATATGAATGATGATTCCCCAAGTTACCTTTATGATTTATATATTATTTTTATGAGTTTTAAATGATTTCTTTGAGAGAAGTGTGTGTGATTTCTTGTAAAAATTATTTATTGCATTTCTCTCAAAGAACTCTGAGATAAAGGTAATTTTTTTTTGAGGTTTCATGTTTTTCACTGGACTAATGAAAATTTTCTTTTTATGTCCATTATTAATATTTTTGTATTAATCCCAAGAATTTAAATGTTTTTACAGTGTTTAAGGATTGGTATAGGAAAGGAAGAGGTCAATTTGAAAGTTATGATGATTTTTCATGAAAAGAAACCATGTTTTATTTCAAAAATTTTATATTATGGAAAAGATGGATACTGATCAGAAGTGTAGAATTATATATATATATATATAGTTTTTAATGTGTGAGTTATGATATAATTCTATAAAACTATAAACCTAAAAAAATTATAAAATATAAGAGAATTAATTCTTGACTTAAAACTCAATATTTTGAAATGTTTAAGGCTGGGTCCTTAGATTTGGTATCAGAGGAAAGGTTTAAATAAATTTAGAGTTTAGGATAATATTAATAGAAATCCATTGAAATATTTTAATTTATAGTTAAGTTAAAATGATATAGAATTTAAATATTACCATATTGATTCATCAAAACTATGTTTTTTTTTTCAGAATGGTTTTCCATAAAGGAAATAAGGAATATGTAGTAGGAAGGCACCAAGAGGGAAATATCCTTCTAAATTAGTATCCTGAGATGGTTTTAATTGGAACTAAGTAGTTTATTGCTATGATAGATAAATTTAACCAATACATAAATGGTATTGGTATATATTCTAAAGAGTAGCTAGATATTCCATAGAGGATCATAATGATAGTGGAGTATTTCATGAGATAATATCCTCTATCATTCAGCTGATCATCTGACCCTATGGTAGTCAAAGGATGGATCAATTCTCTGGATAAGATATTTAAAGTCACGAGGTGTTCAAAATATAAAAATTTAACTCTTTCTGTTTATTATTTTGAAGGTGAATCTAATCTATGGTGGTATTTGGTTAAGAATACCAAAGATAAATATTATCTTGGTGCTAGGTAATGAAAAAAAATTAAGGATAACTTCCTCCAGAAATATTTCCCTAAGGTTGTTCAAATCTATATGAAAAAAAATCTTGGAATTGAGAAAAAAATATAAATATTCTATAGAAATGTATAAAGAAAACTTTACAAGACTGTCCTAGTAAGTACCTGATTTTTGTTCAGGACACCATTAATATATTTTACTCAGGGTTAAAACCAATTTTATGAATTTATTTTTATGTTCATGAATTTAAAATCTATAAGAAATTTATTCATTTTACTAAGAAAGTGGAGATAGAGTTTTCCAACACTTATGTTCCTTGATATGAAAAGAGTAAAAAAAGGTCTAGACGGAAATCAATGGGGAATCATCCATCAAAGAAATTTTGAGGTAAGAAAACCAAGTTCCCATACTGTGATAAGTGCAGTAAAATAAATCCTGGGGAATGTTCTATAAAGTATGGAAAGTGTTTCTGATGTGGTAATTTTCTACATATTTCTTATTAATGTAAGGAATATGAGAAGACGAATAATGAAAAGCCGATGGTAAGATGCTTCAGTTGTAATGACTTAGGGAATTATGCTGACATATGTCCAAATTTAGTCACTCAGGGGGAAATAATCAATAATAAAAGAAGAAATGTGTGGGAAAATATTTTTCTACTACTATGGTTGATGTTGGGACATCAAGTGAAGTGGTGACAAGTATGTTACTTGTTTATTCAAATTACATCAATGCCCTTTTTGACTCTCGATCTTCATATTCTTTCATTTTTGATAAATTTTAATGTAAATTAGGAATATCACTTCATGAAATTAATATGGAACTTTTGGTGAAAACTCTAGCTGGAAGTATTAAAACAACCAATATTAATATAGATCTTCTTATTGTCATTAGTGGGATGAACTTTCCTATAAATTGTAATAAACTGGATATAGTAGAGTTCGATATCATTCTTGGTATGGATTTTTTTTTTCAGTTTATCATACTAAGATATATTTCAGAGATAAAAAGTTATGTTAATTGGTTCCATGCCTTTGATAACTTACTAAGAAGCTAAGAAATTGATTAGAGATGGTAGTGAAAGTTATCTAGATCATATTTCTGAAAAAATAAATTGTTCAAATTAGTGATGTTCTAGTAGTGAATAAATACATGGATGTATTTCTTGATGATTTTACAAGTGTTATTCTGGTTTTATAGGTTGATTTTATTATTGAAATAGTTCTTGATGATAAGCCTATTTCTAAACCCCCTTATCAAATGGCTCAAGTGGAAATTTTATAATTGAAAAATAAATTTCATGAGTTTTTAGATAAAGGTTTCATTATACCTAGAACTTTACCATGGGGGTATCCTATTTTTTTATTAAAAAGAAATATGGTTCAATGAGACTTTGCATTGAATATAGATCTTTGAATAATATCACTGTTAAGAACAAATATCCTTTTCCACATATTGATGATTTTTTTTATCAGACCTAGGGACCATAATATTTTTCCAAGGCTGATATTTTTTCAGGGTACCATCAGTTTAAATTGAAGAAAGTAGATATTAAAAAGACTACATTTCATACTAGATATAAGAATTATGAGTTTATATTTATGACCTTTGGGTTGTTTAATACACCTTATGTATTTATGGACCTCATAAATAGATTTTAAATGAATTCTTGGATAAGTTTGTGGTTGTGTTTATTGATGACGTTTTGATATATTCTAAAAGTAAAGAGGAACATTAAATGAACCTATGGATTTTCTTTCAAACCTTAAAAGAAAATAAATTATACATAAGATTTAGTAATTGTGAATTTTATTTGTAATATATTTATTTACTCAGTCACATGATTTCTTAAGATGGAATAACAGTTGACCCTGCTAAAACTAAAGTTATTAAAGAGTGGTCAAGACCTATAAATATCATATAGATTTGTAGTTTTCTTGGATTAATGGGTTACTATTGGAGTTTTTTTGAAGAATTTGCACGGTTGTCTATCCCATTGACTAAAATAACTCAAAAGGAGTTAAACTCATATGGAAAAAAATAACATGATTGTAGTTTTTAGGAACTAAAAATACAATCAATGAATGATATAGTTTTGTCCCTGCCTTCCAAAAATGGTGAATTTTTCATATATAGTGATGATTCATCGAAGGTACTTGGTTGTGTCCTAATGAAGAATGATCAAGTAATTTATTATGCTTTACGTCAGTTGAAACCTCATGAGTTAAATCACCCTACACATGATTTGTAATTATATATTGTGTTTTTTTCTTTAAAAATCAGGAGGCATCATCTGTATGGAGTAAATTATCAAATATTTACTAATCATAAAAGTTTAAAGTATATATTCACTCAGAATGAATTAAACTTGAGATAGAGAATATGAATGGAACCGATCAATGATTATTATTGCATGATTAATTACTATCCTAGAAAATAAAAAAAGTGTATGATGCTTTGAGTTTGAAAATAATTCCACATTAACCATGTTACATTTGGAATATGACCCTTTGGTTAATAATTTGATGAATTTTTTCCTAGAGGTTGTGGGTGTAGCGAAATCCTTTTTTTTTCAGGTTTCAGTGTTGCCAACTTTATGAGAAAGAATTAAGAAAGCTCATAAGAAAAATCATGATTTGTAGGAAAAGGTAAAATACATCAAGAAGGGAAATTTTATTGATTTTAATATTGATGAAGAAGGTGGTTTATGATTTGTAAAAAGATTATGTATTCCTTTTGATTCTGAATTGAAGAAAGATTTATTGAGTAAAGATCATAGTTCTCCATTTTCTATTTATTCAAGAATCACTAATATGTACATATATCATTTGGAGTATTAATGGAGTGATGTAATGAAAATATATTTTGTTAAATTTACCTTAAAATGTTTTAATTGTCAATAGGTTAAGGTAGAAAAACAATTACTGAAGATAATTCTTCAACCATTTCTAGTGAAAGAGTGGAAATAGGAAAATATGTCAATGGATTTTGTGGTGGGATTATCAATAACTTTTTGAGGTAAAAATTTGATTTGGGTTATTGTTGATCGATTGAAAAAATCTACACATTCCCATCCCGTTAGAGATACTGTGTCTTTATATCATCTTTCTTAACTGAATATAAATGATATAGTTAGGTTACATGTTGTTCTTCTTTCCATTGTATTAGACCATGATCCCATATTCACATAAAAGTTTTGGAAAGTACTTAAGAAGTTATTTGGAATTTAATTAAATTTCAGTATAAATTTTCATCCTCAAACTGATGGTGTCACAACCCGCCTTCCTCAAGATGTGGGAAGGTAAAATAAAGTTCCATGCCATTCCTTCTTCAAGATGAAGGAGAGATAATGATCCCCTGAGTCCTACCTTCAATAGGACCCAGAGTGGCGACTAGAACCAAGGATATAAAATCTCACACAAAATGGAAGTAATTTTCCTTTTTAATGAAAACAAGATCAAAAGATAATACAATAATAATCCCAAACAACACCAAACTTTTATAGAAATGAAATCAAAATCCAACCCATGTATGATTTAAATGTAAACTGAGACAAAAATATAACCAAAGAACTAAATAAAGTACCAAAAGAAAGGAACTAAGAAGCATCAAAATAACTATCCGAACACCCAAGATAGTAAACTCCAACCTAATCCTCAATGTCCTCCTAGAAACCTGAAAATAGTTTTACAAACATAGGGTGAGTATACAAGTATACCAAGTAGTAAAAATAAAGCTACCCATGAAAAAGTTGGGGAACATACTAATGCCCCTGTGAGAGAACAATATTACAACAAAGCACCTACCAAGGAGTACTAAACAACCCAGAATCACCAAGGCACACTCTCTAAATAACACAATTCAAGTAAAGTAATATTATAAGCATATTAAAATTTGGGTACCCCACACCACTTTCCCACATGTTGAATTCACATTCCTAATGGATAAAGTCTTGATGCTAATGCTCTTCCAAAATTCATTCCCACTGTCACAACCTACCCACACACACCTAGGCCTGAAACAACACATAAATCCTTCCCACATACACCTTGGCTACAACCACACCACACAATCTCACCTGAAAACACCTAGGCCTCATCCTGAATTCACTTGGGAAACAAACATGGCCCACAAACTCCTGATCCCTTCGTCCACAATAAACCTACCCAAAGGATCTTGGACTATGGTAAGCATCAAGCCATTATAGCCTACCTGAAAACACTCGAGTGGTAAGAACCCAGAAGAGGGTGCGAGGAAGAAAGTCAGTAACCAACCATCCGTCTTCCCACCAGGATGTTCAGAAAGACACCTTCCCCATGAAATGGTAGTGTTTGGAACATGGTGATCAACAAGGGTGGGGTGTATATAGAAATAAAAAGCAACTAAAATTTATACATTTAAGTAAACAAACACTCATCCCAACCTACTGGTCCCCAAAACAAACAACCAGACCACCATAACCACTTTTTCTATTACCCCTATATGCAAAACCACTCAAATAGCCACTACCAAAGCATAACCCAACCCCTTTTTTGTTTAACTAGTTTCCATTTATTAATTATGGATTGACTTTAGTTTATTCCATCACTACCCAGGGAAACTACCAAACACAACATCTACAACTGTCTTAGAAGGTGAAGAGCCTGATTAACTAAAAACACAACATCTAACTAACCCCATTATTCGGTACTTCCAACATTGAACAAGGGAAGAGGGACCGAGGTAAATCATTTCTATTTTAGCACCCATTTATAAAAAAATAGATAACAACCAACCTATAGTCCCACTGTACACCCCTCGTTCTTCCTAGACACCCATTCAACCATTTCCAACTATCATTCTTCAAAATTATACCACACAATCTTCCTCTCATAACTAGGACTGGAACCACTGCTGCAAAACAATGCCACACCCATCACACCTATAAATAGGAAGTCATGAAACAACCCAGTCCTACACCCCTACTGCCCAAAAATTTCCCAAATGCTATCCCACTGTATCAAAATTTCACAACCACACTGTAGTCCCACTGCCCAACATCGCTCCAGGGCCATAACAAAAGCAAAGGAGGTCTCAATACCTACAAGTCCATCCATTCTACAATCAATCAGTATCTCAAATTTGGATACCAACATGCCCCCTGTACCACCCCATACACAAATCCCACAATAGACACCACTAAAACTGCATCCGCACTTCACAACATAACAAACCAACTCAGAGAACCTGCTAAACACAATACACAACCATACCATTAAGCCATGCATATTCAGGTTTAACAAGAGGGGTTATTTAATTCCACTTTAAAATATCTGGGGTGATCACACAATAGTTTTGATCCTGGGGAATCCATTTAAATTATCTAATTATATGTGATTAAGAAGATTTCATGTTACATCCATTTATTAGGCATCACGTCAAAACAATAGGACATCACCAATGTAAAAGAAAATACCACCAACGGTCATGATTTTCATAAGAATATAGCCACAAAAAACCATAAAATAATCAAATAAAATAGGAAATCAACATAAAAACACTCCCATCCAATTATTTCATTGACCCCTCTTAGCTTTTGATCATATACAATTCTTATTTATTATTCATTTTAAGAAAATTATTCACTAGTTATTTATAAGGAATATTTATTATACCCACTCAGTATGATGCACAATTAAAGAGAGGTAGAAGAAATCCATTTTTGGAACAACAGGCGACCAAAAATCCTCCTTGCGTCAAAAACAGAGGATCATGTGAGTAGTGGGAAAGAACTCTAAGAAAACACAACAACGACTTCCACATAGATGCATGACTTTGGGGATGGAAAAATATCTGGGCACACTAAGGGAAAACTGAAAGTTATAATGAAGAGAGGATCTTGGCTTAAGAAAAATCCAGATCCTAAAATCAGGGAGATGATTTCAAAATACTTAAATTCGAGATTGTGTTTTTACCATGAAGCTTGGAGGTTCTGAAGGTCTCATCACATTAAGAAATAATTTAGATTTAATTATTCCCCTCATAAATGGTGGAAAGTGTGTTAGAAATGATGAAGAGTTGATATGTTCCCATTTAATGAAGAAAAACACATAATAGGGGAAAAACTGAAAAAACTGGAAAACTGGGAATGACTCACCGATTCCCTGGCATCGAAGCCCCAGCACCAATTCCCTAACACCTATTACCTTCTACCGAAGCTCTGGAACCAATGCTCTAGTACCGACAACCTAGCACCAACACCCTAGTACCTATACCTTGGAACCGATGTCGACACACATAACTCACTGATGCCGACACCTTTGACTCGCCGATGCTAACACCCATGACTCACCAACACCGAATAACCTGAATCACCGACGCCGATGACCCTAAATCACTGATTCCTATGCCCCTAACTCACCGATGCTGATGCCCCTGAATAACTAATTCCAATAATCCAAACTTAATTTTTAGCTAACTCTTGGAATGAGTCACTAACATCCCCCCTAACACTCCAAACACTAGTTTTTTTACAAACGAATGGCCTGAAAGGGTCCAGATCATTACATCAGTTACCTCTCAAACTATTCTCATCCCTAATAATTCAAAACTAACCCAGAAGACATATGGTTCTAAACAACTAAGATGTAAGATTCCTCTCAGAGAAAAAACCACCTTTTGTTGTTCGAAAACTAGAGTGAAAACCATGACATCCAAGAACACCTCCTTGACATTTATATCCTGAAAAACTATACAAACACTAAGGCCCCACTACCCAAATAGCCACACAAACACCAAAGGTCACCCTCTCTATACATTTGGATTTGGGATCTCCTTCCTCTATGTCAATATACCATCTGCTTTGGGTGACACTGACTTGCCCGCATGGGTTCAATCACATCTGCATTGATGTGTCTTGATTAGGGATCAGGTCCTCCCCTCCCCAAATTTATGAATTTTCACAAACCAAATTGAGAACAAGGGAATAACACACCTGATACCGAACAAGGTTAAGCATTTAATTATAAAATGAAGCAGAAAGTAAAACCCAGAAACAAAACATAGAACAAGTCTATGTACTGGGCATGCATCTATGCCTCTTGTTCCCAAGTAATCTCATTGAGGCCACCATGCCTCCATGACACACGAACCAAAGGAATGGTCCATCCATGAAGCACCTTCTCCTCATGATCCTCGATTCTTACTAGTCGCTCCACAAACGTCGTGTCTCCCTTGATACCCAACTCTCCCCAGTCATTGACGTGGTAGTCATTGTGTAGATACCGACAGAGCTAAGAGAAATGAAAGATGTTGTGGAACCTCTCCAACCATAGTGGAAATTCTAGTTGTACTTACAGCTCACCAACTCATCCCAACACTTTTAAGGGCCTAATGAACCTAGAAAAAATCTTTCTTCCCTTACCAAACCTCCATCGCCCACGCCGAGGGGAAACCTTCAAGAACACGTGGTACCCAACCTCAAACTCCAAGGGCTTTCTCCTGTGATTGGTATATGACTTACGATGGTATTGATATACCTTCATCCTCTCATGCACAAGATTAACCTTATCCGTTGTTCTCTTTACTACCTCTGGTCCAAGAAGGACTGCCTCCCCAACCTCTATCCAGCATAGGGGCGAATGACATGACATTCCATACAATGCCTCGAATAGTGCGATGTGAATGGTATAGTGATATCGATTATTGTAAGAAAAATATACCAGAGGTAAATTTCATACCCACAACCCCCTAAAGTCTAGAACACATGCCCGCAACATGTAATCTGATGTCTGGATGGTCCTCTCTATTTTTCCATCCGTCTGAGGGTGGAAAGTAGTGCTAAGGCGTAACTGAGTGCCAAAGGCATGCTGAAATCCCCTCCAGACTTGAGATGTAAAACATGTATCCCAATCCAAGACAATGGATATTGGAACTCCATGTAGCTGCACCACCTCATCCACATACCTATGTGCTAAGGAATCCACAATACTCGACTCCTTAATTGCTAAAAAGTGATCCGAATTCATCAACTGATCCACTAATACACGAAGGGTATAGCATCCTCCCTGAGTCTTGGGAAATTATGTGATGAGATGCATCGAGATGTCATCCCACTTCCACTCGGGAACATATAAGGGCTGCAACAGACCCCTGGGAATAAAAGGATCAGCCTTTGCTTGCTGGAACACTAGGCACCCTGACACAAACTACGCCACTTACCAATTCACCTCGGGTCACCAAAACTATTCCCTCAAGCCTCGGTAAATTTTTGAAACTCCTAGATGCACTTAGCTATGGAACTCAAGGAGAGCTCCCTCATGCATTACCACTATAAAAAATAGCTTCCCATGGAACAACATCCGATTATGACTATCCTCCAACTATCCCTTCGGAGCATCACTTTGGACAACGTAATCCCATATCACTTCGGTCTCTGAGTCTGCCCACTAAAATTCCTCCACCTGCTACACTAATGAAGACTGCACTGTCATCTTAAATAGATAGCCTCTATTTCTATACACTCTCAAATCCTGACACAAAGTATCCAACTCCTCCATCGCCTTCCAAGAATTCATGGATTTCTGATCTACCTCCTTCTGCAAATTCTTGCTAAAGGCATCGACCACCACGTTCCCTTTTTCCTAAGGTGTAAGAGATCTCAAAGTGATAGTCATGGAGAGACTCCATCCACCTTCTCTACCTCAAGTTCAAGTCTCGCTAGGAGAATATATATTTCAAGATCTTGTGATCTGTGAAGAACACAAAGTACTACACGATGAGGTAATGTAACCATAAATTTAGCACAAATACGACTGATGAATGATCCAGATCATGGGTGGTATAGTTACATTTGTTGGGACGTAACTGCCTAGACCCATAAGAGATCACTCCTCACTACTGCATCAACACACACCCAAAACCTAAGCAAGAGGTGTTACAAAACACCTCGAACATCACCCCTTCCTCAAAAAACCTAAGCAATTGGGCATTGACCAGTTTCCCCTTAAAGTAGATGAAAGATTCCTGACACTGCTCACTCCACACAAAGACTTGATCCTTATTTTTCAAACTGTCAATGGAGCTAAAACTTGTGAGAGGTCATGTATGAACCTATGATAATAACCCGCCAGACCCAGAAGCTACAAACCTTCACCACATTCTTGGGTGTTTCCTAAGAAACAATTTATTTGACCTTTGACATGTCCACTGCTATCCCCTGATGAGACACTACGTGTCTAAGGAAGTGCACCTCTCACATACAGAACTTTCACTTGGATAACTTCCCATAGAGATGGCGGTGTCGAAGGACCTCCAAGAGAATCCTCATATTCTTGGTGTGCTCCTCCTTTTACCTTTTTTAGAATAGGATACCATCAAGGAACACGATGACAAACCAGTATAGGAACTTGTGGAAAATAGAGTTCATGATCCCCATGAACACAACTAGTGCATTCGTAACACATAAGGGCATGACCATGAACTCGAAGTGACCATACATACACCTGAAATAAATCTTCAGGATTTTACCCTCCTTCACCCTAAACTGGTGATATTCAGACCGCATATCGATCTTAGAGAACCAACATGCTCCATTTAACTAGTCTAAAAGATCATTGATCCCCAGGAGGGGGTAACGGTTCTTGATCCTCACCTAATTCAGTCATTAATAGTCTATGCACAGTCTTAGACTACTGTCTGCCTTCTTTTGTAAACAAGAGTGGAGAACCCCATGATGACACACTCAGCTAGATAAATCCCTTCTTCATTATGTCATCAATATTAATATGCAAATCCTGCAACTCAGAAGTCGCCATCTGATATGGAGCCATAGAAATCAGACGGGCACCAGGTTGCAAGTCTATTCCAAACTTAATGTCATGTCAAGGGGGTAGAGTCACAACCTCCTCCAAGAATAAATCCATAAACTCTCTAACAACCGAAAAAACCTACACCAAATCTATGTCTACGAATTCCACTAACATATCGGCCTACAAGGAGAGAAGATGCTCCACACACCGACTAACCACCTGATAGCTCCGCTCACTAATGAAAACTACACACTGGCCATCCATATCCGAGAACACAACTCTTCTCTGAAAGCATTCAATAAAATCATGAACAGAAAATAACTAGTAAATTCCTAGGATGACATCATACAAATGCATCTGTAGTAGAAGAAAATCCATCCTGGGCTGATGTGGCCCCAACATCAATCCACATCCCCGACAAACATCAAACAAACTAGTCTAACCTCAAACTGGTGTACTCAACACCAAGGGAAAAGAAAGTCTCTCTACGTCTAGTCCCAAGGAATGTGATAGACTGGGTGAAAAAGGAGTTCAAATCTCATTAATCAAACAAATCAAACTCGAAAGTACTAAACAGAATGATTATACCTTGAACAACCTCCGACCCCGCTGGAACTGCTACCTCGGTGGTGTGAAACTGCCCACACCCAGCTCCTCTACCCCTATGCTGTCAATCACCTCCCCAACCATGCCTTGTTCAAGTTCCTTGAGATGTACCCTGAGGTTGGCCTCCTCCAATATCTTCTATCCTCGGTGGAGTGGGAGTCCTCTGCCCCTACTTCAAGAAAGGAATGACCGGAAACTGCTACTGCTGAGGTGGGTGCTGGACCTTCCCACCCCCACCATACTACGATCGAACTAGGCACTGGTTCTGCATATGTCCATGAACTCCACAGAAAAATCACATTGGTCCTGGCCCCATGGGGAAAGGGAGAGGACTAAAAGATCAGGACTAGAACTATTGAGGCCTACTTTCCACTAGCCAAAACCTGGAAGGCCCTGACGCTAGAGTCTTGCTTCTAACTACCTTTACCTTCAAAAAACTTGAATGGATCCCCTATCATGGTATTCCTCCCTATGAGTTCATCCTATCAACTAATTCGGCCTTCTTAAGAACATCTATGTATGTCGTAAGGGTAAAGGGAATGACAACATACTGAAGAGATGGTTAGAGTGCCTCCTCCAAGCATCTCACCAAAGAATCCTCATCCAAAAAGAGATCTGGAGCAAGGTGGAGGAGATCCTTGAACATGATCCCGAGTTCCCTCACCGATATACTACCCTACTAGAGTGAGAGTAGCTCTCACCTATTCTTGGCCTTCATCATTTAAGAAAGAAACTCTTCCTGAAACTCCTTCTCAAAGTTATTCCATGAGATATCTGTCTCCTTCCTCTCCCCAAGGTAAAGCGTCCAACAATGATGTACCACTAATCACATATGGCTCACTACCATAAAAACCTAGTACTCCCTCAGAGAACAGATCAAGGTAAAGGTGATTGTCAGCTCCTCAATCCATCCCTTTATCTCTGAGTCTAAAACACCACCTTCGTACTTTCTCAGGGGTTTCCACTAGAAATAATGAAGGGTATTTTTCCACAAGTCATATTACTTCTCTTGATCGGCCCTCCACTGATCAACCAGGCCAGCCTCTTATGCCTCAACTACTCATACCACACATGGGTGACATCTGGGATCCATAACTGAAAAGGGAAAACAAGGAACTCCTAAGCCTGGGTACTATGGAAATTTATTTTAAGATTTATTTTTACTCTTTATTTGAATTAAATTCCAAAAATGCCCAAGACTCACAAGAAAAAAAGTCATTATAATGTATGTACCTTTCCCAGGGTCTCTACCCTACAATCAGTGTAGCCTAACTTAGTTTTTAAGTAGGTCCATAGTCCTTGCATTGGATTACAGGGGCCCTAAAATCCCATCTCCTAGCCGGTCTTCCTCTTCTTATTTCACGGACTAAGATTTCATAACAACGTTGCCCTACTATCCCATGAAATCCTCACTGTGCCCAACTCCAAACTCCATCCTATCTCTCAATCTCCTCTAATACCATTATGTCACACCCTGCCTTTTTCAAGATGAGGGAAGGGACAACAAAGTTCCATGCCCTTCTTTCTTCAAGATGAAGGAGAGATAAGGACCCCGAGTTCCACCTTTAATAGGTCCCAGAGTGGAAACTAGCACTAATGGTATAGAATCTCACACAAAATAAAAGGAATTATCCTTTTTAATGAAAATAGGATTAGGAGATAAGATGTTAAGAATCCCCAACAACACCAAAATTTTATATAAAGGATTCAAAAATCCAACCCATGCACAATTTAAACGTAAACTGCGACAAAATTACAACCAAAGCACCAAAGAAAGTACCAAAAAAGGGAATAAAAAGCAACACAACAACTATCCCAATGCCTGAGCTAGTAAAGTCCATCACGATCCTCAAATTCCTCATGGAAACTTGAAAATAGTTTTACAAACGTAGGGTGAGTATATAAGTATACCCAGTAGGAAAACTAAATATACTCGTGCATAAGTGGGGGAACATACTAATGACCCTATGAGAGAACAATAAAACCTCAAAGAACTTATTCATGAGTACTAAACATCCCATAATGACCAAGGAATACTCACCAAATAACTCATGTCAAGTAAAGTAGTAGTACAAGCACATCAATATTTGGGTACCTAGCACCGCTTTCCCACTGGTTTACTGGTCATTCCTAAGGCCTAACATCTTGACACTACCACTCTTCCAAAACACATTCTCAATGCCACAACCTACTCACACACACCTAGGACTCAAACCAAAAAATCCTGCCCGTAAACACCTAGGCCACAATCACACCACACAATCTCACGCATAGACACCTGAGCCTCATCCTGAAGGCACTTGGGAAACAAACCTGGCCTAAAAAAACCTAATCCCCTCATCCACAACAAACCTTAACAAAGGATCTTGGATATATTATTCCTCAATCCATTACAGCTTTCCCGAATATGATCGAGCGGTAAGAAACCAGAAGAGGGTGTGGGGAAGAAAGTTAGTAATCAGCCATCCGTCCTCCCACTAGGATATTGGGAAAGGATCCCTCTGCCATGAAATGGGGGTGTCCTACACATGGTTCTCAGGTGGTGAGAATATAGAAATCACAAGGAACTAAAATTTATACATATAAGTAAAGAAAAACTTAGCCCAAACTACAGGTCCCCAAAACAAACAACTAGACCACTATAACCACTTTTACTGCTACCCCTATATACACAAACACTCAGACAACCACTTCCAAAGTGTAAGCCAACCCCCTTTTATTTAACTACTTTCCATTTATTAATTAAGGGTTCACTTTAGTTTATTCCAACACTACCCAATGAAACTACCGAGCACAACATCTGCAACCGTCTTAGAAGGCGAAGAGCCTGATTAACTAAACACACAACAACTAACTCACTACGTTCTTTGGTACTGCCAAAATTGAACAAGGTAAGAGGGACCAAGGTGACAACTTTACCTTTTAATACCCATTCCAAAAAAAGTATAAAAAAACCAACGTCCCACTGCACACCCCCCATTCTTCATATACGCCTGTCCAACAATTTCCAACTATCATTATTCAAAGTTATACTACACAATCCTCCACTCACAACTAAGACTGGATGACCTGCTACACAACAACAACACCCCCAATACACCTATAAATAGGAATTCACTACACATCCTATTCCTGCAGCTCCTCTACCCAAACATATCCCAGATGCAGTCCCACTGTATCATAAGTTCATAACCACATTGCAGTTCCACTTCCAAACTTTGTTCCATGACCACAAAATAAGAAAAGGTATTCCCACTGCCTACAAGTCCATATATTTTACAATAAATCAGTCTCTAAAAATGGGATACAAACATTACCCCTATACCACCCCATATACAAATCCCACAATAACCACCACTAAAACCGCAACCCCACTGCACAATACAACAAACCAACTCATAGAACCAACTAAACAGAGAACAAAACCACACCATTAATCCAAGAATATTCAGGTTTTTCAAGAGGGTTTCTTTAATTACACCTTAAAATTACCAATGAGATCAAACAAGAGGTTTGATCTTGGGGCATTCATTTCAATTAGCCAAGTATACATGATTAAGCAGATTTTATGTTACAACCATTTATCAAGAATCACATAAAAAAAGGACATCACCAGTGCACAAGAAAAGACCAAAAACAAACTTGATTTTTAGAAGGCATACAACCACAAAAAACCATAGAAAAATCAAATAAAATAGGCAATCAACATCAAACCAGTCCCATCTTGTTATTTTATTGACCCCTATTATCTTTTGATCACATTAACTTCTTATTTATTACTCATTTTAAGAAAAGTATTCACCCATTCTTCACAATGAATCATTATTACACCCACCCCTCATGATGCACCAATAAAGTGAGGTAGAAGAAATATAAACTTGGAACAATAGGTGACCAAAAATTCTCCTTTCATAAAAAACAGGGGATCGTGTTAGTAGAAAAGAACTCCAAAAAAACCCAATGATGACTTCCCTATAGATGAATGACTCTAGGGAGGGGAAAATCTCTTGGAACACCAAGGAAAAACTGAAAGGGTCTAAGTAAGAGAGGATCCCAACTTAAGAAAAGGCCAAATCCTAAAATCAGGGAGATGATTTCAAAATACTTAAATTTAGGATCATGGTTTGACTATGCGGCTTGGTAGTTTCAAAGGTCTCAACACGTTATGAAATAATTGATATTTAATTATTCCCCTTGGAAATATTGGAAAGGGAATTAGAAATGGATAAGAGTTGATAGGTTCTCATTTAACTAAGAAAAATACATAACATGGGTGAAAGTGGAAAAACTGGAAGTACAAGATAGTCACCTAATAGCAGTGGTTTAAACCACTAAATTTTTCTTCTGTGGTGGTTTCAAAAAACAGCCAATAAATTTTATGTCAGCGTTCAATACATGGAATTTTCTTCAATTTATCAGCAGTTGGCGTGGTTTTCACAGCGGTTTGGCCTGAAGAAAATGAAATCTTTTTTAGTGGTAGTTTTAACCACCACTAAAAAAAGTTTCATTTTTTCTAGCAGAAACACCAAAAAACCACACCAACCATCTCTAAATGATAACAAAAAATGAGGAGACTTTAGCAGTGGTTTGAAACGATGTTAAAAAATATCCATTTTTTACATGAAAACCGCCACTAAAGCACAAAAACCACCGCTACATTATACAGTGTATGTATTTATAGGTATTTTAAATCACCGCTAAATATAAACCATTTATTTAGCGGTGGTTTAATCCTCCTCTAAAAGAAGATTTACAACTAAAAAAATGCTGCTAATTATACCGCCCTAGTACTAGTACCCTAAGAAAACATGTGAAAAATTCATATAACACCTGGGATGGGCAGGGTACATATAGAAATAAAAAGACACATATAATGCACACACACACATAAACACATATATCCACATACATGCCCATCTTATGAGTTCATAACAGGAGTTCCAATTTTAATCCATCTTTTTTACAACCACCACTTAATTAATAACACCATAAAATCAATCTAAGAGCCAAAATTTACATCCACCTTTATTTTCAAGTTGACATCACTGCACAATCTCTAATCATTATACGCAATCAGAAGGGAAACCAAATCTGTGGCCAGATGGACTAGAATTTGGATAAGTAATCCTATGGCAACATCCATTGGAACCCCATAGAAATTAAATGGGAAAAATTTATTCTCACTGGTTAGATTCCATACATCTAAAATTTTCATATTTTTTTCTATACTTTCCCTTTTTGGATTTTTATGAACAAACATTTATTATAAAAAAAGTGCAATAAATTTATTCATATTAAAATTTCTACCAATAACTGTCACCCTCCAGTATCCCCATGAACAACAGGAAGTGGAACACCACTTCCTCCTTGGCATTAATATCATTTAATAAAATAAAATTAAGTTCATAATATATATTTCAAAAAATTTATACAGAATTTTTTTAAAAAATGATAACAGATGCAAAATACTAATAAAAAATATACATAACAATGATAAAGAATAACTGCACAAATTAAATAAGTGGTTTCTAAATGAATCCATAACTATACATACAATAATTTTACCATTAAATCATGTCAGTTTCCTACTCCATTACTTCATTCACTTCATCCACACTTACTAGACTAATATTTCCAATATCATGATGGAAAAATAAGTTTGCTTCTTGCTATTGATGATATTCAATGTTAGAGGTCAAATCTTCCACTTCATCACCATATCATACAAATATCTTTGTTTTACGTGAGAAACTACACTCCACCCTTCATCCACAACATCATTCACATAATATACCATTTTCTCTTGCGATGATAAGATATATGGATCATGCAGTTTACGATCACCAACATCTATCAAGCGAGAGAAGTTCATAGAAGTAAATTGCAAGGAATCTCTTTTAACACCTCTGATAATATCGACCCATTTTCATTTGAATAAAACAATTGAAAAATGAATATGGTAGTTTAATTAGATAATATCAGTCAACTTTCCATAGTATACCACTTTAGAAAATGTAAATATACCACTATTATATGTTTTCAGACCCTATTCTTGATTGACTATATGAAACCAAAATCCATTCACGTTGTAAGCGTCAAAATTTCTAACTTGTTTTAGAGTACCTTGAGCAAGAAACTTCAAATCTTATGAAGACTATGCTCGAGTATCAGTATTCATGATCTATAAAAAGAAATATACATTATTAGATTTATAAAATATATGTGTCAACCTAATAACTGTATTTATTGAAATATTTATGAACTTAAATATCGTGTAAACTATTCTACAAGATCTTTATTATAAGATTTTGTTATATCTTTCTCATTTTATGTTCGGACACTTATTCATCTCTTTGTTTGTATCCTAAAATATTAAATAAATGGATCTGTAATTTCACTATTCAGAAGCACATATCTATGTGCCTGTAATAATTCAATTTCTGTCAGTGTAACATTTGAGGTCCTCCCAACTGATCGACTAATAGTAGGAAATATTTTTTATTTCCCATGTATTTGATATTGAGTTGATGTGTCATAAACATGCCCAACTCGATTAAATCTTTTCTCAATATCATCCAATTATCCATAAAAAGGTAAGTCACTCCTCTTCTAAATATCCTTATGAAATAGAGCATTCAGGTTGAGATTTATTTCTCATATATGATTTCAAATGCCTAAGATATATTCCAAATAAAATAAGAAAACATAATTATTTATTTAATTAAGTTCCAAGAATTGTTTACTTAATTGAAAAACATATAAATAAAGTATCTCTCAATTGGATACATCCATTGATAATGTACGGGGCCTCCTAATTTAGCTTCCTCAACCAAATGCACAGTTAAATGCATCATGAAAATAAAAAATGACGGAGGAAAGATAATATCAGTTGCACAAAGTGTCAATAAAAATATCTCCTGAAGGTTGTCAAGTTGAAATGGATATAGATATTTCTCACATATTTTTTCAGCAAAATGTACAGAATTGGAGTACAATAGTAGTAACCTTTTCAGATAATAATGTACACAATTCCATTGGTAGTAACTGATGTAACAAAATATGTGAATAGTGACTTTTAAATCCATGAAACCTACAATGCTTTAATCCAACAAACCTTGAGATGATACTTGAATACCCATTATATAACTTTACATTCTTTAAAATTCGAATGAATTTATCTTTATCCCTATTTTTCATTGCAAAAATTTCCAGAGCATACTTTTCATTCTCATTTGGCTGGAGATCACATTTTATGTTCATTACTTGTAAGTATTTCTGAGCATTGAGATGATACTTCTACTTCACATGATCATTAATCAATTTAAAGATAATATTCTCAAAAACATTCTTCTCAATATGAATCACATGAAGATTATTCTATAATAAATGAAATTCCCAATACGAAAGTTTTAAGAATATACTTTTTTATTCCATTATTGCGTGCTGATTTCACTTGACGATGAAATTCGAACTCATTTCCCAATATCATTCAAATGATGAACCTTCCTATATTCTATTTCAACATTTACAAGCTATTATAATATTTCAAATCCAGTCAAAAACTTTAGAGGTGGTCTATGATCAATAAAACTGTTGAATTTTGACATGTTCAGCCGAAATCTATGAGATGCATCGAGAAATCTTCAATGGCACAAGAAAAACCATTTTATACTATGAGGTATCCATTTTGGATCAAAATAAAAGTTACAAATAGTACAAGATAAACCCATGTAAGTGTTCCAACCAGCTCAATTCCCAAGTCTAGAGAAGTCACTAATGGTCCACATTAGAGCAGTATGCATTTTGAACATTGTTTTAGAAGAAGCATCATATGTCTCAACACTGTTGCTCCATAACTCCTATAATTATTCAATTAAAGGATACAAGTATACATCCATATCATTTCCATGCATTTTATTTCTAGTAATAATCTTTGAAATGATAAAATACGTTTGTTTCATACACATCCACAAAGGCAGATTGCAAGGGATCAAAACAACTGGCCAAATGCTATAACTAGTACTCAAAGTCCGAAATGGGTTGAATCCATCAGAAACCAATACCAATCAAACATTCCTAGGATCAAATAAGAAATATGGATTTAATGAATCAAATGTATTCCATGATTGTGAATCTCTTGTATTTTTCATTAACCCATCATTTTTATTATCTATCGAATTCCACTTCATGTGTTCGGTGGTTTTCAATGACATGAATAATCTTTGTAATCGAGGATTTAAAGTAAAGTAACAAAAAAACTTTGTAGGTGTGTTCCTTTTCTTATTCTTCTTCATGGTAGTATATTTATTTAGACTTCCAACATCACCCATTGAATTCTATCTAGAAGAATAATATATTTGCAATCCTGTCTGCTTGAATCCTCTCTCCAATCAAGCATTTAATCATTGGGACATACACATATTTTTTTATAATTTAAACCAAGATTGTTAACAAATTTTTTCATATAATAAAAAGACTCAGGGATGTTTTTTTTTCAGGAAATACATCATGAAAAAATTCTAATATCATGGACATTTTCTTATTTGTAATTACACATAGGCATTTGTTATAGTAAAACTTTAGGAAAAAATAAAGTTTTGAATATTTCAAACATCCACTACACAACCCGTAATTTTCATTATCAACTAAACCATGAAACATATTTTTCTCAGTGAAGTTTTATCTTACATTAGTCTCCACATAATCAAGATGAAGATCCAATGATATGTTACAATCTTGATTTGGTTGTCCTAGAGTCTCAAAAACATCACTTGTCACGTTGCTATTTGTAGCACCTTGTTTTGATATGTTTTGATGTTGATGTTGGTGTCTTTAAATTCTAAATGCATCATTTATAAGGTTTTTAATTTCATTTTCCATTGTCCATGAAGTTGGGATCTCATTCTGTGGATTGAAATCAGTTCTAAACCTTTCTGTAATGTTTGATTCTCCATGAAAAATCCAAAAAAAAATATTTAGAAGGGAATTTATTAAATATCAAGTGTTCATAAACATCATCTCTCTTCAACCATATTCTAAATTTACATTTATGAAATGGACATATTATTTTCCCTTCAACTAATTGATTAGAAATTGAAAAATCTAAAAACTCCTCCAAACCCTTAGCATACTGAGGTGTGTTCCTCGGTAATGTGATACAACTTTTATCCATGTATATCACAATGTGCCTACACAATATTAAAAATAATTAAAACACATAACTATTACTAAATAGGTAAAGAGATTCATATATACTAGTTAAAAAAAGAATTTGTTAAATAAGGTTTTCCTATATAAATACATATGGAAAATAATGAAGCCTTTTAAATAAGGTTTTCTATTGTCTTCTTACTACAACCAGTTGTATAGACTTATCTTGAGGATGCCATCCAATTTTTTTTTTGTATTTATAAAATATCCACAAATGAAATAAAAAGTTTTCTACGTCTAAATTGAAGCATCAAAGAATTTTGTGTTCAAAAAGTCGATATATAGTTGAAAAAGACTAAAAAAAGACATAGAACCCATGGTAAATGATGGAATGATTGATAGGTGGAGTATCACATAAAAATGGTCAAATCCAAAAGGACTATTCCCATGGTGTGAGGAACTTTTAAGGACCAATAGTTAGTTATTCAACAACATATAATGGTGAAAGACATGTCAAGGAGTTTGATTCAATTATGAAAAGTTTTCATGATGTTTTATCTTGGATAACTGAAGGGATATCTAAATAATACTACAAAAATGGTCATTATGGCATGGTGTTTATGTTTCATAAGATTAAATTTTTGGGTTAGAGGAAATCACAACACAACCTTGTTGTTTTTCGATAAATGATACTTGAGTAGATTGTGTCACATAAAAACCAAATAGTTTCATCCTAAATGGTTCTTTGGTGGAGTTTTATCAAGTTTACCTGTTGTGGTTGGTTGTGTCTTGATTCCCTGTTCATGATGAAATGTGTGGTTAGGATGTTGTGAGTGTTTTTATAGGGTTGATTTTGATGCCATGATCCATTGGGTCATTCTAAAACAAAACCATATAAGTGGGGAATTAAGCCATTCCCCTATGGGCTATGTTGAAATGGTCATTCGGTCTTATTTTTTTGGAAGGGCCAGACCCATTACTTGAGGTTTGGTTATTCATTATTAAGTTAGTTATGTTATTTAAAGTGGTAATTTTTTAGCCAATTCCCCCATTGTTCCCCTATTTGACCCCCCTTTCCATTTATTAAAGGTTGATTAGATGTTTTTTTCACTATACTAAAGCTATGTAATATTCTCCACCCATCTTCTCTATTTATCTTTGTTGTTATTCCTTTAATTTTGGATGGTTTCATATATTTATTTAATTAAAATTACACCAAATCATGGTGGTGTTATCTTTGATTCATGGGGATTTATGGTATCGTGGCTATAAGATTCATAAGGAGGATAAATGTAACAACCTAGGTATTTATAGAATAATAACTTTTTCATTTCTATGAATATTTATGAATAATATATTAATTTTTCATTAAAGGGGATTTTTTTAGATATCGTACTCAATACACAATAATGAGTTTCTTTAAAATCTTACGCTGCACACAACTTTGAGTTATATCAAAAAATAATATAATAATATTATTATTTTGAATGGTAGTTAATGCATAGCTGTTGTATTGGTGGGAATGAATAGGACTAACTACATTATGATTAAACATTTTTGTTAAATGTTTTTATAATTATCCAATAAATTTTAGAGGCTTAAATTAAGAATGAATCCAATTTTAAGCCTGTAATACTCTAATATTTTTAAAAGGTCGTTTTACCGCCTTTTGATGGAGAACACTTATTAAATATAGTTTTTGAAACCTTTATATGTTTTATTTGAAAAAAATAAACTTCTTCTTTAGAAATGGAATATCAAAATTTACTTTGGATAAATTTTTTGGTAATTTTCCGATAAAGTTCATTTTTTAATGAATAGTGAAAAATACCGCATTTTAAGTCAAAACTGCCTTCTCATATAATTAATTTATATAGTTATATTGTACATTTAAATGTGTTTAAAGTTTAATTGGATCATGATTTTATTATTTAATCCAATTTTGTTCATTAGAAGTAATTTCCCTTTGAAATTGGACAAAAACACATGTCAATCTTTTGGTAGTTTCTACTTCTTAAAAACATGCTTTTTGGTTTTGACAATGGGAATTAATTTTAAATTAATTAATAAAACTTATGTGTTTTGAATTTTTAAAAATGGATTACATATTTGGAATAATTAGGTTCATATTTTGTAAATAGGTACCTTTTATTTTTAGACATTATAAATTGTAACTTCAGTAATTATTTTATTTACCATGGTTAAAGGGTAAATCTGGTAAATAAGGGTAAAAAATAGTATTATAATAATATTAAACTACCATAAAACATTTCCTAATACTATTTTATAATATAATTCTGACCATGGGCATCCTTGGGTCGTTTTTGGGACCCCATGGAGCCACTATGATGTGAAAATGACATTTTATAAGAATTAATTTAAAGTAAAGAAAAATATAACATAAATATATATATTTTACTAAAACAATTTTTATATGGGGTTGTATAATTGATATATTTGACTATAAATATTCATTATAAATCAAAAAATACTTCATACTTCATGGTGTTTTATTTATAATTTTTAGACATCAAATAAATAAATTTATTTATGACACAATGATGATGTAGCGATTACCTTATTAATGAATGGTTTAAATAAAGAAGATTATAAATATTAAAATAAATTTATCTTGAAACTTTTTCTGTCATAAAATAATTTTAGGTATTATTTTTACTTGGTATATTTGAATTAATGAAGTTTTTTTTGAAATAATAAAGTTTTTATGGATCTTTAAAAAGTCACGATATGAATAGTATAAAAATTGACATAAATGAGTGTTTAAAACAAATACTAGTTTATTACATGATATAATATTCCTAAAAATATAATATTTGGTAAAATGACTTATATAATGTTTAAAATGTCATTAATGAACCACTTGAGGTTCTATTGTCATTTTATAGTAACTATATTAACCATATAGTATGAATATACAAGAAGACATGTTAAGAGTTAAATTAGTTAACTAAGGGTTAAAGCTAAAATATAAGGTTAAATTTGTGACCTAGACTTGTCTAAAATATATTGTTTGATATTTTTTATACCCAAAAACATATTATATTTTAAATAAATGACTTTTGGACCATTTCAAATTGAAAATCATTTTTTAATAAAACAATACTTTCAAACTCTCCTAAAGTGACCCTCCTCCCTCTTATAAAAGGGAATCACCTAAACCCATTTAATCACACCTCTCAAGCCACTTAGATCGTCCAAACTCTACTAAAATAAGCTTACAACATCCCTATATTAATTATAGAATCCTTAACTTAGGCATAAAGAAATTCAAGAAAGCCTTTTGGCCCAAATCAAACGGAGTTACACATTTTATGAGGTATCATCTTCTCTAAAGTTCCTTTCAATTATTTTACTTCTCCACTCCCTATTATCTTCTTATCATTTGATTAAATAACAAAAAAATTATCCTAAATATTCTAGGATTTTTTATGAGAATTATTCTAACTACACTTACACACACCTCTATCTAATGGATATAAACATATTGTTTCTGTGGATGGCAAACTACTGCCTCACAAAACGATGATTGTTCGATTTTACCTTACCACCTCTCATGGTGGCCATTATGATGGAAATATATTTATATATGATATATATTATATTTATATTGTCTCTATGATACTGTTTTTTATTTAAATTATACCTTTATGCTTTTCATAATGTGTAAATACGATAATTTCATTTGAGGAAGTGCGGACTACCTCCCTCTCAAAGTGATATGACTCGTTCATTCCATACATAAAACATATAAAGGATATAATTAATAATTTAGGTAATGTATATGAAATATAATATTATACTATAATTATAATATACCGATGTATCATTTAGTTTTCATTCCTTTAAATATGAAAAAGAAATGAAAGTAGCATTCATGCGTACGTACGGGTTACCGTCTCCATGAACCGTGTATTTCATTTATTATCTCCAAATGTTATGGAATATTATAAATACATACATATACTGGATATATATGACATTTAAATCATTAATACTATTCTGGAGATAATGTAATTTTGACCACATGGACAATTTGTAATTATATCAAGTTTATTTTTAACCCTAGTACTGAATATCGACAAAACGACCAATATGAACATAAATAATTATATAATTTTTATAACATTATGATAAGTAATATAAAATGAATAATAAAATTGAAAAAGGTTATGAAGCAAGTATAGATTCACCTAAGTTTATTATTCAATAATATCAAGAACGAACGAGACAATTCAGACTCAAGGTAAGAGAACCTTCCACCCTCCTCTTATAGTCAAAGACTTATTTTATGTTATGTATTTTAATTTACATTTTTCTATGTTGGGATATGTTATTATATATCCTTATTGCCATAAATTTTATATCCAAATTATGAGATACCATTTTCTCTCTTATCAACGTATTTTATAATTTTTTAAGTGATGCCGTTAGGCTGCTGAATTTTTGTAAGGGAACTACTTAACCAAATTTATATTCATTGGGTTAATATTCTACTTCTTGATTATGTAAATAAATAATTATGTTAGAAATGAATTTTGATATCTCATATAGTATTTATAATTACTTTATATGGTGTATATACATCCATTAGACATATTATATCATGAATATTCTTATTCTCATTATATTATAAGTTTTGATTGATGTTATTCTTTAATTATTTTTATTCAAGTATTTATCAAGTGGTAAGGGACTCTTTACCTAAAAAATAATTTTAAATGTTTTAAAGATTTATTTTTATAAATCTTTATCACTAATTTCCATGTTTTCAAAATGATTTTAAGGATTTATTTATATATACATTAATGTTTTAAAATGATATTCCTTTAAAAGTTTCAAAGAGGTATGAGACACTTTGATTAAAAAAATATTATTTTTAAATGTTTTAAATGTTTTTTGGAATGAATTGATTATTTCAATATCTTGAACTGATATCTTATGATTAAAATGTGGAAATGTTTTCTTTCCTTTATACTTTTTTATGTGTTATGATTATGTAATGGTACTTTGAAATTTGATGGGTGGTTATGTGATAAGCCAAATATGGGTGGTTCCATGATAAACCTAGGGTGAGTGATCCCGAGATAGATCTACAATGCATTGGGTAACATGATAGAGGTAAATGTTAATGTTTCTCCTAAAATATTTAGGGAATATACTGTGATGAGTATTCTAAACTTAACTCCCTATGTAGCTGTGAAAGCTACAATTTAATTATGTTATATATGCCACAAGTTACCTTTATCATTTATTATTTTGGTGTGTTATTCATAAATATTATGATTTAATAAGGTATATTAAAGAGATCATGTTTTATGATTGAAAATTATGATTTCATTGATTTTCATGTATTGATGGACTAATGTTTTCTTTCATTATTTTATAACCCTTACTGAGCTTTTTATTCTCATACAAAGATTTTGAAATGTTTTTCACATGGTATAAGGAAGGGTAAGAGAAATAAATAATTCAAGAATATTTATATCAATAAAATAATTCTTTTTTTATTTAATGAGTTTTATTTTTTTGAAAAAAATTGGATAGAGTAGAAGTTTCTACTTTTCAATATTTGAAATGTAATGTAATAGTTATGTCCTAATTCTCAAAAACTCTAAAACTGAAAAGATCCTCAATGTCTAATTATTGAATTGACTCAATATTATGTAATTTTTAAGGATGGGGCCTTATAATAAATGATTATTTTTTCTTATCATTTAAAAAATGGATTTCTGAAGTATTTTTTTGGGAATTCAACCAGATTAGACCGAAATTGATGGTCAATTCATGGGGATTTTGGTCAAAGGAGTTCTAGATGAATGATATGACACTTTTACACATCATTGGTTAATATTTGTATTTCAAAATGATTCTTGGTGATTTATCAATGGTTATTACTTATTATAATAAGTTGGATAATTATTTATAATCTTTTATAATTAACTATTGGAGCCTTGAAGTATGAGAAAGGGGATCAAGAGCATAGTGATTATTAGTATGATCTTGGATAGAGATAGTAAACAGTCTATGGAATAGGGTAAATATAACATAAAGTTAGGTATCCCCTTTAATACATATAAATATTCATGCATGAATGTGTATGTGTGTGAAGGATAGGGTACAGGGTTTAGGAATGTGGGTAGGGATTAGTTGGCCTCCAAGTGCCTCAAGTGGCTTGGGTTGATCCATATAAAATAAATTTGGGTATTTCATGATTGGTCCATGAATTTTAAAAATGTACAATGGATATACTAGTAGGTATAATGGAGTAATTAAAAAATTGATGTACCTATGTGTTGTATTTATTGGTGTGATTAGTTGTGTTTGGAATGGGGAGATCCTTAATAATTTAGGGGAATCTAAGTGGTTAACCCTTTAGGAATGGACTAGTTAGCATTGGAGATTGAGATTTTTCTAGGAAAATCTATAGGAAATTACCTAGAACATAGAAACAACATAATTTAGAGGGGTAAGATGTTGTTAAAGAGTCTAGTAGCCTATGATAAGCTATTGGTCTTGGGACGATCATGGGATTAGATGGTAGAGGTGATTAACCACTCACTAGAATGTTCCAAGAGTAAATTGGTGATAATGAAGTTGATGATTATGATTTATTATCCTCATAGTTATTGAGGG
The DNA here is from genome assembly GCA_963277665.1 of Viscum album. Classification (NCBI taxonomy): domain Eukaryota; kingdom Viridiplantae; phylum Streptophyta; class Magnoliopsida; order Santalales; family Viscaceae; genus Viscum; species Viscum album. The sequence goes on from OY728161.1 coordinate 703,256,947, forward strand.
AATCAGACGAAATCTATGTAACTAGTTAGACACCTTAGTTTGTGGTTGTATCCTAGTGTTGTTCTAGTGATGGGAGTTGGTGATGGAATATACTCTATGATTACATTTGAGGGGGTGTATGGACTCCAAGAGGCTTAATGTTTAGTGTGAATAGATATGACCTATTATTCATGATTTTAAGTTGGGTAAGGAATAAGTTCTTGGAATTTTATTAAGATCTTGTGTACCTATATTTTATGATCATGATGGCTGTGTGGTTGAGATTTTTCATGGTGGAAGAACAAAATAAACATATAGGATATATGACCACAATCACATATGGATATGCCCACATCTAATGGAAGGCCTATAAGGTATCTCAAAAACATAGAAGAATCCAATTTAGAAATCATAATGAAAATTGTAACCATCTATAGAAATTTAAAAATAGTCCTCAAAATAAAAAAAGGAAACCAAATCACTCACCTAAATCAATTTCACATGAGAACCAACTACAAAAATCCAACCAAGGTTAAAATAATCCAAAAAACACTCAATTACACTTTAGAAGCTAAATTTACATTTTATCAAACTCTTTAGATGCACATATATATAATATTACTAAATTAAATCATTTTCAACCCCTTTTTTCATTAAAAATACAACATGAAAACACCACTATAATCCATAGAAATAAACCATAAACATGATAAACTCATTTGGAATTTAATTAGGAATGATCGAGAATTGAAATATTATTCCAGAAAGGTACTAGATAGATACACCTACCTCAACAGTGTGAGAATTAAATAAAACTCTCATATAAGGAAGAAAAAGGCTTGAGGAACAATCCACACACCATGTAATATAAGAAAATTAAACTAGACATCAAACATATCCCCTCAGGTTCAGCGAAGAGAGATCCAAGACAAGAAATAAAAAGGAACCAAGGGATGGAAAATAGGAGAAGATTAAAAAAACGATGAAACTAAGAAGAACATTACTAAGAACATTGACGAGGCTTCAATGGAGGATCAAGAGTAAAGGATAAGTGGCGAGGGGTGGTGGAAAGGTGAGGTGAGGGGCAATTAAGGGGAAGGTTGGGCCTTGGGGAGTCATGGGGGGGGAGGGGGAGAGTGTTGTCTATTAAAAATTTTAATGGTATATTGGAGATTTTCAGAAACCCCCTCTAAATTATTTAAAAAATATATAATGAAAGTTTAATAAACTTTAACTAGAAAACCACCGCTAAACCATTAGTTTGGTGTAGTGTGGAAAACTGGTTCTGACTCACCGATGCCTTATCACCGACGCCCTAACACCGTTTCCCTAAAACTGATGCCTTGGCACTGACGCCCTGGCACCGACGCCCTAGCACTGACACCCTGGCACCGACGCCCTGGCACGGATGCCCTGGAACCGACACCTTGATGCCGACATCCTGACTCCAATGCCCTGACATTGATGCTGATGCCCCTGACTCACCGATGCTGATGACCCTGACTTACCGACGTCGACACCCTTGACTCACCGATGCCGACTCCCCTGAATCACCGACATCGACACCCCTAATTTACGGATGCCGATGCCCCTGAATCACCGAAGCTGACGATTCAAAGTGTATTTTTGGATAACTATTAGAACGAGTCACTGACATCCCCCATAACACCCCAATCACTAGCTTTTCACAAAGTAATGGCCCAGAGGGGTCCAGATCATTACATATGGCCAATCTAAGCAGATAATTTTGACCATGGAATATATACTCCGTTCTGGTTCAATGGATTACAAGGGAATTTGAGATCAACATCTATATTTGGTTGATTTTTCTTATAAAAATAGTTTTCATTCCAATATACATATGAAATATTTTGAGGAATTATATGGAAAGTGGTGTCAAACTATGGATTTATGGGATGAATTAGAAGGAATTTTATGAGAGAAAAGTTGGTAGAGGAAATTTATATGAAGGTGCAGTTTATTTAAAAACAAATGAGGATGGATATGAGATGGAGAAAACATATGTGGATAATTGGATGAATGATCTTTCTTTTGAGGTAGGTGATCATGTCTTTCTCAAAGTATCTCAATGGAAAAGTGTTATGAATTTTGATAAAAAGAAGAAGTTAAGAATGAAGTTCATTAGACAATTTGTGATCTTAGAGAAAATTGGAACTACTTCCAATTGATTGGCCTTACCTATGAGTTTATCCCAACATACAATGTTTTTCATGTTTCAATGTTAAAGAAATACATGTCAGATTCATCTCATATTTTGAGCCTTAAAGTAGTTCAGTTTGAAGAGAATATTTCTTATGAGGAACAACCGGTTTAAATTCTTGATTGTAGTGATAATGTTTTATGGAATAAGGTGATCCACCTAGTTATGTTTTTATAGAAAAACCATATGGTTAGAGAAGTAACATGAGAATCTAAAAATTCTTTGAGGGAAAGATCTACCACCTGTTTAATAAGTGAATAAAATTGCAAGGAATAAATTTCGAACCGAGAGGAATAATATGAAAACCTAGGTGATGGTAGAATAAATCTTTTTTATGTTTATTAATATTAATTAGATAGTTATATTCATTATAAAAATATTAGGTAGTTTTTTAATAAAAAAGGCAATAGTTTTAACTAAATTATTTTCTTATAAAACTTTTATTTTAAAAATAATTTATAAATTTTAGAATTTGAATTATAAAAAAGTATTTTTATTTTTTAAATAATCATATTAAAATTAACATAGGATGGAATTTTTTAGTTTTTCCAAAAATATTTATTTTTTGGTTAATAGTGGAAAATACCGATTTTTGTAAAAATGTCTTTTATTTTCCCTAATTTAAGTAATTAAAAAGTAAAATTATTTTTTGAATATAATTTCAAGTCACATAAGTTTTATTTATTTATATTTATTCAAATTAATTATTTTTGAGTAAAATTTATTTTGTATTTTAGTATAAGTTTATTTTGGGTTTAAAAAATAAGTTTTTATGAGAACCGTTTTAACATGCATAATGTTAGTCTATTTTAATTAACTAAAATTATACCTACTAAGGAATGTTTTAATGAAAGTATAAAGATTAAATATAAATAAATATAAATTTATATTCATAAAATTATTATTATTAGTCATATATTTAATATAAAATCATCTGTTTCCAAAAAATACACTTCTTGAAAACCCACTTTTTTCATCGCGTCTGTGGGTTTAATATTAAATTAAAAATTACCAATTATATAAACTAAATTTTTTAAAAATGATTCCATATTTTAAATCAAAATAATTTATATTATCTTATAAATTAAACATAATTTCTTTCTCTAATTAATGGTGAAAGTAATAAAAATTAATTATCACGGTTAATGTGAAAATATGTTTACATAGGATTAAATTAAAATTATAAGAGTTAAAATGATGTAAAAAATAGTATAAATTATATTTTATGGCCATATTTCGGACTTATCATGTCTAAAAATTGATAAGGGTTCATTTTTTATCCTTGTAGCATGTGAAAAATATGGATACATCTTTTTATTTTAAAAAAGTACAAGTGTGACACTCACCTCACTTATAAAAGGACCTCCCTATCCTCTACACTTCATGATTAAAATACTTTTGGATCAGACAATACCTACCAAATTACCTTTATAAATTCACACTAATTTACTTAGATCCATTATTTTGATCATAAATTCATCCCAAGAAGCCTTTTTGTGCTTACCCAAGGAGGATGTCTGAAGAAGAGATATCGTGTTTAACCATGCGTTTTTATTTTATTTATTATTCCACCTCATTCAAATATTCTTCAATTATTCTTATATAATAACACCAGTATCTCTAATATACTAAGATATTATTATTTTAACATCATAAACTAAATATAAATCCTCTTCCATTAAATGAGATATGAAATCATCATTCTTGTATACGATGGATTACCGCCTCACAAGCCGATGTCATTCGTATTCCATCATCGCCTATAACACTTTTTATAATTATGGATTTAATGTGTATATATATTTTATTTTTTACATATTTATTATATATATTTATGATATCACATATAAATTCTTACATTCCATTTTGTGGGAGATACGATAACGTCGCTCATGTGTACGAGGGACTACCGCCTCATGAAGCGATGCGACTCATTTCTCACTAACGCTTGACAGGTAGGATAATATGGACATTGTTTTTAGATACATGTGATATAAATGAAATAATTATTATATTAATGAAATATATATCATTCTAAAAAGATAATATATCATTTTCTTTCTTACACTGAAAAATGATAACATTGTTCATTCGTACGTGTGGACTATCACCTCTACGAAGCGATGTGATTCTTTTTTCATCACTAAATCACATGGATGGTATATATAATAATATTTAAATAAATAATATGATTTTTATGATATTAATATAATTACTTAAAGGTAAAATAATACATACCTTCTTTCCCTATTGATCATTAAAAAATGAAAACGTTACTCATGCGTAAGTACAACCTACCGTCCCCATGATCATAACACAATTAATTTTTCATAACCATCATTAATGATTGGTTAAAAAGTATAATTGATGTATAAATATTATAATTATTTCATTATTAATATTATGGATATGTTTTAATAATTACCTCTTATACCATAGTCGACCTACCAAACTAATTTTTGATACAGAAGACAAATATCATTGAAACATCTGATGTAAAATTAATTAAATAAGAAAATGTATATGTTTTGGTGATAAGTTAAATGAAAGGAATAAAAAACATGAATTTTTTTCTTAATAAATAAATAATTAACATTATTTTATTATCCAATAATATAAATAATGTACGTGATGAATCAAACTTGAGGTAAGGGTCTTCGTCTCAATTTCCTCTTGTTGAGGTATCTTTTGATGTTATGAACCTATATTATTTTATAAAGTGTATATACAACACCTTTGAAATTTTATATCATTAATTTATCTATTCTTAAGATATCTAAAGTTTTTAATGTTATTATTTCATAGGGATTACTATTCAAATGTTTCCAAAGTGGTATGAGACTTTTCTTTAAAAAAAATAATATTCTAAAGTTTTACTTTAAACCCTCTTTCTCTTCTACGTAATTGTTTTTAAAATGATTTTTTGAATGTAATTATATGGATGTGAGAGTTTTTTAAAGGGATTTTATTCCTTTATTTTAATTTTTTTTCAAAAAATATTCTTTATTTCTAATATTTGAATTTATTTAGAAACAAAAAAATATTGTTCTATTTTAACATGTATGACGACAACGAATTTTCCTATCATCACAACCATTAATTGAATATCGAATTGCTTTACAAGATTTCATTTTTATTCAAATAAATACCCTATTTCCATTTTTTAGTATTTTGTTATTAAAAATGTATTTTTAAAAGAAAAGGGTATTTTGTTATTAAAAAAGGTTTTTAAAAGAAATGGGTATTTTGATATCCAAAAGAGTTTTTTCATAATAGATTAAAAGAGTTTTTAAATAGTTTTATGATGAAATCACAATATTTAATGATTTACGATTGTGTTATATTTATTGAGAATTGTTTATGAGTATGGGTTTTTATGTTATTTAGCAAGAATGGGTGGTTACATGATAAAACAAGGATGGGTGGTTCCATGATAAACCAAGGATTGGTGGGTCCGTGATATCCCTCTAATGCATTGGGTACTCTAGAGATGTAAGTTGACCAAGTTACCTATATGATTTATATATTCTTGTTATAGGTTTTAAATGATTTATTTGAGAAACAAATGTGCGTGATTTCATGTGAAAATTATTTACTGCATTTATTTCAAAGAACATTGAGATAAATGAAACATTTCATGGGTTTTCATGTTTTCACTAGACTAATAAACTTATAGTTTTTATATAGCTTACTGATCTTTTTATGATCATACCATGTTTTAAAATGTTTTTTTATAGGGTTTAAGGATGTTTAATAGAAATCAATATTTCATGTTTAATGTCATGAATACTTTTCATGAAAATAAATCATGTTTTATTTAAAAATTTTTATATTATGGTACAAATGGATGTTGATAATAAGTTTAAACTTTGTATATATATATATTTTTGTAATGTATGAGTTATGAACTAATTCTCTAAAACTCTAAAACTGAAAATAACATCAAATATAATAGAATTAATTCTTGAATTAAAACTCAAGATTATGAAATGTTTAAGGCTAGGTCCTTATAAGTGGTAATGAAAAATGAACAACATCTCTTTATGGAGGCGGTAGTTTGCATGCACATACGATCAGGGTTTTGGTCTCTCTTAGTGGATAAAAATTAATGAATAATTTTTTTAAATAATTTAATGAAATTAAAGTACATAAATTATATTTATTTCATCATTTTAATAATTTTAGAGATTATTCATGAAGGATTAGAGTAAAAGAAAAGAGTAAGTGGATATAATACTCACATAGGAATCTTGAGTTTTCTCTTAAAAAATTCCTTAGAAATAAAGAAATTAATAAAAAATGGTGACTATAAGGTTATGGACATGGGATAGGTTTATAGGGGGATAAAATTGGAATATTTTCAAGGAAAAATTAAAAGTATGTACGAGTATTGAAATGACGTAAGTGTTACGTTTATACAAGTGAAGAGAAGGGTAGTCTTCGAAGAAATTATTACATCTTCAGTAATATAATGTTACCATTAATTGGTAAATGGATAAAAGATGGAAAAAGTGGATTAGAATTGTTTTTGAGTTGATATTATCCTCATAAACTCATTTTGGAGACAACCTAGAGTGTTTTTAGTCTCTTTATTTTAACTTTTTTTTTAACTTTTACCCTAATTTACTTTTACCTTTGTAATTAATTTTTAACCTTAATAATTAATATTAAGGAAAAATGTATGATTATAAATTTTACCTAATTTTAACATTATGATTTGATTTTTTAAATAATTTTACATAATAATTTTTTAATGGTTTGAAATTTTAATTTGAATTTAAACAAACATAATGGGTAAAAATAGTTTTTCTTAGAAAAAGTGAATGTTTTAAGTTTAAAAATTTAGGTGTAAGATAATATTATCATATATATTTAGTTTTATGAAAAATATCATTTATTATAAAACAAATAAATTTTATGTGGATTTAAAATATATACAACACCAAATTTCACCATAAAAACACTTAATTGAATGAAAAAACTGAAAACCATTATTATTAAAGTAACCTTTTAATTTAGTTCTAAAAAAATTGTACATAGGATTTATAAATTCAAAGAATATTTTAAAATTAATAATATTATTCCTTAAATAAATATTTATTACTTAAAAGTTTTTTTAATCTTCAAGTATTTTCGTACATAATGATAAAATCATAAAAATTATAATTTTCACAAAAACCATATTTTTCAAATAACAATATACCTTTTCAAAAAAATATAAAAAAATAATATTGGGTAAATTTTAATGTGAAGAATTAAAAAAATGAATTTTATTTTATCAAATTTAAATTCTATAATTTCTAAATTTAGTTTTTAAAATAAAATACATAATATAAAGGAAACATCTTTTATTGAAAATAACCTTTTTCAATATCAACTCATATAAAGTTTATATCTTCCAAAGGTAATATATTTTAATGGTTTACAATATTAGTGTTTATTATAGATGTATTAATAATGTTCTTCTAATATGTAATGGTTTTTTTATATTGTGTGTAACTTGTAATGTATGTTTTCAAACATAACATTAATTTTACAAGGTCTAGAAGTTTTGGTCGTTATATTCTCTCCCGTTAAAAAAATTGTATCCTCCACATTTTAATCATTAATCATTGAATAAAGTAGGAAAGGGTATTCTTAAAATATTCACAATTCAGGTCATAACTTATAATATTAAATCTACCTTACTTTAGTATGTTATATCAAGTTAATTATCTTTCTTTAAACAACATTATCCATTCATATAATCATATAACCAAGTATATATATACCCTAGTCATATATTCTCAACAAAATACTTTTCCCAAAAACATTTGAATCTTAAAGACTTTAAACCATAGTCTAACCATATATCATCCCATAAATTTTCACCACATCTGACCCTAAAATTATATAAAATCACACACTTGTCAGTATATACCACATTCCAAAAAAATAAACTGAACTTCATGAGAAATATCATGAATAAATTACCAATACAAAGGTTTACAATAATGTATAAAATAATTTTATAAAATAAATAAAACATTTATTATCTCAACATCAAGAATATATTAAACCAAATAGTTATCCATATCTCAATCACGTGTACTTTAATAATTATCCAAAAAATTATAACCTTTTCATAAAATCAATTTTAAAGTTTATTAATACCATTTAATATATTTTTTCAAAACATTAAAGTAAAACAACTAAATAATAATCCTTATATGTTTCATATAATCCTCATAACTTTTAGAATATACTATAATATCATCGATAAATATTACTCATTAATGAAAATAGATAAGAGTACTAAGGATTAATTTATATTAAGACATCAATCTCATTACATCAGGTAAGATTAGGAAACTTACCTTTTCCATCATAATAGTCATATATAAGGATTATCAAGCATTTAATTATTCCACCTTGTTCTTTAATAAGACTTAGTGTATTTCTAGATACATACCTTTCTCAAATTCATTTCCTTGATCTTTTTTCAACCAAATTATAAAACAAAACAAGGTTATGATAATATTTAAAATATAAATATGAAAACATCAATATGAAGATGTATTCCCCCATGAAATCATCGTATTTAACAAATGATACTTTTGGTTCAACCTATGAATCTTTGTTCAATACTTGGTTATTCATGGTCATTTTCAATGTAGTTCTCTAACTTAATTAGCCAGAATCGTATTAATACAGAATAATATTTAATTAAAGAGAATGTGATTGCCCAAAACATATCCCCTAATGGTGTCAAACCAATTTTGCAGTTAGACCTCTTCATCATGCACCAGGTGATGATTGAGTTAATTCCCAACATAACCTTTTTAGGGTTATTTCCTCTAGCTTTATCTATGAGAGATACTTCATCCACATGTAATATCCATATATTGATGTAATTTATAAGATAACCACAAAAAATATACTTTACAAATACTTATGGATGTTATACTATACATTGACTTATCCCTTGGGGTTTCACTAAAGTTCTATAATATTAATCCCCAAAATATTATATATTTCCTCAAATAACCTAAAGGGTTACCTATAAATTTTAAATTAAGATAAACCTTAATTTTCAAAACTTTGATTCCATTTTAACTCCTAAATTATCCTCAAATGATAAAATCATAATCTCCAAAGTTATCTAACCCCTACTCTGATACCAATTATAACAGCTCATAGACATGAACATCTCAATTACATAGCTTAAATAAAATATCTCATTACAATAAATTCCAATGATATTTGAGGTTTATTGTTTTAGGTATTTAGTATACAAAATTAACTAAAAAAATCCATGTTATTTATATTAATTTGAAATTTTCCCCATTATATATGAAACTAATTTATCTATAGAGAGTATTTAACATCTCCAAAAAACTATTGAAATTAGAAAATATTCTATAAATTCCATAACTTTCCTATCTTCATAACCTGAGGAAATAGAACCTAAGAAAGGGGTAATATAAAATTCTCATTAAGGGAAATCTTATAAATATGACATCAATGGTTAGATCATGAACATATGAAAAAATATAGGCAGGGTAGAAATATCTTATTAAAAGAACATGGAATAATAAGAGATGTGTATAAGTCATGATAGAATGGAATGTAATATCAAAATAACAACATATCCCATTAAAAAATAGTGTAGAGAAATGATATAATAAACATGATACATAAATAATAACATAATAATATAAAATAGAATTATAGAATATTTAGAATCATAGGTATTCATAACACCATGATCATAGATAACCACACCAATTTCATGCTAATTATTGTAAAAGTAGATAATACTCTTTATGTTCATGCTCAATCTTTTGAATGTAGATAATATGAGTCATGTTCATGTTCAATCTTATTAACTTCCTTAATACTCATTTGGTTAATGCTAAATATTTTGAACATATCTAATCCTCATCATGTTCATGCTCAATCTTGTGAATGTAAATAATCTACATCACACCCACACTAAACATATTTACCTCACAAGGTATACAACCATAAACAATTCATTACAGGATGTTATAATACTAAACCCATCACCATCTATACACATGAGTTCCACTTTAAAATAATCATTCATCGCATTATAAATAAACCATATAAATAAAATGTGTTTCATATAATTTTAAAATTAAACCACATAAGTAGAAAATTAATAATTCCACTAATAATCGTAACATGATAAACATATGAAAAATAAATAGGTATACAAATATATTAAATAAATATCTATACAAATACCATTCAATATAAATAATAGATCATATGGTATTTACACCTTACAGATAAAGGGTATATAGTTAATATAATAATTTTACCCAATCAATTGATGCATGGATTCTAGGTGAACACCCTTAAATCAAAGTGATCAATAATAGGGTATTTATATAGTAAAGACAATGGAAGTACAATTATAGTTATAAATAAAAAATTATTAAGGAAAAATCTTTGATAGATCATTTCTCTAAAAGAAAATGACATTACATAAGGAATATATAAAAATAAGGTGGATGGTCACATTTGAACAACATCTTCAAACAAGAATAATAAATGTGAAAGGGAAATTAATTAGATGATAAATAATTTTAAGATTTTTTAGAAAAATTACTTTCTAAATAAGTAATATCCTTGATATTTTGAAATAATTTTAAAGTATATATTTTATAAATATAGGATAATAATAAATTTTATTTTATAAAGAATGAAAACATATAGATAAAGTTTCAAATAAAGTGCCAAAGGTGGTTAAAAAATGTGTTCCCATAGAAAATGTTAAAAAATACCACTTTCAATATATTTATAAAATTCTGTAGTTATTGGTAACTTTGAAAAGTTATTTTCAAAAAGGTGAAGTGAAATCTTTGGAAACATTTTCCATAGAGAAATACCTTTTTTTGAAAATCCACATCATAAAAAAGTAATAGATTTTCCTTTTCAAAAGGGGTAAAGAGAATCAATATAATCATGGAAAATAACTCATATTATATTTCTTAAAAATATTGGAGAACATTGATAATAAGGAAAATATTTACTTGAAATAAATATTTATTTAAGAGATGGATGTTTGTTCTTGATAACATTATACTTTTAGGTGAAAGTACAATAAATTAAAAAGACTTGAAGAAAAATATGAATTATAACCAAAAAAATAAAAGATAATATCATGAAATATAAGTTAATAATAATAAAAAATGATAATAGGGATTTATTTTATTGATGAATAAGAAAAACATGGAGTATAAAATAAACATATTTCAATGAATTCAAATTTGAGACAAAGAACCCCTTACAACCATAGAAACTTTCGAGTCAAAAACCTATTGATGTTTACAATTTCAAATGAAGAATTAAATATAATAAAAAATTAGAGGATCAGGATACAAAATATTGAATGGGTAGAAGATACACCATTTCAAAGAAAACATGGTGTATAATAAGAATTATATCTCAAGGAGTGAAAATTTGAGATTAGAAACTATTAGCTTTATTTTTTATTAGTAAAAATGTGCTATATCATAATGTATGATGAACTTAAATATTATAATTACTTACCTAGGAGACTAAATATGAACATAAAACCATTTTTATAATTAATATTTAACTATATAGTGTAAATATATTTGCCGATTATAATTTATTTTCATTATTGGGTGTTAGAACTTTCAGTTGTTTTTTGTAAAAAATTTAAAATGATGAGATTGATCCTCACTAAGTGGTCTCAAGTTCCAAATTACCAAATAATTCAAGATATAAAAATTATTTTTTCATATGATTAAATGAATCCCATTTTCATCAGGTGAATGATGTGAATACGACTTGTGAAAATGGAAATCACAATGAACTAGTTTTCGATGTGTTTAATGATCAAAAGGTGATATATTAATAAATATTTTAAATAATAACAAAAAATTTCAAAAATAATTAAAAATAATTAATTTTATCATTATTATTTTATATTACTATTATATTAAATACCATAATAATTTATGACATAATCATTATACCATCATTTAAATAGGCGGTTAAATCGACTGAAATGGTAAAATGTTATAATGATTTAATGTGTAAAGGGATGTATTTAGATAATGATAATGTAACATATAAATTCAATTAAACATATAATAAAAATCATATATCCTCATTAAATCCATTCTTGGAACCATCAATTATGGGGGATGAAGATAAATGAAATTCATTGTTTGTGGAGGCAGTAGTCCGCATGTATACACAATTAACAATCCTATTTCTCAATGAATAAATGGAATGATGGTATATGAATAATGATTATTTAATAATTTAATTTTTGATATATAAAACATATTTATTCATAAATTCATTCCTTTATATCATCCTTGAGATGCGGTGATGAAAAATGAACCACATCACGTCTTAGAGGCGGCAATCCACACGTATCCACGATCGATGTTTTTGTCTCTATTAGTGGATGGAAAGTTATGAATAATAATTATTAAATTAATATAATTAAATTTTATTATAATAATGATATTTATTTCATTATTATAATAATATTTTATATGATTTGAAAAATTTATTGTAAAACAAAAGAGTAAGTGAAAATAATACTCATGTTGGAAACTTGAGTTTTCTCTTTGAAAACTCTTTTTAAATAAAGGCCTTAAGAAATAGAATGGTGACCAAAAGATTATAGAAGTAGGAGAGGTTTAAATTAGTTGAAAAGTTTCCTAGTTTAAATAATAAATTTTAAGTATAAGTGATTTTTGAAGTGGTGTAAGTGTTACCTTTTAATAAGTGAAGAGAAGGGTAGTTTTGAAAGTAAGCATTACATTTTCATTAATGTAATGTTTTTATTCAAAGGTAAATGGTTCAAAATGTAAAAAATATTGGGTAAGTTTGTTTTGTTATATATTATTATCATACCCTAATTTTTATGACAACCTAGAGTTTTTATGCTTTTAGTTTTTAACTTTTTAAATTTTACCCTAATTTACTTTTACCTTGGTAATTAATTTAAAACCATAATAATTAATATTGATGTTAAAATTAATATTGGAACTCTTTAATAATTTTAAAATTATAAATTAAAATTTCAAATCATTTTATGAAATAAAAATTTTAATGGTTTGAAATGTTAATTTTATAATAAACATACATAATAGGTAAAAAAAATTTCATAGAAAAAGCGTGTTTTCAAGTTTTAAAATATATACACAAGATAATTTATCATAGATAATATTTTTTGTGAAATAAAATTTTTTATTATAAAAAAATAAAAGGTAATTGGATTTTAATGTAATCCAAACTTATTTTCACCATCAAAACACTTAATTATATGAAAAGAAAAAAAATAGTTTTTATTAAAGTAACATTTTAATTTTGTTCTAAAACAATAGGAAAGAAGATGTATAAGTTAAAAGAATGTTTGAAAAAGAATAAAACTATTCCTTAATAAATATTTTATTACTTATAAGGTTTTTAATATTGTAGGATACACTTACATAATTATAAAATCATAGAAATTATAATTTTCACAAAACTGTATTTTTCAACTAAAAATATACATTTTCAAAAAAGACACAAAAATTCATACTAACTAAATTTTGATGTTTGGAATTAAAAAAATAAATTTTAATTTATCAAAAATAAATTCTATTATCTTTAAATTTATTTTTTAAAATAAAATAAAAAATATTAAGAAAAAGGTTTTAACTGAAAATAATATTTTTTAATATTAACTCATATTAATTATTTATCTTACAAAGGTAATATATTTTAATGGTTTACCATATTAGTAATTGTTATAGATTTATTAATAATGTTTCTGTAATATGTTTTGGTTTATTTACATTGGTTTTATCATGTAACATATGTTATTGAAAAAACATCTGTTTTACAAGTTCCAGAATTTTGGGTCATTACAGATATAAATTAAAGTAATAAATGAATAAATTAAATAAGAGATTTTTTATAGGAAGTATAAAAAAATTATAAATTCTTTTAATTTTTTTTTTTTTCATTATGAACATTTGGAATTATGACTATTGATAATGTAGTTTTTATAATGTGACTGTTAAAATCAGTGTATATTTGGGGTTATTTATAGAATTAATTAACACATAAGGTTGAAACGATGACCTTAAAAACACAAATATAACCATATAAATCCCATTTATCATGTCCTATATAACACCCAAAGATTTTATAATATATTTCTTATTAAATAAATTTAAATTCGTCAATAATTTTTGTTATGTGACACACCAAGTTTAAACAAACAACAACATAATATTAAAATATTATTAATTTGAAGTGATCTTTATAACGTAGTCGTTATAGTTAAAGATATGAATAATAATAAACACATAATTAAAAAAATATTAATAAAGGTTTTATATAATTAATATACATTTTTAATGCATAATAAATAAATAGTAATTTTTTTGTAAAGTCATTTTAGGTTTCAAAAATATGTTTCCTTCAAAAATAGTTTTTACAGAATTTTGTGCACGCATATTATAATTAATTACTAAATATATTAAAGAATTTATTTTAAAAAATGGATAATATTTTTGAATTCATCATATCAAAGTTAACACAGGATGAAATATTGGGATTTTCCAAAAAATATTTTTTTTAGTAAATGGTAGAAAATTCTAATTTATATTGAAAATTGACTTTTTGTTTCAAGAGTTTACAAAATTAAAATTTGTTTTATAATGATTTAAAAGTAAAATTTGTAAATTTATATTATCAATAATACAATATAAATAAAATAAATAAATTTTATTCTTTATTTTAGTATAAAAACAATTTACACTTATGGAGATATTTTTTCTGGGAAATTGCCTTTCGTTGCGTTTTACAGGTTTAATTTTAAATGAAATTACTCCACTTATATGAATTGAATTTAATAAAATGGATTACATATTTTTAATCAGAATAATTAATATAATTTAATAAGAATAACAAAATTCTTGGTCATTGTGAATAGTAACCATAGTAAATATTTGTAATCTCAGAAAAAGATGTAAAATTGTGTTAGAAACATAGCGTAAAACATTAAAATCACTTTAAGAAATGACTTTATCCTATTGGATTAGTTTATTTTGAAAAAAGAATTCTTAGTTAGTTAAAAAATTTATTTTAAGTCACCATTTTTAATTTTGGGAACCCAGGATAGACTTTTGTGAAAGAAAAGTTATATTTTATTCAATTTAAAACTATTTTTGAGTAATTTAATTTAATGGAATGTTTGAAAGATTAAATTTGATTTTGGATTGTTAATTTTTTTATTAAAATATTTTATTAATTAACCAAAATTTTTTTTAAACCAATTTATCAATTTATTTATAGGTAAAATTATTTATCTATTAAATTAGGTATTTTATTAAAAACTATTTTTCATGCATTTTCCATTCTTATATTAAAAGTGATTTCTTCCGTATATATAAATTAAATCTAATAAATGGATTAAAAATTTTGAATAAAAATTTCCAATTATTTTTATAATACCCCTTTTATTTTTTTTTCATATAATTAAGTTATCATTTAACTAGAATATAAGGCTTAAAATGCATCCAAACATTTCTCAAAAGTGATTTTTTTGAGTTTTTTAATACCATATAAAATCTTTTATTTTAATTATGGGTGATTTGGATATATTTTTATTTTATTTTTAACTTTATAATATTTAATTAAAAGTCAATGTAAAAAATATATCTTTTTTTATATTAATATATATGAGTTTTTTATAGAGATAATAAGAACTTATGTTTTGTTAAAAAAGGTTATTTTAAATATTAATGATTTTTTATCATGGTAATTTTTTTTTAATTTTTAGTGAGTAAATAATTACTTTAAATGATTACGCCACACTAACACAATGCCTGTGCAAGTAGTTGAAAAATTATGTAAATGATTTTTAAAACTCTAAAATTAAATTTGTTTGAAAATTTTATAGTGTACCAAAAACTTTATAGATAAATATATCATGTTAGGGATTTGTTAAATATTTATATTTAAATTTATTTTCATTCATGTTGGTTTCAAAGTTAATTCAAATGAATAGTTCTAAAAATATCATTTATGATATTTTATAATAAATAATATTTTACTAAATGATTCGAAATTCATAAAAATCCTATCTTAATCCAAGTGAATTAGTTATGGTTAAAAATATAAACCATGTTCTATTAATGGGTAACTTTTCCTATTATTATAACATTCTATACCCTTAATGAGTATAAAACTTCAATATTGTGATAATTGTCAAAATGATTAATAGAGGGGTTAAAACTAAGAGACAATAATGAAAACATAACCAAAACTTGTCCAAATTTTATTAGATAAGAATATTTTAGATAAAACATTTTTTATGTTCTAATTATATGAACTTTGAGTAATTTTTACATGAAAAATAATTTATATAAATTTAATACTTTAAGTAATACTAAGAGTAGCTCTCCCCCTCTTATAAAAAGACACATTTTCTACTCCACCCTCACACCTTTTGATCCTTATAGCTTATCCAAGACCAAACATAATACCTTCATATTTTACTTAACCACATACTAGAGCTTCTGGTAAATCCAAAATTCCATCTTGAACACTTTAAATTTTTTTGATATATTTCACTTCTAATAAATTTAATTTCTTTTATAGCTTGTGTTACATGGAACATCGAGTTTAAGCGAACCACAATAAACTTTTAAAATATTTGTATTTATATGAAACCATCAAAACTTATCCATTAAAATTGGTAGCATGAATAAGAATAACTACTTTTTAAAAAACAAGAAATATAGTTTTAGATAAAGTAAACATATTGATAATTGAGTACTCAATTTTTAGTAGTCTTTATATACTTTAAAAATACAAATTTTTCCTCAATTTTTTATTATTTCTTTTATGAAACAATAAAATATTTAATTTTTTCTACTTTTAGAAAATTTATTTTTAAAAAAACTTCATTTTTGAAATCAGCATGTTAAAATTAGCTTAGAGTTATTTATATATATTTTTCTCAAAATATTGATTTTTCAATGAATAGTGAAAAATATTTTATTTTATTGAAAACTACCTTTTCATTTCAAGAATTTTAAAATTTATATTTTGTTTTAAAATCATTTCCATTTTACAACCTATAATTTTATAATATATTTCTTTTATTATAAATTTAATTTCATCAATAACTTGTGATGCACACAACACCGAGTTTAAACGAAACACAATACTCTATTAAAATAATATTTAAACATGACCATTTTCACCTAGAAATTAAATTATAGGGTATAAATAGGACTTAATAAATTATTAAAAATATATATTTTAGACATAAATGTTTTATATATTTATTATAAATGAAAATAATAATAATTTGGAAGAAAAAGAAATACATTCTAAAAAACGGTAATTTTTCTAAATGACGGTATAATCGCACTTTGTCGATATGATTTAAAATTAATATATACCAATTTTGGAAAATTTATTTGATAAAATTAAATTATTTTTTTATATCATAATATTAAAATTATCTTAGGGTGAATTTTTGGTATTTTTCTGAAATGTTTTATTTTTTAATGTATAGTGAAAAATACTGAATTTTAATTGAAAACTGCCTTTTCATTTAAATTATTTATAATGTTAAATTATATTTTCAATTTGTTTTAATGTATAATTAGTTAAATTATATATATATTAATCCAATTTAGTCCATTATAATCATTTTCATATTGAATTTTGATATAAAAACTTTGTAAACTTTTGACCATTTTCTCTTCGAAAACCCGCTTTCTAGTCACATCTACAAGATTAATTTTATATTAAAATTTGTTAATTATGTAAATGGAATTTATAAAAATTGATTCCATATATATAATAATTAGAATTTATATTATATAATAAGTTTAAATTAATTTTTTTACTATAAATAAAATTAAAAACTGTAAAAATTATTTACCACGGTTAAGGTAAAAGTAAATTTACCGGGGGTGAAACTAAATATATAAGTGTTAAAATGACCTAAAAAAATTGTTTAAAATATATTTTATGGAACTATTTTGACCTTATTATGTATAATTATTGATAATAAAATCATTAAATATCCTTGTGAAATTTAAAATATGTGGGTACACCTTTTTTCTATTCAAAAATTACAAGTGTGCCACTCACCTCACTTATAAAGGGCCACCCCTCTCCTCTCTCTTCACACATCAACAATATTTTTTTTCCATAAAATTACTAAAAAAATAACTTCCAAACTTCATTAACCTCATAATAGAGGTCCTTTTTGGGAATAAAAGCAACCCAAGAAGGCTTTCGTGCAAATCTAAGTAGGATACCTAAAGAAAAGGTAACACTCCTCAATAAGAATTTTTATTATATTTATTCATCCACCTCCTTCAATTATTATTATACCATGAATATATAATAACATAAGTATATTAAATATATTTAGATGTTTTTATGTTATGTATATTTTCTAAAACCATTTAGAATTCCATAAAATGGGTTTTGAAATCTTCATTTATGTGTACGACGGACCACCACCTCACGAATTTATGTTATTTGTTTTTCCATTACCACCTTTCACAATTTGGTATTATGATGGATATAAATAACACACACACATATGATATTTATAATATATTTATATTTATTTAGTAATTATATCATATATACCTTTTTATTTTCAATTCTATAGGTGATACGACAACGTTGCTCATGTGCACAGCGGGCTACCGCCTCACAAAGCGATGTGATTCGTCTTTCACTAACGCTTTACATTGAAAGTGATAAGGGTAAATTTAAGGATTATATGTGATATATATGAAATAATTGTGATAATAATGAACTATATATCATTCTATAAATATAATATATCATTTTATTTCTTACACTGAAGAATGATAACATCGTCCGTGTACGTGCGGACTACCACCTTCACGAAGCGATGTGACTCTCTTTTCATTACCAAACCACATGGATGATATATATGAATATATTCAAATAAATAATATTTTATTAATTCTATTATTACATTTATATAAAGATAAAATAAAACTTACCTATTTTATATAATGATCATTGAAAAATGGAAATGTTACACATATGTACGTGCGAACTACTATCTCCATGAACATAACATAATATTTTCACAAAACCATATTTAATCATTGGTATTAAAAGTATAATTTATGTATAAATATGATAATTATTTCATTATTATTATTCTAGAGGTCATTGAACTATAGAATATGAAAAAAAAATTGGAACCTTCATAATAAAGCACGAATGAGAAAACAAGGAGATTAACACGTGAAACAACAAAAACAATGAAATATTATTAACAAATGGGTTGTAAAATGTTATAATAGGATAATATATGATATTATAAACTTAATTATAGTTATTTTATAAACTAATAACTTTCTTAACACTTTTATATATGAGGTTAAATGAAATTAAACTAATGGAAAGCAAGAGGTACGAAATGTCGTCTCAATTTCCCCTCATTGAGTAATATTTTACTATTGTGCACCTAATTTCTTTTATATGTTGTACATAATAAAAATTTTAAATGTAATATATTGGTTCATTAATACTTCATGGTATTTTAAGTTTCAATTTGAATTATTTCATCCAAGGGTATTTTAATTGAAAATTAAAACGTGGTAAAAGTTATTGAACAATTTCAATTTCTTTTGTGATTGTTAAAATTTTATATAAACAATCACTTTATTATGATAATTTTTCATTTGAAAATTTATTTTTATTAAATAAAAATATTATTTTATGATCTATATTATTATTTCCTAAATCTTGTACTATTTTTATATACGATGTTTACTTTGAAAGTTATTTGATTAACTGGGAAAATATTGAAAAATATGTATCCTTTACTCAATATGAATATTTGATGACAAGGAATATTGATTCATAAATTAAAATTATTTTTTGATATATGAGTAATGCTTTAGATCTTTAGTGATGGGTGGGGCCTAGAATTATATATCCACTCGATGCATCATTTGGTATCATGAGACAAATCAATTGGCCAAATTAAATAGGTTTCTACCTATAGTATTTAAACTGTCTTATAAAATGTCTTAATAGTAGAGGTATCATGTTGTATGAGATCATGGAATAAAATAATTAATAATTTACTTCATTAATATTTTATTATTATTATCTATAATATTTTCACAATGATATTATCATTTGATGCATTTCATTCGTAGTTTATTGATTAAATGACATGTGTTTTCTGTTATTTACCTTTCTAGATTGATTATGCCTTATCTATTCATATAGTCAAGTTTTTTATTTGAAATGTGTGTTTAGTTACTTACCATGAAATATTTGTTATTTATTATTTTTTCATGACAACTTTTCCTGTAATTAACCCTTAATGAGTATCTGAGCTCACCATTATTTTATTTCATTTTACCAGGATATGAAAAATAGATAGTTGAATGAGTTTTCAAGGTTTCTATTAATTTATTTTTTTATTTATTATGTTTTATTTTATATTCAAAATATAAAATGGGTATCATGTATTTATTAGGTTCTCTAAAAATACTAAACTGATTGGTCCTTTAGGATTTTACTCTTCACATCTATGCCAATTTAATAAATAAGAAACTGGCCCTAAGTTACTAGGGTCAGGGTCATTATAATTGGTATCATAGGAATCCTAGTAGAAACCTTGAAAACTATATTTGGTAAAAATTATATTAGAGAATATAACCATTTGAAAAACTTTAAGGATATGTATAAAATAACATACTAATTTTTTTAAGGAAGAGATTGTGTGGTTTTTCTTAAAAATACATCCCTGTCTAGATACTACAAGTGGACATGTTTCTTGCATAGAGGTACCTAGGGGTAATTAATCCAAAAAGGGTGTATTGGTATTGACCTAATCATCACCAGGTGCATGAAAATAGTCCATATTGTGCACCTGGTTTTACCATTCAGGGGTATATGCTTAGGATAATTCACATATTCTTTAAAAAACATTGTAAAGTATTTAAAAACAAAGATATCCCCAAATAAACCAAGTTTATGATTCTTAGATTAATAATGCATAAATTTTAATATGTACTAATTGTTACAATATATTTGGAATTATATAATATTATTTAAAATTTATAATCTTATGAGATAATATAGTATATTCTATTATTTATAAATGGTTCCTTGATGGAATAAGATAATCAATACTCATAGCCAATTTAGAGATATCCCGGATGAGGAATCCAAAAAAACTGGTATTGGAACTAATCAAATTATTGCTATATTAGGTAAAACTAATAATTTTATGACAAATAACTTTTCTTGGATAGATAAATCTATTTCATATTGATATTATCCTATGCTGGATCACTTTATGTGATAAACAAACCCATCACTTGGTAAGAATACTAATCTAGTTGTAGAAAGTAATTAGTTAATTATTCAAAAAATATATTTATGGAATAAGGAAATGGTGAAGAGGAAAATTTTACACTTGTAGTGTATTGTGTCAAAGGTGATACTGGTCAATGTTGGGAATTGATCCATAATACTAGGGTGGAAGAGGAAATAGAACTAATAGAATGGAATGATTTTAATGAAACATTTTTAAAAAAAATATTTACCTCATGAGTAACAAAATGAAATAAAGAGAAAATTACTTAACTTAAAGAAAAAGTATGAATAATGTTTTTTGGACAATGGGGATACCTTTAAAAAGTTAGATTAGTATGATATAAATTACATACACAACATGGAGTGAAAGATTGACTTTGAAGGGAACTAGTCTCCCAAAACATCTCATTATATGAGGACATAGTATCATGTAGTATAAATATTGATAAATAATTATCCAATTATTATGACTTATAAGGGAAGTAAAAGAATAAGATGATGATAAATAAAAAATTAATAAAGGAATAAGGTAAAGTCTGATTTTCCACATGTGATAATTATGGAAAGAAATACACTCATAATTTCTTGAAGGGAATGTGAGTTTTCTAGAAGTGTGGAGAGAAAGACCATCATTATCATGAATAAAAGGGGAAGGGATAATCCTTCAAAGTAATATTATTTTACTATAAGTATATGGGTCACTATTCCAACCAATTCACCAAGCATAAAGGGAATATACCTAAGAAGAAGTTAAGGGATCAAGGTCAAGCTTATGCTATTGATACACCAAAAGTGGAATGATTACTGTGATTGTGTATTTAGATCTAAGAAATATTTTGTAAAAGTATTGTATTGATGATATTATTGTTATAATAACCATGAAATATATAAGGATTATACTGAAATAGTATTTATTCAAGTTTTTAAAACATATGTTGAATGGTATCATGAAAAGTGATTTAGCTGTAAGTTGAACTTTTTGGAAAACACATGATTAAGGGAAGATAACCCTTAATATGTGATATATGTTGAGATAATAATGTCAATTATATGTTTATGGTATAGTATTGGTGACTATGAAATTGGTTAGTTATTTGATGAATTATGCCATCTTTTCTAAAGTTTAATACATTTTTATATCTTTGGAATATATTTAACAACCTGAGATTTCATTTTTTGAAGCATTCATGATTTAATTAAGGTTTTGTGGTGATCAAGGTATTCATATATTTTTGAATGTGACATTAAGAGACACTTTATATTTTTTTGGGAATATAATTTTGATTTAGAAACGCTACTTAAAAATTTTTGGAATTTGAATTTGGGAAGACATATTTTGGAAGATCTTTAAGGTTAACTATTTATTGAATGGATTAAGCTGAGCTTTATGAGTTATTAGGAAAATTTTCTAACCATTTTGGTTTGGAAAGATAAAAGGAATAAATGTTTTATATTTTATGGATCTTACAATCTATTAATAGGTACTTTTAATGATTTTTTCATAAACAATTCATCTTGTATATTCATTTCTTGCAGTTATAAATGAAGTGGAAAATTATGGTAGCACAACCAAAAGATGAAATCATTCCTATTAAATTGAAAGATATCAAGTAAGTATATTTTCATATTTTCTCAGTATTGATGGTAAAAGAATTCCTAAAAATTAGGAAATAGATATTAAAACAAAATATTATCCTATTACTATCAATTCTAATGATATCATTGACCTTTTCCACACCTATTTGGTTTATAATTTTGTGGTCATTGATTTTCACAAGATCATTCACATTCTTGTGATCAATGATCTCTATCACTCTATATTTATTTGGAAATTATGATTTTATTACATGTACAAATGTTCACTTCCCATCTATATTATCCTATTTGGAAACCTAGTATGTTATTTCAAATGGCATTTACACATCCCTTTCTATCTTATTAAGAAGAAGTTTTATTAACTCTTTTTAAGATATGAATTTTCAATAAAAAAATTCAAATATAAAACCCCTGATTACCAAGATCAAGTTAAAATTAAAAGGTTGAAATATATTTTAGGTGGGGAGAATTTTACAAAACAAGAATTCATAATATATTTATTTTATAATAAATTTAATTTCATCGATAACTTGTGATTCACACAACACCAAGTCTAAACGAAACATGATACTCTATTAAAATATTATTTAAATATGACCATTTTAACATAGTAATTAAATTATAGGGAATTAATACGACTAAATAAATAATTAAAAATATATATTTTACACATGTACATTTTTTATATATTGATTATAATTTAAAATAAGAATCATTTTGAAGAAAAATAAATGTGTTCTGAAAAATTGTATTTTTCCTAAATGATGGTTTCATCATGATTTGTGCACATGATTTAAAATTAAATTTTAAATTTTTTTGATAATTTATTTAATAAAATGAACTTAATTTTTGAAATCATTATACGAAAATTATCTTAGGGTTATTTTTTTGGATTTTTATGAAATGTTTCATTATTTGATGAATAATGAAAAATACTGAATTTTAATTGAAAACTACGTTTTGTTTAAATTATTTATAATTTTAAATTATATATATTTTTAAAGTAGAATTAGTTAAATTATATATTTATTAATACAATTTTTTAATTATAATATTTTTAATATTTAATTTTGTTATAAAAGTTTTTCAAAGTTTTTATTATTTTCTCTTTGAATCCGCACTTTCTCATCACGTATGCATGACTAATTTTAAATTAAATTTTCCACATATATGAATGTAAATTGAAAAAATGAATTACCTATTTGGAATAATAGTAAATTATATTATCTAATAAGTATAAATTAATATTTTACCATAATGAATAGTAAGAATAATAAAAATTATTTATCACGATGAAGGTAAAAATGGATTTACCTGGGGGTTAAACTAAAAAGATAAGGGTTAAAATCACCTAAAAACTTATATAAAATATATTTTATGGACATATTTAGATCATATAATTTCTATTTATTGATAATAATGTATTTTTATCCTTTCAAAATTTTAAAAACGTCGTCACACGTTTTTATTTTCAAAAATTAAAAGTGTGCCACTCACCTCACTTAAAAGAGGCCATCCACTATCCTCTATAATTTACACCTTAAAAACCTTTTTTTTGGAAAATAATTGACCAAATAACTTCCAAAATTATATTTAATCATCATATTATCCTTATTTTTTTGTTTACATCCAAACTATTAATTATTCGGTACAAACCTAACAAGGATACCCGAAGAAGAGGTAATGTTCTTTAACGAGAATTTTTATTTTATTTATTCCTACACATCCATAAATTATTATTAAACCATGGTGATATAATAAAATAAATATATAAAATATAATTATATTTTTTTATGCTAATTTCATGACCTTTAACCATCTTCAATTCCATAAAATGGTTTATGAAATCATCATTCATGTGTTCGGTAGATTACCACCTCAAAAATTGATGTAATTTGTTTTCCCATTACCACCTCTAATGGTTGGGTATGATGATTTATTTAAAGTATATATATGAGATTTATAATATAATTATACCTTATGATTCATTATATCATATATAACATTTTTACTTTCCATTCCGTAGGAGATACAATAACGTCACTCATGTGTACGACGAACTACTGCCACAAGAAGCGATGTGATTCGTCTTTCTCTAACGCTTTGAAAGGGAAGTGATAAGGATATATTTAATAATAATAGGTTATATTTATGACATAAATATTATATTAATTTCATATTTATTATTCTTAAAATATAATATATCATATTATTTCTTACACTGAAAAATGATAACATCATTTGTGTATGTGTGGACTGTCACCTTCACAAAGTGTCGTGACTCTCTTTCCATTAACAAAACACATGGATGATATATATGAGTATATTTAAATAAATAATATTGTATTTAAGATATTATGATCACTTTTAATGATAAAATATTATTTAACTCCTTTCCATAATGATCATTGAGAAAATGAAAATGTTACTCACACGTACGTACGGCCTACCATCTCCATGACCGTAACATACTCCATTTCTCAAAACCATATTTCTGGATTGATATTAAAATTAAAATTGTTTTATAAATATGATAATTATTTAATTATTATTATTATAGAGGTTATGAAACCATATAATATGAACCAGAACCATAACTTTCATAACAAATCACGAATGAGAAGACAAGATGATTAACTCCAAAAACAATGAAAATAATGAAATATTATTAACAAAAAGGTAATAAAATGTTATAATAAGATCATATATCATATTATAGATATTATTTTTGTTTTGGTATAAATTAATAACATTATTAAAACCATTATATAGAAGTTTAAAGGACATTTAACTAAAGGAAAGCATAAGGCAAGAGACTTCATCTCAATTTCTAATCATTGAGGCATATTTTGTTTTTGTGCTCCTAATTTCTTATATATGGTGTACATAATTCCCAATTTTCATGTAATATCATGATTAATTCATAATTCATGGTATTTTAAGTTTCATTTTTAATTATTTCATCTAAGGGGATTTGAGTTGAAAATTACCAAGTAGTAAAAGTTATCGAACAATCTCACTTTATTTTGTGATTGTTGAACATATCTTGAAACAATCACTCTATTTTGATAAATTTTAATTATAAATTAAATTTATCTTGAATATAAATATTATGGTATGATATGTATGATTATTTCCTAAACTTTATATGATTTTTATATATAGTGTTTACTTTGAAAGTTATTTGATTAACTCAGGAAATATTGATAAACTTGCATCCTTTAATCAATATGAATATTTGATGATAATTCATATTGATTCATGAATTAAATAGAGTATTAAATATACGAGGACTTATTTGGACCTCCAGTTATGGGTAGGCCCCGATATTATATAGCCCCTCGATGCGTCGTTTGGCCTCATGAGAAAAATAAATTGGCCAAATTAAACAGGATTCAACCTACAATATTTAAACCATATTGTGAAAGGTATTGATAGTAGTGGTATCATGATTCCCAAGATCATAGAATAAAATAACATTGAATTTAATTCATTAATAATTCAATTATTATTATCCATGTGATTTCACAATGATATAATATCTGTATGCATTTCATTCTCAGTTTATTGATTAAATGACATTTGTTTTTGGTTATATACCTTTCTATATTGATCATGCCTTATATATTCATGTGGTCAAGTTATTTAAATGGATTTTTTGTTCATTTATTTACCTTTCCATATTTATTATTATTTTTATTTATTCATGATAGCTTCTGTTGTACTTAACCGAGCATTTGAGCTCACCCTAATTTTGTTTCAATTCCCTAGGATATGAAGAAAAGATATTTGAACAATTTTTCAAGGATTTAGTTCATTTTATTTTGTTATATATTATATTTTATTTTCAACTCACAATATAAAATGGGTATCATGTATGTATCTGGTTCTCAAAAACTGTGTAACTGATCGATCTATTAGGATTTGACCCTTTGTATCTATGCCAATGTTATAATACAGACACTGAGTCTGAGTTACTGGGGTTAGATTTGTTATATTCTGTAAAAAATTAGTTCATTTATAAAATTAATAACAAAATTATGTTCTTTGGAATAAATTTAAATTTAAATTTTTGTATTAAATCATTTTATACTTATGAATACATATTTTCTGGAAAACTGATTTTCATCACACTTTGCTGGTTTAATTTTAAATTAAATTAAAAAAATTATTTGAATTGAATATAATAAAATGTATTCTTTATTTGGAATCATTATACTTACTATAATTAAATAGGAATAACTTAATTATTTTTCATTATGAATAATAACCATAGTAAATAATTGTCATCTCATTAAAAGAGGTAAAATTGTGTTAAAACCACAGGGTAAAACATTAAAATAACCCTAATAAATTTATTTATCCTATTGTATGAGTTGTTTTAGACCAATAGTATTAAAAATTATTTAAATAATTTTTTTAAAAAAATTATTTTTAATTTTATAACCCTAGATTGACTTTTGTGAAGATAAGTTATAATCTATTCAAATTTAAAACTATTTTGGGTATTTTCATTTAATGGAATGGTTGAACAATGACATTCAGTTTAGGATTTATAAAAAATTATTAAAAAATTTCTTTTTATATTATTTAACCAAAAAATTCCTAGAAACTAATTTATTAGTTTATGTTAAAGTTAAATGATTTTTACTCTTAAATCAGTTATTTTACTAAAGATCCTTTTTCAATCCTTTTTTGTGTTTTTATATTAAAAGTAATTTTGATAACCAATAGAAATTAAATCAGATAAAATGGGTCCAAAATTCATAATCATCATGTTCAATATTTTTCATATGAACCCTTTAATTTTGTTCATATAATTATTCTATCATGGTAAAACGTAAAGTTATCATGATTATGATTAAAATGGTTTTATAGTAGTTTAATTAAAAATAATTCTTAAAATTTATCAAAAACTATCCCAAATGTGATTTATTGAAATTATTTTAACCCTATAACATATTATCTTTGAATTTGGTGTTCCTTATTTACAATTCACATGATTATGAGATATATATATATATATATATATTATTTAATCTTTTATGTAATTCAAAATGTGTCCTTTACATCCAATATAAAATGATACCACCTCTCTTCTATTATCCACACTTAATGATCCATATATAGAAGAAAATAACTACCATAATACCTTCCTACTTTCCTTCCTTATATCATAGATCATCTAGTCTTTCCAAAATACCATCCTTTCAAGGCTTAAAGTGTAATACAAATGAGGTTTCTCAATGAAGAGGTATAAATCTTAACTAATAATTTTTAATTTTATTTCTTCTTATACAAACTCTAAATCTATGGTATTCGTTAAAAAATAATTAATTCATTATTTTCAATATACTAAATCGTTATTATAATGATGTAACATGCATTATTCATCTCCTTTCTATCCTTTCTAAAATGATAACGTTTCTCACATGTATGTGTGGACTACCATCTCTACGAAGCGATGTGATTTATTTTTAACTTCTATTTTAAATGGATGGTAATAAGGATAGATTTAATGAATCTATAATATATATATATATATATATGATATAAAAAATATCATATAAATTTGAATTATTATTTACCTTTCTTTCATTCAATTCGTCAAAAAATGAACTCAATGTTCACACGTACTTACAACATACCATATCCATGAATGTTGTAAATTATTTTTTTATCGTGATTAAAATTATATATATTATGGAACCATAATCAAAGTACAAGAATCTGAACTACCACACCAAGATTATTATGATAAACAGAATAGTTAACATCTGAAAATGAAGATTTTGATAAGGAATTATTAATAAATGGGTGTTGAAATGTTATAAGTGAATCATATATGATATTATAAGTATCTAAATGAATCTATTATATAATTATAATAAATTTAAATTTATTATACAACAGTTTATAGTTCCTTAGAATCAATTCAAACTTGAGGTAAGGGTTTTATGTTTCAATTTACCTGTTTACTGAGAGTGTTTATGATTACGTTTCTAATGATGAAATTTCATGCTATACATGTCAATAATTCTCATGAATTTTATTCTACTCTGGTTATTTCTTGATATTACATTTTTTCCTATCATTTTCATATATTTAATTACTCAATAGGACAAAATTATTTTCAAATTAAAATCAACTTCATTTATCTCTTCATTCAAAAATCCTTTTTCTTCCATATCCATGATTTCTAAAATATTTTCAAGAATGGTTTTAATAATATAAAATTATTTTTTAAATAAATTTTACCCATTTTTCTATTTTTATAAAATGTTTTAAAATTAATATTCTTATTTTTTACCAAACAAGGTACTTTTGACTATTTACAAAAAATATGAAATAAATATTTGTTTTAACATGCATGACATTAATAAAAATTACATTTGTTATGACTGATCAATTATTTGAATATTACTTTAAAAATTTACAAGGTTATTTTAAAAGAAAATATTTTACATATTATTTTGAAAATTTTATATTTTAAATTAGCAATTTCAAAGTGAAATGGTTATTTTCCTCAAGGAATATTCCAAGTGATATTTTAAAAGTATTTTCATCTGAAATAAAATCCTTTTATATTATTTATGATTTAATTAGGATATTTTCTAATGATAACATACTTATTATTTCTATGGATTTTTTATGAATATAAATAATGAGATGTTTATGAAATATATTTATTTTCCATGGGTTATTTTATGATGAAATATTGAAATTTTAATTAAACTCATTTCCTTCCCATGGGTTATGGTATATGATTAATGATTTATGATCTTATAGAACATGTATATATTGATTATGATTTTGTAACAATTAGTCCTAGAATTATATAGCTCTCTAATGCATATGGTAAAATGAATATCTCATGAGATAATAAGGACTGGAATGGGGATTGAACCCAGTTCAGTAAGGGAATTTTTCCACTATAATATTCTTGGGAGTAAACCTTGGATAATGATATGATGGAATGTGAAGTGAACCCAATCCACTATGATAGTATTTTAAGAAATACTTGACTAAGTAAATGATTTTATATGATTATTTTTATGCCATAAATTTTTGTATTGTACTAATGTTTCTCTCTCATGTATCATGTTCTTTAATTCCTTTATGTTTCATATCTTATAAGCTGCCTAGTTTTTTTCTATGACTCAAGATTATGATCCATGATATATAGGGTAATATTTTATAATTTTATATTCATGTTCTCATACACTTATACTCATGTTATGTGTTATGTTTAATTGATAATTGAAGTATATTTTTTTACCCTTATGGATCATCTGATATGAACCTTTCATATGTTTCCATTCTCCAAGTTATGAAGAGATGTTTTAATTTTGATTTGTTTAAGAATAGTTTGAGTTATGAAGAATTAAGTGCGAGATTATATAGATCTTTTATAAACTAGTTTTTTTGTATCCAAGTTTCCAAAGACATTAAACCTATATTATTTAAGAATGGATCATAATTTTTTATAATTAATATTCATATATTAAGATGTGATATCTATGTATGAAAAATATGAGTTTCTATAGTTCGTATCAGAGCAAGGTTTAGTTACCTTTTCAAACTAGGATGAGAAAACTTAAGTAAGAACCCTTAGGATAATCCTTTGTATAGGAGAACATTGTAAGTTATGGTAATTAATGTAGTGTGATTTTCTTAGAAATGAATACATTTTTTTATACTGTAAGTGGATGTGGTTTTAGCACAAATTAATTTAGGAGTAAAAACCTCTAAAAGATTTGATCAATTATATATAAACCATCATTCTGGTGCCTGGTGTGTGTGCCCTTAATGTGTGTAAGGAATTAGTCTTAAACATTACATATTATAGTGAATTTAAAATAAAATTAACTTTCTTACATTAGAAAGTATCATTTAGGTTTAGAGTTTTAGAGAGTTAGGTCACAACTCTTATATAATAATCCCTTATATTACAAAGCAGAAACTTCTACTCAATATACATTTTTTACAATATTAAACTTTTAAAATGAGACATGATTTGTTTTTATAAAAAATATTCATGAATTTAAACTTGAATTATTCCCTTTCTTCACCCATCCTTAAGCTCCAAGATTTTTTTTAAAACATGGGATGTTTACAAAAATCTTAGTAAAGGATATTAGTAAAAGAAATATATCAGTCTAGTGAAAAACATAAAAACCCATGAAAAACTATTTCTTAAAAAAATTCATCTTTATCCAAAAGAGCATAATTTTAAATTTATAATTATCATTATATTAACTTTTGAAATAAAATTATTTCCATGGAAACTCATTAGAAAGAATAAAATTTTCATGTAGGTGCCTTGTGACATCATCATCTTAAAACCCTTAAAAAATAATTACAATTAGAATAACCATAAATCTAACTTAAAATATAATTATTTAGAGAAAATAATCTTTAACTAATTCATTGAAGTTTTATCAAATTACACCAATCATATAAGCTATAATGAGCGCACTCAGTGTTATCTAGGTACACCCATCATATAATCTATAACAAGCTCACCTAAGAGCTATAATGGAGCTCAATCCTCCGTAAAAAATTTCCAAGGACTATATCATGAATAAAAATTTTGAAAACCCATTTTAAACCTAAGTGAAAATACTTTTAGATATCAAAATACCATTTTATTTA
Source organism: Viscum album (assembly GCA_963277665.1). Lineage (NCBI taxonomy): Eukaryota > Viridiplantae > Streptophyta > Magnoliopsida > Santalales > Viscaceae > Viscum > Viscum album. The sequence continues at coordinate 703,288,796 of OY728161.1, forward strand.
AAAAAATACATTTTTAATAACAAAATACCCAAAAAATGGAAAGATGATTTTTCTTTTAAGAAAACATGAAATTTTAAAAAAGAATTCGAAAATAAAATAACAGCTACAATGGTGGGAAAAGTTATTTTCACAATATACATTAAAATATAAAATTTTATTTTTTTAAATACATTCAAACATTCCATAAAAATATTCATTTTTAAAAATCTTTGAAAAAAAGGAAAAATAGACAAAAATGCCCTTTTCTTTTAAAAAAATAATTTATTAAATCCTAAAAACTACACACATAATAAAGAAACCATTTCATGGAAAAGAACCTTGGAAAATTATAAAGTAAATTTCAAATCATTAATCTATGATGACGGCAGGAAATTCTATTAATTCTATATATGTTAAAAAATACATTCTTTTTAACTTTGTTTGGAAGAGTTGAAAAAGGATCTTTAAAAGGGGATTTTTTAAAAAGAAATTCCCTTACCTCGAGTTTGACATGTCATTTATGTTATTTATCTTCCAGAATAAAAAACATATCTTAATTTTATAATTGTTTAAGAACCCTTTTTTAGTTCTTTATTCCTTTATTTCATTAAATACCATTTTATATATAATTACTTATTCAATTAAATTCACGTAGGGTGTTTTGATGATATTCAGATCTTATGTTAGTAATGACTTCAGTAGGTTGAATATGGCCAAATAGGTTAATATTCAATCATATAAAAAATAAAAATCAAGAAAAAATTATCATTTTTATAAATAAATTATACTTTTAAAAAATAACCATTAAATATGGCTATGAAAAATGAACTATGTTACAATCCTGGAGATAGTAGGTCGTACATACACATGAGTAACATTTTTATTTTTCAATGATCATTATGGAAAGAAGGTAATTATTAATTTATGTTTAAATAATGATCATAATATCATAAATATTATATTAATTATTTAAATATACTTATATATATATATCATCCATGTGATATGGTGATGAAAAATGAATCACATCACTTCGTGGAGGGGGTAGTCCACATGTACGAATGAATGACGTTATCATTTACCAATAAGTAGAAATGTAAGAAGCTAAATGATATGTTATATTTTTATAAAGATAAATATGTCATAAATATAATATATAAATATTAATTCTATCATTATAATCCACCCATGAGTGATAGTTGTTGAAAACTAATTTCATTGGTTCATGAGGTGGTAGTCCTCCATACACACAAACGATGGTTTCATTTCCCATTTGATGGAAGTGGAGATGGATATAGGTTGTTCCATTAAAATAACAAAACCATAGTATATTTAATATACCAAAGTTATTATATAATCATGCTTAAGGAATATTTTAAGTATGTCGAATAATAAATAAAACTAAAACATGCAATTAAAAACTATACCTCTTCTTTGGAAAGTCTCCTTTGATTAACACCTTAACCCCTCTAAGGATAGTATTCTATCTAAAAAATGAACTCTAAAATGAGGGGAGGTATTATAGAAAGGTATTTGGGTAGTTATTGTTCAAATAAAAATAGTTTTTACATGTGGATTATAGGAATGAATAGATTTCATTTTATAATAGATGAGAAGGGTACTCTTGGAATTTTTAAAAATATTAAACTAATATATATTAATTTTTATTTAAAAATGGATAAAAAATGATTTATTTCTAATATAGAATGATTTTGGGTCTATATAATCTCATAGAATAATTTTTATACATGTTTAGGTCACACTTTCACCCCTATAATTTGTTTTTATCCCCTCATTAACCCCTATCGCCATTACCATTACAAAAAGGATTTTTACTCTTTGAGGGTTAAAATAGTTTCTATAAATGTACAAAAAGAATTTAAATGTAACATGGATGATATTATAAACAATATCATAATAACTTGAATGAATATAATATTTTCTGTGATTTTATATCATTTAATAAAATATTATTTATTATAATATATCATTAATGTCAAATTTTATAACTATTCATTACTTTGATTTTAATAACATAAAGAAAAAATGTAAAATTAGATTTTTTAATACATAATTAAAATGCCATTTTTATCTAAAAAATTAATGGACCACATTAATTATCTCAAATTATATTAATTTTAATATTTTTAATATCACTTTTAAGATTTTCCATTAATTGAATAATTATTATGTCAACAATGTGTAAAATTTTAAGGTAATTATTTTTTTAATAAAGATAAAAAGAAATTAACATGTTAAACATAAATAATTTAAATTTAAAAACAATATTTATAATTAAACATATCCTCTGGTTAACCTTATTTAAAAAAATATTATATTTATTAAAAATAAGAGTATGACATTTTTGACTTTTCTTTAAATAAAATATTTTAAGTTTATAATCAAATAAAAAATTAAAAAAAGACATATAACATAATATTGTATGATTATGGATGAAATTTAATCATTAAATAAAATTAATGAATATTTAGGGTCATTTTATAATTCTTATTATTTTATTTTTAACTTTAATTACCTGATTTACTCTTTACTATGGAAACAAAAATTATTAAGGTTATTATTCATGTTGACCAAATATAAAAGGGAACTAATTAAAAACTTCATAATCACTAATTTAAAATATATAATAAATTTTTCAAAATTCAAAATACAGAAGTGGAACAATTTAATTGAAAATAAAACTGAAAAAACGCAACAAAAAAATGGCCGTTTAGAAAAATATCCTTTTTAAATATAAAATGTTTTTATACTAAATTAAAGTATAAAATTAATTTTAAAACCTTAATTAGGTCATTTTTAATAAAAAATTCAATATAAATTTCAAAAACTAATCCAAAATATAATTTTACTTTACAAATATTTTAAAAGAAAATACAATTTTCAATAAAAATCGTTATTTTTCACTATTCATTAAAAAATAAATATTTTTTGGAAATTACAAAAAATTAATCCTAAGTTAATTTTTAAATGATGAATTCAAAATTTAAGTTAAAATTTTAAGTTAAAATTATATAATTTTGAAATGAATATTTAAAATAAAACTATATCATTCATAAAAACACATTTTGATTAGAAATAATGGTTTTTCTTTTTGACTGAAAAATCACTTAGTATTATTATAATTAATATAATTATATAATATCTAAATAACTAATATTTATAATAATTTAAAAATATTTATTCTCACATTAACTAAGTTTTTACACTATGCACCCAATTTGATACTCCGAGGAGATATACTTATATTAATTCAAATTTTATTTATGAACCATTAAGAAATATTTGAATAGATGATGACCATGAATGACATTGGTTAAACATAAGGTTTCATAGATTGAAATTTATGTGTCATTATTTATATATTCTAATTTTTTTTCTTGATTATGTGGTTTCCCACAATGATTATTTAGGCTCACACTATTATTTTCGGTGTTAGTTATTGGATACAACTCAAAGGATCCATGCCAATACATAATGTGGTGGACAATTAAATGATTATCCTCTCAAGAAACAAAATTTTATGGGAGATAAAATGAAAAATCTCATTTCTATTATTAGAAACCTTTATCAATACATGAATCATGCCGCGATTCCATACAAGAAAAGGAGTGACCAATATTCCATTGATTACTTCATGATGAAAAACCCAAATTCTTTTAGTGGTTCTACTGATCCACTTGTTTATGAGAAATGGGTCAATACCTCTGAAAATATATTTTCTTTTCTCTGGTGTTCTAATCATGAAAAATATATTTTTTCTATTGACCATTTGTAAGGATAAAAAGATCAATGGTGGACTCTTATCAAGAACATGAGGAAATGGGAATAAATTGAATCCCCAGAGTGGCATGAGTTTAAGAGTTTACTTTTCAATAAGTACTTTCCCCATATTCTTCATATGAAAATATAGAAGTAATTACTTGAGATAAAATTAAAGTATTATGAATCCTTTAGTAAATATGAGAAAAAATTTATAATAATTTTTTCGTATTATTATTGTATAATCGTCCAACATAAAAGTAAGGTTAATTGATTCTTCAGTGGCTTGAAACCAAGTCCCTGAAGGGAATTTTAAATTAGAGACTTTAGTAGATATTAAGAAATTATTTGATTTGTTATCAAGGTGGAAATAGATATTTTATTTACCATTAATCTCATTTTTTTGATAAGAAAATAAAGATGGAGTTCAAAGGAAATTCTAAAAACCATGGAGTGAAGAAGATGATATTTCCTTTATTCTCAAAGTGTAGAAGGAAACATGGAGGAAATTATCTCAAGGGTTAAACATTTTAAGTGTGGAAAGGAAGGTTATCAAGCAATAAAATTATGAATTTATGGGAAGAATAAGTTTTCTAATGATGGAAATAGAGAGAAATCTCCACATAATTCAAAAACAAAAATCCAATGTTTTAAATACATGGTGTATTTACATTAGCTAACCTGTGATCAAATATGAAGGTTAATGAAAATGGATGATATCAAAAACCTATTAAGACTAGAGATGAAGGGAAATATCTTGTGATAACTACAGAAAATGTGGATAACTAAGTAGTGAAAAGTATACTTACTATTCACTCCAGAACTGCTAATGTATTATTTGACTCTAGATCTACCCACTCTTTTATATCAATAGAATTTTATAAGGGAATAACATTACCACCTAAATGATTAAATGTATAATTATCTGTGAAAACTCAAAATGTTATGATGAACACATCTCAAGCCTATGATTCTTCTTTGATTGAAGTTTGCTGGAATGTAGTTTCTACAAATCTTTTTTATTCTCCCTCTAATAGAATTTAATGTTATTTTTTGTATGTATTGTATATATTTATATAAATATTACATATATTTATGAGGAAGGGAAGACTTGTTTGATATTCCAAACAAAACTATGATCATATATCGGTGTGATGATAAATATAAACTTCTGATAGAAATAAAATCCATTATATTGGTCTTGATTTCTATTTAAAAGGGGATTTTATCATAGATGGTTATAGGGAAACTCAACATCGAAGATATATATATTGTGTGGGAGTTTGTTGATTTATTTCTATAAGATTTTCCTAGTGTTCCACTAAATCTTGAAGTTGAGGTTTCAATAGGATTAAAACATAGTGTTAAAACTATTTAAAAGACATTATATAGAATGACCTCATTTGAGTTATAGGAATTGAAGAACCAACTCCAGGAGAATCTTGACAAGTGACTAATTCATCCAATTGCATCACCTATGGGTGAAATTATTCTTTTTTAATAACAATTATGGATAAATGAAACTATACAATGATTATTGGGAACTTAAAATGATCAGTATCAATAAAAATTATCCTCTACCCTATATTGATGACTTGTTTTATCAAATGTAAAAAGATTAATACTTTTCCATTATTAAACATTATTATGGATATCATCAATTGAGGGTCAAGAAGGATAATATACCCAAGAAAAAATTTCATACATGGTATGGACTCTATGAATTTATAGTGATTCCATTTGGTCATACTAAATCCCCCACTATATTTATGGATATAATGGATAAAGTCTTTAGATAAGACCTTTATTAGTTTGTGGTGTTTTTTATAGATGAAATTCCTATATATTAAAAGAGTAAGGAAGAGCATTAAGATCACTTGAGGGTCGTACTAAAGACCCTGAGGAATAAAAATTATATGTAACATTTACTATGTGTGAATTTTTTCTATAAAAATTTTCAGTTTTGGGTCATTTAATCTCAAATGAGGGTATATATATGTACCCATAAAAGATGAAATTTATTGAACATTGGCCTTGAAAACCCATTTTTACTGATATCCATAGTTTTTGTAGTTTATTTGGATATTATCAATACAATGTGGATAATTTATCATAGATTTATAATATAATCATTACGTTTACTTGGAAGGGATCTAAGTTCTTTTATAGAGATGAATGTGAAGAAAAATTCAAGGAACCAAAGAGTAGGTTAGTCAGGGCACATTTACATTCACTAAAATACAGTGTTGAAGGGTTTATGATCCAAAGTAATTCATCGAATAAGGTACTAGGATTCTTCCTTAGGTATAATGATATTGCTATAAATTATACCTCATGACGATTTAAGGTTCATGAACAGAATTACCCCACTCATGATTTGGAGTATGATACAGTAATTTTTTCATTAAATATATGAATGAATTATATTTATAAAGAAGGGTGTGATATATATACTGATCATAATAGTTTAAATTATATATTGTCTCTTAAAAATATGAATATGAACTAGAGAATATGGTTTGAGTTTATTAAAGATTATGAATACTCAATACATTACAACCATGGAAAAATGAACAAGGTGGCTATTGCTCTGCATCAGAAGGAAAATTCTAGTTTTTACATGATGAGGATTGAAAAATATACAATATTTATATATTTTTAAAGGATTGATCTATAAATTTTGAAGTAAGGGGATAAATATTATCTTTCTCAAATGAGTGTTCAACCATCTATCCATGAGAGGATTAAAGAGGAGAAAAAAAAAGATGTGAAACTACAGAAGATGGTTATAAAAGTTCCCAGGTTCAACCTTGATTATTATGGAATGATAAGTTTTAGGAACTATTTATGTGTTCCATACATACTAGATTTTAAGCAAAAGATATTGGATGGGGCTCATTGTTCATCATTCTCTATTCATCCTAGAAGTTAAAAGATGTATAGATATTTAAAAGAGTATTACCGGTAGGATAACATGAGCAGAGATATTATATAGTATGTATCTTAGTGGTTTCTATGTAAAAAATTTAAGGTTTAGAGACAAAAGTCTAAGGGGATTCTAAAACTACCACCCATACTAGAATGGAAATGGGAAAACATCACCATGTATTTTTCATTAGAATCCACAAAACATCTAGAATATATAATGTTATTTGGGTTGTAGTCGATCATTATAAGAATATAACAAACATTATTTTTATTAGAGAAGAATTATATCTTAATTATATTAATATAATTTATATTAAATAAGTTTTATAGTTTCTTGGAGTACCAAATTATATTATATATTATTGTTATTTGAGGTTTACCTTGAATTTATAGGGAATTTTTCAGCCAGATCTGGATACAGAGTTGAGTTTCAGTACCGCTTATTATCATCAGATAGATGATTATTTTGAGAGAACTATTTAGAAATTATAGGATATGATGAGATCATTTTATATATAATTCAAAGGTGGTTGAGATCAACACCTTACTCTAGTATATTTTTATTAAAATAATATATTTTAATCAATCATTCATATGTCTTCTTATAAAGCCCCCCTATGGAATGAAGTGTAAAACTCAAACATGATGGGATGAAGTTAGAGAAATAAATATTTTTTTGGACTTGAGATATTTGAGGAAATAGTAGAAAAAATCATAACGATTTAGTGTCACAACAATTAAGATCATATTTGAAAGAAAAGTTATGTTGACAATCATTAATAAATTCTAGAATTTTAAGTTGATGAAAAGGTATTCCTATAAATTTCTCCATCAAATAAGGTTATAATATTCATAAAAAAATGAATGTTTAACACTAGTTATATTGATACCTTTAAGATTATTGATTGAGTAGGTATGGTAGCTCATTTCTTTGCATTTCCACTGAACCTCTTTCACGTTGATAATGTGTTCCATGTATCTCTCCTAAGAAAGTACATAACTGATCCATCACATGTATTAAAATTAGAGGTCACACTTCTATAGAATGATATTTCTTATAACAAAAACTGGTAGAACTATTTTATTGCAGAGATAAAGTGCTACAGAACAATAATAATCAACGGGTTAAATTTATTTAGAATAATAAAAAATTTGAAGAACCTACTTGGAAACCCGAGAATGAGATGAAACAAAGATATCCTCAATTTTTTTGTATCAAAGTGATTAAATTTTGAGGGATATATTCATTTTAATTTGGTTAGAGTGTAACACCTTATGATTTTATGAAACATTTCTCTTTTAATAAATTTAATTTCTTTGATATATTTCATTACACACAACACCTAATTTAAACAAACCAAAATATACAGTTAAAATATTATTATTTAAACATAAATATTATAAACTAACTATTAAAATTGGATGTATTAATATTAATAAAAACTTTATAAAAAATATTTAAATTTTTTTAGATAAATAAAACATTTTGATAATTAAGTACTCAATTTTAAGTAAAGTCTTCATATGCTTTAAAAATAAAATTTTTCTCAAAAATAATTTTTTTTGTGAAAAAATAATGCAATTAATTTATATGAATTTTATAAAATTTATTTGAAAAAATGAAATTCATTTTTTAGAGTATAATTTCAAAATTATCTTAGAGTTATTTTTCTAGAATTTTTTGAAAAGATTAATTTGTTAGGGAATAGTAAAAATACTGATTTTTATTGAAAACTGCCTCTTCATTTTAAGCATTTCGATGTTTAATTTTTTTAATTGATTTATAGTTAAAATTATTTATTTTATATTATTAATAATATAAATAATGTCATTTTAGTAAATTTTATGTTGTATTTTGGTATAAAAACTTTTTTATACTTAAGACAATATTTTTTATAAAAAATCTCTTTTTATCACATTTTGCTGGTTTAATATTAAATTAAATCCTACAACTTCTTTGAATTGAATTTGATAAAATGGATTCTATATTTGAAATAATAATAATTAATATAATTTAATATAAACAACTTAATTTTTGTTCATTATGAATAATAACCGTAGTAAATAATTGTCAACTCGGTAAAAGAGGTAAAATTGGGTTAGAAAAATGTTGTAAAACATTAAAATAAACCTAACACTTGAATTTATCATATTGGATGAGTGATATAGACCAAAATTATTATTAATTAGTTAAATAATATATTTTAAATCATTATTTGAATTTAGGGACTCTAACTTGACTTTTGTGAAGATAAGTTATATTTTATTCATATTAAAAACTATTTTGGGTCATTTCATTTAATGAAATTGTTGGAAGATTAAATTTGGTTCAAGATTTCTATAAAAGTCTAAAAACCACAATTTTTTATTATTTAACAAAAAAATCTTTTAAACCAATTTATCATTTTATTTCATGTTTAAATTATTTTTAGTCATAAATCGAGTATTTTCCTAAAGACTATTTTCATTCATTTTGTGTTCTTATATTAAAATTAAAATTTACCACCAATAGAAATTAAAAATGATAAAAATTTATTCCAAGTTTAGAATTATAATGTTAATTTTTTGGCAAGGCCCCTTTTATTTTTTTTCATATAATTATGTCATCATGCTAAAATGTTAAGTTATCACGGTTAAGGTTAAAATGCGTTTAAAGTAGTTTAACTAAAAAATAAGGATTGAAATGTATCTAAGACTTTTACAATTGTGATTGGTTGAGTTTATTTAAAAACTATGACATATTATCTTAAAATTTGGGAAAACTATGTTCCAATTGACATGATTATGATATATATATATATATATATATTATTTAATCTTTTAAGTAATTTCGAGTGTGTCCTTTCCATACCCTATAAAAGAATTACATCTCCTCTCCTATCCACACTTTATGAGACTTATATCTACAAAATTCCCTAACATAATACCTTTTTATCTACCTTTACCACATTATAGATCTTATTCTCTTTCCAAATGACCATCCTTTCAAGGTTTAAAGTTTAATCCAAATGAGGTTTCTCCATAAAGAGGTATAACTCTTAACCAAGCATTTTTAATTTTAAATTTTATTATACCTTCTATAAATCTATAGTATCCATTATAAAATATTTAATTCAGTATCTAAAATATAATTTATTTATTATTATTATTATGTAACAAAAATTATCCACCCTTTTATCATTCATTTGAAAATGACAACGTCGCTCGTGCATACGTGTGTACTACCATCTTCCCGAAGCGATGTAATTCATTTTTCATTTACATTTTACCTAGATAGTAATAAGTTTAGATTTAATAAATAATATATAAATATATATATATATATATATATGATATAAAAATTATTCTGTAAAGGTGAATTATTATTTATCTTTCTTTTATTCTATCCATCGAAAAATGGAAAAAGAATTCATGCCTACGTATGACCTACCATCTCCATGAACAATGTAAATCATTTTTTATCCATACGTTTTATGGATGACTATAAATATATTTTAATTGAATAAATATGATATTTATATCATGATAAAAATTCTATATATGATGGAACCATGATCAAAGTACATGGACTAGAACTACCGAACCCGAATTCTCAAGAAGAATGAAATAATTAACACTCAACAACAATGATTTTAATAAGGAATTATTAATAAAATGGTGTTGAAATGTTATAAGTGAATCATATACGATATTATAAGTATATATATCACTCTTTTATAGAATTATAATAAATTTATATTTATTATACATGAGGTTATAATATCTTTAAATCTAGTCAAACTTGATGTAAGGGTTTTATGTTACAATATCATTGTTTACTATTATTGTTTATGAATAAATTTTCAATGGTGAAATTTCATGATATAACTTTAAAATTTTTTCATGAACTTTATTATCCTTGGTTATTTTATGAGATTAAATATTTTCTTCTCATTTCAACTCTTTAAGTACTCAAGAGACCAAAATAATGTTTTTAAGGAAAAATAACTTTATTTTTCACTTCGGTCGAAAATACTTTTTCTTCCATATCCATGTTTTATAAATTTTTTTCAATAATATTTTTTATAATATCAACTGAATTTTTAAATACAATTTTACCCATTTTTAACTTTTTAAAAAAAGTTTTAAAAATTATCTTCTTATCGTTGTCTAAAAAAGGATTTTTTGACCTTTTACTGAAAATGTAAATGGAATCATTGGTTTAATGCACAAGTCATAAAAAATTTTCAATACATCATTAACTATAAATTATATGAATCTACCCTTAATTTTTACAAGGTTATTTTCAAAAAAAATATTTTCTGCAATATTTTTAAATTTTTTAGCTTTTAAAAAATTGATTTTAAATTGAAAAAGTTATTTTCTTTAAAAATATTCTAAGTGATATGTTAATGTAATTTTCATCTGTGATAAAATAATTTGATGACAATTATTATTTAATATATATATTATCTAATGATACCACCCTTATTATTTATCTATATATTTTATGATTATTAGGATGAGAAGTTTATGAAACCCATTTATTTTTCCATAGGTTATGTTATGATGCAAATTTTAAATTTTTATGAAAATAATTTCCTTTCCATGTGATATGATATATGATAAATTATTTATCATCTTTTTGAACACATATTAATTTATTATGATTGTGTAATGGGTGGTCCTTGAACCATATATCCCTCTAATGCATTGGGTAAAGATGGATATCTCATGATATAATGAGGAATGGAATGGGGAGTGAACCTAGTGTAGTAAGGCGATTCATCTACTATGATAAATTAGGAGTTAACCTTGACTAATGATATGATGGAATGAGAAGTTAACCCTATCGACTATGATAATCATGGTAGTGACACTTGAATAAGGAAATGATTTTCTATGATTATGTGTATGCCACAAACTTAAGTCTTATGCTAATTTTATTATCTAATAGATCCTGTTCTTTGATTCCCATATTATTAATACATTATTAACTACAATGCTTTTTCTACAACTAAATATTATGATCTATGATATGAAAGGTATGATTTTCAAATTTTAATCACATGTTCTCATACCCTTATAATCATGTTATGTTTAAGTGATCATTGAAATATCACCAGTTTACCCTTACTGAGTATCTAAGATCACCAATTTTTGTGTTTCCTATGTCTATTTATGAATAAAGGTTTTATTTATGATATTTATATTGAGATTTATAGTTATGAATAACTAAGTATGAGATTAAATATATATTTCATGAACGAGTTGTTTTTGTATCCAATTTTCCAAAGAAACTAAACCCATTCGATTATAGAATGGATCATAATGTTTTGTAATGAATATTCATATATTAAGATTAAATATCTATATATGAACGTATGGGTCTCTATAAAATCCCCTTAATTATTAATGTGTAATACAAAATTGGTTTCTCAATGAAGAGGTATAACTCTTACCCAAGCATTTTCAATTTTATTGCTTCTTATACCTCCTCTAAATCCATGGTAGCCATTTTAAAATAATATCTTGAGTATATTAAATGTACAAAATTGTTTTTATGAAGACTCAATAACCACTATCCACCTTATTTCCATCCTATATTAAGTGAAACAATAGATCGTGCGTACGTATGCCTTACCATATCTATGTGGCGGTGTAATTTGTTTTTCATCACCACTTTACTTGGTTGGTTATAATAAAAGATTTAATAAATATATATGATACATATGTAATAATCATGATTCTTTAAAGGTGAAATATTATTTACATTTCTTTCATTCTATTTATCAAAAAGTTAAAACAAACATTCATTCAAACATATGGCCTACCCTCTCCATGAACAATGCAATTCATTTTTATATCTCTATATTTTATAGATGATTCTAAATATATATATATATAGAAATATATTTAATATATATGATATTATTATCATTATTAACATTCTGGATAAGATGAAACCATGATCAAAGAATAAGGAACAAAACTACCGAGCCAAAGCATACTTGAAAAACGAATTAGTTATCACCCAAAATAATGATTTTAATAAATAAATATTAATAAATGGGTGATAAAATATTATAAGTAAATTATATTTGGTATTATATATATTATTGTTTTTTAAAATTTTTATAATAAATCTATATTTATTATACATAAGGTTCGAACAGATACAAAGGAAGTTGGACCTGAGGAAAGGTTTTATTAAATAATATCATCATTATTTGATATTATTTATGTTTCAATATCCACTGGGGGAATTATTTGAACATTATATCTTAAAAAATATATATTTTATTATAATATAGTTATTTATAGAAATTATATTTGTTTCCTTTCATTTTCACCACTTTTAGTTGTTAAGATACTGAAATAATTTTTTTAAGGAAAATTGATTTATTTCCTACTCGGTCATGAATATTTTTCTTTCATATCCATATTTTCCATAAAATGTATTAAATTTTTGTTTTTAATGTCACCCAATGATATATTAAATAAATTTATACCCATGTTTGACTTTTACAAAACAATTTAAAAGGATTCTTCTTTTCATTTTCCAAACAAGGTATATTTTGTCATTTTACCAAAAACATGAAAGGAATATTTGTTATAACATACTCATCATGAATATAATTTCCCACAGTCATTACTATTAAATTATTTAAAGAATAATTTATATGTTTCCTTGATTCTTTTAAAAAAATTATTTTCTTAATATTCTAGAAATTTTGAGTTTTTTAAAGTAATTTTCAAAATTGAAAAGGCTATTTTACTTAAGAAATTTTTTAATTATATTTTAAGGCATTTATATTAATCAATGAAAAAATCCATTTATTTTACATATGTACACTAGGGATATTTTTTAATGACACCTTTATTTTTCTTTATTTGGATGGTTTATGAGCAATTTGACTGGTGAAAGTATTAACATTCCATATTTTATTTATTCTAATTCATACATTTATTGATTATTAAGGCATGCCGATAAAAGTGTATTGTTTATTCATATAATGAAATAATTAGAGTTAATAAGTGATGTGTGGGACCCAAAATTATATAGCCCCTATATAAGGACCCGTCCTTAAACCTTACATAATATTGAATTAAATGAATTATTCACATTGAGGATCATTTCAGGTTTAGAGTTTTAGAGAATTAGTACATAACTATTACATCTCAAAATATTACAAAGTAGACACTTCTACTCAATTTCCATTATTTTTTCATAAAACAAGAACTCTTGAAAAAAGAGAGTCATGTCTAGTTCCATGTTTAAGACAACATGACTTTTCCTTGATCCCATCCTTGACCCTATTCCACAATATGTCCTGTGAAATACATTTCAAAAACTTGGGATGAGCATAAAAAGCTCAGTAAGGGATACACAAAGAAGGAAAAGTGTTAGATTTTCAAAACAACAAGTAAACGATGAATACTTTAACATAAGTAATAATTTTCACCTTTATGAAGTAGTAAATACACTTCACTAAATAAAATATCATTACTTACCCTTTTGTAACCAAAATATTACCATAAAACCCATATTAAGAACACATAACATATAAAGGTAACTTGGGACATAAACTTACATAAAATGAATAACCATACGGTAGACTTACACAAATATCACTAATGGAATAGCCATACGGCTGACTTCCATACCCAATGCATTGATGGTTATAATGTAACCACCCATCCTGGTATTCACGGCACCACCCGTCATTTGGTTTATTACATAACCACCCGTCAAATGTCCAAGAACCATTATAAAATTATAACACATACAAAAAATATAAAGGAAAGAAAACATTTCCATATTTCAATCACAATATATCACTTAAATATATTGACAAAACAAATCCATTTTCAAAACCATTTTCAATACCAAAAATACATAAAGAGTATATGGTATTTATTTTCTTTTAAAAATAGTACAACTTGTTGAGGAAGCCAAAGATCAAATAATACTCGCGGTAGCGGAAAAGGTCATTCTCACTGCTTACGTAAAAAAGAACATTCTTTTTTTCGTTTAGAAAAATGCTTTGTAGAAAAAGATTCCCTTTGAAAATTCAAGGGTGTCTATACATTGTATAAAAGAAAATCGTGTATTAAAACAAAATATGCCCCAATGAAAGGAGATTGAGACGAAGTCCCTTACCTAGTGTCCGACATGACTCGATCGCTCTTTAATATACTGAATAATAAATTAGTGTTAATTTAAACTTCCTTAAGAACCTTTTTCAAGTTTATTATTACTTTTATATCACTTATTACCATTTTATAAACATTGTGTAATCATATAAGTTAATAACGTTCGTTTTGTCGATATTTGGTACTTGAGTCAATAATGAACACCTTATATTAACAAGTTATCCATGTGGTCAATAGTCCATTATATCCAGAATGATATTCATTATTTAGATATCATATATATCATATATATTCAGTATATATATATATATATAATAGTACATAACATTTGGAGGTAAGAAATGAAATGCACCGTTCATGGAGACGGTAAGCCGTACATACGCATGAACGCTACTTTCATTTCTATTTCTTATTTTTATGGAATTAAAGCATAATGATACATAGGTATATTATAATTATAGTATTATATCATATATAATATCATTAAATCCATCCTTTATACATCCCCCATAAGGCATTAACGAATCAAATCACTTTGAGGGGGCGGTAGTCCGCACTTCCTCAAATGAGATTATCATATTTACCCACTATGGAAACCATACAGGCGTGCTATAAATGGGAATTATAGAAGCATAAGTAAATCACAAACATAATATATATCATATATAAATACAGTTCCATCATAATGGACACCATGAGAGACGGTAAGATGTTATTGAACAATCATCATTTCGTGAGGCGTTAGTTTGCCATCCACAGAAACATCATGTTCTTCATCCATTAGATGGAGGTGTGTGTAAGTTTAGTTAGAATAATTATAATAAAAACATCATAGTATAATGATGATACTGGTGTTCTTACAAAATAAAGGAATAAAAAGAGTTTAGGGGTTGGAGAAGTAAAATAAAATAAAACAAATTAAGAGAAATCATTACCATTAATTTGGGTAAATTTATTTGGTTTGAACCAAAAGGACTTCTTTAAGTTCTTTATGCCTAAGTTAAGGCTTCTAGGGAGAGTATAGGGATTTAGGGAGCTTAATTGGGAAGAGTTTGGACGAGTCAAATGGCTTGAGAGGTGTGAGGAATTGGTTAGAAGTGGTCTCCTTTTATAAGGGAGAGGAGGGAATCTTTAGGAAAGTGTTAAAACATTATTTTATTATATAATGATATTCGAATTATAAAGGTACAAAAATCATTATACTAGAATATAAGATGACTCATGGTCAAAAGAAAATCATCCAATCAGAATTATAAATGTTTTGGATAATATTTTAATCATTATAATCTTATTTATTTAAATAATTTATTAATGAGGTAAATACTGCATCATTATTGTGTCATTAATAATTTAATTTATTTGATGTCTAAAAATTATAAAAAAATACTATCATGTAGGAAATATTTTTATCTTTACAATGAATATTTATAGTCAAAAATATAACTTATATAACACCATATAAAAATTAATTTACTAAAATATTTTTGTTATTGTCAATTTTGTCTTTACATTAAATTAATTAATCTAAAGTGTCATTATCTTTCATAAGTGGCTCCATGGGGTCCCAAAATAGACCCAAGGATGCCCATGGTCTGCCACTACTCAACCAGTAAGGTTAGGACAAGTGTTAAGGTAATTTTGAATTATTATAATATTCTTTTAACCTTGAATTACCCTATTTACCTTTAACAGTGGTAAATAAAAGTCAAAAGTTACTATTCACCAAAAATTATTTTCATCTTATTGAACCAAATTTTTCTTCTTCATAATAATCATGTATGTCGAATTTTCAAAATTAAATTCACAGAAGTGGTAAAATTTCATTTAAATGAAAAAGTCAGCTGTTTAACTACCACTAAGTGGTGTCACTATTCATCAAAAATTAAAGTTTTTCAGAAAAATACCAAAAATTCAGCCTAAGCATTATTTGATATTCCAAATTCAAAATTGATGTCTATTTTTCCAAATTCAAAACATAGAAGTGAAATTATTTGATTTAAAAATTAATTCCCTTTGATAAAAAAATAGCGTGTTTTTCAGAAACAATAACTATCAAAAGATTGATACTTGTTCATGTCTAATTTCAATGTGAAATTAATTACAATGACCAACATTGGATTAAATGGTAAAAATATATTTCAATTTCACTTTAAAACCAACTATAAAGATAATCTAACCATATAAATAAATTAGATTAACAGACACTTTTGAATTAAAATAATGTATTTTTCACTATTCATTAAAAAATGAACTTTATCAGAAAAATACCAAAAAATTACCGAAAGTAAAATTTGATGTCCCCATTCTAAATAATGATTATATTTGGTCAATTAGAATTTATTAAAGTGACCAAAACTATATTTAAAGAGGGTTCATCATTAAAAGGTGGTAAATCGGCCTTTTAATGTAAATTATGCTTAAAATTAGATTCATTCATATTTTAAGCCTCTAACTTTTTATTGGATAAATGTAAATACATTTAACAATCATGTATAATAATATTGTAGTTAGTTTCATTCATTCCTTCCAATACAACACCAAGGAGTTAACTACAATTTAAAATAATAATATTATATTATTAGTTTGCAATATAAGATTCCAAAGAAACTCGTTGTTGCATATCGGGCATGCTATCGAACATATCCACCCCTTTAAAGTAAAATTAATATTTAATTCACAAATATTAATAAATATAAAATATGTATTATTCTTCATTTACCTGGGATGTTACATCCTTCACCCCTTTTGGGAATTGCGTCCTTGCAATTTTTATTCACTTATCAAAATAAGTGGGGGTATTTTTCCCTCATAACATTTTTAGATTCCCACGTTTCCTCTTCAACCATATGGTTTTTCCACAAAACATTTACCTAGTGAATTACCTTATTCCTCAACACCTGCTCTCTACGGTCAAGAATCTGGACTGGTTGTTCTTCATAAGAGATATTCTCTTCCAACTCAACTACCTCTAATCTCAAAACATGAGATGGATATGGAATATACTTTCTCAACATCGAAACATGAAAAACATTGTGTACCTGGGATAAACTTGGAGGTAAATCCACTCTGTATGCAACTGATCCAACTTTCTCCAAAATTTCATAAGGTCCAATGAACCTCAGACTCAACTTTCCCTTCTTACCAAAACGTATCACACTTTTATGTGGAGAAACTTTGATAAAGACAAGATCACATACCTCAAAAGAAAGATCTTTCCTTCGGTTATCGGCATAACTTTTCTGTCTACTCTGAGCTATTCTCACGTGCTTCTGAATCAACTAAACTTTCTCTGCCATCTCTTCTACCAATTCTGGTCACATCGGCTTCCTTTCACCTACTTCATCCCAAAAATATGGTTTTTAACAATGCTTTCCATATAATGCCTCAAATGGAGCCATATGTATACTGGAATGAAAACTGTTATTATAAGAAAATTCAACCAAAGAAATATGTTGGTCCCAACATCCCTGATAATCCATCGAGCAAGCACGTAGCATATCCTCCAAGGTCTGAATTGTTCGTTCTGACTGCTCATCTGATTGAGGATGAAAAGTTATACTAAAATTTAATTCAGTACCCAACGACTTATGAAGGCCTTTCCAAAAGTTAGAAGTGAACCTGAGATCACGATCAGATACAATGGAGAGGGGAACTCCATGCAACCTGACTATCTCTTTAACATACAACCGAACAAGTTGATCTAGAGACAAAGTATCTCTAATAGGAAGGAAATGAGCAAATTTAGTCAATCAGTCAACTATAACCCAGATTGCATTATTACCTCGATATGTCTTTGGTAATCCCACAACAAATTACATGGATATATTTTCCCATTTCCACTCTGTCACTAGTAAAGGATGAAGAATTAATTTCGGTAGCTATCGCTCTGCTTTAACCTGCTGACAAGTCAAACACTTCAAAGTAAAATCAGTAATATCTCTTTTCATTCCATCCCACCAATAATACTCCCGAAGAACTCTGTACATCTTAGTACTTCCAGGATGAACTGAAAATGGAGAACTATGAGCTTCAAATAACAACTCATTCTTCAAATGTGAATCACAAGGCACACATAATGTCTTTCCAAATGTCCAAACACAGTCATTATCAACATTAAAATCAGGAAAATTACCCTTCTGAACCAATAAAACCTTTTTCTGCAACTCACTGTCTTCCTTATGCGCTTGGTTAATTCTGTCTGATAGAGATGATTTAACTGACACCTGAAACAATATATAATAATTTCCCACAACAACAATTTCTATGCCAAAGTTCATTAAATCAAAAACCAATGGATCTTGTTCCAAACATAGCATGGCTAATGAGACATTACTTTTTCGACTCAAAGCATCATCCACTTTATTTTCTTTTCCTAGATATTAATGGATCGTAAATTCATAATCCTTGATTAATTCTAGCCATATCCTCTGCCTCATGTTCAATTATTTCTGAGTGAATATATACTTCAAAGTTTTGTGATCAGTATATATTTCACACTTCACTCCATACAAATGATGCCTCTAAATTTTTAAAGCAAAAACAATAGCAGCTAATTCCAAATCATGTGTAGGGTAATTTAACTCATGTGGTTTCAACTGACGTGAAACATAAGCAATTACCTGATCATTCCGCATAAGGACACAACCAATTCCTTTCAATGAAGCATCAATGTATATAACAAACTCACCATTTTTGGAAGGAAGTTCCAAAACTGGAGCATTCACCAATCTTCTTTTCAATTCCTGAAAACAATCATCACATCCTTTTGTCTAGATGAACTTAACACCTTTTCTATTTAACTTATCAATTAGATTAGATAACCGTGAAAAATTTTCAACAAACCTCCGGTAATAACCCACCAAACTAATAAAACTACGATTCTCAGTTATATTTGTGGGTCATGGACATTCTTCAACAACTTTCGTTTTAGCAGGATCAACAGTTATGCCATTTTTTTTGAAATAATGTGACTAAGGAAAGAAATTTTTTGTAACCAAAACTCACACATACTGAATTTACCATAAATTTTCTTTTCTGTTAAGGTTTGCAAGACAACCCTTAAATGACTTTAATGTTCCTCCTTACTTTTGGAATAAACCAAAATATCATCAATGAACACAACCACAAACTTATCGAAGAACTCATGGAAAATTCTATTCATAAGATGCATGAATATAACAAGTACATTGGTTAACCCAAAAGGCATAACTATAAATTCATAATGGCCATATCTAGTATGAAATGTGGTCTTAAGAACGTCTTCTTCCTTTACTTTCAACTGATGGTACCCCAACCTTAAGTCAATCTTCGAAAAATACTGAGCTCTTTGGAGCTGATCAAACAAATCATCGATATGGGGAAAATGATACTTATTCTTAACAGTTATGTTATTCAATGCTCTATAATCAATGCAAAGTCTCATTGAACCATCTTTCTTTTTAACAGACAAGACATGAGCACCCCATGGTGATGTGCTAGGTCAAATGAAACCTTTATCTAATAACTCCTGCAATTGCTTCTTTAACTCTAAAAGTTCAATTTGAGCCATTTGATAAGGAGGTTTTGAAATTGGATTAGCATCAGGAACTAAGTCAATAGTAAATTCAACTTCTCAATCAGGTATAATACCAGGAAACTCATCAGGAAAAACATCAAGGTACTCATTTAACACTGGCACATCATTAATCTGAACAGTTCCTTTGTTTTCAACAATATGTTCAAGGTAACATTCACTTCCATCTTTTACTAGTTTCTCAGATTCCTGATATGTTATCAACAGTAAGGGTTCATTTTTGTATACAAACTCAAAATCATTCTGAAAAGAAACCTCTTTAGCTTTGTAGTCAATATTAGCATGATAAACACAAAGCCAATCCATACCCAAAATAACATCAAAATCTACTAGAGGCAAAACAATAAGGTTTGCACGTAGATTCTTTCCACACACAAGAACAAGAATGTTCTTTTGTTTTATTTTAGTCTCTACATTTACTCCAGGTGTTTTTACCGTAAGTTCTGTATTCATATCTTGAGATGGAATTCCCAATTTACTAGAAAACTTCTCAGAAATGAAAGAGTGTGTAGACCCTGAATCAAACAACACATTGGCACAATCTGAACAAACAGACAGTGTACCTGATACAACTTCATTTGATGGTCCAACATCAGATGAAGTAGTTGCAAAGGATTTCACCACCCCTTTTGGCTTGTAGTATAGCTTCTTACCTTCGGTTGATTTCTTTATAGGACACTCATTTGCATAATGACCCATTTTATTGCACTTAAAACATTTTACTGACTATAAATCAAATTTTTTCCTACCATTACCCTGATCTTTTTCAGTGCAATTACGAGCCTTATGTCCCATTTTACCACATCGGTAGCACTTAACAGAATTCAAAAGACATTCCCCAGCATGCTTTTTACCACAATTTTCAGAAACTATAAACTTAAGTTTCTTACCATCAGACTTTTTTGAAGATTTCTTCCCTTTCACTTACCACCTCGACCTCTTATTCTGTTGTTTGTCAAAGAATACCTGATCATCAGAAAACTCCATTTCCACCTTCTCCGTACAACGGTCAATTTTTTAATAACTTTTTAACTCACAAGAAGCTAAAGCCCTTCGATACTTTGGCTTTAATCCCGAGTAAAAATGGTTGATTTTACTATCAAGATCTCATATGAAATTTGGATCATACCTTTCCAATCGAGTGAATTTTTATTCATAAGCAGCCACTGAGTCATCCTCCTGCCTCAATTCTAGGAATTGTTTTTCCATCCAAAGACAAACCACCTTAGGAAAATATTTCTCAAGAAAAATACCTTTGAATTCATCCCAATCAAGAGAATCAATCTCCTCACTATCCCTGATATTTTTCACCATCGACCACCACTGATCAGCTTCACCTTCAAAATGGTAAACAAGAAGACTAACCTTTTGATATTCTGAACAACCCATGACATCAAAAATCTTCTCCAATGCTTTAATCCACCCTTCTGCTAACACATGGTCAGATGATCCTCTGAATGATGGGGGATGTTGCCTGATTAAATTCTACACTACTGACATGTTCCTCTGTGGTTGATCTGGCTGATCTCATACATGGATACCATCACTACAACAAACTATTCCATTCCAATTCTGACCATCCTAGGTTGCTAATTTGGAAGGTTGTCTTCCTCCTGATGTTTTCCCAATATAGCTGCCCTATTTCCACTACGGAAAACCATTCTGAACATAGAAATATATTAGGAGAAGCAACATGGTAATCTATAAATGCTATATGATATCAATATTAACATAATTTACTTTATGGATATTAATTTAACAATACCCTAACTCCTAAAGTTATCTAAAACGACCTCTGATACCAACTATAAGGACCCAAACTTAAACCTTACATAATATTGAATTAAATGAATAATTCACATTGAGGATATTTTCAAGTTTAGAGTTTTAGAGAATTAGGACATAACTATTATATCTCAAAATATTACAAAGTAGAAACTTCTACTTAATTTCCATTTTTTTTCAGAAAACAAGAACTCTTGCAAAAAAAGAGTTATGTCTAGTTACATGTTTAAGACAACATGACTTTTCCTTGATCCCATCCTTGACCCTATTCCACATTATGTCCCGTGAAAAACATTTCAAAAACTTGGGATGAGCATAAAAAACTCAGTAAGGGATACACAAAGAAGGAAAACTATTAGTTTTTCAAAATAACAAGTAAACGATGAATACTTTAACATAAGTAATAGTTTTCAACTTTATGAAGTAGTAAATACTCTTCACTGAATAAAATATCATTACTTACCCTTTTGTAACCAAAATATTACCATAAAACCCATATTAAGAACACATAACATATAAAGGTAACTTGGGACATTAATATACATAAAAGGAATAACCATACGGTTGACTTCCACACATATCACCAATGGAATAGCCATACGACCGACTTCCATACCCAATGCATTGGAGGTTATAACGTAACCACCCATCCTGGTATTCAAGGCACCACCCGTCATTTGGTTTATCACGTAACCGCCCATCAAATGTCCAAGTACCATTATAAAATCATAACACATACAACAAATATAAAGGAAAGAAAACATTTCCACATTTCAATCACAATATATCAATTAAATATATTGACATAACAAGTCCATTTTCAAAACCATTTTCAATACCAACAATACATAAAAAAGTATATGGTATTTATTTTCTTTTATAAACAGTACGACTTGTTGAGGAATCCAAAGATCGAATAATACTCATGGCGGCAGAAAAGGTCATTGTCACCGCTTACGTTAAAAAGAACATTATTTTTGTCATTTAGTAAAACACTTTGTAGAAAAATATTCCATTTGAAAATTCAAGGGTGTTTATACATTGTATAAAAGAAAATCGTGTATTAAAACAAAATATGCCCCAATGAAAGGAGATTGAGATGAAGTCCCTTACCTCATGTCCGACTTGACTCGATCACTCTTTAATCTCCTGAATAATAAACTAGTGTTAATTGATACTTGCTTAAGAACATTTTTCAAGTTTATTATTACTTTCATATCACTTATTACCATGTTATAAACATTGTGTAATCATTTAAGTGAATAACCTTCGTTTTGTCGATATTTGGTACTTGAGTCAATAATGAACACCTTATATTTACAAGTTGTCCATGTGTTCAATAGTCCATTATATCCAGAATGATATTCATTATTTAGATATAATATATATCATATATATCCAGTATATATATGTATTTATAATAGTACATAACATTTGGAGGTAAGAAATGAAATGCACCGTTCATGGAGACGGTAAGCCGTACGTATGCATAAATGCCACTTTAATTTATATTTCTTATTTTTATGGAATTAAAGCATAATTATAAATATGTATATTATAATTACTGTATTATATCATATATAATATCATTAAATACATCCTTTATACATCCCACATAAGGCATTAACGAATCAAATCACTTTGAGGGGGTGGTAGTCCGCACTTCCTCAAATGAGGTTATCGTATTTACCCACTATGGAAACCATAAAGGCGTTCTATAAATGGGAATTTAAGAAGCATAAAGAAATAATAAAAATAATATATATCATATATAAATATATTTCCATCATAATGGCCACCATGAGATGCGGTAAGATGTAATTGAACAATCATCGTTTCGTGAGGCGTTAGTTTTCCATCAACAAAAACATTATATTCTTCATCCATTAGATGGAGGTGTGTGTAAGTGTAGTTAGAATAATTATAATAACAATATCCTAGTATATTGAGGATACTGGTGTTGTTACAAAAGAAAGGAATAAAAATAGTTTAGGGGTTGGATAAGTAAAATAAAAGAAAACAAATTAAGAGAAATCGTTACCTTTAATTTGGGTAACTTTCTTTGGTTTGAACCAAAAAGACTTCTTTAAGTGTATTTAGCCTAAGGTAAGGCTTCTAGGGGGAGGATAGGGATTTAGGGAGATTAATTGGGCAGATTTTGGATGAGAAAAATGGCTTGGGAGGTGTGAGAAATTGGTTAGCAGTGGTCTCCTTTTTATAAGAGAGGGGGGGGGGGGGGCTCTTTAGGAAAGTGTGAAAACATTATTTTATTATATAATGATATTCGGTTTCTAAAGGTCCAAAAATAATTATAGTCGAAGATAAGATGACTCATGGTCGAAATAAAATCATCCAATCTGAATTGGACATGTTTTGGATAATTTTTTAATCATTATAATCTTATTTATTTAAATCATTTATTAATGAGGTAAATACTGCATCATTATTGTGTTATAAATAATTTAATTTATTCGATGTCTAAAAATTATAAAAAAAATACTATCATGTATTAAATATTTTTATCTTTACAATGAATATTTATAGTAAAAAATATGACTTATATAACACCATATAAAAATTATTTTACTAAAAGATTTTTGTTATTGTCAATTTTGTCTTTACATTAAATTAATTAATCTAAAGTGTCATTATCTTTCATAAGTGGCTCCATGGGGTCCCAAAACCTACCCAAGGATGCCCATGGTCATCCATTACTCAAAAAATATGGTTAAGATATGTGTTAAGGTAATTTTGAATTATTATAATATTCTTATAACCTTGAATTACCCTATTTACCTTTAACCGCGGTAAATAAAAGTCAAAAGTTACTATTCCCCAAAAATTATTTTCATCTTATTGAACCAAATTTTACTTCTTGATAAAAACCATGTATGTAGAATTTTCTAAATTCAATTCACAGAAGTGGTAAAATATCATTTAAATGAAAAAGTCAGTTTTTTAACTACCACTAAGTGGTGTCACTATTCATCAAAAATTGATGCTTTTCAGAAAAATACCAAACTTTCAGCCTAAGAATTATTTGATATTCTGAATTAAAAATTTATGTCTATTTTACTAAATTGAAAACATAGAAGTGGCATTAATTAATTTAAAAATTAATTCTTGTAGTTAAAATAAATAGCATGTTTTTAAGAAACAATAACTATCAAAGGATTGATACTTGTTTATGTCCAATTTCAATGTGAAATTAATTCCAATGACCAAGATTGGATTAAATGGTAAAAATATATTTCCATTTCACTTTAAAAAAACTAAAAATATGATCTAACCATATAAATAAATTATATTAAAAGGCACTTTTGAATTAAAATAAAGTATTTTTCACTATTCATTAAAAAATGAACTTTATCAGAAAAATACCAAAAAATTACCCAAAGTAAAATTTGATGTCCCTATTCTAAAGAAGGATTATATTTGGTCAATTAGAATGTATTAAATCAACCAAAACTATATTTAAAGAGGGTTTTTCCATTAAACGATGGTAAATCGGCCTTTTAATGTAAATTGTGCTTAAAATTAGATTCATTCTTATTTTAAGCCTCTAACTTTTTATTGGATAAATGTAAACCATTTAAAAATCATGAATAATAATATTGTAGTTAGTTTCATTCATTACCACAAATAAAATGGCTAGGAGTTAACTACAATTTAAAATAATAATATTATATTATTAGTTTGCAACGTAAGATTCCAAAGAAACCTGTTGTTGTGTATCGGGTACACTATCGAACATAACAACCCCTTTAAAGTAAAATTAACAATGAATTCACAAATGTTAATAAATATGAAATATGTCTTATTCTTCATTTACCTGGGATGTTACACCCTCAATGCATTGGTTGGTCTCATGAGGAAAAATAGGTTGGGTATTTTGATGAGACCCTACAAATTTATGTAGATGTCTTGCCACAAGGCCTCAAAGGTAAGATTAAGATGCATGAAAATATGAATTCCATCATTATGAAATCATTTATTTATTTCACTGAGATTAATTGAATAGTTTTTATATCTATGGAAATGTTTCATACTTATATGGTTATTTATATGGAATTATTTGATCATGATTTACTTTTTCCATATTGTTCTTCGTGCTCAAGTTACTGATTAAATGGAATGTGTGTTCAGTTATTTAATGAATATAAATTATGTTGTACACATACCCTTAGTTAGTATATGATCTCACCTATTTCTTATGTTTCCATTACCCAGGATAACTAGAAGTGTATTATGATTGATATTCAAGGATATTATAGGGGGAATAATACAGATCTCAAAGAAAATAATATATTTTACTTTATGTTAATAAATGTAATGTGAGATTCGAGTATGTATCATGTTTAAAAAGAACACTAAACTATTTTCTCTTATAGAATGTGATCACTTGTATCAAGTACCATGTAATAAAGTAACCATTGGCTCTAGGCCACTAGAGTCAGGATCTTTATAGTTTTAATCTGAGTAATTTAATTAGAAACCTTGGGAACCAGATTTAGGAAAAAATATAGAACATAACCCTATAATAGACTTTTAAGAGAATTATATGAATAGAGTAACATCATAAAGTTTTGGTGAAGTAGAGGATATATAGTTTTACAAGAATTATATCCCTATATGGATACTACAAGTGGATTTGGTTTTGAAAAAAATGTATCTAGGGTTAATAACATAAAAAAAATTGGTTGAATATATAACAACCATAATTATGGTGTATAATGAGTGTTCCATTATTTCACACATGGTTTGAAACTCTTGGAGGTTATGATATGGATAATTCAAATTTAATTTATAAACCATTATGATTAATGAGAGAATAAATCCTATGAAAACATATTATATGTCATAGTGATATGGGATAAACCTATAATGTTTTGGGTTGATAAGTATAAGGTTGATAATATGTTTAAAGTCATAGATATCCATTTTTATATTTCATTTGATGAGAGTTTAACATGATTAAGGATATTTTGGGAGACATTTATGAGAATAAAACCATGTTGTTTATTTTATGTTTTAGTGATAAAGATATTTTAGGAATAATTATTTTATATTTTTTAGACAAAACATTAAATTTATATATAAACTTTAGGGTTAATATGATATTTTATGTTGAGCTAATTATGATTTATTGGGATAAAATAGATAATACATTTTTGGAATATATCATATAGATAACCATGGGATTGAAAAGTAATTTTATGACTAAGTGATTATTGTTAAGTTTAGTAATTGGAATATTAAATGATTAACATAAATATTATTTGAGGAATGAAAAATTGATTTAATTTATGGAATCAAAATATAGGATCAATGATTTTTGATTTTTTGATATTTTGTGGTGATTAATGATATTTCGGGAGATGTTTTATTGGGTTGAGGAATATATAACCTTTAGTTAAAAAAAATATCTTTTGGGAAGAATGATATTAAATTTTTGGATATGTAATATGAAGAGAATGATATAACCTTTTATTTTAAAAAATATTTAATTTTGAGGTTTTTCAGGTTATTTTGAATATAGGGTTATTTATTAGTGGAATGATCTATTTTAAAACTTTGGATTTATAATTAAATTTTAGAGATTAATTTATTATTTATTCATATGGAGGTTAATTAATTTGGGGTATTATATTACATTATTCTAACTATAATAGTTTTATTACAAATTTAAGAAATATATAGATATTATTTTAAGGATTATGTGATCCATTATAAGTTGATTTTAGTACTTTAGGCATGAAAAATTCATCTTAAATACCCATCATTTGGAAAATAGATAAGATTTTAGTAGAAATTTATTAAAGGATAAAATTAAACTTTTTCAAGTAAGTATATTTCCTTATATTCTTAGTCTATATGGTAAATGAATTCCTCAAATCTAGGAAAAGGATCTTGAAATAAAAATGTTATCTTATTAATTTAATTTATGATGAATTGATATATTTTTTAAAACCTCATTGTTTTATAATTTTTTAGTCATTAAATTTCTCATAACCATGTCATATATCACCCTCCATTATTCCTTGAGTGTTAGTATTCTGTTTAATATCTATATTTTAACTTCCCAATAATGTTCTCCTTTTATGAGAACATGAATATGTGATATTTCGATTAACCCTTATGTTTCCCACGTTCCATTTTCAAAATAAGTGTTATTATCCCTATATATGATGTGAGTTTCCACTAAAGGTATTTTCAAATATTTAACCTTTGCTGAAGAATATAAAATTATGAGGGTGTATTTTATTTAAGGTATGTATACTCTAACACCCTGATGTTTTAGAATATATTTTTCTTTAAATAAATTCAATTTCATCAATAGCTTGTGTTACACACAACACTGAGTTTAAATTAATCATGATATACTATTAAAATATTATTATTTGAATATGTAAGTTATAACCTAGTCATTAAAATTATATGTATGAATAGGAATAAACACTTTATGAATAAATATATATTGAGGTTTTATATAATTATGGTACATTTATTGATGTAAAATAAATAATGCTCATAGTAACACCCCAAAATTTAAATGAAGAAAATTGTATTCAATAATGTTTATGACATGAAACAAGATGATTATAAGAGAATATAAATTCTCAAGACTTCATAATATATTTATTTTAGAATAAATTTAATTTCTTCGATAGCTTACGATGAATTCAACACTGAGATTAAATAAATCATGATACTTTATTAAAATATTATTTAAACATGACCACTATAACCTTTCCATTAAATAATCATGTATGAATATTACTAACTAAATAATTAAAAATATGTAGTTTAAACACATTAATTAGTTATTTATTGATTATAAATAATAATTATAATTGGAATGTAAAAGAATTATTTTCTAAAAAACTTTATTTTTTTTCTAAAAAACAGTTTAATCACGCTTTGTGCACATAATTTCAAATTAATTTTTACCACTTTTATAAAATTTATTTGAAAAAATATAATAAATTTTTTAAATAAAAATATAAAAATTATCTTAGGGTGAATTTTTGGGATTCTTCTGAAATATTTCATATTTCGATAAACAGTAAAAAATACTAAATTTTAATTGAAAACTAAATTTTTATTTAAATTATTTATAATTTTAAACTTTAATTTTAATATGTTTTAAAGTAAAATAAGTTCATTTATATATTAATTTATCTAATTAAGGTCATTTTAATCATTTTTATTTTTAATTTTGACATAAAAAATTTAATTTTTTTGATTATTTTCTCTTTGAAAACCCGCTTTTTCGTAGCATATGCAAGGATAATTTTAAAATAAATTATTCCACTTAAATAAATTTAATTTTATAAAATGGATTATATATTTATAATAATAATTAATATTTTCTAACAATTTCAACTTAATTTTTGTTCATAATAAATAGGAAAGGTAACAAAAATTAATTGCCATTGTTAAGGTTAAAAGCGTTGTTTTTGAAAATTACTTACGCTTGTGTTAAAATTATTTTTCAACAAAGAAAGGATTTTTATTTTATAAATTAGATTTAATATTTATAATAATTAGTTACAAATTATTTAATGATACTCATTTTATTTGAGGAAAAAATATTTAATTAACTAGGTTAAAAAAACTAATTACCGTGGTGGAAACTGAAGTGGTAAAAAGAGAGTAAACTTGATGGTTAAGGAATAACATGTTTAAAACATATGTTTTTGTGTGTGTTATAGGTTTTTATCAATAATATAATCCCTATAATACATTATTTATCAATTTTTGTGCCAGATTAAGTGATATTTACTTTCCATTATTGAATACTTTTGGGTATTTACAAAATTTCCACTTCTCAATTATAAAAGGTCACTCACTTCCCTCACTTATTCACGCATATAAATAAATTTTGACTGAAAAAACCATTATAAAATATCCTGTAAAATTCCATTACATAATCTTATAAGATTTATTTTAGTCTAAAATCCAACCTTGCAAGGCTTTGGTGCAAACCTAAGGAGGTTTCCCAAAGAAGAGGTAATGTTCTTCAATGAGTGTTTTGATTTTATTTCTGCTTCCACCTCCTTAAATTATTATTTAACCATGAGGATATAATATTAATAGTATATTAAATATGCTGATATGGTTCTATTTTATGGTAATGACCTACAAAAATCTCCACTTCCATCAAATGGATTATGATTCATCGTTCGTGTGTTTGGCGGACTACAGCTTCATGAACTGGTTTCCTTCATTTTTCCATTACCACCTCTAACGGTTTGGTATGATAATTGATATAAAGTATATATATGATATTTATAACACAATTATATATCTAGACTAATTATATAATATATATAACTTTTTTACATTCCATTTCATAGGTGATACAATAACATCGCTCGTGTGTACGATAGACTGCCACCCTACGAGGCGATGTGATTCATCTCTCACTGATGCTTTAAATGGAATATAGTGAGGATAAAGTAAATAAATATATTTGAAATAATTACTATGTTAATTAAATATTTATAGATCAGAAAATATAATATATAATTTTCTTTTTTTAAAGTTAAAAATGATAACATCATTTGTGTACGTATGGAGTACCGTCTTCACGAAGAAATGCGACTCTCTTTTCATCCCCACACCACATGGATTATATATAAACATTTAATGATATTATATTTTATATATGATTTTATTATGATTTTTTCATGATAAAATATCACTTATCTACTTTCTATGATGATCACTAAAAAATGGAAACTTTACTCATGTGTAGGTACGACTTATTGTCTCCATGATTGTAACACAATTCATTTTTCATGACCATATTTCATGATTTGTATTAAAATTAAAATTTATATATAAATATTATAATTATTTCATTATTATTATTATGGATATATTTAAATAATGACCTCTTGAACTAATATTTACCTTTCGAAGTAATTTTTGACACATAAGTCAAATATCATCAAAACACCCGATGTAAACGTAAATTGATTAAGTAATAATATATAACTTGGTAATGAGTAAAATAAAAGGAATAATAAACTTTAAAATTTTCTTAATAAATTAAATAAATAATTTTTTTTATTATTCTGGAAGATTAAGAATGTAGATGATAATTCAGACTCAAGGTAAGAGATTTCGTCACAATTTCATTTCATTGAGGTATATTGTAATTTTATGCACCAAAATTTTTTTATATGGTCTATATACTAAATTTTTTACTTTTTATATAATTATTCATTAAAAATTCATGGTATTTTAATTTTTATATTTTAATTATTTCATTTATGGTGATTTAAATTGAAAATCACCAAGTGATAAAGAATTTCATGACACAAATTCTTTTTATTGGGTCATATTACTTCTTCGTTGTCATTGACATTCTAAGATTATGTAAATAATCATATATGATTATATTATTTTGTATTTATACTAATTTTATACGGATTTAAATTTTATTCACATAATCAATTAATTTATTAATTCTAACTTCAACATTATGATCATTGTAAGGGTTTATTCCACAATCTCATTCTAATCGATATTATTTATTCTGGAATTTTAGTTGAAGTAAATTATTAAATAATTGTACGATAAAACCATTGCATTTTCTTTTAATTTTTTTATTCATGGTATATTAAAGTAATAATACAATTTTCCTCTCTTTTATTCTTAAAATAATTTATAAAATGTTTAATAAAATCCCACTTCATTTCATTCTTCGATCAAAAATACATTTTCTTCCAAAACCATGTTTTCTAAAAATGCTGTCAAAAATGTTTTTAACTTTTTAAAAATTATTTATTAAATAAATATTTACCCATCTTTTATTTTTAAATTTTATTTAAAAAAAGTCTTCTTTTTTTTCAAAAAATGAACTTTTATAACCTTTTTATAGTGAAAAATGAATGTTCTTTTTAACTAATATAACATGTATGAAATTAACCACTATAATTTCTATCATTTATTTGAATATTACTTTGTATATTTTAAATGATATTTTAATGAAATTTTTTTACCTAATATTATGGAAATTCATAGTTTTCTTAAAATTTATTTTCAATTAAAATGATTTTCAAAATTATTTATGTTTTCAAAATCAATTATGAAAATGAGAAAGATATCATCCTCAAGAATTTTTTTAAAGATCTTTTTTAGGAATTTATATTAATTAATGAGAAAACCCTTTATTTTATATATAATTCACTGGGGAAATGTTTTATTGAAACTATAATTATTATTTGGATGGTTTATTTTTATTTTGACCAAGAATAACATTGACCCTCACTTATTTCACTTTTGTAGTCAATAACTTTTACTTGAAATATTCACTTTCCTATGATCATTGGACATTAAATTTACCTTAATATCTATATTATTTATCATGGATATGTTTATTGTTTAAAACTAATATCATTTCTACATTGAGAGTCATTTTTTTATCTGAGAAAATATTTATAAATCCGCATTCTTTACTCAATACAGA
Source organism: Viscum album (assembly GCA_963277665.1). Classification (NCBI taxonomy): domain Eukaryota; kingdom Viridiplantae; phylum Streptophyta; class Magnoliopsida; order Santalales; family Viscaceae; genus Viscum; species Viscum album. Next base: position 703,321,456 of record OY728161.1, read on the forward strand.
TATTTGAAGACTATGCACATTTTTTACAAATTAAATTGATTATTAAATATATGAGGAATTATTTAGATGTGAAATAAATGGGTGGAGCACAATTATAGATATACCCTCGATGCTTTGGTAGTATCATAAAATGAATTAGTTGGATGACCTTAGTTAAATTGGTTTCTATCAATCTGTTTTAAACTTTCTTGAGGATAGATATTGATGAGAGAGGTTTCATGTACCTGGGAAACATGATGTCTAATAATTAATATTTAGCTTAATTGATAATTTAGTTATTATTATCCATGATATTTTCACTATGATATTATCTTTAGATTCATTTCATTCTCAATTTGTTGGTAAAATGGCATGTATTATTAGCTATTTACATTGACATATTGATATTCCTTATCCAATTATGATAGTCATATTTTTGATTAAATTTAACGTGTTTTAATTTATTTACCTTTACATATTAATTATTCTAGAAAAATTATTTAAATTTAATTTTATTTAGTTATTTACTTTTCAATGTTGATTATACTCATTGATTCATGATAGCTTCCGCTATAATAGACCCTTACAGAGAATTTGTGCTCACCCTTATTTTGTTTCCTTTACCAAGAATCCACGAAGTGTACTAAGAAATATATGAAAGAATATGCTAGAGGGAATAATGATATTCTCAACAAAATGTTGTAATTTTTTTATTCAAATGTAATATGGGAATCATGTATGTATCTGGTTTAACAAGACTACTAAACTAGTCGGTCCTTTTAGATTTTATTCCTTGTATCTTATGAAAATTTATTAAAGTAGGAACTACCTTTGGAATTTAGGGGATGGGGTCTCTATAGTTGGTATTAGGGGATTTTTAGTATAAATCTTGGTAACTATATTTATGAAAAAATATATTAAGGAACATAACCCTATGATAAAATTTCAGGATAGGTATAGAAGAACATCCTAAAGTTTTGGTAAAGAAGTGATTATATGATTTTTCATTCCAATACATCACTCTCTAGATATTACAAGTAGATGTGGATTTAGAACCTAGGTATCGATGGGAAATAAATATGTAAATGGATCATTTATATTGACTTGATCATTAGTTGGGCCTGAAATGAGCCTTACTTTGCCCTTGGTTTAATACTCTCGGGGGGTATGCTTAGGATAATTCACATTTTATTTAAAAACCATTATAAATGATTTGGATAGATAATTAAAATGAATGACCTATGTTAAACCTAAGGTTTCTTAGATTAAAAAAATGGTGTCATGATTTAAACATCCTATAAACGATTATATGGTTTTTGCAACTTCAATTATTATTACTCACATTATTCTTTTTGGTTTTAGTCAATGGCTGGAATCCAAAGGAATCCTGTTAACATTGAACAGAAAGGATAATGTGGTGATTATGAGAAACCAAATGGGATGATGATAGGATTTAAAGATATCATGAGTATTCCTTATTAGTTATCCCAAAATATGATTAAAAACCTATACCTTAACCAACTTTCAGACTCACCAAATAGGATAAGGATGGTAGTTTCTAAGAACTCGAGTGGTGGAGACCATAGAGGAAAAAAGGATTGATTTCCATCATTTCAGAAATGTGGAAAGATACAACTAGGAAAATTTCTTGAAGGAATAGGAAAATGATTTATGTGTTTAAAATAAGGGAATAAAGTAAAGAATTTTCAAGGAAAAATAAATAGTAAGATGGAAGGAAATAAATCTAATCTTAAGGATCCATTTTTAGTCTATTGTCTTAAATCACTACAAAAAACTGGAATTTATATATAAATATAAACACAAACACATATATATAAACACGCACACACATATTTATATATAAAAACGAACAAATATTTTAAATTTAGCCACATTTTTAAGAAAATAGAGTTATTTTAGTGACATTTTTATCAGTGTTTAAAAAAATGGATAATTATATATATAATTATAATTCTATTAATTTAAATATATATAAAAACAATAATTTATAATTATAATTATATATATGTACACACACACACACACACATATAATAATATAAACATTTATAATTCTATTAATTTATACAAAAACACACACACACACATAAATCAATTAATTTATATATATATATATATAAATTTTTTCATATATATTAGTATAAAATATAAACACACACACACACACATATAATATAAACATATATATAAATTTACATACAAACATATATGTTAATATAAACACACACACACACACACATATATATACATATATAAACATATATATATATATATATATATAAATTTTGTAATTATATTTATATATATATATATTTATATTTATATACAATGACATTAACATATATTTCAATATTACAATATATATATATATACACACACACACACACAAATATATATATATATATATAAACATATATATGAAAAATATTAACATACATATATATATACTATAAACACAAACACAAACACACATATATAATATAAATATAAATATAAATAAATAAATAAATAAATAAATAAATAAATATATATAATATAAATATACATATATATATACACTAATATATGCATATTAATATATAAAATTATATATATATTTAATATTTATTTTTAAATACTGAAATATATTAATATATATATATATATATATATATATAAATACCATAATACGATTTTATTAATAGAAGTTTCTTAGGCGAGTTGGTCTGGTTGTTCTCTAGAAGTATTCAGTTTAGAGGTTTGAATCTCATTTACAGTGAATTTTCTAAAGTGCAGAATGGTTGAGGGGTTGATCAGTCCATCACATGTGGAGGTGAAGGTTTCATAATGGAGGCACAAACATGATAGAGAATTGAGGGGTGTAAAACGTGGAGGGTAGTAGTTATTTTGTAGTGATTGGATGCTAGCAGATGTGTGGTATATAAATAAAAATATATTAAAAAAACATAAAAAAATATGAATTTAAAAAACCCATGAATTCATAAAAAAACAATTTAATAATTAATTTACCAATGCTTCTAAAAAATATTGGTAAATAATTTTTTGTTAATCCACCAAGTTTATAAAAAACATGTCCATTTAATAACTCATTTATCCACATTTCTAGAATACATTAGTAAATGAATAAGTGAAGTTTTAAAATATCTCTAATGTAAAAAAGTATCACTGATTTATGTTTTTCTCATAGTGAATATGGGGACCCTGAGGATTATCCAAATCAATGTCCTATTATAAAGGTTAAACCAAAGACTAGTGAATATTGATTTTGAAATAAAACTGATGAAGTATTTATGTATTAAGATTCAAAAAATATTAAATAGTAGAATTATTTTTACATATGGTATTTTGGTAATATAAATAATGAAACATCTATGGATTTTGTTGAATTTCAGAAGAATATTATTATTCATAAACTTAATTGTTATGGATACCATCATGGGTTTATGATTTTAATATTGATCATAAGTTTGAAGTCCAAGAAACTAATTTTTAGGTTTTATGGGATGGGTGTCTACCATGATTACAAATATTTTAGGAGAAATTTATGGCAATACAACCCATTGGTTTTGTAAATGTTTTAGTAAAAAACGTTATTTAAGAAATAATGCCCTTAATTTTTTTATACTTAAGTTTAAAGGTATTTATAACCTTTTGTATTAATAAGATCATTAATTACATTTTAATAATAGTCAAAGAAGATTATTTGACTTTGTAGAAAAAAGGTTGATTTGAAAACCACAGTAAAAAGGTTATTTAGTGACTGATTTTATTAAAAGAATGTATATCATATTCTTTTTGGGAAATTTATAATAATTATATTAATATGTTTTTATAAAAAGGATAACCCGCATGATGGGTGACAAATTATATTTCTCGACAAGGCTGTAGGTCTTGAACCCATGTTTGAAGGATGATAAGGGTTTAACGCCTACCACTGATCTATTTGATGTCCTAGTAACAATGTAATTATTTTTAGTTAAATGATTTTATTAGAAAATATTAATGATGAGTTAGTGGAGTCACCATTGAGGTTTGGAGATTAATGTATTATATTAGAAATATTTTCCAAACCATATTGGATTTTTAAAACAGTTAGATACATACAGAAATACTAATCAATCTTTTATGGATCTTATGATATATTAAAAGTTAATTTTTGTGATTCAGTCATAATTTTTTTGGATATTCATTTCATAGAGCAAGTGATGAATTAGAAATTGATCAAAGAAAAACCAAAATATTTTTTTTCTTTTGAAATATAAATATATCAAGTAAGTATATTTACTTATATTCTTAGATAATAAAAATTCCTCTACTTTGGGAAAAGGGTATTGAAACAAAATATTATAATAATAACTTCATTTATATTGAACCTATGGTATTTAAAATCTTGAAAAATTTATGGTTTTTATGCCATTAAATTTCTATTGATCATTCACCTTCTTATGATCATTGACTTCAATCATTCTCTATAATTATTTACGCTTTTCTTCAATGTCCATATCTTTACCTTCCACTAACATTCTTCTTTCTTAGAATCCTAGTCATGTGACCATTGTAATACCATTTTCCCCTTTTTAAGAGGATATTTTATTAAACCTCCTATAATGTGGGTTTTTCAATAAAGGTATTTTTAATTTTCAAACAATTGATTACTAAGATTAAGTTTAAATTATGAGTATGAAATTTATTTAATATGGGGACAACATAACATCCTAGAATTATAAAAGAAGAAAATTGTATCCAATAGAGTGTGTGACATGAAACACTTTTTTTAGAAGAGAATATAGTGCCCTAAAAATTTACAATATATTTATTTTAGAATAAATTTAATTTCTTTGACAACTTACGATGGATGTAACACCAGGTTTAAAAAAATTTACTACCTTATTAAAATATTATTTACACATGACCATTATAAACTAGTCGTTAATTAATAGAATATAGATATTAGTAACTAAATTATGAAAAATATATAATTTACACACGTTCATTATTTATCTACTGATTATAAATAATAATAATCATCATTTGAAAGTGAAAGAAATATTTTATGGAAAATAATATTTTCTCTAAAAATGGTTTAATCACTCTTTTCGCACATAATTTTAAATAATTTTTTTTTCTAATTTTTGGAAATTTAATTTAAAAAATAAATTTTTTTTAAGTCATAATATCAAAATTATCATGAAATTAATTTTTTGGATTCTTATGAAATATTTTATATTTTGATGAGTTGTGAAAATTGCTGACTTTTAATTGAAATGTACCTTATGGTTTAAATTATTTATAATCTGAAATTACATTTTTAATTGTGTTAAAAGTAAAATTAGTTCCATTATATATATATATTTATCCAATTAAGTTCATTAGAATAATTTTAATATTGAATTTTGATATAAAAACTTTAGAAAATTTTGAACATTTTCTATTTGAAAACCCACTTTCTCATCACATCTATGGGACTAATTTTAAATTAAATTCTTTTAATTATGTGAATTTAATTTTATAAAACAAATTAAATATTTTCAATTATAATAATTGATTTTGTATAATAAGTTTAAATTATTTTTTTCATAATAATTTGTAAAGAAAATTAAAATTAATTATCATGGATAAGGTTAAAAGCTGTGTTTTTTCACGTTATATACACATGTATTAAAATTAATTTTCACCATATATAGATTTTTATTTGATAAATTGGATTTAATATTTATAATTATTAGGTCATAATTATATAATAAGAATAATTTTATTTTAGGATTATATATTTAATTAGGGTAAAAAATATAATTACCCTAGTGGAAACTAAGCGGTAAAAAGGGAGTAAACTTAGTGACCAAAGAATAACATGTTTAAAACATGTGTTTTTTATGTCGTGGTGGTGTGAATAAACCAAATAATCCACAAAATCAATTATTTATAATTTTTTAGCCACATGAGGTGAGAGTGAACTCCAATTATTTAATACTTCAGGGTATTAAAAGAACTTCCAATCCTCAATTATAAAAGGGAACTCACTTCCCTCACTTCTTCACACTTCTCAATCCATTTGTGTAATAGCCCAGATAAGGATAGAATAATTATTTTTTTATATTTATTAATATTTATGAATTATATAGTAATTTTACAATAAAAGGGACTCTATTAGAAATAGTGTACACAAAACAAAATAATTATTTTCTTCGAAATCATGCATTGTACAGAAGACTGAGTTTTACCAAACAATAATATACTATTAATATTATTTTTTAATATGGAAATTATCACCTAACCGTTATCTCAATAAGAATGAATATGACTATATATATTATGTTTATACATGTTTATAATTTTTTTAGACTCATACATCATATTTTGTAGGCATAATATAATAATAAATCTAGTTTTATGGTTTAAAGCTCTATTTTTCTAAAAAGATAGTTTTATCACCTTTTAATAGAGCACCTATTTGAAAAATAAATTTTTAAATTTTTATAATTTTTTTTGAAAAAATTAACTTCATTTTTTAAATAATAATATAAAAATTAATTTTGGGTGTTTTGTTGATATTTTTATGAGAATTTTCATATTTTAATGAATAGTGAAAATAATGATATTTAATTGAAAACTTCATTTTCGTGTAATTTTTATATATAGTTAAATTATGATTTTAATTGTTTTTAAAGTATAATTAGTTTAATTTTACATATAATAATCTAATTTAGGTTATTAAGATCACATTCACATTTAAATTTTATATAAAAACATAACAACCTTTTGGACATATTCACTTTAAAAACCCACTTTGTCGTCCTGTCCTAAGGATTAATTTCAAATTAATTTCTGCCACTTATATGATTGGAATTTTTAAAAATGGATTCCATATTTTCAATAAGAACAATTTATTATTTCTAATAAGGTCAAATTAGTTTTCCACCTAAAATATGAGAGAAATTGATTAAAATTAATTACAATGGTTAAGCTAAAAACAAGATTAATTAGTGGTTAAAATTTAAGCATAAGTTATAAAATAGACATAAACTTGTAAAAAACCCATTTTATGTCCATATTTATACCTCATACCTTTATGTATCATTTTTTTGTGTTATGGAAGCCTCTTGGTAGGTAAAAATGTGGGGAGCACACAATTCTTTTCAAAAATTCCAAGTGGGTCCTCTCCCCCACTATAAAAACATACTCACCCTACCCCATTTATTAAAACATATCAATACCTTTGGATCATCAAAAAATAGATCAAAAAATATACCAAAATACCTACCCTAACCTTATATCCCTCACTTTGGGCATAAATCTAACAAAGGAAGCCCTTTGGAACAAACTAAAAATAGTTACCTGAAAAAGAGGTAACATTCTTCAATGTGCATTTCTATTTTATTTATTTATCCAATAATTAAAATATTTTTATTCCATGAATATATAATAAAATAATTATCCTAAATATAATAAGATTTTTTTATGTTATGGTTTATGACTACCCAAACACACACTTCCGTCACATGGGTAAAGAAATTATCATTCTTGTGTATGGCAGATTACCGCCTCACGAAATGATATCATTATTTTTTTACTTTACCAACTATAATGGTTGGGGATTATGATTTAATTTTTTTTAAATGATATATATATTTATATAATATTTTTTTTGTATTCATACTTCTAGAATTTTTATATATACATAAACTTTTGCCTTCCAATTTTTGGGAATACGTTAACATCGTTTGTGGACATGTGGACTACTGCATCCTCAAAGTGATGTGATAAGTTCACAATTTACCTGGAATATATTAAGGATGAGTTTAAAAAAATATGAAACATAAATAAAATATTAATTATATTCATGAAATAACTAACTTTCCAGAAATATAATACATCCTTTTCTTTATTACCCATTCACACACTAAAAAAGTGATAACATTGTTCGTTGACAATTGGACTACCGCCTCCTCGATGCGATGTGATTCATTTTACATCAAAAGAATATTATATAAGTATATATAATTAAATAATAGGGTATTTATGATATAATTATAATTATTTAAATATAAATATTACTTACCTACTTTTTATAATGATCATTGAGAAATTGGAACGTTACTCATGCATACGTACGGCCTACCATCTCCATAACAATAAAATTGGTTCATTTTTCATAACCATATATCCTTATTGGTTTTAAATATATAATTTATGTATAAATATGAAAATTTTGTCATTTTCATTATTCAGGATATGTTTCAACAATGACCCCTTTGACTATAGTTGTCCTACCAAAACCTTTTTGACACATAAACCGAATATGGTCAAAACACCAGATATAAACTTAATTGTTTAAGAATTTTTATACAAAAATATAGTAAGTGAAATAAAATTAATTAAAAAATTTAAAAAGGTTATTAATTGAGTAAATAATTAACATAATTTTATTATTCCGGAAGTTAAAGACACACATGAAAAGTTGGACTCAAGGTAAGGGATTTCATCTCAATCCCCTTTCATTGAGGTATATTTTGATGTAATACACCAAACTTATTTTATGAGGTGTATATAAAGCAACTTTGACATATCATATCATTAATTTACTCAATTTCATTTTATTTATTTTTCGGTTAAATTTTATTATTTCATGTGGCTTGTGATTAAATATTCAAAGTGGTATGGGAAAATTTGAATGTGTAAATATTTAATTTCAAAATATTTTTATCCATGTTAATATTCTTTATACTAATTTAAATATTTATTATATAGATATAAAATAATTATAAATAACCTTTTATTTATATTTTAATTTAATTAAATAGTTTTCAAAAATAATGTTTTCACATGTTTTATACAGAACGTTTTGTTGAAAGACAAAAGTAATATTCTATTCTTAACGTACACAACGAAAATAAATTTTATGCCACCATGACTATTATTTTATTTATAGATTCCTTCAAAAGATTATATGTTTTATTAAATTAAGATACTGATTTTCCTTTTTTGGGTATTTTGTTATTGAAATTTGGTTTTAAAAACAAATTAATTATTTCAATAACTTGAAATGTTTTCTTAAGAGAGAAAATGAAATATTATGAGTGACATGTTGAAAATTGTATTCTTTTATTTTTTATGATTATATAATGGTTATTGGACATTTTATGGGTGATTATATGAAAAACCGATGATGGGTGGTTCTGTGATAAACTAAAGATGGGTTGTTCTATGATAGCTCTCTAATGCATTGGGTATGGAAGTTGGTCGTATGGCTATTCCATTTGTAAGTGTGACATGTGTATAAGTAGACTGCATTATTATTCAATTTATAAGAGTGAAAAGTATAATTATGTACCAAGTTACCTTTATGTGTATTCTATGCTTTATATTATGATTATAAAAAGGTTAAGAAATGAGCTTATCTTAAAAGGAATTTATTTACTACTTCTTAAGGATGAAAAGTATTAATTTATGATAAAATTTTCATGGGTTTTATTCTTTATTAATAGTATAATGGTTTCCTTATTTCTATATCCATTATTTATATTTTTTATACCCATCACATGTTTTTTAATTCTTTTCACACGACTAAGAAATATTAAGGGATTTTAAGAAGTAATATTAAATATCGTGAAGATTTTTCATAAAAGGGATCATTATTTATTTTAAAATTTTTAGATTATGGAGAAGGATACTATTAAAAAGTTACCGATTCTTATTTTATGGTTTTGTTATGTATGTTTTTTGGCCAAATTATGTAAAACTATAATCCTAAAAAGATCCTTAATCTGAAAGAAATAAATTTATTGACTAAAACTCTAGAATATGTAATGTTTAAGACTAGGGACTTATTGTTGATATTAAAGGAAAGTTTTTGATAAATTTTGAGTTCAGGATAATATTAGTGGCATGCCCTTGAAATATTTCACTTTTTGGTTAATTGGAATTGATATAGTATTTGAAGATTACAATGTTGCTTCATCGAAATTTTGTTTTTTCAGAATGGTTTTCCATGGAAGAAGCAAGGAAGCTATAGTGAGAATGAACAAGAGGAATATATCCTTCCAAACTAGTATCTTGAGATGTTTTGAATTAGAACAGATTAGTTTGTTGTAGTGATGGATTAGTTGAAATAGGATATAAATGTTGGTCACATCAATGAAAGAGAGAAACCAAATATACCATAGAGTAACATGATGATAGTTGAGCATTTTTTTGTGACAACATCCCCCATCATTCAGAGTATCATCCAAACTTGTCCTAGTTAAAGGATGGATTAAATCCATAGAATAGATATTCAATTTCATGGGTTGTTTGGATCACCAAAAGTTAACGCTTTTAATTTATCATTTTGAAGGTGAAGTCGAACAGTGGTGGTAAATATTTAAGAATATCAAGGATAATGATTAGATTGATGCCTTGTAATGGGATGAATTTAATAATATTTTCATTTAGAAATATTTTCCTAAGGCTATACAACTTAGTATGGAAAATAATTCTCATAATTTAGACAAAAGGAGAATGATTTATTGGTTTTATAGGAATAAAAATTCACTCAAATCGTGAGGTACATCCCAAATTTTATCCGAGATATTGATAGTAAGATAAATTAGTTTTACTTAGAATTATTGCTAAGATATAAAAGGTCATTGGATTATTCTGAGTTCAAGAGCTATGATAAAAATGTTTGATGTGTTGAGAATGTAGAAATATAGTTTTCTGATGATCATGTGTCCCATGAAAATAAGAAAATGACGATATCAAGTTGGAAGTAAATGGAGAATAATTCATTAAGTAAGTTTATAGGTAAGAAAAATAAATTCCCATCTAGTGATAATTGTGGTAAAAATCATCAGGGAGTATGTCTTTCAAAGTTTAAGAAGTGATTTAGATGTGGTAGGTCTGGTTATATGGATCCTGACTTAAGGAAGATGATGAGAAAAGAAATTAAAATAAAATTGTAATATGTTTTAGTTGTAATGAGTTAGGAAATTATACCAATATTTGTCCAAAGTTTATTACCCAGGCCGGAGACCATCAACATCGAAAGAAAAAGGGTGTGTAAAAATATTTCTCTACTACTATGTCTGATGTTGGTCCATCAAATGAATTATTGATAGGTATAATTTGGTTTATTCAAATTATTACCATAATCTATTTGATTCCATATCTTCTCATTCTTTTATTTTTGAGAAATTTATAAGAAAATTGGGAATATCACCTCATGAAAGTATGATATAACTTTTGGTAAAAACTTCAACTGGGAGTATTAGAGAAACTAAGATTTATAATAATATTCCTATTTTCATTAGTGGGGTGGAATTTCCTAAAATCTTATTGAACTTACAAAAGTGGAGTTAGATATCATTTTGGGTATGGATTGAATTTTAGTTTATCATGATAAAATATATTACAAAGACACGAAGTTTTATTCAATTATTTGATACCGTTTATAACATACTAAGAAGATAATAAATTTATTAAATATGAAAATTAAATTTACCTAGATCATATTGTTTAAAATAAAGAAACTGTTCAAATTAGTGATGTTATTATAGTAAATGAATACATGGATGTTTTTTCTAATGATTTTCCTAGTGTTATTTCTAATCGATAGGTTGAGTTTAATGTTGAATTATTACCAGATACTAAGCCTATTTATAAACCCCTTACTGAATGGCTCAAGTAGAACTTGTGTATTTGAAAAATGAGTTACAATAATTTCTCGATAAAGGTTTTATTCGACCTAACACTTCACCATGGGGTACTTATATTTTATTTTTGAAAAAAAATATGGTTACATGAAAATTTTCATTGATTATTGGGTCTAAAATAACATCACTATTAAAAAAGGTATCATTTGAATCATATTAATGATTTATTTTATTAGATGTAGGGAGCACAATGTTTTTCAAATATTGATATGAGGTATGGGTACCATCAACTAAAGGTGAAGGAGGATGAAATTCTAAAGACAACATTTCAGATGAGATATGGGAATATTAGTTTGTAGTTATTCCCTTTGGGTTATCTAATACACCTTCTATATTTATGAATCTTATGAATATAGCCTTCCACCAGTTTTTTGGATCATTTTGTGGTGTTGTTTATAGATGTTATTATGGTATATTCTAAAAGGATTAAGAAACATGAAAGACACTTAATGATTTATTTTCTAACCTTAGAAGAAAAAACAATATATGGAAAGTTTCGTAAGATTGAATTTTGGTTGCTAACAATTTCATTCCTCAGGCATATTGTTTCTAAATATGTTATAATATTTACCCTACTAAAAAAAGTTGATGGATAATGGAGAAGAAATACCAATTTCATATAGATTCATAGTTTTATTAGATTATCATGTTATTATTGATGGTTTTTTGAATGTTTTCTCAATTATCTATCTCACTAACTAATTTAACATGAAATGGAGTTAGGTTTACTTGGAGATAAGAATGTGATGTTTTTTAGGAACTGAAAAGAAGATTGGTGAATGCCCTAGTTTTTTCCATTACATCCAGAAATACTGATTTGTTCATATATAGTGATGCTTCATTAATGTGACTTGGTTGTGTACTAATTTATATTGAAAATTTAATTTCTTTTTCTTTATGTTAGTTGAAAAATAAAGAGTTAAATTACTCTACACATGATTTGGAATTAGTTGATGTTTTTTTGAATTAAAAATTTGGAGGCATCATTTTTATAGAGTGAGGTGTGAAATATATACTGTTCAAAAAAGTTTGAAGTATATATTCATTAAGAAATATTTAAACATGAGAAAAATAAGATTAATGGAACTAATAAAAGATTATGATTGCACGATTCATTGTCTTCCTGGAAAATAAAACAAAGCGGTTGATGCTTTGAGTTTAAAAATTATTGCTACATTAACCATGTTACATTTGGAATGTGACCCATTAGTTAATGATTCGATGAATTTGAGATTAGAATTTTTGGATACAAGGATATCCTCTACTTTGTTTTATGTTTTAGTTCAATCGAATTTCTAAAAAATAATTAAGATGACTCATAAGGTGGATTAATATTTGAAATAAAAGGTATAATCCATTAATAATGATTGGTTTCCTAATTTTAATATTGATAGATATGATGTTTTATGATTTTAAAAAATATTATGTATTCCTTATGATTCACAGTTGATGAAAGAGTTATCGATTGAATCTTATAGTTCTCTATTTTCCATTCATCTTGGTAGAACTAAGATGTATAAAGATCTTCAGTAGTATTACTGGTGGGATGTAATGAAAAGAGATATTGACGAATTTACCATGAAGTGTTTTACTTGTCAGTAGGTTAAAGAAGTGAGACAATCACCTAAGGGGATGCTTCAACATTTTCCTATGCCGGATTTGAAATAGAATAACCTATCAATGGATTTCAGGGTAGTATTTCCAAATACTTATCAAGGTTATAATGAGACTTGGGTTATTATTGACTAATTAACTAAATATGATCATTTACATACCATTAAAGATACAATGTATTTAGATCAGATTTCTTAACTGTATGTAAAAGTGATTGTCATGTTACATAGAGTGCCTCTCTTCATTGTATTAGACCATGACCCTAGTTCAAATCTAATTTTGGGATAGGAATTTAGGAGTCCTTGGGTACTGAATTAAATTTCATTATAAATTTTCATAATCAATCCAATGGAAAGACTTATTGGATAATTAATACATTTTAGGATATGATTAATTCATTATGAATGGATTACCAGAGAATTTGGGATTAAAATATTTCTTTGGTTGCGTTTTATTATAATAATATTTTTCATTCTAGAATAAAAATGGTAGCTTCCAATGAATTATATGGAAAGTGGTGTCGAACACTAGAGTTTTGTGATGATGTTAGAGAAAAGAAGTTTATGGGACCATAGTTAGTAGAGGAAATGGAAGAGAATGTTTAGTTGATTCAATAACACATGAGGATAGCTCAGAGTAGGCAGAAAATTTATGTGGATAACCAGATAAGATATATTTCATTTGATTTAGGTGATCACGTCTTTCTAAAATTTTCTACATGGAAAAGTGTGATGGGTTTTGGTAAGAAAGGGAAGCTGATTCCATGGTTCATTAGACAATATGAAATATTAGATAAAGTTGGATCAGTTTAATACTGAGTGTGTTTACCCATATATTCGTCCCAAGTACATAACATATTTCATATTTCAATATTAAGGAAGTATATACCAAATTCATCTCATGTTTTTAGCAATGAAGTAGTTTATTTGGAATAGAATATTTCTTTTGAGGAAAAATATTTTTAGGTTCTTGACCGTATAGAGAAAGTGCTGGGGAATAAGGCAATTTACCTGGATAAGGTTTTATGAAAAATCAATATGGTTGAAGATGCAACATGGTAATCTAAAAATTCTATGAGAGAAAAATATCCCAACTTATTTGATAAGTAAATAAAATTGTGATGATGTAATTTCCAAAATGGGAGAAGGATAAAATATCCTAAATAATTATAAAATAATTTTTTTTGATATTTATTAATATTTATGAATTAGATATTAATTTTATAATAAAATGGACGCTATTTTCAATAATGTACATGACACACAATAATGTGTTTCTTCTAAATATTACACTGTATACAAGACTGAGTTATACCAAACAATAATATACTATTAATATTATTTTTTAATTTGGAAGTTATTTCTTAGATGTTGTATTAGTGGGAATGAATATGAATAAATATATTATGATTACAAATCTTTATAATTTTTTTTACATTCATCTAAAATGATTTTTAGGTATAAGATAATAATAAATACAGTTTTACGCTTAAAAGCTCTATTTTTCTAAAATGTTGTTCATCACCTTTTAATGTCACACTTATCTTAAACTAAATTTTGACTCTTATAAAAATATTATATTACAAAATAAAATTCATTTTATAAATTTTAATATCAAAATTAACTTTGGGTGATTTTTGTTTTGTATTTTTCTGAGAAGTTTCATATTTTGATGAATAATGGAAAATAATAATTTTTAATTTAAAAATGCATTTTATTATATTTTTTATATATTTAAATTATGTTTTTAATAGTTTTTAGAGTATAATGAGTTAAATTTTAAATATAGTAATCTAATTTAGGTCATTGATATAAATTTTACATTGAAATTGTATATAAAAACTTAGCAAACTTTTGAACAAATTCACTTTAAAAAAACAATTTGCCGTCCCATCTGTAGGATCAATTTTAAATTAATTTCAACCACTTATATGATTTTAATTTAAAAAAATTGATTCTATATTTTTAATAAACATAGTTTATAGTTTTATAATAATGTTACATAGTTTTTTACCCAAAATATTAGTGAATGTTATTAAAATTAATTAAAATGATTAATGAAAAAACAAGATTACTTAGTGAATAATCCTTAAAATTAAGTTATAAAATGGTCCTTAAATTTTAAAACTCACATTTTATGTCACTATTTATGCCCCAACCATTTATTTATCAAATTGGGTGTGTTATGTAAACCTATTGGTAGGTAAAAACATGGGGAGCACATAATTCTGTTAAAAAATACCAAGTGTGTCCTTTCCCTTCATTATAAAAGGCACTCACCCTCCCCATTTTCTTCCCACCAATAAAGACTTTTGTATCATCCGAACAATGACAGAAAAATATCCCAAAATCTCTAACCTCACCCTATATGCCTCACATTGGTAATAAATCCTACCAAGGAATCCCTTTGCTGCAAACCAAATTGATTTACCTGAAAAAGAGGTAATATTCTTCAACGTGAATTTCTGTTTTATTTATTTCTCCACCCATACAATTATCCTTATTACATGATTATATAATAACTTAAGTATCATAAATATATTTATATTTTTTTATTTTAAGGTTTATACCTACACCTATATAAAGTTCCATCAAATTGGTAACAAAATTATTGTTTGTGTGTACGACGGACTACCGCCTCATGAAACAAAGCCATTCGTTTTTCCTTTACCACCTCTCATGGTTGATAATTATGATATAAATTATATTTTTATATGATATATTTATATATATATATATATATTATTTATGATTTATTATTAATTATATAATTTTTATATACACATACCTTCATTCTTCCTATTTTTGGGGAAGACGATAACATCGTTTGTGGACGTGTGGACTACCACCTCTTCAAAGCAATGTGATATGTTCATGATTTACATTTAATTTAATAAGGATGAGTTTAATAAAAATATTTTATATACATAAGATATATATGATATTCATTAAATAAATACTTTTCTATAAATATAATATATCCTTTTCCTTATTACCCTTTCACATGTTGAAAAAGTGATAACGTCATCCGTGGATGTGTGGACTACCGCCTCCTCGACGCGATGTGATTCATTTTACATCATAAGAATTATATATATAAGTATATATTATTAAATAATATCGTATTTATGATATATTTATCCTTATTAAAATATAAATTTTACTTACCTTCTTTTCAAAATGATCATTGAAAAAATGGGAATATTACTCATACGTACGTACGACCTACCATCTCCATGACCGTAATAATGGTTAATCTTTGATAACCATATTTCATGATTGGATTTAAATATATAATTTATATATAAATATTATAATTATTTTATTATTATTATTATTATTATTATTCTGGATAAGTTTTAATGATGATGCATTTGACCATATTTGACATACTAAAGTCATTTTTGACACATAAACTGAATACGGTGAAAACAACCGATATAAAATTAATTTCTTAAGTATTTTTATAAAAAAATTTATTAAGTGAAATTAAAGTAATAATGAAATTTATAATTATTCTGAATTAAGTAAATAATTAACATAATTTTATTATTTAGGAATACAAATACCCGCATGACAAGTCAGACTCAATGTATGGGATTTCGTCTCAATCTCCTTTCATTGAAGCATATTTTGATGTTATACATTGACCTTATTTTATGAGGTTTATATAAATTTATTTTTATATATACTATTATTAATATAATTATTATAATTTAATTTAATGTTTTGGTTAATGTTTATTCTTCAATGGGGTTTATGATTAAATTTTCAAAGTGGAATGGGACACTTTGAAGGTTTGAAGATTTAATTTCAAAATATTTTTCTCCATGTCAATATTCTTGATTTTATTTTACTTATTTATTTATATGGATAAAAAAGGATTTTAAAGGAAATTTGATTTCCATTTTTAATTTCATTCAATGTTTTTCAAAAGAAACTTTTTTATGTGTTTTATATAGAACGTTTTTTAAATAAAAAAAAGAAATGTTCTATTTTTAACATACACAATGACAATGAATTTTCCTCCTCTATAAATATTATTTGATTTGTAGATTAATTTAAAATATTACATGTTTTCTTAAATGAATATCCTTATTTTCCTTTTTGGTTATTTTTTTATTAAAAATGGGTTTTGAAAATGGATTGATTATTTCAATAACTTGAAATTTTTTCTTAAGAGTGTAAATGAAATATTAAGAGATACATGTTGAAAATTTTATTATTTTATGTGTTTTTATTATACAATAGTACTTGGAAATTTGATAGGTGGGTATGTGATAAACCAATTATAGGTGGTTTCATGATAAACCAATGATGGGTGGGTCTGTGATATCCCTCCAATTCATTTGGTATGGAAGTCAGATGTATGCATATTCCATTTATAAGAGTGAAATGTATAGAAGTCAACTGCATGGTTATTAAATTTATAAGATTGAAATGTATAATAATGTCCCAAGGTACCTTTAAGTGTTTTATATGATTTCTATAGGTTTTATGGTAATCTTGTGATTAAAAAGAGTGTAAGAATTTATATTATTTTTAAAGGAAAGTATTTACTACTTATTAAGGGTGAAAAGTATTACCTTATGATAATGTTTTCATGGGCTTGAATGTTTTTCATTGGACTAAATGTTTCCTTATTTTCTATATAAAATACTGATATTTTTATGCTTATCCCATTTTTTAATGTTTTATCATAGCACTTAAGTATGAGTAATAGATTTGAAGAAGTTATGTTGAATATCATGAAGAGTTTTTATAAAAGATATCATGATTTATTTTAAAAGTTTTAGATTATGGGGAAAGGTAAACCATTCGAAATAGTCATATTTTTATTTTATGGTTTTTTATATATGAGTTATGTCCCAATTATCTAAATCTCTAAAACTAAAAATATCCTCAATGTGATAGAAATAAATTTCTTGACTAAAAATCAAGATTATGTAATGTTTGAGATCGAGGCCTTATAGTTGGTATTAAAGGAATGGTTTAGATAAATTTAGAGTTTAAGTTAATATTAGCAGCATTCACTTGAAATATTTAACTTTATGGTTAATTTGAATTGATATAGCATTTGAATATTACCATGTTAATTCATTTAAAGTATGTTTGTTCAGAATGGATTTTCACAAAGGAAATAGAGAAGTTATAGTTGGAAGGAACTAGGAGGAAAACATCTTTCCAAACTAGCATCTTAAGATGGTTTGAATTAGAACTGATTAGATTGATGAAGTGATGGATTAGTTTACACATGCTCTAAATAGTGGCAGTGTCTATAGAAGAGACAAACCAGATATACCATAGAGGAATATTATGATAGTGAAAAATTTTATGTGAAAACACCCCCAATCATTCTATGGATCATCAGAGCCTGTGCTAACTGAAGGATGGATTAAATCCCTAAAAAAGATGTTCAATGTCATGGGTTTTTCATATTAATAAAATGTAAATCTTTCAACATACCATTTTGAAGGCGAAGTAGACCAGTGGTGGTTAATGGTTAGGAATATCAGGGCAATTGAAGAGTTTTATGCCTTGGAATGGGATGAATTTAAGAATATTTTCCATGAGAAATATTTTCCTTGGGCTATTTGAATTAGGATGGATAAAAAATTCTTGGAATTGATACAAAAGGGGTAAGTTTCAATGGATGCATATGAAGAAAACTTCACTCGACTAGTGAGGTAAGTCCAAAATTTTAACCAACATATTGATAGTAAGATAAATCAGTTTTACTCTAGATTATTTCCAAGATATCAAAGAAAATTGGATTTTGATGAGTTGAAGAGCTATGAGAATCTTTTTCAATGTTCTAAGAAGGCAGAAATGGTGTTTTTTGATGATCATGAGCCCCATGAAAATAAGAAAAAGAAGAGTTCCATATATTTTTATTTTTATTGGATTATTAGGTTATTATAGATGATTTTTGTCTTGTCAAAAGTATTATTTTGACTTTTCTATTCCTTTTTTTTTGAAAATCACAAAATATATTTTTAAATGAATTTATATATTGATTTATCATACTTTCTGTAAGGATTTTCTTACTTTTTATCATTACTTTTTTCATATACCTGTGATAATAATCATACTCAAGAGTTTCATAGAAATAAGTCATTTCATGATTATCGTAATGAGACGAGATACTATTTCTATCATACACATCAAATTCTATTTTTATCATACACACTGTTCAGGTTTCGTTCAAAAAATATTATCGTAATAATAAAATAGTGTTGAATATCATAACAAGAATCATCATATCCTTTCAAACACATTTTATCATAACCAAAAAACTATATCATAAAAAAATGAAATACTTTAAATCAAAATGATGTTGTGTATTCTATTTTTATATTATTTTTTAATTTATGTCATTTTTTTAGTTATATGATGGCCATTGGAGTTCCAGGTGTCCAAGTACCTTCTAAATTTAAGGATAAAATCCTAACATTAGAATCCATGATGACCATTGGGATGTTGGACTATAAATACTAGGTCATATGAATGAGCTCATAACTTTTTGACGAATTCGAGAAATTGTGCAAGTGATCTATGAAATTGTTGCTTCATGTGAATAACTATGAAGAGTTTATGTTTTGAACTACCCATTCTACATAATTGTTACTTCCAAGATTTTTTCTTTTCTTAGTGTGGCACTGGTCATTAGAGATTACTATTGAGGGCTTCTATAGATAGGAAGATAGCTGTACCGATCATTTGTGGAATAATGGCTTTCAAGGCCCGGAAGATAGATGCACATATTACCTTCTTGATTGAGGGCTTTCTAGGATAACATGAAATAAGATAATCATCCTATAAAGGGTTTACCCTAGTGTGAGTAAGACACACTTTATTGAAAGTATAAATCAAGGGACCTCTCTCCAAGGATATTGGATTCCCTTATCTCTGGGTTAAAATAATTGTATTCTTTTAATTGTTTAGATTTATGCTGTTTTTTTTTATAGAAAGTGAATCATTTTATATATTCATATTTATATTCTATATTTAGAGATTACAATACTTATAATTATGATTTTAGTGATTAAAATAAATTCATTTACCCAATACGATTCTATATACGTTATGATAGAATCATTAATTGTTTCACTCTATTTATTGTAACAATTATGATTACAATCTATATCATGCTTACTCTAATTTAATAATTTTCTTATTGTGAATAAAATTAATTTCAAATAGGACATATGGAATACTTATCGTAACCTAATTATTTAGATACTTTTTCCATTAGACATAGGGCCCTATCCGAATATTTTTTGAATAAAAAATATGTTTGTGAATATGATTAGTTTAATTCTATTAAAATAATTTTCCTTTAAGTATAAAAACTAATGTTTTTAATATTAAAATTCACCCCTCTTGTATTTTGTTATATAAATATACATTAATATCCAGAGATTTTTATTAGAGGAGGTTTATATTTCTCATATATTTTCTCAATTAATTTTTCAAGTTAGTTATATTTCTTTTATAAATTTTTTTTATAATTTTTTTAACACTAATGTGTACTGTGGAAAAATAAATTTTGTATTTTTTTTAAATATGGAAGGAATTAATATTGTTTCAATTGAAAATATAAAGCCTATAAGGACACTAATATTTTATGGAAATGATTATGAATATTGGAGGTACAAAATGAAGACCTTTTTAATCAATACTGGAGTTGATAACTTTGTTAGGCTGACTAGATAACATAAAATTCCTGAAAAGGAAGTTAGAAAATTTACCAATCAATAAAAATAGGAATATAAATTGAATTTCAAGGTATGAAATAATTTACTTTATTCTATACCTAGAAATATATATAGCTAGATTTCATCTTGTGAAGCAGCCATAAATATCTAGAAGAAGCTAAAAATGACTCATTTCGATACATCTAAAGTTGTTGAAACAAGAAGAGCCATGCTAAGTGAAGATTATTAGGCTTTTTAATTCCCTTATGGAGAACCTGTTATTAAGGTCCAACAAAGGTTCATGATAATTGTGAAAATCTTAAAATATATGGGATAGAAAGTATTAGTTGATGAGATAATTATTTAAAATATTTAAAATACTATTCCAAATGAATGGGAATAAAAAAGAACAATTATTTATGAGTCAAGGAAGTTCACTAATGTAACTATTAATGTGCTATTTGAACTATTTTTCAATGTGAGAAGAAATTTAAAATAGATGATAAAAAATACAAAACTAAGAATAGAGGAGTTTATTTTACTTCTACTTCAAATAAAATGAAATATCAGACTCTTAAAAAGAGAGTTAAGTTGTCAATGAAAAGGAAAGTGGTTGTTCAATCAGACTCAAGTGAATCATAACATTCAAAAAACGAGTTATCCAATCTCGCTCAAAGGATGAACTATATTTCTGGAAAGAAATAATTTCAATATCGATATATGATAAATTAACAAGGATAAGAAAGATACTAATGTTATCTATTTTGAATGACAAAGGCTAGACACATAAGACCCGATTATCCAAAGCTCCAAACGAAAGACAGAAAGGAAAGGCATTCTGATACAATTCAGAAAAAAGTATTACAGTACAAAAGGAAAGAAATTCTTGAAATCCAATGATTCATAGAGTGTTAGTGGAGGAGATTATTATTATTAATCCTTAGAAAATGAAAATTTTGGATAGAAGAATATTGGTCTCTATGCCAGAATACCCATTGAAAATAAATGTTTTATAGTAACGGTACACACTTTTGATTCTTTAAAAAATAGTCATTATGTTTAAATTATCCTAATAAAAGGAATTCTATATCTTTAGATAAATAATCCTCTTCATCCAGTGATAAAAATACATTACCTTCATATGAATAAGTTTCTATATTTAAAAAATTAATTGAGAATGAAAATTGAAAAGCTAGTAAGAAACTTGGGAAACAAAATTCTAGAATAAATATTTTGAAAAAATAAGTATCATATCTTTTCAAAGATATTGATAATAATTTTTTTAAAATTGATTCAATTTCTAAAAAACTTGAGGAAGATAATTCTGATAATAATAATCTTGAAAAATATTTCAAAAAGGTTATTTTTGAAAAAAATGTTTTGGAAACAAAACTCACATCTAAAACTAATAGTAAGGTGGAAAATAATTTAGTTATAAGACCAAAGTCTAAACTTTTCTCTTTAAAGAAACTTTTGACCAACTTTACCAATGGTAAGGAAGGATTTGATAAAATTTAAACACAACTACATCCAAAAGGTAATAGTTTAGGAATGGGATATACTCTTTCAAAACATGTTTTTAGTAACAATTACTTTTTTCCTGAAAATGACCCAATTTTCAAAAAATGTTAAAGTGTTTTTAATTGGAATAAAATTTTTTCCTTAAATAAAATTCAATATTTAGGGTTCCAAAAACCCATTTTTCAAAACAAACATGGATTTCTAAATTTTTTCTTTTTAAGAATTATGGATCCCAGAAATTTTGGATTCTAAAAGTATAATTGTTTTATTTTGAAGAAAAAAGGAAGTAAAGAAAACAAAAATATATAGTACATAGATATTCGATATTCCCGACAAATGACTCCTGAAAAATATTTTTTTGAAAATATTATTAAAATTAAAGGAGGAATATTTACCTTTAGAGATAATACATAAGGAAATATTGTTTTTATAGGTAATATTATTCTTCTTAGAAAAGCTTTGATTTCAAATTTTTTATTTTTAAAAGGTCTTAAGAACAACCTTATAAACATAAATCAATTATGTGATAAAGGTTACCTTTTGAATTTTAGTAATGATCAATGTGTAGTACACAATTCCATGTATGAATACATTCTTTCTACCCATAAATGTGAGAATGTTAACACACTCAACTTAAAATACCTTAGAAGCCATGAATTACCTTTCCTTAGTGCAATGAAAGATCAATATTGGCGATGAAATAAAATATTTGGACATTATAATCTTATAAAATTGTGTCAATTGTCTAAGAAAGGACTTGTTAATGATATAACAAAACATAGATTCGATTCTTCAAAAGTCTACGACTCTTGTAAATATGGAATGAAAAATAAGTCATGCTTTTAATCAATTTTTGAAGTTTCATTTTATGATGATTTATAGTTAGTGAACATGGATATTTTTGGTCCTATACAAAATAGAAGTATTTTAGGAAAGTATTATGTATTTGGGTTAGTTTATGAATACACTAGATATACATGGGTCTATTTTATAGTGAAGAAATCTAAATCCTATTGGTATTTTAAAACATTTGTAGCCAAAGTCAAAAATTGAGAAAAACCTCCTATTGATAACTATTTGCTGTGATCATGGTCGAGAATTTTTAAATTATAATTTTGAAACTTTTTGTAGTAAGAATGGCCTTGCACATAACTTTTCAGCACGTAGAAGTCCTCAATAAAATGGTGTTGTTGTAAGAAGAAATAATATTATTTAAGAGATAACAAGAACCATGTTGAGTGAATATTCTATCGCAAAACATTTTTGGACTGAAGTTGGAAGTACATATTGCTATAATATAAATAGAGTTTTAATTAGATAATTTCTTAATAAAACACCTTATGAGTTATGGACATATTGAAAACCAAAATTTTCATACTTCAAAGTATTTGGATAAAAAGTATTCACTTTGAATATAAAAGATAATTTATATAAATTCACACCAAAATCTGATGTAGGTGTCTTCTTAGGATATTCCATTACTTCTAAGGCTTATAGAGTTTTCAATAAAAATTATTGTATTATGGAGGAAACAATACATGTTAAATTTGATTAAACTGATCCTTTTATTTTTAAAAAATCCTAACCTACATCTTCTGATGTGTTTTCAAAAATTGATTATCAACCTTTGATATAAGACTCTTCTAATAAATAAAATACTCAAGATATTGTTTCTTAAGTATTCAGTACAAAAAACATTATATATTATGTTGATAAAATGGTTTTACAAAATCCAAATGAATTATTTAGTAAGAACCATCTCAGTGATAGTATAATTAGTGATGTAAATTAACCTGTATGAACTATAAGTTCTTTGATAAATGAGATAGAAAATTTAGCATTTCTTTCAAAATTTGAACCCAATAGTCCTGATTAGTCCTTAGGTGATGAATATTAGATTAATGTAATGCAAGATAAACTAAACGAATTTGAAAGGAATAAAGTTTAGACCTTAGTTGAAAGACCCCAAGAAACCTCTGTAATAAGAGTAAAATGGGTTTTCAGAAACAAATGTGATGAAAATGGAATAATCATTTGAAATAAATAGGACAAGTTTATAAAGGTTATAATCAACAAGAAAGAATAGATTATGAAGAAACCTATACTCCTATATCTAGACTTGAATCTATTCAGATACTATTAGAATTTTCATCATTCTTTAATTTAATTTTTTTCTTCAAATGGATGTGAAGTGTGATTTTCTTAACCGATATGTTCATGATAAAGTTTTTGTGGAAAAAACTCATAGTTTTGAAGGTAAAAAACATCCCAAATATGTTTTCAAATGTACGAAATATTTATATAGACTTAAACAATGCCACAAATCCCGATATGATAGATTAATAGGATTTTTGTTACACAAAAATTTTACTAAGGGAACTCCTGATCCAACAGTTTTCATAAGAAAAGAAAAAAAAATTATTTTGATCATTCAAATTTATGTTGATGACATTATATTCAGATAAACTTAGAAATCCCTAATATAATCTTTTATAAATCTCATAAAATCTGAGTTTGAAATGAGTATGATGGGTGAGTTAAAATTATTTCTTGGTTTTAAAAACTCTCAAAAACCAGATGGGAATTATATATCCCAACTTAAGTATATTAAATATATCCTTAAAAAGTATGGATATTACAATACTAAAATTATTAATACTTCAATTGGTACATCAAATACTCTATAAATTAATGAATCTAGACAACCAATAAATCAAACAACTTTTAGAGGGATGATAGAAAGTTTAATATAATTAATAGCTAGTCATCCATACTTAATGTTTTTAGTACAATTATGTGCAAGGTTTCAAGAAAATCATAAGGAATACCATTTAAAATCTATAAAAATAATTTTTCATTATTTAAATGGAACCATGGATTTAGGACTATTCTATTATTCTGAAAATTATTTTGAATTAAAAAGTTTTTTGGATACTGACTTTGGTGGTCGTAAAATGGATAGAAAAAGTACATTAGAACTTTTCATTTCTTATGTGATTATTTAGTTTATTGGTATTTTATGAAACGAAACTCAATATAAATTTCCACTATTGAAACCGAATATGTGGCAGCTGGAAGATGTTGTGCTCATGTGTTATGTATGAAACACACACTCATTTAATATGAAATGATTTTAGCAAAACCCAAATACTATGTGATAAAAATAGTTCCATATATTTAAGTAAAAACCCTTCACATCACTCAAATGAAAAACACATCGATATTAGGCATAACTTTATTAGGGATCACACACTTAAAGGAGATATCATTTTACAATTCATTGGTGTATATGAGAAACTTACTGATATCTTTACAGAACTATTACCTTATGATATATTTAAATACATTAAACAAAATCTTGGAATGATCACTTTAAATTAATCATTTATATATAATTCTTGTTTAAATCATATCCTTACATTAAGTTATTACTTTTCAAAAGGATAGTGCATATGATTTAAATTTTTTCTCTTAATTTTATTGTCTTTATTTCATAAATTTATTGTACTCATAAATTTTCATACACAGAAATTTTCATACTTAGAAAATTTTGTACTCAAAATTTTCATACACAGATTTGTCCTCATATTTTTCATACTTATATTTATCATACACATAAATTTCTATATCTATTTTTTTATTCAGTTTTTTTTCAAAATTTCCATATTCAAATTTTTATTCAATTTCAATATTGATGAACAATGTATCAAAACCATCGGTTCTATTATAAGACTCTGAAAGGTACAATTTCTAGCCTTTAATTTTTTATTTTTAATTCCATTATGATTGATGGTACTTGTTTTTAAAATGTTATCAGATTCATGATGAATATGAAAATTTTTAATTTTTTTTAAAAAACCTCAAGAGTTTAATTTTTTTAACCATTGTATCTTTTTTGATCTAATATAAACTACATAAAATCAATTTTTATATTTTTATTTTCCTATATAAAACAAACCCTACCATATCCCATATATGTTGTTTTATACTTTTCAACAAACCTATTTCACCACTCAAGTAGCTACGTTCGATAAGTTTTCTTGCTAAAATTTTGCATCGTACCCATGTCAGAATCCATGGCTTCATCTCCCAAGACTATGGCACAGAAAGATTACACAAAAATGATGTTTTTCAAGGAAAGGTTAATAAATAGATAATTTTATGATAAATAAAATTCTTATTTGAAAATAATAATTCAGTTTCAAGGATGAGAATCAGTTTGTGTAGAGAAATCCAATAACCATCAAGACCTGATTATTATTGACAAAGTTAGAAAATTTTTCAAATTTTTGAATATTGATGCTGATTAGAAAGTATCTTTTCCTATGTATGATAGATATATTAATATTTTTGAAAAACAAGAAGCAAACTTATTAGGTGTACCATTTAAAGGTGATGTTTTCTATCCTTTCCACAAACTGCCAAAATAGAAAAGAACCTTTAATAAAGAAAGGGATGAACAATATCTTTTTGAATTAAATGAAAACAAAAGAAAATCAAATAATATTTCATCAGAAATTTTTTTGATAGCTTTATGGGTGCAAGGATATAAAATTCCTTATAAAGGAGAAAGAGAAACTATCAAAGTCTCAGATGTGTTTATTCTTGAATATTTGGTGAATATGGGGAAGATAAATCTGATGGGATATATCTTCTTAACAATCAACAACTTGAAGTTAAGTGCTATTAAATATCATTTTATCATGTTTCCAGCAATTATTAGGAAGTTAATTTTTGAAAGTTTGATGTTTTTCAATCTTTCACTCATGTCTGTGTCGAGAAATCTGAAAGTTCCTTATATTAGTCATGATATGATAAAGAGATTTAAATTTCATTTTAATTTAGAATAAAAGAAATTTATTAAGGTTATTAAAGATAAAACTACAAAAGATATAGTTTGAAGAAGTCAAGAATTTTTAAAACAATCAGTTCTAATTGTTTCAGAGAAGAAAAAAGAAATCCCAGTCAGATTTTATTTTAAAATTAAAAAAGAAACGTTTTTACAGTGCATAAATAGCTGTGAAGTAGAGAAAGGATCAATCTAAAAGAAAATAGGATGACCCACAATTTTTTCTAAATCCAATAGAATATCTTGATAAAAATATCAGGGCTCTATAAACTCTTAAATAATATGAGAAGAAAAATAAGTTTGAAAAGATAAGGGATATTATTATTGATATTAAACGTTTTTTTGAAAAGTATTAAAAAGGATAGTGGTGAAATTAGTATCCAGAAACCCATTCTAGAAGAATAAATCACTCCCTCTATCCAATAAAAAGGGAAAAAAAGAAAAAAGTTGGTGAATAATGGGATCCACCATTTAATTCCCAAGAAAATTTTTCAGAAGAGAAAGAATATACCAAAAATAAGAGAAATATATTAGTATTTTGGAGAATAGGATAAGAGAAATGAAGATGAAGAATCAAAATAAAAGGAAGAAGAATAAAATAAGGAAAGTGTGAATGAAAAAGAATCTTTTCAGGAAAAAAATATTAGTTTGAAAGAATTACAGTTGGGTCTTCTCAAGTAACCTCAAGCAAAATACCATCACCAGGAGTAGAATCCTTGAAAAAAGCTACTTAGATAACTCAAGCTGTTATAGTAAATCATATCCTAGATAATTTTAAAGAGACTATATCTGATAAATATCAGAATTAGGATTCAGATGATGATACCAAAATTCATTTTGGATAACTTCCTAATTAGGAGTAATACACTGACTCATAAAATATAATTTCTTTGAAAAAAGATCAATACATTGTTCAGATTCTTAGAAGAATTGAAAAGACAATTCCATATTTTCCAATGATTGAAGGGAAGATTTATTTTTTGGTAGATAATCAAAACAAAAGATGGTACTCTATAAAAATTCTTATATAAATACTGGTCAAGATTGAGGATAATTTCAAAGTGTCTGAAAAAAGTACCAAGGAACATAGAAAAGCTTCAATAAGGTTGTGAAGTGGTTGCATCAATATTCATGAGTATTCAATTGAAGATATTAGAATACTAGTGAATGAAATGTATATTAAATTTAACAAATTAGTCAGTGATACTTCTCAAAGGATTAAATATTTCAGAATTCCAGATTGAATCCCATCCAATGGATTCGAAGTGACTGAAAAGAAGCTGAATCCTATTCAATATCAATTATCAAAGCTAATGTTTTACAAAGATGAGATAATTGAGTTGAAAAATCAAAATATTTTGATGACCGATAAAATTGAATTTTAGGATTAGATTATTAAATCTCATGGAGAAAATATTCATACTCTAGAAGAAAATTTGGAATCATAGGAGGAAAAGTTTCGTACATTGAAACAATTGTTTGAAGAACATGAATTTTATTTCAGTTTCAAAAAGAGTCCCTTGATATGCTAATGGATGGCATGAATGAATCCAAAAAAATGAAATTTTTTTTCTTAAACCTCTTGAAGAAGGAAAATAAAAAGGAGAAAAAATAAATTTTTGAACACTTTTTATAATCCTTCCGAAACATCAATGAATTGATTTTTTATCTAAATAATTTTTGACTGAATATTTTCCAAGTCTTTTTGGATAAATTTTCTTTCATTTATTCTAGATGATCTATTCCTTTATTTTCTTTGTATATTTTGTTTCTCTAACCCTATTTCAGGTATTAAATGACTTTAACTATTCCTTTTTGTAAATCAAAAAGGGGGATAATGATTTATATAGGGGATAATGTATTCGATAGCGTGGGAAAGTTTTATAAAAAGGGAGAATAGGAGAATGATAATTACAAAAGGAGAATGTATTTAGTATGGGGAAGTTTTGTTTCAAGAAAATAGAATATGATCCTTAGGGATTTATTTTATCCCAAGGGGGAGTTAGTCGTATTCAATATCATATTTTGAACCGTTTTTTTAAAACTAAAATAGAGATAAGTATAAATTTTCACTTCTGAATATGCATTTTTCCCTTGAGTAATCATTTATTTTTTTTAATTTATGGTTTGAACTTTCCAAAAAGGGGGATATTTTTAATTCAAAATTCTTATTTAAATTTTCTATTCTTTTTTTTTGGAAATCAAAAACTCTCTTTTTAAATGAAGTCATATATTGATTTATCATACTTTATTTAATGATTTTTTTACTTTTCATCAATAAGTTTTTTCATATACGTATAATAATAATCATACTCATGAGTTTTTTATAAATAGATCATTACATGATTATTATAAGGAGGCCAAATACAATTTATATCATACATACTGAATATGATTTTTTTATCGTATACACTGTTCAGTTTTCGTACTGACAATGTTATCGTAACGATAAAATTTTACCGATTCTCATAATGAGAATCATTAGATTCTTTCAAAATAATTTTATTGTAACCAGAAAAATATATCTTAATAAATTGAAAACCTTTAAATAAAAATAATTTCAAGTATTCTATTTCAATATTCTTTATTAATTTTTGTCTATGTTTGAGTTATAAGATGACCAATGGAGTGAAAAGTGTCTAATTCACTCCGAATTTTAAGAATAAAATCTCATCGTTGGAATCCAAGATGACTTTTGAGATGTTATCTTGTAAATACCAGGCCTTTTGAATGATATTGAAATTTTTTAATGAATTCGAGACATTGAGAAAAATCTCAGTCAAATTGTTTCTTCGTGTGAATAACTCTAAAGAGTTCAAGTTGTAAAATTCCCAATCTATATACTCGTTACATCCACGATTTTTTATTTTCTTAGTGCGACACTGATCGTTGGAGATTATTATTGAGGGATTATAAAGATAGGAAGGGTGCTGTGCCACTAATTTGTGGATTAAGGGATTTGAAGGCTAGGAAGACATAGGGGCCGATCACATTCTTGATCGATGGATTGTGGGGATATAAAGATAGAAGTTAGTCATCATATCGAGGTCTTACCCAGCTGTGGGTAAGACATTATTCCTTGAAAGTATAAATCAAGGGACCTCTATCCAAGGTTATTGGATACCCTTATCTTTTTATTAAAAGAATTCTACTTTTTTAATTGTTTAAATTTTTACTTATTTGTAATAGAAATTGAATCATTTTATATATTAATCTATCTATTCTATATTTAGGGATTACGATCTTTGTTATTATGATTTTAGTGATTACAATCAATTAATTTACCCAATAATATTCTATATGTTTTATAATACAATTGTTAATTGATTCAATATGTTTATTTTAACCATTATGATTATGACATATATCATGCTTACTCTGATTAAATTGTTTCCTTATTGTGAATATGATTAATTTCAAATACAACCTGTGGAATACTTATCGTAACCTAATGATTATGATACTTTGTCTATTAGATCTAGGGTCCTGTCCTTTTATTGTTTGAATACAAAAGAGGTTTGTGAATATGATTAGTTTAATTATATAAAACAGAGTCTCCTCAAAGTATAAAAATAAATGTTTTTAAACTTACAATTCACCCCTATTGTATTTTTTCATCTTCACATACATTACAATCCAACAGTTTTTAAAAAAATTTCTTGGTTATCTATCCCACTAACTAAGTTAACATGAAGGGTATTTAGGTTTATCTGGACCAAATAATGTGATGCTTATTTTAAAGAACTAAAAAGATTATTGGTTATTTCCCTAGTTTTGGCCCTTCTAGAAACGATGATTTTGACATCTATAGTTATGCTTAACTAAAAGGAACTAGCTTTGTCCTGATGTATAATGAAAAGGTAATTGCTTATGATTCATGTTAGTTTAAAACTCATGCATTAAATTACCATACACATGATTTAGAATTAGCTATATCTTTTTTCATTAAAAATTTAGAGGCATCATTTTTATGGAGTGAATTATGAATTAGATAATGATCACAAAAGTGTGAAGTGTATATTCACTCAGAAAGAACTGGAAATGAGACAATGATGATGGATAGAACTGATAAAGGATTATGATTTCATGATTCATTATCATCCTGAAAAATAAAACAAAGTGGCAGATGATTTGAGTTAAAAAATTAATGTTACATTAACCATGTTACATTCGAAATGCGAACCTTTGGTTAATTTTTTGATGAATGGTTTCCTAGAATTTTTGGATATAGGGATGCACTATAATCTTCTTAGGTTTTATTGGAGTCTAATTTATTAGAAAGAATTAATATTACTTATAAGATGAATCCATATTTTAAAGAAAAGGTATAATACGTTAATAATGGTATGTTTTTTAATTTTAATTTTGATGAAAACGGTGATTTGTGATTTGTAAAATGATTATATGTGCCTTGTGATTCATAGTTGAGGAAATATTTATTGAATGAAGCTCATAGTTCTCCATTTTCCATTTATCCAACATATACTAATATGTACAGAGACCTTGGGGAGCATTACTGGTGGGATGGAATGAAAATATATATCTAAAAATTTACCATGAAGTGATTCACTTATCAATAAGTTAAACCAGATAAATAGTTACCAATGGGTATTATTAAACCTTTTCCAATGCCAGATTGAAAATGAAAAAACATAACAACGGATTTTGTGGTAGGATTTCCAAATACTTATCAAGGTAATAATGTGATTTGGGTTATTGTTGATCAATTAACTAAATATACACATTTACTTACCATTTGAGATATAATGTTTTTGGATCATCCTTCTCAAATTTATCTAAAAGAGATTATAAGGTTACATGGAGTGCATCTATTCATTTTAGCAGACCATGATCCCTGGTTCACATCTAATTTTTTTTGAAATGAATCATAATTCATTGGCTATTGAATTAAATTTGAGTATAACTTTTAATCCTCAATCTGATGGACAGTCCAAGAGGATGATTTATACCTTTATAGATATTATTCATTCTTTCTCAATGGATTTCCAAGGAAGTTGGGATTTAAATCCTTCTTTGTTGGATCTTTCTTATAATAAAAATTTTCATTCTAGTATATAGATGACACCTTTCAAGGAATTACATGGAAACCAGTGTTGAACACCATCATTTTGGGATTATTTGGGAGAAAGGAAGTTGATGGGACCAGATTTGGTAGAGGAAATGAAGTAGAATATTTATTTGATTTAGTGAAACAAGAGTAAATATTATAGAAGGTAGAAAATTTATGAGGATAACCATAAAAGAGATCTTTATTTTGTGGTAGGTGATCATGTGTTTCTAAAATTTTCTCCATGGAAAAGTGTGATGCATTTTGGTAAGAAGGGGAAGCTGAGTCCATGGTTCATTAGACTATATGAAATATTGGAGAAAGTTTTATTATTCTCCTACTGAGTGGATTTAACTTCATGTTTATCCAAAACACAAGTCATAATTTATGTTTCAATGTTAACAAAGTATCTACCAGATTCATCTAATGTTTTTTTTGACTTGAAGTAGTTTGGTTGGAAGAGAATATTTGTTTTGAGGAACAACTAGTTTAGGTTCTTAATTGTAGAGAGAAATTATTATGTAATATGGTTATTCACTGGGTTAAGGTTTTATGGAAAATCCATATGTTTGTATAGGCAACATGTAAATTTTAAAATGATACGGGGGAAAAATATCCCCTCTTTTTTGATAAGTGAATAAAATTACGAGGACATAATTTCCAAAAGGGGGAAGGGTGTAACAACTTAGGTAATAATAGAATTAGTCTTTTTCATATTTATTAATATTTATGAATTATATTTTAATTTTACAATAAAATTTATTTTATTTATGATAGAGTATATGACACACAAAAATGAGTTTCTTTGAAATCTTGCATTGCATTCAAGATTGAGTTATACCAAAAAATAATATCTTATTCATTATATTTCTTAATACAGATGTTATTACCTAAACATTATATCAGTGAGAATGAATAAGATTAACTATATTATGATTAAAAATGTTTATAAATTTGTTTTACAATCATCTAATATATTTTATAGGCATAAGATAAACAAATCCAATTTTACACTTAAAACCTCTCTTTTTTATTTCTAAAAAGCACTTTTGTCTCCATTTAATGGAACATCTATTTTAAAACTAAAATATGAAAATTATATAATTTTTATATGAAAAAATATAATTAATTTTTGAAATCTAAATATAAAAATTACCTTTGTGTGAATTTATGGTATTTTTGTAAGAAGTTTCATATTTTGATGAATAGTGGAAAACAATGATTTTTAATTGAAAATTTCATTTTCGTCTAATTTAATTATATAATTAAATTATGTTTTGAATTTTTTTAAATTATAATTAGTTAAATTATATATATATTAATCCAATTTATATCATTGATATCATTTTCACATTGAAATCATATATAAAATCTTAGCAAACTTTTGAACAAATTCACTTTTAAAATCCGCTTTTTCATCCCATTTGTGGGATTGATTTTAAATTAATTTCTAAATATTATTTGATAGGAATTTGGAAAAATGGATGAAATATTTATAAACATAAAAATTTATAATTTATAATAATTTTTACTTACTATTTGTCCAAAAATATTTGTGAAAGTGATTAAAATTAATTACAATGATTAAGGTAAAAACAAGATTACTTTGTTGTTAAAATTTAAACTTAAGGTATAAAAATTCCCATAAATTTGTAAAAAACCAATTTCATTTCAATATTTTGACCTCAACAATTTATTTATTTAATTTTTCTTGTTATTTAATCCTAATTTTATGTAACAATGTGGGGAGTACATAATTCTTTTCAAAAATGCCAATTGTGTCCACTCCCTCCACTATAAAAAGGAACTCAAACTCCCCCATTTATTCACACCTATAAAGTCTAGTATCAAACAAAAACTGACCAAAAAAGATCCCAACATACCTTCCCTCATCTTATAGTCCTCATCCTTGGAATAAATCCAACCAAGTAAGCCCTTTGGTGAAAACCAAAAAGAGTTACCCAAAAAAGAGTTAACGTTCTTCAACGTTCATATCAGTATTATTTATTTATCTACCCATTTAAATATTCTTATTCCATTATTATATAATGAAAAAATTATCCTTAATGCACTAAGATGTTTTTATTTTAATTTTTCTTCCTAAACCTACACACACTTTCATCAAATGGGAAACAAAATTACTATTCATTTGTACGACAGATTACCGCCTTGCAAAACGATGTCATTTATTATTCTTTTACCACCTCTCATGATTGAGAATTTTTTGGAAACACTATTTTTATATGATATATATTTGGTGTTTAATATGTCTTAATACTTTTTTAATTTTTATATACACATACCTTCAGGCTTTCCATTTTGTGTGAACACGATAACATCGTTTGTGGACGTGTGGACTACCACCTCCTCAAAGTGATGTGATACATTCACACTTTAAATAGAATTAATGAAGGATGAGTTTAATAAAAATATGTGACATATATAAAATCTATATTATTTTCATAAAATAATTACCTTAGATTTATGGTGGTGACCTCAAACATTTCATTTATGTGAGAGAGGACCATAATGGTGATCTTGATTTAGAAATACCATCTCACCACAATACTGGAAACACTACCTATCCCAACACCCCTATCCCAATGGTTTGAAAAAACTATTGGGATAGAACCATGGCTATCCTAACAGTTTTGTAAAACCATTGAGATAGATACATGTAATATAAGACTATCCCAATAGTTTTGTAAAACCATAGAGATATATCCCACATATACCAATGGTTTTGAAAAACCATTGGTATAGGTCCCAAAAATTTCATTACCTATCCCAATGTTTCTCAAAACCATAGGGAGAGGCCTATCCCAATGGTTTTAAGAACCATTGGGATAGGTACCCTTATTTCTTATAAATTCTTTTCTCAAATATCATCAGATAAATAAATTTGTAATATATATATATATATATTTAAATTTATTCAAAAAGATAATTATAGCATAGTGGTTAGGTCTTTTATATATAAGGTGGAGGTCATGGGTTCAAACCTCAACTGCATTTTTTACATTACCTATCCCAACGATTTGGAAACTATTAGAATATCCCTCTCCCAATGGTTTGAAGTGTTGGTATAGACCTATCCCAATAGTTTTGAAACCATTGGGATAGGTCTATACCAATGAAAAGTCAACAAAAAACCCTCCAAACCATTATTATAGTCTATTTTTCCTATTGATGTATTCTTAGGCAAGGGGCTATAAAATTTTCCTTTTAAGGTTGGGAGCACGTCATCTACTACCCCAGGAAGATGTTGGTTTTCCACTAGTGCTCATATTAAATATCATGATGGAAATTTCGAGTGATTACCTCTATAATAGAGCAATCCCATCAGTGTGGTATGTACGATAGATCTTTGGGGACATTCCCATAACATGAATACTCTTAATATGTGGGTGATGAGGTGGTTTTATCTGGAGGTTGTGGTT
The DNA here is from genome assembly GCA_963277665.1 of Viscum album. NCBI lineage: Eukaryota > Viridiplantae > Streptophyta > Magnoliopsida > Santalales > Viscaceae > Viscum > Viscum album. The sequence goes on from OY728161.1 coordinate 703,357,333, forward strand.
TTTGGTCACTTGAATTTTGGTAGGTTTTATCCTGGGGTTTCAAGTTGATATAGAAGAGTCATCTGAATGGTCAAGACTACTTTATTTAGATTGTATTCAATTATGGCACTCAATTAGTAGTGGTATGTTGCATGATAGTTTTAGGTGGACAAGATTGTTTCTTTATGTACTCATTGGAAGATTTTTTGAAGGAGAAATGATAACAAAAACAAGTTATTTTTAGTGGTGGGTACTGTTAGGTACCAAGATAGGTAGCAGAAGCTGATGGAATGGGAGTTTAAATTTTTTGAATCACCATAGAAACGTTACAATGTTGAATATGGTGATCTTATCCCGGTACGGTCTGAGGATGATGTATGGATTTGACAGAGCACAAAAAAAATCAAGCATGTTCCTTGTTCAAATATGACATATGCAAGTTTGTCGCTGGATTCTGATGACCGTTTCTTGAATAATCTGACGTCGAATCCCACTAGATCGTCCACACATGCCTCTTAAATCTTCTCGCGCATCGTTCGTTGTAATCCGGGTGAAAGCGTGGTACACCAACGAGATCTTTAATGCAATAGTGATCACTGAAAGGCAAGATCCTTGTATCCAAGAAGGATAAGCTTGAAGATCTTAGTTTCTTGAGAGAATCTCTCTCTAGAATCTTGGAGGAGATAGAGTCTCTCAATTCTAACACATGAATAGTTACATGGGGAGAGCCAATATCTTACTTATATAGAGAATATCTAAAATACCTTGTATAGGTTTCCAACCCCCATGTAGTAGATATTCACTGTATAAGTATTATAAATTTTTATTTATTATAAACTAAATTATTCCATAAATAATATTTATAATTTTATCACTAACTCCAATATATATTAAATATATATTTCTTGATAATCTTTAGTCTATAACTCGACTCACGTCACCTAAAAATATTAAACAAACCCTCAATGTTTAAATCCGTTCGAATAATATTTTCTCTTTGTATTTACTTAATCAAATATAAATACATGTTATAAATAAATTCAACAAATTATTCCAAACTTGAATAATTAAAGAATTTAATTATTAGTTGGTGATCTATAGAACTTGGATAATACCCGGACCCCATGGAGGGTCCCACCAAGTTCTATATTCCTATTCCACAAATAGGGTAGATTCAAAAAGAGATATAATGTGTGGCCCTCTAGGACCTTATCTTAATATCAATGAATAATATTCACCTACCAAGAGTGGGGTTAAGCAACCCATCGAGGCCCCTATAGATAAAGGTAAAGTCAATGAAATGACTAACTTTCTACGAACATGGTCTGTGTAATATAATCTCTTCGTTATCGATATCTCAATAATGTAGAATGCACCCTAGTGTTATCATCCATTATATTTCTTTATTCCATATGTTTATATTTTTGGATGGTCCTACCTTCCACTACTCTGGCCATGGATTTAATGAATGTGTAACCATCCTAATCAACCCGACCCGAGATATCTCTTCCTCAACTCAAAAGAGAAAAATCCTATCTTGATCATTCAATCAATGTCATGTTACCAATGACGTACCCAACACAAGCTACCTCACCACAACTTAATTTCCATGGTTTTCAACTTGCATCAATGTACACAATTAAATGACATACATCAATAATGATATCATGTCTGGAGGCCATTACACATGTCTTTCGATAGGAATGACCAATGACACCTGAAACATGTGGTGTTCCTATTATGGGGGTCAGTCCTCATGATCTCAATAACTAGATATCATCAAGTGCGAACATCATGTGAAAAAGTCTCAATGATTATGAGCCCCCAACACCTAAGTGTCACACATCATCTGTGTCCTTTCAGAATGATGTAACTGTCCCATAGGACATTACTTTAAGATTACTGTCATGGAATCTCGGGGTTCTTATTATATCCTGGGATCTGCTATAACCCCATGATACAACATGTAATATGAGGAAATTTCCATAAAAAAGTTGATATAGAAGTTTCTACACTATTATCAAAAGGTAAACACATGTATATATAATAAACTTCATAAATGTAGTGGTAATCAAAGTACAACACAAGTTGGGTCTAGAGAACCCACTTTCAACACTCCCACTTTCACTAAATCCAACTTCTAAAATGTTTCAATCTGCTAGCTCTCACATGATTTATTCAACGGGTCTTACATGTTGTCCTCTGTGGATACTCTGCTAACTGTGACTTCACCTCTTGGAGTAAAATCCCCCAAGAGATGAAACTTTCGAAGAATATGATTTGTCCTCTGGTGAGACTTCAGATCCTTCGAAAGCACCATTTCATCAATATTATTGAAATATTCTGGAACATGGTCTGTACTTCTAGACATAACACAAATCTCTAAGATAAAGCTGCGTATCCAAACTGCTTCCTTTTCTGCATCAGAAGCTGCAATATATTCAGACTCTGATATATAATCGACAACCATAGATTACTTTGAGTTTCTCCAACTCAATGCACCACCATTAAGGGAAAAGATGTAGCATGACTACAATTTCATATCATCATGATCTGTCTGGAAACTAGCATCAATGTATCCTATTACTTATAGTTCCTCATATCTTCTATACACCAAGAACATATACTTTGTACACCTCAAGTACTTTAAGATATTTTTAACAACTACCCAATACAGCTCTCCTTGATTGGATCGATATCTACCCACCATGCTTAAATAAAATTCGATATCAAACCTAGTACATATCATGGAATACATGATAGAACCCACTGCTGAGGCATAAGGGATTCTACTTATTCTTTTGATCTCCTTTTTTGTTTGCGGACACATTTTCTTGGAGATATTTATACCATGTGACATAGGCAACAATCCTGTCTTGTATTGTTCAATATTATACCTTTTGAGTCCCTTGTCAATATATGCACTTTGACTTAACCCAATCATCATTTGAGATCTATATCGATATATCTTGATCCTTAGAATGTAGGTTGCTTCACCTATGTCTTTCATGGAGAATCATTCATTTATCCATGTCTTAACTAATTGTAATACTTTCACCTCATTTTCCATAATTAATATTTCATCAACATATAACACTAGGAAAACTATGTGATTCTCTTAAAACTTTTTATAGAAAAAAGGTTCACTTTCATTTTTGATAAAACCAAATTATCTTATGTACTCATCAAAATGAGTATTCCCTGACCGTTACGCCTGCTTCAATCCATAAATGGATCTCTGTAGCTTGCATACTATATTGGCATTCTTTGACATGACAAACCCTTCAGGTTGAGTTAGATAGATATCTTCAACCAACTTCCCATTTAGAAAAGAAGTTTTTACATCCATTTTTCAAATTTCATAACCATGAAAGGATTATATTTCAAGCAATATTCTAGTGGATTTAAGCATTACTACTAGTGAGAAAGTTTCACTATAGTTGATGCCTTGACATTTCATAAAATCCTTTGCAACCAATCTTGCTTTAAAGGTATTAACTTCACCATCCATGTCCATATTTTTTTTGAATACCCATTTTCATCCAATGGTATTTACATCAGGTATAGGGTCTACCAAAATCCAAACATGATTTTGGTAGATGGACTCCAGCTCAGAATTCATGGATTCTTTCCATTTAGTAGCTTCTTTTCCTTCTACTACCTTCTTGTAGGTTATAGGTTCATCATCATCAAGGACTAATGTGTCACCTGACTCAGTGATAAGAAAACCACAACCCTCTAGTTCTCTAACCTCTCATGTAGACCTACATTGTATTTTTGTCTTAGGAACAACTTCTTCTTCCACTTTCTCTAATAGATATTGTTCCTCTACCAACTCTTGTGCATCTGAAGCATTAACTACATCAAAGTCAATTTTTCTCCCACTATTTCCAATAGAAATGTGTTCCATTTCTTGAAATATGGTGTATCCTACCACAAAAACATTTATATCAAAATGTTTATATAGGTATTATCCTTTTTTTTCCTTAGGATAACCTATAAAGATGAACTTGGTGCTTCTGGATTCTAATTTTTCACTTGGTAAAGTCTTAAAAAATTCCTCACCCCCATACACATATGTGTGTCAGACTAGGTTTCTTTCCATAACATAACTCATATGGAATCCCATATGCAGCTTTAATTGGTATTCAGTTAAGGGAATATGATGCTATTTACAAAGTGTACCCCAAAAGGTTAATGGAAGAGTTGCATGACTCATCATTGATCTGACCATGTCAATCAAGGTCCTATTCCTCCTTTCACCAACACCATTCCATTGCGGTGTATACGGAGGAGTGAGTTGGGATAAAATCCCACAAACCTAAATGTGATAAATGAATGTTTGGTTAATATATTCTCCATCTCGGTCTGAGGAGAGTGCTTTTATCTTCTTAACAAGTTGGTTTTATACTTCATTTGGGTATTCCTTAAAAATAAAAAAAGGAATTAGACTTATACCGCATTAAGTAGATATATCCATACCTACTATAGTCATCAGTAAAAGTAATGAATTATGAAAAACAAACCCTTGCCTCTACTAGAAATGAACCACATACATCAGTATGTATTAATTCTAGTATAACATTGGATCTTTCTCCCTTTCTAGAGAAAGGTGATTTGGTCATTTTTCCTTTTAAACAAGCTTGACATATATCCAAGGGTTCAAACTTTACCTTTTTGAAATACCCTTCTTGATTTAATCTTCATAATTGCTTCTCGTTTACAAGACCAAGCCCGAAGTTCCATAAGCGGGTGATATATGATTCATGTTGTCTATTTTTGTCATTGATTTCCATTATGGGGTTCTAGAGTTTCAGCAGGTATAAACCATTGTTAAGATGTGGCATACCATAACATATGATTTTCCTTTAAAAGAGACAAAATTTACTTCCAAAATTGAAATAAAATCCCATAGTTCCTAAAATCAACACAAATATAATGTTCCTGGTTATATAAGGTACACAATATCAATTTTTAAAACTAGAACCAAATCACTTGGCTAGGTTAATTGATAGTCTCCCAATTGCAAGGGTTCCAAACTTGCACCATTTGCAGCCCAGAGATCCACTTCACCTTTTTCAATCTTCATGAACCTACTTGGTTCCTATATATGAATAAAAATGTGTGATACACATTCCATATAAAATACCCAACTTTTAGATAATGATATATTCCATTCAATGAAAAAAATGCCTGAATTAAAAGCATCAGTTTTCTTCTTCTTCCCATCTCTGCAATTCTTCTTCCAATGGCCTTTCATTCCACATCCAAAGTATATAGCTTCCTAATAATTACTATTCCTTTGAATCTTAGGATTATTTTTAGGATGATGCATTGGTGCCTTTGACCTTGACTTGGCCTTAGACCCCTTTGCCTTGCCCTTGTTTTTCTTGTTCACCATAAGGAAAAATGAATTGGTATTTTTCATATCCTTTTCACCTTGGGAAACTAAATCCAAAACATCCGAGACCGACTTTGTCATATCATTCATGTTATAATTGACAATCAAATTTGAAAAGCTTCGTGGTGAAGAGGAAAGAATAAGATCCACTACTAGTTTTTGGTTCAATTTAAACCCAAGGGATTCAAGCCTCTCAATATACACAATCATCTTGAGTACGTGATGACCAGCTTGGTGCCCTTATGCTATCCTAAACTTGTAAAGGGTACTTGAGATATCATAACTTTCCTTCTCATCCCTCTCCTGATATAATTCTTGGAGATGTGAAAGAATTTTGTAGGCATCCTCATCCTCATGCATTTTTTGAAATTGGTTGTACATGGATGACAACATGATGCATTGAACATCATGTGAAATGTCTACATTCTTTCTACATTTATCTTTTTATACCTTACATGATTCTTAAGGAGGCTTAGTAGGAACTGTGGATTACATCACATATAACTTCTTTCTTGGCATAGTACAATGCACAAGCTCCTGTACCACTCCTAGAATTTATTTTCAGTCAGGATATTTTCTTTATCTAGAATTGATCGTAGTGATAAAGTACTTGTGGTGTTATTGACTTCCATTTTAAATCTACATCATATAAATATTAGTAGTTAGTAATTTCTCTTGATTAAATTTTTACATTTATGATTAATAAACTATTTTATCATTTTAATGTCTCCCACTATTTTAGTGAACCTTAATAGCATCACTATTAGATTTGGAAAACTCTGTCGCTTGAGTACTCTAGTAGTAAGGATCCTCAAAACCTCCCTCATAGTCTACAAGAAATAGCTATACCACAACTCGAAGGGTTTCAAGGGAGGCTTTAGGCTGTCCAACCACTTGACTCATGGTTCCTTGAATTGTTGAGTAATGTCCCAGCTTTTGGAATCTAAACTCGATTCCCTCAACATCTTTACTCTAAAGTGACCACAAGTTAGCTATGGCTAATCCTTGACTACTCACTTTAGTTAAGTCGACCCAATTATATCATGTAAACACCCCAGTAGTAAGAGTCACTCCCAACTATGGTTGACCAGCACCCCAAATAGTGGGTTTTGTTTAAATGTGAGAAATGGAAGGCTTTTTGACTTAATATTTATTTGAGGAATTTTTATATTTATTGACGAATATAATCCTTTTCTATTTATATGTTCAAACTAGATTGTAGCACTCACAACTAAACATGCAATATAAATACATTCTTCACTTATTTATGCATCTTTATCTTGTTTACTATTCTATGTGATCAAGAAATAATAAAAAATTCACATAAAACAATAAAAAATGCATAAATGTAAATCATGAAATTAGACTGATCTTGAGTATTCTATTATGATCAATACACAACGAATCAATCTTCACCTAGGGGAGTCCATACCTGAGTTGACACTTGATTCACATTGTAGCTAGCCCTAGTGCAATACACTCAGCTCTTATATGGATTACCACCTCGATTTGGTGGGGTCTGCATCTCGGATCATCACCGTATAATTACGAATATACTCGCACGCAGGTGAGGGGGTCTAGTGGTATAAAATATAACTTCTATATTGGACACACATGCCCTTATAGATATTTGAATTAAAAGATGATTCACAGACCATCATTTATTTAATTAATTTTTACAATCATCGCATGCATTGGATAAATAATTAAATAAATAAACCAGACATGCACAGTTCGGTCGCTTTCTCAAGACTAGTCAATATAAATATAATGCAATTAAAATTAAATTGAAATAATTTTAAATAGTATGGGGGTGATCTAATAAATTAAATGGATTTAAATAAATTAAATTAATTTATTTTATTAGTTCTAATTTTTTAATTAAATTTTAATTCGAAAAATTAAATTAAACCATTAATTTAATTTTAATTCTAAAAACTAAATTAAACCATTAATTTAATTTTAATTATAAAAATTAAATTAAACCATTAATTTCATTTTAATTCTAAAATTAAATTAAACTATTAGTTTAATTTTAATTTTAATTAAATTAATGCTTCATATTCTAATTAAACTTAAACACCCCCAAAAACTCAAATTAATTTAATTTATAAAACATAATTAATTAAAACTAATTAGTGGGATTACCTCAAGTCATGGAAGGAGTTCAGTAGGATGCGAACCACCATGAGGGTGTCTTACTAGAGCAGGGCCAAATCGCAGCGTCACCAGGGTGCGATCGCGGTGGTACCCTGACGAGATCGTGGCGAGACCACGAGGAGACCACAGCGTGACCGCAGTGTCACCGCGGCTTGACTGCGATGTGTCCACTCGATCCAGCAACACTTTATGGTGGCAACATCTTCTTCTATGGTGCGAAGGTGGTGGCGTGTAGTGAAGAATATCGGTCAGGTGGTGTGCTGCTCTGGTGAGCCATATGGTGGCGGCCAGGTCTAGTAGCGGCCTGGTCCAGCCGAGATAATAGCAGATTCCAGCGAGTTTGGAGGGAGGGGGGACCTTCTTCTCGCTCAACCACGATAGTGAGTCAGGCCCAGAGCGTCATCATCACAACAAAGGGGAGGCAGGGTGAGCCGACATGGTCCGACAAGGCGTAAAGTAGATAGAAGCAAGGAGCTCCGGGTGGCATAGGGCTGGTCCTCTGAGAGGTCACGGTCTAGTCGGTATTGCAAGGCAGATCCAACGTAGCTGGAAGAGAGGTTGGGTGCGATGATTTGGCGAGGCGCGAAGGGAAGCAGATAGGGTTTTGGGGGGCTTGGGTGCAGCGTACTTCACCCATGAAAGAAGACCCCTTGGGTCTTCCTTCTTCATTTTTCTATTTGTTTTGTCTTTTAACAAAACAAACCCCATCCCCCCTTTTTTTAAAGAACAAGACCCAAATTTTTGGGTCTTGGTCTCAAATATTTTTATATTTTAACTTTAAAGTCTAAAAAATTTAATAAATAAAAAATCTATGACTTGAACCCAAGTCTAGAGGGCCAATTTTTTAATTTTAGTTTTATTTAAGAAATATAAAATAAAAATATTTTATAATATATTTTATTTAACTCCTAAAAATAAACCCACTAGAAAAATTTTTGCGACATGATTTCGGCCAAAGCATGGCTAGATTTATGTACTTTTAAGAACACATAAATATAATTATAACATGTTATTAATAAAATAATAATATGAAAGATTTAAAACTAATGAAGTTAATCCAATTAAAATTTTCAAATGTTCATAACTTGGAAATTTGGAAATGGATCGATGTATGATCAGATATGTCGGAACCGATTTTATGCCCCTTACTTAAATTTAATGCAATTTATGTTTTTCTTTAAATCTAAGAAATCACATGACCCTTTGATACCACTGTTAGGTACTAGGATGAGAAGCCGAAGCTGATGGGTAGAGAATTTAAAATTTTCACATCACTGGAGCAATGTAACAACATCGAATCCGGTGATCTTTTCCCAATATGGTTCGAGGAACACATGTGGATTTGACAAAGCACTAAAAAAATAAAACATGTACCTTGTTCAGATCTGATGTGTACAAGTTTGTTGTTGGATACCTGTGACTATTTTTTGAATACACTGATGTTAAATCCCTCTAGATCGTCCACAAACACCTCTTAAATCTTCCCACACGTTGTTTGTTGGAATCTAGGTGGTAGTGCGTCACACCATCGATCTCTTCGACGCAACAGTGATCATCGCAAGGCAAGAGTCTTCGATCCAAGATGAATGAGCATGAAAATATTCCATTCTTGAGAGAATATATCTCTAGAATCTCGGAGGAGAGAGAGGCTCTCAATTCTAGCACATGAATAGTTACATGGGGAGAGACTCTCTCTTACTTATATGTGGAATATCTAAAATACCTGATATGGGTTCCCGAACCCTATGTAATAGATATTCACTGTATAGGTATTGTAAATAGATATTTATGAAAAATTAAATTACTCCATAAATAATATTTATAATTTAATGACTAACTAATATATATATATATATATTAAATACATATTGCATGATAATCTTGATTCTATAACTCGACTCATGTCTCCTGAAAATATTAAACAAACCTTGGATGTTTAAATCCGTTTGAATAATATTTTGTATTTTTATTTACTGAATCACATGTAAATACATGTTATAAATAAATTCAACTAATTATTCCAAACTTGGATAATTAAAGAATTTATTTATTACTTGGTGATCCATAGAATTTGGATAATACTTGGACCCTATGGTGGGCCCCACAAAGTTCTATATTCCTATTCCATGAATATGGTAGATTCACAAAGTGATATAGTGTGTGACCCTCTAGGACCTTATCTCAATGAAAGTGAATAATATTCACTAACCAAGAGTGGGGTCCAGTAACCCACCGAGGCCTCTATAGAGATAAGGTAAAGTCAAAGCAACGAGTACCTTCCTACATAGTCTGTGTAATATAATCTCTTCAGCATCGATATCTCAATGAAGAGGAATACACACTAGTGTCATCATACTTTATCTTTATTTATTTCATTTGTTGATATGTCTCGAAAGTCTTATATTCCACAAACATTTCCATGGATTTAATGAAGGTGAAACCATCCTAATCAACCAGTCTCGAGATATCTCTTACTCAGCTCAGAAGCGACAAATCCTATCTTGATCATTCTATCAATTTCATGTCACCAATGATGTACCCAACAAAAAATAACTTTCCATGACTTAATTTTAATGGTTTTTGACTTTCATCAAAGTATGCATTTAAATGACATACATCGATAATGATCTCAAGTCTAGATACCATTACACATGTCTGTAGATAGAAACCACTAATGACACCTATAACTTGTGATGTTCCTATTATGCGGTCCAATCCTCATGATCTCAATGACTAGATATCATCAAGTGTGAACTTCATGAGAAGAATTCTCAATGCTTATGATCGCCTAAAACCTCATGGTCACACATCAGCTATGTCCTTTCAGAGTGATGCAACTGTAGAGACCCAATCTTGACATACATGTACATTACATTACTTTTGCGGAATACTTAATACATAACAAAAAAAACAAACATCAAAGGACCATAATAGTTTAGTGTCTTTGGAAAATTAGAAAAATAATCTTCTAATCTTGGTGAAAGATCTTCAACATATCCCATAAAGATCTTCCCCTTTTGTTTTCTTACCTAAGACCTTTATTTATATCCTAGGGAAAGGAAAACATAAAAAGGGTGAGCTCAAATTCTCAATAAGGTTAACCATAGATAACATAAAACAATCAATAATCATTTCAATGAAAAAACTTGTACATAAAATCTAAACATGAAAATATTAAGCAAAGACCTAAATCTTGGAAGTACATAAGGAATATATCATAAAATAACATCAATCATGATAAAATATCATGGGAATAAAAAATGTAATTGTGGAAAACCATTAAGAACATGATATTATTTCCATAGCAGCCAAGGAATTGCTGCCAAAACCATCTTAGTGGAAAAATTCCCTTTCTGAATTGAGTTCACTCCTTGTTTCAGTCCTGTATCACTGAACCAGATTAACTTACAGTTCCAGCCATGTCTATCTCATGAAATATAAATCATTACCCAATGCATCAGAGGGATATATAGGTACCAACCATCTCATAATGAAATCATTCTTACTTGTGCCACAACATAAACATAAATCATTCATCATAACCTAAAGAATAAAATGGGTTTCATAAACATCATACAATCATAACATAATCTATATAAAAATAATATCATTTTATCATAAAAAAAAGTGAAACCATGTAAATCATAGATAAATTATACTTTAAACAAAATCATACTAACTAATGTCATCTTAGATGGAAAATAGTCTTGACAAAACACTTGAAATTAATTCTTGAGGAAAATATACTTTCTTCTTAAAAATCATTTTCTTTTCTCAAAATGACATGAAATTTTAAAAGAAAAAGATTTTGTTGAAAATAATCATTAAAAATTTTAGAAGAAGCTTCATGGAAATTAGATTTTATGAAACTGTAAAAATCCTTTCATGTTGTATAAGTTAAACAAACATTCCCCTCATACTTTTGTCGGAAATGTCAAAAAGTACCACGTATGGTAAACAAAAGAAAGATTCCTTCCATAACACAAAGTAAAAGTCAAAGAGGGGAAAAATGACTTTAAGAATACATGAAATAATATTAAACACTTTATGAAAAACATTTTTAGGGACATGGATGAAAAATATAACCTCAGTAAATACTTACGTATAAGCAATCTTGGATAAAAATGAGATTGCAAAATTATCTCTTACCTTAGGCCCAATTTCTTCCGTACGTGTCCAGAACTCCTGTATAGTGGGTTTAAACATATTATTAACTTGTAATAGAACCATAATAATATTTATTATATCATATATGATTCACTTATGAGTTTATATTACCCGTTATTTTGTCAATTTCATGTTAAAACAAAATTTTGTTGAAAATCGTTTCATTTATCGTACGCGTTTGGACTTGTTGTTATTGATATTATTATTACTTATATCATGATTTACTTACTTCCAGAATTTAAAACATGATTTATATATCATATATATTCAGTATATATATATATATAATAGATAGATAAATGAAATGAAACACACCATTCATGGAGACGGTAGGCCGTACGTACGCATGGACACTGTTTTCTTTTCCTTATTGACTTGAATGAAAGTAAGTAGATGACACACACATATATATAAATAAATATAGTAGCTTAATTATGTCATATATTTCATTATTATTCATTATATATATACTTTATAATAATTCTTGAATGGTTAACATGGAGAATGAATCTCATCGCGTCGTGGAGACGGTAATCCGTACGTACGCATGAGTGATGATATCGTTCCCATAATTATTGAATGGAATTGGAGGAGATGATATAATATCTCAGAATTAGTATAATTTTATAATAACCATATATTTTTATTCTTTAAACCATTATACTCATCCAAGTAAGGTGGTGTTGGAAAAACAGATTACACCACGACGTGGAGATAGTATTTCGTACGTACGCACGCGCGGTGATTTCATTTTCTGTAGGATGGATAAAAGGTGAAATGGGGTTGTTTCATATTTATAATAAAATATCAATATATTAGTGATAATAATGTTATTAAATTATAATTAAACAACTAATGAAGAAGAAGTTGAAGAAGAAAGAAACTTGAAAGAATCGGTAGAAGAGATTACCTCTTCTTCGATGCACCTCTTTTAAGATTCCTCTTAAGGCACTAGAGTTGGAATTTTGAGGAGATAATAAGATTTATAATGTTTCTATGGAAGTTGATAAGGTAAATGGGCAGCTGATGGCCGATCTTTGAAGCTAAAAATTGTGTAAATAGACGAGGGAGGAGGTGCCCTTTTATAAGGGAGGAGAGAGGCACCTTTGGAAAAACTTAAAATATTATTTTATAATAAATTCATATTCGGTTTATAATAGCTAAAAATTGATTTATTTCGAAGATAAAGTGGGAATGAGTCGAAATATTCTCAACCAATATGTTTTAGACAAGTTTAGGTTTCTATTTTAACCTTATCATTTAGATTTAACTCTATGTTTAATAATTTAACTTTTACCATGTCTTCTTATTTTCATACACTATATGGTTAATAAACTTACTATAACAAGCCAAACGAATCCCAAGTGGTTAATTATTAATATATATAACCTTATCTATTTCATTTGGCCAAACATTTGATTTTTAGGAATAGAATAACAATTAATAATGAAATATTTGTTTTAAAAACTATTTTATGTCAATTTTGATACTATTTGGTAATTGATTTTTTTGAAAATTATATAATCATTATTAGTTAGAAGAAAATTAATTAAATCAATAATAACATGTTATATTAACCAATAAAATTAATTTAATTCATAAAAAGTCTCATATTACATTTATTTGGGTATTTATAACATCAAATATGTTAATATTTAATTAATAAGGTAATTACTGCATCATCATTGTGTCATAAATAATTAAATTATTTAATGTCTAAAAATTATAAATAAAATACCATTATGTAGGAAATATTTTTTTTATTTATAATGAATATTTATAGTCGAATTTATCTTATGTATAACTTTATATTAAAAATATTTTAGTTATTAAACTTCGATTTTAACTATTTTAACTCTTCTTTAAATAAAATAATAACAAATGTCCTAATCTAATCCAGGTGGACCTAAAGGGTAATATTTTTTTCCTAATAATGTTTTTGGTCTAATTAAACTTATCCAATTTAATTAAGACATGTTTTAGGGTAATAATAATATCATTTTTACCCTTAATTACCCAATTTACCTTTAACCGTGGTAAATAAAAGTAAAAAGTTACTATTGACCAAAAATTATTTTATATTATTAAACCACATTTTACTCCTTGATATTAACTGTGTCTCTTGGATTTTTGAAATTCAACTCCCAGAAGCGGTAAAATTAAGTTTTATGTACAATTGAAAATGCTCCTAGGAGGTGGGTAAAAAACGGTAAAAAGGTCAATATTTTTTTTATATATCTATATTATTATAAAACGAATCCAATGAATTATATTGAAATTATATAGGTATTATGTACCTATTTGACCTAAAATAAATTGAAATAAAATAAATTATTATTTAAATAAAAGGTCGGTTTTAACCAATAACTCAGTGTTTTCACTATACATAAAAAATTGATAGTTTTCAGAAAAATACCAAAATTTAACCCTAGGTTAATTTCGATATTCCGAATCCAAAAATGAAGTAAATTTTGAAAGAAAAAATTTATAAAATATCAGAAAGCGGGTATTAATATTCATAACAGCTAGTTCATAATAATATTACAATAATATCTCATTTAGTGAAACTCGGTATTGCGTACAACACACGCTATCGAGGAAGGTTGCTCTGGCGTGCAACACAAGCCTAGAATAGTGTTTGTGTATACTTCAAGATAATATGGTGTTGCATATATCTCAAGATAATCTTGGTGTACCGTACACCACAAGACATCAAATAAATTAAAATGAATACTTCTCATAAAATATTGGGGTGTTACAGTAACTGAACTATAGGACATTACTTTATGAATACTTTTAAGGCATCTTAGGGTTCTCATTATATCATGGGATTTGATATAACCCTTTGATATGACATATAATCTAAGGAAATTTCCCTTAACAAAGAGAATAGAGAAGTATCTATACTATTATGGATATTTAAACACATGTATATATAACAAACCACATACATGTATTGGCAATAAAAGTACATAACAAGTTGGTTCTAGGACACACAATTTCAACAGATATGACATATTTAGAGATATAAACGTGGATATAAAGTTCCCATAAATTATTGTGAAGAGGTTGAGTAATAATCCACATGTTTCCTTCATGCCTTTGGATAAATAAATTTTCATCCATGCCTCAATATAAAAATATGAAAAAGAAACTAACATAAATACCAAGTAGCATACTACCTTTAAGACCTTCTGGTGTTAATGTGGAATCTTTATAAAGTAATTAGTGTTAGAGTGATACATATATAGGTTTTTATCATACAAAAATTATTAATAATGATATTTAATTATGGGAAGTGAAGTGATCCCACTAAAGGTAACCTTGGGGATGAACCATTTTGAGGTGATGTTAGTGGTTCTTGGTTTTTCTTTATCCCATATAGTTGGATGAAATTTTAGAAAAAGGATTGAAAAGTCTCATATAAAAAAATATTGTGTGTATCATAAGTTACTGATTTATAATGATTTAAATCCTATAGCTATAAGAATAGAAGAATATGTCCCTTCCCATGAAATTTTTTTACTGATCCTTTTCAAAGCTCATACCTCCAAGGAGATGAAAGTATATATGATGTTAGATTGTCATTCCAAATGATTTTGTTTTGTAAGATTACTTATTTTGTTTCTTCAATTAGGTCTTTTTTGGGATGAAAATGTTTAATATGGGATAAGATTTAGAAAAATAGATTTTTTTTTTCAATCAATAATTATCATATTTATTAGTTCTGCAGTCTTGGGTGTCCAATGAGGCGTAAAATGGAAAATTTACCCTATCAAACTAACTCAGAAAAATATTATGATGGTTTTGATGATGTTATTGTGTTTTTCTATCCTTGAGATTAATTATGGTGAATTTTAAATATTTTTAAATTTTGAGGGAATTTTAACTTTTAAGATTTAAATAAATATTTATCTAGATAGTATGGAAGGAAATATCTCATCACCAAGAGCTCATATGAAAATTGTTGAATTATAGTTGAATATGAAATATGGGGTTTTTTATAGGGGGTGTATAAATTTTGTTCACAATTGGGCAACCAGACAGACACCAATATAGGTGAATTGTTAAATGAATAAATTAATTATTAAACACTTAATTAAATTAAGAATAACTCTGAAATCCCCATATTTATTCCCCTTTATACTCTCTAATTTTGTATAAACACATGTAAACTATGTTATAGAGAGAGATATGGAGGATGAATGATCTTTCTCTTGGTGGTGATGACATTCATGAATTTATAAGTAGATACAAGACTTAGATTCACAATTATAATGAAAATAGATCCATACATTGACAATGGATTGAAATGATACCAATTCACCATTAAGGTAGAGATTATTTACATTGCATTTTTCTTTTTTTACATGTTTGATGATTAAAAAATACCCTATTTTAAAATTTTTATCCCCATTTTGACTATTTTGGTTCATGACACTTATTATTGTGTAATTTTTTTGTCGATTTATTCAGTTCATAAGTTATAAGAGCACATTAGAAAACAGAATTCTTGGTGGTCATATTTTCTCTAATCACTAATCAACACAAATATTTTTCATTATCTTACATGATAATATATGTAGCCTTTAAAATGGAATTGGGTCCATATAATTGAATGAAATGATAGATCATATGGAATTTCAATAGAATTACCCCTAGAAAAGGTGTAGCATCAGCTTATAGGGGTGCATGTGGATTGATTTGGGTTTGAAAGTGGAAATGATGGCGAAAAGGATGGTAATTGAAGAAGAATGGTTCTAGGGTTTATGGTTTTACAATATCTGAGCATAAAATAATTAATAAATGATGTAGAAGAGAAATGAGGATGATAATTATCCAGGGAAAGATCCCCATTGGCATCCATGCATAGTGGGAAGTACGACAGTCTAGAACATGTGAAGATCTTGAAACTGCACTGAGGAAGACTGAGGTTTTTTAAATATAGGTGAAGAATATGAGTAATTTACATGTAGTGTATAGAGAAACACACCATTTAGGGTTTTGTTATATGTAATGTTTACACAATTCATGAGAATCACATACTATACGACTTAGATCCATACAGTATATAGCTTGTGTAAGAATAACATATAGTTCATCTAGTGTATACAAGATTAAGTTAGGTATTTCTTGGGACAATACGGGTACTACTAAGTACATTTCATGAATTAGTTTAATTATGTAATACCTAGAATCTAGTAATCCATATCTAGTGGTTACTTTATTATATTGGTACTAGATACAAGATATCACATCCTAAAGAATCAAATAGTTTACTAGTTTGGGAGACTAGATATATGATTGAATCTCACATTATATTTGGAAACATAAAATAAACCATAATATTTTATTTAAGATAATTATTATACCCTCTATAATATCCTTACATATAAATCATATTACAATATTTGGAATTAGGGGGAAATAAAAAAACATGAAAGGGTGAGCTTAAATGCTTAGTAAGGGAATACATACAAGGGAAGATATCATAGAAAAAAAGATATGAATAATAATAAATGATGATAAATAATTCTATATTAATAATTACATGATATTGATACTTATTCATGGAAAACATAACTATTAAAATAATCAAATGAAAATTAATAACAGATTATATAATGACAGAATACGGAATGCTGGAAATCTTAAACATAACATCGTTGTGTTATTCCATAAAATCATAGATAAATGGGTAAGTCGTATTATTAATAACCAACCTATTTTTTCTCATGATACCTATCAATGAATCAAGGGGATAGGTAATTTTGGTCCTCACCCATGATTTAATAATTCCAATGAATTTATCATATGAATAAACAATAAAATTTAATCAACATGCCTTAATAATCAATAAATATTTAAAATGTGAGATATATAATACACAATGTAAACACTTTCCCCAGTCAAAATGATCATAATATATCCAAATAAATATGGTGGATGATATTATTAGATTATATCCTTAGTAAATAATAATATTCAACAAATAATTTTTTATAGATGAAAATAATTTTAAAAGATCACCAGAATAATTATTTGAGGAAAAACCCTTCTCATTTTGAAATCACTTATTTAGAATTTTAAAATTTATAAAATAAAAGGAAAATAATTTAATTTGGAAATAACCATGGAAAAATTTAATAGAATATTCATAACAAAGATAAATCATGATGGTGGGAAAATATGTTTGTAAGGTGTATGTTAAAACAAAAATTCCATTCACACCTTCTGTAAAAAGTGACTTTTTTGGAAATTGGAAAATAGATTCATTTTAAATTTTTATAGAAATTAAAATATGGGTATAAATAAATTTAATAATTTATTTTCTAATATTAAAAAAAATTCTTGAAAATTTTTTAAAAAAATATTCTCATAAAAGAGAAATATTCACGAAAAGAGATAAAAACATAGTTGGCTTCACTTAAAAACATTCTTCTGTACTCTTGAGTACTTAAAGAGAAGAAAATGAAATAAAAAATTTTAATTAATGAAAATAAATAGAGGGTATGAAAATTTATGGTTTTTAGGATAGAAATATCAAATAATTTCCTCAATGTAAACTTAAATATAAATAATATTGAATAAGGATGTGATTGTGAAATAAACCCTTACCTTAGGTCCTACATGCTTTGTAATTGATTTTAACCAACTATATAATAAATTTAATGTTATTATAATTATATCAAATAAATATATAAATACTTATAATATCATATATGATTTACTTATAACATGTAAATACTCATTTATTAATAATTTCAATATTAAAATTATCATTATTGGCTATTAAATCCTCATTTTTTCATGAAAGTTTCAGTTCGTTAATTTCAATACTTGCATATTTATCATGGTTAAATAATGTCTAAAGATTTAATAATTATATAAATACCACATATATTCATTATTTACTTATTTAAAATCACTCTTTAAATGATGACATGAAAAATGAATAACATTACCTCGTGGAGGCGGTGGTCCACACGTACACATGAGTGACATTATCATTTTTAATGAGTGGAAGGGTAATAAGGTAAATAAAATATTCTATTTATTGAATTATAATTATATAATAATATCATATATAAAAATTATATCAATCATAATTACCATCCATGGATAGTGGTGATGAAAAATGAAATACATCACATTGCTAGGTGGTAGTATATATGTACGGACAAATGATGCTTTTGTTTCCCATTTGATAAAAAAGGATTGAATAAAGTTCGTGACATATACATAATAACAGATAATTATATTTTAAATACTAATGTTAATATATCATTTGGGTTATAATGGAATGGAAGGAGGTTTATGAAGAAATTAAATAACAACACTCGGTTAAGAGCTATACCTATTCTTTGGATAACCTCATTTGGTTTACACCTTAATCCTTATAAGAATGATATTTTGATAAAAAAACCTCTAAATTATGTATATGTATCTTTTTAAGTTATTTCGGAAGGTATTCTTTGAGATATAAGTCTCATTAAGTGTGATGAATAGATAAGAGGTAGTGTCCTTTTATAAAAGAGGGTGAGGACACACTTGGATTTTTTCAAAAGATTAAAATATATTATTTTCATACTCAATCTATGTGGATCATAATATTTTATAATATCATAAGTTTTAGGTCTAAATAAAATAAAACATATTTCTAATCTTTTTTTATATTGATGCCTTAGCCCTTTATTTTTGACCCTTTTAACCCATTTTACCCTTAACCAAGATGATTAGTATTTACCATGGTTAGTATTCATTATGAAAATAAATTAAGTTGAAATTATTAACTAATATTAATTATTATGATTAAAAATATAGAATCAATTTTATAGGGCTACATTTTTATAAGTGGCTTAAATTGATTTTAATACATGTGCTCAAAATGCAATAAAAAATTGTTATTAGAAAAATGTTTATTTTAAGCATAAAAATGATTTTATAGAAAAATAAAGTATAATGTTGATCCAAATGTAATTATTTGGATTGTTTTAAAATAATGATACTTATTTATCTTTAAAACCAAAAAAATAGAAAATGACATTTTGGATTCTTGATTAAAAGACTTGAACTAAAAATAGTTTTAATTTGAATAAAAACATTACTTAGATTTCTGAAATGTTAAGCATATATTTATAAGTTCATAATTATATTTTTATATTAATTATTTTTATTCTGGAATATATATTTTTTCTATAAAATTTTTCATAAATTTACAAGTTATTATTATATCATTATAATGGAAAAAATGTGGCAGTTTTTATAATATCGGTATTTTCACTATTCACCCAAAATCAACTATTTTTGAAAAATATAAAACATTTACCCTTATAATTTTGATATGATTATTGTGAGAATTTTTATCGTAAAACCCTCAATCAATATTTTCCCTTTTAATGTAACACAGTGGTGACCACAGGGTTGTCTCTCGAGGAGGTTGCAGTTCGAGTTGTAAAACTGTCACTTTTGTTCTTTTATTTTGTTTTTAATGAAATGAAAATGGGGGTTTGATTAACAATTTGAAAATAAAATTTTAATTAAATACTAAACTAAAATAATTTTAAAGGAAATATAAAGTGAGTTTGAAATCAAGAATAAAAATAGTAGTCGTAGACAAACTTCACCCTCTCGGACACTCCCCTCTTCCTTGTATATAAAAAATATCTCTTATTTTAAATTCCTAAATGTACCCCCAAGGACCCCCAGGTTTACACTAAAATTTGAAAAGACACCATATTTAAGACTTCAATATGATTGTTGTCCCGCCTATAGAAGTGATTCAATTACTTAAATACCTCCAAGTAATTGAACCTAATTGAATTCGCTATGCCTAATGACAAAACCTCACCAAAGAATTTTAAATTGAGAAGTGAATTGTTCTACTTTATAGATGGAACAACGATCAAAACAAATTTGTTGAAAATATATTTAAGAAATAAAACAACCAGATTCATTCAAAAATATAGGTTCAAGAGAAATTCAAAAAGAGATTACACAATAAAATCCAAACTCGGAAGAGAGTGTCCGTCGGGTGTCGCCGTCCGCAACCACTTGCCGCTTAGCCTTCCATCACATGAGAAGCCATTATCTTTTCTATTGAATATTCAAAGTATTTCATCTTCTTAAGGACCAAAATCTCTACCTTCCCCTTCGATCTCTCAAGCCAACTCTCTTTTGTGACGGATGGTGTGGTGAAAAATAGAATATGTCTTGAGAGGTAGGAGATCCCCTCCTTTTATAGGCAGATTTTATCTTCACCAAGTTGTCGCGTTTGAGACCTGTTAAATGGAAGATTAACGCGTGGACCTCTTCATAACTATTGTTCATAAATTTCTTGTCCGTCCACCCTCAAAATTTCAGATTAATTGGACGTGTATTGAAGGAGTTATGGATTTTTTTATTGAAACTCGATTTCTTTTGATGAAGCTTCCTGGAAGCTTCCTTCAAACCTCTATCACTCAACGGCCATCATACAGGATTCCAAACGGCTTGAAATTTATTTTAGAGGCGTTTCCGGGAGTCCTCTGTCATATCCAGGTGGAAGCGCATCATTTGGAGTGGTGTAGGCCGAATTTTGTTTCCATTATCAATGTAGGGTCAATGCAGTCCTCCCGGAAAAATTGTCAAATTCGTTGATTTTTTGGGCATCTAGAATATCGATTCAGCCCCTAGTCCTGAAGACAAAGTTGAAGGAAATAAAATAAGGGTTCAAAAAAAAATTCAAATCACAAAATTTGGAAATATATTTTATAAGAAATGACCAAAATACCCCTGTGATAAAAATCTGTTAAAAATCCAGAATTATGCAATTTAAACTTTTTATCCCAAAACACACTCTAAATCCAAAATTGTTACAAATAAGATCAAATTGTTAAATTTGTGAGGTTTAAATCATTTAAATAGAAATTAAAAGTATTTGAAATATTATCTCTATCAATGATTAATTCAAAAAATAAATTAATTTCATTAGAAAAATTTATAAAACTGGTATAAATTAATAATTTTTTCTTCAAACAAAATGCAATCAAAACTATTTTTAAAGAAAACATATTTTTGAAGCATTAAATGACATTATTGATAATTATGAACTTAGTTATTATGTATTAATAAATAAATTTTAATTATATAAAAAAATTATACATATTTTTAACAACGTGGTTATTCTTATTCATACCTCTAATTTAATGACTAGGTTATAATGGTCACATTTATTATATATCAGATTTCTCTTAAAGCTCCATTTTTCATATTAATAAAGTTATTTTGATTATTATTATTCTAATATAAAATTTCAGGGTGTTAAATACCCCATAAATAAATTGTTTCCTCATAATGTTTTTCTCAAAAATAAATAATTTAATAAATTAAAATACTTTTTTTAAAAACTCACATTATACAATGGAATAACAAAACTTACCTTGAAAAGGGGAAGTGAATGACATAATGGTTACATAAAATAACACATAATTGGGTTCACTGATAAGTATAACATTATTGAGAAGTGAAAATATGGATATAAAAGAGAAATAATAACATATAAGGAATAATAGAGAGTGATAGAGAACCTGATCATGATAAAGTTAATGACCACAAAACTTTAAATTAGTAAGGGATAAAGAATACCATCAATTCATCAGTAATAAAGGTAAAAGGATAACATTTTTATTTCAAGATCCCTTTCGTATTTTTGAAATAATATTTTACTGTCAATATAGAGAAAATTATAAAATATATTTACTCAATTTATTTCAAAATTCTAATAATTTTTTGTCATTGAGTATTTTAATCAGTTTCTATATCTGATTCTAATTATCAATGACTATGAGTAATTTTTCGTGTTTGAGGAATAAAAATTAACTTTTAATGGATCATATGATCCATAATATAAACTCATGTTATTTAAACTAACTAAAAAAATTATTAGAACAAGTTAATATAATACTCAATACGAATAAATCATCTTGTGAAGAAGTAATATATTATTTACAAAAACATCAATAATAACACCCATAGAAATGAGAAAATACTTTAAACATTAAATTATAATACCACAGGGTTCTAAATATATTATTTTATAATTAATATAAATTTCCTAATTCCTAAAAATTAATTAAAACCTAACAATCATTATTATTTCAAATCTAAACATATGCATACTAATCAAGTTTTCAAATAGGGTATACCTATGTGTCATAATGGCAATTGACTGAAATATCCATATTAGAATAATATTTCCACTAGGATTATTTATTGAAAAAAACCTTTTAAATGTTCTAGGGATATATATATATGTTTGGAAGTATTAAAGATATAAAAGAGTGTGAAGATCCAGAATCCAATAAAACATTAACCAAATTTGAGGCTACAATCAATGTTCTTGATATCATGGCTTAAGGGAATTAAAATCCATCTATATTAATTTCCTAAGAATATCCATTATTACATTTAATTTTTTTGAAGAAAATACCCTTGAATCACGGGGAATTTATTTGTGTAGTTCCCCATCCCCTTATAGTTGAAACACTAGACATTGGAGGCTTTTTCCTTATCCTTATACTCATACATCTGGCGGTCTTTCTCTCCACACATGAAACAAACTACCATTACTTAAAGAAAGTACAAGATTTTTTATTTCATCAATTATCATGTAACAAACCAAAATTATAAAACATCTATTTTTTATTTTATTATCTATATGACATGAAAAAATGAGTTTAAAAAGGAATATAACAACCCAAGACATTATTATATATTTATATTTAGATAAATTCAATCCCTCCAACAACGTATATTAAACATAATGCTTTGCTTTCACTACACATCATACCGAGTATATTTTGTGTTAAATGAAACATAAATTTTAGATTTATCTATATGAAACATTGATATTAGATTATGTTACATGTAATAATGAATTTATTCAATGGCTTGCGCTACACGTGAGATTGAGTTTTACTGAACACAAATTTATTATTAAAATATTATTATTTAATACAGTAAGATATAACCAAACTGTAAAATAAGAATTTATAAATATTATTTACTAGATTATGAATATATATGTCTAAATTAATTAGTTACCAATTAATTATAAATGAATATAAAAACCAATTGAATATAAAGAAAATGTTTTTATAAAAAAATATTATCATGCATCAAAGGTGGTTTAATCCCATTAATTTAAATTATTTACTATTAGTAAATGATATAAAATAAAAATAAATATATATATATAATATTAAATCAATACTTTTTTACATTCATATAATAGATTTTATAGGAATAAGATAATAATAAATCTGGTTTTACGCTTAAAAATTGTATTTTTCTAAAATGGCAATTTTTACGCCTTTTAACGGCGCACTTATTTTGAAAATAAAATTTCAAAATTTTGTAAATTTTATATATAAAAATTAAATTAATTTTTTTCAAATATTATTATCAAAATTATCTTAGGTTGAAATTTTTGTATTTTTTTGTGAAGTTATTTTTTTGATGAATAGTGAAAATACTGAATTTTAATTGAAATCCAACTTTTTTTCTAAATAATTTACATGGTTAAATTATATTTTAAAATATTTTGAAATTAAAATTATATAAATTATACATCTATTAATTATATTTATGTATTTGGAATAATATTTATATTAAATTTATATATAAAAAACTTAGTGAACTTTTGAACATTTACACTTCAAAAACCCACTCTCCTGCCCCTTATAAGGGATTAATTTTAAATTAATTTATGACACTTAAGTGATTTCAAATTACAAAAATTGATTTAATATTTTTAATTAAAATAATTTATAATATCTAGTAATGTAAAATTAGTTTTTGGATAAAATTATTAGTGGAATAAATTGAAATAATTATAGTGATTAAGGTGAACATGAGTTTACGTAGTGATTAAACTTTAATATTGAGGGGAAAAAATGAACTATAAACTTTTATAAAATCCATTTTATGCCCATATTTCAACTATATAATCTCTTTAATGTAATTTTGATTTTTATTTCAGGAACATTATGTAAGAGAAACCTCCCAATAGTGTTTATCTTTTTATATTTAGAAGAATATCACTTCTCCTCCACTATAAAAGGGCACTCACCACCTCACTTCTTGCCACCTATAAATCCATTTTTATCATCAAAAAACTGAAACAATAAACTGCCAAAATACTTTCCATAATCCTAGAAGTATCAATTTTGGAATAAATCCAACCAAGTATGTATTTTGGTGAAAACCAAAAGGAGTTACCCAAAGAAGAAGCTACATTATTGAACGAGCACTTTTGTTTTATTTCTTTCCATACTCATTAAATTCTCCTTATATAATGATTATATATTAAAATAAGTATACTAAATATAATTATATGTTTTTATTCTAACATTTTAACTATAATTTTACACACTTCCATCAAATGGGATACACAATCATCATTTATGTGTACGACAGACTACCACTTCGTGAACTGATGGCGTTCATTCTTCCATTAAAACCATTCATGGATGGGAATAATGATGAATTTATAGTTTATATATGATATATTTTATATTTATAATGTATTTATTCTTCTCAAATTTTTACACTATACATACCATCATGCTTTCCATGTTGTGGGAATATGATAACATCATTTGTGGATGTGTGGACTACCGCCTCCTCTAAGCGACGTGATTCATTCATGCTTTACATCGAATGTGTAAAATATGGTTTTAATAAAAATATGTGATATATAAGATACAAATATTATACTAGAATTATAATATAAATATATATAATTTACTTTTCATTCTTT
The DNA here is from genome assembly GCA_963277665.1 of Viscum album. NCBI lineage: Eukaryota > Viridiplantae > Streptophyta > Magnoliopsida > Santalales > Viscaceae > Viscum > Viscum album. Next base: position 703,382,841 of record OY728161.1, read on the forward strand.
TAATATGATAAGAAAATGGAAACAACGTTCATGCATACGTACGACCAAGCATCTCCATAAACAGTGTATTTCATTTCCTATCTCCAAAATTTATGGATTATTATAAATGCATATATAATGAGAATATAGTTAATATTTAAATCATTTATTACATTATTTAAATGATTAAATTATTATCTAAGTAATAGGAATAAAAATTACAAGTGAGAACATACTCGAAAAACAAGGCAATTAACACCTGAAAAGATGAAAATGATGAAAGATTATTAATGACAAAGTAGAAGTTTATTATAAAAGGAATATATATAATATAATAAATATTTATATAGTCATTTTATAAGTAAATTACATGAATAGAAACATTATTTAATAATTTTAAGAGTGTTCAACTAAAATAGAGCATAAGATAAGAGATTTCCATCTCACTCATTACATATGTGAGATAAATGTCATATTCACCACTTAATTATTTTTTTTGTGTAACTACTGACCATTTTGATATATTATATTTTTAGTTATTTTATCCTAATGGTATTTAAATGTTTAATTTGATTATTATTACTTTTGGGGGCTTTTAATTCAAATTTTACCATAATTTTAAGGGGATTTCTAGCCTCACTTTTATTTCTGCGAGTCTTATGCCATATTCCCCACGTGTTTCTTTTTTTTGTGTGGTTTATATACTACCTTATGACATGTTATATGTTTAATTTCTTTAATTTAATGGTATTAAAATCTTAATTTGATGTTACTATTATATATGGATCATAATTTAAAAGTTACTCAAGTTGTAAGGGACTTTGTCTCAATTCCATTCATTGATGCGTACTTTATAGTTGTGCACAAAATTTATTATATATGGTGTAAATAATTATAATTTGACATATAATATCATTAATAATGAATAATTCATTGTGTTTTAGGTTAAAGTTTTAATTATTTCATCATAGGACATTTGACTTAAAATTACCAAGTGGTAAGCATAATTGTAGTATCTCAATTCCTTTTTTGTGGTTGTTAACTTTATCTTGAAACAATCAATTTCTTATACTAAATTTTCATTGTAAAATATATTTATTTTAATATCAATATTATTTTATTATTTATATGACTATTTCCTAAACTTTATACCATTTATACATATAATTTTTACTTTGAAAGTTATATAATCTATTGGGGAAATATTGATAAATTCATATCCTTTGATCAATATGGATATTTAATAAGTCATATTGTTTATTATTTAAATTGATTTTTCAATATATGAGGAATGTTTTGTAAATATAGTATAGGGTCTGGTGACTAGTTAATTCAAACCTTTTCATACATCATTAGTCTCATGAGATGAAATCAGTTGGTGTAAAATCCATTATGATTGTTTCTATGAAGTTTTAAATTATCGGGAGGACAGATCTTGACCAAAATTAAACAGTTTTATAACCACATAATTAAATTCTCTTTTGGATAGATCTTGATAGTAACTATCTTAAGGATATATATTTATATTTTAAATGTCTAACATTATGCATTCCATCAATATTATTATTCCATGTGATTATTTGATTAGTTAGAATATCCATGGTCAAGTTTCAAGATCATGTGATTATTTATATGTAATTATAAAATCATATTTTAATATTTCCATATTTATTTTTCTCTATAAAATTATTTAATGGAATTAATTCTTAGTTATTTACTTTTATATATTGATTATGTTCATTAATTAATTATTGATTTTGTTGTACCTAACCCTTACTGAGCATTTGAGCACACCCATATCTTGTTTTCTTTCCCCAGTTAATAAAGATAAATTCTTGGAATGAGTTTAACAGATACTTAAAATTTTATTTTTTTATGTATTTTTTTATTCGCAATGTAAAGAGGGTTCCAAATATGTAATCTATTTTTACAAAACTTATAAACATTCTAGTCCTTCAGAATTTGATTCATTGTAATCAATATAATGTAATAAAGTAAGACACCGACTCCAAGATTTTGGGGTTAGGGTGTTACAATTGGTATTAGAGGAAGTTTAGTAGTAACCTTGGGAACTAGATTTATGAAATCACAGATTATGGTAAAATAACCTAAAAAAATTTTGAGGATAAATATAGAAGATCATATTTATGTTTTGGTAAGGTAGAGATTATGTGGTCTTTCCTAGTAATACATCTCTACCTTGATAGTACCATTGGTTTATGTGTTTAAGATTTAATACAAGTTCAAATTCATAAAAAACTCTTATAGGTTTTATCTAATGAAATTATACCAAGCTTTAGTATATTTTAGATGAAATTTATGGAAACAAAACTCATTAGTTTAGTACATGTATTAGTAGATTTTTTTTGGAATAATTCCTTTTAATATTATAGACATAATTTTAATGTTATTGAAAACCTATAGGGTTAATATTATTATTAATGACGTTATAATGATAGTAAAATAATATCATTAGAAATTTCAAAAATAATAAAATTAAGTCTTTTTGAAAACCCCAGTAAAATGGTTGTCTAATGGTCAAATTTATTTCAAGGATGTCCATCATAATTTTTTTTGAACATTATATGAATAATATTAATATAATTTATGAAAAATACAACTCGCATGTAGGTGATAACCCATGGAATCCAACGAGGTGGGGGGGGGGGGGGGGCTTGAACCCATGAATAAAGGAAGATAAGGGTTTCAACCACACCACTAGCCTACATGAAGTTCTGATTTGTATGTAATTTTTCTAGTAAAATTATTTGGAGAATAAATATTAATTATGAACCAATAATATTAATTTTTGGTTTAGAGATTAAGTTATTAACCAAATTGGTTTTGGAAAATAGTTACAAATAGATATAAAGACTTTTTTCATTGATCTCACAATCTATCAAATGTAAATTTTAGTTCTTCAGGAATAATAAATTCATTTTTGGATATATATTTCTTGGAATAAAGGATGATTTGAAATTGACCAAATCACAACCAAAGGAGAAAATTGTATTTATGAAATATAAATATATAAAATAAGTATATTTTATCATATTATTATGATGTTAAATAATTAATCAATATTAGGAAAAGGATATTGAAATAAAATGTTATCATAATACCTTTATTTTTGTTGAAATTATGGTCTTTTAAATCATCATAGATTTATGGCTTTGAGGTCCTCAACAATTCCATTAATCATTCACTTGATTGTGATCAATGAACTTAGTCACTCCTAATAATTATTTATATTTTCCCTCCATGTCCATATATTTAATTACTAAAAATTTTCTACTATTTAGAATCCTAGTCATGTGACTTGTTTACTTATCATTCTATCTTATTAAGAGAATATTTTATTAACTCTTTTATGATGTGGGTTTTTTCAAAAAATCAATTTTCAAATGTCAAACCCTAAATTACAAGATCAAGTTAAAATTGTGAGGATGAAATTTATTTATGTTTGGGAGAATGTAACTTCTAAATTTTTTAAAATAAGGATATTGTATTTTATTACCTATATGACATGCAACACCAATCATTGAAAAAAATATAACAAACTGTAACATTATGAGATATTTATATTTTGATAAATTCAATCTCCCCAATAGCGTATATTATATGCAATGCTAAGTTTATATTTCACTACACAGAAATCCAAATATATCTTGTGTTATACACAACATAAAGTTTAGGTTTCTATATACATAACATCGAGGTTATAATGAGTTACGAATGATAATGACTTTCTTTGATAGCTTGCGGTATACATGAGAAAGAGTGTAACAGAACCCCAATATATTATTAAAATATTATTTTTTAATATAATATAATATGACATATCATTTAAATTTGTAGTTATGAATAGGATTAACTAAGTTGTGAATATATATGGCTGAATTCATTGGTTACCAATTGATTATAAAATAATATAAAAACCAATTTAATATAAAGGAAATGTTTGTATAAAAATCTATTATCCTGCACCAAAGTCGTTTTAATCCAAATAAATTAAATTACTTACTATTAGGTAATGATATTAATGAAATATATATATATATATATATTATATTCAATAAAATAATTTTAAAATTTTTAAAAATATATTTCATAGGAATAAGATAAGAATAAACCCAGTTTAATGTTAAAAATGTTTATTTTTCTAAAAAGAAATTTTTTTCCACATTTTAATAGCACACCAGTTATAAAAATAAAATTTAAATAATTTATAAATTTTATATAAAAAATAAACTTTTTTTGACAGTGGAATGTAAAAATTATCTTAGGGCGAATTTTTATATTTTTCTATAAAGTTTCAATTTTTTATGAATAGTGGAAAATACATAATTTCAATTCAAAATTGGCTTTTTGTGTAAATAATTTATAAGGTTAAATTAAATTTTATATTGGTTTAGAGAAATTATACAACTATTAATCCTATTTATGTCTTTATATTCTATTTTATATTTAATTTAGATATAAAAAACTTAGTGAACCTTTGAACATTTTCACTTTAAAAATCCTTTTTCCCATTCAATTAACGGGATTAATTTTAAATTAATTTATTCCACCATAGTGATTGGAATTTGGAAAAATGAATTCCATATTTTTATTCAGAATAATTTTTAATTTATATTAAAGTAAAATTAGTTTTTTTACAAAAACATTCATGAAAAAAATTAAAGTTAATTACAACGATTATGGTAAAAATGAGTTTACTTAGTGATTGAACATGAATATTAAGGAAAAAATGACCCATAAACATATAAAAAAGAAATTTTATGACCATATTTATAACATGTACTCTATTTTATATAATATTTTTTCTTTTAGGCACATGATGTAAGATATATCTCTAGATAGTGTTTAACATTTTATATTTACACGAATGGTGCTCCCCCTCCACTATTAAAGGGAACTCACCCCCACAATTATTAACACATATAAATAATTTGTATCATCCAAAAAAATACCAAATATACTCCAAAAATTTATAAAATAATTATAGAATCCTTAGGTGTGGAATAAATCCAATCAATTAAGTGTTTTAGTGAAAAGCAAAAGGATTTACTCGAAGGAGAGGGTACATTCTTCAGTAGGAACTTGTGTTCTATTTATTTCTATACTCCTTAAATTATTATTATGTCATGATTATATAATAACCAAAGTATATTAAATAAAATAATATTTTTTATGATAATATTTCAACTTACACTTTCACACAATTACATCAAATGAAATACTCAATCATTGTTTTTGTTTACGATGAACTACCGCCTCATGAACTGATGTCGCTCGTTATTCCATTACCACCATTCATGGTTAAGAATAATGATGTTTTTATATATGTTTTATTTTTATAATTTCTTTATTCTTATTTTATTTTTACATAATTCATAAATTCTTGCTTTACATGTTGTGGGAATACGATAACATCGTTTGTGGACATGTGGACTACCACCTCCTCCAAGCGATGTGATTCGTTCATGATTTACATGGAATTAATAAAGGATGATATTAATAAACATTTGTGACAAATATAATAAAAATATTAGACTATAATTATAATATACACATAAAGTGTTTACATTTTATTCTTTTAATACGACAAGAAATTGTAAATATTATTTATGCATACGTATGACCTACCATCTCCATAAATAGTGTATTTCATTTCTCATCTTCAAACTTTATGGATTATTATATATATATATATATATATAATGAATATATATATATATACAAATAATATTTAAATCATAGTTTAAATTATATTAATGTTAAAATAATGATTTTTGTAATTGGAACAAAAATAACAAGTCAAAACAAGCTCAAAAAACAAGGAAATTAACACCTAGAATGATGTAATATTTTTAATGAATGGGATAAAATATGTTATAAAAAAACTATCTATGATATCATAAATATTTTATGGTTCTTTTATAACTTAATAACATTATTAAAAAAAATTTATAGTATGTTAAAGAGTGTTTAAACAAAATAGCGTAAGGTAATGGATTTTCATCTCACTTTTTTCTACTGTGAGATAAATATCATATTCATCACATACTTTTTTAGTGTGATGTACATAAAACCAATTTTTTTATATTATATCATTAATTATTTTATATTAATTGTATTTAACTATTTCATTTGATGATTATTACTTTTATGGGATTCTTATTCAAATTTTACCACAATTGTAAGGGGATTTCTAGTCTCACTTTTATTTCTACAAGTCTTATATCCTATTCACCACTTTTTTATTTTTTGTGGTTTATATACTACCATATGAAATTTTAAATAATTAAATTACTTAATTTAATATTATTAAAAGTTTCTATTTATGTTATTATTCCATGGGGATCATAATTGATAAGTTACTCAAGTAGAAAGGGACTTCATCTCAATTTCCATTCATCAAGGAATACTTTATAATTGTGCACCTAATTTCTTATATATTTTGTACATACTTTTACTTTGATATATAATATTAGGAATACTTAATAATTCAAGGTATTTTAAGTTTCAATTTTAATTATCTCATCCAAGGGGATTTTATATAAAATTACTATTTGTTAAAAGTTATCATAGAATGTCAATTCCTTTTTTTGATTGTTAACATTCTACTGAAACAATCACTTATAATAATTTTTCATTGGAAACTATATTTATTTTAATATTAATATTCTTTTATTATGGATATGATTATTTTCTAAACCATAAAACATTTCTACTTATAGTTTTTACTTTTAAAGTTATATAATTTACTTGGGAAATACTGGAAAATATATATCAATTACTCAATAAGAATATTTTATAAGGTACATTGTTTATGATTTGAATGGATTATTAAATATACGAGTAATGTTTTTTATATAAAATATACAAGTTAAAGACCAGTTAATTCAAGCCCCTTGATGCATCAATACTCTCATGGGATTAAATTAATGGGTGAAAAACCTTTATGTTTGTTTCCATCCATTTTTAAATTATTAAGAGGAAAGATATTAACACAAATAAGATATGTTTCTACCCATAAAACTAAACTTTATTGAGGGCATATATTGATATTAACTATCTTGAGGATATATGTTGACAGTCCATACAACCAAAATTATGCATTCCATCATTATTTTTTTCTATGTGATTATTTTATTATTTAGAACATCCATGGAAAAGTTTCAAGTTTCATGATCATGTGATTATTTATATGTCATTATTTGATCATATTTTATCTTTTATATATTGGTTTTTCTCAATCAATTTATTTAATGGAATTTGTACTAAGTTATTTAACTTTCTATGTTTATTATTCTCATTTATTAGTTATTTATTCTATTTTACTTAGACCTAATTTATTATTTATGAGAACCTTTATTTTTTTTCCTTTTAGATGGGTTTGAAGTTAAATTATTGGAATAAGTTTTAATGATGCTGAGAATTTTATTTTTTCTGTATTTTTTTATTACCAATGTAAAATGAGATTCATGTATGTAATCAACTTTTACAAAAATCTGAAACTTTTTAGTACTTTAAGATTTAATTCCTTACAATCATTCCAATGTAATAAAGTAAGGAAACTGCTCTGGGCTTCTCCGGTTTGGGTGTTACATACCACATGTTGGAAATTTCACTCTTCCATTTTTCTTTTTTCCCACATTTCTATTTACAAAGTGATTAGTCATTATCGATTTCTCTTTATTTCCACTGAAAATATAAGACTTGGGGGGATTAATTATCTACCTTGAGGGTACTTGATACCGTACCAATATATGTTAATTTTTTTGAGAGATTAAAGTGAGGCTTATTTTCTCCTATCGACTATTCGAGGTTCCGGTGCTCTGCTAATGTGTATAGTGACACTCGTGTTGAATCCTCGACGATGATACAAATTTTAGAGTCGATTTGTTTTGATTAATTTGTATTTTTAATAGATTTTTTTGTATTTGTTTGATTAAATTCCTAATTAATAAATATTGATTTAACAATTTAATAATTATTGGGGTGAGTTCAAAATATGGTGTTATGCTTGTGATATCTTTCCTCTTTTGTTTAGATTTAAATAAATTAACACTAACTTCAAAAGATGACTTTGATCATAATTCCCACGTGTTAATTCTTTAATACAAGTCTTAAATTAATTGGGGTTATAATATCAATCAGTACTTGTTTATGGTAGTGGATTTATGGTTCCAATAATCCATGGAATCCACCCGTTAAACAGAACATTTTATTAATCGAAGACATTTTAAGTTTAACATACACAATGTTAACATAAAGAATACTCAATGAGAAAAATCTCTCAATCACATAAAATACCCAAATTATTTCTCACCCCAATGATAGATTTACTTAGATATTAATATTTATAGTAATCTGGTTATATATGTTTTATGGTGATGAATTATAAATAGAATTAAAATAATGGTCCAAGAAAAGAGTTATGCGCCAAACACACACACGAACAACAAGGAAACATAAAATTCACTTTTTATAGAATGAGAAAGAAAAAGGGGATAGAAATTTTTAATTCATTTAAAAAATTTAAAGATAATTAATATTACAAAGTATAGGCTGGATTAGAATAAGATATATTGAAGAAGAAACATTCATTAAAATTCTATTGAAATGAAAACACACTTGCACAATTATAAATAAAAACAAATCAAAACAAACAAGAAAAGGACAGTAGAGGAGAAGTATCTATTTTTGAAAAAGGTCCAGGAAAGTACTCCCAGTACCTTTTCAAGGCTCTAGTCATGATAAACCACATTCTTAAATGCTGAAATTCCAATGCTTTGTAATGAGAAGAGGGGAATGTATTTCTATCCCAAGGAGGTTGACTGTTTTCTTTCCAAATGTTACCATCCACTTGGCTCACTTATTTTATACTCTATAAAACTAAATATGGAGAAATTGACTTATTAAAAGATGTAGATATGAATTTTTACAGTCTACCTTAAAAATATTTTATCCATTGTACTTAAGGATCTGATGTTATGGTGGTTTGATTAAAAAATATTAATCTATCAATTTAAATATATACTTTTTTGAGGGCCAAAATGTTAATGGGTTATTGAATAGGAAGATCCCTAAAATATGAACTATTTATTCTACAAATTTGGCTGCCTATATATTTTCTTTCACACTAAAAAATCTTAGCTCGAATGGATGTATATATCAAGATAAAATTAAATAAATGTGTGATGAGTTTAATTCCTATATAGGATGGTGGTATGGACTTCAAAGCACCATTTTATCCCCTTTTTATTGGATTTGGGACCTTCAATTTTTATCTATTAGGACTTTGGATAATCAAGAACATATTTTGGAGTCTCATCAAATTTGGGTTTTTGGATTGAGCCCAAAAATTCAAGCATCATGGATGATCTAGTTTTTTCAAATATTATTTCTTTCTCCTTGTGTGGACCATATGACCATTGAAAATTCTGAATTGGACAAATCTTTCTTGTAATGATATGTTGAAAATTGAATAAATAACCCTAAAAACAATAATCACACAATTTATATTATTAGGATGAGAGTTATGATTAAAAAATTAAACTTACTCAAATCTGGATTAATTCAAATAATGATCAAAAATTATATTTAATATTGAAACATGAATATTTCAAACCAATTATAAAATTTTCATAGAAAATAATTAGGAGTAAATAAAATTTTATGAATAAATTAATGACATCAAATCCCCCAAACATAGTATTGTGCGTGTCCTCATGTACAAATAATATAAAAACATAACTAAATCATTCTCACTCACCAAAAAATATTATAATTTTGTTTTCCCCAATTAGGGGAGGTTTAGACCATTTCACTCATCCATATTGAATTCCACCAAAATTTTTTACAGAAACAATATTCCAAAAATAATTCATTTTTCATGATCAAATTCAGAAATAGAAAATGTGGGTACTCAGAACTTACTCCTCTCAAGATGATAAAAATTTATTTTTTGAGGATTACACATTCAACAACCAAAAGTGAAAATATTAGAGTTTGGGAGAGCTCTCAGCTTCCAATACCTATCCTAAAGTTTATAACAATAAAGAGGTCTTTTATAGGTGTTTTTTGTGGATATTGGATGGTATGAATTTAATGTCCAAAAGAGTGAAATATAGGGGTAAAACACCAGCATGGGTAAAACAATGCATAATTTTTTTGAAATTAAACATTGAAGGAAATGGAAGCACATATTTATAAGGGAATGATTGTTTGAATAAAGACACAAAAGGGAAAGAAAATTTGAATTGAATTATAATATGAAATATTTACAAAATAAAAAACTTATCCTAATGAAATAAGTATTATTGTTATTTTTTTCTTTTTTTTGTATTTTTTCGAAATTTGAAATTGAAAAAGGTCTCACACTCATATCCATACCCATGTTTTATCTCCTCATGACACTAATTGTAATAGTTATTAAAAGATCAAAGGTTTAGAAAGAGTGATTTTGGACCCTCCCAATACACAACCCATTTTTTAATAAGAAACACTTGTCAATAACATTTAAAAAATTACATAAATGAAAGTCCATTCCCCAGACTCACTGAATGACAACATATCACCCACATTTAAAATGGATTCTTTCACCTGAGAATATTATAACATGATGAAAATTAAGTAAAGGATACCCGAAATTAAATTCATTCCCCCACACTTATATTTCAATAAATTATTCAATGAAAATCCATGTAGATGTTGTGTGGGACAAGGTATTGGGATTGCAATGTGGCTATCAAAGAAAAGTTTTTAATAGGATCAAAGTGTCTTTAAAAAGGAGGATTAATGTAAGTATAAATGGAGGATATTTTTCTATTATGATTTTCATGTGGTTTAGAAAATGCATCTATCATATTAAATAACACCAAATTAGGGAATTCAACTCAATGTTCCATAATCTCAAGACTCAAAATCAGGGGTGAAGAATGTACAAAATAAAAATATAGTCATCAGTGATCTTGGCATGAAAGCTAATATATTTTCTCACGGTTGGAGAAGAAACATTTTCAAAATAAAAAATAGATCATTCAAAATTTTTTGGTTTTGAAACAAGATTCTTTATCCAAATTTATGATTAAAAAAAATTTAGACGAAACCATGTATTTTGACTCCCCACAATGTTTGGAAAAAATTTCAAAAGTGGATGGTGAGTGATTGTGACTCTATTTTTCATATTTTTTTTAACTTATATATTTTTTTAGTGTTTTTGAAAATACAAAAACACACAAAATAGAAAGTGGGTAAAAGGTTCGATGAATAAAGTGGTAAAAAATGAGAATGAAGGACGAAAAAGAAGAAAGAGAGAAATAGAGGAAGACAGGGAGAGGTAGAGAGTGATAGAGAGAGAGAGAGAGAGTTAAAGGGAAAGAGGTGCCCTCTGGTTTGGATTTTGTGGGTTAGTGGAAGTTGATGCGGTTCCTAGGGAATGTGTCCTCTTTGGTGATGATTTATAAAATAACCATTACCTAAAATAGAATAAAAACAAAAATAATTATTTATTTAATGAAAAACTGTAAAGAAATTAAAATTTCATAAAATTAGAAGAAAACTTGGGTTGCCTCCCAAGAAGTACTGCATTTATTTTTTATACTACTGGACCGTTGTAGTTGACTACCCATAGTCTGATGGTGGAAACCATTTTTTCACAACTCCTATGTGCTTCTAGAAAATCTTATCCTTTGGGATGGCTAACTTTTCATTAGATAATTTCTTCCTTTCCATATTATTGGCCTTAAAATTCAACGGGGGATGAAAGAGAATGTGGGTATCCTCTCTTTGGTTATTAACTTGAGGTATTATACAGCTCATTGAGTATTGGTTTTCTATGCTTGGAAGTTCAAGAATATGTTTCAATTATGAGGGTACATTTATGTGAGGGTCAAATAATATGAAATCAGAGTATAAGATCCTAGTTTTTTTTGACTCATTTATTTGATCACTTACGATTGTAAAGTAATGATTATTAGTGGAGTCATAAGACTGAATAAAATTTCTAACATCCTTTATATCAATGTATTTTTCCAAAGAATGGTCAATTTTAACCTCACTAGTTATTAATTTATTAATTAGGGAACAAATCTCACAAACTTTACTCCCAGTTTCACAAGATAAGAAAATTTTTTCAGGGTTCATCTCACAAACAAGAGAATTTTTAGAATCATGGATGGGAAATGATGAAAGTTTAATAATATGATTCTAATAAAAAATGTACATGCTTGTTCCTTCTACTCATTACCATCCATGTTAGAGAAGTGTATATCAGAGTTGAGATGGGATTACAAATATTTTTCAAGGTCCTTTAGATCAATTGATTTTATATTTTAAATGTCAATATCAAATTCCCCATTTATGACTTCATTAATGATGATACAATATTCAAAAATTCCTCTATCATTAGAACAAAAATAAAATGATGGATCAGGTTTTTACACAATCTCAGAGAGACTTTCAAAAGAATGTATTTAGAATACATAATGATTCTTTGATGGGTATCGCATGGCTTGAAAAATATTGAACTGGACTAGTTTGTCACCAAATCCCATGGATAAGATGCTAGTATGTACATCAATTTTAGTTCTAGATGTCACGAGGAAAGGTATTCCTAGAATAAAATGATATTGGAAATAATTTTTCCCACCTTCCATGTCAAGGACATATAAATTAGATATAAATATAATATTACTAACTCTAAAAAGGTATCCTATGTTATTCCTTCATGGCTTGTTGTTCTTCGATTGGACAACTGGATGACTACACTTGTTGGGTTCATGGGAACTTTACCAAGGTTGGAGAAGTTAGATTTGGGCATGAAATTTATCGAGGATCCAAGGTCTATGAGAAAATCATTAATGATGGACCTCCCTATTTTTCATGGAATAGTTAATGTCCCCTAGTCTTTGCACTTCATGGGTATTAGCTGTTAGGTTGAAACATTCTCAATAGTCCTAAGTTGCCTCTTGTGGGTGAATAACTACTTAAAAAACATGGAATAATTAGGAATTTAGTTGATGGTATCTAAGAGGGTAATGTTTAACTCAATATTTATAAACATGTCGAGTATTTCAGGATCAAGTTTAATGAGATTCTTTGTCTTAGAGACAACTTGAAAAAAAATAATTGGGTTCCTTAGAGGAATTAAAGGAGGAGAGGGAGTAGATTTAGGTTTTTTTAGAATTTTGGTCTTTTTTTAATGATAAAAATTTATAATGGATTTAGGGGATTCATCATGATGAATATCGACTTTCTTACCCAATCTAAGTGAAATTTCACTTATATTACCCTTAGGGTTGGATAGTTGCTGAGTAGGGAGTTGGGAAGAATTGGATGGTTGTTATAGGATAAGGTGGGATGAAAGTTGTCCAATTTGGGTTTCAATATTTGTAAGACTATAATAGGTGAAGGATTAAAGATATTCAACTGCACTTTCCCATGGTTTCTTGGAAGAAGAGGCTTGTCCCGAATTGGGATTGCCTTGATTTTGGTTCTTGGGAAAGTGATTGTATTGGGTTGGGAATTGGGAAGGCTCTTTAGGATAGTTGAATCTATGAGGATCAATAGGAGGATTTATCCATTGAGGTTGAGGACCAAAAGGATAAGGTTATTAGAATTTACCACCACCTTGATCATATTGGAATTGGTTTGGATTTCTAGGAGGGAACTGACGTGGATAGGAAATGGGATTACTATACCTTAATCTTGGGTTAAAGGTATAATATAAGGTCTTAGAGTGAAGTTGGTAGAACTTTCTAATGAACTAACCTGATTTTTAGGGTTGGTGTTCCATTAAGAATATGATGCATTGAGCTCTATTGGTCTGGATGAATCAGATGAATCCTTTTGAATTTGTGGACATGAGTTATTTGGATGAGTTGGTGAGCTACAAATTCCCCAATTTTTGATAGGTCCAGGGAACAAAGATTGTTGAGAAGATGAGGTTGGGGCTTTGGAAGCCACAAGTAGTTGTCTCACAAGACCTATAATCTCACTCATCCACTCGATCATCTTGTTGGGCTCTATGGATTGATTCTCTTGGACTTGTTTGAATTAATCTTGTTCTTGAGTATGGAATTGTTGTGTGTTTGCATCCATATTTCTTATGAGATATTGTATAACTGCATGGGTTTTATCCACAAGAGCACCACAAATTTCGGAATCGACAAGAGTTCTTTCCATATCTAATAACTCCTCATAGAAGTATTGGATCAATAATTGGTCTAGGATTTGGTGGTGTGGGTTGGTTTCCACAAGATTTTTGAACCTCTCCCAGTACTCATGGAGTGATTCATTTAGAAATTTAAAGCTACCACTTATTTCCTTTCAGATAGAATAAATATGAGAATCATGGAAGAGTTTTTCTAAAAAGAGATGCATCATATCAATCCATGAGTTTATAACACCAGGAGAGAGGTAGTAGATCCATGACTTGGAAGATTCAGTAAGGGAGAAAGGGAATTGTCAAAGTTTTATTTTTTTCTTTAGAAACCCCTTGAGGCTTCATGGTAGAGCACACCACTTGTAACTCTTTGAGATAATAATGTGGATGCTCATAATCTAGCCTATGGAAATGAGGTAGAATATTAATAAAACTTTATTTGAGTTCAAAATAATCCTAAATGTTTAGATATTCAATACTGAGGGGTTGGTAATTTATATCAGTGGTAATGAGTTCTTACAGGGGTTGTTCCCTTGGATTATCCATTTTTAGTTCAATTGGTTGGGCAAAGAATGGATCACGAGTGATTTGATTATCCCTAATGTTCCTCCTAAGTTGAAAAAGAGTTCGATCGATTTACGGGTCAAAAAATTATGATGGTCTGTTTGGGAGGCTATGAGGAATTTAGATAAAATTTGGAAGGATGAGGAAGGTGGGTTCTTATTTGTGTTTTTTTTTCAAAATGTTTTATGGTTTATTTCCTTTGTTTTTTTTGTTTATAAAAAATAAAAAACTAATGAATAATTAACATAAAATCCCCAACAACGACATCATTTAATGTGAAGAAGATTTTCACATATTTACCGTTCAATGTTTCAGTGCTTTGCTAATGTGTATAGAGACACTCAGGTCAAATCCTCTACGATGGTACAAATTTTTGAGTCGATTTATTTTGATTAATTTTTTTTAATGGGGTTTTTTGAAAGTATTAGTTGAAATGATTTATTAATGATTATTGAATCAACAATTTAATAATTATTAGGGTGAGTTCATAATTAGTGAGTTAAGCTTGTGATATCCTTGAGGTTTTCTTTATATTGCATTAAATTAATACCCACATCACAAGATGACTTTGATCATAATTCCCAAGTGTTAAGGCTTTAATCCAAGACTTAAATTAATAGGGGTTATAATCTAAATTATTTATTATTTAAGGTAGTGTTTTTATTGTGCCAATAATCCATGGAATACACACATTAAACATAACATATCATTAATCCCTAACATTTTAAGTTTAATATAAACAATGTTAACCTAAAGAATACTCAATGAGAAAAAGATCTCAATCACTCAAAATACACAAATTATTACTCACCCCAATGGTAGATTTAATCACCCACTGATATTTATAGTAATATGGATATATATTTTTTTATTTTGATAAATTATAAAGAGAACAAAAATAATGGGATAAGAAAAGAGTTGTGCACCGAACACATATACGAAAAATGAGGAAACATAAAATGTACTTTTGATAAAATAAGAAAGGAAAAGAAGAAATATATTTTGACTTGATATAAAATATTTTAAGAGCATTAATATTACAAAATATATGGTGTAATAAAATAAGAGGGGATGAAGAATAAACATGCATTGAAATAATATTGAAATGAAAACACACTTACACGATTACAAATAAAAACAACTAAAAAAACAAGAAAAGAAATGTGGAGGATAGGTATAATTTATTGAAAAAAGTTCAAGTAATGTTATACCAGGACCTTATCAAGGATCTAGTCATGTCAATCCTCCTCCTTATGTTCTCAAATTCCAACCCTTTTCTAGGAGAAGAGGGGAATGCATTTATAGCATAAGGTGGATGTATATTTTCTTTCCAAATATTCTCCTCCACATAGATCACCAATTTGATACTCTAGACAGATTAATATAGAGATATTATATTATTAAAATCTGTAGATATGAATGTTGAAATTAAACCCTAATAATTTGGCATCTATTTGACTTATGAGCCAAATTTATGGTGGTTTGATTAAATAATTTTAATCTGTCAATTTCAATCCAGACTTTTGCGAAGGCGAAAATGTGAATGGGTTTTTTAATAGGAATATACCCTAAAATAAGAACCATTTATTCTACATATTCGACCAAATATATCTTATATTTCACACTACAAAATCTCATCTCAAATAGATGTCTATATCAGGATAAATTCGATAAATGTGTGATGAGTTTAATTCCCCTACAGAATGGTGGGATGGACTTAAAAGCCTCATTTGGACCCATTTTATTGGAGTTTGTCCCTAAAATATTTATCCATGGTGCCTTTGGATAATCACAAAAATATATTGGAGTCTCATAAAATTTGGGTTTCAAGATTGATCCCATAAATTCAAGCATCATGGATGACCCAGTTTTTTTCACATATTATTTGGGCCTTATTTTGTGGACCATATGACCAATCAAATGGATGAATTGGAAAAATGTATTTTCTAATGATATTTTGGAAATTTAATAGGAAACCCTAAAAATAGGAATCACACAATTGGGATAGGTAGAATAATAGTTATGATTAACTTATTAAACTTAATCGAATCTAGATTAATTAAAATAATGATCAAAAATTATATTTAATATTAAAACATGTATATTTCACACCAATTATGTACTTTTCATAGAAAATCTAAAAAGGGAGTAAATAAAAAGTTATTAATAAATTAATAACATATGAGAGTAAAACCCTTCAAAGGAATATATTTATCCCACCAAAGAAATAATAAATATTACTTTATGTATTAAATATATAGTATACAACTTGCCTTACTAATCTTGTAAAGTTTGATTCATAATTTTCAACACTTTCCTCTCCCATTTATCCCAAATTTAAAAATTAACTTTCCAAACCAACTCATTTATCCTGAGGAATGTATTTATAAAATACTATTTCCTTAAAAGTCTATCATTACATTTTTCTCCACCTTCTGTAGTATTTTAAATCAATGACTACCATTGAGTAACATCTCTCTTTAAACAAAAAACTATCCGAATAACCTTTCCCCTTTCATTATATCCCAAATTTTGATATATTTTTTTCAAGAGAATTAATCCATTGTTCAAATTTTAATTTATTAGTAGTTCTATTAAAGCGTTGTGTTTTTTTTTGTATAAATTAGTCCAACATCTTAGTATTATGTAGTGATGAAACAAGCTGCTCCATATTTCCAAAATTACTAGTCATTACTTTCCAAAATATTTTTATAATAAAATTATCTATAACTCTAGACATATAGATTTTATTAAGAGGGAAATCTCTATATATATTATTGGGTTATTTATTTTTTAAATTAATTTCATTAGGATCCATTTCTAAGTAATTTAATACTATAGATTAGCTCATATCATAGTGCATAATTAATAATATGGTGAAATAATTAAAATAAATTGAAAATTTATACATTACTAATCTTAGAATCATAAGCTCAGTACCTTTGGGAAGATCATTAATTCATAAAAATATTTTTAAATCTTTCATAATGGATCATAAAGATAATGTGAATAAACTAAAGAAAATCCCCGGAGAGTGTCTAGATAGGTGTTAAATATTAGGTCCACTCACTAGGAACTAGTGATCATCAAGTTTATAATAAGTTTTCCCTTTTAGAGTTGTTACCCCTAGGTACATTTGTGATACAATTGCACCCAATCTCAAATATAAAGATAGGGATTTTTTTTCTAGAAAACCAAACATTATCAAACTTACCAATTTTTTTTGATATTATCATATACTTTGACTTATATATAGATTCTAACATAGGTTATGTTCTCTAATATATGTTTTACTAAATATAGCCACCAAGGTTTATACTAAAATTGATCTGATACCAATTATAACACACAAACTATAGTAACATGGAGATGGTGGTTATATTATTACATTAACACTTGATACAAGTGATGAAATCCTAAGGGATAAATTTTTTTAACAGTTTTTTGATACATGCTTGGATCACACATTAGATTTGAAAAACAAAAAATTCAATATAGTTTTTCTTTGAGAAAATTACTATTCTATAAGAACCCAGTTCTTACTTTGAAGTATAAATATTTGATTTTTCTATTTTAATTAAGAAAGAATAGGATAAATAGGTTATGGGATAGGCTGCGATCTAGTTACATGAAATAGCTGGGGATTACATGTCATGTAATCCAAGTACACGCCATGTAATGGTCTAGCTAGAACCTATTCATGACGTATAAGGGAAGTCAAAACAACAGGGTGAACCGAGAGACTACAGAGTGTGTATTTTCTATTACATGTTGTGTATTTTTGTTTTTTTTAAAAAGGGAAGTATCCTTATTTTGTTTATATGGACATAACCCCTCACCCCTGGTTTAAAAAAACAACAATTCCCAAGTTAACCCAAGGTTTATTTGCCTCCAAATTCTTCATCTGGACTCTGATTCGAACGCCGTTAGTTGCATTAAAACCCATTCATTGAGTCATTTATTCTTCTTGATCCATTATTCTTATCTTATTCTCTCAACATAATTATTGATGATTGGGATTTTATGCTCATTTTTTAGATCTACTCCATTCTATGTTGAATTAGAGGATGGCGATGGACAAGGAGAGTTGAACAAGCATGAGGTAGGTGTTCTTATAGATTTCACTAATTTTAAAGCTATTTATATATGTAGGAGTTCCAAAAAACCATTTTTGTTATGTGTCCTTGATTTATAATTGACCCTTATTGTTTTCTATTATTCTTTAGGAAGTTAATTATGTATTTTAATACGCATATTAGGTTGTTTACCTTGATTAAGGGCCACCCCATGGGTGAGTTTCCTTTAATGACCATTTATGGCCATTTCGATTAGCATGCCTTTTTTTATCCTTCTTGGGTTATTAAAAATGATTTGAGTTGGTTAATAAATTACTAAGTTGTTGAATTGTAATTGAATTGGTTAGGGTATGGGGTGATTGGTTTTCCCCTTGACCTTTGTTTTCCTTTTCTTATTGAAGCATGTTTGGAATGTTTTTCTCTAACTATAAACCTACCCACGTGATTTGTTTAATATTAAATCCATTCAATAGTTTAATTTTCATGTGTTTCTTCTTATATGAAATGTTTAATTAAATATTAATCATTAAAGGGGTAAATAGCGATGGAAGAACCGTGGTCTCTGTTTAAAAGGGCATGGATGAGATCATATGATGATTGCACCTTATACCTTGGGTGAACCATGGATTCAGATTAGAATTCCATGGATGGACTCAAAGAGGGTATTGTTATATTAAGCCATGACCGAGCCACAGATGTAGTGGTCGGGCTCATGGAGGATTTATTTAAATGCTGAGGGAGCCATGGATCTGATGAGGGATTCCATGGATAGGATCTATTGGAAATGTT
Source organism: Viscum album (assembly GCA_963277665.1). NCBI lineage: Eukaryota > Viridiplantae > Streptophyta > Magnoliopsida > Santalales > Viscaceae > Viscum > Viscum album. Next base: position 703,402,425 of record OY728161.1, read on the forward strand.
TATATGTGAAGAATTTAATTTTACTTATACCACACCTAGAGTGATGCTGGGTTTATGAGAGCTTTGCCGAAACATGCTCATAGGATGCTGGTAGAATTTCACCTAAAGTGATACTTGAATTCCAACATAGGAATGTTAAGTATGGGCTCAATTTATAAATTGAATATTGAAATGGAATGTCTTATGATGAATTTTACAATCCAAATAATAGGCTTGGATTTAGTCTTTACTTTTGTTTGTTTAGATGGTCATATGAGACATCTATTGTGCTTACTTTTATATAGGGGATACTGGGCTTATTTTGGATCTCAAGAATTATATAATTCAATGTAATTGAATTTCTAATGAACATTAAATGAATGTAAATAGAAACCAATTCTTGTAGTATGGTTTACTTTTGAGTACATTCCAGCCTAATGCTTTCTTTATTGTACACTACCTGTTATATATATTCACTGACATATTAGAACAGACCTTGGGTGGTAGCCTACTTTGATTTAGTCTCACAACCTATTTGGGTAATTTTTTTGGGTCCAAACTGATTATATGGTTGTAGGTGTCGATAAGGGAAAGCGCCCTTCTACAGGTCCTTGATATGCTGATTAGTAGCAGGAGAGCAAGAGACCACGATGAGTCTTGTGATACTTATTAGTTTCTTTTATCATTTTTGTAATTTTGGTACTTATATCATGTATTACTATAGTGTAACATGTTTTGGATGTTTTAATATAACATGTAACATGCAGTATCATCCTTTGTAGGATTTTATACATGGTTATTTATATTATCAGTTTTCTTCTGTTTATTTATATTGTATGGTATTACTAATTAAGCTATTACTATGTTATTCTTCTATGTTATACTATGCTAATGAGGTCCTAGTCTCATGACTATCACATCTAGGATCTTGATTCTAGTTAGAAGCCTATGGAATTTTGGGAGATGCATTTTAGACCATCTGGCTAACTGGGTACCAGGCACCTTTGAGTGGCATCTGGATCCGAGACGTTACAGAGTGACATCAGAGGATTATTTTTTTGTTTTATTTATTGTTTGTAAATGATGTGAAGAGATAGAAATGCTATGGGATTTGGTAATAAGATATTCCTAGTAATAGCTACCCCTTGTATAGGGGAAAGAAAAATTTCCTCGAATTGAATTGTGTTTTTTGTATTTTGAGTTGTTATAGTTCATTCGAATACACCATTGGGTGGTGCACTTGTATTGTGATACTATTAATGATATTATTGTGGTTCTATTTTTTTAAAACCTTATTAGATGAGGTTATTACATCTCATGCATCATATAGATACTTTCTAGAAATCACAGTCCATGCATTCTTTCCATTCCATTAAGAAGCATTACTGATTTCATGCTATTGTGATAGGTACCACGATAGATATGCCTACTGTTGTGATAAGTGTATTGATACATGCTATGGTTCAAATTGTATGGATTCCAAGATTTGATCCCTGAGGTGTATGGGCTCATTTGGATTAGAATTTGGTGGATCATTTTATTGCCTTGTATTGAAACATGTTGAGATGTGCTGCAGGTGGATTCCAAGCTTTGATTCATGTGGAGTATGGGCCCCCGTGGAACAGAATTAGGCATACCATTAAGGATATGAATTTGAACTTATTTTTATTCGTAGGGTTTTAGAAAATCTTAGGGTTTTCCCTTCTGTAAAATCTTATTACACTACGTGTGGTATCAAGGAACACGCCGTGTGTTCTTATTGTTCGAGGATAATGAATTTAAGAGTGTACACACCATGTACGGGGCATACACGCCATGTAATGGTACTTGATGTTTTAGTTGAGTACCAGAGCACATCTAACTATGTAGGAGTTCATGGATGTGTAAAGTACATGGATAGACACCATGTAGGTAGCTTTCCATGTAGAAGTACATGGTTTGAACCAGTAAACAGCCAAGACGGTTGAGGGACACAGGCATGTACCATGTGTTCAGTACATGATGTGTATCAGTCTTACACGCTGTGTACCTAGGATTTTTACATGCCCAGGATGATATAAGTACATGCCCATGTAGGATCATGAGGGTACCGACCGTGTATGGTGTCTACACATCATGTAATCCTCTTCTGGTTTCCTTTAGGGGTATTTTGTTGTTTGTTTGTGCTCTTCAGCTGCAAACCTTGATAATGAACTTGAACTGATGTGTGTGATTGAACTTATAGGGCCATTCCACCACGATGACCTCTATTTGTACTCCAGGAGGGTAGTGAAAATAATAACCCATAGATGGTAGGCCATGGAATACTAGTTGATCCTATAGTTTTTCCAGTTTTGGCACCAACTGTTATACCAGATGCAGGGGCTGATGCACAGTTCCTTGAAGGATTTATGAGGTTCATGAAAACCTTTCAAGGATCACCACACCCTACCACATCAATGACAGAGATGATGCGAGTGTTCCAGCAGCCGCATCCGCCCACGTTTTTGGGGGATAATGGACCATAGGCTGCAGAGTCAGGGATGAAGTCCATGCTTTCCATATTCTAGAATTGAGAGACAACTCTATATAGGAGGGTAAAGATCATGCCGTATATGCTGCGTGATTCCTTCAAGAGATGGTGGGATGTTATAACTCAGGAGGAGCATTATCGGGATATAGAATAGAGATATTTTTATTTATTATTCTATGATTATTATTTTCCCAAGACACTGAGGGCCGATGGAGCCTAAGAGTTTATCCATCTAGAGTAGGGAACACAGTCAGTGATATACTATTCTACCTATTTTACTGAGATTCGGTGTTTCACACCTTTTCTAATGGGGGACGATGTATCAAAGGCTAGGCGTTTTGAGGATAGTCTCAGATATGTTCTCTGATCTCTAGTAAATGTCTTCAGTTTGAATATTGTATATACTATAGTGAATTAGGCACTGATTATCAAGAGTTACCTAAGGGAATCTAGAGGTGCGAGCCAATAATATTTGGCACCAAGATCTAGTACTGTCTCGACCGATAGTATGAAACATCATATGAAGATTTTTCAAGAGGATTCTAATAGTTATAACATATCTTCAATTATCCAACTTAGGTGCTACTAGTGCGGTAGGATTGAGAATATATTACCACAATGTCAAATGGACCCCTTCGATTTCCAATCTTACAGTAAGATGATCTATCTATAATGCTTCTATAGGAGGTTTCCACTAGTAGCTAGTGAGAGAGGGTTTGCATCAACTCCACGTTTAAGAGCTAGGTCATCATCTTCTCATCCGACAAGGAGCTGGGGCACGTCAGGATGTTCTAGTAAAAGTGGTGGTTATGGCCCAAGTAGCTAAACCCCAGGTTCTTAGCAACAATAAGAGAAATTATATCAGGGTACCCAGGTAGTTTCATAGGGTCGTGGTATAAGTTAGACCAATTTGGTGCAACAAACCCAAAAAAGTAGGATCCCAGAACCTGTACTGTGAGAGGTACTATTCTAGTCACCTCCATTTTAGCTTTTCACTTTTTGATACAGGGGATTTCCATAGTTTCATATATGTTCCCATTGTGGAGGGCCTTAGGCTATGTTCTTTTACTTATGATGATGTTATGATGATAAACACTTCATTAGGGATTAGAATGGTATGTGTGCGTCAGTGAAAGAAGTTACACCTTGAGATTGGTGGGTGTCATGTCATATAGGACCTCCATATCTTATATATTATAGGTTTTTATGCCATCATCATAATGAATTGGTTGGTTAATTTCCGAGATTCTATTGATTTCTATCATTGTGTGGTTCATTTCACATCACCAAAGGGTAGAGAGTTTTAATATAAAGGTTAATGCGATATCCAGACGATATGATCATGACCTGAGCATCACAGATTGGATGAGATGACAACCCAGATTATGATTTTTTATCTAGATGACAAAGGAACATGTCATATGGATTTCCATTCAGTGGTTTATCATTTCAGGGATGTCTTCTTGGATAGATTTTCAGGTTTTACTCTAGTGAGATATGTAGAGTTATCTATCGAGTTAGTACTAGGAGATTCACTAGTATACATTCCTCTTTATAGGATGGCTATGATGGAGTTACAGGAGCTCAAGCGATAACTAGAGGATTTTGAAGCTATGGGTTTCATCCAAGCTAGATCTTATTCGTGGGGATCCCATGTCCATTTTGTGAAAAAGCAGATGGTTCCCTCAGGCTATGTTTGGATTATCAGAAACTAGACTAGTTAATGGTAAATAATTTATTTCCTATACTTATGATATATGATCTCTTCAACTAGCTTCGAGGAGATAGGGTTTACTCAATGATTGATTTGAGATTCAGTTACCTTCAGTTTCAAGTTAGATCACCAAACAACCCTCTCATAGACTTTCAGAGAAAGTATAGTCTGTATGAGTACTTGTTAATTCAGTTTGGTCTCATGAAAGCACTGCCAGTTTTTAAGGCACTGATGAACTGAGTGTTACATACTTATAATGATTCATTTTTTTAGTTTTAATGGATGATATCTTGGTGTATTCTCATAATCAACATGAACATACCACACATCTTGATATTGTTTTGAGAACACTGAGAAATCATCCTTATAGTCTAAGATCATAAAGTTCTACTTTTGGATGGATCACATTCACTTTCTAGGTCACATCATCTCATAGACAATAGTATCCGTGAACCTAGATAAGGTGAGAGTAGTAGTTTCCTGGGAGGATCTCAAGAACGTTTTTGAGGTGCAGAGTTTTCTAGGGCTGGATGGTTACTATAGGCACTTTATAAAGGACTTATCACGTTTAGAAGCATCGTTGATAGGACTGACTAAAAAGGGTGTGAAGTATGTATGTACAGATTCCTATGAGACAACCATTCAAGAGTTGAATGGGATATTGAATTTAGTAATGATACTAATTTTTCCAGAGTTTCTTAGGAGTTACACTGTGTACTATGATGCATTAGGTATCAGGCTAGTAGCAGTTTTCTGCAAGGGATCAAGTCATTATGTATGGGTCTCAACAATTAAGGACACATTAGAGGAATTACATGACACAAGATCTCGAGTTAGTGTACGTTTTTCAAGCCTTACGATATTGAATACATTAATTATCAAGACAACGTTTTCTGGTGTAAATGGACCACAAAATCCTTAAGTACATATTTACTCAGCCTGATATGAATCTGATACAGTGATGGTGGGTGGAATACCTTCAATCTTTTTTACTTAGAGATTTCCTACATGCCAGGTATAAAAATTCAGTGGATTATGTAATGAACAAAAGAAATCAGGTGCTGGCAGTGCAGTGTGCCAGTAGAGAGTGGCAATTTATGGATTTATTGTCTAAGATGCACTTGGAGGTGCACGACAATCAGGGGAAGAAATTTCTTTCATCCCTAGTTGTTACCTATACCCTGTTGAACAGTGTGGAGATGATGAAACTATCATATTTATAAGGACTAATTCTATGGAAGAGTATGTCAGGTGAGGAACCTCCTCCTGGTTGGACTATATGTGAGGATGATGTTCTTCGATTACACAGTTGCGTATGTGTTTTTGCCGACTTGTGAGAAGAGATGATGTGAGACTTTCATGCCTTGGTATAGATAGTGCATCCTATTGTCTCCAAGATGTATTAGGATTTACACCATCAATATTGGTGTCCAGGTATGAAAAGGGATGTTGCTGGTTTTGTCATGAGGTGCTCCACCTGTCAGCAGGTGAAGGCGGAACACTAGTGACTAGCCAAGCTTTTACAGCAACTACCCATTCTTAAGTGGAAATGAAATGATGTCGCAATAGATTTTTTGACTAGTTTACCAAGGTTTACTCAAGGTAATGATTCCATATGGGTTATTTTGGACAGGATCATGAAGGTTTTACAATTCTTATCGATCAAGGAAACCTTAAGTGTTGATGATCTTTGGAGGTTGTACATCTATGAGATTGTACGACTACACGAGGTCCCACATTCTATCATTTCATAGAGGGATGAATGGTTTAATTCTCTTTTATAGAAAGGACTACAAAGGGTAATGGGTACATATGTTCTTATTAGCACAACTTACCACCCTCAAATAGATCTCTAGTTAGAGAGCCCAATTCAGGTGCTGGAGGACATGCTACGTGCATGCGTCTTGGGTTTTGGGGGTTCTTGAGAGATACAAATACCCCTGGTTGAGTTCACCAATAATAATAAAATTAAGGATACTATTAATATTGAGCCATATGAGGTTTTGTATGATAGTCTATTCCTATCACCTCGATGTTGGATGGAGGAAGGAGAGGTAGCTATATTGGGACCTCATCTTGCCTGGGAGACCACTAAGAAGGTTCAGTTGATTCGAAAGTAGATTGCTACTGTGCATTCTCGTCTGAAATCGTATGCTGATCACCAAAGAAAAAGAATGGAGTTTGAGGCCAGGGATTAGGTTTTTCTATGTGTCTCATCGAGGTTGGGACATAATAGGATTAGGATACAGTGTAATATTTTTCCGAGATATGTTGGGCCGTTCAATATTTTGGAGAGGGTCGGGCTGGTTTCCTATCGGCTATAGTTGCCTCAAAGGTAATAGGCTATGCATAACATCTTCCATGTTCTCCTATTGAGACATTACTTTTTAGACCTGTATGACGCTTTTTATACTTAGGAGGTTGATTTATAAGTAGATTCGTCCTTTGAGGAGCATCCTGTATGAATTTTGGATCGTAGCATAAAGGTTCTCCATGGATGGTCTGTTTCTTTAGTACGGGTGCTATGGGAGAATGACCGAGTGTAAGACGAGACCTAGGAAAGGGGGGTTGATGTATGATCACAGTGGAAAGATTTATTCTTCAATTTTTCTTCACCACCCATGGAAGGTTAATTCAAGGATGAATTTCTTTAAGGGTGGATGTTCATTAGAACCTAGTTCTTCCAATGAGGTACAAATATTTTCTTTTTCAGATTGTAACAAAGCAAGGGTAGGAAAAATAGGTTGAGGGCTAGGTTGGAATCCTCATACATGATATGACTAGGGATTAAATTCCATGTAATCCTAGTATACACTATATGATGGTTTTGAAGAACCTATTCTTGATGTGGAAGGGAAGTCGGAAAAATAGGGAGAACTAGGAGAGTACACAACATGTATTTTCTATTACACGCTGTGTATTTTTTTATTTTTTATAAAACGGGTAGTAGCCTCATTTTTTTTTATATGGAAAGAACCCCACACCCTTGGTTCATGAACAGTAGTGCCCATGTCGGCCCAAGGTAGATTTGAATCCAAATTCTTCATCCAGACTCAGATTCGAATGCTTTTAGTTGCGTGGAAACACCTTCGGTGAGTTCTTGATTCCACTTGATCCATTCTTTGTCTTTTCTTCTCTCGACCTAATTATCAAGGTTTTAATAATTATTCTGATTTTCCAAATATACTTTTTTCTAGGTCAAATTAGAGGTCTGCGATGGATGAGGAGATTCTTACGCATTTGAGGTAAGTGGTCACATACCTATTGTTAATTATCAAGCTGTTAATTTATGCTGGAGTGCCGCAAACCGATTTTTTGGGTGTCACCTTGATTTATAATTAACCCTTGTTGTTTCCTATTGTTTTTAGGTAATTGATTAACTGTTTTAAGGAATATATCTGGTTTTTACCTTAATTAAGGGCCACCCCATCGGTGAGTTTCCTTGAATGTCTGTTTACGGCTGTTTGGCCTAGGATACATTTATTTACCCTGTTGGGTTTCTAGAAATGGTTTGAGTTGGTTAATAAATAACAAGCTTGTTGAATTTTAATTGAATTGGTAAGGGTGTGGGATTATTATCTTTCCAATTGACATTTGTTTTCCTTTTCTTGTTTAAGCATGTTTGGAATGTTTTTCTCCGACTATAAACTAGCCCACGTGAGTTATTTGCTGTTAAGGCCATGTAATAGTTTAATTTACATGTGTTTCTTTCTATATGAAATGTTTAATTTAATATTAAAAATTATAGGGGTAAATAGTGATTGGAGAACCATGGTTTTAGGTTAAAAGGGCATGGATAGACTCATATAACTATTGCACCTTATACCTTGGGTGAACCATGGATTCAAATTAGAATGCCGTGGATGGACTTAAACATGGTATTATTATGTGAAGATATGGGAATGCCACGAATGTAGTGGTCAGGATCATGGAAGATTTATTTAAATGGTATGAAAAAAGTGGATCTGATGAGGGATTCCATAGACAATCTCGATTATAAATTTTTACAGGTTAGGAGTTAACTTTTACCAATACCACACCTTGAGTGATGCCGGGTTCATGAGAGGTTTGCTGAAACAGGCTCGTGTTTTTGGAATTTTACCTAGAGTGATACTTGAATTCAAACATAGGAATTTCAAGGACAAGCTCAGGTTATAAATTGAATATTGAAATGGAATGTCTTATGATACATTTTCCAAGACAAAACACATGCTTGGATCCTGTCTTCACTTTTGTTTGTTTAGATGGTCTTCTAAGACATCTGTTGTGCTTAATTTTATATGGGGGATGTTTGGAATATATCAGATCTTAAGACTTATATAATTCAATGTAATTGAATTTTTAATCAACATTAAATGAATGTAAATGAAAATCAGTTATTGTAGAACTATTTACTTTTGATTACTTTTTAGCTTATTGCTTTTTTTATACACTTCATGTTATATATATTCATAAACATATTAGAACAAACATTGGGTGGCTGCCTACATGGATTTAGTCTCACACCGTGTTTGGGTAATGCTTTTGGGCCCAAACAGATTATACGATTGTAGGTGTTGATACGGGAAAACACCCTTCTACAGTTATTTGATATTAAGATTAGGAGAATAAGACCATAAGACCAAGTCGATGCTTGTGATGATTCTTAGTTTCTTTTATCATTTTTGTACGTTTGGTACTTAATATCATGTTAATACAATGTAACCTATTTTTTCTATTTTCTTAGCACATGTGACATTCAACATCATCCTTTGTAGGATTTGACACTTGGTTATTTATATTATAAATATTTCACTATTTACTTCTATTGTATGGTATTACTGCTTCTGCTATTACTATGTTATTCCATTTTTTTATACCATGTTAATGAAGGAATAGTCTCCTCACTATCACACCTTGTCCCTCACTACTAGTCAGCAACCTATAGTGTTTGGGGAGATGCATTTGTGGACATGTGACCAACCGGGTATGGGGAAACTTTGAGTGGAATCCAAATCTGGGATGCTACATATTCCTTTTAGAATATCCTTATATATCAATCGTAGTACACTTCATTGCATCATGGAAAAAAGAAACAAAATAAATTAGTGTTCTAAATTGCTCTGTAATAGAATTTATACAATTGGATCTATTATAAAATAAATAAGGAATCAATAATATGGAAGGAATAAATAATGGTCAAATTATACCATATAAATAATCACATGTTCTTGAAACTTAAACATGGATAAAATAACTATTTTAATAATCAAATAGTCTTCAAAAATTGATTTCATAATGATGTAATGCATAATGCTGGACATCCTAAACTTACTGTCGATGTCTCATTCCAAGACATTATACATGAATAGGTAAAGAATATTCCAAATACCCACATGTTTTGTCTCACAATACCTACTGATGAATTGATGTGATATGTTTTTATAATCCCCACACATCACTTAATAAGTTAAATGCATTCATCATATGAATAAAAAATACAAATTAATCAACATGTCTTAATAGACAATACCTATACATTATAGAAGAACTAGCATAAATAATATCAATACATTACCCAATAAAAATGATCACAATACATCCGTAGAAATATAGTGGATAACATCATTAGATTATATCCTCAATAAATAATAATATTCATCAAAAAATAATTAAATAGATGAAATTAATTTTAAAATATTACTAGAATATTTCTTGAGTAAAATACCCTTTTCATTTTGAAATGAATTATTTAAAGTATAAAAATTTATAAAATATTGATAAAAATATATTATTTTAAATATCCCTATAAAATTGTAATGGAATCATCAAATAAAATAAAATTCATGATGGTTAAAAAATCTGGTCTTGTAGTGTACTCTAAAAAAGTATTTTTTTCTCACATTCGACATAAAGTGACTCATTTGGAAAAGGAGAATAACATTCATTTGAAATATTTTTATAAAAAGTAAAAAATGGGTAAAAATGAGTTTAATAAATCATTTTAGAATATTAAAATAACTCATGAAAACATTTTAAATAAAAAATATACATGTCATAAAAATATTCTTGACAAAATAGAAAAACAATGTTAGTTTTCCTTAAATATATTCATTTAGTATTTTGAGTACTTAAAGTGAGGAAAATGAATGGAAAAATTATAAATTATAGAAAGAAATAGAGTAGAAATTATTTTATGGGGTTTAGTATATAAATATAATAAAATTCCCCCAATATAATCTTTAATATAAAAAATCCTAAATAAGGATACGGTTGTGAAATAAACCCTCACCTCATTTCTGAGTTGCTTTTTAAGTTCTTTTACAATAATATATAAAAAATTAAAATTTATTATAATTTAAAAAAAACAATATAAATACTGATAATATTATATATTATCCACTTATAAAATTTAAACATCTGTTTATTAATAATTATTTATTAAAATCATCATTTTTTAATGTCAACTCTTTTACTTTTCATGAAAATTTCAGGTTAGTAATTTTGGTCCTTATATATTTATAATGGTTTCATCTTCTCTAGAATGTTATGAATGATATAAATATCACATATATTCATTATATACATATTTAGAGTCATTATTTAAAGGATAAAATGGAAAATGAATCACATCACTTAATGGAGGCGATAACCCACCCGTATGCACTAGAGACATTATCATTTTGAAGGGAAAAAAGTTAAATGATATATTTTGTCAAAATAATAATAATTATTTCTTAAATATCATATATAAAAATTATATCCTTCAAAATAACCATCAATGAATGTTTGGGATAAAAAAAATACATCACTTCATGAGATGACAATCTGTATGTATGCACGAATGCTAATTTAATTTCCCATTTGATAGATAAGGAGTTGAAAAAGGTTGTTCCATAGATAGAGTAACATCTTATTATATGGGATATCCTTATGTTACAATATCATTACGGTTATAATTTTTACACCCTGACCATGATTTTTCTTTTGTTTTATTCTTTTCTTGGATTTTGTTCTTTAGGATGGGGTTTGAGTAGAGTTTCTGATGAAAACTTTTGAGTTTTGAAGTTTCTAGGTGGTGTTTTGTCCTGTGCATGAATTTTTTGCACAATTTTGATGATAGAACATGTGTCTTGTTGATACTGAGAGATTTTCCCATTGTTTTTATTCTTCCATGATTTTATTGGAACAATTTGAGCATGATTTGGTCCAAACTGTGAGAGGGAAAAGAGAAACCATGAAACCTTCTTGTGGTGTCAGGGACAAGGAAAAAAACTTTCCCATGGTTAGAAGAAACCATATAGAAAGCATGTGGGGAGGCTATAAAATTTAAAATATCCATTTTTCATAGTTGGTACCTTGTTTCTCAAACCGTGCAACCAAACCATGTGAGGTGTACCTCTTCTCTAGTAGGTTTCACACAGTTGGTGCACCATATGAAAAACTATGTGGGAAAACCATGTGATTTTTATAGGTCATTAAAAAGTTTGAAATTTTTCTTACCCCCTCCCTCATTTTAACTCATTTCAGGTTTCTTTCTTCTTAGTTAATTTTAGTTCAAGAATGGGGATCCCAAACCTCTTTCTCTTAGCTCCTCTTCATCCATTGATGCTCCCTTAATTCTTATAGGTGCGTTTATTTGAGTTTTTGGCCAATTTTATCCTCTTATTATTATTATCCTTTGATTTATTGGATTTAATTTTGGGGTTTATCTCTTAGATGAACCCTAGAAGCAAGGTTTGATGTTTATTTTGTGTTAATTTGATTCTAGGGTGTGTAGATAGTCACTTCAACGTCGTTCTTCCTCCCCTTGGAGTTTTATTGCATCTTCATTTCATTGAGGTATGTGTTTCCATAAATTTTCTTTATGAAGCATGCCATGCTCTGCTTTAGAACTTATAATTAATTTTTAAATGTGCGATTTGTAGTTGTGATGAGTTGTGTAAGTTATAGTGGTATTTTCATGTAAGAAATTTTCTGTAAAATTGTCTTTAAAAAGTTTTCAATATTAACTCTTATGAATATATACATGTAAGGTCATAATAAAATTGTAATTGGTTATTTAAAATGAGGTTTAGTGTCTTTGAAATAGTGTTGGTCTTAGTGATGTTTTGGTATTTTGTTTTTATTATGAATTGAGCTCGATGTGTGACTTGGGTTCCATGTGTATATTGATGCTTATGTGTAAACCCTTATAAATTATTTCTATGCTCTTTGTGTTTCATTAATTTGAACCATTAGATATTTGATGGGTTACTATGGATAATCTATTGGATGTGGGCATGTCCATAGTTTCATGGGGTGCACCTATGGATAAGAACCCAAATTATAATGGCCATTTTACATGTCGTTCACCTTAAAACCTAGTTTTTAAAGAACTTTCCCTCTTCCTCTTCCTTATCATTTTCTCCTCCCTTTTAAATGAATCTTATAAGAACCCAATAGATCTTAAATTTTTTTCTAAGTGGTTTATTAGTTTCAAAATTATTCAAATGTTGTTTCTAAATATGTTTCCCAAGGATTGGCTCGTTTGGAACATTGGAATGTGAACTGGTCCCTAAATGACATAAAGGCCTGTTTGACACCTTTGAGTGTGTTATACAGTTTCATCATAGTTTTGGAAATTGTTTTAGAAATAGAGTTGTGTAAGAAATGCTAAATGTATGGTCGAAATATTTTCATGTTTTAGAAAATGGTTTGAAATATAATATGATTTTAAGGCTAGGGTGGTACGTTTTTGTGTCTTTTTGTGAGATAGGAACCTCTATGATGGACCCTCTGAGGATATGTTCATCGCATTGGTGTGGTGTTAGTGTTTGAGCTAGAAAATCATGGTGTCTTTGGGTTATTGGTTTTCATCACATGTGTGAGGACATACCTATTCACCACGAACTATTAGCATGAGATTAATGGGAGTCATCTAGAGGGTCGAGTGATGGTTGCTTATCGACCCTGATTTGATGGGTTGGTACCCCTAGATTTGTGAAGAGGCTATGTCGGATGTGCCATTGAATTGTATAGTTTAGAGTAATTTGGTGGTTATTGAACATATAGACTCACTATAATATGACATGTGAGTTTGAACCTAGTATGTTTAGGGATTTATTTTAGAGATGTTTAGGAAATACCCATGATTATCTATCCATATGTTCTTCTTATTTCTGCCACACTTCTATTATTTTTCCTACTTGTATCTGTCTTCTTGTTCAATTTTCGTTATTTTTAGCATATCCTTATTTGATTACCATGTTTGGGTTCTTATTTTTAATTTGGATTTTTAAATTGGGTAAAATATTTTAAAAAGTAAAGTTGTCTGTGTGTGTTAAATTGAAAAGTGGTTTTCCTAAAAAGATGTGTTTGAATTCTGAAAATGATAAAAACATATTGTCTATATAAATTTTAAAAGAGGTGTTTAAGTACTGTTTCAAGGATTGAAATGTATGTACTTCATGATGATTGAGTACTTATCTATTTATTCTCAAACCCTACTTATGCCACTTGGTGTTAGTAGAACCAAGTTGTTTTGAAGGTTAAGGTTTCTGGTTTTGCTATATGTTTAGAGTAGATGGGTCTTATTAATGGTGGTGACCAAGAGGTCACATAGAGATCCAATCAGTTATGTTTTGGTTCAGTTTTTTCTTTTATAGTTTCTATATTGTTAGTTACTATTGTATATTGATCTTGTTTTGTACTTATCGATGTTCAGTTATTATAGTTCTTGCTACATGATCTGTTTGGATTGTTTGATCCTAGTTTATTTTGGGATATGTCACGACCTGTCCTCGGGGCCCGTGCCGTGACTACCCCAAGCCCGCCTTCCATAGGCTAGGGGCTGGCGACTAGTACCAAGGCGTAAATCCCGGAAAGAGGGAAGACATTGCCTTTGAAAAGTAAACAAGCACCACAGAGTAAGAAAGTGGAAAAGTAAACACTAAGTAAAAACTGTAACAAGTTGTGCTGAAAGTAAAGGGGGCCGGAAATACAAGCCTAACTGTAAAGTACAACTGAAAGGGGAATACAACAACTGAAAGGAAAAGCCGCAACGTCGAGCCGTCCTCTGGAAGTCCCACCTGAAGGGTGGGTACAGATAGCCTCCACTACTCCTCGGGTCCACCTAACCGCTCCGAGTACGTCCCGCCCAGTGGTCCACCTCCAGGTACCGTCCTGCTCTGCACGCCTCCACCATGATCAGCGTTGTCCGTCGTCTGCAACCAACACAACGTAGTGCGGGCAAAGCCTGTGCAGGGGTGAGTATAAGCTACTCAGTAGGGACCCCGAGACCCCCGAAAGTCTCCCGAAATCCACAAAGGATAATACACAAAGGAAAGATACAATCACGAAGTAACATCTGACACGGCTTAGGTATATGCCCATACATATACCTAAGTCACCAATTCCCATTCGGCTCCAACATCCGAGCCCAAGCACAACCCAGTCCACATAGGAAAGCAAACGTATACCCACACAGGATAGCACAACACAATCCAAAAAGGAGAGTAAACAGTAATCCAAATAGGATAGCTCAACACAATCCACAAAGGAGATTAAACACAGGATTCAGCTCACACAGGTATACTTCTTCGGATGACGATAAAGATGATCACTGATCCATCTAAGTCGTCGGACCCACAAAGGATCGATAGGTAACTAACCCCCGCAATGACCCACACAGGATCGGGACCACACAGGACCTCTAGGCGCTGGCTCACACAGAACTGCTGTGTGCTGACCCACACAGGATCGGACCCACACAGGATCGGGCCCACACATGACCTGTAGCACTGATCCACGTAGGATCACTGAGTGCTGTAGTCGTCGCAGTCCACTGAGGATCTCTGCACAGTCGTCGCTACAGTCCACTGAGGATCTCTGCACAGTCCTCGCTGCAGTCCACTAAGGATCTCTGCACAGTCGTCGGTGCAGTCCACTGAGGATCTCTGCACAGTCGTCGCTGTCGAAGTAGCAGTCGCAGCCAGCTCTAGGGTTCCCGCACACAACAAGCTCGTTCGGGAGGGTCCGCTCCACGAGCCAAGAGGCCGATACATCAACTGTCACAAAGTCCGAAGTTGATGTATCCAAAAGTTCCGTATTGTTAATAGGAACTCAACGTCGCAGACGGCGCGTCAATCGGACACCCGGTCTGAGAGTTATTGGCCTTTTCGTCCCAGGGGCCCGGTTGGTTTTTAAGGCAAAACCAACCCGACCGTACTCCACCTGCATCCAAACCTCGGGCGGAGTGAGCCAAAAGATCCGTCTCACATAGAGGAATTCAACAAAGCTGACGGGACGTCAATCGGACGTCCGTAGCTCAAGATATGAGCGTTTCCGCTCCGAGGGCCCGGTTGGTTTCGTGTACGAACCAACCCAGCTGAACTCAAAGTATTCTGAAACCTTGAGTGCGATATACCGAAACGACCGTCTCGATCCAAGGATCGCGTTTCCGTTGACGGAGCATCGTTCGGAGGCCCGAAGATCAAGATACGGGCATTTGACCGAAAACGGTCCGAAGACGGGGGGTCCGGGCCCGGGGCGACCCTGCCCGACCCGGTTCGGGCGTGGCCCGGCCGAGTGCCTGGGCGCCGCGGGGCACTGCCCCCGCGGTCTGGAGTTGCCGTGGCCCCGCGTGGGCCGCGCTGGAGAACCGCGGACGCGGCTTCTGCCGCGTCCCGTGCGGGCGAACCAGACCCGCGCGGCCGCAGGTCCATTGGCCGCCGCCGCCGCGGCTTCAGCCGCGGCGGCCTCCTCCGGCGGCGCGCCGGGGCGACACCACCTCCGGCTGCCGGCGCCGCCGCGCCGGCGACCCGCGCCGCCGGAATCTTCCGTGGGCCACCGGATTTGCTCCGGTGGTCCGTTTTCCTTCTCGTCTGCGCCGGTGCTCCTCCCGGGTTCCGTTCTTCACTGCGGAATTGTCAAATTTCTGTTGCGGCACGTTCTGTCGTCGCCTGTCAATCCGCACTACAACGAAGAACGACGGAGGGTTGTCGGGCCGTGTTCATTTGGCCCGCACCCTCCACGTTAGAGATAAACAACGGGAGAAATAATATTCAACACCTGAATCAACAATTTTAATGGATTTAAAATTGTTCTTATTGTCTGTGTTCTTCACTTTTAAAAGAAACGATCACGAGAAAAAGGAATTATTCACAACAACCCCTACCTAGTAGTCGTCGTTGTACGCACGTTCTTCGCGGATTTGTTCGTCACGGAAGGAGGGGATCGTCATGTCTTCACGGAAGGGCGTCGCGTCGTCGCGGAATCCGGTGTTGAGTCGGCGAACTCAACGGACCAAGAAACAACAGATTTAATTTAATTATATAAAATTAAATCCATGTTTTGTTAAAAAAAACACAAGGGAGATTTAAGAGAAACCCGAAGTCTCTTAACTCAAACAGCTGATCGAAGATTCGTTGCGGAGGAAGAGACGTCGCAGAAGAACGTTGCAGGAAGGGAACGTCGGCGTCGCGGAACACGGCATCACATCGTCGATTTCTGCAGGTTCGGCGTTCTTCGTCGGAGGTCGGCGTTCTTCGCGTTCTTCGCGAAGGAGGATGAAGGCTCAAGGATTTTGTCAAGCCTCTCAACTTGTAATCCTCCAAAAAGACTTGTTGGTCTTATTTTATTATTACGCCAACAAACGAAAAAGGTAAGTAACGACCCATCAATTCGTTGAATTAATTCAACGAAAGAAACCGCCCATTTAACTCACGAAATAAACCTCCCAATTAAATGGTGCGTTAAGGATTTATGAAAACACGTCAGTTGACTTTCATAATGACGGGTTTTTGCGGGTGCGTTACTTAGCGGAAAGAAACGGCGGGGCTCATGCGGGCCCACCTCACAAATATCCTACCAAGGGGGTAGGATATTTCTGGATAGCATCCTATCCATTTTAACTCAGTTTAAGTGGCTTTCAAGTGCCTTCAAGTGGTTTAAGTGAAATAAAATAAAGTTTGTCGACCAAATTATTTTATTTCTAAACTTTAAGCCCAAAAAATTAAAAACCACACCCGAGCAAACGCAACTTCGGAAGAGGCGTTTCTAAGAAAATACCGGAACTGCGATTTCATCGGTGCCCTCAGAATTCGATTCCAGGCACCAGTTCAAAAGTTAGAAAAACCCGCTCGTCCGTTCACTGAACATACCCGAGCCAAACTTCAGAAAATGATTCTGGGCACACCGGGCCTCGGAATCAGGTGCCGTCAGAAACTGCGCCCTTATAAAATTCCAAAGAAAATTAAGAAAAAAAATTTCCTTGAAATTTACGGGTCTTTACAGGATAAATAGTCCCCATTGGGATATCATTGATTCATGACACTAGTATCCATACCAGGAGAATTGGTAATGCCTCTTGGTACTTGTCATAGGCCTGATTGAAAGACCAGTTTGGGGTTGACCTATGTTGGTTCTTGAAAAATGGTGTCAGAGCAGTCCTTTTTTATTTAGGGAACCAGGTAGTTGGAGATTTGGACTGTTGTAACTCAATAGGTTGGTATGAAAAAGATTTCATGAACCCTTTCTTGTTCTGATCCTTTAGTTTTTAGGGGTATTCTGGGAATTTAGTATTTTTTTTTGTTTTCATGGATAGAGAATAGAAATTGATGTGATCTAGTGCTACCATGTATTCTTACATGGATTTGTGACCCATGTGAGGCATGGTTCAAGGAACAATGTACTCTTTGTGACTTATTTTTTCTTGGGGTATGGTTCACCAAACCATGGGACCCGGTTTTTCATCATCTCTAGTTCTCTATACCGGGTATTTGGGGGGTGTTTTGTGTTTGTTTGGATTTGGTCAGTGTGCATGTATTTCCCGATGAAAAATGAATTTTTGAAAGAGTCCTTCAAAAAGAAAATGGTTTTGAGTTCTAATTTACTTTTTATTGTGGTACTTAGTGTGTATTGGTTTTAAAAATAGGTTTCAGTATTTGGATACTGGCCTTGGGGACAAGTGGTTTTGTGGGAGAAATATAAATGGTGGAATTTGAAATGGGATTTAGGTTTTTTTGTGATATATGGTCTTTGAGCCTAGTGTTTTGTCATATGATGTTCTTTTGGTTGAGTTTTTATTAGGATTTTTGGGATTTTTTTTTGTTTTTGATTTCATATTTTGTGTTCTTTTTGTGTCTAGAGTATGCTGCATAGAAAAGAACCAGAGGTTTCCAATGACTTTTATCCCTTTTAAGACCTACCCAGACACTTATTAAAGTGTAGGGATCAAGTTATCAGTTTTTTTCAATTTATCATTGTGATCATTGTATGTTGGAGGAAATGAATTGGATTGATAAATTTGGGGATGTCTTCATGTCATTGGGAACACCAGAGATTTTGAGGGTGAAATTTGTTTTAAGTTCATTTGAAGGTACAACTTTGGATCAGTGGAGTATACTCATCCATACATCATTTTACATTTAGGTGTATTAGGAAGTGTTTAATAACACTTTCTTCTTATGTTTCATACCATAGTATGTGAAGGCAAGGAATGTGGGGGATCTGTTGGGGGTTCAACAAGGTCAATAGTTAATGAAGGACTTTGTCGATCGCTTTAAGGAATTAGTTCCATTTTCTTTGAAGGTATCATCAAAGGATCAAATCAAGTATCCTATATTTATTTGGGGTATACATTTAGATATTAAGGAACAAATTCTCCCATCTGGTGATGTTATATTTGAGAAGCTGGTGGATGAGGCGTTTTTAGCTGATTTGGTTCCCAGAGTACAATTTGACAAAGTGGGTGCTCATGAAGGTTCCCCATCATGAGATCATTGTTTTCCAGAGGAACCAATTCCTATATAGTATCCCTTTTTCAATTCTATCTTCTCCCTCATTGGAATGATCACTCATGTTCTTCAATTGTGGCATGTTCGTTCATTTAATGATGTTTTTTTATAACCCTCCTAAGTCTTCCTACTAATGTGTCCCTTTGGGTAATTTTAAGAAATTTTACAGTAAGAGTTTATAGAGGAGAAAATCTTAGTTAGAGGATTTCAGTTCCTAACAGGAGGTCAGCAGATTCTCTAAATAATAGGGCTCCAACCACAAGCCCTGGATTGAATCTCTTCACACAGTTTGGAATCACCCTTGGTGTGAGGAACCTTGGTTCAATTCCCATCTCCAATGTTAGAACATAAGCAGTTTAATTTTTCCTATTGGTATTTCCTTGGTTGTTGTAAGTTATTTATAACAATTTTATCTTTTTCTAAAAGGTTATTTGTTACAGTAAGTTTCAATTTATTGTGGAGAGTTTCATGGAACCATTTTCTTGTAGTTTAGGTAGTTATTCCTTATGAATGTGGATATTTTAAATGGTTGGATTTTGTGGATTGGTTATTTAAGACGTGATAACTTTGGTGGTATTATTGATTTTTGTAAAAAATGAATTGTATCCTAGGATCTATGTTTGGTTTGAGCTCTTCTCATGGGTTTAACCTTGTGTTGGGTGTTTGGATTGTGTTGGTGGGTGCTAGTGAGTTCTTTGTGGAGGGGAGAAATTTCTATTTAATTTTTTTATGGATCCTTTATTGTGGTATTATTTAAATATGTATTTTTCTGACTTTTAGATTGAAATTTCACACTAAAGACCTCTATTTCATTTGATCTCATCTCATTTTGATCATTATCTTATTCCTCATGTGGCTAGGTGACTTTCTAGGGGAAGAAAGTGTTTATAATGGAGATAATTGTCACAATCTAACCAATTTTCCTCATTTATTTTATTCTTTTATTGGATTTTATTATTTTGGATAAGGTTTGATTTGATTTCTCGATGAAAATCAATGATTTTTGGAGTTTCTAGGTTGATTGTTGTCTTGTACGTGGTTTGTGTGCATGATTTGAGGATAAACTGTGTGGCCTGTTGGGGATGAGGGAATTTTAGTTGTTTTTATTCCTACACACTTTACCTGGAATGATTTGAGAATGGTTTGGTCCAAACCATGAGAGGCTAAGAAGAAAATATGTGGCCTTCTTTGGGGTTAGGTACAAGGCGCATGACTTCCACACAATTAGGAGAAACCATGTGACAACCGTGTGGGGAGGCGCAACAATCTGAGATATCCATTTTTCATGGTTCGAACATAGTCTCCAAAACTATGTTGTGTTATCCTCTTCTCTAGTATTATGTGAATAGTTTGTGCATAGTTTTCCAAAACATGTAGCCAAACTGTGTGGTTTTTTTATTTCATTAAAAATTTGTAAATTCCTCTTTGTAACCTCCCTCTTTTTAACCAAGTTTATGATTCTTCATCCTTCTTTACTTTTGATGCATGAAGGGGATCCCAAAACCCTATGCATTCTCTTTTATTCATCAATTGACTCTCCCTCATGCTTTTTAGGTGAGTTTCTTTTAATTTTTTGTCAATTTTACACTTTTCTTCTTCTCCTCTCTTAATTTGTAGGGTTTCCTTTTGTGGGTTATCTCTTGGATGAACCCTTGAATCTAGGATTGATATTTATCTTGTGTTCCTTTGATTCTAGGGTGTGAGTATTATTTCTCGAACCTCATTCTTACTCCCCTTTGAGTTTCTATGTATCTTTACATCATTGAGGTACATATTTCCATCCATTTCCTTTCCAAATAATTATGTGTGATGCTTGAGCACTTCTAATTAATTTCTAATTTTTTGATTTTGAGTTGTGAGGAGTTGTTTTATTTTTTTTGGTCTCTTAATGTGGAAAACTATGTGGAAGTGGGATTTTAAAGGATTATATATTTACAAATAAGTATTTATTCTTGTAAGGTGTTTGATAGAATTCCAATTGGTCATTTAAAATTAGGCTAAGTGTATTTAGGATTGTTTTTCCCTTGGTGATTTTTTGGTATTTTGTTTTCATTGTGAACCGATCTTAGTGTGTGGCTTGGGTGCCTTTTTTGGACTGATTCTTGCCTATAAACCCTTATAAATTATTTTGGGGATTTTTATGTTTCATTAATAAGAACCTTTGTCTCTCTGATGGGCTACTGTGGATAAGCCATTGGAAGTGGGAATGTCCATAGGTACAGGGGGTGAACCAATAGATAGGCACCCAAATGATAATGTATTTTTTATATAATGTTCAACTTAGACCCTAGTTTTAAATCACTTATCCTCTACCAATTTATTATCCTTGTACTCCTCTCTATTTAAAACATTATACAATGACACCAATGGATCTTAAATATTTTCCTAGTGGTTCCTTGGATTTAAAATGATTCAAAAATGGTTTCTAAATATGTTTCCAAAATCATTTTCCATTTATAACCTTGGAATGTACATTGGTCCCTAAAATAAAAAAGGCCCATTTAGAACCTCAGAGTGTGTTATATGGCTTGATCTTTGTTTTCGAAATGGTTTTGGATATAGAGTTGGGTATGGAAAACCTAAAGGTCCGGTTGGAATATTATCATGTTTTTAGAAAATGGAATGAAACCTCATATTATATAAAGGCCTAGTTTTAACTTCTATGTGGCTTATTGTGATATGATAACCTCTATGGTGGACCCTCCAAGAAGAGGTTCATCATATTTGTGGTTTTGGTCTTTGGACTGGGAAAGCACGAAGGTTATAGGTTATTAGTTTGATCCATGTGTGTGTAAACCTACCAATTGATCACATACTATTATCATGGGATTCTTGGGTGTCATCTAGAGGGTTGAGTGATAGTTTCTTATCATACCTGATTAGAGAGGTTGGTAACCCCTAGATTTTAGAAGATTCTAGGTGAGACATGCCACTGGATTGGCTAGTTTAGAGCATCCAATTGGTTATTGAAAATAAAGATGCACAAAATGATAGCAGGTTATCCCAAACCAAGTATTTATAGGTTTTTCTATAAGATATTTTTACTAAATTCCCATGATAATCTATCCATATGTTCAAATTATTTCTATTTCACTTTGATTATTTTCCCTAGTTATACCCCTTTTTTTGTTCTTTTTTTTATTTTGAGAATATCCTTATTTGATCACTATGTTTAGGATCTTATTTGAAATTTTTATTTTTAATTGGATAAACTTCTTTTAAAAGGAAAGGTGTGAGTGTGTGTTAAATTTAAAAGTGGTTTTCTGGGAAAGCCATGTTTGAATTATGAAAAAGATAAAAAATATAATTTATAAATGTATTTTCAAACTAATGTTTAAGGAATATTTTGGAAATGGAAATTTATAGACTCCATGGTGATTTCCAAATGAGATATTTATGCTCACACCCTATTTATTCCACTCAGCACTGATAGACCCCATCTGTTTTATAGGTTCAGGTTTCTGGTACGGTTATAACTTTGGAGTAGGTGGGTCTTGTGGATGGCGATAATAAAGAGGTCACATAGAGATCATGTTAGTTACAATTTGGTTTAGTTTTTCTTTTATAGTTTAGGTATTGTTAGTTTCCATTGAATCTGGAATTGGTTTTTTACTTATAGATTTATAGTAGTTATAGTTCTTGCTATGTGCTTTGTTTGGGTTGTTTGATCTTGGTTTGTATTGGGATAAATCATTCCCATTATTGTATCTTTGATTCTTGAAATTAGTCATTAGCTTGGGAGGATCAGAAATTCCTCTCGGGCCTTATCATGGGCTGACTCGGGTGACCATTTCAGGGTTTACCTAGGTTGGTTTGTGATAATAATTTAATTGAATTAGGTTTAAGAAGAAATAAAACATAAACGTTGGTCAAGAGCTACACCTATTCTTTTGAAAACCTCCTTTGGTGTACCCCTTAAGCCTTATATGGATGTTATTTTCATCAAACTAAGACCTCTAGATCATGGGACGTGATTTTATTAAGTGAATTTGGATGGGAATTGATGATTTATAAGGTTTATGATTTGTGAGTAAGAGAGGATTAGTGGTGTCCTTTTATAAGGGAGGGAGTGGACACACTTGAAATTTTTCAAAATATTAAAATAAAATTATATCCTCCAAAATAAATATGTACCCGAATTAGACAATTTTAAAATAAGATAACGTTAAGTTTCAAATACAACCAACCAATTAGGTTCAAGAAAGTGTTTTTGTTATCTTGAAGCCTTATCCCATTTTTGTTAACCCTTTTAAACTATTTTATCCTCAAACGAGGTGAAAAATATTAACCATGGTTAATATTCATTATAAACTGAAATTAATTTGATCTTATTAACTAATATTAACTATTCTTATTAAAAATATACAATGTATTTTAAAATATTCAATATTTATAATTAGTATAAATTAATTTCAATATAAGTGCACAAAACCCATAAAAAATCGTTTTAAAAAAATGTTTGTTTTAAATCTTAAAAATGATTTTACAATAAAAAAAATATAAACCTGAATAAAATTAAATTTATTAGATTATTTTAAATCAAAGTAGTCATATGTTTCTTTAAAACTAAACTAAAACTAAAACAACTTTGTAAATACTTGATTATAAGAGAAAAACTGAAAACAATATTTAGTTGAACAAAATAATTACTTATATTTAAAAAATGTTAATAATATATTTCTAATTTAAAACATATATTTTTATGTGAATTATATTAATTTTTTAAATATATAATTTTTTTATAATTTTTTTAATAAATTCTCAAGTTATTCTTATATCCTTATAATGTAAAAAATGTGATAGTTTTTGTAAAATCAGTGTTTGTCAATATTCACCCAAAATAAACTATTCCTAAAAAGTCTCATAAACCACCCTAAGATAATTTTTGACATGGTGAATTCAAAAATTAAATTCTTTTCAAAAATTATTTTTTCTAAAATGGGTATAAATTAATAATAATGTCAACACACAAGATGTAATAAAAACCCTTTTTTGAAGAAAACATATTTTTGAAGGGAAAAATTAATTTAATAAAAATTATGTACTTATATATTATGAATTAATAAATAAATTTTCATTATATAAAAAATTTATACATATTTTTCATAATATAGTTATTCATATTAATACCTCCAATATAACAGTTATTTTATAATGGTCACATTTATAGTATATAATAGTTCACGTAAAGTTCAATATTGTGTGTTTAGAAAACTATCAAGATTAATATTATTTTAAAATAAACTTTTAGGGTGTTATATAATACATGAATTAGTTTATTAAAGAGAAAAAATAATTTATCATTGAGTTTGACATGTTGTTTATGCGTAAGAAATATTTTTATATCCCTATAAAACTTGGAATGTTGTGTACAAGGGGGTGGGGGGGGGGGGGGGGTTATGACTGAGCTGACCTGTGAGTTACACAAGCCATGTACCTCATTGGATATGACATAGATGTCAAATACCATATGAAAATTCAATTACAGTACATAACAAAGCTACTACCAAGGGTATACACATCATGTATTATAAGGTACATACCATGCACTTTTTTAACCTTGGGTATTTTCTATATCTCCTTTTCTTAAGATACAAATTGAGCATGTGAGTAGTACATCATAATATTTTTCAACACAAAATGACATGGTATATCCCTATTGGGAATCTGAGGTGTTACATGTGGTGATTTAGATAGTTAGTTTTCATAGCTCACATGGTTTATAATTAGGGCCAAGCATAATGATAAGAGTAGATATGTGGTTAGGAACTCTCCAGGTTCTAGATAGATAATAATACATAAGCTCCTCACATTTTCCCCAAAGTGTGGTACTCCCTTTTATGCTTGGGGCATGAGTTCTCCAGGTCGGGCATAGGGTCGGTACTCCCTTGTCCACGACAAGGCATGGGTCCCCTAGATGACTGTTGGAGTTGATTAATCCCCCACATATATATAGCATGGGTCCTATATTTATGGAATTAAGAAATCCATTTCTCGATGTGTTTTTCTCAACAAGGCATGGCTCCTATACTATAAATTCTATGAGGTTCATATGTCTTTTTATAGATGGGTATTTTTAGGAAGTAAGCATAAGGACCCATGCACAAACAATCCATAAATTGTATATTTAGACCAAAAATCATTTTATTACATTCTTGAAGATATTTTATGTTTAATGTTTTATAGAATTAGGTCATTACCCTTAAATAAATAAATGTTACATTAGAAAGTGAACCCTTTACTTAGTATCCCTCTTTCCCATAATACAAAAAATTTAAATATATAACAAGTTTTATTTTCTTGACATATATTAAATTTATTCTTATTGACCTCACCATTGTCCATAATAATCCTTAAAACCCTATGATAAAAATTTTAAAAGGTGGTATGAGGAAAAAAATCTCAATAATAAGGGATATAATAAAAAAATAAGAAGAAACCTGTTAGTCCATTTTAAAACCATGATATCATAAATGATAGTTTTTCTTTAAAGAAATAAACTTGAGCTTATATAATCATTTACTTATATATAAAATCTAATTTTCTGCCCAAATTTTTTTATAAAAAACTTTATAAGAAAATATAAAGTAAAATTCATAATCATGAATGTTTCTTAGAAAACATGAGAACCTTTAATTTTTTTTAATAAAAACAAACCTTTATACTCTTAAAAGGTATAATTTTTCAATTAAATAAATGATTTTAACCAATAAAATCAAGATATTTCCATGGAAACATATTAAAAATCATATAAATTCCATGTAGGTTCCTTGGGACATCATATTCATATCAATCTTACAAGAACTCTTACAAGTAGAATCAATAATATGGTCGACATCCAACTTAATTCCTCAAAGAACATAATCATTAAACAATGTAGTTGAGAGTTCTATCAGGCTCACCCATAATCATGAGATATATCATGATTACCCATAATAATGAGAAATATTAGGATGAATAATAATTATAAATAATTTAAAAGGACCCTATAATTAATAATGTTTTTAATATCATGACTTTTAGTATAAATCCCTGGTAAAACTCTTTCGAAACCATATGCAACACATTTGAATATAAAAATTACCTTTCCATTAAAGAAACATTTTACAAACTAAAATAACTAGAAACAATAGAATTTGGGTTCCCGTTTGAAAAAAACCTCTAATATTATAAATTAATACAAATTTCAAATACTGGTTAAGGTGACAGGAAAAGTTATTGATGTGGTGTACATTAAAATAAAACATTCCTTTTTTCCTTTTGTATTGATTGTCAAAATGTTCATATAAAATATATAAAAGTGTCAATTTTAAAACCTATTAAATATAGTAAAGCGTGCATAAAATTTTCTTTATAATTTATTTATGTCCATATAAATATATCAATAAAATAATTTTTAGAAAATGAACATGGAAGAAAAATATTTAGGCAAAAAATCCTTAAAAAAATGTTTTTAAAGTGTCCCTTACCTCATGTATGACTCATCAAACATGTTTCTTAACTTATTTAATAATAAAATAAAATCAATTTTTTATTTTTTTAATAAACTTTTTTAGGATTATTATTCCTTTTATTTTATTACCTTGCTATAATCGACAACTAAATCAACTAAGTTCATGTCAAACGTTTTGATGATATCCAAATAATATCTCCAAAATGACTTTAGTAGGTTGAA
The DNA here is from genome assembly GCA_963277665.1 of Viscum album. Taxonomy (NCBI): domain Eukaryota; kingdom Viridiplantae; phylum Streptophyta; class Magnoliopsida; order Santalales; family Viscaceae; genus Viscum; species Viscum album. The sequence goes on from OY728161.1 coordinate 703,429,061, forward strand.
TATGACCATAATGGTAATTATTTAATCATAACGATAATGATAATAATAACATAATTATATTTTTTATATATCAATTATACCATTAAATCCAACCTTGAATGATGGTTATGAATAATGAATTATGTTATAATCACTAAGACGGTAGGCCGTATGTACACATGAGTAACATTCCTATTTTCAATTATCATCATGGAAATATGGTAAGTCTTATTTTTGTATTTTATAATGATGATTATATCATAAATATAATAGTAAATTATAAAATAAAATTATATACATATATTATCCATATGGTGTGGTGATGAAAAATGAATTACATCGCTTTGTGAAGGTGGTAGTCTACACGCAGACACAAAATATGTTTTCATTTTTTAGTGGATGGAAAGGTAGGAAATTATATGATGTATTATATCTATATAATAATAATTTTTTATTAATATAATATATATACATTAAATAAGTCATCATAACCATCCATGAAACGTGGTGATGGAAAATGAATTACATCGATTTATGAAGTTGTAGTCCGCCGTACACACAAATTATGGTTTTGTTTCCCATTTGAGTGAAAATGAAATAGGTATAGGTTATGAAATTAAAATAATAAAATTTAAGTGTATATAGACTTATTTTATTATTTCATCACTGTGAAATAATATTTTAAGTAGGTATAATAAGAAATAAAATTAAAACACTCGGTTAAGAGTTGTACCTCTTATTCATACAAGCTCTTTAGGTCTATACCTAAAGCCTTCATATCTTGATTTTATGATAAAAAATAGAACTGAAGGATGTGGGCAGTTATTTTAGGTAGGTGTTAGGGTAGGTATTTTACATTATAGGCTGATAAAAAGGTGTGAGTAATAGAGGAGAGGAGGTTCACTTTTATAAGTGTGTGTGTGTGTGTGGGGGGGGGGGGTTCTCCTGGATTTTCTTAAACTATCAAATTAATATAAAGTTTCATTTTCAAGTGGATAAAAATTGATATAATTTAGATATAGGACAATTTTTTTGTAGAAATAATCTCATCCAATAAATTTTTTATGGGTTTAGATTATTTTTTTATCCTTGCCTTTTTAACCCCCATTAAACCTTTTAAAAATTATAGTGATATAAATGTTTTTACACTTTAGGGGTCAAGAATGATACTATAAAGGGAAAAATTTCAAAAAATGGAAAAATGATTATATTTTAAACAATATTAAATTAAATTTACCTAATATAGGATTTTGATGAATTTTAAATCATTTAATAAAATATTCTTTATTTTGAAATATATTTAATGTAATTTTGGGAATTATTCATTTAATTTGTCTTTGAAAAAACCATTATAGTAATTTTATTTGAATAAAAACATTTTAAAAATCCAAAACATGTTATATTTACCTATAAAATTCACGATAAACTGTAAATCACCAAAAAATATCAATTTTAGTGTTTTTAAAATCATTCACTTGATTTTCTACTAGTTGCACATGCACTCTGTCGGCATTGCGTATGCATTTAAGGCAATTATTTTATCCCTAAAAACTAAAAATAAATTTTCATGATAAAAATATTTAATTATATTTATATTAAATATTTATAACCAAGCTAAATTTGTTTGTATCCCTATGAAAAAATATTATAGATATTAAAATCAATAGAGTTCCACTTTTTACTATATCCTTTACTTAAATATCATAAAGGTAAAAATCATGGAAAATCAAAAAAGGTTTTATTTTATAATTTTGGATGATTATTTATGAGATATACTCATTCAATCAAATAAAGTCAATTTTTTATTAAATTTTAAGCCTTATCACATTATTTTTTACCTTAATAAACCCATTTTACTCTTACTATGATAACACAATTTTATTATGGTTACTATTTATAATGAAAAAATTAAAGGGGTACATTCACTAAATTTGTGCCTCTTAATTAAAAATTTAGAATAAATTTGTTAATATTTATTTTCTTTAAGTGGAATAATTTAATTTAAAATTTAACTCATAAACTGCAATGAAAATCAGTTTTTTAGAAAAGTTCCCTTTTAAGTATAAAAATGTTGTCTATAAAAAATTATATTAAAAAATTTATTAAAAAGACCATAATTGTATTTTTTAATTTAAAATAACTATTTAAATTTTAAAAATAATCAAAATATAAATTTATTTTTTAAAAACTTGAAAATAAAATATATTTTCTAATAAAAATCAATATTTTTCACTGTTTATTAGAAACCATTTTTTTTCAAAATATTCTGAAAAAATTATCATTAGATAATTTTTACATGATGAGTTCAAAAATAATATCATTTTTATCAAATAAAATTTGAAAAGGTTCAAGAAATTTATTATTATATTAACTCAAAAAAGAAATAAAAACCATATTCGAAGATAACATATTTTTAAATAATTAACTGACTTTAAAATTAATTGAGCGCTTATTTTAAAGTGTCAATAATTAAATTTGATTTAAGTAGATTATATATATATTTAATAATGTTTTTATGATAATTATACCTTCCAATTCAATGACTTGTTTATAATAGTGGTATTTAAATATTAATATTTCATAGTTTTTTTGAACTCGGTTTTGCGTATTGTGTACGATATCAAACAAAGTGTTATTTTTAAAATTACCGGGTGTTAAATTCTACCCCCTTTAATAAATTGTATCCTCAAAATTTGATATAGATGTTGTTAATAAAGTTTTTTAAATTTGAAAATACAATTTTTTAAATCCTACATCATAAAAAAGGTGAATAAAAATTCCTCTTGAAAAGAGGGAAAGGAATGTAAGAAGGCCATATAGAACCACACATAACTAGGCTTCTAAAGAGGATAAAATTAGTGGTAAGTGAAAGCATGAAGGTTGAGGAAAACATAATTTCCAAATAAATATAGGAAGTGATAGGGAACATTGATCACCTGAAAGTGATTGATCATGAGAATGTTAATGATGACAAAACCTTTAATCAATATGGTGTGAAAAGACCATCGATTTATCAAAAATTAAGGCAACATGGATTTTTTTTCAATATCCTTTCCTTAGAGTTGAGGAATTATTTTTTCATCTAGAATATTAAAATAAAGAAATAGACTCACTTTATTTTCTTAAAATCCATAAATGAAATTTTCATCCATTAGTTGCATGTTTTAGTACATTTCCTTCTTTATGACATACATTTCTCAAAACGATGAGTATTGAAGATGAATTTTTCATTCCTATAGCACTAAAATCGACTTCTATTGAATAAATTATAAATAAAATGATAAAAAGATATTTCTCATATATTTATACATTAACACAAACAAAAATGGTTTACATAAGTCAAGATAATTTCCAAAATGAATGAACCTTTATATGAAGAAATAATACATTAATCTTAAAAATTCAATTGTAATACCAATGTTCAAAAAAAATAATTATATAAATAACCATCCTTATTTTAAAAAAATTTAATGAGTAATATTGAAGCCAAAATTTTAGAATGATTTAATCACACATTCTTACAAGATAAATTTAACAGTTGTCTCTAAATAACATATATAAATTTAATGTTCTAAAAGAAATTATTTTATTCACTAATCATATAATCTCCAAGATATGATAGCAATTTCTACAAATAACTTGAATCACTAAAATGTTACATTAAAATCATCTATGTCTCCAAAATATAATTTAACATTTATTCCTCGAATAAAATCTTACATTTTTCAATAATATTATGTTTAATAATAATATTATGATCTTCTCCAAAAATAACATTAATTAGTTAATAACCAAATAATTATTTAATACCATGGTTATCTCTATAATAAAACATATGTTCCCAAATATTAATAACCCATAATTACATCAATATAAAAGACCATATAAACTCTAATGATTATCAATACATTTTTACTTATTCCCATAAAATGTAAAGGAATTATTACTCAAATAACTTTCACATGTTAAAATTAAGGGTTATATATACCTTAATCATCTATCAAAACTCAATAAATTTCTCTCAAAGTATTCCCATCACATAAAACCTCAAAATTGATATATATGTCATTAAACTTGTGATCGACATTGAAATTATAAATCCGTGATGATATTCATAACTCTTAAGTTAACCAAACATAAAAACATAATAATATCCAATGTTATATAAAACATTGTTCTGATACAAAATATAAGAATTCGACCTTAAACAATCCAAAAATTGTATATTTAGATAAGAATTTATTTTATTTAATTACTTAAGATCTTTTAGTTTTATAGTTTTATATATTTTTTTAATCAGTCTTAAATAAATAAATATTAGACCAAAAAGCGAACACTTCAATTTGTATCCATTTTCCTGAAAATATAAAACATTAAATATATAAAATGTTTTATTTTCCATTAACATCTTCACAATTTTTATCCTGAACCCATAATTTTACCTAATAATACTTAGAATAATATGTTTTTTTAAAACATGAGATGAGCACAAAATATTAGTAAGGGGTATAAGAAAAAAATAAAATGAAACCTATTTCTATATTATAAAACCATGAGATCATAAAAGATTGTTTTCCTTTAAAATAATAAACCAAAACTTTAATAATAATTTACTTTCACATGAAATAAAATCTATTAAACAATTTTTTTCATAAAAAACCTTTTAAGAAAACATAAATGAAAAATCATAATCATTATTTTTTATTAGAAAACACGATAACCCTTTAAAATTTTTTTCTTTAAAATATTTTTTTCCACCTTTAAGGGGCCTAATAATTTCTTTAAACAAAATATCTTACCGTATTAAATCATAATATTTCCATGAAAACTCATTATAAAGAATATAAAAGTCATGTAGGTGCCTTGTTACATCATCTTAATATCAATATTATGATAAATATTACATGTGAAATAACCAATATGATCGACATCCTATATATTTCTTTGGAGAACATATTCATTAACCAATGCATTGAAGAGTTATATCAGGCTTACCCATATTCATGAGGTATATTAGTTTCACCCATCATCATGAGATATATTGGGATATCCCTTCATGATAAAAAATATATAAGGACCATATAATGAATATTAATTTTTAATCTTTCACATTTTCATAATAAATCCCTTAAAATACACTTTTTAACCCACATGAAACACTTTCAGATATTGAAATTCCATTTACTTTTAAAAATTCATTTTCAAAACTAAAATATATAGAAAAAATGGAATTGGGGTTTTTATTTGAATAAAAAATGGAATATTATAAAGTAAACAACATATCAAATAATTGTTTCAGTGGCAGGAAAATACATTGACTCTATATATGTCAAAATGGAACATTCCTTTCACATTTTTTATAGAAGACCAAAACATTTTGTATAAAATATGTAAAAAAATTCAAATTGAAAAATATTAAAATTAAGTGAAAAGTGACATAAAATTTCATTTAAAATTCATTTATTTACATATAAATACATTAATAATTTTTTTTATTAATTTGGAGATAAAAGAAAAATATTTAGAAAATTAATCTTAAAAAAATTTAAAATAATGTTTTTAAAGTATATAATCCCTTAACTTATGTCTGAATCATCAAATTTGTTTCTTATCTTCCTAAATAATAAAATTAATTTAATTTTCTACTTAATTAAGTTCCATTTTAATGTTTATTATTCATTTTATTTTATTACCTTGTTATAATTAATTACTTAATCAATTAAGGCCACATCATATGTGTTGATGATATCTGACTCATATGTCCAAAATGACATCAGTAGATTGAATATGGTAAAAAAATGTAATTATTACATCATATACAAGAAAATAATCATGAAATAATTTTCAGTTTTACATATCAATTATATTTTCAATACCAACCATGAAATATGGTTATTAAAAATTAATTATGTTATAATCTTGGAGACAGTAGGCCGTATGTTTGCATGGGTATCATTTTCATTTTTATATAATCATGAGGGAAAAGTTAAGTTTCATTTCAACTTAAAATAATTATTATTATATAATAAATATCATATTTTATATTAAAATAAACTTATATATATCCTATATATGATGTGGGGATTGAAAATGATTCACATCACTTCGTGGAGGTGGTAGTCCACACACACACATGAATGATATTATCATTTTTCAATTGATGGAAATGTGATATAGTATATGACATATTATCTTTATAGAATGATAAATATGTCATTAATATCATATATATACATCAAATCCTTCCTTATAACAATATGTGAGAGGTGGTGATGGAGAATGAATTACATCAGTTTGTGAGGAAGTAGTCTGCCATACACAAAAATGATGGTTTAGTTTCCATTTAATGGATGATGATATGTATATAGGTTATAAAATTAACATAATAACATCTCAGTATATGGAATATTAAGATGCTTTTATTTCATCATGGTTTAAGAATATTTTTAAGATGTATAAGAATAAATAAAATGAAAATTCATGGTTAAGAACTATACCATTTCTTTGGACAAACTCTTTATGTTTATACCTAAATCCTCCATAGGTTGGTTTTATAATAAAACTGAAAAATTTGAAAAATTATGAGGGATTTTAGGAAGGTATTTCTGTAGGTATTCTAAGATATAGAGTCCGAATATGCATAAGGAATAAAGGATAGGAGGTTCCCTTTTATACGTGACGGGATGGGCACTCTTGGAATTTCTTAAGGTAATAAATTACTATAAATTATTTTTTTGTTAAAGTGGCACTAAATTTATATAATTAAGAGATATAATTATTATAGGAAAAAATAATCGTATCAAATTTTTTTACGTCAAGTTTATATTATATTTTTTCCCTTATCTATTTTTTTGACACCCCATTAACCCTTTTGACAATTATAACGATATCAATGTTTTCTTCACATTAGGGGTCATTAAAGTTAGTATAAAGGAAAACGACTTATAAATGGGCCATAGTAGATATTTTAAACCCTATAAAATTACCTTGGATGAATATATTATTTTCATGAATTTTAAAACATTTAATAATTTTTTTTCGATAATATATCATTAATGACATTTTGGGAACTATTTATTTAATTTGAGATTAAAAACAACCTGAAAGAAAAGTAATTCAAATATATAAATTTTAAAAAACATTATTATGTTATATTTATCTCTAAAATTCGTGGAACACTATAAATCACCCAGAAATATTACATTTAGTGTTTTTAAAATCATTTACATTATTTTTAAATGCTTGCATAAGCATTATGTCGGCGTTGCATAAGCATTTAAGGAAATTATTTCATCACTAAAAATTTAAATTTATTACCATTTTAAAAAATTATTCATATTTAAAATAAATATTTATAACATAAAATAAGTTTTTTTATCCCTATCAAAAAATATTATCGATATTAAAAGAAAGAGAGTGATACTTTTCACCTTATCAATTACCTAAATATTATAAATATAAAATTACGGAATAAATGGAGATAAAAGATCATATTTTAGAATTTTGGATGATTATAGACGAAATAGGCTGATATTATGAAATTAAAAATAGTTTTTTTAATAAATTTTACGCCTTATCACATTAGTTTATCCCTAATTAACCCATTTTACCTTTATTGTGACAAAACAATTTTATTATGGTTACTATCCATAATGAAAAAATTAAAAGGGGAATATTAAAAAAATAGAACTATTTTATTATAAATATATATTCCATTTTACCTGATTTATTCTATATAATTTTAAAATTTTAAATCAAAATTTATCTTGCAAAGTTTGACGAATATAGGTTTTTTAGAAAAATGAATTTTTAAGGATCAAGATGCTTTTATTAAAAATTCAAGTATAAAATTCATTACAAAGATCATAGTTTAATATTTTAATCCAAAGGAACTATTTAAATTTTAAAACTATTCAAAAATATAATTTTACTTTGTAAATAAGTTAAAAGGAAATACAGTTTTTAGCAAAAGTAGTAATTTTCACTATTCATTGAAAAATCACGATTTTAAATTTTTTTCAAATATTCATCTTAGATAATTTTAAAACAAAAAATTTTAAAATTCTATCTTATTTATCAAATATATTATCTAAAATTTATAGAAATTAAATATAATATTCACTCACAAAAATAAATAAAATCCATTTTTAAAGAAAACTTATTTTTTAAAATAATAAAAAGGATTTATTAAAAATGGGTGAATATTTTATAAGAATTCATTAATAAATTTTTGTTAAGTATGTTGTGTATATATATATATATATATTTCATAATTTAGTTAATCCTAATCCTACACTCAAATTTAAAGGCTGAGTTTAAACTGTCATACTTAAATACTGATATTTTGGGGTTAGTTTTAACTTGGTGTTGCTCGTTGTATATGATACTGAACAAAGCGTTATTTTTTGAATCTCAAGGTGTTAAAGTAGCTACTATTACTCATTCAAATAATAAATATTTTTGGATGAGGTTCTATTTCCCTAATTATTTTATGGAATAGTGGCATGATGGTTGTTTGTGGTCGGGTGTGGCACTCCCTCAACTAACCTGCACAACTCAAAAAGGAATGGGTTTTACACTTTGGTTTTGGATGGTATTGTGATAAGGATTATTAGTGAAGATATTTCATGCCTTGAGACTTCTCAGGAATCTATAGTTTTTTTATATTTGACTTAAAACTAGTCTATCAACTTTAGTCTTTAATATGATTTTATTATTTCAAGTATTCATAATTTTTCATGAGGAATGAAACATCGAAATGTTGGGTTATGATGACTTGGGATTTACACATGTCCTTGATACTAATAGTTGTATAGAATTTATAAATTACTTTTTTCTTCCAATTTACTTTTTTATAGAGTTCTAATCTGGATTGTTGCATTGAATTTCCATTGTGATATTTGAGAAATCTTACTGAGTATGTTTATACACACTCCTACATGGGATTTTGGTCCATACATGTTGTACCTATGAAGAAAATTCCTAATTTGAAGAAAGTATTAGTGGATATAGAGTTGGAGAATCATGTTTTGAACTGATTATGAATGACCCTTGGTAGTTTTTGGTGGTGTTAAAGACCATTTCAGTTGGAGATCAGTCTTGGAGGCCATGCAAAAAGGAAGATATTTCTAATGTCTCACTCCATTTGGGTTCAGAAATCATGTAAAATGTATAATTTATATGGTGTTTTCCTATGTGAAAATGTATTTATAATGTAATTTATCATGCATTTATTATATATAGTTTATTTGATTATATATAAACTTCTAGGGTCTCTAGTGATTTTGTGCATTAAAGACAAGTGAATGTTATAGGTTTATATAGGCTAAGGCCTTCCATGTGTGTTATACCTTATTAGTGATAGTCTCCAACCCCAGGACTATTTTAGGTAAGATTTCAGTGGCACACATGGTATACTTTCATTCTGAGTAGGGCCCAAGTGGGTCTGGTCATGTCATAGAATAATCATCTAGTGAGTGCGGATAAAAAGGAATAAATTCTTGATTTGATCAAGATAATATAGAAATTGAAGGGAATCATTATAAAAATTATAAAAATGTATAATATTTTAGTTAATTACATGGATAATTTGATGATTCAACCTTATTAAGGGATTAATAATAATCGAATTAAATTCATCTTAGGATTATATAGGAATTAAAAGTTCAGAATATCAGTAGTGATTTTGAAAATAAGTATAAGTAAGTATAGATTTTAGAACAAAGATACATACCGAATTTTTTTCTCAAGTTGAACAAAAAGTGTAGATGAAGCATTTATGTTTTAATAATGGGTAGATTTTATGAGTGAATAATTGGATTAGATCAATAAAAACAATAATTGGGAGTTTGTAACTAACCTGATGAAAAATGTCATTTGAATAAAGTGGGTCTTCCACAAAACGTTTAATGAAATTGGTGAAATGATGAGTAATAAAGTAAGGATACCGTTAAAAAGTTATTTTGAGGTTTATGGGATTGAATTTTATGAGACATTCATTATAATTTAATGAATTCATATTATAATGAATTTTTTCTATAATTTATCAAATAAAGTAAAATAACTTCTAAATAGATGTCAAGTTATTCTTCCTTAATGGTTAGATTTAAGGGAATGTGTATATATAACAAAACAATGGATTTTTTCGTAAAGCTAATTAAGGGAGTACTCTACATTAAATAAGAAACTATATTGGTTAAAACATGCTCTATTAGAATGGTATTAAAATATTTAATCATGAATAAAAATACTGAATTTTAGAAAACGAAGAGTGGTCATCAACCTCCACATATAAGAAAATTAACAGGAATTTATGATTTCTATTGTCTGTATTGACAATATAATATTTTCTCAAAATAAATAAAGTGTGTTCCAAGAGAATTCCACTCAAACGGAGAAGGTGATGAAAATTTTGATATTGGTGGAAATAAATTACTTTTCATATCATAAAAATTCTCAAGAGGAGGATTTTGTTTTCCTTTATTAAGAGAAACATGTCTTATAACTATTTAATTTATTTTATAGAGGATAAAAATTTATTTTCTACTCTAATATTAGTAGTTATTTTTTTCTAAAGATGTTAGAGACAATGACTTAAATCCAACAGAGTTCAGAAACCACATTGAGAGTTTATTGTATTTAAACTATTCAAGACTAAATATCATATTTTCTATCACAATTTGTGTAATGTATAAAATTCAATCAACTGAATATCATCTTATTCTATCAAAAAAATATTCCAATATATTTCCCTGATTTTATTGATTTTTGAATTATATATAACAATGACAAGAAGTTGGACTAATATGAATTTGCTGATTTGGATTGGTATGGAAGAATTCCTGATAAGAACTTTATATTTGTGGGAGTATTATTGTTAGGAGATAGATGTGTGGTTTGGAATATGAAGAATCAAAGGTTTTTTACATTGATCATAATAGAAGTAAAGTATATTGTTTCAAATCAATAAATAACCTAATTGATGTAGATGACAATTATTAGAGAAAAATACCTCAAGGTAACTTTGTAGTGTTTTTTATGTTGATTATTTTTGTCGAAAAAGTTGGTTGAAAAGTTTAGTTTTGGATTTACAGTGCGATTTTCAACCAATTATTTTGACAATTATTCAATATAGAGGTACATAATCTCTGTATGTGGTAAAAAATTGTGTTTACCAAGTTGCACCATTTCCCAATGTTCTCCAAATTTATTATGTCCCAAATTTGGATAATGTAATGAGTTTCAAGAAAGGTGGATTTCCAAGACCACCTCTTGAAAATATAGAGAAGGCATAGAATTATCAAAATTATGATGATTTGTGAATGTTTTTTGACTTTTTAATTTTTTTTAGATTCATGAAAGAAGGTTTCACAAAATATGGAAGAATCTTAATGGAAAGATGAAAAGTTACACGATTATGAGAAGTTTTGAAAATGGAAAATTTCCTTGAAGTTTCACAAATATAAGGAGCTTTATGAAAAATTTCACAAAAAGGTGGTGGCTATCTTGGAAGTTTCACAATGTGGATGAAAAATTTATAAATAGGCAAATACCCCATTCATTTTAAGAGAGAAATCCTTAATGAAAATCCAAAGGCTTTTAATTCACAAAATTATTTTTTGAATTATTTTTCTTGTGTGATGATTTTTTGAATTCCATTTGTTTCATGAAGAAATTATGTTTTAGTAATTTTTATGTAAGATTTGTGAATGTTATGAGTTTCACAAAAGATGTGGGTTTCATAAAAGTAGAAGGTTTTGAAAATAATTGTGAAGTTACATGAATGTTGGGAAGAGGTCTTTACAAAAGTCAGTCTTACACAATCCACAAGGGATTTTCTATTAATTATACGGTAAAGAGGTATTCATTATGAGTATAAAATTAAAGATTCATTATGTAAAAAATATGTTGTCAAGATTATTTTTTAGTTTATCAAAAGAATAATTATTTGAAGGAGTAGGGAGATTCTAAATTGAGAATAATAGTAAACTACGGGGGATAATGAGTCTGCTATGAAATTTATAATAGAAGCACACTTTAGTGTATTTGGTATATATGAACATTTCCTATGTATTCTCCTAGGATGTATCCCAATGTGGTTTATCCATGTAAAATTGTTTTGTCTCATGCATTCTTTCATTTATGCTCATACTTTGCTTCAGGAAATGGAGATAATATCATTTTGTTTAATGAAGAAACAAGATCCAAAGGGTAATTTGGTTTAATATTTCACACCCAGATTCACCCCCATCATAGGGTATTTAACCTAGTTGTAATACAATTTTTATTATAGGTAATTATTTAAATCACTGTTTATCTCTTTGTAGTTTCAATGAAGGTTGTTAGGAACAAAGGTATTCTGATCTTAGATGGAAACAATTTTTAGTTATAGAATAATTAGATGCATTAATAAATCATATCATTAAGAAATTATGTATTTATATCTTCATTTTATGGTATTTATGAAAGTGTGGATAGTGGAGTTCTATCAAAAGTAGACTTAAGGGAATTGGATACTAATGTCAATGGAATCAATGCCTTAGAAGAATATTTATCTAACACAATCTATATGAAGTTGATTTTATGTAAGTCCAAACATGAGACATGGGAAAAGAAATTAAATATATGTTAACGTGATTCAAAAGTAGGATAAGAAAAATCACAGGTTTTTTGGAACCAATATTAGGAATTGAGAATGCACCCCAATGAGTCTGTAGATGAATTATTTGATCGAGTGAATGTTTTTTTGGAATACATGCGTGGTCTTAGTGAAATTATTTAATATTTAAACATCACCAAGTGTATCATTAGAATAATTAAACCTTGTTTAAATCACAATGTTTCTATAAAATAATATAATGATTAAAGTATATGATGATGATGATTAAAGGATATGACATTGGATAGTTTGTCTAGTACTCTTATCATATATGAGATGAGAAATGATCATAATGAGTCTAGGAAATGGGATGTACAAAGAGGTGTAATTCAAGGCCATAAAGAAGACCACTATTGAAGATATCTATGAGGTAGAAGAGATGGATGATGCCATTCATTCCTTTTCTCATATCAATTGAGTAAAGGTGAAGTTCAAAGTTAAACTTCAACTTGCATGCTTCTTTGTGGAAAGGCTGGACATATTGAATCAATGTTCTACAATATGTATTAATATAATGATAAATATGAAGTAAAAATTACCATGAGGAAGTTTTCTACAATTTAAAATGTAATAAAAGTTTTAAGTGAAAATCTTTAAAAAATTATTTCTTTTAATAGAAAATAAAATTTTAGATGAATATGAGGTTGTAGAGATGGAGAACTCTAATGATCATGGAGAAAATGATATGGTTGTATTTAAAGGTAACTCTTAGTGAAGGGAGGAAAGAAACAATGATGTAGAATTTAAATTAAGGGTTGATATTCAGGATAAATTAAAAGCTACTGTTGAGTATATAGATTTTTTTAGAACAAAAAACAAACAAATCCAACTGAGTGGTTCATGATTCCAAACTCTATATATATAAATAGGAAGAAGATAAGTATGAGTTGAAAGAAGAAATTGAAAATCCTAAGTATTCAATGCTAGAGAAATTTAAAAAGTTTTTTGAGTAAAAGTTCAAAGTTAAAGAATAGAGAAGAGTGATCAATTATTTGGATAACATAAAAGAATATCAAATCAAATGTATTGAAGAACATGAAGGGGAAGATTTTGATTTATGAATAATATTATAATATCAGGGGAGTTTATTGAATCTCAGTGTGACATCGAGAAGGAAGGCCACTCATGATATAGAAAATATGAAACTTGAGAATATAGGTCAAGAAAAATAGAAGAAAAAATCACATCTAAATGAAAATTATGGTTTGAGGATTGATAAAAAAATATATGATGATTCATGTCAGATCATAAGATCTCACTATGTGGTTGAAAATTTATTTTGGTAAAAATCTAAATTAGATGGTTTAGAGAAGACAATGAAAAACCCATCCTATAATAATGCATCACTAGAATTCACCTATTAATTTGTGTTATTTTTGTGGAAATATGGTACATTACCAAAATTTATGTTCCATAAACAAAATGTAACAAATGGAATAAGAGAAAAAAATGTGGCCACATAGAGTTCAAAATTCTAAAAAGTGATTTCGATGGTCACAGTCTCTGGTGTAGAGGATTTAGGCACATAACCATATATTTATCATTTAAAATTTAGTGTAATGTTTCAAAGCATACTTGAAGTGGTCATAATCTATATCCCAAATAATCATAAAATTATTTGATAACTCAAAATATATTTTCATCTATAGAAGATGAAGTTGTTATATCATTATTTGGGGAAGATCAAGAATATCTTTCAACAATAGTTACAAAGTCAATGTTGTGGATCAAAAATAAAAGAGAAGAGTAGTAAGTGGATATAAATATTTCCCTTAAAGAATCATATTTTTCTAGTTTATGGACCCTTGATAGTGGATACACATACCATATTGTGGTAACTAAGGATCTTATTACATGCATACAATATGAAAAGTAAGGTGTTATCATGTTTTGAAAATGATGAAGGAATAACTATTATTGTATCAGGAAAATCAAAATTTGGTGGAAAATAAGAGATGTGATAATGTATTGGTTTCCAAAGTTCTCAGTCACAACTTGATAAGTGTTATTCAATTGTGTGACTTGATTATTTCTATTAAATTTACCAATAAATTTTGAATCATTGAGGGAAATGATTGTATGGTTTTTTTAAATGGAAAATATATGAAGGGGAATCTCTACCTTGTGATCAAAGAATAAGATATGTAGTTTTTATCCAAAGGGAAAGAAAATAAGTTGTTTTATAAATAGATTTTCCATATATGACAATTATCCCTAGAAGGTATGGTGAAACACGATACATCTAGAGATCTCTTTAATCTATGACATATCGTACTCAAATGTGATATACTTGTTGACATAAGAATATTATCAGAAATACATGAATGGAAAAATAAAAACATTCAACCAGAGTACATGAATTAGTGCATGTAGATGTATGTGGACCTATCTCACCAAGAGACATGGACATGAATAAGAATTATGTTCTTTTCATTGATAATTTTAGTAGGATAGTATAAAAATTTGTCATTTCCCACATGTCTGATGTGTTCAATTTCTTAACACAATATCAGAGGGAATGTGAAAGGATGTTTGAAAAAATGATTCATATATGAAAACTAATTATAATATAAAATATAAAAATATCCTAGTGGAGTATTATATCAAGAAACATGGGATAATGCACCATGTTTCAATAGTGAGAACTCATCAATGAAATGGAGTGGTTGAGAGGAAAAATAATATTATAAACAACATGGCCATAATATTTGTAACATCCGAGGTAAATAGAGAATATGACATTTTAATATTTATTAATATTTGGGGATTTAATATTTATTTTAATTTACAGGGAATTATATGTTTGATGGCGTACCTGACACGAAACAATGGGTCTCTTCGAAATCTTATGTTGCACACAATGCTGAGTTATACTGAAAAATAATAATATAGTATTTTTATTTTCAATGGTAGTTAACACCTAGCTGTTTTATTGGATGGAATAAACATAACTAAACATATTATGATTAAAAATGTTTGTTAAATGTTTTTACATTTATCTAATAAAATTTAGCGTCTTAAAATGAGAATGAATCCAATTTTAAGCATAAATACTCTAATATTTTTAAAAGGTAGTTTTACCACCATTTGATGGAGAACCCTTTTTAAATATAGTTTTTGTCAATTTTATATATTATTTTTGATAAAATAAATTTCTTCTATAGAATAGTGACATCAAAATTTACTTTGAATAAATTTTGGGTAATATTCTGATAAAGTTCATTTTTAATAAATAGTGAAAAATACTGTATTTCAATTCAAAACTGTATTTTCATCAAATTTAGTTTTATAGTTATATTTTCCATTTAATTGTTTTTAAAGTGTAATTGAATTATATTTTTATCATTTAATTCATTTTTGGTCATTATATGTAATTTCACATTGAAATTAGACATAAAAAATTGTCAATATTTTGGTAGTTTTTACTTCTAAAAAATAAGATTTTTGGTTTTGACAACGAGAATTAATTTTAAAATAATTTCTACAATTTATATATTTATAATTTGTAAAAATTGATTCCATATTTCGAATCTAGTGGTCAAATGTTTTAAATATGTACCATTTATTTTTAGACTTTATGAATAGTAACTTTAGTAAATATTTTATTTACCATGGCTAAAGGGTACATCTGATAAATAAGGGTAAAAAATAATTTTATAATAATATTAAATTACCCTAAAATGTGTCCTAATACTATTTTATGAGATATGTATGACCCTGTTCATCCTTGGGTTGATTTTGGGACCCCATGGAGCCACTTTAATGTGAAAAATAACATTTTATAAGAATTAATTTAATGTAAAGAAAAATATAACAAAAACTTGTATTTTTTACTAAAACAATTTTTAAATGGGGTTATATAAGTGATATCTTAAACTATAATATTCATTATAAATATAGAAATATTTCTTAAATCATGGTATTTTATTTATAATTTTTAGACATCAAATAAATAAATATATTTATGACACAATGATGATGTAGTGATTACCTTATTAATGAATGATTTAGATAAATTAGATTATAAATATTAAAATAAGTTTATTTTAAAACAATTTAGGCCATACAAGAATTTTATGTATGATTATGACTTGTTATATTTTAATTAATGAAGTTTTTTTTGAAATAATCAAGTTGTTATGGATTTTTAAAAAGTCATGATATGAATAGTATAAAAATTGGCATAAATGAGTTTAAAAAAAATACTATTTTATTAAATGATATAATTGTCCTAAAAATATAATATTTAGAAAAATGACTTAGATAATGTTGAAAATTTCATTAATTAACCACTTGAGGTTCGATTATCATTTTATAGTAAATATGTTAACCATATATTATGAATATACAAGAAGACATGTTAAGAATTAAATTAGTTAACTAATGTTTAATACTTAAAAATAAGGTTAGACTTGTATAAAAACTATTGGTTGATAGGTTTTATACCCAACATCATATTTTATTTTAAATAAATGACTTTGGGTCCATTTGAAACTTAAAATTATTTTATAATAAAATAATACTTTCAAACATCCATAAAGTGCCCTTCCTTTCACTTATAATGGGGAATCACCTCTACCCATTTAATCACACATATAAAGCCCCTAGGATCGTCCAAAATCTAGAAAAATAAGCTCCAAACAACCCTATATTTCTTCTAGAAGCCTTAACATATAAATAATTCAATTCAAGAAGTACTTTTGGCTCAAACTAAAGGGAGTTATACGTTTTAGAGGAAACATATTCTATAAATTTCCTTTCCATTATTATACTTGTTCACTCCCTATTCTATTATTATTATTATTTAATTACATAAAAAAACCAGTATCCTCAATATACTAGGATGTTTTTATGAGATGTATTCGAACAACACTTACACACACCTCAATCTAATGGATATGAACATACTGTTTCTTTGGACGGTGAACTATTACCTCACGAAACGATGATTGTTCAATTTCCCCTACCACATCTCATGGTGGCCATTTTTATGACACTGTATTTATATGTGATATATATTATTTTTATATTGTCTCTATGTTACTATACTTTTTTTCATTTATGACTTACCTTTATGGTTTTCGTAATGGGTAAATACGATAATTTCATTTAAGGAAGTGCGGACTACCACCCCATCAAAGTGATATTACTCATTCATTCCATACAAGGAACATATATAGGATAGAGTTAATGAAAATATGAAATATATATAAAATATTATATTATTCTATAATTATAATATTACTATGTATCATTTAGTTTTCATTTCGTTAAATATGAAAAATGAATGAAAGTAGCGGTCATGCGTACGTACGGCTTACCGTCTCTATAAATAGTGAATTTCATTTATTATAACCAAATGTTATAGAATATTATAAATAAATATATAATGGATATAAATACATATATATGAGACTTAAATCATGAATATCATTCTGGAGATAATGAACTTTTTACCACCTAGAGAATTTGTAATTATAACAAGTTCATTTTGACTCAAGTACTGAATATTGAAAAAACGACCGATATTAACATAAATAATTATGTAATGTTTATAACATGAAAATAATTGATTTAAAATGAATAATAAACTTTTAAAAGGTTCTGAATCAAGTAGAAATTAACTTAAGTTTATTGTTTAAGAAGAACAAGGAACATACATTATGAGTTAGACTCAAGGTAGGGGACTTCATCTCAATATCCTTTCATTGAGGAATATTTTGATTTATACATGACTTTATTTTATACAGTGTATAAAAAAATTGAATTTTAATTTCATTCAAAGGGAATATTTTTTCTTTTAAGTGTCTTACTAAATGACAAAAGAATGTTTCTTTTTAATGTATGCGATGACAATGAAATTTCCGCTTCCGTGAGCATTATTTGATATTTGGATTCTTTAACAAGCTATAATGTTTTTAAAAGGTAAATAAATACAATATAACCTTTTTAAGTATTTTGGAATTGAAAATGGTTTTGAAAATGTATTAATTATGTCAGTATCATGAAATGTTATATTGTGATTGGAATATGGAAATGTTATCTTTACTTTATTCTTGTTTTATGCATTTTGAATATGTTATGGTTCTTGGTAAATTTTCATGTATATGAGTGGTTCAGTGATAAAGATTAGGTGGGTGAGCTCGAGACAAATCTCTATTGAATTGGTTATTGTGATGGAGGTAAAGGTTAATGCTTCTCCTAATAGATTTATAGAATATACTGTGATGGGTATTTTGAACATAACTCTCTATGTAGCTGTGAAATATACAATGTAAGTAAGTTATGGATACCAAAATCTACCTTTGTGATTTATGATTTCTATGTTTTATTCATAAATCTGGTGATTTAATGAGGTATGTTAAGGAGTTTATGATTATGACTTAAAAGTATGACTTCTTGGATTTGTATGTATTCATGGACTAATGTATTCTTTCCATATTTTGTATCCATTACTGAGATTTTTATGCTCATACCATGTTTTTGAAATGTTTTTCATAGGGTATAAGGAAGGGTAAGAGAAAGGAATAATTCATGAAGATTTATATCAAGAAAAGAATTATTGTTTATTTAATGAGTTTTATTTTTTTGAAAAAAATTGGATAGAGTATAAGTGTCTACTTTGTAATTTTTGAGATGTAATGTAGTATTTATGGCCTAAAAATATAAAATTGAAAGGATCCTCAATGTCAAATTCTTGAATTAACTCAAGAATATGTAATGTTTATGGATGAGGCCTTATAGTTGGTATCAGAGGTCGGTTTAGACAACTTTAGGAGTTAGGATATTGTTAAATTAATATTAATAAATTAATTTATGGTAATATTTAAAAAATATATCATTTAATTATTACCATATTTCTTCAGCTAAGATATTTCTATGTTCAATATGATTTTCCCCAGATAAAACATGACAGCTATGATGGGACAACATCTAGAGGAAAACTGCCTTTTAAATCAATAAACGAAGATGGTTGGAATCAGAATTGAACTATTTGTTGTGGTGATGGAGAAATTGACTTATGCTATAAATGGCGGTGGTATCCATACATGAGATTAACCAGATCATCCATAGGGGGATATATTATTAGTGGATCATTTCATTATGCAATATCCCCCATCAATCAGAGAATCATCTGAACCTATGCTAGCTGAAGGGTGGATTAAAGAACTGGAAAAGATTTTTGATATCGTGGGGTGTTTAGAACATCAAATGGTTAGTATTGATATTTACCATTTTGAAGGTGAAGCTGATTAGTGGTGTTCGATGGTTATAAATATTAGGGATAATGAGGATATAGATTTTCTTTAATGGGATGAATTCAAAGCCATGTTTCTTGAGAAATATTTTCCTATGGTGGTTCGACTAAGGGCGGAAAAACAATTCTTAGAATTGATGTAGGAGGATGACTTAGTGGCTACTTATGATGAAAAATTCACATGACTGGGAAGGTATGCTCCAAATTTCATATGGGATCTTGATAGTAAAATCAATCATTTTTACTCATGATTAAATCGAAATTATCTAAAGGATTTAGATTATTATGAGTTTAAAACTTATGAAAAACATATTCGATATGAGGAGAAGGTGTAAATTGAGATTTCTGATGATCAGGTGTTCTTTGATAAACAATAGAATTAGAAGTCTAGGTGGCAGATGAAAGGGAATAACTCTTCAAAAAAATATGATGGTAAGAAACTTAAGTTTAGAGTTTGTGAAAATTGTGTTAAAAGGAACACTGGGAAATGCCTTTTGAATTCTAATAAGTGCTTCTAATGTGCTAAAATGGGAAATAAGGCTCATAATTGCACAAAAAAAGATCTAGTTAATGGTAAGAAAAAATCTTATTTATAGTTAGTAAATTGTTTTTTGTGCAATTAAATGGGTCATTATGAAAATGAGTGTCCAACAAAGAACTCAAATGAAGGAAACCATCCAGAATACAAGTTGAAAGGGGTGGTAAAATATTTTGCAACTACTTTAGCAGTTTTTGGGCCATCAAATAAATTGGTATTAGGTACATTATTATTTTTATTCAGATTATGACAATGTGTTGTTTGATTCAAGGTCTACACATTCTTTCATTTCTAAGAATTTTTTTTTGTAAATTGGGAATTTCATCTCAAGATATAAATCCTGAACTTGTGGAAAAAACACATGGAGGAAATGTTGAGACAAAAGGAATTATAAAAACCATCCTGTGCTTGTGTGTAGAAAGAATGTACCTAAACAACTTATTATATTTCCTTTAGTAGAGTTTGATGTTATTTTGTGCATGGATTAACTTTCTGTTTATCATTCTAAGATTGACTATAGAGCAAAAGAGGTTTCCTTTCAGAAAGAATTTTGGTTTCTGTGAAAAAATGAACCCTTAATTTTGATAACATATTAGGAATCTTAGAAACTAATAAAATATGTATATGAATGTTACCTTGTACATATTGTTTAAAACAAAGAAATTATTCAAATTAATGATATACCAGTGGTAAATAAATATCTTGATGATTTTCCTAATGAGTTTCCTGGTATAATACCTGATCTGGAAGTTGAATTTACATTTGACTTAGTTCCTGATTCTAAGAAAATTTCAAAACCCCCTTATCAAATGGATCAAATTGAACTTTTATAATTAAAGAAGCAATAGCATGAGTTATTAGATAAAAGTTTCATTCGACCTACTTCACCATAATGGGGGGCTCCTGTCTTGTTTGTTAAAAAGATATATGGTTCAATGAGACATTGCATTGATTATAGAGCCGTGAATAACATAACTATTAAGAATAAGTATCCTTTACCTCATATTGACTATTTTTTTGATCCACTCTATGGATCCATTATTTTTCAAAGATTTACTTTTTGGTCGGGGTGGCATCAATTAAATGTAAAGGAAGAATACATTCCGAAGACTGAATTTCTTACTAGATATGGCCATTATGAAGTTGTAGTTATGCCTTTTTGGTTAACTAATGAAACTGCTGTATTCATGGACTATGAATTTAATTTCCATGAGTTCTTAGATATGTTTCTGGTTATGTTTATTGATGATATTTGGATATTTTATAAAATTAAAGAGTAGAATGAAGGTCATTTAAGGGTTTTTTGAGAACCTTTAAAAAAAATAAACTGTATGGGAAATTCAGCAAGTGTGAGTTTTGGTTATAAAATTTTTTATTCCTTGGTCATATTGTTTCTAAAGATGGCATAAAAATTGATCCTACTAAAAAAAGTTGTTATAGATTGGTGAAGACCCAAAAATATAACCAATATTTGTAGTTTTCTTGGTTTATCAGGTTATTACCAAAGGTTTGTTGAAATGTTTGGATGGTTATTTAATCCACTGACTAAGTTAACTAAAAAAGGGATTAAGTTCATCTAGACAATATAATGTGATGCATGTTTTTAGGAATTGAAAAGAAGATTAGTGAATGATCTAGTTTTGGAACTGCCTTATAGAAATGGTGAATTTCTTATCTATAGTATTGATTCGTTGAAAGGAATTTGATGTGTCCTCATGCAGAATGACCAGGTAATTGCTTATGCTTCATGTCAATTGAAACCACATGAGTTAAATTAACCTATACATGATTTGGAATTAGATTCTATTGTTTTGTCTTTAAAAATTTGTAGGCATCATTTGTATGGATTAAAGTGTTAAATATATACTAATCACAAAAATTTGAAGTATATATATTCACTCAGAAAGAATTAAACATGTGATAGAGGAGATGGATAGAATTAATCAAGGATTATGATTTCACATTCCATTACCATATAGGAAAGGAAAATAAAGAGGATGATGCTTTTAGTTGAAATAGTAATGATACATTAACCATGATATGTTTGGAACAACATCCTTTGGCATTTTATTTGATGATTTTTGGATTAGATGTTGTTGGTGTAGGGAATTCCTCTTTTTTGTTTTAGGTCCCAGTGAAATCACCTTGAGAAGACAGAATAAAGAAAGCATAGAATGAAGACAATGAGTTGCAGAAAAAGGTATAATTATTTATAAATATTAAGTTACCTGAATTTAACATTGATAAAGACTGTGTTTTGATGTTTGAAAAGAGGTTATGCGTTCCTTGTGATTCACAGTTGAAGAAAGAGTTGTTATGTGAATCTCATAGTTCTCTATTTTCAGTCCATCCTTGTAAAACTATGATGTACAGAGATCTTTTGGAGTATTACTGGTGGGATGAAATGAAAAGAGGTATTTCTGACTTTACCTTGAGATGTTTGATTTTCCTATAGGTTAAAGTAGATCAGCTATTACTGAAAGGGATGCATCATCCTTTTCCAGTGTGAGAGTGGAAATGGGAAAATGTGTCCATGGATATTTTTGTGTGATTGCCAAATAATTCTCGAGGTAACAATTCATTTTGAGTTATTGTTGATCGATTGACTAAATATGCTCATTTTCTTGCAATTCAAGATACTATGTCTCTAGATCAACTTTCATGATTTTATATTAAAGAGATAGTTCAGTTACATGGATTTCCGATCTCTATTATATCTAATAGTGATCCCAGGTTCACGTCTAACTTTTGGAAAGTCCTTCAGAAGTCATTGGGAACTGAATTAAATTTGAATACAAATTTTAATCCTCAATCAGATGGGAAGTCAGAACGAACAATTAAGATCTTGGAGGATAAGTTATGTACTTGTTCATTGGATTAACAAGGATTTTGGGACCAATATCTTTATTTGGTTTAGTTTTCTTATAATAACTATTTTCATTCCATTATACAGATGGAACCATTTGAGGAATTATATAGAAAGCGGTGTCGAACTCCATCTTTTTGGGATGAAGTAGGTGAAAAGAATTTGATGGGACATGAATTGGTAGAAGATATGACAAAAAAAGATTAGTTGATTCAGAAGCACATGAGAAAAACATAGTGCAGGCAGAAATATTATGCAGATAACTAGAGGAATGATCTTTCTTTTGAGGTAGGTGATCACATCTTTCTCAAAGTTTCTCTATGGAAAAGTGTGATGTGTTTTGGTAAGAAGGGAAAGATGAGTCCGAGGTTCATTGGACCCTATAAAATCTTAGAGAAAGCTGGATCAGTTGCCTAAAAAGTGAATTTAACACCATGATTATCCCATGTAGACAATGTTTTTCATGTTTTAATGTTGAGAAAGTATATACTGTATCCACCTTATGTTTTGAGTCCATAAGTAGTTCAATTGGAAGAGAATCATTCTTATGAGGAACAACCGGTCCAGATTCTTGATCTAAGAGAGAAAGTGTTGAAGAATAAGGTAATTCATCAGGTAAAATTTTTGTGTAAAAACAATATTGTTGAAGAGGCAACATGGGAATCGGAAAATTCTATGAGGGATAAATACCCCAACTTATTTGATAAGGGAATAAAATTGTGAGAACACAATTTCAAAAAGGGGGAATGATGTAATATCCCATGTAAATAAAGAATATGAAAATTTTATAATTATTAATACTTGTGTATTAAATATTAATTTTACATTAAAGGGTATTCTATGTTCGATGTAATACCCGACCCACAACAATGGGTTTCTTCGAAATCTTTTCTTACACACAATGCTGAGGCATACTGAAATAATAATAATATAATATTATTAATTTAAATGGTAGTTAACGACTAGATGTTTTATTGGATGTAATGAATTGAACTAAACATTTTATGATTAAAAATTTTTGTTAAATAGTTTTACATTTACCCAATAAAATTTATAGGCTTAAAATGAGAATGAATCCAATTTTAAGCATAAATACTCGAAATATTTTTAAAAGGTTGTTTTACCACCTTTTGATGGAGAAACCTTTTTATGTCTAGTTATTGATACTTTTATATGTTCTATTTGATAAAATAAACTTCTTCTGTAGAATAGAGAGATCAAAATTTACTTTGAGTAAATTTCTTGTAATTTTATGATTAAGTTCATTTTTAATGAATAGTTAATAATAATGTATTTTAATTCCAAACTTTATTTTAATAAAATTTATAGATATAGTTATTTTTTAATTTTAATTGGTTTTAATGTGTAATTGGATTATATTTTTATCATTTAATACAATTTTTGTTCATTAGAAGTAATTTTACTTTGAAATTGGACATTAAAACATGTTAATGTTTAAGTAGTTTTTACTTCTTAAAAACACGCTTTTTGGTTTTGACAACAAGAATTATTTTTAAATTAATTTCTGAAATTTCTCTACTATGAATTTGAAAAAATGGATTCCATATGTTTAATAAAGAGGTCCCAATTGGGTAAATTGGTATCTTCTATTTTCAGACATTATGAATAGTAACTTCAATAAATAATTGACATAAATGAGTTTTAAAAAAATACTATTTTATTAAATGAGAAAATAGTCCTAAAAATATGAGATTAGAAAAACTAACTCATATAATTTTGAAAATGTTATTAATTAACCACTTTAGGACCTATTGGAATTTTATAGTAACTATATTAACCATATAGTATGAATATACCCGAAGACATCGTAAGAGTTAAATTAGTTAACTAAGGGTTAAAGTTAAAAGATAAGGTTAAATTTATGACCTATACTTGTCTAAAACCTATTGGTTGTGCGTTTTTCGACCCAAAAGTATATTATATTTGAAATAAATTAATTTGGGACCATTTGGATGCAAAAATCATTTTATAATAAAATAATACATTCAAACTTTCCTAAAGTGCCCCTCCTCCCTCTTATAAAGGGGTATCACCTCTACCCATTTAATCACTCCTCTAAAGCCATTTGGTTGGTCCAAAATCTGTCAAAATAAGCTCCCAAAATCCATATATTACTCATATAATCATTAACTTAAGAATAATGTAATTCAAGAAATCCTTTTTTCTAAAATCAAAGGGAGTTACACGTTTTAGAGGTAGCTTCTTCTCTAAAGTTCTTTTACATTATTTTATTTCTTCACTCCCTATTATATTATTATTTTTTGGATTACATAACAAAAAAATATACTAAATAAACTAGTATTTTTTATGATAATTATTATAACTACACTTATACAGACCTCCATCTAATGGATATGAACATACTGTTTCGATGGACGACGAACTACTGTCTCACGAAACAATGATTATTCAATTTTCCCCGACCACCTCTCATGGTGGCCATTATGATGGAACTGTAATTATATGTGATATATATTATATTGATATTATGTCTATGATTTTTTTATTTTTTTCATTTACAGCTTACCTTTATGGTTTCCATAATGGGTAAAGACGATAATTTTATTTGAGGAAGTGCGAACTGCCACCCCCTCAAAGTGATATGGCTCATTCATTCCATACATGGAATGAATAAAGGATGGGGGTAATGAAATTATGTAACATATATAGAATATTATATTATACTTTAATTTTAATATACCTATGTATCATTTAGTTTTTATTCCATTAAATAGTAAAAATAAATGAAAGTAGCATTCATGCATACGTACGGCTTACCGTCTCCATGAACGATGCATTTAATTTCTTATATCACTATTATAAATAAATATATAATAGATCTAAATACATATATACTATATATATGTGAGACATAAATCATGAATATCATTCTAGAGATAATGGACTTTTGACCACATGGACAATTTGTAATTATAACAAGTTCATTTTTGACTCAAGTACCGAATATCGAAAAAACAACCTATATTAACTTAAATAATTATGTAATGTTTATAATGTGGTAGTAAGTGATATAAAGGAATAATAAACTTGAAAAAGGTTCTAAAAAAAGTATAAATTAACTTAAGTTTATTATTTAGAAAGAACAAGGAACATTTGTGATGAATTAGACTTAAGGTAAGGGACTTCGTCTTAATCACCTTTCATTGAGGCATATTTTGATTTATAAATGACTTTCATTTATATGGTGTATAAAACCCTTTAAATTTTAATTTAATTAAAATGGAATATTTTTTCAATGAAGCATTTTACTAAATGAAAAAAATGTTTCCTTTTAACGTACGCGGTGACAACGACCTTTCCAACGCCGTGATCATTATTTGATATTTGGATTCCTTAACAAGTCATAATGATTTTAAAATCAAAATAAATACCATTTACCATTTTTAAATTATTTGGTATTGAAAATGGTTTTGATAAATTATTGATTATGTCAGCATCTTGAAATTTTATATTTTTATTGGAATGTGTAAATGTTATCTTTCTTTTATGCTTGTTTTATGTGTTATGAATATGTTTTGGTTCTTGGGAATTGTTTACGAATATTGGTGGTTTCATGATAAAACTAGGGTGGGTTATCCTGAGATATCTCTCCAATAAATTGGGTAATGCAACTGAGGTAAATGTTAATTTTTCTCCTAAGAGATTTAGGGAA
Source organism: Viscum album (assembly GCA_963277665.1). Lineage (NCBI taxonomy): Eukaryota > Viridiplantae > Streptophyta > Magnoliopsida > Santalales > Viscaceae > Viscum > Viscum album. The sequence goes on from OY728161.1 coordinate 703,456,054, forward strand.
TATACTATGATTGTTATTCCGAACATAACTCCCAATGTAGCTGTGAAAGCTATAATGTAAGTATGTTATGGATGTCTCAAGTTACCATTGTGATTTATGATTTCTATGTGTTATTCATAAATCTTGTGATTTCATGAGGTTTTTAAAGATCTTATGTTTATTATTGAAAAGTATGACTTCTTTTATTTGTATGTATTCATGGAATAATGTTTTCTTTCCTTATTTTATAGCCCTTACTGATATTTTTGTGCTTATCCCATGTTTTTGAAATGTTTTTAATAGGGTATCTGGAAGGGTAAGATAAAATAAGAATTTAGGAAGATTTATATCAAAAAAATAATTATTTTTTATTTAAGGAGTTTTATTTTTGTGAAAGAAATTGGATAGAGTAGAAATGTCTACTTTGTAATTTTTGAGATGTAATGTAATAGTTATGGCCTAATTCTATAAAACTCTAAACCTGAAAATATTCTCAGCGTAGAATTCTTCACTTAACTCAAGATTATTTAATGTTTAAGGATAGGTCCTTATAATATTGTTTATTAACATGGACCTACCAGATAAGTTTAGGAAGGAATATGTCCTAAAATTGGTCTACATATAAAATAGGGATTTCTTGTTCCTCAAAGAAGAAAAGTATCTATATGAGTTGTGGTATGGAAAGAATCCAACATTGGAATACTTTTGAATCTTTAAAATGAAATTTTTTATTCTCAATAAGGATAAATATAAAAAGCCCGAGTATCATGAAGAAGAACCCAAGAAAAATAAAAGAATATGAATTATTTAACAAGAGGCTAGGAAAAGTGGTTGAATCTATTGATGTCACTATAGTAGATAATGAAAAAAATCTTCAAAAACATAGTGAATAGTTCCTTAATGATAGTGATGAGGAGGTAATAATATTAGGGGGAGCTAAAGTGGAAAAACAATGATTCAGAAGAAGACACTGATGATGAATATAAGGAAGTAATATATATATCTATATGGAAGTCAATGTTTTGATCTTAAATTGTTAGTAAAAACATCATTACTGATTAGGTAATGCCTGTTCAAACATGGGAAATGATGTATTTTTAGAAGGAATACTTCCTATCTCTGGTAGAACCTAAATGTTTTGAATAACCAGCTAGACATAAGAACTGAGTTTCGACTATGAATGAAGATATTGAAAAAATTGAGAACAACTAGACATTAGATATTGTTTTGAGACTAGAAGATACGAATTTCATTGGGACCAAATGGGTATTCCTAAAAAAACTAAATGAAGATGAATTGGTAATTTTAAAAACACAACTAGGGTGTAAGGGATTTTCCTATATTAAGGGTATTAATTTAGATGGTATGTTTTCACTTATTTAAAGGATCAAGACTATTATTCTATACTTGGCCATAATAGTGAAAATGAAATTCAAAGTTTTCTATATGGATGTTAAATAAGATAATTTCAATGGGGTTTTGGAGGAAGATGTGTACATCAAGCAACCATATGGGTTTCTTAACCATGAATATGAGAATAACTATTTTTGGTTGAAGAATAAATTATATTGATTAATGAAGAAATCTAGACTAAGGTATTTATGAATTGATATAAATCATTATTCTAATTATAAGAATAATTTCATGTTATATTTGGAAGTACATGTTATATTCTCTCATTATATGTTATTAGTTGGATTTGTTTAAATATGTCTGTATGGAATTATTTGTGACATAGATTAATAAAATTTAGAGATCGATTCTTGTGCCACCAAATAATTGAAGGATGATTTAGAAGATGGTTTATCCAATAAGATATCTTAGTACATGCATTTTGAGGATATGTGTGTGAATTTAGATGAGTTTTATGGTAAATAATCTTATTAGAATCCCAAATGAATGCAGTGAATCCCTGTGGGTCAAGGGGTCTAGGTAGAAGGGCACAATATCACATTAGATACTGAAGGGGTGTTATGAATGATAAATATCCCTAGCCATCCCCTACCATCAAAAGGTATTTTCAGAAAAGTGATGGTAGTGGGCCACCTTAGCAGGAAAGTGAACCCTGTTGAAGAACAAAACCATGAGGTAATGAACCAAAGAAGACAATATTGTGATATAGGGTACTGAAGACCCAATGTAATCCCAATAATTGGTATAAGATCCAGGTAGGAAAGCCTCTGATATTAGTGAAATAACTAGGGGGAGAGATTTTTGGAATCCCAAATGAACACAGTGTGGCCCTATAGGTCAAGGTTTCTTAGTGTATGGGACCTATCCCACATCAATGACTGAATAGATGTTGGGTATGATATATAAGCCCCAACCATCCCCCCTCCAATGAAAAGTAATTTTCATAAGATGGATGGCAGTGAGACACCCTGGTGGGAAAGTGATCCTTGCTGAAGAACAAATCCATGAGGTAGTGAACCAAAGAAGACAATATTGTGATTTAAAGCCCTGCTGGCCTAATATAAGACATACAAATCTATTGTAAAATAAGGGAACAAGGTTGATTATACCATTATCTAATATGAATTATTTCAATATCTATGTATAAATTATTTTGAATAATAATTATATATACAAAAGTGAGAATACGAAAAATAATAATAAAGTAACTAATAAATTGGATAGTCCCATTGTGTAGCATCTCGACCTAGAAGCTAATAAGAACTGCCCCAAGTTTTTTCTCCACATTAACTCAAAACATGCCTCCCTATACACCGGAGGCTCCTAACTAGCAGTGAGGGTACGAGGTGGAACGATAGGGAGACTATACCCTCATGATCAAAGAAATTCATACCAGTAAATAATAATTATAAGAAGTGAATACAAAAATAAATGACCCATAGTGGAATAATAAATCATCCAGATAAATAAACAAGCAGTAGATGAACCAATATCATATAAAAAATGACGATTAATCCATGATGATATAAAAAAATATGGAAGTACTTGGTACAATGAAAACAGGCATATATAACATTCTAAACAAAAGGAAAAAAGACCAAAATCTACCTCTACTAGCATCAAAAACATATGCTTGATCCTATGATACCTTAATCCATTATATTATTGAAAATTAAACATTAGAAGCTAACCGATTCCATTTGCCTATACCTATAGACATAAAGTCATTGCAGGTACCATAGGTTGTGTAAACAGGGTGGAAGACATACTCAGTATGCCACCACCAATGGTGTCTAGAACAACCTATACTATGAATATAAAATTGGTAGTATACAAGTACTAGTAAAGGTAAAGTAATAAATAAATAAAAAACATCATCCTGGGTTCCTCCTAGGATACCCAACTGATACTACCTGCTTCAGCCTTATTCGGATTTCTCTGGACCAAGGTCAACCAACAAAGATATAATATTAGTGTATAATCAGTCATAAAAAAAATCAAGTATCAAGGTTATAATGAACCCAAGAATGTTATTTGTCTTGGTAAACACACCCCTAGTATAATAGTTAATCATTATTAGTTTTGATATTAAAGACATCCTTATAATTTAAAACATGGAATCCTAAGCCCATCCAAGGTGATCTGTTAAAAGGAACTAAAGTATTTCTTGAGGATCACTATAAATACCCATGACCATAAGAGTATGTCCAAGGAGATCCATAAGAGGAATCCCAAGTATCACTCTTGGCATGGTGTAAGAATGAACCTCTAAGGCCATCCCTCATATCTCACATAGGAGACTGAGTATTATTTTTGGCATGGTATAACAATCTTTTCACTGAGTCTATCATAGGTGACTCCCCTTGGGAATTGGTATTGCTCATGGGTAAGTAATCCCCATTTTGATCTTGTCCAAGGAATTATATAATGAAACCATCTATTTCTCCCTACATATTTATAATCCATAAAAATTTAAAATTATAAAGCACTATGAACCCATCCAAGTCATCCCTAAATTGGGACCCTTTAATCACCCTCAGCTTGACATGAAGGTGTGGTTTAGCTATCAAGAAATCATACAACTCAAAAAGGAATTATAACCATAATAATTTAATCAAGTGGGAAAATTTATTTTATCTAAGTAATTTAATCTACGACATAAAGAAAAAATACCTAACATAAGTAATATAATTTTTGATTTAATTCAGTTCATATTAAAAATATAAACAAAGAACTAATAAATATACTAATTAATGGGTGAAATATATTCAATGAAAAAGGTCCTTGGCCTTTAGAGAAAGGCTTTCCCAAGGGGTGGCTCATGTCAATGTAATCACCCCACAACATTGATTAATGGGTAGCTAGGGCCACATTACACAAGATAATAACATTTAATTTATTTAATTAGGCTTTATAGAGGTGACACCGAAGGATTCTGGTGTGAGAGACAAAATTTTATGATAAAATATAATGCGACCTTTAGGGAAAAGGGATAAACAAACTACCTTAGGCATGTAATACTTTTCTTCTCTAGCTTTGATCCTTGAATCGAGCTAGAATGAGAGAAAATTAAATATTTTATGAATGAAATTAAAATTGGAATTTGAGACCACATGAAAATAGTGTAGGAGATGGAGAGATAAAAAATGATATAAAGGAATAGAGTGGAGAGATTACTGAGAGGGATTGAATGAGTTGAGGAGTGGTTGATTCTAAGCTTAGATAGAGAATATATACCAAATCCTTGGGAGATAGCTAGAGGGAACCCATTAGAGGAGAGCCTGCTATCATCTAGAAAAGAATGAAAGGAGGTTAAGTCCTCAAAATAATTGAAAAAATAATAAATTCACCCAATTTTTAATAGGCATAAATTTTGACTGCACATTTATCCAAACCGTGCACCAGCTACTGAACCAGGGATAATGTCCCACATGATTGGGGAGGCATGGTTTGTCCAACCATTATCTACACATACATCCCCCTCTTCCCATGGAACACACCCCACATGACCTTTAGATCGTGATTAAAACAACTGTGCATAGCATTTGTTCCCCCTATGAGGATCCCTGCAGCACCCCACATGGTTTATTAACCATAGAGACTGGGTTTCATCATTTATACTTTCCATGCATAATATGGACCTATGGGATCCAAAAAATCCCCATAGGCTTCTTAATGCTCCCTTAAACCATAGGGAATATTTTTAAAGATTAAATTAGGGATTAAAATGAAATAAAAATTTTTTATACCTCATTGAAAATTTGATACATTGCAACATCTCCTCATTAAAACAAATCATCCTTGAGTTTCCCTTCTGAGGGTGGTAAATAATTTGTTGAGAAATGTTTCAACCACTAAGCATGTGCATTAGCCTCTTACTCCCAGGTCTTATTATAGAAACACCCATGCTAACATATCACCCATATTAGAGGGACTGGCCATTCTTGGAGAGCCTTCATGCCCCAATCAACAATACATATCAGATTCTCCTCAAAGGAAACATCCACCTCCATCCCAAAATCCCTAGGATAAAATGACTAAGATGGGTCTGAATGACAATGGAGAAGTTTTAATACATGGAAAACATATTTCATGTCTTGATACCTCTGAGTTAAACCCAAATTAGAGGCTATCATACCAACTATCTCTAGGATATCAAAAGGCCCAACATAAATAGGTGATAAGTTTCCCATTCTCCAAATCCATTTCTAACCCAGTCTAGGGGAAACTCACTAAAAGAACTAATGTCCCACTTCAAAATCTATAGGTCAATTATGATGATAAATAAAACACTTATTCCCATATGGAGTTGTAGCCATATGATTTTGAATTAGTTATACCTATTATAATATTTCCTAAAGTAGATGAAGACCTAGTAGTGCTACCTCACCTGCCTCTAACAAGCACAGAGGTGAATGAAAAAGACTACCATACATGTTCTCATAAGGATCCATATTTTTATTTTATTAGAAACTATTATTATAGTAAAATTCAATTATTGGATGGTGTTTCTCCCAAGAACATCTAAAATCAAGGATGCAAACTTGAACCTAGTGATTTTTATACCCTTTTTAGATCCGTGATGTTAAATTAGTGTCTCTATCTGATATGATGGAATGGGTAACACCATGAAATCATAAAATATCCAGAATATAAAGCATTACAAGATCATTAACTAATAAGGTTTGATAGATAGGTAAAAAATATTGGACCTTTTTCAACCTATCAAGTCCCTCGAGTGACGTAAAATACACCCTTTGGTGATAGAAATATAAATTGGAATTATATGAGACCAATCGGTCCATTTCCAGAATGACATCGAAGTCAATCAAATCAATGAAAAAAATATTCTAGAGGAAGAGATATATACCCACATCATGAAGGAAATCTCTACAATGGAATATAATCTCTTATCATGCCCCTAATAGTATGTTGAGATTCATCATGACATTGTAGTATTCTTTTTAAAACCCCATACTTTTCAAATTTTATACAAATATAAAGTATTGAAAAGAACCTATATAAAAAAAGTAAGAAAATAAAGAAGTGGATACTAGAATAGTACCTCATATTGTATAAGGCCATGAACTCATCTCTTCGAGAGTGGACTACAGAAAATATATATGGTCAGATCCATGTCCTTGAGATGTTACCTAAATAACCTAAACAGGCCTACTCTACTAGTACTAAACTGATGATGTTTGAATACCTTATACACCACTATTTCCTCGACCTAATTGGAAAATAGTAGACTAGATCCCATATTAATGGTGAGATATTGATCCTGTATCTAAATAAAGTATTAGTATAGATCCCTTGTCACTGGGTACTTGGGGAAGAACTCAGAAGAAATGATAAAGGTTTCCTATTTAACTATAATCCTAGCATAGGACTGGGTCCCTCATTCACTGGGTATTCTTATGTCCTACCTTACCATACTGGAGACATACCACATATTTGTCAATATGTTTCATTTTGATGGAATTATCACCACAAGAAGACTCGAAGAGATGTTTCCTACCACTAGATAAATTAGATTCCTCCCTCAAAGCTGAATCAACTTGACTCACACTACCAACTTTCCTCAGGTTCCATTCAGTGACCAGGGACGCATTTAACAACTATAAAATGGTATTCAACCCGAAAACATTCACCCATCAACACATGGAATACTTGATACCATCCTTAAATCATCTCATAATCATCAACTTGTCATCTATCAGTGTAAAAAAATGACAAATCTCTATAAAATGATCCAAATACTTTATCACAGATATTACACCTAATTTTTGATAAAAAAATCTCTAGGATGGTCCTATCTTTGTGTCTGTGGAAATAATTATTCGTAGAAGGATGTATAAGAGTCTGCCCACTCCATACGCTTAAGTTGACCAGCCTGAGTGATGAAATATGAACAATGCTTGGTGAATTCATAGAGTATATAGGTGGAAAGATTGACCCTATACCCTATAATTGTCTCCATGTTCCATAAGATCAATAACATGGACTCTAGACAAGAATCTATGATATGAGTACCACCATCCCTCAAGAAGGCATGAGGATGATACTACTGAAATTTTCACATCAAATCGGCCATAGTAGGGGTTGTTCATGGAGTTCCCTGTATATATGGATTGAAATTCAATAATCTATCTCAAAATTGAGCATCAACACCCATTGGAGAATCAACTAGTGGTGCCTTAGGTGTCATTATTTGAGGTAATACCAGTGGCTCAAGGACCACCATCTCTATAGCATGGTCTTCACAATACTCATGGTGTATAACTCAAGGATTTCATGGAGGAATAGCTCTAAAAATGAAAAAACACACCCAGATAAGATTTAACAGTAGATAAGATCAGTAATAATATAAAAGGGTATGTACAAAGCCTTCCTATATTGAGTCACACCACTCTTACTACTACTTAATATTGGTATAGGTGATAAGAAAGACACCAATAGTTCACAAGAGACACTACCTACTATCCAATACTAAGGTTGGGGTCAATGTCTCATATAATACAATAGAGGTTCTAGTATATGGAGTGTCAATTTCATTGTATAGAGGAAAAAAAATTACTTTGCAATTTGAATCACCATTTAGTGGTAACAATTTCATTTAAAAGTAAATTTTTTATGTTCATGATTATTTATATTCATATAGATAATAGTGTCTAGTTATATACATCACCATTAACAATTTATAAGGGCCCATACTCTTTGAATTGAAATTAGAATGTCATATAACTATGAATTGGACTTTACATCTGGTATCAGGATATAAAAATTCATGGATAATAATATGATTGAATAAACCAAAATTCCCAATTTATATAAGTTCATTAATTATAAATTACAATTTCAATTCACGAAATAAAATCAACTAATGTTTCATCCCATAGAACCAGCGGTTCAAGGCTCAAACGTGGCATAATTGGTTAATTAATGTTACATCATCAGTCTATATGGGAAACACAATTATGATTAATTAATACACTTTAATTAATAAATTTATTTTATCCATTCAAGAAAATACTTCACATTTCCATATATAATAATATGGACACTTACAATAATCCCAATAAATATAATATATAAATTTAGTAATATAAATGTGGCATGACATAATGAATGACATGTTAATCCTTAATTGTCTAATATGATGCATGATATTAAATCTCTTTATCATACTAGGCCAAGGGAAAATAATTCCCTAATAATAAAAATGTCAACAAAAATGCCGCATAGTAAGTGCTTCACATAATGATGAAACCAGTGCAATTAAAACATAAAAAAAGAAAAACAATAATATCTCATCTCAAGATATTTGAGTTTCACCTGTTTGTTGGTTAGATACACCCAAGAAAAGTCTCATTAAATTTTTTGGATACATCTTAGTCACATGTCTAATATGGAAACAATAAGAGAAAAGGGAAAATAACTCATATGATATCACTTTTTATCATCCCGAACCATAATCTACAAAGTGGTGCCCAAATTTGGTTGGTCACATAACCTTAAGAGTACCTCACCATACACCGTAGGTTTCTGACTAGTAGTTATGGTTTGAGGTGGTATGGTGGGGAGACTATACCCTCCTTATCATAGTATGAAACTATGGTAAATAATATTTATAAGAAGTAGAAATATTATTAAATAACTAATAATGGAATTATAAATCATCTAGATAAATAAATTTGTGGTAGATGGACCAATTTCATATAAAAAATCATGATTATCCCAAGATTTTATACAAAAAAGGAAAGTACATGGGGTACAAGGAAAAAATAAAATACAACATTATAAAAAAATAAGAAAAGACCAAAATATTCATCCAATAGCATCACGACCTTAAGATCAGTCCTCTGCTCCTGTACTCTATCATAGTATTGAAAATCAAACATCAGAGGATGGACACTTACCATTGTCTATACTTACAGACATGAAGTCTATTTCGGTACTATAGGCATCCTGAATAGGGTGTGAGATACATTGAGTAGGCCACCATCAATGGTGTCAAGAACTATCTAGTATATTCATATAAAATTAGAAGTGTGCAGGTAAAGGTAAAGTAATAAATAAGTAAAACACCTTGGCCCAAGTTCCTCATGGGATAACTAATTGATACTAATTTATTCAGCATAATCCAAATGTCTCTAGACCATGTTCGAACTCTAAATACATAATATGGGTGTATGAATGGTTTTCAAAAGTCAAGTATCAAAGATCGACCAAACCCAAAAATGTTATTTTGATTGGAAGAAATGTCCATGGGATAAAAATTAATCATTCATAGTTGTGAAAAAAATACATCCTTATAATTTAATACATGGAATCATGAGCATGTCCAAGGTGATCTGTAAAAAGGAACCCAAGTATCGCTATAGGATCACTTTAAATACCCATCATTATAATAGTCTGTACAAGGTGATCTATAAGAGAAATCTAAAGTATCACTATTAGAATTGTGTAAGCATAACCCTATGAGACTTTCCCTAGTATCTCATATAGGGAACTAAGTATTGATCTTGGTATGTTATAACCATATCATCACTAAGAACATTCAAGGTGACTCCCATAGGGAACTAATATCACCCATGGGTAGGTAAGTAATACGCCTTGTGAGCCCATCCAAGGTATTCTATAAAGAAACCAAGTATCACTCCTGACATATTTACAGTCCATAACATCAAATTATAAACCATGATGGGCTCGTCCAATGAGTACTTAAATATGAACCATTGTATCATCCTTGGATTGATATGAAGGTATGTTTTAATAATCAATAATTCATACCATTTCAATAAGTAATTATAACCATAATACATTAATCAAGTTGTTTAATACATTTTATCCACGTAATTCAAGCTATGGAATAAAGGACAAGGGCTAAACACATTACTTAAAATATCCTTTTAATCTAATTTAGTTCAAATTAAAAATATAAATAAAGAACCTATCAACACACTAATTAAAGGGTCAAATATATTCAAGGAATAAAGTCCATGGACTTTAGGAAAAGGCTCACCCAAAGGGGTGGATCATGTCAAGGTAATCACCCCACATCATTGATTTGTGCATATCTATCTCTTCTTTACACAAGAGAATAAAATTTAATTTAAATAATTAGAAATTATGGAGGGGAAACTACAGGATCCTAGAACATATCACAAAAAAGTATGATTAAATACAATGATAATTTTAGGGAAAAGTACTAAACCACCTACCTTATGCCTGTAATACTCTCCTTGTCTATTTGCAGCCCTTGAATAAAGATGGAATGGGAGAAAACAAAAGAATAGATGAATATCCTAAAAAAAGGGTGTGAGATCTCACATAAAAATAAAATGCGATATGGTGATATAAACAATGATTGGAAGAAATATGAGTGAGAATATTAGTGAGAGGTATTCAAAGAGATGAATAGTGGTTGATTTTGAACTTGGATAGAGAAGATATAACAAATCATTGGAAGATAGGAGGAGGAAACCCTTGGGAGGAGATCCTATTTTCAAATAGAAGAGAAAGAGAGGGTGGGAGAGTCCTTAATAATATGGAAGAAAAAATAGTAAATTCATCCAATTTTAAAGAGGCACATGGTTTGGCCACATGGTTGGCCAAACTATGCAACAACCATGCACCAGTAACTGTCCAAAGACAATGTCCTGCATAGTTGGGGGAGTGCAGTTTTTCATACTGTGCTCTACCTGTGCGTCCCCCCATTATTTTAGAACATAAACCACATGGGTTGAAGCTCATAATTAAACAGACCATGCACATCCCATGTGCTACCCTCTGTGGAGCCATGCAGAACCCCACACAGTTTTTCGAACCGTGTAGACAGGGATGTATGGTTTATACTAAATGTGTCACCATGTTGTTTTCTCCAAAATTCCGAGCTCCGAGCTCCAAAGAAGACCCAGATGCTTATAACACCGTCCTTAAACCATATGTAAAATTAATAAGGATAAATGTAAGGATTATTCTAAAATTAAAAGGATTTATACCTCATAAAAAATACGGGATGTTATCATTGATGTGAAAAAATAGATTCTATATATATATATATATATATCTAACATTTAAGTACATGTTACTTATAAATTTAAAGATACATATTATATATATTTTGAATGTATGGAGGATTGTGGTAGAAAAGAGAAAACCATTTCATGGGGTAAATCTACATAATTTTGGTTCAACAAAAATGATAATTTTAAATTCATGAAGAGTAATGTGAAATTCTGTAAGGGTAAAGTGAAAAGAAATATGCTAATAATTTTTTTTGTAGAAACTAAATAGAAACAAGATAAAGGGAGAGATGGATTAAAAGGAGTCTACTGAAGAAATTAGTATAAAAATTAAAGAAACAAGAGATATAGTTGAATAAAATTTTCATGAGTTTAAGTAAGGAATGCAAAAATAGAAACTCCATGAAGTATCGATGTAATTCATAAGTGATCAATGTAAAGAGAAAGAAAAGATTGTATATATTGAAAAAATTATCTATTTGAGAATTTATATGGTTAACTAAAAGAGAAGGATTTTAGGATAAAGAATCATGATGGGTATATTGATATTATACAGAATAATTCAAACATCGAATATTATCATATGGATACTTTAATTCGTAGGAGGAAGAAAAAAATCCAGAATTAGTAGATAAAAATAATTAGAATGAAAGATTCATCAAGAAAAAATTTCAAAGTACAGTGTTTAAGAAGTTATATTTTGGTGGCACCATTGGGAAAAAATGGATGTGTTCAATGGTTAATTAAAGTTGTGAAATCAGATGAGGAATATTGACATATCTCATTCATGGATGTCTATTAAAAGATATTAATATTTAATTAGAATATATTATATTTTTTCTAAACTTGGTCATATGGTGTGGTACTATAATAATAAAAGTAATGGAGGTTCCAAGATGATATTACACAGTCATATGATAAGAAGGAAATATAAATAGAATAATAAGGAATTTTCTCACTGGTGAATAGATTCATGAATCTAGAAGATAGTATTGAAATATGAAAACAAATATTACATTGTGTATCAAAGTATATTTAATCAAACTAAACTTATGAGTAAGATAATAAGTAACCACAATGATTAGAATAGAAACAAGAGGTTTTTATCATGGTTATCAATACATTTTTTAAAGAAATATCATAAATTTATATCATGAAAGAACTTGTTCCAAAAAAATAAAATGTGATGCCCCAATCCCGCACTCCTAGATCCGGTTCTCATAAACACAAACAATATATTATTTATTGATACCACCTATAAAATTTAGGATATAACGAACCATAATTTATAAAATGAAAACCATTATTAAGTCTATTAAATTTGAAGGATCTTTTTAGGTTAAAATACTTAGAGAATTATGACACAACATAAACCGATAAATCCCATGTTCTTTTTATTTAATAGAAAATTATCCCATTATATGTGAAACTACTTAATTCATTAAAATTAATCAATGTCATCTATAAATTCTTTCACAGATGATATATTTCAAAACATGTAACACATACTAATTTTCTCTATAACTTGGGGAAATAGAAAGAATAGTAATGTGTGAGATAAAACCCTCAATAAGGGAATCATATCACTGAAACATCTCATCATAATCATGAAATAAATGTTATGGTAGGAATAAGTAAAGAATATAAAGCCATAATTAAATTGATATCAAGAGCATGATATATCCATGAAAATATAATGAAAACATAGATATCAATAATGATGATCTCATACTGATGGATTTCATAACTCTATACATAATAAACGTGTTTTCAAGGCCTTTCTCTAAGACACCTTACTTATCATCAAGACTACAGTCAATATATCCAATTTTTAAGGATTTGTGTCAATATAATGTCTTATTATAGGAAGAGAAATGCACCAAAAGACAACTTGTTTTGTCTCGTGAGAAATATCAGGGAATCGAGGGGCTATATAATTTTAGGACCCACCACCACTTATTTTATTATAGTGCATTAAATATAAGATAAAATGAATAAGTAATACATAATCAACCTTGAAAATAATCATAATTTTTTAAATTACAATATACATATTTCCAATACTTTTCCCCATGTAAATAAAAGAGATAAACTGATATTAATCCATCATAAGGAAGAATGTGGATGGTTTAATAATACATAGTCAACATAACAGTAATCATAAATATTGAAATAACAATATATGGTATGCCAAAACTTTTACCCATGAGAATATAATTTCACACTTTCTCAATGAACATCATCCAATATGGGTTATTTAAAAGTTTGTGTTTACACTATATGGAATAATGAGTATACTATTCGGTTAGAATGAATATGAGAGAGACATAAGAGGGGGGGAGTGTGATTATTTTAAAACTTTAACGAATTCAAAACATACCTCTTGATAAGAAAAGTTTTTTGTTCTCTCTTAAAGACTAGTGACAAGAAGAAATAAATAAAGAAAATGACATGACAATGTAAAGTGGTTCATGGCACAAAGATCCCCTAGTTCACTTCATCAATTCTCTCTCTATGATCTTGGCGATTTTCAATAGTAAGTCCTTTTACCTGGGAATTATATAAATGAGTGGAGGTAGTTGACACATTACAATAGGTTTTACAAGACCATATGGTTATTTTTTAAGAAAATGAAATATTAAAAGCTTATTTTATAAAGGTAAAACTCCACTAATGACTATGTATGAGTAGATGATACTCTAATAAATCAATAGATAAAGTTTTTATTGAGAAAATAGATTTATCTCATAGTTACAATAGAAACTAATAGATGTGTTTTATCTTCAATAATGAACAAAAAAATGAAAATAATCGTTAACGTCCCTCCTAATAGCTTTAAATAGTGATATAAGAAACCCCAAGAAAATGAATAAAAATTTATATCTACAAAGTGTAACGTTGAAAAACACGTTATCATAATATAGAAGAGGATTTAAAAATAAGATACAGTAGTAGTAACAACAAATCGATCAACTAGAACAAAACATGTACACATCCAAAGTGTAGATCTGAAGGCAATGAACCACAATTATTTAAAAGAAAATATTTCCTTAGAAGAATATGTATTTTTTAGGAGATGAATATCTCAATATATATCATCAAAATGAAATGGATTTAGGTCAAACATATCTATAAATACCACATAATAAATCATAAATATTTGAATTCAAATCATTCAAAGAGAGTTGTAAATTCCCTTATAAATATGAATGATTTAAACTATTGAGTACGATCCATTTAATGGGTCATAAAATAGATTTAAAGAGATATTTACTTTTGATGAGACCATTATAGAAAATAAGGAAAATATCCTGAACATAACATACTGTCATTGACATAGTCAAACTGTGGGATTCTATACATAGTGATAAACTTAATAAGTATGGTTGAAAATGCACGATTGTTTATAAAATTTGGGTTAATAAACCCTATGATTATTACAAAAATGTAGGGTTTCTTTCAAATAAAGGGTTTCTGATATATATTCTTTAAAATCACAGGGTTCATGATCTATACATTGTATTCTAAAAGTTGGGTTCCCAAACCATATGTTCCATATACAAACATAGGGTATGAATATTGTTTCAAGATTACTTTCAAACATATCTAGAATACTCACCCAAATATTCTCCCATGAATTTAACAACATGTCAATTCTTATGGAATAAAAATAAATATTCTATTGAATATCATCTTACCTAAATTGACATAAAATAAAAATTATTAGTAAAATATATTGGCCTGTTTTTGAGAATAAAAATAAAAAATAAATTAATTTTTTTGAATAAACACATGGAAAAATATGTCCCCCCTTTTCATTATCACAAAACCCATAAAAAATATTAAAATTTAGAGAAAATAAAATATGAAATTTCCATAAAAATTAATATAAATAAATTTCAAGAAAATTTCTTCCCCTTAAATATAAATTTGAGGTTTATTTATCCTTATTTTAAAAAATAAATTCATACAAAAATTTACCATTAATTTATCATAAATTTCTCATTAATTTATCATAGATTTCAAAAATTTATAAATTTATCCCCGCTTTTGTGGCATAAAAAATAAATGACAAAATGACTTTAAATTTTTTATTTTATATATTTTATTTATTTATTAATCTCAAATAATAAAAATAATATTTAAAATAACAAAAAGATATATAATATTTACTTTAAATTATCTAGAGAGATAAAACAATGGGGTTTTTAAGAAGGGTTAGGTGGATCATCTGAACTCTCCAAACATCACAAATTTCCACTCATATCATCTAAAACTCTTAATAGCTATTATATTATACTTTGAATATATATATATATTTGAATTAATGAAAATATGAGATCTTTTTTTACCAAAATCACTTTTAACTCATCAAGATATGACTTAGTAACAACTTTTTATCTGAGCGACTCTATCTAACTTGTCATCTATATATTAAACACTACAAATTCTTATTTAGTAATTATGATTTCCTTCACATTATGTTACTATTTTTGAAGTGTATAGGTTTTTTTAAACCTAAAATTTTTTAAGTTCTTCACATGACTTCTTAGATGCATTTAGATAAACTTTTAGCATTACTATTTCCTCATTTAAAAGATTAACTTTGAAAAAAATATATTCAAAATACATTCCACCTTTAACATTTTTATACAATAAAACATATGGTTCTTCAAAACCATGAATTTCATTATCTATTTTAGAATATTTTCAAAATAATCCTTACAATAGGAAACTGACTATTCTCCTAATAATTCAAAAGAAGGATTACCTCTCATTTTCTTTTTAGAAAGGCTTTTCTCTGAACATTATATTATTGATCGCTTCACTTCTCTAAGATAATGTTTTTAAAAAAGTATTTGAAATTGGTATTTTGAAGAAGAAAGATAAACAATTTAAGAGGTTCCAAGATGACGATTCTATAGTTCTTTAGTGTAAGATGATACATTTCATTCTAATAATTTAAAAACAATGGTTCATATTATCATGATAAAAAAATTGATCACTTCAGGTCATAATTTTATGAAAAGATAGTTCTACATAATAACACTATTCTAAAAGAAGACATTATGTAAAATAATAAAATTTCTATGAATATGAAATTAAAAAAATAATTATTTACAGATTAAAATCATAATATTGTTTTTCATAAACCTATTTTTACAATTTAAACAAATAAAACACTCTCTAGAGAATATTCTTAAGGGAGATATTTATAAAAAAAATTTCAAAAAATTTGAATAATTTTTAATATTTTTTATAAAATTTAATATTCAATAATATAAACTATGTTTTAAAATATTGAATTAAATCGTGAGAAATGACTTATAATTAATCAGAAAAAAATTTATATCCCCTATATAAAATAGTTAATTCAAATAAAAATGGGAATTAAATACTTCCTAGATTATGATTTTCAGTTTTAGGTATTTTTCTAATAATAAAATACTTTAGAGTTGACCAGTACTTTGTTAAAATAGAAATTTAAATATGATTTTGATACAACTACTTAATGATTTAATAAATTATTTTAGTGGGGATAATCTTAAAAACATTAAATAAAATTTTCTTTTGATACCTATATGATTCTGGGTATAGAAGTGTTAGTAATTAAATTTATTGCTAACCAGACCATTTTGTTTGTAGTATAAACTCCATTATTGAAAAGGATAATTATTTCAAAAAATAAACATGTTTAGCACCATAAAATTGTGATTTTATAATGTAACGTAAATTTTCACAATTTCCTTTAAAAAAAATAAAAAAATTTATTAATGGAAATTCTTTTACTATTTGTGCCAGAAATAAAAAAACCCTATATAATTTTTGTGTTTCACCATTACCTAGTCTTCCTTTGAAAAATTTATTTTCAAAAAAGAATTTGATTTAAATAATTTTCCTCTTTTATAATCATACTAGAGACTTGTTTTAAAGCATTTACTTCATCCAATAATTATTTAATCTTTATTTCATGTTGATCACAATAGATTTTGGAAGTATTAGATGTTAAATATGTAATTTGTTTTTGACAAAATATCTTAATCAATTGAAATAACATAATTATATTTTCTATGTTTTTGTTGTTGTTAAGGATTAAAATTTATCTTCAATAATAATATATACATATTTTTTTCATTCTAATATTTTTTTAGAATTAGAGTTTTGAGAGTAAGAGGATTGTACCTCATCATTATGAGTTATAGGTCATACCATTGAATTTTTATGCTTATAATTAGAGCGCATGGTGGATTCATAATTTGAAATCAATCCAAGTAGCCTTAATAAATTTATCTCCTTTAATTTTATAATTAAATTTCCTTTATTTTTTGAGAAAATCTCAATTAGGATTTGTGTGTCCTTTTCCTTTTAATTCCTGGAATCTGTTTTCTTTAATACATTTCTTTCTTTAATTGTATAGTTTTACAAATATTTTAACAAGATCTCATAAATAATTGTTTATATCAGGATATATTGAATCAAATTATTCATCAAGAGAATTTTTAAGACAAATTTATTCATATTTGATATGATTATCATCTTCATCCTACATCTGAGCTTCATACATCATCACATTTCTAATAAATTCTTTCATTGCTAAATATTCAACAAGTATGGATTGAAGTATAGTATAAGATATTAAATTACACATATAAGGTAATAATATAAATAATTTTAACACCTAATATTATTACTTAATTTGATTTCTAAAGGTAGAAATTTTATTGGAAACTTTTGTTAATCTCCCATTCATCTGAGTGATGTTATCGTATTCATGAATTCTGAAAATATCGAACTTAAAATTTGTAGTATTGTATCTTAGTTGCCTAATATTATCATTTCCTTTATAGAAAATATAAGTAGTATGTCACATCTTATATGAAGTATCACATTAAGGGACTCAATTAATCTCATCATTCCCTAATATACAAACAATATCATTCATTTCTCTTGTAGTAATATCATATTATTTCTCTTTATCATCATTCCATTTTTCTAGATCTTTTTTAGGACTTTAATAAGCCTTAAAAACATTAAATAAACTTGTATTATATTATTTTTTAAACAAATAACCATGAAAGATTTCCAGCATCCATAATTATCACCAATAAACTAAGGAACCTTGATCATTGGAATACATTATCTAAGAACAACCATTTTGAGATTTTTCTTCATCTAGATTTTTAACTCCAGATTATTAGAGAAAAAGAAAACCATTAATATTTGAAAATATCATAGATCATTAATACACTTTATAATATCAAATAGAAATAGATAATCAATGGTTTCCTAAAAAATATCCAATGAAGCCCAACCCATGATACAACTTATTAGGTCAGAATAATTATTATGAAGGCATAAGAGGGGGGTATTTTTAATCCAAAAACATTTACAAATTCAAAAAATCCCTCTTGATATATAGTGATTCCTTCCTTATTACCAAATCATGAGTGAGCATTAGAAATAAATAAAGATAATAATATAGGGATATATGGTGGTTCATGGTACAATTTCCCTAGTCCACTACAATAATGCAATCTTCATGAGCTTGGTGATTTTCCCTAGTATTTACTTTTACTAGATACTTATAAAATTGAGTGAAGTAAGATGAAACCTCATAATGAGGATTTTAAAATACCTTTTGGTTCTTTTATTAGGAAAAATATCCATAGCTTAGTCTGAGAAGCGAACACTCCACCAACGACTGATTCTGAGTAGCCGAATAACTGGAGATTGATTTGATTGAGAAAATAGATTTATCTCACCATTATAGAAAAAAATAATAGATGTCTCTAATATTCCATAATACACAGCAGACAAAAACT
This sequence comes from Viscum album, assembly GCA_963277665.1. Lineage (NCBI taxonomy): Eukaryota > Viridiplantae > Streptophyta > Magnoliopsida > Santalales > Viscaceae > Viscum > Viscum album. The sequence goes on from OY728161.1 coordinate 703,475,300, forward strand.
AATGTTCACCCTAAGATAGGCTTCCTTTGAATATTAACATAGAAAACACCAGTTAGATGTTTAAAGACGCGTGACTCCAAAGAAAAACTCTGAAAAATGATTTTTCACACTACAGAAGTTAATTTCGTAATAAGATACAATAATAATAGAAAAAATTTACCAACCAAAAAAACATTTATCTCTCCAATGTGTAAATCTGAAGGCAACCACATACTTTTATTTACAAATTCAAAACTATTTCTTAAGCAGAATATTTGTATTTTTAGAATATAAATATCTCAATATTTATCCAGATAGTCAAATGGACTATGGTAAAACATCTATAGAAATGATTAATAATAAATCATGAAAATTTGAATTCAAATCATTCATACAAAGTCATAACGTCTCTTAGAAATAGGATTGATTTACAAAATTAGGGTTAATGAACCATATATTTGTTCCTCAAACATATGGTTTCTTCCAAATATAGGGTTGTTGATCCAAAAACTTTCAATAGTGTAGGGTTCATGATCCATACGTTTTATTCCAAACATAGGGTTCCCAAATAATATGTTTCTTTTACAAATGTTGGTTTTCAACAATGTTTCCATATTACTTTCAAACATGTCTTTAATACTTAACCAAATATTCTACCACATATTTAATATCTCGTGAATGCTTCTAGAATAAAAATAAATATTCTAATGAATATCATCTTTGTGAAATTAACTTAAAATATACTTTATTAGAGAAATAAATGTTGGTGTTTGTGAGCATAAAAATAAAAAAAATAAAAAAATATTGAATCAACACATGCAAAACATATATATCTATGTGAATACTAGAATGACATGATCAAAATACATTTGGAGAAGTAACATTTATGGTTTCAAAAGAACATATCCCAAGAAGTGAGGAATATTTTTCAAAGAGCTTATGTTGTAGGATTCTATATCCTTAGAAAATAATAATACAATTACACATAATAAAATTAAATGGTATAATTTACCTAAATTAAATGAAATAGTTTAATGGAATTTTTATAACTTAATGCACAAAAATTGAGTTACCAAAAACTCTTACCACAGAGGAAAAACTAAATCGATTTATATAAGAAGAATGGAACATAAATTTTCCAGTAAATCCATGAAATAAAAAAATTACTATAAGAATATATCCCATGGAATTTAATACACCATACAATGAAATCCTGGTGCAAAAAATTTAGTATGTTTCAAAGAATAATAATTAAGACTAATAAAAACCTTGCAGCTTGAGTAACATTTTAATAAAAAACTCTTGAAAGGCAGGGATTTTAATTTAAACTTTAAATACCATGATTAAGATATAACTCAAGATATGATATCTCAATTAAAATGTATATACACCACAAATATTAAACTTGATGTGTAATAACAAAAATGTCTTAAGAGAGGAATTTGAGATCAAAACCCTTGCAACCTTTAGAGAATTGGAACCAAAATACCATAAAAAAGTTAAAATGAAACATAAAATTAAATATAATTAAATATAAAATAATCATGTTACAAATATTATAATGGTTTGGTAATTATACCATAAAAAAATACACATGGTTTATAACATAAACATATACTAACGAAATGAAATTGAGATTGAAACCCCTACCTCTGGTACTGAATTCCAAAACCATAAGTTACCATCCTATATCACAAAAATAACTATATTAATCCTGTTAATTATTGACCTTAATCATATACATTTTCAATCATACTCTTCGTAATTAGTCATTCTCTGTATGAATTATTTGGATTTTCCATATCGAGTGTTTATAGTTTTCATCTTTTGTACAAGTTTCATAATAATGGTGTCCATATTTATTTAAATTTCAACATTAATCATTAATATATCATATTATATAATAAAATAGATGTTAAAATATAGTTTATATAGTTATAATATATTTTTATATCATTTTTGGTTAAAAAACATGATGATGAAATTGACAATGATCCAATTTCTGGGATTCTTACTGAATGAAAGGTTTTTTCTTAATTAATGATACAAATACTGATATAACCATACCGTAACTAAAACAAATTATTTACATATTTATATCATTTTAAAAAATTATAGAAGTTCTTATATCCATATATAAAATAAATTCATATTATTGTTCAATTAGGTCGTTAAACTGACCCAAACATGAGAATACCCTAATTTATGAAATGATTAAGAGGTGGTTTAGTTGTAATATAGTTGTAAATATATATAATTATATTATTTGTGTTTTATTAGTGTCCTATATCATAATTAATATTAATTAAAATAATCATTAATGGATATGAAAATATTACACAATTTGAATAAAATATTATCCTCCTAGCACATTTATTTTAAAAGATTAAATTAATGATGATAATTTTATTCATATAATTAATAGGTTATTAATTTTTTCTTAGAAAAACCTCGATGATATAAAAATAATCTTATTTATACTTTAATACCATTTTTATATCAATCCTTGTAAGGTGGTGAAGGAAAATGAAATGTGTTATGTCATGGAGGAGGTAGTCCGCACAAGCCATGAACAATAATTTGTTTCTTAATGAATGGGGTATATGGATAAAAAATGATAATAAAATTAATGTATATAAAATATAATATTATAATAATATTATTTTGGTTATAAAAAATTTTAAATAATAAAATTAATAATAAAAACTAAGTAGTTGATAATACTCATGTTCGGGACTTGTATTTTCCTTGGATGTCCCCTTTATTTTTGTATGTGTAGGATAAATATGAGTGAATATGGTATTATTATATTTTGATATGGATTTATAGAGAGTAAAAATTTTCATTTTAAAGTTGTTTTTAAGGAAATATATTCCTTTAAGTCGGGAAGATGTTACCATTTTATAAGTGAAGGAACGAGTAGCTTGGAGAATTATTTTATGATTTTCAATAATTACATGATACTATTCAATGAATAATGGATCAAAAGTAAAAAAAATGTATTGAAAAAATATTTTGGTTGAGATAATTATTAAAAATTCATTTCTAGGAATGTTTTTAAAATTTTTATGTGTTTTTGACTATGTTAAACACAATTTGCCCACTTTTTTACTTTTACCTTGGTAATTAATTTCTATCCTCAGTAATTAATTTTAATAAAAAAGATTAATATTTTTATTTTTAAATATTTTGATACAAACATTTTCAAATTTTAAATTAATTTTATCTAATAAAATTTCTAAAAGTGTGAAAAATTAATTTTAAAATAAATATACTTAAACACATAAAAATAGTTTTTAGAATAACAATATTTTGATGATTTAAATTTATATATATGATACAATTCTCATGGTTATCAATTTTAATGATATAAATTTATTTAATATAAAAAATTAAAACTTATAATTCTTTCAATGAAATAAAATACCAAATATCTATAGAAAAAACTAACTTCAAAAAATACCTAAAATATTTTATATATTAAATTAACAGTTTAATTAGTTATAAAAATATTTGGAATAGTTTTGATATCTATTAATAATATTTAAAAATAAATAATTTTATTACTTAACTTTATATATGGTTAATTTAATTGTTTTTAAATATTCTCGGTTATGCTTACATAGTGATAAAATCATGGAAATTACAATTTTCTTAAATCCTGCATTTTTCTACCGAAAAATAAACCTTTTTCATAAAATGATAAAAAACTCACAATAAGTCAATTTTTATATAATTAATTAATTTTTTTTTAATTTTATTAATTTTAAATTCCAAAATTAATAAATTCCATTTTTGAGTAATATCATAAAGTATAATGAAAAAAATATTTTTATTGGAAAAATAAATTTTAAAATATTAATAGGTATTATTCTTATTTCAAAAAGTTTAACAAATAAATTGGTTTTAGCAAATTATTAATATTAAAAAAATTTATCATTAATAATATGTTTCTTGAAATAGAAATGTGTATCATATAAAAGAAATGTTTTTTAGAAAAATTCTTTTCTGAAAAATAATTGATCTTATTAGTCATTTTAGGTAAACTTATTAAATTATATTTATATTAAAAGTATGATTTATTTTATCTAAAGATAGATTTAACAAAAAAGTTAATGATTTTTATTCCTATTTATTCTAAAGTTATCTTTTAATGATCATATTTAAATATTTATATTTTTTCAAATTACATCATGATTTTATTTACAAGAATAGTGTTGTTTATAGAGAATGTTATCAGAATAATTGAAATATGTAAAGGTAATAATATATTATAATTTCACGGTGTTACATTATCCCCCTTAAATAAATTTAGTCATTTTAATTTAAATCCCATGATCAGTGTAATTTCTATAAGGAACTCATGATTAACCATATACTTATAGATGATCATGCATTTATTTAAGACGTGGAATGAGATTCATCTATATGAAAATTCAGTATAATCACATTATAAAGAGTTGTAACCCATTCATAATTTCACATATAATTATATTAAGGGATGCTAATCTATATCCATTAGGAATAACTTCCCATAAAACCTGAAAATTATTTATTCAATTTTTTTTATAGAAATGATGTGTTCTCCCAACGATTGATTATAGGGGATTGAGTTTTGTGAAATCATTCACATCAAGTTCACTACAATAAAATGGTCTCCAACAAGGTTTATTCATGGAGCAAGAAACACCCAATGGTTTTATATACGTGGTAACTCATATAAATGTTGTGTTCTCCCAATGATCGATTACAAGGGATTGGGTTTTGTGCAATCATTCATGTTAAGTTCTATACTTTCAAATGGTCTCCAACGAGGTTTTTTCATGGAGCCAAAAACACCCAATGGTTCTATATTCATGATAACTCATGGACATGCTTTCAAAAGGGAGGAATTAATTTGGACACTAGACTAATAATACATAATAAATCACATTGGTTGAGAGGATGGGAGGTCAGTATCATCACAAATTTTTTAGGGGAATTATTTCCTACTTAGAGACTATCTTATATATTTTAGACATGTTTGAGAATACTTTATTATTTCCCAAGATTGACATCGGTAACCCTCGAATGAACAATAAATTATTAGAAAGTATGGAATTTAGAATCAAATTTATATATCCAAGGTTCTTCAACAATGGATACATCTATATGTATCCTAGGTTATCCAATAATGGTATCCTCTTACATACTGATCAGATATTATTTTGTCTTTATCATGACAATTATTGTTTTCAGCCATTTAGTGGGGCGCTCTGAATTGTATCGTTATCCAGAGAGATGGGAGTGGTTTTTATTTGGGGATCTGACCCATGGATGGGATTACTATATATCCTCAATAATGGATTTAAAAACTATGTATTTTGGTTCTATTTTACTAATCACATCATAGCTTTTAAGGTCATGTGATAAGGAAAAAACTGTTCAGTTTAATTCCATGCAGCTAGGATGTTTTAGTGAAAGGTTCATAGTCAAATTTTAATGTGGTACTTATGCCGAAGCATCCCAAGGAACCTAGAAGGGATTTTTATTCCCATGTTTGATAAGAATATACTATGAATGTGCCCCTGAGAGAATTAGGTTTAATTTAGGGTGTTGTGTTTGGACCTAATGGAGGCTTCCTATGAATCCCATTTTGAAGGGAATCAAATCCCATGTAGTTAGGTTGTGAGGAAGCACATCGATAGAGGCCCTGTAAATGTTTGTATTTTAGGGGAGTGTGGACCTTTTAGAGGATTAATTTGGGGATTAATCATAAATAGAATTCCCATATTGGGGTTGGGTCCCTGATAAGTGACTTGAATCATAGAGAATTGAAGGTTTTGTTTGGAGATTACACCCAAGGAGGATGCCATGTTTTGAATGGTTAGAGATTATTCCTAATTAATAGGCCCATTGATTGGTCTAGAATTATAGTTGGGATGATGCCCATAGGTTGGATTTTGGGTCTTATTCTTGAGGGGGATTCCCTAGATTTATTGAGGCTTACATTTTGAATGAGGACCATTGAGTTTGGGATTATGTGAATGTAATGACCACATTCAACTTCTAATCCCATGTGAGTCATGCTCGATGTGAGAAACAAGAGTAAATGATAGATCTGGGAAACCAACCAATATGTTTTTCCCTGATGTTTGATACAAGGCCTTAAGGAACAATGCCTATGGAGGCCCTTTGAAGGAAAGTGAGTGGAAGATTCAGAATAATATTATATACCAAAATATGCACATGACAATGTGGATTCTATGATCGTGGCTATCCTCTATGACTATATGAGCCATGATGAATCATTATTGAATACAAGAAAAAAGATGAAGTTAAAGATCCAATAAACCACACACTCACCCTTCCTATGGTGAAGGACGGTGGGGATATATGATAAGAATAATGAGATTTCATATTTCTGTTCCCTCTCATATTTTTTATTCAAGAGAGACACATCAGAATACCCATTCAGGTACAAACAAGGACAAGAAGAGGAGAAAGAGTGAAACCTAATATAATAAAGGATAGGGGCTTATTCCAGGAGGGATAACCTAAAATTGGTTCCAAATTAGTATAGGAGAATCTCATTCCACATTCAAGGTAAAGGAAAGCATGAACACCACCCTCCCTACCAGGAACTAGTGGATTAGAGTCTTAGAGACGATTGGGAAGGATATGGTATTAACCTTATTTCTTGATACTAGGATCCCATGACACCATCCCCAGAATTGGGGTCCTCATAACACTGAAAATTCACACTTACATGCTCTTCGAGTACCCTACCCTTTAGGTAGGACATCTATGGGATACCTATGACCATAGGAATGAATACCCAAATAGGAGATACACTGGTCTGTCTCTTTCCATGCTTGTAAAGTCCATAAGATTTATTGGGGGTTTCAATTTTCCCCCATATGATGGATCCAATGGAGGAGGAGACCACCCATTGGTGGCTTTGAAGAGGGATCATGGGGATCACATAGGGCCTATCTTAGATAGTGAGGGTGTATCATGCTAGGCCTGGTAAGAACTATAGGTACTTCGCATAGGGGGTAGGTCTGACAAGTTGAAAATTCCTTTTTTAATGGATCACCTGAGAAACAAGTCATGACCAATGATTTAGACTAGACAACATGTGTCTCCTTGTATGTCCCTGTATGAGGCTCTCATAGGTCTTTGATTAGGGAAGGGGTCCCGTGCAGGTGGTTGTCCACTAAGGGGAAAAGTATTCCTCCCATAGGATTATTGTGTTTTAGACCCTAAAGGGATTTTTATCCCCATATCTCCCTCAATTACCTCTTATTTTAGTTTGAAAATGTCCACCAGAGGGGTTTTTAGAGACCTGGGTGAAGGGGATACAGGACTAGAGCTTGGGGCCTTCTTCGGATTTTCTAGTCCTATAAATAAAGACCCCAAGGGTCCTATCTATAGGAAAATAGGGAATCCTAGTCTAAGGTGGAACCCTAAATAGGTCCATAGTGAATGAACATACTACATGTCTCTATCACAGGGGCGGACAATCTTTCAGTTCCATACAAGGGGGTTGTGGAAGCCTTCTAAAGAGCATGGGTGTGCGTACATGCTAGTTTGGGAAAGTACCATTGATTATTCTTGGGGTTCATTACCTTCTTATAATTCATGAGGTAATATTAATATTCATTTCAAATCACTTGATAAAATGGATTGTATAAAAGAAACCACCCTCAGAATTGGATTTGTTCTAAAAAGCAGGGTCTAGTCCTGATGTAGAACATGGAAATATTTTGTAGGTGGAACTGGTCAACTGCATAGGGAACCTATGTGGGTTAGTGCCATAGCAATGGGGCATAAGTCTAGTGGTATGTTTCCCAACATTGATATATTGTGCATTTCTGGTGCGCATGCCAGTAGATTATATTAAAATTGAAATCCCCTTTACTAATTTATCCAATTTGTCTTGGAATTTTTTCTCTCTCATTGTGCAAGTTGTCCATCCATCCCTTCCATGATTCTTCTTCCGTGAAGGTCTCCCTAATATTTTCCTAAGGTAAAACCACTTGATTGACCATGTTATAAAAACTCAAATAGATGTGGATCCTAGGCGAGACATCTTATCTAGGATATTACATGAGGATCTTTATCTAGAAGGCTGTGCGCAACACTTGATCGAAGGGATTGCATGAGTACTTTACTTTTAAAAAAGTTTAAATTATTTCAAGTAAAAAATTTGAGTTGTAAAATTCAATATTTCAAATTAATTAAAAAAAATTATTCTATTTTATAGGTTCTTAATGGCTGTTCTGATGAATTCTATTGAAAAAGCTACTACTTGTTCCTCTGAGATGATCAAAGCTATTGGTCCTAATTACTACGATATGATTGAGCCTGCTCTTTGGGATCTGGTGAAGTATTTGGAATGATATTAACATGAGAAAATGAAAAGTGATTATATTCCATTATATTAGCACCGAATCATGAGGGACTCCTTTATCCTAGGGGTTCAGAGTTACATACATAAGTCATGGTTTGTGAGGGAAACCAACTTTATTTCTGTCTACATTTACTCCAACGGTGCTTATATTAAGTAGGTAATGGATCTCACTGGTTATTTGATGAATCAAAACAACTATAATCTATATTTTAAATCACATATTTAGGAATCAAAGCCTCATTTTTTAGACTCAACTTTCCATGCTTTAGAGATAGATTAGACACAAGGTTATAAGGGAGAATGATATTTAAATTATAAAGGGGGAGTCACTTCTGATTCGATATAGGTGTAATTGGTGTGCTGTACTTTTGAAGAATTCAAAAAGGAGATTCAAGACATAAATATATATGGGGATGTTTGGGAAGTATATAATTAAGTTTACAAGAACATAGAAATCATTCCCAAGCAACTGAGATGATGGGGCCCTCAGACAAATTCCATTCACATGAGTCATGGTGAAGTAAGAGTTAACATGTGGGATGTATAAAAGATTTAGGGAGCCCCTATTCTTGGGGACAAGTATGTCATGTTAATACAACTAAAGACAATGTGGGATAATGTTGAAGGGAGACAACCCTTGTCCCATGAAATTTTTATGGTGGTGAATAAATTATATAATAATGAATCTCAAACCAAGGGTTATATTCATCCAGATACACAGATGGAGGATTTTATCAATCCAAAAGGATTAGGTCCCACTTGAAGGCACCATATAGGGTTTCCCACTTCATAGTATCGGGGTACTCCTGGCACATTCTAGCATACAATGAAGAAGGGATAATAGACCCATTAGGGTTAAAAGAATGATCTTGAAGTTTCTATGAAGACTTTACTGTCTAGATTTCTTACAATGTGGCTAAGAATTTACCTAATTTTGGTCCATGAATTCAATGGTGGGGTGAGGCCAGAGTCTTTTGTTATTATGACCAAACTAGTAGAGGAGAGGCACATAGGGTTGGATTCCCCTATCCTAGAGTTTATTTTTTAGTGCTTGCTACATACACACAACAGAAAGGATATGTTTAGAACAGTAGGGCCATTTCATGTGGCACAAGGGTGGATTGTATCATTATTTAGTTCATATATTGTGTTGAGCCCAGTTAAAGTCAATGATAGCTAATTTCATGCATTTTTCTTTGATGTTTATGGAATCTAGCCTCTGAACCTAATGTATAATGATGTGATGAGGATGGTGAACATGTTTAGAGACTAAAAATTTATCCCATATAATAACCCAATGATAAGTAATTTTACCGATGATGGAACATAAAAGAATCATGAACTGTGGTCATACATGATAACATTCAGAGACAATGTACTAGAGACATGTATTGACTACAAGATCATCCTCAAAGGGTATGATTCATATCAATTTAATCACCAGTTCGATTGTCTACAATAGTCAGGAATGTTTCCTCCTTTTTGTGTTAGTCTTGATAAAGATTCAATGTTATCCTATAATTTCTATATCATGATGGCCATGTAGGTGTCCAAAATGTCAATTTGGATAATCCTTTGGACCCATCCATTAGGATGGAGGCCGAGTATGCCAGTGCATATGTTTCTTTATGCCATAATGGGGCATCAAATAAAGGTTTTTACTGGGTAAAAACCATTACAATTGATGGTTGTGGCATTTTTGGTAGAAATGATCAAAATAAAGGTGATGATGCTGAAGCATTAGAGCCTTCAAGACAATGTAGGGCAAAGACCACTAAGAAAGATGGTTATGATAAAACCACACCTCCTACACCAAGTTGGTCTGGTCATCATTTTCTGGAGGAGACTCATGTTCTATCAACCCATTGTTCTATGAGATAAAAGAGGATTGAGGAGGCTTCTAAGTTGAAAGGGGCCGGGTCTTCCTCATAGATAGACACATCGAGCCAAATTATGTTCCATCCTTAGTAATTAGGTCATGGTAGGGAATAAATTAGGATATCAGGGATGTATAGATTTTTATCTATGATAAAATACACATCCTAGAGATGGGTGATATCAAAGTACACTTTGATATCCAACCTAACAGGGATTTTTCCAAGGTGGTGTGTTTTATTCAGGAGATGAAGTCTTTGATATATGAAACTGATGATCAGATTTTGGTCACAGAGCAAGTGTTTAAAATGCCGAACTGAGGAGTGTTTGAGGGGGTAGCTGGTCATATTGAAGAGGAATGGAATTAATACCCTGACCATATTGATGCATTTTTCATTTCCCCTATCTATTTTATTGTTCTTTCATACACTATTATTAATTTTGAGAGACTCCATTTTGAAACATGGAAGAGAATAAGAAGAAAAAGAACCAATTGAAGAGGCACTTGAATCTATGAATTATTGGCCCATTGACAGCCCCATTTGGGCATTGGATGAGACACTTGGGTCCCCAGAACTATCCCTGGGATAGAAGACCATGATGGAGGAGATGGTGGTGGGGAATCTATAACCGTCACCTCAAGTCTCTATTTCCAAGAGGACTGATATAATCCCTTCATGATCTTAAGAGAGGAAGGGAAATATGGAAATAAATTTGGCTCGATGCATGCACCATAGTAAGTCTTTGTATCTTTATTCGATATAATGAATTACTCATCAACCTATTCTAATCATGCTTTATTTTTATAGAATCTACATCCATTTTCCCCCTTAGGTAATCTAACATTGGTCCTTTAAGGATTGAGGAGGATACCCAAAGGGAGGCATGGAACCATGATGATGAATCCATCATTTTTATGGATAAATAATAAATAGATGAAACCACATCTGCAACCATTCCCATAGAGTGGAGAGAGGGTCACAGTAATATCATATGCACTCTCTAAGGTGTCATGTGCTATTTCTAAATTTACTCTTTAAGATATTTCAGATCCATTTCCTACACTGGAATACCTTTCAGTAGTCAACATTGGTCCCATTGTTGCTCCAAAAGGGATTGATAGGGATCTCTGATGGTATAATGAAGGTTTTTATGTGGAACTTGACTTCCCAGGGCTTGATGATGTGGTTCCAGCTGAGAAGTCGATGAAGAGGATTAATGAAGATGCAATTTTTTTTTATTGATCAATGTTCCTCAGATGCACCTACTGGAGAGGATGCTACAAGACTTGATTACATGTATAATGAAATGATTGATATAATTAATCCAGACATTGATATATCAGGTTCACTCAAGGAGTTCAAGGATTTATTTAGGGAATTATATGGATGTGAGTTTTATCATTCATTCATTTTTCAAACAAAGTTTACTTTCTTTCTCTTAATTCTTTACATAAAATATCATATTGTGCATATTTTTCTTTGGGTAAAGTTTCCAAAGAACTTCATAAATAAGTCATCCACACCCACTATCCCTATTAAAGAGGGAGTAAAGAATGTGAATCACAAAGATAAAGACTTTCAAGAGCCTATGATCCAAGTTGATCAGAAACATCATGGGGATTTTCCTCTTCATAATGTTTTTTCTCCTAGAGTTAAGGTTGGTGGCACTGGAGATGTGTTAATCTGAACACATGACCCAAAAATGGGTGAGTGTTATCAAAAACTCCAGTTAAATCATTGTATTTTTTATCAGTTTACCTCTTGATGTTGATAAAAGGTGTCATATATTATTTAGTATCATCAATTTCAGTGACCGATCTTGAGAGGGAGAATTCCATACCAGTTTCACCACCCTTAGTTAATGAATCTAAGGCTATATTGGATGAAGAGGAACATAGTTTATAGATTATTGAATTAATACTAGATTATGTCTCTTCCTCTAAGAGTGGATCTTAGTTTTATCTAGAGAGACATATGTTTTTCTTAACTAGACATCGTATTGTTAGGAAGAATATCTAGAAGATAATCAAGGAGGCTCCTCTTAAAGACATGTTGTTGTGACTTAACTAACTTTCATTCAATATTTTCATATAGAGATATGGATTTTTTAGTAACCTAAAGATTCATTATGTGTTGAAGTTGATCATTTAGAAAAGGGAAGAGGATCAGAGATCATAAAAAGCTGAGGGGTAGCTGGCAGTCTAGTTTGAGGAACTCAGAACTACCATGACCCAAGCTATGCTCAGCCAAAACTATAAGGTGGAGGAGTGTCAAGATCACCTTGATGATAAATATATCTAATTGGTGTTCTTTCATGAGGAATTAAATTCTATAAAGGAAGATGTAGCCCAAATTTGCTGATCCACGACTGGGGATTTGGCATAAAGAAGAGATGATGTCGGTGTAGAGTGAGATAATCTCTATAAATATTAAGAGGCTACTTCTACACAATCATCATATATTTTTCAAGCTATAAATATTTCATGAGGTATAGTTAAACTTATAAAATCATATGTTGAGGGGAAAAAAATCAAAACTTGTATAGAGTCTCTAGCATATGGAAGTTTCTTTGAATTCTAGAACACACATGAAAAGTGCTTATTTTTTTATAAATCACTTGTTATTTCATTTTTTCCTCCTCATAATCATAATACAACATTGATAATGACTCATTTGAATGATTTTCATCATGTTAAAATTATAATAACAAATGAGAAATAATGCTATGATTTTCTCCTAAGTCAAAAGGCATGGAGAGAATAGATTGAATATTTCTAGAGTCATTTAGAAAACTCTACAAACTTTTCATATTTTGAATCATCACCCTATTTTTTTTCTAATACCAATATAAGGAATACTTAGTAGGTGATACATGGATTTTTCTTATAACTCTCTTTATGTGTTTTTATCCTAACAAGTTTTTCACCTATTTATTTTATTTTCTTGTTTTTTTCTTAACTACAAAGTGTGTAGGTATAGATAGATGAGACTCGATTTTTGTCTAGAGTTATATTTTCAGGTTTTCAATCTAGTGAGTACTATATCTCTTTTTGTGAGAAGTTTAAATTCATAACCTTAGGACCAATGAGACAGGTGTTTTAGGTAAAACAACATTGACCATATGTTTTGAAATAATGACCCAAACAAGGCTTGTTCATTAATAATGTTTTGAAATTATTCAGATATTTGATGTGGAATTTTGAACCATGATTTTATGGTTCCCAAATCGAAAAAATGATTTTAGGGAATAGAGGTTGTCTCTCCTCAGGATAAAGTTACCACTATTTAACAAACCCATTTTGTGGATACTTTATACAAATACAATTATCCATGTTACTAATTATTCTAATAGTGGCATCCTTTTGATTAATGACCCTAAAAAGTTGTTGATGACTTATGAAAATACAACTAGGGAGTTTTACAACCTATTTAGGAAAAGGAGTTCTCAAAGATTTTGACATTCTAATGATGATGGCCGAAGTAAATTTATGGAGATTTAGATTTCTCAAGACCATAGTGGGTGGTTTTTCTAAGGGATAATGGATGAAAATAAAGACTGAATCTGTATTGGCATTTTCCATGAATGAGAAACCACTCCTATACTAATATTTAATGTGATATGGAGGGTATATTTTGTTAAATGAATGATTTTAGGGGAGAAACCCCCCTTTATTGATAGTGTTGAAGTGTCGTGTAGTTTAATGTCATGGGACTATGACATTGACCATATAGTTGAACGTCATATAGAGAGTACATTGTTGTAGAGTTAAAAATATTATGACTGGTATATTATGCTATGTAGTTTAATGCAATACAACAAGAACATTATGGGGGGGGGGGGGATATATTTTAATGTCTTTAGCTTTGAATGAAAGGTTAATTATTCTTCCACTCCATGGTAATATGTTTGGGTAATACTCTATCACTTTTAGGCATGAGGAATGGAATGTTGTAAGCTGTAATATGAGGATTTCCAAATCCAAAGAGTGGTATACAGAAAGGAATTATGAAGATGGAGGAGGTATCTCATATTGATAAAGTTACTGCAGGTTAAAAAAACCCGTTTTGTGGGATAATTTATGGAAAGTCAACCGGGAATGTTACTACATTGTCAAATAGTGGCATCCTCTGGGTGAGAACCTAGTTGTTTGGGATACTTTATGCAAATCCAACTTGGACATGTCACAACACAGTCAATAAATGGAGTTATTAGAAATTATGACATTCTATTGCTGATGAATGAAATAAGTTTATGGAGTTTATTTTTTCCATGTTCATAGTGTCTAGTTTTGTGGATGGAAAGAACCTAAATATGGAAGGATCATTTCATGTAAAAATTACTCAAGGGTTGGGGGAATAGGTTCCCTTCATAGTTCTAACCCAGGAAAGGGAAATAATGGTTCCTATAATTTTTAGGTTGAACATCCAGGACCATGTGTTATGGAAATGATAAGTGATGTGGGGATTACCGGACCAAGTTCATTCCGATATATCTCGAACATGAGGGGGGAAATTGTAAACCATGGTCCCATGGGTTGTTAGATCGGGAGAAAATACATCAGAAAAATATGATATTGATGACCATAGACTGATTCGAATCAAGGGTTCCAACACAATATTGTCAAAGCTTATGATGATAGAAGATGCTTCTTTCGAGTTTGAAGATACCATTGGTCAGAAAACCCATTTTTGGGACAATTTATGCAAATCCAACTAGGTCATGTTACACCTTATTCAAATAGTGGAATAATTTTTCTGAAAAACCCATTTTTTGGGTGGATTTATGCATAGAAAGCTACGATGTGTTACAATATAGTCATGAAAAAGAGTCTTTAACTACCAGACATTCTATCACTGAAATTTAGATAAAGATTACGAAGTTCCAAGAGTGTACAAGATTACGAGTATGACATGTGTAAGCGATATTTCCAAGCTCAAAGGATGAATTTTGATCAATATTGGGCATGAATTGTAGATTAAATTTCATAGATATGATTCATATATAGGATGGGGCCATTTATGTTTCCTTGGTGGATCCCCTAATGAGGGGACCTGAATTAAGAGCTCTTAATCATTGCTTGTACTCAAGAGAGGGGGTATTTTTTTATTACCCTATAGAAGAGATTAGGACATGAGGCCTAGGTGTCACTATTTATCTCACAAGAAGGGAATATATCTACACATATTTATTGAGGTACCATGCAATTTTATGTCATGCGGTCAGGACATCAACTGTGTAGTTTAAAATCATGCGGTAAGGAAGAAAGTGAATCGATGTGAAAAATAGTGAAATATTGTGGCCAGACTTGGGTATAAGATCTGATCATTACTATTTATATTTTTTATGTAAGAATAAATCCACTCATAGTTTTAAAATAAAGATACCCCACACTGATTGAATTCATGTGTGGAGGAAAAAATATTTTTTAATATAATCTCATGCAGAAGGTCCGAACCCATATTGGATCCAATCATATAGATATGAATCATACACAAGAGGATGGGGAAATTTCCCATATTGTGTTATAGTTGAGGATTGTACTGAAGATCCTTATGTAACTGCGTATCTCATGAAAATTAGAATCAAGCCACATGTAGTTATTGAAAAATTCAATATGCAGGTCTAACTCATACACATAGAGAGGGTTTTTTTATATTTTCTTAAAATTGGGACTAGGATTAGAGATCTGGGTGTCACTATGTATCTTTATTAAGTAATAATTAATCCACACATAGTTTTTGAAGGGTTCCCTATGCATGTTTGGCTCATACATAGAGAGTGGGGAATTTTGGTTTCTTATTGAGGTTGAGCCTAGTATTGGAGATCTGAGCATCACTATGTATCTTTATAGAGAAATAATCAAGCTACATATTGTTCATGAAATCCCATTTCATTTAACTTAATGTGATGAGTATTATGATGAACTGAAGATAAAGAGAGGTAATGCTACAACTGAGCCTAAGAATAAAAATATGGGTGTCACTACATATCTTGTGAGGATAAGAATCAATCTGCCCACATTTCTTAGAAGGATTGTGTGGTTTACCATCATGCTATGTAGATGATAACTATTTATTCTAACATCTTAAGGTAAGGATGTAGGTCACCCATTATAGAATGGAATATTGTAGCTGGACTAGGGTGTATGACCTGTGCGTCACTACGTATCTTACGGGAGAAAGAATCAATACACACACAGTTCTTAAAAATAGTTTCCCATATTAATCATGTTTTGACATATAGAAAATGGGCAATGATATTTTCCAGAATTATGGATAATCCTAGGACATAAGGTCTATTTGTAACTACACATCTTATTGAAATAAGTTTCAGGCTACACATAGTTCTTGAAACGATCTTGCAGTTTATCACCATGAAACGAGGATGTAATAATGTCGTGGCTTATTCTTATAAAGGGGGTATAAGTACCACTGTGGAGTATTAATGAAGTGATTAGGGATTGCACATGGGATCATCCCATACTTTCTTCCTCATGTCTATCCAATACGGAATATCAACCCATTGAGGGTTTTGAAGGATGATATTGGGGCTTACACTTGAGATGGATGCCCATATTTAAGGGACCATGAGGAGTGTCTCAGCTCATGGTATTTATGGGGTTTCTTAATGTCAAATGAGATGGATGTTATCGATGCAGTTTAATATCATGCAGTGAGGAAGAATGACGTTTTTCAGTTTTAGGTCAAATGATTATGACCATATGTCATGAAGTTTATCATTGCGCAATAAGGAAGATGATTCCACTTAGTTCAACATCATGAAGTATGGATGTGAACCATGTAGTTTAATGACATATGACTAAAAAAATATTCTACACAATTTAGAGTCTTACATCATGGAATATATTTGATATTGTGCAATTTAATTTCCAACATCTTAGAATGTCCTGATTTTTAAGGTCATGCAACAAAGACCAACTACATAGTATAATGTCTTGCAGTCGAGATGAAAATCATGTGATTACAAAAAGTACTTATTTCGGAACATTGCATTGGTTTTGGGTCATAATGGTCTCTCTATCTATTTATATTAATGAATAAGATCTATTTGAGCGGACCTTGTGTATGGAGTAAGGTTTTTACAACTTTGGTTCAACATTTAGATGCTTATTTCCTTGTATCATTGGATTCCTAAGGAACAATACTAGTTCTCTGTGGAGGAACAAACAGAGGAAAAGATTCCCGTTAAAGGCTCTCAATATATGATTTTGATATACTTCCATGACATTAAAGGTGTGTAATATTTTCTAATCAAGATGATCCAATTAATCTAGTAGTTTCTAGGACTACTCATTTGTGGATATCTATTCAAATATGGAAACATAAGTGATGAAAAATGGACCTCGATGGGTAGGACTACCGCTTTTCTATACATAAGAAAATATGGGATTTCTCAGGTGGTAGTATGGGTTATAGTCTAGTAATCCCATAAAGTATAGAAAATCTTTTCAGTCTAGGAACTTTTATCTCCATCCACCATCCTCTAGAGTATATTTTGTACGGTCTTTTTAAAGGCATCTATATATCTATTATCCACTACATGATTGCGTGATGAATGGATGGACTTGACATTGTACTCCTGATATAGATTTCCCACCTCAACAGAATAAAAACTAGTGCCATTATCCACCAACACTGTTTGACAGACACCAAATATGGTAATGATGTTAGATTTTATGAAGCTGAAAATGATTTTGGCACTAACTTCATTGAGGTGTATTACCTTGGTCCATTTTTAGAATAATTTAGTAGAAACTATGATGTATTTGAACAGCTTATCTATAGATGGGAGGTATGGTACCACAATATCTATTCCCCATATGCAAAATGGACAAGTGTATTTTTTGTGTGTGTATAAACTCCGAGGGTTGATGGATGATGTTGGAATTCACTTTGTAGGAATGAAATTTCATAGTAAATTATGTGAAATCCTATGTCATCGAAGGCCAGAAGTATCCAAGACATTGGATTTATTAGGAAAGATTCTACCCTGACTAGTTGGAACCATAGTCTACCATGTGTACTTACACAACAGAGGTAATCTATTCTATGTAAATACATCTAATAAAGCCTCAATCATGTCCTAGTTTATTGAAAACTTTGTAGTGATTTGGGCCATCATAAAGAGTGAAGTTGGCCACTCACTACCATATTTAATCTATTCCATCCCTATCATCTGGAAGTACTTTGTTTGGGAGGTATTTCTTAATGGGAATCATCCACCTAGTGGTAAGACCATATGGTTCAAGGATAAGTATGATTTCACTAATTTCTTTTTTATGACAATAATGAAAGGTGAAACCATTCAGTAGTGCGTAATGTTGATGACAATTTTTTCCTAGTATGGATCTACTAAAGTCATAGATTCATTTTCCAATTCAAATTTCTTGGAATTATATGATTGTGGTACATGAGTTAATGTTGGTTCTGAGGGGAACTCTACCATTAACCCTCAGACATAGTCAATTAGGGATATTATCTCTTCCTTTCTTATGGCTTAAACCCCATTGATATGTTTAATTTCCTACTTGGAATCACCTTCCAATTTCAACTGGTCCACAATTATTTGAAGTGTCAGTTCCATATTTGTGATGAGGGCATGATATTCCACCTTATTATATTAAAATAATCTTATAATAGGAAGGATTAAGGTAAAACTAACTTCATTTGGGAAATGAGTATGATACCTAACTCTAATTTTTGAGCTTAGGGTCTTCCATAATCCTCCATGTTGTTATTTTGGATGTGCTGTCAAAATAAATCTCTTATGTTTAGGTTCTACCTTAAATATAGAATATTTCCTCATCCGACAATTCAGTATTCAATGATGTAGTTTTTTTAGATGGGAGTTCTACAAGGAAATGTTCAAAGGCCTATAATTTCCCTACTTTTGAGGCACAAATTTTATATCAAACTACTTCAGAAAAATCACCCACCGTACAGACGTCCTGTCAACATAAGAAGGATGAGGATGTTTTTTAGTGGGCTATTATGAGAGACCAATTGGAAATCATGGTTCTATAGGTAGTGCCTCAGTTTCTAAACCCAAAATATTAATACCAAGAATCTCTTCATGAACTTTTTATAAAAATTATCAGCATCAAGTGTGGTTTAATTGAGATAATGAAGGATGTCTTTAGTCTTGACGTCATTATTTTTTGTGAGGAAGGCTCCCAGCGTTCACTCCAGAGCCATCACATATAGAATGACAAAGTCTCACTCAATAGGTGTCACTAATGCTAGTGGGATTAAGAGTTATCTCTTGAGGTTTTCAAATGCTTCCCGATAGTGACTAGTCCACTGATATGTGACACACTTCTTTATCAGTTTAGTAAAGGGAAGAAACTTACCTACAAGGTTTTCTATGAAGCATTGAATGTAGGCCAAGAGTCCTTAAATTCCTATGAATCCTTTAAGGTTTTGAGGATGTGTCATTATAAGAATAACATTTATTTTATTAAGGATAGCATTGATGTTGTGATGGCATACATCAAAGTCAATAAATTTTCCTGAGGCTACCCTGAAAGTGAATTTTAAGGGGTTCATCTTAAAGATATGTTGTCTTAGCTTGTTGAAGATGCTCTCTAGGTCATCTAGGTGGTCATAAATTTTTCAAGATGTAACAGCCATATTTTCAATGTAGTATTCAACAATTTTCCTCAAAACAGATTTGAATATGTGATGAATGGAATGTTGGTATGTGGCACCGATGTTCTTCAAGCCCAAGTGAATTACTAGATAGAAGAATAATACATGGGGGGCCATGAAGGATGAGGGTTATTTATCTTCTAGGGCCATATAAATTTGTTTGTACCTTGAATATCAATCAATGGAGGATAAGGATTGATAAACAGTGATTTCATCAATAAATATTTATGTGATTGGAACCTGGAAGTCCTCTTTCAGACAGTTCTGATTGAGATCACAAATATCGATGAAAAATCCTAATTTTCCCATTTTTATTCTTCAAAAGAAAAATTTTGGTTATCCATTTTGGATACTGTACCTCCCAGATAAAGTCATCCTTGAGAGGCCTGTCCACTTTAGCCTCAATTTTGGAGGCGTAAGTCAAGTGTGTCTATCTGGATACCTATTTGTATTCTTGTCGGTCTTCTGGAAAGACCATGTAGTGGGTGGACACCTTGGGATTGAGCCATGGAATCATTATGCAATTCTAGGTGAACATATACCAGTTTTTCTTTAGGAAGGATGTACATACCTCATATTCTTCATAATTCATGGATTCAATGATCAATGTGGGACATGGATCTTCTTCTGTACCCAGATTTATTTCTCTTAGTTTGTCAATGTTATTGGAGACACATCCCTTAAATGCTAGAGTGCCATCACTGAGGTCTTCCCCCTCTTTCTTAGCATTATACATTATCTCTTATACCTATTATTGGGATGTAGGTGATGATGAATGTTTCCTGGAGTTATGGGAGGAGTTGATATTTGGACATTATAAAGACTAAGAAACCATTTTTTTTCTTGATTCTTAATGCGAGTCCTATTTGGATACCCAAAAGGTAGAAGATGGAATGAGAATGACCATCTTCAATTTCTCCTATTGTAATGAAAATTTCTTCTATCCTAGCTAGATGAATAGATAATTATTGAAGTTTGGGGCATAAAGTGAAGAAATTTTCATCCATTCTATCATTCAATCATCACTTGTTTTATTAAAGGATAGAAATGGAACCAGAAAACCAAACATGGGCCCTCAAGGGGGCCGAAAGCAATGGAGACCCAGGGTGCTTTCGAGAATGACTGACTTAAACTCATCCATAAGTGGACCCAAATTATCATAAACAATCATGGATTCCTCCTGATTTCCACTACGTGCTTGAGGGTCCACCGTAAAATTTGATTCCCCCGAACTGTGATGGATATTTTTTACTTTATTTGATTACCTAGAACATCTGCGAATGATATAGCTTAGTTCCCATAGAACTATGTGACTCCCATGGACTGTACTAACTTGGATCTCTGAATCAGACTCAATATCCGACACCAGAAGACCGCAACCCCTATAAACCACTAGCCCTAAAATAAGATAATGTGCCTCTACACCCAAGGAGTTCCCGGACCATAATATGCACTAAAACCCAACTTCATCGAACCCCTAAAGTCTCTTAGAATCCCACCACCCCTCATAACCCCATTCATGCAGGACCCATCGACATTAAGTTTCAGGCCACAAAGCAGAGGTTCCCATCTGACCCAAGGACCATTCACACTTCTCGTTCTGCATGGTTTTATAAGGAACTTTCAAATCATATTTGACCCTTGGAAACATTTCAAAAACAAAATCATTTTAGAAAATAGAATCCTTATCCGCATCTACAAACAGAGACGAGACCAACTATTTCTGAACCTCACTTGACTGCGAGTATCCCATATAATCTAGCAAATGGAAACCAGAAAATCTTCCCGCACCTTCCGTTCCGCAACCTTATACTCAGTGCCACCAAATCCAGGAATCTAAAAACATATTCAAGGAGAAACTATCACCTTCCAGGAAAGGGTGAGGTGTAAACACATACCAAATAATCCTTTCCCAATCGCTTTGAAAAAATAAATGAAGACAGGACTCCCACTGGGGGTACATGCATGAAAAGCATCGAGAGGCCAAAGGAATACCATTATTTTGAATATTTTCATTAGTTGGAAGGGCCTTATTTTGAACACTCCATACCAAGAAACTCATTTTCATTGGGATCTCTCTGCACCAAATTTTTGGTGCCCATTCATCTGGAGCACCATTGGTGTGAAGAAGCATTCTATAATCCTGAGCATAGAACCTTCTTAAACTTGAATCAGTAAAAAACATCTATTTGGGTGCGCACTCATAACAATATCTTGGAACACCTTCATCTGACCAGGTGAGAGAATCACATGAATGAGATCGTTGTTCCCTGTAGCCTCACTAAACGAGATCTCTAGAGAAGGGTGACCGAGATAGAACCATGTTTCTCCAACCCATTTGTTCGTCCAAAATTTAATTTTCCCATATCCAATAATCCATCGAGTTGCATTCTGTAAGAGTTCTAGATGATGAAACATGCAGCGCGTTAGGCTAGATGAATTACCGTTACTAGTAGCATGGATTCCCCTGGCATCTATATAGTGGTATTTGAAGAAATATTCAGACAATAACATTCCCACCAAGATATCCCACAATCGTCTACCCTGCATGATCTACATGAAAGTATGAAAATCCCTTAGCCCAACACCACCCTCAACCACCGGTTTCTACAGATGTGCCTAGGAGGCCCAATGTGCACGACCTGCGCAATTGGCATCCCAAAGGAAACCCATAAGATGCCTCTCCATCCTTCCAACAACCCATTTCTTTGGATTGATGACAAAAAAACATGCATTGGTATATATGGTAGGACACTATTTATCAAGGTGACATGAACTCCAAATGAAAAGAGTTTGTTCTTCCAATTAAGGATACTTCCCACCAAAAGGTTGGTAATATACTCAAAGTACATATTATTAATGTGCATGTAGGAAATAGGGATACCGAGGTAGAGAATTGATATTTGTTTCTATTGACATCTAAGGTTGTTTTGAATATCTCTACATCTTCTTCTGGCGCATTTTTTTGAAATAAAAACCATGATTTTTCATTGAATTGATCCTTTTCCCACTCAGATGACCATATAAATTCTGAATTTCTATGAGTTTGGATATATACCTGTGCCTTGCATTAGAAAAAATTAAGACGTCATCCGCAAACATAAGAAGATAGACTCCTTTCCAGCCACACTTTCAAGTATAGGGAGAGATCCGACCTTCCTCCAATCCATCATGTAAATTAATGGAAGGAGCATCTTGTGCCAAAATGAAAAGACTAGGGGATAAAGGATCACCTTGATAACCACCATAGACTGATTTGAAGGACCAAAAGTTTTTTCTTAAGAGAGATAAGAAAATCCAAGGGGAAGAGTAGCATCAGAAGCATAAATTGCAAAAACAGTTCTAGAACCCAAATTTCCTCATCAAACAGAGGCTAAAACTCCACTCCATTTTATCATAAGCCTTATCCAGGTCAGTTTGGAAGATCACAACCCAGATTTTTCTTGTGCATGTCCATCACCATTTCATAAGTAATACCGACTGCCCCATGAATACTCCTCCCTATAACATAACCATGTTGCTCTCTCGAAACTGAACTTGCAATGACCCCATTCAACTTCCTAGAAAGAATATTATCCAAGATCTTATAGGTCAAATTTCATAAACATATGGGCTGATATTGATTGATGCACGTGGGGTCCTTATTTTTTGAAATAAGTACCACTCTGGAAGCATAAGAGCCCATGTTTAGCCCCCTATCGCAAAAGAATTCATGCACTTCCTTGATCACCTGCGGACCAACCACTTCCCAAGTAGTAGTGAAGAAGGATTCTAGAAATCTGTATGGTCCAGTTACACTTTCTGGTTGATGGGGAGCACATAATATACACTAATATTTTTTAAAGGCTTATATGGGATCATCTCTAGACCGTTCAAGGAATTTATTTGAGTGTCATTATCATCCATGGACTATTTCACTTCCTTATGGTAGAATCCTGTCTTAATGTATTGTGATTTACAGGATTAAAATGGGGCCTTGTCACTGTGTAATGTACCAAATTTTCCATTTTTACAATATTTGATACATTGGTGGTATGAAGAGGGGATAACCACATACTAGTGGAGCCAAGGTATTCAATGTAGAACATTGAAGCCTGTACGCTGACTAAGAACCATGAACTATGAGTCATACATGGGATTCCTTAATAGTGTCCTGAGTTGGATTTCACATTTGACCATTCTTATCATAACCTTGTAACATTAAAGCGGAGGGGGAAATATGAGATTATTTGAAACCCAGTTGATCAAGTGTTCAAATTGTAAAAAGGTTCACTCCAGAGCCATTATCAATTAATGCTCGTCAGATATTGACTTCATTTATCCTTCTAGATATATAGAAGGGTCTGATGTTCCCCTCTCTGATGGAATCATCATTCTGTTCTCTGAAATAGATGATCGTGTGGAATTCTATAAGATCATTCTTTTCACAACACACCTCGGTAGTAGTAACCTCCACTTAAATTCCTGAGGGCGTGACTAGGCCTCGATGAGTGCTTCCCAGAGGTCTTTTGATTGATTCAGAATAGATTACATGGATCGATTCATGGGATATTATTATTGTTTTACTTTGACTAATGAAAAAGATGACCTTAGGTTGGATCATTAGTAATTTGAATCCTTTCAGGGTTCGAAGATGAAGATGAAGTTATGTTCTAGGGGTCTCTAATTTTTGATAATGTGGATGATGATGATGGGTTGATTGCACACCAGGGTGCATGTCTTGAGGTAGCTCATGTCCTGAGGTGATGTCTTGTGTGGGTTTTGAAATTTGAATTGTTTGGATTTTTTGTGGTTCATTTTTCTTTGAATTGTGTATTTTGGGTAGTGTGAAATTGTAATCAGAGGATTTTTTCCCACCCAAACTTATATAGGTTATTTTAAAATAAAAAAAATAGAATTTGGAGGAGAGAATACAAGATTGATAAATTGGACAACACGAAGGATATTTGCTTCAAAAAATTATAATTCTTGCCAGAGGTCTTCACTACCCAGTATGGGGACCCTCTTTTGAAGGTTCTTTAGAAACTGAAGTACTTGATATGGATGGATCAACCCTTGGAATTGGAGCTAAAGTAGATTCCACTGTCATTTTATTAGACTGACAAGGTATTCCCACACAATGAGGATAATTTTGAGATAATGTAACCTCTAGACCTTATTCTATGCTGAATATGTTTGAAAAAATTTAAAACATGTGGTATAAATTTCCTGCTCCCTATGATATTGCTGGTGAGCTCTTCCATGGGGTTTAG
The DNA here is from genome assembly GCA_963277665.1 of Viscum album. Lineage (NCBI taxonomy): Eukaryota > Viridiplantae > Streptophyta > Magnoliopsida > Santalales > Viscaceae > Viscum > Viscum album. The sequence goes on from OY728161.1 coordinate 703,500,472, forward strand.
CTGTGTAGATAGTTTGATTAGGGATGTGGTTTGAGTAGTGACTCCTATAATGATAGTGTCTTCCCCTATATCCTTGACTCTGACGGTCTCTTCCCCAAATTACAGAATCAAGTATATGAACTTTGGTTTCATTTTCACACTCACCATATGATAAAGGATCCATTAAGTGAATAACATTGATGGAACTGAAGATCATATCCTTATCGAATGTAGATTCAATCTGGTGGGTTGAACCATATTCTACCATTTGGCAGGGTGGTTCCCATGCTTTTGAGATTGTAGGAATGAATTCCAAAAAAGTCAAATGCAAATTTTTCCTTGTTATAGGTTTGTCTTTATGTGTTTAAATTTTGCTATTTAATATATGTCATTTTATGGAAGGGTGGATTTTAGAGGACTTAGCTGCCAATGGAGTTGGTTGTGTTGTAGCTAAAGAAACCGAGGGCACGATCGGCTATAGAAACTATTCTTGGAGGATAACATGAGTTCATTTGATAATTTTTCTAACCATCCAATCACTGAACATTTTCATACCCATGCTATTAACTTCATCCAATTCATTCTCCTCCTCATAATTAGTGGCAGAAACACATGTCACTTGCGCAGGTGGATTTCTTAGATTCATTATCCCAGATTCCACTATATTTTGTAGGATGTATTTAAAAAAATACATGGATATTGTTCTCCAATATTTTATGTAATGGGGAAGAATTTGGGATATCATCATCACCATCCCTTCTAGGTTTCCTAGGCTTTAAAAACTTGATTAAATTATTTTCCAATGCTGAGATGAAGTAGACATGGACTTACTCATTTTAAAAATAATGGACTTTATTTTTCATCTCCTTTATCTTTTTTCACCTTTTCTCTCTTTGATCATACTGACATGGTGGGAATTTTTTTTGAAACTCGAGAGGTAGAACCACATGAAATGATATATGATTTTGATTGGGAGTAGGTACATAATATTACATAAGCGTAAATGTGGCTGTTTATTCTTTCTCTATTCTCTTTCCTTGAGTTGATGGAATTTTTTGGGGCTTAGCATTGTTCTTTGTGATAGTGTCTTCCACTCATTAAGATATTACAGAAAGGTATCGAAACCCACCTAATTATTTCATAGGGATAAGTGGTGTGAATAAATTATCCTAAAGGTTTTCTATAAATATAGGATACAAATATTCTTGAGGGAGTGGTGGGTTTAATGAGAATATCAGTCCATTACAATGTGTAATGAAATTTAAGACCCTTTCATTCTTCTAGTGCTTGCAGTTTGAGAGGTTGTGGACTATTGTCTTCTATAATATCGAGCTGAACTAGAAGAGAAACTTCTAACAGAGTTCTTACCACACCTTAATTGATTGAGACTGAAAAATAGTCTACTATACAATGGATAGTCCCTATAATGGTTTCATGAAGCACCCGAGTTTAAATGACAGATTTTGTTTAGGGATTCCCATCATTGAATCAAAATGAGAGATGAAATGAATCAAATGATTCTATAGGTCTTACAAGCCATTAAAATTAGAAATACAGGGTTTCCAAAGTTTTTTGGGGGAGGATACAAATCTAACCATTTGTGTTAAGTATTCTTTTCTAGTTGTATCAGCACACGTTGTTCCTCCGTGGCTTCATATCAAGTCATTAGTTACTCAAGAGAGTTCATTATCCCTCATGTAATGTATGTATGAGTTGGACCTTATGTAGGTTCCAAAAACATTAGGGCCATATGTGGTAATACAGTTTCTATCTATCATGGGTAGTATATAGGGGAAGACTTGTAAGGATGTGCCATGTCTTGTTCTGGTTATTCACCTAATAGTGGGAATTCATGATCTACTAATATGTGATCCAGTTATATTGGTGGTTGGTATCCCATGTTGAGTGAGTGTTACATATCCAATTCCATCACTACGATGAACCCTATTTGATAAGGTATGCTGGTTGGGAGTGTGAGTTAGGGATATTTTTGCAGAACATATCTATAAATAAGCTTTACTTAGAGTAGTTCTGTATTAATTTCCCCAATTATTTCATATCTTTTTTTTATCGAGCAAATCTTTCTTCAAGTGAAGGGTACTAACCTATCCAGAAGGCAGGTGAGGCACAATATTACCCTTAACATTTTCCTTTTTCGAGGCCCTCAGATGAGGTAATGGGAGAGGGATTGAGGGAACACCCAGATTCAGGGTGAGTCTATGGTTCTAGGTATGCACACATCCTTCAATCATTTTAGAGAGAACTATATTTTGAACCAAAACATCATCTTCCAATTTATCCTTCGAATTTATCTCATGTTCTATAGGTTTTTAGGGGCGGCATTAATGAAATTAACTGATATGTAATGTATTTAATACATTCTATCAGTGTATTTTTGATAATATAATTTTCTACACCCTATATGAGGTCTTTTTCCTCATTCACTGATTCTATGGGAGCCATTTGGGGGATGATAATTTGAAGGGACTCACTAGAAAATTCATACATGTGTGTTCCTAGTGAACATAATTGATCAAAAGATGCGACAAAATGGAAGGATCCATTCTGTAGCATTTCCCTTAGTCATTAAAAGACTAATTTCCACTGAGGATGAGGTTGTTGAGATGAAAAAGCCCCTATCCATGAGGGTTGGATCTATTCCCATTCCCCTTTTGCAACTCTTCAGTCATGGTTTGAAAACCTCAAAGGCTGTGTTAAAAAATCAAGCATCCTAGTGGGATGGGGTTTCTCTTCAACTTCCATAGATTCTACTTTCGTGGTTTTCCTTCTGATTCTATGTATTTTTTTTCGAAACATGGGTTGGGTGCATCATTTGGTATGAAACTGAATCAACAACTTTCAAAAACCGTGGAGCTATTTCTGACATATACACTATCTGATGAATGACTTCTCATCAATGGGAGTATATCTTGATATATTCAGTATCCTGACATAAGAGTCTTTTAATAGCCTTCTCTCTTCTAGTCCGATTTTGGTGAGAGTCAGTGGGGGCCTATTTTTGTTGAGCATATCATCAGTTGTGAATAAAGTCTTTTTTTGAACCCAGGCTGAATCTATAACATCACATGATACAAATTTTTGAAAGATTTGATGGTTTGGGATCGTAGTGAAATGTAAGGATCTGTTTCCACCCCATCATTTGATATGAACACCATATGGGGGCTTGGTGATCCACTGTCAAAAACAATTAATGCGATGATGCATATATATTTGAAGGGATCCCCACTGTTTCTATAGATGTCACGAATCTAAGAGATCCACCAAGTAAATTTTGAGTTTCATACCTTATATTAAGTTAAAATTAATTCAATATTCATCATAGGGAAATAATTTTTCACTCATGTGATTGATAGTTTTCTATATATTAAGGAGAATGTAGTGTAAAGAATATTCAGACAGGACCTCTAGAATATTGTATTGAGGGACAACTAATGATCTGAAAATGGCCGGTATGCCATCCTTATCCATCCATTTCCTTACTTTTAGCATGTTATCTTCATATTTTTCAAGAGTTTCCTCAACCTATTCCAACCAAAGTGTACATTTTCCCACTTCTTTATCCTAAAAACAAGATGGGTAGGGACTTCCTCTGTCATATTGGAAGAAATACGGACCAAGGGTGGTTCATATAATGGTATTTTCCTAGTCCTATCTTCCAGCAGAGAAATAATATCAATTTTAAATAAAAAGGAACTAGACATGAATGGACTTGTTTTCTAAATTTCCTCATGATAGTGGGGATTTATCATCCCTATATCACCAAGGGGATGACCCTTCTAACAAAGTGAAACACTACTGTGGATATAACATTCACAGTGAATTACATCATAGGGAGGACTAACACGGTGGATTTTAGTAAGGGAAAGACATACTTTCTATTTAATCTTCTATCCATGTGGATGGTTTTCCTAACTCTCGTATGAAGATAAGCTCTTGAGAATGATCATATTATTGTCATGAAGTATGCCTTTATGGTGAAGTGTTTTAGGAGGACCTTTATAATTACTACTACTACTACTACCATAATTTAGTAATTGGAGAGTAGGATCTTGAGGTTCCATAGATAATAATATGAGGTATTCAATAAATAAAACATATTGTAGAGAGGGATAACATATCAACTATTTATTTTCCAGTAATCTCTAGTGAGCCTTCTTTTTGGATGCTTTCTTGTGAGTGATTGGGGCCACTTTATAGGGGACACAGTTTTCATGGATAGGGGTTTGTTCCTACATTGGAGTGGCCATTGGTATGGGACAATCATATCCTATTGGAATAGGTGTATATTCTCAATAAAATTGTTTTTATATCACAAGGGAAGTTTTCACCACGACCATCCTGTATGAGAGGAGATGTATGTGTCTTCTCTGGGGTGACATGCTGGAGGGACACCCCATTTATGGGGATAGAACCTTGTATACATCCCATTGAAACTACTATTGTCCCCATAATAATATTCTGGAAGGTTTCTAGATGTTGGTAGGAATTTGTAACCCCCCCTTCATCATTGTTAGGATATGCTTGGTGACTTCAGTGATTGGAATGAGGATATATACCCATTTTACATCTGAAACAGGGGTATGTGCCAACTCTCTACCTTCATTTCCAATCAGTGGATACTAAAAATACTCACATATGGGTATATGGGTTTAAGTCTTCCCAATATTCATTATAGGGATTTCCAACTGATATCCTTAGATACATCTAGTTGAAACTGCTGGTAGTCCTGATGAATGTAGGTAAGTGTATGCTCCTGCATGTTGTTTGTCATAAAACATGGATAAAAGGATTCTTTGAACAATTCTTGGTGAGTCTTATAGAAGGATCGATGGATGTGGGAAGAGATTTTTTCATAATCACATATTACCACCAAATTTGAATTGAGATCATTCTTGGTATGTGAAAGTGTTTGATCCAACTCATTTTGTTCCACTATATTTGGTTGTAGGGATTATTAGAGTGATTCTAGATGATTCTACTGACAGGATTAGTTGGTGTAGGTAGGTGTATGTTTCTACAATCCTTGTACCACTGTATTTGAATGGAGGTCTTCTTTGGATATCTCTAGGAGATTCCACTAGCTAGATGAATTTGGGAGGGTGGGTGTATGTTCCGGCTCATATTTTTCCACCAAATTTGGTTGGTGGGATTCTCTAGAGGTAGAAGAGGTGTGACCATGCTCTCTATTGATTAGTTTTCCCCATAGTTTTATCTTGTATACCCGAGTATGAATTACTATGGATGGCCTACTCATAATGATACCCCAATAATATTCAGGGGTTACTACCATACAACATTGGAATCAGAGATTGTTGGAAGTATCCCTTTGGAAGGACCTTAGTGTCTTCTAGATGAGGCAATATGTGGCCTTTTGATCCATCTCCCTAAGATAAGGGATGGACTGGTTATTTTATTCATGGGGCAATATTTTGAAATTGGTAAAGATGGGGATTGGTTCCGTATGCTTTTAGATCATCGTTCGTCGCTGATGGACAATTGGCAGGGCTTTGTGACACTACTACAAAATAGACATTTAACAATTTTAAAAATGGATTTTATTAGTGCTAGATAAGTAATGGATACATGAGTGAGATTAAAATCCATAGGATTTTTTCATATCTAAAAAATCATGGATAAAGGGTTCCTTTATCGATTCTAAAAAAGCACTGATAAAGGGGTCCAATATTAACAATTTTACAAGTTCTGATAGAGGACAACATTTATGATCACTTTTTTTAGCATAGATAAAGGATACCTTTATTGGTTCTTATAAAAGTTCTGATAAAGGGACCCTTTATTAGATTTTATAAATTAACTTATAAAGGTTACCTTTATCAATGTGTATAAAATCACTAATAAAGGGGAATACTATAATGTGATATAATATTACACTGCAATACTAGTGCAGTGTACAGTAACAACACACTACAACACCCAAAACACCACCAAAAATTAAAAAAATAAAATACCAATACAAAATATAAATGAAATAAAATTTAAAATATAAATAAAAGAAAAAAAAAACTATGTTATAGACATTTAAAACATTGGTTTATACAATTTTATAAGTACAAATTATTACATACATTCCAAAACATCAATGCTCATTTGTATTTTCATAATGACCTCAACTCATGGTATTTCCAAAAAAAAATTCCTTTATCAAGAAAAATAATACACCCATATTGGGGAAAAAATTATTCATGTAATAATATTAACAAAATAAAATAACAAAAACTGTTAATTTTAAATTAATCTCTGATTCAAACTTAGATCACTGTGTATCTGATTGAGTTGCAATTGATTCTTTCACGTCAAACCATTTGTTGTTCGTCTTCAGAAATTATCTCTATAAAAATAAACTAAATTAGTATAATATAATAATTATAGTGAAATTAATTAAGTAATAGTAGATATAATGATGAGAAAATAGTATAGGCTTGTTTTCTCGGTTTTGGTGATGTGATGCACATTTTAAACTAAAATGACACTTATATATACAAAACATGATCTTTGAGTCATACTAGTGACCTCGTGCAATAGATTGACGTGGGGATGATTCCTATACATCCCAATTCACTTATGGATAATTTTCATAAAGTATCAAAACGATCCTAATGTGTTTTCTTGGTTTTTAGTACATCACTTTTATTTTTTTACTAAAATGTAATATTAAAAAATAAACATGAAATTTCAATCATATCGGTCACATCATGTTTCATTTTTATGTGAGAATAATTCTTACATATCAAAAATCACTTAATAATCATTTTCCTAAATTATCAAGGCAATCCATGTATGTTTGTTCAGTTTTTAATGAGTGACTCTTTTTGAACTAAAATGTCAAATTTAAACTAATAACAGATACATTGATTTATTTTTGGAATGTAGTGTATCAGATTGAGGTGTGATTGATTCCAACACATAAAAAATTACTTATGTATCATTTTACTTTAGTATTAATACAAATTGAATGTATTTTCTCTGTTTTGAGTAGGCTGATTATCTTTTTTACTAAAATTGATGTTAATTTTAAATAAAAAGACACACTTGGAGTTATACCGGTCACACTATGTTTTAAATTGAGGTAAAGATGATTTATAAACATCTTCAATGACTTAGGGATCATTTTAATAAAGTACAAAAATAATCTGAAGGCATTTTCTTGGTTTTGTTCATGTCACTTGTCTTTTTTACTAAAATACCAATTTAAAATGGAAAAAAACACTTATAAAAGATATTTTGAGTCATATCGGGTACATCATGTATCATATTTAGGTGAGGATGATTTATACACATAAAAAATTAATTATGGATAATTTTATATAAGTATAAAAATAATCTTAATTAGCTTTCTTAGTTTTGAGTATGTTATTTTTTTATAAAAATTAATGAAAATTTTAAATACAAATACACACTTGCAGTTGTAGCAGTCACAAATTGCCTCATATTGAGGTGAGACTTATTTATACATGTCTCAAATGAATTATAGATCATTTTACTAAATTATAAAAATAAACCAAATGCATTTTATCGGTTTTGATTACATCACATGTCTTTTTTACTAAAATGATATTTTAAACTGGAAACAGACACTTTGAGTCATAACAATCACATCATGTATCATTTTTAAATGAGACTAATTAATACATGTCTTTAATGAATTATGAATCACTATACTAAATTATCAAGACAATATAAACATTTTTTCTTGGGTTTCAATGAGTAACATTGTTTCAACTAAAATGCCGATTTTAAATTGATAACTGGAACTTTTAGTCATATCGGGCACATTGTGTATTGGATATTGGTAAGGATAATTCCTAAATTTAAAAAACAACTTATAGAAATTTTTAATAAAGTATAAAAATAATAAAAAAAGTTTTCTCAAGTTTGATTATGTTAGTTGGATTTTTTACTAAAATTAATGTTAATTTTTTAAAAAAAGTCACACTTGGAGTCATACCTGTCACACCGTGCATCAGATTGAAGTGAGGTTAATTATTACATGTCCCAAATTACTGATGGATAATTTTACTAATGTATCAAAATAATAAAAATTTGTTTTATTAGTATTGAGTATGTCACTTTTCTATTTTACTAAAATGTTATTTTAAACTAGAAACACTCACATTAAGTCATACCGATAACATCATGTGTTGGTTTGACATGAGAATGATTGAAACACATAAACAATTACTTATAAATTTTTCCTAAATTTTAAATACAAATTGATCATATTTTCTCAATTTTTAGTGAGTGACACTTTTTGAACTGAAATGTTAATTTTGAATAGATAAGAGACACATTGAGTCAGACCAAGAACATCGTGTGTCAGATTGATGTGGGGATGAAAAAAATTTAAAAAACGACTTCAGTATCATTTTCCCAAAGTATAAGAACAACAAAAATGTGTTTTCTTTGTTTTGAGTATGTCAGTTTTATTTTTTTAATAAAATTAATGTTAATTTTAATTAATTAGATGCACTTGGAGTCATACTGGTCACATTGTAAATTGGATTGAGGTGAGGATGATTCATACACATATCAAAAGACTTATGGATCCTTTTTATAAAGTATCAAAACAATATTAATGTGTTTTCTTGGTTTTGGGTATGATACATGTCTTTTTAAAAAAAATTCCATTTTAAATTGGAAACATGCACTTTGAGTCATAACGGTCCCATCATATATAAGTTTGGTGTAAGACCAATTTAAAGATTTCAAAAATTACTTCTGAATCATTCTCTTAAATTATCAAAATAATCCAATCATGTTTCCTCATTTTCCAGTGAGTGACACTCTTTTGACCTAAAATATCAATTTTAAATTAATAATGTACACTTTTAGTCATACTTTTCACATTGTGTACTATATCTAGGTTCAAATGATTCATAAATGTCGAACATTACTTCTAGATCATTTTATTAAAGTATAAAAATAATTCATTTTCATTTTATCAGATTTGAGTATGTCAGTTGTCTTTGGTACTAATATTAATGTGAATTTTAAATAAAAAGATACACTTGGAGTCATATAAGTCACACTGTGAATCCGATTATGGTTAATATTATTCTTACATATCCCAAATCAGTTATGTATTATTTTCATAATGTATTTAAACAATCCAATTTTTTTCTTATTTTTGAGTATGTCAATTGTTTTTAAAAAAATGTCATTTTTAACTGGAAACATGCATTTTGAGTCATACCAGTAACATTGTGTATTGGTTTTACATGAGACTGATTTATACACATAGAAAATGACTTTTAAATAATTTTAATATATTATTCAGAAAATCCAACCATTTTTTCTTGATTTTAAATGATTCACACTTTTTGGAACAAAATTTAATTTTTAAACTATTAAATAACACTTTTAATCATATATGGCACATCGTGTATCATATTTAGGTGAGTATGATTCCTATATGTCATAAATGACTTATGGAAATTTTTTATAAAGTATCAAAACAACTGGAATATGTTTTATCAGTTTTGATTGTGTCATTTTCCTTTTTTTATTAAAATTAATGCCACTTTTAAATCAAAAGAATCAATTAGAGTCATATCAATTATACCGTGTGTTGTAATGAGGAGAAAATAATTTCTACAAGTCCTAAAGACTAAAAAAATCCCAAATTCCAATGTTACCACACTTTCCATTAGCATTATTCATCAAACATCTAACACATCATAATGAGTCAATGTTCTTAGACAAAAAAGGTTTTTATGACTAAGAACATTGACCCAATATGTAGTGTTGTAGTTCAACAATTAAAGGATAAGGAAGGATGGTAACATTGGTATAAAACTACATGTTAACTCTTGTGGGTCTTATTTTAGATATTTAAAAGAAAAATTTGAATTCAGAAAATATCTTTTAAAAAAACTAAATAGGTATTAGATAAAAATGATAAGGAAATAAACATAGAAATAATAGATAAAATGATGAAAAAAATAAAATAAATAAGTAGCAGTACATTACCTTTCCATGTTGGTTGTATTCATTCTCAACTAATTTCTTTATTTTCATCATCTTAGTTGTAGTATCAATGTCCAATCTCTCATGATCAAGAATAACTTCAAAAAAAATAACCCCAACTCAAATGAAAAGCCTACCTGAATAACCAAATAATTATTATATGAGTAATACTAAAAAGAAATAAATTAATTATAATTATTAAACAATAAATTAATTGTTTAAATAATGATTTTATAGTAAAAACATTAAAAATACCTCTATTATTGAGTAGAGGAAGCGTCGTTTTTTCTTCCTATAGAGGTATTGGTGGGAAATTGAAGGAAAATGCTAAATGACAACATTTCATGGGTGAAATGGCTTTTAGGGATTATCAATATGCAGATGTTTTAGTGTATAAAGGCATAAATGATGGAAATAAATATTCAAAAATAAAGTAACTAAAAATATATTACTTTATAAAACATCTTTGAAAATAACTAAATAATTATTATATTAAAAAGATGTTGAAATTAACTTTCCAATAGTAGATAAACTGGTGAAAATATCAATTAAATAAGTAGTCCCAATTCACCTGTTCATGATGGTTGTATCCATTATTTACCCATTTTATTGTTGTCATTATTTCAGTTGCAGCCTCAAAGTCCAATCTCTCATGAGTATGAGAAGCTTCGAACAAACCACCCCAACTCGAAAAAAGGAATCCACATGTATAAGAAAACAATTATTCTGTGAGTAATATTAAAAATAAATAAATTAAACAAAAATATTAAACAATACATTAATTCTAGAGACAATATAATGACCTATACTTTACATACATTGTTAATACTTCAAAATTGAAGCACACTTATTACAACATACGACAAAACCACAAAGGACCATATAGGTATAGTGTCTTTAGAAACAGGGAAACATAAACAACTGGTTCATATATCTTATACAGTGTCTCCCATTTATTTAATCATATCTAGGGTACCTTTTATCATATTCAAATTAACATCCATCTTCCTGACCTGGGGAAAAGAAAACATACAAAAAAGGGTGAGCTCAAATGCTCAGAAAGGGCAAATAAAGGAAATAAAAATCATATCATATCTTCATGAAAATCATAACCTGCAAAAGAGATCATAATATCTTAACATGGAATGAGATCCCCATAATCATAACATAAAACTTGAAACTTTGGGGCATGCACACATAATCATGGAAAATCATTTCTTGTTAGTCATGACTCATTTCCAAGACTATCTTAGCGGACAAAGTCCATTTCTGAACCGAGTTCACTCCCCGTTTCAGTCCTGTATCACTGAATCGAAATAACCTTCCATTCCAGCCATGTCTATCTCATGAGATATAAATCTTTACCCAATGAATTGGAGGGAGATATAGGTCCCACCCATCTTATAATGAATCCTTTCTTATGTGTGCCACATAATCATAAATCATACATCATCGCATAACACATATAACAAAAATGGGATTCTTGAAACATCATGACATCATAAAACAAATCATGTAAGGTAAATGACTTCATAAAAATAATTCCCTCAAAACATAATAAAATCAATGTAATAATAGGTATAAAAATAGAACCCTATATTATCTTAGATGGAAAATAATTTTGATAAAACATTTGAACTCCATTCTTGAGGAAAATATCCTTTCTACTTCAAAAAACACTTTTCTTTTCTTAAGATGTCATACAATTATAAACTAAAAGAAGTTGATTAAAAATAAACTTGAAAACTTATAAAGGAAGATTCCTGGAAATAATGTTTTAAAAATCCATTCTTTCCGTATAAGTTAAAAAAAACATTTTTCTCGTACTTTTGTCGGAAAATTCAAAAAAGTACCTCGTACGAAAAACGACAAAATATTCCTTTCATACATTTTACTAAAAACTCACCGAAGGGTAAAATTGGATTTAAAAAATTGTAGGTGTATGGGAATAAAATTACATATTGAGAAAACATGGATGTGGATGATAAAATACACCCCAGTAAATACCAAAGTATAAACAATCTCGGATAAAAATGAGATTGTGATATTTTCCCTTACCTTAGGTCCGATTTGCTTTGTACGTGTCCGAATCTCCTGTATAATGGTTTAAATAATGTTATTGACTTATTCCAGAATAATACATATTGATATGATATCATATATGGTCATATTCTTAGCTTCTTATCAGTAATATTTCATTGTTACTTGTTACTCGGGTCTTTATTGCCTTTTGTTCTTATGTGTGTTTTGCAAAATAAATTCTTATTATTCTTTTAAGGTTATAGATACCTTATATCCAGAATGGTATTATTGTAACATATATCATATTTATTCATTCCATTCATTTATATAATTACTATGTAATGATGATCATGTAGAACGAGTCGCATCACATCGTGGAGACGGTATTCCGTACGTACGCACGAGCGATGATATTGTTCCCATGATCGTGGAATTCTATTTAAGTGTATTTATACTATTTCAGTATCAATATCACTTTATAATAATCATATATAGTTACTCATTACACCATTATACCCATCCTTGTAAGGTGATGGTGGAAAATAGATTACACCACGGCGTGGAGACGGTATTCCGTACGTACGCACGCGCGGTGATTTCATTTTTCCGTAGGATGGATAGAAGGTGAATTAGGGTTGTTTCATATTTATAATAACATATAAGTATGTAATTAATACTTATGTTATTACTTTATCATGAAACATCTAAAGAAGAAGAAGTTGAAGAAGAAAGAAATTGAAAAGATCGGTAATGGATATTACCTCTTCTTTCAAACGCCTCTTTGAATCCTCCACTTAGGGAACTAAGATTGGTCTTTGAAGAAGACCAGGACCTCTAGGATTATTCTAGGGAAGTGGAGAAGAGATTTTGGCAGGGGTTGGCCGAGCTTGAGTGCTCAAATTGGTGTGAGGAGGAGGGGGAGGAGGTGCCCTTTTATAAGGGAGGAGAGGGGCACCATAGGAATATCTCAAAATATTATTTTATATTAAAGTAAAAATCAGTTTATAATGGTTCCAAAGGGTCTTATTTCGAAGTTAAAGTGGGGATGGGTCGAAAGCCTATCAACCAATAAGATTTATACAAGTTTAGGTTACTATTTAACCTTATCAATTAGATTTAACTCTAAGTTAAATAATTTTACTTTTACCATGTCTTCTTGTGTTCTTGTACTATAAGGTTAATAAACTTACTATAAGCAGCCAAACTAACCCCAAGTTGTTTATTATTAATATATATAACCTTATCTAAGTCATTTTGCCGAACCTTAGATTTTTAGGAATAAAATAACAATTAATAATATAATATTTGATTTTAAAACTATTTTGTGTCAATTTTGACACTATTTGATATATGATTTTTTTGAAAGTCATAACAGAATTATATGTTCCAACCAAGTTGATTTAATCAACACTAATATATCATAGTAACCTAGAAAATTAGTGGAATTCATAAAAAGTCCCAAATTACATTTATTTGAGCAATTCTAACATCACTTATGTTAACATTTCCTTAAGAGGGTAATTACTGCATCATCGTTGTGTCATAAATAAATAAATTTATTTAAAGTCTAAAAATTATAAATAAAATATCATTATGTAGTAAATCCTTTTATCTTTCTAATGAATATTTATAGTCGAATTTAGCTTATGTATAACCCCATATTAAAAATGTTTTAGTTATTAAACTTTGATTTTAACTATTTTAACTATTCATTAAATAAAATAATATTAAATGTCATAATCTAATCCAAGTGGTCCTAAATGGTCATATTAAATTCATAAGGTTGTTTTTGGTCGAATTACACTTATCCAATAGAATTAGGATATGTGTTAGGGTAATAGTAATATCATATTTACCCTTAGTTAGCCTATTTACTATTAACCGCGGTAAAAAAAGTAAAAAGTTACTATTCACCAAAAAATTATTTTTATCTCATTGAACCACATTTTACTTACTGATATCAACCGTGTCTGTCGGATTTTCGAAATTCCATTCACAGAAGTGGTAAAATTACGTTTTATGCAAAATTCAGTTTTTAACCTACCACTTAGTGGTTTCACTATTCATCAAAAATTGAAAGTTTTCAGAAAAATACCAAAATTTCACCCTAGGCTAATTTCGATATTCCGAATCCAAAAATGAAGTCCATTTTGAAAAATAAAATTTATAAAATTTCAAAAAGTGGTTATTATTATTCATAATGGCTAGTTTTAATAATATTTTAATAGCATATCGTTTTTTAGTGAAACTCGGTATTGCGTAGGACACAAGCTATCGAGGAAGGTCGCGATTTCATGTAAAGAAAGCCAAGAAAGTGTTGTGTAGAAAAAGATTCCTTTGATGATTTATATAACATAAAAGTATCGAGTGTTACATTCTACCCCCCTTAAAATGAATATCGCCCTCGAAATTTGTCACTTTGTAACAAACAGATGAGGATACCTCTCCCTCATCATATCCTCAAGTTCTCATGTAGCTTCTTCTTATTGGTGGTTCCTCCATAAAATTTTCACCAATCGAGTGGTCTTGTTTCGTAGGACTTTTTCGCTACGATCCAGAATCTCTATCGGTTGTTCTTCATAAGAAAGATCTTGCTCCAACGGTACATCTTCTGAGCTGAGTACATGTGAAGGATCAGATATGTACTTTCTCAGGAGAGATACATGGAACACATCGTGAACTTGAGAGAGATTCGGTGGAAGCGCCAATCGGTAAGCTACCTTCCCCACACGATCCAGTATTTCGAAAGGACCGATATATCTTGGGCTCAACTTCCCCTTCTTTCCAAATCTCATAACCCTCTTCCAGGGAGATATTCGTAAGAACACTTTATCACCCACTTCAAACTCTATGTCTTTTCTTCAATTGTCAACATAACTTTTCTGTCGACTCTGAGCTGATATTATGTGTTGTTGAATAGATCTGACCTTTTCTGCCATTTCATCAACGAGATCAGGTCCTAATATATTTCTTTCCCCAACTTCATCCCAGCAAGTTGGAGTCCTGCATTTCTTTCCATAGAGAGCTTCATAAGGAGCCATCTGAATACTGGAGTGAAAGCTATTATTATAAGAAAATTCCACCAAAGGTAGGTGTTGATCCCAACCTCCTTTGAAATCCATAGAGCAAGCTCTCAACATATCTTCTAGGGTTTGAATTGTTTTTTCAGACTGACCGTCTGTCTGAGCATGATAAGCAGTGCTGAAACTCAACTCTGTATCCAGAGTATGCTGAAGACTTCGCCAGAACTTCGAGGTAAATCTCGTATCCCGATCAGATATAATTGAAAGTGGTACTCCATGCAATCTTACCACTTCCTTTACATATATCCTGGCAAGCTGATCTAGAGAGAAATCCTCTCTAATAGCAATGAAGTGTGCAGACTTTGTAAGACGATCAACTATGACCCAGATAACATTATTGCCTTTGGATGTTTTAGGAAGTCTTGTGACAAAGTCCATAGTGATGTTTTCCCATTTCCATTCGGGTATGGGTAATGGTTGTAACATCCCCTTAGACTTCTGTCTCTCAGCTTTAACTTGTTGACAAACCAAGAATCGAGAGACATATTCAGCAACATCTCTTTTCATGCCATCCCACCAGAAGTACTCTTTTAGGTCCCTATACATCTTCGTGCTTCCAGGATGAATAGAGAATGAAGAACTATGGGCCTCATCCAACAGCTCCTTCTTTAATTCGGGGATGGGAGGAACACACACCCGATTCGTGAACTTTATTATCCCATCACAACCAAGGTTGAACTCAAGAACATCTCTCACCATCTTTTGTAACTCGACATCTTCTTTCTGTGCCTCTTTAATCTTCACATGTATAGATGGTTGAACATTAATTTGAGAAAGATAAGATTTTTCCCCTTCCATTATAATTCCCAGATCCATCCTTTGTAAATCCATAAATATTGGATCTTTCGTGATCGTCATCATGGATAAACTAGCATGGTCTTGTCGACATAATGCATCTTCCACCTTGTTTGCTTTCCGAGGGTGGCAATGGATTGAGCAGTCATAATCCTTAATCATCTCCAACCATATTCTTTGACGCATATTTAGCTCCTTTTGTGTGAAAATATACTTTAAACTTTTATGATCAGTATAAATATCACACCTTTCACCATAAAGGTAATGCCTCCAAATCTTTAATGCAAAGATTACCGCAGCTAACTCCAAATCGTTTGTTGGGTAATTTTGCTCATGGATTTGCAACTGTCGTGAGGCATAAGCTATCACCATATCATTTTGCATAAGAACACACCCCAATCCCTTCTTGGATGCATCACTGTAGATCACAAACCTTTCTCCACTACAAGGCAGTGTGAGCACAGGTGCACTGGATAACCTTCTTTTCAACTCCTTGAAATTCTCTTCACATTCTTCCATCCATACAAACTTAACTCCTTTCCGAGTCAACTTGGTGAGTGGATTAGATAATCGTGAAAAATATTTTACAAAACGTCGATAATATCCAGCCAAACCAAGAAAACTTTGGATCTCAGTTACTTTTGTTGGTCTCGACCATCTTTCGATAACCTCTGTTTTTGCTGGATCCATAGATATCCCCTCTTTTGAGATTATGTGACCCAAAAAAGTAACTTTTTGAAGCCAAAATTCACACTTGGTAAATTTGGCATAAAGCTTCTCCTTTCTCAGGGTCTTCAATATAATTCTCAAGTGATCTTCATGTTCTTCCTTGCTCTTTGAATAGACAAGAATATTGTCTATAAAGACTACCACAAATTGATCAAGATATTCTCTAAAGACTCTATTCATCAGATCCATGAAGATAGAAGGTGCATTAGTAATACCAAATGGCATCACTATAAATTCATAGTGTCCATACCTTGTACAGAAAGCCATATTTGGTATATCCTCCCTTTTGACCCTTAATTGTTGATACCCTGAATGAAGATCAATCTTGGAAAAGTGTTGAGCTCCGTGTAGTTGGTCAAATAGGTCATCAATGCATGGGAGAGGATATTTGTTCTTGATAGTGATCTTGTTAAGTTCTCGATAATCAATGCAGAGTCTCATTGATCCATCTTTCTTCTTAACAAATAGAACAGGTGCTCCCTAAGGTGACGCACTAGGGCGTATAAATCCCTTATCAAGATTCTCTTGGAGTTGCTTCTTCAATTCCTGCAACTCAATTGGGGCCATTCTATAAGGTGTCTTTGAAATAGGCAAAGCACCCGGTACGAGTTCTATTGAAAACTCAACTTCACGATTTGGTGGAAGACCCGGTAATTCCTCCGGAAAGACATCATCAAACTCCCGTACGATGGGCATATTCTTAATCGCGAGTTTCTCACCAACCATTTGAGATAAATAACTTTCATTTAGTGGAATCAATACCCATAAAATGGAAGAAATTTCCACTGGAAGGTTATGTTCATCCTTGCATTGATAGACGATCATCGATTGATCTGGAATATGAAATGTGACTTACCTTCTTTGGAAATTGATATGATCTCCGTATAACGAAATACAATCCATGCCAAGAATCACATCGAATTCCACTAAAGGAAGGATCACCAGATTTGCAGGAAGCACTTTCCCACAAACTTCGATCGGAGAAGAATTATAAACTTTTGATGCGATTGATGTGCTATTAGGTGTTGTCACAGATAACTCAACATCTAATTGTTGAGGTAATATGGTGATACCCTTAGAAAATTCTTCAGAAATAAAAGAGTGGGTGGATCCAGAATCAAATAAAACATTTGCTACTTTAGAGTGGATGGTAAGTGTACCTTTCACCACTTCGTTATCGTACTCCACATCGCTGATAGAAATTGCATGTGACTTTCCTTTGTCTTTAGCCTTAAGAGTTTGTTGATGTCGACCATCATCATCAACCTTTGGATTAGGGCATTTATTGGCATAATGCCCCATCTCCTTGCACTTGAAACATTGAAGTGTAGTAGGTTCATTCTGTGTATCCCTTCCTTTGTTTGCATCATTAGACATCTTCTTCCCATCATCGCGGCATTCAAATGCCCGATGACCTTCCTTTCCACATTTGAAACCTTTACTTGTCCCTTTAAGACAACTCCCTCCATGTTTCTTTCCACACTTTGAGCATAAGGGAAAGCTAATATTCTTTTTAGTGTGCTCATTAGATTTTCCTTTGAATTCCATTTTCCTCTTCTTATCAAACCCATATGAAGGATGGGTTACTCCAATCTCCATCTCGACTTTGAGAGCACATCGAACGATTTCCTCGTAGCTATTGAATTCCCTTATAGCTAACGCCCTTAGAAGACTTGGTTTTAAGCCACTAAAGAATCGATCAAGCTTACTCTCAGGTTGGATAATAATACCAGAAGCGTACCTTGCAAGTCTTGTAAAATTTGCTTCATAGGTACCAACAGATTCATCATCCTTTTGCTTTAGTTCAAGAAACTCTTTCTCCATCTTTGTTTAGAGAATACGAGGGAAGTACTTATTGAAAAATAAGTTCTTGAACTCGTCCCATTCCATGGAGTCAATTTCATCCCTTTGCCTCGTATTCTTAATAAGATTCCACCATTGATCAGAATATCCTTCCAAACGATACACTGCTAGGATGACTTTATCATGTTCAGAACATTGAAGAACTGAAAATATCTTTTCAATAGTACTAATCCATTGTTCAGAAACTAATGGATCAGTAGACCCGCTGAAAGAAGGTGGACGCTGCCTCATGAAGGATTAAACAGAATGTTTCTCCTTCCTTTGCTCGGTTGGAAGTCCTGCATGATTCATAGCTTGATAAAGTTGTGTGAGCATGGCTACAAGATTTTGCATTCTAGCTCCCATAACATTTGGTTGCTCAGGGGGACAATCATTGCATTGCCCGTCGCATTCCGCATTAACACGGTTCCTTCGGGTTCCAGCCATTGACTTAAACCAAGAAGAATAGTGTGAGCAACACTAATTATAATAGGAAAACCACATAATCAAGAATAAAATTTCACACTTAAGGTCTTATCCTAGGTTATTCCTGGCCATTTCTAAAACACTAATACTGTGTTCTATGCTTAGACTTATCCTTAGGGTTCTTACTAAGGCTTTCACATCCTAGTTTTCAAAGGTTGACTATACCTTTCCTCTGATACCAACTATAACGACCCATACTTTACATACATTGTTAATACTTCAAAATTGAAGCACACTTATTACAACATATGAAAAAACCACAAAGGACCGTATAGGTATAATGTCTTTAGAAACTGGGAAACATAAAAAACTGGTTCATAAATCTTCTACAGTGTCTCCCATTTATTTCATCATATCTAGGGTCCCTTTTAGCATATTCTACTTAATATCCATCTTCCTGACCTGGGGAAAATAAAACATACAAAAAAGGGTGAGCTCAAATGCTCAGCAAGGGAAAATAAAGGAAATAAAAATCATATCATATCTTCTTGAAAATCATAACCTGCAAAAGAGATCATAATATCTTAACATGGAATGAGATCCCCATAATCATAACATAAAACTTGAAACTTTGTGGAATTCACACATAATCATGGAAAATCATTTCTTGTTAGTCATAACTCATTTCCAAGACTATCTTAGCGGACAAAGTCCATTTCTGAACCGAGTTCACTCCTCGTTTCGGTCATGTATCACTGAACCGAAATAACCTTCCGTTCCAGCCATGTCTATCTAATGAGATATAAATCTTTAACCAATGCATTGGAGGGGGATATAGGTCCCACCCATATTATAGTTAATCCTTTCTTATGTGTGCCACATAATCATAAATCATACATCATCGCATAACACATATAACAAAAATGGGATTCTTGAAACATCATGACATCATAAAACAAATCATATAAGGTAAATGAATTTATAAAAATAATTCCCTCAAAACATAATCAAATCAATGTAATAATAGGGATAAAAACAGAACCCTATGTTATCTTAGATGGAAAATAATTTTGATAAAACATTTGAACTCCATTCTTGAGGAAAATATCCTTTCTACTTCAAAAAACACTTTTCTTTTCTTAACATGTCATACAATTATAAACTAAAAGAAGTTGATTAAAAATAAACTTGAAAACTTATAAAGGAATATTCTTGGAAATAATGTTTTAAAAATCCATTCTTTCCGTATAAGTTAAAAAAACATTTTTCTCGTACTTTTTTCAGAAAAGTAAAAAAAGTACCTCATACAAAAAACGACAAAAGATTCCTTTCATACATTTTACTAAAAACTCACCGAAGGTTAAAATTGGATTTAAACAATTGTAGGTGTATGGGAATAAAATTACATAGTGAGAAAACATGGATGTGGATGATAAAATACACCCCAGTAAATACCAAAGTATAAACAATCTCAGATAAAAATGAGATTGTGATATTTTCCCTTACCTTAGGTCCTATTTTCTTTTTAAGTGTCCGAAGCTCCTGTATAATGGTTTAAATAATGTTATTGACTTATTCCAGAATCATACATATTGATATGATATCATAAATGGTCTTATTCTTAGCTTCTTATTAGTAATATTTCATTGTTACTTGTTACTCGAGTCTTTATTGCCTTTTGTTCTTATGCGTGTTTTGCCGGATAAATTCTTATTATTATTTTAAGGTTATAGATACCTTATATCCAAAATGGTATTAGTGTAACATATATCATATTTATTAATTCAATTCATTTATATAATTACTATGCAATGATGATAATGTAGAACGAGTCACATCACATCGTGGAGACGGTATTCCGTACGTACGCACGAGCGATGATATTGTTCCCATGATCGTGGAATTGTATTTAAGTGTATTTATACTATTTCAGTATCAATATCACTTTATTATAATCATATATAGTTAATCATTACACCATTATACCCATCCTTGTAAGGTGATGGTGGAAAATAGATTACACCACGGCGTGGAGACGGTATTCCGTACGTACACACGCGCAGTGATTTCATTTTTCCGTAGGATGGATAGAAGGTGAATTAGGGTTGTTTCATATTTATAATAACATATCAGTATGTAAGTAATACTGATGTTATTACTTTATCATGAAACAACTAAAGAAGAAGAAGTTGAAGAAGAAAGAAATTGAAAAGATCGGTAATGGATATTACCTCTTCTTTGAAACGACTCTTTGAATCCTCCACTTAGGGAACTAAGATTGGTCTTTGAAGAAGAACATGACCTCTAGTATTATTCTAGGGAAGTGGAGAATGGATTTTGTCAGGGGTTGGCCGAGCTTGAGTGCTCAAATTGGTGTGAGGAGGAGGGGGAGGAGGTGCCCTTTTATAAGGGAGGAGAGGGGCACCTTAGGAATATCTCAAAATATTATTTTATATTAAAGTGAAAATCGGTTTATAGTGGTTCCAAAGGGTCTTATTTCTATGTTAAAGTGGGGATGGGTCGAAATCCTGTCAACCAATAGGATTTAGACAAGTTTAGGTTATTATTTTAACGTTATCAATTAGATTTAACTCTAAGTTAAATAATTTTACTTTTACCATGTCTTCTTGTGTTCTTGTACTATAAGGTTAATAAACTTACTATAAGTAGACAAAAGAACCCCAAGTTGTTTATTATTAATATATATAACCTTATCTAAGTCATTTGGCCGAACCTTATATTTTTAGGAATAAAATATAAATTAATAATATAATATTTGATTTAAAAACTCTTTTGTGTCAATTTTGACACTATTTGATATATGATTTTTGTGAAAGTCATAACAGAATTATATGTTCTAACCAAGTTGATTAAAACAACACTAATATATCATAGTAACCTATAAAATTAGTGGAATTCATAAAAAGTCTCAAATTACATTTATTTGAGCATTTATAACATCAATTATGTTAACATTTCCTTAAAAGGGTAATTACTGCACCATCGTTGTGTCATAAATAAATTAATTTATTTAAAGTCTAAAAATTATAAATAAAATATCATTATGTAGAAAATCTTTTTATATTTCTAATGAATATTTATATTCGAATTTATCTTATGTATAACCCCATATTAAAAATCTTTTAGTTATTAAACTTTGATTTTAACTATTTTAACTATTCATTAAATAAAATAATATTAAATGTCATAATCTAATCCAAGTGGACCTAAATGGTCATATTATATTCATAAGGTTGTTTTGGGTCGAATTACACCTATCCAATGGAATTAGGACATGTGTTAGGGTAATAGTAATATCATATTTACCCTTAGTTACCCTATTTACAATTAACCGCGGTAAAAAAAGTAAAAAGTTACTATTCACCAAAAAATTATTTTTATCTCATTGAACCACATTTTACTTACTGATATCAACCGTGTCTGTTGTATTTTAGAAATTCCATTCACAGAAGTGGTAAAATTATGTTTTATGCAAAATTCAGTTTTTAACCTACCACTTAGTGGTTTCACTATTCATCAAAAATTGAATGTTTTCAGAAAAATACCAAAATTTCACCCTAGGCTAATTTAGATATTCCGAATCCAAAAATGAAGTCCATTTTGAAAAATAAAATTTATAAAATTTCAAAAAGTGGTTATTATTATTCATAACGGCTAGTTTTAATAATATTTTAATAGCATATCGTTGTTTAGTGAAACTCGGTATTGCGTACGATGAAAGCTATCGAGGAAGGTCACAATTTCATGTAAATCAAGCCAAGAAAGTGTTGTGTAGAAAAATATTCCTTTGATGATTTATATAACATAAAATTCTCGGGTGTTACAGACAATTTTTTTCCTATGAAAATATCATGATTACCTCTGTGTTTTACCATGGGCAGCATTGTTTCCCTTGTTGTAAATGTAGTAGTTGGAATATAAATGAAAGGGTTAAATTCTAATTCTGTGGGTGTGGAAAGGTTTTGAGGGAGAAGAAGTCTGTGGAAGTTTTAGTGTATATCGGATTGAAAGATGGAAAAAAATAAAATAAAATAAACTAACTCTACAAGTAATAAAAAAAATAAAATCAACATTTCATTACATAATTTTCCAGTAAAATATACAAAGTATATTGTAATATTACCTTTACATTTTCTCAATGGGTTTCCTTTGTTATTGTTTGTTGTTTTGTGGGATTGGTAACATCAATATGTACAAAATCCATTGTATGAATGAGTAGGCAAACATTTAATTTAGATTATGTTAATATAGTAGAGAACATATAATATTATGAAGAAAACATAGTATATTAAAATATAATTTTACCTTCTCATTGAAAACTTTTTATTTTTTAAGGGTTTTAGGGATTTGGTTCCTCTATATATAATCTAAATCCACTCTTTTTTGTCTAATATAATGTAAAATATATTTTCAACATTGGGTTTGGAATTAACTAATTTTGATCTCCCAATTAAAGGGTCCTCCTTAGTTGAATTTTCATCTGAGCTGACATTTTTTTTAGTTGCAAGAATGAAAATAAAAAAATTATTGTTTGTTAGATTTGAGACACAAAATACATTCACAACTTGTGATTCCATTATCAAAGAATCATCTTCTCCCCTTACAAACTGAAATTCACCATCATGAATCCCATTTTATAAACTTTCACTACATCATTTTGGCAACCCATTTGCAATGTAAAATAGTCACTTGAAATTTTGTATAATATAACTCGTATATTTGTTCAATAATACCAAAATATGACATATTTTTACAAATTTTATTTCTAAATTTAAAACTAGATATGTGAATCTATTCCACCATATGTGTAACACCACTTTTTTCATTATACTGTAGTCATTTTTTTTGTATAAAAAGTTTAACTATTGATTAAAAAACTAGTGTAAGACAAAACATTTTCATTTCGTCCCCTGGATATCCATCGAAGTCATTTAGAAACTGAATTGGTATTTTTATATATATTTAAATAAACTTGATCTTGGAACCATCCTATAAATTGTTGATTATGTGTCTTTGATATCCACACTTTATCTCTTAATGAATTAAAATATCTAATAATATATTTGTGGGATTCAACATATGGATCAATATATCAAATATTATGTAATATTTAAAGGTGTGCTTGATCCTACTCTATCAAGGTAATTATAACAACATCTCTTCTAGAAATCCATTCTCCTATAAGGATTCCACTGTGATCAGACTTTTGGAGACCAATTTTGTTCACATCTGATAGGCAACCTATATAAAATTCCACAGATTATTCAACAATATATCATTATGTAATACAACCTTTTGGAAAACTTTTATTATTGACATGCCCTTTTAAAATCTTTATATACTATTCAAGGGGGTACATCAGTCTATATTGAAAAGGGCCACAAATTTGAACCTCTCTAACAAAGGGAACCATCAGGTGGACCATTATATCAAATAATTATAGTGGTAAAAACATATTTAATTCACGTCATATGTTTTAAACCTCCTTATTCATGATTGGAAACTTCATTGGGTCCATAAATTTACTGAATATGGATTTGAAAAAAAGTAGAGTCAGTTTAATGTATGCTATAAATTTTAAGGAAGAATAAAATATAAAGAAACATGCACCAAATATTACATCAAAACATGGATTTCATGTGATTTTAGTCTCTGTGACTTCAAATTCATAATTGAAATGACATTATTGATCTTTGATGAATTAGGATCTATGAATTTTACCCTATTAAGGAAAAGGAAAAATTGAAAATTTTCCTTTCTAGATAGAGTGTAAGCTGTTGGAGGAAGAAAATTCCACCATTTACTCATCATCAGTGTTATCTCTTCACTTATCCCCTTGTCAATCATATAAAACCTATCCTTGATGATATATTTTGTTTTTCCCAGTACATTTATTAATTTTTCAATAACATAATAAAATAAATTTTCTTATACATTAATGAAATCAAGAAAATTTATTATATACAAACAATTCCAATATGGTAATTCAATGAAAATTAATCTCTCCCTCTAACCAGATTTCATAAGGTTTTTAAAAAATGGTTTATTAAAAACAGTGTTAATATATCTTACTTTATAAAAAAATGATCACCCATCACTAAAGATAGAATTTTATCTTTTTTGATATTCCCACTAAATGATTTTTTTAGTATCATTATTTATTTCATCGAGTTAAAAATTTATGATTTCTTAAAAAACTATATTTGATGAATGTTTCAACTGAACTTAGTGAGTGTGTTCTTTATAAATGGGACACCACAACATTCTTGTAATGCTATAGCCAAATAAATTTACATAAGCATGGTTTTTATTTATCTTCCCACATAACATGGCCTTTAATTTGAATTCTTCACTAATATGAGCATCATACATTGAAACACCTATATCTTACATTAATTTTAGATCGTTGATAAATGGATCCAAATAGACATCAATAGCATTACCTGGTTTCTTTTGTCCATATATAAGTAGAGAAAACATAATGTATTTGTGATTTATAAATAACCATGGTGGAAGGTTTTAATTTACCAACATGATAGGACATGTACTTTGAGTTCTAATATATACACAAAAAGGATTTATTCCATTTGTAGATAATACGGGAATAATGTTCCTCAAATCACTTCCAAATTCATGATACTAATAATCAAACTTCTTCCACTAAAGAGAATCTGCAAGATGGTGAAGGTTTCCATATTTAATTATTTTATCTATTTGACATGTTAACTGTATTATAATTTTCTAACATCCATATAGTCTTCTAAACTATGGAATGATAGAATAGATCCATAAAAATTTCAAAGGAATTGGTTCATTTTTCTTGTATCGATTTGTGCCACACTTAGGGAATTGTATGAGTGATTCATGGTCCTTGAAAAAGAGTATTCAATCATTTGGACAAGCATGTGTTTTTATAGGTTATTACCATTTAAGATATCATTAATTTTGCATCATATGTTTGACATGGTTGTTTGTTTTCTTTTGGTATCACTCAAGAGACCAAGTAGTTTAGTAAATCGGGTTTCAATCCATCCTCTACTAACTTTCAAATTTTATAACTTCAATATAGTTGAAAATGTTGTGTATTTATTATAACTGGTAAACAATAGTCACTTATCATAGATATTCAACTTCTCAAACAACATTTGGAAATCATGAAGGTAATCTCAAATTTTCATTGTCATTTATTTCATGTAATCTCCATTATCATTTACACTATTATTCATATCAAACGATCTATAAACATCAGTGTCATTCCAATTAGTGTGAATGATTAGTTTTCCATGTGTTTACTCAAACAAATTTAGCTTAGATATACTTTTTGACACATAAAATGTTCTTTAAACCATTCCAGATTAATTTATATTTAATAACAACAATGTAAACATAGAAAAAGGATTTGAAAGGGTGGTATGCATGCTCTTTTGAAAACTTGATGAACTCTTTAATTACAGAATCATACTCTTTTTTTCAAATGATTTAAGTGCATCCATTTTCATTTCATATCTATCCTATTGGGTTTATAAAATATTCATTTTGAACAATAAATAATTAAATACACATAATATATTCACTATCAAAGGTGAAAGTTATAGATAATTCTAATAACAGAAACCCAAAATTTCATTGTTTCAAATAATTTTAGCATTATTTAAAAAAAATGGGTAATAGAATTTATGAAAATAATTACTCTACTATGGTAAGTGTTTTCCCCTAAATTCATCAAAAGGTGAATGTTATGGACAACTATCATTCACATAAGCTCATCTCCTGAATAGTTATCATTGCATTGTTTTATTTGAAATTCATCCTCCATATCTTGTGGAAAATCACATATGTTTCTTGAAATATTCCAATAATTAGTCATACATTGGATTAAAAATGTTCTAATTAGTATAAGAAACTTAAAAGAGATGATGGATGAGTCTCAAAAAACAAATTTCTATGATAACTGTTTAGAATATGGAGATGACGAGGATGACAATTATACTTAATTGTGTTCTATAAAAGGGGTAATGCCACCCATTTTTGAGAATTAAACAATTGGTAGTAGTTATTTACTCATGGATTATTTAATGTGGGATTTAAGGGGAACAAATGTTCCTTTCTATGATTCAAGGTGTCTCTACGGAGACATGTTATGATATATGAATCCTTGGGGCCTCTAGGAATTCTATATTTATAGGAGAAATTCCTTTTTTAATATTTTCTATCCTCTAACTAGGACTGTAGAGACCCGAAGCCTGACGTACATGGAAATTACATTACTTTTTCGGAATACTTAGTACATAACAAAAACACACACACAAGGATCGTAATAGTTTAGTGTCTTTGGAAACTTGGAATATAATCTTCTAATCCTGGTGAAAGATCTTCAACATCTCCCATAAAGATCTTCCTTTTTTTTATACCTAAAACCTTTCTTTAAATCCTGGGGAAAAGTAAACATAAAAGGGTGAGCTCAAATGCTCAGTAAGGGTAAACAAAAGAAATATCAATCACATCATATACATAAGCACACGACTTTTGGAAATCTTAACCTGTAAAAGAGATCATAATTTCATAACCTAGGATAACTCATGGAAGTGAAATGTAATCAAAATAATCATAACTTAAAACATTAAACTTTTTGTCATACACACATATTCATAGAGAATCATTTCTTGTTAGTCAAGACTCATTTCCAAGACTATCTTAGTGGACAAAGTCCCTTTCTGAACCGAGTCACCCTCGTTTCAGTCCTGTTTCACTGAACCGGTATAACCTACCATTCTATCCATGTCTATCTCATGAGATATAAAATCTTTACCCAATGCATTGGAGGGAGATATAGGTCCCACCCATCTCATAATGATACCATTCTTATATGTGCCACAAAATCATAAATCATACATCATTTCATAACCCATGTAATACAAATGGGAATCTTAAACATCATGACATCATAAAACAATTCATATAAGATAAAGGAATTCAGAAAAATAATTCCATCACAACATAATCAAATCAATGTAATAATAAGGATAAAAACAGAACCCTTTATTATCTTATATGGAAAATAATTTTGATAAAACACTTGAACTCCATTCTTGAGGAAAATATCCTTTCTTCTTCAAAAACATTTTTCCTTTATTAACATGTCATACAACTTTAAACTAAAAGAAGTTGATTAAAGATAAAATTGAAAACTTGTAAAGGAAGCTTCTTGTAAACAATGTTTTAAAAATCCATTCATGCCGTATAAGTTAAAAAAAACATTATTCGTACTTTTGTCGGAAAAGTCAAAAAAGTACCTCGTACGAAAAAAACGACAAAAGATTCCTTTCATATTCTTTACTAAAAACTCACCGAAGGGTAAAATTAGATTTAAACTATTGTATGTGGATGGAAACAATATTTCATATTGAGGGAACATGGATGTGGATGATAAAATACACCCCAGTAAATGCCAAAGTAAGAACAATCTCGGATAAAAATGAGATTGTGATATTTTCCCTTACCTTAGGTCTGATTTGCTTCGTAAGTGTCCGAACCTCCTGTATAATGATTTAAATAATGTCATTGACTTATTACAGAATCATATTAATTGTTATGATATCATATATGGTTCACTTATGACTTTATATTACCCGTTCTTTTGTAAATTCCATGTTAAAGAGCGTTTTGGGTAAAATTGTTTCATTTGTCGTCCGTGTTTTGACTTGTAATTATTCATATGATTACTTAGATCATGATTACTTAATTCCAGAATATAAAACATGATTTATATATATATATATTCAGAATATAAATATATATAATAAATCAGTAAATGGAAAGAAATACACCGTTCATGGAGATGGTAGGCCGTACGTACGCATGAACGCTGTTTTCGTTTCCTTATTGAGTTGAACGGAATTAAATAGATGACATAAATATATATACACATAAATCCAGTATCATTATTATGTCATATATTTCATTATTACTTATTATATATACTTTATAATCATTCATGAATGGTTAAAGTGGAGAATATATCTCATCGCATCGTGGAGACGGTAGTCCGTACGTACGCACGAGCGATGATATCGTTCTCATGATCGTGGGAATGTATTGGAGTGTATGTATACTATTTCAGAATCAATATCACTTTAAAATAATAATATATAGTTATTATTTACACCATTATACCCATCCAAATAAGGTGGTGGTGGAAAATAGATTTCACCACGGCGTGGAGACGGTATTCCGTACGTACGCACACACGGTGATTTCGTTTTCCATAGGATGGATAGATGGTGAAATAAGGTTGTTTCATACTTATAATAACATATCAGTGTATGAGTGATACTGATGTTATTACTTCATAATTAAACAAACTAAGAAGAAGAAGTGGAAGAATAAATAAAGGTGAAAGAATCGGTAACGGAAATTACCTCTTCTTTGAAGTGCCTCTTTGAGATCTTCTTTTAGGGCACTAAAATTGGTCTTTGAGGAAGACCAGAACCTCTAGGATGTTTCTAGGGAAGTGGAGAAGAGAAATTGGAAGGGTTTGTCTGATCTTGAAGGCTCAAAGTTGTGCGAGGAAGAGATGGAGGAGGTGTCCTTTTATAAGGGAGGAGAGGGGCACCTTTGGAATAACTAAAAATATTATTTTATTATAAAGTCAAGGTCGGTTTTAAATAGCTCCAAATTGATTTATTTAGAGGCTACGATGGGGATGGGTCGAAATACTCTCATCCAATGGAATTATACAAGTTTAGGTTCCTATTTTAACCTTATCATTTAGATTTAATATTAAGTTAAATAATTTTACTTTTACCATGTCTTCTTGTGTTCTTATACTATAAGGTTAATAAACTTACTATAAGCAGCCAAAAGAACCCCAAGTTGTTTATTATTAATATATATGACCTTATATAAGTCATTTGGACGAACCTTAGATTTTTAGGAATAAAATAACAATTACCAATATAATATTTTTTTTAAAAACTATTTTATGTCAATTTTGACACTATTTAGTAATTAATTTTTGTGAAAATTATAACAGAATTATTATTTCTAACCAAGTTAATTAAATCAATACTAACATGTCATATTAACCTAGAAAATTAGTGGGATTCATAAAAAGGCTCAAATTATATTTATTGGGGTATTTATAACATCAATTATGTCAATATTTTATTAATAAGATAATTACTGCATCATCGTTGTGTCATAAATAAATTAAATTATTTAATGTCTAAAAATTAAAAATAAAATAAAATAATGTAGTAAAGCTTTGTACCTTTCCAATGAATTTTTATAGTCGAATTTATCTTATGTATAACCCCATATTAAAAATGATTTAGTAAATAAACTTTGATTTTAACTCTTTTAACCCTTCTTTAAATAAGTTAATAATAAATGTCCTAATCTAATCCAAGTGGGCCTAAATGGTCATATTTTATTCCAAAGTTTGTTTTTGGTCGAATTACACTTGTCCAATAGAATTAGGACATGTTTTAGGGTAATAATAATATCATTTCTACCCTTAATTACCCTATTTACTTTTAACCGTGGTAAATAAAAGTAAAAAGTTACTATTCACCAAAAATTATTTTCATCTCATTGAACCAAATTTTACTTACTGACATCAACCGTGTCTCTTGGATTTTTGAAATTCCACTCACAGAAGCGGTAAAATTATGTTTTATGAAAAATTTAGTTTTTTTTAACTACCACTTAGTGGTTTCACTATTCATCAAAAATTGAATGTTTTCCGAAAAATAACAAAAATTAGGCCTAAGATATATTTGATATTATGAACTCAAAAATGATTTCTATTTTACCAAATTCAAAACATATCAGTTGCATTAATTAATTTAAAAATTAATTACCGTCGTGAAAACGAAAGGCGTGTTTTTAAGAGATAATAACTATCAAAAGATTGACACTTGTTTATAACTGGTTTAAATGTGAAATTACATCCAATGACCAAAATTGTATTAAATTGTAAAAATATATTCTAAATATACTTTAAAACCACTAAAATTAATAATTTATCACTATTAATTATTTCGATTGAAAAAGTTTTTTTTAATTAAAATTTAGTAATTTCCACTATTCATCAAAATATGAAAGTTATCTGAAAATTACAAAAATTTCACCCTAAGCTAATTTAGATATTCCGAATTCAAAAATGAAGTCCATTTTGAAAAATAACATTTAAAAAATTTCAAAAAGTGGTTATTACTATTCAGAACGGCTAGTTTTAATAATATTTTAATAGCATATCGTTGTTTAGTGAAACTCGGTATTGTGTACTACACACGCTATCAAGGAAGGTCGCGATTGCGTGTAATGAAAGGAAAGTCAAGGATGCGTGTTGTGAAAGCTCCTTTTGGTGTAGCGTACAACACAAGACATTAATGAAATTAAAAAGAATATTTTTCATAAAATCTCGGGGTGTTACAAGGACTATTCCTATAACTTTTAAAATGAGCAATCAATCCTTTTTTATATCAATTAAACAAATGAAAATATTATATAGGAAACTAAGGAGTAACAAGAAACAAATATATGATAAACAAGCATAATAAAATCTCATTCCATCAAATAGAAGTCATAAAAATGTATTTATAAAAAATTTTAGCAAAGAAAGAGTTATTTTATATAAAAATAAGGTAATCATAGATTTATAGTGGTGAAACCTATAAATGTTGACCTAGAATAATTAATACCTAAAAATAACTTATAATAACTCTTAAAATATATATATAATTTGATAACCTACATTATATTTATTTTGGAAAAAGAGAAGTGAAGACCTAAGGAATTATTACATTAAATTTTGATGGTATTTCAAATATTTTAACAATATCAAAAACATAATTTCAATTTCAATTAAAAATCTACAAGGAATTGAAAAAATAATTTTAGGAATATAAAATACCTCATAATGATAAAGGTTTTAAACATCTCAAAATTTATAGTTGATAAATTGATTTAAGAATTATGTCTAGAATGTTTGAAAACAAGATTTATTTTCAAGTAGATGAAGAGTAGGATTTATAAGAAAAAATTATTTTCATGGACATTATGTGTTATATGGTGATTTTAGGCACATAGTATACAATTTTATTCATGATGAGATAAATAACTGTAATTATGGAATATATAGAGGTTTTTAGTTAATGTGGAGATGAAATACTCTTACAAAAATAGTTTTGAAGTGGGACAAATCATTATAAGTAAAATTGGATATTATATTTAAACTATTTAACAGACTCTACTAAACACGTAACAAATTAAATGGTTGTGTGAAGGATTGTCACGATTTTCTAAAAACAAAGATTTATTTTATGGAATAATTAGAGATGTATTATATAAGAAATAATAGAATGTTAAAGGAATTTATTATTGATGTCACACTAAATGATTATAAAAAAATATCCATTCATATTAGATATTGGATTCTTATGTCATGTAAGATAGGTTAATTGATGAAATTAAATATTTTTGATATGTTTAAAGGGTTCTTATTGTTTTAGAAATTGTATATTTCTCAAAAAAAATAATTTTTAATTAAAAGATGTTACAAATAAAAGGTAATATTAAAGAATGATCCATTTTTAAATGAATTAAATTAAAATGTACATTGTACTTATTAGATGCGTGATGAATTAAATTAATTTATTTTTAAGATGTATCAATGAGTGGGTTATCATTTCAAAGATTTATATATTTTAAAAAAGGTATAGGAAACTAGTAGAACCATGTTGTACTTTGGGGTTGGTAAAAATTTATGGTAATTACATTTAGAAGACAAAATTAATTTGGGGTAGTGAAAATTTTATCATAATAGATTTTGAGACATTTAAATTCTGAATTAAAAAAGGTGGTTTCAGTTGTTTTTATGCTGAAAAGATAAAATTGATCGATATTTTTTAATAATTATAATGTGTATCTTGTTAATAATTAAAATAATAAATTAGATATTTAAATGAAACAATCCTTGGAGTTTATACACTATGATATACATGGACCCTCAAAGAACAAATCAATGCATTGTGATAAGTATTTCATTTCACTCATTTGTAATTATACTTAGATAATATGTAATATGTTTTAATCATATAAATATGTAATTCTCTAAAGGGGATTTCAATTATAAGAATAACTATTAATAATTAACTTCATAATGTGGTTAATAATTCTATATTAGATTATGGAATTATTGTCAATGGCACGTGCCTCGTCATATATTGGTGTGAGATGAGGCAAGGGACACATGGTGCACCTCCCCAATGGCGCGGTGGTGAACCCTCACCTAGGTGTGCCAAAGGTACACACCTTCCACACCAACCCAAGAGCTACTGTAGTGCCGGTCACACCATCGAATGCCAAAATCGAGGGTAACAGTGTGTTGGAAATTGTGGGTACATGGGCAGTAGAAATCGAGGGAGACCCGATAGAAATCAAGGGTGGTAGCGGAAAAAATTAAAAAAAAAAATAAATAGGTATCACAAAAAAAGCAATCAATGAGTGAGGAGGAAGAGAAAATAACTTACCCTGGATTGAAGTTTGGAATCATTAAAGAGAAAGTAGATATGTTTCCAAACCTATAATTTTTTCCAGCCTTGGATTCGTTCAACCCTTGAATAGTTGGAGCCTTAGATTTGAACCTTGGAATTGTTCGAGCCCTAATTTGAGCCTTGATCCAGGCTTGGATTCGACGAGGAGGAGCACCGATAGTGGGTGGCTTCTGTAGAAAGATTCAGATATCACGATTGATTCATGATTGACTAGTGTTATTAAAATAGATCATGACACTTTTATCAGTGCTTCCAAAAAATTTCAGATAAAGATCCCTTTTATTAGTGCTAAATTAATTATTACTGATAAAAGGAATCTTTATCAGTACGAAAAATCACTAATAAACATTCTTTTTATCAGCTCTTATTACTTAATTACCGATAAAGGATTTATAATTATAATTATAAATAATTTTTTTTGTAAATATATTTATATATTTATATATATTTAATACATATGTATAAATTTAAATGTAGTAGATATATTCATTATGTATATATATCTAATATAATTCTATATTTTTTCAAATATATATTTTTTATTTATAATTATATAAATACTTTTAAAAAATAATATTTATATATTTATATATTTATATCATTATATAAATTTATATTACATATGAATATATTTAATAAATTTATATAAATAAAAATATATTAAATATACTCATAATTTAAATAAATATATTATAATTTTTTAATTATTTAAAAATATATAATTATTTAGTTATAATTATATAAATATTTTCTTAAAAAATAATATTTATATATTTATAATTATATATATAAATGTATAAGTATATTAAATATACAGTTATAAATATATTTATTTAAAAATATTTATTTATAAACATATTTTTGACATTATTAATTAATATTTAATTTTAAGTGCATGCCTCTTAAAAATGAATGAATTTGAATAGTTAAACATGAGTACACTTTAACAATATCGAAAAGATAGTTATGTTTTATTAATTAAATATAATTTTTAAAAAATATGGATATTTATTGAAATAAATATAAATAAATATTGAAAATATTGAAACATATTAAATAAATATATATAAATAAAAAATAAAAATTGTTTAAATTCCCAAAAAAATAAAAAATTAAAAAGACAAATATTAAAAATGAATTAACACCTAACTATAATAAATATTTCAAAAAAAAAATACCAATTAAAGACATGATATATTAAATGTATCATGTTATAATTATATTCTAAAATGAAAACTAAAATTTGAATAAAGCACACAAATATTAGGTGTATATGTTTCTATATAAGATTTCATTAATTACATATTTTTTTGTGTGTGCGTTGAATGTAAATTTTTTTTAATTATGTATATGCATGTGAAATCAATATAACACTCGTTCAACATATGTTTAATTGAAAAATGAAATAACATTCAATTATTTCCATTACTCATTGCAATTAGTCAGCATTTCATATTCGTTTTTAATTACATACCATTCTTCACTAAATATATAACTATTTAATTCCTAATATAAATATTTTGTGTTATATAAATCATATTTATGTACTTTCATATATATATATATAATATACTATATATTAATATTATCAATAACTATTTAATTTATTAAATGTTTATTTTTATTTATTTATTTATTTGTTAATTTTTATTTGTTTAATTTTCATTTTATATATATCTATATATTTAATATACACTATTTATTATTATTTATAATTTATATATAGTAAAATAAATTTATTTCTCTTTATCAATAATTATTTAATTAATATTTTTTTTCATATTTTTTAATAAATTCATTTTTATTTTTTATTTGTTTAATTATTTCAATTTATTCAGGAACATTATCAATGCTAAGAAAAATTTCTTATAAAGATTACCCTTTATCAACACTAAATAAAAAGTGATCATAAAGAATATATTTTATTAGTTCTAAAAAAATGTTAACAAAAGGTACCCTTTCTCTGTTCTTTTTTCTTGCACTGATAAACAACAATGCGGTTAAAGACCTGTTTTGTAGTAGTGTGAGTTGGAGGGCCTTTCAAGAAAACTTTAGGGTCAGGATGGTACCATTCAAAATATACTCCCCAATTAGTGCATTTGATACCCAATATTGAAGACACTATTTTGGTGGGTGTGTCCTTTGCTTGCATGAAGTCCGGACATGAACAGTAGCCATGACATGAATTTGCAGAGGTAGGAAGGATTCCATCGGATTGAAGGGTGTTCTGAGAGAAATGTTTTGAGATATAAATGACAAACCCAAACAAGAAAACCCCATAAAACAATTATATCATTTAAATGAAAACATGAATGATTGGTTGTATTTTTTGACCCACTTTCATTTTGAGGGAAAAGGCCCCTGATAGGTGGGTGAAACCATCATCTTGGTTAAGGATTTACAGAGACTTCACAATTTTTTTATTTCTTATGGAAACACCACATTCACTTGATGATTGATTTTAGGGGATTGAGTTTTTTGAAATCATTCACATCGAGTTCACTACTTCTGAATGATCTCCAATGGAGCTTGTTTATGGAGTCAATAACACCCAATGGTCTTATATCCATGATATCTCAAGGACCTTCTTTCCAAAGGAAGGCATTAATTTGGGCACTAGACTAATGATAATTAAGAACTCACTTTGATTGATAGGATGGGGTTTCAGTCTCATCACTCCTTTTTCATGGGAATATTTCCTTCTCTAAGAATCACTTATAAATTTAAGATATGTTATAGAATCCTTCGTTAATTCCCAAGCATGACATGGGTCAACCTCAAATTCTCAATCAATTATTGTCATGTATAGAATTTAGAATCATATATATGTATTCAAATTATTCATAAATATTGACATCTATATGTATCTAAGGTTCTCCACAAATGGTATCCTTTTACATGATAAACAATTATTTTTTGGTCATTATCACAACGATTTTAGTATTCAGCCATAGAGCGGGGTGCTCCAGAGTGTATCATCATATAGAAAGATGAGATTTGTTTTGATGGTGGGATCATACCCATGGAAGGGCTTCTTACATATCCTTAATAAAGAAATCATATCCCATATAGTTTATTTCAACTTAATAGGACAAATCATACCTTTTATGGTCATGTGATAAGGACCAAACCGTGTAGTTTAACTTCACATGTTTAGGAAATTTAGGCGAAAGGTTCCTAGTCAGAGTTTGGTGTGAGGCATATTCAGAAGCGGACTAGGTAACATGGAAGGGATATTTATTCCTAGGTTAGGCAATACTCTATTTTTAATGTGGCATATAGATAATTATTGTTAATTTAGGGTGCTAGGTTTGGACCTCATGAATGCTTCCTACGTATCCCATTTGGAAGGGATCAAAATCCCATATAGTTCGATTTTTAAGACCTGGACTTATGGAGTCCCTCTAAAGGGTTGTCTCATAGGGAAGTATATCTCTTTGAGAGGATTAATATGGGGATTAGTCTTAAAGAGGATTCCCGTATTGGGTTTGGAGATATCATAAGTTACTTGAATCATGGAGATTTGATGGTTTGGTTTGGCAATTAAATCTGAGGAGGATGCCCTATTGTGAAAGGTTGTGGCTTATACCTAAGTAGGAGGCCCATTGATTAGATGGGACTTACAATTGGAATGATTCCGATAGGATGGTTTTTGGGGCTTATTTCTGAGAGGGATACCCTTGATTGGTTGGGGATTACACTTTGAATGATTCTCATAGGTAGGATTTGAGGGAATATTCCTATGGGGGATTCCCTTTATTGGTTGGGGCATACACATCGAATGAGGACCATTAGGTTTGGGATAATGTGGATGTAATGAACCCCATAAACCTCTAATACCATGTGATTCATGATTGGTGTGATAAAATAGAAGAAACATGAGATCCTGGGAACCACACAATCCACTTTTCCCTAAGGTTGCATACATGGCCCTGAGGGCTCATGCATAAGGAGGCCATCTGAAGGAAGGTGAGAGGAAGATCCAGAAGAAGATTTGTTGTCAAAACATGCATCCAACTGTGTGGATTCCATGATCGTGGATATCCTCTAAGCCCACATGAGTCATGATGAGTTATGATTGAATGTGAGAAAGAAGAGGAAGCAGAAGATACTCTAAATCACAAACCCCCTTCAATTAGTGGAAGAGGACGAGGTTATTAGAGATGAAGAAAGGGATTTGATATGCCTATTCCATCCCCTATTTCATATATATTATAGTCACATAAGACTACACATTTAGGTATGACATAGGATCTGAATAGAATATAGTGTGCAACCTCCTGCATGAAATGTTAGGGTCTTATTCTAGGAGGTATTCCCTAAAATTGGTTCTGTAGTATGAGAAGAGGATATCATTCCCTGTCGAAGGGAATGGAAAGTATGATCCCCACCCTCCATTACTAGAACCTAAGGTTCCATATCTTAGATATTACTAGGTAAGGACATGGTCCAAATATTATTACCCAATACTGAGAGTTCCCTAACAACAATTCCTAGTTTAATGTTCTAATGACCTTGGGAATGCATACTCAGATGCACCCCAAGGACTCTACCCATTAGGTATGATAATTATAGGACAACTATGACCATATGAATGTATACCAAAATGGGAGACACACTAGTACATCTCTTTCCATGTTTTTTCAAGTTCATAGTCTTTGGTGGAGGTTTCAATTTGTCCCCCTTATGTTTGGGATCCAAAGGTGGAGGATCCCTACCATTGTTGGATTGAAATAGGGATAAAGGGTCCTACCATTGGTGGATTTAAAGAGGGCTTAGGGGGGGGGGATGTCACACATTTACTATCTTAAAGTGTAATGGTGCTTCACACAGGGACTGGGAGAAACTATATGTACTTTACACAGGGGGTAAATATATGATTGATGAAAATGAATTTGGAAATTAATCACCTAGGAAAAAACACATGGAAAAGGCTTTAGCCTAAGAACCATGAGTTTCCTCATATGTCTCTGGATGAGGCTCACACAGGTCCCAGATTAGGGAGGGGTCCTCACTTAGGTGGTTTTACACTAAGGGGAAAATGATTCCTCCTATAGATTCCTTGTGTTTCAAACCCTATAGGGAATTTTATCCCACTACCTACCTCAATTCTCCCTTCTCTTTGGTTTTAAAGGAAGGCTTGAGGTGTTTTTGGAGACCTGAGTGAAGGGGTGCATGACCAGAGAGTGGGGTGTTCTTTTGATTTTCTAGTCCTACAAATGAGGAGAACAAGAGTCATATTTATATAGAAATAAAGAACCATGGTCAAACAAGGTACGTGATGCACACCTATCTTAGATCATGTAAAAACTAAATTTCATGTTTTACTAGTGGAACATAATGGCTTACTAGGGTCTTATCAGTTAAGGAGGTGTCTTAGTTTGTTCACTTACTTAATCTAATTCAACTATGAAATAATTATTTTTGTTTTTTTATGTTTTATGAATTAAATTGAAATAAAGAAAATAATTGAAATCAGAACATAAGACAAAACTAACATTCAATTCTAAATTACTATTCGATGAGAAATATAATAGAATTAGAGAATAAAGTATGATCTATGGAGTGAATTTTCAGGGATGACCTTCATTGACTATCTTCAAATTTACTTTGTGAAAAAAACTCCATCGCATGTGTGAATACCTAAATCTACCCATTTATGAATAAAAAGTGTACCGAGAGATCAAAAATGACACCCTCCATCCACCTCCCCAATCAAGTGAAAATGGTTGAAGATCAAGAAGTTGAACTTTAGAAAAATATAGTGAGGATTATACCCACTATAAATTATTCTTAGAATTAACTCAAAGCATAAGAATTCATGGCCTTGGGTTTAAGCATCGAATAACTCCCCCAGGTTATTCTTTAGGTCAGTTACACATAATCATGAGTATAAGATTTAACATTGTTAAGATGAGAAGATGAAAAAAATAGGAAGAAGAATGGATGAAAAAGAAGGGTGAATAATATGGACACAAAAATAATAACAATTCATGAATTTGATTTTATTTAAATGAAAATAAACTAAAATTACATTTAAAGGAAAATTAAAATAAAAATACGAAAATTAAAAATAAAAGAATAAAATAAATGCTTGCAACAACTTTCCCTCTGGAATTTATCTCTCAAAAGTTTTAGCCTATTTGGAACCCCCATTTCTTCAAATCATGACAAGGAATCTTCTTATAGGCCATTCAAAATTGAATTCACAATCACTTATCTAAATTTCACATTAATTTATTTAGTAAAATAGGAGTTATTGTATAATTAATTAGTATGAAAATTTCTTACTAAGGATTCTAGAAATTATCTTTCAATGTTGAGAATTTAGTGACCACATTAATGAGTGAATAACTCCACGATATTTAACACTGAAACACTCCTAGGATTTCTCTATAAAATAAAACTAGCATCGCCTCAATTTTAGGTGTTTATTCAGAGTTATGCCTCATTTCCATAGGTGGGGTTCACTCTATCCTCTAGGAAGGTTTTTAACATTTACTAATTTTTCAGGCCTTTATATTATCAAATTATTTCTAGATAAAAAAATAGTTTTATCCCATAAATCAAGGAATCTGAAAAAAGAATCAAATTAATTTGTGTGATATTGTAAAAGTTATGATCTAAATACTATAGTGATTAAAATATATTAAAATTATAGAATTAATAAATTTTCATATTTAAGC
This sequence comes from Viscum album, assembly GCA_963277665.1. Lineage (NCBI taxonomy): Eukaryota > Viridiplantae > Streptophyta > Magnoliopsida > Santalales > Viscaceae > Viscum > Viscum album. Next base: position 703,540,618 of record OY728161.1, read on the forward strand.
CCAAAACACACTATAAATCCAAAATTGATGCAAATAACTCATATTGATAAAATTTTAGGGATTAAATTATTAGAAAACATATGAAAAATGCTGAAAATATTATCTCTATCAATTCTCAATGTTATCCCAATTAGGATAAATACCCTATAGAGGGGGGGGGGGTGAATTAGGGTATGATACATTAAAACAACTACACCTTTCGATTATTGTTTCATTTTCAAACAAAACAACGTTATCTTCCTTTCCTATAGAAATGTATTTAAAAAATTGAAATCATCCATGATACAAAAATATTTTACTTGGGTCACCCTCATCGGTCCATGTCCAAGGATAATACAATGACAATGTGACAATGTAAAAAATCCACTAAGGCTCACTACCAATTTACACGGTTCGGTCTAGATAACTTATATGCCCAGACTCACTGCCTTTACAAGGTTTAGGGTCATATCATTTCTTTCCCAAGGATCACTATTTGAGCCTCTTTATTTGGGTCACTACCATTGGAAAGGACCACCTTCTTACACTTCCTTTTCCCACTACACTTGGAAGGGATTCAACCATAGTTTATGAACCTCAGGGTTGCTTCATTGTCACTAATGAATAAATCCTCACTTATAGATATATTCTATATTGAAGTCCCACTTTCATCAAATTTATTTATACCACTTTACCAAAAGTTAAATAGAAAATATATTTTTTAATAATTATTTGATTCTCACTTTCCCCGCGATGCTCACCTATTTTGAAAAGCTCACATAGCCTTCATGAAGAACCTTACTTTCGTGATGCTCACTGCCTTATTGAAGCCCACCTCTTTCAAGATTCTCACGTAGCCATCGTGATGATCCCAAATTTCAGTCAACATTTTATATCCTTCATGTAAACCCCTACTTTTTTGATGCTCATGATTTTCTATTGGCTTTTATAGCCTTTGAAAACCCCATTCCTTTGAGAATGTTTTCATAACAACCACCTTCAAAAACCACCTTCATTAATCTGTAGCCTTAATATCTTCATTTAGTCTCAATACTTTTCTGAAGTTGGTAGAGGCCTATTTATAGGAATTTAAACCAATTCTAAAATCTTCCAACCATGTCATCACTATTTCATGATGCTCCCTCAATTAATTCATGATGCTCCCTATCTCATGAATCTCTATGAAAATTTCCAATTCATGATGCTTAAAGTAGTTGTGGATATTACCATCAGCTTCTTTCTACCTTCAAGAAATCACCTTTTTGACATCTATTATTCAAAAAACTCATTCCTTTTCCATATTTTCATAATACCTTCAAAGAATCCTGTTTTTCACGATGCTAACCATCCTCCAAATTTTGTAAAACACTTGTAAATGAAATCACCTAATATCGTCAATTTTCTGTACCACTTCCATGGAATCCAATCCTTTGTTTTGGTTATTTTTCAACATTCATAGTAAATAATATATCTTGACTCCAAAACATTCCCTGTAAACCCATTTTTTTAGAAAACACAATCAACCCAATAATTCTTCAATATTACCTTTAGTTATTTTTTCCCAACAATCTCCCTATTTAGGTTTGTTGAAAATTATTCACATTTTGATACATCAATGAAGCATCTCCCATATTTCACTAATATCCTCATATTTATATTTAGATAGCGATCACTAATATACCGAACACATACTCTAATCCCACATGATCAATGCTCACTATGAGAAATATTAGTATTATGAAAATTTCATCAAGGAATCACTTCCTTATAAAGCCAATAAATTTATTTCATCAAAAACCTCATCCTTCGTGATATATTTCCCTTGATGAATCACCTTTATCATCAAAAAATTTGAAACTCCCCCTACTTCACTGCTTGGTTTCTCATACTTTGGAATGCTTAAAGATTTCCACGCTATGCTCTGGTAGCCATAATTTGGAATGCTTAAATATTTCCAAGATATGATCTGATATCTCCACCTGTAAGCTTCTACCCTATCTTGATTAAAGAATTTTCTCCATTTCATAGACAAAATTTCTCCCCCTTTGTCAGTAAAACCAAAGCTTACCTCGTTGTGGTATGAAATAGGGTAAATAACAAAAATCAAAATATTAGGAAAAACACATCATACCTCAAGGATAGGGGTAGCCACATCCAATGTTTTTCATGTGAGGGGATTTTACTAAACATCCTTATCCAATTGTTGTATTTCAAATGATTATTTGGGTAAGTCCTTTGTCATAATTTCTGCAACCTACAGTTCTGTAGGCACATAATCCAATTTCACATGCCCTTTCTCTACATTCTCCTTCATAAAATGATACTTGATTACAATGTTCATTATCCTTGAGTTAACGAATTAATTTTTTCTAAATTTTATAGAACTTGAATTTTCATAATGGATCCTAATCGTAGGATTTACTTCAACTCCCATATCATTAAACATCTACTTCATCCATAATAAATGTGTGTAATATTCAGTATCCATAATACATTCATCTTCTATGGTGTACTATGAAAAAATATTATTTCCGGCTTAGCCAAGAAATAATCAATCCAAAAATATATAATGCACCACCTAGGGTTGATTTTATATTATCTACTGAAGCATCCTAATCTGCATCAGTATAAATCAATAAACATTTCTATGATTTTTCATTATACAGAAACTGAAATCCACCATACCATTGATATACCAAATTATTATTTCCAATACAAAAAGTGTAATTATTTGGGATTACTTTGATATCATGAAACTTGACATGTGTAAAAAACAATATCTGGTGTTGTCATTATCAAGTAAAATAGAATTCAAATGATTTTCTTGTATTCCATTACATTAACTGCATTACCTTTATCATCCTATCAAAACTTCATCCATGTAGATACCACAGTGTTCATATCCTTGGAATTATCCATTAAAAATATTTTCAAAACCTCATTGGAATATTTTGGTTGAGAGATGAATGCACTATTATTTCCTTGTCTCACCAGTAATCCAGGGAAAAACATTATTTCACTAATCACTGACATTTCAAATTCACATTTCATGAAATCTACAAACTGAGTAAACTATTCTTTTTCTAATCCACCAAATACCATGTCATCGATATATACCAACTATTTCACATAAATGACTTATTTTAAAGTTAAATTTCATTTAATTTCCATTCATTCTTTGTTTTGGGGGTTTCCCAATCTTTTATGGAGGAATGGGTGAGTTTTCATGAATTGGGCAAAACCGTGAGCCCAATTCTAGATTTAAAAATAAATTTTGATTTCTTTATAACTCCTTAAATTTTCAACATTTTTAATCCATTCCAATTTAAAATTTCCATCCTTTAACCTATTAACACCTCCATATTAATTTGGACCATTTAGTAATCCATAATCATGGTGGATATGAGTTTTTATTTAAGGGATTGGGCCTGCTCAAAGCCCATTTACTGTATTAGTTTTTTTAATTCTTTAATATCCCATTCAATATTTACATTTTTTTGGTGATTCCAACTCTCCCATGAGACCACATACCCAAGGGACGACCCATTCTATCCTCCCCATATTTGGATATCAGATTCATCGCGAATATGGATGAAACATCTCTGAATTTCTAAAATCACCCATATTTGAAGAGGTAAATTGATTATTTCATAACTCCATCATTTATCACTGTTTTTCACCCATTCCAGTTTTTAAATGATCTCATCAACCTTATTCGAATATTACTTGAATGTTTGTTAGTTTTCAAATTCATATACTTGTGTATTTGGAGTGATTTATTCAATATTTTTCAAGGTAAGTGATTCTTTCTTGGTTTTTTCCTTTTCCCTTAGGGTTTCCGACCTCTTTCATTATATTCTAAAATGTACAGAAGATAAGGTTCGAACCTAGGGTTTTATTTGGTGTCTATTTGGTCAAATATTGTGGTCTAGGGCGGGATTTATCTTCCTTGTGGTGCGGTGGAGGTGCGGTTGATGTTTTGCATAAAGTTTTGAGGGATTCGACACTTTTGGTAGGTGGTTCCCTATGTGAACAACTATTGATGAGTTAGAATGTTGTATTTACTCATTTTTCATATTCCTAATATGTTGGGTGTGGTGAAAAAACTATTTTTTATTGATTTGGTTAAGTGTATTATTTTATAGTTTATTTTTAACATGAAATTGGGTGTTTTCATGTGTAACTCATGGGGTGTTATCTGGGTGTATTTCATAAATTATGTAATTGGAATACTAAATATTTTTTGGCCTACCAATTCTGGTTTGGTAATGTATTAGTGTCATGTGGGACTGGGAAGTGGGTTTTTGTAATAGTTTTGTTGTGTAAAACATTATTATACTTCTTGATAGCATTTTATGAAAATGAGTGTTTTCATTTGTATCTTTTGTGGTATTATCCATGGTGATTTTATAAAACTTGAATGTGGTTTAATAAATGTATATAGGGATTCTGATTCTACTTTGGTAGTGTTTTGGTGTGGTTTTTTCCTTGAAATATGGTTTTGAAATGGGTTTTATGAGAAAAGATTGGGTAAACTCTTTGGAATTGTTTTATGAAAGATTTGAAAGATTTAATGATTTATGTATGTGGTGAAACCATATTGGGAAAATATTTTGGAGTGTGTATATTTTGAAATGGTATATTTCAAATGTGAGATGGGCTGTTTTGTGATGCGTTCAATCTTGGAAATGTTTTACAAAAATGTTTAAAGGATTTACAAATGTGTGTAAGAGATGTGAAAGTGATGTGGGATGTTTTGTGTGACTGTGATGTGAAAAATGGATTTTTTTTATGAAAAAGGGTATTAAGTAATGTATTATTGGGCTGGTATTTGGGTTTTAAAATATTGGAATGGTTTTATAAAATTGTTTAATGGATTTGTATAAGTGTTAATGAAATATGAAATGTGTTGTGGGCTATTTTGGTGTGAGTCAGATTTCAAATCAATTTAAATGAAAAGTGGACTTTTGTGACTTGTGTGGTATACATGTGGGACTTTTGGTGAATTGTTGATGAGGAAATGATATTTTTATGTGGAATGTATATTTCTTGACTTGTTGAACTTGTTTGATAACAACAGGAAAACACGAGTATCTAGGTGGGTGGACGTGTACAAGTATACTAGTGAATCCGTGGGGTTTGGCCTCAGTTTCACTTAGCATGATTGATGCTTACAACTCTAAGTAAACTATAATTATGATGATTGGGGACCACTAGGTTATGGGTATGTTCTCTACTAGTGGCTCGTGCACAAGAACATATATTTGTGATGGATACTCTCACCGAGATACGAGGTACCTGGGACCCACAACAATTTAGTGCCTAGGGGTTATTTCCTATTGACTGTGCTCATTATATCCTTTATACACACAATCGACATATAGTATATTTGGATGGAAAATTATGTATCTTTGGAATTTATTTTCAAGGTGTTTATTATTTAAATTATCCCACTTAAAAATTGAATTTTTAAGTTGTATATTTTAGAAACTGTAACCAGAAATTACAGGTTTTTGAAAACTTTTTTCCTTTTGTCTTTCTATATTTATCGCATGGAATCTCTTAGTGGTGGTATCCTATTGGAAATTGGATCACACCCTACATACACCCTTGGGTGTAAGTAGAATTGTTTTTTTGTTTTCATAAGTTTGGTACTGTTTTTAGTGCTAGTGGTTCAGGTTTTTTGAAGGTTCTGGGTGGTGAAGTCTTGTAAAGGTGGCTTGAGGGAAGTGGCTTCTTCAATGAGGGTTTATGGGATGTTTATTTTTGGTTTTGTACCTTTTTTATAGTATTTTTGAGCCATTTTAAACTATGTAATTTAGTTCTGAATTTTTGTAAAAGATTGTTTGGTTTGAAAAATCAAGATTCATTTTATTAGATTGATTTGTTGTTTTATGTTTATAAACTTGGGTAAATCATTCCCAATTCTCATTTTATGATAGCCAGGGACATTTTCCTGCCCGTGGGGATCAAGATAAACCTTTGGGACATGTCTCGGGCTGGGTTTGATGCCGGTTTTGGTGGAGACCAGATCTGGTTCGTGATAAAATGGTATTAGATGAGGTTCTAGTTAACTCTTTGGGTCACATTGTTTAGGAAAAGATCGGGATTGTCTGGAGTTAGGATTGTTGGGACTTGGAATTTTGGTTATGGGTATTGTGCCTGATCACCACACATCATTACGAGATTAGATTCACCAGGGGAAGTTAGGTTTTATATGAGTTCTTTGGATTTCTTGGATTGATGATGATTAGGGGAAATGAAACGAGAGTTGGGTTAATGGTCTCGGTGAGATCACAGGGCCTAGAAAACCATGTGGAGCTAGGTATATTCACTAGAACACTCTCTGTGATGGTGAATTTATTCTAATATGGCTACCAACCATATGTCCATGTCACCCACTGAAACTAGTTTCCTCTCACATTGTCTTGTGTTCTTTTTTTCGAAATCTTGTAACTTTGGTTTTAAAGTGACTTTGTTTTAAGAAGCATAAAGTTTTTGTGAAATTATTAACTAATAAAGAGTGAATTGTTATATTTTTGAAAATGGATAAATGAATTTTCAGAATTTTATTGGATTGGAAAATGTTGAGTTTGCACCTCTTTTGAAAGCATGAACTTTGTCAAGGCTGGTTTTGAAAAAGTGTTTCCAATAGAGTTTTACAAACTATTGAAAGGTGTTTTAATGGGATGAGATGTTTTGAAATTTTTGTGAATAAGATGAAAATGAGTTTTCATTGGAATGATTGTGCCTTTATGAAATGTTTTTTATGTGGTAATTTGGATTCGATTTTGTGGTTAGCGGTCTTGACAAAAAGGAAGTATTGGTTGATTATTTTGGTTTTGAAAAGTGGAATGAGTTTTTGTATTAACCATTGGTATTTTCGTGAGTGACCACATGTATGGGGTTATATGGGATGATGGATGGTTAATGGAATGAATGGGTTAGTGCCAGGATGGATATGAGGAGGGTGCCTGGTGTGCCATGGAAACATGCATGTGTGGGGCCCATGGGGTACCATTGGGGGATACGCTAACCACTGAACCGTTTGTTCTCAAAGAAATGTTTTTAAAAGGAAAACATTATGTCTTGATGAGTGGTTTGGGATGGTGTGTATTATGTGTTTTTGGAAATGTTGATGTTGTGGAATATTTTGAGGCCAAGATCCCCTCATGTTTGAACAATGTTTTGGTTTTTTTAGTCGGTAAGATAGGGTGAAGTGATGGTTAGTGGTATCCTCTGATAATATTTTGGGAAGATTTTATGGTGTTTCCCCTCATTTGTTTTTTTCTGGTTGAGGTATGTATTTACTAATGTACCAGGTTGGTTGGCTCCTTGGGTTCTCTCGTTGGATAAGGTATACCCCCATTAAGGGTTAGTGAAAAACTGAAGTGCAGCCTAGGTTGTTTCACCATTGGAAGATCTTCCAGTTGATCAATATAAGGAATATTTTTTTTTCATATTTTTAGATTGAGTCAACATCCTTTTCTTTCTTGGTTTTATTTTATCCTCTTTTAGTGGGAGAGTGATCATGGAAGGTTGAAAGAGACCTTAGCTTCTTAAGTTTCATGATTTGCCAAAGGTGGAAGTGGTCTAGGTAGTTAGTATGGATGAGTATCTGGATGGTGTCTAAGAGGTCCTCTTAGTCCTTAGTAGTCTCTTAGAAGAAGGGTTTTATGTTAAACTACCAGTATAAAAAATCTAGTTATTAGAGGATATTGTGGCCACTTTCTAGAATTGTGTGTTGTTTTGAGATTTTGTATATAGTCCCTCTCCATGCATTGTTTATATCAGTCGCAATGGTCATGTTTGGTGATGCCTTGTGATTTCATGTGCTTGATTGACCATAAAAATGAAAGTCATGTAATACTATGAGAGTCTTTGTTTTTTTGGGAGCATATCTCCCTTGGAAAAACTTTAAAATCTTCCATTTTAGTGGAAGGTGAGTATAGGTGTTATTTACTTCTATTATTTCTCACCCGAATAAACACAGTGTGATGTGTGTTCATCTTCTAAGACCTTATTTCAGTGAAATATCGGGTTAGGGTAAAGTGAGTTTGGAATGTGCTATGTCTTGGAAATCTTATTGGGGATTGAAGTGTAGTTTTTGGTGGCACAGAAAGAAGAATTCTCATTCAGGGGGTTTCCAAAGCCTAACTGTGAGGCTGAAGATGCTTGAATCATTTGAGCTCCAGCCATAGGTCTCAGAGAGAAGATGTCTCATAGTCAAGGGAAATCCCAAGGTCATTTAAACCCTTGTACAATGTCATATCCTCAGAATTAAAGATAGGAAGAGTTTAAACATCTGGTGTCATAATCTTTATTATGTTGTTCCTGTTCACTGTAAATAGGTGGAGGGCCTTGTAACCATGTCATCTCCTAATGTCATCCCCCCTTTGGTTTCCATTGAGTCATTAGAAAATGGTTGGAAATTTGTATAAAAGTTCCAAGGACACAATTTGTGAATGATTAGTAGTGACCGTGTGCTAGGAAGACATGCAGAAAGACTGATCTGCACAGTTAGTGCATGGTTTCCCAAACCAGGCGGACTAACCCTACGCCCTTCTGAAATCATTAATTATTTTGGGTCGTTCTGTGTCGGACTATACTGGTTGGTTAAGATGGTTTGTTCTTATGTTGGGGAGACCCACTATGATTCTAATCTATGTTAATTCTTAAACTTTGAATTGAATTCTACCCTTTGTACTAGGGAGTTCATTCAGGCCTCCCCCTGTTAGTGTCCTGATTCTGTCTCAGAAAAATATAGGTTGTCTCTTATGGTGGGGTGCCTATTTGTGTCCCCCCGTACCAATAGCTAAGATTTATCTATGGACTTGGCTTGGAAGTAGGCGGTCTCATTCAGAACTATCTATCTACCAACATCTTCCTTGAGTAAACGTTGGTATTAGATAGCACCTAATGGTTTAGTTAAAATAAGGTAAGTGTAACCTTGTTCGAAGTTGTTGTTCATTTGGTTGAATTGCTAGAGTCTTGTTCGGATAGAGCTTAAGGAGTTTTCTTTTGGGATAAAGTATGAATTTGATTGATCATTTCAGGAAAGTGGTGTAAGTTTGGGTTTTGAGATTAATCCTCCCTTAATAGATCACTGGAGGTGTTTTGGCCATTGGGGGAAAAGCTTGACAAAGAAGTACATCTTGGTTTATCGGTTGGGTTTGGTTTTTGTATCTGGCCTTGCTGTGGATTTTCGGGGATATAAAGTATTCATAGTTAAGAGAATTGTCACATACATGAATTATTTTAAATTTTAATTTCATTTAATTTCCATTCATGGTTTGTTTTGGGGGTTTCCTATGCTTTTATGGAGGAATTGGTGAGTTTTCATGAATTGGGCCAAACCGTGAGCCCAATTCCAGATTTAGAAATAAATTTTTATTCCCTTATAAATCCTTCATTTTTCAACATTTTTCATCCACTATAATTCCTACTAGTGTACCCATGACTTAGTAACACAACCATATTAATTTGTACCATTTAGGAATCCATAATCATGGTGGATATGAGTTTTTATTTAAGGGATTGGGCCTGCCCGAAAGCCCCTTTCCTGCATTAAAAATATTTTTAATTCTTTACTATCTCCTTAAATATTTACGTTTTTTGGTGATTACAACTCTTCCTAGAGCCCACATACCCGAGGAGAGCCCCATTCTCTCCTACCCATCTTTGGAGCTCGGTTTCATCCCAAATATTTATGCAACTTCTCTGAATTTCTCAAATCGCCCAGATTTGAAGAGGTAAATTGATTATTTCATAACTCCTTCAATTATCACTCTATTTAACCCATTCTAGTTCCTAAATGATCTATTCAAACTTTTTCGAATATCACTTGAATGGTTGGATGTTTGAGAATTCAGATGCTGGTGTATTTGGGGTGATTTCTTAAATATTTTTCAAGGTAAGTGATTATTTCTTGGTTTCTTCCTTGTCCCTTAGGGTTTCCTCCCTCTTCCATTATGTTCAAAAATTTTCATAAGGTAGGGTTATAACCTAGGGTTTTATTTGGTGTCTTTTTGGTCAAATATTGTTTTCTAGGGATGGATTTATCTTCCTTGTGGTGTGGCGGTGGTGCGATTGATGTTTTGCACAATGTTTTGAGGGATTCGACACTTTCTGTAGGTGGTTCCATGTGTAAACAATTATTGATTAGTTATCTTGAGGTATTTAAACATTTTTCATATTCCTAATATGTTGAGTGTGGTGAGAAAACTGTTTATTATTGATTTGGTTAAGTGTTTAATTTTATAGTTGCTTTTTAACTTGAAATTGGGTGTTTTCATGTGTAACTCATGGGGTATTATTTGGGTGTATTTCATAACTTATGGAACTGGTTTACTAAATATTATTTGGACTTACAATTCTAGTTTGGAAATGTATTAGTTTCATGTGGGCCTTTGAAGGGGGTTTTTGGAATAGGTTTATTGTGTAAAACACTGTTATACTTCTTGAGAGCATTTTATGAAAATGTGTGTTTTCATTTGTATCTTTCATGGTATTATCTATGGTCATTTTATAAAACTTGAAAGTGGTTTTATAAATGTCTCTAGGACAGCCGATTATACTTTGGTAGTGTTTTCGTGTGGTTTTCTCCTTGAAATATGGTTTTGAAAAGGGTTTTATAAGCAATGATTGGGTATATTCTTTGGAATTCTTTTATAAAAGATTTGAAAGATTTAATGATTTATGTAAGTGGTGAAACCATATTGTAAAAATATTTGGTAGTGTGTATATTCTGAAATGGTAAATTTTAAATCTGAGAGGGTCTGTTTTGTGATGTGTTCCATCTTGGAAATGTTTTAAAAAAATGTTAGATGGATTTACTAAAGTGTGTAAGAGATGTGAAAGTGATGTGCGATGTTTTGTGTGAGTGTGATGTGAAAAATGGATTTTGGTTATGAAAAAGGGTATTATGTAACATTTTAATAGGCTATTATGTCAGTTTTAATATATTAGAATGGTTTTATAAAATTTTTTAATGGATTTGTAGAAGTTTTAATGAAATGTGAAAATTGTTGTGGGCTATTTTGGTGTGAGTCAGATTTGAAATATATTTGAATGAAAAGTGGAATTTTGTGGCTTGTATAGTATAAATGTGGGATGTTTGGTGAATTTTTGACTAGGAAATAATATTTTCATGTGAAAAGTATATTTATTGACTTGTTGAACTTGTTTGAGAACAAAGGGAAAACCCAAGTATCTAGGTGGGTGGACGTGTACTTGTATGCTAGTAAATCCATGGGGTTTGGCCTCTGTTTCACATAGAAAGATTGACGCTTAAAACACTAACTAAACTATGATGATGATGATTGGGGACCACTAGGTTATGAGTATGTTACCTACTAGTGGCTCGTGCACGAGAACATATGTTTTTGATGGTTAATTTCACCGAGATACGAGGTACCTGTGACCCACAACGAGCTAGTGCCTAGGGGTTATTTCCTATTGCTTGTGCACATTAGATACTTTGTAATTACTATCGACATACAGTTTATTTAGCTAGAAAATTCCGTAGCTTTGGAATTTATTTTAAAAGTGTCGATTCTTTGAATTATGCCATTTGAAAACTGATTTTTTTAAGTTTCATCTTTTATAAATTATTACTAGAAATTATATGTTTTTGAAAAAATGCTTGATTTTCATCTTTGAATGTTCATCACATGGAATCTCATAGTGGTGGTATCCTATTGGGAATTGTATCACACCCTACTTACACCCTTGGGTGTAATTAGACTTGGTTTTTTGTTGTTGTCACAGGTTGGGTACCGTTTTTAGTGCCATTGGTTTGGGTTTCTAGTAGGTTATGGGTGGTGAAGTCTTGTAAAGATGGCTTGAGGGCGGTGCCTCTTTCCATAAGGGTTTATGGGATGTTATTTTTTGGTTTTGTACCTTTTTTATAGTCTTTTTGGGTCATTTTAAACTATATAATTTAGTTCTAAATTTTTGTAAAAGATTGTTTGGTTTGAAAATTCCAGATTCGTTTTATTGGATTCATTTGTGGTTTTATGTTTATAAACTTGGGTAAATCATTCCCAATTCTCATTTTATGATAGCTGAACACTTGTTCCAGACTATGGGGATGGGGAACAACCTTTGGGCCATGTCGTGGGCTAGGTTTGGTGCAATTTTTGGTGGTCACCAGATATGGTTCGTGACAAACTATATCATCCTTTTATTACTATAACTATTGACATATAGACTGTAATATAATCCACCACGCTGAAAACCGAGCTTCATGAAAAACTGATGTAGCCTTGAATAACATGATCATGGTTCTTACTTTAACCCATATAGTTTTTTACTCAACCTAAAACCATGTTCTCATATTTATGAATGAGAAAACCATCCGGCTGCTCAATATAAGCTTTTTCTTCTATAAACCCATTAATAATTGTTGAATTGAAATCCATTTGGAATAATTTTAACTTTTATTGGAAAACTATGGCCATGAATAATTTTATTGTATCTAGCCATACAATAGATTAGAACATTTCATCAACATCGATTCCCTCTATTTGGGAGTACCATCCGCACACTAACTGTGCTTTGTTTCAAATCACCAGGCTATCTTCATTCATATTATTGCGAGAGACCTATTTAGTTCTGATGATATTCTTATCTATTGGCCATGAAACAATCTAACATGTCTTATTTTTCTCAAGTTGGTCAATCTATTCATTTATATCATAAGCCTAATTTTCATCTCTATCTACTTCCTCAAAAACATTTGACTCTACCAGTGTTAAGAAAGAAGATTGTTGTAGATTCTTTATCCTCTTTTTCTACACTAACATCGCCTGATCACCGATTATGTTATTTCTATCAATTTCATATATTCTAGTCGATATTTTTTCAGATACTAGTTTATGATAATCCTTCACTTTATCTAAATATTTATCTGAATCAACCTATGGAATTGGAAATTTTTTTGATCTTCTTATCTTTTCATCACTATCCTCCTGATAAAATCATGTATTTTTGGAAGATTCTACTAATTTTATACTATAGTTAGATATTTAGTTTCAACTACCATACCTAACCACTTATTAAAGAATTTATATTATTTTATTTTCTTTGATCATATAAGAAATATCCCTTCATATTTACAAGATTCAAACTTCCTATGTTTCTCCTTCAAGAGAACTAAACACTTACTTCTGAAACTCGGAAGTACTTCAATATTTTCATCTTTCCATACCATAACTCAAATAGTGTCCAATAATCTTTTGGAAATAATAAAGATTTATTTTATGCGTAGACTGATGTCATCACCACTTCTTTCAAAAACTTTTCTAGAAGGTATTTCTCAATGAGAATTGTTCTATTCATGTTGTTGATAATTTGATTTATTCTCTCAATTAATCAATTATATGGTGGAGATCTAAATATTGACACTTGGAAAATTATCCCATTTTCTCTTGATAATCATCAACTTAGATGTTTTTAACCCTATTCCATTATCTATTCAAATATTTAAAATTCTTTGAGCGAAAATCTTTTAAACATTTCTTCGATAACTTGTTATGAAACTAAACACCTCATATTTTTGGGTGAGTACTGAAACCCATGCCATTCTAGTAAAATCATCAATGAACAGAACATAATATCTCATCCCATCAATATCTATTGGTGAAATGGTTTTTTAAAAATCAATATGCACCAACTGAACTTTATTTTTTGTCCTTTTCTCTTTTCCAGTATATGTATTTCGAATGATATCCACTTATTGACAAGCATCACAAATATGAGTATGATCACGTGATAATAAATGGAGGTCTCAAGTAACATCATACTTCACCAGATCTTCCAATGAAATTTAGATCAAATGACCAAGGTGTTAATTTTGTAACGTGTTTTCTTCATACATGGATAAAAATAACATCTCTTATTCTCCACGTAAAAGGTAGAGATTATATTTTTATGCTTTCCCAACCAAACCAATACACCATTTTTTAACTTGATGAAATATAATTTCATGTAAAAGATAATGGAATGTACTAAGTCACATTGTTGATTGAAAATAAGAAATTTGTGACTAAGAACTTTGACAACTAAGACATCAATATGTCTCATGTCTCTTCCCCCAAACTTGTCTTTTCCCAATCCAACAACCATCTAGCCTTCATCATTACCAAATATTACAATATATTCTTTATCATACCTAATTACGGTCACCATATACTTATTTAATTTCATATGAGTGGTTTAACCACTATCAATGATCCATAATATAGTGTGATCTTATGCTTTAAAAGAAATATTTTCCACCATTTCCTATTCATCTCTCTTCTTTTGATCCATGTTTTTGAATTCATACCTAGTAAATATTGATAATATTCATATTTCGTGAAGTAGGATGGACTTGATTCATCTTGTTACACTAAAAACCAAATTTTCTATTTCATCCCATTTGAAGATTCATTGAATTTATTCTTATCACCACATTCATTCTGCTTCGGAAAATTTCTTTGCATTGTCGATGCACAATATCTTTCCTTGTGGCCGAATCCTCCACACCTGAAACAGTGACCATAAAATTATGTTATAGAATATTTAGTTCTATATGGATGCCTCTATTGGACTTGTTACCTTTTATACCACTTATCTATGGAATAGACATTTTGTGAGTGTCGTATATTTCCACAACGATAACATTTCATGAGAGGTGCATTTCTATGTGGAAATACTACAATACTGGTCCTCCCATAGGTAATCTAAATTTTCTGGTTCTGATTAATTCCCAAATCAATTTTCAACCTCGGAGTGGGTTCCTGTGATCTAACATCAACCATTTATTCCTTCAGTTGGTGACCATTCCCCATCCCAGTTGTATCATTCCAATTAGTCATTTTACTTTTTTGGAACTCGTTTTTCTGTTTCACTAGAACTTTGAATTCTAATTTTACCTTTTCTGTTGCCTTTGTATCCATATTTTCTAGAGTTAATATTTTATCTCAGTCTTTCACTTTCCTTCACATATTGAAAAATTCTTCTTCAAGCTCTTTGATGTATTCGATTTTAAATTTTTAAGTATTATTACAACTATCAATCTCTCTATTCTATTCTTCATTTTTTATTTTTTACTCAAGAAAAATTTTCTAAATTCTTTTGAATTAAATATGTTAGTTTTTCAATTTTTTCATTCATCTAAGAATAATATAATTTCTACTTCTGCATATAATGTTTGGCATCATGAACCAATTTTTTGTATTTCCTTGTTTTGGCTCTGCAAACATCTATTTCCTTAAGTGCAGCTTCTAATTCAATATTGAAATCAAGGCTTCCTTCAAATTCTTCTTTATAACTATTTCTTTATTCCCTTTTATAAGAGCTACTAACAACTATCACCATAATATCAACTTCTTGATACTTGTAATCTTCTAACACTTTAGCCTCATATTCTTCTAAAATGTCACATTATTTTGAAAGAATATTCTGTTTTTTAGAGATATTTTTCTTAATGTTTTTCTCGTATTTCACATAGGCTGAAGAATTATTCCTAGGAATTCAGACTTTATCCTCATCATCATCTTGAAACTTATTAGGGATCCTCACTACAGGATGTCCAACCATTCCACATCGAAATAAAGAAAGTGGGAGTTTTCCTTTGAACTTTCCTTTTCCTCTTTGTATGTTTGATTAATGGAATGAAATGAATTCATCTGTCTCATCTATATCCTACCTATATTCAATAGTCTATTTTGATGGCCTTAAATGACACTTATTTAGAATTATCTTTTTCCAAAGACTCATTATCATCGTTTCTCATCTCTTATGCAATAAGAGTACTATACTTGTTATCCAATGTAAACTCATTTGGATCTTTATTCTCCAAAATAGAAACTTTTGGAATAAACTGAGATAAAATTATTCTAATGATGTTCTTAACAGTATTTACATCTTTAAATGTATCTATAAGACCACACATGTCTTACCCAAATACATTAAACCTGTCAAAGAATACATCAATATACTCATTTGGATGCATTATGAGATCCTTATACCTTTTCAATAAAACATGCAGTTTTTCTTATTTAACATATAAGTTTCACTCATAAATATTTAGAACACTCTTACACAAATAATGTGATTTGTTACATGACATCACTTTCATATTGGATATGGCTCCCGCTAAAGCATTTATTCTTTCAGCATCAACATCAAATTCCCTTGGTTATTCTTTTGAAAATCACCACTATCAATACTGGTAGAAATACCGTGCATCGCTACTCTAAAGACATCCATTCCTAAAGATCAAAAGTAGTGATGCATCTGATTCTTCCATAACTAATTTTTTTTCTCATTGGATATCAAAATACCATTGTGATTCACAACCATCATTGAAAAATTATAGAGAGAAACATTGATATTAACCTTTACCTTTGATACCAATTGTTAGTCCAATTAGGTTAAATACCTTGAGGGGGGGGGGGGGGGTGAATCAAGGAATGAAAAATTAAAACAAATGACCCTTTTGTATCTTATTTCATTATTAAGAAAAACACTATAATCTCCCTTTCCCATAGAAATGTATGAATGGAATTAAAATCATCCACGAGACACAACAATTTAACTCTGTTCACCCTCATTGGGATACATCCAAGGGGTATACAATGCGGATGTGCCGATGTACCAAATATACTAATGATCGCTTCTAAAATATAAGGTTTTGGATAGATCTAATCCATGCCCATGCTAACTGCCTTTACAAGGTTTATTATCATCTAACTTCTTTCCCAAGGGTCGCTCCCTGAGTCTATTTTTCGAGCTCACTACCAGTGGAATGTATCACCTTCTTCTACTTCCTTTTCTCACTACACTTATAAGGGATTAATCTATAGTTTTTGGACTTTTATGTCCCTTCATTATCACTAATTAATACATCCTCATTTGCAGATAGATTCTCTATTGAAGTCCTACTTTCATCCAATTGATGAATACAACTTTTATATATATTTACTAGGAAATCAATTTCCAAATACTTCTGTGATGCTCACTTCCCTCATGATGCTCACCTATTTCATGAATCTCACTTAGCCATTACGAATCACCTTACTTTCACGATTTTCACTACCTTTGTGATGTTCACCTCTTTTGTGAAGCCCACGTAGCATTCATGAATATCCCAAATTTCGGTCGGTTTTTTATTTTCTTTATGAACTCCCCTAATTTCATGATGACCATGATTTTCTGTTTTCTTTTATAGCCTTCAAGAACTCCCTTACTTTATGAACCTTTATCAATATCCACCTTCAGAAATCACCTTTGTGAATCTAGAGCCTTAAGATCATCATTAAGTATCACAACTTTTCTAAATGGGTAGATGAAAATTTATAGAAGTTTCCACAAATTCCAAAAGCTTCCAAACACATCATCACCATTTTGTGATACTCCTTTGTTTTCTTCACAATGATGCCTATCTCTCCAAGATCCCTGAAAATTCCCCATTCACAATTCTTGACATAGTCTCATAGAGTACCATCAACTTCTTTGTGCCTTTGATAACCCACCTTCATGAAATAAATTCATCACAAAACTTATTCCATTTCCATATTTTTATAAGTTCTTGAAGGAAATCTAATTTTCAAATTTTATCCATCCTCCGAATTTTGGAAGCAAAGATTTAGAAAACACTTGAAAATAGAGTCACATTTTGTTCTCCAATTTTTATACCACTTCAAGTGAATCCATTCCTTTTTCTTTAATAATTGTCAACATTCCTTGTCAATAATATCTTTGGACTCCACAACATACATTTAAAACATTCTTTTTTAACAAATTAAATCTGCCAAAAAATTATTCAATGTTACCTTGATGGATTTTTCCCAACACCCTCACACATAAAGTATGCTTTTCCCCAAGCATAAAATTTCAATATTGAAAATATGAGGGCACAAATGTTACTTATATGAATATTCCAAATAAATAAAATTTAACAATCATTAATGTCAAATCAAATTTTCAAATGTCACATAAAATATCAACTCATTTTCCCATTTTCCAAATAAAAAATCAATTCAAGTATTTTACTTTCCCATTTTGAAAAAAAATAAATTCAAGTATTTTACTTTCCCATTTTGAAAAAAATGATGGAACTTCACTTTTAATTCTTTCAAGTTCATCAATTTATTATTTACAAACATTAAAAGTTATGATTTACCCCGATTTTATAATTTTATCTTATCTCTCATGTAGAGCTATTTCATATCATGAGAAAATGATCCTTATATATAGGCTTGTAAGGGAACTAATTTCTCCACTATGTAAAGATAAAATAAATATAAAATCATGAGGACTTTCAATAAAGGTTCAAATGACACGGTGGCTAAAGGCTGGTAAGAATTGATGTTCGAAAATTAAGGCTCAGATAAGAGGTATATCTCTTAAGTACAATGCATGTTATCAAAAATAAATTTGTAAAGATATTATACCCTTCAAAATAGCAACTCCCATTTCTGAAAAACTCAAAATAATATCATGAATCTTGAAAAAAAATGAATGATGTGTACCTTCTTTATTTTTTTAATAATTTTATAATTTTTTTATTTTGAAGTATATTTTAATTTTTTTTGAATGTTATTCTTATAAAAAATCTCACATCCACCACCTAAACCCAAATGATAAAAATCATCAGTATAAGGATGGTGATTTTTGATTCAACTACGTCACAACAGATTCAGTTTTTTTTAATTTTTTCCATAAGGGAAAAAATTTAAGTACATTTAATGAATAATTTTTTATGAATCCACAAATATCACCTACACTTCTCCTTTACAATGTATTTCATCCCTTCCACTATTCCCTTTACCCCCACACTTCAACTTTAAATTATCATGAAAAATACTAAGAGTTGGGTAGGAATGGATAATAATTGCTTGAAAAATGGCTCATCCCTAATAAGGCCATTCATGGACTATATGTGATAAAGAAGGATTTATGTAATGGGGGTATTTTAAGGGTAAAGGTTTTATCAAAAGTTGAATCAATCATTTTAAATGTGTTTTTTATAGTCATGGATTTGAAAAGTTAAAATGAATGTTATGGTTAGTGACATGTCCCAAGATCACTCAAGAAATATTCTCAAGAATAAATAGGAAGCACATAGTTTAGAAATCATCTCGAGAATGGGATATATGATTTGGAAAAATCACTGAAGGAATGATTAAAAATATAAAATAAATTCAAATGAATTTCAGAAATTCAAATCATGAAAAATGTTTTGTAAATTTCAATTACATAAATCGACTAATTCCCTCAAATTATGACCCCTCATTTAAATATCCAAGATTCAAAAGAAACATTAAATTATCCATTTTAATCATTAAATATCATTAACATTTAAATCCAAAACATAGAACCAAAAGACTACTATGAAACTATTGTCTCATATATTAGTCATTTAATGAAATAATAAAGGTTTGGGGATTAAATTTTAGTTTTAATCTCAAATTAGAATCTCTGAAAAAAAATTATGGAGTTTAAGAGCTAAAAAATAAATGTGAACTCCCTTTTTAAATAAAGCATAGTCCTATTTCCTATTTATCTATTTGGGGGTGTCCTTGTTCCATCATGAACTAAATAAATAAAATTAATCAATTAAGCATAAGGATCACATCATTTAAGATAAAAAATATAACAGGGATTGAGATTCTTGATGGAAAATTACTAATATTGATTTAAAATCTAAATTCTTAGAAATAATTTATATATAAATGTTGGTATGATCCACAAAGTGTATCCTAAATTTAACTGTTCATATAAGGGAAATACCAGATGATATCTATAATTTATTGGGGTTTGGAGTTTCTCAGACATGATCCACCATAGGTTTTTCATCCTAGTATTCATTTATTTTTTATTTTTGAGTATAATTCCATGTATAGGGTATGCCAGATTCCCTCCTTATCAATGTCATTGAACTTTCATGGAAGGGGTTGGATGAATTATGGAACCTCTTCATACTTATTTGATACTTTTGAAACCTCTTCTTTACAATCTATTGGTTTGTCCATATGTGATTCATTAAAATAATAATCAAAGGGAGACTAAAAATTTAAATTTTAAGGATTAATTTCAAAATATTACATTTTAATGTTGGAATTGTGTATCTATTTATCTTCTATTAGAGCCTTTAGGATCTCTTATTTTACTCACTCTAGTAAATATTAAATGTCTTCATGGATATCATGGTGTTACTTAACATGTGAAATTTCTTTTTTATAATATTCATATTTGGAAAATGTGTGTAATCCAAATCTATACCATAAAAATAGTAGGGAGTGATACTCAATTTGATTTTAATGAAATTAAAAGATAAAGAGTTCATGAGAGGGTCAACTCCCTGAATTGGTTTGGCTCGAATCTCCTATTTAATTGAAAATGTCTCTTGGAGACGATCTTTACTAGATGGAGACATGTAGTCAAGTCTAGGGAACAATCTCTTGGTGCATTTATCCCACCTATGGGTGGTCTATCTTTTAATGACATGTAGGGGAGCTACGCGAGCCTTCTGATGCGCAGGGGTGTGCACATAGGCTGGATTGGGAAAGTCTCTTTGATTCTTCTCAGAGATATTTACCTTATTATCATTAATTAGGTAATCATAATAATAATTTTACCACACTTTACAAAATAGAGTTTTAAAAACAATAATCAAACAACTAGGTGTTTTTATAACTCATTATCCCATAGTTGGTGAAATTATACATGAAATAAGAGTCTATAAAATCTAGAGTGAAAACTAACTATTATATTATTTTTTAGTATTTTCATAGTATTTCTAAGTTCAATTTTTTTGGGGAATACTTCCCTCATTATCCATTATATTGGTACATTAATTCAAATAATTACCAACTCTATTGTCATCGAAGAAATGAATTTTTATATCTTATCTATTTTACTTAAACTTGTGAGTATGATAACATTTTCTCTATACATACAACATTTACGCATATATTTTTGTTAATTTACCCCATGATTCTTTCCACATTTGTGACATATAAGAAATTTTATTGTTTTTTTCTTTCATAATATTCATCCCTTGATCTTTTAGGATACTCAATCATTCTCTTCCTTGGTGTGTTAGGGACTTAGAATATATTCAAATTTTTAATCATATTTCATGATAAATGGTTTATAATTATCCAAATAATTTTTACTCCATATCTGATTCTGATGGGTTGTTTGTTGAGGTAATATCTCTATTTTCCATCACACCCATGATTACTTATTATTGTATCCATTAATAAAACCAAAATAGTTAACATGGGTGATGATCATTATAATGTAATTATCATAATAAATATAAGAAAATTTAATTTTAAAATATCTATATTTATACACTATAATGTTAGCCTATAGTACTTACAACTCAAATTGTATCAGACTCAGTTCAACCTATATCACTCTCATATACCATTCTTGGTTCAACCAAGGTAACATTTAGGTGGGTTTTCTCATACTTATTAACACAATCCTTAAGATAGAGATAAAAAATTACTATGAACATTATTAAAATATACTAAACACAATAATAATTGAGGTACATGCTCTCTAAATCAAACTTATACCTTCTCAAAAAAAATTAATAAGAAACCCAAGTATGTATATACCAAATTATATAATCTAAATAGCATAGCTTTACCCAGATTTATTTGGATCTCCAATCCAATTAACCATAATGAGATTATATGTTCCTCAAGAAATTAACTCCATATTTTACCCTTGAATGTAATTAACCACTAGTTCATAAGGTCACACACTAGTCACTAAATATCATAATCCAAAAAATGAGATGGACTTACGCAAAAATATCAGGAATCAGTTATGAATCCCAAGGTTATCAATTTATATCCATGTTACTTCTTCAAAGTCAAACTAACCTTTGTTATCTAAAAAATAAGTATATATTAAACATAGTAGTTATCCGAACCTTAATCATGTGTACTATAGTAGTTATTCCCAAAAAAAATAACTTTACTATAAAATCAATTTTCAAGGTTATTGAAACCATTTAATATATGTCACCAAACCATTAATGAAAAACTAATTAAGAATAATCCTTAGATATTTCACATAATCATCATAACTTTTAGAATATACCCAAATATCATTGATAAATATCACCCACTAATGAAAATATCTATTTGTTTCAAGATTATATCAACCTAACCAACTTATTTAAGACTAGTAAACTCACCTTTTCCGTAATAATAATCATATGATACAATTAGTAATCATTTATGTATGCTCCTTTATTTTGTTATAAGATATAGTGGTTTCTAGGTACATACCTTTCTCAAATTGATTCCCATGATCTTGTTTCAACCAAATACTAAAAAATGGTTTTGATAATATCCACAATATGAATATAAAAACATAAATATGGACAGGTTTTCCCTTATAAGACCTTTATTTTAAAAATATGATACTTTTAGATCAACCCATGTCTCTCTATGTTTAATCCCTTGTTATCCTTAATTGTTTTTATATTAGGTTCTCTAACCTAATTAGTTTTCATCATTCTTAAATTCTTCATAATGGTTTATAAATAGAATATGATTACCCAAAGAATATCACCAAGGAGTGTCTCACCAGGAGTGCAGTCTTAGGCCCACTCATTATATACAATAGTGATGATCGATTCAATACTCAACCAACCCTTTTTTGGGGTGATTACCCCTAGGTGCATTTGTGCCACAAACACATCAAATTTATAGTTTCCATAAATATATTCATTTCTAGGAAAAATAAAATAATATCTATTTTACAAAAACATTAGTATGTTAACCAATACTTAAACTTATTAATATAGTTTTCAATAGGGTTCTCAAAACCTAATCCCAATATTAAATGTGTATTATTACCTTAGTGTCAAATCATATATTATTCAAAAGGTTTGTCTATACCTTCAATACTATGATAAAACTTAACCTATTATCCTAAAAAATATCCAAATCTCCAATTTTATGTAAATCTTTCCTTTGATACCAACTATGATATCCGAGATCCAAACTCTTAGACCTAGTTCTCATCAATATGAACATTACACTACCCTCTTCATACTAGTAATAAAAGTAAGTATATAAAAGATGTTATTTATAAAATAAAAATTACTATTAAATCTATTAAATTGTAATGATATTTTTATGTTTATAGATTGAAAAAATTAGAGAATGTTATAAAATGATAAATCCCATTTTCATTGCATCAAAAGGATAATTTTACCATTATATGGCAATCTATTTAGGTCATGATAAGTCATTAACAGCTCCCAAAAATCATTTATCACATGATATACATAAAAAAATTTCACATGTTCCACTTTTATCCATAACTTGGGGAAATTTAAAACATAATAATGGGTGAGATCATACTCTTAGTAGAGGAAAATCATAACTAAAACAATATTGGCATAAATATGTCATAAATATAATGATAGGAATAGGTAAAAAACATGAATCTATAATAAAATTGAAACTAATAATATGATATATATATGATAATAAAATGAAAACATGGTTATCAATAATAGAAATCTCATATTGATTGAATTTCTAATGCTACACATAAAAAACATTATGTTAAGCCTTTCCCAAGACACATTAATTATCATCAAGACCACAATCAATAAATCCTTTCATCAAGATTTTTTTCCAATAAAATGTACTATTATAGGAAGAGTTATACCCAAAAAACTAACCTATTTTATTTTATGAGACCTATCGATGCACTGTGGGGATATATAATGTTTAACCCCACTTTTCACCTGTTTAAGTACAATTCATTCACCACAAGACAAAATGAATAACAAAATATATAATCAATCATTCCAATAAAGTTCCATATTAAAATAAAAACATATGGAATGCCAATAAAATTTTCTCACTTAAATAAAAGAGATAAAATGATCCTAGCCTTTCCAGAAGAATAAGGTGGATGGTAAAGTAATACAAAGTCATCTTGATAGTAATCATCCATATAGGAATAAAAATATATAGTAAGCCTATAATTATACCTAGGTCAATAGAATATCCTAATTTTTAGATGAACAACATTTAATTTGATTTATATAATATTTTTATACTATATAGAATAATAAATATACCTTTATGTCAATAAAAGAATAACATCATCATAACCCATATACAAAAAGAAAGTGGATGATTTCATAGGGAAATATCCCAAGAAGTGAGAAAAATTTATAAAAGGGTTAATGTGATAGGAATGTATATCTATATAAAATAATGATATAATTACACAATATATAATCAAAGGGTATAATGTGCCCAAATTATATGAAAGAGTTAAAGGGAATGATTATAACTTAATGGACACAAATTGAGTTACTAAAATCTCTTACTATAGGGGAGTAAATGAATCAATAGCCACATGAAAAAAGGAACATAAATTTTCTAGTAAATCCCATGAGATAAAAATATTATGATTAGAATATATCCATGGGAACTGAATACAATATACAAATAGAACATGGTGTACAATATGTATTTGGTCTCAAAGAATTAAAAATGAGACCATGAAAACCCAAGAAGATTGAGTATAAATTTAATAAAAACCCCTTGAAAGATATTTCTTGTAATTTATACTTAAGGTAAAATTATTAAAGGATAATTTATGATATTTTATTTCCACTTGGATGTACATGGACCACAAAAATATAACTTGGATCATAATACCAAACATCCCTCAAGAGAGGATTTTGGGATGGAAAACCCTTATAATATTTGGAATATTGGAACCAAAATCACATAAAAAAGTTAATATGAAATTGGAAATTAAATATCATGAAATATATTATTATAATGATTAAATATTACAATGGGGTGGTAAATACACCATACAAAACCAAACATGATGTATAACATATACATGTCTTAATAAAAGGAAAATGAGACTGAAATCCTTACCTCTTGTACTTAATTCCACGAAAATAATTTAAAATATTATATAAAAAGCATAAATATAATAATAAATTAATTAAAAAACATTCTGATATACATTTGATTCATACACTTCATCATTGGTCATTCTATATAAGAATTATTCTGATTTTACACATCAAGTATTTATAATTTTGATCTTTTGTACTAGTTTCATAACAGTGGTTTTTGTGTTTATTATTCATTCAAAGTTCATAATTAATAGATAATATTAGATAATTTAATATATTTTCCACAATATTTTATAAATTTATAATCATATTTCATTTTAGTTTTGGTTATGAGCCATGATGATGAAATCGACGATGATCGTGTTTTAGTGATTCTTAATGAACAAAAAGTATTGTCTTAATTAATGAGATAAATGTTGATATAACATTACCAAAAAAAATATTATTTACATATTTATATCATATTATAGTGTTACATAATTTCTCATAGTCATATGGGAGATAAAATCATAATATTGTTTTATTAGGTATTTAAACAAATCTAAACATGAACAAACCCTGATCTAATAAATGATTATGAGGTGGTTTAGATGTAAAATCATCACAAAAAATTTTTAATGATAACATTTGTTGTTTTTTACTATTATATATCATAATTTGAAGGAATTTTGAGAATAATTAATCGATATGAAAATATTACACAAGTTGAATAAAATATTATCCTCTTAGAAAGTTTATTTTAAATGATTAAATTAACGATGATAATTTATTATTCATATCATTAATATATTATTTTATATGTCCTAAAAAACATAATTGTATCATATAAATATTATTTATCCTTTAATATCTTCATTAAATCCAGCCATGTTAGGTAGTGAGTAAAATGGAACATGTTACGTCATGCAGATGATAGTTTGAACAACACATGAACGATAATTTTTTTCCGCAATAGATAGGGTACATGAATTTAAAAGTATGAAAACCTTAAAATAATAATATTTAAGTATATAAATGATACTAATATCACTTTATTTTTTGACTATAATAAAATTTAAATAATAAAATTAAGATCTAAAACTTATTAGATGATAGCACTCACGTTAGGGACATGGATTCTTCAAAGAATTATCCTTGAATTTAAAGGGATTAGGCTAACTATGAGTGAATATGGGAATAATTTATGGGTAAAAATTTATATGGGGGGTAAAAATTAATATTTTAAAGTTTATATTCTTTGGTAATGTGTTACTTAAGGTGGTGAATATGTTACACTTTAATAAGTGATGTAAATTGTAGTTTTTTGGAACACCTTTACATTTTTCAATAATGCCGTAACACAAATCAAGGGTAAATTTATAATGACTCAACTTTAAAGTACATAGGCATTACATCACTTTTTTTGTTATACATAATAAATTACAAAAACAAACTCCCAATGACCATATTATTTTAGTGCCTTTATAAACATAGAACAAAAATATTCTAACTTAGTGAAATATATTCAATGTTTCCAACATAGATCTCCCCTTAGTAATTCTACTTGTATAAAATTATTGATAACCCAGTGAAGGGAAAAATAATAATGTGATGAGTTAAAATTATTAGTAATTGAAGATAAATAAAATGTATTATAATATCATGAACATAAGGGTATTAGAACATGATCATGATCATTAAAATATCATAGCCTACAAATCACAGACCATGAACATGAATCAAGGAATAAATATTTGTAGTTCATAATACATGAATCATAAATAAATCAAGATAATAATCCATGAAACAATAACATAAGAATAATACATGGAATTGTGTCATACACCTTAGTATATAAAAACTCTTTATTATGGATGCCTATAAAGACCTTCTTAGCATGTTATTCTAGGGATAATCACTAGTGTACCTAATTTGGGCTTAGGATGCCCTCCCATGTACCCTCATATTTTGGTATTGTGATTCCCTCCCATGTACACTCTTATTTCGAGCTTGAGATTCCCTCCAGTGTACCCTCTTGTTTTAGGATTGATATTCCCTCCCATTTAACCTCTTTTTTTAGGCTTGGGATTCCATCTAGTTTACCCTTTGAGCTCATAAAACATTTATCACTACCCAATTCATTGGAGGGAGATATAGGTCCCACTCGTCACATGATAAAATCATACATACATATTCCACAAGATAATAAAAAATTCAACATATAATGAAAAATAAAAATAGATGGGTTTCATAAGCATCATATCATAACCCATGAAATGAAATGAGAATGAAAAACATTTCATCATATAATTACATATGGAAAAGATATAGGTATCATAATCAATTAATCAAAGAAAAACCCTTGAAAATAAGAGGGTTTTAAAATCATATAACCCATGGGAGATCTCATGTGATCTGCTCTTGAGAGCACCCTGGGGTTTTGTCTCTAGCGCGGATAATAGTAGATGGGGACAACACAAGTTCCTAGCGATGGAAGGTCCAAGGAGGAAGCATTTCTGGGATTTTTCTTAGGGGAATTATATCTATGGACATGGTTCTAGCACTAAGTGGATTCTTATTTATCTCATCTTGGGCCTTTAGAAAAATAATATCTCAGCACATGAAATGGTGCTTCCCATCCCAGTTTCTATATTTCTACAGCGGTGTTCTCATCTTCCATATTTCAGAGATGGCATGGGGTGATATTGTCTCTCAGCGGTGACTTAGGTGTTTCTTAGCTCAGTCTTCAGCTTTCTGGGGCAGATTTCTCAGAGTCCGGCATCCAACAACGGTGTAGGTGTGCTTTCAGACTTCAGTGGTGGCGGGTTTGTTTTGTCCACGAAGAGCTCTTCTTTTCTTCAGCCACTTGGTTGGTTCAATTATATATCTTTGATTTGGATATGGTTCTGGTCATGGTTTTAGTCATCTGTGAGGGTTTTAGGTCTGTGATGAATTGGTTATGGATTCAGTTTTATCCTTTTATGCACCAATCGATGGTAGTGTTTCTTCAGATTCGATGATTTTCGGTCTTTTTGGACTTTATTGTACTTCAATTCACATTATGGTTTAGGATGAGGTAGTTTTTTGTCATTTTTTTCTTGTATTGTTTGATCCTCTTGAATATTCATGTGAAGTTTTTGTCTATTGGGATGCACGTGTGGTTTTCTTCCTGCAATTTATTGTCATTCGAGTCTCATCACTGGCATTTCGTTCTAACTCTGTTTGCTTGGTTGTCTACTCTAGTTTCACAATTCCTCTATTCTCTCCGAGTTGGAGTAGATTGGTGGTCCTCTTGGTTGTTTGGGATTTGATTTCAAATAGTCAGTTTAGATAAATCAATGGCAATGAGTGGTTCATTGTATATTTGGTGACTCTTTGAATTTTGAATTTGGTTTTTTCTTAGTGGTGGTTTTTGTAATCTACAATGGGCGAGATTTGGGGTAGTTTTTTTCTAATTGTTTTTTATTCTGAATTTTGATGGTGGATAACACCATCACTCTACAAGGATCATATCCAAATGAGGTTACAAAGTAGGAATCATCCACCCATGCCTGGCAATTCAGATTTGGATTAATTAGAGGGAGTAGCCTTGCCATCGGTACCGGACCCATGCAACCTTGCACAGGGCATCTTGTTAAGAGGTTATGTGAGGTGGAGGCTTAAAATAACAATGTAGTTTCTAGGGAGGCTAACTTCCTTGTAATCCTTGTCAGGGTATTTTCATGTATTGGGTTTCCCACTTTTTCCTAAAATGAAAATTTGAAATAAAAAATTATTTATCATTCAAAAATCATATAACCCATGCAAGAGAAATGAGTTTCATTTACATCATTCCATCAAAACATAAACCATTAAGAGAAATATTATGAATGGAACCTTTGAATCATTTCTTATATGGGTATGAGTTACATCAGAAAATATCATCTTAGATGAAAAATAATTTTGAAATATCTTTTAAAAATATATCTTGAGAAAAATATCAATTATTATTTTAATAAGGATATTTAAATCAAAAAAATTTCAAAAACCATTTTCTTGAATATAAACATGAAATCTTATAAGGAAATAATTGAAAATATTTTTGAAACCTTTTTCATTGAAAACATATAAATAGAGCTTGAATGTGTTTTGAAAACCATTTTAGTTGAAAAAATATAAAAGAATATTTAAAACATTTTTTTCAAAAATTCTTTAAATATAAATTGAAATCTTAAAAAAAGGATTGATAATGATTAAAATGTTTTTAAAATATAAAACATTTTTTTTTGAAAATAATTTTCTTTAAAAATATTTTTGAAAACTTTTAACCGAAGTATTTATAACCATAATTTTTTTTGAAAACTTTTTACCATGAAAAACAATTTAAAAATAATAAATGTATAGAGTATTAATAAAAAAATTAAATTAAAAATAATCTTGTAATCTTACAGTGAAAGCATAATGAAAATGGTTATCATGATAGTGGGTATGTCTGTACATGACGAACATTAATTTTTTACCTTAAAAGTTCAAAAAAATGACTTCATCAATAAATGACAAGAACATTCATTTTAAAGAAAATTTATAAAAGGTAAAAAAATGTGTAAAAATTTACTTTTACATCATATGATAAAAGTAAAAAATTTTTGAAAACATTTTTAGAAATCATTGTTTTGAAATAAACCATATTTCTGATCGAAAGGAGACATAATGTCCTATTTTCATAAATTCTTTTCTTAGGTATATTATGTAACAAATAGTGGAAAATGGTACCATTATAGGGATATCAAATGAATATTCAAAGGGTAATGAAAATCATGATAGTTATTTAGAGATTGATCATAATATTTAATCAATGGATGTATAATCATAAATAATCTGGATAAATGATGATGTTGTATCCATAAACTCTTACCATTTTTTTATATTTAAATCATGATGGAAAGAATAATATTACATGAATATTAAACTATTAATAAATATGGTTATTGTACCACAATGAGATTTTATGAGAAATATTTTGTTTTTATGTATTATGTAATACGAAACACCAAAATAATCTTTCACTACACCCAATACTGTCTTGGCTTGCGTTACACAGAAAAGAAACCTTCCTCGATAGCTTGCGTTGTACGCAATACCGAGTTTCGCTAAACAACGATATGTTATTGAAATATTATATAAACTAGACCTTATGAAGAGTAATACCCACATTGTAAAATTTTATCTTTCAAAATGGAATTCATTTTTGGATTCGGAATATCAAAATTATCCTGGGGTGAATTTTTGGTATTTTTTTGAAAACTTTAAATTTTTGATGAATAGTGAAAAACACTGAGTTATAGTTTAAAAATGATTTTTATTTAAATAATTATTTATTTTATTTAAATTTATTTTAGGTAAAAATAGATACATAATACCTAAATATGTTCAATCTAATTCATTTTAGTCATTTTATTATAATTTTAGATATATAAAAATTTTATTGAACTTTTTACCGTCTTTTACCCACCTTCTAGGAGAATTTCCAAATTTACATAAAACTTAATTTTACCACTTCTGTGAGTGGAATTTCAAAAATCTGAGATACACGGTTGATATCAATAAGTAAAATGTGGTTCAATAAGATAAAAATAATTTTTGGTGAATAATAACTTTTTAAATTTATTTACCAAGGTTAAGAGTAAATAGGGTAATTAATGGTAGAAATGATATTATTATTACCCTAATACATGTCCTAATTCTATTGGTTAAGTTTAATTCGACCAAAAACAACCTTATGAATAAAATATGACCATTTAGGTCCACTTTAATTAGATTAGGACATTTATTATTTTTTAATTCAAAGAAGAGTTAAAAGAGTTAAAATCACAGTTTAATATGTAAAAAAAATTTATATTGGGTTATACATAAGATAAGTTAGTCTATAAATATTAATTATAAAGCTAAAAATATTTCCTACATAATGGTATTTTATTTATAATTTTTAGACAACAAATAATTTAATTTATATATGAAACAATAATGATGCAGTAATTACTTTATTAATGAAATATTAACATAATTGATATTATAAATACCCATATAAATGTAATTTGAGACTATTTATGAATTAAACTAATTTTATAGGTTAATATAACATATTATGGTTGGTTATATAAATTTTTTTCTAAGTAATAATGCTGTTATGAATTTCGAAAAAATAAAATACCAAACAGTGCAAAAATTTACATAATTTTTTTTAAAGAAAATATTAAATTATTAATTGATATTTTATTCCTAAAAATATAAGGTTTGTAAAAAATACTTATATAATAATATATATGACATTAATTAACCAATTGGGGTTCTATTGGAAGTTTATAGTATGTTTATTAACCATATAGTGTAAGAATATTAGAAGACACGGTAAGAGTTAAATTATTTAACTTAGAGATAAATCTAAATGATAAGGTTACAATGGAACCCTAAACTTGTCTAAAGCATATTTGTTGAGAGGTTTTATACCCCTCCCCACCCTAGACTCGCAATAAGTCACATTGGAGCCATTATAAACCGAATATGAATTTATTATAAAATAATATTTTATGTTTTTCCTAAGGTGCCCCTCTCCTCCCTTATAAAAGGGAACCTCCTCCCTCTCCTCCTCACACAATTTTGAGCCATCAACCTCTAAAAAAACCTGCCAATTACTCTTCTCAACATCTATAGTTATGTCATAGTTGTTTTGGTCTTCTCAAATGACCAACTCTAGTGCCCTAAGAGGAAGTTTAAAAGAGGCATGTCGAGGAAGAGGTGACCTCTTCTACCGATTCTATCAAGTTTATTTATTCTTCTACTTCCTATTATTTATTTGTTTCATTATGGAGTAATAACATTTTTATAACTCATATACTGATATGTTATTATAAATATGAAACAACCCTATTTCACCTTCTATCCATCCTACGGAAAACGAAAACACTGTGCGTGCGTACGTACAGAATACCGTCTCCACGCCGTGGTGTAATCTGTTTTCCACCACCACCTTACTTGTATGGGTATAATGGTATAAAAAAATAACTATATATTATTATTATAACATGAAATGGATTCAAAAATTATTATCTCATCAAATCCAATTCCATTCATATAATTATGGGAACGAAATCATCGCTCGTGCGTACGTACGGCCTACCGTCTCCACGATGTGATGCGACTCGTTCTACATGATCTTCATTGAATAATGATTATATAAATGAATTGAATGAATAAATATGATATATATTACACTAATACCATTCTGTAAATGAGGTATCTATAACCTAATAAGAGGAATAAGAATCTATTTGACAAAAAACGCATAAGAAGATAAAGCAATGAACACCCGAATAACAAGTAGCAATGAAAAATCACTAATAAGAAGCTAAGAATATGACCTTATATGATATCATAACAATGAATATGATTCTGGAATAAGTAAAAGACATTATTTAAATTATTATACAGGAGGTTCAGACACGTACAAAGCATATCAGACCTATGGTAAGGGAAAATCTCACAATATCATTTTTATCCGAGATTGTTTATACTTCAGAATTTACTGGGGGAATATTTATCAGCCACATACATTTTTACTAAATATGTAATATTATTCCTATCCTACTAAAATTGTTTAAATTTAATTTTACCCATTTGTGAGTTTTTTGTAAAAGATATGAAAGGAATCCTTTGTCGTTTTTAGTACGAGGTACTTTTGGACTTTTCCGACCAAAGTACAAGAAGAATGTTTTTTTAACTTCAACGACATGAATAAATTTTTATGATTTCATAGAACATTATTTCCATGAAGCTTCCTTTACAAGTTTTAAAGTTTATTTTTAATTAACTTCTTTTAGTTTAAAATTTTATGACATGTTAAGAATGTAAAAAATGTTTTTAAAGTAGAAAGGATATTTTCCTCAAGAATGGAGTTCAAGTGTTTTATCAAAATTATTTTCCATATATGATAATATAGGGTTATGTTTAAATCCCTATTTTTACATTTATTTGATTATGTTATGATGGAATTATTTTTATAAAGTCTTTTTATCTTATATGGATTATGCTATGATGGCATGATGTTTAATAATCCCATTTTTATTACATGGGTTATGCTATGATAGATGATTTTGTGGAATACATAAGAATGGTTTCATTATGAGATGGGTGGGACTTATATCTCCCTCCAATGCATTGGGTAAAGATTTATATCTCATGATATAGACATGGATGGAACGACAGGTTAATCCTGTTCAGTGATACAAGACTGGAACGAGGAGTGAATTCGGTTTAAAAATGGACTTTGTCCGCTAGGATAGTCTTGGAAATAAGCCTTGACTACTATGAAATTATTTCCTATGATTATGTGTGTATGACACAAAGTCTCATGTTTTATGTTATGACTATTGGTATTACATTTCACTACTATGATTAATCCCTCGTTATGATATTATGATCTCTTTTTCAGGTAAAGATTTTCAAAATGTTATGTTCGTATGAATATGATTGATATTTCCTTTATTAATGCTTTCTGAGCATTTGAGCTCACGCTTTTGTGTGTTTTATTTTCTCCAGGTCAGAAATAAGGGTATTAAGTAGGATATGCCAAATGGGACTCTAAATATAATGAAATAAACAAGAGATAAATTAGATTCTTTTTGAACCAGTTGTTTATGTTTCCCAGTTTCTAAAGGCACTATACATATACGGTGCATTAATGGTTTTGTTATATGTTGTAATAAGTATGCTTCAATTCTAAGGTAATGAAAATGTATGTAAAGTATGGGTTGTTATAGTTGGTATAAGAGGAAAGGTATAGTCAACCTTTGGAAACTAGGATGTGAAATCCTTAGTAAGAACCCTAAGGATATGTCTACGCATAGAACACATTATTAATATTTTAGAAATGGCCATGAAGAAGCTATTATAAGACCTAAAGTGTGAAATTTTATTATGTGGTTTTCCTATTATGATTAGTGTTTCTCACACTATGATTATTGGTTTTATTCAATGGATGGAACCCTAAAGAACCATGTTAATGCTGAATGCGACGGGAAATGCAATGATTGTACCCATGAAAAACCAAACATTATGGGAGTTGGAATGCAAAATATTGTTTCCAGGCTCACTAAACTTTATAAATCTATGAATCATTAAGGAATTACAAATGAGAAAAGAAAGGAGAAACATGCTGTTGAATCCTTCATGAGGCAGCGTCCACCTTCATTCAGTGGGTCTACTGATCCATTAGTGATCTTAATAATGGATCAGTACCACTGAAAATATATTTTCAGTTCTTCAATGTTCTGAACATGATAAAGTCATCTTAGCAATATATAGTTTATAAGGTAAAGCTGATCAATGGTGTAATCTTATCAAGAATATGAGTCAAAGAGATAAAATTGAGTCCATGGAATGGGATGAGTTCAAGATCATATTTTTCAATAAGTACTTCCCTCGTATTCTTTGAACAAAGATGGAGAAGGAGTTTCTTTAACTGAAGTAAAAGGATTATGAATCTGTTGGTACCTATGAAGAAAATTTTACAAGGCATTCAAAGAATGATTTTAGGATTAATATCCAACCTGAGAGTAAGATCGATCGATTCTTTGGTGGCTTAAAACCAAGTCTCCAAAGGGCATTAGCCATAAGAGACATAAATAGCTACAAGGAAATTGTTCGATGTGCTCTCAAGGTTGAGATGGATATTGGAGTAACCCATTAGTCATATGGGTTTGATAAGAAGAGGAAAATGGAATTCAAAGAGAAATCTAAAGACCACACTGAAAACAATATGAGTTTTCCCTTATGCTCAATGTGCGGAAAGAAACATGGAGGGAATTGTCTTAAAGGGACAAGTAAATGTTTCAAATATGGAAAAGAATGTCATCGGGAATTTTAATGTTGAAATGATAGGAAAAATATGTCTAGTGATGCGAACAAAGAAAAGGCTACATAGAATGCACCTCCTACACTTCCATGTTACAAGTGTAATGAAATGGGGCATTATTCTAATCAATGCCCTAATCTAGGGGTTGTTGTTGATGATCGACGTCAACAAACTCTTAAGGCCAAAGACAAAAGAAAGTAACATACAATTTCTATCGGTGATGTGGAGTACGATAACAAAGTGGTCGAAGGTACACTTACCATCCACACAAAAGTATAATTTTTTTATTTTATTCTGGATCCTCCCACTCTTTTATTTCTGAAGAATTCTCTAAGGGTATCGCCGTATTACCTCAATAATAAGATGTTGAGTTAGCTATGACAACCCCTAATGGCACAACAGTCGCATCAAAAGTTTACAATTCTTCTCCGATTTAAGTTTTTGGTAAAGTGATTCCTCGAAATTTTGTGATCCTTCCTATAGTGGAATTTGATGTTATTCTTGGCATGGATTGGCTTTCTTTATATGGAGCTCATATCAATTTCCAAATAAGGTAAGTCACATTTCATATTCCAGATCAATCAACGATCATCTATCGATGCAAGATGAATATAACCTTCCAGTGGAAATTTCTTCCATCTTATGGGTCTTGATTCCAAAAATGAAGGTTATTTATCTCAAATGGTTGGAGAAGAAATCACGATTAAGAATACACCCATTTTATGAGAGCTTGATGATTTCTTTCTAGAGGAATTTCCGGGTCTTCCACCAAATCGTGAAGTTGGATTTTCAATAGAACTCATACCGAGTGCTATGCCCATTTCAAAGACACCTTATAGAATTTCCGCAATTGAGTTGCAGGAATTGAGGAAGCATCTCCAAGAGAATATTTATTAGGGACTCACACACCCTAGTGCATCACCTTGGGGAGAACCTGTTCTGTTTGTTAAGAAGAATAATGGATCAATGAGACTCTGCATTGATTATAGAGAACATAACAAGATCACTATCAAGAAAACATATCCTCTCCCATGCATTGATGACTTATTTTACGAACTACATGGAGGTCAATACTTTTCTAAGATTGATCTTTATTCAGGGTTTCATCAATTAAGGTCAAAAGGAAGGATATACCAAATAAGTCTTTCCATACAAGGTATGGATACTATGAATTTATAGTGTTTCCATTTGGTCTTACTAATTCCCCTTCTATCTTCATGGATATAATGAATAGAGTCTTTAGAGACTATCTTGATCAATTTTTGGTAGTCTTTATATACAATATTCTTGTCTATTAAAAGAGCAAGGAAGAACACGAAGATCACTTGAGAATTGTATTAAAGACCCTGGGAAAGGAGAAGATTTATTCCAAATTAACCAAGTGTGAATTTTGGCTTCAAAGAGTTTCATTTTTGGGTCACATAATCTCAAAAGAGGGGATATATGTGGATCCAGCAAAAACAGAGGTTATTAAAAGATGGTTGAGACCAACAACAGTAACTGAGATCCAAAGTTTTCTTGGTTTGGCTGGATATTATCGACATTTTTTGAATGATTTTTCATGATTATCTAATCCACTCACCATGTTGACTCGAAAAGGAGTTAAGTTCATTTGGACGAAGGAGTGTGAAGAGAATTTCAAGGAGTTAAAAAGAAGGTTATCCAGTTCACCTATACTCACACTACCTTGTAGTGGAGAAAGGTTTGTGATCTACAATGACACATCCAAGAAGGTATTGGGATGTGTTCTCATGAAAAATGATATGATGGTAGATTATGCCTCACGAAAGTTGAAAATCCCTAAGAAAAATTACCCAACTCCTGATTTGGAGTTAGCTACGGTAATATTTGCATTAAATATTTGGAGGCATTATCTTTATGGTGAAAGGTGTGATATTTATACTGATCATAAAAGTTTAAAGTATATTTTCACACAAAAGGAGATGAATATGCGCCAAAGAAGATGGTTGGAACTGATTAAGGATTACGACAGCTCAATTCATTACCACCCTGGGAAAGAAAACAAGGTGGAGGACGCATTATGTTGACAAGACCATGCTAGTTTATCCATGATGAGGATCACAAAAGATCCAATATTTATGAATTTACAAAGAATGGATCTTGGAATTATAATGGAAGGGGAAAAATATTATCGTTCTCAAATGAATGTTCAACTATCTTTAAATGTGATGATTAAAGAGGCATAGAAAGAAGATGTAGAGTTGAAAAAGATGGTGAGAAATGTTTTTGGAATTCCAAATTAATTGTGATGAAATAATAAGGTTCAGGAATCAGGTTTGTGTTCCTCCCATCCTAGAAATAAAGAAGGAAATATTGTATGAGGCTCATAGTTATTCATTCTCTATTCACCCTGGAAGCATGAAGATGTATAGGGACATAAAAGAGTACTTCTGGTGGGATGGAAGGAAAATAGATTTTGCTGAATATGTCTCTTGATGCTTGGTTAATCACCAAGTTAAATCTGAGAGATAGAAGTCTAAGGGGATGTTACAACCATTACCCATACTAGAATGGAAATGGGAAAACATCACTATGGACTTTGTCACTGGACTTCTTAAAACATCCAAAGGCAATAATTTTATCTGGGTTATAGTTGATCATCTTACAAAGTCCACACACTTCATTGCTATTAGAGAGATTTTTATCTTGATCAAATTTCTAGGATATATGTAAAATAAGTGGTAAGATTGCATGGAGAAACACCTTCCATTATATATGATCGAGATCTGATGTTTACCTCAATGTTCTGGCGAAGTCTTCAGCATAATATACATAAATAGTTGAGTTTCAGCACTGCTTATCATCCTCAGACAAATGGTCAGTCTAAGAGGAAAATTTAAAATCTAGAATACATTTTCAGAGATTTCTCTATGGATTTAAAAGGTGGTTGGGATCAACACCTACCTTTGGTGTATTTTTCTTATAATAATAGCTTTCACTCCAGTATTTAGATAGATCCTTATGAAGCTCTCTATGGAAAGAAATGCAGAACTCTAACTTGCTGGAATGAAGTTGGGGAAAGAAAGATATTAGGGCCTGATCATGTTGATGAGATGGCAGAAAATGTCAGATCTATTCAACAACACATAATAGTAGCTCAGAGTTGACAAAAATGTTATGCCAACAACTGAAGAAAAGACCTAGAGTTTGAAGTGGGTGATAAAGTGTTCTTACAAATATCTCCTTGGAAGAGAGTAATGAGATTTGGAAAGGAGTAAAAGCTAAGCCATAGGTATATTGTTCCTTTAAAAATACTGGATTGTGTTGGGAAGGTAGATTACTAATTGGCGCTTCCACAGAATCCCTCTCAAGCTCATGATGTGTTCCATGTATCTCTCCTGAGAAAGTACATAACCGATCCATCACATGTACTAATCTCAGAAGTTGTACTGCTGGAGCAAGATCTTTCTTATGAAGAATAGCCGATAGAGATTATAGATCATAGAGAAAAAGTTCTATGAGACAAGACCACTCTCTTGGTTAAAGTTTTATAGAGGAACCACCAATTAGAATAAGCTACATGGGACCTTGAGGATATGATGAGGGAGAGGTATCCTCATCTTTTTGTTACGAAGTAACAAATTTTGAGTGAAAAATTATTTTTTAGGGGGGTAGAATGTAACACCCTGACATTCTATGAGAAATATTTTGTTTATATGTATTATGTTATAAAAAACACCAAATGAATCTTTCAATACACACAATACTATCTTGGCTTGCATTATAATCAAGAGAAATATTCCTCGATATCTTGCGTTGTACTCAATATCGAGTTTCGCTAAACAACGATATATTATTAAAATATTATATAAACTAGCTGTTATGAATAGTAATACCCACTTTTTGAAAATTTATCTTTCAAAATGGGATTTATTTTTGGAATTAGAATAACGAAATTAGCCTAGGGTGAATTTTTGGTATTTTTATGAAAACATTCAATTTTTGATGAATAGTGGAAAACACTAAGTTATAGTTTAAAGAAGAATTTTTATTTAAATAATTATTTATTTTATTTAAATTTATTTTAGGTCAAAACAGATACACAATACCTAAATAAGTTCAATGTAATTCGTTGGTGTCATTTTATAATAATTATAGATATATAAAAATTTTATTGAACTTTTTACCATATTTTACCCACCTCCAAGGGAATTTTCAAATTTACATAAAACATAATTTTACCGCTTCTGTGAATGGAATTTCAGAAATCTTAGAGACATGGTTGATATCAGTAAGTAAACTATGGTTCTATAAGATAAAAATAATTTTTGGTGAATAGTAACGTTTTACTTTTATTTACCACGGTTAAAAGTAAATAGGGTAATTAAGGGTAAAAAAGATATTATTATTACCCTAACACATCTTCTAATTATATTGGATAATTTTAATTCGACCAAAAACAACCTTATGAATAAAATATGACCATTTAGGTCCACTTGGATTAGATTAGGTCATTTATTATTATTTAATTCAAAGAGGAGTTAAAGGAGTTACAATAAAAGTGTAATAAGTTAAACATGTTTAATATTGGGTTATACATAAGATAAATTTGACTATAAATATTAATTATAAATATAAAAGATTTCCTACATAATGTTATTTTATTTATAATTTTTAGACAATAAATAATTTTATTTATTTAAGACACAATAATGATAGAGTAATTACTTTATTAACGAAATATTAACATAATTGATATTATAAATACCCAAATAAATGTAATTTGAGACTTTTTATGAATTAAACTAATTTTATAGGATAATATAACATATTAGTGTTGGTTAGATGAATGTTTTTCTAGTAATAATGCTGTTTTGAATTTAGCAAAAACAAAATACCAAATAGTGTCAAAATTGATATAAAAGTGTTTTTAAAAAAAATATTAAATTATTAATTGATAAGTTATTCCTAAAAATATAATGTTCATCCAAAAGACTTATGAAATAATATATATGACATTAATGAAACAATTGGTGTTCTATTGATAGTTTATAGTAAGTTTATTAACTATATAGTGTAAGAATACAAGAAGACATGATAAGAGATAAATTATTTAACTTAGAGTTAAATCTAAATGATAAGGTTAAAATGGTACCCAAAACTTGTCTAACACCTATTGGTTGAGAGGCTTTTGACCCATTACCACCCTATCCTAGAAATAAGTCACTTCGGAGCCACTATCAACCGAATATGAATTTATTATAAAATAATATTTTATGTTTTTCCTAAGGTGCCCCTCTCCTCCCTTATAAAAGGGAACCTCCTCCCTCTCCTCCTCACACAATTTAGAGCCTTCAAGCTCTTAAAAAACCTGAAACTTACTCTTATCAACATATTTAGTCATATAATATAGTTTCTGGTCTTCTCAAATGACCAACTCTAGTGCCCTAAGAGGAATTTTAAAAGAGGCACGTCGAGGAAGAGGTAACATGTTCTACCGATTCTTTCATGTTTCTTTCTTCTTCTACTTTCTATTCTTTATTTGTTTCATTATAAAGTAATAACATTAGTATCACTTATATAATTATATTTTATTATAAATATGAAACAACACTATTTAACCTTCTTTCCATCCTATGGAAAACGAAATCACAACACATGCGTACGTACGGAATACCGTCTCCACGCCGCGGTGAAATCTGTTTTCCACCACCACCTTACTTGGATGGGTATAATGGTGTAATAAAATAACTATATATGATTCTTATAAAATGATACTAATTATTAAATATTATATCAACAAATCCAATTACATTCATATAATTATGAGAACAATATCATCACTCATGCATACGTACGACCTACCGTCTCCACGATGTGATGCGACTCATTCTACATGATCTTCATTGAAAAATGATTATATAAATGAATTGAATGAATTAAATGAATAAATATGATATATATTACACTAATACCATTCTGTAAATGAGGTATCTATAACTTAAAAAGAGTAATAAGAATCTATTCGAAAAAACACACAAAACAACATAAAGCAGTGAACACCCGAATAACAAGTAGCGATGAAATATTACTAATAAGAAGCTCAGAATATGACCATATATGATAACATAACAATGAATATGATTCTGGAATAATTCAATGACATTATTTAAATCATTATATAGGGGTTTTGAACACATTCAAATCATATCGGTCCAAAGGTAAAGGAAAATCTCGCAATCTCGTTTTTATCCGAGATTGTTTATACTTCAAAATTTACTGGGGGCATATTTATCATCCACATCCATATTTCCTCAATATTTAATATTATTTCTATCCCCATAAAAGATTTTTAATCCAATTTTACCCATTGATGAGTATTCAGTAAAAGATATGAAAGGAATATTTTTTTTTGTTTTTAGTACGAGGTACTTTTTGACTTTTCCGGCCAAAGTATGAGAAGAATATTTTTTTAAATTATACAGAATGAATGGATTTTTATGATTTCATAAAAAATCATTTCAATGAATCTTTCTTTACAAGTTTTCAAGTTTATTTTTAAATAACATATTTTAGTTCAAAATTTTATGACATGTTATGGAATAAAAGGTTTTTGATGTAAAAAGGATATTTTCCTCAAGAATGGAGTTAATGTTTTTTATCAAAATTATTTTCCATATAAGATAATATAGGGTTATGTTTATATCCCTATTTTTAGATTGATTTGATTATGTTATGACAAAATTAATTTTATGAAGTACTTTTATCTTATATGGATTTTGTTATGATGGCATGATGTTTAAGAATCCCATTTTTATTACATGGGTTATGCTATGATATATGATTTTGTGGAACACATAAGAATGGTTTCATTATGAGATGGGTGGGACCTATATCTCATTCCAATTAATTAGGTAAAGATTTATATCTAATGAGATAGACATGGCTGGAAGGGCAGGTTAATCTGGTTCAGAGATACAGGGCTGGAATGATGAGTGAACTCAGTTTAGAAATGGACTTTGTCCAATAGGATAGTCTTGGAAATGAGCCTTGACTACTATAAAATGATTTCCTATGATTATGTGTGTATGCCAAAAAGTCTCATGTTTTATGTTATGATTATTGGAATTACATTTCACTACTATGATTAATCCTACGTTATGATATTATGATCTCTTTTGCAGGTAAATATTTTCAAAAGCTTATGTTCTTATGAATATGATATGATTGATATTTCCTTTTTTAATGCTTTCTGAGCATTTGATCTCACGCTTTTGTGTGTTTTCATTTCCCTAGGTCAGGAAGAAGGGTATTAAGTAGGATATTCCAAATGGGACTCTAAATATGGTGAAATAAACGTGAGATAATGTAGATGCTTTATGAACCAGTTGTTTATGTTTCCCAGTTTCTAAAGACACTATACCTACACAATCCTTTCATGGTTTTGTTATATGCTGTAATAAGTATTATTTAATTCTGAAGTAATAACAATGTATGTAAAGAATGGGTCTTTATAGTTATTAATGATATAACATGTTATAATTAAGTATATTCACCTCATATAAAAATGTAGGTGCATGAAATGACATGTGTCTCAAAGAATGAAAATTTTGACAAACTTACTTTATCGATTTTGTAACTTTTGAAACATAACCCCCATGAAATAAATTTCATCAAATGGATATGGGAATACACATAATATTAATTATAAGAATAATATAATACATCAATGGGAATTATACACACTAGAAAAATGAAATGATTTGTGATTAAGGAATGTATATCAAGGAAATAAATGTTGGGATGAAACCCCTTACCTTGTGTCTTGAATCTCGTCATACTCATTCAAACATTCAATATAATAAATTTAAGTTTATTATAACTCTATCATAGAAAAATATTATTATATATAATATCATATATGGTTTTATTATGACTTTATATTAACTACTTGTTAATTATTATAGGTTATGGTTTTACTTTGGGTAATATCCTATTTGTTCCTCACATGTGTCTTAATTTGTTATATCTATGGTCCTTATACTTATATAATTATTTGAAAAATGTAAACCATGTTATAAATATCATATTTATTCATTATATTTTTATTATAATAATCTTTATAATATATATGTATGAAATGGAAGACACCGTTCATGAAGACGGTAGGCCATACGTACACATGAATATTGTTTCTGTTTAATTGTCGCATTGAAGGAAAGAGAGTAAATGATATATATGTATATATGTATATATATATATAATTATTCAAATATCATAATGATTTTATATATATATATCCTATAATTTTAATAAAATTATCCTCAATACATTCCATGTAGTGTTTAAATGATGCACATCACATAGAGGGGGCGGTAGTTGAAATTTCCTCAAAGGGAATTATCGTAGTTACAAAAAATGAAAATTATAAAGGTATGTGTTATAAAATAATAAATAAGAATAAATAAAAAATAAAAATAATATATAACTTATATAAATTTATTTTACATCATAATTTCCACCTTTATAGGCAGTAAAAGTAAAATAAACAATCATTGTTTCGTGAGGCGGTAGTTCTTCGTAGACGTAAACATTATGTTTGTTACCCATTGGATGAAAGTGTGTGTACATTTAAGTATAAAACATAGAATAAACAATTAATATTATATTTATAAAACTTATTTTTTGTATAATCATGTAATATGAATAGTTTATGGGGTAGATAATGAAAATAACATAAAAGAACATGAGAAACGATATTACCTCTTATTCTAGTAACTCATTTTGGTTTGCACCAAAAGGAATCATAGGATAGATTTATTCCCAATAGAAGGAATATAGAATGATTGGAGGTATTTATATGAGATATTTCGGTAGAACATGGTTGATTCAAAGTGTCTTGAGAGATTTGAGGAATTTGGAGGACGTGAGACCTTTTTATAGTAGAGGAGTGACACTCTTTTAAATTTTTGGGAAAGGGAATTCCACCCACGTGTTGCTAATTAAAATTGCCTCCCATAGTGCTAAAATATATATCCAATGGTGTATATGGTATAAATATTCCCATTAAATCGAATTTGGAGAAGGTTCTAGGTCATTTGGGATCTTAAGATTAATGTTTAGTCCCTTGTTAAGCTTAATTTATCCTTAATCATCATAACTAATATTAATTACATTAACTAATATTTTTGTTAAAAAACTAATATAAAATTATTATAAAATATAAATTATTATTTTTCAAAATATTTAATCCATATTAAAAAATTATTATAAAAAAATTGGAAACAATTAATTTAAATTTAATCTAGTAGATGGGACGACAAAGTAGGTTTTTAATGTAAAAACCTCCAAAAGTTTGCTATTTTTTATAGTAAATTTAAAATTAAAATTGATTCAAATGAACTAAATTGTATTAATTGGTATATATAAGATCTAATTAAACTTTATAATTCATTTAAAATACAATTTACCCTTATTAAAAAATTATATCAAAAAACAGTTTTGAATTAAATTTCAATAAATTCACTATTCATTAAAAAATGAATCTTCAGAGAAAAATACCAAAAATTTAATCAAATAAACCTT
Organism: Viscum album; assembly: GCA_963277665.1. NCBI lineage: Eukaryota > Viridiplantae > Streptophyta > Magnoliopsida > Santalales > Viscaceae > Viscum > Viscum album. Next base: position 703,584,933 of record OY728161.1, read on the forward strand.
AGAGTTTTTATAGTTTATTCGTTTTCCCATTATATTAAAATATCTCATGATGGTTTATAAAGAGTTTTTGAATTTACAAATCATATCCCTTGAATGTTTGAAACTTGGTGTGCAGCAATGCCCGTTGTCTTGCACCAGGTTACACTGTGTCTGGATTAACACAACTTATCAAAGTTGTTACCCCTAGGTACATTATTTTAAAAGACACATCCACTTGTTGTATACATATTGTGATTTATTTCTACGTAACCAATCACTCTCTCCTTTACTAAAATTATAGGATATTTTCCTAAAAAATAACTCATCATTATACTTATCCTTAGAGATATCCCTAGACATATCCTTAGAAATATACCTAGGATATCACTAAATGTTTCTAATAATTGTTTCCAAAGGATGATTAAATATTCAATATGACTACAAATATAATGAACCAATATTAATGTATAAATACATTTCATCACTTTTTCAGAATACATAACACAATACACAAACAAACACCTAGATATAGTATTAGTTCAGTGAATATGGAATCTGAAAAAAATATATTCTAACTCAGTGAAATATATTCTATGTTTCCCAAAAATATCTTCCCCATTAGTAATTATACCTATTTTTTTTTCATAACCTGAGGAAGGAAAAAATAGGAATGGGGTGGGATAAAATTCTATGTCAGTGAAAATAAACAAAATGTATAATCATATAGTGAACATAAGGGTATGAGAATGTGATCATCATCATTAGAATATCATACCCTAAAAATAAAAGATCATGAACATTAATTAATTCATGAAAATTTGTTGTATATAATACATGAATCATAAATAAATCAAGAAAATAATCTATAAAAGCATAACATGGAAATAAGACATGGAATTTTGGCATACACATAAGAATATAAAACCCGATGTAAAGGATGCCTTCCAGGACCTTTGTAACATTTCAGGCTTGGAATAATCATCAGTGTACCTACTTTAGGCTTCAGATGACCTCCAATGTACCCTCCTATATTGGGATTGGTAATCCCTCCCATGTACCCTATTATTTTTGGCTTGTGATTCCCTCTCTTATACCTTATTGTTTTGGGATGGGGATACCCTCTTGTTTACCCTACTTTTTTGGGGTCGGTATTTCCTCCCATTTACCCTTTGAGCTCATAAAACATTATTAACTACCCAATTCATTGGAAATAGATATAGGTCCCACCAATCACATGATAAAATCATATATACATGCGACTCAATATAATAAAATATTCCTAATATCAACACCCATAAAAAGAGGCGGGTTTCATGAAAATCATATCAAAACCCATTACATAAAATGGTAATAAAAAATATATAATCACATCATTAAATATGGAAATGATATAGGTATCATAATCAATTCATAAAATAATAACTTGTGAAAAGAAAAGGGTTTCAAAAGAAGAAAACATGTGAAAGAGAAATGGGTTTCATAAACATCATGTTGTCAAAACATAAACCATTTAGAGAAAGAATATGAATGAAAATTTTAAACAATTTCCAAGAAGGGAAAGAGTGACATCAACATATGTCATTTTAGATGGAAAATAATTTTGAAATATCATTTAAAATCATTTCTTGAGGAAAATATCATTTATTATTTGAAAAAGTATCTTTAAAAAATTAAACCTTTAAAAACCCATTTTATTGAAAATAAACATGAAATCTTATAAATAAATATTTTAAAACATTTTGGAAACCTTTTACTTGGAAAACATATAAATAGAGCTTGAAATATGTTTGAAAACCATTTTCCTTAAAAAATTATAGAAGAATATTTGAAATGATTTGAAAATAATTCATTTGAAAATAATTTTAAAACATAAAAATAAGTATTTATAATGTTTATAGTATTTTTTAAAACATAAAAAAAATTTTTCAAAAAATTTTTCTATAAAAATAGAATTGAAAAATTTAAAAAGAAATCATTGATAACCATAAAACATTTCTAAAAGCATTTTTTAATTAATATAACATTACAAAAAGATTAAAGTACTGAATATTAAGAACAAACTTTTTACTTAAAATTATACATTTGAAATTACAATGTTATTAACAAGGATATGATAGTCATTCCACTGAGTATGTCGGTACATGCCAAACATTCCTTTTCTTACCTTAAATGTCTAGAAATGTGACTTAATCAATAAATGGCAAGAAGATTCATTTTAAAGTGAATTTTTTAAAACATAAAACATTGGTAAAAATTTCATTTAAAATCATATTAGTAAATTAAGAAAGATTAAAATCATTTTTAGTGATCACATTTTTGAAATAATATTGATTTCTGATTGAAAAGAGAGTTTAAGTCATATTTTCCTAAAAACATTATATAAAGTATCTTAAGTACCAAAGAGTTGAAAAATGGTAACATTAAAAGGATATAAAATTAATATACATGTTTTTATAAAATTCATGAGAGTTGTTGAGATATTTATCATAATATTCCATCAATGGATGCATAATCATAAACAATCTTGATAAATGATGAGATTATAGTAATAAACTGTTACAATTTTGGAAACATTAATTTCTTATGGAAACAATAAAATTACATGAATATTAAAATATCATTAAAATAAGGTTATTAATGATATAACATGTAAAAATTTAGTATATAAACCTCATAGAAAAATATAGTTTCCGGACATGAAATGTGTCTCAATGAAGAGAAATTGATACAAAGTAACCTTACTAATTTGGTAACATTTTAAACATAAACCCATGAAACAAATTTCATCAAATGGATACATAAATATGATTAAATTAATTATAACAATCATATAATACATCCATGGTAAGTATACACACCACAAAAATGAAATGAGTGGTGATTAAGGCATGTATCTCACCGAATTAAAAATTTAGATGAAATCCCCTTACCTTGTGTCTAGGCTGTCATCATGATCATTCAAAACTTTTGTATAAAAAAATTATGTTTATTATAAATCTACCTAAGAAACATATTCTTAAATATAATATCATATATGGTTTGATTATGACTTTATATTACCTGCTTGTTAATTTTTCTATGTTAAGGGTTCACTCTCGGTAATATCTGCTTTATTCATCGCTTGTGTCTTAATTTTTTATATCTATAGTATTTATACTTATATAAAAACATAAAAAATGTACAAAATGGTAAAAATATCATTTATATTTAGTATATTTGTATTATGATATTCTATAAAATATAGATGTATGAAATGGAATTCATCATTCATGGAGACGGTATGTTGTACGTACACATGAAAATTCTTTCCGTTTAATTGTCGTACTGAAAGAAAGAGAGTAAATGACATATATTTATTTATGCATATATATGTATAGAATTATTCTAATTTAATTATTATATCATATATATCATATAATCTCATGAAACCATTCCTTAATACATTCTATGAAGTGAATGAATGAATCACATTGCTTTGAGGTGGCAGTAGTTCACATTTCCTCAAACGAACTTATCGTATTGAAACTAAATGGAAAGTATAAGGGTAAGTGTTATAAAATAATTAAATAATAATAAAGACATAAAAAAATATTATATAACATATAAATATATTTTCCATCATAATTTCTGCCATGAAAGGCAGTAATGGAAAAGGAACAATCACCATTTTGTGAGGTTGTAGTTCACAGTGCTCATAAAAAGTATGTTCATTACCTATTAGATGGAAGTGTGTGTAAGTGTAGTTGAAAAATTTGCATAAAATTTCATATTTTATTTATGACACCAGTGGTTTTTTATAATTATGTAATACAATGAGTTAATGGGGAAGATAATGGAAATAACATAAAAGAATATGAGGGAGAATGTTACCTCTTATTCAAGTAACTTCTTTTGGTTTTCACAAAAGGGAATGCTTATATTTATTTATTCCAATAGTGAGAATTATAGGATGAGGGTAAATATTTTTTAGTAGATATTGTTTTATAACTTACTGTATCCAATGACTATTGAGAGGTGTGAGGAAGTGGGTGGATAAGAGGCTTTTTTATAGTGGGTGAGGAGTGGCACTGTTATAAATTTTGGAATGGGAATTCCACCCATGTTTTTCCTATGAAAATTGGCTCTATTAATGGTAACATTTATATAAATTTTTTTATATGGTATAAAATTTATAGAAAATGATTTTTTACAGGTTTCTAGGTCATTTGGGCTATTAAGTTTAAGGTTTAGTCCCTTGTTAAGTTTAATTTCACATTAATCATTGTAATTAATTTTAATTACTTCCACTATTTTTTTGGTAAAACACCTATTTGAAATAACTATAGATAAAAAAATTATTATAATTCCATATATTTAATCCAATTTTACAAATTATGAACACATTAATTTCCTAAATAAATTTGAATTTAATTCCACAAATATGATGATAAAGCGCATTTTTAAAGTAAAAACCTCCAAAATATTGCTTTGTTTTTTATAGTCAATTTCAATGTGAAATTGATAAAAATGAACTAAATTAGACAAATTGATAAAAATATGATCTAATTAAAATTTAAAATCAATTTAAAATAAAATTTATTTAGATAAAAAAATTAGTTGAAAAAACTGTTTTGAGTTAAATTTAAGTATTTTCACTATTCAATAAAAAACGAAACTTCACAGTAAAATACAAAATATTTAACCTAACCTTTTTTTATGTTTTGATTTAAAATTTGATGTTTATTTTGACATATATAATCCTTAAAAGTTCCAAAATTTTTATTTAAATTAGGTTCTCTATTAAAATATGGTAAGAATTCATTAATAAAAATATAGTATTTTATGCATAAAATTGGGGTTGTTTTTTAATCAAGCCTATAAAATATATTTTATGAATAAAAAATATTTTATTGAATGTATAATATATATATCAGATTAATATGACTCAATAATTGATATTAACTAAATTTATTATGGTAAAAGAACTTTGTGTGCATACAAATAATAAAATTTTCCTTTATATTCAATCAATTTTCATATTAATTTCTAATTAATTTGTAACCAATGAATTTGTTTTATATTTTTTTTGAAAAATTTATTTTCATAATTTAGTTAAAAAATTTTATAACTACAAATTAATCTGCTAAGTTTTATTAAATTTTATTTTTATAATATATCGTTTTTAAGTAAAACTCGGTCTTGCGTGTAACACAATCCATCAAGGATAGTCACTGTTTTATGTAATGCAAGATGACCTTGATGTACCATGTAGAGAAAGATAAAATTTATGTTGCGTGTAGTGCATGATTAACTTGGTTTTGAGAATAACATAAGACCAACATAGTTCTTTAATATAAAATAAATTATTTTTAGTGTTGCATGAAATGAAAAATATCAAAAAGATTTAATTAATTGGAAAAAAATATTTTACATAATTTCATAGAGGTATATTATACCCCACATTAAATGAATTTCACCCTAAAAATTAATCTGGGTTATCAAATGATTAATACTTGAATGTTTCTTTCATATATACCAACATTCTAAATATGAATATAAAAGCTTACTTTTAAAAGGGTACGTTTAAAACCTAATGGCTACCCATAATATCACATAACTAGGGTCCCACATTGGATAACATAAGTGGGAAGTTAAAACATAGACTTATAGGAATAGGATAAATATTCCTAGGGAGTGATTGAGGTCATAAATCATAAACATGTGAAAGATCAATGAAAAATTGAGGGTTACAAAGTAATAAATATATGAGTATTTAAAAGGCCATAGGTTCAAACCAATTAAGGTATTATAAAAAAATTTAGTTTCTAGATTTTTTCCCTAAAACTAAATAATTTTCATGAACATATATACTTTCATGATTTCATGACAACCAAAAACTTTGTTGTTCCTCGATCCACTTCACATATTTCTCTAAAAAAGAAGGTGAATTTTTCATTCCTAAATTAATAACAGATCATGATATCCATGATATTCCATCCCATTTATCATCAGTTATAATCAACAAAAATTTGTCAGACTAAGTTATCCAATATGCATAAATCCTCATGTGGTGAGATAACACTATAATCTTAATGACTTCAACTGAATTTCAACTTAAAATTTCCATAAATGTTTAACATTATAACCCTTATAAAAGATAAAAATATAAATCTATATAGAAAATGACATGAAATCATATTAAAATTGACACCCCATATATCCCAATGTTTCTCTTAGTTTTAACATTCCAAACATGTGAATACCACCATTTTATATTCCCTTAAAACATGGTAATAAAAGAAATTACTATAAATCCTTTTGGAAAATATACATGCTTCCTTATTTCAATGATTAATATATAAATTCTTTAGATACAAGAATTTGTAAACCTCATCTTGTATGAAATATACCACTTTTTCAATAATCTATTCCAGGGTAATCCATACCATCAAATTTACCTATTCATATCTAACATATCTTTATACAAAGATCATTATGTCAACATATCACATTAATTAAGGGATACCTTCTATTAATAAAAATATCATCATTTCATGAAATAACCATTCAGAATATCCTTTTCAATCCTTAATGGAATATTATACTGAAAATACATATATATTTCATGATTCAAATAACATAATCATTGAATTCAAAGACATAAATACATTATTCATCCAAAATTAATCTTAAACCATTACCGAGGTCTCATCAACTTATTACATAAAACCTATTTCCTAGAATATGAGATATGAATCATGTCTTATGGTTAATCAACCTCAATATAATAATGGTTCTTATGTTTAACGTAAAAAAATATTGGAAGAACATAACTTACCTTTGACATGTTGTTCATGGTCTCTTTATCTTTATAAGTATAACCAATATTCATTCCACCTTCATGATTCTCTATGATTTTTACACATGGTAAATCAATTCACATAATGAGCATACTTTCAAAATATGAAACATTCAATTCTAAACATTTTCCTTATATTCCCTCCATTAATACAAGAAAGAACAGGGAGAGAAACACATATCGTATAAGAAAACCTCATAAACCTGAAAATTTACTTATAGTTTGTCTAAATAATGACACCTTCGTTTTAATTAATGAAACTTTAGGTTTTTCATAGGATATTTATTTTCATATTCTATTTAAATCTTTCATTATGGTTTATAAATATTTTGTGAACTTCCGAAGCATATACCATATGAGTGTCAAACCTGGTGTGCAGCAAGGCCAATTTTCTTGTAACAGGTTACACTGAGTAATCCTCGACACATATTTCTAGAGTTGTTACCCCTATGTACATCTGTGCTATATCCACATCCACTTTTATTATCTCAACATGGATGTATTCTCACTCTACATTTTAACAAAATTTCATGGCATTTCCCTATATTTTAACTCATCCTTATACTTATCCTTAGTGACACCACTAGACATATCCGTAAAAATATATCTAGGGATCTCACTAATGTTTTCTCATCTTAGGTTAAAAAGGATGAATAATCCTTTACTTTGATACCAAGTATAATGAACTAATTTTAATTTATATAGACATTGTATCACTTTTTCTGAATACAAAATACATTACACAAACAGATTCCCAAAGAACATATCAGTTTAGCTCATTCGGAATCTTGGAACAAAAATCATCCAACTTAGTGAAACATATTCAATGTTTCCCAAAATGATCTTCCCCCTATGTAATTGAACATAAAATAATTTCTTTATAACATGGAGAAGGGAAACATAATATATAAATAAGAAAAAATTATTAGTAAGGATAAATAAATGAAATGTATAATAACATCTTGAACATAATGGTATGATAATGTAATCATGACCATTTGAAGATCATGCCCGAAAAATCAAATATATTTAACATGATTGAAGGCATTAATATTTTCAATTCATAATATTTGAATCATGAAGAAATAAATATCATAACCCATGAAAGAATAAAATAGTAATAAGACATTGAATTGTGGCATACACATAAGAATATAATAAACCTATTTCAAATATTCCTACCAAGTACTTTGTAACATGTTAGGATTGGGATAATCACTCATCAAAATACTTTGGGATGAGTATTCCCTCTTGTGGACACTCTTATTTCATAATTGGGATGACCTCCCATGTACCCTCTTATTTCAATTTTGGGATGCCCCCCGTGTGCCCTCTTGTTTCTGTCTTGGGATAACCTCCTATTTACCCTATTGTTTGAAGATTGGTATGACATCCTCTTTACCCTTTGACCTCATAAAAAATTTATCATTACCCAATAAATTGGATTGAGATATAGGTTCCACATATCACATTATTAAATTATACATACATGTGCCACAATATAATAAAATAGACATCATATCATGACCCATAAAAAGAGATGGATTTCATAAGCATCATATCATAACTCATGAAATGAAATTGTCATCAGAAACATTTCATCATATTATTACCTATATAAGAGATATAGGCCTCACAATTATTTCATTATAGCATAACCCATGAAAAGCAGAGGGTTTAAAAATCATATAACCCGTGAAAGGGAAACATGCTTCATAAACACCATTCCATAAAAATATGAACCATTCAGATAATGAATATGAATGGAAACCTTGAATAATTTCATATAAGGGATTGAGTTTTATCAAAAGATGATATCTTAAATATAAAATAATTTTCAAATATATTTTAAAACCATTTATTAGGGAAAATATCCTTTATTATTTGAAACAGTATCTTTAAAACATAAAAATTAAGAAAACCATTTTCTTGAAAAGAAAATAGAAATCTTATAATGAAATATAAGAAAACTATTTGTAAACATTTTTCATTGAAAACATATAAAAGGATATTGAAAAATTTTTACAAATCATTTTCCTTGAACACTTATAAAATAAAATTAATTTTTTTTGAAAAAAATTTCTTTGAAAAATCATTAAAAACTTAAAAATAAAGATTGAAAATATTTATAATACTATTTAATACATAAGAATTTTTTTTGAAAACTATTTTGTTTAAAAATAAATTTGAAAACTATTTAAGGAATCAATTATAAACATATAAAAAAATTGAAAATATTTTTCAATAAAAACCAAATTAAATTCATTAAATGTCTAAAATATGAAAGAAAAAAAAATTTCTTGAAAATAAATTTATAAAATTAAAATATCATTTTCAAGGAAATGATAGTCATGATAGTGGGTATGTCCATACATGCAGAACAATCCTTCTTCACCTTAAAAGTTCAGAAAAGTGAATTGATTAGTTAATGAAAAGAGGATTAATTTTAAATTAATTTTTGTAGAATATAAAAAAGTTTAAAAATTTCATTTAACATCATAGGATAAAATTAAAACATTTTTGAAATAATTTATAGAAATCACAATTTTTAAAGAACAAATACTTCTGACCGAAAGGAGAGATAAAGTCTTATTTTCATAAAAACAATTTCTCGAGAATCATAAGTACCAAAGACTGAAAAATGGTATTATTATAGAGATATAACAAGAATATGCATATCATGATAAAATTAATGAGATCTATTGAGATATAGAACATAAAATTTCATCAATGGATGCATTATTATAATATATCTCGATAAATGATGAGATTGTAGTAGTAAACTATTACCATTTAGGTTACATTAATTCATTATGGAAATAATAACATTATACGACACTTATAATATCATGAAAATAAGGTAATTAAAGATATAAAATGTCAAAATAAAGTATATAAACCACATGGAAAAATATATTTTCATGATAGGGATGTTCTCAAAGAAGGAAAATTGAGATAATGTAGATTTATCGATTTGGTAACTTTTGAAACATAACCTCCATAAAATAAATTTCATAAAATGGATATTTAAATACCCATAAATTTATGTAAAATAATAGAATACATCTATAATAGATATAAAAACCACATAAACCGAATGAGTTGTGATTAAGGCATGTATCTGAAAGGAGTAAAAAGTGAGATGGGATCCCCTTATCTTGTATCTCAACTCTCGTTGTATTCATTCAAAAATCCTTTATAATAAATGTAAGTTTATTATAAATCTATAAAAAAAATAATATTCATATATCTATTATAATACATAGTTTTATTATGACTTTATATTACCCACTTTTTAACTATATTATTTTAAAGTTTCACTTCCGGTAATATCTGTTTTGTTCTTCACATGCATCTTAATTTTTTAAATAAAGAGTCCTTATACATTTATCATGACTTCTAGAATGTAAAAAATTGTATAAATATAATTTATATTACATATATGTGTATTATAATAATCGAAATAATATAAATGTATAAAATGGAATACACCATTCATGGAGATGGTAGGCTATACGTATGCATGAATAATATTTCCATTTAATTATTGTAATGAATGAAATAGAGTAAATTACATATATGTTTTAATATATATATATAAATAATTATTCTCGTAACATTATTATATAATATATAAATAATATAATTTTACTAAACCCATTATAAATACATTCCATGTAGTGTGTGAATGAATCACATCCCATTGAGGGGGAGGTAGTCGATAGTTCTTCAAACACAATTTTCATATCTACAAAAAATAGAATGTATAAAGGTATATGTTATAAACTAAATAAATTATAATAAATACCTAATAAATATAATATATAAAATATGTAAAAAGATTTTCCATAATAATGTCTACCATGAGAGGTGATAAACGAAAAATCAATGATCATTGTTTTATGAAGCAATAGTTCACCGTACACATAAACATTGTGTTTATTACCAATTAGATGTTAGTGTGTTTAAGTGTAGGTAAAGAAATTTTCATAATAAATTACTAGTATATTCGGGATACTTGTGTTTTCTATAATCATGGAATAATGAGAGTTTATGTGCCGGAGAATGGAAATAACATAAATGAACTTGATGGAGAATGTTACCTCTTATTCCTGTAACTCCTTTTGGTTTGCACCAAGGGACTTCCTTGGATTGATTTATTACAAAGGGGTGTGTTATAGGATTATAGGATGGATTTTTATGAGATATATTTCAAGATATTTGTTGATCCAAATTTTCTTGAGAGGTTAGAGGAAGTTGGAGGAGAGGAGGCCTTTTTATAGTGGAGGAGTGGCACTCCTGTAAATTTTGCAAAAGTGAATTACACCAAACTTTTTCCCATGGAAAGTGGATCCAATAATTGTAAATTTTTTATACATTTTATTATAGGGTCACAATATTTCCATTAACTGAGTTTTGGAAAAGTTCACAGTTTATTTGGGCCGTTAAGATCAAGGCTTAGTCCTTTGTTAAACTTAATTTGACCTTAATCATTGTAATTAATTTTAATTAATTTCACTAATCATTTTGGTCAAAAAATAAGTTAAACCAATAGAAATTATAAATTAATATGATTAAAAATATTTAATCCATTTTAAAAAATTCAAATCATGTAAGTGGCAAAAATAAATTTAAATTTAATCCTGCTGATGGGATGACAAAGAGGTGTTTTAATGTAAAAACTTCTAAAAGTTTGATATGTTTTTTATAGTAAATTTGAAATTGAAATTGATTAAAAAGACATTATTTGGAATTTTTGGTAAAAATATGATCAAATTAAACTTTAAAATCAATTTAAACTATAATTTATCTTTATAAATAAATTATATTAAAAAGAGGTTTTGAATTAAATTTCAATATTTTTCACTATTCATTAAAAAAATGAAACTTCATAGAAAAATACCAAATTTATTCCCTAACCTAATTTTTATGTTCTGATTTATAAGGTGAATTTTATTTTCAAAAATATAATATAAAAAATTTCCAAAACATTTGATTTTAATTTTTTTCTCCATTAAAAGATGGTATAAATGCGTTAATAAAAATATAGCATGTTATGCATAAAATTGGGGGTTTTTAATATTATTACTATAAAATATATTGGATGAATATAAAAAACATAAAATTGAATATATATATATATATATCAAATTAATATAACCCAGTAATTGTAATTAACTTAATTTATTAGGGTAAACCAACTTTGTGGGTGTAAAAAGAATAATATTTTTCTTTATATTCAGTCATTTTTCATATTCATTTCTAATGTATTTGTAAAAAAGGAATTTATTTTATATTTTTGCAAACAATATATTTTTATAAGATATTAAACCCTTTTCCTAATTATTAATTAATCGTCTAGTTTATATAAAATAATAGTTTTATAACATATCATTATTTGATAAAACTCGGTCTTACATGTTACACCAATCATTGAGCAAAGTCATTGTTGCGTGTTACACAAGATAACATTGGCATTCATTATAGTGAAATAAAAAATTTATGTTTAATGTAGTGAAAAATTAACTTGGTTTTTCATATAATTCCATCCAAACATAATTCTTTAATAAAAAATAAATTTTTTAGTGTCTCGTGAAATAAAAAATAAAAAAATATTTAATTAATTTTAAAAACATTATTTTAAAAAAAAATTGGGGTGTTAAAGAATGGAAAAAAAGTATATATAAGAGTTTGTGAGACAAGTATTAGTCTATAAAAATCTTAAAAATTTCTTTATAGTCATGGTTTTAATTTTTATGTCTTTTACACTATATTAAACCCAATTTACCCCCTTTTACTTTTACTTTGGTAATTAATTTCTAAAATTAGTAATTAATTTTAATGGAAAAGACTAAGATTGAAAAATATAAGTACTTTTATACATAAAAATTAAAAAATTAAAATAATTTTTTGAAACAATATTTCTAAAGGTGTCATAAGTTATTTTTAAAATAAAGATACTCAAGCGTGTAAAAAAAGTTTTTAGAAAAGTAAAATTTATAATATTTAAATTAGTAAAAAATATAAAAGTATATTGGTTACTGATTTTAACAAAATAAATTTATTTATTACAAAAAATAATAATTTTACGTGGACTTCAAGTCATTCAAAAAATGAATCACGCTTAAAAATAATTATTTTTAATGAAAAAAACAAAATTGGTTTTTATATTAAAATAAAATTTTTCTTATTTATAATAAAGTTTGGAATATGATTTATATCAATAAATAATATTAAAAAACTCAAATTTAATTCGTTAACTTTATATCATATTACTTTAATTGTATTTGGATCATCTATGTTATAATTACAAAGTAGTAAAATCATGGAAATTATAATTTTCATAGCCCCTCATTTTTCAACTAAAAATAAATATTGTTATAAAATTATTAATAATTCACTCCAACTCAATTTTTATATGAGGAAATAAAAACAAAATTTAATTTTAATAATTAAAAATTTCAAAATATATAAATTACTTCTTTAATAAAAAAATACAATGATAAACTATTTTTATCATAAAATGATATTTTAAAATCATAACAGATATGATTCTTATTTCATTTAATTTACAAAATAAATTTTTCTCAACCAATTATTAATATAAAAAATAATTTATCATTAGTAATATATTTATTTTAATAGAAATGCGTATCCCATACAAGGAATTGTTTTTATACAAATAATTTTCTAAACAATAAATGATCTCATTATCCATTTTTATCAAAATAAATAAATTTCCTTCGTACTAAAAATTATTCTTATCTTCAATATAAAAATATTTCTTAAAGTATATAATCCTATTCATTATTACTAATTCATAAGAATGGTTATAATGGTTGTTTTTTAAAATTTATATTTATCGAAATATATTGAGGTTTATGATTTTGATTAGTGTTGCATGTAGAGAAAGATATTCAAAAATGACTTATTTTAGGGTAATAATATATAATATTTTTAGGATGTTACACAAAAAGTGGATGGATGTTAAATGAAAATTTCATCCCGGATAAAAAAATATGATGTGGGTTTAATGAAAATCGTGGGAAAAATTAGAAGGCATGCCTAATTGGTTTTACAAGTGGTAATACATGGTATATAAACAAGTCCGATGGACTGACTATTTCATAGGGAAAGAATCATGGAGATGAAAGTAATATTTGTGGAAAAAAATAAATAAAAAATAATAAGTAGGATTAGTAACACTTTGGAAATGTTTACCAAACTGGATAATTTGGAGGAATTGAAATGAAATTCTGAGAATCATGTTTGTAGAAGTAGTGATAATCAAAGGAAAATCATCTTAAATCATTCAAATAAAAATTGAAAAAAATGTTTATATTTTTCGAGGATACCAAATTACTCAACACGAGGATTTTTGGATGTACCCCAGTATAATGAACATTATTTTTATTTGTATTAACCAGAGTAATGTATATTTAATGTGGAGATTTGATTTATGGGGTGTGTTAATTTAAAGGCGACGAATGAATTAATATTGAGTTATTGCATCAATAACAGATAAAATGAAACAAGTGGTGTTGGAAGTACACGCTATAAATTCCAAATAAAAATCTATGGTAGAAATTTTGATGAGATATATTTAAAGGATAACCTTGTTACATATCTATATACTTGTAGTGATGAATAAATTCTAGTGGGTTAAAGGGGAAAAAGATTGAAAACATATTTCAAGAATTCACCATGAAAAAAGAAATCTAAATACACTTATACATGCTAATATTATGAAGTATAATTGGTGCAAAGACTAATTAGTTATGAAACAAGGTTTAAAACCATATATGAGTTTTCCAAATTTTATTAATACAATTTTTGAATTAAAATTAGTTAACAAGATTTTATCAATAGGAGGTGTAACCCCTCTTGTCACTGTAATTTTTATTATGATAATAATATTGTGGAGTAATTTATTTTTTTGAATGTTCTTGATTTGAGTTCATGTTATATGGAAAATGTTCCCTTAAACATAGATTTTAAGTAATTGTGTGTGTACCCTTATATGTGTAATTTTGTTGTTTTTTTGATCATGAATAGTTTGAACTTCACAAGTAGCACATAGATGAGTTAACTCTTACTAATAACCATGTAACGCTTATCTTCCTTGTGTTTTAATTGTCCTCAGATTTCAAATGGTTATGAAAACCATTTGAATAGTGTTATATATGGATCAATGTTTTTGAATTTACATTTAACAAGCTGAATGACAGATGAACCATGTGAGTTTCCTAAGATAAACCATGGTAATTACTTTTTTTAAGGAAATTCCATCTTCATGGTTGGTGCATGGTTTTCCAAACCATGTTTCCTAACCAGGTGATTTTCTTAAGACATACTCTTATAAGTTTATGTGTCCTAAGGGATTCATCTCTTGTACCTCTAATTCATATATGATTAGAAAATAACATAGGTGGATCCTCCCTCACCTCCTTTGAATTTTCAATCCTCTCCAACCTCATTTCTTAAATAGTCATTCAAGACAATCTCTTTATTCCTTTTATTTATCCTTCACAATTTCCTTTACCTGGTTTTACCACTTACCCATGATTCAAAGGGGCTACCAAGATAATTTTTTTAGGTTAAGGGTGATTGATTTATAGTTATTTTTTGTTAGGGATTACATAAGTTCCCTTGATGTTTTTGGAGGATTCACTATTGATGGTGGTGTTTTTTTCTTGGATACCATTGAACTAAGTTAGGTGTTTTTCAATTTTTCTTAAATTTATATACCATTTATTTTATGATAGTTCTAAATGCCCTATTTTTATATAAATTATACATGTGATGGAATGATTGGATTTTAAATGTGCTCAAGGAGGAATTTCTCTATGTAAAATGGTTTTTACATTGTATTTCAAATGAGACATGACATACCAAGTAGTGATAATTAATGTAATACAGTTTCAAGTTAAATGAAAAGTTTTAAATACTTATTTGACCTCATTTGGGTCATGAAGTAAAGCAGGAAGTATGATTTTCTGTTTCAATGGTTTTTTGGTCATCTAAGTTGTAATTTGAAATTCCTTCTATTTTTTAATTCTTCTAAAGGAGTGTTTTAAAGATAGTGTAATGTTTTAAAACAAATTATGCCATTTTATTCATTATTTGAATTGAAAAGGGTTATTTTAATAATATTAGGGATTTTTAATGAATGATTTATTGCTTCTTGAAATGATTCATCTAAATTAATTTTGAGTGAGTTATTTTGGAAGATAACCCTTTATGGATTTATGAAATTTATTTTAAAAAATGTCTTACAGTGGGAATTAAAACCATTAATAAGAGAATTTTCATTTTTATTATTTTAATACCGATCAATTTGAAACTTTATGGGATTTAAAAATGGTGTGGGTTCGTGTGAGACCCTGTTGATCACCTTATGGTATTATGACCCCAATGGAGGGTGGATTTTTATTATTTACGGTTCCGATTTGTGGATCTATGGGCACATTGTTTATTCCATGTGTTATGAATGAAATTTGGGGATTCTATTCAATGTTAGGGTGTGAAAGGTGAGATTTTATTTATTGATTTCATATATTTATGTATGATATTTATCACCTCCATTTGAAATATTTCATGGAAGTCCAAATAGACTAATTAGAAACATGGATGACTGAAATCCTTATTTTGAAGTGTGTTCTGATTAGGGATAGTGGCCCGTTAGACAGAGTGAGCTTCTAGAATTGAGTATTCTTATTTGGAAAAGGAGGATATTGAGAGAGAATACCTTAGTTTGTTGATTAATTGTGGACCTAATGGTTTATATCTGACTGGTTCTGCAAGACTTCCAATGATAATATTGATACTGTTGTGGGTTTATATGGAAATTTTTTCAAATTTAATCAATCATACTTGAGTATATGGAGGTTATCAATTTGATATACTTTATAGGATTATTTAGGGGATTCTATTGTTTATTTTTTATTTACATCCCAAACCATTGATTGGATTTTGGAACCCTTATTTTATTCGGCTTCATTTTCTTGTTTGTTTTACTTTATATACCTTTTTTTTCTTACTCTTATTTGAGTGGTGGTTTTATTATCATTAAAAATGTTTTGTGAAAATGTTTAAATGGTGAATTTGAAATGAAAAGTGTCATGTTTTCTAAATGATAATTTGATAAGTTCATTGAAGGATAGTAAAAGAAATTTTTACCATGTTTTATAGAATTTAGAAAAAGGTCATATTTTTGTGTTTTAAAAATGATGGGATATTTTTTGAGTTCCAACAATATTTATTTTAGAAGATGGAAGAGGGTATTTATAAAATGCATCCAAGCCCTGAGAAAACATTTTTTCAAGTGATTTTTTTCACTTAGTCCAAATAAAAGATGTTTTTGAAATGTGTGACTGTAATTTGTTTTTTTTACTTTGAATTGAAAAACTATTTTCAATAATATTTTAAAACAAGCATAAAATGAATTATATTTTTTAGGAATTACTTAATATATTGTAGTTCTTACCAATGGGTATTGGTTTCACTGACACTATATATATACGGATCAGTATATAACATTCAAATGGTTTTGTTCTTAGGTTCCTTAGCATGGTTCTCCATAGAATTTGGATTTAGGTTATATAAGATGTTTTTCCTGGGATGTGTAGAGTGAATGTAGGTCAGGTACAGATTTCATGTATCAATTTTATTTTTTCTCACCCTTTATATTTGTGTATGTAGTCGCTATTTTATCCTTTATTCTTATGAAGAATTGTTTTTTAATTAATCATCAACGTGCATTTGTATGGATTCTTACTTCATCATAATTTAGTATTTGGTTTCTTCCATTTTGTTATGTCACATACTATGATGTGGATGTTTTATTATTGAGATATTAATTTTATAATGTGTGAAATCATTCCTAATGATTATTTTCAGAGACCCTAGCACTGAATTCTATCCCAGGGTGATTGGGGATACACCTTTGTTATGTATTATAATATCATAAGCATTTTATAGATGAACATATTTGATTGGATCATGATAAAATTGTATTAGATAATTCTATCTTGTTCTTTGTAGTGTGTTTAGGAAGTATGGAGACATGGAATCTCATCAGGACTTGGGTGGAGTGTTTGAGAAATTACTTGTCTAACTCTTCATTGCACCAAACCTAGAGTTTCCATGGGTGTTTCAGGATGGAATCCTTATTTTTAATTTATATTAAGATTAATATGGTTTATTTTTATATGATGTGATAATTATTTTATCCTCATTGTGTGTACTATTGTTTTTAGAGGTTATTTTTAGTATTAGAGGAAAAAGTGATTAATAAAATAGGGATTTATGATTAACACACATAGTCTAGTAAAATATAAAATGGTTATTTGTAATGGATATATAACCATGATAGTGCCTATTCAATGCTTGGAACATTGTTTTATAGATCATGTGACAAAAAAATAGAATGCATTTTCTCCTGCATATTTTTTTTGTTTTCCTCCCATACTCCCTAGATTGATTCAAATGGTGTATGCCAGTAGAGTATTTTCATATAGGGTAGTTTTCTTAACTACTATAGTTGGATATGGTTTTATTTGAGAATGATACTAGTGTTCTTGTTTTTTTCTCTTGGGGGATTCATGTTATGTGAGGGAAAATGGTTTTTGGAATGTGAGAGAGAAATTCCATGATGGTTTTTTTCATTGAAACCATTTTTAATGTTTATGGAAATGTGTTTGGTTTTGTTTTTTTAAAACCAAGTTTTCAATTGTTTAATGTAGATTTAAGGAAAACATTTTGCATGAATATGTGATTAATCTGAAAAGGTGAAATTTTAGGAAGGATTTAATTATTAAAGGTGGATATTTTAATAATTGGTTAAGGAAATTATTTTTAATGGGGAATTTTATTTACCAATAGACATTTTAAATCATTTTGAGCTAGAAAAAGTGTTTTATACACAATTTTTTTTTATTTTAACGCTCATGGAATGCTTTAAAAAATAAATTTCTAGTTTTGAAATAGATATTAGAAGGGGTTTTCTGAAGGAGATTGTGATTATGTAAAAATTTGAGATATTTTATTCAAAAACATTAGTAGTTGGACCTTGGATTAAATTATTTCTGAGATCAGTGGGCCTTAATAGTGGGTTGAAATATTTAATAAGGATGTTTGTGGAAAATGATTGGGTTTTTAAGCGAGATTCCAAAAGTGGTTTAAAAATTGGTTTTCAAATGATGTTTTGAAATGGGAATTCCTTTAATGATTTTAAATGGGTGTTATTTTTGATATTTTACCTTGGTTATGGGACCCCTTTATTTGTTTTAGGGTAACGATCAGTTATTATCATGTATCAAGTTGGTTTCTATGTTCCTCCTAGGAAGATCTAAATAATATTCAGAGTATTTTTTATTGAATTATCCTTGGATGATTTATTTGATTTTTTGAAAATTGAAATTTTTTATTCGTTACTCCACCCAATTCCCTAATGGATTTAAGGTATTCAGAGTCTCATTTTCATTTTAGGTACTCTTGGATTTATTCACTAACACTATTTTTTATCGGCCAATATGTATTATTTGAGTTTCCTTCTAGTTAGTCTCTTTTTAGAATGTGTCTCAATAGTAATTCTGTGTCGATGTTTTTAGGGAATTCCATTTGATTTCACTGAATAATTATTTTCTTTGATAAAATTATTTTTAAATAAATTTATGATTCTTGAGTTTTTATCCCATAGATGGTAATTAATTTGGATTAGCGTGTGGCCCATATGAATACTGTGGATGCCTTTTGGTTTTTTGGATATGGTGCATTCAATGTTTTTTTGATTGCACTACATTGTGGCTTTCAGTGTTTTCTTATGTTGTGACCATTTTGAGGTCAGTTTCTTATTAATATTGGTATGTGTGACCTTTGGGAAGGTTATTTGAATGATACCTTTGAGAATATTAAGACATTTTAGCGCTAGGATTATAAGGTTCTCTATGGGATGATGTTTCTAGGTATTCCTTGTAATTGCTGGAGTTTCATTCTTATGGGGGACGTTTCCATTTGGGGTTTCTGCTCTATTTTTATTACCCCATTTAGAGAATTTAGAAATAGTTGGGAAGGATATTCTTGGTTTTCTTCCACTTTGGATCCTTTTTCAATAATCATGGTTCGGTATTTATTGTTTACATCCAATTGTTGCATGGACATGATGGATCAGTATAGAATAATCATTGGTGTTTAAGAGTTTCTATCCATAGATCCCCTCTATTAATTTATTATGCACCTCCCCTCATTCTATAGATTATGGGTTGTTACATTTTATGGTTTTTTTTATATTGATTACAGAATTTATGGGGGAATAAATTGGATTTAGGGGGAGATTATTACACCCCAGGTCACTGTAGATTTTTTTATAAAAATATTTTTTTAATGTAATTTAAATTTTTGAATGTTTTTTCTTTGAGGTTTATGTTTTATTGAAAATATTCTATCTTGAATTTTTTTGGGTCTCACGATTTAGGAAACGAAAGGTGGGTAGCACTATATGGGTATGTTTCTTATTTTTTCAGAGAATACATAGATTTACAGGATGGGTAAAACATGATTTAGGTAACTCTTAACAAAAACCATGAAAGTCTAACTTTACTTGAGTTTACCTAGAACAAAACTTACAAATGGTTAGGAAGACCATGTGAAAATAATTAAATATGTATATATGTTTGAGTAGTTCCATTTGGAACTGTTTGAAAATTTGTTTTTGTACAATTCATGTTTCTTGGGAGAAACCATGGATTCGAACTTTTGTTAGGTAGTAGCAACATCAAGGTTAGTGTATTATTTTCCAAAAAGTGCATCATAACCATGCGAGTTTCCGAAATTCACATAAAAGTGAATATTTGGATATAGTAATATGATTTTGAGGTCCCTAAGGAATTATTTTCTTCTCCCTTTCATTATTACAATCTATAAATGCACCCAAGGAGGCTTTTCCACCTTTTCTTTTGTATTTAAAGCATCTCCGACCTCATTTCTTGGGGATTCCTTTAAGGTAAACTCTATATTACTTTTTATTTTTCCTACCCACATTTTTCCTACCCACATTTTTACTTGGTTTTATATATTCCCTCTAAACCCTAGGGAATTACTAGATCACTTTGTGGTTTATATTTGATAAATTAATGGCGGGTTTTTCGTTAGGGCTTACTTTAGGTCCTTTGATGTTTTTTGGAGTGTTAACCATTATACAAGATTATTTCTGAATTGGTTTCTACTAAACTAAGGTAGGTGTTTATGTAATTATTCTTAAATTGACATACCATTGAGTGATTGATAGTTTTAAATGACCTCTTTGTTAAATCAAATAGATGCGTGATTGATTTTTTAGTTTTCAAATGCAATAAAGTTGGAATTTCCCTTTGAAAAATTTTTTGTACTTGGAATTTCAAGTTGGACTTGAAATACCATGTATTGATAATTATTAAAATATTTTTTGAAGTTAAATTTGACAATTTAAAGTGTTATTTAACAAATTTTGAGTCATTAAGTAATTTATTAAATGAAGTTTTTATATTTAGAGGGGGATTCTTGGTTATCTTAGTTGTAAATTAAAATTACTTATGTTTTTAAAATGTTGAAAGGATTATTTTAAAGATATTTTGAAATTTTAAAATTCCTTGAGCCCATTATATTTTGATTTAAATTTAAATGGGTTATTTTAATCCCTTAGGGTTTTAATGGATAATGTATTGATTTTTTTAATGGTTCTTCCAAATAGTTTTGAGTGAATTATTTTAGAAGATTCTTTTAAATAGATATCTGTAACATTATTTGAAATAATGGTTTTGGGTGGATCTTCAAGACATTGATAAGTGACATGGAATTATGATTCTTTAGAGAAATAACTATTTGGAACATTGGGTGATTTCCAAATGGTGTGGTTGAGTGTTTGAACCTCTTTTAGACCTTATTGTATTTTGACCCATGAGATTTATTATTTCTTGATGTGACTTGTGGTTTAGGGGGAATGATATTTATTTCATGTTTTATCAATGGAATATGATGTGGATGCTTATTATGGGGATGTGATATGTGAGGAGTGATTTATTTATTTGATATATTGATGTATATGATTTTCACCTTCATTTGATATATGTAACGAGAGTCCTCATTTACTATGTAGAGGCTTAGATAAGTGAAAGAAATAGTTTGGAGTGTGCTACCAATTGGTATGGTGGACTGTTATTCCAAGTGAGAAAGTGGAATTGAGTATGGACATTAGACTGATGCAGCTAAAGAGATATATTCTTATGTCTTTTAGTCACATTTTGAACCTAGGAGGTTTAACTACAGTTGGTTTGATGAGACAACCAGTGATCATATATATTCAAAATTTCTAACTTAGGTATCATGTCACCAGTTTTCAGAATCATACATGAGTCCTAGGGGGTTTCCCATGATGATGATTTATAATATAGCATATTTTATGGTGTTTATGCCTTGTTTATATCCCCTTCCATTAATTAGATTATATTAGATTAATTCTATTTGACTTCTTTGGAATGTTTTATTCTAGGTACCATGATTTATTACTCTTGTTTGAAAAAGTGGTTTTATTCACTTTCAATTTTGTTTTTGAAAATATTTGGATAATGAATTTAGAAACCAATTTTTTTTTATTTTTAAATTTCCATTTTATAATTTATTTGAAAGTGTAAAAATGGGTTTTGTCTTGTTTTATGTATTATAAGAAAATTTCATCCTTTAATGTTTTCATTTTTTTTGAAAGAATCTTTCTGAGTTCTATACTTTCATCTTTTAGAATATTGGGGAGGTATTTTTTTTAAAGAGGTCAAATCCCTTATAAAATTGGTTTTCAATTTATTATTTTCATTTAATACCGATAAAATCAATTTTTAAAAAATGTGAGTGTGATTTGGATTTTGTATAACTATGGATTGTAAACATTTTTTCAATTATATTTTCAAACTTCGGTATGATGGATTGTCTTTTATAATAATTGAACACACTCTATAGTTATTACCAATTAATATTAGTTTCACTCACAACATTCATATACCTCATGATAGATTTAGTTATTATTGTATTTTAATTATGTTTATTGACTTGGTTCTCTGTATATTTGGGATACGGGTTATCTATGATGTTTGACAAGAGATATGGACAGTGACCACAAGTAATATGGGGATTGTGGGAAATAATGTTATTTTCATCTCACTTTGAGGATATGTTTGTATAGGATATTTTGGCCTTCATGATTAGGTGGATTTTATGGTTATTCATTTGTGTTCTATATGCATTTTTATAGATGTTTCCTTCATTATTTTTTAGATTGATTTGTTTTTTTTATCATGAATGAAGTCATTGACAATGATTATGTTGGAAGATTCTGCCACTAGTTTCTAGCCTGAGTAATTGGGAACATGCCTCAGGTATTTCCTAGACTGACTTGGGTGTCTAATGGATGGAAGTCTCTAGTTGGTTAATGACAAGTGGGTAGTATTGAATAATAAAGGAGACAACATAATGGAGTGACAACTACATCTATGGAAGAATACATATTCTATTTTTTATGAACTGATAACACGGTATAATCCAAATTTTTTGTAGACTATTGAAATTTTATAATAGAAAATTATTATAACCAATAAGTTTTTTTATCGTAATGAATATATTTTAATATTTGGTGTCAATAAATAACGAAATTAAGGGAAGTTGGTGATGAAAATTCAATGTATGGTTTGAATTATCAAGGAAATGATAATAGCTATGGATGCATGTGGAATCACTAGTTTATCATAAACAAATGTTATAAATTAGTTCAGTATGTGGTACAACTCACACACTTTTTACATTATTTATTACATGTCGGAAACCTTGTGTGAGTGTGATTTAGATCACATAATGTTTTTATCATTGAAGGTAATTAATTTCTAAAGTTTCATAATATTTTGAAATTATGTGAGGGATATAGACTACATTAAATATATTATGTTAGACTCTTATTTCATATACTGAGTTCTGACCCATTAGTCTTAGAATATTATTGATGTCTCCTCCAAAAGTGGTAAATTCACTTGATGGAATTTTTTTACAAGAATTTATCTAAAAGTGAAGTTGTTTTAAGCTAATGTTACAATAAATAATTCTGTAAAGAATCTCAAAGGATCTAATAACATTTAAAAATTTGTTTAGAGAGACTAAGGTTTTAAAGAAAAAAATAGAATGAAATCTATGTAGGTGTGAGTTACTAAAGTGGAGAATAGTCTCTATAAATATGTAGCTTATTGAAGTAAATATAATATGTCTATATTTATTTAAAATTTCGTGAAAATAGTTATAGAAAAAAGGGGGTGTAAATCCAATGAAGATAATTCAATATATTTTATAGATAAAATGGGAAGAATAAAGGAAGAATCTATTGATAATTAACCCTTTTCATTTTATTGAAAAAGAGGGTGGGAAAAAGTATATAAAATCCATATGATTAATAGATCATGGATTAAAACATTATGGGGGGGGGGGTGATATTATATAAATCTCTTGGCAGTTCACATATTTCATGGATGTATTTTTAATAAAACTTAAAGGGGATATTGTTTCAACCAGGAGGTTGTATGTTGTATTTGTTAACGATAACTGAAGGGTAATGGTGATATATATTTAATGATGTTTTTGTGTTTCATGGAAGTTTTTAGAAGGGGTTTTTGTTTATTTTAAGTGTAAAAGTTATTCTAAAAGAGATATTTTTTTTATTTAAAGATTTATCCTTGAAGTAAAGATGTTCCGGAAGTTGTTAATGAGTTCTTCCAGATGTAAATATGTGATATAGATGTTGGAAAAGTTATTGTAGTTGTAAAGTTATTACAGAGATATTGAAAAAGTGATTTATAAAGTGTATTCAAACTTAAATATATATGAATAAGGTTAAGATAGTTTTAATATGGTTGGAGAAGACCGATATGCATTTTGGTTTGGAGGTTTTGGGTTTGTATATTTTTTGAAAAAAATGGAAATGTACCATATGTAAAATTAATCCAGGATGATAAAATAGGAAATATGAAATGTATAAGGAAAAGTGGAAATTTATAAAATGTAATGGTACCTAAGAAGATATGTAAATTTCACCTTGATGATATAAAAAGGTCACCAAGATGATACCTAAATATCACCAATAAGAATTTGGTAACGTCCTGATAAGTAAAATTAACAGGACAATATATTAATGTATCCAAGATGATACATAAATATTACTAGTATGGATTAATTATAGTATTTATATATACAAGTAACCATGAAAATACATTAAGGTTACTAGAGTGATATTTAGGGGATTTCTATACTCAAAATGGAAAAAATATTAAATTTCAATGTAATACATAAGAGTAACTATGACATAGAATTTGATATGTATGGGTCACTGAAACAATTTATGTGATACATAAGGGTATATGATAGAATACTTAAGGATTTTAAATTTTTATTTTTTTGAGGATAGGGGTCCACACTACGAAAATACATAATAATTATTTAGGATGTAGTCATTAACTAACCATAAATTGAAATATACATTATATATATAAAAATATGACTAATAATACAACTAGTCATGTATATTAGCATGACCTGATAAAAATTTCACACTAAAAATGAAGACTCTATTACATAATGGTTAGAACATCAAGAAATAATTAGTATTGTGTAAGTGAAGATTTGGAATCTTGATAAACAAAATAAATAACACACTGTGAAGTTATATATCCTGATTTGATGAAATTTTTGGTTGGAGAAAAACTAAATATGGAACTAAATTTTCATAACCTGATAAATGTTTTTATTATATGATTTTTGAAATTTAGATAATTCAAACAAGATTGATCTGTTATATCTTTTCAAATATTAGGAATTTATAGAACGAATTTCAACAGCCTAAATGGTGTTCAATGGTGTATATTTTCATAAACATGATTCAATATATGAGTTTGAAGGAGAGTAAAATCAACGTAATTAATTACATGAATATAAATTTTAAATTTAAATATCTTGATTAGAAATTGAGGGTTATGGATATAATAAATAATGGTGAAAATTTTAGGATAGAACTAAGATTGAAAAATAGAGGATATAGAAGAAAAGAATAGTTCTCTCAGATGGTAGATGGAATAAAAATAAATTTGTTTAGTAATGTGGGATTTGTTGAATATCTGTATAATGAGGATTATGTTATCTGTGATTGAGGTTATATTGAATATTCTATTTCTGTATCATCATGGACACATACAAATTTTCAGAATATGGAAAAAATAAAACATGAAGATTATTCATATGAATAAATTATTAAATTTTGAGAATTTTGGTTACTATTGATTGAACTTTTTTTGAAAATAAAATGTTCAACTCTCCTCACTTGAATATAATTATATCTATCTCTGAAATATTACAGAAAAACATGGTATGTATTGGAGAATCCCATCCGAAATTATGATATAAATTAAAACTACTAAACTTGGAGCTGTATTCACGTCAATAAATACAGAAGAGACCTATAGGTTTATAAACTGATTCTTATGGAGTAGTTCATAAAATAGGATAAGGGAGTGAACCTATAAAGGTAGTGATCATATATTGAAACAATTTCACAGGCAGCGATCCTTAGAAATTATTGACATCACTTAAACATTATATTCACCAAAATAGTGATTTATAATGGGGTTTTGGAACACAAGAACAATAATGTGTGTATGCACCTTGCATTTGGCCTTATGTAGGTAAACCAAGTAAGATATTTTTTCCCACATGTTTTACTTTGTCCACATTTCCATGCTATTTAATTTAGATGAATTTGATAAAGAAATAACAAGGGAACACGATCATCAAGGAAATGTATGAGGTGAAATAATTTTAATATGGTAGTACCCTAATTCATCCCACTCTCAGGGTATCATGGGATACAAAACAATGTGTTTCAGGATGTTTGGTTTTTGATAAAAAACATTTTTAAAGATAAAAATTCATGTGGTGGAATAATGTGTACATGAAAAGGGTTTATAGATCAATTTCACTTGCCATGGACTATGGAGATAGTGATTTTGAAATTTTTTCATATTTTTATAGAAAATATGAGGAAAATTGGTTTCAAAATTTGGTTTCAATGTGTATTTTGAAAATAGGGTGTTTTTATTAAAGGGAAGGACCGACAAGGAAGATAATTTATAGTTTTTAGTTTTTGTTAAAATAACATGAATTCTAAGGGGTTTTTTTTGAAAACTAAAGTGTGTTTTAGTGGTTTTAATTTTTTTGTGATTATTTAAATAAGAAATTGAAACCTATGTAAACCAAGATTCTTTGATTTCAATGTTTTTACAAAGAGTAACATAGATGGTTGGATTGTGTTCCTAGATAGCATGGAATTTTGGTTTAGTATATTTCATGTGAGGTTAGATGATGTGTATTGGTTAAGTATGATGTGGGGAAATTTTTTTTCTTATGTTGACTAAATTTTCAAAATTTTAAATGGTTGACTGAGAGTGACATGGGTGGTTGCATTACTCTTGTGGTATGTATACCTTGAATGTTTGGTAGGTTCATATATGGAAGAATTTATATATGAATATTAATGTTAGTCCTATGTGAAAATATGTGTGTCTTTTTGGTTCTAGGTATTTGACCTCAGGATGTTTATTTCTAGTTGGTGATTCTCATAGTGTAGGGAACTGTAACACCCTACAATTATAAAAGGATAAATGACTAATTGATATGACTCATGTAAACAAGGTTTACCTTTATTTTTAGGGTCCTACCTAATTATAACTCCATAATTAATTATTCTTGGCATGGAGAATTTATTAGGTTGGGTCACCTTTTGCGAAGTTTCCCTGGGTGTGTGAGAGTGAGGAAAAAGAACACTAGAAAGAACAAGTGTTGGAATATAGGAACATTCATTAGTTTTATGACCTAATAGGGAATATTGGTGGGCCCTTGGGAGGGGACCACATATTTATGTGGTAACTAGTGGTACATGGTGGGTTGGAACCTTACGACCATGTTAAAGTGGGGTGTATGTGTTATCAATGGGGCCTGATTATTATATTGATATCAAAGAAAGAACTAAACCTCAAGTGCGGTGGCAGTACCTAGGTTGAGATATATGGTCCACCCTGAAGACGTTGTGTTCTGGGGAGGGGGGGAGGTGAAACCCAAGAATGATAAATGGTTAAATGACTAAAATATATGATTCATGCTTACAAGGTACACCTTAATTTTTAGGATCCTAACTGATTATTAATCCATAGTTTGCTGTTCTTGACCTAGAGTAGTGATTAGGATGGGTGACCTACTTGGATGTTTCCTTGGGTGTGAGCGTGTGAGGACAAAACAAACTATATATAACATGTGTATGCATGTTAGGATATTCATTAGCCATATGACTCATTCAGACATGTGAGTGGCCCTAGGGAGGAGACCACGTGTCTATGGGAAAATTAGTGGTACCTAGTGGGCTAGAACTCAATGGCTATATTAATGTGAGGTGTATGTGATGTCAGTGATGACTAGTTGTTAAAGGTTCTATTACCTTAAATCATCCTTTATGAGGGGAATCTTATGGTGGGGAACACTTAGGTGTAAAGATGAATAATTATTTTCCAATTTTGTCTATTTGGATAGATGGGTGTGGTTGAGAAAAGTATCATTATTTAGTGATGGGGATGAGCAGGGTGATCATAGAATTTGTTTTTGATCGAAGATAATTTACTTTTAGCTTAAGCAAAAATGATGACAAATAATCAATAATTATCATGGTTTTATCAGTATAGGTTTTTGTGGTTGGGTAGAAGGGTCATTGAAGAGTGGTACACATTGGTGGTTAGATTTAAAAAGTGGATGTGTGATTGGTGTCCAATGATATAACATAATGATTTATTATTGAATTGATGATCTAGGTGGGTCAGAATTTGAGGATAAAGGACCACCAAAACATCTTAAGGATGAATAACATTATGGTTGAAAGTTTTTAGTGACCCTTGTTGTTATAGGTTAATGAAAATTGAAGGTAATTTTAATTTTTAATCCCAGATTAGGGGCGTTTTGAGATTTGGGATTTATATTAGGATTTTTCTAGGTATAATATCTTTAAAATATGTATTTTTCATATGTTTATAGGCCTGGGAGGTCTCTCAAGTCCTTGGGTGAGTGTCCGGGAAGGGACATTATAATTTATTAAATATTTAGGAATTTTAATTATAGTCATATATTAGATCAAACATGTATATTTGGACACTTTTTAGGTGTTTGGGGTGTCTATGTAGGTTTGGAATTGAGTCCTGGTAGTTGGACCTTGCTCAGGGTTAGTTTTCTACACTATGGTGGATTAATTCTATATTTTTTGTATGATTTTATAATAAATTTATATTATAGAATCATTTAGATAACATTGAGGTGAATTTGAAAGTATTTAGAGAAAACTAGGTTAAATTTGTAAGTGTTTGGTGTTGTATTGTTTTGGGACAACAAATTTATTAAGTCCCCAAATACAAGGGTCATTATACATAAAGGGTACTCTAACGTATGGACTTTTCCTTACATAATGGTAGTCCTTATATATAAGGGTACTCTTACATAAGGGTATTACCTTATGTAAAGGTACCCTCATGTGTAAGGGTAATCTCAAATAAGGGTATCCCCATTCATGTGTAATGGTATTCGTATGTAAGGCTCACCCTGTGATGTAAAATTTGTAAAATGTTGGAATACCATGTGATATGTAAAGGTTGACCCTAAGATGCATAAGGGTTACCTTGGGATATGTAAATGTAACTTCAATTTAACCTATCATA
This sequence comes from Viscum album, assembly GCA_963277665.1. NCBI lineage: Eukaryota > Viridiplantae > Streptophyta > Magnoliopsida > Santalales > Viscaceae > Viscum > Viscum album. The sequence continues at coordinate 703,614,555 of OY728161.1, forward strand.
TATAATGTTATTTCAAATGATATGTAAAGGTTACATTGATGCCTAAGGGTTAGAAAAATGGCATGGTCCTAGAACCTAAGTGTAACATTATTTATAGGTAAGGGAAATTAGAGTACCCTGCGACATATAAGGGTAAACATTGTTATTTGTAAAGGTTAATTTGATATGGGATGGTTATAAAATGGATAATTATTTTATATATAATGGTTTCACTTATGATATGAAAGAGTTACCTTGTGGGTACATAAGGGTTATGCGGATGCATAAGGTTTTAAAAATGGAAAAATTATTAGATACGTAAGGGTTGTATCTATGATACATAAAGGATAATATAGTTTATACATAAGGGTTGATATATATATATGTTGATCTGTAAGGGTCAACATATAAGGCTCCCATACATTTATAATATTTTTTATGATAACATGGAGAGTGAAATCACATTGTGGGATAGGGGATCACACTATGATGTATTTGGATGGGGAGTCACTCTATGAAGGTGGGGTCTATAGTGTATTTTCCAAGGCTACCACCAAATTGGTACTTGAAAAAATCTTCCATAAAGCCTGAAGTGTGTTTCTAATCACCATTGGATAGAAACTAGTTCTAGGGTATGAAAAACATATCCAAGTGGGATTAATTTCTACAACTTATAATAATGATAAAGTAACAAAAACTACAAAGAAATTGATCTGATATGCCGAAAAAGTGGACTACCATGTATTTGAAATTAATAGTTTAAAATAAATTACCAAACAAAATATGAAATAAATAATATAAAAATACACATATTACATAATAAATAAAATTTATTAATATTATTTAGGAACATTCACAATGAAAAATCACCAATATCATTATAAGATACAACAAAAGATAAAATAAAAATAGGGATTCAAATACATAATACACCTGTCTATATTAGCCTATAACAAAAATCCTAAATATGAGAAAAGAAAATGAGAAACCACTTGAACATGTCCATGTGACCCATGGTCACGCACCATATCCCCACACATCAACTTGAAGACTCAAACTAACAATAAATAACCCGATATCCCAACCTGGTAACATTTATAAAACATGAAGAATATATACACAAATATGGTTTTGTATGAAAGGGGTATGGTTTACAAGACCCATGGGATTTTACCAAATAGTTCATGAAATCAATTATATAATTTTTTCATGAAATATTATTTAAATACAAATTGAAATTATGTTTTACTATATATCATATTCTAAAAAAATGAATCACATCATTAATACTGTGGATAAAATACCAATCCCTTTTTTACATAAAAGAAAGGTGGAACTATCACTATGAAAGTAGTTTGTTTTAAAATAAAAAATTATGACATTTACCTATGAGAAAAAAATAAAACAATTTTCCTATTTTAAAAAACCTTCTTAAAACATAAATTATGAAATCATAATTTTCTTTAATACCGCACTTTCCAAAATATTTTGTTAAATCAGTTAAATGTAAAACAACACTATAAAAATTGAATATAAACTCAATAGGCTCCTAGATATCAGTGTAGCATAAAACGTATAAACATAAACTAGGTAGTGGTTATAAATAATCATATAAAGGGACAAAAGATTCAAATAAGGCATGGAATGGGATATTCTAAATGTCTATATATATGTACTAGGAATTATGATAAATTCACTGGGTTCTAAAATGAGACAGTGATAGAAATTCTTAAGAGAATAAATCTCTAGGAAATCTCCCACCATCATACCAAGTTTTTTCAATCTTTTCCCACAGTATAATTGGGTCAAAGAGATTAGATCCCATAGTCTAATTGAGTATAAATAATTTAGTATGGCCTAAAATGAACACTTTAATTTTCATCCATAATTTCAATGTTATGTAAAAGAAGAGGTGAGTAACAATAATAAAGTCATATGATCATCACGATAATCACCAATAGAGCATAACATAAAAATATCATCTCACCTCCAACAACCTCACAATAAAAATCCCCTTTTTTGAATCACTAAATAAGAATTAATCAGAATTAAATAATTCCTATTGGTCAGAAGCCTATATCAGTAGTGACATAATATGAGGGATAAAAAATTTAGGGTTATAATAACACACCATTTTATAAAATGCCAACAACTATTTTAAAACAAAACTTGAAGACAATGTTATTCAACCATCCATGTCTCACATTATATTATAATTTTTAATCAAGTTCCAAATAGAACTTTTTTCCATAATTTACAATCATGTTGCATAATATCATTAAAAAATACAAGGATATATTACTTTAAAAATATTTATTAGCACCATTAACACCAAATCTTTACTCCCAGAAGAGTTACTTAAAAAAAACACTTGTTAAATTTAAAACAACCATAAATAATGGGATACAATATATAAAAACAAAAATAGTTTCAAAACACATTTTTTAATAGAAATTTTTTAAAATATTCTCATAGAACATATTCGAAACACATGTAATTAAAAGAACATAGTCTAAATGAATACTAAAAAATAATTAAAAATATTATTTATATCAAACATGAAAAAATAGAAAATATTTTATAAAACACTAAAGGGTCACAAAAAAAATATAAATTTTATATAAAAATGAAATTAAGAAACCAATAATTTAATGACTTTATTAATAAAAGAGTTATCAAAAAACACATATCTCAATCACCAGAAAAAATTTCCTTATGGCGGCGTAAGGAAAAATGAGGTATAAGACAACCTCCTCAAGCCTTAAAAAACAAAATCCCCATAATTAAGTCAACCTGAAACATAAATATTAAACCGTTTGGACATTATATTTTTATCTATAATAGGAATCCAATTAGAAAGGAAGGATGAAGCAGAATGAAGAGATAAATGTAGTACCAACCTTCCAATCCTCCTTAAAAACTGATGGAGAGGGGCTTGGTATTGAAGGAGAAGAGGATGAGAATTCCTTGAGCTCTATCCAAAATTGGATGATGGGAGTGAGGGATGATAATAAGTCCAAATAACCTAAAAATAAAAGATGGGTATAAAAGAAAATTCACAAAAATTAAAAGTTGGGTAGACTACCACCACAATGTGACCGTCCTAACAATGGTGTGGGGACCCTTACCTTGAACCCCCAACAACCTTTCCCATGGACTATGATACAGTTCACCAAAATCAAGTATAACTGAGGGTATTGATCCCTAGGCCACCATGACATAGGGATCCTCCTTGACCAAGCTCCAAAACACTTCATTTCCCCTATACCATAGCCCCACCCATCTCCTGAATTTTTCATGTGTAGAAAACGATCATTTAAAAATAAAAACCCAACATGGTACAACCCCTAGTAAATGGCATGGTTAATATTTCCCAAAAAAATTATTTACAGAAAGTAGATAGGGTTTTAAAATTCATCCCCTCTCAATGATGTAGCCCATAACAATCTTAGTCTAATACTACATGAAACACCCTAAATCACCAAATAATAAGTGGAAACAACCAAAAGAATTGAAATAATTCAGAATTAAATGACATTATTTTAATTAATTCTATAGGGTTTCATAATTATCACCACCATGAAGCATTATAACAACTAAATTCCTCAATAAAAAGTATATTCAAAAGAAACAATAATCATCTCCCAACATGATAGGTTATAATGTTAACAAAAATTCAATAGGGTCAAGTGAAAATGGAACACTAGACGACATAACAACTCTTCAAACATCAATAAAATTAATATTAAATCATTATTAACTTATTGAAGCATAATCCATCACATATTCAAGATAAATACTACTCAAATATCATGAAGACCTTCAATAGTTATCCCCACCATTTATATTTCATGGAATATAGAAAATTAAGTGGAAATACACTCTAATGAAAATGATATTACCGTATTAGACATGTTTACTCCAAATAAAAAAATTTAAACAATAATCATATTTCTACCAAAACCAATATATAAAAATCCCCAAAAAATTAAAGGATACACCCATCCAAAAAAAATTCAAAAATAAAAAACAATGGATTTCATATCTGATCTTGAATAAAAAGGGTAAGTAACCTGAGAACTAGCTTATGGAACACGCTCTTATAGTGAACCATAAAGAGAGCCCGACCCCATAGAACTCTTTAAGAAACTAGTAACAATTTCCTATCTTGATAAGTAGTCTTAACAAGGGGAAATAATCCTATTTACCCAAACATGTAACCAATTATTCCCATGAGAAACCCATCCCAAGAAAAGGCTCAACCCATTGATATACTCACATATAAACCACCTATATGAATAATGAATCAATGAGGCATGGGAATAATAAAAACAATCAACACCTATCCAAATAAAAATAAACAAAACATTCTGAAAATACATCGATAAATAATAACCTCAATGTCCCAATCCAATAAAAACTCATCTAGTATAAATCCCAAACATCGAGGATCACCTTAGTCCCAACTACATCTGACAGTACCTCTAAAACAATTCATAATAAAAAATTAGTCTAAATTATATGAATTATATCAAAAAATATTATCTTATTCACTATAAAAAACATTAAATAATGGTTTATGAAATTTCTGAACAAGAAGGATCTCAGATCCACCATTATATTTTGAGTGTGGATAAATTCAACAACTAAAAGGGCTACAACTGAACAACAAGAGAAGTAAATATAAGGAACACCCATAGAAACATACTTTATACTTTCCTTCTGGACTATTTTGGGGTGGGAATATTTTAAATACCATGATTCATGGGCCAATATCATCCAAACATTACATCTCTAAAATAAAATCCAATTTAAAACTAAGGGATTAAACCCAAAACACTGATTTTACAATGGATACCACCATAAAAAATCTCATTTTTTAAAATAAATACATCTGAAAAGAGTCCAAAAAGTCATTTTAAAAAATAATGAAACACTTTAAGAGCATCCCACATTATTTAGAAAACTAAATAAAATCCATTTCACCTATAATGATCCTAATTTCATTACCATGAAATTATTAAAAAACTTATACTCACTAAAATAGAGTCAACCACTTTATAAAACCTTTAATAGAAGAAAAAACAAATTAAATAATACTAAAAACATTATTTTAAAATACCAAGAATTCATGAAATTCCTTTTCTAGATAAACCACCAAAGTTGGTTTTGAAAAAAAGTTATTTCATATAGTTACCTTTTAAATAAGTTTTCATGAAATTCAATTTCATTTCAAAACATTTTGACAAAAATGCACATACATTTAAAAATATTTTTCAAATTATAATTTAAAATTGAGCATTCTTGAATAGTTATCCCATACAAGTTAAAATTTATAACCAATTAAAACCAAAAATGATTTATAAAAAAAATAAAATTTTCAAAAATTACATTTTAACACAAATATATATTTCAAAATACAAAATTAAAAAATAGTAATTGATAAAAAAATCTCTTTGACCCATATCTGATAAGTGGAAGCCCATTTTTGATCCATTAGAAATATAAATTAGTTAAAAGAAAAATTATAGGAGGAACGAATGTTTATACATTACTTAGCCACATGTTTAGGCCGACTAAGAATAAATAATGTGGAAGCCTATGAGAAGTCTCCAAAACCATGTGCATGGGATCCACATGGTTTTATAGAAAATGTGACATAATCATGAAACTTTAGATCCTTCATACTTTGATCCCAAATCACTATCATAATCCCTAAAGCATATAATATAAATCCATAGGTATCACACACTTTAAAAAACAAGAAATAATGAAATCCAAATTAATTACTCAAATCCCAACAACCCATTTCATCCTAAAAGGTGGTGATCAAGAACATACTCATGAATAATCTCACAAGTTCTAAAATTCCTTTATTTATACTATAGATACACTCCAAAATAATAATAGGGTTCTCTGATAACATTTTGTAATGAACTATCCTGGACTACCACCAAACATATACCCATGAAGATCAACCACAAGGACTGAAGAACAATTATAATACCCGTGGGATAAATAATAATTCGATGGAATCAAATATAACCAACAGGCAATGATTATATCCTAGTATTATAATTATAAATAAATGGAAAATATTAATAATAAAAAATGGTATGTCTATACATTGGAATACCATGCATATGAAATAAATATATTTTTTAATAAATAAGTTAACTAGTCAAATAATAAACTAGAAAAAAATCCACATGATAAATAATCATTAAAAGTGATTACTCTCATCAATTAATATACATAGTTATAAAAAAACATGTTCAAAAAAAAAAAATAGGTATTTGAATAAAGAATGAGAATAAAAAAATAAATAATAAAAAACATTCATATGATATTAAAATAACCCAATACACCACTCAAACATCTCCATGTGACCATGGTTACTCAACACATCCCAATAAATCCATCAATGGACTTAAATAAAAATAAAAAAATATAGGATCACAACATGTGCACCGATATAAAACACGATGATTCATAAAAACATATGGGTGTGTATGCAGGGTGTAATATAAACTAGACTTATTAGATTTCACTAATGAGTCTATGAAATTCATTTTATATAACATATCATTAATTATTTATTGAAATATAATTTGAAAGTATTTATTTCTACACACAATCATATTATAAAAAAATTACATGTTTTTTATTTTGATAAAACTTGCACCCACTGTACTTAAAAAAAGTTATAACCATTACAATGAAAGTAGAGTATTAGAAAACTAGTAATGATGACCTTTAAGTCTATGTAAAAAAATACCATTTTACTCATTTTGAAATCCTTCCTAAAATTATAATTATAAAACAAAATTTTTTGTTTAAATCATTAAATTCTAAAAAATTTTGTATATAATTTTAAAATCAAACGAAAACTAAAACTGAAATAAACTAAAATTTTGAAATAACCATGTAATGAAAATAAATAACAACCCTTAAATTATTCCAAAAAAATTATAATGTTCTATGAGATATAAAAATGTGTATCATGGGATTTTATAAATGTACCTAAATAGGAAATTATCATCATATAAAACTCACTAAGTTATAATGTGATACAATCTTGTGCATACTCAAGAGAATTTATTTACTAGTAAGACTCTATAGTCTTATAATATCCTGTTTATCAGATTCCATAATCTGACCATGTCAAAGTGATTATATACAACAGTATAATCAATTAGATATATGTCATTATAGCTTAAAATGATTCCCTCACATAGCTACTTGGGTTCCCATGACTTGTAATGGTAGGGGTGAGTAACAACAAGAAATTCACAAGATTATCACAATAATCATCAATGAATCAGAATAGAAAAATCACATGTCACCTTCAATACCTTAATAATAAGCATCCTATTTTTCACATACATGTATAAAAATAAATCAAAATATAGTTCTTCCCACATTGGTAACAAGAATATATAAGGCATGATATAAATAGGAGGATCAAAAAATGGGGGTAATCAAGACATCAAATAACAAATTTTTATAAAATGACCACCGATCTTTTAAAACCAACTTATATGACCATGTTATACAACAATATATGTCACAGAACATAAAATCATTTTTCATCAAGTCCTAAATGTATATTATTATCCATCATGTACAAAAAATTCATAAAAATCATTTGAAACATACATGGATCCATCAATTAAAAAACAAGGTTTAACAACTTTGAAATCAAACCCTATATCCCTTATAATTTACATGAAAATTAGACACTTTTTTAACTTAAAATAACCCTCAAACATGGGTTACTTCTTTGAAAACCAAAATAGCATCAAAACCTTTTTCTTATAATCAAATGTTTTTAAGAGAGCCTCAAAGGAATTATTAAATACACATGGTATACCAAATAACATAGTTCAATTGAATGGAAAACAATTATTTAAAACCCCCATATTCCCAATATTAAATGAACAAATATTTTTATTAAACCATCAAGGGTGTCATACATAAACATAAATTTGTTAAAAAAATGAATTTAATTAATTCAATTATTTTAGGACTTACTTTATAAAATAATAATGAAAAAACACCCACCTCAATCACTGTAAACAAGTATTCTTTGAGGATGTAATAAAAACCGAGGTATAAGATGAACTATATATTACCTAGAAATATAAATATCCATAATTAGGTTTAAAACCCTTAAACCTCAGCCTATATGACCATTAGGGTTTTGGGGGGAATACAATGACAAGGGTAAAAGGAGGAAGGTGAATGAATTGAGAAATAGTATAGCTACCTTCAAATCCACTGGAAAATTAAAGGATATGGTTATGTAATTAAATGATAAAATGGGTATACTTCCATGAGTTCTCTCCCAAATTGGATGAAATGAGTGAGAGAGGAAGAGAGGGCCAATCACCATAACAATTAAAGTGGTATATAAAAGGAAATTTAGAAAATGAAGAACCTAGGTAGAGTTCCACCATGACTTAGTCCTCTTGATCACGGTGTGGCACCCCTCCCCAAACACCCACCATGGAAAAACCCATGTCTCGATGTATTCTTCCCATCAACTGGGTAGAATTAGGGGTTTCAAACCCTATTCTAGCACAACACATGGTTCCTACCTGACCAAGATCCACATCACATCCTCACCCTTGTGGCATTGACATACCCCTCACCAGTATTTCACAAGGGAACTAAATGACCTCAACTATGAAATAAAGACCCACCATAGTGAAACCCCAGGTCCATAGAACAATCACCATGTTCTCTAAAATTTATCTCAATAAAATAGGAAAGCTGAAATGTGGCCTCTATCTTTTAAGTTGAAACTTATTATAATCCCAATCTAGTATTATTTGGAACTTCGAGAAATGTCTAATAACCCATAGAAACACCAAAAAACTACAAAATAATATATAATTTAATGATATAATATAAATCAATGACATGGGGGTTTCATAATTCTTCATAGAATCACTCTTTTTTCAAAATAAAATTCATTGTAAAATGAATATTCAATGGAAATAAATCCTCAACACCAAAAAAGAGTGGTGGGAGGATCAAGAAAACTTCAACAGTTTTTGGCATGAATGGAACATCATAAAATAAAGAAAATATAAAAATATATAAAAAATAAATCCTCAATCATCAATGACATCTTAAATCATAATCCAACCCATAATAAATATAAAAAGAACTTAAAGATCATGAAATATTGGAATAGGTCTCTGCACCATTTAAATTTCATCTAAAATGGTGAAGATAAAAACACTCATATGAAATGGATTTCACCACAACAAAATCATTTTCTAAAAACAACTTAATGGAAACAATAATACTCTCTAAACCTTATCTAATACACTAACATACCACATAAATCAAATGGGAAGGATAAATCTTATAACATTCTTCATTAATATGAAACACAGTCTCTAACCATAGGTGTTAAAAGAAAACAAGAATGTAACCTTAGGCCAAGATCATAGAACACTCATTCATGGTGAACCTAATAGAGAACAAAACATGGTAGGGCCCTTAGTTTAACTATAAAAAATTATATTGTCTTTGAAATAGTCTCAACTTGGGTAACTCATCCCAATTTACCCAATACATACATAAGGATTCCCATGAACAACCCATCATAAGCTATGGTTTAACACATGGATATCATCACATATAAGTTCCCTTGAGACATAATGAACTAAAAAGGCAAGAACACAATCAGAATCATCTACACCTCTATAAATAAAAATATAAGAACCACCCAAAAAATGCACCAGTCCATAATAAACTCAAATGAAAGATCCTCTATAAGATTATTTCATTGGAATATGGAGGGAAATGGGTTTCGCCTATCGTGATAACATAGTTACATTTTCTAGAAACTCTCAATGGTTCCCCCTTATGTAGTTGGGTAAAGAACTATTTTCCAAAGGCTGTTAGTTATTTGGGTATTCAGGCCCATTGACTCTTGGAGACTCGCACTGGTTGAGGGGATGAGAGGTCAGTCTCATCATGCCCTTTTTATTGTTAATTATTACCGACTATGGGAATCTATTATATATTTACGATATGTTCATGAAATCCTTCCTAGACACCAATATGATAATCATTAACCTTGTGTCAATGTATTGATTATCAACATGTATAGATAGAGACTAACATGAACATATCATGGATTATCTATCACTCCCTTATTTAATTATTATGCTTTGGACCATGGACATGCTTGAGAACTCTAGAGTTTATTATTGTCTAGGGAGATGGATGGTATCTTGGATATGGGACTGAAACTATATGAGGCTTCCTATATATCCTTTGAAAATAGGAATCGAAATCCATGTAGTTTGTTTGACATGGTTTAAGGTTGTATAAATGGACCCATCCATGAAGTTTAACATCATACCATTTGGACATGAAGAACCGACTCAAACCGTGATGAGGCATCATATATATCCTATTTAATACAAGAATCAGAGTACACATAGTTCATGATATATACATCTATGCCATGGGGGATGTGATAATAGAGGCTGTAGGCGGGGCTTATACATACGAGACTTCTATGGATTTCTCCTTTGGGGATATATCCCTATGAGTAGAGATGTGATGTAAACATACTTACATACCAAGGTTGAAGATACTATATGGGGAAGTTCTCATCATGCTGTTAGTAAAATCATCACCAGTCTATAACCCCACTTGAGTCATGCTCAATTTGACAAACACGAGGCAGTGATGCATTTGATTGATTACATGTGATCATATGCATATGTGGATTACACATTAAAGTTTCCCTCTAAGAGGAATGATCACACATATAATGGTAGATAGTTTATGAAGATCAGACTTAGGAAGGCCTCTTACATTTCATGGTTATTGTGGGAATCATATCTCTCACAGTTCAGTTCATCCTAAACCCACTGATGGATTTGAAGTACTTAAGAGAATGATCGAGGCTTATACTTAGAATGATCACCATGAAAAAGTCATATTATCACCCACTAATGGAATAACAATAATATAAAACCTATGGGAGGATTTAATCCCATAATATCAGAATATTTAAAATGGGAAGGGAATTATATTCCCATTGAAGCTCATACCTTAGAAAGGCTTCCTACGTACCGCAGTTATGGTGGGAATCAAAGTCATAGGTGTTCACTTATACTTTAACCTTATGATATTTTAAGGTAAGTGATCATGTTCAGAGACTTTCTGGAAATCCCTAGGGTTTTATAATTCTAGGGGATTATACCTAAATGGATTCCCTATACCTGGGGACCTTTGATATTACGTCGGTAATTGGATCTTACGCACTAAGGCTACACAATTGGTTGGGGCTTACACTATGAGGTCACCCATTTTATATACTTATATCAATCATTGGTTGGGGATTACATTCTAAGGCCATTAGTTTGGTCAATATATACACTCCAAGGATTTCCGTTTGATTGGGGCTTACACTTGGAGGTTTCTCGTTTGATCGGGGCTTACACTCCAAGGATTCCCATTTGGTATACTCATATCATTTCATTGTTCTGGGCTTAAACCCTAAGGCTACCTATCAGTTTAGGGTTACACTCTAAGGATGCCTGTTTGATAGGGGCTTACAATGTGAGGTTTTCCATTTGATTAAGGCTTACACTATAAGGATTTCCATTTGGTTGGGTCATACACTTTGAGGCTGCCCATTTGGAAAGGGCTTACAATCTAAGGATACCTATTTGGATGGGGCTTACATTCAATGGTTTCTCATTTATTTTACTCAATATTTATCTTCTAGAGGATTAATGAGAGGTGTTAATGAACATGATGGTCTATCTAAAAGAATGATAACGATAGGGTCACATATGTTCCAGACTATGGATCATTGAGGGAACTTCTATTGTCAAAGGGGTAGGTAATTGAAGATTCATAGCTAGGGTCCACAGGGCATGAGTCCAAGTAGGAATACCGAACAAGGTAGACATGTCCTATAGAATTTTTATGACATGTATGGGTGGTCTATTAGATATGTCTTGATTGTATGATTGATATGTTGGGGCACCAATATGACATGGAAGACACATCCAAGGGTGTCTTCCTAATCAATTGTCACACCTAAGATTCATTTGAATTGATGAAGAACCCAGTCTATGATTCCTCACAAGACCAACGTGGTCATGTATGGTGTCCCACACATGATCAACTGACACATGATCAAGGAGGTAAGCTCTAAGGTTCTTCATATTATTGTCATGACTTTTCGCAGACATTCCAAGGTGTCATTTTTAATAATTAGATTGAAACATATGGAGGGTTTCATAAGAATCAACATGACATGGTTCAATGGACATAGAATATCTTTTATAGAATCCCTATAAAGAAACATGAGACCTTATTTCCATCCATGGAGGTTGTCACAGGTCTCAACTAACTTTCAAGAAAGGTGTCTTGAGACATGGCCAACTTGTCTGGAGGGTGTTGCAGGTCTCATCTGACTTTTCTAGAACGGTACCGTGAGACCTTCCAGACATGTACGGGGGGCATCGTGGGTCTCAACGGACCTACCTAAAGGGTGTCACAAGACATGGACGACATGTATGGAGGATGTCATAGGTGCCCATTGATTTTCCTAGGTACTTTCATGAGACTCAACTGACATGAGCAGACACCGTTATATGAGTCATGTGATGAATCCAAAGTATGATGTGAGGTTTGGTAGACAAGTCCTTGGGGACTTCTGTGAGACTATGGTGACATTCCCAGAGGGGCCATAAAACTTTTCCTGGACATGTTTGAAGGACTTTGTATGACCCAAACAACATTATGGAGGAGCATCGTAAGATCTGGTCGACGTGACCTAGTTCTATCACGTGTCCTAGAGGATGCCCTGGTTTTATTCAATGTTAGTTTATCTTGAGTCTTGCATGATCTGGAATGCATGAGGTATGTTATTCTCATGTATTGAAATCATCCCTTAACATGACCTATGGACGATCATGTGAAGCATATTATGTATGTCTCCTGATTTGTCAAGATATCCACTAGTATATTACCAAATGGAAGACTTGCTGATTGCGATATTTTCAACCTCAAGAATTAAGAAGATGTCGATAATAAAATCTTCCGGAGTCCAGTAATCCCACATGTCTAGTAGCCATGTATTTTATAGATGCGGTGGGAAATTTATTGGCCTTTCCACCATATATACTCAATAGTTTTTGCAGTGTATCCTGCGTGAGTCTAGGATGGAGTCGACAAAGGGGTATGGCACCATGTGACTTAACAAGTCATTTCTCTAATGGCGTTGCCGGATTTTCAGCAGTTGCAAGTCTCTTCCATCAATACTTGTATATTTTACAGAGCAAGGGTGACTTGTCTAGGCATCTTCTCAAGTCCTAGTTGACATGTCTATAGGTCTCATGGGGCTGCATTATGGGTGCCCTGGGTGTGTTTCATGTCTTCAAATGACTGCATGTTCCTTCCTCCTCCTTCTTCTTTTATTTCATTTGTTTTATGCGACATAGATTTGAAGTCATTGGAGGATACATGAGTAATGTAAAATTACTCTAGTTTTTGGGGATTCATTGCATGAACAATATAGGTCTTCTAGAGATGCATGTTCATTTCATGAAAAAATATATTCATTTGTCTTTGTGGAGCCGAATGGAAGCATGTGGTTGTTTGGACATTCCTAAGGACTACCGCGTGCTGAGGATGACAAGACAAAATGCTTTTGTACGATGAAGAGGGAAGGTTTCGAGAGACTGTGGTGTCTTGCAGGTCTCTAGGGGTGTTCCACATGTACTTTAGTGACTGAAAACACCTCTCACATCCTCCCATTTATGTCCTTTTTTACTCTAAAAAGGTTTGGGGGTTGCACGAGTTATCTAGGATATCATCAATAAAGTTTATTCTTTCCCATGAAGATTTGGAGTGTGAGATTTATGAACATAGGGGTTCAAAAATGTTGGTTATAATTCCACATTTTTGAATTATTTTAGTGGCCTTCACCTACTAATTGTTCATTAGTTCATCACATGATCAATATAGGATCTTGTGATGGCACACATGCCTTGTCTCCATCAGTCATATTTTTTTTCTTATGGCATGTCACATTATCAGCGCTCAGTATCCCGATCCCATGAAGACATTTTCAGGAAAAATTCACTTATTCACTTTTATGCTTGACATGTTTATTGATGGATCTCATGATAGCATTTATAAATTTCCAAGGAAAGTCTCTTTTCTAACATTTGGTCTGTTGTGTGTTTATTGATGGATCTCATGATGACATGTAGACATTTCCCAAGACAATCAATTTTATTTCCTTCGATGTGTAGTGTGTTCATTTGTGGATCTTGTGAAGAAATGTAGACATTTCTCAAGACAATCACTTTTCTTACCTTCGATGTGCCACGTGTTCAATGATGGATATCAATATGACATGAATAAATTTCCTTGGATAGTCAGTTTTCTCTCCTTTTATGTATTGTGTAATCAATAATGAATCTTGCGATGATGTGCATAAATTTTTAGGGATGATCTATTTTCTAGCCTTTAATATATCATGTGTTCATTAATGTATGACTCCATAACACGACCAAGAGTGTTTTCATATCATGGTAGAATGATAGAGGGTGCATGTAATGTTTTATTCAATGGAAAAGCATGTAATACCCAATTATGAGCATAAAAATGCCCCCCATAGAATTGGATTCCTAAAAAATGAAAATAATATGATTCTAAGGTAATTATCAGACACTTTTCCATATATGTGAATGCTTAATTATCCATGATACTACTCATCATGAGAGAATATGTACCGAGAATGTCTGAGGAACTCTAGAGTGTAATGATGTTGCTACATCTAGCCACAACTACTTAGTTGAATCCAATATAGGACATAGCCATGGCTCGGGGCATGTATACCTTGAAATTGGGATGTATATGAAATCCAAAATGGAATAGGGATTGGGTGGATAATAACTTGTGGAGGGATATGAAGTAAAATACTTGAATGTTTCTAAGTTTCCCATTAGGATGGGAATCAAGATGCACATAGATCTGAAATATACCACTATGTTGATCAATCCCACACAAATGAGACATAATTTTGTAGATATATAACACTATGATAAATTTACTTAAATATATATAGCTCATACATAGGAGAGTAATGGACGATATTTTTGTGATGAAATCCCATGTAAAGATCCATGTCTCAGTGGAGCTATTGATCAGACCATAAACAATGCCCATCCCTTGTGTGTAATACCAAACGGATCTGGCTGCCTAGATTTGAGTACTTGAACTCCAATAGGTCACTCCTTGAGATATGTTTCTAAATAATCATTGACATGAAATTATTCATTAGTGCACCTGCTCCAGTAGTTTTGAGATCATCTGATTTACAAGGAAAATTTGGACATGATATCCCTCTTGAATGCTCTAACTTTTTCCAAATTTGAGGGACTTAGTGGGCATATCTTTATTTTTAAGGCTATATAATGGGCCGCACAATATTTGTAACTTTTTCTTTTTTTTCACTAACTTTTTCCTATGATTCATATGGAGGAAGACTTATCAGGAATGGATTTGGATTTTTCTCTAGCCGCATTCTTATAGGTTTTTGACCCAACAAGTTTTTATGCCTCTTCTACTTTTTTGAGTGATTCCTCTTCCATTTTATATATGATCAATATTTCCTAGATCACACAATGTGAATGTCCAGTGAGCAGCAACCTAACTCTTTCCCAGGATTCCCTTCTCATGTTTTCACCTTGGTGAGGACCATCTGTATTGATATTCTACGGTCCTTCAAGCTAGAACATCATTGCATAGTATTTCAGGGTCTTTCAGCTGAACCCTTTTTTGTACTATAGTTTAAGGTCTTATAGCTCAGACCTTCTTTTCAATACATTTTAGGATCTATTAGATCAGACCTTTGGTATGGATTGTTGTTTAATGTCTTACTGCTACGAATTTTATTGAATATGGGGCTAGTAGACTAGGGATGACTCCAAACACTATTGAGTGCTGAGTTCCGTTGTGGTGCTGTTAGGAATCATGAGGATTATAGTTCCCTTATTCTAAGAAGTATATTCATTTATTTGGAAGGATAAATTCTTTATGCACCCATGGAATGGATAAGAAAATATTATCTCTTATCTTTTCCAAGGGATTGAGGAAGGTTCATACGGTGAATATGGTTGAGGATGAAAGGCTAGGGAGGCTAGGACCACCTAGATATTTGGGATGTGGGTAATTTAAGTCACAATAAAAAATTATGAGCCATGTAATGTGGAATGGGGTAGAAATTATGGGTATATACCTTAACACTATGTGGTGTTATTTTCCACCATGCTTCCATTTAATCTCTCAAGGATTAGAATTCCATTTATATTTAGCCAAGATGTCTGTAGTCAGTGGATCTTAGCCCCTATGTGTCAGTATCAAGGACGAACTAATAGATCCCTTTTCCTTTCTATGGGATATAAAATATTTGCAAGGCTCAAACATCTAGAAGATGAAGCTGAGCATGGAAGGAAGGCTATCCATGAATTCTTCTGGCACCCTAGGAAAACATACCCTAATTGAACAACTCAAGCCCTATGCCTTTCTGTTTTGAATCAGAAGGGGTGGGCCACCAAAATATTTAAGAATGAAGGGTATCTTTCCGACCATGAGTAAAGGTAGAAAACATGGTGATGCAACATTGAGGATATTAGGTCAACTTAAATAGTCTGATATAGAGATTGTAAATCATTTTCTAAATTTCTAAGGTCACAAGGAAGGTATGGGATAACCACACCAGGGATATCATAAAAAACGGGGTGATAAGTTCTACTGTGATGATGCCAGGTGCACAAGAATCATAAATCCCTTTATAATGGGCCATGATGTATCTGGTCGGTGGTTCTGAGCCCTTCTACCTTAGTAAAATGTTTGAGTTGAGAGATCTATTTTCCTATTCAAAATAAATGAAAGGTTTACAATGACCTGAGATGATTTAGATAATTAAGTGGTATTTATGAAAAATGTAAGATTGAAGAAGGGTTTGAGAACCCTAAAAGTTTCTCCACCACCAGAAGAATATATTCTCATGGAGAGGAGATGTGACAAATCATTGATCTAATTTTTTCCTAGGATAGGGGGTCCATCGAGCAAAGATTGGATTTTACCTAGGATACAGAGTTGACCCAATGATATTTATTCCTTATTTATTTGTGACCTTATTATTTCCTAAACTCTAGGGATGAAGAGTTTAGTTTATGGAGACTCAATATTTTCTCAGGTTTCCCTTTTCTAGTTTTCAACATGACCTATTTTGAATATCTATATTTATCACATTAAGGTCTTCTGATTTAGACCATTATAGGCTAGAGTTTAAGGTTGTACATCATTGAACAAAGTGAGGGTAGTTTAAGGTCATGAATTAGATAGACCTAATATTGGAGATGTTACAAAAGAGGATAGTTATGATACCCAGGGTAAAGACTACTCCAACATTCTTCTGAGTGGGAGGTGTAAATTTTCTAAATCATAGCTTGAGTTCCTCAGATCATGAGAAATGATATGGGACAAACATTTTGGGGATAACCTAAAACACAATGAGGTTCTAGGTTCCGTGGTGGTGACATTAGACTCACTAGAATTAGGAGGCCCTTTATATTTGACCAAGATGTAGTCAATCAGTGGGTTTAAACCCTTTTTCCTCAATAGCATTATTGACCTTGAGATCTGCATTTCCCATTTCAAGGGAAATGAAATACTTGTGGAAATATCAGGCATACAAGACATGAAGTGTGGAACATAGATTGAGGTTCTTTCAAATTATGGTAGAAGAAGCCTATACTTTTGTTGATCATGGTAATTATCTAATAGTCCATTGACAAGGAATGGAAAATGGTAGGTGTTTTGCATTGTTTTTCATCATATAGTGTTGAAATTTGTTTTTCTGTTTTAATTTGATGCAACCAAGATGTCTTTCATGCAATTTAACATCACGAGTTAAGGAAATATTTGCATACAATTTGTCATCTTTAGTAGGGATGTAATTCCAGGTAGTTTAATATCATAAAGTGAGGATTTACTTCCCCATAGTATAAAATATTGTGGTAAGGATGCAGGAAATGACATTAAATACAGAATGGTTTTCGATGGGCCCAAAGATAGAGATTCAGGAGTTACTATGTATCTCATGAGGATGATAACCATGCCACATATAGTTTTTGAATGAAAAATACTCTATTTAAGTATTACCCATATGTAATGGTAGGAATTTTTTCTACTGACCATTTCAGTTGGGACTAGGATAAGAGATTTAGGCATCACTATATATATCATGAGGATGAGAATCAATACACATGTAGTTCTTGATGTTCCATGCAGTTTAAAGTCATGTGGAAAGGACGAAGGCAGACCCATGTGAATTGATGGGAACATTGTGGTTGGAACCAAATATGGAGACTGGGTGCCACTATATATATCACGATAATGAGAATCAAAATGCACATAGTTATGAAGATTCAATTTATTTTAACATCATGTGGTGATGACGGGAGCCTACCGGGGTTGATACATCTCACCATGCCCATGCATGAAGCCTTTATCATAATTCTTAAGACCACATGAGCCATGATCATTGTGAGAAACAATGAACAATAAAGGCCCTATATAGGATAAGGGCACTGTGCATCATATGGTGGCTCGACCAAGATATAGGACCAGGGTGTCCCTATGCATTTAATTGAAAGTTAGATTAAATCTATACATAGTTCTAGAAGAAATGTTCTATTTAACATCATACAGAAAATACATAGGTGACTCGACATGAATGGGGATACATATCCGAGATCTACATAATTTTATTTCACGTGGTTGGGACATTGGGATATCTTACATGAATGAGGAATTTCGGGGTTTGTGCAGTTTATTTTCATGCGGTAAGGACACTCGATCACCTGACATGAAAGTAAAACATTCTTGTGGATGGACCCAATAATATGTGTTTGGGAGTTACTAAATATCCTATTATTATAGGAATCAAGACATATGTAGTTCTTAGGATACTGTGTTGTTTTACATATTGTGACAAGGCAGGGATCTTTACAGTTAAGCCTAATTTGGTTTGGATGAAAGATTCTGTGTAGTTTAATGTTTTTCCACTGAGAGGAGATGTTCCATGTAGTTTAACATCTTTCAGTAGGGATAAATGATGGGACTTACACTGAGGTAGACACCCATTGGGTAGTTCAGTATGGTGAATATCCACATCAAGGTTTAGAATAGGAATTTTCATGTAGTCCCACATGAACACATATCGATGCCTCTACAAAAAGGCGATGTATGCCTCTTACTCATCGAGTAGAATAGAATAATTAATCAGGGATGGCCTTGGGTCTTACTATATTCCTAGATATATCTACCTGAGCTTATCTATGGTGTGGGAGACACCTTCCTTGAATGTTTGAGATGTTTTCCCGAGATCAACCTTATTTACATCAATTTCTGAGCCTGCGGGGACACGTCCAGTCGAAGATGGATATCTTGGGTCTAATCTATTTCAATTAGCATGATATTGGCTATAAGAGTAGACATTATCTACCAATTCTTTGGAAATCATTGTTGAAGGATGGTAGAGGAAATATTATTTGTTATTTTCATTAGGGAAAGGAAGGTATTGAACTTCTAGGATTATATCTGTGACCTCGTCCAGGTTTATGGGGAGTACGTAGTCACTGTCGAACATAATCTAGGGATTTAAAGGGGTAGTCCCCATGCCATTGGGTGATGTAACCTATATATCATCATCCACCATTGGTTTCATACCTCCATTATTATAGGAATCTAATTTAGCATAAGTATCTCCGCATGTATTGAAGGGATAAGTTTCACCTTGTTGTATGATGAATTTCCCATCTAATACCAAAAAATGTCTCCCAGATATTTATATGTCATATAGTTTATTTTCCTATGAATGGGACATGTTCCATGCAGTTTTTCATCATGTGGTAAGGACATAAAGGGGGATTATCTTTGATGTGGTATGTATGACATGACCTATTATAACATGATGGAATGATGACCATTGATTCACATGTTGTCCCATACATTCTCAAGGAAGTCATGTGTTTGGGCCCAAAGAAAAAGTATTTTGGAGTCACTTCATATTTCCCTAAGTATGGGAATCAAACCAGACATAGTTATAGAATGCAGGTGCGGTAGTTAACCAACACCAGTAATGGTGGTCCTCCCGAGCAAGGTTTATAAGAACATGAATTTTTATGTTTTTTAGGGGGTGTCAACCCTGAAATTTAATTTCTTGCAGCCCAGACTCATGATATACCCTTTATTTCCTTGTATTTAAGATGATAATGAGCAGGTTTCCAGTTTCAATTCCATGTTTTCTGTGGGGAAACCATTATCATAATTCATAATCTCACTTAAGCTATGATCGATGTGAGAAATAGGGAGTTAGAGGGGATTCATTCACCTTTTATAGGGAACTAAGAACCATATAAGAGTATTTTATGTTGTTTGGTGGATGAACTAAGATATAGGGTCAAGGAATACATACATACCTCTTTGAAAATGAAAATCAGTCCATACCTAGTTCTAGAAGAACCGTACAGTTTAACGTCATGATACAAGGACATGAGCCAGGTATTTTAACGTCTTGTGACGAGGACATGATATCCATGTAGTTTAATGTCTTGCAGTGAAGATTATGGCCACATAGTTAATGTATTTTAGTGAGGATGGTATACACACTGTTTAATTTCTTACGGTGGGGATGTCATCCATCCAGATTAACAACTTGGAGTGAGTACACACAAATAACCTATCAAAAAACTAGCTCATCTGAAGGATCATGGACAACTCTTATGCATATTACATGAGTTTCAGGATCTTTCAACTATATCAAGCCTACAAATACATGTTACTCCAACCTATATTTTATGTCAAAGATACTTTCTATTGTGCCACCTTGACATCAATGGTAGGGGAAATAGGTTTCATGGAATATCAATCCTTCCTCATGTGTCTTCCTCACTGTTGGGAGTTCTAGCATTCTATTATCCAAGGAAAAATAAAAAATTTTGATACATGATTTGTTTGGAAATAATATTATTTATTCAATATTGGTTTAAAAGACAGTCGCTTATCCTTTGGAGGATGTTAGCTCATGCTCCGTTGCACAACTGGTGCATCCTGTTTAAGATGATCATATGACTAGAGTGGGGATTTAGGCATTGGTAGTTCCAGAATTCCCATGTCTATATGCACTTGTATTCAGTGTTTAAAATAAAATTATCTTTTTATGGTGTGTTTGAGGTGTCGATAATAGGAGAAATAGTCATCATGGCATATAAACCCTCACTCACTCTGCTTTCTCATCATTGAGTGCTCTATCAAACCATTCTCCATGGCATAATTGAAATATAATAAAAGATGCTTGGATTGGAAGGAATAAACATTTCAATACCTTTATTTTTGAGATAAGCAACCTGATCACTTCTCCCATGAATTATATGTACCGCTGTTGGTGTGGGTGTATAGATGATTCTTGAGTTTTGGATATAGGGTTCTAGTCTCTATTATTTTACTAGTAGGTTCTTAAGCATTGGGGGTCTTGGATAATGCAGACGTATCCCATTGATTAAAAGGCCTTAACTTTCTTGATGGTTTTCTGGAAACACCTGAGGTTTGATGGGTCCCAAATATCCCTGATTTAGAGGTGGAAAATATGAAAATTTCCCCAGTCTTATAGGCTGTGTGAGGTGGTACAATTTCTGCATTGAACTCAATAAGGGGACGAAAAATATAAAAATTCCCCCAACCCTTTGGGATGGGGCACTTCACTGCAAGGTGGGATTTCATAGAAAGACGATGGGTCGTCATCTTGAGATAAATATCTCAATAGTATTCCCAAAATTATCTACTAGGGATTCCAAGTCTATTATTGGAGTCAAGCGATATGGTCTTCTATATTTTTTCATATCATCCTCAAGCGGTTGGACAAAAGGATCCATGAAAACACACTTTACTCAATTAGTGTCAGGGAGAGTGGATGATGGTAGGAATTATGACCTGGACACTAGGGACTTATTCAACTGCTTCCACTATCCATGTGGTCCACTATTATTATCCTCTAAAATGAAAACATGGTTAGAAACACCTTCTACATATTCTTGGTGGATACCATTGAGCCATTTTATTATTGTTCCAATGGTAGAAGGTAGGATAAATAGTTGTGACTTAGATGACTGTAGGAGGGTATGATTGTAACCATAAGGATTATTCTTTTCCAAATCTAATGAGATTTCTCTAAATATTATATGTATCATATTGAATGAGACACAAGTATGATACTTATCCTCTTTAAGGGAGTACCTCATTTGATGGGTTAGTGCCCGATGTACCGTTTTGGGGGTCAGCTCCCACAATACCATTTGAGGGGTCAGTGCCTATTATGAAGGTGATCCCAAGGAAAAATATAGTAAAACTTTTCTATCCATGTAGGTTGGGGTGTTTCTTGGGACACTGCGGTCACTGTGACAAGATGATATGAAGTCAAAGGCTCCTAAATTGTAGTGATCCAGGATTGATCCTATGCCACTATTGGGACACATCAGTGGACCTCAGTCAAATTGGAAGTAACAGGAATATAATCCCTATATAGAGATACATTGCTTAGATAACCAAGGTGGGATCCTTTGATTAGTTCCCCATCCTGGATAGTTTGTGTAGGCACAACCTCCTCTATAGATCCTTGTGTGATTATGGATACATATCAGCGATGATGATCAGAATGGATAGGATACCTCTTAGGTAGTTCCTAGGTGATTGAGTGGTCATGTTGGACATCCACATCTTCCTCCCTAACATAGTTACGACGAACATTTATACATTCTAGTTACTATTTCCCAAATAGGTTGAAAATAGGGATAAGGGTCACTTCCTCTCCCGCAACATATTGTGGGTAGGATGATTGGTGGGAACTCATTATTTAAAAGATTTCAAGATCCAATTATAATGTTCTTATGGATCTATTGATGCAGTATTACTAGCCTAATATGTTCACCAACAGATGGCTGAAGTGGTGTGTTGGTGATAACATACATCGGGCCATAAGACCAAAGTATCTTATCCAACGATATCAGGAATTTTTGGAATGCTCGAGGACATCATTTTGATTTCAAGGAACCTTAAGAAGTCCCTAGAGAAGAACCAATTTTACCTTATTAGATCATCATCATTTATAATAGTACATGTTCAATCAATTACTTTCACAGTTAAAGGATAAAGAGGAGATATTTTCTTTTTTACGTGAGGTCTAGTGTGGTTAAAAGAAACATGTTGGGTCCAATATATTGTGGTGAAATGAGAAAAACATAAATATCCTTGATAGATGTTAGGTAAATATATCCTTTTTGACTTGTGAAATGGATGAAACAATTAAAGGTATTCACATTAGGCTCACCAATTTTGTTTTGTCAGAAGATGGTGTGAAATGGGTTTTGTCTTTCAAGCTACCACAGTCACTTTTCAAGAAACTCCAAATGGATCTCCCATCTATAGCTAGGTGTAAAAATTATTTCCAAATTCCAGCAATCATTTGGGTTTTAGGCCCAGCGACTCTTCGGGACTCACATTAGTCGAGATAATGGGACGTCGGGCTCAGCGCACCATTTTCAGGATGAGTTATTGCATATATAGGGGCTCTATTGTAGATTTATGATATGTTCATTAAATCCTTAATACACCCAAATACGATAATGGTTACCCCTATGTTAGTGGCTTGATTAGGAACATGTATCGATAGGGATTAACACGTTCATATCGTGCATTCTCTATAGATCCCTTATTGAATTACGATGCTTCGAACCATGTCAATGCTTGGGCACTCTATTGTTTATTATTGTATAGGGAGATGGATGGTGTCTTGGAGATGGGATTGAACCTCTACGAGGCATCCCACATATCCTATGAAAGCATGAATCAAAACCCACATAGTTCATTTGACATGGTTTAAGGTAATATGACTGGGCCCATCCATAAAATTTAACGCCATACAGTGAGAACATGAATGTTGGGCTCTGAAATCAATGGGGAATCATATGTATCCCATTTATTAGATTAATCAAAGTCAACATATTTATTGATACATGTGTCTATTTTGTAAGATATGTTACAATAGAGGCCCGAGGTGGGGCATATGCATATGACACTAGCCTAGATTTCTTTTTTGGGGATATAGCCCAATGAGAGGAGATGAGATGTTATCAAACTTAAGTCCCAAGGGTGGAGATCCCATATGGGTTAATTTCCATCAAACTATTGGTACAGTAATCAATAGTCTCTAAGCCCATGTGAGTCATGATCGATGTAAAAAATTAGAGTTAGTGATGCATTTGACAGATTACATGTGATCATATTTGTAGAAGGCTTACACATTAATGTTTCCCTATGATAGGAATAATCACCCATCTCATGGAGGATATGGTATTAATATCAAGACTTAAAAAGGGTTCCTACTTATCCCAATTATGGAGGGAATCAGTGTTCCTAAATTTCAATTCATCCCAATACCGTGGATTGATTTGAGGTACTTGGGAGCATGATTGAGGCATATACATAGAACGATTCCCATGTATGAGTCCGTTTTTCATCCGCTGATGGACGAACAAGACTAGAATACCAATGAGAGTATTTAAACTAGTAATCTAGAAATATTTGGAATGGTAAGGGACTTATAAAATAGCGGATCCCTATTAGAGCTCATGCCTTAGGAAGGTTTCCTATATACCCCAATTGTGGCAGGAATCAGAGTCCTCATAGTTCAGTTCTACCTTAAACTGTTGATAGGTTAAGGTAGGTGATCATGTTTTGAGAAATTATGGGCATCCACAGGATTCTTGGAATGCTAAGAGATTATACTAAAATGGATGGCTTATAGCCAGGGACTCGTGATATTATATCAGAAATTTGGGCTTATGCATTGAGGCTATCCAATTGGCCGGGGCTTACACACTGAGGTCACCCATTTGGTACACTAATAGCATGTCATTGGTCAGGGAATACACGATGAAAATTTCTGTTTGGTTGGGGCTTACACTCTAAGGATTTCCGTTTGATAGGGGATTACACTATAAAGTTTCTCATTTGATTAGGTCTTACACTATGAGGTTTCCCATTTGGTATATTTATATCTTGTCATTGGTTGGGGTTTACACCATAAGTCTACTTGTTTGGTCTAGGATTACATTCTAAGGTTTCCCGTTTTATCAGGGATTACACTATGAGGTCTCCCATTTGGTTAGGGTTTACACTTTGAGGATGCCCGTTTGGTCTGGGTTTACACTCTAAGGCTACCCCTATGGTTGGGGCTTACACTCTAAGGCTGCCCGTTTGGTCAAGGCTTACACTCTGAGGTTTCATGATGGGTGTACTCATTATTTATCCTCTATAGGATTAAAGAGTGGTGGTTATGACCATGACTGTCTATCTAAAAGAATGATATCAGTAGTGTCACATGAGTTCATGAACCTAGCTCATCTAGGAAACATCCCTTAATATAGGGGTTTGGAGATGAAGATTCTTATCTAGGGTAAACATGGCATGAGTCCATGTAGGAATGCTGCACAGGGTTGGCATGTCCTAGAGAATTTTTATAACATGTCTTGGATGTCTTCTAGAAATGTCTATATTTTACTCCTAATATGATGGGGCAACAATCTGACATGGAAGACACATCCAAGGATGTCTTCCTAATCAATTGGTATGCCTGAGATTCCTTAAAATTGGTGAATCAACATGTATAATATGCCTCACATAACCAAAGAGGGCATGTCTAGGGTCTCTCACATGATTAACTAACGCATGATCAAGGCGGGCAGCTCTGGGGTGATTTTTATGATTTACATGACTTGTCTGAGACATGCCAAGGAGTTATTAACAATAATTGGCTTGGCACATATGGAGGGTGTCACAAGAGTCAAAATGACATGTTTTGATGGATGTATTATATCTTGTATAACATCATTGGAAGGCATCACAAGACATAACTGTCATTCTTGGAGGGTATTGAGGGTCACAACTGACTTGCCAAAATAGTGTTGTGAGACCATGACGACATATCTTGAAGGCGTCGTGGGTCTCAGATGACTTGCTGAAAGGGTTTTGTGAGACTAAGCTGAGATGTCTAGAGGGCATCACGCGTCTCAATTAACTATCCAGAAGGGTGTCATAAGATAAGGTGTACATGTATGGAGGGAGTCATAGGTACCCATTTATACACACAGGTAATTTCATGTGACTCGAATGACATGAGTGTGCAACCTTATACGAGTCAGGCGATACATCCAAAGGAAATTCCAAGGATTGGGAAAGAAGTCTATAGGGAATTTCATGAGACTATAGGGACACCCCAAGAGGGTTCATATGTCTTTTTCTTGACATGTTCAGAGGAATTATTATGACCCAAATATGATTATGGAGGAGTGTCGCGAGATGTGGGAGGTGTGTCTTGGTGATGTCACGTGTCCTTATGGATGCCTTGGTTTTTTAGTGTTTGTGTATCTTGAGTATCATGTGATCTGGAAGATATGTGGTATGTTATTTTAATGTGTTTCTAGCATCCCTTCAGATGACCTATGACTAATCATGTGAAAAACCTTACGTTTGGTCATTATTTCTCTAGATGTCCACTGGTATATTATCTAACAAAAGGCTTTGTAGTCATGAGATCTTCCACCTCGAGAAGCACAAAGAGGTTGAGAATCAAATCATCAATATTCTAGGAGTATGACGTGTATAGTATCTGTGATTTTTTCATGTTAGGGTGGGGAATTTATAGGCCTCTCCACCCCCATATACACACAAATTTTTCAGAATATCTAGCGTGAGTCTAATATGGAGTCAACGAAAGGGTCTTACTCCACACTACTGCATGAGTCTTTTCTCTGAGGGAATCGACTGATTTTTAGTGGTTGCGGGTCTCTTCCTTCAACCCTGGTGTATTTCCCAGGGTAAGGGTGACTTTTCCATGTGTCTTATTGTTGCATGGTTGACTTGTTTAGAGGTCTTTTGGGGCTGCGCTGTAGGTGCCCAGGGTGTGTCACATGTATTCCAGTGATAGTAGATTCCTTCCGCCTCATCCATCTTTTCGTTCCTTTGTTTTATGTGACAAGGGTTGGAATTAATGCAATACTTTATGATTAATGTTAGGGAAAATTACTCTATTTTTTGGTGATGCGTCACATGACCTATATGGTTCCTATAGAGATGTGAAAGAATATCATCAAAAAATCTATTCATTTTTCCTTCTGGAGCTGAAAGGAAGTCTGTGGTTGTCTAGAAATACTTGAGGACTTCTATGTGTTGATGATGATAAGCCAAAAGGTTTTCTAAAGACGAGGAGGTTATGTATCCAGGGACACTCAGTGTCTTACAGGTCACTAGGGGCATGCTACATGTCCTTAAATAACCACGAACACCTTTCACATTTCACCTCCCCCATTTATCTCCTTTTTTTTATTCTAAAAAGGTTCATGGGTAACGTGAGTTGTCTTTGATATCATTAATAAATTTTATTCTTTCAAAAGATGTTATGGAATGTGATCTTTATGAACACTTGGGGGTTTATCCTTTTGGATACCATTCCTCTTTATTTTAGAAGGATTTCAATGGCCTTCTCCCACTGATTGTCCGTGAGTGTGTCACATGATCAATATGGGATCCTAGGATGGCATGCATGCCTTGTCTTTGTCAGTCATCATGTGTTTTATAGAACACCGTATGATCCAATTTGGGTCTCATGAAGACATGAAGATGTTGTGAGGGACTATTTATCTTATTAATATGGATTACCTACATGTTCATTTATGGATCTTACTACGACATGCATTCATCGCCAAGGATAGTCTCTTTTATCACCTTTGGTGTGTTTCATGTTCATTGATGGATCTGATGACGATGTGAAAACAATTCCATGGAAAGTCTCTTTTATTTCCTTTTTTGTGTTGTCTGTTCATTAATAGATCTCACAACAACATGTAGACATCTCCCAAGATAGTCACTTTTGTTTCCTTTGATGTTCCATGTGTTCATTGATGGATCTATCGATGATGTGTAGGCATTTCCAAGGAAAATATATTTTCTTTCCTTTTATGTGTCATGTATTCAGTGATGAATCTAGCGATAGATTGAATACATTGTTTGTATTGTGACTATGTGCATACATTTTTAGGGATGGCCAATTTTTTCACCTTGTATATGTTTCATGTTCATGAATTTATGACTCGATAGCATGACCAAGAGTGTTTTCATATCAAGGAAACATGCCAAAGGGTGCATGGAAAGTTTTATTCCATTGAAAAGTGTCTTGTATGATTATGAGTGTCAAAAAAAGATAAGAAAGAATAAATACCAAACACTGAGGATTACTTATGTCTCAACTACATCCTAGACTCCCTCTCAAACACTTCATAAGAAAACATCTAGACAAATTCCAACCATAGTATAAACCCAATAAATCATAATCATCAATGAAATAAACAAACAATGGTTTAAGAAATTTATGAAAAAGAAGTAAATCAGTTCCAATATTATTTTCAGAGTCTAATTAGAGTAAAAATCTAGAAGGGCTACACCAAAATAACAAGGGAATTCACCCTAAATATCATCCAAAGAAATAAATTTTCTATATAACATCATGACCCTTCTGGTGGGGGGGGGTATATTTGATATACCATGAAGTATGATTAAAACAATTATATTTCTTATATAACCAAAACATCATCAAATTTAAAAACATTATATTAAACCCAAAACACTAATTTTATAAAAAATATCCCACTACAAAATATCTTTTTAAAATTACCATTTTTGAAAAGAGTCTAAATACTAATTTTAAAATAATATAAAATACATTAAACATTTCCCATATTATTTAGAAAACTATAGAAAATATATTTCACCACTCAAGATCCAAATTTTCAAACTAAAAAATTATTAAACATTTTAAAAACTCCATAATGAAATTGATCACTTCATAAAACACCACATTGAATAAAAATAACTTTAAAATTAAATAAAAAACATGATTTGAAAAACATAATATTTCAAGAAATTACCATTAAAAATAAGCCACTAAATCTAGTTTCAAAATGAAAACATTTTATGAAGGCCCTTTTTGAACAAATTTTTAGAAAATTCAGCTTAATTTCAAATCCTTTTAATCAAAATAAACCTTCCATTAAAAATATTTTCCAAATTCCATTTAAATATATATATAATATTAAAAAATATATATAACTAGGGTGAAAAAACTAATAAATTTACCACAAAAAATGGTTAAAAAAATAATTCATCAAATTCCTCTCACACACAGAAATCGCTTTCAAAAAAAATATAAACATCCTTAAGACATCAAAAAATATACTTTTACCCATTTAAATAAGTGGAAACGAAATTAGAATACAATATAAATAAAAATAGGATTAAAAAACAATTATTGGGGGGGTGGGGGGGGGGTTGAAAGACTATACATGAATTTATAGAACAGTTTAAAAGACTCTGAAGTGACTGTGTGGAATCATCCGAGAAGTCTCCATAAAAATGAGTATGGGCTCCCCACAGTTTCATAGACTATGTAGAATAATTGTTAAATTAGGGATACTTCTTACTTCCTTCCCAAAATTCAAAGGAAATCACAAAATTATATGAAATATCTCAATATGGATAAAACCATTCAAAAATAGTCATGAATAAAATCCAAACCCAAGACTGAAATCCCAATTACCCATTATAAATAATGTTTTGTCACAAAAGTTGGTAATCAAGAACCTATTCATGATGTTCATCCAAAGTTCTGATATTACTATTCCCATACTACAAAGACACACCAAAATAAATAATCTCATTGTGATACCATTTTATAATGAACCATATTGGGCTAACATGAAACCGGTTCAAGAATTATTCCATCAAAAGTTTAAAAGGGTGTTCTTGATCCCCACGAGTAGAAAAATAGTTTTAGATCATCAAACATATCCAAAAGAAAATTATTTCAACCACATATAATAATGATGAATTATTTTAAAATTATAATAATCCAACATTGTAAATCCATAAATTAAACATCCATGTATATGAAAAAACCTTAAATAAAAACCTAACTAAACATATCATATACACGATAAATATCCACATGAGAAATAAATAATAAAATTAATCACTATTATAGAAAAACCATTCTAACCCCTAAAGCGAGCTTCTAATATTGCCCATGACATATATGAGTGGTGTCCTTGATCCCCCCATGATGATAACAAGAATCATGGTATTCACGTGTGAGTTCATGGGAATGATTTATCCTAGATAAACAGTAATTGGAATGAATCTCACACCCAAAAATTATGGTATTTCAATACTGTCTATCGGAGTCCATGAACATCCATAATAACTTGATACAAAATATAAACAAAACAAATAGATAATAATAGGACTAATATACATAAAAAAACTCAATATAGATAAATGAATCCAATATTATAAACTATAGTAGTGGAACAAATAGAATGGTTAGAGTATAAAAGGTCATCATGAATGGTACTATTCTATACATAATTGAAAGCCAAAATATCCTGGCAAAATCTCCATGTGACATATTGGTCACCAACCATCCATAATACCACTTGATCCACAAGTGATCCAAACTAAATAAAACTATCCTGTAAAAAAACATGGGTCTCCCAGTGTTGAGTGATACAAGTAGGGCGTGGCATAACAGATCCTGGCAGGAAATCACCAAAGAGTCCTTGCCTTTAATTTTATAAAATTTATCATAAAATCTAGTTTCAAATATAGTTATAAGATATTTTAAATTATTTTAAGAAAAAAACCAAGATCATTTCCAAACATACCATATTTGAAACTCAAAATATGAATTAATGATATGATTTAGAACACTTTATCAAATAACACCTTTTTAAAATGTATTTCTCAAATATATTTTAAAATACACATAAAACATACCAAGGATATAGAAAAACAACTCTAAGGTAAAAATCAACCATTAATAATCCATGTCAGTGGAATCATGACTATAATATTAAAATAGAGCTAGTGGGATATGTAATAATAGAACCATAAAATAGTGAAGTAGTAATGTAACAAAATTTAGTAAGAAAGATGTCATAAAGGATATATAATAATAAAAAATTAATAATCATCATATGAGGATACCATATATCTACTTGGTTCAAACCTGTCTACATACCCATATGTTCATTTCTATTTATATATCCAACTGGGTTCTCTAAACTAGTCTTATCAGTGGCACTGCCATACATTGTGTCTATACCACTGTAGATATAGTCCATCTAATCAAGACTAGCTATTTGTACCACCTAATGATTTTATGGTATTTCTATTTTTAAATTTAATTTCTTCAACAACATAGGTTTCATACGAAACCAAACATAAACGAACAATGATATACAATTGAATATCATTATTTTAAAATGACCTTTATAACCTATGAATTATATTGGAGGGAATGAATAGTATTAAAAAAATTAAAAAAATTATATATTATATATTTAATAAAAGGTTTTTTCATTAATAAAAATGATTTTATATGCATAATATAAAAATGAATCTAATTTCATGCATTAAAAGGCTATATTTTTCCAAAACATAGTTTTACCACCTTTTAATGGAAAACTTTTTTGAAATATAAATTTGCACTCTTATAAATTCTATTAAAAAAATAATATTAATTTTTAATATTGGAATATAAAAATTATCTTAGGATAAAATTTTGGTATTTTTCTGAATATATTTATCTTCTAGTAAATAGTAAAATATCCCGTTTTTTATAAAACTGCCATTTTCATTATATTAATAGTATATTTATGATTTTATTAGTAACATCACCTAATAATGTTTAAATTTTTTTATTAATCTTATAAATGGTAATATTATATAACAATATCATAGTATAAGTAAATAAAGTTTTAGCAATTATTAATTAAATGTTTCTAATTTTATAAAACATAAATGTTTATTTTGAATTTCATAATTAATATAATTATTTAAAAGTAAATTTATTTTTATAAAATGTGTTAATAAATTAATAATTTGTTTTATTATGATTTTAAAATAATTTTATGAGACCTTTCTTAATATTTTAATGTTTCATATAATTAGTTAGAATTTTAAATTGGTATTTTTCGAATACAAGATGATTTTAATTAAAAATTAAAT
This sequence comes from Viscum album, assembly GCA_963277665.1. NCBI lineage: Eukaryota > Viridiplantae > Streptophyta > Magnoliopsida > Santalales > Viscaceae > Viscum > Viscum album. Next base: position 703,646,775 of record OY728161.1, read on the forward strand.
TATTCATGTGTAGAAAATTATTTTCCTAAAATTTATTCAATTTTTTAATTATAAATTTCAAAAAAAATTAGGATTTATTTTTGGTATTTTTCTAAAATACTAGAATATTTTGGTGAATTGTAAAATAAAGTAATTTATGCTCTAAATGCATTATATGTTAAATACACTATTCTAGGATTCATTACTAATGTAATAACCATAATCTCGAACAACCATTAATTATTTTAATATATTTATTGAAATTTCTCAAAAAATTCATAGTCTTTAGCCAAAATAACAAACAAATGAATAAAATATTTAAAAGACATCCCTCTCCTTCACTATAAATACCACCCCTCACCACCTTTTCTCCTCATACATTATAATCTATTAATATTATTAAATTACTAACCAATAATCTTCCCAAGTGTCTTCCCTACTTACAAGAGGCTTTGGTCTTACCCAAATAATGATCCCAATCCCCTTAATAAGGTTCTCAAGCAGACGAATTCAAGAGGTAAATCCCTTAATACTTCTCTTTCATTTTCTTTCATTTTTCTTTTATTTTATTATCCGTCCCGAAACACCTTTGTAAAAAAATGAATTATAACTCAATTATCTTATATATACAAGAATTTTATTATTTAAATAGAAAATCCACCATCAATACTCTTCTTTTATTCCCCGTTTTATTCCAACAATGAAAACATCATCTATGAGGTGCCGATTTACTGCCTTCATGAATGACGAGTTTTCATTTTTCAAATAATAATTCAAGGATGGTAATAAAAAAAATTATTATTAAAAAATATTTTATTATGTTTAATACAACATATTTAATGTTTTGTAACTAGTATATATACATAATATTAATTCTTAACATAAAACTACTGCGTGACGATCGAAAAATTCCAAAATAATTTAAATGATTATCACTAATGTTTTATCTAATGACTCATAATCATACCATATAAATGAATAAAATAAATAACCATTTAATATTATATAAGTTCATTAATAAAAAATAATTTTAAATATGTACAACTATTTTCATTTTACATGAATTCCATACATGAATACATGTAAACCAATTTTGAAAACCATGGAAGTGAACACTCGAGAATGATAACATTGTATCTTATATCTCATAAAAAAATACCATAAATAAACATAATAAAATTATAATAAAAAAATAAATTTATTAAAGTTTATGAATTAATTAATTTATTGATTTAATTTTATTATCTAGGATTATAATTACAGTTACAGAACTATTTCGGATATATAGTAAGGGTTTTCTCATCTTACTTAAATTTCTGTGAGATATGCCTTATTCACCACTACTTCTTGTGTGTGGTGTATGTATAATTACCATTGATATATAATACAATGAATATATTTATATTCATTTTATTCAATGTATTATTTTATGATCGTTAATTATATGGGTCATATGGTTCGACTATTTGCAAAGTTGTAAAGTAATATTCCCTAACCTTCATTTCTCATTTGGGTTACGCTTTCTCTCCATTTACCCCAATTTTATTCTTCATTTTTTAAATAATTATTATAAGTTATGTTTATATATTCCAAAATAATGTATCCATATTAGTTAATCTGTATTTGATGAAAAAATAAATGTTTTACATGGTTCTCTTTTTAAATTTCTGTTAATTAGAATGACTGATTTAAGGGAACTTTCAAATTTCATACCAATTTTCAATTACACTCTATAATATATATTATGAAACCAATATTTTTATAAATTAAATAGTTTTATCCTGAAAAACAATATTTGTTAATTTCTAGTTTTATGAAAACATTTAATCCTTTTACAATTTTAAAGACTCTTTTATATTTTCCTTTAAACCACATCAAAGAGGATTATTTATAAAGTTTATTGATAAACAATTTTTCATGTTTTAAATAAAGTTAAAAATAATTTAGTTCTCAGACCTAATTTCAATTTAATTCCCTTTTCTTTTTGGTTTATACATGTTTACAATTTGGTTTTATATAAAATAAAAATTATTTTCCCAAAATAACCCTTTTTTCTAATGTAAACGTGTATTTCTTTCAAGAATTTAACAATGATTTTATTAGAGTATTTTTATATCTGATTATGATTCAAATATTTAAATGTGGTATTGTACAATTTTATTTAATTATATATTTTTAAATATATTATTTGTAATATGAAAAATGCATTTGAAGTATCAACCTTTCATTTTGGAAGAAAAATTTCAAATTGTGAGGATACAATTTATTAAAAGAGGGAAGAATGTAACACCACAAGAATTTATGGAATGTCTCTTTTTAAATGTAATTTATTTTATAACATAGGTTTCACACAACACTAAGCTCAAACAAACAATGATATACAATTAAATATCATTATTTTAAAATGACTATTATAACCAATGTGTTAAAATGGAAGGAATGAATAATATTGACCCAATTATGAAATTTATATATTATATATTTAATCAAATGCTTTTACATTCATATTAATTATGTTATCAATGTAAGATAAGAATGAGTCCAATTTTACGCATTAAAAGGCTATTTTTTTTGTTCTGAACACACTTTTCCAACCTTTTAATGGCACAATAGTTTTAAAAGGAAATTTTGACACTTTTATAAATTCTATTTAACAAAATAGTATTAATTTTTAAAATTATAATGTCAATATTATCAAAGGTTGGAATTTTTGTATTAATTTGAAAATATTTATTTTCATTGAATAGTGAAAAATCCTGAATTTTATTAAACATCAATTTTCATTATATTAAGATAATTTTTATGATCTAAATAGGAACCACACCTATCAATTTATAAATAAAATTAAGGAATCTTATTAATAGTAATATGATATAATTCCATCACAGTATAAGTAAATAAATGTTTTAGAAATTATTAATTAAGTGTTGATATATTTATAAAACATAAATTTTTATTTTTAATATTACAATTAATATAATGATTTAAAATAAAATTTATCTTAAAAAAATGTTTTAAGATATTAATATTTTGTTTTATTATGATTATCATATAATTTAATTATACCTTAGATAATTATTTAAAGTTCCATAGAATCAGTTACAATTTTTAATTGGTATTTTTTGAATAAATTATGATTTCAATTAAAAATTAAGTTAATCATATTTAGAAAATTATTTTCATTAAATGTTTTTTTTTGAATTCTAAACATTGAAAAATTCTTATGGTGAATTTTTTTGATTTTTCTAAAATACTTGAATATTTGGTGAATAGTAACATACAATAATTTATGGTATAAATACATTATAACATAAATACAATATTCAATGAGTCATTGATGATATAATAAACAGAATATAGAACTATCCTGAATTATTTTAATTAATTTAGTGATAATTCTCAAAATATTCATAGTATTTATAAAAAATAATAAACAAATGAATAATTTTTTTTAAAAAACACTTCTCATACACTATAAATACCACCCCTCACCACCAATTCTCTTCACACCAATTGAGCCTTGAAGGATACCAAATTACTGAAAAATAATCTTATAAAGTATCTTCCCCATATATATAATTTTTTGGTGTCCCAAAAATACCAATACCAATCCCCTTAAGGAGGTTCTCAAGGTGAAGAATTCAAGAGACAAAACCCATAATCCTTCTCTTTTATTTTCTTTTGCTTTTATTTTATTTTATCAACCTTCCCTCACCTAGTCTGTAAAAAAATGCATGTTAACTTCATTATATTATATATATTATAATTATATTTCATATATGAAAAAATCCACCATCAAGTCTCCTCTCATCTTTCCCTTTTAATACTAAAAATGAAAACATCATCCGTGAGGTGCCGATTAACAGCCTTCATGGACGATGAGTTTGTGATTTTCAATTATGCCTTCAAGGATAGTCATAAAACAATTTTTATGGTTAAAAAAATACATTAATATGTGAAATAAATATTCTTTAATGTTTTTGAAGCAGTATATATATATAATATTAATTCATAACACAAAACTAGTGCATGATGATTGGAAAAATCCCAAAATAATTTAAATGATTGTCACTATTTATTTCTAATGATTCATCCTCATAACATATAGATGAATGAAATATATGAACATTTAATATTATTAATGTTCATTAATAACATATAATTTCAATTTAGGACAAATATTATCATTTTACATGAATTCCATACATGTATACAAGTAAACCAATCATGAAAGTTAAGGAAACAAACACTCTCAAATGATAAAATTCTATATTATAACTCACAAAAGGCAATAAATTAACTTGATAAAATTGTAAAAAATAAAATTAATATATAAAAATTAATTAATTAATTAATTAATGGATTTAAAATGATTATCTAGGATGTTCAAGACAAGTGCAGAACACTTTCGAATATAAGGTAGGGGTTTTCTCATCTCAATTTTATTTTTGTGAGATATTCCTTTTTCACCACTACTTCATATGTTTAGTATATTTATACTAACCATTGATATATATTATCATTAATATATCTAACTTCATGTTATTAATTTTATTATTTGATGATCATTAATTTAATGGGGCATATGGTTCGACTGTTTGCAAAGTGGTAATGGATTCTTCCCCAACCTCCATTTCTCAATCAGGTAATGCTTTCACTCTCTTTACCCTAATATAATTATAATTTTTTATATAATTATTATAAATTATGTTTATATGTTCCATAATCATATATATAGAGTAGTTAAGAATTATTCTGTGGGGAAATATATGTTTTATATGGTTCTCTTTTCAAAATATTCTTGATAAGAAAACCCAATTTAAGGAAACTTTCAAATTTCATACCCATTTTCAAGTGCACTCCATAATATTTTTTAATAGACAAATTTTTTAAATAAATTTTTTTATCATGAAAAACTCTATTAGTTTATTTTTTGTTTTATAAAAACATTTAATCCTTTTTAATTTTTAAAATCTCTTTAATATTTTCCCCCAAAACGCACTGAAGATACTTATTTCAAAAGTTTATTGAAAACTATTTTTACATGTCTTCACTTCAATTAGAGATAATTTATTCCCAAAACATAATTTAATTATCCATATCTTTATTTTATGGGATAGACATGTTTATAATCTGATTTTATGAAAAATTAAAATGATTTTTTCTAAAAGAACTATTAGTTCTAAAGTAAAAGGGTATTTCTCTAAATAATTTATCAATTATTTCACTAGTGTATTTTCATATATAATTATGATTCAAATAATTTAAAGTGTAATGGGACAATTTTATTTAAATATATCATTTTTAATTGATTATTTGATATATGAGGAATACATTGGACTTAGTAAGTGATGACTAGGGTCTGCTATAGCCAGTCGATGAATCGGTAAGTCTCATTAGACAAACTAGAGCAGGTTTCGAGCAAGTCCTTACCCAATTGTGTAGAATGATTGGAAGAGGTATTTATGGAATATTTATGATGTCTGAAATTTTGAATTACCTCAATATGATATTAGTAATTGATAAAATCATTTGATTACTCGACTAGTAGAATATCCATGATCATGTTTCATTTGATTTTTTATATTGAATTATTTATTCAGATTCTATTCCTATCATAGTATGCTCAATATTATGTTTTATTGGAATGTTATTTAGTTATTCACATTGACCTATTGTTTATGTTTATGTTATTATCCACTGTATTTCTTTCCCTTACTAAGCATATGATCTCACCCATTTCTTATTTCTTATTTTCCCTGGATGTGAAGATGTATATTATGACTGATATGTAGGGTTAATCTAGGAGAACAATGGTTATCTCAAAGGATTGTATTTTTTATATTTTATATTGTAAAATAAAATTTAATATTAAAATTTGTAATCTATATTCCAAAAATACTAAACTGATTGATCCTTTGGGATTCAAGTATTTTGTCTATACTAGTGTAATAAAGTAAGGCATTGACTCTAAGGTTCTGTGGTCTGGATAATTACACAAGTAAACATATCTCATCCATAACTAAGATTCCTAAGATACCTAGTATGATAAAAATTATTAGAGGTGAGTTACATTAAGAAGATATCGAGTACAAACAACACAATGTAATAGTACATCTCCAACCAGACTATAAACTTACCAATGTAAAGCCCTACTAAATATAACCCATAATAATCATATGAAAACCAATTTCAGTCCTCTAGGGGTGTATTTAAATTTAATAAAACATTTCAAATATTACAAATGGGACTAATATTTCTCTTGAGAATGCATTATTTGGAAATAAACTTTAGAAATCATTTAGAAGACTGAAAGACAATTTAAGAGGCCAAATTTAATTAGATGAATCCAATGAAATCCTATATAAATGTCTATAACCATTTATATGTATGAATACACACATATATTGGTGTATATTTATATACAAAAATATATTTTCATATCTATATGGAAATGTAAAACAACATTCACAAGAGAATCCAAGGAATCCAATAAGAAAAATCATATCAAGAAACTCATCCAAACCAAGCGATTCAATAAGATAAATTACTCCAAGTCCACAATAAATTTGTAACTATATCAAGAAATTTATGAACCTTAAAAAATTTCATATAGATGTATAAAAAACCATATACATATGTTAAATAATGAAAAAATACTTAAAAATCATTTTGTTATTTTGTAGAAAAAATATAATATGCCATTTTTCTTAAAAATCAAAGAATAAAATCATGACATTGGATAATTATTTTGAAAAACCTCCCTAAAAAATAAAAAAAATCAATATTTTAGATAATAAAATTTATAAATATCATGTACATGTTGTTGATGAAGAGAAGGTGAAGCCACAAAATGATTTAGCTCAAATAGAGTGTAGATGTGAGGATATTTCAAATACAAGAACAATAATGCCTAAGGAATGATTTGAACTCTCTAAAACAATAAGAATAAGAATACTAACCCAATATATAACTAGTATGTTTTAGGAAGGAGAGGAAAAATTTAAGTGGGAATAGAAAATAATAAATAAAGTAAGATTATAGGGGGAATAACCTTACCTCAAAGAAACCACTAAGAACTGGGAGAGAAAACCCTGAAAAATCCATGGGAGAAGGAAGTTGGGTATGTAACGAACAAATATTATATCATGGAAATTTTATTTATTATAATAATTTAATTTAGTATAACTAATAGAAAACCATATAGAAAATATAATACAATCTTTATTAATAAATAATGATTGAAATATGTGTCATTTCTAAAAATTAAGGAACCTATACCGATGGAATCAAAACATGACCTATGTAATAGTAGTATGAACCTTATGAATATTATATATAAACAATTTAATAGTAACCTCGCCCATGAATTTAGAAATAATATTTGGGTATCCTATAAATAAGTATATGATATATTGATATCTTGGAATAAGTAAATAACTATTTTAGTAATGATAAACTAAGCGTTAGTATTCTTGTATGTTAAAAAATTTAATCACAATTTTATAATTAATCTATTTATTTAAAAGAAAATTTATTCATGAATTAATATTTTTATGTCTTATGATTATAATATAATTTTATGAGACCTTAGTTATTTTTTCAAAGTGTTATAAAATCAGTTATTATTTTAAAATCATTATTTTTTGAGTAAATTATGTTTTTAATTAGAAATTAAATTTCACATATTTATATTATTATATTTAAAAAATGAAGTTCATTTTCGAATTCTACATGTTATAAAATGTTTAGGGTGTAATTTTTGGAATTTTTCAAAATAGTTGAATTTTTGGTGAATAGTGAAATACAATAATTTATGGTATATATACATTATATGTTAAATACACCATTCAATGATTCATGAGTGATTTAAACCAAATTATTTCTAATAAATACGACCTATTTACTGTATTTAGTCTCAAGAATCAGCACTATTTTTTTTCTTGAGAAAAATATTAAATTATTGGGTAAAATAAAGAGAAAAAACCTCTCTCTTCCACTATAAATACCATCCCTCACCACCTCTTCTCCTCACAACTCTCAAGCATTGAGAACTATAATTATTCTACTAAAATATATTAATAATAAAATACTACATATCCTAGATATTGTTTTCTTTATATAATAAAAAATACAATCCCTTTAAGGAGGTTCTCAAGAAGAAGAAATCAAGAGGTAAAACCCTATTCTGTTTTCTTTGAATTTCTTTTAAGGTTATTTTATTTTCTTATATTATTATCACATAAACATTTCAAAGTGGAAGGAAACATATAGTTTCTTTTATTTACTATTATTTTATCATTTTTTTGTATAATTATTAATCAAATCTCTTCTCATATCTCTTTTATTTGGAGAATGAAATCATCATTCGTGATGTGCTGATTTACCACCTCCGCAGATGACGTGCTTTCATATTTCAATATCAACTTCAAGGAAGGTCATGAAAGAATTTTTATGTTTTTACCAGATTATATTATATATATTAAAACTTATTTAATGTTTTTAATGTGTATATATAGATTATATTTTATAATATAACTAAACTAGTTTATGATGATCAAAAACACTAAATTTATCTAAATGGTTATAATTAATGATTTATCTAATGAATAATCCATTTTTTTAAAAAAAGGAATTTTAATATTTTTTATGTTCAATAATAACAGAAATGTTCAGTTTTTTACATATATCCACATTCTACATGATTTTTCATACACCTATACAAGTAAACCAATCATGAAAACCAAGGAAACTAACTTTCTTGAATGATGAAATTGAATCTCATAACCCATCAAAAAAGGAAATAAATGAACATAAAAATATTATAAAAATATTTTACATATATATAATGTTCTGAATTAATTAATTAATTAATTTTATTTGATTATTCATGACATTAAAATTATGTGTAAAATCGTTTCAGACATAAGGTAAGAGATTCTACCCAAACCTCCATATTCTTTCAGGATACTCTTCCACTCTTTTTACCAATATTAAATTTTATTTTATATTTATTTAAATATTATAAATGTATTTATATTTTTCAAAATCATTTATAAATATCCATTAATCCTTATTTTTTATGGATATACATGTTTTTAAAATGTTCCCCAATCAATTCTTACCGATAAGCAAACTATATGTAAGGGAACTTACAGAATTCATACCCAATTTGAAGTGCACTATATAATATATTATAAGAACTCATTATTTGTATAAAATTATTCATATTTTTATGAGAAAATTATTTTTTCACTTTGGGTTTTATATAAAAATTATTCCTTTTTCTTCTTTAAATTCTCTTTAATATTTTCCTCCAACTGCACTAAAATGTTTTGATTCTAAAGATTATTAAATACTATTTTTGTATGCTATCACATTAGTTTGACATCACTTATCGTGATATATTTAAATTTTCTTTTATGGATTTCCATGTAATATTTTATAAATTTCTTTTATGGAAGCTTTTGTGACACGCCCATTTATTATGCTTTGTGACATGATTATGTTGCCCATTTCATTCCATGGGTAACCCTTATATTTAATATTCACATGGCACACATAATCATGAAAATTTTATGATGGGTTTTCCCAGATAGTGCTCCAATGAATTAAATAATGTTTAGTCTCATTTTATGTTATGTGTAATAGTATTTTTGGTTAGCCTTGACTCATGCTCCATGTGCAACTATCTTGGTGGTTAACCTTGACTCGTGCTCTTTCATGTGCAACGGTACATGACTGAAGATTATGTCATGTTGTATGTTGTTTCCCAATATCCTATGACACCATGATTATATATATATTTCTTCATTATGTATATTCAATCCTTTTATGTCATTATTTTTTCTGCTAACCAATGTTATATGCTTTATTCTTATGTTTATTCACTTAGATTTTTTGTCATCCCTTTTTTTATGTTATCCCTGGGTTATCCTATGTAGAAATAAGAGATCAGAGGAAGTTATAAGATCATAATTTATTATAAATAATCAAATATTTTATTTATTCCAATGTTTTCAATTTTATGTACCAAATATTGTAAAGAAACTAGACTTAATGATCCTTGGTTATATTTGATAGATAAATATGCCTAAAATCATGTAATAATATGTGTAAAAGTTTTGGTTCAATATAGTTTTTATCAGAGAATGGTCTATTTTTTAGATATTAGGACTAGAGATGATTAGTAAGAATCATAGGGATAAGACTAAGTATAAAAAACATCCCTAAATTTTGGTTTATGTTGATTAAGTGTTTTATTAATAAAATAAATCCCAATATTGATACTACAAGTGGATATGGTTCTGAAATGGATGTTCCTAGGATTAATAACTCCGAAAAGGTGTTCCAGGCATAACCCAAGATAACATAGTACATGAAAACTAGCCTTACTACAAACATGGTATGATAATCCAGGGAATATCATTTGGTAAAATCATAAATTCATTACAAACTTTTTTTTGTAGAACAAAAAATGATAATATTATTATATTTTAGGAAATAAACCTTGGATAACATAGATCAAAACATTGGAATAATAATATAGTATATCATTTTCTTGAAAATTTTTATCTTTTTTTGTTCAAACATTATTTTTAAATGCTTATAATCTATGTAATCAAGGCCACTAATTGAATTTTATTTTTCATGGTCAATGGCAGGAAATAAGACGAAAACATGACAATAATCATTATGATAAGATACTTGATGATTACCCAAATGATATTCCAAATATGATAGGAAAATGTTCTCAAAAAATTATGATAGTACTTGATAACTAGATCAAGTTATGAATAATAACTTGAATCATGTATAATACACTCAATCCAATAAAAGAGAGAAAGTTGTGGTCAAATCCTTCTGGTGAAAAAGGCCTCCCATGTTTAGTGGATATTTCAGTCCCATCTATATAGAACAAGGTATTAACTCAATTAAGAAGATATTATCTATTCTCTAGTGATCATAAGAAGATAATGTTGTGTGGTAAGTTTATCATTTGGATGGGGAAAATGATCTATGGTGGACACTAATCAAGAAAAAATGGAAGGATGATATTTATAACATGGAATGGGAAACATTTCATGAAAATACTCTTCAATAAATATTTTACCAAAAATATTCATCTTATTATGGAAAGGGATTACCTCATAATGATATATAATGAAAATGAGTCTATAGGGGTGTACGGGAAAAAATTTATAAGTATTGGATTCTATGCCTTAATATTTTTCATGAACACCCAAATTATGGTGGATAACTTCTGTATCAGATGAAATTCGAGTCAACATAATGTGTTAGAAACATGAGACATCAACAGTTATGAAGAGATTTTTTGTTGTGCCCTCAAGTTCGAAATATCGATCAGAGATATCAGTGGTCTAATGGGTCTGATAAAAAATGGATAATGGAGTCTAATATGGGTGGGTCATAAGATAAATACAATATTGTAAAGAAGAATGAATATACCATATGTCAAAATTTTGGGATTAAGAATCCTAGGAACTATTTAAAGTGATCTCGGAGATGCTTAAAATGTGGATGAATGGGAAATATAGCTATGAACTGTTGAAGGGATATGAATAATTTCACTAATGTGGAAGAATAAATGAAGGTTTAGATTAACACTCATCATATAGGGCATTTTTTATACTTCAAGGAAGTTGGAAATTATGCTAACTATTTCCCAAAGACAAGGTTAGTCAGTGGAAATCAACAAGAACCTCTATGTAAATAAGAAAGGTCTTATGTTATGACTACTATTGAGGTGGATCTGGAAAATAATGTGGTGATAGGTATGCTAGTTATTCATTCCAGAATATCGAACATACTATATGATTCTATTTCTACACAATCTTTATCAGAAGAAAGCTAAGTCTACATAAAGTGTTAGTGATTTGAGACGTCAACAGTTATGAAGATATTGTTCGTTGTGTCCTCAAGGTTGAAATAGAGATCATGGATCTCAGTGGTTTCATGGGCCCGATGACAAAAAATGGAAAATAGAGTCTAATATGGGTGGACCAGCAGATAAATCCTATTATGGAAAGATGAAAAAATATACAACATGTAAAATTTTTAGGGATAAGAATCCTGGGAACTATCTAAAGTGAACTAGGAAATGATTCAAATGTGGAATAATGGGACATCTAGCAAAGAACTGCCGAAGGGATATGAAGAATTTCACAAATGTGGAAGAAAAAAGGAAGGTTCATAACAACACTCAGCCTATAGATCATTTCTTATACTGCAAGGAACTTGGGTATTATGCTAACCATGACCCTAATCCAAGTGTTGTTAGTGTAAATAAATAAGAACCTATATATAAATAAGAAATGTCTTATGTTATGACTACAATTGACATGGATCCAGAAAATGATGTGGTGATAGGTATGCTGGTTATTCATTCAAGAATATTGAACATACTATTTTATTCCATTTATACACATTCATTCACATCCTTTATGTTTAGTAGAACTATTAAAATGACACATCAAAATATGGAAGTTGATTTATATATAATAATAGATAATAAGGAAATTTTTACATCCAAAGTATATAACTACTCCCTCATTAATTTTTATAGATTGAACCTCCAAGAAAATATTGTCTTACTTCATTGGTGAAGTTTGATTCCATATTGGGAATCAATTGGTTATCATTATACAAATACAAAATCAATTATTGGGAAAGGGAGATCACTCTCCACATCCCGAAGCATCCACCAATTCTTTACTAATGAAAGGAGGAATATAAATATACGTCAGAATCATCATCTAAAGTGTAGATATTACTTCATTATTGAAAATAATATCTTAGTCAAATGATTTAGAAAAAGTATATGATCATGCTTGAAGATATTCCCATTGTGAGGGACTACATTGATGTGTTCCCTAAATAATTTCCTTGTCATCCTTCTGACTGAGAAGTTGAGTTCTCAATTGAACTTTTTCCTGGATCTCTTCCTATATCAAGGAAACCTTATATAATGGACACCATTGATCTAGAAAAATTAAAGAAGTTGTTGCAAGAGAAACTGGACAAGGGTTTTATATGCTTGAGTGATTCACTATGGGGTACACTAGTCCTCTTTGTCAATAAGAAGGATTGATCAATGTCTCTATGTATTGATTATCATGAGCTCAATAAAATAACGATAAAGAACAAGTATCTCCTAACTTGGATAGATAACTTTTCCGATCATCTATGTGGGTCTAGATATTTCTCTAAGGTGGAAGTTCAGTTGGGATATTACCAATTAAAGGTGAAGAAATAAGATATTCCCAAGACTGCCTTTTGAATAAGGAATGAACACTATGAGTTCATAGTGATTCCCTTTGGAATCAATAATGCTCCTACAATATTCACGGGCTCAATGAATAGTGTATTTTTAGATTACCTCAAAAAATTTATGGTAGTGTTTATCAATGATATTATAATATACTCAAAGATCAAGGAGGAACATGAGGAAAATTTGAATACTGTGTTGCAGACGTTTAAAAGAGATAAAATCAATGAATAAAATAGTAAATGTGAGTTTTGGATGGAATAAGTATCATTCTTGGGGAATTTTATTGCCAGGAAAGTGATATTTGTGGGCCCTTCCATGAAAAAGGTAATCAAAGATCAATATGTACCAACTTTTATAACAAATATCCAGGGTTTCCTTGGTCTATATGGGTATTACCTTCTATTTTTGAAGAAAATATCATGATTTTCAAACCCAATTACCAAGGTGACATGGAAGGGAGTTAATTATTTCTATATGCAAGAATGTGTGCAATGATTTAAAGAGCTCAAAAAGAGGATTATCATTATTCTATTACTCACACTCCAGATAAGTGGGTAACTCTTTGTGGTATACTATGACTATTCAAATAATGTCTTAGGTTGTTTACTAATGAAAAATGATAAATTGATACCCTAAAATTCAAGTTAGTAAAAAATTAATGAGAAATACAATCCTAATAATGATCTAGAGTTGGCAGTAGTGATCTTTGTGTTCAAAATCTAGCAGTATTATCTATATTTGGAGAAGTGTGAGATATATAATGATCATGAGAGCCAAAAATATATACTCACATAGAAGGAGATGAATATTCACTAGCAAAGTTGGTTAAAGATCATTAAAAATTATGACTGTACAATCCACTACCATCATGGAAAGGCAAATAAGGTGGTAGATGCTCTAAGTTGAAAGGATCCGACATCTTTATCAATGATGAGAATATAAAAGGATCCAATATTCTTAGAAATGAAAAGGATGAGAATAAGGATATTAAATAGTGGAACATAATCAATCCTCTCTAAAATGATAAATCAAACATACCTCATGGTGAAAATAATCCAATGTCAAAGAAATGCTGTGGAAATCTAGAAAAGGGTGCAAGCTATCTGAAATGGAAAATCCTCCATGTTCATGATTGATGAGGATGGAGTCTTAAGATTTGTCTCATGAACATGTATACCATCTGATCCTAAGATAATGAAATAGATTTTTAATGATGCACATATCTCAATATTCTCTACACACCTAGGGATCACCAAGATGTGTTGAGATCTTTTAAAGAACTATTGGCAGGAAAATATGAAGAAAAAGATTCTTGAATACACATCAAAGTGATTAGTATGCTTGAAATTAAAGGTTGAAAGGAAAAATTATTAAGTATTGATGAAACCATTACCTATACCAACATGGAAATGAAAAAACATAACCATGGACTTATTCATTGGACTTCCATGATCATCCAGAGAAAACAATTCTATAAGGGTTTTTGTGGATCATCTTACAAAGAGGACTCACTTTTTCCCAATTTCAGAGGACTTCTCATTGGATAAACTTGCACAGATGTATATTAGAGAAGTGGTAAGTATACATGAAATAACACTATCTATTATATCAAATAACGATCTGAGATTCTACTAGAAGTTATGGAAAAGTATCTAACATGATCTAAGAACTTAGATAAACTTTATTATGGCCTATCATCATCAAACTGATGGCGAATATGAGAAGACTAATCTGACAGTGTGAGATATATTTCGAGAATTTTCTATGGACTTAAAGGTATTATGGGACAAAAATCTACCTTTGGTTGAGTTCTTATACAAAAAAAATTTCCAATTGAGCATCTAAATGGCTCTATATGAATCCATTTAATGGAAAGGGTGGAGAACACTAGAATGCTGGGCTAAAGATGGTGAGTGTGTGATGTGAGGAACATAAATGGTTAAAGAAATAGTGAAAAAGGAAAAAACCATTCAACAACACATCATGAAAGACCAAATTTTATAGAATAGTTATGTATAAAATAACCGATGGTACCATGAGCTTAAGGTTGGGGACATGATATTTCTCTGCGTATTTCTATGGAATAGGGTCATAATATTTGGAAAGAAAAGAAAGATAAGTCCCAAGTGCATTAGCCCCTTAGGGATATTTGATCACGTTAGAGATATGGAATAACGACTTTTACTTCCACCAAACATTTCACATGAACATGATGTATTCCACATATCCCTCTTAATGAAGTACATTCCAGACCACTCGCATGTTCTAAATTTAGAGGTGGTCCAGTTAGAAAATGATGTCTCATCTGAGAAGAAGTCGGTGAAGATCTTTGATCATAAAGATAATGTTCTATGCAAAAAGACCACTCACCTTGTCAAAGAAATATGAAAAAACAATATGTATGAATAAGTAACATCAAAACCAGAATAAGCGATGAAGGAGAAGTACCCTCACATATTTTCACCATAGAATGTAAAAATGAAATTTCACGGATGAAATGTTATAAGGGGGGATGAATGTATCCACCCAAGTTTATATCAATGAAATTTAACTTCTTATCATTATTACATGTATTATAAATTACATTAAACCACATAGAAAACCAAATAATATCTTTATTAATGAAGAATGAAGTAAATAACTGTCATTTCTAGAAATTAAGGAATCTATACCATTGGAATTGTTACTTGACCTATGTAATATTAATATGACCATCATGAATAATAATATGACTAAAGAATAGTAACATCACCTTTGAATTTATAAATAAAATTTGGGTATACTATAAATAAAAATATTATATATTTACATCTTGGAATATGTAAATAACCGTCATAGAAATGATAAATTATGGGTTAGTATTTTTGTAAGTTATTAAAATTGAATTACAATTTTATAATTAATATATATTTTTTAAAATAAAGTTTTTTTTCATAAAATATATTCATTAATTTATATTTTTCTGTATTATGATTATAATATAATTTTATGATTCCTTATTTAATTTTTCAATTTGTTATAAAATTAGATATAATTTTTAAATCTATATTTCTCAAGTAAATTATATTTTTAATTAAAAATAAAATTTATCATATTTAAATTTTTTTTTAAAATGGACTTCATTTTTAAATGCTACAAATTGAAAAATGGTTTAGGTTAATATTTGTAATTTTTCAAAAATAGTAGAACTTTTGGTGAATATTGAAATACGATAATTTACCATATATTTACATTATTAGTTAAATACACTATTCCTTGTGTCATGGATGATGTAAGAAGGAATGGTTCAAATTAATATGACATAGTTACTGTATTTAGACTCAAAGAATCAACACTATTTCTTGTCTTGAGAAAGATAATCAAATATTGAATATAATAATGAGAAAACACCCCTCTCCTCCACTATAAATACTTCCCCTCACCACCTCTTCTTCTCACCCCTATAAAGACTTGAGACATATAAGAATTATACTAACATATCATTCCAATATCCAACCCCACATCCAAGAGATTTTGAACATAACTAGAGACCAAAACCAATCCCCCTAAAGAGGTTATAAAAAAGAAGGAATCAAGAGGTAAAACCCTCTTCTATTTTCTTTCAATTTCTTTTCATGTCATTTCCATTTCTCATCTTATCATAACTTACCAATTTAGAAGTGAAAAAAAAACATTATATTAAATATAATGGAATTTTGTCACATTTATGGAATAATTATTCATCGAATCTCTTATCCTCTCCCTTTTATTTTATGAATGAAAACTTCATCTTTGAGGTTCCGATTTACCACCTTAGTGGATGACGTGATTTCATATTTCAATTCCATCTTCATGGATGGTAATGAAAACATTTTTATGGTTCAACCAGATTATATTATGTTTATTACAACCAATTTAATGTTCTAAAAACATTATATATACATAATATTTAATAATATGACAAAACTAGTTTTTGATGATAAAAACATGAAATTAATAAAAACAACTATCATTAATGATTAAGCTAATGAATCATCCTAAATTATGAAAAAATGGTATTAAAATGTTATATATGTTAATTAATAACATATTAGTTCAGTTATGTAAATATATCCTCCTTCTACATGATTTTCCATACACATATTCAAGTAAACCGATCATGAAAACCAAAAAAACAAAAGATCCCAAACAATGAAATTGAACCTAATAACCCATAAAAGGAGATATAAATGAAGATAATAAAATTATAATAAATAAAATACATGTATAAAACGTTATTTATTAATTAATTTGATTGTTATAGAAATTAAGATCAAGTATAGAATCATTTCGGATATAAGTTATGGGATTCTACCCGAACCTCCATTATTCATTCAGGTTACTCTTCCTCTATTTTTACATAAATTAAAGATTTTTTTATTTTTATGTACTTATTATAAATGATTTGTATATGATTCAAAATAATTTATCAATTTCCATTCATCCTTATTTTTTAGGTATATAAATGTTTTTAAAAGCATCCATACTCAATTCTTCCCAATAAGCATGCCTAATTTGAGGGAATTTCCTGAATTCATACCCAATTTCATGTCAACTATACAATATTTTTTAAGCCACCATTATATTTCAAATATAAATTATTTTATTATAAAAACATTCATATTTAACTTTTGGTTTTCTATAAAATATTATTCAATTTTTTCCTTTAAATGATCTCAAATTTTTTCTTTAAGCCGCAATAAAATGTTTTAATTCTAATGTCTCTAAAATACCTGTTTTTCATATTATCACTTCAGTTTAAAATTAATTAACATGATATCCTTTATTAATGTCCTAGTATTATTTAGTTTTTTTCTTTTATAGATACTTTGATGATACACCCATTTATTATTCTTTATTACATGATTATGATACCCATTTCTTTTCATTGGTAACCCTTATATTTATTTATGAAATGGAAAAAATAATAATTAAAATATTATAATGGGTGCAACCAGATATCACTGCAATTAATTTGGAAATGTTTAGTCTCATGAGATTCCATGTGTAACAATTCTATTGGTTAGCCTTGACTCGTGCTCCATGTACAATAGTTTGGGTGGTTAACCTTGACTCATGCTCCTTCATGTGCAATGAGCCATGAATCTTGATTATTTCTTGGTTTATTTTGCTTACACATCTCATATGATACCACTATTATATATTATATGCTCCTTTATGTGTATTCATTCATTTTATGTCATATTATTATGCTGTATAACCCATGTTCTATTATTTATTCTTATGTTTATTACCTCACTAAGTTTTTAGCTCATCCTTTTGTTCATGTTATCCCAAAGTTATCCTATGCATATGTAAGGGCTCAAAATAATTTAGGATCTCATAATGGAAGATAAATAAATAATTTTTTTATTTATTCCCATGTTTTATGTTTTTTGTACCAAATATTCCAAATACACTAGACTTAACGATATTTCATTGTATTTGATGGCTAAATAAGCTTAAAATCTTATAATAATATGTGTAAAAGGCTGGGGTAATTATAATGTATGCATAAGAAATCTAATTTATTATACATGATTTAATGGGGAGAGGGGTAGATAATTTTTGGGTTTAAAATCATAAGGATATAATGGGTGTTTCACCTTTTATTGAAAAATTTTAAGATGTATGGTTTTCAAAATCATTAAACCCTCACTAGACACCCCAATATAGTCACATGGTTTGGTCATATTATGTTTCACACTATTCACCAATCATGAAAAATTAATCTATTAATAATTTCATGCCTCCTCATGGTTTACTATATAGTTATTACTAACCATTTTCCAACCATGTGCCTCTTCCTCAAATTTAAAAATTTAAAATTCTCACATTGGTTTGACCAAAAAATCTAAGATAAGGCCAAATATCAATAAAATAATAAAATAATGAGTATGGGAGAGGTAAATGTGTGAAACAAATCCCACCATACTAATTTATTCCCCAAAAATTCAATGACTTTCAAAATAATGGAATAAATATAAATTATCTAACCGAATGTGAGAAAGATGCCTCCAACTGGATTTCCAAAATATCACTGAAATCAAAAAAGCCATCATAGATGAATTCATATAAAAAAACACTTAATCTCTATAATAATAATAATTTGAAATTATTATATAATGTTTATCTCTCTACTATTTAGGAATTAATTAACATGTTTTATCCACAAAACAATAAGAAAGAACATGAGACAAGATCTAGATAAATGCACATTCCTAACATCTTCAAATATAGAGGAAGACTCTCCAAATGAGAGAAAAATAAAGAGCATTAAAAACTTACTTATCAAGGATCACAAAAATAAAATAAAATAGAAATATTCCTAAATAAAGTGAAATGTGAAAAATGGGATACCTCAAAAATATTTCTTGACCGCTATCAAAATTACGAGGTAGATAAGTGTTTCTTCTCTAGAAAATTATTCCCCTAAAAAACCTCTATGGTTTTCACAATTAGAAATAAGAATGATATGTTTTTAAATTCCTAGAAATATTTTTTAAAATTCTCAAAATTTATATACTGGAAGAACATGAGGGAATGATTCTTCTATAAGGAAACCATAACCAAAGAAGAAGATTATCCTAGAATTTGATTCTTCGATCTATAATCCTCATTATATGGGGGACCCTTACTGACACCAAAGGAGACATATATTACACCCATCATGGGTTTCCCTATAGAAACCAACTCTTCTAGAAATGCTTCATCAACCATGAATTTAAATGAGGTCATTCCAGAAGAAATAACATTAGGACTAAGATTTTTAAAAATACCCTTATGAATAAGTTTTCCTTTATGTAATCAACTGAAATCATCCCAAGATAAATGGGGATCAACTCACTAAAATTGTTAAAATACTTGTTCAAAATATTTTTAACATTATAGAGACTTGTGATCTCCACCACTTTATCCATCTTAATCTTATTAGGATGGAACCACTGAGAAAACAAGGTTTTAAGGAACTCTTATGTTATTAAAACTTGTAATTAAGAGAAAATGATTATCTTCCATAGATCTAGACATAGAACACCAAAAAACCATACATTCAAATAACCAGTAGTTAAAAAATATTTTAATACCTATTCAACTTTTATGAGCCTTTCTACAGCCTATATATAACCTCAATCAACTGAAAAGATTGGAAAACACTAAAATTGGACCAACTGCACCACTATATAATGAGTTTGGGCTATATCATCAACTGACAAACCCACACATGAACCCATATGAACCTTTAAATTATTTTTATAGGAATAATATAAATATGAAGTAAAAAAAATCCCAATCTATATAAATTAAAACAAAAATAAATCATGACTAGAAATAATCTCCACACAAAATAATAATTCAAAGAACAGGTTAATATAAAAAAATATTTTCATATATTTTCTTTTGATGAAATTTTAAACACCACATTTAAATATAAAAGTTCAGAAAAATATATTTAAATACATTTTCAAACTCCACACTTTATTTCACAACATTAATTTTCTACTTGTATCCATTTAAAAACCACACAATCCCTTTAATTGAAACGTTCTATGGTCCTTGACATTGAATTCCATCAATTTAACCAATGAAACAACCTTTTATTATTCCAAACCATGTTTTACTCTTTTTATAAACTATGTTTTGAATTTTAATGTCCAGTTAAAATAAAAACAATTCTAATGGAAATTCCATGAAAATAACTTATTAAACCATCTCCAATAACATCCAAAAATAATTTAAAATGAAAAAAAAGTAGTTCAATACAAAATTTCTAAGGGAGACTAGTTTCTACGCATGTTTTGAAAAAACGGATTGGAAACAATGAAATAAACCTGAAACTTTCATTGGAAGGAAAAAACATATATTTTTATGAACTATATAGAATTATCTATAATTTATGGGATAATCATGGGCTTAGTTATTCCATACATTTCACCTAAAATTAATAAAAAATCTCAAGGACACGCACAAAAAAATCCATGAAATTAAAAACACAATTGATTTAATTCAAAATACAATTAATTAAAATCAAAATACAATAAAAAAATAAATAATGATAAAACATTTAAGACTTAAAACCCAATAAACCATAGAAAATCAAGGATCAAGTTGAGTAATTTCTTAATACACACATTGAAAATATTCCTCTTGAGTTTTGATAGTCATAAATAAAATATAATATACACTCAAAAAGAAAGGGAAATCAAAGAATCCATGTCTCTAAGAAACCTTGGATTTAATACCATTATTTCATGAATAATATTTGGTTAACCCAAGAATTATTCTCCCAAGTAAAATTATTACATATTCATGGTGTTTTCCTAATCCCCTATAGCCGATGACATACATCAAGTAAATAATATACGAGATTTCATGAATGATTTCCCATATTAATGATAATAGACATGAATTTTACACCCAAAAGTCCAAAATTAAAATCCATTATGTTAGAGTCCAGGAACAGTAAGAATAACTAAATGAAAAGTATAAAAAAATTAAATTGATCATAACAGAAATAACATATGTAACAAACATAATAAAGATAAACAAATCCAATAATAAAAAAAAGAATAAATATAATAGTCAGAGTAAATAATATTGTTATAGATGAAACATTTATAAAAAAAAGGAAAACAAAAACCACCTGATGAAATATTCATGTATCTTTTTTTCACCATCCATCCATAAAACCACTCCCTCTAAGAGTGATCCAAACTGAAAAAATGAATTCCACAAAACACACTCAAGTTTACATGCATCGAGTGGAACAAATATAGTGTGATGATAATAGAGATCAGTAGGAGATCAATATAGACACCATGAATTTTATTTTCTAAAATAGATATTAAATGTATTTTAGAAAATACAGAGAAGATATGTTCTATTATTTTATAAAAAAACCAAATTATATTTTCTAAATAAACAATTTTTATAACTCAAAGTGTGATTTATAGAAATGAATTAGGAACCCTTCTCAAATCGAAATTTTTTAAAACAAACTTTTCAACTAAATTTTAAAATACCCTTTTAAATTTACCAAGGTTGCCAACAAAACTATAAAGGAAACACCAAGGTATAGTAAACCAAGTCATTGAAAGCATACACATAATATAAAAATAGAACCAGTGGGATATGTCATAATGGAAAAATAAAATAATGAAGTTGTAATGTAACCAAATAAAATTATAAGGAAGAAATAAAGGATACATAATCATAGAAATTCCTAAAAAAAATTAGGAAACCATAAATGTAATCATCCCAAATAATTTATAGTCTTATCAATGTATTCCTATATCTATAACTAACTAGAATGTCTAAACTAACACCACTTATAGAACTATTCTATTTCCTATCAATTAAATATAATATTCCACATAAGTAGGGATCCATAGTAACAATATCTCATCTATCACTAATATTCCCATGATCCCCACGATGATAATAGTTATAGGAGTTGAGGAACATCAAGAATGTATCAGGTTGAAACAACATGAGGCAATAACACACCCTCATCTCACCTCCTCACACCTACCAAAGAGAATTACACATAAATCCAACATAAAATTATCATATTAATATATAACGTCTTCCATTGGGGTGTATTTGGATTTATGAAAACATTTTTAAGATTATAAATAGGTCTAAGATCTCTCTTATGATGGTCTTATTTTGAAACCAAATTTAAAAGATATTTTGAAAACCAAAAGACAACTTAAGATCCAAAATTTAAATAGTGTTGTCCTTTAAAATAATATATATATTTCCATATATATATATATATATATTTATGCATAATCATACATATTTATATTCATATCTATATGAAAATGTATATAAAAATTCAAAGGAAGCCCCAAAGAGACCAATAATAAAAAATCACACTGATCCGATCATCAAAACCAAGAGATTCGACAATATATATTAACAAAAACCATAAGAAATATGAATCCAAATAAATATGAAATGAGATCACTCAAAATAATCATATGAAAGAACAAAAATCCGAAGAAGTAAATTAAACAATCAAAAACCACTTAAAACCGATTTTGGAATTTTATTGAATATATGTCTTATACATATTCTCTTAAATATCAACGAATAAAATAAAGACCTTTGATATTTATTTGGAATGCCAACTCTAATACATTGAAATAATAGAAATATTATTGAAAAGATATTTATAAATCTCATGAAGATATAGTGTTTGGAAAAAAGAAAAAGGCATCTAATCACCTAACTCAAATAGATTGTAGAGTTGATAGTACATAGAAAATGAAAAGAAAAGGACTCAAGGAATGATCTGTAGTCCCTAAACCAACAAAATAATCATAATACACTAACTTTCAACCTTTATGGGGTTTCCAACATATAAAAAATAAGAGAGAAGGGAAAATAAAAAATCAAGGAATTGTAGAGGGATAAATGACCTTACCTAATGTAATTCACCAATAACCAAGAGTGAACAGCCTCAAAATAGAAGGGAGGAGGAGAGGGGTAGTTTTAAGGATTTTACTTCATGATCATTAACCAAATAGGTAAAGGGTTATGTGATTTTGTGGTTTAAAATAATATAGTTAGAATGTTAATTTCAAATTTTTATTTAAATTGGGTATGTCATATGGATTGAAAACACAGTTTACCAAATCACACACCAATCATGTGCCACTAATAGGACACACAATGTTACCCACATATTTTGGATGCTTTGTTTTGAAAATTGGGCACCAAATAAGTGAAACACCTCTACTAAAATTTAAGGCCTCTTCCTGTTTACCACATAGTTTAGTATAATTGTGGTCTAATTATGAAGTTGTGATAAAACATGAAGAATTTAAAATTATTTCAAAGATTCAACCCAAAAATCATGGAAACTAAATAATATCAATTAATGAATAGAATTATAAGGACCAGAGAGGTCAGGGTGTTACTAATCTCATCCAAGAACAAACATAATGATAAAATACAAACATTCTCAAAATATACAATGAAATAAAATTTTCAAATAGGAATTTGAATACATAGTATGACCATCCAAATTGAAGATCTAAAAAATCCCAAGGATAAAGAAAATACTCGATCCACTACTCAAACATATCCATGTGACCCTTAGTTATTCCACACATCCAAAAGAATCCATCAAAATACTCAAGTAATCAAAAAAAATTGAGATCATAACATTGGACACTATATAAAACAATAATATTACATACACACATATGAGTGTTCATGATGTGAATTAGATAAATAGACCCTATAGTATTTAAAAAAAATTTATATGAAATTCATTTCATATAAAATTTTATAAATAATCGTTTGAATTAAAATTTGAAAGTAATTTTTTTCTACATTACCCCATATAAGGAAGAAATTTCTTTCTTTACTCTTTAAATAAACCATACACCCCCTTTTATCATAAAAAAATGTTAAACCATAACTCTAAAATTAGATATTTTATAAATATAAAATAGGATTTTATGTTTTCAACCAAAAAAAATTATTTCTTTTATTTCAAAATCCATCCTAAAAATTAGTTTACAAAACATCCATTTTATTTGAAACCAAAAATTAAAATAAATTAAATTAGTTTGACGGTAAACTAAAAAATTAATTTTAATGGAATATAAAAGCAACAGGAAGAAATATATTATTAGAGGAAAATTAAAGTAAAAATCAACCATGAAATGGCTCTATAAGACAAAACAAAGGTATAGGAAATTAAAACAAGGTGTAGAGTTAGATCATTAAAATGATGCACAATAGGAACTACACATTAGGAAAACCTCACTAGGTTCTAACATGATAATTCCATATGAATAATCAAGAGAATTAATCTTCTTATAATCTCACATAGTATTACATGGTCATGCTGATTATCTCATGTATCCTGATTGGGTCAAAGAGATTATCTCCCACAGTATGATAATGTCAAAATAAGTTAATGTTAATAAAACCAAATCCCACATTTTACTACCCAATTTCCCATGATATGTAAAAGTGTAGGTGAGTAACAATAATAAATTTACATTATCATCTCAATATTTACTAATTTTGAATAATAGATAAATCAAATATCACCTTTAAGAGCCTAATAAAAAATAACCCCATCTTCATATATATTTATAAGAATAAATCACTGTATAATTCTCCCACAATGGAGAAAAGCCTATAAAAGACATGAAATAATGTGATGTTTATTAAATTGGGGGTAATGATAATTTAAATAAATTCTATTTTATAAAATTACAAACAAAATTTTTAAAAAACATAGAAGATCAAGTTATATTACCTTCTATCCAAACACCATGGAAGCCTCTTTAATCATGTTCCAAACGAGCCTTTTTTCCATCATGGAAGAAATAGTTAAAAAGGCCATCTAAAACATATTGAGATTAATAATATTAAAATTTAGATTCAACACATTTAAAAAAAAACACCTTCTCTACTCATGAGTTACTTGAAAATCAAATAATTCTTTAATTTTGAAATTCCCTTAAACATGGGTATCATTAAATGAAAAACACTAGGCATAAAAAACAACACAGTTAAAATCAATTATTCAAAATCATTAATAAACCTATTCATACCAACCATAAAAATGATGATGTTTTTTATAAACCAATAAAGGATATCACAAATATATAAAAATTTTATAGAAAAATTAAATTAAGGAACTCAATCATTTCACGGCTTTCTAAGTAAAATAATTTCACAAAAACACCCACATTAATAACAAGAAACAAGCATCCATTAATGGTGTGCGAAAAATTGTGGTATTTGATGACCTCAATGGTCACTAGACATAAAAATAATTATGATTTTATCAGTGAATCACTAAACATAATCCACCATCTCCATTAGTTTTTTAGTAAGAAAATAAAACCAAATGAAAAAGGAGTAAGGATAAGGAAGAGAGAAAGAGATGTCCTACCATCCAATCTACTTAAAAAAAGAAAGAGAGGGGCTTGGAATCAAAACATAAGTGGATGAAACTTCCTTGAGAACTCTAAGAAATTTAAAAATTAGTATGAGGAAATAAAAGAGGGACAAAAACCCTAAAAAAAATAGAAGGGAATAATAGAAACTTTAACAAAAGTAAAATCCTTGAAGATTATCACCATGATGTAGTCTGCCTAACCAAAGCCTAACACCCAATCTAGGTACGGATTACAATGAAACATATGACCTATATAATAGACCACCTTAGTTGGATAAAACCATGGAACTTGAAACTTAATATTCCATTACATAATAATCCACTTCCATGGAATAGGGAATATACTTGACCTAGCTCCATAATGCAACCTAACCCTCATAGTGTGGCCCTACCCTCACCTTAATTTTATAACTGTACAAAATGAGACCTGAAAATAAATAAATACCCCTATTGGTAAATCCCATAGTAAATGATGCGATCACCCTTTTCGAAAAAACATTCAATGGAAAAGTGGATAGTTGTGGTGTGGATTCTGTTGGCCATAGTGTGGCCTATTGAAATTCATGTTTTCTACTCCCAAAAACATCACAAAACAACAAATAACTTGTAGAAAAACTAAAAAACTATAAAATAATTTTGAATTAAATGGTATACTATACAATAGTGACATTAGTGTGTCATAGTGTTATGCTATGAGGTGTTTATATCGATTTTTATTGAAAAAGTTAATAAACTGGCTAAATAAAATATAAAATGTGGTTTTTCTATTTTGACAAGAAATACATTGAGTATCCACAATTTCTCTTCTCTCTCACATTATTCCTCCCCAAGTGTGATATTCATTGAATTTTTTTCTATTCATAATATAATTTCATATGAGGAGTAGACATGGGTAAACCTATCTACCCTTTAGTGTTTATTCATTGTTTCTCTTTATATTTTCTTAATTTTTATCAGTAATTTCCTAAACTATGGATTTTTAGACTATCTAATTTCATTTGATTATTTTTCGATAAAATATAGTTCTTTGGTGAGTGAAATCCCATTACCTATGAATAAGGTATGTGTCCATTATAATAATAATTCACTTTCTCATTTAGCAATTTTATGTTAACATGCAATAATTATAGTTATTAATAGCATGTTTTCACGACTTATATGATATCACCCCAATATTTTGTATGGGATTGTATCACCCTAATTGCAAAAAAGGGCCACATAACATACTAAATGGTTATTTGGGGGTGTCTTGGTTAAACTGGTGTAGGTTTCCCTCTTTATATATTATTTGGTTGCGTGAGTTCGAATGTCAATGGAAATGGGGCTTCTATAAGATCGAAATATGAATGTAGATGGTCAATTAAGAGAGAGTGGATGAATTATATGTTTAAAAAACTTTCATTTTTAACCATAAGGAAAACTATGTCTAACAACATTAAACAAGATAAATTCACAAGAACAGTTTTAGTTCTATTAAAAAAGATAATTCGGTTCCATAAATATGGTTCCAGAAATGAAACTTAAGTAAAGTGTATGAGGAAAATATTATACCTTAAACCATATATAATCTTACTTATTTGAGTACATAAGATAATATGAATGTATAAGAAGTTTATAGTTTCTTTCTTTATCAAAATATAGTGGAAATAAACTTGAATCAAAACAAGTAACAAGTATGAAATATTTTAACCCAAAGAGAATGGTATCCAATAACCTTGGATAGAGGTCCCTTTATATATACCTCCCAGAATGTCTATCTTACCCACACCAGGGTAAGCCCTCGAAATAAATATCTAAATCTATATTTCTATCCTCACAAGACCTCGAGCATTAAGGTAATCAGAAACTCTATCTTCCTATCCTCGAAAGTCCTCGAAAATTAAGGTGGTCGATATATCTATATTCCTATCCCCAAAATCCCTTGATTGTACTCAGCAACAATCAGAGTTGCACGAAGAAATATGAACAAGATGTTCAGAACCATACAAAGCATAACAGTCTCTGTCTCTAGAAATCACTTCAGCAGTATGCAATCTCTAGAGTGATCATCATATATTGATCTCATTTAAATGAGCTCCTATTTAGAGGCACCTCTCCAATGGTCACCTCCCTCACCCAATGATCAAATTTTCCATTGAATCTCGGATGGACCTATTCACGTGTCACTCAACCAATGGTTAGTTAGAAATAGATTGTATACCATTGTTTGATAAAAAGTATAAGGAAAATGAAATTACTTAATCAAATATTTTTTTTGGAGTTTAGGGAAATATAAAATTTGAAGTCTATCAAAATAAAAATATGGTGTCTATAATACATGGATATTCAGATTTTGTTTTACAAAGAATTTGGAATCTGAATTCTATAGATTTAGCAGTCATAATTTTAATGAAATTGAAATTTGAATTATAAAGAATTCAATTTCAGATTCATGAGGACATCAGAATCTGAATTCTGAAGAATTCAATGTATGAATTTCGAAGAATTCAGAGTCTTAATTTCATAGAATTCAGAATCTGAATGTCAGAGAATTCAGAGTATGAATTTAAGAGAATTTGGAGTCTGAATTCCAGAGAATTCGATGTATTAATTTCATAGAATTTGAAATCTGAATTTTAGAGAATTCATAATATGAATTTTAGAGAATTTAGAGTCTGAATTTAAGAGAATTTGGAATTTGAATTTTAGTGAAGTCGGAATCTGAATTTCAGAGAATTCAGAGTCTGAATTTCATAGACTTTAGAGTCTGAATTTCAGAGAATACAAGATCACAATTTTAGAGAATTTAGAATCTAATTTTAGAGAATTCAGAATCTGAAAATAGAATACTCTATATCCAAGGAAATTTAGGATTCTGATATTTTAAATGTGAAAATACTTTTTAGAGTTAATAAAAAAATGAGTTAGATTTTGAGAGATTATGAAATGTACCAAGAAAACAAAGATAAGGATAAAAATTTCCATACATAAGGGAAATTTCTCTTATGAAAATAACCCTTAAGGAATAACAATTTGCCTTAAGTTAATGTGGTTGTGATTTTCAAAACATAGAGGAATGGAAAATTCATATGGAAACATTATTGACTCAAAAACATCCTATTTAAAAATTAATTTTAAAATTTGGTTTAAAAGAAATTGGTTTCCGAAGGAAATGGTTTAAAATGAAATTTCAAGGAGAATGAGATGATTTCCTTTCAATGTTTTGAAATGTTATTTTAGAAAAAATGGTGTGTTTTTAATGAAATTTTTAATTAATGAATTTTCAAAGGTCCTAGAATTATAAAATATATTTTTCAACTTTCTTGAATGGTTTATTTTAAGGATTTTTATTGGTTTTTAAGGGAACACAAAGAAGGGTTTAGTCTGATATTTTTTTGGTCTGGATGAGCTAATGTAGGAAACACATTTTTTCCTAATGTTTATTTTGTTATTATGATTATTTATTATAATTTATTATGATTTTATTTTTATTTCAGGATGGTGATATATGATATAGGAATCAATTACCATATTATGACATTTAATTTGAGTTGTATGGATGAGTATCCATGGAAATCCATGAGTTGGAATAGTATTGTTTTTCATGGTGTATCATGTATTTAGTTTGTTTCATACTAAAGTAATTGAAACATTAGAGGGTATAGAGTGGTAATTTTTTTTTGGATTTAATGGAGCAAAAAAATGGTTCTATGAAGAAAGGGGAGTCTATCCTCTCAGAAAAAATGATCCTAGAGTGAGTTGTTCAGGAACAATTTGGGCATGGGTGATCTTTTGGTTTTGTATATAATCTTGGGTCCTTCATTAGTGTAAGATTTTGGTGTACGAAAAAGGATTATGTGGGTAACCTATAAGGTTTGGTGCAGGATAATCAAGACGGATATCCTTGTGATACTTATATTATTGGGATGTGAAGTAGATTTTTTTATTGTATATAATTTTTAATTATTAATTTTTTCTTATTATTATGCGATATACTGAGACTAGTGTTGTGGATAATCTTGAGTTTGGGGATAGTGGGTTGTGATGTAATTTTTTATGACACCCAACATTGTGTGAGAGGGTTTGGATAGGGACATGATGTGGAAAAGAGATGTGTCGATGGGGATTTACCATGAAGATATGGTTCAAGATTTCAGATATGATGGCTATAAAGATTCCCTCCTAAGATCAATTATTTTATGAGTTCTAAATATTTTATTATCAATAGGATGTACCTCACATTGGTGTGGTTTATATCATGTGGCAGGTTGGATATTATTATTCCCTCCTCATACCACATTTGGTTATTTCTAGTACATATGTGATTATCAATAAGACACACAACATGTTAGTGTGATCTAGATCATATAAGAATTTATCTATTATGATCCCCTCCTTAGACCACATAAAATTATGCATGATGTGTATGAGATTAACAATGGGACCTAAAATTTAAGGAGGGTGTTGTGGTGGTATATGTGAGAAGTTATCTATTGAGATTCCATCATTAGAAAACTTATGATGTTGACTAGTTGATATGAGATGTGTCCATTGGGGCTTACCCTGAAGGGATTCTCTAGCCTATTCATGAGGTTAGATATCATGGATCTGTACTCAGATAACTTATTTTACTTGGTGAGATTCCCATATATTTGGATTAACTATTCTGATATCTTTCATTGAAAAGTTTACTACACTCCAAATACAATATGTTGGGATAGCTTTCTCTAATGAGCTTCCTAATTATGTGACTATGATAGACGTACTATAAAAATTGATTATCATAGTTGGAGTTATGTGTTTTGGGGGTTTAGTTATTACATGATGTCCAAATGTGTTTTCTTATATATTCATATTGGGTTATATTTTCAAGTGTTTGTTTTGAATGAGAATAACCTTCAATCCTTATATGTTTTTCATGGACATCCTCTTGATCACTAAATAATTCACTATGATGAGGAAAATGGGGGAATCCTACTAGGTTATTAGGATCACCCCACACCCACACACAGTTCATGGGTTTTGTTGTAATTGGGTACACATTCATATTTTATTTTAGGAAAATTTATCTCTTGGAGTTGGAAATGTGATCAATTATACTAGTTTTCGGAGGCTGATGATTCAATGAGGTTGATTATGTTGGGCAGGACAAAGGATATTGTTGATTAAGCTCTTGTTACTTCAATACATGTATTACTTAGTGTGTCGTTGTTGTATTTATAGGATGAATTTTATTATACATGTGTATTTTCTACTACTTCTCATTTATATTATGATTCCTTATATAGTCTATTTACAACCTTTTCTATTTTTGAAAATGGGGTCCCTTAGGGATCCTTGTTTGTATCTATAGGTTTTTCGGATTTCTTTTATATGGGAGTGTCATACAGAATTTTCAATAGATTCAAGAATAACCCCTTGATATTTACTTTTTAGGTAATAGTATCCCACATCTATTTTATGCTCTCAAAACTATTACATTGCCTAAAGATAATGGACTGGTGTTCCTGAGGTCCTACAACACCATCACTTAAGTGTAGTCCCAGAAATCTATGCTAAGTTGTTTTAGTTTTATGGGGTAATATAAACTAAAAATAATCATTAATTCACCCCCTCTCATTGAATATGTGATTATCATAACACATATTAGTATATTGGTATACTTTATTGGTGTTTATTAAGTAGAAATTTACTTTGAATCTTCCATCATTAGGTTGTTAAAAGGGTTCGAATTTTTGAGGTTTTATACTTTGACACATCTATGAAGTCCTTTTAAAAATTTACTTAAATAAGGTGATTGAGTCTTATTTTTAGGACCCTCATATTAATTATAAGGACATAAATCACCCTATTATGGATGTGGCGTCTTATTAAGGGTTGTGAACAAATTCAGATTTAATTTTAACAATAACTAATACTTCAGTCTAGTACTAGTATTGAAAAGAATGATGTTTTAATCTATCAAAATCTTGAATGTATCCACAAAAAATATATTTCTTATATAGAAAGTAAAGAAAAAAATTTATGGATTTATTAATTTTCCCACTTGTATGAAATATATTTTATTAGAATATTCATGATGGTGTTTAGATGTATGAAAAATCTTCTCGAACACATTTTTTAGGTTGTTACATGGTTTTGGGATAGGTTACTCTTCCAAAAGGATCTATTCCTTTACCAGTTGTTTAAGAATTATTAACTACCTTTCTAATACCAATTCATCTTCTTACTTCACTATGAACTACAACAATGAGGGACTAGATCACATTGTACACATATATGTTTCTCCAAGATCAAAATAATAAAACTATCATGGTTAGATAAAAAAATACTAACATGATGCATTGATATCATCCACACACTACCTCCACACTCATAAAACAAAAAAAAATCATTACTAAACTAGTTACTTGAGCTGGCATATAGGAAGGCATCAATGGAATTCACAATCCCCATGGCTTGGCATCAAAAGATAGTGCCATAAGAACTCACGATGTGAATGTTTGACCCACAAGTATAAAAATAAGGGAGAAAAAATGGAATATATATAATAGATAAAAAATTACAAAAAATCGTCATATAGTGGAAGACAAAACCCTAATAGCCAAAAGAAGATACAAACCATGGTAAAAAAATGAAATAAAACCAATCTCCATTTGTTAAGTGGGTAATATCCCAACATGTCATCGCTAAACTCCCACACTCTACTAACAAGGATACCTTCCACATCCTTGAGGTTGAATGGCTTTACCTACATTATATAAAACAAGATCTACACATACAAAATTGTATGTGATGTGTTTAAGAAAAAATCACAATAGGATCCCACTAAATTTTTCATTATGAGTCTTTATAAGAAAAACCAATCATTTTCATTGAAAAAAATAAAGGCATTAAATATATTTCCACAATTTATTTAAAAATATAAATTTACCCCTCCCAAATAATTCACCAAACAATTCCAAATAAACTAATTTTCCAATAAACTCTTAATGAAACCATTTTACTTTGAACTAATTCAAATAATTTCAAATATTTTAAATATCCTAACACGAATAAACAAACATTTCATAAATATATTCAATATAGAAACTAAATCATTGTATAAAATATTAGTGGGTTAGATAGGATCCTCACACTATCTCTATGATCAAACATCTCCTAGTTTACACATTACCATAGGAATCCAATCCTTAGTGGTAATATTCAACTCCAAAAGTTTCTCATTGCATAAAATATTTTCAAGTTATTATTATAATTTTGTATCCATGATAGACAAAATAAAACATACGAAGTGTTTTTTCCCAATTCTATCTTCCTCCTATGTACCCTATGTTCCCATATTCCACAACCTATACATGGAAATTTTAATTTTTCATTTAAAATCAATTCAATATTTATACCGAATATAACGAGAGGAATTAAAATTTCACAGTTAAAAGGATTTGTTTTTATCTAAATCATTTACATAATAAAACATGGCATTTTTGAAACCAAAGATTCATTAATAAAGGAAAGGAAGAAAATAAATTTTTTCATAGGTTTTCAAAATCATAACATTTGACTAATTATCAAAAATTTAATTTCATAATTTATAAATTTAATTTAAAATGATTAAGAATTCAGAGTTCCAAAAACAAATAATATATATGAAACCACCCATCTCAAAACACAAGGAATTAAAAAATATATATAGGATACAGAAGATTAGAAGAATTAAGGGCTATAGTAAATGTGGAATAACCATAATAAAACGAATTTTACAATAGATAATATCCAATTCATAAATTTCTAGAATAGTATAAATGAGAGTAATGACTTATGAAAATGATCCATGGAGAACACAATGTGAGGAACAATGATTCAGAATAAAATAACATATTCCATTATAATTCTCATCATATCATGACACAAATGTTTGATAAGGTGATAAAATAACCAATCTAAAATTCTATTAAATGTAATGTTTGGAGATCTAGGAAAACTAGGAAGAATGATGTGGACCAGATACATACCATTAGTTTACTAGATCGTATTCAAATTGATCTATCAGAATCAATATTCATAAAGGATGGTGTCATGAACCAGCCCTGATACCCATGTACCCTAACACCCAAGATGAAATTGACATGTTACAAAGGAAATTATTGAACATCATACATCAGATACTAGCACTTGGCATCATTCAATAGAAAACTAGGAACGATTTTTTCCTCACAATAGTGGAAGAAATAGAAATAAATCAGCTTCCTCAAAAGAAAAATCCACAGCGATAATAATACCCAAAGTAAATTAGTATAAGAACTACCAATATATTACATCACAATGTACCACAAAAATAAGATAAACATCCCAAGTCCCAACAGACACAACACTCCAAGACCCAAAATATTAACAAAAACTATCACCTCCAAGTGGCACATTCCCCTTACTTTAACATGGTAGGAGGAAATCTATGAACCCTCCAAGGAAAAGTTAGGGTGTGATCTAAAATCCTTATACAGTGTCACCAAGTGTTCAACAAAAATATTCTATAATATATAAAACAAACACGATTTTAATTTTAAATAGAATAGGTATGGTAGTACATTTTTATATTAAAAAAATGATTTTCATTTCAAATGATAGAAAAAATTTCAAACATGGATTACATAAACACTAAATATAAAAATGTTTATAAAAATAATTAGGCATGAGAAAAAGTATTTTCACACATAATAAAAAATACATAATTAAATAAAAAAACAAGGAACATGGTCATATTCCAAGGGGTATGATAGTTTTTAGTTATGTGATCCTCACACACTTATATCTATGATTGTGATGTTGTGCACACACATCCCTCAGGATCAGGAGGAATGTGACCCATAAATATTCCATTGGGGATAAGATCTAATGAAATAGGTTTTTGTTAGAGCTTTAAAGTGTCAATACTTTTCTTTGTAATTACCAGAATATCAATTTTTTCCTAAATTTCTAATGGAGTAACTAAGATCTAAAGTTCTCACTCAATCAATTAATAATGGGAAAAACATTTTGGAATATTAACAAATGAAATTCCCCATTTCAAGTTTCAATATTAAATTTTCATTTCAAAACCAAACATAGTTTTTCATTTCCTAAATTCATGACATTCAAAATAAAACTAACCATATGTTTTTATGATTATAATTTTATCCATTTTCCAGTAAAAGGAATCAGTTAAAATCATTTCACAATTTCCATCAATTCCAACTAACACCCTAAATTCAAATTTGATTATAATTGGGGGGTTTTCCCAAAACTTCATACCATGGAAATTAAAATTTCAAATTCACAACCATTGAGGTTTCATAATTTAATTTTAATGTAATTTCAAAACAAATAAAATCAAGGATTAATCAATTGGCCATCTTTAATAGAACCACCTACCATTTTCATTAAAGAACAACAACCGCAATGGAGCCATACAATAATAAATAGGGTATGAAATGCCAAAAAATTCATCATATAAACAAGATTTAACAATAAAGTGTTTAGAACCATAAACCCCAAGATGATCTGTTAAATATCAAGGAGGTAAAGGGAAATAGATTGGAGGAAAGGGAGACCGCTTAGCAAAAGAGATTCCCTAAAACTACAATAATTATTGATCCCTAAATGACAAGATCTAAAAGGGTTAGAGGGATCCAAAATTCTATATGGATGGATCCATGTCCAGATAAAGTAAATCAATGTGAAATATAATTAAAATTTAATCTAAGGAACATATTTAAAATCCATATGCTGGACTTTACATGACGTGTCAACCAAATAAACAACATGTAATCTCAAAAGCTCCATTATGCCAAGAAACCCATCACCTTTTATTTAAAACCTGATTTTTATTTTATACATGACATTTAAACCATTCATGACATGTTTCCTTTCATGTTGTCTACTGGTTTCACAACATATTATTGGCGATAATTACACCTCCCGTAACAACATTAAATGATGTGAAACTCTCTATAAGAATTAATAACCCATAGATTATAAACTGAAAATTCACAAAAATAAATGTGTTTACCAATAGAGGTATCCTTCCAATTCATTCATGACCCTTACCAAAATAATGAAAAAGGAAAACCATGAGAAATATTAAAACATACCTAATAGAAATGTAATGAGATGATACAGATGGAAATTCCAAAATATCCAAGAAGAACCGCTAGGGCTGAGAGACTGTGATATGGGAGGATGAATGTAGTCAATAGGTAATATATCAAGTGATAAAATTAATTTTTAGATTAATTAGTTTCTATCACATGTTTTTTCTACATAGTTTAGAAAAACATGCCCCAACCATGAACCTTTTTAAGGGCTACTATAGGTGTTACCCGGTTTTACCACACAATTTAAATAATAAAGTTACAATAATAGAAAGTTACTCTATCTTATGTTGCATAGTTTAATAGGAATTTTCATGATTTGGATTAATAATGTGTCCACACTATAACCTCCTCTGGGATACCATAATAAGGTGCATGACTAATTATCAATACTGTTTGTGTTTCCCTCACCATTCTCCAATCATTTTCATACCCAAAAAATCTAAACTCTCCCAAAACCACCCATAATAACCAGAAAAGGATTTGAAATTGATGGCGATGGATGAAAATAATGTAAGTACCTCAATGTGACATTATGGGGTGACATTTATCCCCACTAGATAACTTTTTATCCCTAAAGAGTCGAAGGCTGTTTAAATAAAGGATAAGGCTATTGATACATCAAAAATTTTATCATTTCCACATCACATGAGAATCAATTCCATGCTTCCATAACACTCAAAACAACAAGATATATATCCCACATTATTCATTCTCTAGAGAATCAAAAGTAAAACCACCTAATCAATAATTGATATATCCTATTTCAAATCCAGATCCTCCCAATTCAAAATGATTGATGGGATAGTATGATACTTCCCAAGTTAAGACACATGGAATTCATCATGGATTAAATTAAACTGAGATATAAAATATAATTTATATTCCATCTTTCTAATCCGCTATGTAATCTCAAATGGTACCATGTATCTTTAAACCAAATTCACTTATTTCCAAATATTACAGTGAAAAAACTAATGGAATATTTTCAATAAAACCCTATAGATAATATGGAATTAAAAAGGAAAATTATAACGATATGCATGATATTTATACAAACTCAAATTAGTCATCAGCCATCAATGTATAACCTAAAACCTTTCTAAAATATCCTTAAAAATAAATTCCAACAAAATAAGATTCACCCATATTAGACTTATAAAGATGAAATTTGAATGGTTGAATATAATGATCATAAGAGGGATCCATTTTAATGGGTGATTGATAACTATTTTTATAAGAAAACTCAACTAGCCCCAAGTGGTTATCCTAGGAACCTCCAAATTACCTAATGTAATCATGAATAATATCCTCTTTCATTTGAATATAATGATTTATCTATCCATTCATCTGTGTATGATAAGCCCTGAACAAATTGAATTTGGATCCCATCACCACCTTGATGACATTCTAAAACTGAGAGGTAAAACAGACTTCCCTATCCCATATAATATCACACAGAACACCATGAAACTTCATGATATCTTACATATACATCTTTTCCATATCATCATCCTTAGACTTGTCCGAAATGAGAATTAAATGATTAGACTTGTTCAACAAATAAATCTCTACCCAAATTAAATTCTATCCTCAAGGATTCTATAGTAGTCGAATTAATCTAGACGGATTTAGGTTCCCAACCTTTATTTTCATGGAATTATAACAATGAGACACAAAATCATCTATTTTATTCTTAATACTTGTCCAAAAGAACTAAAATTTAATGTCATAAAAATTATTAGTAGTTACCGAGTGAATACACCACAGAGAAAAATGAAAATCATACATCATAACCTTTCACATTGATATTTCTACTATAAAACTACTCCCAAAGAAAAGAATTCATTCCTAATAGAGTGAAAATTTTATAATATTCTACCGTCCATATGAATAATTCATGATACTTAGGAACTCCTCATCTCATGTCATCTCATGAATAATTTACTCAAGAAGAGATAACATCAATTATACAGTTTCCAAAATATTACTTCTCTTTTCTTCCATCATATTCAGGTGCATATGACAAAAGAGTATCATGAGTTCCCATTAATTCATTGACACCATCACAACTTGAGAAGAAAATTTAATACTATTATTTTTAGGAAAAACGTTTTCGAATTCATATTTAATTTAATGGTTTTATTTTAAAACACAAATTACTTATTCCTGATGTTTAAATACTTCTAAGAAATGATATAACTTAAAATCCTATAACCAGAAAAAACTATAAACATTTCCCCAAAAAGAAAATACCACCAACAATAAAGATCATACATAACTTCTAGGATTTCAAGATCATAATTGGGGTAATTTTTCTCATGAGGCTGAATCTGATGAGATCCATTTACCACTACATGATATAATTATACAAAATCACATCCCAATCCTACACCTAAATAGTAATAATTAACTATATATCCCTAATCAGCATCTAGAAAGTTAATAATTATAGATGAGGATATATTTCATTTTAGTTTATCAAAGGTAGTCTTACACTTAGAATCCCATAAAAATTTCATCCCATTATGGGTGAGAGTAGTCAATGATGATTTAAATTTTTAGATATCCTTTAGATAACGTTGATAATATCCTATAAAACCTAAGAATCATAGATTCTCAAAGAAATTTCTAGGATCTTCCCATGATAAGACAACATTAAAATTCTTAGATTAAACTAATATGCCTTGATTAAAAATAAATTTCCTAATAATTTGAACTCCTAAATACAGAAATGGAATTTATAAAGTTTAGTAAAAACATGGCCATTTATCAGGATTCTAAAAATAGATTTTTAGTTAATCTCATGTTCTTCCTTAGATCTTGAATAAACCATAATATCATTCAAAAATAATATAAAAATGGAATTAAGGTACTGGTGTAATATCTGGTTCATCAAATCCATGATAACTATATGATAGTTAGTTAAAAAAACTAATATAATAGGATATTCCATGTGTCCATACCTTCCCCTAAAAGTGGTCTTTGGAATATCCAACTCCTTAAATCTATGTTGGTGATATCTATAATAATGTTTAATTTTTGAAAATGATATTTCTAATTTTATCTAGTCAAGAAATTTCATCGATACTAGGAAAATGGTACTCATTCTTAATCATTTCAATATTATGCTTGTGGTAATAAATACAAATATGAAGAGTTCCATAAACATTTTTGGACATAATCATAGGATTTTCTCAAGGTGATTCACTATGATGACTGAAAAAATTCACCTGAAAATTATCCAACTGTATCTTTGACTCTTTCAATTCAGCTGTTTCTATGAAATAAGAATGAATAGATATCAGTTGGCATCAAGGCACCCAGTGGATTGGGGATTCTACCTATATTTATGGCGATAGACCAAAAAACCATTAAGGAACATGTTAGGAAATTCCCAAACCACTAATGTATTAAAAAAACAAGGTCTCATCTCAATGTTCAATCAAGATGGAAGATAACCATCTTCCATGTTCTAGAAGCAGAGGTCCTGCTCGACAAGACCTCAAATACCATACTCCCTAAAATAAATGTGAGATTCCATTATATGAAATAAATAACACATACCAATGATAAGAATAAATATTTTCTTTATGTGTGATGAACTAATCCATGTAGTTAATAACCTCAATGTGGTCTAAGTTTAAAAACAAGAAATACAATACTAGATAAACTTTAGATGGTGAGAAAGAACACAAGGGGAATTAGAAACCATGCCCTATATACTTATCATGATCCATCACTAAATATATTACATACGTCATGGGTTTTATTTTATGTTTAGGATATTCAAAAATCTTGTTGATATAAATTAGTGGGATTCACTATTATCAAATAAAGAAGTCACTAAATACAAATAAATAAATATATCACCTCTCCCTTACAAAATACCATAATCAATTTCTACTAGAGAGTCATCCACAGTGTGTAACTACATTTTTCTAGAGTCCAATGTCTAGTACCTTATTGAATTTGAAGTATAAAACTACAGCATAGATCCATTAAGAGATAAATAATGTTCTATAATTGGGAGCTGAATGATACTAATATAATTTCTAAAATTTACCTCAATGTCAACATGAATTTCAAATCATTGGAGGTGGAGGGTAAAAAACTCTCAAGAACCCCTTATTCCCACACTATTATAAAGTGAAAGGAATAATAAAATAT
Organism: Viscum album; assembly: GCA_963277665.1. Taxonomy (NCBI): domain Eukaryota; kingdom Viridiplantae; phylum Streptophyta; class Magnoliopsida; order Santalales; family Viscaceae; genus Viscum; species Viscum album. Next base: position 703,687,273 of record OY728161.1, read on the forward strand.
GATACTGAAGGTTTGGATTAAGACCACTACTGAGTGCCACTACCACCTCCCTTGTGAGTTCCATCCCACTTCCTATTCTTTCCATGTGAGTTACCGATGAAACCACTAGGTGGAAGCGGGATTCCAACCAACCATGGCTTTACCACATAGTAAATAGAAACCATCAATTCTCTATCAACTACCACATCATATGAGGTAAGATTCATGATGAAAAATTGATAAATTCTATCTACTCACATGTGCATCTAGAACCTTTAATCATTCAATACATCAGTCAATACCACCTCATGATGAAAAAAACTCGATTAGAAAAATAGTAGGGGTAGACAGTTACATTCCAATTACCATATTGAAATGTGATTAACTTAATTTATTTATCAATCACCATTAATTATAGATAAAATTTTGAAAAAATATAGTCTTTAAGTCTTTCTACATCAAACCTTCATGCTGAATTTTCAAAAAAACTTTGTCCATGTATCTTCTTTTATGTCCGTAAATATTATATGTATCACACTTTAAAATAAAAAAATATATTGTTTCCATATTGTTAAAAATATATTCAATATTCCCAAACCAGTCTTTCCATTTATTGAGGATCATTTATCCCTTGGAATAAATGTGTTTTATAGTAGAGAAGATATTTGGATAAATCATTATCTACTCTAATACCTGGTTATACTTCTCTGGTTTGATTAGGGGCAAGGGAAAAAATTATACTCTATGGAATGGACTACACACATGACCACTTCAATAATATTTTTATCAACTGGAGTGTTTCCTAATATAAGATCATCAACATTACCCTCCTAAGGAACTCTAAAAAGTCTTTTAATGGGGAATTGTACTAAAACAATGATATAAAGGGAAAATTAGAAAAAGGATTAATCTAAACTTGAGTTTATATGTTACAGAAAAGTATTTGATATAATATCAAAACATAACAAGATATACAGACTTACCAATATCCCTAGGAAACATAAGTCTCATTATGATGAGAGATTTCCAAACACTCATTCATAAAATACCCCTTAAGACCCATTAATATTAACTCTTATCTACTAAAACGTCTTGAGATAAAAATATTATGATCATGAAAAATAACCTCATTTGAATTTTTTTTCTGGAACTAATCTCGACTATTCCTCAACCAGACACATGAACTAGCTTGTGGTGTGGCCTAATGGATGTTCCTGATCCCCATGAGCTGAAGACAATCACTTGGACATCAAGAGATACCTTTGATATTTGGTTTTACAAGAAATATAATATCAATTGAGACAATAATGTAATATATAAAAGATAATCAATATACAAAAATAGATGTATACATTGGAATGAAAAAAATAAAATGAAAAAATTGTTCCAAACATAATTATAAATATTGAAATCCAACCCATATCCATGTGATATATGGGTCAACATACCACCTTTTAAATTCCAAACTCCAAAACATATCTATCATGGATACCTCCCCCTGCCATGAGGCTCCCATCCTTTATCTACATGAGATAAAATAAGAACTACACACACCTAAAGGTATGTGCATGCTATAACCAAACAATCACTATAGGTACATATAAATTTTTTCATATATATTCTTTATAAGACAAACCAGATTTTCTCATTTTTCAAAATAATATAATGAAATACATATTCAGTGTTGATATCAAAACATGAAAGTTCATCCTTTTTAAATAGTTAAAAACCCATTCAAAATAAACTAAATTTCAAAGAAAACCTTAAGGAAACTATTTTCTTTTCCAAGAATTCAAATCATTTACTACATTTAAAATATCCTAATCATGAATAAGCAACCATTTCATAAATAGAGGCAACATGGAATGTAAATACTAGGATATAATAATTCTTGGTTAACTAAGATTCTCACGCCATATTTGTTATTAGAGTTCACCTAGTGTGGCTATTACCCTTAGGTAATGATACATGTGGGTAAGAGTTTACTCCTATAAGCATGTCCCTACATAAAATATTTTCTAGTTTTTATTGAAATAATGTATCCATGCTTGATAAAACATACCATTCCTAGCATGATTATACCAATTTTATCACCCTCATAAGTACCCCAACATCCCATGTCCCGCAAACCAAACATGGGGATTTTATTTATTTTTTATTTCAAATCAATTCAATATTTACAGTTCCTATAATATGAGGCATTAAAATTTCACAATTCAAACAAATTTAATTTTTTTAAATTATTAACATAACAAAACAAGGGTTCTTTGTAACCAATATTTTTATAAAAACCCAATGGAAGAAAATTTATTTTATCAAGGGTACCCAAAATGATAACATTTCAAGAATTATAATTTATTCCATTAAAAAATATAGAAAACCAATTTAAAAAGAAAATAGATTGCATAGTTTATAAAATATACTTTATATGAAACTACCAACCACAAAACACTTGGAATTTATACACCCACATGAGACCCACAAGATAAGAATAATCAACGGCTATAGAAAACAAGGAAGAACTAAACCATAACTTTACCGATCAAGAACCCACTTCTCATCAATTTTTATAATAATGGAAATGAGAGGAATCACATACCAAAAAAATTTCCAAAGAGTGCACCATAAAGAGAGAAGATCAAGGAAAAAACTATCAATATCATAATAGATACAAAATAATAATTATTAGATCAGGAAACATGCCTTATATTATTTGACAAAATCCCTAATATAAGATTCTATTAAATAAAATGAAATGAAATCCAAGAATACAATTAATAACAATGAGGAATGGATCTATACATTTAGTTTCATTGATATAATGATAATTGATCAATCAGAATCAATCTCTAAAAGGATGGTATCTTCAAATGGAATCATTATGGTTGAGAGCCTAGGATTTAAGAGGAATAATTATGTCAATTGGGAATTTATCATGTCTTAAAATTAATATTCAGATCAATTAATTATCATTATATAGTTTGGATACATGGTTTGGAGAAAAATATGACAACTGTACTTTTTTTCTGGGTTATTGGAGGAGTTTCATGGTTCAACTGCCTAGTTTCACTAACTATACACAAACCATGTGAAACTCCTTTGTCCCGTGTTGCACATTTTTAGGGGATGTATGCATGGTTGGATTAAACATTTTCTTACCATGCCTTCCTTTGTGATACCACAACAAGATAAAGGGTTACCAGGGAACTTGGGGTTTCCTCCAAATATAGGTTAGCTACTCCAATGCATGAACTCATTACCATGGCCCAAAACATACTAATATCTCAAAAAATATTATAAAAATATCATGGAAACTGAAAATAAACTACTATAATACAACTTTTTAATGTTCTAACACGAATCACTATATCTTGTAGCCAAATCGGTTTACCATATAACCTCATGGATGCCCCATGTTAGAGGTTACTGACTAGTAGTGAGGGTCTATTGTAAAATGGGGGATACTATGTACTATTTACCAGAGTGATAAAATAGTGTTAATAATATAAAATAAATAAAAATAATATCCATCAATAACCATGTATCACATAAAAAAATCCAAAATTGGGTAATGGATGACAACCAATAGAAAAGATATGTTATACTATACTAGCGTCTTGTGTCAAAAAACCAAAAATAAACTAAAATAGAGAATCAATTTTTTTCCAACATAATTTCCAGCACCCTAATCCATTATCTATCCTATTACTAAATTGTCCATCTAATACTATTCATTTTCCCTTATCCAGAATTGCAACCATGAAACATGTTCAGGTATCGACGAAGATCCGAGCAGGGTGTGAGTACAAATTAGTAGGCCACCACCAATGGTGTAAAAAGATATATAAAATCTAAAAATACTTTATATATATTTAAAATTAACCATATATATATAGAAATAAATTTAAAATAGGTCCCATAAGTAAAATATATTTAATTAGCCTCTTAGGATCTCATGTTTTATCATGACAACTGCCCAACCAAGAATTCTTCTGCCCATACTGGGTGTCTAAACGATAATCCATTGGGGATAACCAGTTTATGTTAAGGGGTATTATAATAACCATTTCACTTATAGGAACTTAATATAATAATTATAATTTTTTTATAGAAAGTCAAATGTTATTAGTGCCTGAAGTATCAAGATGACACATAAGTCAATAATAAAGAATGCCACACCCAACATTTCAAATAAAGGATATATAAATCAAGTCTATAATTCTTAAATCAAGGATATTGAATGTCATTACCATCATACTTACCCTTTATTTTGGTGTATCATGTAAACCAATTGCATTATGATGTTGTGAAGTGTCATGTGAATCATCCCCAAATCATTTTTTCATGATCCACCATTCATGGTTCAATATTAATTACCATTTTAGATAATAATATAACAATGAAGAACCTATTAATTAATTTTTAGTTACCATGTCCTATAATACCCAGAAAATCAACCCTATTTCACATTTAAACCATTAAACCCATTATTCACCTAACACAACCATAAAATGTTCCTCAAAACTTGGAAATAACTTAATGAGGCCAATTTTTAACTATATTCCATTTTCCCAAACTAGACAAATAAACCCATAATCCATTCCAACAAGACTAACCTGTTTAAACTCGAATACCCTCACCTATATCATGTAAACCCATTTTTTTATTTTTAATGGATTGGAACACACCTTGGGTGGTTGTAGTTATGATCTCATAATCATCCACACACCCAATGTGATCTAGGAAAGTTATAACATGTAATTTAATGAACCATTCTACTATTATTAAATAAATAATAAATGAAAAATCATTATAGGGAAAATATAACACACAAAATACATAATAAAAAAATCAAGAATATGGGAAATAGATTATAGGAAACTTACCTTATGTTTGTAGACAACTAGTCATCTTACATCAATGAATGATTCAATATAAAACAACAACAACCTAAAATGTGATGAACTACCTAGAAATAGGTCTTATGAGAATTAAAAGAAGGGGAATCACCAAAAATAAAATCATAAATAAAGTAAAAGGAAGCCAACTCAAATACATACATAGGTATTTGAATCGAAACAAACAAAACATCAAATGCCTTAGAATAAAAAGGGAACCAACTATGGGAGAGGAAAAATATTTTTGATATAACCCTAGGATTATTAGAGTGGAATGTGGATGGAAATATATATTATTGATATGTAAAAAGGGTAAATTCTTCATCCTTAATGAGGCTCTTAGTTAGGCTGCACATTTTTGTAAATCATGTGCCAACCATACGACCTCCACTATCCAAAGAATACATGGGACACAAGATTTTATAGGCCACCCACATTGTTTTCAACACCATATAGAAGTAATGTGGATAGATATACACCTATTACACACAGTTTTCTAGAAATTTAACATAGTTTTTATTACTCTTCACCCCTAAACCATGTCACTTGATCATAGTGCATAGTAAGAAAAAACCATGCACAAAGTGTGAACCATCAACTTTAAGATCTATATTCCATAATTTTCATGTCCCGAACCCTTGAGATGCTTCTCAGACATTACCTGAACAAGAAAATCATTTAAAACCCGATTTAAATGAAGTTAAACCATAATTAAAATTTAAATATACCCCAATGGTTAGGATCTTACAGTGGTGTTGGATGTTTGGCGCTGGGATGCACCCAACGACTGAAATGGAATGTTTTGATATTCTACAGGGAATTTAAATTACTATATAAACCTACTGGAAATATGTATTGAGGAAATTAACTAGGAATCCCATTTTATCATTCTTGGAAATTACATGGTTTACCCGATGAGAAAAAGGATGTGTGATGATCACCACAATGTAGTTTTGGGCATGGTGAGGATAAAATTACCATGAACATGGTGTTATGCTATAGTGGTATGTCATGGAAGGTATATGGGTTCTGAAGTTACTTAGACCCTAAAATTTAAAAATATGTGGTAATGGAGAAAATTTATTGATGTTATTTTTAAAATATATGAGAATTAGTGGTTTAAAGATTGAATTTTGGATCTGCACACTCCCCATAGATCTTTTGAGGACCCTCCAACTATGGTAAAGGTTTTGGAAGACTCCTCATAATAAAGGGGGCAAGAAAATATCTTTGGTTCAGTTTTTCCCTCTCATGAGCTCTATTAACAACATTAAACCCTCATTACCATCCAAACACGCCACATGGGAGTTTGAAAGCCCCACTTTGACCTGATCAACTCATTTAATATTGTGTTACTCTTACTTCTCCTCTTTCATCCATTATTCATATTCTCCTTCTTCCATGGTGTTTGATTTGGTACAGATCATCTATTTGGGTAGTAAATAAGACATGTCTTGGTGGTACCATTTTTTTTGGTTTGGGTGGTGTTTTCTTAAATATTCGGTGATATTTTCTTAACTAGGTAGTGTCCAAAATTTTTCTTCTGGTAGAGGAACCTATTCATCTCCTTTATTTGTGTTCATAAGTGGGAATTGAATGCATTTTTCTTACTTTAGGTAGATATTTAGAGTTTAAATATTTAGATAATTAAATTTATTTAATTAAAATTAAATGGAATGAGAGTAATCACATATGTTATCTTATTTTGTGATATTTTTTATGAGTTTGAAAATATTAATTTCCTTTATAAAAATCGTAGTGGTTAGTAACCTTTTTCTATTGTGGATGTTGGGATTTTTCAACCACTTCGTGACCATTTTCTTGTACTCAACATGCATAGAAGGATAATAACTTATACATGACTCATGAATTATCTTCTCAAGTAAACCTAGATTAGTGTGATAATACTAATTCAAGAGGTAATTTAATATATGTTGAAATACCCCTTTAAAATTTAATTAGTGGTAGATGTGAAAGGTGAAATGAGTTGTTATAGATTCATGTTTTTTGTTCATGTTATAGTGGATATGTGAACCTTAGTGGGTTTATATGATTTTAGAGGGAATAATTAAGGATATGGGATATGTTTCAGGATGAGATAATGTGTTTAGTTGATTGTTTTTGTGGTGATATTGATGGATTATAGTGACAAATGATATATGATGAGGCAATTTTCATTGATATGTGCATGGGTTGTTACGCGATGTGGTTGTGGTTCTATCTGAGTCTCAATGAAATAAATTTATCAATATTAAACAAAAATGAGATGAGTTTTTAATTGAATAACCATGGGCAAAAATTGATTCTTGATAATTAGATAGTGAATTAAAAGGTAATGAGTAGGCTAGAATTATATGTTGGATGAAATTTATTAATAAGTTAATGTTATTTAGAAACCAAATAAAAATATAAATTGGTTAATTTATAAATATTTGGGGTATTTTTTGTTTCATGTGGCTTGTTTGTTTTGTTTATTTCATCAGTGGTGACAATCATTGGTGGTAGGTGTTGTGAGATAATGCAAGAAATTCCCATTGACTTTGAAAATTGGTGTTAGAGATTTATAATGACTATGAGTATATGATATGTAGTGGCGGGGGGGGGGGGGGTAATGGTTCGTAGGAGGAGTGAAAAAGGGAGATATTCTTTATGTTCATGAGACCCCACCACCCTAGTTATTGGATGAGGTTTTGATGTGGATTCTAACTGATTCTTTCATGGGATGCTATACCCTATTAGGGTGGGGTAGGTAGGGATATGTCCCAACCCACATTAGAGATGTATCAACATCTAGTGTGACAATAATGATGGGATGGGAACACATAACTTTTGTTGTTGGGGCCTTATAGAGAAAAATATGGGGAGAAGTATAAGTAGGGTTACATTTTTAAGTTTCATTTGATGTTATGTTACAATAATTAGACGAGGTATTTTGGTAGAGAGAGATGTTTAATTTTGGATTTGATTGTTAACCTATTTATGCCCCTGTTGGTTATATAGTTTGTTCATAGGTGATTTAATTTGAGATTTCCACATTTCCATGATTGAACATGGGTATGATCCTATTAATTATACATGAATTCTCATCCTATAAATATATAAAATTCATATAGGTTTCTAGGAGGATTTCATGGACCTATATGGACATTAATATCTTTGTAATTTAAGATGATGTTCAGTTAATTCCATAATACTTTTATTTTGGTATATATATGAAGTCATTATTTGTATTAATCTAGTTTTTTTCATGCATTGTGATATGGTTTTCTATATCTTTTAGTTCATGTGACAGAGTATCTATGTGGTTGTTCATTATATCTACCGATCATATTAATATAATTTATATAATTTCTCCCATATGTGTTACATTATTTATATCCTCGATTCTACTTACCTACCTAGGACCTATTAGGCATGGGACTGGGGGGGTTATTATTTCTATTCCTTCATTTCCAACATTGTAGTGGTACCATTGGAGAGATAGGGTCTTCAAAGAGTGGTATTAATGGTTTTAGGTGAGTGATGGGATAAATCTTGGGGTTAAGAACTGGTGTGGTCTTCATGGTTTGGTAGGGAAATTTTATAAGAAAAACTGGATGCATGATGTATACAAATGATACTATCTAGGACATGGTATTTTAGCCCCCCCATGATTCAATAAATAGAATCTAATATTATTGAATGAACAAGTGAAATAGAACTTATTATAGGATAGTAACCTTTTTTATGCACAAGAATCATGCTTAATTTCATTTTTTATTGTGCGAGGTTACTACAAGGAAACAAAATTGAATTTAATTAAATAAATATTTAAAGTTCATTCTACTTGGATTAAAAAGTTTCTTAATTTTTTACAGTATGGATCGTTTTTATTATCCATGTGCAGTCCATGTAGTGGAGGTTTCACAAGAATATATAGTTTATTATTAGTGGCTTATTCTGATAAAGGAGTATGAGGTATGGTTGTGGACTTTAATGATTTTTAGTGGTATATTCTTGCAAATTATAAATGGTGTATGACCAATCTATAGATATAGTATTGGGTGTAAGAGATTAAAATCACCATTGATATAATTTGAGCTCTCCTTGAGATTTGGGTTTGGTTTGTAGCCAGTCAGATGCATGGGGGGACACACCCATGTTGTAAACTATATCTTAATGCCCAACAGTAGGCCTATGTTTTTTTGGATGACTTCAATAGTTATTTTTTGGAGTTATAATCACTGATGATGGAGGCATAAAAGTGGTAGGAGCATTTCTCCCTTCATAAAGTGGTCATGAAAATGGGAGATATCTTGATTATGTTTAAGGACCTTTTTGATTTCTCTATATACCTATTCCCAGATGATAAGGATTGATAATTAGATCAAGAAGAGGTGATGTTACCTACGATCAGATATGTATTCAACCCAATTACATATCTTAAGCACTTAGAGGTATAATTGAAGGTAAATGTAATCAGGAATATGAACTCTTTTGTACGATATCCTAAAGAGGGAGAATATTATTTCTTTTTCAAGAGTAGAGCTTCTATAAGTAGATCATAAATTTATGGGTATTTGAGTTTTTGACTAGGAGGGATATATCCCCAGCTGTATTTCTCACACTGTTCTAGGGATGAATGTTCTGGAGTTCGGACCAGGTTCTTTCCAATTTATTTTTATGTTTTTAGGGGTTGATATCATTTACATTATTAGTTCCCAACCACTTTGGATGGAAAATATCAAATGTGTTATAATTCCCCATTATAGTGGAATCTTTATTTTATTATCAGTTGTTTTTGATAGTAGGTGCCACCAAATTTTTCTTAGTAGCTAAGCTAGTAGGGTTATGATTAGTTTAGGAAAGGTAGATATATTAGAGAGTATCCTTAGGATAATCATCATTCTCAAGGACCCATACCTAGGAGTGGTCCTAGGGGATGTCATAAGTGAGGCAGAGGAGATCGACATGGGTAGATGCATGCTACTGATGTGCGAGTGTCAAAGGGTCAAGAGATTTTCTAAGGTATGATAAATTTAACATCCTCCCTATTTTTGATATTATTTTATTCTAGAGATTATCATAGCTTCATTTATTATTTTTTGGTCCATTATTTTAGAATATATGTGGAGAGGTTTCCAATTCCATTATTATTATCCACACCAGTTGAAGGTTAGGATGTTTTGATTGATATGTGCATGGAATTATGATGTATGATGGAGCATAACCATTAAGTGGGATGATTTATTATTTTTATAGATATAATAAAATGGTTTTATTATTGGCTTGGATAGGTTTTATCCTATCTGTTAATTTATTGATTGATTTTATAGAAGAGTTGTGTTCTCTAACTAGAAGGAAAATGTGTGGTGTTTTTTTGTGAGCGGAGCTATCGAATGGGTAGCAGACAAGAAGAACCCATTTTATCTCAGTTGGAAGAATAATCAGTGGAGGCCCAAGGGGTGGAGGTTATCATGGATATTTAAATTTTTTCGATGTTTTATCATATTATTTTGTGACACTATAACCTTGACATGACTAAAATTTTAAGAAAGAGTTTCAATCGAGCACTTCCTTGATATTTTTGTTTTTTTACCTAATGGAACCCACAATGTTGTGATAGCTAAGGCCCCAGGTTTATGATATCATACTAAAGGGTTGCATCTTAACTAGTGTGTCTTCTTGTGGTGCTCTAGTATTGTTCAATAAAAAGGAACATGATAGTATGAGGTTGTGCGTAGACTACCTTAGGTAGAATTTGGTAATGATCTAGAACCATTTCACTATTTCAGGGAAAAAAGATTTGTTACATTAGATAAAAGGATCTAGATGGTTTTTGAATAATTGATTTTAGTTTGAATATCACTATATGATAGTAAACGATGAGGACATATAAAAGGTTACCTTTAGATATAGGTATGAGAACTCTGAGTTCATGTTCATCTGGTTGACTTTATGAATGTCACTGTTACGTTCACGAAGATCATGAAATCCCTGTCATATAAGTTCATAGACCATTTGTTGGCCCTGTTCATGGATGAAGTCATTATCTACTATTTATTATAATTGGAGAAGTATTATTATCTCATATTTCCCATTTATCTCATTGAACACCAAAAAATATATGGAATGCTATCAAATTGAATGATTTTTGTCATAATAAGAACATTTCGTTGGAAATGTGGTCCCCAACATTGTGTTTTTATAGACCCACTAAAGACAAAGAAAATTTTATATTTGGAAAACCAAATAACATGGTGGAGGTTCACAACTTACATGGATATATGGGATATTATCAGTTGTTTACATTCTATTTATTTTAGATTATAACCGCTCTAAAATTCTTTATCATGAAATAACAACATTTCAGCTAGATATATTAGTTCCAAAAAGCATTCAACTATGTGAAGGGAAGGTTGGTTAATCCCCCCAACCATTAATTTTACAAATAATGGGTAATGATTGATATATTTAGTGGAACTTCCCATTAGGGTTTGGGATGCATCACGATATTGAAAATGGTGGAGATATCTTATGGGTTTTGGTCGTTATGTCCCCGTTAATGTAACTATTTCACTAATTATTTGGAGTTGGCATCAATATTATTTTCCTGAAATCTGTGTGACGATACATCATTCAATATGTCAAATTTATAACCAAAAATCTACCTAAATAGTTGAAATAATGGTATCAATCCGTATGGTAGGTAATTTTGATCATGTACCAAGAAAGAAAGGAAAAAAACATCAAAATAAATAAAAAATAAAAACATGCATAAGTGATTAATAGTGGTGAAAAATATTTTTAAGAATAAAAAAAGTGTGGGAGAAGATAAATTGAATGAGATAAAGCACACATAGATTTATTACTAGAAACAATCTGATAATTAATTAGGATGAAATTAAATAGAAATTTATATTGATTGTTAAAAATGAATGTCCTCATTTGTGAAAATAAAATTGTGTTCGATAATAAAAAAAATTTAGAAAAAAATCTATGTCAAGATAATTTGATTTAAATTGAATTAATTTATGTTATTCACATAAAAAAATCACTCAAATTAAGAGGATGATGATATTGATGCAATTTACAAATTTACAAAAACAAAGATGAATAAATGATATGAATTTAATCTTATTATTATTCTGAAAATTCATAATAAAATTATTATTTGATTAATAACATTATAATTTGAAATCAGGAGGAATAAAATTAGAGAAATTATAAGAATATTAGGAGTCCACCCTTGATATTTATCTACTGAGCATGATATTTTAATGAAATATGGTTTCAGCTAAAGCTACACTCTTTGATCATTTTGTATGTTTCTAATAAAATGTGTTAATTTATTTCAATGTGAGGCTTTATCCAATATATATATTCGAGAATAAAATTTTATAGTCTTATGTACAGGTGTCATAGAATGGATTTTTTAGATCCTAACTCATTAAAAGTCCAATAATAGTATTCTTCCCTTGAAACTAAATAACATCCAAACATAATCCTATCTCATCTTGCACATGGAAACTATACAAGTCAAAGCCTGGGTTTGAATGAACTACTTACTAACATCCAAAACATCTCCATCACACCTAAGTCACATTTTCTTCATCACATACTAATATTATTCTACATATGGTGTTCCTTATAATAATTTGATATCTTCCCACTTAACCAGAGTCCCTAAAGTCTGAGGTGAAATTATTCTTCACATGTACATACATAGATCAATATAATATAATATAAGATATAAATTAATCCTTTATTTTTGTTATTATGTGACTCAAAATTGGTTAATAGTTTATAAAGAAACTGTATATGGTCACAGTGCATGTCCTCGTTGATTTACCCATATGAAGTCTTTTCATATTTTTCGTTGATCGAATTTGGAAGAGGTCATTTTCTAGAATAAAATCAATATAGTTCTCTTGGAATGTTAAAAAAATGACTGGTATGTGATTATGTTTATATTTAAAACTGATGGAATTGGGTACCTTAAAATTTAATCGACTTCAAAACTACAAAAGGAATGAAAACCAAGTAATTAGATGCCTTCATATCAAATCCACTACTTCAACAGGTTCAACGTGGTTCAAGATTTCAAATGTAAATAACTTCCATTGAATTGAATAAGGTTAAAAAAATTCCATATTCTTATGTCTAAAAATATCTGATCTCTATTTATTCTATTGGAATTCTTCTTCGACATTGGGTTATAAGGATCAAGAAACAACCAATACTCATATTTTAGTTTCAATGGCCATGTTGATTACCTATGACATGGATATATATCAAACATTTAATTTTCATTATTGTCTTAGGTTCAGTTTCTATTTGAATGTAATTGAAATTGGTTACTAGTTTATGTTGACACTTTGGATTCAATGGGGAAGTTAATCAGGCGATTTTATGTCTTCACCAAGTGACCTTAGATTCTATTTTAATTTCCCACATGTTAGTGTTTTTTGATGTCATCTCTTATTCAATCTCAATGACATTGAAAAATGAAATTAATTTATCTTACAAGATTTATTTTTCATCTTAGGTTTGAGAGTATTTGTAATTATATTACATATATAGAGAGAGATTTATCTTATAGGGGATCACCTCAAATTATCTTACAGTAATTACTTTAATTTATCATACAATTATTTTGAAAAATATTATAATGAAATATTTAAAATCAACCTATATAGATGGCTTGGATATCCTTTTACAACGAATACTTGTAAAAGGTAATTTTGGGTGCAAAAAAAATATTTTGGTGCCGATGAAAGTTTATTATAAGTTTCCCTATAAAAATTTGATGCACTATGGTAGCGGAAAAATTCTATTATTGATGAATATGGAAATTCTATTATAGCCACACTGTATAATTATCTTATTTAGACATCATAAAATTTATCTTATAGAGTAAATAAAATCTTTTTACATCCTTCAAGTAGAATTACAAGAACTCAATGCCACACATGAAAATATAAATTTCTTAATCCACCATGATGAAGAAAAAATTAGATTAAATGTTAAAATTAAACAACTTAAAAATAACCCCTAAATTTAAAAACAATAATGAAATGTAAAATTTCTTCGAAAATATAATATATTAAAAAAGTAAAAACATGGATCTTTAGTCTTAAATATCCATCATCTGAGTCACCTAAAATATATATATTATTTTTTCAATGAAAAATACATATATATCGTTAAAAAACATTTTATAAAAATGTAATTATTTTTTAAATCAAGGATATATTTATATATATATATCCAAAAAATAAAAAATATGATATAAATATTAAAATAATAATAATTTAAAACTAGATCGATAGAAGTTAAATTATTATTTAATAGTGAAATATCATTTATGATTCAAAAATATTTTTAGAAGCATCAAAATGACATGGAAACATGTATAAAAATAGAGCAACACCAAATTCCCCCACACTAAAGATATTTCATGTATATAATCAATCAATTATTTAGATTTAGTTGAAATGAATAAATATCAATAGTGAAAATTTTATATTCCATAAAAAGTTTTTTTTGAAATGTACTTCCCTTATATACTCTCTTAAGTTGAAAATGCGATTTCTATATTAAAATTTAATTATTTCTATGAAAAATAAATTTCCCATTTTAGAAGAATAATTTAATTTAATTTTTTTAAATGAATTAAACACACGTGAATTTACAACCAAATTGAACGTCTAAACTTCTCTTTATATCTAGGTGATCCAATACACATAAATAAAAAAAATATTAAATAGACACAACATAATGGATGAGAGATAATAATAAATAAATACAATGCATAATTATCCAATAGATTAGTAAAAAAACTAAGAAAAATGTTTATCATGGATTAAGATTTTTATTTCATATCCTTTTTGGATTCATATATTTTGAGTATAATCTAAACATAAAAGTTCAAAATACAATGTAAATTATGATACGTACTCAAAAATTTTTATCATGATCAATTATTTTCATGATATAAATAAAATGATGTGCTTGATTAATTCCAAAGAGTAATTGAAATAAACAACCTCAAAGTGGTATTAAAACCTTCATCATTAAGAAATTTTTTTATAGACTATAATTGAAAATAGAATATTGAAAATGAACTATTTTTTAATGTTTTAAGGGATTTTTAATTTGTATTACATTGAATTATATTTCAACACATTGAATCCCCCACACACATAACACCCAACATTTTCCCTAATTTTAAATCCTAAAGTGCGACAAATATTTGAAAACAATTATAGACCAAAAATATTTTTAATTGGGTATTTAAAAAGTATGGTCGAGGGTTATAGTACAGTTTACAAAACATGATGCCAAACATTCTAATGAGTTATTAAATTTGAGTTGAAAATATAAATAAAATTTTCCTATTTTTTATAGGTACAAGATATTTTAATTTTGAAATTGAAATAACATGTTTTAAAATATTTAAAATAGGAAAAAACATCCTAAGACATTTTTCATCCTAAATAATGTTTAAAAAGAGGGTAAATTTCCCCATACATAATATCAAACAATGAGAATAGGTAAACAATCTACCAATATTAAAGAAACATATTGGATGATTTAAGACAATGATATTTGAGTGTAGGATAAAAAATACGACTCCGATGAGAGTGATTCACTATCCACTAGAGTTCATTCTAAAATTCACGTTCTTTTTCCATGAAGTAAAGTCTTATGGTCAATTTTTATCTCTATTTCCAAATAAAAAATGAATATCAGATTCCAGACTCAGGATTTTGAGAAAAAAATATCCATATATATGGTTTTGGAATGTTTAATCCTAAAATCTCAAACTAAGAGCTCCTCTTAACCTATGGAAAATATTGGAGTTCTACAAAGAGTGTTTGAAAGTTCTTCCCATGAGGTACTTGCACAAAAGTTTTAGCCATTACATAGAATAGTATAAAAACAAGTGAAAAAAATGTAGATACAAAATTAGATATATTTTTATTCAACAAAAAATAAATAAAGAAAATGACCATGTGTTGAAATCCATGGAGACTATAGTTTATAGGCCTCAGAAAGAATCAAAATATTATAAACTATCAATGATAGAGATGGTATCAAATCACTTTGGTACCCCTAAATGTTATGATTAAATATTTTACTATTAATAAGGAATAATATATTATCTTATCCTATAATATTTATAGCTCCATTGAGCAGTACTCAATGGGTAGTGAAATGTACAAACCAATTGGACTAATGATTATCATGAAAAAGTATAAGTCTGAAATTGAAAATTAAAATTTTTTATCCATCTTTAAAAGCAGTATTTTAGATGAATAAATCATGAAAATAATTATTATTGTCCTTTTAAATCCTACCCTTTTCATAAGACTATAATTTTATCTCATTAATCTCACTCAACATAAGAATTATTCCTTATCTAATAGCTTCTAAATAGATATTAAAGGGATTTAATTCCCAAAAATATTTGTGTTGCAACTTCATAGGTAGGTTTCTTTTTTTTCAAATAAAATTATATAAATAGAAATTCATATGGGAGTTTTAAAGGCATATAGCCCCAAAAATACTTATCTTGTTTTAAAAACTAGTATTTCTTAGAAATAGACATAGTTTTTATATATATTTTTTAATATCTCTAAATAAGTTTTATTCTATCCAATATTTTTTAGATGTAAATACTTTCCATTTTTTATAGAAATCATTATTTTTCTAAAAATAATTTATTCTTATATTCTTAAAGATTGTTCTATTGCATGTGATAAAATAATTCATCCGCCCCAAATTAAACAAATATGTTCTTCCAAATAAATTTTATAAAACTATTATCTTTATTATTTTGAAGTGACATTGCTTCTACCTATTTAGAAACATATTACACAACCACCAAGATATACACTTTACCATAAAAATATGGAAATAGTCCTATAAATTATAATCCCAAAACATAAAAAATTTCAACTTCTACGAACCCATTCTGAAGAAACTCTTGCTTCCTACAAACATTCCCCAACCATGGACACTCATTAAAACAATCAACCAAACTCCTATCATTATTAAATATTATAGGATAATAGTAACCAACTCATTATAATTTTTTATCTTTCTTATTACCTCCATGTTGTCCATCTCATGGTGTAGAATGAAAACTTTCAAGAATGTGAAATATCTATTCCCCAGGCACACACTTCATAAGAATATTATCTGTACAACTCCTAAATCAAAAAGGGACAACCCAAAAGTTTTATTTAAACACAAAAAATAATTTATACCTTTTTTATTAGTAATTTTTTTGACTCCATTAGCCAAGTTTCTAACAAAATCTCCATACCAAGTAGGACACTTGTTAGAAAAAGCTAGAAATTTATTATTTGAAATGGAATTTGTTATCTCTCTAGGGTAATCAGTTTGAGAAGTAGATATCCTATTAAAATTATCATAAAATAAATTTTCAACTTCATTAATCTATTTTATGTATAAATAAAACTCATTAATTAAATGAATCTATCTAATTAGTCTTAATTTGAACAATTTTTAATGAAAATATATAAAGGAATAATGGTGAGTGGATAATATGACTTTTTATTCTGTCACGTACTATATAAATTTATAGAGGGAAAACACGATATCTAGAAATCCCTTATTAGTTGTAGCATAATCTCTTTGGGAATCATATAAAAACATAAAATAATAGAATACCACATGAAACCTCCTCTTAGTTCACTATCATAAAATTTCTCCAACAACCACATCACGAGCATTACAAATAATAAAAAATAGAAAATTTTAATTCAAGGTAATTATGATTAGTGAAGAAATGTGTTTTTCTTTAGGAATATTAAATTATTGTAAAAAAATTTCATCAAACAAGGAGGGTTTATATTTCTCTAATAGTGATAATATAGGAAAAATGATTTTAATTTTTTTATAAATCTCCAATAAAAAATAGCATAGCTTAAAAATATTTCAACACTTTTTACATTGAAAAAGGGGGAATCATTTGAATAACATATATCTTATCATTATCAACCTATATTTACCTCTTAGAAATCATATGAACAAGATTAATTCCTTTGGTTATAATTAATTTACATTTCTCATAATTAATATCAATATTAGTCTTATATTATTTCTCCAAAACAAGTTCCAAATCATGTAAACATTTTTCAATAGTACTTGAAAAATTGGAGGCCCATAAATACCATTATTATTATCTAAACCATGTTAATGAAAATTTTCATTATACACTTTTTAAAAGTATATGACTCCAAAAAACATCTAAAGGTTATTCTATGATACTAAATTTTTTGAATGGGGAATGTGATAGTATTTTTTTCTTATCTTCTTGGGAAATTTGAATTTTATTATACCCAGAATAACTATCCATGAAATTTAAAAATTAATTTATATCAAATATCTTAATCATTTAATATAACAATGACATATGAAAATGATCCTTTATATTTGTATAATTTATCATGTTTTATTTTTTATAGAATCTTCAATTAGTTTCATATCTAACTTTAATTTGTTCATTTTTTCTTTAGCCAAACTATTTAAACCACCATTATTTAGTAATACTTTGACATGAATATCCCATGATCTATATAATATACGATAAATTATTCACACATATATAATGTTGATTAATTTCTCTCTAAAAACTACTTTTATATTTCCATCTAATCTTTATTGACTCATAACTCTTAGTTTCTAATTTGGTTTTATAGGTATTATATACTTAAGGATTGAGGGGGTAATCCCTTTTATGTATTAAATGGACCAAAAAAAGAAAATTTTGTAAATTTTTATGATGTTTAATAGTTATGATGACATTTTGTTAATATTTCTTACCTTAAGATGACTATTTCATGTTATAAGGAAAGGGTTAAAGGTCATATTCTATTTCCTCTTCACAGGATGGTAGACACTTGGGTCTAAGAGGTATATGGTATTCATAATGTTTTTAATGTTAGTATGGATATTATCAATATTTTTAGTTTCAATTAAACAAACCATTTTCCCTCACTCCTGTACAATGTTGATAACTTTTTAAGTATAGTTTACTGAATTAGATTCGGATTTTTTTCTTATAAAATTCATTTGAGTATTACAGGATCTCCCACTCACATGTATCAAAATGTTTTTCATATTTTTTTAATGTTGTAAAGTTATCCCCCACCTCTCCTATAAATTTAATAATCTTGATATATGAAAATTTTTCTTCTAGATATATACCCAAAGAAGGAAATTGAGTAGTTTTCTTACACTATAAGATTTCCATGATTCTCTTTTTTATAAGATTCAAAATTTTGGGAAATATTATTTTCAAAGATGACATGAGTTTCTTTAGTAAAATATAATTTATAAAATTATTATTGATGACTTAATGTGTCCTCAACATTAATAATTTACATTATTGAACAATTCTCACCAAATTTTGGGTCTTAATAAATTTTAAACACGTTAATCTATTAAATTTTATAACCAAACATAAAAATAATTTTCCTTCATCTATATTGATAATGGACCCTCCTATATCCAAGTAGAATCTAGCAAGAATAATAATTACTTATTGGTGAGACTCCATATATTATACTAGAAAATAAACAGGTAAAAAGATGTTTCCAACTCTTATAAGAAGGTTATCTATAATTTCTATAGGATGTGTAAAAGATATATTATAAAGTTATAAAACCATAGTGGTGGGTTTTAATTTTAATAATCACAAATATTAAAATAGTTTTAAAGGACATAGATTGATTCATTATATGAAATTATAGATAAATTTCAGTTAAAAACTATCATATTGGGTGCATGGTATAGAAAAACTTATTATATCATGGTATTTTGAAGGAATTTTTTTAAAGGATAGTGTTGCACTCTTTAGTGAGGTTGAATATAGAAAAATCTTCCAGTGTTTTATTTATTTAATTTTTTAATATATGTAAAATAATATGGTGTCTAGATTAATTATTAACTAAATGGTATATTCACTTGGAGATTATAGAAAATACCATATAATTGAAACAATTTTGGATGACTATTTTTGAATTTCAACCTTTGAGGAAATGGTATAGATGTGAAAAATTATTAAGAATGGTATGAAATTTACTATGAAATTATTCTAGTTTCTATTATTATTATTATTTATCATTAGGAATTATTTTAATTCTTATATTTCAGGTTTAATAGTTGATTGTTTAGTAGTTCTATCCATATTTCCATATTTATTTGAATCCAAATTTTGGTGTCCAGATTATTCAATATTCTAATTTTTTTACTCCTGGAGTTAACTCAGACATCCTATTAAGTTTTTAAACCAATAATAATGAAAAAAGGGAATATGTTTTTCATAATGTTAAATCATATAGTGTTAGGTAGATTAATTTTATCTATTGATGTTAAATTTAGAGTAGATTAACCCATTTTGAGCTCATGATTATGAATTATATAAGTTTTATAAACATTTTATGAATCCTTTTTAACTATTTTCAATTTTAATAATGATTTTATGTGGATAATGTTATTAAAAATTGTTGCAAAATATCCCTTACATTATCTTGAGAATTAGAAAACTCATCCATACAATGATTTTGTAATAGTTATCTCGGATTATTTTGGACACTATGGGAAACAGGTTGTATAAAAATTCCTTATTCTATGTAGGATATATTGATATAGTTCCTATACCTAGAATTATAATTTCTCTAAAAATGCATCAGCTCTATTTTACAATATGATACTTTATCCTGCATATTTTTCATCTTCTATTAGTTGGGTTGGCATGAAAATTTTTGGACAACATCTTCTTTTCTGACTAAATAAAACACACTATTGAGACTACTCTCCAAGACTTTGATTCTAATTTTGAAAATATTCTTGATTAGTAGTTTTTTTGAAATATTGATTCATAAGGGACATGGTTTAGTCTTTTTTTTCTAATTGAGAATTTATTTAAATACTTTAACTAGTTTCATTACATAATATATTTACTCTTAATCTCTTTGAATCACAATGTCATCATTTAAGAGTTGTGGTATTGAATTTTTTTCTAAAATCTTAATCAGTTTTATATGTGTAGTTAAAACCAAAATACTAGTCTAATATGTTTTAGAATTAAGTGAAAAAACAACCACAGAAGAAATCTAAAAGAATGTGGGAAGATATATGGTGATGGGGATACAACCAAAGTAGCCCCCTGAACCTATCACACACCTCATCAAATACATCTCCATCCACTTTATAGAAGATATTAATATTGGTTCTATGTTTTTTCTTGAGTCTCCAAGGATAAAATTTTATAACAAAAGAGTAATAGTTTTTTCCCCTTGTTTTAAAAAATTTCTTTCTAGATCCAAAAAATGATTCTTTTCATTTACCATTAAGAAGGAAAGAAAACATATCATCTTAAGTTTATTCTTACATATACCTTATAGTTCCATTTGTTGAACTATATTATAATAATCTATAATGAAGCGAAGTGATTCCAAAAAAGGTGTTAAATTGAATGTAGTAAATAGTGTAAAGAATGATTGTTTTAACTCATGTTTTTGGGTCCTTGGGACGAGGATGACAGAATAAGGATGAGTTGAAAATTGAAGTAGTTTATACTCTCTTATGATAGGCCATTCAATATTTTCTTAGATAATTTATGGTATATAGTGTTGTTCATTATTTTCAGCAACCCCCTCAATCAAAGTTTCCATTTTAAATTACATATATTTTCTAATATAACTTAAATTTCATTGAATTTTTAGGTTAAAAGATCCAAATATTATTTTATTGACCTAGTTTTAATATAATATTCTTTTAAAAATATTTAAATAGGAAAAAATAATTACATGTTTTTAATTTTTTTAGTCTGGTTTTAATGTTTTTGTTTTACGATTTTTCTACTATTGGATGCAAGAAACCATCCCTGAAAAATATAATGATATATCATAAATTGAATCTAAATTTAAATCAATAAACTATGTAGAAAGTTTCATGTAGGTTATCAATCCCTACGAAGGTAATTTTAAATGTGTACGAAGAAAACAAACTAAAAATAAAAAACAAAAACAACACATACATTTATAGTGAATTATGAGTGATATAAATTATTTATTAGAAAAAATAATGAGAGTAGGAAGATTATTTGAATGATTTGAAGAAAAAATTGATGTATGAATATAGAAAGGCATATAATATAAAAGGATGAAAATTAAGGGGGGATTATATTTATCGGTATAGATGCATGCATTTAATTGTGAACATAAAATTATGTTAAAAAATAAAAAATAGGTTTCCAGAAACCATTTTGAAAACAATTGAACAAAAATTGAATGAATTTATAGTTCATCACTTATATACTTACTCAATTCTGAATGATGATGAAGATGGTTCATTTAAAAAGTAATAAAAAATGACGATGATGAAATTAGCAGAATTCAATATTATTACCCCCTCAATGTTTAAATGAAAATAATTATGATATTTTAAAAATAAATAATTTCAAATCAAGAATAAATAAATTAAAGAAAAAAGAATATGAGGAGTAGCCTTACCTTGTAAATACACTATTGAATTATCTCTTTCTCTTTCCTATGGTATCTATCATCAGTACCCTCAGGATATTCCATGGAAGACTCCATGAAAATATGTTTTTCACTATCTTTGTCTAAGTCTATCATAAAAATATATCCATGAAATTAATTTCATAGGCTTATGTTGAGGTGGAAGTGGTTGGTTTATTTTATGATCCAAACTAAATGAAATTCTAGTAAGAACAATTATCATTTATAAAAAACAATTCTCATATATGCTCTAAGATCAAAATACTCCCATACAATCTATAAGTTTTATCTTTTGTTGAATGACTATCTTTCCAGATTCACAACATCATCATCACACCCAAGTCACAATGTCTTTATAGCCTTCCATGATTATCTTATAGAAAAACTTCCAGGGTTGAAAGTTATATCTTCCCACTTAAATTGAATCCCAATAGACTAGGGTAAACTTATTCTTAACCAACACACATACACACACATAATAGTAGAATAATTCCTTAGTTATGGATCAATACTTTAGTTCTATAATTATATGACTCAAAATATTTCAATATTACTTAGATAATGTTTGAATGGACATAATTCATCTTCTCTAAAATTTATATATAACAAAACAAGGATTCATCATGGTTGATCACCTCTGGTAGAGGTCATCTTCAAGAAAAATATCAATACAGTTCACTTTGAAGGATTATCAAACTCCCAAGGAATGATAATTTTGTCTTTATAACCGATGAATTCAAGTACCACCAAGTCCCTCAGACTTCAAACCTACAAAAGGTATGTAAAACCAACATTCAAATGCCTTCAACTCAAATAAAAATCATTGATAGGTAAAACTCAATTTGAGATTCCTAATCCTAAAAAATTCCACTCACTTTAGTAAGTTTTAATGAATGCCAACTTCATGAATTTATGAATAGTTGATATTTAATTATTTAATTGATCTTATTATTTTGTTTCATGTTCTCATGTTCACGAAACATCCTAAACCAAGATTATTGATTAAAGTTAGTGTTGGTATCTAGTGATATGGATGAAGATAAGGTATTTTGTATTTATCCGTGGCTGGGTTTTGTTGTAATTTTCCTATCTACAAAATCAATTCACTTTTTTGATTGAATATTAGTATTTAGGGGGGATAATAATCAACAGATATAATGTAACACCCCATAATTTCATAGTACATTATTTTTCAATGTAATTCAATAACTTGCACTACATGTAACACTGAGTTCAAGTGCACAACGACTTATCAAACTGGCCATTAAAAAGTGGTTATGAATAGTATTAACTGAATTTTAAACTTCATACAATCCTTATAATTTTAGAATCCATATTATGAGTTTTTTAGACATAATTTAAGAACAAATTCATTTTTTTCCAGATAAAAGAAGTATTTTTCAAAAAATGAAATTTTACCACCTTTTAATGGGGAACGATTTTTAAATCCAATATTTGAAACCTTTATATATTTAATTTGACAAAATAAACTTCTTCATTAGAATAGAGACATAATAATTTAGTTTCAAAAAATTTATGGTGTATTTATGATAACTTTCATATTTGTGTGAATAGAGAAAAATACTACATTTCAACTAAAAACAACTTTTTTAATAAAAATAATTTATAGTGTTAAACAATACATTTTAATTGTTTGGAAGTATAAATAGATCATGTTTTTTCCATTTAATCTAATTCTGGTCATTTTTTGTATCTTCAAATTGAAATTTGAAATAAAAAAGTGTCAATCTTTTGATAGTTATTTTTTCTTAAAAATACGCTTTTTGGTTTTGACAATCGGAATTAATATTAAATTAATTAATTGAACTTTTGGGTTTTGAAATTGGTAAAATAGAATTCATTTTTTAATTTGGAAAATGAAAATTAACTTAGGGTGAATTTTTTGTATTTTTCTGAAAACTTTCAATGTTTGATGAATAGTGATAAACACTACATTATCGTTTAAAACCCAATTTTTATTTAAATAATTTATTATATTATTTTTATTTTAAGTCAAAATAGATACATAATAACAATATTAGTTCAATTTAATTTATTGGGATCTTTTTTATAATAAAATTATTTTTATAAAATTTTATTGAGATTTTTACCGTCTTTTACCCACCTTCTAAAAGAATTTGAAAATCTCTATAAAACATAATTTTACCACTTTTTTGAGTTTAATTTCAAAAATAAGAGAGACCCAGTTAACCTCAGTATGTAAAATGTGGTTAAATAAGAAGAAAATAATTTTTTGTGAATAGTAACTTTTGACTTTTATTTTCCATAGTCAAAACGTAAATAGGGTAATTAAGGGTAAAAATTATATTATAGTTACCTTAATAAGTGTCCTAATTATATTGGATAAGTGTAATTGTACTAGAAACAACCTTAGGAATAAAATATGACCCTTTAGGTCCACTTGGATTAGATTATGACATTTATTATTATTTAATTTAAAGAAGAGTTAAAAGTGTTAAATTCAATTTCTCTTAAATAAACATTTTAATATAGGGTTATACATAAGATAAATTCGACTCTAAATATTAATTAGTAAGATAAAATTATTTCTTATATAATGGTATTTTATTTATAAATTTAAGACATTAAATAATTTAATTTAATTATGACCCAATGATGATGTAGTAATTACATTATTAATGAAAGATTAAAATACTTGATATTATAAATAGCTAAATCAATGTAATTTGAAACTTTTGATGAATTCCACTAACTTTATAGGTTAATATGACATGTTAGGGTTGATTAGATAATTTTTTTAAGTGACAAGGTTGTTTTTACATTCACAAAAACAAAATAACAAATAGTGTCAAAATTGACATAAATTAATGTTTTAAAAAATACTATATTATTGGTTGATATAATATTCCTAAAAATATAAGGATTTTACAAAGGGCTTAAATAATATTATATATGTGATTAATGAACCACTTGAGGTTTTTTTGGATGTTTATAGTAAGTTTATTAACCATATTGACATTTTTAACATCTTTTACGCACCTTCTAGAAGCATTTTAAAATTTGAATAAAACTTAAATTTTCCACATCCATGATTTGAATTTTAAAAATACTAGAGACACAGTTAAACTCAGTAAGTAAAATGTGGTTCAATAAGGTGAAAATATTTTTTGGTGAATCATAACTTTTGACTTTTATTTTCTACAGTTAAAAGTTAATAGTGTAATTAATTTTTAAAATGATATTATAATTCCCTTAAAACATGTCCTACTTCTATTATATAAGTTTAATTATAAAAAAAACAACCTTAGGAATAAAATATGACCCTTTAGGTCCACTAGGATTAGATTAGAAAATTTATTATTATTTACTTTAAAGAAGAGTTAAAAGTGTTATATTCAAGATTTCATAACTAAAACATTTTAATATATAGTTATACATAAGATGAAATCGACTATAAATATTAATTAGAAAGATAAAAAAATTGCATAAATAATTATATTTTATTTATAATTTTTAGAAATTAAATAATTTAATTTATTTATGACACTATGATGCCGCAGTAATTACCTTATTAGTGAAAGATTAAAATAATTGATATTATAAATATGAAAATAATTGTAATTTCAAACTTCCAATGAATTCCAATAATTTTCAAGGTTATTATGACATGTCAGGGTTGATTAGATAATTTTTTTTCGAAGTGATAAGGTTGTTATGACTTTCACAAAAAAATACCAAATAGTGTCAAAATTGACATAAATTAATTTTTAAAACAAATACTATATTATTGGATGATATAATACTTATAAAATTATAAGGTTTTGAAAAAGGGATTAAATAATATTATATATATCATTGATGAACTACTTGAGGTTCATTTGGTTGTTTATAGTAAGTTTATTAACCATATAGTGTAAGAATACAAGAAAACAAGGTAAAAGTTAAATTATTTAAGTTAGAGTTAAATCTGAAATATAAGGTTAAAATGGTTACCTAAACATGTATAAAACCTATTGGTTGAGATTCATTAGTCCTATCCACAATCTATCTTCAAAATGAATCAATTTGGATCCAATATAAACTGAATATGATTTTATTGTAAAATAATATTTCAATATTTTCCTAACGTGCCTCTCACCCCTCTTATAAAAGCACACTCCCCCTTCTCTCATATTCATACCTTAAAAGCCATTTTTCTCAGACAAACCCTACCCAAATATCCTCTAAAATTTCCTCCCATAATCTTAGAGGCCTTTATTTATTCAAAAATCCAACTTAAAGATCCATTTTGATCAAATGAAAAGGAAGAAACCGAAGAAGAGGTAAATATTTTATCACCTCTTTCAAGGTATTTTGTTATTCCACTTATTCTTCCCTTGTTGTTCCCATTATAAAAAATAACTCCAATATCTTCTATATACTATGATGTTATTATAAATATTTTATAACCATATTCATTATTCTATCCATCCTTTGAATGACATGTCACCATAATGCGTATGTATGGCTTACACTCTCCACGTCGTGGTGTTGTTGTTATTC
The DNA here is from genome assembly GCA_963277665.1 of Viscum album. Classification (NCBI taxonomy): domain Eukaryota; kingdom Viridiplantae; phylum Streptophyta; class Magnoliopsida; order Santalales; family Viscaceae; genus Viscum; species Viscum album. The sequence continues at coordinate 703,714,214 of OY728161.1, forward strand.
AACATATTATTATTTGGATGGTTATAATAATGATGTATAAATGATGTAAATAATTAATATAACATGATAATGATTCTGTATATATGATATACAGTCCAATTCAATATTATTTTTATATCAAAACAATGAAATTGTCTCTCGTGCGTACGTACAGATTAACGTCTCCACGAACGCGATTAGATTCATTCCCCATCGTAACCATTCAGGACTAATTTTCATTTGATGATTAAAAATAATGTTTAAAGATTTGATATCATTCTGGATATGAATAATAAACATCCCATCCATAACAAACATGACTCACGTTTGAAAGAATCTAAAGGAAAACGAATCAGTTAACACCTTAAACGACGATAATACTAAAATACCATTAACAAAGCATTATTAGAAGATCATATATGATATCATAATTATATATATGGTTCTTGTATAATTTAATAACAATTATTTTACTATTATAATGGAGGCTAAAGTACCCTTGACCAAGGAAAAGTACAAGGTAAGGGTTAATTTCACAATCTCTTTATTATTTGAGGTTATTTTTACGTAAGTATCTTCTGGGACCTCTTTATCATCTACATCCATGTTTCTTAAAAATGTATTTCAAAACATCTTTAACATTTAATAGACTATGTGTTAAAGTAATTTATACCCTTATTTGAGATTATATGTTTTTTAAAGGAACTTTTCCATCATTTTCCAATCAAGAGACTTTATGACCTTTTCAACAAAATTAAGGAAAACATGTTTTTTAACTTATATGGCGGGTGCAGATATTTTCTGCCAGTATAACATAATCAAAGCTTCCCTTACAACATTATAAGAATATTTTTAAAATAAATGTTGTCTTTATAATTATGTGACTCTTAAATAATTTCAAAATATAAAGAGAATTTTCACTCAAATAGTTTTGATTTCATCTATGTCAACATCCTTTGATAAAATTTACACTTGTTTGATGTTGATTTATTATGATACAAATCTTCTATATTGTATTTAATTTTTTGTGATATGTTTGAATATGGATGAGTTATTTATATTACATTTCTGGTTTATGGGTAAAGTATTGACTTTTTTATGCTAGTTTTAATATGAATGTTTATGTTATATTTCAACCTCTTTTTTAGATGATTTTGTTGGACTAGTATGTTCTGGGTTGGGGACCGGTAAAAGTGAGCCCTCTAGGTTGGGGTATGGATACAGTAGAACCTCTTTGTTAGAGTCCGGTTATAGAGGCTCTCCGGGTTGGAGTCTGGTTAGAGAGGATCTCTGGGTTGGTGTCCAGTTACAGAGGCTCTCTAGGTTGGTGTCAGGTTACAGTTATCCCCTAGGTCTTGGCACGAGGCCCTGACATTGAAATTAATGTTTGGTACTATAAATTCCCTCATTATGAAATTATTTATTACATGTTATTATTCAACTAATAGAATATCCATGTGCATGTTTATATGGTAATGTTTGATTTATTTTTTCCATATTATGTTCAAGTTTATGTTTAAAATGCTATTGTTTTTGTTACACAACTTGCCTAAAATTTTTATAGCATCCAATAAATTATTTACCCTTACTGAGCATCTGAGCTCACCCCTTTCTAATGTTTTATTCTCCCTGGAACCCAAGAAATGTTTTATGTTTGAGATGCGGGGTTTATCTAAGGGAACAATGGCATTCTCAAAGCATTATTTTTTTGTGTTGTATGTTAGAAAGTGTAATGCAACGTTCATGTATGTAATATATTTTACAAGACTACTAAACTGATCTATCTTTCAAGATGTGATTCCTTGTAATCATTCCAACATATTAAAATAATGCACTGACTCTTTAAATCTAAGGTTGGGGTGTTACAATTGGTATCAGAGGATGTTTAGATATAACCTTGTAAAATATATTTATATAAACTCTGATTAGAGTACATTACCATAAGATAGAATTTGAGGATTAGTATAAAAGAACATCCTAGAATTTTGGTAATGTAGTGATTTTGTGAATTTTCCAAGAAAATAAATCCCTTTCTGGATACGAGCTGGTAGAGGTGGCTCTGGTATATATGTACCTAGGGGTAAAACCCGAAAACACCGCTTCGAGCTAGGCTCAAACGAGAACTGGTGCACGAAAACAGACCTTACTGTACTCTTGGTTACGACACTCCCGAGGGATATGCTTAGTATAATTATTATTTTCTTTACAAATAATTATGAAGGATTTATGAGTATATACCTCCTTAAAGAAAATATTTGTATGATTACAGAATATATCCATAAATTGTTCAATTTATGTTAGGTATTTTACAAGTATGGAATTATTCATTGCGATTCATAAAATGACCTAGTGTATGCCATTGTTTAGAAATGGCACCCTGTAGAAGGAATGTGAACTCTAGTAATATATATGATCCTAAGAGTAAGAAGGATTATATCATTCATGGTATTTAACCAACATTTATAAGGGAAATAGTCTCCCCTGTATTCTCAACATATGAAGAAATAATATCATGTGTTAATAAGATATGTGAATAATTCCTTGAGTCCTATGTCTTTGAAGGGAATAAAGAGAAGAAAATGATGGTAGAGAGAAAGATGAATAAAGGGAAGAGGGGAAAGAAGGATTTTCCTATATGTGATAAATGTGGAAAGAATCACCTTGGTAAATGCTTTAGGGGAATGTGAGTTTGTTATAAGTGTGTAGAAAAAGGTCACCAAGTACATGATTGCAAGGGTAAGAAAAGGTTTCAAATGTAAAATGGTTCATCTGCAAGGCGTTGGGACACTACATGAATCAATGTCCCAGTCATCAGAGTACTCCACAAAGGATGATATTGGATAATAATCAAGTTATGATACTACCTCAGACGAAGAGGAATGACTAGTGTTCTTATGTTGTTATTATAGAATAATTTCATTTGAGTGTTGTATCAATAATATACTGGTTATATGAATTATGGAGATAAATAATTATTATACTACAATACTATTTTATTGAGGATTTGAGATTATACGATTCGATGAAAAGTGACTTAATAGTAAGCTACCCTTTTGGGAAAATTCATGGTTGAAGGAAAGGTAATCCTTAATATGGTCCTGATAATGAGGTAATGATTTTGGAATAATATATGGTTGATTTTGATAAATTATATTGGATATTCTTGACTTCCTTGGAACTGATTATTAGTTTGTTTATTTCATCATTATTGGAATATTCAAAATTGTTGGATATAAGGAATATATCCAGTATTGTATAATTAATAAGGGAGCATGAATGTAATAAATAAGTTTTTATGGTAATTAAGGGTGTTACATTGTTTTAAAATAATACATGATGATTGGGTTAACATGTTATTACGTGGAAAGAAGGATATTCATTGTGTTTAACTTCCTTATAAATTTTGTACTATGAGTTTGGATAGAAGTATTTTGGATAAGTCTAAAGGATGGAATGGATTATGTTTAAAATTAGATACTATTGTTAAGGTTATTTTTGGATTATTATAAAAAGTAAAACCCAAAGGTTGGGAGACAACCAGTCGCGTTCGGCAAGGCCACAATACTTGAAGCCACAATTGAAGGGAGACAAGGGAGAATCACCTACCACTGGCTTACGTGATTTTCTGGATTGTATAATGTCATATTTTTCTTAAAAGGTATGATAAGTGAATTATAAATTCATTATATTTGGAACCCTATACTATTAGGATAAATATAATTTTTTTTTGAAATCTTCTGGAGTGAAAGATGAGTTTGTGGTAGGTATTAGTTGAAGGATGAAACTCCACTGGTCAATTATATATATATATATACATATATATATATATATATAACTTTTTACTCTTATTATATGGATAAATTAATTCTTAAACTTTATGAAAGGGATCTTAAAACCAAAAATGTGTTATCCTAATACCTTATGTTTTGGTGAACTGGTGGTATTTTAAATCATCATAGATTGATGGAATTGAGGCCCTCAATTTTACCCTTGTTTGTGATTGGTTTCCTTAATAACTCCCTATAAATATTTACGTTTTCCTCCAATTATGTGTCTCTAATTTCCAACAATGTTCCTCTAATCGAGATCATAACTTGGTGGCGACCCTTTTATTTCCCTTTTCCTCTTATTAAGACTAAATTTTATTAAACCAATTTCCGATGTGGTGTTTTCCAAAAATGTATCTTCAATTTTCAACCTTTTATTTGTTAAGAATGATTTAAAATTGCGAGGATGAAATTTATTAAATGAGAGAAGAATGTAACACCCCAAGATTTCATATTATGTTATTTTTGTCAAAGTAATTCAATAACTTGCACTACATGCAATACTGAGTTCATGTGCACCATGACTTACCAAACTAGCCGTTCAAAAGTGGTTATGAATCGTATTAACTTATTTTTGATCTTTATATAATCCTTATAATTTTAGAATCCATATTATGAGTTTCCTAGACATAATTTAAGAAAAAAATCAGTTTTTCCAGATAAAAGAAGTATTTTTCAAAAAATGCAATTTTATTTCCCTTTATTGGAGAACCCTTTTTAAATCCAATATTTAAAACTTTTATATATTAAATTTGACAGAATAAACTTCTTATTTATAATCAGTGCATAAGAATTTAGTTTGAAAAAATTATTGGTGTTTTTCTGATAACTTGAATATTTGTGTGAATTGTGAAAAATACTATATTTTAACTGAATTATTTTTTCAATCATAATAATTTATAGTGTAAAATTATTCATTTTAATGGGTTTTAAGTATAAATAGATTAACGTTTTACCATTTAATAAAATTCTGGTCATTGTAAGTAATTTCACTTTGATATTGGTCATAAACAAGTATCAATATTTTGATAGTTATTATTTCATAAAAATATGCTTTTTGGTTTTGACAATGGGAATTAATTTTAAATTAATTAATGAAACATCTTTGTATTGAAATTGTTAAAATAGTATTCATTTTTGAATTCAGAATATCAAAATTATATTAGGGTGAATTTTTGGTATTTTTTTGAAAACATTAAATTTTTGATGAATAGTGAAAAACACTGCGTTATTGATTAAAACCAACTTTTTATTTAAATAATTAATTTTTTTATTTTTATTTTAATTATAAATAGATACATAATAACAAAATTAGTTCTATTTAATTCATTGGAATCGTTTTATAATAAAATTAATTGTATAAAATTTTATTGAGCTTTTTACCCTATTTTACCCACCTTCTAAATGCATTTGAAAATTTGTATAGAACATAATTTTACCGCTTTTTTGAGTTGAATTTAAAAAATATGAGAGACACATTTAACTTTAGTATGTAAAATGTGGTTAAATAAGATGAAAATAATATTTGGTGAATAGTAAGGTTTGACATTTATTTACCATAGTTAAAAGTAAATAGGGTAATTAAGGGTAAAAATTAATTATAATTTCCTTAACACATGTCCTAATTATTTTGGATAAGTTTTATTAAACCAGAAACAACCTTATAAATAATATATGACCCTTTAGGTCCACTTGGATTAGATTCTTACATTTATTATTGTTTAATTTAAAGAAGAGTTAGAAGTGTTAAATTCAAGTTTTCCTAACTAAAACATTTTAATATAGGGTTATACATAAGATAATTTCGACTATAAATATTAATTAGAAATATAAAATGATTTCCTACATAATGGTATTTTATTTACAAATTTTAGAAATTAAATAACTTAATTTAATGATGATATAACGATGATACAATAATTACCTTATTAATGAAAAATTAAAATAATTGATATTATAAATATCTAAATAAATGTAATTTGAAACTTTTGATGAATTAAATTAATTTTATAGGTTAATATGACATGTTAGGGTTGTTTAGATAAATTTATTGAAGTTATAAGGTTGTTATGAATTTCACAAAAACAAAATACCAAATAGTGTCAAAATTGACATAAATTAATGTTTAAAACAAATACTATATTATTGGTTGATATAATATTCAAAAAAATATAAGGTTCAGCCAAAGGGCTTAAATAATATTATATATGTCATTAATGAACTACTTGAGGTTCTTTTGGTTGTTGATAGTATGTTTATTAACCATATACTGTAAGAATACATGAAGACATGGTAAAAGATAAATTATTTTACTTAGAGTTAGATCTCATTGATATGGTTAAAATGGTAACCTAAACATGTATAAAACCAATTTGTTGAGAGTATTTAGACCCATACTCACTTTACCTTATAAATAAATCAATTTTGAGCCATTATAAACTGAATATTATTTATTATAAAATAATATTTCAATCTTTTTTTAAGATGACCCTCACCCATCTTATAAAAGGGAACTCCCCCTTCTCTGAAATTCACACCTTCCAAGCCATTGGGATCGACAAAACCCTTCCAAAATAACCTCTCAACTATCCTTCCTTCAACTTAGAGGCCTTAATTTAGACAGAATGCCAACCCAAGGAGCCCTTTTTATCAAATCAAAAGGAAGAACCAGAAGAAGAGGTAAATATTTCATCACCTCTTTCAAGTTATTTTCTTCTTCTACTTCTTCTTTCCTTGTTGTTTACATTATAAAACAATAACTCCAGTATATTCTATATACTGTGATGTTATTATAAATATGTTACAACCATATTCATTATTATATCCATCCTTTGATTGACATGTCACCATACGTGCGTACCTACGACTTACCATCTCCATGTCGTGGTGTAGTTGTTATTCAATACATTATTATTTGGTTGGGTATAATAATGACGTATATTTGATGTAAATAATAAATATAAAATGATAATGATTCTGTATATATGATATACCATCCAATTATATATGATTTTAATATAAAAAATAAGGATATTGTTGCTCGTGCGTATGTACGGATTACCGTCTCCACGAACGCGATGAGATTCATTTCCCATCGTAACCATTCAAGAATAATTTTCATTTGATCATTAAAAATAATGTTTAAAGACTTGAAATCATTCTGGACATGTATAAGAAACATACCATCCATAAAAAACATGACTCATGTAATAAATAATATAAAAGAAAACGAATCAGTTAACACCCGAAACGACGATAATACTAAAATACCATTAACAAAGCATTATTAGATGATCATATATGATATCATAATTATGTATATGGTTCTTTTATATTTTAATAACAATTATTTAACTATTATACAGGAGGTTAACGTACCCTCGACCAAGGAAAATTACAAGGTAAGGGTTAACTTCACAATCTCTTTTTTATCCGAGGTTGTTTTTACGTAAGTATCTACTGAGACCTCTTTATCAACCACATCCATGTTTCTTAAAAGTTTATTTACAATTTAATATACAATGTGTTAAATTCATTTATACCCTTATTTTACTATATATGTTTTTGAAAATAATATTTCCATTGTTTTCCAAACAATGTACTTTCTGACCTTTTCGACAAAATTAAGGTAAGAATGTTTTTTTAACTTATTCGGTTGGTGCAACTATTTTCCACCATTATATATTTGTTGAAGCATCCCTTACAAGCTTATAATAATATTTTCATAATAAATGTTTTCTTTATATTTATATGAATCTTAAATGATTTGAAAATATATAGATATATTTCTCTCAAATAGTTATGATTTCATCTACGTCAACATCCTTTGATAAATTTTACACGTGTTTGAAGTTGATTTATTATGATACAAATATTCCATATTGTATTTAAGGTTTTGTGATATGTTTGATTGTGGATGATTTATTTTTATACCATTCATGGTTTAAGGTTTAATTATTGATATTTCATATGCTAGTTTTAATATGAATGTTTATGTAATATTTCAACCTCTTCTTATGATTAATGTGTTGGAATAGTATGTTCCAGGTTGGGGACCGGTAAAAGTAATCCCTTAGAGTTAGGGTATGGTTACAGAATACTCTCCATGTTGGAGTACGGTTACAAAGGCTCTCGGGGTTGGAGTTCTGTTATAGAGGCTCTTCGGGTTGGAGTCCTGTTATAGAGGCTCTCCGGGTTGGGGTTCGGTTACAATTAGCCCCTAGGTCTTGGCACGAGGCCTTGACATAGAAATTAATGACCGGTACTATAAATTCTATCATTATAAAATTAGATAATAAATTTAATTATTTGACTAGTATAATATCCATGTACATGTTTATATGGTAATTTTAGATTTATTTTTTCCATATTATGCTAATTTTTATGTTTAAAAGGCTATTGTTTTTATTACAAATCCCGCCATAAAAGTTTATAGCTTCTACTATATTATTTACCCTTACTGAGCATCTGAGCTCACCGCTTTCTTGTGTTTTATTTTCCCAGGATCCCAAGAAGTGTTTTATGTTTGAGATGCTGGGTTAAGATAAAAGAACAATGTCATTATCAAAGGATTATTTTTTGTGTTGTATTTTAGAAAGTGTAAGGCAACTTTCATGTATGTAATCTATTTTCCAAGCCTGCTAAACTGATCGGTCTTTCAGGACATGATTCCTTGTAATCATGCCAATGTATTAATATAATGCACCAAATCTAGGAATCTAGGGTCATGGCGTTACATATAATGTCTTCATCAAGTGAGCTCGAAATTTATTTTCTTCTCCCACATATTTGATCTAGTTCAACACCTCCTTTTATTCAAGCATGATGCCACACAAAATTGAAAGGAAATTTTCTTACAAGATTTGGTTTTTCGATCAAAATTTTTAGAGGAAAGGGAATTATATTACATAAATAGATAAATATTTATCTAAGGGATGATCACCTAAAATTATATTATGAATATTCCCCTTAGTCATTATAAAGATGGCACCAATTTTCATGAGAGGAATTATTAGAAATTATCTTATGTGTGGTTCTGGGTGAATATTTTTCACCAATGACATGAAAAATGTTAATCCAGAAATTGAAAAAAATATTATAGAGGACAATCAAACATATTATGGGTCTTCTAGAAATCATTAATGGCCTGATTCCATGGAAAAATTCAATTGAAAAAGAAAATGGAAATTCTCTTATGACCATGCTGCATAATTATCTTATATGGACATCCTAAAATTTCGATTAAATAAAAAATCAAATATTATTATTTTTTTAAAGGATAATTACATGAACTGAACACTTCACATGAAAATATAAAATTTTAAATTCAATATGAGTAATAAAATATGAATTCAAAAATAAATTGAAATGCTGCATTAATAATTCATGAATTTCTAAACAAAATTGGAATCAAAATATTTTCCAAAAGAGGTTACATATAAAAATAAAAAACATGAAAATTAAAATCTGAGAAGTCTCTTCCTCTAGAACTCATGATGTTTTATTATCCTACATATTTAATTTGGTATTACTTCTAGAACAATTGGTTACTGAATGGGTAGATTTAAGATCAACAAACCCCTAGAGGAATGACATCTTATTGAGGTCCCTTGAGAGAAGGCTCGTCATTAGGCATATCATAATTGTGATCCAGATATAGAATCCTAGTTGTATATCAATATGTATAAATGATTCATTAGTCAAGATAAACCATGCGTAATGATCATATCCTATGATCCGACATAAGAAGGACATAGAAACCACAACTCATTCCTAAATAAAGAATGTACCAATGTTTTCCCATCAACTAGTGCCAATATATTCATTGTAAAAAAGTAGGTTATCTATGTTTTGGTGAAAAGATACATCATCTTTAACCCTATAACTGAGTTGAATATCTTGAAATCAAAACTTGAGACACATTAACACTATTTCCATCATTCCCAAACAAACCCTCATCATATATCAAAACTCCAGTTCCAAGGTAATCTGGATCAGATACCACTATATCACAACCAAACCCATCGGGCCCACATGACCTGCAATTAGTTGAGGGTGACAACCCTATCCATCCTATATTAGTCCAGATGATGGAAAATAGTTCTGGGTGGGAATATGAAACACATTGGAGTCCTTAGACTAACGTACATTCACAGACATACACACAACTCCAAAAACTAATATAACAATGATATGATAAACAAATGATAAAAAATATGCATGCATATAAATAATTCCACATCATAGTATGAAAATGAGTATGAAAATGGTAATGGGAAAGATAAAATATCAATAATAACTATAACAGAGTCCAGCTAGATAACTAAAGGGTACTAGTATCAAGATTTAACTCCAAGAACCTTCTACAAACCATCTAGTGCAAGTACACTCGACATGCTCCTGGTCCTCTGAGGACTCTCTAAAGAGTCTTATAATATACATAAGACATGAAACGTGTGGTAAAACACTATAAAGGGGTTTGTATAATCATACCAACTATGATACCCCAAAATCACCAAACACATGTATCAAACACAATCATCTCAACACCACAAAAGTTTGAATCACCAAAAAAGATGTATATGAACGTTGATTTTCTCATAGAAACCAAATAAAAAAGTAAGTTCACATCCCCACTATTGTGTTAGTATCATCATAGAGGCTCAATAAATAACAATATTCAAAGGGGGAACTTCTCAAGCCTCATTTATACAGATGGCACTCAACTGAGTGGTTTCAATCATCGAGCCTTTACAATTTCCAAAGGTATTGAAACTCACCTCACGTTGATACATAGGTAACAGACCACACCCAAATAATTTAGAAGATTCCAAACCCTTAATTTAATAACCCATGAAGTAAGAGTTCATATTCATAAATGTTAAAATCTAGATACATGTTGCAAACTAGGGAATAATGATAGAGGATCACACCTTGGGGCATGCAAAGGGATACCCAACTATATCCAAAACTAACCCATAGATGTGATCTCTCACCCTATACTCTGGATGGGATTCCTCACTCCACCGCCTTCAAGATTTACCAATGGAATAAACCCATTCTGAAACATTTACTAGAATGATGGAAACAAGGGATACATTATAACACACTAATATTTTATGATATATTTCATTTTAAATAATATTAATCTCTTTGACAGCCTATGATACACACAACCTTGTGTCTAATTGAACGGGTAATATAATATATCATTAAAAAATAACTATTAAATTATCTATATGAATAGTAATAAAAAAATGTTAATTTTTTTTTAAAATGTTTTAGGTACATAAAATATATTTTTGAAGTAAATTATTTATATGTTTCAAAAAGATATTTTTCTTTAAAATGGTTTTTATTGATATATTGCTGGAAAAAATAAATTTTTTTTGAACACTTTCATAAAATTTATAATTCAGAATTAGCTAAATTTTATAAATCAAAATTTACAAATATTATTAGATTCAATTTTGAATAATTTTCTAAAAAGATTAATTTTTTGATGAAAAGTGAAAAATATTGATTTATATTAAGAATTAACATATTGTTTAAAATATTTAGAAATATAAATGTAGTTTTAAAATGATATTAAATGTAAATTTTGTTAAATTATATTATTTTTAATATAATTTAGGTCATTGGAATCAATTTTATATTGAATTGTTTTTATTAAAAAAATGTATATTTAAGAACTCATTATCTTTGGAAAACCACTTTTCATCTCATTTGCGAGTTTAATACTAAATTAAATTATACCACTTATATGATATTTGAATTTTATAAAATGGATTAAATATTTTTAATAATAATAATTAATGTAATTTAATATGTTCAGCTTAATTTTTATTCACAATTAATATTTAAAAAATTAAAAATATGTTTCCATGGTTGACGTTAAGACATGTTTACTTGGGAGTTAAACTAAAAAGATAATGGTTAAAATGACCTAAAAACGTGAATTAATTATATTTTTTGGAAATATTTAGACACTATATCTTATTATATTCTTCAATGTTTCATTTTTGATCCATTTTGGGTATATAAATAATTATTATATTATATTCTTTTCAAAAATTCAAAGTTGGTCGTCTCTCCCACTTATAAAAGGACACCATCTCTCCTCTCCTGTCCACAATTCAAGATAATTTGGTTTCAGATAATACCTGACCAAATGATCCGATTAACTCCCTCCCTAAGAATATATAGTCACTTTTTTTAACATAAAACCATCCTAGGATGTCTATTGGTATAAACCTAAAGTGGTTTTTTGAGGAAGAGGTATAGTTTTTAACCATGGATTTTCATTTTATTTATTTTACTACCTCCTTATAATCTTTTTTAACCGTGATAAAATAAAGAAAGATTATCTTAAATACAATTGTATTCTATTATTTTAATTTATTATCCTAGGTCCATATGCTATTCTATCAAATGGTAAATGAAACTGTTGATTGTGAGTGTGATGCATTACCGCCTCGTAAATCGATTTAATTATTTTTCCAACACCGCCTTTCATAGATGGATATAATGATCAATTTAATGCATATATATTTACATATATTATATTTACAAAATAGTTATACCTATGGAATTATAATGTCACATATTCATTTTTACCATCTAATCTATTGTAAAATGATAATGTCGCTCATGCATATATGTGGACCACCACCTCAACGAAGCGACGTGATTCATTTTTCATTTTATTTTGACATTGATGGTAATAAAGAAATATATATAATGAATATATATTATTTATATTAATTATAATTATTCTTTAAATGTGAATTATTATTTTTATATCTTTCATTCCATCTGTCAAAAGATGAAAACAACATTCATGCGTATGTACGACCAAATGTCTATAAGAAAGGTTTAATACATTTTTCTATATACAATATTTATAGATGACAATAAATATGTATATAATGAATATATATTATATGTATATAGTTATTGAAATTATGTATATTATGGATCATGATGAAAGTAAAAGACCCAAACTACCAAATTAAAACATATATTGAAAAGGAAGCAGTTATCACCCAGAAGAGTGATTTAAAAATATAATTGGTAATAAATGGATGATAAAAGGATATAATAAAGTCATATATGGTATAATATATATTATTATAGCTCTATAATATATTTATAATAAATAAATATTTATTATATAGTTTATATAATCATGTTCAAGTGAATTCAGACTTAAGTTAGGGGTTTTATGTTATAATTTCAGTATTTATGAGGATTATTTGTGATTAGTTTTTAAGATGATGACATTTAATGATATAAATCTCAAAAAACTCATTAAGTTTCATATAATTCTGTTATTTATTAATAATACATGTTTTCCCATTCATTTTACTCCATTTAAGTACTCAAGAGATAGATAGAATATTTTTAAAGAAAATTGACATTATCTATCTTTTTGATCAAAACTTTTATTTCATATATGACCATGTTTTCATGAATTTTGCAACTACTAATCTAAGATTTTTTTGTTTCATTTTTATCAATGATTTACTTTTTAAATGTTTTTAATGGAATATTGCCTTTTTATAAATGTGGTAAAAAAGATGTAAACAAATGTTTTAATGGAATGTTTTCATTTAACTTTTTTACAAAATTAATGGAATTTTCCGCCATCATCACCACTAAAAATTGTGAATTTTAATTTAAATGTTTTCATTATTTTTTTTTGAAAAATATTATTTATAATATTTTGGAAATTTTTATATTTTAAAAAAGTGAATTCAATTTGAAAATAGTGCATTACTCAAGAAATATTCCAAGTGTTATTTTGAAGGAATTTTTTATTTTAAATGATATAATTTAATGTTAACTAATATATAATGGGGATGTGATAGAGTAATACCATAATTATTATTTATACGAATGATTTATGATTATGATGATAAGATGTTAATGGTGCCTTATTCTTTACTATGGGTTATTCCATGATGAAATTTTAATGAAGCCAATTATTTATGAGTTATTAGATGATGAATGATATATGATCCCATGGAAAAGATATATAAGATTTTCATTCTGTGATATGTGTTCCTAGAATTATATATCCATCAAATACATTAGGTAAATATGGATATATCATGAGTTAAAGAGGATTATAATAGGGAGTGGACCTATTTTAGCGAGAGAGTCAATCCACGATGATAGTATTGGGATCAATCCACGACAACTATGATGACTTGGAGTGTGATCCTTTACTTCTAAGGAAATGACCTTCTATGATTATGTGTATTCTATAAATCTATATCTTATACCAATGTTATTATATCATGGATAATTTTCTTTGATTCCATTATTATTCATATCTTTTGAATCCTCAAAATTTATTCCATGACTCATGATTTATATCTATGATATGCAGGTTATCATTTTTCAGATGTTATTCTCATATTCTCATACCCTTATACTCATTTAATGAATAGTGATCATTGATGTATACCTTATTTACCCATAATGAGGATATAAACTCACCCTATCTTATATTTCCTTTACCTCAGTTATAAAGAAACGTATTATGTTTTATATGCATAATAAGGCCTTTAGTTATGAAGGACTTAGAGGAAGATGATGTGGTTTACTTATGAACTAGTTTTTTCTATAGTCATATTTCTAAATGAATTAGACCTATATGATTCTATCATGGATCATTATGTTATTTAATGAATACTAAACATTTTAGATAAAACATATTTTTATGAATGGTATTGATCACTATAGTTTTCCTCAAAAAATATTTTATTTACCCTTAGAAACTGGGATGATAACAATTTTTCTACAACCCTTATAACAATCCTATTTCCGATGAAAATCATTTGTGATGGTAAAGAATGGAGTGTTTTTTTCTCGTTAAATATCCCAGTCCAGAAAAGAGTCTTTTTATTATATATTGGAAATCATTCGGGTTCACATTGAGTGTGCGCTTACTATGTAAAACTGCGTTGGTATTTTCTTAGGTTTATTCACATTTTATTTATGAACCATAATGAAGGATTTGAGATCATAATGACCATGAATGGCGTTGTTAAAATATAATGAATTATATATTGGAAATAAGGTGATATGATTTAGAAATATTATAAATGATTTTTCATGATTATATGGTTTTACCCAATGATTATTATCTCGCACGCTATGTTTTATTGGTTTTAGTCAATGGGAGAAACCTAAAAAACCCTATTTGATGCTGAATGTGTAGGTAAATGAATTAATTTCTCTGTAAAGAAACCAAATTTTATCAGATCTAGAACGAAAAATCATGTTAATACAATTACACATCTTTATCAATCCATAAATCATTCTTAACTACTAAATAATAAAATTATGGAATAACATTCCTTTGATTCTTTAAGGAGGCCACAGACACGTTGTTTTAGTGGGTCCTCTGCTCCACCAATTTTTATGAAATGGATTAGTACCAATGAAAAGATATTTTATGTTCTCCAATATCTGGAGCCTAAAAAATTCATTTTGGGTGTCTATCATTTGGACGGTGAATAATATCAATAGTGGAATATTATTAATTATATATATATATAAATAGCGACAAATTTATCCCATATATTAGGATAATATTATGATGTTATTTTTTAATAATTTATTTTCGTATATTCCTTATTTGAAAATGGATAAGTAATTCCTTGTGAAAAAGTAGAAGGATAATGGTTCTATTGGTACTTATGAGGCAATTTTTACATGAATTATGAGGTACACTTTTGGTATATCTTACAACCAAAAATTACGGTTGATATATCATTTCATAGCTTAAAACCATATCTCTAGAGAACGTTGTTCAAAATTAGTTTCTATATCTAAGATTAAATCGTTCGATTCACAATCATAGAGTAAATGGATATTGGAGTTACTCATCAATCTCAGGGTTTTGATAAGAAATGAAATATAGAATTCATAGGATATTATTAAAATCATGGATATAATAAAATGATAATATCTATATGCATGATGTGTGGAAGTAATCATGGATGAAATTGTCTTAAGGGGAATGGTACATGTTTTAAGTGTGTAAAGAAATGTCATCTAGCAATCAAATACACATTTTATATGAAGATGTTACCTAATGACATGAATAGAGAGAAATCTATATAGAATAAACCACTCATACTACAATGTTTAAAATGTAAGTGGTACGGGAATAATTCTAACAAGTGATCAAGTATGAAGGTTAATAACGAATACTTATGTCAGAAATCTCTTAATAATAGATACAATGGTAAATATCATGAGATCACTATTTCTAATGAGGGGAAAATTAATGGAGTGGAGAAAGGTATATTGAAAATTCACTTAATAATTGATAATATATTATTTGACTCTAGATCTATTAAATATTTTATATCAAAATAATTTTAAAGGATATAAAAATTCCACCCCAATGATTAGATGTTGAATTAGAATTGAAAAACCCTAATGGTACAATGATCAAATCTTATGTATATGATTATTATCCTACTAATGTTTCTGTTAATTTTCTCCATGAAAGTATTTTTTATTCTCCCCCTCATTTAAGTTGATGTTATAATAAGAATCGGCTTACTTTCACTACATGAATCCAACATCAATTCTGAGGAAGGTAATTCAGGTTTGATATTCCAAACCAACCTATGATCATCTATCAATGAAATAATAAATAGTAACTTTCAAGGGAAATCACATCCATTGTATGGGTCCTGATTTTTATTCAAATGGGGTGTTTATGTCAGATGTTTGGGAAGAAACTCAACATAGATGATATTCCTATTGTGCAGTAGTTTTTGATGTCTTAAAAAACGAGTTTCATAGTATTATAATGAATCATGAAGTTGATTTATCAATAAAACTCATACATGGTGCTACTCCCATTTCAATGATTCTGTATGAAATGTCCATGAGTTAGTTATAGGAATTGAATAAGAATCTATATGATAATCATAACAATGGTTTTATTCAGTCAAGGTCATCAACTTGGGGTGAACCAGTTTTATAAAAATAACTATGGATTAATGAAACTCAACATTGATTATCAAAAAACATAACAAGATAACAATGAATAATAAGTATCATTTTCCACATGTTAATGGATTGTTTGATCAATAGTGTAGAGCTTAATAATTTTTCAAGATTGATCGTACTTATGGATATCATCAATTGAATATTCAAAAATAGGATATACACATGAAAATTATCTGTAAAAGTTATAGAAACAATGAATATATAGTGATTCCATTTATTCTTCCTAATACCCCATATATCTTCTTAGATTTAATGAATATAGTATTCAAATATTACCTTGATCTGTTTGTGATAGACTTTATAAATGATATTCAAATATATTCAATGTGAATTAAAGAAAATTAAGGTCACTTTAGGATTGTAATGAAAACCTTAATAAAGGATATGTTGTATGAAAAATTTATAAATATTGAATATTAGCTATAAAAGTTTGGTTTTTGGGTTAAATAATCATAATAGAGGGTATATATGTTGATCTATAAAAGATGGAAATTATTGAATGTTGGCCCAGACCAACCAAAATGGAAATAATCCATAATTTTCATGGGATGGATGTATATTGTTGAAAGATTGTGGAAAATTTATCATGATTGTTTAATACACCCACCAAGTCTACTTTTAAGGTATCCAAGTTAATTTGGATAAATTAATGTGAGGAAAATTTGAAGGAACTAAAAAAAGGTTAGTCAGCACACCGATTCATATATTACCTAGTAGTGGAAAAGGTATTATAATCTACATTGATAAATTGATGAATGTAATCATATACCTTCTCATGTAGAGTGATATAGTTATAGCTTAGAACTCATAATAATTGAATACAAATGATCAATATTACCAATAAAAATGATTTGGAGTTAGCTGTGGTAATTTTTATATTATAGATATAGAGAAGTTATCAGTATGGTGTTTGGTGTGATATTTATAATGATTATAAATTTTAAAAATATATATTCACATAGAACGAGAGGAATCTGACCAAAAGAACATGGTTATAGTTGATTGAAGATAATTATTTCTCATTAAATTACCTCCATGGGAATCCCTACAAGGGAGAAGATTCTATGAGTAGAAATTATCATTCTAAATTATCTATGATAAGGATTAAAAAAGATCAATTTTTTTTACATGTAATGTATATGTCTTGAAATTTTGAAGGAAGGGTAGATATATTATATTTCTCAAATAACAGTTCAACCATCAATCCAAGTGGATATTAAAGAAGTAAAAAAGGAAGATGTAGATCTATAAAAGAAGGTAAGAAATGTTCTTATGTTCAACCATAATTATAAGGCCACAACCTTATACCTTACTTAATATTGAATTAAATTAATAATTCACATTGAGGATCTTTTCAGGTTTAGAGTTTTAGAGAATTAGATCTTAAATCATGCATTACATTCCACATTTAAACAAAGTGGTTACATAAAAGATAGTATTCATTTTTTCCCATCAACGGAAACATATTTAAAATAAAACATGGATTCTTTCTTGAAACTTCCTTGACACTATCATCATATCATGTACCTCTCCCTTGACCTATGAAAAACATTTCAAAAATTTGGGATGAGCATAAAAAGCTCAGTAAGGGATATAAAAATATGGAAAGGAAACATGAGTACATGTATACATAAGAATCAATGAAATTATACTTTACTCATAAAACATAAGCACATTAACATACCTCATAAAAATATGAATAAATCATATAAATCATAAGACATAAAGGTAACTTGAGGAATTCATAACATTCTTACGTAGGGAGTAACCCTCTGGGTTACAATTGGAATACCCATCACAGTATATTTCCCTAAATCTCTTCAGAGAAACCTTAATGTTTAACCCCTTCGTGTTACCCAATGCATTGGAGAGCTATAACAGGCACACCCTCCCTTAGTTTATCACGGAACCACCCATCTTCATAATAATTCCCAAGAACCATAACATAATCGTATCCCATAAAACATGCATAAAAGAAAAAAAACATAACATTTCCACTTTTCAATCACAAGATATCAATAAAACATATTGATATAAAAACATTATGAAAACCATTTTCAATACCAAAATAAAAGAAAATTAAAACATGGTATTTATTTTTCATTTAAAAAAAGGTATGGCTTGTAGAGGAAGCCAAAACTCAAATAATGGTCACGACGGCGGAGAAGTCGTTGTCTCCCCATACGTACGACAAAAACATTCCCTTTTATCGTTTAGTATAATGCTTCGTATAAAAAATATTCCTTTTGGATAAACATAAAATTCAATGGGGGTTTATACATCGTATAAAATAAGGTTGTGTATAAAACAAAATATGCCTCAATGAAAGGAGATTGAGATGAAGTCCCATACAAATACGGTATCCCTGGATTAAGGATAAATCAATTACATAATTATGTGTGACAAACGAATACACCAAATATAAGTGGATATTAAGTCTAAAACAATCAGAGTTTATTCAAAAATATTCATATAACGACATATTCAATGGGTACAAGTTTATCTCAAAGAATCAAAATTGGGTTAAGAAGTTCCCTTGCAAAAATTCAACAGCCTAACGACGTCACTTCAAAATTCAGAAAATGGGTCGATGAGAGATAAAAAGGGTATCTAATCACATGGAAATAAAATTTACATCAATAAGGATATATAAGAACAAATCCCAACATAATAGTATGTTAATTAAATGGCATAACAAAATAAGTCTTTTAAAAAGAGGAGGGTGAAAGGTTCCCTTACCGACTTGGGTAACTTTCAAAACGTACACCCAATTGAAGAAGGGTCATACAATGAATATGTAAATACCCATAAATAAAATTATATTACACAAAGAGTATAATAATGGGTAGTACATACACAACTCAAAGTAAATGGTGGAAAATGTAGCATAAATCTCACAGGAATAAAAGCGAGATGAAAAATCCATTACGAAAACTCGGCAGCCTAACAGCGCCACTTAAAACTTCCAAAAATGGATTGATGAGATCAAATAGGGTCTCTCATCATATTTAAATAAAATTTACAGAAGTAGGAATATAAAATAACATCCCCCAAAATAACAAAGAGGAGCTTAAAAGAAGTGACAAAAAGGAGAGTACTTAAAAAGAAAGAGAGAGGTTGGATCTCTTACGAAAATTCGGCAGCCTAACGGTGCCACTCAAAACAACAAAATGGATTGATGAGAGAAAATATGGTCTCTCATCATATGAACATAAAACGTACAGTAGGAGTAATATAAAATAACATCCCAATCATAAGAAAGATGATCTTAAAAGGAATGACATAAAAGAGTGTACTTAAAAAGAAAGAGAGGGGGTAAGATCCCTTACCTCAAGTCCGACATGTCTTGTTCATTTCATTATATTCCTGAATAATAAACTTTGGTAAATTTATAATTGCCTAAGTACCTCCTTTAAAGATTATTATTCTGTTCATATCACATATTATAATGTTATAATAATTGTATAATAATGTTATTTCAGATCAGACGTTTTTGCCGTTGTTTGGTACATGAGTCAAAAATGAACTTGTTTGAAAAATGATTTCCCATGTAGTTATAAGTAAATAATTTCCAGAATAGTATTAATGATTAAAATATCATATATATCCAGTAAATATTCATTTTATACTATTCCATATCATTTGGAGATAAAAAATGAAAAGCACCGTTCATGGAGATGGTAGGCCGTACGTACGCATGAACGCTACTTTCATTTTTTTGTCATATTAATGTAAATTTAAAATAAATGATATATATATATATTACAATTAAAGTATAATATATATGTTATATTAGTAACATATTTTCATGAATTTCATTCTTTATACATTCCATGTATTGCATGAACGAGTCACATCACTTGAGGGGGCGGTAGTCCACACTTCCTCATATGAAATTATCGCATTTTCACAACATGAAAAGAATAAAGTTATGTTTTAAATATAAAATACAGAAGCATATAGAAAACATAAATACCATATATATGATATATAAAATACAGTGACATCATAATGTCCACCTTCAAAGGTGTTAAAAGAATAGTGATCAATCATCGTTTCGTGAGGCAGTAATTCGCCATCCACTGAAACAGTATGTTCTTTAACCATTAGAAGGATGTGTGTGGAAGTGTAGCTAGAATACATCTTATAAAAACAACCAAGTATATTTAAGATACTCGTGTTGTTAGAAAAGAAATTAATAAGAAAAATTCGGGGGTTGGAGAAGCAAAATACAACAAAAGAACACTAGGAAAGACTTTACCTTTAAATCGGGTAACTCTTTTTGATTTGAGCTCAAAGGCTTCCTTGGAAAGTCTTCTGCCAAAAGTCAGACTTCTAGGAGTAAGAGAGGGATGTGGAGAGACACAATTGGCAGGGTTTGGCCGAGGCAAAGGCATGAGAGGTGTGGGTAAGGTGGTAGAGGTGGGGGCCTTTTATAAGAGGAGAGGAGGGGCACTCTTGGAAAGTCTTGAAAAGTAACATTATTATAAAATGAATTTCGGATTTTGAAGGTCCCAAAATTATATATTTCGAGGATAAGGTAATAAAAGTTCGAAATCCACACATCCAATAGGTTTTTGACAAGTTTAGGTCTTATATTTTACGTTATCTTTTTATATTATTTAAATCATTAAATAATGAGGTAATCGCTACATCATCATGGTGTCATGAATAATTTAATTTATTTAATGTCTAAAAATTATAAAAAAACTATTTTGATGTAGGAAATCTTTTTATATTTCTATTGAATATTTATAGTAAAAAATATTACTTTTATAACCCCATGTAATTTTTTTTAGTAAAACAACACATGTTTGTGACCTTTTAATTTTAACTTTGAATAAAAGGTTTTAATGTCATTTTCCTACAAAAGTGGCTCTATGGGGTCCCCAAGTTGACCCATGGATTGTCTTGGTCGACCATGACTCAACCAATAATGGTAGGACATGTGTCAAGGTCATTTTATATTATTAAAACATTATTTTTACCTTAAATTACAGTAATTACCTCTAATCACGATTAAAAACTTAAAAGTTACTATTCACCAAAAAATTATTTTAATCCCATTGAGAAACATTTTAAATCCTAATGACAACAATGTATGTAGGATTTTTGAAATTAAAATCACATTTGTGGAAAAGTTTCTTTTAAATGAAACATCAGTTTTTAAACCACCACTTAGTGGTTTCACTATTCATAAAAAATTGATGTTTTTCAGAGAAATACCAAAAATTCACCCTAGGCTATATTTGATATTCCGAATTCAAAACTGATGTCTATTTTAAAAAATTCAAAACATATAAGTTTCATTAATTAATTTTATAATTAATCCCCGATGTTAAAACAAATAGCGTGTTTTTAAGAAATAATATCTATTAAAAGGTTGACACTAGTTTAAGTCTAATTTCAAAGTGAAATTAATTCCGATGACCACTATTTGATTAAATGGTAAAAATATATTCTAATTTCACTTTAAAACCAATTCAAAATATAATCTAATAATATAAATAAATTATATTAAAATGTGGTCTTGAATTAAAATACAACATTTTTCTCTATTCATTAAAAAATGAACTTTATCGGAAAAATACCAGAAATTTACATAAAGTGAATATTGATGTCCCGATTCTAAAGAAGAATTTTATTTTTTCAAATATAACACATATAATTTTCAATAAGTGTATTTAAAAGAGTTTCGCCATCAAAAGGCGGTTAATCGACCTTTTAAAGAATATTAGAATGTTTACGCTTAAAATTGGATTCATTCTCATTTTTAATCCCCTAACATTTATTGTAAAAAGTAAAAATATTTTACAAACATATATAATCATTTTTTAGTTAGTTCTGTTCATTCCCCTCATTACAACGGCTAGGTGTTAACTACCATTTAAAATAAAATTATTTTATTACTAGAGTGCAATGTAATATTTCAAAGGAACTCGTTGTTGTGTATTGGGTAAGCCATCGACCATATCATTCCCTTTAAATTAATATTAACATTTTATTCAAAAATAGGGATAAATATAAAAAATTCATATTCTTTATTTACCTGGGGTGTTACATCCTTCCCCCCTTTTGGGAATTGCATCCTCGCAATTTTAAAATTGGGCTCGGAAACATCATTGAAGGTCCCACATCGGAAAAAGAGTCGGTAAAACAATAACTTTAAAAGAAAGAAAGAGAAGTATAGAGGTCACCTGAGTTAACCCATACTAGGATTCCATGTAGGAAAACATGGATATGGAAGAAAAAGTAAAGGGTCATGTTTTGAGGGAGAGTGACAGAAAACGTGTTTAGGAGAAATTTAACCACAAGATAATCACAAACTTGTGGTGGGTTAAACGGTATTCGATTCCCCAATAGTAAAAGTTAATAGAAAACATTTTTGTTTTAAGTTACTTTTTATTGAGGAATTTATTTTTGATCTTAAGGAATAATATTTACTTGTCATGTTTACTTTCAACTTTTACTAGATTTCTTACACAAACTCATACTTTCTCCAAATGATGAGTATTTAGGAAGACTTGTTCACACTAAGAGTACTATAATCAACTTCTAGAGAATCACCTAATCCAAAAAAGAGGATTATATTTCCCATGTCTTTATACACTTACAAAAACCAAAATTATTAGAACAAGATCAGATAATTCAGAAAAGGATAACCCTTTATAAAAAGAAAATCTATTCTTAATCTCCAAAATTAGTCCAACAAAGCCCAAAGCTCAACGAAGACCATTTGATAAACAATTTGTCCATAAAATTATTCAAAGTAAACCAAACTAAGATTAAAACCCAAATATTTGAAGGATTTAATCACATAGTTTTCCAAGGTACAAATTAACACTTATCTCCAAATAACATCAGTTGTTCTTAAAGTCTCATATTGAAAAGTAATTAACCTAATCACATTAATAATTTACATAGATAACCCAAAATAAACTTAATCATAATTTATAAAATCATCTAACTAAAAATAATAAGTCATACTAACCCTGGACTTCACGTAGTCCAGTTGTAGGTGATAAATACGAGTCGCACTTTGGTTGTGGATTTGATTCCCGCAGCTTTGTCCGACGCGACGGGTTGACACACGGTCTACATGTTGTCCTTTTTATAAATCTCTAAAAATAACCCTAACATGTTTTAACCTCAATAGTTTCCTTATAACTCTTATTTTCATCCAAATTCGTTACGATATCAACATCTTAATTCCTGAAGTCTTATTTCAGCACCATAAGATAAAATAAAATGATTACCAAAATGAATAACAGCATACCTTGAACATGGCGTCCACTCGGTTTCATCGTCATCTTTATCACATAGGTAGATGTACGATGAATTACAACAATGATTTAGGGATCCTTCAAAATAATTTTCTTCCTCCATCCAAATACACCTTGTACAACATGGGTCATATGGGTGTTCATAGAAAAAAAGTTTTGGAAAATAATCATGTATGAAATATAATTCCAAAACATTTGATAAAACATGATTTATATAAAATAGTCGGACAGAATTTGAGTTGAAAATTTCTATTATTGTTCCATTTAAAATACCATAAGTATGTGCTGAGAGACTATATTTTAAAAGCAAATATAAATAAGTTGTGCAAGGGTCTCTTTACTTTGCACCATTTTTAAAATCATAATATGCTTCAAATTCTTGTGATAAGGTAAAATATTTGAAAATACTTTGATAATATTTACCTTTCTTGAAAATATGAGAATATTGTGAAAATAGTATTTGTCTAAAAACAACCCATGATCCATGATGATAATGAGGTATAGTGGAGGTGTTTGATATCTCAAAAACTGCTTTCAAGTGAGTTGTATGCTAGAAAAAGTTTCACAATCATCCAAACATGACTTTGAAATAATTATTGAAAGCATGTCATCAGGAAGAGATAGGAATGTCATTTTAGATCCTTCTCCTTCCATTCGTAACTGACTTTACTTGACCTGAAAAAAGTTATAAAACAAGGATTTAACTAAAAAAATATATATAGGGACTAATCATGTGTCTAACAAAAACTTATAATCCCTAAAGTTGTCTAAACCGTCCTCTGATACCAACTATAAGGCCCTGACCTTATACCTTACTTAATATTGAATTAAATGAATAATTCACATTGAGGATCTTTTCAAGTTTAGAGTTTTTTAGAATTAGATCTTAAATCATGCATTACATTCCACATTTAAACAAAGTGGTTACATAAAAGGTATTATTCATTTTTCCCATCAGCGGAAACATATTTAAAATAAAACATGGATTCTTTCTTGACACTTCCATGACACTATCATCATATCATGTACCTTTCCCTTGACCTGTGAAAAACATTTAAAAAACATGGGATGAGTATAAAAAATTCAGTAAGGGATATAAAAATATGGAAGGGAAACATGAGTACATGTATACATAAGAATCAATGAAATCATAATTTACTCATAAAACATAAGAACGTTAACATACCTCATCAAAACATGAATAAATCATAGAAATCATATGACATAAAGGTAACTTTAGGCATTCATAACATTCTTACGTAGGGAGTAACCCTCTTGGTTACGTTTGGAATACCCATCACAGTATATTCCCTAAATCTCTTCGGAGAAACCTTAACGTTTAACCCCTTCGCATTACCCAATGCATTGGAGAGCTATAACGGGCTCACCCGCCCTTAGTATATCACAGAACCACCCGTCTTCATAATAATTCCCAAGAACCATAACATAATCGTATCACATAAAACATGCATAAAGGAAACATAACATTTTCAATTTTCAATCACAAGATATCAATACAACATATTGATATAAAAACATTACGAAAACTATTTTCAATACCAAAATAAAATAAAAGTAAAACATGGTATTTATTTTTCATTTAAAAAAAGGTATGGCTTGTAGAGGAAGCCAAAACTAAAATAATGGTCACGGTGGCAGAGAAGTTGTTGTCGCTGCATACGTACGACAAAAAAAATTCTCTTTGGTAGTTTAGTAAAACACTTCGTATAAAAAAGATTCCTTTTGGATAAACATAAAAGTCAAAGTGGTTTATACACCGTATAAAATAATGTTGTGTATAAAACAAGATATGCCTCAATGAAAGGAGATTGAGACGAATTCCCATACAAAGACGATATCCTTGGATTAAGGATAAATCAATTACATAATTATGTGTGACAAACTAATACACAAAATATAAGTTGATATTAAGTCTAAAACAATAATATGTTATTCAAACATATTCATATAACGAAATATTTAAGGAGTTCAAGTTTACCCCAAAGAATCAAAATTGGGTTAAGAAGTTCCCTTGCAAAAATTCGACAGCTTAACGGCGTCACTTCAAAATTCAGAAAATGGGACGATGAGAGATAAAAAGGGTATCTCATCACTTGGACATAAAATTTACATCAATAAGGATATATAAGAACAAATCCCAACATAATAGTATGTGAATTAAAAGACATAACAAAATAAGTCTTTTAAAAAGAGGTGGGTGAAAGGTTCCCTTACTGACTTGGGTAACTTTCGAAACGTACACCCCATTGAAGAAGGGTCATACAATTAATATGTAAATACCAATAAATGAAATTATATTACACAAAGAGTATAATAATGGGCAGTACATACACAACTCAAAGTAAATGGTGGAAAATGTAGCATAAATCTCACGTGAATAAAAGTGAGATGAAAAATCCCTTACGAAAACTCGGCAGCCTAATGTCGCCACTTAAAACTTCCAAAAATGGATTGATGAGATCAAATAGGGAATCTCATCATATTTAAAAAAAATTTACAGAAAGAGGAATATAAAATAACATCCCCCAACATAACAATGAGGATATTAAAATAAGTTACATAATGGAGAGTACATAAAAAGAAAGAGAGAGGTTGGATCTCTTACAAAAATTCGGCAGCCTAACGGCGCCACTCAAAACATCCAAAATGGATTGATGAGAGAAAATAGGGTCTCTCATCATATGAACATAAAATGTTCAGTAGGATTAATATAATATAACAACACAATCATAAGAAAGATGAGCTTAAAAGGAATGACATAAAAGAGTTTACTTAAAAAGAAAGAGAGGGGTAGGATCCCTTACCTCAAGTCCGACTTGTCTTGTTCATTTCTTTATATTACTGAAAAAAAACTTTGGTCAATTTATAATTTCCTAAGGAAATAATTTAATGTTTATTATTCAGTTCATATCACATATTATAATATTATAATAATTGTTTAATAATGTTAGTTCATATCAGACGATTTTGCCAATGTTTGGTACATGAGTCAAAAATGAACTTGTTTGAAAAATGATTGCCCATGTAGTTATGAGTAAATCATTTACAGAATAGTATTAATGATTAAAATATCATATATATCCATTACATATTCATTTTATACTATTCCATATCATTTGGAGATAAAAACGAAAAGCACCGTTCATAGAGACGGTAGGCCGTACGTACGCATGAATGCTACTTTCATTGTTTTTTCATATTAATGGAATTAAAAATAAATGATATATATATATATATATATTATAATTCCAGTATAATATATATGTTATATAGGTCACATATTTTCATTATTTTCATTCTTTATACATTCCATGTATTGCATGAATGAGTCACATCACTTGAGGGGGCGATAGTCCACACTTCCACATATGAAATTATCGCATTTGCACAACATGAAAAGAATAAATGTATGATTTAAATATAAAATACATAAGCATATAGAAAACATAAATACCAGATATATGATATATAAAATACATTGACTTCATAATGGCCACCATTAAAGGTGTTAAAATAATATTGTACAATCATCATTTTGTGAGGCAACAATTCACCATCCACAGAAACAATATGTTCTTTAACAATTAGAAGGATGTGTGTGTAAGTGTAGCTCGAATCCTTCTTATAAAAACATCCAAATATATTTAAGATACTAGTGTTGTTACAAAATAAGAGAATAAAAAAAAGTTTATGCGATTGGAGAAGCAAAATAAAACAAAAGAACACTGGGGAAGACTTTACCTTTAAATCGGGTAACTCTTTTTGATTTGAGATCAAAGGCTTCCTTGGAAAGCCTTCTGTCCAACGTGAGGCTTCTAGGAGTAAGATAGGGATGTGGAGAGACAAAATGGGCTGGGGTTGTCCGAGCATAAGGCTTGAGAGGTGTGTGTAAGGTGGTAGAGGTGGGGGCCTTTTATAGGAGGAGAGGAGGGGCACTCTTGGAAAGTCTTGAAAAGTAACATTATTATAAAATGAATTTAGGATTTTAAAGGTCCCAAAATTATATATTTCTAGGATAAGGTAATAATAGTTCTAAATCCACACATAAAATAAGTTTTTGACAAGTTTAGGTCTTAGAGTTTACATTATATTTTTATTTTATTGAAATCGTTAAATAATGAGGTAATCGCTGCATCATCATGGTGTCATAAATAATTTAATTTATTTAATGTCTAAATATTAAAAAAAATATCATGATGTAGGAAATATTTTTAGATTTCGAATTAATATTTATAGTAAAAAATATGACTTGTATAACCCCATGTAATTTTTTTAGTAAAACAACACATGTTTGTGACCTTTTAATTTTAACTTTAAATAAAAAGGTTTTAATGTCATTTTCCTACCAAAGTGGCTCCATGGGGTCCCCAAGTTGACCCATGGTTTTTATTGGTGGAACATGACTCAACCAATAAGGGTAGGACA
The DNA here is from genome assembly GCA_963277665.1 of Viscum album. Classification (NCBI taxonomy): domain Eukaryota; kingdom Viridiplantae; phylum Streptophyta; class Magnoliopsida; order Santalales; family Viscaceae; genus Viscum; species Viscum album. The sequence goes on from OY728161.1 coordinate 703,742,787, forward strand.
TGTGTCAAGGTCATTTCATATTATTAAAACATTATTTTTACCTTAAATTACACTAATTACCTCTAATCACGATTAAAAACATAAAAGTTACTATTCACCAAAAAATTATTTTTATCCCATTGAACAAAATTTTACATCCTAATGAAAACCATGTATATCGGATTTTTGAAATTAAAATCATAGAAGTGGTAACGTTTTATTTAAACGAAACATCAGTTTTTAAACTACCACTTAGTGATTTCACTATTCATCAAAAATTGATGTTTTTTAGAAAAATACCAAAAATTCACCCTAGGCTATATTTGATATTCTGAATTCAAAAATGATTTATATTTTACAAAATTAAAAACATATAAGTTTCATTAATTAATTTAATAATTAATTCCCACTGTTAAAACAAATAGCGTGTTTTTAAGAAATAATATCTATTAAAAGATTGACACTAGTTTAAGTCCAATTTCAAAGTGAACATAATTCCAATGACCACTAATGAATTAAATGGTAAAAATATATTATAATTTCACTTTAAAAACAATTCAAAATATAATCTAATCATATAAATAAATTAGATTAAAAAGATGTTTTGAATTAAAATACAACATTTTTTACTATTCATTAAAAATGACCTTTATCTGAAAAATACCAAAAATTGACACAAAGTAAACTTTGATGTCACGATTATAAAGAAGAATTTTATTTTCTCAAATATAACACATAAAATTGTCAAGAAACTTCATTACTATCATATAATATTTATATCTTCATCATATTTATATAATATAAATTAAGAAAGTGGTAAGGTTTCATGGAGTAACACATTCCATTATATCTGACTAGGATATGAGGTTTACCTTGAAGATCTAGAGAGTTCATCAACAGTATCTAAATAAGAATTTTAGTTTCAATAAAACATATCATAATCTAGTATATGGTTAGTCTGATAGAACCATTCAAACCCTAAGGGATATATTGAGATCTTGTTTTTTAGATGTTAAAGGTGGTTGGGATCAAAACCATCATCTAGTTTAGTTTTCTAAAAACAAACTTGAGTATTAGTATGGGTCCTTTGGATGATATATATGGTAGGAAGTGTATAACTCCTAGAAACTAGGATGAAGTTGGAGAAATAATGATATTACAATAAGAGATAGATGAGGAAATTATAGAGAAAGAAAATACCATTCAACGACACATTAAATAATTCCATAGTCGACAAAAAAGTGATTCTTATAATTTTTTCTGAGATTTGGAGTTTGAAGTTGGTGAGTTGGTGTTTTCAAAAATTTCACCATGGAATAATTTTATGATATTTCAGAATAAAATAAAGATGATACCTTTGAATATTGGCCCCTTAAAGATTTTTGATTGAGTAGATATGATAACTTATCACTTGGTTCTCCCACCAAACCTATCTCATGTTCACGATGTATATAGTGTATCTATCCTAAAAAAGTAAATACCTGATTCTTAACATGTATAAATACCAGAGGTCATACCACTAGAGCATGATCTTTTTTATAGATAACAACTGGTGGAAATCCAAGACCATATAGTTAAAGTGTTACCTAAAAATATGACTCACAAGGTTGAAGTTTTATGGATGAATCATCAATTTTCAAAAGCTACTTAGGAATCTAAAGATGTCTTGAATCAAAGATATTCTCATTTTTTTATTGAAGTGAAATAATTTTGAGGGAGAAATTAATTTTTAGGGCATTATGATGTAACACTCTCTGATTTTATGATATATTTCATTTTAAATAAATTTAATGTCTTATTATAGCTTTCGATTCAAGAAATATCGAGTCTAAATGGACTATAATATCATATATTACTATAAAATAGACATAAAATTAGAAGTACAAATTGGAATAACGATATATAAAAAATTCCAACACTAGAATAATGAAACTAGTATATATCTTATTACATTGGTACATAGATCCCAATATAAAGGACCCAACAGATTTGTATCATTAGAAAAACATATACATAAATGAGTCTTAAATTACATAATAACTAAAATAACATCGTCTAAAAACATGAAAAAATTATTATTCTCTTTTTAACCCTTGTATTATACATATTAATCTTATTGGTTACTTAGGAAAAAAATGAAAATAATATAGAAGGTGAGGTCAAATGCTTAGTAACATGATTGTGTACTATAGAAGAAATTATAAATAAATCATAATGGCATGATCAAATAAAATGAGTTATTCCGTATATGATGAAACTAAGAGATTTAATATATCCATAAACAACATAATGAAGAATGGATTCTAGGACATAACTAACTAAGAGTATAAATAAATCCATGGACAAGATAATAATAAATATATTCTAGGATATCAATAACTGTAAGTATAAAAAAACTAATGACCAACATAATAATTTATAGTTCCATGATAACAATAATTGAGAGTATAAATAAATCAATGGAAAAGTTAAAATTTAATAGATTCTAGGATTTCAATAACTGAGAGTGTAAATATATAAATTACTGAAATTACAAGGAATATATTCTAGGATATCAACAACTGATCATATAGTGAGGGAAATTCATTATTTTAATCATCTTAACATATCTTTAAGGAGTTATGAAAAGAAATATAACATAAAAGGTAATAATTATCCCATTATCCTATCATAGTTATCTCATGAAACATACAATTATATTGATGGGATATTCAATTTATTTCCCCAACTGTTACATAAAAGTACATGTAATCCATCACAAATTGAATAATTTCAAGGGATAATATTCAACGAATGAAAAATATGACTAATAAGAAAAATTTCTCAAGGGGAGAATATATTAAATGAATTTAACATATAAAATAATGAATTATATGGTAAAAATGTATTTTCCCTAATGAATAATGAATAATTATATCTTGGTGAAATACCTTAATTAAAAAATAGGGATTTTATATTGTACTAATAAAAACCCATATCATGTGAAGGGTTTGATATTATATTCATTTGATGTTCATTGGGTCTATGTTTTCATAGTATATATGTTTAGAGATACAAGTATTTGAAAAGTTAGAGGACCATGTTAATGATAAATAAATATATCACAAATGTTTTATGAAGAAGATTAAATTATCCAAAGAATATCCCCTGGGAGCACCAAACCAGGTGTGCAGTAATGTCCATTATTTTGCACAAGTTGAGGATCAAGTTAAATCCCAATGTCCTATTTTCTGTTTTATTTTCCCTAGGTACCATAATTTTAGATCAAAATAAACTTACAGTATCTATAAATGTATTTCATTTCTTGGAAATCCACACATGTTTTACATTACAAATACTTTAGGATTGTTTTATAGTTATAAGATTTCCTATGTATTATAATGATTTGAAAATGTATATATTCATCATGAATAAATAAACTAAAAATCAAAACATATCGACTAGAATATATTATCCCATAATAAAAGTAATTTTATTATATGAAAATAGAACTTAGAAATACAATATAACAAATATAACGTACTTGTCAACGGAAAGAGAAGAATTAAAAAAACCCTTACCATGGGAGGATGCTTCTTAAAGCCAGTGATGGAATTCATAGAACATTGAAACAAAATTGGAGTGACTATTGAAAGTGACATTTTGAGTTGATTATTAATCAAAGGATTTGGTGTCTAAATTGAGGAGGCAATGTGGGGTACTTATACTTGAGGAGGAGTAGTTTTAAGTGATTACATAATAATTATTTTTTATTTAAATTCGACAAATTTTTGGTGGAATTTGTTTCAACATATTTGGTTGATAAATAATGTTTGAAATTTTCATTAAGGATTATAGAAACCTAAACTACCATTTAATGTTTTCATTTTTAATTTTATCAATTTTTACCTTTTAATATTAACACATAACATTATTTTTCAAATTATATGACAACACTTTTTTTAACCACAATAATTTTTTTTGTGTCTAAAAACAAAATTGAAGTTATTAACAAATTTGGAACATATAATTAAAAATATTAAATCCATTTTCCATGAATAATAAAATAAATGTGATAAAAATCAATTATAATATGACATATATATAACTCATAAAAAGTGTTATTTAGATAAGATAAAATCATGTTTTTTAAAATTATAAGAATATGCTTCTAAATATAAAGTAATGTGTATTATGTTTATAACATTAAAAAAATTTTGATCAATATAGCGAATTTATAAATCGGAGTTCATGATCATATCTTTATTCTATTATAAGTGTTATAGTATTTCGTAAAAAACATTATTTTCACTTTTTAACCCTAAAATCAAATTTTTGGGAAAATTACAATAAATTAACCCTATAATAATTTTGATGTTTTAAATAAAAAAATGATATTTATTTTAAAAAATTAATATTAGAAATATAATAATTTTTATTTTCAATAAAAAATCATTATTTATTGAAAATTAATAGTTTTTACGATATAATAAACTATCAGACCATTATAGAGATTACTTCATGCATCATTAATTTATGTTATCCTCTGAAAATATTTTCATAAGATAATTTATGATGACGTATTTTTCTTAATTTTTAATCTATAATAAATTATACATTTAAAATAATTAAATTATATTTATATCTTCCAAAAATATATATTTTTGTTTATTTTATCATAATCCCGATGTCCACATTATTGTACTGATAATAATAATGACCAATTAACATATTGATTAATGCTAATAGTGACCATTGGAAATAATTTCTAGTTTTGAATATACCAACTAGCTATTTTTTCCTATACATATGCTATCCTAAACAGTTTATTATTCACTTATTCAATTACAAATGTTTATATATATTTTTTGTCAATGTCCTTCATTTTCCCATCACATATCTTTTTTATACAATATTTATGCATGGGGTTCTCTTTTTTTGTTGAATTTAATACATTAGAGTTCCTTTTAGTGAACTTAACATTCATCAATGTTTATATCCCTTTACCATAACTAGTTTTACTAGTCTATATAAATGTATAATGCCTAATTTTTTTTAATAAAAAAAACTTTTTTTAATATTGGGTATTTTATCAGGTAGTATTGAAATGTTATCAAATAGTAAAATTATTTTTTTATTCTAGTATATTTCTTATATTATATTAAATTAATATGTGTTACAAAATAATATATATATATATATATATATATTGAAGAATAATGGGTTGTTACATTCTTTCAACGATATAGAAATTACATCCCCTCAATTTTCCCTTATTGATTGACAACTAATAATTTATACCATTTATTTAAATAACATAGGTCTTATATGATATTTTTGATATTTAATTCATCTTCCTGTATGGATTCCATAACTCCAATATATATATGTTCATTTCGTTCTTGCTATTTTCCCTTAACAAAAGAGATGATATAAATGATCTTTTGAAATAATGTCACAAAGAAACCATGATAAACATTATTTTTAGAGAAATGAAAAGGTGGTGAAAATATAAAATAGGTTCTTTCAAGTGAATTGAATATTTTAAAAAGTATAAAAATCATTAGAACTAGTATTTCAATAATATTGTTGATTAATTCATCCAGAAGGGATAATAATATTGTACACGATTTCATCCCTTCCATATAGAAAATTATATTATATTTAATAAAATGAAAAAGTTAATACATGAAATTAATTATCTATAACTAAATTATGTCATTTTAATTACCTCTTATTTCCATTAATTTACTAAAAAGTAAAATTTAAATAATATAAGTATACTTTTAAGGCTCATTAGGATAATTGTTTTTGAAGGAGTGTTTTTATCTTAATGTTTTCATATCATTGGGATTAAGGATTATATAATTTAATATTTTATTTCATTTAAGTTAAAAATTTGCACTTTATATACATCCTATCATGTTGGTTCATAAAAATATTATGATAACAAAATAATATCCCTTTTAAATAATTTTAATTCTCAAAATTTTAATTAGTACTTACTAAAACCAATACCTTGCGGTATCTAAATGGTTATAAATAATCAAAATATATCTTATTAAGAGATTTAAACCTTACTATCTTATAGAAGACTAGGTAACATATCTGTTCTCTCATAAGAGTAATATATTAAACTTATCATCTACTTGTTGAAAATATAATTCTTTATATTGTTATGAGTTATAGGAGTTTTCATAACAATACACTATTTCAATGAATATCACTATGTACTCTAATTCCATTATTTATTTTGGAGGCTCAATGTTGCATCAAGTCGCATACATGAGTTGAAATAGTGCATCCTAATACTTCTAAATTATATAAATTATTACGCTAAAAACAAATGTTACATCCTTATTGAAATGAGTGTTATAATTAAAAAATATTTTCATGTAGTCATGGATCTTCAACATATAGTTTTGAAATTCCATTTAGAAATTATCCAATATAAATTTTTTTTTGTCAGGATCCAAGAGGAATTGTTGAAATAATTTTTGGTTTAAAATATTAAAAAAAATATAATTTGTAAAATAATATATATATATATATATAATATTTATAAATATCATCCTTTTATAGGGGTTTATAAATTATGGTAAAAACTAGTCTTCTTTGTTACATTATAAAGTATTGATAAATACATTATGATTGTACCAAAATTAAGTAATATGAGAAATTTGTGTCCTTATAATATGACAAAAGTAATCATAAAATCAATTATAATACCTATGAATAGGGAATAGTTCGATATATTGTAAATTAAATTATAAGGGCGATAAACTTTAGAAAATGTGGCAGGTCCACTCGAACTAGACTTGGAAATTGTAATTACAATTTAATCCTCTATGAGGGATAAGAGATTCATGTGAGATTGACTTTCTTCCATATTGATAAAATACCTTTCATCAATTGATTCAATAAAATTAATATATTAAGTGAAAACTCAACACCAAATTATTATGAAATTAGCTACCTCTTATTTAAAATATTTAAATAAAACATAAATAGTTAATCTTGGGTGATCAACAATATCTATAAAGATTAAAATAAAATAAAATTATATTGACCCATATTATGAATGTTTAAGGCATCCAAATTTTAGACTCTTATATTTTTAGATTAACATATATCACCCTTGGGCCAATCTTGGTTTCTTTATGTGGGGTTTTATCATACTCGTAACATAATTCATTAAATAACTATCCGAAAATTATCATGCAATTTCAAAAAACACATTAAAATTTATGCTCTTAAAATTAAAAATATCCTTCATCCAAATAAAAAACAGTAATATATTCCTTAAAATAAGAATATCCATGATTTAATCTTAGTTAACCATTATCATTTTCCTACTAAGATCTATGTATGTCCTTCTAAATATATGTTATAAGCTTTCTACTGAACTATCCCTTGATACCCACTATAACTACCCCAACTCATGAACCCTAAATATGGTGGTTATTTTATTACATTAGTACATAGATCAAAATATATAGGATCCAATAATTTAGTCTACTTATGAAATCAGATAAATAAATTAGTTTCACATTATATTAATACTAAAATTAAATCATCTGAAAAAGTGAAAAAATTATATTTCTCCTTGGAACCATATTATCATACATATTTCTCCTTCTGGTTCCCATTAGAAAAGGGAATCAACAAAAGGGTGATATTAGGTGCTCTGTAAAGGGATTTTTTACAATGAAAGAAGTTATAAATAAAAATAATGGCATGATAAAGTAAAATGAGTTATTCTATAAAACATTAAACTCAGAGATTTAATAAATACATATCCAATATAAAAATTAATAGATTTTCTGAGATTAATAACTAATGGTATAAATAAATCCTTCTCCAAAATAATGATGAATAGATGTTCAGATATGAAAAACTGAGAGTTTAAAAAGATCCATGGCCAAAAAAATAATTAATAGTTTCCTGAATGTATATAGATGAGAGTATAAATAAATCCATGTCAATCATAAAAATTAATATATTATAGGATATTGATAACTAAGATTATAAAAAAACCCATGCACAATATGGAAATGAATATATTCCAAGATATCAATAACTAATCATATAGTGATGAAAATGAATATTGTCAGATATCTTAAATTAATGCCAATACCCTATTCCAAAAAATATTAATTAAATGTTTAGGATGATCCTATTACAATATATTAGTTATAACATTATACATACCATTATACTTGGGGTATATATAATTTCAGTCCCCATACAACACAAAAAAGTCAACTACAATCCATCAAAAACTAAATAATTTCGTTGAATAATGTTCAAGGAATAAACATCATAAATACTTGGTACAATTTATAAATGAGTCATTTATTAAATTTTATCACATATAAAAAATGAATTATACGGTACAAAATTATTTTACCCAATCAAGTGAAAACAATGATATCTAGGTAAAATACCTTAATTAATAACTACTAATTTTACAATGTACAAATAAAAACCAATATCAAGTAAAGTGTATGTGATTGTAGTCATTGGGTTTTTAAAAGGTTTATGTTTTCAAGGTATGTTGGTATCTAGATACATATATTTAAAAAGTTAAGATTACAATGAAATGATAAATAAATCCTTCATAATGTTTTTTTAAATATCGTGTGAATTATCCAAAGCATATCCCCCAGTAGCATCAAACCAGGTGAGGAGTACGGCCCATTGTTTTGAAAAATGTGACAATCTATTAAATAAATATTCCCTTTTAGGGTTTATATCCCTAGTTATAATATTTATAGAGCAACATCTAATTTTATTATCTATACATAGAGTTCATTTCATGGGAAACCACAAAATTGTTTACTTCACCATGATTTTAAGGTTGTTTTATGGCTATTGGGGAGTCTGATAATTTCAAAAACCTAAAAATGGATATAATAAGATATAATGAAGAAAATTTAACTTTAAAAATATCAAATGGAATAAAATACCATAAAATAAAAATAATTTTAATACATAAAAAACTAATTTATAAATAAAATATAACAAAAGTAATGTACTTGAAAAGGGAAAGTGAAATATTGATGAAACCATTAATTTGGAAGGATGCTTCTTAAAGATAGAGAGGGACTACATAGAATCATTGAACCAATATCTAGACAATATTGAGTGAAATATTGAGAGAAAAAAATATCGAAATGATTTTTTTGGAATTTTATTACTGAATGAGGGTATTTATACTTGAGGTAGGGTAGTTTATGTGATAAAATGTTTTTTTAGATTTTAATCTAACAACTTTTGGATGGAATTAATTTCAATGAATTTGGTTGATAAATAATGATATAAAGTTTATTTAATGATATTAAAAACCTAAAACATGAAATTGAATTGTAGTTTTTAGATATATTATTTATTTTTCTTTTAATTTCTACCATTTACAATATTTTACCTACCCTGTAATAACACATTTTTGTACCATAATAACTTCTTTTTGAATAATAATGAAATTAAACATATTATATAATTTAAAATTCAAATTACAAATAATAAATCAATTTTAATTTATTAAATTAAAATAATTGATTAAAATAAATTATAATTTGATACACATAAAACTCATCAAAATAGTTTTTTAGAAAAGAAAAAATTATGGTCTTCAAAATGGAAAGCATGTGTTTCCAAATGAAAAACATAATCTAGTATGTTTAACACATAAATAAATTTAAATTTAAGAGAATCATTATTAAATGTTAGATAATTATCATATCATGATTATATCATAGTTGTTATGGTAATTCATAAAAATTTTATTTTCACATTTTTCCCATAAAATAAGATTTTTTTATAAAATTTAAATTAGTTCACCCTAAAAAAATTTTATTCAGTTGAACCCAAAAAAATATTTATTTTTTAAACAATAATTACATATATATATTATTATTATTAATTTTAAATAAAAATCCTTATTTATAGGATATTAAAAGTTTTTATGACATAGTAGGCTGTTGTATTGTTATAAAAATAATTTTGAGTTTGTTAATTGATATTATACTTTAAAATTTGCTTTACATGATTATTTTAGGAGAATGAAATTTATTTGAAAATTTTAAATTTAACATAAATCATACTTTTAATATTATTACAATATATTAATACTTTCGAAATATAAAATTTTTGTTTCTTTATTTATAATCCCAATGATAGATTTGTCACACAAATAATAATAATGACCAACAAACTTATTGATTAATGGTCATATTTTCCATTGTCCATACTGGTTAGTGATCAAAATTATAGATGTATATGTTTCTATATAAATTCACCATCCTAATCATTCCATCATTCGGTACTTCACTTACTAAGGTTTTCTTATATACTTCGATAATGTCTATAGTTTTCCAAATACAACAATTTATATTGACAATATTTATGGATGGGGAGATCTTTTTTGTGGATTTTATACTTATGGATATTATGTTTGTATTTACTATTATTTTATGTTTATATACCTCTATTATTCTTAGTTATACTAGTAAATGTTGATTTATAATGAAAAAGTTTCTTATGAAACTTTATATCTAGTATAATATTGTGTATTTTATCATTTATTATTATAACATTCTCAAGAAATGAAATAAAGTTTTCTTGTATTCTAGTTTTTTTCTTATATTATGATATATTAATAATTATAGAAAAAGAATATATATTTTTAATAAATAAATTTCTATTGAATGACATTAAAAATATGTATAATGGGTTTATAAAAAGAAATTATTTATTTATTAAAGTATTTTTATGTTTTAAAAAATACCTTCTCCTTAAAATGGATTATATTTATTTTTATAACAAAATAATATAATTTTTTTCCAATTTTATAAAACTTATTTTAGAAAATTAAATTCATTTTTAAAATCAATTTTTAAAAATGATCTTCATGTGAATTATTGAGAATTTTCTCAAAAGATTTATTTTTCTATAAAAAGTTAAAATACTCTCTTTTTTATTAAAAATAATAATTTTTCAAGATTATAAAAGTTTAAATTTTGTTTGAAAATAGTTTTAAAAGTAATATTATTTCAATTATGTTATTATTAAACAATTTAGTTCATTAGAATCAATTTTATGTTGAAATTTGATTGAAAAACATTCTATACTTAACAAAACTTTTCCGTGGAAAATAATTTTTTATCATGTTTGGGGGTAATTTTATATAAAATTATATAACTTATTTAAATTGAAATTAATAATATTTATTACATATTTTTAATAATCATAATAAATTTTAGGTAATATGGTCAATATATATTTTTTATAATGAGTAGTTAAAAGAGTAAAAATCATTTACCATGGTAAAGGTTACATTAGATTTACCTGGGGTAAAAATAAAGCGAAAAGGCTTAAAATGACCTAGTTACATGTATAAGTATTATTTAATGTCTATATGTAGATCCTAGAGCATTTAATATTCTTTAATTGTTCATTTTGGATCTATTTGATGTTAATAATACATGAATTAGTTTATTCTTTTAAAAAATTTCATATGGGTCCTGTCCCCCACTTATAAAAGGGAACCATATCTCCTTTGCTCTCCATGCATAAAGGGATTTATTTTGGAAGGTATATTCATAAATAACTTCTATAAATCCCTCAAAAAAACCTAAAATTACTTGTGTTGGTCATAAAATCATTTTAATAATTATTTAGGTATAAACCTAAAGAGGATGTCCGAAGAAGAGTTGTAATTCATAACCATGTGTTTTCATTATATTTATTATTCTACCTTATTCAAATATTATTGAACCATAATGAAATAATAAAAAAAAATTAAATTTCATATAATAATATTTCATTATGTGAATTTCATATCCTATATCTATGTCCTCTTCTATCAAAAGAGAAATGATTTCATAGACCGAGTGTACATCGGACTACCGCCTCACGAACCGATAAAACTTTATTCCACCACCGCCTCTCATGAAAGGATATACTGATGAATTTAGTGAGTGTATATATATATATATATTATATTTTTGATATAATTATTATTTTGAAATTATAATTTCACATTTACCCTCTTACAGTCCAATATATAGGAAAACAAAAATGCCTCTTGTGCGTATGTGTGCACTTCAATCTCCACAAAGTGATGCGATTGGTTATTCATTTTATTTTTAAATGGATTAGAATAAGGATAAATTTTATGAAAATATATTAATATATATTATATAATAATTCATTTATAATGGTTAATTATTTTTTAAATTTCCTTTTTTCCATCCAAAAAAAAAAGTAAACATTGTTCACAGAATATACGACCTACCGTCTTCATGAACGTTGTTATTCATTTTTTATCTATATATTTTATGTATAGATATAAATATGTATATATATAATATATATTATATTTATATCATGATTAATAATATATATATTATATGATAATGATGAAATTACATGGATTAAAACGACTAAACTAAAACAGACATAAAAAATGATGTAGTTATCACCGGGAAGAAGGGTTTTAATAATGAATTATTAATAAAATGTTGATAATAGTTTATAAGTAATTCATATACAATATGATATAAATTATTATAGTTCATTAATATATTTATAATAAATATATATTTAGTATACTGGAGGTTCGATCACATATGTAGGAATTCAAACCTTGTGTAAGGGTTTTATTTTACAATCTCATCTTGTATGAGGATTATTTGGGATTAAGTTATAAAATGATTAAATTTAACGGTATACATATAAATAAACTCCTTAATTTTCTATTCATATGGTTATTTTTATAGAATAATTTTTTGAATTTAATTTCACTGTCTTTAAGTACTCATGAGACTAAAAAACATTTTTAAAGAAAATCGACTATATCTTACTCTTTTATCAGAAATCCTTTTTCTTTCATGCACATTTTTTCATTATAATGTTATAAATAATTTTTTAATATTCTTTTTTTATAGTTTAATTTCATTTTGACCCATGATTAAATTTTTTAAAAAAACTTCTAAAATAATATTTTTATCGTTTTTTAAATGATGTACTTTTATATTTTTTTATAAAGGTATACAAATAATTTTTTTAAATTGTACGACATGAATGAAATTTCAAAAAATCATAAATAATCAATAATTTAAATCATCCTTAACATTATACAAAGTTTACTTAAAAAATAAAATATTTCTAAAATATTTTTGAAAATTTTAAATTTTAAATATGTTATTTCAATGTTAAAATAGTATTGTCCTCTAGAAATATTCCAAGTCATTTTTAAAAGAGTTTTTCATATTAAATAAAATACTATGATATTATCTAATGTTTACATGGGTATAAACCAATTATGTCATCCTTATTATTTATATAGATGGTTTATGATTATAATGAGAAGATGTTTATGAATCCTGTATCTTTTTCACTGGTTATGAAATGATGTAATATTTATTAAACTTTTTTATGGGTTATGTAATGATGAATGTTTTATGACATTTTAAAACAAAACTATATTATTTTAAAAAATTTATAAGTGAGATTGGAATTATATATTCCTCCAATTCATTAGGTAATGATATATATCTAATGAGATAAACAAGACTGTAATGGGGATTGAACCCATTTCAGTATGTGAATCTGTCCACCATTCTAGTCATGGCAGTGAACCTTGACTGCTGAGATGTTTTGTGGAGTGAACCCAATCCCCTAGGATAGTTTTGTAAATAGTCGTTTAATTCTAATGAAATGATTTTTATGCTTATTTGTGTGCCAAAAATCTATGTCTTATGCCAATTTATGCTCCCATGTATTATGTTCGATGAATCCATTATGATTCATGTCTTATCAAATGCAATGACTTATTACATGAATTAAGAGTTTAATATATGATATATAGTGTACCATTTTTCAAATTTTATTACGATGTTCTCAAACCCTTATTCTGATTTTATGTCTAAGTGATCATTAATATCTCCCTTGTTTACCCTTATCGATCATCTGATCTCACCTTTTATTAAGTTTCATTTCCTCAGGTTAGGTAGAAAGGTATTAAGTATTATGTGTCTAATAACAGGGATAGTTATGAAGATCTTAGTGGGAGATGATGCAATTCACTTATAAACAATTTATTGTATATCCATGTTTTTAAAATCTATATACCCATGAAACTATGGAATGGATCATTATGTTATTTAATGATTAATAATCTATTATGATGTGATATCTATTTATAAAAAAAATGAGTCACTATATATACTCTGCACTAAGTGTGTTACATAGTGTGTCCCACTATGTCCGACCTTACTGCGTCTATGTCAGTGTACTCTGACCTGTACTTTTTTACTCTGGCCATGAACATGTACACTACACATGTCCGTGATATTATTACCCAAGTTAAATGTTGGGTTTATGAAGTTGGGTCACATATTGTGTGACCCCATCATAGGCCCATGTGATATTTATCATTATAAATAAATCCTAGCCACCATAGAAGGGTCCCACATGGCACATGTTCTTCTTAATACATGAAATGTATATAAAACATTTCTAGAATCCATTGGTATTCATGAGTATCCCCCCATTTCTCCTCCTCCGCCAATTTATCCATGAATCAAACTAAAAATATTGAAATTTATGTTGACTAAACCTAAGATACTATAGGTGCTCGAATTCTGGCAGCCCATTTTCTTGGAAATCATCTATCATCGTGTTTTGTAACCAAAACCCAAAAAACATGTAGTGATTTATTTTAACCTAACAAAAATCTTCATCCATCTTCAATAAGCCATAATCAAGAATTAAATACTGAATCCAAACCCTTGTTAATGAACTGTTTTCCAAATATTAATCTCACAAAGAATAGTTCCATGATATAGTAGAACCATCGGTCAAATGAAATACCAAAAAAGAATGTATTAAGAGTAATGGGAAAAAATCATGAAACACAATAATGAGGAGTGGACATTGGTCATTTTTTGTTATCATTTTTTATTTGATAGATAAATAAATTATTGAAGAGTATAAAAAAACCAAACTATACTTTATTCGTGGAATTTAAATTAAACAAGTATAAATAAATAAGGACAATATAAGAATTAACTTCTAGATGAATTAATTCAAATTATTCATGAACATGTAAAGAATAAGGATTCATTCGACAAAAAAAAATCCCAACCTTGATTTCAGATTGATCACCTATGATGATGATTCCATGACCTTATCACTAGTGAGATACAAGAACTCCAATGGTGAAGGAATTCACACTTGAGAGACCATTGATGAATTCATTGCAGTTGTTGTCATCTCTATCAATGTTCTCCTTCATAGTCCTATATATAATATATAGGGATGTATGGACAACACTAATATTTTTCCATAATAGAGATAATATATGGGATGATTTAGCTTAGAAATTAGATTACTCATAAAATAAATAAATAAATTTAATTTATTTAATTTATCTAATATTTGCTAGTGATAAACATTAACATAACACCCATTTATCATATATGTTGTGTCATTCCTAGTGTAAAACCTATGTTTTGGATTTAATCAATTTCTAAATAATCCCATCAAATACAATATTCATGAGATATTCCATTATTATTTAAAAACTATGCACACTCTATAAATTAAATTAAATATTTTTAATATATTATAACCAAGGATATACTAGCCCCATAATCCCACTCCAACTATTGTTTTAACTAACAAATATTCTCTACAATATTTATAATTGTTATATTGAAAAATAATGTTGATAAATATGTTTTATGTTTTTCTTGATTATTGTTTTCTAATCCTCTCCTAGTTAATCTTGTCATGGGTTTTGATTTTTCATCCACTACTAATGGAAATAAATATCTTCCATAAAACCCATCCCCAAGTTAATAAAAAATATAATATTTTATATCCAATAAAAGTCACTATATATAATAAAAAACATGGATTTAACATTAGATCCCTAGATAGTAAATATATGGGTTACTGATTTAAGTGAGACAAGGAGGTTTTTAGTCTTTATGATCTAAATTCATCATTGTATTGTTTTATTAATGAAATTGTGTATCATTAAATATTTACAAATTTCAATAATTTATCATTATTTTTTATTTATTTCCTAAATAATTAGAGATTATATGATAATAACGCTCTAAAATATATATATATATATTACCATGTTATATATCATGACCTGATTCCAGTTGAAAATTATTTTTAGATATCCAAAAAATATCTAATGTGACAGTTCATGTCCATATATAATAAATTAAGGGATAAAATTAGAATTAGGGGGTATAAAATGCATATATGGTAGACATTGACCTCGATAATCCATGATCAAGATTTAAATTAAATAATATGTAAGGTAAGTCTCCATAATAATGTAATATCCACAATAGATTACTTATATATCATCATGGTATGGGATGTTATACCAAAAAATTGAAATGAAGAAAATTTTATTTAAAAAATAAAGTAATAAAAACCTCAATAATAGTACACCATAATATCCAATATACCTCAATAATATTATATAATAACTCTTGATCAACATATTACAAACCCTCCAAGCTGAAATCACCCAACATCACTAATAATATTCTCTTGAATATCTGAAAATTAGATACAAAATCATTAATGGGTATGAAAATTCCCAGTTTGTCTTACTCCAACCTCTAACTATAATAATATGATCAAAGTATACTAATGCATCATTGAGTGTAAAATACAATACATATATCCATATAATTCATGGAAAATTCTACTAAATATCCCTAATATTTTGGCACAATTAAACTCTACAAATCACAAGGGTACATATATATAATAAATGACACCGCCAAATACATAAAAATAAGACCCCTTATAAATAAAGACCGCCACACTAGTAGTTGTCTCCCAAAACCACATCTCTTATCCTTACTCATTTCCAGTGCTATCATATTAGTATCCATGTACAATATAAAAGTATACCTAAGTCGGGAGAGGAGAATAGGTCTAGTCAATTGTATATTCTATTCTATCCAATGATATTGGAAGACAATCATACGTCATGTACTTGAGTGGTATTTCACATATCTATTGGCTCTACGCCATCAATCAAATAAATAATCATTCATGAAATACACAAAATGTTACATCCCTTGATTTTAGTATATAATTATGCATAAAATAATGTTTCAGTGATTGAATTTCTTGATTCATATGCAACACCAGACTAAAATGAATTGAAATGTATTTTATTGAGATAAAAATTGCAATATAATATCAACATTAATACATTATGGGAATTAAATATGATACATCATTATAAATTTTACAAGAGGATAAAATCCTTATGTAAATAAAAATACCATGATTATAGAATATTTAACCTCCTAATTTTCCATGAACAATCTCACCTCAATTGTAACTATGGAAGTAAGGAAAATAATTAAAAGTATAATCAACATATTGAGAGATAAGTATTTAAAATGATGAAGATATTTATTAATGAATGTGAGGTTATATATATAAATATATATATTTGTTGATAATATATATCGATTAGGAATATGTGGTCATCTGTATTTTATGGTCATTGGACTTATATGACCATTCGGGAAATATGGTCATTAGACTTATATGATTGATTGGCTTATAAAAATATTGATAGAATCACTAGAAATATGAATAATTAAGATGATATATTATTAAAATGTGAATATTAAAATAATGTCTTTAAGTTAGAATGCATAAATATATCAAAAAAATTATGAAATATATGTATAAAAGAGAAGAAATGACATCAAGTAGTAGAATAATTCCTTATGAGGCTAACTTATATGAGCATAGAAAATAGGATACATCACTAGGGTTGTCTTTACACAAATAATAGATTGATATTCAATAATTATGGGTTGGGTGAAATTGTTTGCAGGATAAGATCATGAACATGGAAATCACTATGAGATATATGATAAGTGAATCGCCACCCACAAAACCCACCATTCCATACATTAACCGTTGGTCTTACGGAATGATTCTGAGGGGATTTGTATGTAAAAGATAAGATGATATAATTTTTTATTTACTAATAAATTTTGGAATTTTTTTATTATGATTATTTTACTTATTTTAAATTTCTATTAAACTTACTTTTTAATAATTAATTTAATGAAATAGTAATTTTTCAACGGAAACATGTCAGGACCCTCTTTCTCCAAGATGATAGAAGGGATAAAAAAATACCAAACCCTTACTTCTTCATGTTTAAGGAGAGGCAATGAACCCCTGAATCCTGCCTTCATTTGTCCATGGAGTGGCGACAAGCACCAAGGTTATAGAATCTCATTTAATATGGAAGGCATTACACTTTTTATAGAACAAGACCGGGAGAAAAGACAATGAATCCTAAAAAACATGAAATATCTAAAGTTAAAGTAAATACAAACATCTTTTTCCCACATAGATGTTCAAAAATAAAGATGATTCAAGGTAAAACAAAAATCCAAAGTAAATTACCAAAATAAAAGAGACTAAACAACAAAAACAACTAATATCGATTCCCAAGATTGAAAGGTATAACACAGTCTTCAATGTCCTCCTAGAAACCTGAAAATTGTTTTATATATGTAGAGGGAGTATACATGTATACTCAGTAGGGTAAAATAAATCTAATCTTGCAAAAGTGAGAGAACATACTAATTCCCCAAGGAGCAGACAATAGAACATCAAGCACTTACTAAGAAATACCAACCATCCCAACCTCACCAAGTCACACTCAGATATGTAACACAAGATAAGTAAAGTATTAGTATAAGAACATTGGTGTTTAGGCACCCCACACACTAATTTTTTCCACTGCTTAACTGCTCATTCCTAATGATCTAACGTCTTGATGCTACCACTCATCCCACATGAAATCCCACAACCACAACCTTCTCGCACACACATGGGCCCCAACCACACACAACCGTGCCTGCCAACACATATTCCCCAACAACCACTACCATGCTTGATGAAACCTAGGGTAGAAGAACCCATTCCACACCTGAAGACATGTGGGTATCGTCCTAAAGATACTTGGGAAAAACAAACTTGGCGCATAGACACCTGGGTCCGTCATCCAAAAAAACCCGTTCCCAAAGAATCTTGGACTATGGTAAACCTCAATCCATTACAGTTTTTTCAGATACACCGATGTGGAAAGATCTAGAAGAGGGTGTGAGGAATAAAATCAGTAACCAACTATCCTCCTCCCACCGTGATGTTGGGAAAGACACCCTCCCTTATGAAATGGAGGTGTTCGTCACAAAGTGCTCAACAAGGGTAGGGTAGTATTGAAATATTTAGGAACTACAATATATATATATATATATATATATATATATATAGAAAAACACTCAGTTCCAACCTACTGGTTTCACACAATAGAAAATAATTCCACACCATCACTACATTCATTGAAACTCTTATATGAAAAACCATACAACATCCACTGCCAAATAATAACGAATCCCTATTTTTTATATTTCCATTTATGTAATTATTTAAGGGGATTTAATTAAATTATTCCAACACTACCAAGAAACTAAAAATCGTAGACAAATCATGAAACCAAAAAAAACAAACTAAGTACCACTGTATAATAACACAAAACCAAAACACAAAACTAGACTTACAGTCCCACTACACATTCCCATTCAGTAACTATCTACTATCATTCATCAAAGAAAATACCTCTCATTCCCTCTTCCAAAAACTATCTCTACAACCCTACTTCACAAACAAACCCCCAGATGTAGTCCCACTATATAACATGTCCATAACCAAAATACAATCCCACTGCTTGATATCTCTTAGAAACCGTAACTCAACATAAAGCCAGTTCATCTTCCATCGCGTTCATCCATTCTAGAGTCAATAAAACTCTCAGACTGAGATACCAACACCCCCTGTACCACCCCACATACCAAGACCACAGAACCCATAAAAGAACACACAAAATATAACCAAAACCATCAACCAAGCATATTCAAATTTAATTGACAATGGTTCTTTAATTACCAGTTCAATATAATCGATTTGATAACATAACAAATTTGATGCTGGGGCGTTGTTTTATTTAACAATGTGTACATGATTAATCAGATTTCATGTTAATTATGATTTTCAAATCACCATAAGAGGATAAGTTATTACAAGTATACAAGAAAAGACCACCTAAATTCATGATTTTCAGAAGGAATACAACCACAATAATCCATAAGAATAATTAAAGATAACAAGTAAAAACGTGTGACCAAGACCAACTACACCCTGCCCATTATTTAATTTATGCTAGTTGTCCCTTAACCATATTAAATTATTATTTAATTTTCATTTCAAGAAGAGTATACAACCATTAAAAATAGGGAACCATTAATACACCCACCCCACTTGATGCACAATTGAAGGGAAGCAAATGAAATTCTCAACATGGATGATCTGAGATCAAAGTTCCCTCTTTCGCCAAGAACAGGGGATGGCACAACTTGTAGGAAGAACTCCAAGGATGAGCATTAAGGGCTCCAACATGGGCGCATGACTCATCTCATAAGGATGTATCCAGGCGAACTGAGAAAAATGAAAAGGGAAAAGGAAGAGAGGATCTCAACATAAGAAGAGGTCATATCCTAAAATCAAGGAGACCATTTCAAAGTACATGAAAGCTAGATCGTGTCTTGAATATCCTGCTTAGTGGTTTTACATGTTGGAATTAAGGGATATTTAATAATTCCCCTCATAAACGGTGTACATTGACCAATAGATGACTGTGATTTGATGTGTTTCCATAAAATGGAGAAAAACACCAAACCAATGTCTAACTAGAAAATACGGGAGACTGGAAAATGTAGAAAAGGGTGTGACATTGATAAAAAGTCAAGACTGTTTGGCATTTTAATGGTCACTTTACTATTAGGGTATTTAAAATATTATTTATGGCCCAAAAATCACTTTGAAAGGGGTATTAAAACACTTTTACATAAAAAAAGGATGTTACTTGAGAGAAACTAAAATGCCTAGGAGAATCAAGAATTTACTCATTGATGGGGAGTCACTGACACCCTTACACCAGTTAGTGTGGCACTGATGTTGATCAATGCCACCAATGCCGATCGGTGCCACCAATTTCGATCGGTGCCACCGATGCTGATTGGTTCCATCGATGCTGATCGGCACCACTAAAGGTTGATTGGTGCCACTGATGCAGATTGGTTCCACTGATGCCGATCGGTGCAACCGAAGCTGATCAGTGCCACCGATGTCGATCGATGCCACTTTATGTTCAAACTGAAATTTGGAAAACTCCTCAATGAGTCACTAATTATTAGCAGGATTCCTCAAACCATAGGATTTGGAAAATTAATGGACTAGGAGTGTCATAAAAATTACATCAAATACCACTCAAACTATTCTCTCCCTCGTGAATTCAATAGTAACCCCGAGGAAATGAGAGGGGTCCGAACAACCACCTCGTAAGATACCACTCAGAGATAAAACATCCTAGAGTTGTTCGAAATCCAGAATAAAACCTCAACATCTATGAACATATGTCTCACATATGTCTTCATAACAAATATTGAAACACTACTGCTACTATCCATCAATTAAGCACACACACAAAAAGGTCACACCGTCCAAACACATGAATTAGGAAGCTCTTTTCTCCTTGAGAGGATACTATCCACTTTGGGTGGTACAGACTCATATGTACATGTTTAATCACATCCACATTAATGAATCTTAAATAGGGATCAAGTTCTCCCCTCCCCATAGCCAGGAATTTTCACATAAAATAGAGAACATGGAAACCACTTATCATACAATAAGTAGGGTTAAACAAATAATTATTAGCAAGGTACAAAGATAACACATGGTTAAAACCCAGATCAACTCTGGGTACTTGGAACACATCATTGCATCATGTTCCCAAGTACTATCCTAGAGGCCACCATGCCTCCATAACACACAATCCAAGGGAATCGTCCGACCACAAAGCATCTTATCCTTACGATCCTTGATTTACACTGGTCATTCCATCATCGTCCCTGATATCCAACTATACCCAGTCGAGGATGTGGGAGTCATTGTGTAGATACTGATAGAGATGATAGAAATGAAAGATGTTATGGATCCTCTCCAACTATAGTTGTAACAATAGCTGATATTCCACATTGTCGACTCGTTCCAACACCTAGGTGGGTCCAATTAACCAGAGAGAATGCTTACTTGCTCTGCCAAACCTCCTTAATCCACGCTGAGGGGAGATCTCTAAGAACACGTGGTCCCTAACATCAAACTCCAAGGGTCTCCTCTTATAACCAGAATATGACTTATGCTAGTCCTGAGCTACCTTCCTCCTTTCACACACAAGATGAACCTTCTCCATCATGCTTTGCACTACCTCTAGGCCAAGAAAACCTACCTCCCTAACCTCTGTCTAGCATAATGGAAAACCAAACAGTCTCTCGTACATGGATTCAAACATGCCATGAAAGGGGTGATGCATATTACTATAGGAAAACACCACCATGGTAATTTTTTATGCCCATGATCCTCTAAAGACCATAACACACGCTCACAATATATCCTCCAATGTCTGGATAGTCATTTCTGTTTGCCCATCCATCTGAGGGTGGAATGTAATGCTGAGGTATAAATGAGTGACAAAAGACTTCTATAATGCTTTCTATAATATTGAATTAAATCATGTATCCCAATCTAAAGTTATGTATTTTGGAACTCTGCACAACTTCAAAACTTCACCGACATACCACTTCGCTAAGGCATCCACTATGTTCGTCTCCTTAATCGCTAAGAAGTGAGACGAATTCTTCAATCATTCCACCACTACCCAGATGGAATGAAATCCTTCATAAGACCTAGGTAGTCCTATGATGGAATCCATTGATACATCATCCCAATTCCACTCGGGGATGTCTATGGGCTGTAACAGTCTGCCAGGAACATGGTGTTCAGCCTTCACCTGCTGACACACGAGGAACCTTTCTACAAACTCTGCCATTGCCCGCTTCAATACGAGCCACCAAAACTAACCCTTCAAGTCCCAATACATCTTGGAGACTAATAGATGTATCACCAGTGGTGAATTTTTGAACTCGTCAAAAACTCCAACACACATCGCGATCAAGATAAACAACTTCCCATGGAACAAAATCTGATTCCGGCTATCCTATGACCATCCTTCCAAAGCATCACCCTGTATAACACAGTAATGCATCACATTATCCTCTGAGTCTCCCCACTAAGACTCCTCAATCTTTTTTACCAATATATACAACACTTTAAACTAAAACATGTAGCATCTACCATCCACCACTTTCATGCCCAGATGTACGAAATTCAACTCCTTCATTGCTATCCAGGCATCTGCTGACTCCCAAACCTCATCCTTCTTTGACTTCTTTCTCAAGTAATCTGCCACCACATTCCACTTTCCTGAGTTGTAGGATATCTTGATGTTGTAGTCTAAAGAGACTCCATCCACATTCACTGTCGCATGTTCATGTCTCCATGGGAGAAGATGTACTTCAAGCTTTTGTGATCTGAGAAGATCAGTAAGCATTCCTCACTGAGGTAATGCTGCCAAAACATCAATGTGAATAAAACTACTACAAGTTCCAGGTTGTCGGTGAAAATGATACGTTCGTGAGGGTGTAACTTCCTTGAACCATAAGATATCACTACCCACTGATGCATTAGCACACACCCCAATCCTAGACTAGAAGAATCATAGAACACTTCAAATGTTACCCCTTCATCTAGAAACCTCAGCACCGAGGCACTGACTATCTTACCTTTCAGATAACTAAAACAT
Organism: Viscum album; assembly: GCA_963277665.1. NCBI lineage: Eukaryota > Viridiplantae > Streptophyta > Magnoliopsida > Santalales > Viscaceae > Viscum > Viscum album. The sequence goes on from OY728161.1 coordinate 703,766,587, forward strand.
TCCTAGAACTTATCACTTCATATTAATGTTTGGTATTTTCTATTCAAGGTTGTCAAAATGCATTGCAACTTGAGTGAAGTTGGGTACGAACCTCTAGTAGTAACTGGACAGACATAAGAAACTACGAACCCCTGCCATGTTCTTGGGTGCTTCCCAAGAAACAACCTCTTCGACCTTCGATAAGTCCACTACTTTTCCCTATTAGGACACCATATGTCAAATTATGTGCACCTATTGTGTACATAACTTTCATTTGGATAACTTCCTGTAGATCTGGTGGTGTCAGAAGACCTCCAAAACTATCCTTAGATGCTCGACATGACCCTCCTCTAATCTTGAGTAGATTAGGATTCCTTCGTGGAAAATGACCACAAAATGGTCCATATCTTCATGGAAAAAAATGTTCATGAGGCCCATGAACACGGTTGTTGAGTTAGTAATGCTGAAAGACCTGAACATGACCTCGATGTTCCCATATCTTTAGTTGAAAATATTCTTAGGGATTTCTCCCTCCTTCACCCTCAACTGGTGATATCCAGACTCCAGGTCGATCTTTGGGAACCAACCTTCCCCCTTTTACTGTTCAAAAAGGTCTTCAATCCTTGGGAGGGGGTAACTATTCTGGGCCATCACCTGATTTAGTCTTTGATGAACTATTCACTGCCCGAGACCACCATCTACCTTTTATAAGAACAAGACTGGAATACCCCACGATGATGTGATTAGTCAGGTAAAAACATTCTTCATTAGGTCATCTTCTTGAATTCGAAACTCCCTCAATTCCAAAGGCCCCATATAATAGGGATCCTTCCAAATTGGATGGGAATTGGGTTGTAAGTCTATCACAAACTCAACATCACATCGTGTGGGTAGAGTCACAACTTCTTTGGGGTTGATGTATAGAAACTCACTAGAAATCCCGAGATCATTCACCATCTTTGAGTCTGCCAATTCCACTAATTGCATGGATAACACGGAAAGAAGGGGCTTCATTTTCCGACTACCCTTCTGAAAGCCCCACTTTCCAATGAAATATACACGCTGAATTCCCATATATAAGAACACGACCATTATTTGGATGTATTATATAATAGAGTTAATATGAAATAACTAGTTGACGTCGAGGATGACATTGTATTACTTCATTTTCAGATTAAATAAATCCCACTAGACTGATGCGGCCCCAACATCAGTTTCCAACCTTAACAAACATCAAATTGGTTGTTATGTCCTTTAACTGAAATAATCAACAATAGGGGCATGGAAGGTCCCTTTATGTCTAGACCGATACCATGAGCTAGACTGGGCACAACAAAGGAGTTATAATCTCTTAAATTAAACTAGGGATTGTCAAGAGTACTAAATGGATTGATCGTATCTCGAATAACCTCTCGAACTACTAGAATGCTTTCCTCTATGATGTGAAATTTACCATGACCAAATACTCTACTCCTCGGCTATCATCCGCCTCCCTAACCATGCCCCGGTTGAGGTCCTTGAGAAGCACCCTCAGGTTGGACTCCTCCAACACCGTCCACCCATGGTTGAGTGGGAGCTTGCTGCCCCTGTTGCGAGAAGGGCCTATCTGAAAATTACTACTACTCGGGTGGATGTTGAAGCTACCCACCCCCAACATAGTGCACATGGATATGGAACTGATTCCAAATATTCCCATGATACCACAAGTAAAGCACCTCAATCATAGGCCCGAGGAGAAAGGGATAAGACTGAGAGATCGGAACTAGAACTACCGAGGATTTCCCCTTGCCAGCTGAAACCTAGAAGGCCCTAATATTGGAGGCCTATAGTAGATGACATTATCCTTTGATGAACTCAACTGGATCCCCTCTTGAGGCACACCTCAAAATGTTTTCATCCTCTACACTACTTCATCCTTCTTCTGAAACTCCAGGTATGTCGGTAGAGTGATGGGAGTAAGAAGATACAGAAGAAAAGTTCAGAGTTCCTCCTCTAAGTGTCTTTCCCATGACTCCACATTTGGAAAGAGGTACAAACCAAAAAGAAAGAGATCCTTGAACTAGATCCCCAATTCCCTCATCATCATACTCCCTTGATAGAGGGAGAGTATCTCTTTATTCTTTTTGGCCTTCATCATGGATAAAAGGAATTCCACCTGGAACTCCTTTTCAAAGTTAGTCCACGAAACCTCAATTTCATTCTTCTCTCAAAGGTAAAGCATCCACCACTAGAATGTGGCTCCCCAAACATGGATCCAAGCCATAGAAACATAGTACTCTTTTGAATCATAGATCAATCTGAAAGTGATCACCAGCTCCTTGAGCCATCTCTCCGTCTCTATGTTCGAGACACATCCCTTGCACTTTCCCAGAGTCGGTCGCTGGAAGGAACAATGTAGTTTCTACCACCGGTCATCCTCCTCCTATCTATCATCCCCCAAATAATTAAACAGAAAAAACTATTGGGCCTCGACCTCCCGCACTACTCGTGGATGAAGTTCGGGTGCTATAGCTGAAAAAAGAAAACAAAAAACTCTTATACCCGAGTAGTGTGGAAAAAATTACTATTAAATTTTTTGTTAAATTTTTTATTTATTTTAATTTTGAAAACAGCCAAGAAATGTAAGAACACAAGTCCTTATGATACATTTACCTTTCCTAGGGTATCTTCCCTAAAATAGATGTAACCTCACTTGGTCATTCAGTAGTTCCAGAGTCCTTTCATCAGATCATAGGGGGAGTGAATAAAATATTGTGTCCTAGCAGGTCATCCCTGACTTATTTCATGCACCATGATTGTCTAAAATTGTTTAACTTCCATCCCAAGCAATCCTCACTTTTCCTAATTCCTAACTCCATACTATCTATCAACCATGACCTCTGATACCATTCTGTTATGATTGTCCTTCTCCAATATGAGGGAAGGGACAAAAAACCACCAAACCATTCATTCTTCAAGTTGATGGAGAGATAATGACCCCAATTACTGCATTCAATATGCCCTAGAGTGGATACTAGAACCAAAGGTATTAAATCCCACGTAATATGGAATGAATTAACCTTCTTTATAGAACATGATTGGGAGACAAGATGGTGAATCCCACACAACCCCAAATACCAAAAGTAAAAGTAAATCCAAAACCCCTTTTCCACATGCATGTTCAAAAGTAAAGCTGATGAAAGGTACACCAAAACTACAAATTAAAGTACCAAAATAAAAGAGAATCAATAGAAATAACAACTAATCCCAACGACCAATCATGTAATGTTGTGTATGGTCTTCAAAGTCATCCTGGAAACCTGAAAATAGTTTTACACATGTAGGGTGAGAATAAAAGTATACTCGGTAGGGAAAACTAAAGGATCTGATGCTCAAGTGAGGGAATATAATAATTCCCCATTGAGAATACAATAAAACCTCATGAACCAAACAAGGAATACTAACTAGCACAACCTCACTAAGGAATAATCACCCAAATAATGAAAGCCAAGTAAAGTAATAGTATGAGCTCATCGGTATTTGGGAACCCCGCACACTGCTTTTGTCACTGGCTAACTTCTCATTTCTAATGATCAGATGTCTTGAAAGTTTGACTCTTTCAACATGTAGTATCACTACCACAACCTTCCCGCAAACACCTAGGCCCCAAACACACACAACCGTGCCCACAAACACCTAGACCACACCAACCACCACCACGATCGAAGGAAACGGGGCTAGAACAACCACTGTCATGCCTGAAGATAGTTGGGACTCATCCCAAAGATACATGTGAAGAACAAACATGGCCTTTAATGTCTTCGAATTTGGATCCACTAAAATGGTTCCCTGGGTCGGGTAGTTACACGACCTCAATTGAGACTCCCTATACACTAGAGGTTGCCAACTAGTAGCGAGGGTCCAATAGGTCACGTGGAGAGACTATACCCTCTATACAAAAGTAAGCCACATCAGATAATAACTAAAATAGTAGAAACATAAAATGAAAATTCATAACATTCATTATAACACAATCCCAAAACTGGGTACAATCATAACAACAGTATATATGTCAGGACGACCAATATTGTCAAGTGATCAAAACCCTAAAAGAAATAAAACTAGTAGAATCCCCAAAATGGTCGGAACTCCATGTCTGGAGCCTCAACCAAACTTGTCCATGTCCAACTCATATCCCTTGCATTGGTCCCATGCCCATGTCTTTACCCTCAAGCCTAAAATATGATTGGGTACCCAACGGAGGCCCGGGCAGGGTGTGAGTATATCTCAATAGGCCACCACCAACGCTGTCTACAAAATATCCATCAATCTAGATAGTGCATGAAAATAATAAATAAAGGCTAATGAAAGTAAACATTTAAAAATACATCCTTATTTAGGTTCCCTTAAGTTAAACCAAAAAATACCCCAAGTTCATTTCCAAGACATATCATTTACCATTTGACCCTTTATCAAGTGTTCAATTGAATATGCATGATTAATGTTCTCAACATTTGGGAATTTAAACAATTACTATCTCACTGGGAACCATATCACAACAATTCCCAATATCCTCACCTGAATGCCTCAGTCCAAGTGTAATGAAACCATTAGGGGAATAAAACTCCATCCCCTTCCCAAACTTGTCCATTTAGGGGAGTAGCTAGAACCTCAGTTAAACTCAACATGTGGGCATAGAACCTCAAGTTAATACCCCAGTTTACCAAGCCATGTGCACATGCTAATTTATAATTCACCAAAAAACACCATATCACAACAAAATATCCAAAATCATTTACAATTTTCACAATAATATCAATAAATGGGAAATTATATTTTTCCTCAATCCATTTACACTTTTATTATTCATATTACTTATCCCCTTAAGCCCAATTCCCATTTTCAAATGCCTATCTCACTAATAATATTCAAGTATAAATCTAATCTAGAGAATTTTCCCATTTATCCATTTGACCCTTTTTCTTTCCCACTAAACAACCTGTTAGGTAATAACCCCAACCTAGGTGTATTACTAAACACCAATTGTAATTCCATAAGAATATTAACTTAATCCTCATGGTCTCTATTTTATTTCACAATAAACTAAACTTACTTAGCTAACTCTATGTCAGGGGAATATCAGCACACCCCTCGGGTGGACCTAATTTGTTCTAGTCATCCTCTATGTATCCCATGGGGATCAATATGGGTTCGATTTAATGATTTAAGAACCGCTAAATAACATCATGTTAAAGGCACAAGGAATTATTCCAAAGAGGGAAATAATAAAAACCATACATGCAAAAAACTACACAAAACCAAGGGATATAAATTGTAGACCACCTACCTTAAATCTATTGGAAGAGGCACTCCAAATCGAAGACTTAGATCTAGAATCAACCACCCCTTGAATATTTAACGTAAAAATCACCAAATAAAGTAGGGTTTGAGAGATTCATAAGGAGATGGTAAAGAAATAGAAACCCTAAACCAAAATAAAAGCAAGAGGGAGGTTAGCCTTACCCGGATCTTCAATTCGCATCCAACGTCACTCCAAACGACCATGAATCAGAATAGATTTATCCTTGGAGGCTCTTGGTCCATTTGGTCTGTTCATAGGGCTGTAAGGGAGGAGGGAGGGATCCTTAGTGAGTTATAAAATCCTAGAGTGGAATTTTTGTAAATTTTTAATGGTTTCTAGGCCTCATGGTTTACCCGCTTGGTTTTCCAAACCATGCACAAATCGTGAAGATGCTTCTATCCCAATGAGCCCCTTAAAGTATTTTCCTTCACTGTTTTCCAAACTGTGTGTAAACCGTTTGGAGGATACTGTCCGAAAATTTTCCTCTAGCACGGTTTACCTAGGATGCCTGCACGGTTAGAACTAATCGTTCGCATACCGTGCAATATGCCCAGAAAACTCATTTTCCACACTTTTTCATGTCTTGAACCCCAAGAACATCCTTGAACCCCCTTAAGGACTTTGGAAAGAAATTAATTGACCAAAATAAATTTCTTAAACTAAAACATAAGAAAAAAAATACCATATGGAGATATCTGGTATCTTACAACCTCCCCACCTTATAACGGTTCATCCTCGTGCCGCTCTCCCGAGCATCATTGAGTTCCCAAAGAAAAGGGATCATGACACTGTGCCCACATATCTGATTCTCCCTCCCATGTTTCCTCCTCAACATGTCCATGTTTCCATAGAACATGAACTAGGGGCACAATCTTACACTGTAAAACTTTCTCACTATGATCAATAATACAAACCGGGTTCTCCTCAAAGGAAACATCAGCGTCAAGATCAACATCCTTAGTATCTACCAAATGAAATGAATCTTTGTGATACTGTCAATGTTTTGAAACATGGAAAAAATCATGCACCCCACTATAACACTGTAGAAGATCCAACCTTGGAGACTCCCAAATAAACAAACTATCACCCACTATAAACTCAAGAGGTCTATGAAGCTGATCTGCATATGACTCTTGGCCACATTTATATATGTATATATGCTTTTGAATGAAACGAACCTTCTCTGACATCTCTGGCCTATGACTCATCCCTTACAACTTAGACTCTCTAACCTCTAACCAACACAACAATGATCTACATGGTCTCCCATAAAGTTCCAAAAAATTATCTATCTGAATTTTAGCCTAAAAACTTATGTTATAAGAAAACTAAACAAGCAACATGTGTTTTTCCAATGATCCACCGAAATCGAGAACACAAGATCTCTACATGTCTTATAATACTCAAATTGTACAATCTGACTTCTCATCAGCCTATGGGTGGAAGGCCGTAATCAAAAACCCTTGGGTACCAAAGTGACATCTATAGTCCTTTCCAAAAATGAGAGGTGAAATGCGGATCATGATCTGAAACTATGGTTATTGGAAGACCACAATAAAATGTGTGTCCATGACTACTCAGATTGGAAATAAGTCTCTAGGAGCACCTAGAGGAATGAAAAGGAAGAAGTATGGAGGATCTAAGATTAAAAAGAGGTCAGATCCTAAAATCGGGGATACCATTTCGATGTACATAAATGTTAGATCATGGATTGACCACACTGATCAATGGTTTCACACATTGGAATTAATTGAGATTTAATAATTCCCCTTGGAAACGTTGGGGAAAGACCAGCAGACAGCTGTGAGTCAATAGGGTGACTTTAAACGGATAAAAACTCCTAACTAGGGTCTAACTAGAAAACACAGGATACTGTAAAATGCGGTAAATGGTGTGACACCAATAAAAAGGCCACAAGTTTTGGTAATTAAAGGGTTTACCTACTATTAGGGGGTTTAAAATGTATTTTCTGGGCCTAAAATCACTTTTAATGGGGTACTAAAACACCTTTATGTAAAAAAAGGACATTACTGGAGTAAAACTACAAAGTCCTAGAGAAGCTGGAAATGAAGCACCGATGGGTGAGTCACTGACACCCTGGCACTGATGTTGATCGGTTCCACTGATAGAAGATTAGTGCCATCGATACCTATCAGTGCCACCGATTCCCATGAGAGCCACCAATTCTTATCAGTGCCACCGATGCCCATCAGAGCTACCTATGCTGACCAGTACCACTGATTCCCATCAAAGACACCGATGGTCGATTAGTGAAACCGATGGCCCATTGGTGCCACTGATTCCGATCAATGACACCATTCATTAAACCTAAAATTTGGAAAACTCTTTAATGTGTCACTGATGGTCCCCCATGATATCTCAAACTTCCAGATTCAGATGATAATGGACTAGGAGGGTCTGGGACATTACAAAACATATTTATAAAATTTAATTTGTATTAAACAAGTAACCAATAAGAATTAGTTATGGACAAAATCATTTAGTTATAAAAATACTTTTTCAAAGAATTATAAATTTTCTCTATATATATTTTTATTTTAATAAAATATAATTTTCATATTAATTAATGTGAAATCTTTTAATAATATATATGTAAATAAATTAAGGTTAATTTAAATATTATTACTTTTCATGAAATATGAACAAACTATTTTAATGGTTAAAAAATGCATTTTCCTAAAAATAATGCTAATGTATTATGTAAATTTACATTACAATTAAATTTAGTCAATTTTATAAATTTAATAAAATAGAAGAGATTTTAAATTTTAATAATCATATTAAAATTAGGTAATTAGGATAATTTTATTTTTATTTATAAAAATTTGTTACTATGGTCAAATTTATTTTCCACCGCAATTTCAAATTTTTTTTTTCAAAAAAATATATTTTATGATTCAAGTAGTTTTTAAATTGGTCTTTTTTAATTAATTTGTCGAATTTAATATATTAAAACTCATTAAATTATTCATTTTATAGGTAATAACAAAATGAATAGTTTATATTTAAAAAGTAACATTTCAGTGAAATAGATTTTACTTTACACCTTATGTTCTATTTTAAAAGATTATTTTTCTCTTAATTAGAAATTTAATTAAGTAAAATAGACTCCAAATTTAGGATTATAACAAGAAAAATTTGTATGAGCTGTTATCATATATTTTTAATAAAAAATCAATCACCATCGTAAATATATAATCTAGGTTAATACTATAAAAGGTCTAATCATCCATTTGTCAATTTTTTTTTAAATTATCATGACACATAGACCTTATGGAATAGGTTTTCAAGGTAAGAAATTCATGAAAACATTCTTAAATAGCCATTCCCTAACAAAATCACCTAAATTCAACGTGATTCCTTCTTTACTCGTCACCTAAATTTAGTACCCAGTGATATACAAATATATTCACAGATAATAGGATATCATTTACAATCACTTATAACCAATAAATTCCTTATATATTTTATTAAATCCTTGTAATTTTTACATCTCCTTGAATCTAATTACATATTTGAATTCCCCTATTAACTAAAATAAGTCTGAATACTTTCATTTTTATGTTATTCATTACAAGGAGTAATAATTTCACCAAAATAGGACTCAAGTTATTCTTTATTATTTTCATTTACATTCTCATATCCCTTGAACCTCAAAAATATTATCTACTATATTTATATTATATTTAAATCATTATAATTTAATAAAGTTATATATTTTTATACACTCATTCATTAGTATAACACAATCTGGTATGATTCAATTTAAAAACCTATTAAGATGTTTCTATACAATCTTTATAGTCCTCATCATAAAATATCTTAAGAAAAACTAGTAATATGTGACATTAAATAGTAATTTATGTTATGGATATTTTTTTGAATGGTAATAAAAAAATTAATGATTAAAATAAACTAACTCATTCTTATTAGAAAATTTCCTAAAACAAGATCAAACTAGATTCCATTTTTCTCAACCATAACCATGACTTCTATAAAAAATGGGACCTAAAAAATCATTTGAAAAAATAATTCAATTATATTGAAAAATCATTTAATTAAAAACATTTATCAATAAAAAAATCTTTCGTATTATGAATATTGTATTGAACAATGAAAATTATTAACACCAAATTATAAAAATAATATATACCTAACTAATATTCAGTGGGGTATTCATTTTGATTATTCTGTTTAGAAAAATTATTTTTTAATTAGCCAAATAATATAGAGGATTCTAGGGAAATCCTTGTTGGGGCGATGTGTTTATTGTGTGGTCTGGCCAGTTACCTCTTTTCTGGGTAAAATATGTGTGTTTACCGGGTGAGTTTTCCATTATTATATTTTTTGAAAATTTAAATTTTCATTAAACTATATTTAAATAATTAAAATCAACTTATCCCCCCATTTAATTTCATGACACCCCAATCCAAGGATTCCCCTTAGCATTACACCCATACACTAATATACCGATTTCACTAATGATTTAAAGTGGTTTCTTCATAATTTAGGGTCAAATCTACAAATATAGAACTCCTTTTCTTTATGTTTTCCCTATACTTTTGTTTCCACTTTGTTTTTTATTTCCCCTATATCTTAATTTTTTTTATTATGTCTATGTTGTTAGTCTGACATCATTTTTATGATCCCTCTTTGTCTAGGGAATACAATGTCTTCTTCCTGTTCTATTCTCGCTATATTTGAAGTTCAAAAATATTCACTATGGACAGAATTTTTGTTTGTACCCAAATAAAATTTTAATTATAACAAAATTGAATGATTGAGTGTTAAATTCTAATTTTATTTTTCAAATTATTTTATTATGTGTTTTTTTTGTAATTCTAAGATGAAAATTTGAGTTTCTCTTGATTTCCAAAGAAGGTAATGAATTTTCCCTATTTTAATAGATTATCTAGATTGGAATTCACTTCATTTTAACACAAAATATTTTTTAAATGGAATTATTGTATATTAATAAATTATATTTGTCTCACTAAAAGTATCATTGGATATTAATTTAAATTTAGAAAATATTTACTAGGGTATTATGGGCGTTCTTACTTTATAATATGATGTTTTAATTTTGTGAAATTAATGAATATGTTTTGTGTTTTCCAAGTGAATTAACAAAGGTTTTACTTGTTATTAAAAGTGATAATTAAAATTTAACGTATTTATGAAATGTTTTTATGGTTTTTTTGGAATAAAATTTGATGTTTAAAAATGTAAAAACCCCACTTTGTCCAGGAAATAAATTAATGGGAGATATTTTGGAACCTTGTAGGTTTTTAATGAAAGTGAATCAAACAATTCAATTAATTTACAAGTGGTGTTAAGAGTGTTTCATTAGAAAAACGATTTGAAATGATCTTTAGAGTGAACTTAATAAATTTTATAATAAGTAATGGGTTTTAATTATATTTTAAAACATTAAAAGAGATGTCTTGGAACTCTAAGTAATTTTTGGTAAAAGTACCGTTTGGAACCTTCTGAAAATTTATACTTTGAGTTGAAAAACCCTCATGAAACCCTTGTGTGTTCCCTTCCCTTTTTCTCGTTTTTATTATTATCTGATTATTATTACTCCCTTTCTAAGATGTGAGTTATTTATTTTATGGACATATGATCCAAGAAGGGGAAGGTTATTTTTATGGAATTATAGGTGAGGTGAGATCTACTTTCTTTTATTCTATAATGATTATGATTCTCTTTGATTGGTTGTATTCTCAAATCCACTTTTTATAGGTCATGGGAACCTTGATAACATAGTGGGAGACCGTGAATACTAACACAATAATTTCTTTACAACCTATCTAGTAACCCCTAGTTGTTTTGTTTAGTTAGGCTAGTGGAGTTACTTAGTGAAGCAGGTGTGAGAAAGCTAGGTAGTTGTGTTGTTTTTTAGGGTCAAACATGTAATAATTGTTAGTCCATTGAATTTATAATCGTCTAAGATTATCTTTTTGTATAACCCAAGATGTTTCCCATTCCATGTATATGTTTTGGTTTTTCACATAGAGGATTTCCAATTTTCATGATTTTTCTACCATATTATTTCAATATTTTATGAACCTTAATATCATTACCTTGGTTTTGAATCCATCCTTAGTGGTGTATGTTTTATTATATTTTATTTCCATTGGATGGATGTGTTTTAAAAAAATTTATGTTGGTTTTATAATTGGATAGTTTATTCCATTATATGGTGTTAAATGATGTTTGGAAAATAGTTTTTGATGAAAATCTTTCATATTTGATTTTCAATGTGTATTTCTAAATGAGTGTTTTCATTTAAAAAATGTATTATGCTGATAAAAATATTTTAAAAGGACTTTTTTAAATTTAATAATAATTAAATGTTTATAAAATGGTTATGGAGTTTATATTTGATTTTCCTGAAACTATAATTGAAAAACCTACTTTATAATATATTTAAAAATAGATTTATAATGGAATGTTAACAAAAATTTTGGTATTTGTAAAGGTTGGTGGTGTCCTAGAATTTTTTGTGTTTTACAGCTATTATTATATTTCTATTCTAGGATTCATTTAATCACTTCATTTCCCATGTGGCACGTTCAGTATTGGGATTTTTCAGTTTGATTAGTCTGGATATAGAGGATAGTTTTATATTTAGTTTTATTTTGTTTCATTTTTGAGATTTCCAAATCCTCTACCCCTACATATATGATTTTTTATTAATTGGTGGTGCATTGTATTTATGGTGTTTTGGATGTTTAATCTGATGGATATTCATTGATACCCAGACACTGATTTCTAGACCATTGAGAAATAAAATTCCCTTTAGGCTAGTAGAGGAATTGATGAGTTTTAGTTCAGGTGGAAGTCCATACTGAATAATTATATTGTTTGTAGGGAGATATTTATTAAAAATCAAGTTTTCTCCACTTTTAAGAATTCAAGGTGATACTATCCATGATTTTTATCCATCTACAAATAGGCTTTGATAATTTTTATTTTATTGAAATCACATTTCATGTTAACCCGTGATCATATATCGGCATAAGGCTAACTATAAACTTCCTGTGAAATACAGTAACCCTATTTTATAGTTCTTAACACAAAATCATGAGTGGTATTTTCCAAAAATAGATATAGAAAAGATGGGTATATTTTCCTTAGCCAAAAAAATAAGTTTTATGAATTATTGTAAATTATATCTCAAGTCTTGACTATGTTAAGAGTACATTCATTAGGGAGAAAAAATAAATGTCAAATAACACAATTTATTTAATGGGGAAAAATAACATCCCATTATTTTTGTATATATTTATCCACAAAATATTTTTTTTATGATTGAATATATTTATATACAGACAACACAAAACTAAACCAAAACACTAATAGATTTTATTATGATAATATATTATAATGTAACATAATCATTAATATGTTATGAGAATTCATTATCAAACATAATTCCAAAACGTATATGTGGAATATATCCATAAGAAAACAAATATTAAAAAAACCTATAATCTTTATACTTATAATTTTACATTAATGTTATCACCACTATTTTAACAATAGAAGCAATGAAAATAATTATAAATATAATAGGCATGTTGAAATATAATTCAGGAATATTATGAATGGTTTTCTTAATGAATGCGAGTCTATATATTGGATTATATATTTTCATTTGGAATATGTATTTGTTGAATATATATGATAATTAAGAATATAAAGAAATTGGGCTTATATTGAAGTTGTACATATATTTTCATTAAACTTATATGGTCACTATGATTATACAAATATTGATATCATCACTATAAATACAAATAATTAAATAGATGAATTACTGAAATGTAACCATTATAACATAGCCTTTGAGTTAACATGTATTCATTAATGTAACATCATTTCGAAATCTATGTATGAAGGAGAAGTAATGGAATCATGTAGTATAATTATTCTTTTGGTTGCTCTATTATCGAATATTTGAAAGGAGGTAGCCTCACTAGGGTTTTCCCTAGACTAATACCAATCCCAAATTAAATAAGTAACATTTGAGATAAATCGATTGTAGGAGAAGTTTAATCTCATGAAAATCACTATGAGATCCATTCTAGCTAAATCGCTATCTATAATTTCCACACTACTTACTTTATCCTTACGTCTAATGCATTGGTTTGAGGGAATTTTATGTTGAAGTTGTGATTTTATAATCATGTAATTACAAAAATAAAAAGTATATTTCGTTTGTGATGTGAATTTTATACATTAGGAATTTTCATAAAATTAACTTTGAAAGAATGAATTTAATTAATTAACAACTGTCATTTATAATATAAATGTATCAATAAAATTTAATGCTTTTTAAATAATTAATAAATCAAAATTAATTAGGAATAAAATAATTTTTTAGATGAATTATAATATTTTTATATATTGTGTATTTTTATTATAATAAACCAAATTTATCACTATTGAATAATATGAAATATATTAACAGTATATAAAAAAATTAATGTTATTCTAAATATTTTCACTTGGCATAAAATATGAATAAATATTTTAATCTGTTATGGGTTTTATATTAAAATTAATTATATAACTATAATAAATTTGATCAATTAAAATATATATCATATTTGGAATTATTGTAGTGATATTTATTAATGAGACCAATTTCATTTTTAGTCATAAAATAAGTTACTAAGGATAATATTAATTAACAAAATAATAATAAAAGGGTTGGTTTCAAGAATTATTTTTATAAGATTCATGTATTATTTTTGAGTTAGTTACATTATGTTAATTACTCTAATGTGAGATATTATCACACATTTTATTAATATATTTATAATAAATAAGAATATTAATATTTAACATATAAAAATAATTTTTCATTGAAAATAGTTCTCCATATATATTTTATATTTTAATTTAAATCTTAAATTTATCATATTTAGATATGTAATTAGATTAAATGTATCCAAAATTGGGAATTATAATAAAGTTTGAAATAGGGGAGATATTTTATTTTTAGTTAAAGAATAATTATCCTGGTAAATATTTAATCTATGCCAATTATGTTGAAAAGGGGTAACCTTGCATGTTTCAAATTATGTTAATTTAACATGTAACATAGAGCTTTTTGAATAAATTATTTAGGTGAGAAATTAATAGTTACACTTATAATCATCCTATATTCACTGAACTCATATAACGCTAATGTTATTCAAACTTTACCCCGAACCTAACATTAGTTTCCAAGGATATATCCCTCATTTTCACTTATAAAATCAGCTCACATACACCCAATTAACCCCAATATATACCTTTTAATTACTCTTTAATAAATTCCTATTTTACATCTCCTATATTACTATTTAAAATATGGAATCCCTAGGTCACAATAATGAGGACTAAGTCCTATATTCTGAGGGAAGTCATCGTGGGAGAGAGCGATTTCACAAAAGTATGTAATAAGTTATTTTATTCATTTCATTTATTTTATCTTATCCACACTATATAATACATATTTTTTAATATAATTATATTATATTACCATTATTATTTTTTTATAATGTGATACTACTATTATATAACATTATACTCTTTCCCATTCAATAGTTTAACACGTTCTTGTATGGACTGAATTAACAACCTACATGGAAAATGCTATATTATCATCATCGTCTCCATAATAAATTAAATTAAATAAAATAATAGAATTATTATATAATTCTAAATTTTAATTAAGGTTATGAATATGGTTCAATAATCATAACAGAAAAGATTCATGATCAATATAAATTAACTAATTTTTATTAGCAAATTACTCGAAATATGCTCATCATGGATTCCATTATCAAAAAGCACAACCATTCCTTATATAAAATTAAATTTTTTACTTTAAAATACATTGAAAAAAATATTCTTGTATCTTAAATAATATAGTAATGATGATATTTTTTTTAATATACTAGAAAAATAGAGCCATTTAGAAACTCATAAAAAACAAATGAAATTATTAACATTTTATGATGAAAACAAACTATAACTAACCAATATATGTGTAGGAGATTATACTAATTGATATTTCTACATGGTAACATAAATTAAAAAATTTATTAAAAAATTTATTATTATGGTTATTTTTATTATAGAGGTAGGTAAATCAATTTCTTGGAAGTCAGGATAAATATTAATGGGTTTTCATCTCAATTTTCTTTCTTTGAGGCATGTTTAATTATATAAACCTATTTTCATTTATATTGTGTATATAAATCCTTTAGAAAATATTACATCATTATATAATTTTTAATAATGTTATTTATAGTTATATTTCAACTTCTCTCTTCAATGGTTTATGATTCAATGGTTACCCTATCCTTAAGGTGTTTTCATGAATGTACTCTTTTCCTGGAGTAATAATCATTCATATTTGACTATTATAATACAATATTTGATTTATTATATCTAATAATGATATTATATTGTATGTCATAATTATTTTTTAGGGAATTTAATTTTTTTAATAAAATTCTTCTTTTTTGATATATTTATTCCTTTATAAAAACGTGTTGTGGGTTAGAATAAATCTTATCCTCTATAATGGCTCTTTTTGCTACAAAACCATATTCTTTCATTCCAAAAATCATTTCTTTTTAATAATTTGAAACATTAAGGATATTTTATCTTTAATACACTTATTTGTATCTATATCAATTTTTTGAAAGTATGTTTTATAATAGTTTCATCAACATTGGTTTTTCATTAAAAACACCTAAAAATATTAAAATTGAATATAATTATTAACACCCCAAATATTTATGAATAAGTTAAATATATAATATAATGCACGAAACATTGAGGCATTGCAAAAAAAACCTTGTTATTATAATTATTTAAACAAGATAATTATAACCTAGACATTAAACATATTTTCACCTCTTATGTGAATTGAATTTCAAAAAATGGATATACACGATTGTGATCAATAAGATATTTAGAGTCTGATATGTTTAACATAATTTTTTTGATAAATAGTAACTTGACCATTTTGAATAGAAATGTTACCCTCATAAATAGTAGTGTGTCCCAAATGAATTGTAAATTAGACAAATGAATAGTAACATCACCCATGAGTGTAAAAATAAATTTTAGGTATCCTATAAATGAAAGTCTTATATAATTATATTGTAGTATTAGTAAAAGACTGTTTTATAAATTATTATTTCAGTATCAGTATTTATATAAAACCTAAATGTTTACTTAAAATTTTATAATTAATATAATGATTCAAAAGAAAATTTATTTTCATAAACTATAATCATAAGTTAATATTTTTATTTTTTATTATTGTTAGATAATTTTATGAGACCTTAGTTAAATTTTTAACATTACATAAAATCAGTTATAATTTGAAAATTTTTATTTTTTGAGAAAAAGATTGTTTTAATTACAAATTTAATTTATCATATATAGAATATTATTTTTTAAAAAATAGATATCATTTTTTAATTCTACAAATAAAAAAATATTTCTGATATATTTTTGGAATTTTTTTAAAATAATTGAATTATTGGTGAATAATAATAAAAATAAAGCAATTTTTAAGAAAATAAGATATTTTTTTGTGACAAAGTCAATATATATTTATGATATAATATTTGTTAAATTTATAGAATAAATAATAAGTTATTTTATAAGAGAAATTTTTTATAGAAATAATTCAGAACATATAAATTATATTTTTCTTAATAAGTATAAAAGAACATTATCATTGTTGACGAATTGCCTCCACTGCACTAACAAAGCCAATTTAGTTCCTTAAAAATTATAATTAAGAGATAAAAATTATTTTCATGACTATGTTATTAATTATTATGCATAAGGGACGTTTTTTATTATAATTTTGAATTTTATAGTTATATAATATTAATCATATCCAAATGAATGTGCAATTCTTGTGGTGGAAAAAAAGACAAAATAAAAAATTTAAGAATTTATCTTATTTATTATATATATAAACGTAAAAAATTAATTAATATTGAATTTTATATTGAACCTAATTTATTTATTTTTAGAATAGTAATTTAATTTTAATTTTTATATATGAAATAATTAACATTAATGCTTATGCAATGCTGATGTAGATCTTGTGCAAGAATAAGAAAGATAAGAAAGGTTTTTTAAATAAAAATTAAATGATTTATTAAATGACCTATATTTTAGACAAAAAAATTTAAATAAGAATTTTTCAATAATAATCTTGTTTTTATTCAAATTTGGTGCATTTTGGACCCACACGAATCACCTAAAGGCATTTAAAATATTTTATTTCAAAAGGAAGTCTATTTTTCACATTATAGATTTTAATTTTCATAATATTTTAATATGTGGTTTTACAGATGTTTTATTTGAACAAGAATATTCTGTAGAAAAAGAATAAAATTAAATTTCATAATGATTTTTTTAAAATTTTTACACAACAAATAAATTCCTAAATGGATTTCACAAAGAATATGGAGTATTAATTTCATTAATGAATATATCAAATTATTGATATTAAAAATAACAAAATAAATTTAATTTTTGTTTTCTAAGATAATCCATGAATTCCATATATTTTTATGATATGTCTAACATATAATAAAAACATTATTTTCATTTTAAACCATGTTTATGTTTTTAAAGTAAAAATTTATGGATAATGTTTAATTTGATAAAATGGTTTTTTTAATATAATATTTAATTAAAATATTTAACAATCACAAAATTATTGAAAAAAACCAAAAAAAATATTTGGTTGACAATTTTATATCCAATGTTTTTATCCATTTTTAATGTCTTAAATACTATAATATATTTGTTTTATTTTAATAATTCGATTAATTTCTATGTTATCCCTCACCTCACTTATAATAGGAGGCTCATTACATCAAAAATATTCATTACCTTCAGCCATCTTAGTCGACTATACTATACTAAATTCCATTATCCTTACCCCTTTCTACATTTTAGATCTTCTAGTCCCACAAAAAGACAACTTACCGATGCCAAAGGAGGTTCTCACTGAAAAAAGATTCTAGAGGTAAGATTTCTTTTTTTTCTCTTTTAAATTAATTTTTCACTTATACCTTTTCCTAAAATCCTATCCAATGATTCATTAAAATAATAGTATCTTATATAATTTGATTTTGATTTTAAGATATATGAATAATAAAATCTCTTATTTTCTTCATTTATTCTTAAATAAAAAAAATTCGTCTATGGGGTGTCAATTCACCGCCTTTACAGACGATGAGTTTTTGTTTCAATTTAGTGCATCATGTGAACTTTTAGTTCACATGTAATTGTTTAAAATTAATAATATATATATATATATATATATGTTATCAAATCTGGATTGTTATTTCTTTTATACAAGGAAGTCCATAATAAACTACTTGGAAACCATGAAAAGAACGCACCCAAAACAATAGAAATAAAAATATTTTTAATAAATGGATGAAAAATATTATAAGAAGATTATTTAAGGTATTATATACATGAATTTAGTTATTTAATAAATTAATAATCCTATTCAGACTATTATACATAAGGTTTTAATAAATTATATGGAAGTCGAACCTGAGGTAAGGGATATATTAATTTTTATTTATTTATTGAGTTAAAGTTCTATGTAATTTATTATGTTTTTACAAGAATATATATAAATGGAATATAATTATTTTATAATATATATGAAAATATAGTGTGTGTATTTATAAGTATCACACAAAATTATTTCATTGATTTATCCCCACTCTAATGATAAGATCATTATATAGGTGTTCTTCCTAAACCTTAATTTTCATATGGGTTATGTTTCCTTCCTCTATACACCAATGTAATTCTACATTATTTTTATATACAAGTTATAAATTATATGTATACAATTAAAAGTCAGGTTTCTAGATTAGTTCATCTTTCCTATATAATAAATACATGTTTTTAGGATCCCTTTAAAATTTTCCGGATATGCAAGCCTGATTAAAGAAAATATTTATTTTTCTTACCCATTTCCAAAAACCATACATAATCTACTTAAGACACCTATTTTTTTTATTAAATCAATATTTTTTCATGAATAAACATGTTTTTTCATTTGTTTTTTAAAAACTCTATCGTAAAAAATACAAATGATTTTTCCAAAATAAATCTTCTTTGAAAATTAAAAATTGTGTTTCTCTCAAAAATTCCCCGATGATTTTATTAAAGTATTTTCATCTATTTCAACAACTTCATTGAATTTTTTTATTTAATATAGAATAATATATTATTATTTTTATTTAACATATTTTATTAACTGGTTTATGATCAGTTTTACTGTGTATGTTCTATCTTGATACAATTCACAATACTACTCAAATTGGTTAGTTATTATTATTACAGATTGGGGAATTTTATTTACATTTCATATGTTAATGTTATTTATGTTTAAAAAAAATCATTTGGGGAATTAATTGGACTTTGAAAGTGATGGGTGGGGACTACTATAACCCCTTTATGAATTGTTAGGTCTCATGGAAATTGGGTTTTGGATGAGGCCTTGATGTGTTATTTTCAGACACCTTGTCCAAGGCCTTGACAATATGTTTTAGATGTCCAACCTTATTTATTACCTCATTATGATATTATTAATTGATATATGATGTGATATTTAACTATTTGAATATCTATTGTTAAGGTTCACTCTCTTATGATTAGTTTTATGGATTTATTTACTTAGCTTTCATTCCTTCTATATTAATCTCAAGTTTATTTTTAAAGTAATGTGTTTGTAGTTATTCACAATTCCTAATGTTGATGTTTAAGATAACTTCCACTGTATTACATACCCTTACCGAGCATCCACGATCACTCCTTTCTTATTCTTTATTTTTCTCCATGATGTGATGATGAATATCATGAATTTCATACATGGATAATCTAGGGTTTATGGATGTTTCTAATGGAATTTCAATATTCTATTTCATTTCAAGTTGTAATTTAAATCTTGAATTTTTATCTAGTTTTTCTAAAATACTAAACTATTTATTTTTTCAAGATATATCTTCCTTGTTTATATTCGAATGTAATAAAGTAAGGCATCAGCTATGGGAAACTAGGGTCCGATCCTTTATATCATTTCCCTATCCTCAATTTTTATATTACACATCACATATTCTAAGTTGACCTTATATATTTTAAGGTCTCATTATTGGGGAATTTTAAAAGTAATGTTTTCAAAACAAATTCTTCTTACATTATCATAACGTTTTTTAAAGTTACTCATAACTTTATATATCAATAATAAAGTTATTTTTTTTATAAAATAACTTTTTATGATTTTATTCCATTTTATTATCTACACCAAAAAAGTTCTATTGTTTATGTAGTAATTTTTATGATCGATCTCTATGTTTTTTATGATATTATACTACTGGTCGATTTATTTTTGGTATAAACAAGTTTAAATGTTTATTTCATTTTATTTTGTACATTTGAAATTGTTATGAAACCCATTTTTATTCCAGGTATTTTTACATGATATGATACATGATTAATTTTGTGTCACATAAATATGTTTGTTTTAATATTTTTTTGGTAGTTGGGTCCTATATATATCCCAAATATGTATTGGATAATGTTTTATATCTCATGAGATAAATATGTGGTGTGTAGAAAGGGTTTATGTTTGTCTATGTTTATAACATTATGTATGGACCTAATTTTTTTGATATCTTGAAAAACATGTTCATGGTAATGATTGTTGTCTAGCTAAATTCATAACCTTATTGATGGAAGTTATTTATGTTTATATTTGTTCACAACCATGTTTGTGGACATGAATTATATTTAGTTATGTTAAAAATCATGTGTGTGAACATGAATATTATTTAGCTACGTTAACAACCTTGTGTGTGCAAATTATTACAATTTAGACATATTCAAAAACATGTGTGTGAAAATGATTTAATTTTTTCATAGTCACAAATTTATGATTTTATATTCCTATTATTATTCCATATTACTTTTTTATTCTACATTACCATTCTTGCTTTAGGGATCATGATTATTTTATCATGTATAAACAATATTATTCCAGGATATATGTTTGATAATTTTATGTTATATTTTTATCTCTCATGATTTATGGTTAACCCTTAGTGATATATGTTCCTTTAAATGAGATATTTATCCGATGATCATGTTTTCTCACATGATTATCATATAACCCTTAATGACTTATCGATATGATTTTTCTCATAGATATTTTAGGCTCAAACATTCTTTTTTCCATTTCCCCAGGAAATTATATATAAGAATATGTGTAGAATATATATATTTATACAGATATTTTGGAGAAATAATGTGTAATAATATGTTTATATAGTTAATCTATAGATACACTAATCCTTTGGGTTATTTAATTTTGTTATTATTATGATATATAATGTTTAAATTATAAAAAATATTTATGTGTAGATTGGGTTATCTCACATGGTATCAATGATGGTGTGTGTAAAGAATATGTTTTGAGCATCCAATATGTGAGTGCGGGTTTGGGGTTCTTCACACAACTCAATATAAAAAAAACAATGTTAATAATATCACCACATATATGGTGATGGAATGTCTTGATTACTCAAACCATACATAAATAAATATAAAGAAGATAATAGACTATCCTCTAAACATAGGTAAATCTATGGACTAGATGTCATGCCTCTACCTAGATATGGAGGGGATAATAACTAGGTCCCAACTTTGGAAAATTTTCATTTACCCAAATGGGGAGGTTATAAATGCATAACACCCCATCATACGTCAATATGGTTACCAATTTTCATGCCTCTACATGAATGTGATTTAATAATACATAGCTCTAATATATACTCAAAAATACATCTCAATGCTAGTCGTTACACCACTACCAAATGGGGGGATATAACATTTATAAAACTACTATATCATAGCATAGTAATATCTCAATGTCACATGTCTATACTCCACCATAATTGGAAGGATCTAATGACTATCTATTCAATCCATCATGATACCCACTTTTTAAGAAAAAAAATTCGAGTCGTAAACATGTAATTTTATATCTGGGAAAAAACCATCACATAAATAAAGTCAATATAACAACATCCTCTAGACAACACCCTTTATATATTGTCCTTATAAAATAAATATATAAAAATCAACTGGACATGATTTCCAAATATTTAACATGAACCATTATCTGGATTGAAAAAATACCATCAAAATACAACAAAAAAACACCAAGACAACCATATTTAGCTAGAAGATAATTTGTAAAGTACCACCCTTTATAACTTGAAATTGGGTTAAAGAATTCCGTTATCTATAACCATATATTGAGTTACAACATTAAACACCAGTATAATTTTCTAGGATAAAAATATCTATTCGATCCTCCAAAATAAATTCCTTTAAATAAAAATCCACCACTATTAGTAAATCATGAAAGATAATCTGAAATGGATAGTAATTGACCTTCATATACTACTAGATCTCAGACCTATGAAATAGGAAATTCTGACATTCCACATGTAAGTCCACTAAGAACATAAGAAATAAAAAATCATACTATAATACACTATAAAAAAATTCTGGTATGTGAATCTATGATATATCATTTCTTGAAACATGACATCCAAATCCACCAAAGAACCATGAAAAACCAAACCGTCCTTCTAATCTATTACACACCCATACACCGTTTATATATCTAGTTATATTAGAATAATATTTTTTATAGTTCCTTAATCAATAAAACCCAAACACTATCAATTACCCAAGAAATTACACTCTTTTATGTTTCCTCTAAATAAATGCCCCACCTTCCACTATCTTTGAAAAAATTCTAGATGGATACACACTTCAATAATAATATGAACCCAATATTTAGAAAATTTGTATCCAATAAAATACTTTATAAATCGAAGAAAAAACCATATGAGCTACAATTATTCAAATATTGTAACTAACTTATAAACTATATAAGACATGATCATGTTAATCCTCAAAAAGTTTGATATAAAGAAGATCAAAATCCCAAACATCAATAATGTATCACCAACTTTGAAGAAAACCATGAACCCTTTATAACTTCTCCTTCTAGAAATTATCTAACCTCCAAATCATAAGTATACTCTACAATTTATCTGGAAAATGAACCTATGATACTATAAAAAAAATATCAGAAAAAATGTAAAAATAAAATAATTCCTTTAAAAATAATTTTTCTTTAAATTTCCTCTAATCTCAAAGAGATAAATTCGAAAATGGAGGGAAGTTATTTTCGAATGATATACCATAAAACTATTTATAAGACACAAACAAGATCTCAAAATCATACACACACCTATATATGGAACCATACCCAGGAAATATAACCCCTTTACTTAGCTAACCAAAACAATAACTAATACAAATGTGATATTTGACCTCAGTCTTGCCTCCCCAAATTAAAGAGTCTTCCACCTAGTGATAATGGTTTATGATCATCATTGGGGAGCCATTCCCTTAGCATCCCATGAAGAGAATAATTGGAAAATAAATAAATCCCCAACATAAACAGTGTAGTATGAATAATTTAATTATATTCATGACCAATTGATACAAATAAAATATTATTATGTTATTACAAAATGAGCTCATTCTAAAGAAGATATCATGCATCTAGGAAAAGATTACCCACTAGGATAATCATATACAATTTAAAAAATGAAAAAAACCATATAGATCCTTCCAAATATTTTCGATCATCATATAAGTCATTACTCTATAACACATTCAATTTACCCATGTATGATCACTTATACACCCTACTCACATTAACACCGAATGTGAACTTTGCACATCCACCTGGATGTATGTGTTGGATGTGAGAATAAATTTTAGTAAGGAATGACCAATTAGGTCACTATACTATAGAACAATATATAAAATGTTTTTATGTAAATAAAAAATATAAATAATATTAACACACAACACATATAAAACTAAGTGAAGACATTATGTGCTAATCAGTACACTATAAATCTTGACACTATCTTCATTGGATATTTTTACAAAACCTATGAATCATACTAAAAACTAATATATAGTGCATATATGAACTCAAATTAGATATCTTATATAGCAGTTTGTCATCTGTAAGGTGAAAGAGTCCAAATAGTGCCATCCTTTCTATAATTATTTCACACTATAGGGGTATAAAACTCTTGCTTGGTCTCTCTCTTGCTCCCCTAGTCCCCAATAAGAAATATTTGTAAAATACCACTTATATTGGTTACATTTGTTTAGTAGTATTTTCTAGATCCCTCAAGAGTTATATACAAGGATGAATACCAATATTTGGGGCTTTCAACACACCCATAAATCTTATACCGAGCTATTTTTGAATATTGAGAGTTTCTAGAACCCTTTTAAAGTAGACACTAGGATTTATTTGAATAGTTGGAGTCTCCATCTCCCCTAATAACCATAAAATAAATCGTATTCAAATAAATGAATTTTAAAAATCCATAGGGAATCATAAAATATGTTTTATAAAAATAGTAGTGTCTCTATATCCATCTAGAATCCTAGAATATGTTAGGATAAGATAGGGATGTGTCAATTCTCAAGGGAGAGGGGGGTGTATCGATGACAGTATACTCTAATTAAAAATCAATTATTATCACGTGGATAACTCCTCAATTGTTCAATTAGATATTCCCTATGTCAATCGCTACATTGGTAGGTAAAAATAAAGATATATAATAGGAAATCAATATAAGATAACACCATGATTTTCTGATGAGGTTCACCTACACGAGGATGACTACATCCCTGATGTATGGTGGTTATTATCCCACTCAGATACCGTATCCTTTTTATTATAAAAATAATCACATGAAAGGGTGTAACCTTACAGTAGTTTTCCTAGAATTGAATAGGTACATTGTAAGTATTGGTTTTCTATTCCAAAATCTCATAAAAATGTAGATTTTTGACTTGTTCATTGTAAACTCGATTGAAAATGGAACTCTAGTGTTTCTCTAAGATAATATATTATATTTTTTCCTCACTCATATTAATGAATTGGGATTTATTATTATTTTCTTCCTTTAGTGTTATCGCACTTTTTATCAAAATTCTATAAAAGAGTTTCACATGCTAGGTTTCTCAATTTTTAGCCTAATATCTTTTATAGTAGTCCAAGCTAGTGGGTTCTCTCCGTATCCTCCTTTTATTTGTTATTTAACAAGAATTTAAAGGGATATCACTTTCTTTCATCGACACATGGGGTATTAATTTTTCATCTTCTCCAACAACTCATATATTCATGAAATAGTAGGAATATTATATTCAAAATTCAAGGATCATTAATTCTCCTAAAGACTCTAATTTCATTTAATTCTTACATCAATAGCAAAATAATTTTTTTCTTCTTCAATAACCCTTAAATATCCAAAAGTATCACATATATAAAATATATCACATCTACATATAATAATTTTGTAAAACTGATTCCGCATGGATCCTTCATTTATATTGAATTTCCTACCGACAATCTACTCCATTCATCACATAATAAAGCATGTAAAAACCTTCATTATCATCCACTGATAATTTAGTATCTTATTCCACATGAGGTAATGTTTAAACATGTAAATATTTTTTGAGGATGTCTTTCATGGAAGATGAATGGAGTCCTCAATTTCATTAATGGGATAAAGACTTAGAAGTGGTGCAATTTTTTTCATATTAAATTGACAATGAAAGATGTTACCTTTTTTTTATAACCACTAAAACCATTCTATTAATTTTTAGAATAAATTTTTTTTTTTGGTTTAGTGAGAACCTCACAAATACATCTCCTCAAATGAAATATCAAATCCAATAAAAAACACCGCTATACAATTATAGGGAAAATACACATTTCAAAATCGAACACAAATGATAAAAGAAGAAGACTATTCTCTTTGGTGTTACACATTTTTGATATTATTTGTATTAATATGATATATACAATCCTTTATCATTGCACCCAAGGATGAATGAATATTTTTTTAATTCATCATGATTGTATTCTTGTATAAAAATTTATTTATATTCTATGGTCTTCAGAGTCAAATTAAACAAGAATATATCACTCATGTAACTATCCTACGTGAAATTGCCAGACTTATCTCCAAGTGTTTCAAATATCTTTGGGATTAATAAAATTATCATCAAAATCGGGGGATGTTGTAGAATATCTTGGTTTCTCCCCCATACAATAGGATTCTTTTACCTTAATCAACTGATATATTGTACGAATAATATAATGATCTATACCCGAATATGTTATATCATAAACACTTACTAAAGGAACTTAGTTTTATTCCTTGGATTTTATGATCTTCATAATTTCCAAAATTTGCAACTCATTATTTTTTGGTATATATATTATATTTTTGGGATTATTTTATGGAACTCCCACTTTTACTCTTACTTCCAACCACTATGTTGTATTTGTTGAATTCTGATCATTATTTCACATCTATATTTTGTATGTTTTTATTTAAAAATAAACAATTTAGGTAAGTGGATTTCATTAAACCATTTAATTTTGAGATGGATGATACTTTTAAATCTTATGTCTCTCTAGATAGAACATTAGATGATCTGAATATGTTTTTCCACCAGAAATTGATTTTTTTTTCATATAAATCCTTCTTGGAATTGTATGTGGAAGCAACCTCTTTTACAACATTTCATTAACATATTTATGGAGTTGTTTGTATATATTTCAATATAAATTCATGCTCAAAAATTTCATTTTGATGATTTATTTTTTATTCTCTATTATATTAATTCAATTTTCAAATTCATTTCTCAAATATCTAGCTTGATCTTTGAGAATTTTTATCTTTTATTTTTTTCAAAGTTAAATTTATTTAATCATCATTTTTATGACCACAAATTAGAAATTTTTTAATGGTATCTATCAATTTTTTTCATGGGTCTCTTATTCAATAACTCAATTGGATTATTACTAATTATGTGGTATAGTGATACATTCATTATAAAAATTGGAGCATCGTTGTTCAAGCTCCCCATTCATTGTATTTAATGAGCCAATATGTTTTAATAACTTTATACACATCATAAACCTTTACTATAAATGTTTGATTAATTTTTATAAACTTTCATGAAGTTGGGTTATCTCCTCCTGTATACTTCATCTAGATAAAAAAACTAAAGTTACTATATCTATAGGAATGGTTTGTATGGTATTCAATATATAAGAAGATGAATCATTATATGTCTCATGAAAATATTCTTCAAAGATATGATATTAACAATTTTTACTTGGGTCGTCTAATGGATAACTTTGATAATAAATTTTTATTACCCCATAATCTTATAGAGATTGTGAACTACATGGGGTATAACTATTTTCCATCTCTATCATAGTAATTTATTCAACTAGATATTATTCTTCCATTCTTAAATTTTATTCATCTGTATTAGTACATGGGAAAACTTGTTTTTCATCCATTTTAATTATATGCGATGAATTATCAACATAATATTCTTCAATAGATAAATTATCAATAGAGATATTAGGTTTAACTCAACATTTAATAAATTTAGTTAATCGAGAATCATCTTTAATAGTTTAGTACTTCCAAGAAATCATTCCATACATTTTATTTGTATTCTTAAGTGTCTTGATAGACCAAACTTCCATAGTTTCACGTTATATGTTACTAATTGGATACGTCAAATCCTAATGTTATATAAACTTTGAAAAAATTTATTTAAGCCTCCAAAAAAGAGATAATTTTGAATCAAATTAAGGGTATGAATTGATGCTCAAATACCAATTATTAGGCTATCACTTTGTTAGATGAACTAATATCTGATCTGTTTTCCATTTATGAGAAATAATGTCAAAGAATAATTTCATTTAATCATATGTTACCCCATTATTTTTCAAAAAAAAAATCATTGAATTTTTGGAAAAATACACCCACCTCAAAATAAAAAATAAATGGGATCACATGGGGATTTGTTGAACACTGAGATGGTGTGGGGTGGGGGGAGTGGTGAACATGTTTTTGAATAATTATATTTAAATAATAATTTTTATCCCTTCTCTACTCTTCATATGTTTAATAGAAAATTTCATCTCTATATATAACTCATTTTGTATTTATGTATGATAATATGGAACAAGATTATAATATAAGAGAACATTTGGATTTATTAAAGAGGATCAACACTATAGGTTTGACTATATCCTTGGTGTATGGTGTCTATTACACCACTCACACAATGATTCATTCTTTGTATAAGGAAAATCATATGAAATGGTACGAACTTAAAACTATTTCCATGAAAACAATAAGGTACAATGTAAGAAAGAGATTGATGTTATATAATATGAACAAAATATTGGCTTTTAGCTTCCTATTTATATTCTCGATCAGAAATGGATCTCTAGTGTCCCTCTCAGAAATTATAGATTATCATCTTCCCCACATGGAGAAATCAAATAGGCTTCCTCGACCTCAACAATATTAATTATTGTCTCAACTTTCTTAATACATCTATATAATAGTGTTGTTGGTTGGGTTTCTCAATCTTCTTGGTTGTAATTTATTTATCAATAACCATTCCATCATCTTATCTCCCTCTTATTATTCATTTTCAACATACAATAAGTGGAAAATATGTCACTTTATTTCATCGATAAAAGGGTATTAATTATTCCTTGTATTCAATATATCATATATTCATGAAATAGTGTGAACATTATCTCCATTAATATTTTCACTTAAATTTTCCCGTAAACTTGAATTTATTTTTTTTATTACCATGGTCTCATAGTAAATCATGGATTTATATTTTACAATTAAATATCAGCAAATAAGTCATATATTAAATATATCTTAAATGCATGTGATAATGAAATAAGACTTATTTGAAATGGATCCTTTATTTTTGGTGTATTTCATTCTCACATTATACTCCATTCATCAGATAATTTTACATAGAAATACCATCATTATCATCCACTGTTAATTTAATTTCTTATTCCTCATAACTATAAGAATGGAATATAAAAATATTCTGAAAATTAAATTTAAAATAGTGGAACAACTTCATCAAATTAAATTTATAATTTATAATAATTTTTATTAGAACATTTATAAGTATTTATGAATTTTTCAATTATCAAATCTCATAATACCCTAATGTATTACAGTGATTAAATTCTTATAGAGGCTTAAAATAATTCTCACTGGATGAAATTAATATGATATTAATCATATGAATAAGTTAAGTCATATAGATAGGTTATTATGTCTTATAACCATATTAATTTCATACAAATAGATTTTTAGTAATGTGTGCCTTAAGAAAAGTACCAAAATATCAATAAGGTTCTCAATACATTAGATATTTTTACTTTAGTGAATGTCAAATACCAAAATTTCAATGTCTTAAATGGTTCATATTCAAATGTATCCACCTATACTTAAGAAAATATATATGTAGGATCATTAAAATTATTAGTTGCAGTAATAAAAAAATCTTTATTCACATCATACATAGCCAAATTATGATCCCGATGATAGATATAATTGATTTTCTTAATCCCATATTAGAAAATCCAAAGAATTAATAGAAAAATTATTGATGAGGTGGTTTGAAATCGAATGTATCCACACAAAAATTTAATGGAACTGACGATCAATTACACCAATATGCACACACCCATTACAGTAACTTTACCTATGATTCCATCATAATATAGAATGAAATTTCACATCAATCATTAACACCAGTATTTGATATGAAGTGCATTTTAATAATCACAATTTGTTTATAATTCAAAGAATCCATGCTTAACTAATCACAATATCCTTGAATCATATAAATAAATATTTGAGTTTTTTAATTTAGAGTTCCATCAACGTCTTCCATGTGTTTTTCCAAATAAAATTTTACTCTATAAAGATAAGAATGGAACTTCGCAGATTTATAAAATCTTCATGAACATTGAATCATTATATATATCATGTGAATTTTTATTTATCAACCGAATGGATGCATATTTCATTTTCATAAACATATGAAACTATTATAAAACACTTCCAAGACTTTCTCTAATTAACAAAATTGTGAACTCCATTTAAATTCCATAGCACTCTTCATTAATACATATTGGCATATTGTGACTTTCCACCAAGCTCATTCATAATTATTAAAAAAATAAAAAAAAACCCCAAGTAGGTTGAACATATAATGTGGGGTAACATTAGTCACTATCATCTATAAATATTTAAGCACCTATCTAGAATTAAGTGTCATTATACATGAATGTTGTGCCATAATGCAATGTGGATTCATATACAAAAAAATCACTTCACATATAAAAATAACCATTCACCCTTAGTTAATGGAAATACCATCCCATATTTTATCATCTTATCTCTCAAAAAATGGATTTCATTATATAAAATTAATCCAAAATAAAAATCATATTAATTTTTTTACTAATACCATGGGCTAAAAACCTTAGCTGACATCTTGAGTCAAAAGTTTGGTTTTTAAACTATTTTTTTTATGTATTTTATCATGTGGTAGAATAAAACACCACAAAGATAAGGAATCCAACCTGGTCCAAATGAAGATCACTAACTAAGAATGAATACCCCCATGGTGATTTGATAACCAATTTTACATAACCATCATAAAATTACAAACAAATCATATTGGTGAATACAATTCAAAAAAACCCATTAACCGAACCTTATATTGATTATTTAACAAAAAAATATATTCCTTTCGACTTTTTTTTTCAAGGTCCCTACCTTAATTATAGTGATATATATATCTCTACTAGAAAACCCATGGTACATGTTCCATTTTTAGTTATATCATGAAGGTATTGATAGGGTAAACCCTCATAGAACTCAACCGACTAGATTTATCTAAGTATACCTAATTATATAGACATACCAATCATCCAGTGGATATACAATCAAAACCACTCACAAGATCCCAACTTATCTCAATGAGAATAATTTTAGAAACCTATATTCCATATAATTTTTTTCTACAAACCATATATAAATGAAGTATCCCTCTATGAAATAACTATAAAATTAAAATATACCTCATAGAGTACACATGTTTAAATAATTATCTAAAAACGTAACAACAACCTTGCATGAAACATTATATCCCTCAAGACATGATAATACCACATTAACGGAATTGATATATAATAAAATCACTAAAAAAACCTTCAGGTCCACCTAAAATATAAATCTCGAAAAATATCAAAAAAACAATTTCCAAGCCTATATTAATTTATTACTCACTCAATGTCCCTTTCATGGGCTATCACACACACTAGCTCATGCTCCCCTCATAGATGCATCCACCATGATACCTTAAAATCACTCAAAAAATTCATACATTTACATTCCATTATTTATAGGAACTATTTAATTTAGTTCATGAACCCACACCATGTTGTTTCCTATTATTCCCCCATGATCCAAATTTATAAGAATGTAAACACACAATGTAGCCGAACATACAACATATTGCTAAATATTTCTCAGACAACCTATGTCACTATCATAAGATTTATCCCCTTCCATATAATAGACCCAAATTTCCCGATTTACATGCAATATAAATATAATAAAAAATCACCCCAAATTAGAAAATTTGGCATTTAAAAAGATGCAATGAAGAAAAACTAGTCAAATGAAAAATTAATGGGTGTGCAAGGTTAACATTTTCTATATAAGATCAATACATAAGAAAAATACTAAATAATATGACGAATAGATTATCAAGAGAAATGATAAGGGAGAAGTATGAAGGAGATGACCATCCTATTCATGAAACTAGAAAATACGATTTGGGATCTCCTACAATTTTATAAAATTTTAAAAAATTTACAATAAAAAATTATATAAGGGCCATAAGACTCCCATTGGAACCTAACTCTCTATAGAAACCCTTGAATTTCATTCAAAAATATTACATATTAATAGATGAATATTCATTACATATCATTATTATTTATCTAGAACTATAAAAGATTAACAAGTTTAGAAACATGGATAACTAAAAAACTAGTACATAAAAGATCTATATCATCTCTTACTATGTCATTAGCAACCAAAAATCTTTTTATACATATCATACCTAAAACCATTCATATCTAAGGTAAAATGAAGCATAATAAATGGAAATCTCTGACGCTCAGTATGGTTATGAAATGGATATATGAAATAATTATCATATATAATCATATCAAGAGAATAAGTGCATGATAACATTATATTCAAATTTTATATTAATACCCATAAATTCCTAGATCATAATCAAGAGTCCTGAAATAAATATTGTTATATCATAATACATGTATCATAAAGGAATAAAAGAAAATGATCCATTAGAGAATAAAATCGGTGTATGATCATCTCAAAAAAGTGTGGCATTAACTATGGAATAACGATATTCATATAAATATTATATCACAAATACCCAAAAATATATTCATCACATGTTAGGAACTAGATAATGAACCGTGTACATTCTTTGGGCTTGGGATAACCTACCATGTACCCTCTTTTTTACTTGGGATTCACTCTACCCTACTCTATCTTGGGAATCAGATAACCACTTGTGTAACCTTTGTGTTCATAAAACATTAATCATTACCTAATTAATTAAAGGTAAACAACATACCCACACATCACATTATCATAATCCATTCATTTTTATTCCATAATAACATGAAAACATTTACAATTACATAAAAATTAACTAATAAGAAAGAAAAATGGTTTTATAAATACTATATCACTATAATCATGAACAATTCAGAGAAATAATATTAAGGTAACATCCAATCATATCCCTAGTAAATCATGATCACCATTAATGTTGGTTTTATAGGTTAAGATATCTTTAAAAGATTACTAAAATATTTATTCTGGTAAATACCCTTTTAATTTTCAAATTAATTATTTAAAATATAAAATATTTCCCAAATTCATAGGGAAAATTTTTAATTGAAAATAAATATGGAAAATTTTATATTAATCATTAAATGAAAGATAATTCATGATGGTGGGAAAACATATTCATCCATAATATACTAAAAATTTCCTTTTACGTTTTTAGTATAAATTCAAAATTATATTGTTTAAAAAATAAAAGTTAGATTAATTTCAATTATTCAAAAAGTGAAATATGGGAAAAATTACATAAAAATTTTATTCAGGATTAGTAAATAACCATATGAAGACAGTTTTCAAAAATATTGATATGAAAGAAAAATATTTTGAACATTATACAGAAATAAAGTCAATTTTCAAAAAAAGATTTTTTCAATATATTGAGTACAAAAAGAGATAAATATGAAAATAAACTGTGAAATATAAAGAAAATTATATAGGATATAAAATGGAAAAAATCAGAGATATATATCTTATAATTTCATTATTATAAATTTATGAATAAAAAATCATGGTAAAATTGAGATTGTAATGTAAAACCCTTACCCCAAGTATGAATTTATTCCTAACCACTATAATCACCTATGTATTAAATTTAAATTTATTATTATTATATTTAAAAAACATTTATACCCTTATAATATCATAACTTCCATTTTTAAAATTTTTAATCACCCATTTGTTAATAATTAAGTATTAAAATCACTGTTTCAGAGTGTTAACTATTTTATTTTTCTTGTAGGTTTCATTTTAGTAGTTATGTTCCTTGGACTGTGATCATGGTTAAATCAACTATATAATATTAATCATGATATAAATATCATATATATTAATTATATTCATATTTTTTTTACCATTAATAAAAGGTAGAGATATAAAAATGAATTAAATTTTTCTTGGCGAGGGTAATCCATACAAACACACGAGTGATGTTTTACAATTTTTGATGGATAGAATGAAGGAAAGGTTGATAATAATTCGACAATATTAAATAAAAATTATATCATTAATATGATATATATAAATTAAATCCATTATAATAAATAATCCTAAATGATGGTTATGGAAAATGAATCATATCACTATGTGGAGGCGATAGTGAACACATTTAAATTAGTGATACATTATTTTTTATTTTTTTTAGAAGATGTGTTAATTTTTTTTCCATAATAATAACAAATTATAAGTATATTTATTATAACACATAAAATTTTTATTAATAAAATTCCCCTTTTTTTAATTTAAATAAATTATTATGTATAATGGTTATTGAAAGATCATGAACTTATTTCGTTTTATTATATCCTATTTAAATGACCATTAATAATCATTATCATTTCTAATATAACCATTGAAAAATAATCTCATGATTAGTATAAATATAGGGTTTTTTACAAATCCAATTCACATAGACAAAAGAAGTGATGACCTCAACCAGTAGGATCACAACCTATAAATCCCATTAATCAGAGTTTATAAGGGAGATATAATCTCTTGGATTTTCCCTTGACCAATCCAAATATGGGATGTAAAAAATTATGTATTAGTGAAACCATTTATGGGATAAGTCCATGCTCATCATGATCATGACCCAAACCATGTATGTCAAACCACCATATGAAAGTACCACCATCGCACACCATACTCTAAGGGAGTTTACTTGCATAATTAAAGGATATATATCAAGACCCATGAAATATTATTATATAAATTATTTTTTATCGAATAATTAATATATTTTTATATTATAATTATTATTTTTTAAATGATTTTTATTTCGATACAATAAAACCCAAATGGTATTTTTGGGTTATATTAAAATTTAATTATGTATTTTTTTTGATGAATTAATGGATTTTTGTAGTAAATATTATTTTAATAAAATATTATTATAAATTCTTTTTTATTAAATATATATTATCAAATAATCTTTATGAAGTGAAATATAATTTTTATTAGGGTTCATAAGCTGTTACTGTAAAAAAAAACCCTGCATTTATCAAAAAATGGTGATTATTATTTAAAAAGTGAAAATTCACATATTTAACAAATTATTTAGATAAAATGAATATTATTTTTTGAATTAGAATGTTGAAATTATCCCATAGATATTTTTTCAGAACAATATTGTGACAGAAGAATTTTCATGTAAAAAATTAAATACCGTATAAATATACATTGTATATTATGACATCATAATGGCCAAAAAATAATGTTATAAATACTATAACATATATACACAACCAAATAAATGTTTTCAATTTAAAATAACGTGTTTTCATGTTTATTTGGTTAATTTTATAATGGATTTATAAATCCAGAAAATCCATTTATATATTTTTAGGTTTTAAAATCATTTCTTTTAGAGTCTTACTAAGTTACACATAAGTAAGGGTAATATTTTATTATTTCAGTACCATGGACTTATAAAATAATAAAATCCACTCCCATTTTCAGAAACTATGGGAAATAACCATATAAAGGTATGTTGTTTTGGGTATTTTATTATATAGAGTCCAAAACATAAGTCTGATAAATGATAAAAAATTCCCCACCACTTTCTTACATAAACCTAGGAAATATACCATTTATCTTCACTATAAATCCATGGGAAATGTCCTCAATATTTCCTCCCATCTTTATAGTCCTCTAAAAATTACTCTAACCTCTCTAGAAGCTCTTCCCAAGCATTTAGAGTCATTCAATCAAGTTAGGGATCCTCACCTTCTCTTATTTATTCAAGTATCTTTATTATAATATTCCTTCAATTTAAAATTACTAATGTTTGGATATAAATTACATGTCTATATTAATTCCCATTTTATTCCCAAATTAAAAGATACACCATTCACTATCATCAACACTTTTTTATGAATTTTTATGTGACATTATTATGCTGTTGAAATTTCACCATGA
Organism: Viscum album; assembly: GCA_963277665.1. NCBI lineage: Eukaryota > Viridiplantae > Streptophyta > Magnoliopsida > Santalales > Viscaceae > Viscum > Viscum album. The sequence goes on from OY728161.1 coordinate 703,802,905, forward strand.
TTTTCTAATGTGAAAACAATTGTGTAGTGAATCCCATACCCATTCCCTATTAAGGGTGTAATTATTTATACACTTATTCCTATTTGAATTAGGTTATACATGTATATCTTCCAAACTCCTTTATGGGGGGATAAAATATTATTAATAATGAATCCATGTTGTATGATATATGTGGCACATTTAAGCATGATATTGAAATGAAATGTGACGAGTTCACCCAAAATTATATAGTGCTCAAATGAATTGGATAATTATTAGTCTCATAAGTCATAATGTTGGGATTGAGATTGAACCTGATTACATTAAGGGATTTTTTTTATTATGATGACTTTTTAGTTATCCTCTACATTGGTTTATGAGGTAGTTTTTTTAGTTGTTTCCACATTTTCAAAGTTATTATAATCATGGTATATCATGTATTATTATTCATCTTCATGTTTCCAACTCCTTTTATTACCCATTTATATTTATATTTTTAAAAATGCATCACCTTATTCCATTTTTATTCCCTAACTGGTCTTAATATATCACTAATTTCTTATTTATGTCCCCATGTTATCCCCTTTTGTTTTAAATGCCATGGAATTTTTGAATCATGTTTAGGAAGTTTTAAATAATATTGATGTTTCCCTTGTTCAAGGTGTTATGATAGGTACCTAATTCATAACGACACAAGGATTATCAATAATCTAGGTTTAATTATTTTCAATATTATGTAATAAATCATTTATTAATGCGTAAAAAAGAGTTGGGTTTTATAGTTGGTATCAGAGGAAACATTAGTTATTTTATGGTTTTGGATTAAAAAATTACCATAAAATCCATAACGATAATACTAAGCATAAGAAAACACCTATAACTTTTGGAAATAATAAATTAATTTTATTATCAGGAAAATACATCCCTTTCTGTATAATACAAGTGGACATGGATCTAGAACATCTACACCTAGGGGAAACATCTTAGACAAGGTGTGTCAGGCCAGACTTTGTGTAACCTGGTGCATGAAAACGAACCTTAAAATACACATGGTATGACACCACCAGGGGATATTATTTGGTAAATTAAAAATATCATCACGATCCATTATTAAGGGAAGAAAAACCCCCATAAGAGTATATGTTAGGAAATAGATCATGAATAACACATATTGAAACCATGGAATTTATAAGTTATTAAATAATGGTAATTTCTGTGTTATCCCATTAATATCAATGTATTCCCTTCCACGAGTTTAATAATTTCAAAATTATCATTCATATTTTTCCCATTTTTATAGCCAATGTGCTGAAATATGAGGAAATAGGTAAAAATAAATGTGTAAGAAAATATTATGACTATTTTAATCAGATGCCCAACCCGATAGGAGAGGGAATTGTAAATATTATGAAGATACTCTCTGAGCTATGTCAGGTTTTAAATTGAAAAAAAGATAAATAGAAGCATCCAAATCCCCCTAACAAAGAAAAAATAGTAATTAAGTAATTCTAGAGAAAATTCCATCAAATTTCAAGGTATAATCCAATACCTTAATCACGTAATAATGGATCAACTTCATTGGTAAGATATTCTCTATACATCAATTTTCTAAAACAGAGGAGGTTCTACATGTTGTTTATGATATGGAGGGAAAAGCTAATTAGTGGTGTATATTTATCATGAATACATATCTTGAGGCAGATATCTAAGTGATGGGTTGGATGGAATTAAAGAAAATGTTTTTTGATACATATTTTCCTTGCACACTCCATCTTAAAATGGAAAGGGATTTACTTTCCCTCAAGAAGATCAATGAAAAATATATCGGGGAATATGTGAAAAACATCACTATATTATCATGATATGCCTCTGCCTTTATTGATACCCCCTAATGCAAGGTTGAACACTTATTTGGTGGGATAAAACATAATCTGTAAAAATACTTGGTGATGTGTGACATTGATAGTTATGAAGAAATTTTACAATGTACCCTCAAAGTTAAAATGGAGATCGACGAATATCAAGGGTACGAGGGAGATAAGAATTGGAAATTGGAGTTTAATTCTCAAGGTTTAATGGATAATTATAATGGTGTTAAGAAGTTTCAACATCCCACTTGTCAAAGGTATAGAAATAAAAAGCACATAAATTATCTAAGAAGGGTGAGTAAATTATTTAGGTGCTCGAATGATGGTCACTTAACTTGGGATTTACAATAAGAAAATTAGACTATTATGATGAATTAAAGGAATTCTCTACTCAACCTATAGTGCTTTTTTATTTCTACAACTACATAGAACCCCAGAACTCCTTAATATCATGAGTGATTAGTAGAACTATTAAAGCACCACCCCAAATCCTGGAATTGGATTTATTAGTGAAAACTACAAAATGTGGAAATTATTGCCCCAGAGTATATAACCACTCCCCGATCACAATTTTTTATACAAACATCCCATAGATCTCTATAATAATCCATTTAGTCATATTTGATGAAATTCTAGGCATGGATTGGATTTCCCTATATAGAACCAATATAAATTTTCTGGGGAAATAAATCACTCTCTGTATCATGAATCAACCACCGATTCTATACAAGTAAAATAAAAAGGAGGAATATTATTTAACACCAACATTATAATCATTGATATTATTTCTTTATGATAAAGAGTATCTCTCTCAAATGACAGAGTTTGTGGAACAATTTATGGAATGACTATTCTGAGGGAATACACATATGTGTTTCCCAAGTAACTTCATGGTCTTCCTCCTAGAAGAGAGGTTGAATTTTCATTGAATCATTTACATGGGGTATTACCATTGTCCAAGATTCCATATATAATGGATTTTGAGTAATTTGAGGAGCCAAATAAAAAAATACAGTATAATCTTGGTAAAGTGTTCATACACCCAAGTGCTTCACAATGGTGTGTACCAGTCCTCTTCACCAAGAAGAAGATGGGTCAATGCGCCTTCACATAGATTATCATGAGACCAACAGAACCACTATATAAAACAAGTATCATATACCATGTATGGAATAACTGATCAATGTACAACATGGAGAATAATACTTATCCAGGGAAGATCTATGGTTGGGATATTATCAAGTAAGGGTGAAAAAAGAGGATATCCCCAAGACATCATTTCGTACATGGTAAAGGAACTATGTGTTCATAGTAGTACCATTCAGACTAACTAATTCTCTATAAATATTCTTTTACATGATGTATAGATTCTTTATATATTATCTTGATAAAATTTCGTTAGTCTTTATTGATGATATTATAATATACTCAAAAATCAAGTAGGATCATGAGGAGAATCTGAGTACTGTACTAAACACCTTACAAAATGAGAATCTTTATGACATGTAAAAAAAATTCAAGTGCTGGTAGAAGGATGTATCATTATTTGGGAATATCATCGCAATAAATGGGAAATATATATACCATTAAAAGAAACAAGTAATGTTATGATTGTCTAAGACAATATCTATGACAGATATCCATAGTTTCATGAGATTATCTGGGTATTATCTTAAATTTATGAGAATTTTATCACAGATTTAATACCTTATAACAAAGATAACATAGAAGGGGGTCATTATTTCTTGGAATTATGAGTGTTAAGAGAGATTAAATGAGTAAAAATGAGGCTTATCATTTCCCATATAATCACACTACCCAGAAGTGGATATCTTTTTGTAGTATTCCATGATGCTTTAAAGAAGGGATTGGGTTGTGTGTTAATATATAATGACAACATAAAATCATTTGCATCAAGGTAGTTTAAAGTTGAAGAATAGAACTACCCAATACATGATATGTAGGTTTCTACTATTATCTTTTCTCTGAAAATATGGAACAATTATCTCTTTTGGTATTAGAGTGAAATATATACGGATCAAAAAATCCTCAAGTATATATTCACACAGAAATATCTAAATATGTGAAAATAATGATGATTACAGATTTTTAAGGACTATGATTTCTCAATACACTACCATCCTAATAAATTTAATGAAGTGAAGTATTCTCTATGTAGAAAAGATCAACACATTTTATCACTGATGAGAATTGAGAGGGACATGAACTTTATAGATTAGAAAAAGATGGACATGGAAATAATAAAGGAATGAACATCATCAATATTTTCAAAATGATTTCTCAACCATCCCATATAGAAAAGTCAAAGGATTATTAGAGACATGATGTGGGAATTAAAAATAAAATTGTTAACTATATGAAATGGAAAATCCATTGAGTTGAATATTAATGAAGAAGGTGTTCTGATATATGGGTCAAGACCATGTATACCATCAAATACTATGTAAAAGAAGAATATTTTGGATGATTCGAAAATCTCAAGCCTCTCCATACACACAGGAAGCACAAAGATGTATCTAGATCTCTAAGAATACTATTAGTGGGAAAATATGAAAATGGAAATCATTTAATAAACCTAATGATGTCTAGTATGTCATTAAGTGAAGGTAGGAAAGGAAAAATAAAAGGTTCAATTAAAACATTCCCCATATGTACATGGAAATAAGAAGATGTCACCATGGACTTTTTCACTAGTCTTATAAATACATCAAGAAGGAATAATTCTTTACGGTTTTTAATGGATCATCTTAAAAAGTCTTCACACTTCATTTTGATTCGAGATGATTTCTCACTGGATCAACTTGTATGGATATACATCAGAGAAGTGTATATCTGCATGGAGTTCCATTATCTATTATTTTTTATTTATATCAATGATTAACATATAAGTTTTGAAAACATATCCAAAAAACTCTAACCACTAAGTTGAACTTCAGAATGGAATATCAACCTCAAAATAATGTCCAGTCTAAGCGTACTATTTAGACACTAGAAGACATGTTGAGATAATGTTCTATGGATTTTAAAGTAGGATGATACCAATATATGGCTCTGGTCTATTTAAAATACAAAAATAGTTTCCACTCGAGAATCTAAATGAATCCATATGAAGCCCTTTAAGGAAAGAGGTGAATGAAAAATGTATGCTTGGTTAAATTTGGGGAACGAAAACTACTTGGTCCAGAAATAGTTGAAGAAAAGTTAGAAAAGGTTAAGACAATTTAGAAGAACATCAAGGATGATCAGAGTTGATAGAAGATACATGATGATAATTATTTAAGAGACCCATAGTTTGATTTTAGAGACATGTTTTCCTCCACATATGTATATGGAAAAAATTCATGTGATTTGGAAAGAAGGGAAATCTTAGTCCAAGATAGACCGACCCCTTTAAGATCCATGATCGATTTGGAGTGGTAAAATATCGACTAATACTCCCACTCAACCTATATAATGTTTAATATTTGTTCCATGTATCTTTATTTAGAATATAAATATCCTAACCCTCACATGTACTCAATCCAGATGCAGTACAATTGGAAAATGACATTTCATATGAAGAGAAGTCAGAGAAGATCTCAGATCAGAAAGAAAAAGTTATATGGAATAAGACAATGCCCCTAGTCGATGTGTTGTGGAGAAACCAAAAGTTTGAAAAAGAAATTTGGAAACCATAGGAGTTGAGGAAACACAGTTACCCTCATCTATTTTATTATGGGAAAAAAAATTTTGAGGTTGAAATTTCATTATAGGGGAATATTGTAATGAATTGAATTATTATAAATAAATTTCTCATTTTTTAAATTAAAATGTATTATTATGTATTATGGTTATAGAAAACATAGGAAATTATTTGGTATTATTATACCATGTTTAAATAACCATTTATAATATTTACTATTTATAATATATTCAATTAAATGGGATCACAAGATTAGTATAAATATTGGTTTTTAACAATTCCAGTTGACACATACAAAAGAAGTGATTGCCTCAACCAATAAGATCACACCCTATGAAACCAATTTATTTGAGATTATAGTGAAGATATACTCTTTGTGATTTTCCCTTGACCAAACCCAGTTTGAGATCCAATAACTAAGGAATGAGCTAAACCTTTTACGGATTTGTATATGCTCATCGAGAACATGGGCCAAACCATGTATGCTGAACCACACCATGAAAGTCCCACCATAGCGTAGTTTACTCTTAGAGAGTTTATCTATGTATTAAATGGATATGTATCAAGACCCTATAAATATGAGTATCTAAATTATTTTTTATATAATAAGAAATATATTTTCATCTTATTATTTTAAATTTATAAATTATGTTAATTTCAATACTATAAAACACAAATAGTATTTTTGGATAACAATAAATTTGAATTAAGGAGTTTATTTTGATCAATTAATAGATTTTTAAAAGATATAATATTTTAACAAAATTTTATTATTAAATTTTTTTAATTAAATATAGATCATCATATAATTATTATGAGGTAAAATGTAATTTTTATAAGGGTTAAAAAACAATTATTGTCAAAAAACCCAAAATTTATCAATAAAGAGAAATTATTATTTTAAAAGTGAAAATAGAAATATTTAGAAAATTATTTGGATAAAATTAATACTATTTTCTGAATCAGAATGTTTAAATTATCCAATAGTAATTTTTCATAATTTTATGCGATGATCACATTTTTGGGTAAACATTAAATACTATATAAATATAATTTGTTTATTATAAAATCATAATGACCCAAAAGTGATTTAATAAATTCTATAAATGGTATACATGAACCAATATATGTTTTAACTTTAAAATATTTTGATTTTATGTGTATTTCATTAATTTTATAAAGCCTTCATGAATCCCAAAAAACCATTAATATATTGTATGGTTTTAAAATAATTTGTAAGCGTACGACTTACTTCCACAAAATCATGGGTTTTTTTGTTAAGGTCATTCCATAGACATATAAAATAATTAAATACCATCCCATTTAGTAGAAAACATGGCAAAAACCACGGGAAGTTTTGTGGTTTGGGTTAATTTATCATATAGACTCTAAATCATATGTTTTAGAAATGTTAAAATATTCCCCACTACTTTCATAAATAAACCCAAACAGATTTAAATTTCTAAACACTAAAAATAGTTGGATAATGTCCTTAATTTGACCTAACCTATATATAATTCTTTTAAGGTTCCCCAAGATCCTAAGAATCACCTCGAAAATTATTGGAGGCACACACTCTAGTAAGGGATCATCACCTTCTCTTCATTATACATGTTTGTTTATTATCATATGTATTCAATTTCAATTTCCTAATGTTGGGATGTGTCTTTCCATGTACCTATTAATTATAATTTTATTTAAAAATTATGAGAGACCCCTTTATCTCTTATCAACCATTTTTATGAATTTTCATGTGGTAAAATTATGATGTCCAAATTTCACCACGATTTTCCCATGCCAAAACAATTATGTTGTGAACACTATATCCATTTCTTATTAATGGTGTTAAACATTATACAATTATAATTAATTGAATTGAGACATAAATGTATGTATTCCACACACCTTGAACATGAAATAAAATATGATGAATAATTAATCCATGTAGTATGATCTATGTGGAACACATAAGCATGAGAATGAAACGAAAGTGACGGGTGCACCCAGAATTATATAGAGCTCAAATTCATTAGGTAATGTTTAGTCTCATGAGATGTTATTTTAGGAAAGAGAGTGAACCTGATTTCTTTATGGAAAATTTTCTTTCAAGATTTCATTGTAGTTATCCTTGACATATATTTTTGAGGTAGTGTTTTAAGTTATTTCCACATTTCCCACGTTATGATTATCATGCCTTATCATGTATCATTATCCATTTTTATGATTCCTACTCTATTTTATGCCACATTGATATACCTTATATCTAACATGTATCACCTTATGTTTTTTTCATTACCATAATGTAATTTATAGCTGACCACTTTCTTATTTGTGTTCCAGGTTATCCCATGTAGTTTTCAACGCCATGGAATTTTAGAAGCAATCCTAAATAAGTTTTCAATAATTTTTTGTATCCCATGTTCAAGATTTAACACTATGTACCAAATTCCCAAAGATAATAGACTTTCTGATCATCTATGTTTAATTATGTGTAATATTAAGTAATAAATCATGTATTAATGTATAATAAATAGTAAGGTAGTTAAATTTATTATACATTATTGATATTATTTAGCTGTATTGAATTTTTCTTTAGATAAGGTGGAAGAATAAATAAATTTGAAAGTTCATGGTTAAGGTTTATAAAACTTATTTGAGATAGCTCTATTGTATTACACCTTAATCCATGGAAAATTGGTCTTAGGATAAGAAAAAGAAAACCAAGATTAAAGGAATGAATATAGGATGGTTTTTGAGTAGGTATTGGTTTAGCTAGAGGGAAAAGGATTTCTGAATAATGGAATATATGTTGTACTATTTTGTATGTGTTGGGAGACATACACGAGAAATTACTTAAATTGTTTCAATAATATAAGGTGTATTTCATGTAAATTTTTATCCCAATAGACATTAATTGGAATTTATACTAATATATGGATAAAATATATTAAAAAAATTAAGAATTATATATATTTTTTGTTCCATTTATACCCTTATCTATATTTTTTACCCACTGTAAACTTGTTTTAACCTTAACCATTCTAAAACATTTATGGTTTTTAATATTCATTATTAAATAAATTTAGTTAAAACTATTAAATTATTTAAATTATTATGACTCATAATATTTAATTAATTTTAAATTATTCAATTTATATAAATGGTAGAATTTAATTTTAGATAACCACCCAAAACACAACAAAATTCCATTTTTCGAAAAACACATTTTAAACATAAAACTAAGTGTACTTAAATTACATGACTTATAAAAACAATAAATTTTAATGATATTTTATTTAATATATATTATATAAATTTAATTATAATAATAAAAAATATATATAATTTAATTTATTAGGGTAAAAACATATTACATATATAAAAACATACTTTTTTTAGGAAAATGTGTTTTGAAGCCTAAAAATGAACTTATTCGAAACTAAAATATATTGATAACTATAATGTAGTTTATTATATTATTTATAATTAAATGTGACTTATGTAAGGTTAATATAAAATTTAAAACATAATTGTAATTTTTAAATGAAAATAAATGAATGTTTTCCTAAAAGTTGTTGATTTAACTATTCGCTTAATAAATATTTTCCATGAAATCCCAAAAAATCACCCAATGATAATATTCAAATGATTATTTAAAAAATATTACTTATTCCAAAAAAATAAAATTTCTAATTTTTTTATAAATTATATATAATTTCCATAATAAAATGCAATAAAAGTCAGGTTTGAAGAGAACATATGTTTAATCATAAAATGAATTTTATGAAAATTTATTATATATTGATTATAAATTAATCAGTAAATATTCATGTCATAAAAAATTTATACATATTTATCATAATATTGTTATTAATAGTTATACATTCCAATTTATTGACTCATTTATAAAATATTATTATGTCACAATTAATTTATACTTGAGGTTGCATGTAAAGAAAGTTATACATAATGATTATTTCAAAGGAAACACATATAAAATCGTGGGGTGTTATATTATAGCCACCTTAAAATGAACTTATCATTAAAAATTACATCACTCTAATATAATCAAATGAAGATATATTAGTTTCATCATATCCTTAGGTACTCATATAGCTTCCTTGAATTTCGAATTCTTCGAATGAAATTTAAGTAGGTGGGTAGTCTTGTTTCGTAGAAATTTATCCCGATGATTCAAGATTTCAAGTTAATTTTCTTTATAATAAATATAATGCTATAGTGGCATAGATTTTGAGTTCATTATATATGAGAATTTGGTATGGATTTTCTCATGATATATATATATATATTTATTTATTTATATAACACATCGTGAACTTGAGAAAACATGGTGGAAGTACCAAGTGATAAGATACTATCCCAACTCAATTAAAAATCATGAAGGGATGGATATAAATATGGATCAAATACCCCTAAATTTTTAAATCTCAACATTCCCTTACATGGAGAAATTCACATGTATACCATCTCACCAACATTGAATTTCAGATATCTCTAATGATTGTGAACATAACTCTTTTGTTGACTATTTACTGTAACAATATACTACTAAAGAGATCTAACCTTCTATACCATTTCAACATCTAGATCAAGAACAAATATATTTCCTTCTCCCACTTCATCCCTGTATTTCAGTGTTCCACACTTCATTATATTGTGGAATTCATAAGGACTGATCTAAATGTTTGCATGAAAGGTATTGTTATAAGATATTTTGATAACAGGAAGGTGTTTATCACAACCACCATTGAAATATAAAGAACATGATATTACAATATACTCTAGGGGTTTAATGGTTCTCCCATATTGACCCTCCTTCTAAAGATGATAGGTAGTACTGAAACAAAAAAATTTATCCAGATCTTGGTGAGGACTTGCCCATAAATTTGTGTTAAACGTAGGATCTTTATTAGATATAATATAATATGGTACTGAAAAATCTAACCACTTACTTAATATATATCCAAGAAAGATGATCAAGATAGAAATATTCCCAAATTGAAATTAAGTGTGCGGAATTACTAAGGTGATCAACTATATCCCAATTAAAATTTTTGGCTTTTAGATATTTTAGGTAGCTCGATAGCATAATCCATGGTGATTTTTTTATTCCCATTTTAGTGTGGGTAGTGGTTATAACATTCCTTAATAATTTTTTCCCTCACCATTTATTTTTTTCTGAAATACAATGTATTGAGATACACACTCCTAAATATCTATCTTTATATTTTACCACCATAAATACTCTCCTATAACTACAGAAATCTTACAACTTCATGGATGAACATAGAATGATGATATATGAGATTCTTTCAATCGATCTTTCTTCAAGACTAGTATTGATGAGAAATGTACTAGGTTTTTGAACCTTATCATCCCATCATAATAAAGGTTGAACATAGGAACATTTAAAACCTTATTTTTCAAAGAAACATCCCTCTTTATTTCCTCTTCAATTTTCTTGTGGATATATGGTTGAACACTCACTTGTGTAAGATAAATTTTAACCCCTTTCATCACGATTTCATGGTTTATCCTTTGAAAATCCATAAATATTTTATATTTTGATATTCTCAATACATATAATCCAAAATGATCCTATCAACATAATGCATCAACCAATTTGTTCACATTTAATGGGTTAAATGTATTGAGAAGTTATAAAAAAATTTAACTCCAACCACATTTTTTGGTGAATATTAAACTTTTTATGTGTTAATATATACATTAAACTTTTAGGATTAGTACATATTTCAAACCATTGTTGATAAAGATAATGCTTCCATATCTTCAGTTTCATTAACTCTAAATCACGAGTCAGATAATTTTTCTTATGAGCCTCCAAATTGAACTAGGCATAAACTATCACCATATAGTTCTACATAATAACTCTGTAAGAACCTGAGTTTTTAGAATGGGTCAAAATCTGGACCCTATTTGAATTTTAGACTTTATTTTGAGAAAACTGTTGAAACTATGCAGTTTCTAGAGGATTCCAGATTACACACCGTGTACCTTCAGTACACACCATGTACTCTTGACTGTGTGTGAAGGCCATACATTGTGTGTAAGCCTGTTGGTAGGGTAGAATGTTTTTAGCATGTAAACACTGTATACTATTTGTAAACACTGTGTAGAGGTGGCATTTATGAGGATATATATGGTGTGTTGGGGATGTCGACTGAGGGGATAGGTACACGTTGTGTGCCCTATTTACAAGCCATGTATTTAGTCGTAAATTCCGTGGAAAAATATCACCCATCATTTGAATATTAAAATGATACACATGACTTGTAGTTCTAAGTAAACACCATGCATTTTTTCACTTAAATGGGAAGAAGCCTCGTTTTGAGGTAGAAACCCAAACCCCTGATGGGTTTGTGTGGGGAGAGCCTGTCGAAGCTCGTTTCTGCTCCCGGTCATCTATCTGTACTCTGTTTCGATGGAAATACGATACGTTAGAACCCCCTCGGTAAGGCCTTGATTTAAATTGAGCCGTTCTTCTTGATTTCTATTTTAAGAGAAGTTATGGGGGCTTGAGATGATTGGATTATTTTGTATATCTACTACATGTTAGATCAAATTGGAGGATGTTATTAGCGGAGTATCATCATACTAGTACGAGGTAGGGGGTAAATACCTCTTTTTGTGTTTTAAGGTTATTTGGGTGGGGCGACCATCAGTTCATTTCAAGTAATTTGAGTGACACCCCATTTTATCTGCTGTACATATTGAATTAATTATTATACCCATGAGATGCCTTTGGACATGCCCTATTGCCAATATTTCTTGAGTAAAGCTGGGCGAGAGGCTGATTCTCATTGGGGAATTTTGGTCTGGTGTGCCAAAATGGTTATAATTGGTCTTCTATGTTTAAAATTGGTATGTTTAATCTGGTAAAGAATGATTATGTTGTTTAGAGGCATTTAATACCTCAATGCTTCTGTTGATAACTACCGTGCCAGTTAAATTCAACTATTTAGATTTTTTTCTATTTATGTTACTTGTTTAAAAGTTATATATATATAATTTCTTAATTTCATATATTGGAACCCTTTGGTTATATTGGGCATGGTCCGGGTATTTCTTGAGTAATGTTGATCATAGGTTGGACATGGCCTGGGTTATATTGGGTGGTTCTGCCCATAGGATTGGGAATCATGGACTTCGACTTGAGGTAGTGTGACTGTCAGGTTGGGCATGGCGAATGTTACTTGGATGAAAAGTCCATCAGACTTTAGCAGCATGGTCACAGGGGCACGAGGTGTCAAAGAGGTTGTGGCTTGGGTACTATTTTGGTGACTACCGCTCAGCCAGAATCTTTGAGTATTGTGCACACATATAGACACTATTATGATGTGGTTTAGACAACTCGTGTTGGTAGAGTCCCCTGTTAGTTGCGGTTTTGGTAGTATTGGATTGGGGGTGCTTCCCATAGGAAGCCACATGGGAGGTGAGGAGCCTTCATAGGATAGCATTTAGGATATCATGTTGTGGGCAGAGGCTTTCTGTTATTTAAGGGAATATATCATTGTCCCTCCGATTACATTATTTGAAGGAAGACATCATTGTCTCTATGATTACATTATATAATTGTAGACATCACTATCCCTCCTGTTAGTTATTAGAGGAAATTTATCATTGTTCCTCCAAGTTACTACTTCTTGGGTATGCCTTCCGGACGTCTGTACTTGAGACATGCGATGTTAAGGGGCATATGGTGCCGGGCTACGTGAATGAGATTCCAGCATTGGCCGAAGCAGGTGACACTCCATGGTGGCTGTTGAGAAGCAGTTGAGTTTTTATTTATTTTTGCATCGTACAGTTTACTAGTTTCCTTATAACTACATGCCTTCTTAAACTCTTATATTATGTATGCACCTTTGGGTGGTATCCCACTGAGAATCGTCTCATACCCTGCACAACCCTTTGGGACACGTCTAGACTTTTTGGATTTACGTGCAAAAAAGAGGTCAGCTTTAAGAGCTAGAATGTATTAGCTATTTCATGGATATGGCATAGACCCTAAGGTCTATCCTTGCTGGAGTTTACTATTTTTTCTTTATTTCCTATATCAGCATGTTTAACTTGTTTATTGTAGATACTATTGGTAAGTCATTGGCACAGTTTTGTATACTAACCTACTATGGATTCATGCTTGGATGTTTAGTAGTTACAAGTGGTGTTTAACATGTTGTTCAATTTATTTTCTACTTCACTTGTTAATATATTACTTCAGCTGTTTATTTCTATTGATTGTGCTTCGGCTATGCGGTCTGGTTTGATCGGCTGAGTTGTTTATTTCCACTGCATGTTATATATTATTTCTTATATGAGTACCATTATTGTCCCCCAAGAGAGTATAGCCTCGCCACTATACTTATCAGACCCTTGCTTCTAGTTAGAAGCCTTTGGTGATTGGGGAGGTGCACTTAAGGTAGTAACAACCTACCCGTTTAGCACTATTCGGGTGGCTGTTCAGGTATGGGTCATTACAATGTGGTATTAGAGGAGTTCTTGATATGGATTTAGTAGTAGTGTTTTGCTGGAAACTAATGTTATTGATAATTCTATTTTTATCTCTGTTGGTTTTACTATTTTATATATGGTAGAATGGAGGTAGGTTGTTACTAGAAATGGGTTTCTAGCTTGTTCTTGGGTGCCATTAGCCCTAGGTATGAGGGATGGACCAAGTTTCCGTAGGTGGGAATTTCGGTTTGATTTTTTTCAGATTACAGTTTATATAATTTCCATCTCAGTTTCTCACTTAGTGTGTGATGTTATTAATTGTGATATGTTACCCTTAACCCTGTGTGGTAAGGGATAATTGGACCTTGGCCCGGTATGGGAAGGCGTGATTGTTTGGATTTTGATAGGCACATTTTCAGGTTATTTCAATTTCATAACTGCAAATATGATTTTTGAAGTGATAATTCCATATGAATAAAATAATTTTCCAAGCCTTGTATGCTTCAAAATGTGAATAGGTTAAATTCATGATATAATTGATTATTTATTAAAATGTGTTATTCCATGATTTATATGTTTGTAGAAATTTATGAGGAAGGGTATTTGGGTCTGACTCTTATAAGATCATGCATGCACTATAGTTGAGGTGATTTTGATCATCAGGATTGGGAAATTTGGTTATTGGTTTGAGGCAACGTTGATTGTCAAGATGGCCATGGCCCGAGGTACTTTTGATACTTGTAGCTGATGAGGGCGAGTAATGAGGCTATGAGGTTGGGATTCCATAGGCATGTGTTGTGGTGGGGGAGAGTAAGGGTAGTGGTTATGTGTTGTCTTGTACTACTTTTCCAACATGTGTAAATATATTGTTATATATATAGGTTGTCTGACCATTTATCTTATTTAGCGGGAAGCTTTTAGAAAAATCAAATGGAGCATCATGCGGGAGATGGTAAAGTGCTAGATGAGCTTGACCAGGTTCAGGATCTAGTGTAGTTAGTGCATGAGCCAGGAGTACAGGCTTAGTGACATGATCAGGTTCAGTATCCAATGCAGGCATGACAACAACTGGGTTTGGAAGTGTTCGAACTGTGGCTCGACGAGTAGTTCTGAACTAGTCTAGTATGTGTCTTACATGGGGTTGAAAAAGGTACACAGGGTACAAATCCATCTATGCCATATCTGATGCGATAGTTCCAGTAACAACACCGACCACTTTTTTAGTATGAAGGTGGTCTACAAGCGGCTGAGAACTAGATAGAGATCATGCAGATGATCTTCGAGCAGCTAGAGACGCCTCCAGGGTGGAGGGTTAAGCTGGCGGCGTACATGCTGTGAGGACCAGTGAAGTACTGGTGGGATGTGAAAGTTTTGGCTTGTAGGCATGAGGGACAAGCATGTAAATACATCAAGGAAAGTTTCATTGAGAATTTTTACCCAAAGAAACTAGGGGAAGAGAGAGCTTGGGAGTTCTTGAGCCTTCAGAAGGGAGACATGTCAGTCATGGACTATACATCTACTTTCACTAGGTTATCTCATTTTGTACATGGTATGGTGAGCGATGACATGGTAAGGGGGAGGAGCTTCGAGGATGGATTACAACATGCCATTTAGATCTAGGTAAATATCTTTAATCTGGGTTCATTCTCATTGGTGGTGAACCAGGAACTCATAGCAGAGGGTAACTAGAGGGATATGCCCCATGTAGGTCGGGCGACATCTTCAGGTGATGGTTCAGATAGAAGGATGTGGGGAAAGGATAAGTTCCAGTGGGGATGTCAGGACAAGGACTCAGCTAGACCACATCATAAAAGTTCATCAGTGGTTTTCTTTCAGTGTGGGCAGTCATGACATGTTCGAACTCTGTGTGTTGTGCCTCCAAAGTTGTGTTGAGCATGTGGATAGGTTGGGAATCTAGAGAGGTTCTACAGAAAGCCTTCTCAGATAAAAAGAAGACAGGGACTAGGAAAGACTGTGGCATCTAGATTTGGTTCCGGTTCAGTGCCAGAAGTGGGAATCCAAGTTTCAACTGCATGCGGGGGATGTGACAGAGACAACGGGACCCATCTGAGGGGGTTAGGGGTGGTGACGAGAGCAGCACCATAGGGAGGTCAGGTATTAGGTAGCCATACACTAGGCCCGGTACATGCCCTGGAGCTTCGAAGGGCTGAGCAGGCTGGTGAGTTGATGACAGATAGAGGTACACAACGGGTTTGGATGGGACTTTCTTGTTTTATTTTTGGAGTGACCTGTTTATGCATGTACACTTTGAGTGGACGAGATACACCAGATTTATGCGGACTGACTAGATTCTGGTCAGTGGGATTGGTGCTATATCTAGTGAATGATATATTTATATATATATAATGTATAGCATTAGGAGAATCGAGGATGCGAGTTACTTCAGGTGTCATGGGCATCAGTTCATCGAGATTGCATGTTACTTGAGGTTAAAAGAAACAAGTTCGTTTTGAGAATCCTTGGGTTGCATGACCTCATGAAGGTGGACACTAATGCAGTGTAAGATACGTTTGGATGTCAGAAATGAAACGAGATAACCAATGATGCGAAGGGGTGATGATTCATTATAAGATGTCCTTGGGTCTGAAAACAGGTCAGTGAACAATTAATTTATTTTAGATTTGTAGGGTTGAGACAGAGGTAGGAAATTATTAAGGTGGGGTGACCCTTGAAGAATTTAGTCAGAACTTTTAAGACCGCGGTAGTTCGGGTTACTTTGATCAGGGTGGTATGTTCGGTGGCATCACCAAGTTTTGTATGATAGATTAGGGATGATCTATGTTAAGGTGGGGAGACTTTAAGAATACATATTTTTAGAATGAGTCAAAATCCTGACCCTATTTGAATTTCTAACTTGTTTCTTAGAAAACTGGAGAAACTGGGCAGTTTCTAGAAAATTCCAGATTACACGCCAAGTACATTTAGTACACGTCATGTACTCTTGACTGTGTGTGAAGGCCTTACATGGATTGTAGTCCTATCGGTGGGGTAAAAATATTTTAGCAGTAAACATCATGTACTATTTTGAACAGGCCATGTAGAGGGGTTGTGTATGTGGATATACAGGGCGAGTTGGGGATGTCAGTCGGGTTGAGAGGTACACGCCATGTACCCTATGTACGTGTTGTGTAGTCAATCCAAAAGTCCTAAATGAAATATCAGTTGACATATGAATAGTAAAATGATACACATGCCATGTTGTTCTAATTACACGCCATGTATTTTCATTTTTTCCCTCTTAAATGGGCAGTGGCCTCGTTTTGAGGTAGAAACCCAAACCCATGATGGGTTTGAGCGAGGAGAGCCGACTGGAGCTTGTTTCTTCTCCGATCATCTATCCAAACTCAATTTTGATCACCTTCAGATGATTTAGAAACCCCTTAGAAAGGTCTTAATTCCTCTAGTGACGTTCTTCATGATTTCTATTCTAAGAAATGTTGTTGAGGTTTGAGAGGTTTTGATTCTTTTGTTCATATATTGTGTTTTAGACCTAATTGGAGGCTTTTATCGAAGGAGTATCATTGTAATAGTACATGGTAGGTGGTGCATATCTATTTTTGTGTTTTTTTGGTTATTTTGGTGGTTCGGCCTTCAGCATGTTGTCAGTTATTTTGAGCAAGACACCGTTTTATTTTTTGTACATATGGAATTAATTGTTAGACCCTTGGGATGTCTTTGGGTATTCTTTATTTCTTATATTTCTTAAGAAAGGCTGGGTGAGAGGTTGACGCTCTTTGGAAATTTTTTTCTCAGGGTGAAAAAATGGTTATAATTGGTCTACTTGGTTTAAAATTATTATAGTTAATCAGGTAAAGAATGAATACGTTTTTTAGAGGCATTCAAGACCTAGTTCTTCTATGTGATAACTGTTGGTCTAGTGCATTTAAACTATTTATATTGTTTTACCTATTTATGTGACTTGTTTAAAGGTGTTATATATGTAATTGCTGAATTGAATATGATGGAACCATTTGGGTTATGTTGGGATGGTCCAGATATTTCTTGAGTGATGATGATCATAGGTTGGGCTTGGTCCATGTTACATTGGGTGGTTCTGACCATGGGATTGGGGGTCATGGACATCAGATTGAGGCAGTGTGATTGTCAGGTTGGGCATCGTCTGGGTTACATGGATAGAAAGGCCATCGGACTTGAGCGGCATGGTTGTAGGGGCATGAGGTGTTAGAGAGGTTGTTTCTTGGGTACTATTATTGTGATTACCGCTCAAACAGAAACTTTGAGTAGTTTGCACACAAAGATACTCTGTGATGAGGTTGTTTTGACAACTCATGTGGGTAGAGGACCCCATTAGTTGTGGTTTCGACACTATTGGTTTGGGGGTGCTTACTGTAGAATGCCACATGGATAGTGGAGAGCCTTCCAGGATTAAATTGAGGCTATCAGGTTGGGGGAGAGGTTTTCCATTTTTTGAGGGCAGACATCCCTGTCCCTCCGGTTACTTTATTTGAGGGAAGACATCATTGTCCCTCTGGTTACATTATTTGATAGTAGATTTCAATTTTACTCGAGTTACTTATTTGAGGATAGGTATCATTGTTTTTTGGAGTTACTACTTCTTAGGTGTGCCTTCGAGATGTCGGTTCTTGAGACACGTGATGTCAGGGGGCACATGGTGTCGGGGTATAGGATAGAGAATTCAGTGTTGGATAATGCAGGTTACACTCCATGGTGGATTTTGAGCACCAGTGTAGTTTGTGATTATTTGTGCGTGATATTGTTTACTGGTTTCCTTATAACTGAATGGCTTCTTAAACACTTATATTAGGTACACACTGTTGGGTGGTATCCTACAGAGATTCATCCCACACCCTGCATGAGCCCTTCGAGACCCATGTAGACTTTATGAATATATGTTTTGGAAAGAGGTCAACGTCAAGAGCTAGAATTTATAAGCTATCGCATGGAGATGGTATGGACCTTGAGGTCCTTCCTAGATGGAGTTTACTTTTTTTTCATTCTTTCCTATATGAACATGATTACCTTGTTTATTGTAGCTACTATTGATTTTCCATTGACTCCCTTTTGTGTACTGACCAGCTATAGATGCATGATTGGTTTTTTAGTAGTTACAAGTGGTCTTCAACATGGTGTTCTGTTTATTTTCCCCTAAAATTGTTAATATATTTCTTGCACTAAATATTGGTATTGATTGTGATTCTTCTATGCAGTATGGTTCAAGCCTGCTGAGTAGTTTATTTTTATTTCATGTTTTATATTATTGCTCAGACTATTACCATTATTATACTCTTAGAGGGTATATCCTCCCCACTGTACTTATCTAAGCCTCACTACTAGTCTGTAGCTCTTAGCGTTTGAGGAGGTGTGCCTAAGGATGTTACACAAGACTTGTTTAGCACTGTTCGGGTGGTTGTTCGGGTCCTGATCATTACAAACACAACCATTATATTTGTTAGATTCATTACTATATATAACAAACCCTTCAATATTATAGTGTTGTTTTAGAATAGGTTCATTGAAAATTTTTTACATCAATTCCTTGAAATTTTCTTTACATTCATTAGTCTAACCGAATTTTACCCCTTTTAACTTCACATGGTGAGTGGATTATTTAGATATCATAAATTCATTAAAAATCATATATATTATTTATAAAATACCTATAATATATAGATCTTAGTAACCATGGTTGATTTTGTAAAATTTTCATTAACTTATGTCTTTGATGGATCCACCGATATTCCATTTATTGATATTATAAGACCAAAAAATGAAACATTTTATAGCTAAAATTGACACTTGGTAATTTTTTCAAACAAATTATACTATATTAGGGCCCTTAGAAAAATAATTTAGTTTTATTCATGCTTATACATTCTGTAATATAAAAAATATCATCTATATAGACAGCCAAAAATAGGTAATGCTAATCTCTAAGGAGTCTATTTGTTAAATCAAAGAAGTGAGAGGGGATACTCGTAAGACCAAATGGATTTACTATAAATTAATAGTGTCCATAACCTTAATGGAAGGTGGTGTTGGGTATGTCATCAATTGTTTCCTACATTTAATGATATCCATATCAATTATCAATCATGAAAAATATTTATATTCTCTAAATTGATCAATGAAATCATCAATACAAGGTAGAGGATACATAATGGAGAAAAAATCTTGTTAATTTCAAGATAATAAATGGAAATCAACCTTAATTAATTATTATTATTATTAAATAGATCAAATGAACCCGATAGTTACATTATTGGATGAATTAATCTCGTATAAATATTCACTTGGAGTTTCTTAATTACTTCTAACAACTTAATTGAGGCAATCATAAATGTAGTCTTTGAAATAGGTGCAACAACATGTATTGGTTATATTGAAAACTCCACATCATGATTTAGGGGAATACTAGGATATATTTTAAAATGAAATCAGTATAATCTCAAATATGAATCATATATTTTTTTTATCACCCGAACCATATAAGATAAAAACCCCTTGGATAAAAAATCAAGACCCATCAAATAGTTGTAATTTCCATTAGAATATCATATTTATCCTCAAATAGATAGACATTCATAGACTGGATTATAATATTAAATATGAATTCCATTACTTTGAAATTTATATGGGACGTATCTATCAAAATCTAATACATTACCAAAATCACATAAAATTCAATTTGTGGGAGAGTAATAATATTTATAGGAGTCATATTCATCCATAAATCAATCAAAGAAGAATCATATACATGAGACGAAATCAATATACTATTAGTAGTGTTTAACACTAATTCAATATCTAATTAGTGAGTTTATAATGTGATAACCTTATATAATTCATTAGATATAAAATAGTTTGTATTAATAGAATCAAATACTACATTAACAGTTCTATATTGGATTTTAAGTGTACGTTTCACCACTTAATTATCCAAACTCACATCCGAAATAATGGATGAATGATATTTACCATTATCTTTGGACATATGAGGATATTAAAATTTATTATCATCCATAACCATATAATTTGAGTATAGGTTAGAATAATTCTCATACTTCTTACATTTGTAACATTCGAGTGTCAGTGGTTCCCTCTGTGGATATTTTTCTCCATTTATATTATAAGTTAGCTTCATCCCATTACATTTCCATTAGTTTATTGATGATGATGATTTACATAAATAAATAATTTACTAGTACCATTAATAAAATTTTCTTTGGGTTTATTTCAACAGTTTTGGAATAAATGATGACTCATATTCCTCCATCCATGGTTTTTTTTTATTATTTTCTTTGAATTTCATAATTATTTTCATATCGAATCCAGAATATTTATAATGTCTCCATTTTCTATTTCCACCAAAAAAATTGTAAATTATTATTTTTGGATAATAAAGTATATTATGGTTATATATCTTTAGTGACATGGTTTAAATACACTAGAGAGTTGATTGATCTTACATTCTGGTTCAATGATCTTATAAGAAACATAACTCAAAATTCATGTAAAATTTTACTCATAGGTACCAATGGATATAAAATCTTTATTTTTTACCTCATGTAATCCTTTATCTATATTTAAATAAATAATATCAGGAACATACTTATTGAATAATTACCTTCAAAACTTACCCCACCACATCAAGTTGATTTCATATTGTCCTCTCACATTCATGAAAAGAGTCTAAAATTTATCTACTTCACCTTATAAATGATAAAAAACAAAGATAAATTTCACATGCTCTGAACAATGGAGAATGGAAAATAATTTTTCAGTGGGACTGATCTATTTATCAACAATTAGTTGATCATCAGACCCAATAAATGAAGATTAACATTTACTCATAATGGAATAATCTATAAATTAATCCCTTTGTTTACCATTTGGAAGCATATAATTTTTCTTGTCTTTAGAATTCCACTTGATCATATAAAAAAGATTTTACATTCAATCTCCCTCAATAATTGGATACTTAAGAGGAAAATCATTTCATTGTCTGTCACACTCATGTTAACATGGTTCCTTCATTTTCCAACCATTGACTAAAATAAAATAGAATATAATGAGTATTAATAATCGTAGTATGAAATCATAAAATAATGAACATAATTTCAATGATATCTAAATATTTACACCTTATCTTCATTCCATAACACTTTAAAATCAACAGAAGTCATAAAAGATTATTATCTATCAGAATCCTTCATAGTGGTTTATAGAGGAAATGTGAATTTACCCATGAATATCACATAAGATTGTCTAGATAGGTGTGCAATCTTAACATCACTCATGCACATAAGCCTCAACATAGTTGGTGAGGACACTTCAACTATATCCATGAGACCTAGGTTTGAATCCATCTAGAGGCATATTTATGTGTTAATATAGAATTTACCGTAGTCGGTACTATAGCAGTTGTTGTAGTAGGTGTTGTAGAATGTACTATTTGATATTGTTTCATCTAAAACTATTCAACTTTGGGCCCTCAGTTTGGGTCTGGAGTCCTTAAGGCATTCAGGCCACCCATGGAATTTGGGCCAGTTACGGATTTCAGGACACCTCAAGGCCTTTGAGCCACCTCAAGGCCTTTGTTATACCTCATTCTGATCATAATGTGAAGATGAAACCGAACATGCTAATAGAAATAGATCCAGATTAGGACTTATATCAATACGTTTCACTAGAACAAAGAAATCCAGATTTGGATGAATGGGAGGGTATGACAATTTCCATCAAGACCAGGCCTGTGCACCTCTGCCCATGTATTTCTAGAAGAATAAGCGATGTGATGGTGGGTAGCTAGATTCATGATCTACATAATGGGGAGGGGAATTTCCAAGTAATCATGTCTAGGATTAATTCCTCTAATAACATTGAGTTACGTAATCCATTATTCCTAAAGTCCTTGTTAGGTTCCCCCTCATCCCATGAAATAGATATTATAAAAAAGTATAAAAAATAAGGCCTTCAATCCATTATGAGTTCTGTCTCACTCATCATGCACTGGTGACAATCAAGTTAATACATAAACTTCACCATTCAGATTTTCTACCCCAAGGCGCATGTATTCCACAACCACATCCACATGCTGGTGACCAAAAAATGATGTATTACAATGAAATGATATATTAATAAATCTTTCCCTATAATATGTATTATGTTGAGTATCTTATGTTTCATGTAATAGGAGGCCAAACTAGATACCGTGAAACATTACTTATTGAAGACGATCGTTATAAACGTTTAATTAGAAAGAATAGATATTAGTAACTAAATTTTGAATTCCTATATTTGTAATTGATTTTTTTTATAAATTTAATTATGTTTTGAATTTATTTTATCAATATTATATTTTTTTTTGTTTTTTAAAAAATAATTGATTTATAGGTGAATAGTAAAAGTAGAGATTTTTCTGAAAACAGTCACATTTATAAAGAAATAATGAATTAATGGGTTAATAAACTATTTTCCTATAATATATATATATATATATATATATAATAAAATAATACTATTTTCAAATTAAAAATCACATGCTTAACATTTTTTAAACGCAAGTGATATTTGATACTAAAAACTACTTTTATATGCTTATAATAAACATTAACTGATAAATTTATTAGAAATTAATTACCAAAAAGTGTATTTACTATTTTTTTAACACTTAAATTTTATATAATGATTTTGTTTTTATTTTTATGCATAAAGATAATATTACTAAGATTAATATTAATTACCATGATAATGGTAAACCAGTTTTTTAACTGTTTTATTAATTTTAGTATTTTTTATTTAACCAAAAATATTTACCTAATTTAAATTATGAATATTATATTATGTTTAAAACTATATAAAATAATATTAACACTCATTCAATTTGTAATCAATACTAAATAATAATAATATCCAATAATGGCCAAATTGTCATTTTTTTACTAAATAATTTTTTCTACACATTAGTTATTTAAAATTAGATGTTAATTTTATAATATATAAAAATTTAATTGGTTTAAATATAGATGAAATTTAGTTCTATAACAACCAAATTATCTTATTTTGGTTATATTATATTTTTCTATTAAACCTAAAATCACTTAGTAAAAAGCTAGTTTCATAGTCTAAAAGTAAACAAGTAAAATGTAAGAAGATAATGGTAAAAATAATATAAACTTTTTAAAATATGTGTGGAATGTACTTTTTTGAGTATATAAAGGCCCATTATCTCCCTATAGTACAATTTAATAAATTATTTATGTCATTGAATCAAGAAAACCATGTCTTTTACACATATTGTTACATGATTTAAAACATAAATATGCAGTAAACACAGCCAAAGGATTGAGAGGCCTAATGTATTTGAAATACTAATATCATAATATATAAAAAAGTAACTAAAATAAAACAAATTTATTTTAATATTCATAATTTTCAACCAAATCCATTTTATCTTTTGAAACTACATAGGATAAAATGGGAAATACAGAAAAGAATGGGGTGAGGCAAAAAAGACAAGACTGGGAATAAACATGATGATTAAGAATAAAATATGAGTCAAAATCTATAACATGATATCAAAAAATATAAGTATTATGAATAATAATATTCTATAATAACACAAATAATATGGATTCATATGATGATGTAAATATTGGAATGCATATGAAATATAAATCATGATAATACCATAATTGAGGGATAAATGCCAAGAAAAAATTACATGATTTAAAGGGTCCTATAATGGATTATGTTTACTAAATAACGCCAGAAATACCATCGCATGAAAAAAAATTCCTCATTGATTAAATTATTACCTATGAATATTCATTATAACATGTAAATGATATTTTTTACCATAAAATAAAATCAATCATAATGCATAAACATAAGAATTACCCATGGAAAGAATTTGGTTTCATAATATTCCCTCATATCATAATCAAAGGATATTTCATACAGTTTATAAAAATAAAAAGGAATTAAATGTTCATATATGAATGGATAAGAATAAGTATAAAAATATTGTTTTTATTTGGAATATATATCCTAAAAAAGAGATGATAAATGGGTATTCAAATGAAATTTTAAAATATTGTTTTATGGAATCAATTTATGAGCTTGGGAGAAAGAATACGTAAGGAAATTACATTGAAAAATAGTGTCAGTCTAGAATGGTTATACATAAAATATTAATTTATTTAATAAAATTATTAATGTTAACAAATAAATTAAATGTGTTATGTATAAAAAGGATTAGGAGATAGAAAAGTTCATCTTAATCGTGTTTCATTTGAAGGATGTAATTTGAGAAATAAACTTTAGGATTATATTAACCCATCAAAAAAGTGATATTAAAAAATTTATATATGTAAGAGAAATATATATAGAATTTAAATTCATTCCATAACATGAAATAGATAGAGAGAAAGTGAGATAGGGAGAGAAAGGTTATAAGCAAAAGAAAAATGGTGGTTGGAGAGATCACTTATCTTAGGTTTCATAATTGTTCTTCATGTGAACATAATGAACTTGATAATCAAATTCGATTAATTAATTAATAATATTTTACATATATATTTTATTTTATATAATATAATTATTTTCATTTATTTAATTTTAACTGAAATATAATGTTTAATTTCATTGTATTGAGAGCATGTGTTTCATGGTTATAAGTTCGGATCACTTCTGAATAATTTTTGATTCTATTTTCAAATGTTATTAGAGATCTATAAGTGAATGAAACTTGTATTAATTTACTTTAAAATATTAAAATGTTCCAAATTATCATTTATTTTTTTCGATATAGGAATGATTCAATTAGTAAAATTATTAATGTTATGTGGTATGTTTATTTCACTTGTTATACCGACCATCACAAACTATATTTTTTTTATTTAATTAAATATTTTTAAAACATTAAAAAACATCACATTAGTTATAATATACATATTAAAATCATAAGTCATCATAATATTTTTTATATAACTATCCTTTAATGAGGTGGATAATAACTAATTATAATGTTCATGTATATAGTGAAACAACAATATGGTGAACAATATTTTTATTTTAGAAACAAATGTTGGGACTTTATAATACGGATATTACACCATAATAATAAATTATAACTTTATTTAGGATATTTAAATCATTATTTTTTGTAGTGGGGATAAAAAATGGGGGCGGTGGAAGAATAATAAGGTTAAAATAAATTTAGTTTGGATTACCAATCCCTTTGGATTACTTTATTTTGGAAACCTATTAAGGCTCCTTAAAATGAAATATGGAAGATAACAGAAGCCAAATGACATGGGATAGATGATTTTAAGGTAATTAGGAATAAATTTATTACTCCCTGAGTCTTATAAGTTGTGAAGATCAGAGGTGAAATTTATAAGGGGAGGAGGGGGGTGATAATGAAAACTATAATTAGTAGTGTAATTTTAGGATCAGGCATGCCAATAATGATTAGTATTTTGACCATATATAGTAAATGGTGAATTATAGTTCAAACTAATTTTTATTATATAATATATGACTCAAAAATTCATGTATTTAACTTGAACTATTAAATATATTATTTTCATGTATTTCCTCCGCTCGTCCAATTAAAAAAATGCACCCAAAACTGTGAATCTTGTGATGAGGGCTTCACAGAACTGGCCTCTGCTCATCGATCCGTTGGTGATTCAATGTACTGAAAATAAAAAGGCAAAAACCATGAAGAATGGATGAAGAATAAAGATATAAACATGGTTCAAGAAAGGACTATTGGCTATGTTAGTGCATCCATCGATGATTGATACTCAATGTGAAGAAACAATTGGAAAGGGGGTATTTTTCAATGAAAACATCACGTAGATATAAAAAGTTGAAGATTCCTACCACGAAATGATCTCCCATTGTTGATGACATATTTTTTGTGTTCCTGCTTTGATACACTGAGGTTTTGGTGGATATTTCACCTCAACCCAATGAAGAATGTAAGAATGGTTGCGAGAGAAAGGAAAGAGAGGGACTTAGAGAGAGAAGGGGTAGGGCTACCCCTAAACCCAAATGATTAAATCTCTATTTATAGGCATCCCACTTGGTAAAGAATCCAAATCCTCACACCCCCTCACATCACATCACGTTTTGGTAAAAACTCCCTCTTTTCGAACTCAATAAAAGTCTCATAATTTCAGTACGATCCCCTGATAGAATGTTATTTTATTCAGTGTCAGGGGTAAAATAATTAAGTTTAATTATTTTATTTATAGTTCTTCCCCTAGGTGACTCTTCTCAAAGAAGTCCCATGCCGACCAAAAGTTATTCTCTACCTAGGGTAAACTCTATATTCTAGACTCAACTGTGGCCTTAGATCTTTGATCCGAGTTACCTTTTGAGAGTTATGCATCTTATTTATTGTGTATTGTATAAAATGTAATTAATATTTTTGTATAATTTATTCTAGACACAACAAGCCTTGGAATTTCATTCTATATCACTTCATGGATCTGGAAATATTCCTATAAATATTCCAAAGTCTAACAAGGGAAAAATGTTCTCATCATAATTAAATAATTCAATATTTTTGTCCCCAAAAACAAAAACCAAGGAAACAACTCTGGATAGTTAGCTCACACCTGGATCTCTGGCTCCTAGGATGACCTACATGTTTCTGGGTTTCCATAGCATGCAAATAAAAAAGATATACCATTCTCATTAGGTCTTCTCATACTTATTAATGGTGTAGGAACATGCATGTATCTTCTCAGCTACAACACATAGGAGACGTCGTGTGCCTAGTCTATCTATTTGGGTAGGGAAAGGTAGTATGCATCCTCACCATCTCTTTGCATGGTCCTAAATGGTATGATGAAACTTAGGGAACAATTTTCCTCCTCATCTGAACCTCTACATCCCACATCATAACTGGAATAACTTCTTGTACTTGGAACAAGGTCGTGTGATTCCCTAATTCATAAAAACCATTTGGTGAATCAATTAAAGATATCTAGTCAAACAATATTTCATAGTCTATGTAACACAACCAATACTCCCTTGTATGACTGGGAAGATAAGGATTCATCACTATCGACTGAAGAAAATTATACCCTTGTACCCCTCTATGGTCAGCTACTGGGAAGTTAACTACTCTAAAGCATCTCACACTAGGCGAGCTTGGGTCTTCATGATAAGAGGATATTAAACAATGTCTCCCTTTCTCGATGTATAGACTATCTCTAATTCATATCACTATAGGAATTTCCATCTCTCATCGCTATCTCAGGTTCATGTATCTCTAAGTGAAGACGTAATCAAAACATTGGTGCTCTGAGAAAACTGAAAATCACACTGCTAGAAGATAATTTCTCTACATTATCCAGACAAAGACTACCACTGTCGACACCTGGTAGTTTGTCACACAGTTCTATTCAAGGGGTCTCCATCACATCGATATGTAAATGATAACAAATGTATCAAGGTTGATATTTAGAACACAAAGGTACCAATGGATTGGGAAGGTGAGTAAACTCTTGAAACCAAAATATGTTATGCACAAAAAGTTCATGGCATACCTCCTAAGTGTTATCATTGATTGGAAAGATAGAAATCCCTAGAACATTCACTACGCATCATAAACTAGTGTAAATCATACAAAAGGGGGCTCAAACTAAAATACTCCACTTGAAATGTCAGGAGAAGCTCCGACACTCGATCACACAACCTCTCCCTAAACACAAAAGTCAAATGGACTCCTCCAAAATGCTTCGATACTATCAAATTTGGGTGGTACTAACTCACACTCATAATTTTTCTTAAGTGACAAAAATTCTTCTCAGTGGGAGACATACCCCTCTTCCTCATGCATTAAATGATCTGTCGGACAACACTAAAAAATGGTGACATCGATGCCCCGCGTCACCCTTATAAAACCTCAAACAAGAAGCAAGGAGAAAAGAGTACATCACATAGTGTCTAACAAATAATACTGAAAATAGTATAAGAGGCAAAGATAATACCTCAAATCATATCATTTTTTGCAGGATCATAGACATCCAAAGCTTGCGGTTTACCAGAGTCCTAGCGTCCAGCATCTCGAGCCTAATGTGGGATGCCAGGTGGTGGTGGTGGTGGGTGGACCTCATAACTTCATTTCCCACCTACAGGTATTCCTTATCCTTTACTATAATGAACTCCCTATGAACCACCCTACCCCTACTAGATATTCTCAACATGTCTATTTAGGTAGTTTCAGGCCATGCGACCTCACCATTCACAAGAATAACACTGACAATCCCTATTAATTACCCATGATTTGCACTTCCTCAGCCCCATATGACTATGTGCATGAGACAGATTATGGGGAGGCCTCCAGTGTCGAGATCCCTTTGTCTAATGCCTAGTATCTACGACAGACTTATATGATCTATTGCACCCATTACCACAACTAGATGTACGATTTCTCTCTAGAAGAAATCTCTCAGTCACAAGTGCCTAATCAAACACCCCAACATAGGTGGGGATACACAAGGTTACTATGATAGAACAGATATCTCTGTAGAGTCCCTTACCAATATTCCATGCTCTGATGTTGTCTTCATGGATCATGTCTATAAATGAGAATGTATGGTCGAAAAACCTAGTCACACACTCTTCCACTGGCATCCCTCCCTGCTGAAGCTGCAAGAGATCTTGAATTCGAACGGAGTAGAAGAGTAAGGTGTAGTGCTCCTCATGAAGTTTCTTCTAAAATTCATTCAATGAGAGTGATGACTCATCAGGTATCAAATTAACTAGGCTCCTGCATCATCCAAATACACTATGAAAAGGGATGGCTGCTGAATCCACCATCTAATCTATCGGTGTCCATTAAATCTTGAAGAGAAAGTCTATTGACTCTATCCAAACCTTTTCTTCCTGAGGGTCTGGCGAACCGAGAAACCTTAGCTGTCTCTACCAATGGAACTTGTAGAGTGAGCTTAGCATGCAGACATCCTCAACCCACTTTGATGGGGTTTTCGGCTACTCAAAAGGAATATGTGCTTCTACCTACCCACCAAGAGGAAGGGGGTCACATGATGGATCCTAAACTGAGGTCTCATCACTCAGAGATACATCATCACAAATCAGAGTGAGTATCCTTGATGGATGTCATCATGGAAGAATCTTGAATATTATTAAGGAGTACTGCTTTTAGATGAGAATATATATATATATATATCAACCACAATGTGGAGCTGACTCAAGAAGGCCTTAAAATAATCCATCCTCTATGATTCATGTACCATTGTTTCCTACAACAAGTGTATCAGGGTGCCAAGTTGAAAAATAGGTAATCAAGGTCCTGGTGAATGGAAACGTCAGCCACCCATACCATCACTAGACTCTTGAGTACGAGATTTTCTCTTGAGAAACTTTGACATTGTTTCCCTAAACCCAACTAGGACCTTTTTAGGGAATCATCCGGACAAACTCCCAAGGGTTAAACCACCTCTGATAGCACGTTTTCATGAACTAACCCATGTCAGGGCGTGATCCACAACTACCCCAAGCCCACCTCTTTAAGTCAGTGGTGGTGACTAGTGTTGAATGAATGATAAACCAATGAAGGATTTTTCAAACAACATGTACACACACAACCAAATCGAAGAAAAAGTGAAGAGGGAATGGAACAAAAGATACAAAACTACTATATATAAACCACAAACATGCATCATTATTTAAATAGTACATTTATAGAAATGTAAACAGAAAGGAAAAGAAGAAAAATTCATGCCCAACTAGAAAAGTTTCACAACCTAGTAGTAACTAAAATGAAAAATAACAGAGAGATCCCCACTCCTAGATCCCAAGCTACAACCACCACATGCAGCGCAAGAAGCCATATCACAAAGCTCCTCTGAAGTCACGATCAACATATCCATTTTATCCATAAGGAATGAAACATGTGGGAAAAGAACATGAAGGGGTGAGTATATAAATACTCAGTAGGACTTGATGAAAAGGAGAAGGGGGAGAATTAAGAGATACAAATGAAGAGGAAAGTAGTAGATATAATAAGGTACAATAAAGGATACTACCCAACCTGACAAGAGAGTGAAGTAAGATCATCCAGACACAAGGAGCTAGAAACAGTGAGTAGATGAACTTCTTGTCGAGTCGTCACTACCTATTGTAGGATAGTGGACTCATTCAACCATGAGAAGATAGAAACGGAAAAAATGTGGCATACCCCACATGTATTTACCTCTCTTAGAAGGAGAGTAACAAATTCCAAGGAGTTGGTACTGTAATTGGATATATATATATATATATATAAATATAAAATCAGTCAATGAGGCCCAAACAAGAGAGTAAGGGGATCTTAATCTCATAACTCAGCCCCTGATGAAGAGTAGCCAACGGTTCTAGAAGTAAAAACCATTGACGCCCAGTATACCACACATCTATTCTGAACTGAATGTCAATGTGACTCAATCACTGCACCTTGATACTATCTGCTTTCGAAGGAACTGCCTCACCCACATGGTTTTAGGCTGCGTCATAAGGACATGTCTAGGTGGGAGAAGAGTCCTTATTCCTTTATATTCCAAATGTATGTTAGTTTACACCACATTACTTTGAACCATATTTGATAGGTTATGTTTCAAAGTTGAGGACCCATGCCTAGCTCATTTGGTGGGTTCCACTATAGTCATCGGGTATTCGTTTCCTAGTATGTATGGGGAGATCATCAACCTTAATTCCACGGGGAACCACTGCCTAGACTCACTGATGGGTAATCAATTGGAGGTTACTTCATAACAAGTTTCATCGATTGGACCCAATGCCCTGCCATAATAGATGGAAGCCCAGAATTTCCATTAGGGCCCACTTCCTAGCCCAGCTAGAGGTAAGCCCTGAACAACTATGTTCATCCTTTCTGGATTGTACCTCTCAGAAAAGCATCAAGGAACTACACTGTCCATCCTAACTAGATGGTACCTCTCTAAAAGAATCGATGAAATACAATGTCTATATTAGCTAGACGGTACCTCTGGTAAAAGTACCGTGGAACTACACTGGCCATCATGTGTGGATGGTACATCTCAGGAAAGCATAGTGTAACAACACCGAACATCCATCCTCGATGGTACCTCTATGCCTGCCAACTCGGAACACTCATATCACATCTCATAATGTTTACTTGATGTGTATATTACCCACACATTGTGTTACCCCGCCTAGCTGCATGGCCGTCAACCTAACTAATCTCAGTTACTAAATCGTGAACAAGTACCCCAAGGTGTGCCAAGGTACCACCTAGAGTGCATGGAACATCTATTAAGATGGACGAAGAGCACACTATGCTTGTCGATGATCCCTAGGGTCAAAACGAAATTACCTAACATGACTCCTCAAGAATCCTCAAATCATTTGACTGCATCTCTGCATACATCTTCTATACTCTCATAGGAGTCGATACTGATATAATTCGAGGGATATCTTCAAACATAGTATAATTATATTTGAATGATAATCCTTTATTGTTTACACAATTAATTATATCACTAATAAGGCTCCGCGCATCCAAATATATCACACCATTTTGATCCTTGTGAAAAAAATACACAGGGTAGACAATTTATTCACCCCAATTGGACATCTGATAGAAAAGTCGTACGTTGCCGCATTCCGCTTGAATGATGTCCCTTGAGGCCCATTCATTAAACTGGAAATTAATTTTATGGACCATGCCATTATTATCCCCACAGAAAAAATGCGAGATTGACTACTCTTCCATCTAAAATGGATACTCAGTGAAAAAGATGAAATTCACCTCAACACGCACTGGATGGGCTTCATAGGGTCCACACCTCATATTTGGTTTAAACTCATGAAGGTAGTCCTGAAAGGTTCTCCCAAAGACTAGGGTTGTGCCACCACTAACGACGCATCAAATGGACTTCTTGTTTTAAAAGATAGGTTCTATACATGATTTAATAATAATAATAATAATAATAATATTATTATTATTATTATTAAACATAGGAATTTCATGAAACTGATCATCGAGACTAAGTCATAAATTTACTGAAACTATCTAAAAAGAAACGAATTGATGATAGAAACATGTGGCTGTAGATTTTACATTAATGAGATGCACAATTTAGGATATATAGTAATTTAAAGTCATATAACCCCAATTCAAACTGGTATGGCCCATTCTGGCTGGACTACTTTGCATGGGCTAGCCACCCTAGCCACCTCGGTCCACATCGGTGACCCATGAACCATCCGTGTGGCATGGCCCACCTTCTCCCAGCTTGCCCTGCATGCTGCAGGCCCATGCCACCTATCGCAACCCAGCCAAGCCTACGTGCACCAGACCTAGCTAGCTGAGCCTCTTCCCCAGTTGTTAGCGAAAAAAACTCAAAACCCCTATTGTTCCACATCAACATAGAACACCCCCCGAACCTCTGGTCACCTCCCGGTCGAGCCCTTCTAGACCGCCAGCCGCTCGTTTGCACTCTCCAGCTCACCGGATGTGGTCTGCCTTGTGACCTTCCACCACCTTGCGAATCGTCTGCACCGACCGCCTCACACACCTTCTGCACCACCATACTTTTCACACCAAGCCATGTCCGAATCTTGCATTCCATGCCTCCACGTACCTCGACACCGCCATGTATTTCCACTGTCAGTTGGTGGTCCTTCGTTGTTTTGTTCTATGGACCACTGCATCTCCTCCGCTCATCCAATTTAGAAACTATGAGCAAATCTGCAAATATTGTGATGATGGCTTCCTAGAAGTGGCCTCCGATTTAAGATTCATTGGAGAATCATTATTCCAACAAGTATACTTCAACAACCGAGATTAATATATGAAGAAAACATATTTAAAAATGATTCAAGCATGGATTAGTGGCCGTGTAAGTGAGGTTGTCGATGGTTGATACTCAATGTGAAGAAATAATATACAAATGTAGGATTTTAAAATAAAAATTCAAATGAATTTCAAAAGTGGATGAATCCTACATCAAATCGATCACCCATCATTGACAACATATCCACTACACTCCTACTTTGATCTGCCAAGGTTTTGGTAAATATTTCTCATTGACCCAATAAAAAATGTAATAACATTTGAGATATAAAGGATAGAGGGGGGATTAGAGAGGGAAAGTATTAGGGTTAACCCTAATCCCAAATCCTAAAATCTCTATTTTTAGGTGTGCAACTTAGTGCAGAATCTGAATCTGTCGTGCCCCCTCTATTTATACCGCACATAGGCAAAAAACCCCATTCAAAACTCACAAAAGATCTCATGATTTCAATCCAAGCCCCTGATTGAATGTTATTTGATTTTGTGTGAGGGGTAAAATAATTTAGTTTCATTATCTTATTTACGAATTTTCCCCAGAGTGAATTTTCTCACAGAAGTCTAATGCCAACCAAAGTTATGCCCTGCCTAGGGTAAACACTATGTTTCAAACTCAACCATAGCCTTATATCTCTGATTCGAGTTACCATTTGAGATTTATCTTGCTTAGTTTGTGTTCTTATTATAAAATATACATAATTTTTTGTATAATTTATTTTGGGAACACCAGGTCTTGGTATTGCATGTCATCTCAGCACTTGGATCTGGAAATATTCTTAAAAATATTCAAAACCCTTTCATGGTAAAAATTGGGTCTCTACATTTTTTATTTCCATCGTGCATGATGTCAAATTTTATTCCTTTGTTTGGATATTTTTCTCATATTTTCCCTTAATTTGGGTGTGATAAGCCACAATAAAGTTCAATTTAGTGTTTAGAGTTTGTTTTATAATTTTATAGAACATGGAGGCCAATATTGAAGCTCATTCATATACAATCAATATTGGTGTTTCATATAGAATAAACACAACTATAATTTATATCCTTTAAAGTTGATTAATTGAGTATTCCTATTGAATTTAAATGAAACATGATGTTTTTATAATATATACCATCATAAAACATTTATAATTATTTCCACTATATGTATTTAGAGGACCATGGATAATGTCCATGGTGATTTTTACCCAATTCATTTGTAGCATCCCAAAACTGTAGAGCCACCTAAAGAATGCTATTAGGATAGGTACCACTGGACTTATTCGTGCCTCCCCGTATGAAAAATAATTCCTACTAGAAAGGATTTTTTAATTTAACATGTTAATGAGACAACACCCTCTAATTATAGATAATTATACTAGTCTGAGAAATAATGTATAACATGCAGCGGAAAGAAAGACACAACATACTTGAACTAGACCCTCAAAGGAGAAATACAATCATTAATGGGATATAATAGAAGCATCAATGAATTTAAGCAGTGGGAAATGAATAATCATGTCAACATGCCAAGAAAAATTATAGTAACTAAATAGAACACCCATTCATTTCACAAAAATTATTACATGACAATATACAAAAGAGGGTCTCCCATGGCCTACCAATACAAGTCATACATATATAGAATAATTTTATAGAATATAAACTAATCATAATCTTCAAAATGCATGACCTCAAGGTCTTGTTCCAAATACCATGTAGGCAGAAACTAAAATCCAGCTCGTTAGGTTGTTCCTTAACTTTAATTTAAATTCCTAAACTATGCATGCATCCTAGAGGACCCATGTAGTGTGTGATATGAGTCTCCGTAAACTAACACCCAATGGTGCATACCAAGAATATGTGTTTAGGAATAAATGATATAAAAAATAAAAATGGAAGCTCAATGTATTTGAAATGAAACAAACCAACTTATCTAGTGATCAATAACCATCAAGACGTGTCACTTTCTTCAGCCAACACTAGAATCTAAAAAGTTATCATGTTACATGATCTATATACCATGTTACCTATGATTTCATACAATCTGGGTGAACCCTTAGGTTCCTCCTCAATTAGATAACCCGATACCTTATGACTCTTGACACATCCTCTCTCAGCAAGTACTAATGTCCAGATGGAACAACCAAAACAATAGTAATTGATCCATCAAACTCTTACCCCATGGAGCTCATCAGCTCAAAGCCCAACCACTTGAGAAATAATAATTTATGTCCTCAAAATAAATTTGGGCCCACGACCACAATCATTGTGATCCTCATCCCCAAACCTATAGAACCATCATTATTAATAGAAGTCTCCTCACCTTCCACATGGATTTATACAGAAAGAACCCCCCAAATATTCCTAATCTGCACTATAGAGGGAATCTACCTACTTTAGTGGTAAAAAAACATCCTCAACGTAGTCCACCTATGTGCACACAACTCAATTTGACACTTTTCCAACCATGGGTGAGCGTAAATAACTAAATAAATACCCTAAAGCACATCAATTGTGTCACGAACCATCCTAGAAGGGTCCATACCGTGACTACCCCAAGCCCACCTATAATAGACTAGGGGAGGATGGCAAGCACTGAGTAGGGATATCCCACAATTGGGATGAATTATCCTTAATTACCTATATGCATGCACACATCTCCTAGACACAAATACTGAAATGTAAAAATAGTAACTAAAAAAATGCACGAACACCCCTATATCCCACAACCAGAGTACATCAGTGAAATAACTAGAATGTAAATAGGTCCAAATACAATCCCACCAAAATGTTTATGTAACAACAAGACCTACCTGTATGAAAATTGTTATTGGGACTGTTGTATGAAAAATCACAGGAACACACATCAGTATGTATGGTCTCACAATGCCCCCCATGGTCTTGTTCTACCTAGGACTTATTTGAAAGGTCAATCGTCTGGAAAAGACATGACATATGTAGGAAAATCTAGTATAGGGGTGTGTATAAAACTACTCATTAGGAAACCCCAAAACCGTAATGGAATACCACCAAGAAATACCACAAAAAATGTAGAGTTATCTATACCTGGGTATATTTTTACAACACATATAACCAGAACATATAGATATACTCAATCTAAGACACACAGTCCAGATGTAATCCACTACCAATTACAATCCATTGGATTTATCTCAAAGCATGATCATTCCAAGATAACTCACTCCTTGAGCCATGACAACATTGGAGACACTCACAAATAGGTCTAGCTAATTCGGGCCCCACCCAAGGAGAAAAAATTGGTCATGAATGATTATGATACACATAGAGCGAATCCTACCCAGACACACTGGGTAATACCGCATACCCAATCTAGATCAACCTGCAATGTAGACGATTCTAGCTTGACAGACTGGGGAATACCACTTACCCTGCTGATGAAGCCCTCTAGATGGGGGACCAACTCCCTTCTGTTAGTGATTTCCAAGATTCTAGAAAACTCTACTTGGGGTGATAGAAGATCAAACTCTAGTCCCATGGATAGATACCATACTCTATCTAGGAATTGGTCTCTAGTGGGGATTACAATCCATTTATTTGGATGAATGTTTGTACTGAAACCGTAAGGAAAGAATGAAGGGAACACTTTCAACCTATACTAGTCCAATATAAAAACTCAGCACATGTTTCAAAAGGACTGCCTCATAGTGTAGAGACCCGATGCTTATCGTACATGGACATTACATTACTTTTTCGGAATACTTAGTACATAACAAAAACACACACACAATGATCGTAATAGTTTAGTGTCTTTGGAAACTCGATACGTAATCTTCTAATCGTGGTGAAAGATCTTCAACATCTCCTATAAATATCTTCCTTTTTTTTTACCTAAAACCTTTCTTTATATCCTGGGGAAAAGAAAACATAAAAGGGTGAGCTCAAATGCTCAGTAAGGGTAAACAAAAGAAATATCAATCACATCGTATTCATAAGAACATAACATTTTGGAAATCTTAACCTGCAAAAGAGAGCATAATTTCATAACATGGGATAAATCATGGCAGTGAAATGTAATCACAATAATCATAACATAAAACATGAAACCTTGTGGCATCCACACATAATCATAGAGAATCATTTCTTGTTAGTCAAGACTGATTTCCAAGACTATCTTAGTGGACAAAGTCCCTTTCTGAATCGAGTAACCCTCATTTCAGTCATGTTTCACTGAACCGGTATAACCTACCGTTCCAACCCTGTCTATCTCATGAGATATAAAATCTTTACCCAATGCATTGGAGGGAGATATAGGTCCCACCCATCTCATAATGATACCATTCTTATGTGTGCCACAAAATCATAAACCATACATCATTGCATAACCCATGTAATAAAAATGGGAATCTTAAACATCATGACATCATAAAACAATTCATATATGATAAAGGAATTCATAAAAATAATTCCATCAAAACAAAATCAAATCAATGTAACAATAGGGATAAAAACAGAACCCTTTATTATCTTAGATGGAAAATAATTTTGATAAAACACTTGAACTACATTCTTGAGGAAAATATCCTTTTTTACTTCAAAACTTTTTCTTTTCTTAACATGTCATACAATTTTAAACTAAAAGAATTTGAGTAAAAATAAACTTGAAAACTTGTAAAGGAAGCTTCTTTGAAATAATGTTTTAAAAATCCATTCAGGCCGTATATGTTAAGAAAAACATTCTTCGTACTTTTGTCGGAAAAGTCAAAAAGTACCTCGTACGAAAAACGACAAAAGATTCCTTTCATATCTTTTACAAAAAACTCATCGAAGGGTAAAATCGGATATAAACTATTGTATAAGGATGGAAATAATTTTACATATTGAGGTAACATGGATGTGGATGACAAAATACACCCCAGTAAATACCAAAGTAAAAACAATCTCGGATAAAAATGAGATTGTGATATTTCCCTTACCTTAGGTCCGACATGCTTTGTAAGTGTCCGAACCTCCTGTATAATGATTTAAATCATGTTATTGACTTATTCCAGAATCTTATGCATTGTTATTATATCATATATGGTCCACTTATGACTTTATATTACCCGTTCTTTTGTAAATTCATGTTAAAGTAGCGTATTGGGTAAAATCGTCTCATTTGTCATTCGTGTTTTTAACTTGTAATTATTCATATGATTACTTAGATCATGATTACTTAATTCCAGAATATAAAACATGATTTATATATATATATATATTCAAAATATACATATATAATAAATCAGTAAATGGAAAGAAACACACCGTTCATGGAGATGGTAGTCCGTACGTACGCATGAACGCTGTTTTCGTTTCCTTATTGAATTGAATGGAATTAAGTAGATGACATACATATAAATATAAAAAATTCCAGTATCATTATTAGGTCATATATTTCATTAGTACTTATTATATATACTTTATAATCATTCATGAGTGGCTAATCATTGAGAATGAATCTCATCGCGTCGTGGAGACGATAGTCCATACGTACGCACGAGCGATGATATCGTTCCCATGGTCGTGGAATTGTGTTGAAGTGTATGTATACTATTTAAGTATCAATATCACTTTATAATAATCATATATAGTTACTCATTACACCTTTATACCCATCCTTTTAAGGTGATGGTGGAAAATAGATTACACCACGGCGTGGAGACGGTATTCCGTACGTACGCACGCACGGTGATTTCCTTTTTCCGTAGGATGGATAGAAGGTTAATTAGAGTTGTTTCATATTTATAATAACATATCAGTATATAAGATATACTTATGTTATTACTTTATCATGAAACAACTAAATAAGAAGAAGTTGAAGAAGAAAGAAATTGAAAAGATCGGTAATGGATATTACCTCTTCTTTGGAACGCTTCTTTGAATCCTCTACTTGGGGAACTAAGATTGGTCTTTGAAGAAGACCAGGACCTCTAGGATTATTCTAGGGAAGTGGAGAAGGGATTTTTCAGGGGTTGGGCAAGCTTGAGTGCTCAAATTGGTGTGAGGAGGAGGGTGAGGAGGTACCCTTATATCAGGGAGGAGAGGGGAACCTTAGGAATGTCTCAAAATATTATTTTACATTAAAGTCAAAATCAGTTTATAATGGTTACAAAGGGTCTTATTTCGAAGCTAAAGTGGGGATGGGTCTAAATACTATCATCCAATAGGATTTAGACAAGTTTAGGGTATTATTTTAACCTTATCAATTAGATTTAACTCTAAGTTAAATAATTTAACTTTTACCATGTCTTTTTGTTTTCTTTCACTATATGTTTAATACACTTACTATAACATGCCAAAAGAACCCCAAATTGATTATTATTAATATATATATCTGTATATAAGTCATTTGGATGAACCTTAGATTTTTAGGAATAAAATAACAATTAATAATATAATATTTGATTTAAAAACTATTTTGTCTCAATTTTGACACTATTTGATATATGATTTTTGTGAAAGTCATAACAGAATTATATGTTCTAACCAAGTTGATTAAATCAACACTAATATATCATAGTAACCTAGAAAAGTATTTTAATTCATAAAAAGTCTCAAATTACATTCATTTGAGCATTTATAACATCAATTATGTTAATATTTCCTTAAAAGGGTAATTACTGCATCATCGTTGTGTCATAAATAAATTAATTTATTTAAAGTCTAAAAATTATAAATAAAATACCATTATGTAGGAAATCGTTTTAGATTTCTAATTAATATTTATAGTCGAATTTATCTTATGTATAACCCCATATTAGAAATGTTTTAGTTATTAAACATTGATTTTAACTATTTTAACTATTCATTAAATAAAATAATATTAAATGTCATAATCTAATCCAAGTGGACCTAAATGGTCATATTATATTCATAAGGTTGTTTTTGGTCGAATTACACTTATCCAAAAGAATTAGGACATGTGTTAGAGTAATAGTAATATCATATTTACCCTTAGTTACCCTATTTACTATTAACCGTGGAAAAAAAGTAAAAAGTTACTATTCACCAAAAAATATTTTCATCTCATTGAACCAAATTTTAGTCCTTGATATTAACCGTGTCTGTCGGATTTTCGAAATTCCATTCACAGAAGCGTTAAAATTAAGTTTTATGCAAAATTCAGTTTTTAACCTACCACTTAGTGGTTTCACTATTCATCAAAAATTGAATGTTTTCAGAAAAATGCCAAAATTTCATCCTAAGCTATATTTAATATTCCGAATTCAAAAATGAAGTCTATTTTACCAAATTCATAACATAGAAATTGCATTAATTAATTTTATAATTAAATCCCGCTGTTAAAACAAATAGCGTGTTTTTAAGAAACAATATCTATCAAAAGATTGACACTTGATTATGTCTGGTTTAAATGTGAAATTACATCCAATGACAAACATTGTATTAAATTGTAAAAATATATTCTAAATATACTTTAAAACCACTCAAATTAATGATTTATCACTATTAATTATTTCGATTAAAAAAGTTGTTTTTAATTATAATTTAGTAATTTTCACTATTCATCAGAATATGAAAGTTATCCGAAAAGTACCAAAATTTCACCTTAGGCTAAATTCGATACTCCGAATCCAAAAATGAAGTCCATTTTGAGAGCTAAAATTTCTAAATTTTAAAAAGTTGTTATTACTATTCATAATGGCTAGGTTTAATAATATTTTAATAGCATATCGTTATTTCGTGAAACTCAGTATTGCGTACTACACACGCTATCGAGGAAGGTTGTGATTGCGTGTAATGCAAGGCAAGTCAAGGATGCGTGTTGTGCAAGCTCCTTTTTGTGTTGCGTACAACACAAGACATTAGTGAAATTAAAAAGAATATTTTTCATAAAATCTTGGGCTGTTACATTCTACCCCCCTTAAAATGAATTTCGCCCTCGAAATTCGTCGGGGTTATAAATGGTTTACTATTCGAAAGTTTCTTTAATAGAAACCCACATCGTAAAAAAGGAATACCAAAACCAATATTTTAAAACAAAATTATGAAACTTAACAGTTACCCAAATAAACTAATCACTGGGTTTCCACATAGGTGAAAATATGGATATGGAAGAAAAATCTAACCATTATGTTCTGATAGAGAGTGGTAGAGAACATGGCTATGGAAAAGCCAACAATCACAAATCCATAAATTTGTGACGATCAAAGGTACCATCTGATTAATCAGATATAAGATCACTAAGACAACATTTTTTTGGTTTTCAAGATCATTTCCCTAATGTTGAAGAATTTGAATTAGAATAAATACTTACTTTATTTTGGTACAATCGCACTATTGTTCGTGCCTTGAACAATTTCCAATTCATCTCTTAAATAAATGAAGTTGAATGTGTTATTCGTGATGTGTTAGCAGATCATGTGATAGAAT
The DNA here is from genome assembly GCA_963277665.1 of Viscum album. NCBI lineage: Eukaryota > Viridiplantae > Streptophyta > Magnoliopsida > Santalales > Viscaceae > Viscum > Viscum album. The sequence continues at coordinate 703,845,194 of OY728161.1, forward strand.
GACGGGTCATTCCATCTGTCTCAAACAAAAGGTTAGCAAAAATTATATACATAAGTCGATCTATAGTGAGATTAATCATATATGGTTCCTAAAATGGACTTATACTTCATATATCATACTGCTTAATATAATAAAACTAGTTTATATTAAACAGGGACTTCCTGTAGGCCAGTGGTAGGTGATAAAGGCCAGTCGCACTTCGGTTGTGGGTTCGATTCCCACAGCCTTGTCCGAAGCGATGGGATGTCGCTCGTCCTGTAGGTTGTCCTTTTTCTAAAACTATAATACTATAACATCCCATCAATAATATCGAAAAAAAATCTATCCTTAAACAATACTAACTTATGTCCAACATAATCCATTCTAATCTTTAGGCTTACCCATAATACTATAGTCCACTCTCATAATATAGTGAAAACAATTACCAGAGATTTAATACCATCGTTGATCCCCATAAGATATGTCTTGTTGGTCACATTCTAAACATTCAAAGTCTTTAATCATGTATTCTCTTGAATACCTTAGTGAAAACATGAATGCAGTTTAAAGTTAACACTTTCCACATACCAAAATCCTCAAAATTCTTTATACTCAAACCATGATATCATTTAGTCCTTATATCAATCATGAGCTCATGAATACTATCAAACATTTAATTTTCTCCTTATCCCTTCATTATGCGCATATCATCTACATTCCAAAAATATCTGAATAACCTTTCATGGATAATGGTAACATTAATCATACACTTTCAAAACACAAGGAAAGACAATAGTGTAACAATCCATAGATGTCTCTTTATTCCATAGTAGAATGAGATTACTTATACAAAATTACACATGATAAACATGTAATCATTCCACTACATTCTTAAACCATTGACCGAGCTTCAAAAATTCTTTCATCTCACATATCATTTGTAGTCTCTTCATCATAATCCACATAAATACTACCCATATGACCATACTGATTCTCTTCATGAGTCTTTCCCTTAGGGAATTTGTTTGCATAATGCCCATACATTCCACATTTAAAACACTTAACCATTTGTGATGTCGTAGCAGTACCATTATCCTCATCCATGGTGTTAACCGACCCTTTTCCTTCACACTTACTTGCTTTGTGTCCTTATTTTCCACACCCAAAGCATCTTCCAGTTCCCTTGAAACATTCTCCTTGATGCCTCTTCCCACATGATTTACATAGGGGAAATTGAACTTTCTTTCCTCTATGATCATCATGGAACTCCATCTTTCTCTTATTAGTCGAGTCAGGAATCTTACCAAATTTTACTTTATTGATCATATTATGAGATTGCTGATTCGGCATAATAATGATTTTTGGACATCCAAATCCCATTTCATTTTGTTGCTCATGAAGAATATCATTCCATTGTCCATCATATCCTCCATTATTGTGAATCATCTTGTTTCCAGCCATTTTCTAAAACCCAAACAGAATAGTGTGAGAGGAAAAATAATGCTAGGGAGAACAACATAGTAAAGGGGGAGTACCCTTAATATTTAACATCTTAGGTTAAATTATAAGATCGTTATCGTAGTTCTAGGATTATATCCTATACGTATACTTATCCTTAGGGACATCCCTAGACATACCTTAGAAATATCTCTAGGGATCTCACTAACATTTTCGCATCCTAGTTTCCAAAGGTTGACTAAACCTTTCCTCTGATACCAACTGTAGCGGTCTGGAATTACTTCCAGTGGACTATAATTGATACCTATCAGGGCACTCCATGAGCGGCTACACCCCCTGGGCGGGACACACCACCATCCCCAGTGGTAGCCATTTCCTCATGAAGCCCTTGGGCGGAGAGCCATGCTTCGTCCAACGCTCACATGTGAGAGTTCCCAAGGATTGGATACATTCCTACCTCCTTTGCCTCTGATACCAACTGTAGAGACCCGAAGCTTATCTTACATGGAAATTACATTACTTTTGCGGAATACTTAGAACATAACAAAAACACACACACAAGGATTGTAATAGTTTAGTGTCTTTGGAAACTCGGTACGTAATCTTCTAATCGTGGTGAAAGATCTTCAACATATCCTATAAAGATCTTCCTTTTTTTTACCTAAAACCTTTCTTTATATCCTGGGGAAAAGAAAACATAAAAGGGTGAGCTCAAATGCTCAGTAAGGGTAAACAAAATAAATATCAATCACATCGTATTCATAAGAACATAACATTTTGGAAATCTTAACCTGCAAAAGAGAGCATAATTTCATAACATGGGAAAAATCATGGCACTAAAATGTAATCACAATAATCATAACTTAAAACATGAAACTTTTTGGAATCCACATATAATCATAGAGAATCATTTCTTGTTAGTCAAGACTCATTGCCAAGACTATCTTAGTGGAAAAAGTACCTTTCTGAATCGAGTAACCCTCATTTCAGTCCTGTTTCACTGAACCGGTATAACCTACCGTTCTAGACCTGTCTATCTCATGAGATATAAAATCTTTACCCAATGCATTGGAGGGAGATATAGGTCCCACCCATCTCATAATGATACCATTCTTATGTGTGCCACAAAATCATAAACCATACATCATTGCATAACCCATGTAATAAAAATGGTAATCTTAAACATCATGACATCATAAAACTATTCATATATGATAAAGGAATTCATAAAAATAATTCCATCAAAACATAATCAAATCAATGTAACAATAGGGATAAAAACAGAACCCTTTATTATCTTAGATTGAAAATAATTTTGATAAAACACTTGAACTACATTCTTGAGGAAAATATCCTTTTTACTTCAAAACTTTTTCTTTTCTTAACATGTCATAAAATTTTAAACTAAAAGAATTTGATTAAAAATAAACTTGAAAACTTGTAAAGGAATCTTCTTTGAAATAATGTTCTAAAAATCCATTCAGGCCGTATAAGTTAAAAAAACATTCTTCGTACTTTTGTCAGAAAAGTCAAAAAGTACCTCGTACGAAAAATGACAAAAGATTCCTTTCATATCTTTTACAAAAAACTCATCGAATGGTAAAATAGGATATAAACTATTGTAGAAGGATGGAAATAATTTTACATATTGAGGTAACATGGATGTGGATGATAAAATACACCCCAGTAAATACCAAAGTAAAAACAATCTCGGATAAAAATGAGATTGTGATATTTCCCTTACCTTAGGTCCGACTTGCTTTGTAAGTGTCTGAACCTCATGTATATTGATTTAAATCATGTTATTGACTTGTTCCAGAATCATATTCATTGTTATTATATCATATATGGTCCACTTATGACTTTATATTACCCGTTCTTTTGTAAATTCATGTTAAAGTAGCGTTTTGGGTAAAATCGTCTCTTTTGTCGTTCGTGTTTTTAACTTGTAATTATTCATATGATTACTTAGATCATGATTACTTAATTCCAGAATATAAAACATGATTTATATATATATATATATATTCAGAATATACATATATAATAAATCAGTAAATGGAAAGAAATACACCGTTCATGGAGACGGTAGTCCGTACGTACGCATGAACACTGTTTTCGTTTCCTTGTTGAATTGAATGGAATTAAGTAGATGACATACATATAAATATAAATAATTCCAGTATCATTATTAGGTCATATATTTCATTAGTACTTATTATATATAATTTATAATCATTCATGAATGACCAATCATTGAGAATGAATCTCATCGCATCGTGGAGACGGTAGTCCGTACGTACGCACGAGCGATGATATCGTTCCCATGGTCGTGGAATTGTGTTTAAGTGTATGTATACAATTTAAGTATCAATATAAATTTATAATAATCATATATAGTTACTCATTACACCTTTATACCCATCCTTGTAATGTGATGGTGGAAAATAGATTACACCACGGCGTGGAGACGGTATTCCGAACGTACGCACGCGCGGTGATTTCCTTTTTCCGTAGGATGGATAGAAGGTTAATTAGAGTTGTTTCATATTTATAATAACATATCAGTATATAAGAAATACTGATGTTATTACTTTATCATGAAACAACTAAATAAGAAGAAGTTGAAGAAGAAAGAAATTGAAAAGATCGGTAATGGATATTACCTCTTCTTTGGAACGCTTCTTTGAATCCTCTACTTAGGGAACTAATATTGGTCTTTGAAGAAGACCAGGACCTCTAGGATTATTCTAGGGAGGTGGAGAATAGATTTTGGCAGGGTTTGGCCGAGCTTGAGGGCTCAAATTGGTGTGAGGAGGAGGGGGTGGAGGTACCCTTTTATAAGGGAGGAGAGGGGCACCTTAGGAATATCTCAAAATATTATTTTACATTAAGGTCAAAATCAGTTTATAATGGTTCCAAAGGGTCTTATTTCGAAGCTAAAGTGGGGATGGGTCGAAATCCTATCATATAATAGGATTTAGACAAGTTTAGGGTATTATTTTAACCTTATTAATTAGATTTAACTCTAAGTTAAATAATTTATCTTTTACCGTGTCCTTTTGTTTTCTTTCACTATATGGTTAATACACTTACTATAACATGCCAAACGAACCCCAAATTGTTTATTATTAATATATATATCCTTATCTAAGTCATTTGGCCGAACCTTAGATTTTTAGGAATAAAATAATAATTAATAATATAATATTTTATTTAAAAACTATTTTGTCTCAATTTTGAAACTATTTGATATATGATTTTTGTGAAAGTCATAACAGAATTATATGTTCGAACCAAGTTGATTAAATCAACACTAATATATCATAGTAACCTATAAAATTAGTTTAATTCATAAAAAGTCTCAAATTACATTCATTTGAGCATTTATAACATCAATTATGTTAATATTTACTTAAAAGGGTAATTACTGCATCATCGTTGTGTCATAAATAAATTAATTAATTTAAAGTCTACAAATTATAAATAAAATATCATTATGTAGGAAATCTTTTTATCTTTCTAATGAATATTTATAGTCGAATTTATCTTATGTATAACCCCATATTAAAAATTTTTATTTGTTAAACTTTGATTTTAACTATTTTAACTATTCATTAAATAAAATAATATTAAATGTCATAATCTAATCCAAGTGGACCTAAATGGTCATATTATATTTATAAGGTTGTTTTTGGTCGAATTACACTTATCCAATAGAATTAGGACATGTGTTAGGGTAATAGTAATATAATATTTACCCTTCGTTACCCTATTTACTATTAACCGTGGTAAAAAAAAGTAAAAAGTTACTATTCACCAAAAATTATTTTCATCTCATTGAACCAAATTTTAGACCTTGATATTAATTGTGTCTGTCGGATTTTCGAAATTCCATTCACAGAAGCAGTAAAATTATGTTTTATGCAAAATTCAGTTTTTAACCTACCACTTAGTGGTTTCACTATTCATCAAAAATTGAAAGTTTTCAGAAAAATGCCAAAATTTCATCCTAAGCTATATTTCATATTCCGAATTCAAAAATGAAGTCTATTTTACCAAATTCATAACATAGAAATTGCATTAATTAATTTTATAATTAAATCCCGCTGTTAAAACAAATTGCGTGTTTTTAAGAAACAATATCTATCAAAAGATTGACACTTGATTATGTCTAGTTTAAATGTGAAATTACATCCTATGACCAACATTGTATTAAATTGTAAAAATATATTATAAATATACTTTAAAACCACTCAAATTAATTATTTATCACTATTAATTATTTCGATTAAAAAATTTGTTTTTAATTATAATTTAGTAATTTTCACTATTCATCAGAATATGAAAGTTATCCGAAAAGTACCAAAATTTCACCTTAGGATAAATTCGATACTTCGAATCCAAAAATGAAGTCCATTTTGAGAGCTAAAATTTCTAAAATTTAAAAAGTGTTTATTACTATTCATAATGGCTAGTTTTAATAATATTTTAATAGCATATCGTTATTTCGTGAAACTCAGTATTGCGTACTACACACGCTATCGAGGAAGGTTGCGATTGCGTGTAATGAAAGGCAAGTCAAGGATGCGTTTTGTGCAAGCTCCTTTTTGTGTTGCGTACAACACAAGACATTAGTGAAATTAAAAAGAATATCTTTCATAAAATCTTGGGCTGTTACACATAGCCAAGGTCTCATCGCCACAGAGTGCATGTCGATTGGACACTCAATTTAAAAGTTATGACTGTTTGATGTTTTAAAGGGGGGCATAGGGATTTTGGACAAAACTTCGTAGTCAACCTCCCCATGAATTGGCTTCTGTGGACCGACCTAAGTAGTCAGCCTTGATGGTCCACCATCCACGCCCGTGGCTACGTGACCACTATCCCCGTTGCATATAGAGCATCCCCAACTCACGGTTGACCACACCAGTCAACCAGGGCATGAATTCACCCCAGTCACCCCCGGTTCTGACCTTGGTCTGGCCCAGCCGACATGGTCCATGACCACTTGGCCGAACCACTTGGCCCGACCTACTTGGCCCAGCCCTCTTAGATCGCTCTATTGGGCCCATCCCAACTGCATGTGGCCTTCTTGGCCATGTCACACACATCCTCCCATATCCTCTCTATTTACAAAAACCCTAACCATGTGGCCTCCGGATGTATCCCATGCATCCGCCACTATGTTCTGCATCAAATAGCTTGGAGGCTTTTATATGGCTGCCCCACCGGTAGCACAAACCACCTCCACCCGATGTGTTATGCCACTACATGTACCAGACACCTCCACCTCCTCTTCTGGGGGAAAATCCTCCTCTGATGCCCTAAATTAAAAAAAGTAGAATATCTAGAATCCTTGGGTGTCAATATATATTGATTATGTCTCTATTTCTGATTTCCTCTAATTTAGCAGTCAGATCGCATTTTGGAGCCACCCGACAAGGTAGAGCTATGACCACAAGGATCCAAAAGTGAAGAATGAAATTAACAAAGGGAGAATAGAAAAAAGAGAAACCCTAAGGATTAAAAATCATCCTTTGATCATGTCAGAGTCAAACTGTTTCTATTAGAATGATAAACAAATACAAATAAAGATCAATATCCCTATAATACCAAAGATAATATCCCATTCCACAACAAAGATAGATCCACATCAAAATATTTTTTTTGATTGTTCAGTGTTCCTCATAGAATTCATGAACTATGAAAACAACTCAAAAAAGCACATCGTAACTCAATGTTCATAGATGGATAATGAATAACAAATTGTCTTTGTTTTCATTGGCAAGATTTGTCGAATCTGAGGTTCGTTGTTTGGTCAATCCATCATCACCCACCAACAGTTTATCCAGAGGTTCTTTTTCCATATCTCTAAAGTAATTATAGTGTTGGGATTCTAACCCAAAATTCAAGTCAAAACTTAAAAAAAGTATGTCAGTGCATCAAAATAATTTCATTATTAAATTATATTTTTTATGATTATTCTCTCCATGACATTTTCTATAGACAAACCGCACCAAGTAATGTAAAGTAACACCTAGGGTAAAGCCACCATTATTAGCTCAATTGTGCCCTCAAATTTATGACCCAAGAAATTGTTTATGTGTTATCCTACTTTTACAGGAAATTTTTTCACCTATGATGTTAAAAAGTTTAACATTTTTCAGAAATTTATTCTGGGCACTCTCGAACTCATAATTTCATGCCGTCTTAGTGACTAGTCTCGAAATCAATCCATATAATATCTAAAAATAATACATGGTAAATCGTAGACATAAAAAATTAGAAAATCATGAATTGGAACCTTGTCACCCACATCTGATGTCCTTTCCATACCAATATCATGGGAAATATCCATCCTGAAAACCTCACCACCTCAAACTGATTTCCATGATGACCAATCCTTTGACCGATAACACTCTTGTAAAACCAGTCCAAGGCCAACCAACCAATCTAATTGACTCAATCCTGATGGTTGCACTATCCCATTATCATTTTTGGCCAATCCAATCAAGACCCCTTATGTCTCATCACCATCCATGAATTGATGTAATTTGAAATATATATAAATAAACTCAAATAGGCAAGTCAACTTAAAAATTATGGAATTGATCAACTTAGATAAACATAAATATTCAATGAAATTGAACTACTCAGTACCAACATGGAAAAACTATATATTTCAATTCAATTAAATTAAAACAATTCAATTTAAATGAAAAAAATTCAATTGAGATAAAAGAACATCCCAACCTAAAACCTGAAGTGTCCTGCAGCCTCTACACCGTCCCCACACCCATAGAAATGGTTAATGAATTTATAGAGGCATCACATATAGACACATAGTAAATTTAATATGAAGCATGAGGGGTCTCTCTCAATTTGCAATGATGTTGTAAAATACAAACCCCCAAAATTTCAGAGTGAACACAAATTATGGTATGCAACACCTACCATGGACTCGTAGATATAGGAACATCCAATATCAATCTCTAATTTGATGTCGTCTGACGTAGATTTGAGTTTCCATCAAATGCCCCGAAAAAAGGATGAAATGGATGAAATGGATTTAGTTATCTCTATGAGAAAAAAAGTAAATAGAGGTATAGGGGAGGTTATCCTTACTGAGGAGATTCTAATGCACCTGACGTATCTACAAACAAATATATAATGAAAGAGATTGATCCAAAAGGGGAGGAAGAGGAATGTGGAGGGAGACCTCTTAATGAGAGTGTTTCCATGGAAGATGAAAGTTGATAAAATAAGGAAAAAAAAAATTAAAGGAGGGATAAATATAACTTTTACACATTTACTAGACCACATGGTTTAAATGAACGGTTTGCAAAATCCTGCATTAACCATGTGAGCTATAGTGTAGAGATTCATCCTATGTGGAAGTACCAGTATGGTCTACCACACATTTTGCAATAACTGTGTGTAATCTGGGTGGTATCTCTATACAACTTCAGCAGATGAGCATGCATGGACGTGCACCATCCACTAACGGTTTACCAAAACTATGTGGGAGTTAAAAAATGTATCTCATGACTAGCTAGAAGGTGATGTACAATTTACCCTAAACCCTTCACCCTTTTCATATAACCCAAAACATTCCATTTTCCCTCTGATGCTCCCCAAACCAAATCTGAATCACCTATGGAACACTCCAAGACACTTGAATAACCAAAAACCTTCATATAAAGTGGTTGGAACTCTCGAAATTGAGTTTCAATCAACAAAATAAAGATTATAATAACCACTAACTGAAAAGTTAAAAACGGGAGTGGTTTTCAACCCAAATAAAAAATCAGGGATGTTACAATCTCCCCAACATTAAATATCTCATCTTCATGCTATCAAAAAACATAGAGATGGTACCAAAAATTCCAATCTTGGTTAAATCAGACCCAAAATACCCCTGTCTAAAAGGTATAGACCCACCTTCTCCTGGAAAGGCTCCCCACCTTAGGAATTGCCTAACCCGGTATCAAAAAATGCAAAAATTAAGTTAAAAGAAGGTCCATCGACCTATGTCCCATACCAATGGTCCGCATATGTTACATCATCACTCCTACACCTCATCAGGTGCTACCATTTTATAGTAGATTGCCAAATCACATTTAGGACCACATAAGTGACCACCTTGATCCCATACGACACATGGAACCCACAAGGTCACACATCACCACAAATACTCGAATAATTCATGGTTCCCCACACCTTAATCAAGTACCACATCTTCATTGTTCACAGATTTCTCCCACATCATGTAAACCATATCCTTGATGCCCTAATGCCAAATCACCTCATATAATTTCATCCATCAATGCTCAATACATAAAACATGATGCATCACACCCCATATATATATATCACACATTCGATAAGATTCCAACCGACTGAACAACATCTGGATAGTCCGTAGACAACCCATGTTACCAGTTCACCAAAATGGGAAAGCCTCAACATTCCATGCCAAATGAAAACGAAAAATGAATCATGACCACACTCGTGGTGTACCTCTGACTATCATTGTCTCACAATCCCATCAGCCCATGGAAGGTCCATGACATTTACATAACATGAATAATAACTGCCCGATGCCTGATATCCAGGTAGTGCAACTCCAGCCACCAGTCACTGACCCTAGTGCTAGGTCCCATTGCCTCTAACACGACGTCCACGTGCATATGATGTTCGACTACCCTCACCTAGAACCGACTCTGAAACTACCATAGATGCATGTGTTTTCCCTTGAACCTGATCATCATATGAATGTGAAGACATCCTACATAACCTCTTGAGATGTCCAACCTATCCACATACCTGAAACTCTTTTAAAAGATAACCATATTACGTCCAGACATATCATGGATTCCCACACTGAAATAAAACTGTAGAAGATCCGCACTGAGGTGGTATTCTTGAGTACTTGAAATGACAACCCTGTTGGAAAAAATCTTGTGCTCTCTTCCTACCATTTGAAGCATCTCCACCAAAATTACCTAAATATGTTCCCAGATTTGTAAGACATGTCCATCAGGATTCCCTCGAATATGAGCGCTTGATACATTGCCCTCAAGAATTAGGAAAACCTAATGATATTTACCTACAACTGAATGGAATTTTGAAAAAAAAATCCTTGAAGCCAATCACCCGAGAGAAGTAATCACAGAACATGTTAGGGTGAAAAGATTTAAAACTCAGTGAATGTCACTTCATAGTTCATGACAGACATGTCACCCTGATGAAGGCACTAGAAATCATTTTCCATTTCTTGCCTCAACATCTCCAAAAAGGAATGATCAAAGAACCTAGCCTCGAAATCGTTCCAGGACAATCCCTCATGTTTTCCAGCCTAATCATATACTTCCTACCAATTCCTTGCTGGCCTTATGAACATGTTCATATCTAGATTGAACCTTTTACTTAGAGGTATCTCGAGCTGTTCGAGGATAATTTGCATGCTCTATATCCAATTCTCATTTCCCTATGGACCACCCTCACCTAGAAAAAGTGGTTTGTGTTGCAACTAAAACACTCGAGTCAAGTATTTCATGGATAGTTATACACCCCAAGAACCTCTTTCGATCCCTTTAAAGACACGTAGTAGGCTTGATTGGAGCTTCTCGTCATGCCACAACCCAAAAGTAGTGAAATATAGAGGTTTTCTCTACTGCAATGGAACCTATAACTATTTGTGATCCAATCCCTAAGCTTGTACCTACTTTTCTTGACACTTGGGGGTTTGAAACTACTTGTGATCCTATGACACTTTTCCATCACCCTCTTGATGATCCATTTGATACATCCAAGATGATCCAACAGAATACCTTAAATGTCCAGACAAACCATAAATATATAAATACACATATAGGAAAAATAGTCAAAATGAAGCATCAAATCACTACACATAATCTCTTATATCAAAACCGTACCCATTAAATCATCGCCTTATGGCATCCTTACCTACCCTTAGCAAAGAAAGGTATCATATAATCTAGGTCTATGCATATCTTGAAAACCATCATTACCTCAAACTGATGACTGATTCATGCAATCCTAGTGAATTAAACCGCCTCTACCATAGCACATGCCTACTCCTATAAGATCCAGGTCCATTTTACACAGAACATTTAATTAAATATATATGTTATATTGCATAATAATTTCATATCACATTTCTCATTTCAAAATAATTTATATCAGGGAATTTTATTTTTATCATTGGGAATAATCATTTTATAAGGAATGTATGGTTCTGTTAATTTGAAATACCCTATAATCTACCTATCAAAATACAAAAAGCCAAGAAATCGCAAGCTATGTCACCTTACCATACTGGAACAAGGCTCAAAATTCTCCCATACCTTACCAGGTCAAGTGTCACAAATAAAACATTTTAAAAATATTATATAACAAGTGAACCACTCGATTTGGAAATCATATAAACCATAATATGGGAAAAATTAAAATCCATTCACACCCAAGGAAACCCGGTCTGTTCCTCATACATGGAGCTCTAGAAACCGAACCATGTGGTTTAAACCTAGTTTCAAAATCACCTATTCTACAACCTACTATAACTCAAATAGTAATACCTGGAAATGTGTTAAAAGAAATGCACACGATACCATTTTTAGCATCCCTGTCCGAACAGACACCCGAACAGCACTATCGGGACAGGTTCCACTTTCATTTGGAACACATGCCCATATTCCAAAGGCTTATAACTAATAGAGAAATGTAATCTAACTAGTTGGGGAGACTATACCCTATGGGGATATATAATAATATTGGTCTGAGTAATAACTTATAACATGAAATAGAATGAAATACTCATCATACTCAAACCAGAACCGCAAAGCCAAAACACAATCAATATTGATAAATAGTAGAATTATTAATAAATAAACGAATTGTAAATTACATAAGAAAATCAAAATTAAAAAACAACTTTTAGAAACTAAATATAAATATAATTAATTTCACAATATGTATTACTTGATGACATAAAATAGAAGATCTTCCATTACCGAACTGTGTAATTTCTACATATATATATCATGTTATAATAGAAAATTAATTAAATAGAATCTCCAACTAGGAAAGAACTCAAGGTCTTGTGGAAAAATCCATGTATTCAGTAACTAAAATCTAGCACATAAGGTATATCATTTACCTAAACATAAATTCATATAGTCTATACACATCCCAAAGGACCTGTGCAGAGTCTGATTCAAATTTCGAAAGGGTAGGACCCAAGGGTGTGTAGAAATCATATGTGCTTAGAGATGCATTATATAACTAATAAAAAATGTATATTAATGCATTATAAATGAAACAAAAAACATCTCTAGTTGTCAGTATCTAACATGAAGTGTCACATGCTTCAACCAAAACCGAAATCTCATAAGTAAATAAGGTCATTGTCCCATAGCCTAAGTTAACTCTAATATGATACAGTCTAGGTAAACCCCCAGGTTCCTACTCAACCAGATAACCCAAAACCGAGTGCCTCCCGAAAACTCATGTCTCAATAAGTACTGATGTCCAAGAGGCACATCCAAACTAATAGTAATCATTCCTTTAAACCCCTTCCCCAAGGATATATTCAGATCAAAGACTAACCCCCGGAGGCCCAATGATATCTATCCTCAAAATAAGCCTAGGATGACAACCTCAATCATGGAGATCCTCTACCCCGAACTAATAGCCTCATCACTATCAACATAAGGTTCCTCACCTTCCAAATGGATTTCTAAATAAATCACCCCAAAAAAATTTCATATCTGCACTACTGGGGGCCTCTACCCACTAGATTGGTAAAAAACATGATCAACAGAGTTAGCCTCTATGCACATGACTCAATTCATCAATTTTTCCATCAAAGATGAGCGAAAATCCCATAATATATAACCTAAAACACATCCACTAGAACCTTGTGCCCCTGTGACCTTGTCGATCACATATAATTCCCTTTATATCAAAATATCATGGGCTATGACAAACCTAACGACATCACCACATCAAACTGACATCCAGGACACCCGATCATGTGATCAATACCACTCAAGTAAAACCATACCTATCCCAACTTGATGATCTTATCATTATAATCCTCATGTATGTGTCTTACCATTATCATCCTCATCCAAGCCCATCATGACCCCTTGGGTCTCTCACATGACAAGCATTATTGTAATTTCAAATATTTCAAAATCAAATCATATAAAAATTCAACATAAAATGATTTAGTTAACAAATATAGATAAACATAATAATTTAGTTAAGTTCAATTTTTACACAGAAAAATTCTACACATATATATTTAACATAAATTAAATTATAAACAGTCAATCTAAATGAAAACAATTCAATTAAGACCAAACAATATCGTGGACTAACATCCAAAGTGGTTGGTGGCCTCTAACCTCTCCTCACACCCATGTAAAAGGTTAGTTCATGACTAGAAGCATGTCATAGAGCTATATGGTCAATTTAATATGATACACAAGGTGTCTCTCTCAATTTACAAAGGCGACTTAAAAGCTTCACCCCCAAAATTACTACAAATATATAAATTAAGGTATGCACCACCTACCTTAGAATCACATACGTAGGCATGTCTGATATCAAGCACCAATTCACATCTTTTTGACATAGATTCGGGTTTCCACCTAATTCCGTAAAAAGAGGAAAAAATGGATCAAATAGATTAATCACTCCATGAGGTGAAAAGAAAAGTGAAGAGATGTATAGGTGAGGTTTTCCTTTCCAAGGAAATTCCAATGCACCCAATGGATCGATGAATATCCCAAAAATGAAATTGATGGATTCAAAAGAGGAGTATGAGGAATGTGGAGGGAGACCTCCTGCTGTGTGTGGGACAACATAAGTATAAGGGGGAAAGAAGATGAAAAATGAAAAAATGAGTGGAAAATGTAATTTTCCTCACTTACTGGGCCACATAGTTTACACGCATTATTTTCCAAACTGTACGATAACTGTATGAGCTACAGTGCATAGGTACTACCTGTTGGATCTGATTACACCAAATATACACAAGAGGGGGGGTGAATTGTGTCCTTTCAAAAATCATTATGAGATTGTGTTCTGCCTTTTAACTTTAATCAGATAAAATGATGCATCAAAAATTTAAATAGTAGAAACACAAGATGTATAGTGGTTCGGGGAATAGAAGGCCCCTAGTCTACTCCACCAATTATCTACTCCACAAGCTTGGTGATTTTCACTATCTGGTCCTCATTTCAACAGACCAGTTCACAACTGATTATAGGATGTTGACACCTTTACAATCTAAGGAAAAAACAAAGCCTTCTGGTTCAAAGACTAACCTTCTCAGCTTAGTACGAGAAACTGTTCACTCATGAATAGAAAATAAAGAGTTTCGTAATATGAAAATTATTTCTAGATGTTCTTCAAAATTGAAATAGCATGAAATTGAAAATTGATTGATCAACGCCTTTAGAAATAATAATCTTCACAAAAGAGACGTTCTGAGTCGATCCCATTGTAGTAGATATAGAAATATAATTCAAAATTTCAGTAGTAGAAAATTCACTGTAGATCTTCATTGTAGAACAAGTGAATCTTCTATAGTGTTTCTTCCTCTGTAACAAACAGATCTATGATGCTCCTTTTGAACCAGAAGATCAGTGTGTTTCAGTAGTCCCTATTTTTCCTTTTTTTCATTCATAATAATCAAAATACCACACACGATCAATAATTTTTTTGATGTAGTTTAAAAAAAGTCCATATAAATAAAATAACGATAAGAACATTTCCTTCAAAATTAGATCCATAAAAGTCGCCTTTTTACTGACAATATTCAAACATTTGAATTTATAGAGTAGTCATGACTTCCCTGAATACTTGGCATAAAAAGCTCCTTTTAATTCGACTATCAAATCATTAATGAAACGGTTTTGAATAAAAAAAAATAGTACATTAAAATCATATTTAAATCAGGCTTGAAATCCACCTAATAATCAACGTATTAACCATTGCATAAAAATATCATCTTTAAATTTTCCGACACCAAACGTAAGGTTAGGTTGAACTATATGAATCCTCTGAACGTAAGGTTGATGACGTGGCCTTCAAATGTAAGGTTGACAATGTAAGGTTCATTCCAAACATAGGGTTGGTCATCTATACTTCTCTCTTCAACTTTCAAACATACGGTAAAAGATCCATAATTTTACTTGATCCATACTTTTCCCAGAAAGTATGGTTGTTTACAAAAGTAATGTTGATAAAATATACTTTTTAGAAAAAACGTAACGTTTAATATTTACGTACGGTTCTCCTTCCATTCTTGTATGATATCCCAAACGTAGGGTTACTTTCTAACGTAGGGTTCTTCTTCCATAATTTGACAATAACGTATGGTTGTTTAACCATAATTTTTTACTTATCTCAAAAAGTATACACGGTTTTTATCCTTATGCTACGTTTATCCACGTCGGGTATGAACAGTGTTTCCAGAACACTCTAAAGCAGATTCCGAATAAGTAGAGCATGCACAATGTTTCTAGAACACACTAAATATGGATACTTTATTAATAAATTCCTGTAATTTCAACAATAAAAAAAATAAATTCCTGAAAAATTCTTAACAAATAAAATCCTTAAAAAATAATTACGGGTATTTGTGAGCATCAAAATTATCATAAAGAGATAGAGTAATAATATAAACTCCCTATTTAAATAATAATATTATGTATTTTTGAAAAAAAACACTTCCCCAACAATCTCCCCCTTTTTGATGATAACAAAACCCATAAGAAGTAATAAATGAAATTAACTTATCATAAATTTAATTACATAATGTTCTGAAATTTTGAAAAGGTAAATAAAATTTTAATGTCTCCCTTTAATTTATCCATGTTTTAATATTTCCCAAATAAAATGAATTACTCACACAAACAAAAAGATGTTGTATTCATCCAAATTTATCCTAGTAAAAATAAACGGCTGTGTTTATCCAAATTTCTCCCCCTTTTTGTGATATAAAAAAGAATGATAAACTATGGAATAGAACACAGATTAATGTAGGACAGAAGATAAGTAAATTCTATTATTAAATGTTTATCAATAATTAAATCTGGAGTACTGGAAAATCAAAATAAAGATAGTAAAACAAAAAGAATGAAAGAAACATATTTTAATTTAAATTAAAAATAGATACAATGATGATAAACACAGGAATCACAGTTTTTTACAGCGAATAGGTAGGGTTTATCATCTCTCGACTGTAGACTTGATGTCTTCTAACTATTATCTAAACCTTTTCATTAATCCATCACCAGTCTGAATAATAATTTCTCTGGCCTCTTGATTCATATGAATATCTTCAATGAGATTGACTCTGAAAAACTGGTGAAGCCTTTCTTCATTCTCCATAAACAAAGACAGATTCTCTGTGAATTCTTCTAAGACAGAGCAGATTCTTGGATCAATGGATGTTAACTGATCAACTAAGAATTTCTGATTATATAAGAGAACAGATAATGGAGCACTATTGCATTGAAGATCTTGCAACCTGTCATTCATCTTGATCATTGCATTTGTGATAGCATGAAATCTTCTGATTAAATCAGGTGAAGTACCTAATCCACTAGCAGTACTATTTCCAACAGATGAAAATTGTGTCTCTATAAAAAACATAGGATCTGAGAAATATGACTTCATAACCATTTCAGATTTGAATTTGGCAACAACATTTAGCATATCCTCTTTAAAAATTTCAATTTGTTGTCTTGAAACAATACCCTCCTTAAGTTTGTGAAATTTCAACTGTTCAGATGCTACGGTGCTTCTCATAGAATAATTCTCACATTGCAGTTGAGATAACATTTTGTACAATTATTCAACTTCCCTATTCATTGAATCAGAAACACCATGTTCTTGATTCGCATTCTCAGGCTCTGTGTGATGTAGCAGTACTAAAGGTAATGATTCAGCATCAGATTTTTCTTTCTCCTTGTCCTGAGTAGGTTGGTCCACATATTGTTCCTCAGAGCCCCTTTCAGACTCTTCCATAGAAAAATCCTATTGAAGAACATTTGTGTGAGCTTCAGAATCATGCTCATCACGAACATCTGTAATTTGTTTGTTTAATGAAATATCTAAAATGATATCCTCTAGAGTTTCCTGAGGTCTAGCCACTTCCTCACCAGGCTCTGCCACCTTTTCATGTTTAATTACAACAGCAACATCAGCTACAACCTATTGTTCTGATATTTCAACTACAATCCTTTCATGATCAGGATCTGTAACAGTGACATTCTGTTCTTGAGGTTGTTCAACAAAATTTTCTCTGACAAAGTTGTAAGAGAGTACAAATCATGTAGTTAAATCAGGGGAAGTAAGTTCCTCAGTCAGAGGTCTTTTCCTATAAGTTTGAAGTCCCTCTTGACTTCTTTCTTCCTCAGTTTCTACCACTTCAAATCTGATCCTCCTTGCCGCATTGCTAACTCTTGATTCAACTTGTCCCTCCTAGGACTTTACAGATTGAGGTTGAGCACTCGCTGATTTATCATATTCTCCTACTGGAAATTTTTTACTTTTGATAGTACTCCAGAAGTAACCAATATTTCTTAAAGTTCCAGCATTAAACACATTACTATGATGATAGTGTACTCTGTAATCCACTAGTCTCACCATGTCGTTCTTAAGAAACAACTTGGAAATGAATCGAACAAAAGGATAAAAGTTCATTCAAAAATCACATTGAAAACAATATCATAGGTATCTAACCATATAACTAGGAAAATTGAGTTTGAAATCACTGAGAAAAAGATACATTATATACATATCAGGATATAATATCTTTTCCATCTCAGACATCCTTTGTATAATCCTTGTTTTCACAAATTTGACCAAATGTTTCTGATCAGGCTCCCAATCCTTGATAAAAATTTTCTTTACAGTCTTAATACCAAAGAGAAACAACATTATTTCCTCTGATTTATGCATAGAATCTCCAATATTTTTAAAATTGAAATGAAAAACTCCCTCATGAGGGTAGTTGAGAATATGTCCAATTTTTTACTTATGAGATTGAGAAATCCCTATCATCAATATTATCCATCATACTATCCTCATTATCTCCCAGACTAAGCTGTACAGATTTGAAGAAGTATCTATGTTCTACCTCATATAGAAATTCCGTATTTTCACTATTGAACATCTGTTCAAGGTTATGAAATGACAGTGCTTGTTTCAACAATAGATTTGTCTGAAATAACCAGTTGAGATCGATTATCTTTCCCTGTAATATTTTTCTTCCTTCCGAGCATTGTCTCTTGACATTTCTTGTCTCAGCTTCAATGGATCTTTTAGTCCTTACCATCTCTACAATAATCACTGAAGGTTTGAAGGTTAGGGTTTCAGAGGTTCGAAGATTAGGGTTGACGAGCAGAGGTGTGGTTTGCGGGTTCGAAAAGGGTTTGATGGAAATGAAACAGTTTAGAAGTTGAAAGGGTTTCTAACAACCTTGATTCCCGTGTTTTTAATAATAATTTCATATATTTAAAAATAAATAAAATAGATTGCTCGGGAAAAATATACTTATTCTATTTGAAAAAAATAGCTAAATTATTTTAAGCATAATTAAAATAAAGAACTGCTATAGTAAAATAAAATTTTATTTAAAATCAAATAATCCTAGATCCGCCTTAAAAAAATAAAACCTTGCAGTGAGAAAAGGTTTAGTAAAAATATCAGCTAATTTAATTTTAGTACTTAAAAATTCCAAAGATATATCCTTTTTAATAACATGATCTCTTAGAAAATGATGTATTATATCATTATTCTTAGTTCTAGAATGATTAATAGGATTTTTTTGAAATATTTATAGCACTAGTATTATCACATAAAAGAGGCGTATTATTAAAATTTAGTCCAAAGTCCATGAGTGTGTTTTTCATCCACAACACCTATGCACAGCAACTGCCAGCAGAAACATACTCTACCTCAGCTGTTGACAGGGAAACTGAATGTTGTTTCTTACTTGACCAGGACACTAAATATTTTCCTAAAAAGTGACAAGTTCCTGAAGTGCTTTTCCTATCTAATCTACAATTCCCAAAGTCTGCATCTGAATATAAAGTCAAATTAAAATCATAAGTTTTGGGATAGAGAAGAGATTGAAAAACAATTCATTTTAAATATCCTAAAATTCTTTTAACAGCAATTAAATGATATTCTTTAGGATTTTATTGAAATATTGCACAAAGACATACTGAATACATTATATCTAGCCTGCTAGCAGTAAGATATAATAAACTACCAATCATACCTCTATATAACTTTTTGTCAAATGATTTTCCAGTTTCATCCAAATCATGTTTTATATTAGTACACATATGAGTTTTATATGTCTTGTTGTTTTCAAGTCCAAATTTCTTCAACAAATCAGTAATTTATTTTTTTGATTCAAAATATTTCCAAAATCTTTTTGATAAATTTGATGTCCTAAAAAAATTTAGTTATCCCATCATACTCATTTCAAAATAATATTGCATTAACTTTGAAATCTCATGACAAAGGGTATTATTAGTTGATCCAAAAATTACATCATCAACATAAATTTTTACCTATAAAATATTAGAATTCACAGTTTTCTTAAATAGTTTTGGATATTCCATTCCAACAATAAAATCATTTTTCAAAAGAAAAGAGCTTAATCTTTCATACCAAGCTCTAGGTGCTTGTTTATGGCCATAAAGAGCTTTAGTATGTTTAAAAATAGAATCTGGTTTTTGAGAATTTTCAAAACCAGGAGGTTCCTCAACATAAACTTCCTCCATTAAATAACCATTTAAAATGGAAAACTTAACATCCATCGGAAATAATTTAATAATCATATGAGATGCATAGGCTAAGAAGATTCTAATGGATTCTAGTCTAGGTACAGGTGAAAAGGTCTCATCATAATCTATACCTTCTTCCATATTATATCCTTTGGCTACAAGTCTTGCTTTATTTCTAGTTGTTATTCTTTGATCATCATGCTTATTTCTAAAGACACATTTTGTTCCTATCACTGGATAGTTTTGTGGTCTTTCAACTAATTCCCAGACATCATTTCTTTTGAATGGGTTTAATTCTTCTTGCATTGCTATCATCCAGCTTTCATCATCTAAAACTTCTTCTATAGTATTCGGTTCTAACTAGGATAGAAAGACGGATAATTCTACAAGATTTCCTATATTTATCCTAGTATTTATTTTTGTATCTAAGTCGTCTATTATAGTTTCTAAAGGGTGATTCTTTAGAGTTCTAGTATATCTAGGAAACAGAATTATAGGTTCTTCAGTATCATGTTCTTATGAACTGAACTGAATTTTATTTATATCTTTTTCAAAATAATTTATCATGTTCTCAAGCATCATGTTATCATTAGAGTCAGATTCCTCCATATGATCTGTCCTTTTCTCAAAAAGATTAGATTCATCAAATTTCACATGAACTGATTCTTCAACAATCCTTGACTTCTTATTATTGATTATATAAGCTTTAGAGGTAGCTGAATATCCTAAGAAAATTCCTTCATCAGCTTTTGGATCGAACTTACCAAGATTATCCTTGGTGTTTACGATGTAAACCTTGCATCCAAAAACATTAAAGTAGATAACTTTAGATTTTCTGTTATTCCAAAGTTCATAGGGTGTCTTTTTTAAAAGAGGTCCAATTAAAAAACTATTAATTATATAGCAGGTTGTGCTTATAGCTTCTGCCCAAAAGTAGGTGGGAAGGTTGTATTCATTTAGGATAGTCCTAGACATTTCCTGAATAGTCCTATTTCTTCTTTCAATAGTTCCATTTTGTTGAGGTGTTCTAGGTGCAGAGAAGGTGTGTTTAATACCCATATTTTTGCAGAAGAAATTAAATTCCTGATTCTCAAATTCTCTACCATGATAACTTCTTAATGAAATTATTTTAAATCCTTTTTCATTTTGAACGACTTTACAAAAACTTTAAAATAAAGTAAAAGCTTCATTTTTAAATTTCAAAAAATAAATTTCATGTAAATATAGAATAGTCATCAACTAAAACATATACATATAATTTAACATCCAAGATTTCTACTCCTGAAGGTCCAAGAAAATCCATATGAATAAGTTCTAGAGGTTTAGATGTAGCAATTTTGTTAATAGATTTGAAGGATGATTTGTGTTGCTTGGCAAGTTGACATGCATCACATAATCATTCCCTTTCAAATTTTAGAATAGGAAAATCAGAAACTAAATGTTTCTTAGATAACTTATTTAAAACAAATACATTGTAATGTCCATTTATCCTATGCCAGATCCAGGATTCATTTATTTTAGCAGTTATGCAATTTAATTGTTGTTTACACAAGGAATTTAAATCCAGGGTATACACATTATCAGTTCTTGGTGCTATAAATTTAAGCAATTTATTTTTGAAAACAGAACATCAATTGTTAGAAAAATCAACAATATAACCATCATCACATAGTTGAGAGATACTTATCATATTGTGTTTCAATCCTTCTACATAAAGTACTTTATTAATTGAGACAACTTCTGGATCTCGAACTATTCCAATACCAATTATTTTTCCTTTGACATTATCACCAAAAGTGGAAGGTCCCCCATCTTTTTGAGTGACTGTAGAGAAATTGAATGAGTTTCCACTCATATGTATTGAGAAGCCACTGTCCATATACCATATGTCATTTTTTCTCTTGTGACCTGCTCCATAAAAAGGCATTTACACAGATTTCTTTGGTACCCATATTTTGTTGGGACCAGTAGTGTTAGCTAGAAAAGATCAGGGAATCCAGACTTGCTTTGTTTTTCTAATTTCACATGAGTCAAATGGATCATTTGATACAAAAGCTTTCTTATTTCCACTTATTTGGGGTTGTCTTAAGAAAAAAAATTTAGAAACATGTCCCCTTATTCCACAGTAATTACAATTTAGTCTTTTTTCACTTGGAATAAAATAGTTTTTGTACAACTTGGGTATTTCACCTTTACTGCCAATTATAAATCTCTCCTTTTTAATGAAATTTTCGCAAGGATTTTATTTAAAATATTTTGTCCTTTAGTAAAAACAAGGGCTGCAGTTTTATAAGTTTTTACTTCAGTTTGCAGTGATTTTATCTTTGATTCAAAATATGTATTGTTAGAATTAATTGAATCAATTTTTTCAGTTAACTCCTTATATTCTGTCAGCAATGAATCTCTTTCATCAGAAACGACCTTATGAATATTATTTAAAGACTTATGCTTCTTAAATAGAGAGTCATGTTTTCTTTCAAACATATTGTAGTGGGCTGCAAGTTTTTCATTAGAGTAATTAGATTCAGAACTAGAATCGGAAGAGTAGTAAGATTGTACCTCATTTGTTTCTGCCATAAAACACATGTTGGTTTTCAGATTTTCTTCTTCCTTGTTTGAGTCTGATTGAAAAGTACTACTGGAGTCTTCAGATACACTCCATGTAGTTTTCATGAATTTCTTGTCCTTCTGTTCATAGTCATTTCTTTTGAAATATTTCTTTCTTTTTTCTTCTTTTAGCTGAGGACAGTCACGTCTGATTTGCCCCATTTTCTTGGATTCATAGCATCTGATTTCCTTGTCATCCTTTTTGAAGGATTTTCTGAAGCCCTTCTTCTTTTTATAGAATTTTGTGAATCTTCGGGCTAGCTGAGCCAATTTCATATCAGAATTAGATAAATCAGAACTCTCTGACTTCTCTTTAACATTTTTCTTCATCTTTCTGTTTTTTCTCTATGATGGTACATTCAAGGAAGTATCATCTATTTTAATAAGAACTTTATGTTTATTAGCTTAATCTTCCATCTCATCTTCATACATCATTAATGTTCCAATCAGTTCTATGATCGTTAAATCTTTGACATGTGTCGACTGTCTGATTGCTGCAAAGATTCCATTCCATTTTCTAGGCAGTACTCTCAATACTTTTAAAGCTTGATCAGCTTTCTTAATGGGATCTCCCAAGGTGGTTATGTTATTGACAATCTGTATTAATCTTCCATTCATTTGGGTAATAATCTCACCTTCAACCATTCTGAATGTATCAAATTTAAGCTTAACAGTTGTATATCTCATTTCCCGGATATTTTTAGTTCCTTCGTAAGCAACAAAAATAGTTTTCCACATTTCATATGTTGTTGGGCAGTGAGATACTCTATTAAAATAATCAGGTCCCAGACCACATATAATTCCATTCATTGCCTTAACATTCATGTCATAATCTGCTTCAGTAGATGCATTCCATGTTTCAGGTTTTTCTGGTATTTCATATGGAGTCAGAATCATAGAATAGACCCTGTATCAAAGATTTTTCAGAAAGATAATCATTCGTGACTTCCATCATCCATAGTTTTATCCATTGAAGTACGGTGATCTGACCATAGACATTCCCTCTCTTGTATCAGTCACCTTGATCTGTGTATAATGACTTTCAGATCATTAAATATTTATCAGTAATTTCAACCTTTGATACCAATTTTTGGATCAGATTAAACCAAATATACACAAGAGGCGGGGTTAATTGTGTCTTTTCAGAAATCATTACTAGATTGTGTTCTTCCTTTTAACATTAATTAGATAAAATGATGCAGCAAAAATTTAAATAGTAGAAACACAAGATGTATAGAGGTTCGAGGAACAGAAGGCCCGTATTCCACTCCACCAACGCTCTACTCCATGAGCTTGTTGATTTTCACTATCCGGTCCTCGTTTCAATAGACCAGTTCACAACTGAGTACAAGCAGTAGACACCTTTACAATCCAAAGAAAAAACAAAGCCTTCTGGTTCAAACACGAACCTACTCAGCTTAGTACGAGAAGCTGGTCACCCATGTATAGAAAATAAATACTTTCGTATTCTGAAAATACTTTCCAGATGATCTTCACAATTGCAACAGCATGAAATTGACAGTTGATGGATCGTCGCCTTCAGAAATAATAATAATCACATAATAGACATTCTAAGTTGATCTCATTGCAGTAGATATAGAAATATAATTCACAACTTCAGTAGTTGAAAATTCACAGTAGATCTTCGTTGTAGAACAAGTGAATCTTCTATCGTGTTCCTTCCTCTTTAACAAACAGAGCTTTGATTCTTCTTTTGAACTAGAAGATTATTGTGTTTCAGTAGTCTCTGTTTTTCCTTTTTTCTATCACAATAATCAAAAGATCTCACATGATCAATAATTTTTTTTGATGCAGTTTCAAAAAAGCTCATATAAATAAAACAACGATATGAATTTTTCTTGAAAAATTAGATCCATAAAAGTTGCCTTTTTACTCGCGATATTCAAACATTTAAATTTACATAGTAGTCATAACTTCCCTGAAGACATGCATAAAAAGCTCCTTTTAATTCGATTATCAAATCATTGATGAAACAGTTTTGAATCAGTCAAAATCATACTTTAAACTCAGCTTTAAATCTGGCTTGAAATCTGCCTAATAATCAGCGTATTGACCATTGCATAAAAATATCAACTTTAAATTCTCCAATGCTAAACATAAGGGTAGGTTGAACTATATGTGTCCTCTAAACTTATGGTTGATGATGTAGCCTTCAAACCTAAGGTTGTCAATGTAAGGTTCATTCCAAACGTAGGGTTCATCATCCATACATTTCTCTTCATCTTTCAAACATAGCGTAAAAGACCAATACTTTTACTTCATCCATACTTTTCCAAGAATGTATGGTTGCTTACAAAAGTAAGGTTGATGAACCATACTTTTGACAAACAAACATAACGTTTAATATTTACGTACGATTCTCCTTCCATACTTTTCTGATATCCCAAACGTAGGGTTCTTTCCTAACATAGGGTTCTTCTTCCATAATTTGCTGATAACGTATGGTTTTTAACCATAATTTTTCCATATCTCAAAAAGTATACATGGTTTTTATCCTTATGCTACATTTATCCACGTAGGGTATGAACAGTGTTTCTAGAACACGCTCAAGCAGATTCCGAATAAGTCGCACATGAACAGTGTTTCCAGAACACACTAGAAACGAATACTTTAGTAATAAATTCCCGTAATTTCCAGAGTAAAATAAAATAATAAATTGCTGAAAAATGATTAAAAAATAAAATAATTAGAAAATAATTAAAGGGAATTTGTGAGCATCAAAATTATCATAAAGAGATAGAGTAATAATATAAACTCCCCCTTTAAATAACAATATTATGTATTTTTAAAAACAACACTTGCTCAACACTGCCTACGTGGATATACCTGTGTGATCTCTTTCATGATTTTCACTTACCATGTAAAAAAATGTGTTGTATATCTATGAATCTTCTATAGAATATCCTACATGGGTGTGCGCCCTCCACACATGGTTTACAAAAACCATGGTGCATTTCAAAAACATACCGCACGGTTTGCTGGATTGTGCCTCACATTTTACCCTAAACCATGCACCCTATGCTGGTTACCCAAAACATGCCATTTGGCCTCAAATGCTCTTGAAACCAAACCAAACTCACATGAAGAACTCTCCAGGATTCTATACTAACCCAGAACGTTAATTTAAATCTTATGGAATGATCATAATTGAGTTCCAATAAAAAATGATCATATAAACTAATTGAATAGTTCGAAAGAGGAGTGGTTTTTGACCCAACTCAAAAAAATGGGATGTTACATCCATGTAGGTTTGGGTAATGGTATCATTATCCCCTTATAATTCTATCTTTCATAGTCACCTTTATGACATAATAGAAATTCTTGGGTATATCATATGATATTATTACTCATATTGTCCCACCAATTAATCTCTCCTTAAACATGATACATCATTGTGCTACCATGGTGGATTGAGAAGGTAGATCTATGTTCTTATTCATTAACTCTAATTTATACCTGGATTTGTGGGTGAATGTAGTCATGAACCAAATATCATAACTCCTTCTTCATCAATTTTGAACTCTGGTGATTTCCCTTTTATTATAGATTACTCGTTCTAAATTTCCATATCATCTCTTTAAGCATCCTTTAACTTCTATAGATGGTATGGTTGATAGACCATTTGAGAAAGGAATGATGATTTTATTTCATTTATGATTCCATTTTTCTTCCTTTTCAAGCCTAAAAATGTAACACCCTGACCCCAGTTACCCAGAGTTGGTGCATTATTACATAACATTGGCATGATCATAAGAAAGATCAAATCTCAAAAGACCGATTGGTTTAGTAGCCTTGGAAACACTAGATATATTCATAAAGTTTTACATTACATCATGAAGTGAAAAACTACTACAAAAACATATTGTCTCCATAATCCACACTATTATCCCCTCATAATATCCCTGCAGGTCATTCATAATTTACTTTTTCACATCCTGGGAAAAATAAAACATAGAAAAGGGGTGAGCTTAAATTCCCAGTAATGTTAACAATATAGCGGAAACTTTCATAAATAAGAATAAACATTTAAGGCAATGTAAAACTAAAAAAAAAGCCTTTTAAACTTGAACTTCAACATAGTATAGCAAAAATAAAATGAAATAATTCCATTTACTTATTCACATGGATATTCTACTAATCGAATAATCACATGCAATATCAATAACCACTTTCATAATGATGGAATGCATAATGCCCGACTATCATAACCACATAGGCAAGGCTTCGTGCCAAGACTAAAAATAAGATTTTGCCAAGGCCTTGTACCAAGACACTAGTTTGTCTCATGAGACCTAACAATGCATCGAGGAGCTATAGCGGGCTCCACCCGTCACATATTAAGTCCAATGCATTCCCATATGAAAAGTTTTTAACATAAGATAAACATTCGTATTAAAAATAGAAAAAAAATGTAAATACTTCGTCCATAAACCATGAATGGTATAAAAATAACACATCAACAGTCAAACATATCACAGAACCTTCAATACAATATAGAAGTCTTGTTTCATAATAAATCAACTTCAAATAAGCGTAAAATCCATCAAAGGATGTTGACATATATGAAATCAAAACTCTTGTTAGAGAAATATCTCTTTTTATTTTTAAATCATTTAAGAGTCATATATTTCTAAAATAAAACATTTTCTTTGAAAATATTATTATAATATTTTAAGGGAAGCTTCAAAGATTTTATGACGGCAGAAAATTGCCACACCCGCCGTATAAGTTAAAAAAACATTCTTACTTAATTCGGTCAAAAAGGTTAAAAAGCACCTTGTTTGGAAAACGACGGAAATATTCCTTGATAAACCTCTTATAAAAATTCAAAAATGGGTATAAATGACTTTAACCCATATTCTTGTAAATAGTAAAAATGTTTTGAAATACATTTTTAGGAAACATGGATGTGGATGATAAAGAGATCCCAGTAGATTATTACGTATAAACAACCTCAAATAATGAAGAGATTGTGAAATAACCCTTACCTTGTACTTTTTCTTGGTTGGGGGTAGGTTAAACTCCTATATAATGGTGAAATAATTGTTATTAAATTATACAAGAATCATGTATATTAATATAATATCATATATGATCTTTTAACATTGATTTGTTAATAATATGTTAGTATTATCGTTTCTTCGGGTGTTAACTTACTCGTTTTCTGTTATATGTATTGTTACATAAGCCATGTTTTTCATGGAAAGGTTTTATATTTTTCATATCCAGAATGATATCATGTCCTTAAACATTATTTTTAAACCATCAAATGATAATTATACTTGAATAGATACGATGGAGAATGAATCTCATCGCGTTCGTGGAGACGGTAGTCTGTACGTACGCACGAGCGATAATATCGTTCTTTTGATATTAAAATAACATATAATTGGATATTATAACATATATACAGAATCATTATCATGTTATATTTATTATTTACATGAGTTACACATCATTATTATACCCATCCAAATAATAATTTATTGAATAACAATTACACCATGACGTGGAGACGGTAAGTCGTACGTACGCACATATGGTGACATGTTATTCAAAGGATGGATAGAATACTGAATATGGTTGACCCATATTTATAATAACATCACAGTATATAAAAGATACTGGAGCTATTATTTTAGAATGGTAATAAAAAATAAAGAAGAAGTGGAAGAAGAAAGGAACTTGAAAAAGGGTGGTGAAATCATTACCTCTTCTTCGGGTTCTTCCTTTTGATTTGATCAAAAGGGATCTTTGGTTGGATTTCTGACTAAAGGAAGGCCTCTAGGATGAATTGAGTGAAGTTGAGAGAGTATTTGGTCAGAGGATGGCCGAAGAAAAAGGCTTTGAAGGTGTGAGTTAATGAGAAGGGAGAGTGCCCTTTTATAAGAGGGGTGAGGGGCACCTTTGAAAAAGCTAGAAATATTATTTTATAATAAACTAATATTCGGTTTCTAATGGCTTTAAAGTGGACTATTTGAAGGTTAAGGTGGGTATGGGTCGAAAACCACTCAACCAATAGGATTTAGATAGGTTTGGGTCATTATATTAACCTTATCTTTTAGTTTTAACTCTTAGTTAATTAGTTTGACACTTACCATGTCAAATTGTATTTTTATATTATATAGTTAATAAACATACTATATACCACCAAGAGGCCCACAAGTGGTCCATTAAGGATACACCAATCATGATAGAAGTCTCTTTGTATAACCTTAGATTTTTAGGAATTTAATATCAATTAATAATATTTTTTTAAAAAAACTCTTTTATGTCAATTTTGACACTATTTTGAAAATTGATTTTTGTGAAAATCATAACAGAATGATTAGTTTGTAAAAAGTAAATTAAATCAATCCTAATATGTCATATTATCCTAGAAAATTATTTTAATTCATTAAAAGTCTCAAATTATATTTATTTGGGTATTTATAATATCAATTATTTTAATTTTTCACTATTATGGTAATTACTACATCATCATTGTGTCATAAATATATTAAATTATTTAATGTATAAAAATTATAAATAAAATATAATTATGTATGAAATATTTTTATATTTCTAATTAATATTTATAGTTGAAAATCCAACATATATAACCCTTTGTAAATATTTTTTTTCTAAAAGATATATGCTTTTGTCATTTTTGTATTTATTAAAATAAAGTGTCCCTATCACTTACAAGTGGCACAATGGGGTCCCAAAATTGACCCCAAGATGCCCATGGTCGAACATGTATCAACCAGTAAGGTTAGGACATGTTCTAGGGTAATTTTTTTATTATTATAATATTATTTTTTAACCCTTATTTACCGGATTTACCCTTTAACCATGGTAAATAAAATATTTACCGAAGCAATTATTCAAAATGTCTAAAAATAAAAGTTACCTATTTACACAATTTGAACATTCTCATTCCAAATATGGAATCCATTTTTCCAAATTCAAAACACAGAAGTGGCAGAAATTAATTTAAAATTAAATCCCGCTGTTAAAACAAAAAGCGTGTTTTTAAGATATAATAACTATCAAAAGATTGATACTTGTTTATGTTCAGTTTAATTGTGAAATTATGTCCAATGACCAAAATTGTATTAAATGGTAAAAATATATTCAAAATATACTTTTAAACCACTGAAATTAATAATTTATCACTATTAATTATTTTGATTAAAAAAGTTGTTTTTAATTAAAATTTAGTAATTTTCACTATTCATCAAAATATTAAAGTTATCCGAAAAGTACCAAAATTTCACCTTAGGCTAAATTAGATACTCTGAATACAAAAATTAAGTCCATTTTGAGCGATAAAATTTGTAAAATTTCAAAAATTAGATATTACTATTTATAACGGCTAGTTTGATTGGTTGTGGTGTGTGTTAGAACTCGATGTTGCGTACAGCACACGCTATTGCATTATTCAAAGAGAAACGTACCGTAGAAGCTTGGGGTGTTACATTCATCCCTCATTCAAATAATTTCATCCTCGAAATTTATATAATACTACCGCATGAAAAGACTCGGGTGGTTCTTCATCATAAGTTCCTCGGGTTCCCACGTTGCCTCTTCCATCTTATGGTTTCTCCGCAAGACTTTTACCAGACGCATCGTCCGGTTTCTCAGAACTTGTTCTCTCGTATCAGGAATCCTGACAGGCTCTTTTCAATAAGATAGATCGGGTTCCAGTTCTAATTCCTCATAGGTGAGTACATGCATTGGGTCAGGCATTTATTTTCTCAACAGAGATACGTGGAACACATCGTGAACTTTGGAGAGACTAGGCGGCATTGCCAATCAGTAAGCTACAACCCCAATTTGTTCTAGAATTTCAAAAGGTCCGATGTACCTGGGACTCAATTTGCCTTTTTACCAAAACGTATGACTCCCTTCCATGGAGATACCTTCAAGAAAACATGATCACCGACTTGAAATTCCAAATTCTTCCTTCGATTATCAGCATAGCTCTTCTGCCTACTTTGAGCTGCTTTGATGTGATTTTGGATTACCTTCACCTTTTCCATCATTTCCTCCACTAGTTCTGGGCCTACAAGTTTTCTTTCACCAACGTCATCCCAACAGGTTGGTGTGCGACATCTCTTTTCATATAATGCTTCATATGGTTCCATATGAATACTCGAATGGAAGCTATTGTTATAGGAAAATTCTACCAGAGGCAAATATTGATCCCACATACCCTGAAAGTCAAGTGAGAAAGATCTCAACATGTCTTATAAGGTTTGAATTGTCCGTTCTGATAGTCCGTCTGTCTGAGGGTCGTAGGCATTACTCAAATGAAGTTCAGTATCCAGGGATTTCTGAAGACGCTTCCAGAATCTTGAAGTAAAACGTGGATCACGATCAGAAACAATTGATAGGGGTAATCTATGAAGTATCACAACTTCATTAATATATAGTCTTTCTAGACGTTCCAGTGGTAGATCTTCTATTATAGCAAGAAAATGTGCTAACTTGGTAAGACGATCAACAATGACCCATATTTCATCGTTCCTTCTAGGAGTCTTTGGTAGCCCCATGGCAAAGTCCATCGTAATATTGTCCCATTTCCACTCCAGTATGGGAAGAGGTTGCATGAATCCTCCAGGCTGTTGCCTTCCATCTTTCACTTGTTGACAAACCATACATCTTGACACAAAATCAGAAATCTCCCTCTTCATGTTGTCCCACCAAAAATGTTTCTTCAAATCTCTATACATTTTGGTGCTCCCAGGGTGTATAGTGAAAATGAAACTAAGAGAATCTTCCAACAATTCCCTTTTTAGATCAGGTATGTCGGGAACACAATGTCTCTTCCCAAATTTCAAAATTCCATACTTGTACACAAAGTCTCTCAATCTCCCATCATTGACAGCTTTAATCCTCTTTTGAAATTCTTCATCATTTGTCTGGGAACTCCTAATCTTTCCTAGTAAAGATGGTTTGGCAACCATTTGAATAAGAATTGATGTTTCTCCTTCCCTGGTTATTCCCATGTCTATCTTCACTAGTTCCATGGAAATTGGATCCCTTTCAATTATCATACTGTTCAAAACTCCATGATATTTTTTTTCTCAAATCATCTGCCACCTTGTTTTCTTTCCCCGGGTTGTAGTGTATCGTACAATCATAATCCTTGAGTAATTAAATCCAACTTCTTTACCTCATGTTGAGTTCTTTTTGTGAAAAAATATACTTCAAACTTTTGTGATCAGTATAAATCTCACATTTTTCACCATATAGGTAGTGCCTCCATATCTTTAAAGCAAATATCACAGCTGCTAACTCAAGATAATGAGTAGGATAGTTCTGCTCATGAATTTTCAACTGTCGTGATGCATAGGCAATAACTCTATCATTCTTCATAAGGACACAACAAGTCCTTTCTTCGATGCATCATTATAAATAACGAACCCACCATTCCCCGATGGTAGAGTCAATATAGAAGCATTGAATAATTTCTCTTCAGTTCTTAGAAACATTTTTCACACTCCTTTGTCCAAACAAATTTAACCCCTTTACGTGTGAGCTTCGTTAATGGGTTTTCCAATCGGAAAAAATTCTGGACGAAACATCGATAATAACCTGCCAACCCAATATAACTGCGTACCTCAGTTATACTCATAGGTGCTAGACATTCTTGGATTGCCTTGGTCTTAGAAGTATCAACAGAGATTCCATCTTTAGAGACAATATGGCCATGAAAAGAAATCTCATGAAGCCAGAATTAACACATTCTAAACATCCCATATAATTCATGTCTTCTCAGAGTCTTCAGGATAATGCGCAAGTGACTTTCATGATCCTTGTAGCTTTTTGAGTATACCAAGATATCATCAATAAATACCACCACAAATTCATCAAGATATTCCTTGAAAAATCTATTCATCAGATCCATGAATAGAGAGGGTGCATTAGTCAATCCAAAGGGCATTACAGTAAACTTGTAATGCCCATACCTGGTTCGAAATGCTGTCTTCGGAATTTCTTCCTTCTTTACACACAACTGATGGTATCCATATTGAAGGTCAATCTTTGCAAAGTATTGAGCTCCATGTAGTTGGTCAAATAAATCATAAATGTGAGGTAGGGGATACTTGTTATTTATTGTTATAGCATTGATCTCCCTATAGTCGATACATAACCTCATAGATCCATCTTTCTTTTTTAAAAAAAGAATAGGGGATCCCCATGGAGAAACACTAGGGTGAATAAATACCTTATTACTCAATTCATCTAGTTGTTTCTTTAGTTCAACTAATTCTACAGTGCCCATTCTATAAGGGGTCTTCGATATAGGCCTTGATCCAGGAATTAAATAAATGGAAAACTGAACTTCTCATTCTGGAGGATGTCCAGGTAAATCTTCCGGAAATACATCTACGTATTCTTTCACAATAGGTACATCCTCTATTTGAACATTCCTTTCCTCACCCATAGTTATTTCATTCCCTTTCTCCCCAATAATTGAATTTAGTTGAGCTACTAGGGGTGAATCTAGATAAGAATTAGGTGGTGACGATTCTCCTATAAAGATAAGGTGTTCCTTATCATCATCATCAAAAATTGTAACCTTGTTCTTCTTACAATAAATATTCACATCATAGTCTGAAAGCCAATCCATACCGAGGATTATATCAAACTAAATCATATGTATGACGATGAGATCAACAGATAAAGAACATTTATGTGCTCTAATGGGGACTGATTCACAAAACTTTGTTGCAATGATACTTCCCTTGGGAGTTTTAACCGACAACTGCCTTTTTAAATCAAATTGGAAATATCTAATTTTCTTAGAAAACTGGGAAGATAAGAAACAATGCGATGATACAGAATTAAATAATGCATTTTCTAAACTTGAGGAAACCATTAAATTACCTGCCACCATGTCCTTTGGAGCTTCTACCTCAGCAGCAGTGATAGCATAATCTTGGCCTTGATCCCTTGGCCTTTTCTAAGGTAAGTTCCCCTGACGATTAGACATTCATTTTCATAATGTCCCATATCCCTGTAATTGTACCATTGAACATTGGTAGCTTCCTTCTTCCCTTTTCATTCACGAGGTTGGTGGCATTTTTCCCCACACTTGTAACAGGCACTCATTCCCTTCAAGCAAGTACCGAGGTGTTTCTTCCCACATTTACCACACGATGAATATTCAACCTTTCCCTTCTTCCCCTTATTTCCATTCCCAAATTGATAAGAAGATCTCTTCTTCTATTTCTTTGCTTTAAATTTATAAGACTTAGATAATTCCTTTTCTGTTTTGATAGCACATGAGACAATGTCTTCATATGACGGGAAGGATTGTGAGACTAATGCTCGATGGAGAAATGGTTTTAACCCATAAAAGAAATGATCAATATTACTTCTTGGGTTATGTATATAATATCCACCATACCTTGATAACCTTGTGAAGTTAGCCTCATACTTTGTGACATTCTCATCCTCCTTTTTTCTCAGACTCATAAATTGCCTTTCCATATCTTCTCGATGGTCACGAGGAAAGTATTTTTCTAAAATCAGATCTTTGAACTCCCTCCATTCCATATTTGATACTTCATCATCTTCCTTCATGTTTTTAATCAATGACCACCATTGATCAGCATCTCCAGTGAGGCGGTAAACTGCCATGATAACTTTTTCCCTTTCACTACTCCGCAAAGCCTTAAATATTTTCTCTAGAGAATTTATCCATTCCTCATGTACTAAGGGATTTGTACTCCCATTGAACGTTGGTGGTTGTTTCCTCATGAATCAATCTAACATTGATCCTCCACACTGCGGATCAGGGTACTCCATACGGGTAAGGTTATTATTCATAACCTGAGTGAGTTGTCCCAGTATGGTGATTAGCTGATCGGCACTAGTTGCATCACCATCTCCACTATAATTATCTTGAGAAGGAGGGAAATCCCTACATGGAGTGCGTGCATTGATACAGTTTCCATTTCTTCAACTAGGATCCATTTCTAAACAATGGAATAAACTAGATCAGTTTATGAATCAAAAAACATAATTTCATACTTATAAAACACTTAACATAAATTGAACTATTTATGGATATAATCCATAATCATAAAAATGTTTTCTTTGAGGAAGTATATACTCATAAACCCTTTATAATGATTTTTAATGAAAATGAGAGTTATCCTAAACATATCCCCCGAGAGTGTCGCAACCAAGAGTGCAGAAAGGCTCGTTGTCGTGCACCAATTCCCATTCAAGTATAGCTCAAAGCGCTGTTTTTGGGTTTTACCCCTAGGTACATCTGTTCCAGAGCCTCCTCTACCTGCTTGTATCCAGACAGGGATGTATTGCACAGAAAACTCACAAAATCTCTACAATTCCAAAATTCTAGGATGTTCTTCTATACAAATCCTCAAAGTCCATCTTAGGTCTATGTGCTCTAATCAGAGTTTATCTAAATATAGCTTCCAAGGTTTGTACTAAACATCCTCTGATACCAACTGTAATGCCCCGACCCCAGTTACCTAGATTCGGTGCATTATTACATAACATTGGCATGATCATAAGAAAGATCAAATCTCGAAAGACCGATTGGTTTAGTAGCTTTGGAAACACTAGATATATTCATAAAGTTTTACATTACATCATGAAGTGAAAAACTACTAAAACAAAATATTCTCTCCATAATCCACACTATTATCCCCTCATAATATCCCTGCAGGTCATTCATAATTTACATCTTCACATCCTGGAAAAAATAAAACATAAAAAAAGGGGTGCGATCAAATGCCCAATAAGGATAACAATATAGCGGAAACATTCATAAATAAGAATAAACATTTAAGGCAATGTATAACTAAAAAAATCCTTTTAAACTTGAACTTCAACATAGTATGGAAACAATAAAATGATATAATTCTATTTACTTATTCACATGGATATTCTACTAATCGAATAATCACATGCAATATCAATAACCACTTTCATAATGATGCAATGCATAATGCCAGATTATCATAACCACATAGCCAAGGCCTCGTGCCAAGACTACAAATAGGATTTTTCCAAGGCCTTAGGCCAAGACACTAGTTTGTCTCATGAGACATACCGATGCATCGAGGATCTATAGCAGGCTCCACCCGTCACATATTAAGTCTAATGCATTCCCATATGAAAAGGTTTAAACATAACATAAACATTCGTATTAAAAATAGCATACGAAATGTAAATACTTCATCCATAAACCATGAATGGTATAAAAATAACACATCCACATTCAAACATATCACAAAACCTTCAATACAATATAGAAGTTTTGTTTCATAATAAATCAACTTTAAATAAGTGTAAAATCCATCAAAGGATGTTGACATAGATGAAATCAAAACTATTTTTAGAGAAATATCTATTTTTATTTTGAAATAATTTAAGAGTCATATATTTCTAAAATAAAACATTTTCATTTAAAATATTCTTATAATATTGTAAGGG
The DNA here is from genome assembly GCA_963277665.1 of Viscum album. NCBI lineage: Eukaryota > Viridiplantae > Streptophyta > Magnoliopsida > Santalales > Viscaceae > Viscum > Viscum album. The sequence continues at coordinate 703,881,565 of OY728161.1, forward strand.
AAGCTTCGAAGATTTTATAACGGCGGAAAATTGCCACACCCGCCGTATAAGTTAAAAAATACATTCTTACCTTAATTCTATCGAAAAGGTTAAAAAGCACCTTGCTCGGAAAACGACGGAAAGATTCCTTTACAAAACTCTTATAAAAAGTCAAACAAGGGTATAAATGACTTTAAACCATATTCTTGTAAATAGTAAAAATGTTTTGAAATACATTTTTATGAAACATGGAAGTGGATGATAAAGAGATCCCAGTAGATTATTACGTATAAACAACCTCGGATAATGAAGAGATTGTGAAATAACCCTTAACTTATATATTTCTTTGGTTTGTGGTAGGTTAAACTCCTGTATAATGGTGAAATAATTGTTATTAAATTATACAAGAATCATGTATATTAATATGATATCATATATGAACTTTTAACATTTTTTTGTTAATAATGTCTTAGTATTATCGTTGTTTCGGGTGTTAACTTACTCATTTTCTTTTATATGTTTTGTAACGTAAGCCATGTTTTTCATGGTTAGGATATATCATATTCATATCAAGAATGATATCAAGTCCTTAAACATTATTTTTAAATCATAAAATGATAATTATAATTGAATGGATACGATGGAGAATGAATCCCATCGCGTTCGTGGAGACGGTAGTCCGTACGTACGCACGAGCGACAATATCATTCTTTTGATATTAAAATAATATATAATTGGATGGTATAACATATATATAGAATCATTATCATTCTATATTTATTATTTAAATGAGTTAAACATCATTATTATACCCATCAAAATAATAATTTATTGAATAACAATTACACCACGACGTGGAGACGGTAAGCCGTACGTACGCACGTATGGTGACATGTTATTCAAAGGATGGGTAGAATAATGAACATGGTTGTACCATATTTATAATAACATCACAGTATATATAAGATACTGGAGTTATTATTTTAGAATGGTAATAAAAAATAAAGAAGAAGTGGAAGAAGAAAGGAACTTGAAAAAGGGTGGTGAAATCATTACCTCTTCTTCGGGTTCTTCATTTTGATTTGATCAAAAGGGATCATTGGTTTGCTTTATGACTAATGTAAGGCCTCTAGAATGAATTTAGGGAAGGTTAGAGAGTATTTGGGAAGATTTTGGCTGAACCAAAAGTTTTTTAAGGTGTGAGTTAATGAGAAGGGAGAGTGCCATTTTATAAGAGGGGTGAGGGGCACCTTTGGAAAAGCTAGAAATATTATTATATAATAAATTAATATTTGGTTTATAATGGCCCCAAAGTCTATTATGTAATGGTTAAGGTGGGGATGGGTAGAAAACCACTCAACCAATGGGATATAGACAGGTTTGGGTCATTATATTAACCTTATCTTTTAGTTTTAACTCTTAGTTAATTAGTTTGACACTTACCATGTCACATTGTATTTTTATATTATATAGTTAATAAACATACTATATACCTCCAAGAGACCCCAAAGTGGTCCATTAATGATACACATATCATAATATAAGTCTATTTTCCTATCCTTAGATTTTTAATAATTTAATATCAATTAATAATATAATATTTGTTTTAAAAACTCTTTTATGTCAATTTTGACCCTATTTGGAAAATTGATTTTTTTTGAAAATCATAACCCAATTATTAGTTCGTAAAAAGTCAATTAAATCAATCCTAATATGGCATATTATCCTATAAAATTATTCAAATTCATTAAAAGTCTCAAATTATATTTTTTTGGGTATTTATAATATCAATTATTTTAATTTTTCACTATTATGGTAGTTAATTCATCATCATTGTGTCATATATAAATTATCTTTTTTAATGTCTAAAAATTATAAATAAAATACCATTATGTAGGAAATCATTGTATCTTTCTGATGAATATTTATAGTTGAAAATAAAACATATATAACCCTTTTTAAAAATTGTTTTGATAAAAGATATATGCTTTTGTCATTTTTGTATTTATTAAAATAAAGTGTCACTATCACTTACAAGTGGCACCATGGGGTCCCAAAATCGAACCAAAGATACCCATGGTCGAACATGTATCAACCAATAAGGTTAGGACACATTTTAGGGAAATTTTTTATTATTATAATATTATTTTTTAACCCTTATTTACTGGATTTACCCTTTAACCGTGGTAAATAAAATATTTACCGAAGTAATTATTCAAAATGTCTAAAAAATAGAAGTTACCAATTTACAAAATTTGAACATCCTGATTCCAAATATGGAATACATTTTTCCAAATTAAAAACACAGAAGTGGCAGAAATTAATTTAAAATTAATTCTCGTTGTCAAAACAAAAAGCGTGTTTTTATGATATAATAACTATCAAAAGATTGATACTTGTTTATGTTCGGTTTAATTGTGAAATTATGTCCAATGACCAACATTGTATTAAATGGTAAAAATATATTCTAAATATACATTAAAACCACTAAAATTCATAATTTATCACTATTAATTATTTTTATTAAAAAAGTTGTTTTTAATTAAAATTTAGTAATTTTTCCTATTCATCAAAATATTAAAGTTATCTGAAAAGTATCAAAATTTCACCTTAGGCTAAATTCGATACTCCGAATCCAAAAATGAAGTCCATTTTTGGAGGTAAAATTTCTAAAATTTCAAAAAAGTAGATATTACTATTTATAATGGCTAGTTTGATTGGTTGTGGTGTGTGTTAGAACTCAATGTTGCGTACAACACATGCTATTGCATTATTCAAAGAGAAACATACCGTAGAAGCTTGGGGTGTTACAAAAAATATTGGATCCTTCTTCATTATAATCATTAACAATGTTTCATGTTCCATTACACTTAGTGAATCTTACACTTTTTATCTTTCATAGGATAGTAGTGAATTTAGTAGCCATAATCAGTTATTATATATAACTCTATTCATTGGTTTATAGTAATATACTTCTATGTAAGTACATATTTAGGTCTCTAATGATCCTTATATATTCCTAACTTCCCAACATAGTGATAATGCCTCCAGATTTTCAACATAAAGATTATTATATCTTAATACAGATCAAACATTGGATAGTTTTTCTTATGAATATTCAACATCTTTGCATTGTAGATAGAAATTTTATCATTCTTCATTAGTAAACAACCGAAACATTACATTGAAACATAATTGTTTACCTAAAAAAGTTCCCCACTTAATGGAAGCATGAGGACTGGTGAAATGATAAGGCTCTTTTTAAATTCCATGAATCAATATACACATTCATTATTCAAAAAAAAATCATTACTTCCTTCTGAGTAATCTTGTCTAGTAGGTTTGAAATTTTTGAGAAGTTTCTCAAAAATCACTCGTAATACATAGATAGTCAAAGGAAACCATGTATCTCTATTACATATGTTGGTCTGCGCCACTCCTCAATTTCCATTATTATGGAAGGGTCTATATTTATCTTTTTATTGGTGATAACATGTGACAATAATGATACTTATTCCATCCAAAACTAACATTTATTGTACTTTTCACAAATCTTCTTCTTTTCAAAAGTCGTTAGGACAATACTCAAAATCTCATCATTCACCACCTTTTTTTGAGAGTATATCAGAATATCATTTATAAAAACAATGAAAAATTTGTTTATGTAATCTCTAAATACATAATTCATTAAGTACATAATTATTTATAAATAATTAGTGAGTCTAAAGATCATTACTATGAACTCATAGTGATAATACCTTGATAGAAATGTAGTCTGGAGAATGTCATCCTTCTTTACCTTTAATAGGTGATATCCTGATCGATGGTAAATATTAGAGAAATAATATGACCCACGTAGTTGATAAAACAAGTAATGTATCTGTGGAAGGGGATACTTTTTCTTTATTTTTATTTTTACAAGTTCATAATAATCAATGCAGAGGCACATCGACTTATCCTTTTTCTTTATAAAGAGGACAAGTTCCCCCCATGATGAAACAATTCGACATATAATACACTATTCTAGAATTTCATGTAACTTATTATTAAGTTATTAGAACATAATAGTGAAATATATATATATATATATATAATAATTTATATAGAAATACATCTATGTTTATGTTCCATTGTGAACTCATTGTCTTAGTTAGAAAGAATGCCTATTAACTATTCAGGGAATATATTAATATAATCACTCAAAATGTACTTATCTTAAAGAATTATTCTAATCATGATGAAAATAATATGAACAAGATATGGTATATTTGAATGTGATAATATCAAAACATGATAAATAGATTCCAGAATAGATTCATTATCATGTTTATAGTTTAAAATTAGAGGATGAATCCATATGTGTATAGTGACACCCCTCTCCCAACAAATGATGTTGAAATTAAATAAGGATAACCAAGAAATGCCAAATATAGTATCTAATTACAAAAAATGAAGTACTGATGGATTTTATGGGAGGGTAAATCTTAAAAAATTAACTGGGGAAGAGTTATGTAGTTGATTTGAGATAATTTCTCTAATTTCTATTATCATAGATAGCTCATCCTCTTTGTTTTTAGGTGATGTTTTAATAGTTATACTACACTCACAAGATATGATAGAATGATTATAAAAATAATAATATAGAAAATTAGATGATCTTGAATGGATTATTAGTTCACATTTTAATATTTTATTTTAGATATGATCATTTATGATATCTAAAATAAACATAGAGATGAGAATACAAAAATTGAAAATCATATAAAAGGGAAACAATGAACATATATGGCGTGCATTATAAATGATAATTATATCCTATAATGTGTGTTTTTATGTTTAAATATTGGTTTTAAAAATTAATTATTAATATTAGTTTTTGGAACATAATAATCAATTCAAGTATTTTATTATGGGTTACAAAGAGTTTGAGAATTTACAATACATTTACAATGAGAGTGTCAAACTTGGAGTGCTGTAAGTAATATTAGTTTTTCACTAGGATATGATTCATTTAATAAATAATTCACCATTTTAAGGTTATTACCCCTAGGTAAAACTATTTTAAATTCCCATCCATTGTTATTATCCATAGAGGGATGCAATTTCTTTGAAACCTTTTACTATACTCTTCAATAAAAATATAGGATATTATTCTATACCTAGAATTATCCCTACGGTTATCACCAAATTCTTCTATTCATAATACCTAGAAATAGCCATAAATTTCAATGATATGAACTATATTGACATAATACTTTTACATGAAATTTAACATGATTTTTAATATGAATTTAAAATTAACATAACCTAAAGATCGAAAGGCCAACTGTCTTTTGAATACTATGTTAAAAACAAATAAAAAAATACTAAAATAAAACACCATTTTTTTAATCTCCATAATGATATACTAAATCCATTTGAGAATCTAAAACTACATAGGATAACATGGGGAGTACAAAAAATATATGGGTGAGTTTAAAATATTAGTAAGGGAATAATAATGATGATGAATCATATCATTTGATTCAATAGAAAAAACAAGATATTATGTTGGAAAATAGTCATGAATAATCATATTTTGGAATCACATATTAAAAATGGAATCGTAATATCATGTAAATGTAGGAAAGTGGAATAAGCACAAAACATATCATTATAACAAGTGAAGGATAATTAAAAAGACATCATCACATGGTGTACAAAGTCTCATCATGGATTTGGTTTACTCCATAACCCCATACATGTCGTCCCTTGAGAAAAAATAATTTCCAAATGCATTGGAGTTCTATATTGATGAATCCATCATAACATGTACATGATTATGTGTTCCATAAATGGAAATCAATCATAAGGGATACTCATAAAAATTAACCATGAAAAGAGATGGGATACATAACCTTCCCTCATATCATAATCAATGAAGATTTCATAAAGATTCCAAAAATTGGAAGGAACAATTTATTAATATCTGAGTATGTAAGAATAAGCCTCAAAATAAGTCCCACATTTGAAAAAAATGACTTGATAAAAGGTATATATTTGGGTATAGAAACAAACTTCCAAAATGGTGTTATACGGAATAATTTAATGACTTTTGGGGAAATAGTTAGTATAACATTTTCTTTAAAAAATAATGGTAAACTAGAATGGTTCCACATAAAATATTCCCTAGTTTAATTAATCCATCAATTATTATAATTAATATAACTGATAATTATAAAAAATGATTAAGTTATAGAAATTTATCCCTTAATTATGTTTGATTTTAACTAAGGTAATTAGAAATTTAACGTAAGGCAAGTATTACTACATGTAAATGGGTGTCAAGTGGATGATGAAGGTATGTATATTTAAAATTTTTGATCTTTAGAGTGATTGAACTTTATCATATCAGATAATATAATCCATGATTGAAGTCTTAGGATCTCATGTGAATTTATTAAGTTGAAAAATTAATTAAATGAATGTATTTTCTGAATTGGCTGCGCGCTCGACTGCAACTCATCACCATTGATCATTTCTTGAAGGATCCAATATTGAAACCCAATAAATCTTCGAAATATTATTCATGTATACACACATAGTTTGGTGATCAAATTCCATGTCTTATAAAATAACATTAATGAATCCTCTAGCTTCAGGATGATAACCTAGACTCTATACCAATGATCCTTGAAGTTGTTCTTGAATGAATTTTTTGGTTGGTGGATATCTCTCACTATAATATCTTAATATGAGGAAGCAAATTAAATTATATTATTATGAATATTCTATGAAAAATATCTATTCTAGGCTTAAATAGTGAATTCTCAAATACCCATAAAGGGTTCTACAACATCAGTAGAAAACCACCCCCTAAATAAGTGGTAGATGACACATTATGGAAGACTAACTATATCATAATGTCATATATATTTTTATCACATAATTGTAATATATAATAAATATATTAAATTATTTACCTAATTAATTATCTTGGATAATAATTTCATCAACATTTAATAAACCATGGATATTATAATAATATTTTTACGTATAATATTTTTCTGTGTATTCACATAAAAATTTGTAAAAAAATTAAATAAATAAATTCAATAGAATTATTATATACATAAATAATAATGAATTTATTTATCTATCAATGATCAATAATAAATGGACAAATCTTGGACCCCATGGTATGGCCCACCATTTCCTACACACTTATTCATCCAAATAAGGAAGACTCATGAGTATGCAATTGTGTGTGACCATTTAAGACCATATCTTGATAATAGTTAATGCTATTAATAAACTAAGAGAGGAGTCTATAAATAAAAAAATACCCTAAATAGATAAGGAATATTCACGAGAATTAAAAATATAATGAAAATAAACTATGTGTAATGTAATATCTTTGTTTGATTATAACTCATAATGAAGGATGTACAACTGTTGTCATCAATAATGATTGATTTATTATTTATTGATCTAATTTGATGGGAATACCTTAGAATAAAATTTCCCTATCTTTATTAATTTAATACAGTTTAAACAACTTGGATGAAGATATATTTTCCTCAACTCATAAGTGAAAATATTCCAGTTGAAAATTCAACCAATTCAACACCACCACAGAAGCACCAAACACAAGTTACCTCACCTTAAGTTCAATGTCATGGTTTTTCCATTCATCAATTTGAACAATCAAATGGTACACATTAATAATGATATTTGATGAGAATACCAATACACATGTTTATAGATTGTAATAACAAATGAATCCTAAAACCCATGGTGTTCTTTTTGGAAGGTATATCCTTCTGATCACATCTACTTGAGATCACCATGTGGGAACTTCATGTGAAGAAGTATAATTACTTATGGGAACCAAGTACCTATTAGAAACACATAATCTATGTCCTATCAGTCTAATGTATTTTTACTATAAGACATAACTTTAATATTACTGTTATGGGTTCTATAAGTTCTTAATATAGCCAAGGTATTTCTATAACATTTTTCTATGACATGTAATCTAAGGAAATTAACATAAATATAGTGGATGTAGGGGTATAAAAACTATTATGGTAAGGTAAAAACACAAACACACACACACACACACAGACATATATATATATATATATATATATATCAAAATTTATACATGTAAATGGTAATAAAATTACATTTATAAGTTTGTTCTAGGGTAGCCACCATCAACTCCTCCACTTGTACTAGAGTCAACTGATAACATATCTCAAACTGTTATTTCTCACAAGATAATGAAGCTTCTACTATGATATAGATATAGTAATGGGGTATTACATGTTATCCTATGGGGATACATTACTAACTATGAATTCACCACTCTCAGTAAAATACCACAAGAGATGAATGTTTTGATGTATATGATTTTTTCCTCTGGTGTAACCTAAGATATTTTGAAAGCACCGCTACTAAATTATTACCACAGTAAAATGGAAAATGGTCTATAATGGTAGGAAGAAAAACAATATTTGAGTCAGAGACACATATCTAGACTTCTTCCTTATCTACATCAAGTGTTTTGATATACTCAACATATTCTATACAATCAGATACCTTCTGTAAATTTGAGCTTCTCCAATTCACTATAACACCATTTATTAAAAAGAATATCCTAAATATGATTTTATATAATCATGATATATCTAGAAAGTAGCATCCTTTTATCCTCTCACTACGAGTTCCTCATCTCATCCATACACTAGGAATATATCCTTTGTACATTTCATGTACTTTTGGATAATTTTTATACATTTACAAGGAATATCACATAGATTAGAATGATATATTACAACCATTATTAAATAAAATGAAACATGAAACCAATTACATATCATTGTATATATGATATATCCAACTAATATGGCGTAAGATATTCAACTCATTATTTGAATCTCCTCTGTTTTTGGAAACATTTTGTTTTTGATATTTACACCATATTAGATTAGAAATAACCCTCCCTTAGAATGATTTGTTATGTACTTATTGAGTTCATTATTAAACTATATATTTGACTTAGTCTATGAAACCTATGAGATATATATTGATATAACATTATCCCTAGAATCTAGGATTCTTTACCTAAGTCATTCATGAAGAAGCAGTCATTTAACCAAGTCTGAACATACCACAATATTTCACTTCGATTCCCATAATTAATATCTCAAGAAGAGATAATAAAAGTAAAATTATAACAATACCACTAAAATTTTCATAGAAACATGTCTCATTTTCATTATTTTAAAAAATATTATTTTATTTCCTTCCATGATCATGATGTATACATTAAACCATAAATGAATCTTTGTTGAATGAAATTTTTTTCAGAATTTTTAGACTTTATGAACCCTTCAATTTGAGTCCTATAGATGTCTTTAAAAATGATACCATTTTTAAAAAGTATTTTCACCTCCATTTTCTAGATATCATAATTCTAGGAGTATACTATAGGAGTTAATATTATAACTTGATTTTTCATTTCTAATGGTGGAAATGATTCATCATAGTTTCTGCATTCATCTTTCTTAAAACACTCCATTACCATTTTGGATCTATAGGTATTTACTTCACCATCCATGTAAAATTTTTTCTTAAATGCCCTTTCACCCAATGGTTATACATCCACTGGAGGGCCTTCGAAAATACAATAATAATTTTTGTACATGGATTCTATCTCAGAATTCATCGATTAATTCCATTTAGTATTATCATTTCAATATTCTTCCTCCCTGTATGTTAGAGGTTCATCATTCTCCAAGAGTAATGTGTCAACTAAATCAGTGAAAATTAAACCATAATGATATGGTTCTCTAACCTCTATAGTATACCTATTTAGTACTTTTATATTAGAAACATCTTCACCTCCCACTATTTCCTAAGGTGATTCTTCCCATACTAACTTTTATGTATTTGGAGCATCATGTTAATTGAAGTCAATCTTGATGCCACTATTTATATTGGAAATGTGTTACCCTTATACAAAAAAATGGAATGTGTTTCTATAATAAATTTCTTATCTAAAGGTTTATTTATGAAATATACTTTAGTTTCTTTGGGATAACCTATAAATATTCACTTCGTGCTCTGGGATTCTAATTTTTCAGTTGGTATAGTATTGAAAAAATTCTCACATTAAAGTATATATATGTGTGGAAGATTGGGATTCTTTGGACACCATTTCTCATATATAATCCTTTATGTTACTTTAGTTTGAACATGGTTAAGATTATGTATCACTTTCAATAACACATATCCAAAATATTATAATGCAAGAGTTTCTCAACTCATTATTGATTGGACCATGTATAATAAGGTCTTGATCCTCCTTTCACTAACACCATTCCAATGAGGCTTATAAGGAAGAGTGTCTTGGGATACCATCCTACAAGAACATAATTGATAAATGAAAGCTATTTTAAGATACCATCCTCCATGATATGAGTGGAGTTACTTGATCTTCGTACCAAGATGGGTTTCTACATCAAATTGGTATTCGTTAATCATCTGAATGAAATCCGACTTTTACCAAATTAAGTAAATATAATGATACCTATTATAGAAATTGGTAAAATTAATGAATTTTTGAAACCCACCCATTCCATTACTATAAATATACAAAAAAAAATTCATTATGAACCAATTAATGTAATTCCATTGATCTTTTTACTTTTTTAAGAGAAGCATGCTTTGATTATTTTCCATTATAAACAAGCATAACATGTATCCAGATGTTTTAATTCAGCTGAGTATAAATACCCTAATTTATGAAACTTCTATATATTGTTCTCATTTAAATTACCAAGATTAATGGTCCATAGGATGGTTTTATATGAGTCATTATTGGTGGATTTTTCATTGATTTTCATTATAGGTATCTCGAGTTCAAGTATACACAATCCAATGTTACGATGTGACTTACCATAACATATGTTATCCATATAAAATATATAAAATTTATTTCTAAACATGAAATAAAACCATGTAGTTTCCAATCTCGACACTATGTTGATGTTTCTATAATTGGTGGAACATAATTATGATTATTCAATACAAAAAGAAAACCACATGATAAAGGTAGATGATAATCTCCTAGTACTAAGGCTGCTAGATTCACACCATTTGAAGCCTAGAGATCCACCTCCCCATTTAAAATCAACTTATCTATACATGGTTAATGTATATGAATAAAAATGTGTTATCCATATGTTGTATCCATCACCCAAATTGTAGATATTAAAAAAATATATTCCATGAAAAGAATTCTTGAATTAGAATCATCTCTTTTCTTCTTTTTCCTAGCTCTATAATTCTTCTTATAGCTACCATTTTTACCCTAAGAAAAGTATACAGGCTCCTACTCATTTTCCCCCACTGTATCCTTCACCTATTTGAAGGATGGGGCATGTGTTTCTTTGGATTAGACATAGCCTTATAAATTTTACACTATCGGTTCCTCCTCTTATTCATTTTAAGGACTGAATAATTGATATTCATTATATTCATAACTTCTTAGTGAACTAAAGATAATAGATCTATGAGATAATTTTTTGTTTATTCATGTTGTAGTTAACAACTAACATATAATATCTTGATATTAAAGAGGTAAGTATGTGATCAGTTTATAGTTATTGGTTCAGCTTGAACCCAAGTGTTTCATGTCTCTCAATTTACCTAATTAACATGAGTACATGGGGTAATTCTTAATCCCTTATAATACCGTACACCTATACAGTGAACTAGATATCTCATACCTTTATTACCTTTAGATATCCTAATAATATATATATATATGTGAGTTAACATCATATATGAATATTCATCGTCATGCTTCTTCTTCAATTGAATAGGTAGAGATGAAAGCATGATACAGTAAACATCCAATGCATCATCTATAGTTATTTCCCCATTTTTCATTACCTTTCTTATTATCTCCATGAGGATTATTAGGAGGATGTGAGGAAACCAACACATAAATCTTCCTATATTAACATAGTACTCTTTATAATTATTTCTATATCATGATAATCTATTTAGATAGTATTAGTTAATTAATTAAACCATTAAATGTCTCCCTATATTTTATAAAACCCTAGTAGCCCTTACTAAGAGAATTATAAAAATATATCTCTTGAGTATTATAGTGGAATGGATCCTTAAAATATCTTTCCATAGTCTACAAGAATTTTCTATGACACTAATCATGGAGTTTATGGTATGAACTACACTGAAAACTGTATTTACTATCATTTCCACGAACTATTTATTGATATCCCAACTTCTCTAAATCCTAACCTTTATTCCCGTAATGATTTTCCATTAATTTGTTGTAAATATATCTTTTAATTGTCAATATGTACCAAATTTTGTTAAGTCAACCCATCACTATCATAATAACACCCCAATAGTAGGAGGCACACTCAAATTTGGCTAATAATCACCCCACACTCCCGTCTTTGTTTAAAATTTGAGCAATAGAGGGCTTTCATAAATAAATATTTCATTGAGGGGTTATTGATATATTTTATCATTCTAATCCATTTATATTAAATATATTGAAACTATTTTTAAACACTTACAACTAAACACACACTTATACCAAAACATTCGTCAATTATTCATTAAATTTTATGATATCATTTAATGATTTTCCTATAAACATTCTAATGTATAAAATAATAAAAAATTTATAAAGGTAATACATTACTTGACAGGTTATATCATGTAATATTTATGGTACACTAAAACTCAATGGATCGACCATGACTTAGGGTTTTAATATCAAATTCAGGTCCTGAATTGTATTACAGCTCACCCCAAGTCCCATGATTTAGCTTCTAATATAGGTTAACAAACCCTATTTTTGTGATCCATTTCTTAAATCATCATTTTCAGTAGTACTAATGTACTCGAACACAAGTGAAGGGATCTCAGTAAGTGAATTATACATACAAAAATAAAACTGATGGATGAAAAAACCATTATACATATTCACCAAAATGATAATTCATAAACTATAAATTTTTTTCCCATAAATCACTTGAAATGGTAATAATTATTTAAAAAAAATTACAAGAAAAAAATGGATTTTCATTTTTCAGGACCATTTAGTGAGAATATAAAATGTGCGATTAAATTATTATTCAATAAATATATGTTTGAGGTAATTTAATCAATTAATATTTCTTAGTTAAGTTCAAGTACTATTATTTCATTCAATATGATAATTAATTTAATTTTCTCAGTACATAATTTTATTAAAAATATAATTTCAATTTATACTGGAGTTAAATAAAAGTTTAAAATAATAAAATAATTATCATCATTAATCAAAAATTAATTATTTAATTTTGATCATATTAAAATTATTACAGGATATAGAAACTCACCAAAGCCCATTTGGGTCCGGATGGACCCTTGGAGACCCATTTCAGGTCATACAGAAGATTCCTAAGATCGTTGTGGGTTGGGAATGCCCTTTTAATGCTATTTTGTGCCTGGAAAACCCATCCTAACCTATTATTCGTTGGAAAGACCCAATATGAATCTATAAGGAAGTTAATTAGGGCATAAGAGGCATTGTGTCTCTATGGAGGGTTCAGGTGATGATGCCTATGTTGTCACTATGGGGAAGGAGATTGGGAGGTGGCATTCCCAGTGAGGCTTACATCAACGGAAAGCCACAACGACCAGTGAACTAGATAGATGGGATGTACTCTGGCAGCATGAGGTTTTGGATTATTGGGGAGAAAGAGTTGGGGTGGGAGGGTCATTAGTAGGGTGGTATTGGATGGTGGTGGGCTTGACATTATGAAATGAGGGAAATGTAAGATAACTAAGTAAATTTTATATCTGGGAGGTTTTCGGTGGAGGAGACAATAGAAGTGGTGATCTTTTCCTCAATAAACGGTAGAGATATCTGACTAGAGGTGGTGTCCTTAGGGCGAGTGAATGGGAACCTATGTATAAAGAATCCCCTAATGAAGGTGGATCATTTTGGAGGAGGCTGGGGAGAGGGCTCCTTCAAGGGGATTCTGATAGGCTTCCTCCACAACCATTAATATTTTTAGAAGTGTTTTTTTTATTAAAATAACACTTTTTCATCAAGATTTTAATGTTTTTTTATTGTATTCGTCCTCCAAGTCATGAAACCCAAAAAAAATTTCTTCATTCATTGTTTTTTAGTATTATTTATCTTATTCACAAATATGATTTTCTTCCCTTATTATTTTATTTTTCCCCTTTATTTATTAATCGTACTTTAGGATTTAGTGTTATTTGAAAATTTCCCTACCATGTGAAAAAACTGACCACAGGGAATTACTATTCGGGTGACTGGTATCTGTCATGATCCAAGTTAGAAAAATCAATATAATCATAATTTACTTTAGAAATTGGTTTTTTGTATATATGTGAACTCTAAAAAATTATATACCCAAAAAAATAAACCATCTTTGATCTGTATTAAATTTTGTGGATGGATGTAACTTGGCCATCCGATATTAGATTAAAGGGTGGTTAAATCTGTTGTTGTTGAATTAAATCCCCCTATTTAATTTAATAAAAATTAATTTTTTTATTTAGAAAATTAACATAATTGATCAAATTCAAATAGTTGGTATCCCGGAATGTAGTGATGTCTTGTGTGTCAGAGATTTAGAAGTTTTCATTACTAAATCTACAAAACATCATTGTATCCAGCATTCCATGAACTTGAAATGTTCTGAGTATATTTCTTGTATTAATTAAAAATAAAAACTAAATCAACATATACCTCATTCAAATTTGTATCATACTTGACTATAACATGTTGCCAATGATTATTTCTTGAAAGATTCGAGGGTGAACCCCTCTAGATTCTTCAAAAACACTTCATGGATCAGTGAATACATTGATCATCAAATTATAGGTTCCATTTCATGTCTTTTATTAAATCATTCAAGGTCATGATGATTACCATGACTTCGTTTCTTCTATCTGCAATGATTTTCATAGATCGATTGATTGGACGATGTCTTCTTCTCTCTAGAATATGGGAAGAGTAGATTGGATATTTTAAACGATTGGATTGAGTAGTCTATGGAACTTAGATATTCTCTCCTTATACAGTTGATGATGAAATACTCGAAAAAGGTACCCCGGATTCCAAATTTAAAATTCCCACTAAATGAGCCGCAAATGAGATGTCAGGACAAAATTTCTATTTCATAATATAATATATATTTTTATCAAATATGTGTAATATATAATAAATATAATAAGTGAAAAACCCAATTAATTCACTCAACTGGTAATTCCTACAAAATTAAATGAACCTTTAATATCAAAATATAATTTTTTCCATATATTATTTTACAATATATTCATATAAAACATTATAAATACTTTAAATAAATAAATTCAACCAAAATTTTATATACTTGAATAATAATGAATTTATTTATTCTTTTTTGATTGATATTACATTGGAAACTCTCAAAACCCATAGTGGTGCCACTATGTCCTATACAACTATTCATTAGAATATGGGAGACTCTTGAATATGATATTATGTGTCATGCTTTATGTACTTATCACTATAGTTGTGAATATTATTTATAGTCCAAGAGTAGAGTCTATAAACCAGTCAAGTCCCCAAAATAGATAAATAATTGTTATGGAAATGATAACCGTCATATGAACCCATGTTGTGTTATATAATATTTTTATCTAATGATATCTCAAAACTATGGATGTACAAATTGTTCCATCATTCATTATTTCTTTATTATTTATTGATCTAACTCGATGGACATAACATTAACTACTATAGTCTTGGATTTATGATGGTACTACCATCATAATCAACCAGGCCCAAGATATCTATTTCTCAACATAGAAGCGAAAAATTCTATCTTTATCATTCAACCAATTCCATAACCCAAAAGGTTCTCCCAATAGAAGCTACATAACCATAACTTCAATTCTTGGTTTTTGATCTACAAAAATCTCTACGAAAAATTGGTATACATTGTCAATGATCTCAATTTTGGAGACCAATACACATTCTCATAGATAGAATCATATAATAACACCAGAAACGTGTGGTGTTACTATTGGATGGGTTTGCCTCATAATATCATATAATTTATATCACAAAGTGAAAACATCATGAGAATAAGTCTCAATTATTATGAGCCCCTATTAGCAGATGGTCATATATCCTTTGTGTTCTTTCATTATAATTTATCTCAACCATATGACACAAATTTAATATTACTATCATAGTATCTCTACGTTTTCATTATATCCTAGAAACCACTATATCATTTTTATAAGACATGAAATATTTGTAAATTACCAATTATATAGTAAGAAAAAAAATATTAACACTATTCTGGTAAGATAAACACTTGTATATATTAAACTATATACAAGTATTTTTATCAAAGTACATATATTAGTTAGGTATAAAAAACCCACGTTAAATAATTACCCCATCAAAGAAGATAGAATGAGAAAGATATATTTTTAATAGGCATAAATATATAATTTAAAGGAATTCACTAACATTTAATGGAGATATATAAAGTGAGTAAGAGAGAGAATGATCATAACCTAAAGAAAAGGGTTGTTCGGACAAATCCCTTAACATAGGTTCCAAAATCATTATTCACTTGAACTTAACATCTTGGATAATAAACTTAAAATTATTTATTAATAAAAGTATAACAATTTAAATGTATAATTTATTTAATATTACTTTATTATGTTCATTTATAAAATTTTCAATGAGTCATATTTCATAATTTCTTTGTTCCAAGAGTGCTCATTTCATGCTTCCAAAATCTGATAACTTGTGGTAATTATTGACTTTATATTAAAATGATACTAAAAATGTAGAAGTGAAATAAAGTGGAATTCATGAACTCCCATAAATTCATATAGACCCAAATATCATTTGGTGTTACCATAAATGGATGATTCACTTTTTAAAAATGTTAATGTAACCTGGGTAATTCATTTAGGACATTTTATCGACCATCACAAATAATAATTTTTTCTATTTAATTAAATGAATATTAAAGAATTATTGTAATTTAAATGATTTATTGTAAACTTTTTAAAATAATTTTAACCATAGTATTGTTTCTACAACCAATATTGAAGGTGGTGGACCAGAATGAAATATGTTGTTCATGGGGTTAGTAAACCAACCATATTGTGAACACCATTTTTTGTTATAGATACAGAAGAAGGAAGGGAATGAGATAGATAATTATACACAATAATATCATATAAATATATTTCGGATAATTATGTTACTATTTTTGGGTGGATAGAGAATATATTGGGATGGTATAAGAAGAATAAAATTAAATGAAATTTAGTTTAGAGTATGTCACCCTCTAGTCGTATGCTTTTATGATACCCCTAATGTAACGTCCCGGTTTTACATACCGCCCAGAGGTTCCCCATACCTAGTTGGTCACAAGACATCAAGCGCACTTCCCCAAATTCCAGAGGATGCAGAATAACAGCGAGGTCCTTGGGTGTGATAGTGGGAAAACTATGCCCTCATTGTCAGTGTAATGCATTAGAAATAAACATATAACAATAGAAGAAGCAGTAATAATGACATGCAATAATAAAAAGTGGAATATTGGAAGTAGATAAAAAACTGGAGAACATATATGTAAATGATTCATGATACATATGTCTAGGAAAAAATCCAAACAATTCAAAATACTGGAATACAGTACTAAACTAAAGTACAAAAAAATGAAATCCAGCAGCATCGCAAGCATCATCTTGATCTCATACTCTCCATCTCTACAACAATCAAGTACCTAAATTAGAAGGGCACTTTCCCTTATCTATAACTGTAGCAATATAGTCATTTTGGTCATAAAAGGATAACCAAAACTGGGTGTGATACTAATCCCAGTAGGAAACCATCCAAAGATCTATGCCTAAGAGTCGGTGAATATATACGGCAGGAAATAAGAAAATTGTAGTAAACAAGGAAGTAGTCAAAAGTAAATAATCCTATAGTTTCAATTGCATTCGTTTTCATATATCAAGTAAGTAGAAATTGAAAAACATGTAAACCTCCAATAAGTACCCACAACCTAACCCATCTGGTTTAACCAATCAATCCCTAGTAACCCTCTGGGAAGCTCTCAAAGTCTAACCCCTCTAGTGCAGCTTTAGCAAAGACTCTATAAGGAAGCATTCACTGTCAATTCCATATATAGTCTCATATCGGTAACAATATACACTCTGAGGAAGCACTGAACGTCCAATTACTCTTATGGTCTCGCAACATGGAATAGCCGACACTCTAAGGGAGCACAAAGTCTATCCCCAATATGGTCTCACAGTGTAAAAGTAAACAGACACTGTGGATAATCCCTCAATATCCTTACCCCCTATGATCTACTATACCGGGTTCCCATATCCCTGTGTATGTCAATCATGCACAACGATGTTAAAACGGCAAAGTAAACCTTATAAACTAGTTGTATAACAACTTTCAAGAACTAATTGGATTAAAAACTACAAGAATATAACAATATCATATAATATCACTCCATCAATATAACACTAGGCATGGAAAAAAAGCATCCTAACTAGAAATTCTAGACCAAATGGTCAAAATAAAATTGAATATGCGAAACACATCCATATCATGGAAAAACAAGAAAATTCACAATCAACAACATCTACTTAGGAAAATAAGGCATACCAAGAAACAATAGGGCTAAAATCCCTAACCATGCAATACCCCATTCTAGGGTATTGGGAAATTTTGCACATAATATTCAAAGAATTACTATAGAAAGGAACACACCACCTACCTTGACATTGCAATATTGATATAGTTGAATCCCAGCCTTTGAATCGACCTAAAACAACATAGATCTATATAAATGTCTAAAATGATTAATCAAGAATATCTCATGAGAGGGGAGAAATCAAGAGATGAAGCTATAGAAGAAGGAAGAACTCACTATGGCGATTCCAATGCAATAAACAACTGTTGATTCGAAGAACGGATGATGAGTCAGGGTCTCAGAGAATAATCAACTACTTCAGTCGCTCCTAGAAAAGATGTGTAACACCCGAGATTTTTTGTTTTTATGTTATATAAATCATCAAAGGAATATTTCACTACACACAAAACTATCTTGACTAGCTTTACACGCAACCACAACCTTCCTCGATAGCTTGCGTTGTACGCAATACCAAGTTTCACTAAACAACGATATGCTATTAAAATATTATTAAAACTAGACGTTATGAATAGTCATACACACTTTTTAAAATTTTATACATTTTATCATTGAAAATGGACTTCATTTTTGGATTCGTAACATCGAAATTAGCCTAGGGTAAAATTTTGGTATTTTTCTGAAAACTTTCAATTTTTGATGAATAGTGAAAACACCGGGTTACTATTTAAAAACCGACTTTTTATTTAAATAATTATTTATTTTATTTAAATTTATTTTAGGTAAAAATTTATACATAATACCTATATAAGTTCAAAGTAATTCATTGGAGTCATTTTATAATAGTTTTAGATATATAAAAATTTTATTGAACTTTTCACAGTCTTTTACCCACCTCCAAGGAGAATTTGCAAATTCACGTAAAACTTCATTTTATCACTTCTGTGAGTGGAATTTCTAAAATCCGAGAGACACGGTTAATATCAAGGACTAAAATGTGGTTCAATGAGATGAAAATAATTTTTGGTGAATAGTAACTTTTTACTTTTTTTACGACGGTTAAAAGTAAATAGGGTAATTTAGGGTAAAAATGATATTATTATTACCCTAACATATGTACTAATTCTATTAGATAAGTTTAATTCGACAAAAAACAACCTTAGGAATAAAATACGACCATTTAGGTCCAATTGGATTAGATTAGGACATTTAATATTATTTTATTTAAAGAATAGTTAAAATAGTTAAAATCAATGTTTAATAACTAAAACATTTTTAATATAAGGTTATACATATGATAAATTAGACTATAAATATTAATTATAAATATAACAGGATTTCCTACATAATGGTATTTTATTTATAATTTTTATACATTATATAAGTTATTTTATTTATGACACAATGATGATACAATAATTTTCTTATTAATGAAATATTAACATAATTGATGTTATAAATAATAAAATAAATGTAATTTGAGACTTTAATGAATTACACTAATTTTATAGGTTAATATGACATGTTAGTATTGATTTAATTAACTTTTTTTAGAACTAATCATGCTGTTATAAATTTCAAAAAAATCAACTACCAAATAGTGTCAAAATTGACTTAAAATAGTTTTTGAAAAAAATATTATATTATTAATTGTTATTTTATTCCTAAAAATCTACGGTTCGGCCAAATGACTTAGATAAGGATATATATATTTATAATGAACCACTTGGGGTTCTTTTTTCTTGTTATATTAAGTTTATTAACCTTATAGTGTAAGAAAACAAGAATACACGGTAAAAGTAAAATTATTTAACTTAAAGTTAAATCTAAATGATAAGGTTAAAATAGAAACCTAAACTTGTATAAATTATATTGGATGAGAGGCTTTAGACCCATACCCACCTTAGCTTAGAAATAAATCAATTTGGAGCTATTAAAAACTGAATATGATATTATAATAAAATAATATTTTTAGTTTTTCCAATGGTGCCCCTCTCCTCCCTTATAAAAAGGCACTTCCTCCCTCTCCTCCTCACACCACTTTGAGCCTTCAATCTCAGCCTACCCCTGTCAATCTCTCTTCTCAACTTCCATATAAACATCCTAGAGGTTCTGTTCTTCTTCAAAGACCATATTTAGTTCCCAAAGAGAAGGTTAAGAAGATGCACTTAAAATAAGAGGTAATGTCAGTTACCGATTCTTTCAAATTTATTTCTTCTTCTACTTATTATTATTTAGTTGTTTCATTATGAAATAATAACATCAGTATCACTAATATACATATATGTTATTATAAAAATGAAACAACCCTATTTCACCTTCTATCCATCCTACGGAAAATGAAATCACCGCGCGTGCATATGTACCGAATACCGTCTCCACGCCGTGGTGTAATCTGTTTTCCACCACCACCATACTTGGATGGGTATAATGGTGTAGAGAATAACTATATACGATTATTGTAAAGTGATATTGATTCTGAAATATTATACATACACTCCAATACAATTCAATGATCATGCGAACAATATCATCGCTCGTGCGTACGTACGGAATACCGTCTCCACGATGTGATGCGACTCGTTCTACATGATCTTCATTGCATAATGATTATATAAATGAATTGAATGAATAAATAAGATATATATTACACTAATACTATTCTGGAAATGAGGTATCTATAACCTAAGAAGAAGAATACGAATTTATTCTACAAAACACGCATGAGAACAAAAAGCAATAAACACCCGTATAATAACTAGCAATGAAATATTACTTATAAGAAGATAAGAATTAAGGAATTTGACCATATATGATATCATAACAATGGGTGTGATTCTGGAATAAGTAAATGACATTATTTACATCATTATATAGGAGGTTCGGACACGTACGAAGAAAATTGGACCTAAGGTAAGGGAAAATCTCACAATCTCAATTTTTATCCGAGATTGTTTGTACTTTAGAATTTACTGAGGAATAATTATCATCCACATCCATGTATCCTCAATATTTAATATTATATATATCCTCCTATAATTTTTTAAATCCAATTTTAACCTTCGATGAGTTTTTAGTAAAAGATATGAAAGGAATATTTTGTCATTTTTCGTACGAGGTGCTTTTTTACTTTTCTGGGAAAAGTATGAGAAGAATGTTTTTTAACTTATAAGGCATGACTGGATTTTTAGAACATTATTTCCATAATGCTTACTTTACAAGTTTTCCAGTTTATTTTTAATCAACTTCTTTTAGTTTAAAATTATATGACATGTTATGAAAGGAAAATGTATTTGAAGTAGAAAGGATATTTTCCTCATGAATGGAGTTCAAGTGTTTTATCAAAATTATTTTCCATATAAGATAATATAGGGTTCTGTTTCTATCCCTATTTTTACATAGTTTTTATTATGTTTTTATGGAATTATTTTTATGATGTCCTTCTATCTTATATGGATTATGTTATGATGGCATGATGATTAAGAATCCCATTTTTATTACATGGGTTATGCTATGATGTATGATTTTTGATTTTCTGGCACACATAAGAATGGTTTCATTATGAGATGGGTGGGACCTATATCTCCCTCCAATGCATTTGGTAAAGATTTATATCTCATGAGATAGACATGACTGGAAGGACAGGTTCATCAAGTTCAGTGAAACAGAACTGAAACGAGGAGTGAACTTGGTTCAGAAATGGACTTTGTCCGCTAAGATAGTCTTGGAAATGAGTCTTGACTACTAAGAAATGATTCTCTATTATTATGTGTGTATGACACAAAGTTTCATGTTTTATGTTATGATTATTGGGATTACATTTGGCTACTATGATTTATCCCATGTTATGAAATTATGATTTCTTTTGCAGGTTAAGATTTCCAAAATGTTATGTTCTTATGAATATGAGGTGATTGATATTTCCTTTGTTTACCCTTACTGAGCATTTGAGCTCACCCTTTTGTATGTTTTCATTCCCCGTGTCAAGAAGAAGGTTATTAAGTAGGATATTCCAAAAGGGACTCTAGACATGATGAAATAAATGGGAGACAATGTAGATGCTTTATGAACCAGTTGTTTATGTTTCCCAGTTTCTAAAGACACTATTCATATACGGTCGTTTCATGGTTTTGTTATATATTGTAATAAGTGTGCTTCAATTTTGAAGAAATAACATTGTATGTCTAGTATGGGTCGTTATAGTTGGTATCAGATGAATGGTATAGTCAACCTTTAGAAACTAGGATGTGAAATCCTTAGGAAGAACCCTAAGGATATATCTAAGCAAATAACACAATCGTAGTGTTTTAGAAATGGCCATGAATAACCTATGATAAGACCTTAAGTGTAAAATTTTATTCTTGATTATGTTGTTTTCCTATTATAATTAGTGATACTCACACTATTCTTCTTGGTTTTAGTCAGTGGCTAGAACCCGAAGGAACCGTGTTAACACGGAATGCGATGGGCAATGAAATGATTTTCCCACTGAGAAACCAAACGTTATGGGAGCTGGAATCAAAAATCTTGTAGCTATGCTCATACAACTTTCTCAAGCTTTGAATCATGCAGGACTTCCAAACGAGAAAAGGAAGGAGCAACATTCTGTTGAATCCTTCATGAGGCAGCATCCACCTTCATTCAGTGAGTCTAGTGATCCATTAGTTTCTGAAAAATGGATTAGTACTACTGAAAAGACATTTTCATTTCTTCAATGTTCTGAACATAACAAAGTCAACATAGCAGTGTATCGTTTGGAAGGTTATGCTGATCTATAGTAGAATCTTATCAAGAATACGAGGCAAAGAGATGAAATTGAGTCCATGGAATGAGACGAGTTCAAGAACATATTTTTCAATAAGTACATACCTCGTATTCTTAGAACAGAGATGGAGAAGGTGTTTCTTGAACTGAAGCAAAATGATGATTAATCGGTTGGTACCTACGAAGAAAATTTTACAATACTTTCAAGGTACTCTTCTGGGATTATTATCTAACCAGAGAGTAAGATTGATAAATTCTTTAGTGGCATAAAACCAATTCATTGAAGGTCGTTAGCCATAAGGGACTTCAATAGCT
Organism: Viscum album; assembly: GCA_963277665.1. Lineage (NCBI taxonomy): Eukaryota > Viridiplantae > Streptophyta > Magnoliopsida > Santalales > Viscaceae > Viscum > Viscum album. The sequence continues at coordinate 703,905,360 of OY728161.1, forward strand.
ACAAGGAAATCGTTCAATGTGATCTCAAGGTTGAGATGGAGATTGGAGTAACCCATCAGCCATATGGGTTTGATAAGAATAGGAAAATGGAATTCAAAGGAAAATAAAAAGAGCACACTGAAAAGATGATGAGTTTTCCCTTATGCTCAAAGTGTGGAAAGAAACATGGATGGAGTTGTCTTAAAGAGACATGTAAATGTTTCAAATGTTGAAAGGAAGGTCATCGTGCATTTGAATGCCTCAATAATGGGAAGAAGGTCTCTAGTGATGAGAAAAAAGAAAATGCTACACAGAGTGAACCTCCTACACTTCAATGTTACAAGTGGAAGGAAATGGGGAATTATGCTAATCGATGCCCTAATCCAAGGGTTGTTGATGATGATCGACGTCAGCAAACTCTTAAGGCTAAAGTCAAAGGAAAGTCACAAGCAATTTCTATCAGCGATGTGGAGTATGATAATGAAGTGGTGAAAGGTACAATTACCATCCACTCTAAAGTATAAAATGTTTTATTTGATTCTGGATCCACCCAATCTTTTATTTATGAAGAATTTTCTAAGGGTATCACCATATTACCTCAACAATTAGATGTTGAGTTAGCTGTGACAACTCCTAATGGCACAACAGTCGCATCAAAAGTTTATAATTCTTCTCCGATTGAAGTTTGTGGGAATGTGCTTCCTGCAATTCTTGTGATCCTTCCTATAGTGGAATATGATCTGAATCTTGGCATGGATTGGATTTATTTATATGGAGCTCATATCAATTTCCAAAGTAGGGAAGTCACATTTCATATTCCAGATCAATCTATGATCGTCTATCGATGCACGGATGAACATAACCTTCCGGTGGAAATTTCTTCCATCTTATGGGTCTTGATTCCACTAAATGAAGGTTATTTATCTCAAATGGTTGGAGAGAAACTCACAATTAAGAATATGCCCATTGTACGAGAGTTTGATGATGTCTTTCCGGAGGAATTTCCATGTCTTCCACCAAATCGTGAAGTTGAGTTTTCAATAGAAGTCATACCGGGTGCTTTTTCTATTTCAAAGACACCTTATAGAATGGACACAATTGAGTTACAGGAATTGAAGAAGCAACTCCAAGAGAATCATGATAAGGGATTCATACGCCCTAGTGTGTCACCTTTTGGAGCACCTATTCTGTTTGTTATGAAGAAAGATGGATCAATGATAATATTCATTGATTATCGAGAACATAACAAGATCACTATCAAGAAAAAATATCCTCTCCCACGCATTGATGACTTATTTGACCCACTAAATGGAGCTCAATGATTTTCCAAGATTGATCTTCGTTCAGGGTATCATTAATTAAGGGTCAAAAGGGAGGATATAACAAAGACGACTTTTCGTACAAGGTATGGACACTATGAATTTATAGTGATGCCATTTGGTATTACTAATGCCCCTATTATCTTCATGGATCTAATGAATAGAGTCTTTAGAGATTATCTTGATCAGTTTGAGGTAGTATTTATAGATGATATTATTGTCTATTCAAAGAGAAAATAAGAACATGAAGATCACTTGATAATTTTATTGAAGACCCTGAGAAAGGAGAAGCTTTATACCAAATTTACCAAGTGTGAATTTTGGCATCAAAAATTTGCATTTTTGGGTCACAAAATCTCAAAAGAGAGGATATCTGTGGATCCAGCAAAAACAGATGTTATTGAGAGATGTTCGAGAACAACAATAGTAACTGAGATCCGAAGTTTTCATAGTTTGGATGGATATTATCGAGGTTTTTTGAATGATTTTCACGATTATCTAATCCACTCACTAGGTTGACTTGAAAATGAGTTAAGTTCGTGTGGATGGAGGAATGTGAAGAGAACTTCAAGGAGTTGAAAAGAAGGTTATCCAGTGTACCTATACTCACACTTCCTTGTAGTGGAGAAAGGTTTGTGATCCACAGTGATGCATCCATGAAGGGGATGGGGTGTGTTTTTATGCAAAATGATATGGTGATAGCTTATGCCTCATGACAGTTGAAAATCCTAGAGCAAAATTACCCAACTCATGATTTGGAGTTAGCTGCGGTAATATTTACATTAAATATTTGGAGGAATTATTTTTATGGTGAAAGGCGTGATATTTATAGTAATTATAAAAGTTTAAAGTATATTTTCACACAAAAGGAGATGAATATGCACTAAAGAAGATGCTCGGAGTGGATTAAAGATTATGACTTCTCAATTCATTACCACCCTAGGAAAGGAAACAAGGTGGCGGATGCATTAAGTCGACAAGACCATGCTAGCTTATCCGTGATGAGGATCACAAAAATCCAATATTTATGGATTTACAAAGGATGGATCTTGGAATTATAATGGAAGGAAAAAAATCTTATCATTCTCAAATGAATGTTCAACCATATATACATGTGAAGACTACAGAGACACAGAATGATGATGTAGAGTTACAAAAGAAGGTGATAAATATTCCTGAATTCAACCTTGATTGTGATGGGATAATAAGGTTCAGGAATCAGGTTTGTGTTCCTCCCATCCCAGAATTAAAGAAGGATATTCTAGATGAGGCTCGTAGTTATTCATTCTCTATCCATCCTGGAAGCACAAAGATGTATAGGGACCTGAAAGAGTACTTCTGGTGGGATGGCATGAAAAGAGATGTTGCTGAATATGTCTCTTGATGCCTGGTTTGTCAGCAAGTTATAGCTGAGAGACAGACGTCTAAGGGGATGTTACAACCATTACCCATACCTGAATGGCAATGGGAAACATCACTATGGGCTTTGTCACCGGACTTCCTAAAACATCCAAAGGTAATAATTCTATTTGGGTCACAGTTGATCATCTTACAAAGGCTGCACACTTCATTGATATTAGAGAAGATTTTTCTCTGGATCAACTTTCTAGGATATATGTAAAAAAGTGGTAAGATTTCATGGAGTACCACTTTCCACTATATCTGATCGGGATCCAAGGTTTACCTCAAAGTTTTGGTGAAGTCTTCAGCATACTCTGAATACAGAGTTGAGTTTTAGCACTTCTTATCATCCTCAGATAGACGGTCAGTCTGAGAGGACAATTCAAACTTTAGAAGATATGTTGAGAGCTTTCTCTATGGATTTCAAAGGTGTTTGGGATCAACACCTACCTTTGGTGGAATTTTCTTATAACAATATCTTTCACTCCAGTATTCAGATGGCTCCTTATGAAGCTCTCTATGGAAAGAAATGCAGGACTCCAACTTGCTGGGATGAAGTTGGGGAAAGAAAGCTATTAGGACCTGATCTTGTTGATGAGATGATAGAAAAGGTCAGATATATTCAACAACACATAAGAGCAGCTTAGAGTCGACAAAAAAAGTTACGCCGACAACCGAAGAAAAGACCTAGAGTTTGAAGTGGGTGATAAATTGTTCTTACAAATATCTCCTTGGAAGAGAGTAATGAGATTTGGAAAGAAGGGAAAGCTGAGCCCTAGGTATATCGGTACTTTTGAAATACTCGATCGTGTTGGGAAGGTATCTTGCTGATTGGAACTTCCACCGAATCTCTCTCAAGTTCATGATGTGCTCCATGTATCTCTCATGAGAAAGTACATACCCGATCCTTCACATGTACTCAGCTCAGAAGTTGTACCGCTGGAGCAAGATCTTTCTTATGAAGAACAGCCGATAGAGATTCTAGATCATAGCGAAAAAGTCATATAGAACAAGACAACTCGCTTGGTGATTGTTTTGTGGAGGAACCACCAATTATACGAAGCTACATGAGAGCTTGATCATATGATGAGGGAGAGGTATCCTCATCTTTTTGTTACAAAGTGATGAATTTCGAGGGGGAAATTCATTTTAAAGGGGGTAGAATGCAACAGTCGAGATTTTTTGTTTTTATGTTATATTAATCATCAAAGGAATCTTTCACTACACACAACACTAGCTTGGCTTTCCTTACACGCAACCACGACCTTCCTCGATAGCTTGCGTTGTACGCAATACCGAGTTTTAGTAAACAACGATATGCTATTAAAATATTATTAAAACTAGCAGTTAAGAATAGTAATACCCAATTTTTGAAATTTTATAAATTTTATCTTTCAAAATGGACTTCATTTTTGGATTCGGAATAACGAAATTAGCCGAGGGTGAAATTTTGGTATTTTTCTAAAAACTTTTAATTTTTGATGAATAGTGAAAACACTGGGTTACTATTTAAAAACTGACCTTTCATTTAAATAATTATTTATTTTATTTAAATTTATTTTAGGTTAAAATTGATTCATAATACCTATATAATTTCAAAGTAATTCATTGGAGTCATTTTATAATAATTTTAGATATAAAAAAATTTTATTGATCTTTTTACCGTCTTTTACCCACCTCTTAGGAGAATTTGCAAATTCATATAAAACGTAATTTGACCAATTCTGTGACTGGAATTTCGAAAATCCGAGAGACATGGTTAATATCAAGGACTAAAATGTGGTTCAATGAGATGAAAATATTTTTTGGTGAATAGTAACTTTTTATTTTTTTTACCACCGTTAAATGTAAATAGAGAAATTAAGGGTAAAAATGATATTATTATTACCCTAAAACATGTCCAAATTCTATTGGATAAGTGTAATTCGACCAAAAAAACCTTAGGAATAAAATATGACCATTTAGGTCCACTTGGATTAGATTAGGACATTTAATATTATTTTATTTAAAGAATATTTAAAATAGTTAAAATCAAAGTTTAATAACTAATTTTTTTAAATATAGGATTATACATAAGATACATTCAACTATAAATATTAATTATAAAGATTAAAATATTTCCTACGTAATGGTATTTTATTTATAATTTATAGACATTAAATAATTTAATTTATTTATGACACAATGATGATGAAATAATTATCTTATTAAAGAAATATTAACATAATTGATGTTATAAATACTTAAATAAATGTAATTTGAGACTTTTATGAATTAAACTAATTTTATAGGTTAATATGAAATGTTATTATTGATTTAATTTACTTTTTTCAAAATAATCATTTTGTTATGGTTTTCAAAAAAATCAATTACCAAATAGTGTCAAAATTGACATAAAATAGTCTTTAAAAAAAATATTATTTTATTAATTGTTATTTTATTCCTAAAAATCTAAGGTTCTTCCAAATGACTTAGATAAGGATATATATATTAATAATGAACCACTTGGTGTTCGTTTGACTTGTTATATTAAGTTTATTAACCTTATAGTCTAAGAAAACATGAAGACACGGTAAAAATATATTATTTAACTTAAAGTTAAATCTAAATGATAAGGATAAAATAGAAACCTAAACTTGTCCAAATTATATTGGATGAGAGGATTTATACCCATCCCCACCTTAGCTTCTAAATAAATCAATTTCAAGCTATTAAAAACCGAATATGACTTTATAATAAAATAATATTTTTAGTTTTTTCAAAGGTGCCCCTCTCATCCCTTATAAAAGGGCACCTCCTCCCTCTACTTCTCACACCACTTTGAGCATTCAAGCCCGGCAATCCCCATAAAATTTCACTTCTCCACTTTTCTAGAAACATCCTAGATGTTCTGGTCTTCTTCAAAGACCATCTTTAGTTCCCAAAGAGGTGGTTAAGAAGAGGTGCTTCAAAGAAGAGGTAATGTCTGTTACTGATTCTTTCAACTTTATTTCCTCTTCTACTTATTATTATTTAGTTTTTCATTATGAAATAATAACATCAGTATCAATATTATACGGATATGTTATTATAAATATGAAACAACCCTATTTCACCTTCTATCGATCCTACGGAAAATGAAATCACCGCGTGTGCGTACGTACGGAATACCGTCTCCACGCTGTGGTGTAATCTGTTTTCCACCACCAACTTACTATGATGGGTATAATGGTGTAGAGAATAAATATATATTATTATTGTAAAGTTATATTGATTCTTAAATAGTATACACACACTCCAATGCAATTCCATGATCATTGGAACGATATCATCGCTCGTGCGTACGTACGGAATACCGTCTCCACGATGTGATGCGACTCGTTATACATGATCTTAATTGCATAATGATTATATAAATTAATTGAATGAATAAATATGATATATATTACAATAATACCATTCTGTAAATGAGGTATCTATATCTTAAACAGAATAATAAGAATTTATTCTACAAAACACGCATAAGAACAAAAATCAATAAACATCCGTATAACATGGAGCAATGAAATATTACTAATAAAAAGATAATAATCTAAGAATATGACCATATATGATATCATAACAATGGGTATGATTATGGAATAAGTCAATGACATTATTTAAATCATTATACAGGAGGTTCAGACATGTACGAAGCAAATCAGACCTGAGGTAAGGGAAAATCTCACAATCTCAATTTTTATCCGATATTGTTTATACTTCAGAATTTACTAGGGAATATTTATCATCCACATCCATGTTTCCTAAACATGTAATATTATTTATATCCTCATACAATTTTTTAAATCCAATTTTACCCATCGGTGAGTTTTTAGTAAATGATATGAAAGGAATCTATTGTCGTTTTTCGTTCGAGGTACTTTTTGACTTTTCCGGCCAAAGTACGAGAAGAATGTTTTTTAACTTATACGACATGAATGGATTTTTAGAACATTATTTCCATGAATATTCCTTTAGAAGTTTTCAAGTTTATTTTTAATCAACTTCTTTTAGTTTAAAATTATATGACACGTTAAGAAAGGAAAATATTTTTGAAGTAGAAAGGATATTTTCCTCAAGATTTGAGTTCAAGTGTTTTATAAAAATTATATTCCATCTAAGGTAATATAGGGTTCTGTTTCTATCCCTATTTTTACATAGTTTTTATTATGTTATGATGGAATTAATTTTATGATGTCCTTTTATCTTATATAGATTGTGTTATGATGGCATGATGATTAAGAATCCCATTTTTATTACATGGGTTATGCTATGAAGTAGGATTTATGATTTTGTGGAACACTTAAGAATGGTTTCATTATGAGATGGTTGGGACCTATATCTCCCTTCAATTCATTGGGTAAAGATTTATATCTCATTAGACAGACATGGCTGGAACGGTAGTTTAATCTGGTTCAGTGAAACAGGACTGAAATGAGGAGTGAACTCGGTTTAGAAATGGACTTTGTCCGCTAAGATAGTCTTGGAAATGAGTCTTGACTACTAAGAAATGATTCTCTATGATTATGTGTGTATGTAAAAACGTTTCATGTTTTATGATATGATTATTGGGGTTACATTTCATTACTATGATTTATCCCATGTTATGAAATTATGATTTCTTTTGCAGATTAAGATTTTCAAAATGTTATGTTCTTATGAATATGATGTGATTGATATTTCTTTTGTTTACTCTTACAGAGCATTTGAGCTCACCATTTTGTATGTTTTCTTTCCCCAGGTCAGGAAGAAGGTTATTAAGTAGGATATGTCAAAAGGGACTCTAGATATGATGAAATAAATGGGAGACAATGCAGATGATTTATGAAGCAGTTGTTTAGGTTTCCTAGTTTCTAAAGACACTATACCTATATGGTCCTTTCATGGTTTTGTTATATGTTGTAATAAGTGTGCTTCAATTTTGAAGCAATAACAATGTATGTAAAGTATGGGTCGTTATAAGATAAACTGAGAAGAATTTGTTTCTTCCAATTAGATGTGACCCTAGTCCAATTTAACATATGAAAATAAAAGTACACGACAAGTCATTAAAAAGTACATGGCATGTATTTTTCATTATTGGGACCCACTTTAGGTTGTCTCTGGGTCACCCCACACTGCCATGTACTCGGTCGTTACATGGCCAGCACACGGTCACTCATGGAAATGGGTTACACAAAATGTACTCCAAAGTAAAAAGTGTGTACTCATTAAATTTTTAGATTCTCCTATTTTTCTCAAAAACACCATAAAAGAAAACTCATACCTGAAAAGAAGGTCTGGGTTTATACACCTTATGATTTATTAGAAATTTATTTCGAAGAGACCAGTATAACTGGGATGTGTGAGAGAAGATTGGTAAGTGAATAGGGAAATAATTTGGAGAAATTCAATGATTAGAAGTTGTGAGGAGAAGCAGTGGTATTATAAAGGGAGGAGAGTGGTGTTTTTGAATATTATCACCATTAGTTTATTATTTTGCATCAAGACTAAAAATTGTATTGAATCATGTGACTATACAAAATAATTGTTACACGTGAGTTAAAACTAATGTTTCCAACATCTTTTATGGCTTCATAATTCATTTATATATCGTATAATGTCAATTATATTATTTTATTGTATTTAATTATTCACAAAAAATTATACAATTTTAAAAAAATACAAAAAATTCACCTTGGCAATTTTTTAATGTGTAGATTAAAAAAAAGAAATCTAATTTATGAAAATATGTATTTAAATATGAGAAATTTAATTGTTAAATAAATTCCCCATTTATTTAAAATATTCTAATTTTAATATTATGATCAATTTTATTACACTTTAATAAATTACTTATGGTCTCATAATGTTACATAATCATTCTAAAAAAACCTAAACCTCAATAAAAAATATATTTTTATGAATCAAAATTATCTTAAATTATTTTTTTTATAAAAGTGAAACTAAAACATTTATGTTTTTAAAAAATACAAACACATTATTTTATATTTTAGAAACATTTTTTTATCCACCATGGTATAAATAAATTATTAATTAATTTTATAAGTTAACTAAATATTACTTTTAATTTCTATAGGTCCAGATACAATTCTAATAGTCATGTTACTATTCCTAAAAGTCAGATTACTATTCAAAGAGTCATGTTAATATTCTGATAGCCCAATTACTATTCCAACACTCATATTTTTAATTATAATATAGGTTCCATATTTTCTATAAATACCTCATATTTCATTCATCAAACACCTCTGCATTCTTTATATTTTAATATATATATATATATTTAAATATTAATCTTATATTGCTTCATTATATAGCGTTTTTTGAGTGTGATTACTCTAGAGGAATGAATCAGTTAAAATTTTCACATTATGGTCATAATATTTTCTATGTTTTATCTGATTAAAATACATTCAATACATGTGACTATATTAATTCGCTAAATGTAATTTATAAATAAATACAGTTCATTTTATCTTGTGGTGTGTTTGAATTATATAATATTATTTTACAAAATATGAAAAAAACTAGATATTCAAAAAGGAAATTCCATTAACAAAATCTTGTTTCATTACATAGATCAAGAATATTATAATATAATCATGTAAGTGTGAAGGTTGTTCCCAAAATATCCCTTTTGTTCACTTATAAATAGGGATCACATCCAACACATAAAGGTTACACTTCCCATTCAAAAGCCACATGAACCTATTCCCAATACAAATTTCTTAAAATTCCTTTTCTCTAACTTAATACCCTAGTCTATAGATTTTTTCTTAAGGCCTTCCCTTCAAAGGACATTTATAAGATAATATTGTGTCTCAAACCTATGTATTACCATATTTTCAACTTTTTCATGATAATTTTTTCTCATACAAAAGCTATTATATCCATAAAATATATTCACATAAATATCACTATTAAAAAAAATATATTTATATTAATGGAATAACCACTATTTATTCATCTACATTTACTGTTAAAGAAAGCATCCTTAGTGTGGTGTAGAGACTACCGTCATCACAAAGAATCGTCTTCTTTTTTTCAAAGATTCCATTGATGGGTTTAGAAAATGAGGTATTGGATGAATATATATGATATCCATAATATATTTTATTATTATGAAATTTAGAATTATTATACACTTTATTTTCCACTGATTTGTATATAAATTGAATCATTATTCATGCATACGTGAAAACTGTCACCTGTAAGAGCAATGGGTTTCATTTGTCATCATTTTTTGATTTAAAAATATATCAAATACAAAATTATTATTTTCATAATAAAATCAATATTATGGATATTATGAAACAAATTTATAATTAATTATACTATTGTCAATAAACATAAGGAGTTATAAAAAATTGAATGAACAACCTCATGTAACTGATATAGGAAAGAAAGATGTATTTTAAATAAATAAAAATTGATAGTTAAAGGAAAATGGAATATAAATTAGTTATATAAGGTTCATAATTAAATATTTTAAATACATAATTTGGATATTTATGAAGTTAAACATGTATAGAGAATTAATATGAAATCCAAAGTAATGAATCCTCCATACCTTCTTATTGACTTTTCAGTTACATGTTCAATTTCATTGTCACTATTTTGTGAAAAATTATTCTAATTCACAAATTAAATTTATATATATAAGCCACTTGAAAATATATCTAGTCAATTATACAATTTATTTTCAGGAATATACATTTTTTAGTTCTTTTATAAATTCCCACTTTTAACTAACCCTAGTGTAAGAGAATTTTCTTGTTTCTTCTCTCAGGTTGAGTATCAAACCATAAAATGTTTTCAGTACTTAAATGTATTATAAGAAACATAATATTACTATATAGAAAAATAATGGTTCAATTATTTTTTATAGAAAATAATATTGAAATTATTTAATCATAAAAGATCCTACATTTATTTCACAATGAACTGCCTTATTTGTTCATTTTTATTCTTTCTTCTCCAAGCTTATTATCATTAATTTTCTAATTTTGAAATTCATGCTCAATACCTACATTCTGTTATGAATTTTAAATTTTTAAAATTAATTAATTCCTACTTGTATTTTTATTTCTCATGATTTAGCCTTAAATTATTTCTTGAATCATAATTATGAAATACAATTTATTTTCATGGGTTTTATCATGATTTTGAATTATGTATGGTTTATTTATCGGATTTTGAATGAATATGTTTGATTTTTAGTTATGTGATGATATGGAATAAAATTTTATATCCCTAAAATCTTTTGGTCAAAACCATACATCTCTTGAGAAGTTATATATATGGGAATATGGGGTGATATTAATCCAAAATATAAAATTTTACACAATGATTGCTGGAATTAGGATTGAACCTAATATACCATGGGAATTATTCCACTTTATGATTATGTAGTTTGGATTGGGACTTTACATATGTCAATGATGTCATGTTTTATATTAGGGTTACATGTCTATGATCATATGACATTATGTCCTTATTCTATGTCACTATGAAGATGATCATCCACTTTATGATATCATGTTATTCTTTTTCACTATCATGATATGATTTGTTTCTATTTCTATATTCATAATGAGATTTATAGTTCACCCATTTACTTATGTATTTCCCAAAGGATATCCCTATAAATATTTTAAGATTCGTGGATTTGAGGAGTACTTTATGGAGATCTAAATAAATAAGATGTTTTTATGTATATGTTTATGTATTGGTGTATATAATCTTCCACATACAATATATTTCTTGATCCCCAATGTGTATTTTTTTCAAAACATTGTTAAAAATTATGATATATTCTATGTAAAATGCTTGTGTTTCTATAATTGGTGTTAGAGAAAGGTTTAATTTTTTTAGCTTTTAAAATTAAAAAACATTAGTTAAAACCTGTAGGGAAAATTATAATGCATAAGATTGCATGGTGAATGGACCCTTACCATGCACCTAGTCTAACATCCCAATGGGATATTATTTAGTTACAAGACATTATCTTTACAAACCATTATATTGGAGATAAAAATATTTTTTATGGAACTTAATTTGGCTGGAGAACCTGATTAGAAAATGACCAAGGAATGTATATATTAAAACAAAGTGATACTTGAGCTATGTTTTGCACATCATGGATAAGTTAATTCTTATATGATTATGGATTACATTTTATACATGTATTAATATATTTATTCACATATATAACTATATTTTATTTTATAATATTTATAGTGGTTGGAGAAATAATGGTAACTACTTTAAAAATGGAAAAATTTATGAATAATATTATGGAATTAATAACATTATGGAAGTTTGTGTAGGGAACCTCATGGTTTTACGGAAAAAAATAATTCAAGATATCAATAATATCATGAATTTTCTGGATAATCCTATATGATAGAATGTGTGGTTGGTTTATTTATACACTAGAGATCTTCAACATTTAGTAGATATTCTTGATCCCATAATCAATGAAGAAAAGAAAAAATCAATTGTAACGATATTTTATATCCTTCAATGTTAAGATCAAGATATGGTCATACATTCAATTTACCTTTTTTAGGGACAATCTATTTTGTTGTGAAAACAAATCAAGAATATAAATACCATGGAAGATACAAAATCATTACAGTGGGATGAAATAAATAGTTTATTTATCAATATATATTTTCCCCACACTCTCTATGTATATATGGATAGGGAGTTCCTTGAACTAAAAAAATGAATAAAAGCTAATCAGATATTATGTCTTGAAATTAAAAAAGCATTCATGATATGCCTAATGTTTAATCATTACCATTTAATGTCAAATAAACAACTTATTTAGTGGGATATGTTCGAGTTTGTGAAGATATTTTGAAATTATATTCTTCGATAACTATGATGATGTTTTCAGATGTTCCCTCAAAGAATATATGAAAATGGGTGATTCTCAGTGGTATCATGTAGTTAGAGATAAGAAATATAGGATAGAGTTTAACTCTAGGTGGTCACTAGAAAAAACACAAGGTTGTATGAAAATTCATTTTTCCACATGTAAACATTGAGTAAATAAGCATCCTATAAACTATCTCAAGGGGAATCAGAATTTTTTGCAAGTGTGGAAGGTAGGTAAATCAAGCCAGCACATGTAGAGGTGAGATGCAGAGTCCCACTACTGCGAGTAAAGTAACAAATTTCCACATTTATCATTATTCTTCTTTCCAATGATTCAACTTCAAGGAATGATAACACTATAAAATACAATGCAGAAAAAAGGGATTATTGATGATATAACCAATGAAAAAAACACCCAAGGTAAGGGGAGAAAGGGAGATTCTATGCCATTACCATGAATATGTGGATCAAGGAAACAATTTTTTGGCTTGTACACTAGATATTAATTCATGAATAGTGAACACACAATTTGAATCTTGTTCAACACACTCTTTCATATCTTTCATGTTTAGTAGAACTTTTCAAACCCAAATTTAAAACAATGATGTTACATTATTAGAGAAAACTAGAAATAGTGAGATCCCCAGTTGATATCAATGGGATGAATATCATATTGAGTCTTATTTATAATAACGTTTTTGGAATATGATTTTATTCTGGGAATAGACTGGTTGTCTATATAATGAGCCCACATCAACTGTTTGGAGAATGAAATCACCTTATATATCCTGAATTAACCATTAACTCTATTCAAGTGAAAAGAGAAGGATGAATATACTTTTGAATCTTCTTTAAATAAATGAAAATTGTTTCTTTATGAGAATTTAAATAATGATCAAATGATTGAATCAAAGGATATGACCACTACTGGATACATTCCAATTATAAGGGATTATAATATTGTATTCAATTGAATTTTTATTGTCTACCACCTAACAGAGATGTTGAGTTATCAATTGAACATATACCAATATCATTATCTATATCCAAGAATCTATAGATAAGGAACCCTATTGAACTAGATGAACTGATGAGAAAATTAGAGGAAAAAATTGACATAGGATTCTTACCCCTGATTTCTTCACCATAGGGTGTGATGGTCCTATTTTCCATGAAGAATTATGGGGTTATTTTTATCTATATCAATTATTATATACTCAATAAGACAAAAATAATGAAAAGTAATGTTATATTATGAATTTATGACATTTCTCATCAATAAAAAAAGACCAATATTAATCTAAAGTGTACCTTTAGGGAGAATATCATCAATTAAAGGTAAATAAAAATATATTCCCAATACCATATTTTTTAAAAGGTATATGAACTATGATTTCATACACATTAAATTTAGATTCATGGATTCTCTATCAATATTTATAGACATAATAAATCATGTCTTTAGATATTATCTTGATATATTTATGGTATTATTTATAGATGATATTCTTATATAATCCAAATAAGTTAAGAATAATAAGAGAATTTTACTTCTATGTTGAATAATTTAATAAAGTATTAATTATATGAAATTTATAGTAAATGTGAGTTTTTTATGGATTAAGTAGAATTCCTAGGGTATATATGAAATTTAAAGGGAAATTTATAGATGCTCCAAATACTATGGTGGCCTTTTAAAAACTTAAGAAGACCATCAAATTGAAAAACCAAGATTACATGAAGGTGACTAAAGTATGCCAAGATAGATATGTGTAAAGAGAGATTCATGGAGTAGAAGAATAGGTTCAACAAAACAGTAGTATTCATCATACCCATATGTATGGAATGATTTTTGATCAACATTGATTCACTAAAATGGGACTGGGCTGTATACTCATGGAAAATGATAAACTGATTTCCCATTCAATGTGAATTGTGAAGGTGAAAAGATAGAATTATGAAATGCATAATCATGAGTTATATTTAGTAATATTAATGCTCTTAAAATTGATGAATTCATAAAGTATGGCTCTGTACTCCCCCGACCCTCTCAACTTCCATGCTCGCTCACCCTTAACTCTCCCACACTAGGGTTTCTGGCTGAGTCCTTCTTTGCTCCTAGTTTATTCTCGAAGTTTGTCTATTTATCTTTATATGTATTGTCCATGGATTCTCTTAGGGTTCATACTACTAGTTTAGTTCACGTATGTTCCATTATCGGTGTTCCCTATGTTCCTCCCTTCACTTCAGCTTCAACGAAGATGCTTCTATTTTACCATAGGGTGCCGCTACACACTCTAACATTTCCTTCTATTTCTCATCTCTAGGTCGCATCTAGAGTGACAAATTCAACATGTTTTGTGATTAATGTTCTATATATATGGTTCTTCTAGGTGACTTCTCCGTTTCCCCCTACTTTATATCAAATGCAGAAGTATCTGGGGATCCAGGGATGGTGAGTGTTGTGGTTTCTTGGGAGTATCCCATGAATGTATTTGATATGTGGAGTTTCTTAGGATTGGAAAGTTATTATAAGTTCTTCATCTATAATAATTTTCACTTTTGGATACACATCTCAAGAGAATAACCTATAATAATGTTAAAATTTTATGGTCTTAAGAGCGCAAAAATTATTTTCAAGTGTTTATGGGATGGTTGAATTCTATTCCAATTCTGATTCCTTCAAAGCCTGATACAAATTATACAATTTACTGTGATGAATCAAGTATTAGGTAGGGATATTTCATAATTTTGGGGGATTGAGTTGTGGTGTATGGGTCTTTCTACTTCAGACCTCATGAGTGGAATTTCCTAACACAAAAACTCAAGTTAGCTGCAGTTCTTCATGATTTCCATTTTTGGGGGAAATGCTTTCTTGGAGATCATTTTATGGTGTTTGTAGAAAAAAAAATACTTAAGTATATATTTACACTGTATTAATTGAACCTTCTTCATAGAAGGTGGGTTGTGTATCTCCAATACATAAATTTTGAGCTAGCTTATATTACTAGTAAATGAAATGTAGTAGCAGATTATCTAAGCCAAAAGACTCAGACACATGTGGTTCAAGAGTCTAGTAGTGAGTGGAAGCTCATGGACTTGTTTACATATATTGTCTTGTAAGTGCATGACAGTACTGTACAAACATTCCTATCATCCTTGATGGAGGCTTTCACTCTTCTGGATAGGACAAGGATAGGGAATCTGCCAAATTTTGGGGGTATGGTCCCACGAGAGATCATGGTTGGCGAGGACTTGCCTCCTAGTTGGACAGTCGGTAAGGATGAAATTATGTATATTCATGTTCATGTTTGGGATCTAGTAGATATACATGAGGAGTTGATGCAAGAATTTTATTCCTAAAATTAGGCATTACATTATAGTGTCCCAAAGATGTATCAAGAGTTATGTCGAAAATATTAGTGGTCGGAGATGAAAAGAGAGGTAGCCTATTTTTTCATGAGGTGTTCTATATTTTAGTAGGTGAAGGTGGAACACCGAAGACCATTTTTAATTTTATTGTTGTTTTTAATTATAATGTGGAAATGGGAGGATGTTATTATGGATTTTGAGATCAGGTTATTGATGTCACCTCGATGTAGTAATGTCATATAGTTCATTGTGGACAATCTCAGGATGTTCTGTGATTTCTTGCATATCAAGGAGACCATCTAAGTTGACGAGCTTAAGAAAATTTACATCCAATAAATTATGGGCCTTCATGGGGTTCCTCATACCATTTTATTAGATAGGAATGCCCAGTTTACATCTCAGTTTTGGAAAGGATTACATAGGACGTTGGGTACACATGTGCTTTTGAGAATGACATACCACCCTCAGACTGATGGTAGTAAGAGCATACCATACAGGTTCTAGAGGACATGATTGAAGCTTATGGTATTAATCATGGGGGATCTTGTGAAAGGAAAATACCCTTGGTTATTTTTTCCTACAATAATAGTTATTTGTAAACTATGAATATGGAACCTTATAAGGATTTATACAACAGGCCAAGCCGATCTCCTATGTGCTGGTTAGAGGTAGGAGGTTCTGCATTACTTAGACCTCATATTGTTTAGGAGACTATGGAGCAGGTCTAGTTGATCAAAAATAGGATGGATACTAAAATGTCTAGAAAAAAATACACCGATCTCTATAAATGACTTATAGACTTTGAGGTAGGGGATCAAGTCTTTTTTGGGTCACTGAGGCTAGGGAATTGATTGATTCAAAGATAGGGTAAGGTTTCACCATGATATGTCAGACCATTTGAGATTCTAGAGAGAGTCAGACCGATAGACTATCGGTTGTAGTTACCTCAGAGGCACTAATCCATTCATGACATCTTCCATGTATCTCTAATACATCTTTATCACACAAACACATCTCAAATTATTCATCCGGAGTAGGTTGATCTACATGTAGATTCATAATTTAGGGATAATCATATATTTATTTTTGATCAAAGAATGAAGGCTCTCCAGGAATTATTTTTGCCTCTAGTATGGGTGTTATGGTTTCATGAGTGTGTACAGGATGTGGCTTGGGAGAGAGAGGCCAACATACATGCCCTGTGTTCGAAGTTATTCTCAGATGATTCTTGACCACACTTGGTAGGACAATTCAGTGCTGAATTTCTTTTAGGGTGTAATATTATAAGAACCTGATTTTTTTTGTGTGGTACATATCCTTTTTTTAAAACCCTTGTTTATGTTATCTTTTTTGTATAGTTTGGTGTTTTTGAAATAAGGAAGCAAGGGTGTTACACCCTGACATTGGTATATTTTTTTTTAATTTTTTAATTATTTTTATCATCACTTTTTAGTTTTGGTCTCATCTGGGTTTAGATTTTATTTTTTTCTGTTTTTAGAATAGGAACATTATTGGAACACAACTATTCAAAACCATGAAAAACTCAGAATATCCATCGATAGTTTTTGATAGATTCAAATACCATGGTTGGTGAATGGTTTACCTAACCGTGCGGGCTATCTGTATATGGTGATCTAGGGGCCTAGTGAGGGCCACACTGTTGGTGTAGAGTTTGGCCAACCATGAAACCAAACCATGCATAGTATCCAACCTTTAAAAATATTATTTTAATAATAATAATAATATTATTATTATTAAGATTAATATTATTATTATTAAACACTCAAATGTGTCCCACAACCCAAATCTCCTTCCATAACACCCCCCTCCATCTCTCTCTTGACCGAGCATGTGGGAGGGATCCCTCACAAGCAAGGATTCCCCCTTTCTCTCCCTCTGGTCATCGATTATACTTTTTATTTTCAGTGGAATCAACTCTGGTGATATTCTTATCTCCTTCTCCTTCCTAATTCTTCTCATTTTATTCATTATCTTTTCTCTCACTACTGGAAATTAAGCCTTTACCAACGGTTTGAAACCGTTTGTAAAGGCTGCCAAACTCTTGGTATACTATATACCAATGGTTTGAAAAACCGTTTGAAAGTAAGGCATGGAAGTTGCTCATTACCAATTATTTTTGAAAAACAATTGGGAAAGGCTGTTTGTAAAGTGCATTGGAAATGGTTTTATAAACTGTTGGCATTGCTGGAGGAATACAACACTATACCAACGGGTTACTAAAACCATTGGGAAAGGCTGTTTGTAAAGAGTATTGCCAATGGTTTTACAAACCGTTGGCATTTCTGGAGTATTTAATTATTTTACCAACGGTTTACTAAAACCATTTGTAAAAATATATACAGCACTATGCCAACGGTTTAGTATTCCATTGGTATCGTGTATTACCAGAATTTGACAGCACCTAAAATCCTCCACTGCACACCCAACTACACACCTGAATACACTCTCAACAGCAACAAAAACACCTGATATAGCACACAAAAAAACTTAAAAACATGATACTACTATAACAATGGAATATACGACAATTATAATCATGTATATGAACCCAATTACCCTATACAATACAGAATTCATAATTGAATTCTCAATTGAATACATGAAGAATGAATTATGTAATAAATTCTGAATTATGAATCAATAACACAAAATAATAATAATTATGTTTCATATAGAATTCTGAATTATATATAACACATATAAAATATGACATTATGGTGCTTTTGTATGATTTCAAGTCATTCTGATGTCGTTTGGCATGCATTTGACTATTAAACGCATGTTTTGTCCATTTACGACACGCGGAGTGTGTTTTCGGCCATTATGGTCAAAAGACACCTCTGATTGATGTGTCATCTGGCCGACCATTTCACAATTCACCCACCCTTTGTTTTCGTCCGATTTCATGGCATTCTGAGGTCGTTCGGCCGGTTTCGACCACCCCACACACGCTTTTCAAGCGTGCCAAACACCTAAAAAACACATATTCAGTCGTGCCGTACAAACTGTGTGTTTGAATGACATTCCTTCTCTTCTTACTCCTCAAAAATAATAATTAGGGTGTTTTTGTGTGATTTCAAGTCATTCTGATGTCGTTCGGAATGCATATGACCGTTAAAAGAATGTTTTGGCCATTTACTACCTGGGGAGTGATTTTTCGGCCAGTGCGGTCACATGCCACCTCTGATTGACGTGCTGTCTGGCTGACCATTTCACAATTCACCCACCCTTTTTTGTCGTCCGATTTCAAGGCATTTTGAGGTTGTTCGGCCACTTTTGACAACCCCACGCACGCTTTTCAAGTGCACCGAACACCAAAAAAACACATATTCAGACGTGTCGCACAAACCGCACGTCCGAATGATATTCGGTCTCCTCTACACCTCAAGAACAATAATTAGGGTGTTTTCGTGTGATTTCAAGTCATTCTGATGTCATTCAACATACATTTGACTGTTAAACGCATGTTTTTTCCATTTACGACACGCTGAGTGTGTTTTCGGCCTGTGCGATCACACGACACCTCTGATTGGCGTGGCGCCTGGCCGACCATTTCACAATCCACCCACCCTTTGTTGTCATCCAATTTCATGGCATTCTGAGGTCGTTCCGCCTATTTCGACCACCCCACGCATGCTTTTCAAGCGTACCAAACACCTAAAAACACATATTCAGATGTTCCGTGAAAACCGCACGTCCAAATGATGTTCCCTCTCTTCATACACCTCACAAATAATAATTAGGGTGTTTTCGTGTGATTTCAAGTCATTCCAATGTCATTCGGAATGCATTTGACCGTTAAATGAATGTTTTGGCCATTTTCAACACGTGGAGTGCATTTTCAGCCACTAAGGTCTAAAGACACCTCTGATTGACATTTATTCTAGCCGACCATTTCAAAATTCACCCAACCTTTGTCGTCGTCAGATTTCATGGCATTACGAGGTCATTCGGCTGGTTACGAAGACCCCACGCACGATTTTCAAGCACGCCAAACACCTAAGAAACACATATTCAGCTATTCCGCGCAAACTGTGCATCCAAATGATGTGTCTTCTCCTCATAAATCTCAAGAATAATAATTAGGGTGTTTTCGTTTGATTTCAAGTCATTATGATGTCACTTGGCATGCATTTGACCGTTAAATGCATGTTTCGGCCATTTAGGACATGCATAGTGCGTTTTCAGCCAGTGTGGCCACACGACACCTCTGATTGACATGCCTTCTGGCCAAACATTTCACAATTCACCCAACCTTTATTGTCGTCCGATTTCATAGCATTCTGAGGTCGTTCGGTCAGTTTCGACCGCCCCATGTATGCTTTTCAAGCGCGCCAAACACCTAAAAAATACATATTCAGTCATGCCGCACAAACCGTGCGTCCGAATGACATTTCATCTCCTTGTAAACCTCACGAATAATAATTATGGTGTTTTTATGTGATTTCAAGTCATTTTAATATCCTTCGGCATGCATTTGACCATTAAACGCATGTTTTGGTAATTTACGACATGTGAAGTGTGTTTTCGGCCACCACGGTATCACAAAACCTTTGATTGATGTGTCGTCTGGCCGACCATTTCAAAACTCACCCACCCTTTGTTGTTGTCCAATTTCATGGATTTTTTAGGTCGTTCGGCCAGTTTTGACCACCCCACGAACGCTTTTCAAGCGCGCTGGACACCTAAAAAACACATATCCTGCTGTGCCGTGAAAAACGTGCATCTGAATGACGTGTCATCTCCTCTTACACCTCAAGAATAATAATTAGGGTGTTTTGAGTGATTTTAAGTCATTCCGATGTCTTTTTTCATGCATTTGACCGTTAAACGCATGTTTTTGGCCATTTACGACAAGCAGAGTGCATTTTCGGCCAGCACGGTCACACGAAACCTCTGATTGACATGTCATCTGGCTGGCCATTTCACAATTCACCCACCCTTTGTTTTTGTTTGATTACATAGCATTTCAAGGTCATTCAGCTGGTTTCGAACACCCCACGCACGCTTTTCAAGTTCACCGAACACCTAAAAAACACATAATCAGCCGTGCCACACAAACGACATGTCTGAATGACGTGTTGTCTCCTCGTACACCTTACGAATTATAATTAGGGTGTTTTCGTGTGATTTAAAGTCCTTTCGATGTCGTTTGACATTCATTTGACCATTAAATGCATGTTTTGGCCATTTACGACATACGGAGTGCGTTTTCGGCCAGCGCGGTCACACGACACCTCCGATTGATGTGTTGTCTAGCCGACCATTTCACAATTCACCCACCCTTTGTTTTTGTCCGATTTCATGACATTCCGAGGGTGTTCAACCAGTTTTGACCACCCCATGCATGCTTTTCAAGCGCGCCCAACACCTAAAAAACACATATTCAGTCGTGCCGCGAAAAACGCGTGTCCGAATGACATGTCGTCTCCTTGTACACCTCATGAATATTAATTAAGCTTTTTTCGTGTGATTTCAAGTCATTTCGATGTCGTTCGGCATGCATTTTACCATTAAACGCATGTTTTGGACATTTACGACATGTAAAGTGCATTTTCGGCCAGCGCGGCCACATGACACATCTGATTGACATATTGTCTGGACAACTATTCTACAAATCACCAACCCTTTGTTTTTGTCTGATTTCATGCATTCCGAAGTCGTTCAGCTAGTTTCGACCAGCCCACGCACGCTTTTCAAGCGCATCGAACACCTAAAAAGCACCTATTCAGCTGTGTCGTGCAAACCGCACGTCCGAATGATGTTTCATCTCCTCGTACACCTCACGAATAATAATTACGGTGTTTTAGTGGGATTTCAAGTAATTCTGATTTCATTCGGCATGCATTTGACCGTTAAATGCATGTTTTGGCCATTTACGACACGCAGAGTGCATTTTCATCCACTGCGGTCAAACGAAACCTCTGATTGACGTGTCATCTAGGAAACCATTTCATAATTCACTCACCCTTTGTTGTCATCCGATTTCATGGAATTTTGAGGTCGTTCGGCTGGTTTTGACCACCCCACGCATGCTTTTCAAGCGCGCCGAACACCTAAAAAACACATATTCGGCCTTGCTGTGGAAACCACACATCCGAATGACATGTCTTCTCCTCATAAACATCAAGAATAATAATTAGGGTGTTTTCGTGTGATTTCAAGTCATTCCGATGTCGTTAGGCATGAATTTTACCGTTAAACGCATGTTTTGGCCATTTACGACACGCGGAGTGCGTTTTCGGCCAGTGCGGTCACATGACATCTCTAATTAACGTGCTGTTTGGCCGACCATTTTAAAATTCACCCACCCTTTGTTATCGTCCGATTTCATGGCATTCCAAGGTCGTTCGGCTGGTTTCGACCACCCCACGCACGTTTTTCAAGATTGTCGAACACCTAAAAAACACATATTTAGTCATGCCATGCAAACCATGTGTCCAAATGATGTGGTGTTTCCCATACACCTCAAAAATAATAATTAGTGTGTTTTCGTGTGATTTCAAGTCATTCTGATGTCATTCGACATGCATTTGACTGTTAAACGCATGTTTTGGCCATTTACGACATGCTGAGTGTGTTTTCGACCAATGCAGTCACAAGACACCAACGATCGATGTGTCGTCTAGACAACCATTTCAAAATTCACCCACCCTTTATTGTCATCCGATTTCTTGGCTTTTCGAGGTCGTTCGTCCAGTTTCGACCACCCCACGCACGCTTTTCAAGTGCTCCAAACACCTAAAAAACACATATTCAGTCATGTCGCGCAAACTGTGTGTCTGTATGACGTGACGTCTCTTCATACTCCTAAAGAATAATAATTAGGGTGTTTTCATGTGATTTAAAGTCATTCTGATGTCGTTCGGCATGCATTTGACCACTAAACGCATGTTTTTTCCATTTATGACACATGAAGTGCTTTTTCAGCCAGTGCGGTCACACAACCCCTCCAATTGACATGACGTCTGACCGACCACTTCAAAATTCAGCCACCCTTTTTTGATGTCTGATTTTATGGCATGTCAAGGTCGTTCGACCGGTTTCGACCGTCCCACACATGTTATTCAAGCGCGCTGAACACCTAAAAAAACATATTCAGTCGTGCCGCGCAAACCACGCGTTTGAATGATGTGACGTCTCCTCATACACATCACGAATAATAATTAGAAATTTTTTGTGTGATTTCAAGTCATTCCGATGTCGTTCGGCTTGTATTTGAGCGTTAAACACATGTTTTGGCCATTTAAGACATGCAAAGTTTGTTTTCGGCCAGGGCAGTCACACGACACCTCTGATAGACATGCCGTCTATCTGACCATTTCAAAATTCACTCACCCTTTTTTGTCGTCTAATTTTATGTCATTCCAAGGTCTTTCGTCCGGTTTTGACCACCCCACGGTCTTTTTTCAAGCATGCCAAACACTTAAAAACACATTTTCAGTAGTTCCATGCAAACCACGCGTCTGAATGATGTGTCGTCTCTTCTTACACCTCACGAATAATAATTAGGGTGTTTTTGTTTGATTTTAATTCATTTCGATGTCGTTTAGAATGCATTTGAACATTAAACGCATGTTTTGGCCATTTACGACACGTGGAGTGTGTTTTCGGCCAACACGATCACACGACACCTCTGATTGATGTGTCGTCTAGCCGGCCATTTCAAAATTCACCCACCCTTGGTTGTCATCTGATTTCATGGCATTCCGAGGTTTTTCGGCCAGTTTTGACCACTCCATGCACGCTTTTCAAACACGCCGAACACCTAAAAACACATATTCAGCCGTACTGTGCAAACTGCACATCCGAATGACCTTCCATCTCCTCATACACCTCACGAATAATAATTATGGGTTTTTTTGTGTGATTTAAAGTCATTATGATGTCGTTCGGCATGCATTTGACTGTTAAACGAATTTTTTGGCCATTTACAACATCCGGAGTGAGTTTTCAACCACCGCGGTCAAATGACACCTCCGATTGATGTGCTGCCTATCTGACCATTTCACAATTCATCCTCCCTTTGTTTTCGTACGATTTCATGGCTTTCCGAGGTTGTTCGGCTGGTTTCGACCACCCCACGCACGCTTTTCAAGCGCCCCAAAAACCTAAAAAACACATATTCAGCCGTGCCTCACAAACCATGCATCCGAATGATGTGTCGTCTCCTTGTACACTTCACGAATAATAATTATGGTGTTTTGGTGTGATTTGAAATCATTATGATGTTGTTCGACATGCATTTGACCGTTAAACACAGGTTTTGGCCATTTACGACATGCAGAGTGCATTTTCGGCCAGCGCGGTCACAGGACACCTCCGATTGATGTGCTATCTAGCTGAACATTTCACAATTCACCCACCCTTTGTTGTCATCCGACTTCATGGAATTCCAAGTTCGTTTGGCTAGTTTTGACCACCCCACGCCCGCTTTTCAAGCATGCCAAACACCTAAAAAACACATATTCAGCCGTAACGCGCATACCGCATCTCTGAATGACGTGACGTCTCCTATTACACCTCACGAATAATAGTTAGGGTGTTTTCGTTTGATTTCAAGTCATTTTGGTGTCGTTCGGTATGCATTTGACCGTTAAACGCATGTTTTGGCCATTTACGACACGCAGAGTGCGTTTTCGACCAGCACGGTCACACGACACCTCCAATTGACGTTCTGTCTAGCCGACCATTTCAAAATTAACTCTACCATTGTTTTCATCCAATTTCATGTCATTCCATGGTTGTTCAGCCAGTTTTGACCACCCCACACATGCTTTTCAAGTGCTCCTAACACCTTAAAACACATATTCATCCGTTCTGCACAAACCGTGCGTCCGAATGACTTTTTGTCTCCTCATACACCTCCCAAAAAAAATTAGGATGTTTTCATGTGATTTCAAGTCATTCCGATGTCATTTGGCATGAATTTGACCGTTAAACACATGTTTTGGCCATTTACGACATGCGGAGTGCGATTTCGGCCACCGCGGTCAAACAACACCTCCGATTGAAGTGTCTTATAGCCAAAGATTTCAAAATTTATCTATCCTTTCTTTTCTTCTGATTTCATGGCATTCTGAGGTCGTTCGGCTAGTTTCGAGCACCCCACACATTCTTTTCGAGCGTGCCAAACACCTAAAAACACATATTCAATCGTTCCATGCCAACCACGGATCCGAATGATGTTTCGTATCCTTTTATAGCTAAAAAATAATAATTAGGGCGTTTTCGTGTGATTTCAAGTCATTCTGATGTCGTTCGGCATGCATTTGACCATTAAACACTTGTTTTGGCCATTTACGACACGCAGAGTGCGTTTTCTGCTAGTGTGGTCACACGACACCTCCGATTGATGTGCCGTCTAGCCGACCATTTCACAATTCACCCACCATTTTTTGTCGTCCGATTTAATGGAATTCCGAGGTTGTTCGTCCAGTTTTCACCACCCCGTGCATGCTTTTCAAGCACGCCAAACACCTAAAAAACACATATTCAGCCATGCCGTGCAAACCGTGCTTCCAAATGATGTTTCGTCTACTCTTACACCTCAAGAATAATAATTAGAGTTTTTTTGTGTGATTTGAAGTCATTTTGATGTCGTTCGTCATTCATTTTCCCCTTAAACGCATGTTTTGGCCATTGACGACACACAGAGTGCGTTTTCGGCCACCGCGGTCAAAAGACACCTCTGATTGACGTGTTGTTTGGCCAACCATTTCACAATTCACCCACCCTTTGTTTTCATCTGATTTAATGGAATTTCAAGGTCGTTCAGTCAGTTTTATATATGCCAATTGTTTTTACTTAAAAGAGTATCCATTTTAAACAATGGAAAGACACTTTGAGTGGTACCGGCCACACCATTCCTCAGATTGAGGCGGGGTTGACTCATACACGTCACAAATGACCCATGTATCCTCATCCTAAAGTGTCAACAGAATCTGAATGCGTTTGTTTGGATTTCCGTATGTCAGTTGTTGTTTTCACTTAAAATGTTGTCCATTTCAAAGAAAAGTGAGACACTTTGAGTGTTTCTAGACACACCGTGCCTGAGATTGAGGAGGAGTTTACTCATACACGTCAAAAATTAACCATGGATCGTTTTCTAAAAGTTTCAAAAGAATCTGAATGCATTTGGTTAGTTTTCCATATGTCAGTTGTTTTCACTTAAAATTATGTCCATTTTAAACAAAAGAGTGACATTTTGAGTGGTTTCGGCCACACCGCACCTCGTATTGAGGCGGGGTTGACTAATACATGTCACAAAATGACCTATGAATCGTTTTCCTAAAGTATCAACACAATCCAAATGTGTTTGGTCGGTTTTTCATATGTCATTTGCTGTTTTCATTTAAAATGTTGTCCATTTCAAAGAAAAGAGAGACACTTTGATTGGTGTCGGCCACACCACACCTCAGATTGAGGCAGAGTTGACATGTACATGTCACTTGGCGGTTTTGAGTGCCTTCGAGTGAATATTGAAGATCTGGGTGAGTCTAATCCTCTCCTT
Source organism: Viscum album (assembly GCA_963277665.1). Classification (NCBI taxonomy): domain Eukaryota; kingdom Viridiplantae; phylum Streptophyta; class Magnoliopsida; order Santalales; family Viscaceae; genus Viscum; species Viscum album. The sequence goes on from OY728161.1 coordinate 703,931,871, forward strand.
TCTTCCTCTTTTCGATTAGGGTTTTCACTCTTCTCTTATCTTCATTCGAAGCTCTAAAACCCTCTTTTATGTTGGGATTTAGGGTGAATCTTGAAGAGAGCTTAGATTGGGATATGGGGTCCAGGGAGGAGGGTTGGGGGGCTATCCTGGGTCCAGGGAGGATAGTGGGGGGGCTATCCGGGGGGTTGTACGGGGTCCAGGGAGGAGGGGGGGCTTTCTGGGGTCCAGTGAGGAGGGTGGGTAATGTATCTAGAACTCTATCGAGGTATCATACATTGAATTCTGACAGGACTGCGAACTGCCATAGAGTGTCATCCTGTAGTAGGGCCAAATCATGACATTACCGCGGTGTGACCACGGCATGACTGCGGCGTAAACGCGGCGTGACCGCGGCGTGACCTTAGTGTGACAGCGGCGTGACCACGGTGTGACCGTAGCGTGACCATGACATTACCGCATCCTGACCGCGGTGTGATCGCGACATTTTGGCCTAGTCCAGAGACATCTGTGGGGTAGCATCTTCCAGCCAGGATTCGAAATAAATCCTATGTAGTCGTCCTTCACATTATAGAAACTGATCTTATGTTATAAAAAACATACTCTTGATTCAGGATTGTGGTATGATAATGATATATATTTTATATTAGTTGTTTTAAAAAGTGGTACTAGGTAGTTGAAACTACTGATTGAGAGTCAACTTATCACACCCTAAACTATCACTGTGATTTTTCATAGACAACGCACCTCTGTTGGAGGGTTTTTATTATAAAAACATGACTTTATTTATCAAATGAAACAATTATATTAAAGAAAACTTATTCGAGATATGCAATTCAATATAATTAAGTATAATTAAGAATGAATCTAAATTCAATTTAAATAATTCTAAAATTAAAGAGGCTACGAAAGGGACTCTACCTCAAGGGGTGTCTCCCATGGGTGTCTTGTGGTGTGTAGTGTCTATCTATGATTTTTGTGGTGCTTCTGTATTATGGGAAATGTGTATTGCATGGTTAATTTAATAAATACATTATTCAATTAGAAAATACAACCATATTCAATAGAGATTTACCCACTTTTGATAAATAATACTATCCAAATAACCAACTCAGAAATCTGAGTCCATCATTTTACTTTACCTATTCCAATTACATAATATATGCAGCACCAACATATATATTATGAACCAATCAATTAAAGGGAAAGAAACTCCTCACAATAGCCCATAAAATCTCATATAGCATCACTCACCTCCAAACCATTATAACATCATTAGGCTTCCATATTTGGTCGAAACTAAAGAGTTATACTGAATTCAAAAATATCCATACCAGAGTGAAAAATCAGGTAGTTATACAGAATTCAAAAATGTAATGGATCAATCTTCCCCTGATCACCATCACCATCACCACTGTCATAATAGGCCTCATCCTCACCACCATCTCTGTCCTCACTGTCTTCCCCATCATCATCCCCATGCTCATCGTCGACCCCATAATTTCCCTCGGACCCATCCTTGCCCTCATCCCCATCCTCACCCTCGTCCTCATCCTCATCCTCGCCCTCATCCTCTTCAGCATCCTCATCATCACCAGGAATGTCATCATCTTGACCGCCACTAGAACTACCACTCGGTGCATTGGATAATTCGCCCATCAACGACATAAATGTATGACAAGCCATGATGGCCTCTGGTGGATGTGATGAAGATAAAGCTTTCATATGTTTCATAAATTCTTTGTCCCTTGGTTGAACTTGTACTTCCAACTCTGTGACCCTTTTATCTAACTTCCTTGCATGATCCTTGACCTGTTCCAACTCGGCGGTACTATAATGGATATCTGGAGAGGACCAATACCATGTTGGGACTATATTCATACAACGTCGGTAGCGTACTCGACCAGAGTGCTCCTCTCCCAAAACATGATATAAATGATCATGTGGACCTAAAATTTCAGGCTCCTGCGCATCAAGGGCCTCTAAAGCAGCCTGTTAAAAATATTAATTGATTATTAAATTTCAAAATAGAAAATAAACTTTGTAATAAAAAAATTAAAACTTACAATATTTTCTTGTGTCGGTTCATTAACCACAGTTCCATCTTTTTTCCTTTTACTCGAGCAAAACAATTTTGATCGAGGGATACGTCCTTCAATATTCAATTTGTACTTCTGTAATAACATTGAAACAATATAAAGTGCAAGTATAATCATATATTTACTCTTCAATAAATCACATAATTTAATTATGAAACAATAAAAAGGGAAAGTCCTAAAGAAAAATTATAAACAACTAAATCGTACTAGCCGCCTCTCATGATCTGACATAGTCGTGCGCCCCAAAGTGTGGAGGTATTTCTTTTAATAATTTTTTTCAGAATATTCCTAAATAATGTTTAATAATAAATTAGATAATATTAATGAAAAATATGAAAATTGTCATTTAAATACCTCAAATGGGATTAATACCTTAAATTTGGCAGTCGCCCATTGGGTAATCATTTGGCGATATTTCTCTATCAGGCAGTAATCCAAGATAGGTAATGTCTCCAACTCCATGCCCACTCTATCACACCATCCAACATATAGCTCATTCTTATAATCTCTCCAAATCTCTGCTAGCTCCTTTAACCATGCCAGTCGTTCACCTTCTCCATCAGGGAAGTTATACTGAAGCTGACACCCAATATATTAATTCATATAAATACAAATAAAACACTACATTAAATCCAATAGATTTATTACCAATATTTGCGCCCACGTATTATCCTTGACTTCATGTGGCAGATTTCTCTAATAGAGAGGGATGACTGGAATTATCTCAGAGTATTTGGCTACCATGACCAAAAAACCCCGACATTCATGCCCATATTTATCAATCATTTGTCCATCATCATTGTATTCAATCATCAACTTTGTCTAGTGGTTCCATACTGCACGCAAGTGAGTACGCCCCTCCCCTTCCTCCTATCAATAGATGAATATGTTATTAAAGAAGAAAAATATCAGTACAAGTTATAATAAAAATAAATTTTGGTATAAAAATTTGTTATAGTTATATAAATATACCTGTGGTAGTCAGATCAATGGTTGTCACTGGATGTGCAGAAGCCGAAGGAATATCCTGTACATGTGGAGTGTCCCACAATGTACGCTCCTCAACCACATACTTTGTAAGAGCAGGAGTCGAAGAAGGTAGAATATAATAGTCTGGAGATAATGAACCAGAAGAAAAAGATGATGGCACAGACATCTGGCCAACTGGTAGTGTAAACATCGAAGGTCTAAATATTTTGTGTGTCCCTAAAGACACACCGGGGTCAGAATGGGGCATAGAAGATACGTCTGTGGTAGGGGCATGATCCAATCGGGTATGACCAGTGGATCATCTAACTCTCTCACCATGAGCCCTCATACCACCGGCCTAAGTACTGGGACCACCAGACGGTTGTCTAACTCTGACACCACCCCCCTCCTACCACTAGCCTCTGTACTGGGAGCAATATCAGGCTCGTCGTTAGATATATCTCATATAGGGGGTGGATCTTGAAAAAAATTTAACACAAAAGTAAACACATGATATTATATGTTATTGAAATATATATTTTTAAAATAAAATACTCACAATAGGGATGAGTGGCGGAATTACCATATGTGTCATGCGATGATTATTTTCTGTCATCTTTTTCTGTCGTCTCTCTTCAAAGGGTGTCATTTCCTACAGTGAAAACAAATATGGAAGTAATTAGAAACAGATAACCAATTTGTAAGCCAAAAAACAAAATATAGAAAAACCATTCTTATAAAAAAACATAAAGAAACAAAATATTTATGGGGGTTTTAAGGTAAGTACTAGGATACACACTCTGAATGATGTAGGTGAAACATATATGTGAGAACACGACTGTATGATTCTATATATTTCCCACAACAACTTCGGGTTCACAATCGACTCTGATAATTAAGCTATTGGATTCATCATGAGTAATAAATAGATTGCTTCCAATTGCAGTAGGGATAGTGTCAACTTCATCATCACCATCATCAAAAACATGTCTGGGATTTACTTCAATAATTATACCGAATTTAGGATGACGCTGATCTTTGATATAAAAAACTTGTTTCACCATTGATGCTAATAAATATGGTTCATTGGTGGCAAGAGTACAAGTCATGTCAATAAATCGAAATCTAAAATCATCAATAAAGGTGCTTTGCCTTTTCATTGAATCAAACCATTGACATTTCATCATCGTGACTCAACCGTGCGAGTAATAATCCAAAATTATTATTTTCTCCATGACTCCATAATAAGTTACATTTTCAGAACGAGGTCTATTATCCGATGAACTGGCATAACAGTCTGTTGTGGCAGTTAGCAGAACACCATCATGTTGTGTTCTCATGTTTGTTTCTCGTTCAGTGATAATAAATTTATATCCATTGATCACAAGTGATTTACAGGCACGAACCATTGTATTAGACCCAGAAGCGAAAGCTCTTATTTTATCAGAAATAGAGTCTGTAAGAAAACTCGATACCTGAAATATAAACAAATAGTAAACATAATTAAATATTATTTTTATTTAGTTATTACCAAAATATTTTTACCTTCAATTTCAAACAAGAAGAAAACTCTTTGCTATGAAATGTCTCTTCCCATCTCAAAGATAAAGAATGATGCTTTCTATATATCAATTCTTTATGTTCCCTGTAGATAAAAATAATAATAGTTTAACAAATATTTAAAATTACAAGAGATAAGATAAGAGATGCATGTACAATTTACTTACTTGATATAATCATCGAACAAATCACAATTGAACAACACTGTGTGATGTGCCATCTCTTGCTCTTCAAGGCTTAATGTTGTCAATGTATATGATCCCAGAATTTTTGTTTTCTAAGGAAGTGATGGAAAACTGGGTTCAATTTTCCCATACTATTCATCTTCATTTCTCATTGGTCTGTTTATTCTCGTAGTAAGATCAGACAAATACATTGAGAAGAAATACATACATTCTTGAGCCATGTAACCGTTAACAATAGAACCTTTGAGATAATTCCTGTTCTTAACATATGATTTCAATGTGAACATGTTTGTTGGATACATCCAATGGAAAGGAACGGGTACTCTAAGAAGTATTTCGGTCAGAAGACGGACATCCAGATGCAACATGCATGTAAAAAATGATGGAGGGAATATTTTCTCTAACTCACAAATAATTAATGGTGTCTCTACCAACAGTTTTTGCATGAAGGATTTGGACAACCTCTTAGCACAAAGATCTATAAACAAATAGCACAACCGAATAACTGATACTCTAACATTATTGGACAAGAGATGATAGATTTCTATTGGAATTAACTCATGCAAAAGGACATGATAATCATGAGTCTTAAATGATTTCATCTTCAACTCTTTTCTGTTTACCCATTTTGATATATTTCTTGAATATCCATCAGGAACATTAATAGTGTCTAGTACTTCTTGAAATTGATTTTTTTCAGTAGGTGTCATCACATAAGAAGCACATGGAACATACCATTTATTTTCACTGATACAGACAGGATGCAATTTTGGTCTGATCAACCAATCTACCAAGCCACTCCAAGATTGTAAATCATCTTTTTTCTTCCCCTTGACATTTATAAGAATCGAAAGAAACATTTCACATATATTCTTTTCAACGTGAATTATGTCTAAGTAATGACATAACAAGTTGGTTGACCAATACGACAACTCAAAGAATATACTCTTCTTCTTCCAATTATAACAGGTATCATTGGAAACATTTTTTATTTTTTTAGATTTCATTACACCCTTCCCAAATGAATAACATAAATCTTTCAATTCATTAAGCACATCAGTTCAAAACATACACTGAGGTGGATCTTCAGTCTCCATGGTATTATCAAATCTTTGAGGATTTTTTCTATATGGATGGTTCATTGGAAAGAATTGTCGATGTCCCATAAAAAAAACTACGACGATATTTCAGTCTTCTTGATCGAGTATTCTTCATAAAAATAGTACATGACAATTTTCCTTTTGTGCTCCATCTAGAAATCATTGCATAAGCAGGAAAATCAATGATCATCCACATAAGCGCAACACACATCTGAAATATGTCTTTCGAACATGAATCGTATGTGGGCACACCTACATCGCAAAGAAGTTTCAACTCTTTTATTAAAGGTTTAATGTATACATCTATATCATTGTCGGGGTAAGAAGGTCCAAATTTAAGTATACTCAAGAAATTGTAAGGATTTTTCATACACAACCATGGGGGAAGGTTATAAATGTGTACGAAAAACGTCCATGTGTTGTGCGAAGTAAGCATCTGCCCAAATGGATTAAAACCATCACTTGAAAGACCCAGTCACACATTACGCATGTCAGCTGCAAATTAAGGATATCGAGCATCAAATCGCTGCCATGAAAATCCATCTGTAGGGTGAACCAACTATTCATTATTATTTTTTCTCTTGGTGTCATGCCATCACATTTTTACTAATATTTCATCAGACATGAAAAGGTTCTATAATATGGGGATCGATGGAAAGTGCCATATTACTTTTTGCGGCACATGAGATGGTGTTCCATCATATTTTGGATTCCATAGGGAGGTTCCACATTTGATACAATCATTTCTTTCAGCAATTTCCTCCCAAAATAAGCTGCAATCATCTGGGAAAGCATGAATTTTTTTTGAGAATCCAAGTCAATTAATTAACATCCATGGCATATAGTGGTTTGAGGGAATATCTGTATCATCTGGAAGTAAGTCCTTCAAGAAGGTAAGAATGTGATCAATTGCAATATTTTAAATCCCATACATAGTTTTCCTGTGAAACGATCAGATTAAAAATTCCAACTTTTTCATTTTACCACATTGCCGATATACTAGAGTCATTGCAGCAGCATTAAATTTTTTCACCCTATCAATATCATCATTTTCATTGGATGCATCATGTGTGATTGTATCAAAATCTTATTGGATGGACATCATTTCCTTCTTATGATGCTGAATAAATGGAAACCAATCATATATCAAACTCACCAATTTATTCCTATCATTTGTATCATTTAAATTTTGAGATTCCATTTTCTCTCCATTGTGATACCACACATAATAGTTTGTTAGGAATCCATATTTGGTTATATGATAGCTAACTGCTTCACGACTTAACCAATGTCTTCCAACACAATTAGAACATGGGAAGTGTATGCGACCACTATCTGAAGCCTTGTCAAATGAAAAATCTATAAACTTGTTCAAATTATTTTGAAAATTGGTTGAAATCCGATCAGTTTCATACATCAAAATTGTATCCATTCTGTAAAAAATTTGCAATAAGTCATTTCAAATCAATTAAATAATATTGAAGTTCAATCAAAAATTATTTTAGGTAAATGAAAATTGTTTACTTTAAATAAAATCATAACTAACACATTACTCTATATGAGAATCATATTAAGATATACAACAAAATACATCGTATATAAGAAAATAAGATACAGGTTGGTAGGGTGTATTCATTGAATCATGTCCCAATTGATTTTAGAGAGGGACCTTCAATAGTTATGAGTATGGATTTAATTTGAAAAACCTATAAAAAGGATATCCTAGAATTGTGACGTCCCAAACCAGGATGCCACTCATTAGTGACCCAAACCCAGATGGCCACTCATTGGAGAGGGACCTTCAAGTTCTATTGTGTTTTTATCACACATACAAATAATGATTCTTGGGATGTCCGGGGTCCAGGGAGGAGGGTGCTGGGCTATCCAGGGTCTAGGGAGGGAGGTGGGGGATGTCCAGGTTCCAAGAAGGAGGGGGATGTCCTAGGTCCAGAAAGGTGGGTGGGGGGCAGTCCGTGGTCCAGGGAGGAGAGGGGGTTGTCCAGGAAGGAGGGTGGGGGATGTCCGGGGTCCAGGTAGGAGGGTGGGGGGGCTGTCCAGGGTCTAAGAAGGAGGGGGGTTGTCCTGGGTCCTGGAAGGAGGGGGGTTGTCATGTGTAAATGGGATGTTTTCAGCACCTCATTTGGCCAAACATACTTTTCATCATAAGGGATTGGCCATGAATATTTGCAAGGCTAACCAAGTCATGTACTATGTGTAAATTCCCATGTACATTCTCAGGGCACTATATTATCGTAGACACCATGTCAACCGTTATACACACCATGTGAACCCTTATACCATATCGTCATTATTACAACCATTAATAACAACTTATTAAACAACATCACTTTTCAAAGATAATAAAATTGAACATAAATCAATAATAATATTGGATATATCAAGTAAAATGAAGTCATACTATCTTACATCCTAAATGACCACCCACAACCATGATTGATGACCACAAATATCCCATTTCGGCCAAATCAAAAGTGAAAACAAAAACACATAGTTGCAGAAAACAACTTCATTTGTGTGAATAATAATAATCCCATGGTACTCTTGATATTTGAACAACACAGTCATGATTTTCAAGATGAACTTGTATCCATGAAACCATATGGAAAACACAATTCAATACATGTGTACTTTTTCTGATTTTCCCAAGCATTTTGAGGAACCCCAAATCAGTGAAAATGGTCATTGTGTTTTAAAATGGTGATTGAATAACTCATGTATGATGTTGAAGGCATAATGATTAATGGTTATATTAGGAAAACTAATATTCATTAATATTGAGGATTTGACATTCTGTGAATTAGTTTCATGAAGAAGGAAGAAGTAATACATGGGAAAAGGAGAGGTCCCACCGAGAGTTCCCTTTGTAGATATTTTATTCATAATGAACATTGGATTGTACGGTTAAGTATTTCTTATTTCTTCTGTGAAGAATAATTAGGGACCACATACTATTTTTCAAAGTTCAAGATGATATTCCATATGTTCTATTGTGCAAGGGATAAGTGAAAAATGGGTCATTTTATATATATATAGATTTTGATAGAAACATTATACATACATGTTATGTAATACACATAGTGTACAGAAATTAAGTTGAATAATATCTTCATGTTTGACATGATCTTAATGAAACGAGTGATATTCATGAAATACTATGAATAAATATTACAAAAAATTTCTTATGAGTTCATATACATGAAGCTGTAATATTTGAAGCATTGTGATTAAAAAAACTATAAATCTTTGAAATTAGAACACAAGAAAGAGACATCATTCCCTTATAAATGTATATGTGTAATGAAAACATTAATTGGACAATGTGTACACTGATGTAGTGATTTGAGTACACAATTCGCGGACTCAGTGATTTGAGTACACTATTCGTGGAGTAGTGAATTGTAAAATTTTCCAAAAACCCTAGATATAGGGAATAATGATATCCTTGAGAATAGAAGGATATACTTGAGAAGAAGTGGAAGGATATCCTTGAGAAGAGGTGGAATGAGTCTAACCTAGCAGCTGATCTGATGGAAGAGGTGTACTTTTGATGGGGCTTCTCAAGAGATTCTTGGAGTCGGGAATTGCTTCTCGAGAGCCGCGCAATGCTTCTGGAATCGGGGGGGGGGGGGGTGGCGCCTACTATTTGTTGAATTTTGGGGATCTTTATCCCAACGGTTATTAAAACTGTTGGGATATCATTGTTTTCCAAACAGTTTGATGAAACAGTTGGGAAAAATCCCTCAAAAACCATCTTTACCAACATTTTATGGAAACTGTTGGTAAAGATCACCTATACCAACGGTTCAAAAGAACCGTCGGTATACAAGTGTTGAGAAAATTATGTTTTCCAGTAGTGTCTTAGATGGTACATGTGATTTAGTCGGAACCCTAAACCCAATTTTTGGGTATTTATATTGCTTCCTTTTGATGGATAGGGTATTTAGGTCCTATAGGTACCGATTCAAGACAAAACCATTGAATGAAATGGATTCACTATGGGTTTCAGGTAGGTTTTATTCTGTTCCTCAATTTTTCACAATTTTTCACTATTTTTAAGTAGGGATTTTGCAATTTTTGAGTTTATGTTATTTTTCTTGTGTGATTTTAACACATTATATAAAGGAAACATACACACATTTGAATGGTTAATTCATATATATACACACACACAACTTCTTTGTTTATATTCCCTCACGGAACGGGAAATATCTAAATTTCATCTAGTGGTATATATATATATTTGTGTGTCTGTGTGTGTGCATATGTACGTATGCATAGGAGGATGGTATCTTTTATTCTGTTTCCCTTTTGGGGTGGTTTCATATTTCCATCATAAAAAAAGCATGTTTCATGATATATTCCCTATACTGAGACCTTTAATTTGATTTCCATTCTTTCTTGATTGTTTTAAAAATGTTTTTTACCATTATATGAAATTTATTTTTCATTAAAAGTGGATTTAAATTCTAGGGAATGCATTTTCACTCACCTCCCTTGTTTTACCTAAACATATAATAGAGGTTCCCTTTTGGTTAGATATTTTTTTATCTGGTTTGAAGAGTATTTCATTTATAATGTTTAATGGGTTTTCTAAATGATATTTTCTTAATTTTTAAGTGACAAGGCCCAATTGGAAGCTTTAATTATTTTATAGAAATGAAACCCCATTTTTATGTAATGAAACATTGTATTTAAAATTTTATATGTGTTAAATGTGTGACATTTAAGGTATGATGGTAATGGATCTCATGATTTTTCATGGGTTTTGGAAAGGTAAAAGGTGATGTGATTAAAAAGGGAGCATAGAGGGTGGATTGTGGATGGTTTTTTTTAGTAAAAGTATGTGAAATGTATGTGTATAATGGATTGATAAAAAATAACATCTATTTGGTAATGACACATGGGAATCGTAGGCATCTAGGTGGGCAGACTAGGTCTAGTACGCTAGCAGAGTCGGTAGGGCTGAGGCTCGGTCTCCCTATGAGGATTACATTACAACACTAACTAAAATATGGTGGTGTGTATTGGTTGGCTTGAGAAGAAGAACATACCTTTTCATCCATGGTCTATCACTGAGAGTATGAGGATCATAAGACCCAAAGTAACCTAGTTTCTTAGTGATTTTCCATGGTGCTTGATATCATTTACTCCTATTTTTATATGGTACCTCTTTACTAAATTATTTATGCTCAGTTTTCTTATCATTTCATAAATAGTGAAAAACATGATTTACTTTCCACTATTGTGTACCACCTAATGAAATTCTTACATTACCACATGCTCCTTTAGGTAAATGGGAATTTGAAAAAATGAATTCCCCTCTTGAAATGGTTTTCAAGTTAAAAGAGAAAAAATGGGTTTCAAAATCTCTATCCAACTACTTGTTTTGAAATGGATAAAAATACTCTTTTTGTATATTTATATTTTCAAACTAGCATTACTTGGTTTTATTTTTAAAGGTTAGTAATAAATAATAGGTTATTCGGGCACAATTATTGAGTTTTAATACTCATTCTTATAGATATATCTTTGTTTTTAGCTTTTTGGTGTTTCTTTCAGCTTAGAATCGATCATCGTGGAGTGACATTGGTTCAGTGGTTGATAATAACCTATAGAGTTACATAGAGGAATGTTTAGTTTTATTTCATTTTCTCTTTTAGTTCAGCCTTACTTGTTCTATTTTATTTAGTTATTTATATTCTGTTCTCTGACTAAACCCTTCCCAACTAAATTTTCTTGATGCTCGACACTAGTTTCCAGCCTTGGAGGATCAGGAATACCTCTTTATCATTATCATGGAATGAATTAGGTGATTGTTTTGGGGTGACCTAGGTTGGTTCATTATAGGGGCCAAAGGAAGCTTATAGGCCAAGTACATGGTGTGTACTTGGAATACACAATGTGTATTCATTACATGACATGTAATTTCCTAGGTAGGTCAATTCATGAAATGTATTGATCTTTACCTAGGAGGGAAATATGGATCATTAGATTACTTGTAAACCATTAAAAGGTCGTGTAAATTCTAGGGTCAGTTTTTAAAATAAGAGGTAGGGAATATTTTTTTACAGAAACCCTCCTCTCTATTGAATAGGATCTCTAGGAGAAGCTCATTTGAGGCCTAAACCTAGTATATGTTGTTGTTTCTTCATCCAACTTCATATTCAGCTTCCATTCATCTCATTATATAGTCATTGGTAAGTTATTCACTCCTTATGGTCATTTCCCCATTTTCCTTTCTATCGATGATGATATTTTGGTGATAGCACTTATGCCCTATTTTCAGATCATTAATTTTCTCTTCCATATTTTTTTATCAGGGTCAAGTATATAGAAAATATAGGAAAATTATTCTACAATGAGTATAAGTTAGTGGTATATACCTTTTCCATTATGGTTGTTTTATAACTAGTCTCCATTATGCCGTAAGTCGTACTTTCCGGTCATTGCTCTTAAATCTATTAAATACCTTGATTAAATTGTTAGAACATGATTAGGTTTCCCAATTAGTAACATTATATGGTTGGAGGTCATTCACCTCAACTCAAACCACCTGTGAGGTTTGTTTGTGTATCTTCCCTATGATATACTGTCCCATTGGGTGTGTGTGAGCTCGCTTTTGGTGGAGGGAGACTTGTTGAATTAAATGATATATAAATAGAGAGTTTTATGCCCCATTTTCTATGTGATTACATGTTGTTAAAATGCATGAATGGGTTTAATGGAAATGTGAAATGGGTTGTTAAATGATTAAAGATATTTTTTATGATTTTAAAGAATTGAGAATTTATACATCTAGGATTTGGCTGACTTAGCTACCATGAAAATTTCAACTCCATGGAGGTGGATTACTTTGGATGCATATGACATTTCTACTCCCTAGATCCAGATTTCTTTGAAAATATTAGAGAATTATATTCCTTATGATCCACCCATGTCTTTACCGACTCTTCTATGGATGCGCTCTATGGACTCGATGGGATACCTTGGCCATGAACCTCTTATCTAGAAAATGCAGGCTTGACACAAGATTACTTGGCATAGGACGAAGGGGATACCGTATAAATTTCTACTCCTCGGATCTAGCCTATGGGGTCTGACACTTCATAACATGACATTGGACGTTGGGGATGGGTTTTCCATGCTTTAATGCTAGTTCGTGTTTACAGTTTCTTAAATAAAGCTGACCCTTGTTATGGGTGCTTGATTATTGTTAATAGGATTGACAGATTCACTTTTATATTTATCACTTTATATCTTTTATATATTTCACACTTATTTTGTTTATATTCGTAGTCTAGAATTTATATAGACACCATTTTTTGTGGATTACTAAGTGTTATATCACACCCAGTTCTAGTTTCATAGAATTAGGGGACCACAGGACTGAGTTGTGCTCTTGATACTATCTAGATATAGATATTTTATTGTCTTTTTGTACTTTTGATACATGTATTGTATTCGATTCCAATTTCCATGAATTGATTTCTATTTGTATAGAGACATGACATTTTCATCATATTATATATGACATATTTTTTTCCTTGTTTATTTATATTGTATGGGTGTTATATTCTGTTGTTACTTCTAGGTATTTTTTCATCCTCTAATGATTGTTGTTGTTATAACATTGTGTTGTACTTTGATCATGAGGGTATAATATCAACACTATTCCCCCATAGATGCTGACTACTAGTTGGAAACCTCTGATGTATGTGGAGGTGCGCTTGAGGCCATGTGACCCACCAGCTTGAGGTACCGTTTAGTGGCTCCTACGTTGGCATGTTACACCCTAAACCCCAAAACCCCTAAAACCCATAAAATACCCTAGAACCTATAAAAACCCTAAAATGAAATAAAATTTATAAAAACCCTTTAAACACATAATGATGTTAAAACACTTTAAAAACCCATATAAATCCAAGAAAACTCTAAAAAACCCTAAAAACCCAAAAAACCATAAAGACCCTAAAAACACTAAAAACCATCAAATCCTTTAAAACCCTAAAAACCATAAAAATCCAAAAAAATTCAATAAAACTCCCTAAAAATGTAAAAAACCCCTAAAACATGAAAAACCCTTTAAAACCCTAAAAACCTAAAAACATTTAAAACCCATAAAAACATAAAAAATAGTAATACCCCTAAAAACCCTAAAAAGACTAAAAACCCACAAAATCTCTAAAAACCTATAAATCAAAAAAAAAATTAAAATATATCTAAAAGTACCTATAAACATAAAAATCCCTAAAACCCTGAAAACCCTAAGAAAATAGTAAAACCTAAAAACACTTACAACCCCTAAAACCCAAAAAATGATTGAAAATATTAAAAACACTAAAATACCTAAAAATATCTAAAATCATTTTTTAGATTTTTTTTTACTTTATGAGGTTACATGGGCCGATTTCTAGGTAGTGATTTTTATGGGTTTCATGAGTTTTCAAGACGCCTATTTTCTAAGGGTTGGATATTTGGGTTTCGAGAGGTTTCTCGAGCCTATTTTACTTTTCATTGTTGGTGTGAGACTTCAAGACATTTCATTTAATCATTTGGGTGATTGAATTTTATTTCAATTTTTAGCTTTTTTTATATATTACATTCAATTTTCCTTCTAAAAAAAATCCTAAAATGGAAAAATCCATAAAAACCTGAAAAACCCAAAAAATCTCATAATTCGAAAAAAAAACCCAAAAACAATAAAAAATTTAAAAAATCCAAAAAAACATAAATAACCCTAAAAACAATTTAAAACCTCGTTAAAACAATAAAAATACTAAAAACGCTTAAACCCCTAAAAAACTATAAACCCTAAAAACCCTAAAAGACCCTAAAAACCCTAAAACCCCCAAAACCAATAAAAATCACAAATATTCATAAAAACACTAAAATACACCCTAAAATCTATAAAAAACATTTAAAGCCACAAAAAATAAAAAAAACTGATATACCCAAAAAAACAAAAAAATAAAAAAACCTAAAACTATAAAAATCCCTAAAAACCCAAAAAACCCTTGAAGAAATTAAAATACCATAAAATAAAAAATACATAAAAACATACAAAACATGAAAAACCCTAAGAAAACCTTAAAAAACCTAAAAACCTTAAGACCCCTAAAAAACCTAAAAAATTCTAAATACCATACAAAAACCTAAAACCCAAGAATCCCTAAAAACCCATAAACCCCCAAAAAATTCCTAAAACACTAAAAACCCATAAAATTTTAAAAATACCTATAAACATAAAGACCCATAAAAAATAAGAAAATATTGAAAACCTAAAAACACGTAAACCCCTAAACACCAAAAAAATGATAAAAACCTCAAAAATATTTAAACCCTAACAACCATAAAACCCTTAAAAACATTCAAATCCCAAAAAACTCATAAAAACCTGAATAAACCTAAAAAAATACAAAAACCCTTTGATCCCCTTCTAGGGTCTTCAAAATTCTTCCAAGGGAAGAAAATACCCCCAAAAATGGTTTTTAGAAGGAAGAAAGTACTTTTACAAGTCTAGAAAGGTAAATAGACTCAAATAAAGTTGCAAATTTCAGAAGAAACTTGAAGGAATTCAATTTTTCAATGAATTTCAAGTGGCTCGTGTACTATCACCAGAAAATGTATGTGGACTAGATGATCGCGAACGAATAGGTTTGTAGAATGATCTATAAACCATTGGGCCATGGAGCGATGTCCAGATAAACAAGGCAGATCATGAACTATGTCGCCGAAGGAATTGTGCGTGCGTAGTCAATCCGTGTACCATACTGCGAACCCGTGAGTTCGTAGAAGAAGAAAACCAGTTGGGTTCCCGGAACAATTATTGCGAACTAAAGCCTCTGAAAACCTTAGTTGACTGAGTCTTCAATGGGTTAGGATATCTGCATGGGACTTCGCAAATGGTGTTTCAAGCCCAATAGATGAAAATTTTAAAAATGCTCTATAAAAGGATAAAAGTAGAAGTATGATGGAGAGGGATGATGAAAAGCTCAAAGGGGAATCAGAGGTTGTAAGAAAGAGTTCAGAGAAGACTCTGGCTTAAGTCTCTATTCATCAACAAAGATCGAATCTTGAACCAACTTCTCTATAGGCATAGCCGGCCATGAACCATAAAATGGGGGAATTAAATAATAAAAAAGGAACCACAAACCTAACTGGTGAACTGAGAACAAAAGACTTCTCGCTGATGAAATCCATCCAAACGATAATCCCTCGGACCCTCCTTCAATATGGTGCTCTCTGTAGTGTACTGCTATGTGGACTGAACCTGGTGCCACGTACTGCATCAATATGCAGATGGAACCCAAAGTGGCATGATGGGATATGTACCACTATGGTACATGGTCATATATACCCATTCCTACATACCACATCAGCACATGGACGGCCCCTTTTCCCACATACCACTATGCTATGAGGATCCTCCCCATCCCGCATAAGAAACCAGTATGTGGAATAGGGTGTTTTCGAGTATTATTTCCTTCTGTCCCGACCTCACCCTTCCATTACTATCAAGTCCTTCATAATACCTCTTCTAACCAGTCCTCTGGTATCATTCCAAATCCTCCTATAAAGCCACTGGACCCATATGATCAGACCATCGGGTGCATCAGCGCGCCCCTTTGAGTCTACATACCCATTGTAAGCGGAGTCACGAAGGATCTCCCCACTACGATTCGGGCTTCAGGAATTCCTCTCGGTCTACATTCCCATGGTAACCCAGAGTCCAACCTTGGGATGCCGACATGAACCTCCATGTTCTAGGGGTTTAGGTTGATCACTCACTTGTCCATTCAATTAGGAATAGTGATCAGTCAAAGGCGTTATGTTTGCTCCTCCCTTTGATGAGGACGAAACTCATCCCCTTCCTAGAATGTATGTCGAGGACCTCCGAATGAGGTAAGTCCCCAATCTTCTGAGGCTAAGATGTGTGACCTTCAATATCATTTCACATTGAAGGGTTCATTGCTCTATGTCCTCACCCACGATCGACCCGAACTCTTTCATTGCGGTCTCTCCCTCCCCCACCAACAGTGGAGGAAGCATGTCCATTGTTTAATCTTTGATATCCTCTTGTTTCTCACACCGAGCATGACTCATGCGGGCTTAGAGGTTTGTAATGATTAAAACATCCACCTGATTCTGAACTACAAGAACTCTGATTCATGATCAAACCTGGATAAGTAGGATGCCTACTAGAAGGACCGAGCAGAAAAGGGTTCCAATCAAAAGGGTCCCCCCAATCATGTCTATCAAATGGGAAGCTTCTATGCGTAATCCCCACACAATCCGAACTACGTGGGTTATGACTCCAATCCCACGGTTACATAGGAAGCCCTTCTTATGGGCCCAATCCCAACATCAAGTCACTTTCCACCCCTGGATGACAATTAACTCCAGAGGGCCTTATTGTAAGGCTATAGTCATCATCACCTATGTATCATCAAATATATGCATGCCTACGACGATCCTGCAAATCAAGGGTAGCCTATGGAAACAATTTTCAGGAATGAATCATGGATTCACATTCATATGAAAATGACTTAAATCTATTAGAGATTCCCAGAACAAGAAACAATCCTCCCCCAAAAGGGTGAGATGAGCCTAAATTCCAATCCTCTCAACCAATGGAGTCTTTAAGTGTCGTTGGCTGAATCATCAATCAACAAGCACTTACCTTTGGACAGCAGGTCCATGAATCATGGATACTAGGGACGTTGGGCGTTCTTGACTCTACAAATACACCTGTTGGAGACCATTCGAGTATGTTATATCTGAGGGGGACCGATTTCCCAAGTACTTGACCCTACACAATCGCCTACTGGGATCAATCTTATTGTGGTATCTCTTTTGCAATGAGAAAGGGTGAATTACCCAGTCCCCGCGGGGTTAATCTGACACTCCTTAAAGTATAATGATACAGAACGGTTCAAAAAATAAATAAATGATTAATTTGACAAAAAACCATCTCTTGAAAAAAGGGATGGGTGATGATCCTCAACGAATCATTTCGGCACACTCGGAAACATGCCACCTTGGAGGCGGAACACCCCTAAAACATTAAAAGATTCTAAAAACCATAAAAACCCTTAAAACTCAAAAACCCCCCCTTAAATCCCCAAAAAACCATAAAAATACAAAACACTAAAAACCCTCGATATCCCTAAAAACCATAAAAATCCTAAAAAATATATAAAAATCTTTAAAAATATAAAAAACATAAAAACACAAAAACACTAAAGAAAACCATAAAACCATAAAACACTTGAAACTGCTAAAAACATAAGAAAATTTTAAAACCCAAAAATCCATTAAAAACAATAAAAACACCTAGAAATTATAAAACCCCCCAAAACCTTAAAAAACACAAAAAAACCCATAAACCCTAAAAACCACAAAAAAACTCAAAAAAACCGAAAACCCCTACAAAAGTCCAAAGATCCCTAAACAGCTAAAAACATAAAAATCCTAAAACCCAAAAAACCCCTCAAAATCCATAACAACCCTAAAAACCATAAAAATCCTAAAAAGCTATAAAAATCCCTAAAAATGTAAAAAACACTAAAAACCCAAATAAAGCCCTAAAAACCAAAAAATAGTTAAAATGAGAAAAAAACCTGAAAACACAAAAAATCTAAAAAACCCAAAAACCCAAAAACCCGAAGAACCCCTCAAACCATAAAAAGTTAAATACTTATAGAAACCTTAAAAAACACTAAAAATTATATAAAACCTTAATCCATTAAAAACATTTAAAAATAATAAAAAATCTTAAAAACCCTAAAAACTAACAAAAATTAAAAACCCAATGAACCATAAAAACTTTAAAATCCTAAAAAACCTAAAATCCCTCAAAATCCCTAAGGACCCTAAAAACCATTAAAATTACTTAATATCTCTAAATTTCCCTAAAAATGTAAAAATCCTTAAAAAAACCCTAAAACCCCTAAGAAAACCCTTAAAACATAAAAACACTTAAAACCCCTAAAAAATTAAAAACTTCTAAAAACATGAAAAAACAAAAAACCCCTAAAAAACCTAAAAATCACTAAAAACCCTAATAACCCATAAAAAACCTAAAAACCACTAAAAATTCCGGAAAACATAAAAACCTTAAAAATCATGAAAAACTTAAATAAAACCTTAAAAAACATCAAATCCTTAAAAAAACAAGAAACACTAAAAACCCTAAAAAACTGGAAAACCCATAAATAACCAAAAACAACTAAAAAATATAAAGTCCTTTTAAACCCGCTAAAACCATTGAAAAACTATAAAATCCCTTAAAATCCCAAAAAACCCCTAAAATCAATAAAATACAAAGAAATACCATAAAATACTAAAACCCATAAAACCAAAAAAATCCCTAAAAACTCTAAAAACCATAAAAATCCTAAAAAATCCCGAAAATTCCCTTAATAAATAAAAAATCAAACAAACCCAAAATTCATAAGAAGAGATTAAAAACCTAAAAACACTTAAAATCACTCAAAAACCTTAAGGACACTATAAATCCTAAAAAACCCAAAAAAACCATAGAAACCCTAAATCCTCACAAAATCCATAAAAACCATACATATCCTAAAAAGTCCCTAAAATTAAAAAAACATAAAAACCATAAAAAACCTAAGAAAACCTTCAAAACCATAAAACTATTAAAACCCCAAAAAACCTAAAAAATGCTAAAAATCCTAAAAAACTCTAAAAGCCTTAAAACCCCTATAAACCATAAAGCCCCTAGGAGCAATAAAACCCTTAAACCCATAAAACCCTAAAAGACCACTAAAAAATCTAAATACCCTTTAAACCCCTCAAAATGTTAAAAAAATCTACAAAACCTTTAAACCCAGAAAAAACTAAAAAAACCCTAAAAACCAAAAAACACCTTAAAACCCTAAAAATATAAAAATCCCTAAAACCCGTAAAATCATTAAAAACCCTAAAAACCATAAATATCATAAAAATATATCTAAAATCCCTAATAACATCAAAACACTGAAAACCCAAAATAAACCCATTGTAAACATTAAAAAACTAAAAACACATAATACCCCTAAAACCTTAAAAAAGATTGAAAGCCTAAAAACCCCACAAAAAACTAAAACCCTAAAAACCATGAAACCCCTATAATTCTTAAAAAACACAAAAAACCCCATGAAAAACGTAAAACCCAAATAATACAAATATCCATTAAACCATTCAAAATGTTAAAAACTATAAAAAACTTCAAAAACATAAAAAAAATAAAAAACCCCAAAAAACCAAAAACAACCATAAAAAACCTTAAAACCCCTAAAAACCCCTAAAACCCTTAAATCCCTAAATTTCAAAAAACCTATAAAAATTATAATAAAGCCCTAGAAATCATTAAGATTGGAAAAACCCCTAACAACCCTGAAATACATAAAAAACACCAAAAATCCTGAAAACATCTAAATAATCCTTAAAAACATAAAAATAATTAAAACCCGTGAAAACACATAATACAATAAAAAACCTAAAAATCCCTAAAAACCCTAATAACCATTAAAAAATCCAAAAAATCACTAAATCCCTAAAAACCACAAAAACTCAAAAAAAACCTTAAAACCCCATAAAACCCATAAAACCACTAAAAACGCTGAAAAAACTTTTAAACCACAAAAAATGTTAAAAAAACACAAAAAAATATTAAAACCATAAAAAATTGGAAAATCCCCAAAACCCAAAAATGAATAATAAAAACCCTAAAAACCCTAAAACTAAAAAAAATCCTAAAAAACCCTAAAAACTAAATAACCATAAAACCCCCAAAAACATCCAAAAAAATCCATAAAAATGTAAAATACCATAAAACCCTGAGAAAACCCTAAGAAAACCTTAAAAAACAAAAAAAACACAATACCCATAAAATCCTAAAAAATGTTAAAAACCATAAATAAACACTAAAAACCATAAAACCATCAAAATTACTAAAAAACCCAAAACCTCTAAAAATCCAAAACATCTCTAAGAATCACATAAAACATAGAAAACACTAAAAACAATGAAAAATTCACCCAAAAACCTAAAAAAGAAAAAAAACACTTAAACCCCTTACAAACACTAAAAAACAGAAAACCCCTAAGAGACCCTAAAAAATCATAAAAACCATACAACCTATAAAACCATAAAACCCCCTAAAAACCATAAAATGCCTTAAAATCCTTAAAATCCACTAGAAACTATAAAAACCATTTAAACACTTAAAAAAGTTAAAAATACTCTAAAAACCCTTCAAAACCCCTAAAAATATCAAAAAAACCCTAAAACCCAAAAAAACCCATAAAACCCAAAAACCATAAAAAACCATAAAACCATCAAAATCCATAAAAACAATTACAAATCCTAAAAATCCTTAAAAATAATTAAAAATAACTAACAAAGTAAAAAACACCAAAACCCCTAAAACCCCTAAAAACCTCTATGAAAACATTAAAAACCCAAAAACAATAAAAACCCCTAGAAATTGTAAAAACCACTAAAAACCTATAAAAACCTTAAAAACCCACTAAAAACACAAAAAACCTTTTAAACCATGAAAATAATAAAAAAATATAAAAAACCTTTAAAAACATAAAATTCTAAAAACCCCTAAAACCCTAAAATCCTAAAATCCCACAAAATCCCTAAAACCCTAAAAACCTAATAAAAACTCTAAAAAACTATAAACCCCTAAAAAATGTTAAAAATTATAAGAAAAATCAAACACCTAAAAAACTCCAAAGACCCCTAAAACCCCAAGAGACCATAAAAACATTAAGACCCCAAAAAATCTAAAATCCCAAAAAATCTATTAAATCCCAAAAAACCATAAAAAGATTAAATAACCCTAAAAATTCATAAATACCAAAAAACCAAAAAAAACCTAAAATCCCTAAAAACATAAAAACAATTAGACCACTACAAACCAAAAAAATGTTTAAAATCCAAAAACCCTTAAACCCCTGAAATCCCTAACAAACCTAAAAAACCATAAAAAAACAAAAATCCATAAAAATACCTAAAATAATAAAAATCCGTAAAAATCATTTAAAACCTTAATAAAAACATAAGAAACTAAAAATCCTTAAAAACTCAAGAAACCCTAAAAACCCAAAACACCCTAAAAATACTCTGAAACCCTAAAACCCCTAAAAGCAAAAATACCACCTAAAACCATAAAAACAATAATTTTTTTTAAAAACCATCAAAAACCACAAAAAACTCTAAAAAAATATTTAATAAAAAAATGTTAAAAACTATAAAAACCCTAAAATCCCTAAAAAAAGTCAAAGAAACTCCAAAACCTAAAAAACCCAAAAAACCCTAAAAAATATAAAAAACCCAAAAAATTGCCGAAATCACTAAAAAACCTAAAAACCCATAACAAATATACAAATACCCTAAAAATAACTAAGAACATAAAAAACCCTAAAACCCTAAAAACCCATAATAAATCATTAAAAACATAAAAACACTTAAAACCCCTAAAAGCCTAAAAAATGATAAAAACCCTAAAAAATCTAAAAACCCTAAAAAACTCTAAAACCCACAAATCCCTAATTATCCTAAAACCATAAAAAACACTTAAAAATCCAATAAAATATAAAAAAACCTTGAAAACCATAAGAAAACATTAAAAACCTAAAAAAAATTAAAACCACTAAAAAACTAAAAATTTTCTAAAAACCCAAAGAACCCTCACAATCTTTAAAACACCGAAAAGACCATAGAATCCTAAAAGGCCCTAAATATCCCTAAAGATGTAAAAAACCCTAATAAATCAACAAAAACATAAAAACACTTAAAACCCAAAAATACCTAAAAAATGCTAAAAACCTTAAAAAGTCTAATAGAACACGAAAAACTCTGAACCCCCCCAAATGGTAAAACACCGAAAAACATAAAAACCCCTAAAAACCATAAAACTATAAAACCACTAAAACTCTAAAAACCATTTAGAAGCATAAAAACATTTAAAACCTCTAAAAATCCTTTAGAACCCTAAAAAAATAAAAAAAAATACCTTAAAAAATAACCATAAGAGCACTAAAAGTGTAAAAAACTATAAAACACCTAAAAATCCCTAAAAACCCTAAAATCCATAAATATCCTAAAAAATCCATAAAATTTCTAAAAACATAAAAAACCATAGAAACCCTAAAAACTCTTAAAAACCCAAAAATTTCATAAAAAACCATAAAAAACACTAAATACCCTTTAAGCCCATAAAAACATAAACGACCCTAAAACACCTTAAAAACCATAAAAATCCAAAAACACAAAAACCCAAAACTCCATAAAAACCTTAAAACCCCTTAAAATCCCTACAAACCCTAAAACCCATAAAAATCCTTAAAATTCCCGAAAAGTCCATAAAATTGTTAAAATCCATGAGAATCCTGAATAACCCCAATAAAACCTAAAAACAATTAATACCATTAATAACCTAAGAAAATCTGAAAAACCTGAAACCCTAAAAACTCTAAAAACCCTAAATACCCAAAAACTTCTAAAAACATTAAAAAAACAAAAAACCCTATAAAAACACTAAAAACCCACAAAAAAACTCGAGAAACCCTTTAAATCATGAAAAATGTAAAAAATCTAAATAATCATTAAACCCATAAAAACTCAAAAAACCAGAGTCCAAAAAACCAAAAAACCCAAAAAACCATAAAACCATCAAAATCGCAAAAAATCCTAAAAAAATTTAGACCTTAACAACTCTAAAATCGCAAATAATAAAACCAACCCTAAAAACCTTCGAAATCCCAAAAATCCCTAAAAATCATAAAAATCCTAAAAAATTCCTAAAAATACAAAAAACACCTAAAACCCCCTAAACACCCATAATAAAAACATAAAAACATAATAATCACTTTAAAACCATAAGAACATAAAAAAGAATAAAAACCCTAAAAAATCACTAAGAGACCCAAAAAAGCCTAAAACCCAAAAAACCATAAATACCCATGAAAACTATTAAAAAAACTAAAAACTAATAAAAAAAACTAAAATCACTAAAAAATCTGAAAACACATTACAATCCTAAATTATTAAAGACCACTAAAAAACAAAAAAAATCCAAAAAAATAAAAAAACTACAAAAATACAAAGACCATAAAAACCAAAAAAACCGTAAAAAACTGTAAAAACCCAAAAAACACCTAAAAACCCTAAAAACATAAAATAATCATAAAAAATATCTAAAAATGTAAAAAACCTAAATACCATGAAAAATTTTATGTAAACGTTAAAATCCTAAAAACACTGAAATTCATTGAAAAACTAAAATATGATAAAAACCAAAAAATCCCTCAAATTCTCAAAAAACCCTAATAAACCTTATTAATCCAAACAAAACACCAAAATTTACTAGAAACATCGAAACCCAGAAAACACTAAAAAATAATAGGGAAACCATAAAATTATAAAAACAATTAAATCCCCAAAAAAACCTAAATAACGCTAAAAACATAAAAATTGATAAAAACCGTAAAAATATATAAAAAGACCCTTAAACCATAAAAACCCCTAAGAACCATAAAACCCCATAAAACCCACAAAAACCCTAAAAAGCCATAAAACCCCTAAAAACCACAAAAAAATCGTAAAATCCATTAAACCAATAAAAACATTAAAAACTGTAAAAAAAACCATTAAACCATAAAATACAAAACCCCCCCTAAAACCCTCAAAATCTCTTGACTACCTAAAAACCATTAAAATATTAAAAAATACCTAAAAATACCTAAAATCCAAAAAACCAAAAAAACCCTAAAAACCTAAAAACACAAAAAAAATTAAAACCATAAAAACCATAAAACCATAACAAATCCTAAAAATGATAAATAGCCCAAAAACTGTAAAAAATCATAAAACCCCTCAAAATCGCTATAACCCCTAAAAACCCATTACAATCCTAAAAATTCCTAAAAATCACAAAAACCCACTAAAAACAAAAATTAACTAAAAACACTTAAAACCCCTAGAAACCTAAAATATGATAAAATCCCTAAAAACTCTAAGATGAACCTAAAATCCCTAAAACCCTTAAAAAATAACCCATAAACCCTTAAAAAGCATAAAACCTTTAAAAACACTAAAAACCCAGTAAAAAATCTAAAAACCTTTAAACCACTAAAAATATTGATAATCTATAAAAAAACCTTAAAACCATAAAAAATAAAACAACCCAAAACTCCAAAAACCCCTAAAAACCCTAAAAACCCAAAAAATCCCTAAAACCCAAAAAACCATAAAAATTCTAAAAGCCCTAGAAATACCTAAAAATGTATAAAATATTAAAAAAACTTAAGAAAAAATAAAAACCAAAAAACAATTAAATCCCTAAAACCCAAAATAGTGATAAAAACCATTAAAACCTTAAAAACTATATAAAACCCTAAAACCCTCAAAATCCCATAAACCCTAAAAAACTAATAAATCAGTAAAAATCAATTAAAACATAAAACACCCCAAAAAAATCTGAAAACCCCTATGAAAACCGTAAAAACATGAAAACCAAAAAAAATCTAAAATTCTAAAATTCTAAAAAACCCTAAATAGAACAAAAAAACCTTAAAAATAACTAAAATCCATAAAACCCCTAAAACCCTTAAAAATCCCCAAAAACCCATAAAAACCTAAATAAAAACTAAAAACATAAAAAACCCTTTTAAACCACTAAAAAGATTAAAAAATCTAACTAAATTTAAAAACCCTATAAACTATACAAAATTATACAACCTCTAAAAAAACCAAAAAAACAATACAAGGCCATAAAAATCCTAAAACCCCCCAAAAAAACATAAAAACCCTGAGATCAATGAAAAAACCACTAAGAAAACCTTAGAAAAATAAAAACACATAAATCCCCTAAAAACCTATAAAATGATAAAAATCCTACAAATCCCTAATAACCCCAAAATACCCTAAAACCCCCCCAAATTCCCTTAAAACATAAAAAAATTAAAATCATAAAGAATCCCTAAAAAACCTAAAAATGTAAAAATCCCTAAATACTCCTAAGAAAAACATAAATTCTTAAAAAATCTTAAGACCCTAAAAAAGTAAAAATGAAAAAAACCATTAAAATCTGCAAAAAGACACTAAAAATCCTAAAATCCCTAAAAAAATAAAACCACTAAAAATAATAAAAATCCCATAAAAACCCAAAAACCTAAAAAGGTATATATAATATTTATAAACCCCTTATAAAATAAAAAAACTACAAAAACCCAGAAAACCATAAAGACCCAAAAAACCCAAAAAATTGTAAAAACCTCAAAATACCTAAATAACACAAAAGATGTAAAATTGATTAAAAATCCTTAAAAGTTTGAAAATTTTAAAAAACCCCAAAAATACAAAAAAACCATTAGAAAAACATAAAAACCTAATATCACTTAAAACCCCTATAAAATATAAAAAACACTAAAAACCATAAAATCCTAAAAACCCAAAAACCCTTTAGAATCTGTAAATAACCTAAAAACCCAAAAATATTCTAAAAATACCTAATATTCATAAAAATATATAAAACCCTAAGCACCAAAAAAAACTAGGAAAACCATAAAAAACTAAAAATTCATAAAACCCATAAAAACAGAAAAAATGCTAAGACCCTAAAAACCCTAAAAGACACTTAAAATATAAAAACCCCTAAAAACCATAAAACCATAAAAATCATTAAAATCCCCAAATCTTAAAAACCCTAGGAATTGACTTAAAAAATATCTTTAGACCCGTAAAAATGATAAACACTCAAAAAACCTTAAAAACCATAAAAACTCCAAAAAAATGTAAAAAAAGATAAAAATATAAAAAACTCTAAAATACCCTAAAAACATTCAAAATCCCTTAAAAACATAAAAAACCATATAAATCATAATAATGATCTAAAAATATAAAAAAATTTAAAAACCCTAAAAACCCTAAACAACACAAAGAAATCCTTAATAACGTAAGAACCCATTAAACCCCTAAAGAACCATAAATTGACAAATCTGATAAATTAACAAAAAAACCAAACCCCCCAAAACACAAAAAATCCCTAAAAACCCTAAAACCCATAAAAATCCTAAATATATCTAAAAGCTCTTAAAAATGTTAAAGAACGTAAAAACCCAAAAAAACATTACGAAAACCATAAAAACCTAAAAACAGATAAAACCCCTAAAAAATATAAACACGGTAAAAATCGTAAAAATCAAAAAAAAATACCTTAAAACCCACAATAACCCTAAAAACTATAAAACCCATAATAATCTTTAGAAAACCCTAAAAACCCTAAGAACCCAATAAAAACTATAAAAACCCTTTAAACACATAGAATTGTTAATAAAAATCTTAGAAACCTTAAAAAACCTAAAAGACTCAAAGAACCTAAAAAACAAATAAAAAAACCACTAAACCACTAAAAACAAAAAAAACCTAAAAAACCCTCGAAATCCCTAAAAACCTCAAATACCATAAAAATCCCTGAAAATCCCTAAAAATATTAAAATACCTAAAAAACCTGAGAAATCCTATCAAAACCATAAAAAACTAAAAACACTTTAAACACCGTAAAAATCTAAAAATGCTGAAAACCATAAAAACATTAAAACCCCTAAAAATGCCCCAAACCCCTCAAACTCCTTTAAGACCCTAAAATCCATAAAAATGCAATTGAAGGCATATAAATCACTAAAAATGTGAAAATCCATAAAACCCTAAAGAAACTATAAATCCTAAAAATAGTGAAGACCCCTAAAAACCTAAGAAATCCAAAAAACTCTAAACCACTAAAAGACCCTAAAACTCTAGAACACCCTAAAAACCCTAAAACCCGTAAATCCCATAATGACCATAAAACCCTTTAAACCCTTAAATATCCTAAAAACCTTCTAAAAACTCTAAAACCCTATTAAACCCCCGATAACATGACAAAAATAACAAAAAATATTATAATCAATGAAAACATAAAAAAGACATAAAACCCCAAAAAACCAAAAAAACTAAAAAACTGTTAAAACACTTAAATCCCAAAAAAACCATAAAAAATATAAAAATCATTAAAAATCATGAAAAATTACAAATAATCCCTAAAAACATAAAAACACTAAAACCCTGAAAACCCCATAGAAAACCTTAAAATCCTAAAAACTCACAAAACCCCTAAAAACCCTAAAAATTCTAAAACCCTAACCTCCCATAAGACCCTAAAAAACCTAAACCAACCTAAAAACCATAAAGTCGCAGGAAACCATTAAAAACCTCAAACCACTAAAAGCCAATAAAATCCTTAAGGAACCTCGAAAAAAATCTAAGAACACTTTAAACTCTTCAAAACGTAAACAAATCTAAAAACCTTAAAACCCTAAAAAATAAAAAAACCCATAAAACCCAAAAAAATATAAAAAATAAAAATCTCTAAAAACCGTCAAAACCCTCAAAACCCCTAAAACCCCAAAAAAATAATAAAAATACCAAAATATCATTAAAAATTATATAAAAACACAAAAACCTTAAAAACGGTGAAAACCCACTAGAAACCCATAAAAACCAAAGAATAATTAAATCCCATGAAACACTAAAAACCCTAAAAACCTATAAAAACCCTCAAAATCCCTAAAAACCTTAAAAGCCTAAAAATACTAAAAAAATCCCTAAAAACCCAAAAAGCATAAAAACCCCTAAGAACCCTGGAAAACCCTATCAAAAATTTCAAAACCTAAAAATTAAACAATACATTAAAAACACTAAAACACTAAATACACTAAACAACCCTAAAGACACCAACATCCCTAAAAGCCACTAATAACCATAAAAACACTAAAGTCCTAAAAACACTAAAACCCATAAAATCCCTAAAAACCACTAAAAATCATAAAAACCCTTTAAACCCCTAAAAATGTTAAAAACATGAGAAAATATAAAAACTCCAAAAAAATAAAAAAAACCCTAAACCCCCTAAAAAACCATAAAAACCCTAAAATCCTCAAAACCCCTAAAAACACGGAAAATCCTAAAAACCCCAAAAATCATTAAAATCATAAAAGGCCCAAAAAATATGTAAGAATGAAAAAATCTATAAAAACCATGAAAAAGTTAAGAAAACCCCGAAACCCTAAAAATACTTAAAAGCCATTTAAAATCTAAAAACATAACAAAGGATCAAATCCACAAAAACCCTAAAAACTGCCAGAATCCATCTAGATCCCTAGAAACCCTAAAATACGATAACAATACTAAAAATCTACAAGAATCCCCATAAATGTAAAAACCCCTAAAACCCCTGAAAGACCCTAAGAAAACATTCAAAACATAAAAACACTTTAAACCCCTAAAAACCAAAAAGGGTAAAACAAAAAACCCCCAAAAGACTATAAAAATAAAAAGAAACCCTAAAAACATAAATCCCCCTTAAAAACATAAAAACCCTAAAACCCATAAAACCCTAAAATCCACTAAATATTCAAAAAACCCTATACACTTATAAAAATATTAAAATACCTAAAAAATAAAAATTCCTCATAAAATAAAAAACACTAAAAGCATAAAAAACCATAAAAACTTAAAACCCATAAAAATCCAAAAAACCTCTATAATCCCTGAAAACCCCTAAATGCCCTTAAGAATTGTAAAAAACCATAAATATCCCTAAAAAAATAAAAACCCCTAAAATCCATGAAAAATCTTAAGAAAGCCTAAAAACCCTAAAAAGACTTAAAGCCAAGAAAAACCTAAAAATGCTTAAAAACAAAAAACCTGGAAACCCTGAAATATGTAAGATCTCCTAAAATCCCTAAATACCCTAAAAGAAAAAACAAAATTCTAAAAAAATAATAATAATGCCTAAAAACCCAAGACCCCCTAAAAAATCCAAGAACCCCTAAGAAAACCTTAAAAACCTAAATACAAACAAAACCTATAAAAACAATAAAAAACACAAAAAATTATAAAACCCTAAAATACCCTAAAACCCTAAACCCATAAAAACAACAAAACACTAAAACCTCAAAACCCACTTAAAGATATATAACTGTTTAAACCCAAAACACCATTGAAAATAAATTAAAAACTATAAAAACCTAAAAAATAAAAAAAACCAAAAAAACCAAAAAACCTTATAAACCCTAACACCATTAAAATCTATAAAACCCCAAAAGCCAAAAATAATAATAAAAAACCCCAGAAAATCCCTAAAAATATAAACACCCCCAAAAATCCTAAAAACCCCTATGAAAACCTTAAAAACATAAAAACAATTAAAACCCTAAAACACCATAAAAACACTTAAAGTCCCCGAAAACCATAAAATCCAAAAAAAAATCCATTAAAATCTATTAAAAATTAAAAATAATAATTACCTTGAAAACCCTTAATAAACCCTTTTGTGCCTAAAAATAATTAGACCTCTAAAAAACAAAAAATTGCTGAAAAGCCTAAAAACCCAAAATTGACCCTAAAAACCCCTAAAAACCATTAACCCCCATAAAAACCTAAAAGTACCCTAAAGCACTATAAAAACTCACTAAAACACTAAAAACCCTTTAAACCACTAAATTTTTAAAAAAGTTTAAAAAAACATTGAAACCCTCAAAAATTGAAAAAAACCCAAAACTACAAAAAACACGAAAAACCCAAAAAAACATAAACAACCCTAAATTACCTAAAAATTCCTACAAACCATAAAAATAATAAAAATACTTAAAAATCACTAGAAACATTAAAACCACTAAAAATGCTATAAAACTATAATTAAACATTAAAAACCAAAGAAAACATAAAATCCCTCAAAACCCTAAAAGTGCTAAAGACCCTTAAAAACCCTAAATACACTAAAAAACACTCAAAATCCCAAAAAAACCTTACAAACCATAAGAAACTAAAAAAGATAAAAAAATACTTAGAAATTTTAAAAACTATAAAAACCCTAAAAACCCTCTAAGAAAACCTTTAAATCCTAAAAACACAAAAGATCCCTAAAATACCTAAAAGATGTTAGAAAACCTAAACACCAAAAAAAGACACTAAAACCCTCAAAAACCCTAACAAAATAAATCCCATAAAAACCCTAAACCACTAAAAACACTAAAAACCCCTTAAACATCTAAAAACCATAAAAACTATAAAAACAATAAAAAACCTGAAAAGTAAAAAAACCTTAAGAACACAAAAAACCCCTAAGAACCCTAAAAAGCGTAAAACCCCTAAAATACTTTAAATTCCCTAAAAACTGAAAATCCCCATTAAAATCCTAAAAATCCAAAAAAACCCTATAAAAAAATAAACCCTTAAAACCCTAAAAATCCCAAGAAACCCATAAAAATGCTAAAAACCCTAAAACTCATTAAAGCATTAAAAAAACCTAAAACCCATCAAAGTCCCTAAAACCCTAAAAACCATAAAAATCCAAAATTATCACTAAAAATCTATAAAAATGTTAAAACCCTAAAATCCCAAAAAAGAGCCTTGGAAAAACTCAAAAACATAAAATCAATTAAAAAACTATATAAACAAAAAATGTGTAAAACCTTAGAATACCCCAAAACACTAAAAAAAATAAAAATTATAAAAACCGTTAAAACCCATTAAAAATAGTAACAACCAATAAAAAATAAGAAAAACACTAAAAACTATAAAAAAAATTTAAACCCAAAAAATTGTAAAATATACGAAAAAAATTAAAAATCCCAAAAAAAAATTCTAAAACCTAAAAAAACCCATAAAAACATGAAATATCATAAAAAACTTTAAACTTCTCAAAATCCCAAAATTCCAAAAAAACAAAAAAAAATTCTTAAAACTCCCGAAAATCCCTAAAAACATATAAAACCCAAAAAAACCCTAAAAACCATAAAACACCAAAAAACCTTAAAAACCCTAAAAAATCATAAAATCCTTAAAATCCGAAAAAAAAACTCTAAAACCCCTTTAGACCTCTAAAATAATAAAAACCCCCAAAAAACCTTTAGAACCCTAAAAAATCAATAAAATGCTAAAAAAACCAAAAAACCCTAAAAACCATAAAAATCCTAAAAAATACCTTAAAATGAAGTAAACCCTAAAAACCCTAAAAGACTCTAAAAACATTAAAAATAAAAAAACACTTAGAACCCCTAGAAATGTTGAAAAACTAAAAAAACCATAAAAAACCATAAAACCCCTCAAAATCCCTAAAAACCCTCAAAATCCATAAAAACCTTTGTATCCTAAAAAATATTTAAAAACATAAAAAACCCTGAATCCCCCTTTCAGAATATTAAAAATCTAAAAATACTTAAAACCACAAAAAAACCAAAATACACTAAAAACCCTAAAAACTTGAAAAGACACTAAAATCCCAAAAAAAAAATTCCCTAAATAACATGAGCCTCACCATAGTTTGTTAACTTCAAATCGTTCTATAGATGAATCAATTTTTATTAATAACTTTGTTCTTTTTTATCTATTTAAATAATGAGTTCAGATTGTATAAGCATTTTTTAAGCCACTATTAAAATTGATTTTCAGGAAGATAAAAGTATATCAAACGCATGTAATGTTTTAAAGTGAGAAGATTATTTCCATTGGGTAAATATAGGTTCGATCAAGATTTGATTATCTAGAGTACCAAAGGAACTAATGGCAACATTATAAAAAATTGTTAGGTACTATTATGTATTATACTTGTGACTCTATTGGTGAAATAACCTCTCTCTCTAAAAAAAATATTTTCTCGATGCAAAAAAACCTTAAATTAACTAAAAAACTGAAAAATACCCTAAAATCCGATAAAAAAGTTAAAACCCCTAACACAATAAGAAACACTCAAAACCGTCAAAACACTAAAAACCATAAAAACCCTAAAAATCATAAAAACACTCAAAATACCTAAAAATATGAAAAACCATAAAACCTGGAACACTCCGTAGAAAAAAATAAAAACCTATAAAAAATTAAAAAACATAAAAAAACCTAAAAAATTCTAAAAACACTAAATGACCATAAAAAATCTAAAAATCCCTAAAAATCCTAGACCATAAAAATCCTAATAAATCCCTAAAAACATGTAAAAACATAAGAAAACCTAAACACCCTAAAAACTCCTAACAAAACCTAAAAACCCTAAAAACACTTAAAACCTTTAAAAAATATAAAACTCTAAAATCCCTAAAAACCATAAAGACCCTAAAAATAGAAAAAACCCTAAAAACTCTAATAACCATAAAACACATAAAAACCATAAAAAATCCTAGAAACCGACAAAAACCATAAACTCCCACTTAAAACTCTAAAAAAACGTTTAAACTATAAAATGTTAAAAAAGCGAGAAAACCTTAAAAACTCTAAAAACTTAAAAAACCAAAAAAAACATTGAAAAACCCTAAAAACTCTAAAATTCCTTAACCATCGTAAAAAATCATAAAAATCATAAAATCCCTAAAAAACAAAAAAAACCAAAAAAAACCCTAATAATTTGATGACCCCCAAGAAAACTTTTTAAACCTAAAACAATTAAAAACTTTAAAGACCCTAAAAAACACTAAAAACCATAAGAAACTCTAAAACACCGTAAAATTTTTAAAAACCCATAAAAACCAAGAATACCCCTAAAAACATTAAAACCCTGAAAACCCATAAAAACATAAAAACCACTAAAAATATGAAAACCCCTTAAGACCCTAAAATTGTTAAAAAAAATTTAAGAACCCGTAATCCCTAAAAACTCCATAAAACCATAAAAACACCAAAAGATCCATAAAACACCTAAAAACCTGAAAAACCTTCAAAATACCTAAAAACCCAAAAAATCTATAAAAATCCTAACAAATCTATAAAAAAATCTATAAATTCCTAAAAAACCCTAAAAAACATGACAAGAACTAATAAAAACCTAAAATCCTAAGAAATATTAAAACAAAAAAAACCTAAAAATGAAAAAAGCCTTAAAAACCCTAAAAGACTATACAAATCCTAAAACCCCCTAAAAACAAGAAAAAATACTAAAAACCTTAAAAACTGATAAAAAACTAGAAAATCATAAAACCACTAAAAACAATAAAAACCCATTATATCCCTAAAAACATTAAGGAATCTAAAAATTATTAAAACACTAAAAACCTAAAAAATATTCTAAAAACCCGAAAAAACATAAAACCATAAAAATCCTCAAAATCTCTAAAAACCTTAAAATCCAAATAAATCCATATAAATCCCTCTAAATTTAAAAGAATACAAAAACTATGAAAATAACCTAAGAAACCCTTTAAAACATATAAAAACTTTAAACCCCAAAAACCTAAAAACCCATAAGAGTCCTAAAAAACCCTAACACCCTAAAAACCCCTAAAAATCCTCAAAATCCATAAATCCCTAAAAAACTATAAAAAACCTAATAGTACCTAAAATAACTAAAAATGTAAAAAACTATAAAAACCCAAAAACCCTAAAAACCCATAAAAACTGAAGAAACATAAATCCAATAAAAACAAAAAAAATTCTAAAACTATAAAACCCTAAAAAAGTCATAAAAACCCTAAAACTAAAAAAACTACAAAACCATTTAAACCCCCAAAAATTTAAAAATCAATAAAAAACTATAAAAACCGTAAAATGCTCGAAAACACCTAAAACCCCAAAAAACCATAAAACCCCTAAAAACCCTAAAACCCATAAATTCTTAAAAAATCCAAACAGCCATAAAAATCATAAGAAGCGTAAAAAACCATAAAAATGAAAAAAAACACTAAAAAAAATGAAATCCCTAATAAAATATTAAAAATATAAAAACACATATAACCCCTAAAAAACCTAAAAGTGTTATACACCATAAAAATCCTTAAACTCTAAAAACTCCTAAAAACCCTCAAAATCTCAAAAAACCTAAGACACCATAAAATCATAAAAGGGGCTAAATATCTCTAAAAATGTAAAAAAACCTAAAACCATCAAAAAAACTTTCAAAAAAATTAAAAAAAACACTAAAAACCCAAAAAAAACAATATAAACCATAAAAATAAAAAAAACACCAAAAAACCTTAAAACCCCCCAAAACCCAAAAAACCCTTAAAACACTAGAAACTATAAAACCCTTTAAAAATCTTATAAAACTAAAAAAATCTAAAAAATAAAAAAACCATAAAACACTAAAAACCATAGAAAACCGTAAACCCTCTAAAATCCCTAAAAAATATCTAAAATACCTAAAATGTAAATAACCCAAAAAACCCTAACAAACCCTCAGAAAACCATAAAAACAAAAAACAATTAAGACAAAAAAACAAAAAAAATATAAAAAACACTAAAATCCCTAAAAACCATAAAAACCATCAAAATCCCTAAAAACCACAAAATTTCTAAAAAATCCCTAAACCCCTAAAAATGTAAAAACTCTTAAAAACTCTAAAAACCCCTAAGAAAACCTTAAAAACCAAGAAAAAACATAAAACACCTAAAAACCAAAAAATGATAAAAACCCTAACTCCCCTAAAAACCCTAAAAAACATAAAAAACATAAAAACCCAATAAACCCTCAAAATCTATAAAAACCCTTAAAACCATAAAAATCACGAAAAAGTACAGAAAATCCCTAAAAAAATAAAACCTCTAAAAAACCATTAAAAACCTATAAAACCTTAAAAAAAATAACAATTAAATCCCCAAAAAACCTAAAAAATCTGAAAACCCTTAAAAAATACTAAAACCCCAAACCCTAAAAAATCATAAAACCCCTTAAATTATAAAAAAGTCCTAAAAGCATGAAAACCCTAAAAACCACTAAAAACAATTTAGACCTATAATTTTTTTTAAAAAATCCTAAAAAAATTTAAAATAGTAAAAAATCAAGAAAACCCTAAATTCCAAAAAAATAATTAAACCCCTAAAACCAAATAAACCCTAAAAGCCCAAAACACCCTAAAAACCCATAAAAAACTAAAAAAACTCCCCAAAATCCATTAAAACATAAAAATCCTAAAACCCTGGGAAAACCCAAAGCAAATATTTGACACCTAAAAACACATAAAATACTTCAAAATTATAAAAAAAACATAAATCCCCAAAAACCAAAAATACCCAAAAAACCCGAAAAAAGCTCAAAATCCCTAAAAACTCTAAAAACCATAAAAATCGTAAAAAATCCATAATACCCCGAATAATGAAAAAACACGAAGAACCTTGAAAAAACCTAAGAAAACCTTAAAAACCTAAAACACTTAAAATCCCAAAAAAATAAATAAGCATTAAAAACCCTACAAACCAATAAAAAGACCATAAAACCTTAAAACCTTAAAACCCTATGAAAGCTAAAAAACCTCAAAAACCCTAAAACCACTTAAAACAATAAAAACACATTAATCCCCAAAAATGTTAAAAACTCTAAAACCCCTTAAAATATTAAAAAAAAATAAAAAAACCCATAAACCCTAAAAAAACTATAAAATATTAAAACCCTGAAAAAACAATAAAAAACTAACAAAATTACTAAAACCCTAAAACCCCATAAAAATAAAAAATTCCTTAAAATCCCAAAAAATCCTAATAACACATGAAACCCCTAAAAACCAAGAATCTCTAAAACCCCTAAAAAATCCTATAAAGACAAAAAATCCCATAAAAAACCAAAAACCCCTAAAAACATTAAAAAACCTTATAACCCACTAAACCTAAAACCCACTAAAAACTCGAAAAAACATTTAAACCCCTAAAAATGTTTAAAAAACTCTAAAAATCTTTACAACCCTAAAAAAGTCAAAAAAAAAACTCTAAAAATCTAAATACCCCAAAAATTCCCTAAAACCCTAAAACACCTCAAAATTCCTGAAACACTAAAACCATAAAAATAATTAAAAATACTCAAAAATACCTAAAAATGAAAAACTCTAAAACCCTGAAAAAACCTATGAAAAACATAAAATCCAAAAAACACTAGAAAACCGTAAAACCTTAAATAATTCTAAAATCCCTAGAATACCATAAATCCCCCAAAACACCCTAAAATACCTAAACCCTTTAAAACCATAAAAATCCTAAAAGGCTCAAAAATCTCAAAAATCATAAAAAACCAAAAAACCCCTAACAACCCTAAGAAAACCCTAAGAACTAGAAGCATTGAAAGCACCTAAAAACCTAAAAAATGGAAAAAAACAATAAAAAATCTAAAAAGAACCTAGACACCTAAAAACGAAAAACCTCTAAAGAACAGAAAAACCCTAAAATACTAAAAGGACCCTAAAATACCAAAGACTCTAGAACCCTTAAATTTTTTAAAAACACTAAAAAACATTAAAATGATAAAAACCCAAGAAAAAATAAAAACCTCTAAAAACCATAATACACCAAAGAACCCTAAAACCCTCAGAATCCCCAAAAACATAAAAAATAAATAAAAATCCAAAAAATACCTAAAAATACCTAAAAACATAAAAAAATCTGAAATACCTTGAATAAAATTTTTAAAACATTAAAACCCTAAAAATAATTAAAACCCCAAAAATGTGAAAATACTAAAAAACCTAAAAACACTAAAATCCTTTAAAACCCAAAAAACTCTCAAAATCCCTAAAAACCATAAAGGGACCTAAAAATCCTTAAAAATCCATAAAAAAAGTATAAAATGTTAAAATCATTGAAAAGTCATAAGAAAACCTTAAAAACCTAAAAAAACTTAGAACCCCTAGAATCCTAAGAAAATGCTAATACCCTTATAGAAACCTAAATACCTTAAACCCCTCAAAATCCCTAAAAAACATAAAAAACCCTAAAACCTAAAAACCATAAAAATATTTAAAAATCCCAAAAAAATATTTATAAAAATAATACCACTAAATAACATGAAAATCCAAAAAAAATCCTTAAAAACCTAAAAACATATAAAACCCCTAAAAATGACAAAAAAATGCTAAAAAACCTAAAAACCCTAAAAGAACATAAAAATCCTAAAACCCCATGAAACCATAAAATCCATTAAAACCTCAAAATCCAAAAACCCCATAAAAACTAAAAACCATTAAAAACTCTAAATACCCATTAAACACCTAAAAAGTTTAAAAAAAATCTTTAATGCCCTAAAATATTAAAAAAATAAAAAAAAATCCTAAAAAACCAATAAAACCCTTAAAACCCCTAAAAACCCCCAAATCCCCAAAACCATAAAACCCCAAAAAATTCAATCAAAATCCCTAAAAATACCTAAAAGCGTAAAACACCTTAATAACCTTGAAAAAGACAATGGAAAGAATTTAAAACCTAAAAACACTTATAATAACTACAAACCTAAAAAATGATAAATAAACTAAAATACTATAACAAACTAGGAAAATCCTAAAAACCCACAAAAAAACTAAAAACACCAAAAACCATTAAAATCCTAAAAAAGTAATAAAAATCCTTAAAAATAAAAATCCATAAATATTGAAAATCATATGAAGACATTAAAAACCTAAAAACACTTTTAACACCTAAAAACATAAAAAATAAGTTAAAAATACTAAAAATATGGAGAAAACCTAAATCTCTATAAACCCTCAAAATCCCTAAACACTCAAAAAATCAAAAAAAAAACAAAAAATTCCATAAAATTGCTAAAAACAAAAAAAAAACTAAAACCCTAAAAAACCCTAAGAAAATCGTAAAAACCTAAAAATATATAATACCCCTAAAAATAAAAAAAAACTAAAACCATAAAACCCATAAAAGACTCTAAAACCACTAAAAACCCTAAAAACATAAAAATCACTAAAATCATTAAAAATACTAAAAGCCCTTAAAAACCCTTAAAACCACATAAAATTCTAAATACCCTTAAAACCCCTAAAAGAATCAAAAACCTATAAAAACCTTAGAAACCCAAAAAAATTTAAAAAAACCAAATTAACTATAAAAACCTGAAACCCTGGAATAACCCAAAAAAACTAAATACTATAAAAATAATAAAAAATCCCTAAAATCCCTAAAAATTATAAACTTTGAAAAATAATAAGAAAAAATGAAAAACCTAAAATCCCTTCGAACCCCTAAAATTCCTAAAAAATTCTAAAAATACTAAAAAAACTAAAAACCATAAAAACATAAAACACCTAAAATCCCTATAAAACATGAAATTATTAAAATCCTCAAATAACCCAAAAGACCCTAGAAACCAAAAACCCCCCTAAAAATAAAAAAAACCCTAAAAACCCCTAAAACCCTTTAAAAACCATAAAAACCCTAAAAAACCATAAAAATCCACTAAAACTCTAAAAACTCTTAAAACCCTTCAAACCCTTAAAAACGTCAAAGAACTCTAAAATACATTAAAACCCTAAAAAAATGAAAAATACCCCTAAAATACCAAAAAATGAATAAAACCCCTAAGAACCCTAAAAACCCTAAAATCTATCAATATCCAAAAAAACCCTAAAAATATTAAAAAGCCTAAAATCGCTAAAAATACCAAAAAAACGTAATAATCCATGAAGACCATGAAAACCCCAAAAGAAAACCATATAAACGAAAAAAACACTTAAAACCCATAAAAATAGAAAACACACAGCAAAAAACCCTAAAAACCCAAAAAACCCCAAAAAAACCCAAAAAACCTGAAAAACACCTAAAACCCTTAAAAACCATAAAACACCATAAAAACACTAAAAACCCACATAAAACTATAAAAACACATTAAAACCCCAAAAAATTTAAAACTCTAAAAAACCTTTAAAATCCTAAAAAACTCAAAAAGAATCAGAAAACCCAATAAACCATAAAAACCTAAAAACTCTAAACACCCCCTAAAACCTTAATAAACCATAAAAATAATAAAAAATCCATAAAAATCTCAAAAAAACATAAAAATCCTGAAAAATCCTAAGAAAATCTTTAAAACATAAAAAAACATAAAACCCCTAAAAACCTAAAGAACATAAAAACTCTAAAAACCCTAGAAAGACCCTAAAAGTTTTTAAACACCCAAAATAAAAAAACCTAAGAACATCAAAAACCCTGAAACCCCATAAAGAAATGTAAAACCACTAAAACCACTAAAAACCCATTAAAACCATAAAACATTAAAAACTCTAAAAACCCTAATAAAACAATAAAATCCTATAAAATCATAAATCCCCAAAATACCTAAAAATCTAAAACCCTTAAAGACCCTAAAAATTATAAAACCCCCCAAAACTATAAAAACCCCTGAGAATCCACTGAAAACTCTAAAAACCATTTAAGACCCTAAAAATGTTTAAAAAATCTCTAAAAACCTTAAAAAAAACAAAAAGTAAAACCCCAAAAAATCAAAAAAACACCAAAAACCCCAAAAATCCTTTAAAACCCTATAAAACCATGAAAAAACAATATAAACCCTAAAAACCCCTAAATACATTGAAAACCCATAAAACCATGAAAACCCAATGAAAAACAAAAAAACATAAACTAAATCTAAAACCCATGAAAACCTAAAAATGCTTAAAATCCTTAAAAAAACCATATATCCTTAAAGAACCCAAAAAAACCATCAAAATTCCAAAAAACCCAAAAAAATGATCAAAATCACAAATTTCCATAAAAATCCATATATAGATAAAAAACTCTAAATTCCAAAAAAAATATAATAAAACCTTAAAAACTGAAGTTACTGAAATCCCAAAAAACATAAAAAATGTTAAACACCATAAAAACCCAAAAAATATCATGAAAACCCTAAAACAACTAAAAACCATAAAACCCCAAAAAACATAAAAAACAAAAAACCCATAAGAACCCTAAAAACTACTGAAAACTCTAAACTCCTTTAAACACCAATAATGTTATAAACTTTTAGAAACTAAAAAAAATCGAAAAACACAAAATACCCTAAAAACGCAAAAACCCCTAAAAATCTCTAAAAAACATTAAAAAACAAAAAAAAACAAAAATCCATAATAATCATAAAATCCAAAAAAGACATAAAACTTAAAAAACCCAAAATCCATGAAAATCCCTAAAATACAATAAAAACCTAAAAACACTTAAAACCCCTAAAAACTAAGAAACTGCTAAAATGCCTAAAAACCAATAAATCCTTTAAAACCCCTAAAACCCAAAAAATCCATAAAAAACCTAAAAATCGATAAAAAAATCTTAAAATCCCTAATTTTTTTAAAATGGCTCGAAAAATCCCTAAAACGTAAAAACCCATAAAAACCCTTAAAATTTAAAAAAGTCTTAAAATCTGAAAAACCCTGAAACCCCCTAAAACCTTAAAAAATCTAAAAATGCTATTAAACCTAATATACCCAATAAACCCCAAAACCTAAAACCCCCTAAAATCATGAAACCACTTAAAAATTTAAAACCCCATAAAAATAAAAAAATCCACTGAATATTCTAAAACCATTTAATTCTCTAAAAATGTTAAAAACTCTAAAAGACATTAAAAACACTAAAAAACTCAGAAAAACATAAAACTACCAGAAAACCATAAAAACCCTAAAATCCCTCAAAAAATCCCTAAAATCCAAAAATTCCCTAAACACCCTAAAACCTAGAGAATTTCAAAAAAAAATCCTAAAAATCACTAAAAATCCCAAAAAACATAAAAACCCGTAAAAACCTCAAATACCTTAAGAAAGCCCTAAAAACCAAAAAACACTTAAAACCCTAAAAACCCTAAAATGTGAGAAAGACCCTAAATACCCGGAATTGCATTAAAAACATAAAGACCCTCAAAATCCCTAAAACCTTAAAAAATATAAAATTAAAAAAAAATCCCTGAAAATCCCTAAAAACATAAAAAATCCAAAAAACCATGAAAACACATAAGAAAATCATAGAAACCAATTAACACATAAAACCCATATAAACAAAAAACACAAGAAAACCAAAAATAAACTTTAAACCCCTCAAAACCCAAAAAACACTCCCAATACCTAAAAACCTAAAAACCATATAAATATTTAAAGATCCCTAAAAATCCATAAAACATAAAACCCCTAAAATCATTAAAATCCCTATGAAAACCTTAAAAACATAAAAATAATTAAAACCCAAAAAAAACCTAAAAATGATAAAAAAAACCTTAAATACTGAAAAATGCTAACACCCCTAAAAAACATAAAACCCCCTAAAAAGATTTAAAACCCATAAAACCATAAAAACCACTAAAAACTCTTTAAAAAACTAAAAAGTTAAAAAAACTAAATTATTTTTAAAAAAAACTGAAAAAACACAAAGAAAAATAATAAAATAACAAAAAAAACCATAAAACACATGAAACCCCTAAAAACTTGTAAAAACCAATCAAATCACTAAAATCCCTAAAAAAATAAAATCTTTAAAAGCCCTGGAAATACTTAAAAATAAAAATAAACCTAAAAACATGACCCCCAATGAAAATTTTAAAATCCAAAAAACACTTAGAACACATTTAAAATAAAAATTCTAAAATTCTTGAAAAACCCAAAAAACCCAAAAAACACTAAAACCATCAAAATTTATAAAACACCTAAAAAATGTAAATATTAAAAAACCCTGAAAATCCCTAAAAACCCCTAAGAAAACCTTAAAAACAAAAAAACACTTAAAAACTCTAATAACCCGAAAAAATTCTAAAAACCCAAAAAACCATAAAAGACCTTAAAACCCTTAAAATCCCCTAAAAATCTTAACCCCCCCCCCCCAAAAAAAACCTTAAAAACTCTCAACATATATAAAACCTGAAAACCACATAAAAACCTAAAACCACGTAAACTCTAAATATCCATTAAACCCCTAAAAACATTAAAATAACTCTGAAGAACCTTTAAACTCTAAAAAAGACCCCCAAAACCCAAAAAAACAAACCCCCCTAAAAACCTAACAAACCCAAAAACACTGAAAAATACCCCAAAACTCTAAAAAACCATAAAAATAAAAAAATCCCAAATAATCCAAAAAACGCAAAAAACCCTTAAAACCATGAAAATCCCAATGAAAACCTTTAAAAAGAAAAAGTAATTAAAACCCCTAAAAACCCTAAAAAAGTATAGAAATGCTAAAAATACCGTAAAATCACTAAAATCCCTAAAAACTAAAAACCCCTAAAACTAAAAAAACCATAAAAAACCATAAGGTTATAAAAACCAAGAAAAACTATAAAAAACATTTAATACCATAAATGAATTAAAAAACACTAAAAAACCTTAAAACACTAAATCCTTAAAA
Organism: Viscum album; assembly: GCA_963277665.1. Classification (NCBI taxonomy): domain Eukaryota; kingdom Viridiplantae; phylum Streptophyta; class Magnoliopsida; order Santalales; family Viscaceae; genus Viscum; species Viscum album. The sequence continues at coordinate 703,974,936 of OY728161.1, forward strand.
ATCCCCTAAAAACCACAAAAACAAAAAAATCCCTAATAACATTAAAACCCTAAAAATACCAAAACAGAAAAAAACAAATTTTTTAAAAAGAAATAAAAATATTTAAAAATGTAAAAAACCCTAAAAACCCTAAAACCCCTAAAAACTCTTAAAACTCAAAAACCCTAAAAACCACGAAAAATCCTAAGAAAACATAAAAACATAAAAACACATAAAATTAAAAAAAACCTAAAAAATGATAAAACCATAAAAACAATAAATGACTATAAAAATATTAAAAACCCCTAAAAACTATAAATACCCCTAAAAACCATAAAAAACACTAAAAATCCACACAACCCATAAAAACCACTAAATACTCTAATAAACCTTTAAACCTCTAAAAATGATAAACATTTATAAAAACCCTTAAAAATCATTAAAAACTAAAAAGTCCCCAAAAACCCTAAAAGCCTTAACAACCCTAATAACCTTAAAACCATTTAAAAACCCTAAAAATCCCTAAAATCCCTAAAATCATAAAAATTATAAGAAAAACATAAAAATCTCTAAAAAAATAAAAACATAAAAATCATGGAAGCCCCTTAGAAACCCATAAAAATCTAAGAACACTTAAAACCCCTAAAAACTAAAAAACATTAAATTCACTAAAAACCCTAAAACCCCCAAAACCCTATAAAACCCTCAAAATCTCTAAATCCCCTAAAGCCTTAAAAATCCAAAAAATTACCTAAAAATCCCTAGAAACATCAAAAAATCCAAAAACCACTAGGAAAAACTAAAAAAATAAAAAATATAAAAAAACCTAAAAACCTAATAAATTCTAAAAACCCAAAGAGTACATAAAACCCTAAAATCCCCTAAAATCTAAAAACTCATAATGATCCATAAAAATTCTAAATACCTCTAAAAATCTAAAACCCTTTAAACCTCTAAAAACATTAATAACTATAAAAAAACTTATCAACCCAAAATAATTTAATTTTTTGAAAACCTCAATGACACTAAAAACCCTGAATACCCTAAAAACCCTCAAAATCCTTAAAACCCTAAAAAACATTAAAATCATAAATATTATAAAAAATACCAAAAAATATAAATATCCCAAAAACCCAAAAACACCAAACAATCCCTTAACAAACTAAAAACACTTAAAACCAATAAAAATATAAAAAACTCTCATAATCCTAAAAACCAAAAAAATAAAAAACATAAAAACCTTCAAAATCTATAAAAACCCTAAAAGACAATAAAAATCCTTAAAAGCCATAAAAATCTTTGAAAATAAAAAAAACCGTAAATCCTTAAAAACCCTAATAAAACATTCAAAACATAAAAAACTTAATACCCATACAAAACTAAAAATAATAAAAACACTAAAAATCCATAAAACACCCTAAAACCCCAAAAATCAATAAAACCCCTTAAAAACGTAAGAAACCTTAAAACCCATAAAACCCATAAAACCACTAAAAAACCTTTAGACAAATAAAAAATAGACAAATGTTTAAAAAACTTAAAACCATAAAAAACAAAAAAAACTACAAACCCATAAAAACCCATAAGAACCCAAAAATCGTAAAAAAACGAAAATTCATGAAAATCCCTAAAAACACTAAAAAATAAAAAAAAATCCTAAAAATTCCTTCAAAATCAAAAAAGGTAAAAATCCCTAAAAACCATGAAAAACCCTAAGAAAACCTTAAAAACCGAAAAAAAATTTAAAACCCCTAAAAAACCTAAAAATTGCTAAAAATTTTAAAAAACCCAAAACCCCCAAAACCCCCCATAATACCTAAAAACCCCAAACAAATAATAAAAATACTAAAAAATCCATAAAAATCCCTAAAAAAATTAAAAATACCTAAAACACTTAAAAATCGTAATAAAATAGTTAAAACCCCTTAAAAACCTATACATGCTAAAACCCTAAAAAACCTAAAAAGATCCAAAAAACCCTAAATCCCCCGAAAAACCACAAACCCTATAAAAACATTTAAAACCCTAGAAAACCACTAAAAACTATAAAAAAAATGTAACCACCAAAAAATGTTGAAAAAATAAAGAACCTATAAAACCTTAGAAAACAAAAAATACCCCTAAAAGCAAAAAAAACCAAAAAACCAAAAAACCCAAAAATCCCTCAAAATCTTGAATACCCTAAAAAACAATAAAAATCCTAAAATAGCCCTAAAAATCACTAAAATGTATAAAACCATAGAAAACCATAGAAAAAATTAAAAACCTAAAACACTTAAATCCCCTAATGAACCTAAAAAACACTAAAAAACTAAATTTCCTAAAAATCGTAAAAACCCCAAGACACCCTCAAAATCCCAAAAACAAATGAAAAACCATAAAAATCCTAAAAAAGACCTAAAAATAAATTAAACCATAAAAAACTCTAAAAAACCTGAAAAACCTAAAAACAATTAAACCCCCCAAATCATAAAATATGATAAATCCTTAAAACATCCTAAAAATCCCAAAAAACCAAAAACCCCTAAAAGTAATAAAAACCCCCTAAAACCATAAAATCCTCTAAAAACCCATAAAACTTTAAAACCACAAAAAACACCAAAACCCCTTTGAACCACTAAAAATGTTAAAAAAAGAATTAAAAATCTTAAAAACCATAAAAATTAAAAAATAAAATAAAAACACAAAAAAGCTATAAAAACCCAAAAAAATGCTATAAACCCATAAAACTCTCAAAATAAAAAAAATCCAAAATCTATAAAAAAAAACAATAAATTCCAAAAAACCACCTAAAAATGTAAATTACTATAAAAATCCAAAGAAAACCTTAAAAAACTAAAAACAATTAAAACCCCTAAAAACCTAAAAAACAATAAAAACCCTTGAAAACCCAATAAACCCTAAAAAATCTAAAAACCCCCAAAATCCCTAAAAACCTAAAAGACCAAAAAAATCCAAAACTCTCTAAAAATACGTAAAATTATAAACACCCCTAAAAACCTGAAAACCCATTAGAAAATCTCAAAAACGTAAAAACACATAAAAACCCAACCAACCTATAAAATTAGAACAACCCAAAAAACCAAAAAAAGGCCTTAAAAACCCTAAAAACCCTAAAATCCATAAAAACTATAAACCATTAAAACCCCTAAAACCCATAGAAAATTTAAAGAAACCCTAAAAACTCTAAAAATAATTAATCCCCTAAAAACATTAAAATACTATAAAAAAATATAAAACCCATAAAAATTCAAAAAACACCATAAAAAATGAAACCTATAAAAACCATCAAAATCCCTAGAATCCATAAAAACCATAAAAATCTAAAATAATCCCCAAAAATCACTAAAAATGTAAAAAAACACTAAAAACCCCGAAAACCACTAAAATCCCAAAAACACTTAAAAGCATAAAAAACCAAAAAAACCAAAAAAACCCTAAAACCCATAAAAAATCTTTCAAAACCCTAACCAACCTAAAAATCAATGAAACACTTAAAAAATAATAAAAACACAAAAATCACAAAAAAAACCCTAAAAACATAAAAACCCTAAAACCTTAGAAAAACCCTTAGAAAACCATAAAAATAATGAAAACATAAAACCCCTAAATAACCTAAAAATATTAAAAACCCTAAACAGACCCCAAAACCCCTAAAATCCTTAAAATAAAAAAAACCCATGAAAACCTTTAAAAACACAAAAACCCCATAAAAACTCTAAAACCCACTAAGAACTCTAAAATCCCTTTACCCAAAAAAATGTCAAAAACCTCAAAAAACCTTCAAGTCCATAAATAACTAAAAAACCCTAAAAATCCCAATTAATAATAAAAACCCTAAAAACCCTCAAAATAAATGAAACCATTAAAAACAATAAAAATCTTAAAAAATCTCTAAATATTTCCAAATAACATAAAAAATTCCCAAAAGCCTGAAAATTATAAGAAAAAAATGAAAACTTAAAAACAATTAAACCCCCTAAAACACCTAAAAAGCCCTAGAGGTCCTAAAAAGCATTAAAACTCTTAAAATCATAAAACCCCTAAAACCCACAAAGTCCAAAAAAACAAAAAAAAACCATAAAAATCTAAAAAATCCCTAAAAACGTTAAAACAGATAAAAACCATGAAAACACAGATAAAAACCATAAAACCTAAAAATATGTAAAACCTGAGAAAATAAAAAAATTCTAAAAACACTTTAAAATCTAAAAGACCCAAAAAACCATTAAACCCAAAATACCTTAAAAACCCCCAAACCCCACTAAAACCCTAAAAACCACTAACAATTCTAAAAACCCTTTAAACCCCAAAAATATTAAAAATAGTAAAAAAAATTAAAAACCATAAAATCCCAAAAAACCTCCCGAAACCTTCAATAAAACATAAAACCTCAAAAAACCTGAAAAGTCCCTAAAAACCCTAAAAACCATAAAAATACTAAAAATTCCCAAAAATTTCGTTAAAATGTAAAAAACCCAAAATTCCCAATGAAAACCTAAAAAAATAAAAACACTTAAAACCCATAAAAATCATAAATCCCATCAAAATTTAGAAAACTCTAAAAACCCATTAAAATTAGAAAAAATCATTACAAATCATTACAAATGTAAAAAACCCTAAAAAATATGAAAACCCCTAAGAAACCCTTAATAAACTAAAAACAATTAAAATACCTAAAACCTAACAAACGCCAAAAACCCTTAAAATCCTCAAAATACCCGAAAACCCTAAACTCATAAATACCATACACCCCATAAAAACCTTAAAACCCAAAAAACCCCATAAAATACCTAAAAAACAAAAAAAATATAAATACCATTTAAACCCCTCAAAACATTAAAAAAATAAAAAAACCTAAAACCCTAAGAAAGTAAAAAAACTAAAAACTCAAAGAAACCAAAAAAACCATAAAAACACTAAAAGTATTTAAAATCTCTAAAAAACTCAAAAGACCATTAAAATCCAAAATATTTCTAAAAATCACTAAAAATGTAAAACAACCCATAACAACATGAAAACCCCTAAGAAGACATTAGAAGCCTAAAAACTCATAAAACCCCTAAAATACCAAAAAATGATAAAAAGACTAAACACCCCAAAAACCCTAAGATTCCTAAAAACCCTCAAGATCCATAAAAATCAGAAAAACATGAAAAATTTAAAAAAATTCTTAAAAACCCTAAAAGAACACAATGGAAACTATAAAAACTTAAAACACTATAAACCCCTCAAACCCAAAAAATGCTGAACACCCTAAACACTATAAATAACCCAAAACCCCCTAAAAACATAAAAACCTCTAAAATACATAAAAACCCAAAAAACCTAGAAAAACAATTAGCAGAAATAAAAACCCTTTAAACCGTAAAACATTAAAAAAAACTCTAAAAAAACTAAAAAACCCTAAAAAAATAAAACAACCATAAAAAGAAAAAAACCCAAAAAAGCCCTAAAAACCTTTAAACCCTCAAAATAATTTAAAAACATAAAAATACATAAAAATAATAAAATATACCAAAAAACACCAAAAAACAAAAAATACCATAAAAACATAGAAAAACTGTAATAAATCCTTAAAAATGTAAATTAACATAATCCCCTAAAAAACAGTAAAAAAGTTAAAAAAGAAAAAAAACCCATAAAATCATAAAGATTACTAAAACTATAAAAAAAATTAATACCCCTAAAAACCATAAAAACATTAAAAATCCATAGAACACTTAAATATATTTAAAAATTGAAAAAGACTATAAAAATATCTAAAAAAATAAAAAAACTAAAAAAACCTTAATAACCCTAAGAAAACATTAAAAACTTAAAATAACTTAATACACCTAAAAAACCAAAAAATGGTAAAAGAACCTACAAAATACTAAAGACCTAAGAACCCAAAAAACACTAAAAACCCCTAAAAAACTAAAAGACCATAAAACTAAATAAAAAATATAAAAAACCCAAAAAACCTTGAAATACCTTAAGAAAACCTTAAAACCCTAATAACACTTATAACAGCTAAATACCTAAAACCACTAAATCCCCTTAAAACCCATAAATATATCCTAAAAACCTATAAAAACTATAAATACTCCTAAAACCTAAAACACCCTAAAAATACAAAAAACCCTTTAAAACAAAAAAACTAAAAAAAACTAGTCAAACCCAAAAAAAGTTCAAAAAAATATATACTAAGAAAACCTAAAAAGAACCTAAAAACCCATAAAACCATAAAGACAGTAAAAAACCATAAATATCATAAAAATCCATAAAAACCCTAAAACACCATACAAATCCTAAAAAATCCCTAAAAATCCCTTAAGAATCACAAAAAACCAAAAAATTGATAAATATACAAAAAAAATCGTTAAAAACCCTAAAATCAAAAAACCCCGAAAAACATTAAAAACCCCAAAACATATTGAAACACTAAAAACTCACTAAAAACAATAAAAACACAATATACACCTAAAATATTAAAAAAATATTAAAAATAATAAAATCTAAAAAACATTATGACCCCTCCAAAACCCTAAAAGCCAAAAAATCCTAAAATACTTAAAATCCCCAAATATCCATAAAAATATAAAATACCTCAAACCCAAAAAGCCCTATGAAAACCTTAGAAAACTAAAAACTCTTAAAACCCATAAAACCATACATTTAAAATAGTAAAACCCTGAAAAATCCTAACAAAAATTGAAATCCCTAAAATCACTTAAAACACCTAAAAAATATCAAAAATCCTAAAACCTTAAAAAGGCATAAAAAACCCTATAATCCGTAAAAAGAACTTAAAAACCCTAAAACACATAAAACCTATAGACCCTAATAACATTAAAAACCCTAAACCCCCATAAAATCCTAAAACCCGATATAAAATATTAAAACCTATTAAAACCTAAAAAGGATAAAACAATCTAAAAAACCAAAAAAACAATAAAAACCCTAAAAAACCAAAAAACACCAAAAAACAACAAAAAACATAAAACCCTAAAAACCATAAAAATATCGAAAACATTAAAAACATAAAAATCCTAAAAAATGTCTAAAGATGTATGAAACCCTAAAACCCTAAAAAAATTCTAATAAAACATTAAATTCCTAGCATAACTTAAACCCGCTAAAAAACCTAAAATGCTGAAAACCCAAAAAATCCAATAAAATATAAAAACATTAAAACTATAAAAACCCTAAGAATCAATAAAAACCTTTAAAACAACTAAAAACACTAAAAAGACATTAAAATCCCTAATCATATAAAAAATTCTAAAAACCGTAAAAAACCTAAAAATTCAAAAAAAACCCTAAAAACCCAAAAAACCAAAAAACCGTAAAACACATCAAAATCCAAAATATCTTAAAAAAATAAAAATTCATTATAATCCACAAAAATCCCAAAAAAATTAAAAATCCCCAAAAACATTATAACCCCTAATAAAACATTCAAAACAAAAGAAACTTAAACCCCCCTAAAAACATAAACTTTACAAAATTCATAGAAACCCATAAAAAGAATAAAAACAATAAAAACCCCTAAGACCCCTAAAAACATAAACAACTCTAAAAACCCATTATACCCCTAAAAACATTTCAAATCTATAAAACCCATAAAACCACTAAAAATCTCAAAATAAAATCCATAAAAACCCTAAAAACCATCAGAATCCCAAAATACCCTAAGAACTATAAAAACCTTAAAAAAATCCCTAAAACCCCTTATAAACATAAAAAACACCAAAAAACCTCGAAATCCATAAGAAAACCTTAAAAACCTAAAAAAGTTTAAGAATTCTAAAAAACTATAAACAACTATAAATCCTAAAAAACCCAAAATTCATAAAGCACACTAATACCCTCAAAATAGATAAAATACCTCAAAATCATAAAAATAATAAAATTCTTAAAAATCACTAAACACATAAAAAACCATAAAACCCGCCAAAAAAATCTATGAAAACATTTTCAACCTAAAAACAATGAAAATCCCTAAGAAACCCAAAGAACTATAAAAACCATAAAACCCATCAAAATCAATAAGAACCCTAAATTCCTTGAAAACCCCTATGTAAATATTAACAACTTAAAAAAACTTTAATCCCCTAAAAACATAAAAAATTCAAAAACCCCAAAAACCCCGAAAAACTATAAAATAACTAAAAACCAAGAAAACCATAAAAACCTAGAAAACACTACAAAACACCAAAAAATCTAAAACCCCATTAAACTCCCTATTAAAATTGAAAAATGTTTAAAATACCATTCAAAAGCTTAAAAAATTAAAACCCTAGAAACCCATAAATCTGATGAAAACTAAAAAAACCCTAAAACCCTCAAAATTCCTAAAATCCTAGAAAAATAAAAAAATCCAAAAAAATCCAAAAAAATACATAAAAACCAAAAAAACCATAAAAAACCTGAAAACCCTTAATTAAAACATAAATTCCAAAAAAACACTTTAAAACCCTAAAAACCTAAAAAAACTGAAACCCAAAAAAACATAAAAACCATAAAACCCCTAAAAACATTAAAACCCCAAAAGTCATAAAAATACAATAAACCAATATAAATAATAAAACACTATAAATATATAAAATGATAAGAAACTCTAAAAATCATTAAAACAACAAAAAAACTAAAAAAACACAAAAACAGAACCAAAAAACCAAAAAACCCAAAAAATACACTAGATACCCTCAAAATCACTAAAAACCATATAACCATACAAATCCAAAAAAAACCCTTAAACCCCTAAAATATAAGAAAAAAAATAACCAATAAATGTCTAAGGAAACCATAAAAACAAAAAAAACATAAATCTACTAAAACCTGAAAAAATGATAAAAACCCCAAAAAACCCTAAAAATTATATAACCCTAAAAATCCCTAAAACCCCTAAAAACCATAAAAAAATATAAAAATCCCTAAAAATTTCTTATAAAATAGAAACCCTAAAAACCCCTTAGAAAAACATTATAATCTAAAAACATATGAAACCCTTAGAAAACCTAAAAATTATAAAAACTCTAAATGAACATGAAACCCCTTGAAAACACTAAAACCATAAAAACCCTAAAAACATTTAAAACCCTAGAGTCCATAAAAACAATTAAAACCAATAAAAACATTAAAAAACTATAAAAACCTTGAATCCATAAAAAACTAAAAAAACACAAAATCCCCTAAAAACATAAAAAACCATAAAAAACCTAAAAACCCAAAAAACCCCCTTAAAATCCCTAAAAACATAAAAATATCATAAAAATCCTAAAGATAACTAAAAATACATAAAAATAAAACCACCTCAAAACATGAAAACCACTTTGAAATCCTTCAAAAACAAAAAACAATTAAACCCCCTAAAAACCCAAAAAATGCTAAAAACCCTAAAAAACCAAAAAAACCCCTTATAACTATAAAAAACCATAAAAACATTAAAAACTAATAAACACCATAAAAACCGTAAACCACTAAAATTTCCAAAAGAACTTTAAACCCCTAAAAATATTAAAAAATCTAAAAAAAATAAAACCCTAAAAAATTCAACAAGACACCCAAAACCAAAAAACCATAACACCCTAAAAACCATAAAACCCCAAGAAATCATGAAAATCACTAAAAACCATAAAAACACATAAAAATCCCAAAAATATTATAAAAACCCCAAAAACATAAAAACCCTAAATTCCGTAATAAGACCTTAAAAACCTAAAAACACTTTAAACCCCTATATACCTAAAAATAAAAAAAACCCCTCACATACCATAAAATCTATAAAACCCATCAAAATATTTAAAACCCTTAAAACCCATAAAAATCCAATAAGTCCCTAACAATCCTTAAAAAGATAAAAACCCTAAAACCCTAAAAACCAAGAGGAAGACCCTAAAAACTGAATGAATAAACTAAAAAATGATAAAAACTCTAAAACCCTAAAAAACCTTATAAACCCTAGTAACAAGAAAACCCATAAACTAGTAAAAAACCTAACCCCCCCCCCAAATACTCAAAAAGTTATTTAAACTGAAAAAACTTTAAAAAATATAAAAACCATAAAACCCAAATAACCAAAAACCCCATTAAAATCCTAAAAACCCTATAAATCTCAAAATCCCTAAAAATCCTAAAAAACCATAAAAATTCTAAAATTCCCAAAATACACTAATAATGTAAGCACCCATAAAACCCTGAAAAACCCCTATAAAATAGTAAAATCATAAAAAAACTTAAAACCCATAGAAACCTAAAAAACAAAAAACCTTTTAAAACACCTAAAAACACAAAAATATCTAATAAACAAAAAATAAAAAAAATCTAAAAAAATGCCTAAAAATCCATAAAAGGTAAAAAAATATTAAACCGCAACAAAACACCAAGAAAACCTTAAAAATCCAAAAACACTAAAACACCAAAAACCCAAAAAATCTAAAAAACTAATATACCCTAAATATCCTAAATCCCTAAAAATATTAAAACCATAAAACCCATAAAAACCATAAAAACCATAAAAATCCATTAAATCCAAAAACATAACTAATTTTTTAAAATATTTTAAACCCCTATTTTTTTTAAAAAAAACTCTAAAAACCATAAAGCCCCAAAAAACTAGCCCCCCTAAAAAATCATAAAAACAATAAATCACTAAAAAATATATAAACCCTCAAAATCGAAAAAACCCTAAAAACCCATAAAATTCTAAAAAAACCCTTAAATTCTAAAAAAAATTAAAACGTTATAAACCATGAAAACCACTATTAAACCTTAAAAATATAAGAATACGTAAAACCTCTAAAAACATAAAAAATGTTTAAACCCCTAAAACTGCCTAAAACCCTTAAATGCCCATAAAACCCAAAGTAAAACTCGAAAATTGTAAGAATCCGCTAAAAACTCTAAGAACCCTTTAAAACCCAAAAAAAATTTAAAAACTCCGAAAAACATTATACATTTGAAAACTAAAAAACCATAAATACCCCAAAAAACCATAAAAATCCTAAAACCCCATAAATCCCTAAAAACTCCTAAATCCCTTAAAACCCCATAAAATTCATAAACAATCCCTAAAATCCTAAAAAAATGAAACAAAAACCCTAAAAACATAAAAAATATAAAAAAATTGAAAACACTAAAAACCATAAAACTCTAAAAAGCCTAAAAACCATTTAAATCCCTACAAAACAAAAAATCTCAAAAAATTCATAAAAATTCATAAAAATATGTAAAAGCATTAAAACCCCTAAAACCCTAAAAACTCTAAGAAAACCTCAAAAACCTAAAAAACACTTCAATCCCCTAAAAAATAAAATTAAAAAAACCCTAGATACCGCAAAAGTCATTAAAAACATAAAACCCCACTAAAAACCATAAAACCCATAAAAACCATAAAACCCAAAAAAACATTAAAACCCTGAAAAACACTAAAAACCAATAAAAACTCTAAAAATAATTCAAACATCTAAAGACATTTATGTATTCCTAAAAACATTAAAAACCTAAAAAACTCCAAAACCCAAAAAACCAAAAAAAACCATAAACACCCTAAAACCCAGAGAAACCCTAAAACCCATCAGAATCCCAAATCACTATAAAAACCTTTCAAATCCTCAAAAATTCCCAGAAACCCCTAAAAACATAAAAAAAACACGAAAAATCCTAATAAAACTTTAAAAACCTAAAAACACATAAAACCCCCCAAAAAATCACAAAACACTATACAAACCCCTAAAACCCCTTAAAATCTCTAAAAATTACTAAAAACCCAAAAAACCTAGAAAAATAATAAAAATTTCTAAAAATAAAATAAACCATAAAAAACCTTTTAACCCATAATAAAACCTTAAAAATCTAAAAACACATAAAACCCGTAAAATTACTAAAAATGTGAAATACCCTAAGAACCATAAAAGATCCAAAAACCCTAGAAGCCACAAAACCCATGACAACCCCTAAAACCTTAAAAACCATTATGAAAATAAAAAAACTAAAAAAATAAAACTCTAAAAACCCTTTAAACCCATAAAAACATTAAAAAATTATAAAAAAACATAAAACCCAAAAAAACAAACCCCCTGAAAATACATAAAATCCCATAAAATCCTAAAAATCAAAAAAAATCAAAAAAATATAAAAAATTCTAAAACCCTGAAAACTCATAAGATAACATTAAAAACTAAAAATAATTAAAATAGCTAAAATATCAAAAAAATGAAAAAAAACATAAAACGCCTAAAAAAACCTAAAACCCTTAAAACTCTAAAACCCCTCAAAATCCCAAAAAAAACCATAAAAATCGATAAAAATCAAAAAAATGCATAAAAAACTAAAATGTAAAAACCCTAAAATCCCAAAAAAACCCATAAAAACCCTCAGATAGCTAAAAATAATTAAAACCCAAAAAAATGGCTAAAAACCACAAGTAAACCTAAAAAACCCTAAAAACCCCAAAAAACAATAAAAACACTTAAGAAACTAAAAACCAATACTAACCCATAAAACATCAAGAAACAACTAAAAAATCTAAAAACCATTTAAACCTCCCAAAAAACTAAAAACCCATAAAACCCAAAAAAACTCAAAAAAAACTAAATACACAAAAAATCATAAAAATAAAAACACTAAAAACACCTTAAAACCCTCAAAATACTCAAAAAACTACAAAAACCATAGAAACTCTGAAAATCCCTAAAAACATTAAAAACCCTAAAAACCAATAAAAAACCATAATGAAACATTAAAAACCTAAAAACACTTTGAACCCTAAAAATTAAAAATCTCTAAAAACCATAAAAACTAAAAAAACCCTAAAACCTTAAAAGTGCATAAAACCCCCTAAAATCCCTAAAATCCACAAAAAACTAAAAACCCCATAAAAATAAAAAACATTAAATAACTCTAAAAACATTAAAAACACTTAAAACTCAACAAAACCCTAAAAAACCAAAAAAAATCTTTAAAAACCTTAAAAATCAATAAAAACCCTAGAAACCCTCAAAAAACCTAAAAACCCGAAAAACTATATAAATCCAAAAAAACCCTCAAGATACCAAAAAATTTTAAAACACCTAAGGCCCTTGAAAAACCCAATGAAAACATTGAAAACCTAAAAACAATTAAAACCCCTAAAACAAAAAAATGATAAAAAAAATAGACAACCATAAAACCCTTGAAATCGTCAAAATACCTAAAACCATAAAAACTAGAAAATTCCTAAAAAATGCCTAAAAATTAATAATAACATAAGCAACCATAATAACCAAGAAATCTATAAAGAAAACCTTAAAAACCTAAAAACTCTTTAAACCCCTAAAAAACCTAAAAAATGATAAAAACTCTAAATAAAACACTAAATACCTTAAGAACATAAGTACCCTGAAAACTCATAAAACTTCTTAAAACCCATAAAAAAACCTAAAACACAAAAATATTATAAAATCCCTTTAAACCACAATTTTTTAAAAAAACTCAAAAAAACCATAAAACCCTAAAAAACAAAAAAAACCCATAAATACCCATTAAAACATAAAAAACTAAAAACAGTAAAGAACCAAAAAATCCAAATAAATAAAAACCCAAAAATCCATAAAAATTTCTAAAAATGTAAAAAAATTAAAAACCCCAAAATAACCAATGAAAAACGTTAAAAAACTAAAATCACATAAAACCCTTAAAAAACCTAAAAAGCACTAAAATCCCTAAAACCACCTATAAACCCTAAGACCCAAAAAAACTAAAAAAACAAAAAAATCATTAAAAAGAATCATAAAACCACAAAAAAATAATAAATCCATTGAATCCCTAAAAACTATAAAAAAACTATAAAAATCGTAAAACCCTAAATAAACTAATAAAACCCGTAAAAAACCTAAGAAACCGTAAAACCTTAAAAACCTTAAAAACCCCCACCAAATCCATAAAAACCCTAACAAAATTAATATCCTAAAAAATCCATATACCCCCTAAAAATGTGAAATACCATAAAAAATCTAAAAAATACAAAAACCTGCAAAACCTAAAAACACTTAAAAACCCTAAAATGCTAAAAATGATAAAATACCTAAAATTATTAGAAACCCTAAAATCCACAAAATACCTAAAAATATAAAATAGACATAAAAATCCAAAAAAATCGCTAAAAATCCCTAAAAAACATAAAAACCATAAAAACTATAAAAAAACCCTATGGAACCCTTAAAAACATAAAAACAATTAAAACCCCTAAATAATTTAAAAATTATAAAAACCCTTAAAATCCATAAAAATCAATAAAAATCTATAAAAATCCTTAAAAGCGTAAAAAACCCTAAATATGATTTTCTTGATGGAGATTATCGGCGTCGTTGATGACAACATTGTCATAGTTCATGGCTGCGGTGGTGCCTTTCCGCCCTAGTATTGGAGGGGAGGAAGATGGAGTTCCCCTACAAGCTGAGTAGGAGCTTCCCCGCAGTTTCCTAGAGATTATGATTTCCCCGAAAGTTCCTCACTACCAGAATGGTGTTCCCTCGACCCAGATTTCTGCTAAATAGTTTTCTTTGGCCTTTGATCTTCTAGATCTAATGCTGGTGGTTCAGTTTGGGAGGAACCAGTCCTCTATCGACGATTTTAGCAGGTTCATTGCTTCTTCTTGGAATATATGTGAAATTTTGGATGTAGGTTTTCTTGATGCCCGTAATTTTTTGGTTCATTTTGGGAACGAGGATGATTTGATCTTGGCCTAGGCTATGGCTTCGCGGATTGTCATTGGTTTTCGGTTCTACTTATTCTGGTGGAGCTTTGATTTCCACCTGAATCGTGACCCCCCAAGCGCGACGTTCTGGGTATCTCTTCCTGGACTTGCGCACCTCTTCCAGAATCCGGCCATCCTTCGGGTCATTGGTAATCTCATTAGGTGATTTCTTTGAATGGATGCACGAACGAGCTCTACATGTCACCCCTTTGCGCCACGGATTTGCATAGAGGTGGACGTGTCCAAGCTGCTGGTCAATTTGGTTTGTGTCGAGATTGAAGGTGAAATCCGGTGGAAAGAGCAGGTCTTATTTTAATCCTAGGTCTACTTCTTCTCAAATTGCTGCATGTTAGGCCACGCTGCATCTGTGTGCCAGCGTGGAAGCGGCTCCTCCTCTTCGGTGCCTGGGATGTCTGTAGCAGCTCCCTCAACGTTTTCTGAGATTGTGGGTGCACGCAGCGCTAGGAATGTGGATGTGCACCAACCGGAACCTAAAGTGTGTGATATCTTCGAGCGCTTGAGGAGTGATTTGAAGCTTCCAGATGCTGGAGGCTCTCTTGGCATGGATTTTACTACAGGTGGGATGCCTATTTCCTCTGACAGTATTCCGAATAAGAGCTAGGAATTCATTCCAGCTTTTAACCATTTTGAACTGCTGGACATTGAGGAAGAGGTGCAAGGGTCCCCGATTGTCAATGCGGGATGTGAGATGCCTGCTAAACAGGTACAGATGAAGGTGTAGGCCGATGCCACTGGGCATGGTGGAGAAATATTTCAGAATGATTCTCCGGTGGATGATGTTGTTGTGCCAGAATTGAGCTGTGATGAAAATGGAATGATGAGGTGCTCATTATGTTTGTTGAGATAAATGTGATGGGTGGAGAAGATAGTGTTGAAGCTGTGCAGGTGAAGGTGGATGTGTCGGGGGTGGTGGACAAGAAAGAGGTGGTGGCTGAGCCGGTGGGGGAGTTTGTGGAATGGAAGGTGCTCGAAAAAGTGGAGGGGAATGAACAAGTTGATACACCCTCTATTATCAAGGTTCTGGGGAAGGAGGCTGAGCAGGGGGAAGTCCCTCATCATGGGGAGCTTGTGGAGAAGCGTCATGTTGTGTTGGAGGGATCTCTGTGGCTTGGGAAGGGGTCCTTGGTTTTGTGGGTGCATGAAGGCGCTTCTAATAGTGAGGCTCTCCAGGGGGATTCAACTCGGTTTGATCTTGACCAGGGGGAGGCTGCTGAACATAGGTAGGTGATGGAGCCATCCATGGAGGTTTTCATGCGGCCTATGGAGGAAAGGCAGTTACAATTGGACCTTGCTGGTGTGGTGTCCCCACCTTGCATTTATTTTGATGATTCTGCCTTGGTGGCTCCTCATATGCTGCGGTGCGGGGCTCTTGCTGCTTGCTCCCTAAATCAGGAAGACCAATTTATCCCTGATAAATCTTTTTTCCAGGAAGGAGGTAGAAGGGTGTCTCATAATATGAATTTGATCATCAAGGAGAGGTCTTTGCTCGAGGTGGACACTCCTCATGGGAAGGAAAACAATTCTTCAGGGGTCTCTTTAGATCCCCAGAAGAGGAAACTAAGGAAGGATTATTCTAATTTGCCAAGGACTATGTCTACGAGGGCTTTTTGAAAAGCCAGTCCCTCTACCAAGGGAGGTCGGCCCGTCAAGATGCACCATGATGTGAAGCTGCAACATCTCATAGATTACAACACCACCTTCCTAAAGCAATAAGAATCATCTGAATGGGATTCGATGGAGTCAGATGCTTCCACTAGTTATGGTGCTGATGGGGACCCATATGGGGATGGAGATTTTTGACTCTTGTTTGGTTGTTCCTATTTTTTTCTCTTCTTCTTTTAGGTCTTTTGGGGTTTTGGTGTCTTGGGGGGTTTAGGGCTTTTCGGTGTGTGCTTTTTGGCCCCACCCTGCCCTTGTCTGCTACACTTTTTTCTTCATAAATTTGGGGTGGGGGTTGGGAATATCCTGACCCTTGCATCATCTTTTCCCTAAAAACTATAAAAACCATAAAAAACCATAAAAACATAAAAATCATTAAAATCATTGAAAACTTTTTACACAATTAATTTTTTTTAAAAAACACTAAAAACATAAAACAACTAAAAACTAAAAAAATACTATAACCCCCCAAAAAACATAAAACCCCTACAAACCATAAAACCCCTAAAAATAGTCAAAATCCTTAAAATCCCAAAAACCCCATAAAAGTAAAAATAAAAGAACTAAAAATAAATAAAAATGCAAAAATACCTAAAAACAATGAGAAACCCTAGGAAAACATAAACAACCTAAACACACTTAAAAATATAAAAAACTCTAAAATCCCTAATAATCTATATAACTCATAAAAACACTAAAAATAATCAAAATCTATAAATACCATAAAAAAAATTATAAATCTAAATAATACAGAAAAATCCTTACAAATGTAATAAACCTTAATACCCAAAAAACTGAAATATGACCTTAGAAATATAAAAACACTTTAAACCCCTAAAAAAATCAATACTATAAACCCCCAAGGTAACCATAAATAGACCCTAAAAACCCTAAAACCCTATAAAAACCATAAACCCCTAAAACCATTAAAACCCCTAAAAACAAACAAAATACCTTAAAACCACTAAAAAAATAATAATAAACCCTTTACCCTCGAAAAACATTAAACAACTATAAAACCCATTAAAAACCAAATAAACTCAAAAAACCTAAACCCCTGAAATTTTTTAAAAATCCTAAAAACCCATAAAAATCATAAAAACCATTAAAACCCATACAAATGTTAAAAACCCTAAAATTCTAAAAAAGTCTACAAAACCTTAAAAACATAAAATGCCTTTAAAACATAAAAAAAATAAATAGCCTAAACCCCTAAAAACCCAAAAAAACCGCCAAAACATCCTAAACCATTATATAATATAAAAATACTAAAACCCCTAAAATCACTAAAAATGTAAAAAACCCTAAAACCCTTGAAATCCCCTATAAACATCTTCAAAACTCTAAAACGCTTAAAACCCTTAAATCCATTAAAACCCATAAAAAACATAAAAATGCTAAAACCCTTAAAGACCCTAAAAACACATAAAAGGACAAAAACACATAAAAAGGACAAAAACATTAAAAAACCCTAAAAACCTACTAAAACTCTTAAATGCATTTAAACCCATAAAAGCATTACATTTTTTTTAGAAAACTTTAAAACCCCTAAAAAACTCAAAAACCTTTAAAAACACCAAAGACCATAAAAAACCAAACAAATCATAAAATCACTCAAAATCCATAAAACCCCAAAAACCATAAAATCTCTAAAAATACAATAAAATCTTTAAAACCACCAAAAACCCCTAAAACCCTTAAAATTTAAGAGAAACCTAAACCTATTTAAAAACATAAAAAATCTATAACCGCTAAAAACACTAAAGACTCTATAAACCCTAAAACCCCCTAAAACCATACTACCCCAAAAAACATAAAAAATCCTTAAAACACCATAAAATTCCTAAAACCCACTAAAAACACTAAAAACCCCTTAAAACCCTAAAATATTAAAAACTATAAAAATCTTTAAAGCCCAAAAAAACTCATGAAAACCAAAATAACCTAAAAAAACCTAAAACCCAAAAAACCATCAAAATCCCTAAAAACTATAAAATCCAAGAGAATCCTAAAAATCCCAAAAATTATCTAAAAACATAAAAAACCCTAAAAACCAATGAAACCCCTATGAAAACCTTAAAAACCTAAAAATACATAAAACACCAAAAAAACAAAATAATTGATAAAACCAATAAAAATCCCTAAAAATACCCTAAATACCATAAAACCCCTAAAATATTAGAAACTCTAAGTAAACATAAAAATCATAAAACCCTAAAAATCCCAAAAAACGTAAAAACCCCCAAAACCCCAGTAATGCCTTGTACTTTTATTTTTTTTATAAATTGTGGCACCAGGTCCCCCCCTTGGTTCACAATTTCTTTGCCATAAAATCCTAAAGAACCACTAAAATCTATAAAAACCCTTTAATCCCCTACAAATAATAAAAAAACTCAAAAAAACCATAAACCCCTAAAAAATCTAAAAAACCTCCAAAACCCAAAAAAAATAAATATCATAAAAACCCTAAAATCCTAAAACCCCCTAAACCCCAAAGAAACATAAAAATCAGAGAAAACACCTAAAAATTTAAAGACCCTAAAAAAAGTAAAAACCTCAAAGAAAACCTTAAAAACCAAAAAACATATAAAACGCCTAAAAACCTAAAAAACATTCAAAACCATAAAACTCTAGAAACACTGAAACCCCTAAAACACTCAAAATAAATAAAAATATAAAAAATTATAAAAATCTTAAAACACCCGGAAGATTCCTAAAGACGTGAAAACCTCAATATAACTAAAAACCGTACGAAAAACCTAAAAACCCAAAAATGCATAAAACCCCTAAAAACAAAAGAAAATTAAAATACCCTAAATGTCCCTAAAAACAACTAAAAACATAAATACTCTTAAAAACCAATAAAACGCAAAAAACCTATAAAAACATTAACATCAACTAAAAACTATAAAAATCCTTTAAACCCTTAAAAACATTAAAAAATTCAAAAAACCTTTTAATCCCTAAAAATTCCAAAAACCCCTGAAAATACCTAAAAAACGAAAAACCCATTAAAACCCTAAAGAATTACTAAAAATGCATAAAAACGTAAAAAACTATAAAAACCCTGAAAAACCATAAAAAACATTGGTAACCTAAAAACACTTTAATCCCATAAAAACTAAAAAAATGGTAAAACACTAAAACACCTTGAAACCCTTAAAACCACAAAAACCTTAAAAACCACAAAACCCCAAAACCCACCAAAACCTTATAACCACTAAAAATATATAACCCAATTGAACCCATTAAAACCTTTAAAAAGTCTAAAAATATTTTAAACCCTCAAAACTAAAAAAACCCTGAAACCCAGAAAAACCATGAAAACCTTAAGACACCTAAAAACTCTAAAAATCCATATAAATCATAAAAAACCCAAAAACCCCAAAAATGGTAAGAAATAATAAATATCCAAAAAAACCTTAAGAAACCCCAAAAAACTTAAAATTCTAAAAACTATAAAAACCCCTAAAAACATAAAACCCCCCCAAAACCTATAAAAATCCCATTACCCAAAAAAACACTAAAAACCCATAAAACACCTCAAAGAAATAAAAAATTGTAAATAACATTTTAAAGCTTTAAAAAAATAAAAAAACCTAAAAACAAAAAATTAATAGCAAAATCCCAAAACCCCTAAAAACCCCTCAAAACATAAAAACGATAAGGCCCTAAAATTCCTGTGAAAACCATAAATTTTTGAAAACTCATAAAATTAATAAAAACACAAAAAATGATAAAATCCCCCAAAAAAGAAAAAAACCCTAAAAACATGAAAACCCTCAAAATACCTAAAAACCCTAAAAACCATTAAAATCCTAAAAAGACCTAAAAATCTATAAAAACATGAAAAATGATAAAAACCTTGAAAAACCATAAGAAAACCATAAAAACCTAAAAATAGTTAAAACACATAAAAAAATAAAAACTCCAAACACCCTAAAATGTCCAAAATATTTTAATAAACCCTAAAAACCCTAAAACCACTAAAACCCACTAAAAACTAGAAAACCCCTTTTTATCCCAAAATTTATTTTAAATCTCTGAAAATCCATAAAAATGCTAAAAACTCAAAAAAATATAATATTAAAAAACCATAAACCCCTAAAACACTAAAAAATAAAAAAAAATTGTTTAAATCCTTAAAAAACCTAAAAACCACAAAAACCGAAAAGGCTCTAAATATCAATAAATACGTAAAAACCGATAAAACCTAGAAAAACATAAGAAAATTTTAAATCCTTGAAAACAAAAAAAAATACTAAATACCTAATAAATGTTAAAACCCAAAAAACCCTACTTGACCCTAAAAATTGTAAAAACCACTAAAAACATAAAAAACACATAAAAACTACAATACCACTAAAACATATAAAAATCATTTAAACCCCCAAAAACCTTAAATACTATAAAAAAACTTAAAAACCCTAAAAACTCAAAAAATGATAAAAATATAAAAATCATTAAACCCACTAGAACCCCATAAAAACCATAATAAATTACAAAAAACATAAAAACCAATAAAAAATTTCAAAAAATCCATAAAAACCTAAAAACACTTAAAACCCTTAAAACCTAAAAAACACTAAAATTATGAAAAACCCTAAAAACCATAAATACAATAAAAATAAAAAAAAATTCAAAAAAACACAAAAAACACATAAAATCCCAGTAGTAACTCTAGAAACCCTTTAAACCCCTAAAAATGTTAAAAAATCTAAAAAATGTTAAAAACACTGAAAAACAAAGAAAAACACTAAAAACATACAAAAAACAACAAAACCCTAAAAACCCCAAACCCTTAAAATTCCATTAAAATACCTTGAACCCATGAAAACCATACAAAATTATAAAAATGACATGGAAATCCCTAAAAACATAAAAACCAGTAAAAACCCTAAATACCCATATGAAACATTAAAAAACCTAAAAACACTTAAAAACCCTAAAAAATATAAAAAGGCTAAAAACCCAAAAATACCGTAAAATACCCTAAAACCAAAAAATCCACAAAAAATCATAAAAACCCAGAAAAATCATAAAAACTCAAAAAAACTATAAAAATAATAATAACCAATAAAAACTCAAAAATACCCATTCATCCCATTCATCCCATAAAAATGTTAAAAAAACTCTAATAATCATAAAACCCTAAAACCTAAAAAAACCATGATACCCAAAAAAATCAATAAAACCCCTCAAAAACCCCAAACACCCTCAAAATCCCTAAAAAACTAATAACCATAAAATTCTAAAACAACCCAAAAAATCTATAAAAATATAAAAAAAATGAAAACCCCCGAACACCCTAAGAAATCTTTAAAAACATAAAACCACTTAAAACCCCTAAAAACCAAAAAACTCTAAGACCCTAAAAAAGATAAAAATCCCAAAAAATCTCAAAATCTGTAAAAACCCTAAAAATATATAAAAATTCTAGAAAATACCATAAAATACTTAAAAACAAAAAAAAATCAATGAGACCCCCAAATAAAAACTGAAAAATCTAAAAGTACTTCAGAACCCTAAAAAATCTAAAAATTATATAAATCTTAAAAGACCCTAAAAATACAAAAAAAAAACCCTAAAATACAAAAAACACCTCAAACATGAAAAATTATAAAACCCATAAAGAAAATAAAAAACCTGAAAAACCCTAAAACCCCTTTAAACCTCTAAAATCATCAAAACTATAAAAAAAATAAAAAAAACCTAAAAAATAAAAAACCCAAATCTCCCCAAAAAAACCCTAAAGACCACTAAATACCCTCAAAATTCCAAAAAAAACTTAAACACCCATAAAAATCTTAAAAAATACATATAAACTTAAACAACCCCAAAATCCCTGAAAAAATTAGGAAAAGCATAACAATCTAAAAATTATTAAAACCCCTTAAAAACCAAAAAATGCTAAAAAACCTAAATCCCTAAAACCCGAAAATCCCCAAAATATATAAAATACATGAATCCATAAATTCTAAAAAAGCTAAAAAAATCCTAAAAATGTAAAAAAACCAAACACCTAAATAAATCATTAGAAATACAAAAAAACCTAAAGATAACTAAAAATAATAAAAAAAACATAAAATGATACTAAAAACCAAAAAACCAAAAAACCATAAAAGTCCCTAAATCCCTAGAACCCCAAAAAACCATAAAAACCCCTAAAACCCATTAAAAACCCTAAAACCCATAAGAATGTAAAAAATAACTAAAAAATAAAAACTAAAAAATCCCTTTAAACCCTATAAATTTTAAAAAACACTAAAACATTAAAAACCCTAAAAACTCAAAAAACCATAAAAACAAAAAAAACCAAAAAAAGCCCCTCAAAATCCAAAATACCATAAAAATCCTAAAAATCCCTAAAAGCCTTAAAAACGTTAAAAATCCTAAAATCCCTAAGAAAACATGAAAAACCAAAAACACGTAGAACCCCAAAAAATCTAGAAAATTGAAAAACCCTAAGAAACCCAAAAATCCCAAAAACCCTCAAATTACCTAAAAACCATAAAATTATAAAAAATACATCAAAACATAGAAGACCCTAAAAATACTAAAAACCCCTATGAAAACCGTAAAATCATAAAAACTCATAAACCCATAAAAACCATAAAAATACTAAAAACCCTAAAAAGACCCTAACAACCACCAAACCCCTAAAATATTTGAATCCACTAAAAACCAAAAAAATCCCTAAAACCCCACTGAAACTAAAAAACCTTTAATCCATTAAAAATGTTAAAACACTAAAAATAGTTAAAAACTCCCAAAAAAACACAAAGAATCCACCAAAAAACTAGAAAACCCCCAAATAACCTAAAAACTAGTAAAAACCATCAAAAATACCTAAGAACACTAAAAACTATTAAAAACCAAAAAATACCTAAAAATCAATAAATATGTAAAAAACCCTAAAACTCCTAAAAATAACAAAAACCAAAAAAAAACATAAAACCTATAAAAAACCCAAAAAACCAAAAATAGTAAAAATTCCCTAAAAACAATAAAATACCTAAAATCCATAAAAACCCATAAAAATATTTAAAAATCCTTAAAACCTATATAAAACCTAAATCCACTAAAAACATTAAAAAACCATTGAACACCTAAATTGATAAAAATACATAAAACCCTAAAACACTCAAAAAACCATAAAACCCCATAAAACAAATAAAACCCTAAAAGATACCCAAAAACAATAGTAATCCTTAGAAACCCAATGAATCCATAAAAACATAAAAAAACCGCAAACCATGAAAAATCAAAAGAAAACCTGCAACACTAAAAATCCAAAAAACCAAAAAAATGCTAAAAACCCCAAAAACCATAAAATCCCTAAATACCATAAATAACCTAAAAATCTACAAAACCCGTAAATACCACTAAAAAATCAAAATAACATTTAAATTCATAAAAACATTAACAAACTCTGAAAACCACAAAATCCATAAAAACAAAAAAACCCCACCCCCCCCCCCCCCCAAATAAAAATCCCATTAAAACCCTCAAAATTTCTAAAACCCCTGGGAACCATAAAATTCCAAAAATACTTTAAAAATCCCTAAAAACCAAAAAAACCTTAAAAACCTCAAGAAAATCTTAAAACATAAAAACATTTAAAACACCTACACCCCTACAAAATTAAAAAAAACCATAAATCCTTAAATAGCATTAAAACCCCATAAAAATCTTTAAACCCACTAAAAATTCCAAAAAAATCCTTAAACCCCTAAAAATATTTAAAAGCTCTAAAAATCCTTTAAATTTATAAAAAACTCAGAAAAATGCTAAAATCAAAAGAAACCATAAAACCCTATAACTCTAAATATCCTTAAAACCTCAAAATCCTAAAACCCCTAAATATAATAAAAATCCTAAAAACCCTAAATATCCATAAAAACATAAAAAAACATAAAAACCTTGAAAACCCCTAAGAAAACCATAAAAAATATAAAAACATGTAAACCCCGAAAAACCTAAAAACAATAAAAACCCTAGAAAGATGTAATAACCATAAAAATCATAAAAACCTTGAAAAACATAAAAATCACTAAAAACCCATAAAAAACCTAAAACCCACTTAAATATCTAAAAACCATTTAAACCTATAAAAAATCATAAAAAAATATAAAAAACCTTTAAACCCTAAAGAACCCAAAAAACCCCCAAAAACATAAAAACCATGAAAACCCTAAAAATTCTCAAAATCATTTAAAACCCAAATATACTATAAAAATCCTAAAAAGTAATCCAAATCCATAAAAATGAAGAAAACCCTAAAACCCTAAAAAAATCTAAAAAAACATAAAAACCATAAATTATTTAAAACCCCAAAAAACCTAGAAAAGTTAAAAACTCTAAAAATATTAATTACCCTTCAAATTCTCAAAATCATTAAAAACCCAAATACAGTAAAATAATAAAAAATCCATAAAAATACCAAAAAACATATAAATCCTAAAAAACCATAAAGAAACCTTAAAAACCAAAAAAACATAAACCTTGAAAAAATAAAAAACACAAAAAACCCTAAGAGAATATAAAACCACTAAATCCCACATAAAATATAAAACTCCTAAAAACCTTAAACATCCTAAAAAATAATAAAAACTCTAAAATACCTCTATAACAATATAAATATTTATAAATTCTAAAAATATTTAAAACCTTACGATTCTCAAAAAAACCAAAAAACCAAAAAAAACAAAAATGATGTTAAAAACCATAAAAAACCATAAAAACATTCAAAACCCATAAAACACTAAAACACTTAAAAATCCAAAAAACCCTTAAAATCCTTAAAAATTTAAAAAATCAGAAAAACCCGAAAAACCCTAAAAATCATTAAATACCAAAAACACTTAAAACAAATAAAAACATTTAATCCCCTTAAAACCCAAAAAAAACCAAAAATCCCTAAAAACCAATAAACTCAACAAAATCCTAGAAATCCCAGAAAACCAATAAAAATCCAGAAAATACCTAAAAATGTAAAAAAACCTAAAAAACCTAAAAAACCTAAAGAAATAAAAGAAAACATAAAAGAAATTAAAACCCATAAAAACATAAAAATGCTAAAAACCATAAAACTATAAAAAGATACTAAAACCCAAAAAACCCCTAAAACCCATAAAAACACCAAAAAAATTAAAATTACTAAAATACCATAAAACCTAAAGACCACTAAAATTATTAGAAACCCATTATACCCTTAAAACGTTAAAAACTCTAAAAAACCTTAAAAACCTAAAAAACCAAAAAATCATAAAACCCCAAAAAACCATAAAAACACTATAATCCCTAAAAACCATAAAAATACCTAAAACCCCTAAAAACAATAAAAAGACAATAAAGACCTAAAAGTGCATAAAAAAGTAAAAAACCATAAAAACCTAGAAAGAATAAACTTTTAAAAATATAAAAACACTTAAAACCCCTAAAGTCATAAAGAACTCTAAAGACCGTAAAACCCCTCAAATACCATAAAACCAAAAAACCCATAAAAATAATTAAAAATCCCTAAAAATACCTAAAAACCTAACAAAAAACCCCTATAAACCCCTAAATCCATAAAAACCCTAAAAACCATCGAATTCCATAAAACCCTAGAAACTATAAAAATCCAAATAAATCAAAAAAATCACTAAAATGCAAGAAACCCAAAAAAACCCTATGAAAAACTTAAAAACCAAAAAACACATAGCACCCCAAAATATCTAAAAAAGGTAAAACCCATAAAAACCCTAAAAACCCAAAAAACCCAAAAAACCCAAAAAACCCTAAAACCTTAAAATTCTTCAAAATCCCAAAAATACCTAAAAAATAACGCTATCATAAAAATCCCAAAAAATACAAAAATACGTAAAAAACCTAAAACCCCTAAAACACCTCAAGCAGCCTATGAAAAACCTAAAAAACTAAAAACACTTAAAACCCATAAAAACCCTAAAACATGAAAACCTCAAAAATTCATAAAAAACCCTAAAACCCAAAAAACCCACAAAATCATAAAATCCATTAAAACCTTAGAAATCATAAAAAACCACAAAAACCACTCAAATCCCTCCAAACCAATAAAAGTTTTAAAAACTATAAAAACTATTAAAACCCTTAAAACATAAAAAAATAATTAAAATCCAAAAAAACCCCTAAAACCCCTAAAAAACCCTACAAACCCTAAAAATACACTTTTACCCTAAAACACATAAAAATCATAAAAAATCCCTAAAAATACATAAAAACTATTAAAACCTTGAAAACCCCTATGAAAAATTTAAAACATAAAAACACCTAAAACCCATAAAACCTAAAAAATTCTAAAACCCTCAAAACCATAAAAACCCTAAAACCCTAAAAATATCTAAAACCATAAATAAATCAAAAAAGTCCTAAAAATTTATAAAAATGTAAATAACCATAAAAGCCTTAAAAAAAGCTAATAAAAATTTTAAAAACAAAAAACATAAAAACCCTAAAACCCCCAAAAAACTCTAAAAACCCTAAAAAATAAAACCCCTAAAATCCAAAAACACCTCCAAATTCATAAAAACCAAAGAAGACCATAATAATCATAAAAATACATAAAAACATTAAAACCATAAAAATGAGAAAGGAACCAAAGATAACCATTAAAAAATAAAAATATAAAACCCCTAAAACTCTATAAATAATAAAAACATAAAAAACCCTAAAAGCCCATAAACGCCTAAAAATATATAAAAACATAAAAGCACTAAAAAAACTAAAAACCCTTAAAATCCAATATAAACAAAATAAAACGTTTAATTACACATTAGACCCCTAAAAACCTAAAAAAATTCTTAAAAACTTAAAAACCCCTAAAAACTAAAATAATCCTAAGGACCAAAAATATCAAAACAACTCTAAAAACCCTAAAAAACAAAATATATCCTTAAAAATCATAAAAAACTACAAAATCCCTAAAAATACCTAAAAATATAAAAAAACCTAAAACCCTAGAAAACACCTATAAAAACAATAAAAATATAAAAACACTTAAAATCCATAAAACCTAAGAAGATCTAAAACCAAAAAAACCCTAAAATCCCAAAAATTCCTAAAATCCCTGAAAACATCAAAATAAAAAAATGCAATAAAAACCATAAAATCCAAAAACGCCCAAAAAATCACAAAAAACAAAAAAATCTATAAGACCCTTGAAAACCCCTTAGAAAACCTTAAAACTTAAAACATTTAAAACCCATGAAAATCTAAAAAACCTAAAAAACACCTAAAAAGACCATTGAACCCCTAAACCCCCCAAACCATAAAACCATTAAAAACATTAAGAACCCATTAAAACACTAAAAACCTATGAAAACGATAAAAACACTTTAAACCCCTAATAGAAATAAATAAACTTTAAAAACCTTAAAACCTGAAAAACTCAAAAAACCTATAAGAAAACAAAAAACCAAAAAACCCTTAAAAACCATGAAGAACATTAAAACCCCACAAAGTCCCTAAAATTGACAAAAATCTATAAGTATCCTAAAAAATCCATAAAAATCCGTAGAAACGTAAAAAACCTAAAAACCCTAAAAACCCTAAAACCCCTAATGAAAAACGTAAAAACCTAAAAACACATGAAAAAACTAAAAACCATAAAAATAATAAAAACCTCAAAATCCTTAAATCCATAAAAATTACTCAAAATTCATAAAAAACATAATAACTATAAAAATCCCAAAAATCCCTAAAAATCCCTAAAAACATAAACAACAAAAAAACTGAGAAAACCCCTATGAAAACCTTAAAACATAAAAACACATAAAACCCCCTAAAAACCTAAAACTAATAAAAATAATAAAAAAACTAATAACCAAAAAAACTCTTAAAACCCCTAAAAACCATAAACCCCTAAAAACATAGAAACGCTTAATCCCCATAAAAACCATAAAACACACTAAAAACTATAACAAACTTTTAAACCCAAATAAACACTAAAATTATATAAAAACCTTAAAATCCTAAAAACTAATAGAAACCCCCAAACCCCTAAAAATACTAAAAAACATAAGAACCATAAAAACCTAAAAAATCCCTAAAACCCTAAAAAACTCTAAACGGCCATACAAATACTAAAAAGTACTTAAAAACATAAATAACCCTAAAAACCTAATAAAATATTAAATTCCTAAAAACACTAAGAAAGAATGGTCGGTGACTTTCTTCGACCTACTATCTATACCTCTATGCTGACGAAAGCATCCAGCATGCCTTCCTTCACTGCAAGATTGTTGTTGGTCTCTGGGATTATCTACAGAGTCTGTTTGGTTTTAGTATCTGCATGGACAACCTAATACTAGAGCTCCTTGGAAGAATTGCCAGTATGGAGTTCACCGAGCAGGTCCACAATCTGTTTCTCACTGCAGTTGCAGCGACTATTTCCCATATTTGGGATGCTTGCAATGCATCATCCTTTCATAAAAAAACCAGCTCCTTTCATGGTGGAGTTGTGGAAGTCCATAAAGCGATCTAGGTTGGGTCATGTATTCTGACTGGTTATATGGATAATGATGTTAATGACTACATTATTTTTCCAATGCTTGGTGTTTTTTGAAGGAGTTAAAATCGTCTTGTTCTTAAGCTTATTTAATGGATTCCCCCATCACATAATGAATTATGGTCAATATTGATGGCATGTAGTCAGGCCCTCATGAACAATTGGGATGCGGTTGGGTCTTCCAAACATACATAGGATTTGTAAAAGGATGGTTCTACCATTAAATTGGATATGTCTATGCTTATGAGGCAGATCTATGGGCTATAATGATGGCTGTCCAGTTTGTAGTTCATTTTGGGTTGAACATAATTTGTCTTGAATCTGACTCGATACTTATGGTGGATGCTCTAAAGAAAAAAACTCGATAGTTTCTATGGATAATCCTCGCACAATGGATTGAATGTCTCAACATCTCCCAGTCTCTCACTCTCAATATCACCCATTCCTATAAGAAGGAAAACCCGGTGGCTGATGCTTTATCAAAAAAAGCACTTGTGAAGTAGAGTTCTTTGTGACCCCTTTTAACCCATTCTTACTGCATGAACTTTGTTGATCCTGAAATTAAGGGTGATATTCATACCAGTGCTCATAAACCCTCATTGTGATGAATTATTTCATTCATTTGTTAATAAATTTTGGGGGGCCTTTGCATTTTCTTTTCCAGCTCTGAGCCTTATTTACCCTAAAAAATAAAAACCCTAAACCCCCACTAAAAAAATATAAAAACGGATTAAAACCTAAAAACATTAAAAAACTATAAAATCCCTTTAAACCATAAAAACTAAAAAAGACCCCAAAAACCCAAAAATTCTATAAAAACCATAAAAACCTAAAAAATTCCCAAAATCTATAAAAAACATAAAATACCATTAAAATCATAATAATCCATAAATATACCTAAAATGTAAAAAACCAAAAATACAATGAAAACACTAAAGAAAACCGCAAAACCCATAAAACACTTAAAACCCTTAAAACGCTAAAAAATCTAAAAAACCTAAACAACATGTAAAACCTAAATGCAATCAAAATCCCAAAAACCCTCAAAATTCATTAACACCTAAAAACATAAAAATAAAAAAACCTAAAAATCCCTAAAAACATAACAAACCATAACCACCTAGAAAAACTCTATGAAAAGATTAAAAATATAAGAACAATTAAAACCCCTAAAAAATTAAAAATTGTAAAATCCCTAAAAACCCTAAAAACCCCAAAAAGCAGAAATATTCCTAAAAACCATTAAAAACATTATAAACTTAATAAACAGAAAAAACCCATAAAACCCATAAAATAGCTAAAAACTCCAAAAGTAATTCAAAAAAAAATTATTTAAAAAACCGAAAAAACGTAAAAAACCTTAAAAAGACTAAAAACCCTAAGAAAACATTAAAAAAATAAAAAACATAAAAACTAAAAAATCTGAAAAAGATAAAAATGCAGAAAACCCCAAGAAAGACACCAAAAACCCTAAAAATCCATAAAAACCAAAAAAACCCAAAAACCCGTAAAACCCCAATAAACCCACTAAGAACATAAAAACCCCTTTAAACCCTTAATAACATTAAAAACTCTAGAAACATTAAAACCCTCAAAACAAAAAAAAACCACTAAAATACCAAACCCCAAAACCATATAAAACACTAAAACATTCAAATCCCAAAAAACCTAAAAAACCTTAAAAATCATAAAATTCCAAAAAAAGCACTAAAAATCCTTAATAATATAAAAAACCAAAAAATCCATGAAAAACCCAAAAAACCATAAAAACATAAAAAAAATAAAACAACTAAAAAAATAAAAATAAAAAAAACCCTTAAAAACATAAATTCTCAAAAAATCCTTTAAACCCTAAAAATCCATAAAAACCCTAAAAACCCTAAAACCATAAAATACTAAAATCCCTAAAAACCCTAAAGACATAAAAACCCTAAAATCCCTGAAAAAACCTAAGAATTTATAAAACCTAAAAAATACATAAAGCCCCAAAAAACCTAAAAATAAATAAAAAACCTAAAACCTAAAAAAGACCCTAAATACTCTAAAACCCCTAAAAACCATAAAACCCCCAAAAATACATAAAAACCCATAAAAAATATAAATACCATAAAACCCCATAAAAACCATAAAAAACACTTAAAACTATACAAACCATTTAAACCACTAAAATGTTAGAAAACTCTAAAAAAGTTCAATAACCATAAAAAACTAAAAAAACCCTAAAATCTTAGAAAACCCAAAAAAACAACAAAAAAACCAAAATAACCCTAAAATTACTCAAAAACAAAAAAACCCCTCAAAATACCTAAAACCCCTAAAAACTTTAAAAATCCTAAAATCCCTAAAAATCCCTAAAAAATAAAAACCCATAAAAACCCAAAAACCCCTAAAAACCTCAAAACACATAAAACCCCAAAAAACCAAAAATACTATTAAAACCATATGAAACCCTAAAAACCTAAAAAAACAAAAATCCTGAAATACAAAAAAAACCATAAAAGGTCTAAAAAATCATTAAAAATCCCCAAAAATGTAAGGAACCCTTAGAACCATGAAAAACTATAAGAAAAACACAAAAACATTAAAATATTAAAACCCCTAAAAATGAAAAATGATAAAACCCTAAAACCCCATAAAAATAACCTAAACCCCGTAAAACTCCTAAAAATAGTAAAACCCCCTAAAAATATCAAAATCCTTAAAACCCTATAAAAAATATTATAATACACTAAAAAATTTAAAAACCATTTAACCCATGAAAATTATAGAAAACACAATAAAACATTAAAAATCCCAAAAATCCCAAATATCAAAAAAAACTCTAAAAACCCAAAAAAATAAAAACCATAAAACCACAAAACCCTATAAATCCATTAAACCCCTAAAAAACATAAAAATACAAAAATTCCATAATAATTCAAAAAATGTTAAAAACCCTAAAAACTAAGAAAAACCATAAGAAAACCATAAAAACAAAAAACAATTAAATCCCATAAGAACATAGAAAAGCTAAAAACTGTAAAACACCCAAAACCCTTAAAAATATCATTAAAAATGTATGAAAATAAAATCCTAAAAAATTTATAAAATAATAAAAACATAAAAATACCCAAAAGCTTAAAAACCCAAAGAAAACATTAAAGACACTTAGAACCCTAAAACACCCAAAAACTCTAATAATACCCAAAAAACCCCTAAAACTATAAAAACAACTAAAAACCTTAAATACCCCAAAACCTATAAAACTCTAAACAACCACTAAAAACACTAAAAACCCTGCAAACCCATAAAATGGTTAAAAACTCTAAAAATTATAAAAGCAACAAAAAACAAAAAAACAATAAAGACAAAAAATACCATAAAAACCTAAAAACCCCCCAAAAATTTAAAAATCCTAAAAACCCATAAAAATACATTAAATCATATAAAAATACTTAAAATTGTAAAAAAACCTAAAACTATGAAAACACAAAAGAAAACATTAAAAAACACTTAAAACCTCTAAAAGCACCAAAAAACACTAAAACACTAAAAATCCTAAAAACCATAAAAACACATAAAATACCTTTAAACCCCTAAGAAAACCTTAAAAACCCTAAAAAGGAACAGAAAAATAGAAATACCCTTTAAAAACCAACAAATGTTAAAAATGCTAAAAACCTTTAAAACCCTTAAAAACTAAAAAACCCCTAAAAACTGAGGAAAACAATAAAAAATGAAAATATAAAAAAATAATTCCAATTTTCTAAAACCCATATAAATAATAAAATACTAAAAAATCCCCAAAATTCCCAAAAAATTTAAAAAACTAAAAAAACCTAAGAAAACCCAAAAACCCCTAAGAAAACCCGAACAAGTTAAAAACACATAAAACCTCTAAAAACCTAGAAGATGCTAAATACTAAAAAACACAAAAAAACTAAAACACTAAACCCTCATAATCCCTAAAAAAATAAAAACCATAAAAATCCCAAAAATGCCCAAAAATGCCTAAAAATATAAAAAACCATGAAAACCCTGAATACCCATAAGAAAACCTTAAAAACATAAAAAACATAAAAAACATCTAAAAATTCAAAAAATAACAAAAAAACCCCAAAAGACCCTAAAAACCCTAAAACCTCTAAAACCCATAAAAACTATAAAAACCCTAAAACCCATAAAATCACCAAAAAAACAAGACCCCTAAATGCCATTTAAACCCCTAAAAATTTTAAGAACTCTAAACAGTATTAAAAAAACTAAAAACTAAAAAGAAATAGAAACCCTAAAATCCCAAAAAAAATATCCTAAAACCTCTAAAATACCATAAAAATAGACAAAATCCCTCAAAACCTTACCAAAATGTAAAAATAAGAGAAAGCCATAAAAATCCTTAAAATGTAAAAAATTCTAAATATCCCCGAAAACACCTAAGAAAACCTCAAAAACATTAAAACTATTAAAACACTAAAAATATCTAAAAATACTAAAAATCACTAAAACCCCTCAAAATCTATAAAACCCATAATACACAAAAAGTCCTAAAAATCCATAAAAATACCTAAAAATGTAAAAAACCCTAAAAACCATGAAAAAAAATTAAGAAATGCAAAAAAAATTAAAACACATAAATCCCATAAAACCCATAAAAGCCTAAAAATGATAAAACACCCAAAAACCCTAAAAGGCATAAAATCCCAAAAATTCCCTAAAAACCGTAAAACCATTAAAACTCTAAAAAACCACCAAAAACACTAAAAACCCTTGAAACCCCTAATATTTTTTAAAAAAAATCTAAAACCCCTTCGAAACTCTAATGAATCAAAAAACCAAAACAAACAAAAAAACCCCTAAAACCCCTAAAAATCCTAAAAATACCCAAAACCCATAAAAATACATAAAAACCATAAAAAGCAAAAAAATCCTAAAAATTCCCCAAAAACCCTTAATAGAAAAAAACCCCTATGCCCTTCAAACCCCTTAGAAACCCAAAAATATCATACAATAATTTTTACCCCTAATAACCTAAAAATGATAAAATCCTAAAAAGCCCTACAAATCCTAAAAACTCTAAAACACTAAAAACCCTAAGAATCCCTAAAACTCTTAAAACTCATTAAAATCCTAAAAATCCCTAAAATACCTAAAAATGTAAAAAACTTTAAAAACATTGAAAACCCCTTAGAAAACCTTAAAAACAAAAAAAAACAAAAATACACTAAAAAACTAAAAAATGCTTTAAACACTACAAGCCCTAAAAATACACTAAAACCCCTAAAAAATAATAAAGTCCAAAAAAAAATAAAACACCCAAAACCCCATAAAAACATAAAAACCACTATGAAATTTAAAAACCCTTTAAACCCCAAAAAACATTAAAAACATTAAAAAACACTAAAAAATATTGAAAAACCTTAAAAACTAAAAAAATCCTTATAACACCAAAAAACCAAAAAAACCCTAAAATCCCAAAAAACCCTAAATCCCAAAAAATCCCTACAAACCATAAAATCCTTAAAAATCCCTAAAAATCCCCAAAAATGTGAACACCACTAAACCCTTGAAATCCACTATGAAAACCCTAGAAACCTAAAAATGATTAAAACACCTAAAAACCACTAAAACCCCAAGAAACCCCTAAATCCCTAAAGAAAAATCTAAAAAAAGATGGAGGAAGGTCGGGAGCAGGGAGATCATGGGGATCCCTTGCTACCACTGGATGTGGCCCCTATGGATGTGAAGGATGGAGATGATCCTCCAAGGCAGCTCGAATTGGTGGGGCACAAAGAGCTTTTTTAGCTCTGTGGATCTAATAAATCGAAGGTGACCGATACTAGTGAGGACTTGGAAGCATCTAGGTCCAAAAAGAATTTTTAAGATTCTGTGAAATATGTTTCCTCTCTCACCTTCATGAACTATGATACTCCCTCTCCCGGCCGTGTCATTCATAAGGGGAGGATTGTGCATGTCTCTACAAATTAGGAAGCACTGGAAGAACATGCGAGATTATTCTGGTTTTCCATCATTGCGAGGGTGATCATGTCGAAAGGGGAAAACCTGTGGATAATTGGAGACCGTTCTAAGTGCATTATAGAGATATGGGGATTCTTGGTTTGGATGATGATAGCAATGGTTCAGGGTTTCTACCATATTATCGTTCCCTCTGATGAGTGGAAAAGTCATGCCTGGGGATTTGGCTCTCTGAAACTTAAACCTGGGCTTCTGAGGATTCAAGACTGGGACCAGAATTTTTATCCGTTCAGTGTCAAGAACACTTTTGTGCAGGACTATATCTGCATCTTTAAGTTGAATTGGTTTTATCGGAACCTAAAAATCCTATGGTATATTTCCTCTACAGTGGGATTTCCTATTAGAATTAATAAGGAAACAGACAACCCAAGATATGGGAATTATGAAAGAGTGCTGGTTGAGGTTGACATGGTCAGTACTCTTGTTGAGGAGGTGGTCTTCAACAACCTTGAAGATAGTTTGTCATTGGAGATCCAATATGATAGGTGCCCAAAATTCTGTTCCTCTTGTAGTATCTTTGGAAATATGGTTTATGAATGCAGGAGGTCACTTTCCTATTTGACCTGCTTTTTAAAGGGGCATGATGCATCCCATTGCAGGTGGAACTGTGGCCTATATGCAGCTCCTTCTATTAGGGAATACTCTGTTTTGGCTAAGCCTATGGGTGGTGCTCAGACGGCTACTAAGGGCGGGTGGGCTGATGTGGGTGATGCACTTGCCTCCCCTGTGGAATGTAATCACGTACATTCCCCGGTGGATTCAGAGGGATCTTGTAGGGGTCCATAGGTTGCGACCCCTGTACCTGTGTTATAGTAGGCTCCCTCTTCTCCTTCGAGCATGGCAATGAGGGATGAAGTAAGTGGCTCGAGAGTAGTCTTGGGTGAGGTGGGGGCCTTAGGGGTTGTGCCTGGTGTAGTTCTAGATACTCCGGTTGTGGCCTGATTGGATAAGGGTGAATCCAGTTGCCCCACGGCCCCTACAGCGGAGCCGGTAGTTTCAGTTGTTGCTTCAGAAAATGATGCGAGGAAGGTGCAGAAGTTCCCCTAGGAGGAGTCCATCTGCACCCTGAAAAAATTCAACCCACTTAGTAGATTCTTCTAGAGTGACATGGTAGAAGAGGAGAAAGCTGATGAGATTCCCACCAATGCACCCATTGAATCTCAAACAGTTGTTTTCCAGTGTTTGGCAGCGAAATATATCTTTCCAGCTACTGAGAATCATGATACTGAATCCAAAACGAAAGGTAAGAAAGGTAAGGGAAAGGGAAAGGGTAATAACCCCTCTCCTGTCACCCCCAAGACCAAATGAAGACCATGTTTTAGAATTGTCAGGGGTTGGGGAACACTCCCATAGTTGCATCCCTTAGGCACTTTCTCTCATAGAAGTCGATTCTTATTGGGTTAGCTGAACCCATGATCATGTTTGATAGTAGGAAAGGTTTTAACTGGACTGATCTTGGATACACTCTTCTTTCAACAAATGAGGATGGAAATGGTATGGGAATCTTGTTGGTTCTGAAGCATTATAGTGTCCAGATCGTCTCGTTCATTTCGAGCCTGCAAATGATATCTGTTACCATCCAAGGGACCGATGAGATCCTCACCATCTCCTTTTCTTATACTTCTTTCTCGTACACTTCCTTCAAAAACCATTGGAGAAGGTTGTGAAGATAAGTGAGGAAATTGATCACAATTGGATGGTTATTGGTGATTTCAACATGGTCCTGAGGCCTGGAGAAAAGTTAGGTCCGAATTTTTCTCGCACTACAGTAATTGATTTTTCATCTTTCCATGACCAATGTTACCTTTATGAGGTATCCATTGTTGGGGAAGAATTCACATGGGGGAGGTACGTCATTAATGGTAGGTAGGCTTGTAAACTTGACAGGGGTTTCTCATACATGGGAGGAGGTGGATCACTAGTGGTTCTATCTGGCTTCACCCTCCCAAAAAATCAACTCGGATCACAATCCAATTGTTGTTGAACTAAGAGAGAGAGTCCCGAGATCATTTCCTCTACCATTTAGATTCAGCAACGCCTGGCTCACTATTGCTGGGTGCAGAGAAGAGGTGCTGGGGGTGTGGAGAAGCACCTTCTCTAGTAGTCCCCAGTTTATTGTGATGTCCAAGATGAGAGAAGTTAAGCGTCGACTGAAGGATTGGAGAAAACGGTCCTTCTCAGGGTTGTATGATGAGATTAAAGTGGATGAATATCAGCTTTTTGTGTGTCAAATTATGCATCAGAGGCAAAATATACCTTTGGGGGAAGAGCTTAGACTACACTCTAAGTTGGATAAGTTCTTTTCACTCAAAGTGAAGCTTGAGAAGGCACAATTCAATGTTAGATGGCTTCAGGATGGGGATAAAAACTCTATGTTTTTTCACCGACTACATAAGGAAAGAAGGGTTAGCAATAATCTGAGTGCAGTTAGAGTTTGCAACTCAACCTTCACTTCGGCGGGGGATATTGCTAAGGATTCGATGGTGTACCTCCAGGGGTTGTACACTGATGACAGACCGGTCTCCCCCATGCTTTTTGACTCTATCCTGATGTGTATCACGGGCCAGCAAAATGAGGTCCTCACGGAGGCCCCTTCTGTGGGTGAAGTTAGGGAAGCGGTCTTCTCTCTGAATATGGACAGTGCTGCAGGTCTAGATGGTGTTGTCAATAAGTTCTTCGTGTTCTACTGGGATATCCTCCATGAGGATGTCACAAACTTGGTCAGGGAGTTTTTACACTTGGGCTCTATTCCCCATGGTGCCAATGTCAACTTCATCTCTCTGATCCTGAAGAAAGGTAATTCCATTGCGATTAGTGACTTCTGACCTGTTTCCATTGGCAACATAGTTCCAAATATTATTAGTAAGATTCTCGTCCTTAGGTTGGGTAAATTTTTGGGTGACATTGTGACTCCAAATCAGTTTGGATTCATCCCTGGGCAGTATATCCAATCATTCTTATTCACTACCTCATAGGGGATTAATATTATTAGGAAGAAATCGAAAATTGGTAGCTTTGCACTTAAGCTTGACATCTAGAATGCTTTTAATACTATAAAATGGAGATTTATCATTAAGGTCCTCAGAAGATATGGCTTTTCCAGTAGCTTCATCAAACTGATATCTGCAATTCTCCATAGTGCCATAGTCTTGGTCTTAATCAATGGCTCCCCTCATGGATTTTTCCATTGCTCCCGTGGAGTGTGACAGGGTGACCCAATGTTGGGTTTTATCTTTGTAATTGTGGAGGATTACATGAGTCAATGCCTCCTGGATCTTATACAAGAAGGGATGTGTTCACCAATTAAGGCAGGTAGGGACCTGTGTGTCCCCTCACACCTTCTCTACGCGGATGACATCCTCCTATTTGGGTAGGCTAATAAACAAAATTTGTCCACAGTCAAGCGGATCTTCCGTTATTATGAAAGTGTGGCTGGGAAATCTATAAGTTGGATGAAGTCATCGATTTTCTTTGGCAATGGGATCTCTCCTGCTAGATAGCTTCGCATCGCCAATAGGCTTGGAGATAAGTGTGGATCCCTACCCTGTACTTATCTTGGTGTGCCCCTTTTCAGGGGAAAAGCCAAGTGTGGCTACTTTGAGAACATTGCTTCCAAGATTACGCTTCAAATGTAAAAATGGAAGGGCAAGTGTCTCTCCCAAGCTAGAAGGGTATTCTGGGTTAACTCGATAATCACCTCTATGTTCTTGCATGCTTTATCCATTTCTAGATGGCCACATGCTCTCCTCAAAAGCATGAATGCCATGATAAGAAATTTTATCTCGACTGGTTCTACCAGTGAGCGGGAATTATTCTCAGTGTCCTGGGAACATTTCACAAAGCCGTTTGAGTTGGGCGGGCTTGGTATTAAGGATTTGGGGCATTTCAATGATGCCATGATTGGGAAGTTTACCTTGGGTCTACTTCGGCCTCAGAGTGGTGGCTTGGATTTCCTTGAGGAAAGATTCACAAACAGGTTATGTGAAGGTTTTTCTAGGTACATTTCATCCTCAGTTTGTCTGGCTCTGCGATCCTCTTACAAGGATATTATGTCTCTTTCAAAATATATAGTTTCACGGTCCTCCTCCATGAACTGATGGTCTACCCCTTCGATGGAACAGATCATATCAGAGGTGATGATGCCTCCCCAATATATGCAGAATTTAACCATTTCTAGCCTCATTCAGCATAAGAATGACATGGGGACCTTGATCCTGAGCAATATCATTATGAAAATTCAGTAATATGCCTTTGATGACATTGATACCCTCATATGGCGGCCCAGCATGGTGGGTAAATTTAATACCCGTCATATTTACCATCTGAAGTTCCAGCATGGGATGACTCCCTCATCGTTGCTGGACAAATTCAGGGCTCCTTTCATTCCCCATTCATACATTGTTTTGATATAGAAAATTTGGAGGAATCGGCTTCCAACTCATGCTTAGCTGAAATCAGCTGGTTGGAATCTTGCTTCTGATTTTTTTATGCAAGATGACGGAAGAGCACTGTGATCACATCTTCCTGAATTATACCTTTTCCTCGGACCTTTCGCGCTATCTACTGCAATGCTTCTGCATGAACAGCTGCCTTCAAGGATCGATTTGCAATTTTTTGATTGTACTGGTAGAGATGAAATGAAGTGATCAAGTTCATAACCTGCTGCTTTATGGTGAAGTGGAAATTATTCATTATGTTTGGGCTGCTCGCAATACTTCCACCTTCAATCGGCAACCCCTTACGTTGCATGGAAGAATGGTCACCATTCACAACATGATTCAGACTGCTTCACGAATTCAAATAGGTTCGATGTGGAATGCTATTAATGATCTAACATTACTACACTCTCTTGGTGTTGCAGGAAGAAGAAGGAAAACAATGGTCCTGAGGTTGGTTAGATGGATTCCTCCAATTCCAACATGGTTGAAAGCCAATGTTGATGGTGCGACACTGGGAGATCCTGGGGCCTCGAGGTGTGGTGGTGTCTTTCGTACTTTCATAGGGTTCGTAAAGGGATGCTTATTTGATTTTATTGGGGATGGATATTCCTATGAAGTGGAGCATTGATCCATTATAAAGGCAATGAAATATGTGATCCATTTTGGGTGGTAGAGGATTTGGATTGAGTCAGACTCGGTGCTTGTGGTTGCGGATCTTAAGAAATTTTCTAGGGATTTCCTGTGGTGACTACTCTCACATTGGATCAAGTGACTTGATATCTCCCGATCCCTGAGCTTTAGTGTGTCTCATGTTTACAGTGAGGCCAACTCGGTGGCAGATGCTCTCTCAAAAAGGGTGATTGATGAAAGATGCTCGATGTGGTCCTTTGTGTACCCATCTTTTTGTTCTCCCTTGGTTGACTCAGATATGATGGGTGAGATTCACTCTCACCCTTTTCGACCCATGTTGTAATTGTCTCTTTATGTTTTATTGATTTTTGGGGGGCTAGACATGCCTAGCCCTGAACCACTTCCGCCCAAAAACCGTAAAACCCACTAAATTCCTAAAAATATTAAAACCCATAAAAAACATTTAAAAATAATTAAAAATTCTAAAAAACATTAAACACTAAAAAAATTGAAAATCCCATTGAAAATATAAAAACCTAAAAATACTTAAAAATCATAAAAAACCAAAAAAACACTAAAAACCCTAAAACTTTTTAAAACCCCTAAAACATTAAAAAACATAAAAACTAATATAAACCACTAAAAAAATTAAAACCCATTAAACCACTAAATCGTGAAAAACTCAAAATAACATTAGTACCATAAAAAAAGTAATAAAAATCCCTGAAACCCCCAAAAAACCAAAAAACCCTAAAAATTGTAAAAAAAACATAAAAAAATCTTCAAAACTGTAGAAAACCAAAAAATTCCTAAAATCCCAAAAAATCTGTAAATACCTAAAACCCCAAAAAAACCCAAAAAAATCAACGAAAACCTTAAAAATATAAAACTATTAAAACCCCTAAAATGGTAAAAATCCAAAAAAACCCCCCAAGAATCCCGAAATAACCTAAAAACCATAAAACCCATAACAATTGAAAAAACCCTTAAAGACCCAAAAAATCCCTAAAAACCAGTAAAAACTCTATAAACCCTTTAAAACCTTAAAAATATTCAAAATCTCTAAAAAAATCCTAAGAATTAAAAAAGAAACAAAAAAACATAAAAAACCATGAAAATCTCTAAAACCCCCAAAATACCCTCAAAATCCAAAAATCCCCAAATAAAATAAAAAACGTAAAACACCCCTAAAAATAAAAATAATATAAAAACCCTAAAAACCCTAGAAATGACTGAGAAAATATAAAAACCCAAAAAATGTATAAAACCCCTAAAAACATAAAATATGATAAAAACCCCAAAAAACCCTAAAAATTATAAAACCCCCCAAAATCCCTAAAAACATTAAAAACCCATAAAAATCAAAAAAATTTACTAAAAACATAAAAAATCATAAAAAACATCAAACTCCTATGAAAAACTTAAATGCACAAAAATACATAAAACCTTAAAAATGAAAAATGATAAAAAAATAAAAATGATAAAATCCATAAAAACCCACAAAATCCCTAAAACCCTAAAAAAACAAAAAATCCATAAAAATCTCAAAAAATGTAAAAACCTATAAAACAATAGAAAAATTCTAAGAAAACCTTAAAAACCTAAAAAAATTTGAATCCCCTAAAAACCTAAAAAATAAATCATCCTAAAAATAATAAAAAAACTAAAACCCCTAAAAATACCATATAAATCATAACACACCTAAATACCATAAAACATCTAAAAACATAATATAAAACCCAAAAAACCCAAAAATTCCCTAAAAACCAACTAATACCATTATAAAAACCTTAAACCCCTAAAAAATGTAAAAAAATTGAAAAATTAAAACCCATAAAAACTAATAAACCCTTAAAACCAAAAAAAACATAAAAACCATAAAAACACCAAAAAATAAATCAAAATCCCTAAAACCCCTAAAAACCCTAAAAAATCCTAAAAATCATAAAAATAACTAAAATATAAAATACCCTAAAAACCCTCAAAATGCCTAAGAAAAACATAAAATCCTAAAAACACATAAACCCCCTAATAACACAAAAAATTATAAAAATCATAAAAACCCATAAACCCCTAAAAAATATAAATAACCTTACAATCTATCAAAACCCTAAATCCCATAAAATCCTAAAACATCTAAAAAATGTTCTAAAAATGAAAAAACCCTTGAAAACCATAAAACCCTATAAGAAAACCATAAAACATGTGAAACACATAAAACTCCTAAAAGACCTAAAAAATGAAAACCCCTGAAAACCCCTAAAAAGACACTAAAACCTGAAAAAAAACAAAAAACCGCTAAAAACCATTTAACCCGAAAAAACCATAAACACCTAAAAACCCTAAAAACCCATTAAATCTATAGAAACTCTTTAAACCCATAAAAATGTTAAAAAATTAAAGAACTAAAAAAAAGATCTAATACTCAAAAAACCATAAAACCCCTTCAAAACCCTAAAACCCCATAAAAATCCTAAAATCCTTCAAAAATAGATCATAATTCATACCACAAAAAACCCTAAAATTCTAAACACCTTATAAAAACCTAAAAACCTAAAACCTTAACAAATCATAAAAATCCCTAAAAAACATTAAGAAACCATAAAAATCATAAAAAAGTCCAAAAAACATCTGAAAACATAAAAACCCCTATATAAACTAAATAATCCTAAGAAACTCATAAAATCATAAAAACAATTTAAACCCATAAAACAATAAAAACCCTAAAAGACCAAAAAACCCTAAAAACAATAAAACCCATATATTGATAAAAAACATGAAAACCCATAAAAATCCTAAAAACCCATTAAAAAAATCCAAAAACCTTCAAAGACCCTAAAATATTAAAAAATCTTCAAAACCCTAAAACCCTTTGAAACATAAAAGAACACAAAACACCTAAAATACCAATAAAAACGTAAAAACTCCCAAAACCCTAAAAACTATCAAAATCTCTCTAAACCAAAACCCATAAAAACATAAAAACCCCAAATCCCCTAAAAAT
This sequence comes from Viscum album, assembly GCA_963277665.1. Taxonomy (NCBI): domain Eukaryota; kingdom Viridiplantae; phylum Streptophyta; class Magnoliopsida; order Santalales; family Viscaceae; genus Viscum; species Viscum album. Next base: position 704,017,931 of record OY728161.1, read on the forward strand.
GACTAAACCCCCCAAAAAACCATAAAATACTAAAAAATCCCTAAAAATCACATAAAGTCATAAAAAACCTAACAATAATGAAAACCCTAAGGGAACCATAAAAACATAAAAAATTTAAATCCCACAAAAAATAAACAAATACTAAAACCCTTAGAAACCATAACAGACACTAAAAACTAGAAAACCCCTAAAAACCCTAAAACCCCTAAAAAAACCCATTAAAACCATAAAATAAAAAAAATCCTAAAGAATATTTAAATATACCTAAAAACATAAAAAACCATAAAAACCAAGAAATACTTAAAAATAGGAAAAAAACCTTTAAAAAACCCCTAAAAGACCCTAAAGACAATTTAAACCACTAAAAATGTTAAAACACTCTATATAATCTTTAAAACTGGGTGGAGGAGAATTTCTGGGGGTACTATAGTAGTACTGTAGTAGTTAATGTTCGGTACTGTATTAATCAGAACTATTCACCCTATTTGGGCTTTCGGGCCACCGGTTTGGGCCTACAGGTCTCAAGGGTCTTCGGGTCATCAAAAACCTTCGGTCCACAGGGCCTTTGGGCCACAAAGACAATGGAGTAGCCCGGTTCACACAGAACATTCCCTAAAGAGGATCAGAGAAACAAGAGTAGCAGCCACCAGATGTAGAGGTAACCAGATTAGAAGAATCAGAGGGTATGGCAGCCGCCATCAGGACCAGGAACCGTGCAGCTTTGTACGGGGCAATGCTAGCCGATCAGCAGTGCAAGGTGGGGAGCTAGGTGATCAATGACGCAGAAGCTGGGGAGGGGTAGTTCGAGTGGGTTGGGCTTATGGGTCATGTATTGGGCATGGTATGCCTCTAGGCCTTCGGGTTATGTATTGCGAGTCAGTCGGGCCTTGTTCCTTGGGCCTACGGGTCATGTACGGGTTCCCCTTCAACCCTTAAAAGGGTATTATACATAATAAAATAAAAAATAAGGCCTTCGAGCCATTTGGGCATAAGAACACTAAAATTCATAAAAAATTCTAGAAACCATCAAAATACCTAAAAGCCCAAAAACAAAACCAAATGCTAGATTATCCATAAAAATCCCAAACAACCTAAAAACCCTAATAACGCTAAAAACCATAAGAATAACATAATACATAAAAACACTTAAAATCCTAAAATCCTAAAAAATCATAAAAAACCTTTAAACCCCCTGAAAACCATAAAAACCAACGAAACCCCTAGAAACCATAAAAAAACCCTAAAACTCATAAAAAACATAAAAACAAACGAAAATATATAAAAACCCAAAAAAACATAAAATATTTAGAAACTTTAAAAAATCCTAAAAATACAAAAAACCCGAAAAAGAAAAAAACCAAAGAAACTTCAAAAATACCTAAAAACTCTAAAACATTATAAAATCCCAAAAATCACAAAAAAATCCATAAAAATGTAAAAATCCCTAAAAACCACTAAAATCCATAAAAACCATAAAAACCCTAAAAATTCATAAAAATCCTAGAAAAATCCCTAAAAATATAAAAAACCCAAATATCCTTAAAACCCATAAGAAAACCTTAAACAAAATAAAAACACACAAAAAAACTAAAAAAACAAAAAGAATAATAAAAATTCAAAACTACCCAAAAAACCAGAAAACCCCTAAAAAACCTAATACCCTAAAAACCATAAAAAACTAAAATACCCTAAAAAAATAAAAAAACCCTTAAAATATTAAATAATTTTAAAAAACACAAAAAACCTAAAAAACCGAAACAAATAAGCAAACCTTATAAAATAAAAACCCATAAAAAACTAAAATCCCTAAAAAAACCTAAAACCCAAAAAATACCTAAAAATCCACTGAAAAAAAAAACCAAAAAAACCCTGAATAAACCCCAAAACCCCTTAGAAAAACCCCAAAACCTAAAAACATCTAAAAACACCGAAAATCTGTAAAAATATATTAACAACCATTAACAACCCTAAAACCATAAAATTCCCTAAATACCTAAAAATCATAATAAATTAAAAACCTTTAAATCCCTAAAAACCTTTAAAAACCCTAAAAACTAATAAACACTCTAATGAACCATTAAACAACTAAAATAATTAAAAACTCTAAAAAACCAAAAAAATCAATCAAAAACTGAAAAAACCATAAAATACATAAAACCCTAAAACTCCTCAGGATTTGTAAAAACATTGAAAACCATAAAATCATAAAAAATCACTAAAACTACTTAGAAGAAAATTTTTAAAAACCCTTAAAAACCCAAAAAAACACATAAAAACCGATAAAAATTAAAACCCATAAGAAAGGAAAAACCTTAAAAACCATCAAAACCCTAAAAAACCTAAAAAACTATTAAAATCCCTAAATACCCTAAAAAATATGAAAACCTAAAATGTCCATAAAGATCCCTAAAAACATAAAAAACCCTAAAACCCTATAAAACACTATGAAAACATTTCAAACATAAAAACACTAAAAACACATTAAAACCTAAAAACGGTAAAACCATAACAGATTCTAAAAACCCTAAAAAACTATAAACACCACAAAAAAACATTAAAAACCCTAAAAACATAAAAAACCAAAAAACCCAAAAAATACACTAAAAAATCTAAAATCACTATAAAACCCTTACAGCGTTAAAAACTCTAAAAACCTTTAATACCATAAAAAACTCAAAAAACCCATTATAAATGAAAATAACCCTAAAAAACTAAAAATCATTATAGCCCTAAAAACCATAACAGTCATAAAAGCCCTAAAAATCCCCAAAAAATGTAAAAAACTATAAAATCCTTAAAAAACATTCAAAAACCATAAAATAGTTAAAATAAATAAAAGCCCTTAAAACCTTAAAAATTTCTAAAAAAACCTAAAACACCTTAAAGATACACTAAATCCCTAAAAATCAATAAAATCCACAAAACTTGAACAACCTAAAAAAACCCTAAAAACCCTTAAAATCACTAAAAGCCAAAAAAATCTAAAAACCCCTCAAACCCAAAAAACATTAAAAAAATTCAAAAAAACTATATACCCATAAAAGCACAAAAAACCCATAAAACCCAAAAAAACAAAAAAAACCCAAAAAACCTCTAAAACCTCAAAATCCCGAAAAACCCTAAAAAACATAAAATTAATAAAAAAAGCCCTAAAAATATCTAAAAATTTCAAAATCCCAAAAAAAATGGAAAACCAGAGGAAATCCTAAAAAACTAAAAGCACTTCAAACCCCTACAACACATAAAAAACATTAAAACCCATAAAAACCCAAAAACCAATGAAACCCATAACACCCTTAAAAACCTTAATAACCCATAAACTATCAAAAACCACTAAAAAACTAAAATCCCTTTAAACCTCTAATAACTTGGAGAACTATAAAACCCATAGAAACACTAAAAAATTTAAAAAAACTGTAAAACCCATAAAAATACAATAAAAACCATAAATAGCCTAAAAACACTAAAAACCTTTATTGCAGCGCACTCCCCTAGCTCTCTATCTTGCTTGATGTTTCTTCACGGGAGTCCATTGGATTCTTCTTGGGGAATCGTTCATTGATCCTCACCCCTTATTCTTGGCGGCAGTGCACCCTAGAAGTGCTCTTCAGATCCAAGGTGACAATGGTTTTCTTGTTTTGGCAGCTTTGTCTTTCCAGAGAAAGGTATTTTTGTGGGACTTCAGCTATAGATTCAAGAAATTTTTGGCTTATTTGTACATGTTCTTGGAAATATATTATTTTAAAGGTTGCAAGGCTCATTGTGGTTTCAGTTCAGATCGTTTTGTCAAGAGATGAAGTGGATGACACTTTGGAGACTGGGAACCCTAACGGTCTCTGACCACAGTTCCAGATCGCATTTGCAGTTATGGGACCTACATGGATGGGTCAACAGCTTCAATGTTTTCAATAGTGGATGGGGCTTCAATGGTGGCATGGGTTCTGGCATCATCGATGGTCTCTCACCTCTTCTGATTAGTTGCAACGGTCCGGTTCAATGACAGCTTATTCGATGTTTCTTTAAAGATGGATGGTGGTTTTCATCTATGATGGTGTCAACTCAGAATTTGTATGTTGTGCATTTATTCTTCAGCTTCTCTGTAGATGCAATGCGCTGGGCTGGTATTATTTGTCGTCTGTGATGTGATCTTATCATCCGCTTATAGATATGATCTTGGGAGGATTATGGTGGTTTCTCTGAAAATGAAATGGTTTTTGGTGGATGCAAAAGGCATGGCGCCAGCTTGGTGGTGATGTGCTTGATTCAGTATTGTGGGTTGTAGGATCTTCTTGCTATCAGTTTTCGCAGAATCTCCAGGTTCGTTTATCAGACCTATATTTAATTCATGTTGTTGTTCCTGGTCTATTTGTGTATTACTGCAACCTGGCCTTGGTCTACGCCTTCCTGTGGTTCCAAAGTGGTCTTCATGATCCCATGTATCTTGCTAAAGGTTTTGGTTGGATCCTTATTTTATGGATCTACTGTGGTGGTGGATGGTTTGTTAGTGAGTTGATGCTTGTATTTTTTGCTGGTATTGATATGAGGTGTTGCGTGCTGGCTAGGCGTTGCAGTCTCTGGGTTGCTAGAATGTTTGTTAGGGCTGCGAACTAGTTCTTGTCTTGGATGTCGGTGGTTCTATGCCCCTAGTTGCACTTCTAGGTGAGATATGCTGGAATGCATGGTATGCTATATGCAGGCTCTGTTGTCCCTATTTTTCATCCCTTTAAATAGGTGCTATTGGGAGTAAGTTTGTGGTTGTTGGATGCTATTTGGCTTGGAAGTGATGGTTTCTGGATGCTGAGTTGCTGCTTATTGGCTACCTCTTTCCTTGAGGTCTACAGGTGGTGGGTTCTAGAAGATTGTTATGGGTGTGATAATTGGAATTGGTTCTACGGGTTGCTGGAACTGAAGCAGGGTGTTGGGAGATGTTTGGTGATCAAAATAGGTGTTGGATCCCGAATATTGTAGGGCTAGGATGTGATAAAGCTATTGATTATGATTTTAGTGCTTGTGGTTATGTGCTACTGGCGGTGGATATGCTTGTAAAAGAGGTGAAAGATGATAGGAAATTTGTTGCGGGATGCTGGTTTCTAATTGGCTGGGATATGCGAATAGAGATGATCTTTTTTTTTTCTGATTTGTATGCTTTTGTGTGTCATTTGGGTATTTTGGGGACTTTTGGGTCTTGTGGGGGTATCTAGGGTTTTTGGGTGTGGGTTGATTGACCCCGCCCCTCCCTTGTATGTAGTGTCTTTTTCTAATAAATTTGGGGGGGGGGGCAGGAGTATCCTGGCCTTGTAGCTTCCTTTCCAAAAAACCATCAATATCTCTCTAAATACCTAAAAACCAAAACAATTCTAAAAATATCCCAAAAAAATCCCTAAAAATGAAAAAACCTTGAAAACCATTATTAAACCATAAAAAATGAAAAACACATAAAACCATTAAAAATCTAAAAAACACAAAGAACCGCTAAAATATCCTATAAAAACCTAAAAACACTAAAACTATAAAACCCCTAAAACATTAAAATCCCTAAAACCTATAAAACCTCAAAAAACCTACTAAAAAAACTAAAAACCATAGAATCCCTGAAAATGTTTAAAAAATATAATAAAACATAAAATCTGTAAAATTTTTAGAAAATATAAAACTCCAGAAAAAACATAAGAGTCCTAAAAATTTCAAAAAATAATAGAAACCCTCATAATCATTAATAACCTAAAAACCTAAAAATGCCAAAAAAATATCTTGAAATCCATAAAAACAAAAAAAACCTAAAAACCGTAAAATCCCATAAGACTTAAGAACATAATAACACTTTAAACTCCTAAAACCCAAAAAAAAGATAAAAACACAAAAAAAACATAAGACCCTAAAAATCATAAAACCCCTTAAACCTTAAAAATCCCTAAAAACACATAAAACCACTAAAATTCACTAAAAATTATAAAACACCTTTAAAACCTTAAATGTTTTAAAAAATAATAAAAAACAATAAAATATATAAAACCTCAAACCCCCCTAAAAATCAATAAAAACTCTAAAAAATCCTAAAATATTTAAAAAACACTAAAATCCATAAAAATCCTAAAAAATTTGAATAATTTCCTAAAATCATAAAAATGCTTGAACCCCTGAAAACTCTAAGAATACATTAAAAACTAAAAAAACATAAAACTCATAAGAACCCTAAAAATAGTAAAAACATAAAAAAACTAAAAACCCATAGACCCATAAAAGCTTAAGCCCCTAAAAATCCCTAAAAATGCTAAAAACCATAAAATCCTAAAAATTATGAAAAATCCATAAAATGTAAAAAGGCCTAAAATCATTAAAAATCCACACGTGAACCTTTAAAAATAAAAAACACAAAAAACTCAAAAAACATTAAAATCTAAAAACAATAAAAACCCTTATAAATCATTAAAAACCCTAAAATGAAACAAAAAATTAAAAACCCCACTAAAAACTATACAGACTTTTTAGACATTAAATAATGTTAAAAAATCTAGAAAAATATTAAAACTATATAAAATTTTAAAAAACCCTAAAAACACAAAAAAAAAAAACAATAAAAACCCAAAATACCCAAAAACCTCCTAAAATCCACAAAATCACTAAAAACCCAAAAGAATAAAAAATAAATCCAAAAAATCCCTAAAAATCTCAAAAACATAGAAACCCACAAAAACAATGAAAATATCTAGGAAAACATAAAAAAAACTAAAAACCCTAAAAATTTAAAATTTATGAAACACTAAAAACCTAAAAACACTAAATACCCTCAAAATCCATATAAATTATAAAATTTATAGAAAGGTACTAAAAATCCCTAAAAAGATAAAAAGCATAAAACCCAAGAAAACCCTATGAAAACCTTAAAAAAACTAAAAACCTAAAAATAGTAAATCCCATTAAAAAACATAAAGAAATTTTAAAATCCTAAAATAACCTAAAAACACACAAAGACCCAAAAACCACTAAAAACATAAAAACCCCTTTAAACACCTAAAAACATTAAAAAAACTAGGAAACCATAAATATTTACAAAAGTCCAAAAAAACATAAATCTTGATAAACCATAAAACACTAAAAACCCTAAATCCCACAAAATCTATAAATCCCCTAAAAAGTACCAAAATCCAAAAAAACCATAAAACTGAAAAAACCCTAAAATCTTTGAAACCCCTTGGAAAAACATAAAAACATAAATGTATTTAAAACCACTAAAAACCTAAAAATAATTAAAAATAATTAAAATCCTTAAAATATATAAAAACACTCAAAATTAATAAATATTATAAAAATCATAAAAAATCCCTTAAAATTTGTAAAAATGTAAAATACCCTAAAAACATTGAAAACCCCTTAGAAAGAAATGAAAAAATAAAAACACTTTAAACCCATATAACCCTTAAAACCTAAAAATTCTAAAACCCCTTAGAGCCTAAAAATATCCTAAACCCCCTAAAAACCACTAAAACCCTTAAAAACTCAAAAAAACATTAAAAACTATAAAAACCTCTAAAAACCCAAAAAACTAGTAAAACTCTAAAAACCCTATGAACCCCTTAAAATGGTAGAAAACCCTAAATACCCATAAAAGACAAAAAAAAATCAAAAAAACCTAAAAATATAAAAAAACCAAAAAAATTTAGAAATCCCTAAAACCCTCAAAATCCTTAAAAACCCTAATAAACAACAAAAATCATAAAAACCCCCAAAAATTGGAAAAATGTAAAAAACCTTAAAAAACTAAAAAACCATAAAAAAATTAAAACCTAAATAACCATAAACTACAAAAGAATATAAAAATAATAAAATCCCTAAAAACCATAAAATCCCTCAAAATTTTTAAAAACCTAAAAATTAATAAAAATACTAAAAACCCCTAAAAATGTAAAAAACACCAAAAAACCTAAAAACCCATAAAAACACCTTATAAACCTCAATACACTTACAACTCCTAAAAAACCTAAAAATAATAAACACCCTAAAAATAATAATAATACCTTAAACCGAAACCCCTAAAAACATCAAAAACCCATAAAAACGTAAAGAACAATAAAACCCCTAAAAACCCTAAAACCCACTAAAAACTCAAAAAAATCTTTAAACCCATACAAATGTTAAAAAAATAATAAAAAACCTCAAAACCCTAAACACACAAAAAACCCTAAAAAAAACAATAAAAACCCTAAAACACTAAAAAACACACAAAACCCACAAAATCCATGCAAAGACTAAAAACCATAAAAATTCCTAAAAATACAAAAAAAAACCTAAAACCATAAAAGAACAAAAAAACCTGAAAACCCCAACAAAAACCTCAAAAACCCAAAAACAGGGAAAACCCCTTAAAACTGAAAAATAGTAAGAATTCCTAAAATCCCTAAAATCCTAAAAAATACTAAAAAATATCCTAAAATAGTACAAAAAATTATTCAAATTTTAAAAAACAATAAAAACCAATAAATCCCTAAGAAATCCAGAAAAAACTAAAAACACTTAAAACCCCTAAATCCTAAAGGAAAGATGGGCGATCTGATCTCTCCCGCTCCGCTCCATGATGGTGACCTTCCTCTACCAGATTGAAAACAACGATGACCTCCATGAATTGGCCTCCCCCCCCCCTAAGGGGGAGGGGTCCTTACTGGTTCTTGATGCAAGCAGAACCTTCATTCTGTTCATGGATCATGCTCGCTCCATTCTCTTCCTTGTACTAATCTCAACCCTAAGGTTCCAAGTCTATTTGAAGGTCATCTGATGCTATAGTTTTCAATTTCGGAGTTCAACGAGGCTTTGGATTTGCATAATATAACTCTGATGGATCGATTATATAACTAGTGCCCCTCGGTGGATGTTTTTGATAGATTTGTGTTCAAACAATTAGATCTCCAGGATAGGGTGATGTTGGGTTTGGTTGATGCCTGCCATATTTTGATCTTTTTTTCTTTTTAGGACCTTATCCATGACTAGTCTTCTGCCCATTATAGATGTTATGGTTCACACTTTTCTCTCTTTAGGTGGATCTTTGATCTTTATTTACATCGGGACTCTCCTTTGGTAGCCATTTGGGTATGATTCCCTGAACACCCTCTTCCCTTAAAAAAATTATCAATTTTTACAATGTTGGGAAATCTGGTTGGAAGGTTTCTGTGTGTGGAAAGTCAAACATGATCCCTCTATCATCTGGTAGCTCTGAGAGTTTGCATTGAGGTTGATGTCTCCAAGAAACCAGTTGATTTTGTTTGGATTGATATTGGTGAAGAGCTGTGGTGGAAGAAACCTGTGGTTTTCTAGTCCTAGGTGAATTACTGGGAAACTTGTCTGAATCTTGGTCACATGAATTGGGTGTGTCGTCGTGGGGGCAGTGATCACTTGGTTTCTGAGAGTGATGTTTGTGCCACCCCTCCAAGGATGGGCCTGGCTTCTGACAGTAGGGATGGACCATGCCCTGATAAAAATGAGGGGGAGCATCACCCTGGGGTCTTGGTAAAGGACAGTTTCAAGCAATTGAAGGCTGATTTAGGATGGGTAGGTTCTTCCCCTTCCTCTAGTTGGGTGTTGGTGGTGGTTCCTGAGAAATATATGGCTGCTGATGACTGCTTGCAGATGGTTACGAGTGGGGTGTGCAGTGACATTCCCAATCTAGGTTCTGAGGGTATGAGGATGGAGGGGTTGCTGATGAATGCCGATTCTGGTGAGAAAAATGGTCAGGAGTTATAAAAGGACCTGGTTCACAATTAAAATCCATTTGTAGTGATTGACCTAGAGGAGGGGGTGTGTCCAGAGTCACTGGTTGATGCTCAGGCTGATGAGGAGCAGCAGGTCTCTGACATACACTTAGAAGAGACGACCTTAAATACCCCGGGTGATGGTTTAGGTGGTGCCAAGGCCACCGCATCTGATCATTTGATGGAACAGGAGCTGCGTGATGTGGCCCCTTCTACTACTAGGTAGATTGTGGTGTAACAGAGTTCGGTAATGGAGCTATTGGTCTTTGAAAAGATACATCCCTATGTTGAACTCACTGATATGATCATGCTGGATGGTTCTGAAATTCCCCTTGAGAATCACCGATGAGAGATTCTATAGCAGCCCAAACTGAAGGTGATGTTTTACTGGGATAACATTGATGAAGATGTAAAATATGATTTTTTTCATTGGGGACCATAATAACTTCATTGATGAAAACACTCCCAAGAATTGGAGCAGTATGACCTTGATGGATGGCTCAGTCCATCCTGACTCGGACCCCCAGAATCCAAGAGGAGGCTCTGAGCCCGTGGCTGTTGGTTCCAGGCAGGAGGCGAGCCCCAAGGTGGTAAGTGCTGATTATTTCCTTAATAGGAGGACAAGGGGGAGTGCTTACCCTTCCACTAAGAGGCCAAGTAGAGACTATACCTCCCTTCCAAAACCAATGGCTACAAGGGCCTCCTCGAAGTCTTCAAAAGCCGTGGAGGATGCTCTTGCCAAGGATCGATCGGATAAGAAGCTGGAGAAGAAGTGACTCAGGAGGTATTGTACTGACTTCTTCAAGCAGTATGAGACATCTGAATGGGAGACGGTGGACTCGGATGCCTCCTCTGGGTATGGTGCAGATGGAGATCCCTATGGATGGGAAGACGCGTGATGTTGTGCTGGGTTGTTCGGTCTGCTGTGTCTTTTTCTGTTCCATTGTTTTTTTGGGGGATGGTTTTTGGGTATGGGTCAATTGACCCGGCTCCTCCCCTGGTTTTGTACTTTTGTTTTCCTTTGATATTTTGGAGGCTAGGCTTGCCTATTCTTGAACCTCTTCTTCCCTAAAAGCCCAAAAATCACTAAAAACACTAAAATTAACCAAAAACCCTAAAAATAACTAAAACCTATAAGAACCCCCAAAAACATTAAAAAATCATCAAATTCCATAAATACCCTAAAACCACTAAAAAATCAAGAAACTCTTTAATTCCCAATTTTTATAAAAACTCTAAAAAACCATAAAACCCCAAAAAAACTAAAAAAACTTAAAAACCCAAAAACCCTAAAAATTAATAAAACACTAAAAATCATTAAATTCCTAAAAATATAAAAAAACATAAATATGTAAAGACCACTAAAACCCAAGAAATCATAAAAAAAATATTAAAATCCTAAAACCCCTTGAAACCCCTAAAAACCTAAATAACCAAAATTCCCAAAACCCCCTAAAACCCTAAATACCAAAAAAATCCATAAATACCATATAGAGTAAAAAACGTATAAAATTAATAAAAATAAATAAAAATGTAAAAACCCATAATAACCATGAAAAACCATAAGAAATCATTAAAATTCTAAAAAACACTTAAAACAAATAAAACATAAAAATTGACAAAAACCATAAAACCATAAAAAGGCCGTAAAAACCCTAAAAATGTTTAAAAACCATAAAACCTCTAACACCCTTAAATTTTCTAAAATCCATAAAAACTATAAAGAGAACTAAAACTCTAAAAACCCTTTAATCTATTAAAAACATTAAGAAACTCTATATAAACATAAACCCCCTAAAATTAAAAATAAAAATCCATAAAAACCTTATAATCCCTATAAACACTCAAAATCACTAAAATCCCTAAAAACCATAAAATACAAAAAAAATATCAAAAATCACTAATAATGTAAAAAAAATAAATCACTAAATAACTCTAAGAAATCCTTAAAACCCTAAAAACAATTAACCTATATAAAACATAAAAATGAAGAAAACCCCTAAAAAACAATAAAACACCAGAAAACCCTCAAAATCATAACAAAACCAAAAATCCTAAAAAATCCCTAAAAATTCATAAAAATGTAAAAAACATAAAAACCCCGAAAAACATTAAAAACTAAAAAACACCTAAAACCCCTAAATACCTTAAAATTCTATGACATGAAAAAAAACCTTAGGAGCCCCTAAAATGCTAAATAACTAATAATCATAAAAATCCTAAAAACATTAAAACCCTTAAAACCCCTAAAACCGACTAAAAAATATAAAACCCCTTCAAACCCATAAAAATTTTAAAAAATATAAAATCATTAAAACCTTATAAAATAAAAGAACCATAAAAAATCAAAAAATCTTAAAATCCCAAAAAAACCTTAAAGAACCTCAAAATTCCAAAAAATCCTAAAAAATTAAAAAAAATACAAAAAATCACTAAAAACATAAAAACCCACAAAACCTTGAAAACTAAGAAAACACCTATAAAAATTGGGAAACTATAAGCTAATGACCTTGATTCCAATGTATCTTTCTCTCTCGATGACTCCTTAATGGAATCGATAGTGATCCTTACTCCCCCCTGTGGGGGAGGGTTTTCCACTCGATGACGATTAGGACTTTGCCTTCATCTCTCCTATTATGCATGATTTTCACCCCCTTTACTTCAAATTGATCTTTCTTTGATAGTTCCTGACTTATATTAAGGATTACCTCACTTATCCTTATCAGACCCAGAGTTCTATGTTGCCTTCATGCTTCATGGCTTGACCCTAGTTCCCTAGTTCATGAAGCATCGACCCTCGGTGGAGTATTTTGATAGATTCATTTTTGGATGTTGGAATCATCATGATCGGGAAACTGTATGGATATTTTATGGCCTCCATTTTATGATTTACTTCTCAATGGAGGTATATCTGATCTGCGCTTGGTTTGCAGCCCCTTGAAGCCTCAATGGCGTCAGATTCTTCCTATTACGACAAAGCTTTAACTTGCACATGAATCGGGACTTGCAGATGATTGCTTCATTAGTTAGGTTCTCAGAACTCCCTCTTCCATTCCATAATCCATCCATTATTTTTATGCTTAGAAATATTGTGGGTCGGTATTTGTTTTTGGACAGCCGGACTCCGGAAATCTTCCACCCAGTTTCTCTAAGGATATGTGTTGAATTAGATGTATCAAAACCTCTGATTGAGTTAGTGTGGATTACTATTGGAAAGGAGTTTCATTACCAATAGCCAGTAGTTGTGGAGTATTTTCTTGTGTTACGCTCTATATGCAGGCGACTGGGTCATTCTAGCGCTGCCTGTAGATGAGGGGGTAGCAGTGCAAGAGTAATGGAATGTGAACAACTAGTGATAGAGGACGATCAAAATATTGTTGTGGCAGGGACTCCTGTGAGAAAGCAAATGCTACGACAATTCATAGGGATGAAGGTATCTCAGGTTTATGAGACATCGAAATGGTATCTGGAGTAGGGGTAGGCTGGATGAGTGGAGGAACATGATTTAGGTGGGAAGGGAATGGAGGTGTAGGCTTCAACTAATGTTTTTTTATCCAATGGGTCTGGCTCGTTGGCATAAAGGGGGAGGTTGCTGCCCAGGGGATTGTGAAGGAATCTCCCTTTAGTGTTCTGTATGTGAAGGCTCCTCAGAATGGTAGAGGGTATGAAGAGAGGGCGGTACAAATTCTAGGAAACATGGGGGATGTTTCTTGCTTAGGAGGGGTCGATGAGGGCCAAGAGGCCATGTCCTCCTTTAGTGGGCATGCTGGACATAGGGAAGAGCTGGCCTTGGATGGTTCCCCCTTGGGTAACAGGTTTGATTGTCTAAGTTCTGTGGTCTCAGAGGACAAGGATGTTTCAAAGGGGGATGCAGAGGAGCAAGGGGTGGTGGTGGAACATGGGGAGGTAGCTGATACTGGGTTCATGCCTACTATTAGGCCTGGTGCCATTATGGATGAAAATGGCCCCTTGGCGGAACCTATGCCTGGTGATTCTTTCCATAGGTGTGATGTGCTGGATTTTATTTTATTTAAGGATCAAGGTGATGGTTGGGGGCTGAGTAGAATAGGGCACGATAATTTCATGGTGGAGAAAGGTTGACCCAACTGGCCAGTGACACCATTGGGCACTCGGATAGTGCTGGTGAGAAGGAGATAAGGGTGATGCAGGTGCTCATGCAAAATAGTGATGGGTTTTCTAGGAATGAGCCTTCATTCAGGGGAAATAAGCAGACCATGAAGAAGGGAAAATTGCTTTAAGTGGAGGTGGATAACTCTATTTGTGACATGGGGTGTCTTGACATGAAAGAGGATAAGGGTCTGCAACTGGTGATGGCTGATGTGGTGTCTGTTCCCTGTCTAGCTCTCAAGGTACATGACCTGGTTCTCCCTTACATGTCGTAGTGTGGGGTCTTTCCTAGTTGTTCCCTTAATGAGGAATCCTTCTTTATCCCCGACTTCATTGAGGATGGTAAAAGTCTGAATCACAACAATGATATGATCATTAAGGAGAGGGATAAAAAGCTGGATTATGGGACCCACCCGAGCCCCTTGAAGAGGCAGATGAAGTGAGATTACTCCACTCTTCCTAGACCCATGGCTACCTGGGCATCATAAAAGGCATTCAAAGTAAAAGTTAAAAGTTAAAAAAACAAGAGAATCAACACACCCCAAAGAAAGGTATATGTAGGGAGGATCTCTTAATGCTCCTCAAACTTCATGAGGATTATGAGTCAGGATGAGAATCGATGGACAAAGGGGAAAAATTGGACTTCTACTCTGATAATGCGGCTCCTTGATATGGAGTTGTGGGTGATCCTTATGCCGCAACTTCGTTTTTTGGACTTTGGTGGTTATTTTGATTGGGTTTTTTTTATTTTTGGGTTTTCTCTTTGGGTTTTTTTGGGGGTTGTTGGGGGTTTTTAGAGTGGATCATTTGATCCCTCCCCTCCCTTATCTACAGTGTCTTCTTTCTAATAAATTTTGGGAGGTCAGGAATAGCTTGGCCTCAGACCTTTATTGCCTTATGAAAACTATAAAAACCTAAAAACTCCCAAACCCCTAAAAAAAATAAAAATGCTAAAGGCCTAAAAACCCTAAAAGACCCTAAAAATCCAAAAAACCTAAAAACCATAAAACCAATAAACACCATAAAATCCCAAAGCCCTTAAATCCCTAAAAATGCACTAAAATCAAAAAAAACCCTCTTTAAGCATCTAAATGAAGTAAAAAGATCTGAAACACATTAAAACTCATCGAAACTAAAAAAATCATAGAATTCCAAAAAACCCTAAAACCCCTCAAAATCACAAAAAACACTGTACAACCATAAAAATCATAAAAAAATCCCTAGAAAACCCTAAATACTTAAAAAACCCCAAATAACCTAAAAAAACATTAGAATATTTTAAAAACCTAAAAACCAAAAACCCTAAAAACCCATAAAACTCCTTAGAAGCACTAAAAACTCTAAGTAAACATTAAAACCCCAAAAAACATTAATAAACTAAAAAACATTAAACTCCCAAAAAAAACACAAAAAAAACTTAAAACCAAAAAACTGTAAAAACTCTAAAAACAATCGAAACCCTTAAGAACCCTATAAAAATAAAAATCCTATAAATGCCCTAAATATACCTAAAAATGTAAAAAACACTAAAAACCCTGAAAACCGTAAAAAAACAATTATAACCTATAAACACTTAACACCCCTTAAAACCCTCAAAAACATAAAAAAACCTCTAAAATTCTAAAAACCCTAGAAATCCATAAAACCCCTAAAACCCTAAAAATATCTAAAAACCTTAAATACCTTAAAATCCTAATGAATCCATAAAAATCCCTAAATTATAAAAAATAAAAAAAACTTAAAAACTATAAGAAAACAATAAAATTATAAAAACACTTGAAACCTCTAAAAACTGAAAAATACTAAAAACCCTATTAACATTAAAGCTCCTAATTTTTTAAAAATCCCATAAAACAAAAACCGCTAAAAAAACTAAAAAATCAAATAACTCTTTAAACCCAAAAGACCATTAAAAACTCTAAAAACCATTAAAATCCCTAGAATACACCAAACACCCTTAAGACCGAAGAAACCCACAAAACCCTTAAAATCCCAAAAACCATAAAATCCATAAAATCCTAGAAATGCCCTAAAAACCCCTTAAAATGTAAAAACCCTATTTAAAACCTTAAAAACCCCATTAGAAAACCCCAAAAACCTAAAAACACATAAAACCACAGAAAACATAAAAATGATAAATACCCTAAAAACCCTTTAAACCCATAAAAACCCCTAATAACATTGAAAATTTATAAAACCCATAAACATCTTAAAAAGCCTAAAAATTCCTAAATACATTAAAATCCTTAAAAACCCTGAGAAACCCTAAGCAAACCATAAAAACCAAAATACACATAAAACCCAAAAACCCATAAAATATTCTAAAAAACTAAAACCCTAAAACACCCTATAAATAAAAATTCACAATAAAAACTATAAAACCCCTAAAAACATTAAAAAACCTAAAAACCATAAAAACCATAAAAACTAACAAAAAACTCTAAAATCCTTTAAAACCATAAAAATGTTAAAACATTATAAAACCTAAAAAATCGTAAAAACTAAAAAACTATAAATCCAAAAAAAATCAAAAAAAACCTTAAACCCCCTAAAATTCCTCAAAACCACTAAAAAGCCTGAATATCATAAAAAACTAAAAATTCCCTAAAAACTATAAAAAGTAAAACCATCTAAAAAACATGAAAACCCCTAAAGAAGCCTTATAATCCAAAAAAACCTTAAAACCATAAGAAACCCTAAAAATGAAAAAACCATAAAATTCCCTAAAAAACCCTCAAAATCCTAAAAACCATGAAAACCCATAAAACCCTAAAAACCATGAAAACCCATAAATCCACTAAAAACTCTAAAACCCCTTTAATCCCCATAAAATATTTAAAAAATATAATAACCCTAAAAACACTAAAATTAATCAAACACCTAAAAAACAAAAAAAAAACCATAAAATTCTTAAACCCCCTAAAAATCCCTAAAAACCCAAAAAATCCCAAAAAACCCTAGACACCATAAAAATATGAAAAAATACCTAGAAATACATGAAAACATAAAAAACCTCAAAACACTAATAATTCCTAAAAACCCTGATAACACCTAAAACGCATTTAAAACATAAAAACACTAAAAACCCATAAAAAACAAAAAAAAATGCTAAACCCTTAAACCCCTCTAAAAGGACCCTAAAAAAACTAATAACCATAAAAACCTAAAAACCATAAAACCCTAAAAACAATAAAACCCCCCAAAACCCATAAAATCCATAAACCACTAAAAACTCAAAAAATTCATTATCTAAAAATGTTAAAAAAAACTACGATAAACCATAAAACCTTAAAAAATTTAAAAGAAACCATAAAATCCCAAGAAAACCATTAAATCCATAAAAAACCTTACCCCCAAGCCCTCAAAATCTATAATAACCCTAAAACCGCACAAAACCCTAAAAAATCTCTACAAATCCACAAAAACGTAAAATCCATAAAACCTGAGAAAACCCTAATAAAACTTAAAAAATCCTAAAAACACTTAAAACCATAAAACCCAAAAAAAAATGATTAAAACCCTAAAACTTCTCAAACTCCAAAGAATCCAAAAAATTAAAAACCCAAAAAATCCCTAAAATAATAAAAACCATGAAATCCCTAAAAAACATAAAGAAAACCATAAAACACTAAATCCCATAAAAACAAAAAAACCCATTAAAAATTCAAACCCCCACCCAAAAACATTAAAAAACTATAAAAACCTTTAAAACCAAAAAAATCTCAAAAAACCCCCAAACCCAAAAAAAACTAATAAAACACTAAAACGCCTAGAAAAACCCTAAAAAACTCAAAATCTCTAAAAAACCTAAAACCCCATAAAAATCCATAAATATCCCTATAAATGTAAAAAATACTGAAATACACTTAAACCCCATTAAAATTATAAAAATCTAAAAACACTTAAAACCTCTAAAAATAAAAATCAATCTAAAGACCTTAGAAAACCCTAAAACCCAAAAACTATAAAAACCATCGAAATCAATAACAACCTTAAAAACCATAACAAATATGAAAAATATCCCTAAAATCCCTAAAAATGTAAAACACCTAAAATATCTGGAAAAACCTATAAAAACCATAAAGACCCTAAAACATTTAAAACCCCTAAATACCTTTTAAATGAAAAATATACTAAAAGACCCAAAAAACCCTAAAATCCCCTAAAAACTATAAAACCCATAAGAACCTAAAAATTCCTAAAAACACATGAAACGCTAAAACTCTTAAAACCGTAAAAACAAACTAAAATATCAAAAAACCCTTTAAACGCCAAATTTTTTTAAAAGAATATAAAAAAACTTTAAAAGATTAAAAGGTAAAAAACCTAAAAGCTAAAAAAATAGTAAATCCCCTAAAAAGCCTAAAAATTCCTAAAAATCCAAAAAATCCATAAAACCCCTAAAAACCAAAAATATCCTTAAAAATATATAAAAACATAAAAAACCATAAAATGTTTAGAAATCTATAGAAACCTAAAAACACTTAAAACCAATAAAAAGCAAAAAAATGCTAAACACCTTAAAAATATTAAAAAAACCAAAATACCAAAATACCATAAAAACTTCAAAAATTACTACAAAACCCTAAAAACCAATAAAAACCCTAAAACCCCTAAAAACTCAAAAACTATTAAACCCCTAAAATGTTAGAAAACTAAAAAACCATGACACCCTAAAAACCCTAAAACCCAAAAAACCAAAAAAATCAAAAGAAACAGTAAAAATCAGGAAAAATCCTATAAAATCCATAAAAATATGAGAAAATATAAAAAACCCTAAAACTCTAAAAATCCCCAAGAATACCATAAAATCCTACAAACACATAAATCCCCTAAAAATGTGGAAAACCCTTAAGAATAGTAAAAACCTGAAAAAAAACCTAAAAAACTAGAAATACAAAAAACCTTAAAAACCCTAAAAATACAAAGAATACCTAAAACCCCTTAAAATGTGAAAATAGTAAAAAATAGTAAAAAACATGATAACCCCTAAAAATCATAAAAACTTAAAAACACAGAAAATACCTAAAAACAAAAAAAGATACAACCCCTTAAATTCCCAAATAAGTCCTAAAACCCTAAAACCCTTAAAATCAAAAAAAACCCTAAAAAACAAAAAACCGTAAAAAAATATGAAAAACACTAAAAAGCATTTAAACACTAAAATATTAAAAAACATTAAAAACCTTAAAAATCCTAAAAAACTCAAAAATGCCTAAAAAATGAAAAAACCATAGAAACCCTAGAATCCCTAAAAACCCTAACACCTCTCAAAATACTAAAAACCTATAAAAATGTAAAAAACCATAAAAAATTAAAAGAACTGTAAAAACCCAAAAAAACTATAAAAACCTTAAAAAACAAAAAATACCTAGAACAACTAAACACATAAAAACATGAAAATCCATAAAAACCCAAAAAAAACCAACAAAACCATAGAAACCATAAAACACCAAAAATCATAAATATATTAAAAATCCATAAAGCCATAAAAGCCACTAAATACTCTAAAAACAATTTAAACCCCTAAAAGTGCTAAAAACTATAAAATACATTTAAACCCGTCAAATATTAAAAAAATATAAAAACCTAAAAACCTAAAAAACCACCAAACCCTAAAACCCCCCAAAACCATAACAATCATTAAACCACTAAAAACAATAAAAATCCTCAAAATAAACATTAAAAATCACTAAAAACATAAAAATCCCTAAAAATATAGTAAAAACCTAAGAAAAAATTACATTCCAAAAAAAACCTAAAACCAATAAAATACATAAAAGTGTTAAAAACACCACAAAACCTAATAAAACCTAAAACCATAAAAACAATAAAAACCACTAAAAACCATAAAAACCCTAAAACTCCATAAAAACACTAAAACTGACTAAAACTCCAAAAACCCATGAAACACCTAATAATTTTAAAATAACTATAAAAACTACAAACCCCAAAATAAAATCAAAAACCCTAACAGCAAAAAAAAACCCATAAAACCCCTCAAAATCTTTAAAATCCAAAAATCTATAAAAATCCACAAAAACCATAAATATCACTAAAAAATAAAATCCTAGAAGCCCATAATAAAACCTCAAAAACCTAACACATAAAACTAATTAAAAAACTATAAAATGCTAAAAACCCTAAAAAACCAAAAAATCGAAAAAACCCAAAAAACCCTAGGAATGCATACAAACAAAAAAAAACCCTAAAATTTTCTAAAAACAAAAAAACCTTAAAGTCCCTAGAAAACACTAAGGAATCCTTAAAAATCCTAAATTTACATAAAAACTCTAAAAACCCTAAAAAGAATAAAACCCTAAATGATAATAAAAAACATTAAAACCCCTCAAAAATAAATACATACCATAAAAACCTATAGAACATTACTAAACCCTAATAACCCATGAAAAAAACAACTAGAAGCACAAAAAAAATTTATGGCCCAAAAATATGGTAAAAAACACTACAACCCTCTAAAAAAATATAAAAATCAAGAAACCCTAAAATCCAAATAAACCATAAAAATATTAAAAACCCACAAAATCCTAAAACACCAAAGACCATAAAATCCTAAGAAGTCCTTAAAAATTCCAAAGGTATAAAAAACCATTAAAACCCTAAGAAACCATAATAAAACATTTAATAATTAATAACTCTAAAAACCACAAGAAAACTAACAAATGATAAAAACACTAAAACCCTAAGGACCCTCAAAATTTACAAAAATGTAAAAACCCTAAAATCCTAAAAAATATCTAAAATTCCCTAAAAAAATAAAAAAACAATAAACCACCTGAAAATACCCAATAAAACCTTAAAAACCAAAAAAATATAAAACCCCTAAATAAAAAAAGCACTAAGAACCCATAAAAAGCATAACCCCCCCTAAAACGCCATAAAATTCTAAAAAACAACAAAAAATTATAAAAAACCATTAAAAAACTAAAAATGATAAAACTAAAAAAACCTCAAAAACCCTAAAAAACCATAAAACTGAAAAAACCATAAAAACCCTAAATACTCTAAAAACCCTCAAATTCCTAAAAACATAAAAAACGTAAAAAATATAAAAAATCCTTATAAATCATTAAACATGTATAAACAAATAAAATCCATTAAAACCTGTAAGAAAACCATAAAAACCTTAAATTCTTAAAACCCCTAAAAAGCTAAAAACCGCTAAAAATATAAAAAACCAAAATAACATGAAAAACCCTAAAACCCCATAAAACATATAAAAACCAAGAAAAAAATAAAATTCCATTAAAACCATAAAAACGTCAAAAACTATAAAAATTTAAAACCCAAAAAACTGAAAAAATCACTAAAATCCCAAAAAACAAAATATACCTAACCGCCCAAACCCTAAAAACCCTCAAAATCCCTAAAATCGATAACTGCCATATAAATCCTAAAAAATATTTAAAGCATTAAAATCCTTTAATAAAAATAAAAATAGAGAAAAATTTAAATACTTAAAAACACTGTAAACCCCTAAAAACCCATAAGTAAAACCCCTTATCTCAAAGAGAAGATGCCGCCACTCTCTCCTGGAAGCTCTCTCTCGACGGTGCGCTCCTTCTTCGCTTCACGCTTCTTCCGGTGCTTTCACGACGAGGATGGGGAAGCGTTTGTGCTGCTCTATCCACTGGCATCACAGTGGTGGTCAAGGTGGATCTCTACGGCTTCAGATCTGTGGTTTTTGGGAGGTGCAACTTTGGGGGTGCAGATCAGTGTTGCGCTTTGGAGGTGTGGCTCAACGATTTCAGCTAGGCTCATTTTGGCTTGCGGTGTCACTGATAGAATTTCAGATTTTGGGAAACCTAGTCTTCGGCTGAGAATCTATGAGTCTTTGGTGTTGGGGTTTCATCGGAAAAGTCAATGGTGGCAAGGGATTCAGCGGACTGGTCTTCAGTCCTCTTCGAGGCTTCTTCCATCCTGGATCTGCAGATCGATGCTTCGACCATAGGATGGGTTTTTGCGGTAGTGTGGTGTGGGTGCGGAAAATCTGGATCCTACTTCATGGGTTTCAATATCTTAAAATCGGTCGGTGGCTGTAATTTGGGGAGGCAAGGTCACAAATATGGTTCTTCGGATCCCTTGGAGTGATAGGCCTGCATCATGGATGGCCTTCTTACAGGTTCATTTTCGATTTGGATTGGTTCATGTTATTGATGTTGGTTTGCGGGTTTTTTGCTGTGCATTTGATGCTTTGTTGGTTTGGAAAGGTGATTTGAGTGTTCTTAATGCCCGCTTCGATGATAATTCTTGTTTTGGTTGTGTATCACCGCTGATGATGGCTGATGAGCTTGCTACAAGAGGTGGTTTCTGGTCTACCATGTGTCGTTTCCTGCTTTTGTTTCGCACTGTCTACTTGAATCGACCGCCCACCTCTACTCTTGCTGCCATGCCCAACATACTAGACCCCATGTTGGTATTGTATGTTAATGCTTGTGGCGGCTTTGGGACGGTGATGGTGGTTGTTGTCTATGTCAGGGGCTTGTGGCGGTTTGGTGAATTTTGGTGGTCTAAAATGGGTGTGCTGGAGGTTGTGATGCGTCTTGCTGATGATGAGATATATTCACTACTGGAATGATGGTTGAGTATTGCGGCTGTTCTGGGTGTGGTAGCTTGTTTTGGTGTGAAGGTGCTAGATTCTGGTCTTTGTGAGATTGGATGCTGGTTGCTGCTTGGTGGTGAGCTGCTGAATGCTTGTGATGGTGAGGCTAGTGACTTTGATGCTGGTGGTTCTGTGATGTTGGATGCTAGTGGTTTTGTGATGTTGGATGCTGGTGGTTATGGATGCTGGTTGCTTCTTGGATGGGAGGTGATGAAGGTGCGGTTAATGGTCGTGATGCTGTTGTGTGCTGTTTACTGTTTGAGTCTGGATGCTAGTTGTTGTATAGCTGTGAGCTGGTGGATGTTGGTTGATGCTGGATGATGGTGGTGGCTGCTTTGCTTTGTGTGGTCTCTTTTTTTTGTTCTTGACTTTTCCTTTTTTTTGGGTATTTTGTCTTTGGTCGTTAAGGGTTTTTGGGTGTGGGTCGTTTGACCCCTCCCCTCCCTTGTCTGATGTGTCTCTTTTTTCTTTCTAATAAAATGGGGGGGGGGGGAATATCCCGACCCTCGCATCTTCCGTTCCCCTAAAAACCCATAAAACACTAAAACACCTAAAAAGACTAAAAAGTATAAAAACCAAAAGAACCCTAAAACCCTTAAAATCTATAAAAATACTAATGCCTATATATATCCTAAAAAATTTAAAAACCCGAGAAAATGTAAAAACCCATAAAAAATAAAAAAACCCTAAGAAAACCTTTAAAATTAAAAGGCACTTAAAACCACTAAAAACCCAAAAAACCTCACGACCCTAAACCCTAAAAGGACCCAAAAAAGACTAAAATCTCCCTAAAACCATAAAACCCCCAAAAACATTAAATAATCAAAAAAAACCACTAAAAAACCTAAAGAAATATTAAAAACAATAAAAAAAATTTAAACTTGTAAAAATGTTCACAAAATCTAAAAACCCTTTAATATTGTAAAAAAATTCTAAAACCCCACAAAATCTCTAAAACCCAAAAAACACCTCAAAATACATAAAAATCCTTAAAAACCATAAATATGCTAAAAAATATCAAAAAAATTACAAAATAATAAAAACCCAAAAACTAGTAAAATATATAAGTAAACTTTGAAAATATAAACACATTTAAGACACCTAAAAAATCTAAAAAATTCTAAAAATAATAAAAACCCCAAAAAAGACCATCAAAACCATAAATACCCCCAATAACCCCTAAAAAGAATAAAAAACCCCTAAAAACATAAGAACCATAAAAATCTAAAAAAATCTATAAATCCATTAATCCATTAAAAAGTTTAAAAATCAAAAAAATAATAAAACCCTTAAAAATATCAGAAAACCCAACAAACTCAAAAAACCAAAAAAAACATAAAAATCCTTTAAAACCCTCAAAATTACTAAAAACTCTAAAAACTCTAAAAAAATCATAAATGCCTAAAAATCCATAAAAATAGAACAACCACTTAAAAACTTAAAATATATAAGAAAACATTAAAAACATAACAAAACATAAAATACCTAAAAACCAAAAAATGATGAATGTCCAAAACACCCTAACAAAACCCTAAAAACCTTAAAAATGATAAAAACCATAAAAATGCCTAAAATCCTTTAAAACTCTCAAAATTCACAAAAAACATAAAACCACTAAAAACTAAAAAAAACTTTCGACTACAAAAATTGTTAGAAATGTATAAAAAACCTACAAACCTCTAAAAAAACTACAAAAAACAACAAGAACCATAAAAACCCACAAAAAACTATAAAAACCCCAAAAATCCTGAAAATAATAAAAACCATATAAATCCTAAAAAAGAACAAAAAATAGCTAAATATATAAAAATCCGTATATAATATTATTACCCTGAAAACATTAAAATCCTAATAACACTTTAAACCACTAAAAATGTGAAAATGATAAAACCCTTAAAAAGCTAAAAACCATAAAACCCCTAAAAATCCAAAAAAAACCCATAAAAACACATAAAAATCCTAAAAAATCCCTAAAAATATATAAAAATTTAGAAACACTAACTACCCTAAAAACCTTTAATAAAATATTAAAATAATAAAAACAATTAAATCCCCTAAAATATGAAAAACACTAAAAAACCAAAAAGATCCCAAAAGACCCTAAATCACTAAAAACCCCTAAAAACCATAAGAACCTCTAAAAACCAGAAAGGACCATAAAACCCATAAAACCCGTACAACCACTAAACCCACTAAAACCAATAAAAATTCATTAAACACTTAAAAACAATATAAAACTCAATGAAACCGTAAATACCCTATAAAACTAAAAGGAACCATAAAAACAAAAAAAACCATAAAAACTAAAAAACCACCGGAATCCCTAAAAATCCAAAAAAACCAAAAAAATCCATAGAAATCCCTAAAAAGTAAATAATCATAAACACTTAAAAAACCTTTAGGAATCTCTTAATAAACTAAAAAAACATAAAACCCCTAAAAACCATTAAAACCCATAAAACTCTAAAAACCCTAAAAAAACTAAAAATCCCTAAAAACGCTAAAAAAGAGAAATATCCAAAAATGAATTAAAATTTTTTTAAAACATAAAAAAAACAATAATACCCCTGCAAAAACTAAGAGAACCATAGAAACTTAAAAACAATTAAAATCCCTAAAAAAACTAAAATATGATAAAACCCCAAAAAACCATAAAAGTCCCTAAAAACCCTAAAACCCCCTAAACACCAAAAAATGTCCAAAACCCCTAAAACCCTCAAACACATACAAAACCTAAAAATCCACTCAATACTATAAAAACCTTTTAAACCCATAAAAATGTAAAAAAAACTTTTAAAAATTTTAAAATCTTAAAAAATAATAAAACCCATAAAAAGAAGAAAATCCCATAAAACCTTAAAATACCTAAAAACACTAAAACCCCACGAAATCCCTAAATACCCTAAAAACATAAAAATAAATAAAAAATTATAAAAATTTAAAAAATGTTAAAAATACCTAAAAACCTTAAAGAAATCATAATACCCTAAAAATACTTAAAACCCTTAAAAAATAAAAAATTCTAGAAACCCCAAAAAACACTAAAATAGTCAAAATATGTAAAAAAACCTGAAAACTGTAGAAATCATAATAAATCCCTAAAAATCCCAACAGACATAAATACCGCAAAACACCCAAAAAAACCTATGTAAACTTTAAAAATCTAAAAACAATTAAAACCTCAAAAAACCCCAAAATCATTAAAAAGCCTAAAACACCTAAAACACCCTAAAAATCTTAAATACTCCAAAAACCATGAAAACCCCTAAAACATTAAAATCACCAAAAACCCATAAAAATCAAAAAAAAAATCATTAAAACACAAAATAATCTTTAAACCACTAAACACATTAAAAGACCCAAAATACCAAAATACCTCTAAAAATCATAGAAACCATAAAAACCCAAAACCCCTAAAAACGCATAATATCCCAAAAAACCCCAAAAAATGACAGAAACCCCCTAAAACCCAAAAAAATATAAAATCCCAAAAACAAAAAAAAATCCCTAAAACCCCATAAAATCCCTATAAAACCTAAAAACCATGAAAATTATAAAAATTACATAGATATTCCAATAAAGATAAGAAATATAAAACCCTGTAAACCCCAAAAAACATAAAACCTAAAAATAATTAAAAACCATAAAAACATAATTTTCTAACCCCTTAAAACCTCTAAAAGGACCTTAAACACCCTAAAAAAAAAACCTAAAAACATAAAAATCATAAACCCCATAAAAACCTTAAATTAAATAAAATCCCTAAAAACACTTTGAACCCCTACAAATATTAAAAAAACTCCAGTAAAAATTATATCCCTAAAAAATATTAGGAAACCATAAAAACCCATAAAAATCATAAAACCCCCAAACCCCTCAAAATCTTTAAAAAACATAAAAACAAATAAAACCATAAAAAGATATAACAATACATAAAAACTAAATTACCCTTCAAAACCCCTAAGAAAACGAAAAAAACCAAAAAAATACTTGAAACCCTAAAAACTAAAAAAATTCTAAAAAACCCTAAAACCACTAAAAATCCAAATAAAAAAAATAAATAAATACCCAAGAAATCCCAAAAAATACCTAGAGTCATAAAAAATCCTTAAAACCTTAAAAGACCATAATAAATCCTTAAAAAACTAAAAACACATAAAACCCCTAAAAACATAAAAATGCTAAAATCCTAAAATATTCTGAAAATCCTAAAACCCCTAAAAACCAAAAAACCCCCTAAAAACCATAAAACACCTAAAAACCCATAAAAACCCTATAAACCACATAAAATTCTAACCCCCTAAAATTGTTAAAAAACTCTAAAAACCTTTTAACCAATAATAATTGAAAAAAACCAAAAAACCTAGCAAAACTAAAAAAACCTTAAAAAACCTAAAACCCATCAAAATTTGTAAAAACCCTAATAACCGTACCAATACATAAATATCCCAAAAAACATAAAAAATACAAAAAACCTATAAAAACCTTGAAAAATCGTATGGAATCCTTAAAAACCTAAAAACACATAAAACATCTATAAATCTTTAAAAACCCTAAAACCCTTAAAAACCCCTAAAACCCTAAAAACACTCAAAATCCATTAAAACATTGAAAACCCAAATTAATTAAAAAATCCCTAAGTATCCCAAAAAATGTAAAAACCCTAAATCCCTTGAAAAAACCTAAGAAAAACATAAATATCTAAAAACACTTAAAAACCCATAAAACCCTTAAAACCCTAAAACCCCTAAAAACTCTAAAAAATTTCTAAAATCTCTAAAAACCCTTTAAACACCTAAAAATATTAAAAATTCTAAAAAAGCATAAAAACCCTAAAAAACTAAAAATACCCTAAAAACTAAAAAAACCATAAATCCCCTAATAACACAAAAAAATCCCTAAAAACCCTAAAAACAAAAAAAAATACACAGAATCCCTAAAAATTACTAGAAAACCAAAAAACCATAAAAATCTCTAGATACCATAAAATACTTAAAAACCAATAAAAACCCTAAAAGACAGAAAACACTATAAAACCATATAAACCCCTAAACATGTTTAAAAACTAAAAAACCTTAAAATCCCTAAAAACCATTAAAACCCATAAAAATCTTAAAGAGCCATAAAATTCAAAAAATAAATAAATAACCGTAAAAACATTTGAAATACCAAATAAAACCTTAAAATCCTAAATAAACTTAAAATCATTAAAAATGATAAAAACTCATAAAAATACTAAAAACATCAAAAAACAATATAGACACTCAATATCCATAAAAACCATAAAAACCATAAAAACCATAAAAATACTTTTGAATCCCTAAACAAACTTAAAAACATAAAATAACCCTAAAATTTTTGAAAACCCAAAAAAAACCAGAAAAACCTAAAAACACACAAAACCCATAAAAACCTAAAAAACAATAAAACCATAAAATTCCCTAAAAATACCCCAAAACCCAAAGACCCATAAAAAAAATAATCCCTAAAAACTCAAAAAACATAAAAACCCATAAAAACCCAAAAATCTACTAAAAACTATAGAAATGATTTGAACACCAAAAACATTAAAAAAATCTAACAAACAAAAAATCATAAAAAATGATAATACCCCTAAAACCCTTAAGAACAATAAAAACCCTAAATGCCTTAAAAAATCCTAAAACCTCTCCAAATCCCCAAAACCCAAAAGCCTATTAAAATCTTAAAAATCCTTAAAAATGTAAACCCCAAAAAATCCCTAAAAAATCCCTAAAATCCCTCAAACAACTAAAACCTCTAAACCCAAAAAAACATGAATATACCCAAAAGTCCCAAAATGAAAAAAAAATACCTACAACCCCTAAAAACCATAATCCCCAAAAAACCATAAAAATTCTAAAATCCATAAGAATTCTAAAAAGCAACTAAAAATCTATAAATCCATTAAACCACATAAAATTTTATGAACCATAAAAAAAAAATTTAAAACTGTATAATATAAAAAAATCCTAAATCTCATAAAAAACATAAAATTCTTAAATCCCTAAAACTATTAAAAATCTTAAAAAATTATTAAAGATCCCTAAAAATATAAAAACACTAAAATCCATGAAAACCACTAATAAAATATTAAAAAACAAAAAACTTTTAAAACCCCTAAAATAAATAAAAACACAAAAAACCCTAAGAACCCAATAAAACCCTAAACCCTATCAAAACCATAAAAACATCTAAAAACCTTAAAAACCTGAAAAATCCATTAAAACCATAAAAAAAATTTAACACTCTAAAAACCTTTTAAACACAAAAAAATTTAGAAATACTATAAAAACCTTAAAACCCAAAAAACCCCAAAAAATAATAAAACCCCTAAAACCCTAAAAACCCTAAAGACCCTCAAAAACCCTAAAATCCATAAAAATGTAAAAAATACCTAAATATCCCTAAAAACATAAAAAACCATGGAAACCCATAATAAAACCATAAAACTAAAAAACACTTAAACCCTATAAAAACCTTAAAAATACTAAAACCCCTAAGAATCCATAAAAACCAAAAAATTCCCCAAAAAATTCAAAATTCTTAAAAAACCATAAAGACCACAAAAAACCCTTAGGAAACCATAAAATCCTAAAAACACATAAAACACTTAATCACCTGAAAATGGATAAACCCCTAAAAGACTATAAAAAGAATAAAACTATCAAAACCCCATAAAACACGTAGAACCCCAAAAAACCACGAAAACCCATAAAAACCTAAAAAAACTAAAAACTATAAAACCCTTTAGACCCCAAAAAATGGTAAAAAAACTCTAAATAAACTTAAAACCATATAAAATTAAAAAAACCGAAAATGAAAATAAACCACAAAACCCATAAATGCCTCAAAATCTATAAAACCCTAAAAAATCCAAAAAAGTACCTAAAACCTCATGAATATAATAATTTCTAAAAACCCTGAAAAAACCTCAAAAAACCTGAAAACCATAAAAAACGTAAAACCCTTAATAACCTAAGAAATGATAAAAACCCTAATACCATAAAAACCTTCAAAATACCTGAAATCCAAAAAAAATAAAATTCCAAATAAAAGACCTAAAATTCCCTAAAAATGTAAAAAACTGTAAACCCCTAAAAATCCCCAAGAAAAACATAGAATACTAAAAATAGTTAAAACCCTAAATAATAAAAGTATTTCCAAATAACCAAAAAAACCCTAAAACCCCTAAAAACTATAAAACCCCTAAACCCCCCTTAAAAACCTTTAAAACCCCTAAAATTATATAAACACCCTAAGAACCAATATGAACTAAAAAACCCCTTTAAACACCGGAATACTTTAAAAAACTCCAAAAACATCAAAAAACCTAAAACACTCAAAAATCCCCAAAAAGAAAAAAACCAAAAAATGCTTAAAAATGCTAAAACCCTCAAATCCTTACAAACCTAAAAAATTATAAAAAACCTACAAAATCCTTAAATATCCATAAACATGCAAAAAACCATAAAAACCAAGAAAAAACTTAATAAAACCTTAAAAACATAAAATACTAAAAATCCCTAAAAACCTAAAAACCGTTAAAAACCCAAAAAACCAGAATAACCCAAAAAACCCAAAAAACCGCTAAACCCCATAATATGGACAAAAACTCAAAAAAAATATAAAATCAATTTAAACCCCTAAAATTTTAAAAAATTATAAAAACATTAAAAACCATAATAACTGAAAAAACTCAAATCACAAAAAAAACCATAAAATCCATAAAACCTCCAAAAACCCTAGATACACTCAAAATAACTAAAAAACTTAAAAATCCAGGAAAATATCTAAAAATCCCCAAAAACATTAAAAACATTTAAAAATATTTCAAACCCAATTTAATCCTTAAAAAACACTTAAAACCCTAAAAAACATAAAATACTAAAAAAACCCAAAAAACTCTAAAACCATAAATACTCCTAAAACCCAAAAAATCCCAAAAAATCTAAAACCCCCAAAAAATAATAAAAATCCCAAGAATCCCAAAAAATGTACAAACCCATAAAAACTATCAAACCCCATAACAAAACCATAAAAACCAAAAACACTTTAAACCTCTAAAAACATAAAAAAAGTTAAAGACCCCGAAACCCCTAAAAGGCCCTAAAAACCCTAAAAACATCTAAAAAATAATCAGCCTGCAAACATTTTAAAAAACCTAAAAAACATAAATCCCATATAAACCCAGTAAACTCTAAAAACCCTTTAAACCCTTAAAATTTTTAAAAAACTCTAAACCCTGTTAAAAATCCTAAAAAACTCAAAATAAATGTCCAAAACCCAAAAAATCCAAATACCCATAAAAATCCATAAAAATCCTAAAAAACCTAATAATCATAAAAAATAACTAAAAATACATATAAAAAACCCTTAATACCCTTAAAACCCCAAATAAATCCTTAAAATCTAAAAACACTTTAAACCCGTAAAAAACTAAAAAATGGTAAGAATAATAAAAACCCAAAAAATATCATTAAACACTAAAAACCCTTAGAACCCCTAGAACCATAAAACCCAAAAAAATATAAAAATACACTAAAAACTATAATAATTCTCTAAACCAATGTAATGTTAAAATAGTCCAAAAAACTGTAAAACCCCTAAAAAAATTCAAAAAACCCTAAAAACCTATAAAACCCTCTAAATTGCTAAAATCCATAAAACCCCATAAATTCATAAAATCCAAAGAAATCCCTAAAAATGTAAAAAACGCCTAAAAACTATGAATAAAAAATAATAAGTCCTTTAAAAAATTAACAACACTTAAAAACCGTAAAAACCCTAAAAAAGTCTAAAAATAAAAAAAACCTTAAAATACACTAAAAACTATAAAAACCATAAAAACCCTAAAATACCTAAAAACCTTGACAACCCTATAAATCCATAATAATTATAAAAAAAGAATAAAAAATCTAAAAACCCTTTACACCCCTAAATTTATAAAAAAAGAGATCTAATAAACCTTAAAAACCCTTAAAAATAAAAAAAAACCTAAAAACACAGAGATCCCATAAAAACTCTAAAAACCCAAAAAAATCCCAATAATTCTCAATATCCATAAAAAGAATAAAAGTTCATTTAAATACTAAATATTCCTTATAAATTACTAAAAGAGTAAAAATACCTAAAACCCCTAATAAACAATAAAATCTTAATAATACATAAAACTCCTAAAAACCTAAAAGGCTAAAAATCCTAAAACAATAAAAACGCCAAAACCCCCCAAAATCCAAAAAATACCCTAAAACCAATAAAAATCCTAAAAAACCCTAAAAATACATAAAAACATAAAACCCCCCTAAAAAATTGAGAAACCATATGAAAACCTTGAAATCATAAATACAAATAAACCACATAAAAACTAAATAATGCTAAAAATCATTGAAGATCCTAAAAAGACCCTAAAACCCAAAAAAAAACAAAAAAGTCCTTAAAACCCCAAAAACCCTTAAAAACCACTAAATACTATAAAAATACTTTAAACCCCTAATAATGTTTTAAAATTATAAGAAACCATAAACACCTTATAAAACTGATAGAAAAAATAAAAACCCCCAAAAAATCAAAAAAGCCAAAAAAAACATCAGAAACTTTAGAAATCAAAAAAATCGAAAAAATCCTATAAAATCCCTAAAAATTTAGAAAACTTAAATAACTTGAAAAAAACCTTACGAATGACATAAAAACCTAGAAAAACATAAAACCCCTAAAAACCCCAAAACCCCAAAAAAAGTAAAAACTGTAAAAACCATAAAAACCATCAAATTCCCTAAAAAACCTAAATTCCATAAAACCCCAAAAAAATCATTAAAATTCCCTAAAAAAGTAAAAAAACATCAAAATCGTGAAAGAAACATGGAAATCTGTAAAACTCAAAACCCATATAAAACCCCTAAAATAGCTAAAAATGATAAAACCCTAAAAGATCCTAAAACTTCCTAAAACCATCAAAAACCCTGAAAAATGAGAAAAACCTCTAAAACACTTTAAAACATAAAAACACATAAAATCCGTAGAAGAAACTAAAACTATAAAATCCTTTTAAACATCAAAAAAATTAAAAACTATAAACAACTTGAAAAACGAAAAAAATCATAAAAACCCAAAAAAGCTATAATCCCCCTAAAAACCTAAAAACACTAAAACATGAAAAAATCCGTAAAAACTCTAAACACCCTTAAAAATCATAAAAAATCCATAAAATCCATAAAAATGTAAAAATACCTAAAAACCTAAGGAAACCATAAAAACCTAAAAGCACATAAAACCCCTAAAAACCTAAAAAATCTAAAACCCAAACCACCCCCCCCCCCCCCCAAAAAAAACTCTCAAAATACATAATAAACCTAAATCCATAAAAATCCTAAAAAATATCTAAAAATACTTAAAATTTTTGAAAACCTAACCATCCTGAAAGCACCTAATAAATCTTTAAAAAGCATAAAATAAAATAAAAACCCCAAAAAACAAGAAAAATTAAAAGCCCTAAAAATCCTAAAGACCCAAAAATCCCAAAAAACCCAAAAAACCATGAAAACCACTAAAAACCATAAAATTATTAAAAAACAAACCATAAAAAACATTAAATTCATTAAAAACAGAAAAACCCTTAATACGGCTGAAACATTAAAATCTCTAAAAACCTTAAAAACCCTAAAAACTCAAAAAACCCTAAAAACTGAAAATACCATAAGAAGACTAAAAACCATAAAAACCCTGAAAGACCCTCAAAATCCATTAAATACCATGAAAACCATAAAAATCATAAAAATACCTAAAAATACCTAAAATGAAAAAAACCTGAAAATGTCACATAAATTGTAAAAACATAAAATCATTTAAAACCATAAAAACCAAAAAAATAATAACATCCCAAAAAAACCCTAAAAACCCTAAAATAATAAAAACCCTAAATAACCCAAAAACCCTAAAAACTATAAAAACCCATTAAAATCACTAAAACCCCAAAAAATAAAAAAACCTAAAAACATGGAAGACCCCTCAGAAATCTATACAAACACTAAAAAATACAAAACCCATAAAAATCCTAAAAATAAAAAATTCCTAAAAAACCCTAAAACCCATGAAAAACCTTAAAACATATAAAAATCCTTAAAAAACCCATATAGATGAAAAAATGTAAAAAAAACCCTTCAAAATGTTGATAAAAGCCTAAAAATCCAAAAACCAATTTCAACCCATTAAAAACCTGAAAACCCTAAAACACCTAAAAACCATAAAATCGTTAATACCCATAAAAACACTAAGAAACCACTAAAAACTCTAAAATCCCTTTAAATCCTTATAAACATTAGAAAAAAAATCTAAAAACCTTAAAACTCTAAAAACCATAAAAACAATAAAAACCCCTTAAACAACAAAAAACATAAAAATAAAAAAAACTATATAAAAATCCCTATAAAAGTAATAAATCCTAGAAACCCTAAATAAACCAAACAAAACCCAAAACACCCAAAAACACTAAAAACCCTTAAAACCTAAAAAATGTGAAAACCTAAAAAACTAAAAAGAAACCTAAAACCCACCATCATCATTAATTTTAAAAATCTTTTAAACCCCTAAGAATGGAAGAAAAATATAAAAACCCTTAAAAACCTAAAAATAAAAAAAAACAAAAAAACCCAACAACCATTAAAATCCCGAAAAACCCAAAAACCCACTTTCAAATCCCCTAAACCCAAAAAAATAAAAATCCTTTAAAATACATAAAAATCACTAAAAACTTAAAAAACCCCATAAAACCCTGAAAACACTTAAAACCCCTTAAAATCCTTAAAAACATAAAAAGCCTTAAAACCACTAAAAACCAAAAAAACATAAAAAAAAACCCCTAAAACCTTAAAATTAACTAAAAACCCTAAAAACAATAAAAATCACTAGAAACAGAAAATACCCTAAAAACCTATAAAAAACTATGAAAACCATAGAAACCTAAAAACAATTAACACCCATAAAAACCTAAAAAATATAAAAACCTTAAAATTAAAAAAAGACCCCAAACACCATAAACACCCTTAAAATCATAAAAACCCTGAAATTCATAAAAAAATATAAATACCCAAAAAACCCCTAAACATACACTAAAAATCTAGAATCCATTTCAATCTTTAGAAATTTTAAAAATTCTAAAAACCCAAAAAACACAAAAAACTGAAAAAATCCCAAAAAAATCTAAAAAAACCATAAAACACCTCAAAACCCTCAAACCCCTCAAAATTCCTAAAACCCTACGAACCCATAAAAACCCAAAACCCCTTCTAAAACTACTAAAAGTACCAAAAAATATTAAAACAAAGAAAAATTTTATGAAAAACAAGAAAATATAAAAACACTTAAACCCCTAAAACTCTAAATATGCCTAAAACACTAAAAACTAAAAAAAACCCCAAAACCCCCAAAAAATAAAACCCTAAAACCCTTAAAACCCTGAAAAAACTAAAAAATACTAAACACACACTAAAAAAACCAAAAACTTTTATACCCTTAAAAAATTAAAAAAATATACAAATATATAAAAACCTTAAAAACTCAAAATATCCATAAAAACCTAAAAATGATAAAAAACCCCAAACCCCTGAAAATCCCTGAAAACCCTAAAACACTAAAAATCATAGAAAAACCTAAAAATTTAAAAAACAAAAAAAACTTTGAAAATTTCTATGAAAACATGAAAACCCTAAAAACCTCAAAAACCATAAAACCCCATAAAATATCTCTAAATCCCTAAAATACCTAAAAACCCTAAAACCCACAAAATGAAAAAAGTACTAAAAGAACTAAAAATGTAAAAACCATAAAACCTTGAAAAACTTATGTAAACATTAAAAATATAAAAACACTTAAAACCCCTAAAAACCTAAAAAATTATGAAAATAGTAAAAAACCATGAAACCCCAAAAACCATAAAACCCATAAAACCATAAAACCCCCTAAACCATAAAAATAATAAAACCTTTTAAAACCCTACAAAAAACTAACAACTCTAAAAACCATTTAATCAATTATTTTTTTTAAAACATCAAAAACAATAGAAATCTTGAAACTCAAAAAACCCTAAAACACCAAAAAAAATAAAAAACCAGAAAAACCAGAAAAGCCCTCAAAATCACTAGAAACTTTAATATCCAATAGAAATCCTAAAAAATACTAAAAATCAAAAAAAATCCTAAAACTCCTAAAAGACCCTAATAAAATCATATAATCCTAAAAACACATAAAACCCTCTGAAATAATAAAAAAAAATGCTAAAACCCCTATAAGAACCCTAAAAACCCTGAAAACCCTAAAAACCACTCAAAATCACTAAAATTACATTAAATTCCTAAAAAAATTCAAAGAATCCCTAAAAATAAAAAGAACCATAAAACCCCTGAAAACCTTATGAAAACCTTAAAACCCAAAAACTATTGAAATCCCAAAAACCTAAAAAATACTAAAACCCTTAAAAGATTATAGAACACCTAAAAACCTCTAAAACAATAAACCCCAAAAAAACCATAAACCCAATAATATATTAAGGAAAGACTAAAGAATGTAAAATCCCTTTAAACCCCTAAAAATGATTAAAAACTCAAAAAAAATTTAAACCCCCTAAATACTAAAAAACCCTAAAACCCAAATAACATAAAACACAAAAACCCAAAAAACCATAAAATCCATCAAAATCAAAAAACTGTAAAAACAATAAAAATCCTAAAAAAGCCACAAAAATCAGTATTGTGTAAAATTCCACAAAATAGTAAAATCACTAAGAACAACTTAACAACATAAAAACACATAAAACCACTCCAAATATTAAAAACCTAAAACCCCCAAAAACCATAAAGAATTCTAGAAACCTAAAAACCATAAATCCTTAAAAAATCTAAAACCCATAAAAACCCTAAAAACCCTTTAAAAACTCAGAAAACCCTTTAAACCCCAAAAAAAAGTAAAAAATAAAAAAAACCCATAAAAATTTAGAAAAACTAAAAAAACTAAACAAACATAATAACCATAAATCCCTAAAGACCCTAAAAACCCTCAAAATCCCTAAAACATCTAAAACCCATAAAAATACTAAAAAACCATAAAATTCACAAAAATGTAAAATCTCAAAAACCCTTGAAAAATGTATTTAAAACTTTAAACCATAAAAACACTTAAAACACATAAAAATGATAAAAACACATGAAACCCCTAAAATCCCTAAAAACCCTCAAAATTCCAAAACCCCTAAAAACCAGAAGAATCCATTAAAAACTGTAAAATCCTAAAACATAAAATACCAAAAAACACCTTAGAAGACATAAGAAAAACATAAAAGCCTAAAAATAGAGAAAAACATAAAAAATATAAAAAACACTAAAAAACCTGAAAAACCTAAAAGTACCTAAAAACAAAAAACCCAAAAAACCATACAAACACCTAAAAAAATAACAACCTGTAAAAACTGTAAAAACTAGTAAAAACTATAAAATCCCTTTAAACCCCTAAAAATATTAAAAAATATAAAAAACCATAAAAACCCAGAAGAACTCAAAAATAAAAAATAAATTACATAAAACCCCCCAAACATGTAAAAATCCCTAAGAACCATAAAAATTTAAAAAGGTCCCAAAATACATTAAACTGTAAAAAACTATAAAAACCTTGAAAAACCTTAAGAAAGCCATAGAAACAAAAAAAACTTAGAACCCCTAAAAACACCAAATAAAACCCATAAGAATGGCGCCCGTATATCCTGGTTCTTAATTATTTTGGGTTCTCCAGTGATGTCTTTTCCTTTCATGGTGCTTCTTCGGCATGGTGATGGATTCTCAGGTGTCGACTTGCTGAGCGCTGCTATTTCCTCCTCTTTAGGTGCGTTTTCTTTGGTTTGGTGGTGCCCTTGTAGATCTTTTCAGGAGGAAGCTCTAGATGAAATCTTCTTTCAAGAAAAAGTGGGTCATATTTAGACCTTATGGCATGCGGAATTACTGATCTTTGGTGGGATGGGTTGGATCTGGTATCTCCTCAGTGTGGCGAGTCAGATCCATAGAGGTTTTGGTTAGATCTGGTCCTACTAGCGTGCGACATTGCAGAGCTCTAATTGAGTGGGTCAGATCTAGTCTTTCCTCTGCAAGGTACTTCAGTTCCAAAGAGACTATGGTCAATTCTGTTTTCTCCAGATTGCATCTCTACTTCTCGGTTGTTTAGGGAAGATCTGGGTCTCCCACCTTGCGACATTGCAGTCCATTGGAGGTTCTATTCGATGGTCTTGGTGGCGGGAGTGTCTATCTCCATTGGAGGTTTAAAAAGAGGTGTATGTAGCTTCTCTTGTTCAGTGGTGGCTAAAATAGTTCTCTGGTGTGGGTTTTCATGTCAGCTTAGTACAAGTTTGTGCAGAAAGTGCAGGTCCATGCTTCTAGTTACTCTGATTAATTTTTGCACTATTTTTTTGATGAAAGGATGGACAATTTTTGATGTGTGGATGCATATATGGACTGTGATTTCATGAATAATGGTGGGTTTAGATGTCATCTGTTTCTGTCCTATATGGTTACGAGTTTGAACAGGGAGTTCTGGGTGATGTGGTTTGGCCCTAAAAGTAGGTGCTGGTGTATCGATGTGATTGATTGGTTCTCTGAAGTTGCTTGCTTACATGGTGTGAAAGGTTTTTCTGGTTGTTGTGATCTATGGTATTGGATTCTGTTTGATGTTGGGCTACGATGAGATGAAGTTGTATGTTCTGGGCATGGGTATTGGTAGTCCTATATTGTTAATTGTTTCTCTAGGCGTGGCATGCTGAAAGTTGTTAGGATAATAGGTCCCTGATGCTGGTATTGGAGATATTGGTGGATGGATGCTACTTGGCAGGTTATGGTTGAAGAGGGTGATGGATGTTGAAAACTGAGGTGCTAGATTTTTTATGATGCTTGGATAGAAAATGGTGAAGCTAATGTCATTGTTTTTGTGTTGGAAACTCTGTGTTTGCTGGAAGTGGTTTTGACTAGTGAGGAGGTGCTGAAGGCTAGAGATAGTGAAGTTGGATGCTGGTTTCTAGATGGATGGGAGGTGGTGAAGGTGATTTTTTTTTGCATTTCTACTGGTTACTGCTTGGCTAGGAGATGATGGAGATGCATCTGTCTTTCTTATTTTTATGGGTTTGTGTGTCTTTTGGTTTTCTTGGTTTTTTTAGAGTCTTGTGGGGGTGTCTAGGGTTTTTGGGTGTGGGTTGATTAACCCGACCCCTTCCTTGTCTGTTGTGTCTTGTTTCTAATAAAAATTGGGGGGGGACAGGAATAGCCTGAGCCTCGAGTCTTTCTTGTCTTAAAACACAAAAAACCATAAAAACCTAAAAACACTAAAAACCTAAAAACACTAAAAACCCCTAAGACCCATAAAAATCCAAAAAACATTAAAAACCCTAGAAATCCTAAAAAATCCCTAAATATCCCTGGAATAAAACCATAAAACCCTAGAAAACCCTAAAAACCTAAAACCAATTAAAACACTAAAAAACTGAAAAAATGATAAAAACCCTAAACTAACCTAAAAACCCTAAACCCATGAAAATACCTAGAAACCCGAAAAAAATAAAAACATTAAAAACCACTACAAATCCCTAAAAATATAAAAACACCAAAAATACTGAAAAAACAAAAGAAAACATCAAAAATATAAAAACAATTAAGACCCATAAAAACCTAAAATTGACAAACAAATTATTATACCCTAAAACCATAAACCCCCTAAAAACCATAAAAGCCCCCAAATCCATAAAAATCCACAAAACCCTTAAAACCCAACAAAAAACTCCAAAAACTATAAAAACCCATTAAACCCCTAAAAATATTATAAAACATTAAAAAAAATTAAAAATCATAAAAAATCTATAAAAAATACTAAAAATTAAAAAAAACTGAAAAACCATAAATACCCATAAATCCTCAAAATCCATAAAAAACCTAAAACCACAAAAAACCTAAAAAAATACATAAAATCCATAAAAATGTAAAAACCCCTAAAAAGATTAAGAAAAACATAAAACCTAAAACACTTAAAACCCAAAAAACCACAAAAAATTGATAAAAACCCTTAAAGTCTCTAAAACCATAAAAATCCTTAAAAATCCTAAAACCCATAATAATACTAAAAAATCCGAAAAAATCACTAAAGACATAAAAACCCCTAAAACACCAAAAATTGAATATAAAAACCTTATAAACCTAAAAATACATAAAAAACTAAAAATTTAATAACATTAAAATCCCTAAAAGGTTGTAAAACCCCTGAAAACCATTAATACTCATAAAACCACCTAAGACCTTAAAACCCATAAAACACCATAAAACCCCCCCAATATTCTACTATATATTCTAAAAATACTTTCTATAAGGTATGTTCTTAGATTTATTGATCTAGATCTTGAAGATCATGGGAGATACTTGCTCATAATGGATTTAATATCGCATATTGGGACTAAGTTATCTTATTTGGTCCTATTTTCTTCACCAGAGGTTTATGGTGGGGTTTTGTCCCTTTTTTTTCAGTGAAGGTGTTGCAGATTTGGTCTATGGGGTGTACATATTGAATCCTTGTAGTTCATGGTTATGGTTATAAGGGACCTTCTTGTTTAGGTTTGGTGTACTTGTTCTTGGTTATAGTCTGTTAAATTCTATTAGAGGTTGGTCCATTGGTCTTATGTTGTGTCAGTGGAGGAGATAACTTCACATTTCTTGGGTGGAATTTATTAGGATGGTCTCAGAACTTCTACTCAGAGATGGGTAGGACGATCATTGTGATCTAGCATTATTTTTTCCTTGTGGTGGTGCATTGGGGGAGATGATATTTCCTTCATGGTCACACATGGGTTGCCAAACTTTTTCACTGGTGTGGCCATGGTTATCGACATATATTCGGTGTTGGGTGTGTTCTTCATCATCAGTGGAGACCTCTTTTTCTATTTTGTTCTTTCTGTTTAGTTAGGGTCTATGTGGATGGTGTTCCTTGACAGTTTGTGGGATATATTTTTGTATATGTGTTTAGTGTATGTTTTTTATTCTTCTACAAAACTTATGGGTTTTTTATCGTCAGAGGTTTGTAGTTTCATGTCGTGTGGATCAAGGTATCTCTATGGTTTTTTTTTCATTGGGGTCGGTCTTCCAACCAAGTCGCTAGTGTCACAGCCTCAGTTCTCTAGTGATTAGGTGGATTTAGAAAATGGTCTAATGTGATTAAGTATGGTAGTTTTTCTCATAAGTTTGGATCATTGACATCTTTAGTGTTAGTATTTTCATCATCTTCGGTGATCTATTAAATGGTTGTGGTGTTTTTTGGTTCTTCTTGTTGATTTTAGTAGGTTCGTTGTTCAACGACATTGCATTATTTGATAGGTGCATGTCTATTTCATGTTTGGCGGTGTAGATTCATCATGGAAGAAATTTTTCATCAGTGTGGGTGGACTTGGATAGTCAGTATGATTTATAACTTCTCTTAGTGTGGGGCTGGTTGTTATTCAATGCTCTCGGTTTTGTTGGTAGTTGGTTCATCAGTCAGCGTTGTTGCTTCTTTCATAGCTATCGATGACCTCATATATATTATATTTATTTTTTTCTAGTTTCCCAAACAATGGGGTGTTAAATATGGTTTTGATTCTAATGTTGGGATATCATGCAAAGGTATATGGTGCCTCTGCTATTATAGAGAGATTTTGTCATGTTTTTTTCTCTGCGGGTTGATGCTTCTGCTTGTAGTTTGTGTGTCATTTATGGTATTTTGGGTTTTGTTGTTGGGTTTTGCG
This sequence comes from Viscum album, assembly GCA_963277665.1. Lineage (NCBI taxonomy): Eukaryota > Viridiplantae > Streptophyta > Magnoliopsida > Santalales > Viscaceae > Viscum > Viscum album. Next base: position 704,059,230 of record OY728161.1, read on the forward strand.
AGTTCTTCTATAGGTTTTGAGGATTTCCGTTAATTCTTGTGGGGTTATGGTTACTACGGATTTGGTTGAGTGTGGCTAGGATGATTTTTTGTGTGGATACTTTTTTTTATATTTTTTCTAAATATTAGGGGGGGATTATTATTTTGGGATGGTGCTTTAGATGATTTGAGTGGATTGTTGCTGGGATATGGGAGGGATTTTCTACATGAGATGGTTTTGGGGCACTGGATACTGAGTGTTGGGGATGGCTGGTTGCTGTGTTTGTTACGCTATTATTTGCTGTTAGAGTAGGGGATAAGACTATTGGGAGTTGTTTTTGGAATCTTTATTGGGTGGAGTATTTTTTGGCTACATTAACATCTCTTAGAATTAAAGAGGGCCACTTTAATTTTTTTTGGAGATACTAGTATTGGGAGATTTATGTTTGTTTCTAGGTTTTATAGCGAGATTTGTGGGTTTTTGGGAACTACTGAGGCGTTGAACTTGTTACGGGAATTGGGAGTTGGATTTGGATGAGTTTTTACCAGCTTTTGGGTACTGGGCACTGACTGTTGGATGGGTATTGGTTGTTCTGGTTTATGATACTTGAGTAGGTGATGGTTCTAAGAGATGGATTCTTTGAGATTCATGTTGTCTTGGTTGGGATTTGTGAGGTTCCTTGAGACTTTTTCAAGAAATGCATTGGATGGTATTCACGAGGTTCTAGGTTCGTCTTCTAGTTTTTGGTTTGGACGGGCTTCATGAGGTTTCTCGAGCCCTTTTCTAGGAAATTTTTTTGGTGCTTCACAAGGTTTCTTGGGTGCATTTTCTAGGAAATGTCTTGGATTGAATTCATAATGTTTCTCGGGCCCATCTTCTGAAGTTCGGTTGTTTGGGCATTGTGAGGGTTCTAAGGATAATTTTCCTATTGGATGTTGACAAAGGGCTTCGAGCTATTTACTACACCCTTTCGGTGATTTCATTATTCTTTAATTCCTTATTTTATATATTACATTGTATTTTCCTTGAAGAACTCCAAAAACCATTTAAACCCCTAAAAAATTAAAAAACATTAAAAATCACAAAAACCCTTAAAAATTCAAAAACTTCCTAAATACTCAAAAACCCATAAAAACCCTAAAACCTATAAGAAACATTAAACCCCAAAAATCCTAAAAATTTCTAAAAACCATATAAATCCTAAAAAATCTCTAAACTCCCAAATAATGTAAAAAAACCCTAAAAACCCCTATGAAAGCCTTAAAATACTAAAGACACTTAAAACCCCTAAAACCCATAAAATGTTAAAAATCCAAATAACCAAAATCCAATTACAAACCATAAAACCCCTATAAATCCCTTAAAACACTAAAAACAATAAAAATACTAAAAATCCCTAAAATCCCTAAAAAGGTAAAACCCCTAAAAGCCTAGAAAATCCCTAAGAAAACATTAAAAACCTAAAAACACTTAAAACCCATAAAAAACATAAAAATTCTAAAAAACCCTAAAATACCTTAAAAATCCGTAAAAATAATAAATACTTTTAAAACCTTAAAAACCCTTAAAACCCATAAAAACCCTAAAACACACAAAAAACAGAAAAAACACTCTAAAAAAGAACAAAATGTTTAGAACCTCTAAAAACAAAAAAACCCCTAAAAACTATGAAAATTACTAAAACCCCAAAAAACGAAAAAATCCTAACACTCTAAAATCCCCCAAAATCCTCAGAATCCATAAAAACCCTAAAAATTATAAAATTTCTAAAAAGACCTAAAAATTCATAAAAACATAAAAACCCATAAAAACCATTGAAATCCCTAAAAAAACTATATAAACCTAAAATCATTTAAAACAAAAAAACCTAAAAATGATAAAATACCCTAAAACTCAAAAAAACTATAAAGCACCTGAAAATATCTCAAAACCATAAAAAATAATAAAAAACATAAAAAACACTTAAAAATGCATAAAATAATAAAAACCCTAAAAACTTGAAAGCCCTAATAAAAAATTAAAAACCTAAAAACACTAAAAACTCCTAAAAACATAAAAATGGCTAAAAACCCTAAAAAACACAAAAGATACCCTAAAAATCCTAAAACCTCTAAAAACCGTAGAATCCCCCCAAAATAATAAAAACCCTAAAACCCATAAAAAGACAAAAAACCAACTAAAACTCATTAAACAACCAAAAAGTTAAAAAAACTCTAAAACCCTTAAAAAATCAAAAAAACCCTAAAAACCAAAATCACCCTTAAACATTTCAAAATACATAAAACCCCTAAAAATAATAAAATTCACAAAAAATATCTAAAAATTACAAAAAATGTAAAAACCTAAAAAGCACTGAAAACCCCAAATAAAAACTTAAAATCCCAAAACCTCTTTACACCATTAAAAAGGATAAAAATGCTAAAACCCTAAAAAACTGCAAAACCCTGAAAATCCCTAAAACACTAAAAAACCATAAAATTCAAAAAATCCCCTAAAAACACCTAAAAATTTATAAAACCCTAAAAACACAAAAAAATCTTATGAAAACCGTAAAAACCAAAAAACACTTTAAACCCCTAAAAACCTAAAAATTCTAAAATACCTAAAAGACCTTAAAACCTATAAAACCTATAAAACCATAAAACCCCTAAAAACCATAAAACCCTAATAAGAACTAAAAACTATAAAACCCCTTTAAACTCTAGAAAATGTTAAACAATTTTCAAAACCATAAAAATCATAAAAAAACCAAAAAACACTAATAAACAAAAAAAATCCATAAAAACCAAAAAACCCAAAAAACAAAAACCCCCTCAAAATCTCTAAACCCCAAAAAATCCATAAAAAAAGACCTAAAAATTCCTAAAATTGTAAAAAAACTTTAAATATCTGAAAAAACCCCCCTAAAAACTTTAAAAACCGAAAAAATATTAAAACCCTTAAAATACTAAAAAACCTAAAAAACCCTAAAATCTGAAAAAAAAAAAACCTAAAATCCATCAAAAAATCCATAAAAACCCTAAATAAGATCTAAAAAATCCTAAAAATTTAAACACCCAAAACAACCTTAAAAACCCCTAAGAAAAACATAAAATCCTAGAAACACTTAAATTATCTAAAACCCAAAAAATGCTAAGACCCTAAACCCCTTAAAAGACCCTAAACTCAAAACCCCTAGAAACCATAAAACCCTTAAAACCATAAAAACCATAAAACCACAAAACCATAAACACCTAAATCATTAATGACTCTAAAAACCTTAAATCCTTTAGAAAACTCAAAATAGTCCCTAAAATCCAAAAAATCCCTAAAAACCCCAAAAAATCCTAAAACCCCTAAAACCCCTCAAAATCTCTAAAACTAGTAAAAACCCCATAAAAATACCAAAAATCCCTAAAAAGGTGAAATTGATTGATAACATTGAAAACACAAAAAACCTAAAAATGTTAAAAGCCCTTAAAAATTCTAAAAACCCAAAAAAACCCAAAAAACAATAAAAACCCTTAAAATTCATAAAATCCTTAATAAACGATAAAAATCCTAAATAATCCATTAAAATCCCAAAAGACGTAGAAGACCCTTAAAAACCTAAAAACCCAAAGAAAATAATAAAAACCTCAAAAATATTTAAACCCATAAAAAAACCTAAACATGTTAAAAACCATAAAAATTTGTAAATAGACCATATAAACCCTAAAACCCCATAAGACAATAAAACCCTGTAAAAATCATAAAAAAACCTAAAACCCAATTAAACCACTAAAACCCACTAAAAATCTAAAAACCATTAAAAATCGTAAAATTTTAAAAACTCTAAAAACCCAAAAAAAACACTAAAAAAACTCAAAACCCCCTAAAACCCCAAAAAACATAGAAATCCTAAAAAACCATAAACACCCTAAAACCCCACAAAATACCTACAAACCCAAGAACACCAGAAAAATCCTTAAAATAATTAAGAAGGTAAAAAAAATAAATCCAATAAAATCAATGAGAAATCCATAGAAACCTAAAAACATGTAAACCCCCTAAAAACATAAAAAAACATAAAACACATAAAAACCATCAAAAGTCCTAAAAACTATACAAACTAAAAAAATAAAAAAAAACACTAAAATACATAAAATTTAAAAAACCTAAAAACCCTAAAAATAAAATAAATCTATAAAAACATAAAAACACATAAAATTCCTAAAAACCTAAAATAATTAAAACCCCTAAAAGAACCATAAAACCAAAAACAACCCGTAAAAACCTTAAAACCCATAAATACCATAAAAACCCTTAAAACCCATAAAAACCTAAACAACCACTATGAATTATAACAACCCTTTAAACCCCAAAAATGTTAAAAAATAAAATACAAAACAATAAACCCCCTAAAAACTACAAAAAAATGAACAAAACCCCAAAAAACCTAAAACAAAAAAATTATAACAACCCCTAAAACCCCTCAAAATCCCTAAAAGCCCAAAACAACATTAAAATCCTCAAAATCACTAAAAATTACTAAAAATGTAAAAAACACTAAAAAAAACTTAAAGACCCAAAAAACCTATAAAACCAAAAAAACACTTAAAACGCATAAAACCTAGAAAACCCAGAAAACCTAAAAACCCATAACCCTCTAGTAACCCTAAAAACCATAATATCCCAAAAAAACATTAAGAAACCCTCAACATTAATGAAAACCCAAAACCCAATAAGTACTCTAAAAATAACTTAAACACCCAAAAACATTAAAAACTATAAAAAAACCATAAAACCCAAGAGAACTAAAAAACCCTAAAAACCCATTAAAACCATAAAAATAAAAACACCACTGAAAATCCCAAAGGCCGTAAAAAATCATAATTTTTTTTAAAATTCCCAAAAATCCCAAAAATCATATAAAACATTTAAAAACTAAAAAATAATAATAAATCCTTAAATACATAAATACATTTAAAACCCCTAAAAACCTAAAATACAAAAAAACACAAATAACTCTTCAAATCCCTAATAACACTAAAAATCCCTAAAATCCTTAAACCCCAAAATATCCTTAAATATGTAAAAGCGCCTAAAAACATTAACAACCATAAGAAAATCATAAAACCTAAATAAAATTAATAATCCTAAAAAACCTAAAATCCCTAAAAACACTAAAAGACCATAAAACCTCAAAACCCACAAAAATCTAAAAACCCTAAAAATCATAAAACACATCAAATAATGAAAACCATAAAAAAAATAAGAAATTATAACACCCATTAATATTCTTAAAAAAAATAATAACACTAAAAGCCCTAAAACACTAAAAAATTAAAAAATACATAAAAACGTGAAAAAACCATAAAATACCTAAAATACCAAAAATACACTAAAAACAATCCAATCCCTTGAAAACCCTAAAAACCATAAAAATTAAAAAATTTCCCTAAAATCCCTAAAAATATAAAAACCTCTTAAAACCATGAAAAACTTTAATAAAAATAAAGAAAACAAAAAATAATATATATTCCATAAAAACCCCAAAAATGCCAAAAGCCTTAAAAACCCTAGAAACACTAAGAAACCCTCAAAATCCCTTAATACCATAAAACCCATAAAATTCTTAAAAGTCCCTAAAAATCAGTAAAATCCATAAAAACAAAATAACCACCAAAATTCCAGAAAAAACCTAAGAAAACATTAAAACCCTAGAAATATTTAAAACCACTAAAAACACTAAACCCCCAAAAAATCCTCAAAAGACCATAAAAACCCTAAAACCACTAAAATACACCTATACCCTTAAAACCATAAATAAACAATAAAACTACAAAAAAATTCACTAAACCCATAAAAACATTAAATTTTGTTTAAAATCCTTAAAACCCATAAAAAACAAAAAAACTCAGAACCAAAAATACCAAAAACCCCCCAAAAAACTAAAAATCCCTAGAAATCAAAAAAAAATCCGACAAAATTTTTTAAAAACCCCTTAAAACATTAAAACTCTAAAAATATGAAAAGATCTCACAAAACCTTAAAAACCTAAAAACACCTAAAACCTCTAAAAACCTAATAATGATAAAAACCCTAAAAGTCTATCAAAATTCATTAAAAACCCTAAACCCCATTAAACTATAAAAACCCCTAAAACCCAAAAAATTCATAAAACCCCATAAAACCCTAAGAACAACTAAATACTCTAAAAACCCTTCAAATTATAAAAATGCATTAAAACTCTAAAAACAATAAAAATCCAAAAACTCTGAAACCCTCCTTAAAACCCCAAAAACCATAAACACACTAAAAAAATCATAAAAATCATAAAACCCCTCAAAAATCCATAAATCCCAAAAAACCCCATATATACAATAAAAAAGACATAAAAATCCCTAAAAATGAAAGAAAACCTAAATTCCTAGAAATTGTTAAAACCTAAAAACACTATAAACCCCTAAAAACCTAAAAATGCTAAAAACCCAAAAAAGAAAAAAACACCTCAAACCATAAAAACCATAAAAACCCCTAAAACCTTAAAAACCCTAAAACACCAAAAGAACCTAAAAAGGAAAAAAACTCTAAAAATATTTTAAACCCCTAAAAATGTTAAAAAAATCTAAAAAACATTAAATACCCAAAAAAATAAAAAATCCATAAACCTTGAAAATCATAAAAACCTTTAAAACCCCCCAAAAATAAAAAAAATGTCAAAATTCCTAAAACCCAAATAAAAAATCTTAAAAAAACACTACAGATCACCAAAAAACCAAAAAAACTCTGAAATCCTGAAAACCCCGTAAGAAATCCTTAATAATCAAAAAACACATAAACCCCCTAGAAACCTAAAGAACCATAATAACTCTAAAATCCCTAAAAATATCCTAAAAACCACTAAAAAATAAAAAACCATAAATCCCATTAAATCTTTAAAACCCCTAAAAATCACTAAATACTATAAAAACCTTTTAGGCTCTTATAAAGAAAAAACCACTAAAAAACAAAAAAAATCCCAAAAAACCCAAAAAAACCTAAAAACATTAAAAATCCCATAAAATCCCTAAAAAGATAAAAAAAACTTTAAACCCCTCAAAAACTGTAATAAAACCTTAAAACTCTAAAAAACCAAAAAATCCTAAAAACATTAATAACCCCAAAAAAACCAAAAAATCCATAGAAACCCTAAAACCCTCAATCCCCTAAAAACCATACAAAATACTAAAACCTCATAAAAACCCTAAGACACCCCTAAAAATCTAAATCCCCTTTAAACAACTAAAAACTATAATAAAACTCTAAAAACATAAAAAATCCGAAAACATTATAAAAACCCAAAGACAAACTAAATCCTTTTTAAAACACTAAGAACTCCAATAAAACACTAAAAACCCTTTAAAACGAAAAAAACTCAAAAACCCCAAAAAAACCAAAAAAATCATAAAACACTAAAATCCATTAAAACCCTATAAATCATCAAAGTCCCTAAAAACCCTAAAACTCATAAAATTTCTAAAAAACCCTCCTGATGGCGGTTTTCCCTCCCTCCAAGGTTGAAGAATATGGTAGCCAAAGCGCCTCCCCACCTCTCTGTGGGGGAGGGTCCTCCCTCTAAGGACCACTCTTTCTCTCTTTTCTCATCCCCTGATTCGTTACCCTCCTTTCTGTGAACGACGATTCGTTTGAAGGATTTTGAGAACTTTGAAGTATGACCAAAACTCCCCCTTTCGCTTCAGGAGTTAAACGAATCTTTGGATCTCCACCGCTAGACTCTGGTTTAACGTTTCATGAAGTGGCACCCCCGGTGGACACTTTTGACATGTTTTCTATGAAATTTGGATTCTACAGGATCGGGCGACAGTGGGTTTGGTTGATAGAACCCACATCAAGATTCAATTCACGCCTGATGATGACCTGATCCTTTCTTGGTCTGTGGCACCCCGAAGCTGTAATGGCTCTCACTTCTCCCTTTTTTGGTGGAGTTTTGATTATCACCGGAAGCGTAATTCCCTGATGGTTGTGACTTGGGTTAGATTTCTGAAAATCCCCCTTCCCTAACAAAATTTTTCTGTTATCTCAATGATTGGGAATCTAGTGGGGAGGTTCCTCTCTATGGATAAAAGTAATCAAGCCCTATCTCACCCTATTTACCCATGGGCTTTCGTTGAGGTTGATGCTTCAAAGGATCTGGTGGATGCTGTCTAGATTGTTGTGGGGGAGGAGCTCCGCTGGAAGCATCCAGTTGTTTATGAATCGTGGTCGGTCTTTTTTTCTAGTTTTTGGAGCTTCTGGCATAATGCTTCTGGACGATGTGTTGATCCTGGTAGGAATGGTCTAAACATGGTTTAGTTGAGTTCTTGTGGGAACAATCATGCTCTGGTGGAGACAAAGGGGGCCAAGGGGGTGCCGAGCCTTTTCCCTCCCATACTTTGGTTTATGTAGTTTCTGTTCTTCCCAAGACAGAACTGATATCTCGGAGCGATCTTGAGGTAGCCTTGATCAAATCGGCGGGATTTAGTTTATGTTTGGCTGGGAATGTTTGTGAGTTAGGAGGTTTGGCCGCTGAAGCAGTGCGCATGGTTAATGGGAGAGCTCGGTCTTGTGTGGGTGATGTTTCCGGAAGTGGTAATTGTGTAGGGAGATAGTTGGAAAAGGGTAAGGCTGCTGTGCAGGGAAATTAGCATGGGAATGGACATCTGGAGGCTCCCCTGACGCTTCCTTTGGAAGTGGAGGCTATGGACTGTAGGAAGAGCAGTGGGAGTACTAGTAATATCATGATGTTGGATGTGAATGTTGTGTCTCTATAAAACAGGTTTCGGGACTTAGCCTCAATGGTGCCGGTGGGTGATACTGCTATGCAGGTGGGTGAGCTCACGCTGGGGGATGTGGATGAACTAGGTATGAGATTCGGGGATGAGTGGCATCTTCCATCAGCTGAGAAGGAGGTGATCATGGCAGAGGAGAATACCTGGAGTCCTAGGATGTGATGCCCAAGTTGGCGATATTCCCCCTGTTGCTCACTCGGTGTGGCGTTGCAGAAGGATATGACATGGGGGTTGGGATGGGTTCTCTTGTTGAAAAGGCTAGCTCTAGCTATGTGGAGAGTTTTCCTGCTGCTCATGTGGAGGATATAGTTGGGATCCCTCCATTGGACTCCATCATTGATGAAGGAGAGATGGCACCGAACCTGCAGAGGGCCATGGTTGTTTTTGGTGTTCCATATGCTGAAGACCATTGTGTGCTACTGCATGACATGATAATGGTTGAATGGGAAAGGTTTATACTTGAGGGTGAAGCTAAGAGACTTGGGAAGTGGTTTTCTAAGGATTATTTCAAGATAAATGCTACTATGGCTGGGTGCAAGGAAGAAAGGAAAAATCTCCTAAAAAGGGGTGGTGCAACTCCTGGGATAGGATGCAAGAATGGGAATAAAGAGGCCTCAAATGCGGCCAGCGATAAAGTAATACGTGAGAAGGCAATCCATGAATATGGTTCCATCTCTGTCCCCCCCTCAAAGTGAAGGCAACTGAAGGATTACTCTACCCTTCCAAGACCCATGGCGACCAGGGACTTCTCCAAGGTGGTCCAGCTGAATTTCAAAGTCAATAAGTGGGAGCGTCCTCCGTGAAATGCTAAGCAGAAGAGGGATAGAGAGAAACTTTTATCTATTCTCAAAATGCAGGAGGACTAAGAGTCGGGCTAGGAATCTATGGATACATGAGATGACTCAGATTTCTACTTTACAAATGTGGGTATTGGTCTTGGTGCGAGCTTTGGATCCCACGGTGTGGATCTGGATGACTTCAGTAGTGACATTGACTGATCTGCTCTTTTGTGTGTCTTTTTTTGGTCTTTTTGGGGTGTGAGTCTTGTTGGGGTTTTTGGGCATGGGCTATTTAGCCTGCCCCTCCCTTGTGGCATTTGATTTTTCTTTATATATATTTATACGTGTCCTGGAAGAGCCTGGCCCCACATCTTTCTTGCCCTAAAAAACCTAAAAAATGCTAAAAACACTAAAAACCCTAAAACCCAAAAAACCATAAAATCCTAAAAATTCCATTGAAAACCCTAAAAACATAAAAATTCCTAAAAACCCTAAGAAAAAAACCCTAAAACACTTAAAAACCCAAAAAACCCTAAAAAACCTAAAACGTTCTAAAAACCCTAAAAACCTATAAAACCAAAAAAACTACAAAACCGCTAAAAACCATAAGAAACCCTGAAACCCCATTAAGACACTAAAATTACAATAAAAACTCTAAAAATCATTTAAACACATTAAAATGTTAAAAAATATAAAAAACATTTAAATAAAAGAAAAACCAAAAAAACCCAAAAATCCCTAATAAACCTTAAAACCCCTAAAAACCCTAAAAACCCCAAAAAAATAACTCTAAATATTCCTAAAGGACTAAAATAAAACAAAATACTAAAAACACAATAAAAATCCTTCAAAATATAAAATCTTTGTAAATATTCTAAGAAAACCTTAAAAACCTAAAAACAATTAAAAACCCAAAAAAAATTCTATGAAACCTGAAAAACCCTAAAACCCTAAAAAACCCTAAAACCATAATAATTTTAAAAAACCCTAAAAAAAATAAACATACCAAACATATGAACTCATTAGAACATAAAGAAACTCAAAAAGACCTTCAATGTCCTAAAAAATTTTAAAAAAAACCACAAAACCCCCAAAACAATAAAAACCCTAAAACCCCTAACACCTTGAAAATCCCTAAAAACACTAAAATCACATAAAATACAAAAAACCCCAAATAATACCAAAAAAATTTAAAAACCACAAAAAACCTTAAAATAATTAAAAACCAAAAAACACTTAAAACCCCTAAAAATCCAAAATAATGATAAAAAACCTTAAAAATTCTAAAACACTTAAAAATCCATAAAACCTTAAATAACCATAAGGTTTGGTTCTACGCTCTGGGAATACTTGAAGCAGATGTTTGGGTTCTCTCTTTTCCTGGACATGCCTCTCCTCTATCTTCTAGGTACCCTGACTAGCTGGTCTTGTAGTGATCATGTACGTCACTTCCTACTTGTTGATAGATCCCTTTTCTCCCCTCCTGGATTACGGTTAATGTGGATGGTGGGATTTGGGAGCGTCGGGTCCTTCTTGGTACAGAGGGATCTTCCGTGCCTATTGGGGCTTCGTCAAGGGATGCTTCCACCACTTTATTGGTGATGGGTGTGCCCTCAAAGATGAAAGGTGGGCTACGATGAAGGCGATTAAGTATATCGTCCACTTTGGATAGAGTTTTATTTGGATTGAATCTGACTCTATGTTTGCAGTGAATTCCCTAAAGAACAGATCCAGGCATGTCCCATGTAATATTCTCCCTCAATGGGTGGAGTGCCTTACCCTCTATCGAAGGTTGAACCTCAATGTGACACATGCCTATCAGGAGGAGAACTCGGTTGCAAATTCCCTTTCCCTGAAGGATATCGTGGAGAGGTTCTCGACATGGTCCTTCATTATGCCATCTTTATGCTCTATGCTTGTGGAATCCAATTTCAAGGGGGAATTGCTCACCCTGTTATATAATCCCACCTTGTAACGCTTAGCTATTTTCTTGTCTTTTTTAATAAATTTTGGGGGACCAGGTTAGCTTGGTCTCGAGAATTCCTTTCCCTAAAAACTTTGAAAAAACATAAGAAAACCTGAAACATCTTAAAAGTCGTAAAAACCTATAAAACTAAAAATGATGGAAACGCCAAAAAATCATAAAAAAAATATAAAAAACACTAAAAACCATCAAAATCCCTAAAAAACCTAAAAAAATAAAAAGTCTAAAAGGCCTTTAAAATCCCTAAAAATGTAAAAAAACTCAAAACCCTAATAACACTAATAAAACCTAAAACACTTATAACCCCTTAAAAAACAACAAAATGAAAAAAATCGAAAAAACCATAGAAGACCCTAAAACCACTAGAAAACCCAAAACCCATAAAACCTTATAAAAACATAAAAAACCCATAAAAATAAAAATTAATAAAAAATATAAAACCACTTTAAACCCAAATTTTTTTAAAACATTAAAAACCTTAAAACCTAAAAAACAAAAAAAATCCCTAAACCCCCAAAAATACCATAATAACTTTAAAACTCTCATAACCCCTAGAATCCCCAAAAACCATAAAAATATAAAAAACCACTTAAAATCCCTAAAAATGTAAAAATACCTAAAAACCCACAAAAATACTTTAAAACCCTAAAACAAAAAAACACTAAAACCCCTAAAAAACTCACAATCTCTTAAATCCCATAAAATCCTAAAAAAATCACTAAAATTCCAAAATATAGAAAAAACCCTAAAATCGCTGAAAGACCCAGATAAAATCTTAAAAACCTAAAAAAAATTAAAACCGAAAAAAATCATAAAAAATTATAAAAACACTAAAAAACCCTAACTACCCAAAATACCAAAAAATCCTAAAATTTTTTAAGAAACCTAAAACCTGACAAAAAACCTAAAACCAACTAAAAAATAAAAATCTATTAAACCAATAAAATTGTTATAAAATAAAATACAACATTAAAAATCCTATATACTAGTTTAAAGCCTAAAATCCCCAAAAAGTAGAAATGCCTTATAATCCCTAAAACCCTAAAACCCAGGAAAAATCCTCAAATAACCTACATACCCTAAAAATCATAAAAATTCTCCATAATACCTAAAACCTAGAAAATCTCGAAATCCAATAGAAATCCATAAAAATCTCAAAACCCTTTAAACCCATCAAAAACTGAAAAATATAAAAGCCTTGAAAACCCCTAAAAACTATAGAAACCCTAAAAATAGTCAAAATCCCTAAAAATCCTAAATCCCATAAGTTTTCTAAAAACCCTAAAAATAAATAAAAACATAAAAACCACTAAATCCATAAAAACCAATAATAAACACTTAAAATACTAAAAAACCTAAAACCCCTAAAACCATAAAAACCACTAAATACCTAAAAACCCCTAAAATATATAGAATCCTTACAAAACATACTAAAAGCTCTAAAAACAATTTACACTCCTAAAACATTAAAAAACTCCAAAACCACTTCAAACTCCTAAATTTTTGAAAAATATCTAATAAACATAAAACCCCTAAAAAATTAAAATAATAATAAAAACATTAAAACTATAAAAATCCAAAAAACCCTAAAAGACGCTAAAAAATAAAAAAACCGAGAATATACCTAAAAATACCAAAAACAGAAAGAACCCTAAAATCCTTTAAAACTCATAATAAATCCTTAAATATCTAATAACAATTAAATCCTATAAAAACATAAGACACTAAAAATAGTAAAAATCCTAAATAACCTTAAAACCTTAAAAATCCATAAATACCCAAAAAACCCTATAAACAAACTAAAACACTAAAAACCCTTTAAACCCCAGAAACATTCTAATACTCTAAAATAATAAAAAAAACCCTAAAAACAGAAAAAAATCATAAAATCCCAAAAAATATATATAAAAACCTAAAAAACCCAAAATCCCTAAAACTGATAAAAACAAATAAAAATCATAAAAAATATCAAAAAAACACAAGAAAATGTAGATATCCAAAAAATATGAAAAACTATAAGAAGACCTTAAAAACCTAAAAACACTTTAAACCCTTAAAAACCTAATGAATGATAAAAATCCTAAAAAACACACAAAAATCCCTAAAATCCCTAAAAACCAATAAAAATCCCAAAAAAGCCACCAAAATCATGAAAAACATAAAAAGGCCTAAAAACCTTAAAAACTCAATCCAAACCATGAAAACATAAAAAAACATAAAATACCTACAAATCCTAAAAAATAATAAAAAAACAAAAAAAAATCTAAAAACCCAAAAAACCCCAAAAAACCCACTAAAAAATATAAAAAACCTTTTAGAACCCTAAAATATTAAAACATATATTTAACATTAAAACCCTAATAACTCAAAAAACATTAGAAAAAAATAATTAAACCATTAAAATACTAAAAACCCTAAAACCCCTTAAAAACATTCAATGTCCATAAAATCCCTAAAAAGTCATATAAATGATAAATTTCCTTAAAATCCTAAAAAAAATATAAAACACAAATACTCGAAAAAAACATAATAATACCTCAAAACCCTAAAAAAATTTAAAACCCCTAAAATCCTAAAAAGTGCTAATAGCCTAAAAACCATTAAACCCTAAAAATAATAAAAACCCATAAAATCCTAAGAACCCATAAAAACCCATAAAATCCTCAAAACCCACTAAAAACAATAAAACAAACTTTAAACCCATAAAAAAATTAAATAAATCTTAACCAATATTAAAACCCTAAAAACCTAAAAAATGAAAGAACCCTAACAACCCTCAAAATCCCTAAAAACCCTAATACCGAGAAAAATCCTAAAAAATTCATAAAAATCTCTAAAAACATAAATACTATAAAAACCTAGAAAATCCCTAAAAAAATTAAACCCTAAAAATAATCAAATCCAATAAAAACCTAAAAATTATAAAACCTTAAAAAAATAATTAAAACCTCATAACACTATAAATACCTAAAAAATTCATAAAAACCCTAAAAATCCATAAAACCCCTAGAAACCATAAAAATCCAAAAATAAAATAAAAAAATAACTAAAACTTAAAAACCCTAAAAATGGAGAGAAAAAAACGAAAACCCAAAAATCCTAAAAACTTAAAAACTTAAAAACATTAAAAACCATAAAATCTATAAAAATGTAAAAAAACCCCCTAAACCCCCAAAAACAATAAAAACACTAAAAATAATAATAAATATTAAAAACCCTCAAAATCTATAAAATCCATCAAAATGCATAAAACCCTATTAAAATCATAAAACCCTAAAAATCATAAAAACGTAAAAAACTCAAAAAACATGGAACACCCGTAGAAAAGATCGAAAACCAAAATTTTTTTAAAACCCCTAAAAACCTTAAAAAACACCAAATATCTTAAAAAATCCTAAGAACCCTAAAAACCCCAAAATAGTCAAAAACAATAAAAATATTTGTAAAATTATTAAAATGACTAAAAACATAAATGCTCTAAAAACCATGGAAACCCATAAGAAATCCTTAAAAACCTAATAACACTTGAGGCACCTAAAAACCAAAAATATGATAAAACCCCAAAAGGCAATAAAACCCTTGAAACCACTAAAAATAATAAAACCCCTAAAACCTTATAAAAACAATAAAAGCCCAGAAAACCATAAATCCATAAAAATGTTAACAAAAAACTAAAAAGTGTTAAAAAATTTAAAAAACTAATAGAAAACATAAAATCTAGAAAACCAAAAAAACCTAAAACCCCTAAAAACATTAGTCCCTCAAAATCAATAAAACACATGGGTGAAAAAAAAAATTACAAAAATCAAAAAATCACTCAAAAAAGTAAAAAAAACCCTAAAAAACGTGAAAATCCCTAATAAAAGCTTAAAAACATATAAACACTTAATACCCCTAAAAACCTAAATACTCTAAAAACACTAAAAACCTAAAAACCCTAAAACCCCTGAGAATCCTTAAAACACCCAAAAATTACACTAAAAACTATTAATAGCATTTAAATGCCTAAAAATGTTTAAAACTCTAAAAAACCTTTCAACCCCTCAAAAACTCAAAAAGTCAATAAAACCACAAAGAAATTATAAAACCATAAACCCTTAAAACCCTAAAAACACTCAAAATCCTTAAAAACCCTAAAACCCCATAAAGATTCTAAAAATCCCTAAAAAACCCTAATAATGTAAAAAACCTAATAAATTAGAAATACATTAAGAAAATCATAAAATCCTAAAAACACATAAAATCCCTAAAAACCTAAAAAACGATAAAAACCCCAAAACCCCCTAAAAGACCCCAAAGAGCCTAAAACCCATCAAAACATAAAAACCCTTACACCCTTAAAAAACTATAAAAACCCATAAAAACTATAAAAAACCACTATATACTTTAAAAACCCCATTAAAATCCTAAAAAAGTTAAAAAGTAAAAAATAATATTGAAAAACCAAAAAATTCAAAAAACCCCTAAAAACCCAAATAAAACTATAAAATCCCTAAAACCCGTAAAACCCCTAGAACTCCTAAAAACCCTTTAAACCATAAAAACACTTTAAAAATATAAAAAATAACTAAAAAACTACGAACCCTAAAATCATGAAAAACCCTAAGAAAACCATAAAAACCAAAAATAAAACATAAAAACCTTAAAAATCTAAAAACCCAAAAAAACATATAAAAACCTAATAACTCTAAAAACCATAAACCTCCAAAAAACCAAAAAACCAAAAAACCATAAAAACCCATAACAACCCTACAACCCACTAAAAAAATAAAACCTCTATAAAACCCTCAAATGATTGAAAAATCTAAAAATCCATAAAAGCACGGAAATTTCAAAACATCCTTAAAACCCAAAAAACCCTAAAAGCACTAAAAACACTCAAAATCCAAAAAACCCCAAAAAACCATAAAATTCCTGAAAAGGCCCTAAAATAAATAAAAACAAAAAAAACCATTGAAACTCTCAATAACTATAACAAAACATTGAAAACCTAAAAACACTTAAAACACCTCTAAAACTTAAAATGTATCAAGACCCTAAAAACAATAAAAACCCATAAAAATCATAAATGCCCTAAAATTCCCTAAATATGAAAAACCCCTAAAAACCAAAAAATCCCCTATGGATACCATAAAAACGAAAAGACACTAAAAACCCCAAAAATCCTAAAAATTATAAAAACCGTAAAGAACCTTAAACACCGGAAAAACCCATAAGAACCTTAAAAAACCCTAAAACCCCATAAAATCCTTACATACCCACTAAAAATTATAAAATAATTTTGAACCCAAAATATTGCTAAAAGCCACTAAAACATAAAAACCCCCAAAATATTAAAAATAACATTAAAAATCTAAAATCCATAAAACTCTCAAATTCTAAAAAAACAGACACCATAAAATTCGTAAAAAATACCTAAAATCCCTAAAATCTTAAAAACCCCAACAACCCTAAGAAAAAATTTAAAATATAGAAACACTTAAAACCCCTAAAACTGTAAAAATTAAAAGACTTCTAAAAACCAAAAAAACTCAAAAAAACCTGAAAACCCTTAAAAATTCATAAAACCCCCCAAAACCCCTACAAACCCACTAAAAAAATATAAAACCGCTTTAACCCATAAAACACTAAAAAACTATAAAAACCCTTAACCCCCCCCCCCCCAAACTCATGAAACCCCAAAACCCATAAGATCGATAAAAACCCTAAAAGCCTTAAAATATCTAAAAATTGAATAATCATAAAAAACATAAAAAAAGCCATTAAATTCTGAAAAAATAATAAAAATACTTATAATCCCAAGAAAACCTAAAAATTATAAAAACCCTAAAAACCATCAAAATCTCAAAAAACCCCATAAAAACTATAAAATATCTAAAAGAGACACCAAAATCCCTACAAAATAAAAACCCCTAAAAACCTAAAACCCCCCTAAGAAAACCTAAAACATTAAAAATGCATATAATGGATAAAACCTAAAAAAATCTAAAACCCCTTAAAGACACTAAAACCATAAAACCCCCTAAAACCCTTCAAAACACTAAAACCCATAAAAACCATAAAACAGTCAAAAATATAAAATCCTTTTAAACCCCAAAAAATTTAAAAAACATTAAAAACTCTTAAAAACCCTAAAAAATCAAACAAAAAACCCTAAAAACATAAAATACAAATAAAAACACCAAGAACATTAAAAATCCACCAAACCCATCAAAACCCCAAAAAACATTAAAAACCATAAAATCCTAAACAACCCTAAAAATACCTAAAAACCCGAAAAACCCTAATAACCCTAATAAATCCTTATAAACAAGACAAATATTAAAACCACTAAAAACCTAAAAACTCTACAAACCATAAAAAACACTAAAAACCCTAAAAACCATAAAAACCCAAAAAACCATAAAAATCTCTAAAAAACCAAAAAAAACATAAAATTCATAAAAAATCATAAAAAAATACATTAAAATGCTGAAATTTTTTTTACCTAAAACATTAAAAACCCTAATAAAACCTTAAAAACATAAAAACATTTAAAACAAAAAAAACCTAAAAATGTTAAAAACCTGAAATGACCCTAAAAACCCTACACCCCCTAAAAACAATAAAAACTGCTAAAACGATTTAAGAACCCCCAAAACCCCCAAAAAACCAAAAAAATCCTAAAATAAACTAAAACTCTATAAACCCTTTAATTCCCTAAAACAAAAAAAACTCTAAAAGAACTTAAAACCCCTAAAAAACTAAAAAAACAAAAAAACCCCACTAAAAATTTGATAAACCTTCTAAAACCTCAAAATAAAAAAAACATACCCTAATAACCATAGATATTGTAAAAATATAAAAAACCCCCCTAAAAACACTAAATCCCTAGAAACCCTAAAAAACATAAAAAACTAAAATTTAAAACCACTAAGGATCCAAAAAATGCCAAAACACTGAAAAACCCAAAAAACGCTTAAATACCCTAAAAGACTCAAAATTCCTAAACACCCTAAAAACCCATAAAAATATAAAAATACCCCAAAAATCACTTAGAATTAAAAACCCTAGAAACCCTTAAGAACACCTTAAATCCTAAAATCACATAAAAACATTAAATCCCTAAAATATGTTAAAAACCCTAAAATATCCTAAAATTCATAAAACCTATAAAAACCATAAAAACACCTCAAAACCTATAAAATCCCTAAAAAAATAAAAAAACACTGAGACCCAATAAAAACTATAAAACCCATTTAATCCCCAAAAATGATAAATGATTCGAAAAAAACATTAAAACACCACAAACTCAAAAAAAACATTGGAAACAATAAAACCAAAAAAACCCAAAAGAATCCCTAAAATCCCTAAAAAACCCTAAAAAACCATAAAACCATAAAACCATATAAATCCTAAAAAATCCCTAAAATCCATTAAAATTTAATAAACCCTAAATACCCTCAAAACCCCTAAGAAAACGTTAAAAACCTAAAAACAGTTAAAGCCCACAAGAAATCTTAAAAATAATAAGAACCCTAAAAACCATAATAACCATTAACCCATTGAAAATTAAAAACCCACTCAAAACTCTAAAAACCCTTTAAAACACAATAAATGTATAAAAACTATTTACCCTTAACAACTAAAAAATAAAAAAAAAGATAAAAAGCCTAAAAACCATAATCAACATAACCCCCCCTCCCAACCCTAAAAACCCTAAAAACCATAAAAATAATAAAAAACAATAAAAAACTCTAAACACATAAAAAACCCTGAAAAAAACATAACAAATACTTAAATACCCAAAAGAACTTAAAACCCCAAAAAACTAAAAATTATAAAAATTCTAAAAACCCTAAACCCCTAAAACACTAAAAGAACACAAAATCATTAAAGACCCTAAACCCTTAAAATCCTAAAAAAGATAAAAAAATACATAAAAATGTAAAAACGCTAAAAACCCTAAAAAATGAAAACCTTAAAAACCTAAAAAAAATAAAAACACCCTGTTTCCCCTAAAAAACTATGAAAACCCCTAGAAAACATTAAAAATCCATGAACACATTAAACACTCCTAGAATCCATAATAACCCTAAAACTACTAAAAACACTAAAAACCCTTTATACCCTTAGAAAGTATAAAAACTATAAAAAACCTTAAAACCCTAAAAAAATCAAAAAAATCAAAAAACCAAAAAATTGATAAAATCGAAAAAACCATAAAAATCATAAAAATATCTAAAACCCCCAAAAATTAATAAAAATTCCTAAAAACCACTAAAAATGTAAAAAAATCATAAAAACCCTATAAAATACAAAGAAAATATTAAAAACCTAAAAAAAATTAAAACCCCCAAAAAACCTAAAAATCACTAAAACCAATTAAAAACCCAATAACACTATAAACGATAAAATTCCCTAAATCCCAAAAAAACATATAAAACCTAAATATTCCCTAAAAACCCCAAAAAACACTAACAACCCCAATGAAAATATTAAAATAATAAAAACACATTAAACCCCTAAAAACAAAAAAAAAACTCTAAAACCCCTAAAAATCCTTAATATACCCTAAAAATCCTAAAAACCCCTTAAACGATAAAAAACCCAGAAAACTATAAAAACACTAAAACCCATAGAATCCCTAAAAACCACAAAAACTCTAAAATCCCTTTATACAACTAAAAACATTAAAAACTACAAAAACAAATAAAACCCATAAAAATCAACCAAACCCCGAAAACCCCAACCAAACCATAAAACCCCAAAAAACCTCAAAATATTAAGAAACCCTAAAACCCATAAAAATCCTAAAAACCCCTAAAAATCCATAAAAACATAAAAAACAAAAAATTCATTAAAACCCATTAGGAAACCTTTGAAACCTAAAAAACATAAAACCCATAAAATACATAGAAATGCTTAAAACCCTAAAAACACCCTAAAATCCCAAAAAATCATCAAAATATCTAAAATCCCAAAAAACAATAAATATCCAAAAATATCCCTAAGAAACTGTAAAAACATTAAAACCCTAAAACCCTAAAAATCTTAAGAAACCCATAAATCATATAAACACATATAACCCCTAAAAACCCTAAAAATGTGGAAATCCAATAAAAGTCCCTAAAATTACCATAAAAACCATTAAAAACCATAACAACCATAAAAACATGAAAATCAAATAAAAATCCTAAAAACCGAAAGAAATTATAAAAATAATTTAAACCCCTAGAAATGTTTAAAAACTCTAAAAACCCTTAAAACCTGAAAAAACTCAAAAAACAGTAAAACCCAAAGATACCATAAAAAAACCTAAAAACCCTAAAATCCTTCAAAATCACTAAAAAACCTTAAAAAATATAAATTTTCTCAAAAAGAAAAAAATTACATAAAAATTAAAAAATACTAAAATCCCTGAAACCCACTGAGAATACCTTAAAAACCAAAAAACACTTAAAACCCCTAAAGACCTAAACAAAGAAAGAAGGTGGGTCTTGCCACACCCCTAGTGAAGTGGAGAACAAAGAGGGATTATTTATACCTTCCTAGGCCAATTGATAGCAGAGCTTCCTCCCAAGAAAGTATTGTTGAGGAGAATGCCCATGGCACGGAATGCCAAGCATGCAAGGTACATCTGAATGTGGATCTTAGGAAGTATTATTCAGCCTTCCTCAAGAAATATGAATCTTCTGAATGGGAGTCAGCGGAGTCGGATGATTCCTCTAGTTATGGTGCTAATGGGGAACATTATGGGGGTGGAGAAGTCGATTTGTTGATGTCTCTTTATTTATGTGTTTTGGTACTTTTGGGCTTTTGTGTGTGGGGGTTTAGGGATTTTGTTGTGGGTCATTTGATCTCAACCTCCCTTGTCCACTTTTCTTGTTTTTATAAATTTTGGGGTGTCAGGAATAGTTGGCCTCACACCTTCCTTGCCCTAAAGACCTAAAAAACACTAAAAACCATAAAAACCATAAAAATCGTAAAAACCAACCAAATCCCTTAAAACCAAAAAAATAGTAAAAATCCCTAAAAAAATAAAAAATCTGAAAACCCATACAAATACCAAAGAAAAGCCTAAAAACCATAAAACTATAAAATCCCATTAAAACATAATAAATACCCATAAACATTAAAAACCCAAAAAACACTGAAAACTAAAAAACGCATTAAAACATAAAACACATAAAAACTCTGAAAAACAATAAACTATAAAAAACTCAAAAACCCTTAAAACCCAAAAAAATTCTTGTAAAACACCAAAAAAACCCACAAAATCCCTAAAAACCCTAAAATCCATAAAAATCCTAAAAAAACATAAAATCTCAAAAAATGTAAAGACAGTAAAATCCATGGAGAACCATAAGAAAACCTAAAAACATTAAAAAAATATGAAAACCCTTAAAAAATAAAAAAACTCTGACCCCCCCAAAAACCTCAAAATCCCTAAAATCCCTAATAGCCCATAAAAATACTAAAAAATCCAAAAAAATCAATAAAAACATAAGAATCCTTTAAAACCAAAAAAACCCTACGAAAACCTTGAAAACCTAAAATAACTCAAAACACATAAATACTTAGAAAGGATAAAACCCTAAAAACCATAAACCCATAAAAACCATAAAACCCAAAGAAACCATAAATCCTCTGAATAATTAAAAACCCTAAATGACGTAAGAAATATTTTATATCCCAAAAAAACATAAAACCCTAAAAAACCTAAATAACAATAAAAACCTGAAAACCCCCAAACCCCTATGAACCCAAAAACCCAACCCCCCAACCCTTAAAATCCCCCCAAAACCCACTAAAATCATTAAAAATACGTTAAACCACTAAAAAATTTTTAAACTATAGAAAAACATAAAAATTATTAGAAACTAAATAAAACCAAAAACCATAAAAAACCATTGAAACCCTAAAAACCCTCAATATCATTAAATACACTAAATCCCATAAAAATCCTTTAAAATAATTAAAATACCCAAGAATGTAAAACCCTTAAAAATATAAAAAAAACCATAAGAAATACATAAAACCCTAAAAAAATTTAAACCCCCTAAAAACATCAAAAATGCTAAAACCTTAAAAAACCCAAAATAACCAAAAACCCAAAAAACTCCCAAAAACCATAAAAACCCTAAAATCCAATAAAACTACTCAAAACTCTAGAAATCCCTTTAAATCCCTAAAATACTTAAAAACCTCTAAAAACCTTAAAAGCACTAAAATTAAAAAAAATCATTAAAACCAAAAAAACCATAAAACCATAAAACCCTTGAAAATAATAAAAACCATCAAAATAACAAAAGCCACTTGAAAACATAAAAATCCAAAAGAATCCCTAAGAACCCTAAAAACATAAAGACTCACAAAAAACTTAAAAACCCCAAAGAAAGCCTCAAAACCTAATAACACTAAAACCACCAAAAAACCTAATAAATTTAAATCATCCTAAAAAACATAAAACCCCTAAAAAAATAGACCATCAAAATCTCTTAAATCCCTAAAAACACTAAAACCCTATAAAATTTGAAAATCCCTAAAAACACTTAAAATTTAAAAATTCTAAACAGTCCCTAAAAATTCATAAAAAGGTAAAAAACACTAAAACCCTAAAAACGCTAAGAAAACCTTAAAAAAATTAAAACACTTAAAACCCCTAAATATAATTAAAAATATCTAAGAACCCTAAAAACCTGAAAACCTTAATACCCCCAAAAAATATTAAAAATCCTAATAACAAATAAAAACCCAAAAAAGTAAAAAATACAAATTTCCTTCAAACCCCAAATTTTTTTTAAAAAATCAACAAAACCATAAAACCCCTAAAAAATCTAAAAAAACTAAAAATCCCCAAAACCCATAAAACCCCTAAAACCCCAAAAAACCTACAAATCCATAAACACGCTTAAAACCGTAAAAATAAAAATAAACCCTAAAACCCCTTTCAAACAAAGAAAACCATAAAACCCCTAATAATACCTTAAAAACATAAAACACATAAAACCTCTAAAAACCCAAAGAACTCTAAACCCCTTAAAATCCTTAAAACCATTAAAATAATAAAAAACCTTAAAAACCCTTAAAACCGACTAGCTAATCTAAAAAAAATTAAAGCACTAAAATTGTTAAAAAACCGTAAAACCCTTAAAAACTCAAAAAACCAAAAATCCCCCAAATAAACCTGAAAATCCTAAAAACACAAAAATCCTTAAAATCCTTAAAATCCCAAAAAAAAATTAAAAATGCAAAAAAACTAAAATACTGTAATAAGACATTAAAAACATAAAAACACTTAATACCCATAAATACATTAAAACAAAAAACCCTCAAGCCCCTAAAAACACTTAAAACCCAAAAAAACATAAACACACCAAAAACCCTAAAAGCCCCTAAAAAGACAAAAAACCCGAAAAACCAACGACACCTCTAAAAACATAAAAACCATAAAACCACTAGAAACTTCTAAAACACTCAAAACCAATAAAGACATTAATAAAATCTAAAAATACCACTAAAAAATAAAAAAACCTCTAAGAATGTAAAAAAACCATCAATACCCTTAAAACCAATAAAAACTCACAAAATCGAAAAAAACCTAATAACCATAAAAATCATAAAAATTCATAAAACCCCCTAAAACAGTAAAAACCCTAAAAAAACCTATGAAGAAATTAAAATGGTAAAACACTTAAAAACTTTAAAACCCCCAAAATAGATTAAAACATTAAAAAACCATTAAGAATCTTAAATAAAATAAAACCCTAAACCCCTCAAAGTACCTAAAACCCTAAAAACAATTAAAAAACATTAAAATGAAAAATGCATAAAAATGTAAAAATCCCCTAAAAACGATAAGAAAACCTTTAAAACATAAAATCACTTAAAACCCGTGAAACACCTAAAAACACTAAAAACCCTAAAAACCCTAAAAACCTAAAAAATATAAAAAACTCAAAACCCTTAAAACCCCTAAAAACCGTAAATAACCTTAAAAACCCATAAAACATTAAATAAATTGAAATCCCTTTAAACCACTAATAATGTGAAAAGGAATCAAAAAATCCACGAAACCCAAAAAGCCTAAAAAACATAAAACACAATAAAACCCCTAAAACTATAAAAAAAACCCCAATATACCTAAAGTCCCAAAAACCCCAAATAATACAAAAATACCTAAAATACCTAAAAACATAAAAACCCATGAAAATCCCTAAGAAAACCTAAAAACCTATAAATAAATAAAACCCCTACAAAACCAAAAACTCTCTAGAAACCCAAAAATACCAATGAATCCCTAAAACCCTAAAAACCATAAAAACTATAAAAATATTAAAAATCCCTAAAAAATCATACAACAAATAAAAACCCCAAAACCCCTAATAGAACATTAAAAACCTAAAATCAAATAAACCCCTAAAACTAAAAAAAAATTAATTCCCAAAAATCACCTAAACACCTAAACACCAATCAAAACTCTAAAACCCCAAAAACCTATAAAACCCAAATAAACCCTAAAATACATAAAAATATTAAAACCACTGAAAACCCATTAAACCCCTAAAAAATTAAAAAACTCAAAAAAAAACTAAAACCCAAAAAGAACTCAAATAATATATATAAAAAACTCAACAAAACCATAAAAACCCACAATACACAAAAAAATCCTTAAACCCCCCAAATTACCAAAAAACCCTAAGAAACATAAAATTTCTAACAATCCCTAAAAACATAATACACCTAAAAACCCTAATCCCCCCCATGAAAACCATAACAACCAAAAAACACATAAAACCCTTAGAAAACCTAATAACCCAAAACCTATAAAAAATATTCAAAAACACCTAAAAACCCTAAAACCCCCAAAAATAATAATAAATTCTAAAAAATACCAAAAAATCACTAAAATATATGAACCCCTAAAAAATCTTAAAATTCATAAGAAAACCTTAAAAACCTAAAAATTCTTAATACCACTAAAAACCTAAAAATGATAAAAACCCTAAAACCCCTAAAAAGAATAATAAAACCAAAAACCTAAAAAACCCATAAATCCCCTAAAAACCACTATAAAATATAAAAACCTTTTAAACCCTTAAGAAATTAAAAAAATCCTCTAAACCCTAAAAATCGATAAAAACCCTAAAACAGCCTAAAAACCCTCGCAATTCATAAATACACTAAAACATTAAAATCATAATAAATCCGGATAAATAAATAAAAATGTAAAAACCCTGAAAACCCTTAAGAAAAACTTCAAACCAAAATACACTAAAAACTGGTAAAAACCTAAAAATGCTAAAACCCTTTAAAACCCTAAAACCCCTAAAAAAGAAAAAAATATTTAAAGAACCTAAAAACTATAAAAATACTTAAATGTACCTAAAAACATAAAACCATAAAAACATGAAAACCCATAAAACCCACTAAAAATTTTACAAACTCTATAAAACCATGAAATATCTTAAAAACACAAAAAAACTCCAAAACCTCAAAAAAAACATATAAGCACTAAAACCCCAAAAACCCAAAAACCCCTTAAAATTATGAAAACCCCAAAAAATGATAAAAAACCTAAAAAAACTCCTGAAAATTCAAAAAAAATTAAAATACTTTATGAACCCTGAAATACCCTATGAAAACCATAAAAACATAAATACACTTAAAAACCCAAAAACCTAAAAATGCTAGAAACCCTAAAAAACAATAAAAACCCCACAAAACCCTGAACACTCCCAAAACCCATAAAACTGTATGAACATATAAAAACATTATTATCCCAATAAAACCCAAAAAACTCTTCTAGCACATTAAACATTAAAAAAACTCTCAAACCCATAAAAATTCCAAAAAACACAAAAAACCCCAATGCCATAGAAAAACAACAAAAAAACATAAAACCCCTAAAAATCCTCAAAATCAATAAAACCTCTATATTTATAAAAATATAAGAAAATACTTAAAATTCCATGAAAACATAAAAAATCATAAAAACACTATGAAAATATTAAAAACCAAAAACAGTTAAATCCCCTAAAACCTAAAAAATGATGAAAACCGTAAAAACACAAAAAGACATAAAACCCCTAGATCCTTAAAAACCATATATGCCCATAAAAACCCTAAAACCACTAAAATCTATAATAACCCTTTAAACTCAAAATAATTTTATAAACATGAAAACACATTTAAACCCCTAAAAACACAAAATATCCTAAAGACGCAAAACCCTAAATCCCGTAAATCCCCCCAAAATCCCTAAAAACCCTAAAACCCTTTAAAAATACAAAAAAACATTAAAAATCCCAAAAACCATAAAAACCATAAAATATATAAAAAATCTAATTAAAACCTTAAAATCCTAAAACACTTAAAACTTCTAAAAACCTAAAAATCCTAAAAATACTAAAAAGCCCTTAAAAGCTCTAAAAACTGTAAAAATGGCTAAAACTACAAAACCCATAAAAACATAAATATATAAAAACCCTAAAAATCCTAAGAATCATTAAAATCTTTATCAATCCTATAAGCCCCTAAAACATTAAAAAACTATAAAAACCCATAAAACCCTCAAAAACTCAAAAAACCCTAAAAACCCAAAATAATCAATAAAATCCCTCAAAATCCCTAAAACCCCTAAAAACCATAAATCCCCAAAAATACCCAAAAAATCACTTGAAACGTATAGAAACACTAAAAATCACGAAAAACCCTAAGAAAAAATTAAGAACCAAAAACACATAAAACCCCTAAAAACCTAAAATATGTTGGAAACCCTAAAAAATCCTAAAACCGCATAAAAACCAAAATAACCATAAAACCTCCAAACCATTAAGAAACTCTAAAAACTGATAAAAACCCTCTAAATCCCACTAAAAACCATTACACCCCTTTAAACCCATCAGAATGTTAAAAACTCAAAAAAAACATTAAAACCCATTAAAACTCCAAAATTCACTAAAAATCCAAAAAAACCAAAAAACCATAAAAATCCTCAAAATATCTAAATACCATAAAATCACAAAATTCTTAAAATTCCATAAAAATTAATATAATTGTAAGAAAACCTAAAAACCGTAATAAAACCCAAAAAACCAAGAAAATGTTAAAAACCTAAAAATCCCAACCCCCCCCCCTTAAAATTCATAAAAACCATAAAACCAATTAAAATCCAAAAAACCAAAAACAATACCTACAATTTGAAAACCCTAAAATCCCTAAAAACCAATAAGAAAATATTTAAAAGCTAAAAATACTTAAAACCACTAAAAATAAAAAAAAACAATACATACCCTAAAACAATATAAAAACATTAAAACACATAAAACCAATAATAACACTAAAAACCCTAAAAACCCATAAATCCCACTAAAAAGTCTAAGAAACCAATAAACTCCTAAAAAATAAAAATAACTCTATAAACCTTAAAACCCTAAAAATCTCCAAAAAATACTAAAATCCATAAAAATCCTAAAACCCTAAAAATACTTAATATCCCTAAAAACCCTAAAACCATAAAAATCTGAAAATAGGAATAAAAATCTCTAAAAATGTAAAAAAACCCTAAAACCCTAAAGAACCCTAAGAAACCCTAAAAACACTTAGTTCCTCTAAAAACCTAAAAAGTCAAAAATATTTAAAACCCCAAAAACCCAAAACACCTCAAATCCCAAAAAAATGCTATAAATCCATAAAATACTAAAATAGACCTAAAAATGTAAAAAAGATAAAAACCCTGAAAAACACTTTGAAAAAATTAAAAACCTTAAAACACTTAAAACACATAAATAACCTTAAATTTCCTAGTACCCTAAAAATCCTAAAAGCCCAAAAATCCCAAAAAACCATAAATACCCAAAAACATAAAAAAAACTCTTAAAACCCATAAAACCCTACAGACAAAAAAAAAATCTACAGACCCTAAAACCACCAAAAAATATTAACCTCCTAAAAACATAAAAACCCAAAAAATCCTCAAAATCAATAAAAATCATAAAAACAAAAAATAACCCTAAAATTCCCAAAAAATGGAAAATTTCTAAAAACATTGAAAAACCCTAAAACCAAAAACAATAAAAAAAACTAAAAACACAAAACCCCTAAAACATAAAAACCCAATACACCCTAAAAACAATAAAAACTGACTAAAAATTCTAAAAAATATTTAAAACCCTAAAAGGATAAAAATATCATTGAAATATTAAACCCCCTATAAAACTCAAAAGAACCCTAAAAACCAAATAAAAAATAAAACCCTAAAACCCCTAAAAATTATTAAAATCCCTAAAAATCCAAAAAAACATATAAATCCTAAAAAACCATTGACATCACTAAAAACATAAAAACCATAAAAACCCTGAAAACTCATAAGAAAACATTAAAAACATAAAAACAAATAAAACCCCTAAAAACATAAATATTCTAAAGAACTTAAAACCCCATAAAACCTAAAATCAAAAAAACCCCTAAGAACCTAAGAAACCCTAAAACCCATAAAAAACCTAAAAATAACTGAAAAATATAAAACCTATTTAAATCTATAAAACCTTTAAAAACCCTAAAAACCGTCAAAATGATAAAAACCTCAAAAAATATTAAATACCCTGAAAAAAAACTCTAAATACCTAAAATCCTACTAACCATAAAAATATTAATAAACCCAAAAATCAATAAAAACTCAAAAAACTCAAAAAACCCATATGAAAACCTTAAAAAATAAAAACATGAAAAACTCTAAAGAAACCTAAAAATGATAAAAACCCTAAAACCCTTAATCCATTAAGCCATTAAAATCCCTAAAACATTAGAAAACTCTAAACACCCATAAAAAACAGAAAGCCCCCCAAAAAACTCTAATAACCCTTTAAACCCTTAAATGTATTAATAAACTTTAAAAAACTAATAACCCCCTAAAACTAAAACAAACACTAAAAACTAAAAAAACCATAAAAATCCTAAAAAGAAAAAAACCGTAAATACTTTAAATAATAAATAAATAAAAATACCTAAAATCACTAAAACCTAAAACCCCCTAAAAACATAGAAAAAATGTAAAAAACCTTAGAAACCTAAAAAAAATTAAAACCCCAAAAAACCTAAAAAAACATAAAACCTCGTAAAACCATAAAAACCATAAAATCCACTAAAAACCATAAAACCCCATCAGAACCCAAAAACACTAAAAAATTATAAACCCTTTAAATTTATAAAAAACATTAAAAAATCTAAAAATATTTAAAACCCTAAAAATTAAATGAGAACCATAAAACCCCAAAAAAACCTTGACACTCTAAAACAGCTAAAAACCCTAAAAAAACCCTAAAAACCATAAAATTCATAAAAATATTCCTAAAAATTCCAAATAAATATAAAAACACTAATTCCTCTAAGAAAAACTTAAAAAAAATAAAAATCACATAAAACCCCAAAATTTCTAAAAAACACAAAAAGCATTAAAAAACCAAAGATACCCTAAAAACACAAAAAAAACTACTAAAGCTGTAGAACCCCTAAAACCCACTAAAAATACTAAAATCCCTTCAAACCCCTAAAACGTTAAAAATCTAAAAATCTTTAATAAACCTAAAAAACTAAAAAATACCCAAAAATTCATTAAAACCACAAAACCCCTAAAAAGACTCGGAACCACGAAAAACCATAAAGGCATAAAAATCCGAGAAAATCTCTAAAAATACATAAATACAAAAATATCATTAAACAGTTTGAAAACACTTATGAAAACATTACAAAACTAAACACACTAAAACCACATAAAAATATTAAAAATGAAAAAACATAAATTACCCTAAAATACTTTTAAGAACCTAAAACCATAAAACCCATAAAAGCCCAAAAAAACCTTAAACAATCACTAAAAACTCTAAAATCCCTTTAAAACCCTAAAACCCATTACAACCCATTAAAAATAATAAAAACATAAAAAACCCTAAAAACAAGAAACCCATAAAATTCTAAAAACCCTTAAAAACCAAATAACAATAAAAACCATAAATTTCTTAAGAGGCCCTAAAAATCCCTGAAAATATAAAAAACCCTAATCACCTGAAAAACTCTATGGAAACATTAAAAACCTAAAAAAATTAAAACCACTAAAAACATAAAAATTGCTAAAAACCATAAAAATCTTAAAAACCCTAAAAAACATCAAAACCCCTAAATACACTTAAAACTATCAAAATTATGAAATACCTAAAAACCCCTAAAACCACTGAAAACCCCTAATAGAACCTTTAAAACCTAAAAATATTTAAAATGTCTAAAATCTTTAAAAAATGCTTGAAAATTTAAAAAGATGACAAACACTGTAAAAGATCCAAAAACCATAAATCCACTAAAAATATATAAAACCCCTAAAAATAGACACAACCCCTAAATAATCACAACAAACTCTACCCCGCCATTAATCCAATAAAATGTTAAAAAACTATAATAATCCTTTAAAATCCTAAAAAAAATCAAACAACCATAAAACCTTAAAAACTCATAAAACACCTAAAACCCAAAAAAACCTAAAACTCAAAAAATCCCTAAAAAATGTAAAAAAATAAAAAAAAATAAAAAAGCCCTAAAATTTCATAAAGACATAAAAACCCAAAAAACACTAATAAACTCTTAAAAACCTAAAACCACATAAAAATGCTAAAAACATGAAAATACTAAAAACCCAAAAAACTGTAAAACACCCTAAAAATAATAAAACCCCAAAAAAACCATGAAAACCAAGTAAAACATAAAAAAACTAAAACCCCCTACAGACTATAAAAACCTACTAAAAACTCTAAAAATACCCTTTAAACCCCTAAGAACCTTAATTTCTAATAAATTTTGCAAGGACCAGGAATAGCCTTGTCCTGCACCTTTTCTGCCCTAAGAACATAAAAAGCCCCTAAAACCCATAAAATAACTAAAACTAAAAAAACCAGAAAACCCAAAAATACATAAAAACCTAAAAACCTTTTAAAAACCATAAAACCATTAAAATACCTAAGAACACATAATAATTATAAAAGAAATTAAATTACACAAAACATAAAAACATTAAAAACACTTAAAAATATCTAAGAAGACCATAAAAACCAAAAAAACACTTTAAACCCCTAAAAGCCATAAAACCCCCGAAAAACATTAAAACCCCTAGAAAACATTAAAACCCTAAAAACACACTAAAAACTCTAACAACTCTTTAAATCCATAAAAATGTTAAAAAACTCTAAAAAAATCATAAATCCACTAAAACTCAAAAACCAACTAAAAGTCCAAAATACCTTAAAATCCCTCTAATCCTTAAAACCGTACAAACCGCCAAAATCCATATAAACCCTAAAAACCATAAAAATCCTTAAAATTACATAGAAATCCCACAAAATGTAAAAACCCTCATAAACCATAAGAGAGCCTTAAAAACAATAAAACACTTAAAACCCCTAAAAATATATAATGCTAAAAACTCTAAAACCCCTAAAACCCTAAAATTGATAAAACCACCTAAAACCATAAAAACCCAAAAAACCCAAAAAATCCCAGAAAAACTCCAAAACCACTAAAATTTATAAAAACCATAAAACCCCTAAAAAAATTAAAAACACTAAAAACCTATATAACCCTAAAAAAATAAAATACCAAAAAATACCCAAAAAACCCTAAATAACTTAAAAACTTTAGAAAACCCTCAAAATCCCAAAAACCCCATAAAAATCCTAAAATCCCAAAAAATACCAAAAACTGTAAACCCTTAAATACCTTAAAACACATAAGATAATAATAAGACTATAAAATCACTTTAAAACTCTAAAAACCTAAAATCACTAAGACCCCTAAAAACTTCTAAAAACCCTAAAACCCTAAAAAACACTAAACCCCTAAAAAATCACAAAACCCTTAAAAACTATAAAAACCATAAAAATCAAAAAAATATCTAAAATGCCTAAAAACATAAAATCCATAAAACTATTAAAACATCTAATTATTTGTTAAAAACCTAAAAAACTTAAAACCACTAAAATATCTAAAAAATGGTAGATACCCTAAAAGACAATAAAACACCTAAAACCCAAAAACTGTAAAAAATCCAAAGAACCATGAAAATATATAAAACCCATAAAAAAATAAAAACCCATTAAACTACAAAAAATGTTAAAAACATTATAAACCCTTAAAACACTAAAAATTTCAAAAAAAATGTAAAAACCTAAAAAACCATAAAAATTCTAGAACCCCTCAAAGATCCCTAAAAACAATAAAAATCCTAAAAGAATCCTTTAAAACATAAAAAACCTTAAACCCTTGAAAATCCTTAAGAAAACCAGGAAAAACTTAAAAACCTAAAACCCCTAAAACCCCCAAAAAATGATGAAAAACCTAAAAGACCGTAAAACCCCTTAAAACCAAAGAAACCACTAAAACTCTTAAAAACCCATAAAACCCAATACAAACCTAGAAACCCACAAAAACTCTAAAACCCCAAAAACGTTAAATACACTAAAAACCATAAAACCCCTAAAAACTAAAAGGACCATAAACCACCAAAAAATCCTTGAAATATATCAAAACACTAAAAACTGTAAAAAACCTAAACAATCCTAATATTACTAGAAAAATTATAAACCCCTAAAACCAACAAACACTTAAGAAATCCATAATACCCTAAAACAATTAAAACTCTAAAAACCTAATAAATACTAAAAATCTTGAAAACCCCAAAAAACCATAAAAACCATAAAACCACTAAAAACAATAAACACCATAAAAACCCATAAATACCCTTTAAACCCCTTAGAAAAATAAAAACTCTAAAACACGTTAAAACCTCTAAAAACTCAAAAAAAAACCATACCAAAAAAAAAACAAAAAAAACCTAAAAACACTAAAAACCCCTCAAAATACCTAAAACCCATAAAAACCATAAAAATACTAACAAAATAAAAAAAGTCCAAATAACATAACCCCCCTAAAATTCTTGAAAGACCAGAACAAAAAATTTATAGCCTAAAAAAAATTTTGATCCCCAAGATCCTAAAAAGAAAAAAACCCTAAAACACCTAAAAGACCCTAAAACAACTAAAACCCCCAAAAATAATATATTCCAAAAAATAGTAAAAACCATATAACACATAAAAACCCTAAAAATCTGTAAAAAACACAAAAAAACCCCTCTAATTGCATAAAAGTGCTAAAAAACTCTAAAAACCGCAAAAACCCTAAAAAAATCAAAAACCCAGTAAAACCCCAAAAAATCATTGTAACCGTAAAACCCTAAAGTACATAAACACCCTCAAAATCCCTAAAAACCTAAAAAACATTAAAACGATGAAAATCCCTAAAATTCCCTATAAATTTGAAAAAACCCAAAAAACCCAAAAACCCTAAGAAAACTTTAAGAACCTAAAAAAACATAAAACCCTTAAAATCCTAATAAGGCTAAAACCCCTATAAGATCTTAAAACCATAAAAACCATAAAAACCCTAAAAACCACCAAAAAAATTAAATCCCCTAAAACCCTAAAACCCACTAAGAAACTAATATTCCTTTAAACCCATAAAAATGATAAAAAAACTCTATAAATCCTTAAAACCCCTAAAAAACTAAAAAAACACTAAAACCCCAAAAAACATGGAAACCATAAAAACCATAAAAACCATAAAATCCTTAAATGCCAAAGAAAATTATAAAAACCTAAAAACACTAAATACCCTTAAATATCTAAAAAAGGATAAAAACCCAAAACCCTAAAAGACCCTAAAACCACGAGAAATGATAAAAACTCCAAAATCGTTAATAAAATCCCTTAAAACTCATAAAACCTCTAAAAACTACTAAAAACTATAAATACCCTTTAAACCCCTAAAAATGTTAAACAAACATTTATAATCCCTAAAAAACCCTAAAAACTAGAAAAACCATAATACCTAAAAAACTAGAAAACCCCCCAATTTCACTAGAACCCCAAAAAACCCATAAAAATCCTAAAAATGCACAAAAATGTAAAAAAACAAAAAGCACTAAAAAGCATAAAAAACCCTAATAAAACATTAAAAAATAAAAAAACCTTAAACCCATAAAAACCTAAAAACCCCTAAAAACCTTAAAAACCCATATAAACCCTGAAAAACCCTAAAAACTTCTAAAGACTCTAAAAATACTATAAACCACTAAAACATTAAAAACACTAAATACCATAAAACGTATAAAAACCAAAAAAACACAAAAAAATTATAAGAACCACTAAAACCCTAAAAACACTAAAAACCCTCAAAATACATAAAAACCATAAAAACTAAAAAAACCCCTAAAGAGGCCATAAAATCCTTAATAATGTATAGAACCCTCAAAACCCTAAAAACCACTAGGAAAAACATAAAATATAAAAAAACATAAAACCCCTAAAACTAATGAAAACCCTAAACCCCTAAAAATCATAAAAACCCCAAAACCCTAAAAACCCAAAAACCCCTAAAAACCAAAAAAATCTTAAAATTCCATAAAAAATATAGAAAAACTAAAAAAAATATTAAAAATATAGATAAATTAAAAAATGCTAAAAACACAAAGAATCCCTTAAGACCCAAAAAACACAAAACCCCTAAAACCCTCAACATCCCTAAAAACCCTAAAAACCCATAAGAATTATATAAATCCTCAAAAATCCCAAAAAACATAAAAAATCCTATAAACCCTGAAAACCCCAAAGATAACCATAAAACCATAAAATCACTTATGTCTTATAAAAGCCTAAAAAATGTTCAGACCCCTAAAACCCGTTTAAAACCCTAAAAACCTTTAAACCCTCAAATTCACGAAAAAACTAAAAAATATAAAAAACAGAAAAAATACATAAAAATACATAAAAACATAGAAGACTCAAAAGCCATGAAAAACCCCTAATAAAGCATTAAAAACCTGAAAACACTTAAAACCCCTAAAATTGTAAAAATGATAAAAACCTTGAAAGTCACTAAAAACACTAAAACCCCTAAAACCCATGAAATCCTATAAAAAACATGAAAATCCCTCAAACGCCATAAAAACCATTAACGTTAATAAAAACCCTTTGAAACAAAAAAACGATAAAACCACTAAAACACATTAAACCCTAAGAGCTGAAAACCCACTTAAATATATAAAAATACATAAAAATCATCAAAACGATCAAAATCCCTTAAAAACATAAAAATCCTATAAAATCCCCTAAAATCCAAAAAAACATAAAACCCTAAAAAAACCCAAAACCTCTAAATAGACTAAAAAACCAGAAAAACAATTAAATCCCAAAAAAACTAAAAACCACAAGAAAACCCTAAAACCCAAAACCCTTAAATACCATACAAGTTCCTAAAACCATAAAAACCCATGAAAGCCTTTAAAAAACAAATAAAACTTCTAAAAACCATTTAAACCCATAAAAACATTAAAACAACTAAAAAACTTAAAAACACAAAAAAAAACAAAAAAACCCAATAAAACTATAAAACCCCCAAAAACCCATAAAAATTCATATAACGAAAAAAACTATAAAAATCCTACAAATTCCTAACATATATACAAATTTAAAAACCCATGAAAACCTAAAAACCATAAAAACACTTAAACAACATAAAACCCTAAAATTTCTATAAACCCTTAAAAACACTAAAACGGAAAAAAACATAAAACACCTAAAAACCCAAAAAAATGCTAAAATCCATATAAATTCATAAAAATCCTAAAAATCCTAAAAACCCATAAAAACCATAAAATGTAAAAAACCCTAAAACCCCTGAATGACCCAATGAAAACCATAAAAACCCAAAAAACAGATAAAACCCCAATAAATCTAAAAAACCCGAAAAACCATATAAGATTCTAAAAACCATAAGAACCCATACAAAATAAATCACATAAAAACCTTAAAAATAAACCAAAAAAATTCCTAAAACCCAAAATAAATTATAAAAACCCTTGAACCGCTTAATTCAATAAAATACTATAAAAATCCTAAACCCCTAAAAACTCTAAAAACCCATAAAAACCATAAAAACCCATAAAACCATAAAAACTCTAAAAAATCTAAAATTCCTCAAAGCCCCTAAATATTATAAACACCATAAAAATCATACAAAAATCCCAAAAAAACATAATAAACCACTAAAAAACCAAAAAAAAATTCCTGAAGACCTAAAAACACTAAAACCCTAAAACCCTAGAAAACCCTAAAACCCATGGAAATTGTAAAAACCATAAAACCCATCAAGAACATTAATAACTGATTAAAACCCAAAGAACCCACTAAAATAATAAATTAGATTTAAAATGATAAGAATGACACCAAAAAAACACTAAAAACCCATAAAAACCCTAAAAATACAGAGCAACCCTAAAAACCTTAAAAAATATAAAAAATCTAAAGACCCTCAAAACCCTAAAAATCATTAAAAAACATAAATTTTCTAAAAACCCCAAAAAATCTAAAAAAACGAAAACCACGCTAAAAACCTTGAAAATCCCTAATAAAACATTATAAACCCAAAACACATAATCCCCCAAAATCATAAAAATTCAAAAACCCCGAGAAAGAGACTACCAAACCAAAAAACACCTAAAATTGCCAGAAAACCAAAAAAACCCCTAAAAACATTAAAAAACATAAAACTCATAAAAACCCTAAACCCCACTAAAAACTATAAAAACCATTTAAATCCCTAAAAACATCAAAAAAACTCAAAAAATAGTATAATCCATAAATACCCCTAAAAGCCCCAAAAAACCTTAAACCCCTTTAAAATTCCTAAAAACACAGAAAAATAAAAACACCCCTCAAAAACCCCTAAAAATGTAAATAACACTAAAAACCCTAAAAAAGCAAAAAAAAATTCTTAAAAACCCTCAACATACCTAAAATCCATAAAAAACAATTAAAATCCTTAAATGACCCTAAAAATCCACAAAAATGTAAAAACCCCAAAAAAACATTGAAAAAACCTAAGAAAAATTAAAAACCTACAAACAGTTAAACCCCCTAAAAACCTAATAAATAATAAAAACACTAAAATAACCTAAAAACCTAAGACACAATAAAAACCATAAAAGACCTTAAGAACCCTAAAAAATCTATAAAACTAAAAACCTAATAGAAACCTTAAAACCCTAAATACTGTAAAAACCCAAAAAAACACTAAAAACTCAAAAAACCCTTAATTGCCCTAAAATAATTAAATGCTCTAAAAATGATAAAAACTGTAGAAAAAACCCATAAAAACACAAAAACCATAAAAAACCTAACACACATAAAAAATCCAAAAAGTCTCAATTTCAAAAAAAAACTTTAAAAATCATAAAAATGCCCTAAAATCCAAAAAAATGAAAAAACCCATATAAAGCTTCAAACCCACTAAAAAATTAATATCTTGAAAAAATTATCACCCCTTAAGAACTAAAAAACATTATAAACTACATAAAAGAACCTATAACCCCTAAAAACTAAAAAAATAACAATAATTTAAAAACCTTTAATAGCAGAAAAAATTAAAAAACACCTAAAATACCAGAAAAATATAAAAAAAATTTAAACCCCTAAAAAATTTTAAAAATAAAAAAACCTAAAAACCATAATGAACTCAGAAAACCCTAAAACCCCAACAAAACCATAAAAACACTCAAAGCCCTAAAAACCCCAAAAAACCTCAAAAATCCATAAAGCAATAAAAGACATGAAATTCGAAAAAATAACTAAAAATCTCTAAATATGTAAAACCCCAATAAAATCCTAAAAACCCTAAGAAAACCATAAAACCTAAAAACAGTTAAAACCCCTAAAAACATAAAAACACTAAAACCCCTAAATATAATAAAAACCATAAAATCCATAAAAACCTATAATACAATAAAAACACTAAAAACTGTAAAACCATTTAAACCCCTAAAACGTTAAAAAATTATACAAAAACATTAAAAACACTAAAAAACTCAAAAAAATGATAGAAACCCAAAAACACCAAAACCCACCAAATCCTAAAAGCCCTAAAAAACATAAAATTCATAAAAATATTAAAAGACCTATAAACCCTAAAAAAATTAATAAAAAAATAAAAGACTAAAAATACTGAAACCCCTAAAAATCAAACAAAAACTAAATCCCCTAAAACCCTACTATGACATTAAAACCCTAAAAACCCCTAAAAACCATAAAATATCACAAAACATTGAAACCCCCTAAAACTATATAAACAAGTTTAAAACTCTAAAAACCCATTAAAACAATAAAAAGTTAAACCAAAATAAAAAACAAAATAACAATATAATCTCAAAAAAAGATAAAATATTTTAATAACCTTAAAACCCCTAAAAACCATAAAAACACTAAAAATCCATAAAACCCCTTGAAAATTAAATTTTAAAAAAATCACTAAAAATTACTAAAACGTAAAAACCCCTCGAAATCTTGATAAATGCTAATAAATACTTAGGAATATAAAAACTCTTAAAACCCCTAAGAACCTAAAACATTTTAAAAACCCTAAAAACATATAAACCCCATAAAACCCCTAAAAGCCAACAAAAAACTCTTAAACCCCTAAAAATGATTAAAAACTCTAAAAAATTAAATTATGTAAAAACTAAAAATCCCCTAAAAAACCAAAAGAACCTTAAAAACCATAAAAATATTTAAAAAGCCCAAAAAATTCAAAAGAACACAAAAAAACAAAAAATACTAAAAACCCATAAGAAAGCCTTATAAGATAAAAAATACTTCGAACCCCTAAAAAATTGAAAATAAAACTCCTAAAACCCATAAAACCCCTAAAAACCATAAAGACCCTTTAGAATCGCTAAAAACAATAAAAAATAATAAAAATTGAAAAAGACCTAAAAATCCCTAGAAATTTTAAATTCCCTAAAAACCATTATAATCTTAATAAAACCGTAATAACCTAAAAATTATTAAAACCCAAAAAAACAAAAAATGCTAAAAATCCTAAACACCCTGAATTCCCTAAAACCCATAGAATCCATAAAAACTCCTAAAAACCGTAAAATACTAAAACCCATAAAAAATGAAAAAAACCCACTAAAAACTCAAAAAAGACTTTAAACCCCTAAAACATTAAAAATCACTAAAACCCCATAAACCCATAAAAACTAAAAAAAACCCTAAAAACTCAAAAATAGTCGTACAACAACAACCCCCCCCCCCCCCCCCAAACCCTCAAATTCCCTAAAAATCATTAAAAACCAAAAAAACCCTCAAAATCCCAAAAAAACTTAAATACCTTTACAAACCATAAAAACTGTAAGAAAAAAATTAAAAACCTAAAAACACTTAAACCCCTTAAAACACAATAATGTAAAAAAACCCTAAAAATTAACAAACAATAAAAAATAAAACCCATAAAAATATTAAAAACCCATAAAAACCCTAAACCACTGAGAACCCTTTAAACCCCAAAATAATTTAAAAACTCTAAAAACATTAAAAACAATAAAAATTCAAAATGAAAATTAAATCCAAAAAATAAAAAAACCTAAAACCCCCAAAAATGATAAAATACCTAAACATCCCTAAAACAAAAAAACCATAAAAATTCCAACAGAGATTTTAAATCCATTAAAAAATAAAAACTCCTAAAACCTAAAAATAAACTAAAAACCTTAAAACCCAAAAACACTCCAAACACCTAAAAAACGTAAAAAAACCAATAAAATCATAAAAAACAAAAAAATACCCTAAAATCCTAAAAACCCCTAAAATCCATAGAACTCCTAAAACCATTAAGAAACCGTAAAATCTCATAAAAACCCTAAAACTACTAAAAAATATAAAAACCCTTTAAAATCCTAAAATGTGAAAAGCCTATTAAAACATTAAGAATCCAAAAAACCATAAAAACACAAAAAACAATAAATTTCTTAAAAATGAAAAAAACCATAAAACCCATACAAATCCAAAAACATTCCATAAAAATGACTAAAAATGTAAAAACCATAAAATTGCTGAAAACACCTAGAAGATATGAAAAACTTAAAAGCACTTAAAACCCCCAAAAACATAAGAAATTATAAAACCCCTAAAAAATCCTAAAACTATAAAAAACCCAAAATCCCATAAAACCCTAAAAACCAATAAAATCCCTAAAAAAATATAAAAACTTCAAAAAACCATTAAACCTCTAAAAAATTAAAAAAACCTCTAAAACCCCTCAAAAACCCTAACAAGATAAAAAACCTTAAAACCTAAAATGAATAAAAAACCATAAAAATCATAAAAAGACTAAAAACCATAAAAATATATAAAAAACCTAAAACCATAAAAACCCTAAAAATGGCCAAAAAATCAATAAAAAGGCCAAAAATCCTAGAAAAACACTAAGAAAATAATACAAACATAAAAATATTTAAAACCCCTAAAAACCTAAAAATTCTAAAACCCATAAAATCCCTAAAAAGATACTAAAATCCTTGAAACGCATTAAACCCCAAAAAAGCTTCAAACACCTTATAAACTATAAAACCCCTAAAACCCACTAAAACACAAAAAAAACCATTTTAACCTAAAAAACAGTTAAAAAATATTAAAAACCTTAAAAACCCTAAAAACACCCAAAATACAAAAAAACCAAAAAAAACCCCAAAATCCTTTAAAATTCCTAAAATCCATAAAAATATAAAATCCCCAAGAAACCTTGAAATCCCCTTTGAAAACCGTAAAAACCATAAAATATCCTAAAAATTCAAAAAATTCTAAAAACTCTAAAAAACCAAAAAAGACCATAAAAATCCTAAAGATGGCCAAAAACCATAAAAAACTGAAAACTCCTAAAACACTAAAACCCCCTAACAACTCTAAAAACCCTTAAAACACTGATTTTTTTTTAAAAAATATAAAAATCCATAACAACCATAAATAAATCAAAAAACCCCTAATACTAAAAAAGCACCATAAACACTAAATATTCTAAACCCCCTAAAAACCCTCAAAACCCCTAAATACCCTAAATAACCATAAAAATAATAAGAATCCCTAAAAATCCCTAAAAAATTAAAAGAACCAAAAAACCATGAAAATCCCTAATAAACTATAAAAACACATAAAACCCGTAAAAACCTTAGAATGACAAAAACCCTACAAAACCATAAAAACACTTAAAAACAAAAAAACTCTGAAACCCTTAAATCCTCATAAAAACCTGAAAA
Organism: Viscum album; assembly: GCA_963277665.1. Taxonomy (NCBI): domain Eukaryota; kingdom Viridiplantae; phylum Streptophyta; class Magnoliopsida; order Santalales; family Viscaceae; genus Viscum; species Viscum album. The sequence goes on from OY728161.1 coordinate 704,100,933, forward strand.
TACCATTAAAAAACCTAAAACCCCTTTAAATCCCTAAAAACAAAAAAAAATCGAAAACCATAAATCTCAAAAATACTAAAAAACCCTAAAAACCTAAAAAATCATAAAACAGTAAAAACCCTAAAGACTCTAAAATTAAAAAACCCCTAAATCCCTGAAAACCATATAAATCCTATAAATCTCTAAAAATTCCTAAAAATATAAAAAACCCCAAAACCTCGAAAATCCCCATGAAAGCCATGAAAATCTAAAAACACATAAAACCCTTAAAAATCCTAAAAATTTAAAAAAAACCCTAAAAGACCCTACAACCCACAAATTACCTAAATACACAAATATAAAATAAAATCATAAAAATTCCTAAAAATATAATATAACATAAAAACCCCTAAATGTCCTGAAATTCCCATATAAACCCTTAACAACCTAAAAACACTTAAAAACCCTAAAAAACTAAAAAAATTAAAAAAAATCCCAAATATCCCTAAAAGTCCCTAAAACACTGAATCTCCATAAAACATAAAACCCACTAAAAACCAAAAACCACCAAAAAATAAACAAACAATAAAAATACTTTAAACCCCTAAAAATGCTAAAGAATCTAAAAACACATAAAACTACTCAAAAACTAAAAAAACCTAAAATTAAAAATTAACAAAAAACCCAAAAAACCCATAAAACCCATAAAAATTCCAAAAATCCCCTAATAGACCATAAAAATAATAAAAACCAAAAAAACCCATAAAAATATATAAAACAATAAAACCCTAAAATCACCAAATAAATCCATAAAACAAAAATACTATTAAATCCCATAAAAACCTAAAAAAAACTAAAACCCCTAAAACACCCCAAAAAACAAAAAATCCCCTAAACGCTCTATAAATCCCTAAAACCCCTAAAAACACAAAAATTATATAAAATAACTGAAACCACTAAACCCCCCAAATCCCTAATATCCCTAAAAATCAAATAAAACCATAAAAACCTAAAAACTATTAAAACCCCAAAAAAACCCTAAAAAGGATAAAAATCCAAAAAACTATAAAAACACTAAAAATCGTAAAAAACATTAAATCCCAAAAAACCCCTATAAACCAGTAAACACTCTAAAACTCCTTTGAACCCCTAAAATTTTAAAAATATTTAAAAAATAATAAAAATTCCAAGAATACTAAAAATAACCCTGAAACACCAACAAAAGCATCAAAACCCTAAAAATCCTAAAAAAATAATACAAACCCTCAAAATCCAAAAAAAACTATAAAAACCCATAAAAATCATATAAAATCAATAAAAATACCTAAAAATATAAAAACCCTAAGAACCCAGGATAAAAATCAGAAAAATCAAAAGACAATTAAAACCATTAAAAGTTAAAAAAAACTCTAACAACACTAAAAAACCTAAACACCTAAAACCTATAATAAATCTCAAAATTACTAAAAACTATAAAAACCCATGAAAGTATTAATAAATTCTTGAAGATCCCAAAAAAGTAAAAAATTCTAAAACCATATGAAAGCCATAGAAACCTAAAAACTCTTAAAACACCTAAAAACCTAAAAATTCAAAAAAAACACCCTAAAATCCTAAAAATCATATACCCCATTAAAATCATAAAACCCTTATAATACATAAAACCCCTAAAACTCAATGAAATCATAAAATCCATATAAATATCTAAAACCCTTCAAAACCCTAAAATGTTAAAAACTACAAAACCCATAAATAACAAAAAAAAATCAATAAAAACCTTATAAAAGAAAAAAAGACCATAAAAACCCTACCCCCCAACCCTCAAAATCCATAAAGACCCTAGAAACCCATAAAAATACAAAAAAACCTCAAAAAAACAAAAAAAAAATTAAAAAACCCTAAAAACCCCGAAAATCCCTAAGAAATCCTTAAAAACCTAAAAACACATGATACCCCCAAAAAACTTTAAAATGACCAAAAAAACTAAAACCCTAAAAACCCTAAAAACACTAAAGACCATAAAATTCCATAAAAAACCCCAAATAATAATAAGTTGATAAAAACCACATTAACTCTAAAAAACCTTTACATCACTAAAAAAATTAAAAAAACTCTAAAAACCCTTAAATCACCTTTAAAAATATCGCAAAAAATCATTAAACCATAAAAACCCTAAATAATCTTAAAAAACCTCAAAATCTATAAAAACCTTTGTGATAATGGTTGTAGTGGACCGGCCGAAGGCTGTGAGGGCTTAATTGGAGGGCAGGGGCTATTGGACGGTTGAGTCCGGTCTTCTTCAGCGGCTTCCTCTTGGGGGTTTAGCTTCCGCAAAGTCTGTTTTCAGAAGTGGGACCGGATGCTTTCTTTCACTTAGTCATTGGTGATGCGGATGATCGAAGATCTAAGGTCTAGAGTGCTTTGGTGGCTGTTTGGTTTTGCGATGGAGGATGCTGGTTTTGGATGGCTTTTCATCAGACTACCTGTGGTGCAGGCTATCCGATTTTCTGGTCAACAATGTGCTATAAAGATACAGGTTTGTTTGATTATGTTATTTCTGTTGTGGCTTTTGGTGTGTGCTGATGAGGGAGATAGGCATTTTGCTGTTTCTTGTTCACAAGTAGTGAAGGGAAATGTTGGATGGATGTTTCTTTGGTGCTGGTTGATGTTCGTTGCAGGTCTAGGATGTGTGGAAGTAGATAAATTTCGTGCTGATGGTCCTGTATTACTGGCAGTAGATCCTCTTGGGGAGGACAAGCTGGTAGACGAAAAGGGTGTGAATGGAGGCTGGTTGGGGAAAGGCTGCATTTTTTTCTAGTTGTTGAATTCTAATTGGGGGTTGATGCTTGTGGATGTTTGGTTATTCACTGCTGCTGCTGCGGATCAGTTTTATCTTGTGCCGTTTGTTGCTGGTCACTGTTTGCTGGGAGGTGATGATGGTCGCGTTTGGTTGCAGTGCTTGTGTTGTGGTTTGATGCTGCTTGTTGTGATTGGTTATGATGTTGGATTTGGTGTTGTTGGTTACTAGGATTGGTTGGTTTGGACGTGTTTATATTGCTGTGTTGCTATGATGATTGGATGTGGTGCTGCTGGAAATTGGTATTGGCTGGATGTGACGTGATGATGTTGCTTTTGTGTCTGTTTTCGGAGTCTTTTTCTTTCTTTTTTTTTCTTTTTTGGGCTTGTGTGTGCGTTTGTTAAGGGTTTTTGGGTGTGGGTTGATTGACCTCGCCCCTCCCTTCTCTGCAGTGTCTTTGTGTCCTTTTTTTAAAAAAAATTTGGGCGGTCAGGAATAGCTTGGCACGAGCCTTCCTTGCCCTAAACCCCAATAAAAAAACCTTAAAACTCTAAAATCTATTAAAACCCTAAAAATCCATAAAATCCATCAAAACCCATAAAAATAAAAAATAATTAAAAATACCTAAAATATAATAAACCCTAAACGCCTTGAAAACCCCTCTGAAAACCTTAAAACCCTAAAAATACTAAAAACACTAAAATCCCTAAACCCTCTAAAAACCATAAAATCAAAAAAAAACTTAAAACCCCTAACACCCTATAAAAACCATTAAAAGAACTTAAAATTATAAAAAATCATTTAAACCCCTAAAACATAAAAACAAAATAAACATAAAAACTCAAATATCACCAAAAACCAAAAACACATAAAAACCCTAAAAACCCTCAAAATCCATAAAATACCTATAAAGCCATAAAAATCATAAAAATGAAAAAAATACTTAAAACATAAAAATACCCACAAAATCCTTGAAAACCCCTAAGAAAACCATGAAACCAAAAAAATACTTTAAACCCTTAAAAATATAAAATTCACTAAAACCCATAAGAACCCCATAGACCCAAAAAAAACCCAAAAAACCAAAAATATACTAAAACCTCCCAAAAACCCTTAAAACATTAAGACTAAAGAAACTGTGAAAACCCCAAAGAAGTTATTAGAAACATATAAACACTTAATACCTATAAAAACCTAAAAATTATAAACACCCTTAAAACCCATAAAAAGAAGAAAAAAAGCCAGAAAATCATAAAAAATCATAAAAACCCCTAAAAACACAAAAACCCTAAAAACCTAAAAACCCTAAAAAAGTAGAAAAACCCCTAAAACCCATTTATACCCCTAAAATTTTTTAAAAACTAAAAAAAACATATAAACCTCTAAACAACTAAAAAGACCATTAAAACCCCTAAATACCTTAAAATCACAAAATACCCTAAAACCCCCTCAAAATCCATAAAAAACCAACAAAACCATAAAATTATTTAAAAGGCCCAAAAAATCCCTGAAAACATAAAAACCCTAAAAACCCACTAAAAACCCCTATGGAATCATTAAAACCTAAAACACATAAAGCCCCTAAAAACCTAAAAAATATAAAAACCCATAAAAACCTCTAAAAGATTATAGAAGCTCTAAAACCCCTAAAAATAATAAAAACCCCTAAAAACATTAAAAAACATTAAAACACCATAAAAACCATAAAAATCACTAAAATATCTAAAAAATGCTTAAACCCCTAAAAATGTTAAAAACTCTAAAATGTATTTAAAACCCTAAAAACACTACAAAAAACCCTATAAACCTAAAAAACCAAAAAACCCACTAAAACCCCTAAAAACCACCAAATTCCATGAAAACCCAACAAACCATAATAATTTTAAAATCCCTTAAAATCCCTAAAACCATAAAATCTATAAAAACCATAAAAACCCTTCAAAAAATTTAAAAACCTAAAAATACTTAAAACCCCTAAAAGATATAAAAAACTCTAAAACCCTAAAAACCCAAAAACTCCCCAAAACCCTTAATACCCTCAAATTTCCTAATACTACTAAATATCATAAAATTCATAAAAATCCATAAAAATGTAAAACCCCCTAAAAATCATGAAAAACCCTGAGAAATCATAAAAACACTAAAACCACATAAAACACCTAAAAATGAAAATATAAAAAAACTACAAAACCACCTAAAAATACCATAAAACCCCAAAAATACACTAAAACCCCTTAAACCCCAAAAAACCCCTTAAAACTAAAAATATTATGAAAAACTATAAAATAACTTTTAACAACTAATTTTTTTAAAAAACTCTATAAACATTAGGAAAACAAAAAAAAATCATTACACCTCTTAAAACCCTAAATACCCATAAAACACAAAAACAACCAAAACCATCAAAAACATTAAAACCCTTGAAAACCTAAAAAATCACTAAAAATACCTATAAAAACAAGAACCCTAAAACCATGAAAATCATTAAGAAAAAATTTAAAACATAAAATCACTTAAAACCCATAAATACATAAAAAAGTTTCTAGAAGTCCTAAAAAGATACTAATAACCTTAAGAACCCCTCAAAATCCCTAAAAATACTAAGACACAATAAAAATCATGAAAACGTATAAAACGATGAGAAATGTAAAAACCCCTAAAAATCTAAGAGGAGGAGATGATGATATCAGCGGCGTTCCTCCCTCAAGATGTAGGCTTCCATTCCCTCCCATGTTGATTATTATGATGGCCCAAGCGCCTCTCCCCCCTATGCGTGGGAGAGTCCACCCTCTGAGGACCGCTCTTTCTCTCCTTTCTCATCCTCTAATTTGCTACCTTCCTTCCTGAAGAAAGTGCTTTTACTGAAGGTTCTGGAGTTTTTTGAAGGTCGTCTGCAGCTTCCCCTTTTGATTCAGGAGTTCAATGAAGATTTGTATTTTCACCTCTTAACACTAGTTGCAAGTTTTTGGAATTAGCGCCCCCCGGTGGACTGCTTTGATATGTTTGTTTATGAAATTTTGAATCTACAAGATCATGCGACAGTGGGTCTGGCCGATGGCTCTCACATCATGATTCTCTTTTAATTTGAGGAAGATCTGATTCTTGCCTGGTCTGCAGCACCTTGAAGCTGTAATGGTGATAATTTCTCCCTCTTTCTGTGGAGTTTTGATTTTCACCTGAAGCAAACTCCCCGATGGATGCGATTTGGGTTACATTTCTCGAAATTCCCATTCCCTTTCCAAACTTATCTTTTATTTCAATGCTTGGGAATCTGGTGGGGAGGTTCCTCTCTGTGGATAGTAGGACTCGGGCCCTCTATCACGCAGTTTCCCCAAGGGACTTCAATGAGGTTGATTCATTAAAGGATATGGTCAATGCTGTCTAGATTGCTATGAGGGAGGATCTCTGTTGGAAGTATCCTGTAATTATTGAATCGTGTCCAGTCTTCTGTTTTGTCTGTTGGAACTTTGGGAATAATGCTCAGTCTAGAAGCTATGCTGACACTCATAGGATTGTTTCAAATCGGGTTTAGTTGTGTTCTAGTGAGTGAAATCGAACATTGGTGGATGTGCAGAAGGTCACGGGGGTGACCGGGCCTTTTCCCATTGAGCCTTTGGTTACTACAGCCTATGTTCCTCTTAAAATAGACCTGATGACTCCGAGCGATCTTTAGGTATCATTTATGGACTCCGGTGGTTTCCATTTAATTTTGGCTAGGGATGTTTATGAATTAGGAGATGAAGTCAGGGAAGCAGTTTCCACAGTTGAATGGGGATCTTGGTCTTGCGTTGATGAGGTTTGTGGAAGTGGTGAATTATCAGGGAGAGAGTTGGAGAAGGGGAAGGTTGTTGTGCAGGTAGCTTGGAATAGGCATGATCACCTAGTGGCCCCCCTGTCACTGTCCATGGATGGAGAGGATAGAAACTTGATGAAGAGTAGTGGTGGTGCTATTAGTAGCATGCTGTCAAACATGAATGTTGTGGCTCTTCAAAATAGGTTTCAAGACATATCATAGACTTAGCCGGTTAGTGATACTGCTATGCAGGTAGGGGAGACCGTGCAGGGGGGATGTGGCTGAGATGGATATGAGAGTTTGGGATGAGCGTAAACTCATCTCGAATGGGATAGAGATGATATTGGATGAAGAGAAGACCCGGATTCATGGGTGTGTTGACGTGGAGAGATCCCACATGGGGGTTGTGCCAAGCTCTATTAATATAGAGGCTGATGCTAGCTGTGTGGAGGATTTTTCTAGAGCTCATGTGAAGGATCCAATTGGGATCCCTCTACCGGACCCCAACATTGATGAAGGAGGGCTTTCCTCGAACCTATAGAAGGCCATGGTTGATTATTATGTCCCATCTTCTAAAGATCATTGTGTGATTCTCCATGACAAGATGATAGTTGAATGGGAAAGGTTTCTCCTTGAGGATGAGGCTAAGAGAATTCGGGAGAGGTTTATTAAGGATGACCGTAGGATAAATGCTTCTATGGCCAGGTTCAAGGAAGAAAATAAAAAGCTCCAAAAAAGAGGTCGCACAATCCCTAGGAAAAGAAGAAAGAATGGGATAAAAGAGGCCTCAAGTGCAGCTAGTGATGGAGTCATACATGAGAAGTTAGTCCATGAAGATGGTTTCATCTTTTCCCCCATCCCCCAAAACGAAGGCAGTGGAAGGATTACTCAACCCTTCTAATACCCATTGCGACACGGGCCACCACCAGGGTGGTCAAGCTAAATCATAAAGTCAATAAGTGGGAGAGGCCGCCGCGGAATGCTGAGTAGGAGAGGGGAATATAGAAACTCTTGTCTATGCATCAAATGCAGGAGGATTATGAGTCGGACTGGGACTCAATAGAGATAAGATCTGACTCATTCATTTTCTTTACTGACATGAGCGATGGTCTTGGTGCAAGCTTTGGATCTCTCAATGAGGAGCTAGATGACTTTGGCAGAAACAATGATTGACTTGCTCTTTTGTGTTTCTTTTATTTTGGAGTTTTTGTGGTGTGAGTCTTGTTGGGGTTTTGGGCATGGGTTGTTTGGCCCTACCACTTCCTTGTGGCGTCTTCCTTTTCTTTATATATTTTGGGGGGACTGGGAATAGCTTGTCCCCACATCTTCCTTTCCCTAAAAACACTAAGAGAACCACAATAACAAAAAAACACTTGAAACCCAAAAAACCTAAAAACAATAAAAAACCTAAATAACCCTAAATCCTCTTAACCCCCTAAAACACTAAGAACCCCTATAACATTAAAAAACCCAATAACCACATAAAAAAACAAAAAAATCTTAAAATATTTTAAACCCCTAAAAACATTTAAAAAGTCTTAAAAAGCATAAATCCTAAAAATCTCAAAAACCCTCAAACCCATAAAAATCATAACAAAACTGAAAGACCCTAAAAACATTATAATCCCTAAAAAAGAAAATAACCATAAAAATCCTAAAAGGACCTAAAAATTACTAAAAATGTTAAAACCCCTTAAATCCTTGAAAACCATTAAGAAAATCCTAAAACCCAAAAAACACTGAAAACCCCTAAAAACCAAAAAAACCCCTAAAATCAATAAATATATTGAAAGCCATAAGAAATGAAATACCTTAAAAATATTAAACCCATAAAACCCCTAAAAACTGTGAAAACCCTTTAAACTCCCATAAAAGTTTAAAAAAAACCTTAAATCCCCTAAAAACTAAAAAAACTAGAAAAACCAAAATAACCATAAAAACCTATAAACCATAAAAATATAAGAACCCTCAAAATACCTAAAAACCCTAAAACTCATAAAAACCTAAAAATAAAAAGAAATCCATAAAAATGAATAAATCCCAAAAAACCCTAATAAAATATTAAAAACTACGAAAACCCTAAAACCCTAAAAAATCCTAAAAACCATAAAATTCTTAAAACCCAATAAATCATCAAATTCACTAAAACCCTATGAAAATATAAAAATCCCTAAAAATGAAAAAAAAACAAAAACCTAGAAAAATCATAAAAAAACTTAAAAAAATGATAAAAAAAGTGAAAAACCCTAAAAAGTCCCTGAAAACACTAAAACCCAAAAAACCGTAAAAACCTCAAAAAATTAAAAAAATACTTAAACTCCATAAAACCCTAAAAACTACTAAAAACAAAAAAAAACCATTTAAACCCCTAAAATCGTTAAATATTCTAAAAAACCAACAAATATTAAAAACAAAAAAAAAACCTCCAAAAATCAAAAAAAAAAATAAAGGCCCAAAATGACCCAAAACCCCCCAAAATCTCTAATAACCAAAAAAACAATAAAAGTACAAAAAATTCCAAAAAGATTATGTAAAAAGAAAAAACCCTAAATACCATTAAAACCCACTGAAAATATTTAAAACAAAGAAACCCTAAAAACAACTAAAAACATTAAAATGCTAAAAACCATAAAAACCCTAAACTAAATAATTCGCTAATTGTTTATAAAAACCCAAAAAAGAGATAAAATCTCTAAAACCCCACTAAAAACTCTAAAAACTCTGTATAACCCTAAAAAGGTTATAAAAACTAAAAAACATAAAAAACATAAAATATAAACAAAAACCCCTAAAAACAAAAAAAATCCATAAAAATCTTTAAAACACTCAAAATCCATAAAAACTTAAAAATTCTAAAAATATCTAAAAACCATAATAATGTAAAACTCCTAAAAACCCTAAATATCTAAAAACCCTAAAAACCAATAATATCATAAAAACCCCTAAAAACCATGAAACCCCTAAAAACCCAAGAAACCTCTAAAAAATTAAAACCACTAAAAGCATAAAAAACCCCTAAAAGCTCCTGAAAACCCAAAAACGCCTCTTAAAACTCTAAAAACCCTCTAAACCCCTAAAGCATAAAAAATCTAAAATAATTTAAAACCCTAAAAAATTAAAAATAAATAAACCCAAAAAACCCAAAAAACCATCAAAACTCTAAAACACCCCCACATATCCTTAAAAATCCTAAAAACCATAGAAATACTAAAAAAGTGATAAAAATTCATAAATACAATAAAAACCCTAAAACCCCAAAAAATCCAAAGAAAACCATAAAAACCTAAAAAAATTAAAATACGTAAAAATATAAAAACGCTAAAACCTCTAAAACACAAAAACCCAAAAACCCTTAAAATTCCTTAAAACCCCTAAAATACTATAAAAGTACTAAAACAATAAAAATCCCAAAAAACATACAAACCCCTAAGACATTCAAAGGACCTAATAAAACCTTAAAAACCTAAATACACTTTAAACCCCTAAAACATAAAAATTATATAAACCCTAAAAGACACTAAAAACCCTACTACCACTACAAACCACAAATATACCATAAAACCATAAAACCCATAAAAACCCATAAAACCCCCTAATCCCAGTAAAAACATAAAAAAATATAAAAACCCTAGAAACCATAAAATATAAAAAAAAACATAAGAATTAAAAAAACCATAAAACCCTTAAAAACCCTAAAAACCCCTCAAAATCCCAAAAAAACCCAAAAACCATAAAATTATAACAATGCCCTAAATTCCCTAAAAATGTAAAAAATAAAAAAAAACCCAAAAAACCATAAGAAAACCTCAAAAATCATCAAACACATAAAATAACTAAAATTATTAAATAGATAAAATCCCTAAAACCCTAAAAACCCAAAAATCCACTACAACCCCTCCAAATCCCTAAAAATTATAGACACCTTTAAAACCTAAAAATCAATAAAAATCCCTAAATGTGTAAAAACATCTAAAATCCATAATAAATTGTAAAAAAACCTTAATACCTAAAATAATTAAAACTATAAAAACCATAAAAACCATGAAAACAAAAAATACACCATAAAACCAAAAACCCATAAAAACCATAAAAACCTAATAACCCTTAAAAACACTAATAACCACTAAAAAAATTTAAAACATTAATAATGTTAAAAACTTCCAAAGAACCTCAAAAACCTAAAAAACTCAAAAAAACCACAAAACCCCCCAAAAAACCATAATACATGAATAATCCTAAAAACCATAAACTGCTCAAAATCTGAACAAACCCTAAAACCATAAAGATAAACTAAAAATACAAAAAATTGTAAAAATCCCAAAAACCCTAAAAATCCCTAATAAAACCTTAAAACATTTAGAACACATAAAATCCATAAAAAACCTAATAATCACTAAAACCCTAAAAACTATAAATACTCTAAAAACCATAAAAACCCATAAAAGCATAAGAGAACCTAAAAACACTTAAAACCCATAAAACCCCAATAAAAATCTAAATCCCTTTTAAACCATAGAAACATTAAAAACTCTAGCAAACCATAAACACACTAAAAACCAAAAAAACACTAGAAGCCCAAAAAATCCATAAAAACCCTAAAAATAGCTAAAATCTGTAAAAATTCTTAAAACAGATAAATCCATTAAAATCATAAAAATCCCTAAAAACTCCAATAATATAAAAAATCCTAAAAATCTCTAAGAAAAACAAAGAAACTAAAAAAAACTTAAAAACCCAAAAAACTTAAAAACGTTAGAAACCATAAACCCCTAAATCCCTTAAAACCCAAAAATTCATTACAACCTATAAAACCCAATAAAAATCCTAATAAAACCCTAATATCTCTAAAAATTTAAAAAAAACTTGAAATCTCTTAAGAAACCATTAAAAAAATAAAAACACATAAAACACCTAAAACCAAAAAACCTTTAAAAAGCTAAAAGATCCTAAACCCCCAGAAAAACCATAAAAACCATAAAACCCCATAAAAACACATAAAACCCCTAAAAACAACTAAAAACCACAAAAAACCCTAAAAACCCAAAAAATCCAAAAAATCCATAGAAACCCTAAAAACCTTATAAATCCTAAAAAATCCCTAAAAACCCCTATGATAGTAAAAAACACTAAAAACCCTAGAAAACCAAAAGAAATCAATAAAAATGTATAAACAATAAATACTATTAAAAACCCTAAAAACACTAAAAACTGAAAAAACCCTAAAACCACCCAAAATCCCTAAATCCCCTACAAATCATAAAAATACTAAAATTCCCTAAAAATCCCAAATAACATAAAAAATCTTTATGACCTTAAAAAACCTATGACAACCTAGAAACCCTAAAACACTCAAAAACCCTACAAAACTAGAAAATACTAAAATAACATGAAGCCCATAAGAAGACCATAAAAACCATAGAAAACTTTAAATACTATTGAATCCACTAAAAAACCTCGAAATTCCAAAAACCCCCCAAAAGCCATAAAACCCTAAAAATCCTGAAAAATGTTAAAAACCTTAAAAATCTAGAAAATCTGAAGGCAAACTTTACAAACCTAAAAACACTTAAAACCCCTAAAAACCTTAGAACACTAAAAACCAAAAAAATCCTAAAACTCCTTAAAACCCTCAAAACCCACAAAATCTCTAGAATCCCCAAAAACCATAAAAATCCCAAAAAATCACTAAAATCCCAAAAAATGTAAAAAAAGTAGAATCCTTGAAAAACTATAAGAAATCCTAAAAACCTAAAAACACTTATAACCCCCCAAAACCCATAAAACCATTAAAATCCATAAAAACACCAAAAACATTAAAAACCCTAAAACCCCATAAATATCCTAAAAACCACTAAAAACACCAAAAACCCTTAAAATCCTAAAATATAAAAAGAACCCTAAAACCAAAAAAAGTCGTCAAAATAAGCAAAATCCCAAAAACACCTAAAAAACTAAAAAACCTAAAAAAACATATAAAATCGTTAAAAACATAAAACCCAAAAAACCTTGAGAGACCCTAAGAAAACCTTAGAACAATTAAACACTTAAAATCCCTAAAATCCTAAAAATGCGACCCCCCAAACCTTAAATCCCATAAAAATAGTAAAATCCTTAAAAAATCATAAAAATTCAAAACAAACTAAAAAACCCTAGAAACATAAAATAACCCAAAAAACCATGATAACCCTTAATAAAATATTAATAAATAAACACAATTGAATCTTCTAAAAACCAAAAAAAAGGATAAAAACCCTAAAACCTCTAAATTTCCTTAAAAACACTAAAACCATAAAAACCTATAAACCATTAAAACCACATAAAATCTCTAAAAAATTATAAAAATTATATAAAACCAATAAACACCTATAAAAAATAAAAAAACTCTAAAAGTAATAAAAACCCTAAAAACTCAGAAAAACCCCAAAAAACCATAAAAACCCTAAAAAGATAAAAAAAACACAAAAAATCCTAAAAATCCTGAAAAAATAATCAAATACTAAAAAATCCCAAAAAAAATCCTTAAAAATGTAAAAACCCCAAAAACCTAAAAAAGCCTTATGAAGACCTTAAAAACATAAAAACCCTAAAATCCATAAAACACCTAAAAATACTAATAATCCATAATAATCCATAAAAAATATAACAACAATTAAAAATATAAAATCTCTTTAAACTGCTAAAAATTAGAAAAACTCTAAAAACTATTAAAATCCTAAATTTTTTTAAAAAAACACCAAAACATGAAAAACCCATTAAAGCCCTTAAAACCCTTAAACTCCCCAAAATCAATAAGAATCCAAAACACCCAAAAAAATCTATAAAAATTTACTAAAACATGTAAAAACATAAAAAACACTAAAAACCTTAAAAACACTTGATACCCCTAAAAACATTAAAAAATCTAAAAATCCTAAATATCCTCAATATCCCTAAAACCCATAAAACCGATAAATATCCTAAAAAATCCCAAAAATTCCTAAAAATGTAAAAAGTTCAAAAACCACGAAACCCCTAAAGAAAACCATTGAAACCTAAAAATACATAAAATCCTTAAAAACATAAAAATGCTAAAAACCCCCAAAAACACTAAAACCCTTAAAACTCCAAAAAACATAAAAACAAATAAAAACCATAAAACCTGCTAAAAATCATAAAACCCTTTAAACCCATAAAAAAATTAAAAAAAAACTCCAATTTTTTTTTTAAAACACAAAAAAAATCCTATAACTAAAAAAAGAAAAAAACCCCAAAAAACCATAAAAATCCCAAGAAAACTAAAAACCAAAAAAATCCTTAAAAATATTGAAAAACCTCAGATACCATCAAAACCCTAAAAACCCCTTTTAAAGGATTAAAAACATAAAAACACTTAAAACCCCTAAAATGCTAAAAATGCTAAAAACCCTAAAACCCCCTAAAAACATAAAATCCTCAAATTCTATAACCCTAAATTCCATAAAAATAATAAAAATTCACTATAAATCATTAAAAAATTTAAAAACCTAAAGTCCCATGAAAACCGTGGGAAAATAATAAGACCCTAAAAACAATTAAAATCCCTAGAAAACCTAAATATGCTAAAAACCTGAAAAAAAAAAATAAAAGACTCAAAACCCCTAATCACCATAAAACCCCTAAAACCATAAAAAATACTAAAAACCAATAAAACCCCAAAAAAGATACTAAAAACTCTAAATCCCCTTTGATCACCTAAAAACATTAAAAACAATAAAACCCTTTAAACCCGTAAAAAATCTAAAAATAAAACTCCCAATAAACCATAAAAAACTCCGTAAAAACCCTAAAATCCCAAAAAATGTAAAAACACTAAAAACCCTAAGTTACCCTTAAAATATTAAAGACACATAAATCCCATAGAAAATAAAAAAATGAAACAACCCATCAAAACCATAAACCCCATAAAAAATTAAATAACCCTAAAAATCTAGAAAGACCCTAAAACCCAATAAAAACTATACAACCCCTTTAAACCCCAAGAAATACTTAAAATTATGAAAACCACAAAATCGTTAAAAAATCAAAAAAACTCTAAAAACCCAAAAAAGACCTAAAAATCCCTAAAACATTGATAACCCTGAAAACCCAAATGCCCTCCAAATCCACAATAACATTGAGAAAAGATAATTTTTTTAAAAAATCCATAAAAATTCCTAAAAATGTAAAGAACCATGAAAACCTTAAGAAAACCATCAAAACCAAAAAACACTAAAAATACCTAAAACTATAAAAAGATATAAACCCTTAAACCCCAAAAAATCCTCATAATTCTTAAAACACTTAAAAATATAAAAGACCTCAAAAATCCCAAAAACTATCTCAGAACAGAAATATCCCTAAAAACCCTAAAAATGATAGGAAAACCCAAAAAACCAAAAAACACTTTAAACACCAAAAAACCAAGAAAAAGATAAAAACCCTATAAACCAAAAAAATCCTAAAATCCTAAAATCCCTTAATATCATAAACACCCCTAAAAACCTATAAAATCCCTAAAAACTCATAAAAACCATTAAAACGCCTTAAAATTTATAAAAACGCTTTAAAACCCTTAAAATGTTAAAAAAATATAAAAAGGAAAAAAAATCCTAAAAAACTAAAAAAAAGAATAAAAATCCAAAAAGCCCCAATATTCCCTAAAATTTAAATCCCCCTAAAAACAATGATAACTACAAAGAAGAACATAAAAACCTAAAAAACACTAAAACCCCTAAAAATATCCTATAGACCCAAAAACCATTAAAACCCTTAAAAACCCTAAAAACCCATTTAAACTCTAAAACCCCATAAAACCCTAAGAAGAACTACAAACTCTAATACCCATTTGAAACCCTAAAAAGGTTTCAAAAAACTCTAAAAAATATTAAAAAACCCCTAGAATAATCCAAAAAACACTAAAACTAAAAAAATCATAAATACCCTAAAAACCCCTAAATCCATCAAAACCCTAAAACCCATAAAAATCATAAATATCCCTAAAATTTATAATAACATAAACCCCCTAATGTCCATGAAAATTCCTAATAACATATTAGAACCCTAAGTACAATTAAAACCCATAAAAACCTAAAAATGCTAAAAACCATAAAAACCATAAAAATAATAAAAACCACAAAACTTCTAAAACCTAAAAATACCCATAAAGACCCTAAAAACCTCAAAAACTCTAAAAACACCCATTTAAACCCATAAAAATGCTAAAAACTCAAAAAAAAGCTTAAAATACATAGTCACTCAAAAAACCTAAAACCCATAAAATACAAAATATCCCTGAAAACCCTCAAAATACCTAAAAATACTAAATAGCATAAAAATCATAAAATCCCTAAAAAAACTAAAATTTTAATAAACCCTAAAAATTCTGAAAACACAAAGAAACCAATTAAAACCTAAAAAATCTTAAAACCCCTAAAAACATAAAAATTCTAAAAACCATAAAAAAACAAAAAAAACAACAAAATTCCACAAAACCCCTAAAACCTTAAAAACCGATAAAAACTAAATAACACTCTAAAAACTCTAAAAAACCATTAAAATACTTTTTTCTAATACTATATGAAACTTTTATGGCCTTAAAAAATAAAACAAATCCCTAAAAATCAAAATAAAATCATAAAACCCCTAAGAGCCCTCAAAATCAATAAAACCCTAAAACCCAAAAAAAATCAACAAAAGACAACTATAAATATATTAAAATGTAAAAACCCTTAAAACCCAGAAAACCCATAAGAAAACCATAAAACCCAGAAAACCCCAAAAAACTAAACAAAAAAACTCAAATCCCAAAATAAACATAAAAACCCCCAAAACCCCCTAAAACATTAAAACTCTTAAAAACCATAAAAATCCATTAAAAACTCTATAAACCCTTTAAACCCCTAAAAATGTTAAAAATTATTAAATAACCTTAAAACCCAAAAAAAATAAAAACAACCAAAAAACCAAAAAAACATAAAAAAACATTAAAAACCATAAAACCCTCAAAATGTATAAAATCCAAATAGATCCAAAAAAATCAATAAATCCCATACAAATCCCTAAAAAATAGAAACCTTAAAAACCTTGAAAAACTTTTAGAAAAACATGACAACCTAAAAACACATTAAAACCCTACAACCTAAAAAGGTTTAATAAACCCAAAAACCCTTAAAAATATAGAATTCCCCTAAATAAGCATAAAAATCCTAAAAACCATAAAAATACCAAAAAATTAAAAACCATTCAAAACCCTAAAAACTCTTCAAAATAATAAAAACCAAAAAATTAATTAAAACCCAAAAAACATGTAAAACACTAAGAACCCAAAAATTCCCTCAAAACGATAAATACCCTAAAACATAAAAACTCCAAAATACTTTAAAAACCTAAACCCCATGAAAAACCAAGTAAACACACAAAAACGCTAAAATTAAATTAAACCCCTAAAACACCGAAAATGATAAAATTTATAAATACCCTAAATAATTCAAAAACCCCTAATAACAAAAAAAAAATTAAAAAACCTTAAAAACCTCAAAATCTCTAAAAACAAAGAAAACATAAAACTCTAAAAACACCAAAATTGCTAAAACATGAAAAATCCTAAAACCCATGAAAACCCTTAATAAAACCAAAAAATATTTAAAACCCCTGATAAACTAAAAAAATATAAAATCCCTAAAAACCCTAAAAATAATAAAAACCTCTAATACCACTCAAAATTCATAAAAACCATAAGAATTCAAAAAACCCGTAATAATCCTTAAAATTATAAAAACTCCTAAAAAACATAAAAAAACTAAAAACATGTAAAACCCATAAAAATAGAAAGATATTAAAAACAATAAAATATCCTAAAATAACCCTAAAAACATTAAACAACACTAAAAAACATAAAAATATAAAACATAAAAACCATATTAACCAATAAAAACACTAAACACCCAATAAAAATCTAAAAAACCTTTAAACCCTAAAAACGTTAAAAAAGTATAAAAAACCATTAAACCATAAAAAACTAAACCCCCCCAAAATATAAAAATCATAAAAACCCTAAAAACCATTAATACTCTAAAAACCATAAAACACTAAAAACACCCAAAACCAATCAAAATCTATAAAAACACTTGGAATCATAAAAACCTTTAAAATTTTCAAGATATCCCTAAAAATATAAAAAACAATATAAACCTGGAAAACCACTAGGAAAAAATTAAAAACATAAAAACTCTTAAAACCCCTTAAAAACCATAAAAATGATAAAAATCCTAAAACCATTAAAAACTTTACAAAACATAAAAAATCCCTAAAAACCCTAAAAGTCATTAAAAATAAAAAAAAATACCTAAAATCCTAGAAATTATAAAAAAAGATAAAAAACCATAAAACCATAAAAAAACATTAAAAACATAAAAACAATTCAAACCCATAAAACCTTAAAGAAAAATAATAAAATCCATAAAACCCATAAAACAAACTGAATCCTCTAAAACCCCTTTGAACCCATGAAAACATTAAAAACTATAAAAACCTTAAAAACACTAAAAATTATAAAGAATTCAAAAAAACCAAAAAAACCACAAAACTGATGAAAACCCCTAAAATCCCTCAAAATACCTAATAACCCAAGAAACTAATTAAAGTCCAAAAAAATCACTATAAATTCCTCAAAATGTAAAAACCCCTAAAAAGTTTAAATGCCCAAAATAAACATTAAAAAAACAAAAAAACCCAAAATCCCTAAAACACTAAAAAGTAGAAAACCTAAAAAACTGAACCCCCCAACAAAATCACTAAACACATAAAAGACCTGAAAAATACTAAGAAAACCATTAAACCCTCAAAACACTAAAACCCACTAAAACCTAAAAAATGATAAAATCCAAAAAACCGTACAAAGACTCTAACACCCTAAAACCCATAAAATCCATAAAATCCCTAGAAACCTGAAAACCCCTAAACCTCATAATACCCTTAAAAACAACTAAAAATTATAAAACCCATTAACCCCTTAAAAACTTTAGAAAACTCTAAAAACCCCTAAAACCCAAAAAACTCAAAACAAAACCATAAAAACTCAAAAAAACCCCCTAAAATTCTAATAACGCATTAGAACCCTAAAACCCATAAAAACCTAAAAAAGATTTAAAAAATAAAATCCATAAAAATACCTAAAAATACCTAAAAATGTAAAAAACCCTAAAACCTCGAAAACCCTTAATAATTCTTTAAAAACCAAAAAACACTTAAAACCCCTAAAAACCTAAAAAAGATAAAAAAAACCCATAAAACCCCTCAAAATCTATAAAAACATAAAAACATAAAATTCCTGACAAATCCCTAATAATCCTTCAAACATAACACACACAAAACCTTGAAAACCCTAAGAAAACCTTAAAACCTAGAAACACTTAATACCCTTAAAACGTAAAAATGTTAAAAACCACTGAAAATCACAAAAATACCCTAAATCCCAAAACCCCCTAAAATCCAATAAAAAACGTACAAACAAAAAAAAATTATAAATTCCTTTAATGCCAACTAAAACCTCTAAAACTCCGTTAAACCCCCAAAAATGTTAAAAAACATTAAAAATCTCAAAAACCCAAAAAATAAAGAAAAACCCCTAAAAACCCAAAATAACCCAAAATAACCATAAAAATCTAAAAATACCTAAATACCCTAAAAACCATATTAATCCAAAAAAAATATTAAAATCCATAAAAATGTAAAGAATCCTAAAACCCCAAGAAAACCTTAAGAACAAAAAGAATACATAAAACAACTAAATATTATAAAAATGATAAAACCCCCCAAAATCCTAAAAACCACAAAAAACCCTCAAATCTCTAAAGATCCTGAAAAATCATAAAAAATCCTAAAAATCCAAAAAACATAAAATTCCCAAAAATCCTTGAAAAAACCTAAGAAATAATTAAAATCATAAAAACACTTAAAAACCCCAAAAACCTAAAAAACATTGAAAACTCTAAAGAACCATAAAAAGACCATAAAAACCTCAAATACCATAAATCCTCTAAAATAATTAAAAAACTAAAAACCAATAAAAACCATAAAACAACTAAAACCCTAAAACCCCTTTAAACCCTTAAAAGTTAAAAACATTAAAAGCCTTAACACACCTGAAACATAAAAAAACAATAAAACCAAAAAAAACTAAAAACCCCTCAAAAAACTGAAAACCCAAAAAATCCCTAAAATTGTCAAAATCTCTAAAAATCCTAACAACCATAAAAATATGAAAAAAAATAAAAATCCAAAAAATGAAAATACCCATAAAAACATGAAAAATGGTAAATAACCTTAAAAAACTAAAAACATAAAAACCCTAAAAAACTAAATACACTTAAAACACAAAAAACAATAAAACCAATAAAAACCCTAAAGGCATAAAAAATAAAATCCCAAAAAACCAATAAAAACTATAAAACCCTTTAAACCCCTAAAATGTGAAAAACCACTAAACCCCCTAAAAATCCTAAAAAATACCAAAAAAATATCTAACAACCTAAAAACCATAAAAACAAAAAAAACATAAAACCCCTATAAATCCTAAGAAAAATAAAAAACCTAGAAAACCCCAGAAACCCTAAAATCACTAAAACCATTAAAACCATAAAAACCCAAAACAATCCTCAAAATACCTAAAAATATAAAAACCCTAAAATTAATAACAACTAAAAACACTAAAAACCCTAAAACCCAAAAAAAACCCTATGAAAGGATGAAAAACCTAAAAAACCATAAAACCTCTAAATACCTAAAAAACGATAAAAATACTTAGACCTGAAAAACCTATAAACCCCTAAAAAACATTTAAAACCCTAAAAACGTAAAAATACTCTAAAAACTAATAAAACTCTAATATCCATTTAAAATCCTAAAAATGTTAAATGAACTCAATAAAACAAAAAAACCCTAAAAACACAAAAAAAACAATAAAAACCCAGAAAACCATAAAAACCTTAACGATTTGAATTTAATTTTTTTTAATAAATTTTGGGGTACTAAGAACCCTTGGACCTGTGCCTTCTTTACCTAAAACACATAAAACTCCTAAAACCCATGAAAAATATAAATACCATCAAAATCCATAAAAACCTAATAAACCATTAAATTAAAAAAATCAATAAAAATCCCTAAAACATAAAAAAACCCTAAAACCCATAAAAACCCTTAAGAAATCCTTAAAACCCTAAAAACACTTTAAACCCCTAAAAACCTAAAAACACTAGAATTACTAAACCCTAAAAAACCTTGAATATCCTAAAAACCCTAAAATGAACTAAAATCATAAAAACCCTAAAAACCAATAAAACCCCTAAAAACACTAAAAACACTAAAAACCATTTAAACCCCTAAAAACAATAAGAAACTCTAAGAATCCTTTAAAAACACTAAAAAACCCAAAAAAATACATAAAATCTATAAAATCCATCTCAATTCCTAAAAACCCTAAACCCATAAAAATCATAAACATCCAAAAAAGATCCCTAAAACATAAAGACCCTAAAAACCTAGAAAACCCTATGAAAACCTAAAAATACTAAAAACAATTAGAGCACCTAAAAAACCTAGAAACACTAAAACCCCCTAAAACCATAAAAGATCCTAAAACTTCTTAAACCAATAAAAACATAAAATCACCAAATAACATAAAAACCCTAAAACTATTAAATCCATAAAAATTCAAAAAACCCCTATGACCCTAAAAATAATACAAAATATACAAAACCTAATAATGCCCAAAAACACTAAAGAAATAAAAATTATCAAAAATTTCTAAAAATTACTAAAAATGTAAAAACCCCACAAACATGAAAACCCTAATATAACTTTAAAAGCATAAAAACAATTAATACCCCTAAAAACCATAAAATCCCAAAAAATACGTAAAACCCATAAAAATTCTAAAAATACACTAAAAATCCCAAAAAAATTAAAATCCCCTAAAAAACTTGAATATCCTTAAGAAAAAAATTAAAACAGAAAAACACATAACCTTCCTAAAAAACCTAAAAAATGTTAAAAACCATTGAAACCGCTAAAAGACCTTAAAAACCCCTAGAACCCCTAAAAACCCTAAAACCATTAAAAAACCCTAAAACCCCATAAAAACCCTAAAAACAGACTAAAAACTCTGAAAACACTTTAAACTCAAAAAATATTAAAAAAACTCATATAACCTAAAAAACCATAAAAAACTCAAAAAAACCCTAAAACCCAAAAAAACTATAAAACCCCTAAAACCCCTAAAAACCCGAAAAAAACTAAAAATCAATAAAAATACAAAAAAAAATTCCTAAAACCCTTGAAAACCCTAAATCCTGGAACACCCGTAAAAACCATAAAAACATAGAAAACATAAAACCCCTAAAACCCTTAAAACTCTATAAAATAGTATAAATAATCAAACACTAACAACCCTCAATGTAAAAAAACCCAAAAACCCATAAAAATCCTTAAAATCAATAAAACCCTTAAAAGCTAAGGCAAGCTTAAATCCCTAAAAACATTAAAACCCTTAAAACCCTATAAACCAAAAAAAACATAAAACCCTTAAAACCTTAAAATCCCAAAAAACCATAACAAACTACTAAAACAATAAAAACCATTTAAACCCCTACAAATTTTAAAAATCTATAAAATCCTTAAAACCCATAAAAAACTAAAAAATACAAAAAAAAATATTAAAAACACAAAAACAATGCTAAAAACCTCAAAATCCAAAAAACACTAAAATTAATCTGGAAAGGGAATTTCTGCTTGAGTTTCTAGTTGAAATGGATCTGTTTTTTTTTTATTTTTTGATGTTGTTGTGGCTCTTGGTGCGCACCAATGAGAGGGTTAGGATGTTTTTTATTGCTTGTTTACGAGGTGTGGAAGGAGCTGTTGGTTGTTGGAAATCGTGGTGTTGGTTGCTGCTTGCTAATGGACTGGGATGGGTTAAAGCTGATGTTTCAGATTTTGGTACCAGTGGTTCTGCTTTTCTAGTGGTGGATCTATTGGGTGAGGAGGTGTTGGGGATCAGTGATGTTGGCAGTTCTGTGTTGTTGGTTGTTGATCTGGTTGACAAAGAGGTTATGGGTGATAGAAATGGTGGTAAGGTTTGGTTTCTACTTGGACGAGATGTATTGAAGCTAGTGTTTCTTAGTTTTTTATTGAAGGTTCTGTGCTGATGGTGGACGTGCTGGCTACTGCTTGCTCATGGGCCGAGATGGGTTAAAGCTGATGTTTGAAAGTTTGGTACCGGTGGTTCTGCATTGCTGGCGATGGATCTATTTGGTGAAGAGGTGTTGGATGATGGCATTTGTGTGGTTGGAGTTGGTTGCGCCATGGCTCTGAGCTACTGGATATTGGTTACTACTTGGTTGTAAAGTCATAAAGCTACTGGGAGATGATTTTTTAGGTGAGACTGGATGCTGGAATTTGTGCTTCCGGATGCCCGCTTGGATGGGAGGAGTACCCTGGCCTGGAATGTGTTTAAGGAGATGCTGATGATGAAGGTGATGGATGATGGAATATGTTTTGCGAGATGCTGGTTACTGGTTGACAGGGATGTGATAATGGGGTCAGTTCTGATTTCCCACTTTGTTTGATTTTTTGCATCCTTTTTCTTTTTTTTGGGTTTTTCGGCTTTGGGGTTGTTATGGGTTTTTTTGGGTGTGTGTCATTTGACCCCTCCCCTCCCTTATCTAATGCATCTTTTTTTAATAAATTTGGGGGGGGGGGGGCGATCGAGAAGAGCCTAACCCCCGCATCTTCCTTTCCCTACAAATCACTATAAAAAATAAAACCTAAAACCCCTCAAAAACACTAAGAAAACCATAAAACCGTAAAAAACATTGAACCCCTAAAAACAATAAAAACCCCAAAAACCCAAAAAAACACTCGAAAACCCTAAAAAACAAAAAAAAACTATAAAAATCATAAAAACACCATATAAATCCCAAAAAATGTAAAAAACCCTAAAAAAACTCAAACCCCCTAAGAAAACCTTAAAACATAAAAACACTTAAATCCCCTGAAAAACGTAAAAAACTCTAAAACCCCATAAAATACCCTAAAACCACAAAAAACCTAAAAACCCCTTAAATTCCCAAAAAACAGATAAACCCATAAACCTCAAAAATCCCTAAACCCATAAAAAATTAAATACTCTAAAACCCTATTAAATGTTAAAATATGCTAAAAACCATTAAAAATCATGAAAAATTTTAAAAAAAAGCTTAAAAACCCTTAAAATCATAAAACCATAAAAACCCTAAAAATCCCATAAACCCTAATAACTATAGAAATCCATAAAAACATAAAAAACCCTAAAACCCCTAATAAAACCTTAAAATATAAAATCACTTAAAAATCCTAAAAAACCAAATACTCTAAATAAACCTAAACAACCTAAAAATTACTAACAACCATAAAAACCACTATAAACCCCTAAAAACCCTAAAAACCCTTTAAACAGCTAAAATTATTAAATAACCCAAAAAAGCATTAAAACATGAAAAAATAGAAAAAAAATCTTAAAAACCCAAAAGAACCATAAAATCCCATGAACCCTAAAAACCATAAAACCCTCAAAATCCATAAAACCACAAAAATTCCATAAAAATCCTAAAAAATCCAGAAAATACCCTAAAAACATAAAAAATCCTAAAACCAGGAAAACCCTTATTCAAATATTAAAATTAAAAAGGCACTTAACACCCCTTAAACCTCCAAAAATGATAAAAACTGTGAAAAAGCATAAAAAGGCCCTAAAAACATTTAGAACTCCTAAAAACGTTAAAAACCCCTTAAAAACTGTAAAAACCCTACATGTCCAAAAAACCCTAATACCCACAAAAAAACTCTAAAAACCCTTTAAACCCATAAAATTGTTTAAAACCTCTAAAATCCTTTAAACCCAAAAAATCAATAGAACCTAAAATACAAAAAACATTAAATCCCTAAAAAACCTTAGAATTGGTATTAACTTCTAATCGGTTTGTGGGGTTGGAACCAGTGGAGACTATAGACAAGGATTGGGTGAGACATGAGAGGTATGAATAGGGACAGATGCAGGCTGAAGCGGTAAGGAATGAAACCAGACACCCTATGGATCCTCATGAGGACTTCCTACATCCCTTCTATGAAGGGATGGGGCATTTGGAGGTGGAGCATAATCTGTTTCTGGCTGTTGATCTTGTGCCAGAGTAGGGTGAGGTGCACGTTGATTCTTCTAGGATTGGGGACAGATTGTTGGATTTCCAATCTGAGCTACATGAGGATAAGGAACACATGTATGGAGTTAGGATGACTGCTAAGAAACATGATCTGATCCTTTCCCTGGTTTGTGTTTGATACCTTACCCCCATGTGTTGAGCTATCTAAAAAGATAATGATAGATTGTACATACATCACATTCGAACAACATCAAAACGAAATGTTTCATAAGCCTGCCCTGAAGTAGGATGTGATCTTTATCTAGGATGATGATGATGTGGCTGCAAGGTTAGGGGACATCTTTGTGGATAGTGATTCCATTATTAATGCTAATAAGGATCAAATAAGAAGGGAGAAGGCTTTTATGGGTGATCGTGGTTCTACTAGCCTAGATTCATACCCCGGAAGATGAGGCTATGGTCTGACATTGATATCACTCCTGGAATAGGAACTTAGAGTGATGGGGTTGACCATGTGGCTATTGAACATAGGAAGGATGGGGATCCCAAGACAAAGTTGGTTAGTGCTGATGGAATGCTGCAAGGAAAAAAGGTGGAGCGTGGAGCTCTCCCAATGAAATGACAGTCAAGGAGGGATTACTCTACACTTCCCAGACTAATAACTACCAGAACCTCTTCCAAGGCCTCTACTAAGGAAGCTGCCTCTAGCAAGGAAGGTCGGTCTGATAAGGTATAATTGTATGTGGAGAAACAAAATCATATAGAGTATTATACTGCCTTCCTAAAAAAATATGAATAATTTGAATGGATGTCAGTGGATTCAGATGATTCCTCTGGTTATGGGTCTGATGGAGATCCATATGGGGAGAGAGATGCTGATTTTTAGTTTCTTTTCTTTCTCTTCTTTTATTTGGGTCTTTTGGGTTATTCGGTGTCTTGTGGAGTCCAGGGTACCTCCCCCTTGTCTGCTGTTCTTTTCTTTTTATAAATTTCGCGGAGGGGGAAAGAATAGCCTGGCCCTATTCCTTCCTTACCCTAAAAATGATAAAAACTCTTAAAACCCTAAAATCCCTAAAAACACAAAAAAAACATAAAACCAAAAAAACCAGTAAAAACCCATACAAACCCAAAAAAAACCTAAATTTCCTAAAAACTTATACAAATACAAAAAATGACCAAAAACCCCTAAAAATGAAAAAAAAATTAAAAACCCTTAAAACCCTAATAAAATCATAAAAACCAAAAAGACACATAAACCTCCTAAAAACATAAAAATGAGAAAAACCATAAAAAATCATAAAACCCTAAAACACCTAAAAACTGTAAAATCATTAAGAATATTAAAACACCCCAAAAAACCATAAATACCAAAAAAACCCATTAAAACACTAAAAACCTATAAATCCCCAAAAACCCTAAAAACACTTCAAATCCTTAAAAATATTAAAAAAAACTCATTGTAACTTAAAAACCAAAAAAATCCATAAAACCCTAAAAACCCAAAAAACATCTAAAACCCCAATAAATCCTAATGAACAATAAAAACCATCATATTACTCAAAAGCCCAAAAAATCCCTAAAATTTTAAAAACTTGAAGAACCCTAAAAACCATACGAAAACCCTAAAAACCTAAAAATAATTCAAAATTCTTAAAATCAAAAAAACATTATAAGATCCCTAAAAACTAAAATAATAAAAAAACCATAAAATCCATAAAATCCCTAAAAATACCAAAAAAGGTAAAAAAATAAAAAAAACCCCAAACACCACTAAGAAAACCTTTAAAACATAAAAACAATTAAAACCCCTAAAAACCTAAAAAAACCACTAAAAACCACAAAGACCATAATGAGTCTAAAAACCCATAAAAACCCATAAAACTCATAAAATCCCATAAAATCCTTAAAAACCACTAAAAAAACCAAAAAACCATTAAACCCGTAATAATTTTAAAAAACACATCAAAGCCTTAAAAACCTAAAAATTTCAAAAAAACCCTTAAAACCCAAAAAACATTAAAATCTCAAAAACCATCAAAAACCATAAAAACCCTAAAAACCCATAAATATTCTTAAAATCCCAAAAACCCTAACAATGAAAAAAACCCTAAGAAACCCTGAAAATTTATACGAAAACATTAAAAATCTAGAAACATTTAAAACCTAAAAAAACTAAAACTGGATAAAAACCTAAAAACCCTTAAAACCAAAAGAATCCCTAAAACCACTAAAAACAAAAAAAACTAATAAAATATCTAAAAAATAACTAAAAACCTTGAAACACACTAAGAAAATCTAAAAAACATAAAAACACATAAAATCCCAAAAAACCTAAAAACACTAAAAATCATAAAATCCTGAATATACCCTAAAATCCAAAAAAACCCCTAAAAACCATAAACACCCTAAAATCTATAAAAACCATAATAACCTAAAAACCACTAAATACTAAAAATCCCTTCATACCCATAAAAAAGATTAAAAACTATAAAAAAATTTTAAACCCCTAAACACTTAGAAAACCTGTAAAAACCCAAAAAATCCCATAAAAACACTAAAAACCCTAAAAACCCTCCAAATCCCCAAAAAACCTAAAACCCATAAAAATACTAAAACCCCCATAAAATCCCTAAAAACATAAAAAACCCTAAAAACACTGAAATCACCTAAGAAACCCTTATAAACCAAAAATGCATAAAACCCATAAAAACCTCAAAACACAAAAAACCCCTAAAAAAACCTAAAACCCTAGAAAACACTAACCCCCCCCCCCCCCCAATCTCTAAAACCCTGAAAATCATATAAATACTAACATATACCTAAATTTCCTAAAAATTTTAATACCATAAAACCCTAAAAAATATTAAAACCTAAAAACACTAAAAATCCATAAAAACCTTAAAACACTAAAAACCCTAAAAAACCATAAAAGACCCTAAAAACCCCTAAGACCCATTAAAACCCTTAAAACCATTAAAAACATGAGAAACCCATAAAACTATGAAAACCCCAAAAAACCAAAAAACCCTTAAAAACCTTAAAAACCCAAGAAAACCATAAAAGTCCTCAAAAGGCCAAAAAATATTTGAAAACAAAAAAATTAAAAAATACAAGACAACCCATAATAAAACCATAAACCCTAAAAACACATAAAACCACTGAAAACCTAAAATGATAAAAACTCAAAAAACCCTAAAATTCATAAAAAATCCTAAAAAGGAACAAAATCACTTAAACCCATTAAAACTACAAAATCAAAGAAATCCCAAAAATCCCTAAAGTGATAAAAAATCATAAAATTCCTAAAAACCCCTAATAAAACATTAAAAACCATAATACACTAGAAACACTTACAAACCCTAAAAAACATAAAAAAATTATTAAAACATACATAACCCTAAAAACCACTAAAATAATAAAAACCCATAAAATTATAAAATCCCATAAAAACCCTCCAAAACTACTGAAAAATAGAAATTACTTTAGACCCCAATAAATGATAAAAACTGTAAAAATCCATAAAAATATTAAATACTCAAAAAACCCTAAAACCCAAAAAACTCGTAAATCCCCTAAAAACCCAAAAACCCAAAAAATATCCCTAAAATCCCTAACAATCCTAAAAACCCTAAGTATTCCTAAAAATAAAAAAACCCAAAAAATCCAGAAAAATCCTTTGAAAACCTAAAACTGTAAAAGCAATGAAAACACCAAAAAAACCTAAAACCCACAAAATCTATAAAAACCCCCAAACCATAAAAATACTAAAAATTCCCAATAAACATAAAAACCCCTAAAAACACAGAAATCTCCAACGGAAACCATAAAAACATAAAAAAAATTAAAACCCCTAAAAAACTAAAAAATTCTAGAAACCCTAAAACCCCTAAACCCCAAAAAACCAAAAAAACCCTAAACCCATAAAATCTATAAAAAATCCTAAAACCATAAAACCCCTACAACCATAAAAACCTCTAAAAACCTTAAAACGCCTAAAAAATTATGAAAAATCCTAACAAAACTTTTAGAACCTAAAATAACATTAAACCCATAAAAATCTAAAAACAATAAAAACCCTTGTAGGGTCCTAAAAATTCTACAAGGGGGAAATTCAATTACCCCAAGACTTGGAAAAGGACCGAACCAGTCTGTGTACCGGCTCCCAGCAATAGTATACGGCCGGTTCAGCAAACCACCCTCTCGTGGATGCTGTTGTTCGCAAAATGGGGGCGGGGTGACTACATGGGGGCGAACCAGGAAGACCGCTGGTAAAGCCAGGCCGATCCACCGCAACGAACCGCACCAACCGGCCCGTGCCACACACCCTGTCTTTTGAGAAATAGAGGCAGAGCACCTATGCAGTCGTGGACCACTGTCGTCTGTGGAATAGAGGCAGAGTGGTGCCCAGCCACGGAGAAATCCCTCAAATCTCGGTTCCAAAAAACACGGGTTGACCAAGTCATCCACGGGTGGGGGTTCCTTCATGGGCTTCCACAGAAAGTGACGTGTGCCATATCCTTTTCATGACTCTATAAATATTCACCGAGGGGCACCACAAATGGAAACAAAGAGTGGAAGGATGGGTGAAAACCCGTGGGGAGACGCTGGAGAAATCGCTCCCAGCGGTAATATTCCATGACCATCCGCGGACCCCATATCGTCCGCAGATGCACTCTTCCGCATAGGGGAGAAAATAAACTACAAACCACATGCAGCTATTTCCTTCACAGATATTCCCTCTGGGGACACCCCCTCACTAGACCAATGTCGTTCACGAAATGGAGGTGGGAACTCCTTCACAGCCTGCTCCCTCACGGCCATCTCATCCACAGATAGCCTCCATCGCAGACAACCATCCTTTGCAGACGACCTCCTTCGCGGCCTGCACCTTCACGGCCAGATCCTCTGCAGACATCCTTTTCGGAATACCAAACTGTGAACCACATGCGTCCAGCCCAATGCAGCCAGCTCCTTCACGGACAGCCCCTTGCAGACGTCTCCTATACGACCAGCTTTACCAGAGCCAGTCCCTCGCAGCCAGCTCCTACGCGGCCTGCCCCATTCTTCTAGGATTGGGGACAGATTGTTGGAATTCCAATCTAAGCTACATGAGGATAAGGAACACATGTATGGATTTAGGACGACTGCTAAGCAACAGGATCCGAGCCTTTCCCTGGTTTGTGTTAGATACCTTACCCCCATGTGTTGAGCTATCTAAAAAGATAATGATAGATTGTACAAACATCACATTCGAACAACATCAAAAAGAAATGTTTCATAAACCTGACCTGAAGTAGGATGTGATCTTAATCTAGGATGATGATGATGTAGCTGCATGTTTAGGGGATGTCTTTGTGGATAGTGATTCCATTATTAATGCTAATATGGCTCAAATAAGAAGGGAGAAGGCTTTGATGGGTGATCCTGGTTCTACTAGCCTAGATTCATACCCTGGAAGATGAGTCCATGGTCTGAGATTGATATCACTCCTAGAATAGAAAAATAGAGTGATGGGGTTGATCTTGCTGCTATTGAACATAAGAAGGATGGGGGTCCCAAGACCAAGGTGGTTAGTGCTGATGGCGTGCTGCAAGTAAAAAAGGTGGAGCGTGGAGCTCTCCCAATGAAACGACTGTCAAGGAGGGATTACTCTACACTTCTGAGACCAATTACTACCAGAACCTCCTCCAAGGCCTCTACTAAGGAAGCTGCCTCTTGGAAGGAAGGTTGGTCTGACAAGGCATAATTGAGTGTGGAGAAACAAAATCATATAGAGTATTATACTACCTTCCTCAAAAAATATGAATAATTTGAATGGAAGTTAGTGGATTCAGATGCTTCCTCTGGTTATGGGGCTGATGGAGATCCATATGGGGATGGAGAAGCTTATTTTTAGTTTCTTTTCATTCTCTTCTTTTATTTGGGTCTTCTGGGTTATTTGGTCTCTTGCGGAGTCCAGGGTATTTCGGTATAGGTCATTTGACCCTACCCCACCCTTGTCTGCTTTTCTTTTCTTTTTATAAATTTTGGGGAGGGGGAAAAGAATAGCCTGGACCTATGCCTTCCTTACCCTAAAAATGTTAAAAAACTCTTAAAACACTAAAATCCCTAAAAACACAAAAAAAAACCAGAAAACCAGAAAACCCGTAAAAACCCATACAAACCCAAAAAACACCTAAAATTCCTAAAGACTTATAAAAATACTAAAAATGACCAAAAAATTCTAAAAACGTAAAAAAAATTAATAACCATTAAAACCCTAATAAAATCATAAAAACCCAAAAACACATAAACCTCCTAAAAACATAAAAATGATAAAAACCATAAAAACTCGTAAAACACTAAAACACCTAAAAACCGTAAAATCTTTAAGAATATTAAAACACCCCAAAAAACCATAAATACAAAAAAAATCATTAAAACACTAAATTCCTATAAATCCCCAAAATCATTAAAAACACTTCAAATCCTTAAAAATATTAACAAAAATTATTATAATTTAAAAACCCCAAAAATCTATAAAATCCTAAAAACCAAAAAAAACATCTAAAACCCCAATAAATCCAAATGAACTATGAAAACCATAATATTACTCAAAAGCTGCAAAAATCCCTAAAATTTTAAAAACCTGAAAAACCCTAAAAACCATACGAAAACCCTAAAAACCGAAAAATAATTCAAAACGCTTAAAATCCAAAAACAATTATAAGAACCCTAAAAACTAAAAAAAATAAAAAAACCATAAAAATTCATAAAATCCCTAAAAATACCAAAAAAGGTAAAAACACAAAAAAAACCCAAAAAACCACTATGAAAACCTTAAAAGCTTAAAAACAATTAAAACCCCTAAAAACCTAAAAAAAACCCCAAGAAACCATAAAGACCCTAATGAGTCTAAAAACCCATAAAACCCCAAAAACCCCTAAAACTCATAAAATCCCATAAAATCCTTCAAAACCACTAAAAACACCAAAAAACCTTTAAACGCTTGAAAATTTTACAAAATGCTTCAAAACCTTGAAAACCTAAAAATTTCAAAAAAACCCTAAAAACCAAAAAAACCCATAAAATCACTAAAACCATCATAAACCATAAAAACCCTAAAAACACATAAAAATTTTAAAAATCCCAAAAACCCATACTAATGAAAAAACCCTTAGGAAATCCTAAAAAATAATAAGAAAACATTAATAAACAAGAATCATTTAAAACCTAAAAAAACTAAAACTGGCTAAAAACCTAAAAAAACCTTAAAACCAAAAGAATCCCTAAAACCACTAAAAACATAAAAAACCTAATAAAATTTCTAAAAATAACTAAAAACCTTAAAACCCACTAAGAAAATATAAAAAACATAAAAACACATAAAATCCATAAAAACCAAAAAACACAAAAAATCATAAAATCCTAAATATACCCTAAAATCCCAAAAACACCTAAAAACCATAAACCCCCCAAAAACTATAAAAACCATAAAAACCCTAAAAACCACTAAAAATTAAAAAAAACCCTTAATGCCCATAAAAAAGATTAAAAACAATAAAAAAATTTTTAAAACCCCTAAACACATAGAAAACCTGTAAAAACCCAAACAATCCCATAAAAACACTAAAAACCCTAAAACCCCTCCAAATCCCCAAAAAACCTAAAACCCATAAAAATACTAAAACCCCCCTAAAATCCCTAAAAACATAAAAAACCCTAAAAACCATGAAATCACCTAAGAAACCCTTATAAACCTAAAAAAACATAAAACCCGTAAAAACCTCAAAACACAAAAAAAACCCTAAAAACACCTAAAATCCTAGAAAACACTAACCACCCCCCCCCCCCACAATCTCTAAAACCCCTTAAATCATAAAAATACTAACATAGTCCTAAATTCCCTAAAAATGTTAATACCATAAAACCCTAAAAATCATAAAACCTAAAAACACTAAAAAACCCTAAAAACCTTAAAACGCTAAAAACCCTAAAAACCCGTAAAAGACCCTAAAAACCCCTAACACCCATTAAAATCCTTAAAAACCTTAAAAACATGAGAAACCCATAAAACTATGAAAAAACCAAAAAACCAAAAAACCCTTAAAACCTTAAAACCCCTGGAAAACCATAAACGTCCTCAAAAGGCCAAAAAATATTTGAAAACATAAAACAATCTAAAATACATGACAACCCATAATAAAACCATTAACCCTAAAAACACTTAAAACCATTGAAAACCTAAAAACGCTAAAAAATCTAAAAAACCCTACAATTCATAAAAAAATTCTAAAAAGGAACAAAATCACGTAAACCCATTAAAAATACAAAATCACAAAAATCACTAAAAATCCCTAAAGTCAAAAAAATCATAAAATTACTAAAAACCCCTCAAGAAAACATTAAAAACCTTAATACACAAGAAACACTTACAAACCCTAAAAACATAAAAATGTTAAAAATATAAATAACCCTAAAACCCACTAAAATAATAAAACCCCCTAAAATGTTAAAATCCCATCAAAACCCCCCAAAAATACTGAAAAATAGAAATTCCTTTAGACCCTTAAAACTGATAAAAATGGTAAAAATCCATAAAAATATTAAATAATAAAAATATCCTAAAACCCAAAAAACTCATAAATCCCTTAAAAACCCAAAAACCCAAAAAATCCCTAAAACCCCTAAAAATACTAAAAACCATAAAGATTCCTAAAAATAAAAAAAATGAAAATCCTGAAAAATCCTATGAAAACCTAAAACTATAAAAATACATAAAACTCCTAAAAAACCTAAAACCATCAATATCCATAAAAACCCAAATACCATAAAAATCATAAAAATTCCCAATAAAAATAAAAACCACTAAAAACATAGAAATCTCGAACAGAAACCTTAAAAACATAAAAACACTTAAAACCCCTAAAAAACTAAAAAATGCTTGAAACCCTAAAACCCCTAAACATCAAAAAACCATAAAAACCATAAACCCATAAAATCTATAAAAACTCGTAAAACCATAAAACCACTAAAATCATAAAAATACATAAAAACCTTAAAACCCCTAAAAAATTCTGAAAAATCCTAATAACACTTTTAGAACCTAAAATAACATTAAACCCATAAAAACCTAAAAACAATAAAAACCCTTGTAGGGTCCTTAAAATTATGCAAGGGGAAAATCCAATTACCCCAAGACTTGGAAAAGGACCGAACCGGTCTGCGTACCGGCTCCCAACAATAGTATGCGGCCGGTTCGGAGAACCGCCCTCCCAGGGATGCTGTCGTTCGTGAAATGGGGTCGGGGCGCCTACGCGGGCGTGAACCAGGAAGAATGCCAGTGAAGCCAGGCCGATCCACCACCGCGAACCATGCCAATCGGCCCATGCCATGGACCACTGTCGTCCATGGAATAGAGGTAGAGTGGTGCCCAGCCGCGGAGCAATCTCTCGAATCTCAGTTCCAAAAATCACCGGTTGACCGACTCATCAACAAGTGGGGGTTCCTTTATGAGCTTCCTTAGAAAGTGCCATGTGCCATATCCCCTTCGTGACTCTATAAATATTCACCGAGGGGCGCCAAAAATGGAAAAAATAGTGGAAGGATGGGTGAAACCCCGTGGGGTGACAGTGGAGAAATCTCTCCCAGTGGTAATGTTCTTTGACCATCCACAGACCCCATATCATCCGCGGATGCACTCTTCCACATTGGGGAGAAACTAAACCGCGAACCACATGTGGCTATTTCCTTCACGGATAGTCCCTCTGTGGCCACCCCCTCAGTGGACCAGTGTCTTTCGCGGAATGGAGGCAGGAACTTCTTCATGGCCTGCTCCCTAATGACCATCTCATCCACGAAAAAACTTCTTCGCGGATGGCCATCCTTCACGGATAGCCTCCTTCACGGCCTGCTCCCCCACGGCCAGCTCCTCCGCGGATACCCTTCACGGACTACCAAACCACGAACCACATGATTCTAGTCCTACGCGGACAGCTTCTTCGCAGAAATCCCCTCGTAGCCTTCTCTTATGTTTTCAGATTTTCTGCAATTGGTCCCTTCGCTACCATCACTGACCCCCATGAAAAATGGAGAGTCGCACCGAGAACTTTTTGGGTCGGGTCAACAATATTTTACATTGCACCCTTGCGCTGCCCCAACATTCGTCTGACACATTCCATGAGTCGAGATACTCCTCATGACTCTCCTATAACCCCATTTCCTATCTCCTTTTTCTAGGTTCATCCAGAAAGGGCCACCCTTGCGTAAGTCCCACACCAAACATATCTATGTATCTCGTACCTAGTCGTCCTGACCACATGACGTTAAACTGTATGACCCTCATCCTAACCACATGACATTAAACTATATGGCACTCGTCCAGATCACTTGACGTTAAACTGTATGGACCTCGCCCTATCCATATGACGTTAAATTATATGGAAACAGTCCACTCTAAATGACTATAAACTGTAGCATTACCTATCATTAAATAATTGTATGCCTCTTGGTCTATGAAAAAGATTCCTTATGCTCCAAGAATAAGATTCCTCATTCCATATTTACAGTGACATAATTTCAAGAGCAATGGAACCCATTCAAACATTCCATCACTCCGCCTCACGCTTTTCATGTCCTTTCATTCGGATCTCCATTCACTTCCATGTCTGAAGGGACCCCCTAATGGCCTGGTCCCATGCCGCATCGGATCACCTACGGTCCTGGGCCAACACCCCCGAAAGACTTTGGGAAACTCTTCGAGTCAGGTCCTGTGTTTCAAACACGGTCAGTAGTTGACCCTTAGTTGTTTGTCCCCATTTCAGGTTAATGTGATATGGATGCTGTGTTTCGAACATGGTCAACAGT
This sequence comes from Viscum album, assembly GCA_963277665.1. Classification (NCBI taxonomy): domain Eukaryota; kingdom Viridiplantae; phylum Streptophyta; class Magnoliopsida; order Santalales; family Viscaceae; genus Viscum; species Viscum album. The sequence goes on from OY728161.1 coordinate 704,136,532, forward strand.
TATTCTCCATCACAATGCCACCCTCATTGCGTTCCGAATGTTGTGCATGTAATTCACACTTTTCATTTCCTTTTGTTTGGACTGGTTCCAACACCCTTGGTGTTATCCCTCTTATGCACTTGCACATAGGCATTGACCCCCATTATATTCCTCAACCCACCAATGGGTTGGGATGCCCTCATGGCCAGACATGAGGAAGACACCATGGGCGTCCATCCCAGAGTATGCCCTAACTTTACGGGCTGCCCTCATGCGTAAGTCCCACTCCACCACTCACGGACGCACCTTTCGCGATGTGATCGTCTGGTCCCTGCTGCCTCTTGTTTCTCACACAGAGCATAACTCATATGGGCTTAGAGTAAGCATCGACCATGGCCTCCTCTTATGGGCCTACTCAAAGTGTAAGCCTCAATCCATCACTCTGGGCTACCTCAGAGTGTATGTCCCAAGCCATTACAAACTACGTGGACTTTGATCCTTGTCCCTTAGGCAGGGTACGTAAAGAGCCTCTCTAAGGTTGAAGCCCATCATCCACACCTTGGGCCTCCTCATAGTGTAAGCCCCAACCCATCAATCTGGGCTGCCTCAGACCGTATGTCCCAAGCCATTACGAACTACGTGGATTTTGATCCTTGTCTCTCGGGCAGGGTACGTAGGAAGCCTCCATGAGGTTCAAGCCCAACAACTGGTCGATCTGGCTATCTTCACATCGGTTCACCGCACCAATCCCAGTGCCGCCTCAATGAGTCATGACTCCACGGGGTCATTAATCCAACGAGGGATGGTACACCTCCGGCCTAAATGATTCCGGACCCCTGCGTCCAGCTAACCATTCCCAACCAGGAGAAATCCATGGATACTATGTTTGGGTGTAAACCAAAGATTCGCGAACATATTAATACGTCTTAAATCTATAAGAGAGTCCCAAAATAGGCAATAATTCCCCCCAAAATGGTGCGATGAGCCCGACTTCCCATCCTCTCGACCAATGTGAGTTCTAAAGCGTCGCTGGTCAGACCATCCGGCGAACGCCTACCTTTGGAAAGCAGGTTTGCATGTCATCGGATACGGAACTCTTGAGAGTTTCGAGACCTACCCGAAACAGCCCTAAAACTCCTAAAACCCTTAATAACCCTAAAAACAACAAAAAAACCCCTAAAACCTCAATAAAATCCTTAAAACCCCTTTAAACCTCTTAAAATATTAAAAACCAAAAGAATATCTTAAAATCTCATAAAAACTCAAAAAGCCCCTAAAAACCCAAAAAACCTTAAAATCCCAAAACAAAATCCTAAAAACCCTCTATAAACACTAAAAAAAATAAAAAACATTAATAATACCTACAAATGTAAAAACCCTAAAATCCTAAAAACCCTTAAGAAACCAATAAAAACCTAAAAACACTTAAAACCCATAAAAATTTACAAAATGCTAAAAACCCTAAAAAATCCCCAAAACCCTAAAAACTCTAAACCCCCCCCCCAAACATTAAAACCCTAAAAACACATAGAAACCAGAAATACCACTAAAAACTCTAAAACCCTTTAAACCCCAAAAAACATTAAAACTCTAAAAATCCTTAAAACTCTTAAAAATTCAAAAAAACCGAAAAACCAAAAAACCCTAAAAAATCTCGTCAACCTTCAAAATCCATAAAACCCTATAAACAATAAAAATCCTAAATATCCTTAAATATCCCTAAAAACATTAAAAATCCTTAAAACATGAAAACCCCCAAGAAATCCTCAAAAACCTAAAAAAACTAAAATCCACTAAAAACCAAAAAAACACTAAACAACATAAAAACCTTAAAATCCAAAAAAAACCCTTCAAAATACCTAAAAATCCTAAAACCCCATTAAATCCAAATAATACCCTCATAATACATAAGAACATAATCACCCTAAAAAAATTATAAACCCTTCAGAAAACCAAAAAAACTAAAAACACTTAACACCCCTAAAAACAAAAAAAATCTAAAATCCTTAAAAGCCTATAAAAACACTACCCCCAATCTATATAACTCTTAAAACCCATAAAAATCCTAAAAAAGACCTAAAAATACATAAAGATGTTAAAAACCCTAAATAACCTGAAAACCCATTGAAAACCTTAAAAAATAAAACAACATAAAACCCCTAAAAACCTAAAAATATGGAAACCCTAAAAAGCCTAAATGATTCTAAAAACTCTAAAAACCACTAAAAACCGTAAAAACTGCAAAAATCCCTAAAAAACTATTAAAATCAGAAAGAACCACTAAAAACATGAAAAACACTTTCAATCCCTAAAAGTGTTAAAATAACATGAAAACCCTTAAAAAACTCCAAAAAACCAAAAAACCTAAAAAAACCATAAAAATCCTCAAAATCCCTAAAAATCCTAAAGACCGTAATAAACATAAACAAAGACCAAAAACACTAAAAATATAAAAAATATTTCAAAAATGGAAAATCCTAGGAGAACCTTAAAATCATAAAAACACTTAAAACCACTAAAAATCTAAAAATGATAAATCCCTAAAAATACCTATAAACCCAAAAAAACATTTAAAACCCTCAAAGTCCCATAAAACTATAAAAACATAAAAACTAAAAAATACCTAAATATCCATAAAATGTAACATACCCTGAAAACCCATAAGATAACTATAAAACCCCGAAAACACATACACTCTCTAGAAAAACTAAAAATGATAAAAACCCTACAAAAGAAAAAAGAAACAAAAAACCCTAAATCCCATAAAAACCATAAAAACCTAGTAACCCTGAAAATAAAAAACCTTTAAACCACTAAAAACTCTAAAATCCAATCAAACTCATAATAACATTAAAATTTTCTAAAAAATATTACAAAATAAAAAAAACATAAAAATTACCTTAAATACCATGAAAAGGATTAAAACCTTTGAACCCCTCAAAATCCATAAAAACCCTAAAAACTATAAAAATCCTAAAAAATAACTAAAAATCCCTAAAAACACTAAAATTCGTAAAACCCTTAAAAACTCAAAGAAACCCTTAAAAACTAAAAACATTTAAAACACCTAAAAAACAAAAAAATTCTAAAAACCAAAAAAACCACAAAAACTATAAAAACACTTAAAACTAGAAAAACCCAAGAACGTTGTAAAATTCCTAAAAATCCCTAAAAATCACTATAATCTTAAAAACACTAAAAACTATGAAAAGACCTATGAATCCCATAAAACCAAAAAACATAAAACCCCTAAAACCTAAAAAACCCTAAAAACACAAAAAATAACTTAAGTCCCCTAAAAACCATAAAACCCTTAAAATACATAAAACCCTAAAAACCCATAAAAACCCAAAAATCCCTAAAATTACTAAAAACCTTTTAATGACCTAAAAATATTTGAATAATATAAAAACATAAAAAGCCAAAAAAACTCAAAAAACCCTAAAAACCCATAAAAATCATAAATTCAGTAAAACCCCTAAAAACCCAACCAGAATCCCAAAAACCCAAAAACCCATGAAAACCCTAAAAAATACCAAAAATTACCTAAAATTTAAAAAACCCTAAAAGCCCTAAAAAAACAATTAAAACCTAAAAACACTTATAACCTCTAAAATTTTAAAAAATTCTAAAACACCTAAAAACGATAAATACACTAAAACCGATGAAATCTCATAAAAACATTAAAATATCATAAAACCCATAAAACCCAAAAATACACTAAAAACTATAAAAAAACCCTTAAACCCCTAAAATCCATAAATATCTCTAAAAATATTTAAATCCCATAAAAAACTTAAAAAACCCTAAAAACCCAAAAAACATAAAACCATAAAACCATAAAACCCTGAATGTCCCTAGAAATCCTAAGAACAATAAAAATACTAAAAATTCCCTTAAAAGATAAAAACCCCTAAAACCTTAAAAACCGTTAGAAAATCTTAAAAAACAAAATATGCTTAAAACCACTAAAAACACAAAAAAAAACACTTGAACTCGTAAAAACCCTAAGAAAATATTAAAAACCTAAATATGCTTAAAATAACTAAATCCCAAAAAACAAAAAAACACGACAACCCGAAAAAACCCTAAAACCCTAAAATACCTAAAAACCCTAAAAATCCTAGAAACCATAAAAATACTAAAAAATAATTAAAACCCCTAAAAACATAAAAAACCCTAAAAACCATGAAAATCCCTAAGAAACCCATAAAAAATAAAAACACTGGAAACCCCTACAAACCTAAAAAATAAAAAAACCCTAAAAAGATCCTAAAAGCCCTAAAAACAATAAAAACCACTAAAACCCTTTAAAACCCTAAAAACCCAAAAAAAACCCTAAAATACCACTAAAAACACCATAAAAACCATAAAAGTGTTAAAAACTATAAAAAACCTTAAAACCAAAAAACACCCAAAAAACCCCCTAAAACCCCAAAACAAATAAAACCCCTAAAATGATTAAAAATACCTAATACCCCTAAAACCCCATTAAAACCCTAAAAATCACTAAAAATAACTAAAATGTAATAACCCCTAAAAACTGTTAAAGCGTATTAGAAAACCAAAGAAACCTAAAAAGAGTTAAAACCCCAGAAAAACCTAAAAATTCTAAACACCTTAAAACCCCTAAATACCCTCTAAATTACTAAAAATCCTAAAAACCATAAAAATCCTAAAAAAAATCCCTAAAATCCCTAAAAATATAAGAAACACTAAAAATTTGAAAACCCCTATGAAATTCGTGAAAAACTAAAAACAAGTAAAACCCCTAAAAACCTAAAAACAATATATACCCCTAAAAGACCCTAAATATCCCTAAAACCATAAAAACCATAAAAACCCTAAAACCAATAAAAAGACCTCAAAATCAAAAGACAACAAAAACACTACAAAAATTAAAACCCTAAATTTTTTTAAAACTCAAAAACCTTAAAATCCATAAAAAAAAACTCAAAAAATCCTAAAAACACAAAAAACCATAAAATCCTAAAATCCATAAAAATTCCTAAAAACATTGAAACCTATAAAAAATACGAAAAAAACCCTAAGAATAACTTCAAAACCTAAAATTACTTAAAACCCATAGATAAACTAAAAAATTCTAAAAACCCTAACAACCTTAAAACCCTAAAATCCTAAAATCCCAAGAACACTTAAAACCTGAAAAATTGTAAAAAATCCCAAAAGAAAAATAAAAATTTAAAAACCCTTTAAACCATGAAATCCCAACAAAAATATTAAAAACCTAAAATCACATAAAACCCCTAAAACACATTAAAATGTAAAAAAACAGAAAAAACACCATAAAAACTATAAAAACTCACAAAAACCATAAAACAAAAAAACTCTAAACAAATAAAATAAACTCTAAAAACCCTTTAAACCCTTATAAATGTTAAAAACTCTAAAAACGCATTAAAATTTATTAAAAATAAAAAAAACTCCTAAAGCCCTATAAAACCATAAAAATCCTAAAAACCCTTAAAAAACTCAAAATCAATAAAACCATAAAACCTATAAAACTACTAAAAACCCTAAAAATCCCTAAAAACATAAAAAACCATAAAAACATATAATCAATAAGAGAGACATAAAAAAAATACAAACTATTAAAACCCCTAAAAACAAAAAAAAATGTTTAAAACCTAAAATTCATTAAAAACCTTAAAAACCTAAATGTACCATAATACCCGAAAAGGAATAAAAATTGTAAAAATTACATAAAATTCCAAAAGAAAACTAAAAACACTAAAAAAACTCAAAAAACTATGAAAACATTATAAAATTAAAAAACATAAAACCTATAAAACCTAAAAATTCTAAATACCCTTAAAAGTGCCTAAAAACCATAAAACCCCTAAAAAATAAAACCTGCTAAAAACCTTAAAACCCAAAAAACCCACTAAAAACATAAAAAACCCTTTAAACTCATAAAATTATAAAAACTATAAAAACATTAAAAACCCTAAAACTCAAAAAAAACCCTAAAAACCTATATAAACATTAAAACCCCTTAAAACAATCAGAATCCCTAAAAACACAAAAAACTATTAAAATCCTAAAAAATCCTGAAAATTCTCTACCACATAAAAACCCTAAAAACATTGAAAGCCCATAATAAACCTGAAAAACCCAAAAACATGAAAACACATAAAAACCAAAAAATGAGAAAAACCCTAAGAATCCTCAAAATCCCTAAAACCCCTAAAAACCCACAAAAATACTCAAGAATCCCTAAAAATACCTATAAATATAGGAATACTTAAACCCTAAAGGCCCCTAAAAACCATAAAAACCTAAAAACCCTAAAAACCCCAAAAATCCTCAAAACTCAAAAAACTATATACCCTTAAAATCCATAATTATGACTAAAATATTAAAAACCCTAAAAACCCAAAAAATCCTAGGAAAGGCCTAAAAATCACCAAAAACATAAAAAACAAAACAAAAATGAAAACTAAAAATAAAACATTAAAAACATAAAAATGATTAAGTCTCTTAAAAACCTAAAAACGCTAAAAGCACTAAAAACCTAAGAACCCTAAAAATAATAAAACACCAAAAATCATAAAAACCCTAAAAAATAACTAAAATCTTTAAAAACACATTAAACTACGAAAATCATTAAAAAATAAAAGAAAACATTAAAATACCTTAAGAACAAAAAAACCCTAAAAACCCTAAACACCCTCAAAATATATAAAAAATCCATAAAAATCCATAAAAATCCATAAAAATTCCAAAAAATGTAAAAATCCTAAAAATCATGAAACCCCCTTAGAAAACCATAAAAACCTAAAAACACTTAAGACCCCTAAAAATTAAAAACCCTTCAAAACCATAATAACTCTAAAAACCCTTGAAAACCATAAAAATTGCTAAAAACCAAAAAAACCAAAAAAAACACTTAAAACATTAAAAAATATTAACAACCCTAAAATCCCAAAAACTCAAAAAATATCAAAAAACAAAAAACCATAAAAACTCTAGAACCCCTAAAACCCAAAAAATGATGAACAACCATGAAAACCATAAAAATCCTAAAAAGTCCTTAAAAATCAATAAAACACAAAAAAATATAGAATACCTAAATAACACTAAGAAAAAATTAAAAATATAAAAAACACTCAAAACTCCTAAGAAACATAAAAAAATTAAAAACCATAAAATGTATAAAAAACTCCTATAAATCCTCAAAATCCCAAATAAATCAAAAAACCCATAAAATCATGAAAAGTATGAAATGGTCAAAAAATATAAAAAAATATAAAAACCCTAAGAAACCCTTAGAAACCTAAAAACACATAAACCCCCTAAAAAATAAAAAATAAAATCTAATATATACAAAAAACCCCCCAAAATACTAAATACCCTAAAAATTCCCAATATCTAGAAAAAACCTTAAATCCCAAAAAACTAATCAAAACCTAAAAATCTCTAAAAATGTAAAGAATCTTAAAAACCATGAAAACCCCTACCAAACCCATAAAACCCTAAAAAACTTTTAACCCCAAATAATCCTAAAAAATTATTAAAACCCTAAAAATCCTAAAATGACCCTAAAAAACCTAAAAACCATAAAAAAATATATAACCACTAAAAATTTTAAAACCCTTAAAAACCGTAAAGAAGATGGGGGCTGAGTCTCTGGGTAATTTTCTTTTGTGATATCTATCATTGTCGCCCCCTATCCCTGATGGATCTTCGCTGCTCCTTGGCGGCGTTGTCGATCTCTCGATGGATTGGGCGCGGTCTTGGTAGATCATCTGGTTCGGTGTTAAATGTGGCTGCTCATGTTGGTGAGTTGGTGGGATGGTCTGGCGTTCTCATTAGGCCCCTTCTCTATCAATGGAAAAGCAACTCTTAAAGTCAGCTCTAGATCTGAGGTCGCACAGGTTTCTCTGGTATTGCGATGGTGTAAGGCGGGTGTGACGAGCACTTCGATGATGAGGTAAAGGCATGCTTGGCCCAAATTTTAGGTATACTTGTCAGATTTGGGTTCGTTCTCAGTTGTTTGGTTATTTTGGTGTTCAGTTCTTTGGCTCTCATCTTTGGTACGGCAAGACGATCTGGTGGCTTCGTCTGGGAGAGTTTTGGCTTCGCTTCGGTGAAAGGTTGGTACGGCGGGCTTTGCGACTACTTGGCAGTGGCATGCACGGTCCTGCGCTCAGACATGTGCTTCTCGTTTGGACACGAGGAGGGTCTTGTGGGTTTTTCTAGCTTCAAGACGGGTCATGGTGGATGCAAAGGGTGAAGATGTAGGTTTATTTTTTCTGGTTCCTCTTCCATGTCCTTGGGTCTTACTACTGTTGAAGGTCTGGTCATATTGAATTGTGTTCCATTTGATATGCAGGACTACGGGCTTTTGAGTTGTGGCTGGTTCGGTTGTGAGTTGATTCTGTTGCTAAATGATGATTTTAATGAGTTGTGGATGATGTGGAATGGGTTTAGGAATGGGTGTTGGTGGTCTTGTGTTTCTTGATATGGTGGGATGCTGGAACTCATATGGTTAGGAGGAGATTGTAGCTGGATTTTGTGTTTTTTTATGATGATTTCTGCTGGATATTGGTTTTTTGATGCTTTTCTGCTGATTTTTGGTTGGATCTTAAGTTGCTGGAAGGACTGGAGATGGTGGGTTCTGGAATTTTATTATAGGGGTTTTGATTGGAAATGGTGATGCTGGTTGCTGGGGTGGAAGCAGGATGTTGGGCGATGTTTGGTGATCTAAAGAGGTGCTGGATCCTGGTTGCTGTATGGATAGGATGTGATAAAGCTGCTATTTATTATTCTAGTGCTGGTGACTCTATTTATCTGGTGGTGGTGATGCTTGGCAAGGAGGTGATAGATGATGAAAAGCGTGTTGCAGGATGCTGGTTGCTGGTTGGATGGGAGAAGCTGATGGAGATGCCTTTACTTTTCTACATTGTCTAGTTTTGTGGGACTTTTTGTGTTTTTTGGGACTTTTGGGTTTTGTGGGGGCATCCAGGGTTTCTTGGGTGGGGGTTGATTGACCTTGCCCCTCCCTTTTTGGCTATGTCTTTTATCTAATTAATTTTGGGGGGGGGACCAGGAATAGCCTGGCCTCGAGCCTTCTTTGCCCTTAAAAACCCTAAAAACCAAAAAATTCACTAAAAAATAAAAAATCCTCTAAACCCGTAAAATCACTAAAAACATTAAAATACTTGTAAAACCATAAGAAACTCAAAAAACCCTAAAAACCCAAAAAAAACTCATAAAAACACTAAAAACCCTAAAAAAATGTAAAACCATAAAATTCCCTAAAATCCTAAAAAACATAAAAATTCCCTAAAATTCCCTAAAATGTAGAAACCCCTAATACACTAAAAACCATGAAAGACATAAAAAACAAAAATAACTTAAATCCAAAAATTCGAAAAAAATGCAAACAAATATTAAAAATCCTTAAAAACATTAGAGTCCAAAACCCCCTAAAAGCCATAAAAACTTAAAAAAATCCCTAAAAATCACTAAAAAAGTGAAAAAAAACCCTGAAATACCATAAGAAAACATTAAAACCCAAAAAACACATAAACCCTCCTAAAAACCAAGAAAAAATAAAAATACCAAGAACCATAAAAAGAAACTAAAACCCTAAAACCCATAAAAACTCTTAAAAACATTAAAATCCCATAAAATAAAAAACCTAAAAATTAATAAAACTCTAAACACACTTTAAATTCCTAAAAATGTCAAAAAAAACTCTAAAATTCCTTAAAAACTCAAAAAACTCAAAAAAACACCAAAACACAAAAACCCCTGAAACCCTTGAAAACGAATAAAACAATAAAACCAATGGAAAACCTAAAAAATCACTAAAAACCCTAAAATGTTTGAAACAACTAAAAACCCAGAAAATTGCTAAGAACCCATTAAAAAAATAAAAATAACTAAAACCACTAAAAACGTAAGAACCCTAAAGTCCCTAAAAACCCTAAAAACCCTAAAATCCATCAAAATTCCTAAAAACCCTAAAAAACATAAAAATACTTAAAAATCCCTAAAAACCCAAAGATCTTAAAAACCTTAAATTCCCTTAAAACCTCTAAGAAAACTGTAAAACCCTAAAAATAATTAAAACCCCCAAAACACTAAAAATGTAAAAAACCCTAAAAATTGCTAAAATAGAAAAAAAATTACGAAGAACCATAAAAATCCATGAAAACCAAAAAAAACTAAAAAACTAGAAAAAACCACTAAAAACTTCAATTACCATTTAAACCCATGGTGAAATTAATAATCTCTAAAAAACCATAAAACCATACAAAATTCAAAAAACCCAAAAGATAAAAAAACATAAAACCCTAATAACCCTAATAACCCTAAAAATCCCTAAGAACCCTAAATACCCAAAAACTTCCTAAAAATTCCACCAAAAACCCAAAAAATGTAGAAGACCCAAAAATACTAAATACCCCATAGGGAAACCTTAAAAACCTAAAACACTTAAAACCCCTAAAAACACATAAAACTCTAAAATCCCTAATAAAACCTAAAAAAACTAAAAACCCCTTATAGAGTTCTGAAAATTACTATAATGAGAAGAAATACCCCCAAAATTACATTATAGAAGTAATTAAGACTTCAATAAGTTTATTAAGGTGAAGGGACTCAAATTGAATTGTATTACTTTGCAGGAACTTGATGGAATTCAAGTTTTCTAAGGGCCCGCATACCATCACCAGGAATGGTATGCAAAGAAGATGGATCGTGAATGACCAGTTATGCTGGATAGTCTGCGAACTGCTGGCTTAAGAGATGATGGCCAGCGAGTAGGGAAAACTGCGAACCACATCAACTGGAGGGTTTCTACATAGAAGAACATCTGTGTATTATTTCACAAACCCCTTGGTTAACATATTATGTGAATGAGAAGGGTTCTGTGAACCATTATTGTGAACCAAATTCTCCACAAACCCTGGTTGATTGATTCTTCCACATGTTAGAAAATTGCTTCAATGGGCCTCCATAAAAGGGGTCATGTGCCTAGTAGATACGATCAATATGATTCTCTATAAAAGAATAATTTTAGAAGAAGAAAAATCACGCAGATAGGAGATGGATATAGGGAAGGACGGGCGACAAAATCTTTAGGGAAACTCATAGGTTTCACTCCATCTTCTGTCTTGTTTCATCGGCAAAGCACGAACCGCGAACCACTTCTTCTGCTAGTACAGTCAGTTGTAAACCATAAAAATGGTGAATTGAATAATAATAATAAGATCCTTGAACCCAAGCGGTGGAACAAAAACCAAATACTTCTCGTACATGAATTTCCCATGAATGGTAATTCCCCCGACCCTCATTCAATATGGCGCTTCGTGTAGAATACTGCTATGTGGACTAAACCAGAAGTTGCGTACCCAATCGGTATGCGGGTGTAACCCAAAGCGGCATGATGAGCTACAAACAACTTTGGTACATTGTTGGCGATACCCATTCCTGCGTACCATACCGGTATGCAGATGTCCCTCCTCTACACGTAACACTATAGTATATGGCGCCTTTCCCATCCCGCACGAGAAACTAGTATGAGGAATGGGGTGTTTTGGGTATTGTTCTCTCCGGTTCTAACATCACCCCTCCATTACCGTCCATCCATCCAAACTTCCTCCACTAACCTAGTTCTCCAACTCCATTCCAAAGCCTCCTCCGAATCCACCAGACCCGTATGATCATTCCATCAGGTGCATCAGCTATCCCATTGAATCTACATACCCACAATAAGCGGAGTTATGAAGGACCTCCCAACAATGGTGTGGGATTCAGGAATGCCTGTAAGGATACATTCCCACAGTACCCCAGACTCCAACATTTGGATGTCGATGTGAACCTACCCATTCTCAGGATTAGGGGTGATCACATTCATTTCCATTTAATGAGGAATAATAATCAATCGAAGGGGTTGTGTTAACTCCCCCCTTTGATGAGAACGAAACTCCTCCCCTTCCAAGAATGTTCTCTGGGGATCTCCCACTAGGGTAAGTCCCCAATCTTCTAAGGTAGGGCTGCATGACCTTCAGTGTCATTTCACATTGAATCGTTCATTGATTTTTACCCTCTCCCATGGTCGCCCCATCCCCTTCCTTCATGGGCTCTCCCTACCCCACCAGCAGGGGAGGAGGCATGTCCATTGTTGAATCATTAAAATCCTCTTGTTTCTCACACTGAGCATGATTCACGTGGTATTAGAGGTTTGTGAGGATTACAACATCATCACATTATCTGAACAACAAGAACTCTTATTCGTAATCAAAATAGGATATGTAGGATGCCTACGAGAAGACTCATGCTCAAAGGGGTGCCCATTCCAAAAGGGCCCACCCAATCAAGTCACCTCAAATGGGTAGATTCCATGAATAAGCCCCACACAATATGAACTATGTGGGTTCTGATTCCTCTCCTAAGGATACTTAGGAATCCCTCCTTGGGGGTCTAATCCTAATATCTAGTCACCTTCTATCCCCCAGGATAATGATAAACTCCAGAGTGCCTTACAATACGGCTAATCCTGCATCACCTCCGTGGAATCAAACATATGCATGCTCTCGATGAACATGAATCCAAGGGTATCTCATTGACACAGTCTTCGGGAATGAACCAAGGATTCATGAACATATTAACATGGCTTAAATATATAAGAGAGTCCTAAAATTGGTAACAATCCTTCCCCGGAAGGGTGCGGTGAGCCTGACCACCCATCCTCTCGACCAATGGAGTCCTCAAGTGTCATTGGTCAAATTTTCAGCCAATGAGCACCTGCCTCTGGATATCAGGTCCATGAATCATGGATACCAGGGCAGTTGGGCATTCTCGGATCCACAGATAAACCCATTGGAGACCATCCGAGGAAGTTATATCCAAGTAGGACTGATTGCATGAGCGCTTGACCCCAACATAATCACCCGAGGGGACCAGAAGTTCCCCATAAGGTTAATTCAACCTTATTTAAAGGATAATGATGTTTAATGGGTCAAAACAATGGAATTGTAAATTTGATGAGAGGCCTCCCCTATGGAAAAAGGGATTGGTGGTGATCCTCACCATGCCATATGCACATCGCCTGTAAACAAGCCACCACAGAGGTGAAACAAAAATTTTGAACCTGATGTAAATCCTTAACCAAGGTGGAGGTTCTACCCCAATGATAAATGAAAAAAGGATAAAACACTTCAGACTATTTTTTTTCCCCGGTGTGCACAAGACGCACCACCTCGGAGGCAGAACAAAAATGGTGAACTCGACGTGAATCCTTATCAAAGGTGGTGGTCCTACCCCAATGATAAATGAAAAAAGGACACTGCATGTAAGACCATTTTATTTTCCCCAGTGAATAAAAAATTCACCACCACAGAGATAGAAAATAATAATGAACCCATCGTGAATCCTTAACTGATGTGGCGGTCTCACCCCATTTAGGTCTCTTTACCCCCGCAGTAAAAGAAAAGGGGATGGGGGCCACGCTGAATCGCCAAATATGCATGTGTTTAAAGGAATGATACTTTGACTATGTGTAGTGGTCTGTATGTTGTACCTATATTACAGGTTCCCACAGAGCAAACATTGATTCAAATGATATCCCCACGATCCATGAAGATGCACACATCAGCGATCTCACAAGTGGTTAGGGCCTCAACGAAGAGAAGGACCCCTTTGACTACCTAGTGTCTTCAACGTTGGGTGCCCAATATGCTGATCAAAGAGTACCACCTAAATGGTACTCTACCCATGTTGGAGGCTTCCAAACCCTCCAGTCTGCAAGGGTCCTCCAGCTACCTCTTCAGCCACTAACGGTACCTCATCACGTGACGGCCCCGGTGGTCATCTCAAACCGTTTCGGGAGCCTGTTCCTAGAATGTGACAATGAATACCTCCCTTACCTTAGGGAGGTACATGATGTCAATACTAATAACTTCATCCCTACTACACAGGGACCCTATACATGGGCCCCTGCTAGGGAGCATCGTCACCAACACCGAACGAAAAGACCTCCTCCCACCGAGGAGGATCTTATACCGAGGGAACCAGCCAAAGTCCAGGAGACAGAGGCCCCTCGGGCTCCCCCCAAGGGAGAAGAATATATAAAAAGTTACACGTTATCACCCTGGTTCCTAAGGAGTAGCTACGTCATACTAACGCGGTGGTAGTCAGTGGTAAGACATACAAATCTTCCATCTCCACTCCAGCCCACCACAGAAATAGGGTGGCATAATACATGCACATGCATATTTCTACTAGTGGTCACCAGTCCCACCATGAAGGTAGAGTGGAAAGCTATAGGAAGATATAAATATCTACCGATGCACAATAAGCACTCCCCCAAACTAGGGTTCCAACGAGCTATAGGCAAGCAAAAATATCTGTTGATGCAAAAGAAGCCCACCATCCAAATAGGGTGTCACTCAGATATACACAGGTACAAACACATGCTAACCCATTTTAGGAATTCCATCAAAATAGGGAAGTAACAGGATATATGTAAGCCCAAATACCTACTGATGCATACCAACACCAACATCCAAATAGGGTGACAAGAAAATATAAGCTGAGTCAAATTCCCACAGATGCACACAAATCCCTCGAGACAAATTCTACAGCAAGCGAGCAGATGAAAATTCCCACTCATGAATATGAAGACCACCAATCAAATACAGTGGTAACTAGAGAAGACAACCAATGATAGACTTGTTCCTCTATCTTGGTAGAAGAGAACTGTCATTATCTAATAGAAACTCATGGAGGCCCGGAGCAGGCACAAACTCGTACCCCGACATCGGAATGGGGCTTCATACCCATTCCAGCCAAAGATGTATCTCAGCACATTATAGCCATGATGGAAGATACAACGTCAATTCTAGACCATATCATCCAAACATTCCAGTATATCTTTGCATCGATGACAAAGGAGAGAAATCGAACCCATGACCCAATTTCCTTGAACAGAATAACTCACTCACAAAATGAGTTAGTCATTATGGAGAAATTATTCATCCCTTCTCTAGTCCAAGAGGGTTGAAGGAAATATCCCACAACATATTGACAACCGGATTGGGAACAAATACTCATTCCAATTGGGGGATGTCGGTCCAACGTGGTGGCCACTCCAGGGCAAGAATATATCCCTACCAAAAATCAAGATTCTCGTCGGTGTTTCCTGACGACATCAAAGGAACCAACAAGACGGGGACCCATACATAAAGGCCATTACCAATAAAACATGGCTCCAGTTACCTGCAAGAGTGAACCAAAGAATAAAAAGATCCAAAGGAAACCGGAAAATGAAGAGAATATTCATAATCCCGCTCTACTGGAAGTTTGGGTTCTCAACGACCTCAAACATATATAAAAAAGGCTCAAGACCCTATCATTACATTACCAAATTATGATTGTGGTAGTAGGAGTTTTGAAGGTCCTCCCAATAATGTCCCTACCAGCAGCTCTAAAGGTCCTCCATAGAGCACCCATGGTGTCTTACTCTGTGGATCATGAATAATCGATCATGAGAGCCTATCTCTTGATGCGCGTCGGGGTAGACCTCCCCTATACCTGAAGATTAGACATTAATAAGGTCCTACCCTTGCATTCATCTTCCTTGATGGTCATCTATAGGGTATATGCTGCATATATGCTTCTCCTTGTAGTCGCAATTGATGTGATGATGGTAGTTCTCGCCATGATGATGATCATTACGAAGGCCCTCCCCACAATGACATTTGTTGTGAAGGCCCTCCCCATAGTAATGTGAAGCAATGAGAAGGTCCTCCCCTCATTGCGGTACACCCTGAAGGTCCTCCCCAATATGTACACTACATAAATTCTCCATGAAATAAGATATCATTTCATGACGGTAGTCCTCACCATGATAACAGTCTTTTCAAAGGCCCTCCCCGCAATGACGGTAAATGTGAAGGACCTCCCCATAGTGATGGAAAGCAGAAAGAAGTTCATCCCCTTGCTACAGCCCACTATGAAGGTCCTCCCTAGGGTACATGCCTTCAGAAAAATCCCTATGGTCAGGAATCAAGTTGTAATGGTAGTCCTCTCCATCACAGCACCATTTGCGAAGGTCCTCCTCACAACCAAAATACATGCTGTCAAAAAGGTCCTCCTCTTACCAGAACAAATATGAGAAAGACCTCCTATTTTGAGGCACTTGGAAAGGAGTCAGATACATCAGGAACTTCTTCTATAAATAGAGATATCCTTTCTCAACTAGAGGGTGGCCCGGGGACATGCTCATCTTCTAAGCCACCCCCACGGTGTCCACAAATAGATAAGGACCCCACCAGCCCGATCACATGGAATGAAATCATCATGAAGTAGTCGATTTGGGCATATCAAGTAGAGGAACCTCCAAAAGAACAACAACATGAAATTTTTCTTGTGATAAGACAACTAGCTAGGGATAGTATACTAGTAATGTGTTGGCCTATGACCACATCTCTCTTCGACATACCTAGGTAATTGTCCATGGAATATACCCATGACATTATCCTCAATATATGGAAACCTCTTTGAAATATGAAAGAAAAATTCCTATCCTATGAAGGGTACGTGGACCATGTCATCACAACAGGGGAGCATCGCCATTTGATCGAATTGATAGCCCTCCTGTCCACAAGGTATCCACAATCAGAAAGTCGAAAAGAAGAACCTTGAACTATCTTGTCTCCATGAACTACATTAATTGCATCACCTCATTATAAATTTTTTGGCTAGAGTACACATTTGGGGGTGGGGAGAACATGGAGATTTATACTTCACCCCACATCTCATCTAGTAGGCCCCAATGGAAATGACATCCTACAATGTCATCACCTATAGGAAACAATCAAACAAAACCCCTACTCATGAAGGATTGAGTACTCAAAAAGAACTCTCCCAGAGTAAGTATCAAAAGCATCAGGGCCGAACGGATCAAGCCATTGAAAGACTTCTGAGTCAAGAGACCAAGAACATCCAGTAGGAATCTCACCTGAGGGAAGCCAGACAGCAAGCAGTGCTCATGTATTTGAAAGATTATAGATCATGTGCAAGCCCAAATCCACACTCGAATTACACCCACACGAGAGTACATGAAATTAAAAGGGTGGAAATCGTAGTGGATACCACCGCGATATGGGAACAACCCCATACCAAAAGGCAGTGGTAATTTTTAAATCAAAATTTCCCTATTAGGACAAAATATTCAGGCTACAACACATCGAAACGAGAACGAGAACAACCCCATCCCACATGGCTAGGGGCATTTTTGCATAAAATATTCACACGACGGACGTTTTTCTTCCAATTCCTAGGAAGAAAGATGGACAAAGGAGTTACACATTTCACCCCTTCTCGTGGTTCTCACCCTCTGAGACAAAGGTACGTTACAAGGTTAGACCAGGGCTCACTTTGGGTCAATATTTTCCATGATTCCCAAATAATACTATAGAATGGAAGGGGAAAGTCCAATAAAGGGCATAAGAAGTCTTCCTACCATTTGGAACCAGGTACACCACCCCCAATGCGGTATGCCCAAGTGAACATGGTGAGTGTCAGACCCATAGATCTCATAGTAAATGACGCAGGGGGTGAAGACGCAAAGGAAGATGGTTCCCTCCCAGAGGCATTCCACACCAATCCTGATGGTGTGCATACCTAGAACTAAAGGTCGGTTCTAAATCTATGAGCCCCCTCATTCAATCCAACATTACCTCCCCCATGAAACTCCAACAAATAGAAAAATAAATCGAAGGTCATCTATGACCTACCTCCTCCTCCCCACGAGAGTGCATCCCTCACCCTTGAGGAAAGGATCACCAAGCATGAGGAAGAAATGAAAGATCTCAGATGAATTAATGTCGAGCAACATCAAGGGAGTAATCTCACCGGATGTGTTCCCTCTGCGGAACGTCGGCAGCTGCTCCTATAAGAGGTGCCTATACCACAGGTACTCTTCCCGGTGAACGAATCCAATCTTGGAGGACCATTGAACCTAGACCTGGAAGGAAATCAAGACATCCCCCCTTTGGGAAGGTATCCAGAATATAACCTAGTAAACCCACAAATGATGCACCCCACTGGGTATCCACCCCAAATTCCAGCTGCGCCGGCACGCCGAATCTTGGCCCCTACCACACTAGCTCATGCTCAAGCCTGACAGGATATGCATCAAGGTCTCTTAAACACTATCAAGTAGCTGAAATCCCAACTAGAATCCATGGAAGGGTGGAGTGCTTCGATAAAACCAGAGTGAAAATCCTACCCTAAGTGGGTGAGCAATGTTTCGCCACCACCAAACTTTGGGAACCCCATATTCCCTATATTCAATGGATCGAGGGACCAATAGAAGTATTTTATTCACTATGAATCTTACTGTGACCCCATCATGGGCACTATAGAGCAGCAAGAATCCATAAAACTCTGGTGCTTCGTACGAACCCTACAAGGCTCGTCTTTTTTATGGTATACTAGCCTACTACATAATTCAATTACAGGATGGGAGGACCTCTAGAGATAGTTTCTCTTCCTGTTTAGTTAGACGCTTCCCAAGACGATGGTCATTGATCTCAGGAACTGTAAACAGTGAGATAATGAGAGAGTCTCAAAATTCATTGTCAGATGGAAAGGCCAGACATATTCCCTAAACCGGAAACTCCCCCAAGATGAGATGCTTTCCATGTGCATCGATAACCTTCAGGATGAAATGTGAATGATTCTCATCCCAGTGATGTACACTATTGGGTTTAGAGACTTATCTTCCATTTCCCAAAGGATAGTAGACTCCTTGAAAAGGACTAACCTTAAGTCTTGAGTGGCACCATCAGCCCCTAGTAAAATAATGGGAAATGATGAAGTGGCTTTCTTCACTCTTAATCCACACTCAGCACCAGCCCTAGTTGCGAGGCCACCACCAAACCGTGCGGGACCCCCTGGAAAACAACATGCACCCCCACCTTGGTATGATGAGTGATTTTGTGATAAAAGAAATCAGTTCGATGAACTGATAAATAGAGGTTATTCATTCCAAGATGACCTGGTTCGCGGATACTTCATAGCAACCATGAATTGTAATCTTCTCTTGAAACCAGATCCAAAGTGAGCCAATGAAGTGGGTCTCTATGACTATCCAAACTATTCTATGTATCACTAGATACTAGGACACACCATTCAGGAATGATTAGTTTTCAAGGATCCCCTGCAAAAGATGTTGGATTCTAGGGAAGTCAAGTTAGGCCCGCCACTAGCACAAGTGTCATATGTTTCCACATCCGACTCGAGGGAGGAAGAATAATGGAAAACAATAACCAATAGTAATGTGATGATTTTTGACAATTGGATGACCTAAAATATCATCAACCAATTCCACAACATCCTTCAAGCACAGTTGAAACAACCTAATGTGCCCCCTAAAGCTCCTAATATAACATGACCATCCTCCCCAGCCACGCGGTCCTCTAAATTCCATAAGGGAGGAAAGAAAGAGCAACAATATGAGTTGGTACCAAAGCCAAAGTTAGTGTTGACACTTTTGAACTTCGTTCCAATAAACGGTTGAACGGGCCCCACCTCGCCAAATGGTACAACAGGCACCACCCAACCAAATGGTTCAATGGGCACCACCCTAAAAAGGTTTCCATCAGAAGGAGGCAGTCAGATAGGAACATTATTAGATCAAGAACTGATATTTGTCTTCATTAATGTCATTCACTTGATGGACCCTTCTCTGATGAAGACTATGGACACGAACCTGAATACCCCATGCCCAACTACAGAGCCGGAGGAAGAGGCCACATAGACTGGAGGTTTCCCAGAAGGTATGATCATGGAAGGAGTCATATTCCTAGCCATGCCACACGTCAGACCGTTAACATCATAGAAACCCACAGAAGGACACTCCGACAGATGCAACGAGAACCAAAATTCTCCTTCTCACCCACCGAAGGAAACCCAGCCCTAGTTTTATTGGAGTATCCATCAGGAAAAGAAAAAGGGCTGAACCGTCCAAGGAATATAGTTAGGCCAGTCCAACCAAATGTGAAAAGGACTGCAGTACCACCGACTCCTGCTATAGAGGCTGGACCATCTACTTCCAAAGCTCAAGCCCCTAAAGTGTTTACAAAAGAGAAACCTCATGCCGGGAGGCACCGAACTTTAGAGAAGAAGTATGAAATTTTAAAGCAAATAGCCCCAATACCATAAAAGATGTCAATCCTAGAAACATTGAGTTTTTATATAGATATTAGGGAGGCACTCATCAAAGCCTTGCTAAGTCCCCAAGAGTTTTAGGCTGAAGTAGCAGCGGTTGAAGTCTATCAAGCGTAGACCAGACCCACAGAATGTAACCCTATCATATCCTTCATAGACATGGATGAAGACTCCATCATGAAAGGGAAAATCAAACCCATATATCTGTCTGAAGATATAAATGGAGTGGATTTTCAAAGTATTTTCATCGACAATGGCCCTGGAGTTAACCTCCTCCCACTGAGAAAACACCGTCAAAAGGGATATGATGAAGACAACTTGACACCCTGCACTACAACTCTACTGGGATATGAAAAAAGTGATTAGAAACCATTGGTAAGAATAAAGATTAAAACTTGTCTCAGATATCCCATATTAGATTCTGAGTTCCTGGTGGTGCGGAAAAGTATGACCTTCAATGTTTTATTAGGGAGGCCTTGGCTGCATCAGCATGCTGCAATTCAGTCCTCATACGATTAGTGTATTAAATATTTTCCTAATAGAAAAAAAGGGATGGTGTACATCGATAAATCCATGTTTGAGTTCTGTGAGTCACATTACATCGACATAGGGTTCTATGAGTCCAAAGAAAAACACCTTTCATCCAATGATTTTGATTGGATCAATGCCCTGAATGGATTGGATATTTCTTCTACCGACACCTCACAGTGTCTTGGGTAGGAGTACATACTACCCATCAAATAAGTTGAATGCGTAAGTATAAGCCCAGATATAGACTCTGTTGGTAGCATGGTCTCGACTATGACCACCATGTCCAGAGACATTGAAGAATGGGATGACTCCATGTTGTAAGGAAAATCCCTACTGAAGATTCTCCCAACCCATCATTGGGGAATCAAACTGCCCTTGCCTCACACACTAAGGAAAAAAGATAATTTCGTTCCCAATATTGGAGATGTTATATCAAAAATAATTTCCCCGTCAGAAGGGGTATATGTTGATGATGAAGAAGAAGATGATGAAGAAGACCTCAAATATGCCCCTCCTGTATTTGAATAAGGTGTTTCCACCACCATTGATGAACTTAAGGAGATAAATTTGGGCACTGAAAATGACCCATGACCCACTTTAATCAGTTTGGCCATGCCTGTTGAGGAACATGATGCATATACCTCCTTCATAAGTAATAATCGAGATATGTTTGCCTGGAATTAAACAACGATTCCATGCCTCAATCCTAAAGTGTCCACCCATCATCTGGGCTTATCAGAAGATCAATGGGGCTATAAATAGGTAGCCATAAGGACCCACCTGACACATTCCACCAATATAGAGGATGATGTTGACAAAATGATCAAATACAACTTCATATGGGAGGTCCAATATCTGATTTGGATGGAAAACATAGTCCATGTCAAAAAGAAGAATGGATAGATTAAAATCTGCATCATCTTTAGGGACCTTAATCAGCATTCCCCAAAAGACAACTTCCCAGTCTCGATCACAAAATTGTTGACAAATGCAATAGCCGGATACAAAGCCCTCTCCTTCATGGATGGCTATTCTAGATACAATCAAATCTAGATGTCCTGAGGATATGGAGAAGCATCCACTTTTAGGTCCCTTCAGGGGGTGTTCTGTTATAAAGTGATTCAAATTGGTCTAAAGAATATGGGCACCACATATCAGTGCACCATGCATCGCATCTTCAAGCCCTTTTGGGGAAAATTCATAGAGTGTTATGTCGACGACCTGGTGGTTATGTCACGATGGTGTTTAAAGCACCTGGCCGACCTTGAAATTGTCTTCAAAAAATTGAGACAACATAGTTTAAAGATGAATCCCTTGAAATGTTCCTTTGAAGTTACCTCGGAAATATTTCTCATCTTTGTTGTACTCCATAGTGGCATTGAAGTCAACCTTGAAAAGATGAAATCCATTCTTGGAATGTCCCCAACTCACAACCTCACTGAGTTGAGAGGTCTCTAGGGGCACCTCACCTACATTGGGAGCTTCATACCCAACCTTGAAGGTAAATATTTACCTTTCACCAAGATCATGAATAAAGGAGTTACGTATGAATGGGATAACAATTGTCAAGAATAATTTGAAAACCTCAAAATATATCTCCTATTCCCGTCAGTGCTCATTCCGTCAGTGGAGGGGAGACTACTCATTTAATACGTAACCACCCTGGAATAGTCATTAGGAACCTTCCATGCACATAATAATGATTCTCGCAGTGAGAATAGCCTCTACTACCTCATCCATACAATGATTAATGTCGAAAATCAGTATTCAAATATTGAAATAGCATCCTGGTTATAATCATCACAGTTAAGAAGCTCAGGCATTTCCTACAGTACCATAAGGTCCACCTCATCTCCCGCTGCAACCTGCTCAAGTATGTCATCTACCACCACATGCTAGTTGGGTTCCTATCAATATGGACAGTCATCCTACAATAGTTTGACATACAATACATGCCCCAGAAGGCCATAAAAGGCCAGGTGTTAGCAGTATTCCTGGACGAGCAGCCCTCAAAATAGATGATACCATTTGATACCATACTTCCAGATGAAGAAGTGTTTTCCATCCAGGGGAACCCCCAAATATGGTAAATGTACTTCTATGGTGCTTCTTGAATCCCAACAAGGAAAAGGGTAGATGATCCCAACCTCAACCAAGTGATGATGGGAGTTGTACTCGTATCTCACGAAAAGGATATCATTCCTTACTCTTTCTTGCATTTGGAAGGGTGTACAAAAAATGAGGTGGAGTATTAGGCCCTCCTCGTAGGCCTGGAGTTGGAACTCCAAGTTCAAGCCAAACACCTCAAAATAAAGGCTTATTCAGAGCTAGTTATCAAACAGGTCATCGGTGACTATGCTGTCAAGAAATAAGTATTGGTTCCCTTGATGAGTCGTGTTCGATAACTGTTGGTAGAATTCCCATTAGAACAAGCATTGACACATGTCCCCCGACCATAGAATGCTTAAGATGATGCTTTGGCAAATGCAGCCAAAGCCTTGGCCGATCCCGACTGGGATGAAACAATCATTAGCATTGCTCACTGCCGGATGGTCTAGCTATTCATCCAGAGCAGTATGGAAGAAATTGATGAAATTATCCCATTCCTAAGCCTTATGTTCATACCACTTGTTGGATGACACCTATCCCAAATTACGTTCAAAATGGAGAACTCCCACCAGTTACGGATGAAATGGAGCATGTTCGAAAGCGGGCCATCAATTTTACCATATACAATGGGGTGAACCAAGAAAAGGTACTCTACAAACTAGGATTTGATTGAGTCCTTCTTAGGTGCATTGATGGAGAAGAGACTGTCACTGTCATGAGTGAAGTTCATGCCAGAGCTTGTGGAGCACACAAGTCAGTAACCATGCTCTCTCACCAAATCCAGAGGCTTGGGTATTACTGGACGACCATGATATAGGATTGTCCATATTCACTAAGAAGTTCCATTCCTTCCAAGTTAATTCTAATTTCATACACTTCCCCCCATAGTTTCTTCATGCAACTTAATACTCCTGGCCATTTTTCGCTTGAGTGATGGATGTTGTGGGACCGTATCCTTCCGCTACATCCAGACAATTCAAGTTCATACTCACAACAAATGACTTCTTTTCTAAATGGGTTGAAGCCATACCCATTAAGGAAGTTGGGGAGAAAAACATCGTCAACTTTGTGAATTCCAACATCATCACTGTATTTGGTGTCCCTCATACAATACTGATGGGCAATGACACCAAATTTTTCTTTGTTGAGCTGGATAATCTATACAGGGAATATGGAATCAAGGCCAACCAGTTATCCCGCTACCACATGGCAGCAAATGGACAGATATAATCTTTCAAAAAAGTCTCTATCTAACATACTTCAAAAGATGGTAAATAAGGACAAGAATTCTTGGCCAGACAAGATTCTTCATGCTTTGTGGGTTTACCAGACAACGAACTGCACTGCTATACAGGCAACCCCATACTCACTAGTATATGGGGTTGTGGCGGTGTCATGTATCTAAATACATATTCCATCACTTCTTATGTCTATTTGTGATTAACTATTCACATATGAGAAATCCCAGAGATGGTTTGATGAATTTGAGTAGTAAGATGAAAAAATACTGCACAATCTACAAAATTTATAAATTTAACAAAACTGGATTGCACGATACTTCAACAAAAATGTTTGCCTTCGATATTTCCTTTAAGGAGAAATGTTATTAGTCCTCAGAACCCCAATAATACTAGGGAAGAAGCCCCCAAATCATGAACAAAAGTGGGAAGGACCATATATCATACATCTAGTCTATTCCAATGGAGCGTACACCCTGATATCAATGGAAATAAAGCTCATCACGTCTCCCACAAATTCGAATTTCTTGAAGAAATACATCGCATAAAAATTCCCCAATGATAAAGTAAAATCTCTAAAATTTTAAACTATGATTCATAAAAAATTCCCATATGTCAGGTCCAAACTCTAATACCTTAAACTTTGAGTAACAACAAACCCCAATTTTAAGGTCCAAACTCTAAGACCTTAAACTATGTGTTACAAATGTCCCCATGGTCTAAACTCTATGACCCTAAAATATGAGTCATAAAGGATGCCCCCATGATAAGGTCCAAACACTAAGACCTTAAACTATGATGTAAAATAAATTCTCCCATATCATGGTCCAAACTCTACAACCCTAAATTGTGAGTCATAAAAATGCCCTCTGGTATCATAAGTCCAAGCTCTATGATGTTAAACTATGAGTCATAAAAAAATTCCTATATGTCATGGTCAAAACTCTAATACCTTAAACTATGAGTAACAGAAAATCCCAATGTTAAGGTCAAAACTCTAAGACCTTATACTATGAGTTAAAAATGTACCAATTGTCCAAAATCTATGACCCTAAACTTTGATTAATATAGGATTCCCCCATGATAAGGTTCAAACTCTAAGACCTTAAACTATGAGGTAAAAAAATTTCTACCATATCATGGCCCAAACAATACGACCATAAACTATGAGTCATAAAAATTCCCCCTCGTATTACAATTCCAAGCTCTATGGCACTAAACTATGAGTAAAAATTACCCCAATTTCATTGTCCAAACTCTAATACCTTAAACTATGAGGAACAAAAAAAATGTCCCCCATGTCCTGGTCCAAACTCTAAGACCTTAAACTATGAGTCATCTTCCTTTCCACATGACATTGAACTATAAAGAACATATCCTTTCCCTAAGAAGTTAAACTACGTAGCATAAAATTTCCTAATTTATTGACAATAAACTGCATGATCTTTCACATAACTACGTGTAGCTTGATTTATACCCTCATAGGATATGTAGAGACACCTCGATCTTCGATCTTGTCCCATCCCCCATAAATAAAAAAATTCCTCCATCATGCCCCCAATGTACCTATATTCATAAAGGAGATCTTTATCACTCTTTGTTTCTAACACCGAGTACAACTCCTATGAGCTTCGGAATGATGATAGAGATTCTAATACAAAGGTCAACTATGGGGAGACATGGCGAACCTAACAACCATGATGGGTAGAATGTAAATTCCCTTACTCATTGGACCATTCCAAATCGGTATGTGGCACACACAGAGCTATGTACAACTTGATTCCTGCCCTCATAGGATATGTAGTGACACCTCGATCTTCGATCCTGGATCATCCCCACTGAGAAAGAATATGAAAAGGCCCCCATAATATTTTTTTTCACCTCACACTTTCAAAGGACACTCTATGACCACTCCTTGTTTCTCAAATCGAGTTTAACTCACGTGAGCTTAGGACCAGTGGTATGGATTCTTTTACGCAAGTAAACCATAGAGGAGTATGGTAGGCCTAGAACCCTTATGAAGTAAATCCAAAATGCCCTCAAGTTTTCCTAACACATCGATAAAAAATTCACAGGGAACTTACCGAAATACATGTGTCTTGATTCTATCTATCACATGATATGTAGCAATGCTCAGATTCGACATTATAGCCTAGACACCAGCAAAAAAATGCCTCTTTCTCCCATGTGTGGGTTAGACCGATGTGGAAGCTCCAAGAAGGTCATGGTTAATCATGGTCTGGGTATTCTCACATTCACAGGCATACATTTTCTATTTTTCACAATCCATACCTTGGGAAAACATGGATCCTCACAATCATCCAAGGCCATCTAGGATGGAAGTCCAGTGTCCTATGGACACCTTTGATTGACTATGCATTTCATGACCTGATGGCTCTGCATACGTTTCCCACACAAATAGCCTCCAATCAAAGCCAAATTCATCCCTAGGAGAGTCCTCCCCTACCTCAGTACGCCCAATGACTTTCAAGCCCCTTTTCATCTCTCCTAATTCAAGTCTCCCTCATGACTACGGTTTACACCTTCTATCATCACTCACATATAAGGAATGATGGAACACCCTAACTATGATTAACCTAAAACTTTTGAAGAACTATGCAAGACCAAAATCATCCTCACCACACGATGCTAAACCATAAGGCCAAAATCACCCTCACTACACAATGCTAAACTGCAAGGCCAAAATCGTCCTCACTACACTACTCTAAACTACAAGTCCAAAATCATCCTCAAAGAATGACGCTAAACTACAAGGCCAAAATCATCTTCACTGCACGATGGTAAACTGCAAGTCCAAAATCATCCTTAATGAATGATGCTAAACTACATGGCCAAAATCGTCCCCATGGGAAAACACTAAATTACAATTCCAAAATCTTCCTCACCGTACGATGCTAAACTGGAAGGCCAAAATCGTCCTCCCTACATGACGCTAAATAGTAAGGCCAAAATCATCCTCACCGCAGGATGCTAAACTGAAAAGGAATGGTTTTATCCTAAAAATTCCCCCTGATGTTGAATCCAATATTCTCAGATGGTGACATGAAACCCTTGTGATCTCTTGTTTCTCACACCGAGCATAGCTCACATAAGATTAGGGATCTTAGAAAGAAATCTATGGTGACATTATGGGAAAACGACCCAGGAATTTGGTCCTAGCAGCATGACCCTAAAAGGCATGTCATAGTTCACTCCCCTGAGAGGAAACCTGTGTCCTGTCCATGTGATGTCAAACAATCAGTTATCCCAATGATAGAACGAATACCTCACCCTATGTATAGGTTAGATCTACATAAGGGACACCATTCAATGAGTGAATCACAACCCAAATGTACCAAATATGTCCAAGTATACCCCATCCATATTCCAATCTCTATTCTTTAAGTGATCTTGAATACCCATAACCCTCTAAGGCCACCTAGGATGGAAGGCCCGTATCCTGCGAACACCTTTGATTGACTGTGCATATCATGTCCCAGTGGCTCTACATAATTCACCCACAAAAACGGCCTTCAATCAATGGAAAATTCATCCCCATGAGATTCCTCTCATATCTCCATATGCCCAATGGCTTCTAAGGCTCATTCCACCCCTCATGATTCAAGGGCCCTCAAAGTCATGGTTTATATTTTCCACATTCTATACATCCTGGATATATCGGAACATATGGGACCAATTCACCTTTAGTCACTTTTGAGGTTTCTAAAATATATTCTATCTGCATGTGCGAAGTTGATCCACATGCAAAGGAAGAGTTCCCCCACTCGTTACTAGGTTTCCCCGAAGAAGTTCAGCTAAAAGGCCTCCTCTTGTGATTAGGGGAACCCCTAGTCAAAGGTCACACAACGTATTCATAAAATTCCCAATCTCCATGATCCTATATGTCCATAAGAGGTGAAAGGGAAGTTTCCTAGGGGCACTTATGATGTACTATTCATATCATGCCTCAGTGTCTCTGCTTACTTTTCCCACAAAAATGGTCAACAATAAAAGGGAAATTAATCCATATGAGACTCCTTTATAGTATCCATACGCTCAAATGACATTCGCGTCTTGCCACACCCCAAGATACAGAAAGCTCTAGGATGATGGATTATGTACCTCCTGTTTCCCAGGTTCCCCTGACACAAAAAAGACTCTTAACTGAGCTGACCACTTCCTAGATCTCCCTCACAAAAGAAAGAAATATACGGAAATTATTTCCCAATCAAGACCAATTTGAATGTTCCTAATGTTCTCAAACAACACTACACAATCCTACCACATATTGTGGCACCCGACATCAAGATAAACCCAAAATGTGTCGAATCCCACCAGGCTATCAAGAATGGAAGGCCAGTGTCCTAGGGGTACCTTTTCTTGACAATTCATATCATGCTCTGGTGGCTCTGTATATATTGCCCACAAAAATAGCCATCAATAAAAGAAAAATTCATCTCTAGGAGAGTCTTTTACTACATCTGTATGCCTAAAGCAACTCTTGAGACTCATTAATGTCCATAATCCACAAATCTAGGGTCAAGAAAAATCTCTAACCCATGAATGAAGTATACTAGAACATACCATAGTAACGGTCCCAAGTTGGGGCCTTACCATATTAAATTTGGTCAAATCTGTTCGACCTAATGCTTTAGTAATAGGCTTTAATGGTAGGACTTTGAACAAATAGCAAGAAAAAAACTTTATTCTTGCCAGAGTGAAAATTCACCAAAGGAAGCTCTGGGTAAAATTCGAGTATCGGTTCTCTAAAAAAATTCATCGAGCCATCAGAAAAGGTGTAAAGCTTATTAAATTGAAAACCCAGAAAGGGAGGCCTAAGAAAATCCAAGTAGTACTAGCTAATCCTATATCAAGCTGGCTTAGGATAAAATTAGGGTTATAATGAAAAAGGCACAAAATTTCATGAGGTGTTGTATAAAACCTCAACAATAGTCAAACTACGCTCACAGAGTCCCTTGGATCAAGAAGAAATTAGAGCTTGATTCGGTTATCCCAGTTTACTAATTTCAAGTCTTGGTTTAAAAATTAACACTTGATTGAAATAATGCTGATAGGAAGAGATAGAGAAGAGATATTTAAAATCCAAAACTTTTTCATCAAGTTCAGCAAAAAATGGAGGAACATTCCCAATTCAGAGTCTCTATATAGTAAAAAATAAGGGGGGAGGGTACATGATATAATTTGGGATAGAGCTACAATTGGGACTGGTTCACCCTTTCCAAAAGAATGGAAATCTATTTCCATGGGTCGTCAATGGTTTGTTCCAAATAAGTTCTTTCCTACATTTCGGCTTCAACTACCAGGATTACCCACACTATGATAGATTTAATTCCATGCCCTTTCTTCTGGATGACTTCATGATTGGCACACAAAGAGGCCAATTTCTCCCTCAAAATAGTTGAGCAGGCTTCACACTCCTGTAGCTATTCCTCTCGAGTCGCCACCAAATCACGAGCCTTCACCTCCTCAGCCATCAGATGATCAAATTCTTTCGAAATATCTTGGATGGTTTCCGCCTAGTGATGGGAAGAATTAAACCTATCCATCTTGTCCTCACAGGAGGTGAGGTCTTCTCGGGAAATGATAATTTGGTAAAAAAGGAATTTAAGGTGATGATAATCATAGTAATCGGAACCCAGCTCAGCAAATAACCACTGAAAATTGTCACCCTCATTAGTGAAATTTGCCAGGGGTGAATCCACAATAAGAGAACATAACTGGTTCCATGCCTCTTTGGGCACTACCTCGTGTCTCTCTGCGGCATTGGCACTTCGATCCTTCCCTACAACCACGTGTTTGTATGTGGGAAGCGTTGTCGTAGGAGTAGGGAGGGACCTAAGTCTAGTCACCCAAGGCGGGAGACCCTATTTAACCTTAGATGGCCCAGCCAATAGATCTGGAGGTGGAAGAATAACTTTGGTCTCTTGGATGATTGGCTATGCTCAGATGGTGCCCATCCCATCATGATCTTGGGTAATATCCACAAGAGGGGGTAGTCTGAATTGCTCCCAACAAAAATGGGTTGTACAGATGAAACCCCTCCCAGATTCTTTTGATGATGGATCGAGCACCTTCTCACCATGAGAGAGAGAGAGGGAGGTGTATCCATATTGGTTGCTGAAGGGACAGAAGTAGAAGGAGTGGCCATTGCACCTCCCACGATGAAGGAAATGTGTGGTGTTGTTGTTGGGGTAGGAATGGGATAATAATCAATTAAGGGTTTCTATACCCATCGGACTGGTTAATTCAGCATCCCCGTGGGGTAATAATCAACCCATAGTTGGGCATACTCTAGCAATAGGAAGGTGGCCCCTGTCATGTTAGGAATGATAATCTCTCTAGAAACACCTTCGTGCATCATCATAAGCCACAATTGATGGAGAACCATAGGATGACATTCTACCCTTTGTTGAAAAACATGAAGAAATGAAGTCTGTTGAAGGCATCCAAACCACTTGGATAATTGATAGGGGATGTATGGTTCATCGAAAACTACTCGGTCTACATGGGCAGTGAGCATCTCATCCTGGAGATTGATGAGGTATGAACATTCCTCCAAGGAACCTCCCCTGTCACCTCTAAATGATCCATGAGGGGTACGATGCGGATCAAACGGGAAATCAGAGGCGTTCTTCAATAGCCTGACCATATCAGTAACAGTCAAAGTCTAGGGAAAAGAAAATAAATGTTGAGAAGAGCTAGATGAATGTTAAAATGGGGAACCCATGTGGTATTCCAATACTCATAATATGGGAAGTTTTATTCCATCCACCAATACAAGAATAGGAATGGTCTGCTGAGATGGTGTAGAGACCTACCTTCTTGAATCTGTCCTAACAATTCATATAGTCGGGAAAGGTTAGGAAGGGCCAAATTAATGGGTTGACACTCTGTAAGCATGGCCTCCATCATCAAGGATCAGCCCTGAACCCCATTGTATATGTCACGGTATGGGAAGAGACATCCACTTAAGAACACGGTGATGAAACCTAATAGCCTAAGTGCAGGTGAAATGTAGTGCTGAAGCTCATATCCACATGAGTCATACTACCTTGATTCAATGGTAGCACAGTATGACCCTAGAGTCTAGCGAGACTAATGGGATTTGTGAGTTCGATTGCGGTGCACCTTCCGCTTAGGCCCGTTTGTCTGTAAGAATAACCATATTCATGGTTCGAATGGGATGAGGTAACTGGCTTCAAGGGGATGATCTAGTGAACCCTCTTTCATGACTAGTAAAATATTTTTCAAAGGAGACAATTGATCAGTTTCATTCCATGTGGTGGCTTGATGAAGAAACTCATAATACATCTCTAAAAGGATAGGGATACCTACAAGCTGGTAGATGTCCCACAGACTGATCCCCACCTCTTCACGTAGTAGATGAATGGTGTTGGTTCTCAAACACTAGTGACTTAGCAATTCCAGAAGGATTTCTCCAAGAAATAAGGTTGAAAACAGAGACACCTAGGCTGCCTAGTGCAATTCCACCACCTCTAGATGGTCAGGGGACTCCAGAAAGGTCTGATGCACCCAGAATTTTTAGGCCCACTCATCAGATAAATATCCTTTGAACTATAAGTCCCACTTGGTGCTCCACATACCACTAAAATTTTCTCAAGAAATTCTGATAATGTATGGGTATTTTAATATTTCTAGTCTCGAGACACCATTTTGGAACCCACGATTTCCTTGAGTCCATACTGAACCCCACAATATGAAAAACATTTCCTGAGTAGGAGTGGCGATGACTTCTCCAGTTGGGGAAATATTGGCACAATCATGATCATGTGGTGCCTCTAAGAGAATGAATGGAATTTTGGGATCAAGAAATGGTAGGGGCACATTTTTAGGAAGAGAAAATCTATAAAGTGGAAACTGAATGGAAAACGGATAAGTTAGAAGCTTAGGTGTTAATAAGACCATAAGAAATCTGTCACAAGGAATGACGTGTGTTTGAAGATTATCATCATTATTTCATTACATGGTGGCCCTCCTCTTCATTGATTTTTCATTATCCCAGGAATCGGCCATTGTAACCTGTATATTAAGATACATAAGCCAGTGAGAAGTTAGTTCAAAAAGAATTTTTGGGAAAATGCTATGAAAAAAATGGCGAAAGGACATAAAGCATGTACGCAAAAGGCTACACATACAGTCCATAAAACTAGTATGTGAAAAGAGTAGTCAACGTACATCATACCATGTGGAAACTACTCCACCTACAGTTATGGTATGTAGATATTATTCACCATGTACATCCATGGAACACGGAATGACCGCGATGCGAAGGCATGGGAACTGATGGTCGGTGAATAGAGCAGTTTGAGGAATGTAGAAACTGCAATCCTTGATCTCTGTTAAGTTCACGTTCAGAAGTTGTAGTTTAAAATTTAAGTATGTACTAATAGTTTTTGAGGTTCGGTTTTCCTATACAAGTTTGGTACATGAACAAGTAACCCATGCATCCTTCTTATATGAAGAATCCAGATTTTAAGTTTTAAATTCCATAGCCTCATTCACAGAAACAAAATGCAGTATGTGAATGGGGAAAATGGTGAGAAAGTCGGTTTGTGAAATATATAGAACAGTTCGAGAATGCGGTTTTCTCAAGGAGCATGGTGTATGAAAGTGAAGGAGTCTAGGAAATCAGGAGCACTTTTCTCCATGATAAATAGTAAAAGTCAAATGACTTGGGACACTATATATAGGTGTGGTCCCATCCTACCGGGTCAACCTATTCTACCACGAACCATTTCAGTTCAGGACCACTTCTACATCAGAATAGTCCTCTTTTCGATCCAAATGGACACCATTCTGATGGGGGCATTTTTAGGGTCCTAAAAATCCTTCTAAAGAGAAAAAATACCCACAAAATAACTTTGAAGAAGGAATTAGGCAATTATATAGGTTTATCAAGGTGTAGGGACTCAAATTGAGTTGTATTTATTTTAAATAACATAAAGGAATTATTGTTTTCAAATGGCCAGTGTACCATCACTGAGAATGGTATGCAAAGAAGATGGATCATGAACCGCCAGGTATGCAGGATGGTCTGCAAACCGCTGGCCCATGAGACGATGCCCAGCGAATAGGGAAAACCATGAACTGTGTCAACCGGAAGAGTTCTGCGGGGAAGGACGTCCACGTATCATGCCGCAAACCCCTCAGTTTTTGGATTAAGTGGACAAGAAGTCTTCCAAAAACCATTATTTCAAACCAAAGTCTCCACAAACCCTGGTTGACTGAGTCTTCTGTGGGTTAGAAAACTGCTTCAATGGGACTCCATAAATGGTTCCAAGTTCCAAGTAGATATGATCGCTCTAATTCTTTATAAAAGGAGCACAGTAGAAGAAGAAAAGGAATGCAGAGAGGAGATAGATAGGGGGAAGGACGGGTGAAAAAATCTTAAAAGAAACTCATAGGTTTCAGTCAGGCTTCTGTCTTGTTTCATCAGCGATGTATGAACCATGAACCACTTATTTCACAGGTATAGCCGGCCACAAACCATAAAAATGGGGAATTGAATAATAATAATATTAAGAACCATGAACCCAACTGTTGAAACGCGAACCAAAGAATTCTCGAGAATGAATTCACCGCAATTGGTAATTCCCCCGACCCACCTTCAATATGGCATTCCGTGTAGTGTACCGCTATGTGGACTGAACCCGGATCCGCGTACCCAGTTGACATGTGGATGTAACCCAAAATGTCATGGTGAGCTGCATACCACTTTGGTACGTAGTTAGAGATACCCATGCCCATGTTCCACACTGGTACGCGGCTGGCCCTCCTACCCACGTACCACTACAGTACACGGAGCCTTTCGCATCCTGCATGAGAAACCAGTACGCAGAATGGGGTGTTTTCGGGTATTGTTCTCTCTAATTCCAACCTCACCCCTCCATTACTGTCCAGTCCTCTGAAATCCCTCAGATATCCGATTTCTTCGGCACTAGGACAAAGACACCTCTAAAGCCATTAGACCTATTTGATTGGTCCATCGGGCACATCAGTGCACCCTATTGAGTCTACATACCCACATTAAGCAGAGTCGCAAAGGCCCTCCCAACAACGGTGTGTTATTCGGGAATTCCTATAAGGCTACATTCCCACAGTAACACAGATTCCAACCTTGGGATTATGATGTGAACCTCCCCATTCTTTAGATTAGGGGTGATCATTTTCTTTTCAATTTAATAAGGAATAGTGATCAATCGATGGGATTATGTTTGCTCCCCCCCTTTGATGAGGATGAAACTCTACACCCTCCTAGAATGTGCTCTGAGGATCTCCCACTGAGGTAAGTCCCCAATCTTCTGAGGCAGGGCCGCGTGACCTTCAATTTCATTTCACGTTGAAAGGTTCATCGCTCCACGCCCTCACCCACGGTCACCCCAGTCACTTCTGCCGTGGACTCTCCCTCCCTCACCAGTAGGGGAGGAGGCATGTGCATTGTTTAATCTTTCATATACTATTGTTTCTAACACCGATCATGACTCACATGGGCTTACAGGTTTGTGAGGATCACAACATCAACACATGATTTGAACTACGAGAACTCTGATTCCTGATCAAAATAGGTTACATAGGACGCCTACTAGAAGGCCAAAGCTCAAAAGGGTGCCCATTCCAAAAGGGTCCAACCAATTAAGTCCCCTAAAATGGGAAGCTTCAGGCATAATCCCCAAACAATCCAAACTATGTGGGTTATGATTCCTCTCCTGAGGATACGTAGGAATCCCTCCTTATGGGCATGATCCCAATATCCAATTACCTTCCGTCCCCCCTAAATGAAAATAAACTCTAGAGTTCCTTACAATATGGATAAGTCAGTTTAACCTCCATGGCATAAAACATATAGATGCTCACGATGATCTTTCAAACCAAGGGTAGACCGTTGACACACTCTTCGGGATTGAACCAAGGATTCATGAATATATGAACACGAATTAAATCTATAAGAGAGTCCCAGAATAGGCAACAATCCTCCCCCAGAAGGGTGTGGTGAGCCTGACCTCCCATCCTCTCAACAAATGGAGTCCTCAAGTGTCGTTGGCCAAATTATCAGCCAAAAATCACCTGCCTTTGGAAAGTTGGTCCATGAATCATGGATACTAGGTTCGTTGGGAGTTCTTGGATCCACAACTAAACCCTTTAGAGACTATCCAAGGAAGTTATATCCAAGAAGCACCAATTTCATGAGCACTTAACCCCAACGCAATCACCTGTTGGGACCAATAGTTCCCCATAGGGTTAATTCAACCTTCTTTAAAGGATAATGATGTTGAATGGGTCGAAACAAAGGAATAATAAATTTGACGAGAGCCCATCCCTTTGAAAAAAGGGACAGGTAATGATCCACATCGTTCCATATCTACATCACCCATAAACATGCCACCTTGGAGGTGGAGCGGCCCTAAAAACTGTCAAAATTTATAAATACCATAAAACACCATAAAAAACCAAAAAACCCCTAAAAATTACTAAAAACATAAAACCCGTAAAAACATTGAAAACCCATAATAAAACCATAAAAACCAAAAAACACTTAAAACCCCTAAAAATATAAACACCCCTAATAACTATATAACCCCCAAAAATTAAGAAAAACCCTTAAAAACCTTAAAACCCCCTTAAAACCCCATAAAAACTCTTCAAATTGACTAAACACTCTCTAACCCCATTAGACCCCTAAAAAATCTATAAGAAACATAAAAACCCCAAGGATACTCAAAAGAACTTAAAAACTAAAAAAATCACAAAAACCCTAAAGACCCTAAAAATCCTAAAAATACAAAAAACCCTAATATCTTACAAAACCTAAAACAATAAAAATCCTAAAAAACCCTAAAAATCCATTAAAATGTAAAAAAAATCAAAAAACCATTAAAACCCCTATGAAATCCTTAAAAACCTAAATACACATAAAACCACTAAAACCCAAAAATATACTAAAACCCTAAAATTTCTAAAAATCCATAAAAACACTTAAAATCCCTAACAACCCTAAATCACTATAAAAATACTAAAAAATCCCTAAAATCCCTAAAAATGTAAAAAAATTGAAAAACCAGAAAAAACCTAAGAAAACATTAATAACCTAAAAGGTCTTAAAAACCATAATTACCTAAAGAGGGCTTAAAAACACTAAAAACCATAAAAGTCCCCAAATCATGAAAAAAACCCCTAAAAAAAACTCTAAAAACCTAAAAAATACTAAAATCCCATAAAACCCCTAAAAACCATAAATAACCCTAAAAACCAACAGAAACAATATAACCCCATTAAATACCTAAAGATGTTAAAAACTCTAAAAACCTTGAAAAACATAAAAAATCAAAATATCCCTAGAAATTCCAAAAACCATAAAAATCCAAAAAGTAATAAAAAACCTAAAATCCTCAAAATCCCTAAAAACACTAAAATCCCATAAAATCCTAAAAGAGCCTAAAAATTCCTTAAAAATGTAAAAAACCCAAAAATCCCTAAAAACTCTAATAAAACCATACGTCCTAAAACACATAAAATCTCTAAGAAGGCTAAAAACGCTAAACAACCTAAAAACCAAAAAACTAAAAATCCCAAAAAAAACCCTTCAAAGCCTCAAAATCCATAAAAACCCTAAAACCCATAAAAATACCAAAAAAATCCCTAAAATCCATAAAAAAGTAAAAAAACTAAAAACCATGAAAAACCCTAAGATAACCTTAAAAACCTAAAAACACTTAAAACATAAAAAATTTCTAAAACCCAAAACCCCTAAAATATCCCCCCCCAATCCCTAACAACACATAAGAAAGCTAAAATAGACATAAAAATACCTAAAAACATAAAAACCCTAAAAACCAAAGAAAAACCTAAGAAAACCTTAAAACCTAGAACACTTAAAAATCCTAAAACCCTAAAAATTCTAAAACCCCAAAAAACTCTAAATGAACCTAAAACCCAAAAACCCAAAAACCCCAAAAACCCATAAAAACCCATAAAAACATAAAAACCCATAGAAAACCTAAAATTCACTAAAAACTCGAATAAAACCCTTCAAACCCCTAATAACGTTAAAACCAAAAAAACATTAGGAATCAAAAAAAATAAAAAAAATCCTAAAATCCCAAAAAATCAATAAAACCCCTAAAACCCCTCAAAATACCGAAAATCCATAAAACTATAAAAAAACCCTAAAAATCTCTAAATATATAAAATCCCTAAAAATCCAGAAAAAACCCTAAGAAACCCTTTAAAATCTAAAAACACCTAAAACCCCTAAAAACCTAAGAAAGATAAAACCCCAAAAATAACCTCAGACCACAAAAAATCCTTAATAGCCTAAATGACTGTAAAACCCATAAAAACCATAAAAACCAAAAAATTCCATAAAATTCCCTAAAATGTATAAAACCTCTAAAAACACTGAAAAACCCTAAGAAACCCAAAAAAATAGTTAAATCCACTAAAAAGGTAAAAAATGATAAAAAAACCCTAAAACCCC
This sequence comes from Viscum album, assembly GCA_963277665.1. Lineage (NCBI taxonomy): Eukaryota > Viridiplantae > Streptophyta > Magnoliopsida > Santalales > Viscaceae > Viscum > Viscum album. The sequence goes on from OY728161.1 coordinate 704,174,116, forward strand.
TTAAAAAGTCTCTAAAAACAACAAAAACCAGAAAAAACATTAAAACCCTCAAAAATAAAAAACTTAAAACCATCTAAAAACACTAAAAACCCATTAAACTCGTAAAAATGTTTAAAAAATACCAAAAAAATTAAAAAGTCAAAAAAAATTCTCAAAAAACCATAACCCCCCCCCCCCAACTATAAAACAACCCAAAACCCCATCAAAATCCAAAACACCATAAAACCCATAAAAATCTTAAAAATCCTGAAAAATTACTAAAAATGATAAACCCCTAAAAACTCAAAAAAATTATAAGATCCCCTTAAAAACCTAAAAACAATTAAAACCCCTAAAACCTAAAAAATTTAAAAACCCTAAAAACACAAAAAACATTAAAAATCCCTAAAAACCCAAAAAAACCATAAAAATCATAAAAAACTCTAAAACTCTACAAACATAAAAACCCTAAAATCCTTGAATACCCCTAAGAAAACCAGAAAAACTTAAAAAAAACATAAACCCCTATAATCTTAAATACACAAAAAACCCTAAAATAACATATCCCTAATAAACAAGCAAAATCCCAAAAAACCCAAAAACCCCCAAAAACCAAAAACAAACCTAAAAACCTATAAAAACACTAAAAATTCTAAAACAAAATTTAAAACCAAAATAATTGTAAACAGTCTAAAAAACCTTGAAACCCCAACAGAACTGAAAAACCCCTAAAAACATAAAACCCCCAAAATCACTAAAAAACAATAAAAACCCTAAAAAACCTAAAAATTAAGCAAAAATCACTAAAATTTAAAAAAAAACCTAAATACCTTGAAAACCCCTCAGAAAACCTTAAAATCATAAAAACATAAAACCCCTAAAAACTTAAAAAACCCTAAAAACCGTAAAAAACTCTAGAAACCCCCAAACCCCATAAAAACCATTAGAACCCTCAAAAACATAAAAACCATAAAAATTCTAAAAAAGAACTAAAAATCCCTAAAAACATAAAAACCTTAAAAACCCTTAGAAAACCTCAAAAACCAATAAAAAAAATTAAAACCCATAAAAACCTTAAAATGCTAAAAACCTTTAAAACCCTTAACCCCAAAAAACCTTAAAAATCAATAAAACCCCATAAAAACTATAAAACACAATAAAAACTCTAAAAACCCCTTAAACCCAGAAAAGGTAAAAAATTATAAAACCCATTAAAACCCCTAAAACCCAAAAAAACTCAAAACCTAAAAAACATAAAAAATATAAAGACCCTAAAACCCAAAACCCTCAAAATCTCAAGAAACCCAAAAACTGTAAAAATCTTAAAGAATCCTTAAAAATTCCTCAGAGCATAAAAAATCCTAGAATGCCTGAAAACCCTTAATAAAATAATAAAAATTGAGAAACACCTTAAACCCATAAAAACCAAAAAAATGCTAAAAACCTTGAAAACAACTAAAAACCCTAAAAACCCAAACATTGTAAAACCCAAAAAAGTCCCCGAAATACCTAAGAAATAAAAACCCAAAAAACCATTAAAAAACCTAAGAAATCATTAAATACATAAAAAGCCATAAAACCCACAAAACCTAAAAATGGATAAAACCCCTAATAAACCCCAAAACCCCTAAAAACCTAAAAACACCTAAAAATTTTAAAAACCCTAAAACCCCATAAAAACCTAATAAACTAAAAAAAACTATAAATTCCCTTTAAATCCCTAAAAATGTTTAAAAACTAAAAAAACCTTAAAAATCCTAAAAAACTAAAAAAAAACCAAAAATACATAAAAACATAAAAATCCTTGAAACCTTAAAAATACAAAATACCATAGAAACCATAAAATCATGAAATGCCCTAAAACTACCTAGAAAAGAAAAAATCCCTAAAATCCCTGAAAACCATGAGAAAACCTTAAAAACCAAAAAACACTTAAAACCCCTAAAAACCAAAAAAATGCTAAAACCCTAAAACACTAAAAAGATCTAAAAAACCTTAAACACCCCTAAAATGTTCAAAACCCCTAAAAACCATTAAAACTCTAAAAACCCTTCAAACCACTAAAATCATTAAAAAAAATCTAAAAACTCCAAAAAAGAAAAAACCCCTAAAAGTTTCAAAATCATTAAAAACACTAAAAACCCTCAAAATCCCTAAAAACCATAATAAATCCTAAAAACCCTCTAATCCCTAAAAACATAAAAAACATTAAAAACAATAAGAAAAACATAAAAAGCCAAAAATAAATAAATTCCCTAAAAACCTAAAAATGCTAAAAACCATAAAATCCCTCAAAACCCTAAAAATTTCTGATGGGTCTATTTTTTCTTTCTAATAAATTGGGGGGGGGGGAGAGTATCCTGACCCTCACATCTTCCTTGCCCTCAAGACCCAAAGAAATTCTAAAACCCGAAAACCCCTAAAAACCAAAATAACCTTAAAAACCCTAAAAACCAATGAAAACCCAAAAACCCACTAAAAAATATATAAAATCTTTAAAATTCTAAAGATGTTAAAAACTATAAAAACCATAAAACCCTCAAAACCCTAAAACCCTCAAATTCTCTAAAATCTGCAAAAATCCTAAAAACTACCAAAAAATAAATAAAATTTCTCAAATACTCAAACAACCCTAGAAACCCTTTAGAAATCACTAAAAACATAAAAAATTTAAAACCCCTAAAAACATAAAAATACAAAAAAACCTTAAAACTCTACACCTCTAAAACCTTTAATTCCATTCAAAATCCATGAAAATCCTAAAAACCCATAAAATTCATAGAAAATCCTTAAAAATCGTGAAAAAATAAATAACCATAAAAAAATATGAAAAAATAAAAGAAATCCAAAAAATCATAAAAACACTTAGAACCCCTAAAAAGTAAAAAACTCTAAACACCCTAAAAATTATAAAAGACATGAAAACCCTAAAAACCACTGAAAACATTTAAACCCAAAAAACAATAAAAACCATAAAATCTATAAAAACCATAAAAACAACTAAAAACTCCAAAAAGACCCTTAGAGATGTTCATAATCTCTAAAACCCTTTTAAAACCCTAGAAACTAATACAACCCATAAAATCCAAAAAACCCTAAAACCCAGAATGCCCTAAAAACCCTAAAGCACTCAAAATCCCTAAAATCCTAAATAAACCATAGAAATACTAAAAAATACCTAAAACCATAAAAAATTAAAAGAAAACCCAAAACCCTATAAAAACATTAAAAATCAAAACACACATTAAACACGAGAAAACTCTAAAAAATTCTAAAAACCCTAAAACATAAAAAACTAAAAAACCCTCAAAATACCTAAGAACACTAAAAACCATAAAAATTCTTAAAAATACCTAAAAATGTAAAAAAACCCAAAAATCCTCAAAAACCCCAAATAAAAACATTAAACCTGAAAACACTTAGAACCCCTAAAAACCAAAAACCACTAAAAATCCCCAAAACCCAAAAAAACCCTACAAATATAAGAAGACCTAGAATCCTTATAACCCCTAAAAACCCATAAGACACCTAAAACCCACTAAAAACTCTAAAAATAATTTATAGCCCTAAAATGTTAAAAAATAATAATAACCCATAAAAATAATAAATCCTCAAAACCCCCCACGAAATCAAAAACCAAAAAAACTATAAAATCCCTAAAAATCCCTAAAACCCAAAAAAATCTAGAAAATACATAAAAATACCTAAAAACATTAAAACACCTAAAAACACTAAAAACTTAATAAAACTATAAAAATAAAAAAATACACTTAAAAAACCTAAAACAATAAAAACACTAAAAACAATAAAAACCACTAAAAAACCTAAAAATCACTAAAAACCCACAAAACTCCAAAAAACCATAAAACAATAAAAATCCAAAAATAATCCAAAAAATACCTAAAAATTTCAAAAAAAATATAAACCCAAATAAAACCTTAAATGGAAAAAACATTTTAAACCCCTTAAAACTTAAGAACAATAAAAACCCTAAAAACACATAAAAAGACCATATAAACCATAAAATAAACTAAAACACAGATAAACATAAAAAACATAAATCCACAAAAACACTAAAACCCACTATGAACTCTACAATCCCAATAAACCCTTAAAAATTTTAAAATACTCTAAATCCATTATAAATATCAAAAAACAATAAATTCCCAAAAAACATAAAAACACTTTAACCCTTAAAATCCCTACAACCCCAAGAAAACCAAAAAAATCCAAAAAACTCCATAAAAATCACTAAAAATTTAAAACCCTCTAAAAAATTAAAAAAAATTAAGAATCCCTTAAAAACTATAAACAATTAAAACCCCTAAAAACCAAATATAATTAAAAAAACCCAAGACCCCTCAAAATCCTTGAAAAAGTGAAAAAACCAAAAAAATTCATAAAAACCCTAAAAATCACTAAAATTGTAAAACCACTAAAAACCATGAAAACCATTAAGAAAACCATAAAAACCTAAAAATAGATAAAAACCCTAAAATGAAAAAAAATGCTAAAACCCCTAAAAATCATACAATCCCGTTAAACCTTAAAAACCATAAAATTCCTAAAAACGATAAAACCACTAAAAATTATAAAAACCCCTTAAACACTAAAAAAGATAAAAAAATCTATTAAAAATTAAAACCTCTAAAAACTTATAAAAACCCTAAGGGATTTTGGGTTTTTGGGTTTTTTTGGTTGTTTGAGGTTTTTATGATTTTCTTCTTTTTTGAGGTTATTTAGTGTTTTTAAAAAAATTAAGGTTTTAAAGGGTTTTATAGTTTTAGTGTATTTTAATGGTTTTAGGGTTTTTAATTTTTTTATGGGGTTTCGGGTTTTTGGGTCTTTTAGGGTTTTTGTCATTTTTAAGGGGTTTTATGTTTTTTATGTTTTTAAGGTTTTATTATTGGTTTTTAGTGTTTATAAGTTTTGTAAATTTTTAGGTATTTTTTGGTTTTTTTTTGGATTTTTCGGGTTTTTTAATTTTTTAGGGAATTTGAGGGTATTTATAGTTTTTTTGGGGTTTTTAGGTGTTTTTAGGGTTTTTAGTGTTTTTAGTCTTTTAGGGATTTTATGTTTTTTTGGTTTCCAAGGGATTCTAAGTGGTTTTCTGGGTTTTAGGGGGTTTTTTACATTTTTAGGGATTTTTAGGCAGTCATTAGGATTTTTATGGTTTTTAGGGATTTTTCAGTTTTTAGGGGGTTTTTGAGTTTTAAAGGTTTTTTAGTATCATCAATATTTTTTAGGTGTTTAAATGGTTTTAATTTTTTTTTATTTTTTAGTGGTTTATGGGTATTTAGGGTTTTTTTATGTATTTATGGGTTTTATAGTTTTTAATGTTTCTATGGATTTTATGGTTTTCTAGGGTTTTTTAAACATTTTTAGGTTTTTTGGTGTTTTATATGTTTTAAGGTTTTCCTATGGTTCTTTAGGGATTTTAAGTCTTTTAATTATTTTTGGTAATTTTTGTGATTTTTCATAATTTTTCTACTTTTTATGGTTTTTAGGAACATTTTATATTTTAGGGGTTTTAATAGGTTTTGGGTTCTTTTTCATTTTTTTTGGTTTTTATTGGTTTTAAGTTTATTTGGGGTTTTTAACCTTTTTTTGGGGTTTTTAGGGGTTTTATAGGTTTTCATGGTTTTAGTTATTTTGTAAAATTTTATGGGTATTTAAGTTTTTATGTATTTAGAGGGGTTTTAAGGATTTTTTATGTTTTTAAGGTTTTTTAATTTTTAAGGGTTTTTTGAATTTTTTAGTGTTTTTAAGGTTTTTATATTTTTTTAAAATTTTGAGGGGTTTAAAGGGTTTTTTATTTTTTAGTGGTTTTTGGTGTTTTATTTGGTTTTTAAGCTTTTTAAGGGTGTTATGTTTTTGTAAATTTTCAGGGTGTTTTGGGTTTTTTGGGTTTTGAGCATTTTTTGGGGGTTTAGGGGTTTTATGTTTTTTCAGTTTTGTGAGGTTTTATTATGGGTTTTTAGGGTTTTATTATTAGTTATTGTATTTTTTTGGATTTTTTTGGATTTTTAGGATATTTAGGTATTTTTTATGATTTTTATGGTTTTTAGGGATTTATTTATGTTTTAGGGTTTTTTGGTTTTTTGGTTTTTTTGGATTTTTTTATTTTTTAGGGTTTCAATGTTTTTTAATTTTTTACTTTTTTTGGGTTTTAGAGGGGTTTTAGAGTCTTTAGTGGTATGTTTTTGTTTCTATGAAGTTTTAGGTTTCTTAAGATTTTAGGGGGTTTAATGTTTTTTGGGTTTATAGGAGTTTTTAGGGTTTTATGGGTTTTGTCCATTTTTAAGCTTTAGGGTTTTTAGTTTTTTTACGTTTATTAGGTTTTATTAGGTTTTTAGGGTATAAATGGTTTTTAAAATTTTAGGGAATTTTAGTATTTTTATGGTCTTTTAAAAATTTTATGGAATTTTAGGATTTTTAAGCATTTTAGGGTTTAGGATTTTTTACGGATATTATAGTTTTTAGGTTTTGTGGGTTTTATATGTTTTTAGTTTTTTAAGGTTTTCTTATTTTTTTAGTGTTTTTATGTGAGTTTATATGTTTAGGGATTTTAGGGGTTTTTTTTTGTTTTTAGGGTTTTTAGAGTTTTTAGTGATTTGAGGGTTTTAAGGTTTTATGGATTATTTAGGTTTTTAGGGTTTTTAGGATTTTAATGTTTTAGAGTTATTTTATTGTTTTTAGGGGTTCAAATGGGTTTTAGTGTTCTTAGTGGTTTTATTGTTTTTATGGGTTTTTAACATTTTTATAGTTTTTATGTTTTTTAGGGGTTTTATGTTTTTTAGGGATTTTTAGGTTTTTACTATTTTTTGGGGTATTATATTTTTTTCTTTTTATGGGTTTTAATTATTTTTCTATTTTTAGGGTATTTTAGTTTTTTTACATTTTAAGGGATTTTTAGTGCATTTTTTAGATTTTATGGGTTTTAGTGTTTTTATGGATTTTAAGTGTTTTTAGGGGTTTACGTTTTTTTTCAAACAAATTTGGTGTTTTAATATTTTTTGACTTTTTTAATAGTTTTCTGTGTTTGAAGGGTTTTTAGTGGTTTAGATTTTTTTGGGGAGTTTTTTGGGTCTTTATTGTTCTTATATTTTGTAAGATTTTCTTGGTTTTAGAGTTTTTTTTTATGATTTTTGGGTTTTTAGGATTTCTAGGATTTCTAGGAGTTTTAATTGTTTCTAGGTTTTTTATGATTTCTTAGGTTTTTTAGTTTTTTTTCAATTTTTATGGATTTTTATGGAGTTTTATGTTTTTTTGGTTTTCAGCGTTTTTAGGAATTTTAAGTGTTTTATTGGTTTTAGGGTTTATATAGGTTTTTATAGTTTTTAGTGGTTTAATGTTTTTATTGTTTTTAATTATTTTATCATTTTAATGGGGTTTTAATGGTTTTTTAGGGTTTTAGGTTTTTTATGGTTGTTAGGGTTTTTATGGTTTTAGGGGTTTTGGTGGTTATAGGGGTTTATGGGGTTTATGGACTTTTAGTGTTTAATGTGTTTCTTATGTTTCTAGGGATTTTAATTGTTTTTATGTTTTTATGGATTTCTAAGGGTTTATTAGGGTTTTTAGTGTATTTTTTAATTTTTTAGTATTTTTAGGGAATTTTAGGGGTATTAGGGTTTTTAGGGGTTTCTAGGGTTTTTATGGTTTTTTAGATCTTTATGGTTTTTATCATTTTTTTGGTTTTAGGGGACTTATGGTTTTTAGTTTTTTAAGGTTTTCATAGGGGTTTTCATGTTTTTAGGATATTTTTCATTTTTTGGAATTTTTCGTGTGTTTTTAGGAATTTTATGGGTTTTTAGGGTTTTTAGGGATATAGGGGTTCTCAGACGTTTCATGGTTTTTAGCATTTTTATGCATTTTTTTGGAGTTTTAGGGGTTTTTTTGAGTTTTTTAGGTTTCTTAATGTTATTTTGATTTTTCTTTGAAATTTTGAGGGGTTTAAATTGTTTTTTTTTGTTGTTAGTTTCTTTAGGGGTTTTATGAGTATTTAAAGATTTTATGATTTTTTGGGTTATTTTTGGTTTTTAGGATTTTTTTGTTTTAGGTTTTTAATAAATTTTTAGGGTTTTTATGGGTTTTAAGTGTTTCCTTTTTTAAGGTTATCTTAGGGGTTTTCACTGTTTTTATGGATTTTTATTTTTTTTATGGATTTTTATGGTTTCTTAGGGTTTTTATGAATTTTGATGAGTTTTAGGTGTTTTATAGGGATTCTTGGGTATTTATGTTTCTTTTGGGGGGGTGGGGGGTTAGGGTTTTTGAAGTTTTTATTGTTTTAAATGGGTTTTAATGTCTTTATGGGTTTTATGGGTTTAAATTATTTTTTTATTTTTAATGGTTTTTTTTGGATTTTATGGTTTTTAAGGTTTTTAAAGGTTTTTAGGGGTTTATGGTTTTTAGGGGTTTTTAGGATTTTAGAGTCATTTTTGGGTTTTTAGTCTTTTTATCAGTTTTTACGTTTTTATGGGTTTTATGTGTTTTTGAGTTTTTAATATTTCTTATAGGTTTTCATGGTTTTGGGGGGGGTTTTATGTTTTTAGTGATTTTTTGGGTTTTAAATGTTTTTTACAATTTTTAGGGATTTTGAGGGATTTTAGTGGTTTTTAGTGTTTTTAGGGTTTTATAATTTTTATGTTTTTATGGTATCTAATTGTTTTCTAGTTTTATTAATTTTAGGGTTTTTTGAGATTTTATTGTTTCCAGGTTTTTTTGGATTTTTAGGGATTTTTTAGGATTTTATTTTTTTTAGGTTTTGAGGTTTTTAAGGTTATTAGGGACTTTTTTAGTTTTTAGGGGTTTAAAGGTTTTTTAGTGTTTTTAACATTTTAAGGGGTCAAAATTGTTTTTGAGTGTCTAGTGTTTTTTAGGGTTTTGATGGATTTTTATAGGTTTTATGGGTTTTTGTAGTTTTTAGGGTGTTTTGTGTTTGTTTGGGTATTTAAGGGGTTTTTAGATTTTTTAGGTTTTTAGAGGTTTTATGGGTTTTTAGGTGTTTTATTTTTTTAATTGGGGGTTTTCAGGGTTTTAAGGGTTTTTACATTTGTATGGATTTTTTATTAGTTTAGGGGGTTTTGGATTTTTAGGGGTTTTGATGGTTTTTAGAGTTTTTAGAGTTTTTAAGGGTTTTAGGGATTTTAAGGGGTTTATAATTTTTTTTTGGGGGGTTGGTTTTATATTAAAATTTTAGTGGTTTTAAGGTGTTTTTTTAGTTTTTAACGTTTTTAGGGGTTTAATGGGTTTTTAGAGTTTTGGTGGGTTTTTTGGATTATATGGGCTTTTAGGGGATTTTATGTTTTTAGGGATTTTTTGGATTTTAAGCATTTTTAGGGGTTTTAGGGGTTTTATGTGTTTTTAGTTTTTATGGTTTTCATAGGGTTTGTCAGGGTTTTTAGGGTTTATAGGGATTTTGAGGGTTTGGGTTTTGTTATGGTATTATGGTTTTTATGGGTTTTTGGGTTTTTGGGTTTTTTTGAGTTGTTTAGGGGTTTAATTGATTTTTAGAGTTTATAATTATTTTAGGGGTTTAAAGTGGTTTTACATTATTTAGTTGTTTCAGTGTGTTTATGGGTTTTTAGGTTTTTATGGTTTTTTGTTATTTTATGGTTCTTCAGGGTTTTTATTGTTTTAGGGTCTTCTTAGTGTTTTGTCGGTTTTTTTCATTTTTTAGGTTTTTTGGAATTTTAAGTGTTTTTAGGTTTTTAAGGTTATATTTGGGGTTTTAAATGTTTTTAGGGTTAATGTTTTTTGGTATATTGAGGATTTTTTATGATTTTTATGGTTTTTAGTGTGTTTCAGGATTTTTAGGGGTTTTAGAGTTTTGATGGATTTTAGACTTTTTAGGATTTTATTATTTTCTTGTGTTTCTTCAGGGTTTTTAGGGTTTTTTACATTTTTTGGGGTTTTTTTGTATTTTTTAGGATTTTATGGGGTTTTAGGTTTTTTAGGGATTTTGAGGGTTTTATAATTTTTTATGGTTTTATGTTTTTTATTGTTTTTTGGGTTTTTAGGGTTTTTGGGTTTTTTAGTGTTCTATATTTTTTTTATAATTTTGTAACATTATTGGAGGTTTAAATGGTTTGTATAGTATTTAGAGGATTTTTATGGTTTTATGGGGGTTTAGGGGTTTTAATGGGTTTTATTGTTTTTATGGTTTTAAGGATTTTTAGGTTTTTTATTGTTTTTTAGTTTTTATTGGTTTTATGATTTATTAGTTTTTAATGTTTTATAAGGATTCTTTATTCTTTTTATGTTTGTTGGGATTTTCATGCATTTATATGGTTTTTAGTGATTTTGTGGGTTTTAGGGTTATTTTAGTTTTTAGGGGTTTTCTGAGTTTTTTTGGTTGAATAGTTTTTTTATAATTTTTAAACATTTTTAGGGGTTTAAAACGTTTTTAGTAATTTTTTTTTATTTTATGGGGTTTTAGTGGTTTTTAAGGATTTTAGGGGTTTAGGTTTTTATATGTTTTTGGGTTTTAATATGTTTTAGGGTTTTAGGAAGTTATTTTTTTTAGGTTTTTAGAACTATTAAGTGTGTTTAGGTTTTTAAAAATTTCTTATTTTTTAGGGGTTTTAAATTTTTTTTTATGTTTTTTGAAATTTTTTCAAAAAAAATATATCATTTTATTGTTTTAGAGGGTTTTTATCCATTTTGAGGGGTTTTAGAGTTTTTTTGGGCGTTTCAGGTTTTTATGGTTTTTTGGGTTTCAGGGTTTTTATTTAGGTTTTTAATTTTTTACGTTTTTAACATTTTTAGGGGTTTAAAGGGTTTTTATAGATTTTCATTTTTAAGGTTTTTATGGGTTTTTAGAGGGATTTATTATTTTTAGGGTTTTTAGTGTTTTTAACATATTTAGTATTTTAGGGGTATAATTTTTTTCAAATTTTAAGCATTTATTTTGTGTTTTTCAAATTTTTTTGGGGTTTTTTATGTTTTTAGAGATTTTAGGTCTTTTATAGTTTTTTAGGGATTTTCAAGGTTTTTAGGGATTTTTAGGGTTTTTATGGGATTTTTGGGTTTTTTTCAAGGAAAAAGTATGAAGTATATATAAGGAAAGATGAATTGAAAGAAATTAACCCAAGTTTGAAATATTGTTTATTCTAGGAACAAAGGTTCCAAGACCAAACTAAACACAAGAGCATGAAGAAAGTCCCCCAAAACGATCGAGCAAACAAGTAGACTAAAATGGAACTAGAATATTGTAAAGCCTCTCTAAAGGGTAGTCAGATGGAAGGGAAACACTACCACTATTCCAACACATCATCACACTCACCATGTTGTAGTAGAAAAAACCAATAGAAAAATAAAATGTTAACCAAGAATGCATGATCCCTTAAAGTAGCCAATCTTGGGGGATGGCAGCAGTATTGAATAATGCATCAGGCACCACCAGTAAGTCACAAACTATACATCAACCAGCTGCTAACTGGATAGGAACCCAACAAATGCAACTCATCTGACTTAGTAGAAAAAACCCTTGTATCTCCCAAGAACAAATCCAGCAAGCACTTCCAAGGGTAGCACAACCAAGGAAACAAGCGGCCAATGAATAAATAGCATCACACAACTATGATTATCCACAAACATCTGCAACCAACAACTCATGAACACATGCATAAACCACAACCTATACACACACACACATGCATGCACCACTACCCGCACAAATGAATGCATGAAATCATCCCCCCCCCCCACGCACACACAACCAAAAACACCCACCAAAACACCATAACCAGCACACAAGAATATAATGTTAGAAAAAACCACCAACGAAACATCCCCACAATCCTTAGAAATAGAACCACCAATTTTCTAGTCGAAATAAAACTATAAAAATCACCCAAAATATTTCCAACACAACTCTATTAGTAAAAAACCCCCAGGATTCATCCCTCTCTATCCTCGAACCAAAGAGCTCACGCCTAGGAACCCTTAAGAAACCAGAATCAAGCACCATAAAATGAAATGCCCAAATGACTAATGGACATGTGAATTCTAGCAGAATCACCCCTCACAATGTCAATAGACACACAATATCCTCAACATATATCCAATGATGTCCCCAATTTCCTCTAATCCAATCCAATTAGGAATCCCATAAGCAGAAACTCCGAAACCCCATCAGCATTAGTCTGAGGTGAGAAGAAACCAACCATCACTAACATCATAGCATCCCTATAGTAGACCACTATGAACACTAGTATCAAACACCAGTGATCCACCCCACCTCCCTATAACCTCACCTATCCAGAAACTATCCACCTGTCACTCATCCACAACACCACTACCCTAAATAAAAACAATTAGTATCATCCCACCTATCAATAAACATTGCCAAACCCTACTATCCACTCACACCATTACAGGCGTCGAAACCCAAGATGATTCCATCACCACCCAACCAAAAAAACCTATCTGGAAGGACCAAAACACCATACCCTAAATAGCCTAAACAACCATCCTCCTCATGAACCCAACAGTCGAGGAACCATTCTGCAACATCAAGGCACCAAACCAATACATGGGGCCACTAAAATACCTAAGAAATAGGAATCTAAACGTCACCACCTAAAAAATACCATCCAAAAAAACACAACCAATCAATCAACCTCAAACCCACAAGTAACCATCCACAATAAAAGACACCGCATGCAGCGAAGTAGCAAGTAATACGCATCCCATACAGAAATTAGTCATCAATAAACTAGCAAGTCCATCCTAAAGCACCCACACCATGAACAAAATCCTCCAAAACATCACAAAAAAGAATATCCTTTGAATTAGTCCATACCACAACATAATCCCCTCCAGAAACATCCCTAGGAACCATAACAAGGTAGCCTCTAAAATAATACATTGTTCCCTAAACATCCCACACCAACCCAACACCAGAACAATAGAAACAACCATAAGGACATCACCTTCAAGACTGACAGAAGAATAATACTATCCAAACAATCTATTATACTTATATAGACCTTTCCAATACCCAAACCTAGTAACCAAAACTATAATGGGACCAAAGCTAGAACACCAACTACCTAAGCCTCCCAATGAAATCAAAAACAGTCCCTATGAAAAAAAAGTAAAATTCCACCTTTAAACCAAATCCTAATTATTCCAACAATTTTAAAATCATTTGTAAGAAGAAATCCTAGAGCATATGTTTAGTTCAAAATTAATATGGATATAATTTCCACAGTGGTAGGAAGATCCATGTAGCTGAGAGTTCTTTTATTCCAAATAAAATAAACCAAGGTCTACAGCCCCAATATTTCCAATACACTCCTCAAGTAATCATCAATAAAAAATAATTTCAACAATCCACAATGGAAGAGAATGATCCATAATTGCAATAAATAATTAATAATTTCAAAAAATAGGACGAGGGATTCCTAGAGAACTCATAATTGAAAACAAATATGGCCAATACTTTCAGAATCCAACTCACAAAGAAGGTAGTGGTTCGGAAAATCCAGACTCCTTCTCTGAAACCTAACTTGAGTGACCAATTAATTGAGGATCCATAGAAATATGATTTATGAAAATATGGTGAGGGTGGGATGACTTAAGGGAAAACAATTTCAAGAAAAAATGGAATATTTCACTCTTAATTCGATCCAAACCAAATGAATGGAGAACCCATCCTGAGGATTCTAAATAAACCTTTCATAGACTCTTCCATTCCCAATAAAAGATGGAATACCTTACCATAAATACCAAGGATCAGTAGCGACTTCAAGCAGTGGATTATACAGGCCATCTAAAATTAAATTAGCAACCAAGGAAAATTTATTTAACCTAAAATCATAGATGATGCATTCATCTATAGAGGAGAAATTAGAAGCTTTAGGAAACCATAAATCACACCATATGAAGATTCTAAATCTGTTCCCAATTAAAAAGGAAATATGGTCTCTAAGAAACATTAAGACCCAACAATTTACTTTATATCCATGATTAGTTTCATGTAATTTTAGCTACCCAAAACTAAGAGTGCCCAAGAAGTAAAATCCTTTTCCCAATCTACCCAAATATAAAAAAAGGATGAGTTAAAAATATCTCAATCATGTTTAAACACAACCATTTTTTCTAGTAATGTACATTCTTAACCCATAAGACTCCATCATATTTAGTCCTAGGCACCAAATCCCTAGACACTTTTGTAAAAAATGTAGAAATTAAAGGCCCTTTACAAAGAAAATTCCACGGTTTTACTTAAATTGAATTAACCAATTTCTTAGGAAAAATAATGTGATTGCACAAATAATCTTTCTTAATAAATAAAACCGACTGAGCATGCTATAAATGACCCGTAATAGAGAGATTTTTTTTTCAAACATTAATCCTTCTAAAAATTGTCTTCTCTAAATTCACACACTCAACCACACTAATCTTAAACGTAATAAGGGGATCCAAGAGATAAAAAAGACAAACGAAACCTATCCTAATACCCATAAATTTTTAGATACTATCTTGAACATCATAAGAAGTTCTATATGAAAACATTAGAGATCATGAAATTTTAACATTCAAACCAGACAAGGAAGAAAAAATATCTAGAGAATGTTTGAAGACTAAAACTGAGTACAAATTTCTAAATGAGGACAATAATAGATCATCCCCAAAGAAAATATAGGACATATAAGTATTACTGAAAATCCAATGAGACTTATAAGATCATGAAAAAGAAATGAGAGAATCCAAAATGCAATAAAAAACTCCATACAAATCACAAAAATAAAGGGGAAAAATGATCCCCTTGAATCAACCCTTTCTTCCAAAGAAATTAAACTTGAATTATTCTATTAATATTCATAGTACATATCAGGGAACTGGAACACCATTTGATCCAATAAGAGAATCTAGATATAAATCCAAGAAGTTACATGGAATCCCAAATCAACTCCCATATAGAAGAATAATATACTTAAATAAATCAATCTTAAAGGAACATATTGGAACCCCATAATCAATTTGACAACCCTGAATCAATTCCTGGGTAATAAAAAAGTTATCTGAGATTTTCCTTCATTAAATGAAGGCTGACTAAGCCTTATTGATGCAACAAGGAAGAACTAATCTCAATATGGCAGCTAATATATTATAAACAAACTTTTATATTGTGATGTTGAATGATATATTCCTGAAATACATAAGTTAATAGGCAAGAGACACACTATAACTCATAGAAATTATTGAGCCATTAGTCTCCCACAACATCTTCCAAGTTATAAAAAATTCCAAAACAAGTTCATTCACATTAGGGTCAAGTACAAGCCAAGCCTTATGGTAGAAAAAATCATTAAAACCATCCATCTCTATTTCTTTATTGGGATAAAGGTAAAATAAGTCCCTAGAGACTTCCATCAACTTCATAATATTGTCCATCACATCACAGCCATCCCTATCAATAATGTAAACCAAAAAAGACTTCATACTAGCTATCCCAGAGTATGTCATATCATGGGAGGATCCAATCAGGCCTTGGATGAACTCAATAATATCACAAATACTAATTCTAGGATTAATAATAATCAAAATATTAGCTCTATAAATAATGAAAGACATTGAATAATTAAATTGAGATTTAACCAAATTGAATAATAAGGCAGTATTGAGATCTAAATCCTTTATCCATTGGACCCTTCTCTTGTATATGGTTTATAGGGAATCTTTTAATGTCAAGTCATTTAACCTATATTTACATCATTCCTTCTATTTAATGTAGAGTCATAAGGGATATTCTGGATTTTGGTAGTTTGACACTTAGATAATTCTAACCTAATGAAGGAAATTTCATAATTATTCTATTCATTTTCCGGAGTATGAAATTCATCGAGATACATTTTAACCCAATTAGGTTAATGATTAACCTGTAACATTTTACAACTTCTTAAACTAATATTCCATGATGGGGACACTGAGATGAAAAATCAATCATAATCATCCCAATTATTAAAAAAAATATAAACATCAACTTTCCATAGAAAACCCCATATCTAGATTTGATAAAAATAGGAATATGATTAGAGATACCAAAAGGTAGAAAAGATTAACTTGGAAATGGAAATCTAGAAAGCGATGAAGTGTTAACTAATGCTTTATCTAGCTTCCTAAAAACTCCAGAATTCCCTTTCCTCCAAGAGAATATCATCCCTAAACATCAAAGGTGGACCAAATTAGAATTCATAATTCTATAATTGTAGTCATAAATAGAATAATTCAATTCAATATAGCCCGCAGATCTCTCCTCCATAAATATCACCACAATAAATTCCCCAATAAAAATATAAGAATAATCCTTACTAGAAGTATAATAGAAGGAAAAATTATCCCGAAGGGTTATATGTATAGAAAAAAATTATATCCCTAAATGAAGGAAATCAGAAAATACAAGTCCACCTTAATATCCATTACTAGACATTCCAATAGATGAGTAGATTCAAACTAAGGATGCACAACCAATAGATGAGGATTACATAAAACCAAAATATGACCTAAAGGAGAAGAAGAGTGGTTAGAAAGGTTGTTCCAACACATCATAACATTCCCCACACCAGTAACAATATTATACTTTTTCTCTTTGGTTTCAACCAATTCCAAACAAATCTAGTTATTAGTAAAAAAGGATCTCGTACTTCCCTTTTTTACCAGGGGTGTTGAGACCTCTAACATTCTATAATACAATATTAAACATTTAAATAGATGGGGATCTAGAAGCAGCCTTCTTGGGTCCAATTTTTATTAGGTCAATATTTTCCTCATATTCATCCCCTTAACCAAATTATACCTAAGAAAATTATCAATAAGGATAGAAGATGGGGTACTAACCTAATCAGGGAGTTCCATACATGGAGAGGAATCCCCTACAAAAACATCATTTAGAGAACTCATAAATGAAAACTAGATTACTCAAACCCAATCATTGATACATCCATTTTTTATAACCCTTCTTCCCATCAGAAGAAGAAGAAACATTAGTAACAAAACAAAAATTCCCAAAACTAGGTGATAAATCCTCCAAAATCATAGAAACCATAGACACAATAAGAGATGAAGAAAATTTGGTAATAGAACCCAATGTGACCCTATAAATAACAGACCTATAAAAAATAACCTTCTCCATCAAGGTAGCTATTTCAATAGGGGTAATAAAAAAAAGCTGTATCAGTACCAATATCATCACAAAGATGATCCTCTGTCAAACAATCAAAGGAATAATGGATAGGAATACTTGAATTGTTTTCAGTATTTAAATTTTCCATGGTAAAACAACATGAATCATACATTGAAAAAGAACCCAATGTCCCTAGGTAAAGTGACTCTATTTTACCAAAATTGTAAGCCAACCTTGGATCCAACATCTTCTTCATAAGAAATGGATAAAGAAGAACACCCTCTAACTTAGAAGAAGAAACATGAGGTGGGTCCATCTTCTGGGGAATCCTCTACATGGGGTGGGTCCAATGTATATGAGGCCATCAACATACTAGTCTTCAATATGAACATACCACAAATTATCCCAAACTAGAAAAACAAAGAAGGATTCCTTGCTAAGTGAAATACCATGATGTTAGGATCTGCGAATCATCAATCTACCTATAAAGAACCAAGGGCCACTCAAAAAAATCCACAATGTCACAGGAAGGAAAAAACTAGAAGAAGTAAAAGCCATTATCATTTCATATGGTGTTAATTAAATCCATCACATATAATTGAGAGGTAATTATGGAAACCAATGAAAATGGAAGCCTCTTCTCCAAAAAATGACCATCAAGGGTCTTATTCCACATAGATTTTCCCTAATGAAATATATAAGGAGGAATATAAAACATTAAAAAATTTCCACTATAAAAAAGGGTGGTGGAAAACCAAATACAGGAAGTCAAAACTAGGGATCATGTATGCGTCATCCACTTCAGTAGCCATGGGAGAAACAACACCTTCCATAGATCCCCAGAAACACCACCATTTATAGATCCCTCATTCAAAGCAGGATTAAAACCATCAAGAGTCTAGTTAAATAGATAAGAACCCTTATCTATCATAATCATATGTGTTGAATCAATAAAAACCACCACAATAAACTATGGAGAATTTGTGACCTCCACTGTTCCCCCTAAGACAGCGCCATATATAACACCTACAGAAACCCCTATTGAAGCAGCAGATAGATCCTAAACCTTTAAAATCTCAATAATATCATCACCCCATAATAAGGAAAAAAATTTCATTGGACCATCCGAAATGGATGAATCCCTCCTGGTCTTAACCAAATTTTGTAATGAATTATATTAGTGGAAAAATTCACAACCAACCTTGAATTAGGGAACTGGGAAGCCTCCTCTACAAGAGAAGATCCGTTCATGATCCCAACTACAGTCATTGATCCTTCCAAACCTCCACTTCCAAAATTAAATAGATACATATTTGACACCTCCACTTCTATCTTTTAAGATAGTATGAGACTCACCTTTTCATAAAAATAAGACTTGAATGATCTAAAGAATATCAAACATGAAGAGTACCCATCCATTGAACCCAAGATCGAGAGAGAACAAGCCCAAAGTCTAATCACCACCTCCACAACGACACCATATATTCATATTTTGGGAAGGATAGGATCTTGAACAAAGAGATATCTTGGGGTTTTAGGGTTTTTTTGAGTTTTTAGGGTTTTTAATGTTTTAGTAGATTTAATGCTTTCAAGGGATAAAATGGTTTTTAGAGTAGTTAGTGGTTTTTAGGGGTTTTATGGGTTTTAGGGTTTTTAAGGTTTTTAGGGGGTTTTATGATTTTTATGGGTTTTTGGGTTTTTATGGGTTTTATAATTTTTAGTTTTTTAGTGGTTTTAAGTGATTTTAGGGTTTTAATATTTTCTTAGTGATTTTAATGGGTTCTAGGATTTTTATGTTTTTAGGTATTTTTTGGGACATTGTATGATCTTTATGGCAAGGAAGGTGCGAGGGTCGGGCTATTCCCGACCCCCCCCCCCCCCCAAATTTATTAGAAAGAAAATAGAGACGCAACAGACAAGGGAGGGGAGGGGTCAAACGACCCACACCCAAAAACCCCTTACAACTCACGCAAAAAAAAATAAAAAATTAAAATAAAAAACCCAACAAGCACACCTAGGTACTAGAAGAAACCATCACCATCATCCAATAACCTCTAGAAACCACCAGCCCACTACCAAGAGAAATACAGCTTCCAAACTCACATGTACCAGCATCTATCACCTTCCCACCAATAGCATCACCCAGCCAAACAAAACAAGCATCACCCAGCGAAACAGGGCAAGCATCCCATAACACCAAGCCTCCAGACCCCAGTAACTCTTCTTCCCTACCAATAGCTAGCACTAGTAAAAGATCACTACCAAACCAGCCACAGCAAGCCATCCCTACCAGTAAATCATAGCCAAACAGCCAGCCACATCCAACATCACATCCAATCCAGCAACCAGCATTTTCATCACAGAAAAAAAAAATCCCAACCATTCCACTCTCATCCAAGCCGCAACATGCATCCAGCAGCTCCAATTCCAGAAAGTGTTACCATCGTCCACCCACACCAGCTCGACCAGGAGCTCATTAGGGTATTGTAGTTTTTGAAGATTTTTTTGAACTTTTTAGGAGTTTAAATAATTTTAAGGTTTTTAGTGAGTTTTTATGTATTTTTAGGGATTTTTATGGTTTTTAGGGGTTTTTATAGTTTGTAGGGTTTTGAGGTTTTTTGGGATTTTAGCATTTTTTAGGTTTTTGAGGGGTTTTAAATTATTTAGGGTTTTATGGTTTTGTTATTATTTTTTAGAGTTATTAGGGTTTTTTATATTTTTTTGGATTTTCAGGAATTTTTTGATTTTTTTTGTTTTTAGTGTTATTTAGGATTTTAATGGTTTTTAGGGGTTTTGGGATTTGTATGTTTTTGGGGGGTTTTAGGTTTTTTCAGAGTTTTAGGGATATTTTCTAGAGTTTTTAACATTTTTAGGGTTTTAAAGAAATTTTATATTTTTAGTATCTTTTTAGGTTTTTTAGGGTTTTTAGGGTTATTAGAGGTTTTAGAAGTTTTTACTATGTTTAGGGGTATTTAGGGGTATTTAAGGTTTTTATCACTTTTTTGTTTTTAGGGGTTTTAAGTGTTTTTAGGTTTCTAAGGTTTTATTAGGGTCTCTTAGGGTTTTTATAGGTTTTTACATTTTTATGGATTATTAGGGATTTTTTGGATTTTTATGGTTTTTTAGATATTTTGAGGGTTTTAGGGTTTTTATAGTTTTTATGGGTTTTTTAGGTTTTTATCTTTTTAGGGTTTCGATTCAAGATACTCAGGGTAACTTGATCTTCAAGGTTTTGGGTGGTAAATGATTAATATAGTTTGAAACTAAATGGTAGATGATTGGTTTGGATTGTGGAAGATAGTTTTAAACAAATGTTATATGGTGCCTGGCCTACTACATAGACAAAACACTCAAGGGAGGGATGTGATGGAAAATCCAAAAAACAACACACTTAGATTGAGACACATAAGTGGGGGATTTGTAATCTTGGATCACTAATCTAAATTTTATACTAACAAGGAAATAATACACAATAGAAATGGATGAAAGTAACAATCCTCAGAATAGAAATAATAAAGTCATATATTTTCACTAATGAAAAATTGAATGTGAATACAATGTTCTGGGGGTGGCTATTTATACAAAGAGGTGATACAATAGTCAAGGTCCTAATACCCTAAAGTTATAAAGGCTAAAAATTGTTCCCTAAAATTCAAAATGATGTATTTTAAAAAATACATTTTATAAAATTATCACATAACATTCCAACCACAGCCCAACAGATTTGACTTTGAGTGCCTAGCCCATGAGATTTGAATTTTGTTTCAGAAGGTTCCAGTGTAGAATTCTCTATGTGGGAAAGGCTTCCAAAATTCATGCAACGTTGTATTCAAAGAATTAAACAACATGTGTTGGCTTGAATAAGTGTCATAATAGGTCCATTTTCTCTATACATGATAGGAAAGATTCATTAGGCCTTTAATGAAGGGAGATGAGAACCCATTATAGAATTCAACCTCTTTAATCTCTCTTACATAATTTAGCCTTGAAAATCCATATCCTATTCCCGATAAATCTACTTGGTGTATTCAACATGGTTATAATCATCCTCTACCTCTTAAAAATGAGTCTTCCTCGACTCTTCATCCTCTACAACCAAAAAAAGAGAGATTTCATAAACATTGAATGTATAACTTACACCATTATTACTAGCAAAAGAAATGTTATAAGTATTGTTGTAAATATTCTCAAGAACTCAAAAATTTACATCTCCTCATGGTATGAGTTTTTATTTATTCTTATTAGGAAATTTCTCATTTCATATATGAATCCAGACTAAGTCACCTAGCTCAAACAACACTTTCTTGTGACCCTAGTTTCCCTGATCAACATATTTCATGGTCATTTACAAGATTTTTTTCCTTTACCTTTAATGATTTTTCTTGATGAATTTTTCATTCCCTTTCATATAAATATTAGTTTATTCTTGTATTAGAAAAGTGACTATATTAATAAGGTAAATGTGGTTAAAGCCATAAAAAATTTCAAATAGAGAATAACAAGTAGTGGAATGCTTGGCCCTACTAATGGGAAACCATCGAAAAAATATATATAGACATACAAGGCTAATAAAAATTCTCTCTAAGAATACATAAAGATTTTGCAACACTAAAAAGTACCATTAACCCATCGGAAAATGACTTCTTTAGTAAATGTAAATGGATAGAGAAATTGGGAATACAAATATTATCAATCTGAAATAATAATCCTTCATGTAAATAAAACTTTTCCAAACTAAATCCATGTTTAAAATGACCATAAGGTTCGCCAAAATTTCTATCAATACCATATAAATACTTAATATATTCAAAACCAAGGAGTTTAGAATATATCTAGGAGAAAATATAATTTCGTAGTTAAAGTGAATCAGCCATAATATTTTCTATACTATTTTTATTATTGATGATGTATGGAAATTATTATGTGAATTTCAACCATATAGAATGTCAAATATTTAGTTTATGTTGGATCATAATGTATTTAAGATCTTCTTGATCACAATGGATCACAAATTATGTAGGCCAAAGATAATGATTCCATGTTTCTAGTACTATACATAATGTTAAAAAGTCTTTATCATACATATTGTATTTTAGATTTAGGTCATTTAAATTCTCAATAAAGAAAGAAATAAGCTCACCTTCTTGCATGAGTACTCGTCCTATGAAATTTTTTCTTGAATCACATTGAATTTCAAAGGTATTAATAATGTCTTAGAGAGAAAGCATGGGTGCATGGGTGTGTATCTCCTTGAGTGATTATAAATAATTTTCTTGACTTTTCCCCCATTGGAATGAACCCTTCTTATTTTTTTAACTCATTCAACAACCCAGATAGTGTACTGATGTTCATCATAGATCTAATTTAAAAACTATAAGGCCCATGGAAACTTCTTACCTATCTGATATCATTTAGAGTCTATTACTCCTAAATTCCCACAATATTCTCAATATCTACCTGACAACCATCACAGCTTACCAAAAATCCAATTAAAACATTTTTATCAAAGAATAATTCACTATTTATATATTTTCCAAATAAGTTTTATATTATTAACACCTCTATAACATTTCTTGAGTGATCTATATGTTCTTGTAATGTCATATTATACACAAAAATATCATCAAATTGAACTAACACACATTTTTTAATATATTAACTAAATACATGATTAATTAACCTTAAAAATGTTCTAGGCGTATTGGTGGGACCAAAAGGAATGAATTAACATTCATAAATTACTTTTTTGTATTAAATATAGTTTTCCACTCATATACTTCGTTCATCCTAATCCAATGGTATCCACTTCTTAAATAATTTTTTAGAAAATATTAGTGTTTTTTAACTCAACTATTATATCATCTTACCTAGGGATATATAATGAAACCTGAATGTTATGATATTTATGGATCTATAGTTAATTTAAATTCTCCATGTTATGTCCTTATTGAGAACCAGAAGCACTAGTACTACACCAGGACAAAGGATTTATCTGATATAGACCACAACCAACAAATACTAAACATGACATTGAATTTCTTCTGTCTCCTCCAGGTTGGTCCAATGTGTTGGGTTGTTTGGTAGTGATGCTTCGAGTATGAGGTCAATTTTATTCTCAATACCTTTAATGGATGGAAATCCAAGAGGCACCACTTCGTGAAATGCATCGTCAAATTCCTTCAATAAAGAACCAATAACATGTATAAAATGAGATGTTATGTCGTTAGTGGTTAACAACACCTCTATGTACATAAGTACTAGAAGGATTTTTTGAGAAATAAATTATTCCTTAACATTAATATTTTTTCCAACATAACACTTTTCTCTCCTCTAATGTCATTTTACCTCTTTATTTTTATTTTCTCTCCATTTCTTTTATTCTCTTATTTTCTATTTTACCCTCATCCTCTCATTTTTCATTTTTATTCATTTTTTTCCTCATCACTCATTTTTTTATCTCAAAATTCGATCTTTCAAAAAACATTTAGGGAACATGGGGTTGAGGGTTATAAGTTTCATTGGGATTAAAAATAGTTATGGTTCAAGAACCCATAATGAGTAACACACTAATCATACTACCCTAGTCAACCCAACAAAAAATGGAAGGCCTTCATAGGAACAACATCGCACAATACCTCATCATTTTATTTACCAATATAGAAAAATTCCTACACATATTTGGAAACCCTCATATAACCAAAATAATTTAACCACTAAAGGTTATATTGATGTTTAGGCTTCAAATTTTGAAGTCCCAATTTATCCACTAACTCAGTGCTCGCTACATTTATATAGCTTCTTTCATAAATAATAACACTATATACCTTATCATATATCATTAATTTTGTATTATAAAGGTTCCCTCACTACTCCTTCTATGAAATGGTTATTTGAGAACTTAAGACTCTCTTAGTGACAAGAATCTCACCATCATCTGCAAATTCTCCATCATCAATTTTGGGGGCTTCCTCCTCTTCCCCATCCAAGATCTCTCTATTAGTCTCCCATTCAACACAATTATTGGTGGTCATGGTGCACCTGTTTTGGAATTTAATAGAACTTTCACCCCTTCCTTGAAATTTTAAACATTGAAAATCTAGATTCTCTATTTGGTTAGTCTCAATAGTAGGTTTCTTAGGTGGAAGAATTGCATTTTAAATTTTCTGATCAATCACCTCTTTTTCATTTTATGGTTCTCCTATATCATACATTAAATTTCTATATAGAGTTAAAGGGGTAGTGTGTTTCCTCATGTTTCTACTCCTTTTTATTTTTTTCATTATCATGGGGGTTTTGTGGATCATATCTCTCATCTTCACATGATAGTTCATCTATACATGATCAAAAATTTCATGACAGATCCCATGTAATAACTGCACCATAGTTTCCTCGAGACCCTCCTTGATTTTTTATAGAATCATGTAAATTTTCATTTCCTTGTAGTAATCATCAATTCTATTACTCCCATAAGTGATGAAAAAAAGATTTTTGTGGAGGTATCTATAGTAGTGTGAGGGAACAAATCACTTCCTCATGGAAAACTTCATGTCTTACCTAGTAGGGATAAGACACCCTCCATATCGGGATATCTACTTTTGAACATGATCCCACCATAATAATGGAAAATAACTTAATTAAATGGTTTTATGTTGAAAATTATTCTCCTCAAAATAGGTTTTACAAGAGATGAGTTTCTCAATCTGTATCTCATATTCCAAGTATGATATCTACTTTTAAGGTTTTTTATTAGTTTTTAGGGTTTTTTGTTTTGGGGGATTTTGAAGTGTTTTGGGAGTTATCAGGGTTTTTTTTTCAGTTTTTGGGTTTTTCTAGTGTTTTAGGGTTTTTATGGTTTTTATAGGTTTTTAAAATTTTGAGGGTTCGATGGGTTTTTATAATATTTAGTGGATTTTTGTGGTTTTTATAGGGTTTTAGGGTCTTTTAGGTTTTTAGTGTTTTTATTGTTTTTAGGGGTTTTAAATGTTTTAGGGTCGTTTTACGGGTTTTATAGTTTTTAGTATTTTAGCTTTCTTAGTGGCCTTAGGTATTTTTTTGTTTATATGGTTTTATTAGGATTTTATATAGTTTTTAATGTTTTTTTTTTGTTTTTATTATTTTAGGATTTTTTTGGAATTTTAATGATTTTTACGATTTTATTGGTTTTGAGGGTTTTTTAGGTTTTTTACCATTATTTATGTTTTTGGGGTTTTTAGGGTTTTTAGGTACTTAAGGATTTCTTAGGTTTTTACAATGTTTTTTGGGTTTTTACATTTTTTTCTAATTTTTATGGTTTTTTAAAATTTATATGGTTTTTAGTGTTTTTTGTGATTTTGAGGTGTTTTAGGGTTTTTAGGGTTTTAGGGTTTTTAGGGTTTTTATGGATTTTATAGTTTTTTGTGGTATTAGGAGTTTTTATTTGATTTTTTATGGATTAGTGTTTTTTAGAGTTTTTTAACGTTTTTATGGGCTTAAAGGGTTTTTAATGTTTTTTGTTGATTTTTAGGGTTTTTATGTGTTTTAGTAGTTTTGAGGTCTTTAGGTGTTTTATGGTTTTTAGAGTTTTTAGGGGTTTCCGGGTTTTTTAGGTTTTTTAACATTTTTTGAGATTTTAGGGGTTTAAAATGTTTTATGGTTTTTATGGTTTTCTTCAAGGTTTTTAGGTTTTTTTGTGTTTTAATGTTTTTATGGTTTTTTTTATTTTTTGTAGAATTTATTTGGTATTTTAAGTTCTTTATGTATTTTTAGTTTTTTAGGTTTTTTATTGTTTTATGGTTTTTTGGGGTTTTTTGGATTTTTTAGTTTTTAGGTGTCTTAAGATATTTTAATTTTTTTAACCTTTTTTTGGGTTTAAAGTGTTTTTATAGTTTTTAGTAGTTTTTTAGGTTTTTATGGGGTTTTAGGGTTTTATGGATTTTATGGGGTTTATAGTTTTTAGGGGTTTTTTGTGATTTTTGGAATTTTTAGGGTTTTAAGGCGTTTTATCTTTTTTAGGTTTTTACTTGATTAATTTTTTTAGGCTTCTAATGTGTTGTTAAGTTTTTTCATGGTTTTAAGAGATTTATTCACTTTTTGGGACCTTTTGTGCCTTTAAATATTTTTGAGGTTTTTATAAATTTTTAGGGATTTTGATGGTTATATGAGTTTTTAGGGTTTTTAGGGTTTTCTAGGGTTTTCAGAAATTTTTATGTTTTTAGGGTTTTTAACTCCATTTAAGGTTTTGAGGTTTTTTTAATGGTTTTCAGATCTATTATGATTTCTTAAATTTTTAGTGATTTTAAGGATTTTTTTGGATTGATATTTTTTATAGATTTAGGGGTGTTTAGTGTTTTTAGGGTACCTCGGGTTTTAGTATTTTTAGGGTTTTTAGCATTTTCAAGGGTTTTTATGTTTTTATCATTTTATTGGGGGTTTTCAGGGTTGTAAGGATCTATAACTTTTTTATGGATTTTCAGGTATTTTTAGGAATTTTATGGTTTTTTGGGGTTTTAGGGGTTTTAGGGATTCATAGGGGTTTTAGTGGTTTTAATGATTTTTAGAATTTTTTAGGATTTAGGGGTTTTAATAATATTAATTTTTTAAGGTTGTCTTGGAGTTTCTTAAGGTTTTTAGGGGGTTTTTATTTTTTTAGAGTTTTTAGTAATTTTTTAGGATTCTAATGGTCATTTTAGGGGTTTTAGGTATTTTCTACGTTTTATGATTTTTAGTATTTCTAGTGTTTTTGGGTTTTTAAGGGTTTTTTGAGTTTTTAGGGTTTAAAAGTTTTTTTAGAGTTTTTTAATTTTTTATGTGTTTAAAGGGGGTTTAGTGTTTTTAGCGTTTTTATAGTGTTTTTATGTATTTTTATGGGTTTTTATGGTTTTATGGGTTTTTATGGGTTTTGGGGTTTTTTGGGGTTTTCTGGTCTTTAGGTTTTTTAGTGTTTTTAGGGTTTTTAGCATTTTTTTTGGTTTTTATGGGTTTTAATCATTTAATGATTTTATGATTTTCTTTTCTTTTTTAGGGTTTTTATGTTTTTACGGATTCATATGGATTTTATTCAATTTTTATGGTTTTTACGGTTTGTGAGAGTTTTTTCGGGTTTTTAGGGTTTTTATGATTTTAAGGTTTTCTTAGGGGTTTTCATGGTTTTTATTATTTTTTACATTTTTATGGATTTTTTTGATATTTTTTGTATTTTTATGGCTTTTAATGGATTTTTGGGATTTTGATGGTTTTTATCGGGTTTTAGTGTTTTTAGGGTTTTTATTGTTTTTTTTTTGTTTTAAGGTTTTTTGAATTTTTTAGTAGGTGTATGTTTTTTTGGGTTTTTAACATTTTTTTGAGTTTTAAATGGTTTTTATTGTTTTTATTTGTTTTCAATGGTTTTGAGGGTTTTAAAAATGATTTTATGTGTTTTTAAGGGTTTAGGGATTTTCATAATTTAGAGGGTGTTTTAGGGTACTTTATGGTTTTTATCATTTTTAGGGTTTTTATGGGATTTATGTGTATTTATATTGTTATGTTTTTTCTCAAGGTTTTTTCATGGTTTTAAGGTTATTTAATGTTTTTGGGTATTATTTGGAAATTTTTAGAATATTTTCAGATTATTAGTTTCATAGGTATTTTGAGGATTTTTAGTTATTATTATGGTTTTTAAGGTTTTTTTAGATTCTTTTTTGTTTTCTACTTTTAATGATTTTAAATGTATTTAGGTTTTATGGTTTTATTGGTGCTTTCATATTTTTTAGGGTATTTTATATTTTTATGTATTTTTTAGGATTTTTTATTTTTTTACTATTTTAGGTATTTTAACAGGTTTTGGGGTTTTTCGGTTTTTTGGGTTTTCATGATTTTTTAGGTTTTCAGGTGTTTTATTGTTTCAGTTGTTTTTATGGGTTTTTAGTGTTTTAGAGTTTTCTAGGGTTTCAGGGGTTTTAAGTGTATTTTAGTTTTTGGGATTTTATTGGGTTTTTAAAGAGTTTTTAGTATTTTTTAGGTTTTTATGGAATTCTAGGGAATCTTATTATTTTTATGGTTTTACAGTTTTTTTGTAATATTGATGGTTTTAGGGGTTTAAAGGTTTTTAGCTTTTTAGGGTGTTTAAGTGTATTTGGTTTTTTAATTTTTCCTAAGTATTTTTTGGGTTTTGAGGGTTTTTACGATTTTTTTGTTTTTATGGATTTTTTTAGATTTTTAGGATTTTTATGGATTTTTTAGATTTTTAGGGATTTTGAGTGTCTTTTTTGATTTTAGGGGTTTTAGATTTTTTTTGATTTTTTAGAGGTTTTATGTTTTTTTTACTCATATATGATTTTTAATATTTTTTAGAGTTTTATTATATTTTATGGGTTTAACAGGGAAAGGAAGATGCGGAGGTCAAGCTATTTCCGACCCCCCCCCCAATTTATTAGAAAAAGAAACGCAATAGAAAATAACAGACAAGGGAGGGGCGGGGTCAATCAACCCACGCCAAAAAACCTTGGATGACCCCACAAAACTGATGAGTCGCCAAAAAACCCCAAAGACACACAAAAAAAACATAAAAAGCAGAATGAAAAAGTCATCACCAACAGTGTCACCTCGTGATACAGCTACCAACATCACGCAACACCATTATCGTAAACCATCACCACCTTCCCATGAATATCCACTACCAGCATCATAGAACCACCAGCATCAAATTCATTAGTCTCACCTTCACTAACTCACTGTGAGGCAGCAACTTCCAGTCAGCTTCCAAAAATTCACACCTAGTAGCACATTCGGGAACACATCCGGAGCACACAAAGGCAATACAGAATCCATCACCACTTAACAGAGCCAAATTCCAGCATCCACACTGATTCACAACTAAACCCGCTACACCATAGAGGACCACCTTCCAATATAGCATCCATAACATAGAACAGATTAACCAGCACTTCATCAATGACATGGGGGAAACCAGCACCCATGCCCTGACCCCAATCGCAGCACCCAAAGCAGCATCTAGTGCCACTTAGAAGAACCAAAAACCAGCATCGAGAACAAATCACAACCAAAACACCCCCACACCGAAAAACACCATCCAACATAGTAGCCAAAAATCAATAAAACATAATGAGACCTTCATCATTAGCATGAGACAGATCCGAAAGTGAGAAACTGGAAGAACGAACGTGTATTACCTGCAAAAATCGGTGCAACGCCAATATTATCTGCGCCTCCTGAGCCGATCTGAAATCCCACATCAACGCATGAAAAAAAAATTCAGAAAATCCATTACAAAGCCGGGGAAACCTCTGGGAATCATCCATCCCCAGAACGCTAGTGAAAGACCTCACCTGGCCTTGACATCTCTTAAGCCACCTGAAGCTGAGCAGCGCAAGAAGCTGCAACGCCACCGGCCATATCATTTCACCACACCATCTACAAGAACCACATATTTGAAGCAAAAGACAAAACCCATGCTGGCCATGAAACCCCCTCCACCACTGCACTGTGACGTTAAAATCATCTCATTCCAAATCAGTCCGGTCCAAAGCCACACATGAGGATCCAAGCCAAACCAAATCCACGACTCTTCACGTGGCTTCCAGAACCGCCACAACGGATCAGACCCACTCATCAATGGAATTCCACACTCTGAGCAGTCTAGATGTGAGCAACTCCATGATGGATCTGTGGTTCCAAAGACCAAAACCGGAAAACTTCTCCATGAATCTGCAAAGCCGCATGTCAGGGAGGTTGGATCTGAACCGATCCTCCATGGTTAACTTCTTCATCTGGGGCTGACGCTAGAGAAAAGCAATATTCAAGGGCACCACAAATCCAAAATAAACATACTAGGATAAGAGTGAGTAGCAAAGCTAATAAATATGATGCCTAAGAATCCAAACCCGTCGGTAAGGCACCGCTGCACCATAGAAGAATCCTCACAAGAGGAGGCGCCATACCAGGTAAGGGTGAGAGGATCCGGGAAACTCAGCCGCCATCTTCTTAGGGTGTTTTGGGGTTTTGGGTTTTTTTCCTGGGTTTAATGGGGTTTAGAGTATTTATTGGGTTTTAGGGTTTTATGGGTTCGGGGTTTTTATGTTTTTCAAGGGTTTTATGGTTTTTAGGGTTTTATGATATTTTAGGGGTTTTCAAGGTTTTTATAATTTTTAGGGTTTTTGGTGTTGTATGTGATTTTTGGTATTTATGGTTTTCTTAGAGATTTATTTGGTTTTCAGGGTTTTTTATATTTTTTGGGATTTTAGGGATTTTAACTTATTTTGGGGTATTTTTTTGGTTTTTAGAGATTTTTAGGGGGTTTATGAATTTTTTAGGGGTTTTTCATTTTGTAAGGGCTATAAGTATTTTTATGGGTTGAATTTTTTTCTTATGGGTTGACTTGAACCATTGTTGAAGTCAGTAAATGTTTAAAATTCATAACCCTACTAACTACTATATATGTGTCAAGCAGGGTTGAACCCATAGATAAAGAAAATTGACCACTATTCTTTTTAAAAATCATTCTAAAACTCCACTATTGTTAGCAGTGGAATAGATTTTCAATTTTTTTTCTTTTCTATTTTTTTCATTTTGTGAAATTATTAAGAACAAATGAAACAACACAATATTTTGAGTTTTTGTTCTAATTGTGATGAAATAATAAACAGGTTCAAAATAGTAAGTATAAAAGATATAAAACACTGATAAAGGAACTATTAATGTAAGTCTCCCGATGAATTATCTCCATTTTACTAATTTTGAAAGTATTTCAATTCAGTTAAAAGTTATTTTAAAGAACCACCTTTTAAAAAAGAGTGACTTACTTCCCTCTCCCTATGTTGAGTCTGACTGGTTGATCAAGAACAGAGTTCGCCACTCTAAAATGATCAACTGTGAATGTCATTATTTGAAAATGAAAACAAGACGAACTCACTGTATGTCCTGAAGTATTTGGAATTTATTACCTTTTTAGAAGTGTTTCCACAATCAATATCGAAAATTTTCTGTAAAATTTTGAAATTAAGTTCAAGAGGTACAAGAAATTTGAATGAACTCAGTATTGATCTCGCCGATCAATACTGAAAACATCATAATGATAATGTGTAAAAACAATTAAAGATAACCAACAGATCCTTAATTTATCCTCAAAATAAATGATTTAACTAGACATTATCTCTATTATCAATACAAAAACTATAAACATACTAGAAAAAAGTAAATATACTATAATTAAGATGGAAGATAAGCTCCAGTAATAATGCTCTGCTCTTGAACTCCTCCAACTCCAATAAGTGGTTCTAGAGTCTCCATATGCCCTCCCTCTACTCGGAACTGGATCATAGAATGTGTATCTGCCTCCCCCTAAATATGACACTAGCTTTGTCTTAGGTACCCAATTTCTTATACTTCTATTCACTGCCACTCTTCCCTGGCTGGAATTCGTCTTTTTCTGTCGCACCGCACACATGTGTTTTTTCATGACGAACACGTCGCACTAGATGTTCCCTTGTAACTAACTCCAGATGAGTTAATTGAGTGCACCTGAATGATCTACCATCTCGTGAATGAACCTACAAAGTTAAAACAATGAAATAAATAAATATATAAATAGAGTATAAAAGTTATTTCTCATATTAATGTTATATTACTAGTAAAAAAGTTAACTAAAATTAATTAATAAAAATTTTAGTTGATAATTTTTATTTACTTTTATGTTATTTATAAAATTATTAAATTAATATTATTATGGTAGAATATATGTTTATTAAAAAGTTATTAATTTAATTAAGTTAATAAATAAAAATACTATTTTATTATGTTTATCATTTTTAACTAAATTACTAAAATTAAAATTTAACATCATAGGTAAATAAGTAATTAATTTTATTTAATTTAGATTGAATTAAATATTTATTAATTTTATTATTATTATTATTATTATTATTATTATTATTTAAGAAATTAAATTGTTATATTATTTTTAGTAAATATAAATTTATTTATTAGGTTATTTTTATTTAATAATTAAAAATAATACTTTATTTTTAAATATTTTTTAATTAGTTAGTATATTTTTTTAGTTTACTTAATTATTATAAATATTTACTTATTTATATTATTAATACTATATTTATTTTATTATTGTTATTAATTATTTATTTATATTATTATTTATTTATATTATCAATACTTTATTTTAGAGTTTTTGGTGGTTCATTGGGTTTTTATGGGTATTTATGGTTTTTAAGTATTTTAGGAGTTTTATGGTGTTTAGTATTTTATGGATTTTAGGGTTCTTAGGGTTTTTAGTGTTTTTTTGTTTTTAGGGGATTTAAGTGTTTTTAGGTTTTTAAAGCATTCTTAAGAGTTTTTGTGTGTTTTCACTGATTTCAATTATTTAGGGATTTTATAGATTTTTATGGTTTTTAGGTGTTTTGGGATTTTGATGGGTTTTATGGTTATTTTTTATTTTTTATGGTTTTATGGTTTTTCTATGTTTTTAGAGTTTTTTTAATATTTTTTTGGTTTTTATGGTTTTTTAGTTTTTATTAACAATTTTTGGGATTTTAATGGTTTTAAAAGTATTTAGTGGGGTTTAAGGGTTTATATGGATTTATAGGATTTTTAATGGTTTTTCAGGGTTTTTAGGGTTTTTAAAATTTTTAAAATTTTTTAGGACTTTAAATGTTTTCAGGTTTTTTAGAGGTTTTATGATTTTTTTATGTTTTTATAGTTTTATTAGGGGTTTTTATGGTTTTTATTGTTTTCTACATTTTAGGGATTAATTTGTGTTTTTAGGATTTTTATGGGTTTTTAGGGTATTTAGGGATTTTGAGGGGGTTTAGGGTTTTTCTCGCCATTCTAGGTTTTTATGGGTTTTTTTAAAATTTTTAGGGTTTTATGGAATTTTAGTGTATGTATAATTTTTAATAATTTAATGGGTTCTTATAATTATTAGTAGTTTTTAGGGTTTTTAAGGTTTTTTATGATTTTTTATGGTTTTTAGGGGTTTTAGGGGTTTTAGGGTTTTAATGAACTTTTAGGGGTTTTAAGGTTTTTTGGACTTTTAGGTTTTTAAGGGTTTTTTATTTTTTAGGGGTTTAAGTTTTCTTAATGGATTTTTGGGATTTGAGGCCATTTACATTTTTAGGGATTTTTAGGATTTATATGTGTTTTTATGGATTTTTAGGTTTTTAGGGGTTTTTAGGGTTTTTACGGTTTTTATGGTTTTTTTCTATTTTTAGAGTTTTTAAAATTTTATGGTATTGAATGTTTTTTAGAGTTTTGTTAAAATTTTAATTGTATTAAATTGATTATAGAGTTTTTAGTGGGTTTTTTCTGGTTTATATATGTTTTTAGTTATTTAATGGTTTTAACGTGTTTTTATGGCTTTTAGGGTTTTTAGGGTTTTTTTAGTTTTTAGCATTTTTTAGGTTTTTAGGTGTTTTATTTTTTTTATGTTCTTATGGTTTTCATAGCTTTTTTTATGTTATTAAGGGTTTTTTTATGTTTTTAGGGAATTTTAGGGAATTTTAGGATTTGTATATGTTTTTAGGGATTTTAGTTATTTTGATGGGTTTTTATTGTTTTAAGTGTTTTTAGGTTTTTATGGTTTTTTTGGGGTTTTAAGGTTTTTTTGTGTTTTTTTGGTTTTTATTCTCTTTTATACGTTTTTAAAATTTTAGGGTATTAAATGTTTTATGGATTTTCAGTGGATTTTTAGCATTTTTATGGGTTTTTAGGGTTTTATAACGTTTTTAAGGGTTTATATGGTTTTATAGTTTTTAAGGTTTTTAGGGGATTTAGGGTATTTAGATTTTTTATGTTCTTTGGGGGGGGGTTAAAGTGTTTTTATGGTTTTCTTAGGGGTTTTCATTGTTTTTAGGGTATTTTATTTATTTTTAGATTTGAGGGAATATTTTTTGATTTTTTTTTTTAAACGTTTTAAAGGATTTTTATGGTTTTAAGGGTTTAGATTGGTTTATTTTTTTTATTTTTAGTGTTTTTAGGTTTTTTATGGGTTTTATGTTTTTTTATGTTTTTATGGTTTTTTCATTATTTTTCTGCATTTTTACATTTTGGGAATTTTTATGTGTTTTTTTTTGGATTTTTATGGTTTGTTTTGATTTTAGGGATTTTGAGTAAATTTAGTATTTTTAGTTTTTTTAGTGTTTTTATGGTTATTATTGGTTTTGATGAGTTTTTTGGGTAATAGTGTTTTTTAAAATTTCTAGCTATTTATAAGGAAATAGAGTTTTTAGTGGTTTTATAGTTTTAATGGGGTTTTAGGGGTTTTTATGGGTTTTGGGGGTTTTCAGTGTTTTAGGGACTTTTTAGTATAATTTAAGGGTTTTTTTTTGTTTTTTATGTTTTTAGGGGTTTTAAGTATTTTTTGGTTATTAATGTTTTATTGGTGGGGGGTTCAAATTTTTCTACGTTTTTAAGCTTTTGTTTCATTTTTTAGTTTTTTATGGTTTTAGGGTTTTAGGGATTTTGAGATTTTTTATGGTATTTAAGGTTTTGGGGGTTTTGTATTTTTTGTATTTTTTATTTTATTTTGAAAATTTTTATGATTTTTTAGAGTTTTTTAACATTTTAATGTTTCAAAGGGTTTTTATAGTTTTACTGGTCTTTGGGTTTTATGGGTTATTATGGTTTTTATTGTTTTTAGGTGTTTTGCGATTTTTAGGATTTTTCTGGGTTTTTATGTTTTTTATGGTTTTTATTGTTATTTAGGTTTTTAGGGGATTTTATTTTTTTATTTTTTAAGGTTTTATTTTGGGTTTTTGGGGTTTTTTCGTTTTAAGAGATTTTAGAGATTTTTTAAAATATTTGATGTTTTTTGGGGTGTTAGTGATTTGGATAAATTTTATTTTTTAGGGGTATGGGGGTATTATTGTTATTTGTGGGTTTTAGGGTGTTTTTTGAGTTTTATGGGCTTTAAAATTGTTTAGAGTTTAATATTTTTCTAAGGTTTTTAAAGTTTTAGGGATTTTAGGGATTTCAGCATTTTTTTATGTTTTTTTGGGATTTTACTCTTTCTTAGGTTTTTAAGGTTTTGTTACAGGTTTTTATGGTTTTTTAATTGTTAGGTATTTTGAGTGTTTGGAGGTTTTTATTATTATTTGGAATTTTTATGGGTTTTTTAAAATTTTAGGGTTTTAATGTTTTTTAGAGTTTTTTTATCATTTTTAGATATTCAACGGATTTTTAATGTTTTTAGTTATTTTTAGGGGTTTTATGGGTTTTTAGGGTTTTTAAGGTTTTAGGGATTTTATTGTTTTTAGGTTTTTAGAGTTTTTAGGGTTTTATGGACTTTTACCATTTTTAGGTTATTATGGGTTTAAAGTGTTTTTAGATTTTCACGGTTTTTATATTTTACATTTTTTTATAGTTGTTTAAGTTTGGGGGGATTGTGAGGCCATTTTTATGATTTATATGGTTTTTAGAGGTTTTACATTTTTTTAGGGGTTTTTTGGGGTTTTTAGTGGTTTTTTGGATTTTTATGGTTTTTAGGGTTTTTTCATGTTTTTGGGGGTTCATGGGTTAGAGTTTTTAGATATTATAGTATTATGGGATTTATGTTTGTTATGGTTGTTATGTGTTTTTAGGGTTTTGGGGGTATTTATGGTTTTTAGGGTTTTTAGCGTTTTTTAGTTTCTGAGTGGTTTTAAGTGGTTTTTGTTTTTAAATGTTTTCTAAGGGGTTTTAATGGGTTTTTAGGATTTTTTAATTTTTTTGGAATCTGAATTCTTTTTTAGGATTTTTATGGATTTTAGTGATTTTGACAGTGTTTAGGGGTTTTAGGGGTTTTATGGTTTTAGTGGGTTCTTATGTTTTTATGGATATTTTTGGGGTTTTACAAATTTTAGGGGTGTTTATTGGTTTAGTGTGTTTTAGGGTTGTTATGGCCTTTTTATGGATTTTTAGGTTTTTTAGAATTATTTAGATTTTTTTAGATGATTTATTTATTTTATGTATTTTAAGTTTTTCTTAGGTATTTTCATGATTTTTATGGGTTTTAATGTTTTTGGGGATTTTTAGGACTTCTTTAATGATTTTTATGGTTTTTTTGGTTTTTAGTGATTTTGAGTGTTTTTAAGATTTTTTTGGGTTTTAAGGATTTTTAGGGGTATTATCATTTTTAACGGTTTTAGGGGTATTATGTGTTTTAGGTTTTTAAGGATTTCTTAGTGTTTTAAGGGCTTTAACGTTACTTACATTTTATAGAATTTTATATATTTTTATGAATTTTTATGTTTTTAGGGTATTTGGGGAATTTGATGGTTTTTAGGGTTTTAGGTTTTTAGCGCTTTTAGGGGTTTAAAGGGTTTTTAGAATTTTTAGGTGGGTTTTTAGGGGTTTTTAAGATTTTTAGAGGTTTGCTTGGTTTTTAGGTTTTTTGGATTTTTGGGGGTTTTAGTGTTTTTTTATTTTTAATGGGCTTTAAGTGTTTTTAGGTTTTTAATATTTTCTTATGGTGTTTCAGTGTTTTTAGAATTTTTTACATTTTTATGTATTTTTAGCTATTTTTATTATTTTTAGGGTGTTTTATGTTTTTAGGAATTTTGAGGGATTTTTGGGGCTTTATGGTTTTTTTTACTTTTATAGGTTTTTAAAAGTTTTTAAGATTTTTTATCATTTTTAAGGGTTTAAAGGTTTTTTACAGTTTTTAGGGTTTTTATGAATTTTAGGGTTTTTTAAAGTCATCTAATGTTTTTTAGGGGTTTTTAGGTTTTAAAGGTTTTTAGCATATTTAGCGGTTCTAAGTGTTTATAGGGTTTTAAGGTTTTCTTAAGGGTTTTCAAGGTTTGAAGGTATTTTTATGTTTTTATGGATTTTTAGGTACTTTTTAGTATTTTTATGGATTTTGACGATTTTTTGGGTTTTTAGGATTTTTATGAATTTTTTAGGGTTGTTTGGGTTTTTTGACTATTTTAGGGTATTATGGTTTTTTATATTTTTATGAAATAATTAGTGGTTTAAAGGATTTTTAAATTTTTTTGTATTTTTAAGGGGTATCATTATTTTTTATGGTTTTTATGGTTTTTATGTTTTTTAAGGTATTTAGGGTTTTATCATTTTTAGGGTTTTCTAGGGTTTTAGGGTTTTAGTGTTTTTTAGGTTCCTAGGGGTTTAAGTGTTTTTATGTTTTTATCTTCTTCCTAAGGGGTTTTATGGTTTTTAGGGTATTATATTTCTAGGTATTTTTAGTTATTTTTAAGGAATTTTAGGGTTTTTCGGGATTTTGATGTTTTAGGGGTTTTTATGTTTTTATATTTTCCCTAGGGTTTTTATTGTTTTTTTATTTTTTTGGTGTTTTAATGATTTTTAGAGATTTTAATATTTTTAGGGTTTTAATAGGGTTTTAGGTGTTTTAGTGGTTGTCATGGTTTTTATGTTTTTTGGGGTTTGGGGTGTTTTTTGGGGTTCAAGAGGTTTTTAGGCTCTATTTTGGGTTATTTTTTTTATCATTTTTAATTTTTTAGAGGTTTTAAGTGTTTTTAGATTTGTAAGGTCTTATTGTGGGATTCTTCAGGGTTTTTATGTCTTTATTGATTTTAGGGATATTTTAGAAATTTTTTTCATTGTTTTTTTGGATTTTGAGTTGTTTCATGGGTTTTTAGGGTTTTTAGCTAATTTTTTATTTTTTGGGTTTTAATGGTTTTTTGGTTTTTTGATTTTCTTAGGGGTTTTCAGGATATTTAGGGTTTCTGATGATTTTAGGGATTTTTAAGGAATTTAAGGAATTTTTTGGATCATTATGGTTTTTAGGTATTTTTGGGATTTTGAGGGGTGTTATGGTTTTTTGGATTTTAAATATTTTTTTGTTTTAGGGGGGGTGTTTTGAGTTTTTATGGCTATAATTTTTTTTAGAGTTTTAAACATTATTATGGGTTTCAAGGGGTTTTAGGGTGTTTAGTTGTTTAGGGGTTATGGGTTTTATGATTTTTAGGTTTTTTATGATTTTTAGGGTCTTTAGGAGTTTTTTATTTTTTTACTTTTTTTAGGTTTTTTAGGGGTGTAAATTTTTTTATGTATTTATGGGTTTCTTATGGTTTTCAAGATTTGGGGTTTGTACATTTGTTTGGATTTTTAGGGATTTTCTTCGGATTTTTATGGGTTTTTAGGGTTTTTAGGTATTTTATGTGAATTTAGGGTTTTTAGGATTTTTATTATTTTTAGGGTTTTATTGTTTTTTGTATTCCTAATTTTTTTTTGAGTTTATTAACGGTTTTTGGAGTTTAAATGGTTTCTAGAGTTTTTAGTGGGTTTTAGAGGTTTTATGGGTTTTTAGGAGGTTTTAATGGTTTTAGATGGTTTTATGGGGATTAGGGGTTGTTAGGGGTTTTAGGGTCTTATTATGATTTTTAATGGGTTTTATCATTTTTATGTTTTTAGTGGTTTTAATTTTTTTATGTTTTAATGTTTTTATTTTAGTTTCTAAAGTTTTTATGCATATTTTATGTTTTTTGGGATTTTTAGGGATTTTTTACGATTTTTATGGGTTTTGAAAGTTTTTTAAGTATTTTGATTATTTTAGGGTTTTTGGGTTTTTAAGGGGTTTTATGGTTTTTAGAATGTCTTAGGTTTTTATAGAAATTATGTTTTTTTAGGTTTTATTGTTTTTATAGGTTTTTATAATTTTTTTTATTTAAGTATTTTTGGGACATTTTATGAATTTAACGGTTTTTTGGGTTTTTAGGATTTTGGAGATTTTTATGGATTATAGGGTTTTTTATTGTGGTTTTGGGGTTTTAGGGTTTTTTATTTTTTAGGGTTTTTAATGTTTTGTATATTTTTTTAACATTTTTAGGTGTTTAAAAGAATTTTATTGTTTTTTTATTTTTATGGTTTTTTTGTTTTTAGGGGTTTCTATGGTTTTTAGGGGTTTTTATAGTTTTTTGGATATATTTTTAGACTTTTAGGGATTTTAGTGTTTTTTAGGTTTTTTGGGGTTTTATGTGTTTTTAGGTGTTTATGTTTTCTTAAGTATATTCAGGGATTTTAGATTTTTTATTTTCTGGTGATTTTTGTAGGTTTTAAGATTTGTATGGGTTTTTAGAGTTTTTAAGTTTTTTATGTTTTTTTAGCATTTTTAGGTTTATTAGGGGTTCCTAGTGTTTTTAGGTTTTTTATTTTTTCTTAGGTTTTTTTTTGTTTTTAAGGGTTTTTTTTGTTTTTAGGGAATTTGAGAGATTTTTAGGATCATTATAGGTTTTATGGTTTTAGTGATTTTGAAGGGTTTGTTATTTTTTAGGGTTTTTAGAGGTTTTAATGTATTTTACGGTTTTTAGGGTTTTTAGGGTTTCAGGTTTTTTAGGTTCTATTAGTTTTTAGAGTGTTTTTAGATTTTTAGGGAATTTATGTGTCTTTTGGTTTTTAAATTTTTTCCTAGGGTAGGGAAGGCACATGGCCAGACTATTCCTGACCCCACCAATGTTTATTAAAAAAATACACAACAGAAATGTGAAACCTAACTAGAAACATCCATAGAAGCAACCATAATGATGTCATGGAAGATGACAATATTAAAACCTCACATGTGCCTCCTGCAACCTCTAAGCAGAACCAGAGGGCCCCATAGTAGTGTCGAGCACCATTCTACTTATTCTATCACAAATCCAGAAAAGCCACCAAGAATCACCTGGCCCCAAATCACTGTCGCAAAACCTCACCTCGCTGTGACTCCTCACAAGCTGCCTGAATCCGAATAACGCAAGAATTTGCGATGCCGCCTGATGACTAGATCTGGCCTCACCATTGAGAGCTCAATCACGGATGAACCCTACTGAAGAGAAGCCCCACCGCATGGAGAGTTGACCACGAACGCTTCCACGAAAAAGGACGCACCGCCATAAGTGAGATGAAGCCCGAGGAAGAGCATGTTTCAGATCTACTGAAGATGATCCATTTTACCACAAGATCCATGTGATGCCAATTCTTCCATTGGGTATTTTGGGATTTTGAATATTTTAGAGTCTTATAGTTTTTATATAATTTTTTATTTTTTTTGGGTTTTTTTACGGTTTTTTGAGTTTTCTAGTCTTTTATAGTTTTTAGAGATTTTAAATATTTTTAGGGGTTTAAATGGTTTTTATATTATTAATGGGTTTTTAGGGGTTTTAGGGGTTTATAATTGTTTTTAGGGTTTTATGGTTTTTATGTTTTTAGGTGTTTTAAGTGTTTTATGATCTTTTTAGGGGTTTAAGGGTTTTCTCATTTTTAAGGTATTTAAGTTATTTTTATGTTTTTAAGGTTTTCTTTCCTGTTTTCATAGTTTTTAGTGTTATTTTTTTCATTTTTTGGGAATTTTTATTATTTTTATAGGTTTTTAATGTTTTTAGAGATTTTGATTGATTTAGGGTTTTTAGGTTTTTTTAGCGTATAGGGTTTTCTAACATTTTTTCATGTTTTTAAGGATTTTTATGTTTTTAGGGATTTTTAGGGATTTTATGATTTTTTTTGTTTTAGTGGTTTCATGGATTTTTAGTGGTTTTAAGTATTTTTAGGGTTTTTTGGGCTTTATGGGATTTTTGGGTTTTATGGTTTTTTTTAGTTTCTATGGTTTTACAGTTCTATAGAGTTTTTATCATTTTTAGGGTTTAAAGGGTTTGTATATTTTTTATTCAATTTTTGGGTTATTAGGTTTTATTATGTTTTTTCAGGTATTTATTTTTTTAGGGTTTTTTGGGTTTTCTATCATTATTAGGGTTTTAGGGATTCGAATTGTTTGTAGGTTTCAATGTTTTTCTTATGGTTGTTTTGGGTTATTATGGTTTTTTATATTTTTAATTATTTTGTAGATTTTTTAATATATTTAGGGATTTTCATGGTTTTTTTCGGATTTTGAGGTGTTTTGGGTTTGTTAGGGTTTTAGGGTTTTTTAGTGTTTGTAGCATTTTTTAGGTTTTTTATGGGAATTGTGTGTTTTTAGTTTTTATGGATATCATAATGGTTTTTAGGGGTTTTTTATGTTTTTAGGGAT
The DNA here is from genome assembly GCA_963277665.1 of Viscum album. Taxonomy (NCBI): domain Eukaryota; kingdom Viridiplantae; phylum Streptophyta; class Magnoliopsida; order Santalales; family Viscaceae; genus Viscum; species Viscum album. The sequence goes on from OY728161.1 coordinate 704,215,170, forward strand.
TTGTTTTGGTGTTTTAGGATCTTTATGGATACAGGATTTTGGGGGGTTTTGAGGGTTTTTTGTGTTTAAGAGGTTTTCTTGTTATTTTTTATTTTTAGGGTTTTTTTGAGTTTTTAGGGGTTTCAAGGATTATTAGAAAAATTTAATATTTTTAGTGGTTTAAAGGGTTTTTAGTGTTTTTAGTGTTTTTAGAGGTTTTATGGGTCATAGGGTTTTTATGGTTTTTAAGGATTTTTAGTGATTTTTTGTATTTTAGTGTCTCTATATTTTTAGGGCTTCTAGGTGTTTTTTTGGTTTTAAAGTTTTCATAGGGGTTTTTTGGGTTTTTAGGCTTCTTTAATTCTAAGTGATTCTAGGGATTTTTATGATTTTTATCATTTTTAGGGGTTTTGGCTATTTGAGGGTTTTTAGGGGTGTTTAGAGGCATTCTGGTTTTTAGGGTTGTTTTTTATTTTTTAAAGTTTTTGTGGTTCTATATATTTTTAAACATTTTTGAGGGGTTTAAAGGGTTTTTATAGTGTTTAGTGTGTTTATGTTTTTTTTTTGTTTTTTATGTTTTTTAAGGTTTTTAGGGGTTTTATGGTTTTTAGGAGGTTTAGGGTCTTCTGGTCGATTTAAGGGGATTTAGCATTTTTTGGGGTTTAAAGTTTTTTCTTGGTTATTAAGGATTAATTTTGGATTTTGAAGGTTTTTAGAGTTTTTTACATTTTTAGGGACTTTTAGGGATTTTTTTGGATTTTTATTGGTTTTAAATTTTTAGGTATTTTCAGGGAGTTAGGGTTTTTTAGGTTTCTAGGGGATTTTAGTGGTTTTAGTGTTTTTTAGATTTTTAATGGATTAATATGTTTTTATGTTTTTAAGATTGTTTTGTTATTTTTTTTAGGGTTATTTTTTTTGGATTTTAGGGATTTTTATTATTTTGAGTGTTTTTAGGGTTTTCAAGGATTTTGAGGGTTTTTTGGGATTTAAGGTTTTTATGGTTTTTTTGGGTTGTTAGGTTTTCTTAATTTTTAGGACATTCATGGTTTTTTAGAGTTTTATTTTTTTAGGGGTTTAATGGGTTTTTATAAATTCTTTGTGATTTTTTGGGGTTTGTTTCACACAGAATCCAGGGATGACCTCCTGGATGGGAGATTCAAACGTTCTGATCGGTTTCTAACAGGTTTGTTCGTAGAACCAGAAACATCCAATGATTCCACATCCGTTTGGACCTACTTTCCAAAGGTAGGCGCTCATTAGCTTGTGGGCTAATGAGGCTTAGGAATTTGCATTGGTCGAGAGGATGGGAGGTCGGACTCATCACACCTTTTTTAGGGGAATTATTGTCTACTCCGGGACTCTCTTTATAGATTTAAGTTATGTTCGTGAATCCTTATTACATTACCATGTATAAAATGAGCTTTCCTTTATTTTAACAATCAATGATTAAATATGTAAGAAATTTAGAGAATCTTTTATATGTATTCGAGGTTCTTCATCAATAGAGAATCATCTGTATCTATTTTGAGATTCTTGGTCAATGATATCCTTCAAAACATTTATATCAAAGTCTCTTGGTCATTATGATGACCAGGCTGGTTTTAAAGCCACTCAGTGGGGCACTTGAAGTTTATCGTCATTCAGAAGGACAATGAATTACTTCAGAGTTGGGATCGAACCCATAGATGGGCTACCTACGTATCCTTTGTTTTGAAAAAGGAATCAGAACCCACGTAGTTTGTATAAGGGTATGATGTTTATGATTGATGGCTCAAAGCAGGATGTCACAATTACTTTTACACTCTAAGCTCACGTGAGTCATGCTCGGTGTGAGAAACAAGAGGTATTAGTAAAATTTAGACAATTGTGCCATGAAAGATGCAATCATAAGAAATGGTTTGGGGCTTATGTATGTATGACTGCCCAGAGGATTTACTTTTAGGGAGAAAATCCATGAACAGGGTCCATAAAGGTATATGTGCTTCATGGAGATTTGAATACTCTAATCTTGGGGCTTACTCCTATGGAGGATGCCCAAGTTAGGAGGGGACTTATGATTTGGTTTTACTCCTAAAAAGGAAACCCAAATCAAGGGTAAATTAGGACTGGTTAAAGAGAAATTAGGGGACTTGGGTCATATTCCTGAAAAGGAAGCCCAAGATTATAACTGGGTTTTATACATAAAAAAGGAGACCCAGGTTAGGGATTAAGGTTTGGGGCTTACTCCTGAGGAGGATGCCCATATTTGAGGTTGGCGCTTACTCCTAATAAGGATGCCCATAATTGAGGTTGGGGCTTACTCCTAAGAAGGATGCCTAAATTAAGGGACTAAGGTTTGGGGCTTACTCCTGAGGAGGATGCCCAAGTTTGGGAACTTTAAGAATTTGGGGCTTACTCCTAAGGAAGATGCCCAGATTAAAGGACTTATAACTGGGGATTATTCCTAAAAAAGGAGACCCAAGTTAAGGATTCTCTTATCTTAAAGGATGAGGTTGAATGAATGAATTCTCCATATTTAGTGACATAAGGATATTTAAATCACTAGGTTTTGAGAGATATTCCACAGAATTCCTTTCAGATAAGGAAGTCAAATCAAGAAATCATGCCATAAATGGCTTTGAAGAGTGTCTTGAAGACTGAATCTTGAAAAGGAAAGGTGTAATGGCTTAAGAGGGGTAAAAATGGGCAAGATGGGAACCCAAAAAGGTAGGGGCGTGCAAGTCTTGGAAGGCGCGCAAGTATTGCGGCGGCGCGCAAGTATTGGTCGCGCAAGTATACTTGCGCGACATGAGGGGTACTTGCGTGATTCTCAAACATCATTAGAATATTTGAGCGACTCTTTATAAATCCCTTTAGAATCCGTTTGAGGTTCTTCCAGAAAAGGGACGCGCGAGTTCTATTGAAGGAATAAGGCGGCGCGCAAGTGTTGATGAGTTTCAATACTTAGGCATTCCTTATTCTCTTTAAATCTTCCGTTCTAGGTAAGAAAATACCTTTAGAAGTGTTCCGGAAGCTTTGATAAGAGACTTGGGCGTCGGGAGCTCCAATCCGACTTTCTGAAGAAAAAAAATCCTCTCGAATGGGGGGCCCACAGGGTCTATTTATAGGCAGGAGAAGACCCCGGGCGGTTACCGAGCGGTTATCACTTAGGTCACGCAAGTCACTTGCACGACCATAAGGCGTCACGCAAGTAGACTTGCACGACCACTAGGCGGCGCGCAAGTGTACTTGCGCGACCTATGGGAAATGTTCTCCTTGTTCATCCCTTTGTCAATTTTTGATGTTTCTTCAAAGGATGAATCACATTGGACTAAAGTATTTCCCTTTTTTCAGTCGTTAGACTCTGTGACGGAATGGAGCGTCAACAAAAGTCCCCCCTTAGAGTTGGATCCGGAGAGAAAAGAGGATTTGACTCTGAGGTGAAAAGAAAAACAAAAAATCTGGTAGTTTAAAGTCATGCATGCCGGACATAAAGGGGCTAATGTTTAAGGTCGAAATATCTTTGACCAAAATGGATTAAAATTTATTCAATTCCTTGAAAATTTATCTGAAAACATATTACCATACTCAAGTATGATAGAAAATATGTAAACTATGGCTTAAGACTATTTGAATCTGAGGAATGATATGAAAAAGAGCTAAAAGGCATTAGAATAAGTAGTTTCCAAGAATGAAGTTACTATTATTTAACAAAACCCGTTAGGGGGTTGAAATATGCAGGGCCACCTAAGGGCATTGGCTACATGGTTAAATAAATAGCATCTTTCGACTGACAAGTCTGTTATGTTGACTATTTATTCAAGGCCACCTATGGGCACGTGCTGCATAGTCAGGCAAAAGAACTCCCAGAAATTTACTTTCCTAGTGCTAAAATCCAGTGAATGTTTATGGAGATTCAAATTTTCTAAAGTATAGAGTTTGTTGTATGGAAAGAGGTACTTGAATATGGAGAAGATATTTCCGAACAAGAATATCGAAGAACTGGATGAATATCACTCCTACGAAGGTCTGACCCAAACGTAGGGAAGACGAATAAACCGTAGACTTGAATACTTTCAGATCATGAAAAATGATATGGGACAAATATGTTAAGGATGGTTATTTTTGTTTTTTTGCGGATCCCTACATACTGTCGTTTAAGACAAATAAGGACAAAAGAGGAATTCTTCCCAAGAATGAAGTTACCATTATTTAACAAACCCGTTAGGGGGTTGAATTATGCAGGGCCACCTAAGGGCATTGGATGCATAGTTAAATAAAATAGTATCTTTTGGCTAACAAGTCTGTTATGTGGACTATTTATGCAAGGCCATCTATGGGCATGTGCTGCATAGTTAGGCAAAAGAATTCTCAGAAGTTTGACATTTTTGTGACTAGAAGTCATGAAAAGGGTTATGAAGATCTGAAAATATTTAAGGTTAGGATTATAACACATAAAGATGGGTATTGTCTAATGTATATAGAGATACATAGGTCAATGATAACCATAATCATGTTGTGGCTGGGTCCTGAATTGAAATTTTGGACTTCACTACGTATCTCATAAGAATGAGAATCAAGCCATACGTAGTTCTTGAAATGAAGTTTAACGTCGTGCAGGATGAAAGTATGAGTGATCTTAGTTTAGGGTCATAGAATTCGGACCATAATAATGAATACACAGTGTGTATTTTCATGAGGACTTTTCAGCCAAGGGACTGAGAGTGAAATTTGGGGTTAGGCCCAAAAGACTTGGGACTGGATTCGAGGGATACTCGAATGCTCCTACGTATCCCATAGGGATGGGAATCAAGTCCACTTAGTTCTAGAACTACCCTTTGTACAAATTTGGTTCGTACATGTGAAGGGTGAAAGGGGACCTTAGTGCAATGAGGGTTTAACCTAAGATAAAAAGTTTAGCCATTACCATGTATGCATGTAGTCTTTTGAAAATGAAAACCATGATTGAAAAATAAATTTCAATAATTGCTCTCTCTCAAATGAGGAAATAAAAGAATATTGTAGTTTATTATCGTACCGGACAAAAAGTGTTGCATAGTTTAACGTCATATAACAAGGAAGAAAGTGAATCAATGTAAAGATATTGATTCTAGGTGCGGTTTCACGAATCAACATCATATGAGATGGTGGTGAACCGATGTCAAAAGATTGTTTTCAGGCTTGAACCCTGGGAGGTTGCCTACATACCCAGCCTGGAGGGCAAGGATTAAAGTCTGTGTAGTTCAATTAAAGAATGAATTAATGATCAAGTTGCTCTTGCAGACAATGATCTAATAATAAAAAAAATGTTGTCGGGACTTACACATGCTTAGGGGCCCAAAGAGAGTGTTATGGTTGAGGTTTTCTCTAAGCTCACGTGAGTCATACTCAGTGTGAGAAACAACAGATAACAACAACCTTAACGATGCACAGTTTAATGTCATGTAGGACATATCAAGGGACTATGAAGTTTAAAGTCTTGTAGTTAGGACTATTGGTACTGCACAGTTTAGTGTCATGTAGCAGGGACAAAATAACAGTTTAATGTCATGTAAGACATATCAAGGACTTTCTGTACTGTTTAGCGTCATGTAGTTAGGACGATGTGGACAATATAGTTTAACGTCATATTGGAAGAAAGGGGGACTGTGCAGTTTAATGTCATGCAGTAAGGACAAAATAACACACCATTTATGTCATGTTGGACGAAAGTGCGAATAGTTTAAGGTCATATGCATGGACCAAGGATGATGCAGTTTAAGGTCATACTGGATGGTTTAGGGATCTTTTTCACAGTTTAACGTCGTGTGGGACAAAGTTGCAGTTTTAAGGTCATACTGGACCATTGATGTATAGTTTAATGTCATATAACAAGGACGAAATGGTGCTGCACAGTTTAGTGTCATGTTGCGGGGACATCTTCTTTTCTATAGTTTAATGTCATGTTGGACGAAAGTGCGAATAGTTTAAGGTCATATGCATGGACCGTGAATGATGCAGTTTAAGGTCATGCTGGACGGTTTAGGGAACTATTTCACAGTTTAACGTCGTGTGGGACGAAGTTGCAGTTTTAAGGACATACTGGACCATTGAGTGCTTATGTAGTTTAACATCTTTCCGGACGTAAGGGACTTTCCGACAGTTTAACGTCATGTTGGACGTTGTTGCAGTTTAAGGTCATACTGGACCATTGCTGTATAGTTTAACATCATATAGAAAGGACGAACTGGTGCCGCACAGTTTACTGTCATGTTGTGGGGACATCTTCGTGCTTTTATACAGTTTAACGTCATATTGGACGTAGTTGCAGTTTAAGGTCATACTGGACCATGGATGATGATGCAGTTTAAAGTCATGCTGGACTATTCGATGTATGAACCAATTGTAAGAGTCTTGGTTCTGGGGACCATATTTTGTGTTTATACAAAATATTTCTTCAGAAATATGGCATTGGTTGGAGTTGTGATGAGTTCTCCATCCATTGAGATTAATGAATAAGCTCCATTGGAGTAGACCCTATGTATTGAATAAGGTCCTTCCCATTTTGGCTCAAGCATGGGAGGTTTCTTTCCTAATATCATTGGTGTTCTGAGAACTAATACCAATTCTCCCTGAATTAATGAACGAAGACGAACTTTTTTGTTAAAACCTCGTGCTATTAGATTCTGATAGATTTCCAAGTGGTGCAAAGTGCACAATCTTTTCTCATCTAACTGTTCCAATTCATTCAATCGCTTTTGGGATTGCTCATCTGTAGATAACTGATCACAAATGGCTACTCTGAGTGAGGACAATTGAACTTCAATTGGCAAGACTACTTCTGTTCCATATACCAACGAATATGGAGTTGACCGCATTGCATTGCGGGTGGTAGTCCAATAAGCCCATAAAGCATGAAAGTGTTTATGAGGCCATGGCCTCTTATCTTTATCCACCATGTTCTGCAGTATATTTGAAAGAGTCTTGTTAAAGGCTTCTATTTGGCCATTGGATGCCGCATGATACCTAGATGAATGGTTGGATTTAATGTTGTATTCTTGATACAATTTCTTCACCTCAGAAGAACAAAAGTTGGTGTCGTTGTCCGTCAATATGGTATGAGGGACACCAAATCTATTAATAATGTTAGACTTGATGAAGCTAACAATGCATTTAGAACTAACTTCTTTGAGAGGTATTGCTTCTTCCCATTTGGAAAAGAAATCAGTAGCAGTAAGAATGTACTTAAACTGCTTGTCCGTGGCTGAAGGGTAAGGTCCCACCACATCCATTCCCCATGTGGCAAATGTCCATTAGTATTTAGCTGTATGAAGAAACTCTGGAGGTTGATGAATGAAATTGGCATATACTTGACATGAATGACACTTCTTTGTGAAATCAACACAATCTTGTATCATTGAAGGCCAAAAGTATCCAAGCCTTCGAATTTGATCAGACAATCTATGTCCAGACCGGTGGGCACCACATACTCCTGCATGCACTTCTTTTATGACAGCCATTGTCTCTTCACCATCAATACATCTGAAGAGAACTCCATCAAAACCACATTTGTATAGAACTTTCTCTAGGTGGTTTGGGCTATCATAAAGAGTAAAATTGACCACACGTCGCCGGATTTGTTCTTTCTCGGCTCTATCAGGTGGAAGTGTTCCATTTTGAAGGTATTCCCTGATAGGTGTCATCCATCCTGTAGTATGACCATACGGTTCAGGAATGGGAATAATTTCATGAATTTCCTCTGTTCTGGCTTGAACATAAGGTGAAATTGCATGACGGTGGGCAATATTGATGGTTGTCTCATACCGATTTGGATCTGCTAGAGCAGTGGCTATATTAGCCAGTGCATCAGCTTGAGCATTTTGTGATCTTGGGACATAAGAAAATGTTGGTTCCGAAGGGAATTCCTTCATTAACTCTCTGACGTAATTATACAAAGGGATTAATTCTTTTTTTCTGATGGAATAATCCCCATTGTCTTGTTTGATTACCAGGTCTGAATCACCTTTCACCTTTAAGTGATTCACTTATGCTTGGAGCGCTAACTCCAAGCCTGTAATGAGAGCTTGGTATTCGGCTTCATTATTAGTACCACCTTCCCACAATAAAAAGGAATAAGGTAACACTGCTTTATCTAGAGAAATGATCACAATTCCTAAACCAACTTTGTTGAATTTAGGATTTTCCATTTTCTTCCCTGTTGGACTTCTGGAAGCACCATCAAAATACATTTCCCATGTTTGAGGATTCTATTGAATAGAGAAAACTTCCTCATCAGGGAGTTCAATATCTGAAGATGTGTCTTCCATGGAAGGATGTTCAGCCAGGAAATCAGCCAGAGCTTGACCCTTTATTGCCTTTTGAGACACATACTGAATGTAGAACTGTTGCAAAATAACTGCCCACCTTGCTAGACATCCTGTAAGCATTGGACGACTAAGGATGAATTTGAGCGGATTATTGTGAGATACCAATTGGACCTCGTGATGTTGCAAGTAGTGTCTCAGTTTCTGAACTGCAAAGATTAATGTCAGGCAGCACTTCTCAATACTTGAATACCGGTTTTCGGCTTCAAGCATAGTTCTACTGAGATAGTAGAGGCTATTTTCATTCCTAGCATCATTCTTTTGAGCCAGAAAGGCCCCCAATGATCGCTCTAGAGCTGTCACATAGAGGATAAGTGGTCTACCTTCAACAGGTGGCATGAGTACTGGTGGACTCAAGAGGTATTTCTTGAGAACATCAAATGATTCTTGACATTCTTCAGTCCACTGGTAAGTGACTCCTTTTTTCAATAATTTGGTAAAGGGTAAACTTTTGCCTGCCAAATTGGCGATGAAACACCGAATATAGGCTAAGTGTCCTTGAAGTCCTCTTAATTATTTTAAATTCTGAGGAGGTGACATACCAAGGATTGATTTGGTCTTCTCAGGATCGACTTCAATACCACGATGGCGTACAACAAAGCCGAGGAATTTTCCTGAGGTTACCCCAAAAGCACATTTTAAGGTGTTCATCTTCAAATTATGTTGTCGAAGCTTGTGGAATATGACTTCCAAATCAGCCAAGTGATTAGAAAGTTGTTTGGATTTAACCCCCAAATCGTCTACATAGCATTCAACAAATTTCCCTAAGAAAGGTTTGAAGATATGATGCATGGCGTGTTGATATGTTGCACCTGCATTCTTTAAACCAAAGGGCATCACCCGGTAACAAAACACACCTTGAGGGGATCTGAAGGCTGTAGATTCCTCATCTTCTGGGGCCATTCGGATCTGATTATATCTGGAATATCCATCCATGAAGGAAATTACTTCATAACCAGCCGTCGCATCAATTAAGAGTTCTGTAATCGGAACTAGGAAATCATCTTTAGGACAATACCGATTAAGATCTCTGAAATCGATGCAAACCCTAATTTGTCTGTTCTTTTTCTTTACAGGGACAATATTAGCCAACCACTTGGGATATTGAACTTCTCTGAAGAAGTTAGCTTTGATCAGCTTATCCAATTCAACTTCAATTTTGGAAGCATAGGTTGGGTGTGTTCTTCTCGCGGCTTGCTTAAATCCTCGATATTCTTTTGGTAAACCCAAATGATGAGTAGCAATATCAGGATCATGCCCAGGAATTTCTGTATAATTCCAAGCAAAAATATCTTTATTTTTCTTTAGAAAAGAAATATACATCACTTCCTCTTCAAGGGTCATGGCCGCACTAATTAAAGTGGGGCGTGGATCTTTCTCTGTACCCATATTTATTTCTCTGAGTTCATCCACAGTGGTAGAGATACCCTCTTCAAATGCTGGAGGAGCATCTCTAAGATCTTTCTCTTCCTCTTCATCAAGTGCTATTTCTTCCATTTCTAATTTCATAGTAGATGACAAAATTAAATTTTCATGATCATAAGAGATATCAAAATTTTCACATTTTGAAGAAGAAGCTTCCATTTCCGACCCTATTGATGATAAAGGGACTTCTTTGGGAAATAAAGAGGAGATGATGGATTGAGAATCGACATCATTATTCACCTCTGGTGTTGCTATAACTTCTTATAGACTGATTGGAGAAGTATAGACTTGTTGGACTTCAATAGATGAAATGAAAACGTCACCACTTAGGCTTTCATCACTGTTTGGTAGGTTACCAATTTCTCCCATATTGTCTAGCTCGATTGCCGTAACTGACATTATGGATCTTTCCCTAAGAGTTTTTTGATTTGGGCCTATTTTATCAATTTGACTGATAGGTAACACATAATCTGTAATCACATGTGTAAATGGATTTATTGGAATTTTCTCCAAACCATATGGAGCATCAACTTTGGTAATTTCCTTCATTGTAGATTTTTCTCTTCCCTTCATGTGATAAAATTCTGCCTCAATGTATTGAGACTCACATGTCTTGAACGGGGCCTTATCACCATACAATGTTCCAACTTGACCATTGAAATAGTATTTGAGACATTGATGGTATGATGAAGGAATAGTTGCATGCTGATGTAGCCAGGGTCTTCCAAGCAAGACGTTGAAAGCTGAGTCTGGATCAACAATCATGAAATCCGAATTGGATACAAGATCTCCAAACTATGTTCTGAGTGTAACTTCGCCCAGTGGTTCTTGTTCATTTTTATCATATCCTTGTAACATCATGGTAGAAGGAGATAAATCAGATTCCATGAGGCCCAATCGACGAAGTGTATGAATGGGCATGAGGTTGACTCCTGAACCATTGTCAATGAAAACTCTTCGGATATCTACACCATTGACTTTGCTAGATAAGTAGAGAGGTTTTATGTGCCCATGCACAACATCATCTTCATCTTTATCAGTAAAAGATATCACTGCATGGAATTCTGCAGGATTATTCTCTATGTGATAGACTTCAGCTGCAGCAATTTCAGCTTCAAACTCCTGAGAACTTGACAAAGCTTCGATGAATGCTTCCCGAAGATCTTTTGACAGATTCAAAGCATCCAAAATTGATAACTTGGCTGGTACTTGGGACAATTGTATCAATATATCATACTTTTGATCTAGAGTTCTGCGTTTCCCAATAGGAATATGAGGTTTATCAGGTACCTTGGAAGCAGATGCTTTGGAAGCTGATGCATCTTGTATTGGGATAGAAGTTGGCAACATCCTTGGTTTTGGAAGATTAGACTGATTAGATCCATTTACTTGCTGAGATAAAGAAGATGGAACCTTTAATCAGTCTTCCAAAATAACTGTGCCAAAACTGAGTTGGCCATTGGCAGAAGAACTTGCTTGTTCTTTTTGAGCTCGCTAAAGGGATCTACCACAAGTTTCTGCTGCATACACAGTGCTAGCAGGGGTAGAATTGGAGTAGTGGCTTCGGAAAGATCCACGTCTTCCTCTTTATCCTAAACCTCTGGAACATCCTCGGATTCCCTTATTTGATACAGGGAATTCAGGCTCATCAAGACTAGAATATGGATCTATTAATTGAATCATATTAATAGAACTGAAGATTAACTCTTCGTCTGATAAAGACCCTGCCTGACTAGCCTATTTAGGTTGTGCTGTTTGATGGGGTGGTGCCCGTGGCTTTGAAGTAGATGGCATGAAATCTGCCAGAGTCAAAGACAACTTAGGCCTCGATACATACTCATCTTCTTCTGATTCCTCTTTCTTCTTTGAATTGCGCTGCACTTTTGAGGATTTGTCTTTTGATGGAGGCTTCACTGTAGCTTTTGTAGGAGACACAACTGGCTTCTTCAATTGTGTTCGCAAAATGGCATGGGTCCGATTGATTGTCTTTCTGACCATCCAATCATCATATTTTTGCGCAGTTTTACTTCTGACTTCCTGCCACTTGCCTCCTTCCTCTGGATCTGTAGCAGTAACACAAGCTACATGAGCTGAAGAACCCTTCAATTTGACTTGTACCAAGTCGACCATCTTTTGCAGGAGGTCTTTAAAGACAAAACACTCCTTGATGGGATGCCCCAACATTTGATGAAAGGGACAATAATTGGGACATTCTTCATCTCCTTCCTTGTTTGGCCTCTTGGGCACTGGTAATTGAACCAAATTATTTTCCAGAGCTGAAATGAAGTAACCAGGAACTTGATCATTTCTGAAAGAGTATGTTTTACTCTTCATATCCTCAAATTGTTTTCGTCGTTGATCTCTTTGATCATTTGGATGAAACTTCCTCTGTTGTTGGTGTTCAGGAGGTGGATTCCTTCGAGAAGATGAAGGTTTTGAAGTAGATATAGGTACAGGTGCTTGTTTAAGCATAACTGTAGCAGTTTCTTCTTTACCCATTCTTCTTCCTGGAGCTGATGGAATTACACGAGATTTAACCTTAGCATGTATAAGGGAATCTTCAATCTGCTGAGCGATTGAAGTAAGGTCTCGAAACCCTCCTGTGTATTTCACAGGAATCAATGGCGTGCGTAATTCATCACGCAAATTTGCCACACATATTGGAAACAACTCTTCCTGAGGGAGTGCTAAACTCAGGGAATACGTTAACCCCTTCAGCGAGAAATGAAATCAGAGACTCTTTCATTCTCCCTTTGCTTGCAGTTTGTAAGATCGAAAACTGTCGTTTTTGGCAAAGTTGAGCTGAACTGAAGAAGGAATTTTTGACGAAGATCCTCCCATCCGATGATTGACCGGGATTGCAAGCTTGTATACCAGAAAAAAGCTGGTCCTTGCAAGGTTCGCATGAAGCATCTGAGTTTCACTGCTTCTTGCTGCTCTGGAGTTCCCATCATAGGATCACAACAAGACACGTAATGCGTCAAATGTTGTTCAGGGTCGCCTGATCCATTGAAAGTAGGGAAAACAGGGTTTCCAAAACTGGATGGAGGAGAAATTGAATCTACCCATTCAGGGTAAAATTTCTTTTCAGGTTGAACTTGCGCCCGTTTCCCTTCCATAGTTTCTAACCGAGCTGTTAATGACTCAATAGTAGTTATTAACTTTTGAGAAACATCAGGTTGAACTTGGTTTTGGGTAGGTGCAATGAATGGAGCTTGGACAGACATGGTGGTTGGTGCTGCAACTGATGGTAGCACTGCCAACCGTTGTTGCGCTTGACCCGTAGGATTAGACCTCTGAGGGTGTACTGATAAAGGCGGATATTCTTGATCCATATCAGTAACTACAACAAATTCCTTCGGCTGTCGGACTTCAGCATTCTTAAGAAGAAGACTACTCTGAAATAGTTCTGCATTCAACCTTCTTAATTCTTTCATTTCTTCCTCTTGTTGTGCAAACCTTTGCTCTAATGAGAGCGATTGACCTTCTCCAGAGGAAGGATATATAACCTGATTCTTTCCCTTCCCTTTGTTGGATACCTTTTGGAGGGAGGGAAGTTGATTACCTAGGTTCTGAGTAATCCTTTGACTTCGTGTACGTACACCTTCTTCATTTGTATCGGTGAGTACATTTTCTTGAGCAGGACGCTCTTCATCTGAGTCCCCTGAGTGAGTCTCTTCTGGTGGATTAACAACAACGGCATTGATGACATTGATTGATGCATAATGCATCGCATCCCTTCTATCAACATTTCTGTGATATTGTCTTCTTTCATATCTTTGATGAGACATTGCCTTTTGTTGATTCAATATTTTAGGAACTTCTTGACGAGCTATAACTTGGAGGGAATCTCCTGATAATTTAGCTATTCGTTCCTCTTGGGGCTTCTTCCCCAATCGAGAAAAGACCGACATTCTCTGAGAAGGGGATTGATGATTTGAAAGAGTCCCCAGTCTCGTGAACTGGGGATGTTCCTGCTGATTCCACTCAACTCCTCGAATCCCATTTGTTGACTCTGAGGGTTGGGTTAGAGAAGTCCCCAGTCTGACAAGCTGGGGTGGCTCTTGACATGCTACGTCTGAGATCTTCTTAAAAGATCTCTTGATCTTGCGAATCTTAGTTCGGAAATTAGCTGGATGCATTAACCTGTATCCACTTTTATCACCTGGTTCAACAGACCATTGGATGATTTCCGAGACTTCTGTCATTTGATGATGTGTTTTCTCCATATGAGAGGCTTGTGCAATATTCTCGCCTGCTTTATGTAGGAGCAATTCAACAACTTGTTCTCTATATGCTTGACTTTGAGAGGAACTAGTTGAAGCTTGTTCCTTAGCAAACTTTTGATTATGAACAAAGCCCATTGACTGTGGCCGGCCATGGGCAATAACATTGCATGAGACCATTTTCGGTGGGCATTGCTGACTGGAAAGCACTATGAAATGTAGTGCTTCGTGAACACCCCATCCTCTGATATGAACATCAGATGGAGCATTGGAAATTAACTGACACAATTTTCTTAGTGCGCCAAGGCATGAACATTGAAGGGTTCTCTATTGTTTTTCAGCCTTCGGATACCGAGAGACTGATAGAGATGCTAAGTCAATCTGACGTTGTAGCCCTTCTATTATCTTAAGATGATTTTCATATTCATCATAAGATAATACCTTCTTCTTTAATTGACAATGATTTTTCCATATGTTGAGACAAATATCATGGATTCCATCATCCGTTAACATCTTTGGAATGTCGTACTAGGAGTCAGCCAAAGGCCAAAACATGACTGGTACTTCACCTTTTGCTAGTTTTTTCCTCATGTTCAGCATTTCCTCTTTAACATTAAATGAAGATTCTTCTACCTGTTTTGACCAGATTTGGTGTTTCCTTGTTGTTTCATCGGATTCAACAAGATTGGTAGAGAGATCATTGATCAAACTAGAAGATTCATGACTTAGGGGTGGTTTGGAGAATGACCTACACCCTGGGATATCTTCTGATTGAGAAAGTATTTCACTTGTTAGCGATAAAGCATCAGACATGACTGGTTTCGAATTTTCAAGTGCCTCAAGATAAGAGGTCTTTCTCAGCACTACATTGTCCACTGGAGTATTTTCCAGGAAATGTGAATCACTACTGCGGAGAGGACTTTCGCAGCGAAATTCATCATGATGGGGAGAACCACCATAATGGGTTACAACAAAAGATGAGATCTCTTGCTCCTTGGTCTTCTGACCACACAGAGGGTTCCTGTGGCTCTCATCTGAAGAAGAAACTTCAAGATTGACCGAATTTTCATGAAGCAAGTCTGCATGAAGAAGTGTCTGTTGAAGACCTTCAGAATTAATGTTCCCGTTATTGGGAACTGAGGGAGTAGAATCTTGAATTCCGACAGTTAAATGTCTGAGGGCTTCAAGAACTCCAGCATCGAGCAAGGCCTTGTTATAGATTGGCCTTTGATCTCCTGACTGTGCTAGGCAGATCTTTTTCTTAGATGCCTTCTTACTCACTTTAGAAACCACTTGTTGATGAAAGTGGTTACTCTGAGCAGGTGTATATGCCTGATCAGGAAAGATGGTCAGGTTAGGCTGATGATCTTCACTCAAATCAAGTGTATGTTCCTGACTTGGTTGTCCGTATGATATGGGGGAGTATGCCCCATAACCCTCTTGGACTGGAACAGATGTCTGTGTCTGTTCCGGAGTGAATCGTTGATGTGTCACTCCACTGCTAGGGATAGATTTATGTGTGTATCCCTGAGATGATGCTGAAGCTGTTATGATATCCTGGCAAGCATCCAGAATATGAGCAGGAATTTGCTTCTGCTCTTTCACCATTGACAAACTATGTTTGGTGACTTCAGCTGCCGGAACGGGGATATAAGTCCATTCCGGGTTTGGAGTAGGTGTATGTGCCTGCTCCTGTCCTCCTTTTCCTGTCAGTGAATCCTGACAGTACTCAAGTGTGGAGGCAGAGAGTTGAGTCTGCCTCCTGTTTGTCATCGGGGCTTTCCGAATGACTTCTCAGTGCTCTACCAAGTGAGACTGTTGGTAGGCCTGATTAGTATTAGCAGGTGTATGTGCCTGCTGATTACACTTCGCCAAATGCGGTTGAAGAGATCCATCATATGTAGTCAGACAAGCCTGCTGACTAACTGGTGATGCATAAGCAGGTGCATGTTCCTGCCTATAGTACTCCGTCGGATTTGCCTGGCGGGATTGGCTTGATGCTGCTAGACGAGTCTGCTGGACAGTGGAATTAAAACGGACAGGTGTGTGTGCCTGCTCGTTGTTTGCCACCAAGTTAGGTTGGTGGACTTCTCTGGAGATGGCAGGGATGACAACCTGCCTATTGTTAACCGGATTCCGTCTCTGGCGGTTCATCTTGCCTGCTCGGGTTTGAGGAACCTGAGCTGAATGCCTGGAGTCGGTACCCTCATCATGTTGAGGGTGCACTACCACACGAGTCTGGCAGCGATTATTGATGGGAGCCCTCGGGAAGGACTCCTGTCTTTTTGAATTAAGGCCCTGTGGGACCTACTCATTCACTTCCTCAGAGTAAGGGAGTGAATGGAAATTGCGTTCCGGGGATAACGACCCGAAACGGTTGGAGACGGTAGTCAGCACCGTCTGCTTCTTGATCACTGGCCGCCGTTGTCCGGACGACCAGGTAGAGTTGTTAACTTGGAGGACTTGACAAGCGGCCTCCAGAGTTGGGATAGTACCGTTGCAACGGTACTCCTTAACCAGTGTATTAGAAACCCAGCGTTGAAAACGCTGAGTTGGTGATGTCATCCTCAGAGCGGACGACGTTCCAGCAGGAGTAGCATCATTGGTTTTCACAGCATTAGACCTCACAGTAGAGGTGTTTACAGCAGTAGTATTCACAGGAGTGAATTTAAGGAAAGCCATTTTGCAGAAGATCTGGAGAAAAGAGTGCCTGTTCCATATAACAGACATAATCAAGATGAATCCGGCCACTGCATCTTTTGGATGAGCACATGTCAATGATTGCTTTGTTGGCCCAAGGGGCCTAACAAATAAGAATAACATCACTTTAACTTGGTTAAGGATTCACGTCGGGTTCACCATTTTTTGTTTCGCACGGAATCCGGGGATGACCTCCTAGATGGGAGATTCAAACGATCCGATCGGTTTCTAACGGGTTTGTTCATAGAACCAGAAACATCCAATGACTCCACATCCGTTTGGACCTACTTTCAAAAGGTAGGCACTCATTAGCTTGTGGGCTAATGAGGCTTAGGAATTTGCATTGGTCGAGAGGATGGGAGGTCGGACTCATCACACCTTTTTGAGGGGAATTATTGTCTACTCTGGGACTCTCTTTATAGATTTAAGTTATGTTCGTGAATCCTTGTTACATTACCAAGTATAAAATGAGCTTTCTTTCAGTTTAACAATCAATGATTAAATATGTAAGAAATTTAGAGAATCTTTTATATGTATTCGAGGTTATTCACCAATAGAGAATCATCTGTATCTATTTAGAGATTCTTGGTCAATGATATCCTTCAAAACATTTATATAAAATTCTCTTGGTCATTATGATGACCAGGCTGGTTTTAAATCCACTCAGTGGAGCACTTGAAGTCTATCGTCATTCAGAAGGACAATGTATTACTTCAGATTTGGGATCGAACCCATAGATGGGCTACCTACGTATCCGTTGTTTTGAAAAAGGAATCAGAACCCACGTAGTTCGTATAAGGGTATGATGTTTATGATTGATGGCTCAAAGCAGGATGTCACAATTACTTTTACACTCTAAGCTCACGTGAGTCATGCTCGGTGTGAGAAACAGGAGGTATTAGTAAAATTTAGACAATTGTGCCATGAAAGATGCAATCATAAGAAATGGTTTGGGGCTTATGTATGTATGACTGCCCAGAGGATTTACTTTTAGGGAGAAAATCCATGAACAGGGTCCATAAAGGTATATGTGCTTCATGGAGATTTGAATACTCTAATCTTGGGGCTTACTCCTAAGGAGGATGCCCAAGTTAGGAGGGGAATTATGATTGGGTTTTACTCCTGAAAAGGAAAACCAAATCAAGGGTAAATTAGGACTGGTTAAAGAGAAATTAGGGGACTTGGGGGTTATTCCTGAAAAGGAAGCCCAAGATTATAACTGGGTTTTATACTTGAAAAAGGAGACCTAGGTTAGGGATTAAGGTTTGGGGCTTACTCCTGAGGAGGATGCCCATATTTGAGGTTGGGGCTTACTCCTAAGAAGGATGCCCATAATTGAGGTTGGGGCTTACTCCTAAGAAGGATGACCAAATTAAGGGACTAAGGTTTGGGGCTTACTCCTGAGGAGGATGCCCAAGTTTGGGAACTTTAAGAATTTGGGGATTACTCCTAAGGAAGATGCCCAGATTAAAGGACTTATAACTGGGGATTATTCCTAAAAAAGGAGACCCAAGTTAAGGATTATCTCATCTTAAAGGATGAGGTTGAATGAATGAATTCTCCATATTTAGTGACATAAGGATATTTAAATCACTAGGTTTTGAGAGATATTCCACAAAATTCCTTTCAGATAAGGAAGTAAAATCAAGAAATCATGCCATAAATGGCTTTGAAGAGTGTCTTGAAAACTGAATCTTGAAAAGGAAAGGTGTAATGGATTAAGAGGGGTAAAAATGGGCAAGATGGGCACCCAAAAAGGTAGGGGCGCACAAGTCTTGGAAGGCGCGCAAGTATTGCGGCGACGCGCAAGAATTGGTCGCGTAAGTATACTTGCGCGACATGAGGGGTACTTGCGTGATTCTCAAACATCATTAGAATATTTGAGCGACTCTTTATAAATCTTTTTAGAAGCCTCTTGAGGTTCTTCCAGAAAAGGGACGCGCGAGTTCTATTGAAGGAATAAGGCGGCGCACAAGTGTTGATGAGTTTCAACACTTAGGCCTTCCTTTTTCTCTTTAAATCTTCCGTTCTAGGTAATAAATTACCTTTAGAAGTGTTCCGGAAGCTTTGAGAAGAGACTTGGGCGTCGGGAGCTCCAATCCGAGTTTCTGAAAAAAAAAATCCTCTCGAATGGGGGGCCCACAGGGTCTATTTATAGGCAGGAGAAGACCCCGGGCGGTTATCACTTAGGTCGCGCAAGTCACTTGCACAACCATAAGGCGTCACGCAAGTAGACTTGCACGACCACTAGGCGGCGCGCAATTGTACTTTCACGACCATGAGGGAACTTGCGCGACCTATGGGCAATGTTCTCCTTATTCATCCCTTTGTCGATTTTTGATGTTTCTTCAAAGGATGAATCACATTGGACTAAAGTATTTTTCTTTTTTTAGTCGTTAGACTCTGTGACGGAAAGGAGCGTCGACAGGGTTTTTATGGATTTTTGGGGTTTAAAGGTGTTTAGGGGTTTTTATGCGTTTTATGGTCCTTTTAAGTGTTTTAGGAGTTTTAGTATTTTTAAGGGTTTATGGGTTTTTAGTTTTTTATATTTTATTTTATTTTTTCAATGTTTTTATGTTTTTTCATGTATTTAGGGATTTTTGGGATTTATTATTACTTTAATGGGTTTTGACGGGTTTTGGGATATTTGAGTATTTTTTGGATTTTATGGGTTTTATTGGGTTTTAGCATTTTTCGGGTTTTTTGGGGTTTTAGTGGTTTTAGGTTTTTTTGTTTTCCTTAGGTTTATTTATGTTTTTTTTGTGATTTTTACATTTTTTGGATTTTTAGGGATTCATTAGTATTTTTATTCTTTTTAAGGTCTCTAGATATTTTTAAGGTTTTTGTGTTTTTAAGGTGTTTAGGGGTAAATGGTTTTTTGGTTTTTTTTGTTTTTCAGGGGTTTTAAGGTTTTTATAGCTTTTTAACGTTTTTATGGGTTTAAATAGTTTTAATAGTTTTAATTTTTTTAGGGATTTTATGAGTTTTTAGGGGTTTTTATGATTTTTATTGTTTTTATGGTGTTTAGGGTTTTTGTGGTTTTTAGGGTTTTTTGGTTTTTAGCATTTTTTGGGTTCTAGGGGTTTTTAGTTTTTTATGTTTTTATGGGTTTGAGCATTTTTTTTTGAGATTTTAGGTTTATTAATGTTTTTAACTTTTTAAACATTTTTAGTTGTTTAATGGGGTTTATAGTTTTTATAGATTTTTTATGGTTTTATGGGTTTTGAGCAAGGAAGATGTGGGGTCATGCTATTCCTGATCCCCCAATATTTATTAGAAAAAATGACGTAGAAGATAAGGGAGGGGAGTGGTCAAACAACCCACACCCAAAATATCTTAACAAACCCAAACCTAGAAATCCCAAAAGACCAAAATTCTCACAAAAAGAAACATCATGAGAACACAAGCAACAACATTAACCACAACTTCATCACTTCCCATCCAAGAAGTAAGACACATCCAAAGCTCAAAACCAAGAAGTGACCAGCATCTAATCTCACATATATCAGCATCCAGTGCCTCCTCACCAAGAAGTTCTACCACAAATAGCATAGAACCATCAACACCAAATTTAAACCCATAAGCTTCATCACATTCCAGCCAAACAACAACCAACAAGTCACTGCGTTATCATCATCAACCATCTCTTCACCAAGAAGATCAATCGTCAGCAGCACAAAAACACAAGAATCACCATCCTCTAGAACCTCCACACAAATTAGAGTCACGGCTAGAAACATAAAGACACCAGCACCAAAATCATAATCAAAAACTTCATCACATCCCATCCCATCAGCAAGAAACATCCAAAGTCACCATATCTGACCAACATCTCCTCCCACACCGCTAAAACAAACAGTGACAGAATACATGCATCTCGCATCGGCACACACCAAATGCATCCAGCATCTCAATTCCCACCAACAAGCATCTCCCTCAATATATCCCATCCAAGTAGAAACCAACACCCAGCAGCTCAA
Source organism: Viscum album (assembly GCA_963277665.1). Lineage (NCBI taxonomy): Eukaryota > Viridiplantae > Streptophyta > Magnoliopsida > Santalales > Viscaceae > Viscum > Viscum album. Next base: position 704,235,822 of record OY728161.1, read on the forward strand.
AGGCCAGCAACCAACACCTCCTTACGAGGAAACTTCTAGCATATAGCCAAACAACACCTCATTCCTCACATCCCAACCATCATCCATTACAAACAGAAGCTCATGGCCACTCCAACCATAAACAGAGGAGTAACCACAAAACCAATACGGCAAGATCCAACCAAGACCATGAACATAATGCGAGGGACCAAGGAAATCGATTTGGAAGCCCAAAGAACCACAGACCAACATATCAACCAAATCCCA